>CM060408.1:76130685-81130685 GCA_030545235.1 Helianthus tuberosus
TTCCTGCCATATGGCTTAGAGCGATATGGTTTATACGAGGATTCTGATTTTCTGTTGGTTGACTCATAGGTTGTGGATGAATTCATCCTCTCTTGCATCTTTTTGTCATCTTCCAGTCGAATATATCTTAAAGCCCTGTTCCGAGCTTCATCCAGGTTCCTGTAGGGATTCATTACAAGATCCTGGTAAAACTGAGAAACTTTTTGCAATCCCATCTTGAAAGCCTGCACAGCTGTTGCAACATCAAGATGCAGGATATCTAAGGATTCCCGGCTAAACTTGTTCACATAATCTCTCAAGGATTCTTGAGGTCCTTGAGTTATCCTGTAGAGATCACTGGTTAGTTTTTCAAAACTCCGACTGCAAGAAAATTGACTATTAAATAAATTCACTAAATGAGCAAATGATATAATCGAATGAGGAGGAACGTTTAAGAGCCATTTTAAGGCTGATCCTGTTAAGGTAGAACCAAAACCCTTGCAGAGGCATGCTTCCTTGAGGTCTGGAGGGATAGGGTTGATTTCCATCCTTTCCCTATACTGGGCAATATGCTCTTCAGGATCCGTAGTTCCGTCATAGAGCTTCATGTTGGGGGTCTGAAATCTTTTTGGGATTTCAGCATCACAAATAGGATATGCAAACCGGAATATCCTGCGGCTGTCTTGGGATACTTCTGGAATTGGTTGGACCACCCCAGGTACACTAGATATCATGTCCTTCAATTTCTGAAGCTCCCTAGAAAATGCTGATGTCAAACCTACATTCTGCAAAGATCCAATACCATTAGTAGCAAGAGTATTATTATTATTAGATACGTTACCAGTCTGAGGATTCTAGCCATATCCTGAAGCATATCCTGAGCTTCTCACAGTTGACACCCTAACCGAAGAGGGTATCTCAGGAGTATGATTCTGAGAATGGCTAGGCACAATATTCCCCCTGTTATCCTCAGTATATACTGCAGAACTGAAGTTCAAAGCTCTGGGCTGCAAAGGAGTGACGATATCCTCAGCAGGCCTACTCAGACCAGACTTCAAGAGCTGTATCTCCCTCATCAGCATTTGGTTGGTCTCCTGCTATTGCCTCATCTGTTCCTGTACACTACCAAATAAAGTCAGAATTTCATCATTAGATGCCAAAACAGGAGCAGATCCCTGAATATTCCGAGTGGGGATAATATCCTGAGGCTGTGAAGAAGCTTGCGTCCTTGCAGGAGGTGGTGGAAGCACCAAACCAATTGTTGCAGAGGTTGTAGCAGACAGGGTAGAAGAGCTCATGTTTGATCTTGAGACCATTGAAAATAGTGTAGCAAAAAGTTTTGAAAGTAGAAAACCAAGTAACGATTTTGCAAAAGCTTTGAGTAGAAATAGCACCACTTGCCCCACGGTGGGCGCCAAATTGTTTTGGTCAAAAATTACCGAAGCAATTAAGTGATCAAATTAGTTAAGTGAGGTAGTGTGCTAGGAATGTGTATCAAAAATATGCTAAATTAGTTGTTTGTAAAGACAGTTTTCAGGATACGGCTCAGGATATCGAGCTGTATCTACGATCAAACAATGAGCAAAAATGTAAAGGGTGATACGGGATGTACGAGGAAAGCCCTTGATCAATCTAGATCGCCGGCATAAAACCTCGGGAGCTGACAATCGCAGCTGCCTTGTTCTTCTTATTGCTTCAAATATCAGGATACAGTGCAGGATATGATGCGGATCAACTAAGTGTTACAATGTGATTTCGATACAAGTGTAAGTGTGTTGTGAGTGTTTGCAGCTAGAGAGAAAGAGTTCGAGAGATTGTGTGTGTCTCCTTATCTGATCCGATCAGTCCTTTTTATAGTAAAAGAAACTAACTAACTAGCCTATTATTCCGGGATTTAACGAATATTCCTTATGTGAACATTGTAGTCCACGTCTTCCGGCTTCAACGTCCATATTCCAACAGATTTGCCCGAGACTTTGGGGGAAGAAGTCCACTTGAACATTAGAGACTTGCACCATTAATCTGCAAGTGAATTAATCAGTTACTACCAAGATACTACATCAGGATGTTACCAATATCCTGATCCGGTATCCTGATCACAACAAAAGAAACACAGTCAGAATATTATTCAGGATATATGAGCAGAAAACCACCCAAAACACTTAAGTTTTTAAGCTTTATGTGAAAGATTATCTTCTTGTTTCTTTATGATGTTCATGATTAATCACCTACATAATCTTTTAACCATCAAAATGAGAAGTAAAAACAAGTTACAAGAGGCTTACTACTAGCACAAGGGCTAGGGAAGTATCAAAGATGAAGAAGATGATGAACAAGGTGGATAAAAGCTCTAGGAAGTGGTCCTTCAAGCTCCAATGCTACCAAGCTTCTTAATCAAGTTCCTTGCACCTTAGGATCTCCTTGGATTGTATGATAATGGAGTGAAGATGATGGAAGTGTGGGTGGTGGGTTACGGCCGTGAGCAAGGGAGAAGGAGGGAGAGAGATGAAGTTTGATGTTTGTGAAATGAGAGTTATGGTGGTCTTGTGGTTAATATAAACAAGTTCTCCAACATTTTCAAAACCTTATGGGTAATATGTTTCTAAATCCATGAATATATCAATTAAACAAAATCCATGGGTGGGTCCAACCATGGTAACCGTCAAAATGAGGGGGGTATGGTTGAAATGTAATGGTAAGTTAGATGTCTTGGTTAGATTCTAAGTATAAGAATTAGTGTTTATATGTGTTATGTGATTATAAGATGCATTAATGATGTTCGGTGACCATAACTAGCTCGAAAATGTTAAAACAATGCTTCTAATGAAAATTTAGTGTTTCGGGTAGTGTCCAGTTGTTCGGTTGGTTACCGGTTTGTTAAGGTGCTAAGTTACGCAGTTTAGTGTGCTTTATGTTCCCTTTTGTGACAGCTTTGATTCTCTACACTTAGGAATGTATTCTGGATCATTAAACCATAATTCTGCATTATATTTTAGTGTTAGAATGCTGATTTTTGCTGAAAAATGCAGAATTCTGCAGTTTGTGTGAGTTTTAGGCACTTTCCGGCACTTAAACTATCTCTAGGAAGGCAGTTTTATGATCCCTACTTTCCTACATACTATACTAGTGTAACTCTTGGTTTCAGGTTCATTCTGTATCTTAACATCATGTCTGTCTGAGCACTGAACTCCCGTCAGTACTTCTAGTTTGTCTGATAATCATGCAAACTTTGTTTCGTGCATCAATTGAATCATAATGTGTTACATTGCAATAATGATAAATAATCATGCAACATTCAATGCACTTGTATGTATATGACAATTATCAGAAATCATTCATGCCATTAATTCAAACCAAGCACAATTATTAATGCACAATTTACTTTTTAACATGTCCGGAATTACATGGAAAATTGACGGTTGTCACATTTTTCTTCTCACATGATCCCCCACCCCATATATAGGGTAAGGTTCACTTGAGAATACTAAATATTGCGAGAATCGTGAGAACAAATGAAAAAACCACGAGATCTTGGTAAAAAACAATTCAAATTCAATTTTCTTACACATATCATTATTATATGAATACAGTGTTAGAAATTAAATTTACGCATTTAAGTTTACATGTATTGGTAAATAAAGAAAATTTTCACATGTGTAATTTTGCCATTTATACATATGTAAATATGTTGTATTGACACATGTGTAAATATTTTATTAAGAGTGATTTTGAGAGGATAAATGAATTATTTGATGTTGTTAATTCTTTTTTTTTTTATGTAGTATTTTAGTTACAATGAGGATTGTATTAAAAAATTGGTTTTGATTGGTTTTATCATTTGTTTTCACGGTTCTCGCAATATTTGGTGTTCTCAAAATAACCCTCCCCTATGTGTGTGTGTGTGTGTGTGTGTGTGTACACATATTATAGGGTTTGACGAGCCATTTTCAATGCCGATGTAATGAGTCCAATCAGAGTTCGTTTAAGTCGCTTCTCAACTTTTTTTTGTTCCCCATTGAACCTCCCATTATCACTTAAAAATATGTATAGTTAGTATAAATCCCGAGTTTGTGAATGAATGAAGCTTCCGAGTTTGTGAAGTACATTATGAGTTTATGATCTTTTACGCATGGTGAAAGATAATTACGCATATTGAATGAAGTTCCAAGTTTGCGAAAGAGATTATGAGTTTATGAAGTAGGTTCCGAGTTTGCAAAGTAGTTGTTCCGAGTTTATGTCAACATGAGTGATTATGTTTTTCACATGCGTGATTAGGGTTTTAAGTTTCACAACGTGCGTAATTTTACAGCGTACGCTCGTACGCTAAGGAATACAGTACGTTAACCGGCCTCGATATATATATATGTGTGTGTGTGTGTGTGTATAGTTAGTATAAATTTTTTGACCCTGCTGAGTAAAAAAGAAATAAATAAAGACGTGCAAAAAAAGTAACAAATGATAAATATCAATATATATATATAGGGTTAGTTTAACATACAATATCCCTTATCATACATTACATACGCGATCATCTCAGCCGTCAGATCTTCATCCCACATTGAAATCGCATGTTGTTTTTTTGTAACAATTTCTCATGTTGGTTTTTTAAAATGCGATTTCATGAAAATTACCACATGCGAAATTGTTACAAAAAACCAACATGCGATTTCATCAAAATTATCATATGCGAAATTGTTACAAAAACCAACATGCGATTTCATCAAAATTATCACATGCGATTTCATCCATGATATTTTATAACATGCGATTTCATATCGCGTACGTTAAGGGATATTGTACAGTACACTTTCTCTCTTGCTCTCTCTCTCTCCCTCTCTCTCTCTCTCTCTCTATATATATATATATATATATATATATATATATATATATATTGCGTACGCGAGGCATTATCAACATGCGAATTAGGTTTCTAACATGTGATTTCCTTTTCCTTATCACATGTGATTTCAAAAAAAAAATATGTACATGCGATTTTCAGATTCCATGAAATATGCGATTTTTTTTGTAACATAACGTGCGATTTTGCCATCGCGTATGCAATGTACGTTAAGGCATATTGTACGATATGCTTTTTCTATATATATATATATATATATTATAGGGTTGACGAGCCGTTTTCAATGCCGATGTAATGAGTTCAATCAGAGTTTGTTTGGGTCGCTTCCCAACTTTTTTGATATTCCCCCTTGAACCTCCTATTATCAATTAAAATATGTATAGTTAGTATAAATTTTTGACCCTGCTGAGTAAAAAAGAAAAAAAAAAAAAAAAGACTTGCAAGAAAACAGTAATAAAATATCAATTTATAGAATGCTACTAGTAAATTGTGAGAATCGTCCATAGGTTTTGATACATTTGCTATTTCCATTTAATTTTTTTTATTTTGCAACTGAATCCTTGAGGTTTGCTATTTCATGTCGCATCCATCCAATAGGATAACTCCGTCTATTTCTAACGTTAACTCAAGGGGTGGTTTGGACTTTTAATTAGAAAACAATAAATTATTTATCACCCCTCCCCCCCCCCCCTCTCTCTCTCTCTCTCTCTCTCTCTCCCTCTCCGGTTAACCAACGATACCTAGGTAGCTATTAGGTGGTGGAACTATTGCGATAGCGGTTGGTAGGTGGTGGAAGTGTTGCAGCGTTGGTGGTTTTAGGGTGGAGGTGGTGTGGCAGTGGTTGTTATGGGCTGGAGGTGGTGCGGCGGCGGTGGTTTTAGGGTGGAGATGATGCAACGGTGGTGGTTTTAGGGTGGAGATGGTGTAGCAGGGGTGGTTTTAGGATGGTTGAGATGGTCGGTGGTGATTTTAGGGTTTCATAAAAATGGTGGTGTTAGAGATGAAGAAGGGGAGGTGGGTCTCACATTTTTTGCTTAATACTTTAGAATTTGTATACTAAAGATATTGTGCATTGAGTTTAAAAAAACCGAAAGTGCTCCTAAGTTAACTTTAAATATAGACGAAGTTAGCCTATTGGATGAAACTAACAAAAAATTGCAAACCTCAGGGCTTAACTACGAAAAAACTTTTCAGATTAAACTGACAAACGTGCTCAAACTTTAAGGACGATTTTTCTAGTTTAGTTTTTTCTTCCAACGGCCAACGAATCCTCCAAATGGGCTGGCGAAATTCACTACATCAGGATACACTCGCCTCTGAACCGGGGAAAACCTTCACCTAAGACCGAAGCCTGACAACACTCGCCTGAAGGCACGACAGTGCGGTGAGGTAAAACCCGCTCAGTTCAAGGATCGAACTAGCGATCTCCACATATTCGCCTAGTCTCCCATCATCAACGGGTGACGCAGAAAACAATGGGGAGGGCAGGAATCGAACTTGTGTCCCTTAGAACACCAAATCTCTCTCTTACCACTCCACTACCACCTCATTGGCATTTCGCTAGTTTAGTAGTTTACTCTTCTGCAACTGTCGAAAAACAACAAAAGAGTAAATTTCCAAAATTGTCCCCGAGTTTTGGACGTGTTTCCCAGTTTCATCCAAAACAACTTATTTGTATTATATTGCCCTTCACTTTTGGGATTTTTTGTCATTTTCATTCAAAGGTCTAACTTTTTTGTCAAAATCATCCATGAGATTTGAGTCTTTTTGTCATTTTCATCTAAATGTGTGACAAAAAAATAAAGCAAATTAGACATTTGTATGAAAATGACAAAAATCTCAAAATTGAAGAGCCATATGGTACAAAAACGTTATTTTGGATGAAACTGTCAAACATACACAAACCTTACAGACGATTTTGGCAATTTAAATAAAAACATGTACAAGAATTCAAATTCAAAGTTAGTACAATACATATGGTATTTAATAGCCGTCGTTCAAATAAATATGGTATTTACCATATTTGGTGTGGTTTAAGAAAAGTACAAAAAGTGATTTCCTTTCAAAAAAAAACCTGGTACTTTTATTGATCAAGTCGAGGTCCGCATATGTTGATCTCATCGTCTCCATGCCATACCTCGGACACTGAGACTTTTCATTCACGTTCATTTGTCTTCCCCAAACTCAACTTTCTTTTTTTTATAAAGTAATTTGCAACTTGCAAGTTGACCAAAATATTTTAGTGCATAAGATTTTTTTTAACGGTTAGTGTATAAGTTAATAATTCATATATGTTGAGTATATTTATATGTCATCTTCTACTCAAAATTGTGAGGACCCTCTATGGAAAGATGTGA
Source organism: Helianthus tuberosus (assembly GCA_030545235.1). Lineage (NCBI taxonomy): Eukaryota > Viridiplantae > Streptophyta > Magnoliopsida > Asterales > Asteraceae > Helianthus > Helianthus tuberosus. Next base: position 76,137,880 of record CM060408.1, read on the forward strand.
CCACCAATCTATACCTAACATGTAGAAAAAGTTTAGTAGTTTGTGTGAAGTTAAAAAAAAAAAAAAAAAAAAATTCTCTCGTGTCTCTTCCTCTTCTGTGCTTCGGTAGGCTCGACGGCGAGGTTTAGCCGGTGTTAGTGTGTGAGGTATCCATATCCGGCTTGGCCTCTATCTCTAACCCCCCTTCTCTCTCTCCCATTCGCTGGCCGGAGGTTGCACCTCGTGCTTGGCTGAGCTTTCATCTTTTCTCTCGTGTCTCTTCCTCTTCTGTGCTCCGGTAGGCTCGACGGTGAGGTTTAGCCGGTGTTAGCGAGGGAGGTCGCCATATCCGGCTTGACCTCTATCCCTAACCCCCCTTTTCTCTCTCCCATTCGCTGGCCGGAGCTAGGCTTTCGTACTAAGCGTTGTCTTGTCCCCTAGGCCGGGTGTGGTTCATTTTCTTGTTCTTATGGAGTTCCATTCTGGATGGGGGGGTGTTGATAATGGCGGAGATGGACCGTGGACAGAAGTGAATTACCAAAAACAAAGGAAAAGCTGTGGAAATGGTGTGGAGATGACCTTCATTGTGCAGAACCTGCCTGATCGGTCGACAAAGATGATGTTGTGGAGGGCCTTCCAGCCGTATGGATTTGTTTCCGATGCTTATGTTGCCCGTAAGAAAGACAAAAAAGGTAATAGTTTTGGGTTCGTCAGATATAAGGGTGTTGACAATGTGGAAGTAACTCTGGCGGCCATGAATTCGGTTAAGATTCTGGAAGCAAAGGTGTCTGTTTCGCTGGCCAAATATGATAAAAATCATAAAAAGTTCATTTACACCTCGAAAATAGTTGGGGAGAAAATTTGGAGACCGAAAGAAACTCCGCATATGGCCCCTCCATATAATAATGGAATCTTCCCCGGGAGTGCGACGGTGCAGGAACGAAAATCATATGCTAGTTTATTTCATAAGGATGGTCAAGTTCACAGTTATGGTTCTAAAGTGATCTCGATTAATATTAAAGGTTCCAAGTACCCTTTGCATTGTATTAACCGTTCAATTCATGGCGTGGTTAAAGATCTCGATACTTTTAACTCCTTGAATAATGTTCTTAGCAGATGTGGTTTGAGTAACTTTGGATTAACATATGTGGGTGGTCTTAGTGTTTTACTTACACTAGGTGGCCCAGAGATGGTTAAGGAGGTCATGACCAATAATTCGGAGGATTTGTCTACTGTGTTCAGTCGTTTTAATGTATGGAAGGGTGAAGATTTGCCTTCTGATCGAGTCGTGTATCTCTGAATTTCCGGTATTCTTGTCCATCTTAGGGATAATTCGTTGTACGATCAGATTGGTAGTTTGTTCGGTAAGGTAGTACAGGAGTCCTCTTTCTCATGGTCCGTATCGGATAATTCTGAAGGTTCAGTTCTGGTGTTAGTCCCTCTTGGGAAGCGAATCAAGGAGACGGTGGTGCTTAATTGGGAGGAACGAAGATATGTTGTATGGGTTGTTGAGGATGTTATGGCTTGGAAACCTAAATTGGACGGAGACAATTTTTCAATGGAAGGAGATTTGGATAATGAGTTAACGGAAGAATCGGATGAAAGCTCCGTTGAAGGTGGAGGTGAGGATGATTGTAACATAGAGGATGAGGTCGAGGATGGCGAAATTAGATCGCCGGAGCTGAAGTCTCTGTGCCGGTGGTAGAAGGTCGGCCACCATCGGAATCTCCTATGGAGACGGTTACTGAACAGTCGCCGGAATATGAAAAGTTGGATCCGGAAAGGTTGCATGAAGTGCATGGGGAATCCTCTAATCCTAAGGAATTAATTAATGGTACTGTGGAATTCGTGAATGTGGCGGCTGGAGTTAATGAATGTGGACCCCATCCAAATGGAGCAAGTGGTAATGTCTTAGTGGATCAAATAAGTAAGGATGGCCCAACTCCCCTAGTTGGGCTTGGCAAGAGAAATAGGGCCAACAGGAGTCCTCCATCATCCGGTTCTATGCAGGGCCCTCCTATTAGGAGTTTTTACCAAGATTGTGCCTCTGATGAATTTTCCTTTGACCTCAATCGACCAAATTCGGACTTTGGGACTCTCAGTGGTGAACCGGTCGGTGGAGTTACCAACCGTCAGTCGCCATCTAATCTGGTCGCTGGTGGTAATCAGGCGTCACCAACACGAAATCCGACTTTGAACAGGGGGTCCTCTCTAGATCCCGGTGTTAATGATCCGGTCCATCAAGATGTCAGTTATGAAGTTCAAGCTACAGTTGGGGTTGGAGCAAAAGTGGGTATCGACTTATAAGGGTTTGAAGAAGAGACTAGAGCCGTCATTCTTGGTGAAGGTGAGTCTATTGGTTTACAATGAATTTTCTGTCGATAAATTTAAGGGGGTACGGGATTCTGATCGGAGTGTCGCGCTCCGGTCAAAGATAATATTTATATGCCCTAATTACCCTTAACAAATAGCTAGTGGTAGTGAGGGGTCGAACCACGAAGAGTATGTGGTTTGTGTATGGATTTGACTGAATTATAAAGAATTGTCACAATTATGAAGCTTGCCAGATATTTTTGTATTTTTGTTTAGTAGAAAGATGTGAATTTGAACTACTGGAATTGGATTAGTTAATTAACAACTACTGATTAATGATTGCAAGAAATTTGGATACTAGAACAATAATAATAAAAAGGAATCACACCCGGTTTCGGTAATTGCTAACTTAGGATTTCTACAAGTTTTAGATTCAACTCAAATGCATTCGATTAACGGATTTAGTGTACCGTGACTTAGGTGCTAATAGCTATCAACGTCCCGAAGAACGGACAAGAATACACTTTGTAATCAACACAAGTAAATCCTAACAACGACAATGCACAATTACATATCACCATTTCGCAAAGTCATAACTTTTAACATCGTTCGACAGTTTACGAATTCGAAACAAATGTAATACTATTGTCAAAAGTTTCAAAAATCAAACACAAATTGTCACTAAGTTGAAACAAGAACAATTCGAAACCCAAGAATTAACAACTACCTACACCGGAGTGAAACCGAGATAATTAGCCGCTCATGGTTGAAGAAGCTTGATCACCGGATGTTTGGAACGCGAGTGAAGACATCTTGAAGCTTTGATGGATGGATTAATGGTGAATGATGATGGATTGGTGAAGGGTGATATGGAGAACTAGGGTTTGGATGGATGAATTGTTTGTGTAAATTGGATGATGATTCGGTTATTGTGGATGTTCTTGATGTTAGAGATGGAATGGTAGGTGAATGATGATGAGTTTCAAAATGCAATTTCAAACTCCAAATATTGTGTAACTGCCGTCTTCCCTGCTCAACAACCAATAATAGTCGACCATATACCCAAAAAGTCCAAAATTCGCGATTGAGTAAACTGAGGGCCGTCGCCGACGGGCCTGACCCCGTCGCCGACGGGCTCTGGATTTCACAAAATCATCCGACGCTCTAACCTTCTGGATACGGACGAACTGGCCGACGGGATTTTACACAAACCGTCGGCGACGGCCCATATGGCGTCGGCGACGGCCCATATGGCGTCGGCGACGGCCCATATGGCGTCGGCGACAGTGTTATTTTATGAAAACCCTTAAATTCGTCCCTGAACAACTCACATGCACACTGACCTGCTGTCCTCGTCAATCCATAGGCCGCAAGTCCACGTGACTTCCTTTGATATATTGTCTGCCTTTTGTGTTAGCGGCCCACGCAAAGAGATCCAACAGCCCCCTTCAAATTAATGTTGTTGACTTTTGTCTCCCTTTCTAATATTCCTTTCAAAGTCATCAAAGCTGCCAAAATGTCATGATGTCATGCCCCAAGTCCGATTTGCATGTGTGTGTATAATAATGTTGGCGGCCCAATCAAAAAAATCCAACATTAATGTTGGCGGCCCAATCAAATTAAGATCCAAATCTACACGTGATGATGATGTGGTGTTGTTGACTTTCATTGTTGGCTGCTTTGACATCTATCCCCTTCACGTGCGCATACATATGTATATTTGTAGATGATTTGACATCTTAAAAAAAAAAAAACAAATTCACGTGAATGGTGGCTCCATCAACTGTGCATATATGATGTAATGATGATGTCCTTGAGAAGTGAATTGATATGACGCGTTTTACCTGTTTTACCTGTAGTATCATAAACACTCGCAATAAACATAGTCCAAGCATATTATCACATTAAACGGATTAAATCACGTAAGATAAGCACGTTTAACACCCATGTTTCACACTCTCCATCACATCCCCACACTTGTCGTTTGCTTGCCCTCAAGCAAATCTGTCTTTCACTTTCACGTGGGTCAAACGAGAAACACATTTCCCATTCCCGAGACAAAGATTAAGGTCTAATGTCATACCCGGTTCAAACTTTTTACAATTTACAGAATATATAACGGTAAGGTGAATAATCACATATAAAATGGTTATCCAAGATTAACCCGCCCGTGAAACCAACAAATCATGCATATCCCTCACAATGTTCTCTCCACTCGGCTTGTAAATTGGCTAATATTTATAATGTATTAGCACTACAAAGAATATTCACTCAAAACCGATTAGAACACATACCCGCATAAGCTTGCAACTCAATCATTCTCCACCATTGATCACAAACACTAAGCACAAGTCATAAGGTCTTTATGAGGGTTGTAACGGGGCTAGGCTAAGGGTAGGCATTAGGATATTTTAAAGTGGCTAAGGCGATGAAAATTCGATTTTTATTGCAAACCACTAAATTAAACAAAACTACATATAAACATCAACTATGGGCAATAATCTTTCACCCTTCTATTCGACAACTACTAACACTTCTTTTTGTGTTTTTCTTCAACAATTTTCAATTCTTTTTCATAATATTTTCTGTTTTTTTTTTAACATAAATGCAAACAATCAAAAATAACGATACAAATACGACTCCTATAATCGAATTCCATCACACGGGTTTAAAAGAAAAAGGTTCAAGGGTTATGGGCTATAGGGTGGTCAAACGAAAGGTTTAGGCTCAAAATGGGCGACTAGGGAATTTGTTCGGGTAAGGATAGATAAATGGTTTTAAGAGAAAAGGTTTACCTAATGCCTTAATCATTCTCGTGCTTGTATTCGGTCTATAGTCTCAAACGTATCAAAAGTTGCAAGTTCTACAATACGCGACTAATGGTCCACTCAAACAAAGAAACATGTAAATGTAAATCTATGATATAAAAGTGGCTCAAACCTCACGTATAAGGGTATGATATGTGATATGCATAAATTGCTAGTTCCTTAGGCGAATTATTCCCAAATAACCACCCGCTAAATACCCGTTATGCTTATTAATTTGAACTTGACCATGACAAAAGACCAAATGGGTTGTGACATCCCTCGTTGACTTGGTTACTTGTGCTTTAAAGATCGCTTTTGAAACAAGAATTTTTGAAAAATTTTTGAAATTTTCCCCCATCCCCACATTTGAGGTAAACATTGTCCTCAATGTGTAGTATTTAAATGAACGGGTCAAAATCGAAAACTTTTACTACTCCCCCATCCCCACACTTGAGGTAAACATTGTCCTCAATGTGCAAGAACTAGAGTTTTAAAACGCACAAGGGATGTGACACGTCTAACCTTCCCAAAATCTCACCCCGGAAAATAAAATACAATGTACAATCCACTTATTACTAAACTAAAATGAGAATCAAAGTAAAAAGGAAACGCATGCACCTGATTTTTGCCGCTTGATGCTCATATCTTCTTCATCTCTTCATAAGAACGGTTGTCCCGCGAACATGTTGTACCTACAAATTCTAATCCTTGTGTAGAAGCATGCTTCTCACAACCATCAAAATTTGTTAGTTACCTAGTTCTACCACTTTTATGAAAATATTACCAAGCCATGTGTTACTTCACTTTGATTTATGTGGAAAATAATTTACAACAACAACAAACCTAACTCACTTTCGTAGGAATCACGGTTGCATTTAGCTTATGCAACAAGCCCTTTTAAACCCCCCCCCCCCAATAGCTTGGGAGGACGAGAGGTCTCGTGAGGGTTATATAGGGAACACACCCACAACGTTCATTTATCTACTAAAACGAAGTAACAGATTATACAACAACAACAACAACAGAACTACGGAGAAAAACTAAAACTAACTATAAAATGTATACAACAACAATTCACTTACCACCTCATGGTGGTCGAATGGAGTGCTTGCCGCTCACAAACTCATCGAAATCACCCACCGGTGATTCATGCCATTTGTTGCCAAATGGTCCAAACTTCCTCACCTCCTCTTCCTTCTTCTTTTCTAGAGGTGACTTTTTCGCCTTCTTTTTCTTGACCGTTTTCTTCCTTGTTTCTCCAAACCTACCAACCATAGCACACACCTTTTTGTTTGGATTCATGTCCTTTTTAGGACACTTATCCTCACCGAGCGGGTTAGTGAAATTTGGAAAAACATTTAAATTTAATGCTCGGTCACCAAACTTCATGCTTACCGTTCCCGTTGCATAATTTATTATGGCATTAGCAGTTGCCAAGAACGGTCTACCCAAGATAACTACCGGTTGGGTATCCTCAACACCCCCAACATAGTCTACTACCAAAAAGTTAACTGGGTAGTAGCAATCATCCACCTTAACAATCACATCCTCCACCATCCCCCTTGGATGCGTGGGAGTCTGATCGGCCAATACCACGGGAGTATCAAATTTTTTTAATGGTCCAAAATCATATTGGTCATACAAACTCCCGGGTAAAATGCTCACACAAGCTCCAAGATCGAGGAGCGCCCTCTTAATTTTGAAAGTTCCAATTTGAATTGGAATAAGAGGATCTCCCAGATCTTGAGCTTTTTGGGGGAGCGCACTTGATAAAACGGCACTAACATGTGATACCAAATCAACCGGTTCGGGTAATTTATTGTGTCGTTTTTCACTGCTCAATTCTTTCAAGCATTCCACATGAGCCGGAACCTTTTTAATGTCATCGAGTAACGGTAAATTAATTTTTGCTTGTTTAAAATTTTCCCACCTCTCGTCCTTTGGTGGGCACCGTTCTTCAAATTTTGATGCATTAATCGGGTTAAGTTGATTTAAACAATTTTCACAAAAATATTTTTTAGTTACATTTTCAATTTTACTTCGTGAAGTTGTTTCTTGTTCATTTTCAATTTCCGGCTCATCATTTATATTTTCCACTACACCATCAACTAACTGTGGTGATGGAATGCTTTCAACACTACAAACTTCATCATTTAAAAGAATACTTACCGCGTTAACGCATGCATTCCACACGTTGCTTGTGCTTGAACCTTGATGCTTCGGATTCACCGTTGTGTCACTTGGAAGCTTTCCCGTGCTTCCTCTCATTTGAGCCATTTCCTCCGCGAGTTGGCCCACTTGCTTTGCCAATGCCTCATGTGCTTTATCCCGAATCTCGTTTGTCTTCTTTATCTCCTTGATATCATGGTGAGATTCTTTTATATTGTTTTGAGATTCTTTTTGCATATTCAACAAAGCATCCATTTTGGCACTCAAATCATCGCCACCGGTTTGATTGTTCGACCCGCTTCCATTACCACCCTGATTGTTGTAATTCCTTTGGTACCCACCTTGGTAATTATTGTCCCTGCCTTGGTACCCTTGATTGAAATTACGTTGATAACCCCCTTGGTTACCACTTTGACGGTTGTTGTACGATGATCCACCTTGATTACCTTGATTACCCGATTGAAAGTTCGGGTTCATTTGATTCGAAGCGTTACCGTACCGGAAATTAGGGTGATTTCTCAACCCCGGATGGTAAGTGTTGGAGTTCATGTCGTATTGTTTCCTATCTCCATACATTTGGTTGACTTCTTCGGTGTAACCACTCGACCCCGTTGGACATTGTTCCGCTCTATGTCCAATATCACCACAATCTTCACATACCTCGAATTGAACCGCATTTACTTCCTTTTTCTTCATTCGAGCCATTTCCCGCTCTAAGGTGGAAATCCGATCTTTAGAGTCAAGATCGGGAAGTGGCCGTGAAATGGGATGCTTCTTAGCTCGATCGGCCGATTCTTTCTCTTTCGAACGTTTACTCATCCGTTCCAAGAACTCCCAATCATCATCTTCATGGTTGCTTAGAAAGGTCCCATTGCTCGTTGATTCAAGTCGGTTCCATGTGTTGTCGTCTAAACCCCGTACAAAGCACTTAACCAATTCCCACTTCTCGATTTGATGATATGGGCATCTTCGCATCATTTCTTTAAATCTTGTAAAGGCTTCATGCAACGGCTCGCCCGATAATTGGCGAATAGACCTAATTTCATCACGAGCATCATCGGTCTTTGCCATAGAATAGTATTCATCTAGAAAAGCTTGTTGCATTTCTCCCCATGTGCGGATGCTATTGGTCGGGAGTGTAAGGAACCATTGCTTCGCTTTGTCTTTCAATGAGAATTGGAACAAACGAAGTTTAACCTCATCTAGTGCAAAGTTATGCCCCCCGATAGTGCTGCAAATGGAAGAAAACTCTGTCAAATGTGTGTACGGTTCGTCGTTAGATCTTCCATTAAAATGAGGAAGTATGTTGATGTAATGTGGTTTACAATCAAACATCCTCCTCTCACAAACGATTGGTGAGTCGTTCTCGATGACAACTAGCCTAAAACGATCATTCACCCCCCGTGGAGGTCGTTGACGACGATGGGGACCATTAACTTCTTGATCGACCGGTCTTCTATTATCCCGTCTTTCACCTCTTCGATCATCTCTTCGATCCTCTCTTCTATTATCCCTTGGGTTACCACCTCCCACGAAACGAGGAATCCGGTTAAGGTTTGCATTGTTGTTGTTATTATAAAACCCATCATTCCGGTTCCGTTGGTCATTGTTTCGTGGTTGACGGTTGTTCCCATAACCATCATTTCTTCCACCTCCGTAACCGTATTCGTCGTCCCCAACGTAATTGGCATTTTGGTAGCCACATTCCTCATCATCATACCTTCTAGCGTTGTAGACGTTTCCCCTATTCACGTAGCCCCAATCTTCATCATCGTTAGCCCTATCATCATAGTATCCCCCGTCATCCGAATTTTCCGTATGAACACTCACATGTTCCGGCGATTGATAACCGGGAACACTATAAGGTTCATCATCGGGGATTGCATTCCGCAAGTCATCGATGTTGAAAAATGGGTCTTCATTTGCGGGATTGCCGCGATCACGATTTCCCCGACGGTCGGAATTGACATTCCGGTCATCTAAGTTGATGGGTAAAGAGGTTTGTCGATGAAGGTTTTGTTGTTGAGGTGTTCTTTGATTGTGGTTGGGATTTTGGTTTTGGAAAGGTGGTGTAGGTGGTCCGGTATTGTTGTTATTACCACCCGGTCGCTCGGGAGGTATAGGTTGCATATTTGGAGCGGGATTGAAGTTGCTTCGGTATTGGAATTGGTTCGGGTTTTGGTTTTGGTTGAAGTTTTGGTTAGAGTTTTGGTTCGCCATTGAATCGGTTTCAATGGACAGTGTGTGTTGTGGTGTTTGGTTGGTTTGATTAGAAGCAAGTGTTGCTTCTAACCGGCTTGCTAGGTTTCTTCTTGCTACCCTTTCGATTTCCGGTTCGTAGACTAAAGGTGAAGTCCTCCCGGAGTTCCGCGTATGCATGCACTACCTGTAACCTGCACAAGTAACACACCCGCGTAACAAGGGAAAAGACAAAGTGCAAAAAGAAAGCTAAACAATTTAAACAGATAATCACGCAAATTCAAACAATAATCCAAACACAAAGCGCACGCACTCCCTGGCAACGGCGCCAAAATTTGATCGGAGTGTCGCAATCCGGTCAAAGATAATATTTATATGCCCTAATTACCCTTAACAAATAGCTAGTGGTAGTGAGGGGTCGAACCACGAAGAGTATGTGGTTTGTGTATGGATTTGACTGAATTATAAAGAATTGTCACAATTATGAAGCTTGCCAGATATTTTTGTATTTTTGTTTAGTAGAAAGATGCGAATTTGAACTACTGGAATTGGATTAGTTAATTAACAACTACTGATTAATGATTGCAAGAAATTTGGATACTAGAACAATAATAATAAAAAGGAATCACACCCGGTTTCGGTAATTGCTAACTTAGGATTTCTACAAGTTTTAGATTCAACTCAAATGCATTCGATTAACGGATTTAGTGTACCGTGACTTAGGTGCTAATAGCTATCAACGTCCCGAAGAACGGACAAGAATACACTTTGTAATCAACACAAGTAAATCCTAACAACGACAATGCACAATTACATATCACCATTTCGCAAAGTCATAACTTTTAACATCGTTCGACAGTTTACGAATTCGAAATAAATGTAATACTATTGTCAAAAGTTTCAAAAATCAAACACAAATTGTCACTAAGTTGAAACAAGAACAATTCGAAACCCTAGAATTAACAACTACCTACACCGGGGTGAAACCGAGATGATTAGCCGCTCATGGTTGAAGAAGCTTGATCACCGGATGTTTGGAACGCGAGTGAAGACATCTTGAAGCTTTGATGGATGGATTAATGGTGAATGATGATGGATTGGTGAAGGGTGATATGGAGAACTAGGGTTTGGATGGATGAATTGATTGTGTAAATTGGATGATGATTCGGTTGTTGTGGATGTTCTTGATGTTAGAGATGGAATGGTAGGTAAATGATGATGAGTTTCAAAATGAAATTTCAAACTCCAAATATTGTGTAACTGCCGTCTTCCCTGCTCAACAACCAATAATAGTCGACCCTATACCCAAAAAGTCCAAAATTCGCGATTGAGTAAACTGAGGGCCGTCGCCGACGGGCTTGACCCCGTCGCCGACGGGCTCTGGATTTCACAAAATCATCCGACGCTCTAACCTTCTAGATACGGACGAACTGGCCGACGGGATTTTACACAAACCGTCAGCGACGGCCCATATGGTGTCGGCGACAGTGTCATTTTATGAAAACCCTTAAATTCGTCCCTGAACAACTCACATGCACACTGACCTGCTGTCCTCGTCAATCCATAGGCCGCAAGTCCACGTGACTTCCTTTGATATATTGTCTGCCTTTTGTGTTAGCAGCCCACTCAAAGAGATCCAACAGCCCCCTTCAAATTAATGTTGTTGACTTTTGTCTCCCTTTCTAATATTCCTTTCAAAGCTGCCAAAATGTCATGATGTCATGCCCCAAGTCCGATTTGCATGTGTGTGTATAATAATGTTGGCGGCCCAATCAAAAAAATCCAACATTAATGTTGGCGGCCCAATCAAATTAAGATCTAAATCTACACGTGATGATGATGTGGTGTTGCAGACTTTCATTGTTGGCTGCTTTGACATCTATCCCCTTCACGTGCGCATACATATGTATATTTGTAGATGATTTGACATCTTAAAAAAAAAACAAATTCACATGAATGGTGGCTCCATCAATTGTGCATATATGATGTAATGATGATGTCCTTAAGAAGTGAATTGATATGACGCGTTTTACCTGTTTTACCTGTAGTATCATAAACACTCGCAATAAACATAGTCCAAGCATATTATCACATTAAACGGATTAAATCACGTAAGATAAGCACGTTTAACACCCATGTTTCACACTCTCCATCAGATTCCCGTAAAGTAGACTGGATTAGGGGAATTAAGACGTCTTATGGAGTTTATTTTTTGGCAATTCAAGAAACTAAATTGGGTGCTATGTCTAATTTTATGTTTAATGGATTTTGGGGTCGGTCGGAAATAGAAGAAAGGAGGGTGTTGGATATGAATCCAAGATCCGTAAAGAAGTCCAAGTCTAATAAAGCTCTCAAGAAGGGAGTTACAAAAAGTGTGTTACATCAGTGTAGATTTTGTGAAAAAATTCACAAGGGCACATGTGGTAAGCCAAGACATAAAAAGTCTAAATGTCCAGAGAGGCTTGGAACCAAGGACACAACCGACACAAAATCTGATGCCCAGAAATCAAGGACAAAGTTGTTTTATATAACAGCCACGGAGGCTAAAGCTGAACCTGATGTCGTTTCAGGTATACTCTTGTAAATTAAATTTCAGCATGAATTTTTAATTATTACGAGTGCAAATAAATCGTTTGCTTTATATCGATTTATTTAACATTCTACATTAGTGTTAACGAAATTACCAAGGGTTTGAAAAATAAAAATAGGTAATAATAAAAGTTCTATTGTTTATAAGAGGTGCTGAAACTGTACGTTGAGCATCGAGGTAAAAATAATCATGATAAATATTGCCTTGGGAAGGGGTGCGCGCACACTCGAACCCGAGAACGTAATGAAAGATAAGCGTCATAATAGGGAGGAGTGTAATAACATCCAAACCCTGGGAGTTTACAATAGTAATAGATGACAAGGACATGGTATTAGACTAAGCCAAACTAAATGAAACAGATAGAAACATCGTTTATGTCAACAAACGATGTGGATAAATTCCATACAACGATATGAAACAATAACATGAAATGAATTGATTTTGTTATTGCAACAATGGGTTAAAGTCAGAAATCAAGAGATTAAGATTTGGATAGGAATATCCTTGAAAAAGAAACTAAATGGACAACATGTATTATTTGTTGCTGTAAATAATGAAATACCAATAAATTTGGATTTAGAAGCTCGGGTATGGGTAGATACCCAAGTAACATGTTATTAATAAATTCCTCCTAAGGAAGAATGATAGTCACCTTGATGAGGGTGAATATGTAAAAGAATTAGTAAGACAAACATAATGAAAGCATGAAATATTATTGAATCTATGGGATAAGTCATAAAAGAGTATGAAAGGGAAAACGCAAACCAATGAAACCGGAGTGTTAAAAAAATATCAAGATCAAGAACCTGGGTAACGGGTTGAAAGGAAATAGAGGCATAAACCAAATAACGGCATGAGTAAAATAAACCGACGCAAAGGACACATAAGAAGTCATAGAGTCGGAAAGATAATCAGAAAGAAAATGAGTGTAGCCTTAGACTACGGTCAAGGTCAAACGAATAGAAGATGATCCATGGGATCACCATAACCTCCAAATTATAAACAATGTAAAGGCCTACGGGAACAAAATGACCATAGGGTCGCAAATACAAATGGAACATACTAGGGGGGGTCTCACCCTAAAAAGGTGAAGACCTAATAGAATAGTCTACAAGGCTAAGTAAAGGAACCTACGGGTCGATAATATAAAGCATGGAGAACCAATTATGATTCCTCGCGTAAAATGATAATTCCGAAGAATAATCCTCGTCTTCAATTCCTTGATATGATTAATCGACATGGTTAAAAAAAACATTAAACTAAAATTCAGTTTTAGTAAAGAAACGGTGTCTAACACCTAAGAATACCGAGAGAGAAATTAGAAAATGGTTAGTATTAAAGAATATAAGTCTAACGCCGAAAGCAGTAAGATAATGCAATCGGAGGAAAGATTCTTAAGAATGAAACGTCAAGGTAAAACTAAACATGGCGTGATGTGAATACGGACACAAAAGTAATATAGAATGTAATCACGTTATAGTGTGAATGACTAGATATGGAAGTATAAACACACAAAGGGCCGATGACGGCAATATTGCATACCCGAATGACGAGATATGAGGTAAAATGGTGACCAATTAGTTTAGGCAATAAAACAAGTTGTAGCCTAAATAACACTATGACCTATGTAGAGCGCTTGTTAATATAAAACTAGCGTCAAGTAAGTATGGCTTACACTAGTCTTATATTTTAGAATATTCTCTATCGTATTAGTTACGAATAAGATAAATACATAGTTGAGGTATGATGTTTCGGCGTGTAGACGTACGGAACAAGATAGTTGAGCATGACAAGAAACCATGTGGAGGGTTTAAAAGGAGTTAAATCGGTAATTCGATCATTTTATGACAAATGGAAAATGAACTTTTAAATGATTACCTTATAGGGTAAACCAAAACAAACAATAAGGGTAAAACGGTAAATTGGTCACGCGTCGACCATAACTATTGGTTTTAAAAGACACTTATGAAGTAAGCCTTAATAGGCCGAAAAGTGTTAAGAAATGAATTATAAGTAAAACGACCGCACGATGTAAATCGGAGCGAGTCATATAGTCGAGATGAAAATACATGTCATCTCGCTAATAAAATCGGTCATTTAGACCAAACAGGTCAAAGGGTAAAGATACCACCTTTTGATAATAGCGACTAATGATTCTTGTCGAGTTATATGATTTCAGGAATAAATGTAGAAATGATATTTGCATCGCTATTATTTAGCAAATATTATAGCAAGGCATTAAAACAGGTCAATACCTTGACCCGAGCCAGGTATGTGTAATAGAGTAATTACTCATTTAGAACGTAAGGTTCAATGAGCATTAAATGAAGTCTTAGATAGACAATGGGTTACTTAAATGGGTAAACCGAATGTTTAAAAGAGGGTCGTGGCGTTTCGAAAAGCATAATGACTTTTCAAACAAGATCATAACTCAAAAGAAGAATTATAGGTCAAACATGCTCTCAAAAGACCTTGTCGTAATTGAAAGACTAAAAAGGACCAAAACGCCCTTGTTAGCTAATTCGAACAAACAACCTTTAAAGGTTGTTTGGAAACGAGTTTTATGATTAGGTAAATACTTAGAATAAGTATAGAAGCTGAAAGAGGTATTATATTAGTCAAATGGCACTATTTGAGTTTTGCTGTAAAATAATGATTCGAGAGGTAAAATTTGGTTTATATAGATCACCACATTAAACCCACCATAAATACAGTTGTGATGGGAGATTATAGGATGAGAAATGTGGTGATGGAATGCTAGAAGCAATTGCGAAACAAACAAATTGATCAAGTCAAGATCAAGTGGGAGCATAGGAAAGGTTCGGACACTACGTGGGAGTCCGAAGAGGAGATACGACGTCTCCACCCTACATTATTTGGTACGTACTTTGGTTTCGGGGACAAAACCCTTTCAAGGGGGTGGACTTGTAACACCCCGAAAATATAAAACTTTATAATTTTAATTATAAAGTTTAAATAAACAAGAATATTATTTAACTAGGAAATTAAAACCTAGTTAACTACAAGTCTAGAAATAACTTGAAATAGGGTTAATATAACCAAACTATATATTGAACAAAAGTGGAGGGGCCTAAGTTGTAAAGATTGAAATTTCATTATTATTTTTAATAAAAACAAAACCAAACACCCCATTTTGGGATGTCTGGTCGTACAGAAGAAGCCAGGGGCGATTTCCCCACTCTCAAAACCCTAAACATCACTAAACTCTCAAATTGAAGGCTCAATCCAAGCTGAAATCGAAATTAAAGCATAGATTATTGATCCTCATCGCAAGAGGATTACAAGGTATGTAAAATTTGATGAAAACTCTCAACTCGAAATTCTCATGAAATTGGGATTATCTGAAATTTATGGTTGCATGTTAGTTTTATGATGAATTAAGAACAATACAGTGTCTAGGGACAAACCCTAGACCAATACAAGTTGAAATCATGTGAAATTTTAGTAAAATCCATGAACACCATTGTAGGTGATTAGTGGGTTATGTAGATTTTAATGAACACTAGGAAATTGTGTTGTTCTAGTGTAATTTGACAATTGTGAAGTGATTTCAGAATCATAGAAGCTAATAATCTTGTAAAATGGTTGATTGATGTGAAATTAGGGCTAAGAGATAAGCTAGAGACTTGATATTTAATCATGCAAAAATCTGCCTTTAAGGTGTTTGTGAAAATGCCTCAAAGAAGACTTAAAACTGAAATTCAAAGTTGAAAAGCATAATTATGATGTTTCGGCGTATTATGCGAAGTATGATTTAAAGAGAGTTCTAAACATCTTATAAATGAACTCTATAGGAAAGGACGCAGGAGCGTCAAGCGGATAAGCGGGTGGCGAATCACGTTTGAAGGGCCTACTTTGAAGGTATGTAACTTGACCCGTTACATCAAATAAATTGTTGTTAAACTATACATGGTCGCATTGTAGAATAGAAGTTGTGTTGATTGTTACTTGAATTAAGAAGGTTAGAATTGATAAGGAACCGTTTGGTGGTCATCATATTGGAGGATTTCCACAAGATGAGCCAACGGGTCGGATAATAGAGTGAATTACAGTATTGTTGTTTTAATTAGTTAGCAATGGCAATAACAAGCACAAGAGCATTAAACCACGGGATTGGTAAGGAAATGCAAGTGATGCTAAGCTCTGGAAGATGGGCATAAAACGCCATAGGCTTGCTAGTGAAATGGTAGTAAAATGGGTAGAGTTAAAGTGGGTCGAATAAATGTATAGTGACATTTAGTCGTTCGGTCCGTAAGTTAAATTTTTGGTATGATAGTTGTAATGAGTGTGTCCGTAATGAATTTACAGGCTTAAAGAAAAAGAATCACCTAAAACAACATGTGGATTCGGGTGAAATCAACAATACGGTCAAAATGGTAAAGTTGCAGGAGCTACCGTAAGTTACGGTCTCCACCGTAACTTACGGTAGACAACAAAACAGTTACGGAAGACTTATACTGCCTTACGGCAGACTATAATGAATCAGCATCTACCGTAACTTACGGTACGGTAGAGTCTAGTAACCTTGTATTTTTATTTTCCTTTCACATTTCGATGTCAGAACAGTTTTTATGCATTACATAAAGGTCAAAACTAACATTTTTAGTGGTTTTGACCTTAGGTGAGGATGTGGATCTTACAGATGGCGGTCAAGCAAGTTTTGAAGAATCGAACACATTTTAGAAGCTTCCGCGATATCTAACTTTAATAGACAATGATTTTGGCATATAAACATTTTGATAAACAATTTATGAAAGTTTGATTTAGTCGTTAGTAGACTAATGTTTTGCTACTTATGAACTTTATCTATGAACTTATGTTATAAGTTGGACATCTTTTATATAAAATTGTATGAATTTTATTAAATTCAAGTAGTAATTAGAAGGGTGTTACAGATCGCGTCTCTTTGGAACCCGAGTATGTTTGATTGTGACAATGTGTTTAAAGATCGGTATTTTTTAGTCCTGTCCGGAGTTCTGAACCAGTTAGGTATCCGGATTAATTTGGTAAACATATATGCGCCAAATGATGCTTCTGTGAGAAGAAACTTATGGGTCAAGTTGCTGGATATGAAGAATTCACTCCAAGGTTTTTGGGTTTTCATGGAGGATTTTAACGAAGTTAGGGACGAGACTGAAAGGTTCAACTCTGATTTCATAGCGTCGAATGCGGAGGCGTTTAATCAGTTCATTTTAGCGGCGGGTCTTTCTGAATTCAATATGGGGGGCAGCAAATTTACGTACATATCTGACCGCGGAGATAAGTTGAGTAAGCTGGATCGTTTCCTTGTTTGTCTTGGTTTTATGGAGAGATGGCCGACGGCGTCGGTTCTAGCACTTAACCAGGATGCATTGGACCATAGACCCATTTTATTGTCCACCGTCCCCTCGGACTTTGGCCATATCCCTTTTCGGTGCTTTAATTCATGGATGGAAATGCCGGGTTTCGTGGATCTAATAAAACAATTATGCCAAAGTTTTGTTTTTAATGGCCCAGCGGACATGGCTTTGTCAGTTAAACTTAGATGGCTAAAAAACTGCATCAAGGCTTGGTTGAAGGTGGAACGAGAAAAATCAGAAGGGGTTTATTTGGATAAAAAGAACCGAATTCGTATTATGGAAAGGATGGCCGAGGAGAGAGCTTTGGAGGAAGAGGAACTAAATGAAAGAGCCGATTGTATCAATATCGTTTTGGAAACGGATCGAAGAAAATTCTCGGATGCTAAACAGAAATCTCGTGCTAGGTGGGCAATAGATGGAGATGAAAATACCGCATTTTATCATAATATTATAAATTCTAACATCAGCAATAACCGTATTAACGGCCTCATGGTTAATGGAACTTGGATTACAAATCCGGTGGAGATAAAGGAGGCCTTCTTGGATTTCTTCTCGAGGCAGTTTGTTGAACCAATGGCAGCTCGACCGTCTATTAATTGTCAAAACTTGGCATCCCTCTCGACAGTTGACGCTGATTCTCTAGTCGTTCCGTTCTCGGCTATTGAAATAAAAAAAGCAATCTGGGATTGTGTTGGCGATCGGGCCCCGGGCCCGGATGGATTCAACTTTATATTCATAAAAAAGAATTGGGATCTGTTTCATGGAGATTTTTTAAGGTTATTCTAGGAGTTTTATGTTAATGGATCCATTAATAGATGCTGTACGTCATCTTTTATTGCTTTAATTCCAAAAATAAAAGACCCCTTGACTCCATCAAATTTCCGGCCATTCAGTTTGATTGGTGTTGTGAACAAGGCTATTTCCAAGGTATTGGTGAACCGGCTGAGGAGTGTGATCGGGAAGTTGGTCTCGGAAGAGCAATCCGCATTCTTGGCTGGAAGGAATATCTCTGATGGTCCATTGATCCTGAACGAAACTATCGCGTGGATGAAAAAAGCTAAGAAACCCGGTATGATTTTTAAGATTGATATTAATAAAGTGTATGATTCTCTTAATTGGAGCTACTTGGATTCAATCATGGCTCAAATGAATTTTCCGGATCGTTGGAGGGGTTGGATTATGGCGACTCTAGTATCATCTAGGGCATCGGTTTTGGTGAATGGGTCACCTACCATGGAGTTCGAGTGTTCTCGTGGTTTGCGTCAAGGTGATCCGCTATCCCCTTTCTTGTTCGTTTTAGCCATGGAAGCACTTACGGGGATTATGAAGAAGGCTGTGTCGGACGGTATTTTCAAAGGTTTGCAATGTACATCTACAGGTCCGGTTTTATCTCACCTTATTTATGCTGATGATGTTGTTTTTCTTGGGGAATGGTCGCGTGAAAACGCTCTTAATTTACGCAGAATTTTAAGATGTTTTCATTTGGTTTCGGGGTTGAAAGTGAATCTTGCTAAGTGTTCATTGTTTGGGGTCGGGGTTGGTGATGTAGAGGTACAACAGTTGGCGGATACTCTGGGTTGTAAAAGAGGCTCTTTGCCTTTTAAACACTTGGGTTTGGTGGTGGGGGCCAATATGAATCTTGTTCGTAATTGGAAACCGGTTATTGATGTTTTTAAAAACAGACTATCGCTTTGGAAAGCAAATAACCTTTCTTATGGTGGTAGAATCACACTTCTCAAATCGGTTCTGAACTCGTTACCGACTTATTTCTTTTCCTTGTATAAAGCGCCGGCTAAAGTTATTGAGATTTTGGAAAGATTGAGGAGGGTTTTCTTTTGGGGAGGAGTGGACGAAAACTCTTATATGAGTTGGATGGCGTGGGAAAAGGTTATGGCTCCAGTTGAATATGGTGGATTAGGTTTCGGACCTACTAGAGTGGCCTTGGCATATAGGAATATCAATATTGGTGATACCAGGTGTTTATTTTGTGGTGATTATGAAGAGTCCAACGATCATATATTCGCTTCTTGCCATTTTGTTCAAACTGTTTGGAGTGTCATGTCGCAATGGTGTAAGATTCCACCCGTGGTAGCCTTTAGTCTGAGAGATATACTGGATGCTCACCTATATATGCAAGGTAATAAGAAGAAAAAGAATGTGTTTAATGCCATTGTCCAGGTTGTAATTTGGAGTTTATGGAGGATGCGAAATGAGGTTCTATTCGGTCAGGCCGAGCCTAGCATTTCGAAGGTTGTGGAGGAGTCCAAGTCGATGGCTTATCATTGGATTAAGAATCGCTCGAGGTCTTCGCATTGGTCTTGGAATGAGTGGCGGGATTTTTCCATTGTTTGGTAATGTATCTTAGTGTCTCGTTATGTTCTTGTAGTTTTCTCTGGTGCTGACCGATTGGTCATCTTGATGTTGGGTTATGTAAATATGGTGTCTAACTTCTGGCTAGTTGAATTAATAAAATTTTGTTGGCCTTAAAAAAAAAAAAAAAAAAAGTTTGTGTGAAGTCTTGAAATAATAGCTACATGAATAGAAAGTCAAACGAGAAATAACATGATGAATTATGTTCTCTAGTACACGTTACACCTTTATTTCTTTTATTTCCTAAAAAATGTGAAATAAAGTTTCATAGTAACAGAAAAAGAAAGAAAAATTTCCTAAAAAATGTGAAATAAAGTTTCGTAGTAACAGAAAAAGAAAGAAAAAAGTGTTTAGATGTGTATTCTTAGACAGTGGCGGAGCTTGACCAAAAGTATTGAGGGAGGCGTAAAGTGATGGGACCAAATTTTTTTTTCCTATCGTTATATTTCGGGTCGGATCGGGTTGGCTATTCGATTCAAGTCGGGTCAAATAATAATAGTTCCAAATAAAATAAAGTATATATTTACCAAACTACCCATCATTTATATACAAAGTTTATAAGATATACAATTTAGGAAAAATAATCGGGGGGCGATCCTATATAATTTTAAAATTTTCGGACGAAAAATCAGAACTTATACACTTCTAACCGAAATATTGGGGTGGACGGGTGCATCCCCTGACACCCACAATACTTCGCCCTGTTCTCAGATGCTATTGATGGTTTGTGAAAGTAAAGTGGATTCTTATTTATTTATTTTCGTGACCAGCATAATCTACACATGTAAAGACTTATTTTTTTTGAAAGGAGAACTTCAGTCAGCACAACCGAAAAAAAAACCGGCGGGCGGTAACCAACTACAACAAACTATACAAAATTACACCAATCAACCCAAAACATATCTTTAAACTTCGATCTACTTCTAAACCAAAGAAAACCTACAGCTTTAACAACATAAAAAACGGATACAAAATTAAATCAATTTAAAAATATACGACAAAAAGTAAAATTAAATCAATTTAAAAATATACGACAAAAATACACAGCTAGATAAATGGTAATTAAATTTACGTTTTTGCTTTATATTAGAGCATTCACATCCAGCTCCCTAAAAATATACATACATTCCACTAAAAAAAATTCATATGTCAATATATTTCCACTAAAAACAAATACTTTTTCTCTCTCCTTTTCAATTAAATAATATTTTTATACCTTTATCATTACATTTTTCTCTCTCCTTCACTCATAACCACTTTTAATATATATTAAAAAATTATAGTGGGTGAACAGTGTCCCCCAAATATACAGATGAACAGTAACATTTTCTCTCTCCTCCACTCACAACCACTTTTTATACTCTTTATATTTTAAAAACCCCACACACAGATTTTGATTCCCAGGATGTGAATACTGTTAGCAATTAGATAAAGTATGTGTTAGCACCCACCCTATCACAATATCACTTTCTCAGTTCTACTTCCTTTTTCTAAGAGAAAGCAAAATCCTCAAACATTGTGGCCAAAACAAAAACAACACAATTTGCCTGTAGTTAAGATGTATTTTTATATATAACTAGGGATATTTCCCCACGTGATGCAGCGGGAAATCGACCAGTATCGGTTGGTTTCCTGATGGTATCTGTTAGATACTGACATTTAGTTTAAAGTTATGTTTTTTTTCAACAAAGTTCATACATGAACACTGAGAAAAATATATTAAACAAAGTCGTGTAGTCATCTTTTAAAATAAAAAGATAATGAACGCAAGTTATCTGAGGAAAAATCAAATTAAATAAATGAGTTAGCTGCCATTTTCGTCTCCGTGGTTTGTCCAATTATGCCAGTTTAGACCAAATTTCAAATTCGTACCATTTTCGTGCATGACATTCTTAAAACATGACAGTTCCGTCCAAAAAAAACTAAGGTTGAATTGAATAATTGAACAAACCATAGGGACGAAAATGACAGTTAATTCATGCTTTTTTGGACGGAACTGACATGTTTTAAGAACGTCAGGGACAGAATTGGTACAAATTTGAAATTTGGTCTGAACTGAAATAATTAGACAAACCACAGGGACGAAAATGGCAGTAACTCTAAATAAAAACAAAATGGGTTAGAATAGTATATTGTTTAAGGTATATAATGGGTGAAACTGGAACATATTTTTTTTAAATAATATCTTAAAAAGTGATGTTACTATTCATTAGGGTTCGAAATTTATATATTTTGTGCGCCATGTGGTGGGAATTCGCCCGTTACTGGTTTGGTTCGTAACACTATCATTACTGTACCGACTTTCAGTTTAAACTCAATAATATGCACAAATAAATGTGTTTTACATTGAAAAAAAAAAACAAATATCATTACTGGTTTCGATAATAAAAACAGCGATACCAACATTGATAGAGAATAAAAAATGAGTATCGATATTGGATCCGATAATAACAAACAATAACAGAACCGATGCGAGTATCAGTTTGGTTCACCACTAAACTATGTTAAATAAAACTTTTTTTCTCAACAAAATCTATACAACACGTCGATAAAAAATATTAAATACAATCACATATTTAGCTAGAAAGAATAATGAACGTGAGTTATAGGATAAAATATCAAATTAAATAATAATTAAATTAATTAAAAACGTATATAATTTAATTTAATATATATAAAATCGAAAATTAAAAGAAAGAATATAATAAGATAAATTTTTTATTTTACTATTCATCACAAGTTTAAATTAATATGTATAATATAAATATAAATATAAATATAAATATAAATATAAATATAAATATAAATATAAATATAAATATAAATATAAATAATAATAATAATAATAAATAGCATTTTTTTCCAAAGGCAGATAATGAACTTACATATATGTTTCAAAAGTCAATCGTTCATATACAACCCTGGACATGTGGGTCGTTATGCTATGTTGCAAATTTTGTGAAAATATCAATTTTCACAAATATAGGAAATGTATTTTTTCTAATTTTAAACGCGGTTAGCTAAATGCACCCACTTTTTTACTAGTCATACCCCCTTTTTAAAAATAAAGTTTAAAAGTTATCAAATTTCATCCCTCTCTACAATTCAAATATTGTTTTTAAAGACACTTTCTCTAACTATTATTTTATTATGTTTCTATAAAACGTCACTACAAATTAAAAAAAAAAGATATTTTTTAAACAATAAAATAGTTTTAGAACTTTTTTTTTTGAAAAAAACAGTTGATTTTATATTTTTTATTTACTTCATATTTTAGTTCTCTCATCTTTCTATTTCTATTAGTATCATTATTATATTAAAATGTATTATAATATAATTAACAACTTTTGTTTATTAAAAGTAATAAAATGCAAAAAGAAAATAAAACATTAACTAGCACATTAGGAAGTAAAATGCTTTGATCAAAACATGTAATATCAATCAATAATCAATAATCGACATAAGTTGAAATTTAATTATTGTGAGGGTATGTTATTAACTAATCAAAATCATTATCTACAAATTAATGTGGTGATTCTCAAATATATGACTCTTCTTTAACTCGAAAACTATATTAAGTTGGCTTCAAACCTTCATTTAAATTTTTGTGTATTATTGTTTATACAAACTAAATTCGAACTCCCACTTCAAGTCGTTATGAACGAAAAAAATCCCACTTCAAAATTAAAATGACTCGCCTTAGTTTAAAACATAAGAAAACAAATTTTTTTTTTCAAATAACAAAAAAATCTTTTTAAATAAAATAATGTTTTAAAAGCAAATGCTAGTAATAATAATAATTAAAATAACAAAATAACAAAAAAATAACAAAAGGGTTTGAATTGCATTAATGTCAAAGTCAAAGGATGAGGTATGTTTAGTTGAAAATGGGGTATGTTTAGCAATACCCTTTAGACTAGAAATAAATATAAGAAACTGATGGGATTTTACATGTTGCAAGAGCTTCGCAACGAACTAAACTGCGTCCAAAACGGAGCTAAAATGAATGAGATATCGATACTCAAAGTTTGGTATTTGAAACATTGAATGCTGAAATAATGGGAAAGTGGCACCTTGTCCCACATAGGTGGAGATGAAACTTAAAGTGATATTTAAGTTTGAACACTCCTTCCTTATTGTTTCATGGAAGCACACACTAGTGTACTCGCGAAGGGTGCAGGGCACCCTAACTTGTCACACCCCAAAAACGTTGTAGCGGAAATACAAACGTGGTGGTGACGGAGGTTGGTAACCATAAATATCTCAGTAGACGATGCATTGTTTATTTTGGACATACAACTTATTTAAAACATGATTTTAGAGTTTAGAGTTAAACACAATCCACAACCACAACATAGTTGTGTTGATCCTTATGGATCAAAATACACACTGTTTTGGTCAAAAATCAAACAAAACATAATGTAACCAAATCTGATTTTGTGAGGTAGTGTGCTTGAATGATAAACAAGTGTATGGTCGATATATAGAATGTAGTGAATGATAATCAATGAAAAATATGAATGCTTGATGAATGAAATGATCAACACAGAGATTTGTATGAGGAAAAGCCCTTGATCATTAGTAGATCGCCGGCGTAAAAACCTCGGGTAGTGAAATTTATCACTATCAACTATATTAAACAACCAAGATTACAACTTCGGATGATATTGAGCTTGTTATAATCGAGTACTAGTGTTAGTGTTTGAGAGCAGTTTCGAGAGTAGCAAAATGTGCAAGTGTCTTATGTCTAATCAAGCTCAATATCCCTCATATACACTCTAATTTAGCTAGCTAACTAACTAAGCAAAAATGAAGGAAGCTCCCCACGTTCACCCCAAAACGGCTACATGTCTTCAGCTCGTGCGAATTAGGAAGCATATTCCCCCGTATTCCAGCATTTACTGGGTTTTAGTCGTTATACACCTGCGAATATAGGTTCAAAACAAGGATACAATTGTTAGTTAATAAGTATAATAAATAAGGATCCGTGATCCTTAGACTTCCTGCACCATCTGTTAAGGATCAATGATTCAGGCCAATCTAAGGATATGTGATCCATTGTTATAAAAATTAACCCCTAACACACACGATCCCAAATTAGTTTTTAAAAGTTGTTCAAAAATTTTTAAACACGACAAGCATCACTAACACAAGATATGCCAAAATCCCGAAGCAGAACTCATGTACCTGAAGAACACGTAAAAATCAAGTGTCAACAAATAGGAAGGTGAGTTCACATATTCAAATCCGTAACAATTTGTTTAAGGAAAACTTTATTACTTTTAATTTTTAATGGTAAATCATCCATATATAGTTAAGAAAGTAAATTTTATTTCCTTTGTCAAAATTCGAGGGTCACTATCGCGAGCGGTTTATAGAAAGTCTCCGATAGATCATCTTCACAAGGTTTATGTATTAAAATTTAGTCCAATCGTTCAGATTCGTAAGTTTGCGAGACATTACGAGCTATATATTAACTAGTCACTTACCCGCGCGATGCGGCGGGAGTGGCAATTTACAATAGTATAATTGTTTACCGTTAGTTTATCCGTCGTCTCGTGATATATTGTATAGTACTTAAGTTAGTTTTCTTATTCGTGATATGATGGCACTGGTTTTTCTGTTAGTTTATCGATTCTTTGGTGATATTTTACAAGAAGAGTACAAAACAAGGAAGTAGATGTAATTAAAAACAAGAAGAGTTCAAAACAGTCAAGTAGCTGGACAAAACAATAAAAACAAAATTTGGGGAGTCTCTAGTAGGAAACCCGAGCGATGCGGTGGGGAGCCATTCGATATGGGTTTGGTTTATTACGGTATTGGTATGGCACCGACACTCAGCATAGCAACCAAGAAAAAACAAATAGCATGAAAAAAGTTTAAATCACATGAATGTCGTGTCACTATTTTTAGATCAAGTGGTCGAAGACTTGCATTTCTCTTGAGAGATGCTGGTTCAACTCCCACTTGGTGTAGAGTGAGGCACGGCTGGGTAATGACAGGAGACCTAGGGAAACCTGGGTATGATCCTTGAGTCAAACGGGTTTTACCGGTATTTTCACCATGCCTATAGGCGAGTGGGTTACCGGGTTTTCCCCGGAATTGGTGGTGGACTCGGGTTACTCTCGGAGTAATCCGTTTGGTCCAGTGGGTATCCTGAGAATGCTCAGTATTGATTTTGTTGGCGTTAAAAAAAACTATTTTTACCCTTTTCATATTTTCATAATGTATGTAATACTTTTAGTCAAAAGGCTATCTTCCTAGATAGTTAGTCAAAATGGGCATATGAGTGATTTCTCATTTTATCCTTTCACATAGCTAGCTTTTGATGAGAATTATGACTAAATTGTTTTTACCCCAGTTATAAAGGACGTCTGTTTCTTATATTTGACTAACGTTTTAAACTATATTTTCAGTTTATATTAAAAACCATTTATGTATAACTTCTTAAACCATAGATAATTTACTTTATTGTTTTCGTCAATCAAGCATTCTTAAACTATAGATAATTTATTTTGTTGTTTTCGTCAATCAAGCAAGAGGGTTTGTTAGTTAAACATTTATATTTTATCTTAAACCCCGATAATACGTTTATTGTTAGTTACGAGCCATATAGTGTCGTATGACATTTAAAGTATGAATGGCAAACCTAGGGTTTGAAACTGCATCAGCAGAAGTTGTCATTGCATTTACTGAAAACTATGTGTAAAAAGATCGCATTTACCGCGTCTTGTTAACCTTTAATCAGATGTTTGCTGTGTAAACTTAGTAAACCGTCGATTTGTTTTGTTTATATGAATTGTTTTATGAAGTTTATTAAGCTCTTTAAAATCTTAACAAATATGCTACTGCTTTCTGTATTGTAAATTGTAGATTTGGTTCTCATTTTATTACAAGAAAACCAAAAACTTATACAGCATTCCTCTTACAAGATTAACATTCCCAACAAACCCAAAACCATATAGAACAAACATGACTTATAAACTTTAATTCGGTTTCTATACAATCAGGATCATAAACCGTGCCATCGGATAGAACCCCACCAACCGCGTTCCCATCTTTGAGCCCCTTAACAGCTACAACCGTGCCATCGGATAGAACCCCTTTGTACACGATCTCGAACCCGCCCTTACCAAGTATGTTTTTACTTGTAAAGTTGCCTGTAGCATGTTGAAGTTCTCTAAACTGGAATCTCTTTAAGTTCCCCATGCACACTTCTTCCCTATATTGTTCTAAATATATAATAATTTGCTCCCGAAAACGAAGGGTAAAATGGTAATTTCACATGCTTACAAGTACTGAAGGGTCTTGATATTGGCTAAAGAAGGTGGGATTTCACCAGTTAACATATTGTTGGAAAGATCAAGTGTTTGAAGCTTTGGTAACCTCCCAAGCTCTACTGGAAGTGGCCCTAAGATTCTGTTATTTTGTAGCAGCCTGCATTACACACTTGTAACATTAGCATCTCAACTTGTACATCCGAAACTGTATAGATGAATAATATTTTCTGTATATTGACAAACAAAAAACCTCAAGTTTTTATATAGATAAATTACGGTAAAAAAGATAATGGCGATGATAAAACGTCAATAACTATCCTAATATTCAATCAGACAACTGGAGTGTTTAACAAACCTCTGAGGTTGAAAGCTCTATAAGGGCTAATCTCACTCCTCACTCCCTACACTTTGTGCAGGCTCATATCAAACTCACTCAAACCAATTAATAATTAAACCCTCACATATGGTTCGAGTTAGAAAATACAAGCATCATAGTTATAGACATGGGTCCAGTGAACAACATTTACTTGACACCACAAGTGTAGTCATGGGTCCAGTGAACAACATTTAGTCTACTTGACACCACCGGCCAGATACAACAAAAATGTAAAAAGTTTTAACAATTTTATACATAACCAATCATTGTGTGAATCGATCATTTCAAGTTTTCAAAAATGTAAAAAGTTTTAAACTTTACCTTCCGACAACACTAAAGATCTTCTCAAGATTTTGATGCGAATGATCTTCCGGAAGATTCTCACCAACAACAGTGCGTGACTGCGTCACAAAATTAAAAAAAAAAAACTGTAAATTGTAATGATCTAATGTGATATAACCATAGCCTTCTGGATCCTTCCTGATGTGTTTCACCAGTGACTCGTTCGCAAGCAAGCTCAAGCCACTGAACTGATATTCCACCTGCTCATTCATCATCATAAACAAAAACCATATCATAATTTAAAAAAATATATATATAATTCAAAAACAAAAAAAAAATAACATTCACAACATTAGATAAATCAAACTCACTCAAACCAAAACAACCCAAAGGGACCTGTTTGATAATTTTCTGCTGAAGATCTTGAGTGAGGACATTCTTCGAACAGTTGGTGAGCATAACATTCGGGCTGGCAAAGACATGCATTTGCTGATCTTCATCCAAACTTTCCAGCATATGAACAATTTAACTGCACACCTCTTCAGAAACAGCTCATAAACAGTCTCGGATATAGCTTTTCCAATTTTTAATCATTAATTCTCTAACTCGAATCCTGCTCAAATAGACATCACTTACTTCCTGTTGACCCAGAAAGTCAACCCAATTCTTGCTCCATTTATTTTTAAAATAAACGGTTTAAACAGGTCAACTTGTGAACACGACAGGTCGGCCCGAACAGAATCCCTTTAGGTACGTATGCTAGTGGGTTTGACCAGAAAGTGACCCGAAC
This sequence comes from Helianthus tuberosus, assembly GCA_030545235.1. Classification (NCBI taxonomy): domain Eukaryota; kingdom Viridiplantae; phylum Streptophyta; class Magnoliopsida; order Asterales; family Asteraceae; genus Helianthus; species Helianthus tuberosus. The sequence goes on from CM060408.1 coordinate 76,166,395, forward strand.
CAGCTTAAAAATCCAAGTTATATTAGAGATGTAACTTTCGGCCCGTTTTCTCGTGAATGGTTGATATGGGTTGTATCTATAGTCGATTGATAAAATCGAACATATAAAGAAAAAGGTCAAACGGGTTGAAACTCACTTAAAAACATGTGTTAGTAGTTATATGGTGATTCATAAGAAACAAAAAAACAATAAAAGATTATTAAATCTGACAAAAAGATAATTTTTTCTTAAAAAAACGTTTGTCTAAGACATAAAGATTCTAAATTATCTAAATAAAACGCTACCCAATAGGCCATTACTCATACTACGGTATAGATACAACCATAATTTGTAACCATTGAAACTTATAGTATCTGCAGTCCAAAACGTTTCTCGAAATCAGAATGGATAACCCCTGCAGCTTGGGGTGCAGTCATTCCTGGCACATCAAAGGGTGAAGGGTAAAAGTTTGTGTCATACCTTGCTAAACATTGATTCATTTACTCCAATTCTTGATGAGACGATGAGTACACTTTCACAGATCTGAGCTTAAAATCCAACCCGCATCCTTCGTCGCCGTCCTCTGAATGTAAAACTCCTGAATATAAAACTCAGATCTGAGCTTAAAATGCATGTTCATCAACAACAAACCAACCGAAAACATCAAAAAATAACCTTAGATATGAGAAAACATTCAGCAGAAAAAAAAAATAAACCTACCTGGATCTTTTTCTCATCGAGTGCAACCCTAGATCTGAGCGAATCCAGTCAAATCGAAGATTTCGAGAGGTGAAACTCATTCGATCTTGTGTTGTATAGAGAAAGCAGAGCAAATGTATTGAGAGGTGAAACGCATTCGAGAGGTGAAACCCAACAGAAACCCTAGATGTCCTTTTGAATCGCCTGGAGAGAAAGCAGGTGGATGGGGGCTGATAAAATGTATTGAGAATGAGAAACCCTAGACTTGATTGGTATACCCCGTGTTTTTTTTTTTAAGAGAAAGAGAGAGAAAGAGAGGAGAAAGTCTGATCCGTGTGAAATGAATATCAACCGTGAGATCATGATCCGTGTGAAGAATTGAAAGAAAATGGACGGCTGATGATGAATCCGGGTGAAGGGTAAAAGTTTTGTGTTTCTTGGTGCTTTAATACTTGTACATTGTGCATTGAGGGTGTTTTAAGTACATATTTTTTTTCCAATCTTGCCCTTCCTATATGTATTATAAAGTAGTATAGATAGTGAGGTTTTAATCAATGCTAGACATTAATCAGAATATCCATTTGTCGCTTAACTTGACACGGAGCTACCGGTCACGACGTGGTGGTCAACCCGATAGATCTATCAACAATTCTACACATGCGATACTAATGATTAAATTAGCAAAGTTTGAGCCAAGTGCACCACACTCGGTCACTCAATATGCCAACCTCAAATGAACAATATATATACCTACTAGAAAGTTAAATTTAATATACGGTGCTATTCAAACACGTCACACCCTGCGTTTCTCGTCAAAACGTCTTTATATCAATCAAAATCCCGTTTTCCTCGAAAACAATTTTATATCATACACATTTCCAAATCCATGTTTTCCATAAAAACATATCATATCATATCGAAACCATATTTTCCACGAAAATGTATTTTTAGATTATTGAAGGCATAATTTGTACAAAAACGTATAATTATACTTTATAAGGTATGTTCTTCCCCCAAAATAGTATATAAAACAGTAAAAGAGGGGTTAGTGACACTCATCTTTGGGTGCGTTTTTATATTATTGCAATCCCTCAAATTGGTCTACACGTCCTAAATTAAGTAGGAACGATTTAATAACCAATTTTTTATTAACGCCTAAGTTTCTCAAATACTTAAAATTTTCACATAACCTTGAATTTTCACGAAAAGTCTTTATTTTGATTATGTTGGCGTATATATATATACTAGTAATAAGCCCACACGCGTTGCGGTGCGGGCACATCACAAATTTTGAATGTATTTGTCCAAACGTTATGTGACGCGTTAACCATACGAAAACGTGTGTGTTCGACGTATTAGATTGAACTCAGTATAACCTATATAAGCATTGCGATTGGATCAAAACATAAAGTAAATCGAATTAATACCGTATAATCATAATGTATTATATACATATCATATTATATGGGATATATTAGAGGTTTAAAAAAAGGAAAAAATATACAATTTGACTCCACTCGTTTCTGAACAAAATTTACGAAAACATACATAAAAATAAGCATGAAAACATATTATATTTGACCTGACTCGTTTCCAAAAAAAGTTTAAGTCGAAACGTAGACCAACTCAAATTAATACAGACACATACATAAAAATATGCACGTAAAAATGGTTCTAAACGAAAGCGTATCATATTTGACCTGACTTGTCTCCAAAAAAAATTTACGTCAAAACGTAGACACACTCAAATTTATATTGATACGTACATAAAAATATGCACGTAAAAATGTTTTTTTAAGTAAAAGAATGATAGAGATAAACAAAATAATTTAACGAACAAAAGTTACTGATCGAAAATTAAATTAGTAAAAAGGTAGAGGTTAAAAACGTCAAATACCAAAGTAGAGGGGTAGTAGATAGAAGAGACTCTTGTAATTTATTGGGTTATTCATAGAGATTTAAGTACACCAAAAGGAAACTTCATTTTTGATGTTTTTTCCTTTTATGCCCTCATGCAATTTATATTATCCATACATATGAAAGGGCCAACCAAAGCCGGTGGAAACCCCATCGACTTTGGTTTTTAAGATAGTATATAATATATATATATATATATTAAGATTTTCACGACTTGAACGATGTTGATGGTGACATTCAATATGTTATATGCGTTATCACATCCGTATGTGTACAATATATCTACGATTTGCGCTTCGTAATATATTTACATAAATATGGACATATTCGATGTATATCGTAATTTCACGTATTTCATCAACTTATACATTTTATCATTTTTAAAACATATATACACAAAACAACTCATCAAGTTAACCTATTTATTATTTTTATGCTCGACGAATAAGTTGGTAAAGAGAGAAGTGACTGAAGACGAGTTTGACTTGGGAGATTCCTTGGGGTTTATGTTTACTGAAGAGGTAGAAGATAAGGAATTAGAGAATGTGTTATCTTAGAAGGACGAGTTTCGTGGGGAGTTAGAAGGTTTACCGGATTACACGGAAGAAGGTGAGTTTGACCCGGAAGGTGATCTTGCATTCTTAGAATCTTTACATGAAGGTAACCCACCCCAGATGACCGAGCTTGTTCTAGACCAAGAAGTCGAAAACGAAATGATGGTAGAGGAAGAGCGCCATCGCTGGTCCTTGGTATTAGTGATAAATGAAACTTCAAAATCAACAAAACCACGGGAGTAGGCAAGGAAAATAAAGAGAAAGGATCGAAACCGGAAGAGGACCGAATGATGGCACAGGATGGAGAAGAAGAAGACATTGAAGTTCAAACATGACTAGTCTTCTCGTTACATGTCATGCATCCAGTTAATTCCAGCTAAGTTTAAATTTTGGTGGTCTAACCCGTTAAGAATTTTTAAAATATTTTATAATTCCGCCGTTAAATTTCTAAATGTTTATGAGGACCAGGTGGAATTAAATGGGTTAGATAGGGTCCAGATCAAAGAAAAACCTCCTAATCAAGTTTAAGTGTGGGGAGGTTTTGTAATTTTATATATTCGGTGTATTTTCGGTTCGTTTATGGTACGTGTTTGTGTTTATCTGTATTATGAGTTGTTTATTTGTACGATGAGTCTTAGTATTATTTTTGAGTTAGTTTTTGTGTCGAGTTGATATTATGCTGGGTTTTGCTTGTTTTTGTTGTGCGGGTTTGAATAAGTACCACCCATACTCAATCTCCATTCGAGTGATTTTGGAGTTGTTTTTTGAATATTAGGCATTTACTGAGTATACCAGTCAGTATCAGCCGATCGCTACCAAAATGCTATACGATTGAGTTGGATTGGACGAGAGTTTGGAGCTTACGCGTCATAAAACCAGCTAAGTCCTTTCCATTTTCCCTTCGTCTTTTATTTCTTATTTATTTTAGTTGTTTTGAGTCGGTTTCCATCCTACATTAAGGGCAATGTAGAGTTTAAGTGTGGGGATGGGTAACTATCGTTTAGTGTCTAGTTAGTAGTGTCTTGAGTCATAAAATTTCAAAAAATACAAAAAAAAAAAAATCAAAAAATTCAAAAATCCAAAAAAAATTGAACAATAGAAAATATCCTTGTTTAAGAAGTTTTGCAAATAAAAACAGAAAATGATAGTAGAGTTGAGCATATATAGGTTTCAAATAATAATAATAATAATAATAATAATAATAATAATAATAATAATAATAATAATAATAATAATAATAAGAGAATAAAGTTAAACTCGTGTCTATCTTGGGATGTGTGAATAGGCTCGACCCGGTTTCTCGGTTCCGTTGATATTAAAAATACCTAATTGTTAGTTTGCTAGTAGGTTCTCATCTAGGAAAATTAGATTGCCGAAACTGCCAATAATAGTGTAAGAAATGTCATTATAAGCTAAATTGTTAGAATTTTTTATAAAAAGAAAAAATAGAATAAATGAGCTATATTGAGAAAATAACAAGGCCTATGTAATCTTTGTTGGGGATGGTGACTCTGACTTAGATTGACTATAGGTTAAGTTAAGAAAAAATTGAAAAATTACCAACGCTCACGTTGTCGCTCTCGGGGATGGTGACTCTGGTTGAGACAGCCTTTGGGTTAGGTAATGCAAAGTCTAGTGCTAAAAAAAGAAAAGAAGAAAAAAAATATAAGAAAAAAATTGATGATAAATTCTCTTAATATTGGTATAAAATGGTTAGAAAAAAATCCAGTGATTCATTCCTTTTGTTTCATGAGCTCGAGGTGGGATTAGGTGAAACTGAGGCTTTTAGTGTGAGACCCTAGGTGGATTAACCAAACTTAAATATAAATTGCATGATAAGGGCTTGAAACCAGGGTTGGTTTAAGTGGATAGGTATATTTGCAATCACTGTGAATACGAGTTTTAATTTGTATACAATAATCTAATTTTTGAACCTGGGTTTTTGCTTGACTATGGTTCCGTTGGCATAAGTCTTTTTCTATGACGAAAAAAGAGTGATTGTGGGAGTATTTGATGTAATACAAATTACATCTGTTCCGATGTATAGTTTGTATAATAATTTGAGTTTTTTTTTTGTGTCATTTTATCATTGGATTTGTATATTATGGTGTCTTTTGTGCTTCGCAGGGTCCCAGGAGTGAAAACGAGCTGAAACGTTGAAGAAACGAGCACCCGGGAGGAGGTTTGGGCAAGGATTTTCATGAAATGAAAATGGATATCTGATAGGATGAGAATATAGAGAATTGAATTACAAACCCGTAGGCGAAAACGGAGTTGAAACGAGGAAGTTATGGCCGAAACCGTATTCTCAGCACGCAGGACCTTGGACAAACGCAACAGAGGACCCATTTAACCTTGGCACGATGCGAAGCTCATCCTAATTTGTGTGGAAAACTTCATATTTAAGCCCTATTTAAGCCCATACTTAACCCTAATCAATTTGAGACAACCGTAGATGAATTTACAACAATTGGGGGACGACTTCAGCCACGAATTTGAAGGTTTTGGAGCGGTTTTAAGAGCTTGGATCATTGGTTTGAAGATTAGGAGCTGAGGAGATCGACCAGATCGTTCTTGCACTTTTCGGGTTCCTTATTCTTGTTTCTTAATTCTTTAACCTTGTTTCTTGTTATTAAAATTACTCTTCTTTTCATGTTTTTATGACGTTGCTCGGCTAGATTTCTGTTACTGCCTAGATTGGATGATGGATTTATGACACTTTGACTTTTATTATGTTTAATCAGTTATTTATGGATCGTTGATAAAAGTAGTCGGTTTGTTATTTCGGCTTAATGTGTATGTACGCTTTAAATTGTTTTATTGTCTTTTATTGCTTCATATGATTCTTGGTGACTGTCTATATGTAACACCTTGTAAATTAGTATCCAGTCATGTACTGACACGTGTCCATACTCTCAATTGTGCCAAATGTTCGACGAGAGGGACTATTTTTGACAATATATGAAAGTATGAATGTGGAGGGACAAAAAGTGTCAACATGCTAATTTATTAGCCTCTGAGTGACCTTTGCGGACCGTATATCCTTTTGGCTTACGGACCGCAAGATGTATAATTTTTGGTCCTTGTTGATCGTATACGGACCGTAGAGGCCTATGCCTTACGGTCCGCAAGAGAACTCATTTCTGTGTGCGCAGTAGGTCCTTACGGACCGCTAAGGGTTATCCCTTACGATCCGTAAAGGGTCGCCAGAGACAAAATATGAGTGCAGCCCAAGCAAATCTGCATGAACGCCACATAATCGAATTTCTGAGCTTCATGGCAGCACTTGACACGTTTAGAGACACATGTAATGATCCTAAACTAACCTCTAACACCTGGAACTATCTTGTTCAACCCATTTAAGTATAAATAAGAGAAGTTTGCAACCACTTTCACTTGCACCTCTTCTTTAAATCTTTCCTACTCTCCTCTGGAGGTTCCTAGCATAATAGGAGCTTCCCTCTGAATTATAATCGTTCTCTTGGACCACTAGTAAGTGCTCCATCCTTGTTCTTTCAGTTTATAGGTTGCCAAAAGTGAAGCAAATTGACTTTTGCTTTGACTTTCGGTTTAGACCATTATGGTCCGGCCATTATTTGAATCAAACATGGCTACGTGATCGTAATTAGGTAGGTGTTAATCCCTCAAAAGGTCACCTCCTGAGAATCACGTTAACTTTGTCAAGTAACGGGTTAGAGTTATGTTAATTAAAAAGTCAAAGGGCAGTTTTTCGTAAACTTTATAAATTGATCTTATAAATGTTATAACCCATGTTTTTGATACTTAATCACTTGGAAATTAATATTAGAACATGTATGAACATGTTCAGCCCGTCATTTCCAGTTTTAGTGTCGGTTCGCAACCGAAAGTCGAGCAGTTTGACTTCTGCTTTGACTTTCGATTCTGACCCGATTTAGCATAGTTAGCTACTGAATTTAAGTTGTATTATGATCGAATTATAATGTAGGATAACCCTATGAGGTAATACTACATGATCATAATCAGATTCTGAGTATTTACACAAGTTCTTGTATTATGCCTAATAATGACCAAATTGCGCTTTTTGCATAAAACTTGGTTTTAGTCAATGATGAACTTTCAAAATGAATTACCTACTGATATGTTACTATAATAAACGTATTTTGGTATTATAAACATGTTCATAACCCGAGTTTTGATACAAGATCGTAAATTATGTTATAATATGACCAAAACGCCCTTTTGGCGCATAGTATGGTTTTAAACCATAATTATCATATCAAACTTATTGCCTACTGATATTATAACATAATTAAAGTGCTTTTACAGAATGTTCATGTTCATAACTCAGATTTTTATGCAAGTTCTCAAACTATGTCAAATAATGACTAAAATGCCCTTATGGTGCATATTTTGATTCTAAAACCTCCAAGGTTATATAAGTTGATAACCTACTAATGTTGCAACTTATTTAAAGTATATTGGCATATAAAACTTGTTTATGACTCATTCGGTTACCCGATATCGCTTATATGCGTACGGTTGAGCTTATGTAACTAGTTTATGTAAGTTTATCGAAACGGGTCAATTCGTATCATTTTTATTTCAAATTCCAGAATGTATATTGTTTACCCATGTTATACAAGTCTTAGTACTTGCTAGGTTTAAACTACATTCTATTCGGGTCATCGCTTAATCAAGCGTATCATACCGTTTTCATTAATTTAAGTTAACTGGTCTAAGTCTAGGACTTGAATAGGACCCGTTGACATTCTAATTGGTTATTTATACTATTCATTCTAAACTAGGGCCTTCCGGTAGATTGCAACCAACCTTAGTTTATTTGTTAACGGATGTGCTTATTGTTTCTTGCATTGTAAGACGTAATTAAGCAAGGTAAATACTCTTAACCTATTTTCCCTATACGGGCTTGGGATACGGTAAATTATTACCACTTGGTTAGGTATGGGATCATATGTCAGATTGTGACTACAAAATCTCCATGACCCCTTTTAATCTGTTTTGTTTGATAACTTAAACAATGAGGGCTAGCGCGACCGTGCCCTTGATATCCTCGACTAATTTAAGTTACTAATGGCCACGACCGAGCACGGGGTGTAGGCATACACTTGACAGATGCTAATGCTATTATAAAATGTTTTTCTTACCCATATTGGGGATACCCATTTGTGGGTTTAAGTGGCGTATCAGTTAGTCATGTTATTTGGTTTCTACACCGGACCCCATATGTATTGACAGGCATGTAAAACTGTATACAAGATTTTTTGAATTGTCCCAAGTTATTTATGAAAATAAAAGTTCCTTGTGCACTTAAAACATTTTTGAAATGTTTTCAAAATGAGTTACTTATTTGTATTTACCAGTGTAAACTGACGTATTTTCAGAATAAGTCGGTTATTTGTATTTTCCATCCGGGCCCACCAGGCGATGTTGTTGAAATATCGGGGTGTGATAGGTTAGTATCTGAGCCAACATTTGAGAGAATTAAACACTAGCCTTTTGTGTTTAATCTCAAACAACACAATAGCATAGTCCTTAGACTTTCTGAGTCTAGGCAATGACCTAGGATTAACTCCTATCTTTATTAAGTTATATATATATATATATATATATATATATATATATATATATTGTTTTTTATTTTTGACAGGAATTAATCATACCGCCAAGAATTCGCGAAATAGGACGAGGAAAAGGTCCAATGAGGGGAGGGCCATCGGGACATATACCCTCCCACTCTCATAGCTCGGATCCTTACCAAGATTCGGGAAATTCCTACTCGTCACAACCAGCGAGACATTCTGTCTCACATGATTTATCACCATCTTACCATCATTCCTACCACTCTCATCATTCCCAGCAATCACATCATTCACACCAATCCCATCATTCACACTCCCACTCATTTCATGGGTCTTTTTGACCCAAATCAGTATATTAACACACCTCCAGCTACTCAAAGCCAATTGGACCAACAGATTGAGCTGGACGAAGATTCAGATCTGGAGATGCCACCACCGGGGTCACATATGCACCTCATTGAGATATCTAGTGGATTTGCATCTTATGCAGGATCACCCTACCAAGGTCCTAACGAATGCGACCAATAGTGGAACCAATTCATGTTCGAGAATACACCTCTTTATCATTCTCCAACACCACCTCTGCCGCCTCCACCCGAGGACCTGCAAATGGAACCGGTGGAACAACCGCAGCCACCACCAGAACCACCAAGGAGAAAATGTGGAGCACGCATGTTAGTGCGTTCAACCACCACCACCTTCGGGTTTTGATAACCCAATCCCTACGTATCCAGATACGTCTTGAAACAATCCTTTTAACCCATCTACACCGATAGATTATAACTACCAGGCGCCACCATATGACCCTTATATGCAAGTGGTCGTACATAATGCTTTATACCCGTATCCCTTCCCGCCTGCCTACCTAGCTACTGGTTATCCAAATTATGGACACCAATATCTTGCTGTGCCTCAACCATAACCACAACCATCGCCATTAATAGAGGCCATTAACCAGGCCTTAGAAAGAGCAAAATAAATTCAGCGTCAGGCTGAGAAGACCGAGAGGAAGACAAACAAGTTCTTCAAGAAACTCTCTAAGCTAGTCAGGGGAAAGAAAGACGAGTGAAAGCTTTCTTTTATTTATCATGTATTGTAATTCTTTCTCCAAAAGTCCCTGCGCGGACATGTCTTTTCTTTTAGTCCTTGCGTGGACATGTATTTCATTTTCGTCCCTGCGTGGACAAGTATTTCACTTTATTACAAAAGTCCTGTTTAAGGCAAGTATTGTAATCCTTATCTTTTAATGAAAATTTTGGAATTATTTGTATTATATATATATTCACTACATCCTTTTCTAGCGATCGTCTCGATTTTAGTTCGAACTTTATCGATCTGCTCAATGATTCCAAAAGATCTTCTTATTGGTTTTTGACCAGCCAATTGGCAAAGTCCATATTATTTGGCAATCATAAATGATAGTTAAGGATGACTACCCCTTCTATCTAGAGGTGGTGAACTATGTTCAAGCCTCAAAGTCTTTCTGGTCAAATGCGACCATGGCTACAAATATACTAAATGTCAAATCGGTAAGACAATTATTCTATGTTAACATTTAAATAATGTTAATACTCCTGACATTGTGACATGAGGAACCACACTAGCCGTCTAGATGATGGACTACGTCCAAGCCTTATAGCCTATATGATCGAATTATATCATGGCTAATATTATCAATGCGATGATCATTTACTTTAACATCCTTAGTGATGATTTGCCTACAGGCTATACTTTATTGTCGACTGAGACAAATGACAGTTGTAACCTTATGGTTCCCTGTCCAAGGTGGTGGACTACGTCCAAGCCTCATAGTCTATATGATCAATGAGATCATGACTAATATCATCAGTGTGATGATTATCCATTTTAACATCCTTTTGATGTCAATTGATTTGCCTACTGGCCATATTATATCGTCAGTTATGACAAAGACAGTTGTGGTCCTGTGACTCCATGTCTAAAGGTGGTGAACTATGTTCAAACCTTAAAGCTACTTGATCGAATGAGATCGCAACATATATATACTTTTATCCATTTAATTGTCAATGTGACAATGACAGTTGTGACCTTATGATCCATTGTCCAATAAGTGATGGACTATGTCCGAACTTCAATGCCCTTTATGGTCCTTTAAGACCGTGGCTAAGTACACTTGATTATTTAATTAAACATTCATTTGAAATGTTAATACTTGGCAGTCATGACGTTGTGCACATTGGTCCAAAAAAGCGAAGGATATATATATCCAGACCTTATAGCCTATATGGTTTAATGATACCATGGCTCATGAAAATTTCAAAGTCATTAGATTCGATGACTAATTATTATATTGCAACTGAGCAATTATTTATTTTAGTGTTTAGTACCAAGCATACAAATATGGCGAATTCAAATTCAGATGAAGCCAATAGCGGACACAACAATGATAATAATGCGAACGTTAACCACGACGGCGAAGTAGTTGATCTCCAAGCCATGATTGCTGCTGAAGTGGCAAGCAATCAATGCTTTCATAGATAACTATAAGGAATCGAGTGCTACTCATTCCAAGTCCCAATCAATTCCACATTCATCAGCTTGTAAGGAGAGCTCACAACACTCTTCAACTGGGAAGAGTGAACCCAAGAAACAAGTGTTTCAAGATAAGTCTCGTTCTTCTAAGGATGGTTACACATATAAGTACTTTGTCTCGTGCAAGTCCCGGGACTTTAATGGTGAGAAAGGGGCTATTGATGTCATGAGATGGCTAGACGAGATGGAGACTGTTGTGGATATCAGCGGTTACGTTGATAAGGATGTTGTGAAGTATGTCTCTTAATCCTTCAAGGGAGATGCCCTAACTTGGTGGAAGGCTATGATACAGTCTACAAGGGAAGATACCCCTATACAATGTTGAATGGTCCAAGTTTGTAGACCTTATTAAAGAAATGTATTGTCCACCGCATGAGGTGGAGAAGGTGGAGTCAGATTTTTTGACTCTCATAATGAAGAACTTGGACTGTCAGAAGTATGTGACCGACTTTAACTCTTTGTCGAGGTTAGTGCCCTACTTTATTACTCCGGAATCTAAGCGCATTGCGCGATTTATCGGTGGTCTAGCACCGGAGATCAAAGGAATGATTAAGGCTTCGAAGCCTACCTCTTATAGGTCAGTTGTGGACCTATCAATGTCTCTCACCCTGGATGGGGTGAGACAGAAATCGGTCAAAACTAAGACCAATGGAAAAAGGAAGGGGAGGAGGATAACTCCCAAAAGTCCAAGAAAAAGGGAAAATCCGGGTTCAATAGGAACCCGCAGAGGTCCGATGAGAGACCAGTCTGAAAGACCTGCAACAGAAGGCACTGAGGATAGTGTCGTTCATATCAGCAGGTGAAGCCCAGTGGCATTTTCAAGAAAACGAGGCACAAGATCTTAGATTGTAAGGATCTTAAGAATGTCATCTGTTACGGTTGTGGCGATAAGGGCCACATTAAGACGAACTGCCCTAAAGCTGCCAAGGAAGGTACTTCTAAGCCTGGAGAGGTAAAGAAAGGAAATGCCCGAGCTTTCCAGATGAATGTGAGGGAGGCAGTCAATGACACTAATGTCATAACGGGTACGTTCCACATCAACGATATCTTTGCTAGAGTTCTTTTTGATTCGGGAGCTGATAAGTCTTTTATAGACCATAAGTTTAGTAAACTATTAAACTTACCTATAAGAACTCTAGATATAACTTACGAGGTAGAACTCGCCGATGGTACCTTAGAAATCGCATCTTCTATTCTTGATGGATGTTCTATATCCATTAAGAATCATTCTCTTCCTATCTCTCTCTTGCCAATGAAATTGGCTGGGTTCAATGTAGTCTTAGGCATGGATTGGTTGTCACACAACCAAGCCCGTATTGCCTATGATAAGAAACTAATCAAAGTTAAAACCCCATCTGGTGAAATGCTCAACATCCAAGGAGACCTACACTATGGATTACCCGAGAAGGTGTCTTTGTTTAAGGTGTCCAAGTGTCTGAAGAGCGGATGTGTCAACTACATGGCACAGGTAACGGTAGATGAGCCGAAGCCAGGATTGAAGAAATCACTGTCATTTCCGAATATCCTGATGTGTTTCCAGAAGAGCTACCTGGTCTACCACCGGAGAGACAAGTGGAGTTTAGGATTGACATCCTACAAGGACCTGCACCTGTTGCAAGGGCTCCATATCGGCTAGCGTCGACAAAAATGAAAGAGTTGAAGAGCCAACTTGATGAGCTTTTGGAGAAAGGCTTCATTCAGCCTAGCTCATCACCTTGGGGAGCTCCGATCTTGTTCGTCAAGAAAAAGGACGGTTCAATGCGGATGTACATTGACTACCGCGAGCTGAACAAGATAACGATCAAGATTCGTTATCCCTTGCCCAGGATCGACGACTTGTTTGATCAGCTTCAATGGGCTAGTTATTTTTCTAAGATTGACTTGAGGTAGGTTTATCATCAACTGAAGGTCAGGAGTGAAGACGTTCCAAAGATTGCCTTTAGAATAAGATACAGACACTATGAGTTTCTAGTGATGCCTTTTGGGCTCACAAATGCAACTGCAACATTCATGGACCTCATGAATAGGGTCTGCAAACCGTATCTAGATAAGTTTGTCATTGTCTTCAAAGACGACATCCTTATCTATTCTCATAATCAAGTTGATCACGAGAAACATCAACGGTGCATCCTAGAGCTATTACAGCAGGAGAAGCTTTATGCTAAGTTCTCCAAGTGCGAATTCTGGCTTAGAGAAGTCCAGTTTCTTGGACACGTGATCAGTTAGTGTGGTATCCAGGTGGATCCCGCTAAGATAGAAGCCATTATGAACTGGGAAGCACCAAAGATGCCTTCGGAGATACGTAGCTTCTTAGGACTGGCTGGATATTATAGAAGATTCATAGAGAACTTCTTGAGAATAGCCACTCCTTTGACTACCTTGACCCACAAGAATGTCAAGTTTGATTGGGGTCCGAAGCAGCAAGAATCCTTCGAGATTCTAAAACACAAGTTGAGCAATGTTCCAGTGCTAACTCTGTCACACCCCCCCAAAATCCACATGCGGAGTATCACCGCTTGGAGGCGTGACATGACCAGGATCGAGCTACCAATCATATTGAACAACGTATTTTAGTAAATAAAACCATTCACAATACAATTGGTGACCAAAAGGAAGTTAACCAAGTTCAATTTAAACAGCGGAAGCATAAAACGTTAAACCAAAACATAAGTTCGTAGTTCATAAGTTTAAAGTTCCAAAACATAAGTTTCATTAGTTCATAAAGTTTATTTATTGAGTACGGGACATATCAGTTCGCACCCCACAACGACCACCTCCATATGCAAGCTCCCTAGCATCTAGCGACCTGCAAAGCATGTAGCAACGAGTCAACAACAAAGTTGAGTGAGTTCATGGTTGGTTGTCCATTTTAGAGTTGTTTCCAAAAACATAGTTTAATCTTAATCAGCTATCTAGCCGTGGGGGTCACCCCATAGTTTGAAACGTTTATTAGTTAACCATCCCATGTTCACCTTCCCTGGCTATCCAGCCCGGCACTCCGGCCGTGGGGAGCTACCCCATTAATTTAGACTACCAGACTCGTTTATTAGATCGACTACTAACAAAAATCAATTGTGCCCTAGCGTCGGTGTTCTATCACCACCGACGTGCCATAGTCCATTAGTACACACCCGTCCAACTGGCACGGTGTGAGGTTTGTTAAACCTAATAGCGCTATTAACTAATGACCCGCTCGCCATAGCCTCGGCGATTAAGTCGATACAAAAAGGGAGGGACTTCGCTGATAGAGTTCTAGTCCAGTAAGTCTAATACGTCCCAATAGGATGAGGAATTTACATTCCAGAACACGTCTCAAGGACGAGGAATTCGCATTCCTGAACGCGTCCCAGAGGACGAGGAATCCCTATTCCTGTACCCATTCCCATTCCCACCGGGAATTTACCATGCTTTGTAGAAAAGTGTGAACTCACCTCGGTTGCTCGGTTTGACTCTCATAAATAGCTAACAATCAAGGTTGGTCAATCACGTCCTAGTATGATTACCAGTTAGTCATTTAGTGGTTTCAAATAGAGCACAAAGTTCCTACACGTATCTATCACATAACATGCATCACTTTAATGGTTTATGCCCATATAAGTTTCCCATCCATTCCCCGCTCATAAACAAACATACGATAATCCATATAACACTTTATAACATGTTAGATCATTCACAGATAGCATACTCGACATTTAGACACGCAAATTACAACTTATGTTGTTTCAGCTTAAATATTCAAAACCGGGCAGTTTTCGGACATTTTAATAAAATAGTTAACTTATTCCAAAAATTCCCAATTTTTTACAGAATGTCTTAAATGATCCAAATATTATTGTGTAAAAATATCGGGGTTCAGTTCATTACCAATATTTTATAAAAATTCATTTTCCGGACTGAACCCAGATTTATCTTTTTCTGACCACAATCCACGGAATAATTTATTTAAAATTCATCGAGAGTCCGATTTACGAAATTCCAGTGAAAGAATTACAAATACATCGGTGGTCATCTACAGTACAAATTCCATGATTTAACTCTGCACAGAATTCAAGTTATGACAGAAAATAAAACGTATATTTTCAGCAGAAAAATGCAGCTCTAGCTGCTGTTATGAAATGACACTTTAAAAATAGTAAACGAAGTCCAAAAATTATGATTCCAGTGCCATTAGAACCGTATTTCATAATACATAAACCTAGACTTCATAAAATACATTTTTCATCAAGTTACAGTTCTGTTACAGCCAACTGAAGTTGGCTGTAAAAACCCAACAGCCTACTGTTTCAGCTTTTATCTTTTTAACTTGTGTTCGATTGATTCCGTTAACATGTTTAGTGATCACAACAACATCAAACATCAATATTACAAGTAGGTCAGCAAGTAATCAGCAACATAATCAAGACAACTTGAATTTATCATCACTTCATTATGTTTCAACAATATTTCCTTACAAGTTAGTCTATATGCAAGATTTTGTTCATGGTTCTTTAGTGTTCATGGATTTTTATCATCAAACAACTATTAACCACTCTAATAACATGAAAGATGAACGGATCTAAGTTCTTACCACTAGTTCAAGACTAGGGAAGTTCGAGTGAAGAAATGTGGTGGTTAATAGCGAATGGAGAAGGTCCTTCCACTTCCGAGAGCACCGAGCTTCGTTGTATGACCCGTAGCACCTTTGAGTGTATGTAAAATGACTTGAATGGAAGTTGATGGTGGTTGTAGGGTGGTGGGTGATGGCTGCCGTGAATGGGGTAGAGAGGAAGGAGAAGGAGTTGTTGCTTGATGTGTGGAATGAAAGAGAGTGAAGAACCCTTGTTCAAATTTATAGACCATGTCTCCATATTATCCAACATACATTGTGTCTACTAGATACTTAGCAAGATTAATAAAATAATCAAGGAAAGGATGTGGGTCACCCCCTTGGGTGACCGTCATTTTGAAGGGGGGGGGGGTATGGTTGGGTTGGAATGTTATAGTTATAAACTAGTTGGAATCTAAAGGTTTAGTTAGTATGTTTAAGTATTAATTAATATAATGGGTGTTAGGGTATTCGGGGACCCTAGCTAGCTCAGAAAAGTGTAAACTATGTCTTTGGCAATATTTTTATGTTCCGGGTAAAGTCCGGTTGTTCGGTTCGGTGTTGTTCCGTTAAAGTGCTTAATTAATCCGTAACGTGTCCTATATATATATATATATATATATATATATATATATATATATATATATATATATATATATTTGTAACGTTTTTAATTTTCAACACTCAGGAAAACACCAAAGACTATTTAATAACTTTTCTGTATACTACTAGTATGTTAACAAGCACATGTAAGTATAACACAGATATCAGAAAGCAGTTAAATGATTCAGCACAGTCATCAAGTACTTTAATTAACATTAATAGATTGTACGGTTACATGTAAATTTGAGGGTTGTCACATTCTCCTCCTGTTAAGAGAATTTCGTCCTGAAATTTAGCGCGTGGTTACTGAGGAAGCTAGTTAAGTTGCGTTGGTTTCCTGGTTTTCCTGGGGTGTCACATCATCCCCCCGTTGCTTTGGAATTTCATCCCGAAATTCTGCAGTAGCTTCAGCCTCAGTAGTGGTTGCGTTTTTCTTAAACAGCTGGGGATACTTGAGTTTCATTTGGTCTTCTCGTTCCCAGGTATACTCTGGGCCGCGACGGGAATCCCAACGAAATCGGACAAGAGGTATTCTTGTGCGCTTGAGAATCGTAACATCTCGATCAGTAATCTCTACAGGTTCCTCGACGAATCGCAGCTGGTCGTCGATAGTGAGTTCCTTGAGAGGAACTATGAGGGTCTCATCTGACAGACACTTCTTCAGATTCGACACATGGAATACGTCGTGAACTCCGCTGAGTTATTCGGGTAGATTCAACCTGTAGGCGACTTTGCCAATTTTCTCGATGATTTCAAACGGTCCGACATAACGCGGATTGAGCTTGCCTCGTTTGCCAAAATGAACTACGCCTTTCCAAGGCGAGACTTTGAGTAGCACTCGATCCCCAACCTGGAACTCGAGTGGTTTTCTTCCTTTATCAGCATAGCTTTTCTGACGGTCACGAGCTGCCGCCATTCACTGTCGTATCTGAGCAATTCTCTCGGTGGTATCTACCACAAGTTCTGGGCCAGTGATTTGGCTGTCACCAACTTCTGCCCAACAGAGAGGTGATCGGCATTTGCGTCGGTACAATGCCTCGAACGGAGCGGCTTGGATGCTGTTGTGGTAGCTGTTGTTGTACGAAAACTCCACTAGCGGGAGGTGTTTTTCCCAGCCATTGCCGAAGTCGATTACACATGCCCTAAGCATGTCTTCGAGGGTTTGGATGGTGCGTTCAGATTGCCCATCCGTCTGTGGGTGATAAGCGGTGCTCATATCTAAACGTGAGCCAAAAGACTTGTGCATTGCTTGCCACAGTTCAGAAGTAAAACGCGCGTCACGATCAGAAATGATGGAGGTTGGCACTCCATGCCTTGACACCACTTCTTTTAGGTAGATGTCTGCTAAAGTAGAAAACTTATCCGTTTCCTTGATTGCCAGAAAATGTGCAGACTTGGTCAGTCGATCCACGATCACCCAAATGGTATCGTTTTCGCGTTGAGATCTAGGCAGGCCAGTAACGAAATCCATGGAAATTTGCTCCCATTTCCATTTCGGGATCTCTGGTTGTTGGAGTAGGCCTGATGGTTTCTGGTATTCGGTCTTGACTCTCGCATAAGTCAAACATTTGCTAATGTAGGTTGCTATGTGGGCTTTCATGCCAGGTCACCAATACGTAGTCTTGAGGTCGTGGTACATTTTATCTAAACCCGGATGTACCGAATAACGAGACTTGTGTGCCTCATCCATCACAAGCTCAAGTAAGTTTCCATAAAGTGGAACCCAGATGCGTCCGTTTACATAGTAGGCGTCGTCTTCCTTTTGTTCTAGCCGTTGCCTCGATCCTCGTAGGGATTCAGCCCTGATGTTCTCTGCTTTCAATGCTTCGACCTGAGCATCGCGAATCTGAGTGGGAAGGTTAGATTGGATGGTAAGCTGTAAAGCACGTACACGCTTAGGTATAGTATCCTTTCGACTGAGGGCGTCGGCCACAACATTGGCCTTGCCTGGATGGTATTTGATAGCGCATTCATAATCGTTCAAGAGCTCGACCCATCGGCGTTGTCGCATGTTTAACTCCTTTTGCTTGAAGATATGCTCGAGACTCCTATGATCGGTGTAAATGGTACACTTGGTACCGTACAGGTAATGTCTCCATATCTTAAGCGCGAAAACAACTGCTCCCAATTCCAAGTCGTGCGTAGTGTAGTTCCTTTCGTGAACCTTAAGTTGGCGTGATGCGTAGGTAATGACCTTGTCACGTTGCATCAACACGCAACCAAGTCCTTGGATGGAAGCGTCGCAATAAACCACAAAATCAACTGTGCCTTCAGGCAATGAGAGGATAGGCGCGCTACAAAGTCTATCTTTTAAGTGCTGAAATGCGGATTCCTGTGCATCACCCCAGCGATAGGTGACACCCTTCTGAGTCAGTGAGGTGAGAGGTTGCGCAATCTTAGAGAAATCCTTGATGAATCTTCTGTAGTAGCCCGCCAAACCCAAGAATTGGCGGATTTCCGTTGGTGTACGGGGTGCAGGCCAGTTCCTGATCGAGTCAACCTTGGATGGATCAACATGAATTCCATCATTTTTTACCACATGGCCTAGAAAATGGACTTCGTGAAGCCAGAAGTCACATTTCGAAAATTTGGCATACAGTTGCTCTTCTCGAAGAAGTTCCAGCATAAGTCGTAGATGCTGCTCATGTGCCTCCTGACTTTTAGAATAGATCAGGATGTCGTCGATGAATACAATAACGAACTTATCCAGGTAAGGCTTGCACACTCGGTTCATGAGGTCCATGAAGACCGCTGGTGCATTCGTCAACCCGAAAGGCATGACTAGAAACTCGTAATGGCCGTAGCGAGTTCTGAATGCTGTTTTGGAGACGTCCTCATCTCGGGCTCTCAGCTGATGGTATCCCGATCTCAAATCAATCTTAGAGTAATAGCTCGACCTTTGCAGCTGGTCGAACAAGTCGTCAATACGTGGAAGAGGATAGCGATTCTTCACGGTCACTTTGTTAAGTTCGCGATAGTCAATACACATTCTAAAGGTACCGTCTTTCTTTTTCACAAACAAGACTGGAGCTCCCCAGGGCGAAGAGCTAGGACGTATGAAACCCTTTTCCAAGAGTTCTTGTAATTGCGTGGATAGTTCTTCAAGTTCTGATGGAGCTAGACGGTATGGTGCTCGAGCTATGGGCGCTGCTCTAGTAGCTAGCTCGATTTGAAATTCAACTTGACGATGAGGCGGAAGACCAGGTAATTCCTCAGGAAATACCTCAGGAAAATCGCGCACAATAGGAATGTCTTCAATTCTCTTCTCTTTCGTTGATGTGTCAGTAACGAGTGCTAGAATGGCAACGTGGCCCTTTCGCAAACACTTCTGGGCCTTAAGGAAAGAGATGATGCCTTCGACAGCACCACTCTTGCCGCCACGAATGGCGAGAGGTTCTTCACCAGAACGAGGAATGCGGACGATTTTCTCCTTGCAAACAATCTCCGCTTGATGATGAGATAGCCAATCCATCCCAATAACGATGTCGAAACTACCAAGTGTGATAGGGATGAGATCGATAGAGAAAGTCTGACCAGCTAAGACAAGGTTACAACCTTTAGCTATGTGTGTGGCTTCGAGACTTTTACCGTTGGCTAGTTCTACCGTGTGTTTGGTGTTCATAAGTGTTGGAGTGCGCTTAAGTATTTGACTAACTTTTAAGGACACATAACTAGTATCGGCACCCGAATCGAATAAAACAGTAACAAAGAAGTCGTCCAGAAGAAACTTACCCATCACAACGTTGGGATCGTTCCTTGCGTCACCCTAACCTAGCACGAAAACATGACCCCTTGCACCATTACCATTGTTGTTTCCCCCATTGCCGTTTCCGTTCCCCTGATTGTTGTTGTTCTGGTTCTGATTTAGCTGGGGGCAGTCTTTCTTGAAATGGCCCTTAGCACCACATTGAAAACACCCTTTGTTGTTACCTTGTTGTTGCCGCTGCTGGCGTTGATTGGGTGGGGCTTGCTGTTGCTGCCGGTTCTGATTCGCCAGATGCTGACTCCTGCAATCCCTTGCCATGTGACCAGGCTTGTTGCATCGATGATAGTTACCTTTACCACATGGCCCACTGTGGTGCAAGCTACAGCGATTACATTTGGGGTGATTTCCCTTATATCCACCCTGACCTTGATTCCCAGAAGACTGCTGACCGGGGCTCCTACGGTCCTCAGTCCTTCGTTGCTGAGACTGAGACTGAACAGAGGTAGAGCCTTTGCCCGAATTTCCATCCCATTTTCGTTTGTGATCATTGGGGGTATCAGTAGTAGCTGTACCAATACGCTTGGGCAATCTGTTTTGTTCCACTGCCTGGTCAGTGAGACGGTGAGCCAACTTGATGATTTGTTGAATGGTACCCAGGTTAGCCGAAGTCACGTGACTCTGAATCTCGGGTACAAGGCCCTTGAGGTAAAGCTCAATACGTTTGATGGGAGGGTCCCCCATAGTTGGACACAAGATGGCCAGCTCGTTTGACCTCTTAGTATACGCCTCAATCTCAGACCCCGTCATCTTCAGGTTGAAAAATTCCACCTCTAGCTTGTGGATGTCATCACGACTGCAGTACTCTTCCTTGATCAGTTCCTTGAAGTCATTCCATGGGGTGGCATTAGCAGCAACCAACCCCAGCAGCTGAACCTGAGCGTTCCACCACGTGAGCGCTACCCCTTCAAGAGTACCAGTAGCATACTTCACCCTACGATCCTTAGGGCATTCACACATTTTGAAAACCGACTCGAGCTTCTCGAACCAGTGGAGAAGTCCAACGGCCCCTTCAGTGCCACTGAAAGTACTAGGACGACAGTCCATAAAAGTCTTGAACGTGCACACAGGCGGCTGAGCATGTTGACCTGTTGCGCGAGAATAAAAGATAAGGTTAAGCACGAGGGTTGGTTTGTTAAGGTAGGATCTAAACGTCCTAAGATGGGTTGGTATGGCAGGTTATACCTCCTGCAGGGTTAGCTGCGAGTGCCTCAGCGACTCGTTCGTTGATCAAAGCCGTTAACTGGGCTTGAGTGAGGTTGATACGTCCTCCGCGTCCGCTCATGATCTTCATAACGAAGTAACGTAGGTGAGAAAAGTGACGCAAAAGTGCGTAAGTGTAGGACGTTAGTAGAGAGTAAACACACAAGGTTCAAATAGCAATTATTACGTTAATTAATGCACAGTGTGAACTATCTAACCGACAATGTAACATAAATCATACCACCTATTGTGTTGAGTCTTGCACGTGGAGCGAAGCGTCGTTGTGGATCGTTGAGCACTGTACAGGTTATAGTCTGGTTTTATCAAAAGGCTTTTTTTCCCTTATTAAAACCAAGTTCACTATAACCAATGGCTCTGTTACCAATCTGTTACACCCCCCCCAAATCCACATGCGGAGTATCACCGCTTGGAGGCGTGACATGACCAGGATCGAGCCACCAATCATATTGAACAACGTATTTTAGTAAATAAAACCATTCACAATACAATTGGTGACCAAAAGAAAGTTAACCAAGTTAATTTAAACAGCGGAAGCATAAAACGTTAAACCAAAACATAAGTTCGTAGTTCATAAGTTTAAAGTCCCAAAACATAAGTTTCATTAGTTCATAAAGTTTATTTATTGAGTACGGGACATATCAGTTCGCACCCCACAACGACCACCTCCATATGCAAGCTCCCTAGCATCTAGCGACCTGCAAAGCATGTAGCAACGAGTCAACAACAAAGTTGAGTGAGCTCACGGTTGGTTGTCCATTTTAGAGTTGTTTCCAAAAACGTAGTTTAATCTTAATCAGCTATCTAGCCGTGGGGGTCACCCCATAGTTCGAAACGTTTATTAGTTAACCATCCCATGTTCATCTTCCCTGGCTATCCAGCCCGGCACTCCGGCCGTGGGGAGCTACCCCATTAATTTAGACTACCAGACTCGTTTATCATATCGACTACTATCAAAAATCAATTGTGCCCTAGCATCGGTGTTCTATCACCACCGACGTGCCATAGTCCATTAGTACACACCTGTCCAACTGGCACGGTGTGAGGTTTGTTAAACCTAATAGCGCTATTAACTAATGACCCGCTCGCCATAGCCTCGGCGATTAAGTCGACACAAAAAGGGAGGGACTTCGCTGATAGAGTTCTAGTCCAGTAAGTCTAATACGTCCCAATAGGACGAGGAATTTACATTCCTGAACACGTCTCAAGGACGAGGAATTCACATTCCTGAACGCGTCCCAGAGGACGAGGAATCCCTATTCCTGTACCCATTCCCATTCCCACCGGGAATTTACCATGCTTTGTAGAAAAGTGTGAACTCACCTCGGTTGCTCGGTTTGACTCTCACAAATAGCTAACAATCAAGGTTGGTCAATCACGTCCTAGTATGATTACCTGTTAGTCATTTAGTGGTTTCAAATAGAGCACAAAGTTCCTACACGTATCTATCATATAACATGCATCACTTTAACGGTTTATGCCCATATAAGTTTCCCATCCATTCCCCGCTCATAAACAAACATACGATAATGCACATAACATGTTATAACATGTTAGATCATTCACAGATAGCATACTCGACATTTAGACACGCAAATTACAACTTTTGTCGTTTCAGCTTAAATATTCAAAACCGGGCTGTATTCGGACATTTTAATAAAATAGTTAACTTATTCCAAAAATTCCCAAATTTTTACAGATTGTCTTAAACGATCCAAATATTATTGTGTAAAAATATCGGGATCCAGTTCATTACTAATATTTTATAAAAATTCATTTTCTGGACCGAACCCAGATTTATCTTTTTCTGACCACAGTCCACGGAATAATTTATTTAAAATTCATCGAGAGTCCGATTTACGAAATTCCAGTGAGAGAATTACAAATACATTGGTGGTCATCTACAGTAAAAATTACACGATTTAACTCTACACAGAATTCAAGTTATGATAGAAAATAAAACGCATATTTTCAGCACAAAAATGCAGCTCTAGCTGCTGTTACGAAATGACACTTTAAAAATAGTAAACGAAGTCCAAAAATTATGATTCCAGTGCCATTAGAACCGTATTTCATAATACATAAACCTAGACTTCAGAAAATACATTTTTCGTCAAGTTACGGTTCTGTTACAGCCAACTGAAGTTGGCTGTAAAAACCCAACAGCCTACTGTTTCAGCTTTTATCTTTTTAACTTGTGTTCGATTGATTCCGTTAACATGTTTAGTGATCAAAACAAAATCAAACATCAATATTAAAAGTAGGTCAGCAAGTAATCAGCAACATAATCAAGACAACTTCAATTTATCATCACTTCATTATGTTTCAACAATATTTCATTACAAGTTAGTCTATATGCAAGATTTTGTTCAGGGTTCTTTAGTGTTCATAGATTTTCATCATCAAACAACTATTAACCACTCTAATAACATGAAAGATGAATGGATCTAAGTTCTTACCACTAGTTCAAGACTAGGGAAATTCGAGTGAAGAAATGTGGTGGTTAATAGCGAATGGAGAAGGTCCTTCCACTTCCGAGAGCACCGAGCTTCGTTGTATGACCCTTAGCACCTTTGAGTGTATGTAAAATGACTTGAATGGAAGTTGATGGTGGTTGTAGGGTGGTGGGTGATGGCTGCCGTGAATGGGGTAGAGAGGAAGGAGAAGGAGTTGTTGCTTGATGTGTGGAATGAAAGAGAGTGAAGAACCCTTGTTCAAATTTATAGACCATGTCTCCATATTATCCAACATACATTGTGTCTACTAGATACTTAGCAAGATTAATAAAATAATCAAGGAAAGGATGTGGGTCAACCCCTTGGGTGACCGTCATTTTGAAGGGGGGGGGGGGTATGGTTGGGTTGGAATGTTATAGTTATAAACTAGTTGGAATCTAAAGGGTTAGTTAGTATGTTTAAGTGTATTAATTAATATAATGGGTGTTAGGGTATTCGGGGACCCTAGCTAGCTCAGAAAAGTGTAAACTATGTCTTTGGCAATATTTTTATGTTCCGGGTAAAGTCCGGTTGTTCGGTTCGGTGTTGTTCCGTTAAAGTGCTTAATTAATCCGTAACATGTCCTATATATATATTTTTGTAACGTTTTTAATTTTCAACACTCAGAAAAACACCAAGGACTATTTAATAACTTTTCTGTATACTACTAGTATGTTAACAAGCACATTTAAGTATAACACAGATATCAGAAAGCAGTTAAATGATTCAGCACAGTCATCAAGTACTTTAATTAACATTAATAGATTGTACTGTTACATGTAAATTTGAGGGTTGTCACAAACTCTACCTGAGGATACTGAGGATTTTGTCGTGTATTATGATGCCTCGCACAACGGCGTGGGCTGTGTGCTGATGCAGAGAGGCAAAGTGATTGCTTATGTATCACGACAATTGAAGGTGCACGAAAGGAATTACACCACCCACGACTTGGAGTTGGGTGTCGTTGTATTTGCGCCAAAGCTATGGAGACACTACTTGTATGGCACGAAATGTATTATATACACTGACCATAAAAGTCTCCAACATTTATTCAACCAAAAGGATTTGAATATGAGACAACGCTGCTGGATGGAAATGCTGAATGATTATGATTGCGAGATACACTATCATCCCGACATGGCAAATGTGGTTGCCGATGCGCTGAGTCGCAAGGAAAGGGTTAAGCCGATTCGGATTAACGTCAAGAGCATTGTAACGCCTCGCTTTTGAAACCTTCCTTATTTAAAAAGATTATTTATATCCGTATTTTTGGAAACTTATATCCGTATCGTATTTCACTTCCAGCTTCGTAATTCAAAACGTTGATCATAATAAAACTTGAGCATTTTATACGGACTATACCTTGATTATTCGTGCTTGTTTTACATTCGACTTATTCACATACTTGATACTTGTTCATCATTCTCGTAAACACATACTTATTTCACGAACAAATACGTGTTTTAGGACTCTTTATGCATTCAAATTCTTATTTATACCTTCACTTTACTTGAGTTACACTTATATACATGATTTATACTTAATTTTTGTAAATAATACAAGTTATAGCATAAAATAGTGTATGGACAAAAAATGAAAATTTTCATCTCCCCAACCACTTTTTTTAATGTCCTAACCTCCAACCAACTCATTTAATACCCATCCTAACTCCTAACAACCTTTACTTAAACCCCAACCACCTTCATTTAAACCCCAACCACTTAACCCTCTTATAAATACCAACTCTAGCACCTTCCAAAGACTTGCACCAACTCCAAATTATTTCCAAACTATCTCAAATCTCCAAGATTTTCAAATTTGGGCAAAAAGTTCAAGAACCAAAATTGGTAACTTCGGTGTTCCAACAACTCAAGACTCGTCAAACTCCCTAAGTAGAAATTCCTTCGCAAACAGTGAGTATACTCGACGCCCTTTTTAACGTTTTACACTTTTTGGGAGCAACATGTTTACATATACAAAAACACACTCAACATACATACTTTTATGCAATCATACATACAAACAATCCAATACATGCTTACTATTATGTTATGCTTGATTCGTGTTTTCTAGGTGATTCTTATGTGATGAGCTTGTCATTAACTTCGTACGAGCCTCCACTTAACATGTATAGCGCTATAGGAGTAACGCACCGCCCGTGAACGTGAGGTCATATTAAGTTTATTCATTCTTTATACTTGCGGTAATCAGAGGGTTGACTTGTCAATCGCATGCCAGTTTATACGTTAATCTTGATAACTAGGTTTGCCATGTGGATTGTTCATTTTATACTTATATGCTAGTGCACCAAACTTGTATACTCGCCAATACTTTTGTACTATACTTTAAAATATGTTGTAGGTTTATGATGATGTTGATGATGCACGGAACTTAGTAGGATGCCTAGAAACGCATTTTAAACTTTAAATACTTGTTGTAATGTAATTCATTTGTTTCAACTTGTTGTATTCTATTTCAAACAATATATTTGATTCTTTTAGCAATGAAATGAAATTTATTATTAACTACTTTTCACAATAGTGTTATGAAGTCTCTTGCAATCTCGTTTTCGTCTCACTCTGATGTTTCCGCCATTGGTTGGGGTGTGACAGATTGGTATCAGAGCCATAATTATAGGGAATTAGGAAAATTGCCATGTTTTTTTTGACCTAGTCTATAGTTAAGCACCATACTCGACCATACTTGATTTATGTGCTAATTTATTGAAACATCTTTTATGTGCAAGATTCTTGAAATGCCTTTTATGTGCTCATACTTGTTTTACTATTCCAAAACATACGTCTTCCCTAAGGCATTTTACACGATCATGTTAAACTCAAAAAGACACTCGCATTATACAAACGAGACGACTTTACCAAAATAGGCGTGAAACCAACAATTTGGTGAATGACTCTCAATCCACTTACTCTTTTGTACAAAAAATCACCACCAAGTTAGGAGTGAAATCCTCACCTTGATGGAAATTTTCCATTTCAAATCTAGTGGACCCTCGTCAACGAGTCGGAATTAACTTTCTTGCCGACGAGTACCAACCACACTTAGGGTTCGATGTTGTCAAGTTAGGGGTGAAACCCGCACCTTGTCAACTAGTCCCACTCCTTGATTTACAAAAATCCTGCCAAGTCTCGCATTTTCGATTGATTTGTAATGTGTAGTAACCAGAAGGGTGAATATCATTAACCAAAATTTTGGTGAAAGTATTCCACTTATTAGGCCAAAGCATGCTTCCCAAATTCAAAAGAACTTTCGACCACTTTGTTTTAGTCAAAATTTCCGTTTTGGAATAATCCAAGTTTTAATCAACCTTCATTATACTATTATCAATCTTATGCTTAACACGATACAACATTTTCTTTTCAAAATTCAAATTATTTTCAAGATTTTTACACACACATCATACTAAATCTTATCATACACATATACGTTGTTCATATGCATGATTTCAAGAACGTCGCCAACAAGATTTACATTACTCGTAATCCCAAAATGAAGGCATATCATCAAGATTGGAGTGATTTCCTTACCTTGACGATTAGCTCCGCTCCTTCCCTTCTCAAAAAATACCTCACCAACGGGTTATGGGTGATTCCCTTACCTTGGTGATCGTTACCAAACTTTCCTTTTTAGAGAGACTTATTTATGCCAACCACACGATCAAGTTTTATACTTAAATCATTCATTATTTTGTCAATATCCCTACTTATGCAAAACTTCAAAATTTATTGTTTTATCAAAAGTATTTCTTACCCTACAAACTATTTTACATAAATCACATACACAAAGTTTCCTCATCATACCTTAAATTGGCATGAAACCCACAATTTGGTGAACGACTCTTAATCCGCCTATTCTTTTTACATGAAATTCACCATCAGGTTAGGAGAAATCCTCACCTTGATGAAGAATTTCCATTTCAAATTCTAGCGGACCCTCGTCAAAGTATCGAAATTAAAATTTTGACCCGACGAGTACCAACCACACCTAGGGTATGAAATCGTCAAGTTAGGGGTGAAACCCGCACCTTGTCGACTAGTCCTCCTCAATTTTCAAAATTCCGGCCAAGTCTTGAATTTTTGATTGATTTGGAACATGTAGTAACTGGAAGGGTGAATACCATTAACCAAAATATCGGCGAGAGTATTCCACCTATTAGGCCAAAGCATGTTTCTCAACTTTAAAATAATTTTCGACCACTTTGATTTAGTCAAAGTTGTGTTTTGGAACAATCCAAGTTTTATGCAAACCTATGTTTTACTATTATCAATCTTATATGATGCAATTCTCCTTTTTTTCAAATTCAAATTTCTTTCGAGACTGTTTTCTTGTATACACATCATACTAAATCTTTCTTACATCTATACATCATTCGCATGCATGATTTCAAAAACGTCACTTGCTTGGGTTTACATTCCCTATGGCCCCAAAATGGAGACATATCATCGAGATAGTGTTTTAAAGGAAGCTTTGAAGCTCCAACCTCCAACTCTTCACGGAATCACCAAAGGAAACTTTTTCAAAACTGTGAGTACACTTGACCTGTTTTACTTTTAAAACACTTTGGGTTGTAACATGTTAATATAAAACTTCACTATCACACACTTAAACATGCTTTATATTCTCATTCCTATATACATTCTACTTGTTTACTTAGGTTCATGCTAGATTATACATGCTTTATGTCATTAACTTTTCTAAGCCCTAACTTAACATATGTAGCGCTATAGGAGTAGCACACCGCCCATCTGGGTCTTGTTAAGTCTTTATTTATTCTTGAACGCTCTCGAAACTTTTGTGGCGAGGGATGCTAAATACTAGTGGACACTTTGGTTTGACATATTTTGATGCATGCTAGTTACCTTGTTTACAAATTGCTATGTGGATTCGAGAAAATGCTTTTATACTTATGCTTATATTTATACAAACCTTGTGTACTTGCCAATGCTTTCGCATTGACACTTTATTTTAAAACATGTTGCAGGTTTAATGATGATGTTGATGATGCATGGAACAAAGTAGGATGCCTAGATACTCATTTTAAATTTCGTATATTTAGTGTAATGTAATTCTTTTATTTCAAATTGTTGTAATTGTATTTTCCTTTCCATGTTGTAATCGAATTCTTATAGTAATCAAATGAAATTCATTATTTAAATACTTGTCGCAAATTCTAGTGTTATGTGTAATGAGCAATCTATCTTCGTCTCACTCCGATGTTTCTGTCACACCCCCAAAATCCACACGCGAAGTATCACCGCATGGAGGCGTGACATGACCAGGATCAAGCCACCAATCATATTCAACAATGTAATATAATAAAGATAAACCAACCACAATATAATTGGTGTCCAAAATAAATTAACCAAATTCAAGTATCAGTGGAAGCATAAAGTGTAAAACCAAATTATAAGTTTTAAAAGTTCAAATGTTCCACATGGAACTCAACATTCAATATCCCACAACGACTCTTCCCCATGCAAGCTCCAGTTAAGTACCTAATGACCTGCAAAGCATGTAGTAACGAGTCAACAACAAAGTTGAGCGAGTTCACAGTTGGGTGTTTGTTTAAGTTATTCCAAAAACATAGTTTCCTTTAACTAGCACCCTTGCCGTGGGGGCTACCCCATAGTTGAAAATGTGTTTTGTTTAATCCCGTTTTCTCTGGCAATCCAGACGTGGGGGCTACCCCATGTTTACACTACTAGACTCGTTACCATATCGACCACTAATGTTAGTCATGTTTATGTGCCCTTTGTGTCAATGTCTATCATCATTGACGTGCCCAGATCCATTAGTTCACGCCCGTCCTCTGTGGCACGGTGTGAGGCTTGACAAACCTAAATAGCGCTATCTAACTAATGACCCGCTCGCCATTGGCCCGCCGATTAAGTCGATATAAAAGGAGGGACTTCGTGATAGAGTTTTGGTCTAGTGAACTTTAAACTGTCCAAGAGGACAAGGAATTACATTCCTTAACCCGTACTGTCCTACCCAAGAAGGACGAGGAATCCATATTCTTTAACCCATTCCCAACCCACCGGGAATTACCATGCTTTGTAAAAAGTGTGAACTCACCTTAGGTTAGCTCGGCAGATAAACGAAAGGTCAAATCGAGCTGCTAGGGGTCAACCACGTCCTAACATAGTTACCATACAAGTCAGGTCTAGGTTCAAGTAATGCACGTATGTTTGCACAGATTTATCAAATCAAGACATGTAACAATCATGGCATGCATGGCATACATTTAGAACATGTTAAACAGATCAGTAACTAAGCCCAAGGTTCAACTTGTGCGATTCACTACTGAAGTCCAACAAACACCCCGGCCTAACATGTTGTGCGTTTAGCACAACCTTGTGCGATCCACAACATGTTGTGTGATCCAACATATACCTGGCCCAAAAATTAAGAAGCCCAACAGTATACACAGCCGAAACAAATAAACAGAGACCAACTCGTGCGGTCCAGTTCAGCTTGTGCGATTAAACTTGGGCCTTGAGGCCCAACAGTAAAACAGTTCAAGTAGTTTGTGTGTGGCCAAAGCCTTGTGCAATCAGCACTGTCTTGTGCGATCCACAAGGTCTTGTGCGATCATGCATATCTAAACAGTACACTGTGCTTTAATGATTGTACCTAGCTTGTGCGATTAGCTCTTGTGCGATTAGTCCCTTAAACGAAATAGGTTTCGTGTGGTTCATGCAAGCTTGTGCGAATCATGTTTCGTGTGACTTGTGCGATTGGTTATCTAAAATCCGAATTTCATGCATATCAGTTACCCATTTATCTTTGCAAATCAATTCCAATAGTTTCCATATTTGCACACAATCAATCAACACCATCACAGTTTCTATCCAATCCTTTATTCAATCAAATCAAGGTTTTCATCCATTAATCCCTATGAACCCTAATCATGTTCAAGGCATAGCAACAATTTATAATAATAAGCTATAATAACACGGTTCATGTTCTTTGATTACTAGCATGCATACTAACATAACAATCCCCACAATTCATTCAATGATTAACATATCACAATCGGTTATCATTCATTCGGTTCCAGATCATCAATCACATAATCATCAACTCTAAATCAGTCTAAACACCCTACACAGGTGAGTCGATCTACATGAACAACCTTAGTGATTTACAATCATAAGCAATCATATATCATTCTCTAAATCATTATGTGGAAACATGTAGATCACAACATCAAGTAACATACAATTAATAATTAAAACACTAACCGGAAAGCCAAAGAACTAGGTTGATCGAGATGGGGGCTTCGGCTATGAGGATTGCCGTCGAACAAGAGAGAGAGGAGAGGAGAGAACTAGGGTTTGGTGTGTGTTAAGTGTTTGAAACTAATGAGAGAACAAACCCCCACTAATGGGTATGTCTTAGCTTAAATAGGTGGGTGGCCGAACCCATCATGGGCTGCCCATTGGTTTCGGATTCAAAGGGTGTGGGCCGAGAGTGATGTGCCCAAGAGGGCTTGTGCGATTTGACTCGCGTTGTGTGATCGGGTTCACGTTTTGCGACTACATTATACATACATATATAACACACATTCACTTAACATGTAATATCACATTCAAACTCATGACGTTACATTGCAACAAACACATAAGTTAATCATAGAACGTTTATACAGGTTACACCAAAGTATCAAGAAAGGTTCTGAGATACGAGTTGTCACATTATCCCCAAGTTGAAAGAAATTTCGTCCTAAAATTTAGCACGTACTCACTGAGGAAGCTAGTTAGGTTGCATAGTTTTCCTGGGGTGTCACATCCTTCCCCCGTTGGTTTGGAATTTCGTCCCAAAATTCCGCAGTAGCTTCAGCCTCAGTAGTGGTTTCACTGTTCGCGAACAATTGGGGATACTTGTGTTTCATTTGATCTTCGCGTTCCCATGTAAACTCTGGTCCACGACAGGAATTCCAACGAACTCAAACAAGAGGTATTCTGGTACACTTGAGAACCTTAACATCTCGGTCAGTAATCTCTACTTGTTCCTCAATGAATCGTAGCTGATCGTCGATAGTGAGCTCCTTCAAAGGAACTATGAGCGTCTCATCTGACAGACACTTCTTCAGATTCGACAGGTGGAAAACGTTGTGAACTCCACTGAGTTCTGTGGGTAGATTCAGTTTGTAGGCCACTTTGCCTATTTTCTCAATGATGTCGAAAGGTCCAACGTATCTCGGGTTGAGTTTGCCTCGTTTGCCAAAACGGAAAACACCTTTCCAAGGTGAGACTTTGAGTAGCACTCGATCCCCAACCTGGAACTCGAGTGGTTTCCTGCGCTTATCAGCGTAGCTTTTCTGACGGTCACGAGCTGCTGCCATTCGTTGTCATATTTGAGCAATCCTTTCTGTTGTGTCTACCACAAGTTCTGGGCTAGTGATCTGGCTATCACCAACCTCTGCCCAGCAAAGAGGTGATCGGCATTTACATCCGCACAATGCCTCAAATGGAGTGGCCTGGATACTGGTGTGGTAACTGTTATTATACGAGAACTCCACTAACGGGAGATGCTTTTCCCAGCCGTTACCAAAGTCGATTACACATGCCCTAAGCATGTCTTCAAGGGTTTGGATGGTGCGTTCAGACTGCCCATCCGTTTGCGGGTGATATGCTGTGCTCATGTCTAAACGTGAGCCAAATGATTTGTGCATAGCTTGCCACAGTTCGGAAGTAAAACGTGCATCACTATCAGAAATAATAGAGGTTGGCACTCCGTGCCTCGATACTACTTCCTTTAAGTAAACGTCTGCTAATGTAGAGAACTTGTCTGTTTTTTTGATAGCCAAAAAGTGTGTAGACTTAGTCAATCGATCCACTATCACCCAAATAGTGTCATTTCCGCATTGAGATCTAGGCAGGCCAGTAACGAAATCCATGGAAATTTGCTCCCATTTCCATGTCGGGATCTCTGGTTGTTGCAGTAGGCCTGATGGTTTCTGATATTCACTCTTGACTCTCGCACAAGTCAAACATTTACTGATGTAGGTTGCTATGTGGGCTTTCATGCTAGGCCACCAATACGTAGTTTTCAAGTCGTGGTACATCTTATCCGAACCAGGATGTACTGAGTAACGAGACTTGTGCGCTTCATCCATCACAAGCTCACGTTAGTTTCCATAAAGTGGGACCCAGATGCGCCCTGTTACGTAGTAAGCGCCGTCTTCCTTTTGTTCTAACCGTTTCTTTGATCCTCGTAAGGACTCAGCCCTGATGTTCTCTGCTTTCAATGCTTCAACCTGAGCCTCTCGTATCAGAGTAGGAAGACTAGATTGGATGGTAAGTTGTAACGCTCGCACACGCTTAGGTGTAGTATCTTTTCGACTGAGGGCGTCAGCCACAACATTGGCTTTGCCTGGATGGTACTTGATCACGCATTCGTAATCATACAAAACAGAAACATAGAAGTCGTCTAGTAGGAACTTACCCGTCATGACGTTGGGATCGTTCCTTGCATCTCCCTGACCAATCACGAAGGCACGTCCCCTGGCGCCATTGCCGTTGTTATTAACCCCGTTGTTTCCATTCCCCTGGTTGTTATTATTGTTGTTGTTCTGATTCTGGTTCAGTTGGGGACAGTCTCTCTTGAAGTGGCCTTCAGCTCCACACTGAAAGCACCCTTTGTTGATACCTTGCTGCTGCTGCTGGCGTTGATTCTGTGGGGTTTGTTGTTACTGACGATTCTGATTCGCGGGGTGTAAACTCCTGCAATCCTTTGCTGCGTGGCCTGGCTTGTTGCACCGATGACAGTTAATCCTGGTGCATGGTCCGCTGTGGTGTAGGTTACAGCGATTGCATTTGGGGTGGATTCCCCTGTACCCACCTTGACTTTAGTTACCAGACGATTGACTAGGGCTCTTGTAGTTATCAGTCTTTCGCTGCTGAGAGTGAGACTGAACTGAAGTTGATCCCTTGCTTGAGACTCCATCGCACTTGCGCTTGCTGTCGCTGGGAGCATCAGAAGCAGTAGTAGTACCAATACGCTTGGGCAGCCTGTTCTGCTCGACTGCCTGATCCGTAAGACGATGAGCCAAACGAACAACTTGCTGGATAGTAGCGAGGTTAGCTGAAGTCACATGGCTTTGGATTTCTAGCACTAAACCCTTAAGATACAGCTCGATACGCTTGATAGGAGGGTCCACCATAGTAGGACACAACACGGCCAGTTTATTCGACCTCTTCGTATACGCCTCAATTTCAGACCCCGTCATCTTTAGGTTGTAGAACTCCACTTCCAGTTTGTGGATTTCATCACGACTACAATACTCTTCCTTGATCAAATCCTTGAAGTCGTTCCATGGGGTGGCATTAGCAGCAACCAACCCCAGCATCTGAACCTGAGCGTTCCACCACGTGAGCGCTACACCTTCGAGAGTACCAGTGGCATATTTCACCCTATGAGCCTCTGGGCATTCACACATCTCGAAAACAGATTCGAGCTTCTCGAACAAGTGGAGGAGACCTACAGCTCCTTCGGTACCACTGAAGGTACTAGGTCGACAATCCATAAAGGTTTTGAAAGTGCACACCGGGGGCTGTGCAGGTTGACCTGTCGCGAGAGTAAGAAAGGACAAAGGTTAACACAAAGGTTGGTTCACGAGAGTAGGACCTAGAGATCCTAGAGTGAGTTGAAATGGCAGGGTATACCTCCTGCCTGAGCGACTGCAAGTGCCGCAGCAACTTGTTCATTGATCAAAACCGTCAGCTGCGCTTGTGTTAGGTTAATACGTCCACTCATGATCTTCACAATAAAGAGAGCATAAGTGAGAAAAGTGTCGCTATAATGCGTACGTGTGGAGTGACAGAAGAGAGTAAACACGCAATGTTGCAGGCAGTCGTTACTATGTTATCTAAGCATACCATGAACAATGTTCTATGTAAACTAACAAGCAGGCAATATAAATGTAAATTATATCACCTATAGTGTCGAGCCTTGCATGTGGAGCGAAGCGTCGTTGTAGATCGTTGAGCACTGTACAGGTTATAGTCTGGTTTTATCAAAACTTTTTCCCTTTTTAAAACCAAGTTCACTATAACCAATGGCTCTGATACCAATCTGTCACACCCCCAAAATCCACACGCGAAGTATCACTGCATGGAGGCGTGACATGACCAGGATCAAGCCACTAATCATATTCAACAACGTAATATAATAAAGATAAACCAACCACAATATAATTGGTGTCCAAAATAAATTAACCAAATTCAAGTATCAGCGGTAGCATAAAGTGTAAAACCAAATTATAAGTTTTAAAAGTTCAAATGTTCCACATGGAACTCAACATTCCATGTCCCACAACGACTCTTCCCTATGCAAGCTCCAGTTAAGTACCTAATGACCTGCAAAGCATGTAGTAACGAGTCAACAACAAAGTTGAGCGAGTTCACAGTTGGGTGTTTGTTTAAGTTATTCCAAAAACATAGTTTCCTTTAACTGGCACCCTTGCCGTGGGGGCTACCCCATAGTTGAAAATGTGTTTTGTTTAATCCCGTTTACTCTGGCAATCCAGCCGTCGGGGCTACCCCATGTTTACACTACTAGACTCGTTACCATATCGACCACTGACGTTAGTCATATTTATGTGCCCTTTGCGTCAATGTCTATCATCATTGACGTGCCCAGATCCATTAGTTCACGCCCGTCCTCTGCGGCACGGTGTGAGGCTTGTCAAACCTAAATAGAGCTATCTAACTAATGACCCGCTCGCCATTGGCCCGACGATTAAGTCGATATAAAAGGAGGGACTTCGTGATAGAGTTTTGGTCTAGTGAACTTTAAACTGTCCAAGAGGACGAGGAATTACATTCCTTAACCCGTACTGTCCTACCTAAGAAGGACGAGGAATCCATATTCCTTAACCCATTCCCAACCCACCAGGAATTACCTTGCTTTGTAGAAAGTGTGAACTCACCTTAGGTTAGCTCGGCAGATAAACGAAAGGTCAAATCGAGCTGCTAGGGCTCAACCACGTCCTAACATGGTTACCATACAAGTCAGGTCTATGTTCAAGTAATGCACGTATGTTTGCACATATTTATCAAATCAAGACATGTAACAATCATGGCATGCATGGCATATATTTAGAACATGTTAAACAGATCAGTAACTAAGCCCAAGGTTCAACTTGTGCGATCCAAATGGTTTGGGCCGAACCATTTGTGCGATTTACTACTTAAGTCCAACAAACACCCCAGCCCAACATGTTGTGTGTTCAGCACAACCTTGTGCGATCCACAACATGTTGTGCGATCCAACATATACCCGGCCCAAAAATTAAGAAGCCCAACAATATACACATCCCAAACAAATAAACAGAGACTAACTCGTGCGGTCCAGTTCAGCTTGTGCGACTGGACAAAACTTGTGCGATTAAACTTGGGCCTTGAGGCCCAACAGTAAAACAGTTCAAGTAGTTTATGTGTGGCCCAAGCCTTGTGCGATCGGCACTGTCTTGTGCGATCCACAAGGTCCTGTGCGATCATGCATATCTAAATAGTACATTGTGCTTTAATGATTGTACCTAGCTTGTGCGATTAGCTCTTGTGCGATCAGATCAGATCTTGTGTGATCTGATCTTGTGCGATGGGAATCTTGTGCGATCAGTCCCTTACATGAAATAGGTTTCGTGTGGTTCATGCAAGCTTGTGCGAATCATGTTTCGTGTGACTTGTGCGATTGGTTATCTAAAATCCGAATTTCATGCATATCAGTTACCCATTTATCTTTGCAAATCAATTCCAACAGTTTCCATATTTGCACACAATCAATCAACACCATCACAGTTTCTATCCAATCCTTTATTCGATCAAATCAAGGTTTTCATTCATTAATCCCTATGAACCCTAATCATGTTCAAGGCGTAGCAACAATTTATAATAATAAGCTATAATAACTCGGTTCATGTTCTTTGATTACTAGCATGCATACTAACATAACAATCCCCACAATTCATTCAATGATTAACATATCACAATCGGTTATCATTCATTCGGTTCCAGATCATCAATCACATAATCATCAACTCTAAATCAGTCTAAACACCCTACACATGTGAGTCGATCTACATGAACAACCTTAGGGATTTACAATCATAAGCAATCATATATCATTCTCTAAATCATTATGTGGAAACATGTAGATCACAACATCAAGTAACATACAATTAATAATTAAAACACTAACCGGAAAGCCAAAGAACTAGGTTGATCGAGATGGGGGCTTCGGCTATGAGGATTGCCGTCGAACAAGAGAGAGAGGAGAGGAGAGAACTAGGGTTTGGTGTGTGTTAAGTGTTTGCAACTAATGAGAGAACAAACCCCCACTAATGGGTATGTCTTAGCTTAAATAGGTGGGTGGCCGAACCCATCATGGGCTGCCCATTGGTTTCGGATTCAAAGGGTGTGGGCCGAGAGTGATGTGCCCAAGAGGGCTTGTGCGATTTGACTCGCGTTGTGTGATCGGGTTCACATTGTGAGACTACATTATACATACATATATAACACACATTCACTTAATATGTAATATAACATTCAAACTCATGACATTACATTGCAACAAACACATAAGTTAATCATAGAACGTTTATACAGGTTACACCAAAGTATCAAGAAAGGTTCTGAGATAGGAGTTGTCACAGTTTCCGCCATCGTTTGGGGTGTGACAGATTGGTATCAGAGCCATAACTATAGGGAATTAGGAAAACTTGCTATGTTCGACCATACTTGATTCATATGCTAATTTCTTGAAACGTCTCTTATGTGTTAGTTTCTTAAAATGCTTTATGCGCTCATACTTGTTTTATTATTTCAACATACACCTTTCCTAAGGCAATTTTACTCGATTGTACTAAACTCGAAAACACTCATAATACACAAACGAGACGACTTCACCAAAATAGGCGTGAAACCCACAATTTGGTGAACGACTCTCAATCCACCTTTTCTTTTTACACTAAATTTTCCAT
This sequence comes from Helianthus tuberosus, assembly GCA_030545235.1. NCBI lineage: Eukaryota > Viridiplantae > Streptophyta > Magnoliopsida > Asterales > Asteraceae > Helianthus > Helianthus tuberosus. Next base: position 76,204,369 of record CM060408.1, read on the forward strand.
CAAGTTAGGAGTGAAATCCTCACCTTGATGGAGAATTTCCTTTTCAAATTCTAGTGGACCCTTGTTGTGACAACTGGCACAAAACCGGTAATATCCGTACTATTTTAATTATTATTTAATATCTGCAATTATGTGCTTAAATGTCAACATTGTCTGATTACATGATATACATATGAATTCATGAAGGTTTTATACTTCAAATATTGCTTTATGCATTTCTTTAAGCGTTGCGTCAGAAAGACTAGTAAACTCACCGGTAAGACACACTGTGTCAGCAGTTCTGCAGAAAGCAATCAGACAATAGAATTAGGGCCTAGGAGTAGGTCCAACATCTAAAACACATTAAACCCAAGTGTGGAAAAAAGGGTTAACACATAAACTTTCCAGAAGCTAAACTATACACTAAAAGACACCCGTAACGCACTTTAAATGCAGAATTCAGCATAAATCAGCACTAATTCAGCTATAATCAGCTTTTAAACATCTTAATATCATGTATAATTTATGTTTTATTGTTTAATATAACTTACAAAGTGTCAGGAATTGAAACTGCCATAAAAAGAGCTTTATACCTAGTGAAACTGCGCAATTCAGCACTTTAACGAACTATAACGAACCGAACAACCGGACAATAACCGGGACATCAAAATTTGACTAGAAATAATGTTTTTATGATATTAAACTAGTATTGATGCTAGAACACCTTAAAAATCATAAAAACACCTAAACACACTTAAACTAACTTAAACTCCCTCGTTTACACTTTAAACCCTCCACTTCCCAAAATTTACACTTTACCCCCCCCCCTTCACCATAACCGGTCCTATGGGCCCCACTTGACTATATTTACCTTTCCTAACCATGTTCCCTAACTATTAGACAAAGAAATCTTAAAGGAGATCATGTGTTGGATTTTTTTATATAAACCATAAGAATTCACCATTACCCATCATTCACAATATTCACCATCTTCTTCCTCCTCCCTTCACCCTTGCTCTCGGCTCAAACCCACACACATACACCCACCATTTTCAAGCTTCAATCATTCAATCCAAGGTGATCTAGTGGTGTATAGGGGCCATTTAGGAAGGTGTATGGCAATAGAACTTGAAGGACCACTTTGTGGAGCTTTTAACCTCTTGATTTCTTCCTTGTGCATCACCTTCATTTTTGTGCCACTTCACTAGCCATTAGAGCTAGTAGTAAGCTTCTTGATCCCTATATTAGTTCATGTTTATGTTATGTACAAGTTCCACCATCTAAACAACTTAACTTCTAATGATAAAAATGAAAAGATCTAACATATTCATGAAGAAAATAAGTGATTACATGAATTTTTGGTGTATGTAATGATGTTGTTAATATTATATCTTGTGTTTATGTTTAGATCAAGAATGTTAAAACTTGGATCTAACAAGTTTAAACATGGATCTTGAAGGATCCATGGTTAAACTTGAAGTTGAACATATGAAGCATGATGTGAACTTGAAATAAGAATTTCTATGCATAAACTTGTAATCTTGAAGTAATAAAGTGTGGGTAGAACTAATTTTTGAAACTAAAACTCATGGAAAGTTTGTTAAAAATTTAACATAAAGCTTGTTTATGAAAGATCTAAAGCTATTAAGCATGGATCTTGAAAGATCCATGGTTAAACATGATGTTAAAAATTATGATCTTTCTAAACATAAAAGTGGTTTTAGAATATGATTTACAAACTTTAAAGACCATTAAACTCATGGATGAGTTGGTTAATAAAATAAAGTTTCATAAAAGTTTGTTTAAAATACTCAAGAACACTTATTTTGGAAAGATCACCTTATGTAAAGTGTAGATCTAAAAGACTACACCTTTTTTAACAAGAACCAAGTTCACCATGATGTTTCATATGAAAAAGTTAATGTTTATTGTTGATGATTATTGTTGGAAAAATGTTTTGATGATTGAAAAGAAAATAAACACATGTTTTGAAAACATGGGAAACCTCCATTTTTAGGGGAAACTATGTCAAATTTTTTATAAAATTTTGACACTTAGAAAATATAAGTCTTGGTGAAACTTATTCCCTAAAAATTCACCTAAAAATATTTACCAAGGTTTCCGTAATTTTTGTGTAAAATTTCAAGTCAAGAAATGGTGATTTCTTCAAGTTAAAATTAATATTAAGTATGTATATTTTTATGGGGAAAATATATATATTTAGTAATCACCACATTTTGTGCTAAGTGTATATTGTGTGTAGTATATATATTAGTGTATTAGGAACTTGAAAATACACTAAATACTCCCAAGGAGTATGAATACAAAAAAAATACACATACAAATACATGAGAATACATAAGTATACAAAATTCCCCACAAGGAAATACATGGACAAAACACAAGAAAATGTATTTATGAAAATATATTTCTTAACATATTATTTAACTTGGACAAGTTATGAACTTAAAAATATATTTTTGGACAAAAATATATATATCCGATACCAAGTATTGGAATTTATACAAAAACCGGGTGGATAACAAAAATAACCATATATATATATTTTAAACATGACAAAATATATATATATTTCATGCAAGTCTTAAAAATATATTATTTTTAAGAAATATAATTTCGGAAAGTAATAAAAATCAAAGTATTGATTTTTGGTGAAAAATACAAAATACATAAGTATTTACATAAAAATATAAAGTATACTTTCCTGAGTATACTTGTACAAAAATAATATTGAAAATATTATTTCACAAAGTACTTATATTTATTTTTTGGGAAAATATAAGTAACATACATAGTTAAAAATATAAATTATATTTAACAAAGAACATATACATAAACAAAAGTTGGTGACTTGTACTTGTGTGATACAAGTCTAGTGACTAACATTAATAGAACACGTATAGGTCACGACGCTACCGGTGAAGTTTACGACGCAGGAAACGCAAAGTTGTGAGTTCATCTCCCCACTTTTAAACTTTTACTTGTTTTCTAAACTTGGGGAAAATACATGTGTTATGGTATGTTGATTTCAAAAACTAAGGAATGACACATAGATCACGTGACGAATAGGGTACCATAAGCACCATTAGTCAACGTATACATTTAGACCGCGGAACAGAAGAGTTAGATCTAATGGGTTTCAGGCAACCCCACTCTTGGCCTATTTCTACCAATGAGTGCTTTTGTGTCTCAGTCAATCTCGACAAAAATGCCTAGGTTTGGTGGCTTCATATGTCGTGACATATGTTAATGGCCTTGCAAACCATTAGCGATCTCGTATTCCTTGCATTTACAGAACTCAGTTTCAGATACGTTTTTCGAAATTACATACCATGTTTTCATTCAAGTATATAAACATTCTATACAAAAACTGCATGAATTCACACCAACATTATGTTGACGATTTTTCCAAAACTCACATGTATTTCAGGTAACTAAAGTGGATGTGCGCGAGGTCTTACTCTTGCTCCAAGATGTCGCTTATGTTTTAGTCATGTCATGTCAAGACTCCGATGCCTGTTTTTGTGGGATTTGATTACTATATTCCATCTTGTGTGGGATATAGGAATCAAAACCTTTATGTTCGTCTTTAAATAAAGTTGTAAACATTTCAGACAATATGTTTTCTTGTGATGTAAACACTTAACTTATGTTATGTTAATGGCATTTGGAGTTATTTTACGAGCATGTAGTATGTTTACCATTCGTATGCAATGAGAACCTTTCAGGATCACACCTCGTGCTTCCGCCTTAGAAAGGGGTGTGACGGATTGGTATCAGAGCTGCGATTGTAGTGAACCAGGATTCCTTCTCGAGTCTAGACTACAATCTTTAGGATCCTCTCATGAAAACAATTTTTCAAAATTTTTCATTGCATAAAACTTTCCGCGACATCCACTACCTGAAACTGTTTTCAAAAGACACTACGAGACTTAGAGTGCACTGGAGTAGCACTTGTCTTTGACTGAGAAATACTTGCAACAATGTGTATGATTATTTGTATATTAATTAAGTAATAATTAATATATATATATATATATACATACACATACTAGGAATAAAATATCACAGGTACACATGACTTCGCCTGAAAGCAGCGACCTATTTGAAGGAAGTGCCCCGATGATGATGGCCCCTGACGACGAGATTCCTTCAGCCTAGGAGAAAGTCAGATGTGAGCACCACTACCCCTCCATCTCTGACTTCGAGGCCGACCCTAAGATGATAGCTGACGATGATGATCCCGACGATGTCTTAACCTTACCTTTACCTCTTCTGGGCCAGCAGATCGTAGGACATCCAGATAGTGGACATCTCGTTGAACCTATTCCCATCCATGATGTTCCATTTACTGCCATCCCTGTTGAGGACTGATCACTCGAAGATGACCTGGAGTATGGTGTAGCCTCTCCTGTTGTGTTCGTTACCGATGTCCCTTCCAATTCTGACCTTGAGTCTGATGCCGATTCCTTCGATTCAGTGATATCTTCGGCCCTTTTTGCTGCTGGACTAAGAGTTTACCCGACTGGTGATGATGATGACGCTATGCCTGTTGTGCCATCCACTCCTACCCGTGTTCCCACACCTTCCCACACTCCTGCTCAGATCAGCTCCCTCACCCGTCGAATTCATGAGCTTGAGGATGAAGTGACTCATCTTCATAGTTTGATATTCCTTACACCCCCACCCCCACCCTCTTCCCCAGCCTATTAGGTACTTTGATGAAGTAGTATTTTGGGTATAAAGACTATGATCGAGCTTGGGTACAACTTGAAGACAAGAACCGCCAATGTGAAGAAAGATATTTTGTCCTTTATATATATTAAACTTGTACTATGGGGTGATGTAACCCTTATGCATTTTGTTTTCTTCGCAAACAATGATGTGACATGTTGTCCTAATATGTATAAAGACTCGGTGAATATCTTATGACACATCAGTATTTATATGTTTGGCGGATTGTTTGATATTACTTATGTGGGTATATGCATGTGTATATATACTACCACAATCTCGTACGATGATATCAAACAAATGTCTAACTCTATTGTGTTGTGTTTTGGAAGAACATGGCACCCAGGAGAGCTGTGAATGCTCGTGATCAACCTCCTCCTCCCCCACTACCAAGGACTGCTGAGGAACTGAATTCCCTGCTGGAAGAAAGGATCTCCGAAGCTATCGCCCAGTATGAGGCGAACCACACTGAACACAGTGGAGGACCAAGCGGTACTAGACATAATGGACATGGAGATTCGTCTAGAGGAATCACAGCTCAAGGTCGCACCTTCAAGCAGTTTCTCGACTGCAAGCCACTGAACTACGACGGCACTGGAGGTGCAGTGGCTTTTGTACTCTGGACGAAGAAGACTGATTCCACTATCCGCATGAGCAAGTGTACCACGGACCAACAAGTCACTTTTGTTACTGGGCTGTTTGTTGATGAAGCTTTGACTTGGTGGAATTTGCAAGTCCAAACTTTGGGTGATGATGCTGCGTATGGTATGTCTTGGGTTGAGTTGAAGGAAAGAATGAGAGAGAAGTATTGCTCTCGTGCTGAAGTCCAAAGGTTAGAGACTGAATTCTGGAACTTGTCTATGGAAGGTGCGGACATTGTTGGTTATACTCGAAGGTTCCATGACCTGTCAAGAGTGATCCCCTATATGGTGACTCCTGAATTTAAGCGCATTGAGCACTACATATGGGGATTGGCTCCAGAGTTTCGCAGCATGGTAACTTTGGCAAAACCTGAAACAATCACTCAGGCTGTAACTTTGGCTGTCAGCCTTACTGAAGATGCTGTTCGTATGAAGAAGTTATCGCTGAACCCTACTGAGAAGACCGAGACGCATGCTGAGTCGTCCAGTGACAAGAAAAGGAAACATTCAAATCTGAATCAAGCGACCCGCAGCAACAACAAGGGTTCGAACAACAAGAAGCGTGATACTAACCCGCCTAAGGAGGCAAAAACCTTCGCAGCTGCAAATGATACAGGAGCTAAGAAGTATCAGGGCACTCTACCCAAATGTAACCGTTGTAACTTTCACCACGTGGGAAACTGTCGCATTAGGAGATGCGAGAACTGCGAGAAGTCGGGGCACCGTACCGAGGATTGTTGGGGAAAAGGTATTGGAGGCCGCAGTTGGAATGGTAATAGGAACAGGAATGGAAATCGAAACGGTACTGCTAATGGAAACGGCAATGGTAACGGTAACCGGAATGGTAATGGAGCTGGGCAGAACCAAGGATGCTTCGGATATGGAAGCAAGGATCATTTCAAGAAAGATTGCCCAAAGGAGAACAATGCTCAGGCCCGAGCATTTGTGATTGGAGCAAGGAATGCACGCGAGGACCCTAACGTGGTCACCGGTACGTTTCTCGTTAACAATCACTTTGCATCCATATTATTTGACACTGGTGCCGATTATAGTTTCGTGTCTATGGAATTTAAACGTATGCTTGGAATAGAATCTAGTAGATTAGATATTCCATATTCCATAGAGCTAGCCGATGGTAAACTTGTTGAGTCAGGTGAAGTTGTTAGAGGTTGCACATTAGAACTTGGTGAGCTACGATTCATTATCGACCTCTTGCCTATTCAATTGGGTAGCTTCTATGTGGTGGTTGGAATGGACTGGCTGTCCAAGAATAAGGCTGAAGTTGTTTGCCACGAGAAAATTATTCGCATCCCTCTTGCGAATAATGAAACTCTCATCATGCATGGAGAGAAAAGAGATACACCTCTGCGAATCATCAATTGTATGAAGGCGCAGAAGTGCTTGAGGAAAGGATGTGTTGCATTCCTAGCGCACGTTGTAGATAAGAAGGCCGAGGAGCCGAAACTCAAAGACATTCCTCTGGTGAAGGAATTCCCCGATGTTTTTCCCGACAATTTGCCCGGACTACCTCCGCAAAGACAAGTCGGATTCCATATAGACTTGGTTCCAGGAGCCACTCCTGTAGCCAAGGCACCATATCGACTTGCGCCATCCGAGATGCAAGAATTATCTACACAACTCCAGGAGTTGTTGGATAAAGGATTCATAAGGCTGAGCTTCTCGCCTTGGGGAGCTCCAGTTTTGTTCGTGAAGAAGAAGGATGGAACACTGCGGATGTGTATCGATTATAGAGAGCTGAATAAGCTCACTGTCAAGAATCGGTATCCACTACCGAGGATTGATGACTTATTTGATCAGTTGAAAGGATCGAGTTACTACTCCAAGATCGACCTTCGATCTGGATATCATCAGTTAAGGATCCCAGAAGAGAGCATACCAAAGACTGCATTCAGGACACGTTATGGGCATTACGAGTTCCTGGTGATGCCATCTGGATTGACGAACGCACTAGCAATATTTATGGATCTAATAAACCATGTTTTCAAACCATATCTCGATAAATTCGTGATTGTATTTATCGATGATATTCTGATTTATTCCCGAATGAGAGAAGAGCACGAGCAACACCTTAGGACCATTCTGGAACTGCTGAAGAAAGAGAAACTTTAAGCAAAGTTTTCAAAGTGCGAATTCTGGATTCGCGAAGTACAGTTCCTTGGTCACGTTGTGAACGAGAAGGGTATTCATGTAGACCCAGCCAAGATAGAAGCGATAAAGAATTGGGAAGCTCCCAAGACACCAACCGAAGTTCGACAATTCTTAGGATTAGCGGGCTATTACCGCAGATTTATCGAAAACTTCTCCAAGATAGCTCAGCCATTGACTTCCCTTACGTAGAAGGACAAGAAGTACGACTCGGGTGATAAGCAGGAAGAAGCCTTCTAACTTCTCAAGAGCAAGCTATGCGATGCACCAATACTTTCCTTACCCGAAGGCACCGAGGACTTCGTGGTGTACTGTGACGCTTCGCGTCAAGGATTGGGTTGTGTGCTCATGCAACGCCAAAAGGTCATCGCTTACGCTTCAAGACAGTTGAAAGTTCATGAGAAGAACTACACCACACACTACCTGGAGCTAGGCGCAGTGGTATTCGCCTTGAAGATCTGGCGACACTATTTATATGGTACTCGATGTACAATCTTCACAGATCACAAAAGCCTACAACACATATTTGATCAGAAAGAATTAAATATGCGTCAGCGACGGTGGGTTGAGTTGCTAAACGACTATGACTGTGAGATTAAGTACCATCCTGGAAAGGCTAACGTTGTAGCAGACGTGTTAAGTCGAAAAGAAAGGGTTAAGACCCTAAGAGTTAGAGCACTGGAAATGACTATTCGGACAAACCTCACTGCACGCATTCATGACGCCCAACAAGAAGCCCTTAAGAGGGAGAATCGTAGGGCCGAATATCTCCGAGGTATGGAGAAGAAATTGGTGCCAAATGAAGAGGGAACCTTATACTTTTTGGGGTGTATTTGGGTTCCGCTCTATGGCGGTATTCGAGAAGTCATCTTTGATGAAGCTAACAAGTCGAGATACTCGATCCACCCTGGATCGGACAAGATGTATCAAGACTTGAAGGAATACTATTGGTGGCCGAGGCTTAAAAGCGATGTTGCTGTCTATGTTGGAAAGTGCCTAACCTGGGCTAAGGTTAAGGCCGAATATCAGAAACCGTCTGGACTACTGCAACAACCAGAGATACCCATGTGAAAGTGGGAAGAAATCTCAATGGAATTGATAACGAAATTACCCGGGACCCCTAGAGGGCATGATATGATATGGGTGATAGTTGATTGATTAACAAAGTCTGCGCATTTCCTACAGATCCGAGAGAAGGATAGCACTAGAAAGCTTGCTGAGTTGTACCTTAAGGAAATAGTGGCACGTCATGGGCTGCCTATTTCAATTATTTCAGACAGAGATGGACGTTTTGTCTCAAGGATCTGGCAATCCTTCCAGGAGGTCTTTGGATCTCAACTAGATCTAAGCACGGCCTTCCATCCACAAACAGACGGCCAGAGCAAACGGACCATACAAACACTAGAAGATATGCTTCACGCATATGTTATGGATCTGGGCGGCAGCTGGGATACTCATCTACCTTTAGTTAAGTTTTCCTATAATAACAGCTACCATACGAGTATAAAAGCCGCACCGTTCAAAGCTCTGTATGGCCGCAAGTGCCGCTCACTGTTATGTTGGGCAGACGCTGGAGACAAACGTATGATTGGTCCTGAACTTGTTCAAGAGACAATCGACAAGATCATTCAGATCCGAGAGCGCATTAAGGCGGCTCGAGATCGACAAAAGAACTACGCTGATCAAAGACGGAAACCCTTAGAGTTCGAGGTGGGAGACAGAGTTTTGTTGAAGGTCTCACCTTGGAAGGGTGTAGTAAGATTCGGAAAACGTGGAAAGCTGAATCCATGATACATCGGACCATTCAAGATCTTGGAAAAGATTGGTACCGTGGCTTACAAGTTAGAGTTACCGGAAGAACTTGATGGTGTTTATAGCACGTTCCATGTGTCAAACCACAAAAAGAGTCCAACCCAGGAAACAGTCATCATCCCTGCGGATGAAGTATATATCGACGACACCCTCCACTTTACCGAAGAACCCGTTGACATTACAGACTGGAAGGTCAACAAGACTCGGAGGAGTAGTGTTAAGCTTGTCAAAGTACGTTGGAACTCCAAACACGGACCCGAGTACACATGGGAACGTGAAGACTGGTTCAAAGCCAAGTACCCCCATCTCTTCGAGAAAGCTCCTGCGGGAGATAACTCAGCCTGAATTTCGGGATGAAATTCTTTTAACGGGGGGAGACTGTGACAACTGGCACAAAACCAGTAATATCCGTACTATTTTAATTATTATTTAATATCTTCAATTATGTGCTTAAATGTCAACATTGTCTGATTACATGCTATACATATGAATTCATGCACGTTTTACACTTCAAATATTGCTTTATGCATTTCTTTAAGCGTTGCGTCAGAAAGACAAGTAAACTTACCGGTAAGACACACTGTGTCAGCAGTTCTGTAAAAAATAATCAGACAATTGAATTAGGGCCTAGGAGTAGGTCCAACATCTAAAATACATTAAACCCAAGTGTGGATACAAGGGTTAACACATAAACTTTCCGAAAGCTAAACTATACACTAAAAGACACCCGAAACGCACTTTAAATGCAGAATTCAGCATAAAGCAGCACTAATTCAGCTATGCTCAGCTTTTAAACATCTTAATATCATGTATAATTTATGTTTTATTGTTTAATATAACTTACAAAGTGTCAGGAATTGAAATTGCCATAAAAAGAGCTTTATACCTAGTGAAACTGCGCAATTCAACACTTTAACGAACCATAACGAATCGAACAACCGGACAATAACCGGGACATCAAAATTTGACTAGAAATAATGTTTTTATGATATTAAACTAGTATTGATGCTAGAACACCTTAAAAATCATAAAAACACCTAAACACACTTAAACTAACTTAAACCCCCTCGTTTACACTTTAAACCCTCCACTTCCCAAAATTTACACTTTACCCCCCCCCCTTCACCATAACCGGCCCTATGGGCCCCACTTGACTATATTTATCTTTCCTAACCATGTTCCCTAACTATTAGACAAAGAAATCTTAAAGGAGATCATGATCCCTATATTAGTTCATGTTTATGTGCCACTTCACTAGCCATTAGAGCTAGTAGTAAGCTTCTTGATCCCTATATTAGTTCATGTTTATGTTATGTACAAGTTCCACCATCTAAAAAACTTAACTTATAATGATAAAAATGAAAAGATCTAACATATTCATGAAGAAAATAAGTGATTACATGAATTTTTGGTGTATGTAATGATGTTGTTAATATTATATCTTGTCTTTATGTTTAGATCAAGTATGTTAAAACTTGGATCTAACAAGTTTAAACATGGATCTTGAAGGATCCATGGTTAAACTTGAAGATGAACATATGAAGCATGATGTGAACTTGAAATAAGAATTTCTATGCATAAACTTGTAATCTTGAAGTAATAAAGGGTGTGTAGAACTAATTTTTGAAACTAAAACTCATGGAAAGTTTGTTAAAAATTTAGCATAAAGCTTGTTTATGAAAGATCTAAAGCTATTAAGCATGGATCTTGAAAGATCCATGGTTAAACATGATGTTAAAAATTATGATCTTTCTAATAAACATAAAAGTGGTTTTAGAACATGATTTACAAACTTTAAAGACCATGAAACTCATGGATGAGTTGGTTAATAAAATAAAGTTTCATAAAAGTTTGTTTAAAATACTCAAGAACACTTATTTTGGAAAGATCACCTTATGTAAAGTGTAGATCTAAAAGACTACACATTTTTTTAACAAGAACCAAGTTCACCATGATGTTTCATATGAAGAAGTTAGTGTTTATTGTTGATGATTATTGTTGGAAAATTGTTTTGATGATTGAAAAGAAAATAAACACATGTTTTGAAAACATGGGAAACCTCCATTTTTAGGGGAAACTATGTCAAAAATTTTATAAAATTTTGACACTTAGAAAAATAAGTCTTGGTGAAACTTATTCCCTAAAAATTCACCTAAAAATATTTACTAAGGTTTCCCTAATTTTTGTGTAAAATTTCAAGTCAAGAAATGGTGATTTCTTCAAGTTAAAATTAATATTAAGTATGTATATTTTTAGGGGAAAATATATATATTTAGTAATCACCACATTTTGTGCTAAGTGTATATTGTGTGTAGTATATATATTAGTGTATTAGGAACTTGACCAACAACCACCAACAACCATACCCAGTAAAATCCCACAAATAGCATAGCTATTTATAGGGTCTGGGGAGGGTGGGATGTAGACAGACCTTGCCTCTATCCCTAGGGATAGAGAGGCTGCTTCCAGAGAGACCCTCGGCTCCAAAACGAACATCATATAAACACACCAAGTCAAAGAATATAGAAACAAGCAGTCTCACATACCAAGAAAGTGATCAGAATGACACAATATAATGTCAATCATGTATAATAGTATACAACAACATTTGGGCATAAACACAAGAAGGCAATCACCGGAAAAGTCACTCACAGAATAAGAAAAACATGCGTCCCTAATATACATCTAAGACCTTACTGCACTATCCTCTAGGAGTCCTTAACCTTAATTCTACGCCTCCACGAAGTCCTATCTTGGACCATGTCCTCAGAAAGATGCAACTCTAGTAAATCCTGCCTAATCTGCTCATCCCATGTCAGTTTGGGTCTGCCTCTTCCTCTCCTCCCCTCAACAGTAATAGTTTCCACTACTCTAACTGGTGCTGTCGTTTGCCTCCGCTTCACATGCCCAAACCATCGCAATCTCCCCTCCTTAATCTTATCCGATATACTAGCCACTCCTAATCTTTCCCTCAAAACCTCATTTCTTATCCGATCTAACCTCGTGTGTCCACACATCCGCCTCAGCATCCTCATCTCTGCTACCTCCATCTTGCGCGCTTGTGTCTTCTTGATAGCCCAACATTCTGTTCCATATAGCATAGCGGGCCTAACTGCTACCCTGTAAAAATTCCCCTTTAGTTTAGTTGGGAACCTCCTATCGCACAATACCCCACTGGCTGCCTTCCATCTACACCAGCCAGCCTGTATGCGATGGGTTACATCACTATCTATGTCACCATCTCTTTGAACAAACGACCCCAAATACTTAAATCTAGTTGCTTGCGGGACCAATTGATCCTCAATGGTGATCTGTGTGTCATCGTTATCGGCTACACCACTGAAATCACAATGTAGATACTCAGTCTTAGATCGACTAATCCTTAGGCCCTTGCCCTCTAGAGCTACACGCCACTCCTCTACCCTTGCGTTCAGGCACTGTTTAGTCTCTGCAATCAACACAATATCGTCTGCAAAAAGCACACACCATGGAACTGTCTCCTGTATCAACTTGGACAACTCATCCAAGACCACCGCAAAAAGAAAAAGGACTTAACGCAGACCCCTGGTGGAGTCCTACCTCCACCGGAAAGAAGTTTGTATCCCCTACAGGCGCACGGACACTACTTTCCGTTTTATCGTATGTATCCTTAATTATGTCTATATACTTCCCAGGTAGCCCTCGACCCTCCAAACTATCCCAAATCAGTTGTCGTGGGACAGGGTCATATGCCTTTTCCAGGTCGATAAACACCATATGTAGATCTTGCTTCTTCGCTCTATATTTTTCCATCAACCTCCTTAGAATATGTATCGCTTCTGTAGTTGACCTCCCTTTCATGAATCCAAATTGGTTTACTGAAACCTGAGTTTCTCTTCTAATTTTAGTTTCAATTACCCTCTCCCAGAGCTTCATAGTGTGACTTAGCAGTTTGATTCCTCTGTAGTTCCCACAACATTGAGCGTCTCCTTTATTCTTGTATAAAGGCACCACGACGCTACTCCTCCACTGATCTGGAATTTTTCCAGTCTTGTATTAGGAACTTGAAAATACACTAAATACTCCCAAGGAGTATGAATACAAAAAAAAAAAAAAAAATACACATACAAATACATGAGAATACATAAGTATACAAAATTCCCCACAAGGAAATACATGGACAAAACACAAGAAAATGTATTTATGAAATTATATTTCTTAACATATTATTTAACTTGGACAAGTTATGAACTTAAAAATATATTTTTGGACAAAAATATATACCCGATACCAAGTATTGGAATTTATACAAAAACCGGGTGGATAACAAAAATAACCATATATATATATTTTAAACATAACAAAATATATATATTTCATGCAAGTCTTAAAAATATATTAACTTTATGAAATATAATTCCAGAAAGTAATAAAAATCAAAGTATTGATTTTTGGTGAAAAATACAAAATACACAAGTATTTACATAAAAATACAAAGTATACTTTCCTGAGTATACTTGTACAAAAATAATATTGAAAATATTATTTCACAAAATACTTATATTTATTTTTGGGAAAATAATATAAGTAACATACATAGTTAAAAATATAAATTATATTTAACAAAAAACATAAACATAAACAAAATTTGGTGACTTGTACTTGTGTGATACAAGTCTAGTGACTAACATTAATAGAACACGTATAGGTCACGACGCTACCGGTGAAGTTTACGACGTAGGAAACGCAAAGTTGTGAGTTCATGTCCCCACTTTTAAACTTTTACTTGTTTTCTAAACTTGGGGAAAATACATGTGTTATGGTATGTAGATTTCAAAAACTAAGGAATGACACATAGATCACGTGACGAATAGGGTACCATAAGCACCATTAGTCAACGTATACATTTAGACCGCAGAATAGAAGAGTTAGATCTAATGGGTTTCAGGTAACCCCACTCTTGGCCTACTTCTACCAATGAGTGCTTTTGTGTCTCAGTCGATCTCGACAAAAATGCCTAGGTTTGGTGGCTTCCTATGTCGTGAAATATGTTAATGGCCTTGCAAACCATTAGCGATCCCGTATTCCTTGCATTTACAGAACTCAGTTTCAGATACGTTTTTCCAAATTACATACCATGTTTTCATTCAAGTATATAAACATTCTATACAAAAACTGCATGAATTCACACCAACATTATGTTGACGATTTTTCCAAAACTCACATGTATTTCAGGTAACTAAAGTGGATGTTCGCGCTGTCTTATTCTTGCTCCAAGATGTCGCTTTTGTTTTAGTCATGTCATGTTAAGACTCCGATGCCTGTTTTTGTGGGATTTGGTTACTATATTCCATCTTGTGTGGGATATAAGAATCAAAACCTTTATGTTTGTCTTTATATAAAGTTGTAAACCTTTCAGACAATATGTTTTCTTGTGATGTTAACACTTAACTTATGTTATGTTAATGGCATTTGGAGTTATTTTATGAGGATATAGTATGTTTACCATTCGTATGCAATGAGAACCTTTCAGGATCACACCTCGTGCTTCCGCCTTAGAAAGGGGTGTGACACTCGTTAAAGTGTCGAAGTTAAATTTTGACCCGACGAGTACCAACCACACGGTCCACACTTAGGGTACGAAACCATCAAGTTTGGGGTGAAACCCACATCTTGTCAACAAGTCCCACTCCTTGATTTTCAAAAATCCCGCCAAGTCTCGAATATTCGATTGATTTGGAACATGTAGTAAATGGAAGGGTGAATACCGTTAACTGAAATTTCGGCGAGAGTATTCCACCTATTAGGCCAAAGCATGTTTCTCAAATTCAAAAGAATTTTCGACCACTTTGGTTTAGTCAAAGTTCCGTTTGGGAACAATCCATGTTTTAATCAAACCTACGTTTTACTATTATCAATCTTATACGATGCAATCCTCTCTTTTTTAAATTCAAATTATTTTTGAGATTATTTTCTAATACACACATCATACTAAATCTTTTCATACATCTATACTTCATTCACATGCATGACTCCAAAAACGTCACCCAACTAGATTTACCTTTCTTGTAACCCCTAAATGGAGACATATCATCGAAATAGGAGTGATTTCCTTACCTTGATGATTAAATCCGCTCCTTCCTTTCTTAAAACGACCTCACCAACGGGTTAGGGGTGATTCCCTTACCTAGGTGATCGTTACCAAATTTTCCTTCAAAGAGACTTTATTATGCAAACACGATAAAGTTTTATACCTAAGTCGTTTATCATTTGTCAAAATCCCTACTTAAGCAAATTTCAAAGTTTATTGTTTTATCAAACGCATTTCTTACCCTACAATCTATTTCACATAAATCACATACATGAAATTCTTAAGCATACCCTAAACGTTTTATTTCCTGATTTTTAAAATTTGAAGAAATGCTACCCATCAACTTAACCGGTCTAATGAATACCTTGCCCACAAATTTCAAGCTTAACGTAATCACTAAAACACGCTCACGTTATATCATTGTACTAAGGACTTTTATTCACAATCGAAAATCAAACCAACCTTTCTCACATGCCTATAAGATCTTATAGATATTATAAGATCATTTTACTAAAACTATTTTCAAAATCAATAAATCATTTTACTAAAAACACTTTTCAACGATCACTAAGTCCATTATGCTAAATTTCTTTTTAAGAATCAACATTTTCAAGAGAACCTCCAAATTTCAAATTTCTTATTTTAATGCAAGATCTTTTAAAATGATGCAAACTTACTATTTTCAAAAACCTTTTCATACACCGCTCAATATGTCATTTAAATTCAAAACACGTGGGTAAGAAAACTTCATAGGAACCGACAATTTTCAACTTACGTAAATTCTTTTAAAACAAGAGTAGCATTTCCGTTCTTTTACAAAGTACATCTCACATAATCAGTAGATGTTTTACATACTTTTGACATTCACAAACTAGATTCTACATTCCAAGTCAAACTGAATCTATTTTGATTCGATAAACTCAACGTTTTGCTCAAACAACTATACGTGCATATCATCGTACATGTTTTAGTCAATATCTCACAACAACTTCACTTATATCATTCGTTTTACATACCCAAAACTTCTTGATCATTTTATATGCTTAAATTCGTTGTATTCAATTCATACCATACACGCAATCGTCATCATTTATACCTACTTATATTCATACTTATGCACATATTCATATTCATACTCATACGTTTTATTTTCGTACTTATACTCATATGCATACTCATACTTGTATTTATACTTATACTTATACTCATATGCATACTTATATTTATACTCACATTCATGCTTATACTTATATTCAAATTTATACATTCGTACCTATACGTGAGCATAACCCGAGGGGTTCACTCATGTCACACCCCGACCGCGTCAAAACAACGAAACCGCGGCGGAAACGTCGGGGAGTGTTGCAACAGAGTTATTGTTTCATAACCATGGATACAAAAGTTTCGTTTTATTGATTCATTAAGTAATTTACATTGTCTTAAACCAAAATAAACAAGATACATATCGTCTATCATTATTATTGTGTCACTAAGGCCTCGTCCAGATCTTATGTGAACATACTTCCTAGCAATCAACATCATGCAACACCACCTGAAACATATGTAAAAACAAAGTCAGCAAAGAAATTGCTGGCGAGCACATAGGTTTTATGAGAGTATCGGATTCATGGCTTGTTTACAAGTTGCAGTACCTTATTAGATTACAAGAGTCAGAAGTTACAAACCTCGTTTTGAAAAGTGTATTGCAACATAATTAACCAATCTCAAATCAAGTTGGTTATAGTTTATAAAATCTCGCAGCCATGATTCTTAACCCAAAACATTTGTTTAAGTAAACCAAATCGTAAATTGTTCTCGTTACAAAACTCGTATGGTTTATATCATTTTGAAAACCTCGTTGTGTGACATCGTTTCAAAATCGTTTGCCCAAGTGAACTAAATAATGCCACGGAATATAATATGATAAAAACACTTATATATAAGAAGTACCAGCGGCGTATCTACCATGCTTTCATCATGTTACACCCGTCCCATTATCTAATCACAACCCAAAACCAATCGTTTGTTCAAATCGTTTATCTCATTTAAATCGTTTCAAATCGTTTAACTCGTTTCAAATCGTTTAACTCGTCCCAAAATCGTTTTCGTTTTAATTGTGAAACTACTTTTGGTCGTCTTGCTAATAACATCCAAACCTTCGTGACTCGACTATCTCGAAACTCGCATTAACAAACCACCAAAGGGTAAGTTAACAATCACAGATTCGGTCGTTACCTACATAACCCCCACACATAACCATGGGTGTAGTCTGATAACGGGATTTGTCAGATCCTATGGTACCATAACCTAATACTGGTCGGCTTGATCAATGCTAATGAATGTTATTCGTTATGTAAATACGTCCAACAAGTTCGTTCACATTATCGAAATCATTATTAGTTTAATATAAACCATGTTAATCGTTTTTGAAACCATCGTTAAAGATAAAATATCGAAATCGTTTTAATGTATATGAATCACCCCAAAACAATTGAAAATTATGAAATAGGGGAACTATGTACTCACATCAAAGTGCAAAGTATCCTCAATCTAAAGAACCCAACAAGCTCAGGCAAATCAAGGAAACTCAAGCAGCACCTAGTAATTGAATCACTAGTAAATAAATCGACACCTAAATCGGAAGATCGGACAGAATGAGGTCTTGTAAACCAAATGAGTATTGGAACTCATGTGATATGGTTTAACAAAGCCTACATTCTAGATCGGAACCTAACCTAAGTGCTTTCGACCCGTTACGACCCATTAAGGTAGCTTACGCTACTTTAACGCGTCGTTCGCGCAAAAGCGCGTTCGAGACGTCTAACTAGTCCTATGACAAGTATTATATGCCTAAACATGCTTAAATATGTTGCATAATCAGTTATGTGACAAAAGTTTAAGTTACATTTGCTTAAATACCAATTATGCATGAAAAGGGCATTTTGGTCATTTACGTAAGGCATATAAACTACCTATAATACAACTACGTAAACTATGTGACCATAAGGTATAACCTCAGAAGGTTATTCCCTATACAACTATGGTCACTAAACATGCTTGGTCGGATCCTAGTGATCGACCAAATGGGTCGAGTTCGAAAGTCTAAGCGGTGGTTTAGACCGCTTGACTTACGACTCTAAACAAGCACTAAACTAAAAGTGACGAGCTAAACATGTTAGAACATGTTTAACTAAGTTAGAAAACAGGTTTGGATATCAAAACAAAGTGTTTTGATACCCAAGAGTAGTTTGGTTGCAAAATACGGATAAATACGCATTTTGACCGAAACTACAACTCGTCACTACGCCTAGTCAACGTGGTAATCAGTAGGTATAGTCACAAGGGACTATAACCATCGTGATTACGCTCACGTTGCATAGTTCAAAAGAACTTTGTGTTGACCAAAGACTGGTCAATGCAGAAAGTCAAACAGTGTTTGACTTTCATGCTCGAAAAGCGATAAAAGAACGAAAGAAGCTTACAAAGGGTCCAAGCTAGGGAGAACTTGATCTATAATACTCAGGTATGAAGCAAAGGCTTCAACTTAGAGCAATAAAAAGATCAATGGTGCAGAAAAATGAAAGAGGGCTTAGCTATTTATACTTTTCAGTTAACCGTTAAGATCATTTCTTGCTAAAGAAGGAATGATCTAGGCCATCCATGTGGGCAAATGGTATTGTAATACAAGGGGCATCCTAAAAACCATCAAAACTTGCCCAAAGTATCCCAAATCAGCTGCCAAAACCATCAAAAACCAGCCCAAATGACCAGGTGCAATGTTTCTGTCTGGCAGGCTGTCGCGCCCCGCGTAAGATATAGCCTAATCTTACGCGGCCCGCCTCGCCTAGTTTGGCAGATTGTCCAAAATGGTCCCTACACTTGAGAAACTTGCATTTTGATGCATTTTTGACACGTTTAAGCCCCGTTAACCTCATTTCAAGGCTCTAAAATGATTTTAAAGTATAGGGAACTCAAAACATGCTCAAAAACATCTCGGATGTTGGTTCGTTTGGTCGTACGGTTGCGTTATTCGGGTAATTACGACGGAAGTCGTAACGAACGCAAAAACGATCCAAATTAAGCGAAGAATGGAATTTTATCATGCCAATCAGTAAAATAAAATATTTTAATGATTACATAAATTTTTGGGTGTCCGGATATATTCAGAACGTAAGATATGCGCGAAAATGCAAACTTGTGCACTTTTTGACGCTTTTAGTCCCTATTGATCAAATAAGTTTATTTTAGCATACCGAACCCCTCAAAGCCTATTTCTAAGCTATGTAAAGGATATTTAGGGTATGTTTAACTTATGATCAAGTTCCAGAATGTTCGTTACCATACGAATCGGTATAGTTTCACAGTTTGACACAAATAGTCCCTGCGATCGAATAGACTTGTTTTCAACACACCAAACCATCCAAAACTTATTTATAAGTTATGTGAAGGTTATTTACGGTATGTTAAGCCTATGTCACTGTTCCTGAGTGTTTGTCACGTTAAACTGATTACGTTCGCGCATCAGTTAGCGTATAACTTTCCAGAAAGCGATTTAAAGCTTGAAATCGGAATCAAATCAAATCGAAAAATCATCAAACACAAATATACACACAATAACACCTAAACACATCGTTTTATTAATAATTAAAATATTTTTACATTATACATCGATTACAGAGCACAATTGTCACAGTCTCCCCTACTTTAGGAAATTTCATCCCGAAATTTAACTAGAGGAAACTTGTGAAAACAAATGCGGATATTTCGCCTTCATTTGGTCCTCACGTTCCCAAGTAAAATCTGGGCCACGTTTGGATTCCCAGCGAACCTTGACCAATCGAATCCGTTTGTTCTTCAACTGTTTGACTACACGGTCCGTTATCTCCACAGGTTTCTCGACAAAGTGCATCGTTTCATCAACTTGAATTTCGTCGAGTGGAATGTGAAGATCAGCGTCAGCTAAACACTTTCGAAAATTGGACACATGGAAAGTCGGATGAATATTTCCAAGCTCTGGAGGTAGCTCTAATCGATAGGCAACCTTTCTAACTCTTTCAACAATCTTAAATGGTCTAATATATCGAGGTGCAAGTTTTCCTTTCTTTCCAAATCTCACCACTCCCTTCCAAGGTGACACCTTGAGTAGGACATGTACTCCGACTTGAAATTCTAAGGGCTTGCGTCGCATATCCGTATAACTCTTTTGACAGCTTCTAGCTGTCACAAGATTATCGTGAATTTTCTTGATTTTGTCTGTTGTTTCCAGAATGAGTTCAGGTCCAGTAAGTTGAGCTTCACCGATCTCATTCCAACAGACAGGTGAACGACATTTTCGATCGTAAAGAGCTTTGAATGGTGCCATATTGATGCTAGCATGATAACTATTGTTGTAAGAGAACTCGATCAACGGCAGATGAGAGTCCCAATTACCACCAAAGTTTATCACGCATGCTCTAAGCATATCCTCCAAAGTTTGAATCATCCTCTCTGATTGTCCATCTGTTTGGGGATGATAAGCAGTGCTTAGATTTAGTTGGGTTCCCATAGCAGATTACATGGTCTTCCAAAAATGAGATAAAAATCGAGCATCACGATCGGATATGATTTCCAAAAGGACACCATGTCGAGATACAATCTCATCAACATGAATCTTTGCAAGTTTATCAGCAGATAGATCCTCGTGAATCGGAATAAAATGAGCTGACTTCGTTAATCGATCGATGACAAGCCAAATAGCATCATGACCTTTAGATGTACGCGGTAATTTAGTGATGAGATCCATCGCAATGTTCTCCCACTTTCAAACTGGTATCTTTGGTTGTACAAGCAAACCAGATGGTCGTTGATGTTCAGCCTTGACTTTTAGACAAGTTAGGCATTTCGATATATACAAGGCAATATCCTTCTTCATACCAGGCCACCAATACTGAGTTCGAAGATCATTGTACATTTTGTCAGCACCAGGATGGATAGAATATCGAGACTTATGAGATTTGTCCATCACTAAAGTGCGTAGGTCTTCTTGTTTCGGAATCCACAAACGATCTTTGAAATAGAGTAAACCATTGCCTTTCGTTTTGAGTTTAAACTCGAGTTGAAGCGGTAGCTCATATTTCAATAAGCCTTTGATTACACAAGATCGTTGAGCTTGAAGGACACGAGATTGGATATCAGATAGAGTTCGAACAGAATGAAGCTTGACTCACTCCTTTCGACTAAGCGCATCGGCTACGACATTCGCCTTACCAGGGTGGTAGCGAATCTTTCAATCGTAGTCGTTCAAGAGTTCAACCCAATGCCGTTGCCTCATGTTCAAACCACACACTTCGTGCTATAAAAACCACACACTTCGTGCTATAAAAACCACACACTTCGTGCTATAAAGATAGTGTCTCCAGATTTTTAGAGCAAAAACTATGGCACCCAATTCCAGATCATGAGTGGTGTAGTTCTTCTCATGAACTTTCAATTGCCTAGACGCATATGCTATAACTTTGCCTCGTTGCATGAGAACACAACCAAGGCTTAAGTTGGACGCATCACAATAGACAACGAAACCATCGTTTCCATCGGGCAAAGACAAAATAGGAGCATCACAGAGTTTTCGTTTCGGCATTTGGAACGCTTCTTCTTGCTTGGGTCCCCACTCAAAAGGCTTATTCTTCTGAGTCAAAGCAGTGAGTGGAACCGCAATCTTCGAAAAGTTCGAAATGAAACGTCGATAATAACCAGCGAGACCAAGAAAAGAACGAATCTTCGTTGGTGTCGTTGGTGTATTCCAATCCTTAATTGCAGCAATTTTGGATGGATCCACATGAATACCTTGCTCGTTGATTATATGACCCAAAAATTGAACTTCTTTAAACCAGAATTCACACTTGGAGAATTTAGCAAAAAGTTGTTCTTTCTTCAGGAGTTATAGTGTCAAACGAAGGTGTTGCTCGTGATCGGCTCGAGACTTCGAATAAATGAGAATATCGTCGATGAACACAATGATGAACTTGTCTAAATAAGGTTTACATACCCTATTCATTAAGTCCATGAAGATAGCTGGGGCATTCGTCAAACCAAAAGGCATGACAGTGAACTCGTAATGCCCATATCTCGTGCGGAATGCAGTTTTGGGAATATCTTCTTCGAACACACGAAGTTGATGATACCCAGAACGCAGATCGATCTTGGAAAAACAGGTAGCACCTTGTAGCTGATCAAAGAGATCATCGATTCGAGGTAGGGGATATCGATTCTTGATGGTAAGCTTGTTAAGCTTACGATAATCGATACACATTCGAAAAGATCCATCTTTCTTTTTCACAAAGAGGACAGGAGCACCCCAGGGCGAAAAGCTTGAACAGATGAATCCTTTATCAGACAACTCTTGAAGCTGTTTCTATAATTCTTGCATCTCCGACGGTGCAAGATGATAAGGTGCTTTCGCAATTGGGTTAGCATTGGGAACAAGATCAATATGGAACTCGACTTGACGAACTGGAGGCAAAC
This sequence comes from Helianthus tuberosus, assembly GCA_030545235.1. Lineage (NCBI taxonomy): Eukaryota > Viridiplantae > Streptophyta > Magnoliopsida > Asterales > Asteraceae > Helianthus > Helianthus tuberosus. The sequence continues at coordinate 76,227,292 of CM060408.1, forward strand.
CAGGCAGTTCATCGGGAAACACCTCTGGATAATCCAGAACAATCGGGATATCCTGAATACTCTTGCTCTTACCTTTCTCCTCGGTGACATGTGCCAGAAAAGCAACATATCCTTTTCGTAAATAACTTTAGGCTTTTGTACACGACATGAGTTTCAAACCAACTGAAGGTTTCTCGCCACGAACCTCTAGGACTTCACCGGACGAAAGAGGAATACGAACGATCTTATCGAAACAAACTACCTCAGCATGATGTTTGGTTAACCAATCCATCCCTACGATGATATCGAAACTCCCAAGTTGCATCGGTGTGAGGTCAATAGGAAAAAGATGATTATCGAGGTTCAATTGACAACCAAAAATAACAGAATCGAGTACAAGAGGTTTACCAGTCGCAACTTCGACAGATAAGGGTTTCCTCAGTTTAATTCTAGGTATCGCAAGTAAAGGCTCAAAAGATAACGAAACAAAACTCCTATCGGCACCAGAATCGAAAAGAACAGATGCAAGTTGATTGTAAACAAGAAACGTACCGTTAACAACCTCGTTGTCAGCTCGAGCCTCATTTGCATTTAGATTGTATGCTCATCCACGAGCGGGATTCACATTCGCGTTTGCATTTGCATTTGCATTTGCATTCGCGTTTACCAACTCGGGCAGTTGTTGCGGAAATGACCCAATTCACCGCAATTGAAACACGAACCAGGTGGGAATCTCGCAGCATTCCCCTGAACTTGTGCTGGAACCTGATTAGCTTGATTTTGACCCAAACGAAAAATGTTGGCCAGATGCCCAAGTTTACCACACGTAGTGCACTGCTTACAGGCCTGTTGAGCAACATGATGACCGTTGCATCGAGAACATTGAGGTTCGGTACCAGCATATTGCTTCTTCACGGGAGGTAGGGCTGGTGGGTTCTGAGTATTCTGGTTAGTGACAGCAAAGTTCTCGGAAGCCTTGCGCTTCCTTGACTTTTTAGAAGACTCACACTTCTTTTTGTCACCCTTACGGGCCAGTTTCCCTTTTTTGACCTGAGACTCGGTCAGAGTAGCAGCCAATTCAATCGCTTGATAAACAGTAGTAGGATTACTTCCAGTCACAATGTCTTGCACAGAATCGGGTAAACCATCGATATACCTCTCTATTGCTTTCTCCAACGGGGTAACCATAGTAGGACACAACAAACTGAGCTCCTCATAACGATCCATATACGAACGGTGTTCTCCCCCATCTTGCTTCAAATCATTGAATTCTCGTTCCAAAGCTCGAATCTCGTGACGGGGACAGAACTCTCTCATCATGAGAGATCGAAGCTCTTCCCATGTTTGTGCCATCACCACATCGGCACCCCTATCACGCATCACTCCGTTCCACCATGTAAGAGCACGCTTCTCGAACACACTGGATGCAAACTCAACTTTACGCTCATTCGGACATTGCACATGTCTGAATGTGCTTTCCAAACTTTCGAACCATTGCAGGAGCGCGATTGCTCCTTGAGACCCAGAAAATTTCAACGGTTTAGCCGAATTGAAATTCTTGAAACTACACTGTGCATTATTGTTATTATTGTTGTTGTATAATTGATGGATCTGGGTTACTATGTTCGGAAGCACCACAGCCATTTGCTGAGCGAAAAGGGCTGCGACTTCTTTGTTGGTTAGAGGTTGTGCATCACGTCGAGGAGGCATTGTCTAAAAAGAACAAGAAAACATGAGAAACGAGTGAGGTCGACAATTTGAAAAAAAACAAAAGAGGTATTGAAAACATCGACAAAACACAAGGAAGGCGATCATTCATTTGTTATCTCGAACAAACAAACGACATGCAGTGACTAATCAAAGTAAATGAGTCAATATAATGTATCACTGAAGACATGCTCGCCTATAAGTGAACACTCACCCCAAGAGTTCCCAGGTAAGAGTGACTGGTCCGATACAGCGGATTTGTACGAGCACTCTAGCCTTAGACAGAAAACTCAGGGTACAGGCATTCACCCTTCCAGTTTGCACGTGTTCACATTATTTAGACCCAAACTTTGACGAGATTTTGAAAACTCAAAGGGTTCAAAACCTTATAATCAATCATCCAAGAATAGATGATTAATTTTTAAAGCGGATTTGTTATTGTGTTCTCGTTGTGGTTATCACCTAAGGATAGGTGACGGTATTGTTATAAAATCTAAACGCAAATCTTCTTGCGTTAGGCTCCTAGAAAGTTATAGTCTAGGTCAAAGCATTACTAATAACCTAATTCCCTATAACCATTGGCTCTGATACCAACTCTTCTGTCACACCCCGACCGTGTCAAAATAACGAAACCGCGGAGGGAACGTCGGGGAGTGTTGCAACAGAATTATTGTTTCATAACCATGGATACAAAAGTTTCGTTTTATTGATTCATTAAGTAATTTAAATTGTCTTAAACCAAAATAAACAAGATACATATCGTCTATCATTATTATTGTGTCACTAAGGCCTCGTCCAGATCTTATGTGAACATACTTCCTAGCAATCAACATCATGCAACACCACCTGAAACATATGTAAAAACAAAGTCATCAAAGAAATTGCTGGTGAGCACATAGGTTTTATGAGAGTATCGGATTCATGGCTCATTTACATGTTGCAGTACCTTATTAGACTACAAGAGTCAGAAGTTACAAACCTGGTTTTGAAAAGTGTATTGAAACATAATTAACCAATCTCAAATCAAGTTGGTTATAGTTTATAAAATATCGCAGCCATGATTCTTAACCCAAAACATTTGTTTAAGTAAACCAAATCGTAAATTGTTCTCGTTACAAAAGTCATATGGTTTATATCATTTCGAAAACCTCGTTGTGTGACATCGTTTCAAAATCGTTTGCCCAAGTGAACTAAATAATGTCACGGAATATAATATGATAAAAACACTTATATATAAGAAGTACCAGCGGCGTATCTACCATGCTTTCATCATGTTACACACGTCCCATTATCTAATCACAACCCAAAACCAATCGTTTGTTCAAATTGTTTATCTCGTTTAAATCGTTTCAAATCGTTTAACTCGTTTCAAATCGTTTAACTCGTCCCAAAACCGTTTTCGTTTTGATTGTGAAACTACTTTTGGTCGTCTCGCTAATAACATCCAAACCTTCGTGAATCGACTATCTCGAAACTCGCATTAACAAACCACCAAAGGGTAAGTTAACAATCATAGATTCGGTCGTTACCTACATAACCCCCACACATAACCATGGGTGTAGTCTGATAACAGGATTTCTCAGATCCTATGGTACCATAACCTAATACTGGTCGGCTTGATCAATGCTAATGAATGTTATTCATTATGTAAATACGTCCAACAAGTTTGTTCACATTATCGAAATCATTATTAGTTTAATATAAACCATGTTAATCGTTTTTGAAACCATCGTTAAAATATCAAAATCGTTTTAATACATATGAATCACCCCAAAACAATTGAAAACAGTGAAATAGGGGAACTATGTACTCACATCGAAGTGCAAAGTATCCTCAATCTAAAGAACTCAACAAGCTCAGGCAAATCAAGGAAACTCAAGCAGCACCTAGTAATCGAATCACTAGTAAATAAATCGACACCTAAATTGGAAGATCGACAGAATGAGGTCTTGTAAACCAAATGAGTATTAGAACTTATGTGATATGGTTTAACAAAGCCTACATTCTAGATCGGAACCTAACCTAAGTGCTTTCGACCCGTTACGACCCATTAAGGTAGCTTACGCTACTTTAACGCGTCGTTCGCGCAAAAGCGCGTTCGAGACGTCTAACTAGTCCTATGACAAGTATTATATGCCTAAACATGCTTAAATATGTTGCATAATCAGTTATGTGACAAAAGTTTAAGTTACATATGCTTAAATACCAATTATGCATGAAAAGGACATTTTGGTCATTTACCTAAGGCATATAAACTACCTATCATACAACTACTTAAACTATGTGACCATAAGGTATAACCTCGGAAGGTTAGTCCCTATACAACTATGGTCACTAAACATGCTTGGTCGGATCCTAATGATCGACCAAACGGGTCGAGTTTGAAAGTCTAAGCGGTGGTTTAGACCGCTTGATTTACGACTCTAAACAAGCACTAAACTAAAAGTGACGAGCTAAACATGTTAGAACATGTTTAACTAAGTTAGAAAACAGGTTCTGATATCAAAACAAAGTGTTTTGATACCCAAGAGTAGTTTGGTTGCAAAATACGCATTTTGACCGAAACTACAACTCGTCACTACGCCTAGTCAACGTGGTAATCAGTTGGTATAGTCACAAGGGACTATAACCATCGTGATTACGCTCACGTTGCAAAGTTCAAAAGAACTTTGTGTTGACCAAAGACTGGTCAATGCAGAAAGTCAAACACTGTTTTACTTTCATGCTCGAAAAGCGATAAAAGAACGAAAGAAGCTTACAAAGGGTCCAAGCTAGGGAGAACTTGATCTATAATACTCAGGTATGAAGCAAAGGCTTCAACTTAGAGCATTAAAATGATCAAGGGTGCAGAAAAATGAAAGAGGGCTTGGCTATTTATACTTTTTGGTTAACCATTAAGATCGTTTCTTGCTAAAGAGGGAATGATCTAGGCCATGCATGTGGGCAAATGGTATTGTAAAACAAGGGGGCATCCTAAAAACCATCAAAACTTGCCCAAAGTATCCCAAATCAGCTGCCAAAACCATCAAAAACCAGCCCAAATGACCAGGTGCAATGTTTCTGTCTAGCAGGCTGTCGCGCCCCGTGTAAGATATAGCCTAATCTTACGCGGCCCACCTAGCCTAGTTTGGCAGATTGTCCAAAATGGTCCCTGCACTTGAGAAACTTGCATTTTGATGCATTTTTGACACGTTTAAGCCCCTTTAACCTCATTTCAAGGCTCTAAAATGATGTTAAAGTATAAAGAACTCAAAACATGCTCAAAAACATCTCGGATGTCGGTTCGTTTGATCGTACGGTTGCGTTATTCGGGTAATTACGACGGAAGTCGTAACGAACGCAAAAACGATCCAAATTAAGCGACGAATGGAATTTTATCATGCCAATCACTAAAATAAAATATTTTAATGATTACATAAATTTTTGGGTGTCCGGATATATTCAGAACGTAAGATAGGCGCGAAATTGCAAACTTGTGCACTTTTTGACGCTTTTAGACCCTATTGATCAAATAAGTTTATTTTAGCATATCGAACCCCTCAAAGCCTATTTCTAAGCTATGTAAAGGATATTTAGGGTATGTTTAACTTATGATCAAGTTCTGGAATGTTCGTTACCATACGAATCGGTATAGTTTCACAGTTTAACATAAATAGTCCCTACGATCGAATAGACTTGTTTTCAACACACCAAACCATCCAAAACTTATTTCTAAGTTATGTGAATGTTATTTAAGGTATGTTAAGCCTATGTCACTATTCCGGAGTGTTTGTCACATTAAACTGATTACGTTCGCGCATCAGTTTGCGTATAACTTTCCAGAAAGCGATTTAAAGCTTGAAATCGGAATCGAATCAAATCGAAAAATCATCAAACACATTACACATAATAACACCAAAACACATCGTTTTATTAATAATTAACATAGTTTTACATTATACATCGATTACAGAGCACAGTTGTCACAACTCACGTTGGTCTCATACTTATTTGAACGTAAACATGCTTATATACTACATTCTTATACGCACACATTCTTATTTTCAAATTTAGGTATACCCTGATTCATACACAACTAGTACAAACTATGCGGATCATGCGACGATCATATAATTGCGGGTGCACACAGAATTATAGTGATAGGCGCATGAGAATCATAGGGTGTACTACAGTGTATGGTTTGACACGGAACGTAACATGACACTGAATAACGAAACGGACATAACATAGTCAAAACATGGTGGATATGCTACTGGTACTTCCTATATATAAGTGTTTTCACCATGTTACCAAATTTTCGTAAAACGTGCCAAGAGAAATTCGGTGTTTTGCAGACCTATTTAGACCCGGTACAAACTTTAACAACTCACAAACGCATTGCTAAACATGCGAGATCCGATTATCCATGACGAGACCCTATTCTTAACACATCGCTTTCAATACACATACCATTCTTATACTCGCATTCGTTTATTAGGTCAATCGTTCACTCTTATACCTCCATTATTCCCCGCTATTATCTGCCTTTTGTACGAACCTCGTTTGCAATCAATCGGTTTAAACATTCGAACCCTAAAATGCTTTCTTACTTTTAAAACTATTTTTCATTCTTTATTTATGCGCAAACATACTTAGTTGGCCATTACCTCCAAAACCTTTTTTTATTTAAAATACCTAACTTCCTCGTTTTCCACCGAAAAAGAAGTCTCCACAAAACTGAGATTTGTCAATGCTCTTTAAAACCAACGAAACTTTTTCTTACAACCAACAGTGCTGCCACACTTTTCATCAAAATACATACCGTTTTATACGAAAGCTTCATTCTTAGGTAACGCATTTTAAAATACCTCATCATTGAGTTATTCAAACTTGTTTAAACTCGCTTGTCTATACACACACATGCACGTTTTACTTATACTGAATGCATTGAATCATTTTAGACAAACGAACCCTTTTTACAAACCTATCTTTTCGTTCCTCGAAACTTTAAACTTTTCAACACGTTTCAAAACTTCCAAGTCTTGATTTTAGACAATCATTCTTTTAGCCAAAATGCTTTTTCTCAAAGGTCTTCCTCTTGAATAAATTTCGGGACGAAATTTCCTAAAGTAGGGGAGACTGTAACGCCTCGTATTTTTGTACTTCTATTTTAAAAATGTTCGTATTCATATTCTAATTTTAGAAACCTTACATTCGTATTTTTAATTTCAATCTCACAATTCGAGGCGTTAATCATAATAAAATTCATATTTTATACATATTTGTTATTCACACAACCGATCATATAAATACATATTTATACGCAAACCGATACTATTTATACGTATAAATACTTATACGCACATCCTCAATACTTGAATTATATTTTTATGCTTTTATATATACTCAATTACTTAATATATACTCAAGAAATACCAAGAAATATACCAATCATCTTTCCACCTCATCAATCCTCTTCCACCTTCTTTAACCAATCATATTTCACCCTTTTCCACCTCCTTTTTCCACCAATCATCTTTCCACCTCATCAATCCCCTTTCACCTTCTTTAACCAATCATATTTCACCCTTTTCCACCTTCTCCACCTATAAATACCAACCTCCTTCTACCATTTTCTTCACACCATTCTTCTCTCCATCTCTCTAATTCTCTCAATCCCTCTAAATCAAGAATTCTAAGAATTCTAAAAGGACACTAAGTGTTCCACCTATTCTTCTCTCAACCACTCTACTTCTCTCAAATCTTTCAAGAAAGGAAGAGAACTCTAAGAGTTCTAAAAGAAAACACTAAGTGTTTTAAAGGAAGATTTGAAGCTCCAACCTCCAACTCTTCACGGAATCACCAAAGGAAACTTTGCAAAAATGTGAGTACACTTGACCTGTTTTACTTTTATAACACTTTGGGTTGTAACATGTTAATATACAAACTTCACTATCACACACTTAAACATGCTTTATATTCTCAATCCTATATACATACTACTTGTTTAATTAGGTTCATGCTAGATTATACATGCTTTATGTCATTAACTTTGCTAAGCCCCAACTTAACATATATAGCGCTATTGAAGTAGCACACCGCCCGTCGGGGTGTTGTTAAGTCTTTATTTATTCTTGAACGGTCTCGACACTTTTGTGGCGAGGGATGCTAAATACTAGTGGATACTTGGGTTTGACATATTGTGAGGCATGCTAGTTACCTTGTTTACAAATTGCCATGTGGATTCGAGAAAATGCTTTTATACTTATCCTTATATTTATACAAACCTTGTGTACTCGCCAATGCTTTCGCATTGACACTTTATTTTAAAACATGTTGCAGGTTTAATGATGATGTTGATGATGCATGGAACATAGTAGGATGCCTAGAAACTCATTTTAAATTTCGTATATTTAGTGTAATGTAATTCTTTTATTTCAAGTAGTTGTAATTGTATTTTCATTTCCATGTTGTAATCGAATTCTTATAGTAATCAAATGAAATTCATTATTTAAATACTTGTCGCAAATTCTAGTGTTATGTGTAATGAGCAATCTATCTTCGTCTCACTCCGATGTTTTCGCCATCGGTTGGGGTGTGACATTGACGATTAACTTCACTCCTTCTTTTCTTAAAACGACCTCACCAACGAGTTAGGGGTGATTCCCTTACCTAGGTGGTCGTTACCAAAATTTTCCTTCAAAAGAGACTTTATTATACAATCCCGATCAAGTTTTATACCTAATTCGTTTATCATTTGTCAAAATCCCTACGTATGCAAATTTTGAAGTTCATTGATTTATTAAATGAATATCTTACCCCATAATCTATTTCACATAAACCGCATACACGAAATGCTTAGTCATACCATAAACGTTTTGTTCCTAATTTTCAGAAATCTGACGAAATGCTACCCATCAACTTAATCGGTCTACTGAATATCTTGCCCACAAATTTCATGCTTAACGTAATCACTAAACCACGCTCACATTATATCATCATACTAAAGACTTTTTTCACAATCGAAATTCAAACTTGCCATCTCATGTGACTATAAGATCTTATAGTTATTATAAGATCATTTTACTAAAACTCTTTCCAAAAATCAATAAAACATTTTATTAAAAATACTTTTCAACAATCACTAAGTTCATTATGCTAAGATAGTTAGCAGAAAGTGAACTTTTAAAAAGTTCTCAATAAAAGCAAGCAATCCATCATTTATGCAGCATACAAATAATGGGGCATAGAAATATTAAAGTAACTCTTGGTTGATTCTTTTACTAGTGGTTGTGGGTGGTAGTTTCAAGTGAGGTGGTTTAGATCCATAGGTGAGGAGGTGGAGATGATGTATGGTGGTGGGGTATGGTGGTGTTGGTGATGGCGTTGTATATTGGTGGTGGTTGATTGGGTAAGAAGACTGAGATGATGGTGGTGGTTTGGTTCAAGGGTTTGGGAGAGAATATGTAGACATGGGTGTATAGTGTATATATCAAGTGTGTATATTATTAATATATATTTAACTTTCATATTTAATTATAAGGGAACTTTGGTAATTTTACAAAAAATAAAAAACTAAGAAAATCAAACAGAGTTACAAATTTGAACTCAATGGGTTATAAAATGAAAATCCAGGTACTCAGGGCGTTAAACTTTTTTAATTTGAACTCAAGTGGTTAAAACCACTAAAACATAGGGATTCAAAAATTAATTTACTCCAATATGTATGTGTGACCAAATGTTAGTCAATAGCCATACTTAAAATCACAAAATTTCATGTGACTTTATATAACCATTTCTCACACCACCAATACTTTGTTTTTTTTTTTTTTTGGCTAAATGATGCCAAATGTCATGGAAAAAACAATTGTGTGTGACCAAATGATTGACAATAAACATACTTAAAATTACTGAATTTTTGTTGCGTCTAGTTAAAGTTTTTTAGTCACCCTTACAATGAATTTATGTGACTATATAATAGAACCAACCACATTTACAGTAACTTCATATGGTTGTTGCTACCTTTTAACTATTTAATGGACAGAATGCTTGAATACAACCCTTTTTGCCACATTTTTTTCATTGGTGTAGCTAAAACAAACCTTTTAGTAATATTATGTGACAATATAATAGAAACAATCACATTTAAAGTAATGTGGTCGTAGCTACCTTTTAGCCATACATATTCTTGATTCCATCAAGAAATTTTAGTACTCTTTAGCCACAGTTTTAAGTTGTTATGACCACACATACGTGAATATGGTTGTATGATGCCTACGATGACTGGATCTTTATTCTCACACTTGAGCTGGAAAGAAATGTAACCGTAAACGTATGGTCACAATTTTTTTGTGTGGTTGTATCCAGTTTTTGACATAGTATAACTAGACATAAAATATATGTAAAATTAAATGAAATAAAAAGAAAATTCATCCTTCCTAATGTGAAGAAGAAAAATAAAATAAACAAAAAACTTGCAAAAGTAAAAGAAATGTCCACAAGAAAATTGAGTCTTGCCAAAGGGTTTTCTAATGGCACACTCCCTGTCTATCCGCACATCTTTTCAATTCAATACGTATCGTATAGGCCTATACGATGCGTATTGAAATAAAGTAAAAGACATATGGCAGACTGACAGGTGCAGGTTATGTCTGGCGGCGGGCTTGATACGCATCGTATAGGCCTATACGATGCGTATCAAGGCACTGATTTTTTTGAAGTTTATTTTTTTGTTGTGTTGTGTCGAATGCGAACCCGAGAAACGAAAGGGATTTCGAGCAGTTGGTCGATGACATGATAGATAAAGATCTTGACACGATCATATCCATTTTCAAGTATTAGACTAGATAGTCCAAGATGAAATATTGTAAAACCATTCAAGCCCACCAGTCTACAGTGTGTTATGGTGAGATTTTTCAAGTTTGCACAGTGGGAGAAAAGACTAGCACCCATGTCAATATTGTCATAATGTAATGAGACATAACTGAGATTTAAGCCGCGTGTTAAAACGGAACATAATCCCAGATTGTCTAAAGAAGCGTTTTTTATCATGTGTCATGTGGTAAACAACTACCAAGGGGATATTCAGATCTCTATTCGGTCATCTTTCCGAGCTTTTACACACGAATATGTGGTTCCCAATTTGCAGAACATAATCCCAGATTGTCTAAAGAAGCGCTTTTATCATGTGTCATATGGTGAGATTTTTCAAGTTTGCACAGTGGTGAGATTCTTCAAGTTTGCATTGTGGGAGAAAAGACCAGCACCCTTGTTGTTTCGTATTTTCTCCTTTTCTAATTCTCGAAGAATCTCATAACGTATTCTCTGTTTCTCTAAATCATCTGTAAAATTATGTTTCTCTAACATGACACATGATAAAAGCACTTCTCTAGACAATCTGGGATTAGGTTCCGTTTTATGCACATGATAAAAGCGCTTCTCTAGACAACAAGTGCAACTTTACGACACGTTTACCTTAATCACATTTTCCATGGAGTCACAGATCTGACAATAGGGCCCACGGATCTTATACCCACCCGAGACCGACCTCTGGATCACACGTGGGAGAAAAGACTAGCACCCTTGTCGTTCCGTATTTTCTCCTTTTCTAATTCTCGAGGAATCTCGTAACGTAATCTCTGTTTATTTAAATCGTCTGTAAAATTATGTTTCTCTAATATGACACATGATAAAGTGCTTCTCTAAACAATCTAGGATTATGTTCCATTTATGACACATGACACATGATACGGCACGCTTACCTTAATCACATTTTCCATGGAGTCACAGATCCGACAATAGGGCCCACGGATCTTATGCCCACCCGAGACCGACCTCTGGATCACACGTGGGAGAAAAGACCAACAGCCTTGTCGTTCCGTATTTTATCCTTTTCTAATTCTCGAAGAATCTCGTAACATATTCTCTGTTTCTCTAAATCGTCTGTAAATTATAAAAAAAAAACTATGCGGGTTTTCCATCTATATATTCCGTCCAACATATGACACATGATAAAAGCGCTTCTCTAGACAATCTGGGATTATGTTCCTTTTTATTACAGTCGTGAAGTGGTCAAACCTTTCTAAAAGTAGAAAAAAATAAAATATTAACAAATAACAAAGATTGAAGAACAAAAGAAGAAAGTGTTCCTCTTTGTTACAAAGCATGTCATCTGAAACACTTAACAGGAGATTGTTAACAGGGGAATTCTATTGGAACACCTGATCGAGAGAAACTTCTTCAAGCTAACTGCCGATATCTCATCCTTCTTATCTTGCTATTAAACGAGGTATAATAGCTAATAAAATATGTTTAACTTTTGAAGTCTGTATATTCTCTAACTTTTGAAGGTTCTTTATATGCTTCTTTCCTGATGCATGTCTGTGTCGAACAGTTTCTCCGTCACTAATTTCTCCACTCGCCGTGAAATCGAACAGTTTCTTAATAGATTCCGTCTGATTTCAAAGCTGGTTGAGGATTACGAGTGTTCTAGACCCGTTCAAGGCATGCTTGTTTGTGCGATTCATAGAAATAAGGATGCATTCCACGGTAAACGATGCAGCTGATGAAACCGAAGCTGTTATTTCGGTTGTTCAGTACTTCCGAGACAATTCAAGTGAGTCCTATGAAGCAAGTGCCTGTCTATTTAATTGAGAGGAATCATTATATGCTTCTTTCCTGATGCATGTCTGATGAAACCGAAGCTGTTATTTCAGTTGTTCAGTACTTCCGAGACGATTCAAGTGAGTCATATGAAGCAAGTGTATGCCTATTCAATTGAGAGGAATCATTGCATTACATCCCAGTTGAAAACAAGTGGTTGTAATGATGGGACCCTTGATTTGAAACACATTTTTGAGAAATTTATAGTTTAATACGCAACGTATAGCCCTATACGATGCGTATTAATCGGTGAAATTACTGAAATACCCCTGTTTTTCTGATAAATTCAGCGGTATTTTTAGAAAATTCAAAGTTTAATACGCATCGTATAGGTCTATACGATGCGTATTAAGGCGATATACGATACAACATAGGCCTATACGGTCGTATATGGCATAATTTCAAATTTAGTTTTATCGTGTTTTCCTCGGTTCGACGCGTATACGTGTCGTTTTTTGCCAAACTTTCGCATATTTTGTCATTTTATGACGTATACCTTCAACATACGTCATTTCGGTGTCATTCGGTTGCGTGTGAATATCGTATTCTATGATTACGTACAGTTTTGTTTGAAATCCACTTGTACTGCATAGTGTCGTGTTGTATGTATACGTGTGTGGAAATATTATTAGTCGCGTATTTTGTCACGGCCCCCGGCCCGGTTTTACCCGTTCCAGGAGCCGCGGGACAGAAACCCGTGGTAATTATTATGTTGGCAGTGGAATTTTAACAGGATCGTTTAAAACTTGAAAATACCCAATTATCTTATTTCATAATTTGGGGATAACACCGATAATTTACAATAAAGGTGATTTCTCACGGAAATCCCTGTTTTTACAAAAACATGTTTCTTCATTTTATTGAGCCACTTCTTCAAGCTTGCGGTGCTACACGACACTTTTTCCTGGATCACAGCAGATCACCTGAAACATGTTTTAAAAAGGTTTTATCAGCAAGGAAATACTGGCGAGTCACTCAAGTTGCACAAAACGACACATTGTTATAATATACAGTATTAAGGGTGATTACATTGTTTCTATCAACCAATTACCCCAAATCGGTATTTGTCACACGACTGTATCTGTGACTATGGTCAGATCACCCATTGGCTAACTCGTTGTCCAATGGTGACGGGTATCAAGTAACGTATACAAAACCCCACATACCGGCAGTAATTGAAGATTACAAAGACTTAATCCCTGTAATTATAACTTTGAAAACAAGTAGGGTTTTGGAAACAATTTGATAAAAAGAAGAATGACTCACTTTGCAAGTTTAAACGGGCAGCGCTTAGCCTACTGATTTTAGCCTGGTTAACCTAATTCAAATAACAATGCACACAAAAACTAGGTCAGTAACTTAATACAACCTTTACGACAACTCACGAGATTGAAACCCTCACGACGAATGACAAAGTATAGCCCAATTACGGGCAGCACTTAAACATCCATCGGACCGGTCTCAATCGATCGGACATTAAATCGTAGCAGTGATCGAGTTATTACCCTGTTATCGCGGCAGAATTTCGTGATTGTGTGTGTTTTTGAAGTAGACAGACGATATCTCAATGTACGAAACGAGTTTTTACGTCGAACCAACGCCAAAATTCAAGTGCCAATATCCTGAATTTATACTGAAAAATTGGCTCCCTCGCGTGGCGCGAGGGCCTGTCGCGTGGCGCGACGGCGCCCTTTTTAGGTTAGGGTAGCCACGTCTACAACTAGCCTTGGTGAGTTGACAGTTTTACGAAATTCTAATTTTACAGCGAGTTATGAAGATAATACCAATTAGGGAATACCCCCCTGAGTTTTAGGGGCCCTGATCCTAGTTCCGATTGTTCTGAAAATTTTAGGGGTCATGCTATATTATTTGGGGGACTCAATTAGGGTTTCCTATTGGATAAAACAATATAAGAGTTAATACTTTTGGTGAGAGTTGTTACATCCTCCCCACCTTAATTAAAATCTCGTCCTCGAGATTTACTGGAACAAGTAAGGGTATTTTCGCTTCATCTCTGATTCCAGCTCCCAAGTGTACTCAGGTCCTCTCTTTGAATCCCACTTGACTTTGACCAGTACTAGTCTTTTGTGTTTGAGAAATTTGACCTTTCTGTCTTCTATCTGTAGTGGCTTCTCAACAAATTTTAACTTCTCATTTACCTCTACATCTTGAAGAGGTATTACCAGGGATTCGTCAGATAGACATTTCTTGAGGTTGGATACATGAAATACGTCATGTACTCCAGCTAGTTCTTCTGGTAGTTGTAAGCGATAGGCAACTGGTCCTATGCGCTGAATTACTGGGAATAGTCCTACGTACCTTGGACTTAGCTTTCCCTTCTTTCCGAATCGAACTACTCCTTTCCAAGGAGAAACTTTTAAAAGCACCTTGTCTCCAACTTAAAATTCTAGTGGCTTGCGTCGATTATTGGCATAACTCTTCTGGCGATCTCGAGCTGTTTTCAGTCTTTCCTTGATTTGAGTAATCTTATCGGTTGTTTCTTGTAAAATTTCGGGACCTGATAATTGGCTTTCTCCTATTTCTGCCCAAAAAACTGGAGTTCTGCACTTTCGTCCATACAGTGCTTCGAATGGGGCAGCTTCAATGCTTGCATGATAACTATTATTATAGGAGAATTCAATTAAGGGTAGATGGTCATCCCAGTTTCCACCAAAATCTATCACACATGTCCTGAGCATGTCTTCTAGGGTTTGAATCGTCCTTTCGCTTTGTCCGTCTGTTTGGGGATGATAAGCTGTACTTAAATTTAATCGTGTCCCCATGGCTTCTTGGAAACTTGTCCAGAAATGTGAAGTGAAACGACTATCTCTATCCGATACGATAGAGAGTGGAACTCCATGTAAGGATACTACCTCTTCTACGTACAACTTTGCTAACCTTTCCATGCTGAAGGTTTCCTTCATGGGTAGAAAGTGAGCTGATTTGGTTAATCAATCCACAATTACCCAAATCGCATTATTACCTTTTCTGGTTTTGGGCAACTTAGTAACAAAGTCCAGTGTTATGAGCTCCTATTTCCATACAGGCATTTCTAATTGTTGGAGTAATCCTGAAGGTTCTGCCTTAACTTGTGAACAAGTTAGACACTTAGAAACATATCTAGCTATGTCCTTTTTCATTCCTATCCACCAGAAATTATTCCTTAAATCTTGGTACATCTTATTATTACCTGGATGCATGGTATATCTAGATTTATAGGTTTCTTCTAAAATCTTATTTCTTAAGTCTCCTTGCTTAGGTACCCAAATCCTTCTTTTGTGGAATCTCCAAATTCCATCAGCTCCTTGCTCTAATTCCTTTATTCTTCCTTTCATTCCTTCAGCATCATCCTTGATTGCTATGGCTTAAACATTTTTCAGTTGTGCCATTAAGTCTAATTGTAAACTTAATCTAAGAGCATGAACTCGCTTTTGCTTTTCGTGATACTTATGACTTAAGGCATCTGCAACTACATTTGCCTTTCCTTCGTGATATTGAATATCACAGTCGTAATCACTCAAAATTTCCATCCATCTTCTTTGCCTCATGTTCAATTCTTTTTGCCCAAATATATATCTTAAGTTCTTATGATCTGTATAAACAGTAAACTTACTTCCATACAGATAGTGTCTCCAAATCTTAAGGGCAAAAATTATCGACCCTAATTCTAAGTCATGCGTCGTATAGTTTTCCTCATGCTTTTTCAATTGCATTGAAGCGTACGCAATTACCTTTTTGCGTTGCATTAGCACACATCCTAATCCTAGTTTAGAAGCATCACAATAAACTTCAAAATCTTCTGTCCCTTCTGGTAAGGCAAGAATTGGGGTATTAGTTAACCTTTGTTTTAAAATCCTAAAAGCTTCTTCTTGTCTAGGTCCCCATTCAAACTTAACTGTTTTACAGGTTAACTTAGTTAATGGCACAGCTATCTTAGAAAAATCCTTAATGAATCATCTATAGTATCCAGCTAAGCCTAGAAAACTTCTAACTTCTGAAGCTGATTGTGGGACCTTCCATTTGGTGATCGCTTCTATCTTGGAAGGATCTAAGTGAATACCATCGTGATTCACCATGTGTCCTAAAAATTGTACCTCTTGTAACCAAAATTCACACTTCGAGAATTTGGCGTAAAGCTTCTCCTTTCTTAACAAAGTTAAGAGTGCATGCAGGTGCTCACAATGTTCTTCCTGACTCTTGGAATAAATAAGTATATCGTCAATGAAGACAATTACAAATTTATCCAAATATAGTTTACTGATCCTATTCATCATGTCCATAAATGCTGCCGGAGCCTTTTTTAACCCAAAGGGCATGACTGTAAACTCGTAACGACCATACCTAGTTCTGAAAGCAGTTTTAGGTATGTCTTCTTCTTGTACCTTCAATTGATGATATCCGGAGTGTAAATCTATCTTAGAAAAATATCTAGCTCCTTGAAGTTGATCGAAAAGATCATCAATCCTAGGTAATGGGTATCGATTATTAATTGTAACCTTATTCAATTCCCTATAATCGATACACATTCGCATCGAACCATCCTTCTTCTTTACGAACAACACTGGTGCTCCCCAAGGGAATGAACTAGGTTGTATGAATCCTTTACTGAACAATTCATCTAATTGCTTTTTCAGTTCTAAAATTTCGGTGGGTGCTAACCGATAAGGTGCCTTGGCTATTGGTGTAGTTCCAGGAATCAAATGAATTCTAAATTCTACCTCCCTATCTGGTGGTAATCCTGGTAGTTCTTCTGGGAATACATCCGAGTATTCTGATACTACAGGAATTTCCTTAAGTTTCTTACCCTTAGTGTTAATGATTACTGAAATCATATACACTATTCCTTGCTTTCGTTTATAACTAGCAACTTTCAATACTGAAATGAACTTCATGGGTTTATGCGGCTTATCCCCTGTAATCATAATTACTTCTCCTGTGGGTGCACGAATTTCTATGGAATTTCTATCGCAGAGGATTCGAGCATGGTTGGCTATTAACCAATCCATTCCTAACACGACATCGAATCCAGCTAAATTCATGGGTAATAGGTTTGCAGAAAATTTATGACCTGAAAGTTCTATAGTTTCTTTTTGCAAAACCGTATCTATGTTAACAGAGTTCCCGTCTGCCGTTTCTACTGTATAAATTTGCCTAAGTTTTGTTAAGGGTAGCTAAAGAGCTTGGCAGAATGAAGTATTTATAAAACTTTGGTTTGCACCAGAGTCGAATAATACTTTCGCATAAACGTTGTGAACTAAGAACGTACCAGCTATTACGTCAGGAATCAGTTCAGCTTCCTGCGTAGTCAATTGGAAGGCTCTTGCGTTCTTCTTGTTAGTCCCTTCAGCAGGTTTGGCCTTGTTATCTGCTGGTTTGACCAATTTAGGGCATTCTGGTCTAAAAGGCCCAGCTTCTCCACAGTTGAAACAGATCTTTGTTTTCCTTCTGCAATCTTCTTCACGATGTCCTATAGCTTTGCAGAAGTTACAGGTTTCATTACATTTTCCAAAATGTTTCTTTTTACAATTCCTGCAGAACGGCGGAGTTGACGGGTGGTCCGTAGGACAACCCTTAAAGGTCTAAATATATACATATTCCATACTTTATTCGGTTAAGTGCTTGAAATAGGTAACTACTAGATGTTCGGGCTTGCAGGTGTTAAAGTGCCCAAAATACGGGTCTTAGGAAGCTTGGATGGATGCTAGAAGTTGGTGGAGTCAAAGATGTGAAGTAGTGAAGATTCGGTGAAGAAACAGCGAAAAAACATCAATCAGCGCCGTAACCTACGGTCCTCTGCCGTAGGCTACGGCACCCCATATGTGCACAACTTCTTGCCGTAGATCAGAAGAGACACGCCGTAGGACATTGCTGCTCGCCGTAACCTACGGCCCTCTGCCGTAGGTTACGGCACTATATTGACTTTCTGAATATGCTGACCGCCGTAACCTATGGTAATCTGGCGTAGGTTACGGCACCGACTGATCCACTTTTGTAACTTATGCATTAAAATCACTTTTGATGAGGGTTTTTATGGACCAATCATGCTAGTTTCGGTTACCACTTGCTTGTGAACGAATTTTGGCTAACTTTTGGAGATGAGAGCTTGAAGAACACTATCTTAATCTTTAGTTTTGTTGCTTTGATCTTGATGAACAATAATACTCTTGTGATGATGTCGTTTCAAGCCATGAGTGGCTAAGTACTCTATGATCATCTTTGGTGGAAGGTTTTGTAAGACTTTATGCTTGAATTTTATATTTCTAGAATAACAATTTCTTCTTTATTGAATTGCTTGCTATGGTGTGTGATTGATTGCTAGTAAATTATTGATTCTTGTGCTAAACTAATTAGAAACCATACGTTCTTGGTGCCGTTGGCAATCGAGATATCATGGGTATAGTTAGGCTTGGGTAAGGGTTGATTGATCATCGGGTAACAACCTCACGTTCTAGGAATCTGAGTACTTAGTTCCCTTTCATCACTGCAACTAATCACACATGAACTATGTCTATGTAGTTCTTTCTAGTGGAATGATAGCATAAATGTTAAAGCAAAACCGGAAACTGAAGATGATCATTTGTCTCTAATTTGTTTACAACCAAATCTTTTCTATTTCAATTTAATTAGTTTAATTTAGTCTAAAACCAATTCACTCACATAAGCTCTTGAACTTTATTTTCTTGCAATTAGATTAATTTAGTGAAGTTAGATACTCTAGCAAATAACATATTTTCCACAAACTCCCTGTGTTCGATACCCACTTGCCACTAACTATTTAGTAGTAATTGGATTAAATTTGATTGAGACTTCGACCTCACGTCAAATTTTGGCGCCGTTGCGGGGAGTAGTGCGCAACGTGTGTTATTTTCTTTCTTTTTAAGTTTGTTATTTTTTTGGTTTACGCTGGGTGCGTTAGTGTGCAGGTATTTACAGGTGCATGCGTACTAGAAGCTTTCACAAGCTTTCACCTTTGGCATTTGATCCGGAAATTGAGCGAACATTATGAGGAAACAGAATTTTGCTAAGAGAAAACAGAATCAGTGGTTCACCAACAACACCAACTACACCAATCACACCAATTCGATGCATGGATCCACCACAACCACCACCCACTACGGGTGAACTAGTACCACCTTTCATACCATCAACCACTCAACCTTCACCAAACACTACCATTCCAAACACCACTTCCAACCCTATTTCACATCAAGATGTAACACCAACTAACACCACCCAACCCATTACCACTCAAGAAGAGCCTACACTTACCTTTAACCCTTCTACTACAATTCCACCACTCACTCATTTCTTCCCAGTTTCAGGTCAATCATCCTCCACCTATACATTACCACAAGGTTCAACTGTCGTTCATACTACTTCTACCTTTAGACCATCAAACCAGTCGGGTTTTCAATTTTTGAGTCTTCCGTTTGGGCAATCTTCGGGTATAGGGGGAGATGGATATGAAGAGGGATATAAAGATTTTGAGGGGTATGAGGAAGAAGGATATGCATATGTGGGTGATGGGGATCAAGGAGAACTTACTTATGTGCAAGGGCAAACTCAAAGAATGCTAAGTGTTGGTGGGTTTCAACAACAACAAATTATACCACAACATATTTGGCCAAGGCCACAAGGGCCACCAATGCAACGCCCTACACCATTACAACAAGTTCGTCCACAAAATGCACAACCACAATTCCATAGGCCAATTCAACACCCACCGATGCCACAACAGCAATTTCAACAACCATTCGCACCACAAGGGCATATACCAAGACCAATGGGTCCTGTTCGTCCAAGGGGTCGGTTTGGTGTACCAAGAAGGTATCTTAGAGAACATGCGAGGGGTATTGAAGCACATTTTAGGCCGGTAATTACTCACAACCCTTCACCGGTAGTTATCCCTCACAACAATGAAGGAAGAACTTTTGAAGTAAGGACTAATTCCTTACAAAGTTTGCCGAAATATAAGGGGCTAGCAACAGAGGAGCCCTATTTTCATTTGGAGGCCTATGACTCAATTTGCAATACTCTTAGGAGTCAAGGTTTTTCGGCTGATGATGTCAAGTTAGTCTTGTTTCAATTTTCTTTGGAGGACAAGGCAAAGAAGTGGTTCTAAACTTTGCCTTCAGCATCTATTTACACTTGGGTGGAGATGCAACAAATATTTCTAGATGAATTTTACACCGCTCAAAAGACTAATGATGCTAGGAAGGGATTGAGGAGTTTTCAGCAACAACAAGGCAAATGTTTCATGAAGCTTTTGAGCGTTTCATGAGGGGTTGAGTGCCGAAGATGCTAGAGACTTAATGTCTATTACTGGTGGCACTTTTGGTACGAATTATGAGCAAGACGATTGGGAGTTTTTGGAGCAAATGGCAATTACTTCAAAGAGGAAAGCTTAAGCATCAAGGAGAGCACGACCGGCCGTTACCCGAACGCAAGTGCATGCGGTTGACGATGGTAATGTTCAAACCTCTAATCAAATTTATGATGTTTGTGCTATTTGTAATGAAATAGGTCATGCGGCTAAGAATTGCCAAGGAATGGTGGAAGGGCAATATGAAGAAGTTAATGCGGTACAAGGTCAAGGAGGGGGTGGTAGAAACTATAATATGAATTCTAACACTTACCACCCCGGTTTGAGAAACCACCCAAACTTTCGGTATGGGAACCCTTCAAATCAAGCTAACCCGAATTTCCAAGGAAACCAACGATTTCAAAGGCAATATCAAACGGGTCAAAGCTCTTCGGGTGGAAACGAAGTAATGGAGATGTTGAAGGCGATGCAAGTTGAAATGCAACGAATGAATCAACGTGATGATGTTCGGATGCAAAAGGACGAGGCCCGTGATAAAGCGATTCAAACTTTGACCACCCAAATGGGTCAACTTGCAAGTGAAGTGGCGATATTGAAGAAAGCAAAAGGCCAGTTACCAAGTGACACGGTGATAAATCCCAAAAACATTAAAAGTGTTAATATCAATGTGGTAAGCACCGTTCCTAGTACTAAATTTAATGAAACATTGCTAACTTCTTCGTATCGAGCTAATGCAGGTTTGGAAAAAAATGCCGAAATCGAGAATGATAAAGAGTATGAAGCGCCAACCGTGCCTATCCATGTGGGAAAATTAAAAATCCCTCACGCATTGTTGG
The DNA here is from genome assembly GCA_030545235.1 of Helianthus tuberosus. Lineage (NCBI taxonomy): Eukaryota > Viridiplantae > Streptophyta > Magnoliopsida > Asterales > Asteraceae > Helianthus > Helianthus tuberosus. The sequence goes on from CM060408.1 coordinate 76,248,778, forward strand.
ACTACGGGGCAAGCATGAGTGTGTTACCAGGCGATCTATATGATATGTACGACTTTGGTCCGCTTAAAGATATAGACACCATGGTTAGCTTGGCGGATGAAAGTTGGAGGCGTCCACGGGGAATGGTTAGGAATGTTAAGATTCAGCTGGGAGAGTTTGAATATCTGGTGGATTTTCTAGTTCTAGACTATGCTTCTATCAAAATGGCAGCACAACAAAGGGTAATTTTAGGTAGACCGTTTCTATACACAGCAAATGCTCAAATTAATTGTAGAGACGGGATTATTACCATGACCGAAAAGAAGCGTAAGTTGTCCTTTGATGTTCAAACTAGAGTGATTAGTTATGAGTCCATTGAGGGGAAGGGTGGTGAGTGTAACACCCCGAAAACGGCTTTGGTAATCAAACCACGTTAATAGTAAAGACGGGTAAAATACCTTTAGTGGTAAAAATTTACCCGGTAAATATTAGGATTTAAATAATTAATCCTAATAATAAATAAAAAGTGAATAAAAGCTTTTAAGGAAATAAAAGCTTAGAAGGCCCGAGTTAACGGGACCTAAAATAAACTTAGTCATAAATATTCCCGAACCCGCTAAGTTCACTAGGAATATTAAACCTAGTTAATAAGTGGGAATGTTATTGAAAATAATTAGGTTGTGATCTAATTAATAACTAACCAAACACGAGGGACCAAAGCCGGGTAACTTGAAATTGAAATTAAAAACTTAAAAATAAACACAACACACACACAAGTGTGTGTGTGCGTGCGTGGTTAAGGTCAGGAGAAAGCTCCCATGGAGCTTTAGCCCTAGCTTCAACAAATCAACGAAATTGAAGGTCAAATTTAACCCGAATCGGATGCATGAACACATATTAATGATCACCTAGTCGAGGGGATCACAAGTTTGACGCTTGACAAGCTAGGTGGAGGCTTGGAAAGGAAGCGGGTCAAACGAAGCAAGCATAAAGGAAAAGCGTATTCGGGATGCAAGGTAAGTATATCTTACATTAGTTATTTATTTATAATATTCTTTCGTCGTATTAGTTACGAATAAAGAAAAATACCTAATTGAGATATGATGTTCCGACATGTGGTCGTACGGAACAAGATAATCAAATATGACAAGAAAACATAATGATGGCTAAAAATGAGTTAAACCGGTAATTCGATCATATTATGACGAATGAAGCATGTACTTTTAATGGTTATCATATAAGTTAAATCATAATAACCATTAAGGGCAAAATGGTAATTTTGACAATTTGACAATGGTAATTGGTCATATAGACCAAACGGGTCAAAAGGTGAAATTATCACCCTTTGACAATATCGACTAATGGGTTGTCAAGTTGCATGAATTTAGGAAATAAATAGCACATGGATGCTTACATAGCTACTAAGGAAAGGTATTGAAACGGGTCAATATATTGATCCGAGCCAGGTACGTATAGTAATACAACTCATCATGTAGAATTTGGAATTTTATGACAGTTAGACAAAGTTAAAATAAGCCATTCGGTTATCTTTTAGGTAAAGCGAATAATTTGAGTTATGATTATGGTGTTTAGAAACATATTGGTTTCTAAACAAGAATATGGTTAAAAGGTCGGACTTTGGGGTTCAAACAAGCACTAATTGTCCTTCGTCGTAAATGAAGGACTAAGATTGACCAAAACGCCCTTGTAGGCCAAATTGAACAAACAACCCTTAAAGGTTGTTTGGAAATGAGTTTTTCAATTAAATAATTACTTAGGAAGAGTATAGAAGTGGAAAGATGTAAAACGTTAGTCAAATGGCTCTATTTGAGTCTTTGCCGTAAAATAACTATTTGAAGGGTAAATTCTGGTACACATAAATCATCACATCAAATCCACCATAAATAAAGTTGTGGTGGAAGATCCTTTGTTAAGAAATATGGATATATATATTTTGAAATGAATGAAAGCAAATGGTGCTAAAATATGCTTGAATACCTCAAACGGGTCAAATAAGCATATGGGTGAAAATGGGTTAAAGAATGTATATAATTCTATAATTGGAACCCAATATGTTAGATATCCTTGAATTTATTAGGTTTATGAGAAATAAGGGTCAAACAAACTTGTATGTTTGATAAAATCACGAGCGGGTCAAATTTTGGTAAAAGAGTAATAAGCCGAAGACTTAAAAGTCTTGAATTTTATTAAGCCGGATGTCGGATTTTAACTCCATATGATGGAGAATCAAATTACAAACATGTAGGAAGAAACGGTAGGTCAAACGGATAAGCGGTTTGAAAGATACGAAAGATTTCGTGTCAAGTTGCGGCAAATTGGAGAAGCTGAATGCAGGTGCCACCGTAAATTACGGTGTCCACCGTAATTTACGGTGGAGTTGAAAAATGCTACGGTGGATCTCTTCTGATTTACGGTGAAAACAAGTCAAAACAAGGACCACCGTAAATTACGGTGTCCACCGTAATTTACGGTGGACCCCATACAAAAATGTATATTTTGATCAGTTTGTTTTCCGGACTCGTTTAAATGGGTTTTAAATACCGTATGTCTAAAGCATTTCATGTTTATGAAATGTAGGTACTTTCTGGGATGCCGGGAGACGATCAAGCTCAGCGAAGAACCGAACACGACAAAGATACACGCTTCCGCACATTGCAACGTTGTAGATTTTAATCAACGAATTCGACCATGTTTTGTAGAATAACCTATGAATTATAAAAGTTTTAATAAACCCGTATTTTTATAGCATGTGTAGTCTTAACTACACATCTAATCGTTGGTATTTACATATTAAATAACTAGGGTGTTACAAGTTGGTATCAGAGCCTTGGTTTAAGAGATTCGAGTATGGTTGGGAGGAACCATGCTTGGACTTAAACCTTATGCTCTTGACAAAGAATAGTGTTCGGTTCGAAGCTTGATCGCAAATCCGGTAAGTACAAGTACGTTATTAGCTAGTATGCTTAAGTGTTGTAAACAACACATAGAGCTATCGTGTGGTATACGTTACCCCAATTTAAATGATTGTTAGGGTTGACGAAAATACGCGCGTTGACGTGTATAGTAGAAAATGCCTTGTATTATAATACGGGCGATTATTGAAGTTGACTTTACTAACTTTTGTGAATGTTTTAAATGAAGGACACTCGCGTTTGATGACGACGAGAGTCAAACAAATTATGGACATGATGATGGAACGGTCCGGGGTACGACAGAAAGAGCATACTCATTAAGGACCAAAATCGCGTAACGGTCGCGAACAAGACTAATGACAAGAGAAGCCCGTTAGGGCAAGCATCACCAGGTGCACACTTTTAAATTTAATCGCACGAGCCGTTATATGCAACAAACACGTAAGTAATAACGGTTGCATACACATATGACAGAACTTGGAAAACCTGATTTCCAAGAGAAATTTAATAGGAAATGTGTTATTCACAATGATGAATAACAAATGAATAACAAGACTTGTTTATATAGAAACTTGGACGAGAGTGATCATCCAAGCAAGTATTCTCAATACAAATCCTATTGAGAAAATTTATGATCACATCAATGAATGCGAATAAATGTTCATAAAAAGGGACATTGTACATGTTCAAGGATAAACGATTAAAACTAATAATTGTTAACTAACAATTAAATAGAGTTTTGCCAAATGAAACCATAAACATGGAGACAATTTGAGGAGTTACTTACATGGGACGTGATGTGGTAATTATAATAAGGTCACGCGTACCACGTGTTGATCGCTTACTCTGGCCAAGTAAGTAGTGAACACATGATAGCATGAGCTTCTTATAATGAGCGCAGTTATGTCCGATGTAGTAAGGGCGGGGTGAATGGGACTAAGTAAAAAGTACCCAAATGAATCAGACAAGCAAAATATTTGATAATAATGTAAACGCACAACCGAGTGACGGAAGCGTATTACATTAGGATAATGAGCCCGAGTGAAGGGACAAAGAAGCATGATTAAACAAGTATTGGGAGGGAGTGTACTTACACTCGAACCCAGAAAACGCAAGCATGATTAAACAAGTATTGGGAGGGAGTGTACTTACACTCGAACCCAGAAAACGCAAGCATGATTAAACAAGTATTGGGAGGGAGTGTACTTACACTCGAACCCAGAAAATGCAAGCGTGATTAAACAAGTATTGGGAGGGAGTGTACTTACACTCGAACCCAGAAAACGCAAGCACGATTAGACAAGTATTGGGAGGGAGTGTACTTACGCTCGAACCCGGAAATTGCAAATGAGTCCCTTAACGGGTCGTTTTTGTAAAACGTCCAACTTAAAGACAAAGTCGGAATATAAAAATGAAGCGAGGTCTTAATGCATACTGGAAGGGTTGCAATAATAACGACTTCGGTAAAACACCCGGTTGATGGGTAAGGATTTAAACACATGCGTAAACCGAGAGACGAGAACAAGAATTTAAAGTCAAAAGACTCAGATTATGAGTTATGACTAAAAGACCATAAAATTTCGTAAACAGAAATTTTGATAATTATATCCAACCATTTTGAGGTTGAACGGGTTGAATAAAGTATAAATGCTTAATGGCATAAGTAGGCGCAAGCCGGATAATGGTAAGCTTGAGACAAACGGACGCGTAAATAACGTCAGAAGTCATAAAGTCGGAGGATTAGCCCGGAAGTAAACAAATGAAGCCTTAGACTACGGTCAAGGTCAAATGAAGTTCAAGGGTGAAAACAAATGATTTTCAAACATAAAAAGAGTGCTTTGACACCATATATATATTTCAATATAGACATGCGTAAAGAATGATCTACGGGATCAATATAACCCTTGGGGTTATAAACAATGGAAAAGTCTACGAGACTAATATGACCTACGGGTCACGACTAGAAAGAAATAGACTACAAGGACCTAGCCTTAAAGAGGTGAAAGTCTAATAAAATAGCCTATAGAGCAAAACGATAAAACTTACAGGGTTAATTAGACAAAGCGACGGATAAATTGAGAATCCCCGCATAAAACAAAGGCTGTAAAAGAATAAATTATGGACTGTCGATATCTCAGTATGGATGATTGACACAAGTTAAAGAAAAAGATCCTAAAACTAAAACTTCGGTTTTAGTAAGAAGTAATGTTTTTACAAACATAAATTCTGATAGGAATTTAAATAGTAAGCATGAAAGATACAAGTCTTGACGCTGATAGGCGCAAGACGATATATTCGAAAAGTGATATTTTCGAAAATGAAATTTTGATATAAATTAAACATGATATAACACAATCACGGTCAAGAAATGTAACGTGAAGTAGAATCACATTATAACCAAGCAAGCGGTAAATAGTAACTGGACTAATAAGACTAATTAGTGAGACCCGTCAAGGTCATTTAAATAAATTTGGTTTGCTTGTAAGCGGTGGATTCGGTATAAATGAACCGAATAAATAAAATTGAAAACAAAAGAAATCGTTGCAAAAAGTGAGAGATTTCACTAAAGACTTTTAAACGGGTCAAAGTCACGGATTCATAAAGAATTCGTTAGTATATGAAAGCGAGGAATATCGCTAAGTTAATTAAACTAGTGGAAATAAGAGATTACGTTATTTCCAGTCGCATTATGTCATGTAAGATACGTAGATGATTAATAACCAAAAGAATATTACCATATTTTTGGTAATACTAACAATCGGTTAAGATATGAAAAATGCTTAATTAATTATCGAGAGCAGATACATGGAGTTGAACTCGATAAATTAAGTAAGAAAAGGTTTCGAGGACGAAACCTCTTTAAGGGGGGTAGACTTGTAACACCCCGAAAACGGCTTTGGTAATCAAACCACGTTAATAGTAAAGACGGGTAAAATACCTTTAGTGGTAAAAATTTACCCGGTAAATATTAGGATTTAAATAATTAATCCTAATAATAAATAAAAAGTGAATAAAAGCTTTTAAGGAAATAAAAGCTTAGAAGGCCCGAGTTAACGGGACCTAAAATAAACTTAGTCATAAATATTCCCGAACCCGCTAAGTTCACTAGGAATATTAAACCTAGTTAATAAGTGGGAATGTTATTGAAAATAATTAGGTTGTGATCTAATTAATAACTAACCAAACACGAGGGACCAAAGCCGGGTAACTTGAAATTGAAATTAAAAACTTAAAAATAAACACAACACACACACAAGTGTGTGTGTGCGTGCGTGGTTAAGGTCAGGAGAAAGCTCCCATGGAGCTTTAGCCCTAGCTTCAACAAATCAACGAAATTGAAGGTCAAATTTAACCCGAATCGGATGCATGAACACATATTAATGATCACCTAGTCGAGGGGATCACAAGTTTGACGCTTGACAAGCTAGGTGGAGGCTTGGAAAGGAAGCGGGTCAAACGAAGCAAGCATAAAGGAAAAGCGTATTCGGGATGCAAGGTAAGTATATCTTACATTAGTTATTTATTTATAATATTCTTTCGTCGTATTAGTTACGAATAAAGAAAAATACCTAATTGAGATATGATGTTCCGACATGTGGTCGTACGGAACAAGATAATCAAATATGACAAGAAAACATAATGATGGCTAAAAATGAGTTAAACCGGTAATTCGATCATATTATGACGAATGAAGCATGTACTTTTAATGGTTATCATATAAGTTAAATCATAATAACCATTAAGGGAAAAATGGTAATTTTGACAATTTGACAATGGTAATTGGTCATATAGACCAAACGGGTCAAAAGGTGAAATTATCACCCTTTGACAATATCGACTAATGGGTTGTCAAGTTGCATGAATTTAGGAAATAAATAGCACATGGATGCTTACATAGCTACTAAGGAAAGGTATTGAAACGGGTCAATATATTGATCCGAGCCAGGTACGTATAGTAATACAACTCATCATGTAGAATTTGGAATTTTATGACAGTTAGACAAAGTTAAAATAAGCCATTCGGTTATCTTTTAGGTAAAGCGAATAATTTGAGTTATGATTATGGTGTTTAGAAACATATTGGTTTCTAAACAAGAATATGGTTAAAAGGTCGGACTTTGGGGTTCAAACAAGCACTAATTGTCCTTCGTCGTAAATGAAGGACTAAGATTGACCAAAACGCCCTTGTAGGCCAAATTGAACAAACAACCCTTAAAGGTTGTTTGGAAATGAGTTTTTCAATTAAATAATTACTTAGGAAGAGTATAGAAGTGGAAAGATGTAAAACGTTAGTCAAATGGCTCTATTTGAGTCTTTGCCGTAAAATAACTATTTGAAGGGTAAATTCTGGTACACATAAATCATCACATCGAATCCACCATAAATAAAGTTGTGGTGGAAGATCCTTTGTTAAGAAATATGGATATATATATTTTGAAATGAATGAAAGCAAATGGTGCTAAAATATGCTTGAATACCTCAAACGGGTCAAATAAGCATATGGGTGAAAATGGGTTAAAGAATGTATATAATTCTATAATTGGAACCCAATATGTTAGATATCCTTGAATTTATTAGGTTTATGAGAAATAAGGGTCAAACAAACTTGTATGTTTGATAAAATCACGAGCGGGTCAAATTTTGGTAAAAGAGTAATAAGCCGAAGACTTAAAAGTCTTGAATTTTATTAAGCCGGATGTCGGATTTTAACTCCATATGATGGAGAATCAAATTACAAACATGTAGGAAGAAACGGTAGGTCAAACGGATAAGCGGTTTGAAAGATACGAAAGATTTCGTGTCAAGTTGCGGCAAATTGGAGAAGCTGAATGCAGGTGCCACCGTAAATTACGGTGTCCACCGTAATTTACGGTGGAGTTGAAAAATGCTACGGTGGATCTCTTCTGATTTACGGTGAAAACAAGTCAAAACAAGGACCACCGTAAATTACGGTGTCCACCGTAATTTACGGTGGACCCCATACAAAAATGTATATTTTGATCAGTTTGTTTTCCGGACTCGTTTAAATGCGTTTTAAATACCGTATGTCTAAAGCATTTCATGTTTATGAAATGTAGGTACTTTCTGGGATGCCGGGAGACGATCAAGCTCAGCGAAGAACCGAACACGACAAAGATACACGCTTCCGCACATTGCAACGTTGTAGATTTTAATCAACGAATTCGACCATGTTTTGTAGAATAACCTATGAATTATAAAAGTTTTAATAAACCCGTATTTTTATAGCATGTGTAGTCTTAACTACACATCTAATCGTTGGTATATACATATTAAATAACTAGGGTGTTACAGTGAGTCTAGTGATTGTATGAAAAATTTGTTTCAAAGAATGAGAAAAAAACACCCACCGGACCGTGAAGAAAAACATATGGGTTCAAGCAGGAGTGTATTTGATCACCCACCGAGTCGAAACAAGACGGGTGCATTTTGCTCAATGGCACAATGTAGTGATGGAAGTGGCAGTAACCGATTCTTTGAGCCACCATAAATGGGGGTGGCACGGTCTGGCTGAAGACTCGAAACTTAGCGCTGCTCGGGAGGCAACCCGGGGTTTTATATTGATCTTGCTGTTTTTATCTTTCTATGTTTCAGGGCAATGGTGACATTCAAGTGTGGGGAAGATGTACGGATATTTGGGTGAAGGTGGTGATAGGAAGTCGGATTATCTACAACATCTGTTGTGGCAGACTTCACCAGGTCATGTACTCTTTCCTTAGTCTTGATATGTTCTTAGCTTTGAAATATTGGTAGTTAGTTTGTTTGCTTTTGTTTTAAAAAAAAGTAAATAAAAAAATACAAAAAGAAATTTGGGGTTTGAGAGTGTAAGCAAACGTTGGTGTTTTTGTTGAAAGCGATCTTCCTTTCAAAACCATACATTGGGACAATGTATCCCAAGTGTGGGGATGAGGGGAAAATTTTGAGAAATTTAAAAATTGTTAAGCCAAGCGAAAATTGTTGAAATTTGAAAACTTGACATTGTCCGCATGACACACCAACACCCTTTCTAGTCATTTCTTGGTGAGTTTTGGGCCACACACATGATTAATAGAGATTATTTCTTTGGTTTGAGTGGTGGTGTGTGTACTGTGTTAATAGAACTTGTGTACGAATTCTTGTCAAATCCTAGAGTTAGCATGCTTTTGAAAATGATAGGGGACTTTTAGGAAGCCTCGTCTAGATGTGTGAGAGTGCGGGATTGGTGGGTTGGACCTCATTCTTTACAAATATGAGCTTGGTATTACGAGGGGTGGGGGTTTGGTCCTTAGAAAGCCATGTTTGAGCCTTAGACCATTTGGTTCTGACCCAAGCCTACTTCCTATAAAATTTTACCTTTTGAGATGACCCGGTTTAGGAGATTTAGTATGTAATATTGAGGCTCTTGTATATATTATTGAAGTAAAAAAAAAAAAGACAAAAATATGAGAAAAATACCCAAGGAAGAATGTAGTTGTGTTAGTGGTTGAAAAGTTGATGATGTTTGTATATAGTGATGTTGCTTTGTTAGTAGTAAAAATAAAAATCGGGTCAAATCAATTAGCTCTTTCATATGTATTCCACCATTTCCTACCTTTGCACTTAGCCCAGTTACAACCCGTAAGTCCCTTTGATTCATAAGCATGCTAGATATTTATTAGGAGGAAACTTGATTCTTATACAAGCTTATTGTAGCACACACACACACACACGCATTGAGTGGTTTTGCATTACATGCTAGTAATTCTTGTCACCGAGAGATTTTTGTGAGGGGTGTGTCTTGTGGTATGATTGAAAGTTAATAAAAGGACAGCACATTTTAGCTTGGTTTGCATGATTGATCGCTTGTGTTTGTGAATAGTTTTGAATGAGTTGCTTGGGACAAGCAACGGGTAAGTATGGGGATGTGACGGGTGGTCCGTAGGACAACCCTTGAAAGGTCTAAATATATACATATTCCATACTTTATTCGGTTAAGTGCTTGAACTTGGTAACTACTAGATGTTCGGGCTTACAGGTGTTAAAGTGCCCAAAATGCGGGTCTTAGGAAGCTTGGATGGATGCTAGAAGTTTGTGGAGTCAAAGATGTGAAGGAGTGAAGATTCGGTGAAGAAACAGCGAAAAAACATCAATCAACGTCGTAACCTACGGCCCTCTGTCGTAGGCTACGGCACCCCATATGTGCACAACTTCTTGCCGTAGATCAGAAGAGACACGCCGTAGGACATTGCTGCTTGCCGTAACCTACGGCCCTCTACCGTAGGTTACGGCACTATATTGACTTTCTGAATATGCTGACCGCCGTAACCTACGGTGATCTGGCGTAGGTTACGGCGCCGACTGATCCACTTTTGTAACTTATGCATTAAAATCACTTTTGATGAGGGTTTTTATGGACCAATCATGCTAGTTTCGGTTACCACTTGCTTGTGAACGAATTTTGGCTAACTTTTGGAGATGAGAGCTTGAAGAACACTATCTTAATCTTTAGTTTTGTTGCTTTGATCTTGATGAACAATAATACTCTTGTGATGATGTTGTTTCAAGCCACGAGTGGCTAAGTACTCTATGATCATCTTTGGTGGAAGGTTTTGTAAGACTTTATGCTTGAATTTTATATTTCTAGAATAACAATTTCTTCTTTATTGAATTGCTTGCTATGGTGTGTGATTGATTGCTAGTAAATTATTGATTCTTGTACTAAACTAATTAGAAACCATACGTTCTTGGTGCCGTTAGAAATCGAGATATCATGGGTATAGTTAGGCTTGGGTAAGGGTTGATTGATCATCGGGTAACAACCTCACGTTCTAGGAATCTGAGTACTTAGTTCCCTTTCATCACTGCAACTAATCACACATAAACTATGTCTATGTAGTTCTTTCTTGTCGAATGATAGCATAAATGTTAAAGCAAAACCGGAAACTGAAGATGATCATTTGTCTCTAATTTGTTTACAACCAAATCTTTTCTATTTCAATTTAATTAGTTTAATTTAGTCTAAAACCAATTCACTCACATAAGCTCTTGAACTTTATTTTCTTGCAATTAGATTAATTTAGTGAAGTTAGATACTCTAGCAAATAACATATTTTCCACAAACTCCCTGTGTTCGATACCCACTTGCCACTAACTATTTAGTAGTAATTGGATTAAATTTGATTGAGACTTCGACCTCACATCAAATTTTGGCGCCGTTGCGGGGAGTAGTGCGCAACGTGTGTTATTTTCTTTCTTTTTAAGTTTGTTATTTTTTTGGTTTACGCTGGGTGCGTTAGTGTGCAGGTATTTACAGGTGCATGCGTACTAGAAGCTCTCACAAGCTTTCACCTTTGGCATTTGATCCGGAAATTGAGCGAACATTATGAGGAAACAGAATTTTGCTAAGAGAAAACAGAATTAGTGGTTCACCAACAACACCAACTACACCAATCACACCAATTCGATACATGGATCCACCACAACCACCACCCACTACGGGTGAACTAGTACCACCTTTCATACCATCAACCACTCAACCTTCACCAAACACTACCATTCCAAACACCACTTCCAACCCTATTTCACATCAAGATGTAACACCAACTAACACCACCCAACCCATTCCAATCAAAGGCAATATCAAACGGGTCAAAGCTCTTCGGGTGGAAACGAAGTAATGGAGATGTTGAAGGCGATGCAAGTTGAAATGCAACGAATGAATCAACGTGATGAGGTTCGGATGCAAAAGGACGAGGCCCGTGATAAAGCGATTCAAACTTTGACCACCCAAATGGGTCAACTTGCAAGTGAAGTGGCGATATTGAAGAAAGCAAAAGGCCAGTTACCAAGTGACACGGTGATAAATCCCAAAAACATTAAAAGTGTTAATATCAATGTGGTAAGCACCGTTCCTAGTACTAAATTTAATGAAACATTGCTAACTTCTTCGTATCGAGCTAATGCAGGTTTGGAAAAAAATGCCGAAATCGAGAATGATAAAGAGTATGAAGCGCTAACCGTGCCTATCCGTGTGGGAAAATTAAAAATCCCTCACGCATTGTTGGACTACGGGGCAAGCATGAGTGTGTTACCAGGCGATCTATATGATATGTACGACTTTGGTCCGCTTAAAGATATAGACACCATGGTTAGCTTGGCGGATGAAAGTTGGAGGCGTCCACGGGGAATGGTTAGGAATGTTAAGATTCAGCTGGGAGAGTTTGAATATCTGGTGGATTTTCTAGTTCTAGACTATGCTTCTATCAAAATGGCAGCACAACAAAGGGTAATTTTAGGTAGACCGTTTCTATACACAGCAAATGCTCAAATTAATTGTAGAGACGGGATTATTACCATGACCGAAAAGAAGCGTAAGTTGTCCTTTGATGTTCAAACTAGAGTGATTAGTTATGAGTCCATTGAGGGGAAGGGTGGTGAGTCTAGTGATTGTATGAAAAATTTGTTTCAAAGAATGAGAAAAAAACACCCACCGGACCGTGAAGAAAAACATATGGGTTCAAGCAGGAGTGTATTTGATCACCCACCGAGTCGAAACAAGACGGGTGCATTTTGCTCAATGGCACAATGTAGTGATGGAAGTGGCAGTAACCGATTCTTTGAGCCACCATAAATGGGGGTGGCACGGTCTGGCTGAAGACTCGAAACTTAGCGCTGCTCGGGAGGCAACCCGGGGTTTTATATTGATCTTGCTGTTTTTATCTTTCTATGTTTCAGGGCAATGGTGACATTCAAGTGTGGGGAAGATGTACAGATATTTGGGTGAAGGTGGTGATAGGAAGTCGGATTATCTACAACATCTGTTGTGGCAGACTTCACCAGGTCATGTACTCTTTCCTTAGTCTTGATATGTTCTTAGCTTTGAAATATTGGTAGTTAGTTTGTTTGCTTTTGTTTTAAAAAAAAGTAAATAAAAAAATACAAAAAGAAATTTGGGGTTTGAGAGTGCAAGCAAACGTTGGTGTTTTTGTTGAAAGCGATCTTCCTTTCAAAACCATACATTGGGACAATGTATCCCAAGTGTGGGGATGAGGGGAAAATTTTGAGAAATTTAAAAATTGTTAAGCCAAGCGAAAATTGTTGAAATTTGAAAACTTGACATTGTCCGCATGACACACCAACACCCTTTCTAGTCATTTCTTGGTGAGTTTTGGGCCACACACATGATTAATAGAGATTATTTCTTTGGTTTGAGTGGTGGTGTGTGTACTGTGTTAATAGAACTTGTGTACGAATTCTTGTTAAATCCTAGAGTTAGCATGCTTTTGAAAATGATAGGGGACTTTTAGGAAGCCTCGTCTAGATGTGTGAGAGTGCGGGATTGGTGGGTTGGACCTCATTCTTTACAAATATGAGCTTGGTATTACGAGGGGTGGGGGTTTGGTCCTTAGAAAGCCATGTTTGAGCTTTAGACCATTCGGTTCTGACCCAAGCCTACTTCCTATAAAATTTTACCTTTTGAGATGACCCGGTTTAGGAGATTTAGTATGTAATATTGAGGCTCTTGTATATATTATTGAAGTAAAAAAAAAGACAAAAATATGAGAAAAATACAAAAGGAAGAATGTAGTTGTGTTAGTGGTTGAAAAGTTGATGATGTTTGTATATAGTGATGTTGCTTTGTTAGTAGTAAAAATAAAAATCGGGTCAAATCAATTAGCTCTTTCATATGTATTCCACCATTTCCTACCTTTGCACTTAGCCCAGTTACAACCCGTAAGTCCCTTTGATTCATAAGCATGCTAGATATTTATTAGGAGGAAACTTGATTCTTATACAAGCTTATTGTAGCACACACACACACACACACGCATTGAGTGGTTTTGCATTACATGCTAGTAATTCTTGTCACCGAGAGATTTTTGTGAGGGGTGTGTCTTGTGGTATGATTGAAAGTTAATAAAAGGACAGCACATTTTAGCTTGGTTTGCATGATTGATCGCTTGTGTTTGAGAATAGTTTTGAATGAGTTGCTTGGGACAAGCAACGGGTAAGTATGGGGATGTGACGGGTGGTCCGTAGGACAACCCTTGAAAGGTCTAAATATATACATATTCCATACTTTATTCGGTTAAGTGCTTGAACTTGGTAACTACTAGATGTTCGGGCTTACAGGTGTTAAAGTGCCCAAAATGCGGGTCTTAGGAAGCTTGGATGGATGCTAGAAGTTGGTGGAGTCAAAGATGTGAAGGAGTGAAGATTCGGTGAAGAAACAGCGAAAAAACATCAATCAGCGCCGTAACCTACGGCCCTCTGCCGTAGGCTACGGCACCCCATATGTGCACAACTTCTTGCCGTAGATCAGAAGAGACACGCCGTAGGACATTGCTGCTCGCCGTAACCTACGGCCCTCTACCGTAGGTTACGGCACTATATTGACTTTCTGAATATGCTGACCGCCGTAACCTACGGTGATCTGGCGTAGGTTACGGCGCCGACTGATCCACTTTTGTAACTTATGCATTAAAATCACTTTTGATGAGGGTTTTTATGGACCAATCATGCTAGTTTCGGTTACCACTTGCTTGTGAACGAATTTTGGCTAACTTTTGGAGATGAGAGCTTGAAGAACACTATCTTAATCTTTAGTTTTGTTGCTTTGATCTTGATGAACAATAATACTCTTGTGATGATGTTGTTTCAAGCCACGAGTGGCTAAGTACTCTATGATCATCTTTGGTGGAAGGTTTTGTAAGACTTTATGCTTGAATTTTATATTTCTAGAATAACAATTTCTTCTTTATTGAATTGCTTGTTATGGTGTGTGATTGATTGCTAGTAAATTATTGATTCTTGTGCTAAACTAATTAGAAACCATACGTTCTTGGTGCCGTTGGCAATCGAGATATCATGGGTATAGTTACGCTTGGGTAAGGGTTGATTGATCATCGGGTAACAACCTCACGTTCTAGGAATCTGAGTACTTAGTTCCCTTTCATCACTGCAACTAATCACACATGAACTATGTCTATGTAGTTCTTTCTAGTGGAATGATAGCATAAATGTTAAAGCAAAACCGGAAACTGAAGATGATCATTTGTCTCTAATTTGTTTACAACCAAATCTTTTCTATTTCAATTTAATTAGTTTAATTTAGTCTAAAACCAATTCACTCACATAAGCTCTTGAACTTTATTTTCTTGCAATTAGATTAATTTAGTGAAGTTAGATACTCTAGCAAATAACATATTTTCCACAAACTCCCTGTGTTCGATACCCACTTGCCACTAACTATTTAGTAGTAATTGGATTAAATTTGATTGAGACTTCGACCTCACGTCAAATTTTGTCGCCGTTACGGGGAGTAGTGCGCAACGTGTGTTATTTTCTTTCTTTTTAAGTTTTTTATTTTTTTGGTATACGCTGGGTGCGTTAGTGTGCAGGTATTTACAGGTGCATGCGTACTAGAAGCTCTCACAAGCTTTCACCTTTGGCATTTGATCCGGAAATTGAGCGAACATTATGAGGAAACATAATTTTGCTAAGAGAAAACAGAATCAGTGGTTCACCAACAACACCAACTACACCAATCACACCAATTCGATACATGGATCCACCACAACCACCACCCACTACGGGTGAACTAGTACCACCTTTCATACCATCAACCACTCAACCTTCACCAAACACTACCATTCCAAACACCACTTCCAACCCTATTTCACATCAAGATGTAACACCAACTAACACCACCCAACCCATTCCAAGGAAACCAACAATTTCAAAGGCAATATCAAACGGGTCAAAGCTCTTCGGGTGGAAACGAAGTAATGGAGATGTTGAAGGCGATGCAAGTTGAAATGCAACGAATGAATCAACGTGATGAGGTTCGGATGCAAAAGGACGAGGCCCGTGATAAAGAGATTCAAACTTTGACCACCCAAATGGGTCAACTTGCAAGTGAAGTGGCGATATTGAAGAAAGCAAAAGGTCAGTTACCAAGTGACACGGTGATAAATCCCAAAAACATTAAAAGTGTTAATATCAATGTGGTAAGCACCGTTCCTAGTACTAAATTTAATGAAACATTGCTAACTTCTTCGTATCGAGCTAATGCAGGTTTGGAAAAAAATGCCGAAATCGAGAATGATAAAGAGTATGAAGCGCCAATCGGGCCTATCCGTGTGGGAAAATTAAAAATCCCTCACGCATTGTTGGACTACGGGGCAAGCATGAGTGTGTTACCTGGCGATCTATATGATATGTACGACTTTGGTCCGCTTAAAGATATAGACACCATGGTTAGCTTGGCGGATGAAAGTTGGAGGTGTCCACGGGGAATGGTTAGGAATGTTAAGATTCAGCTGGGAGAGTTTGAATATCTGGTGGATTTTCTAGTTCTAGACTATGCTTCTATCAAAATGGCAGCAACACAAAGGGTAATTTTAGGTAGACCGTTTCTATACACAGCAAATGCTCAAATTAATTGTAGAGACGGGATTATTACCATGACCGAAAAGAAGCGTAAGTTGTCCTTTGATGTTCAAACTAGAGTGATTAGTTATGAGTCCATTGAGGGGAAGGGTGGTGAGTCTAGTGATTGTATGAAAAATTTGTTTCAAAGAATGAGAAAAAAACACCCACCGGACCGTGAAGAAAAACATATGGGTTCAAGCAGGAGTGTATTTGATCACCCACCGAGTCGAAACAAGACGGGTGCATTTTGCTCAATGGCACAATGTAGTGATGGAAGTGGTAGTAACCGATTCTTTGAGCCACCATAAATGGGGGTGGCACGGTCTGGCTGAAGACTCGAAACTTAGCGCTGCTCGGGATGCAACCCGGGGTTTTATATTGATCTTGCTGTTTTTATCTTTCTATGTTTCAGGGCAATGGTGACATTCAAGTGTGGGGAAGATGTACGGATATTTGGGTGAAGGTGGTGATAGGAAGTCGGATTATCTACAACATCTGTTGTGGCAGACTTCACCAGGTCATGTACTCTTTCCTTAGTCTTGATATGTTCTTAGCTTTGAAATATTGGTAGTTAGTTTGTTTGCTTTTGTTTAAAAAAAAAGTAAATAAAAAAACACAAAAAGAAATTTGGGGTTTGAGAGTGTAAGCAAACGTTGGTGTTTTTGTTGAAAGCGATCTTCCTTTCAAAACCATACATTGGGACAATGTATCCCAAGTGTGGGGATTAGGGGAAAATTTTGAGAAATTTAAAAATTGTTAAGCCAAGCGAAAATTGTTGAAATTTGAAAACTTGACATTGTCCGCATGACACACCAACACCCTTTCTAGTCATTTCTTGGTGAGTTTTGGGCCACACACATGATTAATAGAGATTATTTCTTTGGTTTGAGTGGTGGTGTGTGTACTGTGTTAATAGAACTTGTGTACGAATTCTTGTTAAATCCTAGAGTTAGCATGCTTTTGAAAATGATAGGGGACTTTTAGGAAGCCTCGTCTAGATGTGTGAGAGTGCGGGATTGGTGGGTTGGACCTCATTCTTTACAAATATGAGCTTGGTATTACGAGGGGTGGGGGTTTGATCCTTAGAAAGCCATATTTGAGCCTTAGACCATTCGGTTCTGACCCAAGCCTACTTCCTATAAAATTTTACCTTTTGAGATGACCCGGTTTAGGAGATTTAGTATGTAATATTGAGGCTCTTGTATATATTATTGAAGTAAAAAAAAAAGAGACAATAATATGAGAAAAATACAAAAGAAAGAATGTAGTTGTGTTAGTGGTTGAAAAGTTGATGATGTTTGTATATAGTGATATTGCTTTGTTAGTAGTAAAAATAAAAATCGGGTCAAATCAATTAGCTCTTTCATATGTATTCCACCATTTCCTACCTTTGCACTTAGCCCAGTTACAACCCGTAAGTCCCTTTGATTCATAAGCATGCTAGATATTTATTAGGAGGAAACTTGATTCTTATACAAGCTTATTGTAGCACACACACACACACGCATTGAGTGGTTTTGCATTACATGCTAGTAATTCTTGTCACCGAGAGATTTTTGTGAGGGGTGTGTCTTGTGGTATGATTGAAAGTTAATAAAAGGACAGCACATTTTAGCTTGGTTTGCATGATTGATCGCTTGTGTTTGTGAATAGTTTTGAATGAGTTGCTTGGGACAAGCAACGGGTAAGTATGGGGATGTGACGGGTGGTCATTAGGACAACCCTTGAAAGGTCTAAATATATACATATTCCATACTTTATTCGGTTAAGTGCTTGAACTTGGTAACTACTAGATGTTCGGGCTTACAGGTGTTAAAGTGCCCAAAATGCGGGTCTTAGGAAGCTTGGATGGATGCTAGAAGTTGGTGGAGTCAAAGATGAGAAGGAGTGAAGATTCGGTGAAGAAACAGCGAAAAAACATCAATCAGCGCCGTAACCTACGGCCCTCTGCCGTAGGCTACGGCACCCCATATGTGCACAACTTCTTGCCGTAGATCAGAAGAGACACGCCGTAGGACATTGCTGCTCGCCGTAACCTACGGCCCTCTACCGTAGGTTACGGCACTATATTGACTTTCTGAATATGCTGACCGCCGTAACCTACGGTGATCTGGCGTAGGTTACGGCGCCGACTGATCCACTTTTGTAACTTATGCATTAAAATCACTTTTGATGAGGGTTTTTATGGACCAATCATGCTAGTTTCGGTTATTGCTTGTGAACGAATTTTGGCTAACTTTTGGAGATGAGAGCTTGAAGAACACTATCTTAATCTTTAGTTTTGTTGCTTTGATCTTGATGAACAATAATACTCTTGTGATGATGTTGTTTCAAGCCATGAGTGGCTAAGTACTCTATGATCATCTTTGGTGGAAGGTTTTGTAAGACTTTATGCTTGAATTTTATATTTCTAGAATAACAATTTCTTCTTTATTGAATTGCTTGTTATGGTGTGTGATTGATTGCTAGTAAATTATTGATTCTTGTGCTAAACTAATTAGAAACCATACTTTCTTGGTGTCGTTGGCAATCGAGATATCATGGGTATAGTTAGGCTTGGGTAAGGGTTGATTGATCATCGGGTAACAACCTCACGTTCTAGGAATCTGAGTACTTAGTTCCCTTTCATCACTGCAACTAATCACACATGAACTATGTCTATGTAGTTCTTTCTAGTGGAATGATAGCATAAATGTTAAAGCAAAACCGGAAACTGAAGATGATCATTTGTCTCTAATTTGTTTACAACCAAATCTTTTCTCTTTCAATTTAATTAGTTTAATTTAGTCTAAAACCAATTCACTCACATAAACTCTTGAACTTTATTTTCTTGCAATTAGATTAATTTAGTGAAGTTAGATACTGTAGCAAATAACACATTTTCCACAAACTCCCTGTGTTCGATACCCACTTGCCACTAACGATTTAGTAGTAATTGGATTAAATTTGATTGAGACTTCGACCTCACGTCAGGAGTGGAAGATTGTCCCGTTCCTCTTTTCTTGAAATTGCTATTATTACCCACACGAAATCCTTGGGTAATTTTCTGAGCCAATTCCTTCTTCCTGTTTTCTTCTCGCGTACACACCAGTCCGTCAGTCAAAGTGTTGGCTAATTCCACCGCATCATTAATCGTGCGGGGTCTCGTAGCTTTGACTATATCCCGGATCTCGCTAATTAAACCCCAAATGTAGCGAGAAATAAGTACCGGTTCTGGCGAAGCCAGAGTAGGCACAATTCGAGCATATTCGAAAAACTTCGAAGTATACCTGTCACACCCCGACCACGTAAAACAACGAAACGTGGCGGAAACGTCGGGGAGTGTTGTAACATAATTAATTGTTTCACAACCATGGAAATTAAAGTTTCATTTTATTCAACAAACAAGAGAGTTACATTGTCTTTAAACAAGAAACAAAGAGTACATAACATAAATTAACTAGTTCTTGCTTCGTTTTAAGTCACTAAGGCACAGGTCCGCCTAAGTGTGTCTCGATAAGTCCTATGCATCAACTCCTGAAAACACATGTGAAAATAGGTACGTCAGCATAAAAATGCCTGTGAGATACATAGGTTTTGTAAAAATAGGATTCATGACTTGCGTTTAAGAAAATGTTTAATAAAATTTAGTCATGGATCTTGTAAATTGATTTGTTTTGTAAATCATTTGAAAAAAAAAACGATAAGATCAGATGATATGTATAAATAAATGTAAGGTTAAATGAATAACCATGTAAGATGAGTTTGTATAAGATAAGTTGTTTGTAAAACAATGTCTTGTGAAAAGTATGTTGTTTGTATAAAATGTTATATGTCTTAAATTGAAATGATTCAAATAACGCTACGATATGTAATACCATACAAACACTTATATATAGGAAGTACCAGCGGCGTATCCACCATGCTTGTATCATATTACACACGCCTCGTTACTTAAATCACTTACCCAAACCAAACCATCAAGATGTAATGTTTAACAATTGTAGAAATGTTTAGGTATAGTCAAATGTCTATTGTCAAATGGTTCACATGGTTCAATAGATACAAATGGTTCACATAATGTAATATAATGTGTTCATATGCTGGATGAGCATATGCAACAAATTGTAATGTAAAACAATGTACTAAGTATGCACACAATGGACATACATAGCATGAAATGTAATGTAAAACAATGTACTAAGTATGCACATAATGGGCATACATAGCATGAAATGTAATGTAAAACAATGTACTAAGTATGCACACAATGGACATGCATAGCATGAAATGTAATGTAAAACAATGTACTAAGTATGCACACAATGGACATACATAGCATGAAATGTAATGTAAATCATGTACTATAAATGTACTAATGAACATAGCAAGTATATGACGTGAAAACATGGAAAGCATGAAAGTAACAAGTAGGCACATGTGTTTCACACCAAAACAGTTTGAAAACGGGAAAAGAGGGGTCTATGTACTCACTTGAGATTTCTCAATAGTCCTAGGATAACCACCAAGCAATGCTAGAAGATCACGGAATCAAACGGTACCTAATATAGGTAACTACATTAATAAACCGGACCTAAATCGGAGGATCGGATAGAATCAGGGTTCGTAAACCAAATGAGTATGGGAACTCATTTAATATGGTTTAACAAAGCCCACATACTAAAATGAAACCTAACCTAAGTGCTTACGACCCATTACGACCCGTTTAGGTAGCTTATGCTACTTTAACGCGTCGTTCGCGTAAAACGCGTTCGCCTAACTAGTCCTATGACAAGTATTATATGCCTAACATGTTTAATTATGTTACATAATCAGTTAAGTGACGAAATTTTAGGTTACATATGCTTAATTACCAATTACACATGAAAAGGGTATTTTGGTAATTTACCTAAGGCATATAAACTACCTATCATACAACTACTTAACGAAGCGACCATAAGGTATAACCTCAGAAGGTTATTCCCTATATACTATGGTCACCTAATGTGTTTGGTCAGATCCTAATGATTGACCAAATGGGTCGGTTTCGAAAGTTTAAGCGATTGTTTAGATCGCTTACCTTACGACCCTATATAAGCACTAAACTAAAAGTGACGAGCTAAGCATGTTAAAACATGCTTAACTAAGTTTAGAAAACAGGTTTGGTATCAAAACAAACGGTTTTGATACCTAAGAGTAGTTTGGTTACAAAATACGCAAGAATATGCATTTTGGCCGAAACTACGACTCGTCACTGAGCCTAGATAACGTGGTAATCAGTAGGTATAGCCACTAGGGACTATAACCATCGTGATTACGCTCACGTTAGGAAGTTCAAACGAACTTTGCGTTGACCATAAACTGGTCAATGCAGAAAGTCAAACATAGTTTGACTTTCGGACTCGAAAAGCGATAAAAGAACGAAGGAACACTTACAAAGGGTCCCCGCAAGCTAATCTTGATCCAAGTAGCTCAGGTATGAAGCAATGGCTTCAACTTAGAGCATTCTTAGATCAGATTTGTGGGTTTTGTAAGTGAATGGGTTGGGTATTTATAGTAAATGGACAACCGTTAGGATCGTTTCTCGAATAACGTGATTCAATCTCATCCATACACTTGTTGGTAACCATGGTACACCAAAAATGGCCCCCCATGATCAGGTATCAACATGTGGAATGAGATTAGGAGTGGGTAACAGCTATTAACAGCTGGTTTAGAAGTTTCTGAGCAACTGGGAGGTCCTTACGGACCGTAAGGTTGAGGGCTTACGGTCCGTAAGCCATCAACTATGCTGAAATGACAGTTTTGGTCCCTGTTATGCATTAAAGCCATTTCCGACACGTTTAAGGCCCGTTAACCCCATTTCAAAGCTCTAAAATGAAGTTAAAGTATAGGGAGCTTAGAATGTGCTCAAAAATATCTCGGATGTCGGTTCGTTTGGCAGTACGGTTGCGTTGTTCGGTTAATTACAACTGAAGTCGTAACGAACGCAAAAATGATCCAAATTAAGCGACGAATGGATTTTTCTTATGCCAAACTTTAAAATAAAATATTTTAGTGCTTACATAAATTTTTGGATGTCCGGATGTATTCAGAACGTAAGATATGCGCGAAAATGCAAACTTATGCACTTTTTGATGCCTTTAGTCCCTGAATGACCCAAAAGTTTATTTTAGCACACCGAACCCCTCAAAGCCTATTTCGAAGCTATGTAAAGGATATTTATGGTATGTTTAACTCATGGTCATGTTCCGGAATGTCTCTTACAGTTCAAATTGGCATACTTTCGCAGTTTGTCAAATTTAGTCCCTGTAAGCGAATTAACTTGATTTCGGCATACTAAACCATCCAAAACTTATTTCTAAGTTATGTAAAGGTTATTTAAGGTATGTTAAGCCTATTTCACTATTTCAGAGTGTTTGTTGCATTAAAATGGTTATATTTACGCATCAGATCGCGTATAACCTTCCAGAAAGCGATTTAAAGCCCGAAATCGAACAAGAATGATATGTGCAAACGATACACATATTTTTACAAATACCAAGTATGAAACACAATATCTCATTGATTTGGTATTTGTTTGATGGTCACGGAGGCACAGTTGTCACAGTCTCCCCTACTTTAGAAAATTTCGTCCCGAAATTTATTTGTAGGAGCCTGTCTGTGACTTTGTGTTAAATAACCATCAAGGATAATGCATAATCCTGATATTCCTCTTTAACGGACATTTTTCAGAAATGGAAATGAAGGAAAAATCAGGGATATTCATTTCCCTTCGATGGATAATTTTCAGAAACGAAAAATGCACGGAATGAGTCATTTTCCTTAATGGGTATCCTTCAGAAACGAAAATGAACGGAATGAGTCATTTTCCTTAATAGGTATTCTTCAGAAACGAAAATGAACGGAATGAGTTATTTTCCACAATTTCTTCAGAAACAAAAATGAACGGAATGAGTCATTTTCCACAATTTCTTCAGAAACGAAAATGCACGGAATGAGTCATTTTCCTTAATGGGTATTCTTTAGAAACGAAAATGAATGGAATGAGTCATTTTCCACAATTTCTTCAGAAACGAAAATGAACGGAATGAGTCATTTTTCACAATTTCTTCAGAAACGAAAATGCACGGAATGAGTCATTTTCCTTAATGGGTATTCTTCAGAAACGAAAATGAACGGAACGAGTCATTTTCCACAATTTCTTCAGAAACGAAAATGCACGGAATGAGTCATTTTCCACAATTTCTTCAGAAACGAAAATGAACTGAGTCAACTCTAGACACACGACCAAACTTGTTGTGGTTTCTGTGCACTGAATTCCATAATTATGTATGCATCCATAATTACGCAATTCCTTGCACAGTCCGCATAATTTGTTTTGTAATGTGAAGGGGAAGAAAGATTAAACCCGTGATGAGTGTGACTAGACTATCATATGGTCCTTTTAATTAGATCGACAAATGATCTATTTTAATTAGACCACCAAGGAGTCTTTTCAGCTATTTCATCATATGATATTCCTAACCAGATTTTTGGATCAATCTGTTTAACTAGACCACTCAAGGGGTCTAATTATGGAATAATACAATATAATCCAAGGGTCTTTACTATTACGTAAAAGCCCATTGAGGATTTAATATAATACCTTTGGATATCCTACTATGAATCCCTTATACGAAGATATGGAAGATTCTACGAGGATTTGGATAACAAAACTTGGATTACACAAAAACATAAAAGGGAACACATAAGCACATAATCACATAGTTGTTTAACTTGATTATTAATTTGTTATTAACTTGTTATTGATTGAATATGGATATTCAAGGTACACCAGGAAACCAGTCGATGGACTTCAATGTCCTCTGGGATCTATCTGAAAAGATAGGATGATCTCCCAAGAATTCGATTTTGTTTTCAAAGAAACGTAATATTTGAATTTAGGAACACAACAATTTTAGGATTTACGAAAATACCCTTAGGTACCCTATTAAGGATTTACAGTGGTACTTTGGGTATTCGTCCAGTGTTGTAACTTGCGCCTTGTACTTCGTTTCCTTGAAAGAAACGGGTACTTAGGATTTTCGTGGAAAACGCAAGAGATCATAAAATGGAAAAAAAATATTTGGGGGTAGTTTGCTTTTCAAGGAACACGTTTCCTTGATTGTCGGTATTGTAGGGGATATGTTGTTTATACATATAACCACATAAATACATTGCAATGTAAATAAAAGATTTATTTATAAACAATGATAACAACTGTTTCATGGACCTTGACAATAAAAGAAAATAATACATAAGACGTGATTATTTCTAAACGGTGTTGTCTTCTAGTCGGTCAGATGCTCATCCCTGTGCTGGATTTGCGTTAGCAAGCTTTGGGTAATTTCTTCGGAAATGACCCATCTCGCCACAGTTGTAGCAAGAACCTGGTGGAAAGCGAGCTTGAGCAGGATTGTTGTCAGCTTGATTTGGTGCAACTGCAGCTCGGCAAACTTTTGCTGTATGACCTTTAAGTCCTCAAATTTGGCATTCGCGGCACTTCACACTAGCATGATGATGAAGGTTACATTGGTTGCACAAGGGTGAAGTTCCATTGTATGGCTTCCTAGTAGGGGGTTGAGCTGGTTGGTTGGGGACGGCTTGACCATTGTGAGCGACCACGACGAAGTTCTGAGAAGCCTTTCGCTTCTTTGACCTCTTAGGGGATCCAGTCTGTTCATCCATGGTCTTTGATTCCTCGATTGGTTTCTTATCATCTTTTCGGAAAAGTTTACCTTTCCTGATTTGAGATTCAGTCAAGTTAGCAGATAGCTCGATGGCCTGCCTAACCGTAGTGGGGTTACTACCAGTAACAATGTCCTGAACTGAGTCAGGGAGACCATCAATGTATTTTTTGATCTCCTTATCCAAAGGCGTAACCATGGTAGGACACAACAGGCTCAGCTCCTCATATCGATCAGTGTATGCTCGATGTTCACCGCTGTCTTGCTTAAGATCGTCGAATTCCCTTTCTAAGGCCCTGATCACGTGACGAGGGCAGAATTCCTTCATCATCAGAGCTCGAAGCTCTTCCCACGTTTGGGCCAGTGCCACATCGGCACCCCTATCTCTCATCACACCATTCCACCACGTCAAAGCTCGCTTTTCAAAGACACTAGAAGCGAAGTCTACCTTTCGCTCGTTTGGACATTGAACATGTCTGAAGGTGCTCTCTAGACTCTCGAACCATTGCAGAAGTGCAGTCGCTCCTTGAGACCTAGAAAACTTTGATGGCTTAGCCGAGTTGAACGTCTTGAAGTTGCAGAGGGCATTATTGTTGTTGAGGGCTTGGTTACATTGAGCAACGATGTTCGGGATTGCAGCAGTCATTTGCTGTGTAATGACAGCTGCCAGCTCTTCAATAGATACCTGATTTTCGCGTCGTGGAGGCATTCTAAAAGGGGAAACAAAATAGAAAACAAATGAAATGGTACTGGGTAAGAATAGGATGTTACAATTACCGACCAAATCATGGGTGATGGTCATTTGTTTGAACCACGAAGCAAACAAACGACACACAAAGGCTGAATCAAAGCAATTAGATCCTCATAATGTATCGCGAAGACGTGCTCGCCTATAAGTGGACACTCACCCCAAGAGTTCCCAGGTAAGAGTGACTGGTCCGATTATGTGGATTTGTACGAACACTCTAGCCTTAGACAGAAAACTCAGGGTACAGGCATTCACTCTTCCAGTTTGCACGTGTTCATACTATTTAGGGCCCAAAACTTTGACGAGATTTTGAAAACTCAAAGGGGTTCAAAACCTTATAACAGAGGGTTCAAAACCTTACAATAGAGGGTTCAAAACCTAGTAATCAATCATCCAAAAACAGATGATTAATTTTCAAAGCGGATTCGGAATTGATGTTCTCGTCGTGGTTATCACCTAAGGATAGGTGACGTGCATGTTTTAAGATCTAAACACAAGATAACTTGTGTTGGGGTCCTAGAAAGGTTATTGTCTAGGTCAAAGCATTACTAATAACCTAACTCCCTATAACCATTGGCTCTGATACCAACTTTTCTGTCACACCCCGACCACGTAAAACAACGAAACATGGCGGAAACGTCGGGGAGTGTTGTAACAGAATTAATTGTTTCACAACCATGGAAATTAAAGTTTCATTTTATTCAACAAACAAGAGAGTTACATTGTCTTTAAACAAGAAACAAAGAGTACATAACATAAATTAACTAGTTCTTGCTTCGTTTTAAGTCACTAAGGCACAGGTCCTCCTAAGTGTGTCTCGATAAGTCCTATGCATCAACTCCTGAAAACACATGTGAAAATAGGTACGTCAGCATAAAAATGCCTGTGAGATACATAGGTTTTGTAAAAATAGGATTCATGACTTGCGTTTAAGAAAATGTTTAATAAAATTTAGTCATGGATCTTGTAAATTGATTTGTTTTGTAAATCATTTGAAAAAAAAATGATAAGATCAGATGATATGTATAAATAAATGTAAGGTTAAATGAATAACCATGTAAGATGAGTTTGTATAAGATAAGTTGTTTGTAAAACAATGTCTTGTGAAAAGTATGTTGTTTGTATAAAATGTTATATGTCTTAAATTGAAATGATTCAAATAACGCTACGATATGTAATACCATACAAACACTTATATATAGGAAGTACCAGCGGCGTATCCACCATGCTTGTATCATATTACACACGCCTCGTTACTTAAATCACTTACCCAAACCAAACCATCAAGATGTAATGTTTAACAATTGTAGAAATGTTTAGGTATAGTCAAATGTCTATTGTCAAATGGTTCACATGGTTCAATAGATACAAATGGTTCACATAATGTAATATAATGTGTTCATATGCTGGATGAGCATATGCAACAAATTGTAATGTAAAACAATGTACTAAGTATGCACACAATGGACATACATAGCATGAAATGTAATGTAAAACAATGTACTAAGTATGCACACAATGGACATACATAGCATGAAATGTAATGTAAAACAATGTACTAAGTATGCACACAATGGACATACATAGCATGAAATGTAATGTAAAACAATGTACTAAGTATGCACACAATGGACATGCATAGCATGAAATGTAATGTAAAACAATGTACTAAGTATGCACACAATGGACATACATAGCATGAAATGTAATGTAAATCATGTACTATAAATGTACTAATGAACATAGCAAGTATATGATGTGAAAACATGGAAAGCATGAAAGTAACAAGTAGGCACATGTGTTTCACCCCAAAACAGTTCGAAAACGGTAAAAGAGGGGTCTATGTACTCACTTGAGATTGCTCAATAGTCCTAGGATAACCACCAAGCAATGCTAGAAGATCACGGAATCAAACGGTACCTAATAAAGGTAACTACATTAATAAACCGGACCTAAATCGGAGGATCGGATAGAATGAGGGTTCGTAAACCAAATGAGTATGGGAACTCATGTAATATGGTTTAACAAAGCCCACATACTAAAATGAAACCTAACCTAAGTGCTTACGACCCATTACGACCCGTTTAGGTAGCTTATGCTACTTTAACGCGTCGTTCGCGTAAAACGCATTCGCCTAACTAGTCCTATGACAAGTATTATATGCCTAACATGTTTAATTATGTTACATAATCAGTTAAGTGACGAAAGTTTAGGTTACATATGCTTAATTACCAATTACACATGAAAAGGGTATTTTGGTAATTTACCTAAGGCATATAAACTACCTATCATACAACTACTTAACGAAGCGACCATAAGGTATAACCTCGGAAGGTTATTCCCTATATACTATGGTCACCTAATGTGTTTGGTCGGATCCTAATGATCGACCAAATGGGTCGGGTTCGAAAGTATAAGCGATTGTATAGATCGCTTACCTTACGACCCTATATAAGCACTAAACTAAAAGTGACGAGCTAAGCATGTTAAAACATGCTTAACTAAGTTTAGAAAGCAGGTTTGGTATCAAAACAAATGGTTTTGATACCTAAGAGTAGTTTGGTTACAAAATACGCAAGAATACGCATTTTGGCCGAAACTACGACTCGTCACTGAGCCTAGATAACGTGGTAATCAGTAGGTATAGCCACTAGGGACTATAACCATCGTGATTACGCTCACGTTAGGAAGTTCAAACGAACTTCGCGTTGACCATAAACTGGTCAATGAAGAAAGTCAAACATAGTTTGACTTTCGGACTCGAAAAGCGATAAAAGAACGAAGGAACACTTACAAAGGGTCCCCGCAAGCTAATCTTGATCCAAGTAGCTCAGGTATGAAGCAATGGCTTCAACTTAGAGCATTCTTAGATCAGATTTGTGGGTTTTGTAAGTGAATGGGTTGGGTATTTATAGTAAATGGACAACCGTTAGGATCGTTTCTCGAATAACGTGATTCAATCTCATCCATACACTTGTTGGTAACCATGGTACACCAAAAATGGCCCCCCATGATCAGGTATCAACATATGGAATGAGATTAGGAGTGGGTAACAGCTGTTAACAGCTAGTTTAGAAGTTTCTGAGCAACTGGGAGGTCCTTACGGACCGTAAGGTTGAGGGCTTACGGTCCGTAAGCCATCAACTATGCTGAAATGACAGTTTTGGTCCCTGTTATGCATTAAAGCCATTTCCGACACGTTTAAGGCCCGTTAACCCCATTTCAAAGCTCTAAAATGAAGTTAAAGTATAGGGAGCTTAGAATGTGCTCAAAAATATCTCGGATGTCGGTTTGTTTGGCCGTACGGTTGCGTTGTTCGGTTAATTACGACGAAAGTCGTAACGAACGCAAAAACGATCCAAATTAAGCGACGAATGGATTTTTCTTATGCCAAACTTTAAAATAAAATATTTTAGTGCTTACATAAATTTTTGGATGTCCGGATGTATTCAGAACGTAAGATATGCGCGAAAATGCAAATTTATGCACTTTTTGACGCTTTTAGTCCCTGAATGACCCAAAAGTTTATTTTAGCACACCGAACCCCTCAAAGCCTATTTCTAAGCTATGTAACGGATATTTATGGTATGTTTAACTCATGGTCATGTTCTGGAATGTCTCTTACAGTTCAAATTGGCATACTTTCGCAGTTTGTCAAATTTAGTCCCGGTAAGAGAATTAACTTGATTTCGGCATACTAAACCATCCAAAACTTATTTCTAAGTTATGTAAAGGTTATTTAAGGTATGTTAAGCCTATTTCACTATTCCGGAGTGTTCGTTGCATTAAACTGGTTATATTTACGCATCAGATCGCGCATAACCTTCCAGAGAGCGATTTAATGCCCGAAATCGAACAAGAATGATATGTGCAAACGATACACATATTTTTACAAATCCCAAGTATGAAACACAATATCTCATTGATTTGGTATTTGTTTGATGGTCACGGAGGCACAGTTTTCACAATACCCTCGGCAATCCACATCCACCATTCGGTGGCTCAGGAATTTGTTTGCCATTTGTTCTTTTTCATTTTCTGGGCAGAATTTCCTTTCCACCAGACGCTTAAATTCTTCCCAACTCATGGCATAGGCCATGTCACTTCCCTTAGCTTGTAATACCTTATTCCACCATTTTAATGCTTCTTCCTTAAAAAGGTGAGAAGCATACATGACTTTATCCTCCTCGGCACATTTACTTATATTAATTACTGCCTCGGTTTTCTCCAACCAATGCAGTGCAGCAGTCGCCCCTTCATGTCATGCAAATTCAACAGGTTTACAGGCAAGAAATTCCTTGTAAGTGCAACCAGGCGTTGTAGCTTTCATTCTTTTAAGGCATGGGGCTTGCATCCCATCGTTATCGTTATTATTAGTGTTGCCGCCTCCATTTACGCTATTACTGAAGTTGTCTTCATGAGTACGTTTGCTGGGAATAATTGGTTGAGGTTCAACTGGATTTCGGGCAGCAGCAAGAATTGCTGGAATAGCATTGGCTATTCCCTGAGCAACGATATTCTCTATATCTTGCCTATTCAGAAATTGATCTTCATGGTTTTTGCTCAGATTGGTTAACTTCGTTAACTGGTTCATTACCAGCGTGTTCCATCTGGTAATTAGTATATATAAGTTATTTCCACAAAATAAATAACAATCACACAATAAAATAATTGCACGTAATCATGTCAACACGTATAGCCAAAATTGTCGATTTTTCGACTTCCATATTTTATATATTATTATGCGTTCGTACACACCAGTTATGTTACAAAGTTTTATTTTTAGTTATTTTACAGGATTATATTTTTATTACGAGTTAATTACTGTTTTCGTCCCTGTGGTTTGTCAAAAATCACTATTTCAGTCCATTAGTTTAAAAATTGCGATTTCAGTCCCCGTGGTTTCACTTTGGTAACCATTTCAGTCCCTGTGGTTTCACTTTGGTAACCATTTCAATCCATTATTTTGTTAAGTACAGAGACTGAAATGGTTACGAGGTGGACTGAAATGGTTACAAAAGTGAAACCATAGGGACTAAAATCGCAATTTTTAAACTAATGGACTGAAATAGTGATTTTTGACAAACCACAGGGACGAAAACAATAATTAACTCTTTTATTACTATTATTATTATTTTGTTATTATACAACCACAACCACACAGTCACACCATCCCCGTCAGCTGGCATCTCAGAAACGACGTTCCCTCTCGTCGTATTTCCATGATATCCTCTCCCCCACATCTCGGATTCTATTTCCTGCGTCCATCAGCTCCTCGCCATAGTGGCGAAGTTCAGCCAAGTTCTCGGTGCTCATTGGTGGGTGTAGTGGAGGCTCAGGGTCAAATTGAGGGAAAAGGTATTAAGGTTATTTATAAGATTCTGAAATTGCCAGTCAGTTGTCCACCATTCTTCCAGCTCTCCTGGTAGAGGTCGGGGGTGGATAATCGGATCTGGGATAGCAGGTTCCAGATTAACTGGAAGTTGTATTTCAGCTGGGTAATTGAAGAGGTTTTCATCGGCAGGTCCGATGAGGTCACTAAGTCCGAATTTACGATCCAGCTCCTCCCATGATGGCATTTCTTGGTCTTGCCTGGAACTTTCTCTGATCTCTATTCCCTTGCCTTTATCCATCGGATCCTCAGTCTTTATAACTTTCCGTGTCGCTGATTTCTTCCTACGCACACGCCTCCAGCCTACGAATCTTCTTCTCTTTTTCGGTTTGGGTTTCTCCTGAGGTTGGGCTTGGAATACCATTGGCTCTTCAGTATCAGCCTGGTAGCCAGTGAAGGTATCAGTGGTATCCATATCTGTGGTATGGATAGTAAAGTTTTGAAGTGCTTCGGATAGTTCATTCATGCTGTTAGCATATATAAAGAAACACACAAAATTCTAAGTTAAATTTTGTAAATTGAATTTTCACATAATCACATAATAGCAATCAGAAAAATTAAGTATTTCTAAATACTTAATAGGCTTAAATCAGTGGCTCTGATACCACCTTTTTCTGTCACGGCCCCCGGCCTGGTTTTACCCGTTCCTGGAGCCGCGGGACAGAAACCCGTGGTAATTATTATGTTGGCAGCGGAATTTTAACAGGATCGTTTAAAACTTGAAAATACCCAATTATCTTATTTCATAATTTGGGGATAACACCCATAATTTACAATAAAGGTGATTTCTCACGGAAATCCCTGTTTTTACAAAAACATGTTTCTTTATTTTATTGAGCCACTTTTTCAAGCTTGCAGTGCTACACGGCACTTTTTCCTGGATCACAGCAGATCACCTGAAACATGTTTTAAAAAGGTTTTATCAGCTGGGAAATACTGGCGAGTCACTCAAGTTGCACAAAACGACACATTGTTATAATATACAGTATTAAGGGTGATTACATTGTTTCTATCAACCAATTACCCCAAATCGGTATTTGTCACACGACTGTATCTGTGACTATGGTCATATCACCCATTGGCTAACTCGTTGTCCAATGGTGACGGGTATCAAGTAATGTATACAAAACCCCACATACCGGCAGTAATTGAAGATTACAAAGACTTAATCCCTGTAATTCTAACTTTGAAAACAAGTAGGGTTTTGGAAACAATTTGATAAAAAGAAGAATGACCCACTTTGCAAGTTTAAACGGGCAGCGCTTAGCCTACTGATTTTAGCCTGGTTAACCTAATTTAAATACCAATGCACACGAAAACTAGGTCAGTAACTTAATACAACATTTACGACAACTCACGAGATTGAAACCCTCACGACGAATGACAAAGTATAGCCCAATTATGGGCAGCACTTAAACATCCATCTGTAACACCCATGCTATTATTTAACGATTTTCATATAATTTAAGTCCATAATCATGTAATTACAGTTACAATTACAATGAAAAATACGGATTTATTAAAACTTTTACAATTTAAAGTAATACAACATAATGTGATTTAATTCATCGTTTTAGAATAACGACGAAACAACTTGCGGAAGCTTCATTTTTCGTGTGTTCGGTCCTTTTCCATCGCTTGATCTCCATCCGGGTACACTTGATATCACCTATGATCAAAACCAACTTAAAAGTTAGTTTTGATAGCTTATAAACATGTATAAACAAGCAAATAAAATAAAAATAAAATTTCGGAATTTTGCCTCTCGCGCCACGCGAGAGGCTCCTTCTTTTCCTTCCCGTGCCGCAACAACACCCGCGTGTCGCGCCCGGTGCCCGGTTCTCCTTCACGTGTCGCGGGGGAAATCTATTTCCAGCAGGTCCGCATCTAGGACCTGCATTTCTTCCAGCTATGTTTATTTATCAAAAATCAAACTTTCAAAGGCCATAACTTTTGATCTAGAAGTCCGTTTTACATGATTCTTTTTCCTACGCCTTCGAAATTTAATTCTCCATATTATGGAGTTAAAACCTGATATTCAACTACTTCAAAAATTCAGATTTCAAGCTCTCGGCTTGAAATTCCTTTTTAACACTTTTGACCCGTTTCATGATTCATTAAACCACTTTTGTTTAAATCATTACAAATTTTTGAGGTATTCATTATCTCAAAACCATCAACTCGTGAGTTCAAGACTTTCACACATTATGCAACTAAAGGTTGAGTTAAGCGCAAAACTTCATTTTGACCCGTTGGAGGGATTTACCATTAACTTTAAATTTCACTCATCATTTTACTACATTAAGGTATCTACCTATTCTTCGTAATCTTAATGCGAATTCCTAAACAACCCATATGGGTCGTTTGCCCAATTCACCCATTAAGGGCTTTTTGGTTAATTTTAGTCCTTCATTTTACGACGAAGGACTTTCGCTAATATTTGACCAAAAATATCGCTTTTAACAATAATTCTAAATATGCGTACCTGGCTCGAGTCATAGGATAGACCCGTTTAAATATCTTTCACTATTAATTTCTAATGAATACCAACGCAAACCGTATGATATTTCCTGTAATCACAAAACTCAACAAGCGGTCATCAATTAATATTGTCGAATGATCTTGCCAATGTCATTTGACCCGTTTAGTCCCAACGACCATTTTCCATTATGAGATAATATCTAGTTACCATCTCGCCCTTTTACCCATTCCGGTTTACACCATAATGTAATGTTTCAAAATTTCTTATTAGTTCATCGTCACATGACTAATTTACCAATTTATCCTTTTTGCCATTGTTTATGATTTCTCACCGTTGCACTAGTTCCGACTCATATTATTTGCGTCGGAACATTATAACTCTATTACTAACTTTTCCTTATTCATTTTCAATACACACAACTGATGTATACTAAAAAGGGTGTAAGCTTTTACTTACTTCGCATCCAAATTACGCTTTCCTTTTCGTACTTGCTCTGTTTGACCCGCTTCATTCCCAAGCCTCCATCTAGCTTGTCAAGAGTCAAACTATCATCATAATTCACAAGGTGGTTAGATTAGTCATTATAACCACGACTATTCCACCTTACGTATTTTCTATGTCAAAACTACTACTCGACTCCGTCCATGGTTAGTTTAACTTTTCAAAAGTTAACTACCCTTAATTATATGATATGTGCATATAAAATCGACTTCATAATTAAAATTTGTATTACTCCACATCACACGTAATTGGTCGAACTAGGAAATTACGCATTTGATTCATAATTTCAACATATGAACATTGTGGGCATAATTTATAACATCAACAATCAAGTTTCGTGTCACCGAAAATAGGCTGTTTTTGGTGACATGTTTAACCTGTTTACAAGTCTTCAAAAATTATGATTTTTTTATGTAGCGTACCTCTCGGAGGTTAGGCCTTCTGTTAAAATTTCAAGATCTAACTCTTTACCAAAAATTCATAAAAATTCATTTACTAAGCTACAATCAGATTCGTCACTTCTGACTGCAGCTTACGGAAAAATTCATTAAAAATTTCTCGTTTATCCGATTGACGAAATTCCAATTGGAGATTCTTTTAATCACTTAAAAATTTCTACAGTAAGAATTTGAGATCATAACTCTATTCCTAAATTGAGTTATGACATTTGTAATGGGCTGCAAATTCAGCCAGAAAACGCAGCTTGAACCTTTGATACGAAAAAATTCATAAAACGCTCAATTTTCGTCAAAAAAAATGCGATTCCAGTGGGGTTTTAAAGATATTTCCTGGAATTACATTTTTGACTTAAGAAACACATGTTTTTGTCAAGTTTTCTCTATGTTACAGCCAATACAAGTCGGCTGTAAATTCTGATCAGGAGCTATTTGAATTCAGCTTTCAATTAAAGCATGTTCTTGACATCATAACACTATTTTCTTTGCAATCAAAACCCTAAAAACATCTCATACATGAATTTAGCATCAACAACATCTGAATTTACTTGAACTAAGCATGATTTCAATATATACTTGTCTAGGGTTTACTCCTAGACATAATATTGTTCCTATTCCATCAATACAACATCCATGCAACACAAATTTCGAATCTCACATGTTTATCAAAATCTCAAGATGTAACTAGAAGATGAAATTTGACATACCTTGTGATCCCTTCACTGAGGTGATCACTAATCTGATCTTAGATTTTGATTTGGAGTAGATTTGGCTTCTCAATTTGATCAATTTTGCAAGTTAGGGTTAAGTTGGAGGAACCCTTGTTCGCCGCTGTGTTTTCTACGACCAGAACACACACTTTTGTGTGTGTTTTGGTGTTTTGTGTTTAATAAATTAACCCTTTTCTCTTTTACCCCTTTTAGTCCCTCTTGTTTGGTTAGTTATTAATTAGGTCACAACCTAATTATTTTTTAACAACATTCTCACTTATTAACTAGGTTTGGCATTCCTAGTTATCTTAGTGGGTTGGGGAAAGTTTATGACTAGGTCTGCTTTAAGTCCCGTTAACTCAGACCTTTTGTCCATTTTATTTCTTGAAAGTTCTTATTCGCTTTTTAATTAATATTATGATTATTTATTTAAATCATAATATTTACCGGGTTACTTTTACCACTAACGGTATTTTACCCGTTATTTAAGTATTAACAAGGTTTGATTACCAAACCCGTTTTCAGGGTGTTACAAGTCTACCCCCCTTAAAGAGGTTTCGTCCACGAAACCTTTCTCACGTACTTTACTAGTTTAGATCATCCGAACCTTAGCTTCGGTGATCACTTGAGCATTGCTCGCACATAATAATCCCACCAAAAACTATGGTAATTTTTTTTAAGGCGTATGCGCCTGTCACGTGTAAGGCCTCGTAGGCCATAACTTTCAGCTTTCGTTTCTTATTCTGGTTACTTATTTGACCGAGTTGTCATCTGATTACTCGGTTGTATTTATTATTCAACATGTTTATGTCTAGCTAATTTTATATTGACAAGCACTTTACATAGGTCGTAACACTATTTTGACTTTGCATGGTTTTTACCGGCTAGACTGATTTGTCGCCGTCACTTTATACCCCGTCACTCGGGTATATCATATTGCCATCCCGGCCTTTTTGCATGTTTCTGGTTTCATATCTCATAATTCACGTTACAACGTGGTTACGTTCTATGTCACTTTCAGTGATCGTAATCACATCACATCTTGTTTAAGTTTATGTCGACTTTTCATCGTCGAAAATCTTTCTTTCGAACGTATTGTTTTACTCCTATCGGTTAAAACCTATATCCTTTTACATTAACCATTTCCGAGTTCGTCCCATAATATTCATATTTGTTAAAACGTTGTTTCTTACTAAAACTGAATGTTAGTTTAACGTTTTTCTCTTTAGCTTATGTCAATTACTCACATCAAAGAAATTGACAACCAATAATTTATTCCCTTCCGTTGTCATTTCGGTAATGTCCTCGCCCTTTTTGTGAAATAACACAAATTAGAATTCGTGAATTCTTTTGCCATTTCAGCTTGTTTAGATGTTTTAGTGAATCTTTCACTTTTGTCCACTAGACTTTTCATGATCTCTTTGCTTTTAACCCATTTAATTAACTTAGCGAAACTCATTGCTTTTATACTAACCTTATCTCCCGTTATTATTTTACGCGGGATATTACAACCAGTTTCCTCGTTTTATTCTATTGACCCGTTTGACTTATTCATGTGAAATTTCATCATTTATGGATGTCAACTTCATTCTTTGTTTTGACCCGTTCAACTTTAAAATAGTTGAACATAATTTATCAAAATTTCTATTTACATCATCTTGTCGTCTTTTAGTCATGACTCAAAACCCGAGTCTTTTAATTTTCCATCCGAGTTCCCGTTTCTCGGTCTACGCATGTGTTTAATCCTTACCCATCAACCGGGTGTTTTATGGAAGTCGTCGTTATTGCAACCCTTTCGGTATACATTAAGACTTCGCTTCATTTTTATATTCCGACTTTGTCCTCAAGTTTGACGTTTTTTTTTTAAAACGGCCCGTTAAGAGATATATTTGCATTCTCCGGGTTCGAGTGTAAGCACACCCCCTCCCAATGCATATCTTAATCATTTTACATATTTGGATTCTCCGGGTTCGAGTGTAAGTACACTCCCTCCCAATGCATATCTTAATCATTTTACATGTTTGGATTCTTCGGGTTCGAGTGTAAGTACACCCCCTCCCATTGCATATCTTAATCATTTTACATTAATCTTTGTCCCTTCACTCGGGCTCATTATCCTAATGTAATACGCTTCCGTCGCTCGACTGTGCGTTTACATTATTATCAAATATTTTGCTCATTTGATTTATTTGGGTACGTTTTAATTTGTCCCAGTCACCCCGTCCTTACTACATCGGATGTAAGTATGTCCATCATAAAAAAATCATGGTACCACGTGCTCACCACTTACTTGGCCAGAGTAAGCGATCAACACCTGGTATACATGACCCTTTTATAATTTTCACATTACACCCCATGTAAGTAATGCCTCTATTTGTTTCTCTTGGAAACAATATCCCGGATAGGTTTTCTATTCGGGTTTTTCCAAGTTTTCAATCTACATATGCAACTTTCTATCTCTACGTATTTGTTGCATATTACTATATGTGTAATTAAATTTAAACAGTGCACCTGGTAATGCTTGCCCTGACAGGCTTCTCTTGCCATTAGCCTTGTTCGCGATCGGTATGCGATTTAGGTCCTTGGTGAGCATGTTCTACTTGTCGTACTTTGGACTGTTCCTCCGTCAAGTCTGCAATTTGTTAGACTCCCGCTATCTTCAGATGCAAGTATCCTTCAACTAAGCATTTACAAAAGTTAGTAATTTCAACATTAATAAATGCACGTATTGTAATACAAGGCTTTTTACTGCACGTGATTTCGTTAACTATACTAATCATTTTCGTTGGTGTAACGTGTATTACACGATACCCTATGTGTTGTTCACAACACTTTAATCATACTAGACCATTAACATACTTGTACTTACTGGATCTGCGATCAAGCCTCGAACCGAACACACTTTATTCTTTAACCATGAGCTCTGATTACCAACTTGTAACACCCTTGCTATTATTTAACGATTTTCATATAATTTAAGTCCATAATCATGTAATTACGGTTACAATTACAATGAAAAATACGGATTTATTAAAACTTTTACAATTTAAAGTAATACAACATAATGTGATTTAATTCATCGTTTTAGAATAACGACGAAACAACTTGCGGAAGCTTCATTTTTCGTGTGTTCGGTCCTTTGCCATCGCTTAATCTCCATCCGGGTACACTTGATATCACCTATGATCAAAACCAACTTAAAACTTAGTTTTGATAGCTTATAAACATGTATAAACAAGTTTCATAAACAAGCAAATAAAATAAAAATAAAATTTCTGAATTTTGCCTCTCGCGCCACGCGAGAGGCTCCTTCTTTTCCTTCGCGTGCCGCGACAGCACACGCGTGTCGCGCCCGGTGCCCGGTTCTCCTCCACGTGTCGCGGGGGAGATCATTTTCCAACAGGTCCGCATCTAGGACCTGCATTTCTTCCAGCTATGTTTATTTATCAAAAATCAAACTTTCAAAGGCCATAACTTTTGATCTAGAAGTCCGTTTTACGTGATTCTTTTTCCTACGCGTTCGAAATTTAATTCTCCATCTTATGGAGTTAAAACCTGATATTCAACTACTTCAAAAATTCAGATTTCAAGCTCTCGGCTTGAAATTCCTTTTTAACGCTTTAGACCCGTTTCATGATTCATTAAACCACTTTTGTTTAAATCATTACAAATTTTTGAGGTATTCATTATCTCAAAACCATCAACTCGTGAGTTCAAGACTTTCACACATTATGCAACTAAAGGTTGAGTTAAGCGCAAAACTTCATTTTGACCCGTTGGAGGGATTTACCATTAACTTTAAATTTCACTCATCATTTTACTACATTAAGGTGTCTACCTATTCTTCGTAATCTTAATGCGAATTCCTAAACAACCCATATGGGTCGTTTGCCCAATTCACCCATTAAGGGCTTTTTGGTTAATTTTAGTCCTTCATTTTACAACGAAGGACTTTCGCTAATATTTGACCAAAAATATCGCTTTTAACAATAATTCTAAATATGCGTACCTGGCTCGAGTCATAGGATTGACCCGTTTAAATATCTTTCACTATTAATTTCTAATTAATACCAACGCGAACTGTATGATATTTCCTGTAATCACAAAACTCAACAAGCGGTCATCAATTAATATTGTCAAATGAACTTGCCAATGTCATTTGACCCGTTTAGTCCGAACGACCATTTTCCATTATGAGATGATATCTAGTTACCATCTCGCCCTTTTACCCATTCTGGTTTACACCATAACGTAATGTTTCAAAATTTCTTATTAGTTCATCGTCACATGACTAATTTACCAATTTACCATTTTTGCCATTGTTTATGATTTCTCACGATTGCACTAGTTCTGACTCATATTATTTGCGTCGGAACATTATAACTCTATTACTAACTTTTCCTTATTCATTTTCAATACACACAACTGATGTATACTAAAAAGGGTGTAAGCTTTTACTTACTTCGCATCCAAATTACGCTTTTCTTTTCGTACTTGCTCCGTTTGACCCGCTTCATTCCCAAGCCTCCATCTAGCTTGTCAAGAGTCAAACTATCATCATAATTCACAACGTGGTTAGATTAGTCATTATAACCACGACTATTCCACCTTACGTATTTTCTATGTCAAATCTACTATTCGACTCCGTCCATTGTTAGTTTACCTTTTGAAAAGTTAACTACCCTTAATTATATGATATAGGCATATAAGCTAAATCGACTTCATAATTAAAATTTGTATTACTCCACATCACACGTAATTGGTCGAACTAGGAAATTACGCATTTGATTCATAATTTCAACATATGAACATTGTGGGCATAATTTATAACATCAACAATCAAGTTTCGTATCACTGAAAATAGGCTGTTTTTGGTGACCTGTTTAACCTGTTTACAAGTCTTCAAAAATTATGATTTTTTTATGTGGCGTACCTCTCGGAGGGTTAGGCCTTGTGTTAAAATTTCAAGATCTAACTCTTTACCAAAAATTCGTAAAAATTCATTTACTAAGCTGCAATCAGATTCGTCACTTCTGACTTCAGCTAACGGAAAAATTCATTAAAAATTCCTTTTTTATCTGATTGACGAAATTCCAATTGGCGATTCTTTTAATCACTTAAAACTTTCTACAGTAAGAATTTGAGATCATAAGTCAATTCCTAAATTGAGTTATTACATTCATAATGGGCTGCAAATTCTGCCAGAAAACGTAGCTTGAACCTTTGATACGGAAAAATTCATAAAACGCTCAATTTTCGTCAAAAAAATGCGATTCCAGTGGGGTTTTAAAGATATTTTCTGGAATTACATTTTAGACTCAAGAAAAACATGTTTTTGTCAAGTTTTCTATATGTTACAGCCAATACAAGTCGGCTGTAAATTCTGATCAGGAGCTATTTGAATTCAGCTTTCAATTAAAGCATGTTCTTGACATCATAACACTATTTTCTTTGCAATCAAAACCCTAAAAACATCTCATACATGAATTTAGCATCAACAACATCTGAATTTACTTAAACTAAGCATGGTTTCAATATATACTTGTCTAGGGTTTACTCCTAGACATAATATTGTTCCTATTCCATCAATACAACATCCATGCAACACAAATTTTGAATCTCACATGTTTATCAAAATCTCAAGATGTAACTAGAAGATGAAATTTGACATACCTTGTGATCCCTTCGCTGAGGTGATCACTAATGTGATCTTAGATTTCGATTTGGAGTAGATTTGGCTTCTCAATTTGATCAATTTTGCAAGTTAGGGTTAAGTTGGAGGAACCCTTGTTCGCCCCTGTGTTTTCTACGACCAGAACACACACTTTTGTGTGTGTTTTGGTGTTTTGTGTTTAATAAATTAACCCTTTTCTCTTTTACCCCTTTTAGTCCCTTTTGTTTGGTTAGTTATTAATTAGGTCACAACCTAATTATTTTTTAACAACATTCTCACTTATTAACCAGGTTTGCCATTCCTAGTTATCTTAGTGGGTTGGGGAAAGTTTATGACTAGGTCTGCTTTAAGTCCCGTTAACTCGGACCTTTTGTCCTTTTTATTTCTTGAAAGTTCTTATTCGCTTTTTAATTAATATTATGATTATTTATTTAAATCATAATATTTACCGGGTTACTTTTACCACTAACGGTATTTTACCCGTTCTTTAAGTATTAACAAGGTTTGATTACCAAACCCGTTTTCGGGGTGTTACACCATCGTACCAGTCTCAATCGATCGGACATTAAATCGTAGCAGTGATCGAGTTATTACCCTGTTATCGCGGCAGAATTTCGTGATTGTGTGTGTTTTTGAAGTAAACAGACGATATCTCAATGTACAAAACGAGTTTTTACGTCGAACCAACGCCAAAATTCAAGTGCCAATGCCCTGAATTTATACTGAAAAATTGGCTCCCTCGCATGGCACGAGGGCCTGTTGCGTGGCGCGACGGCGCCCTTTTTAGGGTAGGGTAGCCACGTCTCCAACTAGCCTTGGTGAGTTGACAGTTTTACGAAATTCGAATTTTACATCGAGTTATGAAGATAATACCAATTATGGAATACCCCCCCCCCCCTTAGTTTTAGGGGCCCTGATCATAGTTCCGATTGTTCTGAAAATTTTAGGGGTCATGCTATATTATTTGGGGGTCTCAATTAGGGTTTTCTAGTGGATAAAACAATATAAGAGTTAATACTTTTGGTGTAAGTTGTTACATATTTTGACGTATTTTTGCCTATTTTGACGTATTCTAACATATTGTTGCGTATTTTATAGTATTTTTGACGTATTTGAGCGTATTCTAACGTATTTTAGCTTATTTTAACCTATTTTAGGGTATTTTTACGTATTTGGCGTATTTTAATTTATTTTCATGTATTTTTTTCTTAATATGACGTACATTAACATATTGCAGCTTATTTTAGCATATTTTCATGTAGTTTATCGTATTTTAGCGTATTTTAGCGAATTTTAGAGTTTTATTTCGTACTTTAGAGTTTTTTTTCGTATTTTGGAGTATTTTAGCGTTTGTTGTAGGATAACGCAAACAAGTTCTCCACAGTTTGTT
This sequence comes from Helianthus tuberosus, assembly GCA_030545235.1. Classification (NCBI taxonomy): domain Eukaryota; kingdom Viridiplantae; phylum Streptophyta; class Magnoliopsida; order Asterales; family Asteraceae; genus Helianthus; species Helianthus tuberosus. Next base: position 76,291,160 of record CM060408.1, read on the forward strand.
ATTCAGATCTCTATTCGGTCGTCTTTCCAAACTACAACACACGATAAGTTTAAACTTTATAGTGTGTGATTTGACCAGGAAAGGATTGGAGGTGATTTATACTTTTAATAAGCTGTCACATTTGTCAAGTTCGTTGCATGCATTCATATTGTTTAGACAACAACAGATAATGAATGGATTGTTGGACTTCTTGTTCCAAATGCAGCTGTAGGATCCGTACTTAAAGGTCTCTCTAAAATATGCAACCGAGACCGCCTTGTTAATTTTAATGAAGGAATGAACATTGAATGTGCAAACCACAATCGTTTTTTACTACGGAAACGGTGGCTAGGCGAAATACAAACTGCAATCGTTTGTGACTATGGGAAACACTAGCAAAAGAAACAAATATTTTTAGAGAAGCATTGGGATTCAAGGGTTTAGTTAGAAAATAATCCTAGATTGTCTAAAGAAGCGGTTTTATCATGTGTCACATGAATGTAATTAAACGGAAACTATCAATCGAGACCGCATTGTTAATTTTAATGAAGGAATGAAGACTGAATGCGTAAACCGCAACCGTTTTTTACTACGGAGTTGGAGCATGAAGAAACGAAACCCTAACATTCGTTGAGTTGGGATGTGTGCAGACTGAAACATCTTAACACGATATAATTGCAAGACTGTTTGTCGGGCTTCCAATGCCTACACAGGGTGATAAACAACGCTGATATGAGCACATAGCAACTGATTCAGATTTAAACAATGCACGCATCAATTCATCTTTTTTACTCTTTTATTCGATTTCAACAAATCTTTTCAATAATCAGCACGCAACAAATCTTTGTGTAGTTATTCTGAATGTTTCGAATCATCATAGAAGACGAAACTTCAGCAACCATTTTTCCTTTTCCTTCAATTTCGAGAACATTCTCCATATCATGAAGACGTGTCGGGTTCTTCTGCTAGTGGTTTCTGTAACCAATTGGGAACCACATATTTGCTTCAAGATTTATGTATCTGAATCAGGTTCTCAAACAAATACTACTAAAGATGAGTTAGTATTGAACAAAGAATATGAAGATCACGGTGCAAAGAGACCGCCTTGTTAATTTTAATGAAGCAATGAAGATTGAATGTGCAAACCACAACCTTTTTTTACTACAGAAACGGTGGCTATGGGAAATACAAACTGCAATCGTTTGTGACTATGGGAAACACAAGTTTTCTTTTTGAGCTTGATGGATGTCCGTTATCTCAACGTTTCTCCTTACATTACTGATCTGGAATTGGAGAACCGTTGTGCATTTGCTTACTGATCTGGAATTGGAGAACCGTTGTGTATCTGAATCGGGTTCTCAAACAAACACTACTAAAGATGAGTTGATATTGAACCAAGAATATGAAGATCACAGTATAGACATGTGGGAAGAAAGTCATTGGACTGCCACAGATGAAGTCAAATGTGATCAAACTTGGACATCAGACGTAAATCTTGAAGCAAATATGTGGTTCCCAATTTGAGGAACATAATCCCAGATTGTCTAGAGAAACGCTTTTATCATGTGTCATATGGTAACAAGAGTATGCTGTTCCAATATCAATTCCAATTGCAGTTTTTTCAACTCTCATGTTCCAAATGCAGCTGATGAAACCGGAGCTGTTATCTCGGTTGTTCAGTACTTTCGTGATAAATACAATGTTCATCTTCGTTATCCTTTGCTTTCTGCAATTCAAGCAGGCACGGATGCTAAACGTACTATTATTACATCTGATACGATTCAAGTGAGTCCTATGAAGCAAGTGTCTGTCTATTCAATTGAGAGGAATCATTGCATTACATCCCCGTTGAAAAATAGAATCGATAAATTTAGGGAAAATGGGGTTGAAAGATGATAACCCAATAGTGGGGGATCTCATTCTACAGCTTTGATAAATTAAGGGCTCAAATAATGTTTCCTAGATGTTTGAAGACCAACAAATGTCTAAAGTGTTGCTTCTTCGTTCGTGTGACGGAAAGCTACCGCGTGATAGGAAGCTACCTTGCAAATTAAAAAATTAAATCGACACCTTCAATACGCATCGTATAGGCCTATACGATGCATATTACTTTTTGATAAGGGGACATTGTCAGCCTTTGACTGACATAGAAGTTTGAACCCACCTCAATACGCATTGTATAGGCCTATACGATGCGTATTGAGGGTGTCGATTTAATCCCCTAAGGTGTGCCAATAAGGCTAGAGGGTGTGAGGGTCATGGTTGTGACATGAATTGCCACCTAGGAACATGAATGAAAGGCTACACCACCCCCTTGATTGATCCACCATGGTTTGCATGGATTAAACCATGGCAACCATGGTCCTCCTTTCCATTTTTCAACAAATCATTTCCTTTTTCTTTAGACAAAGACAAATTAAAAATAAATAAGTGGCTAGTGGTTTGGGTCATGACCATACCCTTAGGGTAGTGATTTTGGATGGTAGATTAGAGATGAGTTACATGGCACTAACATGGAGGGTCATGATGATCATAAGGATCTTGACCACACCATATAGCCTAATACGACCCCTTGCCAAAATGAAAGAAACACTATTCTAAGATTTGATGATTAAAAGAAAGTGATCTTTCACTCTTTTTTATTTTCATTTCTCTGAAACACCCACTTAATTGAATGGTAGTGTTTTCAAGTCTCATAACTTCTAATTTTATTTGAGATATATAGTAAGCATTTATTTTTTTTCTTCCAAAACCTCCTCTTCAATAGTGTTTTTCAGTCTATTCTCAACTCAAAAGTTCCTCGATACTTAATTATCAACTTTTAGGCTTACTCCTTTTGCTAGTAATGTTTGTTGATTAAGCCCTTCTTGACTTGTTTTCTTTATTCTTGCACCTATACATACTAGTGGGAAACTCGCGCGTTGCTGCGGGGGCGACACGTTGCAACGCAATACTCGTTTATGTTAGTTTAATCAAAGCACTAGTGATAGATTGTATAGTACTATTATCAGTTTTTTTACGATTAACTTTTTTATGGAACATGCTCGAATCTTATAATCTAGTATTAAAAATCGGAAAAAAAAAATAAATTCAAGAAAGTCACCATCAGGTTCAACCATTATCTCTTTATCACATGGCTGAATTTCCCAAAGAAAATCATAAAAGATATTGAAATCCTCGTCATCATCTTTGTCAATGTTCACAGCCATAATATTTTTGGTTACTTCAAGATCTTTGTGTGTTGCTACATATATAAAAGAACAATAATGAATGCTCAACATAAAACTAAATCATGAGGTAAAAGGCGAGTTTGTTTGTCTTGGTTACAGTAGTTCACTGAGTTCCTATATATATAAAAATGGAATGGCAACTATGTTTTGATTAGGATATATCATCTTCTTAGCTGCAAGTTATCTTCTTCTAAATACAGCCAAAGGGCCTGTTCAGAAATCTTCAATTATAAAAAATAATTGTTCATCCATTCTAGAAATTAAAAAATGTAACAGAGTACCATTGGTGTAACTTACACAATAGCAGAAACCTTAAATATAGCATTGCAAAATTGAACATAAATGAAAAAATAATAAAGAGTGAATTTCAAGGATTGTCCTTTATCTTTATACCCATTTTCAGTAGCTGTCCTTTATGTTTAAAATTGACAAGTTTTGTCCTTTATGTTTTCAAACCATACACGTTTTGTCCTTTAGACCTAACCCAGTTAGTTTTTTCAGTTAAATTTAGTCATGGCACATGAGAGCATATTTGTCAATTCAACTACAAATTGTTGAAAAAAAAAGAATATAATAATCAGCCAATAAATTAAACAACTCTTGAGAGTCTCAATCACAATAGTTGATCCAGGTGGAATCATCACTTTCTCCCTCATCATATTTGTGAGACATGTGTAGTGGTAGAGGGTTATAATGCCCCCACCATGGGGCATTATACGACACGTGGCGTCCTAGTCAGCAAGGGGGCATTATAGCAAAAGTGGCGTAGTGGGACATTATGCCAATAACCCCATTCAATCATAAAAAAAAAAAAAGAAAAAAAAGAAAGGAAACATCACACACAATAGTCAAAAGTTATGTCAGACTATACTCAAATATGATTGGCTCAAGCAAATGAACGGGGCTCAAGCACGGCGTTTTAATTAAAACGCGAATTCGATTTTTTTTTCCAAAATAACGCCCCAAAACGCCCCCTGTAATGGGGGGTTGGGCGTTATAGGGCGTTTTCGGGCAAAAATTTTTAAAAAAAACGCCCCACTACGGGCGGTCTGAGAAAAAGTTGAGACGAAACAGTTTTCTCAACTCGAACAGTTTACACAAAATGGTGGAAAAAAAAAGAATATAAAAAGGCAGCCATCAAAGCAGCTTGAAGAAGAAGAAGCTACAGATTTTCAGCATCGACGGCGAAGAATCAACAACGATCCGTTCATCCGGTCAATTCGATGAAGGTTACTTCGACACAAACGATTCATACTCCAACTTTTCCGTACGGATTACATGCTTCAGCTAGATTTAAATCCGGATTAGACCTCTTCACCGTTCGATTCTTCATCGGTTCCGAGTTACGGCGTTAGAGAAGATGCTGACGGAATATTCGCTTCTGACGGACGGTTTTGCTCTTCGTGAGTGGCGGAGGTTAGGGTTTCAGTTTCACTTGATTTGCTTTAGGCGTAATATGAATATTGATGTTATTGCACTTTGTTTCTGATTTATTGTATGTATTATTGTGTTTAAATGATGAGATAGAGTTAAATTAGGTTTAATTAGTACTGTATTGACAAATATGCTTCAGCTAGATTTAGTACTCGTGTATCGATAATAATCTCCTGGAAGCTATCGAGCTTTAGGTATTTTGTTGACTTCTTGTTCGTGTTGCGTTTAATTGATCAGCTAAAATTGCACTAGATTCATCTAGCAGGTGGTGAAGGCGGCGGTTGATGGAGGTGGAGGTAGGGTGGGGTGGGTGGTGGCAGGTTGTGATGGGTGAAAGAGACCAAATTTGAATTTACAAAAATGCCCTCATGTGCAAAGCACATGACCAAATTTAACTGAAAAAACTAACTGGGTTAGGCCTAAAGGACAAAACGTGTATGATATGAAAACATAAAGGACAAAACTCGTCAATTTTAAACATAAAGGACAGCGCCTGAAAATGGGTATAAAGATAAATGACAGACAATCCTTGAAATTCACTCAATAATAAAATAAATCCTGACAAAAGAGCATCATTGTTGTTTCCAAATATGAAAAGATTTTACAATGGGCTCTTGATGTTGAACTAAATCGACATCTACATCACTTTCCACAATACACAATGACAATAGTAGGTCAAAAATTATAAAAAGAAATAAATAACAGAGGTGAGAAAATAACCTTAATTTATATAATAGGCCTGGTGCATTTTAGTTTGCTATGTAGCAACACAGTATAGAGCCATCATATACAAAAGTGGCGGTTACATGCCACAAAACAAAGAGTGTAAGGCGCAAGAAGGAACTAATGCTCATGCTTAACACGCGCCTTGAGTATACCAGGATGGGAAGGTGAGGTTGAAGGTCTAGCCGATGGTATGGTGGTCTGTAAAGCGAGATCAGATCGAGGATGTAGTGTGGGTAATGGGCTCGAGCACATAGTGTTCATAAGCAGCCATAGTTTTCACACTCTCAACTATTGATGCCAAAAACTAAGTTGTGGTAAACCATATTATCTACCTATGTGTTAAAGTTTCCAATATTAACATTGTATATATTAAAGTAAGTTCCTGTTATTTTATATTTATTGATAATATAATCACTAATAAATATCCAAAGTTACAAACAGTAAGAAAAGAGATGGCGCAAACACATACCAGTTGTTTGGACTCTTATGTTGACTTGAGCCTCTAAAGTATGAGGAATGTTGTACCCGCAGACTGTAACTCTACTCTTGGGCTGCAATGCCATAATCACATTATACATCATGAGATATGAAAGATAAAGCAACAGGCAATTACATGGGCTAGTAATAAAATTTGGCATCATGGAAAACGAAAAAGGGGGTGGCTTGCTGGGTTTATGCAGCGGAGTCGGTCATGGGATACTGTAACATCTCCCCAATTTATTACGTTATGGTGTGTTGATGTTTAATCTTTTGGGCAAACAACAAACTATATTAAAGGATCTAAGGCATCGACTTGCAATTGAATGATAGAATACTAACATCAGCAACTTGTAGGTTCGCATTTTTGCCACAAATACTAATGTTAGCAACCTGTTTTACCATAAACCCGTATTCAACCATTACCCAACCCGCCTATCTATCACCTCAAATGCTAACATTTTAGGGTGAGGGCAACGCCTTGCTAACCAAATTTAGAATTTCATTTTACGGGTTCAATACGCGTCAAACTAGAAATGAATTAGGATGATCGTTTGAAGGATTGGCAAAAGATTTTCCAGTTTCTCCGCTTTCAGAAGGTAGTATCAAAGAACAATCACTGCACTTCACAAGTTCTATTTAGGCAAAGCAGACAATAAATTAAAATGATATTATTGTGTTAATATGTGGTCTATAACCTTCTAGTTTCATCTTCAACTTCAATAAGAGTTAGTACCATTGCAGAGTCCCAAAACGCTTGCATCATTGAACTCCCTCCCTCGTTAACACCTGTAGCTTCCCACCTAATTTGTAGTAGACAACTTCATATCACCTTTAAAATCAAAGGAATTGCATAAATTTAATAAACAAACGTACTCTTCTGATTATTACATTCGGTATAAAAGTGGCAGAATAAACAGGCGGGCTCACGGATCAAACGGGTTGTTTAGGTCAAAAGAAGTTTTTTTTTTGTTTGTAATTGGTTAGCATGTTAGGAGCTCGTGGGTTAACCAGTGATTTGCTAAGAAGGTATAAATGAGCAAGTGAAAAAAAGTTTGAGCCACCTATCCTCTAAATTCAGCTTCTGATTATAATGTTTACACATGTTGCAGAACTATCAATGCATACTAACATCCATAATACATTAATCTTTTAAAAATCAAATAACAATCTATATTTCTGGAATAACCTAACAGCATCCATACTCAACAAACTTCCACAAACAAAAACAAAAGGTAATCAATATCAACAACACAAAACTCAACGTTTCTAGCCAATCGAGCAACATGTAATCAACAAATCCAAACAGGTTACGAAGTAATTATGGTTTATTGTTTGAAACCGCAACCTATTTTTTTCAGATTATTAAACCCAAACCATGAATGAAAAAAGTAAACAAAAAGTCAGAAGATTGATTAGGGGTATTAAACGATTAATCACAATATGGTATGAGTCTTACCAGGTTTTGAAGAACAGGATGAACTGATGAAGGAGAAGAAAAATCATACCTATTAATAACAAAATCAAAGTATTGAAGTTCAAAATTTATGGCTCGGCTTTAATCTTCCTTCTCTCCGATCCTGTTGTTCGGATGTTTGAATATGTGTATTCGACTCTTTGAGTACCTATAATAAACACCTAAATTGCAAACCCACTAATATTCAATTCACATCTTCAATTGCATTCAACACCAAAATTGAATGGACATTTATTCAGGCCAGTGATTACACAAGGAAACCGAAAGAATCATTGAGACATTGAATGGGGGCATATTTGGAAGCAGGGATGAAAAATTAGGGAAAGAAGGCATGAATTTTGGATAGCGTCTTCATCGTTGGGTCAAGTTAGAGTTGCCGGAACCCCACCCCATGCTGTTCGTAGAACACCGTCAATCATCGCTGAATCCTAACCATACACCGAACCTCATGAACAACGTGATGGCAGAAATTTGCAAATTACACTAAGATGTATTCAAAAAGTACACTTAACAACAGATTATACAAACAAATAATGGAAATCAAACCTGTTCACTGTGTCCTTTTGGGAAGTACCTTATCCATTGATTCCTTCCACCATGGATCCTTGTCGTCCTTTACTCTCACAGATGGTGCGGCGGAGTAGTGGCGGTGGAGGTGGAGGAGCGCGGTGATTGGCGACGGCGGTGATTTCGGTGATGCAGAAATGGATGAACGGATAGTGTAGAGAAGAGGCGCTGTGCAGTGGCGGAGCTTGACCAAAAGTATCGAGGGGGCGTAAAGTGATGGGACCTAAAATTTTTTTTCCTTTCGTTATATTTCGGGTCGGATCGGGTTGGCTATTCGATTCAAGTCGGGTCAAATAATAATAGTTCCAAATAAAATAAAGTATATATTTACCAAACTAAACTACCCATCATTTATATACAAAGTTTATAAGATATACAATTTAGGAAAAATAATCGGGGGGCGATCCTATATAATTTTAAAATTTTCGGACGAAAAATCAGAACTTATACACTTCTAACCGAAACATTGGGGTGGGCGGGTGCATCCCTTGGCACCCACAATACTTCGCCCCTGGCGCCGTGGAGGATGGGGATCGGGCCATGGTGTTAGGGTTAGGTTTAGATTGATAAACCCTAACTGGTTTTATTAGTGAAGAAGAAGATGGAAGATGAAGGCGGTTGGCTTTGATGAGCAGTGATTTCGAATAGATAGAAACCGAAGCATTAAATAAGTAGGCTGAAATCCCCTAATTAACCTTCTAGTGTCTTAAAAAGTTTGAGTGAAATGGCTTACTCATCCTTGTACATGATGCTTGATAACTTGTATATATGGCAAAATTACATTTTTGTACATCACTTTTCCTTTATAATATATTATAGATGTATATATAATTACAAGTGATAATGTTAATTATAATCCAATTTATGTACGTAAAATGATAATTTGATACCTAAAATATGTTATATTATGCATTTATCACCTTCCTTTAAATTGTCCTAAGATTAGAAACAATGTGGTGTCTTATAAAAATATTCACATGGAGGGGGGACATAGAAAGAGAAAAGTGGTAATGTTAACAATCTCTCAACCTCAACACTAAGAAATTTTGAACCAAGTACTTATAGTTCAAATTCATGTTTTTTTTACATTTACTTTCACTATTTTAGTAATTAGAATTTGAGATGTTGAACCATAAATAATGACCAGTTGACCAACAAAGGATCCCGGACACCTATGTATTTACCAATATATTTCATATAAGGTTGTCTCAAGGGATGGATCTATTTAGTCAGCACAATAAAAAAATAAAATTAAATTAAATAAATGAAGAAACAAGGAACTAATTTTAGTTTTATTAGTTGGGTTTATGTTTCAACCATAAAGGTTAATCTTCTTAATCCTCCCTGAGCTGAGCAATGATCCTTCCTACAAAACAATCAACACCCCGTTAAGCTTGTTAAGAGGGGAATATGGGGGTTTCCCTCTTAACCACTCTCCGGCGTGAGAATAACTAACTTTTTTGAGGAAATAAGTGTGTGTTAAGAGTGAAATAATAGAGAATAGCATGAATTAACCTGTGAATGAAGGTTCCTATTTATAGTCGGAGTGGTGTAGACGGAGATGGGCTGATTGGCCTTGGGTCTGAAGACGACAACAAGGAATATTCGCTTTGTCCCTCTGGTGACGACCGTTAGTGTCTTCTAAAAGATCCTCGGTTCTCGCGCACCTTGATTGGAGCCACGTGTCCTGGTTGTCGTCCTTGTTGTCTCTCTAACATCAGCAGGTGAGTGGAGATCATGGGGCAGTTGTCGCTGCCCCCTGGTTGGTGCCACGTAGGCGTCCTTGTGTACTTCTTATCTCCTGCACGATTGCTAATCATGGTGCACGATAGAATACAGCCTGTTGGACGCTGATTGGCTCGCTCTTCTGCCACTTGTACCTTTGACGCTTCCTAAAAAGGCCCTGCGCCGTTGCCCTCGCGCGGGCTTTGATGTGTGTCTAAATAGCCGACGCAAGGCTTAGGAGTTAAGGGCTCTCATTTAGGACGCTAAGTATGAAATCTGATGTTACATCTTGTTTGGATGTCGCGCGCTGCTTAGATGTTGCTAAAGTAGCCCCATGCGGGGTCTGTAGATTAATCAGATTATTGTATAAGGAGTATGGTTCAGCGCGCTACCTAATTGGTCTGCGCGGCTTTTTGGGACCATACCCCTTCAAGTCCCCCCAGTCCAGTGCTGTTTCCATGCACGAAGTAAATGGTTGGAGCTCTGGACTCAGAAAAAAGAAAGTGTGTTTATCTTTAGAGCATTCGTTAGGCCGTGGTAGTCGGCGCGCGTGTAAGTGTTTGTCCATTACTATGGCGCGGCTACCAGGCTTGCTCACTTACAGTCGTTGCTTTTGAGGGTTGGCGCATCTGATCATTGACTAATGATGCATGCGTCGCAGCCCTTGCGAACTTGAATATGACGCTTCGTTTTAAGTTTAGGCGGGAAAGTCCTTGAATTTTGAATTCTGGCAGGTTGGTGCAAATGTCGTTGATGGAGACCTTTGAGTTGACTGTTTACATGGCGATCATCATGCTGTCACTGACGGTTCGCCTTTTGTCAGGTGAGTGAGGCCCACGCGCGCGTGGTAACCGTCACTCCGAGAATCCCTCCTTACGTGGCGATCACTGGTTGGTTACGCGCGCGGTGATTTCGGCACATTTACCCATCGCATTAAATGCAATGGGTATATATATCCGATGATAGAGAGAGAATTGCACATCCATTCTTTTGCATATTCTCTTTTCTCTCTCTGATCTTCATCTTTCCTTCAAATCTTCAAAAATTTCTTGAGAAACCTTCAAGTTTTTCCAGAAAATCAGCAGGTCATCATCCAACTTCTTTTTACTCTAATATACATGGCTGAAGAAGAAGCAGTTCAAGTCGAGGAAGGCCTAGTTCCGGTACTTAAATGGGATCAAGGGCTGTTCGAGCATATCATGAGAGGGTTTGTGTTTCCTCTTGAATGGGATGCACGTTATCCCTAGCAGGGCCAGATGGCCACTGACGCACCGCCGAGCTACATAACGTTATTCACTGATTTCTTTCTAGACGGGAACTTCCGGTTGCCGGCCACTACCTTCATGGCATATATTCTGCATTTTTATGGTTTCCACATATCTCAGATGAGTCCCATGGGGATGGTTAGAGTCAGGCATTTCGAGTTTTTGTGCAGATCTCAGGGATTGGAGCCTACTGTTGAGAAATTTAGAGCCTTCTACCAGTTGATCAGGAATATTGGTTTTTATTCCTTCGGTAATTGTGGTGCTGCAACGAAGATCTTGATAAGCCCAACAAAGAGCTTCCATGACTGGAAGATGAAGTTCTTCTTCATTAGGGAGGAAGTGATGCCGATAGTGATGATCTTTCGGGAATCGGATAAGATCGAGAAGGAAGAACTTCCTATCCCAAAAACTGCTGATTGGTACATGTGTTTACTCGCCACACCAAACCGGATCTTTGGTGAGCAGGTGTTGGTTGCCGCGGCCATGAGTGATAAGTGGCCGGAGCGCAGTGAAGAAGTTCCCGTTCTGATGTTCAACGGCCAAGGTATGCCTTAATCACTTATGTTCTTTCTTTTAGTTCACCTGCGCCTGATTGTTGTTTCTTTTTACAGCTGCTCAGCTATACAAGGCTGCATTCCCCACTTTCGGCGGGTCGATGGGCGTGCGCCCATTAGAGGCCGGTGAAGTCTACTGATACGAGCAGATCAAGGGCAACTTCTTGTATCCACCAACGGGAGCCTTTCCCAATCCTCCTACTGTAACCGAAGGTGCGCATCTTCCCAAACCAAGACCTTTGCGAGGCGTGACTTCTGCTGTAAAGGAGATCTTGTTTCTTTCCAGGGAGGAGTCCATAGGCTCGTCACAAGAGAGAGTTGAGCTCATGGTCTGACATATTTGCAGGTGTGTTACGCGACCTGGGTATAGACTGATGTGTGTAAAATACAACATATAAATTACATCAAATGAGACATAAAACTAACCCTTTTTAGTACTAATGTTGGAAAAAGTGTGCTTTTTTCTTCCTTTTGTATTTTCAGGACCAAATGAGCTTAAATGAACAAAAGGAACAAATATGCAGCAAAAAACTAACATAAATACAAGAAAAGGAATAAACGTGACATGCCCGACCACTCGACAGCATCTTCCCAAGCAAAAACAAAGAAACAGAAGGCTGACCACGGTCCCATGCCCAGCGGACACGGGGGCGTGGCTAGGTGTTTGCAGAAAAGACAAAGCAATGGAAGCTTCTATTCCCAGCACGGGGGCGTGCCCAGCTCAACACGGGCCGTGGTCAACGCTAAGATTCGCAAAATCTTGTAAATCTTGATAGTACAGATACGCTTCTTCACACGGGGCCGTGCCCAGCGAACACCGGAGCGTGTGGAGCCTAATACAGACAATTACAATTAATGAAGAAAGAGAAAGAGGATGGACACGGGGCCGTGTCCGGGCTTCTGTGCAGGCTATAAATAGGGGTGCTTGGCTCATTTCAAAGGCATCCCATGGAAAACCACCTTTCTCCCACTTCACCCACACTCCACCACCCTCACAACACCAGATCCACAACCATCATCCATCATCCACCTAGAGTGTGTGTAGTAGTCTCGGGATCCAAGATTGATCGTAAGAGTTCTTGACAATCAAAGGCTATGTTTGCCTAAGTCTCTTACATTACTTGGTGAAGACAAGAATTTAATGTAATACTTTTGATTTTTAATCTTTTCGCACTTTTTATTTGGTTTTGTATTAATGACTTTAATAACTAGTTTCTTATGTTGAAGGTGAAACTTCCTTATCATTTGTCCGTGGTGTCTTGGCATTATTTTTCTGTCTATATAAAATAAAAGATTTTCACCATTCATATCTCTACGGTCTATATAGAGATATGTTGGCTACCTGGTTGGGGGTTAAGGGAATGGTTTGGTAAGGTTCTTGTCTTGTTCAGTTTATAGATCCTGCAAGGACCTGGGTCAAGCTTACTAGGACCTCCTTCAATACCCACTGGTATTGGATGACGGGGGTGCGAATGGCTTGATCCCCTCATATGTAAACTACTATTAATACATTAACCTGGCTACTTGGGATTGTATCCCTGCTGACTCAAACCACTTAGCCGAGGGTAACGTCACCTTCAAAAGAGGGGCCTACCACATTACGCATTATAACTTAATTAATTATCTTCCAATATTCCGACCCATTAGGATTGTATCCTTGTTGACTCAAACCACTGGGTTGAGGGTAATGTTACTTTCAAAAGAGGGGCCTACTACTATAACTAAGATAATCTCTTAAAAAGTGCAAAAGTGCGGAAATCATCAAAGGTTACATTAAAGGCGAGTCGGATCCAAGTGATTCATCTTGTCTATCTGTTTTTATTTTACATTTTTCAGCATTTTAGTTTTTATTTTTCATGTTTAAAGAACTTTTCTAAAACTTTTGATTTGATTAGACGTTGAGGATAAACCGGTATTAAAAGCTCTTGTGTCCTTGTACGACCTCGGTATCTTACCAACGCTATACTACGCTCACGATGGGTGCACTTGCACATGTGGTGTTTAATGTTAGTAGAATATCGTGTTTTATAAATTTAAAACTTGACTAACGTGTTAAAAAGGGCTTAAAATATAAAGAAAAACTTAATAAACCCGACACACACCAAGTTTTTGGCGCCGTTGACGGGGACACAAGGATTTTAAGAAAGCTTAAAATCGACGGCCTAATCAGTTTTTCAAAAACCTTTTTTAAAACCGCGTGCATTTTTACATTTTTAGTTAGTTTTTGCATTACAGTAGCCTAAACACGGGGCCGTGTTCACTGAACACGGGGCCGTGCTACATTTTTTTTAATCAAACGCCCAGATACAGAGTCTGAACACGGGGTCGTGCTCGCTGAACACGCCCCTGTGCTGCACAAAACCAGTCACATTTTCTAAAACGCCCAGATACAGAACCTGAACACGGGGCCGTGCTCGCTGAACACGGGGCCATGCTCGCTGAACACGGGGCCGAGTCCAGCCTCTGTTTACATTTTTATTTTTGTTTTATGGTCTCGAGACTCTATTATGATATGCTGAGTGATTCTTATAGATCAATACTCAGAAGGTTACAACTACCACTATGAGGAGGATGATTATTGGGAAGAGTATTGTACTATTTGTGGCAACCCTCATTCGGTACAATATTGTGACCTCTTTGAACCATCCCCTTCATACACCTGCTATGAGGAGCCCAGGTACGAGCCATCAACTTCATACACATCTTATGAAGAGCCAAGGTATGAACCTTCTCCATCATACTCATATTTTGCTGAACCAAGGTTTGAGCCTTCATACTCATACTTTGAGGAGCCAAGATATAAGCCTACACCTTCATATGCTTATTTTGAGGAACCATGGCGTGAATAACCCACCTCGTATGAGTATTATGAAGAGCCAAGTTACGACCCTTATTCATCATATACTTACAATGAGGAACAATGGTATGAACCATCTACTTCATATGAGTATTACGAGGAACCAAGGATCGAACTTCCGAATTCAAGCTTTGAAGATACTTATTCCACTCACTTTGACGAACCACCAACTATCTCGCCCGTAGCCAAAAAGATAATAGAACACCTTAAACTATCGAGCGCTATATAAAAGAATCCCGCGCAAGGGAAGAGGAGTCCCGCGCAAGGGAAGAATAAAGAAGAGATAGTTGAAGAGGTAAAAATGGAAGAACAAGTAAGTGAAAAACTGACACATGAGTTAAACAACAAAAAAGGTGAGTCCGATAACGTTAAAATTCAAGAAGAGTCCAATTTTCAAGAAATTAATCTCTTGTCACCTTCTTTCAAAAATCATTATTCAATACCCACTCATGCTAAGTTTTTAAAAGAGTTAACCACTAACACTAAAATTGACGAAATGGTAAGCACTAAGTTAACAAATGATCAAACTACGCTAATAAAAGATGATCCATTTGGAATGAGTAAATTACAAAACTCGTCCTTTATGTATATCACTTATTGCAAAGTGTGTCCTTTGTCTTAAAAAATTACAAAAAACGTACTCGATGTTTGCAAACACTTACATGTTACGTCCTTTAGCCCTAACTCAGTTATTTTTTATGGTTAATTCTAAACAATTGGACCCCACATGAGGGTATCTTGGTCATTTTACCCCAAATATTAAAATAAATAATTATAAAAAATAAAAATAAAAATAATAAATACATAAGAAAGAGGATACATACATAATTTTTCTCATCATCTCTCTCTCTAACTTCACTGTCACCACCACCTACTCCCACCGTCTACCACCACCTCCCCCACCACAACCACCGTCACCACCATCCACCTGTCACCAACAACATCACCACCCCACCAGCAACCACCAACACCACCACCATCCTCCGAAACGCCGTAACCGCCGCAAACGAGTGATGTTTTACATCACTATGTTTCAGGATCTGATCGTTGACGGTCTAGGGTTTTGTCAGCTGTTTCGAGATCTGATGTTTTCAAGGTTAAGCAGGTGAGTTTGTTGAGCGGGCTATGGTTCCAGTTGTTGCTACTGGAGCTTCATCTTCCACGGGAGCAAATGAAGAGTAGAGGACCACCGTGCTGATGGCTCAAGAGCAAAATGTTTTCAATTAGACTGATCAACTGAATGCATCCAGCCAATAATCAACAAGCTTTCATGGTGCAGGTGTCCAACGGGGGTCCTACT
The DNA here is from genome assembly GCA_030545235.1 of Helianthus tuberosus. NCBI lineage: Eukaryota > Viridiplantae > Streptophyta > Magnoliopsida > Asterales > Asteraceae > Helianthus > Helianthus tuberosus. Next base: position 76,306,751 of record CM060408.1, read on the forward strand.
CTTGGATTGGACAGATCAGGATGGATGCAGCAACACATATCTCACCAACATCCCGTTGTTGTTCCCCAACTCCGTCAACAACCACCGACGACGACGAATCACAGTCACTCCGACAATCATCCTTAAACACCACCACCGTCGACTTCTGTCGTAACGGTAAAACAAATTCCGACAATCGAGGCCCACTGAACGACTCCAGTGTACTACTCATACTCTGGTTTTTTCCCATCTTCTCATATCTGATCAATATATTGTATATCTCTCTCTTTTGTTATGAATCTCTATCTGTGGGGAGATGAGAGAGATTTTAAGGAGGGAGAGAGGGGGTTTTGGTTTATCGATTTTTGAAATTTGTTTTGGATTTTGGGTTTTTCTTTTTCTTGTTTCAGACCCTAGACACGCTTTGATTTTGGATTTTGAGAAATGAAGAAGAAGAAGAAGAAAGTGGAAGGAAAGTTTCTCGGGCGGTGGGAGAGGTGGGTGGTGGATGGTGGTGGGAGGTGGTGGCGGTGGCGGCAGGTGGGTGGTGGTCGGGTGGTTGTGGTGGTGGGTGGTTAGAGTGAGAGAGATTGTAGAGATAGAGAGATAGTGTATGTATTTGTTTAATATATAAATAAAATTCTTTTATTTATTATTTTTTATAATTATTTATTTTATTAATTAAAGTAAAATGACCAAAATACCCTTATGTGGGAACCACTAGGTCAGATTTAACCATAAAAAAATAACTGAGTTAGGGCTAAAAGACGTAACATGTAAGGATTTGTAAACATCGAGTACGTTTTTTGTAATTTTTGAAGACAAAGGACACACTTTGCAATAAGTGACATACATAAAGGACGAGTTTTGTAATTTACTCATTTGAAATTAACATTACACCGGTCCATGTTTCTTTCAAAGTTCCTTTATTAGTAATATTACAATTGATGAAGATCTTTGTGTTAATATAATGCCCAACTACATTTTTGAAAAATTAAGTATTGGTGATTTTTCTCCACTTCAAATAACCATTCTTTTATCTAATCGGAAAACAATAAAATCAATGGGAGTAGTTGAAGATGTGTTAGTCCAAACAAATCAAATGGTAATCCCAACCGACTTCGTTATCCTTGATGATGCTCCGTTAGTGTTGGGCGACCTTTTGTAAAAACCTTTTAAGCTTTGAAAAATCGGAAGAAAAACAATCTACCCATTCAATTAGGAGCATTCAAAAAAAGTGTCGATCTTGAGCGTTCAATGAAATATCCATTCGGCAACAATGGCCCCCTAATTGAAGATGAAGATGAGCCACCTGATACAAGAGAAGAAATCAACCACTTTGTTGAAGAAGGGTCGCCATAGAACAAACCTTTTTGGTTCTTGATCAAAATGAGCAACCAAATAAGGCGTCTCCCAAAGACCCACCACTTGAGCTCAAAGAACTTCCAAAAGGTTTGGAATATGCTTTTCTTGACAAAGATGGTAAGTTACCTGTAATTATTTCGTCAAAATTAACTAGTATAGAAAAAGAAAAATTAATCATACTTTTGAAAAAACACAAAAACGCGATCGCTTGGAAGCTTGTAGATATTAAAGAAATAAGCCCTTCCATGTGAACGCACAAAATCTTAATGAATGATGACTATAAATCGGTAATACAACCACAACATAGAGTAAATCCAAACGTCCAAGAAGTGGTTAAAAATGAAGTCATCAAATTACTTGACGCCGGACTCATTTACCCAATTTTCGATAGCCCTTGGGTAAGTCCCGTTCAAGTAGTTCCTAAAAAGGGAGGTATGATGGTGGTCACAAACGAGAAAAATGAATTAATACCAACAAGAACCGTCACCGAATGGAGAGTTTATATAGATTATCGTCGATTAAATAAGACAACAAGGATAGATCACTTTCCTTTACCTTTTATTGATCAAATGTTAGAAAGATTATCCGGTCACAAATTTTATTGTTTCTTAGACGGTTTTTCAGGTTACTTTCAAATACCGATAGCACCCGAAGACCAAGAAAAGACAACATTCACATGTCCCTACGGAACTTTTGCTTATCGACGCATGCCTTTTAGTCTATGTAATGCCCCCGCAACCTTTCAACGTTGCATGGTGGCCATTTTCCATGATATGATAGAAAAGACTATAGAAGTCTTCATGGATGACTTTTCTATCTTTGGAGATTCATATGACCAATGCCTCGATAACCTTGAACGAATGCTATCCTGATGTGAGGAAACTAACGTCGCCCTTAATTGGGAAAAATGTCATTTCATGGTAACGGAGGGAATAGTACTCGGTCATAAAATCTCAAGCGAAGGAATGGAGGTTGATCGAGCTAAAATAGACACTATTTCTCGATTACCACCCCCATATCCTCCGTGAGAGCCATCAGAAGTTTCCTAGGGCATGCCGGATTCTATAGACGATTTATCAAAGACTTTTCCAAGATCTCAAGACCTCTAACAAAATTACTTGAAAAAGATGCTACTTTCATCTTTGACACGGATTGCAACCAAGCATTTCTCACACTAAAAGAAATGCTAGTCAATGCACCTATCATGATAGCGCCTGATTGGAAATTACCTTTCAAAATCATGTGTGATGCAACTGACTTTGCAGTTGGAGCCATCTTGGGACAAAGAAAAGATAAGCATTTTCACCCAATATATTACGCTAGCAAAACACTTAACGGTGCACAAGAAAATTACACAACAACTAAAAAAGAATTACTAGCTGTAGTATTTGATTTTGGTAAATTCCGTTCTTATCTTGTTCTTTCTAAAACGATAGTTTATATAGACCATGCAGCCATTCGTTATCTCTTTAAGAAACAGGATGCCAAACCGCGTTTGATCAGATTGATTCTACTCCTCCAAGAATTCGACATTGAAATAAAAGACAAAAGAGGAGCAGAAAACACCGCTGCATATCATCTTTCACGCTTGGAAGATCCAGCTTTGGAGGCAACTAGGGACGAGCTAATGAATGAAAAATTTCCAACAGAGTCCCTAGAAATGGTGGAATACCGAGAAGAACCATGGTATGCCAACTATGCTAACTACTTAGCTAGTGGAATAGTCGCAAAAAGATGGCCACATCATCAAAGAAAGAAATTCTTTGCCGATGTAAAGCATTATTTTTGGGAAGATCCTTATCTTTTCAAAATGTGTGCCGACCAACTTATCCGACGATGCGTACATGGTAGTGAAGCAAGAAGAATTCTCCGCCATTGTCATGAAGGTCCATACGGAGGACATCATGGTGCCGCTAGTACCGCACGAAAGGTATTTGATTCAGAAATTTATTGGCCAACCATTTATAAAGACGCCCAAAGTCTTGTCAAGACATGTGACGTTTGCCAACGATCAGGTAATATTTCTTCCAAAAACGAAATGCCACAAAATGGCATTCTTGTTTGTGAAATTTTTGATGTGTGGGGACTCGACTTTATGGGACCATTCCCACCATCAAAAGGAAACAAATATATACTTGTGGCAGTGGATTACTTGTCTAAATGGGCCGAGGCCGAAGCCCTTCCAACAAACGATGGAAGAGTTGTGGTAAGATTCTTGAAATGATTATTTTCTCGTTTTGGAACTCCAAAAACATTAATAAGTGATAGGGGTACCCATTTTTGTAATCATCAACTTGAAAATTTATAACAAGGTATGGGGTCTATCACCGGGTCTCAACAGCATATCACTCTCAAACAAATGGACAAGCCGAAGTGACTAATCGAGGTTTAAAAAGAATACTTGAAAAAACCTTAGGGTTTAATAAAAAATAATGGGCCGAAAAATTAGACGATGCTTTATGGGCTTTTCGAACTGCATATAAAACAACAATAGGTACCACCCCATATAAGCTTGTCTATGGAAAAAGTTATCATTTGCTGGTAGAAATAGCACACAAAGCCTACTGGGCAATTAAAAACGTAAACTTAGACATAGAAATTGCCGATAAAAATCGATTTTGTCAATTAAATGAATTAGACGAATTAAGAAATCACGCATACTCTAACTCCGAAATTTATAAGGAAAGAATGAAAAATTTGCATGATAAACACATTAAACCTAATGAATTTCGAGTAGGAGATCAGGTTCTATTGTTTAATTCACGGCTTCGATTATTTCCCGGTAAATTAAAGTCTAGGTGGACGGGTCCTTTTTCCATCACCCACATTTTTCCACACGGTGCAATTGAAATTAAATCTCGGAATGGAATCCCATTTAAAGTCAATGGCCAGCGGCTAAAGCTTTATCAAGGATTTATTGAGGATGAAGAGGAGGAGATCTCGCTACAAGCGGCCGAAGAATAAACGAAGGTTTGAGCATCAACATCATATCTTGTAAGTAACGAACGACGGAAAAGCTTCTAAATCGGTAAGATTTCTAAAACCAAATTTCGGGAAACAGGTCACTCACACGTGCACTAAAAATTTAATTTTACCCGCCCATGGGGCCGTGCCTAGCTGGACACGGGGCCGTGTTCGCGTAAATGACGGGGATAAAACCCCTTTTCTTTTCATTTGTTCACTTCAACACGACCCGTTTCCCCGAAAACTCTCTGCTTCCACCGGAAATTTCTGCAGATTTTCACGTTCTTCCGACTTCCAACAACGTCAAGGTATGATTCTATCATCATGGTTAGTTAGATTAATCACTTACATGTAGTTTAACATCAAAAATTTGGGGAAATATCTAGGGTTCTTCAACTCGAACCAAATCAAACCCCAGATTTTTGCTTAGATCTGTTAGTAGTAGTGTAGTTGCATGTTATAGGAAGTAAATCAACTTGAATTGTTTGAAGATTTGCCCGATTTCTCACAAAAACCTCAAACTCTTGTTTTTTAGCCTAAAAAGATGAAATGGAAGGGGTAAACGGTTTGTTTTGGGAAAAACGGCACTTGGGGTTTCATTTTCGAGGAAAACCGTCCCTACTTGACCAAAAATTTTCAAGTTTTCGGAATCGGGTCGAAAAATTAAGTTTTTGGGAAACAGACGCCTGAGCACGGGGTTGTGGTCGGCGAACACGAGGGCGTGTCCGGCAGATTTTCAGCGAACATGGGGCGTGTCCAATAGACACGAGGCCGTGTTCAGCTTACTGTTTTCAGTTTTCTTCAAAAAATTTACTGTTTCATGCTAATTGTTTGGTGTTTTCTTTCAGATGGCCAAGAAATTTACGAGATTCAACCAGAATGAGTGGGCTGCTCAAGCCCGATTTGAAATTCTTAAGACAAGGCCCGAAGAAAACCCACGACAAGTCTGCCTCAACACCTTAGAAGCGATAGGACAGATTGACCGCTTCAACAACCTAGTCACTGGTCCATTGAGGGCAGCTCTTTGCACTAGGCTCCACTCGGTTCACGAGTATAACATGGAGTTCTATAGCACGTTTGTCTTCAAGGGAAAAGCGGAGCCGTTTGATAATGAGGGAGTGAAATTTCGTTGTGCGGGGAATGTGCTTTCGATTTTGATTGCACAATTTGGGTCAATCATTGGGTTGTATGCTAAAGAGGATGCTAGAGATGAGGAAAACACGGGTGGTCTCCGTGAACTCCCACAAGACCAACGTCAAGCAGCATGGGCTCAAATTGGGGAAGGACACTATAACCCAAGAAAGACCAAGAGCACACAGTTGCGGGACCCTCTCTACCGCTACATTCATAGGGTCCTCAGCAACTCCCTCTGCCAAAGGCACGAAAGTACTGGTGTTGTAGGCTTGCGCGATCTGTTGGTCCTACACTGCATTTACAACCGTGTAACCCTCGATGTTCCATACCTGCTTCTACGCAACATGCACCTGAACCAGCTAGCCAATCCCCTGACCCCTATCTTCTTTGGAGGGTGGGTTTACCGCCTTTTCAAGAACTTCGTGCCAGAGATGCCAAGGTCCTTCTGTAAGGGCCCGTGGTCGGGGAAGGTGGATCTCATCATATGCCGCTCGATGGGGATTATAAATGAAGCGGGTGAGGGAAATATTTGTTTTCAATTGGTTCGGGGGCTTGTGTGGAACCCTCAAGAAGCTCTCGTCCTTTACGCTCCACAAATTCATCCTCCTCCACAGTTCCAGTATCAGCATCATGGTGATCCGGGCCATTCCTCCACTCAAGGAGGTGGTTTGCCTAATTTACAATGTTTACATGATCTTTTGCAGGAAAACCTCATGTGCACCCGCAACACCTACAATATGTCAAGCAACGCGTACACCCGGGTCGGAGTTATAGAGAGGAACATCTCCGACATGCAGGATGACATCAGCAACATCCGGGAGTACGTGGCGGGCCAAGGAGGAGATGACGATGACGAAGATATGGACTGAGATGGAGGCGTCGAAGGCGATGTGACACGGTTGAAGGTCTTAACAGGTTAACCCCCCTTATGTTACAAACAATTTATCTGGCCTGCATTGTTGAACAATTTACCTTCCGTCGAACTCTTTTACTTTCCTGCATTTTTTTTAGTTTGTGTTATGGATGTTAAACTTATGGTAAGGTAGGATGTTGGTTATTTGTGTGGTGTGGTATTTTTTAGAAAAATAGGTACCTAGGAGGCTTGGAAGCACTAAGTATTAGTGCTACCTAAGCCCGGAGACCAGAACCGAAAGCCAAAACTCGTTTTCAAAGATTGCAGATTGTCAACACGGGGTCGTGCCCAGCCAGCACGCCCCCATGTCCACCACCCTGTAGCTGCTGTTTGTTTAAAACATGCCCGACACGGGGCCGTGTCCACCGAACACGCCCCCGTGCCTGTGACAACTGTGCTCTCTAATCGATGTACAATGCAAAACAATGTTAATTATTAATAAAACAATGTGTTTTGGTGTTATTATATGTGTATTTGTGTTTGATGATTTTACGATTCGATTCGATTCCGATTTCAAGTTTTAAATCGCTTTCTGGAAGGTTATACGCAAACTGGTGCGTAAAGGCAGTCAGTTTAACGCGAAAAACACTCCGGAATAGTGACATAGGCTTAACATACCTTAAATAACCTTCACATAACTTAGAGATAAGTTTTGGATGGTTTGGTGTGTTGAAAACAAGTCTATTCGATCGCAGGGACTATTTGTGTCAAACTGCGAAACTATACCGATTCGTATGGTATCGAAGAGTCCGGAACTTGATCATAAGCTAAATATACCATAAATAACCTAAACATAGCTTAGAAATAAGCTTTGAGGGGTTCGGTATGCGAAAACATGCTTATTTGATCTTACAGGGACTAAAAGTGTCAAAAACGACGTAAGTTTGCATTTTCGCGCATATCTTATGTTCTGACCACATCTGGACATCCAAAATTTTTGTACACACTAAAATATTTTTTTTAGTGATCGGCATGCAAAAATACCATTCGTCGCTCAATTTGGATCGTTTTCGCGTCCGTTTGAGTTTCGTCCTAATTAACCGAACAACGCAATCATACGACCAAACAAACCGACATACGAGATATTTTTGAGCATGTTTTGAGTTCCCAATACTTTAACTTCATTTTAGAGATTTGAAATGAGGTTAACGGGGCTTAAACATGTCAAAAATGAGCCGAAATGCAAGTTTTACAAGTTCAGGGGCTAAATATGACAATCTGCCAAAGATGGCCAGGCGGCCCGCGTGAGCCTAGCCATATCATTACACGGCCCAAGTCATCCTTGCAGATCAGAAACATTGAATCTGGTCATTTAACTCGAATTTGTTGGTTTTGATCTCTAGTTTTCAATACTATGGGCTGGTTTGTGTGGAGAACAAGTCCCCCAATCAGTCATTAACATTTGTATGGCCAAGATCATTCCCTCTTCTCCAAGAAATGATCCTAACGGTTTGCGAAAAACTATATAAGGCCATGCCATTCATTGTTTCATTTGCTCATTTCTTCTCATTCTTCTCTACAATCTGATCTGGGGAGCTTTCTAATCTGATTGGAAACTTATTCTTGGTAGAAAAGATAGCTAGGACCCTTTGTAAGTCTTCTTTCATGCTTATTCTTTATGTTTAAGCAGAAAGTCAAACAGTTTGGCCAACAGTTTGACTTTCGGTTTTGACCATCAATTGGTCAAGTCAAAGTTCAATTGAACTTTGTAACGTGATTGTAATCACGATGGTTATAATCGTTAGCGATTATACCTACTGATTACCACGTTAACTAGGCGTAGTTGTTTTGGTCAAAAATTACCAAAGTAATTAAGTGATCAAATTAGTTAAGTGAGGTAGAGTGCTAGAAATGAGTGTCGAAAATATGTTAATCAAGTTAATTGTAAAAACAGTTTCAGGATACGGCTCAGGATATAGAGCTGTATCAATGATCAAACAATGAGCAAAAGTAAAGTAAACGACACAAGATGTACGAGGAAAGCCCTTGATCAATCTAGATCGCCGGCATAAAACCTCGGGAGCTGACAATCGTAGCTGCCTAGTTCTTCTATTGCTTCAAAAATCAGGATACAGTGCAGGATGTGGTACGGATCGACTAAGTGTTACAACGAAACTTGAATACAAGTGTGGTGCTTGCAATGAGCTAGAGAGTGAAAGTGTATGAGAGTGTTAGTGAAAAATTGTGTGTTCTAAGCTGATCCGCCCCCATCTATTTATAGTAAAGATAAAATAACAAACTACCCTAAACTTGCGGGATCCACCGAATATTCCTTCCTCGAACGTTGTAGACCTGGTCTTTCGGGCTCAACGTCTCTTCCTCAACAAATTCGTCCGAGTCTTGAGGAGAAGAAGTCCTCTTGACCGTTAGCAAGTCTCAGCCCTTAACCTGCACGTGGTTAATTCAATAAGCCTCAGGATATCGCCCAAGATGTTAGCAATATCCTCTTCCAGCATCCTGGTCACAAATGAACAAACAAAGGCAGGATATTGGTCAGGATACGTATGTTAAGAAAATGACCCCTAACAATTGTCCCCAAATATATCGGTTGGTATACCAATCCAACGGATATATTTCAAAAGTTTCACCTCACGACTTAAGGTAATTAATACGACTAGACCCTTGAAATGACAGCGGTGCAACTTCCAAGGCATTATTTACTCTTTACCCCCCTATATTCATCCTATATTAACCGAGGGGCTCCTTATCACGGTTACCCTTATCTGCAAGCGAACATCAGGTATCTTCTTTTCTATTCTCCTTTCTTGAATTTCTCTTAATTTGCTCAATACTCTTCATGGCACCACGAACGAAATCCCGATCAGTCCGACCAGCCTCAACCCTCATAAGTCAAAACCTCATCACCGATCCAGCAAAGGAGATTTGCTGCTTCAACAATGCTGACATCGCTGCTCTTAAAGATTCCGGTGCCTTTCCCACCGGAACGGTCTTTCGCCCCTTCGACCAGGAAGCCCGATCGGACGCGTCATCCGACGAGTGGGTTTGTTTTTTCGCTTATCCTTTCTCTCTTGGACTCCGGTACCCATTTCCACCCTTTATCTCTAGCTTTTTCGACCTCACCGGCCTTAGCTATGCCCAAGTTATGCCAATGGTCTGGCGAGTCTTGATAGTGTTGGATCAAATCAAATCTCGTCATTTTCCTAACCTACTTGTTGAGGACCTTCCTGTAGCATACCGGTTGAGATCCCATGACAATCACCGTTTTCTTCTGTTTTCCATCAAGAACGCTTTGGTCCTTAAAGCCACCAAGAATGAGGATCGATGGCGACGAAAATTCTTTTTCGTAAAAAGAGACTCTATTGATAAGGGTTTCGATCTACCGGTTAAATGGTTAACCAAGGGTAGGATTTAGGGTTTTAGGAATATCCCCATTTATATCCTCAAACTGTATCCCGGACTTATATTCTGATGTTTTTATGCAGCAAATTTCAGAGATTTAGTGCCTCCCAGTGCAGAATCCGAATCCAAGATCAAGGAAATCTACCGTCTTCCTGCCAGTGAAAGAACTTTTTCCCTGTCTCTTACAGATTCTCATAAAAAATCAAGCTCAGAAATGTCTGGTAAGCACATTCTCATATATTAATTATTTTTCAAAAATATGATGAATTTAAGAATATCTTCCCTTATGTAGTACCAGTCGTCAACCTTGAAGGTTTTGAACTTGACGAATTGGATTGCTACTCCAGCCTTGAACCCACCAAGCAAGAATCCAAGCCAAAGTCGTCTACTACACCAAAGCCTACCTCCTCGAAAACTGTTTCTGCTCCCAAAGGCCCTCCGGCATCCAGGACCCGGGCATCCAGCTCTCGGAAGAGAAAGGAGACTGATTCCCCAGCTGTTTCTGAAACATTCTCTCTTAAGAATCATGGGTTCAATGAAGCCACTTCATTCCTCAAACAGGTAGAATTTTCTTTTCGATATCCTGCATAAGTATGTTAGTCTTTATCCTGCTTATTTTTCATATTAATACCTGTGTCTTTATCGATAGGGTCTGGATCGTCTTATGCATTTGTATGAAGACGCTTGCGGGCTTAACAAGATGTTAAAGATCCAGCTGGAGAAAGCTCAAGCCACCATAGCTGACCAAGGAACCATTGCGGCTGCCAAATCCCAACATTATGAAGACAAATATAAGGCAATGACTCAGGAACATCAAGCTGCCCTTCACAAAGCTAATGAGGATGCTCAAGCCAAGCTAGATGCCGCCCTTCTTCAATATCAGCAGAATATGAGCTCATATCGGGATAGCCTCAAAGCATCCGTGGTCGTCTCTCTTCTCCAAGCCAGGATAAGGATGGCTTACGAGGCCATGGATTTGGGTTTTGAATGCCCCTCCTGGAATGTAAAGGCTTGGGAGGAGAAACTACAGGGCCTCGGAGGTCATCCCGTTGCTCATCCTGCAAAACATACTGGTGAAGAGCCTTCTAAGGCGGCAGAGGAGGCGGCCAATGCTGGTGATGGTGCTGAGAAGAATCCCGAGGCTGATGCTGGTGCAAACGCTGGGAAGGAGGTTGCTGTTCAAGAGGATGCTGCCCCTTAGGCAGCGGAGTGGGCGATGATGGATGTATGTGCCAAGGCCGGAGCCCACTTTTTAATTTCATGGTTGTGGTTGCATAAACAATTTACTTTTCCTGTCTTTGAACAATTTACTTTTCCTGCACTAGAACGATGTGATGACCAAAGGTGGATGGGTCCTAGGTTTTAGGACGAAGCCCTTGGTCATCAATTAGTATAACTTGCTTTGAATGTGATAACGGTTGTAGGAGGACAGGTCCTATTTTGAGATATATCCGGCAACCGTTACAAGAATATGGTAAAAACTGATCGTGCTTTTGGCGAATGGGCCTTGGTTTTAGGTGAAACCAAAAGCACAACTTTTGACTTGTTAATAATATAACTATCTTCTGACTTATTTTCTGTTACCTTGCATTACTTGGTGTGACTCTTAGCTTTGTAAAGATTTTGTATTGTTATCTTATAAAATATCCTGATCAGTATGCTCAGCAACATACTGCAAAAGCCTTTTATTAGATAGATCTTCCAAACGTTCCTTCAACTTTGTAAAAATTTCTTTAGAAAGTAAAAAATAGTCTATCTTTTCAAAACCAAGTTTTGATAATATTTAAATGATCAGAGTTCCAAACTAATACTGGTTTCAAACACCCTAATCAAATATCCTGAAAAGGACTTCGAGAATATATTAGGATACTTAAAATAATATTACTAAAAATTTAGACGATGTTTACAAAGGAAAGATCATACCAGAAATAGGGTGTAAACCTATTACCAAACTTCAATCCCTTTGCAACTCTTCCAATGAAGGTGTCCCCTGTGCAAGGCACTTAGTGCATTAGTTCTGAGTCTCATTTTATATCACCATCTTGGCAGGGATGTCCCCTGTATACAATGTCTTCAAGTATCTTAGAAATCTACTTAATGTCAGTTTCCATTGCATAAGCAATTTTTTACGTCCCAAGGGTAAAACCCAAGGATGTACTGGAGATAAATCCCTTGTATCCTGGGGAAAATCCCAACTTTTCATGCGCTACAGGCGGGAGTGTATAAACTCCAAGACTTAGAAAGGTGAAAACCTTTAAACCTTAGAGAGTATGAAAATACCCTTTCGTGAGAGAGGGTGATCAATCCTCATATACCTTTAGGATTCAGGATATAACCAACAGTAACGAAATTGTCAGCCACTTTTACATGGACTGGTCCCGCCACCTTGAACTATCCCTGAATAACTTGCGCTCCAGGCGGGGTGTTTAAACCCAATTCGGAAGAAAGGTGAATACCTTTAAACCTGTGAAGGGATCAATATCCCTTAAACGTGAGAGAGGGGGCCAATCCTCTAATCTTCTGAGTTATCCTGAGTGCATATCCTGGAACTATATCCTGAAACATATCTTGCAAAACAATTGTAAACTAAGGTGGGTGTTAGCTTGGCTAACACCCCTCCGATGCTTAAGTCAGTATTGAGTTTCAAAGAATAAATTAAACCAAAACATATTTAAAAAAGATAGAATTCATACCATTCTGAGTTAGAAATTGAATTCTAAACTCACTTGAAATAGAGCTTAAGGTGTATAGCATTCCAAGATCTCGGTAGCATATCCCCCTCCATATTCTTGAGTCTGTATGCTCCTTTCCCTGCTTCTGATTCAACTTCATATGGTCCTTCCCATTTTGGAGCTAACTTGCCATCGGCAGGATTAGTAGTATTTTGAAAAGCCTTTCTTAACACCCAATCTCCAACCTTAAATCTTCTGGTTCTAATATTCTTGTTATATGCCCTGGATATTCTCTGTTGATATGCTGCCATCCTTAGCCTTGCCGCATCTCTCTTTTCATCTATAGTGTCTAAATCCTGACTCAAGGCTTCAGGATTCTGCTCAGGATCACTTAAGACAGATCTTGCAGTAGGTATTGTCATTTCCGTTGGAATCATTGCTTCTGTTCCAAACACCAAGGAAAATGGGGTTTGGCCTGTTGCATTCTTTACCGTTGTCCTATCAGCCCATAAAACAAAGGGTAATTCTTCTGCCCATCTTCCTTTTTTGGCTCCAAGCCTTTTCATTAAGTTATTGACAATTATCTTGTTTGAGGATTCTGCTTGTCCATTTGCTTGAGGATGTACCGGAGTAGACGTGATCATTTTGATTCCCCAACTCTTGCAAAAGTCCGTAGTCCTCTTGCTTATGAACTGAGAACCATTGTCACAGATTATCTCAGCTGGTACTCCGAATCTGGTCAGGATGTTTCTCTTGATGAAGGATACTACTTCTTGGTCTCTTACTTGAACGAATGCTTCTGCTTCAACCCACTTAGAGAAATAATCCGTCATTGCTAGCATAAAGACTTTTCCTCCCGGAGCTTTTGGTAGCTTTCCCACTATATCCATACCCCACTTCATAAATGGCCAAGGGGAAACAATAGGATATAATGGTTCAGCCGGCTGATGCAGTATGTTACTGTGTCTTTGACATGCGTCACATCTTCGAACATATTCTGCGGCATCTTTTCTCATTGTTGGCCAATAATATCCTGTCCTTAATACTTTTGAGAATAACGACCTGCCCCCAGCATGGTTACCACAATCCCCTTCATGTATATCCTAAAGTACTTCTCTGGCTTCAGGATTCTCCAAGCACCTCAAATACGGTCCTGCAAGAGATTTCTTGTATAAAATATCATTTATAATAGTGAATCGTGATACCTTCATCCTAAATGCCTTAGGATTTTCATTTCCAGGGATGTGTCCTTCTTTGAGATATCTCATGATTGGAGCCGTCCAGGATTTAGGATCATCTTCAGGATGTTCTACTCCGGGATCCTGAATACCAGCTACTACTTTATCCTGAGGATTCGTTGCAGGATATAGAACATGTAATATTGGTATTTGCGTCCCTTCAGGTATCTTGATCGATGACCCCAAATTTGCTAAGGCATCCGCTTCAGCATTATCCTCCCTTGGTACCTGTTCAAGTATAAAAACATCGAAATATCCTGCTAATTTTTTGAGAATATCGAGATATTCGATTAATTTCTCACCCTTAACTGCATAGGATCCATTAAATGGTTAGTAATTAACAAAGAGTCAACATATACTTGCAAATTTTTGATACTCATGCTCTTAGCCAACTCTAATCCTGCAATTAAAGCCTCATACTCTGCTTCATTATTAGTAGCAGGAAATTCACACCTAATAGCCTGGGGTAATATGTCCCCCTGTGGCGATTTTAGTAGTATTCCTAATCCTACTCCTCTTACATTAGATGCACCATCAGTATATAATGTCCAGGATCCTGAGGATTCTCCTAGCTCTTGAACTTCTAGGTCTACCTCATCCTGAATGTCACTACTAAAATCAGCCACAAAGTCAGCTAAAGCCTGAGACTTTATGGCATTCCTAGGTTCATATACTAAATCATAGGCACTTAACTTTACTGACCACTTAGCCATTCTACCCGACATCTCTGGTTTCCTAAGCACATTTTTGATAGGATAATTTGTTTTTACGTGTATCCTATGTGTCTCAAAGTAGTGTCTAAGTTTTGTTGATGCCATAACTAGTGCTAGTATTAATTTTTCTAAATGAGAGTACCTAGTTTCAGCATCTAACAAACTTTTACTGACATAATAAACAGGATATTGCTGACCTTCATGGTCTTTTATAACAACGGCACTTACAGCATTCCCTGATACAGCAAGGTACAGGGATAGTGGTTCACCATTTTCAGGCTTCATTAATAGAGGTGCGGTTGAGAGATATCGCTTCAAATCCTGTAGGGCCGCTTCATGCTTTTCGCCCCATTTGAATTTTTTTGTTCTTCTTCAGGATATCATAAAAATCTTTGCATTTCTCTGAGGATCTCGAGATAAACCTGTTTAAAGCTGCTACTCGGCCTGTTAATCTTTGTACGTCCTTCATGTTTGAGGGTGATTTTATATCCAGGATAGCTTTGATCTGCTCTGGGCTTGCTTCTATCCCCTTCTTTGTCACCATATATCCAAGAAACTTTCCTGCCCCCACTCCGAAATGGCATTTAGCAGGATTCAGCTTCATGTTGTATTGATCCAGGATATCAAATGCTCCCTTGATATCCTGGAGGTGATCCTCAGCCTTTTTAGATTTCACCACCATATCATCGATATATACCTCCATGGTGTCCCCCAGTTTGTCTTTGAACATCATGTTTACTAATCTTTGGTATGTTGCACCTGCATTTTTCAGACCAAAAGGCATAGCTGTATAACAATAAATACCTGTTGGTGTCATGAAGGCAGTATCCTCCTGGTCAGAAGGTTCCATTTGGATCTGTTGAAATCCTGAAGATGCGTCCATGAAGGTCAGCATTTCATGCCCGGCAGTGGCGTCTACCATTGCATCAATGTGGGGAAGAGGAAATGGGTCTTTAGGACAAGCTTTGTTCAAGTCTGTATAGTCCACACAAACTCTCCATTTCCCATTTTTCTTCTGTACTACAACCACGTTTGCTAGCCACCTTGGGAACTTAACCTCCCTGATCATTCTGGATTTTAATAATCTCTCAACTTCCTCCTGGATAATTGTGTTTCGCTCAGGAGCAAATTTCCTTCTTTTTTGCTGCACAGGCTTGAATGATTTATCAATTCCAAGCTTGTGAGTGATAATATCTTTGGATATGCCTGTCATATCCTCATGCTTCCATGCAAACGTAGACATCCTGCATTTCAAAAAGTTAATTAATTGTTCTTCAATATCCTGAGGGATATTGGTCCCTACGAGCACCGAAATATCGGGATTATCCTGGTTCAGGATAATTTTCTTCACATCCTGCTCCGGATCCTCCACGATATCCTGGGCCCGTGTCTTTAATTGCTATGCTGCGCTAGGTTTGGTTGAGGATTTCATCGAAGATGAGTAGCATTCTTTCGCCTCCTGCTGATCACTATCAACTTTGACCACTCCCCAAGGGGTAGGTATCTTGATGCATTGGTGATATGTTGATGACACGGCCTTCATATCGTGAATCCACGGTCTTCCCAGTATGATATTATAGCAGGATAGAGAATCCATCACACAGAAACGTTGTATCGAGTTGACTCCTTCAACGTATACTGGCAACTTTATCTCTCCCACCGTGTTTCTAGCCTCTCCACTGAATCCAACAAGCACGGTAGACTTTGAAGTGATATCCATTGGAGATACATTCATTCTCTTCAGAGTTTCTAGTTGGATTATGTTGACGGAGCTGCCATTATCAACCAGTATCCTGCGTACAAAATGGTTAGCCACATATAACGTTATTACCAGAGCATCATGGTTAGGATCTTGGATAGTATCCCTGTCATCAGCATCAAAAGTGATCACTTTGTCAGTTGTGAGGGTAGTCGTTCTGACAGGTTTGTCTCCCCTTTCGGCCTTGGCTTCCTTTGCATGTCTTTTTGCTGCCGAATACGAAGTTCCACAAATGTCGGATCCTCCCGAAATGAAGTTGATTATCTTGGCATCCGCGGGAGGTGATGCTGCTCGTTTAGGATCCTTCTCAGTATCCTGACCCTTATTCTTCTTTCTTCCTAGGAGATCTTTCAGATATCCCTTGCTTAGAAGATAGCTTATTTCTTTCCTTAGAGCAATGCAATCCTCAGTCATATGTCCGAAATCTTCGTGGAAAGCACACCATTTTGACTTATCTTTCCGGTCAGCCTTTTGTTGATTCTTTCGAGGCCACCTAGCCTTGTCTCCTAGACCCTGCATAGCATTCATCAATTCAGGAATATTAACAGAAAAGCAATATTCGGACAACTCAGGATACTCTTCAGGATCCTCATCTTCGACAGCGTTCACTCTTTTGTTTTCATTTCTACTATACGGCTTAGGCCGATATGACTTGAACGAGGATTCTGACTTCCTATTAGTTGACTCATAAGTGTTGGATGAGTTCATCCTTTCTTGCATCCTCCTGTCGTCTTCCAGACGGATATATCTCAAAGCCCTGTTACGAGCTTCGTCGAGATTCCTGCAGGGATTCATTACAAGATCCTGATAAAACTGAGAATCCTTTTATAATCCCATCTTAAAAGCTTGCACAGCTGTTGCAACATCAAGATGTGGGATATCCAAGGATTCTCGACTGAATTTGTTCACATAATCCCTCAAGGATTCCTGAGGCCCTTGAGTTATCCTGTAAAGATCACTGGTTAGTTTCTCAAAACTACGACTACAAGAAAATTGACTGTTAAATAAATTGACCAAATGAGCAAATGAAGTAATTGAGTGAGGAGGAACGTTTAATAGCCATTTTAAGGCCGATCCTGTTAGAGTAGAACCAAATCCCTTGCACAAGCACGCTTCCTTGAGCTCCGGAGGGATGGGGTTAATTTCCATTCTTTCCCTATACTGAGCAATATGCTCCTCAGGATCCGTACTCCCATCATAAAGCTTCATGTTGGGAGTTTGGAATCTCTTTGGGATCTCAGCATCACAGATAGGATATGCAAAACGAGATATCTTGTGGCTGTCTTGAGCCACTTCCGGGATCGGCTGGACCACCCCAGGTACACTAGATATCATGTCCTTCAACTTCTGAAGTTCCCTGGTAAGTGCTGATGTTACACCTGTATCCTGCAAAGATCCACCACTGTTAGTAGCATGAGTATTATTATTATTCGACACGTTACCCATTGGAGGATTTTGCCCATATCCTGAAGCATATCCTGAGCTCCTCATGGTTGACATCCTGACCGAGGAGGGTATTTCAGGAGTATGATTCTGAGGAAGACTGGGCACGATATTCCCCCTGTTATCCTCGGTATACACAGCTGAACTAAAGTTCAACGCTCTGGGGTGTAATGGAGTGACATTGTCCTCAGCAGATCTGCTCGAGCCAGACTTCAGGAGTTGTATTTCCCTCAAAAGCATTTGGTTTGTCTCCTGTTGCTGCCTCATTTGTTCATCTTGAGATTGCGTAGAGGCTGGCATCCTTGGAGGAGGTGGTGGAAGCACCGAACCGGTAGTAGCAGAAGTCATAGCAGACACAGTAGAGGAACTCATGTTTGATCTTGAGGCCATTATGGACAATGTGGCAAAAAGTTTTGAAAATAGAAAACCGATTAGCGATTTGACAAAAAATTTTAGTAAAGAGAGCACCACTTGCCCCACGGTGGGCGCCAAATTGTTTTGGTCAAAAATTACCGAAGTAATTAAGTGATCAAATTAGTTAAGTGAGGTAGTGTGCTAGAAATGAGTGTCGAAAATATGTTAATCAAGTTAATTGTAAAAACAGTTTCAGGATACGGCTCAGGATATAGAGCTGTATCTATGATCAAACAATGAGCAAAAGTAAAGTAAACGACACGAGATGTACGAGGAAAGCCCTTGATCAATCTAGATCGCCGGCATAAAACCTCGGGAGCTGACAATCGCAGCTGCCTAGTTCTTCTATTGCTTCAAAAATCAGGATACAGTGCAGGATGTGGAACGGATCGACTAAGTGTTACAACGAAACTTGAATACAAGTGTGGTGCTTGCAATGAGCTAGAGAGTGAAAGTGTATGAGAGTGTTAGTGAAAAATTGTGTGTTCTAAGCTGATCCGCCCCCATCTATTTATAGTAAAGATAAAATAACAAACTACCCTAAACTTGCGGGATCCACCGAATATTCCTTCCTCGAACGTTGTAGACCTGGTCTTTCGGGCTCAACGTCTCTTCCTCAACAAATTCGTCCGAGTCTTGAGGAGAAGAAGTCCTCTTGACCGTTAGCAAGTCTCAGCCCTTAACCTGCACGTGGTTAATTCAATAAGCCTCAGGATATCGCCCAAGATGTTAGCAATATCCTCTTCCAGCATCCTGGTCACAAATGAACAAACAAAGGCAGGATATTGGTCAGGATACGTATGTTAAGAAAATGACCCCTAACATTAGTGACGAGTCAAAGTTTCGGTCAAGATGCGTTTTAGCACGCATTTTGCAACGAAACTATTTTCGGGTATCAAAACCCATTGTTTTGATACCAAATCAGTTTTCTAAGTAGGTTAAACATGTTTTGACCTGTTTAACTCGTCACTATTTGTTTAGTGCTTGTTTAGGGTCTAAGTTAAGCGGTCTAAATAACCGCTTAGACTTTCGAACCCGACCCGTTTGATCGATCATTAGGATCCAACCAAGCTTGATTAGTGATCATAGTTGCATAGGGAATAACCACTGAGGTTATACCTTATGATCACATAAGATTGGTTAGTTATTTGTTAAGTAGCTTGTATGCCCATAATAAATGACCAAAACGCCCTTTTGAAGCATAAATCCATATTTTACATATGTGAACATGTTTTTGACATATAATCTGATTTAGTAACATGTTTAGGTATTATTGGGCATGTAAGACTTGACATAGCACATAGTTAACCATCCGAACATAGTTTTGCGCGAACGACGCGTTAAAGTAGCATAAGCTACCTTAATGGGTCGTAACGGGTCGAAAGCACTTGGGCTAGGTTCCGATTTAGAATGTAGGCTCTGTTAAACCATATCACATGAGTTCCACACTCATTGGTTTACAAGACCTCATTCTATCCGATCCTCCGATTTAGGTGTCAATTTTATTTACTAGTGATCCGATTACTAGGTACTACTTGAATTTCCTTGGTTTGTCTGAGTTTCGCTAAGTTCTTTAGATCAAGGATACCCTTCTATTCAATGTGAGTACATAGTTCCCCTATTTTACTGTTTTGAATTGTTTTGGGGTGATTCATATGTATTAAAATGATTTCGATATTTTAACGATGTTTTCAAAAATGATTAAGATGGTTTATATTAAACTAATAATGATTTCAATAATGTGAACGAACTTGTTGGTTGTAATTACATAACGAATGACATTCATTAGCATTGATCAAGCCGACCAGTATTAGGTTATGGTACCATAGGATCTGACAAATCCCGTTATCAGAGTACACCCATGGTTATGTATGGGGGTTATGTAGATAATGACGGAATTTGATGATTGTTAACTTACCCTTTGGTGGTTTGTTAATACGAGAACCGAGGTAGTCGAGTCACGAAGGTTTGAATGTTATTAGCGAGACGACCATAAGTAGTTTCACAATTAAAACGAATACGATTTTGGGACGAATTAAAACGATTTGAGACGATAAACGATTTGGTTAAACGATGGGTTTGGGTAGTGATTAGATAATGGGACGGGTGTAGTATGATAGAATCATGGTAGATACGCCGCTGGTACATCTTATATATAAGTGCTTCTATCATATTACATTGCGTGTCATTATTTAGTTCACTTGGGAAACGATTTGAAACGATGTCACACAACAAGGTTTTCGAAATGATATAAACCATACGAGTTTTATTAACGAGTTTTAACGAGATGTTTTACGAATTGGTTTACTAAAACAAAAGTCTTTGAGTTAAGAATCATGGCTACGAGATTTTATTAATTATAGCCATCTTGATTTGAGTTGGTTAATCATGTTGCAATATTATATACTTTTCAAAACAAGGTTTTCGAGGTATTGCAATATATATAAACGAGCCATGATTCCGATACTCTTATAAAACCTATGTGCTCGCCAGCATTTCTTTGCTGACTTTATTTTTACATATGTTTCAGGTGGTATTGCTTGATGTTGCTTACTAAGAAGATTGTGTCACATAGGACCTGGACGAGGCTTTAGTGACTTAAAAACAGTTATAAACAATGTGTAGTTTGTTTGTTTTGGTTTAAAGACAATGTACATTACTTAATAAATCAATAAAATGAAACTTTTAATTACCATGTTTATTGAAACGATGATTCTGTTACAACACTCCCCGACGTTTCCGCCACGGTTTGCGGGGTGTGACAGTGCCCACCTTCTGTAAGTTTTTGTTACTGGCACTCTGAACACGGGGCCGTGCTCACCCAGCACGAGGCCGTGTCCAGATGTCCAGTAACACCAAAACCTTATTTTAACACCTTTTTACACATTCAATCAACCTAAAAACTTATTTTTGGGACACATTGAGGACAATGTGTAACTTAAGTGTGGGGAGATGCTAAAACCTTGAATTTTGCAAGTCCTAATAACAAGCCTTACACAAAACTCTATTGGAACTGCTAATCACCCCAAATTTTTTCAAAAACTTTTCTTTTTTTTATTTGTCTTGGTTTAATTTGGGAGTAACAAGATCTAAAAAGGTTATATTTTTACAAATTTACAACTGATAGCGTCGTGATAAAAAGAACCAACATAAGAAAATTATGAAACAACATGACAAACCTAGTTAAATTTTGATTGTATATACTTGATCACATTATAAACCCATTCTCGCAAAAAGTGAGTTTTGAGCCTTTATTGAGCTTACAAGCATACACTTTTAAACTAAATGCTCATCTTTCGTTTCTTGTGTGAATAGCCGCTTGGTTTCTTACGACTCTAGAACTTGCCATGACGATACATTCCCGGTCCTTACCAACTTAAACCCAAGTGAGTAAATGATGGAGGCATTAGGACTAACCCATTTTTCTTTTCAATACCATTATTTTTCATTTTCTTTTTCACATACCCAAAATCCCCCTAGTTAACCCCTTTGAGCCTAAACCTTTTCATTTCTAAACCTACAAAACAAACACCCTTTACCCACCAAAAACCTTTTTCATTTTAACCCTTTATTTTAGTAAAAAGCTCAGTTTTCTTGTGACATTCCTTATCATCAATATATATATATATATATATATATATATATATATTGAATTCTAGCAATAAACAAACAAGTTCCTAAAAGAAACTTTGTTTGAAAGTGTTTAGTTTGAATAAAAGTCATAAAAACAAAAAGTTTTACGACGACCTACCCTTTTACGCTTTTAGCCCTTTTTACTAACCACTAACCCAAAACCACATACCTTTAACCCAAGCCTAACCCTTCCCCAAGTCCTCTTGATATTTACAAAGGCTTATAGTTAAAAAGGAGGAGGATTGATTGCTTGGCAAGCATATGGAAGGAGTAAGTTCCATGCCGGTCCCGAGTGTTTAACAAAAATACATCTTCGACCGAGTGTTGAGTGATCTCCCGTGAGGTATGTGTACTTGTATATAAATGGAATTTTAAAAAAGGCATGTTATGCCCAAATAAGTAATTTCTCTTATGAAACGTTCTAAACAAATCATAACGAATATGATTGTAATAACATAAAAATAAAACCCAATAAGGATCTTGGAATCCCGACACTCAAGACAAGCCCAAAACTTCTTTTCTACCCATTCCATTTGGGTGTGTAAGCCACATAATAAAGAGTTTTGCTTGAGGACAAGCAAAGATTCAAGTGTAGGGGTATTTAATGTGTGTAAAACTCAACATATAAATTACATCGAAGGAGACATAAAACTAACCTTTTTTTAGTACTAATGTTGGAAAAGTGTGCTTTTATCTTCCTTTTGTATTTTTAGGACCAAATGAGCTTAAATGAACAAAAGGAACAAATACGCAGCAAAAACTAACATAAATACAACAAAAGGAATAAACGTGACATGCCCGACCCCTCGACAACATCTTCCCAAGCAAAAACAAAGAAACAAAAGGCTGACCACGACCTCGTGCCCAGAGGACACGGGGGCGTGGCCAGGTGTCTGCAGAAAAGACAAAGTAATGGAAGCTTCTATTCCCAACACAGGGGCGTGCCCAGCTCAACACGGGTCGTGGTCAACCCTAAGATTTGAAAAATCTTGCAAATCTTGATAGTACAGATACGCTTCTGCACACGGGGCCGTGCCCAGCGGACGCAGGGGCGTGTGGAGCCTAATACTGACAATTGCAATTAATGAAGAAAGAGAAAGAGGATGGACACTGTGACACCTGTGTTACTTCAACCATCATACAAATACCAAACCAATGAAATATTGTATTTCATACTTATAAATTGTATAAATATGTGTATCGTTTGCACATATCAATTCTTGTTCGATTTCGAGCTTTAAATCGCTTTCTGGAAAGTTATACGTGAACTGATGCGTAAAAATAACCAGTTTTACGCAGCAAACACTATGGAACAGTGACATAGGCTTAATATACCTTAAATAACCTTTACATAACTTAGAAATAAGTTTTGGATGGTTTGGTGTGTTGAAATCAAGTTTATTCGATCGCAGGGACTATTTGTGTCAAACTGCGAAAGTATGCCGATTCGTGTGGTAACGAACATTCCGAAACTTGATCATAAGTTGAACATACCATAAATATCCTTTACATAGCTTAGAAATAGGCTTTGAGGTGTTTGGTGCGCAAAAATAAACTTTTAGATCAAACAGGGACTAAAAGCGTCAAAAATTGCATAAGTTTGCATTTTCGCGCATATCTTACGTTCCGAATATATCCGGACATCCAAATATTAATATAATCATTAAAATATTTTATTTTAGTGATTGGTATGATAAAATCCCATTCGTCGCGTAATTTGGATCATTTTTCGCGTCCGTTCGTGTTTCGTCGTAATTAACCGAATAACGTAACCGTACGACCAAACGAACCGACATCCGAGATGTTTTTTAGCATATTTTAAGTTCTCTATACTTTAACTTCATTTTAGATCTTTGAAATGGGGTTAACTGGGCTTAAACGTTCCAAAACGCATCAAAAATCAAGTTTGGAGATGCAGGGGCCTGTTCTGCCAATTGCTGAAAGTTGCTGCCAGCACACAAGGTCCTTACGGACCATATGAGGGTGCTTACGGTCTGTAAGCCTTCACCAGATCAGCAGACTTCATTTTATTAAAACCCAGCTGCTCCCATTGTTTTGCACATGGTTTCTTCTATTCTATGGGCTGGTTTTAGGTGCCCATGGTTTTAGAAATCAGGGGGTGCATGTGTACGGCTTAGATCGAAGCTCGGATTTCAAGAAACGATCCTAACGGTTCTCTGAAATCTATATATACCCCTTCCATTTCATTTGCAAACTCACTTTTGATCTGATTTTGTTCTCTAACTTGAAGTTATACACTTCATACCTGAGAATAATTAGATCAAAACTCCATTTCTTGGACTCGTTGTAAGTATTCTTTCGTTCTTTTCGCATTTTAAGCACGAAAGTCAAACTGTGTTTGACTTTCAGCTTTGACCAGTCAATGGTCAACATGACGTTCGTTTGAACTTCGTAACGTGAGCGTAATCACGATGGTTATAGTCTCTTGTGACTATACCTACTGATTACCACGTTTTTTAGGCATAGTGACGAGTCATAGTTTCGGTCAAAATGTGTGTTCTGACGTATTTTGCAACCAAACTATTTTTAGGTATCAAGACCCCTTGTTTTGATACCAAACTTGTTTTCTAACTTTGTTAAACATGTTTTAACATGTTTAGCTCGTCACTTTAGGTTTAGTGCTTATATAGGGTCGTAAGATAAGCGATCTAAACAATCGCTTAGACTTACGAACCCGACCCATTTGGTCGATCATTAGGATTCGACCAAGCATGTTTAGTGACCATAGTTGTATAGGGAATAACCTTCCGAGGTTATACCTTATGGTCACTTCGCTTAAGTAGTTGTATGATAGATAATTTATATGCCTTAGGTAAAATGACCAAAATGCCCTTTTTTATGCATAATTGGTATTTAAGCATATATAAATCAAACTTTTGTCACTTAACTGATTATGCAACATATCTAAACATGTTTAGGCATATAATACTTGTCATAGGACTAGGTAGGCCGTCCGAACGCGCTTTGCGCGAACGACGCGTTAAAGTAGCGTAAGCTACCTAAACGGGTCGTGATGTGTGACACCTGTGTCACTTCAACCATAAAAAAATACCAAACCAATGAAATATTGTATTTCATACTTGGGATTTGTATAAATATGTGTATCGTTTGCACATATCAATTCTTGTTCGATTTCGGGCTCTAAATCGCTTTCTGGAAGGTTATACGCGCACCGATGCGTAAATATAACCAGTTTAATGCAAAAAACACTCCGGAACAGTGAAATAGGCTTAACATACCTTAAATAACCTTTACATAACTTAGAAATAAGTTTTGAAGGCTTTGGTATGGCAAAATCAAGTCTATTCGCTTACAGGGACTAAATTTGACAAACTGCGAAAGTATGCCAATTTGAACTGTAACAGACATTCCGGAACATGACCATAAGTTAAACATACCCTAAATATCCTTTACATAGCTTAGAAATAGGCTTTGAGGGGTTCGGTGTGCTAAAATAAACTTTTGGGTCATTCAGGGACTAAAAGCGTCAAAAAGTGCACAAGTTTGCACTTTCGCGCATAACTTACGTTCTGAATACATCTGGACATCCAAAAATTTATGTAAGCACTAAAATATTTTATTTTAGTGTTTGGCATAAGAAAAATCCATTCGTCACGCCATTTTGATCATTTTTCGCGCTTATGCGCATTCCGTCGTAATTAACCGAACATCGCGATCGTACGACCAAACGAACGTTGGTGACCGACCGGATAATATTTAAATCCCACAAATATTTTGTTATGATTAAAATCTTATTTTAATCAGGTCCGTGTTGAAAAATAAATTAAAACGCCTAAAAACGTTATTTTTCAAAGTTTAAGCGCGTACCTTGTGTTTCTGCGCAACACAGTGCTTCTACTGCAAAACGCAGACAACGCAGCCAGTCCTGGCAACTGAAATTTATTTCAGTAATATCTTGGCGAGTTTATTTTTATAGAGTAATAAAAATAATTTAGAACGCCATAAACCGGGATTTAAACGCTAGATAAAATACCCGGTACCCAGTTAAATACCCGTTTTAGCCATATGCCAGGAATATGCTAAGGAATATACCAGGAATATTCTTGGAATATGCTAGGAATATGCTTGGCATATGCTATGAATATGCTTGGAATATGCTAGAAATATGCTAGGAATATGCTTGGAATATGCTAGGAATATTCTATATGGAAGATCCTATAAATACCCAACCCCATTCAACCCAAAACCCACAAAAAAATCTGATATAAAAGCTCTAAGTTGAAGCCATTGCTTCATACCTGAGCTACTTGGATCAAGATTAGCTTTCGGGGACCCTTTGTAAGTGTTCCTTCGTTTTTTTTATTCGTTTAGCGTAAAAGTCAAACTTTGTTTGACTTTCTGTGTTGACCAGTTTATGGTCAATGCGAAGTTCGTTTGAACTTCATAACGTGAGCGTAATCACGATGGTTATAGTCCCTAGTGACTATACCTACTGATTACCACGTTATCTAGGCTCAGTGACGAGTCGTAGTTTCGGCCAAAATACGTGTTATTGCGTATTTTGTAACCAAACTACTTGTGGGTATCAAAACCGTTTGTTTTGATACCAAACCTGTTTTCTAAACTTAGTTAAGCATGTTTTAACATGCTTAGCTCGTCACTTTTAGTTTAGTGCTTATATAGGGTCGTAAGGTAAGCGATCTAAACAATTGCTTATACTTTCGAACCCGACCCGTTTGGTCGATCATTAGGATCCGACCAAACACATTAGGTGACCATAGTTGTATAGGGAATAACCTTCCGAGGTTATACCTTATGGTCACGTCGTTTAGTTAGTTTTATGATAGGTAGTTTATATGCCTTAGGTAAATTACCAAAATGCCCTTTTTACGCCAAAATTCATTTTAAGCATATGTAACATAACTTTTGGCATCTAAACTGATTTAACAACAATATTAGACATGTTAAGGCATATTTTACTTATCATAGGGCTAGTTAGGCGTTCCGAACGCCTTTTACGCGAACGACGCGTTAAAGTAGCATAAGCTACCTAAACGAGTCGTAATGGGTCGTAAGCACTTAGGCTAGGTTTCATTTTAGTATGTGGGCTTTGTTAAACCATATTGCATGAGTTTCCATACTCATTTGGTTTACGAACCCTCATTCTATCCAATCCTCCAATTTTAGGTCCGGTATATTAACATAGTTACCTATATTAGGTGTCGTTTGATATCCGTGATCTCTAGCATTGTTTGGTTGTTACTCAAGGACTACTAAGCAATCTCAAGTGAGTACATAGACCCCTCTTTTACTGTTTTCCAAACATTTTGGGGTGAAACACATGTGCCTACTTGTTACTTTCATGCTTTTCCATGTTTTCATATCATATGCTTGCTATGTTCATTAGTACACTATTAGTACATCGTTTTACATTACATTTCATGCTATGTATGTCCATTGTGTGCATACTTAGTACATTGTTTTACATTACATTTTGTTGCATATGCTCATCCAGCATATGAACACATTATATTACATTATGTGAACCATTTGTATCTATTGAACCATGTGAACCATTTGACAATAGACATTTGACTATACCTAAACATTTCTACAATTGTTAAACATTACATCGTGATGGTTTGGTTTGAGTAAGTGATTTAAGTAACGAGGCATGTGTAATATGATACAAGCATGGTGGATACGCCGCTGGTACTTCCTATATATAAGTGC
Organism: Helianthus tuberosus; assembly: GCA_030545235.1. Classification (NCBI taxonomy): domain Eukaryota; kingdom Viridiplantae; phylum Streptophyta; class Magnoliopsida; order Asterales; family Asteraceae; genus Helianthus; species Helianthus tuberosus. Next base: position 76,334,053 of record CM060408.1, read on the forward strand.
TTGTATGGTATTACATATCGTAGCGTTATTTGAATCATTTCAATTTGAGACATATAACATTTTATACAAATAACATACTTTTCACTAGACATTGTTTTACAAACAACTTATCTTATACAAACTCATTTTACATGGTTATTCATTTAACCATACATTATTCTCTTATTTATACATATCATCTGAACTTATTGTTTTTCAAACGATTTACAAAACAAATCAATTTACAAGGTTCATGACTAAACTTTATTAAACATTTTCTTAAACTTACAAGTCATGAATCCTATTTTCACAAAACCTATGTATCTCACAGGCATTTTTATGCTGACGTACCTATTTTCACATGTGTTTTCAGGAGTTGATGCATAGGACTTATCGAGACATACTTAGGCGGACCTGTGCCTTAGTGACTTAAAACGAGACAAGAACTAGTTAATTTTTGTTATGTACTCTTTGTTTCTTATTTAAAACAATGTAACTCTCTTATTTGATTAATAAAACGAAACTTTAATTTCCATGGTTGTGAAACAATTAATTCTGTTACAATACTCCCCGACGTTTCCGCCACGTTTCGTTGTCTCACGTGGTCGGGGTGTGACAGAAAAGTTGGTATCAGAGCCCATGGTTATAGGGAATTAGGTTATTAGTAATGCTTTGACCTAGTCTATAACCTTCCTAGGACCCTAACGCGAGTTTACTTGCGTTTAGTCATAAAACGATATCTTCACCTATCCTTAGGTGATAACCACAACGAGAACACAAAGTTCGAATCCGCTTTGAAAATTAATCATCTGCTTTTGGATGATTGATTACTAGGTTTTGAACCCTCTATTGTAAGGTTTTGAACCCTCTGTTATAAGGTTTTGAACCCCTTTGAGTTTTCAAAATCTCGTCAAAGTTTTGGGTCCTAAATAGTGTGAACACGTGCAAACTGGAAGAGTGAATGCCTGTACCCTGAGTTTTCTGTCTAAGGCTAGAGTGTTCGTACAAATCCACATAATCGGACCAGTCACTCTTACCTGGGAACTCTTGGGGTGAGTGTCCACTTATAGGCGAGCATGTCTTCGCGATACATTATGAGGATCTAATTGCTTTGATTCAGCCTTTGTGTGTCGTTTGTTTGCTTCGTGGTTCAAACAAAATGACCATCACCCATGATTTTGGTCAGAAATTGTAACATCCTATTCTTACCCAATGCCATTTCATTTGTTTTCTCTCTTGTTTCCCTTTTAGAATGCCTCCACGACGCGAAAATCCGGTATCTATTGAAGAGCTGGCAGCTGTCATTACACAGCAAATGACTGCTGCAATCTCGAACATCGTTGCCCAATGTAACCAAGCCCTCAACAACAATAATGCCCCCTGCAACTTCAAGACGTTCAACTCGGCTAAGCCATCAAAGTTTTCTAGGTCTCAAGGAGCGACTGCACTTCTGCAATGTTTGAGAGTCTAGAGAGCACCTTCAGACATGTTCAATGTCCAAACGAGCGAAAGGTAGTTTTCGCATCTAGTGTCTTTGAGAAACGAGCTTTGATGTGGTGGAACGGTGTGGTGAGAGATAGGGGTGCCGATGTGGCACTGGCTCAAACATGGGAAGAGCTTCGAGCTCTGATGATGAAGGAGTTCTGTCCTCGTCATGAACTTAGGGCTTTGGAAAGGGAATTCGACGATCTTAAGCAAGACAGCGGTGAACATCGAGCCTACACTGATCGATATGAGGAGCTGAGCCTGTTGTGTCCTACCATGGTTACGCCTTTGGATAAGGCGATCGAAAAATAAATTGATGGTCTCCCTGACTCAGTTCAGGACATTGTTACTGGTAGTAACCCCACTACGGTTAGGCAGGCCATTGAGCTAGCTGCAACCTTGACTGAATCTCAGATCAGGAAAGGCAAACTTTTTCGGAAAGGCGACAAGAAACAAGCAGCTAATGTTCAGGAGGAAACCAAGGAAAGCAAAACCGAACCTTCTAAGAAGCGTAAGGCTTCGCAGAATTGTGCGATTGCTGCTCAACCCAACCAAAACACCCGCAACCAACCAACTCAACCTCCTGCAAGGAAACCTTATGCCGGTACTGCACCGATATGCAACAAATGTAATGCACACCACTTAGCTCACCTACAGTGTCGTTTATGTGCATCATGTGGGTGACTCGGTCACCTGGAAAATGCTTGTCGATTTACCCCAAACCAAGGTGGTCCAAACCAACCTGAAGTAAATCCTGCTCAAGCTCGTTTTCCACCAGGTCCTTGCTTCAACTGTGGCGAGATGGGCCATTTCCAAAGAAATTGCCCAAAGATTGCTAATGCGAATCCAGCTCAGGGATGAGCATCGGACCAACTAAAAGACAATGTTGCTTAGAAATAATCAAGCCTTATGTATTATTTCCTTTTGTTGTCAAGGTCCATGGAACAGTTGTTGTTGTTGGTTATAAATAAATCTTTTTATTTTACATTGCAATGTACAAATGTGATGGCATGTATAAACAACGTATCCCCTACAATACCGACAATCAAGGAGCCGTATTCCTTGAAGAACAGACTACCCCCAAAATACTTCCATTTTATTATCTCTTGCGTTTTCCATGAAAATCCTAATTACCCGTTTCTTCCAAGGAAACGAAGTACAAGGCGCAAGTTACAACTCTGGACGAATACCCAAAAGTACCACTGTAAATCGTTAATAGGGTACCTAAGGGTATTTCCGTAAATCCTAAAATTGTTGTGTACCTTAATTTGAATATGATGTTTCTTGGAAAACAAAATCGAATTTTTGGAAGATCATCCTATCTTCATAGATAGATTCTTGAAAAATGATTAAAGTGCCAAATGAAATCCACGGATTGGATTCCTGGTGTGCTTTAAGTATCCACGTCCAAAGATAACAAATTTAAGGCCAAATTAAACAATTATGTGATTATGTGCTTATGTGTTCCCTTTTTATGTGATCCAAATTTTTGTTATCCAAATCCTCGTAGAATCTTCCATATCTTCATATAAGGGATTCGTAGTAGGATATCCAAAGGTACTATCTTAAATCCTTAATGGACTTCTACGTTGTAGTTAAGTCCCTTGGATTATAAAGTACTATTCCAAAGTTTAAAGACATCCTCCGTCGATGCAGTTAAATATTCCTCTTGGGAAGTTTAGTTAGGTGGTGTTTGTTTTTGCTTAAAACATCTGCAAGAAGCCTATGTCTGCAGACGGGCAGACATAAGGGCTTGAAGACTGTTTGTTTTTGTTTTAAAAGAAGATCTGAAAATGGCTTATTTCATCTTAAAAGAAAAGCTATGAACCATTGCTTCAATCTTCTTCACACAAATCCTTCAACACATCTCCAGCATCATCTTCTTCTTCTCAATTCCCGCTTCCCCTTCACCCACCACCGCTCCCTCTCCTTCCACCCCCTCAAATTCTCCACCAAAATCTCCGCCCCTGCTGCCGCCGTAGCTCCGGCCATCGGACCACCTCCAATGTCCTCATCATCCCCACAGAAAATCATCATCATGAGAAGGAGAGTTGTGAGGGCTCCGATCGGTCATCGAGAGGAAGAAGCATTCTTTTTGTTTTGGATTTATATTGTAAAAAGTATGTTACCAAATACTCATATATATCTGTGATTTACTTCCAAGATATATACCTAACCCAATATATTAGTTAGCCTTTTACCAAAATGTAAACTCACCATACTAAAAATATGATATCCGAAATCAAAAAATATATTAGAGTATGGATATGTTGGATGTTGAATGTGTAGACATTATCAGGTTATAAAACAAACAGTCTTATATTTTCAGCTTGCAGATCTTCAAACCACATCTTCAGTTGCAGATATAAAAACAGATGAAATCAGCTTGCAGACAATTTATGTCTGCAAAAACAAACAGCACCTTAGAGAGATTGATTCGTTAATCTAGTTAAAGACATCCTTCGTCGATGTAGTTAAATATTCCTCTTGGGTAGTTTAGTTAAAGAGATCCTTCATCGATCTAAGTTAAAGAGATTGGTTCGATAATCTAGTTAAATATATCATGCGTTGATATAGTTAAAGAGGCCCTTTGGTGGTCTAGTTAAAGAGATCCTTCGTCGATCTAAGTTAAAGAGATTGGTTCGACAATCTAGTTAAATATATCATGCGTTGATATAGTTAAAGAGGCCCTCTGGTGGTCTAGTTAAAGAGATCCTTCGTTGACCTAGTTAAATAGATTGGTTCGGCAATCTAGTTAAAGATATCATGTGTTTATGTAGTTAAATAGGCCCTCGGGTGGTCTAGTTCAAGAGATTGTTCGTTGATCTAATCCTTTGGTGACCTAGTTAAAGAAGCTCTATTGCAGTCAAGTTAAATCACCACAGGGTTATTCGTTTGATTTTTTTCCCCATACGCATTATGAAATGAACTGTGCTGACTGTGCAAGGAATTACGTAATTATGGAGGCCTACATAATTATGGAATTCAGTGCACAGAAACCACAGGAAGTTTTGTCATGTGTTAAGACCAATAGTGACAAGAGTAATGATACGGGAGAAGTCTTGGACCTCGACCAATGTCATTTATCCTTACACTCCCCAATTCTGATCTCAATCACACACCAAGTTTCCTATGATGAGTCTTCATAAGAAACATTTTTCAGCCCGTAGTTCGAAACTCCATGTTTTGTTACTACAAGGACTTGACTTTGAGGGTTGACATTTTCGCTAAAAATCCTAACATGGTCCAGAGTTTTACTTAAGGGTTCAATGGATTTGTCTGAAAGCGAAACCGTCACAGCTGTCTTCACAAGTTTCCTCTAAAACTAAATTTCGGGATGAAATTTCCTAAAGTAGGGGAGACTGTGACACCTGTGTCACTTCAACCATCAAACAAATACCAAACCAATGAAATATTGTATTTCATACTTGGGATTTGTATAAATATGTGTATCGTTTGCACATATCAATTCTTGTTCGATTTCGGGCTCTAAATCGCTTTCTGGAAGGTTATACGCGCACCGATGCGTAAATATAACCAGTTTAATGCAACAAACACTCCAGAACAGTGACATAGGCTTAACATACCTTAAATAACCTTTACATAACTTAGAAATAAGTTTTGAAGGCTTTGGTATGGCAAAATCAAGTCTATTCGCTTACAGAGACTAAATTTGACAAACTGCGAAAGTATGCCAATTTGAACTGTAACAGACATTTCGGAACATGACCATAAGTTAAAAATACCCTAAATATCCTTTACATAGCTTAGAAATAGGCTTTGAGGGGTTCGGTGTGCTAAAATAAACTTTTGGGTCATTCAGGGACTAAAAGCGTCAAAAAGTGCATAAGTTTGCACTTTCGCGCATAACTTACATTCTGAATACATCCGGACATCCAAAAATTTATGTAAGCACTAAAATATTTTATTTTAGTGTTTGGCATAAGAAAAATCCATTCGTCACGCCATTTGGATCATTTTTCGCGCTTATGCGCATTCCGTCGTAATTAACCGAACATCGCGATCGTACGACCAAACGAACGTTGGTGACCGACCGGATAATATTTAAATCCCACAAATATTCTGTTATGATTAAAATCTTATTTTAATCAGGTCCATGTTGAAAAATAAATTAAAATGCCTAAAAACGTTATTTTCAAAGTTTAAGCGCGTACCGTGTGTTTCTGCGCAACACAGTGCTTCTACTGCAAAACGCAGACAACGCAGCCAGTCCTGGCAACTAAAATTTATTTTAGTAATATCTTGGTGAGTTTATTTTTATAGAGTAATAAAAATAATTTAGAACGCCATAAACCGGGATTTAAACGCTAGATAAAATACCCGGTACCCAGTTAAATACCCGTTTTAGCCATATGCCAGGAATATGCTAAGGTATATGCTAAGGAATATGCCAGGAATATGCTTGGAATATGCTAGAAATATGCTTGGCATATGCTAGGAATATGCTTGGAATATGCTAGGAATATGCTTGGAATATGCTAGGAATATGCTTGGAATATGCTAGGAATATTCTATATGGAAGATCCTATAAATACCCAACCCCATTCAACCCAAAGCCCACAAAAAAATCTGATCTAAAAGCTCTAAGTTGAAGCCATTGCTTCATACCTGAGCTACCTGGATCAAGATTAGCTTTCGGGGACCCTTTGTAAGTGTTCCTTAGTTTTTTTTATTCGTTTAGCGTAAAAGTCAAACTTTGTTTGACTTTCTGTGTTGACCAGTTTATGGTCAATGCGAAGTTCGTTTGAACTTCATAACGTGAGCGTAATCACGATGGTTATAGTCCCTAGTGACTATACCTACTGATTACCACGTTATCTAGGCTCAGTGACGAGTCGTAGTTTCGGCCAAAATACGTGTTATTGCGTATTTTGTAACCAAACTACTTGTGGGTATCAAAACCGTTTGTTTTGATACCAAACCTGTTTTCTAAACTTAGTTAAGCATGTTTTAACATGCTTAGCTCGTCACTTTTAGTTTAGTGCTTATATAGGGTCGTAAGGTAAGCGATCTAAACAATCGCTTATACTTTCAACCCGACCCGTTTGGTCGATCATTAGGATCCGACCAAACACATTAGGTGACCATAGTTGTACAGGGAATAACCTTCCGAGGTTATACCTTATGGTCACGTCGTTTAGTTATGTCACACCCTGGCTTTGCGGAAGCGTGGTTAATTTTGGTGTGACTTCTTAATACCATAGCTTAACCATAACAAGCTATATGAATTAAAAACATGCAAGATCATCCATTAAGTTTTGAAAAACCAAATACAATACCATTGTTCTAACGGGAACATACCCTAATATCCATAACCTTGTTCAACAGACAACTTGAAACATAACATAACATAAACATGGTTTAAGGATTGTGTCTTGTCCAGGAAAGAGACACATCCCCTAAACCCCGGATGACCTTGGAAACTAGTGCAGCGGAAAACATGCCATACCATGCCAGATCTCGTTAATTTCCTGAAATACATGTAAGTTGAAAAATCAACAATAATGTTGAGCGAGTTCATGTGCAAGTGAGTAAGTAAAACACTTGTAAGTATAAAAGTTCCCTGGTATGTAGCAGTGTAAGGAAAAGAGATCACCAATGGTTTGCAAGGCCATTAGCATGTGTGAAATGCAAGTAGGAAGATTCAAACCTAGCTGATTTATGCGTCGGGCAACCAAGTCACTCAAGGTCCGTTCTGTTGGGCCTAGAGTTGGGCTCGCTACACCCAGATAGATCTACCGCTTAAGTCCCTCGGTGTTCAGCCTACCCATTCACATGATCTAAGTAGTAAACCTCCTTACGTTAACATACCGTGTATAATAGTACTTGTAAACATAGTAACATGTATTTCACCCCCGCAGTTAAGAAAACTGAAAACAGTTAGAGAAAAGGGGGACATGAACTCACAGTGAAGCGTCTCTACCAAGTATCTCCAAATCAGAAACCTGTGCGACGACCTACAAGTGCTAATTCTATTAGACGGACGGCCGTGCCTTAGCTTTATAGTTAAAGTTTTTGGGAAATAGTTAGACAACTATTTCGTGTTTATGTTCTGTATATACTTGGTAGCTATTTTCCTTCCCAAGGGTGGGGGATACAATACATGTGCGTAAGTTACATTTTAATAATCGAGTGGTAATATAATTACCGGTGTAACTTATATTTTTATGGTGAAAGCGTTCGTATTATTTTGGGATCGTTAACATTTGTAAATATTATTTTTACTCTAAAAATAATATTTATGTATTTTCACAAAATAATCATAAACAGTGTTGTGACAATATATATTTATCACGTTAAATTTTGTGAAAATCCCACCTCCGAATATTAGTAAATAAAGTCATGGCGAAATTTATATTTCGAAAATATGTAAAAAATAATTCTAACACTTGTGGTGTAGATAATTCTAAGTGTTAGGTTTTTAGAAAAATTTCGCCAGAGTTTCCTCTGTAACTGGAGGTGGCCACGCTTTCAAGCGTATCATTTTCTTTTAACAAATCAAATCAACAACTTCTTTATTCAATCAAACAATTTCCGACACATCAAACTAGTCGACAGGTATGTAAATCGCATAATCGCATGAACTTGTAGTTTTTCCGCAACTATAGTGTAATTCCCCTTTATATTTGTAGATCTTTACATAAAGTAACTTTGATCTCGTAAAAACCTTGTGATTAGAGAAATCCGTCTTTACAACTTCTAGTAACATTTGACAAAAACTAGTTCTTTGTCGGATCTTTTCATTTCACAAGTGTTTATACACTTGTGGTTTATAAAAATCATGTTTGTTAGTATAAAATCCGTCTTTTAGAAACATGATTTCTTTGACGCGTGGTCCTTTGAAAATACCACTTGCAGATACGTAGATCTGCTAGTTTTAAACACTATTGTACATGTTAAAACACTTTTACACAAGTTCATGTTTCATGTGTGGTAGAGTTTCACCTTTTAACCCTTGTATCATTCAAAGCAAGCTTATGTTAAGATCCATGATCTTACCAAACCGGGTTAAATGGTGATCCGAGCTACCACAACATAGATCGGGTCTAAATAACCACATATTTCAAATACTACAACTTTTACACAACACAAATGCTATTAACCACCATTTTTCATACTTTTAGTAGACTTTAATGCTTCATCATATGAGATTCCGAGTTTTAACCGACAAAAATCCTTTTAACCACTTTAGATAAGTTCAAATATGAGATTTAAGTGTTATACCTCTAGCTCAAGGCTAGGGAAGATTCTTGGCGAAAATGGCGTGGATAAAAGCCAAAGAAAGAGGTCCTTCGTGTTCCGAGTGCACCAAGACTCCTAATATGCGACCTTTGATGTTTGTAGATACTTGGAATGGCTTGCTTGAAATCGAAAATGGATGGATGTAGGGGAGGGGGTTCGGCCGAGAGTAGAGCAAGAGGGAGAGAGTAATTTTTGTGGTGAGTTGTGATAATGGATGATTAGGTTAAGTGAACTCATGCTCTTATAGACAACTTAGTGTGTAATAACCAATGGTAATTATGTAGGCTAGATATTTAGCAAGGTTAGATTATGCAAATCTCTAGTACAAGATATGTCCCCTAGGGGACCGAATTCGGTCAAGAGGGGGGGGGGGTCTTGGTTTGAAATCAACTAGGTTAGTTGATGTTTAGTTAGGTTAATTAGGTTAGTTAAGTAAGTTAAGTGTTAAACTTAGTTACTTGTATGTTATGCGTTATGGCGGGTGTTAGGGTAATCAGGGACCCTAACTGGCTCAGAAAAATATAAATAGTGAAAATAATAATATTTTCGTGTTCCGGGTAAAGTCCGGTTGTTCGGTTGGATAGTAATCCGTTAAAGCGTTACAAAAGCTTTAAAGTGTCGTTATATTATTTTAGTGACACAATTTGTTTTCCTGACACTTTAGAAAGTGTCTAGTGTTATTTTCCCCATGTTTTGGCACTTTACTAGTCAGCTAGAAGCTGGATTATTTATTAAAGTGCTGTGTTTTGTACTTAAAGTACGTTTTAGGCACATCCAATCAGTGTATCTTATTCCTAGAGACGCAGTTCCACAACCCTTATATCCCTACACTCACTACTAGTGTAGTAACTTTCTCAGGCTCTTCCAGGCCTTAGAGGCAGTGTTTGCCTGATGCTGGTTATATCAGCATGTTCACTGGGTATCCGTGTATTGTGTTACTGTGCTTTTGGTGCATCATGGTTGTCACTAGGGTTCAGCATGTAAATAATGTAGTGACAGCAAGCAAGTATGATGCAAGTAAGTATATGTATCAGATATCAAGTAGCAGTTCATCAGCTAGTTCAAACAAGCACAGTAATTAAGCAGTAATTAATCATTAATTAAGTCGTACGGATACCTGGTTTAGTGAGGGTTGTCACATTCTCCCCCCGTTAAATAAATTTCGTCCCGAAATTTAAGTTCTGCTTGTAGATGCAGGGTTCTTGGGAAAAAGGTGGGGGTATTTTTCTTTCATCCGGTCCTCACGTTCCCAGGTGAATTCAGGACCATGTCTGGCATTCCAACAAACTTTGACGAGTTTGACACTGCTCCGGCGGGTCTTGTTCACTTTCCAATCCGTGACCTCAACAGGTTCTTCAACGAAGTGGAGCGTGTCGTCAATATGAATCTCGTCGATGGGAATGGCAACGTCAACTTGAGTTGGACTTTTCTTTAGGTTGGATACATGAAATGTATCGTGAACACCATTCAGTTCAGCAGGTAGGTCTAACTTGTATGCTACTGTTCCAATTCCTTCCAGAATTCTGAAAGGACCAATGTAGCGTGGATTTAACTTTCCACGCTTTCCAAAGCGTGCCACCCCCTTCCAGGGTGAAACTTTCAATAGCACCATTTCTCCAACTTGAAAATCCACATGTTTCCGGTTTGGATCCGCATAGGCCTTTTGTCTGTGGCGAGCTGCTTCGATGCATTTAAGAATTTGCGCAATCTTGTCTGTCGTCTCTTGGACGATTTCGGGACCAGCAAGCTGCCTATCACCTGCGTCAGACCAACATAGGGGTGATCGGCACTTGCGTCCGTATAGGGCTTCAAATGGCGCGACACCAATACTGGTGTGGTAGCTGTTGTTGTACGAAAATTCGACCAAAGGTAAATGTTTATCCCAGCTACCGCCCAAATCCATAACACATGCCCTCAGCATGTCTTCCAAAGTTTGTATCGTTCGCTCGCTCTGGCCGTCAGTTTGCGGATGAAACGCAGTGCTCAGATTCAATTGTGAGCCAAAGGCTTCTTGGAAGGATTGCCATATCCTTGACACAAACCTTCCATCTCTATCAGAGATGATTGAGAGAGGCACTCCATGGCGTGCAACGATTTCTCTCATGTAAATTTCCGCAAGTTTACTAGTGCTGTCTTTCTCCTTGATTGGCAGAAAGTGTGTGGACTTTGTTAGGCGGTCAACTATTACCCAAATCATATCATGGCCTCTTGGCGTTCTTGGCAATTTCGTAACAAAATCCATTGAGATTTGTTCCCATTTCCACTTGGGAATCTCAGGTTGTTGCAGAAGTCCTGAAGGCTTCTGGTATTCCGCCTTGACCTTAGCGCACGTTAAACACTTGCTCACGTAAACAGCAACGTCGCCTTTCATCCTAGGCCACCAATAATAATCTTTGAGATCTTGGTACATCTTATCCGCTCCAGGATGGATAGAGTAGCGTGATTTGTGAACTTCATCGAAAATAACCTTCCTTAAACCACCAAACAGAGGAACCCAAATCCTTCTCTCAAAACATAACGTTCCTTCCTCGTTTGGTACCAAGAGCTTCTCCATTCCACGGAGATATTCCTCTTCAAGGTTCCCTTCCTTGAGAGCTTCCTTTTGTGCGGCTCGAATGCGCAAGGAAAGATCGGTTCGTATAATCATTTCCAAAGCTCTAACCCTTATGGGCTTGATTCTTTCTTTACGACTTAGGGCATCGGCGACCACGTTCGCCTTCCCTGGATGATACTTTATCTCGCAGTCGTAATCGTTCAGCAACTCAACCCATCGTCTTTGCCTCATATTCAACTCCTTCTGGTTAAATATATGCTGTAGGCTCTTGTGATCTGTGAAGATTGTACACTTCGTACCATAAAGGTAGTGTCTCCAGATCTTTAGTGCAAATACCACCGCGCCGAGCTCCAAATCGTGTGTGGTATGGTTCTTTTCGTTCACTTTCAGCTGACGCGATGCGTAAGCAATAACCTTTTGGCGTTGCATCAACACACAACCCAATCCTTGTCGCGATGCGTCGCAGTATACCACAAAATCATCAGTACCTTCTGGTAGAGCTAAGATTGGCGCATTGCAGAGCTTATCTTTCAATATCTGAAATGCTTCCTCCTGTTTGATTCCCCAATCAAACTTCTTATCCTTCTGGGTGAGGAGCGTCAATGGTTGAGCGATCTTTGAAAAATTCTCAATGAACCTTCGATAGTAGCCAGCCAAACCCAAAAATTGCCGAATCTCTGTTGGCGTCTTTGGCGTTTCCCAATCCTTGATCGCCTCGATCTTTGTGGGATCAACATGGATTCCATTTCCATTAACCACATGTCCAAGAAACTGGACTTCACGTAGCCAAAATTCGCACTTGGAGAATTTGGCATACAGCTGTTCCTTCTTCAGTAGCTCTAGAATGGCTCTAAGATGTTGCTCATGTTCAGCCTTCGTCTTAGAATAAATTAAAATGTCGTCGATGAACACAATTACGAACTTATCCAAATACGGCTTGCAAACTCTATTCATCAAGTCCATAAAGACTGCAGGTGCGTTTGTCAGACCAAACGGCATAACGAGGAACTCGTAGTGCCCATAACGAGTCCTGAAGGCTGTCTTCGGGATACTTTCCTCCTGTATCCTTAATTGATGGTATCCAGATCGAAGATCGATCTTAGAGTAAAAGCTTGAACCTTGAAGTTGGTCGAACAGATCATCTATTCTTGGCAGAGGGTATCTATTCTTAATCGTCAGCTTGTTCAGCTCCCGGTAGTCAATGCACATTCGAAAACTACCGTCCTTCTTCTTGACAAACAGGACCGGAGCTCCCCAAGGCGAGAAGCTTGGTCGGATAAAACCCTTGTCTAACAACTCTTGAAGTTGTGTTGACAGTTCCTGCATCTCAGACGGAGCAAGTCTATACGGTGCCTTAGCCACAGGCGCGACGCCTGGAACTAAGTCAATGTGAAACTCTACTTGCCTCTGAGGTGGCAGTCCAGGTAAGTCTTCTGGGAAGACTTCTGGATATTCCCTCACGACGGGGATGTCTTCGATTCTTGGCTCAGCAGCCTTCTTATCCACAATGTGTGCCAGGAAGGCAACACATCCTTTCTGCAAACACTTCCTTGCTTTCAAGCAGCTGATAATTCTTAGTGGCGTATCACGCTTCTCTCCGTGAACCACAATTGTCTCACCATCATCGGTTGGGATCCGAACAACTTTCTCGTGGCATACTATCTCTGCCTTGTTGCCTGATAACCAATCCATTCCTACCACCACGTCGAAGCTTCCCAACTGGACTGGTAGTAGATCCAAAGCAAACTCACGTTCTCCTAATTCGATCACACAACCTTTGATAACTTCATTGGCTTCCACTAACTTCCCATTAGCTAATTCGATCGAGTAGGGAATATCTAACTTATTAGCGGCTAACCCAAGCATATTCTTAAATTCTAACGACACGAAGCTATAATCGGCACCAGTATCAAATAAAACGGATGCATAGCGTTGATTGACAGGGAACGTACCAGTAACAACATTGGGGTCCTGGCGCGCTTCCCTTGCTCCGATTTGAAACACTCTTCCACGGGCTTGGTTTAGGTCTGGGCAGTTCTTCTTAAAATGCCCGATATCACCGCAGTTATAGCATCCCAGTCTTTGCCCGTTTCCACCAGCTTGATCATTCCTCTGATTACGATTCACAGCGCCCGCTTGGTTAGCATTGTTGCCTTGATTTCTGTTTCCTCCATAGTTTCCTTGTGGGCGATCCCCAAAACCACCACGATTATTGTTTCTGTTTCCATATCCTCCCTGGCCTCCCCGACCGGCAGGGGCCCAACAAGTGTCCTTCAAGTGACCACGTTTTCCACATACTTCGCATACTTTTAGCCCACATTGACCAGAATGGTGGCGTTGGCAGGTATTGCATTTGGGATGGGTGCCCATGTATCCTCTTCCTTTCTCTCCTCTACCAGCTGCAACCTGAGCTGGCGTGTCTGATCCTCCTTTCTTAACCGCCACACTGGCGCCCTGCTTGAAGTTCGAGAACTTCCGTTTGTTACCTCCTGATGACTCGACATGAGTCTCTGCCTTCTTCGTCTTGATCTCATCAAACTTGTTCAAACGAATTGCCTCCTCGGTGAGAGCCACGCTCAAATCGATGGCTTCAGTGATAGTTGCTGGTTTGGAGGAGGTTACCATACTTATGATTTGAGGAGCTAATCCCCAAATGAAGCGTTCAATTCTCTTGAACTCGGGAGTGACCATGTAGGGAACCACTTGAGATAAGTCATGGAATCTTTGAACGTACTCCGCTACCTTTGGGCCGTCCATTTTCAAGTGCCAGAACTCGGTCTCCAACCTCTGGATTTCTGCGCGGGAACAGTACTTTTTGCGCATAAGTTCTTTCAGTTCGGTCCAGGTCAATGCGTAGGCAGCAGCTTCGCCTAGTGTCTGCACTTGTAGATTCCACCAGGATAGGGCTCCTTCTAGAAACAGCCCTGAGATATAGGTGACTTGCTGATCCAGCACGCATTTGCTCATGCGAATAACAGACTCGGTTTTCTCAGCCCAACGAACAAAGGTGACAGCACCTCCAGTGCCATCGAAGTTGACCGGTTTGCAGTCTAGAAACTGCTTGTAGGTGCATCCGTGGGGTGGATTGTTATTGCCTTGGTTAATACTTCCGCTCGTTCCGGGCTGAGATGCTGCATACTGTGCTATGGCAGCAGCAATAATCTGCTGGAGTTCTGCCTCATTGGTTGGTATGCGTGTCTCACGTCTTGGCATCTTCTAAAAGATGGTTTACGTTGGTCAGGTCATAGTAAGACGTACGTATATAGTAATAGTAATAGCACATCACATCTCATGTTATCAATACATCACAAATACCAAACACATATCATCCCATGTCATAATAGTACAAATAAGCAACCAAGTGAATCAAATATGATGAGAATACTGCGATTGCCATATATCGAGACCACATAGTAAGTGTATCAGTACATCATAGTGTCATACAATCATCCATCACTAGGGGCTACATCACCCCTGTCCAAAAACTACATCAGTGTCAATACAACATCAAATACAAGTCAACAAAAGTCAGAATCAACTGTGGTCTCCAAAAATACTGTGCAATCCAACAATCGCCGTCTTCTCATCCTCGTCTACCCAAACAGCACTGATGAGCTCTATACAGATGGTGGTGGAGGAGGGGGAAAGTGGGTGTAAAACAAACGACGTAACTGGAGCCAGTCCTCCTCCTGGGCTCGCTGAGTACGAATGATAGAGGCAACCTGCTGCTCCAGTGTAAAGAGACGAGCAGCATAATCTAGAGGCAAAGGTCGAAACGGCTGCAGAGGAGAGTGTGTCTGACCATGGCATGGACACGGTGGCAGCTGAGCTCTCTCGAGCTCCTGGATGTGCTGCGTGTGCGACTCATGCTGAGCTACAAAAGACATCAAGACATCCTCGATAGTGTACCCCCTGTGAAAAGAATGGTAGGGGTCAGTAGGTGGCATACCAGAGCCTGGTGCCCAAAGAAACGGCTCACTAGTAGGGTCGAAAGGTGCCACGTGAAATGGAGCAACAGTGGGTGGAACAGATGACATCTGTGGCATGAAAGGGATAGGCATCGGTACATGCCCAACAGGATGGGCTGAAGAACCCTCTCCAGGCCTCGCTGGAGGTACAAACTGTGGAACCTGAAAGGAAAAATCAACATGTCGTGTAACAGGGATCTGTGGGGGAAAAGGCGGTACATCCTCATCAGCAGGTATCCAACCGTGCTGTGCATGCTCATCTGGTGGATCCATGCGTGCTGCGAACAGTGCATGCTCGGGCTCCAGTGGAACGGGATCAAGTGGGGGAGCAACAACAGGGTGAACAGGTGCAATGTGCTCAACGGGTAAAGGATCAACAGGATCAACAATGACATGATCGCCCTCCATCAAAGGAATATCCACGGGGAGATCATCAGCAACAGGCTCAAAAGGGATGTCAGCATGTACTGGGTCATGCTCAGGTATGGGGTCTAGAGCGGCTGCCTGCTCTGGAGCAATGGCAGGCTCGAGGTCATCAAAAGCCATCTCGAAACCAAAATCTGGGTCGATAGGATCCACTGGGTCCTCAAGGTCTACTGGATCCTCCATAAACTGATCCATCGGAATAAACTCTAAGTCACGATCTGGGTCGAATCCTGGGGGAAACACAGGATCGGAATCCCCCTCATCATCATGGTCGGAAACAAAACTGGGGATAGGGGCAACAGAAGATGCCTGATCAGGATCTGACTCATGAGAGAAGTGCTGCGCACTCTGGACGTGTGAGGGTACAGAGGCCACAGACTCAAAGGAGTCTGGGACTGGGGAGTGAGCAGGTGACTCCGCGGCGGGAGCATCTGCGATCAACAAGGGACCATCAGCAGCAGGAAGGGCCTCGCCCTGAGCATCCTCCTCGAAAGGCTCCTCCTCGAACATATCGACATCATCCTCCTCGTCGTCGATGGGTAAATCGTAAACAGGGTACGAAGCAAGCGGTATAGGAGCAGGGATCACTGCCAGTGGTAGATCCCCGGCCAAAGGACCATCTGCGAGCTCGCCAGCACCGTCAGGTAATGCGAAGGGCTGGAAATCGTCCTCATCTGTGCTAGTGAAGTCGGACGTGTAAACCTCATGCTCCGATGACTCAAGGTCGTCTGAAACGATAGGCCTAGGGCCTGTGGTGCCTGAACCACCAGTGTCTGTAGAATCCATGTGTCTGTAACATATACACAAACATGCACAAATAGTCAATCATATAATCAATTAATCACATAAGTCACCAAGTAAGGTATCACATAATCCTCCTAATCTTACTAGCCAATTTCTTCCAGTCCTTAAGACTGCTCTATCCTCCACCTCGACCACTCAGATCGAGCCTCGGTCCCCTTGACCGAGCCTCAGTCGTCATGACTGAGCCTACTCTTCCTAGCCATCTACCTTGGTCACCTAGACCAAGCCTCGATCCTCCAGACCGAGCCTCAGCCCTCCAAGCTGAGCCTTTTCTTCCTAGCCTTGCTAGCCCACTACCTCGGTCACCTAGACCGAGCCTCGATCCTCCAGACCGAGCCTCAGCCCTCCAGGCTGAGCCTATAATAAATTAACGTGTTCAACTACCTCGGTCACCTAGACCGAGCCTCGATCCTCCAGATCGAGCCTCAGCCCTCCAAGCTGAGCCTATAAATAATAAAATGTGCTCAACTTTTGTTTGTAAAAGTTTTGGATCTGGACTTAAGTGGTATGCAGAAAAATGTTTTCGTGAGAACCCTAGTGATCATAGTCTAGACTCGAGAAAGAATCCTAGTTCGCTATGATCAGAGCTCTGATACCAAGCTGTCACACCCTGGCTTTGCGGAAGCGTGGTTAATTTTGGTGTGACTTCTTAATACCATAGCTTAACCATAACAAGCTATATGAATTAAAAACATGCAAGATCATCCATTAAGTTTTGAAAAACCAAATACAATACCATTGTTCTAACGGGAACATACCCTAATATCCATAACCTTGTTCAACAGACAACTTGAAACATAACATAACATAAACATGGTTTAAGGATTGTGTCTTGTCCAGGAAAGAGACACATCCCCTAAACCCCGGATGACCTTGGAAACTAGTGCAGCGGAAAACATGCCATACCGTGCCAGATCTCGTTAATTTCCTGAAATACATGTAAGTTGAAAAATCAACAATAATGTTGAGCGAGTTCATGTGCAAGTGAGTAAGTAAAACACTTGTAAGTATAAAAGTTCCCTTGTATGTAGCAGTGTAAGGAAAAGAGATCACCAATGGTTTGCAAGGCCATTAGCATGTGTGAAATGCAAGTAGAAAGATTCAAACCTAGCTGATTTATGCGTCGGGCAACCAAGTCACTCAAGGTCCGTTCTGTTGGTCCTCACAGAGGTCCGTTCTGTTGGGCCTAGAGTTGGGCTCGCTACACCCAGATAGATCTACCGCTTAAGTCCCTCGGTGTTCAGCCTACCCATTCACATGATCTAAGTAGTAAACCTCCTTACGTTAACATACCGTGTATAATAGTACTTGTAAACATAGTAACATGTATTTCACCCCCGCAGTTAAGAAAACTGAAAACAGTTAGAGAAAAGGGGGACATGAACTCACAGTGAAGCGTCTCTACCAAGTATCTCCAAATCAGAAACCTGTGCGACGACCTACAAGTGCTAATTCTATTAGACGGACGGTCGTGCCTTAGCTTTATAGTTAAAGTTTTTGGGAAATAGTTAGACAACTATTTCGTGTTTATGTTCTGTATATACTTGGTAGCTATTTTCCTTCCCAAGGGTGGGGGATACAATACATGTGCGTAAGTTACATTTTAATAATCGAGTGGTAATATAATTACCGGTGTAACTTATATTTTTATGGTGAAAGCGTTCGTATTATTTTGGGATCGTTAACATTTGTAAATATTATTTTTACTCTAAAAATAATATTTATGTATTTTCACAAAATAATCATAAACAGTGTTGTGACAATATATATTTATCACGTTAAATTTTGTGAAAATCCCACCTCCGAATATTAGTAAATAAAGTCATGGCGAAATTTATATTTCGAAAATATGTAAAAAATAATTCTAACACTTGTGGTGTAGATAATTCTAAGTGTTAGGTTTTTAGAAAAATTTCGCCAGAGTTTCCTCTGTAACTGGAGGTGGCCACGCTTTCAAGCGTATCATTTTCTTTTAACAAATCAAATCAACAACTTCTTTATTCAATCAAACAATTTCCGACACATCAAACTAGTCGACAAGTATGTAAATCGCATAATCGCATGAACTTGTAGTTTTTCCGCAACTATAGTGTAATTCCCCTTTATATTTGTAGATCTTTACATAAAGTAACTTTGATCTCGTAAAAACCTTGTGATTAGAGAAATCCGTCTTTACAACTTCTAGTAACATTTGACAAAAACTAGTTCTGTGTCGGATCTTTTCATTTCACAAGTGTTTATACACTTGTGGTTTATAAAAATCATGTTTGTTAGTATAAAATCCGTCTTTTAGAAACATGATTTCTTTGACGCGTGGTCCTTTGAAAATACCACTTGCAGATACGTAGATCTGCTAGTTTTAAACACTATTGTACATGTTAAAACACTTTTACACAAGTTCATGTTTCATGTGTGGTAGAGTTTCACCTTTTAACCCTTGTATCATTCAAAGCAAGCTTATGTTAAGATCCATGATCTTACCAAACCGGGTTAAATGGTGATCCGAGCTACCACAAAATAGATCGGGTCTAAATAACCACATATTTCAAATACTACAACTTTTACACAACACAAATGCTATTAACCACCATTTTTCATACTTTTAGTAGACTTTAATGCTTCATCATATGAGATTCCGAGTTTTAACCGACAAAAATCCTTTTAACCACTTTAGATAAGTTCAAATATGAGATTTAAGTGTTATACCTCTAGCTCAAGGCTAGGGAAGATTCTTGGTGAAAATGGCGTGGATAAAAGCCAAAGAAAGAGGTCCTTCGTGTTCCGAGTGCACCAAGACTCCTAATATGCGAACTTTGATGTTTGTAGATACTTGGAATGGCTTGCTTGAAATCGAAAATGGATGGATGTAGGGGAGGGGGTTCGGCCGAGAGTAGAGCAAGAGGGAGAGAGTAATTTTTGTGGTGAGTTGTGATAATGGATGATTAGGTTAAGTGAACTCATGCTCTTATAGACAACTTAGTGTGTAATAACCAATGGTAATTATGTAGGCTAGATATTTAGCAAGGTTAGATTATGCAAATCTCTAGTACAAGATATGTCCCCTAGGGGACCGAATTCGGTCAAGAGGGGGGGGGGGGTCTTGGTTCGAAATCAACTAGGTTAGTTGATGTTTAGTTAGGTTAATTAGGTTAGTTAAGTAAGTTAAGTGTTAAACTTAGTTACTTGTATGTTATGCGTTATGGCGGGTGTTAGGGTAATCAGGGACCCTAACTGGCTCAGAAAAATATAAATAGTGAAAATAATAATATTTTCGTGTTCCGGGTAAAGTCCGGTTGTTCGGTTGGATAGTAATCCGTTAAAGCGTTACAAAAGCTTTAAAGTGTCGTTATATTATTTTAGTGACACAATTTGTTTTCCTGACACTTTAGAAAGTGTCTAGTGTTATTTTCCCCATGTTTTGGCACTTTACTAGTCAGCTAGAAGCTGGATTATTTATTAAAGTGCTGTGTTTTGTACTTAAAGTACGTTTTAGGCACATCCAATCAGTGTATCTTATTCCTAGAGACGCAGTTCCACAACCCTTATATCCCTACACTCACTACTAGTGTAGTAACTTTCTCAGGCTCTTCCAGGCCTTAGAGGCAGTGTTTGCCTGATGCTGGTTATATCAGCATGTTCACTGGGTATCCGTGTATTGTGTTACTGTGCTTTTGGTGCATCATGGTTGTCACTAGGGTTCAGCATGTAAATAATGTAGTGACAGCAAGCAAGTATGATGCAAGTAAGTATATGTATCAGATATCAAGTAGCAGTTCATCAGCTAGTTCAAACAAGCACAGTAATTAAGCAGTAATTAATCATTAATTAAGTCGTACGGATACCTGGTTTAGTGAGGGCTGTCACATTCTCCCCCCGTTAAATAAATTTCGTCCCGAAATTTAAGTTCTGCTTGTAGATGCAGGGTTCTTGGGAAAAAGGTGGGGGTATTTTTCTTTCATCCGGTCCTCACGTTCCCAGGTGAATTCAGGACCATGTCTGGCATTCCAACGAACTTTGACGAGTTTGACACTGCTCCGGCGGGTCTTGTTCACTTTCCAATCCGTGACCTCAACAGGTTCTTCAACGAAGTGGAGCGTGTCGTCAATATGAATCTCGTCGATGGGAATGGCAACGTCAACTTGAGTTGGACTTTTCTTTAGGTTGGATACATGAAATGTATCGTGAACACCATTCAGTTCAGCAGGTAGGTCTAACTTGTATGCTACTGTTCCAATTCCTTCCAGAATTCTGAAAGGACCAATGTAGCGTGGATTTAACTTTCCACGCTTTCCAAAGCGTGCCACCCCCTTCCAGGGTGAAACTTTCAATAGCACCATTTCTCCAACTTGAAAATCCACATGTTTCCGGTTTGGATCCGCATAGGCCTTTTGTCTGTGGCGAGCTGCTTCGATGCATTTAAGAATTTGCGCAATCTTGTCTGTCGTCTCTTGGACGATTTCGGGACCAGCAAGCTGCCTATCACCTGCGTCAGACCAACATAGGGGTGATCGGCACTTGCGTCCGTATAGGGCTTCAAATGGTGCGACACCAATACTGGTGTGGTAGCTGTTGTTGTACGAAAATTCGACCAAAGGTAAATGTTTATCCCAGCTACCGCCCAAATCCATAACACATGCCCTCAGCATGTCTTCCAAAGTTTGTATCGTTCGCTCGCTCTGGCCGTCAGTTTGCGGATGAAACGCAGTGCTCAGATTCAATTGTGAGCCAAAGGCTTCTTGGAAGGATTGCCATATCCTTGACACAAACCTTCCATCTCTATCAGAGATGATTGAGAGAGGCACTCCATGGCGTGCAACGATTTCTCTCATGTAAATTTCCGCAAGTTTACTAGTGCTGTCTTTCTCCTTGATTGGCAGAAAGTGTGCGGACTTTGTTAGGCGGTCAACTATTACCCAAATCATATCATGGCCTCTTGGCATTCTTGGCAATTTCGTAACAAAATCCATTGAGATTTGTTCCCATTTCCACTTGGGAATCTCAGGTTGTTGCAGAAGTCCTGAAGGCTTCTGGTATTCCGCCTTGACCTTAGCGCACGTTAAACACTTGCTCACGTAAACAGCAACGTCGCCTTTCATCCTAGGCCACCAATAATAATCTTTGAGATCTTGGTACATCTTATCCGCTCCAGGATGGATAGAGTAGCGTGATTTGTGAACTTCATCGAAAATAACCTTCCTTAAACCACCAAACAGAGGAACCCAAATCCTTCTCTCAAAACATAACGTTCCTTCCTCGTTTGGTACCAAGAGCTTCTCCATTCCACGGAGATATTCCTCTTCAAGGTTCCCTTCCTTGAGAGCTTCCTTTTGTGCGGCTCGAATGCGCAAGGAAAGATCGGTTCGTATAATCATTTCCAAAGCTCTAACCCTTATGGGCTTGATTCTTTCTTTACGACTTAGGGCATCGGCGACCACGTTCGCCTTCCCTGGATGATACTTTATCTCGCAGTCGTAATCGTTCAGCAACTCAACCCATCGTCTTTGCCTCATATTCAACTCCTTCTGGTTAAATATATGCTGTAGGCTCTTGTGATCTGTGAAGATTGTACACTTCGTACCATAAAGGTAGTGTCTCCAGATCTTTAGTGCAAATACCACCGCGCCGAGCTCCAAATCGTGTGTGGTATGGTTCTTTTCGTTCACTTTCAGCTGACGCGATGCGTAAGCAATAACCTTTTGGCGTTGCATCAACACACAACCCAATCCTTGTCGCGATGCGTCGCAGTATACCACAAAATCATCAGTACCTTCTGGTAGAGCTAAGATTGGCGCATTGCAGAGCTTATCTTTCAATATCTGAAATGCTTCCTCCTGTTTGATTCCCCAATCAAACTTCTTATCCTTCTGGGTGAGGAGCGTCAATGGTTGAGCGATCTTTGAAAAATTCTCAATGAACCTTCGATAGTAGCCAGCCAAACCCAAAAATTGCCGAATCTCTGTTGGAGTCTTTGGCGTTTCCCAATCCTTGATCGCCTCGATCTTTGTGGGATCAACATGGATTCCATTTCCATTAACCACATGTCCAAGAAACTGGACTTCACGTAGCCAAAATTCGCACTTGGAGAATTTGGCATACAGCTGTTCCTTCTTCAGTAGCTCTAGAATGGCTCTAAGATGTTGCTCATGTTCAGCCTTCGTCTTAGAATAAATTAAAATGTCGTCGATGAACACAATTACGAACTTATCCAAATACGGCTTGCAAACTCTATTCATCAAGTCCATAAAGACTGCAGGTGCGTTTGTCAGACCAAACGGCATAACGAGGAACTCGTAGTGCCCATAACGAGTCCTGAAGGCTGTCTTCGGGATACTTTCCTCCTGTATCCTTAATTGATGGTATCCAGATCGAAGATCGATCTTAGAGTAAAAGCTTGAACCTTGAAGTTGGTCGAACAGATCATCTATTCTTGGCAGAGGGTATCTATTCTTAATCGTCAGCTTGTTCAGCTCCCGGTAGTCAATGCACATTCGAAAACTACCGTCCTTCTTCTTGACAAACAGGACCGGAGCTCCCCAAGGCGAGAAGCTTGGTCGGATAAAACCCTTGTCTAACAACTCTTGAAGTTGTGTTGACAGTTCCTGCATCTCAGACGGAGCAAGTCTATACGGTGCCTTAGCCACAGGCGCGGCGCCTGGAACTAAGTCAATGTGAAACTCTACTTGCCTCTGAGGTGGCAGTCCAGGTAAGTCTTCTGGGAAGACTTCTGGATATTCCCTCACGACGGGGATGTCTTCGATTCTTGGCTCAGCAGCCTTCTTATCCACAATGTGTGCCAGGAAGGCAACACATCCTTTCTGCAAACACTTCCTTGCTTTCAAGCAGCTGATAATTCTTAGTGGCGTATCACGCTTCTCTCCGTGAACCACAATTGTCTCACCATCATCGGTTGGGATCCGAACAACTTTCTCGTGGCATACTATCTCTGCCTTGTTGCCTGATAACCAATCCATTCCTACCACCACGTCGAAGCTTCCCAACTGGACTGGTAGTAGATCCAAAGCAAACTCACGTTCTCCTAATTCGATCACACAACCTTTGATAACTTCATTGGCTTCCACTAACTTCCCATTAGCTAATTCGATCGAGTAGGGAATATCTAACTTATTAGCGGCTAACCCAAGCATATTCTTAAATTCTAACGACACGAAGCTATAATCGGCACCAGTATCAAATAAAACGGATGCATAGCGTTGATTGACAGGGAACGTACCAGTAACAACATTGGGGTCCTGGCGCGCTTCCCTTGCTCCGATTTGAAACACTCTTCCACGGGCTTGGTTTAGGTCTGGGCAGTTCTTCTTAAAATGCCCGATATCACCGCAGTTATAGCATCCCAGTCTTTGCCCGTTTCCACCAGCTTGATCATTCCTCTGATTACGATTCACAGCGCCCGCTTGGTTAGCATTGTTGCCTTGATTTCTGTTTCCTCCATAGTTTCCTTGTGGGCGATCCCCAAAACCACCACGATTATTGTTTCTGTTTCCATATCCTCCCTGGCCTCCCCGACCGGCAGGGGCCCAACAAGTGTCCTTCAAGTGACCACGTTTTCCACATACTTCGCATACTTTTAGCCCACATTGACCAGAATGGTGGCGTTGGCAGGTATTGCATTTGGGATGGGTGCCCATGTATCCTCTTCCTTTCTCTCCTCTACCAGCTGCAACCTGAGCTGGCGTGTCTGATCCTCCTTTCTTAACCGCCACACTGGCGCCCTGCTTGAAGTTCGAGAACTTCCGTTTGTTACCTCCTGATGACTCGACATGAGTCTCTGCCTTCTTCGTCTTGATCTCATCAAACTTGTTCAAACGAATTGCCTCCTCGGTGAGAGCCACGCTCAAATCGATGGCTTCAGTGATAGTTGCTGGTTTGGAGGAGGTTACCATACTTATGATTTGAGGAGCTAATCCCCAAATGAAGCGTTCAATTCTCTTGAACTCGGGAGTGACCATGTAGGGAACCACTTGAGATAAGTCATGGAATCTTTGAACGTACTCCGCTACCTTTGGGCCGTCCATTTTCAAGTGCCAGAACTCGGTCTCCAACCTCTGGATTTCTGCGCGGGAACAGTACTTTTTGCGCATAAGTTCTTTCAGTTCGGTCCAGGTCAATGCGTAGGCAGCAGCTTCGCCTAGTGTCTGCACTTGTAGATTCCACCAGGATAGGGCTCCTTCTAGAAACAGCCCTGAGATATAGGTGACTTGCTGATCCAGCGCGCATTTGCTCATGCGAATAACAGACTCGGTTTTCTCAGCCCAACGAACAAAGGTGACAGCACCTCCAGTGCCATCGAAGTTGACCGGTTTGCAGTCTAGAAACTGCTTGTAGGTGCATCCGTGGGGTGGATTGTTATTGCCTTGGTTAATACTTCCGCTCGTTCCGGGCTGAGATGCTGCATACTGTGCTATGGCAGCAGCAATAATCTGCTGGAGTTCTGCCTCATTGGTTGGTATGCGTGTCTCACGTCTTGGCATCTTCTAAAAGATGGTTTACGTTGGTCAGGTCATAGTAAGACGTACGTATATAGTAATAGTAATAGCACATCACATCTCATGTTATCAATACATCACAAATACCAAACACATATCATCCCATGTCATAATAGTACAAATAAGCAACCAAGTGAATCAAATATGATGAGAATACTGCGATTGCCATATATCGAGACCACATAGTAAGTGTATCAGTACATCATAGTGTCATACAATCATCCATCACTAGGGGCTACATCACCCCTGTCCAAAAGCTACATCAGTGTCAATACAACATCAAATACAAGTCAACAAAAGTCAGAATCAACTGTGGTCTCCAAAAATACTGTGCAATCCAACAATCGCCGTCTTCTCATCCTCGTCTACCCAAACAGCACTGATGAGCTCTATACAGATGGTGGTGGAGGAGGGGGAAAGTGGGTGTAAAACAAACGACGTAACTGGAGCCAGTCCTCCTCCTGGGCTCGCTGAGTACGAATGATAGAGGCAACCTGCTGCTCCAGTGTAAAGAGACGAGCAGCATAATCTAGAGGCAAAGGTCGAAACGGCTGCAGAGGAGAGTGTGTCTGACCATGGCATGGACACGGTGGCAGCTGAGCTCTCTCGAGCTCCTGGATGTGCTGCGTGTGCGACTCATGCTGAGCTACAAAAGACATCAAGACATCCTCGATAGTGTACCCCCTGTGAAAAGAATGGTAGGGGTCAGTAGGTGGCATACCAGAGCCTGGTGCCCAAAGAAACGGCTCACTAGTAGGGTCGAAAGGTGCCACGTGAAATGGAGCAACAGTGGGTGGAACAGATGACATCTGTGGCATGAAAGGGATAGGCATCGGTACATGCCCAACAGGATGGGCTGAAGAACCCTCTCCAGGCCTCGCTGGAGGTACAAACTGTGGAACCTGAAAGGAAAAATCAACATGTCGTGTAACAGGGATCTGTGGGGGAAAAGGCGGTACATCCTCATCAGCAGGTATCCAACCGTGCTGTGCATGCTCATCTGGTGGATCCATGCGTGCCGCGAACAGTGCATGCTCGGGCTCCAGTGGAACGGGATCAAGTGGGGGAGCAACAACAGGGTGAACAGGTGCAATGTGCTCAACGGGTAAAGGATCAACAGGATCAACAATGACATGATCGCCCTCCATCAAAGGAATATCCACGGGGAGATCATCAGCAACAGGCTCAAAAGGGATGTCAGCATGTACTGGGTCATGCTCAGGTATGGGGTCTAGAGCGGCTGCCTGCTCTGGAGCAATGGCAGGCTCGAGGTCATCAAAAGCCATCTCGAAACCAAAATCTGGGTCGATAGGATCCACTGGGTCCTCAAGGTCTACTGGATCCTCCATAAACTGATCCATCGGAATAAACTCTAAGTCACGATCTGGGTCGAATCCTGGGGGAAACACAGGATCGGAATCCCCCTCATCATCATGGTCGGAAACAAAACTGGGGATAGGGGCAACAAAAGATGCCTGATCAGGATCTGACTCATGAGAGAAGTGCTGCGCACTCTGGACGTGTGAGGGTACAGAGGCCACAGACTCAAAGGAGTCTGGGACTGGGGAGTGAGCAGGTGACTCCGCGGCGGGAGCATCTGCGATCAACAAGGGACCATCAGCAGCAGGAAGGGCCTCGCCCTGAGCATCCTCCTCGAAAGGCTCCTCCTCGAACATATCGACATCATCCTCCTCGTCGTCGATGGGTAAATCGTAAACAGGGTACGAAGCAAGCGGTATAGGAGCAGGGATCACTGCCAGTGGTAGATCCCCGGCCAAAGGACCATCTGCGAGCTCGCCAGCACCGTCAGGTAATGCGAAGGGCTGGAAATCGTCCTCATCTGTGCTAGTGAAGTCGGACGTGTAAACCTCGTGCTCCGATGACTCAAGGTCGTCTGAAACGATAGGCCTAGGTGTAACACCCCGAAAACGGCTTTGGTAATCAAACCACGTTAATAGTAAAGACGGGTAAAATACCTTTAGTGGTAAAAATTTACCCGGTAAATATTAGGATTTAAATAATTAATCCTAATAATAAATAAAAAGTGAATAAAAGCTTTTAAGGAAATAAAAGCTTAGAAGGCCCGAGTTAACGGGACCTAAAATAAACTTAGTCATAAATATTCCCGAACCCGCTAAGTTCACTAGGAATATTAAACCTAGTTAATAAGTGGGAATGTTATTGAAAATAATTAGGTTGTGATCTAATTAATAACTAACCAAACACGAGGGACCAAAGCCGGGTAACTTGAAATTGAAATTAAAAACTTAAAAATAAACACAACACACACACAAGTGTGTGTGTGCGTGCGTGGTTAAGGTCAGGAGAAAGCTCCCATGGAGCTTTAGCCCTAGCTTCAACAAATCAACGAAATTGAAGGTCAAATTTAACCCGAATCGGATGCATGAACACATATTAATGATCACCTAGTCGAGGGGATCACAAGGTATGTCGAATTTTCAGTTTTGGTGATACTTTGAGATTATGATGAACAATCATAATCGAAATTTTGGAATGAATGTTGAATCTATGAGTGACATTGTGATTATATCTTGGTTTAGGAACAAACCCTAGTAGAAATCTTGATAAATTGTTGTCAAACTAGGGATTTGATAATTACCCTATTATGAGCTAAGTGGGTTTTGGTTGAATTGATGAAATTGATGTTCTAATGGTGTTTATAAACATCACACTAATACATAATGAATGAACTACTTGAACAAATTAGAGATTTTGTTAAGAGTTCATAAGTAACTAGAAGTGGGTTTTGTTAGATATGATGAAATCATGAAGAACTTGAAGTAATGTCACTTGTATGTGATTAACAAGTAAACTAGGAAGTGGGTTTTTATGTAATAGTAAAGATGATGATAAGTTTATGTTTAAAATCATCATATTTGATAATAGAAACAAGGCACTCAAACAAATTAAGTGATTTGGGAACTTGTTCATACATGATTGAAATGGGTTTGAATGTTATGATGAAATTGGTAGCCATGTTCATGTAACTAAGTGCATAAGATCATGTTAGCTACTAATTGATAGATAGAACTTGAATGTGCATTTATATGCTAAGGGGCGTTTGACTTTTAGTAGTCAAACCGACCATTAATAAGATCGAATAGTATTTGTGATAGAAAATATGTAAGATGGAATAGTCATAATTAATGATGACTAATATAACCGTCTTACGAATTATGATGATAGTTTGACGCTTGACAAGCTAGGTGGAGGCTTGGAAAGGAAGCGGGTCAAACGAAGCAAGCATAAAGGAAAAGCGTATTCGGGATGCAAGGTAAGTATATCTTACATTAGTTATTTATTTATAATATTCTTTCGTCGTATTAGTTACGAATAAAGAAAAATACCTAATTGAGATATGATGTTCCGACATGTGGTCGTACGGAACAAGATAATCAAATATGACAAGAAAACATAATGATGGCTAAAAATGAGTTAAACCGGTAATTCGATCATATTATGACGAATGAAGCATGTACTTTTAATGGTTATCATATAAGTTAAATCATAATAACCATTAAGGGCAAAATGGTAATTTTGACAATTTGACAATGGTAATTGGTCATATAGACCAAACGGGTCAAAAGGTGAAATTATCACCCTTTGACAATATCGACTAATGGGTTGTCAAGTTGCATGAATTTAGGAAATAAATAGCACATGGATGCTTACATAGCTACTAAGGAAAGGTATTGAAACGGGTCAATATATTGATCCGAGCCAGGTACGTATAGTAATACAACTCATCATGTAGAATTTGGAATTTTATGACAGTTAGACAAAGTTAAAATAAGCCATTCGGTTATCTTTTAGGTAAAGCGAATAATTTGAGTTATGATTATGGTGTTTAGAAACATATTGGTTTCTAAACAAGAATATGGTTAAAAGGTCGGACTTTGGGGTTCAAACAAGCACTAATTGTCCTTCGTCGTAAATGAAGGACTAAGATTGACCAAAACGCCCTTGTAGGCCAAATTGAACAAACAACCCTTAAAGGTTGTTTGGAAATGAGTTTTTCAATTAAATAATTACTTAGGAAGAGTATAGAAGTGGAAAGATGTAAAACGTTAGTCAAATGGCTCTATTTGAGTCTTTGCCGTAAAATAACTATTTGAAGGGTAAATTCTGGTACACATAAATCATCACATCGAATCCACCATAAATAAAGTTGTGGTGGAAGATCCTTTGTTAAGAAATATGGATATATATATTTTGAAATGAATGAAAGCAAATGGTGCTAAAATATGCTTGAATACCTCAAACGGGTCAAATAAGCATATGGGTGAAAATGGGTTAAAGAATGTATATAATTCTATAATTGGAACCCAATATGTTAGATATCCTTGAATTTATTAGGTTTATGAGAAATAAGGGTCAAACAAACTTGTATGTTTGATAAAATCACGAGCGGGTCAAATTTTGGTAAAAGAGTAATAAGCCGAAGACTTAAAAGTCTTGAATTTTATTAAGCCGGATGTCGGATTTTAACTCCATATGATGGAGAATCAAATTACAAACATGTAGGAAGAAACGGTAGGTCAAACGGATAAGCGGTTTGAAAGATACGAAAGATTTCGTGTCAAGTTGCGGCAAATTGGAGAAGCTGAATGCAGGTGCCACCATAAATTACGGTGTCCACCGTAATTTACGGTGGAGTTGAAAAATGCTACGGTGGATCTCTTCTGATTTACGGTGAAAACAAGTCAAAACAAGGACCACCGTAAATTACGGTGTCCACCGTAATTTACGGTGGACCCCATACAAAAATGTATATTTTGATCAGTTTGTTTTCCGGACTCGTTTAAATGCGTTTTAAATACCGTATGTCTAAAGCATTTCATGTTTATGAAATGTAGGTACTTTCTGGGATGCCGGGAGACGATCAAGCTCAGCGAAGAACCGAACACGACAAAGATACACGCTTCCGCACATTGCAACGTTGTAGATTTTAATCAACGAATTCGACCATGTTTTGTAGAATAACCTATGAATTATAAAAGTTTTAATAAACCCGTATTTTTATAGCATGTGTAGTCTTAACTACACATCTAATCGTTGGTATTTACATATTAAATAACTAGGGTGTTACAAGTTGGTATCAGAGCCTTGGTTTAAGAGATTCGAGTATGGTTGGGAGGAACCATGCTTGGACTTAAACCTTATGCTCTTGACAAAGAATAGTGTTCGGTTCGAAGCTTGATCGCAAATCCGGTAAGTACAAGTACGTTATTAGCTAGTATGCTTAAGTGTTGTAAACAACACATAGAGCTATCGTGTGGTATACGTTACCCCAATTTAAATGATTGTTAGGGTTGACGAAAATACGCGCGTTGACGTCTATAGTAGAAAATGCCTTGTATTATAATACGGGCGATTATTGAAGTTGACTTTACTAACTTTTGTGAATGTTTTAAATGAAGGACACTCGCGTTTGATGACGACGAGAGTCAAACAAATTATGGACATGATGATGGAACGGTCCAGGGTACGACAGAAAGAGCATACTCATTAAGGACCAAAATCGCGTAACGGTCGCGAACAAGACTAATGACAAGAGAAGCCCGTTAGGGCAAGCATCACCAGGTGCACACTTTTAAATTTAATCGCACGAGCCGTTATATGCAACAAACACGTAAGTAATAATGGTTGCATACACATATGACAGAACTTGGAAAACCTGATTTCCAAGAGAAATTTAATAGGAAATGTGTTATTCACAATGATGAATAACAAATGAATAACAAGACTTGTTTATATAGAAACTTGGACGAGAGTGATCATCCAAGCAAGTATTCTCAATACAAATCCTATTGAGAAAATTTATGATCACATCAATGAATGCGAATAAATGTTCATAAAAAGGGACATTGTACATGTTCAAGGATAAACGATTAAAACTAATAATTGTTAACTAACAATTAAATAGAGTTTTGCCAAATGAAACCATAAACATGGAGACAATTTGAGGAGTTACTTACATGGGACGTGATGTGGTAATTATAATAAGGTCACGCGTACCACGTGTTGATCGCTTACTCTGGCCAAGTAAGTAGTGAACACATGATAGCATGAGCTTCTTATAATGAGCGCAGTTATGTCCGATGTAGTAAGGGCGGGGTGAATGGGACTAAGTAAAAAGTACCCAAATGAATCAGACAAGCAAAATATTTGATAATAATGTAAACGCACAACCGAGTGACGGAAGCGTATTACATTAGGATAATGAGCCCGAGTGAAGGGACAAAGAAGCATGATTAAACAAGTATTGGGAGGGAGTGTACTTACACTCGAACCCAGAAAACGCAAGCATGATTAAACAAGTATTGGGAGGGAGTGTACTTACACTCGAACCCAGAAAACGCAAGCATGATTAAACAAGTATTGGGAGCGAGTGTACTTACACTCGAACCCAGAAAATGCAAGCGTGATTAAACAAGTATTGGGAGGGAGTGTACTTACACTCGAACCCAGAAAACGCAAGCACGATTAGACAAGTATTGGGAGGGAGTGTACTTACGCTCGAACCCGGAAATTGCAAATGAGTCCCTTAACGGGTCGTTTTTGTAAAACGTCCAACTTAAAGACAAAGTCGGAATATAAAAATGAAGCGAGGTCTTAATGCATACTGGAAGGGTTGCAATAATAACGACTTCGGTAAAACACCCGGTTGATGGGTAAGGATTTAAACACATGCGTAAACCGAGAGACGAGAACAAGAATTTAAAGTCAAAAGACTCAGATTATGAGTTATGACTAAAAGACCATAAAATTTCGTAAACAGAAATTTTGATAATTATATCCAACCATTTTGAGGTTGAACGGGTTGAATAAAGTATAAATGCTTAATGGCATAAGTAGGCGCAAGCCGGATAATGGTAAGCTTGAGACAAACGGACGCGTAAATAACGTCAGAAGTCATAAAGTCGGAGGATTAGCCCGGAAGTAAACAAATGAAGCCTTAGACTACGGTCAAGGTCAAATGAAGTTCAAGGGTGAAAACAAATGATTTTCAAACATAAAAAGAGTGCTTTGACACCATATATATATTTCAATATAGACATGCGTAAAGAATGATCTACGGGATCAATATAACCCTTGGGGTTATAAACAATGGAAAAGTCTACGAGACTAATATGACCTACGGGTCACGACTAGAAAGAAATAGACTACAAGGACCTAGCCTTAAAGAGGTGAAAGTCTAATAAAATAGCCTATAAAGCAAAACGATAAAACTTACAGGGTTAACTAGACAAAGCGACGGATAAATTGAGAATCCCCGCATAAAACAAAGGCTGTAAAAGAATAAATTATGGACTGTCGATATCTCAGTATGGATGATTGACACAAGTTAAAGAAAAAGATCCTAAAACTAAAACTTCGGTTTTAGTAAGAAGTAATGTTTTTACAAACATAAATTCTGATAGGAATTTAAATAGTAAGCATGAAAGATACAAGTCTTGACGCTGATAGGCGCAAGACGATATATTCGAAAAGTGATATTTTCGAAAATGAAATTTTGATATAAATTAAACATGATATAACACAATCACGGTCAAGAAATGTAACGTGAAGTAGAATCACATTATAACCAAGCAAGCGGTAAATAGTAACTGGACTAATAAGACTAATTAGTGAGACCCGTCAAGGTCATTTAAATAAATTTGGTTTGCTTGTAAGCGGTGGATTCGGTATAAATGAACCGAATAAATAAAATTGAAAACAAAAGAAATCGTTGCAAAAAGTGAGAGATTTCACTAAAGACTTTTAAACGGGTCAAAGTCACGGATTCATAAAGAATTCGTTAGTATATGAAAGCGAGGAATATCGCTAAGTTAATTAAACTAGTGGAAATAAGAGATTACGTTATTTCCAGTCGCATTATGTCATGTAAGATACGTAGATGATTAATAACCAAAAGAATATTACCATATTTTTGGTAATACTAACAATCGGTTAAGATATGAAAAATGCTTAATTAATTATCGAGAGCAGATACATGGAGTTGAACTCGATAAATTAAGTAAGAAAAGGTTTCGAGGACGAAACCTCTTTAAGGGGGGTAGACTTGTAACACCCCGAAAACGGCTTTGGTAATCAAACCACGTTAATAGTAAAGACGGGTAAAATACCTTTAGTGGTAAAAATTTACCCGGTAAATATTAGGATTTAAATAATTAATCCTAATAATAAATAAAAAGTGAATAAAAGCTTTTAAGGAAATAAAAGCTTAGAAGGCCCGAGTTAACGGGACCTAAAATAAACTTAGTCATAAATATTCCCGAACCCGCTAAGTTCACTAGGAATATTAAACCTAGTTAATAAGTGGGAATGTTATTGAAAATAATTAGGTTGTGATCTAATTAATAACTAACCAAACACGAGGGACCAAAGCCGGGTAACTTGAAATTGAAATTAAAAACTTAAAAATAAACACAACACACACACAAGTGTGTGTGTGCGTGCGTGGTTAAGGTCAGGAGAAAGCTCCCATGGAGCTTTAGCCCTAGCTTCAACAAATCAACGAAATTGAAGGTCAAATTTAACCCGAATCGGATGCATGAACACATATTAATGATCACCTAGTCGAGGGGATCACAAGGTATGTCGAATTTTCAGTTTTGGTGATACTTTGAGATTATGATGAACAATCATAATCGAAATTTTGGAATGAATGTTGAATCTATGAGTGACATTGTGATTATATCTTGGTTTAGGAACAAACCCTAGTAGAAATCTTGATAAATTGTTGTCAAACTAGGGATTTGATAATTACCCTATTATGAGCTAAGTGGGTTTTGGTTGAATTGATGAAATTGATGTTCTAATGGTGTTTATAAACATCACACTAATACATAATGAATGAACTACTTGAACAAATTAGAGATTTTGTTAAGAGTTCATAAGTAACTAGAAGTGGGTTTTGTTAGATATGATGAAATCATGAAGAACTTGAAGTAATGTCACTTGTATGTGATTAACAAGTAAACTAGGAAGTGGGTTTTTATGTAATAGTAAAGATGATGATAAGTTTATGTTTAAAATCATCATATTTGATAATAGAAACAAGGCACTCAAACAAATTAAGTGATTTGGGAACTTGTTCATACATGATTGAAATGGGTTTGAATGTTATGATGAAATTGGTAGCCATGTTCATGTAACTAAGTGCATAAGATCATGTTAGCTACTAATTGATAGATAGAACTTGAATGTGCATTTATATGCTAAGGGGCGTTTGACTTTTAGTAGTCAAACCGACCATTAATAAGATCGAATAGTATTTGTGATAGAAAATATGTAAGATGGAATAGTCATAATTAATGATGACTAATATAACCGTCTTACGAATTATGATGATAGTTTGACGCTTGACAAGCTAGGTGGAGGCTTGGAAAGGAAGCGGGTCAAACGAAGCAAGCATAAAGGAAAAGCGTATTCGGGATGCAAGGTAAGTATATCTTACATTAGTTATTTATTTATAATATTCTTTCGTCGTATTAGTTACGAATAAAGAAAAATACCTAATTGAGATATGATGTTCCGACATGTGGTCGTACGGAACAAGATAATCAAATATGACAAGAAAACATAATGATGGCTAAAAATGAGTTAAACCGGTAATTCGATCATATTATGACGAATGAAGCATGTACTTTTAATGGTTATCATATAAGTTAAATCATAATAACCATTAAGGGCAAAATGGTAATTTTGACAATTTGACAATGGTAATTGGTCATATAGACCAAACGGGTCAAAAGGTGAAATTATCACCCTTTGACAATATCGACTAATGGGTTGTCAAGTTGCATGAATTTAGGAAATAAATAGCACATGGATGCTTACATAGCTACTAAGGAAAGGTATTGAAACGGGTCAATATATTGATCCGAGCCAGGTACGTATAGTAATACAACTCATCATGTAGAATTTGGAATTTTATGACAGTTAGACAAAGTTAAAATAAGCCATTCGGTTATCTTTTAGGTAAAGCGAATAATTTGAGTTATGATTATGGTGTTTAGAAACATATTGGTTTCTAAACAAGAATATGGTTAAAAGGTCGGACTTTGGGGTTCAAACAAGCACTAATTGTCCTTCGTCGTAAATGAAGGACTAAGATTGACCAAAACGCCCTTGTAGGCCAAATTGAACAAACAACCCTTAAAGGTTGTTTGGAAATGAGTTTTTCAATTAAATAATTACTTAGGAAGAGTATAGAAGTGGAAAGATGTAAAACGTTAGTCAAATGGCTCTATTTGAGTCTTTGCCGTAAAATAACTATTTGAAGGGTAAATTCTGGTACACATAAATCATCACATCGAATCCACCATAAATAAAGTTGTGGTGGAAGATCCTTTGTTAAGAAATATGGATATATATATTTTGAAATGAATGAAAGCAAATGGTGCTAAAATATGCTTGAATACCTCAAACGGGTCAAATAAGCATATGGGTGAAAATGGGTTAAAGAATGTATATAATTCTATAATTGGAACCCAATATGTTAGATATCCTTGAATTTATTAGGTTTATGAGAAATAAGGGTCAAACAAACTTGTATGTTTGATAAAATCACGAGCGGGTCAAATTTTGGTAAAAGAGTAATAAGCCGAAGACTTAAAAGTCTTGAATTTTATTAAGCCGGATGTCGGATTTTAACTCCATATGATGGATAATCAAATTACAAACATGTAGGAAGAAACGGTAGGTCAAACGGATAAGCGGTTTGAAAGATACGAAAGATTTCGTGTCAAGTTGCGGCAAATTGGAGAAGCTGAATGCAGGTGCCACCGTAAATTACGGTGTCCACCGTAATTTACGGTGGAGTTGAAAAATGCTACGGTGGATCTCTTCTGATTTACGGTGAAAACAAGTCAAAACAAGGACCACCGTAAATTACGGTGTCCACCGTAATTTACGGTGGACCCCATACAAAAATGTATATTTTGATCAGTTTGTTTTCCGGACTCGTTTAAATGCGTTTTAAATACCGTATGTCTAAAGCATTTCATGTTTATGAAATGTAGGTACTTTCTGGGATGCCGGGAGACGATCAAGCTCAGCGAAGAACCGAACACGACAAAGATACACGCTTCCGCACATTGCAACGTTGTAGATTTTAATCAACGAATTCGACCATGTTTTGTAGAATAACCTATGAATTATAAAAGTTTTAATAAACCCGTATTTTTATAGCATGTGTAGTCTTAACTACACATCTAATCGTTGGTATTTACATATTAAATAACTAGGGTGTTACACTAGGGCCTGTGGTGCCTGAACCACCAGTGTCTGTAGAATCCATGTGTCTGTAACATATACACAAACATGCACAAATAGTCAATCATATAATCAATTAATCACATAAGTCACCAAGTAAGGTATCACATAATCCTCCTAATCTTACTAGCCAATTTCTTCCAGTCCTTAAGACTGCTCTATCCTCCACCTCGACCACTCAGATCGAGCCTCGGTCCCCTTGACCGAGCCTCAGTCGTCATGACTGAGCCTACTCTTCCTAGCCATCTACCTTGGTCACCTAGACCAAGCCTCGATCCTCCAGACCGAGCCTCAGCCCTCCAAGCTGAGCCTTTTCTTCCTAGCCTTGCTAGCCCACTACCTCGGTCACCTAGACCGAGCCTCGATCCTCCAGACCGAGCCTCAGCCCTCCAGGCTGAGCCTATAATAAATTAACGTGTTCAACTACCTCGGTCACCTAGACCGAGCCTCGATCCTCCAGATCGAGCCTCAGCCCTCCAAGCTGAGCCTATAAATAATAAAATGTGCTCAACTTTTGTTTGTAAAAGTTTTGGATCTGGACTTAAGTGGTATGCAGAAAAATGTTTTCGTGAGAACCCTAGTGATCATAGTCTAGACTCGAGAAAGAATCCTAGTTCGCTATGATCAGAGCTCTGATACCAAGCTGTCACACCCTGGCTTTGCGGAAGCGTGGTTAATTTTGGTGTGACTTCTTAATACCATAGCTTAACCATAACAAGCTATATGAATTAAAAACATGCAAGATCATCCATTAAGTTTTGAAAAACCAAATACAATACCATTGTTCTAACGGGAACATACCCTAATATCCATAACCTTGTTCAACAGACAACTTGAAACATAACATAACATAAACATGGTTTAAGGATTGTGTCTTGTCCAGGAAAGAGACACATCCCCTAAACCCCGGATGACCTTGGAAACTAGTGCAGCGGAAAACATGCCATACCGTGCCAGATCTCGTTAATTTCCTGAAATACATGTAAGTTGAAAAATCAACAATAATGTTGAGCGAGTTCATGTGCAAGTGAGTAAGTAAAACACTTGTAAGTATAAAAGTTCCCTGGTATGTAGCAGTGTAAGGAAAAGAGATCACCAATGGTTTGCAAGGCCATTAGCATGTGTGAAATGCAAGTAGGAAGATTCAAACCTAGCTGATTTATGCGTCGGGCAACCAAGTCACTCAAGGTCCGTTCTGTTGGTCCTCACAGAGGTCCGTTCTGTTGGGCCTAGAGTTGGGCTCGCTACACCCAGATAGATCTACCGCTTAAGTCCCTCGGTGTTCAGCCTACCCATTCACATGATCTAAGTAGTAAACCTCCTTACGTTAACATACCGTGTATAATAGTACTTGTAAACATAGTAACATGTATTTCACCCCCGCAGTTAAGAAAACTGAAAACAGTTAGAGAAAAGGGGGACATGAACTCACAGTGAAGCGTCTCTACCAAGTATCTCCAAATCAGAAACCTGTGCGACGACCTACAAGTGCTAATTCTATTAGACGGACGGTCGTGCCTTAGCTTTATAGTTAAAGTTTTTGGGAAATAGTTAGACAACTATTTCGTGTTTATGTTCTGTATATACTTGGTAGCTATTTTCCTTCCCAAGGGTGGGGGATACAATACATGTGCGTAAGTTACATTTTAATAATCGAGTGGTAATATAATTACCGGTGTAACTTATATTTTTATGGTGAAAGCGTTCGTATTATTTTGGGATCGTTAACATTTGTAAATATTATTTTTACTCTAAAAATAATATTTATGTATTTTCACAAAATAATCATAAACAGTGTTGTGACAATATATATTTATCACGTTAAATTTTGTGAAAATCCCACCTCCGAATATTAGTAAATAAAGTCATGGCGAAATTTATATTTCGAAAATATGTAAAAAATAATTCTAACACTTGTGGTGTAGATAATTCTAAGTGTTAGGTTTTTAGAAAAATTTCGCCAGAGTTTCCTCTGTAACTGGAGGTGGCCACGCTTTCAAGCGTATCATTTTCTTTTAACAAATCAAATCAACAACTTCTTTATTCAATCAAACAATTTCCGACACATCAAACTAGTCGACAAGTATGTAAATCGCATAATCGCATGAACTTGTAGTTTTTCCGCAACTATAGTGTAATTCCCCTTTATATTTGTAGATCTTTACATAAAGTAACTTTGATCTCGTAAAAACCTTGTGATTAGAGAAATCCGTCTTTACAACTTCTAGTAACATTTGACAAAAACTAGTTCTTTGTCGGATCTTTTCATTTCACAAGTGTTTATACACTTGTGGTTTATAAAAATCATGTTTGTTAGTATAAAATCCGTCTTTTAGAAACATGATTTCTTTGACGCGTGGTCCTTTGAAAATACCACTTGCAGATACGTAGATCTGCTAGTTTTAAACACTATTGTACATGTTAAAACACTTTTAC
This sequence comes from Helianthus tuberosus, assembly GCA_030545235.1. Taxonomy (NCBI): domain Eukaryota; kingdom Viridiplantae; phylum Streptophyta; class Magnoliopsida; order Asterales; family Asteraceae; genus Helianthus; species Helianthus tuberosus. The sequence continues at coordinate 76,372,779 of CM060408.1, forward strand.
ACAAGTTCATGTTTCATGTGTGGTAGAGTTTCACCTTTTAACCCTTGTATCATTCAAAGCAAGCTTATGTTAAGATCCATGATCTTACCAAACCGGGTTAAATGGTGATCCGAGCTACCACAAAATAGATCGGGTCTAAATAACCACATATTTCAAATACTACAACTTTTACACAACACAAATGCTATTAACCACCATTTTTCATACTTTTAGTAGACTTTAATGCTTCATCATATGAGATTCCGAGTTTTAACCGACAAAAATCCTTTTAACCACTTTAGATAAGTTCAAATATGAGATTTAAGTGTTATACCTCTAGCTCAAGGCTAGGGAAGATTCTTGGTGAAAATGGCGTGGATAAAAGCCAAAGAAAGAGGTCCTTCGTGTTCCGAGTGCACCAAGACTCCTAATATGCGAACTTTGATGTTTGTAGATACTTGGAATGGCTTGCTTGAAATCGAAAATGGATGGATGTAGGGGAGGGGGTTCGGCCGAGAGTAGAGCAAGAGGGAGAGAGTAATTTTTGTGGTGAGTTGTGATAATGGATGATTAGGTTAAGTGAACTCATGCTCTTATAGACAACTTAGTGTGTAATAACCAATGGTAATTATGTAGGCTAGATATTTAGCAAGGTTAGATTATGCAAATCTCTAGTACAAGATATGTCCCCTAGGGGACCGAATTCGGTCAAGAGGGGGGGGGGGTCTTGGTTCGAAATCAACTAGGTTAGTTGATGTTTAGTTAGGTTAATTAGGTTAGTTAAGTAAGTTAAGTGTTAAACTTAGTTACTTGTATGTTATGCGTTATGGCGGGTGTTAGGGTAATCAGGGACCCTAACTGGCTCAGAAAAATATAAATAGTGAAAATAATAATATTTTCGTGTTCCGGGTAAAGTCCGGTTGTTCGGTTGGATAGTAATCCGTTAAAGCGTTACAAAAGCTTTAAAGTGTCGTTATATTATTTTAGTGACACAATTTGTTTTCCTGACACTTTAGAAAGTGTCTAGTGTTATTTTCCCCATGTTTTGGCACTTTACTAGTCAGCTAGAAGCTGGATTATTTATTAAAGTGCTGTGTTTTGTACTTAAAGTACGTTTTAGGCACATCCAATCAGTGTATCTTATTCCTAGAGACGCAGTTCCACAACCCTTATATCCCTACACTCACTACTAGTGTAGTAACTTTCTCAGGCTCTTCCAGGCCTTAGAGGCAGTGTTTGCCTGATGCTGGTTATATCAGCATGTTCACTGGGTATCCGTGTATTGTGTTACTGTGCTTTTGGTGCATCATGGTTGTCACTAGGGTTCAGCATGTAAATAATGTAGTGACAGCAAGCAAGTATGATGCAAGTAAGTATATGTATCAGATATCAAGTAGCAGTTCATCAGCTAGTTCAAACAAGCACAGTAATTAAGCAGTAATTAATCATTAATTAAGTCGTACGGATACCTGGTTTAGTGAGGGCTGTCACATTCTCCCCCCGTTAAATAAATTTCGTCCCGAAATTTAAGTTCTGCTTGTAGATGCAGGGTTCTTGGGAAAAAGGTGGGGGTATTTTTCTTTCATCCAGTCCTCACGTTCCCAGGTGAATTCAGGACCATGTCTGGCATTCCAACGAACTTTGACGAGTTTGACACTGCTCCGGCGGGTCTTGTTCACTTTCCAATCCGTGACCTCAACAGGTTCTTCAACGAAGTGGAGCGTGTCGTCAATATGAATCTCGTCGATGGGAATGGCAACGTCAACTTGAGTTGGACTTTTCTTTAGGTTGGATACATGAAATGTATCTTGAACACCATTCAGTTCAGCAGGTAGGTCTAACTTGTATGCTACTGTTCCAATTCCTTCCAGAATTCTGAAAGGACCAATGTAGCGTGGATTTAACTTTCCACGCTTTCCAAAGCGTGCCACCCCCTTCCAGGGTGAAACTTTCAATAGCACCATTTCTCCAACTTGAAAATCCACATGTTTCCGGTTTGGATCCGCATAGGCCTTTTGTCTGTGGCGAGCTGCTTCGATGCGTTTAAGAATTTGCGCAATCTTGTCTGTCGTCTCTTGGACGATTTCGGGACCAGCAAGCTGCCTATCACCTGCGTCAGACCAACATAGGGGTGATCGGCACTTGCGTCCGTATAGGGCTTCAAATGGCGCGACACCAATACTGGTGGGCTTTGTTAAACCATATTGCATGAGTTTCCATACTCATTTGGTTTACGAACCCTCATTCTATCCAATCCTCCGATTTTAGGTCCGGTATATTAACATAGTTACCTATATTAGGTGCCGTTTGATATCCGTGATCCCTAGCATTGTTTGGTTGTTATTCAAGGACTACTAAGCAATCCCAAGTGAGTACATAGACCCCTCTTTTACTGTTTTCCAAACATTTTGGGGTGAAACACATGTGCCTACTTGTTACTTTCATGTTTTTCCATGTTTTCATATCATATGCTTGCTATGTTCATTAGTACACTATTAGTACATCGTTTTACATTACATTTCATGCTATGTATGTCCATTGTGTGCATACTTAGTACATTGTTTTACATTACATTTTATTGCATATGCTCATCCAGCATATGAACACATTATATTACATTATGTGAACCATTTGTATCTATTGAACCATGTGAACCATTTGACAATAGACATTTGACTATACCTAAACATTTCTACAATTGTTAAACATTACATCGTGATGGTTTGGTTTGAGTAAGTGATTTAAGTAACGAGGCGTGTGTAATATGATACAAGCATGGTGGATACGCCGCTAGTACTTCCTATATATAAGTGCTTGTATGGTATTACATACCGTAGCATTATTTGAATCATTTCAATTTGAGACATATAACATTTTATACAAATAACATACTTTTCACTAGACATTTTTTTACAAACAACTTATCTTATACAAACTCATTTTACATGGTTATTCATTTAACCATACATTATTCTCTTATTTATACATATCATCTGAACTTATTGTTTTTCAAACGATTTACAAAACAAATCAATTTACAAGGTTCATGACTAAACTTTATTAAACATTTTCTTAAACTTACAAGTCATGAATCCTATTTTCACAAAACCTATGTATCTCATAGGCATTTTTATGCTGACGTACCTATTTTCACATGTGTTTTCAGGAGTTGATGCATAGGACTTATCGAGACATACTTAGGCGGACCTGTGCCTTAGTGACTTAAAACGAGACAAGAACTAGTTAATTTTTGTTATGTACTCTTTGTTTCTTATTTAAAACAATGTAACTCTCTTATTTGATTAATAAAACGAAACTTTAATTTCCATGGTTGTGAAACAATTAATTCTGTTACAATACTCCCCGACGTTTCCGCCACGTTTCGTTGTCTCACGTGGTCGGGGTGTGACATGATGGGTCGTAAGCACTTAGGTTAGGTTTCAATTTAGTATGTAGGCTTTGTCAAACCATATCATATGAGTTCCAACACTCATTTGGTTTACGAAACCTCATCCTATCCGATCTTCCGATTTAGGTCCGGTTATTAATGTAGTTACCCATATTAGGTGCCGTTTGATTTCCGTGATCCCTCTAGCTTTGCTTGGTTGTTGTTCAAGACTTCTAAGCATCCTCAAGTGAGTACATAGTCCCCTCTTTTACTTTTTTCAAATGTTTTGGGGTGAAACATGTGTGCTTAATTGTGTTGGATCGTTGTATGACCCGAATGAGTCGTTCAGAAGAGTTTTACATCCAGTTTAAAGGCGGAATCAGTAAACCGGACACGAAAACAGCTTGTAATCTTTAATCTGTTGCTTGTATTGATAATAACAATGTTTACAACCTGACAGAAAACCGGCAGCACTTCGTTACACTTTCAGAAGTCGCGTTCCAAATGAAATGACAAGTGCACTATATATAGAAGTGAGATTTCGCTTGAGAGTGATCTGAACCACCTGAAGCGAAATCTGTTGTGTGTGATTTCGCTTGAACTTATCACAAGTTCACTTCAAGCGAAATCTTCACTTAAACCTCATTTCTCAGTTTCTCAAACCTCGTGCACTGATAATCCTATCCTAATACGTAATACAAGACGAAGTCAATAGACATAGTGCACTAACAGACTCCCCCTTGGATATTGACGAAGTCTTCAGTGACTATTCTTCAATATGACACATCTTCAGTCTTGATCATTCTGCATCCTCACTTAGATTGTAACATTGTAAGCATCCAACTATCTCTTCTTCTATCAGCTTCAGGCTCCCCCTTTCATCAAGCTTTCGTGCTTTGGGATCGACACCTAGCTTTCCATCTACAATCTCCCCCTTACTTTGAGCTCGTCTTCAGACTCCCCCTTAGACTCAGCTCTCGGGATCGTAGTCTGGACTATCTGCAATTACTCATACGTTTATAAGTAACAACATTTTAGACTATCCAGGAATCGTAACCTGGCACTTCCAATCTTCTAAAACACTTCCCTATCAACACACTTCATTGATTTAGCAATGTTTAAGAATCCAACTCCCTCACAGTTTATCATCCAAGTTCAAGTTAATGACCTTGGAGATATCACAAACTGTTTTTGAAATTTTTGATTTTAAATCAAGTTTCAATTTAATGAACTTGTTTATTTTCAGAAACACAATCAGCTTACTTAGATTTTGAAACGTAGCACTCAGACATCAGTTGTCGAAAATAAAACAGAATCAAAAATCTTTTTGTATTTTCTGAAAATATAAAGCAGTAAAGAAATATGTACAAACATATTTACAGACACTATTTTTGTTTGAGTATGCGTCAGAGGATCATATCAGTTTATGACAAGTCACAAGTACCGTTGAGCTTAGTTACACATTACGCATTAAACAATTCACTTAGATTGTCGATATACTGATCCACTTAAATTTTCATACAAATTTCAACTGATTCAGGATACGAATTAGATGTATTAAGACTTAAACTCATTCATGTGTCCCACCTCTTGAATATACTCCCGTATCCAGAATCCCAATAATCAGTCTTACAGGTGAGTATACTACAATGATATCTGTATATAAATTAGGTATGCGAGGGCCGAGGGATCTCAGGTCGATACTTCCGTATACGCAGAGAGATATCAGCTTCGACTTTACGGTATGTCCCCTTTAGAGGATCTTTTTGCTTACAACAGCAGCGACCATCAATTTTATTGTTTCATCGGCATGCTGAGGGTTTAATGCTATGTTTCAAGCATTGCAGAAAGTATTATCCAAGGACTAGGTCAGAACTACCGTTCAACAGAAGTCCCGGAATAATACCCCAGACATCATTGAGTATAAAGACCTAGTATATCAGATTATGAGACCTTTCAAACGAGATTTCAGGGGTTACCTATATATCCAAGTAGTGTTCCCCACGAAATAAGTAAGTTTGAATTTAGGTTTATATCCCGAAAAAGTTTACTAAATGTATAAAAACCTACCGACACATCCACGGTGAGATCGTTTAACACATTTAAACTTTCCATTTCTTTAGCATACTGTAACTGTCTACTGATGTACTATCATTTCCTCTTTTTACGCAAAAACTCAAATTTTTGAATTTTATCATGTTTTTGACTTTTTCAAATTTTCAAATGTTTTTTGTATTTTCTAACAATATTACTCCCCCTAAAATGCAAAATCATATAAAGAAAATTTGACAACCAACACTGATAGCTTTGTCTCGCCATCCATTTTCTGCATCTCATGCTCTGTTTTGCAGAAAATATAACACTTTAGCAGAAAAAAATATCAAACCCCCATGATATACAACACATTGATATTTTACAGTTTGAAAACCGTTTTTCAATCTGATGAAAGTAATCATGTTTGTTCAGCCGTGAGGGTTTCGGCGTATTCAATCAACATACATTCAAACAAAATTAAAAACAACATATTTTTGGTTTTTCAAATTTTAACAAACTAAAATCATATTTTTGATTTTTAATTTTTCAATTTTTAGGATTTTGAAAATATTGTTTATTTATATACAGAAAACATATAAACTTCCTGTTTCAACCAATACAGGATCCAGCAGCCTCCTCTCGATGTGCCAGGCTGCTCCAATCTCCAATTTCACAATCTTTGAATTCCATGAGCACCTGCACATTCAACTAACTGAATTACTTGAACAATTTAGCCCAGGTCTGTTGAACCTTAGGCATTTCAACACAATAATTTTCATTCAATGCTAGAAATTCTTTATCATTTTTCACAAAAACTTTCTCAATTTTAACTTCAACTTTCTCATCTTTTACCAAATCAACATGTTTCTTAACACTCCATGTTTGACCTTTTGGTGTTCCTCGTTTGTAAAAATGTGAAACTTTTTGAACATTTTGATTTTGAACAATAACTCTTGGTTTCCAAAACTCTTGAGGTTTTGTCATATCAATTGTGGTTTTCCAACTTTGTGTTGTTCTGAATCTGGGTGTGTGAGAATTCCAAGTCTGTCTTGAATCGAACCTGTTTTGGTTTGACTTCCAATTTTGATTTGAAGCAAACTTGTTTGTATTGTACCTCCAAGTTTGTTTCGAATTAAATTTGGTTGACCTTTGTCTCACATTCTCAGATTTTTGTTTCTCAGCATCAATCTTCTTTTGATCAACATCCACAGGTTTTAGATTAGGACACTTGCGTGCAAGATATCCTTTTTGATCACATTTGAAACATATTCTCATGGACACATCTTTGACCTGTGGTTGTTGCTTTTGCTTTTTAGCAAAGAATTCATCATTAGACTGTTTCATTTTGAATTCTTTTTCTTTTTCTAAACTGCCTCCTTGAACAAAACTCATTTTTGTCTGAAAATTCGGCATTTCATTTTTGTTTCGATGATGTTGTTTCTTCTTATAACCCAACCCAGCCTTTATGTTCTTCTTTTTGAAACCAGGTTTGTTATACGAACCTCTATGACTCTTACCGACAAACTTTGAAATCTCAGACTTCTCAATCTCAACCATTTTGAAAACTTTGTCAACCTTTTCTGAAATCACATTCTGAATCGGGAATACAACATCTAAGAATAATTTGTCTGATCCAATCATGGTATAAACCAATCCTTTTGAATCATCATTCAAACTTTCCTCTGATTTTGTATTTTTCAGATAACCATCATGAATATTTCCTTCATCTTCATCTTGTGATTCAGATTTACCTGTAACAACTGACTCCTCTTTCAACACACTTTCAACGACTTTACCTACCACCTCTGAATCATGAGAATCATCAGATTTGGAATAGGTTATGTCAATGTTATCTGGCAATTGGTCTACCATGTTGAAAGCTTTTTCGACCTTTTCCTCATCATAAAATGCAAATTTTTTCGGTGGTGGAACTTGATGAAACTCTGAACCAATACCTTTCTTGTTTTGCTCAGACTCACCATCACCCGGTTTTATATTGAAAATTCGTTCAAGCACATATGACGACACGTGGTAACTCTTTAACTTGTTGTTATCCTGTTCTAAATCAGCAATCTGTCGCTTTAGCTTAGCAACATCCTCAATATAAGAATTAACAACATCTTGTTTTATAGCATACATTCGTTTAAGCTCTTGATTGAGCATATTTCATTTCGTCTTTTACTTTATCATATGACTCTTTTGTAATGTGATATGATAATTTCATTGAGTCATATTCCTTTTTCATTTCTTGACAAGCAATTTCTTTTTGTTCACACTCATTTGTCATTTTCAAAACTTTTTCTTTCAAAACTTCATTTTCTTTCTCTAATTTGTTACATTTTTCTGAAAGTTTTTCATCATTTTCTTTAAAAACTTTTTCTTTTTCTAGCATTTCTTTGCATTTTTCTTTGAAAATCTTTTCAATTTTTGTGAACTCAAGATCTCTTGTTCTAAATTGCTCATCTTTTTCAGCACAAGCTCTGCACGGTTCCATGCATTTCTTGCACTGATCTATCAATTTCAAGTTTTCAGAATCAGAATTTACCTCAGTGATTGGCACTTCGGTGTTTTCAGCAACCTCTGTTTGCTCAGCAACATTCTGCTTTTCTTCAACACCGACTTCATCACCAACATTACCAGCTTCCTCATTCTCATTCTTTTCTTCTTTCTTCACCTCTTCTTCAATCTGCTGTTCTTCAGTAACAGCTTTCTTCAGATTGTTCACCATTTCTTCAACATTCTTCTTCATTCTCTCTTCGTCCCTTTTTCTTAGACATGATAGCATGGCATATCTGATATCCTTTTCATATTTCTTAGCGTATGTGTCATCTTTCAATACTCTTCTATAGTATTCAGCTCTTAACGGGACTGCAAGAAGAACATCATCGAAGATTATGTCTTTCTTGGGAACAACCGGTTCTCCTTCTCTGTTATAGTAGCATTCTCTCTTTTTATCCCATCGTTTGCTACCAACAGCCATCTCATACTCCTCTTGCATATCATCCATTCTGTTTAAAACGACGTTTCTTTCTCTGTAAGTCTTCTCACTCAAGATCTCTTCCCGAGTTTTCTCTTTAATCTCAACTTTTTCTTCATGGACTTCAGCAATGTCTTTGTCTTTGTTTTCATCTTGAATCTCAGCAACAAGAACAAACTTTCTTTCTTCTGTCATAGCTCTCCCATGAGCTGTTTTACGAACATTTTCTAAACGATCTTCTTCTGGACAAATTGTGCTCCAGTCAAATCCTTCATCGTCGTGAATTACAAAACAAGCTCTTGATTTGGATTTATCTTCAATCAACTTTGGTTCTTCTCTGCTTCGATGGTAAATCGCCTTTCGATAATAATCATCGTTAAAAGGACGGTCACTTCCTTCACCAACTTCAGAATTTCTGCATTCTCTTTTGAAATGACCCTTTTGCTTGCATTTGAAGCAGGTCACTTTGGATTTGTCGAATCCAAGCTTTGTTGAAGCACCTCCAAGTGATTGTTTTCCAGTAATCTCCATATACCTCTGAGCTCTTCGAATACAACTAGCTAAACACCAACGAATGTCAATGAGTTCCATCTCTTCCGGATCAATCTGGTCGTAGTCTTCTTTAGTCAATTCGGAATTTCCAATTTTGCCAGCTACAAGACCTTCATATGACTCCAAAACAGATGCAAGAAAACTCATTTGCTGCTTTGCTGCATTGATGCTCATTGCAGGAGAATTCTTCAGTTTAAGAGCAATGTTGCACAGAATTTCTTCAGAATCATCAGGATTTGTCTTTGAAGATGAATGATATCCAGAATGATGACTTGTTGAAGTTGTTTGTGGTTCTTTCATCTTTTCACCACTAAATGCCGTTTTTGGTGAACCAACGCCTTTATCAGAAAGCACACTGCTTTTGTAGTACAAGCCAACGTTCTGTTGATGTGAAGAATCAGTCATCTTGTTTTGTTTCTGCAACTCCAAATCATGACTTTCAATCTTTTCAAATAAAGCATCAAGAGTAATATTATCATACACAGCATCATTTTTCAAAATAAAAACAAACGTTTGCCACTGATCAGCTCGTGGTAACGCTTCAATCACTTTATCTATCAATTCCTCTCTTGTCTTGTTTATCTCTAATCTTTCCAATTCGATTTTAAGATGACAAAATCTCTCAATCATTTGCCTCACCGACTCTCCTTTTATGTTATCAAACAGATCAAATTCTTTCTTTAATAAAGCGATTTTGTTCTTTTTAATCTGTTTACCCCCTTCAGCTTTAATACGTAAAGCTTCCCAGACAGACTTAGATGACCCGTCATGAGTTAGTAAAGCAAAAATATCGTTTCTGATTGCGGACTGGATCAATGCTATCATTCTTTGTTCAGCTCCAAATTCAGCTTTATCTTCTCTAGTAAATTTCTTGAATACAAGATCTTCACCTTTATCGTCTTTTGGTTTTTCATACCCATACTCTAGGCAAAACCAACTTTCATGAGCATACGCCTTTGCCCAGTTGATAAAGCGTTCTTTCCACCAGGTATAATCCTCAATGCTATCAAGAGTTGGTGGCTTTGAGTGAGTTCCGTAAAAGTTATCATGCTTGATGTTCTCATTTAGCACCTTAGAAATGGTTTTTGGTGTAATATTTGCAGCCTCAGACGATTCGGTTGCGAACGCGTTGTAAAACGTGTTGTAGAATTCCTCAGCCATGATGCAAACCTGAATCACAAGAAAACAAACAAACACAATCAGTATACACAGTAATATCCTGAAACAGACTGATACACAGTTGACGTGAAATAATCTCGACACAAAATTTCACTTTGTTGAACAGTTGAAGCGAAATCAACTGTTGATCACTTAAAGCGAAATCAACTATTTTCTCTTGAAGCGAAATCAACTATTAACCACTTGAAGCGAAATCAACTGTTAACTACTTGAAGCGAAATCAGTACTATTCTGTTCAAGCGAAATCCCAAGTTGAACAGTCCTGAAGCGAAACCTAGACTTAACAGACTTTCAAGCGAAATCTGATCTATGTACTATCTTCAAGCGAAATAAAGCATTTCGCTTGAGTTTTTCAAGCGAAATAGTGCTGTTTCAAGCGACACCCTGCTGAATGTTACGAGATCGGACAGAAAACTTTGAAATTCTCCTAAACGACAACGAATTTGAATCTGAAACTTGGTAGGATTGTTTATCAACTATTTTCGCACATCATACTAAAATATCAGCTGATTCGGACCATGAAATCACGTTCAATTTGTCGAAAATTCATAGAAAACATGAAAGAATGAGTAGATGAAGAAGAAATGATGCGATTCAGATCTGAAAACGTTGTAATCTGGTACGAATCTTGTTGTTTGATCAACGCAATCGAGCTCCTGCTCTGATACCCCTTGTTGGATCGTTGTATGACCCGACTGAGTCGTTCAGAAGAGTTTTACATCCAGTTTAAAGGCGGAATCAGTAAACCGGACGCGAAAACAGCTTGTAATCTTTAATCTGTTGCTTGTATTGATAATAACAATGTTTACAACCTGACAGAAAACCGGCAGCACTTCGTTACACTTTCAGAAGTCGCGTTCCAAATGAAATGACAAGTGCACTATATATAGAAGTGAGATTTCGCTTGAGAGTGATCTGAACCACCTGAAGCGAAATCTGTTGTGTGTGATTTCGCTTGAACTTATCACAAGTTCACTTCAAGCGAAATCTTCACTTAAACCTCATTTCTCAGTTTCTCAAACCTCGTGCACTGATAATCCTATCCTAATACGTAATACAAGACGAAGTCAAAAGACATAGTGCACTAACAAATTGTTATTTTCATGATTTCAAAGTATAAATTGATTATACATGCTAGTACTTATCTTTTGACAAACTGAATGATTATCTATGGTTTAAACACTAATTTTTCAAAGATTATTAATTGTTGGGTTGTACTTATTTTATACATTCACCAAACCGATTGGTAGTATGATATAGCGCTATAGGAGACACCCCATTCCTATTGTAGGAATGTCAGAAACCGATTTTTGTCCAAATAGAGATTGCCTTTGTGGTATTTCTATAGTCTCTAAGATGTAGTTTGATACACTAAGGTTTGAATGAATTCTAAAATCACATTCTTGTTGTATGTTTTGTTATACTCCCAAAAGTATAGTTTGATATGCTCTCATATGTGATATTGTACAAAACAACATATATTTTGATAAATTACTAAAACATAGTTTAATATGTTATTTACAAAACCAAAGCATAGTTTAATATATTTTGTATAAAACCAAAGTATACTTTTGATATACTACTGAAAACTATTATTTTGACACTAAAGTATATTTAATATACTATCTGTTTTGGAACTGAAATATATTTTAATATATTACTTAATCGACTTTCTTAAAACCAAAGTATATTTTATATATACTACAAACCTTTTATCAAAACATTGTTTTACAAACAACATATTTTATACAAACTCATTTTACATTTAGTTATTTAATTATCTATGCATCATTCTTTTATATCATCAAATTTCTTATAAAATTTCGCATGATTTATAAAGAAAACATTTTTAAAAGTTCATGACTACTTTTTGTTAAACATTCTTTTAAACTTACAAGTCATGAATCCTGCATTAATAAAACCTATGTATCTCACAGGAATTTTTATGCTGACGTACCTATTTTTACACATGTTTCAGGTGCTGCTATATGATGATTGTTGATACCTGCTATACATAGGATGGACTCGTGCCTTAGCGACTTTAAAACTTGAAAGACAATAATTGTATTTATTTGATTTGTAGTGAAACAATGTGTTCAATAATCCAATAAAACAAAATTATTAAATCCATAGTTATGAAACAATGATTCTGTTACAACACTCCCCGATGTTTCCGCCACGATTTGTTGTTTTACATGGTTGGGGTGTGACAGAAAAGTTGGTATCAGAGCCAATGGTTATAGGGAATTAGGTTATTAGTAATGCTTTGACCTAGACTATAACCTTCCTAGGACCCTAACACAAGTTATCTTGTGTTTAGTTTTAAAACAATATCGTCACCTATCTTTAGGTGACAACCACAATAAGAACACAAATTTCGAATCCGCTTTAAGAACCAATCATCTGTTCTAGGATGATTGATTACTAGGTTATGAACCCTCTAAATTTTCAAAATCTAGTCGAAGTTTGGTCTAAATAATGTGAACGCATGCAAACTGGAAGGGTGGGTGCCTGTACCCTGAGTCTTCTGTCTAAGGCTAGAGTGTTCGTACAAATCCGCAGTATCGGACCAGTCACTCTTACCTGGGAACTCTTGGGGTGAGTGTTCACTTATAGGCGAGCATGTCTTCGCGATACATTATGAGGACCTATTTACTTTGATTCAACTTTTGTGTGTCGTTTGTTTGCTTCATAGATCGAACAAATGACCATCACCCATGCTTTTTGGTCGGTAATTGCAACATCCCGTTCTTACCCTCTGCCATTTCACTTGTTTTCTCTCTTGTTTCCCCTTTTAGAATGCCTCCACGACGCGACAATCAGGTACCTAATGAAGAACTGGCAGCTATCATTACGCATCAAATGGCAGCTGCAATCCCAAACATCATTGATCAATGTAACCAAGCCCTCAACAACAATAATGCCCCATGCAACTTCAAGAAATTCAACTCTGCCAAGCCATCAAAGTTTTCTGGGTCTCAAGGAGCGACTGCACTTCTACAATGGTTCGAGAGTCTAGAGAGCACCTTCAGACATGTTCAGTGTCCGAACGAGCAAAATGTAGAGTTCGCATCTAGTGTTTTTGAGAAATGAGCTTTAACGTGGTGGAATGGTGTGATGAGGGACATGGGTGCTGATGTGGCACTAGCTCAAACTTGGGAAGAGCTCCGCGCTCTAATGATGAAGGAGTTCTGTCCTCGTCATGAGCTTAGAGCATTGGAAAGGTAATTTGACGACCTAAAGCAAGACAGTGGTGAACATCGAGCCTATACTGACCGTTATGAAGAGCTGAGCCTGTTATGTCCTGCTATGGTTACGCCTGTGGAGAAGGCGATTGAAAAGTACATTGATGGTCTTCCTGACTTAGTTCAGGATATTGTTACTGGCAGCAACCCTACTACTGTCAGACATGCCATTGAATTGTCTGCCACCCCGACTGAATCCATATCAGGAAGGGTAAGCTTTTTCGAAAGGGCGACCCAAGACCATCTGACAAAACTGCACAAGTTGAACCAAAGGAAAAACAGGCCGAGACACCCAAGAAGAAGAAGCGCAAGGCTTCTCAAAATTGCGCCATAACTGCTCAGAACAATCAGGTTGCACCAAACCAGCCAGCACAACCTCGTGCAAGGAAAAATTATGTTGGTATCGCACCTTTGTGCAACAAATGCAACCGTCATCATCTAGAGCAAGTGCAGTGTTACAAATGTACCCACTGTGGGCGATTGGGACATTTGATCAATACCTGCCGTTATGCCAACCAAAACCAAGCTGCTGCAAATCCTGCTGCTGTTCAAGCACGGTTTCCACCTGGGTCGTGTTATAACTGTGGTGACCTTACTCACTACCGCAAAAATTGCCCAAGACTTGTTAACGCGAATCCAGCACGTGGACGAGTGTTTAACATAAACGAGGCAAACGCAAACGACGATGTAGCAGTGAACAATTAGTCTTTTGTTTTTCCTTGTATGTTATCTTTTGGATGTTTGAATCGACTCAGTTGATACATAAATAAAATTTGTTGTTTCAATTTTATTTTACGAAACTGATACGATTGTGTGTATGTTTAGTACAACCCCATGATGCCGACACAAAGACAAACTACTCGTGTGGTTCTGTCATTTTTATGATCACTTGTGATCTCCCCAAAAATCTTAATACTAGTTTCTTTTAAGAAACAAAGCCAAATTCCTATTAAGATCATTCTATCTTCATAGTTAGATTCTTAAAAATGTTTAAAGTGCCAAACGGAATTCACAGATTGGATTCCTGGTATGCTTTGAATACTCATATGCTCAATTAACAAGAAAATTAACAAAATGAAGATCAAGTTAAATAATTATGTGATTATGTGCTTATGTTATTTCTTTTATGTCTTGTGTTTTTGTAATCCGAATATTCATTATCCAAATCCTTATAGAATCTCCATATTTCAATATGAAGAATTCATAATAGGATACCTAAAGGTACTATCTTAAATCCTTAATGGGCTTCTACGTAATAGTTAAGTCCCTTGGATTATGAAGTACTATTCTTTAAATTAGACCCCTTGAGCGGTCTAGTTAAACAGATTGATTCAAAAATATGGTTAGGAATATCATGTGATGATATAGCTGAAAAGATCCCTTAAGTGGTCTATTTAAGGAGATCGTACGACGGTCTAGTTAAGGAGATCATGTGTTGATCTAGTTAAAAAGATCGTTCGTTGATCTAGTTAAAAAGATCCTTTGGTGGTCTAGTCAAGTCACTTCATGTTTATTCAATTGATTTTCCCCTACGCATTATGAAATGAACTGTGCGGACTATGCAAGGAATTACGTAATTATGGATGCATACATAATTATGGAATTCGGTGCACAGAAACCACAACAAGTTTTGTCATGTGTAAGACCTATAGTTATGAGAATAACGAAACGGGAACAATGTAGAAAAGGGTATGGTGGATACGCCGCTGGTACTTCCTATATATAAGTGTTCCTTATTACATTGCGAACGTAGCATTATTTAAGTTACTAAAAGTTCTGAACCTTGACCAATGTCATTTTATTTTTCACTCTCCAATTCCGATTTCAAACACACACAAGTTTCCTATAATAGTCTTCATAAGAAACGTTCTTCTGTCCATAGTTTGAAACTCCATGTTTTATTACTACAAGGGCTTCACTTTGACAGTTGAAAAATTCGCTAAGAATCCAAACATGGCCCAGAGTTTTACTTAGGGTTTGAGGGATTCATTCAAAAGCGAAACCATCACAGTTGCCTTCACAAGTTTCCTCTAAAATTAAATTTCGGGACGAAATTTCCTAAAGTAGGGGAGACTGTGACACCTGTGTCACTTCAACCATCATACAAATACCAAACCAATGAAATATTGTATTTCATACTTGGAAATTGTATAAATATGTGTATCGTTTGCACATATCAATTCTTGTTCAATTTCGAGCTTTAAATCGCTTTCTGGAAAGTTATACGCGAACTGATGCGTAAAAATAACCAGTTTAACGCAACAAACACTCTGGAATAGTGACATAGGCTTAACATACCTTAAATAACCTTCACATAACTTAGAAATAAGTTTTGGATGGTTTGGTGTGTTGAAATCAAGTTTATTCGATCGCCGGGACTATTTGTGTCAAACTGCGAAAGTATGCCGATTCGTGTGGTAACCAACATTCCGGAACTTGATCATAATTTGAACATACCATAAATATCCTTTACATAGCTTAGAAATAGGCTTTGAGGTGTTTGGTGCGCAAAAATAAACTTTTAGATCAAACAGGGACTAAAAGCGTTAAAAATTGCATAAGTTTGCATTTTCGCGCATATCTTACGTTCCGAATATATCCGGACATCCAAAAATTTATGTAATCATTAAAATATTTTATTTTAGTGATTGGCATGATAAAATTTCATTCGTCGCGTAATTTGGATCATTTTTCGCGTCCGTTCGTGTTTCGTCGTAATTAACCGAACAACGCAACCGTACGACCAAACGAACCAACATCCGAGACATTTTTGAGCATATTTTAAGTTCTATATACTTTAAATTCATTTTAGAGCTTTGAAATGGGGTTAACGGGGCTTAAACATACCAAAACGCATCAAAAATCAAGTTTGGAGATACAGGGGCCTGTTCTGCCAATTGCTGAAAGTTGCTGCCAGCACACAAGGTCCTTACAGACCATATGAGGGTGCTTACGATCCGTAAGCCTTCACCAGATCAGCAGACTTCATTGTATTAAAACCCAGCTGCTCCCATTGTTTTGCACATGGTTTCTTCTATTCTATGGGCTGGTTTTAGGTACCCATGGTTTTAGAAATCAGGGGGTGCATGTGTACGGCTTAGATCGAAGCTCGAACTTCAAGAAATGATCCTAACGGTTCTCCAAAATCTATATATACCCCTTCCATTTCATTTGCAAACTCACTTTTGATCTGATTTTGTTCTCTAAGTTGAAGTTATACACTTCATACATGAGAATAATTAGATCAAAACTCCATTTCTTGGACCCGTTGTAAGTATTCTTTTGTTCTTTTCGCATTTTAAGCATGAAAGTCAAACTGTGTTTGACTTTCAGCGTTGACCAGTCAATGGTCAACACGAAGTTCATTTGAACTTCGTAACGTGAGCGTAATCACGATGGTTATAGTCTCTTGTGACTATACCTCTGATTACCACGTTATTTAGGCATAGTGACGAGTCATAGTTTCGGTCAAAATGCGTGTTCTTGCGTATTTTGCAACCAAACTATTTTTGGGTATCAAGACCCTTTGTTTTGATACCACACTTCTTTTCTAACTTCGTTAAACATGTTTTAACATGTTTAGCTCGTCACTTTAGGTTTAGTGCTTATATAGGGTCGTAAGATAAGCGATCTAAACAATCGCTTAGACTTACGAACCCGACCCATTTGGTCAATCATTAGGATTCGACCAAGCATGTTTAGTGACCATAGTTGTATAGGGAATAACCTTCCGAGGTTATACCTTATGGTCACTTCGCTTAAGTAGTTGTATGATAGGTAGTTTATATGCCTTAGGTAAAATGACCAAAATGCCCTTTTTATGCATAATTGGTATTTAAGCATTTATAACTCAAACTTTTGTCACTTAACTGATTATGCAACATATCTAAACATGTTTAGGCATATAATACTTGTCATAGGACTAGGTAGGCGGTCCGAACGCGCATTGCGTGAACGACGCGTTAAAGTAGCGTAAGCTACCTAAACGGGTCGTGATGGGTCGTAAGCACTTAGGTTAGGTTTCAATTAAGTATGTAGGCTTTGTCAAACCATATCATATGAGTTCCAACACTCATTTGGTTTACGAAACCACATCCTATCCGATATTAGGTGCCGTTTGATTTCCGTGATCCCTCTAGCTTTGTTTGGTTGTTGTTCAAGACTTCTAACCATCCCCAAGTGAGTACATAGTCCCCTCTTTTACTGTTTTCAAATGTTTTGGGGTGAAACATGTGTGCTTAATTGTTATTTTCATGATTTCAAAGTATAAATTGATTATACATGCTAGTACATATCTTTTGACAAACTGAATGATTATCTATGGTTTAAACACTAATTTTTCAAAGATTATTAAATAAATTGTTGGGTTGTACTTATTTTATACATTCACCAAACCGATTGGTAGTATCATACAGTGCTATAGGATTAGACACCCTATTCCTATTGTATGGAACGTCAGAAACCGATTTTTGTCCAAATAGATATTGCTTTTGTGGTATTTCTATAGTCTCTAAGGTGTAGTTTGATACACTAAGGTTTGAATGAATTCTAAAATCACATTCTTGTTGTATGTTTTGTTATACTCCCAAAAGTATAGTTTGATATGCTCTCATATGTGATATTGTACAAAACAACATATATTTTGATAAATTACTAAAACATAGTTTAATATGTTATTTACAAAACCAAAGCATAGTTTAATATGTTATGTATAAAACCAACGTATAATTTTGATATACTACTAAAAACTATTATTTTGACACTAAAGTATATTTAATATACTATCTGTTTTGGAACTGAAATATATTTTAATATATTACTTAATCGACTTTCTTAAAACCAAAGTATATTTTATATATACTACAAACCTTTTATCAAAACATTGTTTTACAAACAACATATTTTATACAAACTCATTTTACTGGGTTATTTAATTATCTATGCATTATTCTTTTATATCATCAAATTTCTTATAAAATTTCGCACGATTTATAAAGAAAACATTTTTAGAAGTTCATGACTACTTTTTGTTAAACATTCTTTTAAACTTACAAGTCATGAATCCTGCATTAATAAAACCTATGTATCTCACAGGTATTTTTATGCTGACGTACCTATTTTTACACATGTTTCTTGTGCAGCTATATGATGATTGTTGATGCCTGCTATACATAGGATGGGTTCGTGCCTTAGCAACTTTAAAACTTGAAAGACAATAATTGTATTTATTTGATTTGTAGTTAAACAATGTGTTCAATAATTCAATAAAACAAAATTATTAAATCCATGGTTATGAAACAATGATTCTGTTACAACACTCCCCGACGTTTCCGCCACGATTTGTTGTTTTACGTGGCCGGGGTGTGACAGACATGGGGCCGTGTCCGGGCTTCTGTGCATGCTATAAATAGGGGTGCTTGGCTCACTTTAAATGCATCCCTTGACAAACCACCTCTATCCCACTTCACCCATACACCACCACCATCACAACACCACATCCACCACCACCATCATCCATCATCCACCTAGAGTGTGTGTAGTAGTCTCGGGATCCAAGATTGATCGTAAGAGTTCTTGACAATCAAAGGCCATGTTTGCCTAAGTCTCTTACATCACTTGGTGAAGACAAGCATTTAATGTAATACTTTTGATTTTTAATCTTTTCGCACTTTTTATTTGGTTTTGTATTAATGACTTTAATAACTAGTTTCTTATGTTGAAAGTGAAACTTCCTTATCATTTGTTCGTGGTGTCTTGGCATTATTTTAATGTCTATATAAAATAAAATATTTTCACCATTCATGTCACTACGGTCTATATAGAGATACGTTGGATACCTGGTCGGGGGTTAAGGGAATGGTTTGGTTTGGTAAGGTTCTTTCCTTGTTCAGTGTATAGATCCTGCAAGGACCTGGGTCAAGCTTACTAGGACCTCCTTCAATACCCACAGGTATTGGATGGCGGGGGTGCGAATGGCTTGATCCCCTCATATGTAAACTACTATTAATACTTTAACCCGGCTACTTGGGATTATATCCCTGCTGACTCAAACCACTTAGCCGAGGGTAACGCCCCCTTTAAAAGAGGGGCCTACCACATTACGCATTAATAACTTAATTAATTATCTTCCAATATTCCGACCCTTTGGGATTGTTTCCTTGCTGACTCAAACCACTGGGTTGAGGGTAACGTCACCTTCAAAAGAGGGGCATACTACTATAACTAAGATAATCTCTTAAAAAGTGCAAAAGTGCAGAAATCATCAAAGGTTACATTAAAGGCGAGTCGGATCCAAGTGATTCATCTTGTCTATCTATTTTTATTTTTCATTTTTCAACATTTTAGTTTTTATTTTTCATGTTTAAAAATCTTTTCTAAAACTTTTGATTTGATTAGACGTTGAGGATAACCCGGTATTAAAAGCTCTTGTGTCCTTGGATGAACTCGGTATCTTACCAACGCTATACTACGCTCACGATGGGTTCACTTGCCCAAGTGTGTGTTTAGTTTTAGTAGAATATCGTGTTTTATAAATTTAAAACTTGACTAACGTGTTAAAAAGGGCTTAAAATATAAAGAAAAACATAATACACCTGACACACACCAAGACCCTGAGGAGAGACCGAAGAAAGCTCCTGCAAAGAAGAAGACTTCAAAGAAGACGGTGACCCTTGACACTGGCGCGACCAGTAAGAAAGCCGGAGGTAGCCGCGCGACTGCTGCAGTTCCTGGAAAAGGTAGTCTTCAATTTCGACAGAGTAACCTTGAGGATTATGTCGTTGCGAGTGACTCACTAGAAGGTTTGTCCCATATAGGTTAGAAAAAGAGGAGCGGCGCGGCTGGGTCAAAGAGTTCCGGGAGCGCAGGGTCCAGGATTCTTGAGGTCGGCGCGTCTCCGTCCTCTGTTCATGAGGAGGAGGAGGAGGAAGAAGAAGAAGAAGAAGAAGAAGAAGAAGAAGAAGTGGAAGAAGAGGGCCCCAAGCTGGTGGCCAGAAAGAGAACTCGCGAGGAGAGTGCTGCTGGGGCTCAGCCAGTGCAGAAAGCTGCTGCAGCCCCAATGATAAGGAAACAAAGTAGGTTGCGCTCCCTTTACAAGTTCTCACCAGGTTAGTGTTACTATCTTCATGCTCTATGCTTTCTTCCTTGGTAAAATTTCTGATGCTTCCCTTCTGCAGAGGCATTGAAAAAAGCTCCAGAGAAGGTTAAGGATTCTGAGCCGGAGAAAGTGAAAGAGCCGGAAGCCAATAAAACCAAGTTTGTTATAATTCGTCCAAGAAAAACTGCTGAGAAAGAGGCTGAGAAGAAGGTTGAGGAGCCTGCAGGTGATGTTATCCCTGAGAAGGAAACGTTGTAGGACACCGAGACCGCTGTGACTACCAAGCTTGACAAAGCGCAGGGTCCGGAGGTCGTTTATATTACAGGGCTTGACCAACCCTTCAAGGGTAAAGGACCAAAGGTTGCTACTGCTAGTCCAGTTGTGTGGCATGATGCCCCCGCCCAAACTGTCCAAGTTACATCCGTTGCTGGGGGGTCTGCTGCCCATGTGCAGGCGCAGGTGGCGGATAAAGATGCTTCTGCCACTACAGCCGGTGCGGGTGCTGGTGGTTCTGGCGCGGCTGGCCAAAAGAGTGAAGGGAAAAGGATGCCAAAGCCACGATCTCCCATAGGTACGGAGGACACTCTGGGGGATATCTACTACAAGACTTACACTGAAGAGCAACGTGGCAAAGCTCCACATGTCCCTGTTAGGAGTTTGAAGCAGAAAGACACGTTTGTTGAGTTTGGAGCGTGCAGAGACTGGTTCCTGGGTACTTTTCCTACACGGGAGGTAAATAGGCAAAGGACGCGTAACCACGACGGGTTGTATCGCGCCTACATTGTTGTGGGAGGCCAACGCTCGCTCTACCAATCACCAAATTGTGCGCGAATGTCGTACAATGTATAAAGAGCAAGCTGGTTGGGAGAAGTACCGGGAATGTCTGCTGAAAGAAGCCCAGGATTTTTAATAGTTGAAAAATAAGTTTTTAGAAGAGAAGGCCTCCTTTGAGAAGGAGAAGAAATCCGAAGAGTGGGGGCGCGATGGGTTGAAGAATAAACTCAACGCTGCCGAGGAGCTTCTGGCGAAGGAGCACACAGAGTTCAAGAAAGCTTGTGATAATGATAACAAGCGTATGTTATGCTGCGACACCAAGATTACCAACCTCGAGGCTGAAGTTGCCACATTAAAAGGAAAGGTTGAGGAAGCTTAAGCTGATAGAGAGCACGTTGAGGTTCAACAGGCTAGCTCCCTTTCATCTTATATTTCTTTACTTGTTAAAAATATTTCTAACTTTTTCTTTCACTTGTTGGTTGAATTTAGTGCACGGATCATGAACAAGGATAAAGATTTAGCTACGAAGGATGTGGAGATCGCAGAGTTAAAGCGCCGATTGTTTGAGGGTCATGAAAAGAGTGAATCATTAGAGATAGATCTTGAAGCCGAAAGGGTGAGGGCTGATACTGCAGAGGAGGCGAAAAAAGAGGCCGTGGAGGCGCGTGACATCAGTACCTCAGCCCTGAATGTGGCTCAGAACAACTATGCTGAGGCTCAATCGATCGTGGATACACTTGTCTCCGAGTCCGAATGGATGTGCAACAGATGAGTAATTGCTGTAAGTTTGTCCTATTTTTTGCCTTAGATATTTATTGGTTCAATTTATTTTCCTGATTTTCTTTTCTTTTGCGTAGATTGCCAATTCTGTACTAAATGCCACTGAGCTAGACCAAGCGGTTACAGCGCTGACAAATGTCGTGCGTGTCGTCGGGCATCGCGGTGGCTATCTGGAATGTGCGCAACACGTTGAAGAGGCGCTTGGGCAGCAATTTGGGACTCACCACTGCTTTGTGACTGACCAAGCTGACGAAATGCTTTCGCGAGCTGAGGAGGTTTATGACCATCTCTCCTTGCCTGTTATGGAGTTGGTCACAGAAGCTTTGAAGCATGATGATTATGTGGCGCGGCTGAAGTCAATCCTCGTGCCTCCGGAGACTGTGGAGTTATCAGATGAAGAGGAGGAGGAAGCCGGTGATGGTGGTGGTGGTAATGAATAGGTGATAGGTTGTTTAGGCTTTTGCTTGTAATATTTCTCATTTTCAAACATTAGTCATTGCGCGGTCGCACTTTTTTTGTGAATGGAATTTAAGTTTGCGTTTTATTTTGTCAATTTACAATTATTGCATTGTTATTAGAAACTTTGGTTAAGTTAGCGCGAATAAATGTAAGTATGGCTCGTTTATGAGTATTGTTTCCCGGTCTCGCGCTATGTTCACGGAGGACCTTGGAAGCTTAACTCAAGAGCTCGTAATTTACTGAAGTGTTTTCGTGCTGATCAAAAGTTTAACATGCATTTGTAACGTAGAAGACATTGGATGATAATTATAAAGCGATGCCAACGTTTGCATTAAGTAACTGGAAAAAGGCGCATGGCCAACATACATAACTGAAAAAGGCGCGTGGCCAACATTCATAATTGAAAAGGTGTGTGGCCAACATACATTTAAGTGATCACATGTAGCACTTGCGCAATTGTTGCGCGTTCCATGTGCGAGGGATGATATGGCCATCTAGAGTGCGCAGTTTGTACGCCCCTTTCCCTAGCACCTCATGGACCAAGTATGGGCCTTCCCATTTTGGTGCTAGCTTTCCAGGGTGCTCGGCATTAGAGGATTCATTGTCCCTGAACACATATTCCCCCGAAGTGTACGTACAGATGCGCACCCTCGCATTGTAGTACCGCTCCAACTGGGTCTAGTACTTGGCCTCTTTGATTCGCGCGATCTCGCGCCTCTCTTCGAGTAGGTCCAAGTCTAAACGGTGCTCCGCCTTGTTATTAATCTTGGTAACTGCTGATAAGCGCGGCAAGGGGAGGCCTATTTCTACTGGGATAACCGACTCTGAGCCGTAAACAAGGCTAAAGGGGGTTTCGCCATTGCTTGTTTTTGGCATGGTTCGATACGCCCATAAGATGCTAGGGAGTTCATCAACCCAGCCTCGTCTTTTTGTGCCCAGGCGGGCTTTTATCCCCTCAACAATGCTTTTGTTGACACTTTCTACTTGGTCGTTGCCTTAGGGGTGCGCAACGGAAGAGAAAGTGTGTTCAATGTTCAGCTCCTTTATGCATTTCTGAAGATCTTCGGATGCAAAATTGGTGCCATTGTCAGTCACTAATTTGAGTGGGAGGCCAAATTTGCAAATGATATGCTCCCAGATGAATTTCCGCACTATCATTGCTGAGGTTGAAGCAAGGGCCTCTGCCTACACCCATTTAGTGAAGTAGTCAACAGCGACAATTATAAATTTCACGGCGCCAGGAGCCTCAGGGAATGGTCCTACTATGTCAATCCCCCACTGTTGGAAGGGCCAAGCTGTTGATACAGGAATCAAATCATTCTTCGGGCGCAGGGTCTTCGGCACGTGCCTCTGATAGGCATCACATTTGAGTAACTCATTTAAAGCATTGACGTGCATCCTTGGCCAGTAATAGCCTGCATTCATTATCTTTGCCACGACCGTGCGAGGCCCCGCTTGAATTCTGCAAATACCCTCATGAATTTCTATGATCAGATAACTTGCTTATTGGGGGTCTACGCATCGTAATAGTGGGCCCAAAAAGGATCTTCTAAAAAGAATGCCCCCATTCATTTCATAAAACAGCGCCTTGTTCTAGATTTTTCTCGCCTCTGCCTTGTTCTCTAGGAAATTCCCTCTTGTATATACTGGATGATAGGGGTTATCCACGAAGGTGGCCCTATCTCAATAACATTCACCTAGCGCAATAGTACTGACGGGTTTTTCAAAACTTCAATGCTCACATCTTTGGCGAGGTGCTGAAATGCTGTTGAAGCAAGCTTGCTTAGCGCGTCAGCAGGCTTGTTTTCCGATCGGTAATGTGAACAACCTTGTACGATTTGAATTTTTGGAGCAGCTCTTTTGCTTGTTCCAAGTATAAAGCCATTACCTCGCCTTTTGCATCATACAAACCATTGATTTGACTCACGATCAGGAGAGATTCGACATGCGCTTGTAAGTTCTGTGCCCCCATCTTGATAGCCAGGCGTAAGCCAGCCAAGAACGCTTCATATTCTGCTTCATTGTTGGTATTTTTGAAATCCAACTTGATAGCATAGGTGAACTCATGCTTTTCTAGACTGACGAGGCGCAAACCAGCTCCTGCGCCGTCTTCATTTGAAGCTCCATCGGTGAACAACAGCCATAATTCATCCGATGTGTCTTTTAAGGGAGTATCTACTGCTTCACATTCCTTGGTCTTGTCTTCTGGGACTTCAGTGATGAAGTCCGCTAATACTTGGCCTTTGATACTTGGGCGCGGCCTGTATAGGATGTTGTGGCCCCCTAGTTCTATTGCCCATTTCACCAAACGGCCTGATGTCTCCGGTTTTTACAAGATGGTTCCAATGTGGAAGTTAGTGAGTACAGTGATTACATACCCAGTGAAATACATGCGCAGCCTTCTCGAGGCGTATAGCAGCGCGAGCACTAACTTCTCCATGGTTGAATAATGTGTTTCCGGATCAGTGAGCACCCTACTAACATAGTAAATTGGAGTTTTTACTCCATCCCTCTCTACTAGCAAAACCGAACCAATTGCCTTGTCCGAGGAGGACAAGTCCAAGATGAGCGGTTCTTTCTAGAATGGTGCTGTTAAAGTAGGGAGTTTGATCAAACATTCTTTCTTCTGCCGAAAGGCTGCTTCCTCTTCTGGTGTCCATTTAAATTCTTGCTTTTTTATGCAGTTGCGCAAGTACTGATGAATGGATAAGACTTTGCTGCGTGGTTTGACAAAAAACGATTAAGCGCAGCTAAGTGGCCGGCTAATCTTTGCATTTCTTTGATCGTGCGCGGTGATGGCATCCGCTCAATGGCCTGAACCTTTTCAGAGTTGACTTTAAAGCCTCCGTTTGTAACCACAAAACCCAGAAACTTGCCTTCCTCCATTCCAAAAGAACATTTCACTGGGTTAAGCTTCATGTTCACACTTCTTAGAGAATTGAACGTCTTCTCTATGTCCTTCAGCATCTGGTCCTCCTCAGGACTCTTGATCACAAGATCATCAATGTATACTTCGATATATTTCCCAATATCATCACCAAACGATTTATCTGTTAATCGCTGGTAAGTTTCGCCAGCGTTTTTGAGCCCGAAGGGCATCTTTGTGTAGCAAAAGATTCCGATGTCAGTGCGGAAAGCTGTTTTGTCTTCATCTTCCAGCTTCATCTGGACTTGGTGATATCCCTTATAACAATCTAAAAAGCACTTCCACCTGAACGGCAAGAGAGAGTCTATCTTTATATCGATTTCAGGCAATGAGTAGCAATCTTTGGGACATGACTTATTGAGATCCGTGTAGTCAACACACATGCGCCATCCTCCTGTAGACTTCTCGACCATTACAGGGTTTGCAACCCAGCTTTGGTAGCGCACCTCTCTCAGTATTCCTGCCTTGAGTAATTCACAAACTTGTTCATTCATAGCCTTTGTCTTGTCTGATCCTAGGCTGCGCTTTCTCTGGACCTTAGGCTCAACAGATGGGTAAGTATTCAAACAATGTTCAGTGATGTCGCACGGGACACCCGTCATGTCAGAAGGGGTCCAGGCGAAGATATCCATGTTTCTGAACAGTAATTTCTTGAGGTGCGCCCTGATAGTTGTTGAAATTGCATGACCGATCGTCACCGTTTGTTCTGGGTACTTGCGGTTCAAGACCCATTTCTCTGGTTCAGTCGATGAGACCTTACTTGCTTTGACTGGGAGCACATCTTCTGTTGCCATGACTTCTTTCTTTGAATATATAATCGCCACTCCCGTTTCGGTTTGGAAGCCGATGGCTGAATGGGGCGTGGAGGTTACCATATTCATCTCTCCCTGGGTTTCTCTTCCAATCAGAACGTCGTGCCTCGGCTTAACCGGCATCACCATGAAATTTACGTTCGTTGTTCTTGAATGCTTCTCGTCAGACAGCGTATCGGGGAAGCTGATCTGGCCCAATGAAAAACTGTTTCGATGCAAAATCCGAATATAGGGTAGTCAACTGGCTCGAGGCGCGCTTTGTCTTCAGGGTTGAACTGATTGAAGCATTTTTCGTAAATTATGTCTGCAATACTTCCTGGGTCAATGAAGACGTACTCCGTTTCATAGTGACCGCGAATTCCAGTAATGAGGACGGGGCGCGTGGCGCGTGGTCCCCCGCGCACTACTGGGAAAATAACTTGCTGCTCTTGCCATGCTGGTTCGAATGGGCGCTTGCCCTTGCTTCTTGCGCTTTGTCTCAGTCCATTGACCATGTGAGTTTCCAAGCACCTAAATTTCTTCTTGTTTCCATCATCATTCCTTTGGATTTGGGGCGTTTCCTTGCGCACGTTTTTAACCAGATGGCTTAACTTGCCGCTTTTCAAGGCCTTCTCTATCTCTTGCCTTAGAATGATACAGTCATCGGTTAAATGACCTGTATCTTTGTGAAAGTCGCAGTAAAGGTTATGGTCTTGCCCTTTCTTGTTGGTCATCGGCTTAGGAGCCTTAAAGTCGTGGTTCTCCATCATGAGCACCTCCTTAGGTGTTTTAATGAGCGGAGTCCAATGTTTTTCTCTGTTTTCATTCTTGACGGCCTTGCGATAGCCGATTCGATCAATTGTATCTCGCGCGTCCTCTTTAAAGCGAGGCCTCTCATCATAACCACTGGACTGGCCTGCCTTCCAGCTAGGGTTTCTGTTTTTGTTGCGCCTGCCATTGTCGCGCGGGTTTACTCTTGAGAAACGATCTTCAGAATAAGAGTTTTTGCCTCCTGCCAATGATTCCTCAGTCTATGCAACAATCTTTGCTGCTGCCATGAGTTTGTCCCATTCTTTGGGCATACCGTCTTTTCCTGTGATAGTCCTGATTAGACTATCACAACAAATGGCCTTTTTGAAGTGGGTGCGCATTAAATCTTCGCTGACACTACCAATCTCTAAACACTCCTTGTTGAAACGAGTGATAAAATCTTCTAACCCTTCATTTTCTCTGCGCCAGATGTCTGTCACTTCGGACGTATCGCGCTGATAACGTCTCTGCTGGCTGAAGTGGATTACAAACTGATCTCTGAAGTCGATCCATGACTTAATTCTTCCATATGGGAGGCTGTCGAACCACGCGCGAGCAGCCCCCGTTAACGTTTGGATGAACAGATGGCACCACATTGGCATGGTCCATTTTCCTAAAACACCTACACTTGTGAATATGTAAGACCCTAACACGTAATATCTTTAAAACGACGCAGCGGAAATACGAGCCTTAAATTTTCTTTCTTTAATAAACACATTACTAACATAAAGGTTCAAATACAAAATATTAAACATTTACTAGAAGGGATTTACAATATTCACATTGTATTAACGCTTCAAAGCAGTACATATTTCAAACTATTTGACCGTTCTTTCCGTACAATCCTTGCTCTTGACGTGATCTACGTCCGCTCATCTTCGTTAGTAGTAGAAGAAATCCGTGTGGTACCTTTGAACATCACATAAAACTTAATCATTAGTCATTGACAACCTTATACGACACTATTCTCACACAATTAACTTTCGTATAACATTCGACTATTCTCTCGAAGTCTCTTGTTCCGAGTTCGGCTTTAACTTCATAAGAATCCGACATTCTCATTCCTGCATTATATTCTAAACTCAAGTGCGTTGTTAGAAACGTTAATTCTCAAATGCATCTAAATCATGAGTTCGCACAGACTTACACACGTACATACTTACAATCATACACATCTACATACCTATATACATTCAATTATGCCTACAATCATGTATTCGTACCTACGTGTTTCGTACACATTCTTGTATACCATTTACATATAATACATGTCCAATTTCATTACATACATCTATCAAACTCTTATATTAATTACATGGGGCTAAGACTTGGGTTTACATCTCATAAACGTCAAGGGAACACTCGAAATCAAGTTTTGAAGGCTCTCCATAGACCATGGTTAGGATACCGAAGCTTACGATACTCAAAACAACTTAAATAACAATTTTCAGCCTTTTAAACAATGGGGAGGGCGTCGGCGACGGCCCTAAGGGCGTTGGTGACGGCCTTTAGTTTTTCGCGTCGGAAACAACCCGTAGGCAGTGGAATAAGGCGTCAGCCAAACACGAAGACCAGAGAGGGCGTCAGCGACGGCCCCTCTAAATTTTGTTTTTCTGCAGCTCCGTTTCGTCGTCCGTACGCACTAAAACGCGCATAACTTTTGAACCGTTTACCCGTTTAACCTCCCATTTCTTCCTACATGCTCGTAATTTGACATTCTATCATGTGAACTTGAAATCCCATATCCGGATTAAGGTTCTTAACTTACGCGCTATCGGCTTATTATTCATTTACGATTTATCCGACCCGTTCATGTTTTTATCAAATAACTCATTCCTTTTAACCCAAAACTTACATGAACATTATGACCATAATACTTTTACATTATCTGGAGTGTCGTACTTGGGGTTTACACACCCAATACCCGGTATTTGTTAAATTCATTCGTTATTACGTAATTGAACATTAAATAGTACAATTTCCATCTATGAAATTGTTTATTCATTTACTCATAATTTACTACCGAACCTCTTACCCATTAACCCGCGTCACCGTTTCTCGGTTAGCATGCTTACATACAATTTTATCCATTACCCGGTTATCATACCGAATTCGTTACTTATGCAACCTTTCCGGTATGCAATAAAACCTCATCTTGACCCATTTGATTTACTTAGCGATATTCATCGATTTCATACAACTCATTCCTATTTGACCTCAATTATCATACTTAAGTAAGTCGCACATAACTTTACATAAACAACTAAGAAGTGATTACGGAAATCACTTACCTTGTGCATCTGTGTCCGTATCCGCTTCCTTGCCTCCTCTTGACCCATTAGCCTTTCATGTTTGAGTCCATCTCGACATGATTCTTCTACTTTCATGCCACCAAATCACATTCTCATTAGCATACACAATTTTACATGTTAATGATCATATCAATTGCATATTTCACATTTGACTTTCTTTAGTCACAACTAACAAGCCTAAGACATATAATCAAATTCATATCCTTTCAAACTCATGTAATTCATCATGCCATCATAAATATCACGTATTGACATGACTTGTAACTTACGACTTCCTATAATCCTACTTTTATGACAACAAATCATATCATGCTTCTTATGCGTAGTTGACTTTCAGAAGTCAACAATTCATCATGTGAACTTTCGACTTATTCTCATCTACTCGTAATATCAAAATAGGCTATACGAAAGACACCATATACATTACCTACTCTCGATGCAAATGCGCTTACAACCATATTCAAATTAGTAATTTAACATGATCATGCCATCATTTTCGTATTTCGTTCCTATATACACCAAGCTTTTTCATAAAATTTTGCATCCTAACTTCACTTAGGCATTTCATCATACACTTGGTGGGCGTACCATTAATTAAGCATAGTGTACAAGTATCATTTGCATATCATGACCAATTCATGTCAATATCATCAACAACATCAACTTCAATAGAATTTCACATAACTTTTCTTCTAATTCAGTTCTAGCTAACAATTTTACCAATAAAAACAATCATCATACATAATCTCATCCAATTTCACACTTTACAACTCATACCCATTCTACTCTAAGTGGGTTTTCACTTCCAATCATCAAATTAAACCAAACCATGCATAATCTATGTTCTGTATCATGATACTAACACATACACATACTCGTACTCAATTTCATCCCAATTCACGGATTAAAACATAACCCACTTCATACAAGATCACCAATCTTAATTTTGAGACATACCTTATGATCCCCTCGTGATGGTGGTCATTAATCCATGTTTATCCATGAATTTCAGCTTCGATTTACTCTTCAATTTGATCATTTAAGGTTGAGCTAGGGTTTGGCTCCTTTGGGAGCTCCTGATCTATCCAGAACACACACGATTGTGTGTTTGTGTGTGTTATTATTTTCTTTTAATACCCCCACTTTCATTCTATATCATCTAGCCCCTTGTGTTTACCACTTAACATATTTGGCACAACTTTTGTTACTTAATAGTTTTGGCCGTAAACTTTAACTAGGTAAAATAGCCTAATTATTTATTTCGGGGTATATTATACAAGAATGTATGTCAATTATAATATTCAGATTTTGGGGCGTTACAAGTCTACCCCCCTTAAATGAGGTTTCGTCCCCGAAACCTTTCTCACTTCCATTTAACACCAATTATCCTTTCTTCCAATTCATCAACATGACCGCTAGCCCATCTTAATGACAATCTTCTATCTTCAAGAACCCGCCCCAGAGTTCATATTAGTGTCGCTTTCACTAATAGTGCTAATTTCTATCGTACTTCATAGCTAGTGGTTCATTCATCATCCCAATGCTCGTATATCATATACGATATATCACTTTTGTTTACTTGAAACAATTGTAGCATTTCATTAATAACATTCCTTTTGTTTATATCCGATATTCATATTATTTTCGTCGACTATATGATCTTACTTCAAAATTCATACATACACCAATCTTGTTTATCTTCAATAGGTACATCATAATAATAGATACTACCCATTCTTTACTCATAAACTATTCATATAATTGACCCCTTTCAAACAGTTCCATACTTTTCATACTTTACCTTTACATAACATTCTCATTCCTTCTACATTACTATTCCCCTCAATTCATGCATTACTTAATTTGGCTAAGCAAGTGTATCATGCAGGTTCTTCATATGAGAATTTAACCAATACCCGAAATTTTCATTCAAAAATTTTAAGATTTACTTCTTAATGACATAGTTTTTTCTTCTTATGTCAAATGTTAAAAAAAATTAAACATTCCATACCCTACCATACCTATTCGACATGAGTAAAATATGTTACTAACCTCGCTTTCATTTCACATCTCACGATCTGTAAATCATGTCGATCTGCTTCTTCACGAGCTTCTACTTGTGCACAACCTTTCACCAATTCGATTGGTTTCATCACATTCAGAATTCCACCATTATCATCTACAAAATCGGTGATTAGCACTTTTCATTCAAACATTCATTATTCTAGATGATTACCCACCTATTATCCTTTTACTTCTCCCTACATACATGCTATAACACATCCCACATTTCATCCCTTACATGCAATTCTTTTATTCCAGCTTCTTATTTCGTCAACCTTTATAGTTTGACTTTTTGAGGTCAAACTGACATTTCTTATTTATCGTATATGTATTAAAGTACACGTTCTTACTTCTTTTCATTCATGCTTACTTGCCAAGACATTCATTACATCAATTCAGTATTCTTGCCATAACTTACCCTTCCCAATTATACTTAAATTATTTTCCGGGTCGTAGCCCGTCATTTATTACGACTCCTAAGAGTTGACTGCTAACACATCTAACACATAACATGTTCAAAACTTCTTTCCTTCGTCAAGATTTAAGTTTACGTGCCAAACATTATGCTCACCTACAAATATAAAACTTAACAAATCAAAACATTAAATATCGGGTTTAAATGGCGGTTACCACTTGACCCGCATGACTCATTCGTCTCTTTAACCATTCTTGCATACAAACATATTTGTATATGTATAAGTTTAAGACATAACTTGGATAATATTTGCTTTTTAAAGAATATTTAATTGCTTAGTCTGTAATTACCTACACATTCGAATCTTTTCATTCTTATCGTTTATTATGTTTCGAACCCGTCAAGCGGTTTCTAACATATCATTTATACTTTCATTCCTTATTTATTTCAAATCCGTCTAGCGGATTCTAACATATCATTCATAATTTCCTTCCTTTCATGTTTCGAATCTGTCTTGCGGATTCTAACATATCATTCATACTTTCCTTCCTTTCATGTTTTGAATCCGTCTCGCGGATTCCAACATATCATTCATACTTTCCTTCCTTTCGTGTTTCGAATCCGTCTCGCGGATTCTAACATATCATTCATACTTTCATTCCTGAAAGTCTTACATTTCTTTTTACCCTCACGTCCACCTACTACCTTATTCTAACGGACATACCTGTAATAATCATCACGGTCTCACGAACATCATATGTTTCTTGTGAACTGGCCAGGTACACATTCCACATACTAGTTTCGTGTCTTTGTGTAATCGTCACCTTATGTCCGAAGAATTAGGTTTCGGCACGTGTATCATTTTTCATAACTTCGTTTCCTTTCTATTATTATATTTCATTAAAATTTTCCTTCACTCAATAAATTTTAGCATTACATGCACCCATATACTAAATTTACGTACCTGGGTCAATATGTCTTATTACATGCCTTGGTGCCGGTCCTAGACTACATCCACAGATCATCCTTTCCAAGCAATTGTGCTTACCCTTCACATAACATACTATTAGTTTCCTTCAAATACATAAATTAATACATACTTACATTCGCTTTTAACTTTAGGCCTTGATCGAGTCTTGGATTGTACGGGTTCCTTGTCACAAGAGCACACAGGTTTGAGTTCAAGTATATACCTCCTTCTACTTGATTTCTCTCAAACCAGGGCTCTGAAACCAACTTGTAAGACCCTAACACGTAATATCTTTAAAACGACGCAGCGGAAATACGAGCCTTAAATTTTCTTTCTTTAATAAACACATTACTAACATAAAGGTTCAAATACAAAATATTAAACATTTACTAGAAGGGATTTACAATTTTCACATTGTATTAACGCTTCAAAGCAGTACATATTTCAAACTATTTGACCGTTCTTTCCGTACAATCCATGCTCTTGACTCGATCTACGTCCGCTCATCTTCGTTAGTAGTAGAAGAAATCCGTGTGGTACCTGTGAACATCACATACAACTTAATCATTAGTCATTGACAACCTTATACGACACTATTCTCACACAATTAACTTTCGTATAACATTCGACAATATAACTTCGATTCATTCGACTATTCTCTCGAAGTCTCTTGTTCCGAGTTCGGCTTCAACTTCATAAGAATCCAACATTCTCATTCCTGCATTATATTCTAAACTCAAGTGCGTTGTTAGTAACGTTAATTCTCAAATGCATCTAAATCATGCGTTCGCACATACTTACATACGTACATACTTACAATCATACACATCTACATACCTATATACATTCAATCATGCCTACAATCATGTATTCGTACCTACGTGTTTCGTATACATTCTTGTATACCATTTACATATAATACATGTCCAATTTCATTACATACATCTATCATACTCTTATATTAATTACATGGGGCTTAGACTTGGGTTTACAACTCATAAATGTCAAGGGAACACTCGAAATCATGTTTGGAAGGCTCGCCATAGACCACGGTTAGGATACCGAAGCTTACAATATGTAAAACAACTTAAATAACAATTTTCAGCCTTTTAAACAATGGGGAGGGCGTCGGCGACGGCCCTAAGGGCGTCGGCGACGGCCCTTAGTTTTTCGCGTCGGAAACAACCCGTAGGCAGTGGGATAAGGCGTCAGCCAAAAACGACGGCCCCAAGGGCGTCGGCGATGGCCCCTCTAAATGTCGTTTTTCTGCAGCTCCGTTTCGCCGTCCGTACGCACTAAAACATGCATAACTTTTGAACCGTTTACCCGTTTAACCTCCCATTTATTCCTACATGCTCGTAATTTGACATTCTATCATGTGAACTTGAAATCCCATATCCGGATTAAGGTTCTTAACTTACGCGCTATTGGCTTATTATTCATTTACGATTTATCCGACCCGTTCATGTTTTTATCAAATAACTCATTCCTTTTAACCCAAAACTTACATGAACATTATGACCATAATACTTTTACATTATCCGGAGTGTCGTACTTGGGGTTTACGCACCCAATACCCGGTATTCGTTAAATTCATTCGTTATTACGTAATTGAATATTAAATAGTACAATTTCCATCTATGAAATTGTTTATTCATTTACTCATAATTTACTACCGAACCTCTTACCCATTAACCCGCGTCACCGTTTCTCGGTTAGCATGCTTACATACAATTTTATCCATTACCCGGTTATCATACCGAAGTCGTAACTTATGCAACCTTTCCGGTATGCAATAAAACCTCATCTTGACCCATTTGATTTACTTAGCGATATTCATCGATTTCATACAACTCATTCCTATTTGACCTATATTATCATACTTAATTAAGTCGCACATAACTTTACATAAACAACTAAGAAGTGATTACGGAAATCACTTACCTTGTGCATCCGTGTCCGTATCCGCTTCCATGCCTCCTCTTGACCCATTAGCCTTTCATGTTTGAGTCCATCTCGACATGATTCCTCTACTTTCATGCCACCAAATCACATTCTCATTAGCATACACAATTGTACATGTTAACGATCATATCAATCGCATATTTCACATTTGACTTTCTTTAGTCACAACTAACAAGCATAAGACATATAATCAAATTCATATCCTTTCAAACTCATGTAATTCATCATGCCATCACAAATATCACGTATTGACATGACATGTAACTTACGACTTCCTATAATCCTACTTTTACGACAACAAATCATATCATGCTTCTTATGCGTAGTTGACTTTCAGAAGTCAACAATTCATCATGTGAACTTTCGACTTATTCTCATCTACTCGTAATATCAAAATAGGCTATACGAAAGACACCATATACATTACCTACTCTCGATGCAAATGTGCTTACAACCATATTCAAATTAGTAATTTAACATGATCATGCCTTCATTTTCGTATTTCGTTCCTATATACACCAAGCTTTTTCATAAAATTTTGCATCCTAACTTCACTTAGGCATTTCATCATACACTTGGTGGGCGTACCATTAATTAAGCATAGTGTACAAGTATCATTTGCACATCATGACCAATTCATGTCAATATCATCAAGAACATCAACTTCAATAGAATTTCACATAACTTTTCTTCTAATTCAGTTTTAGCTAACAATTTTACCAATAAAAACAATCATCATACATAATCTCATCCGATTTCACACTTTACAACTCATACCCATTCTACTCTAAGTGGGTTTTCACTTCCAATCATAAAATTAACCCAAACCATGTATAATCTATGTTCTGTATCATGATACTAACACATACTCGTACTCAATTTCATCCCAATTCACGGATTAAAACATAACCCACTTCATACAAGATCACCAATCTTAATTTTGAGACATACCTTATGATCCCCTCCTGATGGTGGTCATTAATCCATGTTTATCCATGAATTTCAACTTCGATTTACTCTTCAATTTGATCATTTAAGGTTGAGCTAGGGTTTGGCTCTTTTGGGAGCTCCTGATCGATCCAGAACACACACGATTGTGTGTTTGTGTGTGTTATTATTTTCTTTTAATACCCCCACTTTTATTATATACCATCTAGCCCCTTGTGTTTACAACTTAACATATTTGGCACAATTTTCGTCACTTAATAGTTTTGGCCGTAAACTTTAACTAGGTAAAATAGCCTAATTATTTATTTCAGGGTATATTATACAAGAATGTATGTCAATTATAATATTCGGATTTTGGGGCGTTACAGAATACTCTCACATGATCATCGGGTCAGTAAGACCGTTGAATTTTCCCACCGTTTGTGGCAGCTTTGCTTTTTCTAGCTGGGCTAGAGCGATGCTCCGGATAAACTTCGAGTGTTCAGCGGCTTCTGCTGGTCTGTAGACAAGACTAAAATCACGCTCTGCTGCTTCATTGTAGATGGTGCTCGGCCTTGGTCTGTAAGACTCGTGATTACTTTGCAAGCGGTTGAAAACTGAAGAACCTTCGTCGTCTTGCCACGTAGGATCATCCGCGTCTGTGTCGTCTCTAGGGGTGTTCAAAATCGGATTATCCGGTTTTCGGATATCCGAAAATCGGATATCCGAATTTCGGATATCCGAAATTTCGGATACGGATTCGGATAATAAAATGGATATCCGAACTAAAAAACAAAAAAAATAAATAAATGTTACCTACATTCAAATACAATCAGGCTATATGGTTTTCTACATCATTTCTTTAATTATATAATCTATTAATCTTATGATGTTGAAAATGGCAACGAGACCAAATTATTTGATATATAATAATCTTGAAAACAATACAGCAACAAAATCAAATTGATTTCAGATCTAGGATCCATTAAAAATTCAAATGTATTTGTGATTACATTTCATATCTAGATCCATTACTGATGATCGCGTAGTGACAACGAGAGGAGGAGTTGAATCGGTGTGCGAGGACAATGGCTGCTGCCTGCTGGTGCGATGTGCAGCTGTACGAGGGTGTTCGACTTTCGAATGTAGAAGTTGATGGTTGGTGAAGGCCTAAATAATGGAGATGATTAGTATGGTGCGATGATTATTAAGATGGAAGGTTGCAGACAATGAAAGTTGTGTAGGGGAGGAAGTGGAGGCGTGGTGTGGTGTGGAAAAGGAATGGGTAGGGTAGGGTTTCTAGATATGTTGTATGTATTTAAAAAATAACATAATTTAATATTTCGGATATCGGATATTCCGATTATCTGAAATTTTTAAAAACTCACATCCGAATCCGAAACTTCGGATTATCCGATTTTCGGATATCCGAAAATTCGGATATCTGAAATTTCGGATATTTCGGATACGGGTTTTCGGATATTTCGGATTCGGATTCGGATTTTTTTGAACACCCCTAGTCGTCTCACTCATTGTTTATGTTACGCGGCCCCAACCGGCTATGCAACGGACGCCTATGTTGCACGTTGGACGGATGATCATAGTAACTGCCTGTTTCCCCGTATGAGTCGCGCGTGTCATGCACGCTTAGTCTTCCTTGGGGAGGAGGTCTGTTGAACTTCCCTTGAATGTTTTGCTGAGTAGTTGTCTGGCGCGCCCCCTGTGCTAGCCCAGGGGTGTCACCAAAGAGGGTTCCACTTGCAAAATTGCTTGTTGTGCACTTAGCGACTGGTAAGCAGCATTGATGGTAGCTATCTGTTTAGCATACCAGGAGGCTAAGGTTTCGCCTTCCGGTAGGCCTAGTAACGCCGAGATGTTTGGAGCTGGAGCTGAGTTCGACGGTCCAGCGATGTTGCTTGCTGGGGTACCCATTTGAGTGATGAGAGAGATACTCGCGTGGGGTCCCCCAGGGTTTGTTGCTTCGCCTTCGACTAACTCGTCAGTAGGATGGAGTTGGACGTTCGAGTTGTCCTCCCCCGCTCCTACTTGAGAGTGTGTACCAAAGCCGAAATCGGGTATTCCCTGACCAGCCATGATCGAGAGAACAGAAAAAGCTCAGAAAAAAATAGATGAAGTGATTGTAAAAATCGGTGGGCGCCAATGAAGAAACACGGAACTAATGTTTGGTTTATTAGTTGGGTTTATGTTTCAACCATAAAGCTTAATCTTCTTAATCCTTTCTGAGCTGAGCAATGATCCTTCCTGCAAAACAATCAACACCCCGTTAAGATCGTTAAGAGGGGAATATGGGGGTTTCCCTCTTAACCACTCTCCGGCGTGAGGATAAGTAACTGTTTTGAGGAAATAAGTGTGGTTAAGAGTGAGAGAGTAGAGAATAGGATGAATTAACCTGTGAATGAAGGTTCCTATTTATAGCCGGAGTGGTGTAGAAGGAGATGGGCTGATGGATCTTGGGCCTGAAGACGACAACAAGGAATATCCACTCTGTCCCTCTGGTGACGATGGTTAGTGTCTTCTAGAAGATCCTCGGTGCTGGCGCACCTTGATTGGAGCCACGTGTCCGGGTTGTCGTCCTTGTTGTCTCTCTGACATCAGCAGGTGAGTGGAGATCATGGGGCAGTTGTCGTCGCCCCCTGATTGGTGCCACGTAGGCGTCCTTGTGTACTTCTTGTCTCCTGCATGATTGCTAATCGTGGAGCACGATAGAATACAGCCTGTTGGACGCTGATTGGCTCGCTCTTTTGCCACTCGTACCTTTGACGCTTCCTGAAAAGGCCCTGTCGTTGCCCTCGCGCGGCCTTTGACGTGTGTCTAAACATGTCACACCCCGACCACGTAAAACAACAAAGCGTGGCGGAAACGTCGGGGAGTGTTGTAACAGAATTATCGTTTCATAACCATGGATACAAAAAGTGTTTCGTTTTATTGATAGTATTAAACATTAACATTGTTTTAACACATAACAAACAAGTTTTATATTGACTATCATTGTTTTATGTCACTAAGGCCTCGTCCAGATCCTATGTGACGCATGCATCCTAGAACATCAATCAAGCAACAACACCTGAAACATATGTAAAAACAAAGTCAGCAAAGAAATGTTGGCGAGTACATAGGTTTTATAAGAGTATCGAAATCATGGCTTGTTTACATATATTGCAATACCTCGAAAACCTTGTTTTTAAAAATGTAAAATATTGCAACATGATTAACCAACTCAAATCAAGATGGTTATAATTTATAAAATTTCGTAGCCACGATTCTTAACCCAAAAGCTTTTTATTTTAGAAAACCATCTTGTAAAACATCTCGTATAAACTCATTAATAAAACTCGTATATTACTTCGAAAACATCGTTGAGTGACATCGTTTCAATATCGTTTACCCAAATGAACTAAATAACGCCACGGTATGTAATATGTTGAAAACACTTATATATAAGAAGTACAGGCGGCGTATCTACCATGTTTTCACCACATTACACCCGTCCCGTTATCTAAACACTAGTCAAAAACCAATTGTTTACCCAAATCGTTTAACATCGTCTCCAAATCGTTTCAAAATCGTTTACTCGATTAAATCGTTTAACTCATCCTCGTTTTAATTGTGAAAACTTATATATGGTCGTCTCGTTAATAACATTCAAACCTTCGTGACTCGACTGCCTCGTTCCTCGCTTCTCGTATTAACAAACCCCCAAAGGGTAAGTTAATAATTACAGATTCAGTCGTTACCCACAACACCCACACATAACCATGGGTATAGTGCAATAACGGGATATGTCAGATCCTATGGTACCATAACCTAACACTGGTCGGTTCGGCCAAAATTAATGAATGTCATTCGTTATGTAACTACAACCAACAAGTTCGTTCACATTATTGAAATCGTTATTAGTTTAGTATAAATCGTTCTATTCATTTTTGAAATCATCGTTAAAACCTTGAAAACATTTTGTACATATGAATCACCCCAAAACAATTGAAAACAGTAAAATAGGGGAACTATGTACTCACATAGTTACCACAAAACATGTAAAAAGAGGGGATCTATGTACTCACATGTAGTGCAAGGTATCCTCAATCAATAGTACTTCAACAAACTCGAGTAAACCAGAGAAATCAAGCAGCACCTAGTAATTGAATCACTAGTCAAACAATAGACGCCTAAATCGGAAGATCGGACAGAATGAGGTCTTGTAAAACAAATGAGTGTTGGAACTCATGTGATATGGTTTAACAAGGCCTACATCCTAAATGAAACCTAACCTAAGTGCTTTCGACCGGTCGCATCCCATTAAGGTCGCTTATGCTACTTTAACGCGTCGTTCGCGTGAAACGCGTTCGGAACGCTTAACTAGTCCTATGATAAGTAAAATATGCCTCAACATGTTCAATATTGTTGTCTAATCAGTTTAGATACCAAAGGTTATGTTACATATGCTTAAAATGAATTTTGGCTTAAAAGGGCATTTTTGGTAATTTACCTAAGGCATATAAACTACCTATCATAAAACTACTTAAACGAAGCGACAATAAGGTATAACCTTGGAAGGTTATTCCCTATATACTATGGTCACCTAATGTGTTTGGTCGGATCCTAATGATCGACCAAACGGGTCGGGTTCGAAAGTATAAGCGATTGTTTAGATCGCTTACCTTTACGACCCTAGACAAGCACAAAACTAAAAGTGACGAGCTAAACATGTTAGAACATGTTTAACAAGGTTTGAAAACAGGTTTGGTATCAAAACAAACGGTTTTGATACCCACAAGTAGTTTGGTTACAAAATACGTAAGAATACGTATTTTGGCCGAAACTACGACTCGTCACTGAGCCTAGATATCGTGGTAATCAGTAGGTATAGTCACTAGGGACTATAACCATCGTGATTACGCTCACATTATGAAGTTCAAACGAACTTCACATTGACCATAAACTGGTCAATGCAGAAAGTCAAACGCAGTTTGACTTTAACGCTAAAACGAATGAAAAAGAACGAAAGAACACTTACAGAAGGTCCTCGCAAGATTTGATTCCGATTTTCTCTCAGGTAGGAAGCATATACTTCCACTTAGAGAGCATAAATCAGATTTCAAATTGTGGGTTTTGGAGTTGTGATCATGGGGGTATTTATAGATTTCCTTGAACCGTTAAGATCGTTTATCGAAAACCGTGATTCAATCTCATCCATACATGTGTTGCAATACCATGGTACATCAAAATGGCCCCCCATTATCAGGAAATGCCATGTGCAAGAGAGTTATGGGTGCATAACAGCTGTTAAAAGGCTGTTAAACAGATTTTTCTGATCTGGGAGGTCCTTACGGACCGTATGGGTAAGGGCTTACGGTCCGGAAGCCTTGTGCAGACCAGCCAAGTTTCATTTTTGGCAGAATAGGCCCCTGAAGCCCCAAACTTGTTATTTGATGCATTTTTGACACGTTTAAGCCCCGTTAACCCCATTTCAAAGCTCTAAAATGAATTTAAAGTATAGGGAACTTAAAATATGCTAAAAAATATCTCGGATGTCGGTTCGTTTGGCCGTACGGTTGCGTTGTTCGGTTAATTACGACGGAAGTCGTAACGAACGCAAAAACGATCTAAATTAAGCGACGAATGAAATTTTCTTATGCCAAACACTAAAATAAACTATTTTAATGCTTACATAAATTTTTGGAGGTCCGGATATATTCAGAACGTAAGATATGCGCGAAAATGTAAACTTGTGCACTTTTTGACGCTTTTAGTCCCTGAATGAGCATAAAGTTTATTTTAGCACACCGAACCCCTCAAAGCCTATTTCTAAGCTATGTAAAGGATATTTAGGGCATGTTTAACTTATGGTCATGTTCCGGAATGTTCGTTACAGTTCAAATCGGCATAGTTTCGCAGTTTGACACAAATAGTCCCTGCGATCGAACAAAGTTGATTTCAATACACCAAACCATTCAAAACTTATTTCTAAGTTATGTGGAGGTTATTTAGGGTATGTTAAGCCTAAGTCACTATTCCGAAGTGTTTGTCGCGTTATACTGACTGCGTTTACGCACCAGTTTGCGTATAACCTTCCAGAACGCGATTTAAAGCTTGCAATCGGAAACAAATCGAATTGAAAAATCACCAAACACAAATACACACATAGAAACACCAAAACACATATAATAACACCAAAGCACATTGTTTTATTAATAATCATCATTGTTTTACATCGTACATCGATTACAGAACACAGTTGTCACAAAACAGCCGGCACAAGTCTTAGGAGTTGAGGGCTCTCATTTAGGACGCTAAGTGTGAAATCTGATGTTACATCTTGTTTGGATGTCGCGCGTTGCTTAGGCGTTGCTAAAGTAGCCCCGCGTGGGGTCTGTAGATGAATCCGACTATTGTATTAGGAGTATGGTTCAGCGCGTCGACCTAATTGGTCTGCGCGGCTTTTTTGGGACCATACCCTTCAATAAATAAAATGAAAGTATGTATTATGTATGCATATGAGTAGGGATGAGTATGGTACTTGTTCGGTAGCGAACCGATACTGATACCGAAAAACGAGAAAAGTGGGTACCGGTGTTTACCGTGTTTTACCCGTAAATACCGGTATCGTACCGGTACCGGTGTCGAAAAAACAGGAAAAGTGGGTACCGCCGTATCGGAACCGAATATACCCACTAATTTTAAGGGATTCCATATTTATTGGGTTTCCCCCTGAATTGGTGTATAGGCATTATGCCTAGTGGAGATGAATATGATCGGGTGGTTTCGCTGGTGGCACAATAATACTCCAGTGGTCCGTCAGTGATCCAAATTTGCCGTTAAAAAAAAACTATTATTCTAAAAAACCATATATACGCTGACACTAATTTTAAGGGATGGTTTATTAAATAATATCAAATAATGTTTTATATTAATTTGATTCCGTATCAAAGGAATATTCAAAAAATCAAGTCATACACTGCTTTTAATTTGATTCCGTATCAAAGGAAGATTAAAAAAATCAAGGCGTATACTGCTTTACAACTTGGGAAGGTGGTTCAAAATATGATTATATAATATATTAAAAAACCTCGTACAGGTTATATTATTACTCGAACAAAGTTTATTGATCTATTTTTCTGAGCCCATTATTTTGTAAACTATAAATATATAAGAAAAACTCAAAGAACGGTCACAAGTACACGTCAAAACCAGACCTTGAAAATTCTCTACGCACATCATCATCGAAAAACCATCTGCCATGAGGGTTTTTAATAAAACATTAATAACAGAATATTTAATAGTTATTTACACATTGAATAATAGTTTGTTACTTAGGATTCATTCGTGTGATGTAGGGGATTCGGTACATGTATAAAACTTACAATAATGTTTTACAATAATATTTACCTAATCAAATAATGGTTACAAATATAAACTTACGAGTTACGTATGACTAGTGAAAAGTTATGTATATTACAAAATAAAATAAAAAAAATTATATACAATGGTTTAATCACACAATGATTGTCTCATGTAACCAAACAGAAGAAAGTCGTGATATGCCTAAAAAGATAACGACATGCGCTTACGAACTCGAAAAATCATAAAAACAAATAGTGATAGCGGTTTCGATAATATCGATATTGTTCGTTCAGTTTTGGTTCGATCCTGTTACATTACTGGTGAGGTACTTGTACTAGGTATACTTTATGATACAAAAAGTGTGTGTATATACACAATAGTTTCACTATATAAAACTTGTCTAACGTAACCTAAATAAATAAATTTGTGTTTAACATCAATCGAAAAGCATAAAAACGATTGTTGATACCAGTTTTGATAATACGAATGGCGGTACCAATTTTATTCTGTCGGTTTGATTTTGGTTAGCCACGGTATTGGTACTCTCTACAACTTACAACACCAACAAATACTCTATTTTTAATACAAAATTGTTTTCAACAAGATTTACATCGGAAAATCGAGAAAAAAAGGTTAAACATAAGTGCGTATTCAGTTTTTTTTTTTTTTAAGATAACGAACATAAGGGTGCACGGGGCACCTTCGGTGACCCCATGCGGGGAGTGTGCTCACCGTGCGGGTACACTGCCACCAACATTATTTTACCACGCGGGGAGTGTTTAGCTCAGTGTGTGCTCACCGATTGAGAGAGAGGAGAGAGAGAGGGGGTGATTGGTTGTTAATGTGGGTTCACCATTTTTCCACCAATCATATTTTTTTTCTTCTTTTTTTATAAAAAAATAATTGTGTGAGTGGAGTGATACCAACGTTTGAGTGCAAAACGGGGACTTAAGAGGGGAGTTGACATGGAATAACCTGATTGGTTGTGGCTAAGTGGGGAATACTCCCCACGTGGGGAGCACCCAGTTCTGTGAGTGGAGTGATGCCAACGTTTGAGTGCAAAATGGGGACTTAAGAGGGGAGTTGACATGGAATAACCTGATTGGTTGTGGCTAAGTGGGGAATACTCCCCACGTGGAGAGCACCCCGTTCACCCTAAGTTAATAAAGAAATTTTAAATTATTTATAAAAAAACAAACAAACAAACCTTGATTTGACATGATGAACAAATTATGTGAGTGCCATCCGATTGACTTTCCTAATTGTATAGCATAGAATATATCTCCGTATGATAATATAATACATATAAGGTGAACAATAAAAAAGGTAATATTACATAAGTTTAAGTATTTAAGTAATACATCTTTTTTAAATCATATAGTATAATCTTTTACGCCCATAACCTCCGGTATGCACATATAATGTTTATATGTGTGGGCTCTTGGGGGAGGGGGGGGCAAAAGTGAAATTGCACTAATTTTAACGTTATTTTACTAATTTCATGAAAATAACGATAAAGCGGCGGGTGGTTAATCAAGCATCATTTGGTGGCGTTGATAGCTGAAGACAAAAGTGTGCATGCACTAATCGGCCTTTGTCCCGATTGTTGAGTGTTATGTGCCTTATGTCCAAAGCATGATGCAAAACAACTATCGAGCCAGGGGTCTCACTGGAATTAGTTTCTCTATTTCTACAGGATAGAGGTATGGT
Source organism: Helianthus tuberosus (assembly GCA_030545235.1). Classification (NCBI taxonomy): domain Eukaryota; kingdom Viridiplantae; phylum Streptophyta; class Magnoliopsida; order Asterales; family Asteraceae; genus Helianthus; species Helianthus tuberosus. The sequence goes on from CM060408.1 coordinate 76,417,494, forward strand.
TGTATACATCTTACCCTCCTGAGACACTACTTTAGTTTTGCTACTGGTGGGATTTACTGAGTATGATGATGATAATGATGATGATGATGATATAGTATAATCTTTTAAAATCTAGTGTTAACTTTTAAGCCAATCACCCTTATGATTTTTTAAACGACCATAACTTTTTATACGTTACTATTTTTTACTATACTATAAAATGAGTATTATATTCTGTTTAATTTAAAGATGGTATTGTTATAGTTTTATTTAATTAAAAAAAATAAAGTAACATGTTACACATTGGCGGACTTACAATTTTAGTAGGGGTAGCACGGGCTACCCCTCAACTCCGTCTCCGTAGTGTAAAACTACCCCTTAACTCCGTTTCCGTAGTGTAAAAATACCCCGCAACTTCGTCTCCGTTATACAAAGGATACCCCTGGGCTAAAAAATAAAAAAATTGGGATACCCCTAAATTTTTGGGCTAGTTCCGCCACTGATGTTACATGAGTACTGGTATTTGTCTTCTTCAACACATTAGCACCCCTTGTGTAAGTGTATATATTATTTAAATGAACATAACAGTATGACTAGCTAATAATATAATATATATATATATATATTAAAAATTTATAAAAAGTACGTTATTTTTGTTAATGTGTTTATTTTTAACGTAAGAGCTTCCATAATAGCGAGCCTTGAAAATTTTGTTACATATGTACATTTTTATCTTGTCCACCAGGCCTTGCCCCTTCACAACCCTTCACAATTAAGGCTATGTTTGGATGAACTTATTTTATCTCCTTATGACTTATTGACTTCTTGAAAAATGAGTTTTCTTTTTTTTTTAAAATGGTATTTAAGTAATAAGGTGAAAAAAAAAATTAGGCATTGAAAAAGAGAAATGAAAAAGTCATTTGACTGTGACTTTTTCAAAAAGGAAATAAGTAGGTTAAAAAGTCAATAAATAGAAATGGAAAATCTCATCCAAACATGCCCTAAAATCGGCTCCATATATAATCGTTCCAAGACACACACTCTCTCTCATCTTCTTGCATAACTTGTTTTTGACGTTTTGCACAAAAACATCCATCCTCTTTCCCTTTCACATGACCTTCTTTGGTTAAGAAAAGTACTAGGGGTGACCACATGGTTTTGGAACCATGGAACAACAAAACCGAACTGACAGAGCCTTGGAACCGACTCATACCCTATTAGCATTCCGTTTTTTTGTTTCTTGAATTTAGTCTCAGTTCGGTTCTACTTCAGTTCCGGGTAATACCTGAAAACATCAACTTAAACCTGTGCGAACCGTTTATCAACTGAACCAACATACATATCTATAATATACTATATTAAGAGAACTGGCTTTTCTACCATTTTCGTAATTTTGCCTAGGTACAAATCTTATAGCACCATGTACAAATGAAGCAAGCCATTTTAGAGGGGGAAAACTTGGACATTGTCCAAAGTTTTAAGACACTTTGAGGACAATCTAGACATTTCATCCATGAAATCCATGCCCACTTATGTCTTCCATTAATTGAATTAAATTAAGGAATTAAATAAAAGTTTTATAATAACTAAAGGAATTAATTGATTAAATTAAAGGTTAGAGATGCAACCTTTGGGATTTTCATGATTTAATAATATGTATAAATATAAATAATCTATAATTCTATACTACCTTATTAAGAGAACTATGATTTTTACCCTTACGGTAATTTTACATTGTGTACACATTTTGAAGCAACATGTACAAGAGAGCTAAGCTATTTTAGAGGGGGTAAACTTGCGCATTTCCCAAAAATTTAAGACACTTTAGGGGCATTTTAGTGATTTTGGCACCTTTGTAACCTATAATTAAGATAAATTTATAAAATTTTTCATCAGTACTACTCATCAATATTTTATGATTATCAGATAAATGTATAAAATTAATAATATTATTTCCTTATTAAGAGAACTAGGATCTTTACCCTTTTGGTAATTTTACATTGTTGAAGAAACACTGGTTTAACTGACCGGAATCAACTGAACTAGGGGGTTTGAATCTGCATAAAGGGGTTAAATCTTCTCGCTCGATTCGTGGGTGAACGATCTTCTTCCTCTAGCAATCATTGCAAAACAACAGTCGTTAGACTCGCCACGGGGAGAAGGGAGGTTCTCTCCGTGACCACCCTCCGGCGTGAGAATAAGTACAGGGTTTGATGAAAAAGAAGAAATGAAAGTGAAGTGAATGTAACTTGAGAATTATACCTGAATTGTCCTTCTATTTATAGCCGAAGTTTGGGCGGGAAAATTTGTTGATAAAAAGTTGACGGAAAGTGCTTTTCTGTGAGCGGTTATTTTTCCTTTCTGTTAATCACTAAGGAGTGTGTGTGCACACGGATCATGATCTTGATCAATGGTTAGGGTATTGTCACGTGGAAAGTGGGCAAGTGTAGATCTTCCTTCAATTTCGTGCCATCATTATGACCTTGAGGGAGCATGGGATGATGCCACGTGGCCATTCGGTTATAACCGAATGGTGGTGCATGATAGAGTCTTCTAGAGGGATACAGCCGTAATCCTGTGTGACTCTTCCTCACGTTAACTTCGTGGTAACATAGAAGTTATTTTTATCCAAGTCTGGATATTATTTATGCGGAAGTGTTTGCTAGGATTTTTATCCTGTCTGCTATGGAGGCCGGCGCAAGGATTTGTTAGTTTCCTTTTGGCTGGCAGATGTTGAACATTGTTTTCGTTCTAAGTTCTTTTTGTAGAACCAGTGCGCGGCTGCGGAAGGTCTATTAAAAAGGCTTAAAGACGAGGTTGTGGTATGGTCTCAAGTATCTGAAGCAAAGTTTTTGGGACCTTGCCCCTTCAATTGTTTACACATTTTGAAACAACATGTACAAGAGAGCCAAACTATTTTAGAGGGGGTAAACTTGCGCATTTCCCAAAAATTTAAGACACTCTAGGGGCATTTTAGTGATTTCGGCACCTTTGTAACATATAATTAAGATAAATGTATAAAATTTTTCATCAGTACTACTCATCAATATTTTATGATTATCTGATAAATGTATAAAATTAATAATATTTCAAACATATTTATATAACAAGTGATCAAAACCAAACTCCTCGTGGATTTGAAAACTCAAATAAATCAATAAATAAACATATAATTGGAATTAACTCTTGTCACACCCCGATATTTCCACATATTACCGGTGGGCCAAGCGGGGAGTATCGTGACGTAATTGATATCATCATAGTCAATATACACAATATAATAGCACAACGGAAGGCTTGGTGAAATAACTATTACAAACCATAATGTCTGAGTGTTCGACGAAAGAATATACTGACTGGATTGTAATAAGATCCACAGTCGGATCATAAATAAAATAGAAACGGAAAATAACAGACTCCAGCTATCTAGGGATTTGCAAGATCCTCTTATATGACACCTAGTAGCTGATGTAGAGAGTGAAAACCGAGCGTTAAAGTGTTTAACTTGTGTGTTTTATTCGGTTGTAAGTAATTATACGTATCGAATAAAATAACTATGAGTTTTTATGGTTTTACTGGTTAAACAGGTTAAACCGACAAAGTTAGCGAGAGAGGACTTTTGGGACTTCTCTTTTTGCGCAGACCTCTTCCACGTAGAGACAAAGTCAGTCAAATCATCATATCATCAGGCTGACTTTTGTGAACAAGGAGGAGAATTAATTGCCAAAAATATAAAACATCAAGATACTTCACACATATAATGGGTGGCAACTAAGAGGATCCAACATCATCATTGTTGCTGACTTTAGAGGAGAATGTGGATCTTTGTGATTGGGCCGCCAACATTAAAGTAGAAAAGAACAAAATCATGGGCTTCATCATCTTTTGACGGTTAGACATATATACACGCATACACTTGGGCCGAGATATGCATACATGAATTAGAAGAGGGTTTTGACTTTGATCAACAAAACATCATGATGACAATTGTGGCAGTCATATTCACGTGAGACTTTGGGGACAATATAGAACATCATCATCAATTTTTAATACTCAACATCATCTATCATCACATCGTCCAAGAGGGGATCCACGTGAATATCACAACAACATTCATCATCACATGGCTTCTTGGAGGATTGAAAAAGGTGGCACATGTGAAGAAGCAAAAGTCAACATTCATCATTCCTCAACATTAATTGCACATCAGCCATACAAGGAATCACCCCATCGGCTGAGTTACCCGTATCCAGGAGTATAGGCCGTCGGCCACTTTTTAGCTTTTGGGAGCCCTTCGGCGACGGGGTCAGACCCGTCGGCGATGGGTGGTAATTTCTTCAAACGCGAATTTCCGATTTTTGGGTGCTAGAAACGTTTCTTATTGGTTTTTGGCCATTCAATTCGGGAGTTACACTCTTGGGGGAGTTGGAATTGATTCTTGGAGCCACTTTTGATCAACCATTCACCTACCATTCCATCTCTAACATCAAGAACATCCACAACAACTGAATCATCATCCATTTTTACACAATCAATTCATCGATCCAAACCCTAGTTCTCCATATCATCAATCATCAATCCTACCATCATCATCCTTCACCAATCCATCATCATTCACCATTAATTCATCCATCAAAGCTTCAAGATGTCTTCAATCGCGTTCCCAACATCCGGTGATCAAGCTTCTTCAACCATGAGCGGCTAATCATCTCGGTTTCACCCCGGTGTAGGTAGTTGTTAATTTTAGGGTTTCGAATTGTTCTTGTTCAACTTAGTGACAATTTGTATTTGGTTTTTGAAACTCTTGATAATAGTATTACATTTGTTGCGAATTCGTGAATTGTCGAGCGATGTTAAAAGTTATGACGTTGCGAAATGGTGATATGTAAGTGTGCATTATCATTGTTAGGATTTACTTGTGTTGATTACAAAGTGTCTTTTTGTCCGTTCTTCGAGACGTTGATAGCTAGTAGCACCTAAGTCACGGTACACTAAATCCGTTAATCGAATGCATTTGAGTTGAATCTAAAACTTGTAGAAATCCTAAGTTAGCAATTACCGAAACCGGGTGTGATTCCTTTTTATTATTATTGTTCTAGTATCCAAATTTCTTGCAATCGTTAATTAGTAGTTGTTAATTAATTAATCCAATTCCAGTAGTTCAAATTCACATCTTTCTACTAAACAAAAATACAAAAATATCTGGCAAGCTTCATAATTGTGACAATTCTTTATAATTCAGTCAAATCCATACACAAACCACATACTCTTCGTGGTTCGACCCCTTGCTACCACTAGCTATTTGTTAAGGGTAATTAGGGCTTATAAATATTATCTTTGACCGGAGCGCGACACTCCGATCAAATTTTGGCGCCGTTGCCGGGGAGTGCGTGCGCTTTGTGTTTGGATATTGTTTGAATTTGCGTGATTAACTGTTTAATTTGTTTAGCTTTATTTTTTGTACTTGTCTTTTTCCTTGTTACGCGGGGTGTGTTACTTGTGCAGGTTACAGGTAGTGTATGCATACGCGGAACTCCGGGAGGACTTCACCTTTAGTCTACGAATCGGAAATCGAAAGAGTCGCAAGAAGAAACCTAGCAAGCCGGTTAGAAGCAACACTTGCTTCTAATCAAACCAACCAAACACCACAACACACACCGTCCATTGAAACCGATTCAATGGCGAACCAAAACTCTAACCAAAACTTCAACCAAAACCAAAACCCAACCCAAACCAATTCCAGTACCGAAGCAATTTCAATCCCGCTCCAAATATGCAACCTATACCTCCAGAGCGACCGGGTGGTAATAACAACAATACCGGACCACCCACACCACCTTTCCAAAACCAAAATCCCAACCACAATCAAAGAACACCTCAACAACAAAACCTTCATCGACAAACCTCTTTACCCATCAACCTAGATGACCGGAATGTCAATTCCGACCGTCGGGGAAATCGTGATCACGGGAATCCTTCAAATGAAGACCTATTCTTCAACATCGATGACTTGCGGAATGCAATCCCCGATGATGAACCGTATAGTGTTCCCGGTTGCGGAATGCAATCCCCGATGATGAACCGTATAGTGTTCCCGGTTATCAATCGCCGGAACATGTGAGTGTTTATACGGAAAATTCGGATGACGGGGGATACTATGATGATAGGGCTAACGATGATGAAGATTGGGGCTACGTGAATAGGGGAAACGTCTACAACGCTAGAAGGTATGATGATGAGGAATTTGGCTACCAAAATGCCAATTACGTTGGGGACGACGAATACGGTTACGGAGGTGGAAGAAATGATGGTTATGGGAACAACCGTCAACCATGAAATAATAACCAACGGAACCGGAATGATGGGTTTTATAACAACAACAACAATGCAAACCCTAACCGGATTCCTCGTTTCGTGGGAGGTGGTAACCTAAGGGATAATAGAAGAGAGGATCGAAGAGATGATCGAAGAGGTGAAAGACGGGATAATAGAAGACTGGTCGATCAAGAAGTTAACGGTCCACAACGTCGTCAACAACCTCCACGGGGAGTGAATGACCGTTTCCGACCGATAGTGACCGAGAATGACTCTCCGATAGTGTGCGAAAGGAGAATGTTTGATTGTAAACCACATTACATCAATATACTTCCCCACTTCAACGGGAGGTCTAATGAAGAACCATACATGCATTTGGCGGAGTTCTCTTCCATTTGTAATACTATTGGGGGGCACAATTTCGCACTAGAGGAAGTTAAGCTTCGGTTATTTCAATTCTCTTTGAAAGACAAGGCAAAACAGTGGTTCCTCACACTTCCGGCCAATAGTATTCGAACTTGGGAACAAATGCAACAAGCATTTTTGGATGAATACTATTCCATGGCAAAGACCGACGATGCTAGAGATGAAATTCGGTCGTTTCGCCAACTTTCGAGTGAACCACTACATGAAGCAATCACCCGATTCAAGGAGTTGATGAGGAGATGCCCACATCACCAAATAGAAAAGTGGGAGTTGGTGAAATGTTTTGTACGGGGTTTGGATGACACAACTTGGAATCGTCTTGAGTCAACAAGCAATGGAACACTCTTGAGCAATCACGAAGACGACGATTGGTAATTCCTAGAAAGAATGAGCAAAAGATCAAAGGCGAAAGAGGCGGCCGACCGAGCCAAAAAGCACCCTACCTCAAGGTCTTGGCCCGATCGTGATGCAAGTTCTAAGGATCGGATTGATATATTGGAGCGGGAATTGGCCCGCATGAAGAAGAAAGAAGTGGGTGCGGTACAATATAGCGTATGTGAAGAATGTGGTAACATTGGTCACAGAACCGAGAATTGCCAAGCCACCGTGGATGTGAATCAAGTGTATGGAGACCGGAGCCAATACGATATGAACTCCAACACTTACCACCCCGGGTTGAGGAACCATCCTAACTTTAGGTATGGTAATGCCTCCAATCAAATAAACCCGAATTTCCAATCGGGAAATCAAGGTGGGTATTCGCACCAAACTCACCAAGGAGGTAACCAAGGGGGTTACCAAAGGAATTACCATAATCAAGGTGGTAATGGAAGCGGGTCGAACAATCAAACCGGTGGCGATGATTTGAGTGCCAAAATGGATTCTTTGTTGAATATGCAAAAAGAATCTCAAAACAATATAAAAGAATCTCACCATGATATCAAGGAGATAAAGAAGACAAACGAGATTCGAGACAAAGCGCATGAGGCATTAGCAAAGCAAGTGGGCCAACTTGCGGAGGAAATGGCTCAAATGAGGGGAAGCACGGGAAATATTCCAATTGACATTACAATGAACTCGAAGCATCAAGGTTCTAGCACAAGCAATGTGAGGAATGCACGCGTTAGCGCGGTAAGTATTCTTTTAAATGATGAAGTTTGTAGTGTTGAAAGCATTCCACCACCACAATTTGTTGATGGTGTAGTGGAAAATATAGGTGAAGGACCGGAAAGTGAAAATGAACACGAAACGATTTCACAAAGTAAAAATGAAAACATAACTAAAAATTCTTTTTGTGAAAATTGTTTAAATCAACTTAACCCGCTTAATGCATCGAAAAGTGAAGAACGGTGCCCACCGAAAGACGAGGGGTGGGAAAATTTTAAGCAAGCTAAAATTAATTTACCGTTACTAGATGACATTAAAAAGGTTCCGGCTCATGTGGAATGCTTAAAGGAGTTAAGCATCGAAAAACGGCACAACAAATTATCCAAACCGGTTGATTTGATATCTCATGTTAGTGCCGTTTTATCGAGTGCCCTTCCTCAAAAAGCTCAAGACCCAAGAGATCCTCTTATTTCAATTCAAATTGGAACATTTAAAATCGAGAGGGCGCTCCTCGATCTTGGAGCTTGTGTGAGCATTTTACCCGGGAGTTTGTATGACCAATACGATTTTGGTCCATTAAAAAAATAGGATACTCCCGTGGTATTGGCCGATCAGACTCCCACGCATCCGAGGGGGATGGTGGAGGATGTAATTGTTAAAGTGGATGTTTGCTACTACCCAGTTGACTTTTTGGTAGTAGACTATGTTGGGTGTGTTAAGGACACCTAACCGGTAGTTATCTTGGGTAGACCGTTCCTGGCAACTGCTAATGCCATAATAAATTGTGCAACGGGAACGGTAAGCATGACATTTGGGGACCGGGAATTAAATTTGAATGTTTTTCCAAAATTTACTAACCCGCTTGGTGAGGATAAGTGTCCTAAAAAGGACATGAATCCAAACAAAAAAGTATGTGCTATGGTTGGTAGGTTGGGAGAAACAAAGAAGAAGACGGTCAAGAAAAAGAAGGCGAAGAAGTCACCTCTAGAAAAGAAAGAGGAAGAAGAGGTGAGGAAGTTTGGACCGTTTGGCAACAAATGGTACGAATCACCGGTGGGTGATTTTGAGGAGCTCGTGGACGGCAAGCATGACATTCGACCACCATGAGGTGGTAAGTCAATTGTTGTTGTATATTTTATTTCGCATTTCGTTTTAGTTGTTATCTGTAGTTTAGTTAGTATTGTTGTTGTATAATTTTTTATTTCGTTTTAGTAGTTAAATGAACATTGTGGGTGTGTTCCCTATATAACCCTCACGAGACCTACTCGTCCTCTCAAGCTATTGGGGGGTTTAAAAGGACTTGTTGCATAAGCTAAATGCAACCGTGATTCCTACGAAAGTGAGTTAGGCTTGTTATTGTTGTAACTTTTTTTTTCACAAAAAAAAAAAATCAAGGTAATTTAACGCATGATTTGGTAACACTTTTATAAAAATGGTAGAACTAACCACCTAACAAATTTCAATGGTTGTGAGAAGCATGCTTCTACACAAGGGTTAGAATTTGTAGGTATATGATGTTCACGGGACAACCATTTTTATGAAGAGAAGAAGAAGATATGAGCATCAAGCGACAAAAATCAGGTGCATGCGTTTCCTTTTTACCTTGATTCTTAGTTCAGTAATAAGTGGATTGTATTTTGTACTTTATTTTTCCGGGGTGAAATTTTGGGAAGGTTAACCGTGTCATATCCCTTGTGCGTTTTCAAACTCTAGTTCTTACACATTGAGGACAATGTTTACCTCAAGTGTGGGGATGGGGGAGTAGTAAAACTTTTCGATTTTGACCCGTTCATTTAAATACTACACATTGAGGGCAATGTTTACCTCAAGTGTGGGGATGGGGGAAAATTTCAAAAAATTTTCAAAAATTTTCTTGTTTCAAAAGCGATCTTAAAAGCACAAGTAACTAAGTCAACGAGGGATGGCACAACCCATTTGGTCTTTTGTCATGGTCAAGTTCAAATTAATAGCATGATGGGTATTTAGCGGGTGGTTATTTGGGAGTAATTCGCCTAAGGAACTAACATTTGATGCATATCACATATCATACCCTTATACGTGAGGTCTTGAGCCACTTTTATATCATATATTTACATTTATATGTTTCTTTGTTTGAGTGGACCATTAGTCGCGTATTGTAGAACTTGCAACTTTTGATACGTTCGAGACCATAGACCGAATACAAGCACGAGAATGATTAAGGCATTAGGTAAACTTTTTCCTTTTACACCATTTTTATATCCTTACCCAAAAATTATCACTTAGTAGCCAACTTTGAGCCTAATCCCTTCGTTTGATCACCCTTTAGCCAATGACCTTAAAACCTTTTTATGTTAAACCCGTGTGATGGAAATTCGATTATTGTAGCAAAGCTTGTATAGTTGTATTTGTTTGTTTCAAAAAAAAAAAAAAGAAAAAAAAAGAAAAATCAGAAAATGTACGAAAAAGAATAGAAAATTGCTGAGAAAAGAACAAAAGTTTGTGTTTCTAGTTGTTGAATAAAAGGCGAAAATCATTGCTTTATAGTTGATGTTTATAGTTTAGTTTTGTTTAGAATAATCTTTTGTAATAAAAATCGAATTTTCATCACCTTAGCCACTTTAAATACATCCTATTCCATACCCTTAACCTAGCCCCGTTACAACCCTTTAAAAACCTTATGACTTGTGCTTAGTATTTGTGATCGGTGGTGGAGAATGATTGAGTTGCAAGCCTATGCGGGTACGTGTTATAATCGGTGTTGAGCGATTAATTGTTGAAGTGCTAATACATTATACACATTAGCCAACTTTTCAGCCGAGTGGAGAGAACATTGCGAGGGATATGCATGACTTGTTAGTTTTACGGACGTGTTAATCTTGGATAACTATTATTATATGTGATTTTTCCCTTGACCGGTAAATATGTGGAAATTGTAAAGAATGTGAACTTTTGTATGACAATAGACCTTAACCTTTGTCTCGGGAATGGGAAGTGTATTCGTTGTTCGACCCACGTGAAAGTAAAAAAAAACAGATTTGCTTGAGGGCAAGCAAAAGACAAGTGTGGGGATGTGATGTAGAGAGTGAAAACCGAGCGTTAAAGTGTTTAACTTGTGTGTTTTATTCGGTTGTAAGTAATTATACATATCGAATAAAATAACTACGAGTTTTTATGGTTTTACTGGTTAAACAGGTTAAACCGACAAAGTTAGCGAGAGAGGACTTTTGGGACTTCTCTTTTTGCGCAGACCTCTTCCACGTAGAGACAAAGTCAGTCAAATCATCATATCATCAGGCTGACTTTTGTGAACAAGGAGGAGCATTAATTGCCAAAAATATAAAACATCAAGATACTACACACATATAATGGGTGGCAACTAAGAGGATCCAACATCATCATTGTTGTTGACTTTAGAGGAGAATGTGGATCTTTGTGATTGGGCCGCCAACATCAAAGTAGAAAAGAACAAAATCATGGGCTTTATCATCTTTTGACGGTTGGACATATATACACGCATACACTTGGGCCGAGATATGCATACATGAATTAGAAGAGGGTTTTGACTTTGATCAACAAAACATCATGATGACAATTGTGGCAGTCATATTCACGTGAGACTTTGGGGACAATATAGAACATCATCATCAATTTTTAATACTCAACATCATCTATCATCACATCGTCCAAGAGGGGATCCACGTGAATATCACAACAACATTCATCATCACATGGCTTCTTGGAGGATTGAAAAAGGTGGCACATGTGAAGAAGCAAAAGTCAACATTCATCATTCCTCAACATTAATTGCACATCAGCCATACAAGGAATCACCCCGTCGGCTGAGTTACCCGTATCCAGGAGTATAGGCCGTCGGCCACTTTTTAGCTTTTGGGAGCCCTTCGGCGACGGGGTCAGACCCGTCGGCGACGGGTGGTAATTTCTTCAAATGCGAATTTCCGATTTTTGGGTGCTAGAAACGTTTCTTATTGGTTTTTGGCCATTCAATTCGGGAGTTACACTCTTGGGGGATTTGGAATTGATTCTTGGAGCCACTTTTGATCAACCATTCACCTACCATTCCATCTCTAACATCAAGAACATCCACAACAACCGAATCATCATCCATTTTTACACAATCAATTCATCGATCCAAACCCTAGTTCTCCATATCATCAATCATCAATCCTACCATCATCATCCTTCACCAATCCATCATCATTCACCATTAATTCATCCATCAAAGCTTCAAGATGTCTTCAATCGCGTTCCCAACATCCGGTGATCTAGCTTCTTCAACCATGAGCGGCTAATCATCTCGGTTTCATCCCGGTGTAGGTAGTTGTTAATTTTAGGGTTTCGAATTGTTCTTGTTCAACTTAGTGACAATTTGTATTTGGTTTTTGAAACTCTTGATAATAGTATTACATTTGTTTCGAATTCGTGAATTGTCGAGCGATGTTAAAAGTTATGACGTTGCGAAATGGTGATATGTAATTGTGCATTATCATTGTTAGGATTTACTTGTGTTGATTACAAAGTGTCTTTTTGTCCGTTCTTCGGGACGTTGATAGCTAGTAGCACCTAAGTCACGGTACACTAAATCCGTTAATCGAATGCATTTGAGTTGAATCTAAAACTTGTAGAAATCCTAAGTTAGCAATTACCGAAACCGGGTGTGATTCCTTTTTATTATTATTGTTCTAGTATCCAAATTTCTTGCAATCGTTAATTAGTAGTTGTTAATTAATTAATCCAATTCCAGTAGTTCAAATTCACATCTTTCTACTAAACAAAAATACAAAAATATCTGGCAAGCTTCATAATTGTGACAATTCTTTATAATTCAGTCAAATCCATACACAAACCACATACTCTTCGTGGTTCGACCCCTTGCTACCACTAGCTATTTGTTAAGGGTAATTAGGGCTTATAAATATTACCTTTGACCGGAGCGCGACACTCCGATCAAATTTTACGAGAAGTAAAATTAACTGACACCTAGTAGCTCCAGCCTATTTACGAGAAGTACCTGTCAATCAATCTTTAGAAAATACGTCAGTTTACACTGGTAAATACAATTAATTGACTCATTTGAAAAGTATTTATGAAAATTGATTTAGGTGCACAAGGCACAAATCATTTATAACTTTGGACAATTATTTAAAATAATCTTGTATACAGATTTATATGTTTGTTATACAATTGGGGCCGGTTGGAAGCCGGTCATGATTAACCGACTCACCACTTATAGAACCCGCAAAGGAGTTATCCCCAACATGTGGGTTTATATTTTAGCATTTGCATCTGTCAGGTGTATGCCTACACCCCGTGCATAGGTCGTGGCCATTTTCAAATGAAATGAGCCGAGGATATCCAGGACACGGTCGAATTAACCCCCAATGTTTATGTTATCAAACAAGACAGATTAAAACGGGTTATGTAAATTTATTAATCACAATCCGATTAAATGATTTCATACCCGACCAAGTGGTATTATTATAATACCATATCCCAAGCCCGTATAAGGGAAAATAAGTTAAAAGTATTTACCTGAGCTAAATGTGAAAAGTAACTCAGCCGTAAAATCCTAAAGCTTTATGATGATACCTTCTACTGGATGCTACTTAATCTGTATAGAAGGTTTAATAACCTATTAGGATGCTAACGGGTCTTTAATTAAGTCAAAGACTTAGACTGGCTAGCTAGGAAGAAACTTTACGGTTCTAAACGCTAGATTATTTGGAGACCGGAATAGAATGTGGTTTAGACCCAACAAGCTTGGATACATGTATAATATGGGTAAACTAAACACATTCTGGAATTTGAGGATTTAATGATAAGGTTAAACCCGTTTCGGCTATTTACATAAACTAGTCACATAAACCGATCCGAACGCATAAATGCGTAACGGGTAACAAAATGAATTATATACAGGTCTTATTTGTTATTATGCTTAAAATATGTTAATACATCAGTAGGATGTTAACATATATGCCCAAAAAGTAATTAAAACCAATTTAAGTCCCGTAAGGGCATTTTGGTCATTTTAGTAATTATAAAAGAGATTTTATAACAAACTGAAGTTCTGGTCTCTGGTAATAAGTAAAAAATATTTATTTTATCTCATTACATCAGTAAGATACTACATATATGTGAGGTTTACCATTTATGGCCAAACTATGCCCCGAAAGGTTATTTTGGTCATTTCACATATGCTTTTAAGGACATTTTTGGAAATCTGAGTTTATAAATTTTACCTACTGTAATAATATTGAAATTTGTTTAAAAATTTAGTAGGTAACAAGTATTAGATGTTAAATATGGTTTTAAACCATACTTTGCACCTAAATAGTGTAAAACTCGCTAATTGACGATAATCAAGATGTTTATGTAAAGCTGAGATTTTGATAAGTTTTAAATGCTCAAAATAATTTATTTAGTGTATAAAATCAGTAGGAAAAGGTTTGGCATTCAAATCAGTTGTTAATCTCATTTTATGCATGAAAACGGTATTATCGTCATTTAACGAATTACACAAGAACTCTATGATTTAAACAGATTATAATCTGACCAAAAATCTTAATATTCCTTAAAAATAATATCTTAATAGTAGGTAATGAGTTTTGGTTCAAAATCTGTAGGATCGTTTTCAGACCCGAACGAGTCGATCAGAAGAGCTTTTCTCAACACGAATGGCGGAAACAGACGTATCGAGTTCAATTCAGCAAGAAAAACACTTTAAACTGTCTTCTTGATTGATATAACAAAGAATTACAGTGAGATGACACTTAGGCAGCACTTCGGCTCCGGAAACACACATACACAACTAACTTCAAACGAAATCAGGCATCAACTATATATAGGCGAGTAATTCCGTTTGAAACGGTTCAAACGAGATTACATTCAAACGAAATCAGGTAATTTCGTTTGAACTTGTCATGTTGATTTCAAACGAAATTATATCTTCTAATTCCGTTTGAAATGACCTTTCACCCTATATTTGACATTTTTCTCGAATAACGTGCCCTGATCTATCTAAATACAAACAAGACTCGATACAAGACGAAGTCGACAGACGCATGCACCAACAAAATCCAAGTTTAAACATGTCATATGCAAGATATCGCAATTTAATTAACAAAAGCTTCTAATTACGATATCGAGCATAACTTCTATTTGGGACCAAGAACTGATGTCAAATTTTCGGGACAAGCTTATATATCAGTAGCAAAGGTTTTTGTCCTCTCATATTTCTAAAAATCTCATTTATATGTAAAAAGGGCATTTTCGGCATTTATAAGCATATTAACAAACAAGAGCATATAATTCAAACTACTAAGGACCAAGCAATATAACTCCAGAGGGTTATACTACTGAATAATGTGGTCCTAATGGAAGCTTAAAACATGGAAGAATTAAGCTTAAACGGGTCAGAACTGAAAGTCAAAGCAAAAGTCAAGCTTTTGCGACTTTCGGTTATAAACTGACCTTAGACTGATAATTGTAGGGTTAGACCTGATTAAACATGTTCTAATACTAATTACCAAGTCATTAGAATGTTAAAATATAATTTAGAACCTCTGTTTTATTAGTTTAAACTATTTTTAAAGTTTCTGTCCAGTTTGACTTTTTGACTAACTAGTTTGACCTGACAATTAACTAGTCTAACGAGATAATTAGGAGGTGCCCTTTTAAGGGTTAATCACCTACCTTAATCTGGTTCCATAACCATTTTCGTTTCGATCAGTGGCTGGATCAATTATGATTCAACTGAAAGTCAAAGCTTAATTACAATATGTTTGACTTTTCGGTTTTTAAGCTAATTAAATGGACTAAGCAGGGATTAAAACTCTTACTTAGGGTCCTTGCTATCTTTTCTACACTTAGAAATCTTCACCTAATGCTTGCAAGCTCCAGAAGTGTGTTCTTTGAAAGTTGTTGCAATAAGTGTGCATATGAACTATGAACTAGAGCACCTTATATACTAATTTGCAAGCATTTGGATCAATCACAGCTGTAATGGAGGCTCTTAGGATCACCCCAGGTGTCCTAGTGGTATCCTAAAACCGACAACAAGCCCCAAGTATCGAAATCCAGGCATCTAAGGATGTGGAACAGGCTGAAACGTGCAGGTGTCAAGTTTTCGCTGATCTAGACGTTTGTCGCGGCTCGCGTAGGAACAGAAGAAGGTTTACGCGTAAACCTGTTGTTCAGATTAAAAATGTTTCAGAAATGGCAGTTTCAATCCCTGGTCATTATAAACCTTATTTAACCTCATTTTTGACATATAAGGCCCTTGTAGTTAGTTTGTAGAGGTTCAAGGGAGTATAACCAAACTCCGTTAGACCCGGTTTCGTTAAATATCACTATAAACACAAAGTTTCATCATGTTGACACTTTTCACCCAAAGTCTTGAAAACTTGTATAACGATCTCGAAACCACTTAAAATTTATACCACATATTCTTGAGAGTATATTTGAATATCGAAGCCTCGGGTTCGTTAAAAGGTCACTCAGAGGTAAGAATTAACATGTTGACACGTTTAACCCTTGTATTCTATAATCTTCCGATTATTTTCATGAACGACTTCTTATATTCAATTAATCACTCGATTAAGAATATATTCTTCATGTATGGTCATTCAGAGGCACAAGTTTGGCATGTTGACACTTTTAGTCCCTGTGGTTTCATATTTTCATCGTTTGGCAACTTTAGTCCTTCGAACTCAATCTTTCACATAACTAGAGTTTAGGACACGTGTCTTTACACAATTGGACACATTTTTACGTGGTGTTACATTCTCACCCCCTTAAAAGAAATCTTGACCCCGAGATTTATTGGAATAAGTGAGGGTACTTCTGTCTCATATTGGACTCGACTTCCCACGTATATTCGGGACCTCTACGGGCATCCCACTTGACCTTTACTATAGGCACGTGTTTTCTTCAGAGCTTTTTAACCTGACGATCCTCGATCGATATAGGTCTTTCAACAAACCTCAGGTTTTCATCAATTTGTACGTCTTTATGAGACATAGCTAATGATTCATCAGCTAGACATTTCTTGAGATTACAGATGTGGAACACATTGTGGATTCCACTCAGTTCCTCAGGCAAGTTTAGCTTATAAGCTACACTGCCGACACATTTGGTAATCTCGAATGGTCCAATATACCTAGGGCTTAATTTACCCTCCTTACCAAAACGCATCACACCTTTCCAAGGTGATACTTTTAGTAAGACCTTATCGCCCACTTCAAACTTTAGGGGTTTCCGCCTCCTATCAGCATAACTTTTCTGCCTATCCCTGGCAGTTTTCAGGTGATCACGGATTTGGACAATGTTTTCTGTCGTTTCAAGCACTATATCAGGTCCTGATAACTGAGCTTCTCCTACTTCCACCCAACAAACAGGCGTTCTACACTTCCTTCCATATAATGCCTCAAAAGGTGCAGCCTGAATGCTAGAATGGTAACTATTGTTATAAGAGAACTCGATCAAAGGTAGGTGGTCATCCCAGCTACCTCCCAAATCAATAACACATGCTCGAAACATGTCTTCCAAAGTTTGAATTGTACGCTCACTTTGTCCATCGGTTTGAGGATGGTAAGCAGTAATAAAATTCAAACGAGTGCCTAAAGATTGTTGGAAACTTTTCCAAAAGTGAGAGGTGTATCTAGTATCTCTGTCAGAAATAATAGCTACTGGCACTCCGTGGAGGGATACAATTTTGTCTACATACAACTGAGCTATCTTGTCGGAGCTATAAGTCTCCTTGATAGGTAAGAAATGTTCTGACTTAGTCAGTCTATCAACTATAACCCATATAGTATCATTTCCATGCCTTGTTTTAGGTAACTTGGTTATAAAATCCATGGTTACCATCTCCCACTTCCATGTGGGAAGTTCGGGCTGTTGTAGCAGACCTGATGGCTTCTGATGCTCTGCTTTAATCTAAGCACAGGTCAAGCATTTTTCTACATGGGTGGCAATAGATTTTTTCAAACCTATCCACCAATAATTGGCTTTTAAATCCTGATACATCTTGTCACCTCCAGGGTGGACTGAATATTTGGAGTTGTGAGCTTCCTGGTGGATTACATCTCGAAGTCCTCCATGAATAGGAACCCAAATTCTTCCATTTATCCTAAGGATTCCATCCTTGCCAGGTGCTAACTGTTCAGCAGTTACACCTAATTTTTCATTTGAAAGGTTTGCTTCCAAAATAGCATCTTTCTGTGCAGCTAATAGCCTTTCATTTAGGCTATTCTTCAGTTCAATGCTCTTAGCATTAATCCTGATAGGTTTGTGTAACACCTCAAAAATTTATGTCCAATAATGTATCGACACGTGTCATGAGCTTTAAACGTGTAAAAGATTACTTATGAAGGACTAAAGTTGACAAACAAAGAAAGTATGTGAATATAAGGGTTCAAAGTGTCAACAATGGATAAATATACTTCACTATAACCCTACACGATGTTTACACCCTTAAACGAATGAATCATGGATCATACGAAGCTAATTGTGAGAGAAAGTGAGAAATTACAAACTACAGGGGTTAAATGTGTCAACACGTTTAAAGTATACCTCTGAGTGACCTTTTAGAAAACCCGAAGCTTTGTAACGGTTAATTATACTCACTAGAATAAGTGATAAAAATTTCACAAGGTTTCGATAAAGTATGAGAAAGTTATGATAATATTCGTATACGAGGGGTTAAAAGCGTCAACGTTGAAATTTATGACTTTTCGGGTAATCATAAAGTTAACCGAGGACTTAACGGTGTTTGGTTATGCCTTGGAGCCCTTAAAAGTCAAGTTAGAAGGCCAAAAGTGCAAGAAATAAACTTAAAACGATGTTCAAAAGGACCAGGGGCCAAATTGCAAATAGCTGAAACTTAGTAACCTGAAGCTGGGCTTCACACGGGCCGCGTAAGGCATGTGTGGACCCTTACGCGGGCCGCCTCAGACTACCAGCGACAGAAAACACCTGCAGGTGTCTGTCCAGCCTGTTGCACCGCCTTAAAACCTTGTTTTCTTATACCAGGGACTTCCCCACTGGTATTTCATGCAATAGGGACAATTGGGACCATCTTGTAACACTTGTAGACCTATTTGTCATGATCTAATGGCACCAAAATCACTATATAAGAAACCCAAAGTTGCAACACTTGAACACATTCACTTGCAAACTTCACAACTTCACTTCTGGAGATTTTTGGAGCTCAAGCACACTTCTCACAAGTCATTAGTCGTGCATAGGACCTCAGTAAGTGTCCTTAACCTTCCTTAATTCAGTTTTGCCTAGTTAATTAGCTTAAAGTCAAACCATCATAATTAAGGTTTGACTTCGTAATTAATCATAATTTGTCCAGTCAAATTTCAAATTGAAAGTACCTATGAGTTGGTAATTATGTGGGTAATAAACCCTTAAAAGGGCACCCTCTGATTCCCACTCTAACTAGGTCAATTGTCGGGTCAAAGTTAACCTAAAAAGTCAACAGAAAGCTTATTTTTAAATTAACACATAATTAGCAATGTAGAAGCCATGCAACCTGTTTTATCACTAATATAACTTGGTAATTAATGTAAGAACATGTCTAAACATGTTCAACCTGACAATTTTCAGTTTAGGCTCGGTTCGGAACCGAAAGTCGCATAATTTGACTTCTGCTTTGACTTTCAGTTCTGACCCATTTGAGCATAGTTTAGAAATTCCTTAGAGCTTTATTTGGACCAGGTTACATGTTAGTATAACCCTCTATGATTATACAACTTGGTTCAATAGTTATCCGATTCATATGCATGTTTCCGTTTATTGCCTATATGTTGACTATTACGCCCATATGACCTTAAAATGTGATTTTTGAAAAAGTAAAAGAATAGAAACCTTAGTTACTAATTTATGAACTTGTCCCTAAAATTTGACATCAGTTTGAGGTCTAGATTAGGAGTTATGCTCATTAGCGTAATTAGAAAGTTTTTTATTAAATAAACGGCGTAATTAGCATAAAGCCTATCTAAACCCAATTTTTGATACCAAAATTCGTACCTACTAATATAAAATAATATTTTGGGATTTTTGAAGATTTTTATTTATTTTTAGGCTGAGCATAACATAGGGTTCTAAGCTTAATTCGGTAGTTGTCGGTTTTGCCCTTTTGGGCTATAAAATGAGTTTTACAAATTATTTTGATACCAAACCTTTTTCTACTAATTTTATATGATAAATAAATTATTTTAAGCCTTCTGGAATAATAAAAATATCAGCTTTTCTTATAAAACCCGGTAATAGCTTAAATTCGTTTTTTAAGCGTTTTTAACGCATAGTATGTAATAAAACTATTTTAAACATATAAGGTTTGATGCCTACTGATATTTTCAGTAAATTTTTATATTTTTAACAGTAAGAAAAATTTTTAAACTCAGATTTCCAGAATTGACCTTTTAGGCTTATGTGAAATTACCAAAATGCCCCTACGGTGCATAGTTTAGTTATAAAAGATAAATTTCACATATTTACAATACCCTACTGTTATGACTTATAAAAATAAGTATTTTTACTGATTAAATCAGACTTGTAACTCAGATTAATATTTAAACTCTTTTATAACCTTTAAAATGACCAAAATACCCCTACGGGGCGTAATTTGAGTTTAAATCCGTTTTGGGCATAATAGAAGATATCTTACTGATGTCACAACATATTTAAGGCATATTAACTTAGGAAACCTGTATATGGCTTTTATGGTTACCCGTTACGCCTCTTACGCGTTCGGTTCGGTTTATAACTAGTTTGCATAAATTGACCGAAACGGGTCAAACCTTATCATTTTTGTCTCAAAATACAGAATGTGTTTAGTTTACCCATTTTACACAAGTCTCCAAACTTGTCGGGTCTAAATCGCATTCTATTCCGGTCTTCGCTTATTCATGCGGTTGAACCGTATCTTCCTTTAAAACTAACAGGTCTAAGTTTAAGCTTATTAAAGACCCATTAGGAATCTAATATGTTATTATAAACCTTCGTTCCAGAATAGGAGACCCGGTAAAAGCTACGTGCACTTGCTATTTGTGATTATTACTTGCAAAGGTAAATACTTTTAACTTATTTTCCCTTATACGGGCTTGGGGTACGGTATATAAAATACCGCTTGGTCGGGCATTGAATTTTTAATTGTATGAAGGTTAATTTATTGAAATGTCCTGTTTAAATTGTTTTGTTTGCTTAAAGACTTTGGGGGGTTAATGACCATGTCCCGGATATCCTTGGCATCATTTTAAGAAATGGCCACGACCTAAGCACGGGGTGTAGGCGTACACCCGACAGTGCATATATAAATAATAAGGTATAACCGCCGGTTTCGGGAATAACCCGCCGCGGGACTATATCATGTGGTGTGTCTATTAATCTTTAACCCGGTATTCAACCCGGGCTACTGAACGTATAAGAAACATGTAATTCTTTTAC
The DNA here is from genome assembly GCA_030545235.1 of Helianthus tuberosus. NCBI lineage: Eukaryota > Viridiplantae > Streptophyta > Magnoliopsida > Asterales > Asteraceae > Helianthus > Helianthus tuberosus. The sequence continues at coordinate 76,438,776 of CM060408.1, forward strand.
AAGTTTATATATAAATAATTATCCCAAGTTATAAAATATTTTGTGCCTTGTGCATTCAAATCAATTTTCTAAACCTTTTCAAAATGAGTCAGTTAATTGTATTTACCCGTGTAAACTGACGTATTTTCCCAAAAAGGCTAAGTGCAGGTACTACTCGAAATAGGCTGGCCTCTCCTTAGCATCAATAAGAGTCTCGCAAGCTTGGATGCATTTTAAATATGATGAACTATGTTTCCTTTTTATTTGATCCGCCTGTGGATCTTTTTCAACTATTTTGTGATACTTGATATTACAACTTATTCGTTTGAAATAAATCTATCTTTTGCTTCCGCTGTGCATTTAAAATTGTGTTGTTTGACTATGATGATATCAACTGCGTCACGATACTCCCCACCGGGCCCACCGGTAATACGTGGAAATATCGGGGTGTGACAGTTTGACTCTCTCCTTTCGGCTTATAGCATCGGCGACTACATTCGCCTTGCCAGGGTGGTAACGAATTTCACAATCGTAATCATTTAAAGTCTCCATCCAGTGACGCTGTCTCATATTGAGCTCTTTTTTATTGAATAAATGTTGAAGACTTTTGTGATCTGAATAGAACACACATTTTGTTCAATACAAATAATGTCTCTATAATTTTAGTGCGAATACAACAGCACCCAATTCTAAGTCATGGGTGGGGTAATTCTTTTCATGCACCTTTAGTTGTCATGATGCATAGGCAATCACCTTGCCTTTTTGCATAAGTACACAACCCCTACCAGTGTGTGATGCATCACAATAAACGACAAACTCTTCAATTCCTTTGGGCAATGTCAATACAGGAGCATTGCTCAATTTCTGCTTAAGAATCTCAAAGGATTCTTGTTGTTTTGGACCCCAATCAAATTTTAGATTCTTACGGGCCAAAGAAGTCAATGGTGCAGCTATTCTTGAGAAGTTCTCAATTAATCTTCTATAATATCCAGCTAGACCCAGAAAGCTGCGAATTTCTGTAGGCGTCTTCGGTGCCTCCCAGTTCATTATGGCTTCTATTTTTGAGGGATCGACTTGGATAACACGCTCACTAACAACGTGTCCAAGAAATTGGACTTCACGAAGCCAGAACTCGCATTTGGAGAATTTAGCATAAAGCTTCTCTTGTCGATGTAGTCCTAAGATACATCGAAGGTGCTCCTTGTGATCCTCTTGATTACGAGAGTAGATAAGTATGTCATCTATAAAGACAATGACAAACTTATCTAAGTATGGCTTGCAGACTCTATTCATGAGGTCCATGAATGCTGTTGGTGCATTAGTGAGCCCGAAAGGCATCACTAAGAATTCAAAATGTCCATACCTCGTTTTGAACGCCGTCTTAGGCACATCTTCAGTTCGAACCTTACGTTGATGATATCCAGATCTCAAATCAATCTTTGAGAAGAAGCTTGCCCCTTGGAGCTGATCAAATAAGTCATCAATCCTTGGTAAGGGATAACGATTCTTGATCGTTACCTTGTTTAGCTCACGGTAATCAATGCATAAGCGCATTGATCCATCCTTCTTTTTTACAAACAATATTGGAGCTCCCCAAGGTGAAGAGCTGGGTTGTATGAAACCCTTTTCCAGTAGGTCGTCCAATTGAGTCCTGAGCTCTTTCATTTCAGTAGGTGCTAGACGATAAGGAGCTCGTGCAATTGGTGCAGATCCTGGGAGAATATCTATCCTGAATTCAACTTGCCTCTCAGGAGGTAATCTAGGTAGTTCATCAGGAAAAACATCACGATACTTGGAGATAATTGGAATATCTTCTATCTTGGGTTTCGGATCGTTTACTGACACTTGTGCCATGTAAATGACGCATCCGTTCTTCAAACACCTTGATACTTTGAGAATAGACACATTGCTGGGCAAACCATATTGTGTATCTCCTTGAATAGTGACAGATTAACCAGAAGGGGTTTTGATAATAACTAGCTTTTTATCACAAGCAATTTGGGCTTGGTTGTGCGACAACCAATCCATGCCCAAAACTATATCAAACCCAGCCAATTTCATTGGCAAGAGGGATAGTGGGATAGAATGATTCTTAATGGATATGAAACATCCATCAAGAAGAGTTGAAGCTGTTTCTAAGGTACCATCGGCAAGCTCTACCTCATATCTTATGTCTAGAGTCTTAATAGGCAGATTCAGTATCTTACAAAACTTATGGTCTACAAAAGACTTATCAGCACCTGAATCAAATAAGACTCTAGCATAATTATTATTAATGAGGAAGGTACCTGTTATGACGTTCTCGTCGTTCACCGCTTCCCTTGCGTTCATCTGAAAAACTCTCGCATTCGTTTTCTTCGCCTCCTCAGGCTTCTTAGCATTTTTGGGGCAATTTGTCTTAATGTGCCCCTTTTCATTGTAACCGTAACAGGTTGCATCCTTGATGTTCCGGTACTCCACAGACTTGTGCCCTTTCTTCTTACAAATCCCACATGGTTTAGCTTGTGGGTCTTGGTTGCACTTTCCAAAGTGCCATTTGTTGCAAGTCTTGCACCTGGGCTTGTCATTTGACTGCCCTTTCTTAGAACTAAAGTTCCCTTTGTTCTTCTTGTTAGATTGAGGGGACTTGTCTTCCTCCCTCTTCCTCTTCTCGTCATCGGTAGTTTTCTTTGTCCTACTTCTCAAAACATCAAGAGTAAGGGACAAAGATAGATCCACAGCAGATCTATATGTAGCAGGCTTAGAAGCCTTGACATTTCCTTTCACTACAGGGGCTAGACCACCGATGAAACGCGCAATGCGTTTGGGTTCTGGAGTGACCAAATATGGTACAAGCCTTGACATCGAGTTGAAACTGGTCACATAGGACCTACAGTCCAAGTCCTTCATCACCAAAGTGAGAAAGACAGTTTCAATCTTCTCAACTTCATGATGAGGACAATATGTGTCTTTCACAAGATCAACAAACTTGCTCCACGAAAGGTTATATAGATGAACCTTTCCAGTGGACTGTACCAATGCTTTCCACCAAGTGAGGGCATCGCCCTTGAAGGATTGAGATACGAACATAACTATGTCTTCCTTAGCACATCCACTGATGTCAATCACAGTCTCCATTTCGTCTAACCACTTCATGCAGTCGATTGCTCCCCTTTCTCCTGTAAAATCCCTCGGTTTACAGGAGACGAAGTACTTATAGGTACAACTCTTTTTGTATTTAGGAGTCTGATTTAACACCACTTTCTGAGATTCAGATCTCTGGTTGGATGAATGCTGAGATTCATCCCTTTTTGGTGCATGCGACTGCGATAAGGGTTTTGTATGAGTTTTGGACCGAACATTACTCGGTTCCTTGAATATTTTATCCACCGCTTGAGCAACCGTGGTGTCAATCATTGCTTGCAGTTCAGCATTTGTAAGATTGATTCTGGCTTCATTATTGTTTTCTTCCCGCGGATGACTGTTTGCTTCATCAGATCCAGCCATGATTTGGGTACTAAAATTAAACAATAATGGTTTATTTAAATTATATAATAAATCATCACATTGATGATTAGATGGTCATGGTATTATTAAACCATATAGACCATTTTAAGTAATAAATAGCAATCAATGGGATATAATTCTTTATATTTAATAGACAGGGGAATATAAATCACAACTGTCAATGTCATAAAAGACATTTTTATTTAGCACAAGGCTCGTCTCGAAGGACATTTAGATAGCGCAAAAGGCCATGTCACAGGGACGATTAGAATATAACCGATGATCTCTCGGATCAGTGATCTTTTAAGGGTCGAACATAGTTCATCGCCTTATTGACAAGAAGTTTATAAAATAAAACTATCATTGTCATTATTATACCTTTGCTTATAGACATACATTGCGTTTGGATGTTTTAGGTATATACATCATATTGATGTTTATTAGCCATGATTCATATTGATCATATAGGCTATGGAAGTGACTTGGGAAAGTCCAAGTACATTTGGAAATTTGTGTGGTTTTTGATACCGCACAACTAGGAATGTTAACATGTTCTCAGATGTTAACAGGGGGTTATTTTCTTAAAAAGGTTGTACCATTACAGCCACTAAAATTTTGGCTAGGTTATACCCTTAAGAATTTCTTTGGCAGATCAATTTAAAATTGAAATGATATAGCATGATGATGTAATAAAATACATATTAAAAATCTAAAAAGAAACTTCATTAAAACATAAAACTAGTATAAAGATGCCCTAAACGGGACTTGAAATAACTCATTGCTCACGCAGGGGCTACAAAAATAGAAAATAAGTCCACGAAGGGACTTGGTACTGAAAATAAAAATGTCCTCACAGGGACTTGATTAAAGGACAATTCAAGATAAAATAAACAACTTCCTACTTCTTTTTGCCTTTGATGAGATTCGCAAGGCCCTTGAGAAAGCTGTTATGCTTCTTTTTGGTTTCATCTGCTTGACGCTCAACCCTGTCTAACCTCTACAGTATTTCTTAGGTTTGCTCCTGTTGAGGAGGAGGAGGAGGAGGTTGTTGGTAAGGTGGGTATTGATACCCCTGCACCGGATATCCAGCTGGGTAAACTGGTGGGTAAGAAGAAGGATAGAGTGCATTATACTGTGCAGCAGTAAGATTTGGATCATGGGTTCCATAATCCGTTGGATATCCAGATGGGTTATACCCAGATGAACCTGGGTATGTTGGAGTTGGGTTGTCAAAACCCACTGGCGGTGGGGGTGGTGCATAAGAAACTGGAGGAGGATTGTCCTCTGGCACCACATGCGAGGGTCCACCCATTTGGGGAACCTCGGGAATAGGAGGGTAAGAGCTTGAACCATGAGGGGAACTAAACCGTGGTCCCCCACGCACAGACATTCGTGCGTTCCTCCTTCGCCTAGGCGGCTCGGGAGGTGGTTGAGGTGGTTCCTCAACTGGAAGAGGTGGTGGGGTAACCGCTTGAAGATACGGTTCATTCAAAGGAGGTTGAGCAGGAGAGTATTGATATGAAGGAGTGAATTCCCACTCATACTTGGCCCACCTCTCGTCAAATGAATCGGGCCCTTGGTACGGCGATCCTTGGTACGGAGAACCGCTAGAGATGCTGATTGGGTGACCCGGTGTTCCGGTTTGCAGCTCAGGATCAGGATCGTCGTCCATTTCCATCTCCTGGGAGAAGTGATCTTCGGGTCCTAAGGGATTAAAATCAAAAAGATTGTTGACATAGTCGTTGGGATTGAATTGAGCTGGGGAATAAATGGAATCGGAGTGATGGATAGAATGGGAGTGAAAGGAGTGGTGAGATTGGTTCGAATGGTGTGATTCTTGAGAGTGATGGGAATGTTGGGGCTCGTTTGGAATGGGTAGCCCAAAGTATGGAGGATCCGAAGGTGAGGATCCTAGCGAAACAGAATGCCTCGCCGGCTCGAAGTTATAACTCCAATGGTCTCGAGAGTCGGAACTAGAGAAAGTCGGTGACGGGGTACGTCGATGGGAAGGTCCCGCATGGCCTGATGGCCCTCCTCTCATTGGTCCCTTTCCTTTGCCTCTTACACGTGGCGGCATTTTTTTGATAAAACCTGTCAAAACAAGTAAATATAACATAAACAATAAAAAGGAAAGTTAAGAATAAATCCTAGGTCATTAGCCTAAGGAATGTGCTTATTGTGTCATTGAGATTAAACACAAAAGATTAGTGTTTAATTCATTCAATGTTGGCTCTGATACCAACCTGTCACACCCGGATATTTCCACATGTTACCGGTGGGCCCGGCGGGGAGTATCATGACGTAGTTGATATCATCATAGTCAATATACACAATATAATAGCACAGCGGAAGGCTTGGTGAAATAACTATTACAAACCATAATGTCTGAGTGTTCGACAAAAGAATATACAGACTGGATTGTAATAAGATCCATAGGCGGATCATAAATAAAATACAAAAACGGAAAATAACAGACTCCAGGTATCTAGGGATTTGCAAGATCCTCTTATATGACACCTAGTAGCTCCAGCCTATTTACGAGAAGTACCTATCAATCAATCTTTAGAAAATATGTCAGTTTACACTGGTAAATACAATTAACTGACTCATTTGAAAAGTATTTATGAAAATTGATTTAGGTGCACAAGGCACAAATCATTTATAACTTGGGACAATTATTTAAAATAATCGTGTATACAGATTTATATGTTTGTCATACAATTGGGGTCGGTTGGAAGCCGGTCATGATTAACCGACTCACCACTTATAGAACCCACAAAGGAGTTATCCCCAACATGTGGGTTTATATTTTAGCATTTGCATCTGTCAGGTGTATGCCTACACCCCGTGCATAGGTCGTGGCCATTTTCAAATGAAATGAGCCGAGGATTTCCAGGACACAGTCGAATTAACCCCCAATGTTTATGTTATCAAACAAGACAGATTAAAACAGGTTATGTAAATTTATTAATCACATTCCAATTAAATGATTTCATACCCGACCAAGTGGTATTATTATAATACCATATCCCAAGCCCGTATAAGGGAAAATAAGTTAAAAGTATTTACCTGAGCTAAATGTGAAAAGTAACTCAGCCGTAAAATCCTAAAGCTTTATGATGATACCTTCTACTGTATGCTACTTAATCTGTATAGAAGGTTTAATAACCTATTAGGATGCTAACGGGTCTTTAATTAAGTCAAAGAATTAGACCGGCTAGCAAGGAAGAAACTTTACGGTTCTAAACGCTAGATTAAGCGGAGACCGGAATAGAATGTTGTTTAGACCCGACAAGCTTGGATATTTGTATAATATGGGTAAACTAAACACATTCTGGAATTTGAGGATTTAATGATAAGGTTAAACCCGTTTCGGCTATTTACATAAACTAGTCACATAAACCGATCCGAACGCATAAATGCGTAACGGGTAACCAAATGAATTATATACAGGTCTTATTTATTATTATGCTTAAAATATGTTAATACATCAGTAGGATGTTAACATATATGCCCAAAAAGTAATTAAAACCAATTTAAGTCCCGTAAGGGCATTTTGGTCATTTTAGTAATTATAAAAGAGATTTTATAACAAACTGAAGTTCTGGTCTTTGGTAATCAGTAAAAAATATTTATTTTATCTCATTACATCAGTAAGATACTACATATATGTGAGGTTTACCATTTATGGCCAAACTATGCCCCGAAAGGGCATTTTGGTCATTTCACATATGCTTTTAAGGACATTATTTAAAATCTGAGTTTATAACTTTTACCTACTGTAATAATATTGAAATTTGTTTAAAAATTCGGTAGGTAACAAGTCTAAGATGTTAAATATGGTTTTAAACCATACTTTGCACCTAAATAGTGTAAAACTAGCTAATTGACGATAATCAAGATGTTTATGTAAAGCTGAGATTTTGATACGTTTTAAATGCTCAAAATAATTTATTTAATGTATAAAATCAGTAGGAAAAGGTTTGGCATTCAAATCATTTGTTATTCTCATTTTATGCATGAAAAGGGTATTATCGTCATTTACCGAATTACACAAGAACTCTATGATTTAAACAGATTATAATCTGACCAAAAATCTTAATATTCCTTAAAAATAATATCTTAATAGTAGGTAATTAGTTTTGGTTCAAAATCAAAGTTTAAACATGTCTTATGCAAGATATTGCGATTTAATTAACAAAAGCTTCTAATTACGATATCGAGCATAACTTCTATTTGGGACCAAGAACTGATGTCAAATTTTCGGGACAAGCTTATATATCAGTAGCAAAGGTTTTGGTCCTCTCATATTTCTAAAAATCTCATTTATATGTAAAAAGGGCATTTTCGGCATTTATAAGCATATTAACAAACAATAGCATATAATTCAAACTACTAAGGACCAAGCAATATAACTCCAGAGGGTTATACTACTGAATAATGTGGTCCTAATGGAAGCTTAAAACATGGAAGAATTAAGCTTAAATGGGTCAGAACTGAAACTCAAAGCAAAAGTCAAGCTTTTGCGACTTTCGGTTATAAACTGACCTTAGACTGATAATTGTCGGGTTAGACCTGATTAACCATGTTCTAATACTAATTACCAAGTCATTAGAATGTTAAAATATAATTTAGAACCTCAGTTTTATTAGTTTAAACTATTTTTAAAGTTTCTGTACAGTTTGACTTTTTGACTAACTAGTTTGACCCGACAATTAACTAGTCAAACGAGATAATTAGGAGGTGCCCTTTTAAGGGTTAATCACCTACCTTAATATGGTTCCATAACCATTTTCGTTTCGATCAGTGGCTGGACCAATTATGATTAAATCGAAAGTCAAAGCTTAATTACGATATGTTTGACTTTTCGATTTTTAAGCTAATTAAATGGACTAAGCAGGGATTAAAACTCTTACTTAGGGTCCTTGCCATCTTTTCTACACTTGGAAATCTTCACCTAATGCTTGCAAGCTCCAGTAGTGTGTTCTTTGAAAGTTGTTGCAATAAGTGTGCATTTGAACTATGAACTAGAGCACCTTATATACTAATTTGCAAGCATTTGGATCAATCACAACTGTAATGGAGGCTCCTAGGATCACCCTAGGTGTCCTAGTGGTATCCTAAAACCGACAACAAGCCCCAAGTATCGAAATTCAGGTATCTAAGGCGGTGGAACAGGATGAAACGTGCAGGTGTTAAGTTTTCGCTGATCAAGGCGTTTGTCGCGGCTCGCGTTGGAACAGAAGAAGGTTTACGCGGCCCGCGTAAACCTGTTGTTCAGGTTAAAAATGTTTCAGAAATGGCAGTTTTAGTCCCTGGTCATTATAAACCTTATATAACCTCATTTTTGACATATAAGGCCCTTGTAGTTAGTTTGTAGAGGTTCAAGGGAGTATAACCAAACTCCGTTAGACCCGATTTCGTTAAATATCACTATAAACACAAGTTTCATCATGTTGACAATTTTCACCCAAAGTCTTGAAAACTTGTATAACGATCTCGAAACCACTTAAAATTTATACCACTTATTCTTGAGAGTATATTTGAATACTTCGAAGCCTCGGGTTCGTTAAAAGGTCACTCAGAGGAAAGAATTAACATGTTGACACGTTTAACCCTTGTATTCTATAATCTTCCGATTATTTTCATGAACGGCTTCTTATATTCAATTAATCACTCGATTAAGAATATATTCTTCATGTATGGTAATTCAGAGGCACAAGTTTGGCATGTTGACACTTTTAGTCCCTGTGGTTTTATAGTTTCATCGTTTGGCAACTTTAGTCCTTCAAACTCAATCTTTCACATAACTAGAGTTTAGGACACGTGTCTTTACACAATTGGACACATTTTTACGTGGTGTTACAACTATTTTTGTTGAATGTAATGTAACTTAAATAATCCGTTTCATTATATCAAGTGTCGTAACCGATCTTGCTTAAATAGCTATCATTGAGAATCAAATAAATCGTTATAACCACTTTGATGAAAGTTTTTATATATAAATAAAGAAACACACCGTCATGTGAATCAATTCAGTTTAAAATGGTTCTAAAATCATCATCGAATAAAACCTGCAAATGTTGCATCTTCTGGCAAAAGTAACATCCATGACCGGATAACATCACCATCTTGTTAACTCAACGACGACTAATCACGACATCTTCGAATTGGAGCACCGTTGCAATTGTGTGAACTCATCTGAGCTATCACATCAGATCCCACCACAACCTTCATCTTTGCTTGCCAGTTTAACACAACCGCTAGCACTATCGTTCCCATTTTTGGGATTCAACGGCCACCATCTTCCATTTAGTAGTTCAATTGCAGTGGTCCAAGACCAATCAGAAGTGCTCTCATCTCAGTTAAGCCGGAAAAGACAACATGACAACTAAACGCAACCGCCACCTCAAGCCTTTGTCTATCTCGTCTTCTGAATGCCCATCCTTTTTACGATCACATAAAAGATATTACACAGACCTTTTAGAATTATCAATGGGTTAGACATATTTTGTTTTCTGTAGCTGATAACTTAGTTCCATATCAGAGAGGTCGGGTACATCAACAGCGCCCACTACACTTCAAAACAAATAGGTACATAAATAATTTGTATTGCATGCGTTAACATTCATAATACGCAGGTACCACTGAAACAACAACCTCACAAGTCAAGGATGATAATAAAGGGAAAAGTACGTCTTCCACTGAACCATCCTTAAGTGATTGTCATCAACCAAGGGATTCACCAACAAATCAAAAGAAAAACAACCCACCTGGTACACCCACAACAACTTTCACTATTCATATAGTTTACGGCATATACACAGTCCACGTTATTTGTATTTACGAAAAAATGGTTTCTTAGCAACGTCCACGCACACATACAACATAATCAAAGAAATAGAGAAGACCTATGGATGTATTGGTACTACGTCCACACCACTAAACACTCCATCTCACCAGCAAACTAACGAACAAGACGATTGGGAGGATGATGAACAGTGGACAACCAGTATGGATGAAATCAAGGATAGATTCAAACCTTATTTAAATTTGTCATACTATCTCGTTCGACGTGGTTACTATGGTCCCCCGATTTAAAATAATTTGTCAATGACTTTCAGACGACATTTTCTTCTTACCTTTAAGCTTTTTAGTACATCTTTGGGCCATTTGGCTAGAAATCAAATGATCACTTTTTATACAAACAAACTGGGAAGCCCATATTAAAAAATTAAATAAATAAACAAGTCTACTACTAAAGTAATAAAAAACAAACAAATAACTAAATGAAAAAAGAAACATGAGGTCCAGTTTGGTAATGATTTCCACTTCCATTATCTCGTTTACCAATTATTGTATTTTTGGTTTTTATGTCAATTATGCAATTCATGAATTGATATATTAATGATACTACCACAATACTTTAAAAGATAAACCTGGTGAAACAAACCATGCAAACTGTAGGCCAACAACGATTACACCTTAATTTTAGGTTTCATTTATGATACTGATTTCCAGTTAATTTTATTCAGTCCTAGGTCATATGCTATATTTGTTCTTTCATCCAACCATTGTTGCGCATTTCAAGTTAATTTATCATAACTCACATGTTTCGTTTTGTAAGATAAGAGTGACATGTTGGATTTTGTAACTAACAAACTTCATGCTTAAAAGTCAACATTTATAATACATATCATAAATGAATATGATATCAGTCGGGATACCCTCCGCAACGCGCGGGCTTTCTCACTATTTCAAAATAACAATTTTACTATGTGTAAATTTGTGTGTGATTTTAATACCTCAAACGAAGATCGCCAAAGAAATCAAAGCAAGAAACATACATAAATTAGAATTAAACACCCAAATTATATCCTCTCCATTGAATCAAGATTTGATTAAATGATTGGCGATGAGCATGAACAACTATGTGAATGAAATGACTCGTAAACAACTACAGGCACATTTATCTATTGCAAATCAACATTCTTTTGGAAAAAAAATGAATAGAATGGAATGAAATTGGGAAAACTTATATGGGTTTAGACAAAAACATGATGTTTGGCTTGATCCGGTTCTGACAATTCCTACCCGTTTGCTCACCCCTAAAAAACATCCAAAAACGATATATTGTATTGTGGATGTTGTTTAGGTGATAAGTCAGATTTAACTTGGTTAAAAAGGTGCTTTTGTTTAATATATTTTCCATTGGGGAAAATACAACATTTTGTCCTGTAATGTACGTACAAAATTATATGTTTGTACATAGATTTTTTCCTTTGAAATTTGTAACTTAATTTTGATTAGTAACTAGTATTTTGCTGGACGCGCGTTGCGGCGGCGCACGATGGGTGAAAACGTGTAATGAGGCAACACACAATTCGTAAAACGCGATGTGTAAAAGACAATTACAAAAAACGTGTAAAACACAATGAGTAAAAGACAATTACAAAAAAATATATAAAACACAAAGTTAACATAAAGTGTAAAACCCAATGCCTAAGACAATTCGTAAAACACAATGCATTAGCATTTGCAAAAGTAGGAATAGTAGTAGTAGGCTAGGGGTTATAATTGCAACTTTCTAAAGTTGAGTGAGTGTAAAAATGGAGTAATAGTGCAAGGGGTAAAAGCGCAAATTCTAAAATTTGAGATAAAATAGAAGTAGTAGGGTAAAAATGGAAAGTATGAAAGTAGAGGGATGGTGGCAGAAATGTGTAAAAGTTGAGGGAGTGATGGACGAAATGCGTAAAAAATGAGTGGGTGGTGATGTAAATGTAAAAGTAGAGGGGTGGTGGCGTAAGTGTGTAAAACCTGGGGGAGTTATGGTAGAAAAGCAAAATAGAAGGGTGGTTATGGCAAGTTTGAAAGATGAAGATATGGTTGTGGAATTCAAAGTGGATGGGGTGGTTATGATAAAGTTAGAAAGTTAGAGTGTCGGTGGTGTAAATACGACCGACTTTCTCCTTTAAGATGTATTACAATATGTCCCCATTTGATTAATTAATACTTAAATAAATCTCATTGTGTTATAAGCAAAACCAAATAGTGAGTAATCCTTAAAATTTTTAAGTAAGGCCACGTCTCATCAACTTTTTTACATCTCCTGTTTTACATCTCAAGATGGGGGTTATTTATCATTTTCATCTCACACATCCACAGCCAGTTTTAAAAAATTAACTTAACATATAACAATTTTTTATAATTATAAAAATAATCACTAAAATATAACAATTTGTGCACCATTCCGCCGCATCAACAACATTTTCGGTACTATGAAGGGGTTAGGGGTGGATACCATGTACCTTGAACAATTCAGCATTATTTTATATTATAAGGGGTAGTGATGACGGTGATAGCTCAAACCTTAATAAATTGATTACAGACACAACAGCTTAAAAGGTTCGGAAATGGTCCAACGGTCATGAACAGTAAAAAGACAAGTCAGAGCCTTGTCACATCACCCTTTGCGTGTGAAACCTCCTGCCCAGCCGCAACTAGAACATGTGGGAGAGCACACCCTTTTGTCCGCAGGTCCAAACCCTTCAACCCCTAAAAGGGTAAGTCCCTCACTGTAAGCCAGGTTCACTAGTTAAAGGTTTCTCCTTTGAGAAACCTCTTCCCCTATAAATTGCAGCCCATGACAAGCATGCCAGACATTCTGGAATCAGCAGAAAACTATCTCAATTCTCTGATTCTCCTTCTCCCTCTCGAGAACAAGCTTCATGCTTACTTCTCTTCTTCTTCTCCCATGAGAACTAGCTTCATGCTTGCTTCTCTTCTTCACACTAAATAATTCATCTTCTCCAACGATTGCTTTCTGGGCTGATTTCTAATCAGTTCAGGATCTAAGGAGAATAACAACAATACCAGTGAACCTCTCTCCACGTCTTGCAAACGTGAGGTGACCCCACGACCTGCGTTAGGCTAACTGAAACCTCGAACCCTTTTACCCGGAGATATCGCTACAGGCCTTGGTCTTGTATTTGTTGTAGCAACAAGTTGGCGCCCACCGTGGGGCTACGCCGCTTACTTTATCTTAAAGACCAGTTGTGTAGCTCCATTTTCTCTTTACATCATGTCTGAAAGCGAGTCTCTCGGTCAGGTAAATCAGGTGCCTAACAACACCGATTTAACACCAAATTCGGGTCGGATCTCACCGGTCTATCTACACCTCTTTCTACTCCCGGAAGTACTCCACCGGGATATGTTCCCAGAGTTCACTTCTTTTCAAACACAAACCCATCTCGGTCAGGGGTTGCACCTACTCAAATCGATGTAATGCATACACCGGAACGCATAGATCTAACACTCGAGGGAGTAGCTAGAAATTTCATACAACTGAGATTTCTTCTCAACTAGCATGTGAGCTTAGAAAGGGAAAAAAGGGTGAGAATAAGACTAAATTATGAGGAGTCTGAACTCTGATTATCACATGGCCCTCCATCTCTTCCTTTTAGCAGCTCACGTTCAGCCACATCTTACCTTGAAGCTGGTCCTAGTGTGACAGACCAACCACTCAAGCCCTTTAGCTTTTGGGGAGGCCAAGTCCAACCGTTTTTCCCTTATTTACCTCCCAACCCGTTACAACTGGTGCACCTATGGGGCATAAAACCACTGTTGATCAATTATGGCAATCACCAGCTTCAAGTGTTCCCCCTCCCATTGTTACTTCGTGAAAACAAGCCATGGCCACCCTGCCTTTGGCTCGAGGTGCGGTCATAAGCATATCGATGGGAATGCCTTATACAGTAAGCCTTTAAGGCTTTAACCTTATGACACAGATAATGGCATCTTTTATTAGTACCATCAGAAAGCCTTTAAGGATTTAACCTTATGCCCTAGCTGATAACACAAATGATGGCACAATTTCCTTTGCAGCACGTGAAAGTTGGATGATGACACAGAAAGCCTTCAAGGCTTTAGCTTTAACTTCATCAACCAAGTACCAACCACTCACCAGGGTACCTCAAACGGTAACCCAGCTTCAAGGGTAGTAGAAGACCTCTCAAAACCCTACAAGCCCAACAAACTTGTCTTGCTTCTCCCAACAAATCGTTGATTACGAGTTTCAAACCCAGATAAAGATGCCATCACGGTACTAAAGACTACCTCCAAATCTTCGTCGGGACTGCAAGAATTGAAAAATGACCCAACTCCGAATGTTGTCTCATGTTCATGCAAACCCTTGAAGGGTTTTCACGCATATGGTTCAATGACCTTCCTGGAAGAAGCGTTCAAACCTTTGACGATCTTAGCAAAAGTTCCCTATAACAACAGAGGCATGTCAATGACGCCACGGTAATCTTCCAGACCAAACAACATGATGATGAAAGTCTTAGAGACTTCATCGAAAGTTACAAGAAGGAAGGTTTAACTTACGCCGATGAAAAGATTACGGTTGCAGGGTTCATGAATGCTATAAATTCCAAATATCTCGCAAGAGACTTCAATAAATGTCTGCCCAAAACCTTTGAAGAAACACTCGAAAAGGCTGCAGCCCACATTCGAGGAGAATAAGCTGTAGACATCAAAGAAAAAAAACAAGAGAACTCTTAACTGGTATGGCTCTTATGACAAACGGTTCAAAGGTTCGGATTCAAGAAGGCCTGAAGGCCGGAACCCTCTAAGCCGAGAAAAAACCATAAACTTTACAGCCTTAACCAAGACTCCGCAAGAGATCTTGGCAACCGAAGAGGTAAAACACAGCTTCCACCCTCCTCAACCTTTGCCAAAAAACAAAAGATCGGAAAAATCAAGCCAATATGCTGAGTTTCACGAATAGAAAGGTCACCATACCAATGATTTCTTCCAAACCCAAAAAAAAAAAAACAAAAAAAAAAAGGATCGAAGAAGCCGTCAAGTCCGAATTGGCTCACTTGGTTAAAGGGGTCAAGGACAAGATGGTTAAAAAAAAATAATAGTTAACATGGTCGACCTTGAAAAAAAAGCTTCCCACAAACACCATCAATTCGAGGCATGGGAACATCAACATAAGGAGAGTTGCTTTTAAACCCTCTGGTGATGGAGTCCAACATAGGAACCATCAAGACACAAAAGGCTTACATTGACACCGGTGCAACTACCAAAATCATGTTTGAGAAATGCTTTAACCCTTTCAGCGACGATGAACATTCAAAGCTTCAACAGTCTGAATCCTCCATCGAAGGTATCGCAGACATACCTATCAAGCCTTTAGGACAAATAACCCATAATGTTTGTTCAACGAGAAACCAAAGGGATGAAACGAACAACTCACTTTTGCGGTGATCAATATCCCTTCCAACTATGATATCATCATAGGAAGGCCAGGGCAAAGTGTGTTCGGAATGACAGTTTCAGTTGGTCAAGGCACTGTGAAGTTTCCCACTGAAAAAGGGATAGCAACCCTTCAACCTACCCAAGAAACTTTTGTGGTTGAAGGGGAAAGCTCAAGAAAGGACAAAGACGATGAACAAGGGTTGGACATAAACCCAAAATATCCTCAACAAGGGATAAGGGTAAACACTAACCTTTCCAAAGAAACCATCTCATACCTTAAAAAGCTGCTCTTGCACTACGTCTTTGCTTGGTGCCCAGAAGATATGACCGGCATCCCTCGTAGCATTGTTGAAACATGAGTTATGGATCCCACCTGATGTTAAGCCCATTATACAAAAGAAACGGAGTTAAGCCCCTAAAAGAAGCCTTGTATAACGCCAAGAGATAGAAAAGCTTGTTCTAGCAGGAATCCTTCGAGAGGTCAAGTATCAATCATGGGTAGCCAATCCGGTAATGGTTCGAAAACCCGACAAGTCTTGGAGAATGTGTATCGATCTTAAAGACTTGAATAAAGCATGCCCAAAGGATTGCTACCCGCTGCCCCAGATAGACCTCAAGGATAACTTGCTTACAGGCTTCCCGTTCAAGTGTTTTCTTGACGCCTAAAAGGGTTACCATCAGATCTTAATAATAAAAAAAAGATGAAGAAAAAACCACATTTCACACTGATAAAGGTATATCTTGCTATCAAAAAATGCCTTTTGGTTTATGAAATGCAGGTGCCACTTATCAACGTCTGGTTGACAAAGCGTTTGCCGGAAAAATCAGCAAGAACATTAAAGCTTATGTTGAAGATTTGGTGATCAAGAGCAAAACGGAATACCAAATGCTCGATGACATACAAGAAACTTTCCAAAACCCGAGAAAGATCAACATAAAGCTTAATCCAGTTAAGTGCTCATTTGGTTTTGAAGAAGGCAAGTTTGTAGGGCACATCGCGGGGAAACAAAGCATAAAAGCCAACCCTCAAGGGATGTGCTAACAAGAAAGACTTTCGATGGAAAGCTTACAGCTTTGAAGCGTTTTACCTCAAAAGGAAGCCTTCAGCCAAATGGAGCAACACTTGGCTTCACTCCCAGCCATTTTGGCTCCGGAGACAGGAGGAACGACCTCTACCTACCTATCGATTGCTGAAAAGACCATAAGTACGGCTCTGATCATTGAACGAAACAAAGTTCAGATACCCGTTTACTTTTTCAAAACTTCAAAATTAGCAGAAATCAAATATTCTTCTTCGGAAAAACTTGCTCTAGCCCTAGTCAAAACGGCTTGAAGGCTTCGAAGCTACTTTCAGTCACACCTGATACAAGTGGTCACTGACTAACCTATTAAGAATGTGCTTGAAAAATCACCTATGTCCCGAGAAAAGCTGTCAAAGCCCAAGTCTCAGCTGACTTCATTATAGAAGTCCCTAAAGAAGTCACAACGGAAGTCGATACAGTCTCCACTGAACCCTCCGACCCCCCATACTTGGAAGCTCTTTACCGACGAAACTTCCAGCATTGAAGGGTTAGGAGCAGGGCTTGTTCTAATTGATCCTAACGAATTGGAATTCACGTATGCCTTTCGTCTTGAATTGCAGACTACAAACAACGAAGCTGAGTATGAAGCATTGATTGCCGGGCTCAAGCTTGCAAAAAATATGGGTGTCAAAAGGCTTCAAGTCTTCACAGACTCGTTGCTTGTTTCATACCAAGTAAGTGACAACTACATAGCCAAAGAAATAGGGATTCAAAAGCTTCAAGCCCTCACAGAATCTCTCAAGCTAAGACAATTACACCTACATAGCAAAAGAACCCAACATGTATTAGTACCGAGAGAAATCAAAGGAATTGATGAACACATTTCAAATATGTTCCATCAAAAAAGTTCCAAGATCTCAAAACAAGAGAACTGATACACTAATCAAGCTTGTATCTCTTACTTTTGCCCATCTCACCAAGAAGGTACTAATTGAGGTATTAAAAAACCCATCCATCCAAAAAACTTGAGGTTCAAGATGTGATCACTAAAGAAGGGCCAAATTGTATGACTCCCATTGAAAAGTTCCTCAAAAATGGTGAATTACCTAATGACCAGACTGAGGCTAAAAGGGTTTGTATCAAGTCAAGGCAGTATGTGCTACAAGGAGATATCCTTTACAAAAAAGGACACCTTGCACCACTACTACGATGCGTTGACCCAGAACAAAGCCAATATCTGATTAAAGAGGTTTACGAAGGGATATGTGGGGCTCATTGTGACCCAAGATCGGTAGTGTCAAAGTTGATGAACCTCGGATACTTTTGGCCTTCCATGCATCGAGATACCTTCGAACAACTGCGAAAATGTGAAGCTTGACAGTTACTTGCTCCGGTACCCAAAAGCCCCAAACATGACCCCGTTCCCACCTCCTCGACTTGGCCATTTCGTAAGCGGAGAATGGACATTGTTGGACCATTCCCACCAGCCAAAGGAGGAGTCAAGTTCTTATTGGTAGCTGTGGGCTACTTCACCAAGTGGCCAAAAGTAAATCTATTGGCAAAAATCTCCGGGAAACAGGTCATTGATTTCGTTTACGAAAACATAATCTGTCGTTTTGGGCTCCCAGGGACACTAGTCACGGATAACGGGAAGTAGTTTGCCGAAAAACCTTCTAGCTCCTGGTGTAAGGAGTTCAGAATAACTCAAGTATTCAGCTCGGTAGCTTACCCACAATCCAAATGCCAGGTTGATAGTACAAACCGCAACATTGTTGAAGGGATTAAATCTAGGTTGGGAAGATACGACAACAACTGGCTCGAATAGCTTCCCAATGTGCTATTGGAAATTCGAACAACCGAGAAAACGAGCCACATAAAAAAAACACCCTACAGCCTAGTGTTTGGATCAAAGGCTGTAATCGCAACTGAAATCGGAGTAACAACACAAAGAACATTCAACATCGACCTCGAGTCAAATAAGAAAGAAACGATGTTGAATTTGGAACTCCTCGAATAGGCTCGTGACCAAGCAGCCATACAAAAAGCAAGTTCCAAGCAAAACATGGAATTGTATTACAATACACGGGTGAAGCATGAACGCTTCAAGCCTGGGGACCTTGTGCTTCGAAATAATGTGGCCCGCAAGAAAGAAAGCCAAGGAAAGCTTGGCCCTAAATAGGAAGGGCCATACACTATCCTTAAAGCCCACAAAGGGGGATCATACAAGCTGGCAGGTCCGCAAGGCAAAAAGCTCCCCCGCCATTGAGATGGCAAAAACCTTAAAAGGTTCCATGTTTAACCAAAACCTATAGTTCCAAAAAGTTGTTATATTCCCCTAGTAATCAAAGTACTTTGAAATGGATTAACAATGAATCAAAATTTGTCTTTCTATCCTATAATCAGGTTGAGAACCTAGCAAGAAACTCCATGGCAAGGGCCATGTAAGGGGATGAGCTCCCAGGCCACATCGCTCAATAGGTTCAAGGGTTGAATGGACCTATATAAGGGGTGAGTTCCTAAATCAATACAACTCCATGAGACTCATAGAAATCTTAAAAATCATTGGCTTACGAACCAAAAAGACTTTAGGTGAATGTCATACATAGGATAGAGGTTGTATCTTCTTGTTAAAAATATACTAAGGCTAAGTGACTGCAGCACTGAACCCTTTAAGGTATAAGTAACATAAGATGCACCGCCCAAAACAAAGACAACATACAAAACCAATGAAAACACAAGGGAATAAATAGAACAACATAGCAAGATAAGTTAAAGATAGCAAAGCCCATACTGGCCATCAAACATAAAACATTGTCCACAAGCCTTCCAGGCTTTAACAACCAAATGACCTAAACGGTTCCCTTAAAACAAAAAGATGTTTAAGCAAACAACCCATAACAATGTTCGACATGCTAAGAAAGCTATGAATTAAGGTTTCTTCTTCATTTGGCAGCATCAGAGATGATAGACTTTGCTACATCATCCTTATTCGAAAGCCCATTATCTTGGGTGTTTTTAGCCTTCCTCTTTTTCCTCCCTATGACACCCGCTGTCTCGGAGGCTTCAAGGCTTGAACCCTTTGAGCCCTCACCACCTTCAGAAAACGTTTCCTCGCTATCTCCAGAGCATCGATGTTTCTTCGAGAGGGACTTCAATACTTCGTTACAAACAGCCTCATTAAGGCCATGGGGTTTTAGCTCCTGCAAAACAGGCAAAGGTTTACCAAAACACTTGGAGACTTCACCCACGTAAGGGTTAATCATATGCTCAATCTTAAAAAGTTGTTCCCTTGAAGACTTTGAAGGCTTTGGGTTGAAAAAGAGAAGACTTTTCCCAAGGCTCGCCAGGTTCACAAAGCTTTGTAACCAGCAAACAAACCTTGGTGTCTCCCATGAGTAAGAAGCTCGGTGTACACATCACCCAAGACCTTTTTGAACTCTAACGAATGGAGAAGATAAGTAACCACTTGCTGAAATCCATGCTCAATGAGCCATTTATTATCACTAGTAGCCTAGGCAAGTGAAGCCTTTAACCCTTCTTTCTCCTCTAATAAGGCTTTTTTCTGAACCTCCAAGGCAGCCTTATCGACCCTGACTTAAACCTTGTCAGCCTCTAAGCGTTTTTCCAACTCAACCATATCAGTCTTGTACGGGAAGAAAACTCCTCAAATCTTCAAAAAACAATGCTTTTTCCTTCTCAGTGTAGCCCTCAGTTTCTTTCAAAGCAAACATTGAAGCTTTCATCGCATCCCACTTCTTCGAAAAGACTTCATATTCTTGCATCCTTTTGCGAAATCAGAATACACCCTCTAGAAGTAAGGCAGCAAGGTTGCAAGCACCCATCATCATTTTTGAAATCATTAGTTCATTGTCCATAGACGAGCAAGAACCTCGAACAGTAGGAGGAGCAAAATGGGTAAGAACATCCTCACAAACGGATGAAGACTTGAAGCTGTCACCAACTGTGACCTTTCAATCTGACACATAAACCTCTTCGGGATTAACATTGGTGGAACCTTCACCACCCTTCCTGAAACCCTTCAAGCTCACAACCTTCTTACCCGCTGCTTTACTCTCCTAAACAATCACTAAGGGCAACTCCTTGTCCTTTTTCCCTCAACCCCAACTTCCGAGTCGTCCGAAGCCTCTATGTCATCACTTGGTTCCACTTGCTCAGAGGCCGATGGTAGTCTAACTCGCTTTAACATACGTCGGGGTTAAACAACGAATAGAAGCTTTGGAATCACCGAACCTAGTAAAGCCTTCGACATTTGGAACGTTCACATAACCTGAACCTTCGAACCTGTGTTCAGCACCTTTGGCAACAGCATCTTCGCCGGGGGTAGCCTCAGCATCCCCAAACACAACATCAGAGGTATCATCACTCTTTATAAAGCATAAGGCAAAACATCATACCCTGATCATCCCTCATGAGCACTGGGTCACGATCTGGCTTGTCCCACAAGATGCTCACACCAATCAACACTAAAAGGTGTTCAGGAAAGGGACGAAGCCTCGAAGGACATTTCCTAATGGTTTTTAACACCTAACTATCTAGTTAAGACTCAAATGGCTCAAGCTTGTTTAACACAGCATCAGGGTGCCTCACAACAAGCTCGAAGGGAACAATGGACTCAAAAATCCATAAAAATTGGTCCTTCCAAGAACCAAAGGTAGTAACCATTGAGGAAGTCAAATAAACATCAACTTGGGATGTCTCAAACATGACCCAATCGTCGTTCTTGGTCAACCGGAAGAAACATCGGAACAACAACGATGGGTCATACCCTATCACAAAACCTCAAAATGTAAAATCCCAGCAAGACCTTGAGGATGCAACTGACCAAACGACACACGATAATACTCTAAAACATTTAGAGCAAAGACCGAAAACGGATGAACAAGTTGGAAAAATTCGAAATGACAGCAATAAAGAGCAATAGAACCAGCGGGACACTGATCGATCGATTTATCTAAACCCGGAGCCACCGGATTAAACTTTAGATCAATCCCCCATTCTTTACAAAAAGCCTCAACTTCCTCTAGAGTGAGACAAGAATAATTCACATACAGATCTTTGCTAACACCCAGGAGAGACGATAAAAAGAAAAAAGAAAGTGAAGTTTAGGCAGTTATTATTACGCAAAAGGCAAAAAAACTGCCATCCATCACATTAACTGTTATTTCAAAATTCAAATCCAAAATACTTAGACGCCTGATAACCTTTCAAGCCTTGAAGCCTTTAAGCAATAAAAATCGTGTACAAAAGTCAGAAGCATTTGAGCTTACACCCCAAATACCTCTGACTTGGGGGGCTGATGACGGGGGTAGCTCAAACCTTAATAAACTGATTGTAACACCCAAGTTACTATTTAACGGTTTTACATGTAATTACCAACATTTAGATGTGTAGTTAAGACTACACATACTATAAAAATACGGGTTTATTAAAACTTTTACTAATCATAAGTTATTCAACATAACATGATCGGATTCGTCGTTTAAATTTTCGACAAGGCAATGTGCGGAAGCATAAATCTTTATGGTGTTCGGTTCTTCGTTGAGCTTGATCGTCTTCCGGCATCCAAAATGTACCTACATTTCATAAACATGAAATGCTTTAGTCATACGGGGTTTAAAACGTGTCTAAACGAGTCCGGGAAACGAAACTGATTAAAATACATTAAATTGCAGGGTCTACCGTAAATTACGGTGGCTACCGTAATTTACGGTAGCCCCTAAATGTTGATTCTCCCACTGTAAAGCAGGGGGTTTGTGGCGTAAAGGCTTTTAGGCTACCGTAAGTTACGGTAGCTACCGTAACTTACGGTGGCCTCTGCAGGTCTTTCCAAGTTTGCCGTTCTCTAAACGAAAACCTTCATAACTTTTAATCCGCTTGTCCGTTTGACCTACCGTTTCTTCCTACGTGATTGTAATTTGATCCTCCATCATATGGAGTTAAAATCCAACATCCGGATTAACAAAGTTTAAGACTTTCAAGTTTTCGGCTTATTACCCTTTTTACTAAATTTTGACCCGTTAAGGGCATTTAAGCACTTTTACGCAATATTTCACACTCATTTATTTCTAGCATCTTATTTCCACATTATTTATCAAATGATCTTCCATCACAACTATATTGTGATGGGTTTAATGTGGCGATCTATATAATCCGAGTTTTACCCCTCGGATTATCATTTTACGGCAAAGACTCATATAGAGTCTTTTGACCAAGGATTTACATCTTTCGCTTTTATACTTATTCTAAGTATTGACTTGATTGTAAAACTCGTTTTCAAGCGACTTCTAAGGGTTGTTTGCTTAATTTTGCTTACAAGGGCGTTTTGGTTATTTTTTAACCCTTCTTTTACGACGAAGGGCTTGCTTAAGCCATGCACGCCCAAAATCTCATCTTTAACCAAATCTTGTTTTCAAAACACTCTGTCTATAATTTAAATCCTTCGGTTTACCTTTTAAGGTAACCGAATGTCCTTTTTACTTTGCCTAACTCTCATAGAGCTTCAAGTTCTAAATGATGAGTTGATCTATAATACATACCTGGCTCAGATCAACTTATTACCCGATTTTAATACCTTGCTTTATAATCGCTAATTAAGAACGATGCGAGTATCCATTAGATATCTATTCCTGTAAGCATATAACTCGACAAAAGAATCATTAGTCGATATTGTCAAAAGGTGATGTCTACACCTTTTGACCCGGTTGGCCGAATTGACCGTTTATCTATGCAAGATGATATTTATTATCATCTCATCTACATGACTCGTTCCGTTTAACACCGTACGGTCATTTTACTTATAAACCGTTTATTACCACTTTCGACTCTTTATGTCTTACGCGGAAAAGCGTCTTTTTTAAACTAACGGTTATTGTTAACGTGTGACTAAATTACTGTTTTGCCCTTATTATTTGTTTTGGCTTACCATAAAAGGTAACCATTAAAAGTTCATTTTTCCTTTCGTCATAATATGACCGAATTATCGATTTACTTCTTTTTAAACATTATTATGGTTTCTTTCATCTTTGATTATCTTGTTCCGTACGACTACACGACGGAACATCATATTTCAATTGTTTAGTTATCTCATTCGTAATTTATATGATAAGTGAATATTCCACAATTTAAGACTAGTGTAAGCTTTACTTACCTTGCATCCGAATTATGCTTTTCCTCCATTCTTGATTTGTTTGACCCGCTTCCTTTCCCAAGCCTCCACCTAGCTCGTTAGGTGTCAAACTATTTTCAATCATTTACAAGGCGGTTAAATTAGTCATAAAAATCACGACTATTCCACCTCACTTATTTTCTATGCCGAAGCTACTATTCGACTTCATGATTAGTTAACTTAGCTTATCTAAAGTTAACTACTTTTTGATCACATGGGTCATAACATTAAGTCTAAATCAACATAATATTTAGAACCCTTATCACTTCATATTACGCGTAATTGCCATATCAATCAAATACACAAT
Source organism: Helianthus tuberosus (assembly GCA_030545235.1). Lineage (NCBI taxonomy): Eukaryota > Viridiplantae > Streptophyta > Magnoliopsida > Asterales > Asteraceae > Helianthus > Helianthus tuberosus. The sequence goes on from CM060408.1 coordinate 76,463,020, forward strand.
TTCACTCTAATTTCAACACTTTAGTTCTCATTTAGGCATTTTAACAAACACCTAATGTGCATAAATTTTTGGAAAAATTACAAGTTTTGTCCTTTATCTTTATATCACTTTTCAGGCGGTGTCCATTTTAACGAGTGTTAACAGGCGGTGTCCTTTACTAGGTATTTTGTTGCAAGTTTAGTCCTTTATACCCAACCCAGTTAAAAAACCTTGTTAATTGTTGACAGGCTGTGTCCTTTACTAGGTATTTTGTTGCAAGTTTAGTCCTTTACCTAGGTATTTTGTTGCAAGTTTAGTCCTTTACACCCAACAATTAACAAGGTTTTTTAACTGGGTTGGGTGTAAAGGACTAAACTTGCAACATAATACCTAGTAAAGGACACCGTCTGTCAACATTCATTAAAAAGGACACCGCTTGAAAAGTGGTATAAAGATAAAGGAAAAAACTTGTAATTTTTCCTAAATTTTTACACATTTACAACTAGTTCATAACTAGTTATTTCTACTAAACATAAACATAATTTCAATTCCATTATGTCTAGCATGCATACTATTCTCAGATTCATCTCATGGAAATCAGTTAACACCATTTTAATAGTCATAGTTCTAGGGTTCATCTTATTTCTACAAAACCCATCTAACACATAAATGGATAATCCTGAAATTCACAATTATGAACCTTAATTCAACAAGTAAATGACTAGGGTTTACTCATAGACATAAAATCATTCCTAATTTCATCCTTGGATCATAATCCATCAATTTATTTGCAAGTAACCTACTTGTCTCAAATTTCAACTTCAACCAATCTAGGTTTTGTGACATACCTTGTGATCCCCATGACTTGGTGATCGTTTCTACGCGTTCATGCACGAATTTGAGACCCAAATACTCCTTCAATTTGGTGATCTTTGATGAACAAGGGTTTCCCCTTGTTTTCTCCAGCCGAAGTCGACACACACACACACACTTGGTGTGTGTGTTGTGTTTTGTTTTATTAATAAACCCAATCTTTAAGTATTTCCCCTTTTGGTCCCTCAAGTTTAGTTAGTTATTAAGTAGGACACAATCTAACTATTTCTAACACTATTCCCACTTATTAACTAGGTTAAATATTCCTAGTTAACTTAGTGGGTTCGGGGAAATTATGACTCAGTTTATTTTAAGTCCCATTAATTCAGACTTCTTATAAACTTTATTTCCTTAAAAGCATTTATTCACGTTGTATTTAATATTAGGATTATCTGTTTAAATCCTAATATTTATCGGGTTACTCTTACCACTAACGGTACTTTACCCGTCTTTTAGTATTAACGGGGTTTGATTACCAAACCCGTTTTCGGGGTGTTACAAGTCTACCCCCCTTAAAGAGGTTTCGTCCTCGAAACCTTTTCTTACATAATTTATTGAGTTTCAAACCCAATGTACATAAACTGAGTAACCTTCTAAGCATTACTCATACTTTGACCATTTGTTAGTGTCATCAGACAAATATGGTAACATCTTTTAATTACACAACATATGTATCTTTTATGCGAATTTACGCAACTCGGAATAACGCCATCTTGTTGTTTCGACTTGTTTGATTAACTTAGCGAAATTCATCGCCTTTATACTTTCGGATTCTTTGTGAATCCGTTATTTTCACCCACTTGGATGTTTCTAGTGAGATCTTTCAATTTTTTTTTTTTTTTACAAACAAACCCTTTCCTTTACGAACTTATTCATTTGGTTCATTCATACAGGATTCGCCGCAAAATGAATTTCCTGATTTTATCTTATTTATTTAGCACTATCTAGATGTGCTATTAACGAATTTCTACAAGGCATAATACCACATACCTCTCGGCTTTATTCTTTTATCGTGCTTTTACTTGAACTGACTTCCCAACACTTTGCTTGTGTTGTCTTGTGATTATTCAGTATAGGCGATCAATACTTTTCGTTATTATGACCTCATGGACCATCACTGCCGCTTTGTACTCACTTACCTTTATTGTTTGGCTTGACTGAGTAGCCAATTGGCCACTTGGTCATAGACGCTTATCAACTATGTTTATTTCACGCTAATCTTAATATAAATAGTGTGTTGAACATTTTCTTAATTTAAGTATTGACCTTAACCGGTCTTACTGACTAGACGCTACTATGTGATTTTATTCCACATAATTTTCCTGACCGTGATCGCGTCACGTCGTGTTTTAGGTTTAATTCCCAATCATCTCATACTATATATGTTTAATAAAACGTTGTTTTTGACTAAAACTGAATTTTAGTTTAACGTTTTATATATATATATAGGGAGGAGATCATGCGAGAACCACCCTTATTGCGAGAACCGCAAGAACCAATGTGAACACAACCTAAAATAGCTAAAAAAACCTAACCCCCACCCCCCCCCAAGCTAAATGCTAAAAACTAAAACCCCAAAAAACCTAAAAAAAAACTAACCCCCCCCCCCCCCAAAAAAAAAAAACCTAAACCCCCCTCCCCCACCCCCCAAAAACCTAAACCACCCCCCCCCCCCAAGCTAAAATGCTAAAAACTAAACCCCCAAAAAACCTTAAAAAATCTTAAAAAAATGGGTAAATTACACTTTTCGTCCTTTATGTTTGTACCTAGTTGCAATGGATGTCCTTTACCTTTAATATTTACAGCCACAGTCCTTTTTTTTGAAAACTCGTTACACATTTCGTCCTTTAACACTAACCAGGTTAAAATTTTCAGTTAAGTTTAATCATGTGCCTTGCACATGAGGGTAGAATGGTAATTTTACCCCTGATTCTTTCCCACCTTATAAGCCCCTCTTTCACCTAACTTCCCAAATTAGGGTTCCAAAATTCTGCTAGCCAAGCCCCATCGCCACCACCGTATCCCATCAAACACCACCACCAAATCTGTCCTGCAAGCCCCACCATCACCATCCACCAAGACAACCACTTGTCACCACAACCAACTGTTGCCGCTACAGTCCCTACACTACCGCCACTGATGCACCACCACCAACATCATCGCTGCAGATGAGCGGAAGATCTGAATACATCTTCAATTTATGAAAACGATGTTCTGAATACATCTTCAATGGCTGGAGGTATTTCAACTTTGTAGTGGGTCACATGTATACAGAGCCGCCACTAACCTCCGATCGGCGGAGATAGATGGAGGAGATCGATCTGTATACAGAGGTAACCATGATTTCCGATTGAGAAATTTCAGAAAATCTAGGGCTCCGATTGATGGTGGTGGTGATGTCACAGGCGGTGCCGGCGGGGTTTGTAGATCCAGAAAATCTAGGGCTCCAATGATAGTGGTGGTGATGTTACAGGTGGTTGTGATGTTACAGACTAGATCCAGAGTGTGGTGGTTGTGTAGCTCTGATGATGGTGGTTGTGATGTTACAGGCGGTGGCGCTGGTGGACTAAGGCGGTGGTTGAGTGATTGTTTTATTAGAGAGAAAGAGACTATGGCTGAGTGTGGATTAAAGAAGCTGGAGTTTGATTTCTTCGATTACAGGTGATGGTTCATATAATTTTCCTTTAAATTTGAGATTTGGGGAAACTATTGCAGCAGATTTGCCCCTGTAGTGAACGAGGGTTTCAGGGGTCTGAAGAGGTGAGAGAGGTTTGTTGGTTCTGTTATCTGTCCGTCTAAGGGTGGTGGTGGTCGCTGGATATCACATAAGAGCAGTCCTCGAACCCAAAGAAGCAGGGGATCTAAGAACAGCTCTGGTGATACAGTCAAATGAGGTGACTGGTTGTGAGTTGAAGGGTATCGTAAATGGCATTAGGTTTGTCTTTGTGTGCTTGGTGGACGGATTTGGTGGTGGCGGTTTCTGGATACGATGGTGGTGGCTGGATGTAGTGGTGGTGATGGAGGTTGGCTGAATAGAGAGAGAAAGGGGAGAGAGATTGAGAGGAGAAAGAGTGACAGAGAGACTGAAAGAGAAAATGAGTATTTATATTTGATTTGATTTTATTTTATTAATACTCTATATTATTAAGTAAAAAGACTAAACTGCCCTTAAGTAAATAGACTTAACTGAAAATTTTAACCTGGTTAGTGTTTAAAGGACGAAATGTGTAACGAGTTTTCAAAAAAAAGGACTGTGGCTGTAAATATTAAAGGTAAAGGACATCCATTGCAACTAGGTACAAACATAAAGGACGAAAAGTGTAATTTTTCCTAAAAAAATCTAAAAAAATAAAAAAAAAATCTAAATTTTTTTTTTAATATTTTTTATGCTCAAATCGCTACTTTTAAAAAAAATTTAACTTTTTTTTTTTGCTTCGAAAAGTAGCGATTTTTATATAAAAAATATTAAAAAAAAAATTTGTGTGATTTTTAGCTATTTTTAGGCATTTTTGGTTGTGTTCACATTGGTTCTCGCGGTTCTCGCAATAAGAGGTAGTTCTCGCATGATCTTCTCCCTATATATATATATATATATATATTTATTTGTGTCAAACAAATTTGACAACTTGACCTTTATCCTTTTTGCAGTCCTTCTTTTACGCGGGGATTCTCTACTGGTTCCCTCACTTGTCTAAGTAACCCGTAGATTCTTTCACTTAGCCTCGTAGGCTATTTCTTTAGGCTTTCACCTCTTTAGGGTGTTGCCTTTATGATCATTTTCCTTTTTATTCATGACCCGTGGGTCATTTTAGTCCCGTAGACCTTTACACTGTTTATACCCGAAGGTTATAATTGATCCCGTAGGTCGTCCTTTTTATGTTCGAAAATCATTTGCTTTCGCATCAAAATTTCGTTCACTCCGTCTGTGATTCGTGACTACAATCACTTCATATTTAATTCCGACCCATTACATGGGTTCATTAATATCTCGCGCTTTCCTTTATTCGGTTTGCGCCTATATTTGCATTCAATCTCGTCCCATTACCGGGCTCATTATCCTTTCCAATATTACGTTTTATCTAACCCGTTTAACTTGTTTGTGTGAGTTTCACCACTTTTGATAGTCAACTTTATCCTCTATGCCTTAGCATTCTTAGCGGTCGGTTCGTATTTTCATTTACTTGATTATTGTCCCTGCCCTTGGGCTCGTTCTACTAACGTAATACGCTTCCGTCTTCAGGCTTGCGTTTACATTATTATCAAACATTTTACTCATTTGATTCATTTGGGTACTTTTTAATTTGTCCCACTCACCCCGTCCTTACTACATCGAATGTAAGCATGTCCATCATAAAAAGTTCATGGTACCACATGCTCACCACTTACTTGGCCAGAGTAAGCGATCAATACCTGGTATCCATAACCTTTTTATAATTTTCACATTACACCCCATGTAAGTAATGCCCCTATTTGTTTCTCTTGGAAACAATATCCCGGATAGGTTTTCTATTCGGGTTTTTCCAAGTTTTTAATCTACATATGCAACTTTAAATCTCTACGTATTTGTTGCATATTACTATTCACGTAATCATTTAAAATGCGCACCTGGTAAATGCTTGCCCTAACGGGCTTTCCTTGCCATTACTTATTTGCGATTGTTACGCGATTTAGGTCCTTGATGAGTACGCTCTTCTTGTCATACCTCGACCGTTCCATTATCATATCCGCAATTCATTCATCTCTCGTCATCTTCAGACGCGAGTTTCCTTAAGTTAAAACATTAACAAAAGTTAGTAATGTCAACTTCAATAATTGCCCGTATTATAATACAAGGCTTTTTCTATTATACGCGTCAACACGCGAAATTTCGTCAACTACTTCAATCATTTAATTGGGGTAACGTGTATTACACGATAACCCTATGTGTTGTTTACAACACCTTAACACGCTAATCATTAACATACATGTACTTACCGGATTTGCGATCAAGCCTCGAACCGAACACTAATCTTTATCAAGAGCGTAGGGTTTAAGTCCAAGCATGGTTTTCCCCACCATACTTGAATCTCTTAAACCAGGGCTCTAATACCAACTTGTAACATCCTAGTTACTATTTAACGGTTTTACATGTAATTACCAACATTTAGATGTGTAGTTAAGACTACACATACTATAAAAATATGAGTTTATTAAAACTTTTACTAATCATAAGTTATTCAACATAACGTGATCGGATTCGTCGTTTAAATTTTCAACGAGGCAATGTGCGGAAGCATAAATCTTTATGGTGTTCGGTTCTTCGTTGAGCTTGATCGTCTTCCAGCATCCAAAATGTACCTACATTTCATAAACATGAAATGCTTTAGTCATACGGGGTTTAAAACGTGTCTAAACGAGTCCGGGAAACGAAACTGATTAAAATACATTAAATTGCAGGGTCTACCGTAAATTACGGTGGATACCGTAATTTACGGCAGCCCCTGAATGTTGATTCTCCCATCGTAAAGCAGGGGGTTTGTGGCGTAAAGGCTTTTAGGCTACCGTAAGTTACGGTAGCTACCGTAACTTACGGTGGCCTCTGCAGGTCTTTCCAAGTTTGCCGTTCTCTAAACGAAAACCTTCATAACTTTTAATCCGCTCGTCCGTTTGACCTACCGTTTCTTCCTACGTGATTGTAATTTGATCCTCCATCATATGGAGTTAAAATCCAACATCCGGATTAACAAAGTTTAAGACTTTCAAGTTTTCGGCTTATTACCCTTTTTACTAAATTTTGACCCGTTAAAGGCATTTAAGCACTTTTACGCAATATTTCACACTCATTTATTTCTAGCATCTTATTTCCACATTATTTATCAAATGATCTTCCATCACAACTATATTGTGATGGGTTTAATCTGGCGATCTATATAATCCGAGTTTTACCCCTCGGATTATCATTTTACGGCAAAGACTCGTATAGAGTCTTTTGACCAACTTATTACCCGATTTTAATACCTTGCTTTATAATCGTTAATTAAGAACGATGCGAGTATCCATTGGATATCTATTCCTGTAAGCATATAACTCGACAAAAGAATCATTAGCCGATATTGTCAAAAGGTGATGTCTACACCTTTTGACCCGGTTGGCCGAATTGACCGTTTATCTATGCGAGATGATATTTATTATCATCTCATCTACATGACTTGTTCCGTTTAACACCGTACGATCATTTTACTTATAAACCGTTTATTACCACTTTCGACTCTTTATGTCTTACGCGGAAAAGCGTCTTTTTGAAACTAACGGTTATTGTTAACGTGAGACTAAATTACTGTTTTGCCCTTATTATTTGTTTTGGCTTACCATAAAAGGTAACCATTAAAAGTTCATTTTTCATTTCGTCATAATATGACCGAATTATCGATTTACTTCTTTTTAACCATTATTATGGTTTCTTTCATCTTTGATTATCTTGTTCCGTACGACTACACGACGGAACATCATATTTCAATTGTTTAGTTATCTCATTCGTAATTTATATGATAAGTGAATATTCCACAATTTAAGACTAGTGTAAGCTTTACTTACCTTGCATCCGAATTATGCTTTTCCTCCATTCTTGATTTGTTTGACCCGCTTCCTTTCCCAAGCCTCCACCTAGCTCGTTAGGCGTCAAACTATTTTCAATCATTTACAAGGAGGTTAAATTAGTCATAAAAATCACGACTATTCCACCTCACTCACTACAAAAAAAATGCCATCTAGGGGCATGCAAAAAGTGCCATAGAAAAACAAGAAAGTGCCACTAAAGAACCTTGTAAGAATGGGTGGCACACAAAAAAAGTGCCACAAGAAGCGTTGACGCTAAAGCCTTTTAGTGGCACTTTTTCAATGTGTCGCACAAAGTTTTTAGGCTTTTAGTGGCACTTTTTTATCTGCCAGTACAAACTTTTGAGCTTTTAGTGGCACATAATGTTTGCCACAAAAATCACATCAAATTAAAAGCCATTGACATTTATCATATTAATTTTAATTAATTACAATTATCATTTAGTTACATTAAAAAATAAAAACAAAATTATAAAATGTAGAAATCATAAAATAATCACTTCAATTAAAAGTTCAATCAATCTTACAAATATTCCAAATGTCTAATAAGTGTCGATCTAAGTCAAATGATCAAACATATAACCTAAATAAACTAACAAGTTTATGAATAAAAACTCAAAACTTCATTGTGTTCATGAATCTCTTTCACAATCTTCATGCGAGTTAAATAATCATCGTGTTAACGTTTTCTTAGTAGTCATACTTCCACTTCATAGTTTCCAGCACTTACTACTTATTGTCGCTACATCAGCCAACTGACTATACTCAACCTGAAATTTCACAATTCATGTCAAATTGATTAGATCTGATAACCATAGCTATCAAAGATGTAAGAGTAGTTAATAAAAGGCAAACTTACTTCTTTTGACATCACCATAATGTCCTCTTGATCTTCACATTGATATCATGTCAAACATATAACTAGTGACGTTACACCTCGAATCCCATTCAAATATCTCACCGGTACGTACATTACCTGATAAAAATACAAATGCACATACTTGGTTACAAACCAGTAACTCAGTCCTGAATAGATTCATAATGTAACCTAAAACCAATCGGATTTACGTACTGACCGAGGTATCTACAGTCGCTCCGACATCAAAACTGTGATCAACCCACAGACTAGAGACTAATATCTTCCCATCTTGTCTGGCAGCAACACATAGGGGATCATCCTACAAAAACAGAACACAAATAATCCTCCATATATGTATTGCCTGTGGATTCCAATCTGTGTAAAAAATGATGATTGTATCCGCAGCTTGAAGATTCACTCCAACACCTCCTGCGCGAATGCTAGGGATATAGAACACTTTCTAATATGATTATTATATTGATCATAAGAAAAACACCCAAATACTAAGAGCTGAAATTCATTAACATGTCACCTTTTCAAGCCTTGCTACCTCTTCTAGAGTTTGAGAGTTGACTATTGCAGCCTGCATATAAGAATTAATGTTATTGAATTGTAAAACTGTAGCTTGAAACAACGGAGCATGGAAGTTAGGTAATAATGGTTATTGGGTTAAAATCGATGTGGGTTGACCTGCTAACACTCTTAAGATTTATAAAAAAAATTTAGCGATATAAATATATCACAAAAATTATAGAGAAATGCCATTTTCGTCCCTGAGGTTTGGCCAGTTTTGCGACTTTCGTACAAAGGTTTGATTTTTCCGCATCTGGATCCAAAAGGTTTGAAATCTTGCCTTTCTCATTCGGCTCGTTAACTCCATCCATTTTTCTTTGTTAAGTGAGGGGTATTTCCGTCTCTTTTGTTAACTTAAAGGGCAATTCAGTCTTTTTCACTCTATGTAAAAAGATCAAATACCCCTGAAAAAGACTGAATTGCCCTTTAAGTTAACAAAAGAGACGGAAATACCCCTGACTCAACAGAGAAAAATGGATGAAGTTAACGAGCCAAATGAAAATGGCATAATTTCAAACCTTTTGGATCCAGATGTGGAAAAACAAACCTTTGAACGAAAGTCGCAAGACTGGCCAAACATCAGGGATGAAAATGGCATTTTACTCAAAATTATATTATGAAAGCAAAAAAGAACAATCTTTTTAAAATAAAAAGATTTAAAAGCATTTTAATGCACTTTTGACCCATTTGACCTGTTTCCTCCCTTGATTGCTATTTTCTTTCCATTCTACCTGTTGCTAATAGTATACAACCCGAAATCAACCTGATTACATTTGAACGGTTTAAATCTGCATGCATATGAAGATGACAGTACCTTTATAGCTATGATTTGCTCAGGTGTAGGGCCCCCTGGTGTTGATGGCTCCTCTTCCTTAGGTTCCTCTGTCGGAACTTCGCCAGATACAAAAGTCTTCACAGATTCCTTTTTAGCCTCCTCTTCAGCCTCTTTTGATGCAAACAATTTGGCTGCTTCAATTCGCTCCTATCAATGACGACACAATATTAAATGCAACGTTTCTAAAAGTGAATGAATAGCAAAAGACAAAAAAGAACAACAAAACAATATACTGAGAATTCAGATAGAATAGTAGTGGTTCTATAAAGCAAGCATCAAATGGCTGCATCTTCCTTGTTTTTAAAATGTGTGATGCGTTTTGATCCCAAAAGTTGATGTGCAATGTGTGATGCGCACGAATCACGTATGTGAGACGTTTATTATTTAAAAAAAATATTTATACATAATATTTTAACATGTTAAGTTTTAAACACTAAAAATTTAGAGATGAAAATAAATAAATACAAGTAAAAAAGCTTTAGTACCACGAAAGAAGTTCTATATAACCAAAATAAGCCTTGAACCCTTATGTGTACAAGTAGTCTATGCAAAAGGTACAAGTAATCTATGCAGGAACACACTTAACAATTAACAACTTCATCAGCTCACTGTACAAGCTTATTAAGCTCATTGTACAATTTTACTCTAGAGTGGTCGATTTCAGAAAAATGTATGCATCAAGGCGCATCATGCGAGCGCATCATGGCATTGCAGCGCATCGCACCAACTGATGTGATCTCATCAGCGCATCGCGCATTATATGCTCCTGATCCGTGCATTTTTAAAACCAAGATCTTCACATGAGAGACTTACCATACAAGGGTTCAAAGACACACAGTTAAATTTGCGAGAAATGGGCTTAGTATTTGTGTCTTAAAGTCTATGTTGTCAAAGACGCAAGGCGCAGGCGAGGCGCATCGGTCTCGCCCGGAGCCTAGGCGCAAGGCGCAAAAAAACGTGGGTTTTTTTTAAGAAAAGCGCACATAGAGAAAAAAATATAAAAAATATGTTATGCTTTAAAAATAAATAAGATTCCACATATAAAATAAAATAAAAAAACTATTATATATGCCATTTAAGATCATGTAGCTAATAGTTAGTAGCAAAAGTTTAGGACTTATACACACGTAGTGATACCAAAAGTTGTACCAAAAGTTACTGGGACTTTACAAACGTTTGCGGTTACTAAAAACATTTCCATAACCATAACCATAACCATACCCAGTAAATCCCACAAATAGCAGAGCTATTTATAGGGTCTGGGGAGGGTGGGATGTAGACAGACCTTGCCTCTATCCATAGGGATAGAGAGGCTGCTTCCAGAGAGACCCTCGGCTCGAAAACGAACAGGAAACCAACACACCAAGTCAAAGAATATAGAAAGAATACAGAAATAAGAAGTCGCCCATACCAAGAAAATGATAAGAGTGACACAATATAATGTGAATCATGTATAATGGCATACAACATCATTTTGGCGTTAACACAATGGAAATCATGTATAATAGCATACAACATCATTAGGGCATAAACACAAGAAGGCAATCACCGGAAAAGTCCCTTAAAGAAAAAGAAAAGCCTACGTCCCTTAAAAACACCTAAGACCTTACTGCAATATCATCTAGAAATCCTTAACCCTAATCCTACGCCTCCACGAAGTCCTATCGTGGACCATGTCCTCAGAAAGATGCAACTCTAGTAAATCATGCCTAATCTGCTCATCCCATGTCAGTTTGGGTCTGCCTCTTCCTCTCCTCCCCTCCACAGTAAGAGTTTCTACTACTCTAACCGGTGCCGTCGCTTCCCTCCGCTTCACATGCCCAAACCATCTCAATCTCCCCTCCTTAATCTTCTCCGCTATACTAGCCACTCCTAGTCTTTCCCTAAAAACCTCATTTCTTATCCGATCTAACCTCGTATGTCCACACATCCACCTCAACATCCTCATCTCTGCTACCTCCATCTTGCGCGCTTGTGTCTTCTTGGTAGCCCAACAGTCTGTTCCATAAAGCATAGCTGGCCTAACTGCTACCCTGTAAAATTTCCCCTTTAGTTTAGTTGGGAACCTCCTATCGCACAATACCCCACTGGCTGCCCTCCATCTACACCAGCCAGCCTGTATGCGATGGGTTACATCACTATCTAGGTCACCATCTCTTTGTACAAACGACCCCAGATACTTAAATCTTGTTACCTGCGGGACCAATTGATCCTCAATGGTGATTTGGGTTTCATCGTCAATGGCTACATCGCTGAAATCACAGTGTAGATACTCAGTCTTACATCGACTAATCCTTAGGCCCTTGCCCTCTAAAGCTACTCGCCACTCCTCTATCCTCGCGTTCAGGCACTGTTTAGTCTCTGCAACCAACACAATATCGTCTGCAAAAAGCATGCACCACGGAACTGTCTCCTGAATCAACTTGGACAACTCATCCAAGACAACCGCAAAAAGAAAAGGGCTCAACGCAGACCCCTGGTGTAGTCCTACCTCCACAGGAAAGAAGTTTGTATCTCCTACAGGCGCGCGGACAGTAGTTTCCGTTCTATCGTAAGTATCCTTAATTATGTCTATATACTTCCCCGGTAGCCCTCGACCCTCCAAACTATCCCATATCAGTTGCCGTGGGACAGTGTCATATGCCTTTTCCAGGTCAATAAACACCATATGTAAATCTTGCTTCTTTGCTCTAAATTTTTCCATCAGCCTCCTTAGAATATGTATCGCTTCTGTAGTTGACCTCCCTTTCATGAATCCAAATTGGTTTACTGAAACCTGAGTTTCTCTTCTAATTCTAGTTTCAATTACCCTCTCCCAGAGCTTCATAGTGTGACTTAGCAGTTTGATTCCTCTGTAGTTCCCACAACATTGAGCGTCTCCTTTATTCTTGTATAAAGGCACCACGACGCTACTCCTCCACTGATCAGGCATTTTTCCAGACTTGAAAATACAATTGAACAAAAGTGTTAACCATCGGACTCCTTCTTCTCCCAAACACTTCCACACCTCAATCGGTATGTTGTCCAAACCCACTGCCTTCCCTCTTCCCATCTTCCTAAGTGTCATCCTCACCTCGTCATGTGTGATCCTCCTGCAGTAGCAATTATTCTGTTGTCGCCTTTGAATCCTTGAATTGCTGCTTTCATGTTGGTATGTCCTACCGTGGTTGAAAAGATTATGGAAGTAGGTTTGCCATCTCATCTTAATGTCTTGTGCCTTGACTAAAACACGTCCATCCTCTCCTTTGATAAACTTTACTACTCCTAGATCTTGTCTTATTCGCTCCCTAGCTTTGGAAATCTTGAACATATCATGCTCCCCCTCTTTCCTTTCCAAACGTTCATACATTTGCTTATATGCTGTGTTTTTTGCCTCGGTCACCGCCTTTTTTGCTTCCCTTTTTGCCTTCTTATATATCTCCCTTACCCTGAGCCGCTCCTCCTCATTTGTGCACATCAAAAGATCTCTAAAACTTTGTTGCTTATCCTTTATTTTGGTATGCACGTCTTCATTCCACCACCAAGACTCCTTATGCCCACTAGTCTTCCCTGTTGTGACCCCTAGCGTCTCATTCGCCACTGTAGTGATCGTGGTCGCCATAGCCTCCCACATCCGGTTTGCGTCGTCACCTAGTTGAATCGATGTCATTGAGTTAACTTTATCTCTAAACATCATTACGTTTTCTCCTTTCAAGTTTCCCCAACGGATCCTAGATCGGGTTTTCCTTTCCCCCTCAGTTAGCCTTACTTTTAGGGCTATATCTGCTACTAGCAAATGGTGTTGAGCCGCTGCAGTCTCCCTGGGTATAACCTTGCAGTCCATCCACGTCCGTCGATCTTCCTGCCTCATCAAAATATAGTCGATTTGCGTGTTGCGTCCTCCGCTACTAAAAGTGATCAAATGAGATTCTCTCTTCCTAAAGAACGAGTTAATAATACCTAGGCCGTTGGCTGCCGCAAAGTCTAGAAGGTCTCTACCAGGGTCATTTCTATCGCCAAAACCAAAACCTCCATGAACCAACTCAAAGCCATCACGATCCTTACCAATGTGCCCATTAAAATCTCCTCCTATAAAAATTTTCTCCTCCCTAGGTATGGCCCTTACTACTACATCTAGACAATCCCAAAACTCTCTTTTCTCTTGGTCTCCTAATCCCACTTGTGGTGCATATGCGCATACCACTGTCACTATTTGCTCACCTAATACTAACCTTAACACCATAATTCTATCGTTGTGTCGTATCACCTCGATTACATTCTTATGCAATTCTATAGAAACCAAAAATCCTACTCCGTTCTTTGCCCCATCCGACCCGGAATACAACAACTTGTACCCATTGCGCTCTTCTGCTCTCTGTCCTTTCCACCTAGTCTCCTGAAGACACGCTATATGTACCCTACGTCTTTTAAGTGCGTCTATCACTTCCAACAATTTACCACTAAGAGTTCCTACGTTCCAAGACGCCACGCGTAAACTACAACCTCTAGCTTTACCCTTACCTGCACCTCTCGTCCTTGGACATGATCTCAAGTAAACGTCATGGTTTCTATTGTCTATGCTTACAACTAACAACAAGTAGCAAACAACAAGTAGCAAACAACGGGCTACACAAAGGGCAAAACTACCTACTACTTCTTTTTTTTTTTTCTTTTTTTTTTTTTTTTTTTTTTTTACTTTTTCTTATTTTTCTAATGATTACATGAACCCTAATGTTGACAAAAACAACACACACAGCAAAAATCCAACAGAAAATCAAAGAGCTTCTTGTATATTCACCAATAATATCCTAAAACTAAATAGATAATGAATCAACAATGATTAAGCGTTCAACCTACTGCCTAAATTCACAAAAAATCAGCACATAAAATCAATCATAATTGAAATGAACCACTAAAAGGTGGAAGAAAACGACCTGATTGAACACACCTACGATTAATTAGGATCTGATCGAAGACCAAAACCGTAGAGAAAAAAGTGGTCGCAGGAGGGTTGTATTGTCGTCAGATCAACAACCCACCTTAATACTGACCGGAGATTCCTCTGAGATTTACCTGCTCGGAACCTTATACCTGGTGGCCGGAGACTTACCTGGTTGGAGATTTACCTGTTCGGAGGGTTGTACCTGGTCGCCGGAGATTTACCTGCTCGGAGGTTGCTCGTTGCCGGAGAGTTACCTGTTCGGAGTAACCTGCTCACTGGTTGCTTGTTGCCGGAGAATTACCGTCGGAGGTTGCTCGTTGCCGGAGATTTACCTGTTCGGAGTAACCTGCAGACTGGTTGCTTGTTGCCGTAGAATTTCCGTCGCCTGTTGCCGGAAATTGGCAGGTTTACGTTGGGAAATATGTACGAAGTGGAGAAAGGGGGGGTGGTGTACGGAGAGAAAAAGTCACTTTCACGCTACGGAGAGGTTAATGGTTTACAGCTGCAAAAAAAAAAAAAAAACTTTAAAAAATAACATTAAAACAGAAAAGTGCGCCTGATAGAAAAAGCCCGCGTTTTTTACTCGTAGCGCCATAGTTGTTAAAATCCATCGCCTCTAGCGCCTAGGCCCATTTTTCAGGCGAGGCGATGCAATTGAGCTTTAATTCTCCAAGTGATGGTTCATGCACACATTCCGGCAAGATTCCTAGATTCCAGAGAGTTTCCGGCCAAATTCCAGCTAGATTTCTAATATTATCTAAGGAAAACTACTTTTCTACACTAATACCCTAATATTTTAGAATTTTTGGTACTAAATAGATGAAATTAAATGCTTTATAATAGCTTTTGTTTATTTTATTTAAAGAATAGTATTATTTTTCTAATACATAACATATTTTTTATTTTTTTATGGTGCGTTTTTTTTCTCAGGCCCTCGCTTTTTTTTGCGTTTTCCGCCTAGGCCCCAGGCGAGGCCTATGCGCCTTGAGTGCGCCTAGCTCCTTTAATAACTATGCATAGCGCCTTGTTTCGGGCGCGCGCCTTGTTTCGGGCGCGCGCCTTGTTTCGGGCGCGCGCCTTGTTTCGGGCGCGCGCCTGAGCACCGTTTTTACAAAAAAAAAGCCCATATTTGTGCCTAAGCTACCACCAGGCGCTATAGGCTCGCCTCGTTGTGCCCGACTTTTGCGCTTTTGACAACTATGCTTAAAGTTAAGAATGTTCATCATTAAGCCCCACTTGAAGAAAGCAAATGGTCTAGATGTGAAAAAAAGGCTCTGCATCGTATGGTGTGATTGATATGCACATATTATTTTACTTCTTTGCTAATTTTATCACTTAATCATATAATATTACCAAAGATGAGTGCAAAATCAACTTTCAGTTAAGATATTTGAATCATTAAGAAACCTACAACTAACAAATAAACAGAAGGGAAATACACCATGAATATCCGATAACCAAACAATCCAATAGACATAGAGATATACAAAAGTAACAAAAAGTTAACTGACCTTTTGTTTGACTTTCATGAAATCAAGCACACGCAGCGCCTTCAATTTGTGAATAACATAGAACCAATAGTTCGGTTTCTTCGTGATGTTATTGTCCAGCAAGCTTAAGTACTGCAGCTTCGGGAGCGATGCAAGTGGATCAATCTCAACCAAATTAACAAGCCGATTGTTAGTAAGAACCAAAGAGTGCAATTTCGGCAAGAATTCTGTAAATTTAAACAACGCAACTTGTTATAAAACCATCACAAAACCAAACAAACAAAGTTTCAAATCATAGAACGGCATTTTAGTACCTCCGATGTTAGGGTTTATAGGAGTAATCGTGTTGTTATTCAGCAACAACGTTCCAAGTTGATTCAAATTGGGAAAGTTTTCGAGCTTAATAGTCTCGTTGTCTGACAAATCAATAGTGTCAAACTGATCCTGTTTATTAAAGATATCAACGTAAATGACCGATTACTAAACCCAACCCTCCTGCCATCTTTATGAAAAAACGTTAGAGGGAGGGAGGACAGACCTATGGTTTACTACCATACACTCTGGAACAAGATGGATTAATCAACTCTGGTAATTCACTAACTACAACCACAGCTTCTATCGTTGTTTCAGTATTCTTTTTACTTCTGCAGACCACCCCACTTCCAGTTTTCAGGTGTTCCCTAACAAAATCAAGAGTGCAACAAGTCAGAAGACTTAACCATACAAACATCATATATGTATATACTATATACACACAGATTATTAATTACTAAATATGTTTTGGAGTTATGATTCTAGTAATGGTCACTTTGTAGTCAGAACACTAGAACAGCAGTCCTGTACTAGGCAAAAAACTAGTATAAGTTTCTTATATGGAAGACGGTATGTACACATACCTCTACATATATGAAGAACCTGTATGAAATTATGAATTACCCCTAATGGGTCAAAGGGTGTGAAAATAAGATTTTGAGGTGTGAGTGTGTGACTTTATTAACACCAAATTCAAATCATCAACAAGCACACACTGAAAAACATTAACATAAACTATAATCTGCATCATATCAAACAAATTCAAGTCACTCAACACATCTACACCTTCCAAAAAGACACTATCTTTACACAAACTCATATCAAACTAAAATCATCATATAAATTAAACACACGTATACCTTTCAAGAAGACGGGTGTTTTTTACCCTCACACTGAGGACTCTCATCAAAATTCTTAACCGGATACTTAGCAGTCACCATCCAACTTCAAACACAAGATCATCATCGTTAATTTTAATTCCAGTAATCCCCCACCATTGGAAAAAAGCCCTAACCCTAATCCCCTTAAGTTCGGCAATCCGATTCTCAACGATCTTACCGGTGACTTTCTTCGAATAGGTGGCGAGATAGTTGTTAGGGGGGAGGATGAGGCGGCAGGGAGTTCCTAGGTCGACGGAGAACTCGCCGGCGGTGGTGTTGAGGTTGTATGAGAAGACGCCGGTGAGGAGAAGACCGATTGGGAACTCGTTGTGGGTGAGGATGGAGTGAGCGGTGGTTAACGATGTGGATGAGAGTGAAGATGATGGTGATTTGGTAGGGTTTGAAGAAGATGTTACAGAGATGAGGAGGGTGAGAAGGAGGTTGAAGAAGAACGTGGTTTTGAGACTACTCAAGTATGAAAACCTAATTCAATTACTAAATTAACCAATCGTAACCCTTATGGTCGTCCTAGGTATCTCTTCGTTCACCGGCGCTTGAATCCTTCTAGCGATTGAACAAGTCGTCCAGTTCGTCTTCACTTTAATCACTGGAATTAGGTATGAGTATTGCGGTTTGATTATTAGAAAGAGGGAAAACAAAGTGTTTCAATCCAAATTGCCGCCCAATTCCTTTTAAGAATCAGAACCCAATTAAAAAGTTAAATTTGAGAAATTTAAATCAATTATTTTACACATTCCATATTTCCATTTATCTAAATATTAATCTTAATTTTAAATTTTAAATATATACATTCTTTATTGTATTAATTTAAAATTTTAAATATATAAATTATTTATTGTGTTATTTATCTATATATAAAAATTTAAAGTTTAAATCATATTTAGAGGGAAACCAAAATAATATATGAAAAAAAAAAGATTTATTAAATCAATTAAACGGGAAATATATATTTATTTTAAAACTGAAATTATCGTCATTTAAATTCAGTGAGGCTCATTGATGGTCCTTTAGGCACATCGCTGGTCGATTACGAACAATGATGGTTGATTAAGTCACTGATTGTGAGCTACGAATAATGATAATATAGGGCCATAGAAATTCAGTACGCTCAAATCACTCTTAAATCCAGACCCTGCAACGCGGGGAAAATTAATATAGTTTTATTAGAGTGTTTCAAGGAGAGAAAATAGAAGATTTTAGAATTTTGAAGCACTTAGAAAATAGTGGCATACGTAAAGTACCACTAAAAGTTATCAAAAATTTTAGTGGCATATGGAAAGTGCCACTAAAACTCTAAATTAGTGGCATAAGAACTAAATGCTACTAAAAATGTGTGTTAAGCAAATGTGGCATACGTAAAGTGCCACTAAAACCTTAACTAGTGGCACAAAAGCTAAATGCCATTAGAAGTGTGTGCCACTAAATGGACTTTTTTTTGTAGTGACTTATTTTCTATGCCGAAGCTACTATTCGACTTCATGATTAGTTAACTTAGCTTATCTAAAGTTAACTACTTTTTGATCACATGGGTCATAACATTAAGTCTAAATCAACATACAATTTAGAACCCTTATCACTTCATATTACGCGTAATTGCCATATCAATCAAATACACATTTTCACTCTAATTTCAACACTTTTGTTCTCATTTAGGCATTTTAACAAACACCTAATGTGCATAAATTTTTACACATTTACAACTAGTTCATAACTAGTTATTTCTACTAAACATAAACATAATTTCAATTCCATTATGTCTAGCATGCATACTATTCTCAGATTCATCTCATGGAAATCAGTTAACACCAATTTAATAGTCATAATTCTAGGGTTCATCTTATTTCTACAAAACCCATCTAACACATAAATGGATAATCCTGAAATTCACAATTATGAACCTCAATTCAACAAGTAAATGACTAAGGTTTACTCATACACATAAAATCATTCCTAATTTCATCCTTGGATCATAAGCCGTCAATTTATTTGCAAGTAACCTACTTGTCTCAAATTTCAACTTCAACCAATCTAGGTTTTGTGACATACCTTGTGATCCCCATGACTTGGTGATCGTTTCTACGCGTTCATGCACGAATTTGAGACCCAAATACTCCTTCAATTTGGTGATCTTTGATGAACAAGGGTTTCCCCTTGTTTTCTCCAGCCGAAGTCGACACACACACACACACTTGGTGTGTGTGTTGTGTTTTGTTTTATTAATAAACCCAATCTTTTAGTATTTCCCCTTTTGGTCCCTCAAGTTTAGTTAGTTATTAAGTAGGACACAATCTAACTATTTCTAACACTATTCCCACTTATTAACTAGGTTAAATATTTCTAGTTAACTTAGTGGGTTCGGGGAAATTATGACTCAGTTTATTTTAAGTCCCGTTAGTTCAGACTTCTTATAAACTTTATTTCCTTAAAAGCATTTATTCACATTGTATTTAATATTAGGATTATCTGTTTAAATCCTAATATTTATCGGGTTACTCTTACCACTAACGGTACTTTACCCGTCTTTTAGTATTAACGGGGTTTGATTACCAAACCTGTTTTCGGGGTGTTACACTGATTAGAGACACAACAGGTTAAAAGGTTAAAAGGTTCGGAAATGGTCCAACGGTCATGAACAGTAAAAAGACAAGTCAGAGCTTTGTCACATCACCCTTTGCGTGTGAAACCTCCTGCCCAGCCGCAACCAGAACATGTGGGAGAGCACACCCTTTTGTCCGCAGGTCCAAACCCTTCAACCCCTAAAAGGATAAGTCCCTCACTGCAAGCCAGGTTCACTAGTTAAAGGTTTCTCCTTTGAGAAACCTCTTCCCCTATAAATTGCATCCCATGACAAGCATGCCAGACATTCTGGAATCAGCAGAAAACTATCTCAATTCTCTGATTCTCCTTCTCCCTCTCGAGAACAAGCTTCATGCTTACTTCTCTTCTTCTTCTCCCATGAGAACTAGCTTTATGCTTGCTTCTCTTCTTCACACTAAATAATTCATCTTCTCCAACGATTGCTTTCTAGGCTGATTTCTAATCAGTTCAGGATCTAAGGAGAATAGCAACAATACTAGTGAACCTCTCTCCACGTCTTGCAAACGTGGGGGGACCCCACGACCTGCGTTATGCTAACTGAAACCTTGAACCCTTTTACCCAGAGATATCGCTACAGGCCTTGGTCTTGTATTTGTTGTAGCAACAGGTAGTTTTATTGTGAACTAGAACAGCTAATGTTCTAAAAGAAAAGGCTACCAAAAAGGTTTGTAGTTTGTTAAAAATGCGGATATAGTTTGTAGAAAGTCGACCAACAGTTAAAGGTTTTCACTGTATTTTGATATTTTTTTTAATGTCTGATTATACTTATAGATAATTAAAAGTCGCAACTTTTCATTCTAAATAGGCAAACAAAGTTTCTTTTTGTAGGGTTATATAATTTCTCATTAAAGTAATATGATAAAAAATTATCGTTCACCCAATTAGTATACTCTTATTGTAATTCAACTTTTATTATAT
The DNA here is from genome assembly GCA_030545235.1 of Helianthus tuberosus. NCBI lineage: Eukaryota > Viridiplantae > Streptophyta > Magnoliopsida > Asterales > Asteraceae > Helianthus > Helianthus tuberosus. The sequence goes on from CM060408.1 coordinate 76,483,874, forward strand.
AGTTAATAATAATGCTTAAAAATTATTATTATGATTAACATTATTATTATATTAACATTATTCCCGTTCAGCTCCTTCATCACACCAATGCTAACACCTTAATCTAAACCATGATGTCTAGTGAATTCACACCGAGTATCTATATCTATAATTTATAATAAATCAAAATCATGTTAGGTCGCATGGCAATATTCTAATACCTCTAAATGCCATGTGGCATCCTTACATTACCTAAGTAAAAAAAATGAGCGAGATTTTGCATTTGCCTAAATCCATCGTACAAAAACCCTAGGTTTCTTCCTATGCCACTTTATTCTTTCTAGGTTTCTTCATTTGCCTTTCTCACCGCTTCTTCCTTTATCTCCCCCCTTTATCATCCAATGTAACCTTAAAGGAATCTACACCAGTTCTTCGTTCGATGATTACTGATGCAATCCGATGGAATGATGGATCTTTCAAATGTTTATTGTATACTAACTAAGACACACGGATCTTATTCCCCTGCCTGACCCGCTTAGTTTTGGAAACCCTAAAAATGACATCCCAAAAATTGATCGCAGCGCTGAGTCCTCTATGACTTCGGAAGATTTTCATAAAAAACTATGATTAGTAATAATTGTTTCCAACGATCTTGATCAGGGGGAAATAAAGGAGTGGAATGAGTGTCTGCAAATGCTTGGAGAAGCTAATCTGGATGAGCATGGTAATTTTAGTGACGCTAAGGATTCTAATGTCACATCTTGATGTGAAGGGTTATTGATATAAGTGTTGTGGATTTTTTTACAACGTGATTTAGTGAACAATGTGTGAGATTAAATATATTAATATTATAATATTTAATCTTGTAGCCATTATAATCATTTATATTATATAGATTAAAATATATTAATAACCTATTAATAATTAGTTGGTAATTGTTGATGAACCATATTACCCTTATTAACTAATTAGGTTTCCTCTTGGGTGTATATATAAGGAGATTATTAGAGAGTTTAAGGGTTAGACAATTAGACAATTACACAACCCTCATAACATCAATAATCGGCTCTCTCTCCTAACCAAAACCAACCCTTGTTTCGGTTTCATCACCATCATAATCTTACACCCTAAGGAGGAACCAGATTATCCTGACAAGTATGTCAAACTCAATGGCTGTATCTCTGACTGGATTCCCTGCTTCCCTGTCTGCTGTAACAGGTATGTTATTCATGTTTTCCATTATGTTTAAACATAACTGATCAACATGTGGTATCAGAGCATATGTTGGTAAATCAGTTCTGTTTTCGTATCCATTATTCTGGGATCAAAATCTGGAAAACAGAATTTTTTGAAAGTTTATAAAAATCAAGGCTGTTTCGAGTACTTTTGTGCCGAAATCACTGTTTTCGGAAGATGTTGCTTAATATATTGACTCGAAACCAATATGGGTATATTAATGTCCGAAATCGGTTAACAGAACTCTTAAAATTAAGGTTTCAGATCCCAGAATTATATTTTAATTTTCTAGGGTTCATCACTTGTTCTAAGAAAAACTCGAAAATTCCTTAAGTTTTGGAATATAATTTGGATTAGTGGGTGTTTTTTTACTGTTTTGATCTGAATTTTATCTATTAAAATTTTCTAAAACTGTTAATAGATAATCAGTTATAATTTTCAAAATCTTTTGATAACTTTAGATCAGCAATAAAACAGGAAACATTATCCCACAATCCCTAAAATTTCGAGTTTTCAGTTATCTTCACAACAACAGCTGTTAACAGTTGACTCGAGACCATCACTCGAGACTACAAGGTCTCGACTCGAAATCATAAGGGTTCTCAAAACTTTACAACTCGAGACAAAGGTCTCGACTCGAGACCATAAAGTTTCAACTCGAGACCACTGAGGTTTCAACTAAGGGCTTCAATCTTCACAACTCGAGACCGTGGTTGCGACTCGAGACCTCATTATGAGTCGAGATCTCATAAAATACAGTAGTCGAGACCATGATTACGACTCGAGACACTGAAGTTGCGACTCGAGACCAAGGTTACGACTCGAGACCAAGGTTGCGACTCGAGACCTCATAACTGACTCGAGATCTCATAACTCAGTCGAGACCTGACTTGTGACTTGACTCGAGACCTCACTCGAGACCTCATAATTGAGTCGAGATCTCACTCGAAACCTCATTATTTTAGGCTGTTTAATGTGAACTAAAATTTAGAATCAGATAACTGTTTACAAAACCAAAATCAGATAACTTTTTACAAAACCAGTTCGATCCGCGCTAACAGGTGGTTTGCTATTAAATACTTGGTTTTGTAAACACTTAATTACCTAATCAGAATCAGATAACTTTTTACAAAACCAAAATAGCTTTACTTGAATGAGCTTCTGACTGTATCATTTCTGGCCAAAGCTGATTTAATACATCTATTTATTGTTCAAGTATTATAAAAGCTATGTTGAGTACGCATTACAAACGTAAAATGTCTTAATTTGTGGCCAAAACTGATTTTAATTCATTTATGTCTAGCATACTTGACAAGTGCATAACTAAAGTGATTGTCTCATTTTCTGGCCAAAGCTGATTTGTCACGATTACTTTGCACACATACTTAAATGATTACACTTCTGGCCAAAGCTGATTTGTCTTCATTTAAGTAGAATTTTAACTAAGTCTATTATTTTGATGTTAGTAATAGACAATATCACAGCTTCATAATTAAAATGGTCATTATTTATGCCTGCCTTAGTGTAACATGCCCATAGATCACATTAGGACTTCCTTCTTAGTATCATAATTTGCTCATCTTATTTCCACTATCAGAACTCAATTGCGGGATTCCACCTTTGACTGGTGATAACTTTGCTGAATGGAAGGATGCCCTCATGCTTACACTTGGATTACTAGACTCCGATTATGCTCTTAGAGAGAATAAGCCAGCGGACCTTACCACTCAAAGTACTGCTGCTGAGCAGATAGTTCATGAAAAATGGACTAGGTGTAACCGCATGTCTCTCATGTTCATGAAGCAGTCCATACACAATGCAATTAAAGGAGCTATTCCTGATTCTGAGGATGCTAAAACCTAACTGGCTTCTGTGGAGGCACAATTCAAAGGAACATCAAAAGCACACGCTAACACTCTTATCCTCAAGCTGGTGACGACTAAGTATGATGGGAGGAGCGGCATTCGCGAGCACATCATGATGATGCATGACATGGACGATGAGTGAGCTGGTCGCTATGTGCGTACAGGAAGAAGAGCGTATGAAGATAGATCACACTATTGATGTTGCTAACTTCACCACCTCCAACTCTAAGAAGATGAAGAACAATTATCATAGAAAGGATGATTCTAAGGTCCAAAAACCAAATCCTAATACAAGTACACCTTCCAGCTCTAAGAGCTCCTTAGGCAAACCCTATTGCAAGTTCTGTAAGAAAATAGGACATAAGCAAAAGGAATGCCCCGACTTCAAGGAGTGGCTGGCTAAGAAAGGTAACGATTTTTTCATGATACTTGAGTCCTTTAATTTAAATGTTCCTGCTAATTCTTGGTGATTTGATTCTGGTTCTATGGTTCATATAACCAACTCTACTCAGGGATTCCTTTCAATCCGGAAGCTGGGAAGAAACCAAAGAACACTTAAAATTGGGGATGATCGGGAATTAGAAGTGAAGGCCATAGGAACATTACAATTATTTTTGAAAACTGGTTTATGTATTAAACTTTATGATACCTTATATGTTCCTGAGGTAACTCGGAACCTTGTATCAGGACCAAAGTTAGACATGGACGGTTTTGTTGTTTCCCATGGTCATCGCAAACTCTCTATTCTCTATGATTCCGTTGTTTATGGTACTGGCATTCTGGATGGTGGTCTTTATAGATTAGAACTAGATGATAATTTTTCCAAATCTTGGTTGTCATATAATATTAATGAATCACTCACAAAGATGAAACAGATTCGAGACTTAGAGACTTCATCTATGTCGTGGCATCAACATTTAGGGCACATCTTAAGAGAACGATTAAATCGTCTCGTAAAGGATGAAGTCTTACCTCCTCTCGATTTCACTGATTTTGGAACATGTGTCAAATGTCTCAAAGGCAAAATGACATTAGCGAATAAGAAAGGTGCCACTAGGAGCTCTAATCTATTAGAACTCATTCATACTGACATTAGTGGTCCCTACCAAATCGTTGGCATAACAGGACATACTTCATTTATCACTTTCATTGATGATTATTCTCGTTATATGTACTTCTATCTCATTAAGGAAAAATCTAAATCTCTTACAACTTTTAAAGATTGTAAAGCTGAAGTTGAAAAGCAATTAGATCGTCAGATTAAAGTTGTGAGATCAGATAGAGGCGGTGAATACTATGGAAGACATACTGATGTGGGTCAAGCTCCTGGTCCATTTTATGAGTTTTGTAAGGGCCAGGGGATTGTGAACCAATACACCATGCCTGGTACACCTCAGCAGGAAGGTGTCGCTGAACGAAGAATCGTACCCTTATGAACATGGTGCGCAGTATGTTAGCCAACACTAATTTACCATTATTCCTCTGGACTGAAGCGTTAAAAGCAACTGTTCATATACTCAATAGAGTTCCTTCTAAGTCTGTCCCTAAAACTCCTTATGAACTTTGGACAGGAAGGAAACCGAGTCTTAAATATATGAAAGTATGGGGCTGCATTGCTGAATCAAAACTCTATAATCCTGTCCTAAGGAAACTTGACCCTAAAACAGTTACCTGTTTCTTTATCGGGTATCCTGATCATTCGAAGGGTTATCGTTTCTATTGTCCTTCCCATGTCACCCGTATTGTTGAAACCAAGCGTGCTGCATTCCTGGAGGATTTCAAGGTCAGTGGGAGCAGTACTAACCCTTACGAAGAATTGCAAGAAGTACAAGACGCAGGGGGGGGGGAGACTAGTCTCTTACCATTACTCCGTTTACTCCTCTTGTACCCAATGCAACAACTGCACCTGAAGCCACTGCACAAATTCCATCTCCACAATCAGAACCTATTATACCTCATAACGAAGGCACATCAAACGCTCAAAACCAAGACAACGCTGAACCCGATAATCAACTCAGGAGGTCATCTAGGCAAAGAAGGCCTACTAATTGGGATGATTATGTTACCTACCTGACTGAAATGGATGCTGGAAAGCTCAATGATCCTACCTCTTATAATGAAGCCATTAGCAGTGATCAGTCTTCTGAATGGAACAAAGCTATGATTGATGAGCTTAAATTCGTGAAGAAAAATGACGTTTTGGATTTGGTCAAATTACCCAATGGTGTCAAACCTGTAGGATGTAAATGGGTGTTCAAAACAAAACTGGATCCGAATGGGAACGTTGAACGCTATAAAGCGAGATTAGTTGCAAAGGGCTACACTCAGAAAGAGGGAATTGATTATCAAGAGACGTTTTCACCTGTCTCTTGTAAAGATTCATTAAGGATCGTTATGGCCCTAGTAGCTCATTTTGATTTAGATCTGCATCAGATGGACGTCAAAACTGCTTTCCTTAACGGAGACTTAGACAAAGATGTTTACATGAAACAACCTGAAGGCTTTAAACCTGAAGGTCAGGAGCATCTAGTCTGTAAGTTGAAGAAATCCATTTATGGGTTAAAACAAGCATCACGTCAATGGTACCTCAAGTTTGATGAAGTCATGAAGAGACAAGGTTTTATGAAGAATCAAGTGGATCAATGCACCTACCTCAAGATGAGTGGGAGTAACTTTACTATACTTGTTCTTTACGTAGATGATATTCTATTGGCAAGTAATAGTTTAGACATGTTGCATGAGTCGAAGCGGTTACTCTCGCATAACTTCGACATGAAGGATCTCAGAGATGCTTCTTACGTCATTGGCATCGAAATTCACCGAGATAGACACAAAGGGATCTTAGGATTATCTCAAAAGACTTACATAGATCGTGTCCTTACACGTTAGAACATGCAACAGCGCAAACCCTCCGTCGCTCTAGTAGTTAAGGGAGATGTTTTCGGTTCATTCCAGTGTCCGACAACAGAGGTTGAAAAGGAGCAAATGAGCCAGATACCTTACGCGTCAGTAGTCGGGAGCCTGATGTATGCTCAAGTCTGTACTCGCCCAAATATCGCTTATATTGCTGGAATGCTAGGCCGTTATCAGACTAATCCTGGCCTAGATCACTGGAAAGCAGCTAAGAAGGTCCTTAGATATCTGCAAGGGACGAAAGACTATAAACCGACTTATAGAAGAAGTGATCACTTAGAAGTGGTAGGTTATTCTGATTCTGACTTTGCCAAATGCAAAGATGACAAGAAATCTACTTCAGGCTACATCTTTATGTTAGCAGGCGGACCTATCTCATGGAAGAGTCATAAACAACAGTTAACCACAACTTCCACAATGATGGCAAAATACATTGCTGTTTACAACGCAACCTGTCATGGAATGTTGCTTAGAAATCTGATCACTGGACTCAAAATCGTTAATTCCATTTCTAGACCATTGAAGCTTTACTGTGATAACTCAGCTGCCGTTAGTTTCTCGAACAGTAACAGTTCGACCGGAGCTGGTTTATATCTCGATACAAAATATTTGTTCGTACGTGAACGAGTTGAGGAAAATAATCTTTGTATTGAGTATATTAGTACTAAAGATATGCTTGCGGATCCGATGACAAAAGGTCTCCCACCTAAAGTTTTCGAAGAACATATATCGAATATAGGACTTACTAAAGACCTTATTTAATGGCATATTGTACTAGCTTATGTTTTAATTAATAAAATTTCCTCAGTTTGATTTTGTATGCCTCTAACATATATTCTGCCGGTGTAATGACATATAGATAAATATAAATACAAATAAGACGCTAAAGGGCTTATGCGTATTTTAATCGTAACTATTAGGTTTTAAATTGAGGCTATAGTATGACTAATGGGGGTCCTGAGTCGAATGATGATTCAACGGCTGTATTTCTCTGCTATAGTTCTTGGTTTAAGGCTAAAATGAGTATTAACTCCTGGCCAGGCTCATCTAATACTCATGATAAATGATTACTCGGCTAAGTGGGAGAATGTGAGATTAAATATATTAATATTATAATATTTAATCTTGTAGCCATTATAATCATTTATATTATATAGATTAAAATATATTAATAACCTATTAATAATTAGTTGGTAATTGTTGATGGACCATATTACCCTTATTAACTAATTAGGTTTCCTCTTGGGTGTATATATAAGGAGATTATTAGAGAGTTTAAGGGTTAGACAATTAGACAATTACACAACCCTCATAACATCAATAATCGGCTCTCTCTCCTAACCGAAACCAACCCTTGTTTCGGTTTCATCACCATCATAGTCTTACACCCTAAGGAGGAACCAGATCATCCTGACAAGTATGTCGAACTCAATGGTTGCATCTCTGACTGGATTCTCTGCTGGCATGTCTGCTGTAACAGGTATGTTATTCATGTTTTCCCTTATGTTTAAACAGAACTGATCAACACAATGAACTTTTACTATTCCAAGCTATATAACTTATATCACTTTTTGATGTTGATATTATATGTTTATCTCTTTTTGTATGATTTAGTGTTAAGCAAGAATATGGCTTGGAGAGGCACTGCACACAGGATTTGATAAGCAAATAAACATATGCGTACTTTCTGATGGGGAGGTGTTGTAGTTACACAAGACATTTGGTATTGCTGTTACACAACACATAGCATTACATGGCATTGCGTTTTACAAATCGATTGTTGTTTACATGTTCATTCTATGCTTCTAATAGTTGAACAAAGTTGATAGTTGCTATACTCGTCTTTTTTATAAATGAGTGCTTGTTTTATGGTCTTATGGTATTTTTTAGTATTGCTTATGCGGACAAACCGTTTGATATTATTTTTCTGCTTACTTTTAAAATCGCTACTTTTTAGACGTCATGATTTAAGCTACAACAAGATCCCAACTACTTTTTTTAAACGGCAAATTTGGATCACTGACGGACCATTGAAGTATATTTATTTTGTTAATAGAAGTAAGCTACAACAAGACCCCAACTACTTTTTTTAACGGAAAATTTTGATCGCTGACGGACCACTGGAGTATTATCGTGCCACCAGCGAAACCACCCGTTCATATCCATCTCCACTAGTCGGAATGGTTTTCCCTTGATCTTAATCCAGTATATGGGGTGTGAAAAAATGGGGGGCAAAACTCGTACGGGAAGGCCGAGTTCTCTAAGTTCTCAAAACTCGGAATGGTTTTCCCTTGTGTGTGTGTGTGTATATATATACATAGGAGAATGATTCGTTATAAATCACCCTTTATTGCGAGAATCGCGAGATCCAATGTGAACACAACCAAAAATACTTAGAAAAATCTAAAAAACAAAAAACAAAATTTTATTAAACATCGCTAATTTTCGTCAATAATTTTTTTTAGACGAAAATTAGCGATTGTTTTAAAAAAAATATTTTTTTTTTTTGTGTGTTTTACATTTTTAAAGGTTTTTGTGGAGTTTAGTTTTATGGTTTAGTTTTTAGCATTTAGCTTGGGGGGGGGGGGGGGTTTAGGTTTTTGGGGGGGTTTAGCTTTATGGTTTAGTTTTTTACATTTAGCTGGGGGGGGGGGGGGGGTGTTAGGTTTTTGGGGGTGGGGGTGGTTAGTTTTTTTTTTTTTAATTTTGGGTGGTGTAGTGGGTTTATTTTGTTGTGTTCATATTGGTTCTCGCGGTTCTTGCAACAAAGGTGGTTCTCGCATGAACCTTACCCTATATATATGGTCAGGATTTAGAGAGAACGGTGAGAACGATTTTGGCGGTGACATGTGGCATTGATGCTAAATTACACTAAGGGGTAATATTGTCAAAAAAATCCACTCACACGAACTGGGTGTTCAAATAAAACGCCATAAAAACACCCAATTAAAAAAAAGGCCATGAAAATACTCAGTTAAAAACGCCATAAAACACCAAGTTCATAAAAACGCCATGAAAAAACTCAGTTGAAAATGCCATAAAACACTCAGTTCAGAAAAACGCCATGAAAATACTTAGTTAAAACGACATAAAAACACCTAGTTCAGAAAAACGCCATGAAAAAACCTAGTGTAAAACGCCATAAAACTCAGTTAATTTTTTTTTCGAAAAGTATATCAACAGTATATTCGTTGGAAAGATAAAAAAACACTAAGTTTTATGGTGTAATTTTTTTCGAAAAATAATCACGTATAAAAAAGTTATTTTCGTTTAAATATGATGAGGGAAAATGACATGTGATTAGCATGTGCACCTTTGTTTGGATCTTCCTGTTTTACCACTCCTGGTAATTCCAAGGCCCCTATTATTTACAAAAATGTCACCGCATCAATCTCAGCCACAAACCACTAAGATCTTGTGGATGAGAATTGTTCTCACTCTTTGAGGCGTTCTCTCCTAATCATGTTCCTATATATATATATATATATATATATATATATATATATACTATATTATAATGCATGAGGGAGGGGTATTTTAAGATACAAAAAAAGAACTTTTCTCCCCTTTATTTATAGAAACACCCCTAAAATGAGGGTAGTTTGGTCTTTTAAACACTATTTATTTTTTAGCCCCTAAACTTGTTACACTTAAACCCCTGAGGTTTTAACAAAATTATTGATAATTAGTTACAATTCACCCTTCCACAACAAACTTATAATTTTTATTACGTATTTTTTACATATCTTATAAACTATACTGTTTAAAAAAAATCCAAAGATAGCATGACGACTTACACATTTTTGTTGACGTTTCGATAGTTGTCTTGTTCAATATCGACGCACAGATTAAAAGGTACAAGTCGATAATGCTTTAATGTACAAGTGATTAATACTTGTGATCTAATGCGCCTAATCTACAAAGATGGGCTCCATCTATGCAAACAAAAAAAAAAATTTAAAGTACCATAACATAAAATGAAGATATTATGTGTCACATTTTATTTTATTAAAACTGCCTAATATGTATACTTAGATATATCTTATAAAAATTTAAAACTAACCACAACAAACTTCCTAAATAACGGGGTGGCAAATCTAAAATTAAACCCTAATGCACTTCTATAGTTACTACTATAAATACACAAGGGACACCCCTATATCTATTGCTAAACAAAGTTAAAAAATGGATACAGTTCTGAATTCAATTGTTGCGAAAAACCAAACATGCGAGATTGAAAATTCTAAGGTCAGTTCTGTTATATCGCAACAGTGAATAATTGTTTTCTTTTATTTACTTTTATGTGAATGTTAACTTATTTGATTTTTCAGATTCAGTTGCATGATGAACATGCCAATTTAAACAACCCAGTTATCGAACAAGCTTCTAAGGTATTGATTTTGCTGGTTTTTGAGTATTATTTTTGCGTATATCTTTCATATTAACATGTTCGTTATGTTATTACATGTGTGTTTTATTGCAGGATGATGATGATAAAAGTGTTGATATTATTTCTTATGGTGCAATGTTTAGTCCATACAAGTCTAATCTTCAACGTGAATTTAGTGAAGATGTAATTTTAAGGTCTATTTAATCGTTTTTTAACTTTCGTATTCAATTTTTGTCCTTTTAAGAATCAGAAGTTTGAGACTCAAAAGAAGAGATCCAAGAGACTCTCTGAATGAAAATTGAGTGTGTTTATTAATTTAGACGATTCTGAGAACAATGCCAAAGAAGAGGAATTAAAAGATACTGTCGATTCAAGCACAAACCAGAAAACCCGATTAAAAGTACCTCGAGTGTCAATTCAGAAGTGGAACAGATTTCATGCAGCCTAATATGAAATATATGAAGTGTTTTTATGTTTTTTTTTTTCGTTTTCGGTTGTTATGCTTGATCTAGACGTATCAATAAAGTTTATTTTATATTTGAACTTTATTTTTGGTGTTAATATAATGAACTTATTGACCATATTAATAAGAGCAAATTACAAAAATTGTCCTTTATGTATGTCACTTATTGCAAACTGTGTCCATTATCTTCAATAATTACAGAAAACGTACTCAATGTTTGTAAACCCTTGCAAGTTATGTCCTTTAGCCCTAACTCAGTTAATTTTTGTGGTTAAATCTGGCCAAATGAGCCCCACATGAAGGTATTTTTGTGGTTAAATCTGACCAAATTGACCTCACATGAGAGTAAAATGACCAAAATACCCTCATGTGAGGTCCATTTGGTCATATTTAATCACAAAAATTAACTGAGTTAGGGCTACAGGCCATAACTTGCAATGGTTTGCAAACATCGAGTACGTTTTCTGTAATTATTGAAATAAAGGACACAGTTTGCAATAAGTGACATACATAAAGGACGATTTTTGTAATTTACTCTATTAATAAAGTTCAAAATAAAGTTAGTATCCTAAATTTACAAGTCAACTAAACTTATATAAGTTAATATCCTAAAGTTGCAATAAATAGATACTGCAATTAGATATAGTAAATCAGAAATTATAAAATATTGCAGTTATTCTTGGATATTAATCTAATATTTGTATTTCTTAATTGAAAAATAATAATATAATAAAGTAATAAACTTTAAAGCTAAACTAAAAAACTGAACTTACTATGATATAAAGTTAATAAAAATATAAACTACTAACATCCTATTTTTTATAAAAACTGTTTTTAAAATTTTATAAAAATAATTTTTTTATATATATAAAAACGAAATTTAACAATTAAAATTAAAGGTGTAAAACGTACTTAAGAGTCAACTACTATTTTTTAAAGACAAAAAATTTAAACTTAAAGTTTATTGGATGAGTACCATGTGGATATTTAAGAAAAGTTATGAACTTTAAACAATAAAATTATACACTTTATCATTTAACCAACAAAATAAACTTATTTTACAACAATAACAGCTTATCTTTTATTTTTTGTCATTTGATTATTATTTTTTTATTAAAAAGAAAACTTTACATGCGTAAAACAAATATTTTACTTTATTTATAAACAAAAATTTTGTTTTTATAAAAAAATAATTCTTTTATAAACATTTTTTGTAACAAGTAATATAAATAAAATACTCCAGAAATTTACAATCTTTACTAGATAAATACTAAATTGTGTTGCAAATTTTTAGAAACTATTAGTTCAACTATATTGTTATAGATAATATTAGTTAGTTTTAAAAGAATTCTTTACCAACCTAACTAGATACATAATGGATTCTATTGCATATTTTTAAGGATTATAAGTTAAAATACAATCATATAGATAAGATTAGTTACGAACTAAAAATCTGAACTTGGTATGATATAAAATAAAGATACAAACTCTTAACATCCTATATTTTTATAAAAACTGTTCTTGAATTCTTATAAAAATATAATTTTTTTATATCTGTAAAAAATGAAATTTAACAATTTAAGTTAAAGGTCTAAAACGTACTTACGCGTCAAATACTATTTTTTATTTTTATAAAAACGAAAATTTTAAACCTAAAGTTTATTGGATGAGTACTATTTGGATATTTAAAAAAGTTATGAACTTTAAAAAATAAAATTATACTTTATAATTTAACCGATAAAATAAACATACTTCACAATTATAACAACTTATCCTTTTTTTTTTTGTCTTTTGATTATTAATTTTTATAAAAAAAAAAATTGTCTTTTGATTATTAATTTTTATAAAAAAAAACAAAACTTTACATATGTGTAATACTTATGACATATATCCACCACAATAAGAAAACTACTAGAAACGAGTGTCGCAATGTAAAGTGTTGTCCTCGTCGCATCGCGCGGGCACCCTACTAGTATATATATATATATGTAGGGTAGGGATCCTAAGAGAAGAGCACCCTAGTTAAGAAACTTGAAAAACATTTTGGACCACATATTTCTCCAAGCCAAAAAAGAAGGTTTTTTTTTCGTTACTTCTAACCGCTTATTTTTAAGAGTTTTTTTTTTTTTTTTTTTTGCATATATACATATATCTATTGTCAATTTTGAATTATACACATATGTATATAGGTAATTTTTAAAGTAAACAAATGTGTATATTATGAAAAATATATATATATATATCCTTAACCTAAGAAGTGTAGGAAACCGGATCAAACGGGCTGATTGAGCTCATTACAACGGTATTGGGACCGACTCATTGTGCAATGACCAAACATCTATAAACCATAAACGATAAAGCTAAATCCTAAACCTTAAGGCTAAACCCTATGCTAAAACTTAAAAACTAAACCCTAAAGCCTAAAACTAAACCCTAAAGCTAAATTCTAATGTTAAACCCTAAAGCTAAACCCTAATACTAAGGTGCTGTTTGTGTTTGAAAAGGTAAAAGGTATGCAGTCTGTGGACCACATCTGCAAACATCTGCAGGAGAAGAGGTGGACCAAAGGTCTGCAGTCTGCAATGAGAAGACTGTTTGCTTGTTTTATCAAAAAAAAAAAAATTATCAAAAAAAAATTAATTTCTAACCATCGCTCTCCTCGGACCCGACCCACATAACATAAACCAACATCACTTTAGGTCAGAATCTCATCATAAACCTCGTATAAACATCATCTCCTTCTCTTCAATCCTTCATCCACCCTAACCATCTCTAACCTTCATCTACCCCGAATCTTCACCAAATCAAACTTTTCAAGAGTCCATCTTGAATGATTTTTCACGAGGAACAAGATTCTAGTATCCGTTTGGTCCGATTCGCTTCTGTTTGCAAGAAATCAACACATTGTGTGAAGAACCCTAATTTCCAAATTTGGGGTTTTTCGCTTTTGAGATGGGTGATGGAGGTGGAGGTGGTGGCGGAGTGGAGGTGGGCGGCGGAGGAGGTGGTGTCGGAGGTGGAGGTGGTGGCAGAGGAGGTGGTGGCGGCTGGAGGGAAAAGAGGAGAAGAGGGAGAAGAGGTTTGAAGACTTGGGTTGATGTCTGTGTGGGGAAGAGGTGGGGAAGTTGTTTTTAGTGAGAAGCTCTTCAAGAAAACAAACAAGCTGCAGGACACAAAGGTCTGCGCGCATCTGCGCGACACATATATAAGTGCTCAAAAGAGCTTTTGCCCAAAAAACAAACACCACCTAAATCCTAATCTTAAACCCTAAAGCTAAACCCTAAATACTAATACTAAACACTAAAACTAAACTCTAAAAGTTAAACCCTAAATACTAATACTAAACACTAAAACTTACCCCTAATGCTAAAGCATAAATACTAACGCTAAACCCTAAATCTCAAACTAAATCATTCACCTCAATCATAGATTTACAACACTTATTTTTTAATTTTAAACATGTATATTAATATATATATATAGTTAAAAAATTGACAATATACACATATGTATACTTAAAAGATTAACAAAATACACAGATCTATAAGTTAAAAGATTAACAATATACACATGTGTATAAATTCCTTAAAAAACATAAAAAAAAAAAACTTACAGAAAAAGCTCTGATTTTTCAAAAAAAAATATATATTTTGCGTTTTTTACCCTTTTTTTTTTTGTATTTTTTGCTTAAGGAAAATGGGGTGTTCAGAATACTTCTCAAGTTTCTAAATTAGTCTACTACTTCTCACACGATCCTAACCCTATATATATATAGGGTAAGAGTAAAGTAAGAACCACGTTGAGTTGTAAGAACCATGAGAACTAGGCCTTCCAAAATTTTTCTTCAAGAAATAAAATTTTCAAAAATCTTTAAAAAATCACTTAATCTAGTGAAAAGTTAAAAAAAAAATGTTGTATGCAAAATTTACATCAGGTGTAAATTATTGGTGATGTATTTTAAGAGCGGGAGTAAGGTGGAGAAGATTATAGACCAACTATCTTTATGCTTTATGTTTTTACTTTTCAAATGAAATCACTCCGGAGCTTGGTTTGCGGGAGAGCATTAGACCAATTGTAATAGTGTGTTAGTATAGGTTAAGAATGTAACATTGTGCTCTATATATAAACCACATCTATTGTAACCCAAGACACAACAATATAATATAACGATATTTATAATTTGAATATGTAATGTAATGTAATGTTTATTGTTGTTCACCCTAAAAACTCAAAATCAAAATACGAACAAGTTAGTTTGCCATTTCATTTATGTAACCTATACATATATACAGTAATGTGTAGTACTATAAACACATATATTTAGTTAAATAATAAAAAAAAATTAAAACATATAAAAATATATAAAATATTGATAAAAATGAAAAGATGAACAGTTTAGATTTGTTTTGGTGTTTTAAACAGTTTATTATTTTGTAACAATTACCTATTTTTAACGGCTATTTTATAAAAAAAAAATGCCAAAAGGCTATACAAAACGAGACTTACATATTATTACATTAACATGTTATAATTAATATACTTTGTAATTTTCTATAAAATTGAACACACAATGAATTACCTTTAAGTAGGGGTGTGTAATAACCGAACCGTTAACCGAAATCGAACCGAAAACCGACAAAATCGAACCAAAATTAACCGAAACTGAATTAACCGAAAGTCGGTTAACGGATTTTTTTTACCATCGGTTAACCGAACCGAACGGAATCATTTATTTATTTTTATATATTTCTAGCTATTATACCTCTATTTCATGTATTTCATGTTTTATACTTTGATTTCATGTAATAATACCTCTATTTCATTTATTTATGCCTTCATTTCATTTATTTATACTTTCATTTCATTTATTTATACCTTCATTTAATGTATTTAAACATCTATTCATGCATTTATACCTCCATTTCATTTATTTATACATTCATTTCATGTATTTATACATCTATTTCATGTATTTATACCTCCATTACATGTATTTCTAAGCAAAAAATTTAGCCCTTGTTTGAATTGGTTATTAACCGAACCGAAAACAGACAAATAAACCGAATTCACCGAACCGATTCACCGATGACTTCGGTTACGATTACGGATAATGCTAACAACCGAACTGAATCGTACACACCCTACCTTTAAGAGTAAAAAATGTGTATAGAAATGTAGAATGGTCAAAAACAAAACTTTTTTAATACAGGGAAAAATGGTCCAAATCACCTTCCATATTTTAATGCTAGCTGGTACTTTGTACAGCTCAATTCCCTCCGAGAAAGGAAGTTGGGTGGTATTATTGGTCCACGTGTCAGTGATCTATATGTTAGAAAAAGGTATCAAAAACCTAGTACGGAGGATAACATATAAATAATTAAGGTTATTTTCTTATGGCCGACAACATCACGTCTGCCCTACTTGTAGTTCGTTAATTTTAAGGTAATCAACCTAACGGCTCCCGTTTCCAACCGTCACATGTCATCACCTTATCTCGAGTATATTTAAATCTCTTAGGGTGTAGGGAGTGGTTAGACACTTGAAAGTGGTAAACTTCAAAATCAACCAATAAGAGTGTGCCACGTCATTCAGTCATAAGTGTTTAAACTATGTTGAAAAGTGTTGGCAATGGTTAGACACTTGGTGAAGTGGTAAACTTTAAAAAAAAAAAAAAGGAAAAATGTGTGATTGGTTAAAGATGGCATGGACCCCACTCCCCCACACACACCTCTCCCTTCACCGCTCGGTAACCGATTACCAATTTGGCAAAGTTGCCGCTCGTCAAAGTCTTCCGGGGTGGTGTATACCGCTCGTCAAAGTCTTCACCGCACAAGTTTAGACACCCACTCCGTATCCCCTTAGGCCATCGTAATAAGGCCCTTTTAGGGGCGTTATGCGACATGTGGAATGCCATGTCACCAAGAGGCTTTATGGGGCGTTATGCAAGTTGAGGCCGTAATCATAAAGCACATTTGTCATCATTACTCAATTAATTTAATTTTCATTTTTTTAATTAATTTCTAAGTTTTATAAAATTAAAAATCATTGCATTAAATAAAAAACAATACATTAAAATAAAAAAAAAAAACGTAAAAGAAAAAAAAAAACGTTACACCTAAAAAAATATATTTATTCTTCGGCTTCATAGTCTTTCATCAAACGCTCGTTCGCGGCTTCACGATCTCGCAAGATATAGGTGCGCCGCAAGATGAGTCGTGGAGGGGGACTAGGCCGAACGTGCTCAAATGCATGTATCACAAAAGTACATGCACTCGTAACCGCTTCTTCCTCCTCCGCGTCTTCTTCGGGTGAAAAAAATCTTCGGTAAATATCGGTGAAGGAGTCTTCCGACGGGGAACCCATTTTTTTGAATACGGTGGGAGTAGCTTCAACAATTTTTAAAAAAATATATAGAGAAGGAGAGAATAGTTGAGTATGAATTGTAAAAAAAATGGAAGAGTTGGGAGTTATTTATAGAGTGAAATTAAAAAAAATAGAATTTTTTTTAAGAATATGACCGTTGTTTAACGGTCAAATATTAAACAATCCAAAAAATCACGCCGCTATAATTCTCGCTCCACACCCCCATTTTTCATTTATAGCGCCGCTAGTTTTGGTGTTTGGGGCGTTTTTCCGGCGCCATCTCCGGGCATAGCGCCCCACTACGGATCGACTTAGGCTGGAGGATGTGGGATAGAGCCTCTAGGGGCTTTATTAGGACACATCAGCGTCACGTAGAATCCACGTCAGCCAGGCAGCTTTATCACGCCCTCCCTTAACTTGCTTGGTATGGTATAAAACCTCATATTAAACAAAATAAAAAAAAAGATTTTATTGGATTAAATCAAGTGAGCCCCACCTGAACATCTCATTCTTGGCGTTACCATGGTAGCGGAGAAGGGATAGCGCCCCCCTCTTAAAATCCTTGGTGTCGTGATGAAGCCCATGTGGCGCTATACATGGATGAGGTGGAGGGATGGCGCCCTCCATACCCTCCAGCCTTAGAAGTATTGGTTATCATTATCAAGAATGTATTATCTAACCAAAGAGCGTTTACTCCAGGGTAGTGAATAATAGTATGTATTCTTAAGCGGTTAAGGATTTTTTTTGATCATCCAACAAAAATAACATTTATTCAAACTAGCAGGAGCTAGGCGCCAAATATACAAAGAAAATACACCAAGATGGCCAAAGCCACCCCAAGCGGTTAAGAATTTTAATCTTATAATCAAAAATATAAATTTGAAGTTGGTTTAAGGAGTATTATCTTTTAATTAAAATATTATATAATTATACTTTTATATATATGTGTTTGTATGTCAATAGGGAGTGTTTAACGAACACTCATTTTATTTTGAGAATTCAAAAACTTAAAAAAACACCAATTTTTTCTTTAAACATTTTTTTTTCATATACATCTAGCATTTTTATGATAAAAAAATAAAAATAAATAAATTAGTCTTACACATGTGTAACATTACAAGAAACTTAAAACCGTCAACCCCATCTACCCACAAAAAGAAAAACTTAAATTACACAAAAAGCTAACCCAAAGCTAAACTAAAACCAAATCCTAAACCATAAGGCTAAGTAGTATTGCATATGTGCAATACTATAATAATAGTATTGAAAAAAGTATAATATGTTAAATTTTTTTATGTCGAAAAAATATGCCCGAATATACTCGAACGAAAGATCAGAAAATTGGTGATCTTATCGTACAGTTTTTTTTAAATAATAACATATGAAGAAGATAGAAATGTTTGAAAATACATACATAGATACATACATACATGCATGCATGCATGCATGCATGCATACATACATACATACATGGAGTTAGGTTAACGTACAAATGCCCTTATCGTACATTACGTACGCTACAATCTCAGCCGTCCGATCATCTTCTCGCATTGAATTCGCATGTTGTTTTTTTGTAACAATTTCGCATGTCGGTTTTTTAACATGCGATTTCATCAAAATTACCACATGTGAAATTGTTACAAAAAAAACAAAATGCTATTTCATCAAAATTATCACATGCGAAATTGGTACAAAAAAACAACATGCGAATTCATCAAAAATTATCACATGCGAAATTGTTATAAAAAAAACAACATGCTATTTCTTCAAAATTATCACATGCGAAATTGGTACAAAAAAACAACATGCGAATTCATCAAAAAATTATCACATGCGAAATTGTTATAAAAAAAACAACATGCGATTTTAAATGCGGGAAGATGATCTGACGGCTGAGATTGAAGCGTACGTAATGTACGATAAGCAATATTGTACAGTACTCTTTACCTACATACATGTAGGTCAGGATTTTGGAAAAACGGTGAAAAGTGTAAGAGCAATGAGAACGCTTATGGATCGTCCGATCAAAACAATATATGGACTAGATTGGCGCGGTGGCATTTTCGTAAATAACATAAATTTTATTACGTGGACGCGCTTCATTAAGGGTAAAAAGGGTAAATATCATTTCTTACATAAAACGCCATTGAAATACAAAACGCCAAGTAAATACAAAATGCCAATTTTATTACTGTGTAGTTTTTTCTGTGTTTTACTTAAGGTCTTAGACTACAAAACGCCATAAAATGTAAAATTCCTTAATATATAAACGCCAAGCCTTACAGACGTAACAGATAAAAGCTGAGCAAAACCGGATAATTGTTAATTGCATTTATTGTTATAATAATATACCGCCTAAACTACGCGCCAAAAACATTCTATACATAGAAACGTCTCAGCACCTTCCGTTGATCACACCAAAAAAACACACAAACACAATGGTTCCTAAGTACCACTCACTGTAAAACGCCAAAAGTTAGAGAAATCAACGATGACAAACATTTTTTCTTTGATACTCAGTAATGTTCTGCATGAAGTTTCGCTGAATGGTTTGTTAGGTGAGGGGAGTAAGTTTTTTCTGCATGAGATGGACAAATTTCAAGAAAAGAGACTGATGACACCGATATGTCATTTTCTCTTCTTTGTTCTTGAAGAAGGTTTGGATGAGGAGAAGAGACCGATTCCCAGTGTAAATGCTACTTTGAACTCGATGATGATAATGAAGATGACGGGCAAATAGCATCCACCCACATGTCGTCCATCTATGCCTCCAACATCCACAAACCCACTTCAACACACGAACAACAAAAAACCACAAAAAAACCAAAAACGCCAATTATTTGCGACAATTTCTTGTAGTTTCAAAAGAAGAAAGAGACTGATGGCAGTGAAGATTTGGAAGATAAATTGTTTCTATTTTTTTATTTTCCGTTTCTGTTGTTTGTTATGTAATTTTCAGCTAAGAACAAAAAATACATTAATTCTCTAAAAAAATTATAATAAAATGCAAAAAGGGCAAATGCTTGTGAAACGCCATCATACCATAAAACGCCCAAAACTACCAAACAATAATAAAATTACTTTGCACAAGTAGTATTATAATAAAATCTAAAAAAGTATAAAACAATGTGCAAGAGAATAAA
Source organism: Helianthus tuberosus (assembly GCA_030545235.1). Taxonomy (NCBI): domain Eukaryota; kingdom Viridiplantae; phylum Streptophyta; class Magnoliopsida; order Asterales; family Asteraceae; genus Helianthus; species Helianthus tuberosus. The sequence goes on from CM060408.1 coordinate 76,504,226, forward strand.
ACAAAGTGCCATCTTTATCTAAACTGCAATAATTACAACTATAAAGATGGGGCGTGTTACAGCCATAAACAGATGAAGCTGAAACAAAAACAGTAACTACAAATAGTAAAATGAAGCAACATAAATATTATTACTAACATTTATTATATTAAAAGCCACTACACAGGAAATTGGAATTTTATTTATCTTTTCAAACTCCATAATTAGCTGCCACTTTATAGGACTGCATCCAACGTGCGGGAAAAAAAGTCATTATAAAAGTAGAACATGCGAACACAACTTAACACGCCAAACATTGTCTAAAACACCACATATTGTCCAAAACGCCAAAAACTTAAAAAATTGCCAAGGTTATTGCATGGAGGTTTGGTCAGAGAGACGATTCATCCTAAAGTTCTCTGATAGGAGAAGGGTGAAGGTCAGAACAATGAAAGCCATAATTATTATGGATGAAGGGGTTCAGAGGGATATTCTGGCCCTTGGGGTTCCAATGGCCAACGATTGTGAAAGAACTCGATGGTAATAAAAAGATTGGAGAGAAAATTTCAATCAGAAGAAGACGGTGATGATGATGGTATTGACGATACTCCTCTACTAAGAGTTAGCAGTTGCGGTGGGCATGAAGAAGCAGGAACGGTTGAAGTGACTTATCAACACGGGTAAAATATTCATGCCGATGAAGGAAATGTTGAAGACAGAGAGGCTATATCTCCTTGAACTTTGTGATTTAGCACCTTCGAACGATGCAGGATCCAGGGTTGCAATGATATTCAAGTATAGGTTGCGGTAAAGAAGAGACGAGATGATGGCGTTATACGCCAATCTAAAATATGATGACGAATCTGAAGAAAGTGAGGAACAAAGCGATGGGTACAACTCTGATGTAATCCCATCCACGGAAGACTATTAGTTTATTTTGATTTCATATTATTGTAATCTTATAAAATAATTAATCAATGGTAATGAATTATTAACAACACCACGAACGCCAAAAAAATGACCTGGGAAACGCCATAACGCTAAAAAATTATTTATCTGATACAAAAACAATTAATTCAACGAGACAGATCCGAAAAACATTAAAACGCCAAGTAATTAATGAATCTAGTTAACGCCAAAATTATCTTAGACGCTAAAAATGAAGCAGCATGTGACACACGAAATTGGGAAAAAAGAATATTGAAAAGACAAAAAAGCCCCTTAGACCCTGATTATATCCCGCACCTCGTGTTCCATCAGGATGCGTTCTCACCGTTCTCACACTTTAGGGCGTTTTCTCCTGATCCCATACCTATATATATGTGTGTGTATATATATATATATACACACACACATAGGTGAAAGATAAATCGAAAACTCACTTGAGTTGAGAAAACTCAAGAAAATCCTATATAACATTTTTTTTTTCTAAAAAAACAGTGAATGTAACATAAATGTACTTGAACATTTTTATGAAAAAAAAATGTAAAAAACACCTATTAGGTTTTTTAAAACATGTTCAAAATTTGTATGTTACATTTTTTGGACATATATATTATGTAGCATGAAATTTTTAACATTTTTTAAAAATAAACTACTCGGCGCTTTTTTGTTTTTCTTTTATAAAAATGTTCATATATATGTATGTTGCATTTCCTATTTTTTTAGAAAAAAAAAATGCTACATGAGGTTTTTACAAAGGTTTTTTGAGTTTTTTGAACTCAAGTATATATATATATATATATATATATATATATATATAGGGGATGGATCATTAGAAAATTATTTTAAATGAAAAACCAAAAAACTAACTAAAAAAACATAACAACTTTTTTGCTTTTTTTTTTTTTTTTTGTTTTTTTACAATCTGTTATTAATTTTCGCTAGTTTTATATATAAAAAAATTCATTTTTTTTTGTATTGCACATGTGCAATAATACGGAAAAGCCTAAACCACTTAACCCACCCCCCACCGACACCCCCCAAAAACCTAACCCCCCCCCCCCCCAAAACCTAAATTCACCCTCCCATCAAAAGCCTAACCCCCCCCCCCCCTCCAAAAACCTAAACCCCCCTCCCGAAAGCTTAAAACTAAACCCTAAATATAAACCCAAAAAAACCTAACCCCCCCCCCCCTCCAAAAAAAATAAAAATAAAAACTTGATGGTAATTATTTGGTTAATTGTTACTATTTAATTAAATGAAAAAAGGTATATATGTGTAATTTTCATATTAACTTGATTGCATAAATCCCGTTTATATCAACAGTTAGGTTTCAAAATTCCACACATATCTTTCTCTCTCACATATCAGCGCCGACATCAACGAAAAACAGAGGAGACCATCGAAGCCAGCAAGTCGCCGGAACTGCACACTTTCTGCTGACCTGGCCGGAAAATCCTAACGCCGATTCACCGCTGCCGACATCAACGAAAAGCAGAGGACAATCTTCATCACCGGCATCGAGGAAGGGAATGGAAAAAACAGGGGATGAAGATCGATTTAGGGCTTCGAGGAATGTGAACGGAAAAAACAGGGGACGGTAAAAATAGTTGAACGGAAAAAACAGGGGACGAAGATCGATCTTCTTCTTGTGTTGTTACTTTGATTCATTATGTTATCTGATTGTTACTCTTTTATAACCTAAAACGGCATTGATCTTCGCCGGATCGTTTGCCATATCCGAATCGAAGAAAAAACGATTCATCTATGTTTCCTCGCCGGTATTGATCTTCGCCGGATCGAAGAAAAAACGATTCTAAATCCGATTTTATTTTTGTTTTTTAGATCCGAATCGATCACCGACGTATCGATCGTTGCCGGATGACTGAACGGAACGGTTATCCACGGGCGGTGCAGAATCGATCACCGACGTAAAGTAAGTAACTCCAAAATTCGTTTTTTTTTGTTTTACTGATCTGCTGGACTATTAGGGTTCCGATTTAATTTTTTTAGAGTTTAATTTTTTGATTTTGCTCTGTTCTTAATGCGATGTACACATGTGTATTCTGATTTTGCTATGTTTTTAATGAGATGTACACATGTGTATAGCGTCTGTTTTTGTGATATCTCAGAATTTTTTGTGTATTGAATGTGTAAAGTTGTTGATGTACACTTGTGAATTATGCAAAGTATTAGTTGCTGAGATTTTTTGTTCAATTTTTTTTATTTTGCTATGTTTTTAATGCGATGTACAAATGTGTATTCTGATTTTGCGCTGTTTTTAATGCGCTATACACATGTGTATTCTGATTTTGCTCTGTTTTTAATGCGATGTACACATATGTATAGCGTCTGTTTTTGAGTTATCTCCGAACATTTTGTGTATTGAATGTGTAAAGGTGTTGATGTACACTTGTGAATTATGCAAAGTATTAGTTGCTGAGTTTTTTGTGCTATTATAGGAGATATCGTTAACGAGAAAGGTGGAGATGGAAGGTCGATAAGGATGATTCACGTATGAGGTCGATAAGGATGATTCACGTATGTTTGTTTGCTTGGTCGATAAGGATGATTCAGCATACAACGTGGCAAATATATGTTGTAAAAGACAATGTTTTTTGTTTTTTCGATTATGTTGGGTTTATTGTTTTTACGAAACTGGAACTTGTAATTGTATGTTTTTTTACTTGGTTTGAAAAACATTATGGAACTTGTAATTTGTGAAATATAAAATAGTTTTACAAGTATTTGTTTCTATGTATGTATGTATTATGTAGCTAATTACACATGTGTATACCGTTGAAATATGAAGGTTACGTGGATCTTAAAAATCAAAAATTGAATTATGGTGACGAAATCTGAAAGTTACTGTTGATCTTAAAAATTGAAATTGAAATCTGGTAATTTGTTGTCTGTTTTGATAATTATTTTCTTAAAAAATAAAAGATATTATGGACAATGAATTTAAAATAGGAAAGATGTAACTTAATTCAATTTTTAAAATAATGATTTAAATCTAATTTTTTAATATAATTACAATCCTACCCTTAACAAACAAAAAGGAAATCAAGGGTCCAGATAAGTTCACTTAGTTCACTCTTGGGAGGTTGTTCACTCTAGAGTAATAGTACACATGTACACTACAACTTTTTTTTTAAAAAGTTTTTTTAAAAAATAAAACCTTTTTTCAGGAAAAAAAAATTTGTGATACACATGTGTAATAGTACACATGTACACTACAACTTTTTTTTTAAAAAGTTTTTTTTATATACAAAAAATAGCGAAAATTGGTAAAAAAAAATTTGGCATGTTTTTAGGCTGTTTTAGTTAGTTTTTTAGTTTTCGCGTTAACTATTGCTTTTCATTTGAACATTCCCCTATATATATATATATATATATATATATATATATTCCAATTTTGTCTCTAGTTCATTAAAAGTGTCATTCCTTTTATTTAGGAACAGGTTTTGAGTTCACTCAATGTGTGTGTATATATATATATATATATAGGGAGAAGATCATGCGAGAATCACCCCTTATTGCGAGAACCGCGAGAACCAATGTGAACACAACCAAAAATGTCTAAAAATAGCTAAAAATCACACAAAATTTTTTTTTTTGATTTTTTTATAAAAAAATCGCTACTTTTCGAAACTAAAAAAAAAAAAAAAATTTTAAAATTTATTTTTTAAAAATTTTTTTTTGGCTTCGAAAAGTAGCGATTTTTTTATAAAAAATTCAAAAAAAAATTTTTTAGATTTTTTTAGGTTTTTTGGGGGTTTAGTTTTTAGCATTTTAGCTTGTGGGGGAGGGGGGTTTAGGTTTTTTTTTTTGGGGGGGGGGGGTTAGGTTTTTTTCAGGTTTTAGTTTTTAGCATTTAGCTTGGGGTGGGGGGTGGGGGGGGTTTAGGTTTATGGGGGGTGGGGGTTAGAGTTTTTTAGGTTTTTTTTAGCTATTTTAGGTTGTGTTCACATTGGTTCTCGCGGTTCTCACAATAAAGGTGGTTCTCGCATGAGCTCCTCCCTATATATATATAGGGATGGGGTAAAATAGAAACCACATTTAGATGCGAGACCCGTAGTTACTATTATCCACCCTAGATCTCTTATGTAAGAGTGATTAAGATTGCATGTTTTAATTTTAATTTGTCTTGTAATGATTTTATTCATTAAAAAAGAATAAATAGTACAAGAATTGTATTTTGAAAAATTTGTCTTGTGTACTATTAATGTCAACTTGTCAAACTGACAATCAAACATCATAGACTACATTATTCTTCATGTCAACATTAATTACGATTATCTATTTAAAACAAAGAATTAATTATAACACATGATTTTTTATACAAAAAAATTACACATGTATAAAAAGAAAACGTCTTCAATCTCTGATCTTGATCTTCATTTTTTGTTCGTTATCCTCGTCATTTGAGCGTAAAAAACCCCAACACCTACGATAATCAAAGAAAAAACAGAGCGTTTACATTTAACAAACGTTTAGAGGATCTCGGGCCGACGATCAGGGGCGTAAAAAACTCATCTTTATCGTATGTAATAAAAAAAAACATTTTTTTACATTCGACACCTTGCGCGATTTTTATTTTACATCGACAACTTACGAGAAACAATTTTTCAAACGTATGTAAGAACTAAACATTTACGTGTGTCGTTTTTACATATGTTTGAAAAAATATATTTAGGCATGACGTTTAGAGGAGCTCAGACTGACGATCAGGGTCGTAAGAAAATAATTTTTTTCATTTAACACCGTGCGCAAAAAATATTTTATATTCGACAACTTACGTAAAACTTTTTTCAAACGTACGTAAAAACTATTTTACGCCTTCCATTTTTACATACGTTTGAAAACTAAATTTACGCGTAACGTTTAGAGGAGCTCGGGTCGGCGATTAGGTGTGTAAAAAACTTCTTTTACGCACATTGTCAAAACAAATTTTTTATTTATTTTTTTACATAGTGGTGTTCTCATACTCAGTTCGTGTAAATGTTTACGTACATTGTCAAACTTTTTTTATGCACGTTGTCTAAACGTCTTTTACGCACGTTATCAAAACTTTTTTATGCAGGTTGTCAAAACTTTTTTTACACACGGTCTCGAATGTTTTTTTATAAAACGTCTCACTGCAAAGTCATCAAACGTTAACGAATGAAATAGAAATTCTCAATAAACATATAAGACAAATATAGCTTGCATTTTATAAAGAACATTATGTCATAATTAGGGAAAATAGAGCAAAAAGAAATAGATATCATTTTCAATAATTTTGTATTTTCTAATAAACATATAAGACAAATATAGCTTGCATTTTATAAAGAACAATATGTAATAATTAGGAAAAATAGAGCAAAAAGATATAGATATCAGTTTTGATATTTTTGTATTTTCTAAATTACGTAATACTTTTGGTGTTTAAATTTAAAACCTATGATATTTTTTCCCAATTTTAAATATATAAAGTATAAAAGAGATGAAAGGAGAGAGCAATTGTTATGTTATACATATAAATGACGATGTGAAATATTTTAGAGATACGAGAGAGATGAAGTGACATTGAGAGAAAAAGACTAAAATACCCTTTTGAATTAAATTGATTATATGTGATGTGTTAAAATTCTATTGGATGAGAGGAGTTCTCATGGTTCTCACAGCTAGTAGTGCTTCCTCCTTGAACCGAATCCTACACACACACACACATAGGGTAGGGTTCATTTGAGAACCACTCTTATTCCAGAGCCATGAGAACCAATGTGAACACAACCAGAAATAACTAAAAACACACACAAGTTTTCTTTTAATATTTTTTTATAAAAAATCGCTATATTTCGTCCCTAAAAAAACCGAGTAACAATTATCGATGCACATGTGCATATGTATCAAATCTTTGACAAGTTCCGTAATACATTATCAATATTAGACAATTGCACTTTCATTTACACTACCATTTATAATACGCTACTTTTCACATTACCAATATTAGACATGCACATGTGCATCTATACGTATGAACATGATATAACGTGTTTTGGTATACTACTTTGAATACACTTTCTTTTTTATCTTTCATGCCATCCATAATACACTACCATTACCTCATACTATCCATAATACACTATCATTACCAATATGTATAATATTTTCACTTTATGCACATGTACATCAACACCCTTCATACCGTACCAAACAACATATTGTATCATAAAGTGACAAATATAACTAAAACATCAACCACTAGATATAACTAACCTTAAACATGCATATGGGCCTCTACTTTATCATTCAAATTCACAAACTTTTTGTACCAAAACACGTTATATCATGGTCATACATAATGATGCACATGTGCATTTTATATATTGCTAATGTAGAAAATAGTGTATTACGGATGGTAGTGTAAATGAAAGTGCAATTGTATAATACTTGTAATGTATTATGAAATTTGTCAAAGAAATGATACATATGCATCGATAATTATTACTCGGGAAAAAAATTTTAGTGACAAAATATAGCGATTTAAAAAAAATATTAAAAAAATTGTGTGTTTTTTAGGTATTTTTTATGTTCACATTATTTCTCGTGGTTCTCGCAATAAGAGTGGTTCTCAAATGAACCCTACCCTATATATATTAATGTGTGTATATATATATGTACATATGGGAAGGATAAAACGAAGACACACTTGAGTTGAGAAAACTCAAAAGACCTCTGTAAAAAATTCCATGTAACATTTTAATTTTTTTCAAAAAAAAAAAAGAAATGTAACATATATATATTTGAACCTTTTATAAAGGAAAAACAAAAAGCGCCGACTAGTTTATTTTTTAAAAAATGTTAAAAATTTCATGTTACATAATATATATGTCCAAAAAATGTAACATACAAATTTTGAAGATTTAAAAAAAAACTAGTAGGCTCTTTTTACATTTAAAAAAAAAAACCGTTCAAGTACATTTATGTTACATTCCATGTTCTTTTAGAAAAAAAATAAAGATGTTACATAGGGTTTGCTTGAGTTTTCTCAACACAAGTGGGTTTTCGTTTTATATTTCATACACACACACACACATATATATATATATATATATAGAGAGAGAGAGAGAGAGAGAGAGTGTGGATGGATCATGAGAAAACAAAAAAAATAACTAAAAAAAGCCTAAAAAAACATACAAATTTTATTTTTGATTTATTTAATAAAATTCGCTAATTTTATGAATAATTTTTTTCAAAGAAATAAAAAATTGTACTCCACATGTGCATTAATACAAAAAAACCTAAACCACCCTCCACCAACGACCCCCGAAGACCTAAACCCCCCACCCCCAAAAAACCTACCCCCCCCCCCCCAAGGAAAAAACCTAAAACTAAACCCTAAACCTAAACCCCCAAAAACCTAAGCCCCCACCTAGACACCCCTCCCCCCCCCCCCCCCCCCAACCCAAAAAACCTAATCCTGAACCCCCAAAAAAATAACCCTAAAAGCTGAACTAAACTCAAAAACTAACTCTAAGCATAAGTTTTTTTATATAAATAAAAAGTAGCAATTTTTTTTTTGTAAAAAATAAAAATAAAAATTGGTATGTTTTTAGCCTTTTTAGTTATTTTTTTTTGTTTTCTCATTTATATTTAGTTTTCTCATGATCCTAACCATATATATATATATATATATACACGTGGTTCTCATTTTAGCGGATACTTATATAGGGGAATGCTAAAATGAGAACCACCTCGAGTTGTAAGAACCGTGAGAACTACACCGTAGGGGGCGCGGTGGACCAAATTTTTTTTTCATAAACGTAGATGCATGTATAAAAACAACATTTGTAAAAAAAATTAAAAAAAAAAATGTCGTGTGTGTAGTTTTGAGCGCCACAAGTTTGTGTTTACGGGTACCGTAAATCTGGCCGGAAAATTTACGGGTCCCGTAAACACAAACTTGTGTTGCTCAAAACTACACACATGACATTTTTTTTTAATTTTTTTTACAAATGTTTTTTTTATACATGTATCTACGTTTCTGAAAAAAAATTTTGGTCCACCTCGCCCCGGATCAAAAAGTTCTCGCGGTTCTTACAACTCGAGGTGGTTCTCATTTTAGCGGATACTTATATATATGGAGCCGCTAAAATGAAAACCAACCCCAGTTGTAAGAACCATGAGAACCACTCTCCACCAATCATATTCTGCCAACCAAAATGATAGTTTGGTCATTTACCCCAAATGTCAAATCCCCCATCTCTCAACATTTAATGCAACCAGCTTTAAAATGTCAGATCCCCCATTTTTGTTTTCTTTCATTTTTTGTCTCTCTCCTCATTTGAAACCCCCTCATCCTCTCTCAAAGCAACTCTTCATCATCTTCATTAGATTACAGGAAAGAGAGAGAGAGAGAGTAGACAGAGAAAGAGAGAGAGAGAGGGAGACCGGTGAACCCGTCGGGATTATAAAAACACCACCGCCGCCGGTCCCTTCTGCTGAAACCCACCCGCTACCACCGCCGTGAGCGGCGATGACGGCACCGGTAACCCTTCGCCGGCTTCTCTCTCTCCACCGCATTTCTCTCATCTCACACTCTCTCTCGACTTTGTGTTTTTCACCGTCGTGTGCCACCACCAGAGGGTGGTGGCCAGCTGATTCTATTCGTCGGAGATGGTGGAAGGCACGAGGGATGTGGGGGTAGGTGTTACAGGGACGAGGGAGGAGGGTGTTGAGGTATGTGTGTTTGACCGGCCAGTTAACCGGCGCCGAAGGAACAGTTTCCGGTGGTCGGATTTTAGCGAGAGGGAGAGGTAGAGAAAAAAGAATGATGGTGTCTGTGTTTGTTTTGGAGAAAATGAAGCATGTGTTTGTGTGTGTGTTAGTTGAGTCTTGGCACAGACAAAAGAAAGATGGGATCTGGAAAAAGTGAGTTGCACTTGTTTGAATGATGCAGATTGTTTGAACGATGCATTTGTATTCTTTGATTCTCATGGGTTTTGATCTGTTGGATTGGGCGGCGATGATGCAAAAAAAAAAAAAACGTAGATTTTGATGACGATGGCGCGTCAAGGACGGTGGAGGGTAGGTTTTTGAACCTGCAACCCCAATTTTGCAGCGATTTGATTATCGAAAAATCTGAGCCAAGCCCCGTTTTTTTTTTCGAGATACATATTGTTTTGATGTTGGTTTTGTATATTTTTTCCCCAGTCGATGATGATAACAATCTATCTGAGACACCTACCGAGTTTGCGATTTCTGGGTGCGTTCATTTTGCGTAAAAAAAGTTTTTGTAAAAAAAAAAGTTAAACCGTAAAATTTTTAACGTAAAACGTAAAAACGTAAAACATAAAAAGTTTAACGTAAAACGTAAAAAAATTCAACGTAAAACGTAACACGTAAAAAGTTTAAAAAATCTGTTAAAATATCTGAATTTAAAAAGATTTTATTAAAAAAATTTGTTTAAAAAATAAAAACTAATATTATAATAAAAAAAGTAATAAAAAATAATAAAGATAAAAAGACAAAAAAGTGTAATTTTACCAAACTAACTTTTGTATTAAAATATTAAAAATATAATAAGACAAAAAATATTTAATATTAATTTTAACTACTTTTAATCTCATCCATTCTTTTTGAAGATCTAATGGCTAGAAAGTGGTTCTGATTGTTCTTACAACTGTAGGTGGTTTTCATTTTAACAGTCCCCTATATATATGTATGTACGTATATGCCATGAGGAGAGAGAAGAATGATGTGATGTCTGACATTAGGAGAAAGATTGAAGATTAAATGACTAGTTTAACCTTACAGGAAAAAAAAATGTGGCCTCATCTAAACTAGTTTCGAGTTCAAGTGAGAACCATAACCACTTGCGAGAACCATAAGAACTCTCATACACCAATTAGATGAGGCCACATATACATGTTTTGTTTTTTTTTCTGTAAGATTAAACTAGTCGTTTTAATCTTCAATCTTTCCCCTAATGTTAGACACCATCTCATGTTTCTCCCTCCTCTTCTTTATTTCCCCTTTTTTTTTCATAAATCTTCAAACTTCATCTCTTTTAAAAAACTTTTATATTCAACACCGTACACAAAAAAAATTGATATTTGACACCGTAGGTTATAACTTTTTTGACATTCGCACGTAAAAACATTTTATGTGTGAATTTACATTCGACATGTAAAATAAAAAAAACTTTTACATTCGCTAAAGTGTGCAATTTTTTTTTTATATTCGACAACGTGTGTATTTTTTTTTTCATTTGACATTGTACGTAAAAAACACGTGTGAGTTTACATTCCACATTTAAAAAAACTTTTACATTTGACAGAGTGTGGATTTTTTTTGACATTCCACACTGTACCTAAAAACAATTACCAAAAGCGTACGTAAAAACTTTTATATTCGGCAAAGTGCGCAATTTTTTTTGGCAAACGGTGGAAAATGTAAACGCTTTATTTTACATACAGTAAAAAATGTTTTCACGTTTGTAAATTTTTAATTTTTACATACGTTTGTAAATTTTTAATTTTTACGTATGTTTATAAATTTTTTTACATACGATGTTGAAGGTAAAAAAAATTTCAAGTTTGAACTTACGAACATTTTTTTAGTTTTAAAATGCTAAACATTGTTTCAACTCGTTTTTTGGGTTTTGTTAAAGCTTACAGTTGGTGTAAATGAGGGCTTGTGTTCTTTTTTGTAAGTTTTTATGTGGTGTTTTTTCGAAGCTGTAAATGACACCTACATAAGATAGGCATAGGTGCAGATCTCAGGGCGATGAAGAACGGCTTGGCTTTATTTGTTTTATGTTATATTTTGGTGATTTACGTCACATGTTTATATTTATTTTAACATTTGTCGTGATTTATGACAATGTAAATATTTAAGTCGATGTAAATATTTTGTTACATAGGTACTTATTTATTTAAAAACTTTTGCAAAGTTTCTTATATTTTTTATCTAAATTTAATTGTTTTATGTTGTTTATTAATAAAAAAAGATACAGAGATTAAAGATTAGTTTTTTTTGAGTTATTTTATGTCTAATCTTTGATAAAAAATAATAAAAATTAATTATTTTAAGTTGTTTTTATCATGGATTTAAATGTGTGGTGGAGTTTTTTTTTTATTTGATGGATCTGAAATGTAAGACATGATAGATATGAGTGATTCTAAAAAGTAAATAAAGCATTAGTTAACAAATTTTGTTTACCCCTTATAGTACGAGAAAACCTAATAGCATTGACAACATACCAAATCAAGAAAACATCTCAGATGAGTTTGGCCTCACTATCATCAACCACATAATAGCGTGAAACAATACTACCCAAAAAAGCGACATTACGAGCATAAATCTATAAGAAGCCAACATGGCACTCAAACCAGAAATATGTCTTAAATGAGTTTTCCCCCACCATCCTTGAGTACAAAGTTGCCTCAAATCAACAAAATGAAAATATCCAAGACAATCACAATAAACCTATAAGAAGGTAATTGCTCAACAAAGCATGTTTAACGCTTACAGTAGCCGTACACAAAAATGAACCCATGTCCTAAACCTAAAATCAATATGCCACCAATGTTAGGAAACTTTTATGTAAGTATTGAAGAAAAAGACAACCTGATCATATGCTGAAGAGATAGTTAAGAAAGATCAATAAAAATGTGCCTACAAGATAACAGGACAAGAAGAAAAGAAAGACACATCTTCAACTAATATCAGGAAGTGACCAAGACACAGAAGGCGATCAGAAAAGATCATTCTTATAAGTCTGATGATAAATCTGGTATTTATCATCAGAATCTGGTAACTCTGATCATTAGAATTTCTGATGAACCAACTTGTCTTGAAGATAAGCCCTGACACAATTTGGAAAGTAGCAAGTTGACATCAACGTATTCAATGAAATGCCAAAAAGTTACTTTGTGCAGAGCAAGTGCATGAATAAACAAACGTTTATTCATGATCCAGACTCTCTATAAATAGAGATGTTAACCCCGAAGGTTAAATGACTTGAGCTAAGCATTTAATACACACACCACAAACTCCATTACCCTTCACACATAATTCTTTAAGCATTCGTTTGTAACAATCAATAACTTTATTTTTCAAAGTGATCAATATACTTGAAAATTCTGTAAGTTGTTGTTTCTTGAAAGTTTGATTTCTAGTTCCGCATAATATTTTCCTACTTTATCTATTTGCCATACTTAGTCTTTGAGCATCTTATTTGGGATCAACAATTGGTATCAGGGCAGATTGAATAAATCATTTTCAAAAATATCAAATGCTCATATTTTTTATAACAATCTCTTATACTAAATATGGCAAACTTTCAAACTTAGAACAATGCTTTTAACATTGAATCTATGTCAAAGCCACCGACTTTGGTCAGAGAGGAGTACCCCTAATAGAAAATCAGGATGATCAATTTCCTTAATGGATATGATCGAGCTCTGTTTCAATCCATTGTGAGAGGCCCACATAAACCCATTGTTGAAATTCCCGTTGTTCCAGCAACTGCGCTCACACCAGCAATCCCTATCTCTTTGGCTCCTAAAAATGAAATATATCGGAACCAAGAAGCACGGGGACGACATATTGCATCGAGTATCCATCCCGGGGATGGCTCGGGGACGTTTCCCAAACGTACCTGGATATTGGGGACTTCTACAAAACCATACCCAATATTGGGTACTTCCAAAACAGAGTATCGGGGACGTTTCCTAAAATATTTTGGGTTTTAACCCTTTTAACTTCCAAATACATAAGTCAGCCTTTTATAAATATATATGATATTCTAAACATTCACGTACAACAAGTCTGATCATCATCTCTATTCAAGTATTCAACATTCATTAAAGATGTTGGGTTTTTGGAGGTTGCCGATCTTTCGCAAGATAAACCGGAATTTGAAAACGTTTTCATTATTGATAATTAATTGCCTATGGTTGATTTAGTGTTTTTGGAGTTTAATATATTTTTGGACATTGTTTAATATATTTTTATTTTTTAATATTATTTTTTTACCGTACCCGTATCTTGTATTTTTGAGTTTTGCCGTTCCTCGTACCCGTATAGTCCCCGTACCCCAGTCCCGTACCCGTATCCATGATACATAGGTTGCAGCTGATGAAAGAGCCAAATCACTCTTGATTATGGCACTTCCAAATGATATATTCTCACAAGTAGATGCATGTGCATCCGCTAAGGAGATATGGGATCAGTTGGAAAATCTTTGTGAAAGAGGAAAGAGAATGAAAAGAAACAAGAGAACAAATTGTGTTTCTTCATATGAAAGATTTAAAAGTCTCCAAAGTGAGACACTTTCAGAAATATATAATAGGTTTACTAAACTTTTGAATGAAGTTAAAAAGTTTGGTATAGAGATATCTAAAGATGAAAAGAATGTAAAGTTTCTTGATGCCTTGCCAAGAGAGTGGGGAAGTCTCACTATGACATTGGCATCCTTGTCCCAAGAGAGGAAGAAATTTATGAAAACTCAAACCACAAAGTTGGACATATTGCTCTTGTTTCCAATACACAAAGAGTACCAATCGCCGATCCACAAACCTCTAATTGCCAAAGCTGAGAAATGGTTGATAATTCATCAGATTTTTCAGCCTTTGCTGAGGCAATATCTTTGCTCACAAAAACGTTTGAGCAAAGGCTGAGAGGTGGAAGTAGCAAGTACCAGAAGAGTGACAGGGGGAGGATGGAAGGTAAATCCAGGGAAAAAGGAAAGTCAGAAATTGTTTTCTATAGATGCAAACAAAAGGGGCATTATGCATCTGAATGCAAAAACAAGAAGTTGAAGGATGTAGCCTACTATGAGAAGAAGCTTGAAGAAGCTAAGAGACAACAACAACAGAAAGTCAGTCTAATAGTAGGTACATATACCTGGCTAACAGATGACTTTTCTGATGAAGAAGAAGAGGAAATGACTAATGTCTGTTTAATGGCTGCAACTTCTGATGAGTGTCCAGATCATTAGAACCCAAAGTAAGTTCAGACATCAATGATTTGGAACAACAACTGAACAAACTAATGAAATATTTTGTGATTTTACAAAACAAATAGTCATCATAAAATAGAAAATCTGATGATTTGCAAAAATTGCTCAACAAAGTCAAAATTGAAAACCAGTTATTAATTGATCAAAATTTAACAAAAGATGCCAAAATTGAATTTTATGAATGAGAAAGAAAAGATCTTTACAAAAAAATTCAGGATAATGAGATCAATGTAACGGGTTTTCAACAAGCCAAAGAGTTCATACACTTTATTGAAGCAACACCTAAAACAAAGGTTAACGATTAGGATATGTAAAGACAAATATCAGAAATCCTACCACTTCTGTAAGGGTATCAGAAAACTGTTCTGATAAAATAATATCAGTTTCTGATGTCGACTCTTGCAAATCAAGCAGTTCTGATAAATTATTTCTGTCATCCAAAGTTTTCTTAAAAAGGGATTAGATTCAGAAATTCTCTGAAAACCCAAAAGAAATACATCCCAAATTTCAAAGAAACAAAAATCTTCCATCACAATCACATTTGTCTAAACAGATAGACAAAACAAGCTGTATGTGTGTTGAAATTCTGAAGATAATTCAACACCATCTCTCCAAAGAAAATCATTCTGCTAATGGCTCAACATTAAGAAGAAGTTCTGATGAGAACTGTTCCTCTGATGAAGTAATCTCTAGTGTGTTTTCATCAGAAAAAGTACCCAAACAAGTTTGGGTACCAAAAACTCTCTAACCTTATCATTTCAGGACCGTCATGTGCAGCAGATCTGATACTACGATTCTAAGAGCTCCAAGCACATTACATGGGATAGAAGCTTACTCAGTAATTATCAAGAAAAACTGGGCAAATTTGTAAATTTTGGAAATGGGGTTAAGGGAAGAACCATGGGTTATGGTACCATATAGTATGGATCATTAACCATTGAGAAGGTTGCCTATGTTGAAGGTTTGAAATATAACCTATAAAGTTGTGGGCAATTTTGTGACAGAGGCTTCCAGGTAACTTTCTTACCTGAAAAATGTTTAATGGTTGGTTTAGATTATAACAAGGTATATTTAAGTGGCAAAAGAATAAAAAATTCCATCTATTACTTTAACTTTAGAGAAGAAATTGAGCATTCTCAATTATGCTTATTTTCAACAGAAAACAAAGGAAATAGTTGGTTATGGCACAAAAGATTGGCACACTTAAATTTTAAAACTCTAAACTCTGACATTTGTGTCTTTTAATTATTGTACAACTCCGAACAATTCAATTTTAAAATGAAGCATTTTGTTTTGTTCCAAATATTTGTTTATTCATGTATGACATTTGCATGTTTTAATTCTTGTTCGATTTCAAACTCTTAAACCTTTTCTGGAAAGTTATACATAAACTATTACGTAAACGTAATCAGTTTTACGAAACGTACACTCCGGAACAATGACATAAGCTAAGCATACCCTAAATACCCTTTACATAACTTATAAATAAGTCTTGAAGGGTTCAGTATGGCAAAAACACACTTATTGATGCACATGGACTATTCGCGTCAAAGTGCGAAAGTCTGCCGATTCGCATATTTCTTAATACGGAACATGTACACACATCCAAAAATCTTTGTAATAATTAAAATATTGTATTTTAGTAATGAGAATGCAAAAATATCATTTGTTGTGTAATTTGGATCGTTTTCGCGTTCGTTAAAGCGTTCGTCGTAATTAAGCGAAAAACACGATCGTACAACCGAACGAACCGACATCCACGACATTTTCAAGCATATTTCAAGTCCCCTATACTTTAGCGTCCTTGTAAAGCCTAAGATTTGGGTTAACGGGGGTTAAAAGTGTCAAAAACAAGTTTAAAAGGCTGCAGGGACTAAAACTGCCAAACTGTGAAATCTGTTGGTTTTCTCTGGCGGGGCACGACAGGAAGACCTTCCTGGGTCGCGGGGCGCGAGAGAGGTTGCTGGCAGAATGTTTCAAAACAGCAACAACCTTTGTTTTCTTTTATAGTTTTTCAATGTTGTGGGCAATTTGAGTGATCTCCAAGGCTTTTAATCAGATCCATACACTTGTAATGATCTTATTCATATTTGGGCAACACACAAAACATGTGGCTTGGTCTTGTAGGTCCTGAACAACTATAAATAGCAAGGTTCTCAACTCTATAACTGTAAGACCCTTACCAATATTTAACGGTTCTCTTATAAATTTAGACTAGAAATGTGTATTAACGATTACACATACTTATGAAAATACGGGTTTATTTAAAACTTTTCTCAAAATTAAAACAATACAACATAATGTAAATGAGTTCGTCATTTAAAATGACGACGTATTAATGTGTGGAAGCTTTTAACTTGACCGTGTCCGGTTTTTCATTGAGGTTGTTCGTCCTCCGGTACTGTAAATTATACCTACAATTCATAAAACATGAATTGAATTAGTCATACGTAGTTTAAAACGTGCATAAACAAGTTCGCGAAACAAAACTGATTAAACAAACAATCTTTCACCAAACTGGTCGCCGTCGCGTGTCGCGCCGACACCACATTGCTCCCTCGCGTGGCGCGAGGGGTACCCTTTTCCAGCAGGTTCGTTTGCAGACCTGCATTTCCCCAGCAATACTTGTTTTTACGGAAATGACGGTAACTTATTTGTTATTGATCCGTTTTACACGATTCTTATTCCTGTGCGATCGTAATTTGATTCTCCATCACATAGAGTTAAAATCCGACCTCCGGATTAAAATTTTTCTAGAATTTAAGCCTGCGGCATAAATTAATTATTAAACTTCTTTTGACATAGCTTTTGACCCGTTAATACTTTTATCAAACCAACTTGTTTGTTACACTTATATTCTCATAGACATCATATTTTAAATGTTTCCTATCACACAAGGTTCAAATTGCGGGTTATTATGCATCATTAACCTGTTTGTGCTTATACGCTTATTTTGACCCGTTAAAGGTATTTAAGCGCTTTTAAGCATAACTAAGCTTATTCATTTCTAGCATCATATTTTCACATTAAAATATCTACTTGTATTCCACCACAACTACTATTGTGATGGATTTGATATAATAAACCAATTATCCCGAATATTACTCTTCGGTTAGTCATTTTACGGAAAAATGCTCATTTTAGGCATTTGACCCACGAAAGCTTATGCCTATAACTTTTATGCTTATCTCAGGTTTACATTACCATAATACATGTCTCTAAACAACCCAAAAGGGTTGTTTACCCGATCTACCCATCAAGGGCGTTTTGGTCAATTTTAGTCCCTCATTTTACGACGAAGGACTTTCACTAAATATTTGACCAAAATCGCTCGTTTAACTATAATCTTATTTATGCGTACCTGGCTCGGGTTAACATTTTGACCCGTTTTTAATACCTTGTGTCACGACCCCCGACCCAGTTTGACCCGTTTCAGGAGCCGCGGGACTGAAATCCCGTGGTATTTAATTAAAAGCGGAAGTTTCTTCAGGATCTTTTAAAAACTGAAATATTTCCTGATTATTTTATTTCACAACTCGGGATAAAACCCCGGTAATTTACAATCATAAGATTTCACGGAGAAATATTTATTTTTACAAAACATGTTTCTTTATTTTATATTGAGCCACTTCCTTAAGCTTGTAGTGCTTCTCGGCACTTTTCCTGGATCACAACAGATCACCTGAAACATGTTTGAAAAAGGTTTTGTCAGCGGGAAATACTGAGTGAATCATTCTTTTTATGAAAATGACTCATTTGTTATAATTTACAGTATTAAGAGAGATTACAATGTTTCCAGATATCATACCAACTACCCACAGTACTTGTCACTCGAACATCCATCGGTAGCCTCTTCGCCCGATGGTGTCTGTGACTATGGTCATATCACTCATTGGCTAACTCGTTGTCCAATAGTGACGGTTATCAAGTAATGTATGCAAAACCCCACATACCGGCTGTAACTTGGTGATTACATAAACTTAATCACTGTAATTATAATCTTTGAAAATAAACATGCTTTTGAAGGTAATTTAATAAAAAGAGAATGACTCACATTGCAGATTTAATTTGAGCAGAGCCTAGCCTACTGATTAGCCTTTTAACCTAAATTTAATAACATGCACACAATTCGATTAGTAACTTAATACAACATTTACGGTAACTCACGAGATCAAACCCTCACATTGAATGACAAAGTGCGATACTTAAACATCCATTGAATTAACGACGAATGACAAAGCATAACCTAATGTGGGCAGCACTTAAACATCCATTGGATATATTGATCGATCGGACATTGAATCGTATCAGCGATCGAGTTATTACCCTGTATTGCGGCAGCACTTCGTGAATCGTGTGTGTTTTTAATAGTAAACAGAGCTTATCTCAGTGTATATTTCGACTTTGTTCGTCGTTTCAGTGCCCAAATTCGATTGCCAAAGTCCGCTATTTATACCCAAAATTTGACCAGGCTTGCGCACCGTAAGCCTTATCCCTTACGGTGCGCAAGGGACACGAAATCACCCTAGGGTGGCCACGTCTGGGACTAGCCTAGCTGAGTTGACAACTTCGTAAATTTCAATTTTTACAACGAGATTTTAAGATAATCGTAACTAGGGTTTACCCCCCCTGAGTTTTAGGGGCCCTGATCCTGATTCCGATTGTTTTGAAAATTTTAGGGTTTGTGCAGAATCACTTGGGTGTCTCAATTAGGGTTTCCTATTGGATAATTAAAATAATAAATAAGAATTTTGATGAGAGTTGTTACATTCTCCCCACCTTAATAAAAATCTTGTCCTCGAGATTTACTGGAATAAGTAGGGATACTTTTTCTTTATCTCAGATTCCAGCTCCCAAGTGTATTCAGCTCCTCTCTTTGAATCCCATTTTACTTTAACTAGCACTAGGCATTTGTGCTTGAGAAACTTCACTTTTCTGTCTTCTATCTGAAGAGGTTTCTCAACAAATTTTAACTTTTCGTTTACCTCTATATCTTGGAGAGGTACTACCAAAGATTCGTCTGATAGACATTTCTTGAGATTGGATACATGAAATACATCATGTACTCCAGCTAACTCTTCTGGTAGTTGTAGACGATAAGCAACTGGTCCTATACGTTGGATCACTGGAAATGGTCCTACGTACCTTGGACTTAGCTTTCCTTTCTTACCGAATCTAACAACTCCTTTCCAAGGGGAAACTTTCAACAGTACTCTGTCTCCAACTTGAAATTCTAACGACTTGCATCTATTGTCTGCATAACTCTTCTGGTGATCTCGAGCAGTCTTCAGCCTTTCCTTGATTTGAGTAATCTTATCAGTCGTCTCTTGCACTATTTCAGGACCTGACAATTGACTTTCTCCTATTTCTGCCCAACAAACTGGAGTTCTGCATTTTCTTCCATACAATGCTTCGAATGGGGCAGTTTCAATACTTGAATGATAACTATTGTTATAGGAGAATTCGATCAGAGGTAAGTGATCATCCCAATTTTCACCAAAATCTATTACACATGCTCGGTGCATGTCTTCTAGAGTTTGGATCGTCCTTTCACTTTGTCCGTCTGTTTGAGGATGATATGCAGTGCTTAAATTTAATCGAGTTCCCATAGTTTCTTGGAAACTTTTCCAGAAATGAGAAGTGAAACGACTATCCCTATCTGATACAATGGAGAGTGGAACTCCATGTAAAGATACGACTTTATCTACATACAACTTTGCCAGTCTTTCCATGCTAAAGGTTTCTTTCATTGGCAAATAGTGAGCAGATTTGGTTAATCGATCCACAATTACCCAAATCGCATCATTACCTTTTCTGGTTTTGGGTAACTTAGTAACAAAATCCATTGTTATGAGTTCCCATTTCCATACAGGCATTTCTAGTTGTTCTAGTAGAACTGAAGGTTTCTGGTGTTCTGCCTTAACTTGTGAACAAGTAAGACACTTATAAACATATCTAGCTATATCCTTCTTCATGCCTATCCACCAGAAATTATTTCTTAAATCTTGGTACATCTTATTATTTCCAGGGTGCATGGTATACCTAGACTTATGGCCTTCTTCTAGAATCTTATTTCTTAATTCTCCCTGCTTAGGTACCCAAATTCTACTTTTGTGGAATCTCCAAATTCCATCAGTTCCTTGTTCTAATTCTTTTATTCGTCCTTTCATTCCTTCAGCAACATCCTCTATTGCTGTTTCTTGAACATTCTTCAATTGCTCTATTAAATCTAATTGTAAATTTAATCTGAGAGCACGAACTCGTCTTTGGTTCTCATGATACTTACGACTTAAGGCATCTGCAACTACATTTGCCTTTCCTTCATGATACTGAATATCACAGTCGTAATCACTTAGAATTTCCATCCATATCCTTTGCCTCATATTTAACTCTTTTTGCCCAAATATATATCTTAAACTCTTATGATCTGTATAGACAGTAAACTTACTTCCGTACAGATAATGTCTCCAGATTTTTAGGGCAAAAATTACGGCTCCTAATTCTAAATCATGAGTCGCATAATTTTCTTCGTGCTTTTTCAATTGCCTTGAAGCATACGCAATTACCTTCTTGCATTGCATAAGCACACATCCTAATCCTAGTTTTGTAGCATCACAGTATACTTCAAATTTTCAGTTCCTTCTGGTAAGGCTAAGATTGGAGCATTGGTTAATTTCTGTTTCAAGATCCTAAAGGCTTCTTCTTGTGTAGGTCCCCATTCAAACTTAACTGCTTTACAGGTTAGCTTAGTTAATGGTACAGCTATTTTGGAAAAATCCTTAATAAATCGTCTATAATATTCAGCTAAACCTATAAAACTTCTAATTTCCATTGCTGTTTGTGGAACCTTCCATTTGGTAATTGCCTCTATTTTCGAAGGATCTACATGAATACCTTCATGATTCACCACGTGTCCTAAGAATTGCACTTCTTGTAGCCAAAATTCACACTTCGAGAATTTGGCATACAACTTTTCTTTTCTTAACAAAGTTAAGAGTGCATGCAAGTGCTGACAATGTTCGTCCTGACTTTTTGAATAAATAAGTATATCGTCTATAAAGGCAATTACAAATTTATCCAAATACGGTTTACAGATCCTATTCATCATGTTCATGAATGCGGCAGGAGCATTCGTTAACCAAAAGGGCATGACTGTAAACTCGTAATGACCATACCTAGTTCTAAAAGAAGTCTTAGGTATATCTTCCTCTTGTACCTTCAATTGATGATATCCGGAACGTAAGTCGATCTTAGAAAAGTATCTAGCCCCCTGAAGTTGATTGAAAAGATCATCAATCCTAGGTAATGGGTATCGATTCTTAATGGTAACCTTATTCAATTCTCTATAATCAATACACATTCTCATCGAACCATCCTTCTTTTTCACAAATAACACTGGTGCTCCCCATGGGGATGAATTAGGTTGTATAAATCCTTTACTTAGTAATTCATCTAATTGCTTTTTCAGTTCTAACATTTCTGTAGGTGCTAACCGATAGGGTGCCTTGGCTATCGGTGAAATTCCTGGAATTAGATGAATCCTAAATTCTACTTCCCTATCTGGTGGTGTGACAACCCGCACTAAACCAGGTATCCGTACGACTTAACTAATGATTAATTACTACTTAATTACTGTGCTTGTTTGAACTAGCTGATGAACTGCTACTTAATATCTGATACATGTACTTACTTGCATCATACTTTACTTATCGTCACTACATTATTTACATGCTGAACCCTAGTGACAACCATGATGCACAAAAAGCACAGTAGCACAATAGCGGATAACCTATTGAACATGCTGATAAAGCCAGCATCAGGCAGACACTGCCTCTAAGGCCTGAAAGAGCCTGAGATAATTGCTACACTAATGGTGAGTGTAGGGATACAAGGGTTGTAGAACTGCGTCTCTAGGAATAAGTTACAATGACTGGATGTGCCTAAAACGTACTCTAAGTACAAAACTCAGCACTTTACATAATAATTCAGCTTTTAGCTAACTAATAAAGTGCCAAAACATGAGAAAAATATTACTAGACACTTTCCAAAGTGTCAGGAATGAGTTGTGTCACTAAAAAGAGTATTAACGACACTTTAAAGCTTTGTTAACGCTTTAACGGATTACTATCCAACCAAACAACCGGACTATACCCGGGACATGAAAATATTGTTACTTTCACTATTTATCTTTTTCAGAGCTAGTTAGGGTCCCTGATTACCCTAACACCCTTCGTAACGCGTGACGCACTAATAACTGGGTTAAACACTTAACTTAACTAACTAGTTCCTAATCATCTAGTTGGATTCGAACTAGGACCCCCCCCTCTCTAACCGGCCCCAACTAGAGGGGACACCCCTTTGTACTTGATGATTATTATAATCTCCTATGTTTAGTATCAAGAAGACATAACAACCATTGGTTAATACACACTAAATTTGTCTATAAGATCTAACTTAAACACATGAGATCATTCACACACAAACTCAACAACAAACTCTCTCTCTTGCCCTCTAGAGCTCTCGGCCGAACACCCCACCCCCATCCATCCATTCTTCAAGTTTGATCTTGCAAGTTCCAAGCTCATTCAAGCATCAAGGGTCTCGTATTAGGAAGCTTGGTGCAAGCGGAACGCGAAGGACCTCTCTACTTAGCTTTTATCCACCTCATTTGCGCATAGATTCTTCCCTAGCCTCGAGCTAGAGGTATAATGCTTAAAACTCGTATTCGAACTAATCTAAAGTGGATAAAAGGATCTTTATCGGTTAAAACTCGTTAACATGCAAGATGATGCTTTAAAGTCTACTTAAAACACTAAAAATGGTGGTTAATAGCACATAAGTTGTGTAAATGATGTAGTATTCGAAATGTATGGTTATTTAGGCCTGATCTATGATGTGGTAGCTCGGATCATCGTTTAACCCGGTTTGGTAAGATCATGGATCTTAACATAAGCTTGTTTTGAATACTACAAGGGTTAAAAGGTGAAACTCTACCACACGCGAATCATGAACTTGTGTAAAAGAGTTTTACTTGTGAAATTGTGTTTAAAACTAGCAGATCTACGCATCTGCAAGTGGTATTTTCAAAGAACCACGTATCAAGGAAATCATGTATTTTAAAGGATGGATTTTACACTAACCCGCATGATTTTTATAAACCACAAGTGTGTAAACACATGTGAAATGAAAAGATTCGACAAAATAACTATTTTTGTAAAAGTTGACGAGAAGTTGTAAAGATGGATTTTCTCTAAAAACGAGGTTTTCACAAGATCAAATTACCTTATACGAAGATCTACTAAATTTAAGGGGATTTACACCACAGTTTTGGGAAAACTACAAGTTCATGTAATTTTTGGCAAGTTACACATATGTTGATTAGTTGTTGTGAGAAAAGTTGTTCTGATCAAATAAAGAAAATTGTTGAGTTGATTTGTTAAAGAAAATGATACGCTTGAAAGCGTGGCCACCTCCAGTTACAGAGGAAACTCTGGCGAAATTTTTCTAACAACCTAACACTTAGAACTATTTACACTACAAGTGTTAGAATTATTTTTGACATGTTTTCGAAATATGAATTTCGCCATGACTTTATTTACTAAATATTCGGAGGTGGGATTTTCACAAAATTTAACGTGATAAATATATTTTTTCACACGCTGTTTATGATTATTTTGTGAAAATACATGGATATTATTTTTAGAGTAAAAATAATATTTACGAACGTTAACGAATCCAAAATAATACGAACGCTTTCACCATAAATATATAAGTTACACCGGTAAGTATATTACCACTCGATTGTTAAAACGTAACTTACGCACTTACGAAAATATTTATGAACGCGTATTTTAACAACGTATTATCGGAGAAAAATTATGTGAAATGAAAATATAATATTTTTGAGAAAAATACTTATATTTTGGAATTGGAAATATGTATATATATTAAGTGAGACTTAATGATTTAATTTGAACGCACATGTATTGAATCCCCCATCCTTGGGAAGGAGATTAACTACCAAGTATATACAGAACGTTAACACGAAATAGTTGTCTAACTATTTCCCAAAGACTTAAACTATAAAGCTAAGGCACGGCCGTCCGTCTAATAGAAATTAGCACCTGTAGGTCGTCGCACAGCTGCGTGAGCAAGAGATACTTGGTAGAGACGCTTCACTGTGAGTTCATGTCCCCCTTTTCTCTAACTGTTTTCAGTTTTCTTAACTGCGGGGGTGAAATACATGTTACTTTGATTACAAGTACTTTATACATGGTATGGTTAGCGTAAGGAGGTTTACTACTTAGATCATGTGAGTGGATAGGTAGAAACTGGAGACCATTAATCCTCATTGTAGGACCGAGGGACGTAAGCGGTAGATCTATCTGGGTGTAGCGAGCCCAACTCTAGGCCCAACAGAACGGACCTCTGAGAGGCCCAACAGAACGGACCTTGGAGTGACTTTGTGCCCAACGCGAAATCTGCTAGGTTTGAGTCTTCCTACTTGCACTTCACACATATCAATGGCTTTGCAACCCATTGGTGATCTCTTTTCCTTACACTGCTACATACCAGGGAAATTTTATACTTACAAGTGTTTTACATACTCACTTACACATGAACTCGCTCAACATTATTGTTGATTTTTCAACTTACATGTATTTCAGGAAATTAAAGATCTGGCACGGTATGTTATGTTTTCCCGCTGCATAAGGGTTCCAAGGTCATCCCAGTTTAGGAAATGTGACTCTTTCCTGGACAAGTCACAAATCTTAAACTGCGTTTATTTCATGTTAATGGTTATGTTGTTAAAGACAATGTTTTATGTTACGATGTTGTAAGTCTCTAAGACAATGGTATGTTACTCTGGTTTTAAAACTTAAATCAATGGATGATCTTGCATGATTTTATTTCATATAGCTTGGTTATGGTTAAGCTATGGTATTAAGAAGTCACACCAAAACTAACCACGCTTCCGCAAAGCCAGGGTGTAACAGGTGGTAATCCAGGTAAATCTTCTGGAAATACATCTGGGTATTCTGAGACTACAGGAATCTCCTTAAGTTCTTTACCCTTAGTACTAATGATTACTGAAATCATATATACTATTCCTTGTTTCCGTTCATAACTAGCAACTTTCATTACTGATATGAACTTCATGGGCTTAAGTGGTTTATCTCCTGTAATAGTGATTATTTCACCAGTAGGTGCCTGAATTTCTACAGAATTCTTATCACAAAGAATTCGAGCATGGTTGGCTACTAACCAATCCATTCCTAACACAACATCAAATTCGGCTAATTTCATAGGTAATGGGTTTGCAGAAAATTTATGACCTAAAAGTTCTATTTCTATATTTTGCAAAACCTTATCTATTTTAACTGAATTCCCATCAGCCGTTTCGACTGTAAAAATCTGCCTAATGTTGGTTAAGGGTATATTAAGAGCTTGGCAGAATGAAGTATTGATAAAACTTTGGTTTGCACCAGAGTCAAATAATACTTTGGCGTAAATGTTGTGAACTAGGAACGTACCAGCTATCACATCTGGAATCATCTCGGCTTCCTGAGTAGTTAACTGAAAGGCTCGGACATTCTTCTTAGTAGCTCCGTCGGCTGTCTTGACTTTGTTGTCTGCTGGTTTGATTAATTTAGGGCATTCTGGCTTAAAATGTCCTATTTCTCCGCAATTATAGCAGACTCTTGTTTTCTTTCTGCATTCCTCTTCACGATGTCCTACCATTTTACAAAAATTGCAGGTTACACTACATCTTCCAAAATGTTTCTTTCTGCAATTCCTGCAAAACAGCGGATTTGAAGATTTCCCTGTTCCTCTTCTTTTAAAGCTGTTATTATTATCCATACGAAATCCTTGGGTAATTTTCTGAGCCAATTCCTTCTTCCTGTTTTCATCTTTCGTGCGTACCAGTTCGTCAGTTAGGGTATTGGCTAATTCCACAGCATCGTCAATCGTACGAGGTCTCGCAGCTTTAACGATGTTACGGATTTCACTAATCAGTCCCCAAATATAGCGAGAAATGAGTACCGGTTCTGGCGAAGCCAATGTTGGTACCACTCTAGCATATTCAAAGAATGTCGAAGTATAACCGCGACAATCTACACCCATCATTCTATGGTTTAAAAACTTATTTGCCATTTGATCTTTTTCATATTCGGGACAGAATTTTCTTTCTACAAGACTCTTAAATTCTTCCCATTTCATGGCATAAGCCCTATTTCTTCCTTTAGCCTGTAGCACCGTGTTCCACCATTCTAGCGCCCCTTCTTTGAAAAGGTTTGACGCGTACATGACCTGATCATCCTGAGCACATTTACCTATGGCAATTACTGCCTCGGTTTTCTCTAACCAACGCAGTGCCGCAGTTGCTCCTTCATTGCCTGCAAACTCAGTGGGTTTACAAGCAAGAAATTCTTTATAAGTGCAACCAGGTGTTGCAGCTTTTATTTTCTTAGGGAGCGGAGCTTGCCATGGTTCATTATCATGATTAACATGATCATTGCCTCCGTTTACACTATGACTGAAGTTATCTTCAGAAATACGTTTGCTTGGAATGATTTGTTGAGGTTCGACAGGTTTTTGAACAGCAGCAACTATTGCTGGAATAGCATTAGCTATTCCCTGAGCAACGATATTTTCTATGTCTTGTCTAGTCATATATTGATCCCCCGGGTTTTGTTCAGATTGGTTAACCTCATTTACTGGTTCATTATTAGCGTTTTCCATCTGATATGTAATTTTTATTAGTATTGAATAAATAACAATTATATACCAAACAATCATATAAAAATACACATATAGCCAAAACTATCAATTTCTCGATTCCCATTTTATATATCTTATAGTATGCATCAATACACACTATTATCTTACAAAGTTTTATTTGTAGTTATTTTACAGACTGATTTTACTATTACTATTACACAACTACAGTTCCATAAATCCCCTATCCTTTGTCAGATGATATTCTAGTAACGGCGTTCCCTCACATCGTATTTCCAGGAGATCTGTCCCCCAATCTCTTGGATCCTATTCCCAGCATCCATTAGTTCTTCACCAAAATGGCGGAGTTCAGACATATTCTCGTTACTCATTGGTGGATTTGGTAAAGGTTCTGGATCGAACTGAGGAAAAAGCTTATAGGGATTGTTTTGTAACTGTATTTCATTAGTCAACCATTCGTCTATTTGCGAGTGGATTGAAGGGTTTGGAATAGCTGGTTCTAAGTTCATTGGTAGTTGTGTTTCAAGAGTGTGAATAAAAACATTTTCATTAATAGGCTTAATAGTATTATAGCTTGCCAATATAAAATCTAGCTCTTCCTGAGATGGTAACCCCTCAATTTGCCTAGAGCTTTCCCCAATTTCCATTTTCTTAGGCTTGGGTTTCTCGAGAGGTGAAGCGTTGAATTCTATAGGTTCTTCTATGTCTGGTATATACCTATTGAAATCTCTGGAAACCTCTATTCTTACTGGATAGAGATTTAAATTCTGAAGGGCGTCAGACAAGTCACTCATGCTGTTTAGCAAAATACACACAATTACTAAATTAAAAATCATAACAAAATTTTATAGAAAAACTTTTAAATATTATTTCACATTGGGTAACTACCAAAACAACTGAAAATTAAAACGCACTAATGTTTACTTATTTATTTACTGGGTAAGATTTCTAGACTGTAGGTATTCCGGGTGCTAAAATTTTAAGTCAGATTATTTTAAAGATTTGTATTTATTGCTACAGTGGCTAGCATATAGAGATCTGCCCATACTGTACACAATTAGTCAGATAATAAAACACATAATCACAAAATAGTAACTAATAAAAATTAAGTATTTTCTAAATACTTAATTGGCTTAAATCAGTGGCTCTGATACCACCTTTTTCTGTCACGACCCCCGACCCAGTTTGACCCGTTTCAGGAGTTGCGGGACAGAAATCCCGTGGTATTTAATTAACAGCGGAAGTTTCTTCAGGATCTTTTAAAAACTGAAATATTTCCTGATTATTTTATTTCACAACTCGGGATAAAACCCCGGTAATTTACAATCATAAGATTTCACGGAGAAATCTTTATTTTTACAAAACATGTTTCTTTATTTTATATTGAGCCACTTCCTTAAGCTTGTAGTGCTTCTCGGCACTTTTCCTGGATCACAGCAGATCACCTGAAACATGTTTGAAAAAGGTTTTGTCAGCGGGAAATACTGAGTGAATCATTCTTTTTATGAAAATGACTCGTTTGTTATAATTTACTGTATTAAGAGAGATTACAATGTTTCCAGATATCATACCAACTACCCACAGTACTTGTCACTCGAACATCCATCGGTAGCCTCTTCGCCTGATGGTGCCTGTGACTATGGTCATATCACTCATTGGCTAACTCGTTGTCCAAAAGTGACGGTTATCAAGTAATGTATACAAAACCCCACATACCGGCTGTAACTTGGTGATTACATAAACTTAATCACTGTAATTATAATCTTTGAAAATAAACATGCTTTTGAAGGTAATTTGATAAAAAGAGAATGACTCACATTGCAAATTTAATTTGAGCAGAGCCTAGCCTACTGATTAGCCTTTTAACCTAAATTTAATAACATGCACACAATTCGGTTAGTAACTTAATACATCATTTACGATAACTCACGAGATCAAACCCTCACAACGAATGACAAAGTGCGATACTTAAACATCTATCGAATTAACGACGAATGAAAAAGCATAACCCTAATGTGGGCAGCACTTAAACATCCATTGGATATATTGATCGATCGGACATTGAATCGTATCAGCGATCGAGTTATTACCCTGTATTGCGGCAGCACTTCGTGAATCGTGTGTGTTTTTAATAGTAAACAGAGCTTATCTCAGTGTATATTTCGACTTTGTTCGTCGTTTCAGTGCCCAAATTCGATTGCCAAAGTCCGCTATTTATACCCAAAATTTGACCAGGCTTGCGCACCGTAAGCCTTATCCCTTACGGTGCGCAAGGGACACGAAATCACCCTAGGGTGGCCACGTCTGGGACTAGCCTAGCTGAGTTGACAACTTCGTAAATTTCAATTTTTACAACGAGATTTGAAGATAATCGTAACTAGGGTTTACCCCCCTGAGTTTTAGGGGCCCTGATCCTGATTCCGATTGTTTTGAAAATTTTAGGGTTTGTGCAGAATCACTTGGGTGTCTCAATTAGGGTTTCCTATTGGATAATTAAAATAATAAATATGACTTTTGATGAGAGTTGTTACACCTTGCCTCAATATTTGCTAATTCATAGCATCGCTAATTCACAAGGGGTTTTATCCTGTGAGCATAAGACTCGACAAGCACTTATTAGTCGTTATATGTCAAATGGTATCAACATTACCATTTGACCTATTTGGTCTAAAGGACCAAACATTTTGCGCTTATATATAAATGGTATTTATTTACCATTTCGTTAAGTAACTCATTTCGGATTTCTCACCATTTAGTTATGTCTCTTAAGCCCGTTTCTTACGCGTTTAACTCAACATAGCTTATGCCACTTGGTGTCGTTTTATACTTCAACTTTTATCCATTTATACGTGACTAAATCACCATTTTCTCTTTTTATTCGTTTAGGCTTACTTATAAAGTAGCCACTTGAAAACTCATTTTATATATATAATCACATGACCAAATTACCATTTCGACCCTTTTTGCCATTAAACATGGTTTTTCATCTTTTGATATGTTCCGACCCGTATCATTTCGTGTCGGAACCGTATTTCGAATATAACCTTTGTTGTATTTATAACTTATAAATAAATACATATCCTACAAAAAGGGTGTAAGCTTTACTTACCTTGCATCCAAACTACGCTTTCTTTTCATACTTGATTTGTTTGACCCGCTTCCTCCCTAAGCTTCCACCTAGCTGTTAAGCGTCAAACTATCATTATAATTCGTAAGATGGCTAGATTAGTCATTATCAATCACGACTATTCCACCTTACGTATTTTCTATCAACATTATCATTCAATCTTATTAAAGGTCAGTTTGACTTTCCAAAGTCAACTGTCCCTTTTTAATGTATGAAATGCACAATTGAGTTCGACAAACTCACTTTCAAAAGTCAACTGTCCTTTTTTAGGCCACTAATTTAACTACATTCATCAACATAGTTTATAAACATCATATAATCATACAATTCCATGAAACTCATACTTTCATTAAAAACCCATTTCGCATACATGTGCTAATTAAATCTTAACACTTGTTCAAGAACTCTCTTCTTGAATATAGCAAGTATGATGATTCTAAACCTCTATTCTACCTTTATCCATCTTTAAATTCTTACACTTTATGCAAGAACTTCAATGTCAAGAATTTCATCATAACCTTCAAAACCCAATTCAAATCATGCATGATCAAGTACTCAAACTTATAAATTGTTTAAGTAACTTGCTTTTACTATCCAATATGATTATTCTAATAACAGGTTTAACATTAACTTCATCATAATCTAAAAACCCATTTATCTAGGTGTGGTAATTCACCCAAACACCTAAATCATAACAATTTACTTTAAATCTTCACTTAGGGTTTGCTCCTAAGCAATCATACATCTCAAATTCGGCCATAGCCACTACGATTCATACATAAATCGAATTCTTCTAATATTAATCAAATTTCACAACTTCATAAATGCTAAAAATTCGACATACCTTACGATCCCCTTGGCTTTGTGTCTGTTAATATATGTTCAAACCCGAATTTGGTCTTCGATTGGCCCTTCAATTTGAAGATTATGTTGAAGAACTAGGGTTTGCCCCTTTTTGTCCCCTGATGATCGATCCACGCACCATGTGGGTGTGTTGTGTGTATTGTTTTTGTTTTTAAAACTCAAGTTTCCTTTGTTACAACTTTGGTCCCTTTAGTTCCAACCTTTTATAAAAAAGGTTCACTAGTTTTTGTTTTCTTTATTATTTTCACTTAAATACACATCACTAACTAGGTTAATTATTCCTAGCTAACTTAGTAGGTTCGGGGAGTTAAAACCCGTTTTATTCTAAGTCCCGTAAATCTCGGGCCTCTTATGAACATTATTTCCTCAAAAGCTTTTATTCTTTTTTGTTTAATATTAGGTTTATATATTTAAATCCTAATATTTACCGGGTTAATTTTTTTACCACTAACGGTATTTTACCGGTTCATTAATATTAACGTGGTTTGATTACCAAACCCGTTTTTGGGTTGTTACAACAACTTGCTCATTCCTTTCTTTCTTTCTTCTTTATCTGCTCTATTGGAGTGCTACCATCTTATTGGAGGCCTCCTAACTGAGTTATCTTTCATCCTAGAACATAAGTAAGTGTTCTATCCAGTCTTGTTTATTTATTTCAGTTATTTTAAGCTGAAAGTCAAACAGTTTGACTACCGTTTGACTTTCGGTTTTGATCATGAATTGATCAAGTCAAAGTTCAATTGAACTTTGCGACGTGATCATAATCACGATGGTTATAATCCCTTGCGATTACACCTACTGATTACCACGTTTACTAGTCGAAGTGACAAGTTAAAGTTTCGGTCAAAATGCACGTTTATGTGCATTTTACGACGAAACTATTTTCGGGTATCAAAACACTAATTTTTGATACCAAATCAGTTTTGCAACTAAGTTAAACATGTTTTGGCATGTTTAACTCGTCACTTCTAGTTTAGTGCTTATTTAGGGTGGTAAGTCGAGCGGTCTTGACCACCGCTTTGACTTTCGAATCCGACCCGTTTGGTCGATCTTAGCATCCGACCAAACACATATTTGTGACCATAGTTGTATAGGGAATAACCTACTGAGGTTATACCTTATGGTCACTTCTTTGGTTAGTTATATGATAAGTCGTTTATATGCCCTTAGAAAATTACCAAAATACCTTTTTGCGCATAAATTCATTTTTAGCATATGTAATCAAACTTTTCACATATAAACTGATATAATAACATTTTCAAACATGTTTGGGCATTTAAGACTTATCATAGGACATGTATAACCATTCGAACACACATTACGCAAATGACACGTTAAAGTAGCGTAAACTGCCTTAACGAGTCATAACGGGTCAAAAGCACTTAGGATTACTTTCAAATCAGAATGTAGACTTTGTTAAACCATTTCACATGAGTTCCAACACTCGTTTGGTTTACATGACCTCCTTCTATCCTATCCCTTAATTTAGGTCCCGACTTATTAACATAGTTATCCGATACTAGGTGCCACTTGATTCCTTGATTCCTTGATCCTTCAAGTTTTGCTTGATCTTTATTTCAAGACTATTACGCAATCTCAAGTGAGTACATAGATCCCCTGCTTTACTTATGCAAATATTTTGGGGTGAAACACTTGTGCCTATTTTTACTTTCGTGTTTTCATAACATATACATGCTATGTTCATCTAGTACACATATAGTACATGATTTCAATTATGTTTTGCCTTATATGTAGACTTAGCATGCCTAGCACATTGATTTTAGTGATACTTTTGCTGCATATGTTGACTTAGCATATCTAGCACATTGATTTTAAACTGCATTTTGCTTCGTATGTTGACTTAGCATGCCTAGCACATTGATTTCAAAGATACTTTTGCTACATATGTTGACTTAGCATATCTAGCACATTGATTTCATGAACACTATACTTCATATGTTGACTTAGCATACCTAGTACATGGTTTTTAAAGACATTTTACATAACATGCTTACATTGATTATGACATTTTGGTATGTTGAACGAGACAAGATACATTCATTAACATTGATCACGCCGACCGATAGTATGTAATGGTACCATAGGATTGACAATCCCGTTCCCGCTTCCTAGGTTTGTTTGGAAGTGACTTTATGGAACGACAGAATCCGATGAACATTGATAAACCTTTGACTTGATAAGAGTTTATCCGACAGTCAACAAGGCTTGAGTATATTCGGTAACAAACCTGATAAATGTTTATCAGAATAAGAGCAATGGTTTTCAAAACATAACTTTTGATTTAAACTTCTGTTTATTCAAAGACATTGTTTTGTACATGACATTTGCTTACACAAGACATTTGGTTATACATGACATTATTACATGTGTGTAACAACTCTCATCAAAAGTCATATTTATTATTTTAATTATCCAATAGGAAACCCTAATTGAGACACCCAAGTGATTCTGCACAAACCCTAAAATTTTCAAAACAATCGGAATCAGGATCAGGGCCCCTAAAACTCAGAGGGGGTAAACCCTAGTTACGATTATCTTCAAATCTCGTTGTAAAAATTGAAATTTACGAAGTTGTCAACTCAGCTAGGCTAGTCCCAGACGTGGCCACCCTAGGGTGATTTCGTGTCGCTTGCGCACCGTAAGGGATAAGGCTTACGGTGCGCAAGCCTGGTCAAATTTTGGGTATAAATAGCGGACTTTGGCAATCGAATTTGGGCACTGAAACGACGAACAAAGTCGAAATATACACTGAGATAAGCTCTGTTTACTATTAAAAGCACACACGATTCACGAAGTGCTGCCGCAATACAGGGTAATAACGCGATCGATGATACGATTCAATGTCCGATCGATCAATATATCCAATGGATGTTTAAGTGCTGCCCACATTAGGGTTATGCTTTGTCATTCGTCGTTAATTCGATGGATGTTTAAGTATCGCACTTTGTCATTCGTTGTGAGGGTTTGATCTCGTGAGTTATCGTAAATGCTGTATTAAGTTACTAACCGAATTGTGTGCATGTTATTAAATTTAGGTTAAAAGGCTAATCAGTAGGCTAGGCTCTGCTCAAATTAAATCTGCAATGTGAGTCATTCTCTTTTTATCAAATTACCTTCAAAAGCATGTTTATTTTCAAAGATTATAATTACAGTGATTAAGTTTATGTAATCACCAAGTTACAGCCGGTATGTGGGGTTTTGTATACATTACTTGATAACCGTCACTATTGGACAACGAGTTAGCCAATGAGTGATATGACCATAGTCACAAACACCATCGGGCGAAGAGGCTACCGATGGATGTTCGAGTGACAAGTACTGTGGGTAGTTGGTATGATATCTGGAAACATTGTAATCTCTCTTAATACAGTAAATTATAACAAACGAGTCATTTTCATAAAAAGAATGATTCACTTAGTATTTCCCGCTGACAAAACCTTTTTCAAACATGTTTCAGGTGATCTGTTGTGATCCAGGAAAAGTGCCGAGAAGCACTACAAGCTTAAGGAAGTGGCTCAATATAAAATAAAGAAACATGTTTTGTAAAAATAAAGATTTCTCCGTGAAATCTTATGATTGTAAATTACCGGGGTTTTATCCCGAGTTGTGAAATAAAATAATCAGGAAATATTTCAGTTTTTAAAAGATCCTGAAGAAACTTCCGCTGTTAATTAAATACCACGGGATTTCTGTCCCGCGGCTCCTGAAACGGGTCAAACTGGGTCGGGGGTCGTGACAGAAAAAGGTGGTATCAGAGCCACTGATTTAAGCCTATTAAGTATTTAGAAAATACTTAATTTTTATTAATTTCTATTTTGTGATTATGTGTTTTATTATCTGACTAATTGTGTACAGTATGGGTAGATCTCTATATGCTAGCCGCTGTAGCAATAAATACAAATCTTTAAAATAATCTGACTCAAAATTTTAGCACCCGGAATACCTACAGTCTAGAAATCTTACCCAGTAAATAAATAAGTAAACATTAGTGTGTTTTAATTTTCAGTTGTTTTGGTAGTTACCTAGTATGAAATAATATATAAAAGTTTTTCTATAAAATTTTGTTATGATTTTTAATTTAGTAATTGTGTGTATTTTGCTAAACAGTATGAGTGACTTGTCTGACGCCCTTCAGAATTTAAATCTCTATCCAGTAAGAATAGAGGTTTCCAGAGATTTCAATAGGTATATACCAGACATAGAAGAACCTATAGAATTCAACGCTTCACCTCTCGAGAAACCCAAGCCTAAGAAAATGGAAATTGGGGAAAGCTCTAGGCAAATTGAGGGGTTACCATCTCAGGAAGAGCTAGATTTTATATTGGCAAGCTATAATACTATTAAGCCTGTTAATGAAAATGTTTTTATTCACTCTCTTGAAACACAACTACCAATGAACTTAGAACCAGCTATTCCAAACCCTTCAATCCACTCGCAAATAGACGAATGGTTGACTAATGAAATACAGTTACAAAACAATCCCTATAAGCTTTTTCCTCAGTTCGATCCAGAACCTTTACCAAATCCACCAATGAGTAACGAGAATATGTCTGAACTCCGCCATTTTGGCGAAGAACTAATGGATGCTGGGAATAGGATCCAAGAGATTGGGGGACAGATCTCCTGGAAATACGATGAGAGGGAACGCCGTTACTAGAATATCATCTGACAAAGGATAGGGGATTTATGGAACTGTAGTTGTGTAATAGTAATAGTAAAATCAGTCTGTAAAATAACTACAAATAAAACTTTGTAAGATAATAGTGTGTATTGATGCATACTATAAGATATATAAAATGGGAATCGAGAAATTGATAGTTTTGGCTATAAGTGTATTTTTATATGATTGTTTTGTATATAATTGTTATTTATTCAATACTAATAAAAATTACATATCAGATGGAAAACGCTAATAATGAACCAGTAAATGAGGTTAACCAATCTGAACAAAACCCGGGGGATCAATATATGACTAGACAAGACATAGAAAATATCGTTGCTCAGGGAATAGCTAATGCTATTCCAGCAATAGTTGCTGCTGTTCAAAAACCTGCCGAACCTCAACAAATCATTCCAAGCAAACGTATTTCTAAAGATAACTTCAGTAATAGTGTAAACGGAGGCAATGATCATGTTAATCATGATAATGAACCATGGCAAGCTCCGCTCCCTAAGAAAATAAAAGCTGCAACACCTGGTTGCACTTATAAAGAATTTCTTGCTTGTAAACCCACTGAGTTTGCAGGCAATGAAGGAGCAACTGCGGCACTGCGTTGGTTAGAGAAAACCGAGGCAGTAATTGCCATAAGTAAATGTGCTCAGGATGATCAGGTCATGTATGCGTCAAACCTTTTCAAAGAAGGAGCGCTAGAATGGTGGAACACGGTGCTATAGGCTAAAGGAAGAAATAGGGCTTATGCCATGAAATGGGAAGAATTTAAGAGTCTTGTAGAAAGAAAATTCTGTCCCGAATATGAAAAAGATCAAATGGCAAATAAGTTTTTAAACAATAGAATGATGGGTGTAGATTGTCGCGGTTATACTTCGACATTCTTTGAATATGCTAGAGTGGTACCAACACTGGCTTCGCCAGAACCGGTACTCATTTCTCGCTATATTTGGGGACTGATTAGTGAAATCCGTAACATCGTTAAAGCTGCGAGACCTCGTACGATTGACGATGCTGTGGAATTAGCCAATACCCTAACTGACGAACTGGTACGCACACAAGATGAAAACAGGAAGAAGGAAATGGCTCAGAAAATTACCCAAGGATTTCGTATGGGTAATAATAACAGCTTCAAAAGAAGAGGAACAGGGCAATCTTCAAATCCGCCGTTTTGCAGGAATTGCAGAAAGAAACATTTTGGAAGATGTAGTGTAACCTGTAATTTTTGTAAAATGGTTGGACATCGTGAAGAGGAATGCAGAAAGAAAACAAGAGTCTGCTATAATTGCGGAGAAATATGACATTTTAAGCCAGAATGCCCTAAATTAATCAAACCAGCAGACAACAAAGTCAAGACAGCCGACGGAGCTACTAAGAAGAATGTCCGAGCCTTTCAGTTAACTCTCAGGAAGCCGAGATGATTCCAGATGTGATAGCTGGTACGTTCCTAGTTCACAACATTTACGCCAAAGTATTATTTGACTCTGGTTCAAACCAAAGTTTTATCAATACTTCATTCTGCCAAGCTCTTAATATACCCTTAACCAACATTAGGCAGATTTTTACAGTCGAAACGGCTGATGGGAATTCAGTTAAAATAGATAAGGTTTTGCAAAATATAGAAATAGAACTTTTAGGTCATAAATTTTCTGCAAACCTATTACCTATGAAATTAGCCGAATTTGATGTTGTGTTAAGAATGGATTGGTTAGTAGCCAACCATGCTCGAATTCTTTGTGATAAGAATTCTGTAGAAATTCAGGCACCTACTGGTGAAATAATCACTATTAGAGGAGATAAACCACGTAAGCCCATGAAGTTCATATCAATAATGAAAGTTGCTAGTTATGAATGGAAACAAGGAATAGTATATATGATTTCAGTAATCATTAGTACTAAGGGTAAAGAACTTAAGGAGATTCCTGTAGTCTCAGAATACCCAGATGTATTTCCAGAAGATTTACCTGGATTACCACCAGATAGGGAAGTAGAATTTAGGATTCATCTAATTCCAGGAATTTCACCGATAGCCAAGGCACCCTATTGGTTAGCACCTACAGAAATGTTAGAACTGAAAAAGCAATTAGATGAATTACTAAGTAAAGGATTTATACAACCTAGTTCATCCCCATGGGGAGCACCAGTGTTATTTGTGAAAAAGAAGGATGGTTCGATGAGAATGTGTATTGATTATAGAGAATTGAATAAGGTTACCATTAGGAATCGATACCCATTACCTAGGATTGATGATCTTTTCGATCAACTTCTGGGGGCTAGATACTTTTCTAAGATCGACTTACGTTCCGGATATCATCAATTGAAGGTACAAGAGGAAGATATACCTAAGACTGCTTTTAGAACTAGGTATGGTCATTACGAGTTTACAGTCATGCCCTTTGGGTTAACGAATGCTCCTGCCGCATTCATGGACATGATGAATAGGATCTGTAAACCGTATTTAGATAAATTTGTAATTGTCTTTATAGACGATATACTTATTTATTCAAAAAGTCAGGACGAACATTGTCAGCACTTGCATGCACTCTTAACTTTGTTAAGAAAAGAAAAGTTGTATGCCAAATTCTCGAAGTGTGAATTTTGGCTACAAGAAGTGCAATTCTTAGGACACGTGGTGAATCATGAAGGTATTCATGTAGATCCTTCGAAAATAGAGGCAATTACCAAATGGAAGGTTCCACAAACAGCAATGGAAATTAGAAGTTTTATAGGTTTAGCTGGATATTATAGACGGTTTATTAAGGATTTTTCCAAAATAGCTGTACCATTAACTAAGCTAACCTGTAAAGCAGTTAAGTTTGAATGGGGACCTAAACAAGAAGAAGCATTTAGGATCTTGAAACAGAAATTAACCAATGCTCCAATCTTAGCCTTACCAGAAGGAACTGAAAATTTTGAAGTATACTGTGATGCTTCAAAACTAGGATTAGGATGTGTGCTTATGCAACGCAAGAAGGTAATTGCGTATGCTTCAAGGCAATTGAAAAAGCACGAAGAAAATTATACGACTCATGATTTAGAATTAGGAGCCGTAATTTTTGCCCTAAAAATATGGAGACATTATCTGTACGGAAGTAAATTTACTGTCTACACAGATCATAAGAGTTTAAGATATATATTTGGGCAAAAAGAGTTAAATATGAGGCAAAGGAGATGGATGGAAATTCTAAGTGATTACGACTGTGATATTCAGTATCATGAAGGAAAGGCAAATGTAGTTGCAGATGCCTTAAGTCGTAAGTATCATGAGAACAAAAGACGAGTTCGTGCTCTCAGATTAAATTTACAATTAGATTTAATAGAGCAATTGAAGAATGTTCAAGAAACAACAATAGAGGATGTTGCTGAAGGAATGAAAGGACGAATAAAAGAATTAGAACAAGGAACTGATGGAATTTGGAGATTCCACAAAAGCAGAATTTGGGTACCTAAGCAGGGAGAATTAAGAAATAAGATTCTAGAAGAAGGCCATAAGTCTAGGTATACCATGCACCCTGGAAATAATAAGATGTACCAAGATTTAAGAAATAATTTCTGGTGGATAGGCATGAAGAAGGATATAGCTAGATATGTTTCTAAGTGTCTTACTTGTTCACAAGTTAAGGCAGAACACCAGAAACCTTCAGGTCTACTACAACAACTAGAAATGCCTGTATGAAATGGGAACTCAACACAATGGATTTTGTTACTAAGTTACCCAAAACCAGAAAAGGTAATGATGCGATTTGGGTAATTATGGATCGATTAACCAAATCTGCTCACTTTTTGCCAATGAAAGAAACCTTTAGCATGGAAAGAC
Organism: Helianthus tuberosus; assembly: GCA_030545235.1. Classification (NCBI taxonomy): domain Eukaryota; kingdom Viridiplantae; phylum Streptophyta; class Magnoliopsida; order Asterales; family Asteraceae; genus Helianthus; species Helianthus tuberosus. The sequence continues at coordinate 76,544,400 of CM060408.1, forward strand.
TGGCAAAGTTGTATGTAGATAAAGTCGTATCTTTACATGGAGTTCCACTCTCCATTGTATCAGATAGGGATAGTCGTTTCACTTCTCATTTCTGGAAAAGTTTCCAAGAAGCTATGGGAACTCGATTAAATTTAAGCACTGCATATCATCCTCAAACAGACGGACAAAGTGAAAGGGTGATCCAAACTCTAGAAGACATGCTCCGAGCATGTGTAATAGATTTTGGTGGAAATTGGGACGATCACTTACCTCTGATCGAATTCTCCTATAACAATAGTTATCATTCAAGTATTGAAACTGCCCCATTCGAAGCATTGTATGGAAGAAAATGCAGAACTCCAGTTTGTTGGGCAGAAATAGGAGAAAGTCAATTGTCAGGTCCTGAAATAGTGCAAGAGACGACTGATAAGATTACTCAAATCAAGGAAAGGCTGAAGATTGCTCGAGATCGCCAGAAGAGTTATGTAGACAATAGATGCAAGCCGTTAGAATTTCAAGTTGGAGACAGAGTACTGTTGAAAGTTTCCCCCTGGAAAGGAGTTGTTAGATTCGGTAAGAAAGGAAAGCTAAGTCCAAGGTACGTAGGACCATTTCCAATGATCCAACGTATAGGACCAGTTGCTTATCGTTTACAACTACCAGAAGAGTTAGCTGGAGTACATGATGTATTTCATGTATCCAATCTCAAGAAATGTTTATCAGACGAATCTTTTGTAGTACCTCTCCAAGATATAGAGGTAAACGAAAAGTTAAAATTTGTTGAGAAACCTCTTCAGATAGAAGACAGAAAAGTGAAGTTTCTCAAGCACAAACGCGTAGTGCTAGTTAAAGTAAAATGGGATTCAAAGAGAGGAGCTGAATACACTTGGGAGCTGGAATCTGAGATAAAGAAAAAGTATCCCTACTTATTCCAGTAAATCTCGAGGACAAGATTTTTATTAAGGTGGGGAGAATGTAACAACTCTCATCAAAAGTCATATTTATTATTTTAATTATCCAATAGGAAACCCTAATTGAGACACCCAAGTGATTCTGCACAAACCCTAAAATTTTCAAAACAATCGGAATCAGGATCAGGGCCCCTAAAACTCAGAGGGGGTAAACCCTAGTTACGATTATCTTCAAATCTCGTTGTAAAAATTGAAATTTACGAAGTTGTCAACTCAGCTAGGCTAGTCCCAGACATGGCCACCCTAGGGTGATTTCGTGTCCCTTGCGCACCGTAAGGGATAAGGCTTACGGTGCGCAAGCCTGGTCAAATTTTGGGTATAAATAGCGGACTTTGGCAATCGAATTTGGGCACTGAAACGACGAACAAAGTCGAAATATACACTGAGATAAGCTCTGTTTACTATTAAAAGCACACACGATTCACGAAGTGCTGCCGCAATACAGGGTAATAACGCGATCGATGATACGATTCAATGTCCGATCGATCAATATATCCAATGGATGTTTAAGTGCTGCCCACATTAGGGTTATGCTTTGTCATTCGTCGTTAATTCGATGGATGTTTAAGTATCGCACTTTGTCATTCGTTGTGAGGGTTTGATCTCGTGAGTTATCGTAAATGCTGTATTAAGTTACTAACCGAATTGTGTGCATGTTATTAAATTTAGGTTAAAAGGCTAATCAGTAGGCTAGGCTCTGCTCAAATTAAATCTGCAATGTGAGTCATTCTCTTTTTATCAAATTACCTTCAAAAGCATGTTTATTTTCAAAGATTATAATTACAGTGATTAAGTTTATGTAATCACCAAGTTACAGCCGGTATGTGGGGTTTTGTATACATTACTTGATAACCGTCACTATTGGACAACGAGTTAGCCAATGAGTGATATGACCATAGTCACAAACACCATCGGGCGAAGAGGCTACCGATGGATGTTCGAGTGACAAGTACTGTGGGTAGTTGGTATGATATCTGGAAACATTGTAATCTCTCTTAATACTGTAAATTATAACAAACGAGTCATTTTCATAAAAAGAATGATTCACTCAGTATTTCCCGCTGACAAAACCTTTTTCAAACATGTTTCAGGTGATCTGTTGTGATCCAGGAAAAGTGCCGAGAAGCACTACAAGCTTAAGGAAGTGACTCAATATAAAATAAAGAAACATGTTTTGTAAAAATAAAGATTTCTCCATGAAATCTTATGATTGTAAATTACCGGGGTTTTATCCCGAGTTGTGAAATAAAATAATCAACAAATATTTCAGTTTTTAAAAGATCCTGAAGAAACTTCCGCTGTTAATTAAATACCTCGGGATTTCTGTCCCGCGGCTCCTGAAACGGGTCAAACTGGGTCGGGGGTCGTGACAATGTGGTTTAAGTAAAGGCTTTTTACTTACCATACAAGACATTGGTTATTATTACTCGACATTTGTTATACAAGACATGGTTTATACATGACATTGTTACACAAGACATTGTTTATACTTGACATTGTTAAACAAGACATTATTTATACATGACATTTGACATTGGTTTAAACAAGACATTATTTGGTGGTTATTGGTAAGTGATTTAAATGTGATTTAAATAACGAGACGTGTGTAATGTGATAAAAGCATGGTGGATACGCCTCTGGTACTTCCTATATGTATGTGCTTTTATTATATTACATATCGTGGCGTTATCTAAACCACTTCGACAAAGACAAGACATTTTTATACAAGACACGACATCTTTTATACAAGACATGATATTTTATTACAAGACATGACATATAATACAAATCATTTCCATTTGGTTGGTTTCTTAACCATGCATCATTTCTTTTAAATAATTTGATTTTCACATTGAATTTCGTATGATTTTTTATATGGTTCATGACTACTTTTTTGTTAAACACTTCTTTTAACTTTCAAGTCATGAATCCTCATCAACAAAACCTATGTTACTCACAGGCATTTTTATGCTGACGTACATATTTTCACATGTGTTTCAGGAACTAATGTTTGATGACGATCATGCTTCACTTAGGGCGGACTTGGGCCTTAGTGACTTACAATCAAGAAAGGCAGTTTATTTTATCTTCTATTTCCGTTCAATCTAAGACAATGTAAACATTTTATTAAATAATACCAAACTTTAAAATCCATGTTCTATGAGACAATGAGTTTGTGACATGACTCCTCGACGTTTCCGCCGCGGTTTGTTATTTTACGTGGTCGGGGTGTTACATAAACCAACTGGCAAACAAAAATCTAGTAAAAGGTTTACCTTTCATTTCATCCAAAAAGGATAAAATGTGTGAAGCATGTGAGCTTGGAAAACTAAAAAGAGGCTCACATAAAACAATTTCTGAATCATCAATTTATGAAAATTTAGAACTTTTACACATGGACCTTTGTGGACCTGTAAAAATAGCAAGTTTTTCTGGAAAGAAATACATTTTAGTCATTGTAGATGACTACTCCAGGTACACTTGGGTTGAGTTTCTTAGAAAGAAAAGTGAAACCCCTGATCTGATCATTAATTTCATGAGAAAAACTAAAAATCTATTGAAATTACCTGTAAGAAGGATCAGATCTGACAATGGAACAGAATTTAAAAATGCAAAACTTGAGACTTTCCTTACAAGAAAGGAATTTCTCATGACTTTTTTGCTCCAAGAACTCCACAACAGAATGGAGTTGTTGAAAGAAGAAATAAGACCCTAGTAGAGGCAGCAAGAACAATGCTTGCCTATGCCAGATTGCCCACTTACTTTTGGGCTGAAGCAATTGCAAATGCATGTTTTACACAACACAGATCTATCATTAACAAGAGACACCAAAAAACTCCTTATAACATCATCAACCAAAGGATCCCAAACATCAAATTTTTACACACCTTTGGCTGTAGATTTTATTTTTCTTCAATGATTTTGATAGTCTTGAAAAATTTGACAGATAAGCTGAAAAAGGATTTTTTCTAGGTTACTCATTGTCCTCTAAAGCTTATAGAGTTTTTCTTTTAAATACAAGGACAATAAGAGAAAGCTATATGTGTCATTTGATGATTCATCAGAAATAAAGATTTCAGATGAAATTTTACAAGATATAAGCTTATCAAAATAACCAGAAAATTCTGGAGATCTTCTTAACAAATTGGCTGAAGAACTTTTAGAACATGACTACATGCAAATCATTTCAAATAAAACCATGTCATGTACTAACCATACAGAGAATCTGGAACCTCCTTCAGAAAATGTACCAAATGATCAGAATTCTAGGAACTCACCAGAAAATCCAATTGAACAACAGAATTCTGATCCTCTTAACTACACAGAGGTCACAGATCAGGGGGAAGTATCAAATCCATCAGAAAGCACAAGTTCACACAACAATTTAAGATGGATCAAGGGACACTCACAAGCAAACATTATTGGTGACCCTGAATAAGGTGTTAAGACAAGATCTGCAACAACACACGAATGCCTATATGCTGAATTCTAAAGCATGATATAACCAAAATCTGCAAAGAAGCACTAAATGACTCAAATTGGGTACAAGCAATGCAAGAAGAGCTTGACCAATTTGAAAAGAGTCAAGTGTGGGATCTGGTACGCAAACCAACTGACAAATCTGTCATTGGATCAAAATGGGTATTTAGAAACAATTCTGATGAACGAGGTATAATAACAAGGAACAAAGCAAGGTTGGTAGTCAAAGGTTACTGTCAACAAGAAGGTATAGACTATGATGAAACCTTTGCACCAGTTGCAAGACTTGAAGCTGTAAGAATATTCCTTGCTTATGCTACCTCAAACAACATCAAAATTTATAAGATGGATGTAAAATCTGCATTCTTGAATGGCAAGATTGAAGCAAAAGTTTATGTGCAACAACCAGAAGGCTTTGTTGATTCTCAATTTCCAAAACATGTTTATAAACTAAACAAAGCCTTGTATGGGTTGAAGTAAGCTCAAAGAGCATGGTATGAAACTTTGTCAAACTTTTTAATAAATCCTGGCTTCACCAAAGGTACAATTGACACAACACTATTTCTGAAATCACACAAAGGGCACACACTGTTGGTCTAAATCTATGTTGATGACATCATATTTGGATAAACAAATGAGAAATTTTGTAAAACATTTGAAAACTTAATGACCAGTCATTTTGAAATGAGCATGATGGGTGAATTAAGCTTTTTCCATGGATTGCAAGTAAAACAATAAAGTGATGACATATTTCTGAGTCAATCAAAATATGTCAGAACAATTTTGAAAAAGTATTCACTTGAAAATTGTTCATCTTCAAGAACTCCCATGGCAACTGGAAACAAACTTGATTTTGATACAAACTTATAGAGGAATGATAGGATCATTGTTGTACTTAACAGCCAGTAGACAAGACATAATGTTTTCCACCTGTTTTCTGGCAAGATATCAATGTAATCCTAAAGAGCCCCACATGAAAGCTGTTAAAAGAGTTTTTAAATATCTTAAAGGCACAGCAGATCTTGGTTTGTGGTATCCTAAAAATAAAAATTTAGAATTAATTGCATACACAGATGTAGATCATGCAGGATGCAAACTTGATAGAAAAAGCACATCTGGTGCCTATTAAATGCCGGGAGACAAGTTAGTATGTTGGGCAAGCAAGAGGCAAAACTGTGTAGCCACATCAACAGTTGAATCAGAATACGTAGCAGTAGCAAGTTGTTGTTCACAAGTTCTGTGGATACAAACTCAGCTAAGAGATTATGGAGTAAATCTGACAAAGATTCCAATTCTATGTGATTCCATGAGTGCAATTGCAATAACATCAAATCCAGTGCATCACTCTAGAACAAAACACATTGATGTCAGATATCACTTCATCAAAGATCATATGGAGAAAGGTAATATTGAAATGTACTTTGTCCCAATTGAAAACCAATTTGCTAATATTTTCACTAAACCTTTAGATGAAAATAGACATAACTTCTTGATTAGCAAATTAGGAATGGTCAACATGAAAATTGAACAATCCAAAGAAATTTTATCACAAAAGGAAGAAAAATCTTATATGCAATCATCTGATCAGATTTTTGGTACATATTCTGTGAATCCATCAGAAACTCAAAAGTTACCAGAAAATTTGATGAATCACCAGAAATTGACCAAGTCAACAGATTCTGATGAAACTTGAAATATCAATTTTTCTTCTCTTCTCACATGCATGAAAAATTTCTATACGTAGTCATCATTTCTCGTTGTTTTTGTAAATCTTATTCGTTCATATCTCTATTCTTTTATTTTCTTTAATTAAATTCAAATATTATCTCTTTAGAATAGGGTAGATCACGTCATGAAAGGAAAATTTCTGGGAAAACGTTAATGGTTGTTAGCTCTCTCTCTCCTACATTCATTTCTTACTCATCAATATTTAGTGAGAAAGAGATGATATCTAGGCAGCTCATAATGATAATTATAAGAACTTGGCCTCCAATACCATTAATGCAGGAGATTTTATCTCTTAAAATTCTCTTTGTTTTCTAACAAGCTAAAATAAATACAAAGAAAATATAGGTAACAAAATCTGCGTAGGTAGATACCATTTAAGACAAGTATCACTTTCACTATAAATGTCTAGCACTTGAAGCCTCACCAGTCACTTTCACTCACCAGCTAAACCCTAAAATCTCTTCATCTTCTTCTACACCTACCAAAAATGGCTAGGATCGGTGCTAACTTCTTTCCACTACCACTTCACCCACATCACAACCTAAGGGTCCGAACACACTTTGATGGACCTGCATGGGAAGGATACAGAATCATCCTTAACATGCTCATGCAAAGCTCCTTAGCCTATGCCTTGTCCGCACACATCATGGTCTATCCGGACATCTTGCAACAATTCTGGAAGGAAGCAAGGCTCCTACTTCACGAAGGGAGGCTAACTTCCATAGGAAGTTATGTGCTGGGGAAACCAATCATCCTCATAGAGTGTGTTATCAGAGAGGTTCTAAACCTTAATGATGACAACGATGTTCTCTCTTTCCCCAGAGAACAGATTGATGATACCCTAACTCAGATGGGGTATAATGTGGAGAATCTAAACAGGCCAATCTCCAAGTCCGACTTTCTTAAGCCATGGCAGTATTTGGGGTTTGCTTTTCAGAGAAAACTATAAACTACCATGAAATCTCCTACAGGTTGATGGAACATGTGCATGCAATATTGCAAAAGGTTCCAAATAATTTCTCTCGTTATCTAATGAAAGATCTTATCAGCAACCTGTGGTCTAGCAGACCATTTTTAGTTTATCCTCGTTTCATGATGAGGGTAATTACTAGGCAGCTAGGATTTGGAGGTATTCCAGCATGGTATCCCAGAGCTGAGGTGGTACCTCAACAGAATATTCGTAATACACTTGTTGTACCAACTGCCAACAATACAGGACTTGTGACCCATCTCTGGCTGTTTGCTGAGCTTATCTATGGAGAAGATTAGATGTAGTTTACTTTTGTTATTATTTGTAGTTTTTTTTAAACTTAGTAAAAGTTTATATTATGTCTTTACATACGTGCATTCTATTGATTTGATTAAGGGGAAGGAAAACAAAAGGGTATAAAGCATATGGTAAACAAAATGGGAGTTAAAGACACAAAGTAACTTGTGTTTATCAGAAACAAAACATTTGACATAAAACATCAAGTTTCTGATAACATAAAGTTTAAATCTGGTAAAATCTGATAATATAACTTTCAATTCTGATAAAATTATTTTTGCTCGAAATGTTGAAAAATCAGAAAAAAAATCTGATTAGTTAATCTTCAAAAAGGAATAACAATGATGACATGAGATAACAACTATGTGAAAATTATAGAAAACAATACACCATCAATCATCTTTTAAAAAGTTTTTCACAAAATGTTCCTTGAAGAAAAGAACAAAAGACTTGGACTTCTACTAGAACACTACAAAAAAAATGAATATTAGGGACTGAGGGGTTGTGCCCTAAGGTGTTGGCTGAGTTTGTGGCCTCAGCCCCCCTCACCCCCTTATTGAAACCTGATAATGGTATTAGGCCTATCGTCGTGGGGGGCATCTGGCGTAGGTTGGTCTCTAAGGTGGCTATGAAGAAGGTTGGGAAGGACATGGCCCAGTATTGGGGGGATTTTCAATTCGGGGTTGGTACACCAAATGGGGCGGAGGCGGTGCTTCATAGTGCGAACAGGTTCCTGAACTCTTTTCATGAAGATGGGTCCATGGCCTTGCTCACGGTAGACTTCACCAATGCTTTCAACATGATTGACCGCTCAACGTTCCTCCAACAGGTCCACCAACGTTGTCCATCTATCTATCGGTGGGTCCAGTTCCTGTACGCCCAACCCACTAGGTTGTATGTTGGCAGCGATTGTATTGGGGCCACCACTGGAGTGCAACAAGGAGATCCCTTGGGGCCCCTTCTCTTTTCCCTAGCCTTACACCCACTTATTCTCCGTGTCCAAGAGCACTGTAACCTCCCATTTCATGCTTGGTATTTGGATAATGGCACGATTATAGGTAATGCAATGGAAGTTGCTAAAGCCTTGGACATCATCAACACGGAAGGACCATCCCTAGGGCTCCATCTCAATATTAAGAAAACGAAAGTGTACTGGCCATCGTGTGACGGTCTCAAAGTTCAGGACGGCCTTTTCCCGCGAGGGATAGGTAGACCTGAGAGGGGGGTTAAGCTCCTTGGGGGGGCAGTTAGCCGAGATTCTGTTTTTATCGGGGTATTAGCAGAGCGTCAGGCATTGACAACGGTTGACCTTATGAAACTCTTGCCCTGCCTCCAGGACCCCCAGTGCGAGTTTCTTCTTTTAAGGTCATGCATGGGGGTAGCGAAGTTACTGTTTGGGCTGCGGACCTGCCAACCCCACTTGATGGCCAATGCGGTATCCTGTTTTGATGATGGTCTTCGAGAGGCTATCGAATACATTGTTGTTTGCGGGGGGTCCTACTTCGGTGACCTTCAGTGGCGATTGGCATCTTTGCCGATGCGTCTGGGTGGTTTGGGCCTTCTCTCAGCTCGGGATGTTGGAGTTTATGCTTTTGTGGCGTCTAGAGCTCAGTCGTGTGTATTGCAAGACCATATCCTTCGGAACAGTGGGGTTGTTAAGCTTGACGTAGACTACCAACAGGCCCTTGAGTACTTAAGTATCTCTCTTCCAGACTTTGATATTGGCGGTTTCTCTAATATGGACACCGCCCCCCCCCCCCCAAAGCCACAAAAAACTTTGGCGAATGCCCTATTTGACAAAATCGCTCGGAGTCTGGGAGAAGCATTCGATTTGTCTCCCCGCCAGAAGGCGGTGATTGAGTGCTTGAAAGTCCCCCATGCACAAGATTTTTTGACTGTTATCCCGATCGAGGGGTTGGGGCAATGCATGTCGGCTGTTGAGTATAGGGCTATCCTCAAATACCGGCTGATGATCCCTATGTATTCAGAAGACGAAACCTGCCCAATTTGCCGTAAAACCTGCATGGATAAATACGAGGAGCATGTTATTCATTGTAAGGAGCTCCCTGGTTTCAAATATCAGCACGACTGGGTGAGAGATGTTTGGGGGGACATCTTAAGGAGAGCGGTGATTTCTGCCAAGAAGGAGGCCCCTGTGAATTTCCTTACAGATCCCATGGAAGGGAGATCCACATTGAGACCAGCGGATCTGCTCGTCTTTGGTTGGGCGGGAGGGAAACATGCTTGTGTGGATCTCACAGGAGTCTCCCCCTTAGCTGGTTTAAGGGAAAGCGGGTTTGTAGCAGGACAGGCTATAAGGAAAGCGGAATCTAAAAAGGTGGATAAATACACTAAAGCATGTGCTGATAACCAACATGCATTTGTCCCCTTCGCCTTCGACACCTTTGGCTCCCTAGCTCCAGAAGCTATCCGTTTGTTAACTAGGGTTCAAAAGGTTGTCCACAGCAGTTGCTCATCAACAGGGGGCAGAGGTTTGTCTTTAATAGGCTAGGGTTTGCTATTCAGAAAGGGGTAGCGGCGCAGCTTGTTGCTCGCTTACCTGCGATATTGATGTAACTCGGCCAGTATTTTATATATAAAATTGTATGTTTTTGTTAAAAAATAATAATAATAAAAATAAAAAATACTACAAATCAACCCTTAATCATTTCATATATAAAAGGCGTTCAAGACTGAATATCAGTCCCAAATTTGATCCTATATTTGAAATATTAAGAACTGATTTTTAGTCTCTAATATGCCTCCCCCTATACTAGAGACTAAAGACCAGTTGCCGATACATTTGTGCCAGTTTTCATTATAGATGAACACATTTGAGACTGAAAATCAGTAGCCTATAAATGGAGTGAACATATTTGCAACTGAAATTTAATCTCAAATAAGGCGTCAAGGTATTAGCGACTGATTTTTTGTCGCTATATTATGTCGTGTAGAAATCAGTCCCCAATATTATTAGCAACTGATAAATCAGTCCTAGATATTATATATTTGAGACTGATATGTCAGTCCCTAATAATTTAGTCTCTAATGATCACTTTTCTTGTAGTGGAAGCGCATATGTAAGTGATATCTTTGATCTATACTCATTCCCTCTCATCTCAAAGAAAAACGAACACTCTATCCAGGGGGAACTTTCAAATCTGATGAGAGTCGTATGAAAACAACATCAGAAAATCATGTTTTAATTCATTAGAAACATAGGATATGTTTTCTGATGACGTCATCAGAAAGAAAATTTTGACTTTCAAAAAGGGGGAAGAATATCAGCTTCCAAAAAGGCATATTACTGGACCATTTGTTGAAAATGGGTCCCACAAGAGGAAAAAGGTAACACATGGCCGTTAGTATTCTCCAATCACATTCATTTTCCAATCAAAAGAATGTTTGAGAATTTGAAGAATAAAGTTGAGAAAACATATTAAAACCCATGATGCACGGATAATTCCCATTAATTCACCTTGATACCCACGATCCAACGGTTACTTCTGAACCAACCTTACATCACACGATCTCACGGTTATAAAGGTAATTAATAATCATTAACTGTCATTACACCCCACGATCTATGTCCCCTCAACTCCCATAAACATTAACCACCTTATGATCACTACTAAACCTCCAACTATAAATATCTGATTTTAGCAGACTTCACGTCGCTTACCTTCATCCTCATAAGACTAAACCCTAAAAACCTTCTCGTTTTCAAAAGCCAAAAATTCTCCCACTCAAACCCTTACTTTCAAAATCACAAATGGCCGAAGTAAGCCTGAATATCCCAATTGTTGAACATGATGTTCCTTTCATTCAAGAGAATCAATTCTTAGCAATGAAAGAAAACAACTAGCTGATGAATACAGAGCACTCCGAATATGATGAAAAATGTCAGATTTTAGTTGAGTTTCTGATGAGATGTCCAATATCTCAGGCTATGACTAAAACAAAAGAAGTACCGGAGAAGATTTTGCAATAGTTTATCAAAACCTTCAATGAAAATGGAGCAGAGCAAGTCACTACACACTTATAGGGGAATGTCTATGTGACAATAACTCCAGCAAGAATCAGGCAATGGCTTGAACTACCTATTTTTGATGAATACATTGAAGCCCTCAACAAGGAGGATCTGATAAACTTCTTTCTGAAGTTGGGTTACAAGAGAAAAATCACCAAGACTGGTGATTTTAGGAGAAATGAACTGTCAACTTTCCGGTAGGTCATGATGGAGACACTAAACAAATGTCTCACATCAAGCACTGGTGCTGCTGATTAGATTAATCAATCAATTCTCTTAATCATGTATGAACTCATTACTGGGTATAACATTGATTATGGAACTGAGATCTTTAATCTGATGAAGAGGTCAATTCTCACCGGAAATGGAAGAATCTCTTCACATCTGCCTTATCCAAGATTTTAATCAATCTTTGCTGCTGAAACATTTGAAGAAAGAGAAATGCAGCTACCTGCTTTGGAAATAATCTAGAGATCACCAACCATGAAACCTTGGTGTGCAACCCAGTGGTGGACTTTATACAAAGATGTACCATTTCTATCAGAAAGTATGATGATTCTGATTAAGGCTGATTCACCATATAGGATGCAGCATGAAGAAATCTTGAGCAGACCCATGGTACATGAAGTTTCTGATACTGTTGAAGTATACAACTGCTCTTCCTCTCCAGAAGAATAAAATCAAAAGTAAAATCATTCAAAAACAAATGAAGTAGAAGGAGATTTGAATTTGCATCTCAGAATCTCACCAAAAGCTGCAGAAGCAAATATCCAAAGCCACCAGAATCCACAAGCAGAGTTCCACCATGAAGCAGATTCCCACATAGCTGGAACAGGTTCACCCGAAAACACCACTTTAATATTTGATACTTCTCTAGCTAAAACAACAGCAGAGTCCAACTCTGACAAATCTATTTCTGCTACATATAGAATGTCATATAGAAATACTGGTGTAAATGAGGAAGTTACCACTTCCATTCGTTCAACTCTGAATCAGATAATGAGGAGTAAGTTGAGACTGCAACAGTTGGAGGTCAGGAAACTGACCAAGGAAATCTGGTAAAGGAAAATATGTTTTTCCGACCAACTTGTAGAGAATCATTCACTAAAATGATTCAAGGACACAAGGAAACCCAGGATGAGAATTTATTTCACATACATGGTGGAGGAGCTTTTAGTAAATCCTTGGATACACCAGAAACCTCTACTACAGTAGCAGATGTGTCTGCTGCTGGTAAGATAGCTGGAACATCTGTTGTTCCTGATACCCAAGAAACTCCAATTATATCATCTGAACAACTTCACAAGATTTTGGATGATATTTTTGAAGTTTGCAAAGAAAAGAATCTAGTTGAAGACAAACTTAATATGCTGTTGTCAGAAATAAAGAGTCAAAGATAAGAAATGAAGACTCTGTCAAAATCAGTGGAGCTCATCAAAATGCAAACAGAAAGAAACACTAAGACCCTGATGATTCTGCAACAACAGCCAAACAAGTCACCAGAGACCAGCAATTTTACAGCAGACTTTCAGAAAGTATTTGCAGAAATGGAAAAGATCAAGTCTCAGCTGAAGAATGTTGTGGAGTCATGGCAATCAACTAGTTCTGACAAGGTTTTGGAGGAAATCAGTATTTTAAGGGCCAGCAACAATAGCATAACAGATGCCCTTGAAAAATTGATCAAAGAATGGGCTGCACTAAAGGAGCACAATAGTGCAGAATTTGCCAGAATACACGAGGAAGAAACCAGAAATGCTCAACTCATGGGAGATGTTCAATCTCTCATGAAAAGGATGCATTACAATGTTCCTAGATTGGCACAAGTAGACATCCATGAGCTCACAACTCCAATTCCCAAAGAAGCCTCTCAACTGGAAGTCCCAAAGATCATCAGACAACAACCAAGTGCCACACCTGCAAGCCAAACTGGAACATCAACTATGGGTCCCCCTCCTGTAGTATCAAAAGAAGAGATGATAAAAAGCTATGAATCTACACCCAAGATTATCCCTGATTTATATTGTTGTCCCTCAGACAAGTTCAAGACCAACCACATCAGGGGACACAGTCTTTAGTCAAGACTTGACCTTGCAAGTTAAGAGAGAATGGTCAGAATCAACAACATCTTCTTCAAAAAGGCCAAAAATAGTACAGCAGAAAACTCCTGAAGGTAACACAGTCCTTGTTCAAGACATTGACACGGATGTGATGATGTTTCCTGAGCAATATCTCAGGGAGTACTATTGGATTGAACAACACAAATTAGACAGGCCACTAAGTCCAATAAGCAGAGACTGGAGGTTGGAAAGGCTTGAAAGGGGTCGGGGAAGCATTCACATAACTCTTGATAATCCAGTGGTAAGAGTTCTTAAAGTAGATGCTGATAGAATCTCAGATGGTGTTGGAGGATATTATGAACAGAATAAATACACCCTCCTAAGGAAGATGGCACTGAAGTAAAGTTAATTGATGGAGATCTAGCAGATACGCTACATCCAATGGACATTCTTTTTCTGATGAAGACAAAGGAAACAACAAAGCTGTCAGAAGAGCACTCAACAACATTTCAAAAGAAAGAGTCAAGCTGTTTGAAAGGATAGCTTTTATTGATTTTGACTTATGCATCAATTATGACTATGTTCATCAGTAGAAAGTCCATATTCCTCCACCAGATACGTCTATCCCCAAAGAGCTGGAAAAGAAAGCCAGAACTGGAGTGATCCTTGAACAAGCATGACTCTCTGTTGTGTTCAGAGACATTGAAGGCAAAAAAGCTCTTTTCAAAACAGTTGATATCTGCAAGTACTCTAATCAGACACTGAAATACATCAAGGAATGTATGAACAAGAAGCAAAAACAACTTTAAGCTAAGGGAAAAGATAAAGAGTTGCTGAGAAAAGAAATCGAAGAAATCATTGATGAATGGATAAGAGCTAAAGGACGGTACAAAGAAATGTATGATATCTTCCACAAATTTATCCATTGCAAGAAAAAGCTAAAGAAGGATGATCTACACAGACTTGCCAAACTGTTTTAAAGACATTTTGAATTTCATGTTATTTCTCTTTATAATCTGTTTTTGAACAAAGGTTTTGTACTTTGCAACTTTAATTCCATTGTTGGGAATTTTCTGAATTATGTTCACTTGTTATAAGGTAGTTTATTTTTCTTACAATACTTAGAGGGGAATTGTTAGGAAACGTCTATGTGAGTATTGAAGAAAAAGATGATCAACCTGATCATATGCTCAAGACATAGTCAAGAAAGATCAATACAGGATAAGAAGAAAAGAAAGAAACATCTTCAACTAATATCAGGAAATGATCAAGACAAAGAAGGCGATCAGAAAAGATCATTCCGATAAGTCTAATGATAAATCTAGTATTTATCATCAGAGTCTGGTAACTCTGATCATCAGAATTTCTGATGATCAATTTCAGCAGAATTCTGGTAAGATGGTCATCAGAATTTCTGATGAACCAACTTGTCTTGAAGATAAGCCCTGACATAATTTGGAAAGTATCAATTTGACATCAACGGATTCAATGAGTATGCCAAAAAGCTACTTTGTGCAGAGCAAGTGCATGAATAAACAAACGTTTATTCATAATACAGACTCTCTAGAAATAGAGATGTCAACCCCGAAGGTTAAATGAGTTGAGCTAAGCACTTAATACACACACCACAAACTCCATTACCCTTCCACAGAATTCTTTAAGAATTCGTTTGTAACAGTCAATAACTTTGTTTTTCAAAGTGATCAATATACTTGAAAATTCTGTAAGTTGTTGTTTCTTGAAAGTTTGATTTCTAGTTCCGCACAATATTTTCCTACTTGTTGAAATCTATTTGCCATACTTAGTCATTGAGCATCTTATCTGGGATCAACAACCAACAACATCGACCAATAACGTCTCAGCATAGCAGCACAGGCCCCTAAGGACACCATATGAAACACCACAATATTTATATAACGTTAATTAGCAAGATGTTTAGCAAGAAACGCTTACTTGCAATAAATGTCTCAGCATAGCATCCTAGACAGAAAGACATATTCTAAACAGTATGTGACAACAACAGAATCATCCCCACCCAGCAAATAACCATCAAGTCAGAAACATCCAACAACAATCATCTCAGCATAGCATCATACACCAAAACGAGGAGCGTAAACTACCTCATACAGGTAAAGACACATCCAGATGCCCTGAATACCCGTCAATACACAAGCATTCCGCAACAACCATGTAAGCATAACAAAATACACCCAATGTTAAAGTGCAAACATGAAACGCCCTAACACGTTTTAACCAAATTTAACGCAGCGGAAAAATGTAGATTTAAAATTTCTTTATATTCATTCTTTAACCTTAAATACTTTAATCCCTTCTATAATTTATTTAAGACCTGACATACTTATACTAAATTACGTAACCATGCACCCACACGTACAATCCATGTCTTAACTCGATCTTCGACCGCATACACTCAATGATGAGAAATCCATAAACCTGTATAACCTGCAGTCACCACATACAAACACATTGTTAGCAACCGGTGACATCATACATAAATTTTAAAACATGTATATTCGAGCGTCAACATCTCTTGATCTCACTTATATAAATCCATTAACCCGTCCATTCGAGCACATTCATCGGACTTCAATACCGAATCTTTACTTCCATTATTAGTATTCCTGCACTTCCATTACACTCTTAATAGAAAATCGATTAGCATCGTTAGACTTCATTCATATATAAAGGTTCACGTATACACATAAACAAATTTCATTCGTCCATGCATTTAGCTAAATACCAATTCATTCATACATACATACTATTCTATCCGTACGCACATACTTACAATCTACATCTTACGCGTTCATAGTCATACTCCCTACGCGTTCATAGTCATACTCCCTACTAGTTTCAACTACTTACATACAATCAAACCCATATCCACATTTGTAACTACTTATCTTCTTTTAATACATGATACCAAATTGTAAGTTCCATCTTACCCGCACTTGTTAGAAACTCTTCCCTTAACCACTTTTCGACTCATTTCGCCAAACTTACCTTAATACTTCCATTGATTCATACCTTCTTACATGACTCACGATAATCGTCATACTACAATACATTTTAGAAACTAAAGGGTAAGTCCGGAATACACTTACCTTGCGCGTCCGTATTTGCGTTCGCTTACTTGAGTCTTCTTAGCCCGTTTGCCTTCCACGCTCTCAACCATCTTGACACGATTCCTATACATTCATGTCATTACATTTACATTCTTATTAGCATATATGCTTATACATATGAACAACCATATCAAATTCACATCTCATATATGACCTTCGTTAATCCATTCAAACAAGCATAAAGCATACTCAACATCATCCCTACATAATCTTCACATGAACTATATCTGTTTACTCATTACTTGCATGCAATTTCACTTATTATTGTCTTTTAGACATTTCATCAAACACTTGGTGTGCGTACTACTTTCTAAGCATGATGTACAACTATTTCATGCTTTTCTTCCTAATTATCACTTTCATTCATCAATACAAGTAATCATCATACAAATTATATACCATATTCAATCCATATACATGTACACATCACATACTACACATATTCACAATCAATTTCATACCCTTTCATGGATTAAACATAAACCCACTTAGCTAGGTGTAGTAATTCATCAAAACACTCAATTTATAGCAATTTACTCAAAATCTTCACTTAGGGTTCGTTCCTAAGCAAGCATACATTGCCAATTTGGCCATAACCTCTACGATTCATACATAAATCACTACTTGTGATGTTCATCAAGATTTCTCAACTTCATTAAACATCAAAATTCAACATACCTTATGATCCCCTAGCTTGGGTGATCGTTAATTCATGTTCCTTCTTGATTTTGAGCCTCGATTCATCCTTCAATTGGATGATATATGATGAACTAGGGTTTGGCTCTCTAGAGCCTTCCCCTGATCACGTACAGAACACACACGAAGTGTGTGTGTGTTATTTTCATTTAATAAAACAACTTTCAAGTTATCCCACTTTGGTCCCTCATGTTTCGTTTTAATTAAATAAGGCTACAACTCTTTGTTTACTACTAACGATACCAATAATCAACTAGGTTAATTATTCCTAGTTAATCTTCATTTACAGGTTAACTTTTGTCATTAACGGTACCTTACCCGTTTCTTAATAGTAACCGGGTTTAAATTACCAAACCCGTTTTTGGGGTGTTGCAAAACATTATCGGAATGGTAATCCTCATCGACCAAACATCACTAAATGCACAAGCATTCAAGAAAAATTATCTCAGTATAACATCATAGACCCAAAGTAAAAGTGTAAACAGTCTCCGATAACTAAAGAGTCATCGTTATTAACCAAATAATACTGAATACACAAAAATCCAACAACCTCCAAATGCATGCAATTAACCCAAAGGTATGTAAATGCATGATGAAAACCCTAAACAATAACAACATTTGAGTATATACCCAGTGTCAGAAACAAATTGACAACTTAATAGTAAGAATCTAACAAAAAATCCTAACATACACATTCGGTACAAAAAAATAAAAAACAAACCGAAAGTATTCAGTACCAAAAACACACCAAACGAAACGTATGATGTCATCGTAAAAGCAAACGACAATAATAAGCAAGAACAGTAGCGGGAGACACAATGCCCCGACAACCAAACGATCAACCAACGT
Organism: Helianthus tuberosus; assembly: GCA_030545235.1. Classification (NCBI taxonomy): domain Eukaryota; kingdom Viridiplantae; phylum Streptophyta; class Magnoliopsida; order Asterales; family Asteraceae; genus Helianthus; species Helianthus tuberosus. The sequence goes on from CM060408.1 coordinate 76,562,603, forward strand.
ACAACAACCCCCCCCCCCCCCAAAAAAAAGTTACCTAAAATCGCCGGAGATTTTGTTTGTTAGAAAAGAGAGGGTGTGTAAGGGAGAAATGGTCGGTGAGGGATTACCCTTTTAAATCTTCCATTGACCTAAAAGGTACAAGGAAAACAACAAGAAAAACAATCCACTAAAAGCAAAAAAGAAAAAAACCACAAAGCCAAAAGTATAACCCTCAATGCCTACAAATCGGTAAGGTAGCACATAAACTAAACCTGCCTAAAGAGCTGAGTGTGGCACACAAGGTTTTTCACATATCAAATCGGAAGAAATGTCTGTCAGATGAAACCCTTATCATTCCTTTTAAGGAACTCACGATCGACGATCAACTACGCTTCGTTGAGGAACTGGTTGAGATCATGGATCGAGAGATCAAAACCCTCAAGCATAGCAAGTTACCAATAGTCCGAGTTCGTTGGAACTCGCGTCGTGGCCCATAGTTTACCTGGGAACGGGAAGACTAGATGATGCGCCGGTATCCCCAGTTTGTTAACAATACTTCCACTGAGGCTACTACTGAATTTCGGGACGAAATTCTAAACCAACGGGGGGATGATGTGACACCCCGCGAAAACGTTTAAACACACTAGCTTGGCAGTGGCTGCGCGCTAAATTTCGGGATGAAATTTCTCTGAACTTGGGGATAATGTGACACTTCGGGTTTCCCGCATATTCTATTATTGAATTAAATTGTTATTAAAGTAATATGTTTGGTTTGATATATATATATATATGTATGAGTGATTTGTGAATACTGTGTAAACAAAGTAATTAAAAATAAATCCAACCGCACAAGTTTAAACCGATGTGTGCGACCAGATGGGCAACCGCACACCTTATCCCGTACACTAGGGGCGTCCAAAAAACCGAATAAACCGAACCATAACCAAATTAACTGAAAAAACTGAACCGAAAAAACCGAACCAAATAAAAAACTGGTGGGTCGGTTAATGTTTTTTTGAAAACCAAAGTAGCGGGTCGGTTATGGTTATCATTTCTTCTATACCCACCATAACCGAACCGAACTGACATGTAATAAATTGTTGTAGGATCTAGGACATTTTACCATATTTTTAATGTTTGATGTTGTTTATTGAAGATTTTTAGTATTTATAGGTTTTTCATATCGTTTTGTGGTTTTGGCTGGATATTTATTTGAATTTATGGAAAGTATCATATCACTTTATTTCAATATTCGATAATAATTGGTATTAATATTGTAGATTATATGTATTTTTTATACTATGTAATATACTAATATATACAAATATGCAATAACAATTTATTTCATGTTAAAAAATTTAAGCTAATTTTAGCTAAGCTAAATACACGGTTAACCACCCATAACTGACCCTTTAAAACCATCAAAATCGAATAACCATAACCACCATAACCGATTGGTTATGGTTATGGTTATCCATTAACCGACATCGCGGTTATGGTTATGGTTTTAGGTCAAAACCGACCCATGCACACCCCTACCGTACACTACTCCTTGTTCTGCTTGGGCTACCGCACACCACGAGTGTACCGAGCCAGGCCCAATGTCAGTCCACGAAAAACCCTAAAAGGCCGCACACTTATGGAGTGTCGTAAATGTGTGCGGCAACCTCGTGTATAAAAGGGTCTGTATCAGCCAAGATTTGGGAATGTTGGCAGCAATCATTTAGAGCAGCAATCCCTAGAACATTCCCCCCCTCTCTCTCTCTTCACCTACCTTCTCTCTCTAAGAAAAACCCTAAAAACAAACCAAATCCTCTCTTTCTCTTTGGAATCTGACGGCAATATCATCATCCTTCGACGATAGCATTATCATATTTCAAACGACAGCTACTGTCACCACTTAGGAGCTTCATTTCTTCTGTTTTACACACCTCTTACTCTCATTTAAACCGGTTAGTTAATCCTCCCTACATTATGATAATACATGACAAAGGTGCAAGCTTGGTTGATGATTTGTATATTAAATGATTGTACATGAATGATGATTGCATGATGATAAGGTAGTAGCAACTGTTGAAGTGATAGTCACGAACCTAGTCTTGTGTTTATAATTATGGGTTTGATGCTTGATGATAAAATGGAACCATAGATCTATTTGGGTAAATGATTCTTGTTTGTGTCTGTTCATGAAATTGGTTAGTTAATAAGACGTATGTTATATGGTGTTTATGATCATAGATTTGTTAGATGATAAAATGATTCCAACAAGTTTCCTTGTGATTCTGAATTCGATGAATGATTAATTAGGTAGTAAGGTGTATGTCACCTATTACGATAATTGAATAGATCTGAAAATGCTTATCATTGATGAACATGCAATGATAATGCTGGATGAACAAGTTTCCTTGATGCTTATGATTCCAAAGTTAGATAGATGTCAATGATAATGCTGGATTCATGATTGAAGAATCATTCTATTGAATTGATTGTGAGAATCTGAATAGATGATGTTTTGATTTGATTGATATTGTGCATGCATAAAGTGTACAACACTTACAGCATAAGGTACAAACCCGCACAACACATCACACACCCGTGTGTGCGAGGTGTACCGCACACTTGGCAAGGTACAACGCGTGATGCATCTCGTACACCCAAGTATGCTAGGTCGCACACCTCTGAGACCGCACACTCCAGTCTACAAGTTGTGATTGCACCGAGTATAAGAGAATTAAGCATGTCGCACACTATGTAGACCGCACAAGCTCTTGTACAAGCATATAAAACACAGGTTACAACTAGGGACTACATGACCGCACATTGCCTAAGAGACCGCACACTTACATGTGGCTAGCACACTAGGCAGTGGGCCGCACCTTTCCTTTGGGCCATTCAACTATTGGGCCGCACACCCATTAATGGAACATATTTTAACTGGACCACACACACTTGTACACTGATCTTATATCTGGACTTCACACCTATTATTGGAATATATATATCTGGACTGCACACTAAGTTGCCACGTTATTGGACTGTCTATGTTACAGTTCATTGGTTGGACATTGTCATGTGAGCATGTATGTGACTCGTATGTGTATTTATGAGAAACATGGAAACGTATGTGCTACTTGTATAAATACATGGAATACTTGCATACATATCTGACTAAACTCGGTAACCATAATAGGACGTGGTTGACCAAACTTTAAAATAAGTAAATTACCTACCGAGCAAACCAAGGTGAGTTCACACACTATACTAAAAGCATGCATTCCCGGTGGTTGGGAAACGGAACAAACGACACTTTCCAGGCTTGGGATTGCTTACTATTCCTGGTTTGGAATACGGTTAATTACTATTTATATTTCATGAACAAGTGTACTAAACGAAACTCTATCACGAAATCCCCACTTTCTATACCGATTAGTCGCCGGTGCCTGGCGAACAGGATATTAGTTGATAGTGCTATTTAGGTTTCACCAACCTCACCGTGCCTGGAGAAGATCGGTCGTGAACTAATAGGCCTTGGCAAACCGTCAATGATGATAGACATTGACAAACAGGGCAACAACGATGTAACAGGTCGCAAAAGTATTCGATATACGTAGTTTAGTAGCTTACATATGGGGTAGCTCCCCATGGCATGATATAAATGAGTAACTTAAGAAACACAAGTTTTATGGTATTAAAAATGGACAAAACCGTGAACTCACCAACTTTATGTTGACACCCTTCTGCATGCTTTGCAGTTACTCAGTGATGATTCAGGAGTTTGTAGTTGGGGTGTGTAGTGGTCGCATGAACCCGTGTTTATGAACTTTGAACTACTTTTAAACTGTTAAACTTATGCTTCCGCTGTAGACTTTTATTATTGCTTTTAACTATGAACTGTGGATTTTAGTCACTAAGCATATTGGTTGTGATAAAAACTGTTTTATTATCTATGGTTCAATATGATTGGTGGCTTGATCCTGGGCAGTCACATGCCTCGCGGTAGTATTCCGCAAGTGAAATTAAGGGTGTGATAGATTGGAATCAGAGCCATTGGTTATAGTGAACTCGGTTTTAAAAAGAAAAGTCTTTTTGAGAAAAACCAGACTATAACCCGTTTTGTGCTAAACAACTCGCAACAACACCACACTCCAAGTGCAAGGCTCAATATTTTAGACTTCATAGCTCGGGCATGTGTTTACTTGTTACTTATTTGGTGTATATGTGATGATATATACTAGTATGCTTAGCATATGAAACACTAGCTAGGCAGTTTTTGTTTTTAACTATACACAAAAAACGCCAAGATATTTACTTTATAAGAGAAAAACGATTAATTCATCTCGCCAGATCTAAAAAAAATAAAACACCAGGAAGTTTTTGTTTTTAACTACACACAAAAAAACGTACACGCCACAAATGACAACGGTATGTGAGATATGCATTGAAAAAGAAAATAAAAGGACAAAAGAGCCCTCCGCCTTGGTTATATCGCGCACCATGTGTTCAACCAGGATCTGTTATCACCATTTTCACATTTCCAATCGTTTTCTTCTGATCCCGTTTATATATATATACATATATATATATATATATATATATATATATATATAGGGCAAGGCTAGGTAGAAAACCCTATCTATATGAAAAACCTTAGAAAACCCAACCTCCCGACATTTTTTTTTTTGAAAAAATTAACACATGTAATATACATGTTTTTAAGAGTTTTGGGCCAAAAAAATCAAAAAAGCGCCGAAGGGATCTTTTTAAAAAAAAAAAAAAATTCAGCAATTTCTGTCATTTTTGGCTAACACATGTTAGGCGACCGGACATGGCTGAAATTTGTTTATTTTTTTTTAAAAAATCCCTTCGGCGCTTTTTTGTTTTTTTTGGCCCAAGACACTCTAAAACATGTATATTACATGTGTTATTTTTTTCAAGAAAAAAAAATGTCGGGAGGTGGGGTAAAAAGGCCGGGATATTTGGGTTTCCAGAGTTTTCTACCTAAATGTGGGTTTTCTGTCTAGCATTGTCCTATATATATATATATATATATATTATAGTAGGGTTACTGCGCAAAATGGGTTTTTCCTACAAAGTGTAGGAAGCGATCTGGGCCATCCGATGGGTGTGTTTAGTGGTTCAGATCATCTTAGTGGCATTTTGGTAATATGTGTGTGATAATAATTAATTGATTTAATAGATTGGGGGTATTTTGGTCATTCAACGTGTTTTAAATCAATTAACAAACCGTCAAACATTAACCTACGTTCTACATTCACGCGATTTTCCCTCTCTCTAAAACACCCACTTCCGAAAACCCTAATCCATACCAAAATTTGCTAGTTTCATGGATGAAGATAACAAATTCGAATAAAAATACAAGTGTAAGTTGCTATTTAACTTGTTGATTGTGTTCTAGAACTCGAATTTTCATCATCTGCGTGTTTTTTTTTGGTAATTTTGATTGTAAGCAAGAGATTCAAGAAGATTGATACTCCGATCTGTTCCAAAAAACGTTCCAATCAGCTGTCGTTGACTAAAGGTGTGTTTTTTATGTATTTTTCAAAACTAGGGTTTCAAAATTGTGTTGATTGTAATCGATCATAGCTGGCTGTTGATACCAGTTTGTTATATGGAAATAGAATTGTGTGTTTGACAATAGATTTTAGTTAAAAGGATGTTCGCTTTTATATTATTGATTTATGGAATGTTGTCTTAGGTCTAGTTTTTTTTTCATCGGACTATGATTCATAACAGTGTGTTTTATATCTTGCTTGAATGTAGTGCTGCATAAAATGTTCGAGCTTTTAAGTTGTTATAATGTCACCTCAGCATGTAGTGTGTTATATCTGTTGTTATTGATTAGGCAAGGGTTAAATATACTTATGATGCTTGTTTCAAATGTAAGGTTACTTGCTGAGTTTTAATGTTAAAAGACAGGTTCAAATTGTATTACCGTATGATGAGTTCCTTAGTATTAATATGTGTTGTAACATAGTTTTTAGCTTGGGGTAGTATGTGGTATGTGACAATGCTCTTTATTATTTAGATTATTTCACACTAAAACACAGTTGTTCATATTCAGGTGCACATGACACAGAAAAAAATCTTTGTAATACCTCACAATATAACACAGTAGGCTAAAACTGTAGATTAGTGCAATTGTGAAGTATATTGATGTACAAAAACTATGCATTGAATACATATTAGTGTAAAACACAGTTGGCTAAAACTGTATGTAAACTTCTTGTTTGGTCAGCATGTATGATGGGTGAAACACTCTTTACATGGTAAACCACACTGGGTGAACACAGTTGGGTAATATGAAGTATAAAACAACTATGAGCAGTATGTATGGGTAAAACGCATTCTACCCCTACATAAGAAACAAAAAAAAAATCTACACATGAAGAAGAAAACACATTAGGCCAGCTTGTATTGATATTTACTTTATTGTTGAATGTGGATGAATTCCTTATCAGCGTATTTGGAGTATGCTAATCATCCAGCCAGAAATGATCAAACGGACAGTGCCGATAAGATTGGAGATGCCTTGGCATACAAAACATAATGTCATAAGTTGTGACATCTTCTTGATACGCCATATGGAAACGTACAAAGGCACGAGTGTGAAAACTTGGGAATGTGGTTTGTCGAAAGAATGTAATGATGTCGGTGAAAGTAACATACAAACATCATAAAGAGCTTGATGATCTTAACCATAAATATATCGCGGATATCTTACTCCGTGATAAAAATAAGGTAAGGCCGTTTGTGGAGGCTAATGTGGCAAGGTATAAGAAGTTAACTGAAAACGAAAAGAAGAGGCTAGATGCAGCTACATTTAAAGCTATCCTTGCGAGGTTGGACTCCAAATAGGTGTTTCATGAACGCCTTCAATGTGGGTTTTAGATTTTAAGGTTTTTTAGATAGTTTATTTTGTGTTTGGTTATGTTTGAACATTATTCGTAGATGGTTGACATGTTATCAATTTGAACAATTACAATCTTAGGTAACTTTTGACAAGGTTTGTAGGGAACAATTGGTACCATAGAAACTCGTTGATTATATAATGTGTGATATAACTTTTATGAACACATTAATTGTATTTAAAAACAGGAAAATATACTTGTTTTTTTGTGGAAAAACTGATGAACATGTACATGGAAAAAGGTTGCATACACACATTTAATTTTTAAAACGTCTGATAAAAACAATTTAATGGATAAAACACATTCTACCCTGCATTAAAATGAATAAAATGCTAACATCACGAATAATCACATTTGGCTAAAATTCTAAAATGAAATAAATGCACATGAAATAGATACATATTTATGTATGTCTATGTAAAACACATTCTTCACTGCATGAAAATGAATAGAAGAGAACATGAATAATAAAACACATTTGGGTAAAATTCTAAAATGAAGTAGATACATTTATGTATATCTGCGTAAAACACATTCTACACTGCATAAAAAAGGCTAACATGAAATAGATGAACATTTGGGCAGTAGTTAACATAGAAAAAATAAAACGCTTTAATCCTGAAATGATCCTCCAACAAACCGAAAAATAAAAGACTTTAATCCTGAAAGATCCTCCAACAAACCAAATAAATAAACCAAAACGACAAACATAAAACACGCATGTTTAGTAAAACAAAAATATTCAAATATAAAACCCAACTACTCTAATATCTTTTCATCGTCCGCGTCATCTGTTGTTTCAGAGGTATAAAACACATCATCCTCATCCGCTGACCCATGACCATTGTCTTAATCCATTGTCAACGCACCATCAACCTTCTTTGAACTGCATGCATCCTTCGATATCGGATTGTATTTTCAACAAGTATGATGATGAATTTGGGGTATATTTCTGTTTGCCCGAGTTGGGAGAAACATGTTCAATACCTTGTGGTTGGTATGTGATATATAACTGATAAAACACAACTCCAAGAAACTGATAACTAATAAAACACAACGTCAAGAACTTGTTCTACATTGATCGCACGCCATGATAATTGTTACATAACAAATAAAAGAACTTGTTCCTGAATTGGGAGAAACATGTTCCACGCCCCGTGGTTGGTATGTGGGAACATCTACAAACACGAAAAAAATACATACACATCATTAACGTAGAATAAGGTTTACCACACACAAAAAACTAATCTATAAAAAATAGTGATTCTTAAAACACAGTTGATCTAAAAAAATAAAACATAAAATAACTTAAAACACAAAGCTGTTTTTTAAACACAACTGATCGCATGCAAAAAGATATTAAAACACAAACATGTTCCCCAACATTACAACCCATTATATTGTCGTAAAATAATGAGCTTAAAACACAATGTAATAAAACACAACAAATACAAATTGTTCAACATGTAAAATTAAAAAAAAAAAAGAACATACTAAAACACACATGATACCTAGATTCAGTTACTATACCCCATGCTGATCATGATAGCTGATCATGCTGATCATGATAACTATTCTCAACTATCTAAAACACATCCCAAAACAGAATTGTAACACCTACATGCTAAAACATGATAACTGATAAACATTAAACTAAAACAAAGTATGTAAAGTTGTAACACAAATAAACAACATCTAAAAAATTACTAAGTTACACTATACAAACATCATTTATATGATGGGAGCCATAACGCATTGATTTTAACATCCTAACTGGTAAAAGACAACATCAAGAACATGCGGTTGATTTCTAGCAAAAAAATTAAAGATCGATACACACAACTGATAATAATAAACACATAAAGAATTGTATTTACCATCTCCGCAATCAACAATTGTGTTTGAATCCATCACTTTTTCTCACGTAAATATGATTTGCGATGAAGAAATTGTTGAAGGTTGTGAAAAACGCATGTAATGTTGATTGATATTTAAGTGCATATATAAGTTCGTAACAACAATTCAGAAAATCATGAAGATATACAGTTTCCATAATCTTCTCAGCAGTTAGTTAATGAAAAATAAATTCTAAAAATAAAATAAATGTCAAATTATACAAATGCTCTTTTTTTATTAAAAACCCTCCATGCCATATGTCATCTCCCTATTGCTTCTTATACTTTGTAGGAAACTTAGGCTTTGTAGCCAACTCCCTATATATATATATATATATCGAAAACCCATGTGAGTTGAGAAAACCTTGAAAACTCAGTATCTACCATTGATCTTGTGAATGGTTGGCTAAGATTTGTTTTGAGTGTGACTGTATATGCTTTTGATGAAAATTATGAGGTAAAGGTACATCAAGGGTAATTTTGTCTTTTTGACAACTTATTTGAGTCTTGTGTTGATGGGACTTCCATCAAATGGCTGCACCACAACACTGTTGTCGTCACCCCATATTAAAAAGAGAATGTCAAACTTTCTCTTTCTTCCTATGATATCTTGAAACACACAAAAGTCTATCTCATATTCCTCTCACATCCACATTTTATTTCTCTATCTTTCATTCTAAGATTAACCCTTAAAAAAATTTTATTATATATTACAAAATGTAAGACATATGTTACATATATAAATTTTAGTTATTAAATGTATGCAACCTTTAATTTACATGATTTTATCTGTAACTTCAAAATTAAATGTTACATATATCAAATAATTTGTTTTTTTAGATTGTTAAATATGTAACTAGCAAAACATATATGAATATAGGAGTTGCTACATTGCCAAAACCCAGTTACGTTGTGTTGTATAAAAACCTTTCTAAAAAAATAGGAAATGTAATATACAAATACTTGAACATTTAACACAAAAAAACACCGAGTAGTTTTTTTTAAATGTTACAAATTTCAGGTTACATAATATATATGTCCAAAAAAAATGTAACATACAAATTTTCAACATTTAAAAAAAACTAGTAAGCGTTTTTTCTTTTTTTTTTCGTAAATAGGTTCGTGTACATTAATATTACATTCCCTATTTTTGTTAGAAAAAAATAAAAATGTTACATAGGGTTTATTTGGGTTTTCTCAACTCACATGGGTTTTCGATTTATCTTTCCCTGATTTTATCTGTAACTTCAGAATTAAATGTTACATACATCAAATAATTTGTTTTTTTTAATTGTTAAATATGTAACTAGCAAAACATATATGAATATAGGATTTGTTACATTGCTAAAACCCAGTTACGTTGTGTTACATAAAATATTACAAATAACTGTAACAATGCTAAGACTCAGTTACATTGTGTTACATGAAAATATTAAACAAAAATGTAGCAATGCTAAGACATGTTACGCTATGTTACATAAAATGTTACAAAATAATTGTAACAATGTTAAAACACGGTTCTTTGTTACACATAAAAATGTTGCACAAAATTGGTACATTGCTAACACCCAACTGCTACATTTATATGAACATCCTTGACTTTTGTAACTAGGAATGGTGTGTATCCCATCATTTATCCAAAATATCAATGTTACATCACTTCAAATACATATGTTAATATTAATTCCAAATAACTTCTTAACATCGTATGAATACACATCTCATTATTTAACTAAAACAATTAGAAACAAAAAAAAAAAAAAAATTTAAGCAAACTTACAATTCACTATTATCACAAAAAAAAATTAGTGAAATAAAAAAAATAAACCAACATATACCTCGTTATCTGCGAAACGAATTCACCCAACACAACCATCAAACCAAGTTTTTAATCTTCATAACCAACCCATGACAACACTTGACCTACAAATGATTCTCTTCTTTAAGGGTTAAGGGCTTCCATTTTGCTCCTAAAATGTTTGCTCCTTCACTGAACTATATATTCTTTAGAATTTTCTGATCTCTTGACTTGCAAAATTCATAAAAAACGACGAAGGATCTAAGATCAGTGTCACCATATTTTATCGTTATCATTTCAATGAGTGAATCAGGGAGCAAGATGAGAGAGACGTAACTGGCTCGAAACTAAACAACTTCTAGTTGATTTTGCATCTTCTACATCGACATTATGTTATTGGTTGACGTATTCCAGATTAAAATCACCGGAGGTCACTTCAAAGTCACCAAAGTTTAGATCTGAACACCAAACGAACCTTAAGTGCACCGGCGAAACCTCCGCATATCGGCAAACGAGAGATATCTGGTAAACCCCCATATCGACATCTTTAGATTTGTTCCGATTTTTAGATCTACTTGAAGAAAAGGAATGAAGGAAAAGGATAGTGAATGAATGTGTGTGTGAGAGAGAGAGAGAGAGAGACTGTGTTTAAAGAAATTTCGCATGTTTTTATATATAAAAAAAAAAATTTTTTTTTTTTTTTTTTTTTTTGCAAAACCAACACTACACATGTGTATATTACACATGTGCACTACACAAAAAAAAATTTTTTTTTTTTTTTTTTTTGAAAATTTTTTTTTTTATATATAAAAACATGCGAAATTTGGTTTTGCAAAAAAAAAAAAAAAAAAAAAAAATTTTGTGTGTTTTTTAGGCTTTTTTTAGTTAGTTTTCGAGTTTTCGCGTTAACTAGTGGTTTTCATTTGAACCTTCCCCTATATATATATATATAAAACAAAGGTAAACATTATTTTAAACGAGCTTAGCATCTATTGTCGCATTATTTTTTTTAAATTAGTTTATCTCTCCAGTCTCCACCTTCCTTGAATATAACACTTCTTTCCAAATTTCCAAATAGGAACTCTGTCTCTCTCCCTTAAGAATCTTCATCAGTCATTAAGCTCAAATCGGTAAGCTTTTTCCATTTATGATCCACACCCTTAATTATTATCATCAATATTTCTTTGTCTCCTTTGCTATAATATGATCTGAAAGAAATTATATCTTGTCTAGGATACACTTTCTAATTTTAGTATTCTAAAGTTTAGTCCTTTCTCTTTTGTTCCTGGTATAACATCATCAATAGAATACTTGGATTCTCCACTGCTATATACTATCTTTATTTTCCTGAATCTATTTGTTCTTGATATGTTGATTTCATTTGATTTGATATTGAGATCGGTAGCAGATTGCTGAAACATAAACTATGGGGAGAGGGAAAATTGTAATCCGAAGGATCGATAACGCGACTAACAGGCAAGTTACCTTCTCCAAAAGAAGGAATGGGTTGTTGAAGAAGGCTAAGGAATTGGCTATTTTATGCGATGCCGAAGTCGGACTTGTGATCTTCTCTAGCACCGGGAAACTCCATGAATTTGCTAGCTCAAGGTGAGGTCAACTCTCATGTATATTGATCTCTTAATTTATTATGTATACTTGTTGGTTGACCTTGTTCATACATGCCCAAATGTTTAGGCCATCATGATAAAAATGAAAATATTAGGGTACATATAACTATATCCCTCTCTAAATCTCCCTCTCCCTCCCTCCCTCCCTCTCTCTCTCTCTTTCTCTAGATGTTCGAAAGTCAGTCAATGACCAACCTATTCAATCCATTTTAATATATGTTATTTATTTGGCTGTATGTATTGGAATGATTGTCAATACATGTTACTAACAAAAAAAGAGGGTTAATGGTTGCAGTTTGCTGCTTCGTTGCTAGATCATCTATTTAAAATTACTAATGATTATTCATAGAAAGTTATACTTTCGATCTGTTTTGTGAAGACACTAAACTTTAAAACTATGAATATAGGACACACAAAAAATGATGATGATTATAGAAAGTTATACTTTCGATCTGTTTTGTGAAGACACTAAACTTTAAAATTAAGAATATATGAACATAAATTATAGGACACACAAATAATGATGAAGATTTCTTAATTGGGCCAATAGGCCACATGACTTACTGACAACTGCTGTTAGCTAACTTAATTATCAGTACAAGATTCTGCTTTATATCTAACCTAGCTTTGTTATGTGGTTGATATACGAGCGCGCTATCGCTACCGGTATGCATACAGAATATGGTTCTCAGCTTAAGTTGATTATGTTAGCTAAAAAAAACTAGTATATCATAAAATCAAGTTTGAGTGATTTTAGTGAGACAGTTGGGAAACTTTAGTTAAGTTTGATTTTAGGCCGAAAGAGCTTGCTGTACCCTTGATGAGCTTTTGTACATCAAAGTGTCTTCAACAACAAAGAACGCATGTTCCATGCCTTCCTAGTTATTGGATGGTTGTATTTATTTTTCTATCGATTAGACGATAAAATCCTTAACTCCATAGGGTTCAAGTACCTTTTGGAACAACTTCTTCTATGATGACCATCTAGGAAGATGCTAGATGCAAGAATGGGCATGGCTACAAGATATCAATACAAGCATATCTTCTTATTCGAGTGTTATCACCCAATTGAACCAATATCCTACAACTTTAATATTCCTATCTCTAGCTTGTTACAATAATAGTTAACCTTCATGAACCGTCCATTTTAAGTTTGTGGTTACATGAGTATCCGTATATTAATAAACATGATCAAGAGTTGTCTTAAGGTGGAAGTGCACCAAGATTATCACCCTACCATATCTTTAATAAAGTTACTATTGGAGAGTACTCTTATATGATGTCACCATTTGAGGGATTCTAGGTCTTAAGAAACTAAGTCGGTAGAGAACAGCATTAATTAGTTATATACATATCATACGTGCAAGTTATTCCTACAATATTCAGCTGTAGTATTATTCTTTGTATTTATCTCTCTTATCTCTATTAGACACAAACTCAATATATAATACTCTTCCTAGTTTATATGGCAATAAATGGTACGCGAATCTTGAAATTGCCTCGCTAGCTATGTAGCACGCAAACGGGTACGGGACTAGGGTACGGGGATGATACGGGTACGAGAAACGGCAAAACTCAAAAATCCAAGATACAGGTACGGCGAAGGTATGGCAAAAAAATATTAAACAAATATATTTTTATATATAAATTTATTAACTTAAGGACCAAATGTAAACTAATAAAAATAATAGGGGTTAAATGTTAACATGTACAAATTAAATTTACACTTTTTATGTAAATTTTACAAGGTTTAGGAATAAATGAAAACCAGTGAAAGATAGAAGGGCTAAATGTCAAAATACATAAAGTTATATAACCCTAAAGGCTAAAACATGCTGAAACCCAACCGCTATCTTCATCTTCTTCTTCTATTATCTTCTTCTTCATGGTTTCCGGCAGAAAGCATCACCGGAGTCGGATTTTTCGCCGGATATAATAAGAAACGTCCCCGAGACGTCATACCACCGTCCCCACTTTCCCGAAAACGTTTGAGGAACGTCCCCATGGTGTTTCCATCCCCAAAACGTCCCCAAGAGGGTAGTCGGTCATACTTAGTGTCCCCATGCTTTATAGCTCGCTAGTACTGTCGTTGACATAACCTCTCAATTGAGCCATGTAACTCCTATGTTCTTTATCATTTTCTTGTGTGGCTTACATTCCCTGAAGGGGTATGGTCCCAAATCTCGCACCAGGCTTAGGCGCGAGTGACCATCACCCGGCTTATTGTCCCAATCGATAAAGAACTTGCCTCAGTTTGTGCGGGCACGCGCGAACCCTGTTTGCTTTCCCATTCGGAGAAAAATGAGAATCTCACGTTGTGTATGAAAATGGCTGTGTTCGACAACGTACACGGGATGCGGTGATTGCTACTAAAAGATGATAGTAGTTACTACAATCACTTTCTGTCAAATACATTTCCATGCTTCAGTCTTGCGCGGGCGCGTGTGGGACGGCGAAGGAAGTGCAGAGTGATGTACAAATGTGTTATATGTGCACAATTTACCGCACGTTGCGAGGCTGCGCAAGCCCGCATCCTATTGTTATACAAGTTGAACTGTTACTTTGACTTCTGTGACCAACCAGCAAGTGGTATGCCTGGACACTAAGAAAAGCGGTCAGCTGATCGTCCAATACACAGCTGCCCAGCCCACTTGCATAACGTTGATGGACAGGCTGACAACCCCAGCAGGCCACGTGACGGGTGTTCCTTCGTGCAATCAATACAACAGGATTCATGGCGACACCTCCGCCGTGCGCCTGACACACCTGCAGCCTATGCTCCTACTAGGCCTATGAAAGTTGCAAGTTGTCAGTCCGGCCCAAGACCCATCAAGCGGCCCCTTGGCTCTTCTCCTTCCCTCTTCGGCTATAAATACCCACTTCGAACCAGGTTTGAGGTAATGCTAATCTGCTCACTCACAGTTACTACTTAACACTTATCTTGCTTCCAAAGCAAATACATATTCTCACGCTGGAGGGTGATAACAAGGAGCAACCCCAACCCATTCTCCTTATTACGAGTCACGGTGTGTTTCATTGCGCATGTGACAGATTAGAAGACAACCAAGCCATCGATCAAGAAAAGAAGAGACTAACCCTACTTGACAAGACTCGACCGTTGAACTAACCTCTTGGTTAACCACTGTTTCTTCATTCTCTTAACATACTTTTTGGTAATTTATAACTGTAAGCGATTACTGTGACTTTCTAGTAATAATATTCAACCCTATATAGCTTGGATCATATAATCAACTTTGCTTCATGGATGCCGCGTTGAAAGATGTGTTTTTTCCTCATATAACCAATACAAACCCTAAAATATCTTGCTTCTTGCAAGAACTGGAGGGAAAGATAATTTAGTGATCACATCAAAGTTGAACTCTAAACCCACTATGGTTATGTTGTTTATATAATTATCTGATTAGCTTGTAACTAGATCACTGGTGGGAATAGTATTATCCATATATTGTATTTATTGTAGGTCTGTTCATGAATCGAACCGAACCGAATCGATCGGACCTTTGGTCGTGCTTGGTTCGTTTATAAACCAAACCGAACCGACCCGAGCGTTTTTTCAACCAAGCTAAAGTCGAATGAGCGCCTTTCGAGCTGGGTATTTTTCGAGCGAACGTCGAACGAGTATCGAGCGTCGTAGAACAAATAGGAAATGACGACGGTGGTGTTAATTTTCAGAGTAAAGTGCCGTTTCTGTCCCTAAGGTTTCGTCAAATTAGAACACAAGTATAAATTAAACAAATAACAAGGAATAGAAAAAAAACTCTCAGTTGGTTCTACCGAGATCATCGGAGCGGATAGATGAATCGTCGATCTATTGAAGTAGACCCGTGTTCTATTGGAAGTTCGAAATCGAATTAACCTATTGAAGCAAAACCTTTGGGAATTTTGGCGTCTTGGCGATGGAGAACTCAAATAATGATGGTCGATGTGGGGTTTTAATTAGGATTATATACTTCTGGATTGAATGACAGGTTGACACTTGAGTATCGATTGAAGCTTCACATTTCATTATTTTGACATTTTGACTCAACTACTCAAATTGGCGATGCAACTAGACTTATAAGCAGTCACAGTCATTGATATTGGATTACACGCTCTTATTAACGCATGTGGAACTGAGTTTTAACGACGGTGAAGTTGAGTCCTGATGTTAAATGAAATAGGGTTAAGTGTTTATTTATTGTATAAAACCCCATGAAACACTTGCAATGAATCACTAAAAGATAATAATAACAAAACTAAATCATATTATATCATCGAAGCCATGTTTATTTAGATGTCGGTATAGCTTGTTTTCCATTGTATCTTTGCATAGGCTTTCCGATCTACTTTGAAGTTTTCAGATTTTGTTTGGACTTCTTTGGATTAATAGTTGATGTTGGTATTTATATTCCAAACTAGATTATAAATCCATGTATTACACGGTGTTATACGATTAAAAACGATATAATTATATAATCTTAAAAAAAAACTTTATATAATTGACATTTTTAATTACCCAGATGACAGTGCATACAACTAATTTGAATATATCATAAAACCCGCCTATGTTAATTAGTAATACTGAAATAGCATTACCATAATAGCACGTGTATTACACAGATCGAATACTACAAATATGTAACACACTAATGTATATATTCTTTATATGATTGAAATTACATATAATATTGTATATAAATAATATTATTTTTTATTATTGTGTATCTTTTAAATATAACTTTTATTTAAACTAAATGAAAATAAATGTATTGGTATGTTATAAATTAGCTTTGTTATTCTTATTAATAACTGTTATTTTGGTTTAATTAATAATTAGTTATTATAAAATTAAGATTTTAATTTGATGTTTACATATGTCCAATAAAATATTTTCGTAATTGATGGTTAATTTACTATGTCAAAAATTGGTAGAAAACAGAAGTTAATAATATTATAATATTGGTAGAAAAAAAAGAAGTTAATAATATTAATATATGATTAAGTCGCACTTTCCTATTAGATAAAACATTTCTTTATTTAGAGTTGATTAAGTTACTCTTTCTTACTTTATAAAACATTTTTTTATTTAGGTTCATGATTAAATTTGGACGGGATAAATTTTGTGAGGTGAAATACGCCAACAAATAAATATGAGTCCTTGCCAAATATGGGTGTTACAATTATGGTATCAGAGCTCATACTCTTTATTACTGATTTTTTCCTAATATAAAACATGTGAGGCAATGAGTAGATGTCGGGCTAGGACATGTGTATAAATTAGGTTATCACTGTAAATAGTGCTCATTTTAATCCATTATAAACGTAAGATATTCTGAATTATTTATCGGTCTCTATTGACTTAGGTTTTTTGTCTCCCTTATTCACATACCCTACAAGTATTTCTATTTATTTAGTAATTTCGATAATAAAATTTTCTTTTATAGTGGTATAGTTTTACTAAGAAAAAAAATACATAATACTTATACTTCAATAATATTTTAAAATGAGATTAATGCCATTGATAATGAAGGTGGTTTTATCAGATAATGTTTATATAGAATATATGAAATATTAAATATATCAATTGATAAAAAAGAGAATTAATTATCTAGAAAGAAAAAAAGACGAAAGTTCTAAAATTGATAAAACAAAGTCTAACCCGTAAGTTTTTTTGATTATCACACGACTATAAATATATGATTTCTAAGCATTTATATGTTATTACATATTAATAAAAAAAATTAGATATTAAATTAATATCTTAATTAATAATATTAACAACATTATTACTAAATTAATGGAGAAAATGTTATATGTACTTAACTGGAATCTTTTATTAGTATTAGATGTCCTTAAAGTTTTATTTGGTTGTTGAAGATTGTTTACGGTTAGGGTTTAATTATATATTTAGCCCATGGGTCATTGTTAGGTTTATATAGGGTTTGTTTCAAATATATTATGGGTTCCCTTATCAGTTAAAATGTAGTTAATTACTTTTATATGGTATCAGAGCTAAGGAGCTTGATAGAAACCCTATTTGTCACTTCCACTTTCCAGTTATGAATCTTGTTTTTTCTATTCACCAACCTTTTCTTTCATTGCTCATCGTGTGTGCTATTCATCGCATGTACTATTCAAGGCAGGAATGTTATTCATCGTGTGTTATTGTTCACAGTGCCAGCTGATTATTACTATTCACCATGTGTTACTGAGTTCATAAACATTATTCGTCCAACTTAAAGTACTATTCGCCTAAAACCTACTATGCGTTGGCCTCGAAACCACTATTCACAACGGAAAGTCCTGTTAATTGTCGGAATGCATCCAACATAAAGTACTATTCGCCTACAACCTACTATGTGTTGGCCTCGAAACCACTATTTGTGTCGGAAAGTACTGTTAATCGTCGAAAGCATTGTTCACCGCCTTCCTAGTTCACTGTCGTTCAAATCGAAGGTACCAATCACCACCTTCAAGCTCCATGTGTCGCTACCAGAATCTTGCCCGGACCCTAGTTTTTGCCAAATTGTCCTGGATTTCATGTCCCATTTCCTGCTCCTGTTCCGGCTCAAGTTCCTATTCTAGTTTCCTATTCCTGATCTTGTTTTTTATTATTCTAGTTCATGCTAGTCGTTTGATATTTCATTCATAATGTTGTCCTGAATTGCTTCTTCTGTCTTGAATTCCTCTTCCTAGTGGTTTTTTGTTTGGTTCCACTTTTCTACTCGTGTTCCAATCTAGTTTTTTGGTCATGTTTGTTTTTTATGTTTTATTTGTAACAAACTGGACATGATTAGCATCTATGTTCCAACTTAATGAGCGTGTTTAAAATATATATTATATGTATATCCACAAGCATATATAGTGGCTTGGCCAGCGCAATACGACGGGTGTCATAGATACTATTTTGGAGAGCGTAATCTAACCTGGTCTGCTTTAAACACTGATTATGTTTGGTATTATTATTATTATTATCATTATTATTATTATTATTATTATTATTATTATTATTATTATTATTATCTAAATATTTAGTAATTATATACTTTAGTATTTACATAACATAATATTACACGATGTAATGGGTGTCACCGAGGCTCTTTTGGAGAGTGCAATCTAACCCGGTCAGCCTTAAACACTAATTATTTTTACTATTATTATTATTATTATTATTATTAAGTAATTACATACTTAAGTATTTAAATAAGATAATAATTAATTCAAACCTAGTGGTAAGCGTCTTTTATAGAGCGCAATCTAACTGACCTGCCTTAAATCACTGATTATATTTGGGAATATTGGATTTTAATAATCTCAGTTATTCGTCGTTGGCTGCCAACGGTCCCAACTTCAAAAATAACCACTAGCAGTCCTAACTATCCACATATTGGCCACTAATGGACACTGACTAACAGAACCCTAACGACGTTAGTCTCCGATAGCAAATAAATCGTTTTTGGCCAGAAAAATGTTTCTAAAGGTCCGATCTAAGGTTACAAAGTGGTTTGGGACAAAAATGTTGAGTTTTCCGGTCAAAAACGTTTTTCCAGCGACCGAAGACTAACGACGTTAGGGCTTTGTTAGTCAGGGTCCATTGGAGACCAATATGTTAATAGTTGGAACTGCCAGTGATTATTTTTAAAGTTGGGACTGTTGGCGACCAACGACGAATAGTTGGGATTATTAAAAACAGGTATTCCTTATATTTGAGTATTATTATTATTATTGAGTAATTATATACGTATTGGTCTAGTGGTATGGTGTCCCTCTTACAAATACAAAATTATGTGTTCAAATCGTTGCAAATGCAAAGTAAGATGGAATTAAGGTAATACTTAAACTAAATAGTATTTCCTTATAAAAATATAAATAGTAATTGTAAATTTAAAACATAATTTAAAGTCTTATAAACAAAATAATAGTAAACGTAGGGAATTAAATAACCTCATGTGAATTAGATAATGTATTATTTAGAAGAGATTTATTAAATGGTTGAATATTAGCAACTATTGAATAAAACACTTGTATCATATGTTTCGTAAGTTGTAACACATGTCTGAAAAAGTTTTTGAAATTACAATATTGTTCAAAGAGATTCTTTACAAGGTAACTAAAGTGACAAAACCAATAAATGTTTAGAATTGCAGATGATGATCCTTTATGAGCAAGATTACACATGATAACCCTACAACAACACAAAAATAACATGAGGACAAAACTAAAAGAACATACAAAGAGGTTCAATAAAAAAACAATTCAAAAGCAAAACTATAGGGATTTGCATGGGTCATACATAGGGTTTTGAAGGTAAACTGCTATGTGGGACAATTCATGTCTTGTGCGACTAATAGCAACTGGTGAATCCCACACTCGAAACTAATTTTGGGGTTCTAAATCCCTAAATATAAATAAAAGAGTAAACTTCCGTTTTGCTCCTTGTGGTTTGGTCATTTTAACGGTTTTGCCCCAAACCTTTAAAAATAGCCATTTTCCTCCAATAGTTTGCTATGCTTTTTCCATTTTGCTCCCCGCCTCTAACTCCATCCAAATTGTCTGTAGGGAGCAAAATGGAAAAACCATAACAAACTATTGGAGGAAAATGACTATTTTTAAAGGTTTGGGGCAAAACCGTTAAAGTGACTAAGCCACAGGAAGCAAAATAGTAGTTTACTCTAAATAAAATTACCTCTCGCAAGGCGGCAATCGACAAAGGAGGACCATCGGGGATGTCATCAATGTCATAAAGCGGCAATCTTTGAAGGAAGACCATAATTTAAGGTTAAAGTTTGGTTCGTTTGCGAACGGAATGAGATGAGGCGAAAAAGAGGAACACCACCTTATATAGCCCATGGAACATCGCTTGACCGCGGAAGGACGCATGTTCTCCTTCTCCAGCAGACTGTTCTCTCTCCATTCTTTGGAATTTAGAAAGAGTGAGTGGGGAGGTGGGATATATGATTTCGTGTAGAGGTGAAGATGAAGACACGCGTCTTAAGGGGGTGACCACCCAAATTGGGCAATCAAAACAAACCACGAAGAAAAACACTATTCATTCCCATTGCCTTATTAATAGATATTAATATTAATTAATTAATAGATATTAATAATAATAATAATTAATGCCTTATTAATAAATATTAATTAATGCCTTATTAACATATATTAATAGAGATATCCACAACTTGTGGTCTAGTGATAGGGAGACTTGGGGTTTCCAATAGCGATGATCCTCATGATCCTCGGGGGATAATCCAACAACGAACTCTTTATTGGCGAATAGATCATCATCGAGTTGGATCTGATAACATATACATTGGTTTGCAATGCACATTTATCAGAAAATATTTATTAACAGCTCTACCTTCTACACTAGCATCATTTTACAATTCAATGTTTTCAGTACAATGACATCAGTATCAGTTTGCAATTCACATACACATACATATTTTATTTAGAAAGTTGGAGACAGATAAAATTAGGGTTCAAACCCATTGTGTTAGAAAGTTAGGCTACATTAAAAATGTGGCTGATGAAATTGGAGGTGCGTGTCTGCGAGAGAGAGATCGTTCAATAGTGGCAAATCAATGGGATGTGCGATGTGCACGAGAGAGAGAGGGAGTAAGATGGGGATGAAAATTAATTCGATTTTGATTTCAAATTTCCAACAGGAAACTCGGAAATCCCATGGTAATATAGATTAGGAATATTGGATTTTAATAACTCAACTATTCGTTGTTTTCTGCTAAGAATTCAAACTTTAAAAATAACCACTGTCAGTCCCAACTATTAACATATTGGCCTCCAATGGACCTTGATTAACAGAACCCTAACACCGTTAGTCTTCGGTCGCCGGAAACCCGTTTTTGGAAAGAAAAAAAGTTCCTAAAGGTCTGATCTAAGGTTACAAAGAGGTTTGGGACAAATATGTTGAGTTTTCCGGCAAAAAAGTTGAATTTCCGGCTAAAAAGGAAGTTTTCCGGCAAAAAATGAGTTTTCCGGCGACCTCAATAATTGGAGATTTCACTAGAAAAAGGTCCCTAGAGGTCCGTAATAAGGTTACAAAGAGGTTTGGGACAAAAATATTGAGGTTTCCGGCCAAAAACGTTTTTCCGGTGGCCGGAGACTAACAACATTATGGTTCCGTTAGTTAAGGTCTATTGAAAGCCAATATGTTAATAGTTGGGACTGCTAGTGGTTATTTTTAAAGTTCGGACTGTTGGTGGCCAACGGCGAATAGTTGAGATTATTAAAATCAAATATTCCTACAGATTATTATTATACATACACATACACATGCATACATATACATACACATACATACACATACATACATACATACATACATACATACATACATACATACATACATACATACATACATACATACATACATACATACATACATACATACATACATACATACATACATACATACATATACACACCCGCATACTCCTACATACGCATATACATACATTCATTAGACACACACTGATACGTACATATACACATACACATACAGACACAAATACACACATAGATACATACATAAACACCCCCACCCATACACCACACCCCACACCATAGTTATCGATAGCGAATAGCGACAAGGTACCTATATGCTATGTAGCGATAGCGATGAGATAGCGCCCGCTATTTCGTGTATAGCGATAAGGTAGTTAAAATTTTAATAAATAAAAAATAGCTATCTATAATTTCTTTTATGTATATTATGTTAATTTTATACCTTTTTATGTATAAATTTATAAACTTAAGGACCAAATGTAAAGTAGTGAAAATAAAGGGGGTTAAATGTACAAATATACAAAGTAATTTTACACTTTTTCAGTAATTTTTACAAGTTTTAGAGACTAAATGGAAACTTGTGAAAGATAGAGGTGTTAAATGTTAAAAGATATAAAGTTATTTAAAACCCTAAAGCCTAAACACGCTGAATAACTTCAGCCGCTATCTTCTTCTTCATCTTCTTCTGGTTTCCGGCAACCCTAAAGCCTAAACACGCTGAATAACTTCAGCCGCTATCTTCTTCCTGGTTTCCGGCAGAAAGCATCACCAGAGTGGTATTTTTTTCGCCGGAATTCGCCGTCGGAATCGCTATATGCTCGATATGTGGTCGCTATGCACCTCGTAGCGGTGATTAGCCGCCACGCCACGCTATTCGCAATAGCGTCCGCAATGGACGCTATCGATAACTATGCCCCACACACATACAAGCACGCACGCACACATAGGTATATATGTAAATAAACTATAAGCCAAAAAATATGTCATAAGAGGTAAAGATGCATACAAATATACAAACATACAAATACATAGAGTTGCATATACAAACTCCTATTGCTAGAAGTAGATATTTTCAAATGTTTTCTTGCCATAAGATACAAAGATACAAACACATACACATAAAGATACACATACCATACATCCATATATTCCCTAATTTCTATATGTGCGCACATGTGGAACTCCGATGGCTAGACGCTGGCATCTTAGAAAGCAACCAGGCAATGCTTTCCCGTCATTACCAGATGTGCACACGAACTCCAACAGCTCGAAGTGACAGATAGTTAAATACATTTTCATGTAGTTTGCCCTTTTTAGATAGATAGCAACAGTTTTTACCTTGGTTATCTTTGACCACATGCAGTTTGGTAATCTTTAAACACAATTATGTTCTGAACTGCTCCCTTTAATCTTGCAGCATGAAAAAGGTGATTGAGAGATACAACAAAGTGAAGGAGGAGAATCATCAACTTCTGAATCCTGCTTCAGAAGCCAAGGTAACTCTTGTTTTCATATTAATTATCTGATCAGTATAGGAAGTATAGTTATAGTTTCACTTTATGGTTCATCTGCATGCATCAACTTCATATATAAAATATTATTATCATCATGCATGATTCTACATAAAAACAACAGATTGTGGCTGCAAATTCTCTAATCAAACAATTTATCTGGAGTTGTAAGATGGCTGTTTAGCTTTCCCAAAATAGACTTGGATTGAATTTCATCTTTAGGGCACAGAGAATCTAGTTGCGATAACAAATTAGGCTGTCTTCGCCAGTGGTGGACCCAAAAATTATTTTCTGGGTGTGCGAACGAGGGGTTCAACCAAATTTTCAAGTGGTGAGATCGGGATTTTAGCCTATAAAATACTGTAAAAAAATTCTTTTAAGGGGCCCACCCAACCCATAACTTGGGTACGCCCCTGGTATCCGCTAAGGTGGTGGTCTGTTTCAGTTTGAGCCAGTTATGGTCAGTCTGTTCACTAAACGGGTCAGTTTTGACCAGTCCAACCAATTCAGTCGTTTGAGTTCAAGTTCGGTATACGAATACATCACTCCAGCTTCTGTTATTTGAATCTTCCATTTCAGCCGTCCAGGGCTGATCTATCCAATGTTTAGTTGCTTTCTCTTCTCGAAATAAAAATCAAATAAAATAATGAAGATTTGAGGAGGGGTATACACCCTCGCTTGATTTCTGCTGCAACACGGAGACAGCAAGGAGAACAATGTGTGAATGAAGAGGAACATGGTGCATGCATAATGCTCCTATGAACAAATAAACAAAGACAGCGTACGACTGTCTATGCACATACCTATAGTATGATCCAGAAGAGTAACATAGTTAGACATGACGCGATTCAAAATCTACTACTTAAAACTTCTTAAATACCAAATTTGTAATAGGATTTTATACTAATGTTTAAAATACTATAACCTTCATGAGATAATCGCATTCACATTGTTGAGTTCATTTACAACTTAATTATAGAGGATGATATAACGGATTAGAGCTTTTAAGGGTAAGGATATCAGGATATATGTGCATGGATAAGCTTGAATATACATCAATGTTTTAGACAACATATGGTAAAAAATTGCAGGCGGCCAGTTCGAGTTTCATGTTGGGTTATACCGGTTTTGGACTGGTAAATGGTTTTTAATGAAAATAAGACCGACTACTGGATTGTAACATGTCAGTTTTGGATGGTTTCAGACAAGTTCCATACTGGGCAATCAGTTTGGCCAGTCTGGACCGATTTTTGCACACCCCTAAGTGAAGCAGACAACAAGGTGGATAAAGAGGAAATATACATCATTGTAATGGTAAGATCTTATAAGGAACACCAGTTTAAGAGCTGGAACACTTGCTGAAAGACGGTGTATGTTGTTAGGGAGAAAACAACTAAAGAATATATAGATTGGATATGCATCAGTAAGGACTGAATTGATGACTTGAATCAATACTTAGGGATGTAAGTAAGCCAAACAAAGCAGTTGCCATTATATCCAAGGTCCATCTAGTTTGGGTCTTAGAACTCAACTTCCTCAGTGCTATTTATCAGTTATTATGGCCTGTGGTGTGGTCCCACTGAAGTTGATCACATAGTCATTTCTACCAGAATATAACTTTCACCAAGTTCTTTGGCAAAATAAGAAGCGGAGTAATAATGCTAATATCCTTGCATTGGCTGGCAGACTTTTCACTAAGATTGCTTTGGTAAATTCATGGAGGTATATGGCTTGTGAAAAGCAAAAGCAAAAGAATAGAATCTGAAACATTATTTTGTTGAATATAGTTTCAGTTTGCAACAGTTAAGGCTCAGCTAATACCTCTATGTTTCCATTTGCAGAAATTGAACAGGAACAGATGGTGAACACCAGATGTAAGTCTGAAGGCTCATAACAATCCCATTGAAAGATAGTTCGTTTTTGTTGACCTTATAGGATTCAGGAGAGCAAAGAGATAGAGGAAGTTTGGTACCAGTTTACTTACAGGGTGGAGCCTACACCAAGGTGCATGCATGGTAAGAATGTAAGATTGAACTGCAATAATAAAACAGGGTTTGCTTAGGAAGATTATGGTGAAGGGAGTATAAATGGTGAGCATGAGCTTATATGCACGATGAGACACAAACTTTTAAAACATAATTACCATGACAAGTCATTTCCATTTGTCGAAATTCCACTCCAAGCGAAGAACGTCAGGGTACCATCCCCGATGTATCATCTCCATCTCCACAATGTCCATCAACATAGAAGACCATTACAGCTCACAGATGCCTAAAAACAATGATCAAGTAGCATAAACATATTGTGTTATCAGAAATTCATCCACAGCGTAGAAAACCAAACCGTAAGGATTGATCTTCTGGATGTAGTATTCGAAATCCCCCCTCAGTTACAGTCCTTCATTTGTCTAAATTTCACTCCAAGGGAAGAACTTCAGGGTACCATCCCCGATGTATCGTCTCCATCTTCACAATATACATCAACAAAAAAGGCCATTACAACTCGCCTACGCCTAAAAACAACGAACAAGTAGCATAAACATATTGTGTTATCACAAATTCATCCACAGCATGAGAAAACCAAACCGTAAGGGGAGGGGGGGGGGGGTCACTAGTGACCATTTTTCCATCACTCACAATATCCAATCATGTTCCGCCATGTCAGCAACCATTTTTCCATCACTCACAACATTTTTTAGTGGGGGTGGTCATCACTCACCACCACACCCAACAATTTCCCCCCAACCAACAATTACCCTCACATAAAACCATCACGGCCGTGGAAAAAATAACGAAATCAGATTTCGTTATACTATAACGCGTTTTCGTTTATGGTGGCGGTGGCATGATTCATTCTATAACGCGTTATTTGGCTTTATCACGTAAAAATAACGGAGCGGCCCTTGTCCCCTAAGGATTGATATTATGGATGTAGAAATCAAAATCCCGCCTCAGTTACAAACCCTCATTTGTCTAAATTTCACTCGAAGCGAAGAACTTCAGGGTATCATCCCCAATATGTATCATCTCCCTCCAGGTTTACAATATCTATCAACATAGCATTCCATTACAGCTCACCTACACCTAAAAAAATGATCAAGTAGCATAAGCATATTGTGTTATCGGAGATTCATCCACCAGCATGAGAAAACCAAACCGTAAGGATTGATCTTATGGATGTAGTATTCGAAATCCCACCTAGGGGCGGGCGGACCTACCCTTTGGCCAGGGTGGGCGACCGCACCCCTTGAAAAAAAAAATTAGTGTATATTTTAGGGAAAAAACCCCACCGCACCCCTTGAAAATATGGTTGAACACCTCATCCGCACCCCCAGCAAATAATTTCTGGGTCCCGCCACTGATCCCACCTCAGTTAAAAACCCTCATTATCTCCTCTCATCCACATAATGTAAAATATTTGCACAAATTCATTTATCTAATGAGTCAAAGCAGCAAAAAATATGGTACCATGTTACAAGGAGATCAAATTTACATTCAAACAAACATACAAATGTACACCATATGCATGAATAAGAATCTTTCATGTAACCACTATAGGACAGATCAAGAGTATAGAAAAAAAAATATCTTTCATCCAACCACCATGAGATGAAAACTGCTCATTACTCAACCCCATGAATAAAGGATACAGATATGTTAATTAGCTGAGTTGGATAATATACATGCAATAAAGATTTTTACCATTGATTAATGGTATGGCATCATTTGCACCTCACCATCAACATTAGCAGATTTCTAAGTTACATGTGAAAACTCATATCCACAAGCCTCTTTTACTTGTAGCTAATTTCAGGACAAAGGATATAAAGAGTCTGTATATCACATTCATTTACAAAAACACACTACATAAAACTCGTATTTAAAGGGTTTTTTTTTTTTTTTTCACTTACTAGTTTTGGCAAGGAGAAGCAGTTCAGTTGAGGCAACAACTTCAGTATTTGCAACAAAGCCACAGGTAAGACTGCCTACTTTTTCTTTGGCTTTCCAAAATGGAATACTAATTTGGATATATAACATGTATGCATAGGTTCATCTCCCTTTTTTTATTTTTTTTCTGGTTTAATGTTTTTTGTATACCCTGCTAGTTTAGCATGGAAGGATCATCTTCTTATAGCATATGTGATGGGAAAAAACCAAAATAAAAGACTCATGTTAAAAGATTTCCTCAAACATAGTCTCAGATGATAAGAATTTGAACCTTAATAGCATTTAGTGATGAAATTCACCAACATGTCACCAACCTTACATTACATGAAGTGATAGTTAATCGCTAACCATTTGAAACTAATAACATCATTTGACACTAATTTATGAAGGAGTTTGATCCCCCCGTAATCAGGAACAGGTATGGTAGCTTTATGGGTTGTATAAGTGTGGTTTTTCTTCCTATGGTTTCATCAACATAGACATCAGTTTCTTAATGGTAGGATTATAACCCTTTTTTCGTAAAATGAGAACAAAGAAACATGTACATAGCAAATGCAAATGAAAAATATAAGATCTATAAGGAAAAGAGTTAGGAATTCAGGGATGGTAAGATATTTGTAACTAAAAACAGTATAGAGCATATAATTAATAAGATAGCTATCTATCAAATTGATGTCCTGCAAACTAATAGAGATCATGCAATAAAGCAACATGCTACAGATTAACCCTAACAATGTATCTTTTTGTCGTTGTGAGCACATGAAGAGTGAAGACTAATGTAAGATGCTAAGATCCCAGCCAAGATCATGAAATAATTGTTTCCATGTAGTTATGAAGTAGAGACACAAATTAATATGAATACTAGAACCATTAACAAATTTAAATGGGTGTCATTCAGATGGGGATGTTTGGATGGAGTAAGTCCATTCCACATCATATGACATGATGCACCTAGTCGATAGTCCATGACGATACTGAGATAGACAAACAAATAATATCATTAGCCGCATGTGAAACATTTGTATAAGAAGCAAACTGCTTTGGAGTTATGCTGAATTGGTTAGATTACTTAGTGTCACATGGAAGCTTAGAAAGATGAGTTTGTGATAAAGGGTATCAAGCAAGTAGTTTCAAGGCAATGACAACCAAGACCAGCATGCGAATGTGTATTGAATTTGTGGGGGGGGGGGGGGGGGGGGGGGGTTATGAAAATCGGCGTTGAAAAGAGTTTCGACAATAATCAAGAGGAATCAAGGCCTGTCAAAGAATAAGGCAAACAACATGGACAATAGATTTTGGATGTGAAGTCATCCGATTTAGAGTTGATGATACACGCCAATAATCGGAAGGGTTGGGATCAGACTTTTGTGGATATAAGGGATGACTTCACGAGGGCTCGTAATGTGTTAAGTGACAACTTCAAACTTGAGATCCGTGACTTCATAGATATGTATATGGTCACGAGCGAGATTGTGAAGTTAAGCAAGGAAGTGGAGTAGGAGATATCCGTTTGTCATAAAAGCTCCAAGGAACTAGAAGTTCATGTGAGCATGTGCAAGAAGGCAGTAATAAGTGGAGCCAGTCTTACACCTACCATTACAAAGCTTGAGATCCAAAACCTTCATTGCTCTTTGGCAAGAGAGAAGCAAGGCGATTGATGACTTTGTTTGGAGGATGAAGCATTAATACCTAAAGGTGGTGCGAATCATTTACGACACAGTCAGATTTAGATAGTCACGATGTATTAGAATAATATTGCCCAGCGTGTGGACATTATACGAGGTATGTGCATCATGAATACTTGGTTTAAGTTTGTGCAAGGGCCTAATAGGAAAATGATATCTCTTGAATACTAACGATGAAGCAAAAAGTCAATTGTTCAAACTCATTATGGGATCATCCAAGAGCATGTGAAAGACTTCACAGCCCTAGCTCTTGAGATCTTCCAAACAAAGATTCCCTTTTCCACTTTCTTGATAGACTATAACCATGGGCAAAGCCAAGGATCAAAAGAGTACAACCTTGCCATGGTGATATGGGTGGCGATGCGAAAGGTTGAAATAGAAGCAGGGGTGAAATCTGAAATGAAGGAGCGTGAAATCCGCTAAGGAATGTCAAGTAGAGTGCCTTATCAACATAACGAGCCACATCGAGCGCACAATTGTCTGAGTGAAGCTGGCTTGTGAGCAATCGTGTCAAGAACAGGATAGAAGTTTTGTAAAGAGGAGGCGTACATTAAGTATCATAGGAGGATGCCAAAGGAGAATCAAGTACATCAATAGGGATAGATCGTGGGTGAGATATAATAGTACTGCGAAGAAGGCTGGCATCC
The DNA here is from genome assembly GCA_030545235.1 of Helianthus tuberosus. NCBI lineage: Eukaryota > Viridiplantae > Streptophyta > Magnoliopsida > Asterales > Asteraceae > Helianthus > Helianthus tuberosus. Next base: position 76,592,927 of record CM060408.1, read on the forward strand.
TATTAAAAAAAAGTCAAAGGAGCCTTGGAAGAAAGATCTAAAGTTCTCCATGGGAAATGTATGAAAACTTCATGGAAAGGTATGGATCTAGTATAGAGAAATCTAGACTAGGAAGTTTCAAGACTCTAAGCAAAGTGGTATAGATATTCAGTGCATCATTTCGCATAAAACACCAGTGAAGAACCTTTGAAAGTAGCTCGATTACAAGTGTAAAGCAATGTTGTAAGAGTTTTCTCAAGCAATACATAGTGTACTTGTATTAACTTGTGATGTTCTTTAATTTTTGCCATCCTACTAGGTTTGAAGTTAGGAAGACCTAGTTGGATTACTAAGTGTCGCACCAAAGACCAAACCTTAGAAAAATGAGTTTGTGACATTCAGCTCGGCTATCTTTCCTTTTAATTTGCCTTTTATCCAGAGTTAAAAATTACTTTGTAGTTAAAAGCGCACAAGGGACGCACCTAGGCGCATGTATTATGATTATGAAAGAGCAACCGAGGCACACACTTTGATCGAGCGCGGCATGTTGGGTTATTTTTTCCATTTTGGCCATTAGACCTTCAATAATTAAACACTTTTGCGGTGGAAGAGAAGAGAAGGGGTAGAAAAGGAGGATAGAGTGTAAAAAACCTTGCAGAGCTAAACAGAAGGAATAGAAAGGAGATGAGTTGTGGGATGGAGTATAGCTATTAGGAGGGAGGCAAAGTTGAGAAATTGGTGGAGGCTTAGAGTTGAGTTATGAGGAGGGAAGCAAAGAGTTGAGTACATGGGGTAGAAAGGAGATGAAGTTAAAGGCTAAAGTGTTTTCATTTATGTGTAAAAAGATTGATGGGATGTTAATACTTTTTATAGTATAGTACACTAGTGCAGATAAGATAAAATAAGATAAGAGAAGGGAAGTTGAGATGGTATAGGCATGTCAAGGGGATACAGGTGGCCGGTGACGGCCACTGTTAGAATCATGGAAAGTCTCACTGTGGAGGGGAGGAGAAGTTGAGGCAGACCCAAACTAACTTGGGAGCAGCGGATTAGGTAGGATTAGTTACGTTTGAACATCTCTGAAAACATGGTCGAGGATAGAAGTTTGTGGAGACGTAGGATTAAGGTAAAAGAATTTTAGGATGATGATACATATTTGTTTTTTATTCTTGCCTTAGGAACTTAGTTTTTTAGTTTAATTATGTGGTCTTTTTGTGTTATCGTTTTCATGTGTGTCTATATGATGCGTCATTCATCCCTTTTACACGTTTTCACCAATTTCCTATTTTTGTTACCTTACTAAGTTTATTTATAGGAATTCTTGTTTTTGGGTTTGGTAGAGCTCTTTGAGTACCTATGTATGTTCTAATTGGACTTCTATGCATGTATATGATTTCGGAATTAGGGGGTCTCACCGGAAGCAGTCACTCTATCCATTGGGATAGAGATAAGGCTTGCGTATATCCCACCATCCTCATACCCCACCAATAGCTTAGCTACGGGTGGGATTGTACTAGGTATGGTTGTTGTTGTAGTACTAAGGTAGAAAGCTGATGGTGTGTGTAGGTTGCGAGGAAAGACAATACAGAGTGTACATTGATGCAACAACTGTATGGTATGCATAGGCTGCATCAATAGCATATTTTGTTTATTGTTAGATTATTAATTGTTTATTACTAATATCTTTATTTTTTTATTTTTTTATATTTTCTATGCCTGCTAAGGGTGTTTGGAATTACTTATTAAACTCAAAAAGTGTTTTTTTGTCAAAAGTGTTTATTGACTTATAACTTTTTTAAAAGTAGTTTTTAGAAAAGTGTTTAGATTAGCTTTTGTGGTAAGAAAAGTAAAACGCACAAAAAGGATGGGGTAAGTTTCCATGTTTGGTTGCTATTTTAATGGGTGAGGATAAATTGGTAATTTTATGTTTAAAAAAATATTTAAAAATCAGGTGTTAATGACTTTTGAAAAACAACTTTTTACTTCTTTTCAACATACCAATATATAAAACACTTTTAGCAATGTCAAACACTTAAATCAATTAAGTCATTTCCAAACTTAATCCAAAATTGTTTTGATTGTTTCCTTGTAGTGTGAAGTATTACTCTTGGGCGTGCACTTTTCTTGTGCCTACCTAGACGACAAGCAGACCTTTGCGCCTTTGACTACATAGAAAAGTTACAACAACAACAACAACCATACCAGTAAATCCCACAAATAAGCAAGCTACTTGTAGGGTCTGGGGAGGGTGGGATGTAGGCGAACCTTACCTCTATCCATTGAGATAGAGAGGCTGCTTCCAGAGAGACTCTCGGCTCAACAAGAGATAGCAGACCAAAACACATACCCAAAAAGTATATAAATAGGAAGTTACCAGTATCCAAGGAGGCAATGAGAGAGTAACACAGTAAAATTTTAGAACATGTATAACATCACCCAACAACATAAATACATACATAAAAACAATAAGATAATCACCTGTAAAGTCAAAACTAAGCCCCTAGGACACAACTAAAACCCTACTGGACTCTTCCCTAGAAATCCTTAGCCATAATCTACCGCCTCCACGAAGACCTATTTTGGACCATGTCCTCAGAAAGGTGCAACTCTAGTAAATCATTCCTAATACACTCATCTCATGTCGTTTGGGTCTGCCTCTACCCCTCGTCCCCTCCACTATTTGACAAATACTGATATAGTTTAGTATTAGAAGGATACAATGTGTAAATATATGTCTTATATATACATGATGTAATTAACATATTATGATACATAATAATACAATTGTTTCCACGTTTATTTTGGTATCAGAGCCAATTCTACAACCCTAATTCTGCCGACAACAGCAGCTGCTACCCTGCTGCCGCCTACCTTCTCCTACTTCTTTTTTTTCCGATCAACACTTTTTCTGGCTCACAATGGCCATGCTTGCTGCCTTCTCCACAAACGAGAAGCACTCTCACAACTCTTATAAGTTCGCGTTTACCTTGACTCCCACAAACTACGGTTTCTGGAAAACAATGATACATCCGTTTCTTGTTACAAACAACCTGATAGGCTATATCGACAGGACTATTCCTTGTCCAGCGGCTGTGATTGAACAGCCGGCCTCCTCTGACAAAGATGCTCCAAGAACTTCTCAGCCTAACCCTAATTATGCAACATGGGTGACCAATGATGCCCATGTTCGTATGTTACTGATTTCTACTATTTCTGAATCTTCTTTCCCGCATGTTCAAGGTAATACATCTCGTGACTTATGGCTATCCCTGGAACGTGCTTATGCACCTCATACATCTTCCAGGGAATATACCTTGAAGACACAACTTCTGAAACTCGTGATGAAGGGTGATGAAAGTTCATCTGATTATCTTACTCGAGCAAGGGAATATGCTGATGCTCTTGCTAATATTGGTGAAGCCTTTAAAGACAAGGATCTTGTTATGCTTGTGATTGCAGGTCTTCGCGAAGAATACAATGGTTTAAAGTCCAATCTTCTTTCACGAATGCCACCCGTTACCTTCACTGAACTACATGGCCTGCTTGTTGATCACGAGTACATGATTAAAACTTCTGCCCCAGTGGTTCCATCTCCTCAGGCCTTTGCTGCTTCTGCCTCAGGTACATCATCTTCCAGTAGCGTTGTACCATCAGATTCCTTGCATGTTTTAACTCAGCTGGCCTCACAATTGGGTTTTCAACTACAACCCACTAATCCACAAACACAAGCGTTCTTCACCTCCTACAATGAGAACAACCGGGGACGTAACCATAATAACAACAATCGTGGCCGTGGCCGTAGCTCAAACAATCGGCCCTTCAGGGGAAACAAGAATCAGTTTAACTGGGCATCCAATCAAAATATGGTCTATGGCACTTGTAATCGGTGTGGTATTGGTCACATTCCATCCGAATGCCCTAACCGTGATCCTACTACAATTCGGTCCAGGCCACAACCTTCGGCCAACTATGCTGATTGGCTTACTGACACAGGTTCAAATAGCCATGCAGCACCTGATCTTTCTAGCCTTGGTACTGCTGAACCTTACACTGGCGGGGACTCTCTTCATGTTGGCAATGGTAAGGGCTTACCTATTTTACATATTGGTTCAACTCATTTTCATTCACCTAACAAAACCTTTTCCTTGTCCAATATCCTTCATGTTCCTCAAATAAAACGTAATCTACTTTCTGTTCAAAAATTTTGTCATGATAACAATGTTTTCTTTGAGTTTCATGCTTCCTTTTTTGCTGTGAAGGACAAGTTTACACGCACTACCCTCCTCACGGGTCCAAGTGAACATGGCCTTTATTCCATTCGCCTTCCTTCCATTCAACCAGTCTCCAAAGTCGCTTTCACTGCTGTTCGTGCTCCGGTCCACACATGGCATCAACGGCTTGGGCATCCTCATCCTCAACTTTTAAATTCCATGTTATCAAAATATTGTCTACCAGTTTTGAATAAAAGTTCGAGTACTCCTTATAATGCTTGTCATGTTGGGAAATCATCGAAACTTTCTTTGTTTACTTCTGATTTTAAGAGTACTTCTGTTTTGGATTTAATTTATTGTGATGTTTGGGGACCGGCTCCTATTACTTCTTATGATGGACACCACTATTTTTTACTTTGTGTTGATCACTTTACTCGCTATATGTGGATCTTTCCTTTAAAACAAAAATCAGACGTGTTTGCAATTTTTAAACAATTTGTTGCTATGGTTGAACGATAATTTCAATTCAAAGTTAAATCAGTCCAAACAGACTGGGGTGGCGAATTCAGGAATCTCCCCAGTTTTTTCTCCCCACTTGGCATTATCCATTGTCGCTCGTGTCCACACACCAGTGAACAAAATAGCTTCGTTGAACGTCGACATCGCCATGTGGTGGAAACAGGTCTCACCTTACTTGCTCAATCGGGTGTTCCATCTCGTTTCTGGCACTTTGCTTTTGACACAGCTGTTTATCTTATAAACCGCATGCCATCTCGTACCGCGTCTAATGTGTCTCCTTTTGAGCTTATTTTTTCCCGTCCACCTGACTTCTCTTTTTTGCGTGTCTTTGGTTGTCAATGTTATCCTTACATTTGTCCATACAACCAACACAAGATGGAATTTCGCTCTCTCTCTCATGTGTGTTTCTTGGGTACAGTCCCATCCACCATGGCTATCGTTGTCTTGACACCACAACTGATCGCATTTACATTGCGCGTCATGTTCGTTTTAACGAGCTTCATTTTCCTTTTCTACAACCACCCTCCACACAACATGTCCCTACTTCACCAGACCCGTATGTCACCAGTTATCCTTCTCCTCCTATGCTATCTGATCCCATGAACCCGACTACTTCACCAGGTTCGCCTACACCTACGAATCAGCCTACAACTCCCCCTATTCGTACTTACAGTCGTCGCCCTAAACAATCATCAACGACCACTCAGCCAGATCCGCCCACCCAAACAACCCCCACTGCTCAAACAACCCCCACCGCTCAAACAATCTCGCCTACCCCATCTACCTCACCCATCCAACCTGTTCCGTCGGGTCCCACAAACTCTGTTGCTCCGGCTGCCTATCTTCTACGAACTCGGCCTGCTAATCTTTGACAGAACCCAAAACAACGAGTTCCTTTCAATCCTTCCGCTTATGCTACCTCCATTGCTTCCTCTGAGCTTGAACCCACGACCTTTGCCATTGCTAACAAATCTCCCCAGTGGCGAGGTGCTATGGCTGAAGAATATGCAGCATTACTTCGGAATGGCACCTGGTCTCTTGTCCCACCAGTTCCTAATACTAATGTGGTTGATAGTAAATGGGTATACAAAATTAAACGAGATCAAACAGGTACCATTACTCGTTAAAAAGATCGTTTGGTGGCTAAGGGCTTTAATCAACAACACGGGGTGGACTATCACGAAACATTTAGTCCGGTTGTTAAATCAACTACTATTCATACAGTTTTGTCCCTTGCTGAGACACAACAGTGGACGCTTCGACAGTTAGATGTTTAAAATGCTTTTTTGCATGGTGAACTAGCTGAGACAGTTTATTTACGACAACCACAAGGTTTTGTTGATCCACAAAAACCGGATTATGTTTGTTTGCTTCACAAATCTTTATATGGACTCAAGCAAGCTCCTCGCGCTTGGTTCAATCGTTTGACTATGGCATTGCATTCTCTTGGTTTCAAAGGATCTAAAACAGACCCGTCTCTGTTTATTTATTCCTCCAAGGGAACTTTATTATACATGTTGGTTTATGTTGATGATATCATTCTTACAGGGAACAATCCTAGTCTAATTGATCTGGTTATTCACAGTTTGGGTACGAAATTTGCTATTCAGGACTTGGGATCTCTTTCTTATTTTTTGGGCGTTGAGGTTGTTCATCAGGGTTCAAATCTGATTCTTTCTCAGCAAAAGTATATCTTGGAATTGCTTCAACGAGCGGGCTTGTCACATGCTAAATCGGTCACATCCCCGATTACCACTACTGCCCATTTATCTCTTGGTGACAGTCCTTTGTATGAGAATCCAGTTCGCTATCGTCAGGTTGTGGGTGCTCTACAGTACGTTACTATCTCTCGCCCAGACATCACTTTTGCCGTTAACAAGGTTTGTCAGTTTATGCATTCCCCAACTGAAAACCATTGGTCGGCCGTCAAACGAATTCTTCGTTATCTTCAGGGCACGTTCAGTTATGGACTCTTAATCCAACAGACTTCGGGGTCTACACTACATGCCTATACTGATGTGCATAACTCATCTCTGAATGCCTTTTCAGATGCGGACTGGGCTGGTTGTCCCGATGACCGTCGATCCACCGGGGGATTTGCCATATATCTTGGTTCTAATCTTATTTCATGGTCAGCTAGGAAACAACGAACTGTCTCTCGGTCATCAACTGAAGCTGAGTACAAAGCTTTAGCCGACACAGTTGCTGAACTCACCTGGCTTGAAGCTCTTCTTCAAGAACTACAGGTTCCTATGACATCGGTTCCTGTTTTGTGCTGTGATAACTTAGGTGCTACATACTTATCTGCAAATCCCGTTTTTCATGCTCGCACGAAACATGTTGAGGTTGATTTTCACTTCGTTAGAGAAAAGGTTGCTAAAGGAAAACTCTCCGTCTAATTCATCTCTACGCATGATCAGATTGCAGATATTTTTACCAAGCCACTATCGTCACAACGATTTGCTGATTTACGGTCCAAGCTGCAGGTCGTTACTCGGCCTTAGCTTGCTGGGGAATATTAGACAAATATTGATATAGTTTAGTATTAGAAGGATACAATGTGTAAATATATGTCTTATATATACATGATGTAATTAACATATTATGATACATAATAATACAATTGTTTCCACGTTTATTTGTGAGGGTTTCCACGGCTCTAAGTGGCGCCGTCATTTGCCTCCGCTTCACATGCCCAAACCATCTCAATCTCCCCTCCTTAATCTTATCAGATATACTAGTCACTCCTAACTTATTTCCAAAAACCACATTTCTTATCCGGTATAACCTCGTGTTTCCACACATCCACCTCAGTATCCTCATCTCTGCCACCTCCATCTTGCGCGTTTGTCTCTATTATGTCTCTATGCTAATTAATTGTCTTTTTTATTTTTAATTTTAATTTTTATCCTACAAGACCAAGTATCTCATATACCAACAGAAACCATCCAACCACTGTGTGCAAAAAAGATTTCCCACTCACCCATGTTCTTCCTCTAGAAATTCTTCTATCTTTAGATTTGTTTTAGATTACATTTTGACCATTCAATTAGGTACACACAGTTTCAACTGCCTAAATACGTATAGAAATGTGTAGGTCAACTAGAGCGTTGGAGCCAATGCAGGACTAAACACAATATCAGAGAAAACTAAATCCTTATATAACTAGAGGAATAACAATGCACCATAAACATTAATACTGAATATTAATAAGGAAACTACAAATTATTATTGATGTTGGTATACATGTGTATGTAACATTTGGATTATGTTCAGATGTAGAAGATCCCATAAAAGAACCTTACGAACGATATGTGCACATTTGGATTATATCAAGTAGTGTGTCTAACAGGTCAAGAATGAGAAAGTGTATACAGTTCTAAATTTGTAAACTATAGAGTAGAGTTAATAAACTTTAAAAGTTTACCTCTTCATCAGCTTAATATAGTCTTATATTTATTCGTACCCACTTGCACCATTCTTGCAGGCAGCTGTTAGGAGAAGACCTTTCTGGTATGAATGTCAATGATCTGCACAAGCTGGAAAGCAAACTGGAAATGAGTCTCAAAGGTGTCAGAACAAAAAAGGTACCCATTTTTCATGTTATTGTCACCCAAAATAAAAGAATCAACTGTTATGAGAAGAAAGGAAGGTATAGATCCGTATTTCGAAACAAACCATGTTTAAATAAATCACTCAAAAAAGTAAGTTAATATGGATAGCGAACCAATGATGCTAAGGACACTTACCTCATGCTGCAGGAACAAATCTTAACGGATGAAATAAAGGAAATACACCGCAAGGTACAAGAGCAACACAACTTGTTCAAAACTTATAAATTATGCATGAAATAGGTTCTAATTATGATTATTGCAGGGGAGTCTCATCGCTGAAGAAAATAATGAACTGCACAAGAAAGTAAACCTCCTGCTACAAGAAAATGCAGATCTGCAGAAGAAGGTTCTTATCAACAATAATCTTTCAAAGTAAAATAATCGCATTCTTATCACCAATAAACATAAATTATCATCCCCACAGGTTTACGGATCCACACACATGCATCACGATGATAACGAGCTGCACACACCCATAAGCCTCCAGCTAAGCCCACCACAACCACTGAGAACCTACTTACCAACCGAAACCATGAAACTCGGGTAAGTAACTTGCACCACTAATCGACCACACTACGACTTTATTCATATTGTTTTTATGTGTATAACTATGTTAACATACATTTCAGGTTACAGTTAAACTCAAAACCAAGCTAAAAGGTATTTATCACCGTTGGTATGATGTATTCCGCTGAATAACATGTGAAAAAATCAACCGTATACGAGTTATATGGTGATTTTTTGGTATTGATTTTAAGGTGTAAAGAAAGTGGTAATAATAATCAGAAGTATAGGAAGATGTGTGATTGTAGATGTACCAGATTTTAATTGGATACATTGTTGAGAGTGATTAGGTATGTGTTGTGATGTTTATCAGCAATGTAAAGATTTTTAAACTACAAGTGATTGTTCTAGAACATGCATTCCAATATAAACTGTAAACTTTTGCAATAATGAAAAGTTTCACGATACAGTTAACCTAAAATAAAACTCATCGTGCATACATACATTTGATCATATGATTAAAGTGGCTCATAATAAGAAAAATGCGAGAATGAAAGAAAGAAAACCTAAATTGTATGATCAAGAGTTGTGGATTGAAGCATTGTGAGGTTGGGAGAGATATGAGGCGCTGCTGTTTCAGGACCCTTCACTGGTCGAATAGCAGAGAGCGGTGGCGTATTGTACACGACGAACATAGTGGTCGAATAGCAAAGAGCGGCGGCGCGTATGCTACACGACGTACCTTAGTGTTCGTTAGTTTATACTTTGGTGATAAACTTTAAAATTTTTTCAAAGTTTGAGGGTTTTTAGGTTAAACCTCAAATAAACCGTTATGTTTGTTAGCCATAAAATCGAAACCGAACTCTTAAAAAATAAAACCCAATCATTACTAAGGGTTAACGGGGTGTAAAGCGGGGACGGCTGGCAATGACCGTTCATCGTGCGGTAACACCGCCGCCAAACCCGCATTTGATGCGGTAAACACAATGGAACGGGGAGGAGTCACTGCTTGTGCCATGTTTTTTTCGACTGTTGGTGTCTAATAGAACCCGTAATTTATGGAAGTGGTTTGACTTAATATTGTATAGACATAGCTGTTAGTATCATCTTCAAATATAGGAGATTTGTTTGTATCTTTATATACCCTTGATGGTAAATAAAAGAGATCATCTTGACAATCACATTATTCTATTGTTCTACATGGTATGAGCCTAAACCCTGATCATCTCCCTCCTCCCTTCGAAACCCTTCACAGCCATCGTCCTCCTCTTCACCTCTCAATGGCCGATAACAAACTCCATCCAGCTGTCACTGTTTCGAACACCAAAACCCTCATCCCTATCACCCTTGATAATGAAGCCGCTAACTACAAAACCTGGTCCGAACTATTTCGTATTCACTGCACTGCCTTTCTTGTTTCTGACCAACTTGCCCCACGCCCACCACCCGCCACTTCTTCCAAAACCGCGGACGCTGACCAACAACCTGCCGCCCCTCCCCCTGCTGACTCGTGGGAGCGTCTAGACACCATAGTCCTTCAATGGATCTATGGCACTATCTCCACGGGTCTGCTTAAAACCGTTATAAAAAACAAAACAACGACGTATGACGACTGGAAAGCCATTGAATCACTCTTTCAAGACAACAAAGCCACACGTGCTCTTCATCTTAAACAAAAGTTTGCCAACACTCGGTTGGAAAATTTCTATCCATGAGTGCCTATTGTCAAGAACTCAAGGTCTTGTCGGATTAACTCTCTAATGTTGATGCTCTGGTTGACGAACAAGATCTTGTCCCCCAAACACTTGTCGGCCTTACCGAACAATACGAAACCGTTGCCACCATTCTTCAAAACACCAAGCCCCTACCATCTTTCTTTGAAGTTCGTTCACAGCTATGTATGAACGAAACCACAAAAGCTAACCAAGCCATCCATTCTACTTCCCAAGCCGCCACAGCTTTACATACCCAAAGCCGAGCCACACCAACTTCGACCAACCCATCCCCACTTGTTGTCGACAACCGCTCGGACTACACGCGGGGTCATGGCCGGTCCTGCGGACGTGGACGTGGCCACGGCAGAACCTCCTCTCAAACAAACAGCTGGGGCAGACCATCCTACTGGACCCAAAACCAGCACCCCTACATTGTTTTCCCAAATAACTAGACCAATAACCAGTGGGCTTCCCTACTCAATGAAGCCCAGAACTTCATTCCACATACCAACCCATCACCGCCCTGTCCATACCCGTCCACACCTAGACCCACAAATGGCCAAGGCATCCTTGGGTCACGACCGGATCAGGCCCACAGGGCCACTTACAGCCCTACACCAACCGATAAAGCCCAAGCTCTCTATACTCTTTCTATGAGTCAGCAACAGGACCCGGTCGGCATTATGGACACAGGAGCGACAGGACATATGCAACAACCAGGTAACCATTCTCCGTTTGTTTTTAATTCTTGCACTAACAAACAGATTATTGTTGGTAATGGTACGACCATTCCAGTACTTGGACAAGGCAGTCAAACCCTACCACCACCCTTCCCACCCTTTAAATTAAATAATGTCATATATCCTCTAACCTTATTAACAACCTCATCTATGTCCGTCGTCTCACGACATACAATTTACTTTCCATATAATTTGATCCATTTGGTTTTCTTGTGGAGGACCTCAAGACCAAGGCTCCTATCCTATGATGCAATAGCTCGGGCGATCTCTACCCTCTGACCACCAACTTTATCAAGTCTCCTACCTTTACCACTGCTCTTGCTGCTGTCACTCAAGAACGTTGGCATCAACGCCTTGGGCACCCGGGCGCCAACCTATTGCATTCGTTAAAGTCTTCTTCTTTTATTAATTTTAGTAAACCTAATCATACGCTTTGTCAGTCTTGTGTTTTTGGCAAAAGCATCAAACTTCCTTTTTATGATTCTATTAATAAAACTTGTTTGTCGTTTGATATAATTCATAGTGATTTGTGGACATCTCCGGTGTTAAGTACTGGTGTACATCGTTATTATATTTTATTTCTTGATAATTTAACGGACTTTCTTTGGACATACCCACTTGCTAATAAATCTAATGTTTATCCCACGTTCACCCAGTTTTATAACCTAATCCACACCCAATTTGATCGAAAAATAAAACAATTCCAATGTGACAATGGTACGGAATACACTAATAATAATTTCAAGAATTTTTGCCAAGTCAATGGAATGCAATTTCGTTTCTCATGTCCACACACTTCCTCACAGAATGGCAAAGCGGAACGCAAAATCCGCACCATCAACAACATGGTCCTGCACCCTCTTAGCCCAAGCCTCTCTCCCCCCTCCTTCTGGCACCACGCGCTGGAAACCGCTACCTATCTCCTCAATATTTTACCAAAGAAAACCCATAAATTTCTAACACCCACCACTCTTCTTTACAACGTCCTACCAACATATGAGCGAGCATCTCCACGTGTTTGGTTGCCTATGTTACCCTATCCTCCCCTCCACCATAATTCATAAACTAGCTAACCGTTCCCAACCCTGTGTTTTCCTTGGCTACCCATTAAACCATCGTGGATATAGATGTTTCAATCTCACTACAAATCAAACGTTTATCTCACGCCATGTCCACTTCGAGGAATCCGTTTACCCTTTCTCCATTCAAAAACCGACCGCCTCACACACTTATGATTTTCTCTCACCTCCCTTCTCCCCATCATTCTGGGATCTCCTACACCCGTCCCCAACCGGCCCTCCATCTACCAGCGCATAACCATCCCTCACCACTCCACCACCCGGCCCAACTTCCACCAGCCCAAACCTTCCCCCTCCTCTTCCCAGCCCAATCAACTTCCCCACACCGCCTTCACATCCACCCGGCCCATCTTCTCCAGACCCACAACCTTCTGTTCCTATTCCCTTTGATTCATAGCCTTCTTCAACCATTCCACCGAACCAAACAACCGCCCCTACCCACCCCCATGTTCACCCCCACACCACCCAACCTACTTCCCCATCTTCCATCTGTCCTTCTTGCACCATGCACACTAAAGACATGGATGGCATAACCAAACCGAAACACCCATTTAACCTCAATACTACCACACTTGTCTCAATTCCCAAAACCCCACAGGTCGCCTTGTCCACACCGGAATGGTTCAATGCCATGAACAACGAGTTTAGTGCACTTATTAAAAACGACACTTGGGAACTGGTGCCTCGTCGTCCTGACATGAATATTATTCGTAGTATGTGGTTGTTCAAACATGAGTTTCGGTCTGATGGCACCTTGGAACGGTATAAAGCAAGGTTGGTTTGTGATGGACGCAGTCAATAGGTTGGCGTCGACTGCGGTGAGACTTTCAGTCCGGTGGTTAAACCCACTACTATTAGGATCGTCCTCACCTTGGCTCTCGCTCAGTCGTGGCCGATACACCAATTAGATGTGACAAATGCACTTTTATATGGGCACTTACAGGAGACAGTTTTCATGGATCAACCAATGGGTTTTCGACACCACGACTACCGTGACCATGTTTGTCGTCTGAAAAGGTCTCTTTACGGTCTAAAGTAAGCTCCAGGTGCTTGGTATCAAAGGTTCACTGATTTTGTGGTACCACAAGGATTCTCTCAATTCAAATCGGACAACTCATTGTTTATTTACCATCATGGACGCGACGTCGCTTATCTTCTACTTTATGTCGATGACATCATCCTCACTACTTCGACTGACTCTCTGCGACAAATGCTTATGATTATTCTTGCAGGTGAATTTGCCATGAAAGATTTGGGTCCGTTAACATATTTTTTGGGCATCTCCGTCACGCGTCCTAGTGACCGATTATTCTTATCTCAACATGCTTACATAAAGGACATTATTCATCGGGCAGGCATGGACTCTTGTAAACCCGCCGCAACACCAGTTGAAACGCAGAGCAAGTTGAGCAGTGAACCAGGTCCTCTGTTTGATGGCCCTACTACCTATCGCAGTCTTGCTAGCGCGTTGCAATATCTCATGTTGTCGCAACCCCCGTCCCCTAACAACCCGGGAATGGGCGGCTGCGGCCAGTTTCGGTGGTATACAGGTGTTTATCATTTTGGCAGCGGAAATTACATCAGGACCGTAGTTAGGAAATATTTTATCAGAGTGAAATACCACATTTTTATAGGAATAAATCCTATTTTATTTAATAAAAACATCTCTTTATTTTAGGTAACTTTATAGCCACTTTTCCAAGCCTTCAGTGTTGTCCAGCTGGCTTCTAATTGGCTTTCACATTTTGTTACCTGAAAAGCGTTTAACAACATTTTTCAGTGGGAAATACTGGTGAGTGAATCTCAGTTTAATCAAGTTAAGTAAAACCATTATACAGTATTGAGGGAGGTCGCGCAATTACATTTGTTTCCATCTACTTAATTACCACCCACGGTACTGTCAACCCGACTTGTGGTCATGTTACTCCTCGCAAGGTAGTAACAAATTTTGTATACAAAACCCCAACATACCGACTATAATTGTAGAATACAAATACTCAATAACTGTTTAATATATTATTAATTGTGTGAGATTTTGTAAAAACAATTTGCAAAAAGGAGATTACTCACATTTCTGTCTTAGGTTTCCTTTAAGGATTTCCTGGTGATTATCTATTAAATACACAAATGCACATGGGTTAGTATAATAACCCAATATTTACATTAGTAATACCCTCCCCGAGACGGCATTCCAATGACTACGTCAGGCAGAACCACGACAGCCGTTGCGGAACCCTGGATCAATCGGGCAGCGTATCTAATACGTAACCGGGGTTATGATACTTACAACGGGGTTATGATACTTACAACGGGGCAGAACTTTGTTATTTAGGGGGTATTATACCCGAGAATAGTGCCTATTATTAGAGAATTTCGAGAGAGAAAAGTTTTGGTGCGAGTTGGGACTGAAGGCCTGAGCTTCCAATTTATAGGAGCTGAATTCGAGTCCCTCGTGCCCCGTGTAAGAGGAAGCGGGGGCTTACGCGGCCCGCGACATAGGGTAAGTAGGCCCTAGCCTTGATTTGTCACCAGTCTAGCTTCGCCACGTGTCGACACGTGGCAGCTTCCGGGTGTCGCCTCGTAGCCGGTCTGTCGCGCCCCGCGTAGAAGGTAGCCAAGGGCTACGCGGCCCGCGAGCGCCCTATTTTCTGGTTTTTATTTTATTTTTGCAAAATTAAAGGTATTTTAGGCTCGGTTTTCACATACGGGGTACATATTGAGACAGATAAGGGCATTTTAATTATATTAGGGGTGTCGAGAGTTATTTTGAGGGTTGTTATATCCTCCTCACCTTGTTTTAGAGCTCGTCCTTGAGATCTACTGGAACAAGTGTGGATATTTCCTTTGCATTTCTGATTCAAGCTCCCATGTATACTCTGGTCCTCTTTTGGAGTCCCATTTCACTTTGACCAAAACTAATCTCTTGTGCTTGAGGTTCTTAACCTTTCAGTCTTCAATCTGTAGAGACCTTTCTACAAATTTAAGTTGCTCATTTACCTCTATGTGCTTAAGAGGTACTACCAGTGATTCATCAGCTAAGCATTTCTTGAGATTAGATACATGAAATACATCATGTATTCCTGCCATTTCCTCTGGCAGTTGTAGCTGATAGGCTACATGTCCTATTCTTCTAATTATCTCGAAGGCTCCAATATACCTGGGGCTTAGCTTTCCTCTTTTGATGAATCTTACCACTCCTTTCCAAGGAGAGACTTTCAATAACACTTTATTTCCTACCTGAAATTCCAATGGCTTTCGTCTGCATAACTCTTTTGTTGATCACGTGCTGCTTTCAGTCGTTCCTTGACTTGAATGATTTTGTCTGTTGTTTCATGCACTATCTCAGGTCCAGATAGTTGCTTTTCTCCAATTTCTGCCCAACAGACTGGCGTTCGGCACTTTCGTCCATAAAGTGCTTCGAATGGTGCAACATTGATACTTGTGTGATAACTGTTATTATAAGAAAATTATATTAATGGTAAGTGATCTTCCCAATTACCTCCGAAATCAATTACACAAGCTCTAAGCATGCCTTCCATTGTCTGAATTATCCTTTCGATTTGTCCGTCCGTTTGAGGATGATAAGCGGTGCTTAGATTCCACTTGGTTCCCATTGCTTTTTGGAAACTTGTCCAAAAATGAGAGGTAAAACGACTATCTCTGTCAGAAACAATTGATAGAGGAATTCCATGTAATAAAACTATTTCATTTACATATAGTTTTGCTAATTGTTCCATACTGAAAGTTTCCTTCATTGGTAGGAAATGAGCTGACTTAGTTAGCCTATCTACAATCACCCATATTGTATCATTACCTTTTCTTGTTGTGGGTAATTTGGTAAAAAATCCATTGTTATTAATTCTCATTTCCAAACTGGCATTTCTAACTGTTGCAACAAACCTGAGGGTTGCTGGTGTTCAGCACAGGTTAAACATTTTGCAACATATGCTGCTATATCCTTTTTCATTCCTATCCACCAAAAATTCTTTCTTAAGTCCTGATACATTTTATCACTTCCAGGATGCATAGTATACTTAGACTTATGGGCTTCTTCTAATATACGGTGGCGTAGGTTTCCTAATTTAGGTATCCACATTCTTTTCTTATGGAATCTCCAAATTCCATCTGTTCCTTGTTCTAATTCCTTAATCATTCCTTTCAACTTTTCAGTATCATCCTTGATTACTAATTCTTGTGTTTTTCTAATATGTTCATTTAAATCTACCTGCAGGTTTAACTTAAGAGAACGCACTCTTTTTGGCTTTTCATGATACTTTCGACTTAAAGCATCAGCTACTACATTTGCCTTTCCTGCATGGTACTGGATATTGCAATCATAATCACTAAGTATCTCCATCCAGCGCCTTTGTCTCATATTCAATTCCTTTTGCCCGAAAACATACCTTAAACTCTTATGGTCAGTGAAAATGGTAAACTTACTACCGTAAAGGTAATGTCTCCAAATTTTAAGGGTAAAAATTATAGCTCCTAATTCTAGATCATGGGTTGAATAATTCTCTTCATGATTCTTAAGTTGTCTTGATGCATAGGCTATAACCTTCTGACGTTGCATTAACACACATCCATAACCTAACTTAGAAGCGTCACAATAGACTACAAAGTCTTCAGCTCCTTCTGGTAACGCTAGTATGGGTGCATGGGTTAGTCTTTGCTTAAGAATTCTAAAGGCTTCTTCTTGTTTGGGTCCCTATTCAAACTTAACGGATTTACAGGTTAGCTTAGTGATGTGTGCAAAATGCAACATATAAATTTCATCAATTGAGGCATAAAACTAACCCTTTTTTAGTACTAATGTTGGAAAAAGTGTGCTTTTGTCTTCCTTTTGTATTTTCAGGATTAAATGAGCTCAAATTAACAAAAGAGGCAAAATCCAACATAAATACAAGAAAAGGAACAAACGTGACATGCCCGACCCCACGACAGCATCTTCCCAAGCAAAACAAGAAGACAGAAGACTGAACACGCCCCGTGCTCAGCCAGCACGGGGGCGTGCCCAAGTGTCAGCAGAAAAGACAAAGTGGTAGAAGCTTCTATTGCCCACCACGGGGCCGTGCTCAGCGGACACGGGGCCGTGGTCAACTATAAGATTCGCACAATCCAGGCAAATCTTCATAGTACAAAGATTCTTCTGCACGCGGGGTCGTGTTCAGCGGACACGGGGGCGTGGTCAACTAATAAGACAAGCTGCATTAAATGAAGAAAGAGAAGGATGTGGACACGGGGCCGTGCCCACTGGACACGGGGCCGTGCCCGAGCTTCTGTTCAGCCTATAAATAGGAGTGCTTGGCTCAAGCTCAAACCATCCCTTGGCACACCACCTCTCTCACACTTCACCCACCACCCACCACCACCATAACACCATCATCCACCACCATCATCCATTGTCCATCATAAAGTGTGTGAGTCGTCTCGGGATCCAAGATTGATCGTAAGAGTTCTTGACAATCAAGGCCATGTTTGCCTAAGTCTCTTACATCACTTGGTGAAGACAAGTGTCTAGTGTAATACTTTTTATTTCTAATCTTTTCGCACTTTTTTACTTGGTTTTGTATTAATGACTTTAATAACTAGTTTCTTATGTTGAAGGTGATTCTTCCTTATCGTTTGTCTGTGGTGTCTTGACATTATTTTACTGTCTATATAAAATAAAAGAATTTCACCATTCATATCTCCACGGTCTATATGGAGGTATGTTGGCTACCTGGTCGGGGGTTAAGGGAACAGTTTGGTAAGAGTCTTTCCATTGTTCAGCGTTTAGAGGTCCTGCAATGGACCTGGGTCAAATTTAGTAGGACCTCCTTCAATACTTAACGGTATTGGATGGCGGGGGTCCAAACTCTTTGATCCCCTCATAAGTTAACTACTATTAATACTATAACCCGGCTATTTAGGACTGTATCCCTGCTGACTCAGACTACTTAGTCGAGGGTAACGTCACCTCCAAAAGAGGGGCCTACCATAATTTGCATTAATAACTTAATTAATTATCTTTCAATAATCCGACCCTTTAGGATTGTATCCTTGCTGACTCAAACTACTGGGTTGAGGGTAACGTCACCTTCAAAAGAGGGGCCTACTACAATAACTAAGATAATCTCTTAAATAAGAGCAAAAGTGCGGAAATAATCAAAGGTTACACTATACACGAGTCGGAACCAAGTGATTCATCTTGTCTATCTGTTTTTCTTTTATTTTTATTTTTCAGCATTTTAGTTAGTTTTTATTTTCTTAGTTTAAAACATTTTTCTAACTTTTTTGATTTGATTAGACGTTGAGGATAAACCGGTACTAAAAGCTCTTGTGTCCTTGGACGACCTCGGTATCTTACCAACACTATACTACGCTCACGATGGGTGCACTTGCCCATATGTGTGTTTAGTGTTAGTAAATATCGTGTTTTATAAATTTAAAACTTGGCTAAAAAAAGTGTTAAAGGGGCTTAAAATATACACCTAATATATATAACACTTCACACGCATCACTTAGTTAAGGGAATGGCTATTCTAGAAAAATCTCGAATAAATCTTCTATAATAACCGGCCAATCCTAAGAAACTTCTAACCTCGGTTGGTGACTCAGGGGTTTTCCATTTGGTAATCGCCTTGATCTTGGTGGGATCTACATGAATTCCTTCATGATTGACTAAATTTCCAAGAAACTGTACCTGTTCTAACCAAAATTCACACTTCGAAAACTTTGCATAAAGCTTTTCTTTTCTCAATAAACGTAGAAGTGCGTGCAAATGCTTTGCATGTTCCTCTTTACTCTTAGAATAAATGAGAATATCATCTATAAAGACAATTATGAATTTATCAAAATATGGCTTACATATTCGGTTCATCATGTCCTTAAACGCAGCTGGGGCATTGCTTAAACCAAATGGCATGACAGTAAATTCATAATGGCCATACCTTGTTCTGAAAGCGGTCTTAGGAATGTCCTCTTCCTGTACCTTTAATTGATGATATCCTGACCGTAAATCGATTTCGAGAAAAATTGAGCTCCTTGCAATTGATTAAACAGATCATCGATTCTCGGTAATGGATACCGATTCTTAATCGTGACCTTGTTCAATTCATGGTAGTCAATGCACATACGCATTGATTCGTCCTTCTTTTTAACAAATAAGATTGGTGCTCCCCACGACGATGAGCTTGGCTGTATGAATCCTTTCTCCAACAATTCGTTCAATTGTTTCTTTAATTCCTGCTTTTCTACTGGCGCCAAACGGTATGGTGCTTTGGCAATAGGTGCTGTCCCTGGTAGCAGATGGATTCTGAATTCGACTTCTCTGTCTGGTGGTAGTCCTAGCAATTCCTCTGGAAACACATCTGGAAACTGAGATACTACTGGAATATCTTTCATTTCTTTTCCTTTAGTGTTAGTGATTATAGAAATCAAATACACTAATGATCCTTTTCTTATGTAACTGGTTGTCTTCATTACATAGTCGAATTTTGTGGATCTAGATGGTTTATCTCCTTTAATTGTGATCTTTTCACCCTTTGGTGAATTTACTTGGATTGACTTTTGATCACACAAAATACTGGCTTTATTGGCTATTAACCAATCCATTCCTAATACAACATCAAATCCTGCCAGATTCATTGGGTAAAGGTTTGCAATAAATTTTTGATTTAAAAATTCTATTCTTGCTCCCTGCAAGATTTCAGAAATCTTAATGGTTTCCCCATTTGCTGTCTCTACTAGACATTCTTGGTGGGAGTTTATAATGGTCGATTGAGAAGTTTGCAAAATGAAGTATTAATAAAACTTTGGTTCGCACCAGTGTCAAATAATTCTTTAGCAAAAACATCATTAACTAAAAACGTACCTGCAATCACGTCCGGGATCATCTTTGCTTCTTTCGCGGTCAACACAAATGCTCTAGCATTTTTAGTAGTTTTATTGTTAATGGCTGGAGCTAGTTTTGGACAGTTCGGCTTGATGTGACCTTTTTCTCCACAGTTGAAGCACATCCCATTATTTGGTTTCCTCCTGCAATCTTCTTCCTTGTGCCCTGGTATTTTGCAGAAATTGCAGTAGGTAGAGCATTTTCCTGAATGCTTTTTCTTGCAGGCCTTGCAGTAAGGTGCAGAGGTAGAACCTACATTTTTCCCACGGTTGGAATTACCGTAGCGGAATTCCTGGGTAAGCCTTTGTGCTAGGTTCCTCCTCTGGTCCTCTTCTCGAGTACACACTAATTCATCTGCCAAGGTGTTTGCTAGTTCTACAGCTTCTTCTATGATTTGAGGTCTAGCTGCCTTGACTACATGCCTAATTTCACTGATTAATCCCCAGATATAACGGGAGATTAACACTGGTTCTGGTGATGCAAGGGTTGGCACTATTCTAGCATATTCAAAGAATAAAGTAGTGTATCCCTTACTATCCACTCCAGTCATCCTAAGGTTTAGGAACTTATTTGCGATCTGTTCCTTTTCATTGGGAGGGCAGAATTTTCTTTCTACCATATTCTTAAATTCCTCCCATTCCATATTGTAAACCTTATCACTTCCCCTAGACTGGAGGATAGTGTTCCACCATTCTAGTGCTGAATTCTTAAACAGATTTGAAGTGAACATTATCTTATCCTCTTCCGCACACTTGCTTATTTTTAAGACTGCCTCAGTCTTTTCTATCCCGCGTAGAGCTGCAACGGCCCCTTCATTGCCCGAGAATTCCATTGGTTTACAAGACCAGAAGTCTTTATAAGAACAACCATAAGACATGGTTCTTCTTTCTTTTGGGGATGGGCACTTGAATTATGGGTCCATTGTTTACGCTGTGATCTGATTCAGTTGGTCGTTTACTATCACGTTTACTTTTATTATCTGCTTCCTTAACCGTTTTGATAATATATGGCATTACATCTAGAATTACTTGTACCACTATGTGTTGGATGGCACTGTTATCCACTTGGTTTCCATTATTGTTGTTGTTTGGGTTATCGTTATCCGGGTTATTGTTACTCTGGTTATTGTTATTCTGGTTTTCCTGGTTCACTTCATTGTCCATCTGAATTTTAAACATTCGCCAATTATTAATATCATAAAATAATATTTAATGCAAGCATTCACATAACACGCATGTTGATAAAAAACGTCGAACATTGCGACTTACTCTTTCTTATATATTATGCATCTAATACAAGCTAGAACTGGAATTTAAAATTACATTACTAATATGCGTCACTAACCACGAGGTGGTCTATACTACAACATATATTATTATTATTATTACACATATATATTTGATATATATATATTTTTTTTCATACACGCATTATATATATATATATTATATTATTATTACTATCACCATTACTGATATGGGTTCATCCAGAACTCCATATTACGCTCGTCGTACTTCCAGACGAGTCGTTCTCCGATCTGTCTCATCCTGTCATTGTTTTCTAAAATCTCTTCTCCGAAAGTTCGGAGTTCTTGCACATTCTCTGCACTCATTGGGGGTGCAGGTGCTGGTACTGGATCTGGGTACTGTGGCATGGGTTCTTCCTGGGGGTATGGATTCTCTAGGATTTCCCTAATGTATTCATCATTATCATAATAGGGATCTAGAGGGTCCAAACCTGGGTAAGCTGCTAGGTTTGGCATGGGTTCATCTGTTAGGTGGTAGCGTTGCACATAATCCCTATGATCATCAAACCACGGGTCGTAGTCTGGGTCTAAGGGATGGGGTGCTGGTACTCTAGGTATCTCTTCTGGGTTAAAATCATGCATTTGGATTTGGTTTTCTGGGTTGTTTTCAATTTCCATTAGCTAGGTGGGAAACAGTGGTAATGGTTAGGGTGCTATAAGTTGCTCCAGGTTAGGGTCTGCTGCTGTGGTTGCTAAAATATGGAAGTTTGCTAAACTCCTATTAAGCATGTCTTGGGTGTGGGCATCTGTTTCTCTTTTAGCGGCTGCTAGCACTCGCTGCTGTTGTAACTTTTTCATTCTCTTCCTACGCCCATGTGCTCCCCTACTGAACCATCCTGTCTTTTTAGGAGGGAATGGCTCTTCAGACTGAGCCTTAAACACGAATATCCCATCTTCATTGTCAGCTAAATACCCTGAGAGAGTAGGCTGTGAAGAGGTGCCTTCGCTCCTAGGTGAGCCGAACAACTGACGATAAGCGTCGGAGGGTCCTTGATCGCTCATACTAACAAATAGTCAAATAACACACAACAATAAAATACCGATATGCACGTATTTCCATAATTAATTTCCTAACAATTTGAATAATATCTTGGTGTCAGCAGAACACTTATGTGGCTGAATCAGTGGCTAAGCTCTGATACCACCTTCTGCCGCAACCCCCGTCCCCTAACAACCCGGGAACGGGCGGCGACTGCCAGTTTCGGTGGTATACAGGTGTTTATCATTTTGGCAGCGGAAATTACATCAGGACCGTAGTTAGGAAATATTTTATCAGTGTAAAATACCACATTTTCATAGGAATAAATCCTATTTTATTTAATAAAAACACCTCTTTATTTTAGGTAACTTTATAGCCATTTTTCCAAGCCTTCAGTGCTGTCCAGTTGACTTCTAATTGGCTTTCACATTTTGTTACCTGAAACGCGTTTAAAAACAATTTGTCAGTGGGAAATACTGGTGAGTTAATCTCAATTTAATCAAGTTAAGTAAAACCATTGTACAGTATTGAGGGCGGTCGCGCAATTACATTTGTTTCCATCTACTTAATTACCACCCACGGTACTATCAACCCGACTTGTGGTCATGTTACTCCTCGCAAGGTAGTAACAAATTTTGTATACAAAACCCCAACATACCGACGATAATTGTAGAATACAAATATCAATAAATGTTTAATGTATTATTAATTATGTGAGGTTTTGTAAAAACAATTTGTAAAAAGGAGATTACTCACATTGCTGTCTTAGGTTTCCTTTAAGAATTTCCTGGTGATTATCAATTAAATACATAAATGCACACGCGTTAGTATAATAACCCAATATTTACATTAGTAATACCCTCCCCGAGACGGCACTCCAACGACTACGTTGGGCAGAACCACGACAGCCGTTACGGAACCCTGGATCAATCGGGCAGCGTATCTAATACGTAACCGGGGTTATGATACTTACAACGGGGCAGAACTTCGTTATTTAGGAGGGTATTATACCCAAGAATAGTGCCTATTATCAGAGAATTTCGAGAGAGAAAAGTTTTGGTGCGAGTTGGGACTGAAGGCCTGAGCTCCTAATTTATAGGAGCTGAATTCGAGTCCCTCACGCCCCACGTAAGAGGAAGCGGGGGCTTACGCGGCCCGCGGCGTAGGGTAAGTAGGCCCTAGCCTTGATTTGTCACCGGTCTAGCTTTGCCACGTGTCGACACGTGGCAGCTTCCGGGTGTCGCCTCGTAGCCGGTCTGTCGCGCCCCGCGTAGAAGGTAGCCAAGGGCTACGCAGCCCGCGAGCGCCCTATTTTCTGGTTTTTATTTAATTTTTGCAAAATTAAAGTTATTTTAGGCTCGGTTTTCACATACGGGGTACATATTGAGACATATAAGGGCATTTTAATTATATTAGGAGTGTCGAGAGTTATTTTGAGGGTTGTTATACACGTTCACCCAACCAGATATTACATATGCAGTTAAACAAATATGCATGCATATGCACTCTCCCTGCCTTATTCACTGGAATGCTCTCAAACGCATCATTCGATACCTCCAAGGCACTTTTGAGTTTGGTCTTCACCTCGGCTCATCTTCTACTCTGTCTCTCCGTGCTTATTCAGACACTGATTGGGCCGGTTGCTCTGACACCCACCGCTCAACCTCAGGTTACTGTGTCTACCTAGGCGACAATCTAGTCTCCTGGTCTTCTAAACGTCAGTCTACCATCTCCCGTTCTAGTGCCGAAGCCGAATATCGTGGCATTGCAAATGTGGTTGCCGAGATTTGCTGGCTCGCAATCTTCTTCTTGAGCTTCGTCACTCACTGTCTAAAGCTTCTCTAGTGTACTGTGACAACATCAGTGCCATCTATTTATCAGGAAACCTGGTGCAACATCAACGTACCAAGCACATTGAACTAGATATTCACTTTGTCCGAGAGCACGTCCAGAAGGGTCTAGTTTGCATTTTGCATGTCCTATCTCACTTCCAAGTCACTGACATTTTCACTAAAGGCCTTCCTCGGATTCTTTTTGACGATTTTTGCTCCAGTCTAAGCATCTGTCCTCCTCCCGCTTCGACTACGAGGGTGTAATAGAGCCCGTAATTTATGCAAGTGATTTGACTTAATATTGTATAGACATAGTTGTTAGTATCATCTCCAAATATAGGAGATTTGTTTGTATCTTTATATACACTTAATGGTAAATGAAAGAGATCATCTTAACAATCACATTATTCGATTGTTCTACAATGTCAAACAAGGAGTGAAGAGGGAGAGGGGAGCACCCCTTACGGTTTAAGAGCAAAAATGGGGAGAGTTGACATGACAAAGTATGATTGATTGGGGCAGTGGCAAAGTCAATGTATAACAAGTCTGTCTTGGTAGTGTAAAAATACTCTTCAACTCCGTCTACATAGTGTAAAATTTTTATCTTTTAATACAAATGATACTTCTAATCCTCAAAAAAAATTGAGGATACCCCTGAATTTTGCGCTAACTCCGCTACTAAATTAGGGTGGAGTGGGGACTACTCCACTTGAGTGGAGTGCCCCTTACACCTTAATGGATTAGTTGTAGTTTAGTTTCTCAATTTGGGACTATCGGGTGGGCATATTTGCAAGTTGACCAACCCTCTTCGTATTTGGATGTTGACCCGTATTTGGAATTACTCGATTTTCTAAAATCAACAATAATAAAAATATTGAAATTACAAAAACATAAGCATGGAGGAATATGAAGAAACTACAACAAAACCTAGTTCCCCAACTATCTCTCTACAAAATTACCTTTATGTTGATTATCATATGAATTTGTTAACAACTAGCAATAAAAAACATAAAAACATTCAATTTTTAGATGGAAGTTGTTCTATAAAAACTTGTTTTAATTTACGTGCCCACTTAAAGGAGTATTAACCATAGCTTAAAAACGGAAAAATTTAAAGTTTCAGTGTAGCTTGAAGCAACTGTTTAAGATAGAATTTCTATTGTTAGGATCCTGAATGTATGAGTTCTACGGTAGGATCCTGATGTAGTTCATGTCAGGATTCTTAAAAGACTTAGGATCCTGAACGTGTTTGTTACTAATCGATTACTTCTATGTTGAAGAAATATTTTGTAGGAATACTCTTTCATAACGACTATTGGGGAACTTGCACCCGAATTATCGTAGAGTTACCTGAAGAAAACGTGTAGAAGTGATGTTAGAAGCCTGCAAGGGTCGAAGACCAATTCTTTCAGGATCTCAGAACTCTCAGAGTTGTAGTTAGGATTTGCTTTTGGCTTGTACTATAATTTGGCTTGATTGGATTAGCTAAGACACATCACACATTCATTGAAAACACTCAATACACTCACATTTACAAAATACTCAGCTGTAACACTTAGATTCGATCGATCAAGCCACATTCTTTGTACTCATTTCAACTTTAATCTTAGTGGAGCTGTGTAGTTTCCAGCTCCTGGGGTTTTTTGTGTCGAAGATCATCTACACCAAGAGGATCAAGGGCTTTTTCCCCGTAACATATCATTTGTTTTAGTTTTGGTTCATTATTTTTTATACATGTTTGACGTGAATCTAAGATTTTATCAAGTTAAATTACCATATAGCTCATTTTAGAACTGAGGATCCTGATAGTAAACCCAAGATCCTGAATACAAAGTTAATCTAAGCTTAGCATTCCCCCATACTCTATAATGTCTTTTACTCATTTTGTTAATCTCTTTAATAACCAATTTTCTTGTAGTAGAACTTTTGAAATGTTAACAAGTGATCTTTACTAGGTTACACAGGGTCAAGACGAATCCTTGAGGGATTATGTGAGTAAATTTGTCCGAGAATCCTTAGAGATTCCAAACCTTGACACCTCTACAGCAGTTGAGGCTTTCAAAATGGGTCTCCAAAAGGATTATCAATTTTATGAAGATTTAGTTATGAATCCTTGCAATAACCTGGATGAAATTCGTAACTGAGCTGTGAGGTTCATACAACTAGAGGAAGACATGAAGATCCAGCAAAGGATCAACCCTCTTACCACTTATGACAACCCAAATAGAAAATGGGATTCATCTCAGAAATCCTACAACTCTAAATCGTACTCTAAAAACAATAACCATAGGGTTATTGCGGTGGATGATGAGGATCCATAGGAAGATTATCCTAAACTATCTGACGACTGTTTTTCTATTGATATTTCAGGATTAATGTATGTTATGCAGAATCTAGGAGATAAAGCTCAGTGGCCTAGGAAAAATGACAATAATCCTGGCTGGAAAGACAAATCCAAATGGTGTGCCTACATGAAGACTTCGGTCATATAACTGAAGATTTTTATGCCCTAAAAAGGAGATTAGTTATCTCCTCGGTGAGGGATACCTAATGGAATTGCTAGGTCAGAAGAAGGAGAGAAGCCAGGATCCTGAAAAGTCTACCAAGCGAGCAGAATCCCCACCTCCAAATGCTAAAGTAATAAACTTTATCTTTGGAGGGTCTGATATATGTGCCACTTCTTATTCTGCAGCTAAAAGACATGTAAAAGAAGCAAAGGCTGAGCAGAGAGATAAACCTACAAGAACATCAACATTACCAGAGCAAAACGCTATATCCTTTGATGAAGAATACAGGGATGTTGTGTAGGATCGTCACCATGGTGGACTTGTAATTACTTTGTATATGGCTAACCATTTTGTATGCATAATCCTAGTAGATGGTGGAATTCAGTGAATATCATTCAACTAGATGCTTTGAAAAGAATGAACATTCCTTAATTAGAGATCATTGCCAAGTCAGCAGTGCTAGTAGGATTTAGCGGTGAAGCCAAGTATACCATGGGAGAAATAAAGATTCCCGTGTACATAGAAGGAGTTAATTCTATTCAAAAGTTTTGTATTATAGATTCTTGATGTGTGCAAAATGCAACATATAAATTACGTCAATTGTGGCATAAAACTAACCCTTTTTTAGTACTAATGTTGGAAAAAGTGTGCTTTTGTCTTCCTTTTGTATTTTCAGGATTAAATGAGCTCAAATTAACAAACGAAGCAAAAAGACAGCTAAATCTAACATAAATACAAGAAAGGGAACAAACGTGACATGCCCGACCCCACGACAGTATCTTCCCAAGCAAAACAAGAAAACAGAAGGCTGAACACGCCCCGTGCTCAGTGAACACGGGGGCGTGCCCAAGTCCCAGCAGAAAAGACAAAGCTGTAGAAGCTTCTATCGCCCACCACAGGGGCCGTGCTCAGCGGACACGGGGCCGTGGTCAACTATAAGATTCGCAGAATCCAGGAAAATCTTGATAGTACAGATATGCTTCTGCACACGGGGGCGTGCCCAGCGGACACGGGGGCGTGGTCAACTAATGCAGATAAACTGCAATTAATGAAGACAGAGAAGAGGATGGACACGGGGCCGTGCCCGAGCTTCTGTTCAGCCTATAAATAGGAGTGCTTGGCTCAAGTGCAAATCATCCCTTGGCACACCACCTCTCTCAAACTTCACCCACCACCATAACAACACCATCATCCACCACCATCATCCATTGTCCATCATAGAGTGTGTGAGTCGTCTCGGGATCCAAGATTGATCGTAAGAGTTCTTGACAATCAAGGCCATGTTTGCCTAAGTCTCTTACATCACTTGGTGAAGACAAAGTGTCTAGCGTAATACTTTTTATTTTTAATCTTTTCGCACTTTTTACTTGGTTTTGTATTAATGACTTTAATAATTAGTTTCTTATGTTGAAGGTGATTCTTCCTTATCGTTTGTCCGTGGTGTCTTGGGATTATTTTACTGTTTATATAAAATAAAAGATTTTCACCATTCATATCTCCACGGTCTATATGGAGGTATATTGGCTACCTGGTCGGGGGTTAAGGGAACGGTTTGGTAAGAGTCTTGCCTTGTTCAGTGTATAGATCCTGCAAGGACCTGGGTCAAATTTAGTAGGATCTCCTTCAATACCCACCGGTATTGGATGGCGGGGGTCCAAACTCTTTGACCCCCTCATATGTAAGCTACTATTAATACTTTAACCCGGCTACTTAGGACTGTATCCCTGCTGACTCAGACTACTTAGCCGAGGGTAACGTCGCCTTCAAAAGAGGGGCCTACCATAATTTGCATTAATAACTTAATTAATTATCTTTCAATAATCCGACCCTTTAGGTTTGTATCCTTGCTAACTCAAACTACTGGGTTGAGGGTAACGTCACCTTCAAAAGAGGGGCCTACTACAATAACTAAGATAATCTCTTAAAAAGTGCAAAAGTGCGGAAATAATCAAAGGCTACACTAAACACGAGTCGGAGCCAAGTGATTCATCTTGTCTATCTGTTTTTATTTTTATTTAATTTTCAGCATTTTAGTTAGTTTTTATTTTCTAGTTTAAAACCTTTTTCTAAACTTTTGATTTGATTAGACGTTGAGGATAAACCGGTACTAAAAGCTCTTGTGTCCTTGGACGACCTCGGTATCTTACCAACATTATACTACGCTCACGATGGGTGCACTTGCCCATATGTGTGTTTGGTGTTAGTAAATATCGTGTTTTATAAATTTAAAACTTGACTAACGTGTAAAAAGGGCTTAAAATATACTTAAATCTATATACCACCACACAAGCATCAAGTTTTTGGCGCCGTTGCCGGGGACACAAGGATTTTAAGAAAGCTTAAAATCAACGGCCTAATCAGTTTTTCAAAACCTTTTTAAAACGCGCGCACATTTTTCTACATTTTAGTTTAGTTTTGCATTTACAGTAGGTTGAACACGAGCCGTGCTCACTGAACGCGGGGCCGTGCTGCATATTTTTCATAAAACACCCAGATACAGTAGCTTGAACACGGGGTCGTGCTCACTGAACACGCCCCCGTGCTCAACGAAATCAGTAAATTTAATTAAAACACCCAGATACAGATTCTGTACACGGGGCCGTGTCCACTGAACACGGGGCCGTGTCCAGCCTCTGTTTCCGTTTTTATTTTTGTTTTCTGATCTCGAGACTTGGTTGTGGTCTGCTGAGTGATTCTTATGGATCAATACTCAGGAGGTTATAACTACACCTATGAGGAGGATGATTATAGGAGTAACTATTGCACTAATTGTGGTGACCCGCACTCGGTTCAATATTGTAACTTATATCAACCGTCCACTTCATACACCTACTATGAGGAGCCCAGGTATGAGCCGTCAACTTCATACACATCCTATGAAGACCAAAGGTATGAACCTCCTCCCTCATACTCATAATTTGATGAACCAAGGTATGAGCCTTCTTACTCCTACTTTGAGGAACCAAGATATGAGCCACCACCTTCATATGCTTATTATGAGGAACCATGGCGTGAACAACCCACCTCATATGAGTATTATGAAGAACAAAATTATAACCCTTATCCATCATATGCTTATAATGAAGAACAATGGTGTGAACCATCTACTTCACATCGGTATTATGAGGAACAAAGGATCGAACAACCGGATTCAAGCTTTGAAAATCCCGATTCTTTTTCTATAACCGAAGTGATCGATAGGATATTAGAACACCTTAAAGTTATCGAGCGCTATATAAAAGAATCTCGGGCAAGGGAAGAGGAGTCCCGCGCAAGAGAAGAATTAAATAAAGAAGAGATAATTGAAAGTGTAAAAATGGAAGAACAAGTAAGTGAAAAACCGACACATGAGTTAAACAACGAAAAAGGTGAGTCCGTTAAAGTTAAAATTCAAGAAGAGTCTAATTTTGAAGAAAATTAATCTCTTGTCACCTTCTTTTGAAAATCATTGTTTAGTACCCACTCATGCTAAGTTTTTAAAAGAGTTAAACACTAACACTAAAATTGACGAAACGGTAAGTGTTAAGTTAACTAATGATCAAACCTCGCTAATAAAAGAAGATCCATTTGAAATCAACATTACACCGGTTCCATGTTTTTTTCAAAATTCATTTATTAGTAATGTTACAATTGATAAAGATCTTTGTGTTAACATAATGCCTAACTACATTTTCGAAAAATTAAGTATTAGTGATTTTTCTCCACTTCAAATACCCATTTTTCTATCTAATCGGAAAATGATAAAATCAATCGGTGTAGTTGAGGATGTCTTGGTTCAAACAAATCAAATGGTAATCCCAACCGACTTTGTCATCCTTGATGACGCTCCTCTAGTGTTGGGATGACCCTTTGTAAAAACCCACGAAGCTTTGAAAAACCGGAAGCGCAACAATCTACCTATTCAATTAGGGGCATTCAAAAAAGTGTCAACCTTGAGCGATCAATGAAATATCCATTCGGCAATGACGACCCCCTAATTGAAGATGAGCCAGAACCACCTGATAAGGTGGGTCTAGCCAAGGACCCTTATAAACGTGGCGCACCACGGAGGCATTCCGCAGAACTATCCGTAGTTTTAGTTTAGATTAACTTTTACGTTTTCTAGTTTAGTTTTAATTTTCAGGAATAAAACACACTCGGGATGATTGAGGTTACTAAGGGAAACTTGAACCCACACCCCATGCACAAAAACAGAGCCTCCCAATGATTTTTCTTCATTACAACAAGTTCAGCACGGGGCCGTGCTCAACCCAACACGCCCCCGTGCCCGAGGTTCTACAGAAAATGCCCAGTTCAGGTAACAGGACACGGGGCCGTGCTCACTGAACACGCCCCCGTGCCCAGCCTTCTGTTTAAATTTGATACTGGCAGTCTGACCACGGGGCCGTGCTCAGCCAACACCACCCTTTGTTCAGCTACCCAGTACCATAAAATCTTGTTTTTAACCCACTTTTACACATTTTAATCAACCGAAAAAACTTATTTTTGGGACACATTGAGGACAATGTGTAATTTAAGTGTGGGGGTGCTAAAACCTTGAATCTTGCAAGTCCTAAAAACAAGCCTTACACAAAACTCTATTGGAACCGCTAATCACCCCAAATTTTTTCAAAAAAATTTCATTTTTTTTACTTGTCTTGGTTTAATTTGGGAATAACAAGTTCTAAAAAGGTTATA
Organism: Helianthus tuberosus; assembly: GCA_030545235.1. Classification (NCBI taxonomy): domain Eukaryota; kingdom Viridiplantae; phylum Streptophyta; class Magnoliopsida; order Asterales; family Asteraceae; genus Helianthus; species Helianthus tuberosus. The sequence goes on from CM060408.1 coordinate 76,624,465, forward strand.
TTTTTACAAATTTACAACCGACCGCATCGTGATAAAAAGAACCAACATAAGAAAATTATTAAACGGCATGACAAATCTAGTTAAAATTTGATTATATATACTTGATCACATTATAAACCCATTCCCACAAAAAGTGAGTTTTGAGCCTTTATTGAGCATACAAACATACATCTTTAGATTAAATGCTCATCTTTCGTTTCTTGTGTGAATAGCCGCTTGGTTTCTTACGACTCTAGAACTTGCCATGACGATACATTCCTGGTCCTTACCAACTTGAACCCTAGTAAGTAAATGATAGTGGCATTAGGACTAACCCATTTTCCTTTCAACACCATTATTTTTCATTTTCTTTATCACCTACCCAAAATCCCCCTAGTTAACCCCTTTGAGCTTAAACCTTTTCGTTTCAAAACCTACAAAACAAACACACTTTTACCCACCAAAACATTTTTCTTTTCAAACCCCTTTTGTTTTAGTAAAAAGCTCGGTTATCTTGTGGCAAAAAAATAAAAAAAATAATAAAAAAATAGGATTTAGCAATAACCAAACAAGTTACTCAAAACTTTGTTTTAATATGCTTAGTTTAAATAAATGTCAAAAAAAAAAAGAGAGAAAAAGATTCACGATAACCGGCGCTTTTTACGCTTTTAGCCCTTTTTACTAACCACTAACCAAAACCACCTACCTTTAGCCCAAGCCTAACCCTTCCCCAAGTCCTCTTGATATTTACAAAGGTGTATAGTTAAAAAGGAGGAGGATTGATTGCTTGGCTAGCATATGGTAGAAGTAAGTTCCATGCCGGTCTCGAGTGTCTCACAAAAATACATCTTCGGCCGAGTGTTGAGTGATTCCCCGTGAGGTATGTGAACTTGTATATAAATAAAATTTTAAAGAGGCATGTTATGCCCTAATAAGTAATTTATCTTATGAAAAGTTTTAAATAAATCATGATGAATAGGATTGTAAATAAATAAAAAAATAAAACTTAATAAAGAATCTTGGAAATCCCGACACTCTATGACAAGCTCAAAAACCTTCCCTTCTACCCATTCCATTTGGGAGTGTAAAGCCACATTATAAAGAGTTTTGCTTGAGGACAAGCAAAGATTCAAGTGTGGGGGTATTTGATGTGTGCAAAATGCAACATATAAATTACATCAATTGTGGCATAAAACTAACCATTTTTTAGTACTAATGTTGGAAAAAGTGTGCTTTTGTCTTCCTTTTGTATTTTCAGGATAAAATGAGCTCAAATTAACAAAAGAAGCAAAAAGACAGCTAAATCTAACATAAATACAAGAAAGGGAACAAACGTGACATGCCCGACCCCACGACAGCATCTTCCCAACCAAAACAAGAAAACAGAAGGCTGAACATGCCCCGTGCTCAGTGAACACGGGGGTGTGCCCAAGTCCCAGCAGAAAAGACAAAGCTGTAGAAGCTTCTATCGCCCACCACAGGGGCCGTGCTCAGCGGACACGGGGCCGTGGTCAACTATAAGATTCGCAGAATCCAGGTAAATCTTGATAGTACAGATATGCTTCTGCACACGGGGGCGTGCCCAGCGGACACGGGGGCGTTGTCAACTAATGCAGACAAATTGCAATTAATGAAGACAGAGAAGAGGATGGACACGGGGCCGTGCCCGAGCTTCTGTTCAGCCTATAAATAGGAGTGCTTGGCTCAAGTGCAAATCATCCCTTGGCACACCACCTCTCTCACACTTCACCCACCACCCACCACCACCATAACACCATCATCCACCACCATCATCCATTGTCCATCATAGAGTGTTTGAGTCGTCTCGGGATCCAAGATTGATCGTAAGAGTTCTTGACAATCAAGGCCATGTTGGCCTAAGTCTCTTACATCACTTGGTGAAGACAAAGTGTCTAGTGTAATACTTTTTATTTTTAAACTTTTCGCACTTTTTACTTGGTTTTGTATTAATGACTTTAATAATTAGTTTCTTATGTTGAAGGTGATTCTTCCTTATCGTTTGTCCGTGGTGTCTTGGGATTATTTTACTGTTTATATAAAATAAAAGATTTTCACCATTCATATCTCCACGGTCTATATGGAGGTATATTGGCTACCTGGTCGGGGGTTAAGGGAACGGTTTGGTAAGAGTCTTGCCTTGTTCAGTGTATAGATCCTGCAAGGACCTGGGTCAAATTTAGTAGGATCTCCTTCAATACCCACCGGTATTGGATGGCGGGGGTCCAAACTCTTTGACCCCCTCATATGTAAGCTACTATTAATACTTTAACCCGGCTACTTAGGACTGTATCCCTGCTGACTCAGACTACTTAGCCGAGGGTAACGTCGCCTTCAAAAGAGGGGCCTACCATAATTTGCATTAATAACTTAATTAATTATCTTTCAATAATCCGACCCTTTAGGTTTGTATCCTTGCTAACTCAAACTACTGGGTTGAGGGTAACGTCACCTTCAAAAGAGGGGCCTACTACAATAACTAAGATAATCTCTTAAAAAGTGCAAAAGTGCGGAAATAATCAAAGGCTACACTAAACACGAGTCGGAGCCAAGTGATTCATCTTGTCTATCTGTTTTTATTTTTATTTAATTTTCAGCATTTTAGTTAGTTTTTATTTTCTAGTTTAAAACCTTTTTCTAAACTTTTGATTTGATTAGACGTTGAGGATAAACCGGTACTAAAAGCTCTTGTGTCCTTGGACGACCTCGGTATCTTACCAACACTATACTACGCTCACGATGGGTGCACTTGCCCATATGTGTGTTTGGTGTTAGTAAATATCGTGTTTTATAAATTTAAAACTTGACTAACGTGTAAAAAGGGCGTAAAATATACTTAAATCTATATACCACCACACACGCATCAATTCTCTATCCTGTTATAACATCATTTTAGGTAGGCCCTGGATCCTTGATATGAAGGTTGTACCTTCAACCTATCACCAATGTGTTAAACATCCTACTCCTTAGGGAGTTGTCAAAATAGAAAGCGACCAGCAGGAAGCCAAGGATTGTGACAATAGATCAATGAAAGCTTGCAGTAAAACAAAGCAAGCATAACAGTTACAGAACAGAGCACGAAATGTCTTGGAAGCTAAGGAGCAGGATATCAAAGAGATATCCTTGGATCCTCAAGATCCTGACATCAAATTGCTCTTAGGAACAAAGATCCCTCAGGATCTTGAACAGGAGCTTATACATTTTCTTAAAAGCAAGGATCTCAACATTTTCCTTGAAACATGAAGACATAGCAAGTATATCAAAAGAGATTATTGCTCATAAATTGGGTGTTGATAACAGCGTTAGGTCAATACATAAAAAATGGAGAAAGTTTGCTCCTGAAAGGAACCTGGTAATCCAAGAGGAGGTTGAAAGACTATTAAGAGCAAAGATTGTGACAACCGGTGATTTACGGCCCCTAATTACGTGATTAACAGACGATTAACGTGACTACGACGGATACCGACATTATTTTTACACGTTTTTAACTCTGAAATATTATTTTACTAGGCTACGGTGATTTCGGTTTTAAAAACGTGTCTCGGGCCACTTACACATGAGATGGCCTTGTGGGCCCTGGGCCCAAGCCCAAAACCCACAAGCCTAAACCTGCGCATAATATACAAGATCTCTATAAAATCTTTTAAATCTTACAAAATCTTGCAAAATCTCTACAAGATTTACAAGAATCCTACAAGATTTTCAAAATCTCTAAAAAAAATCTATACAAAATCTCCATAAGATCTCAACAAGATCCTCACAAGCTCTCTATAAAACCCTACATTCCCTCAAATGACACACAGATGAAGAACACCTTCTAGAAGTCCTAGCTTATTTTGCTTCCGCTGTGCAATGAAGATACCGGTCCAGTTACGCCAAGCTCTGATATTTCGAGGTGTGACAGATTGGTATCAGAGCTATAAGTTACAGTGAATAGGGTAGTCCGTAGAGATACCTAGGCTCTAACCTCATCTTCCTCTAGGACTTAGATCATTAAGACTTTAAATACATACAGAACGCCTAGTACTCGAATATGGTCTCCAACCGTTGCCGAAAACGAAAAGGTTAGAATTTTGATTTTTCAAACATACGCTATTGTGGTGTTTTACACATGGTACACAAAAACAATTACATACGGTATACAAAACTCTGAGAGTTTAGGAAACATGCATTTAAGACCTTTTGAAACTCATATTGAAGTTCATTAAAGGTCATCACATAGGAACGGTGAATATTAACTCGGGCACATACCATTATCCATATTATCTATGATATTTTGACTTCCCGAGCAGGCAGCCTACGCATAACGAAACACCAGTGCACAGGTATACGCGAAACTTAAGCTATACATCAACGGAGGTTGAAGTACGTCACATACGACTTTCGAGGAAGCGGCAGTTTGGCACGCGGTCCTACAAACGACACGAGTCATGCTAAGAAGAAGACGTATGTCTCCGCATTCCCCTTGACTCAATAACGACGAATACGCTATGTCCGGCATTTCATGGTAATGTCACCTAACAACTGGTCGTCACATGAAACCCCAGGTAAAGTCCTTAAATTTCCTTGGTTGAAATTCCGACTTTTGCATCTAGTGAGTAGATTTTCACATCTCTACTCCTCTTAATATTTCTTTCATTATAGCGAATACTCATTGCTTCATTTCTTGAAAATTCATATGTTACGCATGCATCGTTTGTTACGCATGTGGTTTCGTTTCGAATAAAGCGTTTCATTAAAGTTCAAATATTGTTTCGCTAAATCTAATTATTGATTTGTGATTCGAATGACCTGCATTATTGTAATTGTTGGCTTCTTTGTTATCGAGTCAACACATTTTCTTGAAACTTCATTTCTTTTAAAGTTACATACATGGTTTTTCGTTGTGACCATGCCGAAAGTTTTCTTGACGATACATGTACTTATTGTCGGCTTGCGCCAAAATCAAATTCAATTGTTTGAACTTGTTCATTACACATACTCAATTCAAGACACCATATGATGTATTGGAGACATCATATTCAAATTCGTTTCAACAAGCGTTTCATTTGTTTCGAGTCGTAGCAAACTTGTTTGGCATTCGACTCCATAAAAATTGTTTGTTGATTTCGACACCTTGTGGTGGTGTTTTCACTAATTTGAAGCTTGCGCTAATCTCGTTTACGCATCTCATGCATGGATTCAATTATTTATTTATTGACTTGCTTTAAATCCGCTTTGATTTATCATATCACAACCGTCTTAACACAAGCGTGTGTTAAGGCAATGCTACACAAATTCATTCTATATTCCGGTGTACCCACTAACGGTTCTTTCATTATCGATCGAATGTTTCGCGATATTCATTACTTCTTCATCTTCGATCGAAAACATTATTTCTTGATGTTCCATTTTCAATTGAAAATCTTATGATGTCGTTTGGATCAAGCTTGCTTCATTGCGCTTTCACTTGATTTCAAACATGGTGAACTTGTTCGGTCACCACTATTATTGAATTACTTAAATCACTACGACACCTTGTGGCGTCGGTATAACTTGCAGCTTGGGCTCTTATTGTTGAGGTATGCCCTTGAATTCACATGATTCAAATAAGTCTTGATTCAATTTCGTGGTCATCCACTTTGATGCTATTCGTATTTACCTACACATAACGTAACTCTAAGGATTTAACGTAGTCTAAATTTCGAGGACAAAATTTCATTAACAGGAGGAGAATGTGACAACCGGTGATTTACGGCCCCTAATTACGTGATTAACAGACGATTAATGCGACTACGACGGATACCGACATTATTTTTACACGTTTTTAACTTTGAAATATTATTTTACTAGGCTACAGTGATTTCGGTTTTAAAACGTGTCTCGGGCCCCTTACACTTGAGATGGGCTTGTGGGCCCTGGGCCCAAGCCCAAAACCCACAAGCCTAAACCTGCGCGTAATATACAAGATCTCTATAAAATCTTATAAAATCTTACAAAATCTTGCAAAATCTCTACAAGATTTACAAGAATCCTACAAGATTTGCAAAATCTCTAAAAAAAATCTATACAAAATCTCCATAAGATCTTGATGCGTGTGTGGTGGTATATAGATTTAAGTATATTTAAGCCCTTTTTACACGTTAGTCAAGTTTTAAATTTATAAAACAGGATATTTACTAACACCAAACACACATATGGGCAAGTGTACCCATCGTGAGCGTAGTATAGTGTTGGTAAGATTCCAAGGTCGTCCAAGGACACAAGAGCTTTTAGTACCGGTTTATCCTCAACGTCTAATCAAATCAAAAGTTTAGAAAAAGGTTTTAAACTAAAAAATAAAAACTAACTAAAATGCTGAAAATAAAATAAAAATAAAAACAGATAGACAAGATGAATCACTTGGCTCTGACTCGTGTTTAGTGTAACCTTTGATTATTTCCGCACTTTTGCACTTTTTAAGAGATTATCTTAGTTATTGTAGTAGGCCCCTCTTTTGAAGGTGACGTTACCCTCAACCCAGTAGTTTGAGTCAGCAAGGATACAATCCTAAAGGGTCGGATTATTGAAAGATAATTAATTAAGTTATTAATGCGTATTGTGGTAGGCCCCTCTTTTGAAGGTGACGTTACTCTCGGCTAAGTAGTCTGAGTCAGCAGGGATATAGTCCTAAGTAGCCGGGTTAAAGTATTAATAGTAGTTTACATATGAGGGGATCAAAGAGTTTGGACCCCCGCCATCCAATACCGGTGGGTATTGAAGGAGATCCTACTAAATTTGACCTAGGTCCTTGCAGGGTGTATACACTGAACAAGGCAAGACTCTTACCAAACCGTTCCCTTAACCCCCGACCAGGTAGCCAACATACCTCCATATAGACCGTGGAGATATGAATGGTGAAAATCTTTTATTTTATATAGACAGTAAAATAATGCCAAGACACCACAGACAAGCGATAAGGAAGAATCACCTTCAACATAAGAAACTAGTTATTAAAGTCATTAATACAAAACCAAGTAAAAAGTGCGAAAAGATTAAAAATAAAAAGTATTACACTAGACACTTTGTCTTCACCAAGTGATGTAAGATACTTAGGCAAACATGGCCTTGATTGTCAAGAACTCTTACGATCAATCTTAGATCCCGAGACGACTCACACACTCTATGATGGACAATGGATGATGGTGGTGGATGATGGTGTTATGGTGGTGGTGGGTGGTGGGTGAAGTGTGAGAGAGGTGGTGTGCGAAGGGATGATTTGCACTTGAGCCAAGCACTCCTATTTATAGGCTGAACAGAAGCTCGGGCACGGCCCCGTGTCCATTGGGCACGGCCCCGTGTCCATCCTCTTCTTTGTCTTCATTAATTGCAGTTTGTCTGCATTAGTTGACCACGCCCCCGTGTCCGCTGGGCACGCCCCCGTGTGCAGAAGCATATCTGTACTATCAAGATTTACCTGGATTCTGCGAATCTTATAGTTGACCACGGCCCCGTGTCCGCTGAGCACGGCCCCGTGGTGGGCGATAGAAGCTTCTACAGCTTTGTCTTTTCTGCTGGGACTTGGGCACGCCCCTGTGTTCACTGAGCACGGGGCGTGTTCAGCCTTCTGTTTTCTTGTTTTGCTTGGGAAGATGTTGTCGTGGGGTCGGGCATGTCACGTTTGTTCCCTTTCTTGTATTTATGTTAGATTTAGCTGTCTTTTTGCTTCTTTTGTTAATTTGAGCTCATTTAATCCTGAAAATACAAAAGGAAGACAAAAGCACACTTTTTCCAACATTGGTACTAAAAAGGGGTTAGTTTTATGCCACAATTGATGTAATTTATATGTTGCATTTTGCACACATCAAATACCCCCACACTTGAATCTTTGCTTGTCCTCAAGCAAAACTCTTTATAATGTGGCTTTACACTCCCAAATGGAATGGGTAGAAGAGAAGGTTTTTGGGCTTGTCATAGAGTGTCGGGATTTCCAAGATTCTTTATTAATTTTTATTTATTTATTTATTTACAATCCTATTCGTCATGATTTATTTAAAACTTTTCATAAGATAAATTACTTATTAGGGCATAACATGCCTCTTTAAAATTCCATTTATATACAAGTTCACATACCTCACAGAGATCACTCAACACTCGGCCGAAAATGTATTTTAGTGAATCACTCGAGAGCGGCATGGAACTTACTCCTACCATAGGCTTGCCAAGCAATCAATCCTCCTTCTTTTTAACTATATACCTTTGTAAATATCAAGAGGACTTTTGGGGTGAAGGGTTAGGCTTGGGTTAAAGGTAGGTGGTTGGGTTAGTGGTTAGTGAAAGGGTGAAAAGCGTAGCAAGCGTCGGTTTTCGTAAGACTTTTGATTTTTGCAACTTTTATTTTGATGAAGCTTTTATTCAAACAAAGTTATTTTTGATAAACTTGTTTGTTTATTTCTCTTTTGCTTCATCATCAACATTTTTTTTTTTTTTTGGAAAGTCATATGAAAGACCGAGCTTGTTACTAAAACAAAAGGTTAAAAATAAAAAGGGTTTTGGTGGGTGAAATGGTGTTTGGTTTGGGTTATGAAATAAAAAGGTTTAGGCTCAAAGGGGCTAACTAGGGGGATTTTGGGTAGGTGGTAAAAAAAAGAAAAATAATGGTGTAGAAATAAAAAGGGTTAGTCCTAATGCCTCCATCATTTACTTACTCGGGTTTAAGTTGGTAAGGACTGGGAATGTATCGTCGTGGCAAGTTCTAGAGTCGTAAGAACCAAGCGGCTATTCACACAAGAAACGAAAAATGAACATTTAGTTTAAAGATATATATTTGTATGCTCAATAAAGGCTCAAAACTCACTTTTGTGGGAATGGGTTTTTATGTGATCAAGTATATATAATCAAATTTTAACCAAGCTTGTTATGCCGTTTCATAATTTCTTATGTTGGTTCTTTTTATCACGACGCTATCGGTTGTAAATTTATAAAAATATAACCTTTTTAGAACTTGAAATTCCCAATTTAAACCTAGACAAGTTAAAAAAAATGAAAATTTTTGAAAAAATTTGGGGTGATTAGCGGTTCCAATAGAGTTTTGTGTAAGGCTTGTAGTTAGGACTTGCAAGATTCAAGGTTTTAGCATCCCCCCACACTTATATTACACATTGTCCTCAATGTGTCCCAAAAATAAGTTTTTAGGTTGATTGAATGTATAAAAGGGTGTGAAAAAGCAAAAATTTGTGTTACTGGGCGTCTGGACACGGCCCCGTGGTGTCCGGGCACGGCCCCGTGTTCAGTTGCCAGTACCAAAATTGAAAAAGAGAAACAGAAGCCTGGACACGGGGGCGTGTTGGGTGAACACGGCCCGTGTCCAGTTTACCTGAACTGGGTATTTTCTGCAGACTGTGCAGCACGGGGCCGTGTTGGGCGGACACGGCCCGTGCTGAACTTGCTGTAATGAAGAAAATTTTATTGGATGGCCCTGTTTTCCTGCATGGGGTGCTGGTTCAAGTTTCCCTTGTTTCCTTTGCCATCCCGAGTATGTTTTATTCCTGAAAATTAAAACTAATCTAGAAAACATAAAAATTAATCTAAACAAAACTAAGGATAGTTCCACGGAATGCCTTCGTGGTGCGCCACGTTTATAAGGGTCCTTGGCTAGACCCAAAGCCTGGTCATATGTTACCCAAGTGGGATGTTTTGCATCCCATGCTACACCGTCGGAGAGCATCATCCAAACTTGAGTCAATGACCTTCATGTAGTTGACCGGGTCTTCGCCTTCTACTCTTTTTCCGACTCCAAATTTTACTTCCTCGTCCCCAACCCTCAATGTTAGTGTTCCATCATTCATATCTACCACTGCTTGGGCCGTAGCTAGGAATGGCCTCCCTAGGATGAGTGGTACTTCGGTATCTTCCTCCATATCTAGTATGACAAAGTCGGCCGGAAAGACAAATTCGCCGACCTTGACCAATAGATTTTTAGCGACACCTTGTGGATATTTGACGGATCTATCGGCGAGTTGTATGCTTATTTTTGTAGGACTTGTTTTTCCTAAGCCGAGTTGATTGAACATCGATGAGGGCATGAGGTTGATGCTTGCCCCGAGATCGGCTAGTGCATTACGAATGGGGGATTCCCCAATCGAGCAAGGAATTGTGAAGCTTCCAGGGTCAAGATTCTTTTGCGGGAGTTTGTTGAGTAGTAAGGCGGAGCATTCTTCGCCTAAGTTAACTAATTGCAATGATTCAATTTTCCTTTTATGAGTGAGGAAGTCTCACATAAATTTTGAATATTTAGGCATTTGAGTTAGGACTTCGATAAATGGAATATTAACATGCAATTGTTTTAGTAAATTTTCGAACTTTGCGAATTACTCATCGGTCTTTTGACGAATTAACCGACCGGGGTATGGAACCGGAGGAGTCTTAGTAGTCTCTTGAACTGGTGGAGAAGCCTTTTCTTGTTGGGGCGCGGGTGGAGTTGTGGTTTGGCTAGACTGGCTTCTTTCAGTTGGTGGGAGTGGAGCCTCTTCGGGACCCACGGTACGGTTTCTCAATGTTATGAGATGTACTTGCGCCTTTGGGTTGGTCTCGGTATTACTTGGTAACGTGCCTTGTGGTCTCTCGGAGAAATTTTGAGCTATTTGATTTAATTGTTTTTCAATGTTTTGAATGCTAGCTTGTTGATTTCTAAAATTCGATTCCAATTGCTTAAATCGATCCGAGTTTTTCTTTTCGGTGTCGGAGATGAGGCGAGATACAGTATCTTCAAGCCTTTCTCGTCCACCTTGTTGTTGAGAAAAAATTTGTGGTTGTTGAAAATTAGTTCGTTGGTTTTGTTGGTTACTACTATTGCCGGGATCTCTCCAACCAAGGTTAGGGTGGTTGCGCCATCCTTGGTTGTAGGTACCCGTTGGAGGACCCGACGGCCTAGGTCTATTATCAATGTAGTTTACCGTTTCCGTTTGATCATCTAATTCTTTCATACAACTCCAATTTTCATGTGGCCCACCACATCCTTCACAAGCCATAACCGAGGCCATTTTTGCCATTTCTAACTTTTTGATTTTTGAAGAAAGGGCCTCGATTTGGGCTTGTAAAGAAGTGCTTTCATCAACCTTATGGGCGCCCGGGGCAATAGATTTATTGCCTCGGGGAGTGTGCCATTGGAAATTGGTTTGAGCAATTTCCTCAATTTGATTATATATTTCATTTGGGCGACGATTACCTAAAAGTCCCCCGGAGCTAGAATCAAGTGTTTGTCTTGTGTGTGGCAATAACCCATTGTAGAAAGTGGATACTTGATGCCATACCGCAAGACCGTGATGAGGACACTTTCTTAGTAACTCCTTGAACCTTTCCCAAGTTTCATACAAGGATTCCCCATCCTCTTGTGAATATGTATTAATTTCAGTCATTAGTTTAGCTGTTTTAGCAGGAGGGAAATACTTATATAGAAACTTTTGGGCTAGTTCATCCCAGGTGTTTACCGAGCCAACTGGGAGGGTGTTAAGCCAAGCCTTTGCTAGGTCTTTTAGTGAAAATGGAAACATCCGAAGGCGGATGGCGTCGTTTGATGCTCCATTGATCCGAAAGGTATCACATATTTCTAAGAAATTAGTAATATGTAGATGGGGATCCTCGTCCGCAAGCCCATGTAAGGTTGCGGAGTTTTGAAGCATTTGTATCAAATGTGGTCGAAGTTCGAAGTTATTGGCTTCGACATTCGGTGCATTGATAGCGGCGCCGAGATTACCACAGTGGGTCGTAGGTAATCCATAAGGGTACGTTGGTCCGCCATTGGAAGTGGGTCCACCGAAGCTTTCTCTTGATTTTTAGCTTTAAGTCTTTTTCTGAGAAAGCGTTCGGGTTCTTCTAGAGGTTCATTTATGTCTCTACTAGAACTGGAGCTCATACACTACGTAGGAAGTTCAAATGGGGCGCCTGGGTTCTAAGTCCTGCAATAAAAACAGAAAAGAACGTTGGTCAGAAGGTTCACCACGGCCCCGTGCTCAGGTGAACACGGCCCGTGGTCGGAAATACAGTGATTGTTTTCTGGATCCCTGTTATTGGGGAGTTGGACACGGCCCCGTGTTGCACAGTCACGGCCCCGTGCTCAGCTCTCTGTAACTCGGAAAATAAAAACTGCCAGTAACAACGCTGGGCACGGCCCGTGCTGAGCTCTGCAGAAACTGAAAAATTAAGAAAAATCCTAAAAAAATAGAAAAATAAGAAAAAACGATTAGGCCGTTGATTCCTAACTTTCTTAAAATCCTTGTGTCCCCGGCGACGGTGCCAAAAACTTGATGGGTGTGTGGTGGTATATAGATTTAAGTATATTTTAAGCCCTTTTTACACGTTAGTCAAGTTTTAAATTTATAAAACACGATATTTACTAACACCAAACACACATATGGGCAAGTGCACCCATCGTGAGCGTAGTATAGTGTTGGTAAGATACCGAGGTCGTCCAAGGACACAAGAGCTTTTAGTACCGGTTTATCCTCAACATCTAATCAAATCAAAAGTTTAGAAAAAGGTTTTAAACTAAAAAATAAAAACTAACTAAAATGCTGAAAATAAAATAAAAATAAAAACAGATAGACAAGATGAATCACTTGGCTCTGACTCGTGTTTAGTGTAACCTTTGATTATTTCCGCACTTTTGCACTTTTTAAGAGATTATCTTAGTTATTGTAGTAGGCCCCTCTTTTGAAGGTGACGTTACCCTCAACCCAGTAGTTTGAGTCAGCAAGGATACAATCCTAAAGGGTCGGATTATTGAAAGATAATTAATTAAGTTATTAATGCGTATTGTGGTAGGCCCCTCTTTTGAAGGTGACGTTACTCTCGGCTAAGTAGTCTGAGTCAGCAGGGATACAGTCCTAAGTAGCCGGGTTAAAGTATTAATAGTAGTTTACATATGAGGGGATCAAAGAGTTTGGACCCCCGCCATCCAATACCGGTGGGTATTGAAGGAGATCCTACTAAATTTGACCTAGGTCCTTGCAGGGTGTATACACTGAACAAGGCAAGACTCTTACCAAACCGTTCCCTTAACCCCCGACCAGGTAGCCAACATACCTCCATATAGACCGTGGAGATATGAATGGTGAAAATCTTTTATTTTATATAGACAGTAAAATAATGCCAAGACACCACGGACAAACGATAAGGAAGAATCACCTTCAACATAAGAAACTAGTTATTAAAGTCATTAATACAAAACCAAGTAAAAAGTGCGAAAAAATTAAAATTAAAAAGTATTACACTAGACACTTTGTCTTCACCAAGTGATGTAAGAGACTTAGGCAAACATGGCCTTGATTGTCAAGAACTCTTACGATCAATCTTGGATCCCGAGACGACTCACACACTCTATGATGGACAATGGATGATGGTGGTGGATGATGGTGTTATGGTGGTGGTAGGTGGTGTGTGAAGTGTGAGAGAGGTGGTGTGCCACGTGATGATTTGCACTTGAGCCAAACACTCCTATTTATAGGCTGAACAGAAGCTTGGGCACGGCCCCGTGTCCATTGGGCACGGCCCCGTGTCCATCCTCTTCTCTGTCTTCATTAATTGCAGTTTGTCTGCATTAGTTGACCACGCCCCCGTGTCCGCTGGGCACGCCCCCGTGTGCAGAAGCATATTTGTACTATCAAGATTTTCCTGGATTCTACGAATCTTATAGTTGACCACGGTCCCGTGTCCACTGAGCACGGCCCCGTGGTGGGCGATAGAAGCTTCTACAGCTTTGTCTTTTCTGCTGGGACTTGGGCACGCCCCCGTGTTCACTGAGCACGGGGCATGTTCAGCCTTCTGTTTTCTTGTTTTGCTTGGGAAGATGCTGTCGTGGGGTAGGGCATGTCACGTTTGTTCCCTTTCTTGTATTTATGTTAGATTTAGCTGTCTTTTTGCTTCTTTTTTTAATTTGAGCTCATTTAATCCTGAAAATACAAAAGGAAGACAAAAGCACACTTTTTCCAACATTAGTACTAAAAAAGGGTTAGTTTTATGCCACAATTGATGTAATTTATATGTTGCATTTTGCACACATCAATCTCAACAAGATCCTCACAAGGTCTCCATAAAACCCTACATTCCCTCATATGACACACAGATGAAGAACACCTTCTACACCGCCCCTCCTCTCGATTATACCTGCACAAACACACAGACATAAATTATGTCTAATTCCCTTGTGAAACCTTATCACATTTCCCAAATTTTTCAAAACTTCTCCACACACACAGATGAAACAGCCGCAAACCTTGCCCCCTTTTCTTCTCCCTCCCTCTCGATTGAACGTTGGCAGTTACCAGGAGGTGCCGGCGCCGGTGACGGCTGTTCACCGGTCACACACACCCACTGTCTCTTTCTCATCTCCAGTCGCCGGAGATTGGCTGGCGTACGGCGGCTGCAAACAGAGACGAAGAGAAAGAGGAGAGAGAGTGTAGACGAGGAGAGAGAGCGACGGAGATGAGCGACGCCGCCGCTCAGGGCGGCGGCAATGGCGGCGGTGGTGGTGGATCTTCACTACGGCGCTACGACGGAGGTGCTCGACGACAACAATAGCTGCCGGAGCCATGGCAGCTCCGTTTCAGGTCGATTCGGGGATGATGGTTCAAGTTCAGGGTTTCTGGTTCGTGTTTCGCGCCACGACGGCTCAAGCTCGAGTTAGTTTTGGGATGTTTTCGAGCAATCAGTTCAGACACGAGTCCAGGTACAGTTTGTCCGAGATGTTTCTGTTTGGTTCGGATGGCGTTGGGTTCACGATAGCGGGTTCGGGTTTCAGTCAGTAGAAGATTAGTAATTTTTGGGAGTTTCGGGTTAGCTGGTTCAAGATTGGTTCAGTGGGTCCGGTTCGGGTCAACAATTAACTGGTCAGCGAGCATTCGGGTTTCGGTTTGGTTCGGGTCTCAGTCAGCCGCGGTCAAACAGGATCAAAGATGGTCAACACTGGTCAACGGGTCAGCTTGGTTCGGGTCAGATCATGAGGCGGTTCGGTCGACTCGGTCAAACTGAGTCAACTCGGTCAAACATCCCGACGCGAAGATTTGGTAAAGATTAACGACGTGTTTAATGTTTACGTTATATTTTTAGTTTTAATACTTACGTGATAAACGAGCTCGAACTGATTCGGAATAGTATTTAGTTTACATTTTGTCGTTTTTACGAAAATTATATATTGATGATTTAATAATTGTTGAATTTTGATAAAATAATGACAACTTGTGTTGTCGGGGACGTCCAAAAACAGAGGAAACTCTGCCCGTTTTTCGAGAAAATCCGTAAAACTAAAACACGTTTTATTCAAACGGTATTTACAAAGCAAGATACACATACAATTAATTTTGAACGACACTTTATTTACTTACGAGAAACGTGTTTTCAATGTTCGACAAAAATCAGTTTTACAAGACAACCAAACTTGAAAGCTTTATAAAATAAATATAGTTATCTATATTTATTTCAACGTCAAAAAGTCGGATATCTTTTATAAACAAAAAAATGAATATAAGTATTTATATTTAGTTTAAACATCGAAATTTTGGGATTTCTTCTATAAAAATAAATATAGTCTACATATTTATTTTCAAATAACAAACAAAACGGATTCTTTTACAAGCAAATATAGTTATTTTCGAACATAACGACTCGATGATTCTTTCATATTTATTTCAAACGCCTACACGGTACAATATATATATATACATCATATATATCGGCGGACGAGTTCGTTATATGGTATTTTCATATAAATATTCTTTTTATACACGTACGACTTCTCGGAACGACAAACACTATCCTATCGATATATTTATATTTTGTATAAATATTTATATATTCGAATTTCTCGAAAACTAAGTACTTTCTAGACTTAGTAAACGAAACTTAACAAGTATAACTTAATTGTTTTTATTAAGTTAACAACATATCAACGGATCGTTCGGTTAATGATTCGGTAAAGCTCGGTGACACATAGTGTAGTTACCGCAATTACTTAGAAACTTATAAGATATTCCGTGTTAGGAATATTGTAGAATGCACGCTAGCGAGTCTCGTCTTGGAAACGACATCACGAAGTTGTATTTATCTAGCTTTGCACAGGAATATTCAGGTGAGTTCATAACCCCACCTTTTTACGGTTTTACATTTTTATAAATTTTTTCGGGGTGGAAAGACATGCACGTTTTACAAGAACATACAAAGTTTTTGAACGAACGAAAACTCATATTTCTAAATCATGTTACCAATGGATTTCGAGGAACTCAAATGGTTTACGAACGGATCATACTAAATATACCGGTTTTTACAAAAAAAATGGGATCATCTAGTGATAATATTGGGACTGGGTTGGTCTGCGTACGTAAAACGAGACAACCCAGTGAGTTCATGTCCCCACTTTTAAACATTTACATACTTTTTAAACTTGGGGAAAATTCATGTGTTATGGTATGTTGAATACAAAAATGAAGGGATGATACTAGATCGTGTCACGAATAGGGTACCAGAAACACCATTAATCGTGTACATACTAAGACCGCAGAACAAAAAGTTAGATCTAATGGGTTTTCGGGCAGCCACACTCTTGGTGATAACTAGTACCAAGTAGTGCTTTTGTGTCTCAGTCGTGAATCGACAACTAGAAAAATGCCTATGGTTTGGATGCTTCCTATGTCGTGTCACATGTTAATGGCCTTGCAACCCATTAACAATCTCGATACTTACAGAAATACTTTATTTATACAAATTACATACCATGTTTTATACAAATTCAAATCATAGGATTATGCGGGTATGAAGTCAAAGTCAGGGTGGGTATTGACGGTTATACAAACTTTACAAATACAAAGTTTCCATATAACTTGACAAGAAAATGATTTTTAAATTCGTTTTCTTGATAATATTTAACAAACCGGTTATCAAAAAGATTTATTTCAAATCTTTTACAAACAAACTATGAACTCGCTCAACTTTATGTTGACTTTTCGCATGTTTCTTTCTCAGGTTGCTTTTCATAAATTATGGCACGGTTGGAATGGCAGAACCATGAAGAGTCGAGTACTTAGTGGGCGTTCAATTTCTAGAAGTCTTAGCCTATTTTGCTTCCGCTGTGCAATGAAGATACCGGTCCAGTCACGCCAAGCTCTGATATTTCGGGGTGTGACAAAGATGATAAGAGAAATCAAATTCCCTAGATGGTTGGATAACGTAGTTGTGATCCAGAAGAAAAATGGAAAATGGAGAGTGTGTGTAGACTTCACAGATCTTAACAAGGCTTGTCCAAAAGATCCTTTCCCCCTACCACACATAGACGGAATGGTGGATGCCACAGCGGGGCATGAAATGCTAACGTTCATGGATGTTTCCTCAGGATTCCAGCAAATCCAGATGGAGCCTTCAGACCAGGAAGATACTGTTGGGATTGAACCCTACCAAAGGAACATATAATTAAAGCCAAAACTGGATCAGAGCAGTGGATCCAGAATAAGCAGATGTTATGTATACAAGTCTCTCCCCTTGAAAGTGGTTTCAACATCTGCTGACCTCCTATCTACTGATCGTACAAACTGCTGACCTACAAACTGCTGATCAAGTAAAAGACTGATGGAAGATTAAAGCTCTGCTGTTCAATCTACTGCCTTGAGTCAAGCTCTGCTGATCATGACAAGTACTGCTGGGTTCACATCAGTGGAAGGATGCAGCAGTAGTTTAGATATCTTTATGTAATGAAATGTAATAACAGTAGTTAGCATAGCAGAGGTTGTATAGATCAGAGGTTAGAGTTTGTTAGGAGGTTAGATGTCACTTTCATGGTGACGTCAGCTTAGATGCCTCAGTGGTTTGCTCGTGCCTATAAATAGAACAGTACCATGCACTGTTCTATTTAGCTCTTTCACTATCTTCTTCCTGCATGAAAAAATATTGTGAGCTCAGGCTGAGGGGAAGTTTGTTGCATACTTGCAAATTGTAATCGTTGTTGAAATTAAATTAAATTCAATCATTCGGTTCAATGTTAAACTTGTATGTTAAAAGCAATTCTCCTGTTTGATTGTGAAAAGTTTGCTTCCATCTTAATTCCGATGCACAACTCATTCATCATCATTTTAATTCAAACGTAAAACACAATCAAAACCAAACTCAGATCCTAACAATTGGTATCAGAGCTTGGACAGTCAAATTTGATTTAACAAATCATTTTGACATAAATAGTTTAGCTCATAATCGTTGATACTGATAGTTTGTTCGCTTTGTTGAAAAACAGAGTAAGGTTTAATCACCATCAAAGTTGATTAATCCGTACCTGTAAAACAATCAGGATGACGTCACAATCACAAGATGATAAGAATAACATTGGCTCTCTTTTCAAACCACCTATGCTTAAACGAAATGAATACAACATCTGGCAGAGAAGGATGGGTCACATCCTTGCTCAACAGAACACTGGATGTTGGAGGTCTGTTGTTTTTGGTCCCCATGTTCCTATGGTGCCAAGTGTTGAGGATGCAAAGAAGTTCGTACCTAAACCATCTGAAAACTATACTGAAACTGATTTTCAAAAGTTCAAACTCGATGCCAAAGCATTTAGCATCATAGCATCCGCATTACCAAATGAGATCTATGCTGGACTGTTACATTGTAACAGTGCCAAAGAGCTATGGGATGCACTGAAGGAACAGTTTGGGGGAACAGAAGAAGTCATTGAAAACAATAGGGAAATTCTGAATCAGCAGTATGAAACATTTTGTCACATCAAGGGTGAATCATTGACTCAGCAGTTTGAACGATTCAGTTGTCTCATTAGTGAACTAAGGCTTGTTAAAGTAACATTTCCAAATTCAACTCAAAATAGCAGGTTCCTTAGATCACTACCAGAAAAATGGGATACCATTGCATTTGTTACTAGAAACTCTGCTGAGTTCAAAGATCTGACCCTGGCCCAACTTCATGGTAGACTCCTGACCTATGAAAGGGAGTTAAACCAGAAAAAGAAGTTGCAAGAGTCTGGCAAAGTTGCTGATGATTATTCATTTGGTAGCACAGCTCTTTTTGGTCAGGAAGAATCTGGTAGCAGTAGTAAAGATCAGGGTTATGATCACTTTATTGATATAACTGCTGGTGGAAATTTCAACAACCCTGATTCTCACTCTGCCAATTATGCTTTTACTGCAAATTGTGAAAACCAGATGTCAGATAACTTGTGTTTTGAACTCAATGATTTGCAACACTTTGATCCCACTGACTTAGAAGAAATGGACATTTTGCATCAATTGGCTTTGCTTAGTGTAAGAACAAGCAAATTCTATAAAAGAACAGGGAGAAAATTCCCAGGGTTACATGGGAATTTAAAAGTGGGGTTGGATAAGTCAAAAATTAAGTGCTATAAGTGCAATAGGCTAGGTCATTTTGCTAGGGAATGCAGGAGTCAAACCACTGGTCCAATAATCACTCATCCCAGCTCAAATCCTAGACCACAACAACAAAGCACTGTGCACTATACCCAATATACCCCTGCTGCCCATGTTAACACTGCTCACTATGCTGCAACCCCTGTGCCTGTGCATTATGTTCAAACCACTGTTCCACAAATTCAGTATGTTCAAACCCCTGTCCCTCAGGCACAAGTGCAACCTGTTGCACCTCAACAAACTGCTCCAACAGTGGTACAACCAGATCAACAAAGCTTTTTCACCCAAGGTTTTGTTGACTGGAGCAGCATGCCTGATGAGCTTGGTGATGAAAATTTTGCACTCAATGCTTTTAATGATCCTTCTAATGATGAATTTTGTTTGATGGCATTAGAGTCAATACCAGAAGGGGTAGAAACTGAAGGTGAACAGCTAAGTGATGAAACAGTGGATAAAGTGGCTGAAGCAGTGGTTGCTGCAGTTACTGGTGAACTACTGCTGGGAGAAAATTCAGAAACCCTAATTGAACCACTGTCTGACCCCTGGTCCGAAGATGCCAAAGAAGAAAAGGAAGAGAAGAAAGCAGGTGAGAAAGAAGATAGAGCTGATGAAGAAGGTGATTATAAATATGATTGTGCCATGATGGCTGCTGCTAAGGGAGCTTCTGCATGCTTAGATAGCCTTTGGTATGTAGATAGTGGAGGCTCCAGGCACATGACAAGATGTAAAGCCCTACTCAAAGATTTCAGAATCCATGGAGGGGGTGATATATCCTTTGGGAATAATAGTAAAGGAAAAGTTCTGGGGTCTGGTACAGTACAGTCTGGAAATGTGAAATTTGAAAATGTCAATCTGATAGACAATCTGAAATTCAACCTCCTGAGTGTTTCACAAATGAGTGATAAGGGGTATGGGTCATTCTTCACAAAGGAGTGTTGTAGGATTGTTGGACCAGAAATGGTTGAAAAGATTTATGCAATAATAAAAACTGGAAAAACAGAACTTGTTGCTCAAAGAAGTGGCAATGTTTATGTTGTTGATATGTCAAAAGAGTGTCCCAGAACTGATGCCTGTCTGTTCTCAGCTGCCTCTAACAAAGAGACAGAACTTTGGCACAGAAGATTGGGGCACACAAATCTCAATACAATCACTGAAATTTCAAAAAATGACTTGGTAAGAGGCTTACCTCAAAAATTGTTTTCATGTCCTAAGCATTGTGTTTCCTGTTTAAAAGGAAAACAGCATAAAAGCTCTTTTAAGTCCATTGAAGAGTCCAAAACAACCCAATGTTTGGAAATGTTGCACATGGATTTGTTTAGCCTAGTCCAAGTCATGAGTCTCAAAAAGAAGAGATATTGTTTAGTTATTATTGATGACTTCTCTAGGTTTACATGGACTTTCTTTTTACACTCAAAAGATGAGACTGCAGGCATTTTGCAAGACTTTGTGACACAGGTTGAAAAGCAATTTGACCTTCCAGTAAAAGTCTTCAGGAGTGACAATAGCACAGAATTCAAAAATAAGGAGTTGGATGCCTTCTGTGTGAAGAAAGGGATTGTAAGGCAGTACAGCATCCCTAGAACACCAGAGCAAAATGGGGTAGTTGAAAGAAAGAACAGAACTTTGATTGAGGCTGCCAGAACCATGCTTGCTGATTCAGGTTTGCCATTAACTTTTTGGGCAGAGGCAGTAAACACTGCTTGCTATGTCCAAAACAGAGTTTTAATAAACCCCAGGCACAAAAAGACTGCTTATGAAATTCTGTATAAAATCAAACCACTGATCTCATATTTTAAAGTATTTAGCTGCCCATGCTTTATTTTGAATTTAAAAGATTCCATCTCAAAATTTGCAGCCAAAATAGATTGTGGTTATCATCTGGGATACTCAACCACTGCCAAGGCCTACAATGTGTTTAATACACGGACCAAAGCAGTGGAGGAGACCTTGAATGTAAAGTTCAATGAACTTTCATCAATGAAAATCCCAGCAAATCCTGCAGATTTGTTTGATCTTGATAAATTCACTTTTGAAAACACTGCTGTCAAGACTAACAGTGCAGGTCCATCAGAGGATTCAACACCAGACTATGGGTATGAAATCATCATCCCTCAAAAGTCTGTCAAAATGGGAAGAGTAGCAGATGTTCAAAACAGCTGTCAAAGCTCAACCACTGCTACCTCAACAATTGTTGACCAAAGTAGCCCATCAACCTCTGTTTCCACATCATCAAACACTGCTGACAAAAGTGCCCAAACAGTGGATAAAAGTCAGCATGTGTCCACACCATTACCTCCTATTCCACCACCTTTTGAAGCCACTGCTGGATCATCAAAGTCACCAGCAGTGGTTAGCTCAGATGATACACATTTGCAGCCTTCACCAACAAATGCCATCATACCATACCAAGGAGATTTAATCTTCTTGAGATCTCATCCACCTGATCAAATCATTGGCAACATCAATGAAGGGGTGCTCACAAGAAGCCAAACCCAAAACATTTGTCTTTTTGCTGGTTTTCTATCACTCCATCAGCCAGTCAAGTACCAAGAGGCACTGAAAGACAACAGCTGGGTAGAAGCCATGCAAGAAGAGCTCCAACAGTTTAAAAGACAACAAGTATGGGAGCTTGTACCACTGCCAAAAGATGTAAGTCCCATCGGCACAAAGTGGGTCTTCAAAAACAAAACTGATGAAAGGGGCATTGTTGTCAAGAATAAAGCCAGGCTTGTGGTTCAAGGTTACAGACAAGAAGAGGGGATTGATTATGATGAAACATTCGCCCCTGTAGCAAGATTGGAAGCTATAAGATTGTTCCTGGCCTTTGCTGTCAGCCACAACATGAAGGTGTTTCAAATGGATATCAAAAGTGCTTTCCTCTATGGTACAATTCAAGAAGAGGTGTATGTTTGTCAACCTCTAGGTTTTGAGGATCCATTTTATCCAGATCATGTCTACAAGCTAAACAAAGCTTTGTATGGACTGAAACAAGCACCTAGGGCCTGGTATGAAACTCTTTCCACCTTTCTACTCTCAAATGGTTTCAAAAGAGGTACCATTGATAAAACACTGTTTCTAAAATGGAGAGGAAAGGATTTAATGATTGTCCAAATTTATGTGGATGACATTATTTTTGGAAGCACATGTAATAAAATGTGTGAAGAGTTTAGGGAACTCATGACAGCTGAGTTTGAAATGAGTGCAATGGGTGAACTGCAATGCTTTCTTGGTCTCCAAGTTCAGCAAATGCAAAGTGGAACTTTCATTCATCAAAGCAAATATGCTAAAGAACTTTTAAACAAATTTGATATGAATGATTGTAAACCATGCATCACACCCATGGCAACAAATAAGCTAGTCATGCCTGATGAAAAGGATGAGCTGATTTACCAAACTTTATATAGAAGCATGATTGGGTCTCTTTTGTACCTAACTGCATCTAGGCCAGACATCATGTTTGCAACATGTGTCTGTGCAAGGAGTCAATCAGCCCCTAGAAAATCAAACCTTATTGCTGTAAAAAGAATATTCAGATACATAAAAAGTGCTCCCACACTTGGTATCTGGTATCCAGCTAATGGGAATATCAAGCTTTCAGGATTTTCAGACAGTGACTTTGCTGGATGTAACACCACAAGGAAGTCCACATCAGGAGGGTGCCAGTTTCTAGGTGATTGCTTAGTTTCATGGCAAAGCAAAAAGCAAGCAGCTGTTTCAACATCCACTGCTGAAGCAGAATACATTGTTGCTGCAAGCTGTACAGCCCAACTCCTGTGGCTTCAAAATCAGTTATTGGATTTTGGTATCACTGCCTTAAAGACACCACTCATGTTGGATAGCCAGGCAGCAGAAAATATCATCAAAAATCCAGTTTCCCACTCAACCACCAAACATATCGACATCAGACATCACTTTGTGAGGGATTGCTATGAAAAAGGTTTGATTTCTAAGCATCATGTTCCAACTAAAGACCAGCTGGCAGATGTGCTCACAAAAGCATTAGATACATCCACCTTTGAAAGCTTGGTCTCTAGGATTGGCATGCTAAACATGGAATAACAAGCAAAATCTTGTTTTCCTATGAATAAAAGCATTAAAATGTTTTCAGAAAATCAAAAATCCATCCTTAAAAATAGCTAAAAATGAAGTTTTCATTAAAATCCTTAAAAGTCTGCCATAACCACTAATTGTTCAAAAATCTGCTCTACTTCAAAGTCTGTCCACTGCTGAAAGTCAACCCCTGTTCTCTCATTTTCCTGATTAGCACCGATGCTCAAAATCAGTGTTTTATCTACTGATGTGCTATCCACAGATAGTGAAAATCACCCACTGGTTCCATTTGTTACCATTGTAACCACTGCCTTTCATCAGTAGTTTTCATAAAAGTATTGTCCTTCATTTCATCAGAGGTTGGCATGTGGACAGTACATAGCGGTCAGACCTTTTGTAACCGCTGCCACATCAGCATTCACTTTTTCTCCATAAAACCCCTTTCAAAACCCCAAATAGGGTTTTACTGTCGAATTGAATTCTTAAAAATTCCTTTCTCAAAGCAGTTTTCATCCTATTTCCACAAATTTCTTCACAACTTTCTTCGATCATCATCTCCAAAATGACAAAATCGAAGCCATCTGCAAAACCCATTTCCAAATCATCTTCAAAAGAGGCCTCTCAAAAGGCTACATCCATCGAAATCCCTTACAAACCTTCTCACAATCTTCTGGGTCTTCTCACAAAACCCGGCACCACTGACATCTTCGACTCCATCATTGATATCATGTCTGCATCAAAGTATAAAACTTTGTTAATAGCAGACGCACCAATTTACTTGGCGACCCAAAGAGAGTTCTGGAAAAATGTAACCCTTGACAAACAAGGTGAGACTGTCATAGCCATTAACTCTTCTCTAAAGGGTAAAGTTGTCAAAATTACCCCACAATCCATCTCGGAAGTCTTTGAACTCAATGATCAGCAAGGTAAAACTTCTTTTCCTAAAAATGAGTTAAAAACCGATTTCCTTGAAAGGGGTTATGCAGAGTAAATGAAAAAGGATACCTTACAAAAAGGTTATTTTCCACCTGCAACAAGATTTTTGTTCCATACTCTGCTTATGTGTGTTTCAAACAAAACCACCTCTTTTATTGAAATACCATTAAAGATTCAAAATCTGGGATATGCTATACTTCAAGATGAAGATTTAAATTACTCCCAGGAAATCTTTAATGATCTGGTTAAAAATGTTGATAAAAAGTCATTCTTACTTTTTCCAAGATTTTTAAGTTACTATTTTGAAAAGAAACTTGGTAAGAATGATGCTGCTGCAATAAAACAAGGTGAATCTTTTCAAATAAACAACTTAACTGCTGAAACTTTTACAAGAATGTCAACACCTTGCAAAACACAAGTAGAGGTGCCTGAGCGGAATTTAGCAGCTACCACTGCTCCTCAGGTATCTGCTGCTGAGCCCACTGCTCAAGGTGATCAAAGTAGCAAAACAACTGCTTTGAAACCCACACCTTTAATCACCAAAAAGCCAAACAAAAAAGAAAAATCAAAAACCCCCCAAACCTATCAAAAAGGCAACTCTGGAAGATGAGATACCAGAGCAACTGCCAGTGATAACACAAAAGTCACAAGAAACCACTGCTGCTACTTCCTCACAGCAGTTGGTACAAATATCTCAACCCATAACTGAAACTCCTCCTACTTCTTCTCAAAAAGAACAGGTTGTACACATAGGGACTCCACAATATGATGCTCTGGAATCACTTGCTTCCATCATACATAGCCCAATGCCCGGGGCAAATTCTCTTTCTACACCTAACCTCACATCCACAATTCCCCCACTAACTAAATTATTGTTGGATGCTACTGTTCTGAACCAGGCACAAACCAGTCCTTCTCAATCACCTATCAATGAGAATATACTTCAACAAATGACTGGGTCTGATGTATCAATCATAGCTAACCCACCAACAAGACCTGAGGAGGTTACACCCCTTGAGTTACAAGTAACTCTTGGTGGTAGTCCAAGTGAAGCAGCCACTACAAATGTTGAACCCACTGGTTTACATTTGGACAGTGGTTACATCAATAGGACTTCCTTGGAGGCAATTCCTTCCATAGCACCTCTGATATCCACCAGTGAGTTTATTTTACCATCTGGTAACATCAAAAGGTTGTCAAGTGTTGAAGGAAGAAGACCCCAGTACCAAGAAAAACGGGCATCAGTGGTTAATGTTTGGAGTACACTCCCTACCTCAACCACTGATAAAACCACTGCTAGTGGGAAATCAGATGATCCCATTAAATTGGGTGATGGTTTAAAGTACCTAGAATTGACGGAACGAGTTGAAAAACTGGATACCTCTGTTGCAGAAATTAAAGAAATGCTGCATCAGTTATTGAAAGTACAAAAGATGCAATCCACTGTTGTTCCACCTCAAGCACCTGCTCCACCACAAGCACCTGCTGCAAATGAGCTCTGGAATCTATTTCAACCTTTTCTCCAACAACAAAAACAAATGGCTGATCAACAACATGCGTTACATGTACAAGAGTTGAGAAACACAATGGAGTCTAGGTTCAAGAACACACAAGCAGACATCAAGGCTCTCAAGGCCCACATATTGAAAACCACTGGCACTGCTCCTCCAACTGTTCTCTTTATTGATCAATTACCCCCAGATAATGCCAAAAAGGGGGAGAAAATTCAGGAATGGAAAAAGAAGGGAATAGATGATGGTCTTTACATTGAACCAGAAAGAGATGCTATGACCAGAAAAATTCCTTTGCCAGATGGTAGCAAGAAGGTTGATGTGACCCAAAATGCACTTGATGAAGGAGTAGCAAGTGTAAAAAGGGACAGAGAGGCGAAGGATATGTCAAGGTGGAATGAGGAGAAAAGAGCTTACATGGAGCTGAATGCGCAGGGTTGTTCTGGGCTAAAGGATGTTCAAAATCCTGTGCTAAAAAGAAATCCCACTAGAAAAGTGAGGGAACCCAAGTCCACACCATCCAGACTCACAAAGAATACTCCAAAACCACCGTCCAAAAGCCCCCAACATCAAACCTCCACCCAAACAGTTGTTGTAACTCCTGCTGTATCAACATCTGCTGGTACTTCAGTTGTTTCAACATCTGCCATCACTTCAACACACACCACAACCACTACCTTACCACCACCACCATCACCACCAAAAACAACTTCACCACCATCTCTTCCTGCCAAAAAGCAGAAGACATCAGATGTTACAACATCTGTTGTAATGACAACAGTGGTTGAAACACCAGTTGTTTCAACAACTGTTAGTCAATCACAAACCACTGCCATCAAAAACACCACCACTGATCCACCCAAAGCATCATCAGCCTCTCCTATAATAAAAAGGAGAAGGATTTTCATTCCTGATGATGATTCTCCATCACCACCACCAACATCTTCAGAATCTCTATCACTTGTTACAATACCAAAGCCTGTTCCTCTCTCATCAGCTCAAATTCAAAAACCATTAGCTCCTGCAGGTGTTCAATTTCCTCTTGAACTCATAGTAGTCAGAGAAGAAATAAAATCTTTCTACTATGAGGATGATCCTGCTAAAAGGAGTTTGCCATCTGTTGAAGGATATCCAAGGCCAAATAATATTGAAGAATATCTGAAAGTCAAAGCTAAACAAGCAGAGGATATCTCAAAAAGAAATTCACAAGGGAAATCTGATAGAGAAATTCAGCAGAACTATCAATACTTGCTCACACAAGTCAGATCTTTGGAACAATTTGCAAAGAATGTGTGCCAGCAAGTATCAGAAAAGGCAGATGAATCCCTGAGAAAAGATTATGTTGAAAACATCATGGCCCACAAGAAATACAAAGGAGAAAAACACATGTATAAGGACTGGACCATTCCTGAGCTGGAAAGTGAAGCAGCCAGGATTCAAGACATGATCAAGAATAAAGTGAAACATACTGCTCCAGATTGGGCAAAGTTCAAAAAGAATGTACCTGATAAAAAGGTAGAGCTGAGGAGAATGAAAGAGGAATTAGCTGCTGCTGATTATGGGTCTTTAAATCAAGTGTTGAGATGGAAAGAAGATAAAGTCAGGGCTACCTACAAAAGTTTGGAGAAATTGAGAAAGACAGATCCTAATGCTCCACAAAAGCCTGACTATCCTGAGGCAGAGGTCTCAAAAAGACCACCAAAGCTGCAAATCAGGAGATCCACTGCTCCAGCTGGTGCAGCCATCTTTAAAAGAAGGCAACAAAAACAGTTGGGTGCTGAAACCATTCAAGAGCTAATAGAAGGAGATGACCTTGTAAAATAAGGCATCAAGAAAATAATTATAGAAACTCTTGGATTAGATCAAACTGCAAGTACTGCTCAGTCAGTCATCAATAGGCCAACTTCACCAAACACCTCATCTAATAAAAATCTCCCAAGAAACCCATCAGGCTCTAAAGTACTAAAGTGGAAAACTGATTAACAGACCCATGTACTGACAGTGATCAAGTCTAGTGGAGAAGTGAAGAAACTAACAAGGGAACAAGCACTTGGCCTAAGTCTTGAAGATTTGCAGGATCTCCTTGATCTTCCACTTAGCAGGGATGATGATGACACAGATGCCTTAACCTTTGAGTTACAACTCAAAGGGCAAATAAGGGAACTGTTGATGAGGCAATAAAGATCTTCAAATAATGAAGAGTTTTGGCATTATCTGTTCCAGGGGGAGATTGTTGGGATTGAACCCTACCAAAGGAACAGATAATTAAAGCCAAAACTGGATCAGAGCAGTGGATCCAGAATAAGCAGATGTTATGTATACAAGTCTCTCCCCTTGAAAGTGGTTTCAACATCTGCTGACCTCCTATCTACTGATCGTACAAACTGCTGACCTACAAACTGCTGATCAAGTAAAAGACTGATGGAAGATTAAAGCTCTGCTGTTCAATCTACTGCCTTGAGTCAAGCTCTGCTGATCATGACAAGTACTGCTGGGTTCACATCAGTGGAAGGATGCAGCAGTAGTTTAGATGTCTTTATGTAATGAAATGTAATAACAATAGTTAGCATAGCAGGGGTTGTATAGATCAGAGGTTAGCATTTGTTAGGAGGTTAGATGTCACTTTCATGGTGACGTCAGCTTAGATGCCTCAGTGGTTTGCTCGCGCCTATAAATAGAACAGTACCATGCACTGTTCTATTTAGCTCTTTCACTATCTTCTTCCTGCACGAACAAATACTTTGAGCTCAGGCTGAGGGGGAGTTTGTTGCATACTTGCAAATTGTAATCGTTGTTGAAATTAAATTCAATCATTCGGTTCAATGTTAAACTTGTATGTTAAAAGCAATTCTCCTGTTTGAATGTGAAAAGTTTGCTTCCATCTTAATTCCGCTGCACAAGTCATTCATCATCATTTTAATTCAAACGTAAAACACAATCAAAACCAAACTCAGATCCTCCTAACAGATACTGTTTTCATGACCCCTGACGTGCTTCGAGTGTGTACGGATTTTTAATATATTTTTTACCTTTTACTCTTTTAAAAATATTTAAATTTATAAAACACGATATAAAACTATCACTCTCTACAACACGCTAGGGCAAATGCACCCATCGTTGGCGTAGTATAGTGATGGTAAGATACTGAGGTCGTCCAAGGACACAAAAGCTTTTAATATCGGAATATTGTCGACGTCTAATATAACTAAATTTTGAGAGAAGATTTTTGTTTTTGATAGATAAAAATAAAGAAACTAAATAAATAGAAGAATAGATAGACATGATAGAATCACTTGAATCCGACTCGTGATTTATGTATCATTTGATGATTTCCGCGCTTCGGGTTTTTTAAGAGATTATCTTAGTTATAGTGGCATGTCCCTCTTTTGGAGACAACGCTACCCCCAGCCATATTGGTCTGAGTCAGCAGGGATACAGTCCCGTAAGGCCGAATTATTGAAAGATAAATAAGATAGTTATTAATGAAAATGTAGCATATCCCTCTTTTGGAGGCAACGCTATCCTCGGCCATATTGGTCTGAGTCAGCAGGGATACAGTCCCGCAAGGCCGGTTTAAAGTTTTAATAGTAGTTTATTTATAAGAGATTACAAGTCGTTCTTACTTCCCTGATTTGATACTATATGCCTCAAAGAAAGTCCTAATAAGCTTAAATCAAGTCCTCGAAGGATCTATACACTAAACGAGGCAAGAACTTTACCCAAACCACCCTTCTAACCCCCTTCTAAGCAGTGAACGCGCTTTATATAGACTATAAAGACACGAATGAGTGAATCAACAAAACATGAAGAAATGATTGAATAAAGTTCACTTTCAATATAAAAAAAATAGTTATTAAGTCATTAATACATACCCAAATAAAAAGTTACCGACACTTAGAAATCAAAATTAATACATAAATAACTTGTCTTCACCAAGTGATGTAAGAGATTAGCCAAGCATGGCCTTTGTTTGACAAAAACTCTTACTATCGATCTTGGATCCTGAGACTACTACACACACACTAAGGATGGATGATGGATGAATGTGGTGGATGATGGTAGTAGTGGTGGTGGAGTGGTGGTAAGTGTGAGAGAAGTGGTTTGCCAAGTGATGAGTTGCAAATGAGAGTAGTGGTGGTAGAGTGTCCCTTGTCGTCTTCTGTTTGTGTTTATATTCAAGGAACCTTGAGTAGGGTACGACCCCATGCCCGCAGGCACGGCCCCATGCTTGGGTTCTGGTTTATTGTTTTTGTCTTTGGGGTGAAGCTTTGTAACAACCCTCATTAAAAGTCCTATTTATTTTATTATTTTATCCAATAAAAAAACCCTAATTGAGACACCCAAGTGATTCTACACAAACCCTAAAATTTTCAGAACAATCAGAATCAGGATCAGGGCCCCTAAAACTCAGGGGGGTATTTCCTACTCGACGATTATCCATATATCTCGTTGTCTGAATTGAATTTTCTCGTTCCGTTGACTCAGCAGGCCTACAACCACACGTGGCCACCCTATAGCAAAATTATGACCCTTACGGACCGTAAGGGTTGAGTCTTACGGTCCGTAAGCGATGTCAAAATCGAGTATAAATAGCAGGCATTTGGGACTTGATTCTGCGCGTTTGTTTGACGATCAAATTCCAATTATACATTGAGATATAGCAGAAATAGTCTCAAAATCATTAATTAGTATAGCGGGGTGCTGCTACGATGCCGGGTATTAACTCGATCGCTACTACGATTCAATGTCCGATCGATAGAAACTATCCGATGGATGTTTTAGTACTATCCTTTGTCATTCGTCGTGATTCCGATAGGATGTTTGAGTACCACCTGAATTCGGGGAATACTCTGTCATTCGTTGTGAATCCGATGGATGTTTAAGTGATTGCACTTTGTCATTCGTTGTGAGGGTTTTAATCTCGTGAGTTATCGTAAATGTTGAATTAAGTTACCTACCTAGTTCGTGTGCACTAGGTTACAAGATTAATCAATAGGCTAAGCTCTGCCTGTATAAATCTGCAATCTATCAAGGCTTATCTGTAGATTAAACTTTGCCATTAGGAATCTGCATGCTTATAATGTGAGTCATTCTCTTTTTATCAACTATTTTACAATACCTCAAATTATTTTCAAAAGTTATAATTACAGGGACTAAATCGTGGATATCTTAAATCACTGGCTAGTGGGGTATTGTGCACATTACTAATTTTCTCCCAGTTAGGTTCATTGACCTACTAGGGATAATCATCACTATTTAGGTTCATTGACCTAATAGTGGTATGACCATCGTCACCATTGTGACAGGGCGCCAGATAAAAATAAGATAGAAGCCATTGTAATCGCTCTTATGCTGTAATTTATAACAATGTTTTCTAGTTATACTTTGCAGTGATTAAGTCTTTGCCAATCTTTAAGAAGCAAATGTAAAAACTCTTAATGCTGTAAATTATAACAAATATGTTTTAATTAAAATGAATGAACTCACCAGTATTTCCTGCTGACAAAACCTTTTTAAAACACGTTTCAGGTAATTACAGTAGATTGGAGTAAGAGATGGATACGGCACTGAAAGGCATCAAGAAGTGGCTTATTTATTAATTAAATCAAATTAAGAAATGTTGTTTTATGTAATAAAATTTATCTTTATTAAAGCTACCATTGTAAAACATGGGTTTATCCCATTTATTTAATAAATAAAATCCGGTGTTTTCTAAACTCTGATATTTTTCCTAACTCACGGTCCTGATGAAATTTCCGCTGCATTATTTTTCAAAATAATCACCGGTACCACCGGGCTGCTCGCGGCTTCCGATTCCGTCCAGGGTGGGTCGGGGGCCGTGACAGAAGGTGGTATCAGAGCCACTGCTTTAAGCCTTTAGGTGTTGTGACAATAATACCTAAGTTTGTATAAAAGAGTTAGGAGATTGCTGATAACTGGTAGCATACATGATAGCATTTAGACTTAAACTTAAGAAAATATGCCTTAGTATAAACTTCAAGATAAGCTAAGTACTTATATGAATAAATTATGATGGGTTTTTATACGCCATAAGAATGGTAATTAAAATATTGCAAGATATGATAAATAAGCAAGAATTAATATTAATTATTGCTTATTAATATTACTTGGACTAGAATAAAGATATGTTATGGAAATACAAGTTTCCTTGATTCTGGATAAAAGCCCTAATGAAAGAGGCACTTTTAAAAATACTATTTATGGGAAATAGAAAATTTTCTCCGGCAAGACTGGGTATGGTGTAGCAGACCCTCCAGTTTGTCCGGATATACTGGGATTACCTCTCCGGCCCGAACCGGATAAGACGGGGTATATAATATGTCAAACGAGTGACAAGATTTCCCTAAATAGTATTATGACCAGATATCTGACTGGTTTTTTTTTGGAAATTTGAATCTGTTAAATACATTGACCTGAAAGATGGTATGTTTATTTCAGCATGTGAAATATATGATTATATAGATATGTATATCTACTAGTCCTTTACCCGCGCGATGCGGCGGGAGTGGCGATTTACAACAGGATAGTCGTTTTCTGTTAGTTTCTTAATTCTCTTGTAATATATTGTATAGTACTTATGTTAGTTTTCTTATTCGTGGCGTTTGTGTGGTCTATATATGTCACATGTAGCGGGCTCACACTATGTCACATATGTGGTATTTGACACTTTGTCGGCCCCATTCCTTAAAACCACCACCATTCAACATACTCACATGTGAATGATAATTAATGATATATGTGGTGTTTGGCACACTCCGCCCCATTCCTTAAAACCACCAGCATTAAACATAGTTATGTATGAATGATAATTAGTGATATATGTGGTGTTTGACACTTTATCGCCCCAATTTCTTAAAACCACCACCGTTTCACATAGTTGCGTGTGAATAATATATTTTTGGTGCTCGTTAATGGGCTAACGCCCATCACAATAGTGCACAAGAATAGCGCCTTTGTTCAGAGTATCACCCCCAAATAGGTGTCTTGGCAAGTGGGTAACCTCACTACACTTGGTCTTGCGTACGTCTTGTAAAAACCTAAAGAATGGTTCATAATAAAGCCATGTGCCTCATATTGGTGCTCTACAGTGAGTGTAAGTGTGTCTTAAGGCCGCTACCACCTTATGTCAACTAAAATAGCAAACTTCCATTTTTGAATTACCAAATGATAGTTGATTAGTTGCACCTTTCCTTTTTTGAAAACAATCCAAGTTGAAATTACATGTCAACCAACTTCCCATGGTAAAAACAAACCGATTGCATTAAGTGAGTCTAAAAAATTCATTCAATTATTTTGGCCAAAAAAAAGCAATTTACATAATTTACATACAATGTTTTGTTAAGGGATGCCCTTTCATAACACAAATTAACAAAAAAGCATCTACTCAATAATCAAATGTTAGTCAAATTCATAAAGCATTTCCACATTTCCACACTATAAATTTACAACATTTTTTTATGCATAAAGGGGTTGTACCTAAGGCTTAGGAGAGTTTAAAAAAAATAAATATTACACTTTTAACCTAAAACTATTTGTTTTTTTTACTTTTAACCCAAAAGTTTTCATCTTTTGCAAATTTAACCTCAAAACTTTTTTACTTTCAACTTTGGTCACCTACTTTTCATATTACACTGATTTTTCATTTAATGTTTCGCTCCAAATTTTGTGAGTTATCATGGTGCAATGTCTGTATATGGTTCAACGTTTTTACATTTCGCTTTATGTTTTGTTCTAAATTTTGTGAGTTAACACAACGAACGTGCGTGTGTGGTCAACGTTTTATGCGGTCTACTTTTTTCTGGTTTGACAGGGTCGTCGCAACGCGCAGGTTCTAAATTGGCTTTTTAACTCTATCGTTAACCATCACGATATATCTTGACCACGACACACGTAAAGAAAGCATCATGAACCATATCAAACTCAAAATAAAACACTATCATTGAGTTGCACATTAGTTTGGATATAATACAAAATTACTTTGAACGCCAACAACATAAGTGGCAATTGTAACTTTAAAAACTTTGTTTACAAGGACGATAACAATGAAATGGTAAATCAAACCACTGAATTCTTAACAACCTTTTTATAATCATCTTGGGCTTTCAGCATTCACTTTGGTCAGGAAAAGTAACACATTTGAACACCTTGCACTTAGGACACAACACATACCCAACCTGTCAAAAACGAATCGAATCAGTTGATCATCACCAACGATTAAAACTGATAAAACAACGGATGACATTACTTACCACTCTGCAAGATGGGCATCTACTATAGATGCGATTTGTTTTAGATTTTACATTTGTCTTTTGACCTTCACAGAAATCACAAAGCAACCATCCTCTTCCATCACAAGGCTTACATCCAATCCCAACATCCGTTGTTGTAGCCTACAGAACACATTCAAAACACCAACAGTATTATGATTATAGCATCTGAGGCTATGTGCCCAACCCATGATGTGAAACAAAGTAAACTGTATTTCAGAATCATGAAACATCAAATATAGAGAAAACCATTTCAAAGAGTAAATTGATTGCAAATGAAGCAAATCCTATATTTAATTCATCAGAATCAACTTCAAAGACCGCCAAAACTTTTAATTTAATTAACAATCAATATACTATATATTTACTTAAGAATTACCATGAATATAATGACCCTTTTTATTAAAAACAATTCAGGATACGTTCTTGCTACTAAAACTGTCGGTTGCGACTTGTAGTTCACGTAGAGAAAACCTCTTTAGTTGTCCCAAATGAACAGTGGGGTCCTCCTCAGCTGCACATATCAGAGAATTAATATAAGTGAGCAGAAAACGATTATTAAGGAACCAAAATAAGACGATTATCTTTGTTCAATTAACAAACCTGGTACATCAAAGAAATGATCTTGTGCCTTTGTGCGCCGCCACCAAGCAATAAACATCCGAACCCGACTAATAAACATCCGAATATAAGCATGTGGGGTGCAGCTGCCATCATAAAAGATCCAAGTGCGAAAATTACATCAGCGATAAGCGTAGCACTTTTGCGGCCTTGATCGTCATTTAACCACCCACCGGCTGCAGCTCCAATCATTGCACCAAGTAAAGCCATGCTAACAATTGTCTCCTGCGTATAACATACATGATTTAAAAGGTCAAAGATTGAGGCAAAGAGCCAAGAGTTAAGTAGCTGATAACTGATTTTGCACCTGTAAAAAGCTGCTTTGATCAACGATCCAGTATCTAAATATCTAAGATTGTCTACTTCCAGATCACATCACGAAACACAATTTAAAAATTTAAGAAAATGTAGGAGTAATGACACACTCCTACAGTTTCACCGTTTGACTCACTGAGTCAACTCGGTCATAACTGACCTATCCTTGCAAGGTAAGCAGTGGCTATCACAAGCATTAATGAGAAAATTCACTCCTATAGTTTCACTGTTTGACTCACTGAGTCAACTTAGTCACCACTGAACTGTCCTTGTAAGGTAAGCAATAGCAATCACAATCATTAATCAGATGGTTCTCCCTCAAAAATCATACAAAATGCAGACTAAAACACAAACATTAAGAAAGACGTCAAAAATTGTCGATATATAAATATAGAAAATTACAAATTTCATCTATCAAAGAGTGTTTGATCTGATTAAATAAATGAAACGACAAATTGAACTGAAACTATCAAATAAAACCATGAAGAAACCTTCAATCGGCTTCAAATTGAGTGTGTGTGTGTGTGTGATTATATATATATATATATATATATATATATATAACACAAATCTCATCAATCAAGGAGTGTTCGATCTGATTAAGTGAATGAAACAACAAACTGAACTGAAAAAAAATCAAATAAAACTATGAATAAACCTTAAATCGCCTTTAAACTGCCAATAAATAAACGAATCCCATCAATTAAAGAGTGTTCGATCTGAATTAGTGAATGAAACAAAGCCTTAACAAATATGTGAATCCTAGATCTGCTACAAAACACAGCTAAAAAAACTAAACAACACACACGCTCTAAACCCTAATAGAGATGAAAACCCCTAACTGAGATATTGTAATCGAAACCTGTGAAGCTCGAATCAACAAAAAGCCTTAACAGAGATACGAAGCCCTAATTTGTCATCACTCCGGGAGACTCTCGCAACGCAATCACCATCCTCAGCCGTCATCTAGAAATCCTTCAAGATTCTGAAAGTATTACACAAATCCGACATAGATACATCCAAAATAATAGCAAATCTGTTAAAAAAACCTTATAACATTATAGAAATTAACATGGTATAAACATAAACTACTCAAATAACAACAATAATGGTAGATATAGTTAAAAAAAGGTACCAATCTGGCCACCAACCAAGCCATGTGTCTTCATCATCGTCTTCCACACACGACCACTATCTAAAGTAATACAAAGATCTAACTCAAATAACAAACAAAAAACAATAGGTATAGGTAAGAAAATGGTACTGAGAGGTCAAACCGTGTCGATCTGGTGTCAGTTAAAGAGATATTCACGATCTAGTGCCATTGAGAAAGCCTTGGTCTTGAATCGACTGGGATAAAACCTAGATCTTGAATCATCTGGGGAAACCCTAGATCTGAATCGCTGGAGAGAAAGCCTCTGCAAATGAAAAATGAAAAGGAGGTGTATGGGGAATTGGGTATGAGATGGAGTTCAAAATGAATGTAAATTTTGGACGGTGCAGATCACCATTTGTGTGATGTAATTCTATAAAAATGAATGGTGCAGATTGCAATCCGTGTGATATCTCAAGTGCAATCCGTGTGATGTGTTTCTTTGAAGGACATAATTGGAATTGCAAATTATATTGTGCTTTAGAGGTTTGTACAACATGCTTTAGGGGTGTTTTAAGGAAATTTTTTTGGACATTAAGAAGTCCTTCCTATATGCTTTATAAAGTAGTATAGATAAGGAATTCCAAAAGCCAAATAGGAATAAAGCACAAGTATATATGTCTAGATTTCTTTACTAGGAATCTCTTTTCCGATATCAAACATTATTTCGTTTGATCATTTACCTTGTAACTCGAGCGACAATAATAACAATGGAAACCCATTAAGTTGGGACACCATCAAAAGTATAAGAATTTCCAATACGTTACCATAACTATTAACGCAAGTAAGAAACATGTAAAGTTGTGCTAGAGCACAAGAAAACACATGAAACTTAGAAAAAAAAAATTATACGACCATAAACTTTAAAGTATTTCACACACGATTTTCAAGGCAAGACCTTTGAAAAATATAAATTAGGCACGATGACACCAATGCTAATTCCATCAGCGGAAGAACTACTACTCAAAAAGAAGCACTTTACCACACGATCCTATAAATGACATAAATCTCGTTGAGGTACGTTGAAATAAAATTTTTACAACCATCGGTGCACAGTCTAATCAGAGTCATAATTATTATCACTGCAAAAAGGAGTCACATACCTTTGCAAAATTCCCTATTTCATTTTATTCGACATTCCCTGGTAATGTCACTTAACAACGGTTATCACAAGAAATTCCAGATAAAGTCTTATATTTCTTTCGTTGAAATTCTGACTTTTGCATATAATAAATTAACTTTCGTATTTCTACTTTCCCTAATAGTCATCATACCATAAGGATTTCTTTTATAGTAGCGAATATTGATCTATATTATTTCCTGGTAAATTCACACATTACACATGCACTATTGTTGCGCATGTGATTCATTTGACTTATAAAGACCACTGGAGGGCTTCATTCCGATTTATTATTCCATCCAAAATTTAAATATCATTCCGCTTTTTGTACTGTGAATCGCATTATTGCAAAACAATAACTCCTCGATATCGAGTCAATAAATTTCTTGAAAAGCTTAAATTTTCTTTGGCATACAGAGTTTCTATAATAACCATGTCCGAACTTTCTTATTAAAACTTGTTTTGTTTAAATCAAGTTCAAATTATTTGACTTACTCACAGTACATATTCATTTCAAGATCCCATATGATGGATGGAAGCTATCATATTCAAAATAGTCCCAACAAGCACTTCATTTGTTTTGAACCATAATAGGCTTGTTTAAAATCTTCGACTTCATTGAATCATTTCTTTGATCATGATCACCTTGTACTAACAAAATTTAAAGCTTACACTAATCTCGTTTATATATATCCTATACGGATTTAATTATTTATATATTTATAAAAGCCATCTTAACACCAATCGTGTGTTAAGATAATGATACACAAATTTTTGTCATATTTCAGTATATCTCTTAATGATTCTTACAACATCAATCTAACCTTTCGTGATAATTATTGCTTTAATATCTTTAATCGAAAAACATTATATAAAATTTATTTATATATGGAAACTTACATAAGTGATTACTTAATTTACAAAATAGTATTATTATATTCTTATTAAACCATTGAGGTAAAGAATTTATATTTTTATATATAATTTATGTTGAAGTATACTCGCATTTAAGTTCATGTTCAGTTATTTATTATTGATAATATTAATTTTATTATTAATAATAAATTAATAACAGAAGTGTTAGTATTATTTTAAAATACTAGGGTTATTATCAGGGGCAGGTATTGAATAGCCTAGCCTTAGTTAGGCATGGACTGGCCACCTACGCTTAAACAAGGCAGCACTAACCAATATCCAACCATGATAATGACTAGTTAATATATATAAATTAAGTCATCATACTTATTTAGAAAATTTTAATTATATATAAAAATATTTTACTTTGTACTGTAAGGAGAAGACATATTTTCATAAAACAATACAAGAATTAGAGGGACGAATAAAATTATATAAATAATTGTGTATCACATGTTTTGTGGTAACTATGTACTGTAACACTTTATTAAGAAAATAACCATATAAGAATAATAGGGTAATTATCAAATTAAGTTGGGTTAAGGGAACTATATACTCCATTTTCAAACATTTTAAATACATTCACAACGTTATATGATTTCAAAATGAAAATAAGTAACCACATAAAATTGACCCATTAAGTGTTATATATATTTACAAAAATATTTTACAAATACTTTTGTATAATAAATATTTTTACATCTTTATTTATAACTTTCATTTAACGTTATAAATAATAATGATTTCTTTTACAAAATAATAATACTAAAATATTTTGTAATGTAATAACTTCATTGCGATATTTTGTAATATATATTACATAGTAAATATAAGTTATTTTACAGAGTATAGTAAAATACTAAAATAATATTTATTTAAAAGTGGTGACCATTTACATATAATAAAAAATATGTAACAAATAATATATATTACATAGTATTTATATTTGATATATAAGATACGATTCAGACATGAACACAAATAATATATATTACATTTGCTTTACAAAAAATAATAATGGTTGGTCATGCCAAAACAACTTATTTTTATTATATTTCAATCTCTAGGATATAGTATGAAAAATATGATCCCTAAAAGTGTACTATCACAATTAAAACAACTTGGAACTTTAAACCGTAATACACTAACTTTAATGTCTTTTAGTGTATTTTTGCAATTCACTCATATCAGCACATTGATTTTCTCATATCATAATTTAATATTTGACACATCATTTTTCATACTTTTATTTCATTCGGAATCTGTCAATTCTAAGTCTTCCTCAGTTACCAATCAAAGTAAGCTTTCTTTTGACAAAGAATTTTATTGATTCTAAAAAGTCCTTCAAATTCATTTTAAAAATCTATTGATCATATATCTTTTGGCTTAAACCTAGTCATCTTGGAAATTATATCATTTCATCTCATTCGTTTGTCATCGATTTCTTGAACTAATTCAGTTGAACCATTGAATCCTACTTATGGTACAACTCGTATTCACAAAATTTGATATTTAAATCTGTGTCATTTTGTTGACTAAATTATGACATAAATCTAAAAGAAATATCATAACCTAAATACACCTGGGAGCTGGAATCTGAGATGAAGAAAAAGTATTCCTACTTATTCCAGTAAATCTCGAGGACGAGATTTTTATTAAGGTGGGGAGAATGTAACAACCCTAATTAAAAGTCCTATTTATTTTATTATTTTATCCAATAAAAAAACCCTAATTGAGACACCCAAGTGATTCTACACAAACCCTAAAATTTTCAGAACAATCAGAATCAGGATCAGGGCCCCTAAAACTCAGGGGGGTATTTCCTACTCGACGATTATCCATATATCTCGTTGTCTGAATTGAATTTTCTCGTTCCGTTGACTCAGCAGGCCTACAACCACACGTGGCCACCCTATAGCGAAATTATGACCCTTACGGACCGTAAGGGTTGAGTCTTACGGTCCGTAAGCGATGTCAAAATCGATTATAAATAGCAGGCATTTGGGACTTGATTCTGCGCGTTTGTTCGACGATCAAATTCCAATTATACGTTGAGATATAGCAGAAATAGTCTCAAAAGCTTTAATTTCAAGTAATTCATTTTTATCGTTTATAGGCTTTTCATATCCCAATGTTAACATAATCCAGCTATCATAAGTGTAAGCCTTCACCCAGTTTTCAAATCTAGTGCTCCACCAATGATAATCTTCGATATTCATTAATTTTTGGTGGCTTTTGATGATTTCCGTAAATATTATCATAGTTCAAACTCTCAGGAATAACATTTGAAACAGTCTTTGTCACGAGTGTTTCTTCGGTTGTGAATGCAATGTAAAATGTGTTGTAGAATTCTTCAGCCATGATCTTGAAAATTTGAATAACCTGCAAACACACAATCAACCACTTGATTTAGCTTTGAAAAATAAACCAACACAAGATCTCGGTTCGTACGAACGTGGAATGGTTACTGGGTTCGTACAACGGAACACTAAACAATAATTATATTATAAATCCCGGTTCGTACGAAGCTACCTCCTGGGTTTGTATGAATGCGAAATAAAGACAATTTGATAATAGATCCCGGTTCGTACGAAGGCACCCTCTGGGTTTGTACGAATGGATAATCTCTAGGTTCGTACTAACTCAGTTTCGTAACGAACAACCTTCAAACTTCATATTTTTCATTAATTTGATAATGATTTTGTATGAATTTTGATCTAAAACTTTGTAGGATTGATTAAACTGGTTTTCACACAACATATCTGAAATTTAGCCAATTTTAACCGTGAAA
Source organism: Helianthus tuberosus (assembly GCA_030545235.1). Lineage (NCBI taxonomy): Eukaryota > Viridiplantae > Streptophyta > Magnoliopsida > Asterales > Asteraceae > Helianthus > Helianthus tuberosus. Next base: position 76,665,535 of record CM060408.1, read on the forward strand.
TTTTGTAGATCTTAGTTTAAAGTTCAAAAAGAATGAGTAGAAGATGAGTAGAAGAACATGTGTGTAGAAGATGATGAAATCAGCTCTGATGAAGATGAATCTGTGTAAATCTTCGTGTCTTCAATCCGTGCAATCAATCACCCGCTCTGATACCACTTGTGGATTTGCCCTGAGGATCGAGTCTTCAACCGTTGAATGCGTAAAACGCGTATCTTGTGCGGAATCCAAGTACGTGTGTAGATTGAACACAAAGATGTAATTAAATGTTGATTTCTATTGATTATAGAACGTTACAAAACCACGAAATCAAACTGACAGAGTTTCTCCTCTAAGTCAGCAAAGTTACAAATGAACAAGACCCTACACTCCTATATATAGGAACAGTGCCTTCGTACGAAGAAGCCTACGGATAGACTCGGTTCGTACGAACCGACTCCCTTCGTACGATCCTTCTATGGTGACTCCCTTCGTACGAACTGGTTTCAATACACATTAACTTTATATTTTACTCTGTTCAGCACCAGTCTTGATTCTTCTGAATAAGCTACGTTACGTGATTGACGGAAGCGATAGACATATGCACTCACAGACATGATTGATTTAGAACTTTTTTAAGAAAAACAAATATTTTTAAGCATAACATACAGTTTAAAATTTCATTTAGCTATATATACATTCACATACCTCACAAGTGATCACTCAACACTTGGCCAAAGATGTATAAAGTGAAACGCTCGGTCCCGGTACGGAACTTACTCATACCATATGCTTGTCAAGCAATCAAATCTCCTCCATTTTAACTTAAACCTTGTAAATATCAAGAGGAATTTGAAGGCGTAGGCTTTTGGTTAAGGGTATGGTAGTTTTATTTAAAAGTGGTTAAAGGCGTAAAATGTCAGTTTTCTTTTGAAAATTTATTTGTGACTTTATGAACTAAATAAGTGCTTAAGCAACAGATTTGCTTATTTATTTTGAGCAAATGATTTTTTTTCATAAAATAAAGTCACATGCTTTTGTGTTTTTTCAAAAAACCAAATTTTACTAAAATAAAAGGTGTAAAAATAAAAAAAGATGGTTTTTGGGTGATGGTGTTTAGTGGGTTTTGAAATGAAATGGTTAGGCTCAAAGGGGTTAACTAAGGGAAGTTTTTGTGGGAGATAAAAATAGAAAATTAAGGTTGAAATGAAAAAGGGTTTAAAAATCTTAATGTCACAATCATATACTTACTTGGATTAATCAGGTAAGGACCAGGAATGTATTTTCTTGTCAAGTTCTAGATTTGTAAGAACCATACGGGCTATTTACACAAGAAATGAAAGATGAGCATTTAGTATAGATATGATATTGGATGCTCGTTAAAGGCTCAAAACTCACAATGTTGTGGAAAAGGGTAAAAATGTGTAGGTACATATACAATCAAATTTTAAAAATTTGCCATGCCTTTTGTATGAATTTTTCTTATGTGGTTATTTTTATCACAGCGCCATCGGTTGTAAATTTGTAAAAACTTGAACTTTTTAGAATTTGGTTTTCTAACTTAAACTATAAACAAGACAAAACAAACTAAAAAAAAAATTGAAAAAAGATTTGGGGTGTTTTAGCGGTTCCGAGTAGAGTTTTGTGAAAGGCTCGTTTTAGGACAAACAATTTCAAGTTATTCAAGTCCCCCCCCCCCCCCTCACACACACACACTTAAATTAAACATTGTCCTCAATGTATCCAAAATTGGTTGGATTGATTAAATGTGTAAAATGTGTGTTAAAAACAACAAATTTTAAAAAAAACAGGCACTGGACACGGCCCCGTGTGTGAGAGCCACGACCCTCTGTCAAAAGTGCCAGTAACGAAATTTTCCAGAAGACAAACACGGTGGAGTTCCTATGGGGTACGGCCACGTGTCAAGGTTCCAGAATCTAAATTGTTTCAGCGGACTTGGGGCACGGGGGCGTGTTTACCTCACACGCCCCCGTGCTGCACTTACTGATTTGAAGATTTTCAGTCGGGAGTTGTCTGTATTCATGCTTTGGTTGCTGGTTCAACATCCTTTGGCCTTTCTCATCATTTTTGCACACTTTATTTTTTTTTTTTTTCATTACACCAAATTCATTTCATTTCATTCATAAAAAGATAAAAAAAAATACAAGAAAAATTAAAATAAAGTCCTAAGATAGATATATAGATATATGCTTGATGGATGCCTTACGAGATTTTATTTAACCCCTAATAGCTTTTCCTTGGATCTTCGGAGGGCTTCAAGCTATTCTCCGGACGTGCTCTTTTAGAGGTCGTTGAGCATTTCCTCTATCTCCCTTGGTAGGAAGATAAATGGTTCCTCGTCGACCTCCTCTTGAGGCAGGGGAGTGGGATTTATCGGAACCTCGAAGTGAGCATTGATTGGAGGCTTCGGTGGGGTGAATAACCTCGTTGGCAAGGTTCCAATCTTCTTGAGGCCAGATTGGCTCTATTGGGGGCACAACCAAAATGTTCAACCTTCGGTGAAGAAGGTTGATCTCCCTGAAACTATCTTCCAGGGCCATGGTGAGGTAGTTCACTCGGTCGATTAGGACTTCCTCCACCGCGGTTATTTATTCGATGGATTCTCTCAAAGCACTCACGTATTGGACAAGAGTGGCCTCTAGAGAGAGTCTTCTCCCCCTGGAGTTATTCCTTGAGCTTGTTGATGATGTACTACTCTGTTGGCTCGACATGCTAGTTAAACATGACAAACCGTTAACAGGCAAGTCACACGGCCCTGTGCTTATGAGGCACGGCCCGTGTTGAATCAACAGCTCTGATGTTTCAGCCCAATAACCTTTATTTTAAGTTAAATCTGTTCGATTTCTTACATTTCTGAACATAAATAACTTAAAATAAAGTTTTAAAATAGTAGATTTGCAAAAATTTGGGATAAAAATCATGCTTTTGACCTACCAATTGAAGCTTTCAAGCTTGAAGCTTCAAGATTCAATGGAGGTTGTTGAAGGAAGAAGAAGAAGAAGAAGAAGAAGAAGAAATGGCTAAAAGTAGTAAAGAAAATAGGTTTAAGGAAACCTTTTAAGAACATACCTTTCCTGGTATATGCGCAAGATCTGGAAGGATCTTAGTCTTTTAGGAATTGGTCCAAACATTCTTCTCATGGTTGACTTTATAGAAAGTGACAGCATGTTGACACGGCCCCATGTCTCCTGCATAAGTCAGAGAATATTGTCTGTTAGTGAGACACGGCCCATGTCAAGGTTGACACGGCCCCGTGTTGAAAAAAACGGGGGGCACGGCCCCGTGTTCTTCTGACACGCCCTCATGTCCGGAAGTAGATGGCACACGGCTCCGTTTTCGAGGAACATGGCCCCGTGTCTTAGGATTTTTATGAAGTTTCGTTGGAAGTTTTAAGGAAGCGTGTTTTATCGGGGGGTTCCTTACTAGTTGGAACAACACCGAATTGCCTGATATACCTTAGGCTCCGGCGAGAAGTACGAAAACGCAAGAGGTTATCGGAAAGATAGAATCGTAATTTAAAAGTAGGAGGGCAAAACCTTCCTTTATTACCTTTTCCGGGATCTTGTTAAAGAAGGTGTGAGTCGACTCGCACTCATCCAAACCGTCGGTGTGAAACTCACACACTATATAGGGGACCTTCATTGCGAGGTCGATACAGGGACGATTATCGCCTTCGTTTTCGCAAGTGACTAGGGTAGTTTTGTTAGTCTCGGTATTGTTTATTCCTGAATGTGGCTCCATCGAATCTCCTTCGCTTTTATTAATTGATGAATATCGCGCCTTCATCATAGATTCTATTTCTTTGAGTTTCTGGAGAATCCTCTTTTCTATTTGACAAACTTCTTCTGAACCTATGTCTCCCATGGAAGACGTTTGATGGAATTCAGGTGGATGGAAGTTATTATTGTTTTTACTCCCGCCCATCTTAAGGTGATCGTCACAGGAAAACGATGGGTCTAAATAGTGGGATTAAATCTTAGAATGGAACATTCTAATTCTTATGCATTCCTCCACATAACCGACATCAGTCACCGTAAGAGTGGCGGGGGTAAAAAAAATCATTAACATCCATGTTTGCTAGATAAATTTTAATCGTCGGGATCAAACGGTACTGTTTTCTCAACAACTGTTGTTGTCATACGGCCCAGTGTTGTAGTTTGTGTCGGGCAGAAAACCGTTTTTGTTACTAGGGATGTGACACGGCCACGTGTTGATCACACACAGCCCCGTGTTACTCTTGCAGAAAATAGAAAACAAGGAGAAAACGAAGAAAAAACCTAAAAAGAAAAGTTAGAAAAGTATAAAAATGATTAGGCCGCCGGTTTTAAACTTTCTTAAAATTCTTATGTCCACGCCAATGGTGCCAAAAACTTGATGTGCTTCGAGTGTGTACGGATTTTTATTATATTTTTAAGTACCTTTTACTCTTTTATCAAGCTTTAAATTTATAAAATACGATATAAAACTATCACTCTCTACAACACGCTAGGGTAAGTGCACCTATTGTTGGCGTAGTATAGTGATGGTAAGATACCGAGGTCATCCAAGGACACACGAGCTTTTAATACCGAAATATCTTTGATGTCTAATCTAACTAAATTTTGAGAGAAGATTTTTGTTTTTGATAGATATAAATAAAGAAACTACATAAATAAAAGAAAAGATAGACAAGATAGAATCACTTGGATCCAACTCATCATGTATGTATCCTTTGATGATTTCAGCACTTTGGGTTTTTTAAGAGATTATCTTAGTTATAGTGGCATGTCCCTCTTTTAGAGGCAATGCTACCCTCAACCATATTGGTATGAGTCAGCAGGGATACAGTCCCGCAAGGCCAGATTATTGAAAGATAATAAAGTAAGTTATTAATGCAAAATCTGTCATGTCCCTCTTTTGGAGGCAACGCTACCCTTGGCCATATTGGTCCAAGTCAGCAGGGATACAGTCCCGCAAGGCCGGTTTAAAGTTTTATTAGTAGTTTATAAGGGATTACAAGCCGTTCTTACTTCCCCGAGTTGATGCTATCTGCCTCAAAGGAAGTCCTAATAAGCTTGAATCAAGTCCTCGCAGGATCTATACACGGAACGAGGCAAGAACTGTGACAACTCGTATTTTACGAACCTTTCATTGTGCCTTAATGTAACTTGTATGAACTTACGTGATTAATTGATGTGTTTGAATACAATGAATGTTATAATTTTATATGTTATGTGTTACATAGTTGTAATGTGAATAAGTAAGTTTAAACGCACAAACAATTGGGCCAACTCCACTCGTCTTGAACCCGTGGCCCAAGGGCAACCCATGAATGGGTTTGGCCCATTTCCTTTATGCGGATAACAACGTGGGGGTGGGTGTTTACCCCTCATAACCTTGCAAAACATAAACACACACTAAACCCTAGCTTTCTCTCCTCTTTACTCAAGACTCGACGGCAGCCATCCCCCAAGATGGAAGTTTCTTGTTCTCGGCCCTAACACCCTCCTCGATGACTTATAATCTGGTTAGTGTGATTTGTTGATTGTATTCTTTGTCGAGTTTGTGTGATTATGTTTCGATTGTTTGGAATACTATGAATCATCATGTTAATTGTGTTGTTAGAATTTGATGGATACCATGATTAAAATCGATAACTTGTGCACATGAGAATTGAAATATAGTGATGTAGGGTGTTATGAATATAATGGCTAATTGATGATGATCATGAACTAGGATTTCACAATGATTGATGCTTGAGTTGTAACGAATTAGAGGTAATCTGCTAATGCTTGGGTGTGTATGAGTTGTTGTTAATTGATGCCTAGGAGGTGTAATATGAATGTCTTGATTTCTGTTATTCGATAACGATGAGGATGATTATGTTAATGATTGTGGTTAATCATAAATGGAATAATTAGGGTTTGAATAAGTTAAGAATTATAACTGTTTTAATCCTTGATTGGGGTCGAAATAATGAGATTTATGTTTGCGTAATTTATGGGAAATTGGTAGACTGGTCCGATCGCACAAGAGTATGTAATCGCACAAGTCGACCTCAATCGCACAACAGAAATTGAATCGCACAAGGGATTGGGCTCATGAGTTGTTTGGGCCGTACACCAAACGCAAAGCCCAAACCTAGTCGCACAAGTGATCCTAGTCGCACAAGTGGCCCAGTCGCACAGGGGGTCCAGTCGCATAAGCAGGTTTGGGCCAAACATTTCGTTGGGCTGCACTCTGGCCCACGAACAAGATGTCAGTCGCACAAGTCCAGTTCAATAGCACCAGTTGGGGATTGGACTCCACATGTTGGGCCGAACCTTCGTGTTGGACTACACACACACACTTTAATTTGATCACACATTTTGTTGGGCCGCATGAACTCATGATATGATTTAACTGTTGAATGTTTTGATTGAACAATGGATTTATGATGAGAATATGATTATGGCCGATTATGTGTTATGTGAAGACATGTGTACAACGTGTTGCTATGAAACTCGGTATATGTGAAACTAATGGATTACGGTAATCATATAGGCTTTGATTGACTAAGTGTGAACAAGCATTAAGTCTAACTGAGCAAACCAAGGTGAGTTCACTTCTCTTGAGCATGCATCCTGGTGGGTGGGACAATCATTGGGTATTCCTGAGAGGAATAAGTCATTTGGGTAAAACTGGGATGTTGGATAATACACGCACTCCTATCACCATTAAGTCCCATCTTGTTTGTTACCTGAGAGGTAACGGGGTATTAATTGGTAGCGCTATCTAGGTTTGGCACCCTCACCCCATACCTGAGGGGACGGGTGTGAACTAATGAGCCAGTCATGCCCAATGTTTTGATAGGGGCATTGGGGAAAGGGCAAAAATTATCTAGAGCCATCTTTTACGGTATCGAGTTATTATCAACATTACTTTCGGAATTGTTATTAAACTGGATTAAACACTTGGTAACTAAATGTTTTCATAAAACCGTGAACTCACCAGCGTTGTCTGATACACTTGTGTGCATGATCGCAGGTTATAGATATGTGTGGATGTGGAACTTGTTGTCTTGGATGCTGGAGTGGTCATGGGTCGAGATACATGGAAACTTGAAACAAGATTAGTTGGTTACATACGCTTCGGTTTGATTAAACTTTGTATTATGCTTCCGCTGAACACAACGAGTTATAAATAATGTTTTGTAACACTTTATCTTAATGAATGAAAGCTTTATTAAAAACTTTGTATGAGTTCAATGTGATTGGTGGCTAGATCCTGGTACGACACACGCCTTGCGGGGGTTTCCGCTTGGGGTATTTTTGGGGGTGTGACAGTTTGGTATCAGAGCGGTGTAAAGGTTAGCATCATTTCAGCAATGAAAGCCCAGAGGTGTCTACGGAGGGATTACCCCACTATATTGGCAACCGTTACTAATGTTAAGGCTAAGGAAAAGAGGATCGAGGATCCACCAATTGTTCGTGATTCCTCCCAGTGTACTACCCGAGGAACTTTCAGGTTTACTTCAACTATTGTAGGGAAGAATCTCAGTTTGATCTCGTACCAGGGGCAGCCCTGATTTCTCGTACTCCTTAGCGTCTTGCACCAGGAGGGTTGCAAGAACTGTCTAATCTACTACAGGAATGGTTGGATAGGAGTTTTGTTGGACCCAGTTTTTTTCGCTTTGGGGAGCCCCAGTTATATCAGTGAAGATAAGCCTTTACGTATGTGTACTGATTAATGAGAACTCAGCAGGGTAACAGTCAAGAACCGTTCACCTTGACCATGTATTGACAACCTGTTGACCAGTTGCGGGGATCAAGCTCCTATTCGAGGGTTGACCAACGAACGAGCTATCATCAGATAGAAGTCCAAGGAGAGAATGTTCCTAAAACGGCATATCAAATTCAGTACGACCACTACGACTTTGTATTCCGCGACCCTTGGGTTGATCAACACACCAGCAGCTTTATGGATCACATAAATCAACCGTGTATATTGATGACATTTTGAATCGTTTCCAGGAGAAAGGAACACCATGAGCGACACTTGTATCTCATCTTAGAGCTCCTGGGGGAGGAGCGGCTTCACGTGAAGACGGTCTAAGTGTGGCTTCTGGATTCGAGAAGTACACTCCCTTGGCCAACTTGTCAACGAATTGGGGATACACGTGGATATCACTAAGACCCACTTTATTAGAATTGGTCGGCACCAAAGAGTCCTTCGGGGACAAAGCAATTTCTTGGTCTCGCTAGATACTATCGTAGATTAATCACAAGATTTCCGAACATCGCGCAGCTTTGGCACAGCAGGGTGCTGTGTAATCGTGAGAGACAAAACAGGAGGACATCTTTTCAGCTTGTGAAACCCAACTTAGCAAAGTACCGAGCATCATCTTATACCCGAGGGTACGGGTGATCTAGTGGTATACCATGATGACTTGAATCAGAATCCCAGTTACACGCTGATGCGACACGAGAATGTGATGGCTTACGTGGTGGATTTACAGGAAGGATTGCACGAATCACAACCTGTGGAGAAGCTATGGTCTTTGGATTTAAGTTGGAGGCATTACTTGGACAGTACCAAATGTACTACCTAGACCGATCACAAGGGCCTCCCGTGTACCTTTGATTCGAAGGAGCTAAACATGTGATGGTATCGTTGGATGGAACCTTTGAATGATTTCGATTGTGAAACCTAGACGTGCACGAGCCTCGCAGCACACCATCAACTCTAGCCTACCTAATCAGATTCACCCTGCCCAAACTGAAGCATTAAAGGAAGAAAATTTTCAAGTTGGGTCCATGCGGGGCATGGAGGAGCAACTTTTGGCAAGTTGGACGACATTCGCTACTTCATGGAACGAATATGGATTCCGCTATTCGGAAACCGTAGGGAACTTGTGTTGAGCAAAGCACACCGGCCTCGATGTTCTAGTCATCTGGGTTTTGATAGGAGATATTGGGATTTATAAATCTTTTACTGGTGACCGGGCATGAAGGCCCACATAGCTGAATATTTGAACGATGTTTGAAATGTGCGAAGGTCAAGGTGGAATATCGGAAACCTTCTGCTTTGTGCCAGCAACCGGAAACACCTATATGAAAATGGGAACAGACTGCCACGGATTTTGTCGCTGGCCTACTTAAAACTCAAAACGGAAACAATATCACTTGGGCGATCGTTGATTGCCTCATGTAACCGGTACACTTTCTTGCAAGCAAGGAAAAATTGACAAGTCTTCTTATTTTGTGAATAATTACCTATGAAAGGCGGTTTCTAGGCACGGGGTGCCAACTCCTGTTACCTCTGATTTTGATCTATACCTGATTTATGACAGGCAAAACACAACACCCTTGGCTCACGTCTAGACACGAGCGTTGCTTATCACCGTGGGGCAAACGGTCAGAGTAAACGAACCATCCTGACACTCGAAGACATGCTGCGAGCATGTGTGTGATTGAATTTAGTAAAAGTTGGAAGGACACTTACCTTGGCTTGAGTTCTACTGCAGCAGTTATCATTCTAGTATTCAGACAGCTCTATTTGAGGCATTGCATGGACGATAATGCTAATCTCCTTGTTGGACTAAGGTGGGTGACAACCTAATCACAGGTCCAGGACTTGTACTCGAAACCCTTGGGAAGATTGTTTAGATCGAAAACTATTTGGCGGCAACGCGTGACCGTCAAGAAAGCTGATAAAGTTTAGGAAACACTAGGAGTTCGCTGCGGACGAACGTGTCATGATTGAAAGTTCCACCCTGGGAGGGTGCGGTGCGCTTTGGGGAAGCGTAGCAAGATGAATTTATGTCACGTTGAGCCATTCAAAATTCTGGAAAGAATCAGGGACATGGCCTATAAACTTGAGTTACCCGACGAATTGGGTAACGTGCACAATGTCATTTATGTCTCGAATCTAAGGTAGTGTTTGTCCTATGAAACATTTGTGATACCTTTATTAGACAAGTTGCAGTTGTTGAGGAGTCTATCGAAAACAAGGACGAGGAAGTCAAGGTTCGTTAACATAGTCGAATTCCAATCGTGAGAGTTCGTTGGAACTCCAGACGTGGACCGAGTTCACGTGGGAACGCAATGATCGGAGGAAGCTCTAGTATCCTCAGTTGTTCAAACGGTTGTACCAACTTCTGATATCATTGGCGAATTTCGGGACGAAATTCCCTTTCAAGTCGGGGATGATGTGGCACCCGAGGAAAATCCACAGTCATCCTGATTTAACATCTTGCCGCTTTGGATTACTTGTCAAATTTCGGGACGAAATTTCTTTCAAGTTGGGGATGATGTGACAATTCGTATTTTACGAACCTTTCATTGTGCCTTAATGTAACTTGTATGAACTTACGTGATTAATTGATATGTTTGATTACAATGAATGTTATAATTTTATATGGAGACAATTGCATATCTCCCCTTAAAAAACTGCTTAATTGCGTATTTACCCAACTTAAAATTAAAATTGCATATATCCCCTTCCTTAACTAATAAAATTGCAAATTTACCCATTTTGATTTATTTCATTAAAAACAAGTTATATAATGACTTTTTACCCTTATTTTTACTAAAACTTAAAAAAATACATATTTATTCATTTTTACTAGTTTTTGTAGATTTTTACTAGTTTAGCGGTTTATTTCAGTGTTTAAGTTTTAGTAAAATTTAGTAAAAATAATAAATATGTATTTTTTTAAAGAATTGTGAAAAATCCACAAAGACTAGTAAAAATGAATAATTTTTTTTTTTAAGTTTTAGTAAAAATAGTGGTAAAAAAGTCATTATATAACTTGTTCTTAATAAAATAAATCAAAATGGGTAAATCTGCAATTATATTAGGTAAGGAAAGGGGATATATGCAATTTTAATAGTTAAGGAAGGGGATATATGCAATTTTAATTTTAAGTTGGGTAAATACGCAATTAAGCAGTTTTTTTAAGGGGAAATATGCAATTATCCCTTTTATATGTTATGTGTTACATAGTTGTAATGTGAATAAGTAAGTTTAAACGCATAAACAATTGGGCCAACTCCACTCGTCTTGAACCCGTGGCCCAAGGGCAACCCATGAATGGGTTTGGCCCATTTCCTTTATGCGCATAACAACATGGGGGTGGGTGTTTACCCCTCATAACCTTGCAAAACATAAACACACATTAAACCCTAGCTTTCTCTCCTCTCTACTCAAGACTCGACGACAGCCATCCCCCAAGACGGAAGCTTTCTTGTTCTCGGCCCTAACACCCTCCTCGACGACATATAATCTGGTTAGTGTGATTGTCATGTGTTGATTGTATTCTTTGTCGAGTTTGTGTGATTATGTTTTGATTGTTTGGAATACTATGAATCATCATGTTAATTGTGTTGTTAGAATTTGATGGATACCATGATTAAAATCGATAACTTGTGCACATGAGAATTGAAATATAGTGATGTAGGGTGTTATGAATATAATGGCTAATTGATGATGATCATGAACTAGGATTTCACAATGATTGACGCTTGAGTTGTAAAGAATTAGAGGTAATCTGCAAATGCTTGGGTGTGTGTGAGTTGTTGTTAATCGATGCCTAGGGAGGTGTAATATGAATGTCTTGATTTCTGTTATTCGATAACGATGATGATGATTATGTTAATTATTATGGTTAATCATAAATGGAATAATTAGGGTTTGAATAAGTTAAGAATTGTAACTGTTTTAATCCTTGATTGGGGTGGAAAGAATGAGATTTATGTTTGCGTAATTTATGGGAAATTGGTTGACTGGTCCGATCGCACAAGAGTGTGTAATCGCACAAGTCCACCTCAATCGCACAACAGAAATTCAATCGCACAAGGGATTGGGCTCATGAGTTGTTTGGGCCGTACACCAAACGCAAAGCCCAAACCTAGTCGCACAAGTGATCCCAGTCGCACAAGGGGGTCCAGTCGCACAAGCAGGTTTGGGCCAAACATTTCGTTGGGCAGCACTCTGGCCCACGAACAAGATGTCAGTCGCACAAGTCCAGTTCAATCGCACCAGTTGGGGATTGGACTCCACATGTTGGGCTGAACCTTCGTGTTGGACTACACACACACACTTTAATTTGATCACATATTTTGTTGGGCCGTATAAATTCATGATATGATTTAACTGTTGAATGTTTTGATTGAACAATGGATTTATGATGAGAATATGATTAAGGCCGATTATGTGTTATGTGAAGACATGTGTACAACGTGTTGCTATGAAACTCGGTATATGTGAAACTAATGGATTACGGTAATCATATTAGGCTTTGATTGACTAAGTGTGAACAAGCATTAAGTCTAACCGAGCAAACCAAGGTGAGTTCACTTCTCTTGAGCATGCATCCCGGTGGGTGGGACAATCATTGGGTATTCCTAAGAGGAATAAGTCATTTGGGTAAAACTGGGATGTTGGATAATACACTCACTCCTATCACCATTAAGTCCCATCTTGTTTGTCACCTAAGAGGTAACGGGGTATTAGTTGGTAGCACTATCTAGGTTTGGCACCCTCACCCCATACCTGAGAGGACGGGTGTGAACTAATGACCCAGTCATGCCCAATGCTTTGATAGGGGCATTGGGGAAAGGGCAAAAATTATCTGGAGCCATCTTGTACGGTATCGAGTTATTATCAACATTACTTTCGGAATTATTATTAAACTGGATTAAACACTTGGTAAACCAAACATTTTCATAAAACCGTGAACTCACCAGCGTTGTCTGATACACTTGTGTGCAAGCTCGCAGGTTATAGATATGTGTGGATGTGGAACTTGCTGTCTGGGATGCTGGAGTGGTCATGGGTCGAGATACATGGAAACTTGAAACAAGATTAGTTGGTTACATACGCTTTGGTTTGATTAAACTTTGTATTATGCTTCTGCTGAACACAACGAGTTATAAATAATGTTTTGAAACACTTTATCTTAATGAATGAAAGCTTTATTAAAAACCTTATATGAGTTCAATGTGATTGGTGGCTAGATCCTAGTAGGTCACACGCCTCGCAGGGGTTTCCGCTTGGGGTATTTTTGGGGGTGTGACAAGAACTTTACCCAAACCACCATTCTAACCCCCTTCTAGGCAGTTAACGCATTTTATATAGACCGTAAAGAGACAAATGAGTGAATCATCAAAACATGAAGAAATGACTGAATAAAGCTCACTTTCAATAAATAAAAAACTAGTTATTAAAGTCATTAATACATACCCAAATAAAAGTTACCAAAGCTTAGAAATCAAAAGTAATACATAAATAAGTTGTCTTCACCAAGTGTTGTAAGAGATTAGCCAAGCATGGCCTTTGTTTGACAAAAACTCTTACTGTCAATCTTGGATCCCGAGACTAGTACACATACTCTAAGGATGGATGATGGATGAATGTGGTGGATGATGGTAGTAGTGGTGGTGGAGTTGTGGCAAGTGTGAGAGAAGTGGTTTGCCAAGGGATGAGTTGCAAGTGAACCAAGAACCTTCTTTTATACCTGAAAACAGTGTCTTTACACGGCCTCGTGCCTGGTAGGCATGGCCCATGTCATTCTCCTTATCTGTCTTCATTTAATGTTGTTGTCAGTCTATCTGCACACACGGCCCCATGGCCCTTGTACTTGTTGTACGAACCCATATTTGTAAATCTGAGAGTTGACCACGGCCCGTGTCCATGAGACACAGCCCAGTGTCCCTTGTCGTGTTTTGTTTGTCTTTATCTTCAAGGAATCTTGAGTGGGGCACGAACCCATGCCTGACAGGCACGACCCCATGCTTGGGTTCTGGTTTGTTGTTTTTGTCTTTGGGGTGAAGCTTGGAGGGTTGGCATAGTTTATCAACTTCCTTCCTTCGTATTTATGCTGGTTTTTTTCGTTAATTTGTTCCTTTTGTTCGTTTAAGCTCTTTTAATCCTGAAATCAAAAGTAAACAAAAAACAACGCACTTTTTCCAAAATTAGTACTAAAAAGGGTTGTTTTATACCTTATTTGATACAATTTATATGTTGCACTTTATGCATATCAACCCCTACAAGTATATACATTTATAGTGTTATGCCTTTTAGGGGCTGTTTGGTAGCCTCTTAATGGTTCCATTAAGAGGCTACATCTAAATGGGATAGAATTAAGAGTGTTTGGTTTGTTAAGTGGACACTTCTGAATGGTTCATGGGCCTCTGAGCGATTCAGTTTTAAAACATATCTGAATGAAAAATAAAGATCTAAATACCCACGTACGTAACACATGTTCCTTGCATCTTCTCTTCTCTTCTGGCGACCACCATCCAAGCAAATCAACTGCCGATTCCAAGCAAAACTTCGATCACAACCAGGTATGTTCGATCGCTCTGTCTGCGTTTTGAAAACTAGGGTTTTTTTCAGTATTGATTCGCCAATATGTTTGATCGTTTTAGTTATGTATTTGAGCATTCTGGTATGTTTAATGGTTGCATTCTGGTAACAATCGTAGAACCTCATGATCACCGAACTCAATTAAGCATACGGAGGTGTTGCTCTTACATACTCGTATCACGTCATTAATTTAATTATCTTTAGCTCGCTCTGTGTGTTTATTGTTTTTAATCTTTTAGATTAGTATATATAGTACTGTGGTTGAAATTTTGTTCAGGTGACTTCATACCAAGTTTATGTTTATGTTTTTATTAGTCTATTTATCCATAGCAATGGAGAAAGTGATGCTAAAGCTTTCATTTACTATGTTAATGTTCCAATCTGATTTGGAATTTTGGAGTATGTATTGTGCTGTTGAATCTAACAACTTTTATTCCTTTTATCATTTAGGTTTTAAACTGTGATTAGTCCACATATAAGGCTTTGACTAGTTACCCCTGATGTATATCTCCCTTAACGAGTCATTTTTGCTGTCATCTAGCTTTGATGAATTTCAATCACATGTAGATCAAAGTTGATTGGAAAGTGTACCACTAGGGGTGTAGATAAGCCCAAAGGCTCGAGAGCTACTCGTCATCGGCTCGGTTAAAGGCTCGAACGAGACGAGCTTTAACGAGCCCGAGTTCGAGCTCAAGCCTGAAGTAAGCGAGCCAGCCTAAACGAGCCCAAACAAAAATTTATTTATTTTTTAAATAATATAATAATAGTGATTATAACATTGCTCGAGCCGAGCATTGGCGCGTTTAAGCGATATTGAAGCGAGCTCGAGCCGAGCTTTTAGCTCATTTGAGGTTGTTCTCAAAATAGCTAGAGCCGGGCTCGAGCTTTGGGTTTGACTTGCGAGCCGAGCTCGAGCTCAAATAAGTAGGCTCGAATCAAGCCGATCCCATGCTCGAGCTCAAATAAGTAGGCTCGGCCTGGCTCGGTTACACCCCTATGTACCACTATGTTCATCATGAAACTGTAGGAAAGAATGGCCAGGTTTTTACAAGATACGTCACATGTTTTGATAAAAAATCAAAGGATGATCTTTATTGCTATTAATAATCCTTGTTACCATTTTGAGAGGGAACATGGCATATGCCCTTTAACCTTCAAGCAGCTAAAATTGGATGTTTATAAGATAAAAAAGGAGCAACTATCTGTGTTGTCATTTGTGATGCATCGTGCATGGTGTGGAGATGTGCATATATTCACTGCTTAAAAAACATGTTGCTATCTATTTTCATGAAGATTACTTTAGGGGTTTTACTGTACATGTAAAGTGCTTCTTATTTATCCACTCAGGTGGATTGGCTAGGTTACACATATGCTTGCATGTCTTTATTATGTGATATTGTCACCACTTAGTTCTACCCATTTAATATCCATATTTGCATAAAGAGATTCAAAGATTGATGCTTCGATTTGATTGAATCTTACTTTTATTTTGTTTTGAAATGTTCAAAGAAATGGCACAAAAAAAGGGTAGGATTAGTTGGAAGCAATAGAGTGTTGACAAAACATTTCTTGAAGCATGTATTGTAGAAGTAACACTCCATGGCCGTGAAGGAAGCAGCCTTAAACAAAGCTCATGGAAGAATGTGGCGGAAAAGTTGAAAACCGAACACAATTTCATAGCGGATCAAAAACAAATGAAGAACCGCTATGATTATCTAAAATCAAAATTTGCTGCTTGGTCAAAGCTTAAGAACAAAACTGGCAACGTTTATAATCCTGTAACAAACACCTTTAACTTGTCTGAAGAAGAATGGCAACTAGAGATAAAGGTATTTAGTTTCTCGAAATTATAGTTATTATTATATTTCAATTATCTTATACTATTTTATATTATTTTTCTACACAGTCAAACAAATACGTAGAAGCTTTGAGAAGCGCGCCACTTTCTTTCCCCGAGCTTTGTGTTCAACTGTTTGAGGGATCTACTTCGAACGGCTTTGACAGTTGGGGGCCATCTTCTACACTTCCTCATCCTTCTGAGGAAATGTTTGACCACAATTTAAATGGTATTGAGGATATTGAGTGCGGTCAAATGGAACCCCCAACTCAAGGTTTTACTGAGGAGGCATCCGGTCGGTCTAAAAAAAGGGGAGAAACGAAAAGATAAGGAAACAATAGATGAAGTTGGGGACTGCATTACTAAGGTGGCAAAGATTTTGATAGAGAAACACAATCTTTCTAATGATATTGATGCATGCATGGAGAAGTTGGAGACAATGGGATGGGGAGAGTTAGATGTGAAATATCAAACAACACTTTTGCTTTTTGGTGAAAGTGCGGATATTTGGAAAGTGTGGTTACGACTTCAGCCGCAAAGTTGTGAGCTATGGGTCAAGAATGCTGGAGCAAAGTATGGATTGATCGGATAGGGTTTTGTGGGTGTCATGTTATGGATGTTTAATGCATAGGGTTTTGTTGCACAAATTGTTATGGATGTTTTTTTAGATGATTATGTGGATAATTGTTATGGATGTTTTTTCAGATGATTCTGTGGATATTATGTCAAGGATGTTTTTTGTTTAGATTGAATTTTGTGGATCTTATGTATCGATGGTTTTTAATATTTTGCTATGGATATTTTTTGATGTTATGATATGGATCTTTTGTTCATCTTGAATTTTGTTTAATGTTTATGACAGGTAGCCTATGGATCCTGACGATCAGATTATAGTTTTCATTCTCCTTTGTTGGTATTGGAAATGGTTAGACTTAAAAAGAAAAAGAAATGAAAAGATAAGAGACCTGAATTCGGCATTGACCGGTCATGCATACACACAAGAATTGTTGCATGGATCTTCTACACAGTGTCATGAGTTGATGCGTCTTTCACGTGATGCATTTGTACTATTGTGCAATCATTTTAAAGAAAAAATTGGTTGAAAAGTAGTAGGTCAATAAGTTTTGAAGAAAAGTTGGCTATGTTTTTAACAGTCATAGGCCATAATGAACGTTTTCGAATGGTTAAACGAAGGTTTCAGCACTCAACAGAAACAATTCATAGATGTTTTCATGAGGTCCTAAATGCAATGATGAGTTTTGCAAGAGAAGTTATAAATCCAACATCTTCTAATGCAATCGCAAATACCTCAGAACGACATAGAAAGCTAAAACAAATATTCCCTGGAGCAATAGGTGAACTAGATGGAACTCTTGTACATGCAGTCGTGCCTGTTGATCAACAGACTCGTTATAGGGGAAGAGGAAAGGGTGAATGCTTTCAGAATGTCTAAGCAATTTGTGATTTTGATATGATATTCACGTTTGTATGGGTCGGATGGGAGGGGATTGCACATGATTCACGAGTTTTAAAAGAAGTAGCATTTAACCCGACTTCCGGGTTTTCCTTCCCCCCACCAGGTTTTTAATCATTTTAACTTTAATTATTTATAAATTACCTATTGTTTATGTAACAGTTTTGATACTGGTGTTTACAGATAAATATTATCTTTGTGACGCTGCATACACCAACACTCGTGGATTTATGACTCCCGACCGTAATACGAGATATTGGTTAGCCGATTTTCGACGACAACGTGCGTTAACTAAGGAAGAAAAATTCAATCATGCCCATGCACAACTCAGAAATGTTATTGAGCGCTCATATGGTGTTTTGAAGGCGAGATTCCCAATCCTAAAGCAAATGGCTCCCTTTTCTTTTCCAATCCAAAGGGACATAGTGATCGCCTGTTTCGCCATCCATAATTTTATAAGGAAATGCAATATTCGTGATCAATTATTTGTGGAGTATGGCGAGAACACTGTGTTTTCTGAAATACAAGGTGGAGAAAATGTTGGGCAGTTCGTTCACGACATAGAATGGGGTTCACAAGACATCGAGTATATGACTACTTTGCGTAACCAGATAGCTAGTCAACTAATTTGAAATGTTTAAAATTAAAATTCTATGCAAATTATTAATTTCTAGTTGAATTTTAGTATGTTTTTAAGAATTTTGAAGGATTTATATGTAATTTGGATTTTCTATAATGTTATTTGTTTTTATTTTATTATTATTAATCTTCCAGAACCGTCATTCAGAGCACTGACCAAACAGATACATTTCATTCAGAGGGGTAAAGTAGTCATTGTGCATAGTCATTCAGAGGTCCAACCAAACAGCACTTTTTGGTTCAGCACTTCCTGGTTCAGAGTCTCTTACCCATTCAGACCTCTTACTGGTTCAGCACTTACCCATTCAGAGGTTGCCAAACGGCCCCTTAGTTTGAAAAATGTAGGTGCTACATACCAGCTAGTCAACATGATGTTCAAAGAGAAACTGGGGGATACGATGGAGATCTCCATAGATGACATGGTAGTTAAATTAAGAAAAGCTGAGGATCATCTCAGGGATCTTATAGAAACATTTGATATCCTGAATCAATATAATATGAAGCTAAATCCATCAAAGTGTCATTTTAGAGTAGAAGCAAGAAAAATCCTGGGTTACATGGTTACAAAGAGAGGAATTGAAGCTAGTCTGGAATAGATCAAGGAATCCTAAATTTAGGATCCCCAACTAATGTTAAAGATGTTCAAACATTGACCGGAAGAATAGCGGCTCTAAACAGGTTTATATCAAGATCCCCAGAAAGATGCAAAGAATTCTATGAGATCCCGAGGATGAACAAAAAGTTTGAATAGAATGAAAAACATGAAGAAGCATTCCAAGAACTGAAACGATATTTGTCTACGGCCCCTTTATTGATGAAACCAGAAAAGGAATAACCTCTAACTCTTTACTTGGTAGTATCACGCCATGCAGTCAATGCGCTTTTAGTCAAGAATCATGAAGGCCAACAGTATCCTATGTACTATGTAAGTAAGAGTCTATTAGATGTTGAAACTAGGTATTCACACCTTGAAAACTTATTTTAGCTTTAACTATGGCATCTACTAAGTTAAGACACTACTTTGAAACACATAGGATTTATGTTAAAACCAATTTCCAATCAAATTTGTCCATAGAAAGCCCGAGATGTCTGGAAGAATGGCTAAATGGACAACGAAATTGAGTGCTTATGACATTATATACGAACCTAGGACAGCTATAAAGTCTCAGGCTTTAGCAGACTTTGTGGTTGATTTCAGTCAGGATATTGAAAATGAAGTGGACTTAGAAGTACAACAGCTACAGGAGACAGGAGAAAATTGGACCTTATGTACCAATGGTGCCTCAAATATAAGAGGAACAGGACTAGGGATCCTACAGAAATCGCCACATGAGGACATATTACCCCAATCAATACATTGTAGCTTTCAAGCTACTAATAATGAAGCAGAGTATGAACTCCGATTGCAAGTTTACAACTAGCTAGGGAGATGAAGGTCAGGTATCTTCAAGTGTTTGTAGACTCTTTTTTAATTGCTAATCATTTTAATGGATCCTATGCAGTTAAAGGAAAGCTAGCCCAATGCCTCAAAACTGTTAACTTTATCTGCACAATTCGAAACATTTGACATTATGCATGCTCCTAGGGAGGAGAATTCTAGCCCCACAGATACTACATTTCATTATAACCCCATGCTTTGTGAGTTTCCCTGGTCTTTTTGGATCTTCATGAGGATCCCTTTTCCTATTCTTCTTGGGCCTACCAGGAGCAGATTTGATTGGTGGTGGATCCATAGGATGATGGATCTTGGGCCAACATTTCACTAGGCAATGGAGGTATTGAGAACTCATAAGCCTTCATGTATGTATCTTTGTGGTAACACACATCAACATAGTCTTCTGCACTCTTATGTAAAAAAACCAGCAAACAACACATACATGTTTACAAGGGTATCCCCTTAAATCCCATTTTCTACAGGTGCAGGTTCTTTTTCCAAATCCACAGAGACATCATTAAAATCCCTAACTTGAAAAACATGATATGATGAGGGATACATCTCACATCTATAAAAAGCACCTTTTGAAAATTTAAGCTTTTCCTGGATTTTAGGGGCATATGATAACATCTCTGGCAGCCATTTCTGTTCTTTTTGTGACTAACCTACTCATGACTTGAATCCTTATATCCTCTAACATATGTATTATGTGTTTTGACCTTGCATTATGATAAAACCATTAAAGGTTTATGCCATGTTGTTTACTATTACATCACACTTGGTGTGGGTGTCCAAATAGCACCTGTTAAACCATTTGGGATTCTTCTTCAGTAAGGCCTCTATTGTATCAGGATTGATTGCTTTCATGTCATCAATGGATTGCATATAGTCAGGTTCACAATAAGCCCTAGCTGATTTCCAGAACAACTCCTTCAGCTCCTCATCTTTAAATGTTTTGTGCCAATTTGCATAGATGTGCGTTGCACAGTTTCTATGCTCTGCATAGGGCCACACCAATGCAACAGCATTTAACAGACCCTACCACAAGTAAACATAAGTAATGATTAGGAAGACAGAAGTAAGTAACAACCTTTTGTTGGTCAGATATGAATGTCCATGATGCCCTACCATCAGTTACTCCCAAACATTTCCTGAGCTCATCCATGAATAACATCGATACGTTCCATCAGTTAAGTTAAATCGGTGTGTAAAATCACAATGCAAACAACCCTAACATAAGCCTTATCTTTGCGTTGTGTGAATTTTGGTTTCAATCATCAATTGATAAAGACTTAGGGCTCGATCGCCATCATCGCAGTGGAGATTATGTATACATGGGTTTGAGTTAAAATGCAACTGATTTTAGGGTTTTTATTAACAATACAGGGGTTGTTTAATGGGTGGGTACACGTATGCACGCCAGCTCAGAACTCCCTTAACACGTAAGATTAAAAACAAACTGAGTTATTGATTATTTAACGAAGGGGTGACATGACAACCTAAATGTTAAGTAGAGGGTGGTAGGAGCCAAAATAAAACTTGGGAGTGGCAGCGGCCAATTTTTATTAGCTAGGGTGATAAAATCCATTTCCCATTAATTTAAACGAAATATGAATAGTAACTTTATTATAATATATTTTGTTGATTTTTAATATTATCACTTCTATTTTAAATAATATACGCTTTTAACAATTTAGTTTTTGTTTAATTATTTTTCTTTAATAATTTGTGTTTGTTAACATATAAAAGAAGAGAACACAGTTTAAATAACAACTTATTATTTAACAGATACTCAAATGCGTTTAGTTTTATTTTCTCAACAGTTCAGCATATATTTTATTAAATTTTCTCAACAGTTTGGCTTATATTATCTATATATTAAAAACTAAACCTTATGAACAGTACAACGTTATTTTAGTAATTTTATTGTCTTCTTTCCTCTAAAGGTGTCATCTCAAAACCCTCACTCCAACCCACTATCACCCCTCCACCATCCATCTTAGGCACCACCAAATCTGGCCACCGGACACCACTACACACCCCTTTCTCCCCACAACACGCGTCATCCACCGCGTGTATACCGACATCGACACAGCGCCTCCCTTACTACCACCGATCACCACCGGTCTGGCTCAAACCGGCGTCAATCGACGTCCGCGACACAAGCACTTCCAAATAAGGGTACGCATGTCTTCTCCCCCTTCTCACTTCATGCCTAACAAGTCCAGAAACCCTAAATGGCGATGAGGTTTTCCACCGATGATTATCAGCAATGACGACGCCGATGATTACCACAGTCCATCAGAGGTACCCGAATGTGACGGTTTTGATTCGACTTCTTCTTCAGAGGTAGTCGGGATTATTGTTGATTTGTTGTTGTGTTATTTATGTGTGTTTAACTAATCTGGAGTTTGCTAATTGCTGGTTTAGTTTCAATTTAAAGTGCTTTGAATTGATAGCTTTTAATTGCATATCAAGATTTATTTTGTGAACATTCGGTCTATGTTTCGAACTTTGTGAATCTGGAGATTTGTTAGTATCTTGAAAAGGCGTGTTGAGTTTGTTTAATTGTGTAATGTTTATTGCTTTTCATTTGTTTTTTTTGAAGTATGTGTGGTTGGATGATTCATGAGGTTATTTGAAACAAAGTGTTTCATAATTGTGTTGAACCATGATCTGGTAGATTGTTTTCATTAATTTTGGATGATATGAAACTGTAAAAATTTGTTGGAAGTATGTGAGCTTGGCTGATTCATGAGTTTATTTGAAACAAAGTGTTTGAAAATTGTTATCATGGTGAGTAGAGTTGGAAGTTTCAGCCCATTGGGTTGTGTTTAATCTAAAAGAAGGAACGAAAAAAGTGTCCTTGTCCACCCAAACAAACCTTGTCTATTTTGACTGTACCAAAGTTGGTGTATTTTAATCCGAACCCGGTTTAATCTGTTATTCATTTCTAAAGCTTTTCCTATGTCTATGATGCAGCATTAACATTAAAGGTGACGAGCCTTTGCTTCACGATGAATCTCAAATGACTCTTAATGTCAAATCACTTGGTCATGTTCTTTATTTGTTCATTTATGTTGGGTTAAACGGGTTCATTTACAAGTCACAAGTTTAATTCGGGTCAGCAAGTTGGGGGTAAAAAGTGCAAATGGTTCAGTAGTAAACGGGTGAAGTAAAATCAATGGGTTTAATTAATTAGTTTCTACACAATTTATTTAGAATGGATTGGTTGGGGTTTGACCATATCTCATGGAAAGTTGTAACGCCCAAAACTTCCTATTCCGAAAAGTAATATTGTTATACTATTATTTAACAAAATTCGGGCATGACCCGTTCATATTATGGACAATTCCCTGTATGACTAACTTGTAAGTACTCAAATACGACACAGCGGAAAAATATGAGCCCCAAAATTTCGTTCTTTACTAGACATAACACTTACATGAAGGAACGACTACAAAAGTTCATACATTCATTAAAAGGATATACTACCTTCCATTATATTAATAATTTAAAACCTACATTTGATAAATTATACGATCGATTCCTTCCCGTACAACCCTTGCACTCGGCTCGATCTTCAGTCCTTCTATTCTTCATAAAGAAGCTAAGTCCTAGCAACCTGCATTCACCACATACATGTACATCGGTTAGATTTAATCACATCATTCCTAATCTAAGCGTACGTAATCAATAATTAGTCTGCAATTCCTTCTTCCCATACTAATCCTTACGAATAAGCTTTCCATGTACATTCGTGCATTCCAATCTCATAACCCTAATAACGACATTAATTGATTTCCTACATTCTCATATCACACTCAAGACAAAGGTTTAGTAGCTTGACACTTCAACTGATTTAAACTGTAATAACACACACACAAGTTCAGATCACTCGTAAGCAATAAATCCTACTTCATACATGGGCACTACCACATATGTATACATAGATGTGAACCTCCATTCAAACGCACAACTCTTATACAACACTCCAATCCTCCCAAGGTTTACTAAGGTATGATAATTACAGGCTTCCCAATTAAATAGACTATGTACATACGACCTATCGTGCATTCTTGCTCCTACTCATAAACTCTTAAGAGTCCCATCTATTGGAAGCTAATTTAATACATATGCATATATATATATATAGCCACAAACTTAGTTCATTCCTTTACATTCTTAGTCACACATTATATTCTTGATCACCCTTCTTAATCGCATCTTGATTGGGTTTTAGAGTACCTAGTGGAGACTCGTAAGCCCATAACCAACACTTTATTTAAATTAGCATATACGTTAATTAAGAGGCCCTGGAAAGCATTTACAACTAGTTCCACGCACAAAACAAACAACCACAAATAATCTGCCAGTAGCAAGGTCTGTCGCGGGCGGCGACAGCCATGTCTGCATCCTACACGGGGCGCCAGGGCTCTACCGTAAGCTACGGTGACTACCGTAGCTTACGGTAATCACCAAAAAGGCATACGGTAACTAGAGACTGCCTTACGGCAGATGAGAAAAGTTCAGCACCCACCGTAAGCTACGGTGGGCACCGTAAGCTACGGTGGTGCCCAGATCTACACACCAAATTATGGCCGAAACTCTCTTAACTCACTCATTAGGCATCCGAACCATTTGGGACTTAATCCTAAATTATTTGTAAATTTATTCCTTACATTACAAAATAAAATCATATTCATAAATATCAACATTTATTATATGCACAAAGAAGTGAATCGAAATTCACTTACCTCATATACCCCATGCTTCTTACTTTATATATCGCCATATCGGTTCCCTTGTCTTGCTAGCTCCGAGGGTACAAGTTCACCTTTCCAAGGGCTTATCCTTCATTATCATTTACATACACATGAATGTTAATCCACAAGCCAATTAATCACATCAACAATCGACTTTCATGTCATAATGACTTCCAAGCATTCAACATAACACGCGTACTTGTGATCTTATCCACCTAACCAAATAGACCGCGATTTCATTTAGGCATTTCATATCACTGAAAATGGGCTGTTTTTGGTGACATGTTTAACCTGTTTACAAGTCTTCAAAAATTATGATTTTTTTATGTGGTGTACCACTCGGAGGGTAGGCCTTGTGTTAAAATTTCAAGATCTAACTCTTTATCAAAAATTCGTAAAAATTCATTTACTAAGCTGCAATCAGATTCGTCACTTCTGACTGCAGCTTACGGAAAAATTCATTTAAAATTACTCGTTTATCCGATTGATGAAATTCCAAATGGAGATTCTTTTAATCACTTAGAACTATCTACAGTAAAAATTTGAGATCATAACTAAATTCCTAAATTGAGTTATGACATTCGTAATGGGCTGCAAATTCTGCCAGAAAACGCAGTTTGAACCTTCGATACGGAAAAATTCATAAAACGCTCAATTTTCGTCGAAAAAATGCGATTCCAGTGGGGTTTTAAAGATATTTCCTGGAATTACATTTTAGACTCAAGAAACGCATTTTTTGTCACGTTTTGTCTATGTTACAGCCAATACAAGTCGGCTGTAAATTCTGATCAGGAGCTGTTTGAATTCAGCTTTCAATTAAAGCATGTTCTTGACTTCATAACACTATTTTTAGCAATCAAAACCCTAAAAACATCTCATACATGAATTTAGCATCAACAAAATCTGAATTAACTTGAGTTAAGCATGATTTCAATATATACTTGTCTAGGGTGTAC
Organism: Helianthus tuberosus; assembly: GCA_030545235.1. Classification (NCBI taxonomy): domain Eukaryota; kingdom Viridiplantae; phylum Streptophyta; class Magnoliopsida; order Asterales; family Asteraceae; genus Helianthus; species Helianthus tuberosus. The sequence goes on from CM060408.1 coordinate 76,690,967, forward strand.
TCCTAAACATGAATTCATCCTAGTTTCACCCAAACATCAATCATTCAAGCTTGAATTTCGATTTTCATAAGTACATAAAAAATCTCAACTTCATAAATATCAAAAATTTGACATACCTCATGATCCCCTAAGCTTGGTGATCGTTTTTATGTGTTCATGCATCAGATTAGAGCCGATTTCCCCTTTCAATTTGAGGTTTGTTCTTGAATTAGGGTTTCACCCCTCTCTTGCTCTTCTCTGGCCGATCGCTCCCACGCCCAGGTATGGGTATTTGGGGTTTTTATTTTTATTTTATATATAATCTTTCTATGTATTCAAAAACCACCCCTCAAGTTTGTTACCTATTCATTATATAACTCAATTTCATATCCTTATTTATTTTAACTAAACTTTTAACTAGGTTTAATAACCTAGTTATTCCATTTCTTTCTTTTAAATGTGGTAACATACTAGTAACTGAATAACTCGGGTTTTTTGGGTGTTACAAATCTACCCCCCTTAAAGGAGGTTTCGTCCCCGAAACCTGTCTCATACTTACTCTTATCTTTTCATTGCACCCATTCGATTTGAATGTTACGTGTTGGACCTATTAGGGATCTTGGCTACATATTTCATTCTCAAACAACATAATTGTACGCATTGTTCCTACTTTCTTGAATTATGTAATTTACCTTTACATGCACATAATTTGATTGAAGATTCATCCAGGTCCTTAATAATGTCATCACACCTTAAAGTGCTAGTTCCTAGCACATTTTGTTACTAACGGCCCGTTCACCATACTATCGGTTACACCACCTAAGTTTGTACGACTCATTCCTTTCCTTCTAATAAAACATAATACACTCATGTTTCTACTTATTCAAACTATTTCACTTCAATGCATTCTATTCCTACATTTTCCATGATGTTTCCTTTGATCATTATAAATATATCCTCATGTTCCATTTCAACATGTCTTCTAATCACCCTTCTACTCATACGAGGGATCATTGTATCATCACATACATACTTTGAACATTCTATTACCTAGTAGTACTAAAAACAAGACTATCCCCCTCATAATTACTTTTTCGTACTCAATACAAGGATAAAACATCGTCCAACGGTTGGTACCGTTATTTATGCTACTTACAACTTTAAGACTAGCCTCAAAATAATCATTAGCAACACTTTACTGTTAGTTATGTGCATATACTACTTGTTATACTAACCGGTACGTCGTGCCTGAGCATCCTACCAATTTTTTTTTCTAATTCAGGGCATGTATACCTTCTTCCTAATGACATAATTGCTTTCTTAAGCTATGTGCCACAAGTCGATTTATTTCATACCATACCACAATTATCCTACTATACAATTTCGTTCAAACATGCAAATAATTTATAGACTCTTACTCATTAATCAAGAACTAAACATTTTACTAACCCATTTTCATTACATATGTCAGTGATCCGTGCGCCGGATTCCTTTGCATCGTAATAGGTACCTTCTACACCAAAATTGGTCTCATTCACTTGTGTAAAAATGCTCCCACTCGTGAGCATCATTCCTTCAACTTTATTACCATCATCTTACTGAGAATTTTCCTTCATTCTTTAACTGTAAAATTATCAGTTAGCACATGTCATTTATTATTTATATCCTACATGGTGTTTGTTCGCCTAAGACTCTTTTACAGATTTCTTACATACATGCTTAAAACATATTACACATTCCAATTCTCACATACTGTTTCTTGCTACTACAATAGCTTTCATCGGTCTTATCTACTTAGCGAATCACATACTTCATTATGTTTTACTAATACTAGTTTAATAACTATCCACTTACCTTGTTTGACTTTTCGGAAGTCCATTTGTAAAATACTTTCTGACCTATGCTTACCGATTATCCAGTCCTGACACCTCCTTCTCTAGTCGAGCTATAAGCTCTTATTAAAACATACTATTTACACCTACCAATACAAGTCAATTCCATTGACTCTTTATCCACTCCTTGCGTTGGTTATTCCTTCTCAATTTGTGGTATTGGATGATCATGCGTTATACCCACCTACAAAATGTAAGACTTGAACAATCAAAACATTGAATACCGGGTTCAAATAGTAATCATCATTTGACCCTTGTGCCTTATTTGCCCTTCTCATCCATCTTGCATACAACGCATTTACATAAATATATTTATATATATAGTAAAAAGTTTAAAACATAACTTGGTTAATATCTATTTTAAGAATATCTTCTTCTTCGGTCCACACTTACTTACAATTTTCAGACCTTTTATTCCACTTTCCATTTCTTCTATGTTTTGAATCCGTCTCGTGGATTCAAACATCTCATTCACACTTTCTCATTCTTTCTATGTTTCGAATTCGCCTCACGGATTCTAACATATCATTCACACTTTCTCTTTCTTTCTATGTTTCGAATCCGCCTCGTGGATTCTAACATATCATTCACACTTTCTCTTTCTTTCTATGTTTCGAATTCGCCTCGCGGATTCTAACATATCATTCACACTTTCTCTTTCTTTCTATGTTTCGAATCCGCCGCCTCGTGGATTCTAACATATCATTCACACTTTCTCTATTGTGATTGGTACTTTCAATTTCTTGAGAGTCTTACATTTTCCATTCACCCTCACGTCCACCTACTCCCTAATTCTAACGGACATACCTGTAACAATTATCACGGTCTCACGAACGTCGTATGTTTCTTGTGTACTGGCCAGGTACACAATCCACATACTAGTTTCGTGTCTTCGGGTAACCATCACCTTATGTCCGAAGAATTAGTTTTCAGCACGTGTAATATTTTCAAAACTTCATTACTATTCCATTATTATCTTTCTTTAAAAAAAATTCTCCTTTCATTGATAGGTTTTACAATTACATGTGCTTACACATATCAATATACGTACCTGGAACCAATTTATCTTACTATGCGTCTTAGTGTCAGTCCTAGACCACTCTCGCGGATCATCCTGTCCAAACAACTATGCTTACCTTATACATGACATAATGTTAGTTCCTTCATATACGTACTTAAATATATACTTACATTCGCTTCTACCTTTAGATCTAGCTCGAGTCTTGGATTGTACGGGTTCCTTGTCACGAGAGCATGCCAGTTTGAGTTCAAGTATTCGCCTCCCCATACTTGATTTCCCTCAAACCAGGGCTCTGATACCAACTTGTAACGCCCAAAACTTCCTATTCCGAAAAGTAATATTGTTATACTATTATTTAACAAAATTCGGGCATGACCCGTTCGTATTATGGACAATTCCCTGTATGACTAACTTGTAAGTACTCAAATACGACACAGCGGAAAAATATGAGCCCCAAAATTTCGTTCTTTACTAGATATAACACTTACATGAAGGAACGACTACAAAATTTCATACATTCATTAAAAGGATATACCACCTTCCATTATATTAATAATTTAAAACCTATATTTGATAAATTATACGATCGATTCCTTCCCGTACAACCCTTGCACTCGGCTCGATCTTCAGTCCTTCTATTCTTCATAAAGATGCTAAGTCCTAGCAACCTGCATTCACCACATACATGTACATCGGTTAGATTTAATCACATCATTCCTAATCTAAGCGTACGTAATCAATAATTAGTCTGCAATTCCTTCTTCCCATACTAATCCTTACGAATAAGCTTTCCATGTACATTCGTGCATTCCAATCTCTTAACCCTGATAACGACATTAATTGATTTCCTGCATTCTCATATCACACTCAAGATAAAGGTTTAGTAGCTTGACACTTCAACTGATTTAAACTGTAATAACACACACACAAGTTCAGATCACTCGTAAGCAATAAATCCTACTTCATACATGGGCACTACCACATATGTATACATAGATGTGAACCTCCATTCAAACGCACAACTCTTATACAACACTCCAATCCTCCCAAGGTTTACTATGGTATGATAATTACAGGCTTCCCAATTAAATAGACTATGTACATACGACCTATCGTGCATTCTTGCTCCTACTCATAAACTCTTAAGAGTCCCATCTATTGGAAGCTAATTTAATACATATGCATATATATATATAGCCACAACCTTAGTTCATTCCTTTACATTCTTAGTCACACATTATATTCTTGATCACCCTTCTTAATCGCATCTTGATTGGGTTTTAGAGTACCTAGTGGAGACTCATAAGCCCATAACCAACACTTTATTTAAATTAGCATATACGTTAATTAAGAGGCCCTGGAAAGCATTTACAACTAGTTCCACGCACAAAACAAACAACCATAAATAATCTGCCAGCAGCAAGGTCTGTCGCGGGCTGCGACAGCCATGTCTGCATCCTACGCGGGGCGCCAGGGCTCTACCGTAAGCTACGGTGACTACCGTAGCTTACGGTAATCACCAAAAAGGCATACGGTAACTAGAGACTGCCTTACGGCAGATGAGAAAAGTTCAGCACCCACCGTAAGCTACGGTGGGCACCGTAAGCTACGGCGGTGCCCAGATCTACACCCTAAATTGCCGAAACTCTTTTAACTCACTCATTAGGCATCCGAACCATTTGGGACTTAATCCTAAATTATTTGTAAATTTATTCCTTACATTACTAACTAAGAGTCCCTGCCTTGGGACCTTATTCTACCCGAATTACCTTAACAATACATTACTTGTGCACATTATGCGACCCGTTTAATTCCACCCATCTGCTTTCTACTTGATTAACCATCTTTGTCTTACTAAAATATCACTTAATCTAGTATTTTCTAATTGCTACATAATCTTACGAAATAAAATCATATTCATAAATATCAACATTTATTATATCCACCAAGAAGTGAATCGAAATTCACTTACCTCATATACCCCATGCTTCTTACTTTATATATCGCCATATCGGTTCCCTTGTCTTGCTAGCTCCGGGGGTACAAGTTCACCTTTCCAAGGGCCTATACTTCATTATCATTTACATACACATGAATGTTAATCCACAAGCCAATTAATCACATCAACAATCGACTTTCATGTCATAATGACTTCCAAGCATTCAACATAACGCGCGTACTTGTGATCTTATCCACCTAACCAAATAGACCGCGATTTCATTTAGGCATTTCATATCACTGAAAATGGGTTGTTTTTGGTGACTTGTTTAACCTGTTTACAAGTCCTCAAAAATTATGATTTTTTTATGTGGCGTACCTTTCGGAGGGTTAGGCCTTGTGTTAAAATTTCAAGATCTAACTCTTTACCAAAAATTTGTAAAAATTCATTTACTAAGTTGCAATCAGATTCGTCACTTCTGATTGCAGCTTACGGAAAAATTCATTTAAAATTACTCGTTTATCCGATTGACGAAATTCCAAATGACGATTATTTTAATCACTTAAAACTATCTACAGTAAAAATTTGAGATCATAACTAAATTCCTAAATTGAGTTATGACATTCGTTAGGGGTGTGCATATAACCGAATTAACCGAACCGTAACCGAAATAACCAAAAAAACCGAACCGAAATAACCGATAACCGAAATAACCGAAAGGTTGGTTATTTATATTTTTAATAACCGATTTTTGCGGTTTGGTTATGGTTATTCTTATTTTCATAACCGCAAATAACCGAACCGAACCGAATATTTTAAACATAGCCAAATCCATAGCACCATAAGTCTTTAAGTTTGTATTTAAATGCTTAACCATGGCCTAATCTATATGTATCTTTGGTGAAGTATTTGAATGGTTTAACTTTTAACCATGACCCAACTTTATTGGCCCATTACATTTTACATTAACCATGACCCAACCTTATTGGCCCATTATAGTTTACACTAATAATAACCGACCTATAACCGAACCGAAACCGCATTAACCGCAATAACCGATTAACCGAAACCGCATTAACCGAAACCGAACGGTTATGATTTTTTGATAACCGCAATGTGCGGTTATGGCTTCGGTTATAGTTAATAACCGAACCGAACCGCACCATGCTCACCCCTAACATTCGTAATGGGCTGCAAATTCTGCCAGAAAACGCAGCTTGAACCTTCGATACGGAAAAATTCATAAAACGCCCAATTTTCGTTGAAAAAATGCGATTCCAGTGGGGTTTTAAAGATATTTCCTGGAGTTACATTTTAGACTCAAGAAACGCATGTTTTTGTCAAGTTTTGTCCATGTTACAGCTAATACAAATCGGCTGTAAATTCTGATCAGGAGCTGTTTGAATTCAGCTTTCAATTAAAGCATGTTCTTGACATCATAACACTATTTTTAGCAATCAAAACCCTAAAAACATCTCATACATGAATTTAGCATCAACAAAATCTGAATTTACTTGAGTTAAGCATGATTTCAATATATACTTGTCTAGGGTTTACTCCTAAACATGAATTCATCCTAGTTTCACCCAAACATCAATAAATAATTCAAGCTTGAATTTCGATTTTCATAAGTACATCAAAAATCTCAACTTCATAAATATAAAAAATTTGACATACCTCATGATCCCCTAAGCTTGGTGATCGTTTTTATGTGTTCATGCATCAGATTAGAGCCGATTTCCCCTTTCAATTAGAGGTTTGTTCTTGAATTAGGGTTTCACCCCTCTCTTGCTCTTCTCTGGTCGATCGCTCCCACGCACAGGTATGGGTATTTGGGGTTTTTATTTTTATTTTATATATAATCTTTCTATGTATTAAAAAACCACCCCTCAAGTTTGTTACCTATTCATTATATAACTCAATTTCATATCCTTATTTATTTTAACTAAAATTTTAACTAGGTTTAATAACCTAGTTATTCCATTTCTTTCTTTTAAATGTGGTAACATACTAGTAACTGGATAACTCGAGTTTTTGGGGTGTTACAAAAGTGCACATTGGTTGGGGTACACGAAGATGGATTTTAGTGGGGGTGCCCATCACTCACCACACCCTCCAACGGTCACCAAAACCAATGTTCACATTCCATCTTCACGCGTCATGGCCACAACGCGTTTTGGTCACCGCGAGTGGTCACCCATGGTGGCGGCGGTCTTCCACGCGTGGTCGGACAACCACCACGGAGCGCCCCCACCCCCTTATATTGTGTTTTCATTTCCACGTTAATATGCATGTAGGCTATACATGTAGGCTATATAAAGCCCTTTTGTTTAATGAATATTGTACCCCTTCTTTGATAATAATATAGCAAAGCTTTTATCCTTTCTTTCTGCAAATCAACTTTTCTCATTCACATATAGAACTTGATCAGTTAAGTGTGTTCATCGTGTGTTTGCTAAGGGGCCTGAACCAACACATTAATGGTCAACCTAAAGGTAAAAGAAAGCAACTTATTGTAATCTGATGCTACTGTTTTATTTGTTCTTGGACAGCTTTTCATCTGTTTGTTGTGATCGTCATTGATGCCTTTTCGCTTGCAGGTAAATACATTTCCAGTAGTGTGTATTTATTGCTTAGCCATATTAGTATATTGCTATTAGTCAATTTTTATTATCACTGATACATGTTATTAGGTTCCCCAAAATTTGTTGTGTTTACATACCTACATTTACTTTTGTGTCGGTTAACCAAACCATTTTTTATATCAATAGAATTAACCAAAAATGTTTTTAACCCAAAGAGTTAATTACTGTTTTCGTCCCTTTGGTTTGTCAAAAATCACTATTTCAGTCCATTAGTTTAAAAATTGCGATTTCAGTCCATGTGGTTTCACTTTCGTAACCATTTCAGTCCACCTCGTAACCATTTCAGTCCATGTACTTAACATAATAATGGATTGAAATGGTTACGAAAGTGAAACCACAGGGACTGAAATGGTTACGAAAGTGAAACCACAGGGACTGAAATCGCAATTTTTAAACTAATGGACTGAAATAGTGATTTTTGACAAACCACAAGGACGAAAACAGTAATTAACTCTACCCCAAATTTATCGTTTTTAAAGAACAAACTCCATATCTTAAGTTAGACTGTTGGACTTGAATTTGACTTTCGTATGTATAAAAGATTTTAATATGAGTACAGAACTATGGTACGTTTTTTCGATAAAAAACGGGTACTGGTATTTTGGGCCAAGTGAAGCTCCAGGGCTTAACAAATGGGTCGGTCGTTGACCTTTCATCTCAGCAATGGACATATTAAGTTGGATTCAAAGGAGAAGCACTAGGGCAGGACACTCGTGGTTCATCACTTTGGATCTCAGGGTCCCCTAAAAGTCAACCTCAGACTTGGTACAAGGTAATATCAGAGTCAGTTATGTGAAAAAGCAAACTTTGACAACAGTTTTATATATTAAACAAGTATGTCTTAACTGACCAACTTTGATGCTTTTGCTGCTGATGGTCCAATTGCAATAGACTTCACGGGAATGGGGAAAGGCGAAACATGGGTCAATGGTCAAAGCATCGGACGTTATTGGTCTGCTAATATTGCTCCAACTAACGGTTGCTCAGATTGTAGTTACAAAGAACCATGTTTGAACTGTTGATTATTTATTATGTTAACTGTACTTGCACAGATTGTATCACAACAAAGGACATGATAAATGCTTGCAACCATACCTAAATAAATAAATCACAATATTACTAACATGATGAATGCTTGCAACCATACCTAAATAAAGCTAACCGAACACGTCGCGCAACGCGCAGCGTCGAATACCCCTAGTTTTGTTAAAAGAGAGAGTTGTATAGTATCTTTTAACAAATATATTTCATTAAAATCCACCACTTGTGACCTAATGGTAGAGCGACTTGGGTTTCTTCAATAGAAAGTTTAATCCATCGGCGGTATGGTTTCCAAGAGAACGCCTAAACCAAACTCTGAAGACAGCATGAGCCCGATTAAGACAACATAATCTGCCCGGATGAAAGCAACGAGACTCTCCAATTTAAAGAGTGTGGTAGTGTAAGTGTAATACAAGAAAGTCAGTCGTTCTAAATTTTTTAACCGGCCTCCATGTGCTCTTTGTCCGAGTTTACAACTTCTCTGGCGAGATCCCTTCTGATTTCTCTTGTTTCACATACCTTACCACACTTTCCTTAAGTAACAACAAATTTTCCGGCAACAATCTCTTCGGCAACATCTCTTCTGGGCAACCTCTCAGACATAGCAACAGTTCATGATTAATGCACAAGATTTAACCACTTTTAATGTTTCGCATAATAAACTAGTTGGGGGTGGTGTTTTTCTCGGTTAGAATCGTTGGATTTTGTTGGATTTATAGATGAATCTTGGTGAAGAAATTAGTAGATCTGCAGAGGGTGATTTTAGGCATTTAATTTGGTAAATCGTTGGGTTAAAGAAGGTGATGTTCATATAGGTGGTTGATAGTGGTTTTTTGGGTGGAGATTGGATAGGGGTGGACGTTGTACGGTGTAGTGGGATCTTGGTAAATATGGGATCATATATAATAGAAATGGATGATATAATATAAAATTAATTATTATTAAAATGTTTTTGTTAAATAAATAAGTAAAAGAGTAAACTGCAATTTTAACCCCTGTGGTTTAGGCCAATTGGCACTCTGACCCCTCTTAATGAAATAATTGCAATTTTACCCCCCCCCCCCAACGTTTGGTGTTATGTCGCAAGTTTACCCCCCGGCGTCAATTTTGTTAACAGATCTATTAACTATATCTTGAAATGACTATAATGCCCTTTCATATTACCCCCTGTGTTTTGTTCTACTCTGTAATATTACCCCCTGCCACCACTGCCACCGCCATTCACCACCACAACCACCACTGCCACCTCCAGCCACCACCCTCAACCACCTCTAGCCACCACCCTCCAACACTCTCAACCACTTCTCTCTCTCTCTCCGCTGTCCATTTAACTCAAATCACACCCACCTCCAGCCACCTCCAGGTTGTTTGCTCCAATCCATTTCGAGTACTGATCCAGATGAAACTCCAGGTTGTTTGTTTCATCTGGTAAAATTAAATATAACCTCGTATCTTTTGAGTTTCTGAAACTCCGGGTTGTTTGCTCCAATCCATTTCGAGTATTGATCCAGATGAATATCCAAACATCATCATCGCTTCTCGCAATTGTGAAGAAACTGTAGTCAGATTAGCTTCATTTATCTTTTCAAATTCATTCTTGCACGTGATCGCCGCACCTCCTATAAATTCACACATTATCCTCAATCAGTATAGAATCCACACAAAGCACAATTTTAAAGGAAATTACAGAGGAGTTAGAAGTCATAATTGTCTAGAAAATGAATTTCATAATAAACAATCAGTTTCGTAGCAATAAAAAGCTTCCATAGCTCAAACCCAAATTTAAAAAACTTAAGACCCCCTCTTATGGGGCTGCATATGGCGCCCAAAACCTCACATAGCGCCGGACGGCGCCATGCACACCGTCACGCGGGGCGCTATAGCCCGGAAAATTTGAAAGGCGCGATAGACATAGCGGCGTGATAATTGTTTTGTTTTCAAAATGACCGTTGAATGGTCAAATAATTTTTAAAAAAAAATTATTTTTTCATTTTCCAATCTATAAATACCTCCACATCTCTCATTTTTTATACCATTCATCACATCTACTCCTTTCTTCTCTATATTTTTTTAAAAAAGTGTAGAAACTACTCCCACCATACTCTAAAAAAAAATGGGTTCCCCATCGGGAGATTCGTTCACCGATATTTACCGACGGTTTTTTTCACCCGAAGAAGACGCGGAGGAAGAAGAGGCGGTTACGAGTGCGTGTACTCTCGTGATACAAGCAATGGAGCACGTTCGGCCTACTCCTCCTCCACGCCCCATTTTGAAGCGCACCTTTATCTTGCGAGATCGTGAAGCCGCGAACGAGCGTTTGATGAAAGACTATTTTGATCCCACGCCGGTTCACGGACCCAATGTTTTTAGACGGAGGTTTCGGATGAGCCAAAGGTTATTTTTGCGCATTACTAATGATTTGGAAGATAAGTATGATTTCTTTAAGCAAAGAGTGGACGCGCGGGGATATTTAGGCTTCACCTCAATTCAAAAGGTCACTTCCGCTTTACGCATATTAGCCTACGGAAACACGTACGACATCAACGACGAGTACTTGAAGATGGGCGAGAAAACAACACGAGATTGCGTGGAACAATTTTGCTATGGTATTTTTTAAATCACTTTAATTTATTTACTTACTTTTATATATTGATTTTTTAGTAGCTTACTAGTAAAACTTTTATATATTAAATTATATTTTAGGTATATGGCAGTTATATGGAAAACGTTATTTGAGAAATCCCACTTGGAACAACCTTCAACAAATATATGAGGTGCATCTAGAAAAGCATGGAATACCCGGTATGACTGGTAGCTTGGATTGTCGTCAATGGCGTTGGTATAATTGTCCAACCGCATGGCGAGGTCAACATACACGGGGTGATCAAAAAGGGCCAACTTTGGTATTACAAGCTGTTGCGTCATACGACCTTTGGGTTTGGTCGGCCTTCTTTGGTGTAGCCGGGTGTTTTAACGATATTAATACGTTAGAGGCTTCACCATTAATAGAGAGCTACATTTCTGGAACTATACCAAAGGCCGGTTTTCATGCGAACGGGAACGACTACGAGCATGGCTACTATTTGGGCGATGGTATATACCCGGAGTATTCGATTATTGTTAAAACGTTTTCTGAAACGTTCGATGAGAAAAGAAAGTATTTTAAAAAATTACAAGAGTCTTCAAGAAAGGATATCGAGAGGTGTTTTGGGGTTCTACAGCAACGATGGCATTTTATCAGAAATCCTTGTCGCATGTGGCATAAGGATAGAATACGAATGACCATGTATGCTTGCATCATTTTGCATAATATGATCATTGAGGATGATGGAAAAGCGATATGCCAAAACTATATTCCGGAAGATTTAGTCGAAGGAACCCAAGCAACAATGGAAGAGAGACTCACAAATGCTCAACTATTGCGATCTAAGGAAATACATAACACGTTGAAGGCGGATTTGGTTGAGCATGCTTGGGCGATTCGCCCAATTCGATACAACAATGACGACGAAGAAGATTCCGAGGAAGAAGAGGTTGAGGAATTCGAAGACGGGAACTTTGAAGATGTAGGTTTGGATGCTGGAGAAAACGAAGAGGAAGAAGGAGAGAACGAAAATGAAGCCGAAGATTAATCTTTGAAGTGTTGTTTTTTTTATTTTTTTAGTCCAACTTTTTTTTTTTTGGAACCGTTTTTTTTTTATCTTACTGTAATGTTTTTTTTTAAGTGTAATGTTTTTTTTTTAGTGTAATGTTTTTTAATTTAATGAAATGAATTTTAATTTTATAAAGTTAGAAAATAATTATAAAAAATTAGAAATTAATAATTGAGTAATGATTAGGCGGGGGCTTTATGACTACGGGCTTAAATGCATAACGCCCCATAACGCCCACCCGCACACGTGGCGCGCCACATGTCGCATAACGCCCACAAAGGGGCGTTATGACTACACATGGCCTAATTATTCAAAAACTGATTTTCATATTGAGCAATCAATTTCATAACAACAGAGTTATCAATCAATTCCATAGCATGTTCAAAAACAACACCAAAATACCATACACTCGAAACATGAATTAAGTAACGATAAATCGACAATCATAAAGAGGGAACCATTTACTTATAAGAATCGATGGCAATTTAGTTCATCAGATTCGTTAATTATTAGGTGAAAAAGTAACAAAATTTAAATATTATGGAGGAAAAGAAAGGATGTTTGACCGAGTTTGACGATGCAACGAATTGGGGATTTGAGTTTGATATCAGTTTGTTTCGTCTCCATTCTCTTCTCCTCTGCTACTTCAGTCTATTGCTATGCTCTGTGTGAAGAAGAATCTTGGTAGTTGGTACTTTTAATTTTGTAAAGATGATACAAAATACCCTTTATCTTGTGGAAGATGATATAATCTGACTGAGGTTTTATTTAATTTAATTAATAAAATGTTATAAATAAATTCAGAGGTGGCTGGATCAGTACTCGAAAAGGATTGGAGCAAACAACCTGGAGGTGGCTGGAGGTGGGTGTGATTTGAGTTAAATGGACAGCGGCGAGAGAGAGAAGTGGTTGAGAGTGTTGGAGGGTGGTGGCTGGAGGTGGTTGAGGGTGGTGGCTAGAGTAGGCAGTGGTGGTTGTGGTGGTGAATGGCGGTGGCAGGGGGTAATATTACAGAGTAGAACAAAACGCAGGGGGTAATATGAAAGGGCATTATAGTCATTTCAAGTTATAGTTAACAGATATGTTAACAAAATTGACGCCGGGGGGTAAACTTGCGACATAACACCAAACGTTGGGGGGTAAAATTGCAATTATTTCGTTAGGGGGGTCAGAGTGCCAATTGACCTAAACCCCAGGGGGTAAAATTGCAGTTTACTCTAAGTAAAAAGACCAAATTACCCTTCACTTAACACTAAATATTAATTGAGTTAGGCTCAAAGGACATACCATGTAAGATTTTGAAACAATAGGTACAAAACTCGTCAATTTGAAAGACAAAGGGCACCGCTTGAAATTTGATATATAGATAAAGGACAAAATTTGCAATTCACTCTTTAAATAACAACTTATTATTTAATAGATACTCCGAACGTTCAGGGCATGTTTGGCTAAGCTTTTTGAAACAACTTATTGACTTATTGGCTTTTTGAAAAGTCATAAGCTCCAAAATTATGTTTGGCAATGAGGGTGTATGTGAGGGGAAAAGTGACTTTTCCAAAAAGTCACTCCATACTGACTTTTCTAAAAAGACAATAAGTCAATAAGTTGTTTCAAAAAGCTTAGCCAAACATGCCCTTAGTTTTATTTCCTCAACAATTCAGCATATATTTTATTAAATTTTCTCAACAGTCTGGCTTATATTTTGTTAAAAAGAGCGTTGTATAGTATCTTTTAACAAATATATTTCGTTAAAATCCACCACTTGTGACCTAATGGTAGAGCGGCTTGGGTTTCTTCAATTGAAAGTTTAATCAGCCGGCGGTATGGTTTCCAGGAGAATGCCTAAACCAAAATCTGAAGCCAACATGGCCCGGTTAAGACAACATAATCTGCCCGGAGGAAAGCAACGATACTCTCCAATTTAAGTAGTAGTAGTGTAAGTGTAATACAAGAAAGTTCTATTTTTTTTTTTTTTTTTTTTTTCTGAAGAGAGTTTAACAAATACCTTTTTGGGGGTACCAGCACTATCGTTTTTATTATTGGAATCGAACCGGCAAAAAACTTATTTATATGATTTTTATCAATCAGTGTTGTATAGAAACAAACCAACCCGAATTCCCGCCGCTTGGAAATCTGACTGGTGCAAAATCAAACCGCAATTTGCTACTACACAACCGCCAAACACTGCAAAATCCACACCTGCTTCAATCGTTTCTTCACAAGGTAACTTTTCATTTCTCCTTCCTTTTGTTTCTGTAGTTCACTAGATATACGAAATTACTCTACGGATTAGTTCACATCCTAAATCCAAACTCACAAAGCTGATTACTTAAAATGTATGCCCACCACCTATTTGATGAAATGCTTGTGTGAGATAAACCCTTTCAAAGTTTCAATATTTGGTTTGATTATGTTTTGTTTCATCTAGTTTCCCTTTCTAGCTCGCGTATATTTCGTTAGATGTGATTTACATATCTAATGCACAAGAAACAGATTAGAATGTGGCTTTGGGTGAATGCAGATTTGTTTTTCAGAAGCATGCTAGCACTCATAGAATGTGGCCTTAAGGCACTTTAAAAGCGAGAGCCCGAGATAGGTCAGGCGCATAGCATATAAACATATTGTTTTTTGAGGTTTTAGACATGTTGTAGGCTTGTTCAGGGCTAGTTTAGGCGGGTTCCAGCCATTTTTGGACGTTTCAGACAGGGGCGGGGGTATAGTATTAAGAGGGGTATCACGGGCTATGGCTCAACCCCGTCTTCGTACCGTAATTTTTTTTTCGGTTTTATGTAAATGATACCCCTGAACAAATACGGGGATACCCCTAAAAATAGGTTACTTTAACTTATTAAAATTCCAAATTTTTATAAGCCCAAACCTTTTACAACACCAGACTTGTATAATAATAATTAAGCGCAAATGATAGAGTTAACCCAAATTAAGTATAATATAATTGAAAGAGGCCCAATTGACAAACATAGCCCAAGCCCCAAAACAATAAAATATCCTTTTGTTTTGTGTATGGGCGGCAACGTAAGAAACAAAACATCTAGAATTACGATGTGATGGAACGATTTCAAGCTATGAAAAAAAGAAGAGGACAAATCTATTAGGTATTTGTTTTTCTTTATTTATTATCATTTTTTATTATTGCATGATTGCACGGTAAAAAAAAAATTGGGGATACCCCTAAATTAATGGGCTAGCTCCACCACTAGTTACAAACCAGTTTGCCCGATTTTGCCGGAATATGACTGAAATCTGGCCGGAGTTTCACCCAAAGGTTGCCGGATCGCCTAGTTGGCAACAGGGCGTTTTCCCTGCGCCTCGCCTGAGGGCCTAGATGCGCGCCCGAAGGGCTTTTGACAACATAGCTAGCACTTTGGTATGCGAACAAATATCATGTTATGGTTAGGCATGGAAGGTGACATAATAAGACATGACACGTCCTTTTGTAAATTTGGTGCTCTTATAAATAATCTCACCGTAAAGGCAACGATCTAATGGTTTGGAAATGGATGTCCGAAAGATTCTTTTGGGTACCTTAATCATAGCTGATGTGCAATTAGTTAGCTTCTGATTGGGTTGACCTGATTCAAATTAACCCGAAAATAATAATTAATAGTCAAACTTCTATAAATATTTATTAGAAAATAAGTTAAGAAGAGGATGATAAGACAAAATAATTAGTTGTTAAGAATGTAGATGGAAAAAAGAGAAAGATATAATAAAATAAGAACATAGGGATGAGGAAGGGGAATGGGATGTGGGAGGTTTTTAGAAGAGTAAATTGTCATTTTTTTCCCTGAAGTTTAGCCACTTTTGCGACTTTCATCCAAAGGTTTGTTTTTCCGCATCTGGGTTCTCGTGGTTTCAAAATCTTGTCATTTTTGTCTCTTGAGGTTTGGCAATTTATTGCGACTTTCATCCCTCGAGGTTTGGTCCATAGGGACGAAAATGACAAGATTTTGAAATCACGAGGACCCAGATGCAGAAAAACAAACATTTGGATGGTAGTCGCAAAAATGATCAAACCTCAGGGACAAAAATGACAATTTACTCTTTTTAGAAAATGAGAGTTAGATTTAGGGAATGTTGATTTTTAGTTAAATTATAGGGATGAGATCATGGGGATAGGGAATGGAATGTGAATGCTCTAACCAAATTTATTATAACCGACAACAATACTCAATTTGACGTTTTAGGAAAATAAAAAACGATGATTTGAACTCAGAAGTGTTATGATGTACAATCCTTGCACAAGAATCAATATCAAGATTTTCAATCAAAATGCTGCACTGGAATCACTCAATCTCATTCATAAGCAAGAACTGGACCGCAACATCTCAATTCCGAGCAAGAACATCATCACGCCCGCAAGGTTTTCGATCAAATGCCGCACTGGAATCACTAACCAAAGCCCGCGAAGAACGCACACAAAACATTGTCCTCTACAATTACCCTTCATTTTCTGGAGCTTTCTCGGCTCTATTTGCTCACCTCTTTCACCATCACCTCAATCTCCCATGCCTCATTTTGCCTTTCTCGTCCGTTGAACCTTTCAGGTAACTCGGTGCAACATTCTCACGCTGTAACTCGCAACTTTCGATTGCAAATGATACAAAATTATACGTTTGGGTCTCCATATGTTAAACAGGGTTGAAGATTTGTGTATCGATGGACTGGAGAAATGTTATTTTCTTGATTTCATTGGCCCCAAAGGGTTTGCAGTTGAGCTTTCACGAAGAACATCATGCCGGTATGTAATTAAGTTTCTTGATTTGTGTTTTTTTGTATCGCTTAATTCTCTAATTGATTATTAAAACATTTAGGGTGATAGGATTCGATCACCGGAACACCACACTGTCGGATATCCATCTGTATCAAGATGGTAACAGCAGTCTCTCACTTCAAGTCAATTTGGAGAAGAACAGCTCTTCTGCTGCATACAACTATTTTTGTGACAAGTTATCGGAAATGAAGCGTGATAACGTAAGTAAATCAGGGATTTGATTGTTGTTTCAAGAATCTTTATAAAGTTTCTTTGCAAGTTTACGTATTTTGGTAACCAGGGGCCTGCAAGTCTGTTGAACACCGAAGATCAAGAAAGAGTGGAGACGGTTCTTAAGTACATTGAGGACGGAGACCTTAGGCTATGGACCCTGCCCGATATCAAAGAATTTAATATCGGTTTATCTAATTGGCGTTCAAAGTTGAATTGCGTCACAAATCCACACTTGTTTGAACAGGTTTAATGCTCTCCATAAACTAACACCCTTAATAAATATTATTTATTCACGGGTAAAATGCCATTTTCGTCCCTGAGGTTTGGCCAGTTTTGCGACGTTTGTCCAAAGGTTTGTTTTTTCCGCATCTGGATCCAAAAGGTTTGAAATCTTGCCATTTTTATCCAGCTTATGAACTCCATCCATTTTTCTCCGTTAAGTCATGGGTATTTCCGTCTTTTTTGTTAACTTAAAGGGCAATTCGGTCTTTTTCACTTTATGTACAAGCATTTAGCATAATGTGAAAAAGACCGAATTACCCTTTAAGTCAAAAAAAAGACGAAAATACCCCTGACTTAACGAAGAAAAATGGATGGAGTTAACGAGCCGGACGAAAATGACAAGATTTTAAACCTTTTGAATCCAGATGCGGAAAAACAAACCTTTGGATAAAAGTCGCGAAACCTACCAAACCTCAATGATGAAAATGGCATTTTACTCTTTATTCACTATGGTTTTAACTTTTAAGTGTCTATTATATGGTTGTAACTTGTCTTAGCTGAAGTCGTATTTGTTAACAGTTGATGAAGATTAGTGTCACGAATTTGGTTGCACGTGGAAGTGCTTACGTGGCGAGCCAGCAGAGTTTAGCAACTAAGCTTCTTGAAAAGGTGTTTAAAGTTAGATTGGGCAGAGGATTATATGGGGAGTGTCTGGTATGTTATTCAATATTCTTAATGACACAATGTGAAAGCATAAATATAAACGCATAAAGATTTTATTTTTCAGGGGGTTAGGATCGACGGGAATTCGAATTTAAGTGATATTATTGGCAAGGAACTCAGCATGAAGAGTGAAGCAGCTGGTTTGAGGTACTTCCAACTGATGATATTTATCAAACCTAAATATTTGTCCTGAATATGATTTTTTTTTGGATAAAATCGGGTGGTGACATGGCATATATGATACGTAACCTCAGGCCTATCGGAGCCGTTATCTACATGCAAGGGAAAAATCTCAAAATGTGCTTAAGGAGTACGGATAAGTACGGTACTGATACATCTGCAATTGCAAAGGTATGCATGTTTAACCGGTTCAGTGATATCATTTTTTAATAATTATATTTGTCAGGCTTTTTAAAATACATTAATTATATTTGTTTAGGAGTGAGTAGAACCATAACCAAATATAACCAAACAATATGGAAAACCGATGGTTGAGTTTTAATATATTTAATGACCAACTATATTAGTTCAGTTTTGGTTACATACATTTACAAAACCGATTTAACCAAACCACTTATTGTATGCCTTGTAAAAGATTATATTGTAAAGGGAGGAAATCCAGAATTTCATTATGTACTAGGAGTCTAGGACCCAAATATGTATCAAATCAGTTTTATCTTTTGTTTTTGACAAAGAGCAAATATGTATTAAACTTTGTCCAATTTAGCCAGACCCAAAAATGAAGGCCCCTTGGTCAGTTAACTGTTAACTCAATCGTTTTATATAACTAATGGGTAACGGAAACCAAAAATGAACCAAAACGATTGGTATTACATTCTCAGTAACCGAAACTTTAGTTAAAACCGAACTGAATGATACACACCAATTTCCCTAACTTTCTCAAATGCATAGGTTTATGGTGGAGGAGGTACCCCTTGGTCAAGCTCATTTATAATTAGAATGGATGAGTACAATCAGTGGATATCAGGTAACTAAAGCTCATTTGCATGCTCAACAATTGTGTGCCAAGCTATCAGAAATGAAGCGCGATAATGTAAGCATTTGATTGTTTACCCTGAGGATGGGAGACCTTCCCGCTATGGACCTTGCCTGATATCAAAGAATTCAGTATCGCTTTTATCTGTCACACTTGTCGTATTTGTAAACAGTTGTGTCACGAATTTGGTTGCGCATGGAAGTGCTTACATGGCTAAAAGTTACTTGAAAACATTGGCTGGGCAGAGGATTGTAGGGGTATGTTATTCGACATTCTTAATGACATAAGAGTGAAAGCACTAATATAAAAGATATAGTATGCAGTGAAAATTACTTTTTGAGTCCCTGTATTTCATAGGTGTTAACCACTTGATTCCAAAATTAAAATGTTTAACGCCTTGAGTCCCTAAACGTTTTTTTTTTTTTTTTTTGTGTTTAGTCCAAATTTTTAACTCTGTCTACCATCTGTTAACTATAAGGGGATTATAGTCATTTAGAAATAAAGTACTTTTTTTTTTAACGGCAAATTTGGAGTATCATCGTGCCACTAGCGGAACCACCTGATCATATCCATCTTCACTAAGCAATAATGCGTATACATCAATTCAGGAGGAAACCCAATAAATCTAGGAAAAACCCCCTTGTGAGAATCGAACACATTTTAATGCACAAGGTATTATATAACCCTACAAATACTAACTTGGGGTATGTTTAAGGGTTGCGTCCCTGCTTCATGATTTACATAACCCTACAAATACTAACTTTAACTTGGGGTATGTTTAAGGGTTGCGTCCCTGCTTCATGATTTACGAAAGCATCTGTAACCGGTTGGCATTCATCTAAAACATTCACACCCACCGGTTGAAAATGGAACTGACAAACATTCATACCCACGCGCCTTTAGAAACATTATATACATTCAAAGTTGTTGCACAATATTTCCTTAATTCCTTGCCCTTTTAAATTAATTAAATTTGATATTACATTGGAAGAAGCGACGCATATTTTACCCCAAACCTATAAACCCTTCAATGTTCCTAAAATCCATTTTCCTTTCTTCATACTCCATTCATCTTTAGGAACCACATCGGTTATCCATTTTCCCGGTATGAATAACGTTATCCCTCCTTCAAACTCCAGTCACTAATGAATATAAAGTACCAAACAACCACGCACGCCATACAGTTCCGCCAGTAACCGCCAACAATGTTTTCCCACCGATTCTCCCTCGCCTTAATTTTCCGCTGTTACCAATCTTCACTTCGGTTCGCCCCTGATTTGGTATGTTTTCACTGTTTATCAATCGTTTTATATATTCGCTTTTGATTACTTCGGTTCAGATTTTCGATTCCTGATTCATCAATTGTTTTATTTATTTTCTGTTGATTATTTTGGTTTGTTTTTTATTACTTCGGTTCTTTGTATGATATGAACGGATGTGAATTTTTGTTTGTAGATCCTGAAAGTAAAATAGAGACTGAACTCACATTCATAAAACTTTAATCAAATTCTATCAGACCTTTAAGGAGAAGTTCGGCAAGAGACTACGATCCCGGTTCGGATGAACATTTAAGTCTAAATTCTCGGAGTTTAATAAATGGATTGAATTTGATTAAACATTGAAAGCATTCGTTGTTTGCAATGATTTCATATCAGGTAATCGGTTAGATTTCGCCGCATGTTTATTGATTCGCATGCCTCTTCATATACCCTTATGTTATTTTATTTTAGTTGATGGAATTCCGATTGAAACCTTACAATCTCTACAAATTCATGTAGAATTTTGAGTTAATTATTAGGGATGGTCTTATGATGTTTATACAAGTGTCTGATCAATTGGTTTTTAATATTTTTTAAGCAATTGTTATCAAAATCTTTTTTTATTAATATTTCTGATCCATTTGTTTCGTACCAAGCCAAAAAGTTTTGGGGCGAACCATGATCTCGGTTTTAATCACGTAAGTGTTGTTTAGTATTTTAAAAATAAATTTAATCAAAATTATTGGTGAAGAAGAGGATTAAATTTGATCAAATTGAGTTCAAATCGTTCCTCAACAGGAAGATATTAAAACCAATTTGACTTTTGTAACGTTAAAGTTTATTTGTTTCTTTGTGTGTTTCGTTCAATTTTCGATTTAAATACTTCTTTGATTATTGATGATTTAATTCGTGAAATTTTAGAATCGGTTGTGCACGCCCGTAGGTGTTATACTTCAACCTTCACATCCTGTTACAACTATCAAATACCTTTTAAAAGAGCATGTATGTGATTGCTGTGTTTTTTTGAGAAAGATGAAGTAAGAGGGCCATTGTTGGGTTGGTGTGAGTTTATGTGATGACTGATGGTTGCGTGTGTTTTTAATCATAGGAAAATATTAACAAAATCTTTGAAAACATTCATATAGATGGAATTTCATATGAGAAAATTTGAATTTTTTTTCAATTGTACGAATTGGGAATTGTTAAGTTTGTTTCAATGATTTTGTATCACATAATTGGTTAGATCCCGCCGCATTTTAATATTTCACATAATGACTTGCATTCATAATCAGGTTTCCGCCGCAACGCGCGAGTTAGCGTCAACTCGTTACATTAAAAAACAAAACCCTAATCCCCAAATCCATCTTCGCCACCACACCTCCACCACTGAAAAAACACCAGGATCTACTCTATTTATGTTGCTGAAAAAACACCACTGATCTACTCTATTTCTACCCACTCCATATTTAAAACTACCCATCATTTAAAAAAAAAATGTCAACTTTACTTCTCGAGAAAAAAATCACCATCATCTATTCATCTAAATATTATTGGTTAATGGCACTACAGCCTATATCATTACTGTGGAGCACACAACGTAAAATAGAAACATTGACTGAAGTGACACCCAACAACCAAATATATTCTAGATTCTGGATTGAGGTTGAGAGCCGAGAGGAGGGTTATAGAAAGAAAGTGTTGTTTGAAATTTAACCGTGTAACTGGAATGAAAGTGTTGTTTGAATTTAAACATAGAATTTAAGTGCGTTTCTAACCCACCCTAAGTAGATTTCTTCGAGCATCATCATACATTTCCTGCAACATGTATTAAAGTATATGCCAACACAAAAGGTTGGCGAGTATACAAGTTTGGTTTACATAGCGTACGTATAAAAGGTTTTCAAATCCAACATGGCAATTTGTATACTAAGTTAAATTACATACTAGCATGCACAACCTAAGTGTCAAATCAAAGATTCCACGAGCCTAATCTTGTCAACAAGTGAACAAGACCCTTTACGATTGAATACTTAACATAGACCACGAAACAGACGGTGTGCTACTCTTTTACGCTATACATGTTTAGGTAGGCTAGCATGATTGAATATCTAGCATGAATAACCTAAGCATAATAAATAGCAAGGATGATTTAAGATAATGTAAAACCATCATAACTTCCAAATTCATTTAGAAAATACATAGAGTTGAAAGAAAAACAAAATAACACTTTTTTATATAAAAAAAAATAGAGAAGATGCAATCCTAATTGTAGATTGAATAATTTAAATAATCATTTTTGAACTAAATTTCGGAAATTACTAACTGATTCCTAACTGATTCCTAGGGGTGTTCAAGAACGGATTATCCGATTTTCAGATAGTGAATATCAATATCTGAACCCGTATCCGAAATTTTGGATATGGGTTCGGATATCCGAATTCATAAAAAAAATTCAAAAAAATTGTTCCGTGCATTGGTTAAAACTAAACCTATATTCGATTTTTCAAATTTTCAATGTTAAAAACAACAAACTTTTATAAATCAACATCTGAATCCAGTTATTTACTATTTTTACTATATTTTAAACTAAACTTATGCTCATCTACTATAAATATTTAAATAAATGTTAGTTTTCGGATAATCGGATTGCATTGGTTAAAACTAAACCTATATTCGATTTTCCAAATTTTCAATGTTAAAAACAACGAACTTTTATAAATCAACATCTGAATCTAGTTATTTACTATTTTTTACTATATTTTAAACTAAACTTATGCTCATCTACTATAAATATTTAAATAAATGTTAGTTTTCAGATATCGGGTAATCCGATTATCCGAAAATTTTAAAAATCCACATCCGAATCCGAAAATTCGGATTATCCAGTTCTCGGACATCCGAATTTTCGATATCCGAAATTTCGAATACGGATTTTTGGATATTTCGGATTTGGTTTCGGATTCAGATTTTTTAAACACCCCTACTAATTCCCGTTTTCGTTTAATGTAATTGACAAAATTAGCCCCATTTGTATTTAATGAATAGGTAACAAACAAAAAGAAAAACAAAACTCAACTAAACCAAATAACACCGGGATTAGAACCTAGGTCTTCTTACTGTTAAAGCAACATGAAAGCTACCAAACCAAGCACTTCACTATGCCCTTTTCCAATGAGTATTTATATATTCTAAGTTTTATAGTGTAAAATTTATATAAAAAACAAACCAAAAACTCGGACCCCCCCCCCAGAGGGTTTGGGCCCTGATCCCCACCCCCCCTTCCGGGCCAGCCCTGGATTGGGTCAATGCATTGTACATGACCGTGTTCGGTTGAACACGCCCGTGAAGCCAAAGAACATGATCAAGCACAGGTGTGCTCATACACGCATGACCGTGCTTTTTGCACATCAAGCACATTGAACTACAAAAGTCTGGGTTTTCTCTTGTGATGACCAATTTTCAAGATTTCTATTGTAACACCTCGAATAAAAACCTCATACACATACAATACGCATACAATCATTCCCAACAAGTGTCCATTAGACTTGAAACTGTAATTACTGCAAAGATACAAGTCTAGTGACTAAATTGAAATTCTGAAATTTTGTGCATTGTGGATCGTAAAGTTTCCACATTACAGTCGTAATCATTTCCTGAAACCACTTTTGAACCCAATTAAAACCATGTTATGTGCCCGTTGTTTTAGGATTATGGATTGTGATCTCTTGCCTTATTGTCCGTAATTGCGTCATATGAGACCTACAACTTTTTCCATGTTCTGGTTCATCATCGATGGAGTGTTCACGAGCCTCCATGTCATCTGGCTTGTTCCAGACGTATCATTTTGATCTTATGCACCTCAAACAACCTCTTGAACTCTCATTTACATTTCAATCGAGTTTGAGAACAAAACCAAGTGTACTTAAAGATTATTGCCACAAAAGGCTTCAACCTTTTTTCTTTTATCGTATTCTCCATTCGCAGAAGACCATTCAAGTCTTGTTCATCCATTTCAACTATCTGATTTTCTGTATTTGGTAAGAATCATGATCTAAAGTCTAAACCCACTTTATTATTCTTAACTCCTTCTTTAGGGTTTTTGGTATAATCTAAGTTAGATCTCATTGCATTCCATGATCCTAGCTCATTTGGAGAACCCATTCTTGTTGGAACTTTACATTATTGATTAAGGTAAACCTCCATAACCATCCATCTGATTATTAGTTCCTTGAATTGTATGAAAATTTGATCTAAAACAGAAGGTTAGAACTTTTGCGCGGTGAGGCTTGCGGATAGCAATGTCATCTGTCATGTCCCTGATCTTGACCAGGCCATTCGACAATGTTTACAGACCGTAATAATCATTTACAGTCCATAAATGCTTCCGTTCTTGACCTAATCTCAAAGTTTTGGGGTACGGAACGTATGTAAAGCCTGGAATATCGTCCGTAATGTATCAACTTTCAACCTAATCACTTAAACTGGGTTATGAAGCATAATTTCCAAGATTACTATTGCAATGTCTTAGATTTGACCTAATTCAACAAAATTGGGTCACGGGCTGTAAGGCCCTAGAATACGGTTCGTAAAGTGTCATTCTTAAAACCTAATTCTCAAATTGGGCTATGAACCATAAAGCCTAGATTACGGGCCGTAATGCTCCAAACTTTGACAAGATTATTTGTCACACACTCACACCCCAACCAATGGTGGAAACATCAAGGTGAGACGTAATAGATTGTTCAAAGACAACATAACACTAAAATTGTGACAATATATTAAAATTCAAAATTTAATTTCATTCCATCAAAACAAGCAATACATTGTTCAAAGAGGGAAATACAAGAATTAAGATTTCGAGACTAAAATATCAAAATGCATAATTTAAACTAGGTGAGTATCTAATCAACCCCAACTCTTTTCCTGCGATATCATCATCAACTATTTCCTACAAAATGGATAAAATATCCGTCAACACAAATTGTGTCGGTGAGCATGCTAGTTTGTCTACATAGCATTGTTGGTGCAGTTGTCTGTCGACTTCATCTCCGTTCGAGTCTTAGTTTAGGGCTGATTGTATTGTGCATGAAAAACGAGATAGTGGTTTTTAGGGGTGATTCCGCTCGAAATGACACCTTGTCATTTCAAGCTAAATCACATAAAATCCTGATTCCGCTCGTAGTGTAACATGTTGATTCCGCTCGAAAGTAAATGTTCTGATTCCGCTTGAAATGCACATACCATGTTCAAGCGGAACCCCAAGCCTATATAAAGGCACTCTTGAGCGAAATCATATAACAGTTGTTCCGGTTTTGCCACGAAGTGCTGCCGAAGTGTCGAATTGCTGTAATAGTCATTATTATCAATCAAACGACAGTTTAAAGTGTATTGCTTGCTGAATTGAACTCAGTTTCTTAGTTTCCGCCTCTGAAACTGAGATAAACTCTTCTGATTGACTCATTTGGGTCCGAAAACGATCCTACAAGTGGTATCAGAGCTCAGGAAGAAGAGTTCTATACAATTCAGCTGCGAATTCTGTTTCTACACCATTCTTTTTCAAAAGTTAAAAATTTTCACGGTTAAAATTGGCTCAAATTCACACAGTGCACTCGGAATTACATTTTAACAAAGCCTTGAAAGTTTCAAATTAAAACTCAATCTAAAACTGATATTTTTAGCTATTCCGCTTGAAAGTATTCGATTGAATGATGACGTCACAGTGATTCCGCTTGAGATTTGGTCCTGATTCCGCTCAGAATCGGCATTCCGCTTGAAATATTTTCTGGTTTCGCTTGAAAATAGAGATCCCGCTTGAAAGTTCAGTTTGATTTCGCTTCAAACTGTTGTCGTGATTCCGCTCCAAATTACTTAGTGATCCCGCTTGAAAAATCTTGGTGATTCCGCTTGAACCAAGGTTTCGCTTGAACAAGAGTTAACTGATTCCGCTTGAATCAGTGTTTCTGGTTAATTAGTTTGATTTCGCTTGAGTGAATTATCTAATTCCGCTTGAGTGTGCTGTTTTAACTTGAATTTTAGATTTTGATTTCGCTTGAGAAAGTGTTTGTTGTGTGAAATTTGTTGCCAAAGCATGGAATCTGCTGAAGATATAATGTTGTATTACTATGTATCTCAATAGGAGAGTTATTTTCAGGCTAATGAAGAAACAGTCTCAGCAAAAGAAGTTGTTGAAAAAGTTCAAGTTTTTTATTATTCGTCTGATGAAGAGGGTGACAAGTATGAAGAAGAAATCCAAAGACTTGAAAATCTTAAACAACAACTTCCATCTGATCAACGTAGTGGAAAGTTATTTTATGCCGATAAAATTGAAAAATTGAAAGAAAAACAAGATGCAAAAAGAAAGAATCAAAAGGCAGTTATTGTTAAAGAAGATATCAGAGCTGAGAAAGAAGTAAAAGCAGCAATGATATTCGCTAATTTACACATATTTTAGTCCCCCGTTTTACCCCTAATTTATGCGTTTTCGGCCGTAAAACCGTCATTCGGATGCTTAATCATCTACACTTTTGTTTACAGGCCTAAAACAACATACCAGACAAGATGATAGCGAAAACGAGGACTTTTCGGACAAAACGACGAAGCTGCGAACAGTCTGTTAGAAAACTGACCTGGGCGTGTGGAACGGTCGTGCGACCTAATGCACGACCGTGCATCTCCGACAAATGAAAGCCAGTCCGGCAATGAACGAGGGTGCGACTCAGCGTGCAAGGCAATCAAGGCCATCCCGGTGATGCACGGGCGTTCCATATCTTGCACCCCGTGCGGATCCGATGTCCAACCAAGAACCCGGAACTGAACGACCAGTGCAACTAGGCGTGCAACAAGAACCCGAAAACGAACGATCGTGCCATCTGAAGAACGGTCGTGCGAGACCGAAGACCAGTCAAGATCTGTGACGTCATGCAGTATGGTGCACCATACCTACAATAATTGCTTAAAGTGAACGGTCGTGCAACAGGACGCACGACCGTGCGATTTCGAATTTATATAAAAAACTTGCAGAAACATTCTGCTCGTAACTCTGGACATTTTGGAAGCGATTCTGGCGATTTTCAGGCTCCGGAGGCTTCTGCTTTCACCTGGATTCAAGCCACATTGTGCCGATTAGCTTCGTTATCTTCCAGATTCTTAATCTTATGCTTGTTTATGGTTTGGTTTTCTAATCTTTCCATGATTTTGTTAATCTTTCAAGCATTTAGATTAATGTTTATGTATTATTGTAGCCTTTGGGCAAAAACACAACAATCCCTTGCTTAATTATAACCATTAGTGTGTTAATCTTCGTTTGTAATGACACTTTGAAGTATTTTCTATGTTAATCTTTGATGATTAGTTTGCAACCTTGTTATTGATATTGATTTCTTGATTATAAGTAATTGTGTTGGATGATTGGTATTTGGTTAGTTAAGATAGTTGAAAAATGAAGCTTAATTAATCTTGTATTAGTAAACTTTGAACTTGGTTAACTAGTTTAGCTTGGTTTAAATGTGTGCATCATGATACTAGAAATGGTTAGTGATTTAATAAAATGTAATTATTGTTAATCAAGAGAGCTTGCCGTCATGTAAGAACCTTAACGGGTTAGATGGTGTCGTTATAAATTCTTGCCATGATTTGTTAGCTTAGTTAGTAGTTTAGGCCAAAATTGCTATCTTGGTGAATTATTGTGCAAGATTTGTAAAATGAACTCGGTTGTGATTTAACCTAGTTTATGCTTGTCTCGGTGGTTGCATTGTGTTTATCGGTGTTGCTTTCCTTGTTTAAGTGCGGTTAGAAAACTCCTAACGGATGACTAACTCATTTTTAAGAGATTTTCATAGACATTTATCAATTGCACGTTAAAGAACAATTTTAGGTGGTTAAAGTGTGTTTATCGTTTTAACTTTCCGAATGATTGTCATGTTAGGATTCCCGAAAGGGATACTAATTGTCTTAAATAGGAAAATTGATCGAATGCTTCTAGTGCTAAAACCGACTTAGTTGACATGCTTTGGTTGTGTATTAAGCAAGGCTATTTATCTATTTTCTATTATGTTTTTATATGTATTTGTTTACGCTTACTTTAGTTTAATTAAAATCAAACAACTTATGTTTTTACCGGTAGTTTAGTGACAAAGGTCTAGTATTATTTCTCCGCCCATTTCCGTGGATCGATACTTGGTTCTTACCGATACTTTACTACATATGTGACGGGGTACACTTGCCTCTTTCGTGTGTGTTTTGATGTAAAGGTAATAATCACTTTTATAAATTTAAAACCAAATCGTGTGTAATTTCATTGCAATATTATGTATATATACGCACACGTCAAGTTTTTGGCGCCGCTGCCGGGGAAATGGCGAGCTTTAGGAACGACCCGAGTCATTTTTTTATCGGTGTATATACTTGTTAATATTTGTAAATATTTTCATGATTATTTATTTGTTTATTTATTTGTTAATATTTCTTGCTTTTAATTCGATTTATTCGTGTTCTTGATTGTTTTGTACACTTGTAAATTTTTATTCCTTTTATTTGTTCGTTTTCGAATTTATTTATTTATTCTTTGAATTTTCGGCTTAAAAAATTCATTTTGGCATTGCCGATTCGATTATTTTTATTGTGTTGATTTTTATAAAATTTCGGGCCCATTTTCGGATTTTTATAAAATTTTCAGCCCATTTTTTTTATAATTTTCTGCTTCTATTCAGCTAGAAAAAAAAACAGCATTATTATATTAATAAAATATTCATTGTGTCAATTTTTCGTTTACAGGTTGATGTCCTATACCCCCGCTCCCAATCCTGTTGAGCCGTCAGACGAACCCGAGCGTGATCTGAGGAGACGTCTTCGTGCAAGATCTCGTGCGGTTGGGCTGATACTCGCAGCCGGTGATCAGGAGCAGGTGGTAACCGCTGAAGCCGAGGGCTCAGGGGCAGCAGGAAACGCAACCATGGCAGACGACGACAGACCTTTGAATGAAACAAACCAGCCCGGAGAAGAAGGCTTGCTACCGAGTATCACTCGACCGACGGTAGCAGCACCGAGTTTCGAGATAAAATCCAGCATCATCAATATGATACAAAACTCGGTGCAGTTTGATGGGAAGGATCACGATGATCCGGGTCGGCACATCGCAAAGCCAGTGCTTGGCTCTTGTCACTTCCGGCAGGATCTATCACCACTTGGGCCGGGATGGCAGAACGATTTGTGCAGAAATATTTTCCTCCAGAAAAGACGACTAAATTGAGGAACCGTATCATAACGTTCAAGCAAGATGACGGAGAATCTCTACACGCGACTTGGGAGAGGTTTAGAGTTCTTTTAATTGATGTCCCACATCACGGGTTGTCCAAAAGGCAACTAGAACTGACCTTTTATCAGGGACTCAATTATGACTCGCAGGAACGTTTAGACGTGTATGCAGGAGGCGATCTTGGAATGAAGACACCAACTGAAGCTTACGCGATCATAGAGAAAGCTGCGTTGAAGTCAATTTCTCGCCACGGTGGAGCGCGGAATAAGACATCATCCACTTCCGGAGTCCATGCTGTGGATACATATACGGCTCTTACTGCGCAAATTGGAGCCTTGGCAACAAGAATTGATCAGTCTCAGAATGTCTCGCGAATTCAATCACCATCATGTGATCAGTGCGGGGTTGCACACGTGCCAGGTATGTGTGAGTAGGGTACTATGTTTACAAGACACGAGGAGGTGAACTACATGGGCAATCAAATCAGGCCCCAAAATAACCCCTATAGCAACACGTACAATCCAGGGTGGAAGAATCACCCAAACTTTGGGTGGAAATCTGGTTCTGGGAACCAGAACGCACACGGATATGCTCAACATGCTCCCGCGCCACAACAATCTCAAGGTCAGTCCTTCCAGCCACAGTATCATAATCAAGGCTCAGGAAGCAGTTCCCAGCCACACGCCTCTCAAAGCAACGCAAAGCTAGAGGAAATGATGGCACAACTGCTGAACAACTCCAACAGTGCTAATCAAATGGATGAGAAACGATATCAGCAGCATGAGGAGTGGTTCTTGGTCAACGAAGGATAAATGCGGAGTCAAAAGGCTTCCATTCAGACCATCGAGAATCAAGTGGGCCAGTTGGCAAAAATGATGTCGGAGAGACCCCCAGGTGGTCTTCCGGGCAATACCGAGCAGAATCCGAAGGGGCGTGGTAATGGCCCGCACATGTAATAAGTGTGGGGACATGAGTCTTGCTATCGACTCGCCGACAAAAATTTAGCATGGAGTTTTGCTATCGACTCGCCGACAAAAATTTAGCATGGAGTCTTGCTATCGACTCGTCGACAGAAATTTAGTATGAGTCTACGCTACTGACTCGCGAAAAAAAATGTAGCAGGAGCGTCTTTGGCACTATAGGGGTAAAATAGTCCACTTTTATGTTTTTGTAGTTTTAGCGTAATTTAGATATGTTCGGTAGTTTCCGTTAGTTTGTTTAATTTTCATACGTGCCGGGCGAAGGTTCTGTGTTGCAATATTGTTAAAACAGTTGGCGTGTTGAAAAAATGGCGAAAAACGGCCAAAACAGTTGCTGGAAATGGCTTCTGCAGAAAATTCTGATCTGCAGCAGTTGCACGACCATGCCATGAATCGCACGACCGTGCATTTCCGAGCAGGCCGGCACGGTGAGTCGCACCCCCAGTGCATCACCGAGAACAGTATGCAGGGTTTGAAAAATGTAGGTGACGCACGACCGTGCGAGCTGTCGTACGACCGTGCGAGAGGCAGGGGCAGTTTGGTCTTTTGCACAATATAAAAACCCCCATCTGCTTCCAAACCCTTCATTCGCGAACCCTAACCATCTGCGGTCGTTCCAGAGCGATATCTCTTCAAATCGCACGGTTTTTCGCACGATTTCACGCCCTTCTTCGCACGGTACGTTCCTTCATGTAGATTATCTGTTTCTTTGCTTTCTAGGGTAGATTCATCTGTTTCTTCAAGGCTTTTTAGGGTTCTCTTCATAAATATAAACGAAACCCTAACCCTTGCAAGAACCATTCGTATCGTGAACATCCGGTTAAGTTTCCGACCCCTGTTTGTACAAAAAAGTTGTTGATTTTGAAAAAAATCAGGCTATTCGAAGTTCAGGGGTTTGAAATATGCAGAACAGGTGTCGCACGGACGTTCCTTGGATGGAACGGTCGTGCACTTCCGGATATTCACGATGATCTGCTGTTTGCTCGGTGTTGCACGGTGGTGCAGTTGGTCGCACGCCGTGCAGTTCCGACATCTTTGGGCTACTGGTACTCGTTATCGGCGACGCACGACCGTGCGTCTAGTCGCACGTCCGTGCCACATGCCGAGATCAGATTCACAGAATCTTCATAATTGGCTGCTCGGCTGTTTTTGATTAAAAAATTTCCTGTTCTCATCTTTCTAACAATATTCCTCATACAGATGGACCACCCTTTCCTGTAATTTGACCCCAATGTTGAGAAAGAAGCTCTTTGTATTCTGAGACGTGACGCCTTATGGGCAAGGCGAGGGCAATTCGGAGTCCCTAGGTGGCTGGATTGGGAAGTTATGGGGGAGCTAAACCAGAGTGAAAGACTTGATGGCATGCTCACTTACCCCCTTTCGCGCTTAATATCTATCAACCGACCCGTGTACCTTGAGCTGACAATAGAGTTTTTCTCCACATATGCCTACGAAAAACCAGTTGCTCATAGAAGGCCCAAATTCCGATACAAGGATCGGATAACTTTCAGGTTAGGTGGACGATGGCATACTTGGACAGTGGGTCGATTGGGTAGGAAGCTCGGGATTTACACAAGAGAAGACATGGATTCCGATGTCTTCACGGATCAGTTCACTTTTCCATCTAATGCAGCACGAAACCAGTTTTGGGCTGAAAATGCTATAGGAGACCCGTATGACCCGAGAATGTCTTAGGCTTCTAGATTGAGAGCCCTTTGGTGCGAGTGATGCATCATGTGTTTAGCCACACAATTTGGGAACTGTCCAACACCAGATTTGATTTTTCTCTATGCGCTGGTTGAGGGAGTCCATATCAACCTAGCCGCAAGGATGGCTGAATACTTCGTGAAGTGCTCGGGGCGGAAACCCAACAGTCAAATCAACGGCGGTCAGTACGTGACCGAAATTGCTTATAATCTGAATTTGATGACTGACGAGGTACTTCAGGGTCTCACTCTGATAACCGAGGGTGTTTATGTTGACATTAGGTCACTGAAGGCGATCGGAGTGATTGCTGAGTTGCATCACGGGGATAGATTGAGGGGGCTAAACAATGAGGTCTGGGACCCATTGCCGCCAGTTGAGGAGGAAAATGAGGATGAAGTTATGGGGGAGCAGCATGATGAGCAGCACGTACCACATCCACCGACACCATCACGTTCGCCGCAGCACCATGATTTCCACCAGCATCAGGAGTGGCCAGAGTTTTACCAGCAGTTCCAGCAGATGCGAGTTACGCAGGAGCAGCATGGGACTTATGTCGACCAGATTAGGACTAGTCAGGACCAGATCCGAGCTAGTCAGGATCAGCTCAGGGCCACTCAGGATCAGCTTAGGCAGAACCAGGACAGTTTATACCAGGGGGTGAGTGCTGGATTTTCATATCTATTCGGGGAGATGCATCATGCATATCCCGACTACTTTCAGCATCCCCCACAGTTCCCACCGTGGAACCCACCTGGTTATGGCGATGCGGGCCCGTCCTTCACGAGAGACGATGAGGGTGACGACGCGTAGGAGGCAGTGGTGTTGACAGTTGGCGGTTGTTTTTATTTCAGTACTTTGTTTATTTCGGGTGTTCATTTTGAGTAGTATTTCAAACACCCTCGGATTGTATTTTTATTTTCAGACAATTTACGTTATGTCTTGTATTTGTTTGGATGTTAGTCTTATATTTATGTACATTATGGTTTATTTATGTTTATTCTGTTTCTGTCCTATTTTGGTGTACATGTGACATACTTGCAGATCCGACATATCTTGGAGTGGAGCACATAACAGATACAGCTTTGGAAGTCTCGTTTCATCAGACATCATCTTGAGGGGAGTACTATTATCCTTTTCTCTATATTTCGGGTCTCGCATTGGGGACAATGCGAAGTTCAAGTGTGGGGAGGGGGTTAACTTTGTTAACTTTGTTTGTCCTCTATATATATATATAAAATCAGAAAAATCATTAAAAAATACCTGTATTTTGTATATATTTTAGTAAATAAACCGGTTGGTTGTGTTTTAGAAAGCTTCGGACTTGATAAAAACTCGACAAGCAAAATATTTTTGAAAAAGGAAACCGGAAAGCGTGACAAACAAAGAAAGACTTGCATGATAGTTTTCACACTTTTACCCATTCCTTCCGTTACGTGAGCATATTTGAGCCTTGATATTGTTATATATTTGTTCATTTCGGATATAGGAGTGAGCCGGATGTTATGTGTAATTTAGAACTTGTCACTAGTATGCTTGTTAAGACCATGAACTTGCGGATTTGTGTAGAAGTGATAGAGGCACTTAGATTACCCCTTTGTTGTAAACCTTGTTCTTTGTGTTGTGCTTCCCGTGAACCTTATATTACCCTTTAGGATTAACCATGTCGAGCCTTCCCGTTTACCTTTGTTTACCCACATTATCGCCCACTTAGCCAAATTTAGCCTTTTTATGTTTAAACCCTTTTGTGTTGAAACTCGGTCAAAATAATCGTTTAACTAGCGTTTGTTTTAGTTTATTGTATAATTAGTTTGAAAAAAAAAACAGAAAATAAAACACCCTAAAATAGGGTGAAGTTGACAAAAATCGAGCAATTTTGAATGCTTAAATGTTACAATTTCGTTGATGAGCTCGATTGCGCAATAGTTGCCTTTTTAAGGCATTTGTTTGTATAGTTGTATTGTTTGTTGCTAGTTAAACGCTACTACCGAGTTTTAACCATTTTCGCCACTTTAAATATCCATTTCCATACCCTTCGCCCAAGCCTAACGTTACAACCCGTAAAGACCTCTTGATTTACACTTTTTCGCATGTTAGTTGGTGGAGACGAGATCTTATGACAAGCTTATGATATTACACACTTCATTGACGAGGCATTGAGTGTTTGCAGGTACACATTTTATGTATGTTTCATAAATAAAACCGAGTGTGTGTGAACATTGTGAGTTGTGTGAAGATTAACATGCTGAGTCAATTAAATGTGAAGTCACGGCTTTTTGGTTGTCGCTATATATTTGCATATGCTTGTTGGGTTTGAGTCTTTTGATGTTGTCTTTCGAAAAACCGGCTAACCGTTTATAGTTGTTTTCAAGAAAATAGTGTGTAAATTATCGTTCTTGTTTGTTTCTATCTTTTATTGCATTTTAGTTTAGCTTGCTTGAGGACAAGCAAGGTTCAAGTGTGGGGAGATTTGATATTCGCTAATTTACACATATTTTAGTCCCCCGTTTTACCCCTAATTTATGCGTTTTCGGCCGTAAAACCGTCATTCGGATGCTTAATCATCTACACTTTTGTTTACAGGCCTAAAACAGCATACCAGACAAGATGATAGCGAAAACGAGGACTTTCCGGACAAAACGACGAAGCTGCGAACAGTCTGTTAGAAAACTGACCTGGGCGTGTGGAACGGTCATGCGACCTAATGCACGACCGTGCATCTCCGACAAATGAAAGCCAGTCCGGCAATGAACGAGGGTGCGACTCAGCGTGCAAGGCAATCAAGGCCATCCCGGTGATGCACGGGCGTTCCATATCTTGCACCCCGTGCGGATCCGATGTCCAACCAAGATCCCGGAACTGAACGACCAGTGCAACTAGGCGTGCAACAAGAACCCGGAAACGAACGACCGTGCCATCTGAAGAACGGTCGTGCAAGACCGAAGACCAGTCAAGATCTGTGACGTCATGCAGTATGGTGCACCATACCTACAATAATTGCTTAAAGTGAACGGTCGTGCAACAGGACGCACGACCGTGCGATTTCGAATTTATATAAAAAACTTGCAGAAACATTCTGCTCGTAACTCTGGACATTTTGGAAGCGATTCTAGCGATTTTCAGGCTCCGGAGGCTTCTGCTTTCACCCGGATTCAAGCCACATTGTGCCGATTAGCTTCGTTATCTTCCAGATTCTTAATCTTATGCTTGTTTATGGTTTGGTTTTCTAATCTTTCCATGAATTTGTTAATCTTTCAAGCATTTAGATTAATTTTTATGTATTATTGTAGCCTTTGGGCGAAAACACAACAATCCCTTGCTTGATTATAACCATTAGTGTGTTAATCTTCGTTTGTAATGACACTTTGAAGTATTTTCTATGTTAATCTTTGATGATTAGTTTGCAACCTTGTTATTGATATTGATTTCTTGATTATAAGTAATTGTGTTGGATGATTGGTATTTGGTTAGTTAAGATAGTTGAAAAATGAAGCTTAATTAATCTTGTATTAGTAAACTTTGAACTTGGTTAACTAGTTTAGCTTGGTTTAAATGTGTGCATCATGATACTAGAAATGGTTAGTGATTTAATAAAATGTAATTATTGTTAATCAAGAGAGCTTGCCGTCACGTAAGGACCTTAACGGGTTAGATGGTGTCGTTATAAATTCTTGCCATGATTTGTTAGCTTAGTTAGTAGTTTAGGCCAAAATTGCTATCTTGGTGAATTATTGTGCAAGATTTGTAAAATGAACTCGGTTGTGATTTAATCTAGTTTATGCTTGTCTCGGTGGTTGCATTGTGTTTATCGGTGTTGCTTTCCTTGATTAAGTGCGGTTAGAAAACTCCTAACGGATGACTAACTCATTTTTAAAAGATTTTCATAGACATTTATCAATTGCACGTTAAAGAACAATTTTAGGTGGTTAAAGTGTGTTTATCGTTTTAACTTTCGAATGATTGTCATGTTAGGATTCCCGAAAGGGATACTAATTGTCTTAAATAGGAAAATTGATCGAATGCTTCTAGTGCTAAAACCGACTTAGTTGACATGCTTTGGTTGTGTATTAAGCAAGGCTATTTATCTATTTTCTATTATGTTTTTATATGTATTTGTTTACGCTTACTTTAGTTTAATTAAAATCAAACAACTTATGTTTTTACCGGTAGTTTAGTGACAAAGGTCTAGTATTATTTCTCCGCCCATTTCCGTGGATCGATACTTGGTGCTTACCGATACTTTACTACATATGTGACGGGGTACACTTGCCTCTTTCGTGTGTGTTTTGATGTAAAAGTAATAATCACTTTTATAAATTTAACACCAAATCGTGTGTAATTTCATTGCAATATTATGTATATATACGCACACGTCAAGCAACAACAGAAAAGCAAATCAAACCTAGAGTGAAAAAGCAGGTTGAACAAGTTCCAGTTGTCAAGATTGAGAAAGTAGAATCTGAAAAACCTGTATCTGTGAATCCTGAACCAGTATTAAAGAAAAAGGTTGAAGAAGATGCACCTATCTTTGATCATTCATCAGAAAAAGAAAGTAAGGATGAAAGTGTTCATGAGGAAAAGAAACAGGTTGAAAATATTTCAGCTTTAAAGGTTGAGACAAACGCTGATGATAAACAGATTCTTGTTTTGCTGAAAAATTGTGAGAAGTTGACATCTGAAAATGACAAACTCTTGAAGGAGGTTGAGAGTTTGTCATTAGAAAATGAAAATCTTAAAAAATTAGAAAATGTTTTGAAAAATCAAATACAAAATTTAGAAAATGAAAAAGTAAAAATTGAGAAAGATTTTCAAAGTCAAATAAAAATTTTAGAAGATGAGAGAGATTTGTTTGGTAAAAACAATCTTGAAAAACAAATTGCAATCAATTCTCATCTTGAAAAAATTATTCGACTTGAAATGGAAGCAGAGTGTGCTCAAAAGAAAATCAAAGAATGGGAAGAAAAGTTGAAGGTGTTTGTGAATACTTCAGCTATTCCCTGTCCAAAACCTATTAATTCAGTTCCAATAAGTGACGATGTCACAAACTATGACAAAGTCGTAGTTGAAGATTGCGATGAGAAATCTGATGATGAAAATGAAAAAATTAAGAAAAAGAATTTATTTTTGAAGTTAAAAGAAAAGTTTCAAGAAACTGTTCCACAATCAACTGAAAAGGGATAATGCTCTAAGCAAAAACCTTTGAAGAAGAAAGTGGAACAAAAACAAAAAGAGAAAATTTTGAAAAATGTTCAAAAAGAAAATAAAAGTTCATTAGATCAATCATCCAATCGCAATCAAAAATTACAAAAAGTAAAAAATGAAAATTCAAAAATTGTTGGTAATAAGTGGTGCAGGTCGGACCACAGTGCTCAAAAGCCAAATCCAGCAAACAAGAGGAGGAAAGATTATCACCAAGCCAAACAGTGCTTTGATCTAAATGTTTGGGCTGAAAATGGTGATTGGTACGATAACAAAGTGTGTTACAGATGCGGCTATCAAGGACACATTGCTGTTAATTGCCAGAGTTGGAGGTTTGAGTCAAGGAGTTGCTTTAACTGCAACATCATTGGCCATATTGCTAGAGATTGCTCAATGAGATCAATGAGAAGATCGAGGGCTGAATCTCAGAAGCAGGTGAAGAAACCAGTCAATGTCAAGCACAAAGAACAGAAGGTTCAAGAACCTAAAGTTCAAGAAAAGAAAGTGAAGCTTTCTCAGGGGCAAAAAGACAGACTGAGGAAAAAGAAGAAGAAGGCAAGAGAGTATCTGGAGAACATTTTGTCTTCGGGTTCACCAGTTGGTAAAAATAAGAGTTCTGAAGAATCGATTCACTCGACTGCAAAGTCAAGTAAAACGAGTTCATCAGATACAAATCTGGGGACGAAAGAAAGAAAACAGAAGAAGAAGAAAATTGCTGGCAATGAATCTGTTTCTGTGGAAACAAAGGAGCCACATGTCGGCGATGAATCTGGCTCATCAAAGTCAGACAAGCCACATTCAGGCAATGATTTTGGTTCATTAAAGCCAGAAGAGCCAGTTGTTGAGGTAAAAAATGAGAATTCTGGTCTAACAATGGATGATGCAAAGTTTCCACCATTCTTGAACAAGAATTCAAAATCACCCAAGGACCGTCAGGCTTGGGTGAATCTGTTCAAATAAAAAAAAAACCTGACTTGCCGGAGTTCCCAGGTTGGTAAGCGTGGAACATGAATCGGCATCTTTCTTACAAGATTAATCAGGGACATTCAGTTGTACTTGATTTATCTTTGTCTTACTTGTGGTTGAAAAAGAACAAGGTGATGAATTGACCCCGAACCTACAAATGTTTGGTAAACAAACTAATTTTTCCGAAAAAACCATTTTGATTAAAACAAACTTAAGTGTTTTGAAATCATAATGGGAAAATAGTTTGTTGTAAGGGGGAGTTCTGATTGTTTATGCCTAGTGGAAGGAGAATTGAAGCAATTCTCATCATGTTGTCATGTTTGTACAGTTTGATTTCAAATTTTCCCAGAAAATCAAAATTGAAATATATTTTGATTTTAGGGGGAGAAAATTTAAAAAAAAAATCAGAAAATTTGAAAATGTCAAAAACATTGAAAAATTTAAAAAAAAAATGAGTTTTGTTGAGACAAGAGGAAATGATAGTAAATCAGTGGACTATCACAACATGCTAAAGAAATGTAAAGTCTAAAAGTGATAAACGGTCTCACTAAAGATGTGACGATAGGCTCAGCTAGACTAGTAGATTTGTGATAACGATGCAAACATAAATGAAATAGCCTAGTTCTAGTGGGAAACATGATCGAAAGCATAGTACTTAGTTTTGTCCTTCTTGATTGTGTACCTGCTCAGTAATCGCTGAATGCCAAAAGCATAAAAACTGGTTAAGTTTGTGAGCTTTCACAACTTTACTGAAAATGACGCTGTGATTGTGCATTTTATTTTGCAAAGATTTAAACTTGTTTTATTTCTTTATTTTGTTTAAGCATTGGACATCCTCTGCGTATACGTGAGTATCGACCTGGATGTTAGTGCCTAAACGTTCTGCTTTATTTTCTTTGGTGTTTCGTTTAAGCTTTGGATCACCTCTGCGTATACGGAAGTATCGACCTGGTGGTTAAAGCCTAAACAATTTCAACTTGTTTTTAGTTTCTTATTTTGTTTAAACATTGAACTTTCTCTGCGTATACGGAAGTATCGACCTAATTGTTAATGTTTAAACATTCTGAGTTATTTTCGCACTAATCACAGTTGATCAAAGTTTAAAGGCATTACTTGAGTCAGTGTATTTCATAATGAGGGGATATGCTGAGATCGTGGGGTCCATAAGAACTTAGTGCATAATGAATATACTTTAACGTATCGGTAAGCATTTCGAAAGTTTTTAGATTGAGTTTATGTGGACAACAATATCGTCAATCTATGTGAATTGTTTAAAACTTAAAATGATTAAAAGCTTAATGATGCTTGTGATTTGTCTAAAACCTGATATGATCCTCTTTCGCAAACTCACAAAAATAGTGTTTGTACATACTTCATTTCTGCATTTGATTTCTGTTATTGCATTTATATTTCATATTTTGAAAATTCCAAAAAGATTTTCGACAACTGATGGCGAAAAGCTAATTTTCAAAATTCCAAAGGCTAAGCAAGATGAACTTTGGGTTGGAAATATGTGCTTGAATTGGAGAAATTTGTATTTTTGAGAAAGAAGATAGATTGATTATTCAAGATCATTAATTTAAACTTGATATAATCATTATGATTGAATGGTTTCAATCAGTAAGTTTTTCTTATTAATTTAAGTAAAAACTTATGTGTTGATGAGAAGATGTGTGTAGGTGAAAGAAAGGTTTCTGATCCTGTTGCTACGGAAAGCCAGGATGCAATTCAGAACATGTGAAGAGCTTAATCAGAGATAATGCCAGGATTTGATTTCAAAGGTGATAACAAATTCTAGACAGAAATCCCAGCAGGGAAGTCTGATGAGGTTAGAGCCAAAGAGAAAACCCTGGAACATGCAAAGAAAGAAAGAAGACCGATCAAGATTGAAGAGTCGTAATGTTGAAGACTCTCATTGAAGATTCTCACTGAAGATTCCACCAACATTCAAGGGGGAGTCTGTTGGTGCAGTTGTCTGTC
The DNA here is from genome assembly GCA_030545235.1 of Helianthus tuberosus. Classification (NCBI taxonomy): domain Eukaryota; kingdom Viridiplantae; phylum Streptophyta; class Magnoliopsida; order Asterales; family Asteraceae; genus Helianthus; species Helianthus tuberosus. The sequence goes on from CM060408.1 coordinate 76,731,425, forward strand.
GACTTCATCTTCGTTCGAGTCTTAGTTTAGGGCTGATTGTATTGTGCACGAAAAACGAGATAGTGGTTTTTAGGGGTGATTCCGCTCAAAATGACACCTTGTCATTTCAAGCTAAATCACATAAAATCCTGATTCCGCTCGTAGTGTAACATGTTGATTCCACTCGAAAGTAAATGTTCTGATTCCGCCTGAAATGCACATAGCATGTTCAAGCGGAACCCCAAGCCTATATAAAGGCACTCTTGAGCGAAATCATATAACAGTTGTTCCGGTTTTGCCACGAAGTGCTGCCGAAGTGTCGAATTGCTGTAATAGTCATTATTATCAATCAAACGACAGTTTAAAGTGTATTGCTTGCTGAATTGAACTCAGTTTCTTAGTTTCCGCCTCTGAAACTGAGATAAACTCTTCTAATTGACTCATTTGGGTCCGAAAACGATCCTACAAGCATAAGTACGAGTAAATCTCAAATCCACGTGTTATTGTATACTAAATCATGTAATCATACTAGCATGCAATAACTAACAAATCAACCCAAAGTTTCCACTAGCGTAACCTTATCACTGAAGTGAATAAGACCATAAAGAATGAATACTTAACAATGACCCAACAAACAGGGCGGTGTGCTACTCCTATAGCGCTATACATGTTAAGAGAGACTTTTAAATTTAATGAAAGATAGCATGCATAAGATTTTCCTATGTGTATAAACAAGGAGCATAACAAGTAGCATGTTTTAGGATTGAGATTGATTGTACGTGTGATTGTGAATTTAATACGGATATATGTTGCAACCCAAATAGTGTTTAAAACGTAACTGAGTCAAGTATAAACTCATGGTTTGCGAAGATTTCCACAAAAGCGAGTAATCGACCTTGAAGGATAGAGTCACCAAAGTTTACCATAAAATGGTAAACAAAGGTGCAGTGGTGGGGATCTAGCCTAAAAGAATTAGGGGTATCCTAAATTCTTTTTTTTTGGATTAGGGGTATCCTTTGTATAAAACCAATATATAAAAATAAAAATTTTACACTATGTAGACAGAGTTAAGGGGTATTTTTACACTACGGAGACGGAGTTGAGGGGTTGCATGGGCTACCTCTGCTTGTACACTACTTCCGCCCATGCAAAGGTGTATGCGTATGAGGATTTTAGGATTGGAATATACACTGAAGGATAGAGTCACCAAAGTTTACCATAAAATGGTAAACAAAGGTGCAGTGGTGGGGATCTAGCCTAAAAAATTTAGGGGTATCCTAAATTCTTTTTTTTGGATCAGGGGTATCCTTTGTATAAAACCAGTAAATAAAAATAAAAATTTTACACTACGTAGACAGAGTTGAGGGGTATTTTTACACTAAGGAGACGAAGTTGAGGGGTTGCACGGGCTACCTCTGCTTGTACACTACCTCCGCCCCTGCAAAGGTGTATGCGTATTAGGATTTTAGGATTGGAATATACATGGGAAACTTATAAGTATGAAATACATAAAACATATATTCCTATATACTTATTTGGACACTATTTTTAGTTTGTATTTTTCATGAGTGTTACACTCATTAGAAGTCTAAAATAAAGAGTCTAAACTAAGATAATTTCCACCTTAACTGCCACACCCCAACCGATGGCGAAAACATCAGAGTGAGACGAAAATAAGATTGTTTGAGACATCATAACATGCTAATTGTGACAAAATTAAATAATTCGAATTTCATTGCATAAAATAGAAATACAGTGTTTAGGAATGGAAAGTACAACATGGTGCAAATAAACATAACAACATGAAACAATTACATAAATTTAAGTTTAGGTGTGCTAAACATCGTTCATTATGCGTCGTCACTAGTTTCCTGCGACATGTACTAATATACAATCAACAAAAGTTGGCGAGTATACAAGTTTGAATACATAGCATAATTGTGACTAAAAGTTGTCTTATATCCAACATGGTAATTTGCATACATTGTTTATTAGCATACTAGCATGTGTTAACTATAAGTCAAACCAAAGTTTTCCGCAATCATGCATATCCTTGTCGCTGAAATGACAAGGTCGTAAAGTATATTACTTAACAATACCGCAAGAATACATGTGGTGCGTTAATCCTATAGCGCTATAATTGTAAGTTAGACTTGCAAAGTTAATGAGCATATCGAACACAAGATTAAACATAACATGTAACAACAAGAATATAACAACTATCATGTTTTAACGGATATAGTGTTTATATGAACAAGTTTAATCGTGAGTATGTTAATTTGTAATATAGCATACATGTTGCACCCAAAGTATATAAAACAGAAAATGAGGTCGAGTATACCCAAGGTTTGCGTAGTAAATCCGCGTACGTGAGTTGATGCGTTGAGTGTTTAGAGGACCGTCGGGTTATCCTATAAGGATAAGCGAGGCATATGAGTTATGGAGTTCGGTTTTGCATTAGACTTGAATTTCAAGATAGTATGAAAGTATGTATATTACAAGAAAATACATCTTGTTTGAAAGCACTCATTTATGGACACTATTTTGGTTGTGTTTTCATGGGTACCGATTAACCCATTAGATTCCATAGTTTGAGGAACTTTGACAAAGATGGAAGTGACCCTAGTACATAACATTCAACGATGAGTTTGGTTGAGGTTATGATTCGGTTCTTGTGTATAACTATTTATATATATTTATAAGTATTTAGTTCGAGTCATATATTGTTATGCATGGAGGTAGGATGAATTCCATCCATTTAACCTCATTGTATGGATTCACCAAACAACAAAATCATCAACTTAGTTGATGATTTCGGTTGGTCATTAATAAAAATAAGAATGTACAAGTAACTAATCATCTAAATCATCAAGTAACCAAGTGAAACTCAAACTAAACTAGTGCATTCCAATCATGGCAAATGTTTGAAGACTTGGTGTAGTTTAGACACTTTGTTGCTAGAAAGTTTACTTAACGACTTAGGTTAAAAAGAAATGGATTAACTAACTAATTGAGGTGGTGGAATCATAGTTGGAAGGCCAAAGATTCCATTGTTCACACCTAACGAAAACACAAGTCTTTCAACATTGAGGATTGAAAGCTTGGATGGTTCCTTACTTTGTAGGTTGTTAAGAAACCTTTAGGATAGTAGGTTGTTGAGGTTTTTGAGCCTCTAATCCTCTAGAAATCAGCCATACACAAGCCCCACAACCATGAGTTTGATTGGAAACAAGGTTGGTACAAGATTCCACAAGATAATCATGAACAAAGACAAGTTTGTAAAAGTTTTAATAAACATAATTTAAATCTGACTTTGAAGCCTTATACAAGTGATGTACCATCTTGTCACACCTTGGCGAACCTTGGGTAACATCCTTGAAGGTCATCCAAGTAGATTGAGGAAAGAAAACAAGAAAAAAAAATGGAGAACAAGGTCCAAAACTCACTGTTTTGGACTAGTGCACAATTTGCCAACACTTGGAGGATTTATGGGATCTTGAGAGTGAATTAAGAGAGTGTCAAGGGTTAAGAGAGTGTGGAGGAGGCTTATTTATAAAGGGATATTAGGGTTTGTCATTTAATGAGGTTAGGTGGAGGTTAGTTGGTTGAAAAGTGCAATTAAGGCAAAATTCGTGAAGCTGCCAGCTTACTGCCAGACCTGAGGTCCTTACAGACCATATGGTACTTGGCTTACGGTTCGTAAGCCTGGTTAGAAGGCTAAAGTTGCATTTTTCCCTTTTTTTATTAGTTAGGTTATATTATGCATTAAGCCAATATGCTAAGCATAAATTACGGGTTAAAGAGTGATGTTAAGAATGTTAACATAGTATATGTTTGATTAAATTCTAGATATCGAATAAACGTAAATATGTGTCGGTTGTGTATAAATAGTATGTATTGCGTGATTGACTACATGTTGCATAAGTATGATCAAATAAGGTTGAAACAAACATGATTTCCATTATGATTAAAACCTTGAGATTACAACGGTTGATACGAAGTACGAATACAAATTTCTAAAAATAGAAATGTGAATACGTCTTTCTAAATATGGAAAGTACAGAAATGTGAAGCACTACATTAACACATAACATTCAACCATGGTTTTGATTGATATTATGGTTTGGTTTTTTAAAGTATTTGTAACACCTCGTAAAAATCATGTCCAATATAGTATCGACACGTGTCATGGACTTTAAACGTGTAACGGATTGATTATGAGGGACTAAAGTTGACAAACGAAGAAAGTGTATGTATATAAGGATTCAAAGTGTCAACATTTGATAATTATGCCTTTTAACAACTCTACACGATGTTATAACCTTAAAACGAATGTATCATGAAGCATATGAAACCGTTTGGGGAAGAATGTGAAACTTTACAAGACGCGAGGGTTGAAAGTGTCAACATGTTTAAGTTATACCTCTGAGTGACCTTTTAGCGAACCCGGAGCCTTGTAACGATTAATTATACTCCCAAGAATAAGTGGTAAAAATTTCACAAGGTTTTGATATCGTATGAGAAAGATACGCTAACTTTCGTAATTAAGGGGTTAAAAGCATCAACGAGGCAAAACTTGTGTTTTCGGTTACCGTTTAACGAAACCGGACCTAACGATGTTTGGTTATACATCATGGATCATAGAAATATAAATTTCATGGGTTAAAAGTGCTTAAAATGGAAGAAATTACGCTTTAGAAGGTCCAGGGGGTGAAAATGTCATTTTTGAAACTTGTTTGGCTGGACACCTACCTGCCAGCTCAAAAAAAATGTTTTTTAACGTGGCAGCTTGCATGTTTGCTAAATTCCGCGAGTTTTCCACCCTCTAGCTGCTTGAAACACGTCCCTAGACACTTGTTTTCATCTCTAGAGTTGCCATAACACCTGGATCAATTTCCATGATCCTTCCTTGGCTATATATAGAGCTCATTGTTGCAACAATTGGACACTTCACTTGAAAAACTTCCAAACACTTGTTATGGAGATTCCTAGAGCTCAAGACCACTTCCTAAGGATCCTTAGTCATGCATAGGACTTCAGTATGTGTCCTTAACCTCTCTGAATTAAGTTTTATTAGTTTAATGGCCTAAAGTCAAACCCGTCGTAATTAAGGATTGACTTAGTGATTAATCACTAATGGTCCAGTCAATTCTCGAATTGAAAGTACCTATAAGTTGGTAATTATGTGGGCAATAAACCCTTAAAAGGGCACTCTCTGATTCCCACTCTAACTAGGTCAATTGTCAGGTCAAACTTGATTAGAAAAAGTCAACAGAAAGCAATTTTTCAAATAAACACATAATTAACAATGTAGAAGCCATGCAACCTGTTTTATCATTCATATAACTTGGTAATTAAGGTAAGAACATGTCTAAGCATGTTCAACCCGACAATTTTCAGTATAAGCTTGTTTCGGAACCGAAAGTCGCATAAGTGGACTTTTGCTTTGACTTTCAGTTCTGACCCATTAGAGCATATTTTAGAAATGCCTTAGAGCTTTATTAGGACCAGGTTACATGTTAGTATAACCCTCTGTGATTATACAACTTGGTTCATTAGTTATCTGATTCATATGCATGTTTCCATTATATGCCTAAATGTTGACCAATATGCCCTTTTGACCTTAAAACAAGAATTTTGAAAATGTGAGAGGACAATAATATTTATTACTGATTTATAAACATGTCCCTAAATTTTCACATCAGTTTGAGGTCTAGATTAAGAGTTATGCTCAATAGCGTAATTAGAAAGCTTTTTATTAATTAAACTGCGTAATTAGCATAAAGCCTATCTAAACCCAATTTTTGATACCAAACATTTTACCTACTAATGTAAAATAATATTTTGGGATTTTTTAAGATTTTTATTTATTTTTAGGCTGAGCATAACATAGGGTTATAGCTTTGATTCGGTAATTGTCGGTTTTGCCCTTTTGGCCTATAAAATGAGTTTTACAAAATATTTTGATACCAAACCTTTTGCTACTGATTTTATATAATAAATAAAATATTTTGAGTCTTCTGGAATGATAAAAATATCAGCTTTTCTTTAAAAACCCGGAAATCGCTTAAAACCGTCTTTTTACGCGTTTAAAACGCATAGTATGTATTAAAACCATTTTTCTCATATGAGACTTAATACCTACTAATGTTTTAAGAAAATTTTTATATTTTAATAGTAAGCAAAAGTTTTAAACTTAGACTTCAAATTTTGACCTTTAAAGCTTATGTGAAATTACCAAAATGCCCCTACGGTGCATAGTTTGGTTATAAAAGGTAAATTTCACATATATGACATACCCTACTGTTATGAATTATAAAAATAAGTATTTTTACTAAATATATCAGACCTGAAACTCATATTTATATTTAAACTCCTTTATAAGCTTTAAAATGACCAAAATACCCCTACGGGACATAATTTGAGTTTAAATTCGTTTTGGGCATAATGGAAGGTATCCTACTGATGTCACAACATATTTAAGGCATATTAACTTAGGAAACCTGTTCATGACTCATTTGGTTACCCGTTACGCATTATTCGCGTTCGGTGCGGTTTATGTAACTAGTTTGCATAAATTAGCCGAAACGGGTCAAACCTTATCATTTTTATCTCAAAATCCAGAATGTGTTTAGTTTACCCATATTATACAAGTATACAAACTTGTCGGGTCTAAACCACATTCTAATCCGGTCTTCGCTTAATCGTGCGTTTTGAACCGTATATCTTCCTTTAAAACTAACCGGTCTAAGTTTAGACTTAATTAAGACCCGTTAGGAATCTAATAGGTTATTAAAACCTTCGTTCCAGATTAGGAGCGCGGTAAAAGCTACTTGCACTCGCTGTTTGTGATATATACTTGCTCAGGTAAATACTTTTAACTTATTTTCCCCATACGGGTTTGGGATACAGTATTATAATAATACCGCTTGGTGGGGTATGTAGTTGTTTAAATCGGATTGTGATTAATATATTTACATAACCCGTTTTAATCTGTTTTATTTGGTATATGGCCCTTGGGGGGTTAATGACCATGTCCCGGATATGTTTGGCATCATTCATTGAAATGGCCACGACCTAAGCACGGCGTGTAGGCATACACCTGACAGCTGCATATGTAAAAATTGGTAACCCACTTTAAGGAATTAACCTTGTGGGCATTATGCCTGTGGCGTATCAGTTAATCCTGTCCGGCTCTTCTAACCGGCCCTGACGGACGACAAATAAGTAAAACTGTATACAAGATTATTTTTAAATAATTGTCCCAAGTTATAAAAGAACTTTTGTGCCTTGTGCATTCAAATTAATTTTCTTAAACTCTTTTCAAAATGAGTCGGTTAATTGTATTTACCAGTGTAAACTGACGTATTTTCCCAAAAAGGCTAAGTGCAAGTACTAAACGGAATAGGCTGGCTACTCCTAGCATCACTAAAGAGTCTTGCAAGCTTAAGATGTTAAAGTCTGTTGAACCATGATCTTTTTATCTTTTGATCCGCCAGTGGATCCTTTACAGTCCGTTTGTAATACTTTGATATTACTTTTTATTCGGTTTGTAACGTGATTCATCTTTTGCTTCCGCTGTGCATTTAAATTGTGTTGTTTGACTATGATGATATCAACTACGTCACGATACTCCCCACCGGGCCCACTGGTAATACGTGGAAATATCGGGGTGTGACATGTTGGTATCAGAGCCAACATTGAGTGAATTAAACACTAGCCTTTTGTGTTTAATCTCAATGACACAGTTTGCACATTCCTCGACTTTCGAGTCTAGACAAAGAACTTAGGACTAATCCAAATTTGTTTTACTTTAATTTTGTCCTTTATTTTTCTTTGTTGTGTCCTTTGTTTGTTTTGACAGGATCCTCAAGAATGCCGCCCAGAATCCGAGGAAGAGGTAGAGGCAAGGGGCCATTCGTCGCCCCCAACGATCACGAGGCAGGGCCTTCACACCGGCGAACTCCATCAGACTCATTAAGCAAAAACCCTTAGGAAAACCGGAGGACCCATGTAGAACCCGCCAGGCGTTCAGTCTCGCTGAGATCCTCACCTTCTTACCTAAATTCTTTCGGGCCTCATTCGGAGAACGAGCCCCATAACTCACATCACTCGTTCGTACCCCTGCAAAACCCCAACTCACCTTTCAACAACCCAACACCCTACTTCCAAAGTCGGTTCAACCTGGCAAACCTAATTGAAGAGCCAATGGGTTATAACCCGTTGGGACCGGAGGACCATTTCTCCATGGATATGGAAGAGGATCCGGAACCTGCTGAGCCACCAACCGGAACACCTATGCACCCCATCGAGATTTCGGATGGGTCACCCTTTCTTGGATCACCTTATAGTGGTCCCGACAGCTATCAGGCAAGATTTGCCCAATACGACTGGGTGTTTACTCCCAGTTATCACTCATCACCGCAGCAGCAGCAGGATCCCTCAAAGGATTCGCGCTTTGTAGCGGTTACTCCACCGTCACCACCACCAGTGCAGCAACAGCCTTCGGAGCCACCGAGGCGTAGGAGGTCAACTGCACGGATGTCCGTGCTAGGGGGAGTCCGTATCAGTACCCCTCAGCATTCAAGTGGCAGCCATTACCCGCCACTATACGAAGACCCACAAATAGGTGGGCCTTCGAACCCTGTTTCTGAAGTGGAGTCTGCTCCAGTCGCACCGCCACCAGTGGGCTATAACAACCCAATTCCTACGTACACCGGTGTATCGGCGTATAACCCTTTCGAGCATCCGGCCCATACTAACTACAACTACGCCAAGGCTGACCCATACCTGGTAGCGGCAAACTACAATGCTTTTCATCCCGAGGGGCCCTTTGGAGTCCCATATCAGGCTGGGTATCCACCCTATGGGTACCAATACCCGCCACCTCCTCAACCTCTGCAGCATCAGCAGCCGCCGCAGCCACAATTGATACCACCAGAGCGACAACAGGAGGTTCTCGAAAGGTTGAGCCAGGTTGAGCGGGAGGTCCAAGAAGAGCGTAGGAACAACCGTGGTTTTCTTAAAGGTCTGGCGAGTTTAATCAAGGGGAAGAGCAAAAAGGATCATTAAATCCTTTATTTGTTTATTTGTATTTCTTTATGTTAAATCAAGTCCCTGCGTGGACATCTATTTCTGTATTCAGTCCCTGCGAGGACTTGTATTTCCAGTTTAGCCCCTGCGTGGGCATGTCATTTCTGTTTAGCCCCTACGTGGGCAAGTTATTTTAGCTAAAGTTCCGTTTAGGGCAATATGTACTCTTATTAAATTATTAGTGGCATGTTATTATTTAAAATTTATTTTGTCATTATATGCATAAATGTAATATGTAAGAAATAAATAAATAAATCCAAAATATGTCATTCCTTTTATAAGGTCTACCTTTAAATATTAAATAAGAATCTTAAAGGGTATAACCTAGCCTGCATGTCATTATAAGACCTGGCCATGATGGTAAACCTGTTTAAAAAGGTTCAAATCCTTGTTAACATCTGAAAACATGTTAACATTCCTGGCTGATGTGATTTGTAAAATCACATGTGTCATTCTTATGTTGGATTATTCCAATTCCTTCTTTATTATTAAACATCCATTTGTGATGTAATGCCTACGGGCCATAATCATTGTCATATAAGACTAAAGACAGTGGTGGTCTACGACTCCCTGTCAAGAAAAGGTAATGAACTATGTTCAAGCCTTAATGCCTTGATTCTATAAAATCATGGCTTATAATTTAAATTGTCCTTGTGACTTGGCCTTTTTTGTGCTATTATTATAATTTAATTAAAACAAGGGATTATTATAATAAAAATCCTGAATGAATAATATTTAACAAATTAACCAATATGGTTTTTAATACCATGGTTAACAAATCATCAAGAATGATATTACTGTATTAGACTTCTGAATAAATAATTATCATCAATTTATGTAGCCATCAAGCTACATGGCAGAGTCTGAAGAAATAAACAGTCACCCTCGGGAAAATCGTGACACTACCAGGATCAATGTGACCGGTGCGGAACTTCAAGTACTAATAGATAATGCTGTTACAAAAGCCATGGATCGGCAGTTTAATGAATCTAGCGGGACTCGAAGCAAGACCCTATCCGCACCTCATTCCAAACCTCACCCTAAGACTCACTCTGAGGCTCATAGTAAGCCACCATCAAAGAAGGATGATGACCGACACTCATCAAATCAGCATAGTGTTCCGTCGAAGAAGATTGTACTCGATCAAGAGCCACGTATTAGGGGTTGTTCCTATAAGTATTTCGTATCCTGTAAACCCTGAGATTTCACTGGGGAAAAAGGAACTATCGACTGCATGACGTGGTTAGACGAGATGGACACCGTAGTTGACATCAGTGGTTGTGCTGATAGGGATGTTGTGAAGTATGTATCTCAGTCGTTTAAAGGAGAAGCACTAGCCTGGTGGAGTTCTCTAATCCAGGCTACTGGGAAGATTCCATTGTACAATCTGTCTTGGGATCAGTTTGTTGCACTCATCAAAGAGAATTACTGCCCTCAGCATGAGGTTGAAAAGATTGAGTCCGACTTCTTATCTCTGGTGATGAAAAACCTAGACTGTCAGACTTACCTTACTAGTTTTAATACCATGTCTCGAATGGTTCCATATTTGGTAACACCGGAGCCTAAGCGAATAGCTCGTTTCATTGGGGGCTTAGCCCCAGAGATCAAACCCAGTGTAAAGGCATCTCGACCTGCTACTTTTAGGTCAGCAGTTGACCTATCTTTATCCCTTACCTTGGATGCGATCAGGCTAAGATCGCTTAAGAACTCGGAGGAAGGTAAGAGAAAATGTGAGGATGATAACTCACGATGGTCTGAGAAGAAGTTTAAGGGAACCACAGACCACAAGAAGAAGTTTGGGTCTGGCAAGGGTAGTCAACAAGTAGATGAGAAGCCAAAGTGCAAAACCTGCCAGAAACGTCACTTTGGAAAATGCAGGTTTGAATCCAAGTCCCAGTCAAAACCGTCTGCATGTGGGTTATGCAAATCCAAGGAGCACAAGACATTAGACTGCAAGAAAATTAAGGATGCAACGTGCTATAACTGTAATGAAAAGGGGCACATCAAGACCAACTGCCCTAAATATGCCAAAAAGCCTGAAGAAGTCAAAAAGACCAATGCAAGGGTCTTTCGAATGGATGCACGAGAAGCCGTTCAGGATGATAATGTGATAACAGGTACCTTCCTTATAAATGATGTTTATGCAAGGGTGTTATTTGATTCGGGTGCGGATAAGTCATTTGTAGATGATAAGTTTTGTAAGTTGCTGAATTTACCTGTTAAAACCCTAAGCGTGAAATATGAGGTAGAATTGGCTGATGGTACCTTAGAGACAGCCTCAACTGTGTTAGATGGATGTTTTATATCCATTAGGAACCACTCTTTTCCGTTATCCTTACTTCCTTTGAAATTAGCTGGTTTTGACATAGTAATAGGCATGGATTGGTTGTCTCCTAACCAAGCCCAGATTTTGTGTAACAAGAAGCAAGTGGTAATCAAGACTCCGTTTGGTGAGCCACTTACCATACAGGGAGACACTCAGTATGGGTTGCCTGAGCAAGTGTCTATGCTCAAGGCATCGAGGTGTTTGAAGAAGGTTTGTGTCATTTATATGGCACAGGTAACTATTGATGAACAGAAGCCCAAGGTTGAAGAAATCCCTGTCATTTCTGAATATCCAGAAGTATTCCCTGAAGAACTACATGGTTTACCACTAGATAGGCAAGTGGAGTTCAGAATTGACATTATACCTGGAGCAGCACCTGTTGCAAGAGCACCTTACCGATTGGCCCCAACTGAGATGAAAGAGTTGAGAACTCAGTTGGATGATTTGTTGGAAAAAGGATTTATTAGACTTAGCTCATCCCCCTGGGGAGCACCGATTCTGTTTGTAAAGAAGAAAGATGGATCGATGCGTCTATGCATCGATTATCAAGAACTGAACAAGGTTACAATTAAAAACAGATATCCATTGCCCAGGATCGACGATCTGTTCGATCAGCTCCAAGGAGAAAGTTACTTCTCCAAGATTGACTTGAGGTCAGGTTACCATCAGTTGAAGGTTAGAGATGAAGATGTGCACAAGACTACATTTAGGACTCGTTATGGTCATTATGAGTTCTTAGTGATGTCTTTTGGGCTCACTAATGCACCAGCAGCGTTCATGGATCTCATGAACCGCGTCTGCAAGCCCTACTTGGATAAATTTGTCATCGTCTTCATCGATGATATTCTTATTTACTCGAAGAATCAAGCTGACCATGAGAAGCACCTTCGTTGTATCCTTTCACTGCTTCAACAAGAGAAACTCTATGACAAGTTTTCAAAGTGTGAATTTTGGCTTCGTGAAGTCCAGTTTCTTGGACACGTGGTTAGTGAGCGTGGTATCCAGGTGGATCCCACTAAGGTTGAAGCTGTCATGAATTGGCAAGAGCCGAAGACGCCCATAGAGATTCGTAGCTTTTTGGGACTGGCAGGATATTACAGACGTTTTATTGAGAATTTCTCAAGTATTGCAGCACCCCTAACTTCGTTGACTAGAAAGAATATTAAGTTTGATTGGGGTCCTAAGCAACAAGAATCGTTTGATATACTTAAGCAGAAACTGAGCAATGCTCCCGTGTTGACATTTCCTGATGGAATAGAAGAATTTGTAGTATACTGCGACGCATCACACACTGGTATGGGGTGTGTGCTCATGCAGAAAAGCAAGGTTATTGCCTATGCTTCCCGACAACTAAAAGTGCACGAGAAGAATTACACCACCCACGACTTGGAGTTGGGTGCCGTAGTATTTGCACTAAAGCTATGGAGGCATTATTTGTATGGTACCAAGTGTGTGATCTATTCTGATCACAAGAGCCTTCAACATCTGTTTAATCAGAAGGACTTGAACATGAGACAGCGTCGATGGATGGAAACTTTAAACGACTATGATTGTGAAATCCGATACCATCCAGGCAAGGCGAATGTAGTCGCCGATGCTTTAAGTAGAAAAGAAAGGATTAAGCCTATAAGAATCAATGCCAAGAGCATTGAATTAAAGAATAGTTTGAATGAAAGGTTGTTAGCCGCTCAAAGAGAAGCTGTATTAGAAGCTAACTATCCTGATGAAAAGTTGGGAGTAACTGCTGAGCAGTTGTCTCATGGCAAGGATGGAATCCTGAGATTAAATGGACGAATATGGGTTCCAATCTATGGAGGACTTAGGGAAGTGATCCTTCAGGAAACCCATAGTTCCAAGTATTCCGTTCATCCTGGAAGTGACAAGATGTACCAGGATTTGAAGGCAAATTATTAGTGGATAGGCTTGAAGAAGTCTATAGCTACTTATGTAGCCAAATGTTTGACGTGCGCGCAAGTTAAAGCTGAACACCAGAAGCCGTCAGGTCTGCTACAATAGCCTGAACTTCCCACCTGGAAGTGGGAAATGGTGACTATGGATTTTATCACCAAGTTGCCAAAGACGAAGCAAGGAAATGATACTATTTGGGTTATAGTGGATAGACTGACTAAGTCAGCTCACTTCTTACCTATTAAGGAAACACACAGCTCAGATAAAATAGCTCAGCTGTACGTGGACGAGATTGTATCTCTCCACAGAGTGCCAGTGTCTATCATCTCTGATAGGGATACAAGGTATACATCGCATTTCTGGAAAAGTTTTCAACAATCCCTAGGCACTCGATTAAACTTCAGCACAGCATATCATCCTCAGACAGATGGTCAAAGTGAACGTACTATACAGACACTCGAGGATATGCTACGAGCTTGTGTTATTGACTTAGGAGGAAGTTGGGATGATCATCTTGCATTGATTGAATTTTCATACAACAATAGCTATCATTCCAGTATTCAAGCTGCACCTTTTGAAGCTTTATATGGAAGAAAGTGCAGAATGCCCGTTTGTTGGGCAGAAGTTGGAGATGTCCAACTAACGGGACCTGATATAGTCCTGGAAACGACAGATAAGATTGTACAGATACGAGATCGTCTCAAAGCTGCCAGGGATAGGCAGAAAAGCTACGCAGATAAAAGGCGTAAACCTCTAAAATTCGAGGTTGGTGACAAAGTGTTACTGAAAGTATCACCCTGGAAAGGGGTAATGCGATTTGGCAAGAAAGGCAAGTTAAGCCCAAGATATATAGGACCATTCGAGATCATCGAACGTGTCAAAACAGTGGCATATAAGTTAAACCTGCCTGAAGAGCTCAGTGGTATTCATAATGTATTCCACATCTACAATCTGAAGAAATGTCTAGCTGATGAATCACTAGTCATACCGCATACGGATGTGCACATAGATGAGAGCCTAAAATTTGTTGAAAAACATTTGTCGATCGAGGATCGACAGGTTAAGAAGCTTCGAAGGAAGCATGTACCGATTGTAAAGGTTAAATGGGATGCCCGTAGAGGTCCCGAGTATACGTGGGAGGTAGAGTCCACAATGAAAGAGAAGTACCCTCATTTATTTCAGTAAATCTCGAGGTCGAGATTTCTTTTAAGGGGGTGAGGATGTAACACCTCGTAAAAATCATGTCCAATATAGTATCGACACGTGTCATGGACTTTAAACGTGTAACGGATTGATTATGAGGGACTAAAGTTGACAAACGAAGAAAGTATATGTATATAAGGATTCAAAGTGTCAACATTTGATAATTATGCCTTTTAACAACTCTACACGATGTTATAACCTTAAAACGAATGTATCATGTAGCATATGAAACCGTTTGGGGAAGAATGTGAAAGTTTACAAGACGCGAGGGTTGAAAGTGTCAACATGTTTAAGTTATACCTCTGAGTGACCTTTTAGTGAACCCGGAGCCTTATAACGATTAATTATACTCCCAAGAATAAGTGGTAAAAATTTCACAAGGTTTCGATATCGTATGAGAAAATATACGCTAACTTTCGTAATTAAGGGGTTAAAAGCGTCAACGAGACAAAAACTTGTGTTTTCGGTTACCGTTTAATGAAACCGGACCTAACGATGTTTGGTTATACATCATGGATCATAGAAATATAAATTTCATGGGTTAAAAGTGCTTAAAATGGAAGAAATTACGCTTTAGAAGGTCCAGGGGGTGAAAATGTCATTTTTGAAACTTGTTTGGCTGGACACCTACCAGCTGGCGCTGCGCCACCACCTGAGGCACTCCTCCGTCGCGCCACGCGACGGACTGCCAACTCAGAAAAATGTTTTTTAACGTGGCAGCTTGCATGTTTGCTAAATTCCGCGAGTTTGCCACCCTCTAGCTGCTTGAAACACGTCCCTAGACACTTGTTTTCATCTCTAGAGTTGCCATAACACCTGGATCAATCTCCGTGATCCTTCCTTGGCTATATATAGAGCTCATTGTTGCAACAATTGGACACTTCACTTGAAAAACTTCCAAACACTTGTTCTGGAGATTCCTGGAGCTCAAGACCACTTCCTAAGGATCCTTAGTCGTGCATAGGACTTCAGTAAGTGTCCTTAACCTCTCTTAATTCAGTTTTATTAGTTTAATGGACTAAAGTCAAACCCATCGTAATTAAGGTTTGACTTAGTGATTAATCACTAATGGTCCAGTCAATTCTCGAATTGAAAGTACCTATAAGTTGGTAATTATGTGGGCAATAAACCCTTAAAAGGGCACCCTCTGATTCCCACTCTAACTAGGTCAATTGTCGGGTCAAACTTGATTAGAAAAAGTCAACAGAAAGCAATTTTTCAAATAAACACATAATTAACAATGTAGAAGCCATGCAAACTGTTTTATCATTCATATAACTTGGTAATTAATGTAAGAACATGTCTAAGCATGATCAACCCGACAATTTTCAGTATAAGCTCGGTTCGGAACCAAAAGTCGCATAAGTGGACTTTTGCTTTGACTTTCAGTTCTGACCCATTAGAGCATATTTTAGAAATTCCATAGAGCTTTATTAGGACCAGGTTACATGTTAGTATAACCCTCTGTGATTATACAACTTGGTTCATTAGTTATCCGATTCATATGCATGTTTCCGTTATATGCCTAAATGTTGACCAATATGCCCTTTTGACCTTAAAACAAGAATTTTGAAAATATGAGAGGACAATAATATTTATTACTGATTTATAAACATGTCCCTAAATTTTCACATCAGTTTGAGGTCTAGATTAAGAGTTATGTTCAATAGCGTAATTAGAAAGCTTTTTATTAATTAAACGGTGTAATTAGCATAAAGCCTATCTAAACCCAATTTTTTATACCAAAATTTTTACCTACTGATGTAAAATAATAGTTTGGGATTTTTGAAGATTTTTATTTATTTTTAGGCTGAGCATAACATAGGGTTATAGCTTTGATTCGGTAATTGTCGGTTTTGCCCTTTTGGCCTATAAAATGAGTTTTACATAATATTTTGATATCAAACCTTTTGCTACTGATTTTATATAATAAATAAAATATTTTGAGTCTTCTAGAATGATAAAAATATCAGCTTTTCTTTAAAAACCCGGAAATCGCTTAAAACCGTCTTTTTACGCGTTTAAAACGCATAGAATGTATTAAAACCATTTTTCTCATATGAGACTTAATACCTACTGATGTTTTAAGAAAATTTTTATATTTTAACAGTAAGCAAAAGTTTTAGACTCAGACTTCAAATTTTGACCTTTAAAGCTTATGTGAAATTACCAAAATGCCCCTACGGTGCATAGTTTGGTTATAAAAGGTAAATTTCACATATATGTCATACCCTACTGTTATCACTTATAAAAATAAGTATTTTACTGAATATATCATACCTGAAACTCAGATTTATATTTAAACTCCTTTATAAGCTTTAAAATGACCAAAATACCCCTACGGGATATAATTTGAGTTTAAATTCGTTGTGGGCATAATGGAAGGTATCCTACTGATGTCACAACATATTTAAGGCATATTAACTTAGAAAACCTGTTCATGACTCATTTGGTTACCCGTTACGCATTATTCGCGTTCGGTGCGGTTTATGTAACTAGTTTGCATAAATTAGCCGAAACGGGTAAAACCTTATCATTTTTATCTCAAAATCCAGAATGTGTTTAGTTTACCCATATTATTCAAGTATACAAACTTTTCGGGTCTAAACCACATTCTAATCCGGTCTTCGCTTAATCATGCGTTTTGAACCGTATATCTTCCTTTAAAACTAACCGGTTTAAGTTTAGACTTAATTAAGACCCGTTAGGAATCTAATAGGTTATTAAAACCTTCGTTCCAGATTAGGAGCCCGGTAAAAGCTACTTGCACTTACTGTTTGTGATATATACTTGCTCAGGTAAATACTTTTAACTTATTTTCCCCATACGGGCTTGGGATACGGTATTATAATAATACCGCTTGGTCGGGTATGTAGTTGTTTAAATCGGATTGTGATTAATATGTTTACATAACCCATTTTAATCTGTTTTATTTGGTATATGGCCCTTGGGGGGTTAATGACCATGTCCCGGATATCCTTGGCATCATTCATTGAAATGGCCACGACCTAAGCATGGGGTGTAGGCATACACCTGACAGCTGCATATGTAAAACTGGTAACCCACTTTAAGGAATTAACCTTGTGGGCATTATCCTGTGGCGTGTCAGTTAATCCTGTCCGGTTCTTCTAACCGGCCCTGACGGACGACAAATAAGTAAAATTGTATACAAGATTATTTTTAAATAATTGTCCCAAGTTATAAAAGAACTTTTGTGCCTTGTGCATTCAAATCAATTTTCTTAAACTCTTTTCAAAATGAGTCGGTTAATTGTATTTACCAGTGTAAACTGGCGTATTTTCCCAAAAAGGCTAAGTGCAGGTACTAAACGGAATAGGCTGGCTACTCCTAGCATCACTAAAGAGTCTTGCAAGCTTAAGATGTTAAAATCTGTTGAACCATGATCTTTTTATCTTTTGATCCGCCTGTGGATCCTTTATAGTCCGTTTGTAATACTTTGATATTACTTTTTATTCGGTTTGTAATGTGATTCATCTTTTGCTTCCGCTGTGCATTTAAATTGTGTTGCTTGACTATGATGATATCAACTACGTCACGATACTCCCCAGCGGGCCCACCGGTAATACGTGGAAATATCGGGGTGTGACAGTATTATATATGTATATTATTATTAGGTATATTATAGTCATGTATTTGTCATGTATTAGAGGTAGGGTAATCCACTAACCTTAAGATTTTCACCATTGCACAAAATAACCATATGGATGATTCGGATGGTCATAAATACAAGTATGAAGAAAATAAAATAAACAATGTAATTCAATAAGTAACCAAGTGAGTATAACTAGACGAGTGCTTCCAACATTGTTATGGTTGGAGACTTGGTGTAGTTTGTTCACTTTAGTGCTTAGAAGTTACTTAGAGCTTTACAAGATTAAGAAAATGGAGGTGTGTCACCTCAAAGTTTCTAGAATCATATTGATCGGATTGTCGCGCTCCGGTCAAAGATATTATTTATAAGTCCTAGTTACCCCAAACAGATAGTTAGTGGTAGTCAGGGTGTCGAACCAAGAAGAGTCTGTGGTCCGTGTCAGGGTTCGGATGATTATTGAATTTGGACACTTTATGAAGTTTGCTATTTTAGATTGTTTGTTTGGTTGGTTTGAATGAGTGTTGGATTTAACCAACAAATTACTAATAACTACGAAAACGACTGTGTGATTATGAAAACAAAACTAAATTACTTGATTGAATACTTTAATTTAAAACAAGGTTCATACCCGATTCGATGATTGCAAGACCTAGGGTACCTATACGTTTTAGATTTAATTTAGTTGCAATTGATTATTAACGGGTTTAGTGTTACGAGGCTTAGGTGCCGATATCTATCAACGTTACAGAGAACGGATAAAAATGTACTTCGATACTAGAACATATAAACCCTAGTCTATATTAAAGTATAATTGCATGATCCATTTCACAAAGTCAAATTTAATAATTCACTCGACAATTCATGAATTCGAAACAAATGCAAAATAATTAACATAAACTTCAAATAATTCAAACAACTAGTCATAAATTAAAATCATAAACAAATGTCAAAACCCTAGAATCTTACAAAAATCTATACCACGGTGAAACCTTAGATGATTAGCTGCTCACGGTGAATGAAACTTGAACACCTAATGATGCACAAGAAGGATGAGACATGATCATGATCTTGAGTCTTGGAGTGGTTGATGAAGAAATAGGGTTTGGATGGTGGTGTGATGATTGGTGATGATGATGGTATGGATTGATGATTGGGATTGATGATTATGGAGATGGTGAGTAGATCAAGCTTGATGATGATGATGGATTGGATGGTGATGGAGAAGTGTTTCAAAACCCCAATTCCACGTTCAACACATCATAAAACCCCAAAACTCGGTCAACCCTGGTCAAACGCGGCTGGAATTTGCGAAAAGATCCAATGCTGCGTTGGCGACGCAGGATCTTCGCCTCAGCGACACAGCCAGTTAAGCTGATGCAAAATCATGTTGTCTACGGGATTCCATGGCCAATGCAGCCCGTCGGTAACGTGGCTTTTAGTCATCGCCGATGCGGCCATTGAGTTTTGTTGCCCGTTTTCTTTGTTTTCCGCATCCGGTTGCTCCTAGTCGCACCTCGATGCTCTATAAAGCTTTCGAATTGTTCCTTAAACTCCATGAGACATGAAAAACACAAATCATATCAAAGTAGATCATTTGAAACTCAAATTAGCCTAAAAACACAAATTTAAATACGTATAACACCGGACTTTCGACCACATATCACATACCTTAACACAAGTCCTTCAACAATAGAACTTGTTGGTAACTCGGTTTGGTAGGCAAAAGTTCCAAGAAGCAAAGTAAAGTTAAGAAAAGTTTAAAACTTTAACAAAAATCATCACTTGGACCTTAAAAATGGTGACTTACCATCTTTATTTACCTTGGTAAACTTGTGGTAATGCACCTAGAGATTATCCAAGGAAGGAGAAGAAGAAAAACAAGAAGAAAAGTGTAAAAAGGAAGACCAAAACTGTAACGCCCTACTTCTTCGTACTTTCTATAATTAGAAAGTCTCGTTTGAATTTCTATTTTTGGAAGTCTTGTGTTCTTGTAATTGTCTTTTCATTGTATCATTGTAAAATCCGAGACTTGGATCATAAATAAAATTCATATTTCTTTAAATTCATGTTATACATACTTCATACTCGTTCGTACGTTTGAATTCATGAAACAACTGATACATTATTCGTAATTCTTGGAAACTATGTGTTAAACTTGCAAATTCGTGATATACGTTAATCATACGTTATATGGATGCATACGATACTTATTTACGAAATACATATGATAAATCATGCTTCATCATACTTTTTTTATGCTATTCATACTTGTTTGACCTTATAAAATGCTTATATGTCAAAATTTACCCTTGTAATACCCTAAAATCATCAAAAACCAACTCAAGGGGCCATAATTGACAACATTCGAAACTAATACCCAGCCCCCACCCCGGTTCGCGCCCCATGACCCAGCCCATTACATGGCTCGCAGCCGGTGACTCTCTCGGATCCGCATCCAGCTAGAACAGATTATGGGATTGGTCACTTTTTGAGCTTATTTCTTGTGTTTTATGTGTGCTTCTAACATTTAATGCTTACCTAATCAACCCTAATCCATCCTCTATAAAACCCAAGCCTTCTCCAAGCATTTTTCACTTTGCAAACACTCTAAACTCACTCTCAATCACTCAAAAACGCAGCTGAAAACAGAAGGAAGACAGATTCATTTCAACTCACAAAAGTAAGCATAACTTCCTTATTTCTTCATCTTTTTCAATGATTCTTCTTTCTAAACACTTGGAACAACCTTAGGTATGTTGTCCACAGGTTTTTCATGGAAAACCAAGGCTGGAACATCACCATATAAGGCTCCAAAGTGCAACAAACTTTCTGTTTTGATTAAACACTTGATTAACTCACTTAAACTTGAGGTTTCTCATACACATTCCTATGTCCTTATGCTCATAATCAAGTCTATGGTTAGTTGGGCTCAAAAACAAGGTTGTGACATGTAAATTCAGAGGTTTAATCCTCATAAACATTCTGTTTTGATAAGGTTTTAACCTACAAGTGATGAACAAGTCCTACACTTGAAGTTGTGTGATTACTTGGATTAGCTTGGGCTATTCTACTTGAAAATCCACACATCACTTGATGTTTTCTTAGTTAGATTGTAGTTATTTCATTTCTTATTGTATGTATTCATGACCATCCTTGTTGTCCATGACAACTTATGCATTGGTGAAACACAAGAGGTTCCTAAATGGAAGCTTTATCTTCCTACCTCCTACATGACTTCTATGACATCCTTGTGATAATCTTGGACTAATAACTTATAATATAAACTATATAAGATATATAATACTTATAATAACCAAACTTTTGATGATAACCTAATGGTTACTTGTCAAAATAGTAGGTTACGCCACCTAAGGACATAATACTCATCACGATTCTAATGGGTATTTTGACCCATGAAAACATTTAAACTCTTTTGAGTTTCATAGTGTCAAAGATGAGTATTGTGAACTAGATGGTTATTTTCTCATATGTTACTTTCCATATTCCTTTTATTCTGAATCCTTAATCTTCTGTTATCCTCCAATACTCATACACCTTCGTTTCTTCGTGTAGAAGGACTTGGTGGTCCAACCTCCCACAACAATAACTCTCTCACAGATTAACAAGTGGAAAGCTTGCAAAACCGTGAGTATACTCAAACCCCCTTTTTTCGTTTACCACTTTTGAGGTGTAACATGTTAAACTATAAACTTGCACTCAAACTTTATTTTTATGCATGCACAAAACAATCCTTATACATGAAATTACTTGTTATGCTTGATACGTAAACTTGGGTGATTCTTATGTGATACCATAGTCATTAGCTTCGTACGAGCCTCCATTTAACATGTATAGAGCTATAGGAGTAACGCACCGCCCGTAGTCTTGTGGTCATGTTAAAACATCATTCTTTATTGCGTAAACAGAGGGTTGACTAAAATTATCACATGCCATGTTACAATTATCTTGAATAACTTAAGTTGCCATGTGGATTCGTTTTAAACTTTTATACTTATACATATATTGAAAACTTGTATACTCGCCTTTGCTTTTGCATTGAACTTTATGTTAAACATGTTACAAGTTGAGGACGACGATGCTATGAAATTGAAGTAGCAATGAGGCTTAGATACACATATAGACGCCTTAGGTTTAATATGTTGTATCAATTTTGTTCTTATTGTTATGTTATGAACATGTTGTTATTTGAATTTCCATGTAATGTTTGACAATTTAAAGTATGAAATGAAAACGGTTTGATTTAATTATTGTCACAAATAGTGTTATGTGTGATGAGCAATCTTTCTTCGTCCCACTCTGATGTTTCCGCCATTAGTTGGGGTGTGACAAAAACTCACTATTTTGGTTCTTGAACTTTCTACCCAAAGTGGAAGAATTGGAAGACTAGAGAGTGTTTGAGAGTGATTTAGAAGTGGTGAAAGTGTTTAGAAGGTGTTTGGGGGTTTTATAACTGGGAAAAGTGGTTGGATTTTTAAATGAGTTGGTTGGGAGTTTGGAGGAGAGAAATTTCATTTTTGGTCTTTATGATTGTTTTATTGGTTATTTGGTGCTCAAAACATGTAGTTAAGCATGTTTTAGGGTTTTAAGGTGTATGCAAGCATGTGTAACATTAAATCACGTATGAATATCATTCCGAAGAAAATATAAACTCGATGTATGACTCAGTTTTGGATAAAAATGTGTATTTGTAAATGTTTATGTATTATGCAAGTATGATATAAAATATAGTTTCCATTATGATCAATTCTTTAATTACAAAGGATTAAAGATAGAATACAAATTAAAAATGAAATGAAAAAAAAAACTTGAAAATTACAAAACATTACATTATTGACCACCGGATACGGTTCGTAATGTGTTGTTGACAAAAACCAGTTTTCGTTTAACCAAATCTTTTGAACCCATTTTAAACCTGAATCGATAACTAAATTATTCACGCGTATTACATGTGACCTTTACCACTTTCTTTGTTGACAAGGAATCTAATGCATACAACCATTATGTGTTATAGGTTTGTTCCAGTGAATGGTTACGCTAGTTTGACAAGATGCTTATTGTACGATCAAAATCCCAATAAGGTAAATATAACTTAATTCTGTACAAAACTGAGATGAATGCTATGATTTGAAAACACTATGAAAACATCTTGATGCATGCAATTTGTTTAACGTGTAAAAACATCTGAGCTAACTATACGCATATGTTGGTAGCAATATATACATTAAATGCTCATGAAACACTACAGTAGAAGGCATATGCAAATCTTGGAGTATGCATCGCATGTGTACTTAGTGGAAACACCTTAATGGACATTAATGATACGAGTCTTTGCTAATCAACCTATGATCAAGATATTGTTATCTCTTATTTAAAAACGTGACTGTTAACTATATTTACCAACAAAAGCTCATGTATTTTTATAAGCATGTCTCTAAGGAGTTAGGTGACCAATAGAAGGAAGCACCTCATGTATTTTTCTAAGCATGTCTCTAAGGAGTTAAGTGGCCAATAGAACCAGCACTTGATTTGCTATGAAGCAAGCTTTAGGGTCTTGCCACAATAGGAACTTGAACCTAGTGATGCTACCCAAGATAATTGACCTAGGTTTCCTCCTTTTGAAACATGAAACTTTTGTAACAATGTTGGTGCTACGTCACATGAAACCTTATGTAACCTAGTTGACTACTAGACCTGATGTTTGTATATGGAGTGTTTAAATTAGTGAAACCTTTGTTTATATATTACTCCACTGCATATATGAAACTGTTATTGATCCTTCACGTGTGCCTCACATACCTTTCGGGCCTACCAAGAGGCGGAGTATGATATGTTGGTATCAGAGTCATCATTTAAGATATTTAGGCACTAGCCTCATTGTCATCTCGGGTGGTAGTTAATAAAGAATTAATATTATTATATTTATAAAATGCAATTTTACATATATCAATACACGGTACATTCAATATACAACCAATTTGAAGTAAAGAAATGTCGGAATCGCATAAACACTTGTAACTAGTGGATAAATGAAAATTACATGTAGCAAGAGAGAAAAGGGTATGCGATAAAAACTTGTCTTATATATGACAATTAAAGTAATATGTATAACTGTTTATACGGTTCCTGCAAGTCTCTATTATAAATTGGTTTTGTACTGAAAAACTTGCGTGTTGCTTAACGTATTAAGGGTATGTTTGGCATGGAGCTTTTAGCTTTAAGCTTTTAAGAAAAAACTCCTACTCAATAAAAAGCCTTGTTTGGTTGAAGGAGCTTGAAGCTTTTAGGTTATGAGCTTGAAACTTTTGGTTGAACGCTCCTACTAGTAGCGTTTAGAAGGAGATATAAGCTTTTAGGGAAAAAATAACCATTTTAACCTCTAAAGATAAAGAACTTTTTAATGCACAAACTTTAATTTTTAGTTCTGTCTATTTTGGTCATTTTATACATTTTATTAAAAGGTTCAGCTATTCTGCCAAACACCAAATATATCTAAAAAACTAAAGCTACCAGCTACAGCTATCATCTTCCAGCTACCAGCCACCAGCTAGTTTTGCCAAACATACCCTAAACGTGATAAGTGAATGAGGGTTTTTTTTATATTTTTTCCTATTTTGTCGAACACGTATTTTAGCCTAGAAACTAAAAAGACTTCGTGTATTTACACTAGTAGAGTAATTATGTCATCACTCTAGTGTAATTGTACATAATTACTCAACTAGAGTAAATACACGAAAAAAAATCTTTTTTTTATATTTTGCAACTAAATTATGAATTTAAAAAAAATCCTTCATTTCTCATGTTTAATATGTTAAGATTCATTTGTATTTGATCTACACTAATAAACCGAGTAAAGTTTACTTATGCTCACGTTTTAAGAGCAAATTACATGCCTCGTTTATATATGGTCCTAACTTGGGAAAATTTACATACACGATTGATTGATTCCAATTACTTACTAACCCTAATCGTGTTTCACATTAATTTAACAGAAAGAGATGACGAGTAAGCAAATGGTTGCAATCATATACCTATCTTCTTAAAAATCAGAAACAAAAGGTAAAATATTTTCTCAACTTCACATTGGTCTCACATCACCCAATTTTTCCTATTTCATTATATTTCATCCCAAGGAAATGATTTAATCTTGTTAACTCTGACAAACTCTAACTTTTAGTGGTTTTTGTTCTGAAAAGAAAAAAAATTAATTCAATATCTTAATATCCCATTAACATGTAATGTTCCTTATTCCTTAACACAAAAAGGGAGTGGTATACACTGTTAGCGGGTGTTTGTTTTTCGTGAGAAGCACTTCTGAACCTCTTATGTCTGCCCCACGCAGACCACGCGCAGACATAGGAGTCTGCAGAGTGTTTGTTTTTTAGAAGTGATTTCATGGAAAAACGTCTTCTAGACCTCTGCTCCAAGAAGATGTGGACTCCCCTCTTCTCATCTCTTCTCATCTCTTCTTCTTCCTTTGCTCTTTCAAAACAAACTCAAAACCCTAGCATCCACCTCCCAGCCGACACCTCCACCTCCACCGCCACCGCCACCGCCACCACCTCCACTTCCTCCGTCACCACCACATCTCCGTCACCTCCACCTCCACCTCCTCCGACAACCACCTGCTGCCTCGTCGCCCAGCCGACACCTCCACCTCCTCCGCCACAACCACCACATCTTCGTCACCTCCACCTCCTCCGTCACCTCCGACGACGACCTTGCTCCGATTAAGATCTACGATGACTGAAGTAGGCAAGAGCAGAGGCGTCCTTTACCCCGAAAAATCATCCTCCGTCACCTGCACCTGTCACTTACCAACCTTTAGGTCTTCTGCAACCTGTTCCTCCTTAGCACATCGTTCGATTATTCACCGGCAAATCATCCTCCGCCACCGGAAAATCGATTATTCACATAGCTATCAAACCGTTCCAGGTACCTGTTTCCATACCTAATTTGTTTGATCTAGTTTTATATTGTAATAGATTGTATATTATGATCCTGATGTAGGTGATGATTTGAGGATTAGTTTATGTTTATGTTTATGGATGGAGACTGTTGAGGTTGTTAGGTTTTGATTTGTTTTGGTAACATAGGTTAGGTTAACTCTTTGAAGTATGAAGTTTGAGGTTTGGTAGTACAATTAGGGCCAGTTTATTTTCAGAATTTAAGATGATTTAAGGATTAGTTTGAGGTTTGGTAGTACATTTGATTACCTTATCCATTTGCAGAAGTTAAAAAACAAACAGTCTTCCTCTTGCAGACTGCAGAGGTTTGGTCCACCTCTTCTGCTACAGATGTCTGTAGATGTGGTCCGCAGACTGCAGACATTTTACCTCTGAAAAAATAAACAACACCTTAGTTAACATGTCAGGTCACTGTTAACACCTCAGATGTTAGAGTCTGTCACAACCCCCAACCCCTGCCCGAGAGTGGGCGGCCGTGAGCTTACTTAGAGCGGGTGGTATCGGTGTTTATTAATTTGGCAACGGAATACATCAGGACCGTAGTTAGGAAATAATTTTTATCAGAGTAAAACACCAAACTTTTTATAATAATAATTCATGGGGAAAAACCCAAGTTCATTTGACAATACATTGATAGGGATAAACCCTAATTATTGAAAATAAAATGTATTGTTTATTTTAGGTAACTTTTATAGCCACTATCCCAAGCCTTCAGTGCTCTCCAGCTGGCTTCTATTGGGCTTTCATATTATGTTACCTGAAACGCGTTTTAAAACATTTTGTCAGCAAGAAATACTGGTGAGTGAATCCCAGTTTAATCAAAACAGGTTTTATATTTTTCACAGTATTGAGAGCGATCACAATGTTTATTTCTACACAATTACTCATTCAGTACTATCAATCCATGACTGGTGGGTCATATTACTCATTGGCTATCTCATTGTCCAATGGTAACGTGTTCCACATTTTGTATACAAAACCCCAACATACCGGCAGTAATTAAAGAATTACAAAGACTCAATCACTGCTAATTATATTTTAAAATGATTAAGGTTTTGTAAAAACAGTTTAAAAAAAAAGATTAACTCACAAAAAAGATTTATATAAAAAAAGGATAAACTCACATTGCACGTTTAGCTACTACTAAAGCTTCCTGAGAATTTCCTAGTTATTATCTATTAAATAATGCACAAGTGTTAGTAAAATAACCCAATTTAAATTAACCATACACTCGGGACAGAAATTCCAATGACTGAGTCGGGCGGAGCCGACATGCATTACGGAAATTCTAAATCAATCGGGTGTACACACGAGACAGAATTTCAATGACTGAGTCGGGCAGAGCCGACATGCATTACGGAATCCTAAATCGATCGTGTAGGGTAATTGCAGGGTTATAGTACTTACAACGAGGCAGAGCTTCTCTATACAAT
Organism: Helianthus tuberosus; assembly: GCA_030545235.1. NCBI lineage: Eukaryota > Viridiplantae > Streptophyta > Magnoliopsida > Asterales > Asteraceae > Helianthus > Helianthus tuberosus. The sequence continues at coordinate 76,758,965 of CM060408.1, forward strand.
GTATATTATGCTTGGGCAGAAGTTTAACTATTAGAAAGTTGAGAGAGAATTCAGAAAATGAACGACGATCAAATGAAGCCCTGACCCCCCCTTTTATAGGCTGGCCGAGGGGTCTGTCGCACCCGCGATGGCCAAAGCCTAGGCTTTCGCGGCCCGCGAGAGCCCCTAGGGCGGCTGTAGCTTCGCTGAGTCAGCGGGTAGGTTTGCTGAGTCAGGTGGCACGTGGCACGCCACGTGTTCGGATCAGAACGAAGACGTCGTGCCCCGCGACAGACCAATAGGTCTCCGTCGCGGCCCGCGAGGGACTTTAAAAATTTGTTTTTGTTGATTTTTACAAGTGTAGGGCTATAACGAGTCTGGTTTTCATGTACGGGGTATATTTAGGGACGTTTTGGGTGTCCGAAAATATATTTTTTTAGGAGGGTTGTTATAGAGTCCACCCAAAGGCGTAAGGATCATACGACATATAGGTTACCAAGTATGTTACTTCATAGAGTAAACTGTCAAAATGGTCCCTGAGATTTGATCACTTTTCCCACTTTAGTCCAAAACTCAATCATTTTGAATCTGGGTCCATGTGGTTTCAAATTTGTTGCCATTTTCATCCAAAATCAAAATATGGTTAGAATTTCAGTTGATATCCAATTTTTGTTTTCTTTTTCCTCCATTTTAATGAAGGGCAAAATGGTCAGATTTTTTTTCTTTGTTATAATAAAACGCTAAAAGACCATTTTGCCCCTCATTAAAATTAAGGAAAAAGACAAAAAACTGGATGTTAACTGAAAAATCTCACCAGATTTTGATTTTGGATTAAAATGGCAACAAAATTGAAACCACGTAGACCCAGATTCAAAAGATTTGAGTTTTGAAATAAAGTAACAAAAATGACCAAACCTTAGAGACCATTTTGACAATTTACTGATTATACATACATTTTTTTATAAAAAAGCATCATAATTATATACATGATAACCCACGTGAGTTATGAACATACAAAACTCACTCTTTTATCGGTTAACTTTTTAATCAAAATAAAAAATCACTAAGACCTTTGGATATACTTTAACCTATGTTAACTCTATCTAAGTGTCACATCAATATTTTTTTTATCATTTCACTTTATCACACTTCAAGGAAATAGTTTAATGCCATTAACTTCATCTAACCCTATCTTTTAGTGGTTTTTTGTCTAAAAAATAAAAGAATAATTAATTCAATCTCTTAACATTGAGTTAACATATTAACACATAATCCATTTAATGTCCTTTAACACAAGGAGGAAATGGCTTGCAATGTTAGTAAATATGTCATGTCATTGTTAACAATCTAAATGTTAGAGTACATAATTCTTAAAAGAAGATAGTTTTTACTAGGGGTGTTCAAAACTGGATATCCGGAAATTCGGATATATGAATGTCGGATATCCAAAAATTTCGGATAGTTAATTTCGCTATCCGAACCCGTATCCAAAATTTCGGATACGAATTCGGATACTAAAACGGATATCCAAAATCCTAAAACATAAAATATTTTTTTTTTTGCACAAACACCCAAATCGATGAGATTCAAGATTTACTAAAGATCAAGAGTTTCTCATTAATGCTAATGTGAATTTTCATCTCCTTCAACATTTACCAGAACCTTTTTTGGGTGCAAATTGAAAACCAAACCAAATGGTAGTACAAAGAAATAGAATAGGAGACCAAAAGATGGAGAAATTAAAAGTCAAAAGAACTTGTTCATAGTTGTGAACATCAACAACATCCATATCTCATATCTGTTGCTTTTCAAGTTTTGATGCCACCAGGCCCACTACCAACACGGCTTCTATGCCTACCAACACCACCGCCAATGTCACACCCCGATATTTCCACATATTACCGGTGGGCCCGGCGGGGAGTATCGTGACGTAGTTGATATCATCATAGTCAATTATACACAGATTATTGCATAGCGGAAGTCTTGGTAGAAATTACTATTACAAACCGAAATGTAAAGTACGAATAAAATATTATACACACGGTTGTAAGATAGGATCCACAGGCGGATCTAAAATAAAATACAAAGAAAACTTGTTCAACAGATTTAAGGCATACGAACTTGCAAGATTCACTATCTATGCCCCGAAGCTCCCAGCCAATTATGGAAAGTACCTGCCACTTAACCTTTTTGAAAATACGTCAGTTTTCACTGGTAAATACAATTAACCAACTCTTTTGAAAACATTTATAAAAATTGATTTGAATGCACAAGGCACAATATTCTTTTATAACTTGGGACAATTATGTTAAAAATAATCTTGTATCACATTTACATGTTTGTCCAACATTTAGGGTCGGGATAAAAGCCGAACAAGATTAACCGACACACCACAAATATAAACCCACGGCGGGTCACCCCAGCAAGTGAGTATATCTTTTACATAAGCGACTGTCAGGTGTATGCCTACACCCCGTGCTTAAGTCGTGACCATTTACGATTTTAAATGACCCGAGTATATCCAGGACACGGTCGTTAACCCCCAATATTATTTGTTATCAAACAATAGTGATTAAAACGGGATTTTGCAATTTAACCATATTCGATTAAAATGTTTCTACACCCAACCAAGCGGTAATGTTTTACCGTATCCCAAGCCCGTATAAGGGAACATAAGTTAAAAGTATTTACCTGAGCTTAAAAATGCAAATTTTGTATACTCAGCCGTAAATTCTACTCAAGCAAGTGCAAGTAACTTCTACTGGGCTCCTAATCTGGAATGAAGGTTATATTAACCTCTGATATTACTAACGGGTCTTATTTTAGTAGTAAACTTAGACCGGTTAGTTTAAGGAAAGGTTTACGGTACGAAACGCTAGATTAAGCGATGACCAGATCGGAATGTAATTAGACCCGACAAGCATAGATACTAGTATTATATGGGTAAACTAAATACATTCTGGAATTTGAAGTTAAAATGATAAGTTTTGACCCGTTTCGGCTAGTTTATGTAAACTAGTCATATAAACCGCACCGTACGCGTAGAAGCATAAACGGGTAACCGGATGAGTCATATACTAGTTCCATAATTTATTACGCTTAAAATATGTTGTCATATCAGTAAGATATCAACAATTATGCCAAAGAGATTTTAAAACCAAATTAAGTCCCGTAAGGGCTTTTTGGTCATTTTAAGATTTATAAAAGAGGTTTTAGAGCAAACTGATGTTCTGGTCTACAATATTCTGTAAAAATATTTATTTTATGAAGTTATAATAGTATGATATCATACATATGTGTGGTTTACCATTTATGGCCAAACTATGCACCGTAGGGGCATTTTGGTCATTTCACATATGTTTTTAAGGGCAAAATTGGAAGTCTGAGTTCATGACTTATACCTACTGTAAAAGTATTAAAATTTATTTATAAAATCAGTATGTAACAACTCTTGGGTGCAAAATATGGTTTTAAACCATACTATGCACCTAATTAACGTAAAGATCGATAATTGACGATATTTGCAATGTTTATGTGATTCTGAGATTTTGACCAGCCTTGAATGTTTAAAATATTTTATTTTTCATATAAAATCAGTAGGAAAAGGTTTGGCATGCTAATCATTTGTAAATCTCATTTTATTAACAAAAAGGGCATTATCGTCATTTATCGAATTTATACAAGAACTTGATGATATGGTCAGTATCAAATCTGACCTAACCTTCCAAAAATCCCTAAAAATAATATCATAACAGTAGGTAATGAGTTTGGTGCCAAAATTTAGGTTTAAACATGTTTTATGCACAAAAGCGTAATTTAATTAATAAAAAGTTCAATTTTACGATATCTTACATAACTTCGTTTTGAGACCAGAAAATAATGTCAAAATAATTTGACATGTTTTTATATAAGTAACAAAGCTAATTGCATGCTTACATATTCAAAAATCTTGTTTTTACATTATAAGGGCATAACGGTCAAAGTTTAAGCATATTAACGGAACAAGCAAATAACTCGGATTACTAAGGGACCATGTAGTATAACCTCAGAGGGATATACTAACATATAATATGGTCACATAGAAACCTTAATGTATAACTAAAAAACTAAACTAATTCGGGTCAGAACTGAAAGTCAAAGCAAAAGTCAACTTTTGCGACTTTCGGTTGCGAACCGAGCTTAAACTCAGAATTGTCGGGTTGAACATGCTTAGACATGTCCTATTAATATTTACCAAGTTATTAGGTGACAAAACATGATTCATAACTTCTGCATTATTAGTTTTAATTATTATTTGAAAATTTGATTATTTTGACTTTTTGACTAGTTACTTTGACCCGACAATTGACTGAGTTAACGTGATAACTAGGAGGTGCCCTTTTGTGGGATTAACACCTACTTAATTACCAACACATAGCCACTTTCGTTTCGAAAAATGGCTGGACATAAAAGAATTAAACTGAAAGTCAAAGTGAAATTACGATATCTTTGACTTTCGGTTCTAAAACATGAAAAACTTGAACTACTGAAGCTAAGAACACTTACACCAGATCCTAGCTTGAAGTTTCAACTGATGGGAGTCTCCTTTAGATCCAGGAAGCTCCAGAGAAGAAGTATAGAGTGAAAATTGATAGTTGCAAGTTCAAATGAGCAAATAAGGGTCCTATTTATAGTGAATTGGATTGGAGGTCTCTAAGATCATTCCAGCTGTTATGGAGTGATACCAGATGTTCCCAAGTGTCCTTGTGGCAGTAAAAACCATCAACACAGTCCCTGGTATCGATTTTTTGCACGCAAAGGCGGTGGACACACCTGCAACATGCAGCTGCTAGTTTTTTGGTCGCTGGCAGCTTTGTCGCGTCTCGCGTAGACTTAAGGGGAGGTTTATGCGCCCCGCGACTCTCCCTTATTCTGGTTAAAACTTTCCAATCTAGGCAGTTTCAGCCCCTGGTCCTTTTTAACTTGAAATAACTTTCTTTTATTGTACTTTTGACCCCCAAAGTTAACTTTTAAGTATCTTGGGACATATTTAAACATCGTTAGGCTCCCGGTTAGTTACGAGATCACCCGAAAGGTACTATTTTCTCTTGTTGTCGCATTTAATCCCTATTTCTTGAAATCTTGCACAACTTTTAAATAACAATACCGAAACCATATGTGTTTATCATTTGGCATTTTCGGAAATATAATTGGACATTACGAAGTTCCGGGTTCGCTAAAGGGTCACTCGGAGGTAAGAATTAACATGTTGACACATTTAATCCCTTTGCCTTACAAGTTTCACTTGTTTATCACAAATGGCTTCTTATGCCCAATAATTTAATCGTTTAAGAATACGAACATTGTGCGAAGTTATTTAAAGGCATAGTTTTCATATGTTGACACGTTTAGTCCCTCTGAATTCACCTTTTCACTATTTGTCAACTTTAATCCCTCAATTGTCAACTTGTTACATATCTAGGGCTCATGACACGTGTCCTTACTTTATTGGTCATGGTTTTTGCGAGGTGTTACATCCTCACCCCCTTAAAAGAAATCTCGACCTCGAGATTTACTGGAACAAATAGGGGTATTTTTTACGCATCATGGATTCAACTTCCCACGTGTATTCTGGGCCTCTACAGGCATCCCATTTCACCTTCACAATTGGCACATGTTTCCAACGAAGCTTTTAAACTTGTCAATCCTCGATCGCTAAAGGTTTCTCAATGAACTTCAAGCTTTCATCTATCTGCACGTCCTTATGTGACATTGCTAGCGATTCATCAGCTAGACATTTCTTTAAATTGCAGATGTGGAACACATTGTGTATTCCGCTAAGTTCCTCTGGTAGATTTAGCTTGTAGGCCACTCTCCCAACGCATTCGACGATTTTGAATGGTCCAATATATCTTGGGCTCAGCTTGCCCTTTTTACCAAATCTCATCACACCTTTCTAGGGGTGTAAATAAGCCTAGAGGCTTGAGAGCTACTAGTGATTGGCTCGGTTAAAAGCTCAAACAAGCCGAGCCTTAACGAGCCCGAGCTCGAGCCTGAAATAGAGCTCGTTTTGTTATCGAGCCCGAGCTCGAGCTGAAATACAAAGCTTGTTTAGGCTCGCGAGCCTAAATGATCCCATGCAAAATTTTAATTTTTATATATATAATACATTAATAATGATGATAACATTAATGAGCCGAGCTTTGGCTCCTTTAAGCGATGTTGAAGTGAGCTCGAGCTGAGCTTTTAGCTCATTTAAGATTGTTCTCAAAATAGTTCGAGCCGAGCTCGAGCTTTGGGTTTTACTCGTAAGCCGAGCTCGAGCTCAAAGAAGTAGGCTCGAACCGAGCTGAGCTCGAGCTCGAGCTCGAGCTTCATAAAAACCTAACGAGCCGAACTCAAGCCTGGTCGAGCTCGGGCTCGGCCCGGCTCATTTACACCCCTACGCCTTTCCATGGTGACACTTTAAGTAATACCTTATCACCTACTTCAAATTTTAGAGGTTTGCGCCTCTTATCAGCGTAGCTCTTCTGCCTATCCCTGGCAGCTTTCAATCGATCACGGATTCGAACAATCTTATCCGTCGTTTTCAAAACTATTTATGGTCCTGATAGTTGGGTTTCCCCAACTTCCGCTCAACAAACAGGCGTTCTACACTTCCTTCCATACAAGGCCTCAAAAGGCACTGCTTGGATGCTCGAATGATAACTGTTGTTGTATGAAAATTCAATCAAAGGAAGGTGATCATCCCAACTTCCACCTATGTCGATAACACAAGCCCGGAGCATGTCTTCCAGCGTTTGAAGAGTACGCTCACTCTGTCCATCCGTTTGAGGATGGTAAGCAGTACTAAAATTCAAACGAGTGCCCAGGGATTGCTGTAAACTTTTCCAGAAGTGTGAAGTATATCTAGTATCCCTATCAGATATGATAGATACTTGCACTCCATGGAGAGATACAATCTCATCCACATACAGCTGGGCTAGTTTATCGGAGCTGTGCGTTTCTTTGATGGGTAAGAAATGAGCTGACTTGGTCAACCTGTCGACTATAACCCATATCGTATTATTCCCGTGTCTCGTCTTGGGTAACTTGGTTATGAAGTCCATAGTTACCATTTCCCACTTCCAAGTAGGGAGTTCAGGTTGTTGCAGCAAACATGACGGCTTTTGATGCTCGGCTTTAACCTGTGCGCACGTCAGACATTTGGCCACATGTGTGGCTATGGATTTCTTCAAACCTATCCACCAATAGTGTGCCTTCAAATCCTGATACATTTTATCACTCCCTGGATGAACTGAATACTTGGAATTATGTGCCTCTTGGAGGATGACATCTCGAAGTCCTCCACGAATTGGAACCCAGATTCGACCATTAAATCTGAGAATTCCATCGTTCCCAGGTGTCAACTGATCAGCAATTTCACCTAATCTTTCTTCAAAAAAATTATCTTCCATTAAGGCTTCTTTCTGAGCAGATAACAATTTCTCGTTTAAATTGTTCTTTAGTTCGATGCTTTTGGCATTGATCCTTATTGGTTTAACCCTTTCCTTCCTGCTTAAAGCATCTGCGACTACATTTGCTTTGCCAGGATGGTAGCGTATTTCACAGTCATAATCGTTTAATGTTTCCATCCAGCGTCGCTGCCTCATATTGAGATCTTTCTGGTTAAATAAGTGTTGGAGGCTTTCGTGATCGGAGTAAATCACACACTTGGTTCCAAATAAGTAATCCCTCCATAATTTTAATGCAAATACTACAGCGCCCAATTCTAAGTAGTGGGTGGTTTAGTTCTTTTCGTGTACCTTTAATTGTCTTGATGCGTAGGCAATCACTTTACCTTTTTGCATAAGCACACAACCCATACTAGTGTACGATGCGTCACAATAGACAACAAACTCATTTATCCCTTTAGGTAAAGTTAAAACAGAAGCATTGTTTAATTTCTGTTTAATAATCTCAAAAGATTCTTGTTGTTTGGGTCCCCAGTCAAACTTTACATCTTTGCGGGTTAACGAAGTCAAAGGTGCAGCTATCCTTGAAAATTTTTCGATGAAACACCTGTAGTAACCTGCCAGACCCAAGAAGCTGCGAATCTCTGTAGGTGTTTTAGGGGCTTCCCAATTCATAATCGCCTCTATCTTAGCGGGATCCACCTGGATACCACGCTCGCTTACCACGTGTCCAAGGAACTGGACTTCTCGAAGCCAAAATTAACATTTGGAGAACTTCGCATAAAGCTTTTCCTGCTGCAGAAGTTTGAGAATACATCGGAGGTGTTCCTCATGATTAGCTTGATTCTTGGAGTAAATGAGTATGTCATCAATAAAAACAATGACAAACATGTCCAGGTATGGCTTGCAGACTGAATTCATGAGATCCATGAATGATGTCGGTGCGTTAGTGAGCCCAAAAGGCATCACTAAGAACTCGTAGTGACCATATCTTGTCCTAAATGCAGTCTTGTGTACATCTTCCGTCCTGAGCTTTAACTGATGGTATCCTGACCTTAAATATATCTTCGAGAAGAAACTTGCCCCTTGTAGCTGATCGAACAGATCGTCGATCCTGGGCAATGGATATCGGTTCTTGATCGTAACTTTGTTCAGCTCACAATAATCAATGCATAAACGCATTGAACCATCTTTCTTCTTCACAAATAGGATAGGTGCTCCCTAAGGAGACGAGCTTGGTTGGATAAAACCTTTCTCCAATAATTCATCCAACTGGGTCCTTAATTCTTTCATTTCCGTCGGTGTCAAACGATAAAGAGCTCAGGTGACTGGTGCTGCTCCAGGTATAATATCAATACTGAATTCCACTTGCCTATCAGGAGGCAAACCAGGTAGCTCTTCAGGGAAAACGTCTGTGAATTCCGAAATAACAGGGATATCTTCAATTTTGGGCTTTGGTGTATCTACAATCACTTGTGCCATGTAAATGACACAACCGTTCTTCAAACATTTGGACGCCTTAAGCATAGCTACTTGATCGGGCAGTCCATGGTGTGTATCTCCTTGAACAATAATTGATTCTCCTGATGGGGTCTTAATGATAACTTGCTTCTTGGCACAGGAAATTTAGGCTTGGTTCAAAGATAACAAATACATGCCTATAACCACATCGAATCCTGCCAATTTCATCGGCAACAAAGACAACAGAAAAGAGTGGTTCCTAATGGATATAAAACATCCATCTAGAATCGTTGAGGCAGTTTCCAAGGTACCATCGGTTAATTCTACCTCATGTTTTATGTCTAGAGTTTTTATAGGCAGGTTTAACAGTTTACAAAATTTATTGTCTACAAAGGACTTATCCGCACCAGAATCAAATAAAACTCTAGCATAAATATCGTTTATGAGGAAAGTACCTGTTATAACATTATCATTCTACACTGCCTCTCTCGCATTCATCTGGAACACTCGTGCGTTGGTCTTCTTGGACTCTTCAGGCTTCTTCACATTCTTTGGATAGTTGGACCTGATGTGTCCCTTCTCGTTACACCCATAGCAAGTCACATTCTTTAATTCCTTGCACTCTAACGTTTTATGACCCTTTGTTTTACAAATTCCACAGAGTTTAGCCTGCGGGTCAATTATGCACTTACCGGGGTGGTGCTTCCTACAGTTCTTACACACGGGTCTGTCACCCGACTGACTTGAGTTTTTCTTAAACTCAAAACTTTTCTTATGCTCGAAATTACCTTTCTTCTTTTTATCGGAGCGATGTGAGCTCTCATCTTCCCTCTTTCTCTTTCCTTCGTCTGAAGCCTTAACAGACTTATTCCTAACTGCATCAAGCGTGAGCGATAAAGACAGATCCACCACTGACCTATAGGTAGTAGGCCTGGAAGCTTTGACATTTCCTTTAATTTCCGGGGCCAGGCCTCCAATGAAGCACGCTATGCGCTTAGGTTCAGGTGTAACCATGTAGGGGACAAGTCGGGACATGGTGTTAAAACTTGTAACATATGCCTGGCAATCTAAATTCTTCATGACCAAGGTCAGGAAGTCAGTTTCGATCTTTTCCACTTCATGCTGAGGGCAAAAATTTTCTTTAATCAGTGACACAAATTCTACCCATGACAAGTTATAGAGTGGAATTTTCCCTGTGGCTTGGATCAATGATTTCCACCAAGCTAATGCCTCACCTTTAAACGACTGCGATACGAATTTCACAACATCCTGCTCAGTGCATCCACTGATATCCACAACAATATCCATTTCTTCAAGCCATGTCATACAGTCTATGGCGCCTTTTTCACCTGTAAAATCCCTTGGTTTACAGGAGACGAAGTATTTATAAGAACAAGTCTTGACACGCGGTTCCTGATCGAGCACTATTTTCTTAGACGGCTGACTTTTCTTATTCGACGAGTGCTGAGAGTCGTCCTTCTTTGATTCATGTGTTTTGGAAGGGGGCTTAGTATGAGCCACAGATTGGGTCTTTATGCGAACAACACTTGAATCCTTAAATATTCTACCAATGGCTTTGCTTACAGCATTGTCTATCAATGCTTGCAGATCTGCACCTGTTACGTTCATTCTGGTATTATCATTCATTTCATTGGGATGACTATTAACTTCTTCATATTCAGCCATGGTGAAGCTTGATTGCTATAAACAATTGACAACAACTTGTTTAGTGGTCTATTATGGAATCACCATTTTCGGTGATTCATTAACCGTGGTATAAGTAGACCATATTAGCTAATTTGTTAATCAGATTTATTTTAATTTTTCATTATATTTATTCTTAGTTATACAAACATTAAGAGTATTAGGGTGGCACAAAAGGCCTTGTCACAAGGACAATTTTAATTTATAAGCCATGATCTTCTTGGATCGAGGCATTAAGGGTTGAACATAGTTCTTCACCTTTCTTGATAGGGAGTCATAGACTACTACTGTCGTTTGTTATGAAGTTGGAATATTTTGGCCCTGAAGGAGAAAAATGACATCACATAATGAGTGCTTTTAATATGATCATCATATTTGATGATATCAGCCATGATTTTCTAGATTAATTAGCTAGATAAGGAATTGGAAGAATCCAATATTAGGATGACTAGTGTGACTTTCTCGAATCACATTTGCCAAGAGTGCTAACACGTTCTTAGGTGTTAACAAGGATTTATTATCTTAAAAAGGCTTTTCCATCATGGCCTTGTCTAAATCGACATATGGGCTAGGTTATACCTTTAAGATTGTCTTTTGTGATTTAAGGCAGATCAATTATAAATTGAAATGATGACTTAATAGTGATATAATATATATGCATAATGATAGATGTAATTTTAAAAGAAAACTTTTCATAAAAGGTCTTACGAATTACAATAATGGCCCTAAAAGGGACTTTAAACAAACAAACTTGTCCACACAGGGACAAAATAAGAAAAACATGTCCACGCAGGGACTAAATACTCAAATAAAATGTCCACGCAGGGACTTAATTGAAATGAAAATTACAAAATAATAAATAAGGGTTCTTCAACGGTCTTTCTTCTTTTTCCCTTTGATGAGGTTTGCTAAACCCTTAAGAAAACTGTTGTGCTTCTTGTCATGCTCTTCCACCTTACTTTCCACCTCATGCAACCTTTGGAGAATTTCTTGTTGCTGCGGTTGTTGATATGGAGGTTGCGGTGGCTGTTGCTGCTGAGGTGGTGGAGGTGGCGGATATTGATACCCATATGTAGGGTACCCAGTTGGGTACGCGGGTGGAAAGGGAGAGGGGTAAAGAGCATTAAAGTTTGTTGCCTCTAAGTATGGGTCGACAGCAGGTGCATGGTATTGATAACCCGAGTAAGCTTGATACTCAAACGGGTTATACCCAGCTGCATCTGGGTAAGCGGGGATCGGGTTTTCATAACCCATAGGTGGTGGTGGTGGTGGTGCAGGTGCGACCGGTGCAGAGTCGACCTCTGAAATAGCATTTGAAGGCCCACCCAGTTGTGGGTCCTCAAAGATGGGAGGATAGTTGCTGGAGTGTTGGGGGGTGCTGAAATGAAAACCCCCACGCACGGACATCCGTGCACTTCTTCTTCGCCTCGATGGTTCCGGAGGCGGCTGCTGCTCTGGCACTGGTGGTGGCGGTGGTGTAACCGCCTGAAAGTGTGGTTCCTCAGAGGGAACCTGCTGGTGAGGAGGTGAGTCATGATGTTGGGGAGTAAACTCCCACTTGTATGTGCTCCACCTCTTGGCCCATATGTCGGGGCCTCTGTATGGCGACCCTGCGAATGAAGAGCCGCTGGAAATCTCAATGGGATGCGTCGGCGTCCCAGATGGTGGCATGGCGGGATCCGGATCATCGTCCAGATCCATGTTGTCACACCCCCAAAATCCACTCGCGGAGTACCACCGCTTGGAGGCGTGACTGACCAAAAACTAGCCACCAATCATATTGAACATAAGTAAATAGTTAAAGTCATTCATCAATACAATAGGTGTTTTCAAAACCAAACATAATCAAGTGTGTAGCGGAAGCAATAATGTAAAAACCCAGCATAAGTATTTAGTTGAAGTGTCACAAAAAGTGTATCATAACATCCAAAAATCCGTGCCCACAACGACCGCGCCTCCCGTGCAAGCTCCAAGAGTACCTATGGTCCTGCAAGGCATGTAACAGAGAGTCAACAACTAGTTGAGCGAGTTCACAGTAGGTTATTTAGTTATAATGTTCGTATCGTATATCGTATGCTCGTTTAGAATTCATGTATCGTATGTAATGGTATCGCGGCCCTCTAGGCATGTTTGCGAAGTTTAGTGGGGGTTTCCCATGTTTTCTAGACTAGGTATATTTGTATCGCGGCCCTCCAGGCATGTTTGCGAAGATTAAAGTATAGTTCGCGGCCATTCCAGGCATGTTTGCGAAGATTGTTCTAGTATCGCGGCCGATCCCGGCATGTGTGCGAAGAGAAGTATATGTATCACTAGTCTAGTAGTATCTACCATTGACCTTCCTCTCCCGAGGCCTATGGTATGTAATTCCGATAACTCTTAAGCATAAATAATCAATCAACCCATTCCCAACCCCGGGAATCCCATGCCTTGGTAGAAGTGTGAACTCACCTTGTTTTGCTCGGTATGCTAAGTTAAGTGCTCACAATTAATCAGTCAAGTCCTATAGTGCACGTGTACTCAATCAGTTCACGTTCGCAATGTTTCACATGAAACTAGTGTCACATTAATATCATATAACACACAACAGTTAATCATGCTTAAACAATCCATGTTACACATAAAGGTCTTTTGCAGTTTATTCTAATATGACTGTACAATCATACACTTAACAGAGTTAACAGTTTAGCTGGATTAATACATATATCATGGTTACACAGTTAATAGAGTTGACATAAATCGGAACTATTAACTAACTGAGGTTAACAGATTTAACATGCCTGAACTAGTTAATCCACTTAACATACTTAACAGAGGTAATAGACAGATTAATTAAACTGAGTTATTCCAGTGATTAGTTTAATCGATTAACATATTTAATGACATTAATAATTACAGTAAACATGTTGCCAAAATCACTTAAGTGCCGAAAACCCCCTTAGCCGAAATCACCTTATGGGTCGAAAACACAACTGGGCCGAATTCACTACATGGGCCGAAATCACTTAGGTGATTTCGTCCAGTTCATTATTGTGGGGGTGTTTTTGTTGGCCTTAAAACTTTGACGAAAACACTTTGGGCTTAAAAGCTCTTGGGCCGAAAACTCTATGTGGACCGAAATCACTTTATGTGATTTCGTCCAGTTTATACTTGTGGGGTGTTTTCGCCCAAGACTTCATCTTCAACAACACTTACTGTAATTTAACCCAGCAACTATAAACTCATTACAGTTACAATTTCAACCAGCAATCGTTCAAACAGAAGAATCGACATCAACACAAAAGATTTTCAACAAGAACAGTTTCTAAACTTCATACCCACATTACAAACCCACCAAATCAATAGCTTATAATCGATGCACTTAACCACAGAGATTAACGAAGACCAGTTAATAACAGAGATTTTTAACCCATTTGTTAAACAATCGATGTTCCATCGTATGCTCATACATATCTCATGATAGCAGTAATACAGAATGTTAAATAAACAATCTATGGTGATTTCGATCAAACAAACAACAATAATGGCCGATTACTAACCTCAACTAAAGAGGCAACAAAGCCAAGTGATGATGTATATGTTCAAGGCAGCCGTCGGGTTTCAAAAGGAGAGAGAAATGTTGTGGATAGGGTTTGCCAATTGAAAAAGCTTCTCCGTCAAGATTGTGATAAAATAATTATATATATATAATTCACCATGGGCCTAAAGCCCATTAGCTGTTTTCGTTGGTCACCAGTGGATGAAAACACTCAAGGTGTTTTCACCACTAGGGTGATTTCATTGATGTGTGGGTGAGGGTGTTTGGCCTAACAGATGCCTTGTGTAAATTATACAACACATAATAAAAAAAAATTAAGACATACATCAATACACACTTATAAGGCATACCGTATACAACATATCAATCACATTACGATTAACATACTACAAACGTGCACAGTTGTGAACCAAACAAGTCATATTAACAAACAACTTAAACATTAAACGCGCAATAAGTGCGAAGATAGAAATCTTGGAAACTCGAGTTGTCACACATGTCCTGGTACTCAGGATAGTGGTTTGCGGGTCCCAGTGGGCTAGGACCCACTGGTTCGTCAACTTGGTTCAATGGGCTGAAACTGCTTTAGAAGTAAGGTATGGGGTTCTGAAAGGAGTGGTGAGAGTTGGAATGCTGCAAGGGAATGTATGAGTGGTGTGAGTCATGGGGCTCGTCTTCCTGGTGTGGCCTGAAGAGTTGTGGTATGAGGGCGAGGAGCTAAGCGAGACAGGGCGCCTCGCTGGTTCGAGATAGGTTCTCTAATCTTCATGCGGGCTGGAGCCGAGGGATACTGAGGGTGTGCGCTAGTGTGACGGCCCTGGTTCATGATCGTTTCTTCCCCTCATCGGGGCTTTGCCTATGCCTCCATGACCACGTACTCTTGGCGGCATGATCAAAGTAACCTGTCAAAATAAAGTACAAACAAAAGATATAAACCAAGTAAGATTAAGATTAATCCTAGGTCATTTGCCTAGACTCGGAAGTCAAGGAATGTGCTACTGTGTCATTGAGATTAAACACAAAAGGCTAGTGTTGAATTCACTCAATGTTGGCTCTGATACCAACCTGTCACACCCCGATATTTCCACATATTACCGGTGGGCCCAGCAGGGAGTATCGTGACGTAGTTGATATCATCATAGTCAATTATACACAGTGTGACAATTGTCAAAATTCCAGGTATCCGTACAACTATTAAACAGTAATTATAACTTAATGACTGTGCTGATTTACAATTTATGACATGAGTTGCGTTCTGATTATTGTTATCACACATACATGTGCATCATATATTGCAAATGACATATCATTATTGCATACAACATTTATTGATTCAAATGATGCACGAAACAAAGAGCACAGTTATCAGACAAATCAGAAAAATGCTGACGGAGTTCAGTACATAGACAGACATGGTATTGAGACACAGAATGAGCCAGAAACTAAGAATTTCACCAGCATAGTGTGTAGGAAAGTAAGGATCATAAAACTGCCTTCCTAGTGATAGTTTAAGTGCCGGAAAGTGCCTGAAACTCACTTAAATAGTTGAATTCAGTAAAAATCAGCATTTAAACACTTGAATATCAAGCAGAAATATGGTTAAATGGTCCAGAATGCTTTCCTCAGTGTCGGGAATCAAAACTGTCACAGAAGGTAACATAAAGCACGCTAAACTGCATAGTTTAGCACCTTAACGAACCGGTAACCAACTGAACAACCGGACACTACCCGAAACACCAAATTTTCACTAGAAGCATTGTTTTAACATTTCCAAGCTAGTTATGGTCCCCGAACATCATAACACACTATATAAACACATAATAACTAAACACCTAACTAGATTACTTAGATTTCAACTATATAACCTAACTATCTTTACAAACTAACTCTACACCCCCCCCCCCCCCACCTATTTACGGTTTCATGTGGCCCCACTTGTGGATTTTCTTTGCTTAATTTAATAGATCATGTCCCCTTCTTTTTTAGCATTTCACACACTAGTTTATCTATTGTTGGAAATTATAAGTTTAACCTCAAGACTTAAGCTTATCATTCTCATCACAACAAACCAACTCAACTCTCTCCCTCTCCCTCTTTGGTCTCGGCCGAACACAACCACCCACACATCCATCATCATCATTCAACTTTCATCCATTCCATACATATACAAAGGTGTAAGAAGCCATACAAAGAAGCTAGGAACTCTTGGAAGTTGAAGGACCTCTCATACAAGCTTTTATCCACCTCTTCTTCATCTTGTGATCATCCCTAGCCTTGAGCTAGTAGTAAGATCATCTCCATCCATTTTTACATCTTATTAAGTTGGTTAAAAGATGGTATAAGTTGTTAATCATGAAGAACACTATGAATCTTGAACATAAAACTTGAACATAAAACTAAAATCATAAGAAATCAAGTTGTTTAAGTGTTGTTATGCTTGTGGATTGTTGATTGCTTATGTTATTGATGTGAATCATCATGTGATCTTGCTAGATAGTGATTAAAGACATAATCTAGCAAGATGAGAGGATGATTATGTTAAGGATCAAGAGATCATCCTTATGTTACAACACGAACTTGAAAGATTTAATGTTTTCTTGAAGAGTGATGATCAAAGTAAATAATAAGTCTTGTAAACATATGATTTCAAGAATGATTTTTCAAGAAACCAACTTAAAAATACAAGATTTACCTAAACTTGGTTTTTAAAGAAATTAACCACATTTTTAGTGGTTAATCAAGTGTAGAAATATATATTTAACAAGAAAAACTCAAGAAGAAATATTTTTAGAAAATTTATTTACAATTTGTAAATATCTAACTTCTTCAAAAACGATGTTTTTAAATAAACAATCACACTTTAAAGGGTAGCTAAGCCTACTAAACACACTAGTAAGTTACTACAAATTTTTGTAAACTTTCAAGTTCATGAAATAGTAATTTATGCTTGATTTTGGCAAATTGGTAAGTGTTGTTTGATTTGTTATTGATTGTGATGATTTATAAAAGAAAATGATATGCTTTGAAAGCATGGAAACCTCCATTTTTAAGGGGAAACTATGGCAAAAATTTTCCAAAAATTAAACACTTAGAAAAATATTTTTAAACAAACAATTACAAGTATATTTTTAACCATGATTTTTCGTACAAAGTTTGTCATAAATTTTGTTACAAAAATTACAAAATATTAGAGGTTGGTTTTTGTAAATAAAAGTGACTAAATATGTATTTAGGAGAATATATATTTAGATGTCACCATGTGTGTGATTATTTGTATATTATGTGTATTAGTTATATTATTTTAGGACTTGAAATAATATAACTCACCAAAATACAAAGAAATAAATATACAAAATATTACCAAAATTCCAAGAAATGAATATACAATTTATGACCAAAATATTGGAGAAACCGAACAAGGAACATAACTTACATAAATATTCCGGAAATAAATTCATAAGTATATTTTCGTAATTGGTATTTTGGACACCAAGAGAACGAAAGTATGATCTTTATAATGGTTACGAAAATATATCATATTTTTTACAAGAAGAAAATATATTATTTTTGGGTAATAAAAAAACATATATTTTTTTGAGATTATTAAAAGATATATTATTTTTCGGAGAAAATATATCTTTTCTTAAATAAATATGAAATACATTATTTTTGGGTGAAAAATAGATTTATATATATTTTTTAAGTTAAACTTGAAAATATATTATTTTTGAGACTTATATGAAAATATAAATATTTTTGCCAAGGGAAAAAGTATAAATAATTTTTCTATGTAATAATTCTTAAAATATATATTTTGAGAATATATATTGATGAATATTTATTAAGAGTATTATTCCGGAAAAATAAACATGAAAATTAAGTATAAGAATACTTAATAGATACAATAAAAATACGTATTCTTGTACGCATAAATACACCGGAATACGCCACCGATACTTGGCAAAAATATACAAGGTTAAGAATACGAGTATGAATACACCCATCCTTGGAAAATTATACATGTACAAATACATAAATGTGACAAGTTAAAATATATTATTTTTAACAAATATTTCAAAATTTAATAAATATAATTTAAGTTAAAATATTTATTATTTTAACAAATAATTATATACTTGGAATAATATTGAAGACACAAAGAAACGTAACTTAATGACAATAATTAAGGCTAAGTCAAGGCACGACCCGCCTGTCTAATAAACAGTAGTACGTTGTAGGTAGTCGTGCACACAAGTAGCAGCATTGGGTTACATTGGATACGAAGAGCGCAAGATTGTGAGTTCATGTCCCCCTTTTCTCTTAACTGTTTTCGGTTTTATAACTTCGGGGGTGAAGTACATGTTACAAAATGTTTACAAATGTTTACATATGGTATGGTTAGCTAAAGAATGAACTGTTAGATCATGTGAATGGGTAGGCGCACACTTAAGACCATTAATCCTCGTATAAGGACCGAGGGACATGAGTGATAGATCTATTTGGGTGTAGCGAATCCACACCCATGAGGATCGGGATTTGGCCCATGAGGTGACTATGTCTTCCAGCCGGAAGCCCGGTACAAAATCTGCTAGGGTTGAGCCTTCCTACGCCTTTGCACACATGTTAATGGCCTTGTAAACCATTAATTGATATGTTTCCTTGTTTGCTTTCATACCAGGGTTTACAAATACGTACATACTTACAATGATTACAACTTTTATTCGTGCACACATACAAAACACATGAACTCGCTCAACTTTTGTTGATGTTTTTAAACTACATGTATTTCAGGAAACTAAGTATGGATCTGCCGGGCGTTGAAGTTTTCAAGTCTTGTTTGAAATAAAAGATGTCATCCGGTGTAGAAGGGTTTGGAGTGTGTATCTTATCCTGGATAAGATACATAATTCAAAGCCTAGTTTTTATTAGTGTCTTTTGTCGAGTCCTCGTGGAACTCTAAACAATTTGAATGGTTTGTAATATGGTTCGAAGTCTGTGTTTGGATTTTAAGACAATGTTGTTTGTGATGTTTTAAACTTAATCTATGGATGAACATCTTTGGTTTTATCATATAGTTGTTTGTTATGGTTGAATGCAATGATATTAAGCAAGTCACACATAATCACGCTTCCGCAAAAGTCAGGGTGTGACAGTTTGGTATCAGAGCTTCGATTGTAGCGAACTAGCATTCTTTCTCGAGTCTAGACTACAATCATTAGGGCTCTCACGAAAATATTTTTACAACATGTTTTCATTGCATACACAAAACACTCAGATCCATGGAACAAACGTTTTTACAAAAAGGAAAGACAAGCATGTATTCAAGACAGTTATCACTCAAAACGCGTGGATTATTATGTTAGGGGCATTATGTCTCGATTGCATACTAAGTGATAGTGGTTAATATATGTGCACATGTTATGATTGTTATATTACAGGCATCATGTCTTCTTCAAAGAGCGGATTATCAGACGTTGATGATCCTATGGCTATCGTCTCAGATGATGAGATTGCACCCAAGCCGGAGATACTTACGTTAGACACGGAGAGTGACCCTGACATGCTATCGGATGACGAGGACAGTTGTTCGCGTTGCCCGACTTTGGAGATGATTTACCCCATGCTGATGGTATTCCAGATGAGGATCCTTTTCTCATTCCTGTTCCAGTCCATGATCATCTCATCATTGGGCATCCCGATGGTGAGCACATCGTGGCTCCGATCCTCGATCATGTTCCTCTCGTGGTCATTCCTTCCGAGGATTGGCCTTTTGACGATCTGTTTGATAATGGCGTTGATTTGTTTGTTGATGGTCTTCCTGTTGATGCCCAGGGTGACGGAGAGATAGATGAAGATGTGGTTGCTGTCCCACCTCCCAAGATTCCTATTGTTGAGATATCCTCTGATTCTAGTTTGCACTCAGTCTCAGATTCCTTTGAGTCTGTGACGTGTTCAGCTTTGAAGGCGGTCGGATTATAGCGTTACGCTACTAATTCTGATGATGATACTGCTATGTCTGCTGCACCATCTCCTCCACACGACCTCGAGCCTGGTCCTGAGCCAGACCTTGCTCCTTTTGATCAGCCTGATGTTGCACCTGCTGATCCCGAGCCGATACCTGATCATGATCCTATTCCTTTTGGTTTACCAGACATTGCACCACTAATTCCTGACCCAGTTCCTGCACCTGTTGACCCTCCTTTTGTTGAGCCATTTATTCTTTCACCCGCACCCGCTGATGTTGCTCCTTTTCCTCCTGTAGAGTCCTGTGTCCATCGCACTGACTTACCTATCATTTTCTTACAGGACATCCCTGCACCCCGTCCAAGGGAAGGTACTTCAGGTCAGCACCCACGTGACGATCCTTTTGCTCCAGCAGCATTTCCTCCGACCTCACAGGCTGCACCGTTTGCTCCCTTCACTTCTTCACCGCTTGATGAGCCACTCCAATGGTTCCCACCATACTCCATGCCGATTTCAGATCCCTATCATCCCTCCCATTTTGTTGGCTATACGCGGGATGAGTTACTTTTATCACTTCAGCTTCAGTATGAGATTATAAGTCGCATGATTTTGGAGCTTGAGCTGACTCCGCGACCCTTACCGTGTCCTTGTTAGCCTACTTTTGTTCCCCCATGTTCGTCACCGTCTCCTTTTGCACATCCACCTGCTCCTCTTACTCCTTTTCCAGAGTTTGATGCTCGATTTCTTACGGTCGAGCAGCAGATCAGTTACTTGCTGCGTCATGTATACGAGCTCGAAGAGGAGCTTGTGCATGTACGCAGCTTGCTTTTCTTCCCTCCTCCTCCTCCTCCACCATCAGCATAGTGGTTTTTGGTTTGATGCAGATTGCATTACTTTTAGTGAGAGCACTACTATTGAGCAGAGAGAGTGAAGATTTTTGAGAGACCATATTTGATCATGTGATTTTGTATATTTACAGACTTACTGGGCAAGGGTAGTGTGACCCTATATCCCTTTTGATGTGATACTTTGTAAACAATATAACTATGATAGATGATTAATGAAAGCTCAATCGTCATGTTCTCGTTAAACACATTGTGGATTACTTGTTTATGCTATGATTGTATTGATTACCTGATTCCTTGCTATAATAAATGCTATTATATATACGTACTATATAATTATTTGATGAATAAGACCTGACCTATCTGATCTTCTTCTTAGAAGTTGCCTCCCCGAAGGAACAATCAACTGCCCACGACCGAGGCAGAACTACAAGAACGTATCTCACATGCAATAGCACAACATGAGGCCCTTCGCTCTGAACACAGCGGAGGCACCTCAGGGAATAACCCACCTAACGATAATGTTTAAGTCACCTAAGACACATTACAATACGTTTGGACATTCCATGTGTGCTTTGCTAATGCCTTCTGTGAATGATGTTGCTTGTGTACAGGCTGTACTTACAAGCAGTTTTTGGACTGCAAGCCTCTGAACTTTGACGGTACTGGAGGTGCCGTAGCGTTCGTGAGATGGGTTGAGAAGACAGATTCTGTGTTGCGGATGAGTAAATGTGCACCAGAGCATCAAGTCACGTACATTTCTGGACTATTCTTAGATAGGAATCTGTCATGGTGGAACCTTCAGGTTCAAAGTTTGGGTGAAGCTGAAGCGTATGCTCTGACATGGGATGAGTTGAAAGAGCTTATGCGAAAGAAGTATTATTCGAGGGCAGAAATTCAGAAGTTGGAAACTGAATTTTAGAATTTGAAGATGGATAGTCCTAAGATAGCTGAGTATGTGCAGAGATTCCATGATTTGTCTCGTGTTGTCCCCTACTTGGTAGAACCAGAGTTCAAGAGGATTGAACGTTTCATTTGGGGTTGGCGCCCCAGATTTTAAGCATGGTGACGACATCCAAGCCTCCAACAATCACTGAAGCAATCGACTTGAGCGTGGCACTGACATAGGAAGCCATTAGATTGGGAAAGTTCTCGATTTCTACGATCAAGAAGAAAGAGACTCATGTAGAGTCGTCTGGAGAAACAAAAGGAAGTTTTCGAACTTTAAGAAGGGTACCCAAGGAAACAACAACAGTGCTAACAAACGGATAGATGCTAACACACCAGCCAAGGTCAAGACTGGTGCTGCCAATGCTGAGAGCAGAGGAAAAGGGGTACATGGGTACCCTAGCTAAGTGCGACGCTTGTCAGTTTCATCATGCTGGTCGATGCAGAGTTGGGAAATGTGAAACTTGTGGAAAAGTTGGTCATTCTAAGGAGACCTGCTGGTATGGAAACGAACGTGGAAACTGTGGGCAAGGAGGAAATGGAAATGGAAATGGTAATGGAAACTGTGGTGGAAACGGTTATGGGAATAGAAACCAGTGAGGAAACAATAACCAGGGAGGTAATAGAAACCGTAACGAAAACAGAAATCAGGCGGGAAATGGAAACCGCGGAGGAAATAATAACAACAACCAAGGCGGAAATGGGAATGGATGCGGCCAAGGTTGTTATGGCTGCGGTGATGTAGGGCACTTCAAGCGGGATTGCCCAAAGAATAACCAAGCTCGTGGAAGAGTTTTCAACATTGGAGCTAGGGAAGCTCTCCAGGATCCGAACGTAGTCACGGGTACGTTCCCTATTAATCAACATTTTGCATATGTGCTATTTGATACCGGTGCCGACTATAGCTTCGTATCCCTAGAGTTTAAGAATATACTTGGTTTAGTAGCAAGTAAGTTAGATATTCCGTACTCGATAGAACTAGCTAATGGAAAGCTAGTAGAAGCCAATGAAGTAATTAGAGGCTGTGCTATAGAGCTTGAGAGCGTGAGTTTTCGTTAGATCTCCTGCCAGTGGAATTAGGAAGCTTCGACGTAGTAGTTGGGATGGATCGCTTGTCGAGTAATCGACCTGAGATTGTATGCCATGAGAGGGTTATCCGCATCCTGTTGGCGAATGAAGAGACGATTGTGATTCTTGGGGAGAAGTAGGATACGCCTCTACGGATTATTATTTGTTTAAAGGCACGGAAGTTCTTGCGTAAAGGATGTGTTGACTTCTTAGCTCATGTCGTGGACAAAGAGGCCGAAGAACCGAAGCTCGAGGACATCCCTGTGGTAAGGGAATATCCTAAAGTCTTCCCCGAAGACTTGCCAGGATTACCTCCTCAACGACAAGTCGAATTCCACATTGACTTGGTTCCAGGCGCCGCGCCTGTAGCCAAGGCAGCTTATCGACTTGTGCCTTCAGAGATGCAAGAGTTGCCAGCGCAGCTTCAGGAGTTACTAGATAAGGGATTTATAAGACCAAGCTTCTCGCCTTGGGGAGCTCCAGTGCTGTTTGTAAAGAAGATCATGAGCAACACCTTAGAGCCATCTTAGAGCTGTTAAAGAACGGGAAGCTCTACGCAAAGTTTTCGAAGTGCGAATTTTGGATACGCGAAGTGCAGTTCCTCGGTCACGTGGTAAATGAAGATGGAATTCATGTGGATCCCACCAAGATCGAGGCAATTAAGAATTGGGAAACTCCGAAGACGCCAACCGAGATTCGACAGTTTCTGGGTTTAGTGGGCTACTATCGCAGGTTCATTGAGGATTTCTCCAAGATAGCTCAACCACTGACCTCCCTCACTCAAAAGGATAAGAAGTATGAATGGGGAGACAAACAGGAAGAAGCCTTTCAATTGCTTAAGAATAAGCTTTGCGATGCACCTATATTATCCCTACCCGAAGGCACCGATGACTTCGTGGTATATTGTGACGCCTCGCGTCTGGGATTGGGTTGTGTGCTAATGCAGCGACAGAAGGTTATCGCTTATGCTTCGCGCCAATTGAAGGTCCATGAGAAAAACTACACCACTCATGATTTGGAGTTAGGCGCAGTGGTGTTTGCTTTGAAGATTTGGCGGCATTATCTGTATGGTACTCGTTGTACGATTTTTACGGATCACAAGATCCTTCAGCACATATCCGATCAGAAAGAGCTTAATATGAGACAACGACGATGGGTTGAGTTGTTAAACGATTATGATTGCGCTATTAAATATCATCCAGGAAAGGCGAATGTGGTGGCAGACGCCTTAAGTCGAAAAGAAAGGATCAAGCCCATAAGGGTTAAGGCTTTGGAGATGATTATACAGACAGATCTCACGTTGCGTATTCGTGCTGCACAGAAGGAAGCTCTTGAGAAAGACAGCATTAAGGCCGAATATCTCCGAGGAATGGAGAAAAAGTTGGTACCCAACGAGGAAGGAACCTTGTATTTTATGGGACGTATTTGGGTTCCGTTTTTTTGTGGTCTTAGAGAGGTTATTTTTTATGAAGCTCATAAATTGAGGTACTCGATCCATCCAGGATCGGACAAGATGTACCAAGATTTAAAGGATTACTATTGGTTGCCAAGACTTAATGGTGATGTTGCTATGTACGTTGGAAAGTGTTTGACTTGTGCCAAAGTGAAGGCCGAGTATCAGAAGCCTTCAAGTCTTCTGCAACAACCAGAGATACCCATGTGGAAGTGGGAGCAGATCTCTATGGATTTCATAACGAAGTTGCCCAGGACTCCCAGAGGTCATGGTATGATTTGGGTAATCGTGGACCATTTGACAAAGTCTGCGCACTTCTTGCCAATCGGAGAGAAGGATAACACTGGTAAGCTTGCCGAGCTGTACCTAAGGGAGATAGTTGCAAGTCATGGAGTGCCTATCTCGATTATATCAGATAGAGATGGAAGATTTGTGTCAAGGATTTGGCAATCCTTTCAAGAAGCTTTTGGTTCTCAGTTGAATCTGAGTACAACTTTTCACCCAAAGACGGATGGACAGAGTGAGAGAACGATTCGGACATTAGAAGATATGCTACGTGCTTGCGTAATGGATCTAGGTGGCAGTTGGGATACTCGTTTGCCTTTGGTTGAGTTTTCCTACAACAACAGCTACCATACAAGCATCCAAGCTGCACCGTTCAAGGCTCTCTATGGACGCAAGTGTCGATCGCCGTTATGCTGGGCAGATGCAGGTGATAGGCAGATGGTTGGTCCCGAACTGGTCCAAGAAACGACTGATAAGATCATGCAGATCCGAGAACGCATTAAGGCGGCTCGTGATCGCCAGAAGAGCTATGCGGACCAGAGACGAAAACCCTTGGAATTCGAACTGGGTGATATGGTTTTGTTAAAAGTTTCACCTTGGAAAGGTGTGGCACGCTTTAGGAAGCGTGGTAAGTTAAACCCACGTTATATCGGGCTATTTAGGGTTCTGGAAAGAATTGGTATAGTAGCGTATAAGTTGGAGCTACTAGCAGAACTAAATGGTGTTCATGATACATTTCATGTATCTAATCTGAAGAAGAGTCCAACGCAGGAAACAGTTGTCATCCCTGCGGATGAAGGGCATATTGACGATACGCTCCACTTTACTGAAGAACCCGTTGAGATTACAAATTGGAAGGTTAACAAGACTCGTAGGAGTAGTGTTAAGCTTGTCAAGGTTCGATGGAATGCACGCCACGACCCAGAGTTCACCTGGGAGCGTGAAGACCGTATGAAAGCGAAGTACCCACATTTATTCCCCAACTCCCCTGCAGCTAATAGTAAAGCTTAAAATTTCAGGACGAAACTTTCTTAATAGGGGGAGATGTGACAATTGTCAAAATTCCAGGTATCCGTACAACTATTAAACAGTAATTATGACTTAATGACTGTGCTGATTTACAATGTATGACATGAATTGCTTTCTGATTATTGTTATCACACATACATGTGCATCATATATTGCAAATGACATATAATTATTGCATACGACATTTATTGATTCAAATGATGCACGAAACAAAGTTAGCACAGTTATCAGACAAATCAGAAAAATGCTGACGGAGTTCAGTACATAGACAGACATGGTATTGAGACACAGAATGAGCCAGAAACTAAGAATTTCACTAGTATATTGTGTAGGAAAGTAAGGATCATAAAACTGTCTTCCTAGTGATAGTTTAAGTGCCGGAAAGTGCCTGAAACTCACTTAAATTGCTGAATTCAGCAAAAATCAGCAAAAATAAGCATTTAAACACTTGAATCATGCAGAAATATGGTTAAATGGTCCAGAATGCTTTCCTCAGTGTCTGGAATCAAAACTGTCACAAAAGGTGACACAAAGCACACTAAACTGCATAGTTTAGCACCTTAACGAACCGGTAACCAACCGAACAACTGGACACTACCCGAAACACCAAATTTTCACTAGAAGCATTGTTTTAACATTTCCAAGCTAGTTATGGTCCCCGAACATCATAACACACTATATAAACACATAATAACTAAACACCTAACTAGATTACTTAGATTTCAACTATATAACCTAACCATCTTTACAAACTAACTCTACACCCCCCCCACCTATTTACGGTTTCATGTGACCCCACTTGTGGATTTTCTTTGCTTAATTTAATAGATCATTTCCCCTTCTTTTTTAGCATTTTACACACTAGTTTATCTATTGTTGGAAATTATAAGTTTAACCTCAAGACTTAAGCTTATCATTCTCATCACAACAAACCAACTCGACTCTCTCCCTCTCCCTCTTTGGTCTCGGCGGAACACAACCACCCACACATCCATCATCATCATTCAACTTTCATCCATTCCATACATATACAAAGGTGTAAGAAGCCATACAAAGAAGCTAGGAACTCTTGGAAGTTGAAGGACCTCTCATACAAGCTTTTATCCACCTCTTCTTCATCTTGTGATCATCCCTAGCCTTGAGCTAGTAGTAAGATCATCTCCATCCATTTTTACATCTTATTAAGTTGGTTAAAAGATGGTATAAGTTGTTAATCATGAAGAACACTATGAATCTGGAACATGAAACTTGAACATAAGACTAAAATCATAAGAAATCAAGTTGTTTAAGTGTTGTTATGCTTGTTGATTGCTTATGTTATTGATGTTAATCATCATGTGATCTTGCTAGATAGTGATTAAAGACATAATCTAGCAAGATGAGAGGATGATTATGTTAAGGATCAAGAGATCATCCTTATGTTACAACATGAACTTGAAAGATTTAATGTTTTCTTGAAGTGTGATGATCAAAGTAAATAAAAAGTCTTGTAAACATATATTTTCAATAATGATTTTTCAAGAAACCAAGTTAAATATACAAGATTTACCTAAACTTGGTTCTTAAAGAAATTAACCACATTTTTAGTGGTTAATCAAGTGTAGAAATATATATTTAACAAGAAAAACTCAAGAAGAAATATTTTTAGAAAATTTATTTACAAGTTCTAACTACTTCAAAAATGATGTTTTTAAATAAACAACCACACTTTAAAGGGTAACTAAGCCTACTAAACACACTAGTAAGTTACTACAAATTTTTGTAAACTTTCAAATTCATGAAGTAGTAATTTATGCTTGATTTTGGCAAATTGGTAAGTGTTGTTTGATTTGATGTTGATTGTGATGATTTATAAAAGAAAATGGTATGTTTTGAAAGCATGGAAACCTCCATTTTTAAGGGGAAACTATGGCAAAAAATTTCTAAAAATTAAACACTTAGAAAAATATTTTTGAACAAACAATTACAAGTATATTTTTAACCATGATTTTTCATACAAAGTTTGCCATAAATTTTGTTACAAAAATTACAAAATATTGGAGGTTGGTTTTTGTAAATAAAAGTGACTAAATATGTATTTAGGAGAATATATGTTTAGATGTCACCATGTGTGTGATTATTTGTATAGTATGTGTATTAGTTATATTATTTTAGGACTTGAAATAATATAAATCACCAAAATACCAAGAAATAAATATACAAATATTACCAAAATTCCAAGAAATGAATATACAATTTATAACCAAAATATTGGAGAAACCGAACAAGGAACATAACTTACATAAATATTCCGGAAATAAATTCCTATGTATATTTTGGTAATTGGTATTTTGGACACCAAGAGAACAAAAATATGATCTTTATAATGGTTACAAAAATATATCATATTTTTTACAAGAAGAAAATATATTATTTTTGGGAAAATAAAAAAACATATATTTTCTTGAGATTATTTGAAGATATATTATTTTTCGGAGAAAATATATATTTTCTTAAATAAATATGGAATACATTATTTTTGGGTGAACAATAGATTTATATATATTTTCTAAGTTAAAGTTGAAAATATATTATTTTTGAGACTTATATGAAAATATAAAAATTTTTGCCAAGGGAAAAAGTATAAATAATCTTTCTATGTAATAATTCTTAAAATATATATTTTGAGAATATATATTGATGAATATTTATTAAGAGTATTATTCAGGAAAAATAAACACGAAAATTAAGTATAAGAATACTTAATAGACACAATAAGAATACGTATTCTTGTACGTATAAATACACCGGAATACGCCACCGATACTTGGCAAAAATATACAAAGTTAAGAATATGCGTATGAATACACCCATCCTTGGAAAATTATACATGTACAAATACATAAATGTGACAAGTTAAAATATATTATTTTAACAAATATTTCAAAATTTAATAAATATAATTTAAGTTAAAATATTTATTATTTTAACAAATAATTATATACTTGGAATAATATTGAAGATACAAAGAAACGTAACTCAAAGACAATAATTAAGGCTAAGTCAAGGCACGACCCGCCCGTCTAATAAACCGTAGTACGTTGTAGGTAGTCGTGCACACAAGTAGCAGCATTTGGTTACATTGGATACGAAGAGCGCAAGATTGTGAGTTCATGTCCCCATTTTCTCTCAATTGTTTTCGGTTTTATAACTTCGGGGGTGAAGTACATGTTACAAAATGTTTATAAATGTTTACATATGGTATGGTTAGCTAAGGAATGAATTGTTAGATCATGTGAATGGGTATACGCGCACTTAAGACCATTAATCCTCGTATAAGGACCGAGGGACATGAGTGATAAATCTATTTGGGTGTAGCAAGCCCACACCCATGAGGACTGGGATTTGGCCCATGAGGTGACTATGTCTTCCAGCCGGAAGCCCGGTACAAAATCTGCTAGTGTTGAGCCTTCCTACGTCGTTGCACACATGTTAATGGCCTTGCAAACCATTAATTGATATGTTTCCTTGTTTGCTTTCATATCAGGGTTTACAAATACGTACATACTTACAATGATTACAAGGTTTATTCGTGCACACATACAAAACACATGAACTCGCTCAACTTTTGTTGATGTTTTCAAACTACATGTATTTCAGGAAACTATGTATGGATCTGGCGGGCGTTGAAGTTTTCAAGTGTTGTTTGAAATAAAAGATGTCATCCGGTGTAGAAGGGTTTGGAGTGTGTATCTTATCCTGGATAAGATACATAATTCAAAGCCTAGTTTTTATTAGTGTCTTTTGTCGAGTCCTCATGGAACGCTAAACAATTTGAATGGTTTGTAATATGGTTCGAAGTCTGTGTTTGGATTTTAAGACAATGTTGTTTGTGATGTTTTAAACTTAATCTATGGATGAACATCTTTGGTTTTATCATATAGTTGTTTGTTATGGTTGAATGCAATGATATTAAGCAAGTCACACATAATCACGCTTCCTCAAAAGTCAGGGTGTGACACACATATCATTCCACAGCGGAAGTCTTGGTAGAAATTATTATTACAAACCGAAATGTAAAGTACGAATAAAATATTATACAGACGGTTGTAAGATAGGATCCACAGGCGGATCTAAAATAAAATACAAAGAAAACTTGTTCAACAGATTTAAAGCATACGAACTTGCAAGATTCACTATCTATGCCCCGAAACTCCCAACCAATTATGGAAAGTACCTGCCACTTAACCTTTTTGAAAATACCTCAGTTTTCACTGGTAAATACAATTAACTGACTCTTTTGAAAACATTTATAAAAATTGATTTGAATGCACAAGGCACAATATTCTTTTATAACTTGGGACAATTATGTTAAAAATAATCTTGTATCAGATTTACATGTTTGTCCAACATTTAGGGTCGGGATAAAAGCCGAACTAGATTAACCGGCACACCACAAATATAAACCCACGGCGGGTCACCCCAGCAAGTGAGTATATCTTTTACATACGCGATTGTCAGGTGTATGCCTACACCCCGTGCTTAAGTCGTAGCCATTTACGATTTTAAATGAGCCGAGGATATCCAGGACACGGTCGTTAACCCCCAGTGTTATTTGTTATCAAGCAATACTGATTAAAACGGGATTTTGCAATTTAACCATATTTGATTAAAATGTTTCTACACCCGACCAAGCGGAAATATTTTACTGTATCCCAAGCCCGTAAAAGGGAAAATAAGTTAAAAGTATTTACCTGAGCTTAAAGATGCAAATTTTGTATACTCAGCCGTATATTCTACTCAGTCAAGTGCAAGTAACTTCTACTGGCCTCCTAATCTGGAATGAAGGTTATATTAACCTATGAGATTACTAACGGGTCTTATTTTAGTAGTAAACTTAGACCGGTTAGTTTAAGGAAAGGTTTACGGTACGAAACACTAGATTAAGCGATGACCGGATCGGAATGTAATTTAGACCCGACAAGCATGGATACTTGTATTATATGGGTAAACTAAATACATTCTGGAATTTGAAGTTAAAATGATAAGTTTTGACCCGTTTCGGCTAGTTTATGTAAACTAGTCACATAAACCGCACCGTACGCGTATAAGCATAAACGGGTAACCGGATGAGTCATATACTAGTTCCATAAGTGATTATGATTAAAATATGTTGTGATATCATTAAGATATCAACAATTATGCCCAAAGAGATTTTAAAACCAAATTAAGTCCCGTAAGGGTATTTTGGTCATTTTAAGATTTATAAAAGAGGTTTTAGAGCAAACTGATGTTCTGGTTTATAATATTCTGTAAAAATATTTATTTTATGAAGTTATAACAGTATGATATCATACATGTGTGTGGTTTACCATTTATGGCCAAACTATGCACCGTAGGGTAGGGATGAGCATTAAGTACATGGTACCGGTACCGAACCGGTACCGAACCGGTACCGAACCGGTACCGAACCGGTACCGGGTATATTCGGTACCGGTACCGGTTCCTATTTTACTCGTTTTTCGGTACCGGTACCGGTATTTTTGGGTAAAACACTAGTAAAGTACCGAAAGTACCGGTACCGGTACCGAACCGGTATATTCGGTACCGGTACCGGTACCACTTTTCAACGTTTTTCGGTACCGGACCGGTACCGAGCTCATCCCTACCGTAGGGGCATTTTGGTCATTTCACATATGTTTTTAAGGGCAAAATTGGAAGTCTGAATTCATGACTTATACCTACTGTAAAAGTATTAAAATTTATTTATAAAATCAGTAGGTAACAAGTCTTGGGTGCTAAATATGGTTTTAAACCATACTATGCACCTAATTAACGTAAAAATCGATAATTGACGATATTTGCGATGTTTATGTGATTCTGAGATTTTGACCATCCTTGAATGTTTAAAATATTTTATTTTTCATATAAAATCAGTAGGAAAAGGTTTGGCATGCTAATCATTTGTAAATCTCATTTTATTAACAAAAAGGGCATTATCGTCATTTAACAAATTTATACTAGAACTTGATGATATGGTGAGTATCAAATCTGACCAAACCTTCCAAAAATCCCTAAAAGTAATATCATAACAGTAGGTAATGAGTTTGGTGCCAAAATTTAGGTTTAAACATGTTTTATGCACAAAAGTGTAATTTAATTAATAAAAAGTTGAATTTTACGATATCTTGCATAACTTTGTTTTGAGACCAGAAAATAATGTCAAAATAATTTGACATGTTTTTATATCAGTAACAAAGCTAATTGCATGCTTACATATTCAAAAATCTCGTTTTAACATTATAAGGGCATAACGGTCAAAGTTTAAGCATATTAACGGAAACAAGCAAATAACTCGGATTACTAAGGGACCATGTAGTATAACCTCAGAGGGTTATACTAACATATAATATGGTCACATAGAAACCTTAATGCATAACTAAACTAAACTAATTCGGGTCAGAACTGAAAGTCAAAGCAAAGTCAACTTTTGCGACTTTCGGTTGCGAACCGAGCCTAAACTCAGAATTGTCGGGTTGAACATGCTTAGACATGTCCTATTAATATTTACCAAGTTATTTAGGTGACAAAACATGATTCATAACTTCTGCATTATTAGTTTTAATTATTATTTGAAAAATTGATTATTTTGACTTTTTGACTAGTTACTTTGACCCGACAATTGACTTATTTAACGTGATAATTAGAAGATGCTCTTTTGAGGGATTAACACCTACTTAATTACCAACACATAGCCACTTTCGTTTCGAAAAATGGCTGGACAGAAAAGAATTAAACTGAAAGTCAAAGTGAAATTACGATATCTTTGACTTTCGGTTCTAAAACATGAAAAACTTGAACTACTGAAGCTAATAACACTTACACCAGGTCCTAGCTTGAAGTTTCAACTGATGGGAGTCTCCTTTAGATCCAGGAAGCTCCAGAGAAGAAGTATAGAGTGAAAATTGATAGTTGCAAGTTCAAATGAGCAAATAAGGGTCCTATTTATAGTGAATTGGAGGTCTCTAAGATCATTCCAGCTGTTATGGAGTGATACCAGATGTTCCCAAGTGTCCTTGTGGCAGTAAAAACCATCAACACAGTCCCTGGTATCGAGTTTTTGAATGCAAAGGCGGTGGACAGACCTGCAACATGCAGCTGCCAGTTTTTTGGTCGCTAGCAGCTTTGTCGCGGCCCGCGTAGACTTAAGGAGAGGTTTACGCGCCCCGCGACTCTCACTTATTCCAGATAAAAACTTTCCAATCTTGGCAGTTTCAGTCCCTGGTCCTTTTTAACTTGAAATAACTTTCTTTTATTGTACTTTTGATCCCCAAAGTTAACTTTTAAGTATCTTGGGACATATTTAAACATCGTTAGGCTCCCGGTTAGTTACGAGATCACCCAAAAGGTACTATTTTCTCTTGTTGTCGTATTTAATCCCTATTTCTTGAAATCGTGCACAACTTTTAAATAATAATACCGAAACCATATGTGTTTATCATTTGGCATTTTCGGAAATATAATTGGACATTACGAAGTTCCGGGTTCGTTAAATGGTCACTCAGAGGTAAGAATTAACATGTTGACACATTTAACCCCTTTGCATTACAAGTTTCACTTGTTTATCACAAATGGCTTCTTATGCCCAATAATTTAATCGTTTAAGAATACGAACATTGTGCGAAGTTATTTAAAGGCATAGTTTTCATATGTTGACACTTTTAGTCCCTCTGAATTCACCTTTTCACTATTTGTCAACTTTAATCCCTCAATTGTCAACTTGTAACATATCTAGGGCTCATGACACGTGTCTTTACTTTATTGGTCATGGTTTTTGCGAGGTGTTACAGCCAAACACCGGTCCATATATAACGATTAGAGCAACAGAAGTATTGGAATGAATTATTTGTGAGTTTGTGGGGTGAGTGTGAGTGAATGAGAGGAGAGAGCGGCTGATAGAAAAAGATTAGGGTTAGGTTTCTTCTATAGTGGTATTTATATACACGTATATTTAAAAAAAAAATCCGAAATATCCAAAACTTTCTGAAATCACTATCTGAATCCGAAAATTCGAATATCCGAATTTTCGGATAATTTGGATTCGAATAATCGGATATATCGGATTCGGATGATTTTGAACGCACCTAGTTTTTACTTTCTATAATTGACAACTTCGTAACTTGGTAAATCAATTTAACAATAGATTTAAAGAGATTAACAAATCTTATAAACTACTACATAATAATAATTAATAACATACTACATTTCAAACGCAAAATCTTGATCCAATCTATTCAAAAATTAAACAAGACGAACCTTCATCGAAACTGCTCCAGCTGGATATCCACTATTTGACTTCAATTTTTCAACGTAAATCATTTCAAATGTTCATCCAACAATCTTGAAATCTTGATTATATTTTCTTCAATTTCTACATCATATTCTCTTTATAATCATCAATCAAATGAATATTCATTCATTCACTTCGAATTCATTTTTTCACACCAATTTACGATCCTGAAATCGCTGATTTCACGGAGAATTTGACGCATTCAATACCGATTGTTGATCTTCAGGGTTTAATTTGATTACCCTCGTGCCGAATTTGGGTTTGATGACTTGAATTCCAGATCAATCACAGTTAGGGTTTGTTTACTCTGTTTTCCCCCGATTCATGCAATCCTTTTAAATTCAAATTAATTCGATAAAATTCGAGAAGATTGTGATTTGATATGGGTAGTACGGATATTGAGGGAGATGAATTGGAGGCTGAATCATCATCTGCACGAGTACATAATCACAACAATCAGGTGACCCCTTTTCGAACCCGATATCCGGGTTTAGTTAGATTAAAAGCATATATTTTTGATGGGTTAGGTGATTACTACAATAAAGATTGGGATTTGTTAGAGGGTAATGGGAAAGAATTCTGTTGGTATCATGTCGAAATCCCGAAAGGTAACCAAAAGCTTTCTCAATCTGCACAATATTTGATTGATGTTTTGTGTCCACCGTTAAAGCTGCAAGATATTCTTGCATTGATTAGTAATGGGCCTTATTGTGGGCACGTTGATGGGGCACTTGTGTTTCGGGTTAACTCGCCTGGACCGCCTGCTAGCAAGTTTACGTTTAGGTTAGCTGCTCGGGTGACTGAGAATTCGGTGATTACTGTGTCGTTGGGTCGGGTGCCTCGGTTGGGGTTTTCTCCAATGGGTCAGTCTTTGTTGTCTGAGATACCGAGTGTGGAGAGCCCGGGTAATAAGCCTAGTGGGGCCCGGGAGAACGATGGGTTTGTGATTAAGGAACATGTTCTTGATTTCTTGTTGACGATGAATCATTCTGAGGAGGCGGATAATCCTGTTCCTAAGTCGGTTTCGAATTTGGTTGTGCATATTGTTGATACGCATGTGGATCATCTCGAGGATGTTGTTACGAAGCTTGAGATTGAACTTGATTCGATAGAAGTTGATTTGGATAAAGGTAAAGTTTTTAACTTGAGTAGAGTACACGGTTGGTCCCATTGATTAACCAAAATTTTGATTTAGTCCCCAGCTTTTTTAAAGTACACGGATGGTCCCTGTGGTTTGCGCTTTGTAACGAATATAGTCCCCAAATTTTGCTAAATGTACATGGATGGTCCCTATGGTATGCACTTTGCAACTCATTTAGTCACTAAACATTGGGGACCAAATGCCTTACAAAGTGCAAACCACGGGGACCATCCATGTACTTTTGGCAAAAGTGTGGTACTAAATACGTTAAAAAGTGCAAACCACAAGGACCATCCGTGTACTTTTGAAAAACTGCGAGCTAAATTCAAAATTTTGGTTAACCACATGGACATCCTTGTACTTTACTCTTTTAACTTTGTATGTTACTATTGATAGTACAAAAAATAGTTTTTGGGGTCTGCTATGAGTGAGATTATACTGGGTATGTTTGTTTGTTCGTAGGTTACTATCATTGATCGTAAAGTTTGGATAATTGTTGGTTGAGACAAAGATTATCCTTATATCATGTTTTTTACAATGTTTTCAGGTGGTTTTGCTTTGAAAAAACAAATGCTTGACGATAGAAGATTTCCAAAAATGCATCTAGACTTGCAACGGCTCTTGCAGGTGACCGGTCTCTTTAACTTTTAAAACATATTATGATCGCGCAATGGGTTCTTAACATCTTGTGGTTTTACACGCATTGATGAATGCAGGTGATTACACACGGAGAACAAGTGTTTCCACGAGTGAAGGAGAAATGTTCCACAAAGGATTGGTTTGCAGGTGAAGACATAAATTCATTGGAAGAGTTGATCAGAAGGTTGAGAAGGTTAAAGGATAATGTCGGTTTTATCTCTAATCGGGTCACTGCTGTTCAGGCTGGTCTTGACAGCTGGCAGGCTGAGCAAATCAACCGAAAACTCTACTACCTATCGTTTCTCTCCATCATATTTCTTCCTCTTTCCATCATCACAGGAGGTTAGATTCTATCAGTTTGACTTTTTAGGTCAAACAAACTTTTGAACTTTTATTTAATTATCTTATCGATTTTCAAGAATTGTTTGATCTTCCTGTTAAACTTTCAGCATTGATAAATTTCAAGGCAACAAATTTATCGTAAAACGTGATAGATTTACGTAGATCTTGGCTTTGTTGTCAAAGACGCAAGGCGCAGGCGAGGAGCATCGGCCTCGCCCGGAGCCTAGGCGCAAAGCGCAAAAGAAACGTGCGCACATAGAGAAAAAAAAATATAAAAAATATGTTATGCTTTGAAAATAAATAAGTTTCCACATATAAAATTAAAAAAACTATTATTTGCAAAAATGAGTTTCTGAGCTGGAATTTGGTTAAACTCGTGCGGACCCGAATGCAGCTCCGAAAACCCGGGCCCGCGTGAGGCAGTTTTTGCACGCACTCGATTTTGTCGTTTTTTTTCTGCTTATGCGCTGCGCCTCAGCACCCGTTTTTGCGCCTAGTCGCGCGCCTTTTTGCGCCTCAGCACCGTTTTTTCAAAAAAAGCCCATTTTTGTGCCTTGCCTACCACCAGGCGCTATAGGTGCGCCTCGCTGCGCCCGACTTTTGACAACATAGGATCTTGGATTGAGAAGGAACATATTTGATATTGAAAGTCAAACTCCCTTTGTTTAGCGAGCTAGCCCGTTATTATAGATGGCTCTCGTTTATTGTTTAACGGGTCAAATAAAAAAATATTAGCTGACAGGGGCATGGGTCAACTAGGTTTAACGGGTTGAAAGTTGTCAACTTTGTTTGCGGGTCAAACCAATCCGACGTGTGCTAAAACAACGAGTTCTGACTAAACCGTCTTTTGTTAAATCTTGATTTGACTTTTGAATTGTAACAGTTTTCGGGATGAACGTGGGAGGCGTTCCTTGGACGGGACAAAGAGATCCAGCGCTAGCAGACGGTTTCAGAAACGTGATGTTTGTTTGTTTGGGAACGTTAGGTCTCGTGCTTTTATGTTTCCTGTTCCCGTTTCTTTACACCAAAATAACGGCTTGGAGAAGACAAAGAACTATAAAACGAAGTTGGTCTCTTAACCGGAGATCTTTTCTTAAAAGAACCGTGCCTGAAGAACGAGGCGGGTACCTTCGGCTCTGACCCGAATCAAGATTCGAACCGTTTCGTGATTGTTTTTTCTTGCTGTAATTTTGTTCATAGTTACTGCATAACTTTGTTCGGTTTGATTGCCATGATCAGGCCTGTTTAGACCTGAGTGTAGTGTGGCAAGCACTTGATTTGTTGAATATATTTTTTTTTTCATTTTTTGATTAGTTGATCCTTTGTAAAATTGAATGCAAACTCACCATTGTATACATTCGAGTTTGTGGAAATTTCAGTCATTTATAATTGAATTAATCGAACTAACATAGATTAAGAAGGGGCCTAGAGCTCTAGACAAGTTTATCTGATTGACAAAAGTTGATCCAAAATTAACTTTTTTTTTTATAAAGTAAGTTGAATCAATATTACATGATCCAAAAAATAAGAAGCGGCATTGGAACCGTTTTATCGAACTCTATGATGTATGAATTTAGGTTTTCACTTTTGAATTTATAGGTTGTAGATTTTAGAATTTTTTTATTATCATTGTGTCTTTTATTTATCATTGTGTCTTTTCTATATTGGCATCATTGTGTCTTTTTTCCTCGACATTGTGTTATATTTTGCAATCCATTGTGCATTTGTACATTTCTTATTTTTAAGAGAGTTTGTAAAATAACTTATATATATATATATATATATATATATATAGGTAAAGGATCCTGTAAAAAAGACCAAAAGTGTGAGAAGGGTAAGAAAGAATCTACACCATTAGATCTTTGATCTAATGGTTGAGATTAATAGGGACCAAATTGTAAAATTTGTTTTATTTTTTGGACTGAATTGAAAATTCTAGGGGTAATAAAGTCTTTATATCCATTCAAAATAGGAAACTGTAAATCAAAATCCCTACAATTCCGATCTCTCTCTCCAATCGATCGAACAGTTTCTCTCTCTCTCTACAATTTCGTCTATCTCTCTAATCGCTCGAACAGCGGCGGCAGCGGCGGCGAGCGGCAGTGGTGGTGCGGATCGGCAGTGGTGGTGCCGGAAGTGGTGATGCGGATCGGTAGTGGTGGTGCGGATCAGCAGTGGTGGTGCGGCAGTGGTGGTGCCGGAAGTGGAGAAGATGATACAGAGGTGTTATATTCTTTACTGAATGGTGTTATTTTCTTCACTGAATGGTGTTTTTTTCTTTTAGTGAATGGTGTTTTTTTCTTTTACTGAATGGTGTTATTTTTCGTTACTGAATGGTGTTATTTTTCGTTACTGAATGGTGTTATATTTCGTTACTGAATGGTGTTATATTATTTACTGAATGGTGTTATTTTTTTGTTACTGAATGGTGTTATATTTCGTTACTGAATGGTGTTATATTTCGTTACAGAATGGTGTTATATTTTTCGTTACTGAATGGTGTTATATTTTTGTTTACTGAATGGTGTTATATTTTCGTTACTGAATGGTGTTATTTTTTGTTTACTGAATGGTGTTATATCTTGTACTGAATGGTGTTATTTTGTGTACTGAATGGTGTTATATTTTGTTTACTGAATGGTGTTATATTATTTTGTAAAAACACCATGAATTGAACTATGAATTTATTTAAAACACCATGTCATGAACATGCTCTGATTATGGACGGTTATAAGTCCTTAAATCAAGGATTTTCTCTCTCCAAATCATTAAATCAAGGATTACCATATTTGAATTTGTTAATGCATTTACAATTATACCCTTTTCAATTAATTTAGATCTAATGGCTGAGATTCTTTCTTACCTTTCTCACACTTTTGGTCTTTTTTACAATAACTCCACCCTATATATATATACACTAGGTTAGAACCCTGTGTATTACACGGGTTGAATAAATGTAATTTATATATTAAATAATAAAAAGTTATATCTTTATGAAACTCACATATTGTACGGGTTAATTAAATGTAATTTTATATATCAAATAATAAAAAAAAGTTATATCTTTAAAAACCATGTGTATTACACAAATTAAATAAATGTAATTTTGTATACTAAATACTAAAAACGTCGTATTTTAAAAAAAACCCATGTATAATCGTGTTGAATAAATCTACCAAATGATAAAAATTACATCCTTAAAAACCCCTTATATTACACGTGTTGAATAGATCTAACCATATGTATTACACAGATTAAATAAATATAGTTTTGTATATTAAATACTAAAAATATCGTATTTTTAAAAAACTCGTGTATAGTCGGGTTGAAAAATCTACCAAATAAAAAAAATTATATCCTTAAAAACTCAGTGTATTACACGTGTTGAATAAATCTAATTTTACATAGCAAATGATAAAAAGTTATATCTTTAAAAACTTCGTGTATTACACGGGTTATATAAATGTAACTTTGTATAGTAAATAATAAAAGTTAAATTTTAAAAACCCCGCGTCAGATGCAAAAGGTTTGAGTTTTGGACTAAAGTGGCAAAAGTGATCAAATCTCGAGGACGAAAATGGCAGTTACTCATACTGAAATACCAAAAAAAGTAAAAACATTGAATAAAATAAAATAGATAAACAATTATTAAGCTTTTAATGTTAAGAAGTTAGGATAAGTTATAAGAAAAACTTACGTTTTATCCGATGAGATATCTCGGAAATAAACTCACAATTATTTTTATATATTACTACTAGGTTATAACCCCGTGTATTACACGGGTTAAATAAATAAATTTTATATACTAAATAATAAAACAATAAATATCTTTAAAAACCTTCTTTATTGCACGAGTTGATTAAATATAATTTTATATATTAAATAATAAAAAGTTATATCTATAAGAACAATATTGTACGGGTTGAATAAATGTAATTTTATATACCAACTAAAAAAGTTATATCTTTAAAACCACGTGTATTACACGAGTTGAATAAATGTAATATTTGTTTACCAAATAATAAAATTATACATCTTTAAAAAACCTCATTTATTACACGGGTGGAATAAATGTAAATTTATATACCAAATAATAAAAAAATACATCTTTAAAAATATGCGTATTATACGGTTTGAATAAATGTAATTTTCTGTAGTAAATAATAAAAACTATATATATATCCTTAAAAAACCTCGTGTATTGTACGAATTGAATAAATCTAACTTTATACATCATATAATAAAATTACGATTTTGGCCCCCGTGGTTATATCACTTTTACCCTTTTAGCCCAAAAAAGAATTTTTTAACATATAAGCCCTAACGTCTTTTTTTTCTAACCTTTTTGGCCCCCAACGTCTTTTTTAACCTTTGTGGCCCCTAACATTTAATGGATGAGGTTAGTGTTAGGGGCCAAAAGGGTTAGAAAAGAAGACGTTGGGGGCTCAGATGTTAAAAAAAAATTTAAGCTAAAAGGGTAAAAGTGATATAACTAAAGGGACCAAAATCGTAATTTACTCTAAATAATATTATAAATGAGAAGAAGATTAAACTAAATAATAATTATCCATAAGATATTAAACTAAATAATATTTAATAGAAGGGTTATCTATAATTAATTATAAAAGATTAAATTAAAATAATAATTATCTATAAGAGATGTCCTAATATGATGACAAGTGTCCCCAAAATGGTTACTTTTATTATATTGTATAGATTAGTATTAGTATTAGATTAGATTTTAGATTTGATTAAATATTATTAATAATAAGAATTTGTATTAATTTAGATTAAATTGTATTATTTTTTGTATTATTAATAATTTTAATCAATTAAATGAGAAAATGACAAGTGTCCCAAAACAGGTTTATTTTATTATATAGTATAGATATTGTCACAATAATATTATTTTTGGCTTACTTTTAAACACACTTATTTAGATGAAGAAAAATGAACATATTCAACGAATTAGATGTCACAATCTTACTGGTCATTTTCCTCAATAAAGTTAACAAGCAGTAGCGATCCAGGGTTTTTTTCCTATGGGTTCATTTTTTTCGATAATCAAAACTTTCACAGCCAATCCAATTGTTAAAATTTTCGGGTCGGTCGGGTCAAATTTCCAACAATCAAATTGATGCAGGAAAGAACTAGCAATCAAAGACTAAAAATGAACCAATTGGCTCAAGAACAGTTTGCATCTTTTAAATTCAACAAAAACTACATTTATAACCCAGAGTCCCAAACAATACTTATAGGACTAGAGCAGTCTTAGAGATGATACCTTAAAAAAGGATAAAAACCAAACAAAGAGATAAATACTAAAACTTTGAAATTCAGACTTATAGATAATCCTTGAATACTTGATTCATCTCCAACGGGTTGTCTACAGGTTGCGATTAAAACTTCCCAAGCAATATTAACTTACAACGTGTCGATTTTAGTTTGATGCTCTTGCATCACAAATGTTATCTCAAATCTGAGTGATGTCGGATACTGAAGAGGTATGGTCCCAATTCCTTGCCAACATGGCAAGGACCATACCACTTTCTCCATCCTACATGGCGTTGACATCAACCATATCATCCAGGAGCTTCTAGAAGCTTCTGGACAATATCCTGGTGACACCAAAGATGCTCCACCCGACATAAAGGACAACACGTGTCACCAGCCAGCAAGCGCCAAGTGGACCTGCAACAGGTCAGGGAGCAGTCCGACAATATCAGTACGATGTTTACAAATTGGGCGAATACAGGCGCGCCACGTGTACCACTACACTGACCACAGCAGAGGAGACCAAAGGGATATTCCCCTTGGTCGGACAGCTGGCGCGCGTTCACAGCTAGCACAGCTGCTCCTCCCTTTCTTAACCCTTCGGCTATAAATAGGACCTTTCATCATCCAGGTTGATCACCTTGCTCTCTCTATTTTCACACTTAACACACACTGTTTTATCTTCCTCGGAACAGTACTTATTCTCACGCCGGAGCCTGGTTAAGAGGGAAACCCCCATATTCCCCTCTTAACGAGACTAACGGTGTTACTGTTTTGCAGGAGTTAAGCCATTACCGGCGAGTGAGAAAGGAGATTGAACCCATCATTGAAGTAATCCCACCGGTTAACCGTAGTGTTAACCTGTGTTTCATCAGATACTCAGGTCTCGCAAAGGGGGATGAACTAAACAATGAAGCTTAAAAAAATCAATAACCTATTAATGAAGGGATTGAACTAAACAAAGGGAAACTCAACCAATTAGAGGTGAATTATAAAAAAATACCAAAACAAACAAACATATTAGAGATAGAACGGATTATACTGAACAAAGAGACACTCAACCTTTGATCATAGTGAATTTTACAATAAATAAATAAATAACCAAACATCATAGAGATTGAACTAAAAAAAGAGACACTCAACCAATTAAGCAAACATCTTAAAGTAGAAAACAAAAATAAATGACTGTCGTTTTGTACTTTTGTATTCTAATCTTCAAATATACACATAGTAAATCCAAGAATTCTAAAACCCACACAGAGAATTAAGTTGCAACTATTCCAACTATTAAACTCTAAACAAAACAAAACAGAATACACAATTTTTTTTCAATTATTAGGTACCTGAAACAATGGAGTCTGAAAAATCAATAAGTTATTGCCGGAATCTGAGTTCGGAAGGATGTTCGAACTGTAAATTCAACGAGTGTGCGAGATTCGTAAATGTATAAATGTGTGGTGCGGTTCTGGTAAGTGGGTTCTTTTGAGTTTTGACTAAGAAAGCCTAAGGGCAGTTTGGTAATTTAGGTTTAACATTTAAAAAAGTTCAGTGAAAACCGTTATGGACAAGAATCGAACTGAGGACCTTATGTTTAGCAAGAAAGCGCGAAACCATAGGACTGATTGAGATTCATTATTATGGGTTCACCTTAATATTTATTTATGGGTTCACTTTATATTATATTATAGATTTTCTACTAATTATTCGAAACCGAATGGGTTCCTGGGAACCCATATTATTCAACATAGGTCTGCCCCTGTTAACAACGCACCATTTTAATATATAAAAAAGTCATGTTTTATAAAATCCTTTATTTCATCAAATAGTTTGATGTTTGTGAAATGGTTTTCCTTTTTTAAAATAACTATATATCTAAATTATAGATGTCCGTCAAAAATCAAACTTGACATTTTCGTTGTTTGTTTCATAGTCGAATTGTCAAAACTCAAAAGAAGAGCTTTTTATTTGCAGTTTTTTCCCCAAGAAAAATAAAAAGGTTTATTTGGTAGTATAGTATCTAGAAGGTTCGTAAAACCTAATTTAGTCAATAACCCCTTCCCCAAGCAGCCCCATCTCAATTTATTCTCCCCCTTTTTCCCAAAACCCTAAACCCTAATTTCACTCCACATTCATTCATTCTCCTCCACTCATCCATCAATGGCTACC
This sequence comes from Helianthus tuberosus, assembly GCA_030545235.1. NCBI lineage: Eukaryota > Viridiplantae > Streptophyta > Magnoliopsida > Asterales > Asteraceae > Helianthus > Helianthus tuberosus. Next base: position 76,802,560 of record CM060408.1, read on the forward strand.
GCTACGCTGCTCAGATCTCTTCGTCGCCGAGACGTAGCATCTGCTTCTTTCACCGCCTTCAAATCCGTAAGCTTCTCATCTCCACTTTTTCATTTTCTGTCTCTATAGATCTATATTCATATCTGTATTTATGTTTGCTTAATACATGAATTGATCTGTTAAATTTGAGGAAAAGAATGGTGTATGATTTTAGCTTATTTGTTTGATGTTTACTTAGTGGATGAATTGATCTAATATTAAATCCATAAGCTGTTTATTTGTTATAAATCGGAGAAAACGAATGTGTGTATTATTTTCTAAGTAACTTGAATATCTCCTTCACTCACATAGTTTGTTCGTCTGCATATTCAGATGTTCTACTATTGGTGCTATACATATTGACTCCTGTTTGTAGGTTTTAGTTAGTTTCTCATATGATGATTTGAAGTTCATAAGTTGTATGTCTGTTTTTTGTGTTTAACGAATTAAATTATTGTCAAATTTGATGCTCAATGTGTAGTTAGATTTATGTTTTGATACTGTGTGTTTTTGCTTATCTTATCTTATTATAAGATTATAGTTGTTAAATTGTTGGATCAGTGGATGAATTGATCTGATGCCGTTGGAGAAAACGGTCGGTGTATGATGTTTAGCTTCTTTATTTTTGTTTGTTTGGATATTATTTTATGAGTAACGTGAATATCTGTGCAAATTCAGATGTTTTACTACTGGCACTACACATCTGGACTTCTATTTTAGGTTTTAGATTGTTTCTAGTATGATGATTTGAAGTTCATAAGTTGTATGCCAGTTTTTTGTATTTAGTGAAATATTTATTGTCAAATTTGATGTTTAATTTGTACTTGGATTTGTATTTTTATACTGTTCTGATTACGACAGCGATTGTAAGATTCTAGTTATTTAGTTGTTGGATAATTGGCCGCTTACTTACTGTGTCTACTACTCAAACGAATCATGAAAGATATGTTTGATTGTTTTATGCTGTATAATTATAAGTATAATGTCCTGTTTTAATTTGTCAATAAACCTTTTGAAAACTGTTTATGAATGTAACACCATGAATCTATATGCAGTTAAGTGGAGCTAAACCATCATTTACCGGGTCACATTTAAGTCACAAGTTTGGTGTAATTGCCAGACCTTTCAGGTACCACACGTCTACTATTTTGCATATGCATGTTTTTTACCTCTTTTCAATCTAGCTAATAAATCGCCTCTGATACAGTTCACGACCTCTTGGAAATGAAGTTATTGGGATTGACTTGGGTACCACAAATTCATGTGTTTCAGTCATGGAGGGGAAGGTATGACTATGATCTGTATTTTAAATGTTTGAAGAACCTACGAGTTTTAATTTTTACCATTTATTAAATTATATTTGTTGATGTTTTTACTTCTTATACTCAGAGTGCAAAAGTTATTGAAAATGCTGAAGGAGCGCGTACAACTCCGTCAGTCGTGGCTTTTAACCAAAAAGGAGAGTTAATCATAGGCACTCCCGCTAAACGTCAAGCCGTCACTAACCCAACAAACACGGTATTCGGTACCAAGCGTTTGATCGGAAGACGATTCGATGATCCACAAACACAGAAAGAAATGGGTATGGTTCCATATAAAATCGTCAGGGCTCCAAATGGAGATGCGTGGGTTGAGGCCAATGGACAGAAGTATTCTCCGAGCCAGATCGGTGCTTTTGTTCTTACCAAAATGAAAGAAACCGCTGAAGCTTATCTTGGGAAAACGATTAATAAAGCCGTCATTACCGTACCTGCTTATTTCAATGACGCGCAAAGACAAGCTACTAAAGATGCTGGAAAAATTGCTGGTTTAGATGTTCAGAGGATCATAAATGAGCCGACAGCTGCTGCACTTTCTTACGGGTTAAATAACAAAGAGGGTCTCATTGCTGTTTTTGATCTTGGTGGTGGAACGTTTGATGTTTCCATCTTGGAGATATCTAATGGTGTTTTCGAGGTATATAAGTTTTCTGGTTATGATATGTATATATATGTGTGTGTGTGTGTGATATGTACTAATCTTTTTATCTGTACAGGTGAAAGCGACAAACGGTGACACATTTCTTGGAGGAGAGGATTTCGATAACGCGTTGTTGGATTTCTTGGTTGGTGAGTTTAAAACCGCGGAAGGAATAGACTTGACAAAAGACAGACTTGCTCTCCAGAGACTTAGGGAAGCTGCCGAAAAAGCTAAAATCGAGTTATCATCAACAACACAAACCGACATCAACTTGCCATTTATCACCGCCGATGCATCGGGTGCAAAGCATTTGAACATCACTCTTACACGATCCAAATTCGAGGCGCTAGTAAGTGCTCTAATCGAGAGGACCAAGAACCCATGCAAAAACTGCGTGAAAGATGCAGGTGTCACAACCAAGGAGATCGATGAAGTTCTTCTTGTCGGTGGGATGACACGTGTTCCTAAAGTTCAGGATATCGTTACGGAAATTTTCGGGAAGAGTCCTAGCAAAGGGGTGAACCCCGATGAAGCAGTTGCTATGGGAGCAGCTATCCAAGGTGGCATTCTTCGCGGTGATGTTAAAGAGCTGCTTTTACTTGATGTCACTCCTTTATCGCTCGGTATCGAGACGCTCGGTGGTATTTTCACCAAGCTTATTGGCCGGAACACCACAATCCCAACCAAGAAAAGTCAGGTAAATCATCAGCAAAGTTTTTTCTAACTTATGTTTATATATATACCGTGAAAGGTTTAAATACAAAAGGCTCTTAACGTGCGACTGTACGTGACCACCAATATAACATGTGTAATTATGCAAATAACGTGCGTAATCAGGGTTAACCTAACTCATGCGTAATTATGCAAATAACGTAGATAATTATGTATTATAACGTGAGTATTTTAAAAATGAAGTCGCGTACCGTCGTACGTTAAGGGGCTATTGTACGTTAACCCTCTCACACACACACAGAGTTAACCCTCACACACACACACACACACACATAGTTAACCCTCTAACACACACACACATGTATATTTCTATACAAACCCACTTTTAAGTTTTAACTTGAGCTTTTGTGTGTAGACGTTTTCGACTGCAGCTGATAACCAAGTGCAAGTGGGTATCAAAGTGTTGCAAGGTGAGCGCGAAATGGCATCTGACAACAAGCTGTTAGGTGAATTTGACCTCATGGGTATCCCGCCTGCGCCAAGAGGCATGCCGCAAATCGAGGTGACATTCGACATTGATGCAAACGGCATCGTTACAGTTTCAGCCAAAGATAAAGCCACTGGTAAAGAACAGCAAATTACAATTAGGTCCTCAGGAGGTCTATCGGATGATGAGATTGAGAAGATGGTTAGGGATGCTGAGCTTCATGCCCAGAAGGACGCTGAAAGGAAGGCACTTATCGATGCTAAAAATACCGCCGACACCACTGTTTACAGCGTTGAGAAGAATTTGAACGAGTATAGAGATAAGCTTCCTAGTGACGTGGTGGCTGAAATCGAGAGTGCGGTGGCTGATTTGAGGCAAGTGGCTAATAGTGAGGATGCTGCGGAGATTCAGGCTAAGATTGATGCTGCGAACAAGGCACAGTCGAAGATTGGACAACATATGCAAGGAGGTGGTGGTTCAGAGTCTGGATCTGGTGGATCACAAGGCAGTGAACAAGCCCCGGAGGCGGAATATGAGGAGGTAAAGAAGTAGAACATTTTTAAAATTTCATTTTTGCTCTATTCTTCCATGACTACTACAGCTTCATGTATCTAAAACTATCATGAGAAGTAGAAATAATTAACAATTTGTTTTGTTGTCGTATGGCTGTTATTTGCCAAGATACATTTTTGAGCGAAAAGGTTGAATGAGATTTTACCATTTTTGTCATGGTTTGAATTACTTATTTATTACAATGTATCAAACCCAAAGATTTGGTTTTGCAAGTCTCCCATGCCTTTTGCTACCTCTTATATTAGTTCTTAATGACTACGGTGCGGCATGCATAATTGGCCCTGCCTACCAAGGGGATTGTAACACAAGTGATACCGCTGCTGGACGGGTGTTCCTCGCCAAGTAGACATGGTGGGGATTTAAGAGTAGATTTAAAAGGTGCGAGTTAGCCGTTAAAAAGATATCTGGATCTACCGTGGATGAACCAAAGCAGGATCTAATTCTCATAACTGGTGTGCTAAATTCCAAATGCAGGACGGCTGATTGACAGACCACAGCCAAAAGTAATCATGACAAGGGATTTTATTTTAATTTTTTTTCAAGAGGGTTCCTTTCATATTCTAAGTAATGTTTTTCAAATCATACAAGGTTTTCACTATTTTTCCTATTTAGTGGGTTCTTGAGAACCCACAAAACAAGGTTGGATCCGTCCATGTGCATGTGTAAAAGTGTAGTTTAATGCGGCAAAGTGTCTCTCAATATACCACTGTTAAATACTTGCTATATGTAGAAGTGTAGTTTAATGCGGCAAACTGCCTCTTAATATACCACTGTTGAATACTTGCTCTCGTGGGAGAATCTAACATACTTGAATTCGTGTACCCTGTTCGAGCTCGAAAAAATGTGCCCTTAGGCCTTAACGAAATTGGGTATTTCGCTTACTAAAGGTCTAAACCCAATGCCAAAGGGGTTAATAACTAATCTAAACCATAATGATAGTTTTGTAAGGAGACCTATGTTGGTGTTTGTATGGGTGTACGGTGTAGGGGTGTGCATGGGTCGGTTTTGGGCCATAACCATAACCGCGATGTAGGTTATGGAAAAGTCATAACCATAACCGCTCGGTTATGGCGGTTTCGGTTATGGCGGTTTTGATGGTTATGGTGGTCGGTTATGGGTCGGTTAACCATGAACTTGGGTCTAGCTAAATTTAGCTCAAAACAATATTATCCATAAATATTAATACTTTTAATCACCGAATGTTTTAACCAAAAATGACATAATCCATAAACTCAAACAAAGTTTTAACCAAAAACACCAAATACTCAAACAAAGTTCAACCAAAATGACATAATCCATAAACTCAAACAAAGTTTTAACCAACAAACAAAGTTAACCAAAATGACATAATCCATAAACTCAAACAAAGTTTTAACCAAAAACACCAAATACTACGAGGTGGAAGTTTAATCCCAATCTCCATCTCCAATGAAAGAGTCTTCAATTGTTCTCTTTTCCGGTGACAAATCTAAAAAAAAAACATATTCAATTATGCTTTAATATTAAATAAAAATAAATAATAAAGTAAAAATAAGTGCATTATTACCTTCTTCTATTTTCTCTAAGTTGTCAACCAAGTCTTGTAATTGTATTCCATGAACTTGAGTATTTTGTAAATCCTTTGGTAAACGTCGTATCCAATCTTGTGAACAAATTAAAGACTCGGCGGTTTTTGGCGTAAGAGAGCTTCTATACGTATCTATGACACGCCCACCGGTACTAAAAGCGGACTCGGATGCCACGGTTGAGATTGGCATCCCTAAAACATGTCTAGCAAGTTGAGAAAGAACCGGAAATTTCTTTGAATTTAACTTCCACCAACTTAAAACATCAAACGTATCGTCTCCTTTTACCATTTTCTCAGTTCCATCACGCAAATATACATCAAGTTCACTAGTATTAGCCCCTCTTCCGCATTTTTTCTCCAAATATTTCAAATAACCCTCCTCTAAATCAACAACTTTTTCACCATCAACCGAGCTAGAAGATGAAAATGTATCTTTTTTCTCATTCGATTTATCAATTTTCATCTTATAAGCATTAAACAACTCTACCAATGCTTTATCAACTTTATCCTCAATTTCCTTACCTTCCTTAGAGTCCTCACCATGTATGAGCTCTAAACAATAATTGAGATAATGCATTTTATTCCTAGGGTCTAAAACTAATGCCACATACAATAATAGATTCATATTGGCTAAATTTTCCCAATATTTTTCATATTTTGCTTTCATTGATCCGGCCATCTTTTTCTCAACCTCATTACTACTTAAGGACATCTTTGCTATTGTGGCATGCATTGTACATAGCTCACCAAACAATAAGTTAGCCGTCACATACTTAGAACCCGAAATTTTTTTAGTCACATTAGAAAATATTCTCCATAAATAACCTATCAAGAAAAAAAACATATCATTATTGAACGCAACATAGAAGTAAAATAATCACTATAATACCTTGCTTTCTCCCAATCCGATGTATTGGGTGCCCCTATAACTTTTTCACTCTTCTTTCTCTTTCTCGTACTTTCCTCGTCATCTTCATCTTCTGAGCGGAAGTAGGATCTATAACTGAAATCAACATCTTGAAGTCTATGAAAAAATAAGCATATTAGACTATTCGTAATAGATGGAAAAAATAAAAAGAAAATACATAATTATTAAAAAAATATAATACCTATCAAACGCTTTTTCATAAATAAGTGCCGTCTCCAACATTAAGAATGTTGAATTCCACCTCGTTTCAACATCTAAACACGGTTTCCTCTTGCATTTGATGTTTTCTTTCTCCACACTTTCTTGGAAATTTAGAAAACGTTGATGTTTTCTCAACCCAATGTGCAGTAAGGCACATATAATTAAAGTTTTGAACAGATGTCCATGTATCTGTAGTGAGTGATACAGTTTGATCCTTTAAAGTACCCTTAAGTTTTCTCTTCTCCTCTCTAAATATTGACCAACAATCTCTAGCCACGGTCCATCTAGATGGAAACTTAAACATCGGGTTTAATCCCTATGAATATTCCCTAAATCCCTCATCGTCTACTATACTAAAGGGCTGGTTATCTTTGATGCACATTCGAGCAAGTAGAATTCTACACTCTTCTTGGCTAAATTTATAAGAAGCCAAGCTACTACTACTTTCATCAGAATTTTTAGTCTTAAAACTCAAGATTGATTGTTTCTTATCTACTTTCTTGTAAAGCGGAGACTTTATGCAAGAAAACTTTAAATGATGACCTAAAGAACTCGTGCCATTCTTTTTAGAACCGGACGCTAGTAAGGAGTTACAATAAGGACATTTGGCTTTACCTGAATCCTTATCTTCAACAAAATGGTTCCATACCCAAGATTTTTTACCTCTACCATTTTTCTTTTGATCTACGGTTTCTTGACTTTCTTCAACATTAACAACCGGTGGCTCGTTTGGGGATTCTTCATCAAGAGTAACAACCGGTGTTTCGCTACCAGGTGTTTCCATCTACATTTGACAAAAAAATTTAGTAATGAATGAAGTGTTAACAAACATATTCTGATTGAACCACAAAAACAGAAACAAATATTACAAAAGTAAACAAATATAACAGACTTCTTTCGATCGTTATTAGGGGATCAACTACATAAACATATATAAAACAATCAGTCAATATACTTAAAACAGTCAATATACTTAAAATAGTCAAATATACTTCGTCAATATAAAACAATCAGTCAATATACTTCAGTCGTTAAAACTTAAAACAGTCAATATAAAACAATCAGTCGCTGAATAGATTCTGAAATATATGATCAGTCGTAAATCATATATTTACTTCATATATTTGCAACAAATATAAAACAATCAGTCGTAATACGGTTAATATAAAACAATCAGTCGATCATGTATCAATCAGTCAATAAAACAATCAGTAAATCATTAATGTAAAAGAATCAGTCGCTGAATAGATTCTGAAATATATGATCAGTCGCTGAATATATTCTGAAACAATCAGTCGCTGAATATAAAACAATCAGTAAATCATTAATGTAAAAGAACTTCATATTGACTGTAAAAGAACTTCAGTCGCTGATCAGATAACTCACTAAGACTTCATATATTTGCAACAAATATAAAACAAACAGACTCACTATGATCGAGTTGAACAAGGTTCGCCTGAGGAAGCTGCTGAATAGATTCTGAAGACGATGGAGAGACTGGACAGTGGACTGGAGACGATGGAGAATAGAAACGACGATTAGGTTAACCCTAAGTAATACGGTATAAGACTATAAGTAACCTGCACCGCCCATGTAGGATTTTGGAAACTTTGGAATTGGATTTTATTATATTAGGTTTAAATGTTTAATAATTCAAAAAGATCCTTTGGTATTCCTGTAAGCATATGGGTCGGTTATGCATATGGGTCGGTTAAACGGGTCGGTTATGCATGACTTATTAAGTAGCGGGTCGGTTCGGTTATGGCGGTTATTGAAACTTACAAAACCATAACCGACCCATGATTGTCGGTTATCAAAAATTTAAAAACCGACCCATCGGTTTTCCATTCGGTTCGGTTTTTTCGGTTCGGTTTTTTCGGTTATTTCGATTATGGGTCGGTTAAGTCGGTTTTTTGCACACCCCTAGTACGGTGTACCCTATTAAAAAATATTTTAGATATACATATCGGGTTTTTTTCATAAAAAACATGCCCCTCGAAATATCGGGACCTGGCCGGTGGTCCTCCCCGCCCACCCCCAGGGCCGGCCATGCTATGCCAGTTATCATGTAGGGAACCTCTGTGTAGATCATTTCGGACATGACCAATGTCTTATAGCACGGTCATGAACCTTTACACTTCATGACTAAGTATCTTATAGCAGGGTCATGAACCTCTACACTTCATGACTAAGTATCTTATGCAAAATTTATGTTTTTGACTTATATTTTATATAAATTTGACTCGTCATTTCGCCTACTTAACGTGATCTTCAGAGGGTGCAATCACAAGGGATTAACACCTTCATTATTACTATCAAGTTGCGAAGTTTGATTCGAACTTTGACTTAACCGAAATGGTTAGAAACGAAAGTCAAAGCAAAAGTCAATTTGCTTGACTTTCGGCTAATAACTAGCCTAGGAATGGAAAAAGATCAAGATAGAGCACTTACAAGTGTTCAAGGTAAGTTTAGACTTCAGATATGATGCCTCTTTTGATTAGAAGCAACTCCAAGAGATAAAGAGAAAGAAATGTGAAGGTGCAAGTTTGAATGTGCACTTTGATCACCTATTTATAGCAACTTTGGAGCTCCTATTTGATGCCAAGTGTGATCAGAGGTGTTAAGGAAGGGATTAGTGGCATTCCAGGTGTCACAAGGAGGAGGAGAAGTGGCAAGGTTCGAAGCTAAGTGTCCATGTTGCAACCTGCAGCTGTCAGCTGCAGGTGTTCTGCCAGCGACACCTTTACGGACCGTAAGGGTGCTGGCTTACGGTCCCTAAGGACCTTCTAGCGCTTGCAAATTTTAAATGCTTTACGGACCGTAAGGCATATGCCTTGCGGTCCGTAAGGGACCTCCAGAACATGATTTTTGGCACATTTCCAATATTGATCCATCAACTTACTATATCTTCCAATTCTAATAAAATTTGCCCCTCTCGTTTAACATATCTGGAATTTTTGAGAGTTTCCGGACTCGTGTTGCCATATAATTCGATATAAATTTCTGAGGTGTTACACAATGTCACCTAAACTAACGTCAATCTCAACCATATCAATCCTCTATCTTCTCTTATAAGCATCACTTCACTCCCTTCAACCCCAAAACCCCACCGGCTCCCAACGCACTTTTACGATCAACCCAAGAACTCCGATTTCAACTCTGATCCATGACAACATGTTGACATATGTTGTGATTATGCGATCTGAACAAGTAACAGGTATGGTATTTTCTCAATTTCAGTTAACAAGCAGCTATGAACCAAGATACAGTTGAAGGACACTTTTCATTAGTGAATTGCAGTTGGATTAAGGGTCCTATCTTCTAATGGACGTACAAGGATCCAAATGTGTGTGGTTGTTAGCGGTGTTAGGAGTGCTAGTGTTGAGGTGTTGGTTAGTAGGGGTCGTGTTAGAATCATAATCAACATTGTGCGGTATCAGAGTGTTGGTGTTGTTTAGGGTGATCAAAACCCCCTATTTTTATGCATATTTAGAAACTAACTTTAACTATAATAATGGGTTTTTTTTGTCTAATCGTTTTTTAGGTTTTAGTTGTCAATGATCATGGTCAACCAATTATGCAATCGTGTATTTAATATGTAACTTTTGAATGTTTTTTTAAACTAGTAACTGAATGTTTCTACTATTATTGCTTCTTTTGTGATATTGTTATTGATGTAGGCATGTTTGTTTATCTACTGTTATTGCTGGTTCATGTTGGCAGAATGCCTTTGATCACAACATGTTATTAGTTGTTGTTTCGATACTTGCAATCTTGGTAGTATGACTTTGATGCTGGTTTATTGTATGATTCAGTTACAATGTAAGTGTTGATGGTACTAGACAATTATGCACAATAGGAATTAGTTATAATGTAGGTGTTGATGGTAGAGGACAGTTATGCACAATGGACTCTATGGACATATGGCAACATGAATATTCAGTCAAGCCTGCGATAATTAAGCCTTTAACTTGATCATGGTACAATATGATTTAGGATTTTTTTTATGCACAATATAACTAGAACAGGGATGACAGACTTTGGTTTGCACAATAGGACTTAGCTATAACTTGAACAGGGATGATACACTTTGGTTTGCACAATAGGACTTAGCTATATCTTGAACATTGATGATACACTCGGGTTTGCACAATAGGACTTAGCCATAACTTGAACATGGATGATACACTTTGCTTTGCTTTGCATAGCTTGAACTGTTTGACTAGATCAACTGGTCAAACCTTTGATAATGAAGGCAATTCAAGTTTTGAGACTATGGTGGTGTTTGTTTTTCAAAAAAAGATCTGTGTAGGCTCTTCTATCTGCACGGAGCAGACCAACGCAGACATTGCCATCTTGTCACACCCCGAATTTCCACGTATTACCGGTGGGCCCGATGGGGAGTATCGTCACGTAGTTGATATCATCATAGTCAAACAACACAATTTAAATGCACAGCGGAAGCAAAAGATGAATCACATTACAAACCGAATAAAATAGTAATATCAAAGTATCACAACCAGACTGTAATGGATCCACAGGCGGATTAAAAGATAAAAAAGATTCATTGTTCAACAGACTTTAACATCTAGAGCTTGCAAGACTTGATTAATGATGCCAGGAGTAGCCAGCCTATTTCGTCTAGTACCTGCACTAAGCCTTTTTGGAAAATACGTCAGTTTACACTGGTAAATACAATTAACTGACTCATTTTGAAAAGAGTTTAGGAAAATTAGTTTGAATGCACACGACACAAAATATCTTTTATAACTTGGGACAATTATTTAAAAATAATCTTGTATACAGTTTTACTTATTTGTCGTCCGTCAGTGCCGGTTATAAGAGCCGGTCAAGATTAACTGACACGCCACAGGTATAATGCCCACAAGGTTGATTCCTTTAAGTGGATTACCAGTTTTTACATAATGCAACTGTCAGGTGTATGCCTACACCTCGTGCTTAAGTCGTGGCCATTCTTATTAATGATGCCAAGGATATCCGGGACATGGTCATTTAACCCCCAAAGGCCATACACCAAATAATACAGATTAAAACGAGTTATGTAAATACATTAATCACAATCCGATTTAAATGATTACATACCCGACCAAGCGGTATTATTATAATACCGTATCCCAAGCCCGTATAGGGAAAATAAGTTAAAAGTATTTACCTGAGAAAGTATTAATCACAAACAGCAAGTGCACGTAGCTTTTACCGGGCTCCTAATCTGGAACGAAGGTTTTAATAACCTATTAGATTCCTAACGGGTCTTAATTAAGCCTAAACTTAGACCGGTTAGTTTTAAAGGAAGATATACGGTTCAAAACGCACGATTAAGCGAAGACCGGATTAGAATGTGGTTTAGACCCGACAAGTTTGTATACTTGTCTAATATGGGTAAACTAAACACATTCTGGAATTTGAGACAAAAATGATAAGGTTTGACCCGTTTCGGCTAATTTATGCAAACTAGTTACATAAACTGCACCGAACGCTAATAATGCGTTACGGGTAACCAATTGATTCATGAACATGTTTCCTGAGTTAATATGCCTTAAATATGTTGTGATATCAGTAGGATACCTTCCATTATGCCCAAAATGAATTTAAACTCAAACTATGCCCCGTAGGGGTATTTTGGTCATTTAAAGGTTATAAAAGAGTTTAGAATATGAATCTGAGTTTCAGGTCTGATGTATTCAGTAAAAATACTTATTTTTATAAGTCATAACAGTAGGGTATGGTATATAGGTGAAATTTACCTCTTATAACTAAACTATGCACCATAGGGGCATTTTGGTAATTTCACATAAGCTTAAAAGGTCAAATCTGGAAATCTGAGTTTAAAACTTTTGCTTACTGTTAAACTATACAAATTTACTAAAACCATCAGTAGGTATCAAGTCTTATATATTTGAAATAGTTTTAATACTTACTATGCGTTTAAAACGCTTAAAAATGCGGTTTTAAGTGATTTCCGGGTTTTATAATGAAAGCTGATATTTTTTATTATTCCAAAAGGCTTAAAATATTCTATTTATCATATAAGATCAGTAGAAAAAGGTTTGGTATCAAAATGATTTGTAAAACTCATTTTATAAGCCTAAAGGGTAAAACCGAAAATTACCGAATCAAAGCTATAACCCTATGTTATGCTGAGCCTAAAAATAAATAAAAATCTTCAAAAATCCCAAAATATTATTTTACATCAGTAGGTAAAAAGTTTGGTATCAAAAATTGGGTTTAGATAGGCTTTATGCTAATTACGCCGTTTAATTAATAAAAAGCTTTCTAATTACGCTATTGAGCATAACTCTTAATCTAGCCCTCTAACTGATGTGAAAATTTAGGGACATGTTTATAAATCAGTAATAAAATTATTGTCCTCTCATATTTTCAAAATTCTTATTTTAAAGTCAAAAGGGCATTATGGTCAACATTTAGGCATATAACGGAAACATGAATATGAATCGGATAACTATTGAACCAAGTTGTATAATCACAGAGGGTTATACTAACATGTAACCTGGTCCTAATAAAGCTCTAAGGAATTTCTAAAACATGCTACATTGGGTCAGAACTGAAAGTCAAAGCAAAAGTCCACTTATTCGACTTTCGGTTCCAAACCGAGCTTAAACTGAAAATTGTCGGGTTGAACATGTTTAGACATGTTCTTACATTAATTACCAAGTTATATTAGTGAAAAAACAGGTTGTATGACTTCTACATTGTTAATTATGCGTTTATTTGAAAATAAGTTTTATGTTGACTTTTTATAATTAACTTTGACCCGACAATTGACCTAGTTAGAGTGGGAATCAGAGGGTGCCCTTTTAAGGGTTTAATACCTACATAATTACCAACTCATAGGTACTTTTAATTCTCGATTTGACTAGAGCATTAGTGATTAATCACTAAGTCAAACCTTAATTACGATAAGTTTGACTTATGGTCATTAAACTAACTAAAACTGAATTAGAAAGGTTAAGGACACTTACAAAGGTCCTAAGCAAGATTATGGATCCTATGGAAACTTGTTGAAGACCAGAGAAGCTCTAGAGAAGTGCCTTGAAATGATTTGAAATGAGCAAGTCCCATGTTTGCAACCTCAAGCTCTTATATAGTGAGCTAAATGCAACAAGATCATCACACCCAAGTCTATGGAAGTTCCCTGATCAACCCAAGTGTCCCTATGCATGCAAAACTATTGGCCATGCTCCAGTATTTCAAAAACCAGCTCTTTAAGGCAGTGCAACCGGTTATAACAGGCAACTGCCATTTTCTGCTGCCAGCGACCTCCTTACGGACCGTAAGCCCAAGGCTCTGCGGTCCGTAACCGACCTTGATCTTAGATGCCCAGTTACAACCTTGCGGACTGTAAGCCCTTGGCTTTGCGGTCTGTATCCGTTTTTTATTTATTTTCGCCCAGCTCTGCCACCTTACGGACCGTAAGGTGGTCTTCTTGCGGTCCGTAAGCCCTCATCAGGAGACAAAACTTTGTAATCTCTTGGGCTTTGACCATGCATTCTTTACAACTTTGAATCTTATGCTTTAATTAGCAGGAGGGGACCATGAAACAGACTTTTGCATGCTCTTGAAAGTGTTGCCATGCACTTACACATCCTTGGACATTATTGATGAATGGTTTTGAAGGAATTTGTCGTATGAAACATAGGATCCATTTCTTGTGCCAATTTGAATTATACATTATCAAAATAACCGAACTTGAATATATTAGATGTTTATAATATAGATTAGGGTCTTGGGATTTATAACAAGGTCGCTCAGAGGTATTAATTAACATGTCGACACTTTTAAATCCTGCCATACATCTTTAACTTGATCCGATTTTATGACATGTTTGCCTTACGTGACACGTGTCTAAATTTTATTGGGCATGGTTTTTATGAGGTGTTACACATCTGCATACTGTTTTCCGAAGACGTTCCATTAAAAAACATCCGCGTGAGATCTTCTTGGTGCAGACTTGGCCCAACCACTTTTAAGATCTTCTAAGGTCTGTAGAGGGTTAAATACAACCACCCACCACCACCGTCCACGACCCACCACCGTCCATCATCACCACCACCACCACCACCGTCCATGACCCACCACCACCACCCACCACCACCACCGGCCACCACCACCCACCGTCCACCACCACCACCCACCGTCAATGTCCACCACCACCCACACGTTTGTCACACCCTCTCCTTCCTACTTAAGGCATCGGCAACCACATTTGCCTTGCCTGGATGGTATCTGATTTCACAATCATAGTCATTTAAAGTCTCCATCCATCGACGCTGTCTCATGTTTAGGTCCTTCTGATTAAACAAATGTTGAAGGCTCTTGTGATCAGAATAGATCACACACTTGGTACCATATTAGTAATGCCTCCATAGTTTTAGTGCAAATACAACGGCACCCAACTCCAAGTCGTGGGTGGTGTAATTCTTTTCGTGCACTTTTAGTTGTCGGGAAGCATAGGCAATAACCTTGCCTTTTTGCATGAGCACACACCCCATACCTGTGTGTGATGCGTCGCAGTATACCACAAATTCTTCTATTCCATCAGGCAATGTCAACACGGGAGCATTGCTCAGTTTCTGCTTAAGTATATCAAATGATTCTTGTTGCTTAGGACCCCAATCAAACTTAATATTCTTTCTAGTCAACGAAGTTAGGGGTGCTGCAATTCTTGAGAAATTCTCAATAAATCGTCTGTAATATCCTGCCAATCCCAAAAAGCTAAGAATCTCTGTGGGCGTCTTCGGCTCTTACCAATTCATGACAGCTTCAACCTTAGCGGGATCTACCTGGATTCCACGCTTGCTAACCACGTGTCCAAGAAACTGGACTTCACGAAGCCAAAATTCACATTTCGAAAACTTGGCATAGAGTTTCTCTTGTTGAAGCAGTGAGAGAATACAACGAAGGTGCTTCTCATGGTCAGCTTGATTCTTTGAGTAAATAAGAATATCATCGATTAAGACGGTGACGAACTTATCCAAGTAGGGCTTGCAGACGCGATTCATGAGATCCATGAATGCTGCTGGTGCATTAGTGAGCCCAAAAGGCATCACTAAGAACTCGTAATGACCATAACGACTCCTAAATCCAGTCTTGTGCACATCTTCATCTTTAACCTTCAGTTGATGATATCCTGACCTCAAATCGATCTTAGAGAAGTAACTTGCCCCTTGTAATTGATCGAACAGATCGTCGATCCTGGGCAATGGATATCTATTCTTGATAGTGACTTTGTTAAGCTCGCGATAATCGATGCATAGACGCATCGATCCATCCTTCTTCTTTACAAACAGGATTGGTGCTCCCCATGGAGACGAACTAGGATGAATGAAGCCTTTTGCCAATAAATCATCTAGTTGAGTCCTCAACTCTTTCATTTCTGTTGGTGCCAACCTGTAAGGTGCCCTTGCAACAGGTGCTGCTCCTGGAATAATGTCAATTTTGAATTCTACTTGCCTATCTGGTGGCAAACCAGGTAGTTCTTCAGGGAATACTTCGGAATATTCAGAAATGACAGGGATGTCTTCAACCTTGGGTTTCTGTTCATCAATAGTTACCTGTGCCATATAAATGACACATCCCTTCTTCAAACACCTCGATGCCTTGAGCATAGACACTTGCTCAGGCAACCCATACTGGGTATCTCCCAGTATGGTAAGTGGCTCATCAGACGGAGTCTTGATCACCACTTGCTTCTTGTTGCAAATGATCTGGGCTTGGTTATGAGATAACCAATCCATGCCTATTACTATGTCGAAACCGGCTAACTTTAAAGGAAGTAAGGATAACAGAAAAGAGTGGTTCCTAATGGATATAAAGTATCCATCTAACATGGTTGATGCGGTTTCTAAGGTACCATCGGCTAATTCAACCTCATACTTCACGCTTAGGGTTTTAATAGGTAAATTTAACAACTTACAAAATTTATCATCTACGAACGACTTATCCGCACCCGAATCAAATAACACCCTTGCATAAACATCATTAACAAGGAAGGTACCTGTTATCACATTATCGTCCTGAACAGCTTCTCGTGCATCCATTCGAAAGACTCTTGCATTGGTCTTTTTGACTTCTTCAGGCTTTTTGGCATATTTAGGGCAGTTGGACTTGATGTGCCCTTTCTCGTTACAGTTATAGCACGTTGCATCCTTTATCTTCTTGCACTCTATCGTCTTGTGCTCCTTGGATTTGCATAACCCACATGCAAACGGTTTTGACTGGGACTTGTATTCAAACCTGCATTTCCCAAAGTGACGTTTCTGACAAGTTTTGTACTTTGGCTTTTCATCCGCTTGCTGACTACTCTTGACCGACCCAAACTTCTTCTTGTGGTCTGTGGTTCCCTTAAACTTCTTTTCAGATCGTCGTGAGTTATCGTCCTCACGCTTTCTCTTACCTTCTTCCTAGTTCTTATGCGATCTTTGCCTGACCGCATCTAAGGTAAAGGATAAAGATATGTCAGCTGCTGACCTAAAAGTAGCAGGTCGTGATGCCTTGACACTGGCCTTGATCTTTGGGGCTAAACCCCCGATGAAACGAGCAATTCGCTTAGGCTCCGGTGTTACCAAATATGGAACCAGTCGGGACATGGTATTAAAGCTAGTAAGGTAAGTCTGACAGTCTAGATTTTTCATCACCAGAGATAGGAAGTCTGACTCAATCTTTTCAACCTCATGCTGAGGGCAGTAATTCTCTTTGATGAGCGCAACAAACTGATCCCAAGACAGACTGTACAATGGAATCTTCCCAGTAGCCTGGATTAGAGACCTCCACCAGGCTAGTGCTTCCCCTTTAAATGACTGAGACACATACTTCACAACATCCCTATCAGCGCAACCACTGATGTCAACCACGGTATCCATTTCGTCCAACCATGTCATGCAATCCACAGCCCCTTTCTCCCCAGTGAAATCCCTGGGCTTACAGGAGACGAAATATTTGTAGGTACAGGACTTACCACGTGGTTCTCTCTTGAGCTCAATCTTCTTCAATGGAACACTATGCTGATTTGAGGAGTGATGATCGCCATCCCTCCTTGATCCATTATGTTTAGAGGGTGGTTTACTATGAGCTTCAGAGTGAGTCTTAGGTTTAGAATGGGGTACTGATAAGGTCTTACTTTGAGTACCGCTTGACTCATTAAACTGTCTATCTATAGCTTTGGTAACAGCATTATCAATCAGTGCTTGAAGCTCCGCACCAGTTACGTTGATCCTGGTGGTATCATGATTTCCCTTTGGATGGCTGTTGACTTCTTCTTCAGACTCAGCCATGTAGCTTTCTTGCTACATAAAATGATGACAATGACTTATTAGAAGTTTATAATAGATTTGCCATCTCATTAATTTATTAACCATGGTATTTAAGAACCATATTAGCTAATTCATCAATTATTTCATTCAGGATTTTTCATTAATAATCCCTTGTTCTAATTAAATTATAATAATAGCACAAAAGGCCAAGTCAACGAGGACAATTTTAGATTATAAGCCATGATTTTTATAGAATCAAAGCATTAAGGTTTGAATCAACGTTCATTACCTTTCCTTGACAGGGAGTTGTAGACCACCACTGTCTTTAGTCTCAAAGGACATTAATTATGGCCCGTAGGCACTTCATCCCTAATGGGTGATTATATAAATAATAAAAAAAATGGAATAACCCAATTAAGGATGACTCATGCGATTTTATCGAATCACATTTTGCCAAGAGTGTTAACATGTTTTCAGATGTTAACAAGGGTTTGAATCTTTTTAAATAGGTTTTACCATCTTGACCATATTTAAATGACATGTGGCTAGGTTTTACCTTTAAGATTCTTTTTAATATGCAGAGCAATCCTAAATTGAGATGTTAATAAGGATTTGAATCAAATTTGGGGAGCTACCATCTTGGCCCTGTCTTAAGATGACACATGGCTAGGTCTTGTCCCTTTTTTAGATTTTGTCATTTTATTATAATGATAGATCTTATAAAAGGAATGTTATATTTTCATTTATTTCACATATTATATTCATGCATATAATTTAACAAAAATGAAAATTTAAATTAAACCATTCCACTACAAAAATTAAACAAGTACAGATTTGCCCTAAACGGGACTTCTACAGAAATAACATGCCCGCGCAGGGGCTTAAACAGAAATAACATACCCATGCAGGGGTTAACAGAAAGACATGCCCACGCAGGGGCAGAATACAGAAAGACATGCCCACGCAGGGGCAGAATACAGAAACAAATGTCCACACAGGGACATGATTAAACATTTAAATAAACAAATAAAGGATTCAATGATCCTTTTTGCTCTTTCCCTTGATTAAGCTTGCCAGTCCCTTGAAAATTCCTCGGTTTTGCCTACGCCCTTCCCGAACCTCCTGCTGCACCTGACTCAACCTTTGAAGAATCTCTTGATAATGCGGAGGTTGAGGAGGTGGAGGTTGTTGATACCCATATGGTGGGTACCCATAGGGTGAATATCCAGCTTGATATGGGACTCCAAAGGGCCCCTCGGGATGGAGAGCATTGTAATCCCAAGCTGCCTGGTACAGGTCAACATTAGCGTAGTTGTAGTTGGTATGGGCCGGCTGTTCAAATGGGTTGTACGCCGCTGGATCGGCGTATGTAGGAATTGGGTCGCCAAAGCCCAACGGTGGTGTCGCGACAGGCGCAGAGTTTACTTCCGAGACGGGGTTTGAAGGCCCACCCATCTGCGGGTCTTCATGGAGTGGCGGGTAGTGGCTGCCACTTGAAGGTTGAGGGGTGCTGATACGCACTCCTCCTCGCACGGACATCCGTGCGTTCGATCTTCTTCGCCTCGGTGGCTCCGGAGGCTGTTGCTGAACTGGTGGTGGTGGTGTAGTGACCGCGACAAAACGAGAATCCTCGGAGGGATCCTGCTGCTGCTGCTGCAGTGAGTTGTGGTAACTGGGAGTAAACACCCAGTTGATCTGGTTGAACCTCGCCTTGTAGCTATCGGGACCATTATAAGGTGATCCCAGAAAGGGTGACCCATCTGAAATCTCGATGGGGTGGTTAGGGGTCCCGGTTGGAGGCTCGGTGAGATCCGTGTCTTCATCCATGTCCATCGCATGGTCGCCCGAGAAGTGGTCTTCAGGTCCTAGTGGGTTAAAACCCACTGGTTCTTCAATGTAGTTTGTCGGGTTGAACCGGCTTTGGAAGACAGGTGTCGGGTCATCGAATGAATAGTGAGGGCTGGATCTTTGGAGGGGGATGAAAGATGGCTGCGGGTTATGGGGCTCATTTTCAGATTGAGGCCCGTAGGAATGGTGATAGGATGGTGACGAACTTAGCGAGACGGATCGCCTCGCTGGCTCTATATACGTCCTCCAATGCTCCTGAGGACTCGTACTCATTGAGGCCGGTGGGGTTCGTCTGTGTGATGGCCCGGCCTCATGGTCGTGGCCTGTGATTAGTGCCTTTCCTCTTCCCCTTATGAACCTTGGTGGCATGATTGAACATGTCAACATAAACAAAGATAACAACAAGGAAAATATATAAAGGACAAAAATAAAACAAATCAGGATTTGTCCTAAGTTCTTTTCTAGACTCGAAAATTGAGGAATATGCAGTTGTGTAACTGAGATTAAACACAAAAGGCTAGTGTTTAATTCACTCAGTGTTGGCTCTGATACCAACCTGTCACACCCCAAATTTCCACGTATTACCGGTGGGCCCGCTGGGGAGTATCGTGACGTAGTTGATATCATCATAGTCAAACAATTCAATTTAAATGCACAGCGGAAGCAAAAGATGAATCACATTACAAACCGAATAAAATAGTAATATCAAAGTATCACAACCGGACTGTAATGGATCCACAGGCGGATTAAAAGATAAAAAGATTCATTGTTCAACAGACTTTAACATCTAGAGCTTGCAAGACTTGATTAATGATGCCAGGAGTAGCCAGCCTATTTCGTCTAGTACCTGCACTTAGCCTTTTTGGAAAATACGTCAGTTTACACTGGTAAATACAATTAACTGACTCATTTTGAAAAGAGTTTAGGAAAATTAGTTTGAATGCACACGGCACAAAATATCTTTTATAACTTGGGACAATTATTTAAAAATAATCTTGTATACAGTTTTACTTATTTGTCGTCCGTCAGTGCCGGTTATAAGAGCCGGTCAAGATTAACTGACACGCCACAGGTATAATGCCCACAAGGTTGATTCCTTTAAGAGGATTACCAGTTTTTACATAATGCAACTGTCAGGTGTATGCCTACACCCCGTGCTTAAGTCGTGGCCATTCTTATTAATGATGCCAAGGATATTCGGGACATGGTCATTTAACCCCCAAAGGCCATACACCAAATAATACAGATTAAAATGAGTTATGTAAATACATTAATCACAATCTGATTTAAATGATTACATACCCGACCAAGCGGTATTATTATAATACCGTATCCCAAGCCCGTATAGGGAAAATAAGTTAAAAGTATTTACCTGAGAAAGTATTAATCACAAAAAGCAAGTGCACGTAGCTTTTACCGGGCTCCTAATCTGGAACGAAGGTTTTAATAACCTATTAGATTCCTAACGGGTCTTAATTAAGCCTAAACTTAGACCGGTTAGTTTTAAAGGAAGATATACGGTTCAAAACGCACGATTAAGCGAAGACCGGATTAGAATGTGGTTTAGACCCGACAAGTTTGTATACTTGTCTAATATGGGTAAACTAAACACATTCTGGAATTTGAGACAAAAATGATAAGGTTTGACCCGTTTCAGCTAATTTATGCAAACTAGTTACATAAACTGCACCGAACGCGAATAATGCGTTACGGGTAACCAATTGATTCATGAACATGTTTCCTGAGTTAATATGCCTTAAATATTTTGTGATATCACTAGGATACCTTCCATTATGCCCAAAATGAATTTAAACTCAAACTATGCCCCGTAGGGGTATTTTGGTCATTTAAAGGTTATAAAAGAGTTTAGAATATGAATCTGAGTTTCAGGTCTGATGTATTCAGTAAAAATACTTATTTTTATAAGTCATAACAGTAGGGTATGGTATATAGGTGAAATTTAACTCTTATAACTAAACTATGCACCATAGGGGCATTTTGGTAATTTCACATAAGCTTAAAAGTTCAAATCTGGAAATCTGAGTTTAAAACTTTTGCTTACTGTTAAACTATACAAATTTACTAAAAACATCAGTAGGTATCAAGTCTTATATATTTGAAATAGTTTTAATACTTACTATGCGTTTAAAACGCTTAAAAAATGCGGTTTTAAGTGATTTCCGGGTTTTTTAATGAAAGCTGATATTTTTATTATTCCAAAAGGCTTAAAATATTCTATTTATCATATAAGATCAGTAGAAAAAGGTTTGGTATCAAAATGATTTGTAAAACTCATTTTATAAGCCTAAAGTGTAAAACCGACAATTACCGAATCAAAGCTATAACCCTATGTTATGCTCAGCCTAAAAATAAATAAAAATCTTCAAAAATCCCAAAATATTATTTTACATCAGTAGGTAAAAAGTTTGGTATCAAAAATTGGGTTTAGATAGGCTTTATGCTAATTACGCCGTTTAATTAATAAAAAGCTTTCTAATTATGCTATTGAGCATAACTCTTAATCTAGACCTCTAACTGATGTGAAAATTTAGGGACATGTTTATAAATCAGTAATTAAAATTATTGTCCTCTCATATTTTCAAAATTCTTATTTTAAAGTCAAAAGGGCATTATGGTCAACATTTAGGCATATAACGGAAACATGAATATGAATCGGATAACTATTGAACCAAGTTGTATAATCACAGAGGGTTATACTAACATGTAACCTGGTCCTAATAAAGCTCTAAGGAATTTCTAAAACATGCTACATTGGGTTAGAACTGAAAGTCAAAGCAAAAGTCCACTTATGCGACTTTCGGTTCCAAACCGAGCTTAAACTGAAAATTGTCGGGTTGAACATGTTTAGA
This sequence comes from Helianthus tuberosus, assembly GCA_030545235.1. Classification (NCBI taxonomy): domain Eukaryota; kingdom Viridiplantae; phylum Streptophyta; class Magnoliopsida; order Asterales; family Asteraceae; genus Helianthus; species Helianthus tuberosus. The sequence continues at coordinate 76,824,974 of CM060408.1, forward strand.
CATGTTCTTACATTAATTACCAAGTTATATTAGTGACAAAACAGGTTGTATGACTTCTACATTGTTAATTATGGGTTTATTTGAAAATAAGCTTTCTGTTGACTTTTTATAATTAACTTTGACCCAACCATTGACCTAGTTAGAGTGGGAATCAGAGGGTGCCCTTTTAAGGGTTTAATACCTACATAATTACCAACTCATAGGTACTTTTAATTCTTGATTTGACTAGACCATTAGTGATTAATCACTAAGTCAAACCTTAATTACGATAAGTTTGACTTATGGTCATTAAACTAACTAAAACTGAATTAGAAAGGTTAAGGACACTTACAAAGGTCCTAAGCAAGATTATGGATCCTATGGAAACTTGTTGAAGACCAGAGAAGCTCTAGAGAAGTGCCTTGAAATGATTTGAAATGAGTATGTCCCATGTTTGCAACCTCAAGCTCTTATATAGTGAGCTAAATGCAACAAGATCATCACACCCAAGTCTATGGAAGTTCCCTGATCAACCCAAGTGTCCCTATGCATGCAAAACTATTGGCCATGCTCCAGTATTTCAAAAACCAGCTCTTTAAGGCGGTGCAACTGGTTATAACAGGCAACTTCCATTTTCTGCTGCCAGCGACCTCCTTACGGACCGTAAGCCCAAGGCTCTGCGGTCCGTAACCGACCTTGATCTGAGATGCCCAGTTACAACCTTGCAGACCGTAAGCCCTTGGCTTTGCGGTCCGTATCCGTTTTTTATTTATTTTTGCCCAGCTCCGCCACCTTACGGACCGTAAGGTGGTCTTCTTGCGGTCCCTAAGCCCTCATCAGAAGACAAAACTTTGTAATCTCTTGGGCTTTGACCATGCATTCTTTACAACTTCGAATCTTATGCTTTAATTAGCAGGAGGGGACCATGAAACAGACTTTTGCATGCTCTTGAAAGTGTTGCCATGCACTTACACATCCTTGGACATTATTGATGAATGGTTTTGAAGGAATTTGTCGTATGAAACATAGGATCCATTTCTTGTGCCAATTTGAATTATACATTATCAAAATAACCGGACTTGAATATATTAGATGTTTATAATATAGATTAGGGTCTTGGGATTTATAACGAGGTCGCTCAGAGGTATTAATTAACATGTCGACACTTTTAAATCCTGCCATACATCTTTAACTTGATCCGAGTTTATGACATCTTTGCCTTACGTGACACGTGTCTAAATTTTATTGGGCATGGTTTTTACGAGGTGTTACACATCTGCAGACTGTTTTCCGAAGACGTTCCATTAAAAAACATCCGCGTGAGATCTTCTTGGTGCAGACTTGGCCCAACCACTTTTAAGATCTTCTAAGGTCTGCAGAGGGTTAAATACAACCACCCACCACCACCGTCCACGACCCACCACCGTCCATCATCACCACCATCACCACCGCCGTCCATGACCCACCACCACCCACCGTCCACCACCACCACCCACCGTCAATGTCCACCACCACCCACACGTTTGTCACACCCCAAACGATGGCGAAAACATCGGAGTGAGACGAAAACGAGATTGCAAGAGACTTCATAACGACTATTTGCGACAACTATTTAATAAACGGAATTTCATTTCATTACTAAGGCAAAATACAATGTTTGGAAACAAATACAACAACTTGAGCAAAGAAACAAAATACAACAAATACTAAATTAAAGTGGGTTTTTAGTCATCCTACTAGATTCCTTTCAACATCTCATCATCAAGTTCCTGCAATACATATTAAAGTACATGTCAACATATAAAGTATTGGCAGGCATACAAGTTTGTAATACTATCATAAGTATAAACGTTTTAAACAAATCCACATGGCATAATCGCGAACTAAGAATTAACATAACGATACTAGCATGCAACTTATAATTGTCAACCCAAAGTGTCCCACTAGGGTAATCTTTTCGTCGCAACGACAAGACCGTTGTGTATAACTTAACATGACCTCAAGAATACAGGCGGCGTGTTACTCCTATAGCGCTATACATGTTAAGGGAGGCTCGTACGAAGTTAATGACAAGCATAAAGCAAATAAGTATTCTAGCATGTATGAGTTCTAGCATCATGTATAAAGCATGTATATTGGATTGTTTGATTGTGTCAAGTATGTTTGTAAGTGTATGTGTGCGTTTTTAATAGGAATAAATATTGCACCCAAAAAGTATCAAAAAGTAAAAAGGGTCATGTACACTCACGGTTTTGCTAAGCTTTCCGATTAAAAAGCGAGTTGACGAGTTGATGAGAGTGGAGCACCAAAGTTACCCTACATTGGGGAAACGAAGGTGTATGAGTATTCGGAGTTTGTGGAGAGTTCGGATTCGGAATTAAGTATAAAAAGTATATGTACATGAAAATATATATTGTCTAAATACTCGTTTGGACACTAAGTTTCCTTGTGTTTTCATGGGTCCTAACTTGTCCATTAGAATCACAAACGAGGAGTCTAGAACGAAGATAATATAACATAAGTTTATGACATCTAACCATAATCCGGTTAGCATCAAGAATTTGGTTAAATATATATTATATATTATAAAGTATAGTCCAACATGTATAATCATGTATTGTCATGTAAGTCAAGCATGGAGATGGGATGATTAGCATCCATTAAACCTCATTGTATGAATTCACCAAAGCACAAGTTTATCAACATAGTTGATAAACCCGGTTGGTCATGAATGATAATAAAAAACAAAGAGATTTTTACATATTCCCCCCAGCTAAGCAGCTTTATTACATATTCCCCCAACCCATAAATTTAATTACATATTTCCCCTTCCTAAAGAAGCCTTATTACATATTTCCCCAATCTCTAAATTTTTATTACATATTACCCCAATCTCTAAATTTAATTACATATTTCACCTTCCTAAACCCCGTATATTACATATTTATCCATTTCATTAAAAATACTCTTATAGAATTACTATTTTACCCATAATGAGTTTATTAAATAAATAACTACAATATATTTCCTAGCTTCACCTTTGAACCAGGATATTTTTATTTATTTTTAAATTAAAAAAAATAAAATAAATAACATTAATCCCATTATTATTATCATAGGTAAGTTATAGGAATACTTAATTCGTGCTATATCTGATAAATGAGTTTTAATTTCTAGTTGATATTTTAAAGCATGATTTATGATCCTATTACAACCTGATCTGAACGTAAACTTTCTTGGTAAAGGTCTAAAACCGAAATATAATGATAATAATACCGGTACAAATTTTTTTTTTGATTCGTTACTCTATAATGTACAAAGTTTGGAATATGTTTAATCTATATCACAAGAAAGTATGAAAAAAAAAACTAAAAATACTAAAATATAAGTAATAGTTATTAGTTAATGCGTCTATTAATATACATTACCACATAATGGTTTGATTAATATTATTTTTTTTAATTTAAAAATAAGTAAAAACATTCAGATTCAAAGGTGAAGCTAGGAAATTGTAACACCTCGTAAAATCACGACAAATATAATGAAGACACGTGTCATGGACTATAAACGTGTAAGGAATTTCTTCCGAGGAACTAAAATTGTCAAACAATGTAAATATGTTAGTAAAAGGGATCCAAAGTGTAAACATGCCATTCTTATGCCTCTGATTGACCTCACACGACGTTCATATTCTTTAATGAATAATTTATAGAACTTAAAAAGTCGTTTGTGCTTAAAATAAGGATCTTACGAAGCATAGGGGTTAAAAGTGTCAACATGTTGAAAGTAACCTCTGAGTGACCTTTTAACGAACCTAAAAGCATTGTAATAATTAAATTTTCCGCTCTCAAGAATATTGGATATTAATGTTGTGGAGTTTCGAAGAATACAAGACTTTTCGGGTGATCGTTCAACTAACCGGGAGCTTAACGGAGTTAGTTTATGACCCAAGGTCCTTAAAAGTTAACTATGGGGGTCCAAAATGCAATAAATGGAACTTAAATAAAGTTTAAATGGACCAGGGACCGAAATTGCAAAGTTTCAAAAGTGTTTACCGGTAATAGCCCTCCACGCGGGCCGCGTAGACCCAAGGCCAACTCTTACGCGGGCCGCGTAAGAGTGCCAGATGCAGAAAATGTGGACAGGTGCATGTCCAGCCAGTTCCACCGCCTTTGCATGCTTGTTTTCGATTCCAGGGACTGAGCCAACAGATTTTCATGCATAGGGGACACCTGGGATCATCAGAAATCAGTTGTAGGGGCAGGTAGATCAATCTTGAAGCTCTAGGAATCCTATATAAGGGCTCTTGTATTCACTTGTTCATTTGCACAATTCAAATTTCCTCATATTGCTTTCTCTGGAGCTTCCTGGAGTTCAAGCAAGTTTTCTTAAGTTCCAAATTTGTAACACCTCGTAAAATCACGTCGAATGATGTATTGACACGTGTAATAAACCCTAATAAAGTCAAACGTTGAATTTGAGAGGCTAATTTTGCTAAAAATCAAAAACTTTGATTATAGAAGGACTGGAAATGCTAACATGCTTATTATAGGCCTCAGAATAACATTACATGGTAATCATATTCACAAATGGGCCACTTGTTAATAAAAAATGGCCGTTTGCATAATTAATTGAAAGTAAGCGTCAACATGTTAATTCTTACCTCTGAGTGACCTTTTAACAAACCTATAGCTTCATGATAATTGATTATACTCTCGGGAATGCCTAATGTTGGCCATTAAGGGCTTTTATGCTTATAAGTGAAGTTACGCGCAACTTTGAAAGTTAGAGGGACTAAAGGTGTCAATATGTTTAATTATACCTCTGAATGACCTTTTTTCGAAGCCGAAGCATTATGATGTTTTATAATACTCTCAAGAATGCCTAATGTGGATTAGATAAGGCTTCGATATTATTAAGCGATGATATGTGCAAGTTTGCGCATTAAAGGGACTAATTGCGTCAAACTGCAAAAGTCTATCGAATCGTATGGTATCGGACCTTCCGGAATATGATCATAAGTTAAACATGCCCTAAATATCCTTTATATAGCTTACAAATAGGCTTTGAGGTGTTTGGTGCGCAAAAATAAACTTATTTGATCAATAGAGACTAAAAGCGTCAAAAAGTGCATAGATTTGCATATTCGCGCATATCTTACGTTCTGAAATTATTCGGACATCCAAAAATTTATGTAACCATTAAAATATTTTATTTTAGTGGTTGTCATGATAAAATTCAATTCGTCGCGTATTTGGGATCGTTTTTCGCGTCCATTCGTGTTTCATCGTAATTAGCCGAACAACGTGACCGTACGACCAAACGAACCGACATCCGACATATTTTTAAGCATATTTCATGTTCCCTATGCTTTAACTTCATTATGAAGCCTTGAAATGGGGTTAACGGGGTTTAAGCGTGTCAAAAACTAAGTTTATTGCATGCAGGGACCATTTCTGTAAATTCTGCCATTTTGGTCTCTGGCGGGGGGCGAGAGGCCTCTCGCGGGGTGCCAAAGACTGATCTGGGTAGATTCTTGTTTTTGGCATTCTGGTCTAATTTCAGGGGTTTTTATGCAAAATTCTCAATACCATGAGCTGGTTTTTGACACCCATTGTATTTAGAAACCATGGGCACACATGGAGGGCCAAGATTGAAGCTCGTTTATCGAGAAACGATCCTAACGGTTCTCAAAATCCTATATAAACCCACTTGTTTTGGCTTTCAACTCACAATTCATTGCATTCTGCTCTTGCTCTCTGATTTGAGAGGATCCTAACCAACTTGGGAACCTCCTTCAGTCCTAAGGACCACTCGTAAGTGTTCCTTTCGTGCTTAGTTTAATTGTTTAGCTCTTAAAGCCGAAAAGTCAAGCGTTCACGATAAACGCTTTGACTTTTAAACGATCAAGCCATTATTCACAACGAACATGGCTACGTGATCGTAATTAGGCAGGTATTAAACCCTCAAAAGGGCTCCTCCTAATTACCACGTTTGCTTAGTTAATTGTCGGGTCAAAGTAATTAAATAAAAGTCAAACAAGTCGGTTTTTAAATAAAATTCATAACTAATGATGTAAAGACAATAAAATCAGTTTTGTTACTTTAATAACTTGGTAAATATTAATTGAACATGTCTAGGCATGTTCAACCCGACAATTCTGAGTTTAGGCTCGGTTCGGAACCGAAAGTCGCAAAAGTTGACTTTTGCTTTGACTTTCAGTTCTGACCCAATTTAGCTTAGTTTAGATATGCCTTAGGATTCCTTTAGGACCAAGTTATAGGTTAGTATAACCCTCTGAGATTATACAACTTGGTTCCTTAGAAATCCTAGTCCATTGCATGTTTCCGTTAAATGCTTAAATGTTGACCATAATGCCCTTTTTATATTAAAACGAGATTTTTGAAAATGTGAGAGGAAAAAAACCTTTATTTCGGATTTATAAACATGTCCTAAAAATTTGACATCAGTTTGAGATCTAAATTAGGAGTTATTCTCAATATCGTAAATTAAAGCCTTTTTATTAATTAAACGGCATTTTCGGCATAAAACTTAATTAAACCTAAATTTTGTAACACCCTTGTCGTTATTTAATGGTTTTTGTAAAATATACGACAAACAACATGTAATTATGACTACATATACTTTGTAAAAATACGGGTTTGTTTAAACTTTACAATTTTAAAATAAAACAACATAACATAATTGAGTACGTCGTTTAAACATTTCAAAAGTTGTTTAGCAAACAGTTTACATCATAAACATTGTTTAAGCCGAGTTGATTTATGCGGAAGCTTCAAGAGTATGTGTTCGGTCCTTCAAAAGTTGCTTGATCGTCACCCAATATCCTTGAGTACCTAAGACTGAAATGTTTACATAAACATTTATATTAGAATGCTTAGAAATGATACTTGATCGAAACTACGATCGAGATGAATTTGAAAATTTACAATTATATAAAATTTATAAACATTCAGGCCCTACCGTAACTTACGGTTTCACCGTAAGTTACGGTGGTCAATTTCCAATAATGGTCCACCGTAAACCAGTAGACTCACACCGTAAGCTCCTGACCTCTACCGTAACTTACGGTACTACCGTAATTTACGGTAGTCTCTGTAAATTCATCTTTTGATTGCTTTGTTCATTATACTCAAGCCAAAATCTCGGATTTCGCTCTTTCTAACATACCAATACATTAGTTTCTCGAAATTCTAATATGTTACATATGAACCAATATCAAAGATCAATCAATCATATTCAAAATATCATGCATATCACGTTATATCAATTTACTAATGGGCAAGGTTCAAATTTCGGGTTTCTTATGAATTCTTAACCCGTTTTACCTATCTACTCCTTTTGACCCGTGAAGGGAAGTTAAACACTTTTAACTATAAATCTATATATAAGCGTACCTGGTTCGGATCAACATATTGACCCGTTTTAATACCTTGTCTCAATAATCGCTAATTCATAGCATCGCTAATTCATAAGCCGATTTATCCTGTGTGCATAAAACTCCACAAACACTTATTAGTCGTTAATTGTCAAATGGTATTAACATTACCATTTGACCCGTTTGGTCTAAACGACCAAACATTTTGCGCTTAAATTTGACTAGATCACCATTTTACCCTTTTTATTCGTTTAAACCTACTTAGAAAGTAGGCATTCAAAAACTCATTTTTTTATGTCATCCCATGACCAAATTACCATTTCACCCATTTTTACCATTAAACATGGTTTTTCGTCTTTTGATACGTTCCGACCCGTATCTTTTCGTGTCAAAATCATATTTTGAATATAACCTTGTCGTATTTATAATCTATAAATAAATACATATCTTACGATAAAGGTGTAAGCTTTACTTACCTTGCATCCTTGCGAGCCTCATACTTGAACTTGTATCCATTTGACCCGTTCATTTCCAAGCTCCTACCTAGCTTGTCAGAGTCAAACTACCATATCATATCCACAAGATGATTAGATTAGTTAACCATTAACATGACCATCACACCTTATGGATTCACACACTTATTCATCAAAGTATGCTATTTATTCAACAACTATTTTTTTTTTCCATAATTCTTTCCATTCACTAACCGTTTGACCCGTTAGTCACGTTACTTATACAAACTAGTTAGTAAGTGATTTTGAACACTTTAAGCATGTCATATAAAGTGTTATTTGTTCCTAACAATAAATACTTCATGAATAAACAAGTATACGCAATCATATGCCTTTTCCGGATTAATAATAACATTATTAATGTGCAGCGATTTTCTATTCAGCTGCTGTAATCGACCATTATGACCCATTTAAATCCGAACAAGATTAACATGTTCAAAAATGGATCGTAGAAAACTTCAATACCTTCGCAAGCATATAAGGTACACCTTCTAACGAATTTTCTATGATTTTATATGATTTTTATAAAATCAGCACAACAACTATATTTTCATTTTTCAATCAGCTTTTAAGTTTTCTGAACAGCAGTTTTAATCACATTTTTGACCTCTTTAACAACCACATTTGTTTCTTATGATTGAAAACAGTTAAAATTTACTTCATAAGCTTTCCGAAAAGGTATAGAACACCCAAATCGGATAAACGGTTGATTTTATATGATTTTTTTAAGATTAGTCGAAATCCATATAAAAAGCTGCGGAAATCATGTTTAGGGTCATTTTAAATTCGAACCAAACCATCAAATGCAACCCATTTCCATGGCTAAAACCCTTATTAAACTCTTGGTAATGGTTAGAAACCTATAACACAGTGATTGTAGGCTAAGAGATGTCAAAAACATCATCTATTTCAAGAAGTCATCATATGAATCCTAATTTTATCATCTTTGTCAATTTAAGAACTAGAACTAAAATTAACATATATTCAAGTCCTATTTGGTGATTCTCATACACCATCATGTTTAATTTCATACAAATCAAAGATTTGTCATAAACCTACTACTCATGAAATCATCAAATCAAGCTCTACATACAAACTAGTAGACAACACGATTCACTTGGGCATTTTAACGAGCACCATATGAGCATGATTTTTATACCTCTTCTATTTAGTTCATGGCTAATATTTTTAACCAAGTTTCAATCATTAAATCAAACCCTTATGTCTAGCACTCATGAACAATATCAAATCTTGCATCATAACATCAATTTTTCTCAGATTTACCATCACTTTTCAAGTGTTCATCATATTTTCATAAAACCCATTTAACACATAATAGGGTAATTACCAAATCCCTAGTTTTGACAACAATTCATCAAATTCTCTACTAGGGTTTGTTTCTAAACCAAGATATAATCACAATAACACTCATTGATTCAATATTCATTCCAGAATTTCGATTATGATTGTTCATCATAATCTCAAAGTATCACTAAATCATAAATTTCAACATACCTTGTGATCCCCACGACTAGGTGATCATTAATACGTGTTCATGCATCCGATTCGGGCTAGATTTGACCTTCAATTTTGTTGATTTGTTGAAGTTAGGGTTTGAGCTCCCATGGAGCTTCTCCTGGTCGTTCAGAACACGCACACAAAGCGTGTGTGTGTATTTTATATATATATATTTTTTTTTGTTTTAATAAAACAAGTTTCCCACTTGTCCATATTAGTCCCTCATGTTTAGAGATTCATAAATGAAACTATAACTCATAGTTTATTATTTAATTACCCATTACTAACTAGGTTAATTTTACCTAGTTAACTTAGTGGGTTCCGGGAGTTAAAACCCGTTTCTTATTTAAATCCAAATATTTGCCGGGTTATTTTTACTAATAACGGTACGTTACCCGTCTTTTAGTATTAACAGAGTTTAATTACCAAGCCCGTTTTCGGGGTGTTACAAGTCTACCCCCCTTAAAGAGGTTTCGTCCTCGAAACCTTGCTTACATAGTACATTGAGTTCTAAACTCAATGCTTTTGACCTGAGTAATCTCTTAAGCATTATTCATACTTTAACCAATAGTTAGTATTACCAGAAAAATTATGGTAATATCTTTTTGGTTACAGAACCTCTACGTACCTCATACGACATAATGTACCTTGAAATAACATAATTATGTTATTTCTACTAGTTTAGTCAACTTGGCGATTTCTATCGCCTTTATATATTATCGAACTCTTGGTGAATCTGTTACCTTGACCCGTTTAAAGGTCTTTAGTGAAATATTTCACTTTTAGCAATAATTTCTTTTGTTTTCAAATTCATTTATTCAATTCAGTTATACCGAATCCACCGCTTACAAGCAACCATCTTACTTAAATGACCTTAACCGGTCTCACTAACTAGACTTATTAGTCCAGTTGCTTTTTACCGCTCACTTGGTTATAATGTGATTCCACTTCACATTGCATTTCTTGACCGTGATCGTGTCACGTCATGTTTAATTTATATCAACCTTTCATTTTTGAAAATACCAATTTTTCGAATATATCGTCTTGCACCTATCGATGTTAAGACCCATACTCTTTGATATTTGTTATTTCCAAATTCGTCTTATAGTATTCATATTTGTTAAAACGTTGTTTCTTACTAAAACTGAATTTTAGTTTAACGTTTTTCCTTTTAACTATGTCAATTACTCATATTAAGGAAATTGACAACCCATAATTTATTCTTTTCCGTTCTCATTTTACGCGGGGAATCATAACTAGTTCCCTCGCTATGTCTAGATAACCCATAGGTTCATTCACTTAGCCTCGTAGGCTATTTCTTTAGGCTCTCACCTCTTTAAGGCGAGTCCTTTATGATCCTTTTTCCTCTCTTTTTTTTTTTTTTATTCATGACCCGTAGGTCATTTTGGTCCCGTAGACCTTTACACTGTTTATAACCCGAAGGTTATGATGATTCCGTAGATCATTCTTTTTACTCGTGTCTTTATTAAAATATATATTTGGTGTCAAAGCACTCTTTTTATGTTTGAAAATCATTTGTTTTCATGCTTGAAATCCGTTAACTTTGACTGTAGTTCGTGTCTACAATCGTTTTCTTTCGGATAATTCTTCCGACTCTATGACTTCTCACGTCAATTAAGCATCGGTTTGTCTCAAGCTTACCGTTATCCGGCTTGCGCTTACTTATGCCATCAAGCATTATACTTTATTCAACCCGTTCAACCTCAAAATAGTTGAATATAATTATCAAAATTTCTGTTTGCGAAATTTTATGGTCTTTCAGTCATAACTCATAATCCGAGTCTTTTGACTTTAAATTCGTGTTCCCGTTTCTCGGTTTACGCATGTGTTTAAATCCTTACCCATCAACCGGGTACTTTACCGAAGTCATTATTAGTGCAAGCATTCCGGTATACATTAAGATTTCGTTTTAATTTGTTTGGTTGTCTTAGCGAAATCCATCGCTTTTATTCAACCAAACCTTTATTCTTTATTTGACCATCCTTGACAGTCTTATAAACTATGAATGATGATTATCATCATCATCATTTCTTTACTATGACCAAAGTCAACGACTTTGATCGTTTTTCCCATGTGGGCAATACCTTTGTTTCTATGACCCCGCGGGTCATTTATACTTTGGTTTTACAATGCCCTTTTTGTCTACCATGGTTGTTTCGTCCAAAATGACTTATGTCATGAATTTCCTTGGGTCATTTATTTCTATGTGCGCCATACATCGTTTTTATGGTTCCCGCGAAAACCATTTATACGAGTATGCCCATAAGATTTCTTGACCCTAAGGATCCTTTAAATTTTCATTCATCTTAACCTTACTACATCGGATATAACTGCGCTCATTATAAGAAGCTCATGCTATCATATGTTCACTACTTACTTGGCCAGAGTAAGCGATCAACACATGGTACGCGTGACCTTATTATAATTACCACATCACGTCCCATGTAAGTAACTCCTCAAATTATTTCCATATTTATGATTTCATTTGGTAAAACTTTATTTAATTGTTAGTTAACAATTATTAGTTTTAGTCGTTTATCCTTGAACATGTAAAATGTCCCTTTTTATAAACATTTATTCACATTCGTTGATGTGATCATTACTTTTCTCAATAGGATTTATATTGAGAATACTTACTTGGATGATCACTCTCGTCCAAGTTTCTATATAAACTGAATTCTGTTATTGTCTTGTTATTCACAATTTGTGAATAATACATATTCTCTACTGAATTTCTCTTGGAAACGTCATCCTGGATAGGTAACCTATCCAGGTTTTCCAAGTTTCATATTCTATATGCAACTGTCATTCACTATGTATTTGTTGCATATTACTGTTTGTACTATAAGTTTAAAATGTGCACCTGATAATGCTTGCTCCGACGGGCATTCCTTGCCATTACTTATTTGCGATCGTTACGCGATTTAGGTCCTTGATGAGTATGCTCTTCTTGTCACATCTCGGACCGTTCCATCATCATATCCGCAATTTGTTAAGCTCTCGCTATCTTCAGATGCGCGTTTAATCAATCTGATTTATTTCGTACCCTTCGCTCAATGAGAAAATGAGTCCAATTCTAATGTGTCCTTCAATTAAAACATTTACAAGAATTAGTAATATTAACTTCAATAATCGCCCGTATTATAACACAAGGCTTTTCTACTATACGCGTCAACGCGCGCAATTTTGTCAACTATATTTATCATTTAATTGAGGTAACGTGTATCACACGATAACCCTATGTGTTGTTCACAACATTTCAATACATACCAAACCATTAATATACATGAACTTACCGGATTTGCGATCAAGCCTCGAACCGAACACACTTTACTCTTTAACCATGAGCTCTGATTACCAACTTGTAACACCCTTGTCGTTATTTAATGGTTTTTGTAAAATATACGACAAACAACATGTAATTATGACTACATATACTTTGTAAAAATACGGGTTTGTTTAAACTTTACAATTTTAAAATAAAACAACATAACATAATTGAGTACGTCGTTTAAACATTTCAAAAGTTGTTTAGCAAACAGTTTACATCATAAACATTATTTAAGCCAAGTTGATTTATGCGGAAGCTTCAAGAGTATGTGTTCGGTCCTTCAAAAGTTGCTTGATCGTCACCCAATATCCTTGAGTACCTAAGACTGAAATGTTTACATAAACATTTATATTAGAATGCTTAGAAATGATACTTGATCGAAACTACGATCGAGATGAATTTGAAAATTTACAATTATATAAAATTTATAAACATTCAGGCCCTACCGTAACTTACGGTTTCACCGTAAGTTACGGTGGTCAATTTCCAATAATGGTCCACCGTAAACCAGTAGACTCACACCGTAAGCTCCTGACCTCTACCGTAACTTACGGTACTACCGTAATTTACGGTAGTCTCTGTAAATTCATCTTTTGATTGCTTTGTTCATTATACTCAAGCCAAAATCTCGGATTTCGCTCTTTCTAACATACCAATACATTAGTTTCTCGAAATTCTAATATGTTACATATGAACCAATATCAAAGATCAATCAATCATATTCAAAATATCATGCATATCACGTTATATCAATTTACTAATGTGCAAGGTTCAAATTTCGGGTTTCTTATGAATTCTTAACCCGTTTTACCTATCTACTCCTTTTGACCCGTGAAGGGAAGTTAAACACTTTTAACTATAAATCTATATATAAGCGTACCTGGTTCGGATCAACATATTGACCCGTTTTAATACCTTGTCTCAATAATCGCTAATTCATAGCATCGCTAATTCATAAGCCGATTTATCCTGTGTGCATAAAACTCCACAAACACTTATTAGTCGTTAATTGTCAAATGGTATTAACATTACCATTTGACCCGTTTGGTCTAAACGACCAAACATTTTGCGCTTAAATTTGACTAGATCACCATTTTACCCTTTTTATTCGTTTAAACCTACTTAGAAAGTAGGCATTCAAAAACTCATTTTTTTATGTCATCCCATGACCAAATTACCATTTCACCCATTTTTACCATTAAACATGGTTTTTCGTCTTTTGATACGTTCCGACCCGTATCTTTTCGTGTCAAAATCATATTTTGAATATAACCTTGTCGTATTTATAATCTATAAATAAATACATATCTTACGATAAAGGTGTAAGCTTTACTTACCTTGCATCCTTGCGAGCCTCATACTTGAACTTGTATCCATTTGACCCGTTCATTTCCAAGCTCCTACCTAGCTTGTCAGAGTCAAACTACCATATCATATCCACAAGATGATTAGATTAGTTAACCATTAACATGACCATCACACCTTATGGATTCACACACTTATTCATCAAAGTATGCTATTTATTCAACAACTATTTTTTTTTCCATAATTCTTTCCATTCACTAACCGTTTGACCCGTTAGTCACGTTACTTATACAAACTAGTTAGTAAGTGATTTTGAACACTTTAAGCATGTCATATAAAGTGTTATTTGTTCCTAACAATAAATACTTCATGACTAAACAAGTATACGCAATCATATGCCTTTTCCGGATTAATAATAACATTATTAATGTGCAACGATTTTCTATTCAGCTGCTGTAATCGACCATTATGACCCATTTAAATCCGAACAAGATTAACATGTTCAAAAATGGATCGTAGAAAACTTCAATACCTTCGCAAGCATATAAGGTACACCTTCTAACGAATTTTCTATGATTTTATATGATTTTTATAAAATCAGCACAACAACTATATTTTCATTTTTCAATCAGCTTTTAAGTTTTCTGAACAGCAGTTTTAATCACATTTTTGACCTCTTTAACAACCACATTTGTTTCTTATGATTGAAAACAGTTAAAATTTACTTCATAAGCTTTCCGAAAAGGTATAGAACACCCAAATCGGATAAACGGTTGATTTTATATGATTTTTTTAAGATTAGTCGAAATCCATATAAAAAGCTGCGGAAATCATGTTTAGGGTCATTTTAAATTCGAACCAAACCATCAAATGCAACCCATTTCCATGGCTAAAACCCTTATTAAACTCTTGGTAATGGTTAGAAACCTATAACACAGTGATTGTAGGCTAAGAGATGTCAAAAACATCATCTATTTCAAGAAGTCATCATATGAATCCTAATTTTATCATCTTTGTCAATTTAAGAACTAGAACTAAAATTAACATATATTCAAGTCCTATTTGGTGATTCTCATACACCATCATGTTTAATTTCATACAAATCAAAGATTTGTCATAAACCTACTACTCATGAAATCATCAAATCAAGCTCTACATACAAACTAGTAGACAACACGATTCACTTGGGCATTTTAACGAGCACCATATGAGCATGATTTTTATACCTCTTCTATTTAGTTCATGGCTAATATTTTTAACCAAGTTTCAATCATTAAATCAAACCCTTATGTCTAGCACTCATGAACAATATCAAATCTTGCATCATAACATCAATTTTTCTCAGATTTACCATCACTTTTCAAGTGTTCATCATATTTTCATAAAACCCATTTAACACATAATAGGGTAATTACCAAATCCCTAGTTTTGACAACAATTCATCAAATTCTCTACTAGGGTTTGTTTCTAAACCAAGATATAATCACAATAACACTCATTGATTCAATATTCATTCCAGAATTTCGATTATGATTGTTCATCATAATCTCAAAGTATCACTAAATCATAAATTTCAACATACCTTGTGATCCCCACGACTAGGTGATCATTAATACGTGTTCATGCATCCGATTCGGGCTAGATTTGACCTTCAATTTTGTTGATTTGTTGAAGTTAGGGTTTGAGCTCCCATGGAGCTTCTCCTGGTCGTTCAGAACACGCACACAAAGCGTGTGTGTGTATTTTATATATATATATTTTTTTTTGTTTTAATAAAACAAGTTTCCCACTTGTCCATATTAGTCCCTCATGTTTAGAGATTCATAAATGAAACTATAACTCATAGTTTATTATTTAATTACCCATTACTAACTAGGTTAATTTTACCTAGTTAACTTAGTGGGTTCCGGGAGTTAAAACCCGTTTCTTATTTAAATCCAAATATTTGCCGGGTTATTTTTACTAATAACGGTACGTTACCCGTCTTTTAGTATTAACAGAGTTTAATTACCAAGCCCGTTTTCGGGGTGTTACAAATTTTGACACCAAAACTTTTGCCCATTGATGTAATATAATATTTAAGGATTTTTGAAGATTTTTGTTGAATTTTAAACTGATCATAACATAGGGTTCTTGCATTGACTCGTTAATTGACGGTTATGCCCTTTTGCTAATAAAATGAGTTTTACACATCCTTTACATACCAAAACTTTTTCTACTGATTTTATATATTAAATAAATTATTTTAAACAGTAAAAGCTGTTCAAAATCTCAGATTTACTTATTTAACCCAAATACCGTCAAATACCGACTTTTATGCGATTTAGGCGCATGGTATGGTTTAAAACCATATTTGGCACCTAAAGCTTGTTACCTACTCATGTTATGAATAAATTTTTATACTTTAACAGTAAACAAAAGTTTTAAACTCAGATTTCCAAATTTAACCTTTAAAGCTTATGTGAAATGACCAAAATGCCCCTTCGGTACATAGTTTGGTCATAAATGATAAATTTCACATATGTACAATATCTCACTGATATAACCTATTAAAATAAATATTTTTACTGATCATTTTGGAACAGAACCTCAGATTGTTATTTAACCTCTTTTATAATCTTTAAAATGACCAAAATACCCCTACGGGGCTTAATTTGATTTTAAATTCGTTTTGGGCATAATGGAAGGTATCCTACTGATATCATAACATATTTAAGGCATATCAACTTGTGAAACATGTTCATGACTTATTTGGTTACCCGTTATGCATTTTACGCATTCGGTACGGTTTATGTAACTAGTTTACATGAATTAACTGAAACGGGTCAAACCTTATCATTTTCACTTCAAAATTCAGAGTGTGTTCAGTTTACCCATATTATACAAGTCTCCATACTTTTCGGGTCTAAGACACATTCTAATCCGGTCTTCGCTTAATCTTGCGTTTCGAACCGTAAATCTTTCCTTAAAACTAACCGGTCTAAGTTACAACTTAAATAAGACCCGTTAGGAATCTAATAGGTTAATAAAACCTTCGTTCCAGATTGAGAGCCCCAGTAGAGGTACTTGTGCTTGCTGATTTGGATATACGGCTGAGAATAAAATTACATTTTAGCTCAGGTAAATACTTTTAACTTATTTTCCCTATACGGGCTTGGGATACGGTATTATAAAAATACCGCTTGGTCGGGTATTGAATGTTTAATCGAATAGTGGTTAAATTATTGAGGTAACCCGTTTTAATCTATCTTGTTTGAAATAAAGCCTTTGGGGGTTAATGACCATGTCCCGGATATCCTTGGCATCATTATTAAGAAAATGGCCACGTCTTAAGCACGGGGTGTAGGCATACACCTGAAAGTTGCGTAAGAAAAACAGTATCTCACTCTCTTGTGGGCCTATACTTGTGGTGTGTCTGTTAATCTTGACTCGGTTTCTACATCGGGCCCTGAATGTATAACGAACATGTAAATCTGTATACAAGATTATTTTTATATAATTGTCCCAAGTTAAAAAGGATATTTGTGCCTTGTGCATTTAAATCAATTTTATAAACACTTTTCAAAAAAGTCAGTTAATTATATTTACCAGTGTAAACTAACGTATTTTCCAAAAAGATTAAGTGACAGGTACTGTACGTAATTGGCTTGGAGCTCAGGGCGTTAATAGGGAATCTTGCAAGTTCTAGACGTCTAAAGTCTGTTGAACAGTGTTTATCTTTCTGTTTTAAGATCCGCCTGTGGATCCATTGTAACACCCCGACCCAGATGGGTCGAAGTGTCACTATTACGGAGTCAGATTAAAAACATAATTCCATTTATACTTAAATGTATTACAAGGCTTTACAACTTAATGAAGGATATCTAATCCAGTACAATTATTTCTACCGTCTTTTCCAAACACTCAAGCACTCTTCCAAATCCCGTCCAAGATTGTCTTGATAACCTGACGTAAAGAAGAAAACACAAAAACGTACGTCTGAGCAAAATTTGAAAGTTTTGCCCAGTGCACGGATAGAGGAAAATAAAAGCTTATTTTAAAAGTAACATAATTTCATAATCATATCATACAGATGTACCCATGAGCCAAACTTAAAACGTGACAATACACAGGTAGCTACTCCTGCATAATTATCACATGAGATGGCGAGTTGGCATACCCGCTATCCACCTCCTTAACTTAAATCCTAGGATCGATCCATACGCCTCCTAATAGCTTATATGTACCACACTTGTACTTATGAGACGCAGTGAACTAATCTCTCCGTCACGGATGGAGCACATGATGTCGATGCCGCAACAACATGCTCGTGGGACACTCCACGAGAAGCGAAAACTCAGGGTATCAGAATACAAATGGTCTTATTCACATAACTTATCGTAACATATATTGGAACATGCGATAATGAGTACAACTTAACATAATACTATCGCATGACATGAAAGCAAAATCCAAAGTTTATGATTAGAATAGGAATTCAACGGACTGTCAAATGAATCGATAATCAAAGACGTGAGGAGTTTTTAAAAGACATAGTAATTTATTTACTTGTAACTTGTAAGCCTTAATATATTTAACTTGTAACTTGTAAACTATAATTTGATTGAAAATACGAATCTTTGGCGATATTGAAAATCTAAGAGTGGAACCAGTCACCAAGGTATGGATATCAATCCTATCTTGACAATTTCGTCCCCAAAATGTGGTTTATTGAACGAAACAAGATAAAACCTTGACTCGTTAATAAGGAACCACTAGAGTATGAAATGAAACTCGTATAAAAATAAACCATTTTCTAAATAACTGATGTAAAACAAAACCTTTTCAAAACGTTTGTAACTTTCAACACATATTTCATAACTTAATCTTAATACGGAATTTAAAACCAGGAATGATATACTTGTATCCAATTGACATAAATCAAAAGAAAGGATTCTATTCGTACCTAATTGACATAAATCAAAAGAAAGGATTCTATCCGTACCTAATTGACATAAATCAAAAGAAAGGATTCTATCCGTACCTAATTGACATAAATCAAAAGAAAGGATTCTATCCGTACGGAATTTATAACTTATTTCATAACTTAATCTTAATACGGAATGTAAAATCAGGAATGATATACTTATATCTAAAACGACATAAATTGAAAGAAAGGAGTCTATCCGTACCTTAAAATTTCCAAGTGATGCTACCTTGTTTTCAATTGTAGATTTATACAGGCAGAGTTTAGCCTATTGATTATCCTCTTAACCTAATTTGCACACAAACTAGGTAATTAACTTAATACAACATTTACGATAACTCACGAGATCAACCCTCACAACGAATGACAAAGTGCTATGCTTAAACATCCATCGGATTCACAACGAAGGACATAGTATTCCCCGAATTCGGGTGGCACTCAACATCCAGTCGAAATCACGATTAATGACAAAGCATCACCCTAATCTGGGCAGCACTTAAACATCCATTGAGTACATTGATCGATCGGACAATGAATCGTAATAGCGATCGAGTTAATACCCTGTTCTGCAGCACCCCGCTATACTAATTAGTGATTTCGTGTGTGTTGATTTGTGTTAAACAGACGATAACTCGGTGCCTAGAGCGAATTTCTTCGTCGTTTTTGCGTCCAGAATCAAGTGCCAATGTCTTCTATTTATACCCAAAAATTGTCAAGCCTTACGCATCGTAGCTCTATAACCCCTACGATGCGTAACCACCTTTGCGCACCGTAACACTTATTCCCTTACGGTGCGTAAGGGACACCTAAGCACTATAGGGTTGCCACGCGTGGGACTAGCCTAGCTGAGTCAACAGTTTCTTAAAATTCTAAACTGACAACGAGATTTTAAAGATAATCGTCCAGTAGGGAATACCCCCCTGAGTTTTAGGGGCCCTGATCCTGATTCTGAAAATTCTGAAAATTTTAGGGTTTGTACAGAATTACTTGGGTGTCTTAATTAGGGTTTCCTATTGGACTATAATCATAAGAAATAATAGTTTTTAATGAGGGTTATTACATTTTTGTTTTTAAAATTTTCGGGTGTTACATCCATCTTACAATCTGTTTG
Organism: Helianthus tuberosus; assembly: GCA_030545235.1. Taxonomy (NCBI): domain Eukaryota; kingdom Viridiplantae; phylum Streptophyta; class Magnoliopsida; order Asterales; family Asteraceae; genus Helianthus; species Helianthus tuberosus. The sequence goes on from CM060408.1 coordinate 76,845,116, forward strand.
TAATATTGATGTTACTTTGAATCGGTTTGTAATATATTTACTTTAGACTTCTGCTGTGCATTGAACTGTGATTATTTGACTATGATGATATCAACTGCGTCACGATACTCCCCACCGGGCCCACCGGTAATATGTGGAAATATCGGGGTCTGACAGGTTGGTATCAGAGCCAACATTGAGTGAATTAAACACTAGACTTTTGTGTTTAATCTCAATGAGACAGTAGCACATTCCTTGACTTCCGAGTCTTGACATGAACTAGGAATGATCTCATCCCTGTTATATGTATACATTGTTTTTGATATTTATGCATCTCAGGATCGTGTCGCCGAGTAAAGCTGCCATTAGTGGAGGCTCTCCAAATCCGAAGTTTAAGAATGTAAAGCTTCGTACTACAGCTCGAATCAGCATACGACCAGTATGGAGAAAGGACCTTTTGAACTCATTAACCATATTTCAAATTCTATACCCAAGACTTTTGAAACTTCAAATAAGAGGCCAACATCGGAGGAGTTCATACCAGTTATCCCTGAAGCTCCCGCTCCAAAGATAATTCCTACGGACACAAAGGACTAATATTTCTTACCTCCAAGTCTTGGAATCCCAAACTTGGATCATACCTGTCCTGACCTTAATCATGATTCGTATTATTCATTAACCATAGAATCCTTGGATTCCACGTTTGCAAAGATTCCTAAAATAGAAGATTTGGATTACCCACCAAAACCTTCGGTATTCATACCTCACATAGAGAACCAAGGAGAAAACTTTCAGAAATAGAATGAAGATGGAATTTTCTCATTACGTTTCATCTCTATCGTAGTCCCTATAAGGACGTATATATCTTTTAAGTCCCTGAGTGGACAATGTTATTTCTTTTAAGTCCCGTTTAGGGGCATCTATGTACTTCTTTCATTTAATGATTCAAATTCATTACCGATATATATAAATGAATATATTATATAAAATGAATCATAATATCCTTCCTTTTTATAATTGATCAGCCTATATATATTGAAAGGAATCATAATATCCTTCCTTTTTTAGACATGGCCATAATGGTAAAACCTATTTAAAAGATTCAAATCCTTCTTAACATCTGAAAACATGTTAGCACTCCTGACAACGGTGATACGATGAAATCACACATGTCATCTTTACACTGGATTTCTTCTAAATCTTTAAATAGCCCAATGATCTAGAAATCATGGCTTACATCATCAATTAAGATGATCATTTTTACAAACATCCATTTGTGATGAAGTGCATACGGGCCATATTCAATGTCTAACGAGACAAAGGACAATGGTAGTCTATGACTCCCTGTCAAGAAATGGTAATGAACTATGTTCAAACCTTAATGCCTCGATTCTCTGAAATCGTGGCTTATAAATTTAAAACTGTCCTTGTGATTAGGCCTTTTGTGCCACTTTAATATCCTTAATGTTTTATAACTAGGATAAATTATAATGAAAATACTAATTAAATATAATTAACAAATTAACCAATATGGTTTGTATTACCATGGTTAATGAATCGTCAAAAATGATGATTCCATAATAACCTCTGAATAAATCATTGTCACGGCCCCCGACCCACCCTGGACGGAATCGGAAGCCGCGAGCAGCCAAGTGGTACCGGTGATTATTTTGAAAACGTTGCAGCGGAAATTTTCATCAGGACCGTGAGTTAGGAAAAATATCAGAGTTTAGAAACACCGGATTTTATTTATTAAATAGATGGAATAAATCCATGTTTTACAAAGGTAGCTTTAATAAAGATAAATTTTATTACATAAAACAATATTTCTTAATTTGATTTAATTAATAAATAAGCCACTTCTTGATGCCTTTCAGTGCCGTATCCCTCTCTTACTCCAATCTACTGTAATTACCTGAAACGCGTTTTAAAAAGGTTTTGTCAGCGGGAAATACTGAGTGAATCATTCTATTTAATAAAACATATTTGTTATATTTTACAGCATTAAGAGTTTTTACATTTGCTTCTTAAAGATTGGCAAAGACTTAATCACTATTGAGTCCGTTCACCCAATAGTAACGAGTATCATTAATTAGGTACGCCCACCTAAAGTGATAAAAACAGTAATGTGCACAATACCCCACATACCGGCTGTAATTTGGTGACTACATATACTTAATCACTGTAATTATAATCTTGAAAATAAATATACTTTTGTAAACCAATTTGATAAAAAGAGAATGACTCACTTTATAAACATGCAGATTCCTACGGCCAAAGTTTAGTCTACAGATAAGCCTTGATATATTGCAGATTTATACAGGCAGAGCTTAGCCTATTGATTTAGCCTTGTAACCTAGTGCACACGAACTAGGTAGGTAACTTAATACAGCAATTACGATAACTCACGAGATTAAAACCCTCACAACGAATGACAAAGTGCAATCACTTAAACATCCATCGGATTCACAACGAATGACAGAGTATTCCCCGAGTTCGGGTGGTACTCAAACATCATGTCGGAATCACGACTAATGACAAAGGATAGTACTAAAACATCCATCGGATAGTTTCAATCGATCGGACATTGAATCGTAGCAGCGATCGAGTTAATACCCTGTATCGTAGCAGAATTCGAGCTAGTGTGTGTTTGGTAGTAATCAGAAGATATCTCAAAGTGTAAAACGAATTTTTTCGTCGCTCCAACGCAGGAATTCAAGTCCCACTGCCCTCTATTTATACTGGAAAAACGTCCCCATCGCGTGGCGCGAGGGGTCCTCTTGTGCCCTTTGCGTGGCGCGAGGGGTTACTTTTAACATAACGTTGCCACGTGCATTTGTAGCCTAGGTGAGTCGACAGAACGAGAAAATTCGATTTTGATAATAAACTGTGATGATAATCGTCAATGGGGAATACCCCCCCTGAGTTTTAGGGCCCTGATCCTGATTCTGATTTGTTATGAAAATTTGAGGGTTTATGCAGGATTACTTGAGGATCTCAACTAGGGTTTCTTTTTAGACAAAATATAAATAATAATAATAATAAAAATATAATAGTTTTGGTGAGAGTTGTTATGGGTTGGGAGAAAAAGGAATAAAACGGTTAGAAAAGAGAATGGACCCACTTTGTAACTCTAGGGTTCAGCTAGAAAGGCTCCTGGTATAAATTTTGGGTATAACTTCTGAGCTATTTTGAAAATATATAAAGCACTCATGTTAAGTATAGTACCCCTAATTCAACCTTATCCCGATGTCCCGAGACCGAATCCCAACAACTTAGTCGGGCAGAGCCCTGACATAAGTTATGAGGCTCAGATCAATCGAAAAGGGTAGCGGTGATCTGGAGTTAAAACACTTAAAACGGAGCAGGGCATTATTATTATTATTAAAAATAATATAAATTTGTTTTGAGAAAAAGTGGGTGAAAGAAAGAATATAGATATGCCGAGAGATGAAAGAATGGAAAAAAATAATGAAGACTGTGATACCTATTTATAGTGATCATCTAATTTCGATCCTCCCACATTAAACTACACGTAGCCTTTCCTGTATACCTATTTTCCAAATGAATGCCACGTACTGTACACTTTGTTATGATTCATTTAATTTTAAATTTGATTATTTTAATATTTCATTTCATTTTACGTACATATCATAGCAATTCAAATAATATTTATTATTTTATTATTATATATATTATAATTAATTTAACTGCTTCACTTATTTGACGCGTATAACTTGTAAAATATGACGTTCTAGAAAATAATAAATATGTCATTAGAACAAGAATATTTATATCTATATTTTGAACCAGGTTTTATTAAAAACAGAGTAGGTTCAATTATAATGTATTTTTATAATTTAATTAGTATACGGTCACTAGGCCCGTCTAAATACTTCATATTTCTAATCTTCAACTTACCCGTAATTTACCCGTTTAATAAAATAAGTTTTTATATACTTTTATTTTATTAGAAAGGTCACCCCTATAAAGGCCAATTAATTAGAATAATATTTCAACCAACTATATAAAAATAGTGTTTAAAACTATTTGGGTTAAATAAAAATAACTAGTTACTAGTGGTTAATAAATTTAATCAAACCTATAATTCTTATATAAAAATAGGGATGTTACATTCTCCCCACCTTGTTTTAAATCTCGTCCTCGAGATTTGGGTTATGATATTTCTTTTAGACTTATGTCACATTTTAGTCAATAAAAATAATATTAAGATAAATGACACAGAATCAAAATATCTAATTTTGTGAATATGAGTTGTACAATAAGTAGGATTCAATGGTTCAACTGAATTAGTTCAAGAATTTGATGACAAACGAATGAGATGAAATGATATAATTTTCAAAGTGACTAGGTTCAAGCCAAAAGATATATAATCAATAGATATTTAAAATGAATGTGAAGCATTTTTAGAATTAATAAAATTCTTTGTCAAAAGAAATATTACTTTGATTTGGCAACTTGAGGAAGACTTAGAATTGACAGGTTCCAAATGAAATAAAAGTATGAAAAATGACTTGTCAAATATTTATGATATGAGAAAATCAAAGTGTTGAGATGAGTGAATTGCAAAGATACATCAAAAGACAATAGAGTTAGTGTATCATTATTTAGAGTTCCAAGTTGTTTTAATTGTGAAACAATGTAATAGTACACTATTAGTGACTATATTTTTCATACTATGTCCTAGAGATCGAAAAATAAGAACAAGTTGTTTTGGTTCCTTACTTGATCACACCGGAACCAAAGCGTATAGCTCGCTTTATTGGGGGTCTAGCCCCAGAAATCAAGGCAAGTGTGAAAGCATCAAGACCTACTACATTCAGGTCAGCGGCAGATCTGTCACTATCTCTCACACTCGATGTAGTCAGAAACAAGGCTGCCAAAGTTTCTGATGAAGGAAAGCGTAAAAGGGAGGATGAGAATTCTCATCGCTCCGATAAGAAGAAAAAGGGGAACTCAGATCATAAGAAGAGTTCCGGGTTTAAGAAGGACAACCAGCAGTCGGGTGAAAAGACCAAGTGCAAAACCTGTAGAAAATACCACCTCGGGAAATGCAGATTTGAATCTCAACCTCTACCTTGTGGAATCTGCAAGTCTAAGGAACATAAAACCTTGGATTGCAGGAAGTTGAAAGATGCAACCTGTTATGGTTGCAACGAGAAGGGGCATATCAAGACTAACTGCCCTAGGAATCAGAAGAAGCCTGAAGAGGCCAAGAAAACAAACGCGTGAGTCTTCCAGATGAACACCCAGGAGGCAGTACAGAAAGATTACATCATAGCAGGTACCTTTCCTTATCAATGATGTTTATGTGGGAATTTGTTTGATTCTGGCGCAGATAAGTCTATTGTGGACAATAAATGTTGTAAATTGTTGTATCCGCCTGATTAGGACTCTAGACATATAACGCGAGGTAGAATTGGCCGATGATACTTTAGAGAATGCTTCAACAACTTTAGATGGATGCTTTACATCCATTAGGAATCGCTCTTCTCCAATATCCTTATGACAAGCTTTCAAGCTATCCAAAATCATCAATATGATCAAGACAGATGTGACATTTTGATCCCCTGTCAAAAAGGTGATGTACTAGGTCCAAACCTTAAATGCCATTGATGGTCTTTTATGGCCTAGGCTAAGCATAATTGATATATATTTAAATAACATTCATTAAGAATGTTCGTGCTATAATTAGCCTATATGGTTTAATAATACCATGGTTAGTATATGTTAGGTCATCAGGATGATGAATAGCGGTTGTTGGATTGCAACTAAGTAATTGTTTCATTTGGTGTTAGGAACCTAGTCTCGAGTATGACAAACTCGGATAAGACAACCGTCAATCGCGCCATTGATGATGCGACACACGCTAAAGATGCTACAATTGTGAACCTCAGAATTTACAAAGATGTTCTCCAAGCTATGATAGACGCAGCTGTTGGAAAGGCTGTGAGGAAGGCCGTGAAAAAGTTCAAGGAGCCCAATGCTATTTGCTCTAAATCTCATCTAAGACCACACTTCCTTACTCACGAGAAGGATCTTGTTCATGCCTTAAATGCAAAGGATGAACTAAAAAGGAAACATAAGGAAGATAACTCCCAGAGTTCTAAGAAAAAGGGTAAGCAAGAGTCTAATAAGAAACCTGTATGCAAGACCTGCAAGAAGCGCCATATAGGGAAGTGCAGGTTCGAACCAAAATCCCAATCACAGCCTAGGGCTTGTGGGATCTGCAAATCAAGAGAGCATAGAACGTTGGATTGCAAGGACATGAAGAATGCAGTCTGTTTCGGCTGTGGTGAGAAAGGCCACATCAAGACTACATGCCCTACATCTGTCAGGGGAAGTGCGGCTAAGGATGGAAAGCCTAAGAATGAAAGCGCTTAAACTCTCCTGAAAAGTGCCAGAAGTAGTTCATATCAATAATAACATCAGGTACATTCTTTAACATTTATTGGAATATAAATGCTAAGCGTTCGGTTTTGATTCGGATACCAATAAATCCTTCATAAATTTTAAGTATAGCAAACTTTTAAAATCTTCCACAAGAACCCTAGATATTAAGAGTAAGGTAAGACTTACAGACGAAAATCATAGGAACCATTCTTCTACTCCTGTCAGAAATCTTCAGTCGTAAAATTCTAGTGTACCCTCTCTCCAGATGAAGTACGCCAGTACATGTTAGTTGATATCTCTTTGATTTCTATCAATTGCAAATACCAGACTGTATGATGAAAGTGACATATGAAGATTGGTGTATCTTAATATGTCCCATAGATTGCTTCCATACCTGATCAGTACGGAGGTTTAATGCATGGAACCACTGAGATATCCCAATGATCATATTGTCCTAAAGTCAGCTAATGGTATTCAAAGAAGATATCCAGAAGGGAAATGTCCAAATAAGTGTCATTGAATAAGGTATCCATGGATTTGTAAAGCAAATGTGTCACTAATTTGACACAGGCAATGATAAATGAACCAGAGCCTGAGATTTGGAAAATCTCTGTAATCTTCTTATTTTTTGATTGTCTTCTCCAAAGAAGTACCCTGTTTACCTCCGAAGACTAGTAGAGTTAAGAATAATACCTTGCTTAGAGTTTCATCTATTGGAAAGTCCCATATAGATTAATAGCAACATGATGGAATGACTAAGGGTTAACCAGGAAAGCTTTTAGAAGGGGATTTCATAAAAAGCCTAAATCATAATTCTGAAAGTTCGATATTATTAATTAAGAAAGACGGTTCATTCTGCTTATGCATTGATTACCGTAACCCTATTTAGGCAACTATTAAGGATCACCTTCAGCTGCCCAGGATCGTCGATTTGTTCGACTAACTGTAAGGATTAGCTATTCCTTAAGATTAGTTTTAAGCTGTAGTTGGAATAACCATCTCACCTTAAATAAGCTTTTCTATAATAGTTATTATATAAGTATCAAGGCTGCTCCTTTGGAGACCTTGTATAGATGGGATGTTAGACATCTGTTGTTAGACAGAAGTTCGGTAAGTCCGAATTAACAGGACCTGAAATTACCTTGGAAACGACGAATAAGATCATACGAATTCGTAATCGTCTGTAAGTTGCCAGTAATCGGCGGAAAATCAAGGATTGATGAAAGTCGCAACCCTCTTAAGTCCTTAATAAGGAAAAGGGTTCAATTGAAGGTATCACCCTAAGAAGGGTGTGCTGAATTTTAATTTATCAGGGTGAGTTAAGCTCTGGATATATAGAATCATTCGAGGAAATCGAATATATCAAAATCAAGTAGCTTATAAGTTAAAACTTACCTGAGGAGCTTGTTGGAAATCAATGTGGCCCACACTAGTGATTTAAGGATATATTTCGCTGATAAGTCGAGAAGCATTATCACATAATGATATGCAGATTTATGATTTGATGAGAAACCCGTATCGATTAAGGATCGACAGGTTAAGAAGCTCCAAAAGGATATATGTACCTATTATAAAGGTCACCTTGGGTGCTTGGAAAGGCCCCAAATATGCTATGGATGTTAAGTCCATGATACGTCAGAAAGTACTTCCATTACTTTAGCAAATCTATAGGTCGAGATTTCTTTTAAGGGGGTGAGGATGTAACACCTCGTAAAATCACGTCCAAGGATGTATTGACACGTGTAATAAACCCTAATAAAGTCAAACGTTGAATTTGAGAGGCTAATTTTGTGAAAAATCAAAAACTTTGATTATAGAAGGACTGGAAATGCTAACATGCTTATTATAGGCCTCGGAATAACATTACATGGTAATCATATTCACAAATGGGCCACTTGTTAATCAAAAATGGCCGTTTGCATAATTAATTGAAAGTTTGCGCGTCGAAGGGTTAAAAGCGTCAACATGTTAATTCTTACCTCTGAGTGACCTTTTAACAAAACAAGAGCTTCATGATAATTGATTATACTCTCGGGAATGCCTAATGTTGGCCATTAAGGGCTTTTATGCCTATAAGTGAAGTTACGCGCAACTTTGCAAGTTAGAGGGACTAAAGGTGTCAATATGTTTAATTATACCTCTGAATGACCTTTTTACGAACCTGAAGCATTATGATGTTTTATAATACTCTCAAGAATGCCTAATGTGTATTAGATAAGGTTTCGATATTATTAAGCGATGATATGTGCAAGTTTGCGCATTAAAGGGACTAATTGCGTCAAACTGCAAAAGTCTATCGAATCGTATGGTATCGGACCTTCCGGAATATGATCATAAGGTAAACATGCCCTAAATATCCTTTATATATCTTACAAATAGGCTTTGAGGTGTTTGGTGCGCAAAAATAAACTTATTTGATCAACAGAGACTAAAAGCGTCAAAAAGTGCATAGGTTTGCATATTCGCGCATATCTTACGTTCTGAAATTATTCGGAGATCCAAAAATTTATGTAACCATTAAAATATTTTATTTTAGTGGTTAGCATGATAAAATTCCATTCGTCGCGTATTTGGGATCGTTTTTCGCATCCATTCGTGTTTCGTCGTAATTAGCCGAACAACGTGACCGTACTACCAAACGAACCGACATCCGACATATTTTTAAGCATATTTCATGTTCCCTATGCTTTAAATTCATTATGGAGCCTTGAAATGGGGTTAACGGGGCTTAAGCGTGTCAAAAACTAAGTTTATTGCATGCAGGGACCATTTCTACAATTCTGCCATTTTGGTCTCTGGCGGGGGGCGAGAGGCCTCTCGCGGGGTGCCAGAGACTGATCTGGGCAGATTCTTGTTTTTGGCATTCTGGTCGAATTTCAGGGGTTTTTATGCAAAATTCTCAATACCATGAGCTGGTTTTTGACACCCATTGTATTTAGAAACCATGGGCACACATGGAGGGCCAAGATTGAAGCTCGTTTATCGAGAAACGATCCTAACGGTTCTCAAAATCCTATATAAACCCACTTGTTTTGGCTTTCAACTCACAATTCATTGCATTCTGCTCTTGCTCTCTGATTTGAGAGGATCCTAACCAACTTGGGAACCTCCTTCAGTCCTAAGGACCACTCGTAAGTGTTCCTTTCGTGCTTAGTTTAATTGTTTAGCTCTTAAAGCCGAAAAGTCAAGTGTTCACGATAAACGCTTTGACTTTTAAACGATCAAGCCATTATTCACAACGAACATGGCTACGTGATCGTAATTAGGTAGGTATTAAACCCTCAAAAGGGCACCTCCTAATTACCACGTTTGCTTAGTTAATTGTCGGGTCAAAGTAATTAAATAAAAGTCAAACAAGTCGGTTTTTAAATAAAATTCATAACTAATGATGTAAAGACAATAAGATCAGTTTTGTCACTTTAATAACTTGGTAAATATTAATTGAACATGTCTAGGCATGTTCAACCCGACAATTCTGAGTTTAGGCTCGGTTCGGAACCGAAAGTCGTAAAAGTTGACTTTTGCTTTGACTTTCAGTTCTGACCCGATTTAGCTTAGTTTAGATATGCCTTAGGATTCCTTTAGGACCATGTTATAGGTTAGTATAACCCTCTGAGGTTATACAACTTGGTTCCTTAGAAATCCTAGTCCATTGCATGTTTCCGTTAAATGCCTAAATGTTGACCATAATGCCCTTTTTATATTAAAAAAAGATTTTTGAAAATGTGAGAGGACAAAAACCTTTATTACTGATTTATAAACATGTCCTAAAAATTTGACATCAGTTTGAGATCTAAATTAGGAGTTATGCTCAATATCGTAAATTAAAGCCTTTTTATTAATTAAACGGCATTTTCGGAATAAAACCTAATTAAACCTAAATTTTGACACCAAACCTTTTGCCCACTGATGTAATATAATATTTAAGGATTTTGAAGATTTTTGTTGAATTTTAAACTGATCATAACATAGGGTTCTTGCATTGACTCGTTAATTGACGGTTATGCCCTTTTTGCTAATAAAATGAGTTTTTCACATCCTTTACATACCAAACCTTTTTCTACTGATTTTATATATTAAATAAATTATTTTAAACAGTAAAGGCTGTTCAAAATCTTAGATTTACTTATTTAACCCAAATACCGTCAAATACCGACTTTTATGCGATTTAGACGCCTAGTATGGTTTAAAACCATATTTGGCACCTAAAGCTTGTTACCTACTGATGTTATGAATGAATTTTTATAATTTAACAGTAAACAAAAGTTTTGAACTCAGATTTCCAAATTTAACCTTTAAAGCTTATGTGAAATGACCAAAATGCCCATTCGGTGCATAGTTTGGTCATAAATGATTAATTTCACATATGTACAATATCTCACTGATATAACCTATTAAAATAAATATTTTTACTGATCATTTTGGAACAGAACCTCAGATTGTTATTTAACCTCTTTTATAATCTTTAAAATGACCAAAATACCCCTACGGGGCTTAATTTGATTTTAAATTCATTTTGGGCATAATGGAAGGTATTTTACTGATATCACAACATATTTAAGGCATATTAACTTGTGAAACATGTTCATGACTTATTTGGTTACCCGTTATGCATTTTACGCATTCGGTACGGTTTATGTAACTAGTTTGCATGAATTAACTGAAACGGGTCAAACCTTATCATTTTCACTTCAACCCATATTATACAAGTCTCCACACTTGTCGGGTCTAAGACACATTCTAATCCGGTCTTCGCTTAATCTTGCGTTTCGAACCGTAAATCTTTCCTTAAAACTAACCGGTCTAAGTTACAACTTAAATAAGACCCGTTAGGAATCTATTAGGTTAATAAAACATTAGTTCCAGATTGAGAGCCCAAGTAGAGGTACTTGTGCTTGCTGATTTGAATATACGACTGAGAATAAAATTACATTTTAGCTCAGGTAAATACTTTTAACTTATTTTCCCTATACGGGCTTGGGATACGGTATTATAAAAATACCGCTTGGTCGGGTATTGAATGTTTAATCGAATGGTGGTTAAATTATTGAGGTAACCCGTTTTAATCTGTCTTGTTTGAAATAAAGCCTTTGGGGGTTAATGACCATGTCCTGGATATCCTTGGCATCATTATTAAGAAAATGGCCATGTCTTAAGCACGGGGTGTAGGCATACACCTGACAGTTGCGTAAGAAAAACGATATCTCACTCTCTTGTGGGCCTATACTTGTGGTGTGTCTGTTAATCTTGACTCGGTTTCTACATCGGGCCCTGAATGTATAACGAACATGTAAATCTGTATACAAGATTATTTTTATATAATTGTCCCAAGTTAAAAAGGATATTTGTGCCTTGTGCATTTAAATCAATTTTATAAACACTTTTCAAAAAAGTCAGTTAATTGTATTTACCAGTGTAAACTGACGTATTTTCCAAAAAGATTAAGTGACAGGTACTGTACGTAATTGGCTGGGACCTCATGGCGTTAATAGGGAATCTTGCAAGTTCTAGACGTCTAAAGTCTGTTGAACAGTGTTTATCTTTCTGTTTTAAGATCCGCCTGTGGATCCATCTTACAATCCGTTTGTAATATTGATGTTACTTTGAATCGGTTTGTAATATATTTACTTTAGACTTCCGCTGTGCATTGAATTGTGATTATTTGACTATGATGATATCAACTGCGTCACGATACTCCCCACTGGGCCCACTAGTAATATGTGGAAATATCGGGGTGTGACAAAATTCGTGCTAAGGACCATTGTAAGTGTTCTTAGCTCCTTAAGTTCAAGTTTTATTAGTTTAATGACCAAAAGTCAAAGCCATCATAATTAAGCTTTGACTTAGTGATTAGTTACTAATGGTCCAACCATTATTCGAATTGAAAGTGGCTATGAGTTGGTAATTATGTAGGTAATAAACCCTTAAAAGGGCACCTACTGATTCTCACTCTAACTTGGTCAATTGTCGGGTCAAACTTAATATTAAAAAGTCAACATAATCTATTTTTGCAAATAAATTCATAACTTGCAATGCAGAGGTTATGGAACATGTTTTAACATTAAAATAACTTGGTAAAAGATATAAGAACATGTCTAGGCATGTTCAACCCGACAATTCTGAGTTTAGGATCGGTTCAGAACCGAAAGTCGCAAAAGTGGACTTTTGCTTTGACTTTCAGTTCTGACCCGATTTAGCTTAGTTTAGATATTCCTTAGGATTCCATTAGGACCATATTACATGTTAGTATAACCCTCTGAGATTATACAATATGGTTCCTTTGTAATCCGAATCATTTGCATGTTTCTGTCAAATGTTTAAATTGTTGACCATTATGCTCTTTGATATTAAAACGAGATTTTTGAAAATGTGAGAGGACAAAAACCTTTATTATTGATTTATAAACATGTCCTAAAAATTTGACATCAGTTTATGGTCTAAATTAGGAGTTATGCTCGATATCGTAAATTGAAGCCTTTTATTAATTAAACGACATTTTTGGCATAAAATCGAATTAAACCCAAATTTTGACACCAAACTTTCTACCCACTGATGTAATATAATATTTAGGGATTTTTGGAAATTTTTATTAAATCATTGAGATAACCCGTTTAATCTGTTTTGTTTGTTTTAAGCCTTTGGGGGGTTAATGACCATGTCCTGGATATCCTCGGCTCATTCATTGAAATGGCCACGACTTAAGCACGGGGTGTAGGCATACACCTACCGGTGCGTATGTAAAAAGATATACCCGCTTGTTCGAGAATAACTCGCCGTGGGATATATTATGTGGTGTGTCTATTAATCTTTAACCCGGTATTTCTAACCCGGGCTACTGAATGTATAACAAACATATAATTCTTTTACAAGATTATTTTTAAATAATTATCCCAAGTTATAAAAGATTATTTATGCCTTGTGCATTTAAATCAATTTTCTTAAACATTTTCAAAATGAGTCGGTTAATTGTATTACCAGTGTAAACTGACGTATTTTCCAAAAAAGGTTAAGTGCAGGTACTAAGCGAATTGGGCTGGCTACTCCTAGTATCGAATAAAGAGTCTTGCAAGCTTTAGATACTTAAAAATCTGTTGAACAATATTTCTTTTATTTTAGATCCGCCTGTGGATACTTTTACAACCCGTTGTAATATTTAATGTTACTTTCGAATCGGTTTGTAATATTTTTACTTTAGACTTCCACTGTGCATTGAACTGTGATTATTTGACTATGATGATATCATCTACTTGAAAATGAGGATTCACGTTTTCAGGCGGTTACGTCACCGCCACCGCCGCCGCCAGAGCAGCAACCGCCTCCGGAGCCACCGAGGCGGAGAAGATCAAGTGCACGGATGTCTGTGCGAGGGGGATTTCATTTCAGCACTCCCCAACACAGCAGCAACAACCACTACCCGCCGCTGTATGAAGACCCACAGATGGGTGGGCCTTCAAACCCAGTTTCTGAGGTGGACTCTGCGCCAGTCGCACCACCACCACCACATGTGGGTTTTGATAACCCAATACCTTCTTACGCCGGTGCAGCGGCGTATAACCCTTTTGAGCAGCCAGCCCATACTGGCTACAACTACTACAATGCCCCTTATGTTGACCCGTACTTTGTAGCGGCAAACTACAATGCTCTTCATCCTGAAGGGCCCTACGGAGCCTCCTACCAGACTGGGTACCCGGCCTATGAGTATCAGTACCCACCATCTCCTCAACCTCTACAACCGCAGCAGCCACAGCCGCCACCGATCCAACCACCGCAGCATCAGGAGATCCTTCAGTGGTTGAACCAGGTGGAACGTGATGTTCAGGTGGAGCGTAGAAGCCGTCGGGGTCTACTTAAGGGTTTGGCTAATTTAATCAAGGGGAAGAACATAAGGGATTATTGAAGTTCCTTATTATTTGTTTTGTAATTTTCAATTTTCAATTAAGTCCCTGTGTGGACATCTATTTATGTATTCAGTCCCTGCGAGGACTTGTATTTTCATTTTAGCCCCTGCGTGGGCAAGTTATTTATGTAAAAGTCTCGTTTAGGGAACCTATGTACTCCTTCTTAATTTAGTGGAATGTTTTAGTTCAAAATTTCATTTTGTCATTATATGTATAAATATATTATATGAAATAAATTAACATAAAACATTTCATTTTATATTGATCTGTCAATAAATATTAAAGAAAATCTTGAAAGCAAAACCTAGCCTATGTGTCATATTAAGACAGGGCCATGATGGTAGTTCCTTTTTAAGATTCAATTCCTTGTTAACATCTAAAAACATGTTAACACTCCTGACAAATGTGATTCGATAAAATCACATAAGTCATCCTAATATTGGATTCTTCCAATTTCTTTCACTATTATTTAAAAACATCCATTAGTGATGTAGTGCCTACGGGCCACATTTATTGTCCTTTGAGATAAAAGACAGTTGTAGTCTACGACTCCCTGTCAAGAAAATGGATGGACTATGTTCAAACCTAAATGCCTTGATTTTATAAAATCATGGCTTATGAATTAAAATTGTCCTTGTGACTAGGCCTTTTGTATGCCACCCTATTGTCCTAAATAAATTATAACTGGGATAAAATATAATGAAAATTTAAATAAATTAAATTAACCAATATGGTTTATAGTTACCATGGTTAATGAGTTGCCATAAATGACAATTCCATAATAAACTTCTGAATGAATCATTGTCAATATTTTATGTAGCAATCAAGCTACATGGCTGGATCAGGTGAGGTTAACAGCCACCCGAGGGAGAATAATGATACTACCAGAGTTAATGTTGCTGGTGCAGAACTGCAGGCATTAATAGATAATGCCGTTACTCGAGCTCTTGACAGACAGTTTAATGAATCAAGTGGAACTCGCGTCAGAACTCAGTCTGTACCACATTCAAAACCACCCTCTAAGACTCATACAGCTCGCAGGAGTGAATCTCATCACTCATCGAATCAGAGGAGTGTTCCATCTAAAAAGGTAGTGCTCAATTAAGAGCCACGTGCTAAAACCTGTTCATATAAGTATTTCGTCTCCTGCAAGCCCAGAGACTTCACAGGGGAGAAAGGAGCCATCAATTGCATGACATGGCTAGATGAGATGGACACAGTGGTTGATATTAGCGGTTGTGCCGAACAGGACATTGTGAAGTTTGTGTCACAATCGTTTAAAGGAGAAGCTCTAGCTTGGTGGAGGTCACTGATCCAAGCTACTGGGAAGATCCCATTGTATAATCTGACTTGGGATCAGTTTGTTGCTCTCATCAAAGAAAATTTATGTCCTCAACATGAAGTTGAGAAGATTGAGAGTGATTTCTTAACTTTGGTTATGAAGAACTTAGACTGTCAAGCATATCTTACGAGCTTCAACACTATGTCACGATTGGTTCCATACTTGGTCACATCGGAACCGAAACGAATAGCTCGATTTATTGGAGGTTTAGCCCCGGAGATTAAGGCAAGTGTGAAAGCATCAAGACCTACTACCTTCAGGTCAGTGGCTGATGCGTGTGAGTGTCGTATAGTTTTTAATGTATATTTTAAGCCATTTTTAACACTTTACTCAAGTTTTAAATTTATAAAACACGATATTTACTAACACTAAACACACATATGGGTAAGTGCACCCATCGTGAGCGTAGTATAGTGTTGGTAAGATACCGAGGTCGTCCAAGGACACAAGAGCTTTTAGTACCGGTTTATCCTCAACGTCTAATCAAATCAAAAATTTAGAAAAAGGTTTTAAACTAGAAAATAAAAACTAAAAATGCTGAAAAATAAAAATAAAAACAGATAGACAAGATGAATCACTTGGATCCGACTCGCATTTAGTGTAACCTTTGATTATTTTCGCACTTTGCACTTTTTAAGAGATTATCTTAGTTATAGTAGTAGGCCCCTCTTTTGAAGGTGACGTTACCCTCAACCCAGTAGTTTGAGTCAGCAAGGATACAATCCTAAAGGGTTGGATTATTGAAAGATAATTAATTAAGTTATTAATGCATAAAGTGGTAGGCCCCTCTTTTGAAGGTGACGTTACCCTCGGCTAAGTAGTTTGAGTCAGCAGGGATACAATCCTAAATAGCCAGGTTAAAGTTTTAATAGTAGTTTACATATGAGGGGGTCAAGGAGTTCGGACCCCCGCCATCCAATACCAGTGGGTATTGAAGGAGGTCCTACTAAAATTGACCCAGGTCCTTGCAGGATCTATACACTGAACAAGGCAAAACTCTTACCAAACCATTCCCTTAACCCCCGACCAGGTAGCCAACATATCTCCATATAGACCGTGGAGATATGAATGGTGAAAATCTTTTATTTTATATAGACAGTAAAATAATGCCAAGACACCACGGAAAAATGATAAGGAAGATTCACCTTCAACATAAGAAACTAGTTATTAAAGTCATTAATACATAACCAAATAAAAAGTGCGAAAAGATTAAAAATAAAAAGTATTACACTAAACACTTGTCTTCACCAAGTGATGTAAGAGACTTAGGCAAACATGGCCTTTGATTGTCAAGAACTCTTACGATCAATCTTGGATCCCGAGACTACTCACACACTCTATGATGGATGATGGTGGTAGATGTGGGTTGTGATGGTGGTGGTGGGTGGGTGAAGTGTGAGAGAGGAGGTTTGCCAAGGGATGGTTTGCAAGTGAGCCAAGCACCCCTATTTATAGCCTGCATAGAAGCCCGGACACGGCCCCGTGTCCATTGGGCACGGCCCCGTGTCCACCCATCTTCTCTTTCTTCATTAAATGCAGTTTGTCTGCATTAGTTGACCACGCCCCCCTGTCCGCTGGGCACGACCCCGTGTGCAGAAGCGTATCTGTACTATCAAGATTTGCCTAGATTCTGTGAATCTTAGCATTGACCACGGCCCCGTGTCTGCTGGGCACGCCCCCGTGGTGGGTGATAGAAGCTTCTACAGCTTTGTCTTTTCTGCAGACACTTGGGCACGACCCCGTGCTCATTGAGCACGGGGCGTGTTCAGCAATCTGTTCTCTTGTTCTTGCGTGGGGAGATGCTGTCGAGGGGTCGGGCATGCCACGTTTATTCCTTTTCTTGTATTATTGTTAGATTTAGCTGCATTTTTGCTTCTTTTGTCCATTTAAGCTCTTTTAACCCTCAAAATACAAAAGGAAGACAAAAACACACTTTTTCCAACATTAGTACTAAAAAATGGTTAGTTTTATGCCACGTTTGATGTAATTTATATGTTGCTTTTTGCACACATCAAATACCCCAATACTTGAATCTTTGCTTGTCCTCAAGCAAAACTCTTTATAAGGTGGCTTACACTCCCAAATGGAACGGGTAGAAGAGAAGGTTTTTGGGCTTGTCATAGAGTGTCAGGATTCAAGATTATTTATTAGGTTTTATTTTTATTTTATCTTGAGTTAGGTGCAGTTATGTTCGCTCTTAAGATCTGGAGACACTATTTGGATGGTACAAAATGTGTGGTTTTCACAGACCACAAAAGTCTTCAGCATATTTTCAATCAGAAAGAACTCAACATGAGGCAAAGACGTTGGGTTGAACTTCTAAACGACTATGACTGCGAAATTCGCTACCATCCTGGTAAAGCGAATGTCGTGGCTGACGCTTTGAGTCGTAAAGAACGTGTCAAGCTTCATTGTGTTCGTGTTCAATCTGATATTCAAGCTCGATCTGATATTCAGACCCGCATCTCTCAGGCTCAACATGCTTGTGTTTCACAAGACTTGATGGGTAAGGAATTACCCTATCACATTAAGCCTGATCTTGAACTGAAGGACGATGGATCGTACTATTTCATGGACCGTTTGTGGGTCCCAAGCCTAGATGATCTTCGCACTTTGCTTATGGATGAAGCTCATAAGTCTTGTTATTCTATTCATCCTGGCTCAGATAAGATGTATAAGGATCTTCGTACTCAGTATTGGTGGCCTGGTATAAAGAAAGACATAGCCTTATACGTTTCAAAATGCCTTACTTGTCTTAAGGTTAAGGCTGAACACCAACATCCCTCTGGTCTTTTGGAGCAACCAGGGATTCCAGTTTGGAAATGGGAAAACATTGCTATGGATCTCATTACTAAACTTCCGCGCACTAAGAAGGGTCATGATGCCATCTGGGTAGTTGTTGATCGTCTTACTAAATCAGCGCATTTCCTGCCAATCCGTGAGGATCTATCTGCTGAAAAGCTTGCAAAAATCTATGTGGATGAAATCGTAACTCGACATGGTGTTCCTTTGAACATTATTTCTGATAGAGATGCTCGTTTCTCTTCTCGTTTTTGGAGAACCATGCAATCTGCTATGGGGACCCAACTTAATCTGAGCACTGCATATTATCCGCAATCTGATGGTCAATCTGAAAGAATAATCCAGACTTTGGAAGATATGCTTAGAGCTTGCGTGATCGATTTTGGTGGCAATTGGGATTCACATCTTCCATTGATTGAATTCTCCTACAACAACAGTTATCACTCCAGCATCAACATGGCTCCTTTCGAGGCTCTTTATGGTCGAAAATGTCGTTCACCAATCTGCTGGAATGAGATAGGTGAGGCTCAACTTACTGGACCTGACCTCATTCTAGAGACAACTGATAAGGTTAAGAAAGTTCGTGATAACCTCCAGACAGCTCGAAGCCGTCAAAAGAGTTACGCGGACCAACGACGCAAACCCTTGGAATTTCAAGTCGGTGATCGTGTATTACTTAAGGTCTCACCTTGGAAAGGTGTGATCAGATTTGGAAAGAAAGGAAAACTTGCACCTAGATATGTTGGACCATTCAAGATCGTCGAAAGAATCGGTAAGGTAGCCTACAGACTTGAGTTAGCTCCTTAACTTGGAAATGTTCATCCAACCTTCCACGTGTCCAATCTCAAGAAGTGTTTAGCTGATGAGAACCTCCACATACCACTTGACGAGATTCGTGTTGATAAAACACTACATTTTGTTGAGAAACCTGTGGAAATCATGGACCGAACAGTCAAATGGCTTAAACGCAAGCGCATTCCTTTGGTTAAAGTTCTCTGGGAATCTAAGTGTGGACCTGAGTTTACTTGGGAATGTGAAGATCAAATGAAGGCGAAGTATCCGCATCTTTTCTCACGAGTTTCCTCTAAACAAATTCCGGGACGAAATTTCCACAAGTAGGGGAGACTGTGACATCCGTGCTTGTAATCATTGTAAACAGTTCAGTTATCAATGAAATAAAGTTATTTGATCCCAACATTTGTTTGGTTATGTTTGATGTTTTTCATGTTTTGACTTTTATTCAATTTTAAACTCTATATCACTTTCTGGAGAGTTATACGCAAACTGGTATGTAAACGTAATCAGTTTAATGCGACAAATACTCCGGAACATCAGCATATGCTTAACATACCTTAAATAACCTTTACATAACTTAGAAATAAGTTTTGAAGGCTTTGGTATGACAAAATCAAGTCTATTCGCTCACAGGGACTAATTTTGACAAACTGCGAAAGTATGCCAAATTGAACTGTAACGAACATTCCGGAACATGACCATAAGTTAAACACACCTTAATATCCTTTACATAGCTTAGAAATAGGCTTTGAGGAGCTCGGTGTGCTAAAATAAACTTTATGCTCATTCAGGGACTAAAAGCGTCAAAAAGTGCATAAGTTTGCATTTTCGTGCATGACTTACGTTCTGAATACATCCGGACATCCAAAAATTTATGTAAGCACTAAAATATTTTATTTTATTGTTTGGCATAAGAAAAATCCATTCGTCGCGCAATTTGGATCGTTTTTCGCACTTATGCGCATTTCGTCGTAATTAAGCAAATATCGCGATTGTACGACCAAACAAACCGACATCCGGCATATTTTTGAGCATGTTTCATGTCCACAATGTTTAAGCATCATTTTAGGGCCTTAAAGTTGACTTGACGGGCCTTAGAAGTGTCGAAAATGGCTTAAAACACAACAGGGACCAAAACTGTCATTTCTACAAAGTTGCTGGTCTGCAGAACTTAGGCGGCCCGCGTGAGTTTCTGTTGCCTCTTACACGGCCCGCGAGGCCCTCCCAGATATGCAGAAACTGTTTTAATAGCTGTTTGCAGCTGTTATACACTCATTTTCCACTTACAAACGGTTTTTGCAACACCATGGGCCATTTCTATGGGCTCTAATGGTATTAGTAAACAAGGGGCACACTTGGACGGCCTAGATCGAAGCTCGTTTCCCGATAAATGATCCTAACAGTTCTAGCTTTCCTATAAATACCCCCCACCATTTCTTGTTGCAACCCACAATTTGAATCTGATTCACTCTCTAAGTGGAAGTATATACTTCCTACCTGAGAGTGAATCGGATCAAATACTTGCGGGGACCCTCTGTAAGTCTTCCTTCGTTCTTTTCATTCGTTTTAGCGTTAAAGTCAAACTTTGTTTGACTTACTGCATTGCCCAGTTTATGGTCAATGCGAAGTTCGTTTGAACTTCATAACGTGAGCGTAATCACGATGGTTATAATCCCTAGTGACTATACCTACTGATTACCACGTTATCTAGGCTCAGTGACGAGTCGTAGTTTCGGCCAAAATGCGTGTTCTCGCGTATTTTGTAACCAAACTACTCTAGGGTATCAAAACCGTTTGTTTTGATATCAAAACCTGTTTTCTAACTTAACTAAACATGTTCTAGCATGTTTAGCTCGTCACTTTTAGATTTGTGCTTTTCTAGGGTCGTAAGGGTAAGCGATCTAATCAATCGCTTATGCTTTCGAACCCGACCCATTTGGTCGATTATTAGGATCCGACCAAACACTTTAGGTGACCATAGTTGTATAGGGAATAACCTTCCGAGGTTATACCTTCTGGTCACATCGTTTGAGTAGTTGTATGATAGGTAGTATATATGCCTTAGGTAAATTACCAAAATGCCCTTTTTACGCCAAAATTCATTTTAAGCCTATGTAACCTAATTTTTTATATCTAAACTGATTTAGCAACAATATTAGACATGTTGAGGCATATTTTACTTGTCATAGGACTAGTTAGACGGTCCAAACGCATTTTACGCGAACGTCACGTTAAAGTAGCATAAGCTACCTAAACAGGTCGTAACGGGTCAAAAGCACTTAGGATAAGTTACGTTTTAGTATGTAGGCTTTGTTAAACCATATTACATGAGTACCTACACTCATTTGGTTTACGAACCCTCATGCTACCCGATCCTCTGATTAGGTCCGTTTATTAATGTAGTTACCTATATTAGGTGCCGTTTGATTTCGTAATCTTCTAGCTTTGCTTGGTGGATATCTAAAGTCTATTGAGCAATCTTAAGTGAGTACATAGACCCCTCTTTTATTGTTTTTCAAACTTTTTGGGGTGAAACACATGTGCCTACTTGTTATTTTCATGCTTTCCATGTTTTCATATTATATACTTGCTATGTTCATTAGTACACTATTAGTACATAATTTCATTTGTCTTGCTATGTATGTTAACTTAGCATATTTAGCACATTGATTTACATGACTTTTCTGCTTTTGCTATGTATGTTAACTCAGCATATTTAGCACATTGATTTACATGACTTTTCTGCTTTGTATGTTTACTTAGCATACTTAGTACATTGTTTTTACCTGACTTTTCTGCTTTGTATGTTAACTTAGCATACTTAGTACATTACTTTCATCACATGTTTACAATTTGATATGACATTTGGTTTGTTCAACGGGTCTAAACTACATTCATTAACATTAGCTACGCCGCTCGGTAGTAAGTAATGGTACCATAGGACTTGACAAATCCCGTTCCTAATATCCTAGGTTTGTTTGGATGTAAGGAATAACTGAATCCGAAAACATTTTACTTTGATAATCTTTACTCTTAGGTTATCCTGCTGTCTCAAGGCTTGAATGTATGCGTTAACTTACTGCATAAATGTTTGTATCCGTAAAACATGTATTTATCTTACAAAACATAACTTTTTATTGATTTAAAATACTTTGTTTTGTACATTTTTACTTGTGGTTTAAGTAGTCTCATTTTACTTACCATACATAACTTTTATTTATACATTACATGGTTTATATTGACAATAGACTTGGTTTACTCATAAACTTTTGACAATTGGTTTAAACATTACATTTTGGTGGTTTGTTTGGGTAAGTGATTTACATAACGAGGCGACATGTAGTATGATAAAAGCATGGTGGATACGCCGCTGGTACTTCCTATATATAAGTGCTTTTGTGGTATTACATATCGTAGCGTTATTTAAACCATTTCAGTTATACATATTACATTTACAACACATTTTCACTTAAACATTTTTTTACAAATAAACTTGGTTTATACAAACTCTTTTTACTTGGTTATTCTTTTAACCATACAATATTCTTTTATACATATACATATCATCTGATTTTGCTAAACGTTTTTCAAATGATTTATAAAACAAAACAATTAACAAGGTTCATGACTTATTTTTATTATACATTTCTTTAAACTCAAGTCATGAATCCTATTTTCCTAAAACCTATGTATCTCACATGCATTTTTATGCTGACGTACCTATTTTCACATGTGTTTTCAGGAGCTGTTGCTTAGGATGTTCGTGACACACTAGGGCGGACCTGTGCCTTAGAGACTTAAAATAAAGATAGACTTAGCTTAATTATGTTGTGTACTCTTTGGTTCTTGTTTTGAAACAATGTATTCCACCTTTGGTTATTGAATAAAATGTAATTTAAATTACCATGGTTATGGAACAATAATTCTGTTACAACACTCTCCGACGTTTCCGCCATGATTTGATGTTTTACGTGGTCGGGGTGTGACACTATACACCTTTGTAAATATCAAGAGGACTTTTGGGGGAAGGGTTAGGCTTGGGTTAAAGGTAGGTGGTTGGGTTAGTGGTTAGTAGAAAAGGGCGAAATATGTAAAAAGCGTCGGTTTTCGTAAAACATTTTGTTTTTGTGACTTTTTATTCTAATGAAACATTATTCAAACAAGCCTTCTTTTGATGCTTTGTTTGTTTATTTCTAACTTCATTTTTCTTTTCTTCTCTATATTTTTTTTTAATAATAAGGAAGTCACAAGAAAACCGGGCTTTGTTACTAAAATAAAGGGTTTAAAATGAAAAAGGGTTTTGGTGGGTAAAAAGGGTGTTTGATTTGGGTTAAGAAATGAAAAGGTTTAGGCTCAAAGGGGGTAACTAGGGGAATTTTGGGTAGGTGGTAAAAAAAATAATGGTGTTGAAATAAAAAGGGTTAGTCCTAATGCCTCGATCATTTACTTACTTGGGTTTAAGTTGGTAAGGACCGGGAATGTATTGTCGTGACAAGTTCTAGAGTCGTAAGAACCAAGCGGCTATTCACACAAGAAACGAAAAATGAGCATTTAGTTTAAAGATGTGTATTTATATGCTCAATAAAGGCTCAAAACTCACTTTTTTGTGGGAATGGGTTTTTATGTGATCAAGTATATATAATCATATTTTAATTAGATTTGTCATGCCGTTTCATAATTTTCTTATGTTGGTTCTTTTTATCACGACGCTATCGGTTGTAAATTTGTAAAAATATCACCTTTTTAGAACTTGTAATTCCCAAATTAAACCAAGACAAGTAAAAAAAAGATTTTGAAAAAAATTTGGGGTGTTTAGCGGTTCCAATAGAGTTTTGTGTAAGGCTTGTAATTAGGACTTGCAAAATTCAAGGTTTTAGCATCCCCCCCCCCACACACACTTAAATTACACATTGTCCTCAATGTGTCCCAAAAATAAGTTTTTAGGTTGATTGAATGTGTAAAAGTGTGTTTAAAAACAAATTTTTATGTTACTGGGCATCTGGACACGGGCCCGTGGTGTCTGGGCACGGCCCCATGTTCAGGTTGCCAGTAACAGAAATCATTAAAAAGAAACAGAAGCCTGGGCACGGGGGCGTGTTCAGCGAACACGCCCCGTGTCCAGTTACCTGAACTGGGCTATCCTCTGCAGATGGTTCAGCACGGGGCCGTGTTGGCTGGACACGGCCCCTTGCCGAACTTGCTGTAATGAAGAAAAATTTACGGGAGGCTCTGTTTTTGTGCATGGGGCGTTGGTTCAAGTTTCCCTTGGTATCCTTCACCATCCCGAGTGTGTTTTATTCCTGAAAATTAAAACTAAACTGGAAAACATAAAAAAATTAATCTAAACTAAATATGGATAGTTCCGCGGAATGCCTCCGTGGTGCGCCACGTTTATAATGGTCCTTGGCTAGACCCAAAACCAGTCATATGCTACCCAAGTGGGATGTTTTGCATCCCATGTTGCACCGTCGGAGAGCATCATCCAAACTTGAGTCTATGACCTTCATGTAATTGACCGGGTCATCGTCTTCTACTCTCTTACCAACTCCGAACTTCATTTCCTTGTCCCCAACCCTCAATGTTAGTGTTCCACCATTCATATCTACCACAGCGTGGGCCGTAGCTAGGAATGGCCTTCCTAAGATGAGTGGTACTTCGGTATCTTCCTCCATATCTAGTATGATAAAGTCGGCCGGGAAGACAAATTCTCCGACTTTAACCAATAGATTTTTGGCGACACCTTGTGGATATTTAACGGACCTATCGGCGAGTTGTATACTCATTTTTGTAGGGCTTGTTTTCCCTAAGCCGAGTCGGTCGAACATTGATGCGGGCATGAAGTTGATGCTAGCCCCAAGATTGGCTAGTGCATTACGTATGGGTGATTCCCCAATCGAACAAGGGATGGTGAAGCTTCCGGGATCGATCTTCTTTTGCGGGAGTATGTTGAGTAGCAAGGCGGAGCATTCTTCACTTAAATTAACTAATTGCAATGATTCAATTTTCCTTTTGTGAGTGAGGAAGTCCCTCATAAATTTAGAATATTTAGGCATTTGGGTTAGGACTTCAACAAATGGAATATTAACATGCAATTGTTTTAGTAAATTTATGAACTTTGTGAATTGCTCATCAGTCTTTTGGCGAATTAACCGACCGGGCTACGGAACCGGAGGATTCTTGGGGGGCTCTTGACTTGGTGTAGGGGCCCGTCTCTTGTTGGGGCGTTGGTGGAGTTGTGGTTTGGCTAGATTGACTCTTTTCAGCTAAAGGTAATGGAGCCTCCTTGGGACCCACGGTACGGTTTCTCAATGTAATGAGATGTACTTGCGCCTTTGGGTTGGTTTCGGTATTGCTTGGTAACGCGCCTTGTGGTCTCTCGGACATATTTTGAGCTAGTTGATTTATTTATTTTTCAATGTTTTGAATACTAGCTTGTTGATTTCTAAAATTCGATTCCAGTTGTTGAAATCGATCTGAGTTTTTCTTTTCGGTGTCGGAGATGAGGCGAGATACGGTATCTTCAAGCCTTTCTCGTCCCCCTTGTTGTTGAGAGAAATTTTATGACTCGTTTCTTGGTTGTTGAAAGTTTGTTCATTGGTTTAGACTTTGTTGGTTACTACTATTGCCGGGTTCTCTCCAACCAAGGTTAGGGTGGTTACGCCATCCTTGGTTGTAGGTACCCGTTGGGGGACCTGACGGCCTAGGTCTATTATCAATGTAGTTTACCGATTCTGTTTGATTATCCATTTCTTTCATACAACTCCAATTTTCATGTGGCCCACCACACCCCTCGCAAGCCATAACCGAAGCCGTTTTTGCCATTTCTAACTTTTTGATTTTTGAAGAAAGGGCTTCGATTTGGGCTTGCAAGGAGGTGCTCTCATCAACCTTATGGGCGCCCGGGACAATAGATTTTGTGCCTCAGGGAGTGTGCCATTGAAAATTGGTTTGAGCAATTTCCTCAATTTGATTATAAATTTCATTTGGGCGGCGATTACCTAAAAGTCCCCCGGAGCTAGAGTCGAGTGTCTGTCTTGTGTGTGGCAACAACCCATTATAGAAAGTGGATACTTGTTGCCATACCGCAAGACCATGATGAGGACACTTTCTTAGTAACTCCTTGAACCTTTCCCAAGTTTCATATAAGGATTCCCCGTCCTCTTGTGAATATGTGTTAATTTCAGTCATTAATTTAGCCGTTTTAGCAGGAGGGAAATACTTATATATAAACTTTTGGGCTAGTTCATCCCAGGTGTTTACCGAGCCAACTGGGAGGGTATTAAGCCAAGCCTTAGCTCGGTCTTTTAGTGAAAATGGAAACATTCGAAGGCGGATGGCGTCATTTGATGCTCCATTGATCCGAAAAGTATCACATATCTCCAAGAAGTTAGTGATATGTAAATGGGGATCTTCGTCCGCAAGCCCATGGAAGGTTGCGGAGTTTTGGAGCATTTGTATCAAATGCGGCCGAAGTTCAAAGTTGTTGGCCTCGACATTCGGTGCATTGATAGCAGCGCTGAGATTTCCTACGGTGGGTCGTAGGTAATCTATGAGGGTACGTTGATCCGCCATTGGAAGTAGGTCCCCTAAAACTTTCTCTTGGTTTTTAGCTTTAAGTCTTTTTCTTAGAAAGCGTTCGGGTTCGTCTAGGGGTTCTTTTATGTCTCTACTAGAACTGGAGCTCATACACTGCGTAGAAAGTTCAGATGTGGCGCCTGGGTTCCAAGTTCTGCAATAAAAACAAAAAGAACGTTGGTCAGAAGTTTCACCACGGCCCCGTGCTCAGCTGAACATGGCCCGTGGTCGGAGACACATAAGTTGTTTTCCGGATCCCTGTTACTGGGGAGCTCGACACAGTCCCGTGCTTAACTCTCTGTAACTCGGAAAATAAAAACTGTCAGTGACAATGCTGGGCACGGCCCGTATCCGACCAGGCACGGCCCGTGCTGAGCTCTGCAGAAGCTGAAAATCTAAGAAAAATCCTAAAAAAAAACAGAAAAATAAGAAAAAATGATTAGGCCGTTGATTCCTAACTTTCATAAAATCCTTGTGTCCCCGGCAACGGCGCCAAAAACTTGATGCGTGTGAGTGTCGTATAGTTTTTAATGTATATTTTAAGCCCTTTTTAACACTTTACTCAAGTTTTAAATTTATAAAACACGATATTTACTAACACTAAACACACATATGGGTAAGTGCACCCATCGTGAGCGTAGTATAGTGTTGGTAAGATACCAAGGTCGTCCAAGGACACAAGAGCTTTTAGTACCGGTTTATCCTCAACGTCTAATCAAATCAAAAATTTAGAAAAAGGTTTTAAACTAGAAAATAAAAACTAAAAATGCTGAAAAATAAAAATAAAAACAGATAGACAAGATGAATCACTTGGATCCGACTCGCATTTAGTGTAACCTTTGATTATGTAAGACCCTACTTCGTACATGACAAAAGTCACAGCGGAAACACGAACCATAAAATTTCTTTCATTATAAATATCTCAACTTATTTAAAATTTAACTTTAACATAGCTCTTTCTCATAAATCCGTCATTCTCTTATTTACTATTTGAAAACATAGCTTATGTTTACTACATTATACACATCAACGTTCTCGTACAATCTCTCTAGTGACTCGATCCTCGATCTCCAATCCTTGGTTATCCTCATGACTGGTAATACCTGCGTTCACCACATAAAATTCACAACATTAGTACACATTATAAACCTACAAGGTTTTCACGTTTACATCTCGCTTCGTTAATTCTTTACATCCCAGCTTTTCCATCCTGTCATACCATCCGTGATGAGACTTCCTTGTTATTCCTGCATTTCACTTATTGTCACACCCCGACCACGTGTAACATACAAAACGTGGCGGAAACGTCAGGGAGTGTTGTAACAGAATTAATGTTTCATAACCATGGATACCAAAAAGTGTTTCGTTTTATTAAACATTGAATAATTACATCGTCTGGAAATCTAAATACACAATTTAAACATAGTCTATCATTGTTATTGAGTCACTAAGGCCTTGTCCAGTCCTATGTGAGCATGCATCCTATCAATCGATATCTTTCAACAATACCTGAAACATATGTGAAAACGAGGTCAGCAAAGAAATGCTGGCGAGTACATAGGTTTTGTGAAAATAAGATTCATGACTTCTGTTGAGGAAAATGTTTAGTCATGAACCTTGTAATTTGCTTTGTCTTTGAAAATCATTTGAAAAATAATAAGTTCAGATGATATGTATAAATAAGAGAATAATGCATGATTAAATGAATAACCATGTAAAATGAGTTTGTATAAGTTAAGTTGTTTGTACAACAATGTATTGTGAAAAGTATGTTATTTGTATAAAATGTTATATGTTTAAATTGAAATGATTTAAACAACGCCACGATATGTAATACCATATAAGCACTTATATATAGGAAGTACCAGCGGCGTATCCACCATGCTTATATCATATTACACACGCCTCGTTACTTAATTCACTTACTCAAACCAAACCAACAATGTAAGATGTCTATGTGTAAACCAACTGCCAAATGTATTGGAATAATATGTCAAAATGTTCATGTCAAGATGTAAATCATGTTATGTATAACCAATATCAAAAAGTGTTTGTGTCAAATGTAAACCATGTAATGTGTAACCAAAATGATATGTATGGCTAGTGAAATGCATCAACTAAACCATAGGTGAAACTCACAAAACAAAGTATTGAAGTAAAACTTGGTTTAAATCAATACTATGTCTCGTGGAAATGCATGATCAAATGTAAATCATGTCCAAATGTTTACCCAATCGTTAAAACATTTTGTGAAATCATTCAAATCGTTCTTGTTTTAATCGTTCAAATCGTTCTTGTTTTAATCGTTCAAATCGTTCTTGTTTTAATTGTGAAACTACTTTATGGTCGATTTTCTAATAACATTCAAACCTTCTTGACTCGTTCATCGTTCCAACTCGTTCTCGTTCTTAACAAACCCTTACCAAAGGGTAAATTAATAATTACAGATTCAGTCATTACCCAAAATACCCACACATAACCATGGGTATAGAGAATAACGGGATTTATCAGATCCTATGGTACCATAACCTAATACTGGTCGGCTTGATCATTGCTAATGAATGTCATTGGTTATGTAACTACAACCAACAAGTTTGTTCACTTTATTGAAATCGTTCTTGAAACCATTGTAATTGTTTTTGAAACCATTGTAATCGTTCTTGAAACCATTGTTATCGTTCTTGAAACCACATTGTAATTGTTTTTGAAACCATTGCAATCGTTCTTGAAACCATTGTTATTGTTTTTGAAACCATATTGTAATTGTTTTTGAAAACATTGTAATCGTTCTTGAAATCATTGTTAAGACATTTAGCACATATGAGTCACCCCAAAACAGTTGAAAACAGTAAAAGAGGGGAATAATGTACTCGCCTGAGAATGCTTAGAGGTCTTGAACAACAACCAAACAAAGCTAGAGGGAGCACGGAATCAGTCGGCAATCTAAAACTATATAAATAAACCGGACTTAAATCGGGAGATCGGATAGGATGAGGCTTGGTAAACCAATTGAGTATTGGAACTCATATGATATGGTTTAACAAGGCCTACATACTACATTGAGACTAACCTAAGTGCTTTCGACCCATCGCGACCCATTAAGGTAACATACGCTACTTTAACGCGTCGTGCGCGCAAAGCGCGTTCGAGACGTCTAACTAGTCCTATGACAAGTATTATATGCTTAAACGTGTTTAATCATGTTGTATAATCAGTTATGTACAAAAGTTTAGGTTACATAAGCTTAATTACCAATTATACATGAAAAGGGTATTTTGGTAATTTACCTAAGGCACATAAACTACCTATCATACAACTACTTAAACGATGTGACCATAAGGTATAACCTCGGAAGGTTATTCCCTATACACTATGGTCACCTAATGTATTTGGTCGGATCCTAATGATCGACCAAACTGGGTCGGGTTCGAAGGTATAAGCGATTTATTAGATCGCTTACCCTTACGACCCTAGACAACGTGGTAATCAGTAGGCATAGTCCCAAGGGACTATGACCATCGTGATTACAATCACGTTGCGAAGTTCAAACGAACTTCGCATTGACCATAAGCTGGTCAATGCTGAAAGTCAAACAAAGTTTGACTTTCGGACTCGAAAAGCAATAAAAGAATGAAAAGAACGAAAGAATACTTACGAAGGGTCCCCGAATGCTAATCTAGATCGAAATAACTTAGGTATGAAACAAAGGTTCCAACTTAGAGTCTTTAAGATCAGATTCTAGTGGTTTTGAAGCAATGGGGGGTGGGGTCTTTATAGTTTTCGGGTAACCGTTAAGATCGTTTCAAGGAAACCGTGCTCGAATCCTACCCGTACATGTGTTGCAAAGTTGTGGTGACTAAAAATGGTCCTTATCAGCTGAATAGGCAAGTTGAGAATGTGTGGTGGTGGATAAAACAGCTGGAATCTGCTGACTGTTCAAACTTATCTGTTCTGTAAGGCTGATGCGGCCCGCTTCAGGATCAGGAAAACCTCAGGCGGGCCGCCTGGGGCTTCTGATCAGCAAATAAGTTTCATAAATGACAGTTTCAGTCCCTGTTGTGTTTTAAGCCCATTTTCGGCACTTCTAAGGCCCGTCAAGCCAACTTTAAGGCCCTAAAATGATGCCTAAACATTGTGGACATGAAACA
Source organism: Helianthus tuberosus (assembly GCA_030545235.1). NCBI lineage: Eukaryota > Viridiplantae > Streptophyta > Magnoliopsida > Asterales > Asteraceae > Helianthus > Helianthus tuberosus. Next base: position 76,876,069 of record CM060408.1, read on the forward strand.
TGCTCAAAAATATGTCGGATGTTGGTTCGTTTGGTCGTACGAACGCGATGTTCGCTTAATTACGACGGAATGCGCACAAGCGCGAAAAACGATCCAAATGACGCGACGAATGGATTTTTCTTATGCCAAACACTAAAATAAAATATTTTAGTGCTTACATAAATTTTTGGATGTCCGGATGTATTCAGAACGTAAGTTATGCGCGAAAATGCAAACTTGTGCACTTTTTGACACTTTTAGTCCCTGAATGACCCAAAAGTTTGTTTTAGCATACCGAACCCATCAAAGCCTATTTCTAAGCTATGTGAAGGATATTTATGGTATGTTTAACTTATGGTCATGTTCCGGAATGTTTGTTACAGTTCAAATTGGCATACTTTCGCAGTTTGTCAACTTGAGTCCCTGTAAGCGATTTAACTTGATTTTGCCATACCAAAGCCTTTGAAACTTATTTCTAAGTTATGTAAAGGTTATTTAAGGTATGTTAAGCCTATTTCACTATTCCAGAGTGTTCGTTGCATTAAACTGGTTATATTTACTCATCAGATCGCGTATAACCTTCCAGAAAGTGATTTAAAGCTTGAAATCGAACAAAATTTGATATGTGCAAATGATACACATATTTTTACAAATCCCAAGTATGAAACACAAAATTTCATTGGTTCGGTATTTGTTTGATGGCCGTAGAGGCACAGGTGTTACAGTCTCCCCTACTTTAGGAAATTTCGTCCCGAAATTTATTTAGAGGAAACTTGTGAGAGCTTGAAAGCATGAAGTTGAAAAGATCGAACAACATTGGTTAGGGTTCTGAACTTCTAGTAACCTTAATAACATTATGCTTGCAATGTAAGAGGGACACTTATATACAAGTATATGAAGCGCCATTGGTGCGTCCACCGTACCTCCATTACATCGTTCTCATTTTGTTATTGTTGTCGCTATCGGTTCTTACACATAATAAATCTTACTGAGTTTCTGTGCACTAAATTTCATAATTATGTACGCGTCCATAATTAGACAATTCCTTGCACAGTTCACACAGTCTATTTTATAATGTGTAGGGTAAAACCAAATGAACAATCCTGTGATGAGTGTGACTAGACCGCCATAGAGTCCTTTTAATTAAATCAATAAATGATCTAAATAGACTATCAAGGAGTCTGTTCAGCTACATCACTAGATGTCGTTCTTTAACCAAATTGTGAATCAATCTTTTAGACTAGACCACTAAAAGGATCTCTTATGAATCATGAAGCGATACTATATAATCCAAGGGTCTTAACTATTACATAGAAGCCCATTAAGGATTTAAGGTAGTACCTTTTGAATATCCTACTATGAATCCCTCATATGAAGATATGAAAGATTCTATGAGGATTTGAAAATCGGATCACACAAAAACATAGAAGAGAACACATAAACACATATCACATAATCGCATAATCGCATACTCGCATAATTATTTAATTTGACCTTTAAATTTGTTATCTTTGGACACGATTATTTAAAGCATACAAGGAATCAAATCCTTAATTGCAGCAATTTGGATGGATCCACATGAATACCCTGCTTGTTGACTACATGACCCAAAAACTGAACTTCTTTAAGCCAAAATTTCCTCTTGGAGGATTTAGCGAAAAGTTTGTTCCTTCTTTAGGGGTTCCAATGTCAACGAAGGTGTTGATCGTGATCGGCTCGGGATATGAATAGATCAAGATGTCATTAACAACAATGACGAACTGATCCAAATAAGGCTTACAGACTCTATTTATTAAGTCCTTGAAGATGGCTGGAGCATTTGTCAACCCAAAAGGCATGACTGTAAACTCGTAATGGCCATACTTCGTGCAGAAAACCGTTTTGGGAATATCTTCTTCGAGAATACAAAGTTGATGATACCCAAAACGCAAATCGATCTTGGAAAAGCATGAAACGCTATGCAGTTGATCGGAGAAATCGTTGATTTAAGGTAGGGGATATCGATTCTTGATGGTAAGCTTACTAGGCTTACGTTAATCGATATACATTCGAAAAGATCCATTTTTCTTTTCACAAAGAGGACAGGAGTTTCTCCAAGGTGAAAAGTTCGGACGGATGAATCCTTTATCAGACAACTCTTGAAGCTGTTTTGATAATTCTTGCATCTCGAACGGTGCAAGACGATAAGATACTTTAGATTTAAAAGAAACAAGTGTTTGAGGTTCTTAGGGAGATCACAAGTGATCATAAAAATGACAGAACCACACGAGTAGTTTTGTCTTTGTGTTGACATCATAAGGTTGGATCAAACATTCATACAATTGCATTAGTTAAAAAAATAAAACCACAAATTTTTATTTATATAACAACCGCATTGTCTTTAAATGTTACAAGATAACAACCAGAGGAAATACAAAATACTAATCGTTCATCGCTGCATCGTTGATTGCCTCATTGATGTTAAACACTCGACCACGTGCTGAATTCACATTGACGTTGACGTTCGCATTTGGGTTTGCGTTAGCATTTGCATTCACCAGTCTCGGACAGTTGTGGCGGAAGTGACCAATCTCTCCGCAGTTGAAACATGACCCCAGTGGAAATCTCGCAGCATTCCCTTGAACCGGAGCTTGAACCTGAGCAACCTGATTTTGTCCCAAACGACAAACATTGGCCAAATGCCCAAGTTTACCACACGTCGTGCATTGCCAGCAAGCTTGTTGTACCGCGTGATGACCGTTGCAGCGTGCACAATGAGGTGCGGTACCGGCATATGCTTTCTTTGCAGGTGGCTGAGCTGGTGGGTTCCGCGGGTTCTGAGCAGTCTGTGCTGTAACAGCAAAGTTCTGAACACCCTTTCGCTTTCTTGATTTCTTTGACGTCTCACCTTCCTTACCCTTCTTGTTTTGACCTTTCTTGCTATCCTCCTTGTCAGACCCCTGCTTCTTACCCTTGTCACCCTTTCTGTGTAACTTATTCTTCCGAATCTGCGACTCAGTCAATGTCGCAGCTAACTCGATCGCCTGACGGAGTGTGGTAGGGCTACTACCAGTAAGGATGTCTTGTACCGAGTCAGGTAGGCCGTCGATGTACCTTTCGATAGCCTTGTCGAGTGGGGTAACCATTGTAGGGCAAAGCAGACTCAACTCCTCAAACCTATCAGTATACGCCCTGTGCTCACCACTATCTTTCTTCAACTCATCAAATTCCTTCTCCAAAGCTCGCTGCTCATGACGAGGACAAAATTCCCTCATCATAAGGGCCCTAAGTTCAGCCCATGTCTGTGCTAGAGCAACTTCTGCACCACGATCCCTCATAACCCCGTTCCACCATGTGAGAGCCCTCTTCTGAAACACACTCGAAGAAAACTCGACCTTGCGATTGTCAGGACACTGTACGTGGCGGAAAGTATTCTCAATGCTCTCGAACCATTGAAGAAGCCCAGTCGCTCCTTCAGAACCACTAAACTTGAGTGGTTTAGCCTGGTTAAAATCCTTGTATTTGCATGGAACATTGTTGTTGTTGTTGGCTTGGTTCCATTGAGCAAAGAGGTTTGGGAATTGAGCAGCCATTTGCTGCGCAATGATTTCTGCCAATTCAGCAGTCGCTATCTGGTTTTCGCGTCGTGGAGGCATTCTAAAAGAGGAAACATGAAAGGAAACGAGTGAGAGAATTAGACGAAAAGAATGAGATGAAACAAATCTGATGAAAGCAAGGATAGTGGTCATTTGTTTGTTACTACCAAGCAACAACCGACACACAGTGACTAACCAAAGTAAATGGATCAAAAATAATGTATCGCGAAGACATGCTCGCCTATAAGTGAACACTCATCCCAAGAATTCCCAGGTAAGCACAACTGGTCTCGCGTCTGATGAGATATTTACGAAGTGCTTGCCTAGACAGAAAACCCAGAATACAGGCATTCACCCTTCCAGTTTGCACGTGTTCACATTATTTAAAACCCAAAACCTTGACGAGATTTTGAAAACTCAAAGGGGTTCAAAACCATATAACAGAGGGTTCAAAACCTAGTAATCAATCATCCTAGAACAGATGATTAGTTTTCAAAGCGGTTTTGAATTTTATGTTCTTGTTGTGGTCGTCGCCTAAGGATAGGTGACGGTATTATTTTATAACTAAACGCAAGTAAACTCGCGTTAGGGTCCTAGAAAGGTTATAGACTAGGTCAAAGCATTACTAATAACCTAATTCCCTATAACCATTGGCTCTGATACCATCTTTTCTGTCACACCCCGACCACGTGTAACATACAAAACGTGGCGGAAACGTCGGGGAGTGTTGTAACAGAATTAATGTTTCATAACCATGGATACCAAAAAGTGTTTCGTTTTATTAAACATTGAATAATTACATCGTTTGGAAATCTAAATACACAATTTAAACATAGTCTATCATTGTTATTGAGTCACTAAGGCCTTGTCCAGTCCTATGTGAGCATGCATCCTATCAATCGATATCTTTCAACAATACCTGAAACATATGTGAAAACGAGGTCAGCAAAGAAATGCTGGCGAGTACATAGGTTTTGTGAAAATAAGATTCATGACTTCTGTTGAGGAAAATGTTTAGTCATGAACCTTGTAATTTGCTTTGTCTTTGAAAATCATTTGAAAAATAATAAGTTCAGATGATATGTATAAATAAGAGAATAATGCATGATTAAATGAATAACCATGTAAAATGAGTTTGTATAAGTTAAGTTGTTTGTACAACAATGTATTGTGAAAAGTATGTTATTTGTATAAAATGTTATATGTTTAAATTGAAATGATTTAAACAACGCCACGATATGTAATACCATATAAGCACTTATATATAGGAAGTACCAGCGGCGTATCCACCATGCTTATATCATATTACACACGCCTCGTTACTTAATTCACTTACTCAAACCAAACCAACAATGTAAGATGTCTATGTGTAAACCAACTGCCAAATGTATTGGAATAATATGTCAAAATGTTCATGTCAAGATGTAAATCATGTTATGTATAACCAATATCAAAAAGTGTTTGTGTCAAATGTAAACCATGTAATGTGTAACCAAAATGATATGTATGGCTAGTGAAATGCATCAACTAAACCATAGGTGAAACTCACAAAACAAAGTATTGAAGTAAAACTTGGTTTAAATCAATACTATGTCTCGTGGAAATGCATGATCAAATGTAAATCATGTCCAAATGTTTACCCAATCGTTAAAACATTTTGTGAAATCGTTCAAATCGTTCTTGTTTTAATCGTTCAAATCGTTCTTGTTTTAATCGTTCAAATCGTTCTTGTTTTAATTGTGAAACTACTTTATGGTCGATTTTCTAATAACATTCAAACCTTCTTGACTCGTTCATCGTTCCAACTCGTTCTCGTTCTTAACAAACCCTTACCAAAGGGTAAATTAATAATTACAGATTCAGTCGTTACCCAAAATACCCACACATAACCATGGGTATAGAGAATAACGGGATTTGTCAGATCCTATGGTACCATAACCTAATACTGGTCGGCTTGATCATTGCTAATGAATGTCATTGGTTATGTAACTACAACCAACAAGTTTGTTCACTTTATTGAAATCGTTCTTGAAACCATTGTAATTGTTTTTGAAACCATTGTAATCGTTCTTGAAACCATTGTTATCATTCTTGAAACCACATTGTAATTGTTTTTAAAACCATTACAATCGTTCTTGAAACCATTGTTATTGTTTTTGAAACCATATTGTAATTGTTTTTGAAAACATTGTAATCGTTCTTGAAATCATTGTTAAGACATTTAGCACATATGAGTCACCCCAAAACAGTTGAAAACAGTAAAAGAGGGGAATAATGTACTCGCCTGAGAATGCTTAGAGGTCATGAACAACAACCAAACAAAGCTAGAGGGAGCACGGAATCAGTCGGCAATCTAAAACTATATAAATAAACCGGACTTAAATCGGGAGATCGGATAGGATGAGGCTTGGTAAACCAATTGAGTATTGGAACTCATATGATATGGTTTAACAAGGCCTACATACTACATTGAGACTAACCTAAGTGCTTTCGACCCATCGCGACCCATTAAGGTAACATACGCTACTTTAACGCATCGTGCGCGCAAAGCGCGTTCGAGACGTGTAACTAGTCCTATGACAAGTATTATATGCCTAAACGTGTTTAATCATGTTGTATAATCAGTTATGTACAAAATTTTAGGTTACATAAGCTTAATTACCAATTATACATGAAAAGGGTATTTTGGTAATTTACCTAAGGCACATAAACTACCTATCATACAACTACTTAAACGATGTGTCCATAAGGTATAACCTCGGAAGGTTATTCCCTATACACTATGGTCACCTAATGTATTTGGTCGGATCCTAATGATCGACCAAACTGGGTCGGGTTCGAAGGTATAAGCGATTTATTAGATCGCTTACCCTTACGACCCTAGACAACGTGGTAATCAGTAGGCATAGTCCCAAGGGACTATGACCATCGTGATTACAATCACGTTGCGAAGTTCAAACGAACTTCGCATTGACCATAAGCTGGTCAATGCTGAAAGTCAAACAAAGTTTGACTTTCGGACTCGAAAAGCAATAAAAGAATGAAAAGAACGAAAGAATACTTACGAAGGGTCCCCGAATGCTAATCTAGATCGAAATAACTCAGGTATGAAACAAAGGTTCCAACTTAGAGTCTTTAAGATCAGATTCTAGTGGTTTTGAAGCAATGGGGGGTGGGGTATTTATAGTTTTTGGGTAACCGTTAAGATCGTTTCAAGGAAACCGTGCTCGAATCCTACCCGTACATGTGTTGCAAAGTTGTGGTGACTAAAAATGGTCCTTATCAGCTGAATAGGCAAGTTGAGAATGTGTGGTGGTGGATAAAACAGCTGGAATCTGCTGACTGTTCGAACTTATCTGTTCTGTAAGGCTGATGCGGCCCGCTTCAGGATCAGGCAAACCTCAGGCGGGCCGCCTGGGGCTTCAGATCAGCAAATAAGTTTCATAAATGACAGTTTCAGTCCCTGTTGTGTTTTAAGCCCATTTTCGGCACTTCTAAGGCCCGTCAAGCCAACTTTAAGGCCCTAAAATGATGCCTAAACATTGTGGACATGAAACATGCTCAAAAATATGTCGGATGTTGGTTCGTTTGGTCGTACGAACGCGATGTTCGCTTAATTACGACGGAATGCGCACAAGCGCGAAAAACGATCCAAATGACGCGATGAATGGATTTTTCTTATGCCAAACACTAAAATAAAATATTTTAGTGCTTACATAAATTTTTGGATGTCCGGATGTATTCAGAACGTAAGTTATGCGCGAAAATGCAAACTTGTGCACTTTTTGACACTTTTAGTCCCTGAATGACCCAAAAGTTTGTTTTAGCATACCGAACCCCTCAAAGCCTATTTCTAAGCTATGTGAAGGATATTTATGGTATGTTTAACTTATGGTCATGTTTCGGAATGTTTGTTACAGTTCAAATTGGCATACTTTCGCAGTTTGTCAACTTGAGTCCCTATAAGCGATTTAACTTGATTTTGCCATACCAAAGCCTTCGAAACTTATTTCTAAGTTATGTAAAGGTTATTTAAGGTATGTTCAGCCTATTTCACTATTCCGGAGTGTTCGTTGCATTAAACTGGTTATATTTACGCATCAGATCGCGTATAACCTTCCAGAAAGTGATTTAAAGCTTGAAATCGAACAAAATTTGATATGTGCAAATGATACACATATTTTTACAAATCCCAAGTATGAAACACAAAATTTCATTGGTTCGGTATTTGTTTGATGGCCGTAGAGGCACAGGTGTTACACTTATAACTCCAGGTACACGAATAAACAACGTAAACACTTAATCATACCGAAAGACTTGCAAACATACCTAAACTTCATTCATATTATACACAGGCATACCAATCTACATGCATACTTACATATGCACACATCTACATTATTAAATACGTATCTGTATGTACACATACCAACCCCGTTACGTACACTCATGACACTATACATATTTACGTACATACAACCCTAAGTGCATCATACCAAACTCATACCTGCCTACTCTCATACATACCATCATATAACCGCTCGTTCTTGCTCGCATACTTATAAACATACCCACGTAGATACATACATGCTTTCATACACTTAAATTCATAAAAACGTAAATTAAACTAGTCGTACGTAACTTAAAACGCGTTTAAGCGAGTTCCCAAGGCAAAACGAGGCACGAAAACAGTTTTCGGAGAAACATGACCCGTCGCGTGACGCGACGGGCCGTCGCGCTACGCGACCCCCCTAAATCGACAGAAACATTGCAGCTGGTTGCTGCATATTTTCAGCACGATCCGGTTTTACGGAAACAAGCATAACTCTCTCATTTTTTATCCGTTTTACCCGATTCTTTTTCCTACACGTCCGTGATTCAATTCTCCATCTAATGGAACTAAAATCCAACATCCGACTTAACGAAATTTCAGACTTTTAACTCTTTGGCTTATTACCCTTTTACCATTTTGACCCGTTCATGCATACATCAACATAACTTGTTCATTTTACCATAACCCCTTATAAGCATAATAATATCAGTGTCGTCTATCATAAATTACTAAATTCTTGGATGTCTTGCATCCTCTTAACACCTTATCGTTCATATGCTTATTTTTGACCCGTTAAGGGTATTCGCGCATTAATTGGTCTACGACTAACCAAACCATAATCCCCACTTCCATACTTGTCCAAAACATTACACTAATCGAATAACTTGTTTCTAAGCTACTTTTAAAATCGTTTGCCGCAAAATACCCATCAAGGGAATTTTGGTCAACTTTAATCCCCTCATTTACGACGAAGGACTTAAACACATATTTGACCTCAAACGTCATGTTTAAATTAATTAAAACACTTTATTACTTAATCGTACTTAGAAGTGATTACAAAAATCACTTACCTTATGCATCCGCGTTCCTATCCGCTTCCTTGCCTTCTCTTGACCCGTTAGCCATTCATGCTTGAGTCCACCTTGATATGATTCCTATACTTTCATATCACCAACATCGCATTCTCGTTAGCTTACATCATTGTACATGTTAACGACCATATCAATCACATGTTTCACATTTGACTTTCATTAGTCGATTTTAGCTAACATAAAACATACAACCAAGTTCATATCCTGTTAAATGCATGTAATACATCATGTCGTTCCATTTAATACGTATCGACATAACAGGTACCATACCACTTCCTATAATCCTACCTTTACGACAACTAGTCAAATCGTACTTCATATGCATAGTTGACTTTCTGAAAGTCAACAGTTCATCTATTTAACTTTCCACTTATCATCATATACTAGTAACATCATAATAGACTATACGGATGACATTATATACGTCTTATCATACTCTTGGTGTGCGTACCACCTTTTTAAGCATAACGTACAACTAATCCATGCATAAATCTTCTAAACTCATACATAACTCATTAAATCCTACTCTTAATCAACATGTACCATTCACACATAAGCATCAAACATATCACACCGTATTTCATTCCATTCATCTCACAAGAATTCATCATAATTCATCAACAATCAATAAGAGTTGAACACGGATGATCATTCAAGTCATCATCCTTACCAAAACAAGTGGGTTTCACCTCTAAACATCAAATTAACACAAACTATACATAACCTATGTTCTATATGATGATTCTAACCCTTATACATGATCAATTTCACATTAACTTACGGATTAGAACATAACCCACTTCAAACATGATCACCAATCTTTGATTTAAGACATACCTTACGATCCCCTTATGAAGGTGATCACTAATTCATGTTCGGTTGTGAATTTGAGCCTTGATCCATTCTTCAATTTGAAGCTTTTGAAGAACTAGGGTTTGGGGCTCATGAGAGCCCCTGCTCGATCTATCCAGAACACACACGAAGGTGTGTGTGTGTGTGATCTTTTCTTTTAATAAGAAACTTTCATTTGTTCCACTTTAGCCCCTCGGGTTTGCCTTTAAAACATAACTAACATTACCTTCATCATTTAATACTTTTGACCATACCCTTAACTAGGTTAAGTAGCCTAGTTATTTATTTCATGACGTGTCATCTAGGAACTCACGACAAGTATTAACATACGGATTTTGGGGCGTTACAAGTCTACCACCCTTAAACAAGGTTTCGTCCCCGAAACCTTCCTCACTTCCATTTAACACTAATTACCTTTTCTTCCTGTTTATCAATACGACCACGAGCCCATCTTAATGACAACCTTCTTCCTTCAAGAACCCCTCCCCAGAGTTCTTATCAGTGTCGCTCTCACCGATAGCGCTAATTCGAACGCACTATCTAACTAGTGGTTCCTTCATCATTCTAGCAGTCATATATTATGTGTAATATATCTTTTTGTTTTTACTTTAAACAATTCCAACATCCCATTAATAACATTTCCTCCTGTTTATTTCAACATTCATAAAATTTTCGTCAACTATACAATCTTACTTCGTAATTTATACATGCTCATATATGCTTAACTCTACTAATACATCATAGTAATAGGTAACTATACATTCTCGATTCATAAACTATTCATATAATTGGCTTTTTCTTAACAAGTCCATACTTTCCAAACCATGTCTTCACGTAACGTTCTCATTTCCTTGACCGGACAATATCGGGTCAATATACACACTTTCTAAATCTGTAATCATACATACATTTGTACGATCCGTTCATAACGGATCTACTATCTTCTCCTCATTTCTAAAAAAAATTGCATTATCTACATACTCTGTATAACGTTTACTTTTGTGTTGTCACCACAACAAAACTACTATTACATAATCACACCCACGTGTTTAACTCTAACGTTAACCTCATTCTACATTTTCTACAGTTACTTGTACCTTGTATACCTTTACATTACCTTTAAATCATTTCGTTCATTTCACATTACTATTGCTTTCACTTCATGCACTACTTAGTTTACATATATATACGCGTGTCATACTAGTTCATATCTATCCTACATGAGTTAAACATTTTACTAACCTCTTTTCATTTCACAAACCAATGATCCGTAACCCAGATCGATCGTCTTCTCCTCAAGTACTAGCCGTGACAGGCCAGGTTTCATTCATTCGTGTAATGAGCTTCCGCTCGTGCACGTCCTTTCACCAATACGATTGGTTTCATCACATCCATAATTCTAACATTATCATCAACAACATCGGCGGTTAGCATATGTCATTCAAACATTCATTACTCTAGGTGATTACCCACCTATAACTCTTATACAATTTCCTACGTATCTGCTATAACATACCACACATTCTATTTCTTACATGCAATCCTTTCATTCTATTAATCATTTCGCCAACTGAAGTACACGTTTGTACTTCCTTCTATTCATGCTTACTTGCAAAGACCTTATTACATCGTTTCAACATTTCTTACCGACTTACCATTCCTTCCCCTACTTAAATTATTGTTCGGGTCACCGCCCGTCATCATTCCGACTTCTAAGAGTCAATTACTAACACATCTAACACGTAACTTATACAAAACTTCGTCTATTATACTATCACTTTTTACTTTATACTTACTTCTATGACCCGTTCGACTCAATCATGGTCAACTGTCGACACCTTCTTATGCGGATTAATTTCATCTCTTTATATATATTTTTTTTAAATCCGTCTCACGGATTCAAACGCATCATTCATGCTTTTTCATTCATTGAATACGCCTTACGGATTCAAACATTACATTCGTGTCTTCCATTACTTCTTTGTTTTGAATCCTTCTCGCGGATTCGAACATATTATCCATGCCTCTCATCATTGAATCCGTCTTACGGATTCAAACATATATCCATGCCTTTCATCCTTGAATCCGTCTTACGGATTCAAACATATCATTCATACCTTTTCTTCATTCTATGATTTGAATCCATCTAACGGATTTCAATCATATCATTCACATCTTTCATTCCTTACATGTGTTGAATCTGTTTCGCAGATTCAGACATATCATTTCTACATTTCCTTTCCTTGAATCCGTTTTACGGATTCAAACATTCCATTCATGCCTTCATCACTTGAATCCGTTTCACGGATTCAAACATTGCATTCACGCTTTTCATTCTTTGAGCCCGTCTTTCGAGTTCAAACATTTCCTTCATACCTTTTTCCTTCCTTGAATCCGTCTCCCGGATTCAAACACATTATTCATATCTTGTTGATCCGTACTTAATTACGGATTCAACATTCTTCGTTCTTATCAGGCATGTTTTTCATTCTTACAGAGTACTCTCAATTTCCCGAGAGTCTTACTTCCTATTTCACCCACACGCCCGCCTGCTACCCAACTCTACCGGACATACCTGTAACATTTATCATGATCTCACGAACGTCATACGTTTCTCGTGTACTGGCCAGGTACACAATCCACATAGTAGTTTCGTGCCTTCATGTAATTGTCACCTTATGTCCGTAGACTCAGGTTTCGGCGTGTATATCACTTTCAGTACTTCATTACTATACGATCATTGTCTTTCATTTAAAAATTTTCCTTCCCTTAATGAGTTTTACCATTACATATACTCACATATTAAATTCACGTACCTTGGGCTCATTTGCCTATTTGCCTCTTGACTGTTCTTAGTTATTCATCATAAACTGCGTTCATGGATCATCCTCATCAAACACTTATGCTTACCTTGCACATACAAAGCCATTAGTTCTCTTTATACATATACATAAGTACATACTTACATTAGCATTTTACCTTTGGATCTTGATCGAGTCTTAGATTGTACGGGTTTCTTATCTCAAGAGCACACAAGTTTGAGTTCAAGTACTTACCTTCTCGTACTTGATTCCCTCAAACCAGGGCTCTGATACCAACTTGTAAGACCCTACTTCGTACATGACAAAAGTCGCAGCGGAAACACGAACCATAAAATTTCTTTCATTATAAATATCTCAACTTATTTAAAATTTAACTTTAACATAGCTCTTTCTCATAAATCCGTCATTCTCTTATTTACTATTTGAAAACATAGCTTATGTTTACTACACTAAATACATCAACGTTCCCGTACAATCTCTCTAGTGACTCGATCCTCGATCTCCAATCCTTGGTTATCCTCATGACTGGTAATACCTGCATTCACCACATAAAATTCACAACATTAGTACACATTATAAACCTACAAGGTTTTCACGTTTACATCTCGCTTCGTTAATTCTTTACATCCCAGCTTTTCCATCCTGTCATACCATCCGTGATGAGACTTCCTTGTTATTCCTGCATTTCACTTATAACTCCAGGTACACAAATAAACAACGTAAACACTTAATCATACCGAAAGACTTGCAAACATACCTAAACTTCATTCATATTATCTCCATATATACCTACGTACACACAGGCATACCAATCTACATGCATACTTACATATGCACACATCTACATTATTAAATACGTATCTGCATGTACACATACCAACCCCGTTACGTACACTCATGACACTATACATATTTACGTACATACAACCCTAAGTGCATCATACCAAACTCATACCTGCCTACTCTCATACATACCATCATATAACCGCTCGTTCTTGCTCGCATACTTATAAACATACCCACGTAGATACATACATGCTTTCATACACTTAAATTCATAAAAACGTAAATTAAACTAGTCGTACGTAACTTAAAACGCGTTTAAGCGAGTTCCCAAGGCAAAACGAGGCACGAAAACAATTTTCAGAGAAACATGACCCGTCGCGCGACGCGACGGGCCGTCGCGCTACGCGACCCCCCTAAATCGACAGAAACATTGCAGCTGGTTGCTGCATATTTTCAGCACGATCCGGTTTTACAGAAACAAGCATAACTCTCTCATTTTTTATCCGTTTTACCCGATTCTTTTTCCTACACGTCCGTGATTCAATTCTCCATCTAATGGAACTAAAATCCAACATCCGACTTAATGAAATTTCAGACTTTTAACTCTTTGGCTTATTACCCATTTACCATTTTGACCCGTTCATGCATACATCAACATAACTTGTTCATTTTACCATAACCCCTTATAAGCATAATAATATCAGTGTCGTCTATCATAAATTACTAAATTCTTGGATGTCTTGCATCCTCTTAACACCTTATCGTTCATATGCTTATTTTTGACCCGTTAAGGGTATTCGCACATTAATTGGTCTACGACTAACCAAACCATAATCCCCACTTCCATACTTGTCCAAAACATTACACTAATCGAATAACTTGTTTCTAAGCTACTTTTAAAATCGTTTGCCGCAAAATACCCATCAAGGGAATTTTGGTCAACTTTAATCCCCTCATTTACGACGAAGGACTTAAACACATATTTGACCTCAAACGTCATGTTTAAATTAATTAAAACACTTTATTACTTAATCGTACTTAGAAGTGATTACAAAAATCACTTACCTTATGCATCCGCGTTCCTATCCGCTTCCTTGCCTTCTCTTGACCCGTTAGCCATTCATGCTTGAGTCCACCTTGATATGATTCCTATACTTTCATATCACCAACATCGCATTCTCGTTAGCTTACATCATTGTACATGTTAACGACCATATCAATCACATGTTTCACATTTGACTTTCATTAGTCGATTTTAGCTAACATAAAACATACAACCAAGTTCATATCCTGTTAAACGCATGTAATACATCATGTCGTTCCATTTAATACGTATCGACATAACAGGTACCATACCACTTCCTATAATCCTACCTTTACGACAACTAGTCAAATCGTACTTCATATGCATAGTTGACTTTCTGAAAGTCAACAGTTCATCTATTTAACTTTCCACTTATCATCATATACTAGTAACATCATAATAGACTATACGGATGACATTATATACGTCTTATCATACTCTTGGTGTGCGTACCACCTTTTTAAGCATAACGTACAACTAATCCATGCATAAATCTTCTAAACTCATACATAACTCATTAAATCCTACTCTTAATCAACATGTACCATTCACACATAAGCATCAAACATATCACACCGTATTTCATTCCATTCATCTCACAAGAATTCATCATAATTCATCAACAATCAATAAGAGTTGAACACTGATGATCATTCAAGTCATCATCCTTACCAAAACAAGTGGGTTTCACCTCTAAACATCAAATTAACACAAACCATACATAACCTATGTTCTATATGATGATTCTAACCCTTATACATGATCAATTTCACATTAACTTACGGATTAGAACATAACCCACTTCAAACATGATCACCAATCTTTGATTTAAGACATACCTTACGATCCCCTTATGAAGGTGATCACTAATTCATGTTCGGTTGTGAATTTGAGCCTTGATCCATTCTTCAATTTGAAGCTTTTGAAGAACTAGGGTTTGGGGCTCATGAGAGCCCCTGCTCGATCTATCCAGAACACACACGAAGGTGTGTGTGTGTGTGTGTGTGATCTTTTCTTTTAATAAGAAACTTTCATTTGTTCCACTTTAGCCCCTCGGGTTTGCCTTTAAAACATAACTAACATTACCTTCATCATTTAATACTTTTGACCATACCCTTAACTAGGTTAAGTAGCCTAGTTATTTATTTCATGACGTGTCATCTAGGAACTCACGACAAGTATTAACATACGGATTTTGGGGCGTTACAGATTATTTTTGCACTTTTGCACTTTTTAAGAGATTTTCGTAGTTATAGTAGTAGGCCCCTCTTTTGAAGGTGACGTTACCCTCAACCCAGTAGTTTGAGTCAGCAAGGATACAATCCTAAAGGGTTGGATTATTGAAAGATAATTAATTAAGTTATTAATGCATAAAGTGGCAGGCCCCTCTTTTGAAGGTGACGTTACCCTCGGCTAAGTAGTTTGAGTCAGCAGGGATACAATCCTAAATAGCCGGGTTAAAGTTTTAATAGTAGTTTACATATGAGGGGGTCAAGGAGTTCGGACCCCCGCCATCCAATACCAGTGGGTATTGAAGGAGGTCCTACTAAAATTGACCCAGGTCCTTGCAGGATCTATACACTGAACAAGGCAAAACTCTTACCAAACCATTCCCTTAACCCCCGACCAGGTAGCCAACATATCTCCATATAGACCGTGGAGATATGAATGTTGAAAATCTTTTATTTTATATAGACAGTAAAATAATGCCAAGACACCACGGACAAATGATAAGGAAGATTCACCTTCAACATAAGAAACTAGTTATTAAAGTCATTAATACATAACCAAATAAAAAGTGCGAAAAGATTAAAAATAAAAAGTATTACACTAAACACTTGTCTTCACCAAGTGATGTAAGAGACTTAGGCAAACATGGCCTTTGATTATCAAGAACTCTTACGATCAATCTTGGATCCCGAGACTACTCACACACTCTATGATGGATGATGGTGGTGGATGTGGGTTGTGATGGTGGTGGTGGTGGGTGAAGTGTGAGAGAGGTGGTTTGCCAAGGGATGGTTTACAAGTGAGCCAAGCACCCCTATTTATAGCCTGCACAGAAGCCCGGACACGGCCCCGTGTCCACCCATCTTCTCTTTCTTCATTAAATGCAGTTTGTCTGCATTAGTTGACCACGCCCCCGTGTCCGCTGGGCACGACCCCGTGTGCAGAAGCGTATCTGTACTATCAAGATTTGCCTAGATTCTGCGAATCTTAGCGTTGACCACGGCCCCATGTCAGCTGGGCACGCCCCCGTGGTGGGTGATAGAAGCTTCTACAGCTTTGTCTTTTCTGTAGACACTTGGGCACGCCCCCGTGCTCATTGAGCACGGGGCGTGTTCAGCCTTCTGTTCTCTTGTTCTTGCTTGGGGAGATGCTGTCGAGGGGTCGGGCATGCCACGTTTATTCCTTTTCTTGTATTATTGTTAGATTTAGTTGCATTTTTGCTTCTTTTGTCCATTTAAGCTCTTTTAACCCTGAAAATACAAAAGGAAGACAAAAACACACTTTTCCAACATTAGTACTAAAAAGGGTTAGTTTTATGCCACATTTGATGTAATTTATATGTTGCTTTTTGAACACATCAGTGGCTGATCTGTCGTTATCTCTTACTCTCGATGCGGTCAGGCAGAGATCGCTTAGGAACTCTGATGAGGGGAAAAGGAAACGTGAGGATGAGAGCTCACGCCGTTCTGAGAAGAAACATAAGGGGATCTCTGAGAACAAGAAGAGTTCAGGGTTCAAGAAGGATAACCAACAGTCGGGTGAAAAACCCAGGTGTAAAACCTGCAAGAAGCGTCATCTAGGGAAATGTAGGTTCGAATCGAAATCCCAATCGCAGCCCAGAGCTTGTGGGATCTGCAAATCAAGTGAGCATAAAACGTTAGATTGCAAGAAGATAAAGGATTTGACTTGTTACAACTGTAACGAGAAGGGGTATATCAAGTCCAACTGCCCAAAGTATGCAAAGAAGCCTGAAGAAGGTAAAAAGACCAATGCTCGGGTCTTTCAAATGAATGCTCAGGAGGCCATTCAAAACGAAAACGTGATAACAGGTACCTTTCTTATCAATGATATTTATGCAAGGGTATTGTTTGATTCGGGAGCAGATAAGTCATTTGTAGACAATAAATTTTGTAAGTTATTAAATCTGCCTGTTAAAACCCTAAGTATAAAGTATGAAGTAGAATTGGCCGATGGTACCATAGAAACTGCTTCAACCGTGTTAGATGGATGTTTTATATCCATTAGGAACCACTCTTTTCCGTTGTCTTTACTTCCTTTTAAACTAGCTGGATTCGACATAGTAATAGGCATGGATTGGTTATCCCATAACCAAGCTCAGATCGGTTGTGATAAGAAACTAGCGGTTATTAAAACTCCTTATGGTGAGCCGCTGATAATTCAGGGAGATACCCAGTATGGGTTGCCTAAGCAAGTGTCTATGCTTAAGGCGTCAAGGTGTTTGAAGAAGGGTTGTGTCATTTACATGGCACAAGTGACTATTGATGAACCAAAGCCCAAGATCGAAGACATCCCCATCATTTCTGAATATCCAGAAGTTTTCCCTGAAGAGCTACCTGGGTTACCTCCAGATAGGCAAGTGGAGTTCAAAATTGACATTTTTCCTGGAGTAGCACCAGTTGCAAGAGCACCTTACCGGTTGGCACCAACTGAGATGAAAGAGTTAAGAACTCAGTTGGATGATTTGTTGGCAAAAGGATTTATTAGACCTAGCTCATCTCCTTGGGGAGCGCCGATTCTGTTTGTGAAGAAGAAGGATGGCTCGATGCGCCTATGCATCGGTTATCGCGAGCTAAACAAGGTTACAATCAAGAACAGATATCCATTGCCCAGGATCGACGATCTATTCAATCAACTTCAAGGAGCAAGTTACTTCTCCAAGATTGATTTAAGGTCAGGTTACCATCAGCTGAAGGTTAGAGATGAAGATGTGCATAAGACTGCATTCAGAACTCATTATGGTCATTACGAGTTCTTGGTGATGCCTTTCGGGCTCACTAATGTACCAGCAGCGTTCATGGACCTCATGAACCACATTTGTAAACCCTATTTGGACAAGTTTGTCATTGTTTTTATTGATGACATACTCATTTACTCAAAGAATCAGGCTGATCATAAAAAGCACCTTCGATGTATCCTTAAACTTCTTCAGCAAGAGAAGCTCTACGCCAAGTTTTCGAAATGTGAGTTTTGGCTTCGTGAAGTCCAATTTCTTGGACATATGGTTAGCGAGCGTGGTATCCAGGTGGATCCCACTAAGATTGAAGCCATCATGAATTGGCAAGAACCGAAGACGCCCACAGAGATTCGCAGCTTCTTGGGTCTGGCAGGATACTATAGGCGTTTTATTGAAAATTTCTCAAGGATTGCTGCACCGCTGACTTCTTTGACTCGAAAGAATATAAAGTTTGATTGGGGTCCTAAGCAACAAGAATCCTTTGAGATTCTTAAGCAAAAGTTGAGCAATGCTCCGGTTTTGACATTGCCTGAAGGGATTGAAGAGTTTGTGGTATACTGCGACGCATCACATACTGGAATGGGTTGTGTACTTATGCAAAGAGGCAAGGTTATTGCATATGCTTCCCGACAATTAAAGGTGCACGAGAAGAATTACACCACCCACGATTTGGAGTTGGGTGTCGTTATATTTGCACTAAAACTTTGGAGGCATTATTTATATGGTACCAAGTGTGTGATCTATTCCGATCATCAGAGCCTTCAGCATCTGTTTAACCAGAAGGATTTGAACATGAGACAGCGTCGATGGATGGAGACGCTGAACGATTATGATTGTGAAATCCGATATCATCCAGGCAAGGCGAATGTAGTCGCCGATGCCTTGAGCAGGAAAGAAAGAGTTAAGCCCATTAGAATCAATGCCAAGAGCATTTAATTGAAGAACAGCTTGAATGAAAGATTGTTAGCCGCTCAAAAGGAAGCGGTGTTAGAAGCTAACTATCCGAATGAAAAATTGGGCGTAACTGCTGAACAATTATCATATGGCAAAGATGGAATCCTAAGATTAAATGGACGGATATGGGTTCCTATTTATGGAGGGCTTAGGGACGTGATTCTTCAAGAAGCCCATAGTTCCAAGTACGCGGTTCATCCTGGAAGTGATAAGATGTACCAGGATTTAAAGGAAAATTATTGGTGGATAGGTTTGAAGAAATCTATAGCCAGTTATGTGGCCAAATGTTTGACGTGCGCGCAAGTTTAAGCCAAACACCAGAAGCCGTCAGGGTTGCTGCAACAGCCTGAACTTCCCACCTGGAAGTGGGAAATGGTAACTATGGATTTTATCACTAAGTTACCAAAAACAAAGCGAGGAAATGATACTATTTGGGTGATAGTCGACAGGTTGACCAAGTCAGCCCACTTCTTGCCGATTAAGGAAACACACAGCTCCGACAAGTTAGCTCAGCTGTACGTGGATGAGATTGTATCTCTCCATGGAGTGCCAGTGTCTATCATCTCCGATAGGGATACGAGATATACATAACACTTTTGGAAAAGCTTTCAGCAATCTTTAGGCACTCGATTAAACTTCAGCACTGCTTATCATCCTCAGACGGATGGGCAAAGCGAGCGTACGATTCAAACACTGGAAGATATGCTACGAGCTTGTGTTATTGATTTAGGTGGAAGTTGGGATGATCATCTTCCGTTGATTGAATTTTCATATAATAATAGCTATCATTCGAGTATTCAAGCTGCACCTTTCGAAGCTTTGTATGGAAGAAAGTGTAGGATGCCAGTTTGTTGGGCAGAAGTTGGAGATGTCCACTAACAGGACCCGATATAGTCCTGGAGACGACGGATAAGATTGTGCAGATACGCGATCGTCTCAAAGCTTCCAGGGATAGGCAGAAAAGCTACGCAGATAAAAGGCGTAAACCTCTGAAATTCGAGGTAGGTGACAAAGTTCTACTTAAGGTATCACCCTGGAAATGGGTGATGCGTTTTGGCAAGAAGGGAAAGTTAAGCCCAAGATATATAGGACCATTCGAGATTATCGAATGTGTCAGGACTGTAGCTTACAAGCTAAATCTGCCAGAAGAACTCAGTGGAATTCACAATGTGTTCCACATTTGCAACTTAAAGAAGTGCCTAGCTGATGAATCGCTAGCCATGTCACATAAGGATGTGCATATTGATGAGAGCTTAAAGTTTGTTGAAAAACCTTTGTCGATCGAGGATCGACAGGTTAAGAAACTTCGAAGGAAGCACGTGCCGATTGTGAAGGTTAAGTGGGATGCCCGTAGAGGTCCCGAATACACGTGGGAGGTTGAATCCACAATGAAACAAAAGTACCCTCATTTATTTCAGTAAATCTCGAGGTCGAGATTTCTTTTAAGGGGGTGAGGATGTAACACCTCATAAAATCACGACCAATATAATGAAGACACGTGTCATGGACTATAAACGTGTACATAATTTCTTCCGAGGAACTAAAATTGTCAAACAATGTAAATATGTTAGTAAAAGGGATCCAAAGTGTCAACATGCCATTCTTGTGCCTCTGATTGACCTCACACGACGTTCGTATTCTTTAATGAATACTTTATCGAACTTAAAAAGTCGTTTGTGCTTAAAATAAGGATCTTACGAAGCATAGGGGTTAAAAGTGTCAACATGTTGAAAGTAACCTCTGAGTGACCTTTTAACGAACCTAAAAGCATTGTAATAATTACATTTTCCGCTCTCAAGAATATTGGATATTAATGTTGTGGAGTTTCGAAGAATACAAGACTTTTCGGGTGATCGTTCAACTAACCGGGAGCTTAACGGAGTTAGTTTATGACCCAAGGTCCTTAAAAGTTAACTATGGGGGTCCAAAATGCAATAAATGGAACTTAAATAAAGTTTAAATGGACCAGGGATTGAAATTGCAAAGTTGCAAAAGTGTTTACCGGAAATAGCCCTCCACGCGGGCCGCGTAGACCCAAGGCCAACTCTTACGCGGGCCGCGTAAGAGTGCCAGATGCAGAAAATGTGGACAGGTGCATGTCCAGCCAGTTCCACCACCTTTGCATGCTTGTTTTCGATTCCAGGGACTGAGCCAACAGATTTTCATGCATAGGGGACACCTGGGATCATCAGAAATCAGTTGTAGGGGCATGTGGATCAATCTTGAAGCTCTAGGAATCCTATATAAGGGCTCTTGTATTCACTTGTTCATTTTCACAATTCAAATTTCTTCATATTGCATTCTCTGGAGCTTCCTGGAGTTCAAGCAAGTTTTCTTAAGTTCCAAATTCGTGCTAAGGACCATTGTAAGTGTTCTTAGCTCCTTAAGTTCAAGTTTTATTAGTTTAATGACCAAAAGTCAAAGCCATCGTAATTAAGCTTTGACTTAGTGATTAATCACTAATGGTCCAGCCATTATTCGAATTGAAAGTGGCTATGAGTTGGTAATTATGTAGGTAATAAACCCTTAAAAGGACACCTACTGGTTCTCACTCTAACTTGGTCAATTGTCGGGTCAAACTTAATATTAAAAAGTCAACATAAGCTATTTTTGCAAATAAATTCATAACTTGCAATGCAGAGGTTATGGAACATGTTTTAACATTAAAATAACTTGGTAAATGATATAAGAACATGTCTAGGCATGTTCAACCCGACAATTCTGAGTTTAGGCTCGGTTCGGAACCGAAAGTCGCAAAAGTGGACTTTTGCTTTGACTTTCAGTTCTGACCCGATTTAGCTTAGTTTAGATATGCCTTAGGATTCCATTAGGACCATATTACATGTTAGTATAACCCTCTGAGATTATACAATATGGTTCCTTTGTAATCCGAATCATTTGCATGTTTCCGTTAAATGCTTAAATTGTTGACCATTATACCCTTTGATATTAAAACGAGATTTTTGAAAATGTGAGCGGACAAAAACCTTTATTACTGATTTATAAACATGTCCTAAAAATTTGACATCAGTTTATGGTCTAAATTAGGAGTTATGCTCGATATCGTAAATTGAAGCCTTTTTATTAATTAAACGGCATTTTTGGCATAAAATCGAATTAAACCCAAATTTTGACACCAAACTTTCTACCCAATGATGTAATATAATATTTAGGGATTTTTGGAAGTTTTTATTAATTTTTAAACTGATCATAACATAGGGTTCTTGCATTAACTCGGTAATTGACGGTTATGCCCTTTTTGCTAATAAAATGAGTTTTACACATCCTTTACATACCAAACCTTTTGCTACTGATTTTATATATTAAATAAGTTATTTTAAACTGTAAAGGCTGTTCAAAACCTCAGATTTCCTTATTCAACCCGAATATCGTCAAATACCGACTTTTATGCGATTTAGGCGCATAATATGGTTTAAAATTATATTTGACACCTAAAACTCATTACCTACTGATATTATAAGTAAAATTTTATACTTTAACAGTAAGTAAAAGTTTTGAAATCAGATTTCCAAATTTGACCCTTAAAGCTTATGTGAAATGACCAAAATGCCCCTACGGTGCATAGTTTGGCCATAGATGATAAATTTCACATATGTTTAATATCTTACTGATATAACCTACTAAAATAAATATTTTTACTGATCATTTTAGACCAGAACCTCAGATTGTTATTTAACTTCTTTTATAATCTTTAAAATGACCAAAATACCCCTACGGGGCTTAAGTTGATTTTAAATTCGTTTTGGGCATAATGGAAGGTATCCTACTGATATCATAACACATTTTAAGCATATTAACTTAGGGAACCTGTTCATGACTCATTCGGTTACCCGTTATGCATTTTTCGCGTTCGGTGCGGTTTGTGTGACTAGTTTGCATAAATTGACCGAAACGGGTCAAACCTTATCATTTTTACCTCAAAATCTAGAATGTGTTTGGTTTACCCATATTAAACAAGTCTTCATACTTGTCGGGTCTAAATCACATTCTAATCCGGTCTTCGCTTAATCTTGCGTTTTGAACCGTATACATTTCTTTAAAACTAACCGGTCTAAGTTTAAACTTAAGTAAGACCCGTTAGGAATCTAATAGGTTATTAAAACCTTCGTTCCAGATTTAGGAGACCAGTAAAAGCTACCGTACTTGCTGCTTTGTTATACGGCTGGGATTAAAATTTATATTTTAGCTCAGGTAAATACTTTTAACTTATTTTCCCTTATACGGGCTTGGGGTACGGTATTTAATAATACTTATTGGTCAGGTATTGAATCTTTAATCGTATGAAGATTAAATCATTGAGATAACCCGTTTAATCTGTTTTGTTTGTTTTAAGCCTTTGGGGGGTTAATGACCATGTCCTGGATATCCTCGGCTCATTCATTGAAATGGCCACGACTTAAGCACGGGTTGTAGGCATACACCTGCCGGTGCGTATGTAAAAATATATACCCGCTTGTTCGAGAATAACTCGCCGTGGGATATATTATGTGGTGTATCTATTAATCTTTAACCCGGTATTTCTAACCCGGGCTACTGAACGTATAACAAACATATAATTCTTTTATAAGATTATTTTTAAATAATTATCCCAAGTTATAAAAGATTATTTGTGCCTTGTGCATTTAAATCAATTTTCTTAAACATTTTCAAAATGAGTCGGTTAATTGTATTTACCAGTGTAAACTGACGTATTTTCCAAAAAAGGTTAAGTGCAGGTACTAAGCGAAATGGGCTGGCTACTCCTAGTATCGAATAAAGAGTCTTGCAAGCTTTAGATACTTAAAAATCTGTTGAACAATATTTCTTTTATTTTAGATCCGTCTGTGGATCATTTTACAACCCGTTGTAATATTTAATGTTACTTTCGAATCGGTTTGTAATATTTTTACTTTAGACTTCCGCTGTGCATTGAACTGTGATTATTTGACTATGATGATATCAACTACGTCACGATACTCCCCACCGGGCCCACCGGTAATACGTGGAAATATCGGGGTGTGACAGAAATATATTATAGTTATTAATTTAATAAACTCATTAGGGGTAAAATAGTAATTCTATAAGAGTATTTTTAATGAAATGGATAAATATGTAATATATGGGGTTTAGGAAAGTAAAATATGTAATTAAATTTAGAGATTGGGGAAATATGTAATAAAAATTTAGATATTGGGGAAATATGTAATAAGGCTTTTTTAAGAAGGGGAAATATGTAATTAAATTTATGGGTTGGGGAAATATGTAATAAAGCTGCTTAGGAGGGGGAAATATGTAAAAATCCCTAAAACAAATAAGATAACTAACCTACTAGGATACTAAGTAGCCAAATAAGAACAACCCGGACGTGTCATACCCAACATGGCAAATGTTGGAGGCGAGGCGAGGTTATCTTACTTTGATTCTTGGAAGCTACTTAGGTATTCTCTCCACTAAAACAAGTGAGGTAGGTGGAATCATGGTTGGAAAGCCAAAGCTTCCATTGTTCACACCAAAACACAAGTCTTTCAACTTTGAAGGTTGAAAGCTTGGATGGTTCCAACACTTTGAAGTCACTTGGGACTTTTTAGGGCATAATTTTATAAAGGTTTTGAGCCTTGTTTCTTGTGGAAATCAACCACTACACAAACCCACAACTATGAGCTTAGTTGGGAGCATGGTGGGTACAAGATTCCACTAAGCGAGAGAGAGAGAGAGAGAAAGAAAAATTTGAGCAGAAAGAAATGTCTGCTTCACGTTCCTTTTATAGCTGATTTTCAAGTCTCTCGCGCCCCGCGACAGCCTAGGGCTGCCTTGTCGCGGCCCACGAGGATCCCTAGCTAGGGCATAGGTGGCATTAGTCATGGTGTAGGTCTAACACGTGGACGACACGTGACCTACACGTGTCTCAGGCGGATTCCTAGGCTCTCGCGACCTGCGAAGAACCTTTAAGATTATGTCGCAGCCCGCAACAACCATAAAAACTTTATTTTTTTCATTTTTCATGTCGGGTCTCGTCATACGCGTTTAGGGTTTTGATTACAGATTGTTCTGTGACCTTTTTGAGAGTTGTTACAGTTGAAATATACTTTAATACATATTGCAGGAAATTGATGATGAAATCTCGAGAAATCTACTTAGGGTGGACTAGAAACGCATCCAAATTTTGTTTATGTAATCTTTTGCTTGTTTATTATATTTGAATGTTGTATTTCCTTTCGAAACAATGTATCCTTGGAATTATGAATGAAATGAAATCCGTTTATTAAATTATTGTCACAAATAGTACGTTATGTTGTTTTGAACAATCTCGTTCGTCTCACCCCGATGTTTCCGCCGTCGGTTGTGGTGTGACATAAACTTTAACAGATTTATCATTCGAAAGGTTAACAATAATAATTCTTTTTTCAATAAACAATTTATGTTTTGACCCACAAACTTTAATAGAGTTATCATACGACCCTTGAAATTTAATAAAGTTATTTTTTTAACAAATGTTAGTTCTTTTTATCTTTTTATAAGTTTAATCATTTTTTAATTCACTTATTATTTATTTAACTTATTAGAATTAAAAATAACTTTTAACTTTAAACATGTTTACTCAATCGTGTTGTTTACTTATTTTTACCGTCGTTTAGGTTAAAACATACATGGTCTATATTAACCCTTTAATATACCAGATAACAAATATAATATAATATATTTTTATTTACCTTATTGTAGGTAAAGCTAACTTTGAACACTAGAGAAATTGCTTAATTGTGTTGATTATTTATTTTGGTCATCGTTTTGATTAAAGCCTGCATAGTTTATGATAACTCATCGATATATAATAAAACAAGTCCATCATCGCTAGGAACCTTCTACGACCCCACTACTAAGCATAGGCTCCAATAGTAGTTTGTTACAAAAATAAATTTCAATAAATATAAATAATAAATTTCAATAAATATAGTAGTCAAGAGTGGGTACATCTGCCGCCCGAATCACTTCAATGAAATAAAATTACCAACTTCCGGATAGCTAAACGACGTCGCATAACATCCATAACTAAAATAAAATAAAATAAAAATTCACACACACCATTTTTTTCAACATTCCTATACAATTGAAGCATTATTATCATCGTCAATGACAAATTTGACGTCACCGATCATAATCACATCACCAACATAAGATCCTAAGTTTACTTTCCTCGGATTTCTCGCTTTCATTTCGTCAAGTGTAAGTATTTCATGCTCTAAATTATAAATTTTTATATAACTGTTTGATGCACATAAGGTGTTTGATAAAATGTCTGTGTGAAGATGGGGAAGAAGAAAGCTATGTTACCGGTTACTGAAGTTGATTTAACCACTGTCAAGTATGATCCCGGAGAAATTGAAGGTATTTTTCTTGTTTTGGAGTACTTTTTTATTTTTTTTAATTATTATGTGATTAACTGTGAAATTAAGTTTTTTTTTAACTGTTGGGTTTGTTGCAGCTCCTTATATAAGTGGGTTTTGGCTGAAGTTGTTTGTAAAGTTAGTTGAAATGCCTTTACTTGGTTCTTTGATCATTGATCAGTTGAAGAAACAGAACAAAATGAATGAGGTGTGTTCTAATTCTGATATATATATATGCATACACACACATGTGTGTGTGTGTAGATATACATATGTTCTAACTCATTTAAACTGTAGATTATATAAAAATTCTATTTGTAAGTATAATTCTGTGTCTGGATGGATCATATGAACTAGACATGCTGAGTTTGACTCCGTTGACCACAACAGTCCAAATGTTATATAAACTAGTATTAACCCCCCCCCCCCCCCCCCCCCCCGCGTGTTACGGTGGGGGCGTAAAACCGTGCCTAATAGCTTTATGCCACACCACCGCCAACGACCACCAACACGGACGTTGCACAGGGTTAACTCGCAAAATTTAGAACAAAACATAAAACCAAACATAAAAACGTTGAACCGCACACGCACGTTGCGTTGTGTTAACTCCCAAAAAATTAGAACAAAACATAAAACGAAAATTTGCAAAAGATGAAAAGTATATGGGACCAAAGTTGAAAGTAACAAAGTTGTGAGGTTAAATTGCAAAAGATTGAAAAGTTTTGGTTTAAAACTAATAAATCAAATTTTGTGATGTTAAATTGCAAAAGATGAAAAGTTTTGGCTTAAAACTTAAAAGTAAAAAAATCTTTTTCTTTTTTTGAAAAAAAAAACATCCTAACATGACCGTACAACATCATTATGCATAGAAAACTTGCAAATTATGTAAATGTAAATTAACCTTCAAGGGGGTGGTGTAACGGTAAGCATCCTATCATAAACTCTTAAAGGCCACCTGCCCAACACAAGCTGCGATTTATCTGATCTCGTTGGTTAGCACTTAGCAGGGTATTGGGTGGTCCCGTGAATTTTCGGTAAAGGGTTATCATGGTTACCGAAAAAAATGTTATATGAACCGGGAGTTGCTATGTTTCATTTGGTTGTTTTCTTTGATTTTGCTTCATTGTCGTCTTTATTCCGGTATTGAACACTTTAATAGCATGCCTATTCTGAGTTCTGATTTTACCCACATAAAGAATGAAATGAAATGCAAAGAGAAAATGCTAGCACATTATTAAGGTTTAAATATTCTAAGAGTTAGAAAGTAAATGTATGATTATTGTTTTTTTATTTATATCTATACATTGGATATTAAACAGATGTTGAGAGAAACTGTGATACCAGAACCACCTATGTTCAGACCTGAGTTCCCTCCTCAAGGTTTGACTTTGACCTCCTACATGTTTAATACTCCTTAAGTGATATAACTCGTTAACGCGGATGTGAAACCGTTGCTTCAACTCACACTAACCACGTAATCTATATATTTTTGTTACTGATCATAGAACCAGAACCCGGGGTGGTTTTTCTCAAAGAAGATGGAAAATCTGAAGACCGAGTTGACTCAGCCATTAGATGTCTTCCTCAATACGATCCAGATAGCAATCACGGTTCTGACTCGAGTCCATTCCGATACTGGAAAATTCGTGATTATGCATATTCTTATAGACAAAGGCTTACAACCCCATCAAGTGTAGGTCAACTACAAGTCTACAAATCACCCGATATTTTAGTCCAATTTATTCTAATAAAACGTTGTTTTCTTTTTCATTGTAGGTGGCGGAACATGTCATCTGCGCGATTGAAGAGTTCAGCAATAAGAAACCCCCTACACCTCTATTAATTTCCTTTGATCCCGAAGATGTAAGAAAGCAAGCAGCAGCTTCAACACGACGGTTTGAGGAAGGTACATTGCCCTCCATATTGAAATTAGAGTAAAGTACACGGATTGTCCTTGTGGTTTACCAAAATTTTGGATTTGGTCCCAAGGTTTTCAAAAGTACATAGATGGTCCATGTGGTTTGCACTTTGTAACGCATTTAGTCCCCAGATTTTTCCAAAAGTACATGGATGGTACCTGTGGTTTGCACTTTGTAACGCATTCATTCGCTAACTTGGACATGCTAAAACCTTTAGATTTGTTGGCTAGGGACTAAATGTGTTACAAAGTGCAAACCACAGGGACGTCTGTGTACTTTTTGAAAGCTAGAGACCAAATCCAAAATTTTGATAAACCATAGGGACCAACCGTGTACTTTACTCTTGATATTAGTGTTTGACCTGAATTCATTGTAGCTTCTTTGATTAAACCTTTATGCACCGATTTGTGATAAAAATGTAACAAACAACAACCCGTTTGCGGTTTGTCTTTAAACTAGTCGAAACTGGCACCTTTCATTTCCATATTCATTTTTGGTCTTGCAGGAAAGCCGTTGTCAATATTAGATGGTATATTTGCGGCAATCAAGGATGATATAGATTGTTATCCCTATCCATCTAACGGTATATTTTTATACATCCAACTCATAGCTTACCTAAATATTAGGGCTGAAAACGAACCAGGCGATGTTCGTTTGTTAAAGAAATATATGTGTTCACGAACTGTTCACAAACACTTACCGAACGAGATTTTATGTTCGTGCTCGTTCATTAAGGAGATGAATGTGTTCATGTTCATTTGTTAGTTTTAGGTAACGAACGCAAACGAATGTTCATGAACACATACAAACACAAACTAATGTTCATGAACACAAATGAAAACAAATGAATACAAAGAAGCTTTCATGAACAACAACAACAACCATACCCAGTAAATCCCACAAATAGCAAAGCTACTTATAGGGTCTGGGGAGGGTGGGATGTAGACAGACCTTGCCCCCATCCCACAAAGAAGCTTTCATGAACAAAATATATAATACACTGATTCTTATTAAATATTTTATTTGTAGGAATTTTGAAATATTTAGATAAATTATAAAAGTTAAACATACGAATGAGCTATCAAACACAAAGGAAAATATATGAACACGTTACCAAGCGTTCACGAACATAAATGAACGAACGTGACAACTATTCATATACGTTCATTTAATTAAATGAACAAAATTTCTTGTTCGTGTTTGTTCATTTATTAAACGAATGAACACAAACGAACTTCCCGCCGAACGGTTCACGAACTGTCATCGAATTTTCGGTTCGTTTGCAGCCCTACTAAATATTCTTCAATATTTGTCAAATTATGTTAAAGTTTCCAAATAAACAGGTGGAACAACATGGCTACACGAGGTAAGAAATGTTAAGGAAGATGCGGTTTCTGTATCAAGGTTAAGAAGCTGCGGGGCAATATTGGTTGGTAAAGCCAATATGCATGAATTGGGCATGGGAACTACCGGAGTTAATCCAAACTACGGGTAAGTTTGTATACGTCATATCTAACAAATATACGGTGACCTTAGTGACATATATACGAAGAATAATATAAATATTTCATGACAGAACTGCTAGAAATCCACATGATTTGGAAAGATATACTGGTGGATCTTCATCGGGTCCCGCAGCTATCGTAGCTTCTGGAATATGTTCAGCTGCATTGGGAACAGACGGTGGAGGTTGTACACATGTCACTATAGGATTTTAAATTTTTAATGTTAATCATAGTTTTTAATATTTAATTGCTTATAAAATTTAATTTTAAATTCCAGGGTCAGTTCGTATTCCTTCTTCCCTTTGTGGTATCGTGGGATTGAAAACAACATATGGACGTACAGACATTAGAGGGTAAATCAAATTTGGTTGACTTTTTTTGTGGTCAATGGTCAAATGATCCTCTTAACAAGGTGTTTATCTTTGTTCATATTCTGCAGTTCTTTATGTGATGGAGGGACTGTAGAAATTGTCGGTCCGATTACATCCAGTGTTGAAGACATCATACTGGTGTACGCGGTCGTTTTTGTTCACCTTTTAACATTTGATATATATATAATATTATTTATTATTATTGTTGTCATTGTTTACAGCTATGCAGCGATCTTAGGATCCTCTCCTTCTGACAAAATCAGTCTGCATCCCGTAATCTAAATATATTTCTCTAGATCGACTCAGTTTTTATTTATGTTACAATTAAGTAAATGATTTTTTTTTTTTTTTTTGCAGTCTGTCCCTTGTTTGCCTGATCTATCATCACATGAGAATTCGAGTATTTTGGGATCATTGCGGTTAGGAAAGTATACAGAGGTGGTCCCGCAACGGTTTCAGATCCTCTTTTACGAATGTTTAGTGGACATATGTACTCACTTTGTTAATGGTTCTGCAGTGGTTTAATGATGTTTTCTCACCGGATATCTCAAACAAATGTGAAGACGCTCTTAATATGTTCTCAGAAACTCATGGTTGCAAGGTATGTAACTAATAGGTTGTGTTATTTTATTTATAGCACCATGTAATTCAATATTCATTTAATTTAATTATTTCTATATTTGTGGTTGAAGATATTAGAGATTGTGATACCTGAGCTTAACGAGATGCGAACGGCACATGTTGTATCGATTGGTTCTGAAGCAGCAACCTCAATGAGTCCTGATCTTCAGGATGGGTATGCCTATTTTATATGGAATTTTTAAGGATTATAATTTATATTATATATATAATAATTCTAGTGGTTTATACTTTATACATATTTTTACTAATCTTAGAAAGGGTGGGAGACTCACTTTGGATTCGCGCATTAATTTTCCACTTTTCAACTCATTCTCGGCTTCAGACTATGTTGCTGCCCAACGTCTCAGGCTAAGAATTCAACACTAAGAAAATTTATCTTATATTCTAATGGTTAAATATTGAGCATAGGCCTGTAAACGAACCGAGCGTTCATGAACTGTTTGTGAACTTGTTCGGCGGGAAGTTCGTTTATTTATAAACGAACGAACATGAACACAATTTTTTGTTCATTTAATTAAACGAACGAACATGAACACACGTTTTGTTCGTTCATTTATGTTCATAAAATGTTCGTTTATTTCCATTTTTTTATGTTCGTTTTTTATTTATGTTTGTTTCAATTTAAATACATGAGTAGTTATATTTATATAAATATTAAATCATAAAAGGAACTTTCTAACTACTTATATGAATATAACTAATTGGTAATTGGGTTTTCTACTAATAAAAATCGGTTTTCCAATGGAATTTATCATAATTAATCACTAATTTATATAAAAGATGTATTTTATGTTTGTTTATGTTTAGTCCATTATGTTCATTTGTGGTCATTTAAGTTTGTTTATGTTCGTGAACTGTTTGTTTAGATTTAAACAAACGAACATAAACGAACACGAACATGCCCATTTTCTTAATAAACGAACATGAGCAAAAAAGGTGTTTGATTATATGTTCGTGTTCGTTCGGTTCATTTACAAGCCTAATTAAACATGTTTATATGATTGCAGGCGGAGGATTATGTACTATCACATGGAAATTTTCAAGAAAGTTGATGTCATAGTTACTCCAACGACCGGGTATGATCAACTAGTATAAATATCTATTAATAAATATCTTTAGAACAGATCACTTATATGTTATCACGGGGTTTAATAGTTTGATATTTTAAACTTTTCAGCATGACAGCTCCTGTAATTCCCAAAGGTGCACTTAAGTATGGCGAGTCAGATATGAAAGTTACAGGTGAGTTGACTCGCAAAAACTGGTGTTTTTTATTTTCTTTCACGCAATCTGATGCCTTTTTTTATCATGATTTTCAGGCAATTTGATGCGTTTTATCATAGCGGCAAATCTTCTTGGATTCCCAGCTATTTCTGTTCCTGTAAGTATTTTTTCATCTGTATAACTGATAACTTGAAAAGCATTTGCTTTTATTTGTGGTAACACGTTATTCAAAAATCTTGAATAACGTGTATGGATTATTTTCAAAATGACAAAACAAATGTGTATGTTTTGGGTCCCACATAGTAGGGGTGGCAGTTCTTGACGCGACTCGACCACAACACGAGAAAAACCTGTTTTGGGCTGACTAACACAACCCATTTAAAAAAACGGGTCGTGTTCGGGTTGACCCCTTAACCCGTGTAAGTATTTAGAAAAAAACTTCCATCATTTTATTTGTGTTTGTTACTTTATCTATTTTTCTGAAGATACACTTGCAATTTCCAATCCATTAGCAAGATTTCCAGTATTTTCGAAAAAAAACCTCTTCGTATTACTCATTTATTTTGCCGACTTTAAATTATTTCCATTTTTTCTAAGAAAATCTTTTATATGGCTAAGTCATAATAATGTTAGTTTGGTTACACTGTATCATCTACATGTCATACTCAATACACACCCATTACACACGTTACCGCCACCCGATTACAACCCAACAACCCGCTTACAACTCGTCAACATATTTGACTCATTTAAAAAAAATGGGTTAAACGGGCTATGTTCGGGTTGACCCGAATTTATGTGTGTGCTGGTTACGGTTGAAATCTTTGGCATGTATAGCGCGCTACATAGCGAAGCGACCAAGTGAGTGTCGCTATATGGGTCTTAGCGACGAATAGCGACAGTTGGTTTTTTTTTTTTAGTTTTCCATCTCGTCTGGGCCACTTTTAATGCAAAAAAAAAAAAAAAACTGCATAACCTGGTTAAAAAGCAGAATTTAAATTGTGCAAGTGCAAAAACTGGCCCACGCTGGCCCAAGCTACAATGGAGTAGTAAAGACTTTACCTTATAAACAACCACTAACTTTGTTCACACACCAATGTGGGACAAAGTATTTACCTCCTTTTGAGACTTACATTCACACACCCAACATATAAGTCGTTTGCTACTAACTATTAGTTTTTGTTAAATATACATGTAAAATAGCATATATACAAGGGTATTTTGATGTAATATACATATAAAAAATTTCAAAAATCTTTTTCTAGTGTAATCGCTATTTATAAAATAGCCGCCGCTATTTGTCGCTATTCGCTGATTAGCCTATAGGTGCCTTGTCGCTATTTATCGCTATTCGCTATCGACAACTATGGTGCTAACCCACCAACCTGACACGATTGACGCTCCTACATAGGAGCAAAATAAAACATATCAGCTGTACATCCGTATTTATTTATTTGTAGGTTGGTTACGATAAGCAAGGGCTTCCGATAGGATTGCAGATTATAGGTCGTCCCTGGGCCGAAGCTACAATCTTGCGTTTGGCTGCTGCATTTGAGGTAAATTTATATATAGAAAATCTTTTCTTTTCCCTCTAAAAAATAATTTACGATTTTCCTAAGACTTTAACTACCTTTCTTAATTTACAGGGACTACGTGTGGAGACAAAGCAGCCTGCATCGTATTTCGACATTCTAAAAAGAAACTGAGATGCAGCCTACATCCATGCTCATAGATTCTTGTTGGAAACATTGTTGTCTATTATTGAACAACATTATCCGTCTTGGCTACATAGAAAACTAAGACATACATGTCATTGTTCCTTTTGGTTGTCTCATATTATCTTGTTTATATGATACATCATATTAATCAAACTTGATCACAAAAGTGTTTCTAGTGTGAGGAGAATTTGATCTGTTTATGAAGTATGTTCAAATAGGTCGAATGGTTCTCTTCGGTCAACTTAACCTGCTTGTATAAACATAAACATGTATGAACCGTTGCATATTATACCTCTTGAATTGCTTTATTAGATAACTATTGTAGGAGTTTTACAATCGTGTTTAATACATTAATTACTTCAAAAGGTTCAACAGATGGACAAAAACCTGTTTGCAGACAGCCTGACCCGATCCACTGAAGATGCAACAATAAAAGGTACATATTTTGACCCGTTAACCAACTTGTTTGGCCAGTACATTGTGCCACCTGATTTACCCATCAGTAATAACTACAAAATATATCAGTGAGTATTAGATATACTAAGAGCAAAAAAAAAAAAAAAAATACATCCAATTGTAGGGATGGCAAAAATACCCGAGCTCGACGGGTATACCCGAAACCCGACACAAATGGGACGGGTATACCCGATACCCGACGGGTATTGGGCCGGGTATGGGTTTAGTTTTAAAAATTTTTGCGGGTATGGGTCGGGTATGGGATTAGGTGATACCCGACCCGATTACCCGAAACCACATACCCGTTTACCCGAACTATATACCTGATCATATACCCGAAGTTTTTAATTTATATTTTTATTTTCCATTAACCCTTATCTATTAGTGATTTATTTTAGTATTTTCATAATGTGAAAAAATAAATTTTCTTTTAGCATATTTATTTGATGATGGTATTTATATTTTGTATGTTGTGAAGTATATACATATAACTGTATAAATATTATAAAGTTATTATTAATTTATGCTAAAACTTGTATCTATGTAATGTATATTTTAATTTATAATAGTTGTTGCATAAATAAAATTATATAATAATTATAATAGTAAAAAGTGTATTTGGAAATCCCAATGTATATTTTTTAACAAACTAATGGGTATACCCGATACCTGCGGGTATACCCGGTACCCGACGGGTAATTACCCGAAATATACCCGACGGGTATTGGGTCGGGTATGGGCCACGATTTTACAACCGGGTATGGGTATGGGATTGCCAATACCCGACCCGAACCCGACCCATTGCCATCCCTATCCAATTGGGGACAAATACATATAGACCCCTTAGCAAATATATTCGATGTTACCGATTTCATCCATTAGCGATGAAATATAACCTAAATCTGTTACATCTGAATTTGTAATTATAAAATATGGCCGTCGCTGTGATCTTGAAGGTTAGCATTGTGATCTTGAAGGTTAGCATTTATAAAAATAAAACAGAATATATAACATGCTTATATGTTCATTCCTGCAACCTCAGGTGTCAACAGTGGTTATACACTTTCTAGATAGAAACATGAAAATTGTCTCATAAAGTTTAAAGTTGGAATTTTATTTTAGCAGTTTTTTCTTTCAAAAAGAATTCTAGAAAAACCCTTTGAATTTGCAGTATGGTTTAAACTTAACTTCTCAAGCTGATTTCTTTAAAGTCTATATTCAAAAAAGTTATTTTCTCTTCATATGCACAAAATGTCTTCACATATAGTGGTTGACCGAAAATCACACATACATAAGACTGATACATAGAAACCGCATTATTCAATTTAGCGAATACCATACCCACAACAGGTGTATGCTATGTAGCAACATTAGGTAGTAGAACGAAAAAACAATAGGTCGGCAACTTCTTGATCTTAGGTTGGCTTCTTGAACGCGAGTGCAAGATTCTTAGATCGGCTCTGATACCAATCCAACTCATGAATAGATAAAAACAATAACACAGAAAATATGGTGAATAACTCTCGTGTTTGATTACTCAGAAAAATAGCTCAAAAACTGATACAATGTCTAAACCATAACTCGATTATATAGACCGACCCTAACTTGATAGTTAAGGCATTACCATAACATCATAATACGCTTGGGAAACTAAACGAACTTGACCAACTTGTCAACTTTGGTCCCCCAACCCAACCAACTTGTCGAGTCGGTCATAGAAATTACCGCCAACAAGTCCACGATTTCTCCTTTTTGACATGGGAAAGAAAATCTGAGTCCATCATTTCTTCCTTTTGACTGATGCCTCCTCACCCCTCATGTATTGAAGTTTCATGAACAAGACAACAGCCTGAAAAACATATATCACTTACATCTGTTAGCCTTGAATACTGAGACACTTTTAATCATATATAACGTAAGGTCTTATTATATACACCAAGGTTTTTGCTCTTTACACCAATTGATGTGATTTTGGCCAATATATATATTTGTTTTTTCTTTTATCATTTTAAAATAATGTTTAACTAGAAAAACGAATGTGCCGCTTTGATGTGTTTATTTTTTATTTAAATTTTGTCATAAAAGACAAAGCCGTATCGCATCAACAGGTGTAAAGTGTATATAGCAAAAATCTTGGTGTAAACAGATTCACTCATAAATGAGAACTCACCCGAGCGCCATCATCAAGAACATATCTTGGTGGGATTTCCAAAGGGTTTCCTTCGGTTTTCAACACTTGTAACTTTGATAGCCTCATAAATGAATCTGGAATAACTCTTATTTGATTGTTGCTTATATCTAGTTCTTCCAAATTCTCAAGGTTCCCAATGGACCTTGGTAGGGATCTCAGGTCAGCAAAGTTGTTGCTAATGTTGATTTTTACGAGAGTGGTAGCGAAACATAAGCTCTCAGGCACTGATTCTAGTTCATTGAAACTTAAATCAAGCTCCTTTAATTTTCTTAGTGACCACATTGTGGTTGGCAGCCTGCTGATATTATTGTACCGAACAGAAAGGGTTTCTAACAACTCAAGTTTTCCTACAGCTTCTGGTAGGGCTTTAAGCTTGTTGTAGTCTGCAATAAGTTGTTTGAGTGATGCACAATGACCGATATTATGTGGGATTTGTTCAATATGATTGGTTTCTATGTTCAGCTTTTGTAGAATAACAAGTGAACCAATCGATTCTGGAAGAACCGATAGGTTGTTTGAGCTCAAATCAAGTTCTTGAAGATGGATCAATCTACACAAGCTAGCTGGAAAAGTTGTCAACTGGTTAGCCGATAGATTAAGATATACCAAACTGAGAAGATCACCAAAAGATTCTGGGAGTTCAATGATTTTGTTGGCATGCAAATCAAGTTTCGTCAGTGATGAAAGGCCTGAGATAGTAGACGGTAATGCAATAAGACGATTTTCTGATAGATCTAGTGTGCTTAAACTGGATAATTTCCCTACTGAATCAGGAAGCCATTCAATCTGATCCTTCAATTTATTCCGAAGATTTAGATCTTTAGTTCCTTTCTTTGAAAATACTTCAATCAGATCGGTAAGTTCCATAAGATTCAATTTTAAATCCTCTCGGCCTACAAATTAAAACCATAATTTCAAGCAAACTTTAATGACTGCTTGACAAGATAATAGTCATTAAAACAAGATAACAAAAGAAAACAACATTTCAAACCTCACCAGAATCCACAATCCGGGGCTCAAAAATAGTGCTTGATTGAAGCCCTTTGTCTTTAGAGAGTTCATTAACATGCGTGTCTTTCAGATAAGTTCCCACAACATCAGTCAGTTGCTTATCAGGATGCTCCTGAAACTCAAGTGCAATCTCAAGCTTTTTCACCAGAAGCGACACGGTCGGCCGTCGTTCACGAGAATTGTGCAAACACTGGAATGCAATGTCTGAAAATGTTTCCAAAGAAGATGGGGCTAATGGTGGCATGAGATCTTTAAAGATAATGTGGTCTAGTTTCTTCTGTTCGTAGCATTGTTTCCACATAGGCACTAGAATTTCTGATTGACCGTTGGTAGATTTAAAACACAATCTCCCACATAAGATTTCAAATAAAACGACACCAAAAGAGTATATGTCTGATTCTTTGGTTAGAGTGTAGGTATGCATATATTGGGGATCACAGTAACCAGGGGTACCTACAACATTGGTGAAAAGAGCCGTGTATTGCTGATTAGCAGGTCCTATTTTTGAAAGTCCCATGTCTGAAAGTTTAGCATTCCACTTGTCATCAAGTAGGATGTTGGCACTTTTTATATCTCTATGGAGAACTCTTTGTTGTGTGCCTTTATGATCATGAAGGTAGGCTATGCCCCTTGCAACATCAAGGCATATTTTGAGACGACGTGTCCAACTTAGAGCAGTGGAGCTTAAATGGCGATCGAGGCTTCCATTAGATGCATGCTCGTACACAAGGATCTTCTCACCATCCTCGTCACAATATCCGAGGAGTGAGATGAGATTCTTATGTGCGTATCGGGAAAGCATCATTATCTCCTTCAAGAACTCAGGGTCTCCTTGCCCAAATTCACGATTCAAACGCTTTATAGCAACCATGCTTCGGCCCTTTGAGTGTACCACTTCTCCTTCATATACCTTCCCAAATCCACCGGCTCCTATAACTTTGCTACCAAAATTATCGGTGGCTTTTCTTAACTCTTCCAGCTGGATTTTAAGGTGTTCGAACTCTTTCATGACAGAGTCCATTATAATTTTAAGATGTTCGAACTCTTTGTTAACCAGATGCTTTGGTTCAATTGGTGAGGCGCTGAAGAACTATGGCAGCAAATAATGTAGTTACTTCTGAATCAGAAAAATAAAAATTTTAAAAAATTAAAAAAAAATCGAAAAAATAAAAAAAATTCTAAAAAATCCACTATTCATCATAGTTTTGTAATCACATATATATAATATAATGGTACCTGCGGTTGGATTTGGAGCTACATTACTTGGAACTTATAACACATTCACGGCTACGCAGTTAAAGACATCTATAGTTTGGCCATCTGACTTAAATTTTCTTTTTGTGAGCCTGATATACATGGTGTTTGGTTTAAGTAGCAAGTAAAGGATAATTGAAAGTCACATTTACTTGATTATAAAAAATTGAAGAAAGCCTCTCGGACTTGAAAATACGTTACACATATGACATTACACACAAGCCAGTTTGCCTCATTATTATAAAGTTTAACTAGGTTCTGTGATCTTTAAGCATGCTCATTTGAACTACAGAACATCAGCACACGATAAAATCAGAAGCATCAAACACTTGTAAAAGCTAAAAATATAACTTTTACACAAAGATACTACAATAGCCCACAGAAACCTTGATATTTGTCGGATACATGGTCTTCATTTTCTAAAACCAAAATGTCAGTAAGAAGACCAAATTCAGTTCAGTCTTATTACATTTTCCTTTGAGTCCACTATTCCAAAACTTGTTACATTCATCAGCAGTCATCTAAGGCTACTCGGTGTGGGAGGAGGCAAGTCCTTGGAGGATGCCCCTCCACCTCAGCGCCATGTCAACGTCCAAGGAGGATGTCCCTCTCAAGGATGGAACAAGGGAAATGGAGGATGGGCTTCCCCCACTTATTTATTTTTTTATTTTTTTATTTTGGCAAATTAAATATGCAATATCTATATAAAACTAAAATTAATATATAAAACATCCAGAAATCGTTATCCTGCAAAAAGGGGTTGAGTTTGAAAATCATTAACAATAATGTTTATTTTCAAATCTGTTTTGTAAATACAAGGAACTACAGGGACTGAAAATGTCGAAGTCCCCAAACATTCAAATTTTATCAGCGCCTCTATTCTTTCTTCTTCGTTTTTGCCGTCCGGTTATTCCGGCGAGATTCCGGCCATTACGGAACCAAAATCTGTTTGATTAAAAGCCGCTTTTCTAGCTATAATATATGATCAACAATTCTTAAAAAACTATTTTTTGTCTTCATCCGTCCCGTCCTCAACGTCTTGGGCAAGACGGTCTCGACGCCCCCCCACACCGAGCAGCCTAACAAGTCACACCGCCAACTCATCACCAACATAGTCATCAAAAGTCAACTTCCAAACCATCAATCCTGCTCCACATACCACAACTAACCACACTGTTCAGTCAACTACTTAGATTTTAGTCAACAGTCAACCCTAGATATTTATCCCCAATTCCAGTAACCAAGGTAATCACATATCAGTAATTTAGGAAAGCACACTTTAGGTTTCATACTTTCATACTCATAATAATACTACTATAAACAGTTAAACACTATCCATAAAATTAAAAACCCTAAGCTAAACAAAACCTAACATTCACAACACAGCAACAAACTAACAAAATGTATAGATTCGGATATAATAAGTATAAGTTATCAAAATGTAAGCAAGTGAACTAGTGATCGTGCTTGATTCAAGTGAAATTACAGCAATTCCAGTTGAAATTAGATCGGAAAAACAGGAAATTAACGGAATGAGAAGTGATACCTTTGTTTGGATCTGCGATTGAGCAAGTAGGAACAGGAAGTGTGAGGTGTGAACTAGAAAGAGAGAAGAATCTGGAATTGTGCGATTGAAGAAAGAGAGAGAGAGAATGAGTGACGAGAGTATGCTTCAAGTGGGAACGTGTACAGTTAGGGGCTGTTTGGTAGCCTCTGAATGGTAATTAAGAGGCTACCTCTTAATGTAACCATTAACAATTTTACCAATGAGAAGGTAGAAGAATGTGACATGTGATGATTTACCATTTAGAGATTACCTCTTAACCATTCAGACTTGAGGTTACCTCTTATTCATTCAGAGGTTTTAAACCATTAGGAGGTAGCATCTGAATGGTCATTAAGAGGCTACCAAACAGCCCCTTAGTAAACCAAACATTCTCTTAGTAATGGATCATGGATTATGGATATCTATTGGACTAATGAATTAGTGGAGATTTTTTATCATACAATAACTAATTATTTAAATGAATCGGATTGAATAGAATATGGATCAATATCCAATAGATAAACCACTTTTCCTTCTTTTCTATACAGCTACCTTTTTAGTGGGACTTTATACATGCAGCTATCTTTTTTGTGGGACACCATATTAGCAAAGCATACCACGTGTGATGTCGGCATGGTTATCCGCTTTCATGAGTGGAACCACTATTCCATAACAGTACTTCCAGTTCAAGCCATGTGCCAAGAAGTGAGACTAAGGGGCTGTTTGGCTAAACTTATTTTAGTGACTTATTTACTTATTTACTTTTTGAAAAGTTAAAAGGTGTTTGGGTTAGCTTATTATGTGAGAGGAATAAGTAAATAAGTCATTTCATTATGACTTATTTGCTTTTCAAATAAGCAAATAAGTAAATAAGTCATTCCAATAAGCTTAGCCAAACAGCCCCTAAAGGGTATGGTGAGGCTCATCCTCACGGGATGAGCCTCCACGTAGGCGGCTCGTGGGGATGAGCCTCCATGCTTTTTGAGGGGATGGAGGATGAGACTACCCCACCTCATTATTTTATAATTTTCTAAGTTTTTATTTATTAAATTAATAAAAATTTTATAAAAATTAAAAATACAACATAAAACAACATAAATAAAGTCATTTCATAACATAAAAAAAATTACATTTCCTAAAAATAAAAAAATAAAAAAAACATTTCCGAAACATAAAAACAAAAAAAAATTACATTTCCTAAAAACATAAAAAAAAAAATTACGATACGATTAAAAAACTAAACAACCTACGACGTCCATTTTTTCTTCACCTCTTCTTTCATCCTCCGATAAACCTCGCGTTCATCCTCCGGAACCGAGTCGAGATCCAACCTCATGATCCTAAAATCCTCCGCTCGAGCATAGTCGGCCGACACGGTTTTCTTGTGAGTGTATTTTTCGGTCGCGAACTCTTTGAACGAACGGAATTCGTTTATCAAGTCGTCCATTTTCGCCGATGCCTTCGAGCCGCCCCCTCCACTCGAGCCGCCCCCTTTCCGCTTTCCGGCCGCCTCTTTTTTTGCTTTGTCCCTCCCGGTGGGACGTTCCGACTCGTGAATGGGCAACACGTCCTCGTCATCTTCCGGGTCGTCGTTTATGTCGATTTGACAACGACCGGTGGAGCCTCCCGCACTATAACTTCCGGACTCGGAAGTTTTAGTCCGTTTGGCGGTTGCGACCTCATTTGGAATCGGCGTCCATTTTT
The DNA here is from genome assembly GCA_030545235.1 of Helianthus tuberosus. NCBI lineage: Eukaryota > Viridiplantae > Streptophyta > Magnoliopsida > Asterales > Asteraceae > Helianthus > Helianthus tuberosus. Next base: position 76,918,453 of record CM060408.1, read on the forward strand.
GTTCTTTCCTTACAACGTTCCATGCTCGGAAGTGCGGGAAAGGCTTTGAATTTTGAGAGTCCCACTTAGCGATAGCAAGGTTAAGAATGTCCGTCTCGTTACTCCCGCTAGGAGGACAAGTGTAAATTTGGTTATAAATTGCGTTAAAGTTATTGATGACCTTGCTCATTTTACGCCACTTGCCTGAGACGGCTTCTATATCGCGATCCGAGCCATGCTCCATAAGCTCGTGAAATCTAGCCGTTGTCTTCTTCCAAAAACTAGTACCCGTTTGATTGTTTCCTAAATTTTAAAAAATAATGCATTAGTAAAAATAAAAAATAAAAACTTTTAAAATTTAAATTAAAAATTTTAACTTTGGTTCATACCGACTATCGGGCACGTAGAGGACTTAGCAAACGCCATTGCTAGCGCATCCTCCTCTACTTTCGTCCAAGGTCTCCCCTTTGCTCTCGAACCGCTTTTTGACGCGGTTTCGGGTACGTTTTCAACCTTCTTCCCCTTGTTTTTTTTTCGGTTGAGCTCTTGCGGTGGCGATTCGGGGACGACTTCTTCATCATCATCATCATCGTCGTCGTCAAGTTGAACCGGTTGGGAAGTTGGCGGTTGCGATTGGAGTTGTTCAAACGAGTTGCGTTGCATGATTTGTTGTAGTGCTTGGTATTGTTGGAGTTGTTGAACTTGAGACATTTGTGAGAATGCGTTGGGTGTTTGTTGGAAACCCGAAAAAGGAAATTGCGGAGCCCCCCACGAATGATCCATATTCGGAGTGTAAGCGGGAGTCGAAAAAAAGTTAGGTTGGTTCGGGTTGTGATTATTCGGGTTGGGGTTGTTTGGGTTGGGGTTGTTTGGGTTGAAAGGATTCATGATTAGAGAAAATGGTATAAAAAATATGGAGTGTTTTTTATAAAAAAGGAAGAGAATTGGAGAAGAATGGGAGTAGAATAAGATAGAATTGTATAAAAATTGATGAGATAGAGGGTATTTAAATTGAAAAGTTGAATTTTTTTTTATATAAAAGAGCCGTTTGAAACGGCTATAAACATCAAGTGGGGCCCCGTATGAATCGGCTGTGGGGAGCCGTTTGGGCCGAGTCGAACCGGAGGGGGGCGGTGTGGGGGACCGGCGCCGGTCCTAGCCGGGGCTAGCCGGCCCCCATACCCTTTAGTCTGAGTGGAAAATTATTATGGCATTTGTTTGTCTGACACCCACAGAGAAAAGGAACCCTTTAAACCTATTTTATAAACCGGTTATTTTTTTAACGGCAACAACACTTTATATATATATATATATATATATATAAAGAGCCAGCAAGAAACTGGGAACAAACAAGAACAAAACAGAAAAAGCGCAGAAAACAGTCATTACAACAAGTTAACAATATTGAACTCCATCCAGTCTTCCCACACGAGGGCCTTCATCTTGGTTCTATTAATGATCCAGGAAAAGACGTCCTCCTTGATAAGATCGACCGACTTCTTCACCGGAACAAAAGAATCTTCGAAAGTCTTAAGGTTTCTCGCTCCCCAAATTCTCCAAACTGCCGCCATACCCACCGTGTATACAGGCGCTTCCAGCCTTTACTTCCCGGGCTTTCCTTCAATATATCTATAAGGTCCTTCAAGCTACTGCAATTAACAAGGAATTTGATACGCATCCAGGTTAGCACCTGCCACCAAATGCACCTAGCCCACAAGCAATTGAGGAAAATGTGGTCAGGATCTTCGGTCTGAATTCCGCACCGAGAGCAAAGGGTATCCGGCAAAGCAACACCCCGACGAGCCAGCCCAGACTTCGACGCAACGCTGCCCCAAATCGCTCGCCACAGCAGAACGTTTTGCTTCGGAGGAGCCCAAGAATTCCAATAAAATTCCCTGTTATGAGTCGGATCCCCCATACCGGCTTTAAGGATGTCAGCACGAACCTGTTTGGTTGAGAAAAGGTCACCAGAATCATTGACCCACTTCCATCTATCTCTCTTGTCTTCTAAATTAACTTGCCTCAATTTATTCATAAGCATCCCAATTTGCACCCATTCCTCCGTTGAACTTGGGTCCCGCACCCACTCCCATCTCCACAATCTAAAGCCATTTACACAAGGAGCACAATCCGCAACAGAGGCGTTTTTTAGTTTAGCTAACCTGAATATATCCGGGTAACTATCTTTTAGAGGCCGAGAGGACAGCCACGTGTCCAACCAGAACCGGACATTACAACCATCGCCAACTTCCACAATAAGCTTCTCTTGAATACGAATCCCAAACTTCAAGAGGTCCTTCTCCATTCATCCTATATCCTTCCAAACTCCCGGGATCGTCTTCTTCAACGGGATTAACTTAGTCGTGTTTCTCTTCTTGTGAATCGCACACACTACCTTAGCCCATAATTGGTTAGGATCCATCTTATACCGCCACCACCATTTGGTCAACATAGCTTGATTATAGTCTTGGATCCCCCCCCCCCCCATACCCATACCACCTCCTTTCTTCGGATGGACCAAGAGGTTCCATTTAACCCAACGGATTTTGTGACCCGACCCGGTTTTACCCCATATAAAGTCCCTGCGAATCTTGTCAAGCTTGTTGATAATAGCCTTAGGAGCCGGAAAAAAAAGGTAATAGGAAGGAAGGCTCCCCAAAACCGATTTTGCCAGAGTCAACCTCCCCGCGAAGGAAAGGTGCCTAGCCTTCCACTTAGAGAGTTTATTATGGAATTTGTCGATAACGGGTTGCCAAAAATGAGTTTTCTTCATATTCACGCCAATAGGGATTCCCAGATAAAAGAACGGGAACGAACCAGCATCGCAGCTGAGCATCTGGGCTAATCGAGACACCTCACTATCCTCCACCCCGACCCCAAAAAGTTTACTTTTCCGATAATTCACTTTGAGACCGGTTACGAGATTGAGCCATCTCAACATGCGATTAAGAGCAACCACATTTTGCTCCGACCATTCCCCTAAGAAAATAACATCATCCGCATAACAAAGGTGGGAGATAGTCGGACCACCGTTCGGAAGTTGGACTCCTTTAAACAAACCCAAATCACGCATTCTCAACATAAACATATTAACAACTTCCATAGCGAGAATGAAAAGAAAAGGGGAAAGGGGATCTCCCTGTCTCAAACCCCGTTTAAACTTAAATTCTTTCGTAGGAGACCCGTTAATGAGAACCGAACCCGTCCCAGAAGCAAGACAACCCTTGACCCACTCGATCCATTTAACAGGAAAGGCCATATAATTCATCATTCGGCATAAAAATTTCCAATTGAGCGAGTCGTACGCCTTCTCGAAATCCACTTTAAAAATTAAAATCTTCGTCTTCGACTTCTTAGCCCAAGCCACTATTTCACTCACAACTAAAGGACTATCCAATATATTACGACTCCCCACAAAGGCCGATTACGTGGGCGAAATAACATCATTAATCACCTTCTTCAGGCGGTTCGCAAGGACTTTTGAAATGATTTTATACACCGAGCCGACTAACGAAATTGGCCGGAAATTGGACAGATCCTGCGGGTCTTTTAATTTAGGAATAAGGGCTACAAAGGAGGGATTGCAACCAGCACTGATCACCCCATTCGAATGGAAGTCCCCCATTACCGCCATAATCAACGGTTTCAAAGATTCCCAAAACGACTTGTGAAACTTCATAGAAAACCCGTCCGGGCCCGGGGCTTTACCGCTATGACACTTAAAAATAGCCTCTTTAACTTCAACAACAGAAAACTCGGCACAAAGAGACAGACCTTGCTGAACGGAAAGAGAAGGCAACCCTGTGTTTGCGAAAAGCGGCCTGCGGCGAATAGGTTCTGAAAAATGTTTTTTAAACCAGGTTCTGACTTCCAATTTCAGCTCCACAGGATCCGAAATCCACGAGTCTTTAAATCTAAGCCCATTGATCCTGTTATGCACCATGTTCACGTTAATCAAACGATGAAAATAAGAGGAATTCTCGTCTCCAAACCTGATCCAGTTAACACGAGCCTTTTGTTGCAAGTTTTTCCCCCTAATTGCCTCAAACCTTTTCACTTTAGCCCGTAATTCAGCCCTTGACTTCTTCTCACTAAAAGAAAGCGGCCCCAACTCAGCTTTAGCTTCGAGAAGATCAATAGTACCCATCATCTCCACCACTTCTTTGTTCTCGGACACTTTGACCTCTCCTCTCCATTTTTTAATCTCCTTTTTAATGTTTCTCAGAGTTTTGGCTAGGAAAACATCACTGACATCACCCTCATTAGGAGCAGCCAAGCAAAATTCCACAATCTCCACTAGCTTCTGATCCCCAATCCAGGAGTTAAAGAACTTGAAAGGAACGGGACCAAAGTCAACAGAAGCACACAAAAGGGCCAAAGGGCAATGGTCGGAAAGGCCCCTTTTTTGCACCTCAAGTTTAGCAAGAGGCCACCGATTTAAGAATTCAACACAGACCAAAAACCTGTCGATCTTACTCATTTTAACCTCCAGATTATCAGAAATAAAGGTGAACTTACCTCCCGTCATCGGATACTCCTGAAGGCCCGTTCTGGTAATAAAGCCATTAAAAGCATCTGCCACAGCTCTATCGAAGCGCGAGTTGACCCTTTCTTCTTCTGTCCGAACCTCGTTAAAATCCCCAAACACGACCCAAATCCCAGCGAACTGGGTCTTTAAACCAGCGATCAAATCCCAAAGGAGCCGTCTACTGCCAGAATCATTCGGCGCGTGAAGGTTCAAGATGTTCACTCTCTCTTCCACTCCGACAACCTTACCAGAGACAAAAAGGAATCTCTGGTTCTTCACAACAAACTCATCGCTAAAAAAATCCGGGTTCCAAATGGACGCCAACCCCCTGACCTCCCCACTGAATCAACAGATAAACCTTTCATATTTGAGTTATCCTAGAACCGACGGAGAAAAAATTCCGACATCCCCACCTGATGGGTCTCCTGCAGGCCCAAAAAATTACACTTTAGCTTGCTTTTCAGGTTCCGAACCCAACCAGCTTTGTTAGGATCGGTGACTCCATTAATATTTAGAGAAATAAAATTCATGGGTCACGATTCAAAATTGTGTCCCCAGCAACCAGTTTTCTCACATGGTTGTCAAAGCCTTGAACCTCCACACCTATCTGGGAACCGAAAATCAAAGTATCTGAAACTTCCTTTTCAAAGTTATGTCTGCACGACGCCTCTGCCTCACCTTCTTCATCCATAATCGGAGGATCTTGCCTTGGAACCCCCATCACCGCCGCACTTCTTTGTTCTTGTTCTAATCTAAAAATCTCCCCAATATTAAAGGGATCTGAATCCTCCTCTATAACATCATTTAAGTCGGGTGTTTTAAAGCTCTGGGCCTCCGGTCTGTGAAGTCTAGCAGACTTGGGTCGAGTAGTAATGTAACTGGGCCTGTGAGGATCCATATTCGACTCAACACTTGTAGTATTATAATCTTTAACCCCTAGGCCCACACCTTCTCTCTCCATTGGCCTAACACTTAGATTATTATAAGCATTATCCCCTAGACCCACATCTTCTCTCTCCTGCTGATCAGAGTCAGCCGCCGTACGAGACACACGAGGTGTGTTAGGGTCCTTTGCATGAGCCGCATTCTTGGAAGAAGAAAAGTCCCCATGATTTCCCATGCAGGATTGCTCGAGATCCGACATGCAACCCTTCGAGTCCCTACCTCCAAATTCAACCGACTTTTCAGCGTCCTTTGAAGATCTGGCAAGATCGGAATCTTCTGACAAACTATCGGACATAAAATCTGGGCACCATTGTCCGGATATTTCTTTAACCCAAACGGTGAACGAGTGTTCCTTCTAGGTGATGTTCAACTCCTTAGAAATTCTATTTCCTGAATGGACCAAGACGGCCATCCTATCCTCTGCCATGTTGCCATCGTCAAACGAGGCTTCCGATCTAACCAACAACCTTCCACATCTTTCCCCAATACGGTAAAAGACGTGACGATCCCACAGGGAAACCGAAACTCCAAATACCTTGATCCAGGCCACCCGTTTAAATAAAGGTGGTGTTCCATCCCAAACATAGAGCCTAGAGAACCAGGTAGCCCAGTCCTCACCCCGATTTCTCATAAAATCATCAGCTACTTCTTTGTTAGAGAAGGTGACCAAGACTTTAAGGCCACCCAAGTATCTCAGAAAAGGACCTTCATCCACCAGCCCGTCAAGATGATATTTGAGATTATTGAGAGTCTCAATATCTTTAACTTCCCCAATAAGAGATCTAAGTTCCCACTTCTTCTTCGTTTCAGTGTTCATAGGAGGTAACTCAACAGTGTTGACTTGGGTGTTGCAAATTTTGTTTGAAACCACATTACTAAACGACCAGCCATCAATGTTACCAGAAGTCATACCCACAACCTTAGGCTTAGACCGACGAACAGGACCACCGAAATTAAGCCTAGAGAAGACCGACACTCTCTCCCCAGGGTTGAACTTCTCCTTCTTCGAGCCATCCCTATTGAACTTCGCCAAATGAACTCCAATAATCGCACCATCAATGCTGACCTCCTTCATACTCTCCATACACGAATCCACATCCCGAACGAGAGTTTAACAAATCCGAAGTTATTCCCAGCCTTATCCTTCTTCCCCGGGATAAACACGTCCTCAAGATTGTCCATGAAAGCAAAAGCCTTCCATAATCTGTCCCGAGTACAGCCGTCAGGCAGATTGGAAACAAAGAAAGAGGTTGCATTGCGAAGCCTTAATTCCCTGTTCATGAAAATCTTTTCTTGTCTAGCCTCTTTTTTGCTAAACACAGTATTCCATCCATCATCTTTATTGAACCTTACATAATTAGCACCAAAACTGCCGAAGAGACCCATCCTACCCCCACGAGACATTGCAACGAAACGAATCCGGGCTAAGCAAGACCGAGCCAGGGAAAGGAACAGAAAAAAACACAAGAGAACCGGCCCGGAAGGCGAATGGATAAAACACCAACCTGAATAGAGAGAAAGGTTACCACGGATCGGACCAGTAAAGGGAGCCAATGGAACCTCACACGCTATTCCGGGATGAGGCTCATCGTCGAGCACTTCCGGCGACGGTTCGAGAGGAATATAGTTAGCAAACTAATTCACTTTTTCAAACCTAGTATGTTGGCTGGCTCTTCAACCCTTTTGTCTCTACAATTTTCCTAGAAAGATCTGGATATTTGAGGAAAACATTTCGTCGACAGCAGCGGTTGAACTAATTACTGGAGACATCACCGGTACGAGATCTTATTAGAGTACCAATTTAGTTTTTAAACGGTCTGAAATCTGGCATTACCAATGCATACCGATGAACCGCTTTTTACCCATGTTCTATTTTGAGTTCAAACTCACTATTGAACTTTTTTTTTAACTTTATTATATCGTAATTTACTTTTCAAGTGTTATTTTTGGGTCATGTTTTTCTGGACTCAAATATGCTAAGTGATTCTATAACCTGGTTGATTATGAAAGTACTAATCATACGAAATTTTGGGTGGTTAAAGAAGAGCTGAAAGGAGAACTTCATAATGATGATATAGATAACATGTTTGGTGAGAAAGAGCATGAAGTGGTTCTCAAACACATTACGTAATTTTAGTATATTATGATTATTGTTAACTAAAATTTCTTATCTAACATATAATAAAAGACTACAAATAATGTCACATGACATTTTTTCCTTCAACCTCACAACTTTTATTTATTATTATTATTTTCCAAATTATATATAAAATTTTAGTATTTTTTTTAACGTTAAACTTCAATAAAAAACGGCCAACCCTCAACAAAGGGCCACCACCAAAAGGATTACAATATATACATCGGGTTAACTAACCAATCCTTCCACTCTAAATTTTTAAAATTAGAGCGATTTCTAAGCCAAAAAAACGACAAAGATTTAACTAAAGCAACCACCTCTATAACCTTAGACAAAGACCCTTCAAAAACCTTTTTTGTTTCTTGTTTTCCAAATAGACCAGCACACGATCATCAGAATGCCACACAAGATTTGTTTATACCACTTGGTTTGCTTGCCGAGGCTAGGCAACAGCATCATTTCTTTAACATTTCTGAAAACCGGTTGTGTTAAACGACACCAACTCCAGACTGCTTGCCAAACACCACACGCGAAGCCGCAATCGATGAATAAGTGACCTGCAGGTTCCGTGGCAGCTTCACAGAGAGGGCACAAGGTATCCTGAATATGGATGTTTCTTTTAACTAAAGCCAAACAGGTCGGAATCCTCTCCATCTCAATTCTCCACATCAAAACATTAACTTTTATAGGGACCCAAGAAACCCAGCGCATCTCGTTATTTGTCTGCATATTCTGTCCCATGTTCAGCAAACTTTTTACACTTGCCACGGAAAAAACACCACCAGAATCGGCTTCCCACACCCACTTATCTTTGGATCCTGAAAAAGACACCTTGGACAACAAATTCTGCACGTCTTGCATCTCGGAGATTGTTTCAACAGAGGTTGTTTCTATTCGCCAATCCTCATTCAGAACCATGCCTCTATTCGCATCCCATTTAATCCTATCTCGCACCACACAGTTCCGCATAACTTCCTTTGAGTACAATCTTGGCCATCTATCCATTAACGGAACACTACCGAACCATATGTCCTTCCAAAAAGAAATGTTTTCCCCATTCCCAATCTTACCCTTTATCAAGAATTTTAGTTCTTTGCCATTTAGCACCAATTTATCCAAAAAAAGAACTATCTTTTTCCAACAGCCAGCAATCTTAACAGGAAGAAAAGTCCACCTGTTACGACCACCGTGGATGCCTTGCACAACTTTTCTCCACAGCCCATCAATGTCGGTTTTATACCTCCATGCCCACTTAGCAAGTAACGCCGAATTAACATCTTCTATTTTTGAAATACCCAAACCCCCTACCTTTTTTGGTTTCGTGACAATCTCCCAAGAAACCCAATGTAATCCTCGTCCTTCCTTGCTCCCATACCAAAGAAAGTGCCGCATCATTTTTTCAATAGCTTCAATAACCGCAACCGGAGCCTTGTATAACGACAAATAGTAAACCGGAAGGCTAGAAAGCACCGACTTAATCAATGTTAGTCTACCTCCTATAGATAGAAGGTTAGACTTCCACGATTGAAGCCGCCCCTTAATAGTATCCAATGCACCACTCCAATTCGCAATCCGGTTCATATTAGCTCCAACCTTGATACCCAAATAGTCGAAAGGAAGCCTCCCAACCTTACACCCAATAATATTCGCCATGCTAGTCAACTCGTCTTCTACAATACCCAACCCAAATAATTGAGACTTATGAATATTAATCTTTAGACCCGAACACATAAAGAAAACCCGAAGTAGGCGGTCAACATTCTTCACATTCTCCTCATTCCATTTTCCTATAATTAAGGCGTCATCCGCGTAAAGCATATGAGAAACTACCAGGCCATTGTTACTAGTCTCAACTCCTTCAAAGACCCCCACATTACATGCTTGATCTACCATCCTAGCCAGCGCCTCCATGACAATTAAAAACAAAAAAGACGATAACGGATCACCTTGCCTAACACCTTTTTTGCATTGGAACTCAAACGGTGACTCGTTAACCAGAACCGCTGAGACAGCCGACTGAAGAATGCCTCTAACCCATGTACACCATTTAGACGGAAACCCCATTTGTTCCATGATATTAAGAAGGAACTCCCAATGCACATTATCGTACGCCTTTTCAAAATCTATCTTCATTAAAAAAGCTTGCCTTCTATTCTTCTTTAGCCATCCTATTATTTCATTGAGAACAAGGGGCCCATCCAATATAAACCTGTCTTTCAGAAACGCCGACTGAGTCTCTGAAATAACTCCCCCAATAACCTTTTTCAACCTGGCAGCCAAAACCTTAGAAATGATCTTGCTAATAACCCCTACCAAATTGATAGGTCTATAATCCCGTAACCCCACCGGTGTCTTAGTTTTGGCTATAAGGGTAATATGTGACGTACTGCATCCCCGGCTAATAACTCCAGACTCAAAGAACTCTTCAAACAGCTTCATAAAATCATTTTCAAGAAACCTCCAAAAGTGTTTAATGAACCTGAAGTTGAATCCATCAGGGCCTGGAGCTCTATCTGACCCACACTCAAAAACTGCATCCCTGATCTCATCCTTGGAAAACGGCTTGATAAGATCCTCACCATCATCTTCAGCAACCTGTTTCAAATTAAAACATAAAAGGGTAGGTCGATGATTAACCTCTTTATTAAAATGTTTCCGAAAAAAACCCATAACCTCCTTTTTAACTAAGGAGGGCTTTGACACCCACACACCATTCACCATCAAACTCGGAATGGCATTCACTGCCTTTCTCCCATTAATGCATCTATGGAAGAAGACCGAATTATCATCTCCCATCGAGCCCCACCTCACCCGGGACTTTTGTATTAAGTCCCTATGGTTCAGCAGTCTCAAACGCTCAGCCTCCTTCTTACTCTCCTCCCAAATCCATAACTCCTCCTCCTCAAGCTCCCTTTCTTCCATCCTCCTTTCCAATCTCGTAACCTCCTCCGTTAAACTCTGAATGTCTTCTACCTCTTTTTTACACGTTTCCTTCCACCAGATTTTTAGAGCCTCTTTAACCGCTAACAATTTAAATTTGATCCTATTATCCGCCGAACCTTCAAACACAGAATTCTGGAGAGCCCTTATAACCACCTCTTCACACCCCTCCCTTTCAAGCCAAGAATTGAACCACTTGAACAGCTTTGGACCATAATTCGAATCCAAAACCGTCAAAAGTAATGGGCAGTGATCCGAGAGATCCCTCGGTAAAGCTCTCAAACACGCTCCAGGCCATTTGTTAAAGAACTCTTGACACACAAGCACCCTGTCAATTTTACTCATCTTCAGCCCCTGCCCAAATCCTGTCATGAACGTGAACTTGTTTCCCCTCATAAAATACTCCTGTAAACTAGCATCATCAATAAAAGCATTAAAATCCAACGCACTCCCCTGATTAAAATTAGAATTCTTTCGATCTTCAGGCCATCTCACTGTATTGAAATCACCAAGAAAACCCCACATACCCACCGCCCCTACCATCAACCTTTTTAATTTATCCCATAAAGCTCTTTTCTCCAAAAGTTTTTGAGGGGCGTAAACATTAACCAAATTAACCACAGAACCATCTTCCACTAAACTCCCTGTTATAGCTAAAAAATTCCTATCTTCAATAATCGACATCTTATTGAATTTTTTTGGGTTCCATACACTAATCAGACCCCCCCCCCCGACTTTCCCACTGCACCCACCGAAGCAGCCCCAAAACCTTTGTGACCCCATATAGAAGAGAAATTAAAAGACTTCTCAGCAGTTAACATGGTTTCTTGTAATGCCAAAAAATCAACACTAAACTTTTTTACCATCCCCTTAATCCATGACACCTTCCCAACCTTCCCAATACCTCTAATATTTAATGACAAGCAATTCATTTCAAACCTGTTTGTACCCCTTCACCTATGATTGTGCCTCGGACTAGCGACTGGAAGCCACCCAATTGAGCTCCAATTTTATTCCCGAAATCAATCGTGTCAACCACTTCCTTTTCGATAATCGTCTCACCTTCTCTACTATCATCGACTTGCACCTCCACTTCTGTTGGTTCAGACTCATCGTTTCCGATGGACTCTTCCTCTGTATTCTCATCTTCCGACTCTCCATCAGTCTCCGAGTCACCCACCGAGTCTACCCTGTCTGTAGATTCCTTCATTAAACAATCAAAAGTGTTAAAAGTATTAAAATCATTAAGGCCCCTGGTCTTTACGACATTGCAATCCAGCCCCTTTATAATTGGGTCTAACCCAAATGGATCATCATCAATCTGTTTGGGCTCCTTTATGGGCCTCTCATTACTACTAATGTAGGCTTCACTAGGAGACTGGCCCATATTTTGTTTAATAACAAATTTTTTCCTCTTAAGGTTCCTGTCCAAAAAAATCCCACCATAATTATTATCCATAATTAAAGAAGGTTGATCCTCTACCCCATGCAAATTCACTTCCTCATTATGATCTCCAGTATTCTCGCAGCCACCTTCCTTATTATTCACCGAATCAACCAAAATCTCGTCCTCTATTGAATGATTCTCCGTGATATTCTCCTCCTCATTAATGATATTCTCCGGAGCAAACTCCGGCCCAGAATCCGGCATCGGGCTGCTCGGAGAGCCTTCCTCCATGCTAGACGTATCATTCTGTTGCCGCACAAGGAATTCCGAAAACCAATCCTTAGTATCTTCAACCACCCAAACTTTATATGTCTTTCGTCTCCACCGAATAAACGCCTCCTCCTGAATAGTCTTCCTCGCATTAACAAGAACTCCTACATGGTGGGAAGACACATCCTCCACATCAGCATCAAGCTGTGCGGATTTGACCACCATACCAAAGAGCCTTCCAACATCGTCAATAACACTATTGCCCATAACGTTTACAGGGATCCCGTAAATACGAAGCCAAGCCACCCTGTCATAATCAACGTCTTGTCCCTCCCAAATCACAGCCGAAGAGAATTGATCCGGCCTCCCGAGGAGTTCGTCTTTAGCCATAACAGCATGTTCCTTAGTTTTAAAAGAAACCATCAATGTGAACCCACCCAAGTTTCTAATCTTCCCTTCCGCCAAACCCATCTCCTTCAAAATACAAACAATATTTTTTAGAACATGGATTGACGAGACCCGAACCAAAACTGCTCTTCCAATCTCTTCATCAAAAGCTTGAAAATCATCGTCCACCTCCACCAATCTCGCAGGATTGGCTCCAAAGAATGCATCTTTATAAGAAAAAGAACCTTCTTGTTGAGGTTGACGTATACCGGTCCCACTATTAACATTAGGCTGATCCTTCTTCCTTGGCTGGTAATGTGTTTTTGGTCGACTATCATTGATCTCCCCATCTTCCAGCACAAACCTTGCTACATTAACCTTCAATCGGTATTCTCCCATCTTGATCTGAGACAACTTCTTCACCATATCGACCCTATCTTTAACGTCCAACAACGACAGAAAACCAAATCTTTTGCCCTCCTTGTCCCTCTTCCGGGCAATATATATATCAAATATCATCCCATACTTCCTGACTTCCCCCGCCAAATCATTGCCGGAACACCGATCTGGAAGATTAGCAACATAAAACTTCGTCACCCTTGCCTGCATCTCCACCGGAATATGTTTCCGGTGGTTGCCCATAGAGAGGATAAATTTTAGTATTTAATACATTATCTTTATATCTATTATAATTAATAATTTCAAATAATATCATGTGCCACAATAAAATAATTCTCTCATATTTATCTTTTAAATTTAGTTTTAGTTTAAATATTAAATCTTAATTCATATAATATACGAATATACTAAAAGCTATGATTAATACACTTAATAAAAATATATGATTTAAATAAAGATACTAGAAAAAATATATAATATACCCTAATCAACAAAACTCTATTCGGTGTCAATATCTATTTTGTTGTTTTGGGGAATATCACTTCCAGTACCTACGAAAATGTTTTAAACTATGCATATATTAATGCTAGACAACAATTCATACTTTTGACTTTATTGACCAGGAGTACTTATCTTAATAGAAAAGGGGTACTTGTCTTAAACGTTAATACGAAAAATTGATACAAGTTCAACTTTTGTTTAAGTTATATAATCTTTAACGTTATATTTGATATATAAAAATAGGGACACATATTCTTAATTTTTTGTTTATTCGTCTAAAACGTATACTCATTTAACTTACATACGAATCGTTATACCCGTTTCAAATTTACTCGATTTCATTTTCGATATTACACTTAATACATTTTTTATTTCGTTTTCGTCAACCTTGCACGTTTTCATTATTTAAACTTATTTTTATAATAAATTTTAATTCATTGTTATTTTGTTTATATTTTTCTAAATTATGTATTAAAGAGTGGTGATTCTCATTTTCCTCTTTTGCATTTTATAATCCCATATATTTAAACTTACAAAAATAAAATCAGGTTTTACGATTATTTGATTATTTCATTACTTTATTTTTTAACGATTAAAAATTATTAAGAAGTTTATGAAAGAATTGAAGAGTGTATCAAGAGTTGTTAAGCACTTTAGAAGTGTGTTGTGTATTGATTACTATGATCAAAATAGATTGCAAGTTTGCGAGATGATTATCAAGTATACCTACTTATCTTATTGTGTTATAAAAACAAACCGTTTTTACCATTCAACGCGTCTAATACACGGGATTGTTTAGTTTAGTTATGAAAAATATTTAATGTATTTTATTATTTGTAATCACATATCTAATCTAATACTAATAAAAGAGACTACTTAATGCCACATGGCATTCTCATACTAATAAAAGAGTCTACTTAATGTAACACGACATTCTCTTCTTCAATTCACTATTATTATTATTATTGTTATTACAAAACAATGAAAAATTCCTTAACAACTTATAATACTAATAAAAGTTTTATCGTTTACTTAAATATTGATCATTGACTTATCTAAAATATATAATTAGTTATTAGTATCAATTCTACTTATAATAAACAATTTTAAATAATGTCAATGTGACAAAATATATATATACACACACAATATAAATATAAACTATTATTGAATATAGCTATAGAAAGTTGGAGAATTAACGAATGTACACTTTTGAATTTAAATTGAATATAAATTAAATTTATATAGTTACTAAATTATATTTAACTTAGGGTTGTAATTTAATTTATGATCAATCATATATATATAAATTATTTATCATTATTGTATAAGATATTTACATAGCTCCTTGAGGTTACATTTGATTGGTGGGATAAATTAATGGGGTGAGTTTAGTTTTTTAGCTATTAACAATAACAAATATATAATTTAAATTTATAAATAGTGAAATCCCTCGCACAATGCCGTAGGAATTCAGCTTCGATCGGTATCAATTTGATTTGGTATGATATCGTCGCTGGTATAGCAACCTAGAGAAAAAAGAAATGGATTAAAATCCTAAAACCTTGTATAAAAATCTTGTGGTAACTTAAAAAAATAAAATTTACTATTCTTTACACAAAAAACAAAACATAATATCAAAGTGAAACTCATTAATGAAATATATGTTACAATTATCATATGTAGCTTTCCATTTAAAATTATTCATAATTTAAGTTGTCTAAATTGTAAGTTTTAACTTATGTATCTATTGATAAATAGCAATAATTATCTACGATATATTAGCATATTAAATTGTGTTAATTTATTTTATTTTTCTTCAAATTTTAAAGAAATTGACATTTTTCTGATTATGGGTGGTTTTACGCAATTTTTTAATGGCATTTGTCATCTTTTACTTCTATGAGATATTTTCTTTATTCAAACCGTGTAACACACGGGGTCCATAACTTAGTTTTATGTTAGAGAAAACAAAAATAGTTATGTTCGTGTTGATGAGGATGACAACGGTAGCGAATTGTGTGCTTTAAAAAATCATGAACTTGATACATTCAAGACTCAAATGCCATAAACCTATCGTAGACTTTTATTTAAAAAAAAAAAAGACTTTGTTGGAAAATTGATTTTTGATTATGGAATTACGTAGTATTGTATTATTTTTTGAGTTAAGGTTGTTTTTTTTAATTACAATGTTGATTAGTTACCGGGTTGAACTGCCAGATACAACTTGATACAACCGGTTCTAACCCTGACCTGATATGATAGAGTTGCAACCCTAAACCGGATTAGAAACCGAATTTGACAAACCTACCTTACCTGAACCCGAGTTGAATTCAATATGTGACAACCCGAGCTTTCAAGGTTTGTGCCTCTCAGTTTTGTGATCCCGATTCCTCTTTATTCCTTTTTGCCACGTTCTTGCTATAAAACGTCGTGATAATAAAATTATTAAACCTAAAACGTAAGAATAACTGATTGTGAAGTGGGCCGCACCTTGTGTTGCCTTTGTGTTGTTCTAACTTTTGAGCGGCCCAGACCCATGAAGCCAAAATAAAGCTTCACAAATTAAAAAAAAAAACGGCCCAACCAAACTATACATGTTGCATGCGATGGGTTCTTAGTCTGCGTAACATATCAAATACCTAACATATCAAATACAAACCCTAACAACCTTCACCTCATCAAGATATTTGGTCGACAATCACCTCCCCCCCCCCCCCCCCCCCCCCCTTTCTCAAGTTAGCATCTCATTCGGTCACATTCTTGGTTAGTGGTCCTTATCTATTGGTATTCATGGTTGCATAATATTGTTTATATGTGTTGTTAAATGAGATTGATGAAACTATTATAAGTATCAACTGTTAAATCTGAAAGCATGATTAATGTGAGCGGCTATACTGTTCATGTATTGATGCTAATTATATTGAACATGATGTTTGTGTGGAAACTGTTTGGTGTTTAAGGTCTCATGTTAATCAATAATGTGTTGTAGTTATCTGGTAGTTTTACTTATTGTATTGATGGAATAATCATGATGCTGATTAGTTCAGTGACGCATATTATCAGATTTGATTTAGTTTAACTTGGCTGATTATTGACAACTATGATATAATAATTAGAGGTGTTGGGTCGATGGGTATGGGATAGGAGCAAATCTGTGACAACTGTGTTCTGTAATCGATGTACGATGTAAAACAATGATGATTATTAATAAAACAACTAGATTAGAACCCCGTGTATTACACGGGTTGAATAAAAGTAATTTTATATATTAAATAATAAAAAATATATCTTTAAAAATCTTGTTTATTACACGTGTTGAATAAATGTAAGAGTTAATTACAAAGATAGTCCTTGTGGTTTACCAAAAGTATCACCTTTGGGTACTAACTTTTTTTTGTAACATGTTCGGGGTTTATGGTTAGAAATTTTTTTTTTAATTTAACAGTCCCGTGTAATACACAGGGTTTTTAAAGATATAACATTTTTCTATTATCTATACTATATAAAATTAAATTTATTCATCCCGTACAATACACGAAGTTTTTTTTAATATAACTTTTTTTGTTATTTAGTATATAAATTACATTTCTTCGACCCGTGAATACACAGGTTTTTTTTTTTTTAAATATAACCTTTTTATTGTTTGTTACATAAAATTACTTTTATTCAACACGCACAATACGCGAGATTCTTAAAGATATATTTTTTTATTATTTAATATATAAAATTATATTTACCGTGAACTTCCGTTAAATTTTCTGTTAAGTTTTGCTTAAATAACCAAAATGCCCTACGATAACATTTGATTTTAGGAATAATTTTGTAATTTATACAAACTTAAACTGGAATTATATATTAAAAATATTGCATTTTGTAAATTCCTAATTCCTTCATTATCACCGGAGTTCCATCCATAACCATAGAAATTATATATTAAAAAATGTATTTTGTAAATTCCCAATTCCTTCAACTTTGTCGTCATTATCTATAATTTTAGTTTTATAATTATCTTATAACTAGGTTAGAACCCCCGTGTAATACACGGGTTGAATAAATTTAATTTTATATACCAAATAATAAAAAATATATATATATTTTTTAAAAACCTCCTAAATGTAATTTTATATACCAAATAATAAAACAATATATCTTTTAAAATCTCGTCTATTACATGAGTTGAATAAATGTAATTTTATATATTAAAATAATAAAAAAATTATATCTTTAAGAACTCCCGTGTATTGTATGGGTTAAGTAAATTTAATTTTATATATTAAATAATAAAAAAAGTTACATTTTTAAGAACCTCATGTATTGTAATTTTATATATTAAATAATAAAAAAAGTTACATTTTTAAGAACCTTATGTATTGTATGGGTTGAACACGTGTAATTTTATATACCACTCAATAAAAAGTTATATCTTGTTATGTCTTTATAAACCCTGTGTATTATAAAACATTTGGACTAAACTGAAAAAATGCCCAAACTACAAAGACTAAAATGACATTTAACTCTTTACATTATATTAATTTATATTTAGTGTAGTCTTTTGTTAATTTCAAAATAAATAATTTTGAAATCCGATAACAAAACAGTTGAATAGACGTTTAATTGACTTACTTTGTCGCCTGCATTGATCATGCATGTTGTTACTCTATGCTCATAACTATTTAAATAGAAATTTACTATCTTTGTACATGTTTTTACTGTTTTACGTCTTCGATAGAAATTAACTATTTAAATAAGTTTTTATTTCTATAATTATTAAATATGATAAGTTATTTCGTGTTCCTACTTTATATTGCGTCGTAAAAACCTTGAAGTTAATAAAACTTATTCAAAATTTTACATATATACTTTTTTAGAAGTGAAAAATGTTTGTAAATTCAAAAATAGTTATACTGACGCATGCAATTTGTTACTGCTATTTTTGGACATAGGGTATAATTTAATTTGACATGTTTAGTAGCGTGTACTTTTATCAGAAAAAATTATGACATCGTTTTTACCTTACTTTTAAAAATTAATTTACATTTAGTTTAGTCTTTTTGATAATTTCAAGATAAATAATTTTAAATCTGATAAATATTTCAAAAGGCTATATTATCTCCTATACGAATTGTTTAAATTTATATTAAATTTTATTTTATAATTATCTTTTAATTAATATTAATTATAATTAAGTAGGAGATAGAGATGTGAAAACTAAAAAATAGGTGGCTTCAATGAATGACATGTGTCCCTCTATTGGTTTCTTTTATTATATAGTATAGATGTGCTTTGGTGTTATTATATGTGTTTTGGTGTTTCTATGTGTGTATTTGTGTTTGGTGACTTTTCAATTCGATTCGATTACGATTGCAAGCTTTAAATCGCGTTCTGGAAGGTTATACGCAAACTGGTCGTAAACGCAGTCAGTATAACGCGAAAAACACTCCGGAATAGTGAAATAGGCTTAACATACCTTAAATAACCTCCACATAACTTAGAAATAAGTTTTGAATGGTTTGGTGTGTTGAAATCAACTTTGTTCGATCGCAGGGACTATTTGTGTCAAACTGCGAAACTATGCCGATCTGAACTGTAACGAACATTCCGGAACATGACCATAAGTTAAACATACCCTAAATAACCTTTACATAGCTTAGAAATAGGCTTTGAGGGGTTCGGTGTGCTAAAATAAACTTTATGCTCATTCAGGGACTAAAAGCGTCAAAAAGTGCATAAGTTTGCATTTTCGCGCATATCTTACGTTCTGAATATATCCGGACCTCCAAAAATTTATGTAAGAATTAAAATATTTTATTTTAGTGTTTGGCATAAGAAAAAATCCATTCGTCGCGCAAGTTGATTGTTAACAAGAAACGTACCATTGACAACCTCGTTGTCAGCCCTCGCTTTGTTTGCATTCAAATTGTACGCTCGCCCACGAGGGGGATTCACATTAACATTGACGTTCGCATTAGGGTTCGCATTAGCATTCGCGTTTGCATTCACCAGTCTCGGACAGTTGTTGCGGAAGTGACCATACTCTCCACAATTAAAACATGAACCCGGTGGGAATCTCACAGCATTCCCCTGACCCAGAGCTGGAACCTGAGCAACCTGATTCTGTCCCAAACGACAAACATTGGCCAAATGCCCAAGTTTACCACACGTAACGGACGACACGTTAACGTAGCATAAGCTACCTTAATGGGTTGCGATGGGTCGAAAGCACTTAGGTTAGGTTTCATTTAGGATGTAGGCCTTGTTAAACCATATCACATGAGTTTCAACACTCATTTGGGTTACAAGACCTCATTCTGTCCGATCTTCCGATTTAGGCGTCTATTGTTTGACTAGTGATTCAATTACTAGGTGCTACGTGATTTCTCTGGTTTACTCGAGTTTGTTGAAGTACTATTGATTGAGGATACCTTGCACTACATGTGAGTACATAGTTCCCCTATTTTACTGTTTTCAATTGTTTTGGGGTGATTCATATGTACAAAATGTTTTCAAGGTTTAAACGATGATTTCAAAAACGAATAGAACGATTTATACTAAACTATTAACGATTTCGATAATGTGAACGAACTTGTTGATTGTAGTTACATAACGAACAACATTCATTAGCATTGATCAAGCCGACCAGTATTAGGTTATGGTACCATAGGATATGACAAATCCCGTTATTGCACTATACCCATGGTTATGTGTGGGTGTTGTGGGTAACGACTGAATCTGATGATTGTTAACTTACCCTTTGGAGGGTTGTTAATGCAAGAACGAGTTGAACGATGAACGAGTCACAAAGGTTTGAATGTTATTAAAGAGACGACCATATATAAGTTTTCACAATTAAAACGAGGACGATTTAAATGAGTAAACGATTTGGGAACGATTTGGAAACGATGTTAAATGATAAACGATTTGGGAACGATTTGAGAACGATTTGGAAACGATGTTAAACGATTTGGGTAAACGATTGGCTTTTGGATAAGTGTTTAGATAATGGGACGGGTGTAATATGGTGAAAACATGGTAGATACGCCGCTGGTACTTCTTATATATAAGTGTTTTTAACATATTACATACCGTGGCATTATTTAGTTCACTTGGGTAAACGATAGTGAAACGATGTCACTCAACGATGTTTTCGAAATAATATACGAGTTTTATTAACGAGTTTATACGAGATGTTTTACAAGATGGTTTTCTAAAACAAAAAGCTTTTGGGTTAAGAATCATGGCTATGAAATTTTATAAATTATAACCGTCTTGATTTGAGTTGGTTAATCATGTTGCAATATTATACACTTTTTAAAAACAAGGTTTTCGAGGTATTGCATTATATGAAAACAAGCCATGATTCCGATACTCTTATAAAACCTATGTACTCGCCAGCATTTCTTTGCTGACTTTGTTTTTACATATGTTTCAGGTATTGTTGCTTGATTGACGTTCTAGGATGCATGCGTCACATAGGATCTGGACGAGGCCTTAGTGACATAATATCTATGATAGACGATATAAAACTTGTTTGTTATGTGTTAAAACAATGTTAATGTTTAATATTATCAATAAAACGAAACACTTTTGTATCCATGGTTATGAAACGATAATTCTGTTACAACACCCCCCGACGTTTCTGCCACGCTTTGTTGTTTTACATGGTCGGGGTGTGACAGAAGAGTTGGTATCAGAGCCAATGGTTATAGGGAATTAGGTTATTAGTAATGCTTTGACCTAGACTATAACTTTTAGGACCCCAACGCAAGTAAACTTTGCGTTTAGATTTTTAAAACAAAATCATCACCTATCCTTAGGTGATAACCACAACGAGAACACAATTTTCGAATCCGCTTTGAAAACTAATCATCTGTTCTAGGATGATTGATTACTAGGTTTTGAACCCTTTGTTGTAAGGTTTTGAACCCTTTAAGTTTTCAAAATCTCGTCAAAGTTTGGGTCTAAATAATGTGAACATGTGCAAACTAGAAGAGTGAATACCTGTACTCTGAGTTTTCTATCTAAGGCTAGAGTGTTCGTACAAATCCACATAATCGGACCAGTCACTCTTACCTGGGAACTCTTGGGGTGAGTGTTCACTTATAGGTGAGCATGTCTTCGCGATACATTATTTTTGACCTATTTACTTTGATTAGTCACTGTGTGTCGTTTGTTTGTTCGAGGTAACAAACAAATGATCGCCTTCCTTGTGTTTTGTCGATACCTCTTTTGTTTTTCCTAATTTTCAACCTCACTCGATTCTCCTGTTTCCTTGTTAGACAATGCCTCTTCGACGTGAAGCACAATCTTTCACTATTGAAGAAATCGCAGCCCTGGTCTCTCAGCAAGTGGCTGCTGTGCTTCCCGGTGTTGTGACCCAAGTCCACGAGATATACAACAACAATAATAACAACAACAATGCATCGTGTAACTTCAAGAGCTTCAATACTGCGAAGCCGCTTAAGTTTTCTGGGTCGCAAGGAGCAACTGCGCTCCTACAGTGGTTTGAGAGTATCGAGAGCACATTCAGACATGTGCAGTGTCCGAATGCGCGTAAGGTTGAATTTGCTTCGAGCGTGTTTGAGAAGCGAGTGCTTACTTGGTGGAATGGTATTATGCGCGACAAGGGTGCTGAAGTGGCGTTGGCACAAACATGGGAAGAGCTTCGGGCTCTCATGATGAAGGAGTTTTGTCCCCGGCACGAAACTCGGGCTTTGGAGCGAGAGTTTGACGATTTAAAGCAAGATGGGGCTGAACACCGTGCGTACACGGATCGTTTTGAGGAACTCAGTCTATTGTGTCCCACCATGGTTACCCCTCTGGAGAAAGCAATCGAGAGATATATCGATGGGTTACCCGATTCTATTATGGAGATTGTGACCGGTGTTAATCCTACTACCCTTCGTCAAGCAATCGAGTTGTCTGCTACCCTGACTGAGACTCAAGTCAGGAAGGGTAAACTCACCCGCAAGGGTGATAAAAAGAAGGCGACTGATTCAGGGAAGGACAAGAAAAAGGGTAAGGGTAAGGGTAAGGAAGGAGAGACGTCGAAGAAATCGAGGAAGCGAAAGGGTGCCCAGAATTTTGCTATTACAGCACAGACTGCTCAGAACCCGCAGAACCCACCGGCTCAGCCACCTGCAAAGAAAGCGTATGCTGGTACCGCACCTCATTGTGCTCGTTGCAACGGTCATCACGTTGCACAACAAGCTTGCAGGCAATGTACGACGTGTGGTAAACTTGGGCATTTGGCCAATGTTTGTCGTTTGGGACAGAATCAGGTTGCTCAGGTTCCAGCTCTGGGTCAGGGGAATGCTGTGAGATTCCCACCGGGTTCATGTTTTAATTGTGGAGAGTATGGTCACTTCCGCAACAACTGTCCGAGACTGGTGAATGCAAACGCGAATGCTAATGCGAACCCTAATGCGAACGTCAATGTTAATGTGAATCCCCCTCGTGGGCGAGCGTACAATTTGAATGCAAACAAAGCGAGGGCTGACAACGAGGTTGTCAATGGTACGTTTCTTGTTAACAATCAACTTGCATCTATTCTTTTCGATTCTGGCGCCGATAGAAGTTTTGTTTCATTGTCATTTGAGCCTTTGCTTGCGATACCTAGAACTAAACTGAGGAAACCCTTATCTGTTGAAGTTGCCACTGGTAAACCTCTTGTTCTCGATTCTGTTATTCGTGATTGTCAGTTGAACCTTGATAACCATCTTTTTCCTATTGACCTCACACCGATGCAACTTGGGAGTTTCGATATTATCATTGGAATGGATTGGTTAACCAAACACCACGCTGAGGTGGTTTGTTTCGATAAGATTGTTCATATTCCTTTGTCTTCTGGCGATGTTCTGGAGATTCGTGGCGAGAAGCCATCTGGCGGTTTGAAGCTTATGTCGTGTTTGGAAGCCCAAAGGTATCTACGAAAAGGATATGTTGCTTTTCTGGCACATGTCACCGAGGAGAAAAGCAAGAGCAAGAGTATTCAGGATATTCCGATTGTGCGGGATTATCCAGAGGTGTTTCCTGATGAATTGCCTGGTTTGCCTCCAGTTCGTCAAGTCGAGTTTCATATTGACCTTATACCCAATGCCAACTCGATTGCAAAAGCACCTTATCGTCTTGCACCGTTGGAGATGCAAGAGTTATTGAAGCAGCTTCAAGAGTTATCTGATAAAGGATTCATCCGACCGAGCTTTTCACCTTGGGGAGCTCCTGTCCTCTTCGTGAAAAAGAAAGATGGATCTTTTCGAATGTGTATCGATTATCGTGAGCTTAATAAGCTCACCATCAAGAATCGATATCCCCTACCTCGAATTGATGATCTCTTCGACCAGCTGCAGGGTGCTTCATGCTTTTCCAAGATCGATCTGCATTCTGGGTATCATCAACTTCGTGTTCTCGAAGAAGATATTCCCAAAACTGCTTTCCGCACAAGATATGGGCATTATGAGTTCACTGTCATGCCTTTTGGTTTGACGAATGCTCCAGCTATCTTTATGGACTTAATGAATAGGGTCTGTAAACCTTATTTAGACAAGTTCATTATTGTGTTCATCGACGATATTCTCATTTATTCGAAGACTCGAGCCGATCACGAGCAACACCTTCGCTTAACGTTGGAACTCATTAAGAAGGAACAACTTTTCGCTAAATTCTCCAAGTGTGAATTCTGGCTTAAAGAAGTTCAGTTTCTGGGTCATATAGTCAACGAGCAGGGTATTCATGTGGATCCATCCAAGATTGTTGCTATTAAGGATTGGAGTACGCCGACGACACCTACAGATATTCGATCTTTTCTTGGTCTTGCTGGTTATTATCGTCGATTCATTCAAATTTCTCGAAGATTGCGGTTCCACTCACTGCTTTGACTCAGAAGAATAAGCCTTTTGAGTGGGGACCCAAGCAAGAAGGAGCGTTCCAAACGCTGAAGCAGAAGTTATGTAATGCTCCTGTTCTATCTCTGCCCGAGGAAAGCGATGATTTCGTTGTCTATTGCGATACGTCCAACTTAGGCCTTGGTTGCGTCCTTATGCAACGAGGTAAGGTTATTGCATATGCATCTAGACAGCTGAAAGTTCACGAGAAGAACTACACGACTCATGATCTTGAGTTAGGAGCTGTGGTTTTCGCGCTTAAAATCTGGAGACACTACCTCTATGGAACGAAGTGTGTGGTTTTCACAGACCACAAAAGTCTCCCGCATATTCTTAATCAGAAAGAGCTGAACATGAGGCAACGACGTTGGGTTGAACTCTTAAACGATTATGACTGCGAGATTCGCTACCACCCTGGTAAGGCGAATGTTGTAGCCGATGCGCTTAGTCGAAAGGAGCGAGTCAAGCTTCGTTCTGTTCGAACTCTATCTGATCTTCAATCTCGTGTCCTTCAAGCTCAACAATTTTGTGTTTCACAAAATTTGATGGGTATGGAATTACCACGTCAACTTGAGCTTATGCTCGAAGCGAAAGACGATGGTTTGCTCTATTTTAAGGATCGATTGTGGATTCCGAAACAAGACGATCTTCGCACTTTAGCGATGGACGAATCACATAAGTCTCGATATTCTGTCCATCCTGGTGCTGATAAAATGTACAAGGATCTTCGTACTAAGATCTGGTGGCCTGGTATGAAGAAAGATGTTGCCTTGTATGTGTCGAAATGCCTAACTTGTCTCAAAGTCAAGGCAGAACATCAACGACCTTCTGGCTTGCTTGTACAACCAGAGATACCGGTTTGGAAGTGGGAGAACATTGCCATGGATCTCATTACTAAGTTACCACGTACATCTAAAGGTCACGATGCTATTTGGGTTGTAGTTGATCGTTTGACAAAATCTGCTCACTTCTTACCTATCCGTGAGGATTTCTCTGCTGAGAAGCTTGCCAAGATCTATGTAGACGGGATTGTATCACGACATGGTGTTCCTTTAGATATCATTTCTGGAAGGCCATGCAATCTGCCTTGGGAACCCAACTGAATCTAAGCACTGCTTATCATCCCCAAACAGATGGCCAATCTGAGAGAACGATTCAAACTTTGGAGGATATGCTTAGAGCATGCGTGATAGACTTTGGTGGTAATTGGGATTCTCATCTGCCGCTGATCGAGTTCTCTTACAACAATAGTTATCATACTAGCATTAATATGGCACCATTCGAAGCTCTCTACAGTCGAAAATGTCGTTCACCTGTCTGTTGGAACGAGACCGGTGAAGCTCAGCTTACTGGACCTGAGCTCGTTCTGGAAACAACTGACAAAATCAAGAAAATTCGCGATAATCTTGTGACAGCTCGAAACCGTCAAAAGAGATATGCGGATTTGCGACGCAAGCCCTTAGAATTTCAAGTCGGAGATCATGTCCTACTCAAGGTGTCACCTTGGAAGGGAGTCATGAGATTTGGAAAGAAAGGAAAACTTGCACCTCGATATGTGGGACCATTTAAGATTGTGGAAAGAATTGGAAAGGTTGCCTATCGTCTAGAGCTACCTCCAGAGCTTGGAAATATTCATCCGACTTTTCACGTGTCCAATCTACGAAAGTGTTTAGCGGACGCTGATCTACACATTCCTCTCGACGAGATCCAAATCGATGAAATGATGCACTTTGTCGAGAAACCTGTGGAGATAGTGGAATGTACATATAAACAGTTGAAGAACAAACGGATTCATTTGGTTAAAGTTCGCTGGGAATCCAAACGTGGCCCAGAGTTTACTTGGGAACGTGAGGACCAGATGAAGGCGAAATATCCGCATTTGTTTTCACAAGCTTCCTCTAATTAAAATTTCGGGACGAAATTTCCTGAAGTAGGGGAGACTGTGACAACTGTGTTCTGTAATCGATGTACGATGTAAAACAATGAGGATTATTAATAAAAAAATGTGCTTTGGTGTTATTATATGTGTTTTGGTGTTTCTATGTGTGTATTTGTGTTTGGTGACTTTTCAATTCGATTCGATTACGATTGCAAGCTTTAAATCGCGTTCTGGAAGGTTATACGCAAACTGGTGCGTAAACGCAGTCAGTATAACTCGAAAAACACTCCGTAATAGTGAAATAGGCTTAACATACCTTAAATAACCTCCACATAACTTAGAAATAAGTTTTGAATGGTTTGGTGTGTTGAAATCAACTTTGTTTGATCGCAGGGACTATTTGTGTCAAACTGCGAAACTATGCCGATCTGAACTGTAACGAACATTCCAGAACATGACCATAAGTTAAACATACCCTAAATAACCTTTACATAGCTTAGAAATAGGCTTTGAGGGGTTCGGTGTGCTAAAATAAACTTTATGCTCATTCAGGGACTAAAAGCGTCAAAAAGTGCATAAGTTTGCATTTTCGCGCATATCTTACGTTCTGAATATATCCGGACCTCCAAAAATTTATTTAAGCATTAAAATATTTTATTTTTAGTGTTTGGCATAAGAAAAAGTCCATTCGTCGCGCAATTTGGACCGTTTTTGCGTCCGTTACGACTTCCTTCGTAATTAACCGAATAACGCAACCGTACGACCAAACGAACCGACATCCGAGATGTTTTTTTAGCATATTTTAAGTTCCCTATACTTTAACTTTATTTTAGATCCTTGAAATGGGGTTAACGGGGCTTAAAAGTGCCAAAAATCAAGTTTTACAAGTGCAGGGACCATTTTTTAAATTTCTGACCAGATTCAATGAACCTAGTCCATTTTGAAGTATTGGTGGTTTTAACCCATGGTTTTGTAAAACCATGGGCTGGTATTCAATGAACATAGTCCATATTAGGGGCTCCCATGGTTTTAGAAAACCATGGGCACACATGTAAGGTCCAGATCAAAGCTCAGTTTTCGAGGAACGATCCTAACGGTTCAAGAAAATCTATAAATACCCCATGATCTCAACCCCAAAAACCCACACCTTTGAAATCTGAATTTGTTCTCTAAGTTGATGTGTTCAACACTTCATACCTGAGAATATTCGGATTCAAAACTTCCATTCTTGGACCCGTTGTAAGTGTTCTTTCGTTCTTTACATTCGTTTTAGCGTTAAAGTCAAACTGCGTTTGACTTTCTGCATTGACCAGTTTATGGTCAATGTGAAGTTCATTTGAATTTCATAACGTGAGCGTAATCACGATGGTTATAGTCCCTTGTGACTATACCTACTGATTACCACGTTATCTAGGCTCAGTGACGAGTCGTAGTTTCGGCCAAAATACGTATTCTTGCGTATTTTGTAACCAAACTACTTGTGGGTATCAAAACCATTTGTTTTGATACCAAACCTATTTTCAAACCTTGTTAAACATGTTCTAACATGTTTAGCTCGTCACTTTTAGTTTTGTGCTTGTCTAGGGTCGTAAAGGTAAGCGATCTAAACAATCGCTTATACTTTCGAACCCGACCCGTTTGGGCATCATTAGGATCCGACCAAACACATTAGGTGACCATAGTGTATAGGGAATAACCTTCCAAGGTTATACCTTATGGTCGCTTCGTTTAAGTAGTTTTATGATATGTAGTTTATATGCCTTAGGTAAATTACCAAAAATGCCCTTTTACGCCAAAATTTGTTTTAAGCATATGTAACATAACCTTTGGTATCTAAATTGATTAGACAACAATATTAAACATGTTGAGGCATATTTTACTTATCATAGGACTAGTTAGGCGTTCCGAACGCATTTCACGCGAACGACGCGTTAACGTAGCATAAGCTACCTTAATGGGTCGCGATGGGTCGAAAGCACTTAGGTTAGGTTTCATTTAGGATGTAGGCCTTGTTAAACCATATCACATGAGTTTCAACACTCATTTGGGTTACAAGACCTCATTCTGTCCGATCTTCCGATTTAGGCGTCTATTGTTTGACTAGTGATTCAATTACTAGGTGCTACGTGATTTCTCTGGTTTACTCGAGTTTGTTGAAGTACTATTGATTGAGGATACCTTGCACTACATGTGAGTACATAGTTCCCCTATTTTACTGTTTTCAATTGTTTTGGGGTGATTCATATGTACAAAATGTTTTCAAGGTTTAAACGATGATTTCAAAAACGAATAGAACGATTTATACTAAACTATTAACGATTTCGATAATGTGAATGAACTTGTTGGTTGTAGTTACATAACGAACGACATTCATTAGCATTGATCAAGCCGACCAGTATTAGGTTATGGTACCATAGGATATGACAAATCCCGTTATTGCACTATACCCATGGTTATGTGTGGGTGTTGTGGGTAACGACTGAATCTGATGATTGTTAACTTACCCTTTGGAGGTTTGTTAATGCAAGAACGAGTTGAACGATGAACGAGTCACAAAGGTTTGAATGTAATTAACGAGACGACCATATATAAGTTTTCACAATTAAAACGAGGACGATTTAAATGAGTAAACGATTTGGGAACGATTTGGAAACGATGTTAAACGATAAACGATTTGGGAACGATTTGGGAACGATTTGAGAACGATTTGGAAACGATGTTAAACTATTTGGGTAAACGATTGGCTCTTGGATAAGTGTTTAGATAATGGGACGGGTGTAATATGGTGAAAACATGGTAGATACGCCCTTGGTACTTCTTATATATAAGTGTTTTTAACATATTACATACCGTGGCATTATTTAGTTCACTTGGGTAAACGATAGTGAAACGATGTCACTCAACGATGTTTTCGAAATAATATACGAGTTTTATTAACGAGTTTATACGAGATGTTTCACAAGATGGTTTTCTAAAACAAAAAGCTTTTGGGTTAAGAATCATGGCTACGAAATTTTATAAATTATAACCATCTTGATTTGAGTTGGTTAATCATGTTGCAATATTATACACTTTTTAAAAACAAGGTTTTCGAGGTATTGCAATATATGAAAACAAGCCATGATTCCGATACTCTTATAAAACCTATGTACTCGCCAACATTTCTTTGCTGACTTTGTTTTTACATATGTTTCAGGTATTGTTGCTTGATTGACGTTCTAGGATGCATGCGTCACATAGGATCTGGACGAGGCCTTAGTGACATAATATCTATGATAGACGATATAAAACTTGTTTGTTATGTGTTAAAACAATGTTAATGTTTAATATTATCAATAAAACGAAACACTTTTGTATCCATGGTTATGAAACGATAATTCTGTTACAACACCCCCCGACGTTTCCGCCACGCTTTGTTGTTTTACGTGGTCGGGGTGTGACAGAATCATGTCATGATATTCATAAAAGCCTGTTTGTTGATAAAGGGTAACTAATAGATTGAAAGGAATCCTTAGAGCATGAATAGGATCATGAAAACATGTAACGGATAGCCCATTATTTCTAAAGAATAAGATTGGAGGTAAAGCACTTTATGTTTGGGCCGAGAGATTAACATAGGGCTGCACCTTAAACACCGGGCCACAAGCCCAGCTAGTCACACAATAGAAATCAGGCTGCGCACTTAACGGGTAAATAGATGTGGGCCGTTGCTGGATCAGTGGGCTAAACGTGTTGGGCCGCACACACTTTACACCGAGCTGGGCGAGTGGGTTGGGTTAATCAGTTAGATGATGGATGTAGTCATGTATTGGGCCGCAAAGGAATTGTGTTAATTCATTTAGATGTCCAAACACACACACGTAATCTGATCCATTAGTTATTTGGGCCGCATGTGTTACTTCACTGTATGTGGTAATTGAAACAATGGATTAAGCATGATAGTTGTTTCAATTTAATTTAATATGTATGTGTGTTGAATTAAGTGAACATATAGTTAAAGTATTAGACTATTATATAGATGTATGTTAAATCAATAATGATTTGATGAATTATTTGATGTAATACAAGTTGGTTGTGAGTCTATTGTCTCGAACATATAGTAAGGATAAATAATTGTGTGTTGTGTGTTACTGCCTGCCAAAAAGTATTGCATTAGACATCGGATTGTTTGGACATTAAGGTATTGCAAAACCCTACTCGTGTACTCACTATTGTGACATTATACCTTAGGTCGCGAGTAACGGACTTAACATTTATTTAACGTTAGAAGTACATTATCAAACCGAGCACTCTAAGGTGAGTTCATCTCCTGAGCATGCGTCCCGGTGGTTGGGACAGTCAGTGGGTATCCTGGGGAGGGATAAGTCTTTTGGGTAAAAATGAGAATGTTGGATAATATACTCTTCCTATCACCTTTAAAGTCCCTCCGTGTTGTTTGGTTACCTGAGAGGTAACATGGAATTAGTTAGTAGTGCTACTTAGGTTTGGAAACCTCACCCCGTACCTGGGAGGACGGGTGTTGAACTAATGACCTAGTCATGACCAATGCTTTGATAGGAGCATTGGAGAAAGGGCAATGTAAATCAGAAGCCGTCTTGTATTCGGGTTATTATCAACATTACTTTCGGAATTAAATTCAATGGATTAACTAAACACTTGGTAACTAACGTTTTTGTAAAACTATGAACTCACCAGCGTTGTCTGATACACTTGTTGCATGCTCGCATGACGTTAGATATCTTGGATTTGGGAACTTGCTGTCTGGAGAAGCTGGAGTGGTCATGGGTCGACTGGAGGGATTCATGTGATTGATTCATTGATACTAAACATTGGTTAACTATTTGCTTCCGCTGAACATATTGGTTTCCATTTAAACTTGATGATGGTATTTTATTAATTGAGGAGTTTGATTTATTAACTTGTATGGGTTCAATGTAATTAGTGGCTCATTGTTGGTACGTCACACACCTAAAAGGGACATTCCCTAGGTGGTATTTTGGGGGTGTGACACAATATATAGCCAACCTGTTTTGGACCCTTTTCAGCTCATAGGTAGTACTCGGTTTGGATTTTTTTAGTCATACTGGTTTCAACCTGGTTGTTTGTAACCCACACAACACTACCCGGTTTGGAACCCTGTTGATTGAACCCTATATATTCTTTTAATTTAAATGCATTTCAAGTTTGACGCTTCAGTGATCCCAGTAACCACTATTCGAGTACCTTAGTTTGGTGTCAAGATAAATTTATACTAAATTTGCTTATAAGATTTGAAAATAAAGATAAGTGGTTAACTGACACTAATTGTTTTTTATTATAAAAGTAATAATACGCTTTTTCCGTGATAACTACATCTTAATCGTCTTCAATTTCAATTTCTGATGGTGAATTTATGGGGATACGCATGGGCATCAATAGTGATGAAGAAGATTGTATGCCAAACTTAGGTCAGGGGGTGTGGCATCGCACCACCCCGCCACATCGACAATTATGGCGCCCCTTGGCGCCCTCCCCCACCCCCTGTATGTTAAAGGAGCGCTATCGATTGATTCCGCCAAAGGGTTAGCGGCGGGCGCTAGAGGATGAAATCAAGGGGCCAGGGCCGTTCAAGTCGCTCGTCGTTCACTCGACGCTCGTTCAGAAATTGCTTGGAAAATGCTAGTTCGATTTGACGCTCGGTTGTAAACGAGCCGCTCCGCTCAGTTCGGTTTGTAAACGAGCCAAGTATGAGCAAAGGTCCGCTTGGCTTGGTTCGGCTCGAATTATTATTTTTAATTAGTATGTATATACATATACACATACATATATAAACATGTATATACACATATATATACACAAATATAGAGGCTAGTTATCATACAATATGCCTAATCGTACATTACGTACGCTATAACTACAACCGTCAGATCATCTCAATTAAACCCCGTGCTTAACTATTAAATTAATCAAATTAAAATATATATATGAAACCGCCAAGGTTAAAATCGTCCATTACGAAATCAAAAACCCTGATAATCAGCAAACAAAACCTCAAAATCATACCGTAAGATTCTAATTCAAAATTGTATTCGAAAATCCAACAAGTAATAAAAAATCGATCGATTCTTATTCACCAACTCCTTCTGCAAATTGAACTTCTGCTGAATTTGGAAGTTCAGAACTGAAACAAATCGATAGACCGTCTATCGAAGAAGATGATGCAGGATGAAAATCAAATAAAAAATGCGAAATACATACCAGACGTGCGAAAAACATTTCAGACAAAAAGAAAGGTTGTGTTTTTTGTAAAGTTTGCGAAATCA
Source organism: Helianthus tuberosus (assembly GCA_030545235.1). NCBI lineage: Eukaryota > Viridiplantae > Streptophyta > Magnoliopsida > Asterales > Asteraceae > Helianthus > Helianthus tuberosus. Next base: position 76,950,990 of record CM060408.1, read on the forward strand.
TATAACATTATATGCGATTACAAAAAGAGTAATAAATTCTTAGATGTGCGAATTCATGATTTTACACATGCGATTTTAAAAAAAGTTACTAGTCTTTGAAATTTCTTATAGTTTGCGAATTCATGCTTTTACATATGCGATTTCAAGAAAAGTTAATTATCTTTGAGATTTCTTAAAGTTTGCGAATTCGTTTTCGAATCAAATGCAATTTTGAATAAAATGCTGCTAATACTTTAAAAAAAATTTACGAATTAGTAACTAAAGTAAATAAAAATTTTACTATTCTATATAAAAAAACTTAATTTATTACCGATGTGACTGTAATTTGACATGTAATGATCAATTTTACAATAAATACTACTGAACTTACCACCCTACCTACATAATAAATTTACTATTTTAATATAAAATACCTAAGTAACTACCTTCCATATTAAGACATAGAACACAAAAACGCACACAACACACCCACAAAAATGGCATCTGAAGATTCAGAAAAAATAAAAAAACATTGCAATAAAAGAGCTATTGTCAACTCGCACGTTGACAGAAATAAGCACCGATGTCATCTCTTCTCATTTGATTCTTGATGTGCAGGGGAAAATTCTTGAAGAAATTAAGAAAAATCAAGAGATGTGGGAGTGACTACTTGAAGAACCACCATCAAGCTTCAGAGACACAGCTTTGAATCACATAAAGGAGCAATCTCGAGCTGATGACTTAGCCTTCTCTTTCCTGAAAGATGCTCTAAACACTGTAAAGGAGAAGATGGAGTTCAGCTCTGCTGAACGTGACAAAATCTTTGCTTCAAGTAACTAAATTTCTGTTTAATCGTTTTATGGTTGTAGCTGTGTTAGACAATAACAACTATTTTATATTTTGGGTACATGTTTTGAACAAATCTTATGCTTTATTATAATATAAAATCACATGAATGATTTAGACATATTTGTCACAAAAAAACAAGAAAACTCAAAATCGCATGTAGTAAAAGTGAAATTGCATGTAAACTGATGCATATAAAATCGCATGTTTATATACTAAAATCGCATGAAAAAATGATATAAAAAGATGAATATAAAATCGCATGTGTTTCGTATAAATTCGCATTTACATTTAAAAAAAATTAATCTTCCTCATCATCTTCTGAAACCTCCTCCCACTGATCTTCTTCTTCTTCAGATCCATCATCACTACTACCACTGTAATCTTCAAACTCATATTCCTCTTCATCGTCTTCGACCTCGTTGTCTTTGTCTCTGGGATCTTTTTCAATCTGGACGCCCTTCATCTTCTTCTTTTGCTGTTTGCCTTGTTGTTTGCCTTTCAGTATCTCGCAAGTCCGAATATCATGACCTTTTTCATTGCATACACTACATGTCCTTGACCTTTTTCCTTTGCGGCTGATTATTTGTTCCTTCTTGGATTTAATCCTTTTATGCGAGCCACGACCTTTGTTTCTTATACCAGCCGGCACACGGACAGTAGGAGGAACATTAGTTACTGGTTGTTGATAACCAATCAACTTGGAAAATCGGTCAAATTTTGGATCAAGTTGATTGGTTATACGACTCTGATCAACTCTCTCTTTAAGCTGCATCATTTGATCCCTCACTAAAACAAGTTGATCAAGGTAGGAAATCAAATTGCTAACCAAATACTCCCCTGTGTGAATGATTTCACGAGCAATCCGTTTAGCCTTGTGTTGCACATCCTTATCACCCACCCTTAAATTGTACTTCACATTTAATTCATTCGGCACCACATCCTTTGTCCATCTCTTCATAACAAATTTATTTGGTATTTCTTTAACACCAAACATCTTGAAAAGAAAATAGATGTGTTTACATAGCAGCCCATACTGCTCAAAACGCAAACAACTACACTATGCAGTTACATCATTTTCAAGATTCTTGAACCACACCTAAGATAACCAAAAGAAAAAAATATATATTAAAAACTAAAATCGCATGTGTAAATTAACAATTTCGCATGTCTAAAAATCTTTTAATTGTATAAATTTAAAATCGCATACGTACATCAAAATCGCATATTGCAAAATCTTGTTCTGAAAATAAAATTCGCAAATAGGTTTTCAAAATCGCATGTTTGAAATATATATGCTATAATACCTCTAATAAACCATCTCCATGGGCTTTAAAGTCTTTCAACAATATCCGGATCTGTGGACCCTCGATTTTGGTGTCCATCAGCAGACATTCGGAAATTGTTCCATGAATCTCTATTTGCTGATCAAAGAATATAGACCTGGTGTATATCTTAGCAGCATCTTTTTCCAAAGTAGTTTCACTCCAATCAGCAGGCTCAGTATATCTTGAAATATGATCATTCTTTCTGTGATTGAACCTTTGGACATCCATTGCACCGTCAAAATGATTCATAAACTCTACAAGAGTGAGTTGTGAATTTGACACCTGGCAAAAAAAAATGATTCTCGCTCTCTGATCTCGAAGTTGTTCGCATGAGACCAGACATGGGCTCATGCCGGTAAAAAGCCGGAATCCACATGTTTCTCATCGAAAACATATCATCAATCCATTTATTTTCAGTGAGACCGAACTCAATCATCACCAACTTCCACTGTCTCTCGAATTCTTCAGGCTCAATGGAATCAGTCCATACAATGTCGCACATCCTCCTTTTAAACTCATCGTTATTGCACAACTCGTGTCTAACCTATACCAATAAATGCTTTTTATGTCAGCCTATAACAAAATCTATATTATAAAAAAACGCTAACGAAAGACAATATAGCATGCTATACCTTATCTGCCACTTTTTCCATTATGTGCCACATGCAAAATCGGTGTTTGCTGGTAGAAAAAACCTCCTCAATAGCCTGTTTCATAGCAGGGTCTTGGTCCGTCACTACAACCTTTGGCTGCCGCCCAAATGACTTTACAAATGAATTCAGAAGCCATTTATAGGATTCAATGCTCTCCGATGACAACAACCCAGCTCCAAGGGTTACATCTCGACAGTGGTTGTCAATGCCAGTGAACGGAACAAACACCATCTTGTATCTGAACAAACACATGCGAAATACACATTGAAACATGCGAAATAGACATATATCACATGCGAAAATATACAGTATAACATGCGATATATTCAACACCAACTCTTCAATGTCTACATATGCGATATTGCAAGTATAGGAAATCATATAACATGCGAAAATAAATAAAAAACATATTTGTCTTGAAACACTTACCTGTTTGTCTTGAAAGTTACATCGAACGATATCACATCCCTAAACTCCATAAAGTTCAGCTTGCATAACCCATCAGCCCAGAACAAACCAGTTAAATGTTTGTCATTATCAACAGAATATTCAAACGAATAATCAGCTAAATACTGTTTTTTGTCAGTCATCCTATTAATCACCATGTCAGCTGTAGGTCCCCTTGATGTGTATGGTTCTTCACAGAATTGTCAATCCGATCAAGAGTGCGGAATCCTCTTGATCAGAATAAGCAGAAAACGTGTAGAAGAACAGAAACAACAATTCACTTTCAAACCGGATCTTTATTGATTATCTATCAAACTGATTACAATCAATCAAGACCTCTAACCACACTCAAATTCGTCCAAGCACAAAGACTCTCACGAAATTTCTCTCTAACAACAGTTTTGGCTGATTAACCTAAACCCTAAAGCCTAACCTTGTTTATATAACACAAGGTTACTACTTGGGCCAAGGTTTCCAACATGGACTGCGAATTGGACAAGCCCAATTCGCCCCCCATCACCCAGTTCGTTGGGTTTGGTTAGCCCAAACATTACAACTCACTAATACAAAGCTAAACCCGCTAACTGTTTATCGTTTAACTAATTACAAGATATCCAAAGACCAAATCTAAGCTGTTGTCACAAACATGCACCAACAAACTCCCCCTTGACAATAGCTTCATAAAATAACTTTGTCTTCAGTCATCTTGCAATCTTCATGTAGTCTTGCACTGTCTTTGGTCTTTGGATAGCTTCAGCTTCAATAGCTCTGTCAGCAACAGACTCCCCCTAAGCTGATGCATCCAATCACCAAATCTTTAAAAACTTTAGCGTTTGAGTAAACTCCAGTTCAGCATTTGTATAGCAATCTTCAAACTCTTCATCTTTGTCTGCAATATAGAAAGGAGGTTCTACCATGCATCTTCACACATCTTCACTTCACTCTCAATATGTACTTTACTTGTATTCTGCACTTCATTTTGATAACTGCATCAATCTGTTTAGCAACACAAGCAAGTATCTCGAAAAAAACCATTAGTCTTTTTCACATTTAAAGATAAACCAATATTTTATCTTAGTTTGCAAAAACAACTACCTGTCAGTTCAAAATGGAAGTCCTTTTAAAAATAAATATTTTTGGTATTTTTGATATTTTAAGAAAGCAGTAAACTATTTACATTGCAGAGAAAGAGAGATATGGAAGAGTTGGAGCTTACTTGCTTAACCAAGGATTGCTAGCTAACTGATCTACAATGAATGAAAGTTTTGGAGATTGGAAGCATCAGCTAAGGGGGAGTCTGTTGATGTCAGAAACTGTGTAGCTGACGCTATCCAAAGACCAAAAGAACACAAGATGTTTGAAGACAAAGTTACACTATGAAGCTATTGTCAAGGGGGAGTCTGTTGGTGCATATTCGGTGACAACAGCTTAATAGTTTGATTATTAAGTCTTTGGATATTTTGTAATTGGGCTTAGCTTATTGGTTAGTGAGTTTATTATTGTAATGGGCTTGGAAAATGGCCTAGCCCAGTAGGAAGCCCAGTTCACAGACATGTGGTATATAAACATGTTTTTGTGATTAGGGTTTTAGTAGTTAGAGAATTCTAGAGAGAGAAAACGTAGAGAGAGAGTAAGAATTCGAAATAGGGTTTGTAGTAAGATCACAAAGATAGGCTGTGAGGTTGTGAGGTCTTGAGTTGATTGTAAAACGTTTCGTTTGGATAATCAATAGAAGACCCGTTTGATTGTGAAATTCTGTTTCTACTCGTTTCTGTAATATATCTGATCTAGAGGATTCCGCACTCTAGGTTAGATAAACAATTCTGTGAAAGATCCATACATCAAGGGGACCTACAATTGGTATCAGAGCATTAGGCTCTTGAAGGCTCGGTTCAGAATTGTGCTTGGAGAAACAGGGAGATTTTTCGAATTTTTGAAACCTGAAAAATTAGGGTTTCGAAATTTTGTGTTTGTTTGATACTGATTCTCGAAATTTTTTGGCTGTGTTGATCTTTCGGTCTGTTTATTTGCTGATTTGCAGGTTTTCAGGATTGTTCGGGTTGTTTGGTTGAGAAATTCGGCTGAACAAATTTGAAGATTCGAAGACTGTTCTTCGTGCTCTTCATAATTTTCGAAAAATTGGACTGATTTTGGTGTTTCGATTTTGCAGAAAATTGTTACGAAATCTTGGAAAATCTCAGAAATTTGAAACAGATTAAGTTTCCATAGTTGCTGGACCAGCGAATTTGACTATAGGCGTATTTACCAAATTCGCAGACTGATCAGCGAAATTAGCGAAATTGTTTGATCCGGCGAACCTAAAATCCAAAGGCGACTTTGGTAACCGGGTAATTATCCACAGCGAAATTACTACGGTTTTCGGGGACTTTACAGGTCGTCGTAATCGCGAAATTGACTGGAGAAGTTGACAGCGAATTTAAGCAGCAAAATTAGATTTTCAGCAAACCTTGATCGATCAGCGAATTTAAGCAGCAAATCACTGACCCAGCGAATTTAATCAGTAACCAGCGAAATTAACTCAGCAAATTTAAAACCAGCGAAATTAAGAGGTGGAATTTCAGTTGCCAAGCGTCGATAAAATTTCAGTGTTTTGCAAATAGAAATTGATCCGTAGCCCGTTAGACAGAACCGTTTGGACCGTTGAATTCCTTGGATTTTTAGGGTAAAAAAAAAAGACTCTGGAAAATCCCGAATACGGTTTTTGACATTATATATCATTGGATTTGTCTTTTCGAGACGATTCTAAAGGTGTAATTTGGTAACCACTGTTTTCGGAGATATTTTGTACGGTTTTTATCGGTACGTTTACGGTAAAACGTGTTTAAAGATGGTCAGAATGGATAAGTTCAGTGAGACTGTTAAGAATTGGCCAAAGCTTACAAATGTTAAAGAGTATGCTGTTTGGAAGGAGGAGTTTGAATCAGTTGTGAAAATTGAGGATTTTAGAATGTGGTGTTGTATGATAGATGGATATGTTGCTCCTACACGTCGTGTCGAAGGAAGGGTTATAGTGATGTCTTATGACAAGATGGATGAATCTGAGAGACAGGTGGTTGAAGCTGAGAAGAAAGCTTTAGCTGCGATAAAGATGTGCTTACCTGATAGCATCAAGCATACCTTCACAAAGTACACTAATTCAAAGGATATGTGGGATGCATTACAAAAGCGATATCAGGGAAATGAGAGTGCCACTCAGGCATTCATGGCAGAGATAGTGCCAGTTGATGAGGCTGAAACTACTGTGAGTGATGCTGAATCTGAAGTGAAAAATGCTGAAGCTCAAGTGGAGAATGCTGAAGCTCAAGTGGAGAATGCTGAAGCAAAAGTGGATGCTGAAGTAGAGAAAGAGATTGAAGCTGAACAGGTTGTTGCTGATGAAAACTCAGAAGTTCATGAGAAAGAGGTACAATCTATTTCTCTGTGTTTGAGATGTCGTGAACTACAGGGTGAGGTTGACAGGTTGAGAACACAAAACCAAAGTCTGGTAAGTGAGATGTCTAACATAAAAGAAGCAAACTTTTTTGCTAAAAGAAATGAATCTACATACTTGAAGAAGATAAGAGGTTATGAAGCTGAAATTGAAGCTTTAACTTGCAAATTGAATGAAAAACTTCAAGTCATAGACTTAGCTCATGACATGATGGCTGAGAAAACAAAAGAGATTTCTGAAAAATGCAATGAGTTGTCAGATGCACAACTTAAAATTGTTGAACTTGAAAAGAAATTGAGTCAATTCAGAGATTCGTCTTTTGTAATGAAACACATGATGGGAGGGTTAAAGAAGAGTAATGACAAGACCAGTGTGGGCTTCCAGGGCTTTAATGAAGTTCCACCTCCTCTTAGTCATGACTATTCATTCCTGCCTAGTGAAGATGAGCTAGCAAACGTTATGGCATCTGCACCAAGTAGTTTCGGATCCACATCAAGTCAAGGTGATGGATCTGAGAGTGATGATGCTAAGAAGAACAATAACAGGGAACCTTTGAAAAGGAAAAATTCACAGCCTAAGAATAAAAATCAAGCTTTTGTTAAAAAGATTAATTTTGTTCAAGGTAGTGATATGAAAAATGAAACAACTGTTATTGAGAATGAATCAAATGTAGAGTTTGCTAAAAATAAGAACATAGAAAAATCTGAAATCAAGCAAACTAAACAAGGTTCATCTAAGGGATCATCACCATCTGATAAGGGATCTACCTCAGAGACTCCAGCTAAGAAGTCTTTGAAAAGGAGATCGTGCTTCAAGTGTCACACAAAGGGACATGTAGCTAGCTGTTGTCCTAACAAAAAGAGTGAAGCACAACTTAGTGAAAAACAGAGAGGGAAATTACCTGAGAAGAAAGGTGATAGTGAGGAGAAAGGCTCAAATTCTCCAAAGAAATCTGCTCCAAAGCAACCAGAGAGTGTTGCTGTTGGTGTAGATAAGGCTGAAAAAGGAACTCCAAAAGTTCCTCGTTTTCAAAGAAATCAACATAGATTTCAGCCTAGATCTCCACCAGGCAGATATGATAGACCTAGAAGCAGTTCACCTAGAATGAACAATTTTAATGGAAACTCAAATAATTTCAGAAGTCAAGGTCAATATCAAAATCGATACCAAAATGATGGTGGTCGAACTTTTTATAACAATGGCTTTAGAAATTACAACAATAATGCTTCTTGGAATCAAAATCAAAATTTTCAAAGGTCAAATAGTCCAAACACATATAGGAACCCTCAGGACCATAGACCTTATGGAAATCAAACTCCATTTCCATCAACAGGTCTGAGATCCAAGACTCCAGTTAGGAGTAATGGATATTGGATGAATGTTCAAGTTGTTGGTGAATTTGGACGACCCAAGACCATTAAGGCTTGGGTCCTCCAATCTAACTAATTTCTTAGTTGGTGTGTGCAGGAGCTGCTAAGGAGGATTATCAACTTATGTTGATAGTGGCTGCTCTAGGCACATGAAGGGGGAAGTGAGATTGTTGATATATTTATATTTTAATTGATTTAAATTGAAGTTCAAAGTGCTGAGTCGACACACTAGATAACCTGGCAGATCTTTATACTAAAGCTTTTGACAGGGCTCGCTTTGAACATTTAGTCGAACTCAACGGGATGAGGAATCATGAATAACTGGTTTTTCATAAGAATTTTTGTAAATAGTTTACTACTTTTCTTAAAAATCAAAAATACAAAAACATTAAAAAATCAAAAACATAAATAAAATAGAAAATCAAAAATTGAGTTCACTGTGTGAAAAAGGAGAAATGATAGTACATCAGCAAGTTAGACTGTCACACTGAAACTGAAATTAAATTGCATAAGTGTGATAGCAGCTTCATCATATGATGTACCAGTAGGCAAAAAGCATGAAATAATCAACTTACCAATGTGATATAAGCTTAAATAAACTGAGTATGAGTGGGGAACACATCAGTGGTGTATGGTTTAATGACCTTAAATCTTGCGTTGATAGATTTCCAAAATCTGAAGTTTTGGGTCTTTATACTGTTATTTCATCTGGGGATATCAGGGGTGTCCTTTTGCTGCATCCAGATATATGCTGACCTAGACACACCCAGGATATCTTAAAAGAGCTAAAAATGCCAAAACCTTGAAAATGAAGAAGCTCTCAAAGAGAGTCATTCAAAAAGTGCAAAAAGCATAAATCGTACCAAAAATGGTATTTTTCATAGCCCTCGTTAGATATTTTGGTCTCTTTGCTGTACGGAAGTACTGACCTGATCACCAATTATCTATCGTTGAAATACAAAACGGATGAATTCAGTATACTCACCTACTACGATGAATCTTTGTGCATACCTTGATCGCGGGGGTATATCCTGAAGTGGGACACACTAGTATTTCAGTATTAAAATTACCTTAACGTATCATACGGTAATGGTACTTGAAATGTTCATGCATTTTGTTTAAGTGGACAAACATACTGGTAATCGTCTTGGACTGCTTTTCACGAAAAATTAAATAAAGAATTATCTAATAGTGTGAAAACGGTTTGATTGTGCTGATATGATCTTCTTACCAGTGATTCTCACAAAAATAGAGTGTTTATTGCTTTTGTATTTACTTGCTTTCAGAAAATATAAAAATCCAAAAATAGTGTCTTTTTCTGTTTAAAATTCTTAACGTACGGAAAACTGTTATTCTTGGAGGAATTGTTACTGATAGGGGGAGACGGTGTTGGAAAGTGAGTTCAAAATTTTTAAATCATGCGGGTTCAAGGGTGTGTGATTAAAAAGTTTTGCGTGTTGGTGATAAGTTGAAAATGCTTAATCTGTGATACAGTTTAACTATCTCTTGAAAAATAATAATTTATTTAACTGTGTTGAAAAATTCTTATGGTTTCTCGAGATGTTTTGTTTTATAGTATACAGATTGAAGCAGTATGTTGCTGAGAAGTTGCTGTGAAGAGATGAGAGTTTGATTGGATGCATGGTAGAACCTCCTTTCTACATTGCAGACAAGATGAAGAGATTGAAGATTGCTTTACAAATGCTGAACTGGAGTTTACTCAAACGCTAAAGTTTTGAAGATTTGGTGATTGGATGCATCAGCTTAGGGGGAGTCTGTTGCTAACAGAAGCTATTGAAGCTGAAGCTATCCAAAGACCAAAGACAGTGCAAGACTACATGAAGATTGTAAGAAGACTGAAGACAAAGTTATTTTATGAATCTATTGTCAAGGGGGAGTTTGTTGGTGCATGTTTGTGACAACAGCTTAGATTTGGTCTTTGGATATCTTGTAATTAGTTAAACGATAAACGATTAGCGGGTTTAGCTTTGTATTAGTGAGATAATAGAGTTTGGGCTAAACAAAACCCACATTGGGTGATGGGGGATGATTTGGGCCTAGCCCATGTAGCAAACCCAGCCTAATGTTGCAACCTTGTGTTATATAAACAAGGTTAGGCTTTAGGGTTTAGGTTAATCAGCCAAAACAGTTGTTAGAGAGAAATTTCATGAGAGTCTTTGTGCTTGGACGAATTTGAGTGTGGTTAGAGGTCTTGATTGATTGTAATCAGTTTGATAGATAATCAATAAAGATCCGGTTTGAAAGTGAATTGCTGTTTCTGTTCTTCTACACGTTTTCTGCTTATTCTGATCAAGAGGATTCCGCACTCTTGATCGGATTGACAATTCTGTGAAGATCCATACACATCAAGGGGACCTACAATTGCAGAGAAAGAGATATGTCAGCATCATATTCTCCTATATAGCTGTTAATTCGTTCCTAAAATTTTTGCAATCATCAACCGTGGCACCAACGTTCTCGAAACCACCATAAGGTTTCCTCATTATATGGAAAGCTTTGACAGGACCAAGGTTTAAAGTGCCTAGTTCCCATACCATCTCCTCCTGGACATCTGACAATTGTCTGTAAGCTGGCAGCATGTGAATATCATGTGGACATACAAACTTATGATTATGGCCATCAACAAATCTCTTTACTGTATATAATTTACCATCCACAGTGCAAATCATAAGATGAGCTTTGCATCCAGTTCTAATGGTCCCCATGTTCCTTGATTTGTATGGCTTTTTTGACTTCGAATAACGATCTTCAATACACACTGCCTTATGACCCTCTTTAGAACAAACAAAATACTTAGTTTTGGTTATACCACCACTGTGTACTTCACCACCCTTCCGAGTAGAAAAACCACCTAACTTAGCATATGATTTGTAAAACGCATATGCTTGTTCAATAGAGGTAAATTGCATTCCAACAACAGGTGTAGCTGATGCTTCAACCTCCGGAGTGTAAATCCTTTCATCTACAAAAATCAAATAAAAAAAAAACCACATGCGAATTATCATACTCCTTACATGCGATATATTAATAAATGCATACTTTCATCCTACGACAAACAACACGTGCGAATTGTATGAGTCATAACATGCGAAATGATGATTCTGATGAATATGTATTACACATGCGATTTATTATATCAAAACATGCGAAAATCCGTAACAGAATAAACATCACATGCGAACTTATACATGTTGCTTTCAAATCAAAATATACTCAACAATCAAACTTCAAAAAACAGCTACAACAATGCAAAATCATTGCTACGATTAAACAAAAACAAGTATACGAACAATTTAAAGATCAACATTAACATAATTACCATTCGCCTCTTCAATTACAGCACTTGTACTTGCATTTGGATTTGGATTTGGATTTGGATTTGGATTTGGAGGTTGCGGATTTAAAACATCCTCAATTGAAACTCTCTGATATGCAGATAATTGAGCATGATCACCGATTGGTCGAGTTTCTTCAAAATCAACATCTGTTCGTCCAGTGCTGCTCTGTGGATCCATCGAAAAAAACAATTGAATGAAACTCTAACGCAGAAGAACGAAAACTGCAATTGAGAATTATGAAAAATTTGAAACTGATTCGAATGATAATTACCAGGATATTAGTGTAACGAACTTCTCGTTGATTGAATGAAGAGACGAATTTGCCCTCAGATGATTGAATTCATTGTTTGATTTAACCTTATCAAATAAAAATGAATCAGGACACGTGTACAGCCACTACTGTCGCGTACGTAATGTAGGATTAGGAGATTTGTATCCTACACTTTACCCACAAATATAAATTATAGATATATATACACACACACACACCTAGATATATATACACACATTACACATACATATATACTTAAATATAAATTAAATTTATAGTTTTATATATACCACTATATTAGATTTTGGTCCATTATATACAAATTTACAACTATACCTATACGTATTAGCCCAACCACGCCAATAAAAAAATAATATCAAATCTAAAAGTTAAACCCTAAACCGATAAACGACAGGCTGCTCATCGCCTCAATGTTTCATGTCGTTACCCTAAGTCGATCGTCTCCGGCTCTCAACGTAATTGTTCGTGCAATATGATCATCGCCTCATCAGCCACAACATTGTTATTCATAAGAAAAATACTATACCATGAAATGTGCATGTTTTTAAACATATAAAAACTCGAGACCAAACATTGTTACTATCTCTCTCAGCAAATTTAAATCGGGCGACACGGTTGTCCAAATTGCTCGAACTTCGCTCGACGCTCGCTGATGTGTGATTTTTGCAATTAATTTTTATGATCAAGTTTTAAAAGTGGAACTCGCTAACTACATACAACGGCAAGTGAACGGGACGTGAAAGTAGTATAACTAGCAAGACCGAGTATCGAACCGTGGACTCTAGACTGGCACTTAAAATAATTAACCCTAATCACAATTCTAGTCCTAAATTGATTTTTAGAATCTAGTTTTTTATTTTAGAATTAATTAAATAATGATTTAACTAAATTAACTAAATTAACGGAACTAACGAACACGAAGGCAACTAAGATTGTGAACTTAACCAGGTGAGATGAACAAACCACTTAGGTAGGAATCACTAATGACACGTGAAGATCAATTTGAAAGATGACTTAGGTTTCGGTTTCTAACTGACTACTTTCTTATGAAAGAGAATAAATCCTATAGTAATTAGGTAACAAGGAAAGTGACCCACTAACTCAAGAACCTAAAACCCGACCAATAAAACAACCAAAACGTGTGATGTAGTGCTATAAGGAAACAAGCCTAATTAAAGGTCCTAAATCCCACAAATATTAAATTGCAAAGGATTACCCTTAACCAGCCCTCTAAATGTGAAGCAAGCTATAAGATGATACACCAAAATCCTAGGACCGACTGACGCACGAATAAGCAGAAGAACCCCAAGTTATCGGGTGCTCAAAACTACCAAACAATGCACATAATTACCTAGCAACTTCTAATTATCTTTCGAATCAAAGAAGATGGGTGCACACTAATTAATGTATAGCTGATTTTAAATTGATTTTATGTTATGACTTGTTACCAAGTTCAAACAGTTAGATTGAGAATCGCGAATAAACAACCTAAAAGCGAGTTTTAACGCAACTAGTGGTGACTTATTCCTACCAAAAGCATTAAACTCATCAACCAATCAATAAATTCAGCAAAACAAGAATATACACAATCAATTCTAGCAACTTATAACCAATTTACTCCAAAACGTTGTCAAAATCATATAGTCGAAATAAACGTCAAACACGCATCAATAGATCATCCAAACCTAAGCGGCTTTAAAAGTTTTAGCCTCTAAACATAGTATCAAATTCAAAACAAAGTCTAAAAGATAAAAACATGTTCATAATTGTCTAAAAAAATAATAAGAATCGAACCAAACTCTTGATTTTTTTTCTTCTTCCGTTTGCTGCCGTCAAGATTTAGTAGGTTTTTGTCCCCTCTTCTGCCGTCACAGTCGTTGAATGATGATGCTGTTCGTCCAATATTATTCTTCTCCTTTGCGCCAAAACAATCAACTGCCGCCTTTGTTGTTTTTTTTAATCCCTTCGTTTTTTTTTTTTTTATCTTTTGTCCATGTATATATTATAAACTAGGTGTTGCCCCGCCCGCGTTGCGGGGCGATGGCCGAATAATTAGTGAGAGTTAGTTAGCTCATTGACACGAAAACCAATTAAATCGAGTTAACTAATTAAAACAAAACACTTTTATAGTTTTGATTAAAAAAAACTAAAACAATGGCAATGTTGTAGTTTTTAACTGAGGGAAAGTTGTATTCTTTGACTGGGGTAAAATCATAATTTGCCAAAAGCTAAAGTAATGGCAGTACTGTAAATTTGACCCAGGGGCAAAATTGTAAATTTTCACAGGGACAAATTCGTAATTTTGAACTTGGGGTAACAACATAATATAAATTTGAACTAAGGGCACATGCGTAATTTTAAGCTGGAGGCAAAAGGACAATTTTATTTTGAACTGAGGGCAAAATCGTAATTTTGAATTGGGGCAAAAACATAATTTTATTTTGAAGTGGGAAAAAATGTAATTTTGAAATGAGGGCGAAATCACAATTTTTTAAACGGGGAAAAATCACATTTTTTAACAGAAGGCAATATCGTAATTTTTTAGCTATGGGCAAAAACAAAATTTTATTTTGAACTGGGGGCGAAAAGATAATTCTGAGCTGAGGGCAAAACCACAATTTTATTTTGAATGGAGGGAAAAATCGTAATTTTTAGCTGGGGACAAAAGCGTAATTTTATTTTGAGCTGGGGACAAAACCGTAATTTTAAAGAGGGACAAAAACGTGATTTTAGAATGGATATAAAATAATAAACTGGTTGGTCCAATGGGGGAGTGCCAGGCAAAGTCGTAATTTTTAATTGAGGGCAAGAGCGTAATTTTGAGATGGGGACAAAAAGCGTAATTTAATTTTGAGCTGGGGGCTAAAACGTAATTTTAAAATGGATATAAAACAATAAACGTGTTGGTCCAATGGGGGAGTGTCAGGCAGCTGCCTGGCACTATTCCCCCCAACTTGTAAATATATATGTAGTATAGTATAATGTAATGTAATGTAATGTAATGTAATGTAATGTAATGTAATGTAATGTAATGTAATGTAATATAATATATAATATATGTCCTAAGTGATTTGTTAACCACAAGGCCCACATGCCTCAACTCTAATGGCCCAAATCAAAAGAAGAATAAACGATCGCAGTGGTTGTAATTTGTGGTCCTTTCCTTTTCCTTTTTTTTGAAAGGTAAATTTGATTAACAAGAAAGCTGACCCAAGACGGCAAAACGGGCCGACACCAACAACACACTACAAGCTTACATATTTACAAAATTGCACCACTCCTTCCAATCTATCCCTTTGTGCTTCGATCTATTGGAAAACCAAAGAAAACCCAAAGTCTTAATTTCGCTAACAATATTTTCCACTCTAACCTGAATATTAGAAAATTTTTTTATTGTTTCTTGAACGCCATAAACTCCAGCACGCGATCACAATTATACCATGGATAGCGTCCTTCTTCTTCTCCGAAATGCTGAGGTCTTTGTGAAAGGACATAAGGTCTTTTAGCGAAAAGGCAAAAATATTAGGAATTTTGCACCACGAGCTAATTCCGAGCCACACATTCGAAGCAACGTAACAAGCAATGAACAGGTGATCAGCGGTTTCTTCGTCATCGTAACACATAGGGCACAAGGAATCTCCGATGCCTATATTCCTTTTCTTTAAGGCTCCCGCCGTAGGGATTCTATCCATCTCCATCCTCCAAGCGTGAATATTGACCTTAGCCAGGATCCATTTGCACTAATCCAAAACAAAACTGTTATCTTGAACAGTCTCCTCTTTCAACAATTTCTTGACAGCCTTCACCGAGAATGATCCACTCGGATCTGAGCTCCACTTCCAACTATCCGGGACAGCCGAGATTTGGACACTGTTTAGCGAGGATAACAACATATCAAAACAGGAAGACAAACCTGCGTCAGAAAGGTCCGATTTCCAGCTCCAATTAAAGAACAAAACGCCATCGAGGATCTTGATCCTATCGGCCACCGAGCATTTTTTATCAACTTCCAATCTAAAGAGATCCGGGTAAGTCGTCTTGAGAGGTTCATTATTCAGCCAAGAGTCGAGCCAAAAAGCAATCTCTTCCCCATTTCCAACCGAGCCTTTCATAAAGTTCCTAAGGGGAAGACCGTCCACCTTAGTGTTGATGAAATTTTTTGCTATATTACTCCAAACACCATTGAGATATCTTTTATAAGGAATGCATTCCCAACCCACTCTACTAAAATGGAGCGCATCGATAACTTTCTTCCAAAGATTACCTTTTTCCGTCTTATATCTCCATCCCCACTTTGAAAGAAGTGACGTATTCACACTTTGAAGCTTATTCAAACCCAAACCTCCGTTTTTTTATGACAAGAAACCTTCTCCCACGCGACCCAATGCATTTTGTTTTCTTCCGTTGAGCCTCCCCACAAGAGTTTTTTTTATCATGGACTCGAGATCGTTGATAACTTTTTTAGGGGCTTTGTAAAGAGAAAAGTAGTAAGACGGCAAACTTTCTATAACCGATTTTATTAACACCACCCTACCCCCGATAGAAAGAAGATGGGACTTCCATTTAGCAAGCCGAGCACGAAAAATATCCACAACCGGTTACCAATTAGAGACCCGGTTCATGTTAGCTTCGACTTTAAGACCAAGATACTTGAAAGGAGGACATTCCGACTTACATCCAACCACATTGGCCTTTTCCTATAACTTCGCCGTTCCCACTCCAACACCAAAAAGATTCGACTTATCGATATTAATTTTAAGGCCCGAGCATAAGTGAAAGCACCGGAGGATTCTCACTATATTCAACACTTCACTTCTAGACCAATCTCCCATCATAATAGCATCGTCCACATACAATAGATGCGAAATATTCGGACCATTATTAGGGGTGGAAATACCTTTAATAGTTCTCGCTTCCTTAGCCTTATCAATCATACAAGAGAGGGCCTCCATAACGGTCAGAAACAGAAATGGGGATAAGGGGTCCCCTTGCCTCATACCTTTCTCGCATTTGAAAGTGAAAGTAGGCGATCCGTTGACCAATACCGAGGAGTTGGCCGATAAGAGAATACCCAAAATCCAATTACACCATTTGTTATGAAAACCCATTTGCCGAAGAATACTCACTACAAACTTCCAATGAACATTATCATACGCCTTTCCGAAATCTATCTTTAAAATAAAAGCTTTGGATTTTTTCTTTTTGATCCAAGAAATTAACTCATTGACAATAAGAGGACCATCCAATATGGATCTACCTTTTAGGAAAGCCGATTGCGAATCCGAAATAACCCTATCCAAGACCACCCTCATTCGATTAGCTAGGACTTTAGAAATAACCTTACTAATCATACCCACCAAATTAATAGGACTGTAATTGTTAAGGGAGACCGGGTCCGTAACCTTAGGAACTAGGGCAATAAAGGAAACCCCACTTTCTAAAGAAATTTCACCGGTGTTGTGGAACCTTTCAAAAACTCTACGTAAATCGTCTTTGAATAAATCCCAAAAATGTTTTATGAATTTAAAATTCATCCCATCCGGACCCGGAGCCCTATCATCCCCACACTCGAAGACGGCCTCTTTGATTTCCAAATCAGAGAAAGATTCAATTAAGAAATTACTTTCCTCAACCGAAATTTCTTAATATTGTTGAGAGAAGCCGACGGCCGATTCGGGCAAAAATGTTTTCCTTTAATTCCACCAGCCAACAAATCCATCTTTATCTACGTAGAAGAGCAAACAAGTTAAACAAATACATTGATTACTCATTAATTCATATTGATTAAAACACTTATCCCTCATGAATTCTTAAAAACAAATTAATCACCAATTTTAACTATAAATATGATTTTCTAAATTGCAATTTTTCCAATGTAACTCTTTTTTTTTGTTAGTTGTATGGTTTTAATTCATTTTCCTTTAAAACCATCAAACTTTGGATATGAACCAAAAATGAGTAGAAACTCATTCAAACAACCCAAAAGCTATTAAAAAGTGTAGGAAATATTATATAGAAATTATGTATATTTTAGAGCATATCATCGCTCGAAATATTTACTGCTCGAAAAACGCTCGCTTGATTTGAGGCTCGGTTTTAAATGAGCCGCTCCGCTCGGTTCGGTTTGTAAACGAGCCAAGCACGAGCAAAGGTCCGCTCAGTTCGACTCGGCTCGTGAACAGTCCTACAAGGGGCCCACCAAAAGTCAACCAATCAGCTTTTTTATTTAATTTTTTTAATATAGTTAAAAGGGGCTTTATAAGGGGCGTTATTCCACACCGTGTAAGTTAACAATAAAACCCCATGCTTATGTATCGTCTACGTGGCGCTTACGTGGTGTAATAAAGCCCCTAGGGCTTTAAACCACGCTCTCTAGCTTTATGACTACACCGAAGAAGACGAATAGTTTTGAGATTTTTTTACTCGTGTTGTAATGTTTTTTAATGATAATATAAGTTTTACTTACCTAAAATATTTAAAATATATATAAAATGTTAACCTTTTAGTTAATCATGTTATTTCATATATATTAACTAGGTTATAACCCCGTGTATTACACGGGTTAAATAAATAACTTTTATATACTAAATAATAAAACAATATATATTTAAAAACCTCATTTATTGTACGGGTTGAATAAATATAATTTTATATATTAAATAATAAAAAGTTATATCTATAAGAACCATATTGTTCAGGTTGAATAAATGTAATTTTATATAGCAAATAAAAAAGTTATATCTTTAAAACCACGTATATTACACGAGTTGAATAAATGTAATATTGTTTACCAAATAATAAAATAATACATATTTAAAAACCTCATTTATTACACGGGTTGAATAAATGTAATTTTATATACCAAATAATAATAAAATTACATCCTTAAAAATATGCGCATTACACGGTTTGAATAAATGTAATTTTCTGTACTAAATAATAAAAAATATATATCCTTAAAAAACCCCGTGAATTGTACGAATTGAATAAATCTAATTTTATATATCAAATAATAAAAATTATATTTTAAAAAACCTCTTGTATTACATGGGTCGAGTAAATGTAATTTTGTATAGTAAAAATAAAAATATTTAATATATTAATACAAAGTTTGGTTTTCGTGATAAAATATATTATTCTGTTGTTGCAAAATTTGTTAACGAAGTCTCAATAAATTTAACCCTTTTATTTAAAACTCCGTAAATGTATAGATGATAAATAATATTAGTTAATTTTATTTTAAGTTTTATAAAATCTATTTGATACAAAACTAAAAAAGCGTTCAAATATAATTAGAGGTAATTACATAGTTAGTCCCTATGGTTTGCACAAAGTAACATACTTAGGTACTAATAGTTTAAAATCACATTCTAGGGTATTAACTTTTCATTTTGTAACGTTTGGAGGTATTAACGTTATTTGTAGGTTTAAAATCACATTCTATTAATACCTAAGTATGTTATTTTGTACAAACCACAGGGACTAATTATGTTAATACCCTAGAAGTTAATACCTCCAAACGTCACAAAATGAAAAGTTTATACAATAGAATGTGATTTTAAACTATTAGTACATAAGTATGTTATTTTGTGCAAACCACAGGGACTAACTATGTAATTAACTCAATATAATTAATTCAAATAAATAATATTATAAATGAGATGGAGATTAAACTAAATAATAGTTATCCATAAGATATTAAACTAATAATATTTAGTAGGGGGGTTATCTATAATATAAGATATTAAATTAAATAATATTTAGTAGAAGGGTTATCTATAATTAATTAGGAGACATTAAACTAAAATAATAATTATCTATAAGAGATGGCCTAATATGATGACAAGTGTCACTAAAGTGGTTTCTTTTATTATATAGTAAGATTTACAAAAATGTTTTCTGAGAGCATTTTACTATTATTTTTTTTTTACTTATCTTAATCCCTCAACTGTTATGTTTTTACACATCATTACCCTCAATTTTATAAGATTATTAGTTAAATTTTAAGCTTTTTTTTTTTTTTTTACTTTTTTATTTCGTTTTTACGTTGGTTTATTATCATTTCGACTTACTTATTCATTTTATTTTTATGATATTTTTTATCGTTTCGATCTAATTTTGCGAGTTAACATGCTAGACGCATGTGTGGTTCAACGTTTTTACGTTTTTTTGCGGTTTATTGATTCCGTAGCAACGCGTGTGCCCTATGTTGAATAAGTTATTCTCATCTATATTTACATTTGAGTAAAATGCACGGATAGTCCATGTGGTTTGGTGAAATTTCACCTTTAGTTCCCAAATTTTCAGAATTACACTCTTAGTCCCTGTGGTTTGACAAGTTGTTACTCGGATAGTTTTTAAAGCGGATGAAGGATACTCGGATAGTCCCTGTGTTTTGACAAGTTGTTACTCGGATAGCCCCTGTGGTTTGACAAGTTGTTATTCGGATAGTCCTTGTCATTTCACACCCACTTAACCAGAAAACTAACCTCCATCCGCTTTGGGGACTATCCGAGTAACAACTTGTCAAACCACATGGACTAATAGTGTAATTTTGAAAAGTTGATGACTAAAGGTGAAATTTCACCAAACCACAGGGACTATTCGTGCATTTTACTCTTTACATTTTGGTTAATTTTTCAAGTTGAAACAAGCTTTTATACAATGTTTTATGTTTCGGTCTATATTTTACGAGCTGACATGTATAACGTTTTTATGTCTACTTTTTTCCGAGTTGATACGTTCAACGTCTCGGTCTATATGTTTTAGGTGTGGTTTAACGTTTTTCTGTCTATTTTTTTTGCAGTTTAACAATGTCGTCGTAACGCACGGGTCATAATTCTACTTGCCTATTTTTACTTTTTAATCTAATTTTTGCGAGTGAAGTGCGGTGCGTGGTTCAAATTTGAAGATGAGGACAAAATCCATCATCTTCATCAACGGCAAAACAGAATGATGAAAAATCATGGGGATCGGCAGCGATTCTGAGCCGTAAACCGCCTCCTAATCGCCATTAAAATTATTATATTCATCTTTGCAAGGGGAATTCGAAGAGGGTATTTGCGGCGTTCTTCAACCAACATCGATCAATAAAAAATCGATGTTTATTAGTCGACATTGTTGCACTTAATCCATTGCTTCAACCCAAAGCTGCAACCCTCACGAAACCCTGTTCAAGGAGTAATGAAAGAATTGAAGGTTTCATCTTCCTTGTTATACTTAGTTAACAAGGTTTTTTTAGGGCCGGATCTATTCACACACACCCATTTGGTCTATTCACACACCCAAACGCCCCGCTATGGCCAAAGCGGGGCACTTTGCATTAAAGTTAACAGACAAAAGCTGAGCACGTCACTTCCTGTTCGGCGACCTCGTACCGAAGCGGCCCGCTTTGGCCAAAGCGGGGCGTTTTGGTCTGTCAGTTTATTTTTGGGGGAAAAAGTAGGGTTTTGGTGAAAAAAAGGGTTGTTGGTTTGTTGTTTGATTGTATTTTTTTGTTGAAAGGTTGTAGATTTTTTTTTATAAGACATATTTAATTTAAAGTTGATTTAAAGTTATTTTATTTTTACAAAAACATATATATATTAGTGTTATTAATTTATCAAGTAATAAGTTACTTTTTATTTTATTTTTTTGTTAGTTTATATCATATCTTTGACTAATTTATATTGTTATGTTCTTTTAGTTTTCATGATGAAACCGGAGCTGTTATCTCGGTTCTTCAATACTTTCGTGATAAATACAATGTTCATATTCGTTATCCAGTGCAGAAAAAGGCGGTTTCTGTATCGGTTATTCAGATCTCTATTCGGTTATCTTTCAAAACTGCAATACTCGAATGTACAGAAAATCCCGAAGAAGTTTAACAGATATCATCAGAAGCACATACACAGGGAGAATGTTCTCGAAATTGAAGGAAAAGAAAAAATGGTTGCTGATGTTTTTCACTATCAGGATTTTGTTGCTTTGTTTCCAGGTAAGGTTTAGAACGATACAATTATACGGCCCGTATACACAAAGTTAGAACGATTCTTGTCTTGAGAAACGAGGGTTTATTCTCTTTAATCTATTTCAGATTTTTAGACACTTACTTGAACCGTTAGTAATGCTAGATGTCATTTTGGCTGAACCACAACCTATTACATATCGTCCGTTCAAGTTGAGCTTCCTGATGCAATTTATTGGAATTTGTGGATTTCGGTTGGTTCAGATCTTGGAAGTACTGAACAACAGAAATAACAGCTTCGGTTTCATCAACCGGCTTTGAAAACCGGATGGAATCTACGAAGAAACTGTTGGAATTTGTGGATTTCGGTTGGTTCAGAAACTTAACAAGAGAAGCAACTAAAAAAAATACAACTGATTACTCGGTCGAATAATGGCCAATAATCCGTTCATTATCTGTGGTTCCAATGTCCTACTACTACAATCCTTCCTACATTATTGAAAATTACTATATCACCCCCACCAGTCCTTCCAATGTCCGATACGGGCCCACAAGAGTTGAGCAAGAATTGGGTCCGTCGCATGATAGAAGATACATATCGTCCGTTCAAGTTGAGCTTCCTGATACATAGTGTCCGTTCAATCTTCTTGAGTATTTTTTTTAACTTTATGCTTGCATCCACCACAGTGAATATTAACTTTGAAACAAGGATCGCTCTAATAACTGAATACAACCGGTCAAATCACACACTATAAAGTGTAAAACTTATTGTGTGTTGTAGTTTGGAAAGATGACCGAATAGAGATCTGAATCAGGCGTTGTTCTCGTTGTTGCACCGGGAACGAAGGATGAGACTCAACTGTCGCTGCACTGTTCTCGTTGTGGTCGACGTATACCAACGGTTCTGCGAAAAAAACATCATCTGTTCAGATCTCTATTCGGCTATCTTTCAAAACTGCAATACTCGAATGTACAGAAAATCCCGAAGAAGTTTAACAGATATCATCGGAAGCAAATCCTGTTGAACAACAATGTCCTGTTAATTGTTTCAGATGACATGATTGGTAACAAAGAGGAACACTTTCTTCTTTTGTTTTTCGATCTTTGTTAGTTGTTAATATTTTATTTTTTTCTACTTTTAGAAAGGTTTGAGAGAGAAAGTTGTAGTCAAATTACAGTTAGTCTTAAATGGTACAAAAATGTGATGATACCAAAAGAAGCAGCACTTTGGACACTGTTGGGTTATCATCTTTCAACCCCATGTTGATAAGTGTGTGTTTATTTTGATTTAATGCTTCAGTTTACTTGAATCTTTGTGTGTGTTTTTTTGTTGCAATTCAGTCAAGACCGACACGGGTAAGATCGTGCCACTTGATGTCAAAGGCTCAGACACTGTTGGCAGCGTCAAGCTCAAAATACAGGCTAAGGAACATATCCCCTTTGACCAACAGGAGCTGATCTTCAACGAGAGAAAGCAAGTGTCAGTCTATTCAATTAGGAGAAATCATTGCATTACATCCCCGTTGAAAAACAGAATCGATAATTTTTTTTAGGGAAAATGGGGTTGAAAGATGATAACCCAACAGTGGAGGATCTCATTCTACAGCTTCGATAAATTCAGGGGTATTCTCAAATAATGTTTCCTAGATGTTTGAAGACCAACAAATGTCCAAAGTGCTGCTTCTTCGTTCGCCTGACCAGGCGATGAAGAACCCCTAAAACGGGACATAATCCCAGATTGTCTAGAGAAGCGCTTTTATCATGTGTCATATGAAACAAGTGTCTGAATTGGACACCGGTATCTCAACTAAAGGAATTCTAAAAAGGAAAAGAGACACATCTCGTGTAGTTGCAAAAAGCAGAATCACAGTCCTTTTCCTTCAATTTCCAGAACATTCTCCACAAACTATAACAAACTCCTTTTCCTTCAATTCAGTTGATATGTCATCTTTGGAGTTAGTAGGATTTCTAAAGGGTCGTATTATTGGCACACATTGGGGGATTAAATTGACCCTCAATACGCATTGTATAGGCCTATACGATGCGTATTGAGGGTGTCGATTTAATTTTTTAATTTTTGCAAGGTAGCTTCCTGTCACGCGGTAGCTTTCCGTAACGCGAATGAAACCGGACGGAATCTACGAAGAAACTGTTCGATTTCACGGTGAGTGGAGAAATTAGCGACGGAGAAACTGTTGGAATTTCTGGATTTTGGTTGGTTCAGAAACTTAACAAGAGAAGCAACTAAAAAAGCGGTGAACGGTATTTAACGTACACACCAAATTCGAAGATCCTTGCATTAGACACAATTTATTGGAATTTGTGGATTTCGGTTGGTTCAGATCTTTATTCGGCCATCTTTCCTCTCAATTGAATAGACCGATACTTGCTTCATAGGACTCACTTGAATCGTCTCAGATGTAATAACAGTACGTTTTGCATCCGTGCCTGCTTGAATTGCAGAAAGCAAAGGATAACGAATATGAACATTGTATTTATCACAAAAGTACTGAACAACCAAGATAACAACTCTGGTTTCATCAGCTGCATTTGGAACAAGAGAGTAACTGCAATTGGAATTAATCTTGGAACAACACACTCTTGTTACCATATGACACATGATAAAAGCGCTTCTCTAGACAATCTGGGATTATGTTCCGCAAATTGGGGACCACATATTTATTTCAAGATTTACGTCTGATGTCCAAGTTTCCCATAGTCACAAACGATTGTGGTTTGTATTTCGCATAGCCACCGTTTCCGTAGTAAAAAACGGTTGCGGTTTGCACATTCAATAAACGTTGATCGGAACACGCCGCTTAAATCTCAGTTATGTCTCATTGCATTATGACAATACTGACAGGGGTGCTGGTCTTTTCTCCCACTGTGCAAACTTGAAAAATCTCAGCATAACACATTGTAGACCGGTGGGCTTGAATGGTTTTAATATATTTCATCTCTATCTAGTCTAATACTTGAAAATGGATATGATCGTGTCAAGATATTTATCTATCATGTCATCAACCAACTGCTCGAAATCCCTTCCGTTTCTCGGGTTCGCATTTCTCATGTGTCATGCGATTGTCTAAAGAAGCGCTTTTATCATGTGTCATCTGATTGTCATTCCGAATAACTAGCAGAAGACGTGTCGGGTTCTTCTGCTAGTTATTCGGAATATTTCGAATCATCATAGAAGACGTGTCGGGTTCTTCTACTAGTTATTCGGAATGTTTCGAATCATCATAGAAAACGTGTCGGGTTCTTCTGCTAGTCACAAACGGTTGCGGTTTGCATTTCCTATAGCCACCATTTCCATAGTAAAAACTATTACGGTTTGTAATAAAACGAAAGGGATTTCTCCGTCACTAATTTCCCCATTCACTGTGAAATCGAACAGTTTCTTCATAGATTCCGTACGGTTTCAAAGCTGGTTGAGGATTACGAGTGTTCCAGACTCGTTCAAGACGCTCGTGAAGGTTAGCTGACGCTCCATGGCCTATGAGGCAGTCGTGATCCAAATCGATCGTTGTTAAGCGAAAGCCGATTGAGGATTACGAGTGTTCTAGACTCGTTCAAGGCATGCTTGTTTGTGCAATTTACAGAAATAAGGATGAAGCTCTGTATTTTGATGTCGCGTGGAAACATGAAAGAAGACTACCTCACGAAATGAGGTTTCATAATCATGTGAAACGAAGAAATTTGATATTGGAAGGTATCGAAGATTTGGATACAACTTCAGGTCACGAAGATGACTCTGCAATAGTTGATCATGATGACTGTAATAAAACGAAAGGGATTTCGAGCAGTTGGTCGATGACAAAATGAATTAAATGAATTAATCGAGTATGATACAACTACCACAAACTGGGAACCACATATTCGTGTGTAAAAGCTCGGTAAGATGACCAAATAGAGATCTGAATATCCCCTTGGTAGTTGTTACAACATGGCACATGATAAAAGCGCTTCTTTAGACAATCTGGGACTATGTTTCATTTTAGGGTTTCTTCGTCCACTAGAACTATTTGTGTATGCATTCTTTTGGTAGTTAAAGCGCTAATGAGGCGCCATTAGAACAAGTACCCAAACACTCACTCTTTCTCCTCAGCTATACAACTGATTCCTTTGGGTTTCTTAAATCGGATTTTCACTTAGGGTTTTTATTATTTGATCAATGGAAGTTGAAATCAACATAAAGGACATCGATGATTCAATCACAAACAAAACCAAACACTCATAATCCTCAACCGGCTTTGAAACCGGACAGAATCTACGAAGAAACTGTTCGATTTCATGGTGAGTGGAGAAATTAGCGACGGAGAAACTGTTGGAATTTGTGGATTTCAGTTGGTTCAGAAACTTAACAAGAGAAGCAACTAAAAAAGCGGTGAACGGTATTTAACGTACACACCGCATTCGAAGCTCCTTGCATTAGACATAATTTGTTGGAATTTGTGGATTTCGGTTGGTTCAGATCTCTATTCGGTCATCTTTCCTCTCAATTGAATAGACCGACACTTGCTTCATAGGACTCACTTGAATCGTCTCGGATGTAATAACAGTACGTTTAGCATCCGTGCCTGCTTGAATTGTAGAAAGCAAAGGATAACGAAGATGAACATTGTATTTATCACGAAAGTACTGAACAACCAAGATAACAGCTTCGGTTTCATCAACTGCATTTAGAACTTGAGAGTTGAAAAAACTACAATTGGAATTGATCTTGGAACAACACACTCTTGTTACCATATGACACATGATAAAAGCGCTTCTCTAGACAACCTGGGATTATGTTCCGCAAATTGGGGACCACATATTTGCTTCAATATTTACGTCTGATGTCCAAGTTTCCCATAGTCATAAACGATTGCGGCTTGTATTTCGCATAGCCACCGGTTCGGTAGTCAAAAAAGGTTACTGTTTGCAGATTCAATCTTCATTGCTTCATTAAAATTAACAAGGCGGTCTCTTTTCTTCGTCCACTAGAACTATTTGTGTATGCATTCTTTTGGTAGTTAAAGCGCTAATGAGGCGCCATTAGAACAAGTACCCAAACACTCACTCTCTCTCCTCAGCTATACAACTGATTCCTCTGGGTTTCTTAAATCGGATTTTCACTTAGGGTTTTTATTATTTGATCAATGGAAGTTGAAATCAACATAAAGGACATCGATGATTCAATCGCAAACAAAACCAAACACTCGTAATCCTCAACCGGCTTTGAAACCGGACGGAATCTACGGAGAACCTGTTCGATTTCATGGTGAGTGGAGAAATTAGCGACGGAGAAACTGTTGGAATTTGTGGATTTCAGTTGGTTCAGAAACTTAACAAGAGAAGCAACTAAAAAAGCGGTGAACGGTATTTAACGTACACACCGCATTCGAAGATCCTTGCATTAGACACAATTTGTCAGAATTTGTGGATTTTGGTTGGTTCAAATCTCTATTCGGTCATCTTTCCTCTCAATTGAATAGACTGACACTTGCTTCATAGGACTCACTTGAATCGTCTCGGATGTAATAACAGTACGTTTAGCATCCGTGCCTGCTTGAATTGCATAAAGCAAAGGATAACGAAGATAAACATTGTATTTATCATGAAAGTACTGAACAACCAAGATAACAGCTCCAGTTTCATCAGCTGCATTTGGAACAGGAGAGTTGAAAAAACTGCAATTGGAATTGATCTTGGAACAACACACTCTTGTTACCATATGGCACATGATAAAAGCGCTTCTCTAGACAATCTGGGAATATGTTCCGCAAATTGGGGACCACATATTTGCTTCAAGATTTACGTCTGATGTCCAAGTTTCCCATAGTCACAAACGATTGCAGTTTGTATTTCGCATAGCCACCGGTTCGGTAGTAAAAAAAGGTTGCGGTTTGCAGATTCAATCTTCATTGCTTCATTAAAATTAACAAGGTGGTCACTTTGCTTCGTCCACTAGAACTATTTGTGTATGCATTCTTTTGGTAGTTAAAGCGCTAATGAGGCGCCATTAGAACAAGTACCCAAACACTCACTCTCTCTCCTCAGCTATACAACTGATTCCTCTGGGTTTCTTAAATCGGATTTTCACTTAGGGTTTTTATTATTTGATTAATGTAAGTTGAAATCGACATAAAGGACATCGATGATTCAATCACAAACAAAACCAAACACTCGTAATCCTCAACCGGCTTTGAAACCGGACAATCTACGAAGAAACTGTTCGATTTCATGGTGAGTGGAGAAATTAGCGACGGAGAAACTGTTGGAATTTGTGGATTTCGGTTAGTTCAGAAACTTAACAAGAGAAGCAACTAAAAAAGCGGTGTGTCGCAACCCCCGATCCCTTATTCCCAGGAACGGGCGGACGCGATCTCAGTTATGGTGGTATCAGGTTATTTAATCTCGCAGCGGAATTTACATCAGGACCGTAGTTAGGAAATGTTTATCAGAGTAAAACCACCATATTTGATATTAATAATAACATGGGCAAAACCCAAGTTTCTTATTACAATACATTTATAGGGACAAACCCTATTTTATTGAATTTAAAACATCGTTTATTAGGTAACTTTTATAGCCACATTTTCCCCAAGCCTTCAGTGCTCTCCAGCTGGCTTTCATTAATTGGCTGTTCACATTGTGTTACCTGTAACGCGTTTTAAAAACATTTGTCAGTCGGAAATACTGGTGAGTGAATCCCAATTTAATCAAGAAACATTTTATCAATTAAAACAGTATTGAGAGCGATCACATTGTTTATTTCTACACAATTACTCATTCAGTATTTGCCACTCGACCGGATCTATGGCTATGGTCAAATTACCCATTGGCTAACTCGTCGTCCAATGGTAATGCACTGTCATTCAGACTTACTACTACTCGTAGTAAATTTTGTATACAAAACCCCATAATACCGGCAGTAATTGAAGAACTACAAAGACTCAATCACCGCTTAATCATATTGTAAACAATTAAGATTTTGTAAAACATTTACAAAAAGGTTAACAAAAAGAGGATAAACTCACATTGCTGTCTTAGGCTTTTCGTAAGGGTTTCCTGGATATAATCTATAATTTATACAAATGTACATTGGTTAGTACCATAACCCTTTGAAAATATTAATAATACCCTCCCCGAGACGGCATTCCAACAACTACGTCTGGCAGAACCACGACAGTTGTTACAGAACCCTAAATCAATCGGGCAGCGTAACTATTATGAAACTGGGGTTATAATACTTACAACGGAGCAGAACCTCGCTAATTAGGGGTATAGTACCCGTCTATAATGCTTAATACTTTCAGAATTCGAGATTGAGATTGAAATGTGAGCGACGGAAATTGTAATCTGATGCTATCTATTTATATTGCTGGATTCTGGTCCTGTCGCGGCCCGCGTGAAAGACAAGGGACCCTTACGCGGCCCGCGTCAACATTGGTCAACGCTGTAGCTTAGCTGGGTCAGCTACTAGACTCGCCACGATGTTGACACGTGTCAGCACCGGATGCTTCCGCGTTTCATGATCTGTCACGGCCCGCGTAGTAGGATGGGGTGGGTTTATGCGGCCCGCCTCAACCCTATTTTTTCTTATTTTTAATTTATTTTATATGTTAAAACATAATTCAAACTCGGTTTTCACATACGGGGTGTAATATAAAACATATTGAGACATTCTAAGATATAATAGAGTGTTAGACATATTATGAGAGTGTCGGTTTTACCGAGGGTTGTTACATTCTCCCCACCTTGTTTAGAGCTCGTCCTCGAGATCTATTGAAACAAATGCGGATATTTTCTTTTCATTTCTGCTTCAAGCTCCCATGTGTACTCAGGTCCTCTTTTGGAGTCCCACTTCACTTTAACTAGAATTAGTTTTTTATGTTTGAGGTTCTTGACTTTCCTGTCTTCAATCTGTAGAGGCCTTTCTACAAACTTGAGTTGTTCATTTACCTCTATATCCTTAAGAGGTACTATCAATGATTCATCAGCTAAACACTTTTTAAGATTAGATACATGAAACACATCATGTATTCCTGCCATTTCCTTTGGCAGTTGTAGCTGATAGGCTACAGGTCCTATTCTTCTAATAATCTTAAAAGGTCCAACATACCTGGGACTTAACTTTCCCCGTTTGATGAATCTTACCACTCCTTTCCAAGGAGAGACTTTCAACAATACTCTATCTCCTATTTGAAATTCCAATGGCTTACGTCGGTTATTAGCATAACTCTTCTGTCTATCACGTGCTGCTTTCAGTCGTTCCTTGACTTGAATAATCTTGTCGGTTGTTTCCTGCACTATTTCAGGTCCAGATAGTTGCTTTTCCCCAATTTCTGCCCAACAGACTGGGGTTCGACACTTTCGTCCATAAAGTGCTTCGAATGGTGCAGCATTGATACTTGTGTGATAGCTATTATTATAAGAAAATTCTATTAAAGGTAAATGATCGTCCCAATTACCTCTAAAGTCAATTACATAAGCTCTAAGCATATCTTCCATTGTCTTAATTGTCCTTTCACTTTGTCCATCTGTTTGTGGATGATAAGCCGTATTTAATTTTAACTTAGTTCCCATAGCCTTTTGGAAACTTGACCAAAAATGAGATGTAAAACGACTATCTCTATCAGAAACAATTGATAAAGGAATACCATGTAAAGAAATAATTTCATTTACATACAATTTAGATAATTGTTCCATACTAATTGTTTCCTTCATTGGTAGAAAATGAGCTGACTTAGTTAGTCGATCTACAATCACCCAGATTGTATCATTTCCTTTTCTTGTTTTGGGTAATTTAGTAACAAAATCCATTGTTATCAATTCCCATTTCCAAACGGGCATTTCTAATTGTTGTAACAAACCTGAGGGTTTCTGATGTTCAGCCTTAACTTGTGAACATGTCAAACATTTAGAAACATAGACTGCTATGTCCTTTTTCATTCCTATCCACCAGAAATTTTTCCTTAAATCCTGGTACATTTTATCACTTCCTGGATGCATTGTATACTTAGACTTATGGGCTTCTTCTAATATACAATGACGTAGATTTCCTAATTTAGGTATCCACATTCTCTTTCCATGGAATCTCCATATTCCATCTGTTCCTTGTTCTAATTCTTTTAGCATACCTTTTAATTTTTCAGAATCATCCTTGATTACTGATTCTTGTGATTCTCTTATCTGATTGTTTAAATCTACTTGTAGATTTAATTTAAGAGAACGTACCCTTTTTGGATTTCCATGATACTTTCGGCTTAAAGCATCTGCCACTATATTGGCTTTTCCTTCATGATACTGGATATCACAATCATAATCACTAAGAAATTCCATCCAGCGTCTTTGTCTCATATTCAACTATTTCTGCCCGAAAACATACCTTAAACTCTTATGATCAGTGAACACAGTAAACTTACTACCATAAAGGTAATGTCTCCAAATCTTAAGAGCAAAAATTATAGCTCCTAATTCTAAATCATGGGTTGAATAATTCTCTTCATGATTCTTAAGTTGTCTAGATGCGTAAGCTATAACCTTTTGTCGTTGCATCAATACACATCCATAACCTAATCTAGAAGCATCACAATAGACTACAAAATCTTCAGTTCCTTCTGGTAATGCTAGTATGGGTGTATGGGTTAATCTTTGCTTAAGAATTCTAAAGGCTTCTTCTTGTTTTAATCCCCATTCAAACTTAACAGATTTACCAGTTAACTTAGTTAAGGGAATGGCTATTCTAGAGAAATCTTTAATAAATCTTCTATAATAACCGGCTAATCCTAAGAAACTTCTAACCTCAGTTGGTGATTCAGGGGTTTTCCATTTCGTAATTGCCACGATCTTGGTTGGATCTACATGAATTCCTTCATGATTGACTAGGTGTCCAAGGAATTGTACCTGTTCTAACCAAAATTCACACTTTGAAAACTTAGCATAAAGTTTTTCCTTTCTTAATAAACTTAAAAGTGCGTGCAAATGTCTTGCATGATCCTCTTTACTCTTAGAGTAAATTAGAATATCATCTATGAATACAATTATGAATTTATCCAAATATGGCTTACATATTCGGTTCATCATGTCCATAAATGCAGCTGGGGCATTGGTTAAACCGAATGGCATGACAGTAAATTCATAATGACCATACCTTGTTCTAAATGCGGTTTTAGGAATATCCTCTTCCTGTACCTTTAATTGATGATATCCTGACCTTAAATCGATCTTAGAGAAAAATCGAGCTCCTTGTAGTTGATCAAACAGATCATCGATTCTCGGTAATGGGTACCGATTCTTAATCGTGACTTTGTTTAATTCACGGTAGTCAATGCACATACGCATTGATCCGTCCTTCTTTTTAACAAACAATATCGGCGCTCCCCATGGCGATGAACTTGGTTGTATAAATCCTTTTTCTAACAATTCTTCTAATTGTTTCTTCAACTCCTGCATTTCAGCAGGTGCCAAACGGTAGGGTGCTTTGGCAATTGGTGATGTTCCTGGTATTAAATGGATTCTGAATTCAACTTCCCTGTCGGGTGGTAGTCCTGGCAATTCTTCTGGAAATACATCTGAAAACTGAGATACTACTGGAATATCTTTTAAATCCTTTCCTTTAGTGTTAATGATTATAGAAATCAAATACACTATAGAACCTTTTCTCATACAACTCGTAGTTTTCATCACAGAAATGAATTTAGTAGATCTAGAAGATTTATCTCCTTTAATTGTGATCTTTTTACCTTTTGGTAAATTTACTTGAATTAACTTTTGATCACATAAAATATTGGCTTTATTGGTTATTAACCAATCCATTCCTAAAACAACATCGAATCCTACCAGATTCATGGGATAAAGATTTGCAATAAATTTCTGATTTAAAATTTCTATTCTTGCTCCCTGCAAGATTTCAGAAATTCTAACGGTTTCTCCATTAGCTGTCTCTACTACGCATACTAGTGGTAGTTTAGTTAATGACTGATTTAGAAATTTGCAAAACGATGTATTAATAAAACTTTGGTTTGCACCAGAGTCAAATAATACTTTAGCAAAGATATCATTAACTAAAAACGTACCAGCTATGACATCTGGAATCATTTTGGCTTCATCTGGAGTTAGAACAAATGCTCTAGCATTTTTAGTATTCTTGTTATCTGGAGCCGGAGCTAATTTTGGGCAATTCAGCTTGATATGACCTTGTTCTCCGCAATTGTAACATACCCTACTGTTAGCTTTCTTCCTGCAGTTTTCTTCATTGTGTCCCGACATTTTGCAAAAGTTACAGTATATGGAGCATCTTCCTGAATGCTTTCTTTTGCAATACCTACAGTAGGGCGCAGAGGTAGAACCTATATTTTTCCCACGATTAGAATTTCCAGAACGAAATTCTTGAGTTAATTTCTGGGTTAGGTTTCTCCTTTGATCCTCTTCTCGGGTACAGACTAATTCATCAGTCAAGGTATTTGCTAGTTCTACAGCTTCTTCTATGGTTTGAGGTCTAGCTGCCTTGACTACATGTCTAATCTCTCCGATTAATCCCCAAATATAACGAGAAATTAACACTGGTTTTGGTGAAGCAAGAGTTGGCACTATTCTGGCATATTCGAAGAATATCTTAGTATATCCCTTACTATCTACACCAGTCATTCTAAGATTCAGGAATTTGTTTGCTATCTGTTCATTTTCATTGGGTGGGCAGAATTTCCTTTCTACCTTATTCTTAAATTCTTCCCATTCCATATTATAGGTTTGATCACTTCCTCTTGTCTGGAGGATAGTGTTCCACCATTCTAGTGCTGCATTCTTAAACAGATTAGAAGCAAACAATATCTTGTCTTCTTCAGCACACTTACTTATCCTTAATACTGCCTCAGTCTTCTCTATCCAGCGTAAGGTTGCAATGGCCCATTCATTGCCCGAGAATTCCATTGGTTTACAAGACCAGAATTCTTTATAAGAACAACCATAAGACATGGTTCTTCTTCTTTTGGGAATAGGCAATTGAAGTACTGGTCCATTGTTTACACTGTTTTCTGGTTCAACGGGTCGCTTGCTGCTATGTTTACTTTTATTATCAGCATCTTTAACAGTTTGAAGTATAAATGGCATCGCATCTATAATTCCCTGTGCCACTATGTGTTGTATAGCACTATTATCCACTTGGTTTCCATTGTTATTGATACTCGGATTATCATTAACCACGTTAATGTTACTCTGGTTATCGTTATTCAGATTTCCTTGATTTCCTTCGTCGGCCATCTGAATTTTAAACATTTATCCCATATTAATATCACAATTAATATTTTAATATATTTAATCACATAACACACAATCTAGCCAAAAACGTAAATCATTGCTACTATACTCTTTTCCATATACTTATGCATCTATTACACACTAGTACAGAAATAAAGATTACAATACCAACAGAAATAAAATAGTAATATGCATCCGTACACACATATTTTACTTTATTATATTATTATTACTACTGCTTCCTCCATTCTAACATTCACGGATATGGATTCATCCAAAAATCCATATTGCGCTCATCGTATTTCCATACGAGACGCTCTCCCACCTGGCGCATCCTCTCACTACTTTCTAAAATTTCCTCCCCAAAAGTCCTAAGTTCTTGGACGTTTTCTGCACTCATTGGGGGTGCAGGTTCTAGGACTGGGTTTGGAATCTGGGGTGCGGGTTCCTGATATGGAGGTAAAAGTGCCTGAAGTTGGTAAGGATCTTCCAAGATTCCCCTAATGTAGTTATCATGGTAATAGGGATCTAAAGGGTCCATACCTGAATAGGCTCCTATAGGTGTGTCTTCAGGAATAGAGTAACGTTGCACATAGTCCCTATTCTCGTCCCACCAGGGGTCGTAATTCGGGTCTAGGGGATTTGGTGCAGGTACCCTAGGAATTTCGTCAGGGTTAAAGTCATGCATCTCCACTTGGGTTTCCTGGTTTTCTATCTCCATGTGTTGTTCTGGGTTTTGTGGTTGTGGGGCTACTAGTTGTTCCAGACTTGGGTCAGCAGCAGTTGTAGCTAAGATAAGGAAATTAGCTAGGCTTCTATTTAGCATATCTTGTGTATGAGCATCTGTCTCTCGCTTAATAGCTGCTAAGGCCCTTTGCTGTTGCAATTTTCACATTCTCTTCCTACGAGCAAAAGCATCTTTACTGAACCATCCTCGTTTCTTATTAGGAAATGGTTCCTCCGACTTAGCTCTAAAGGCAAATATCCCGTCTTCCTGATCAGCAGTATACCCCGAAAGGGCAGGCTGTGATGATGTACCTTCACTCCTAGGTGAATCAGATAACTGACGATTCATATCTGATGGTTCTTGATCACTCATACTGTAAACTAACAAATAGTCAAATAACACATAACAAATAAATATAGTTATGCATTTATTTACATAATTTTATTTCCTAACACAAATTTCAGAATTTTAAGTGTCAGCAGAACACTTCTTTTGCTCAGACCAGTGGCTAGGCTCTGATACCACCTCCTGTCGCAACCCCCGATCCCTTATTCCCAGGAACGGGCGGACGCGATCTCAGTTGTGGTGGTATCAGGTTATTTAATCTCGCACGGAATTTACATCAGGACCGTAGTTAGGAAATGTTTATCAGAGTAAAACCACCATATTTGATATTAATAATAACATGGGCAAAACCCAAGTTTCTTATTACAATACATTTATAGGGACAAACCCTATTTTATTGAATTTAAAACATCGTTTATTAGGTAACTTTTATAGCCACATTTTCCCCAAGCCTTCAATGCTCTCCAGCTGGCTTTCATTAATTGGCTGTTCACATTGTGTTACCTGTAACGCGTTTTAAAAACATTTGTCAGTCGGAAATACTGGTGAGTGAATCCCAATTTAATCAAGAAACATTTTATCAATTAAAACAGTATTGAGAGCGATCACATTGTTTATTTCTACACAATTACTCATTCAGTATTTGCCACTCGACCGGATCTATGGCTATGGTCAAATTACCCATTGGCTAACTCGTCGTCTAATGGTAATGCACCGTCATTCAGACTTACTACTACTCGTAGTAAATTTTGTATACAAAACCCCATAATACCGGCAGTAATTGAAGAACTACAAAGACTCAATCACCGCTTAATCATATTGTAAACAATTAAGGTTTTGTAAAACATTTACAAAAAGGTTAACAAAAAGAGGATAAACTCACATTGCTGTCTTAGGCTTTTCGTAAGGGTTTCCTGGATATAATCTATAATTTATACAAATGTACATTGGTTAGTACCATAACCCTTTGAAAATATTAATAATACCCTCCCCGAGACGGCATTCCAACAACTACGTCGGGCAGAACCACGACAGTTGTTACGGAACCCTAAATCAATCGGGCAGCGTAACTATTATGAAACTGGGGTTATAATACTTACAACGGAGCAGAACCTCGCTAATTAGGGGTATAGTACCCGTCTATAATGCTTAATACTTTCAGAATTCGAGATTGAGATTGAAATGTGAGCAACGGAAATTGTAATCTGATGCTATCCATTTATATAGCAGGATTCTGGTCCTGTCGCGGCTCACGTGAAAGACAAGGGACCCTTACGCGGCCCGCGTCAACATTGGTCAACGCTGTAGCTTAGCTGGGTCAGCTACTAGACTCGCCACGATGTTGACACGTGTCAGCACCGGATGCTTCCGCGTTTCATGATCTATCGCGGCCCGCGTAATAGGATGGGGTGGGTTTACGCGGCCCGCCTCAACCCTATTTTTTCTTATTTTTAATTTATTTTATATGTTAAAACATAATTCGAACTCGGTTTTCACATACGGGGTGTAATATAAAACATATTGAGACATTCTAAGATATAATAGAATGTTAGACATATTATGAGAGTGTCGGTTTTACCGAGGGTTGTTACACGGTGAATGGTATTTAACGTACACACCACATTCGAAGATCCTTGCATTAGACACAATTTGTTGGAATTTGTGGATTTCGGTTGGTTCAGATCTCTATTCGGTCATCTTTCCTCTTAATTGAATAGACCGACACTTGCTTCATAGGACTCACTTGAATCGTCTCGGATGTAATAACAGTACGTTTAGCATCCGTGCCTGCTTGAATTGTAGAAAGCAAAGGATAACAAAGATGAACATTGTATTTATCACGAAAGTACTGAACAACCAAGATAACAGCTCCGGTTTACAGCTGCATTTGGAACAGGAGAGTTGAAAAAACTGCAATTGGAATTGATCTTGGAACAACACACTCTTGTTACCATATGACACATGATAAAAGCGCTTCTCTAGACAATCTGGGATTATGTTCCGAAATTGGGGACCACATATTTGCTTCAAGATTTACGTCTGATTTCCAAGTTTCCCATAGTCACAAACGATTGCGGTTTGTATTTCGCATAGCAACCAGTTCGGTAGTCAAAAAAGGTTGCGGTTTGCAGATTCAATCTTCATTGCTTCATTAAAATTAACAAGGTGGTCTCTTTGCTTCATCCACTAGAACTATTTGTGTATGCATTCTTTTGGTAGTTAAAGCGCTAATGAGGCGCCATTAGAACAAGTACTCAAACACTCACTCTCTCTCCTTAGCTATAAAATTGATTCCTCTGGGTTTCTTAAATCAGATTTTCACTTAGGTTTTTATTATTTGATCAATGGAAGTTGAAATCAACATAAAGGACATCGATGATTCAATCGCAAACAAAACCAAACACTCGTAATCCTCAACCGGCTTTGAAACCGGATGGAATCTACGAAGAAACTGTTCGATTTCACGGTGAGTGGAGAAATTAGCGACGGAGAAATTGTTGGAATTTATGGATTTCGGTTGGTTCAGAAACTTAACAAGAGAAGCAACTAAAAAAGCGATGAACGATATTTAACGTACACACCGCATTCGAAGATCCTTGCATTAGACACAATTTGTTGGAATTTGTGGATTTCGGTTGGTTCAGTTCTCTATTCGGTCATCTTTCCTCTCAATTGAATAGACCGACAATTGCTTCATAGGACTCACTTGAATCGTCTCGGATGTAATAACAGTACGTTTAGCATCCGTGCCTGCTTGAATTGCAGAAAGCAAAGGATAACGAAGATGAACATTGTATTTATCACGAAAGTACTGAACAACCGAGATTACATCTCCGGTATTTATCACCAACTCATCTTTAGTAGTGTTTGTGTGAGAACCTGATTCAGATACACAACAGTCTCTTTGCTTCGTCCACTAGAACTATTTGTGTATGCATTCTTTTGGTAATTAACAACACCAATTAGAAAAAAAAATCTGTAAAATTAATCATATTAATTGCTATAACAGGATGGATGTAACACACACAGATAGATAAGCTGTCACAGTTGTCAAATTCGTTGCGTGCATTCATATTGTTTAGACAACAAACGGATAATAAACGGATTGTTGGACTTCATGTTCCAAATGCAACTGTGAATTTTGAATGTGCAAACTTGAAAAATCTCACCATAACACATTGTTTAGAGAAGCGGTTTTATCATGTGTCATATAACGCAAACAAGTTCTCCACAGTTTGTGCGAATCAATTTCTATAACATCACTTCATCAATAATCGAGAGAAATTTCTTTGAGCTAACTGCCAATATCTCATCCTTCTTATCTATTTCAGAATCAAATCAACTCATAAACAACCAAAACACTACCATAGGTGAACCCTCCAAAGGAAATCGCAGGCTGATACATAAATGTGCATATAATGCATAGAAAAGAGCTCTGCAATTTGCATCCTGTTATTACATCCGAGACGATTCAAGTGAGTTATATGAAGACGCCTATTCAATTGAGAAGAATCATTGCATTATATCCCCGTTGAAAACAAGCTTGAAAAGGTTTAGCACCAGCAGGGATCATGTTAAAGGAAGGCTGGTGAAGGTTAGCTGACACTCGCCATTCTCTTGCACCATCTGCAGACATGCATCTCTGAGCAGTCACCGAGAGTGAAAAGACGCTCGTGAAGGTTAGCTGATGCTCCATGGGCTATGAGGCACTCGCGATCCAAATCGATCGTTGTTAAGCGAAAGCCGGTTGAGGATTACGAGTGTTCTAGACTCGTTCAAGGCATGCTTGTTTGTGCGATTTACAGAAATAAGGATGAAGCTTTGTATTTTGATGCCGCGGGGAAACATGAAAGAAGACCACCTCACGAAACGAGGTTTCATAATCATGGGAAACGAAGAAATTTGATATTGGAAGGTATCGAAGATATGGATACAACTTCAGGTCACGAAGATGACTCTGCAGTAGTTGATCATGACGACTGTAATAAAATTTATCGATTATTTTTTTCAACGGGGATGTAATGCAATGATTCCTCTCAATTGAACATTGTATTTATCACGAAAGTACTGAACAACGTTTGTAGGTGCGGTTTTGAATTAAACTGATTTTAGAAAAAAAAAACTCAAAGCGCCAAGCTTTGACTAAAGCGGGGCGCTTTGGGGTTTTATTTTTTTAATCAGTTTAATATAAAACCGAACCTGAGACTTGGGGTTTTTCTTTTATTTTTTTTAAATCAGTTTAATATAAAACCGCACCTGAGACTGTCGCGTCGTGTCGTGTCATGTTTTGCCACTATAATTTAAAGTTTTTTTTTATAACGGTCGTTTAACGTGAGTGTACCGGTTATAGTTAACTTATAACAGTCGTTTATAAAGATACGTTTCATTTTGCCATTGTTTTTATAAATGCTTACCGATTTGATTTTGTTATATTACACGAACATGTTTAATTAAAACAATGTACAATAAGTTGCAAAAGAGACGTACGAAATAAACGAAAACAATCGAAACAAACATCGTGTAAAATAAAAGATCTACCGCGTAAATATAAATATAATCAGTTTGTACATACAAAAGACAAGTACAAAATACGATGTCAACTTCAAAAGTACAACTGAATGTCTAATAAAAATAAAAGACTAAAGCTACCGATCCTCTGGCGGTGGGGACGGTGGCAGTGGCTGGGGCGGCAATCCCAAATGACCCACGATCTACAAGAGCGTCTGTATGACCCAGTCCACCTGGGCGTCAATACGTCGGAGGCGCCGATCGAAGTCCCGGGCCATGGCCTGCGCAGCAGGAGGCAGGTCTGCAATGACGTCCTGTGGGTACTGCGGCGGCTGCGGAGCTGGCGGCGGCGGCGGTGGTGGTAGATCCCCTCGTCAGCGACGGCATCAACCGAAGGCGAACCTGGCGAAGCCTGATCCTGAACCTCAGGCTCAGGCTCAGGAATACCCAAAGCCTGTCGCTGAAGCCGCTGAGCCTCATCCTGAATATGCCTCGACGCTAGTATGTCGGGCCTCTCCTTAATGACTACTGGGATCACCTCCGGTATCACCTCGGGCACCCAAACCCGGCCATTCGAGTTGTGAAAGCGCAGGCCCTCGGGGAAATTGCGCGTCATGCGCATGCTAGATACTGACGGCCGACCTAATGTAGTCGAGGGAATGGGGTCCGACAGGTTGGTGTCCTCCTCGGGCACCAACCCTAAAGAGCGTGCGATCGCTGCAACGTAGGACCCGCCGAAAAGCATACCGCGCTCCTGCCTATGATAAGCGGTAGCAAAGTACTGCGCCAGGCTCTCAGCGAGCGCGCACGTCCGAGCCCGCAGCAGGCAGTAGAGAAAGAAAAGGTCACCCATGTTGACCTTGTCTCGGCTGTGAAACCGGGGCATGATCGAGGACGCAATGATGCGGTGGAGGTATCTGTGCAGGGGGTCCTTGAGGGTGGTGGCCTTTTGCGAGGATTGCCCAAAGGGGGCCCTCGTAATAGACCTCCAGAAACTGATAAGGGTCTGATTGTCCAAGGTTGTAATCCCCTGCGTATAAATATCCGTATCAAGCTCGGCCGCAGTGTACAAACCTGAATGGACGGCAAACTGCCGCATGCTCATCCCAAACTCCTGCCCGGCCAGACGAAAGGTGATCTCGTGCACGACATGGTCCGGGTCCTCCATGTAATCCGCCGGATGTGGCTGGTATATAAATGTGGAAATGAACTCGACCGTAAGCTCACGATACGATTCCTCCAACGCTGTCTGGAATAAGCGCGAAAATGGGGAATCCATCCCAATAATATCCCTCGCCCTCGCGTCCTCCCCCACTGTCTCCAAAAGCCCCCAATCAATCCCGACATGCGCACCTATCTCCATGGTGCGCAACTTCTTGCACCTCCTATACCTCCTTGACCCCCTCTGGAACTCCAAGTAAATGTGACCCTCGAGTGGATCAATGGCAGTCGGGTCATAATCCAAATCATCACCCTCCATCTC
Organism: Helianthus tuberosus; assembly: GCA_030545235.1. NCBI lineage: Eukaryota > Viridiplantae > Streptophyta > Magnoliopsida > Asterales > Asteraceae > Helianthus > Helianthus tuberosus. The sequence goes on from CM060408.1 coordinate 76,991,968, forward strand.
CGAATTGTAATCCGGATCGTGCTCCATACCTGTGTGTAAAAAAAACAATTTAGTAACAAATTTAAAAACAATTTTATGACAAATTTAATATATATACGACGTCTTAGGTATCGACTAAATAATAAAAATATTATACTTTTATGACGTCTTAGGTTTCGACGCTCGTTAGGGACCTACGCGCCATACGGACGACGTCGACTAAATAATAATAAAAATTATATTTTAACGACATTCTAAGTTTCGACGCTCGTTAGAGACCTACGCGCCGTACGGAGGACGTCGACTAAATAATAATAAAAATTATATTTTAACGACGTCTTAGGTTTCGACGCTCGTTAGGGACCTACGCGCCGTACGGACGACGTCGACTAAATAATAATAAAAATTATATTTTAACGACGTTCTAAGTTTCGACGCTCGTTAGGGACCTACGCGCCGTACGGACGACGTCGACTAAATAATAAAAAAATTATACTTTTATGACGTCTTAGGTTTCAACGCTCGTTAGGGACCCACGCGCCGTACGGACGACGTCGACTAAATAATAAAAAAAATTATATTTTAACGACGTTCTAAGTTTCGACGCTCGTTAGAGACCTACGCGCCGTACGAACGACGTCGACTAAATAACAAAAAAAGTTATATTTTAACGACGATCTTAGTTTCAATCCACGTTAGGGACCTACGCGCCTTACGGTTCGACTTCGACCAAATAATAAAGTTATTATTTTTTAAAACAGAAAACTGTTTTTCTGTATTTTTTGTATAAAAACTGTATTCTGTTTAAAAAAAACAGTTCACTGTTTTAAATAAAAAAACAGTTCTCTGTTTAAAAAAATAAAACAGTTTTTTGTTAAAAAAACAGGTTTCGGTTTTAAAATTTAGAGTAAATTACAAATTTTGTCCTTTATGTTTGTCTCAAATTTCAGGCGCTGTCCTTTACCTTTAAAATTGATGAGTTTTGTACTTAATGTTTCAAAATCCTGCACGTTATGTCCTTTAGCCCTAACCAAGTTAATTTTTTTCTGTTAAACAGGTCATGTGCAAGGCACATGAGGGCATTTTTGACATTTTACCCTATTATTTATAAAAATATCTTAAAAGAAAAAAATAATATATATTAACTCTCTCTCTTTACAACATCTAACTCTCTTTCCCTCTCTCTCTACCACTTCCACCACCTCCTTCCACCACTACCACCACCACCTTCCTCCACCGCCACCTCCACCGCCACTCTTCTTCTCTCTACCATCGGCGGTCTTTGGGTGCGTTTTCCGGTGATGTAGAAAGGCGGGAAAGTGCCCTAATTTGGTTCAGAGGAGAAAGAATGAGGGTTTCAAGGGTTTTGTGTTTAAAAGAAAACCCCATTTTAATAATTAAAACACACTCTCTCTAAAACACTACCCCTTGCACCAATGAGAATAACGATTGTTGAGGATCTACCTTATCCTCTGTTGCTCATTCGTTTTCTTCACAGGAAAGACAAGAGTCTGCTTATAATTTTCCCCCATTCTTCAATTCGACAGTCCCACGATAAATCAACAAACCAAAATCAGCAGTTCTAGAACAAGATGAGTAGCATAGGAACCGGTTACGATCTCTTTGTTACGACCTTCTCAACGGATGCTTGGGTTTTCCAGATCGAGTACGCTGCTAAAGCCGTCGACAACAGCGGTGCCGTCATCGGCACTGTTAAAATTCTTAAATGAACCGGCTGCTAACAATACAACAACTATAATACGTTTGTTCTCGATCGTAAATCATGCAATTATATATAACCTATAAGAAAGGCACCATTCTACCCGTTTCCTCCTCATTCGAAATCACTCCCTCCTCTGTTGTCATTGCCGCTTCTGCAACCTTTTCCGGCGAACCACCGTTGTAATCTGTGCATCGATTTTAGGTAAGAAAGCCACCATCCTACTCGTTTTCATTTTCCATTCAAAAGCCCTAAGGTTTTATTCGTTAATTGTGATCATATAACTCGAATTTGACGTGAAACAAGATGCGCAAATTAGGGTTCATATTTGGGGAAGATGATGACTGAAACTAGGCTCTAATGTTAATTGAGGAGAGAGAGGTTGTGTGCTTATGTATATACCATATAATAATTATATTTTGTTTCCATTTATTAAAAAAACAAAATTACAAAAATGCCCTCACGTGCCTTGCACATGATCAGATTTAACAAAAAAAATTAACTTGGTTAGGGCTAAAGGACATAACGTGCAGGATTTTGAAACATTAAGTATAAAACTCATCAATTTTAAAGGTAAAGGACAGTGCCTGAAATTTGAAACAAACATAAAGGACAAAACTTGTAATTTACTCTAAAATTTAAAATATAATAGTCGAACCGAAACCGTAAGGCGCGTAGGACTCATGTCCGTTATCGAAACAAAGTTCGTACGCGGGTTACAGATTCGACGTACGCGCGTTATGGACGTTAAGGCTGTTGATAACGCTCGCGACTCGTAGCTCACTCGAAAGTTCACTGTTTTAAATTATACTTTTATGACGTCTTAGGTTTCGACGCTCGTTAGGGACCTACGCGCCGTACGGACGACGTCGACTAAATAATAAAAAAAATATATTTTAACGACGTTCTAAGTTTCGACGCTCATTAGGGACCTACGCGCCGTACGGACGACGTCGACTAAATAATAAAAAAAATATATTTTAACGACGAACTTAGTTTCGACGCTCGTTAGGGACCTACGCGCCGTACGGACGACGTCGACTAAATAATAAAAAAAATATTTTAACAACGTTCTAAGTTTCGACGCTCGTTAGGGACCTACGCGCCGTACGGACGACGTCGACTAAATAATAAAAAAAAATTATACTTTTATGACGTCTTAGGTTTCGACGATCGTTAGGGACCTACGCGTCGTACGGACGACGTCGACTAAATAATAAAAAAAATTATATTTTAACGACGTTCTAAGTTTCGACGCTCGTTAGGGACCTACGCGCCGTACGGACGACGTCGACTAAATAATAACAAAATTATACTTTTATGACGTCTTAGGTTTCGACGCTCGTTAGGGACCTACGCGCAGTACGGACGACGTCGACTAAATAATAAAAAAATTATACTTTTATGACGTCTTAGGTTTCGACGCTCGTTAGGGACCTACGCGCCGTACGGACGACGTCGACTAAATAATAAAAAAATTATATTTTAACGAGGTTCTAAGTTTCAACGCTCGTTAGGGACCTACGCGCCGTACGGACGACGTTGACTAAATAATAAAAAAAAATATTTTAACGACGAACTTAGTTTCGACGCTCGTTAGGGACCTACGTGCCGTACGGACGACGTCGACTAAATAATAAAAAAATTATATTTTAACGACGTTCTAAGTTTCGACGCTCGTTAGAGACCTACGCGCCGTACGGACGACGTCGACTAAATAATAAAAAAATTATATTTTAACGACGAACTTAGTTTCGACGCTCGTTAGGGACCTACGCGCCGTACGGACGACGTCGACTAAATAATAAAAAAAATTATATTTTAACGACGAACTTAGTTTCGACGCTCGTTAGGGACCTACGCGCCTTACGGACGACGTCGATTAAATTTGAGATGACGTGAACCAAGCTGGCTCATTTTGTAACCAAGCCCAGCTAGAGCTAAGCTCAGCTCGTCCCGTGGCTTTGCTCGTTGGCTCGTTCTTAGGCTCGTTTAACTCCGATATAAAGGTCAAGCAAAGTTTAACCGCCTGAATTAATTTCGAGCTTGAGCTCAACCCCACCCTGGCTCGACTCGGCTTGCCTCATTTACAGCCCTAATGGACGTACGTGGTTTACTAACCTACAAACAAGCTAGTCAACACAAATCAAGAGATCCACAACCCAAACTGGGGGCAAAACGCCGCGCTTTGGGCTTAGTCGGGCGCTTTGCCCCGTCTGTTCACCTCAAACACACACCCAGCTAATCCCGACCCAAATCGACAATCAAGACTCGAAATTTTCAGAAATTATTGAAGTCTAAATGATTGGAAACTAGTAATCTAACCTTTTAGAAATCGAATCGACGAAAATGGTCTTGAAACGAGCTCCAACGACGTCCACTGTGTGTTTTCGCACATTTGGGTGTGTTTTTTGTGTTTGGGCAATGCTGCACGCTTTGCATCTTTTAAGTTCAATTCGAAGTGCCCCGCTATGGCCAAAGCGGGGCGTTTTGCATTAATATTTTACATACTTGGCCCAGAGGGACCAAAAAGGTAAATTTTCAAACAGCAAAGCGCCAAGCTTTGAGCAAGGCGGGCCGCTTTGGGTTTTTTTAATTTTTTAAAAATCATTTTAATTAAAAAACGGGCCTACGACCTTCGTAGCGTGTCGTATTTTGCCACCATGATTCATAATGCTTAGTTTATGGTCTATACGACACGTTCCGGGTAACTTCGGTCATACCTGTGGTCGTATTACATGATTTCGGGCTATTGTGTTTTGATTTCACTTGTATATCAGTGTGCCCTGTTGTGTGTATAAACATCCTACCGGATCAGTATTCGATTTGTTTTGTCATTGTACTTCGTATTATGAATTATAGTGGCAAAATACGACACGCGACGACGGTCGCAGGCGCGTTTTTGAATTAAAATGAATTTAAATTTTTTTAAAAAAACCCAAAACGCCAAGCTTTGACCATAGCGGGCCGCTTTGAGATTTTTATTTTTATTTTTTAAAAATCATTTTAATTCAAAAACCCGCATACGACCTTCGTAGCATGTCGTATTTTGCCACCATAATTCATAATGCTTAGATTATGGTCTATATGACACGTTCCGGGTAACTTCGATCATACAACTCAAGAAACCACTCTCTTAATCCTTCACCGTCGAATGCTTCATCCGAGACCTGGGTGGAGAGGAGGCTGTGGCGAAATCATTTTCAAACACCAAAGCGCCAAGCTTTGACCAAACCTTCACATGCTCCTCATTTTTCTTCCTCTTATCATACAACTCAAGAAACCGCTCTCTTAATCCTTCACCGGCGAATGCTTCATCCGAGACCTGGGTGGAGAGGAGGCTGTGGCGAGATCATTTTCAAACACCAAAGCGCCAAGCTTTGACCAAACCTTCACATGCTCCTTATTTTTCTTCCTCTTATCATACAACTCAAGAAACCGCTCTCTTAATCCTTCACCAGCGAATGCTTCATCCGAGACCTGGGTGGAGAGGAGGCTGTGGCGAAAGCGGGGCGTTTTGGTTTCCAATTTTACATATTTGCCCTAGAGGGACTAAAAATGTAAATTTTCAAACACCAAAGCGCCGAGCTTTAAAAATCATTTTTAAAAAAATAAAAAAAAAAAACAATGCGGCCCGCTTAGGTCAAAGCTTGGCGTTTTGGGTTTTTTTTTTTATTTTTTAAAAATCATTTGAATTCAAAAACGAGCCTACGACCGTCGTAGCGTGTCGTATTTTGCCACCATAATTCATAAGGCTTAGTTTATGGTCTATACGACACGTTCCGGATAACTTCGGTTATACCTGTGGTCGTATTACATGATTTCGGGCTATTGTGTTTTGATTTCACTTGTATATCAACGTGCCGTGTTGTGTGTATACACGTCCTACCGGATCAGTAGTCGATTTGTTTTGTCATTGTACTTCGTATTATGAATTATAGTGGCAAAATACGACACGCGACGACAGTCGTAGGCGCGTTTTTGAATTAAAATGTATTTTAAAAAATTAAAAAAAAAACCCAAAACACCAAGCTTTGACCATAGCAGGCCGCTATGGGATTTTTTTTTATTTTTTAAAAATCATTTTAATTCAAAAACGCGCCTACGACCTTCATAGCAAGTCGTATTTTGCCACCATAATTCATAATGCTTAGTTTATGGTCTATACGACACGTTCCGGGTAACTTCGGTCATACAACTCAAGAAATCGCTCTCTTAATCCTTCACCGGCGAATGCTTCATCCGAGACCTGGGTGGAGAGGAGGCTGTGGCGAAATCATTTTCAAACACCAAAGCGTCAAGCTTTGAGCAAACCTTCACATGCTCCTCATTTTTCTTCCTCTTATCATACAACTCAAGAAACCGCTCTCTTAATCCTTCACCGGCGAATGCTTCATCCGAGACCAGGGTGGAGAGGAGGCTGTGGCGAAAGCGGGGCGTTTTGGTTTCCAATTTTACATATTTGGCCCAGAGGGACTAAAAATGTAAATTTTCAAACACCAAAGCGCCGAGCTATAAAAATCATTTTTAAAAATAAAAAAAAAACCAAAGCGGCCCGCTTTGGTCAAAGATTGGCGTTTTGGGTTTTTTTTAATTTTTTAAAAATCATTTTAATTCAAAAACGAGCCTACGACCGTCGTAGCGTGTCGTATTTTGCCACCATAATTCATAATGCTTAGTTTATGGTCTATACGACACGTTCCGGCTAACTTCGGTCATACCTGTGGTTGTATTACATGATTTCGGGCTATTGTGTTTTGATTTCACTTGTATATCAACGTGCCATGTTGTGTGTATACACGTCCTACCGGATCAGTATTCGATTTGTTTTGTCATTGTACTTCGTATTATGAATTATAGTGGCAAAATACGACACGCGACGACGGTCGTAGGCGCCTTTTTGAATTAAAATGAATTTTAAAAGTTTTTAAAAAATCAGTTTAATTCAATCGCAAACAAAACCAAACACGACTCTTGGTATCGGAGAAAGAAGCTCAACCTGCCGGTGACTCTTTTTCTGGATCCTTTCTAGAACCCTCATTGGATCTGCCTTTTCTCCCTTCACAACCACTTTATGTGTCTTACAATCCGTCTAAATATCCTCCACCCCTAATAATAAAGTGAGATAAATAAGAAACCACACACTAGTGGTGTATGTGAGCTTTTATAGCAACCATATCGATATTCTAGTTCTCCTTGCTAGTGGGTTTATAAGTCAAAGTTAACTTTCAGATTCAAATTCAGGAAGACATGTCAGCTTCTGTACCCATCTCCGTGTTGATAGCTTCCGTTTTATTACAGTCATACGACACGGCTTCTGTACTCATCCCCGCGTTGATAGCTTCCGTGAAGGTTAGCTGACACTCGCCATTCTCTTGCACCTTCTGCAGACATGCATCTCTGAGCAGTCACCGAGAGTGAAAAGACGCTCGTGAAGGTTAGCTGACACTCGCCATTCTCTTGCACATTCTGCAGACACGCATCTCTGAGCACCTCACGAAACGAGGTTTCATAATCATGTGAAACGAAGAAATTTGATCAAGGTCCTATTCGCAATCGTCAAAAGTTATATAGTATTCTCCACAATGATAATGCACACAAACAATTGGTCTTTTCCCCTACAATACCCACAAAATTATCCTAATTTGATCGGAAACATGCAGTCATCGGAACCAGGTATTGCAACAACCCCAATAAACCCTTCGAAGAGAAACTTTGAAACCATGATAAATAACCCCCAACAATCCACAAAGTAAGTGTTTCAAGTTTCTTGAATTTATAAAGAAAAATGTGGGTGATGTTTGATATTATTGTGTGTTTAAATTAGTTATGTTTTTTGGTTGATTAAATGTTATTGTAAATTAATATCCTTTTTTGTTATTGTTGTTGTAATTTGTTGAAATTAGGTATGAGTTGGATGTGTTTAAAATGGAAAAATACATCAACTTACGACAGTTGTAGGTGCATTCTTGAATTAAAGTAATTTTAAAAAAACCCCCAAAGCGCGGCGCTTAGGGTTCAAACGTGACACTTTTCTGGAGCTGGAACACCATGACATTTTTATTTTTTTAAAATAAAAAAATTAAAAAAAATGAGGAGCATGTACTTCGTATTATGAATTATAGTGGCAAAATACGACACGCTACAACGGTCGTAGGCGCGTTTTTGAATTAAAATGAATTTTGAAAAAAGAGTAAATTACAAAAATCGTCCTTTATGTGTCACTTATTGCAAATTGTGTCCTTTGTCTTCAATAATTACAGAAAACGTACCTGATGTTTGCAAACCCTTGCAAGTTATGTCCTTTAGCCCTAACACAGTTAATTTTTGTGGTTAAATATGACCAAATGGACCCCACATAAAGGTATTTTTGAGGTTAAATCTGACCAAATGGACCCCACATGAGAGTAAAATGACCAAAATACCCTCATGTGGGGTCCATTTGGTCGGATTTAACTATAAAAAATTAACTGAGTTAGGGCTAAATGACATAACTTGCAAGGGTTTGCAAACATCGAGTACGTTTTTTGTAATTATTGAAGATAAATGACACAATTTGCACTAAGTGACATATATAAAGGACGATTTTTGTAATTTACTCAATAAAGGGTGAAACACTTATGGAATTTGAGATTCATAGTCCCTGAAAGCTATCTGCGACTTAGGATCCAACGTGATATATGTGAGACTAGGGTGAAGGTTAAGCGGTTCTTGTTTTTTCTATGACGAGGATGATGCGTATGCGCTATGACGAGGAAGATCGGATGAGCCGTCGAGCCAACTTTCTTCGGACGGTATATACGAGATTCTTCTTGAAGCTTCTGCCTTCCTTTGTTCTTGCGTCTTTATCGTTGGACGACCACGGGTGTTCATTTGAACCACCAAAGAGTTTTTGGTATTCTTGCCTGGCATGACGATTTCTTTAAATTTTTCCAGATAGCTCTTTTTCACCTGAGGAGGTGTTGGACTGATTTTTTTGTTTGAGTTTTTCAAAATCCGTGTCTAAATCGATATCTTCAACCCCACTCCATGTCAGCTCGAAGTCAAGCTTCTTCCAGAACACGTCTATCGAATCCAATTGGATTTGCTTCCCTATGAATGAAAATATATGGTAGTAAATTAGGTAGTGAAATCATAATAGCCAAGAGTCAATATTTAAACGTACCGTTTTCCTCTAACTTTTCCACACTCTTGTACTCCCCACCAAGACTACATTGAAACCAAATCTTGAAATTACTTCCTTTTTTATTCGACCTTTTAATCACAATAACGTAGCCATTGTCCTTTTTCGTCTTCTGTACATAATCCACCAACTCATCACGTGACGAAAATTTCAGTTTTGTATCAAAATCATGGTCAGGATGGTCTTCCTGTTCATAGACAGGCTCACCACCATAACGTTGGTCGTGATGGTTTTCCTGTTCATAGCCAGGCTCATAACCATAACCGTGGTCGTGATAGTTTTCCTGTACATCTCTAGGCTCACCACCATAACCGTGGGCATGATAGTCTTCATGTACATCTCTAGGCTCACCTCCGTAACCGTGGTCGGGATAGTTTGGCAGACAGTACTGATATTCAGGCTGAGGATATGATTGACCTCCGTATCCGTAATTCGAATAGCCGTATTATGCGTTGGAGACTTCCACAGGGGGGACATTCAAGTCCAGCTCCACAGCATTGTCACGATAACGAATGCCAGATACAACCTCCTCCTCTCTCGCGTTGGAAGGGATCGGTCTATCGTACGAGGCAGAAATAGCGGCTCCCTCGTAAAAATCCGGAACAACGGATTCCCCAGAGTAATCACCGAACAGGTAGTTGTTAAACCACGACATCGTAATCACTGAAAAATACTCTCCTCAACAGAATTTTCACAGTTCAAAACAACAAACTCAACACAACCTCTGATTTTTTTTTGAGAATACGAGACAGAATGCATGGCCTGTTTCTTATATGCATGAAATGACGGTCGAAGCGCGGCGCTTTGGCCAAAGCACAGCGTTTAGGGTTCCAGTTTCTCCGACAGCCATCCCTTCAAGTCTCATCAGCCAGTGCCTGCAGATCGCACCAAACCCTAAACGCCCCGCTTTGGCCAAAGCGGGGCGCTTCATCTGACTTCGTACAACGTCCCATCATTTGTTGGTGGAAAGCAGGCCAAAATGCCCCGCTTTGGCCAAAGCGGGGCGCTTCGGTGTGGAAATAAGAAGGGTAACTGACTTTACGTCGCTTTGGGGGGTGTGGAAACCGACCATCTTTCACCAAGAAGGATAACCCAAACAAGTTATCCACAATTTCCTCAAATGAAATCCTGAAATCCACTTCATCAATAATCGAGAGAAACCTCTTCGATTTAAAGGAAGGCTGGTGAAGGTTAGCTGACACTCGTTATTCTCTTGCACCTTCTGCTGACATGCATCTCTGAGCAGTCACCGAGAGTGAAAAGACGCTCATGAAGGTTAGCTGACGCTCCATGGGCTATGAGGCTGTCGCGATCCAAATCGATCATTGTTAAGCGAAAGCCGGTTGAGGATTACGAGTGTTCTAGACTCGTTCAAGGGAATGCTACCATCTATGCGGAGTTTCCATCCATATATTCCGTCCAACATGTGACACATGATAAAAGCGCTTCTCTACATTATCTGCGATGATGTTCCGTTTTATTACAGTCGTCATGATCAACTACTGCAGAGTGATCCTCATTACTCGAAGTTGGACCCAAATCTTCGATCTCTTCCAAGATCAAATTTCTTCGTTTCCCATGATTACGAAACCTCGTTTCGTGTGATAGATTATTAAAAGTTCCCCGGGCTCATGGCAACCACACTGGTAACAAAACTCCCCGCTGTGGATTATGTTTTTCAATGGGGATGTAATGCGATGATTTCACTCAATTGAATAGACATACACTTGCTTCATAGGACTCACTTGAATCATGTCGGATGTAATAACAGTACGTTTAGTGGATGTAAATTGCTGGGGTGTGACTGTTCCAACAATATGAATGCACGCAACAATCACGTTAAAGGAAGGCTGGTAAAGGTTAGCTGACACTCGCCATTCTCTAGCACCTTCTGCAGACATGCATCTCTGAGCAGTCACCGAGAGTGAAAAGACGCTCGTGAAGGTTGGCTGACGCTCCATGGGCTATGAGGCAGTCGCCATCTAAATCAATCATTGTTAAGCGAAAGCCGGTTGCGGATTATGAGTGTTCTAGACTCGTTCAAGGGAATGCTACCATTTATGCGGACTTTCCATCCATATATTCCGTCCAACATGTGACACATGATAAAAGCGCTTCTCTAAATTATCTGCGATTATGTTCCGTTTTATTACAATCGTCATGATCAACTACTGCAGAGTGATCCTCATTACTTGAAGTTGGACCCCAATCTTCTATCTCTTCCAAGATCTAATTTCTTCATTTCCTATGATTACGAAACCTCGTTTCGTGTGATAGATTATTAAAAGTTCCTTAGGCTCACGGTAACCGCACTGGTAACAAAAGTCCCCGCTGTGGATTTTGTTTTTCAACGGGGATGTAATGCGATGATTTCTCTCAATTGAATAGACAGACACTTGATTCATAGGACTCACTTGAATCGTCTTGGATGTAATAACAGAACTTTTAGTGGATGTAAATTGCTGGGGTGTGACTGTTCCAACAATATGAATGCACACAACAATCATGTTAAAGGAAGGCTGGTGAAGGTTAGCTGACACTCGCCATTCTCTTGCACCTTCTGCAGACATGCATCTCTGAGCAGTCACCGAGAGTGAAAAGACGCTCATGAAGGTTCGCTGACGCTCCATGGGCTATGAGGCAGTCGCGATCCAAATCAATCGAGCGAAATCCGGTTGAGGATTACGAGTGTTCTAGACCCGTTCAAGGGAATGCTACCATCTATGCGGACTTTCCATCCATATATTATGTCCAACATGTGACACATGATAAAAGCGCTTCTCTAAATTATCTGCGATTATGTTCCGTTTTATTACAGTCGTCATGATCAACTACTGCAGAGTGATCCTCATTACTTGAAGTTGGACCCAAATCTTCGATCTCTTCCAAGATCAAATTTCTTCGTTTCCCATGATTACGAAACCTTGTTTCATGTGGAAGATTATTAAAAGTTCCTCAGGCTCACGGCAACCGCACTGGTAACAAAACTCCCCGCTGTGGATTCTGTTTTTCAACGGGGATGTTATGCGATGATTTCTCTCAATTGAATAGACAGACACTTGCTTCATAGGACTTACTTGAATCGTCTCGGATGTAATAACAGTACGTTTAGTGGATGTAAATTGCTGGGGTGTGACTGTTCCAACAATATGAATGCATGCAACGATCATGTTAAAGGAAGGCTGGTTAAGGTTAGCTGACACTCGCCATTCTGTTGCACCTTCTGTAGACATACATCTCTGAGCAGTCACCGAGAGTGAAAAGACGCTCGTGAAGGTTAGCTGGCGCTCCATGGGCTATGAGGCAGTCGCGATCCAAATCGATCGAGCGAAAGCCGGTTGAGGATTACGAGTGTTCTAGACTCGTTCAAAGGAATGCTACCATCTATGCGGACTTTCCATCCATATATTTCGTCCAACCTGTGACACATGATAAAAGCGCTTCTCTAAATTATCTGCGATTATGTTCTGTTTTATTACAGTCATCATGATCAACTACTGCAGAGTGATCCTCATTACTTGAAGTTGGACCCAAATCTTCGATCTCTTCCAAGTTCAAATTTCTTCGTTTCCCATGATTACGAAACCTTGTTTCGTGTGGTAGATTATTAAAAGATCCTCCGGCTCACGGCAACCGCACTGGTAACAAAACTCCCCGCTGTGGATTTTGTTTTTCAACGGGGATGTAATGCGATGATTTCTCTCAATTGAATCGACAGACACTTGCTTCATAGGACTCACTTGAATCATCTCGGATGTAATAACAGTACGTTTAGTGGATGTAAATTGCTGGGGTGTGACTGTTCCAACAATATGAATGCATGCAACGATCATGTTAAAGGAAGGCTGGTGAAGGTTAGCTGACACTCGCCATTCTCTTGCACCTTCTGCAGACATGCATCTCTGAGCAGTCACCGAGAGTGAAAAGACGCTCGTGAACGTTAGCTGACGCTCCATGGGCAATGAGGCAGTCGCGATCCAAATCGATCGAGGGAAAGCCGGTTGAGGATTACGAGTGTTCTAGACTCGTTCAAGGGAATGCTACCATCTATGCGGACTTTCCATTCATATATTCCGTCCAACTTGTGACACATGATAAAAGTGCTTCCCTAAATTATCTGCGATTATGTTCCGTTTTATTACAGTCGTCATGATCAACTACTGCAGAGTGATCCTCATTACTTGAAGTTGGACCCAAATCTTCGATCTCTTCCAAGATCAAATTTCTTCGTTTCCCATGATTACGAAACCTCGTTTCGTGTGGTAGATTATTAAATGTTCCTCAGGCTCACGGCAACCGCACTGGTAACAAAACTCCCTGTTGTGGATTCTGTTTTTCAACGGGGATGTAATGCGAGGAATTCTCTCAATTGAATAGACAGACACTTGCTTCATAGGACTCACTTGAATCGTCTCGGATGTAATAACAGTACGTTTAGTAGATGTAAATTGCTGGGGTGTGACTGTTCCAACAATATGAATGCATGCAACGATCATCTTAAAGGAAGGCTGGTGAAGGTTAGCTGACACTCGCCATTCTCTTGAACCTTCTGCAGACATGCATCTCTGAGCAGTCACCGAGAGTGAAAAGACGCCCATGAAGGTTAGCTGACGCTCCATGGGCTATGAGGCAGTCGCGATCTAAATCGATCGAGGGAAAGCTGATTGAGGATTACGAGTGTTCTAGACTCGTTCAAGGGAATGCTACCATCTATGCGGACTTTCCATCCATATATTCCGTCCAACATATGACACATGATAAAAGCACTTCTCTAAATTATCTGCGATTATGTTCCGTTTTATTACAGTCATCATGATCAACTACTGTTGAGTGATCGTCATTACTTGAAGTTGGACCCAAATCTTCGATCTCTTCCAAGATCAAGTTTCTTCATTTCCCATGATTACGAAACCTCGTTTCGTGTGGTAGAGATTATTAAAAGGTCCTTAGGCTCACGACAACCGCACAGGTAACAAAACTCCCCGCTGTGGAATTTGTTTTTCAACGGGGATGTAATCCGAAGATTTCTCTCAATTGAATAGACAGACACTTGCTTCATAGGACTCACTTGAATCATCTTGGATGTAATAAAAGTACGTTTAGTGGATGTAAATTGCTGGGGTTTTATTATCATGGGAAACGAAGAAATCTGATCTTGGAAGGTGTCGAATATTTGGATACAAATTCAAGTCACGAAGATGACTCTGCGGTAGTGATCATGACGACTGTAATAAAACGAAAGGGATTTCAAGCTGTTGGTCGATGACAAAATGATATTGAAATTTGTGATCCTTCAAATTAATGACGAAGTTTTCTCCATCGCTAATTTCTCCATTCACCGTGAAATTGAACAGTTTCTTCAAAGATTCCGTCCGGTTTCAAAGCCGGTTGAGGATTGCGAGTGTTCTAGACTCGTTCAAGGCATGCTTATTTCTGCGATAAGGATGAAGCTCTGTATTTTGATTGTTCATGCTTGCGCGTATATCCGATGAAAACAGCTGCCCGAATTGCTTTGGTGATTTGCTTTGGAGAAATTGTAACAAATAGTGAGTTATTTGCACGAAATGAAAAGAACAAAAATGAGGTGCTTACATACCCTGTCTTATTGGATGCTGATTGGAGTTCAGAAGGTTTTTTAAGGGATGAAAAGGCCCTTTGTTTAGACACCACATTGTTTGGAAACGTCGCACGCTTCATTAACCATAGGTATTTATATGCACCTTACACATTTAAATAACTCCAAATGTTTGCTGCTTTTTTGGTATGCATCGACTGAAAATTCATTTGGTTGGTTTGATAGATGTGTGGATGCTAACATGGTTGAGATCCCTGTTGAAGTGGAGTCACCAGATCACCATTTTAGGGTTTTAGACAACCTGGGACCATGTTCCGTTTTAGAGTTTCTTCATCTCCTATAACAATGTCGATAAACGTTGATCGGAACACGCCGCTTAAATCTCAGTTATGTCTCATTGCATTATGACAATACTGACATGGGTGCTGGTATTTTCTCCCACTGTGCAAACTTGAAAAATCTCACCATAACACATTGTAGACTGGTGGGCTTGAATGGTTTTAATATATTTCATCTTTGACAATCTAGTCTAATACTTGAAAATGGATATGATCGTTTCAAGATCTTTATCTATCATGTCATCGACCAACTGCTCGAAATCCCTTCCGTTTCTCAGGTTCGCATTTCTCATGTGTCATGCGATTGTCTAAAGAAGCGCTTTTATCATGTGTCATCTGATTATCATTCCGAATAACTAGCAGAAGACGTGTCGGGTTCTTCTGCTAGTTATTCGAAATGTTTCGAATCATCATAGAAGACGTGTCGGGTTCTTCTACTAGTTATTTGGAATGTTTTGAATCATCATAGAAGACGTGTCGGGTTCTTCTGCTAGTCACAAACGGTTGCGGTTTGTATTTCCCATAGCCACCGTTTCCGAAGTAAAAACTGTTACGGTTTGTAATAAAACGAAAGGGATTTCTTCGTTGCTAATTTCCCCATTCACCGTGAAATCGAACAGTTTCTTCATAGATTCCGTTCGGTTTCAAAGCCGGTTGAGGATTACGAGTGTTCCAGACTCGTTCAAGACGCTCGTGAAGGTTAGCTGACGCTCCATGGGCTATGAGGCAGTCGCGATCCAAATCGATCGTTGTTAAGCGAAAGCCGGTTGAGGATTACGAGTGTTCTAGACTCGTTCAAGGCATGCTTGTTTGTGCGATTTACAGAAATAAGGATGAAGCTCTGTATTTTGATGCCGTGGGGAAACATAAAAGAAGACCACCTCACGAAACGAGGTTTCATAATCATGGGAAATGAAGAAATTTGATATTGGAAGGTATCGAAGATTTGGATACAACTTCAGGTCACGAATATGACTCTGGAGTAGTTGATCACGACGACTGTAATAAAACGAAAGGGATTTCGAGCAGTTGGTCGATGACAAAATGAATTAAATGAATCAATCGAGTATGATACAACTACCACAAATTGGGAACCACATATTCGTGTGTAAAAGCTCGGAAAGATGACCGAATAGAGATCTGAATATCCCCTTGGTAGTTGTTACAACATGACACATGATAAAAGCGCTTCTTTAGACAATCTGGGACAATGTTCCGTTTTAGGGTTTCTTCGTCCACTAGAACTATTTGTGTATGCATTCTTTTGGTAGTTAAAGCGCTAATGAGGAGCCATCAGTACAAGTACCCAAACACTCACTCTCTCTCCTCAGCTATACAACTGATTCCTCTGGTTTTCTTAAATCAGATTTTCACTTAGGGTTTTTATTATTTGATCAATGGAAGTTGAAATCAACATAAAGGACATCGATGATTCAATTGCAAACAAAACCAAACACTCATAATCCTCAACCAGCTTTGAAACCGGACGGAATCTACGAAGAAACTGTTCGATTTCATGGTGAGTGGAGAAATTAGCGACGGAGAAACTGTTGGAATTTGTGGATTTCAGTTGGTTCAGAAACTTAACAAGAGAAGCAACTAAAAAAGCGGTGAACGGTGTTTAACGGACACACCACATTCGAAGATCCTTGCATTAGACACAATTTGTTGGAATTTATGGATTTCGGTTGGTTCAGATCTCTATTCGGTCATCTTTCCTCTCAATTGAATAGACCGACACTTGCTTCATAGGACTCACTTGAATCGTCTCGGATGTAATAACAGTACGTTTAGCATCCGTGCCTGCTTGAATTGCAGAAAGCAAAGGATAACGAAGATGAACATTGTATTTATCACGAAAGTACTGAACAACCAAGATAACAGCTCCGGTATTTATCACCAACTCATCTTTAGTAGTGTTTGTTTGAGAACCTGATTCAGATACACAACGGTCTCTTTGCTTTGTCCACTAGAACTGTTTGTGTATGCATTCTTTTGGTAGTTAACAACGCTAATTAGAAAAAAATCTGTAAAATTAATCATATCAATTGCTATAACAGGATGGATGTAACACACACAGATAGATAAGCTGTCACAGTTGTCAAATTCGTTGCGTGCATTCATATTGTTTAGACAACAAACAGATAATAAACAGATTGTTGGACTTCTTGTTCCAAATGCAACTGTGAATATTGAATGTGCAAACTTGAAAAATCTCACCATAACACATTGTCTAGAGAAGCGGTTTTATCATGTATCATATAAGGCAAACAAGTTCTCCACAGTTTGTGTGAATCAATTTCTGTAACATCACTTCATCATTAATCAAGAAAACTTCTTCGAGCTAACTGCCGATATCTCACCCTTCTTATCTATTTCACAATCAAATCAACTCATAAATAACCAAAACACTACCATAGGTGAACCCTCGAGAAGAAATCACAGGCTGATACATAAATGTGCATATAATGCATAGAAAAGAGCTCTGCAATTTGCATCCAATAACCATACTGTTATTACATCCGAGATGATTCAAGTGAGTCATATGAAGCAAGTGTCTGCCTATTCAATTGAGAGGAATCATTGCATTATATCCCCGTTGAAAACAAGCTTGAAAAGGTTTAGCACCAGCAGTCACCGAGAGTGAAAAGACGCTAGTGAAAAGACATTCTCTTATATGCATGAAATGACGGGCGAAGCGCCGCGCTTTGGCCAAAGCGCAGCGTTTAGGGATCCACTTTCTCCGACAGCCATCCCATCAAGTCTCATCAGCCAGTGCCTACAGATCGCACCAAACCCTAAACGCCCCACTTTGGCCAAAGCGGGGCGCTTCAACTGACATCGTACAACGTCCCATCATTTGTTGGTGGAAAGCAGGCCAAAATGCCTCGCTTTGGCAAAAGAGGGGCGCTTCGGTGTGGAAATAAGAAGGTTACCTGACTTTACGTTTCTTTGGGGGTGTGGAAACCGACCATCTTTCACCAAGAAGGATAACGCAAACAAGTTCTCCACAGTTTGCGTAAATGAAATCCTGAAATCCACTTCATCAATAATCGAGAGAAACCTCTTCGATTTAACTTTTTATTTTTGCAAGGTAGCTTTCTGTCCACAATATCCTTTGGTGGTAAGGGAATGCTACCATCTATGCAGGCTTTCCATCCATATATTTCGTCCAACGTGTGACACATGATAAAAGCGCTTCTCTAAATTATCTGCGATTATGTTCCGTTTTATTACAGTCGTTATGATCAACTACTGCATAGTGATCCTCATTACTTGAAGTTGGACCCAAATCTTCGATCTCTTCCAAGATCAAATTTCTTCGTTTCGCATGATTACGAAACCTCGTTTCGTATGGTAGATTATTAAAAGTTCCCCAGGCTCACGGCAACCGCACGGGTAACCAAACTCCCCGCTGTGGATTCTGTTTTTCAACGGGGATGTAATGCGATGATTTCTCTCAATTGAATAGACAGACACTTGCTTCATAGGACTCACTTGAATCATCTCGGATGTAATAACAGTACGTTTAGTGGATGTAAATTGCTGGGGTGTGACTGTTCCAACAATATGAATGCACGCAACGAACTACTGGCGGGTGTTCTGGAAATTGAAGGAAAAGGACTGTGATTCTGTTTTTCAACAGGGATGTAATGCGATGATTCCTCTCAATTGAATAGTCAAACCCCAGCAATTTGCATCCACTAACCATACTGTTATTACATCCGAGATGATTCAAGTGAGTCATATGAAGCAAGTGTCTGCCTATTCAATTGAGAGGAATCATTGCATTATATCCCCGTTGAAAACAAGCTTGAAAAGGTTTAGCACAAGCAGGGATCATGTTAAAGGAAGGCTGGTGAAGGTTAGTTGACACTCGCCATTCTCTTGCGCCTTCTGCAGACATGCATCTCTGAGCGGTCACCGAGAGTGAAAAGACGCTCGTGAAGGTTAGCTGACGCTCCATGGGCTATGAGGCAGTCGCGATCCAAATCAATCGTTGTTAAGCAAACAAATATGGTAAAAGATGATGCCTTGTGCCCTTTGATGTATTACTTTTTTGTTACATGATGTCTACATGTGTTTTGAAATAGGCTTTGTTCTTGGTTTAATGAAGCTACACCTTCATCTTATAGGCCTATACGATGCGAAAGAAAAGATGCCTTGCGCCCTTTATATCTTTTCTTGGTTTAATGAAGCTACACCTTCATCTGACACACATAACATCTAGTTATATTCCAACATCTATATCTTTTATCATGACAAACTAGCTAGGGCTAGACCCCTCAAGCTGTCATTCATATCTTTTTGTTCACTGACAAACTATGTGACATGTGACTGGTCCAGTGGTCCCGGTACATTCAACATAATGTTCTCTGGCAAGTACTGTTTAATATCTGGTTGAGACGCACTAAAATAACAACGGTTCTCCAATTCCAGATCAGTAAGGTAAGGAGAGGCGTTGAGATAATGGACATCCATCAAGCTCAAAAGGAAAACTTGTGTTTCCCATAGTCACAAATGATTGCGGTTTTTATTTCCCATAGCCACCGTTTTCGTAGTAAAAAAACGGTTGCGATTTGCTCATTCAATCTTCATTGCTTCATTAAAATTAACAAGGCGGTCTCGGTTGCATATTTTAGGGAGACCTTTAAGTACGGATCCTACAGCTGCATTTGGAACAAGAAGTCCAACAATCCATTCATTATCTGTTGTTGTCTCAACAATATGACTGCACGCATGGAATTTGACAACTGTGACAGCTTATTAATAGTAGAAATCACCTCCAATCCTTTCCTAGTCAAATCACACAATATACAGTTTAAACTTATCATGTGTTGCAGTTTGTATTTCCCATAGCCACCTCACGAAATGAGGTTTCATTATCATGGAAAACGAAGAAATTTGATCTTGGAAGGTATCAAAGATTTGGATACAAATTCAAGTCACGAAGATGATTCTGCAGTAGTTGATCATGACGACTGTAATAAAACGAAAGGGATTTCGAGCTGTTGGTCGATGACAAAATGATATTGAAATTTGTGAGCCTTCAAATTAACGACGAAGTTTTCTCCGTCGCTAATTTCTCCATTCACCGTGAAATTGAACAGTTTCTTCATAGATTCCGTCCGGTTTCAAAGCCGGTTGAGGATTGCGAGTGTTCTAGACTCGTTCAAGGCATGCTTGTTTGTGCGATAAGGATGAAGCTCTGTATTTTGATTGTTCATGCTTGTGCGTATATCCGATGAAAACAGCTGCCCGAATTGCTTTGGTGATTTGCTTTGGAGAAATTGTAACAAATAGTGAGTTATTTGCACGAAATGAAAAGATCAAAAATGAGGTGCATACATACCCTGTCTTATTGGATGCTGATTGGAGTTCAGAAGGTTTTTTAAGGGATGAAGAGGCCCTTTGTTTGGACGCCACATTGTTTGGAAACGTCGCACGCTTCATTAACCATAGGTATTTATATGCACCTTACACGTTTAAATAACTCCAAATGTTTGCTGCTTTTTTGGTATGCGTCGACTGAAAATTCATTTGGTTGGTTTGATAGATGTGTGGATGCTAACATGGTTGAGATCCCTGTTGGAGTGGAGTCACCAGATCACCATTTTAGGGTTTTAGACAACCTGGGACTATTTTCCGGTTTAGGGTTTCTTCATCACCTATAACAATGTCGATAAACGTAGAATGGAACACGCCGCTTAAATCTCAGTTATGTCTCATTGCATTATGACAATACTGACATGGGTGTTGGTCTTTTCTCCCACTGTGTAAACTTGAAAAATCTCACCATAACACATTGTAGACTGGTGGGCTTGAATGGTTTTAATATATTTCATCTTTGACAATCTAGTCTAATACTTGAAAATGGATATGATCGTTTCAAGATCTTTATCTATCATGTCATCGACCAACTGCTCGAAATCCCTTCCGTTTCTCGGGTTCGCATTTCTCATGTGTCATGCGATTGTCTAAAGAAGCGCTTTTATCATGTGTCATCTGATTGTCATTCCGAATAACTAGCAAAAGACGTGTCAGGTTCTTCTGATAGTTATTCGGAATGTTTCGAATCATCATAGAAGACGTGTCGGGTTCTTCTACTAGTTATTTGGAATGTTTCAAATCATCATAGAAGACGTGTCGGGTTCTTCTACTAGTTACAAACGGTTGCGGTTTGTATTTCCCATAGCCACCGTTTCAATAGTAAAAACTGTTACGGTTTGTAATAAAACGAAAGGGATTTCTCCGTTGCTAATTTCCCCATTCACCGTGAAATCGAACAGTTTCTTCATAGATTCCGTCCGGTTTCAAAGCCGGTTGAGGATTACGAGTGTTCCAGACTCGTTCAAGACGCTCGTGAAGGTTAGCTGACGCTCCATGGGCTATGAGGCAGTCGCGATCCAAATCGATCGTTGTTAAGCGAAAGCCGGTTGAGAATTACGAGTGTTCTAGACTCGTTCAAGGCATGCTTGTTTGTGCGATTTACAGAAATAAGGATGAAGCTCTGTATTTTGATGCCGCGGGGAAACATGAAAGAAGACCACCTCACGAAACGAGGTTTCATAATCATGGGAAACGAAGAAATTTGATATTGGAAGGTATCGAAGATTTGTATACAACTTCAGGTCACGAAGATGACTCTGCAGTAGTTGATCATGACGACTGTAATAAAACGAAAGGGATTTCGAGCAGTTGGTCGATGACAAAATGAATTAAATGAATCAATCGAGTATGATACAACTGCCACAAATTGGGAACCACATATTCGTGTGTAAAAGCTTAGAAAGATGACCGAATAGAGTTCTGAATATCCCCTTGGTAGTTGTTACAACATGACACATGATAAATGCGCTTCTTTAGATAATCTGGGACTATGTTCCGTTTTAGGGTTTCTTCATCACCTATAACAATGTCGATAAACGTTGATGGGAACACGCCGCTTAAATCTCAGTTATGTCTCATTGCATTATGAGAATACTAACAGGGGTGCTGGTCTTTTCTCCCACTGTGAAAACTTGAAAAATCTCGACATAACACATTGTCTAGATAAGCGGTTTTATCATGTGTCATATAACGCAAACAAGTTCTCCACAGTTTGTGCGAATCAATTTCTGTAACATCACTTCATCAATAATCAAGAGAAACTTCTTTGAGCTAACTGCCAATATCTCATCCTTCTTATCTATTTCACAATCAAATCAACTCATAAACAACCAAAACACTACCATAGGTGAACCCTCTAGAAGAAATCGCAGGCTGATACATAAATGTGCATACTATGCATAGAAAAGAGCTCTACAATTTGCATCCACTAACCATACTGTTATTACATCCGAGACGATTCAAGTGAGTCATATGAAGCAAGTGTCTGCCTATTCAATTGAGAGGAATCATTGCATTATATCCCCGTTGAAAACAAGCTTGAAAAGGTTTAGCACCAGCAGGGATCATGTTAAAGGAAGGCTGGTGAAGGTTAGCTGACACTCGCCATTCTCTTGCACCTTCTGCAGACATGCATCTCTGAGCAGTCACCGAGAGTGAAAAGACGCCCGTGAAATCGAACAGTTTCTTTATAGATTCCATCCGGTTTCAAAGCCGGTTGAGGATTATGAGTGTTCCAGACTCGTTCAAGACGCTCATGAAGGTTAGCTGACGCTCCATGGGCTATGAGGCAGTCACGATCCAAATCGATCGTTGTTACGCGAAAGCCGGTTGAGGATTACGAGTGTTCTAGACTCGTTCAAGGCATGCTTGTTTGTGCGATTTCCAGAAATAAGGATGAAGCTCTGTATTTTGATGCCACGAGGAAACATGAAAGAAGACCATCTCACAAAACGAGGTTTCATAATCATGTGAAACGAAGAAATTTGATATTGGAAGGTGTCGAAGATTTGGATAGAACTTCAGGTCACGAAGATGACTCTACAGTAGTTGATCACGACTACTGTAATAAAACGAAAGGGATTTCGAGCAGTTGGTCGATGAAAATATGAATTAAATGAATCATTCGAGTATGATACAACTACCACAAATTGGGAACCACATGCGTGTGTAAAAGCTCAGAAAGATGACCGAATAGAGATCTGAATATCCCTTTGGTAGTTGTTACAACATGACACATGATAAAAGCGCTTCTTTAGACAATCTGGGTCTATGTTCCGTTTTAGGCTTTCTTCATCACTTATAACAATGTCGATAAATGTTGATGGGAACACGCCGCTTAAATCTCAGTTATGTCTCATTGCATTAAGACAATACTGACAGGGGTGCTGGTCTTTTCTCCCAACTACTTGAACTCCATTCCGTTTCTCGGGTTCGCATTCGACAGAAGACACCAACTTCCAAAAATCAGGGTCGAAACACCCCGCTTTGGCCAAAGCGGGGCGTTTAGGATTCAAACATTCCACTGTACAGAATATAACATCACATCAAGTCTCATCACCCATTGTCAGAAAAAAAAACCCTAAACGCCTCGCTTTGGCCAAAGCGGGGCGGTTCAACTGACATCGTACACCATCACATCACCGTTTGTTTGGAAAACAGGCCAAAACGCCCAGCTTTGGCCAAAGCGGGGCGCTTCGAAAGGGTGTGGAAATAAGGTTTGGGTGTGTGAATAGCATAACCCTTTTTTTAGAGTAAAAATTACAAGTTTTGTCCTTTATGTATGTACCAAATTGCAGGCGGTGTCCTTTAACTTCAAAATTGACTAGTTTTGTCCTTAACGTTTCAAAATCCTGCACGTTATGTCCTTTAGACCAAACAAAGTTAATTTTTTTTTGTTAAAGTTGGTCATGTGCCTTGCACATGAGGGCACTTTTGTCATTTTGACTCCTTAGGGACTATTGAGTAAATAACTTTTAACAAGGGACTAATTGTGTAAAACTAAAAATAAAAATAAATATAAACTCTTTCTTTCTCACTTTTATATATATATATCTCTCTCTAAACTACTGAACCCACCACGACCACCATCTCTCTCAACCCACCACCATCATCTCTCTTCTTCACAAATACATTCAAATTTATACCTGCACAAATACAGTTGGGTTCTTTAATGTAACAACCCGCACGTTCGTGCGTTGTACTACTCGTTACACCTAGCACCAGAGATTCAGATCATAATGTAGCTATATCGCAATACAACGCTATTTTCGCAAATTTTCGCATACTTTATCGCTATAACACATCACACCGCATGTACTAATGCTCACGATGATGTCGGGTGAGGACCGATTCTACCCTCCGCGATAGCCGTGATGCGTCGTAACACAATGCATACTCGAAACGAATGCATGAAAACGTGGATCTTTATATACGACCCTTGTGACTAATTATAATAAATATATCTATATGTGTATGGTTATGTGTAAGCCAAACTATCGCAACGCTTAACGGACAAAACAAAACATCGAAACGCGACTCGTCGGAGACCACCGATCGAACAACCATGCGATCGACCATGCGATCGGATGATCATCCAATTGGATGGCCATCCGATCTGTTACACTCCACCACCTTCTCTCCTCTTCACCTGTAAATATCACTAGTCACATCACTGTTCAAGTGATGTGACAGCTCTCACTCGACCAGCACGCTTCTGGGCTATTTTCTCTTGATTCCTCATGATTCTTGTAAGTTTCTACCCCAAATCTTGCACTTCTATGATCTACACACACTTCATCATTTTCTCCTCTGAATCTTAACTTTTAACCGTGAAATCAGCGGGTTTGAGGTGTTCTAGGGTGATGTCATTAGGGAGTTCTTATGAACTTCAAGTTTTGACCTCATTCCACCAAGAATAACTCAGATCTGAAGGATTTCCATATGACTTCACAACGATTTCGCATAGATCTAAAACATTTTCAAAAGGATAAAAGAGTTGAAAGAAATATTCACAAGTTTTCTCATTCTTTTACACTCAATGCACTCAAAACCGATAGAAGCAGAGCTCACTCAGATCTGCCACTCATTTCTTAGTGAAGGGTCAGTCTGAGATCTGATTCCTATCAAAGAGACAATCGATTTTGGGTTGAACATGAATAACCGTCACGAGCAATTGGCTGAACGGACTGGGGTGATTCCCACTTCGGTCGGACGACTCGGACTGATGGGGTTTCCATTGCTTAACACGTTGTCTTACCATCTCGAACAAACCGCAAAACTTTTCAAACTTAGCAAAATATTCAAGTTTTCAAAACGATCAGATTGTTGGACGAATTGTCGTCCAATCGGATTGCCATCCGATCGGATTGCCATCTGATCAGATTGCTATCCGATCGAACGACAATCCGATTGGATTGCACATGGTCTTCAACACTTAACATTTTACAACCTTTAAAATACATATCAGTTCCATCGAATGGCCATCCGATCGGATTGCCATCCGATCAAAGGACCATCCTGCTGTGAACTTGCTCTCAACTGAAATGTCTCGCCTATCGGATTGTAATCCGATCGAACGACCGTTCTATCGATCGACCGTTCGATCGATCGACCTGAAGGGTAGAGATACTTCTCTGTTTTCTAAATGCTATAACGAAAACTTCAAAGCCATCATACACAAACGCATCCATCCCAAACGAATGTCAATCCAACCGAATGGCCATCCGATCGGATTGCCATCCGATCGGACTACCATCCGATCGGACTACCATCCGATCGGACTACCATTCGACACTTGGTTCTTTTTACCGTTTAACGCGCCGTTCTTCGCTTATGCTGTAACACCCCAACCCCGCTAGGGCTGACGTGTCACTCTTAGAGATATCAAAACCAAAAACCAATCCATAGCATTAAATAAAAGATCCTAATTACATTTATTACATTACAGAAATAAAGAATCTTGACTAGCAACTTCCTAACGCTCTTCACTGAAATCCCAGATCATCCCATATTACCTGTAAAACAAATAGGAAAAACACAAAAAGAAAAATACGGCTGAGCCAAAAATTGCTCAGTAACGGAGAAATCAACAGTACAAGTAAAGTCATATCAGCGGAAAGAAAAGCATAATAGAACTAAGACTGAACTGAAACGATTACTGACACAAGTACAGAAAACAGATGCAGACGAAAGACTGATACACTAACCGATCTAAAACTTTAACGAGAACAGATATGGAACAAAAGTCAGCCATACATATAACTGATATCGAACCCAACAGAAAACCGTTGTAGAGACTGGTACGTAGCGGACCACGATGACTAAAATCTTTTACCTTTTATCTTGTATAAATGAACTTATTGAAAACCTTGTTTAAATAATCTAGTATCTGTATAACTAGAAAAGTTTCTAACCTATTATTCGTAGTTTGTAAATGAAACGTTTAAACAAATCCAAGAAATAATAACTATCAAATATTTTAAACAACGTTTAATAATGCTATTATTTTTTTAAAACAAGATACTCGGCAAAAGTATTTTCTTTTATTGAGCGTTTGAATGTTATCAAAATAAAAATATTTTAACACATTTCATAGCAAATCAACATTAGACAAAAAGAACTAATTTTCTAACTTTGAAAAAGTTATAACTTAGAAATATAATAAATGTCATAAACTGGATTTCAAATGAAATACTTATAAAAGTTTCGTAAACTGACATGGAAAGACGATACAAAATCAAAACCAAATACGTAAGCCTAAACATTTTAAATACCACTAAAAATCTTATAATATTTAAAAGAAAAGAATTGTCGAACTATTATCTTTAAATAAATGTTTAGATTCAAATCCATCTTTATTAATTAATCAAATTTCATAATTTATTATTTAATTAAAATAACTTTATAAGTTATTATTTAATTAAAATAACTATTTGTATGGCTTTGGAGATTTATATTTAATAACCAAAATAATTTAGATAACTTGAGTTTAAAAGTAGAATGATTTAATCCTTGCGAAATTTCTTAAACCGATAAGAAAAATGGACACGGAACAAAGATAGATTCAACGACAAATATCGACAGGCACCGAATCAAATACCGAATACAGATATTGTCGGACACAAACTAAACGTATAACATGAAATCTAAATCCAAACTGAGACTGATACTGATGAAGACAAATCGGATACAAACTGGTACAGATACTAAGTCAAAACAGACATAGCTAATACATAACAGAATCGGATACTGAACACAATCAGAAGTGTAATTAACCTAATACACGATCGGAAACAAAACCGGATGCGTACAAACATATCAAACATATCAGAACAGATACTTAACATATTCACATACAGAAGCATATACTGACTTACACGACAACTATATATCAACAAAATAAATTGTGTAACACAGAAGCACCCAAAGCCAAAAACAGAAACAGACTGGTACACAGCTAGCTAGCGCATGCACTTATGAGATGGTGAGTGTGGCGTTCACCCCTTATTCCATCTCCAGACAAACAAACTCAAACTCAGAGCTAAGATCGATCTATACGCCTCTAGTGGCCAATATGCTACACAAGTACAAGCTAGAGACGCCGTGAACTTTGATTGCGCACTGTCACGATAAGTGCCATGCCGTTGACGCCCAAACGGCAAGCCAAACATGCTTGGGTGACAGAATACAAAGACTAAGGCCATATAAATAATTTACAGGCAACTGAAAATAATACTAACAGGTATATGCGACCATGATACAAGTCTGAGGTATGGCATGCTACAACACACTAACAAAAGTAGACAGATACAATACTGACTCAGATAACGTATCACATATCAAACGAACATAGGTATCAAACCATGACAATCAGACTCTAAAACAAAGACAAAGATCCATACTAAGAGTAATGAAAATAAAATTACGTTACTATATCAAGACTTGAGAATTCGTACCCGTAGAAGGAATTGCAAATTATACTACGATGAAAACAAACAGAATCCGTACCAGCGAGTAACGAAAAATAAAATTATACTATGATGTAAAAGAAACGGAATCCGTACCTTATAGATTCATATTTGCATATTGTAGTGAACATCTTGTAACGTAACGACATTCATTCGGTGCTAATATATTGGTGGATCGGATTTAAAGGTGTATGTCAACTTTTGTGAACGAGTTGTTTATACCTGTATATATAAAATATCATATTTTACATAATTCTAACCATAGATCTAAATAATAACCAAAACTTATTCATCGAACTATATAATTTTATTTATCAAATCACCAGGCTAGTTTATTTAAAGTTAGGAAGTTTATGAAAGTTATATTTCTAGTTTATAATATTCGGCTAGTATAAAATATTTAACTTTTAGAATCAAAACTTGATATATGTATTCTGTGGAAATTGTATCCTATAGTAAATGGATGACATATATAAAGCTCTAGTAAAAAATGATGACGGACTTAATAAGAAAAAAAAAATCGGTGGTCGAGATATTCAGAGTTCATTTTCTTTTTCCTACTTATAGTTCAAACGGTGACCGAATGTGATTCTGATCGAATTAGTTTAATATTTCAAGTGATGAAATTAATAAACATGTAAACGGATTCTTACCTTGAGCCGAGATGAATGAAAGCTACAGATGGCAGTTACGAAAAAGCAAGAAAAGGAAGACGGTGGTGGCCGTAGTGACGCTGGAGACCAGAATCGACGACGGTTGGCGTCGGAATTCACTGTTTTCAGGGTTGGTTGCAATGGTGGCGGTGGAGGATGGTGGTTTTGCGTCGGTGTCGAATGGTGGTTCACTACGGTGTCGGTGAGTGGTGGCAAGTGGCGGTGCTTTAAATCGGTTACGGAAATTGAGTAGATTGCGGCCATGGTTTCAAAAAATAGAGACAAAAAAAGATGGTAAGTCTTCATTTGATTTAATTGGAAGCTTTTAGTATAGCCCCTCCAGTTTAAGAAAAGTTTACAAGACTAACCTCCTACTTCCATTTGAAATTTACTAAACTCAAAAGCATTATAACTCCATTAACTAAAATGTGGTTATGAATTATAAGTCTCTACTTATTATTTTATTCATAAAACAAGAATGAGAATACATAATTGCTAATCATGTAAATGATTATAAGATGTATTAAATTCATTTAAAATCCTACAAAATAATCCGGTATTTATCATTTTAGTGTTTTTTTTCGGGTATTACATATGCTATCGTTAACTGTTCAGGCTAATCTCTCAGCGCTCCCTTCAATCCAAGAGAGTATTTATTTACTTAAACACAATCTGTGAGTATACTCGAACCCTTTTTATCGCATTTTGGGTGTAACATATGTTTCTATTCAATCAAACTAAACGAATGCTCAAACTATCTATCAATTGCGAACGACTGAATTACATATTAACACGTGATACTAGTTACATATGTGCTAGGACTTTTACTAGCGACGTCCCGCCTTAACTAGTATAGTACTATAGAACCCGACGGGGTCTAGTTAGGATGAATAGCAATCACAATCGCAGCTCGAGTGACTTAGCTGGTAGTAACTGCCTTGTGTATATGTTGTGTATCCCGTTTATGTATGTGGTAATTCGCAGCACTTTTTATCTATTACGCTACTTCAACAAAACTTGTATACTCGCCAATACTTTTGTATTGACGTTGTTTTAACGTATGTTGCAGGTTTAGTCGCAGTCCGCATCAAATCAAGCTAGGAAGTCTAGAAACACACCTAAAATCTAGGTTGTCGGATTTGTATTGTTTGAGAGAATACGAAATTTGTGACAGCTTATGTGATTATATTTGTTTATTAGTATGGGATAATGAACGCATTAAATATTGTCACTATTTAGTTGTTATGGATTCTCTGTAGCAATCTGATTCGCCTAGTGTCACGCCTCGATGATTTCGCCATTGGTTGGGGTGTGACATTTAATGACATAAAAACACACACAGAGCTTCATCAATTTCTAAAACCCCCAATCCAATTTTGTGTAATTAGCAAATCAAGCAATATACAACACATCATCATCCTTTTAAGTTATTGTTCTCGGATTCAAAACGAACGACCGACGTATAAAGATCTTACCAGTTCCGAGTATCGATGAGAAAGGTTAACTCCGGCGAAATTTGAACTCCGGTTAACACGTAGAGAATTCCGGCGAAGCTTGTATTTTCTGGTGAGATCCGAAGATAATATTAAAGGTCAGTTGGCCCATTTATTTGTGGGTACAGTCTCCGGCCACCACCCCCCACCGCCACACCCACCCCTTCACCCACTGCCGCCTCTAACCCATCACAAGTTAACAATAAACAACAGTAACAAGTTAAATAGCGACGCTAAATCCATTCGAGAGCAAAAACCGATAGATCTGTAATAAACAACGATAACTCACGATGACGTGATCGATGAGAGTAACTATGATGATGACGGAGTGACTGGTGGCAGTGGTGAGCAATCTGAGGCAATCTGACGGTGGTGGTTACGATTGACATTGCTAGTTGTTGCTGCTCTTCTTCTGTTGCTGCGTTTGGTTGATGAGATTTCTCCACAGTTTGTAGAGAGAGAGATAACAAAGAGCGTTTTGTAGAGAGAGAGAAGAGAGAGCGAGAGAGTTAGAGAGAGAAAGAGAGTGCAGAGGAATTTTGTATTTACTATCTTTATTTTTTTATTGTTACCCCTTGTTTATAAGTTATTTACTCAATAGTCCCTAAGGAGGCAAAATAACAAAAGTGCCCTCATGTGCAAGGCACATGACCAACTTTAACAAAAAAATCTAACTGGGTTTGGCCTAAAGGACATAACGTGCAGGATTTTGAAACGTTAAGGACAAAACCAGTCAATTTTGAAGTTAAAGGACACCGCCTGCAATTTGGTACATACATAAAGGACAAAACTTGTAATTTACTCTTTTTTTTAATAGGGTTGAACTCGGTTTAAGAGTACAACCTAGTTCCAACCCAACCCGAAATGATTTTATAGGGTTGAGTTTTACAAATCACCAAACCGGGTTGAACCCAACCCGGTTTCAATCTCAACTCGGTTTGACTTTTTTAAACTTCACTCCAAACTGGTTTAAACCCGGTTGTGCACCTCTATGATACGATATAAAAACTGGTTTTTTAAACATTGCTTTAAACAAATGGATTGGGTGGTGCATCTCTCACAAGCGACGAGAGACGAATCCCGCTTTCCGTTCTTTCCCGTTTTATACACGTCAGAATCTCTAATGTTATGCCAACAAAAAAAGTTTTATTCTTTTTTATTTTCTTTTGTGTGAATATTTTTGTTTTCTCTTAGACCACCCGTAATGGGCGTGGTTGGTGTGTGTAAAATGTAACATATAAATTACATCAACTGAGGCATAAAACTAACCCTTTTTAAGTACTAATGTTGGAAAAAGAGTGTTTTTGTCTTCCTTTTGTATTTTCAGGATTAAATGAGCTCAAATTCACAAAAGAAGCAAAAAGACAGCTAAATCCAACATAAATACAAGAAAAGGAACATAAGTGGACTGCCCGACCCCTCAACGGCATCTTCCCAAGCAAAATAGAGAAGGCAGAAGACTGAACACGCCCCGTGCTCAGCCAGCACGGGGCCGTGCCCAAGAAGCAGCAGAAAAGACAAACCTATAGAAGCTTCTATTGCCCACCACGGGGCCGTGTCCAGTGAACACGGGGGCGTGGCGAAAATACAGCAGACGCATTAATTGTAATTGCGAATTACAATTAATGAAGGGAGAGAGTGTCAGACAGGCACGGGGGCGTGTCCAGCGGACACGGGGCCGTGCCCAGCCTTCTGTTCAGCCTATAAATAGGAGTGCTTGGTTTCATTTCAACTCATCCCTTGGCACACCACCTCTCTCACACTTCATCCACCACCCACCACCATCACAACACCATCATCCACCACCATCATCCATTGTCCATCATAGAGTGTGTGAGTCGTCTCGGGATCCAAGATTGATCGTAAGAGTTCTTGACAATCAAGGCCATGTTTGCCTAAGTCTCTTACATCACTTGGTGAAGACAAAGTGTCTAGTATAATACTTTTTATTTCTAATCTTTTGCACTTTTTATTTGGTTTTGTATTAATGACTTTAATAACTAGTTACTTATGTTGAAGGTGATCTTTCCTTATCGTTTGTCCGTGGTGTCTTGGCATTATTTTACTGTCTATATAAAATAAAAGATTTTCACCATTCATATCTCCACGGTCTATATGGAGGTATGTTGGCTACCTGGTCGGGGGTTAAGGGAACGGTTTGGTAAAGGTCTTGCCATTGTTCAGCGTTTAGAGGTCCTGCAATGGACCTGGGTCAAATTTAGTAGGACCTCCTTCAATGCTTCACGGTATTGGATGACGGGGGTCCAAACTCTTTGATCCCCTCATAAGTTAACTACTATTAATACTATAACCCGGCTATTTAGGACTGTATCCCTGCTGACTCAGACTACTTAGTCGAGGGTAACGTCACCTCCAAAAGAGGGGCCTACCATAATTTGCATTAATAACTTAATTAATTATCTTCCAATAATCCACCCTTTTAGGATTGTATCCTTGCTGACTCAAACTACTGGGGTGAGGGTAACGTCACCTTCAAAAGAGGGGCCTACTACAATAACTAAGATAATCTCTTAAATATGTGCAAAAGTGCGGAAATAATCAAAGGTTATACTAGATACGAGTCGGAACCAAGTGATTCATCTTGTCTATCTGTTTTTCTTTTTATTTTTATTTTCAGCATTTTAGTTAGTTTTTATTTATTTCTTAGTTTAAAACATTTTTCTAAACTTTTTATTTTGATTAGACGTTGAGGATAAACCGGTACTAAAAGCTCTTGTGTCCTTGGACGACCTCGGTATCTTACCAACACTATACTACGCTCACGATGGGTGCACTTGCCCATATGTGTGTCTAGTGTTAGTAAACATCGTGTTTTATAAATTTAAAACTTGGCTAAAAAAGTGTTAAAGGGGCTTAAAATATACACCTAATATATATAACACTTCACACGCATCAGTGGTCTTTTCAAAATTTTCAGCCAGACACGCCCAATCTCGCCGCAGCTCCACCCCCCATGGCGTGTTCGGGCGTTTTTTTCGAAAAAAAATCGTTCTAACGTGTTTTAAAACACACCAATTTTGCACAAGTTTTCAAATTTTGATTGTTTTCAAACGGTAAAAACATTTAATGTTTTTATTTTTTTAAAATTCCCATATTAATATTTGAATACCACATATTTCTTCCAACTTTTTATAAAATAAACCCACTTTCTATCAAACTTTCTCTCAACCCAATCTTCTAACTTTTATAAACTCAACCATGAATCCATTCTGACCCCTTTTGTTGTTCCGTCAAGACTCGGGAACCCGAATACCACTCAACCGCAACAAAACTTTAACTTTCAAGACATGGACCCGAACATGTTATCGTACACGGCTTACTTGAGCGGCTCTACTCCTTACATGTAACACACTTACGGCTTTGCCCAACCCGGCGCTTCGCAACCATCCCAACAACAACCCGAACCCGAGGTGGATACCGTGCCGGAGACACAACCCGAACCGGATCGCGAGAGATCCAAATGTGTCACACCCCGATATTTCCACGTATTACCGGTGGGCCCGGTGGGGAGTATCGTGACGTAGTTTATATCATCATAGTCAATTAATCACAATTTAATGCACAGCGGAAGTCTAAAGTAATTTATACAAACCGAGTTGAAAGTATCATAAAATATTACAAATGGATTGCAAGTGGATCCACAGGCGGATCAAAACAAAAGAAGTAATGTTCAACAGACTTAAAGTGATAAAAGCTTCCAAGACTCTTTATTTAATCACTCAGGAGTTCCAGCCCATTATGCTTAGTACCTGCACTTAACCTTTTTGAAAAATACGTCAGTTTACACTGGTAAATACAACTAACTGACTCTTTTGAAAACTATTTATGAAAATTGGTTTGGATGCACAAGGCATAAAATCTTTTATAACTTCGGACAGTTATTTTAAAAATAATCTTGTATACAGATTTATATGTTTGTCGTCCATTCAGTAGCCCGGGTTAGAAGTACCGGGTTAAAGATTAATAGACACGCCACTAATATAATCCCACGGCGAGTTAACCTCAACGAGTGGTTTTATCTTTTACATACGCAACCGTCAGGTGTATGCCTACACCCCGTGCTTAAGTCGTGACCATTCCTAATGAATGAGCCGAGGATATCCAGGACAAGGTCATTAACCCCCCAAAGGCATTGCATCAAACAAAGCAGATTAAAACGGGTTATCTCAATGATTTAACCATTAATTGATTAAAGATTCAATACCCGACCAAGCGGTAATAATTTACCGTATCCGAAGCCCGTATAACGGAAAATAAGTTAAAAGTATTTACCTGAGCTAAAATATAATTTTATTCCCGGCCGTATATCAAATCAGCAAGTATGGTAGCTTTTATTGGGCTCCTAAATCTGGAACGAAGGTTTTAATAACCTTTTAGATTCCTAACGGGTCTTACTTAAGTTTAAACTTAGACCGGTTAGTTTTAAGGAAAGGTTTACGGTTCAAAATGGAAGATTAAGCGAAAACCGGATTAGAATGTGATTTAGACCCGACAAGTAT
This sequence comes from Helianthus tuberosus, assembly GCA_030545235.1. NCBI lineage: Eukaryota > Viridiplantae > Streptophyta > Magnoliopsida > Asterales > Asteraceae > Helianthus > Helianthus tuberosus. Next base: position 77,026,286 of record CM060408.1, read on the forward strand.
GAAGACTTGTAAAAAATGGGTAAACTAAATACATTCTGGATTTTGAAACAAAAATGATAAGGTTTGACCCATTTCTGTTAATTTATGCAAACTAGTTACATAAACCGTACCGAGCGCGAATATGCATGACGGGTAACCAAATAAGTCATGTACAGGTTCCATAAGTTAATATGCTTAAAATATGTTATGATATCAGTAGGATATCTTCCATTATGCCCAAAACAAATTTAAAATCAATTTAAGCCTCGTAAGGGTATTTTGGTCATTTTAAAGTTTATAAAAGAGGTTAAATAGCAATCTGAGATTCTGGTCTAAAATAATTAGTAAAAATATTTTTTATTTTAACAAGTTATATCAGTAAGATATTATATATATGTGAAATTTATCATTTATGGCCAAACTATGCACCGTAGGGGCATTTTGGTCATTTCACATATGCTATAAGGGTCAAATTTGGAAATCTGAGTTTAAAACTTTTACATACTATTAAAGTATAAAAATTTTCTTATAATATCAGTAGGTAATAAGTCTTAGGTGTTAAATATAGTTTTAACACATACTATGCGTTTAATAAGCGTAAAAGTCGGTATTTAATGATATTTGAAATGTTTACAAAATTTTAAGGTTTTGATCAGTCTTTATAGCTTAAAATATTTTATTTAACATATGAAATCAGTAGGAAAAAAGGTTGGTATCAAAATGTTATATAAAACTCATTTTATCAAAGAAAAGGGCAATTTTGTCAATACCGAATTTACGCTAGAACTCTATAATATAATCAGTATAAAATTTGATAAAATTTTCCAAAAATCCCTAAATATTATATTATATTAGTGGGTAGAAAGTTTGGTGCCAAAATTTGGGTTTAAATATGATTTATACTAAAAATGTCATTTAATTAATAAAAAGCTTTCATTTTACGATATCGCGCATAACTTCTATTTTAGACCACGAACTGATGTCAAATTTTTAGGACATGTTTATAAATCAGTAATAAGGTTTTTGTCCTCTCACATTTTCAAAAATCTTGTTTTGATATCAAAAGGGCATAATGGTCAACTTTTAAGCATTTAACGGAAACATGCAAATGATTCGGATTTCAAAGGAACCATATAGTATAATCTCAGAGGGTTATACTAGCATATAATATGGTCCTAAAGGAACCCTATGGCATATCTAAACTAAGCTAAATCGGGTCAGAACTGAAAGTCAAAGCAAAAGTCTACTTTTGCCACTTTCGGTTACGAACCGAGCCTAAACTCAGAATTGTCGGGTTGAACATGCCTAGACATGTTCTTATATTATTTACCAAGTTTTTTAAGTGTTAAAACATGTTCCATAACCTCTGCATTATCATTTATGAATTAATTTGTAAAAACTGACCCGTTTGACTTTTTATAAATAAGTTTGACCCGACAATTGACTGAGATAATGTGATAATTAGAGGTGCCCTTTTAAGGGTTTATTACCTACATAATTACCAACACATAGCCACTTTCAATTCGAATAATGGCTGGACCATTTGTGATTAATCACAAAGTCAAAGATTAATTACGATAATTTTGACTTTCGGTCATTAAGCTAATAAAACTTAAACTTAGGAAGCTAAGAACACTTCTTAGCACGAATTTGGAACTTAGAAAACTTCCTTGAGCTCCAGGAGGCTTCAAAGAGTGAGCTTTGAGTGAACATGAAAGTGTGCAAGTGAACTCAAGAACTACAAGTCCTTTATATAGAAAATTAAATGTTCCAAGATCAATCCATATGTCCCTATTGATGTTATCAGATGATCACAGGTGTCCCTAGGGCAGTAAAAACCATGTACAAGCCCCAGGTATTGCTTAGAACCCATGCAAAGGTGGTGGAACAGGCTACAACATGCAGCTGCTAGTCTTTTGTTCGCTGGTGACTTCTACGCAGGCCGCGTAGACCCCAGAGAATGCCTACGCGCCCCGCGAGGCTCCTCCCAAACCGGAAACCATCTTTCATTTATTGCATTTTCAGTCTCTGGTCCTTCCTAGCTTGTTTTATGTTTCGTTTATTGCACTTTTAACCCCCAAATTTAACTTTTAAGGGTCTTGAGTCTTCAAACAATCATCATTAAGCTTTCGGTTAGTTACGAGGTCACCTGAACGGTCTTGAATTGCAACGTTGACACATTTGATCCTTATTTCTTGGAATTACCATTTTATTCATTTATGTGCGTCGAAACTCCATGAAATTATTATTCAATATCCATAGAAGTATAAGGAGTATTACAAAGTCTCGGAAAATGTTAAAAGGTCACTCATAGGTAACTTTAAACATGTTGACACATTTAACCCTTATGCTTTGTAAACTTTTCAATTTAAGCACACACGGCTTTCCATGTTCGATAATTTATTTATTTAAGAATACGAACGTCATGTGAGGTCAATCAGAGGCACAAGATTGGCATGTTGACACTTTGGATCCTTTTACTTACATAATTACATCATTTGACAATTTTAGTCCCTCGGAATCAATTCTTTACACGTTTAAAGCATGGTTGTAAAAATCCCGACTAGGAGCCGATTAATCCTCGATTAATCGCCGATTAATCTTGATTAACACATGTCTTTATTATATTGGTCGTGATTTTGCGAGGTGTTACATCCTCACCCCCTTAAAAGAAATCTCGACCTCGAGATTTACTGCAATAAATGAGGGTACTTCTGTTTCATCGTGGATTCAACCTCCCACGTATACTCTGGACCTCTACGGGCATCCCATTTAACCTTCACAATCGGCATATGCTTTCTTCGAAGTTTCTTAACTTGTCGATCCTCGATCGACAAAGGTTTTTCAACGAACTTCAAGCTCACATCTATCTGCACGTCCTTATGCGACATTGCTAGCGACTCATCGGCTAGACATTTCTTCAAGTTGCAGATGTGGAATACATTATGAATTCCACTGAGTTCTTCTGGCAGATTTAGCTTGTAAGCAACCGATCCAACTAGGGTTGTAAACAAACCTAGAGGCTCGAGAGCTACTCATGATCGGCTCGGTTAAAAGCTCGAACGAGCCGAGCCTTAACGAGCCCGAGCCCGAGCTCGAGCTTGAATTAGAGCTCGTTTTTTTATTGAGCCCAAGCTCGAGCTTGAATTAGAGCTCGTTTTGTTATCGAGCCCGAGCTCGAGCCTGAAATACAAAGCTTGTTTAGGCTCGCGAGCCTAAACGAGCCCATACAAAATTTTAATTTTTTTATATATAATATACTAATAATGATGATAACATTGATGAGCCGAGCTTTGGCTCGTTTAAGATGTTGAAGTGAGCTCGAGCCGAGTTTTTAGCTCGTTTAAGGTTGTTCTCAAAATAGTTCGAGCCGAGTCGAGCCGAACTCGAGCTTTGGGTTTTACTCGCGGGCCGAGCTCGAGCTCAAAGGAGTAGGCTGGAACCGAGCCAAGCTCGAGCTCGAGCTTCATAAAAACCTAACGAGCCGAGCTCGAGCCTGGTCGAGCTCGGGCTTGGCCCGGCTCGTTTACACCCCTAGATCCAACACATTCGATGATCTCGAATGGTCCTATATATCTTGGGCTCAGCTTGCCCATTTTGCTAAAACGCATCACCCCTTTCGAGGGTGACACCTTAAGTAGCACTTTATCACCTACCTCAAACTTTAGAGGTTTACGCCTCATATCTGCATAGCTTTTTTGCCTATCCCTGGCAGCTTTGAGGTGATCACGGATCTGAACTATCTTGTCCGTCATCTCCAAGACTATTTTAGGTCCTGACAGTTGGGTTTCTCCAACTTCCGCCCAACAAACTGGCGTTCTGCACTTCCTTCCATACAATGCTTCAAAAGGTGTTGTTTGAATGCTCGAATGATAACTATTATTGTTTGAAAATTCAATCAAAGGAAGATGGTCATCCCAACTTCCACCCAAGTCTATAACACAAGCTCGAAGCATATCCTCAAGTGTTTGAATTGTACGCTCGCTTTGTCGATCCGTCTGGGGATGATAAGTAGTGCTGAAGTTTAATCGAGTGCCTAACGATTGCTGAAAGCTTTTCCAAAAGTCCAATGTGTATCTTGTATCCCTACCAGAGATAATAGACACTGGTACTCCTGGAGAGATACAATCTTATCCACGTACAGCTGTGCTAGCTTATTAGAGCTGTGGGTTTCTTTAATTGGTAAGAAGTGAGCTAACTTTGTCAACTTGTCGACTATAACCAAAATAGTATCATTTTCGTGCTTTGTCTTTGGTAACTTAGTGATAAAATCCATAGTTACCATTTCCCATTTCCATGTGGCAAGTTCAGGCTGTTGTAGCAAACCTGACGGCTTTTGATGTTCTGATTTAACTTGTGCGCACGTCAAACATTTAGCCACATAAGTGGCTATAGATTTCTTCAAACCTATCCACCAATAATTTGCCTTTAAATCCTGGTACATCTTATCACTGCCTGAATGTATGGAATATTGATATGGGGTAAAATACACATATTTGTCCCGTGTAAATTGTATAATATTTGATAGTTTTTATTTATTATTATTTAGTTTTAGTGTTATTTTATATTATTTTGTGTTTTGGCAGGTTCTGGTGCAAATGGAGCGAAAATGAGTAATAAATAAATAACCAGCCAGTTGGGTAGAATAGAACGCCAGTGACCGAAGTTAAAACTGCGCTATTTTCATTGATTGAGCCGAGCCCGCTATCTCTATAGACTAAAATGCTGCTGCTATATATTATATTTTTAATAAAGGGCTATGGAGCCACTTCTTCAAATAAGGATATACATATCCTACGAATCAAATAAAAAAGGCAAATAGAATTCACATTAATCGAAAATAATTGGCTGGGATTGGATTAGATTTCTTGGGCCATGAAAAGGACTTTTGTCCAGTAAGTTTACGTGGAAGAGATTTGGGCTTGTACACAATGATTTTGATAATTTAAAAAACCCTAAGCCAATCCATGCTAGAGAGAGATTAATCCTTGGACGCCACTTTTTGAGAAAAGAACATAACATCAGCCGCATATCTATATTGGAGGTACCATATACATCGGCTAGGGGAATATTATAAATACAGACAGCAGCCGAAGGAATCATAGGGATACATAGACGATCACGGTCACGACAGAAATCAGTGGGAGCAATTATTTGGCAAGGGTTCAAGGCAGAAGAATCATTGGGAATAAAGGTGAAGGCTTGGAGATCAAGAATTTAACGGGTTCTATCTACTCGGTTCTTTCTTGTTTGCTTAGATCTTTATTTTTATGTCAATGAATTCAATATCTAAACCTTGTTTGATTGTTTTTAAAACCATGATTGTTGGCTAAACTTTTATACCACCTAGACTTGATGAACGGATTGATATGAAGTTTTTATCTTTTTAGTTATTTGCATGAATGTTATGGGTTGATTGTGTTTAGTAAAGAGTTTGTTTTATTGATTTGATGCACATGCGTACTTTAATTTGGTTTATTATTGTCATTCGCTTCGTATGATTCTTAGTGACGGTCTATATCACAACATAGAGTCATGCTAGGGTTTTAGTGTTTCGGTGAGTGTCTATATCACATAAGAAACCTTAACTCTTTAGGGAGAATCGGCCGATAACCTCTAGAAGTAATTGATAATAATTTACTAAGTTTTAGTGTTCTGCTAGTCCTAATACCTGTAAAGTGAGGGGCTATTGGTAGGTCTTACCCGACGAATTGCTTTAGATAGTCCTTGGAAAAGGTCATGTCTTAGTTGACCTGTCGGTTTTATTAGTCTATCAAGTCAAGTTTAATAACTCAAACTACCCTAGATCTATGATTGGAAAAGAGTAGGTCAACATTAGGGTACTTACACAATAATTAGACAACTGGAAAGGCGTCTAATAACCGGTAGGATTAACGGCCTAGGTAGTTCCACAGGTTTCTCCTTGAGAAGGGTCGAGGGGCTTAGTTGGATCTTAATAGGTTTAGTATCATATGATCCTGGTTCCATAAATTATGCATTTAACTTAATCGGTAATCTCTTAAAATCAATCCAGGATTCTAGTCTAGGTGGTCTCGTTTCTCATATAAGGATCGTCTTAGTTTTCTTCCGTATTTAGTCTAGTTCTTAGTTAATTAATTAGCTTAAATAGATTTCCTTAGATTTTCCGTACCCCCCCCCCCCAAACAAATAAACTAGTTGAGTCGTGTCTGTCAGTGTCTATTAGAGTCTAGTTTGCGTGATACATAGAGTCTCAGGGTTCGATACTCGGACTTGCTTAGGCTATACTACATTGACCGGTACACTTGCCGGTTGTGTGGTTTAGGTTTTAGAGAGTCCTAGTCTATAAATTTAAAACTTAGAGTGTCTAGTCTAGCGAGTCTAATTTAGTTAATTTTTATAGTCTGTTTAGCACACATCAAATATTTCGAGCTATGAGCTTCTTGAAGGATCACGTCTCTAAGTCCTCCATGGATAGGGACCCAGATTCGTCCGTTCAATCTTAGGATCCCATCCTTGCCATATGCCAATTGATCGGCAGTCACTCCTAACTTCTCATTCGAAAAGTTAGCTTCCAAAACAGCTTCCTTCTGAGCGGCTAACAACTTTTCATTCAAGTTGTTCTTTAGTTCAATGCTTTTGGCATTGATTCTAATGGGCTTAACCCTTTCCTTTCTGCTCAAGGCATCAGCAACTACATTTGCCTTGCCAGGATGATATCGTATTTCACAATCATAGTCATTCAGTGTCTCCATCCAACGACGCTGTCTCATGTTAAGATCCTTCTGGTTAAACAGATGTTGAAGGCTCTTGTGATCAGAATAGATCACGCACTTGGTTCCATATAAATAACGCCTCCAAAGCTTTAGTGCAAATACAACGGCACCCAATTCCAAATCATGAGTAGTGTAATTCTTTTCGTGCACCTTTAACTGACATGAAGCATAGGCAATAACCTTGCCTTTCTGCATAAGCACACAACCCATGCAAGTGTACGATGCGTCGCAATAAACCACAAACTCTTCAATTCCTTCTGGCAATGTCAACACAGGAGCATTGCTTAATTTCTGCTTAAGAATATCAAAGGATTCTTGCTGCTTGGACCCCAGTCAAACTTGACATTCTTGTGAGTTAACGATGTTAAAAGTGCATCAATCCTTGAAAAGTTTTCGATAAAACGCCCGTAGTATCCTGCTAGACCCAAGAAGCTGCGTATCTCTGTAGGAGTCTTGGGCGCTTGCCAATTCATAATTGCTTCAATCTTAGCGGGATCCACCTGGATACCATGCTCACTTACTACGTGTCCAAGAAATTGAACTTCACGGAGCCAGAACTCACACTTAGAAAATTTGGCGTAGAGTTTTTCTTGCTGCAGGAGTTTAAGGATACACCGGAGATGTCTTTCATGATCGGCTTGATTCTTTAAATAAATGAGTATGTCATCGATAAATACAATGACAAACGTGTCTAGATACGGCTTACAAACGCGATTCATGAGATCCATGAATGCCGCAGGTGCATTAGTAAGCCCGAAAGGCATCACTAGGAACTCATAGTGACCATAGCGTGTTCTGAAAGCGGTCTTGTGTACGTCTTCGTCTCTGGCCTTCAACTGGTGATAACCTGACCTTAGGTCGATCTTTGAAAAATAACTTGCTCCTTGAAGTTGATCGAATAGATCATCAATCCTGGGCAATGGATATCTGTTCTTGATTGTTACTTTATTCAGCTCGCGATAATCAATGCATAAACGCATTGATCCATCATTTTTCTTCACAAACAGAATCGGTGCTCCCCAAGGGGACGAACTAGGTCGAATAAAACCCTTAGCCAACAAATCATCCAACTGAGTCCTTAACTCTTTCATCTCAGTCGGTGCCAACCGGTAAGGTGCTCTTGCAATTGGTGCTGCTCCAGGAATGATATCGATCCTGAACTCCACTTGTCTATCTGGTGGTAAACCAGGTAGTTTTTCAGGAAAAACGTCTGGATATTCAGAAATAACGGGGATGTCTTCAATCTAGGGCTTTGGCTCATCAGCGGTTATCTGTGCCATGTAAATGACATAACCTTTCTTCAAACACTTCGATGCTTTAAGCATAGACACTTGCTTAGGTAATCCGTACTGCGTATCTCCTTGAATTGTCAAAGGCTCACCATAAGGAGTCTTGATAACCACTTGCTTCTTATCACATACAATTTGGGCTTGGTTATGAGATAACCAATCCATGCCTATCACTATATCGAATCCTGATAATTTCAACGAAAGCAAAGAAAGCGGAAAAGAGTGATTCCTAATGGATATAAAACATCCATCTAAGATTGTTGAAGCAGTCTCTATAGTACCATCAGCCAGTTCTACTTCATACTTTATGCTTAGAGTCTTAACATGCAGATTTAACAATTTACAAAATTTATTGTCTACAAATGACTTGTCTGCACCAGAATCAAACAACACTCTAGCATAAACATCATTGATAAGAAAGGTACCTGTTATCACATTGTCGTTCTGAATCGCTTCTTGAGCATTCATTTGAAAGACCCGAGCATTGGTCTTCTTAACCTCTTCAGATTTCTTTGCATATTTGGGGCAATTGATCTTGATATGCCCTTTCTCATTACAGTTGTAACAAGTTGCGTCCTTCATTTTCTTACAATCTAGGGTCTTATGCTCCTTAGACTTGCAGATTCCACAAACTCTAGGCTGCGACTGCGACTGTGACTGAGATTTTGTTTCGAACCTGCACTTCCCAAAATGGTGCTTTTGGCAGGTCTTGCATTTGGGTTTCTCACCCGACTGTTGGTTATCCTTTTTGAACCCGGAACTCTTCCTATGATCTGAGTTCCCCTTTCCTTTCTTGTTAGAGCGATGAGAACCCTCATCCTCTCGTTTCCGTTTACCTTAATCAGGAACTTTGATCGACTTGTTTCGGATAGCATCAAGTGTGAGTGACAGAGACAAATCCACCACTGACCTGTAGGTGGTAGGTCTAGACACCTTCACATTCCCTTTGATCTCTGGAGCTAGACCTCCAATAAAACGAGCTATGCGTTTCGGTTCCGGTGTGACCGAGTACGGAACCAGTCTGGACATGGTATTGAAGCTTGTAACATATGCTTGACAGTCTAAGTTCTTCATGACCAATGTCAAGAAATCAGTCTCAATCTTCTCAACTTCATGTTGAGGACATAAATTTTCTTTGATTAGAGCAACAAACTGATCCCACATCAAGTTATATAACGGGATCTTCCCTGTAGCTTGGATTAGAGACCTCCACCAAGCTAGAGCTTCACCTTTGAATGATTGTGACACAAACTTCACAATATCTTGTTCTACACAACCACTGATATCAACCACGGTATCCATCTCATCGAGCCAAGTCATACAATCAATGGCTCCCTTTTCTCCTGTGAAATCCCTCGGCTTACAGGAGACAAAGTATTTGTAGGAACAGGTTTTAGCACGAGGCTCTTGATTAAGCACAACCTGTCTAGACGGGACACTCCTTTGATTTGATGAATGATGAGAATTGCTCTTATGTGATGCGTGCGACTTGGAAGGTGGTTTTGTATGCTGTATAGATAGGGTCCTGCTACGAGTACCACTTGATTCTTTGAATTGTCTGTCCATGGATTGAGTGACGGCATTATCTATCATTGCCTGTAAATCTGCACCGACTACATTAATTTTGGTGGTATCATTCCTTTCCCTGGGGTGACTGTTAACCTCATCTGATTCGGTCATGTAGCTTGATTACTACATAAAACAATTGACAATATTCTATTCAGAGGTTACTATGGAATCATCATTTTTGATGGTTCATTAACCATGGTAACAATAAACCACATTGGTTAATTTATTTAGGATTTTCTTTATAATTTATCCCTAGTTATAAATCATTAAGAATATTAAAGTGGCACAAAAGGCCTAGTCACAAGGACAGTTTTAAAATTCTAAGCCATGATAAGATCGAGGTATTAAGGTTTGAACAAAGTTCTTTACCTTTTCTTGATAGGGAGTCATAGACTACAACTGTCTTTTGTCTTATTTGACAATTATTATGGCCCGCAGGCACTATATCACTAATGGATGTAGATCATTAGGAAAGAATAAGGAACTGGAAAAATCCAATATAAGGATGACAGGTGTGATTTTATCGAATCACTGTTGTCAGGAGTGCTAACATGTTTTCAGATGTTAACAAGGATTTATTTCTTAAAAAGGAATCACCATCATGGCCTTGTCTTAAAATGACACATGGGCTAGGTTTTACCCTTAAGATTTTGTTTAAATGGCAGATCAATCATTAAATTGGAATGATATTTGATTTATTTCATATAATATTTTCATATATATAATGACAAATGAAAATTAAAAAAAAAACAAAGCATTCCATAAATTTAAAGGAGTATATAGATGCCCTAAACGGGACTTTCAAACAAACTAATTGTCCACATAGGGACTAAAAGAGAAATACAAGTCCTCGCAGGGACTGAATACATAAATAGATGTCCACGCAGGGAATTGATTGAAATTTAAAATTACAAAACAAAATAATTAAGGATTTTAATAATCCCTCTTCTTTTTCCCCTTAATTAGGTTCGTCAAACCCTTCAGTAACCCACGGCGGCTCCTACGCTCCTCTTCTACCTGTTGCTCCACCTCGTGCAACCGCTGAAGGATTTCTTGCTGCTGCAGTGATTGGATCTGAGGTGGCTGCGGCGGCTGCTGCTGCGGAGGTTGAGGAGGTGGCGGGTATTGATACCCATATGCTGGGTACCCAGTTTGGTAAGAAGCTGCGTAGGGCCCTTCAGGATGGAGAGCATTGTAGTGCGCCGCTTCGAGGTATGGGTCAACACTGGGGGAATTGTGGTAGTTGTAACCTGAGTAAGCTGGCTGCTCAAATGGGTTATACGCTGTTGCACCGGCATAGGAAGGGATTGGGTTTTCATAACCCATGGGCGGTGGTGGTCGACTAGCGCAGAGTCGACCTCGGAAACTGGGTTTGAAGGCCCACCCATTTGCGGGTCTTCGTACAACGGCGGGTAGTGGCTGCCGCTGGAGTATTGGGGGGTGCTAAAGTGGAAACCCCCTTGCACGGACATCCGTGCACCTGATCTTCTTCACCTCGGTGGTTCTGGAGGCTGTTGCTGCTGTGGCGGTGGCGTGACCGCCTAGAAACACGAATCCTTAGAGGGATCCTGCTGCTGTTGAGGTGCTGGGTTGAAAGGGGGAGTGTACTCCTAGTCGTATGTGGCCCATATTTCAGCAAAACTGTCTGGACCCCTGTAAGGCGAACCATGAAATGATGATCCGCTGGAAATTTCAATGGGATGCGTCGGCGTCCCACTTGGCGGCATCTCGGATTTGGATCATCGTCCATCTCCATATCCTGCATCTCAGGATAGTGATCAGCTGGCCCCAGAGGGTTTGGACCCTCTGGTTCTTGAACCTGGTTTACCGGATTGAATCGGCTTTAGAAGAATGGGGTCGGGTCCTGGAAGGCACGGTGCGAACCCGACCGCTGCAACGGTAAGTAGGAATGGTGTGAATGGTCGGACTCTTCATTCTGATGCAGCCCGAAAGAATCGTGATATGAAGGTGAGGAGCTACGCGAGACAGAGCGTCTCGCCGGCTCTAGGTAGGTCCTCCAATCTTCGTGAGGACTCGATCCGATGGAAGCAGATGGTGTGCGCATATGGGATGGCCCAGCTTCGTGATCATGACTTGTTAACACCGGAGCCTTTCCTCGTCCTCCTCTTCCTCTTACTCGTGGCGGCATTGTCTTGATCCTGTCAAAACAAAAGAAAAAAACAAAGACAAAAACAATTAAGATTATGATTAATCCTAAGTCCTTTGCCTAGACTCGGAAGTCAAGGAATGTGCATACTGTGTCATTGAGATTAAACACAAAATGCTAGTGTTTAATTCACTCAATGTTGGCTCTGATACCAACCTGTCACACCCCGATATTTCCACGTATTACCGGTGGGCCCAGTGGGGAGTATCGTGACGTAGTTGATATCATCATAGTCAATTAATCACAGTTTAATGCACAGCGGAAGTCTAAAGTAATTTATACAAACCGAGTTGAAAGTATCATAAAATATTACAAACGGATTGCAAGTGGATCCACAGGCAGATCAAAACAAAAGAAGTAGTGCTCAACAGACTTAAAGTGATAAAAGCTTGCAAGACTCTTTATTTAATCACTCAAGAGTCCCAACCTATTACGCTTAGTACCTGCACTTAACCTTTTTGAAAAATACGTCAGTTTACACTGGTAAATACAATTAACTGACTCTTTTGAAAAGTATTTATGAAAATTGGTTTGGATGCACAAGACATAAAATCTTTTATAACTTGGGACAATTATTTTAAAAATAATCTTGTACACAGATTTATATGTTTGTCGTCCATTCAGAAGCCCGGGTTAGAAGTATCGGGTTAAAGATTAATAGACACGCCACTAATATAATCCCACGGCGAGTTAACCTCAACGAGTGGTTATATCTTTTACATACGCAACCGTCAGGTGTATGCCTACACCCCGTGCTTAAGTCGTGACCATTCCTAATGAATGAGCCGAGGATATCCAGGACACGGTCATTAACCCCCCAAAGGCATTGCATCAAACAAAACAGATTAAAACGGGTTATCTCAATGATTTAACCATTAATTGATTAAAGATTCAATACCCGACCAAGCGGTAATAATTTACCGTATCCCAAGCCCGTATAACGAAAAATAAGTTAAAAGTATTTACCTGAGCTAAAATATAATTTTATTCCCAGCCGTATATCAAATCAGCAAGTACGGTAGCTTTTACTGGGCTCCTAAATCTGGAACGAAGGTTTTAATAACCTATTAGATTCCTAACGGGTCATACTTAAGTTTAAACTTAGACCGGTTAGTTTTAAGGAAATGTTTACGGTTCAAAACGCAAGATTAAGCGAAGACCGGATTAGAATGTGATTTAGACCCGAAAAGTATGAAGACTTGTATAAAATGGGTAAACTAAATACATTCTGGATTTTGAAGCAAAAATGATAATGTTTGACCCATTTCGGTTAATTTATGCAAACTAGTTACATAAACCGTACCGAGCGCGAATATGCATGACGGGTAACCAAATGAGTCATGTACAGGTTCTATAATTTAATATGCTTAAAATATGTTATGATATCAGTTGGATATCTTCCATTATGCCCAAAACACATTTAAAATCAATTTAAGCCTCGTAAGGGTATTTTGGTAATTTTAAAGTTTATAAAAGAGGTTAAATAGCAATCTGAGGTTCTGGTCTAAAATAATCAGTAAAAATATTTATTTTAACAAGTTATATCAGTAAGATATTATATATATGTGAAATTTATCATTTATGGCCAAACTATGCACCGTAAGGGCATTTTGGTCATTTCACATATGCTATAAGGGTCAAATTTGGAAATCTGAGTTTAAAACTTTTACTTACTGTTAAAGTATAAATATTTGCTTATAATATCAGTAGTAATAAGTCTTAGGTGTTAAATATAGTTTTAACCCATACTATGCGTTTAATAAGCGTAAAAGTCGGTATTTAACGATATTTGAAATGTTTACAAAATTTTAAGGTTTGGATCAGTCTTTATAGCTTAAAATATTTTATTTAACATATGAAATCAGTAGGAAAAGGAGTTGGTATCAAAATGTTATATAAAACTCATTTTATCAAAGAAAAGGGCAATTTTGTCAATACCGAATTTACGCTAGAACTCTATAATATAATCAGTATAAAATTTGATAAAAATTTCCAAAAATCCCTAAATATTATATTATATCAGTGGGTAGAAAGTTTGGTGCCAAAATTTGGGCTTAAATATGATTTATACTAAAAATGCCATATAATTAATAAAAAGCTTTCATTTTACGATATCGCGCATAACTTCTATTTTAGACCACGAACTGATGTCAAATTTTTAGGACATGTTTATAAATCAGTAATAAAGGTTTTTGTCCTCTCACATTTTCAAAAATCTCGTTTTTATATCAAAAGGGCATAATGGTCAACTTTTAAGCATTTAACGGAAACATGCAAATGATTCAGATTTCAAAGGAACCATAAAGTATAATCTCAGAGGGTTATACTAGCATGTAATATGGTCCTAAAGGAACCCTAAGGCATATCTAAACTAAGTAAATCTGGCCAGAACTTAAAGTCAAAGCAAAAGTCTACTTTTGCGACTTTCGGTTACGAACCGAGCCTAAACTCAGAATTGTCGGGTTGAACATGCCTAGACATGTTCTTATATTATTTACCAAGTTGTTTAAGTGTTAAAACATGTTCCATAACCTCTGCATTATCAGTTATGAATTAATTTGTAAAAACTAACCAGTTTGACTTTTTATAAATAAGTTTGACCCGACAATTGACTGAGATTATGTGATAATTAGAAGGTGCCCTTTTAAGGGTTTATTACCTACATAATTACCAACACATAGCCACTTTCAATTCGAATAATGGCTGGACCGTTTGTGATTAATCACAAAGTCAAAGCTTAATTACGATAACTTTGACTTTTGGTCATTAAGCTAATAAAACTTAAACTTAGGAAGCTAAGAACACTTACTAGGGTCCTTAGCACAAATTTGGAACTTAGAAAACTTCCTTGAGCTCCAGGAGGCTTCAAAGAGTGAGCTTTGAGTGAAAATGAAAGTGTGCAAGTGAACTCAAGAACTACAAGTCCTTTATATAGGAAATTAAATGTTCCAAGATCAATCCATGTGTCCCTATTGATGTTATCAGATGATCACAGGTGTCCCTAGGGCAGTAAAAACCATGTACAAGCCCCAGGTATTGCTCAGAACCCATGCAAAGGTGGTGGAACAGGCTGCAACATGCAGCTGCCAGTCTTTTGTTCGCTGGTGACTTCTACGCGGCCCGCGTAGACCCCAGAGAATGCCTACGCGCCCCGCGAGGCTCCTCCCAAACCGGAAACCAACTTTCATTTATTGCATTTTCAGTCCCTGGTCCTTCCTAGCTTGTTTTATCCTTCGTTTATTGCACTTTTAACCCCCAAATTTAAACTTTAAGGGTCTTGAGTCTTCAAACAATCATCATTAAGCTTTTGGTTAGTTACGAGGTCACCCGAACGGTCTTGAATTGCAACGTTGACGCATTTGATCCTTATTTCTTGGAATTACCATTTTATTCATTTATGTGCGTCGAAACTCCACAAAATTATTATTCAATATCCATAGAAGTATAAGGAGTATTACAAAGTCTCGGAAACTGTTAAAAGGTCACCCAGAGGTAACTTTAAACATATTGACAAATTTAACCCTTATGCTTTGTAAACCTTTTCAATTTAAGCACACACGACTTTCCATGTTCGATAATTTATTTATTTAAGAATATGAACGTCGTGTGGGGTCAATCAGAGGCACAAGATTGGCATGTTGACACTTTGGATCCTTTTACTTATCATTTGACAATTTTAGTCCCTCGGAATCAATTCTTTACACGTTTAAAGTCAATGACACGTGTCTTTATTATATTGGTCGTTATTTTGTGAGGTGTTACAAAACGCGGTAAAAGGTCACATAAAAAGAAGGATGCGAGCCAAACTCGTCGTAAGCATACTTACGTTATTTGGACGAAGGACGAGGAATACACGTTGGTTTGGGCGTGGGTCAATGTTTCGGAGGACCCCGAAGTGGGTAAGTGTTATTTTTTTTACTTATTTTTTTTTCTACACGTCGATTTTTTTTAAACGTACAACTTATTTTTTTTTCTTTTTGTAGCAAACTTTCAAACGGGTTCAGAATTTTGGAACAGGATTCGTAAGCTTTTTTATAGCACGTGGGGAAAAGGTGAACATCGTGACAAAGATTCCATCTCTAGCAAATGGACCGATATCAACAACAAGTAGGGGTGTTCAAAACTATCCGTATCCGAAAATCCGATCCGAAATATCCGATATCCGAATCCGAAATATCCGAAAAATCGGATATCCAAAATTTCGAATATCCGAAATTCGGATATCCGAATTTTTCGGATTCGGATTCGGATAGTGATTTTGAAAATTTTCGGATATTTCAGATATCCGAAATATCCGAAAATTTAATTTTCATTTTTTCGGATATCCGAATATCCGAAAAATATCCGAAAAATTATATTCGGATATCCGAAACTATCCATAATATCTGTTTCCCAATATGAAAAAAATAATAAAAATTAAAAATTAAATAAAAAGTTAGATTTTCGGATATCCGATTCACTATCCGAATCCGTATCCGAAAATTCGGATATCCGATTGCAGGGCGGTTATAGCTGGAGTGTCGAAATCCAGTGACCTAGGCACCAATGGAGAGTGATCCTCCGCTGATCTCTTCAATTTCTTGATGTCATCAATCTCTCGAAGGATCCTGTCATTAGTTTTGTCCTGCTGCTGCATGTAATCCCTCATCTGCAAAATCAAAGAATAAAGATCACTGTTAGAAGGACTAGAAGAAACAGCAGAAGTTAGTGGTTTTGGGAAAATGGGGCTTTGTCTCTTCGCAACATTTTCAGCATTCTTCTGGGATCCAAAAGGTGGTGGAGGCAAAGGTGGAATGCCCTGCGAAAAAGTGACTGCCGGCATGGAACTTGAAGTATTCTTTGTTGAAGAAGCCATGTGGTTGAAGGTGGTGAACCGAAGTGATTGCAATGAACGAAATTTCTCAGAAATGAAGCACCAGTTGCCCCACGGTGGGCGCCAAACTGTTTTGGTCAAAAATCAGACTAGGATAATGCAACAAAATCTTCTTTTGTGAGGTATGATGCTTGAATCAAAGAACAAATGTATGAACAACTTGTAAATGAAATGAACAAGTGACACAAGGATTTATACGAGGAAAAAGCCCTTGATCAATGTATGATCTCCGGCATAAAAAACCTGGGGTGATGGAAACTACCGATCACCAACTATAATTAGACAAATGATCGTTACAACTCGGGATGATAACAAGCTTGTTACAAGGATCACTAGTGTGCAAAATGTATGAAATCGCCAATAAGTTGCAGAGAGCTTGCGAGAGTATGTGTGTTTGCTAATTGTTCTAATTCAAGCTTGTTATCCCCTTTAAAAATAGAAATAATCTAAAATAACAAACTATCCGCCAAATGTGCAAGCTACCCACGACTTCTAAAACGGTCATTCCAGCCATGCACGTGCAGAATATTGAGAGCATATTCCCCAAGAATATCGGCAAGACTAGGTCCAATGCGTATACTCCTGCAAAACAAGTTTAAATATAGTGGAAGCAACCGTTAGTATAAGGATAACAATGAGGATCCAGGATCCTTAATCCTGCAATGTCTTCTGAGGATCCTTAATTCAAACAAAATTGAGGATCCGTGATCCTGGCTGCACTTGAGGATCCGTGATCCTTAGTTATGAAAAATCTATCCCCAACAATTGTTAAATCAAATTTGACTGTCCTTGCTCTGATACCAATTGTTAGGATCTGAGTTTCTTATGATTGTGTTTTGTTTGTTAATTAAGAAGATGAATAAGAACAAGTGCAGTGGAATATAAATGGAAACAAACTTTCGTACACAATCAAATAGGAGAAATGCTTTCAACACACATTTTAACATAGAACCGAATGATTGAATTTATTTCAAGCTTCAATTAACAATGCATGCATGTATTACAAACTCCCCCTCAGCCTGAGCTCACAGAGTTGTTCGTACAGGAAGAAAAGTGGTAAAGAGCTAATAGAACAGTACAGGGTACTGTTCTATTTATAGGCACGAACAAACCACTGTGGCATCTTTGCTGACGTCACCATGAAAGCGACATCTAACCTCCTAACAAACTTCTAACTACTGATCTAATACAACTACTGCTTATTACAAACTACTGATTACATTTCAATACAAAGACAACTAAACTACTGCTTCCCATTCCACTGTTATACTCCTAGCAGTGCTTTGTCTTCTCAGCAGTACTTGAACCGTGACAGTAGATTGAGCATCAGTGTTTATCTTCAACAGTCTTTATCAGTCTTTAGTAGTTGTTGAAGGAGAGCAGTTGTTGTAAAGGATCAGTGGATGGATGTCATCGGTTGTTAGGGCCACTTCCAAGGGAAAGTTGAAATACAAACATCGGCTTATTCTGGATCCACTGCTCTGATCCAGTTTTGGCTTTAATCAACTGTTCCTTTGTAGGGATCAATCCCAACATTCACAGCCCCTTTTTTCGGTCCAAGGTTGTTAACCTTTGCTTTCCCTTTATTGTTGTTTTTACCCTTGCCTTTCTTGCCCTTTGAGGATTCCCCAACTTCCACCATGTTTGCCTTCGCCGAAGCTTGCAAAGTGGTGCCTTTTTGGGCCACCCTGTTGTCCTCTTCTATACGAAGACAGAAGACAAGTTCCTCAATCGTCATTTCCTTTTGCTTATGTTTAAGATAATTCTTAAAATCCAACCAAGCAGGAGGTAATTTTTTGATCATGGCTGCCACTTGAAATGTCTCGCTAAGTACCATTCCCTCAGCATGGATGTCATGAAGTATAATTTGTAACTCTTGGACTTGGTTCATAACAGTCTTATTATCAACCATTTTGTAGTCCAAGAAACGGGCGACAACAAATTTCTTTGTTCCCGCATCCTCCGTTTTGTACTTTTTATCCAAGGACTCCCATAATTCTTTGGAAGTCTTGATATTATAGTACACATTATACAAGGCATCCGAGAGACCGTTGAGTACATAGCCTCGACAAATGAAATTCGAGTGCTTCCAAGCCTCTACCACGCTCAGAGCCTGAGCGTCGGTCTCCCCTTCCGCAGGTTGGGGAGCAATTTCAGTCAAAAACCTCACAAGGTTCATGGTGTTCAAGTAGAAGAACATCTTCTGTTGCCACCTCTTGAAGTGGAGACCTGAGAACTTCTCTGGTCGTTCAGCATGATTTGCCACTATGGACGCTCCCACAGTGTTGGCAGGGGTTCCAACGACAACATTAGTGTTGCTGGTATTTTCAGTCGACATTCTGAAAAGATCCAAGAAAATAAGTTAATAAAACTGTTTTCAAAATAATAAATGTGCTAATTTATTATTTTAATGAGTGTGTAAAACCAGCCGTGTAGCTTCTAAGTCCAACTTTGAAGACTACAACAGTTGATTTTTAGAACTCAAAAACAGAAAGGAGTAGAAGCAGAAACTGTTTTTACAAAGTCGCTACTTTGAACCAAAACATGAAAAAACCTTTTTAAAACACAACCTGCTGTGAGAAAAAAAATTAGAATCACAGCAGAATTGTTTGTGTCTTACACGAGCGGTGTTTTAAAAATTTGTTTTAAGATTGTAGGTATCCGTTCATGTAAAATAAATAAATTTTTTTATTAACTTGAAATACAAACAATAACAGAATGATACTGAAATATAAAATACAATTACAACTGAAAAAGGAAAAATAAGAACAGAAAATCGAACAGGAAAAACTGTTCTTGGCTGAGGATCGTGTTAGACACGGGTCCCTTAAAACAAATTTCGTGTCTCCCAGGGAAACACGTTTGTTTCCAGGATACAACAGCCCGAAGCAGTTGCACTGCCGGTCTTGACTCCAACCCGAAGGTGTACCTTGAATGCTTGAAAGAAGAAGAAAGAATTCTGCAGTGGAGAAGATTGTAGAGAGCTGGTGATTTTCGGTGTGTTGAATCTGCTGAAGGAGCCTCCTATTTATACAGCAGATATGAAGTTGAAACTGAAAAACGAATTTAATGGAAGAATTAAACTGCATTAAACGTCTTCAATGCACTTTAATTCGTCATTAAATTCTCAGTCAAACGCATTGATTCATCAGTTTCAAATGCTGAAGTGTAACTGCACTGGCATTAACTGCTGGAAGCTTCTGTGCGCGCGCGCGCCCTTGCGCGTGCATGTCTGCACGCTCCTGTGCGCATGCGCCAATTTGGCTCACTGTCATGCGCGCATGATTGCCACGTCACGCTTCCACTACGCGCGGACCCACCAGGGTCATGCGCCTGTATGCCACATCACCAACCACTTGGTCCTTGCAACCCTTGTGCTCCACCACGCGCACGCGGTCAAAAATACAAAGGCGGCTCTCAAGCGAAGTGCGCCATCAAAGAGCCACATTGCGCCTCATCGCCCACGCCACGCGCGCGTGTGCGAGTTAGGGCGCACCCTTCGCGAGTACACTTAGTGAGTGCTTCCATGAAACGATAAGGATGGAGAGTTCCCACTTAAATACCCCTTTAAATTTTATCTCTCCTCCTATGTGGGACAAGGTGCCACTTTCCTACTTTTTCAGCATTCAAGTTTCAAACACCAAACTTTGAACATCGATATCTCATTAATCTTAGCTCCGTTTTGGACGTGGTTTAGTTCGTTGCGAAGCTCTTCCAACATAGAACACAAACCCACAAATAAATATATAAAACCCGCTCATTTTCTTATATTTGTGATAAATGTTATTTTCACAAATTTCCAACATAAATATCCTAATGTGTGTTATTGTTTCTTATGTGAGGTAAACTGAGTGTTGGGCTTATGAAATAAAGTTGATGGTTCGGAACTGATGGTCTAGTGTTGCTAGTGGATCAGGAGATAAAGGCTTGGAGCGTGGAAGCACGAACCTGCTGGCCTAGCTATAATGCCTTGTTTGTCTCATTTGGAGCATAATACACATCCAAAGAGTTCTTTGATTGTAATAATTCTCTCGGATTTTCATGTTATTCGTGAATCTTGAGAGTTTGGGAGTTGTTAGATGATTATTGTATTGATGATCATCACTTAAAGAGTCGACTCGCTGTTTCTATTTAACAGTTTGTATCACTTTGGTTTGGGTTTGAACAAGAGATTATTGTTTTCTGACAACAATTAACCATCCCTTATTGTCATGAAAAAAATATATATAGCAAATATAACTCATGAATAAAAAAGCAAATTACTATGCTCAATAATTGAGATGTTTATAAACCGGAAGAAGATTTGAGCGTAATAAAATCAGTCTATACATCATAATTGTTGTCAGAGTCTGTACAAGAACGACCGTTGTTACTCGACTAGGCACGGCCGTGCATAAGGACAGGTGTCTAGAGTCTACACAAATCTCCATCTATTATCCGGTTTTCATCGTACTAGTGTCTTTTTTTTTGTCTTTTCCTCTTTATAAAAAAATGATTTTTTTTATTCCGTATGTACATGAAATACGACAAATTGTGATTTCCCGCTAAATGTGGAGAATAATGATTGATGGTGAAGGTAGGTTTTTTTTTGAAAAAGGCGGAATTTTTATAAAAAGACTTAAGCAAGGTGCTCAAGAAACAGTACAAACAGAAGGAAAAGTACAAACTAACGCCTATTACATTTTTTAAAAATTAAACGATCTCCAATTATCCCATCCTAGGTCCGAGAGTCCAGCTCGATTGTTGATCCATGTAAACGAAACCGCTTTGATGTCAGCTACCAGTTTCGACACCGATATTGAATTTTGTTTGAAGATGATATCATTCCTCGTCAGCCATATTTTCCAGCAAGTTGCCGCCACAACCACATATAAACCCCTTTTCCTGTTCTTATGGCATTTATGCGAGAGGATAAGTTCTAGTAATTGTACCACACTTAGAGTGTACCTTGGTAGGGACAATTTCATCCACTGGAATATCACAGTCCAAATCTGTTGGGTCAAGTCACAAGATACCAATAAGTGATTTACCGATTCCACCGCATTGTTGCAGAAGATACAGGTAGTGGAAGGGAGTGGAATATGTCGCAAATGTAGGGCTTCTCTTGTTGCTAATCGGTCAAGAACCACCCTCCAAAGGAAACAGTTCACTTTCTTCGGGATCCAATGTAACCATTTGATCACTCTTGTTTCGTTCATAGTGTCGATGCGATCCAACTCAGATCTAAGCTTGCTGACCAGAAAGTCTTCTGCCGCTGCACCTGTCTTCCAAAGCCACACATCAGGCTTCAAATGTATACTGACCTTTTCTATCATGGCCATGCATACCCCCCATTCAACTGCCAGTTCATTGTTGCTTAGTACATTCCCACTGCCCCAAAACCAAACCGTTTTTCCTTGGTTGGAGGTGTATCGATCCATTACTTTGCATTGTTTTTCAGTTTCGATTGCAAAGAGGTTAGGGAATCGATCCCGCAGAGGTACCTCGGCCGCCCATTTGTCCAACCAAAACGATATTTTGTCACCTATACCAATTACCGGAGTAAGTCTTTCCTGCACTTTGATCGGTTGATTTGGTGAAAATCGTCCCATATTAATAATTGACTTCCAGACTCCGCCTATGGAATTCTTCAAAGGAATGTATGACAGACATCGCCCTCCACCATGAATTGCTGATATAACCGAAGCCCACAATGAAGTAGGCCCATTTTTAAATCGCACAGCCCATTTGATCATAAGGGATTTATTCAGAGAAGCCAAACTGCCAATCCCCATACCCCCATTATTTTTTGGAGCTACAACTTTATGCCACGGAGCCCAACAGATCTTATTTTTATCCGTACAGCCACCCCATAGGAATTTACGACGTATGCTTTCAAGATGTTTCAACACAAGAGATGGTGCGGAAAAAAGAGAGAGGTAATAGGATGGAAGGTTCCCTAAAACGGCTTCTATAAGTGTCACTCTACCCCCAAAAGATAATGTACGAGCTTTCCATAGCGAGAGTTTATCACCAAATCTATCAATTATCGGTTTCCAGTTCTTTACCAGGCCCATGTTCGAACCCACTGGAAGCCCCAAGTAGGTAAAAAGGGAGCACACCCATTTTGCAATGAAGAATTGAAGCTTTTTGTTCAACCAAATCAGAATTCAAACCAATGCCAAAGAGCTGGCTCTTGTTGAAATTGACCTTGAGACCGGAGGCTAGGTTAAAACATCTCAAGATTCTTGCAAGATTATGAATATTTGAGTCCGACCATTCACCAACAAACAAGACGTCGTCCGCATACAATAAGTGGGAAATGGTAGGACCATCATTTGGCAATTTGCACCCCTTGAAGAGCCCCTGGGCATTCGCCGTGACCGTAGCCACATGTAATGCCTCCATTGCAAGAATAAATAATAAAGGGGAAAGAGGATCCCCTTGACGGACACCCCGTTCAATTGTGAACTCAAATGAGGGTGAGCCATTAACTAATACAGAGGATCTTGATGATGATAGGATACCCAATATCCATTTCCGCCATAAAGCGGGAAAGCCCATTTGTGAAAACGTTCTATCCAAGAAGCTCCAACTGATAGAGTCAAAAGCTTTTTCAAAGTCAACCTTAAAAAGCAACATTTTGTTTTTCGATTTTTTGCACCACGAGACAAGTTCATTTATTATTAAAGGTCCCTCCAGAATACTTCTGCCTTCGACATAAGCAGTTTGAGTGTCACTCACCAAATAGCCTATCACCTTCTTGAGTCTTTTAGCTAACAGTTTCGAGATAAGCTTCGAGATGCAACCAATAAGATTAATAGGACGAAATTCTTTAATAGATTGGGGGTTACTGGATTTAGGCACCAAGGTGATAAAACTAGAGTTACAACCTCGATTTAATTTCCCATGGACATAAAAATAATCCACGAGCTTGATGAAATCGGCTTCAAGGATGTCCCAAAAACATTTGATAAAACCGAAAGTGAACCCATCCGGGCCTGGAGTCTTGTCGCCTCCACAATCCCAAACTGCTTCTTTTATCTCCTCTTTAGAAAAGCGTTTTACTAGTAAGGCCGATTGATCCAAGGAGAGAGTCTTAAAACCATCGTTTATGAAGCTTGGTCTATTGTGCTTATCTTCCTTGAAAAGTTGCTCGAAATAACTTTTGATTTCCTCCTTGAGAGATTCAGGTTCCGAGACCCAAATGTCATTAAAATTGAGCCCATTTATCCTGTTGTGTTTTTGATGGCTTTTGATTATCCCATGAAAGAAGGAGGAGTTTTCATCCCCTTCTATTAACCATTTGATTTTTGCTCTTTGCTTAAGATCTTCCAGATTATTTTCTTCTAATTCAGCCAAAGTTTTTGCCCATATCTCTCTGTTAGAAACCTCCTCTTCTGAAAGAATGTTGGATTCAGCCTTAAGATCAAGTGCTTCAATCTTCTCACTCAGCTCGCTGATTATCTTTCCATCCCGAGACTTTAAATCCTTACACCATGGTTTGATTGCCTGTTTGACCGCCTTCAAGCGCTGACTTACCATTTTATCCGGGGGGCACGGAAGCTGAAAACCCTTATATGATTCAACCACAATCTTCCTCAGACTGTCTTCATTCAGCCACGAGTTAAAAAACCGGAAAGGGGGAGGTCCAAATTTAACATCTGAGCATTTTAACAATAAAGGGCGGTGGTCCGATCTGTATCTTGGCAGTCCCGTGAGCTTAGCCGAGGGCCAGTTAGACAAAAACGATTGACAAACCAATACCCTATCAATTTTGCTGTAACGTTTACCATCATCCGATCTATGAGTGAATGAACAACCTATCATAGTATATTCGGATAGAGCAACATCACGTATAAAATGATTGAAAGATTCAGCTGCTAGGGGGTCAAATTTTGAGTTTTTTCTTTCATTTGGTTCACGTACACAGTTGAAGTCTCCCAATAAGATCCAGGACCCAGTGTGTAACTCCATCAGGTTAATTAAATCTCTCCACAGTTCCTTTTTGAGATTATTATCATGTGGGGCATAGATATTAACGATATTAATTTTCTCCCCCCCATTCATCAATTCACCAAGTGATGCCAGGAAAAACCTATTTTTGACCGATGATGTGCGAGCAAAGAGGTTTGGGTCCCAAATATTCAATAATCCCCCCGATCTACCCGATGCATTCACATATTCTGATTCAAAGAGAGAGTTACCCCAGAAAGATTTTACCTGTAATTTGGCTGAGTCGGTGAACTGAGTCTCCTGGATAGCGATAAAATTGATGTTATTTTGCCTCTTCAATTCCTTGATATGGTCTGCTTTCAAGGAATTTCCCGCCCCTCTAATATTGGTACTTAGATAATTCATTGGAGAACTTTTGACGCCTGTTCAACCAGAATTTGGTTCCTAATCTCTTCCTCATTGACCATAAAACCCAAACCTTCAGCCACTTCTTTTGTAATGCTAACTTCTTTATCGATTTCACAGATGTCATCGCCTAGTTTTGAACCAACCGGGGAAGAATTTGTATCTTCCGAACTAGATGCCGGCGCTCTGCTCCTGAGTTTTGAAGAATCAAGACTTTTCGAACCCCACAGAGTATCCTTCATCTTCATAGATGGAAACTTGAACTTAGTTTTCGTCTGGTTACCCGTACGGTTTACAGTAGGGGAAGAAGAATGATTATGAATTTCCTCAGTGTGATTAGGTGGGTTGTTGAGATCAAGACCTGATTTCTTCTCTTTGACCTGGTTAAGCAACTCCCTAAGGTTAAAAGGGTCAGGGGATAGGCTGGGCTCATTGATGTGCTTATCACTACTGGGCCTATCAGGTGGTGTCTCCAATATAGCCTCCTCAAATAAATTATTAAGCTCAATAGCAGAATTTCTGGCCCATAGGTCAATGGGCTTGTCACGTGGTGGAGGAGGGGGGGTATCGTAGGGGCCCAATATAGAGCCTTCTGTTTCGCCGTCATTGTGGGACCCCTCTTTGGGATGAGTGTTATTCGGAGGAGACTCATTGGGGGAAACATTCTTGGTGGTTTGGGTGAAGGTAGGTGGGGAGACATTCTTGGTGGTTTACTCACCATACATACAGCCTGTACTGTACCCACTCCTTTCACATGGACCTCCGACGACCCGACACCAGGATCCGTTTTTCAAACATCCTTTCAAGTTCTAATCATATCAACAAACATTGATTATAATATCTCAATGCAAACGTGTGCAGGTGAGGGGTTTAGGTGTAATGTGGATAGCAGAAATTTGGCAAGACCACCGACCAGGAAACATCCAATGTTTGACCCAATTATCTCCTCAAACCCCACCTATAAAACCCACCTCAAAGATCATAAATTTCTCATCTTTTAAGGTTGCACACAAGGTGTTTGTTGAATTGTCTAAGAGAGTTGGTTTGGTGCATTTTGATCAAATTCTGTGTCCCTTTTCATCATTGTACATTATAAAGATTCCACAACTCAAAAATATTGTTACAGTTGTATGCTATGGAGGATTCATGGTTGAATTTTCAGTGGCCATTTAATGCTGCTGATGATCACTTCAGTTCATTAACAGGAGTTGGATACTATGATCCTGTTATGGAAGTTATGGAACCATCTCCAAGGCCCACTAAACAGGTCAAGGTTCACACCAGTGATCAGTTGTTGGTGAATCAGAATCTAGTTCATGGAAGTGATTGCGCTAGTCAAGGGTCTCTTGCGAAGGCGAACGATAGAGCTTTTGTGTCGCCAAAGGGTACCGATGATTTTAGTTGTAATAAGTTACCATCTTCCTATTCTGGGAATGAAAAATGTTATGTTTTTAGTAAAGATTTTGAAGGTGGCAGTGGTGGTGCAAGTATAACATCTACTAAGAGCACCAGTAGAAGAGTTGGTCCTTATCAAGATCATATATTGGCTGAGAGAAAGAGGAGAGAAAAGCTCAGCCAAAGGTTCATTGCCCTCTCTGCTCTAATCCCTAACCTCAAAAAGGTAAACAGTAAATGATTTTCTTTTTTTTTTTGTTCTTGATTACATGCTAGTTTTTATTAGGGGTGTTCACGGTTTGGTTTAAAATTGTGAAACTGTCTAAACTGGTCATCGGCTTGTTACACGCTCGGTTTTTTTTCTTAACATTCAGTCGGTCGGTTTCAAAAATTTCAAGCCGTAGAGAACGGTTTGGGGTTAACGGTTTACACCAAAAAATAACCATAAAAAAACCGAACCGCATCATAGGATTTGATCATAGTTGTCAGCGCGCTATGTAGCGAAGCGACCAAGTGTCGCTATTTGGGTCATAGCGACCAATAGCGTGAATAGGGAGGAACAGTTAGTTTTTTTTTTTTTTTTTTTTGATGTAAATAGCAATTTAGATATAGCTATAAAATAGTTGGATTTATAGGTTTTTGTTAAATATACATGTAAAATAGTATATATACGAGGTATTTTGATATAATATACATATAAAAATTTTCAAAATTCTTTCTAGTGTATCGCTATATATAAAATAGCGGTTGCTATTTGTCGCTATTCGCTATGTAGCATATGTAGCATATAGGTCCCTTGTCGCTATTTTATGGATTTGATTGTATTAGTTTTTGTAAATATTTCATAAAGTTAAGGTTTTTAATGTAAATAAACAAAATTAGTAAAGTAATGTCAAAAGCCTAATCCCAATCTCACATTTTTAACTCTTTATCAGTTCTCGGCGCTTTTGTGTATAAAAATTCCCATCCTAGAAAAGATTAATTAAACATAAAAAATCAAAGTTATATTCTGCCATCAGTGTATCAAAAATAAATTTTTAGGATACTCTGAATTGTTGACAGCCTGTTTGATTTTTTTCAAATATCAGACAACGTGTGTTTTGCTTGTTTCTGGACATTTTTTTTTACTATTATTAATTGCTTGTGTTTAATAACTTGTTAAATTCTGCAAATTCATGACAGCTTCATTTATATTCATCATACTTTACTTTGGACATATTGAATAAAAGCACGACAAGCTCAAACCGTGAAGCCAAACCGTTAGTACTGGTTTGGTTTGATAGTTCTACGGTTTGGTTCACAATTTGACCTAAAAACCGTGAAAACTGAACCGTGAGCATCCCTACCCTTGTTGCAAGAATTCAAGATATATGATGATATTGCTTTCGGTTTCCATCCCTAATGAAGGTTATATAAGACATTTGTTTTTAGTCGCACGTGTCTAACTTTTCTTAGATGCATCATGGGTGCACTATTTTCTCATAATTTGCATGTTACGAATGATAGATGGATAAGGCTTCTGTTCTCGGAGATGCAATCGAGTACATGAAAACCCTTCAAGAGAAAGTGGAAACACTTGAGAAGCAGGCCTCGAAGAGATCAAACGTAGAATCTAGAAGATTTGAGATGGTGACCGTTGGCGGTGAAATATCTTCATCAGATGACAATATCTCATGTTTATCAGAGCAATTGCCTGAAATCAAGGCGCGGTTCATACGCAACGATGTTCTAATACGAATCCATTGTGAGAAAAAACCGGGTGTTGTTGAAAAAACATTAGCTGAAATAGAGAAGCTGCACTTATCTGTGATCAACAGCAATGCTGTGATCTTTGCCAACTCCATGCTTCATATCACCGTAGTTGCTCAGGTAAAGATTTGACTTTTTGTGCGATGAGCGTTGACCTTTTGATTTTATATCTGAAGTTTGTGTTTTGGTGTGAATTAATTGAAACCCATGTTATATTTTTTTCACAGATGGATAAAGATTTAACGATGACAACGAAGGATTTTGTAAGAAATTTACATTCCGGTCTCAAGCAATTCATGTGAAGATTAGAGAGCGCGGTTCTTTATCTGGGCAGTTAATCTTGCTTGGTAAAAAGAATTGAAACCTTTAAAGGGGGCTATGGGTTCAATTTGCAGGAGGGTTTCTGTTTCTAACTGTAATGGTTGACTTTGTTGACCTTTTTAACAAACCCTCTTGTAAATAAGTGGGCATTCCTGTTCACAACTTCCTTTCTTTATTAAGATTTATTATATGGTTTATAAATGAAAACACAAAGCTTTGTGTCAGTCAGTTATTTGGTAAATAGTGTTTTAAAGGCCTTTAGAATATCTTGTGGATTGTGTTTTTTGTTTTTTGAAATGTTTGTATCCAAATGATAGTTTTTTGTTTTTTGAAATGTTTGTATCCAAATGATAAGCACCAGGATCTTATGACGAGAGATGAAGTAGTATCCGCATACACGCACAAGCAAACACGCTCACACACGTCGTTTAATTCATTTAGATTGCGTTTTTGGGTAATTTATGGTTTATTTATGAAAGAGACACCCGTTAATTTCTTAACTGACCCTTTGGAAGGGAGATCTACACTTAGACCAGCCGACATTTTGGTGTTTGGATGGGTAGGAGGAAAACATGCATGTGTGGATTTGACAGGGGTTTCCCGCTTGTGGGATTAGAGGGTAGTGCTTTCACGGTGGGTCAGGCTGCTTCGGGCAAAGTGATCAAACACGAGAAAGTGTGCCTTGACAACCAGCACGTGTTTATCCCATTTGCTTTTGATACTTTTGGTTTCCTGGCGCCAGAGGCTATGGACCTACTTAGTCGAGTTCAAAAGGTCATGCATAGTAATATTATGACCTATGCAGTTAATAGCGGTGCTAATGCGGTTAGCGGACGTCTGGGTTTGTAGCGGTCCAAATAGCGGTGACTCATAGCGGTTCCGCTATTAGTGGCGCTATAGCCCGCTATTTGGAAACCTGTATAGCGGTCAAAGTCAAATTAGGTCAAAGTTGAAAAAATCGGTCAAAAGTCGCCTACAATCGGACCAAATCGGTCAAAACAGGATCAGATATTTGTCAAAATTTGACCAAATCGGTTAAGTGAATGAATTCTTATCTTAATTCGAACAAAAATCAGTTGTTGCTCCATGATTTTGAACCATTGCAGAGATAACTGGGTACTATGCCTGATGAAGAAGAGAAGGGGAGCGGGAAAACGGCGTATGATGAAAGTGGGGATGATTAGGGTTATTTAAGTTTGGGTATTTTAACATATAACCCCCCACCATCTTCATTAGTTTATAGTTAGTCCTCATACTTGTGAATTTATATAAAAAATATAAAATTAATGGTATATGTATATAATATATATAACAATACATAAATTATGCATGGTATAAAAATTACAGCTATATCACCGCTTTACCACCGCTATAACCTATATATCATATAGCGGACCTTGACCGCTATTCAATTTTGGACCGCTTTAACTGCTTAGATTATGACCTCGAGATCTATGGACGTAGTTTTTAAAAGACTTAGTTTTGCTATCCAAAAAAGGGTAGCGGCTCAACGTGTTACCCGTTTACCATCTATCTCGATATAAATTTATGTAATTGCTAGTTCTTTTCGTAATTCAAAGCATTGAAAGGTGATCTCTACAAACATTCTCATAAATCCTTACATTTCCATATTATCATCACTAGGGTGTGCATGGGTCAGTTTTGACCAAAAACTATAACCATAACCGCGATGTCAGTTATTGGATAACCATAACTATAACCGATCGGTTATGGTGGTTATGGTTATTCGGTTTTGATGGTTATAGCGGGTCAGTTATGGGCGGTTAACCGCGTATTTAGTTTAGCTAAAAATAGCTTAAAATTTTTAACATGGAATAAATTGTTATTGCATATTTGTATATATTAGTATATTACATAGTATTATTAAAAATATATAATCTATAATATTAATACCAATTATTATCGAATATTCAAATAAAGTGATGATACATTCCATAAATTCAAATAAACATTCAACCAAAACCACAAAATGATATGAAAAACCCATAAGTACTAAAAATCTTCAGTAAAAAACATCAAATATTAAAAATATGGTGAAAAGTCCTAAATCCTACAAAGATTTATTACATGTCGGTTCGGTTCGGTTATGGTGGGTATGGAAAAAACGATAACTATAACTGACCCGCTACTTTCGGTTTTCAAAAAAACCATTAACCGACCCACCGATTTTTTATTTGGTTCGGTTTTTCGGTTCGGTTTTGTCGGTTAATTCGGTTATGGTTCGGTTAATTCGGTTTTTTGCACACCCCTAATCACCACCATTTACATTTATTTTTTAGAATCCTTACATTTCCATATTATCACCACCATTTACATTTATTTTTTAGAGTAAATTACAAGTTTTGTCCTTTATGTTTACACCTAATTGCAGGCGCTGTCGTTTTTTTTCTTCCAAAAGTTTACAGGCGGTGCCTTCCAAAATCTTACACGTTATGTCCTTTAATCCAAACCCAGTTAGATCTTTTGGTTAAATCTGATCATGTGCCTTGCAAATAGTTAACTTTTTATACATACGAATACACTGTTAAGCAAATAGTTTATAAAAGTTAAAGTATTGTAGAAAAAATACAAATAGTGTAAAATAAATAAATAATGTTTGAAAATAAAAACATTACGTATTTTTGTTATCTACCGAATTGCTAAATTTACAATTATTTAAGTTAAAAATGTGACGTAGAAGTCATTAGCACACATAGTGTATAACTCATTAACACATAAGAAAATATTAAAACAAAAAAGTACATTTCTAACGACCCCTACCTCATCACTAGGGGTGCAAAGGAATCGAGCCGAGCTCGTTCAACTTATAAAAGCTCAAGCTCGGCTCAATTCGAGCTTTGTTTCTAAAGCTTGAGTTTGGCTCGTATGTAATTTTTCAAGTTCGAGCTCGGGCACGGTTCGTTTACCATTTATTAATTAATGCGTATTAATTAATTATTATTTTATATATAATTTAGTTATTTTTTATAGAATTTTATAAATAGTAATTATTTTTAGTTTTTAATATATATTTAATCTATTAATAAAAAAACTTGTATAAACAGTAGGCTCGTTTAGTCTTGCAAGCCGGCTTGAGCTCAATAAGCGAAGCTCGGGCTCAGGCTCGTTTACTTAATGAGCTTGTTTTTAGGCTCGCGCTTGTTTAAGCTCGAGCTTTTTTTTCAAACCGAACTCGCGAGTAGCTCGACTTGTTTGCACCCAACTCATCACCAATGGCTTTGCCCTTGAAGGTGGACAACCAACCAAAGGGCGCACCCGTTCATCGCTTGGCTTGTGGCGGTCGTGGCCACATAACCCACGAGCTTAGTGACGGGCGGTGCGATATGGATAGTGTAAGTAATACTCGGTCACTTAGTAACAATTTAGAAAATTAATTATTTTGACTCAAATGAAAACCTTTTTTAATTAGTATTCTTTCTATTGTTTATGTTTTTTAAATCCCTCGTCCCAATTATCAAATTTGAATTTATATATTTAACTCTGGGAATAAAATAAAACGAATTAAATTATTGAAGAATGGGTAGTTAGAACTAATAAAATAAAAGTGTTAATGAAAAGTTGATGAAAGAGTTTAAAAGAGAAATTTAATTTCCTAACTAGAAGTTAATAGTTAGAAGAAATATTAAGACACAAATACATAGGTAGATTTGAGAAAATAAATACTTAAATGGGTTAACAGATCAATCCACTTATTAAATAGGCTATGAAAGAGTTGACTTATTCAATAAACGGGTTGTGTTAGTGTAACACCCTAAAATGTGATGTTTATGAAATATGGTCTTTGCTAGTACCATTTTATGAAATAAACAAATAAAGTTTATTAACCTAGTCAATATGTGTTAGTAAGCAATAAGGATGAAAGAAAGTACATGGACCAATTATGATATTTTGAAAAGTTATATAAAAGGGTCAATATAAGGATTCTTGGTCAAAAAATTATGAATTGGGTGGGTTTGGTGGTGGTGCACGGCTACACCCACAAGAAAGAAAAAGGAAGCTTTCAATTCACCTTCTTGGCTAAAATTGAAGATGGATTCAAGTTGAGATTGATGCATGAACCCGATTTCTTGATGATCTAGTACTCACAATCATGAAGGCACGTGACTAGTATGTGGATTGCGCACCTGGCCAGTGCGCAAGAAGCTAATGACACTCGTGAGACCATGATAATCATCACATGTATGTTCGGTAGGAATGGGGAGTAAGTGGCTGTATAGAAAGGAGTGGTAAAACTCCCAAGCAACTTGGGAGCACTTTATGTTGAATGAATCATAGGAAGAAAAGGTATGAGCCCGTAAGTAAGAACAAACCAATGAAGTAAGAATGAAAGGTTTGAATCCATAGACGAATTCAAACATAAAAGACTGAAAAGTATGAATGAAAGAAATTTGAATCCATAGACAGATTCAAAAATAAAAGAAAGCAAAGCATGAATTAAAAGTTTGAATCTGTAAGCTAGTACGGATCAAACTTATAAGAATGAAAGGTAAGAATGAAAAGTTTGAATCCGTAAGCTAGTACGGATCAAACTTATAAGAATGAAAGGTAAGAATGAAAATGTTTGAAAAGTATTGAATCCTTAAGTAAGTTTGAACTAAACACGTGGGAATGAAAACTGGATCTATAAACAAATAAGGATCGGGTGAAAATGAAGGAGGAAATGTGTTTCTCTCCCTAAATAAGGTAGACTTGAACTTAGTAAAAAGGTGGCGCTGATGGTCTTTCCGGGTTAAGTATGTTACGTTAATAAAAGAATGCATATATCCATGGGACGCATATATGAACACGCGTGGGATGGTTTGAAGGTAGTTATTGAAACCTAGTTAAGGATGTGTTGATTGTTTGTGTCACACCCCGACCGCGTTAAAACAACGAAACCGAGGCGGAAACGTCGGGGAGTGTCGTGGCAGAATTATTGTTTCACAACCATGGATTCAAAAGTTTCGTTTTATTGATTCATTAAGTAATTTACATTGTCTTAAAACAAAACAAACAAGTTAAACATAATCTATCATCGTTATTAAGTCACTAAGGCCTCGTCCAGTCCTAACTGAGCATGCATCCTAGCAATCAACATCATTCAACAACACCTGAAACATATGTAAAAACAAAGTCAGCAAAGAAATGTTGGCGAGCACATAGGTTTTATAAGAGTGTCGGATTCATGGCTCGTTTACATGTTGCAATACCCCTTTAGGCTATAAGAGTCAAAAGTTAAAAACCTTGTTTTGAAAAGTGTATAGTATTGCAGCATTATTAACCAACTCAAATCAAGTTGGTTATAGTTTATAAAAATCTCGAAGCCATGATTCTTAACCCAAAACATTTGTTTAAGTAAATCAAATTGTAAATCACCTCGTTAGTAAAACTCGTATGGTTTATATTATTTAGAAAACATCGTTGTGTGACATCGTTTTAAAATCATTTGCCCAAGTGAACTAAATAATGCTACGGAATGTAATATGATAAAAACACTTATATATAAGAAGTATCAGCGGCGTATCTACCATGTTTTTATCATGTTACACCCGTCTCATTATCTAATCACAACCCAAAACCAATCGTTTGTTCAATTTGTTTAACTCGTTTAAATCCTTCCAAATCGTTTAAATCGCTCTCGTTTTAATTGTGAAACTACTTTTGGTCGTCTCGCTAATAACATCCAAACCTTCGCAACTCGACTATCGCTATTCTCGCATTAACAAACCACCAAAGGGTAAGTTAACAATCACAGATTCAGTCGATACCCACCCCCACACATAACCATGGGTGCAGTCTGATAACGGGATTTGTCAGATCCTATGGTACCATAACCTAATACTGGTCGGTTCAGCCAAAACTAATGAATGTTATTTGTTATGTAAATACGCCCAACAAGTTTGTTCACATTATCGAAATCGTTATTAGTTTTATATAAACCATATCAATCATTTTTGAAACCATCGTTAAAAACATCGAAATCATTTAACACATATGAATCACCCCAAAACAAGTGAAGACAGTAAAATAGGGGAACTATTGTCACGGCCCCCGACCCGGTTTGACCCGTTTCAGGAGTCGCGGGACAGAAATCCCGTGGTATTTAATTAACAGCGGAAGTTTTCTTCAGGATCTTTTTAAAACTGAAATATTTTCTGATTATTCTATTTCACAATTCGGGATAAAACCCGGTAATTTACAATCATATGATTTCTCTGAGAAATCTTTATTTTACAAAACATGTTTCTTTATTTTATATTGAGCCACTTCCTTAAGCTTGTAGTGCTTCACGACACTTTTCCTGGATCACAACAGATCACCTGAAACATGTTTGAAAAAGGTTTTGTCAGCGGGAAATACTGGTGAATCATTCATTTTGCTAAAACGACTCGTTTGTTATAATTTACAGTATTAAGAGCGATTACAATGTTTCTGATATCAAACCAACTACCCACGGTATTTTGTCACTCGACCCATTGGCCCTCCCGTTGTCCAATGGTGTCTGTGACTATGGTCATATCACCCCTTGGCTGCCCCAATGGTGAAGATTATCAAGTAATGTATACAAAACCCCACATACCGGCTGTAATATGGTGACTACAAAGACTTAATCCCTGTAATTATAACTTTGAAAATAAACATGCTTTTGAATTCAAATTTGATAAAAAGAGAATGACTCACATTGCAGATTTAATTGAGCAGAGCCTAGCCTACTGATTAGCCTTTTAACCTAAATTAATAACATGCACACAACTCGGTTAGTAACTTAATACATCATTTACGATAACTCACGAGATTAAAACCTTCACAACGAATGACAAAGTGCGATACTTAAACATCCATCGAATTAACGACGAATGACAAAGCAATAACCCTAATGTGGGCAGCACTTAAACATCCATTGGATAGTTTAATCGATCGGACATTGAATCGTATCAGCGATCGAGTTATTACCCTGTATTGCGGCAGCACTTCGTGAATTGTGTGTGTTGTGGGACTGTTTATGCTATAACTCAACGTACAATTGGAATTTTTACGTCGAACTGAAGCCAGGAATCAAGTCCCAGACTCTACTATTTATACACAAAATTTGACCCCCCTCGCGTGACGCGAGGGGTACCCCTAGGGGCGTCGCGTGGCGCGACGGGTCACACCCTATTATAGGGTAGCCCCGTGTGTGTGTAGGCTTGCTGAGTCGACAGAATTGTGAAATTCGATTTTGACAGCTTTTTATTTGGATAATCGTAACTAGGGTTTACCCCCTGAGTTTTAGGGGCCCTGATCCTGATTCTGATTGTTCTGAAAATTTTAGGGTTTATACAGAATCACTTGGGTATCTTAATTAGGGTTTCCTATTGGATGAAATAATAAAATAAATAATAGTTTTGATGAGAGTTGTTACATCCTCCCCACCTTAATAAAAATCTCGTCCTCGAGATTTACTGGAATAATTGAGGATACTTTCTTTTCATTTCTGATTCTAGCTCCCAAGTGTATTCGGATCCTCGTTTCGAATCCCACTTGACTTTAACCAATACTAGTCGTTTGTGTTTGAGAAACTTGATCTTGCGGTCTTCTATCTGAATTGGTTTCTCAACAAATTTTATCTTTTCATTTACCTCTATATCTTGAAGAGGTATTACCAGGGATTCGTCTGATAGACATTTCTTGAGGTTGGATACATGAAATACATCATGTACTCCAGCTAACTCTTCTGGTAGTTGTAAACGATAAGCAACTGGTCCTATACGTTGGATCACTAGAAATGGTCCTACGTATGTTGGACTTAACTTTCCTTTCTTACCGAATCGAATTACTCCTTTCCAAGGTGAAACTTTCAAAAGTACTTTGTCTCCTACTTGAAATTCCAATGGCTTTCGTCTATTATCTGCATAACTCTTCTGGCGATCTCTAGCCGTCTTTAATCTTTCTTTGATTTGAGTAATCTTGTCGGTTGTTTCTTGTACTATTTCAGGACATGACAATTGATTTTCTCCTATTTCTGCCCAACAAACTGGAGTTCTGCACCTTCTTCCATACAGTGCTTCGAATGGGGCAGTTTCAATACTTGAATGATAACTATTGTTATAGGAGAATTCAATTAATGGTAAATGATCGTCCCAATTCCCACCAAAATCTATCACACATGTTCTGAGCATGTCTTCTAGAGTTTGTATCGTCCTTTCACTTTGCCCGTCTGTTTGTGGATGATATGCAGTACTCAGATTTAGTCGAGTTCCCATTGCTTCTTGGAAACTTGTCCAGAAATGAGAGGTGAAACGACTATCTCTATCTGATACAATGGAGAGTGGAACTCCATGTAGGGATACGACTTCATCTACATACAATTTTGCCAACTTTTCCATGCTAAAGGTTTCTTTCATAGGTAAAAAGTGAGCTGATTTGGTTAATCGATCCACAATTACCCAAATCGCATCATTACCTTTTCTGGTTTTGGGTAACTTAGTAACAAAATCCATTGTTATGAGTTCCCATTTCCATACAGGTATTTCTAATTGTTGTAGTAGACCTGAAGGTTTTTGGTGTTCTGCCTTAACTTGTGAACAAGTAAGACACTTAGAAACATATCTAGCTATATCCTTCTTCATGCCTATCCACCAGAAATTCTTTCTTAAATCTTGGTACATCTTATTGTTTCCAGGGTGCATGATATACCTAGATTTATGGGCTTCTTCTAAAATCTTATTTCTTAATTCTCCCTGCTTAGGTACCCATATTCTGCTTTTGTGGAATCTCCAAATTCCATCAGCTCCTTGTTCTAATTCTTTTATTCGTCCCTTCATTCCTTCAGCATCATCCTTGATTGCTGTTTCTTGAATATTCTTCAATTGTTCCATTAAATCTAACTGTAGATTTAACCTAAGAGCACGAACTCGTCGTTGTTTCTCATGGTACTTACGACTTAAGGCATCTGCAACTACATTTGCCTTTCCTTCATGATATTGAATATCACAGTCGTAGTCACTTAGGATTTCCATCCATTTCCTTTGTCTCATGTTTAACTCTTTTTGCCCAAATATATATCTTAAACTCTTATGATTTGTATAGACAGTAAATTTACTTCCATACAGATAATGTCTCCAAATCTTAAGGGCAAAAATTACGGCTCCTAATTCTAAGTCATGAGTCGTATAGTTTTCTTCGTGCTTTTTCAATTGTCTTGAAGCATACGCAATTACCTTCTTTCGTTGCATTAGCACACATCCAAATCCTAGTTTTGAAGCATCACAATATACTTCAAAATCTTCAGTTCCCTTCTGGTAAGGCTAAGATTGGAGCATTGGTTAATTTCTGTTTCAAGATCCTAAAGGCTTCTTCTTGTTTAGGTCCCCATTCAAACTTAACTGCCTTACAGGTTAGCTTAGTTAATGGTACAGCTATTTTGGAAAAAATCCTTAATAAACCGTCTATAGTATCCAGCTAAACCTATAAAACTTCTAATTTCCATTGCGGATTGCGGAACCTTCCATTTGGTAATTGCCTCTATCTTAGCAGGATCTACATGAATACCTTTATGATTCACCATGTGTCCTAGGAATTGCACTTCTTGTAACCAAAATTCACACTTCGAGAATTTGGCGTACAACTTTTCTTTTCTTAACAAAGTTAAGAGTGCATGCAAGTGCTGACAATGTTCGTCTTGACTTTTGGAATAAATAAGTATATCGTCAATGAAGACAATTACAAATTTATCCAGGTACGGTTTACAAATCCTATTCATCATGTCCATGAATGCTGCAGGTGCATTCGTTAATCCGAAGGGCATGACTGTAAACTCGTAATGACCATACCTAGTTCTGAAAGCAGTCTTAGGTATGTCTTCTTCTTGTACCTTCAATTGATGATATCCAGAACGTAAGTCAATATTAGAAAAATATCTAGCTCCTTGAAGTTGATCGAAAAGATCATCAATCCTAGGTAATGGGTATCGATTCTTAATTGTAACTTTATTCAATTCTCTATAATCAATACACATTCTCATCGAACCATCCTTCTTCTTTACAAACAACACCGGTGCTCCCCACGGGGATGAACTAGGTTGTATGAATCCTTTACTTAGTAATTCATCTAATTGCTTTTTTAGTTCTAACATTTCTGTGGGAGCTAACCGATAAGGTGCCTTGGCTATCGGTATAGTTCCGGGAATTAAATGAATTCTAAATTCTACCTCCCTATCTGGTGGTAATCTTGGTAACTCTTCTGGGAATATATCTGGGTATTCTGAGACTACAGGAATCTCCTTAAGTTCTTTACCCTTAGTACTAATGATTACTGAAATCATATATACTATTCCTTGCTTTCGTTCATAACTAGCAACTTTCATTACTGAGATGAACTTCATGGGCTTACGTGGTTTGTCTCCTGTAATCATAATTACTTCTCCGGTGGGTGCTTGAATTTCTATGGAATTCTGATCACAAAGAATTCGAGCATGGTTGGCTACTAACCAATCCATTCCTAACACAACATCCAATTCGGCTAATTTCATAGGTAATAGGTTTGCAAAAAATTTATGACCTGAGAGTTCTATATTTTCCTTTTGCAAAACTTTATCTATGCTAACAGAATTTCCGTTTGCCGTTTCGACTGTAAAAATCTGCCTAAGTTTGGTTAAAGGTAAATTAAAAGCTTGGCAGAATGAAGTATTGATAAAACTTTGGTTTGCACCAGTGTCAAATAATACTTTTGCATACACGTTGTGAACTAGGAACGTACCAGCTATCACGTCAGGAATCATCTCGGCTTCCTGAGTAGTTAACTGAAAGGCTCGAACATTCTTCTTAGTAGCTCCATCGGCTGTCTTGGCTTTGTTGTCTGCTGATTTGACCTATTTAGGACATTCTGTTTTGAAATGTCCTGTTTCTCCACAATTGTAACAAATTGTGGATTTCTTCCTGCAATTTTCTTCCCGATGTCCTACAACTTTGCAAAAATTGCAGATTATATTACATTTTCCAAAATGTTTCCTTTTGCAATTCCTGCAGTAAGGCGGATTGGAGGATTGTCCTGTTCCTCTTTTCCTGAAACTGCTGTTATTACCCGTACGAAATCCTTGGGTAATTTTCTGAGCCAGTTCCTTTTTCTTGTTTTCATCTCTTGTGCGTACCAACTCGTCAGTGAGGGTGTTAGGTAATTCCACTGCATCGTTAATAGTACGAGGTCTCGCAGCTTTAACGATATTGCGAATTTCGCCAATCAATCCCCAAATATAGCGAGAAATGAGTACCGGTTCTGGCGAAGCCAGCGTTGGTACTACTCTAGCATATTCAAAGAATGTCGAAGTATAACCGCGACAATCTACACCCATCATTCGATGGTTTAAGAACTTATTCGCCATTTGATCTTTTTCATATTCGAGACAGAATTTTCTTTCTACAAGACACTTAAATTCTTCCCAATTCATAGCATACGCCATCATCCTTCCTTTTCTTGTAACACTGTGTTCCACCATTCTAGCGCCCCTTCCTTAAAAAGATTTGACGTGTACATGACCTGATCATCCTGGGCACATTTACTTATTGTAATTACTGCCTCGGTTTTCTCTAACCAACGCAGTACCGCAGTTGCTCCTTCATTGCCTGCAAACTCAGATGTTTTACAAGCAAGAAATTCTTTGTAAGTGCAACCAGGCGTTGTAGTTTTCATTTTCTTAGGGAGCGGAGCCTGCCATGGATTATTATCATGATTAGTATGATTACCGCCTCCATTTACGCTATTACTGAAGTTATCTTCAGAAATACGTTTGCTAGGAATGATTTGTTGAGGTTCGATTGGATTTCTAACAGCAGCAACTATTGCTGGAATAGCGTTGGCTATCCCTTGAGCAACGATATTTTCTATATCTTGCCTATTTAGAAATTGGTCCTTGTTGGTGCATGCGTCTGTCGACTTCGTCTTGTATCGAGTCTAGGACTAAAATTGTTAGATATGTTATACGTTTTAGAATGTGTTTAATGTAATTTAGCTTGAAAGTGGTGATTTCCCTTGAAAATGTCACTTGACAGTTTCAAGCTAAATCAATTCTTATTGATTTCCCTTGAAAGTGTCATGTGTCATTTCAAGCTAAATCAAGATTTACCTTGAAAGTGGCATGTCATTTCAAGCTAAATCTCCTCCACTATATATACCATTCAAGCTAAATCATTTGTAACTTTCATAGATTTTTCGGTCAGAGCAACGAAGTGCTGCCAAAGTGTTGTCAGGTTGTAAACGTCATACAAATCAATAGAAACAACAGTTTAAGGTGTAAACTCGCTGAATTGACCTCGGTTTGTTCGTTTCCGCCGCTCAAACTGAGATAAACTCTTCTGATCGACTCGTTTGGGTCCGAATTCGATCCTACAAGTGGTATCAGAGCTCAGGAGGAAGAGTTCATATCAATTCAGCCACAAATTCTGTTTTTCTACTCCTTCTTTTCAAAATTAAAAAAAATTTTACGGTTAAAATTGGCTCAAATTCTCACATAACGTGCGTAATGATGTTCTAACAAACCCTTGAAAGTTTCAAAACTTAATTCGTTCATTTACTTGTTCAATCGGACCAAAATCAGATCGTTTTTGCTGACATCATCATGTTTTAGCTTGAAAATAGTTAATAATTTCGCTTGAAAGTTAACATTTGTCAGATTTCGCTTGAAAAATAGGACATGTGTCTAGTTGATTTCGCTTGAGTGTTGACATTTTGATCAGATTTCGCTTGAAACTTACTTGTTGATTTCGCTTGTATTCACAAATATCATGATTTAGCTTGAGATTAGTTGATAATTTCGCTTGAAATGAGTGCTGAGTTTACTTGAGTGGATTTCGCTTGAATCTGACACACCGATTGAAATTACACTGTTTGAATACTTTGTTGATTTGCTTGAAAGTACATCGATTTATGTGAATATCGTAAATTGGAAGTCAGATTGTATGTTGAATATCTCGGTTTAAACAAAATCATGTGAAGGTACATTGAAGTTGATGTTGTCAGTAGTTGGAGAAGACATCACATGCTTGTGTAGAGTTGCATGAGAACATATAAAAGTATTATATGGTTAAAGCAAATTGTCGGTTCATATACATGTGTGTTTGTGTCAGAAAGAATTAATAAGTTTCATGTAATTGTCGTCGAGTAGTGAAAAGGAAAATTAAATTCATTGCATGTGAGTTTGGGGTGTTTGCCATAATCAAAGTGTAGGTCCAATGAAAATCGAGTGATAATAACAATTGTCAGTCAACATTAATTGAAAAATTAAATCCAAGTTAATTCAGTGATCTAATGGATTTGTATTGGTAAGAGTTGTCGGCTTAGTGGGTTTTTGTAATCAGTCCATCATATATCTTCGGCTCACTAAAGTCAAATTTGTGAAATAGTAAAGGTGTCAACTCATTATTGTTGTCGATTTGTCGAGTAAAAGTCAGTAAATGTCTTCGGCCCAAGGTTCAGTATCTTGTGATTCATGTGTTGTTGTTTTTGTTAAGTGTTTGTTTGTAACTTCTAAAGTGTTTGCTGAAATAGTGTAGTGATATATTAGTTTGTCAGTTTGTCTGTTGTCATTTGTCGGTAGTCAGGTCATAAGGTTTGGAGCACGGTTCGATAAGTACGTTTGATCAGTCAAGTCGTTTTTGTGTGATCAAGTCGCGTATTAAAGTCATCGACTCGATTGAAATTTTCGTACAGTTTGGAGTTCAAAGGTTTCAAAGGGTCAGGTCAATCGAATTCGATCTAGGTCATTCAGTCTGCACAGTTGGTCAACGTTTCGCACAATGTGTCAACCTTCAATCCGCTCAAAACAGTCACCAGTCCGAGTACCTATTTGTTTCGATTAATTGATAAATCTTTAAACTGATTGTGTTTTGTTGGTGTGTTGTCATTTGTCAGGTACTTGTCGGTTTCTACAAGAGATTCAAGTTGCTAAAAAGGAATGGATTCCGAGTTCTACAACGCATTTGCTACACCCTCGACTACTCCAGCTTCAATTGCTCAAAACATGAATGCTGAAAACGAAACCGGAATAATGCAAAAACCCCCGAAGCTCATGGGTATTGAAGATTATCACGGATGGAAGAAACGGTTTGAAAATTGGGTTCAGGCGAATCATCTAAGAGCTTGGGAGAGCATCGAAACTGAGTATGAGAGACCAAAGAATACAATGGGAGCTGATAAAATCATTTCTGAATTTACTGAACAAGAGAGGGAAAGTTATAAAGGAGAGAAAATGATGATCAATTTGTTACAACAAGCAGTAAAAGAAGATATATTTGTGTTGCTTCAACATGATGAAAATTCTTATTCTATCTGGGAAGCTCTTCAAAAGAAGTTTGAGGGAAGCACTGAAATGTTACAAAGTAAAACAACTTTGTTGAAAAAAGAGTTTGAATTATTTACATGCATGCCTGGTGAAACAACAAAGAGTCTTATTGAAAGATATTGTCATCTTGTACGCACCATGTCACAATTGAAGATTACAAAAACTCCAGCAGAATGGGTTGAAAAGATTGCTGACGCGTTACCGCAAAAGGAATGGAGTACTTATCTGATGATATTAAAGAATTCTGGACAGTTTAAAAGGTTATCGATTGCACAGTTTATAGAAAAGTTGGAGGCACAGGATCTGGAGCAGCAGAAAATTGCTAGAATGAATAGTTCAACTCATCAACAAGATATTAAATTGTATTATAAAGGAAATGTTCAAACT
Organism: Helianthus tuberosus; assembly: GCA_030545235.1. Taxonomy (NCBI): domain Eukaryota; kingdom Viridiplantae; phylum Streptophyta; class Magnoliopsida; order Asterales; family Asteraceae; genus Helianthus; species Helianthus tuberosus. Next base: position 77,069,424 of record CM060408.1, read on the forward strand.
GCTGAAGTCAGTCCAAAGATACAAACTGCATTTAGTGCTGGAAATCAGTCTACACCTAGCAGTCACGGATCAGTCAACACTAGTGGGTTCTCAACGGTGAATCCTCCAAGTGTTCAAAGTTCATCTGCTGGAAATGGTCATCTAATTCAGTGCAATGTGGCTTTACATCTTCAAAATGGTCAAAATTATTCTGAAGAAGTTGTAAAGCATCATATGGGATTATTGGTCACTGCATTAGAGTCTTATGAAGGGTTGATTGCTGGAAGAATTGGTAATCCGATGCTCACAAAGGAAGATTATGACCAAATCAATGCAGAAGAGCTGGAACTGATGGATATTAAATGGGCTTTAGCTAGTGTTTTGAGGAGAGCAGAAAAATTTAGATTGGTTACAGGAAGAAATGATTTCTTGGATGCGAATCTTTCTAATCTTGGATTTGATAAATCTAAAGTTGTCTGTTTTCGTTGCAGGGAGAAAGGTCACTTTAAAAGAGAGTGCAAGAATCAGGAACCGAGAGGAGCAAAGGAGTCATCTGGGAAAGATGATTACTATCGAAAGTCTATATATCAGCAAATCACTCATCAACCACATCAACAAAAAGAGCCACAAACAGCTCATGGAAGAATGATCGAAGATGCAAACAGGAAAGCTTACCACGGTATCGTTGATCAAGATGATGAGAAAATGGCTGAGGGATTTAGCTGGGACAAGTACATTCCAGCTGATTTAAATGTTGGAGCGTTTATTGCTCATATTATTCGAAAGCCGGAAATGCTGAAGGAATGGATGGAAGTGTTATCTGATGAAGAGAAAAGTGAAGATGAAGGATCTGTTTCATCTGAAAACAGTTTGTCAGAGACAAGTGATACTGATGAAGAAATTGAACAGATTAATATTGGAAAAACTCACTTATCTTCTGATAGTTTTGAATTTTATTTTGCAGAAAAATTGAAGAAACTGAAAGAGGAGAAAGCTGAAAAAGATTTGAAAAAGGTCAAAGTGGTTGAGAAGATTGTGGAAGTTGAAAAGATAGATGAAGTTGAGAAGATCATTGAAATCACAAAACCTTGTCTTAAATGTTTAGAGTCTTGTAAACAATGTATAGAGAAAGATGAGAGGTTTAGTGAGTTAGAAAAGTTGAAAGAAAAGTTGTTGTTTGATGTAAAAAATTTGAAAAAGTCATATGATGTATTGAACAGAACTGTGAATAGTCTGGAGAAGACTAACTCTGAAAGAGAAAAAGCTTTGAAGATGATGAATGCTACCATGATGACAAAGCAAAAAGAGATAAATATGTACATAGAAGAATGTGCAAAGTGGAAGAAAGAGTTGGATAGTGAAGCAACTGAGAACGAAAGAATCAGAAGATTGCTGCAAAGTTACAAAGGTTGTGACTACATAATTGATAGAATTTATCCAACAGTTGAAGGATTTGAAGCGTTTAAAGGTGAAGAAACAAAGCCAAAGAAGAAAAAGGATACTGGTAAGAAACAGGGTGTCTGTTATAATAAGTGTCCGCCTCCGATTTGGGAAGGGTACTCGTCTAGGAAACCTAACGAGGAAGAACTAAAACAGGCGGTCAATATTAAGTTAGAATCCGAGATAACCAATGTTTTACCGGACAATATTGATGTCACGTTCACAGCGTCCGACACAGATCATGAGTCCGAATTGATAAAAAGAGTGGTTGATCAGGTGTTGGATAAGGATGAGGAGTCAGAGTCAAAGTCAGAATCCGAAAGTTCGTGTCAGTCAGTCAGGAGTTCGAGTTCGTCCGAAAAGAGTTCAAAGTCGTCGGGAAAACGGGTTTACAGTAAAGAGTTTTTGTTGTCAAAATCTAATTTGAATGATGAAACATTTGAAGTTGTGTATACTTTGAATGATTCTGACAAATTATATTTTGATAAAGAGTTTCCAATAAGAAGTGTTCGTTTTGACATGATCAAAAAGGTTTTCAAAATGACAGAAATTAATATTTCTGAAATAAAAGATTTAAATCTTACTGGAAAATCTAAGAAATACACTTCAAGAGTTCAACAACGTTTAAACAAGAAAAAGAATTACAATTATGGTTCAGATTTTCAAAAGAAATCAAACCATAAGTGTAATTTCAAAAAGAAAGGATTAGGTTTTATTCCACCTGAAAACTATAAAAATGAAAAATATGTTCGAGATTTTAAATCAAAAATGACATATGTTGCAGGAACTAGTCATGAAGAAGAAGCAAAGAGCTCATTCTGGAAACAGTCAAACAAGGAGTTTCTTGCTGAAAAGATGAAGAATGGAGCTTATCAATGGAAAGAAACAAGAACCTGTTACAGATGTAATGAAGTTGGTCACATTGCATGGAACTGTCCTAAGGCAACCAACACAAAACAGGGAGTTTCAGAAAAACTCAAAGAAGTAGTTGTTGATAAAACCGAACCACCAACTGAACGATTTAAAGTGTTTAAAAACTCTACATATGAAGTTGGTGAGTGTTCGAAAAGATTTTACAAGAAAAGGGGAAATCTTGACAATCAAGCTTGGGTTGTTAAGAAATCAGAGGTAAAATCTGGCGATGAATCTGATTCCATAAAGTCAGAGGAGCCACAATTTGATGAGAGTGTTGAAAAATCAGTTCTTTCAATGGATGATGAGAACTTTCCACCATTGAGTACTGAAAATTTTAAATCAAAAGTCAGGAAAGTTGAGATCTCTAATCAATTTTATTCTGATAAGAATGAATTTGATGTTGAGAAAGCGTTTAATGGGAATGTAAAGAAAATTTTCAGAAAGATGGTCGATGGGAAGGTTAAAGGGGTAAAAGAGTTTTATGCTAAGAAGAAAACAACTTACACCCCAACTGCTTCTGAATTGAAAACACCCAAGGCTGGTCAGGCTTGGGTGGATATTTTCTTTCATTGAAAAACCTGACTTGCCGGAGATCCCAAGTTTGTAATTGCGGACCAGGAATAGGCATCTTTCTTAGTGATTGATTGTGTGATTGAATCTTAAAGTTTGTTAAAATTTACAGATTGAGGAATTGCCGGAGCTTCCAAGTTGGTAAGTGAGAAGCAGGAATCGGCATTTTGATTGGTAAAATGGTTTGTGTAGATGTTTTATTCCTACATGTGATTAATTGTGTTGGATATACTTATAAGTGGTAAGAGGTTGATTCTGGCAAAGTGATTACTCAAGGTCATTAGGTTGAACTTGATGTAATCCTGATATATGTGATTGAATGAACAAGATGATGAACCCGCCCTACAAGTGGTTAAAACAAAACTTATTTTCCGAAAAAATTATTTTGGTTAAAACAAACTTAAGTGTTTTGAAATCATAATGAGAAAATAGTTTTGTGTAAGGGGGAGTTCTGATTGTTTATGCCATGTGGATGGCGAATTGATGCGATTTGATATCGGTTGTCACGTTGTTTGTACAGTTTGTTTTCAAATTTCCTAAAATGTGTTTGCATTTTAGGGGGAGTAGAAAATTTCAGAAAATCCAAAAACATTTGAAAATTTGAAAAATACAAAAACATGATAAAATTAAAAAAATGAGTTTTGTTGTGAATAGAGGAAATGATAGTACATCAGTAGACTGTCACAACATGCTAAAGAAATGAAATGTTAAAATGTGATAAACAATCTCACTGCGGATATGCCAGTAGGTTTTTGTACATTTAGTAGATTGTGACGAGATATAAACCTAAATTTCAAACTTGCTTATATCGTGGGGAAACATCTCTCGGATATATGGGTAACCCCCGAAATCTCGTTTGAAAGGTCTCATAATCTGATATAGTAGGTCTTTATACTCAATGATGTCTGGGGTATTATTCCGGGACTTCTGCTGAATGGTGGTTCTGACCTAGTCCTTGGATAATACTTTTCACAATGCTTGAAACATAGCATAAACCCTCAGCATGCTGATGAAACAATAAAATTGATAGTCGCTGCTGTTGTAGCTAAAAGATCCTCTAAAGGGGACATACCGAAAAGTCGAAGCCGATATCTCTCTGCGTATACGGAAGTATCGACCTGAGATCCCTCGGCCCTCGCATTACCTAATTTATATACAGATATCATTTGTGTCATAATTACCTGTAAGACTGATTATTGGTATCTGGATACGGGAGTATATTCTGAGGTGGGACACGCGATTGAGTTTAAGTATCTAAGACATTAATATCGTATCTCGAAACAGTTGAACTTTGTGTGAAAATTTAAGTGGACAGGTATACTGACAATCTAGGTGAATTGTTTAAAACTTAAAATGAAATGAAGCTTAACGGTGTTGGTGATTTGTCTCAGAAACTGATATGATCCTCTTACACAAACTCACAAAAAATAGTGTTTGTAAATATTTCTTTACTGCATTTCTTTTTCTTCAAAAATCCAAAAAGATTTTCAGTGTGTTTTAGCATAAATTTTGAAAAATTCAAAAAGATTTTTGGCAACTGATGTTGGAAAGCTGATTTTCAAAGTTCCAAGTGCTAAACATGATGACATTGATGTAAGGGGGGGTGTGTCTTAAATTGTCAAAATATGTTTTTAAAATCAACAAGTGGTTCATTATGTATTTGTGATCTGAGGGAGAGTGAGTGTTGGTGCATTCAAATTGTTAAATCTAGAAATTCATTTCTGGGTTAAGAATGTGCAGGAATAGTAAAGTTTCAATTCTGAATCTGAAGACAGAGTGCCAGGTTCCGATACCTTAGGAATGTGTGATTTCAACAAGCCAGACTGTGATCTCAGCATATCGAAAGGGGGAGTCTGAAGACATCCAAATAGAGATTGTTCGTGAGGAGTTTATTAATGCTGAAGAGGAAAGAAAAGAGAGAAGATTTGAGGATGCTTTACAACGTCAGATACTTTAAAGAGTTTAAAAGGACTGATGAAGACTGAAGATGCGAAGACTCGACACTTAAGACTCGTCAACATTCGAGGGGGAGTCTGTTGGTGCATGCGTCTGTCGACTTCGTCTTGTATCGAGTCTAGGACTAAAATTGTTAGATATGTTATACGTTTTAGAATGTGTTTAATGTAATTTAGCTTGAAAGTGGTGATTTCCCTTGAAAATGTCACTTGACAGTTTCAAGCTAAATCAATTCTTATTGATTTCCCTTGAAAGTGTCATGTGTCATTTCAAGCTAAATCAAGATTTACCTTGAAAGTGGCATGTCATTTCAAGCTAAATCTCCTCCACTATATATACCATTCAAGCTAAATCATTTGTAACTTTCATAGATTTTCCGGTCAGAGCAACGAAGTGCTGCCGAAGTGTTGTCAGGTTGTAAACGTCATACAAATCAATAGAAACAACAGTTTAAGGTGTAAACTCGCTGAATTGACCTCGGTTTGTTCGTTTCCGCCGCTCAAACTGAGATAAACTCTTCTGATCGACTCGTTTGGGTCCGAATTCGATTCTACAGTCCTCCGGGTGTTGCTCAGATTGATTAACCTCATTAACTGGTTCATTATTAGCGTTTTCCATCTGATATATATATAATTTATTAGTATCAAATAAATAACAATTATACATAAAACAATCATACAAATTTCACAACACACCTATAGTCAAAACTTTCGATTTCTTGATTTCCATTTATATTTAATAGTATGCATCAATACACATTATTATCTTACAAAGTTTTATTTTAGGTTATTTCACAAGATTAGATTATTATTGCTATTATACAACCACAGTCTCATAAACCCCTTATCCCTTGTCAGCTGATATTTTAATAACGGCGTTCCCTCTCATCGTACTTCCAGGAGATTTGTTCTCCTACTTCCCTGATCCTATTTCCTGCATCCATTAACTCCTCGCCAAAGTGGCGGAGTTCAGCTAAATTCTCATTGCTCATAGGTGGATTAGCTATAGGTTCTGGGTCGAATTGAGGAAGAAAGGAATTAGGACTGTTGAGCAGGTTTTGGAACTGCCAATCATTTGTCCACCACTCGTCCATTCCTAAAGGTTGGGTGTGAATTATAGGTTCTGGGATTGCTGGTTCCAAATTTATTGGAAGTTGAGTTTCAATAGGATGAGTAAAAACATTTGTATTGACAGGCTTAATAGTATCACAACTTGCCAATATAAAATCTAGCTCTTCCTGCAATGTCATTTCCTGGTTTTGTTTAGAGCTTTCCCCAATTTCTATCTGGGTTTGTTTAGAACCTCCTCCAATCTCCATTTCTATTTGCTTAGAATATTCTTCAAACTGTATTCCCATCTGCCTAGACTCTTCCCCGACTTCAATTCCCTTCCCTTTATCTAAGGGATTTTCTATTTTGGGAATCTTTCTAGTGGCGGGTTTCCTCCTACGCACACGCCTCCATCCCATGAATCTTTTCCTTTTCTTGGGCTTGGGTTTCTCTGGAGGTGGAGCATTGAATTCCATGGGTTCTTCTATATCTGGTATATACCTATTGAAATCTCTGGAAACCTCTATTTTTACCGGATAGAGATTTAAATTCTGAAGGGCGTCAGACAAGTCACTCATGCTGTTTAGCAAAATACACACAATTACTAATTAAAATTTTATAACAAAATTTCATAGATAACCTTTAAATATTATTTCATATTGGGTAACTACAAAACAACTGAAATTTTAAAACACACTAGGATTTATTATAAATTTATTTATTTATTGGATAAAGTTTTTGGCTTATAAATAATAAGGTTGCTAAAACTTGAGTCAGATTATTTTAAATATTTGTATTAACTGCTACGGTGGCTAGCATATAAAGATCTGCCCATTTCTCATCTAACTTGTCTTCCCAAGGTGATTTACTGGTTAATTCCTGGGTTTCCTGTTTAATCTTCTTTTCTCGGAATTTCTTTATTTTCTCCTGACTTTTCTTAAAAATCAAACTTCTTTTATTAGGAGAAAGTGGTTCCTCATATTGTGCCTTTCGCACAAATATTCCTTCTTCAGGAATTACAGAGTGATTTGAGGATTTGGTTTGGGATGAACTTCCCTTCTCGTTTGATGACCTATCTAATTTAAGATAGATGTTTGAAAGCTTTTACTTACCCATACTGTACACAAATATTCAAATAATAAAACATATAATCACAAAATGGCAATTAAAATTAAGTATTTGCTAAATACTTAATTGGCTTAAATCAATGGCTCTGATACCACCTTATTTCTGTCACGGCCCCCGACCCGGTTTGACCCGTTTCAGGAGCCCCGGGACAGAAATCCCGTGGTATTTAATTAACAGCGAAAGTTTTCTTCAGGATCTTTTTAAAACTGAAATATTTTCCGATTATTCTATTTCACAATTCGGGATAAAACCCGGTAATTTACAATCATATGATTTCTCTGAGAAATCTTTATTTTACAAAACATGTTTCTTTATTTTATATTGAGCCACTTCCTTAAGCTTGTAGTGCTTCACGGCACTTTTCCTGGATCACAACAGATCACCTGAAACATGTTTGAAAAAGGTTTTGTCAGCGGGAAATACTGGTGAATCATTCATTTTGCTAAAACAACTCGTTTGTTATAATTTACAGTATTAAGAGCGATTACAATGTTTCTGATATCAAACCAACTACCCACGGTATTTTGTCACTCGACCCATTGGCCCTCCCGTTGTCCAATGGTGTCTGTGACTATGGTCATATCACCCCTTGGCTGCCCCAATGGTGAAGATTATCAAGTAATGTATACAAAACCCCACATACTGGCTGTAATATGGTGACTACAAAGACTTAATCCCTGTAATTATAACTTTGAAAATAAACATGCTTTTGAATTCAAATTTGATAAAAAGAGAATGACTCACATTGCAGATTTAATTGAGCAGAGCCTAGCCTACTGATTAGCCTTTTAACCTAAATTAATAACATGCACATAACTCGGTTAGTAACTTAATACAGCATTTACGATAACTCACGAGATTAAAACCTTCACAACGAATGACAAAGTGCGATACTTAAACATCCATCGAATTAACGACGAATGACAAAGCAATAACCCTAATGTGGGCAGCACTTAAACATCCATCGAATAGTTTATTCGATCGGACATTGAATCGTATCAACAATCGAGTTGTTACCTTGTATTGTGGCAGCACTTCGTGAATTGTGTGTGTTGTGGGACTGTTTATGCTATAACTCAACGTACAATTGGAATTTTTACGTCGAACTGAAGCCAGGAATCAAGTCCCAGACTCTACTATTTATACACAAAATTTGACCCCCCTCGCGTGACGCGAGGGGTACCCCTAGGGGCTTCGCGTGGCGCGACGGGTCACACCCTATTATAGGGTAGCCCCGTGTGTGTGTAGGCTTGCTGAGTCGACAGAATTGTGAAAACTCGATTTTGACAGCTTTTTATTTGGATAATCGTAACTAGGGTTTACCCCCCCCCCCTGAGTTTTAGGGGCCCTGATCCTGATTCTAATTGTTCTGAAAATTTTAGGGTTTATACAGAATCACTTGGGTATCTTAATTAGGGTTTTCGATTGGATGAAATAATAAAATAAATAATAGTTTTGATGAGAGTTGTTACAACTATGTACTCACATCGAAGTGCAAAGTATCCTCAATCTAAAGAACTCAACAAAGCTCAAGCAAACCAAAGAAATCAAGCAGCACCTAGAAATCGGATCACTAGATAAATAATCGACACCAAAATCGGAAGATCGGATAGATTGAGGTCTTGTAAACCAAATGAGTATTGGAACTCATGTGATATGGTTTAACAAAGCCTACATTCTGAATCGGAACCTACCCTAAGTGATTTCGACCCGTTACGACCCATTAAGGTAGCTTATGCTACTTTAACTCGTCGTTTACGTAAATGCGCGTTCGAGACGTCTACCTCGTCCTATGACAAGTATTATATGCCTAAACATGTTTAAATATGTTGCATAATCAGTTATGTGACAAAAGTTTAAGTTACATATGCTTGAAATCCAATTATGCATGAAAATGGCATTTTGGTCATTTTCCTAGGGCATGAAAAGGGCATTTTGGTCATTTTCCTAAGGCAGAATGTCAAAAACAGTCCCCGCAAGTCCAAAACTTGATATTTGATGCATTTTTGACACGTTTAAGCCCCGTTAACCCCATTTCAAGGCTCTAAAATAAAGTTAAAGTATAGGGAACTTAAAATATGCTCAAAAATATCTCGGATGTCGGTTCGTTTGCTCGTACGGTTGCATTATTCGGTTAATTACGACGGAAGTCGTAACGGACGCAAAAACGATCCAAATTGCGCGACGAATGGAATTTTAGCATTCCAAATTCTAAAATAAAATATTTTAATGATTACAAAAATTTTTGGATGTCCGGATATATTCAGAACGTAAAATATGCGCGAAAATGCAAACTTATGCACTTTTTGACGCTTTTAATACCTATTGATCAAGAATGTTTATTTTTGCGCACCAAACACCTCAAAGCCTATTTCTAAGCTATGTAAAGGATATTTAGGGCATTTTTAACTTATGATCAAGTTCCGGAATGTTCGTTACAGAACGAATCGGCATACTTTTGCAGTTTGACACAAATAGTCCCTGCGATCGAATAGACTTGTTTTCAACACACCAAACCATCCAAAACTTATTTCTAAGTTATGTAAAGGTTATTTAAGGTACGTTAAGACTATGTCACTATTTCGGAGTGTTTTTCGTGTTAAACTGATTGCGTTTACGCACCAGTTTGTGTATAACCTTCCAGAAAGAGATTTAGAGCTTGAAATCTAACTCGAATCGAATCGAAAAATCATCAAACACAAATACACATATAATAACACCAAAAACATTGTTTTATTGATAATTGATATTGTTTTACATTGTACATCGATTACAGAGCACAGTTGTCACAGTTTGACCTTGTTAGAGTCAAATGGGTCATGTGAGTAAGTAGGAAATTTCGTCCCGAAATTTTAACTAGAGGAAGTTTGTGAAAACAAATGCGGATATTTCGCTTTCATATGGTCCTCACATTCCCAAGTAAACTCTGGGCCACGTTTAGACTCCCAACGAACTTTGAACAATCGAATTCGCTTGTTCTTCAGCTGTTTGACTGCACGGTCAATTATCTCCACAGGTTTCTTGAAAAAGTGCATAGTCTCATCAACTTGAATCTCGTCGAGTGAAATATGAAGATCAGGATCGACCAAACACTTTCGTAAATTGGACACATGGAATGTTGGGTGAATATTCCCAAGCTCTAGAGGTAGCTCTAATCGATAGGAAACCTTTCTGATTCTTTCAACAATCTTAAATGGTCCAACATATCGAGGTGCAAGTTTTCCTTTCTTTCCAAATCTCACCACTCCCTTCCAAGGTGATACCTTGAGTAGGACACGGTATCCGACTTGAAATTCTAAGGGCTTGCGTCGTATATCCGCATAACTCTTTTGACGGCTTCTAGCTGTCACAAGATTATCGCGAATTTTCTTGATTTTGTCTGTTGTTTCCAGAATGAGCTCAGATCCAGTAAGCTGAGCTTCACCGATCTCATTCCAGCAGACAAGTGAACGACATTTTCGACCGTATAAAGCTTCGAACAGTGCCATATTGATACTAGCATGATACCTATTGTTGTAAGAGAACTCGATCAACGGAAGATGAGAATCCCAATTACCACCAAAGTCTATCACGCATGCTCTAAGCATATCCTCCAAAGTTTGAATCGTCCTCTCAGATTGTCCATCTATTTGGGGATGATAAGCAGTGCTTAGATTTAGTTGGGTTCCCATAGCAGATTGCATGGTCTGCCAAAAATGAGATGAAAATCGAGCATCACGATCAGATATAATATCCAAAGGAACACCATGTCGATACAAAATTGTGACAACCGGTGATTTACGGCTCCTAATTACGTGATTAACAGATGATTAACGCGGCTACGACGGATACCGACATTACTTTTTTACACGTTTTTAACTCGGAAATATTATTTTACTAGGCTACGGTGATTTCGGTTTTAAAAACCTGTCTCGGGCCACTTACACATGAGATGGGCTTGTGGGCCCTGGGCCCAAGCCCAAAACCCACAAGCCTAAACCTGCACATAATATATTAGAATCTTATCAAGATTTACAAAATCTATGCAAGATTTATAAAATCTATACAAGATTTATTAAATCTACACAAGATTTACACAATCTCTACAAGATCTCTATAAGATTTTTTGGTCTCAAAAGTTGAAACCACAAAATTTCAATATCTCTATAAAACACCCTCATCTCCTTGACTACACCCACACTCTCATTTGTCTGCATCTTATCCCTTATACACACAAACCTCCTATTTAAACTCCCCATTTGAAAAACACAGAGAAAACAGATTGTTCACAAACAAAACCCTCTCACATCCCTTCTTCTTCCTCTCGATCACCACCTGCAGACACAAGGAAAAGCCAAACAAACCCACTTTCTTCCTTTGTACACCCACACACATCTGATTTCTAGAAAGATAACAAGACCGAGAAGAAGAGTGAGGCGAGAGAGAGAGACTGGGGAACGGAAGAGAGAGAGAGAGAGCGGTCGGAGGTGGTAGTGGTCGATGGCCGGAGCTAACGACGGCAGCGGCGGCGGGTTTCGGCGGAACACGTCTGCGACGACGGTTGTGGTTCGACGGCGAACGACGGAGTTCGGGCATTGGTTGTCTTGTCAGGCTGAAGGGGTGGTGCGACGGGCTGACGACGACAGCAGCGCCGCCTTCTGCGGGAGTCACTTGGGGGTGCTCGGGGTGACCGTCTCCAAGAATCGATGGTAAATAGCCTTCTTCGAGTGAACTTGAACTGATTTCGCAGCTTTTAACCAATTTTCGTTTCATTGGAAGGACTTGGGTTCGGGTCAGTATTGATCTCGGTCAAGCTCGGGTCTCCTAGTTCGTGGTTCGGGTCTCGGTCGGATTCAAGTTTCGAGATCGGGTTTGGTCAAACCCAGTCAGAGCAGGTCCAAGGCAGTCCACAACAAGTCAACAACTTCGGTTCAGGTCAAGCGGCTTCGGGACAGACTCAGTTTCGGGTTCGGTTGACTCGGTCAAACCGAGTTAACTCGGTCAACCGAGCTAACCCGGTCAACTCAGTCAAACGTCTCGACACGAAAGATTTGGTAAAGATTTTAGTGACGCGAATAGTTATTTACGCTAATTTTAAGATTTTTATTAATTTCGTGAACGAGCTCGAACCGATTCAGATTAGTGTTTAATTTACATTTTGTCGTCTTTACGAAAGTTATACATATTAATATTGATTATATTGTTGAATTTTGATAAAATAACGACAACTTGTGTTGTCGGGGCCGTCCAAAAACAGAGGAAACTCTGCCCGTTTTCGAAAAAAATCCGTAAAATAAAACGAGTTTTATTATAAAACAAAACGTACTTTATTGTAAAACAACAATTATTGATATAAAACGACTTTTATAAAACAAGATACTAACATAAAGTTTCTTTCAACGACATTTTAAAACTTACAAAAACCTAAATGACACGACCTATTTTATAAAATAAATATAATAACTTTATATTTATTTTCAAACACCGATAACCCGAATTCTTTTATATAATTACTCCCAACCGCAAACAAACCGAATTCTTTTGTAAAGATAAATATAGGTATATATTTATTTTCAAACACAACTCGACGATTCTTTTATTAAAAATAAATATAGTTTATATATTTGTTTCAACTCGCAAAACAACACCGATTGTATTTTATAAAAATAAATATAGCTGTATATTTATTTTCAAACACAATAACTCGATGATTCTTTTATAGAAATAAATATAACTATTATATTTATTCTAAACAACATCAACATGAAAACTCTATTGAATAAATATAACTCTTTGTATTTGTTTCAAATGCCGAAACGACATATACATATGTTTTGGCAAATATATATACAAAACGCAATATATATATAATACGAGTTTATTATATATTACTTTCATACGAATATTCCTATATACACAAACGACTTCTTGGGGCGACAAAGTTTAAGTTAGTCATTTTCGTTAAGTTAACAATTTACCGTCAAATCGTTCGGTCAACGATTCGGTAGAGCTCGGTGACACGTAGTTTAGTTACCGCTTTCGGTTAGAAACTTATAAGATATTCCGTGTTAGGAATATTGTAGAATGCACGCTAGCGAGTCTCGTCTTGGAAACGACATCACGAAGTCGTATTTAGCTAGTTTTGCTCAGAAATATTCAGGTGAGTTCATAACCTCACCTTTTTACGGTTTTACATTTTTCTAAATGTTTTCGGGGTGGAAAGACATGCACTTTTTGCAAAGCATACAAGGTTTTAAATAAACATGAACTACATATTTCTAAACCATTTTACAAACACGTTTTAACTGACACAAATGGTTTACGAAAAGCTTATGTTCTATACCGGTTATTCAAACAAGCGTATTTTTCGAAATGTGCATACACACGAATTCTAGTTTTCTAAACTATGGGAAAATACAAGTACGAAGAGGTACATTAAACTAAGGAATGACACAAAATCATGTCACGAATAGGGTAACATAAGCACCATTAATCATGTACATACTAAGACCGCAGAACAAAATGTTAGATCTAATGGGTTTCAGGCAGCCACACTCTTGGTCATAACTAGTACCAAGCAGTGCTTTTGTGTCTCAGTCGTGAATCGACTACTAAAAATGCCTATGGTTTGGATGCTTCCTATGTCGTTACATATGTTAGTGGCCTCGCGAACCATTAGCGATCTCGTATTCCTTACATATACAGAACTCAGTTTCAATACGTCTTTACAAATTACATACCATGTTTTATACAAATTCGAAGCATAGGATTATGCATGCATGTTGTCAATGTCGGGGTGGGCATTGACGATTATACAAGTTATACAAACACAAGAGTTTACAAAAGCAAGGTTTTTGCGAATATAATGCGTTACAAATACAGAGTTTCCATGTAACATGACAAGAAAATGATTTTAAACTCGTTTTCTCAACATTATTTCAAAAACCGGTTATTCAAAAGATTTATTTCAAATCTTTTTCAAAACAAACTATGAACTCGCTCAACTTTATGTTGATTTTTCGCATGTTTCTTTCTCAGGTTACTTTTCAAAGTAATGGCACGGTTGGAATAAGAGAACCATTGGAGACTCGAGTACTTAGTGGGTGTTCGTTTTCTAGAAGTCTTAGCTTATTTGCTTCCGCTGTGCAATGAAGATACCGGTCCAATCACGCCAGCTCTGATAATTTTGGGGTGTGACAGATTGGTATCAGAGCTATAGGTTACAGCGAATAGGGTTGTCTGTAGAGATACCTAGGATCTAACCACATTTTCCTCTGGGACTTAGATCATTAAGACTTTGAATACATACAAAACGCCTACGACTCGAATATGGTCTCCAACCGTTGCCGAAAAACAAACAGTCAAAATTTTGTTTTCAAACATACGCTATTGTGGTGTTTTACACACAGTACACGAAAACAGTCGCATACAGTACACAAAACTCTGAGAGTTTAGGAAACATGCATTTAAGACCTTCGGAAACTCATGTTGAAGTTCATTAAAGGTCATCACGTAGGAACTGCGAATATTAACTCGGGCACACACTATTATCCATATTGTCTATGATATTTTGACTTCCCGAGCAGGTAGCCTACGCATAACGAAACGCTAGCGCACAGGTATACGTGAAACATAAGCTATACATCAACGGAGGTTGAAGTACGTCACATACGACTTTCGAGGAAGTGGCAGTTTGGCACGCGGTCCTGCAAAGGACACGAGTCATGCTAAGAAGAAGACGCATGTCTCCGTGTTCCCCCTATTTCAGTTAACAACGAATACGATATGTTCGACATTCCATGGTAATGTCACCTAACAACCGGTTATCACTTGCAACCCCAGGTAAAGTCCTTAAATTTCTTTTATAGAAATTCTGACTTTTGCATCTAGTGAGTAGATTTTTACATCTCTACTCCTCTTAATGGTCATTGCATCACAATAACTTCTTTCGTTATAGCGAACACTCATTTGCTTCATTTCTTGAATATTCATATGTTACGCATGCATCGTTTGTTACACATGTGGTTTCGTTTCAAATAAGCGTTTAATCAAAGTTCAAATATTGTTTCGCTAAATCTAATTATTGATTTGTGATTCGAATGACCCGCATTATTGTAATTGTTGGCTCCTTTGTTATTAAGTCAACACATTTTCTTGAAATTTCTTTTCTTTTCAAGTTACATACATGGTTTTTCGTTGTGACCATGCCAAAAGTTTTCTTGTCGATATGTGTATTTATTGTCGGCTTGCGCCGAAATCAAATTCAATTGTTTGAACTTGTTCATTACACATATTCAATTCAAAACATCATATGATGTATTGAAAGCATCATATTCAAATTTGTTGTAACAGGCATTTCATTTGTTCTGAGTCGTAGTAGACTTGTTTGGTCTACGACTCCATTAAGCCGTTTGTTGATTTCGACACCTTGTGGTGGTGTTCTCACTAATTTGAAGCTTGCACTAAACTCGTTTACATATTTCATGCACGGATTTAATTATTTGTTTATTGATTTAGATTAAATCCGCTTTGACTTATCACATTACAACAGTCTTAACACAATCGTGTGTTAAGACAATGGTACACAAATTCATTTCTATATTCCGGTGTACCTACTAACGGTTCTTTCAACATCGATCGAAAGTTTTGCGATATTCATTGCTTCTTCAACTTCGATCGAAAACATTATTTCTTTGATGTTCTATTTTCAGTTGAAAATCCTTTGATGTTTGTTTGGAACAAGCGTTCAGATTTACCTCGTTGAACCTTCATTTGATTTCAAACACGGTGAACTTGTTCGATCACCGCTTGATTTGAATTGTTTCATTCACTACGGCACCTTGTGGCGTCGGTATAAGTTGCAGTTTGGGCTGATCATGATCGATCGTTTCATGCAAAAACTATTTCATTGAACTTGTTGATTCTAAGTTCCATTTAGTGGATGTTATCGTTTCTTAAATTCATTTGCATATTGTGAATGTTCGTTTGGAATTCTATTGCTCGAAATTCCTCTTGTATTGGACCCCTGTTAACTTGGTCAGTACGTCTCGTTTCCTTTGACATTATTCGTATAACGTAACTCTAAGGAGTTGACGTAGTCTAAATTTCGAGGACGAAATTTTATTAACAGGGGGAGAATATGACAACCGGTGATTTACGGCTCCTAATTATGTGATTAACAGACGATTAACGCGGCTACGACGGATACCGACATTATTTTTTTTCACGTTTTTAACTCGGAAATATTATTTTACTAGGCTACGGTGATTTCGATTTTAAAAACGTGTCTCGGGCCACTTACACATGAGATGGGCTTGTGGCCCTGGGCCCAAGACCAAAACCCACAAGCCTAAACCTGCACATAATATATTAGAATCTTATCAAGATTTACAAAATCTATGCAAGATTTATAAAATCTATACAAGATTTATTAAATCTACACAAGATTTACACAATCTCTACAAGATCTTATAAGATCTCTATAAGATTTTTTGGTCTCAAAAGTTGAAACCACAAAATCTCAATAT
The DNA here is from genome assembly GCA_030545235.1 of Helianthus tuberosus. NCBI lineage: Eukaryota > Viridiplantae > Streptophyta > Magnoliopsida > Asterales > Asteraceae > Helianthus > Helianthus tuberosus. The sequence continues at coordinate 77,085,967 of CM060408.1, forward strand.
CTCTATAAAACACCCTCGTCTCCTTGACTACACCCACACTCTCATTTGCTTACATCTTATCCCTTATACACACAAACCTCCTATCTAAACTCCCCATTTGAAAAACACAGAGAAAACAGATTGTTCACAAACAAAACCCTCTCACATCCCTTCTTCTTCCTCTCGATCACCACCTGCAGACACAAGGAAAAGCCAAACACACCCACTTTCTTCCTTTGTACACCCACACACATCTGATTTATAGAAAGATAACAAGATCGAGAAGAAGAGTGAGGCGAGAGAGAGAGAGAGAGAGAGAGACTAGGGAACGAAAGAGAGAGAGCGGTCGGAGGTGGTAGTGGTCGACGGCCGGAGTTAACGACGGCAGCGGCAGCGGGTTTCGGCGGAACACGTCTGCGACGATGGTTGTGGTTCGACTGCGAACGATGGAGTTCGGGCAATGGTTGTCTTGTCAGGCTGAAGGGGTGGTGCGACGGACTGACGGCGGCAGCAGCGCCGCCGTCTGCGGGAGTCACTTGGGGGTGCTTGGGGTGACCGTCTCCAAGAATCGATGGTAAGTAGCCTTCTTCGAGTGAACTTGAACTGATTTCGCAGCTTTTAACCAATTTTCGTTTCATTGGAAGGACTTGGGTTCGGGTCAGTATTGATCTCGGTCAAGCTCGGGTCTCCTAGTTCGTGGTTCGGGTCTCGGTCGGATTCATGTTTTGAGATCGGGTTTGGACAAACCCGGTCAGAGCTGGTCCAAGGCAGTCAACAGCAAGTCAACAACTTTGGTTCGGGTCAAGCGGCTTCGGGTCAGACTCAGTTTCGGGTTCGGGTTCGGTTGACTCGGTCAAACCGAGTCAACTCGGTCAACCGAGCTAACCCGGTCAACTCAGTCAAACGTCTCGACACAAAAGATTCGGTAAAGATTTTAGTGACGCGAATAGTTATTTACGCTAATTTTAAGATTTTTATTAATTTCGTGAACGAGCTCGAACTGATTCAGATTAGTGTTTAATTTACATTTTGTCGTTTTTACGAAAGTTATACATATTAATATTGATTATATTGTTGAATTTTGATAAAATAACGACAACTTGTGTTGTCGGGGTCGTCCAAAAATAGAGGAAACTCTGCCCGTTTTTCGAAAAAATCCGTAAAATAAAACGAGTTTTATTATAAAACAAAACGTACTTTGTTGTAAAACAACAATTATTGATATAAAACGACTTTTATAAAACAAGATACAAATATAAAGTTTCTTTCAACGACATTTTAAAACTTACAAAAACGTAAATGACACGACCTATTTTATAAAATAAATATAATAACTTTATATTTATTTTCAAACACCGATAACCCGAATTCTTTTATATAATTACTTCCAACCGCAAACAAACCGAATTCTTTTGTAAAGATAAATATAGTTATATATTTATTTTCAAACCCAACTCGACGATTCTTTTATTAAAAATAAATATAGTTTATATATTTGTTTCAACTCGCAAAACAACAACGATTCTATTTTATAAAAATAAATATAGTTGTATATTTATTTTCAAACAACAATAACTTGATGATTCTTTTATAGAAATAAATATAACTATTATATTTATTCTAAATGACATCAACATGAAAACTCTATTGAATAAATATAACTCTTTGCATTTGTTTCAAATGCCGAAACGACATATACATATGTTTTGGCAAATATATATACAAGACGCAATATATATAATACGAGTTTATTATATATTACTTTCATATGAATATTCCTATATACACAAATGACTTCTTGGGGCGACAAAGTTTAACTTAGTCATTTTCGTTAAGTTAACAATTTACCGTCAAATCGTTCGGTCAACGATTCGGTAGAGCTCGGTGACACGTAGTTTAGTTACCGCTTTCGGTTAGAAACTGACGTGTGCGTATATATACATAATTTTGCAATGAATTTACACACGATTTGGTTTTAAATTTATAAAAGTGATTATTACTTTTACATCAAAACACACACGAAAGAGGCAAGTGTACCCCGTCATATATGTAATAAAGTATCGGTAAGAACCAAGCATCGATCCAAGGAAATGAGCGGAGAAATAATACTAGACCTTTATCACTAAACTACCGGTAAAACATAGATTTGTTTGATTTAAACTAAACTAAAGTAAGCATAACCAAATACATAATAAAAACATAATAGATAGTAGATAAAAAGCCTTGCTAAATACACAACCACAACATGTCAACTAAGTCAGTTTTGGCACTAGAAGCATTCGGTCAATTTTCCAATTTAAGACAATTAGTATCCCTTTCGGGAATCCTAACATGACAATCATTCGGAAAGCTAAAACGATAAACACACTTTAACCACCTAAAATTGTTCTTTAACGTGCAATTGATAAATGTCTATGAAAATCTCTTAAAAATAAGCTAGTCATCCGTTAGGAGTTTTCTAACCGCACTTAATCAAGGAAAGAGACACCGATAAACACAATGCAACCACCGAGACAAGCATAAACTAGATTAAATCACAACCGAATTCATTTTACAAATCTTACACAATAATTCACTAAGATAGCAATTTTGGCCTAAACTACTAACTAAGCTAATAAATCATGGCAAGAATTTATAACGACACCATCTAACCCGTTAAGGTCCTTACGTGACGGCAAGCTCTCTTGATTAACAATAATTACATTTTATTAAATCACTAACCATTTCTAGTATCATGATGCATACATTTAAACCGAGTTAAACTAGTTAACCAAATTCAAAGTTTACTAATACAAGATTAATTAAGCTTCATTTTTCAACTATCTTAACTAACCAAGCATCAATCATCCAACATAATTACTTATAATCAAGAATTCAATATCAATAACAAGGTTGCAAACTAATCATCAAAGATAATCATAGAAAATACTTCAAATGTCATTACAAACAAAGTTTAACATACTAATGGCTATAATCTAGCAAGGGATTGTTGTGTTTTTGCCCAAAGGCTACAATAATACATAAACAATAATCTAAGTACTTGAAAGATTAACAAAAACATGGAAAGATTAGAAAATCAAACCATAAACAAGTACTAGACTAAGGATCCGGGTAGTAATCGAGCTAAACGGGACAATGTGGCTTGATTCCGGGTGAAAGCTAATGCCTCCGGAGCCTGAAAATCGCCTGTGAAGCTCTCCAAAAATGCAGAATATCGAACAGAAGGTTTCTGTTCTGTTTTTATACTTTTTGCTGTCGCACGGTCGTTCTCCATATGGCACGACCGTGCACTTTAAGTAATTATTGGGGATGGGTCACCATACTGCATACGTCATCAGATCTTTGACCAGATTTGAAAAGGCACGACCGTTCTTCGTGTGGAACGGTCGTTCAGTTCCGAGGTCTTGTTGCACGCCGAGTTGCACTGGTCGTTCATCACCGAGACTCTGTTGGTTCATCGGATATGCACGGTCGTTCCGCAGATGGAACGTCCGTTCTTCACCGAGCCGCCTTGTTTTCCTAGAACGCCTAGTCGCACCTCTTGTTCATTGCCGGGTTGATCAACTTTGTTGGAGATGCACGACCGTGCATCAGGTGGAACGGTCGTTCCACAGGCCCAGGTCAGAATCCTTAACAGAATGTCCGCAGCTTCGTCGTTTTGTCCGGAAAGTACTCGTTTTCGCTATCATCTTGTCTGGTATGCTGTTTTAGGCCTGTAAACATAAATGTAGATAAATAAGTATCCGAATGACGGTTTTACGGCCAAAAATGCATAAAATAGGGGTAAAACGGGGAACTAAAATATGTGTAAATTAACGAATATCAAATCTCCCCACACTTGAACCTTGCTTGTCCTCAAGCAAGCTAAACTAAAAAGCAATAAAAGACATAAACAAACAAGAACGATAATTTACACACTATTTTATTGAAAACTAATATAAACGGTTAGCCGGTTTGTCGAAAGGCAACATCAAAAGATTCAAACCCAACAAGCATATGCAATTTAAAAAGCGACAACCAAAAAGCCATGACTTCACATTTAATTGACCCACATGTTAATCTTCACATGACTCACAATGTTCACACACACTCGGTTTTATTTATGAAACATACATAAAATGTGTATGCGTAAACACTCAACGCCTAGTCAATGAAATGTGCAATATCATAAGCTTGTCATAAGATCTCGTCTCCACCAACTAACATGCAAATAAGTGTAAATCAAGAGGTCTTTACGGGTTATAACGTTAGGCTTGGGCGAAGGGTATGAAAGTGGACATTTAAAATGGTGAAAATGGTTAAAACTCGGTAGTAGCGTTTAACTAGCAAGATAATAATACAACTATACATACAAACGCCTTAAAAAGGCGACTAAAGCGCAATCGAGCTAATCAACTAAATTTTAACATTTAAGCATTCAAAATTGCTCGATTTCTATCAACTTCACCCTATTTTAGGGTGTTTTATTTTCTGTTTTTTTTTTACATAGAAAAAAAATACAATGAAATATAACCAAAAACAAGCTAGTTAAACTATTATTTTAACCGAGTTTTAACACTAAAAAGGTTTAAAACATAAAAAGGCTAAATTTGGTTAAGTGGGCGATAATGTGGGTAAACAAAGGTGAACGGGAAGGCTCGACATGGTTAATCCTAAAAGGTAATATAAGGTGAACGGGAAGCACAACACAAAGAACAAGGTACACAACAAAGGGGTAATCTAAGTGCCTCTATCACTTTTACACAAATTCACAAGTTCATGGTCTTAACAAGCATACTAGTGACAAGTTCTAAATTGCACATAACATCCGGCTCACTCCTATATCCGTAATGAACAAATATATAACAATCTAGGCTCAAATATGCTCACGTAACGGAAGGAATGGGTAAAAGTGTGAAAACTATCATGTAAGTCTTTCTTTGTTTGTCACGCTTTCCGGTTTCCTTTTTCAAAAATATTTTGCTTGTCGAGTTTTTATCAAGTCCGACGCTTTCTAAAACATAACCAACCGGTTTATTTACAAAGATATATACAAAATACAAGTATTTTTGAATGATTTTTCTGATTTTCTGATTTTTTTTATATAAGAGGACAAACAAAGCTAAGTTAACAAAGTTAACCCCCTCCCCACACTTGAACTTCGCATTGTCCCCAATGCGAGACCCGAAATATAGAGAAAGGGATAAAAAATACTCCCCTCAAGATGATGTTGGTGCCACGAGACTTCCGAAGCTGTATCTGGTACGTGCTCCGGTCCAAGATCCGATAGATAAAACCTGCGAGTATGTCATGTGTGCACCCAAAACATAACAGAAATAGAAAAATCACAAAACAACCATAATGTACATAAATACTAAAATCCAAACAAAATATAAAGGAAATTGTTTGAAAATACATAACCGGGGTGTTTTAAATAATAGTCAAAATAAACACCCAAATAAAAGTAAAGTACTGAAACATAAAACACCACCAAATGCTATCACCACCGCCAACTACTCATCATCATCATCATCATCATGTCTCGTGCCAGATGGGCCCTGATCGCCATAGCCAGGGGGGTTCCACGGTGGGAACTCCGGCGGGTGCTGAAAATAGTCGGGGTATGCGTGATGCATCTCCCCGAAAAGATATGAGAATCCCGCGCTGACCCCCTGATATAAAGTATCCTGGCGATGCTGAAGCTGGTCATGTGTGGCCCGAAGCTCTGCCTGACTGGCCCGAATCTCGTCCTGGCTAGCCCGGATCTGGTCCTGGCTAGATCTAATCTCATCAAAGTAGGTACCATGCTGCTCCTGCGTCACACGCATATCCTGGAACTGCTGGTAGAACGTGGGCCAGTCCTCATGCTAATGAAATGCATGGTGCTGCGGCGAGTGTGGTGGTGTCGGTGGCTGGTGCTGCTGCTGCGGACCCTGCTCTCCCATCTCAACATCCTCATCCTCCTCCTCATCTTCCTCCTCATCTGGAGGTAACGGGTCCCAGACCTCGTTATTCAATCCCCTCAACCTATCTCCTCTATCAAGCTCAGCAATCACCCCCATGAACTTCAGAGACCGGATATCAACATGAACCCCCTCAGTAATCAAAGTGAGACCCCTAAGCACCCCCGGCGTCATATAGCGCTCATTGTACGCTATTTCGGTCACGTACTGACCGCCATGAATCTCACTATTCGGGGTCCGCCCCGAACACTTGACAAAGTACTCAGCCATTCGCGCGGCGAGGTTGATTGGTGCTTTGTCAACCAACGCATAAAGAAAAAGCAAGTCAGGTGTGGGACAGTTACCGAGACTGTCCATGCGCCCGCATATCGAATGGCTAAATACATGGTGCATCACTCGCACCAGAGGGTCTCGGGGTCGTGAGGCCTTTGACATCCATGGGTTGTAGGGCTCCCCAATAGCGTTTTCTGCCCAGAATGCATCCCGCGCTGCATCATTAGGGAAGTTGAACTGATCATTGAAGACGTCGGGATCATCCATGTCGTCCCTTGTGTAAATCTCTAGCCTCCATCCCAAACGACTAACCGACCACGTATGCCATCGCCTACATAACCTGAAGGTTACCCGCTCCCTGTAGCGGAAATCGGGCTGTGTATGTGCAACAGGTCTTTCATAGGCATACGATGCGAAGAATTCGATTGTCAACTCCCAGTAAACGGGTCGGTTGCAAGCGACCAGATTTGCTAGTGGCCGACTCATCATGTCGTCCAATCGATCATACTGGTTGAGTTCACGCATAACTTCCCAATCTAACCATCGGGGGACTCCAAACTGCCCCCGTCTTGCCCACAATGCGTCACGCTTCGGTATGCACAAAGCTTCTCTCTCAACGTTGGGGTCAAACTGCAGGAAGGGATGGTTCATCTGTAATGGGGAAAATTGTTAGAAAGGCAGAAACAGGAGAGAAATGAATTGAAAACAGCCGAGCAGCAATTTATGAAGAAACTGTCAAACTGAACTGGGCGAATGGCACGGTCGTTCTTCGAGACGCACGGTCGTGCGTCTCCGAGAACTAACAGACCAACCCAGAAGATATCGTGAACAAGCCGGCGAGGCACGACCGTTCCACACGAGGAACGACCGTGCGACTCCGTGTCTGCAGATTTTTCGACCCCTGTACTTAGAACAACCAGATTTTTGCAAAATTATAACAAGTATTGGGCCAACAGAGGTCTGAAAGTCAACCGGGTGTTCACGATACTTCGATTCAACAAGGGTTAGGGTTTCGATTTGTTTATGAAGAGAACCCTAAAAAATTCCTTGAAGAATCGGAAGAAATCTAACCTAGAAAGCAAGAAAACAAGAAATCTACAACTAGGAACGTACCGTGCGAAGAAGGGTGTGAGATCGTGCAAAAAACCGTGCGATATGATGAAGAATCGCCCTGGAACGGTCTGCAGCGGCTAGGGTTCGCGAATGAGGGATTTTGCAGCAGATGAGGGTATATATAATGTGCAAAATGACAAAATTGCCCTCAGCCTGACGCACGGTCGTTCTCCGTGTGGCACGGTCGTGTGTCACCGACATCGTTCAAACCCAGCAGCTTCTTCTCGAAAATGCACCGAGGGTGCGACTAACCGTTCCGGCTTGCTCGGAATCGCACGGTCGTGCGACCCGAGGAACGGTCGTGCATCAGGTGCAGATACAGAATTTTCCGCAGAAGCTATTTCCAGCAGCTGTTTCGGCCGTTTTTCACCATTTTTTCGACACACCAACTGTTCTAACAATATTTCAACACAGAACCTTCGCTCGGCACGTATGAAAACTAAACAAACTAATGCAAACTACCTAACTAACCTAAATTACGCTAAAACTACAAAAATACAAAAAAAGGACTATTTTACCCTTATAGCGCCAAAGACGCTCCTGCTGCATTTTTGTCGGCGAGTCAGCAGCGTAGACTCATGCTAAATTTTTGTCGGCGAGTCGATAGCAAGACTCAATGCTAAATTTTTGTCGGCGAGTCGATAGCAAGACTCATGTCCCCACACTTTACGTGTGCGGGCCATTACCACGCCCCTTCGGATTCTGCTCCGTGTTGCCTGGAAGTCCACCTGGGGGTCTCTCCAACAACATTTTTGCTAACTGGCCCACTTGATTCTCGACGTTCTGAATGGAAGCCTTTTGACTCCGCATTTCTCCTTCGTTGACCAAGAATCGCTCCTCATGCTGCTGATATCGCTTTTCAGCCATTTGATTAGTACTATTGGAGTTGTTCAGCAGTTGTGCCATCATTTCCTCTAGCTTTACGTTGCTTTGAGAGGCGTGCGGCTGTGAATTGCTTCCTGAGCCTTGATTATGATATTGAGGCTGGAAGGATTGACCATGAGAATGTTGTGGCGCGGGAGCATGTTGAGCAAAACCGGGCGCGCTTTGGTTCCCAGAACCAGATTTCCACCCAAAGTTTGGGTGATTTCTCCACCCTGGATTGTACGTGTTGCTGTAGGGGTTATTTTGGGGCCTGTTTTGATTGCCCATGTAGTTCACCTCTTCGTGACCGGAAAACATAACACCCTGCTCACACGTACCTGGCACATGTGACACTCCACACTGGTCACATCCAGGGCTAACTTGCGCGGCTGTTTGGGATTTATCGAATTTCGTCGCCACAGCCGAGATTTGCGCAGTAATGGCTGTGTAATCGTCCACAGCGTGAGCTCCTGGGCGAGATGATGATGATGTAGCCCAACCTCTATCGCCTTCCCGACGCGAGCTGGATTTCAACGCAGCTTTCTCTATGATATCGTATGCTTCCGCCGGCGTCTTCGTTCCCAGATCGCCTCCTGCGTTAACATCTAATCGCTCCTGCGTGTTGTAGCTGAGCCCCTGATAGAATGTCAAAACCAGCTGCCTCTTGGAATAGCCGTGATGTGGCACATCAATCAACAAATCCTTGAATCTCTCCCAAGCTGCATGCAACGATTCGCCCTCGTCCTGGCGAAATGAAGTAATCCGGTTCCGTAGCTTGTTCGTTTTCTCAGGTGGAAAGTATTTATGCATAAACTGCTCCGCCAACTGATTCCAGGTCCTGATGGACCCGGCTGGGAGTGACATAAGCCAAGCTCTGGGTTTTTCACGCAATGAAAACGGAAACAACCTCAACCGAATTGCATCCTCCGAAACATCCCTAATCTTGAATGTGGAGCAAACATGGAGGAAAGCCGCAATGTGTCTCCCGGGATCCTCGTGCTCACGCCCGTCGAACTGTACTGAATTCTGCACCATGTTAATAATACTAGATTTTATTTCAAATGAAGGTGCATCAATAGTAGGTCTAATAATACTGGGCTCCAAGCCCTCTCGTCCGGGCTGATTCGTCTCATTCAAAGGTTGATTATCGTCTGCCATGGTCGCGTTTCCTCCTGCCCCTGAGCTTCCGGCTTCAGCGGGTACCACCTGCTCTTGCTCACCTGCTGCGAGTATCAGGCCAACTGCACGAGATTTCTCACGAAGACGTCTCCTCAGATCAAGCTCGGGCTCGTCTGACGGCTCAATAGGATTGGGAGCGGGGGTATAGGACAATAACCTGCAAACGAAAATTTGACACAATGAATATTTTATTAATATAATAATTCTGCTATTTTTTTTTCAGCTGAATAGAAGCAGAAAGTTATTATAAATGGGCTGAAAATTTTATAAAAATCCGAAAATGAGCCCGAAATTTTATAAAAAATTCAACATAATAAATAAATGAATCGACTAATACAAAAATGGCTTTAGGGTGCCGAAAACCCAAAGAATAAGTGAATAAATAAATCCGGATCAAATAAATAAATGGAACAAAAATAAACGCAAAAACGAATAAATCGAATAAAAACAAGAAATATTAACAAATAAATAAACAAATAAATAATCAAGAAATTATGCACAAATATTAACAAGTATATACACCGATAACCAAATGACTCGGGTCGTTCCTAAAACTCGCCATCTCCCCGGCAACGGCGCCAAAAACTTGACGTGTGCGTATATATACATAATTTTGCAATGAATTTACACACGATTTGGTTTTAAATTTATAAAAGTGATTATTACTTTTACATCAAAACACACACGAAAGAGGTAAGTGTACCCCGTCATATATGTAATAAAGTATCGGTAAGAACCAAGTATCGGTCCAAGGAAATGGGCGGAGAAATAATACTAGACCTTTATCACTAAACTACCGGTAAAACATAGATTTTTTTGATTTAAACTAAACTAAAGTAAGCATAACCAAATACATAATAAAAACATAATAGATAGTAGATAAAAAGCCTTGCTAAATACACAACCACAGCATGTCAACTAAGTCAGTTTTGGCACTAGAAGCATTCGGTCAATTTTCCAATTTAAGACAATTAGTATCCCTTTCGGGAATCCTAACATGACAATCATTCGGAAAGCTAAAACGATAAACACACTTTAACCACCTAAAATTGTTCTTTAACGTGCAATTGATAAATGTCTATGAAAATCTCTTAAAAATAAGCTAGTCATCCGTTAGGAGTTTTCTAACCGCACTTAATCAAGGAAAGAGACACCGATAAACACAATGCAACCACCGAGACAAGCATAAACTAGATTAAATCACAACCGAATTCATTTTACAAATCTTACACAATAATTCACTAAGATAGCAATTTTGGCCTAAACTACTAACTAAGCTAATAAATCATGGCAAGAATTTATAACGACACCATCTAACCCGTTAAGGTCCTTACGTGACGGCAAGCTCTCTTGATTAACAATAATTACATTTTATTAAATCACTAACCATTTCTAGTATCATGATGCATACATTTAAACCGAGTTAAACTAGTTAACCAAATTCAAAGTTTACTAATACAAGATTAATTAAGCTTCATTTTTCAACTATCTTAACTAACCAAGCATCAATCATCCAACATAATTACTTATAATCAAGAATTCAATATCAATAACAAGGTTGCAAACTAATCATCAAAGATAATCATAGAAAATACTTCAAATGTCATTACAAACAAAGTTTAACATACTAATGGCTATAATCTAGCAAGGGATTGTTGTGTTTTTGCCCAAAGGCTACAATAATACATAAACAATAATCTAAGTACTTGAAAGATTAACAAAAACATGGAAAGATTAGAAAATCAAACCATAAACAAGTACTAGACTAAGGATCCGGGTAGTAATCGAGCTAAACGGGACAATGTGGCTTGATTCCGGGTGAAAGCTAATGCCTCCGGAGCCTGAAAATCGCCTGTGAAGCTCTCCAAAAATCCAGAATATCGAACAGAAGGTTTCTGTTCTGTTTTTATACTTTTTGCTGTCGCACGGTCGTTCTCCATATGGCACGACCGTGCACTTTAAGTAATTATTGGGGATGGGTCACCATACTGCATACGTCATCAGATCTTTGACCAGATTCGAAAAGGCATGACCGTTCTTCGTGTGGAACGGTCATTCAGTTCCGAGGTCTTGTTGCACGCCGAGTTGCACTGGTCGTTCATCACCGAGACTCTGTTGGTTCATCGGATATGCACGGTCGTTCCGCAGATGGAACGTCCGTTCTTCACCGAGCCGCCTTGTTTTCCTAGAACGCCCAGTCGCACCTCTCGTTCATTGCCGGGTTGATCAACTTTGTCGGAGATGCACGACTGTGCATCAGGTGGAACGGTCGTTCCACAGGCCCAGGTCAGAATCCTTAACAGAATGTCCGCAGCTTCGTCGTTTTGTCCGGAAAGTACTCGTTTTCGCTATCATCTTGTCTGGTATGCTGTTTTAGGCCTGTAAACATAAATGTAGATAAATAAGTATCCTAATGACGGTTTTACGGCCAAAAATGCATAAAATAGGGGTAAAACGGGGAACTAAAATATGTGTAAATTAACGAATATCAGAAACTTATAAGATATTCCGTGTTAGGAATATTGTAGAATGCACGCTAGCGAGTCTCGTCTTGGAAACGACATCACGACGTCATATTTAGCTAGCTTTGCTCAGAAATATTTAGGTGAGTTCATAACCCCACCTTTTTACGGTTTTACATTTTTCTAAATGTTTTCGGGGTGGAAAGACATGCACTTTTTGCAAATCATACAAGGTTTTCAATAAACATGAACTACATATTTCTAAACCATTTTACAAACAAGTTTTAACTGACACAAATGGTTTACGAAAAGCTTATGTTCTATACCGGTTTTTCAAACAAGCGTATTTTTCGAAATGTGCATACACACGAATTCTAGTTTTCTAAACTACGGGAAAATACAAGTACGAAGAGGTACATTAAACTAAGGAATGACACAAAAGATCATGTCACGAATAGGGTAACATACGCACCATTAATCGTGTACATACTAAGACCGCAAAACAAAAGGTTAGATCTAATGGGTTTCAGGCAGCCACACTCTTGGTCATAACTAGTACCAAGCAGTGCTTTTGTGTCTCAGTCGTGAACCGACTACTAAAAATGCCTATGGTTTGGATGCTTCCTATGTCATTACATATGTTAGTGGCCTCGCGAACCATTAGCGATCTCTTATTCCTTACATATACATAACTCAGTTTCAATACGTCTTTACAGATTACATACCATGTTTTATACAAATTCGAAGCATAGGATTATGCATGCATGTTTTCAATATCGGGGTGGGCATTGACGATTATACAAGTTATACAAACACAAGAGTTTACAAAAGCAAGGTTTTTACGAATATAATGCGTTACAAATACAGAGTTTCCATATAACATGACAAGAAAATTATTTTAAACTCGTTTTCTCAACATTATTTCAAAAACCGGTTATTCAAAAGATTTTTTTTCAAATCTTTTTCAAAACAAACTATGAACTCGCTCAACTTTATGTTGATTTTTTGCATGTTTCTTTCTCAGGTTACTTTTCAAAGTAATGGCACGGTTGGAATAGGAGAACCATTGGGGACTCGAGTACTTAGTGGGCGTTCGTTTTCTAGAAGTCTTAGCTTATTTGCTTTCGCTGTGCAATGAAGATACCGGTCCAGTCACGCCAACTCTGATAATTTCGGGGTATGACAAAAATCTCATCAACATAAATCTTTGCAAGTTTATCAACTGATAGATCTTCACGAATCGGAATAAAATGAGCTGTCTTCGTTAATCGATCGATGACTACCCAAATAGCATCGTGACCTCTAGATGTACGCGATAACTTAGTGATAAGATCCATCGCAATGTTCTCCCACTTCCATACCGGTATCTCTGGTTATACAAGCAAACCAGAAGGTCGTTGATGTTCAGCCTTGAGTTTGAGACAAGTTAGGCATTTTGATACATACAAGGCAACATCCTTTTTCATACCAGGCCACCAATACTGAGTACGAAGATCCTTGTACATTTTATCAGCACTAGGATGGATAGAATATCGAGACTTATGAGATTCATCCATCACTAAAGTGCGGAGATTATCTTGCTTCGGAATCCACAAACGATCCTTGAAATAGAGTAACCCATCGCCTTTCGTTTTGAGTTTAAGGTTGAGTTGAAGTGGTAGCTCATATTTCAATAAGCCCTTGATTACACATGATCGTTGTGCTTGAAGGACACGAGATTGGGTATCAGATAGAGTTCGAACAGAATGAAGCTTGACTCGCTCCTTTCGACTAAGCGCATCAGCTACGACATTCTCCTTACCAGGATGGTAGCGAATTTCACAGTCGTAGTCGTTTAAGAGTTCAACCCAACGTCATTGCCTCATGTTCAGCTTTTTCTGATTAAGAATATGCTGGAGACTTTTGTGGTCCGTGAAAACCACACACTTTGTGCCATAAAGATAGTGTCACTAGATTTTGAGAGTAAATACCACAGCACCTAACTCTAGATCATGAGTTGTATAGTTCTTCTTGTGAACTTTTAGCTGTCTTGACGCATAAGCTATCACTTTGCCTCGTTGCATAAGGACACAACCAAGGCCTAGATTCGACGCGCCACAATAAACAACGAAATCGTCGTTTCCATCGGGCAGAGATAAAACAGGAGCATCACATAGCTTCCCTTTCAGCGTTTGGAACGCTTCTTCTTGCTTAGGTCCCCACTCAAAAGGCTTATTCTTCTGAGTCAAAGCAGTGAGAGGAACCGCGATCTTTGAGAAGTTTGAAATAAATCGACGATATTAACCAGCAAGACCAAGAAAAGAACGAACTTCTGTGGGTGTCGTAGGTGTATTCCAATCCTTAATTGTAGCAATTTTGGATGGATCCACATTAATACCCTGCTCGTTAACAACATGACCCAAAAATTGAACTTCCTTAAGCCAAAATTCACACTTGGAGAATTTAGCAAAAAGTTGTTCTTTCTTCAGGAGTTCCAGAGTCAAACGAAGGTGTTGCTCGTGATCGGCTTGAGACTTCGAATAAATGAGAATATCGTCGATGAACACAATGATGAACTTGTCTAAATAAGGTTTACAGACCCTATTCATTAAGTCCATGAAGATAGCTGGGGCATTCGTCAAACCAAAAGGCATGACAATGAACTCGTAATCCCCATATCTTGTACGGAAAGCAGTTTTGGGAATGTCTTCTTCGAATACACGAAGCTGATGATACCCAGAACACAGATCGATCTTAGGAAAATATGATGCACCTTGCAACTGATCAAAGAGATCATCTATTCGTGGTAGGGGATATCGATTCTTGATGGTAAGCTTATTAAGCTCACGATAATCGATACACATTCAAAAAGACCAATCCTTCTTTTTCACAAATAGGACAGGAGAGCCCCAAGGTGAATAGCTTGGTCGGATGAATCCTTTATCAGATAACTCTTGAAGCTATTTCGATAACTCTTGCATCTCCGACGGTGCAAGACGATAAGGTGCTTTCGTAATCGGGTTAGCATTGGGTACAAGATCAATACGAAACTCGACTTGATGAACTGGTGGCAAACCAGGCAGTTTATCAGGAAACACCTCTGGATTATCGCGGACAATCTGAATATCTTGAATACACTTGCTCTTGCCTTTCTCCTCGGTGACATGTGCCAGAAAGGCAATATATCCTTTTCGTAAATAACTTCGGACTTTCGTACACGACATGAGTTTCAATCCACCAGTTGGTTTCTCGCCACGAACTTCTAGAACTTCACCAGACGAAAGAGGAATACGAACAATCTTATCGAAACAAACCACCTCAGCATGAAACTTAGTTAACCAATCCATCCCAACGATAATATCGAAACTTCCAAGTTGCATTGGCACGAGGTCAATAGGAAAAAGATGGTTATCGAGGTTCAATTGACAATCGCGAATAACAGAATCGAGTACAAGAGGTTTACCAGTAGCAACTTCGACAGATAAGGTTTTCCTAAGTTTAGTTCTAGGTATCGCAAGCAAAGGCTCAAATGATATCGAAACAAAACTTCTATCGGCACCAGAATCGAAAAGAACAGATGCATGTCGATGGTTAACAAGAAACGTACCATTAACCACCTCATTGTCAGCTAGAGCCTCATTTGCATTCAGATTGAACGCTCGTCCATGAGCGGGATTCACATTGGCATTCGCATTCGGATTTACCAGCCTCAGACAGTCGTTGCGGAAATGACCCTTTTCTCTACAATTGTAACACGAACCAGGTGGGAATCTAGCAGCATTCCCCTGAGCTTATGCTGGATTCTGAGCAGCTTGGTTCTGACCCAAACGATAGATGTTGGCCAGGTGTCTAAGTTTACCACACGTAGTACACAGTTTACAGGCCTGTTGGGCAACATGATGACCATTACATCGAGCACAGTGAGATGCGGTACCAGCATACGCTTTCTTGGCAGGAGGTAGTGCTGGTGGGTTCTGAGCATTCTGCGCAGTGACCGCAAAGTTCTGGGAAGCCTTGCACTTCTTGACTTCTTAGAAGACTCACCCTTCTTCTTACCCTTGCCTTTACCCTTGTCTTGAATGGAATCGTTCGACTGCTTCTTGTCACCCTTGCGAGTAAGCTTACCCTTCCTGACTTGAGACTCAGTCAGGGTTGCAGCCAGTTCGATTGCCTGACGAACAGTAGTAGGATTACTGCTGGTCACAATGTCATGCACAAAATCTGGTAAACCATCGATATACCTGTCAATCGCTTTCTTCAACGGGGTAACCATAGTAAGACACAACAAACTCAGCTCTTCATAATGATCCGTGTAAGCAAGGTGTTCTCCCCCATCTTGTTTCAGATCATCGAATTCTCATTCCAACGCTCGAATCTCGTGACGGGGACAAAATTCTTTCATCATGAGAGCTCGAAGCTCTTCCCACCTTTGAGCCATCGCCACATCGGCACCCCTATCACGCATCACACTGTTCCACCATGTAAGAGCACGCTTCTCGAACACACTTGATGCAAACTCAACCTTACGCTCATTCGGACATTGCACATGTCTGAATGTGCTCTCGATACTCTCGAACCACTGCAGGAGCGCAGTTGCTCCTTAAGACCCAGAAAACTTTAGAGGTTTAGCCGAATTGAAATTCTTGAAACTACACTGGGCATTGTTGTTATTGTTGTTGTACAATTGATGGATCTGGGTTACTATGTTCGGAAGCACAACAACCATTTGCTGAGAGACAAGGGCTGCGACTTCTTCGTTAGATAGAGGTTGTGCATCTCGTTGAGGAGGCATTTTCTAGAAAGAACAGGGAAAACATGGGAAACGAGTGAGATCGATAATTGGATAAACAAAAGAGGTATTGAAAAACATCGACAAAACAATAGGAAGGCGATCATTTGTTTGTTACCTCCAACAAACAAACGACTCGCAGTGACTAATCAAAGTAAGTGGGTCAATATAATGTATCGCGAAGACCTGCTTTAGCCTATAAGTGGACACTCACCCCAAGAGTTACTAAGTAAGAGTGATTGGTCTGATTATGTGGATTTGTATGAACACTCTAGCCTTAGACAGAAAACCTGAGGTACAGGCATCCACTCTTCCAGATTGCACGAGTTCACACTATAAGACCCAAACTTTGACGAGATTTTGAATATTCGGAAGGCACTAAGCCAAAAACAATCATCCAGAAGGGTGGGTGATTATTTTCAAAATCATTTTGGAAACTTAGAGGGTTCAAAACCTTATAAGAAATCATCCTAGAACAGATGATTGATTTTCAAAGCGGATTTGTTATTATGTTCTCGTTGTGGTTATCACCTAAGGATAGGTGATGGTAATGTTTTAAAATCTAAACGCAAGGAAACTTGCATTAGGGTGCTAGAAAAGTTATAGTCTAGGTCAAAGCATTACTAATAACCTAATTCCCTATAACCATTGGCTCTGATACCAACTTCTTCTGTCACACCCCGACCGCGTTAAAACAACGAAACCGCGGCGGAAACGTCGGGGAGTGTCGTGGCAGAATTATTGTTTCACAACCATGGATCCAAAAGTTTCATTTTATTGATTCATTAAGTAATTTACATTGTCTTAAAACAAAACAAACAAGTTAAACATAATCTATCATCGTTATTAAGTCACTAAGGCCTCATCCAGTCCTAAGTGAGCATGCATCCTAGCAATCAACATCATTCAACAACACCTGAAACATATGTAAAAACAAAGTCAGCAAAGAAATGCTGGCGAGCGCATAGGTTTTATAAGAGTGTCAGATTCATGGCTCGTTTACATGTTGCAATGCCTCTTTAGACTATAAGAGTCAAAAGTTAAAAACCTTGTTTTGAAAAGTGTATAGTATTGCAGCATTATTAACCAACTCAAATCAAGTTGGTTATAGTTTATAAAAATCTCGAAGCCATGATTCTTAACCCAAAACATTTGTTTAAGTAAATCAAATTGTAAATCACCTCGTTAGTAAAACTCGTATGGTTTATATTATTTAGAAAACATCGTTGTGTGACATCGTTTTAAAATCGTTTGCCCAAGTGAACTAAATAATGCTACGGAATGTAATATGATAAAAACACTTATATATAAGAAGTACCAGCGGTGTATCTACCATATTTTTATCATGTTACACCCGTCTCATTATCTAATCACAACCCAAAACCAATCGTTTGTTCAATTTGTTTAACTTGTTTAAATCCTTCCAAATCGTTTAAATCGCTCTCTTTTTAATTGTGAAACTACTTTTGGTCATCTCACTAATAACATCCAAACCTTCGCAACTCGACTATCGCTATTCTCGCATTAACAAACCACCAAAGGGTAAGTTAACAATCACAGATTCAGTCGTTACCCACATAACCCCCACACATAACCATGGGTGCAGTCTGATAACGGGATTTGTCAGATCCTATGGTACCATAACCTAATACTGGTCGGTTCGGCCAAAACTAATGAATGCTATTTTTTATGTAACTACGCCCAACAAGTTTGTTCACATTATCGAAATCGTTATTAGTTTTATATAAACCATATCAATCAGTTTTGAAACCATCATTAAAAACATCGAAATCATTTAACACATATGAATCACCCCAAAACAAGTGAAAACAGTAAAATAGGGGAACTATGTACTCACATCGAAGTGCAAAGTATCCTCAATCTAAAGAACTCAACAAAGCT
Source organism: Helianthus tuberosus (assembly GCA_030545235.1). Classification (NCBI taxonomy): domain Eukaryota; kingdom Viridiplantae; phylum Streptophyta; class Magnoliopsida; order Asterales; family Asteraceae; genus Helianthus; species Helianthus tuberosus. Next base: position 77,104,449 of record CM060408.1, read on the forward strand.
CAAGCAAACCAAAGAAATTAAGCAGCACCTAGAAATCGGATCACTAGATAAATAATCGACACCTAAATCGGAAGATCGGATAGAATGAGGTCTTGTAAACCAAATGAGTATTGGAACTCATGTGATATGGTTTAACAAAGCCTACATTCTGAATCGGAACCTATCCTAAGTGCTTTCGACCCGTTACGACCCATTAAGGTAGCTTACGCTACTTTAACGTGTCGTTCGCGCAAATGCGCGTTCGAGACCGTCTAACTAGTCCTATGACAAGTATTATATGCCTAAACATGTTTAAATATGTTGCATAATCAGTTATGTGACAAAAGTTTAAGTTACATATGCTTACAATCCAATTATGCATGAAAAGGGCATTTTGGTCATTTTCCTAAGGCATATAAACTACCTATCATATAACTAATTAAACTAAGTGACCATAAGGTATAACATCGGAAGGTTATTCCCTATACAACTATGGTCACTAAACATGCTTGGTCGGATCCTAATGATCGACCAAATGGGTCGAGTTTGAAAGTCTAAGCTGGTGTTTAGACCGCTTGACTTACGACTCTATACAAGCACTAGACTAAAAGTGACGAGCTAAACATGTTGAAACATGTTTAACTAAGTTAGAAAACAGGTTTTGATATCAAAACAAAGGGTTTTGATACCCAAGAATAGTTTGGTTGCAAAATACGCATAAATACGCATTTTGACCAAAACTATGACTCGTCACTACACCTAATCAACGTGGTAATCAGTAGGTATAGTCACAAGGGACGATAACCATCGTGATTACGCTCACGTTGCAAAGTTCAAAGGAAATTTATGTTGACCAAAGACTGGTCAAAGCAGAAAGTCAAACACTGTTTGACTTTCGTGCTTGAAAACGCATAAAAGAACGAATGAATACTTACAAAGGGTCCAAGCTAGGAAGATCTTGATTCAAGTTGCTCAGGTATGAAGTGTTAAACCTCAACTTAGAGAAGAAATGAATCAAGTGTGAGTTGCAAGAATGAAAGGTTTGGGTATTTATAGAAATCCCACAACCGTTAGGATCGTTTCTCGTAAATCGTGCTTCGATCTTGGCCATACATGTGGGCACAAGGTTTTAAAATACAAGGGGTGTATAAAAACCATCAAAATCCAGCCCATAGCATCCAAATTCAGGGGTTAAAACCATCAAATTAGCTGAATTGGACCAGGTTCATTGTTTCTGTTCTGGGCTGCTATCGCACCCCACATAGGATTACTCCTCATCTTACGCACCCGCGAGGGAAGTTTTTTAGAATGTCAAAAACAGTCCCTGCAAGTCCAAAACTTGATATTTGATGCATTTTTTGACACGTTTAAGCCCCGTTAACCCCATTCCAAGGATCTAAAATGAAGTTAAAGTATAGGGAACTTAAAATATGCTCAAAAATATCTCGGATGTCGGTTCGTTTGGTCGTACGGTTGCGTTATTCAGTTAATTACGACGGAAGTCGTAACGGACGCAAAAACGATCCAAATTGCGCGACGAATGGAATTTTAGCTTGCCAATAACTAAAATAAAATATTTTAATGATTACAAAAATTTTTGGATGTCCGGATATTATTTAGAACGTAAGATATGCGCGAAAATGCAAACTTATGCACTTTTTGACGCTTTTAGTCCCTATTGATCAAGAAAGTTTATTTTTGCGCACCAAACACCTCAAAGCCTATTTCTAAGCTATGTAAAGGATATGTAGGGAATGTTTAACTTATGATCAAGTTCTGGAATGTTCGTTACAGAACGAATCGACATACTTTCGCAAGTTTGACACAAATAGTCCCTGCGATCGATTAGGCTTGTTTTCAACACACCAAAGCATCCAAAACTTATTTCTAAGTTATGTAAAGGTTATTTAAGGTATGTTAAGCCTATGTAACTATTCTGGAGTGTTTTTCACGTTAAACTGATTGTGTTTACGCATCAGTTTGCGTATAACCTTCCAGAAAGCGATTTAGAGCTTGAAATCTAACTCGAATCGAATCAAAAAATCATCAAACACAAATACACATATAATAACACCAAAAAACATTGTATTATTGATAATTGATACTGTTTTACATTGTACATCGATTACAGAGCACAGTTGTCACAGTTTGACCTTGTTAGAGTCAAATGGGTCATGTGAGTAAGTATGGAAAATGCTAATAAGATAGTAAGAGAGTGATTGAAATTAACATGCAAACGGAAAATATTATTGAAAGAATGAAGTATTTAATAAAGCTACGAGATGGTCATATAAAAAATCACCTCACGAGAGTTGGGGTGAATAGCAGGCCAAGACCTGGACGAATGATTTAAGTATGAACAAGAAGGGTAAGTTTTTGCAAGAAATACTGAAATGATGAAATGAAGTCTTTGCAAGTATACCTGAATGGAAAAGAAGTAAAAACATGTACTTCAATACATCTACAATAAGTAAGAAGTGCCAGTTTGACCTTGAAAAGTCAAATTGCAAAAATTTGTCGAAATAACTAACTAAATGAATGAATTGTATGTAAGAAATGAAATGTGTGATATATTATAGCATGTACGTAGGAAATTTGTGAAAGAATTATAGGTGATTAATCACCGATTAGAATGAATATTTGAAGGAAATGTGCTAACCGCTAATTTTGTAGATGATAATGGTAGAACTCTTGATGTGATGAAACCAATAGAGTTGGTGAAAGGATGCCCACGAGCGGAAGCTCATCGCATGGATGGATGAGATCAACCCCGTTATGGTATGGACTCATGAAGGAGCGAGTCAATTGGGGTTGTGGTTCGTTGGATTGTGCCAAATTAGCGAGGTTAGTAAATTGTTTAACTTGTGGATGTTAAATAGAAAGTTATAGATTGAATAGTACTTCCATGCGAACTAATTGTATCACAAGCATGACATGGTATAAAAGGTTTGACTTTTAGAGGTCAACAAAGGAATGAAATTTTAGTTCAGACTTAATGTCATTCAATAACACACATATGTGTGTATAGTAAGTAATGTGTAAAACAAATGGACAGATAAATCAAGGTGTCATGAATGGAATGAATCGGAATTTAACTTAAGAATGTACGTAGCACCATGTAACAATAACAAATGTAAAATGATGTTTAAATCTGGAGATAAGTATTGTCACACCCCAACCGATGATGGAAACATCGGGGCACGAAACTGAGCGAAACAAATTGTCCAATAGAAATCCATAACAGCTAAAATTACCAGATATTTATCAATATGTCCCATACCATAATATATCAAATAAAAGAAGTTATTACAGACATTGTTTTCTCAAGACAGATCAAATGCTCCGACAACTCAGATTCAAATAAATAAATTGTTCGTTGGTTTCTAGACTCTCCTAAGCTCAGTTCCATCAAGTAGCAAGCACGCATCCTAAGCACCTGTCACAGACGTTAAAATAGAGGTCAATACACATAGTGTAAAGGTGAGCATACAAGTTTGATATAGTATAATAGAGTTCGAAATCGTTTACGCATAACCAGTATGTACAACGTATAATGTGAAGCATGTAAGTTATCGACAAAGATCCTATCAATACCAATGACTGCGAGTTGACTGCGAGTAGCGAGTGCACATCACATGTTCACCACTGAGAACACGTGAAGTATTGTCCTTAACAACCCCTGAGTGAACAGGTGCTGAGTCCAGCAATCAATGTGTAAACATCACAAACAGGCATTCATCGAGTCACGTATAACATGCATTAATGGTCAGCGTATAAGTAGTGTTTGCGTTGTGTGTTCAATGTGATTTAGAATAAGTAACGTATGTAACACCCAAAAGTGCATAAAGCAAAAAGAGATCGAGTATACTCACAGATTGTGTTTAACAAGTAAACACTCTCTTGGATTGAAGGGAGCACTGAGAGAGATTTGCCTAAACAGTTAACGATAGCATAAATGATGAGTGGCGTGTAAAACGGTGAAAAAGTACCAAGTGTCGGGTGGTAATCCGATCGGATGGCAATCCGATCGGATGTCCAGTCGATCGGATGTTAATCCGTTTGGATGGTCATCCGATCGGATGGCCATTCGATTGGATTGACATCTTGTTTGGTAAGGATGTGTTTGTGTATGATGGCTTTGAAGTTTTCATTATAGCATTTTGAAAACAGAGAAGTATTTCTACCCTTCAGGTTGATCAATCGGACGACAGTCCAATCAGATAGCGATCTGATTGGCAGGACACTTAGTGAGAACAAGTTCACAGCAGGATTGTCACTCGATCGGATGGTAATCCGATCGGATAGCAATCCGTTGAACTATTGTTCTTTGAAATTGATCAAGTACCAAAGTCCCAAATGTCACATGATCGGATGGTCGTTCGATTGGACGACAATCTGATCAGAAGGCAATCCATTCAACGTTCAGATCCTTGAATACTTTGGAGAAATATTTAAGTATGAAACCAAGTGCAAGCCGATCGAATGGCTGTCCGATCAGATGGCAATTCGATTGGATGGCAATCCGATCGGACGACAATCCGTCCCAATGACCTGATCGTCTTGATACTTGATTTCTTTTGAAGGTTTGCAGTTTTGATCGAGATGGTGTGATAACGTGCTAAAATACAGAAACCCCATCTAGACCTAAGTGGTCCGATCGAACAGGAACCACCCTATTCTGATTCAGCTCACGGTTCGGGACGCTCGTTCATGTTTAACCCGAAATCAGTTGCTTCTCGGATAGAATTCAGATCTTGAACTAACCCATCACTAAGAAAGAGTAGAAGATCAGAACGAGCTCTGATTCTATCGGTTTTGAGTGCATTGAGTGTTAAAGAGTTGAAAGAAAGTTGGAAAACCATCTTTCAATCCTTTTAACCATGATTATGTGTAGATCTATGCGAAAACATTGATTATTCATGTGGAAATCCTTCAGATCTAAGTTGTTCGTGGTGGAATGAAGCCAAATCTTGAAGTTCATAAGAACTCCATGATGACATCACCCTAGAACACCTTAAATCTGGTGATTTCACGGTTAAAAGTTAAGATTCAAAGGTGAAAAAGATGTGTAGATCATAGAAGTACAAGATTTAGGTTGGAAACTTACAAGAATCGTGAGAAATCGAGAGAAATGAGAGCTTGAGTGTGGCTGGTTCGAGTGAGCAGCTGTCACATCACTAATGATGTGACAGGGGGTATTTATAGGGTTTCCCAAAAAAAGAAAGTGCATATGCGTCGAGTAGGTCACCGATCGGATGGCCACTCGATCGTTTGGCCACTCGATCCTGGTGTCCGGCGTGTTGAGTTTTGTCGTTTCGTTTCGCGTGTTGAGCGTTGCGATGTGATTCGAGTGAGCGATGCGATAGTATTACCCAGTAGTTACACAAATAACCTAACTACTATATCTAACATACAATCACTATAGATAACTTGCGTTTAGCGTTTGCGATGCGATAGAACTGCGATTGCGATTAACACCTCAACATAAACATAACATGCACAAGTAACACATAAATAACACACACATGTAAAACAGTATCCAGAACACATAATTCGAGTTGTGAATGCGATAGCGATTAGCGATAAGTTGATTAGCGATAAATGTGCGATTAAACCTCGATTATTAATAGATACTCCACATAGTACAACTAAAGCGATTAAATAATAGATTCAATTACAAGCCGAAGAAGTCAGAACAGTAGTTGAGCAAGGAGTGACAGATCACAATTAGCAATCTTTTTTTCCTTTGACTTCAATCTTGACTTTGACTTTGACTTTCGAAGCACGGGGTGTTACAACCTCCCCTACTTAAGGGAATTTCATCCTGAAATTAGGCTTTAGCCGTATCAAACAATTGCGGGTACTTCGCCTTCATGTCTCTTTCCAGTTCCCAAGTGAACTCGGCGCCTCGTTTGCCTTCCCAGTGAACCTTCACAATGGGAATGCGTGAGGGTCTGAGTACCTTGGTTTCTTGTCCCACAATGTCGAAAGGCTTTTCCACGAAGTGTAATGTTTCGTCCACTTGTAAATCCTCAAGAGGGACATGTAATTTTTGGTCGGCCAAGCACTTTCTGAGGTTCGAAACGTGGAAAGTCGGGTGGACGTTACTCAGTTCCTCTGGTAGTTCTAGTCTGTAGGCCACTTTTCCAATCCTTTCCAGAATTTTAAAGGGTCCAACATATCGAGGCGCGAGCTTTCCTTTCTTGCCGAATCTGATCACCCCCTTCCAAGGTGCAACCTTTAGGAGTACGTGATCGCCAACGTCAAATTCAAGGGGCTTGCGGCGTCTATTAGCGTAACTTTTCTGTCGGCTCCGAGCTTTCAACAGATTGTCTCAAATTTGGAGGATTTTGTCAGTCGTTTCTTGCAATAGCTCAGGACCGGTAATTCGCGCGTCTCCGATCTCATGCCATACAATAGGCGATCGACATTTTCTTCCGTATAAAGCCTCAAATGGTGCCATTTGGATGCTAGAATGATAACTGTTATTTTACGAGAATTCGACTAAAGGTAAGTGCGCGTCCCAATTACTACCGAAATCTATGACACACGAGCGGAGCATGTCTTCAAGGGTACGAATCGTTCTTTCAGTCTGACCGTCGGTTTGGGGATGGAAAGCGGTACTTAGATTTAGAGTAGTACCGAGAGCAGATTGAAAAGTTTCCCAAAGACGCGAGGTAAACCGACCATCGCGGTCATAGATGATGTCACGAGGCGTCCCGTGTCGACAAATGATCTCGTCGGTGTAGATTTGGGCTAATTTTTCTACCTTAAAGTCTTTTCGTATCGGCAGGAAGTGAGCTGACTTAGTCAAGCGGTCAACCACAACCCATATGCTATCATGACCAGATTGAGTACGCGGGAGTTTCGTGATGAAGTCCATGGCTATACTCTCCCATTTCCATATCGGGATCTCGGGTTGAACGAGTAGGCTAGAGGGTCTTTGATGCTCAGCCTTGACCTTGGAACAGGTCAGGCACTTCGAAATATAGATTGCGATATCCTTCTTCATGCCCAGGCACCAGTACTTGTAGCGCATGTCCTGGTACATCTTGTCAGCACCAGGATGAATAGAATATCGAGATTTGTGGGCTTCGTCCATCATGAGTTGTCGTAAGTTCGTACGCTTGGGGATCCAGATTCGGTCCAAATAATGAAAAATACCATTCGATTTATTCTCGAGTTGGGCGCCATCGTTTAGAATCCTTTCCTTCTTCAAAGTTCGCTCGGTAAAACAAGCATGCTGCGCGTCACGGATAAGAGCTTTGAGATTATGCTGGGCTTTACGAATGCTATGGAAATAGCTTCGTCGACTGAGAGCATCAGCCATGACGTTTGCTTTGCCTGGATGGTAACAGATCTCACAGTCGTAATTGTTGAGTAGTTCTACCCACCGGCGTTGACTCATATTCAGTTCCTTCTGGTTAAAGATATGTTGTAGGCTCCTATGATCGGTGAAGATCGTACACTTGGTACCGTAAAGGTAGTGTCGCCAAATCTTTAACGCAAAAACAACTACGCCAAGCTCGAGGTCATGTGTGGTGTAGTTCTTCTCGTGGATCTTGAGCTGTCGAGAAGCGTACGCGATAACCGTGTCTCGTTGCATAAGAACAAAACCAAGACCGAGGTTCGAGGCATCGCAGTAGACTACGAAGTTGTCATTTCCGTATGGCCGTGAGAGCACAGGAGCATTGCAAAGCATAGCTTTGAGATCTTGAAAGGCTTCCTCCTATTTAGTTCCCCAAACAAAAGGTTTATCCTTATGCGTAAGAGAGGTAAGCAGCACGGCGATTTTAGAGAAACCTTCGATAAAACGGCGATAATAGCCTGCCAGTCTGAGAAAGGAACGGACTTTAGACGGATTCTTGGGTGTAACCCAACTCTTAACAGCTTCGATCTTCGCAGGGTCAACGTGGATACCTTGACTATTGACAATGTGACCCAAGAATTGAACCTCCCCCCGCCAGAATTCACACTTGGAGAATTTGGCGTAGAGACGGTTTCCCTGGAGTAACTTAAGAACCAAACATAGATGTTGCGAGTGTTCGGCTTTTGATTTGGAATAGATCAGGATATCGTCGATGAATACGATCACGAAACGGTCAAGGAAGGGTTTGCACACTCGATTCATTAGATCCATGAAGACTGCGGGGGCGTTGGTCAAACCAAAAGGCATGAAAACGAACTCGTAATGATCATAGCGGGTTCGAAAAGCAGTTTTGGGTATATCCTCCTCTTGAATGCATAATTGGTGATAGCCTGAGCGTAGATCGATCTTCGAAAAACACGTAGCACCTTGTAACTAATCAAATAAATTGTCGATTTGAGGCAAGGGATAGCGATTCTTGATTGTCAACTTATTTAACTCCCTATAGTCGATGCACATTCGGAACGAACCATCCTTCTTTTTGACGAAAAGGACAGGCGCGCCCCATGGGGAGGTGCTAAGGCGAATAAAGCCTTTATCAAGAAGTTCCTGGAGCTGACTCGAGAGTTCGGCATTTCGAAAGGAGTGAGATGATACGGCGCTTTAGCAACAGGATTTGCTCTAGGAATGAGGTCGATTCGGAAATCGATATCATGAGCGGGCGGTAAACCGGGTAAATCATCGGGAAAAACGTTAGGGAATTCACAAACAACGGGAATATCTTTCACGTCTGGGTTTCCTTTCTTTTCCTTCTCCGCTAATACGACGTGTGCCAGGAAAGCCTGGTATTCCTTGCGGAGATACTTGCTAGCCTGGACACATGACATGAGTTTAAGACCTTTCGAAGGAGTTCCACCATACACACAAAGTAGATCACCATTAGCGAGCGAGAAACGAATCATCTTATCGAAGCAAACAACTTCCGCATGATTTTCACGAAGAAAATCCATGCCTACTATGACGTCAAAACTACCGAGCTGCATCGGAATAAGATCGATAGGGAAGACGTGATTGTTGAGTTCGAGCGTACAATCACGTAGAACTGAGTTTACGACGACGGTTCTTCCGGTGGCAACTTCAACATCGAACGTCGAGGGGAGATGAGCGCGCTTACGATTAAGGAGCTTTTCGAATTCAAACGATACAAAATAGTTATCGGCTCCAATATCAAATAAACACGTAGCACATATACCATTCACAAGGAACGTATCATTGACCACATTGTTGTCTGCTTGAGCCTGGTGGGCATTGATGTTGAATGCACATCCGCGGGCTGCTGGTTGTTGCTGTTGTTGCTGAGGCTGTTGTTGGGGCTGCTGCTGTTGTGGCTCTTGCTTGACTACTCGATTGGGGCACATGTTTGCGAAGTGGTTGGGATCACCACACGCATATCAAGCTCTAGCGTTGATCACGGGTACAGGAGCCGCTTGATGGCCTTGAGGAGCAACAAGTAGAGCTTGATGAGCAGGAGCTTGACCCTGAGCTGGAGCGGGGTTTTGACGAGGACCTGTACGGCAGTTGGCGGTGAAGTGGCCATACATGTTGCAATGCACACAGTATCTGCAAGCGATTCCCACAGGGTGGTGATAGGTACAAGTAGGGCAAGCCGGGTGAGAACCAGTATACGCACGCTTTGCCGACAGTGCGTTGGTGACCGGTGCCGCTACTTGGCGGTGTTGGTGTTGCTGTGGTGCTGGAACAGCTTGAAGTGGGGCAGCATTGGTTACAGCGCAGTTCTTGTTGCTGGAACTGCTGTTGTTCTTTCTCTTGCATCTTGAGAGCTTGGATGACTCAGGAGTGGTGGCGGTTGAAGCGGTTGAAGCAGTGGTAGCTTGATGCAGATTCTTGGGAGCTTTATCCCAGTAACCAGACTTGACTCGCTTGTTGTTGATCTCAGCAGCGAGTAGAAAGGTTTCTTTGATCGTCGTCGTCTTTGTAGCTTGAACGAAATCAGCCACGCAATCCGGAAGAGCACGGATATACTTTTTAATGGTGATTTCAGGCGTGGTAACTTGGCTAGGACAGATTATACTCAACTGCTTGAAGCGAGCAGTCAAACCAGTGTTGTCTGCATCTTTCTGCTTGATATGCCAGAATTCGTCCTCCAGCTTTTGGCGCTCATGGGGAGGGCATAACTCTTGCATCGTTACGTCCTTCAACTCATCCCATGTTAGCCCGTAAGCTGCATTATTTCCGCGTTTGTTTCTCTCGGCCGTCCACCAGTCTAAAGCGTGGGACTGGAAGACGCCAGTTGCATTAAGAGTACGGAGATCATCAGGACAGCCACTCTGGCGCAGGGTGACTTTGATAGAATCAAACCATTGAAACATGGCCGTAGGACCATCTTCGCGGGTAAACTCTTTCGGGCCGCAGGCTTTGAACTGCTTGAAGCTGAAAGCAGCTTTAGGAGCATTAGTCCTGGATTCTTCAGAAGATTTGCTAGTGTTTTTATTCAGCTCACTAACAATCTGGGGAATGACTTTCGCTATCTGCTTAGCGACGAGTGAGGCGATGCGTTTGTCATCATGATTGCGGCGAGCAGAGCGAGAATGAAATGATCCAAATGACGACATTGTGTGCAACAGACAGCGCCATAGGATTCAAAACACTATTCGATTAATCCTAGTATAGCCTAGCGATGCATCATAAAGCTCAGGAACACATAGTCACATAAACACAGAGGCACATAAGCACGTAACACATAAGCACGTAGTCCACGTAAGCACAGTATCACATAGGCACATAGTCTAACCTAGACACATATGTTGCATGTATTCACCTGTTCTTCACAGCTCGTATAACGATTAAGTATAGCGATTGCGATTAGCGAGTACACATCGAGTGGTATAGCATAAGCGAGTAACATAGCAGGCGATCATCCACGAGTAGCAATGATTTGTTAACGATTGTGTAGTGTGTTGTCTGATAAGCGGAGTAAGAAGCGTTAGATCAAAAACCAGTAATATCTCAAAACGTTAACAAATAAGAATTAAAACACATAAAATCCTACATAAAACGACAAATATCAGAGTCAGCAATTGCGGGCTCAGAATTGAAACACATAAAATCAGCGATTGCGAACTTGAAATCGAACATAGATTGTCTGCGGCTGGTAGATGTCGACTACCCAAAGTGATTCGACTCTTCACAAGGACTTTTGGTACACACTTTTGGCTTTCAGGACTGTGCTCTCGCCTCGATTTGGGCGAATGGCACGCATCCTTTCAGTTACAGTGTGACTTCAAGTCGTTGGAGTTCCGTCGAGACCTTGGTGAGAGTTTTGTAAAACCAAAATAAGAACAGAACAAGTCGTCAAGGTTCGGGTTTCACCCATGACTCAACAACTTCGTCCCTGTTTTTGATAAAATAGAGAGGGAAATTTGCGTCAAAGTACGGATTTCACTCCTGATTCAACGCAAATTCTCCTATTCATGGATAAAAATATGGGTCAAACAAGCGATTCGGTTGAGAGTTTGCGGTTTTCACACCTAATCTCAACCTAATTACTCATTCATTTTCGAAGAATAGTGTGCGGTGATTGTGTAGTGTAAGCGAGAATAACGAGTAAGCTCGTACAAAACCCATACTGGGTATGCACAAGTCGGTCTGTTGGTACTTAGACTATAGACTAGGTCGTTCTAAGACATCGACCCGAACTAGGTCGAGTCTTGCCTAATTCCCTATAGTTATGGCTCTGATACCAATCTGTCACACCCCAACCAATGACGGAAACATCGGGGCGCAACACTGAGCGAAACAGATTGTCCAATAGAAATTCATAACAGCTAAAATTACCAGATATTTATCATTATGTCCCATACCATAATATATAAAATAAAAGCAGTTATTACAGACATTGTTTTCTCAAGACAGATCAAATATTCCGACAACTCAGATTCAAATAAATAAATTGTTCGTTGGTTTCTAGAATCTCCTAAGCTCAGTTCAATCAAGTAGCAAGCACGCATCCTAAGCACCTGTCACATACGTTAAAATAGAGGTCAATACACATAGTGTAAAGGTGAGCATACAAGTTTGATATAGTATAATAGAGTTCGAAATCGTTTACGCATAACCAACATGTACAACGTAATGTGAAGCATGTAAGTTATCGACAAAGATCCTATCAATACCAATGACTGCGAGTTGTCTGCGAGTAGCGAGTGCGCATCACATGTTCACCACTGCGAACACATGAAGTATTGTCCTTAACAACCCTTGAGTGAACATGTGCTGAGTCCAAACTATAGTACTATTGTTGCTAAGGCAGGTAGACAGTAATCAATGTGTAAACATAACAAACAGGCATTCATCGAGTCACATATAACATGCATTAATGGTCAGTGTATAAGTAGTGTTTGCGTTGTGTGTTCGAAGTGATTTAGAATAAGTAACGTATGTAACACCCAAATGTGCATAAAGCAAAACGGGATCTAGTATACTCACAAATTGTGTTTAACAAGTAAACACTCTCTTGGATTGAAGGGAGCACTGAGAGAGATTAGCCTGAACAGTTAACGATAGCATAAACGATGAGTGGCGCGTAAAACGGTGAAAAAGTACCAAGTGTCGGGTGGTAATCCGATCGGATGGCAATCCAATCGGATGGCCAGTCGATCGGATGTCAATCCATTCGGATGGTCATCCGATCGGATGGCCATTCGATTGGATTGACATCTTGTTTGGTAAGGATGTGTTTGTGTATGATGGCTTTGAAGTTTTCGTTGCAGCATTTTGAAAACAGAGAAGTATCTCTACCCTTCAGGTCGATCGATCAGACGACAGTCCGATCGGATAGCGATCCGATTGGCAGGACACTTAGTGAGAACAAGTTCACAGCAGGATTCTCACTCGATCGGATAGCAATCCATTGAACTATTGTTCTTTGAAATTGATCAAGTACCAAAGTCCCAAACGTCACACGATCAGATGGTCGTTCGATCGGATGGCAATCCATTCAACGTTCAGATCCTTGAAAACTTTGGAGGAATATTTAAGTGTGAAACCAAGTGCAAGCTGATCGGATGGCTGTACGATCGGATGGCAATCCGAACGGATGGCAATCCAATCGGACGACAATCCGTCCCAACGACCTGATCGTCTTGATACTTGATTTCTTTTGAAGGTTTGCAGTTTTGATCGAGATGGTGTGATAACGTGCTAAACAACAGAAACCCCATCTCGACCCAAGTGGCCCGATCGAACAGGAACCACCCTAGTCCGATTCAGTTCACGGTTTGGGGCGGTCGTTCATGTTTAACCCGAAATCGGTTGCTTCTCGGATAGAATTTAGATCTTGAACTAACCCATCACTAAGAAAGAGTAGAAAATCAGAACGAGCTCCGATTCTATCGGTTTTGAGTGCATTGAGCGTTAAAGAGTTGAAAGAAAGTTGGAAAACCATCTTTCAATCCTTTTAACCATAATTCTGTGTAGATCTATGCGAAAACATTGATTATTCATTTGGAAATCCTTCAGGTCTAAGTTGTTCTTGGTGGAATGAAGCCAAATCTTGAAGTTCATAAGAACTCCATGATGACATCACCCTAGAACACCTCAAATCTGGTGATAGGTGAAAAAGATGTGTAGATCATAGAAGTATAAGATTTAGGTTGGAAACTTACAAGAATCGTGAGAAATCGAGAGAAATGAGAGCTTGAGTGTGGCTGGTTTGAGTGAGGAGCTGTCACATCACTAATGATGTGACAGGGGGTATTTATAGGGTTTCCCAAAAAGGAAAGTGCATATGTGTCGAGTAGGTCACCGATCGGATGGCAGTCCGATCAGGTGGCAGTCCGATAGGGTGGCAACTCTATCAGATGACAATCCGATCGGATAGCAATCCAGAACACATAATTCGAGTTGTGAATGCGATAGCGATTAGCGATAAGTTGTAACACCTCAACATAAACATAGCATGCACAAGTAACACATAAATAACACACACACGTAAAACAGTATCCAGAACACATAATTCGAGTTGCGAATGCGATAGCGATTAGCGATAAGTTGATTAGAGATAAATGTGCGACTAAACCTCGATTATTAATAGATACTCCCCATAATACAACTAAACCGATTAAATAAATAGATTCGATTACAATTCGAAGAAGTCAGAACAGTAGAAACATGAAGTAAAATTATGTTTGTTGTGAATGAAATTGATATACGAGCTATGGGTGGATCTGGGTTATGGTATCTTTGGGGATATGTTGAATGGATAAACCGATAGTGATGAAGTAGGTTTCGAGGGCGAAACCATCCTTAAGGGGGTAGACTTGTAACACCCCAAAATGTGACGTTTATGAAATATGGTCTTTGCTAGTGCCATTTCATGAAATAAACAAATAAAGTTTATTAACCTAGTAAATATGTGTTAGTAAGTAATAATGATGAAAGAAAGTACAGGGACCAATTATGAAATTTTGGAAAGTTATATAAAAGGGTCAACATAAGGATTCTTGGTCAAAAAAGTTACGAATTGGGTGGGTTTGGTGGTGGTGCACGGCTACACCCACAAGAAAGAAAAGGGAAGATTTCAATTCAGCTTCTTGGCTCAAATTGAAGATGGATTTAAGTTGAGATTGATGCATGAACCCGATTTCTTGATGATCTAGTACTCACAATCATGTGGTAAGTTAAATTTTGTATTCTAGTGATTGTTGATGAAAAGGGGTTATAATGAATCCATGATTTGGATTGAAATTGGAATGAATACTTGTTAATGTTATTGTGTTTAAGTTGATTTATGGTTGAATTTTGAGTTATCTTGATGATTTAGGATGAAACCCATGTGCGTGAGTATGAAGATGACTATGATGAACATGTAGATGTTAAATTGTGATTGTGTAGATGCATAAGATGTTATATGATAGTTTTGAAAGTTAAACATGATGTAGAATTAATGACAATGTGATTTTGTTTGAATGTAATGGTTCATGAGATGAAATTGGGAAGAACATGCTTAAACCACTTGTACATTATGCTTAGAAAGGGGTATGCACATCAAGTGTTTGATGAAATGCTTAGGTGAAAATGATAAGTGAAATTGTATGCTAACAATGGATAAACATGTGTAGATGTGATGATGACATGATTGATGGTAATTAAATTTGAGAAATGTGTTTTTGAAGGAATCCATGTGAGACGATGGTATAATTTGGTATAAGTATGCTTTAGGAACTTGTACTCAATGCTTGAATGGTGAGGTGCATATCATGTGTTGGAGCAATTGCTTATTGGTGATTTAGAAATGAATGTGTATAAAATATATATCATATGGACTACTAGTAAGGGATGATGTTATGGTTATGTTAAATTGGCTAACTTTGAATGTGGTTGTCAAATATAAAATCATGAAAGCATTAGTATGTGTAAAATTGATTATGTGTATATGGTGTATGTAACTAAGTGATCACGAGGTGGTATGTGTCCTACAACATGAGTATGGAGTGTAAATTGCAAAAGGGTTATGTTCTAGCATGCCGAAATGAGCATATGTGTAAAAAAATTGGAAGTTTGAATGCTTGGTAGTTGACTTTATGAAAAGTTAACGAATGTGGGAATGATATGGCTGGACTTTATAACCTGATTCTAAGATTAGGAAAGTCATGTGGTGCACGAGGGATCATTATTTGTTATACGTGATAATATGGTGCAATGGTGGAATTGAAATGATGTGATTGTTAACATATGCATTGTGTTGTTGGAATTTGATTTGTAAAGGTCAATGTAAGTTATGAATTTGAAACAAGTGTAATTTAGAATGTGTGTGTATGCTAATAATGTCGTAACCATAGTTACATGAAAGAATAAGGATTATGTCAAGATGGATGGAGGCATAGAATGCTAACGGGTTAAGAGGAGGCAAGGAATCAAGCATGAACGCAGATGTTCAAGGTAAGTTCATCTAAACTTCGTCTATGCTTAATGTAAATTAAGATGATAGTCTCATTATGTTAATTCTAGTTTGAAAGTTGTAGTGTAGAACATGGTGATTTAATGTGTTGAAAATTGAAACAATAGTCAGGAAATGAGAAAGTAAAGGATGCGTATTGACCCGTTATGAACGGGTCGAAATGAGTGGAAAGTATGATGATGAAATGGTATAAACTCTTGAGTGAACATTTCTACTAATGGGTGAACATTCTCTAAAATGGGTGTTTACACTGGTAAATACAATTAACTGACTCTTTTTGAAAACATTTATGAAAATTGATTTAAATGTACAAGGCACAAATATTCTTTTATAACTTGGGACAATTATATAATGATAATCTTGTATCAGATTTACATGTTTGTCAAACATTTAGGGCCGGGATAAAAGCTGAACAAGATTAATCGACACACCACTAATATAATCTCACGGCGGGTTACCCCCAACAAGTGAGTGTATCTTTTACATACGCATCTGTTAGGTGTATGCCTACACCCCGTGCTTAAGTCGTGGCCATTTATGATTTTAAATGAGCCGAGTATATCCAAGACACGGTCGTTAACCCCCAATGTTTATTTGTTATCAAGAAACACCGATTAAATCGGGATTATGGCATATAACCATATTCAATTAAATGATTTTTACACCCGACCAAACGGTAATATTTTACCGTATCCCAAGCCCGTATAAGATAAAAATAAGTTAAAAGTATTTACCTGAGCTTAAAATGAAAGTTTTGTGTACTCAGCCGTATAATCTACTCAAACAAGTGCAAGTAGCTTTTACCGGGCTCCTAATCTGGAACGAAGGTTATATTAACCTATGAGATTACTAACGGGTCTTATTTAAGTAGTAACTTAGACAGGTTAGTTTAAGGAAAGGTTTACGGTACGAGACGCTAGATTAAGCGATGACCAGATTGGAATGTAATTTAGACCCGACAAGCATGGGGACTTGTATTATATGGGTAAACTAAATACATTCTGGAATTTGAAGTTTAAATGATAAGATTTGACCCGTTTCGGCTAGTTTATGTAAACGAGTCACATAAACCGCACCGTACGCGTATAAGTATAAACGGGTAACCGGATGAGTCATATACAAGTTCCATGAGTTATTATGCTTAAAATATGTTGTGATATCAGTAGGATATTTGCAATTATGCCCTAAAAGATTTTTAAACCAAATTGAGTCCAGTAAGGGCACTTTGGTCATTTTAAGATTTATAAATGAGGTTTTAAAGCAAACTGATGTTTTGGTCTATAATATTCTGTAAAAATATTTATTTTATGAAGTTATAACAGTAGGATATCATCATATGTGTGGTTTACCCTTTATGTCCAAGACAATGCACCGTAGGGGCATTTTGGTCATTTCCCACATGTTTTTAAGGACAAAATTGGAAGTTTGAGTTCATGATTTATACCTACTGTAAAAGTATTAAAATTTATTTATAAATTCAGTAGGTAACACGTCTTAGGTGTTAAATATGGTTTTAAACCTGACATTCACTAATTTATACATATTTTAGTCCCCCATTTTATGCGTTTTCGGCCGTAAAACCGTCATTCGGATACTTAATCAAGTATACTTTTGTTTACAGGCCTAAAACAGCATACCAGACAAGATGATAGTGAAAACGAGGATTTTCTGGGCGAAACGGCTGAACTGCGAACATTCTGTGGAAAATTCAGACCTGGGCAAGTCGCACCCCCGTGCGACTGGTGGCACCCCCGTGCGGATGCGACAACAAAGCTCAGCTCGGCGTTGCACACCCAGTGCGATCAGGAGTGCAACGAAATCCCGGGAACACACCCCCGTGCGACTGGTGGCACCCCCGTGCGGATGCGACAACAAAGCTCAGCTCGGCGTTGCACACCCAACGCGATCAGGAGTGCAACGAAATCTCGGGAACGCACCCCCGTGCGACTGAACGCACCCCCGTGCGGATGCGATGACCAGCCCCAGCTCGGTGATGCACGCCCGTGCACCCCATGGCACGCCCGTGCGAGATCGAATCTGGTCAAGATCTGATGACGTCATGCGGTATGGTGCACAGTAACTTCAATAATGCAAAAAGTGAACGGTCGTGCAACAGGATGCACGACCGTGCGAGATTGAAATTATATAAAAACTTGCAGAAACATTCTGCTCGGAACTCTGGACATTTTGGAAGCGATTCTGGCGATTTTCAGGCTCCGGAGGCTTCTGCTTTCACCCGGATTCAAGCCACATTGTGCCGATTAGCTTCGTTATCTTCCAGATTCTTAATCTTATGCTTGTTTATGGTTTGGTTTTCTAATCTTTCCATAATTTTGTTAATCTTTCAAGCATTTAGATTAATGTTTATGTATTATTGTAGCCTTTGGGCAAAAACACAACAATCCCTTGCTTGATTATAACCATTAGTATGTTAATCTTTGTTTGTAATGACACTTGGAAGTATTTTCTATGTTAATCTTTGATGATTAGTTTGCAACCTTGTTATTGATATTGATTTCTTGATTATAAGTAATTGTGTTGGATGATTGGTATTTGGTTAGTTAAGATAGTTGAAAAATGAAGCCTAATTAATCATGTATTAGTAAACTTTAAACTTGGTTAACTAGTTTAGCTTGGTTAAAATGTGTGCACCATGATACTAGAAATGGTTAGTGGTTTAATAAAATGTAATTATTGTTAATCAAGAAAGCTTGCCGTCACGTAAGGACCTTAACGGGTTAAATGGTGTCGTTATAAATTCTTGCCATGATTTGTTAGCTTAGTTAGTAGTTTAGGCCAAAATTGCTATCTTGGTGAATTTATGTGCAAGATTTGTAAAATGAACTCGGTTGTGATTTAATCTAGTTTATGCTTGTCTCGGTGGTTGCATTGTGTTTATCGGTGTCGCTTTCCTTGTTTAAGTGAGGTTAGAAAACTTCTAACGGATGACTAACTTATTTTTAAGAGATTTTCATAGACATTTATCAATTGCACGTTAAAGAACAATTTTAGGTGGTTAAAGTGTGTTTATCGTTTTAACTTTCCGAATGATTGTCATGTTAGGATTCCCGAAAAGGATACTAATTGTCTCAAAATTGGAGAATTGATCAAATGCTTCTAGTGCCAAAACCGACTTAGTTGACATGCTTTGGTTGTGTATTAAGCAAGGCTATTTATCTATTTTCATATTTGAAATCTATTATGTTTTTATAAGTAGTTGTTTATGCTTACTTTAGTTTATTAAAAATCAAACAACTTATGTTTTTACCGGTAGTTTAGTGACAAAGGTCTATTATTATTCCTCCGCCCATTTCCTTGGATCGATACTTGGTTCTTACCGATACTTTACTACATATATGACGGGGTACACTTGCCTCTTTCGTGTGTGTTTTTGATGTTAAAGTAATAATCACTTTTATAAATTTAAAACCGAATCGTGTGTTTATTCATGATAAAAATATGTGTATACGCGCACACGTCAAGTTTTTGGCGCCGTTGCCTGGGAAATGGCGAGCTTTAGGAACGACCCGAGTCATTGTGTTATCGGCGTATATACTTGTTAATATTTGTGAATACTTTCTTGATTATTTATTTGTTTATTTATTTGTTAATATTTCTTGCTTTTAATTCATTTATTCATTTTCGAGATTATTTTTTGTACACTTGTAAATTTTTGTTCCATTTATTTATTTATTCCGGATTTATTTATTCATTTATTCTTGTAGTTTTCGGCTCCTAAAAGCCATTTTTACACTATTCGATTCGATTATTTTTATTGTGTTGATTTTTATAAAATTTCGGGTCCATTTTTGGATTTTTATAAAATTTTCAGCCCATTTTAAATAATATTCTGTTACTTTTCAGCCAAAAAAAAAAAATTAATAGCATTATTATATTAATAAAATATTCATTGAGTCAATTTTTCGTTTGCAGGTTGATGTTCTCGACCCCCGCTTCAGAAGTTGTTGAACCGTCAGACGAGCCTGAACGCGATCTGAGGAGACGTCTTCGCGCGAGATCTCGTACGGTTGGGCTACTGCTCCCAGGAGGCGAGCCGGAGCCGGTAGTACCCGCTGAAGCCGAGGTCTCAGGGGCAGCAGGAGACAGAACCATGGCGGACGATGAGCGACCTTTGAATGAGACGAATCAGCCCGGAAGGGCAGGCCTGGAATCTAGTATCATACGACCTACTATAGATGCACCTGTTTTTGAAATTAAATCTAGTATTATTAATATGGTGCAGAATTCGTTGCAGTTTGACGGGCGTGAGCATGAGGATCCCGGACGACATATAGCGTCTTTTCTCGAAGTTTGTTCCACATTCAAGATCAGAGATGTTTCGGAGGATGCAATTCGGTTGAGACTGTTTCCTTTCTCGTTGCGTGACAAAGCTAGAGCTTGGCTTATGTCACTTTCATCCGGGTCCATCAGGACCTGGAATCAGTTGGCGGAGCAGTTTATGCAGAAATATTTTCCACCTGAGAAAACAAACAAGCTGCGGAACCGGATTGTTTCCTTTCGCCAGGACGAGGGAGAGTCGTTGCATGCGGCCTGGGAGAGGTTTAAAGATTTGTTGATAGATGTGCCACATCATGGCTTCTCCAAGAGACAGCTGGTCTTGACGTTTTATCAGGGGCTCAGTTACCACACACAGGAGCGATTAGACGTGAACTCAGGAGGCGATCTAGGAACTAAGACGCCGACTAAAGCGTATGATATCATAGAAAAAGCTGCGTTGAAATCCAGCTCGCGTCGGGAAGGAGATAGAGGCCGGGCAACATCATCATCATCATCATCATCTCGCGCAGGAGTACACGCAGTGGATGACTACACGGCCATTACTGCACAAATCTCGGCTCTTGCAGCAAAATTCGATAAGTCCCAGATGATCGCACAAGCTGGTTCGGGATGTGACCAGTGTGGAGTGTCACATGAGCCTGGTGCGTGCTTTCAGGGAGTCGTATATGAGGGCCACGAAGAAGTAGATTTTGTGAGTAATCAGGTGAGGCCGCAGAACAATCCCTACAGCAACACCTATAATCCCGGTTGGAGAAATCACCCAAATTTCGGGTGGCGAGCGAATACAGGTAATTAAAACCCATTGGGGTTCACTCAGTGTGCTCCAGCACCGCAGCAGGGTCTGGGTCAGCAGTTCCAGCAATACAACCAACCTTACCAGCAGCGTCCATATTCATATCAGAATCAGGGCACTGGGAGTAGCTCCCAGCAGCAGGCCCCTCAGTCTAGTTCGAAGCTGGAGGATATGATGTCTCAGCTTCTTACTAGCTCCTCGAGTGCGAATCAGTTGACTGAAAAACGCTACCAACAGAGCGAGGATCGTTTTCTTTCCCACGAGGGAGAAATGAGGAGTCACAAAGCCTCGATTCAAAATATCGAGAATCAGGTTGGTCAGCTGGCACATATGATGTCTAAAAGGACCCCAGGTGGTCTTCCGGGCAATACAGAACCAAACCCGGGTGGACACAGGGATGTGAATGCTATCATGACCAGGAGTGGAAAGACTACCAGACCCGTCATATCGGACTCATCACCGATCACTGAAGCGATCCCGACTGACACACCGGACGAGGTGCAAGCTAGGCTATGCCCAGCAAGTACAACATAAGTCCAGGAGCCGGTCAAAGATTACACTCCTCCAGTACCTTATCCAGGCAGGCTGAAGAAGCAGAAGAACGAAGAACAATACGGTAAGTTCCTTGAGTTATTCAAGAAACTACACATTAATATACCGTTTGTTGAAGCCTTGGCCCAGATGCCAAAGTATGCTAAATTCCTTAAGGATATCCTCTCGTATAAACAGAAGCTCGAGGATATATCGTTTGTGTGGTGATGAATGAAACTACACATTAGTATACCGTTTGTGTGGTGATGAATGAAACTTGTTCTGCCGTTCTACAAAACCGTCTGCCCATGAAAATGGGAGATCCGGGTAGTTTTACGCTCCCGTGTTTGATTGGAAACATGTCTGTTAGCCATGCATTGACTGACTTGGGAGCGAGTATCAACCTTATGCCATATAAGGTTTTTACTAAACTGGATCTGGGTGAGCCGTCACCTACTAGAATGAGCATTCGGTTGGCAGACCGTTCAATCAAGTATCCGCGTGGATTTGTGGAAAACATGCTTGTAAAAATCGATAAACTTGTTTTCCCCGTGGATTTTGTTATTCTTAACATGGATGAAGATTCAAGAGTGCCTTTAATACTTGGACGCCCGTTCCTCAATACTGCGAGGACGATTGTTGATGTGGCAGCTGGCCAAATCACGCTCCGAGTGAATGATGAGCACGTGACATTCGATATCAAAAGATCGATGCAACATCCGCAAAGTCACGATGACATGCTTTATTATGTCGACATTGTTGATGCATGTGTATGCTCTCATTTTCAAGGTACTGTTGACGAGATTGATTCGGACACACGTCTGTCGTGTGGGGACCTGATTGGCATTACGCAGGAGGGCCACGATTTCGAGCAGCCAGTCTATCAGATTGGTGACGATGGTTCCCAGAGTCCGGAGAAATTTCTTGAAATTGTCCATGTAAAAGAAGAGAAAGCAAAACCGTCGGTTGAAGATCCGCCATCTTTGGAGTTGAAATACCTCCCACCACATCTCGAGTATGCATTTCTGGACGAGGAGCGTCGCTTACCGGTCATAATTTCGGCATCATTGGAAAGAGATGAGAAAAATCAGCTTCTCGAGGTTCTGAGACTTCATAAGAGAGCTATTGCGTGGAAAATCATCGATATCAAGGGCATCAATCCTTCTTTTTGTACTCACAAGATTCTGATGGAAGACGAGTACAAACCGTGTGCACAGCATCAGAGGCGTTTAAATCCAAGTATGCATGACGTGGTGAAGAAAGAAGTGATAAAGTTGTTGGATGCCGGGATGATTTATCCTATATCCGACTCTGTGTGGGTGAGTCCAATGCAGGTTGTACCTAAGAAAGGTGGTATGACTGTAGTCTCAAATGATAGGAATGAGCTAATTCCTACCCGTACCGTCACAGGGTGGCGAGTTTGCATTGATTACCGCAAACTCAATGATGCTACTCGTAAGGATCACTTCTCGCTTACATTCATCGACCAGATGTTGGAACGTCTGTCGGGGAAGTTGTATTACTGTTTCTTGGACGGGTTCTCTGGGTACTTCCAAATTCCTATCGCTCCTGAGGATCAGGAGAAGACTACCTTTACCTGCCCCTTCGGCACATTCGTCTACCGGCGGATGCCTTTTGGGTTGTGTAATGCACCAGCGACCTTCCAGAGATGCATGGTTGCTATTTTCCATGATATGATCGAGGATTCTATGGAGGTTTTCATGGATGACTTTTCGGTATTTGGGGATTCCTTTGATCATTGTTTGGAAAATTTGAGAAAGATGTTGAAGAGGTGCGAGGAGACGAATCTGGTCCTAAACTGGGAGAAATGCCACTTCATGGTGAAGAAGGGCATAGTTTTGGGACATAAGATTTCTCGTGTGGGTATGGAAGTCGATCCAGCTAAAGTTGACGTTATTTCACGACTTCCGCCTCCCTCCTCTGTGAGAGCGATACGGAGCTTTCTTGGTCATGCAAGGTTCTACAGGCGATTCATAAAGGACTTTTCAAAAATCGCTAGGCCCATGACTCGTTTGTTGGAGAAAGACGCCCCGTTCATATTTGGAGATGATTGCTTGAGGGTTTTTGACCTTCTCAAGCAAAAGTTCATTGAGGCCCCTATTTTAGTTGCACCGGACTGGAGTCTGCCGTTTGAAATATGTGCGACGCGAGTGATTACGCTATAGGGGCCGTTCTAGGACAGAAAAAGGAAAAGCACTTTCACCCGATCTATTATGCGAGCAAGACTCTTCACGACGCTCAGGAGCACTACACCACGACTGAAAAAGAGCTCTTGGCAGTTGTTTTCGCATTTGATAAATTTAGATCGTATTTGGTGCTTTCGAAAACCGTTGTGTATACTGATCACGCAGCCATCAGATATCTCTTCAGCAAACAGGACGCAAAACCGCATCTAATCAGATGGATCTTGTTGCTGCAAGAGTTTGATATTGAAATTCAAGATAAAAAGGGTGCGTTGAATGTAGCAGCTGACCATCTATCTCGATTAGAGCATGGAGACATCGAGGAAACGCGTTGGGATTTAATCAATGACAATTTCCCACATGAGTCTTTGATGGGTGTTGAGATATGCGATGAGTCGCCTTGGTTCGACGACTTTGAGAACTATCTTGCTTGCGGGATTCTGATTAAAGGGTTGACTCTCCAGCAAAAGAGGAAATTCTTTTCGGATCTCAAGCACTACATTTGGGATGACCTTTTCTTATTTAAGGTGGGTGCTGATCAGGTGATCAGAAGATGTGTATCAGGGAAAGAGGCAACCGATATTCTGCGCCATTGTCACGAGGGACCTACCGGAGGCCACCATGGAGCCAACTTCACCGCCAAGAAGGTGTTGGATTCCAGGTTTTATTGGCCGACCATTTTTCGTGACGCGCAGAGTTGGGTAAAAGCGTGCGATGCCTGTCAGAGGGCGACGAATATATCGGCACGCGACGAAATGCCCCAGAACTGGATACAAGTTTGTGAAGTCTTTGACATTTGGGGGATAGACTTCATGGGACCGTTTCCCCCCTCACGAGGTAACAAGTACATCATCGTCGCAGTTGACTATGTATCAAAGTGGGCGGAGGCACAGGCCTTACCCACTAATGACGCCAGGGTGGTTGTGCGATTCTTGAAAAGTTTGCTCGCCCGATTTGGCGCTCCGAAAGCGCTTATTAGTGACAGAGGGACTCATTTCTGTAATACACAGCTTGAAAAAGCTTTGTCCCGTTACGGTGTGCATCATCGTTTGTCCACGCCTTATCATCCGCAGACGAGCGGGCAGGTGGAAGTCACTAACCGAGGGCTAAAGCGCATCCTTGAGCGGTCTGTTGGTGCAAACCGCAAGGAGTGGTTGGACAATCTCGATGAGGCATTGTGGGCATTCCGTACAGCTTACAAGACCCCTATTAGGACTACTCCCTTTAGGCTGGTATACGGAAAGGCGTGCCATTTACCGGTAGAGTTGGAGCATAAAGCTATGTGGGCTTTAAACACCACGAATCTGGACTTGAAAACCGGAGGTGAAGCCCGGTTTCTCCAAATTCATGAATTCGAGGAATTGCGACAACAAGCTTATGAGAGCTCCGTCCTCTACAAAGAGCGCACGAAGAAATTTCACGATAAACGCTTGAAGGACCACAAAGAATTCCAAGCGGGTGATCTTGTTCTTCTTTACAATTCACGACTGCGCTTATTTCCAGGGAAGCTTCATTCACGTTGGACAGGACCATACACAGTAAAGGAAGTATTTCCGTATGGTACTGTTGCAATAGAGAACGCAGATGGCGTTACATGCAAGGTGAATAGTCACCGGTTGAAGTTGTACGTTGCCGGGCCGATTGAGTAGGCGGTGGAGGTCATCGAGCTCCAAACCCCGCACACATCATAAGTGTGGGGATGAGAGAGTCTACGCTACTGACTCGCGGATCAAAAATGTAGCAAGAGCGTATTTTACGCTTTAGGGGTAATATCGTCTTTTTATGTGTTTTTCTAGTTTTAGCGTAATTTAGGTATGTTTGGTAGTTTACGTTAGTTTGTACAATTTTTAGAAGTGCCAGGCGAAGGTTCTATGTTGCGATATTGATTAAACAGTTTGCGTGTTGAAAAAATGGCGAAAAACGGCTAAAACAGTTGCTGGAAATGGCTTCTGCAGAAAAAACTGATCTGCAGCTGTCGCACGACCATGCCACGCATCGCACGACCGTGCGTTTGCGAGGTGGCTTGCACGACGAGTCGCACCCCCGGTGCATCTCCGAGAACAGCGTGTAGGGTTTGAAATATGTCGGTGATGCACGACCGTGCGAGCTGTCGCACGACCGTGCGAGAGGCAGGGGAAATTTGGTCTTTTGCATATTATAAAAACCCCCATCTGCTTCCATTCCCCTCATTCGCGAACCCTAACTGCAGACGGCCGTTCCAGAGCGATTTCGCCTCAAATCGCACGGTTTCTTCGCACGGTTTCACACACTTCTTCGCACGGTATGTTGTTTTTGTAGATTTTCTGTTTCTTTCGCTTTCTAGGTTAGATTCATCCGATTCTTCAAGGTTTTTTAGGGTTCCCTTCATAAATACAAGCGAAACCCTAACCCTTGTTTGAATCGTACGTATCGTGTACGTATCGTGAACACCCGGTCAAATTTCTAGTCCCTGTTTGCCAAAAATTTGAAATTTTTCGAAAAAATCATACTGTTCAGAGTCGGGGTTAGAAATCTGCAGGAAAATCATGTTGCACGGTCGTTCCACATGTGGCACGTCGTGCAGATCTGACTGTTCACGATGCTGTCTGTTGGTCTCGATGTTGCACGGTGGTGCCGTTGGTCGCACGCCGTGCAGACCCGACATTTTTTGACCATCTTAGCTTGTTCTCAGCGACGCACAACCGTGCATCTCGTCGCACGTCCGTGCAGATCTGACATTTGTTGACCATCTTAGCTTGTTCTCGGCGACGCACGACCGTGCATCTCGTCGCACGTCCGTGTGACAGGCCCAGATCAGAATAACAGAATCTTCATAAATACGTGTTCTGCTGTTTTTGAGTGAAATTTTTCCTGTTCCTGCTATTCTAATGATATTCCTCTTACAGATGGATCATCCTTTCTTGCAATTTAACCCCGATGATGCGAGAGAAGCTCTTTGTATCCCAAGACATGACGCCTTATGGAGAAGGCGAGGGCAATTCGGAGTCCTCCGGAGGCTGGATTGGGAGGTTATGAGGGAGCTAAATCAGTATGACAGGCTTGAAAACATGCTCACTATCCCACTTGCGCGCTTAGTATCTATCAAACGACCCATCTATCTTGAGCCAACGATAGAGTTCTTCTCCACATATGCCTATGAAAAACCAATTGCTCATAGAAGGCCAAAATTCCGCTACAAGGAGCGGATAACTTTCAGGTTGGGTGGACAATGGCACACTTGGTCAGTAGGTCGATTGGGTAGGAGGCTTGGTATTTACACAAGAGAAGACATGGATTCCGAATTCTTCACGGAGCAGTTTACCTTTCCAACTGATGAAGCACGGGCCGCGTTTTGGGCTGAAAATGCAATTGGTGACCCTTACGACCCGAGAATGTCTAAAGCTTCTAGATTGAGAGACCCTTTGGTTCGAGTGATGCATCATGTATTTAGCCACACCATTTTCGGCCGCATGGACAGTTTAGGGAACTGTCCAACACCAGATTTGATTTCTCTGTACGCGCTGGTTGACGGAGTACACATCAACCTAGCCGCAAGGATGGCTGAATATTTTGTGAAGTGCTCAGGGAGGAAACCCAACAGTCAGATTCATGGCGGTCAGTATGTGATCGAAATTGCTTACAATTTGGGCCTGATGACTGATGAGGTACTTGAGGGTCTCACTCTGGTGACTGAAGGGGTATATATTGATATTCGGTCACTGAAAGCCATGGGATTGATTGCTGAGTTGGATCGGGGGGATAGATTGAGGGGTCTAAACAACGAGGTCTGGGACCCGTTGCCCCCAGCTGAGGAGGAAAACGAGGATGAGGAGATGCATGATCAGGAGCATCAGGAGCAGCACGGACCACAGACACCACCACATCCATCGACACCACCACATTCACCGCAGCACCATGGATATCACCACCAGGAGTGGCCCGAGGGCATCCCGCCTTACCCTGAGTTCTACCAGCAGTTCCAACAGATGCAAATTAATCAGGAGCAGCGGTTCCAAGAAATCAGGGCGAACCAGGACCACTTGTACCAGGGGTGATTGCTAGGTTCTCATACCTGTTCGGGGAGATGCATCATGCCTATCCCGACTACTTTCAGCATCCTCCACAGTTCCCACCCTGGAACCCACCTGGTCATGGAGATGCGGGCCCGTCCTTCACGAGAGATGATGCTGGTGATGACGATTAGGAGACGGTGAAGTTGATAGTTGGTGGTTTTTACTATTTCAGTACTTTATATTTCGGGTGTTCATTTTGATTGTTATTTCAAACACCCGCCGTTATGTACTTTATTTTCAGACACTTTACCTTATGTCTTGTCTTTGTTTGGATTCTAGTACTTATATTTATGTAAATTATGGTTTATTTGGTTTATTTGTTTCTGTTCTGTTTTGCTGCACCATATGACATACTTGCAGATTTCGGCTATCAAATCTTGGATCGGAGCACATGACAGATACAGCGTTGGAAGTCTCGTTTCATCAGAAATCATCTTGAGGGGAGTACTATTATCCTTTTTCTCTATATTTCGGGTTTCGCATTGGGGACAATGCGAAGTTCAAGTGTGGGGAGGGGGTTAACTTTGTTAACTTTGTTAACTTTGTTTGTCCTCTAAAAAAAATCAAAAATCAGAAAAATCATTCAAAAATATCAGCATTCTGTATATATGTTAGTAAATAAACCGGTTGGTTGTGTTTTAGAAAACTTCGGACTTGATAAAAACTCGACAAGCAAAATAAATTTTGAAAAGAAAACCGGAAAGCGTGACAAACAAAGAAAGACTTGCATGATAGTTTTCACACTTTTACCCATTTCTTCCGTTACGTGAGCATGTTTGAGCTTTGATATTGTAATATATTTGTTCATTTCGGAGTAGGAGTGAGCCGGATGTCATGTGTAATTTAGAACTTGTCACTAGTATGCTTGTTAAGACCATGAACTTGCGGAATTGTGTAGAAGTGATAGAGGCACTTAGATTACCCCTTTGTTGTTAGACTTGTTCTTTGTGTTGTGTTTCCCGTATACCCTACGTTACCCTTTAGGATTAACCATGTCGAGCCTTCCCGTTTACCTTTGTCTACCCAATATTATCCCCACTTAGCCATATTTAGCCTTTTTATGTTTTAAACCTTTTAGTGTTGAAACTCGGTCAAAATAATCGTTTAACTAGCGCTTGTTATTGTTTATGTTTCATTGTATAAATCCATTAGTTTATATGCTTAAAAAAACAGAAAATAAAACACCCTAAAATAGGGTGAAGTAGACAAAATTCGAGAAATTTTGATTGATAAAATGATGAAATCTTGTTTATGAGCTCGTTGTCGCGTAAGTAGCCTTTTAAGACGTTTGTATATATAGTTTTGTTGTATTGCGCTTGTTAAACGTAGCTACCGAGTTTTAACCATTTCGCCACTTTAAATATCCATTTCCATACCCTTCGCCCAAGCCTAACGTTACAACCCGTAAAGACCTCTTGATTTACACTTTTTCGCATGTTAGTTGGTGGAGACGAGATCTTATGACAAGCTTATGATATTACACATTTCATTGACGAGGCATTGAGTGTTTGCACAGGCACATTTTATGTATGTTTCACAAATAAAACCGAGTGTGTGTGAACATTGTGAGTTGTGTGAAGATTAGCATGTTAAGTCAATTGAAAGTGAGTCACGACTTTTTGGTTATCGCTATATATTTGCATATGCTTGTTTGGTTTGATTCATTTGATGTTTCTTTCGAAAAACCGGCTAACCGTTTGTAGTTGTTTCAATAAATAGTTTGTAACTTATCGTTCTTGTCAGTTTCTATCTTTTATTGCATTTTTGTTTAGCTTGCTTGAGGACAAGCAAGGTTCAAGTGTGGGGAGATTTGATATTCACTAATTTATACATATTTTAGTCCCCCATTTTATCCCCATTTTATGCGTTTTCGGCCGTAAAACCGTCATTCGGATACTTAATCAAGTATACTTTTGTTTACAGGCCTAAAACAGCATACCAGAAAAGATGATAGTGAAAACAAGGATTTTCTGGGCGAAACGGCTGAACTGCGAACATTCTGTGGAAAATTATGACCTGGGCAAGTCGCACCCCCGTGCGACTGGTGGCACCCCCGTGCGGATGCGACAACAAAGCTCAGCTCGGCGTTGCACACCCAGTGCGATCAGGAGTGCAACGAAATCCCAGGAACGCACCCCCGTGTGACTGGTGGCACCCCCGTGCTGATGCGA
This sequence comes from Helianthus tuberosus, assembly GCA_030545235.1. Classification (NCBI taxonomy): domain Eukaryota; kingdom Viridiplantae; phylum Streptophyta; class Magnoliopsida; order Asterales; family Asteraceae; genus Helianthus; species Helianthus tuberosus. The sequence goes on from CM060408.1 coordinate 77,134,323, forward strand.
CAACAAAGCTCAGCTCGGCGTTGCACACCCAGCGCGATCAGGAGTGCAACGGAATCTCGGGAACGCACCCCCGTGCGGATGCGATGACCAGCCCCAGCTCGGTGATGCACGCCCGTGCGAGATCGAATCTGGTCAAGATCCGATGACGTCATGCGGTATGGTGCACAGTAACTTCAATAATGCAAAAAGTGAACGGTCGTGCAACAGGATGCACGACTGTGCGAGATTGAAATTATATAAAACTTGCAGAAACATTCTGCTCGGAACTCTGGACATTTTGGAAGCGATTCTGGCGATTTTCAGGCTCCGGAGGCTTCTGCTTTCACCCGGATTCAAGCCACATTGTGCCGATTAGCTTTGTTATCTTCCAGATTCTTAATCTTATGCTTGTTTATGGTTTGGTTTTCTAATCTTTACATAATTTTGTTAATCTTTCAAGCATTTAGATTAATGTTTATGTATTATTATAGCCTTTGGGCAAAAACACAACAATCCCTTGCTTGATTATAACCATTAGTATGTTAATCTTTGTTTGTAATGACACTTGGAAGTATTTTCTATGTTAATCTTTGATGATTAGTTTGCAACCTTGTTATTGATATTGATTTCTTGATTATAAGTAATTGTGTTGGATGATTGGTATTTGGTTAGTTAAGATAGTTGAAAAATGAAGCTTAATTAATCATGTATTAGTAAACTTTAAACTTGGTTAACTAGTTTAGCTTGGTTAAAATGTGTGCACCATGATACTAGAAATGGTTAGTGGTTTAATAAAATGTAATTATTGTTAATCAAGAAAGCTTGCCGTCACGTAAGGACCTTAACGGGTTAAATGGTGTCGTTATAAATTCTTGCCATGATTTGTTAGCTTAGTTAGTAGTTTAGGCCAAAATTGCTATCTTGGTGAATTTATGTGCAAGATTTGTAAAATGAACTCGGTTGTGATTTAATCTAGTTTATGCTTGTCTCGGTGGTTGCATTGTGTTTATCGATGTCTCTTTCCTTGTTTAAGTGAGGTTAGAAAACTCCTAACGGATGACTAACTTATTTTTAAGAGATTTTCATAGACATTTATCAATTGCACGTTAAAGAACAATTTTAGGTGGTTAAAGTGTGTTTATCGTTTTAACTTTCCGAATGATTGTCATGTTAGGATTCCCGAAAGGGATACTAATTGTCTCAAAATTGGAGAATTGATCAAATGCTTCTAGTGCCAAAACCGACTTAGTTGACATGCTTTGGTTGTGTATTAAGCAAGGCTATTTATCTATTTTCATATTTGAAATCTATTATGTTTTTATAAGTAGTTGTTTATGCTTACTTTAGTTTATTAAAAATCAAACAACTTATGTTTTTACCGGTAGTTTAGTGACAAAGGTCTAGTATTATTCCTCCGCCCATTTCCTTGGATCGATACTTGGTTCTTACCGATACTTTACTACATATATGACGGGGTACACTTTCCTCTTTCGTGTGTGTTTTGATGTTAAAGTAATAATCACTTTTATAAATTTAAATCCGAATCGTGTGTTTATTCATGATAAAAATATGTGTATACGCGCACACGTCAAAACCATACTATGCACCTAATTAGCGTAAAAATCGATAATTGACGATAATTGCGATGTTTATGTGATTCTGAGATTTTGACCAGCCTTGAATGGTTAAAATATTTTATTTTACATATTAAGTCAGTAGAAAAAGGTTTGGCATGTTAATTATATGCAAATCACAATTTATTAGCAAAAAGGTCATTATCGTCAATTATATAATTTATACGAGATCTCAATGATATGGTCAGTATCTAATCTGACCCAATATTCCAAAAATCCCTAAAAATAATATCATAACAATAGGTAATGAGTTTGGTGCAAAAATTTAGGTTTAAACATGATTTATGCACAAAAGCGTAATTTAATTAATAAAAAGTTCAATTTTACGATATCTTGCATAACTTCGTTTTGAGACCAGAAAATAATGTCAAAATAATTTTGACATGTTTATATATCAGTAACAAAGCTATTTTCATGCTTATATATTCAAAAATCTCGTTTTTAGACCATAGGGGCATTATGGTCAAAGTTTAAGCATAATAACGGAAACAAGTAATAAACTCAGATTACTAAGGGACCATGTAGTATAACCTCAGAGAGTTATACTAACATATAATATGGTCACAAAGGAACCTTAATGCATAAAGAAACTAAGCTAATTCGGGTCAGAACTGAAAGTCAAAGCAAAAGTCAACTTTTGCGACTTTCGGTTGCGAACCGAGCCTAAACTCAGAATTGTCGGGTTGAACATGTCTAGACATGTTCTAATATTATTTACCAAGTTATTAAAGTGACAAAACATATTTTATACCTCCTACATTAACATATATGAGTTTATTTAAAAACTGACTCGTTTGACTTTTTGTGTTAGTTACGTTGACCCGACAATTACCTAAGTAAAAGTGATAATTAGGAGGTGCCCTTTTGAGGGATTAACACCTACTTAATTACCAACACATAGCCACATTCGTTTAGAACCATGGCTGGACCATTAAAGTTTAAACTAATAGTCAAAGCATAATTACGATAAATTTGACTTTCGGTCCTTAGACATATAAAAACTGAACTACAGAAGCTAAGAACACTTACACAAGATCCTAGCACGAAGTTTGAACTTAGGAGGGCTTCCTTCTTGTCCAAGAATCCCAGAGAATGCAGCTTGAGAGAGATGTTTGAGAAGATTTGAATGTGCAAGTCTCAATTGTGAAATGAAGCACCTATATATAGAGAATTGAGAGACATTGAGATTAATCCAAGTGTCCCCAGATGTTTTTTGATGCTTCCATGTGTCCTAGAGGTTTTGTAATACCATTTGCATGCTGCTGTTTTCGATCAGAGATACAGAAGATCTTGTGGAGATTGCATGTTTGCATGCTAGCAGCTGCCAGTCACTAGCTAGAAAACATCCTCCGTCGCCCCACGTGCCAAGGAGAGGAGAACCTGGCACGCCACGCGAGGCAACAAGTTTCAAAAGTTATTTTTTTTGTTACAAGATCAGTCCCTGTACTTTCATAACTCGTATAACTTTCATTTTCAGTATGAGGGGCCCTTAATTTCAGGTTTCACATGATCTTGGGAATAAAACCAAATATTGTTAAGTTCCAGATTCGATAAAATGGTCTCTCGGGAGTAGAATTATCATATTGACACTTTCAACCCTTCTTCTTGGAAATTGCAAATTAAATCATATAATTATACCGAAACTTTATGAATCATTATCTGATATTCGTGAGAGTATAATAAGATATTATAAAGCCTCGGGATCATTAAAAGGTCACTCAGTGGTAAGAATTAACATGTTGACACTTTTAACCCCTGTGTTCTATAAACTTTTGATTTTAATCACAAACGGCTTCTTGCGTCCGACAATTTACTCATTAAAGAATACAAACATCGTGTGAGGTCAATCAGAGGCACAAGATTGGCATGTTGACACTTTTGGTCCTTCTACATACATCTTTTCACTGTTGTCAACTTTAGTCCCTCAAAGTCAACTTTTTACATGATTAGGGTTTATGACACATGTCATTACTATATTGGACATGATTGTTGCGAGGTGTTACATCCTCACCCCCTTAAAAGAAATCTCGACCTCGAGATTTACTGAAACAAATGAGGGTATTTCTGAAGCATCGTGGATTTAACTTCCCACGTATATTCTGGGCCTCTACGGGCATCCCACTTCACTTTTACAATTGGCACATGTTTCCTTCGAAGCGTTTTAACCTGTCGATCCTCGATCGATAAAGGTTTTTCAACAAACTTCAAACTTTCGTCAATCTGCACATCTTTATGAGACATTGCTAGCGACTCGTCAGCTAGACATTTCTTTAAATTGCAGATATGGAACATATTGTGTAGTCCGCTAAGTTCATTAGGTAGATTCAGCTTATAGGATACAGTTCCAATACATTCGATGATCTCGAATGGCCCGATGTATCTAGGGCTTAGCTTGCCCTTTTTACCAAACCTCATTACTCCTTTCCAAGGCGACACTTTGAGTAATACTTTATCACCTACTTTAAATTTTAGAGGTTTGCGTCTCTTATCAGTGTAGCTCTTCTGCCTATCCCTGGCAGCTTTTAAATGATCACGAATCGGAACAATCTTGTCCGTCGTTTCCAGGACTATCTCAGGTCCTGATAGTTGGGTTTCCCCACCTTCTGCCCAACAAACAGGCGTTCTGCACTTCCTTCCATACAAGGCCTCAAAAGGCGCGGCTTGGATGCTTGAATGATAATTGCTGTTGTATGAAAATTCAATCAAAGGAAGGTGATCATCCCAACTTCCACCTAAGTCAATAACACAAGCCCGGAGCATGTCTTCCAGTGTTTGAATCGTACGCTCACTTTGTCCATCCGTCTGAGGATGATAAGCAGTACTGAAATTCAAACAAGTGAGAGATACACCTAGTATCTCTATCAGATATAATAGATACTGGCACTCCGTGGAGAGATACAATCTCATCCACATATAGCTGGGCTAGTTTATCGGAGTTGTACGTCTCTTTGATGGGTAAGAAATGAGCTGACTTGGTCAGCCTGTCGACTATAACCCATATTGTATCATTTCCATGTCTCGTATTGGGTAACCTGGTTATGAAGTCCATAGTTACCATTTCCCACTTCCAAGTAGGGAGTTCTGGTTGTTACAGCAAACCTGACGGCTTCTAATGTTTGGCTTTAACCTGTGCGCATGTCAGACATTTAGCCACATGTGTGGCTATGGATTTCTTCAAACTCATCCACCAATAGTTTGTCTTTAGATCTTGATACATTTTATCACTTCCCGGGTGAACTGAATACTTGGAATTATGGGCCTCTTGGAGGATGACATCTCGAAGTCCTCCACGAATTGGAACCCAGATTCGACCATTAAATTTGAGGATTCCATCGTTCCCAGGTAACAACTGATCAGCAATTGCACCTAATCTTTCTTCAGGAAAATTATCTTCCATTATGGCTTCTTTCTGTGCTGACAACAGTTTCTCGTTTAAACTGTTCTTTAGTTTGATGCTTTTAGCATTGATCCTTATCAGTTTAACCCTTTCCTTCCTGCTTAATGCATCTGCGACTACATTCGCTTTGCCAGGATGGTAGTGAATTTCACAATCATAATCGTTTAATATTTCCATCTAGCGTCGTTGCCTCATGTTGAGATCTTTTTTGTTAAACAAGAGTTGGAGGCTTTTGTAATCGGAGTATATCACACACTTGGTTCCGTATAGGTAATGACTCCATAGTTTGAGTGCAAATACAACATCACCCAATTCTAAGTCATGGGTGGTGTAGTTCTTTTCATGCACCTTTAATTGTCGTGATGCGTAAGCAATCACTTTACCTTTTTGCATAAGTACACAACCCATACCAGTGTGCGATGTGTCGCAATAAACAACGAATTCTTCTATCCCTTTAGGTAACGTTAGAACAGGAGCATTGCTTAATTTCTTCTTAAGAATCTTGAAAGATTCTTGTTGTTTGGGACCCCAGTCAAACTTCACATTTTTGCGGGTTAACAAAGTTAAAGGTGCAGCTATCCTTGATTTTTTTTTGATGAAATGCCTGTAGTAACCTGCCAAACCTAAGAAGCTGCGAATCTCTGTAGGTGTCTTGGGTGCTTCCTAATTCATAATTGCCTCTATTTTAGCGGGATCCACCTGGATACCATGCTCGCTTACCACGTGTCCAAGGAATTGGACTTCTCGAAGCCAAAATTCACATTTGGAGAATTTCGCATAGAGCTTCTCTTGCTGTAGAAGTTTGAGAATACATCGGAGGTGTTCCTCGTGATCAGCTTGACTCTTGGAGTAAATGAGTATGTCATCAACAAAAACAATGACAAACTTGTCTAGATATGGCTTGCAGACTCGATTCATGAGATCCATGAATGATGCAGGTGGGTTACTGAGCCCAAAAGGCATCACTAAGAATTCGTAATGGCCATATCTTGTTCTAAATGAAGTCTTGTGTACCTCTTCGATTCTGACCTTCAATTGATGATACCCCGACCTCAGATCGATCTCGGAGAAGAAACTTGCCCCTTGAAGCTGATCGAAGAGATCATCGATCCTGGGCAACGGATAGCGGTTCTTGATTGTAACTTTGTTCAGCTCACGATAATCAATGCATAGACGCATTGAACCATCCTTCTTCTTTACAAATAAAATAGGCGCTCCCCAAGGAGACGAGATTGGTTGAATAAAACTTTTCTCCAATAAATCATCCAACTGGGTCCTTAATTCCTTCATTTCAGTTGGTGCCAAACGATAAGGAGCTCGAGCGACTGGTGTTGCTCCTGGTATAATATCAATTCTGAATTCCATTTGTCTGTCGGGAGGTAAACCAGGTAGTTCTTCAGGAAAAACATCTGGGTATTCTGAAATAATAGGAATATCTTCTATCTTGGGCTTTGGTACATCCACAGTCACCTGCGCCATGTAAATCACACAACCTTTCTTCAAAAACTTGGATGCCTTAAGCATAGATACTTGATCGGGTAATCCATACTGCGTATCTCCTTGAATAGTAATTGATTCACCATAAGGGGTTTTGATAATGACTTGCTTCTTATCACAGGCAATTTGAGCTTGGTTAAGAGATAACCAATCCATGCCTATAACTATATCAAATCCTGCCAATTTCATCGGTAACAAAGACAACGGAAAAGTACGGTTCCTAATGGATATGAAACATCCATCTAGAATGGTTGAGGCAGTTTCTAAGGTACCATCGGCCAATTCTACTTCATATTATATGTCTAGAGTGTTAACAGGTAGATTCAACAGTTACTAAATTTATTGTCTACAAAAGACTTATCTGCACCAGAATCAAATAAAACTCTAGCAAAAACATCATTTATGAGAAAAGTACCTGCTATAACATTATCATTCTGCACTGCCTCTCTGGCATTCATTTGGAACACCTGTGCGTTGGTCTTTTTAGCCTCACTGGGCTTCTTTGGGCAGTTGCTCCTGATGTGCCCCTTCTCGTTACAACCATAGCAGGTCGCATTCTTTAATTCCTTACACTCCAAAGTTTTATGACCCTTCTTTTTGCAAATTCCACAGGGTCTCTCTTTTGGATCAATAGTGCATTTGCCAGGGTGGCGCTTCTTGCAATTCTTACACATGGGTCTGTCACCCGACTGATTTGAGCTTTTCTTAAACTCAGAACTTTTCTTAAACTCAAAATTAGCTTTCTTTTTCTTATCGGAGCGATGTGAGCTCTCATCTTCCCTCTTTCTCTTTCCTAACTCCGTCAAGCGTGCGTGATAAAGACAAATCCACCACTGACCTATAAGTGGTAGGCCTGGAAGCTTTGACATTTCCTTTTATTTCAGGGGCTAGGCCTCCAATGAAGCACGCTATGCGCTTAGGTTCAGGTGTAACCAAATAGGGGACAAGTCTGGGCATAGTGTTGAAACTCGTAACATATGCTTGGCAATCTAGATTCTTCATGATCAGAGTCAAGAAGTCAGTTTTGATCTTTTCTACTTCGTGCTAAGGACAAAAGTTTTCTTTAATCAGTGCCATAAACTCCGCCCATGATAAGTTATAGAGTGGGATTTTTCCCGTGGCTTGAGTTAATGCCTTCCCCCAAGGCAATGCCTCTCCTTTAAATGACTGCGATACGAATTTCACAACATCCTGCTCAGCACATCCACTGATATCCACAACGGTATCCATTTCATCAAGCCATGTCATACAGTCCATGGCACCTTTTTCACCTGTAAAATCCCTTACGAGACAAAGTATTTATAAGAACAAGTCTTGGAACGCGGTTCCTGATTAAGCACTGTCTTTTTAGATGGCTGGCTTTTCTGATTTGATGAGTGCTGAGAATCGTCCTTCTTTGAGGTATGTGTTTTGGAAGGGGGCTTAGTATGAGCCACATATTGGGTCTTTGTGCAAGCAACACTTGAATCTTTGAACATTCTACCAACAGCTTTGGTTACAGCATTGTCTATCAATGCTTGCAGATCAGCACCCGTTACGTTCATTCTGGTGTTATCATTTCTTTAATTTGGGTGACTATTAACTTCTTCTGAGTCAGCCATGGGGTGAAGCTTGATTGCTATAAAACAATTGACAACAACTTGTTTAGTGGTCTAATATTGAATCATCATTTTCGGTAATTCATTAACCATGGTATAAATAGACCATACTGGTTAATTTGTTAATCAGATTTATTTAATTTTTCATTATAATTATTCTCAGTTACACAACCATTAAGAGTATTGGGGTGGCACAAAAGGCCTTGTCACAAGGACAGTTTTAATTTATAAGCCATGATCTTATTGGATCGAGGCGTTAAGGGTTGAACATAGTTCTTCACCCTTCTTGACAGGGAGTCATAGACTACTACTGTCGTTTGTTATGTAGTTGTAATAGTTTAGCCCGAAGGCAAAGTATTGGCATCACATAGCGTATGCTTTATTATGATCATCTCATTTGATGATATCACCCATGATTTTCTACATCATTTGGTTAAATAAGGAACTGGAAGAATCCAATATAAGGATGACTAGTGTCATTTTCTCGACCCACATTTGTCAAGAGTGCTAACACGTTCTTAGTTGTTAACAAGGATTTATCATCTTAAGAGGGTTTTACCATCATAGCTATGTCTAAATTGACATATAGGCTAGGTTATACCTTTAAGATTGTCTTTTGAGATTTAGTAGCAGATTAATAATAAATTGAAATGATAATTTAATCAAGGATACAATGTATATGTATATGTATAATGACAAATGTAATTGCAAAAGGAAACTTCTCATAAATGCTCCTAAGAATTACAATAATTGCCCTAAACGGGACTTTAAACAAATAAACTTGTCCACGCAAGGGCTAAAATAAGAAAACAAGTCCACGCAGGGACTAAGTACTTAAATGAAATGTCCGCGCAGGGACTTAATTGAAATGGAAATTACAAAACAATAAATAAGGGTCTTTCAACGGTCTTTCTTCTTTTTCCCCTTGATGAGGTTTGCTAAACCCTTAAGAAAACTACTATGCTTCTTGTCATGCTCCTCCACCCTACTTTCCACCTCATGCAACCTTTGTATAATTTCTTGTTGCTGCGGTTGTTGAAATGGAGGTTGCTGTGGCTGTTGCTGCTGAGGTTGTGGAGGTGGCGGGTATTGATACCCATAAGCAGGGTACCCAGTTGGGTACGCCGGTGGAAAGGGCGAGGGGTAGAGAGCATTAAAGTTTGCTGCCTCATCGTATGGGTCGACAGCAGGAAGCTTGTTGCTCTAATGGGTTGTACCCAGTTGTATCTGGGTATGCAGGGATTAGGTTTTCATAACCCATGGGTGGTGGTGGTGGTGCAGGTGCGACCGGTGCAGAGTCGACCTCTGAAATAGCGTTTGAAGGCCCGCCCAATTGTGGGTCTTCAAAGATGGGAGGATAGTTGCTGGAGTTTTGGGGGGTGCTGAAATGAAAACCCCCTCGCACGGACATCCGTGCGCTTCTTCTTCGCCTCGACGGTTCTGGCGACTGAGGCTGCCCTGGTGCTGGCGGTGGCGTGACCGCCTGAAAGTGTGGGTCCTCATATGGAACCCGTTGATGAGGAGGTGAGTCGTGATGTGGGGGAGTAAACTCCCACTTATAAGTGCTCCACCTTTCGACCCATATGTCGGGGCCTCTGTATGGTGATCCTGCAAATGAAGAACCGCTGGAGATTTTGATGGGATGCGTCGGCGTCCCAGAAGGTGGCATGGCGGGATCTGGATCGTCGTCCAAATCCATATTGACGTGAGCGGTTATATACATTTATTTACAGTATTTTCACGCGCTCAGCGAAATGTGTTTTATATTTATAAAAGCGGTTTATACCTTAACATTAAAATACACACAATAAAGGACAAGTGTATCCCGTCATATATGCAGCAAAGTATTGGTAAGAGCCAGATATCGATCCATGGAACACGGGCATTATAATGTACTAAATCTTTGTCATTGTTTTACCAGATATAAGGAAAAGTGAATGGTTGTTTAACTAAAATTACCTAAAACTATATTTAAAACATAAATATACTACTATCTTGTTTCACAAACAACCTAAACATGTTATCTATCAGATATGTCACAAAAGCACTTAATCAATTTTCCAATTTCGAGACAGGTAGTTACCGGGTCTGGATTTCTAGCATTATGATTCTTCGGAAAGTTAACGCGATGGTCACATGTTAACCACCTAAAATCATTCATTAGCGAGCTATTGATATTTATTCATGCGAACCTTTAAAGATAGGTTATTTACCGGGTCTGGATTCCTAACCTCACTTATCAAAGAAAGCAATACCGATGGTCACAATACAGCCACGAGGATAAGCAATTAAGTAGATCATATAACAAACTATTTCACCTTTACAAGTCTTGAACATAAATCTACCATGTCAGCAATTTCAGACCAAAACTACTAAACAAGGATCATAAACCACATTCAAGAACATGTAATCAACACCATATAATTCGTTAGAACCCTTACGTGCAAGAAAGTATTCCTAATTAAAATAAGATATATCTTGTATAAAACCAATACCCTGGTCCGGTTTCATGGTGTAAACAAAGTCTACAAACAAGTGATTAATCAAGAAATAGTTACCATCCCACTAACCACAGATTCATTATCCAAGATAATCAAACATAATCAGGAACTCAACATCAATGAAACATTCATTATATAATCATGAAGATTCAAACATGAAAAGTACTAAGTTTCATACAAACAAGATTACAACATAAAGATTATTCAAGAAACGAGTTTATAACTACTATTACATAAACTACATTAAACATAAACTAACATCAGCTCATAACTTGCAAAATGATCAGAATACATGTTCAAGAACAAGGAATCGAACCATAAACAAGCAAGGAATTGATGGGTTGGATCGGTTATGCTTCCACTCGATCTTGAAGCTTTAAATGGGTCTGATCAGGACTGCTTCGGAACCCAGAAATCGCCCAGAAACATGGAGAAAAACCCAACACTTGAACCAGTAGTGAATGGCTGTATTTATAGATGATTTTGTGATCGGCACGGTCATGCCACGGGTCGCACGGTCGTGCGACAGGTGTTGTCGGGTGACGTAAGTTACTCCGATCCCGAGTCAGCCAAGTGGACTAGTGGACAAGTTGCTTTGGTCAGCAGATTGGCACAGTCTGTCACACCCCCAAATCCACACGAGGAGTATCACCGCTTGGAGGCGTGACTGACCAGGATCATGCCACCAATCATATTGAACAAGCATGTAAGTAAACATAATTCAACCGTACAATATGAAAGGTGTTCAAAACCAAAGCATAGTTAAGTGTTTAGCGGAAGCATAACTGTAAAACCCATTGTAAGTATTAAGTACGAAATAAAGTAATGTTTATAGCATGGCAAACACTGCCATATCCCACAACGACCGTTCCTCCCTGTGCAAGCTCCATGAGTACCTAATGACCTGCAAGGCATGTAGCAACGAATCAACAACAAAGTTGAGCGAGTTCACAGTTGGTTGTTTGGTTAAAGTATACATTTCGTAAATCGTATGTTCGTTTTGTAAACCATGTATCGTATTAATTCGTATCGCGCTCATCCTGACATGTTTGCGAAGATTAGTGGGGGCTTCCCATGTGTAATTAGACCACGCGTATCGACTGCTATGAAAATGTAAGAGGTGCCCTAAGTTAATGTCTATCAGCATTAACCCTTTGCCCATAGTCCATTAGTACACGCCCGTCCGACTGGCACGGTGTGAGGTTTGTTAAACCTAATAGCGCTATTAACTAATGACCCGCTCGCCATAGGCCTCGGTGATTAAGTCGATAAATGAGGGACTTAAATTGATAGAGTTGATGGTCTTATGATCGTGTACGTAGGTTTTACGTACGTGCCCTTCAATCCGAGGACAGTAGTAAGTATAAGTGTACATAGGTTTTACGTACGTGCCCTTCAATCCGAGGACAGTAGTAAGTAGTTTAACAGTAATGGTTATACGAGTAGTTATTCAATCCCATTCCCAACCCACCGGGAATCCCATGCCTTAGGAGTGTGAACTCACCTTGGTTTGCTCGGCAGATACACCCGGTCCGTGATTTCAACTGGTTCCTCGACAAATCGTAACTGCTCGTCGATAGTGAGCTCCTTCAAAGGAACTATGAGGGTCTCATCTGACAGACACTTCTTCAGATTCGACACGTGGAACACGTTGTGAATTGCACTGAGTTCCGCTGGTAAGTTTAGTTTGTAGACCACCTTGCCTATTTTCTCTATGACCTCGAAAGGTCCGACGTATCGTGGGTTAAGTTTGCATCATTTACCAAAACGAACCACACCCTTCCATGGTGAGACTTTGAGTAGCACTCGCTCCCCAACCTGGAGCTCGAGTGGTTTACTGTCCTTATCGGCGTAGCTTTTCTGACAGTCACGAGCTGCCGCCATTCGTTGTCGTATTTGAGCAATTCGTTCTGTTGTGTCTACCACAAGTTCTTGGCCAGTGATCTGACTATCCCCCACTTCTGCCCAACAAAGAGGTGACCGGCATTTACGCCCGTACAATGCCTCAAACAGAGCAGCTTTAATGCTGGTGTGGTAGCTGTTATTGTACGAAAATTCCACAAGTGGCAGATGCTTTTCCCAGCCATTGCCAAAGTCAATTACACATGCCCTAAGCATGACTTCAAGGGTCTGGATGGTGCGTTCAGACTGCCCATCCGTTTGCGGGTGATAAGCTGTGCTCATATCTAAATGTGAGCTAAAGGATTTGTGCATTGCTTGCCACAGTTCCGAAGTAAAACATGCATCGCGATCCGAGATAATAGAGGTGGGCACCCCATGCCTCGAGACAACTTCCTTAAGATATACGTCTGCTAGAGTGGAGAACTTATCCATTTCCTTGATAGCCAAGAAGTGAGCAGACTTTGTGAGTCGATCCACGATCACCCAAATAGTATCGTTACCACGTTGAGATCTAGGCAGGCCAGTAACAAAATCCATGGAAATTTGCTCCCATTTCCATTGTGGAATCTCTGGTTGTTGGAGTAGGCCCGAGGGTTTCTAATATTCCGTCTTGACTCTCGCACAAGTCAAGCACTTGCTAACGTAAGTTGCTATGTGAGCTTTCATGCTAGGCCACCAATACGTAGTTTTGATATCGTGGTACATCTTATCCGAACCAGGATGTACTGAGTGGCGATACTTGTGTGCCACATCCATCACAAGTTCTCGTAGGTTGCCATAGAGTGGGACCCAAATACGTCCTGTTACGTAGTAGGCACCGTCTTCCTTTTGTTCCAATCGTTGCCTTGAGCCGCGTAGGGCTTCAGCCCTGATGTTTTCCGGTTTCAATGCTTCTACCTGAGCGTCTCGTATCTGTGCAGGAAGACTAGATTGAATAGTGAGTTGTAAAGCTCGTACGCGCAGTGTCCTTTCGACTGAGGGCGTCAGCCACCACATTGGCTTTGCCCGGGTGGTACCTGATCGAGCATTCGTAGTCATTCAGTAGCTCTACCCATCGTCGCTGTCGCATATTCAGTTCCTTCTGTTTGAAGATATGCTCGAGACTCCTGTGATCGGTGTAAATGGCGCACTTGGTACCGTATAGGTAATGTCTCCATATCTTAAGTGCAAAAACAACAGCTCCCAGCTCTAGATCGTGTGTAGTGTAGTTCCTTTCATGAACTTTAAGTTGGCGTGAGGCGTAGGCTATAACTTTATCCCGCTGCATCAATACACAACCAAGACCCTGAATTGATGCGTCGCTGTAAACCACAAAGTCGTCTGTGCCCTTTGGAAATGAAAGGATAGGTGCACTGCATAGTCTATCCTTTAAGTGCTGAAAGGCTAATTCATGTGCGTTTCCCCATCGATAAACAACGCCTTTCTGCGTTAGTGAGGTGAGGGGCTGTGCAATCTTGGAGAAGTCCTTGATGAACCTTCTGTAGTAACCTACCAAGCCCAAGAATTGGCGAATTTCCGTTGGTGTACGAGGTGCAGGCCAGTTCTTAATCGAGTCTACCTTAGATGGATCCACACGAATCCCATCCTTGTTCACCACATGTCCTAAGAAATGGACTTCACGAAGCCAGAAGTCGCATTTTGAAAACTTGGCATACAACTGTTCTGTTCGAAGGAGTTCCAAAATGAGTCGTAGATGCTGCTCGTGTTCCTCCTGACTCTTCGAATAGATCAGGATGTCGTCGATGAAAACTATGACGAACTTGTCCAGGTAAGGCTTGCACACTCTATTCATCAAATCCATGAAGACCGCATGTGCGTTTGTCAGCCTAAAAGGCATGACCAAAAACTCATAGTGTCCATATCGGGTTCCAAAGGCTGTTTTAGAGACGTCCTCTTCTCGGACTCTCAGCTGGTGATATCCTGATCTCAAATCAATCTTTGAATAGTAGCTCGACCCATGCAACTGGTCGAATAGGTCGTCGATGCGTGGAAGAGGATAGCGATTCTTCACAGTCACCTTGTTGAGTTCACGGTAGTCGATGCACATTCTGAAAGTACCGTCTTTCTTCTTCACAAACAAGACTGGAGCTCCCCAGGGCGAAGAGCTAGGACGAATAAAACCCTTATCCAAGAGTTCTTGTAGTTGCGTAGAAAGTTCTTCCAACTCTGATGGAGCTAAGCGATACGGTGCACGAGCTATAGGCGCTGCTCCAGGAGCTAGCTCGATTTGGAATTCGACTTGGCGATGAGGCGGAAGACCAGGTAATTCCTCAGGGAATACCTCAGGATAGTCGCGTACAATCGGAAAATCTTCTATCTTCTTCTCTTTCTTCGAGGTGTCAGTAACGAGAGCCAGAATAGCAGTGTGGCCCTTATGCAAACACTTCTGGGCCTTAAGGAAAGAGATGATGCTCACAACAGCACCACTCTTGTCACCACGAATCAATAGAGGTTCATCCCCTGGGCGAGGAATACGAACGATCTTCTCGTTGCAAAGAATCTCTGCTTGGTGGTGGGATAACCAGTCCATCCCTTTGACAACGTCGAAACTACCCAGAGTGATAGGAAGGAGGTCGATTGAGAAAGTATGACCAACAAGAACAAGGTTACAACCCTTGACTACGTGTGTGACCTCTAAATTTTTACCATTAGCTAACTCTACAATGTGCTTGGTGTTCAAAAGTGTTGGGGTACGCTTAAGCATTTGGCTAACTTTTAAAGACACGTAGCTAGTATCGGCACCCGAATCTGTAACAACCCTCAGTAAAATCAACACCCTTATAATTATTCTGACACCCTGTTATATGTTAAAATACCCTTATATATCTTATATTACACCCCGTATGTGAAAACCGAGCCCTAAATAGATTATAACATATAAAATAAAATAAAAACAAGAACTATAGGGTTGAGGCGGGCTGCGTAATACCTCACCCCTAGTTTACGCGGGCCGTATGAGAGTGTGACCGGACTCCGCTGAAACCTATAGTTGAAGCGGGCCGCGTAAGGGTTATGCTTAGTTAACGTGGGCCGCGAGAGCTCGTGAAACGCGGATACACCCAGAGGCCGACACGTGTCATGATCGCGGCGGTCTAGTGAACGACTCAGCTAAGCTACTGCGTTGACTGGTGTTGACGCGGGCCGCGTAAGGCTTAGCCTTACCTTACGCGGGCCGCGACAGGACTGAAATCAGCAACTATATAAGAAGGCCATCAGTCTACGTTTTTCGTCGCTCATTCTCAAATCTCGAATCACAAATTCTGTAGGAAAGTTATTATAGCCAAGTATTATACCCCTAATTATCGAGGTTCTGCTCCATTGTAAGTATTATAACCCCAGTTTCGTAACAGTTACGCTGCCCGATTGATTTAGGGTTCCGTAACAACTGTCGTGGTTCTGCCCGACGTAGTTGTTGGAATGCCGTCTCGGGGAGGGTATCATTAATAATTTCAAAGGGTTATGATACTAACCAATGTACATTTGTATAAATTATAGATTATATCCAGGAAACCCTTACGAAAAGCCTAAGACAACAATGTGAGTTTATCCTCTTTTTGTTAATGTTTTTGGTAATGTTTTACCAAACCTTAAATGTTTTACTATGAAATTAAGCGGTGATTGAGTCTTTGTAGTTCTTCAATTACTGCCGGTATTATGGGGTTTTGTATACAAAATTTACTACGAGTAGTAGTAACTCTGAATGACAGTGCATTACCATTGGACAACGAGTTAGCCAATGGGTAATTTGACCATAGCCATAGATCCGGTCGAGTGGCAAATACTGAATGAGTAATTGTGTAGAAATAAACAATGTGATCGCTCTCAATACTGTTTTAATGGATAAAATGTTTCTTGATTAAACAGGGATTCACTCACCAGTATTTCCGACTGACAAATGTTTTTAAAACGCGTTACAGGTAACACAATGTGAACAACCAATTAGTGAAAAGCCAGCTGGAGAGCACTGAAGGCTTGGGAAAAATGTGGCTATAAAAGTTACCTAATAAACGATGTTTTAAATTCAATAAAATAGGGTTTATCCCTATATTGTATTGTAATAAGAAACTTGGGTTTTCGCTCATGTTATTATTAATATAAAAGAAGGTGGTTTTACTCTAATAAACATTTCCTAACTACGGTCCTGATGTAAATTCCGCTGCGAGACTAACCAACCTGATACCACCAAACTCTGAGCTCACGTCCGCCCGTTCCTGGGAAACAGGGATCGGGGGTTGTGACAGAAGGTGGTATCAGAGCCTAGCCACTGGTCTGAGCCAAAGAAGTGTTCTGCTGACACTTGAATTCTAAATTTTGTGTTAGGAAATAATACGTGCATAACTGTATTTATTGGTTATGTGTTATTTGACTATCTGTTAGTTTTCAGTATGAGTGATCAAGGACCATCAGACGTGAATCGTCAGTTAGCTGATTCACCTAGGAGTGAAGGTACATCATCACAGCCTGCCCTCTCTGGGTATATTGCTGATCAGGAAGACGGGATATTTGCCTTTAGAGCTAAATCTGAAGAACCATTTCCTACTAAGAAACGAGGGTGGTTCAGTAAAGAAGCTTTTGCTCGTAGGAAGAGAATGCGAAAACTGCAACAGCAAAGGGCTTTAGCAGCCATTAAGAAAGAAACAGATGCTCATACTCAAGATATGCTAAATAGAAGCCTAGCTAATTTCCATATCTTAGCTACAACTGCTGCTGACCCAGGTCTGGAACAACTAATAGCCCCACAACCACAAAACCCAGAACAACCCATGGAAATAGAAAATCAGGAAAACCAAGTGGAGATGCACAACTTTAACCCAGAAGAAATCCCTAGAGTACCTGCACCAAACCCCATAGACCCGAATTATGACCCCTGGTGGGACGACAATAGAGACTTTGTGCAACGTTACCCTATTCAGGATTATCCACCCATACAGAACATAGAAGCTTATCCAGGTATGGACCCTTTAGATCCCTATTACCAAGATGATTATATTAGGGAGATATTAGAGGATCCTTACCAATTTCATGAACTGTCACCCCCATATCAGGAAAACGCACCCCAGATTCCAAACCCAGTCCGAGAACCTGCACCCCCAATGAGTGCAGAAAACGTTCAAGTACTTAGGACTTTCGGGGAGGAAATTTTAGAGAACAGTGAGAGAATGCGTCAGGTGGGAGAGCGTCTCGTATGGAAATACGATGAGCGCAATATGGATTTTTGGATGAATCCATATCCGTGAATGTTAGAATGGAGGAAGTGGTAGTAATAATAATATAATAAAATAAAATAAGATATGTGTGTATGGATGCATATTATTATTTTATTTCTGTTGGTATTGTAATCTTTAATTCTGTACTAGTGTGTAATAGACGCATAAGTATATGAAAAGAGTAAGTAGCAATGATCTACGTTTTTGGTTAAATTGCGTGTCATGTGAATTGTGATTAACTATATTAGATATTAATTGTGATATTAATATGGGGTAAATGTTTAAAATTCAGATGGCCGATGAAGGAAATCAAGGAAATCTGAATAACGATAACCAGAGTAACATTAACGTGGTTAATGATAATCCGAGCATCCATAACAACGAAAACCAAATGGATAATAGTGCCGTTCAACATATAGTGGCACAAGGAATCATAGATGCTATGCCATTTATTATTCAAACTATTCAAGAAGCGAATAATAAAAGTAAACACAGCAGTAAGCGACCAATTGAACCAGAAAACAACGTAAACAATGGGCCTATACTTCAAATGCCTATTCCTAAAAGAAGAAGAACCATGCCTAACGGTTGTTCTTATAAAGAATTCTGGTCTTGTAAACCAATGGAATTCTCGGCAATGAAGGAGCCATTGCAACCTTACGCTGGATAGAAAAGACTGAGGCAGTCTTAAGGATAAGTAAGTGTGCTGAAGAAGATAAGATATTGTTTGCTTCTAATTTGTTTAAGAATGCAGCACTAGAATGGTGGAACACTATCCTCCAGACAAGAGGAAGTGACAGGACTTATAATATGGAATGGGAAGAATTTAAAAACAAGGTAGAAAGGAAGTTCTGCCCACCCAATGAAAAAGAACAGATAGCAAACAAATTCCTAAATCTTAGGATGACTGGTGTAGATAGTAAAGGGTACACTAAAATATTCTTTGAATATGCTAGAATAGTGCCAACTCTTGCTTCACCAGAACCAGTGTTAATCTCTCGTTATATTTGGGGATTAATTGGAGAAATTAGACACGTAGTCAAGGCAGCTAGACCTCAAACCATAGAAGAAGCTGTAGAATTAGCCAATACCTTGACTGATGAGTTAGTCCGTACCAGAGAAGAGGATCAAAGGAGGAACCTAACCCAGAAGTTGACTCAAGAATTTCGTTCTGGAAATTCTAACCGTGGGAATAATATAAGCTCTACCTCTACACCCTACTGTAGGTATTGCAAAAGAAAGCATTCAGGGAGATGCTCCATATACTGTAACTTTTGCAAAATGTCGGGACACAAGGAAGAAAACTGCAGAAAGAAAGCTAACAGCAGGGTATGTTACAATTGTGGAGAACAAGGTCATATCAAGTTGAATTGCCCAAAATTAGCTCCAGCTACAGATAACAAGAATACTAAAAATGCTAGAGCATTTGTTCTCACTGCAGATGAAGCCAAGATGATTCCAGATGTCATTGCTGGTACGTTTTTAGTTAATGATGTCTTTGCTAAAGTATTATTTGACTCTGGTGCAAACCAAAGTTTTATTAATACATCGTTTTGCAAATTTCTAAATCAGTCATTAACTAAACTACCACATGAATGTTTAGTAGAGACAGCCAATGGAGAAACTGTTAGAATTTCTGAAATCTTGCAGGGAGCAAGCATAGAAATTTTAAATCAGAAATTTATAGCAAACCTATATCCCATGAATCTGGTAGGATTTGATGTTATTTTAGGAATGGATTGGTTAATAGCCAATAAAGCCAGTATTTTATGTGATCAAAAGTTAATCCAAGTAAATTCACCAAAAGGTAAAACGATCACAATTAAAGGAAATAAATCCTCTAAGTCCAATAAATTTATCTCTGTGATGAAAACTGCAAGTTGTATAAGAAAAGGTTCTATAGTGTATTTGATTTCTATAATCACTAACACTAAAGGAAAAGATTTAAAAGATATTCCAGTAGTATCTCAGTTTTCAGATGTCTTTCCAGAAGAATTACCAGGACTACCTCCGGATAGAGAAGTTGAATTCAGAATCCATTTAATACCAGGAACGTCACCAATCGCCAAAGCACCTTACCGTTTGGCACCTGCCGAAATTAAAGAATTGAAGAAACAATTAGATGAATTGTTGGAAAAAGGATTTATACAACCAAGTTCATCGCCATGGGGAGCGCCGATATTATTTTTTAAAAAGAAAGACGAATCAATGCGGATGTGCATTGACTACCGTGAATTAAACAAGGTCACAATTAAGAATCGGTACCCATTACCGAGAATTGATGATCGGTTTGATCAATTGCAAGGAGCGTGATTTTTCTCTAAAATTGATTTAAGGTCAGGATATCATCAATTAAAGGTACAGGAAGAGGACATTCCTAAGACCGCATTCAGAACGAGGTATGGTCATTATGAATTTACTGTCATGCCCTTTGGTTTAACCAATGCCCCAGCTGCATTTATGGACATGATGAACCGAATATGTAAGCCATATTTGGATAAATTCATAATTGTTTTTATAGATGATATTCTAATTTACTCTAAGAATAAAGAGGATCATGCAAGGCATTTGCACGCACTTTTAAGTTTGTTAAGAAAAGAAAAGCTTTATGCTAAGTTTTCAAAGTGTGAATTTTGGTTAGAATAGGTACAATTCCTTGGACACCTAGTCAATCATGAAGGAATTCATGTAGATCCAACAAAGATTGAGGCAATTACCAAATGGGAAACCCCTGAATCACCAACCGAGATTAGAAGTTTCTTAGGATTGGCTGGTTATTATAGAAGATTTATTAAAGATTTTTCTAGAACAGCTATTCCTTTAACTAAGCTAACCTGTAAATCTGTTAAGTTTGAATGGGGATTAAAACAAGAAGAAGCCTTTAGAATTCTTAAACAAAGATTAACCCATACACCTATATTAGCATTACCAGAAGGAACTGAAGACTTTGTAGTCTATTGTGATGCTTCTAAATTAGGTTATGGATGTGTATTGATGCAACGTCAGAAAGTTGTAGCTTATGCATCTAGACAACTTAAGAATCATGAAGAGAATTATTCAACCCATGATCTAGAATTAGGAGCTATAATTTTTGCTCTTAAGATTTGGAGACATTACCTTTATGGTAGTAAGTTTACCATATTTACTGATCACAAAAGTTTAAGGTATGTTTTCGGACAGAAAGATTTAAATATGAGACAAAGACGTTGGATGGAATTTCTTAGTGATTATGATTGTGATATCCAGTATCATGAAGGAAGAGCAAATGTAGTGACAGATGCTTTAAGTCGAAAGTATCATGAAAAGCCAAAAAGGGTACGTTCTCTTAAATTAAATCTCCAAGTAGATTTAAATGATCAAATAAGAGAATCCCAAGAGTCAGTAATCAAGGATGATTCTGAAAAATTAAAAGGTATGTTAAAAGAATTAAAACAAGGAACAGATGGAATTTGGAGATTCCATGAAAAGAGAATGTGGATACCTAAATTAGGAAATTTACGTCATCGTATATTAGAAGAAGCTCATAAGTCTAAATATACGATGCATCCAGGAAGTGATAAAATGTACCAGGATTTAAGGAAAAATTTCTGGTGGATAGGAATGAAAAAGGACATAGCAACCTATGTTTCTAAATGTTTAACTTGTTCACAAGTTAAAGCTGAACATCAGAAACCCTCAGGTTTATTACAGCAATTGGAAATGCCAGTCTGGAAATGGGAATTTATAACAATGGATTTTGTTACTAAATTACCCAAAACTAAGAAAGGAAATAATACAATCTGGGTGATTGTAGATAGACTAACCAAGTCAGCTCATTTTCTACCAATGAAAGAAACAATTAGTATGGAACAATTAGCCAAATTATATGTAAATAAAATTGTTTCTTTACATGGCATTCCTTTATCAATTGTTTCTGATAGGGATAGTCGATTTACCTCTCGTTTTTGGTCAAGTTTCCAAAAGGCAATGGGAACCAAATTAAGGTTAAGCACAGCTTATCATCCTCAAACAGATGGACAAAGTGAAAGGACAATTCAGACAATGGAGGACATGCTTAGAGCTTGTGTAATTGATTTTGGAGGTAATTGGGACGATCACTTACCTTTAATAGAATTTTCTTATAATAATAGTTATCACACAAGTATCAATGCTGCACCATTTGAAGCACTTTATGGACGAAAGTGTCGCACCCCAGTCTGTTGGGCAGAAATTGGGGAACAACAACTATCTGGACCTGAGATTGTACAAGAAACAACCGACAAGATTATTCAAGTCAAGGAACGACTGAAAGCAGCACGTGATCGACAAAAGAGTTATGCTAATAATCGATGCAAGCCATTGGAATTTCAGGTAGGAGATAAAGTATTATTGAAAGTCTCTCCTTGGAAAGGAGTAGTTGTCACACCCCCAAAATCCACACGCGGAGTATCACCGCTTGGAGGTGTGACTGACCAGGATCAAGCCACCAATCATATTGAACAAGTAGATAAGTAAGCATAATTCAACAAACCAATATGAAAGGTGTTCAAAACCAAAGCATAGTTAAGTATTTAGCGGAAGCATAATTTGTAAAAACCCATAGCAAGTATTAAATATGAAATAAGGCAACGTCCAAAGCATGGCACACATCGCCATGTCCCACAACGACCGTTCCTCCCTGTGCAAGCTCCATGGGTACCTAATGACCTGCAAGGCATGTAGCAACGAATCAACAACAAAGTTGAGCGAGTTCACAGACAGTTGTTTGGTTAAAGTATTCGTTTCATAAATCGTATATATTCATTTTGTAAACCATGTATCGCGTTAATCCTTGCTGCCAGTCCAGGCATGCGTGCGATGATTAGTGTGGGCTTCCCATGTGTTACAAGACCACGCGTATCGACTGCTACGAAAATATAAGAGGTGCCCTAAGTCAATGTCTATCAGCATTGACCCTTTGCCCATAGTCCATTAGTACACGCCCGTCCGACTGGCACGGTGTGAGGTTTGTTAAACCTAATAGCGCTATTAACTAATGACCCGCTCGCCCTAGGCCTCGGCGATTAAGTCGATAATTGAGGGACTTCCTTTGATAGAGGTGATGGTCTTAAGATCGTGTACGTAGGCTTTACGTACGTGCCCTTCAATCCGAGGACAGTAGTAAGTATAACTGTACGTAGGTTTTACGTACGTGCCCTTCAACCGAGGACAGTAATAATTTGTTTAACAGTAATAGTTGTACGAGTAGTTATCCAATCCCATTCCCAACCCCTGGGAATCCCATGCCTTGGCTAGTGTGAACTCACCTTGGTTTGCTCGGCAGATTACACAGAAAGGTCAAGTCTAGCAGCTAGTGGTCAACCACGTCCTAACATGGTTACCATACAAGTCAGGTTTTGGTTCAAGTAAAGCACATAAGTATCACATAAGATAGCATATAAGGGACACACGCAGATTATGGCAACATACTTTATCACTTCTAACAGTTATAACATATTCCACTTATGTGATTACAAGATTGGGCTCGCACAAGATTAGTGACCTTGTGCGAGTCATCTATTAAAGCCCACTAATACCCGGCCCAAAACCAAAGTACTCAACAAAACAATCAACATGAACACGGCCCTTATAACATGTCTTGTGCGATTCTATAATACACCCGGCCCAACAATAGCATAACAGTTCTAACATATATCGGCCCAAATGGACACACAAGTCTTGTGCGATCCGATTGGGTTGTGCGGCTAGGTTTGGGCTTGGAGGCCCAACAGTTAAACAAATAATTTAGCTTGTGCGATTCAACAGTTCATGTGCGACTGAGGACCTCTTGTGCGTGTGGACCTCTTGTGCGACCAAGAGGTCTTGTGCGACCAGATGCCTTGTGCGCCTAATCTCCTTGTGCGACTGAAGTCTCTTGTACGATCAAGAGACTTGTGTGATCAGTTTTATTGATCCGAAAAATATGCAAATCAGTTACACATTCTATAATTACACGGTTTAAAATCAATCAATCTCTAATCTGTTATCATGTACCCGAAATATATTCAATCATGAGCAACACCTATTATTCCAATCAAATCGGATCAACATTCATAATTAAAATCAGGAATCATGCACGTTTATACGACCCTAATCATCACCTAATTATGAATAATAACAACCATCGTTTAAGCAAAATCAACCCATTTAATCAATTCACTGATGCATTCGGTCCCGGATTCACATGAATCATGATTCTAACAATTTAAATAATCACAACCCTAGGCTAACAAGGCTATGGCATAGAGTATATTTCATTGATTCATCACCGTGTTAATCGACCCAGATTATTAGCCATAAATTAACAAATATATATTATCATGTAAGAGGCATTGAAATTAGCACAACATAACAACAACCACATGCCTCCTGACAATACACATGCAAAATGGTAGACAACATGAAGTGATTATTATTAATTTGGCTACCCCTTTCAATGCATATCCCATGTGCTAGGCTACAAGATATTGTATTCACAAAGAAAAACAAAGCAAATAATGATCTACTATTACTAACCGAATCATTCAATCCACTAGAAGAATGCCTCGAGGGGGGGTCTCCTGCCGCAATGCACGTAGAGTAGGGTAACAATAGGGTTTGTGTTTAGAGATATATGTAGGCGACAAGTAATACACGAGCATAAATAATAAAGAAGTAAGGTAAGGGGTTTGGTTTGGGCGACCACGCCAATCCGGAATGGGCCTGAGCCCATTTACTTGGCTGATAATCCCCCTATTACTTTGTTTTCAATTATCACCTAAACACTTAGCCTAATACGTACATTATATGTGATACAAGTTTAGATGCGGTCACAATTAAATCAAGTGGGCCGAGAATGTTAAGGAACCACAGCCCAAAGGCTTGTGCGTTCGGATTGTTGTTGTGCGATCGGTTTACTTCGTGTGACCCTAATACATACATACAAGCACAACACATATTCATATAACACTTCATTAAGTCAATCAAGTTCATCACATCATGTTCAAATACGTTACATCAAAGTACAAAGATAGGTTTGGAAATACGAGTTGTCACATTATCCCCAAGTTGAAAGAAATTCCGTCCCGAAATTTGGTACGTACTCACTGAGGAAGCTAGTTAAGTTGTATGGTTTTCCTGGTTTTCCTGGGGTGTCACATCCTTCCCCCGTTGATCTGGAATTTCGTCCCGAAATTCCGTAGCTTCAGGCTCAGTAGTGGTTGTACCGTGTGCGAATAGCCGGGGATACTTTTGTTTCATCTGATCTTCGCGTTCCCAGGTGAATTCTGGGCCACGACGTGAGTTCCAACGAACTCGAACGAGAGGTATTCTGGTACGCTTGAGGACCTTAACATCCCGGTCCGTGATTTCGACTGGTTCCTCGACGAATCGTAGCTGCTCGTCGATAGTGAGCTCCTTCAAAGGAACTACATGGGTCTCATCTGACAGGCACTTCTTCAGATTAGACACGTGGAAAACGTCGTGAACTGCACTGAGTTCTGCTGGTAAGTTCAGTCTGTAGGCCACCTTGCCTATTTTCTCAATGACTTCGAAAGGCCCAACGTATCGTGGGTTAAGCTTGCCCCGTTTCCCAAAACGAACCACACCCTTCCAGGGTGAAACTTTGAGTAGTACACGCTCCCCAACCTGGAGCTCTAGTGGTTTTCTGCCCTTATCGGCGTAAACTTTCTGACGGTCATGAGCCGCCGCCATTCGTTGTCGTATCTGCGCAATTTTCTCTGTTGTTTCAACCACATGTTCTGGACCAGTAATCTGACTATCCCCCTCCTCTGCCCAACAAAGAGGTGACCGGCATTTACGCCCGTACAATGCCTCAAACGGAGCAGCCTTAATGCTGGTGTGGTAGTTATTGTTGTACGAAAATTCCACAAGTGGCAGATGCTTTTCCCAGCCGTTGCCAAAGTCAATTACACATGCCCTAAGCATGTCCTCAAGGGTCTGGATGGTGCGTTCAGACTGCCCATCTGTTTGCGGGTGATAAGCTGTGCTCATATCTAAACTTGAGCCAAATGACTTGTGCATTGCTTGCCACAGTTCCGAAGTAAAACGTGCATCTCGATCCGAGATAATAGAGGTGGGCACCCCGTGCCTCGAGACAACTTCCTTAAGGTATACGTCTGCTAGAGTGGAGAACTTACCCGTTTCCTTGATAGCCAAGAAGTGAGCAGACTTTGTGAGTCGATCCACGATCACCCAAATAGTATCGTTACCACGTTGAGATCTAGGCAGGCCAGTAACAAAATCCATGGAAATTTGCTCCCATTTCCATTGTGGTATTTCTGGTTGTTGGAGTAGGCCTGAAGGTTTCTGATATTCCGTCTTGACTCTCGCACAAGTCAAGCACTTGCTAACGTACGTTGCTATGTGAGCTTTCATGCTAGGCCACCAATACGTAGTTTTGATATCGTGGTACATCTTATCCGAACCAGGATGTACTGAGTAGCGAGACTTGTGTGCCTCATCCATCACAAGCTCTCGTAGGTTGCCATAAAGTGGGACCCAAATGCGTCCTGTTACGTAGTAAGCACCGTCTTCCTTTTGTTCTAATCGTTGCCTTGAGCCGCGTAGGGCTTTAGCCCTGACGTTTTCTGGTTTCAATGCTTCTACCTGAGCATCTCGTATCTGAGCAGGAAGACTAGACTGTATAGTGAGTTGTAAAGCTCGCACGCCCTTAGGCGCAGTGTCCTTTTGACTGAGGGCGTCAGCCACAACATTGGCTTTGCCTGGGTGGTACCTGATCGAGCATTCGTAGTCATTCAGCAGTTCGACCCATCGTCGTTGTCGCATATTCAGTTCCTTCTGTTTGAAGATATGCTCGAGGCTCCTGTGGTCGGTGTAGATGGCGCACTTGATATCGTACAGGTAATGTCGCCATATCTTAAGTGCAAAAACAACAGCTCCCAGCTTCAAGTCGTGTGTAGTGTAGTTTCTTTCATGAACTTTGAGTTGGCGTGAGGCGTAGGCTATAACCTTATTCCGTTGCATCAGTATGCAACCAAGACCCTGAATTGATGCGTCGCAGTAAACCACAAAGTCGATTGTGCCCTCTGGCGATGATAGGATAGGTGCACTGCAAAGTCTATCCTTTAAGTGCTGAAACGCTAATTCCTGCTCGTTCCCCCATTGATAAACAACGCCTTTCTGTGTCAGTGAGGTGAGGGGCTGTGTAATTTTGGAGAAGTCCTTGATGAACCTCCTGTAGTAACCTACCAATCCCAAGAATTGGCGAATTTCCGTTGGTGTACGAGGTGCAGGCCAGTTCTTAGTTGAGTCTACCTTGGATGGATCGACGTGAATCACATCCTTGTTCACCACATGGCCTAAGAAATGGACTTCACGAAGCCAGAAGTCGCATTTTGAAAACTTAGCGTACAGCTGTTCTGTTCGAAGGAGTTCCAAAATGAGTCGTAGATGCTGTTCGTGTTCCTCCTGACTCTTCGAATAGATGAGGATGTCGTCGATGAATACAATAACGAATTTGTCTAGGTATGGCTTGCACACGCGATTCATCAAGTCTATGAAGACCGCCGGTGCGTTTGTTAGCCCAAACGGCATGACCAAAAACTCATAGTGACCATATCGAGTTCTAAAGGCTGTTTTGGAGACGTCCTCTTCTCGGACTCTCAGCTGGTGATATCCTGATCTCAAATCAATCTTTGAATAGTAGCTCGACCCTTGCAGCTGGTCGAACAAGTCGTCAATACGTGGAAGAGGGTAGCGATTCTTCACAGTCACCTTGTTCAGCTCACGGTAGTCGATGCACATTCTGAACGTACCGTCTTTCTTCTTCACGAATAGCACTGGAGCTCCCCAGGGCGAAGAGCTAGGACGAATAAAACCCTTATCTAAGAGTTCTTGTAGTTGCGTAGATAGCTCTTTCAACTCTGATGGAGCTAAGCAATACGGTGCACGAGCTATGGGCGCTGCTCCAGGAGCTAGTCACCATGAATTACCAATGGTTCTTAACCAGCACGAGGAATGCGGACGATCTTTTCGTTGCAAGGAATCCCTGCTCGATGTTGAGATAGCCAAACCATACCAATAACGATGTCGAAACCATTTCAACGTTGGGGTCAATTCCTAGTATCACCCTGACCCATCACGAACACTTGACTCCTGGCACCATTGCCATCGTTATTGCCCCCATTGTTGTCTCCACTATTGTTCCCGTTTCCCCAGTTGTGGTTCTAATTCTGGTTCTGGTTCAACTGTGGGCAGTGTCTCATGAAGTGACCTTCAGCACCACACTGATAACATCCCTTGTTACCCTGCTGTTGCCGCTGATTCTGTGGAGCTTGTGGCTGCTGTTGTCGGTTCTTGTTTGCAGGACATGAGATTCTAAAATCTTTGGCTCCATGACCAAGCTTGTTGCATCTCTGACAACGATCTTTGTTGCACGGCCCGCTGTGGTGCAAATTACATCGATTGCGCTTAGGGTGGTTTCCCCGGTATCCACCCTGACTTCGATTACCAAAAGACTGCTGCCTGGGGCTCCTGTACTCATCCGTTTTTCGCTGCTGTGACTGAGACTGAACCGAAGTGGAACCCTTTGCTCAAATCTCCACCTCACTTGCGTTTGTTGTCACTGGGAGCATCCGAAGTAGTTGTAGCAGCATTAATAAGTTTCAGCAGTTTAGTCTGTCCTACTGCCTGATCTGAGAGACGTTGAGCAAGACGAGTAATATCCTGGATGTCACATGACTTTGAATCTCTGGTACTAAGCCTTTGAGGTACAGCTCAATGCGCTTGATGGAAGGATCCACCATTGTTGGACATAACACCGTCAGTTCGTTGGATCGTTTCGTGTACGCTTCTATCTCTGACCTTGTCATCCTCAGGTTTAAGAACTCCACTTCCAGCTGGTGGATGTCATCTCGACTACGGTATTCACGTTTGGATCGTTTCCTTAAGAATCATTCCATGGGGTGGCATTAGCAGCCGCCAGCCCCTGCATCTGAACTTGCGCGTTCCACCAAGTTATCGCAGTGCCTTCGAGAGTACCAGTGGCATAATTCACCCCATGAGACTAGGGGCATTTACACATTTCGAAGACTGACTCGTGCTTCTCAAACCAATGGAGGAGTCCCACAGCTCCTTTAGTGCCACCGAAAGTACTAGGACGACAGTCCATGAATGTCTTAAATGTGCATACAGGCGGCTGAGCGTTCTAACCTTGTTGCGCGAGGAAGAAACGACAGGGTTAAGCGCGAGAGTGGGTCATGAGAGTAGGATCTATCATCCTAGGTTAGGTTCGGAGTAGCAGGTTATACCTCCTGCCTGAGCGGCTGCGAGTGCTGCCGTAATTTGTTCGTTGATAAGAGCCGTCAGCTGGCTTGAGTTAGGTTCACACGTTCCCTCATGATCTCACATCGAAGGAAACACAAATAGGAAAGGTGTCGCGAATGTGTGTAAGTGTTGAGTGACAGTAGGGAGCAAGCATAAATGTGTTTTCAAACTGTAGTTGCTACGTTTATCTAAGCATACCATGAGCAAAGTTCTATGCAATCTAGCAAGTAGGCAATATAAACATAATTCATACCACCTAGAATGTCGAGTCTTGCACGTGGAGTGAAGCGTCGTTGTGGATCGTAGAGCACTGTACAGGTTATAGTCTGGTTTTAACAAAAATGTTTTCCTTTATTAAAACCAAGTTCTCTATAACCAATGGCTCTGATACCAATCTGTCACACCCCCAAAATCCACACGCGGAGTATCACCGCTTGGAGGCGTGACTGACCAGGATCAAGCCACCAATCATATTGAACAAGTAGATAAGTAAGCATAATTCAACAAACCAATATGAAAGGTGTTCAAAACCAAAGCATAGTTAAGTATTTAGCGGAAGCATAATTTGTAAAAACCCATAGCAAGTATTAAATATGAAATAAGGCAACGTCCAAAGCATGGCACACATCGCCATGTCCCACAACGACCGTTCCTCCCTGTGCAAGCTCCATGGGTACCTAATGACCTGCAAGGCATGTAGCAACGAATCAACAACAAAGTTGAGCGAGTTCACAGACAGTTGTTTGGTTAAAGTATTCGTTTCATAAATCGTATATATTCATTTTGTAAACCATGTATCGCGTTAATCCTTGCTGCCAGTCCAGGCATGCGTGCGATGATTAGTGTGGGCTTCCCATGTGTTACAAGACCACGCGTATCGACTGCTACGAAAATATAAGAGGTGCCCTAAGTCAATGTCTATCAGCATTGACCCTTTGCCCATAGTCCATTAGTACACGCCCGTCCGACTGGCACGGTGTGAGGTTTGTTAAACCTAATAGCGCTATTAACTAATGACCCGCTCGCCCTAGGCCTCGGCGATTAAGTCGATAATTGAGGGACTTCCTTTGATAGAGGTGATGGTCTTAAGATCGTGTACGTAGGCTTTACGTACGTGCCCTTCAATCCGAGGACAGTAGTAAGTATAACTGTACGTAGGTTTTACGTACGTGCCCTTCAACCGAGGACAGTAATAATTTGTTTAACAGTAATAGTTGTACGAGTAGTTATCCAATCCCATTCCCAACCCCTGGGAATCCCATGCCTTGGCTAGTGTGAACTCACCTTGGTTTGCTCGGCAGATTACACAGAAAGGTCAAGTCTAGCAGCTAGTGGTCAACCACGTCCTAACATGGTTACCATACAAGTCAGGTTTTGGTTCAAGTAAAGCACATAAGTATCACATAAGATAGCATATAAGGGACACACGCAGATTATGGCAACATACTTTATCACTTCTAACAGTTATAACATATTCCACTTATGTGATTACAAGATTGGGCTCGCACAAGATTAGTGACCTTGTGCGAGTCATCTATTAAAGCCCACTAATACCCGGCCCAAAACCAAAGTACTCAACAAAACAATCAACATGAACACGGCCCTTATAACATGTCTTGTGCGATTCTATAATACACCCGGCCCAACAATAGCATAACAGTTCTAACATATATCGGCCCAAATGGACACACAAGTCTTGTGCGATCCGATTGGGTTGTGCGGCTAGGTTTGGGCTTGGAGGCCCAAAAGTTAAACAAATAATTCAGCTTGTGCGATTCAACAGTTCATGTGCGACTGAGGACCTCTTGTGCGTGTGGACCTCTTGTGCGACCAAGAGGTCTTGTGCGACCAGATGCCTTGTGCGCCTAATCTCCTTGTGCGACTGAAGTCTCTTGTACGATCAAGAGACTTGTGTGATCAGTTTTATTGATCCGAAAAATATGCAAATCAGTTACACATTCTATAATTACACGGTTTAAAATCAATCAATCTCTAATCTGTTATCATGTACCCGAAATATATTCAATCATGAGCAACACCTATTATTCCAATCAAATCGGATCAA
Organism: Helianthus tuberosus; assembly: GCA_030545235.1. Lineage (NCBI taxonomy): Eukaryota > Viridiplantae > Streptophyta > Magnoliopsida > Asterales > Asteraceae > Helianthus > Helianthus tuberosus. Next base: position 77,165,407 of record CM060408.1, read on the forward strand.
CATTCATAATTAAAATCAGGAATCATGCACGTTTATACGACCCTAATCATCACCTAATTATGAATAATAACAACCATCGTTTAAGCAAAATCAACCCATTTAATCAATTCACTGATGCATTCGGTCCCGGATTCACATGAATCATGATTCTAACAATTTAAATAATCACAACCCTAGGCTAACAAGGCTATGGCATAGAGTATATTTCATTGATTCATCACCGTGTTAATCGACCCAGATTATTAGCCATAAATTAACAAATATATATTATCATGTAAGAGGCATTGAAATTAGCACAACATAACAACAACCACATGCCTCCTGACAATACACATGCAAAATGGTAGACAACATGAAGTGATTATTATTAATTTGGCTACCCCTTTCAATGCATATCCCATGTGCTAGGCTACAAGATATTGTATTCACAAAGAAAAACAAAGCAAATAATGATCTACTATTACTAACCGAATCATTCAATCCACTAGAAGAATGCCTCGAGGGGGGGTCTCCTGCCGCAATGCACGTAGAGTAGGGTAACAATAGGGTTTGTGTTTAGAGATATATGTAGGCGACAAGTAATACACGAGCATAAATAATAAAGAAGTAAGGTAAGGGGTTTGGTTTGGGCGACCACGCCAATCCGGAATGGGCCTGAGCCCATTTACTTGGCTGATAATCCCCCTATTACTTTGTTTTCAATTATCACCTAAACACTTAGCCTAATACGTACATTATATGTGATACAAGTTTAGATGCGGTCACAATTAAATCAAGTGGGCCGGCAATGTTAAGGAACCACAGCCCAAAGGCTTGTGCGTTCGGATTGTTGTTGTGCGATCGGTTTACTTCGTGTGACCCTAATATATACATACAAGCACAACACATATTCACATAACACTTCATTAAGTCAATCAAGTTCATCACATCATGTTCAAATACGTTACATCAAAGTACAAAGATAGGTTTGGAAATACGAGTTGTCACATTATCCCCAAGTTGAAAGAAATTTCGTCCCGAAATTTGGTACGTACTCACTGAGGAAGCTAGTTAAGTTGTATGGTTTTCTTGGTTTTCCTGGGGTGTCACATCCTTCCCCCGTTGATCTGGAATTTCGTCCCGAAATTCCGTAGCTTCAGGCTCAGTAGTGGTTGTACTGTGTGCGAATAGCCGGGGATACTTTTGTTTCATCTGATCTTCGCGTTCCCAGGTGAATTCTGTGCCGCGACGTGAGTTCCAACGAACTCGAACGAGAGGTATTCTGGTACGCTTGAGGACCTTAACATCCCGGTCCGTGATTTCGACTGGTTCCTCGACGAATCGTAGCTGCTCGTCGATAGTGAGCTCCTTCAAAGGAACTACATGGGTCTCATCTGACAGGCACTTCTTCAGATTAGACACGTGGAAAACGTCGTGAACTGCACTGAGTTCTGCTGGTAAGTTCAGTCTGTAGGCCACCTTGCCTATTTTCTCAATGACTTCGAAAGGCCCAACGTATCGTGGGTTAAACTTGCCCCGTTTCCCAAAACGAACCACACCCTTCCAGGGTGAAACTTTGAGTAGTACACGCTCCCCAACCTGGAGCTCTAGTGGTTTTCTGCCCTTATCGGCGTAAACTTTCTGACGGTCACGAGCCGCCGCCATTCGTTGTCGTATCTGCGCAATTTTCTCTGTTGTTTCAACCACATGTTCTGGACCAATAATCTGACTATCCCCCTCCTCTGCCCAACAAAGAGGTGACCGGCATTTACGCCCGTACAATGCCTCAAACGGAGCAGCCTTAATGCTGGTGTGGTAGTTATTGTTGTACGAAAATTCCACAAGTGGCAGATGCTTTTCCCAGCCGTTGCCAAAGTCAATTACACATGCCCTAAGCATGTCCTCAAGGGTCTGGATGGTGCGTTCAGACTGCCCATCTGTTTGCGGGTGATAAGCTGTGCTCATATCTAAACGTGAGCCAAATGACTTGTGCATTGCTTGCCACAGTTCCGAAGTAAAACGTGCATCTCGATCCGAGATAATAGAGGTGGGCACCCCGTGCCTCGAGACAACTTCCTTAAGGTATACGTCTGCTAGAGTGGAGAACTTACCCGTTTCCTTGATAGCCAAGAAGTGAGCAGACTTTGTGAGTCGATCCACGATCACCCAAATAGTATCGTTACCACGTTGAGATCTAGGCAGGCCAGTAACAAAATCCATGGAAATTTGCTCCCATTTCCATTGTGGTATTTCTGGTTGTTGGAGTAGGCCTGAAGGTTTCTGATATTCCGTCTTGACTCTCGCACAAGTCAAGCACTTGCTAACGTACGTTGCTATGTGAGCTTTCATGCTAGGCCACCAATACGTAGTTTTGATATCGTGGTACATCTTATCCGAACCAGGATGTACTGAGTAGCGAGACTTGTGTGCCTCATCCATCACAAGCTCTCGTAGGTTGCCATAAAGTGGGACCCAAATGCGTCCTGTTACGTAGTAAGCACCGTCTTCCTTTTGTTCTAATCGTTGCCTTGAGCCGCGTAGGGCTTTAGCCCTGACGTTTTCTGGTTTCAATGCTTCTACCTGAGCATCTCGTATCTGAGCAGGAAGACTAGACTGTATAGTGAGTTGTAAAGCTCGCACGCCCTTAGGCGCAGTGTCCTTTTGACTGAGGGCGTCAGCCACAACATTGGCTTTGCCTGGGTGGTACCTGATTATATCCAGGAAACCCTTACGAAAAGCCTAAGACAACAATGTGAGTTTATCCTCTTTTTGTTAATGTTTTTGGTAATGTTTTACCAAACCTTAAATGTTTTACTATGAAATTAAGCGGTGATTGAGTCTTTGTAGTTCTTCAATTACTGCCGGTATTATGGGGTTTTGTATACAAAATTTACTACGAGTAGTAGTAACTCTGAATGACAGTGCATTACCATTGGACAACGAGTTAGCCAATGGGTAATTTGACCATAGCCATAGATCCGGTCGAGTGGCAAATACTGAATGAGTAATTGTGTAGAAATAAACAATGTGATCGCTCTCAATACTGTTTTAATGGATAAAATGTTTCTTGATTAAACAGGGATTCACTCACCAGTATTTCCGACTGACAAATGTTTTTAAAACGCGTTACAGGTAACACAATGTGAACAACCAATTAGTGAAAAGCCAGCTGGAGAGCACTGAAGGCTTGGGAAAAATGTGGCTATAAAAGTTACCTAATAAACGATGTTTTAAATTCAATAAAATAGGGTTTATCCCTATATTGTATTGTAATAAGAAACTTGGGTTTTCGCTCATGTTATTATTAATATAAAAGAAGGTGGTTTTACTCTGATAAACATTTCCTAACTACGGTCCTGATGTAAATTCCGCTGCGAGAGTAAACAACCTGATACCACCAAACTCTGAGCTCACGTCCGCCCGTTCCCGGGAAACAGGGATCGGGGGTTGTGACAGAATCAAATAAGACTGTAACATAAAAGTCGTCGAGAAGGAACTTACCCGTCACCACATTGGGATCATTCCTCGCTTCACCTTGACCAATAACGAATACCCGACCCCTTGCACCATTGTCGTTGTTACCCCCGTTGTTTCCATTCCCCTGATTGTTATTATTGTTGTTGTTCTGGTTCTGAATCAGCTGGGTACAATCTCTCTTGATGTGATCTTCAGCTCCACACTGATAGCATCCCCTGTTACCTCGCTGTTGCTGCTGCTGGTCTTGTGGAGCTGGTGGTTGTTGTCGCTGGTTCTGATTCGCAGGTCGTGAGCTCCTACAATCCTTAGCTTCATGACCCATCTTGAGACACCTCTGGCAATGACCCTTGTTGCACTGACCACTGTGGTGTCTGTTGCATCTGTTGCACTTTGGAAGGTTTCCTCGATATCCACCCTGCCCTTGACTACCAGAAGATTTCTGACCAGGGCTCGTGTAGTCATCAGTTCTTCTCTGCTGAGACTGAGACTGAACAGAAGTTGAACCTTTGCTTGAAGTTCCATCCCACTTACATTTGTTGTCGCCGGGAGTTTCAGAAGTAGCTGTAGCACTAATATGCTTTGGTAACCTATTCTGCTCCACCGCCTGATCAGTGAGGCGATGAGCCAATTATACAACTTGCTGGATGGTGGCTAGGTTGGCTGAAGTCACATGACTTTGAATCTCGGGCACTAAACCCTTAAGATATAGTTCGATGCGTTTGATGGGAGGATCCACCATAGTAGGACACAGAATAGCAAGCTCATTCGATCTTTTCGTGTATGCTTCAATTTCTGACCCCGTCATCTTGAGGTTGAAGAACTCTTCCTTGATCATTTCCTTAAAGTTGTTCCATGGAGTGGCGTTAGCAACAACCAACCCCAGCATTTGAACCTGAGCGTTCCACCATGTGAGCGTTATACCCTCGAGGGTACCGGTAGCATACTTCACCCTGCGAGCCTCAGGGCATTCACACATCTCGAAAACAGATTCGAGCTTTTCAAACCAGTGGAGGAGTCCAACTGCCCCTTCAGTGCCACTGAAAGTACCAGGACGACAGTCCATGAAAGTTTTGAAGGTGCACACAGGAGGCTGTGCAGGTTGACCTGTCGTGAGAGTAAGAAAGGACAAAGTTTAACACAAAGGTTGGATTCATGAGAGTAGGATCCAGAGATCCTAGAGTGAGTCGGGATGGCAGGGTATACCTCCTGCCTGAGCAGCTGCAAGTGCCGCAACAACTTGTTGGTTAATCAGAGCCGTCAACTGGGCTTGTGTCATGTTATCGCGTCCAGACATGATCTTCATATCAATAGAAACACGAGTGAGAAGGGTTCGCGAAAGTGCGATGACAGAAGAGAGTAAGCACACATGTGTTTTCAAGCTATAGTTGCTACGTTTATCTAAGCATACCATAAGCAAAGTTCTATGTAATCTAACAAGTAGGCAATAAGACATAAACCACATCACCTAGAATGTCGAGCCTTGCACGTGGAGTGAAGCGTCATTGTGGATCGTAGAGCACTGTACAGGTTATAGTCCGGTTTTAACAAAAACGTTTTCCCTTATTAAAACCAAGTTCTCTATAACCAATGGCTCTGATACCAATCTGTCACACCCCCAAATCCACACGCGGAGTATCACCGCTTGGAGGCGTGACTGACCAGGATCATGCCACCAATCATATTGAACAAGCATGTAAGTAAACATAATTCAACCAAACAATATGAAAGGTGTTCAAAACCAAAGCATAGTTAAGTGTTTAGCGGAAGCATAACTGTAAAACCCATTGTAAGTATTAAGTACGAAATAAAGTAATGTTTATAGCATGGCAAACACTGCCATATCCCACAACGACCGTTCCTCCCTGTGAAAGCTCCATGAGTACCTAATGACCTGCAAGGCATGTAGCAACGAATCAACAACAAAGTTGAGCGAGTTCACAGTTGGTTGTTTGGTTAAAGTATACATTTCGTAAATCGTATGTTCGTTTTGTAAACCATGTATCGTATTAATTCGTATCGCGGTCATCCTGACATGTTTGCGAAGATTAGTGGGGGCTTCCCATGTGTAATTAGACCACGCGTATCGACTGCTACGAAAATGTAAGATGTGCCCTAAGTTAATGTCTATCAGCATTAACCCTTTGCCCATAGTCCATTAGTACACGCCCGTCCGACTGGCACGGTGTGAGGTTTGTTAAACCTAATAGCGCTATTAACTAATGACCCGCTCGCCATAGGCCTCGGCGATTAAGTCGATAAATGAGGGACTTAAATTGATAGAGTTGATGGTCTTATGATCGTGTACGTAGGTTTTACGTACGTGCCCTTCAATCCGAGGACAGTAGTAAGTATAAGTGTACGTAGGTTTTACGTACGTGCCCTTCAATCCGAGGACAGTAGTAAGTAGTTTAATAGTAATGGTTGTACGAGTAGTTATTCAATCCCATTCCCAACCCACCGGGAATCCCATGCCTTAGGAGTGTGAACTCACCTTGGTTTGCTCGGCAGATACACAGAAAGGTCAATCGAGCTAGTTGAGGCTAACCACGTGCTAACATGGTTACCATACAAGTCAGGTCTAGGTTCGAGTAAAGCACGTATGATTACACATAGTCTAACAGGTTATGAACACTGGTTGATCATAGCAAACACATAATGCATGTTAACACTTTCATAGTAGTAGTTAAATACTCAACAAGTCCAAACTTGTGTGACCCGAAAGATATGACCCAATAAGTAAACGGCCCAACCTATTGTGCCATCAGCATACTTGTGCGATCCACAATGGGTTGTGCGATTGGCAATTAACCCGGCCCAAAAGTAGTCCAAACATGCATACGGCCCAAACAACAACAACAATGTGTCTTGTGTGATCCGTTTATCTTGTGCGACTCAGAACATCTTGTGCGACTGGACTTCTTGTGCGACCAAGGAGTCTTGTGTGATTAGTTTAAATGTCCGGATTTCATGCAATCAGTTATATTGTTTCCTTTTGTGAAATTATCAATCAACAATTTTAACAGTTTCTAAACCCACCACCAATCGATCAAACAAAGGTTTTTAACCATTCCATTCATATGAACCCTAATGAATACATAATCCATACATGAACAATAATCATAACACCAACCATATTAACATGATTCATAATCTCGATCACTAGCAAACATCCTATCTTAAACATATCTCAGCCGAATAAACAAACATTTGGTTTCTCATTCACCAATAAAATCTAATTTGTACTAATACAAAACAACTCATTCGGATTCAAACCCATGTAAAGCCGATTACATACATACAACCGATTTCATCATTTGATCCTGAATCATTATGCAAATAATCCGAGAACAAGACATGCTAGCCGATTAACATCATCACACACATCCGATTACTAGTACACATCTCGATCTAATCATACACATGTGAGCCGATTTTAGAGACATCAATATTAACAGTTTACATCATCATCAATCACATATCATCCTCAAACCATCGTATAGAACATACATATCACAACATCATGTAACACCCAATCAATAGATAAAACACTAACCGATTAAAGAAGAGAGTAGGGATTGATCCGAACACCACAAGCTTCAAAAGAAGGGATGTTGTTGCCGTCGAGTTTGAGAGAGAGAGGAAGAAAGCTAGGGTTTGTAAACTTTGAGTGATTAGGTAAAGTGTGGAATATGTGCTAACACCCTATGTGATAATCGAACTAGTGGGAATGGGCCGAACCCAGACTTGGGCTGCTATATAGATTCGAGTACAAGTTGTGTAGCCCAAATGGGCTTGTGCGATCGGATTAGACTTGTGCGGTTGAGTTGTGTTGTGTGTTCATATTACATACACACGTGTATTACACATAATCACAAAACATAACAACATAACATTCCACTTAATCACGAAATTCACATAGTCACATAATGTTCACATACATTACATAAGTTCCAAAGCATGTTACACTTAGCACAAGAATAGGTTCTGAAATACGAGTTGTCACACAGTCGTGCCGTGGGTGGCATGGTAGTGCGGCACCATCAGATTGTTGATCAGAAATGTTGGTCAAGCCTTAGCATGGTCATGCGTCGGGTGGCACGGTAGTGTGGCCCGGGAAAACATCAGCACTGGCTCTTGCACTGGCAGTGCTTCCGAGATCGGCGGATCGGCATGGTAGTGCTGTCAGATGGCACGGTCGTGCCACACCTGGCAGTCATCAGAATTTTGTTATTTTCATCAGAAATGCATCAGAATTTGTCTGTTTTCATTAGAATTTTCTTTTGTGCTCTGTTTAAGACCTGAAAATATAAAAGTACCGAATTTGGCACCTAAACGTCATGTTTTCGGTCAAAAATGCTTAAAACGGAAGTGTTTTGGGGTATAAAAACATGTCTAATTTAACGTATATCAAACATCCCCACACTTGAACTCTGCTTGTCCTCAAGCAAACTTAAAATCAAACACGGAATCAAATCTGAATATTTACAAGGTTCACTAATTTGTTTGGTGGTCAAATTGGTTTTTAAAAAGTCATCATCAAAGATTTAAAACAAACAAGCTTTGTTAGATGTATGAAAGGATAACCATAAAGCAACGATTCTACGTTCGATTGACTTGTCATGCAAATCTTTATATTTCTCACAACGTTCACACACACTCGGTTAAATTTCTGAATCATACATATAATGTGTATGCAAAGCACTCGATGCCTAGTTAATGAATCATGCAATATTATAAGCTTGTCAAAAGATCTAATCTCCACCAATTAATACGTGAAAAGCATAAATCAAGAGGTCTTTGATGGGTTGTAATGATAGGCTATGGTTAAGGGTACGTAATGGATATTTGAAAGTGGCAAGAAAGGTTAAAACTTGGCCAAAAACTTGGTGCTTTATTTTCTAGGATTCTGAACACGTTGCTAAGCTACTTGTGTAGGTCTTCAGAGTTTATTCTTTTTACACTTCTACTCTCTATTTTCTTTCTTGACAGTTTTTCCTTAATTCCCTTAGAGAGTTTTGACAAACGGGTTTCTTTTTTTTTTCAACAAAACTTATATCAATCTAGATAGCTTATGGCCAAATTTTTAACGAAAAAGGGTAAATATGAAAAGGTTATATTTGGGTGAGTAGGTTTAATATTTGGGTAAAGTTATGAAAAATACGGGAAATAGGCTCAACATGGTGAACTAATGGATAGTGTTGGGTGCGGGATATAAACAAAGAAAAAGGCTGGCAAAGGGGTATCCTAAATGCCTCTATCATTTCTATGTAATTTCACATATTCATGATTTTGAAAAGTATTCAAATGACAAGTTTTAAATTACATAAAACATCCGGCTCACTCATTTTTCCGCAAAAACAAAGAAGCATTTGACAAGAAAGCTGTAAAGGCTCAAAAATATGCTCACTTAAACGGAAGGAATGGGTATAAATATAAAGATAAACAAGCAAGTCTTTCATTTTGTTTTTCCACGCATTTTGGTTATCTTTTTCAAAAATCAATTTGGCTTGTCGATTTTTATCAAATTTGATGCTTTCTAAAGAACAAAAATTGTCCATTTTTTGTTTTATTTTTCGAAAATATATACAAAAATGAGAACAATTAAGGACAAACAAAGTTTAAAACCTTTTAAACCCCTCCCCACACTTGAACTTCACATTGTCCCCAATGTGAAATACCTATTAGTTAAGTAATTATAAAGAGCTAAACTAATAATGTGAAAAGAGAAAGAGGTACTCCCTCAGAGTTGGAGTTGACTTGTTTGAGTAGACTATGATTGAAGTCGTCTCAACTCTGTGTGCATTTCTTTACGAATCTGCCAAGTATGTTACTTGCTAAAGCAGTCAACATTATTATTGATCAAAATGTTAGATAACCAAACCATATCCATTATTCAAACAAAGCAAACACACTACTTAAAACATTTAAAAACAGACAAAAAGTTTAAAAATCCCAAATAAAATAAAGTACTAAGATAGGAATACGATAAAACATTAGTTTCTGAACTGTTCTACCCTACCTCCTCCTACTCCTCATCATCATCACCATCATGGTGGCGTGTTCCAGATGAACCCGCCCCATAGTTACCTTTGTCTCCAAACGGAAACTGTGGAGGGTTGCCAAAATGGCTGGGATATACGCTTTGTAGCCCTCCGAAGATGTAGGAAAATCCTGCATACATTTCCTCCCTCATTGTGTGTTGAGATGCCCACATAGCTAACTGGTCGGCTCTCATTGCATCTTGAGTTGCTCGCATAGCCTCCTGGTCGGCTATCATGGTGTCTTGAGAAACCTGCATATGCTGGAACTGCTGGTACAACTCAGGGTAGGAAGGTATACCTTGAGGCCAGTTTGGCAGATATTGATACTGGTGTTGGTGCTCTTCATGATGTGGCTGATCATGTGGTGGCTGGTTGTGTGGTGGTGGCTCAAGTACTTGATGCTCCTCCATGTTGACGTCTTCGTCCTATGGTGGTAGTGGTAGTGGATCCCATATTTCTCCATTCAAACCCCTTAATCTTGGGCCATTATCTGTATCTACTACCAGACCCATCGCTCTCTAAGACCTTATATCCACATCTCCTCCTGCATGAACCATCGTGAGACCGCTGACTACATCATCCGTCATGATACCCAAATTGTATGCCAACTGAGTCACATATTCACCACCATGGATTTTATTGCTTGTAGTTCTACCCGCACTGTTTACGAAAAATTCAGCCATTCTAGCTGCGAGGTTGACGTGCACTCCAGTTACTAAGGAATATAAGAAAAGAAGATCCAAAGTTGGACAGTTTCCTGCACTGTCCATGCGCCCACAGATGGTGTGACTCATGACTTGATGAATGACCCTAAGAAGCGGGTCTCGTAGTCGTGAAGCTTTAGCTTTTCTAGCTTCATAGGGTGGTTCAACTGCCACTTGTGCCCAAAAGTTAGCCCGTTGCTGATCATTATCAAACTTGTAGATATTAGTAAAAAGTTCTGAATTAATGTCTTCAGCTAAGTATATGCCCAATCATCTTCCAAGTCTAGCAACTGACCAATTATGCCACTTTCTTCCCAACCTGAATTGTATTGTCTCCCTGTTTTTAAAGTCTGGATTTTCGCTTCTCGGTTTTTCATAAGTTTATGAAGCGAAAAATTCCAACGTGAGCTCAAGATAAACTGGTCGTGCAATGTTGGACAACCTTGACATGGGATGTGACATCATGTTTGATAGCCTTTCTTCTTGGTTTAGGGTTGTTAGAGTGTCCTTGTTGATTCTTCTAGGTTCACCGATTTGTCCCCGTCTATTCCATAAGGCTTGTAATTTTGCAATACAGGGTTGTTCTTTCGATTTGTTTTCGCGGAACTGGAGGAATTTCTGATTCATCTGCATACAGGAATACAACAAATTAAGAGCAGAATATAAAAATTTCATCGCCGGCACCGTAACATGCTATTTACGCGGTTCTGTTTCCGTGTCAGCAGTCGCACGGCCGTGCGTCTGGTGGCACTGCCGTGCCATTCCTAGTCGGTCAACAGCGTGTTTCCGAAAACTCGTGTCACACTGTCGTGCCGATTTGGCACTACCGTGCGACTCAGAGTCGCAGTTATAGATCGGCGACCTGAACTTGATTTCCGACCGGCACTGCCATGCCGTTTCAACGGCGTGACCGTGCGATAGCAAATCTCATCATAAAACAGTCTAATTCAATTATTTTAACTTGTATCTTTCAAAATTTAACTTGTAATCAGTGAATAGACTTCGAATCAAGTACCAGAACTACCAATTTAACACTAATCACTCAAGAACAAGGGTTTATTTGACTTTTATGAAGAAAACCCCAAAAATTTCTTGATTCAAACATCAGATCTATATCAGAAACTAAGTTTAATCTGCAAAACAAGTAGGAAACAAACCTTGGGAGATGATTGAAGCGAAATCTAGGCAAAAATTAGATGATTTTTGGGTGGAGGCGATCTGGAACTCCCGTGCGGCGACTAGGGTTTCGAAAAAGTGATTAGTTTTTACTGTAGAATCGCTTTTATACCCCGTTTTTTACTGTTCAGATTTCGAGTCGCACGGTCGTGCGACTGGTGGCACGGTCGTGCCATCCCGGATCGCTTTTCTTGTCTGCCCTGTGTTATCGGGTTGCATGATAGTGCAGCGGTCGCACAGTAGGGCGATCCGATGACCGTCCGATGCACGAGTTCTTGGTCTGTTTTGACTACGGAGTTCATGACCGTGGCGGTTTGGCACGACCGTGCAACACCTGGGCCATTTTGTGTTATTTTTCACAGTAAGCTTTTAACTCTGAATTTTCACCCACTTTTTCTATTTTTGCACTATTTCATATATTTTAACAATTAATTAACTTCAAAATTCCAAAAATTATGGATCTAACTCGTATGCACCTACGTTTAAAACTGAAAATTAACGAACTGGTAATTAAATATTAAAAAAAACTAATATAAACAAAGTTACCCTTAGCGTGTGAAAGCACGCTCGCTAAATTTTCCAGCGAGTCGATAGCTAGACTCATTCTCCCCACACTTGTTTTAAGTGTGCGGGTCATGGAGTTCGAGAATTTCCTCCACCGGGTCAATCGGTTCGTTGATGTAAAGTTTTAAACGATGACCGTTGACTTTGAAACTTGCCCCGCTTGGATCCTCGATAGTTACGGCCCCGTACGAAAATATTTCCTTAACTTTGTATGGACCCATCCATCAGGATTTTAGCTTCCCGGGGAAAAAACGCAGTCTTGAGTTATATAACAAGACAAGATCCCCTATACGGAGATCCTTATGGTCTCTCAACCTTTTATCATGAATTCTCTTGACTCGCTCCTTGTATCTGCTAGAACTTTCATAGGCATGGTTTCTTAGCTCTTCAAGCTCGTGGATTTGCAGAAAACGGGCTTCACCTCCGTTTTTCAAATCCATATTTATCGTGTTCAAAGCCCAAAATGCCTTGTGTTCTAACTCGACAGGTAGATGACAGGCTTTTCCATAAACCAACCTAAAGGGTGTGGTCCCAATAGGTGTTTTAAATGCTGTTCTTAAAGCCCACAGAGCGTCATCTAGCTTGTCTGACCAATCCTTGCGGTTATTATTAATGGACCGCTCAAGGATTCTTTTCAAACCCTGATTCGTGATTTCTACTTGCCCGCTCGTTTGAGGATGATATGGCGTAGCCAATCTATGATGAACTCCATAACGGGACAAGGCTTGATCTAACTGAGCATTGCAGAAATGCGTTCCTCGGTCACTGATTAGTGCTTTTGGAGCACCATATCGGGCAAATAAACTTTTTAAGAACCTCAAGACTACCCTAGCATCGTTTGTATTTTGAAACGTAGTCTACAACAACTAGGATGTATCTGTTACCTCGTGAGGCTGGAAATGGTCCCATGAAGTCGATCCCCCATATATCAAAGACCTCACAGACTTGCATTGGATGCTGAGGCATTTCATTGCTTGTGGAGATATTCGTTGCCCTCTGGCAAGCATCACATGCTCTAACCCATTCATGTGCATCACGGAAGATTGTAGGCCAGTAAAACCCATAGTCTAACACTTTCTTTGCAGTGTAGTTTGCTCCATGATGACCTCCGGTTGGCCCTTCGTGACAGTGGCGCAGAATGCTAGCTGCCTCTTCTCCAAATACACACCTTCGGATCACCTGATCGGCTCCGATTCTAAATAAGTATGGTTCGTCCCAAATATAATGCTTCAAATCTGCAAAGAACTTCCTCTTTTGCTGATATGACAATCCTTTGATAAGGATTCCACATGCGAGGTAGTTTGCAAAGTCGGAGAACCATGGTGACTCATCATTCATCTCGATACTTAAAAGGAATTCGTGGGGGAAATTGTCATTTATTGGTTCCTCCACCGAATTTTTCTGAATTACCATGCTCAAGTCTCGAGAGATGGTCGGCTGCAACATTTAAAGCTCCCTTTTTGTCTTGGATCTCAATGTCAAATTCTTGTAGTAACAAGATCCATCTGATGAGACGTGGTTTTGCATCCTGTTTACTAAAAAGGTACTTGATTGCTGCATGATCCGTATACACATTTGTTTTGGACAACACAAGGTACGACCTGAATTTGTCGAAAGCATAAACTACTGCTAAAAGCTCTTTCTCTATAGTCGTATTATTCTCTTGAGCATCATGTAGAGTTTTGCTGGCATAGTAAATAGGATGAAAATGCTTCTCCCTTCTTTGTCCTAAGACTGCTCCTATCGCGTAATCACTGGCATCGCACGTTATCTCAAATGGCAATGCCCAATCTGGTGCAACTAGAATAGGGGCTTCGATAAGCCTTTGTTTCAGCTGCTTGAAAGCTTTCATGCATTCGTCTGAAAACACGCATGGAGCATCTTTTTCTAACAAACGGGTTATAGGTCTTGCGATTTTTGAAAAGTCTTTTATGAATCGCCTATAGAACCCTGCATGACCCATGAAACTTCTAATCGCTCTGACCGAGGTTGGGGGAGGAAGTTTAGAAATGATATCCACTTTTGCTGGATCAACTTCCAACCCGGTTTCAGAGATTTTATGTCCAAGGACTACCCCTTCCTTCACCATGAAATGACATTTCTCCCAGTTAAGCACAAGATTAGTTTCCTCACATCTCATTAACATTCTTTTCAGATTTTCAAGACACTGATCGAAAGAACTCCCGAAAACAGAGAAATCATCCATGAATACTTCCATGGAGTCTTCAATCATGTCATGGAAAATAGCTACCATGCAACGCTGAAATGTGGCTGGTGCATTACACAGTCCAAAAGGCATACGCCGGTAGGCGAATGTGCCGAAAGGACATGTGAAAGTAGTCTTTTCCTGGTCCTCAGGAGTGATAGGAATTTGAAAATATCCAGAGAACCCATCCAGAAAACAGAAAAAAGACTTCCCCGACAGACGTTCCAACATTTGGACAATGAATGGAAGCGGGAAGTGGTCCTTACGGGTGGCATCGTTGAGTTTGCGATAGTCGATGCAAACTCGCCATCCGATGACGGTACGGGTAGGAATAAGTTCATTCCTATCGTTTGGAAATACAGTAATACCACCTTTATTGGATACTACTTGCACTGGACTTACCCAAACAGAATCAGATATAGGATAAATCAGCCCTGCATCTAACAACTTAATTACTTCTTTCTTCACCACGTCTTGCATATTTGGATTGAAGCGCCTTTGATGCTGTGCACTAGGCTTGTAATTGTTTTCCATTAGAATTTTATGAGTACAAAAAGAAGGATTAATGCCTTTGATATCCATAATCTTCCACGCCATAGCTTTCTTGTGGAGCGTTAGAACTTCGAGAAGCTGTCTCTTTTCCTCTTTTTCTAAGGATGCTGAAATGATGACTTGTAAGCGACACTCCTCGTCTAGAAATGCGTATTCGAGATGCGGTGGGAGTTCTTTTAACTCTAACGATGGTGGGTCTTCAACTGAAGGTTTTGATTTTTCTTCAACTTTACGATTAATTTCCACGAATTGATCTGGCTTTTGGGAACCATTATCACCGATTTGGATAACCGGCTGCTCAGCTTCGTGGCCCTCTTGCGAAATACTATTTTGATTTTCACACAAAAGATGTGTGTCTGTATTAATTTCTTCGATAGTGCCTTGGAAATGAGAGCTTACACAAGTATCGACAATGTCGACATAGTAAAGCTTGTCATCGTGAGTTTGCGGATGTTGCATTGATCTTTTAATATCAAAAGTCACGTGCTCGTCATTTACTCGGAGCGTGATTTGGCCAGCAGCCACATCAACAATCGTTCTAGCAGTATTGAGGAACGGGCCTCCAAGTATTAATGGCACTTTTGAGTCTTCGTCCATGTCAAGAATAACAAAATCCACGGGAAAACAAATTTATCGATTTTAACAAGCATGTTTTCAACGAATCCACGCGGATACTTGATTGAATGATCTGCAAGTCGAATGCTCATTCTAGTGGATGAAGGTTCACCCAAATCTAATTTAGCAAAAACTTTATATGGCATAAGGTTTATGCTAGCTCCGAAATCGGCTAATGCGTGGCTGACAGACATGCTGCCAATGAGACAAGGAAGAGTAAAACTGCCCGGATCTCCCATCTTTTCAGGTAGACGGTTTTGGAGAAGGGCTGAATAGTTTTCATTCATCAACACACAAGACAAGCTTTTGAGCTTCTGCTTGTTTATGAGGATGTCTTTTAAGAACCTTGCGTATTTAGGCATTTGAGCCAACGCCTCAACAAATGGTATGTTTATGTGTAATTGTTTAAACATTTCTAAAAACTTACCATGTTGTTCATCGTTCTTTTGCTTCTTCAGTCTGCTCGGATATGGGACAGGAGGAATGAAATCTTTAACTGGCTCCTGGAACTGTGTTGTACTTGCTGGGACTCGCCTAGCGTGCACCTCGTCTGAAGCATCAGTTTGGACCGTATCAGTGATCGGTGGTGAGTTTGATTCGTCATGTCCCGTGGTTTTATCACTCCTAGTCATTACTGCATTAACGTGCCCTCTTGGGTTTGGTTCTGTGTTTCCTGGAAGACTGCCTTGGGGTCTTTCAGATAACATCTTGGCCAATTGGCCAACTTGATTCTCAATGGTTTGTATTGAAGCCTTCTGGCTCCGCATTTCCCCCTCTTGTGCCATGAAACGCTCCTCATGCTGCTGTATCATTTCTCCGATATTTGGTGGGCATTGTTGGAGTTGTTTAACAGTTGTGACATCATCTCCTCTAGTTTCGAGTTTGTTTGGGAGGCTTGAGGCTGGGAAGTGCTTCCTGAACCTAGATTATTGTAACGTGGTTCAAAGGTTTGCCCTGATGGCTGAAAAGATTGTCCTTGGGGCTGAAAGGATTGCCCCTGAGGCTGTTGTGGTGCGGGAGCGCGTTGAGCATATCCGAGTGGGTTTTGGTTATTGGAATTAGATTTCCACCCAAAGTTTGGGTGATTTCTCCAACCCGGATTATACATGTTGCTGTAGGGGTTATTCTGGGGCCTAATTTGATTGCCCAAATAGTCCACCTCTTCGTGGCCTGTAAACATAACACCCTACTCACATGTACCTGGCTCGTGTGACACTCCACATAGCTCACATGATGATTGTACTTGCGAAACGTTCTGAGCTTGATCAAATCTTGCTGCCAAAGCTCCAATCTGTGCTACAAGAGCCGTATATGTATCCACTTGATGAACTCCAGGAATAGATGATGCTTTATTCCGCACTCCACCGTGACGAGAACTCGACTTCAAAGTAGTTTTTTCTATGATTGCATAGGCTTCGTTGGGTGTTTTTGTTCCAAGATCGCCTCCTGCATAAACATCTAAACGTTCTTGTGAGTCGTAGTTGAGTCCTTGGTAGAAGTTCAACACAAGTTGTCTTTTGGACAACCCATGATGTGGGACATCGGTCAGAAGATCATTGAACCTCTCCCAAGCTGCGTGTAGAGATTCTCCTTCGTCCTGTTTGAATGTCATAATACGATTCTTAAGCTTAGCAGTCTTTTCCGGTGGCAAGTATTTTTGCATAAAAAGATTTGTCAACTCGTACCAAGTCGTGATGGATCCTGCTGGAAGTGACAAAAGCTAAGATCGGGCTTTGTCTCCCAAAGAGAATGGAAAGAGCCGCAAACGGATTGCGTCTTCAGAAACGTCTCTAATTTTGAAAGTCGATCACACCTCGAGAAATGATGCGATGTGCCGACCTGGATCCTAGTGATCCTTCCCATCAAACTGCACAAAATTTTGCAACATGTTAATAATACTAGATTTAATTTCAAAACTTGGTGCTGCTATCGTAGGTCACGCATTGCTCGGTAGCAAGCCCTCTCCTCCTGGACGGCCGGTCTCATTTAAAGGCTGGTCGTCCTCTGCCATAATGCTTCATGTGTCGTCCTATGAACTCTCGCTGTCGAAAAGTATCACTGGTTCGTCAATTGTGGCCGCAATCCTTTGTGCAACGACAAGTGATCATTCACGAAGCTGCCTACTTCTTCTTAGGTTATTTTCTGGTTCGTTGGCTAGCTTAACGTTAGCGGGTGCAGGGGGCGTGGACATTAGCCTGTAACATAAAAGGAAGGCATTATACAAAAAAAAGAACATAATAATAATATAAGAAATAAGTAATAATAATGATAATACATAATATACAAACATATACAAGTAACGAAACAAATCTAATTAAATATTTACCGGCTTATTTACTTATTCACATCCGAAAACTATTTTTGGTTGTTTGCCAGAATTTCTGATGACCATCATCAGAAACCCAAGGAAACTCTTTTTTTTAATATATGTCAGAAAATCTGATATATCTAATAAAAATTCTGATAAGATCTGATGAAAATTTTCGTTCCATCAGAATTACCAGAAAATCTAGTAAATTCATCAGAATAAAAATTGTTGTTTTCAGAATCTCTAATGGGTTTATCAGAATCCATTAGAAAATCTGATAAATTCATTGGAATTCATCATAAAATCTGATGATTTTATCAGAAAGTTACATTTCATTTTTGTGGAGTAAATAAATAAACAAATGAGTACAATAATCAAATGAATAAGCTGTTAATTTAAAATAATTAAATGGACAGAAATGGAATAATTGAAAAACTGAACGTAAATACTTAAATGCAGAAATGAACTAAATATATATATATATATATAAGCGGTTCGACGTGCGAACTCGTACATAAATATAAATATAAACAAGAATGAAATAACTGAAATAAAATGAATGGAATACTGAATTAGAAATACTGAAATGAAATAAGTAAATGAAAGTTAATGGTTCGATTCCGAACACATAACTGAATTAAATGAATAAATGGAATAAATGTTAGTCGGATAATAAAATAAGAAGTTAGTATGTTAGTGAGTTAGTAAAGTTAGTTGGTTAGTAAAACAGAAAAAGAAAAGTTAGTCAAACAGGTTAAATATCAATAAGTTAGTAAAAGAAAACAAATAAATACCAAAATTTACAAGTATTAACAGTTTGTACATTGGTAAAATAATGACTCGGATTTTTCCATTAATTTTGCTGTGGTCCCCGGAAACGGCGGCAAAAACTTGACGTGATCGGTTATATACATTTATTTACAGTATTTTCACGCGCTCTGCGAAATGTGTTTTATATTTATAAAAATGGTTTATACCTTAACATTAAAACACACACAACAAAGGACAAGTGTATCCCGTCATATATGCAGCAAAGTATTGGTAAGAGCCAGATATCGATCCATGGAACACGGGTGTTATAATGTACTAAATCTTTGTCATTGTTTTACCAGATATAAGGAAAAGTGAATGGTTGTTTAACTAAAATTACCTAAAACTATATTTAAAACACAAATATACTACTATCTTGTTTCACAAACAACCTAAACATGTTATCTATCAGATTTGTCACAAAAGCACTTAATCAATTTTCCAATTTCGAGACAGCTAGTTACCGGGTCTGGATTTCTAGCATTATGATTCTTCGGAAAGTTAATGCGATGGTCACACGTTAACCACCTAAAATCATTCATTAGCGAGCTATTGATATTTATTCTTGCGAACCTTTAAAGATAGGTTATTTACCGGGTCTGGATTCCTAACCTCACTTATCAAAGAAAGCAATACCGATGGTCACAATACAGCCACGAGGATAAGCAATTAAGTAGATCATATAACAAACTATTTCACCTTTACAAGTCTTGAACATAAATCTACCATGTCAGCAATTTCAGACCAAAACTACTAAACAAGGATCATAAACCACATTCAAGAACATGTAATCAACACCATATAATTCGTTAGAACCCTTACGTGCAAGAAAGTATTCCTAATCAAAATAAGATATATCTTGTAGAAAACCAATACCCTGGTCCGGTTTCATGGTGTAAACAAAGTCTACAAACAAGTGATTAATCAAGAAATAGTTACCGTCCCACTAACCACAGATTCATTATACAAGATAATCAAACATAATCAGGAACTCAACATCAATGAAACATTCATTATATAATCATGAAGATTCAAACATGAAAAAGTACTAAGTTTCATATAAACAAGATTACAACATAAAGATTATTCAAGAAACGAGTTTATAACTACTATTACATAAACTACATTAAACATAAACTAACATCAGCTCATAAGTTGCAAAATGATCAGAATACATGTTCAAGAACAAGGAATCAAACCATAAACAAGCAAGGAATTGATGGGTTAGATCGGTTATGCTTCCACTCGATCTTGAAGCTTCAAATGGGTCTGATCAGGACTGCTTCAGAACCCAGAAATCGCCCAGAAACATGGAGAAAACCCAACACTTGAACCCGTAGCAAATGGCTGTATTTATAGATGATTTTGTGATCGGTACGGTCGTGCCACGGGTCGCACGGTCGTGCGACAGGTGTTGTCGGGTGACGTCAGTTTCTCCGATCCCGAGTCAGCCAAGTGGACTAGTGGACAAGTTGCTTGGGTCAGCAGATCGGCACGGTCGTGCCGTGGGTCGCATGGTAGTGCGGCGCCATCAGATTGTTGATCAGAAATGTTGGTCAAGCCTTGGCACGGTCATGCGCCGGGTCGCATGGTAGTGCGGCCCGGGAAAACATCAGCACTGGCTCTTACACTGGCAGTGCTTCCGAGATCGGCGGATCGGCATGGTAGTGTCGTCAGATGGCACGGTCGTGCCACACCTGGCAGTCATCAGAATTTTGTTCTTTTCATCAGAAATGCATCAGAATTTGTCCGTTTTCATCAGAATTTTCTTTTGTGCTCTGTTTAAGACCTGAAAATATAAAAGTACCGAATTTGGCACCTAAACGTCGTGTTTTTGGTCAAAAATGCTTAAAACGGAAGTGTTTTGAGGTATAAAAACATGTATAATTTAACGTATATCACATATCCTGGTACTCAGGATAGTGATCTGCTGGTCCCAATGGGTTATGACCCACTGGTTCGTCAATTTGGTTCATGGGGTTAAAACGGCTTTGAAAGTAAGGAGTGAGGTTTTGAAAAGAGTGGTGAGAATCTAAATGTTGTAAGGGAAGGTACAAGTGGTGTGAGTCCTGGGCTCGTCTTCTTGTTGTGGCCCGAATGAGTTGTGGTAGGAAGGCGAAGAGCTGAGCGAGACTGAACGCCTTGCCGGTTCAAGATAATTCCTCCAATCCTCATGTGGGTTGGAGCTGAAAGATGCAGAGGGTGTTCGCCTGTGCGAAGGCCCTGCCTCGTGGTCGTTCTTTCCCCTCATTGGGGATTTGCCTCTACCTCCACATCCACGGACTCTTGGCGGCATGATCAAAAGTAAACCTGTCAAAACAAAGAACAAACAAAAGATATAAACCAAATAAGATTAAGATTAATCCTAGGTCATTTGCCTAGACTCAGAAGTCAAGGAATGTGCTACTGTGTCATTGAGATTAAACACAAAAGGCTAGTGTTTAATTCACTCAACCTGGCTCTGATACCAACCTGTCAAACCTCGATATTTCCACATATTACCAGTGGGCCCAGCGGGGAGTATCGTGACGTAGTTGATATCATCATAGTCAAATATACACAGTTTATTGCACAGTGGAAGTCTTGGTAGAAAATACAATTACAAACCGAAATGTAAAGTACAAATAAAAGAATATACAGACGGTTGTAAGATAGGATCCACAGGCGGATCTAAAGTATAATACAAAAACTTGTTCAACAGACTTAAGGCATACAAACTTGCAAGATTCACTAATTACACCCAGGAGCTCCCAGCCAATTACGTATAGTACCTTCCACTTAGCCTTTTTGAAAATACGTAAGTTTACACTGGTAAATACAATTAACCGACACTTTTTGAAAGCATTTATGAAAATTGATTTAAATGCACAAGGCACAAATATTCTTTTATAACCTGGGCAATTATATAATGATAATATTGTATTAGATTTACATATTTGTCAAACATTTAGGGTCGGGATAAAAGCCGAACAAGATTAATCGACACACCACTAATATAATCTCACGGCGGGTTACCCCAAAAAGTGAGTATATCTTTTACATACGCATCTGTCAGGTGTATGCCTACACCCCGTGCTTAAGTCGTGGTCATTTACGATTTAAATGAGCCGAGGATATCCAGGACACGGTCGTTAACCCCCAATGTTTATTTGTTATCAAGCAACACTGATTAAAACAGGATTATGCCATATAACCATATTCGATTAAATGATTTTTACACCCTACCAAGCGGTAATATTTTACCGTATCCCAAGCCCGTATAGAGGAAAATAAGTTAAAAGTATTTACCTGAGCTTAAAATGAAAGTTTTGTATACTCAGCTATATAATCTACTCAAACAAGTGCAAGTATCTTTTACCGGGCTCCTAATCTGGAACGAAGATTATATTAACCTATGAGATTACTAACGGGTCTTATTTAGGTAGTACTTAGACCGCTTAGTTTAAGGAAATGTTTACGATACGAGACGCTAGATTAAGCGATGACCGGATTGGAATGTAATTTAGACCCGACAAGCATGGGGACTTGTATTATATGGGTAAACTAAATACATTCTAGAATTTGAAGTTTAAATGATAAGATTTGACCCGTTTCGGCTAGTTTATGTAAACTAGTCACATAAACCGCACCGTACGCATATAAGCATAAACGGGTAACCAGATGAGTCATATACAAGTTCTATGAGTTATTATACTTAAAATATGTTGTGATATCAGTAGGATGTCAACAATTATGCCCTAAAAGATTTTTAAACCAAATTGAGTCCCGTAAGGGCATTTTGGTCATTTTAAGATTTATAAAAGAGGTTTTAAAGCAAACTGATGTTCTGGTCTATAATATTCTATAAAAATATTTATTTTATGAAGTTATAACAGTAGGATATCATACATATGTGTGGTTTACCCTTTATGGCCAAACTATGCACCGTAGGGGCATTTTGGTCATTTCACATATGTTTTTAAGGACAAAATTGGAAGTCTGAGTTCATGAGTTCTACCTACTATAAAAGTATTAAAATTTATTTATAAATTCAGTAGGTAACAAGTCTTAGGTGTTAAATATGGTTTTAAACCATACTATGCACTTAATTAGCGTAAAAATCGATAATTGACGATAATTGCGATGTTTATGTGATTCTGAGATTTTGACCAGCCTTGAATGGTTAAAATATTTTATTTTACATATTAAGTCAGTAGGAAAATGTTTGGCATGTTAATTATATGCAAATCATAATTTATTAGCAAAAAGGGCATTATCGTCAATTATATAATTTATACGAGAACTCAATGATATGGTCAGTATCTAATCTGACCCAACATTCCAAAAATCCCTAAAAATAATATCATAACAGTAGGAAATGAGTTTAGTGCCAAAATTTAGGTTTAAACATGATTTATGCACAAAAGTGTAATTTAATTAATAAAAAGTTCAATTTTACGATATCTTGCATAAGTTCGTTCTGAGACCAGAACATAATGTCAAAATAATTTTGACATGTTTATATATCAGTAACAAAGCTATTTGCAGGCTTATATATTCAAAAATCTCGTGTTTAGACCATATGGGCATTATGGTCAAAGTTTAAGCATAATAACGGAAACAAGTAATAAACTCATATTACTACGGGACCATGTAATATAACCTCAGAGAGTTATACTAACATATAGTATGGTCACAAAGGAACCTTAATGCATAAAGAACTAAGCTAATTCGGGTCAGAACTGAAAGTCAAAGCAAAAGTCAACTTTTGCGACTTTCGGTTGCGAACCGAGCCTAAACTCAGAATTGTCGGGTTGAACATGTCTAGACATGTTCTAATATTATTTACCAAGTTATTAAAGTGACAAAACATATTTTATAGCTCCTACATTAACAGGTATGAGTTTATTTAAAAACTGACTCGTTTGACTTTTTGTGTTAGTTACTTTGACCCGACAATTAACTAAGTAAAAGTGATAATTAGGTGGTTCCCTTTTGAGGGATTAACACCTACTTAATTACCAACACATAGCCACATTTGTTTAGAACCATCGCTGGACCGTTAAGGTTTAAACTAATAGTCAAAGCATAATTACGATAACTTTGACTTTCGGTCCTTAGACATCTAAAAACTAAACTACAGAAGCTAAGAACACTTACACAAGGTCCTAGCATGAAGTTTGAACTTAGGAGGGCTTCCTTCTTGTCCAGGAATCCCAGAGAATGCAGCTAGAAAGAGATGTTTGAGAAAATTTGAATGTGCAAGTCTCAATTGTGAAATGAAGCACCTATTTATAGAGAATTGAGAGACATTGAGATTAATCCAAGTGTCCCCAGATGTTTTTTTTTTATGCTTCCATGTGTCCTAGAGGTTTTGTAATACCATTTTCATGCTGCTGGTTTCGATCAGAGATGCAGAAGATCTTGTGGAGATTACAGGTTTGCATGATGGCAGCTGCCAGTCACTGGGTGGAAAACATCCTCCGTCGCGCCACGCGCCAGGGAGAGGAGAACCTGGCGTGCCACGCGAGGCAGCAAGTTTTAAAAGTTGTTTGTTTTGTTACAAGATCAGTCCCTGTACTTTCATGAGGCAGAAAGTTTCAAAAGTTGTTTGTTTTGTTACAAGACCAGTCCCTGTACTTTCATAACTCGTATAACTTTCATTTTCAGTATGAGGTGCCCTTAATTTCAGGTTTCACATGATCTTGGGAATAAAACCAAATATTTTTAAGTTCCGGATTCGATAAAATGGTCTCTCGAGAGTAGAATTATCATATTAACACTTTCAACCCTTCTTCTTGGAAATTGCAAATTAAATCATATAATTGTACCGAAACTTTATCAAATCATTATCCGATATTCGTGAGAGTATAATAAGACATTACAAAGCCTCGGGATCGTTAAAATGTCACTCAGAGGTAAGAATTAACATGTTGACACTTTTAACCCCTGTGTTCTATAAACTTTTGATTTTAATCACAAACGGCTTCTTGCGTCAGATAATTTACTCATTAGAGAATACAAACAACGTGTGAGGTCAATCAGAGGCACATGATTGGCATGTTGACACTTTTGGTCATTCTACATACATCTTTTCACAGTTGTCAACTTTAGTCCCTCAAAGTCAACTTTTTACATGATTAGGGTTTATGACACGTGTCATTACTATATTGGACATGATTTTTGTGAGGTGTTACATGTGTTCACATAGTTGCAATCATATGTAACATAGTTATCTTGGTTAGGAACGAATGATGTAAATGATTTAAATAGAAGTTGATTTAAATGGTTCTAATCTGGAACGAAGGTTTTAATAACCTATTAGATTCCTAACGGGTCTTATTTAAGTTGTAACTTAGACCGGTTAGTTTTAAAGAAAAGTTTACGGTACGAAACGCAAGATTAAGCGGTGACCTGATTAGAATGTAATTTAGACCCGACAACTATGGAGGCTTGTATAAAATGGGTAAACTAAATACATTCTTGATTTTGAAGTAAAAATGATAAAGTTTGACCCGTTTTGGCTAACTTATGCAAACTAGTTACATAAGCCGTATCGAACGCGTATATGCATAACGGGTAACCGAATGAGTCATGTACAAGTTCCATTAGTTATTATGCTTAAAATATGTTGTGATATCAGTAGGATATCTTCCATTATAACCAAAACGAATTTAAAACCAATTTAGGCCCCGAAAGGGTAATTTGGTCATTTTAAAGTTTATAAAAGAGGTTTAATAGCAAACTGAGCTTCTGGTCTAAAATATTCAGTAAAAGTATTCATTTTATCAAGTTACATCAGTAAAATATCATACATGTGTGAAGGTCACCATTTATGGCCAAACTATGCACCGGAGGGGCATTTTGGTCGTTTCACATATGTTTTAAGGACCAAATTGTAAATATGAGTTCAAGACTTATACTTACTGTTAAGATATTAAAATTTATTTATGAAATCAGTAAGTATCATGTCTTAGGTGCTAAATATGGTTTTAAACCATACTATGCGCCTAATTCGCTTAAAAGTCGGTATTTGATGATATTTGAGATGTTTATAAAATTCTGAAGTTTTGATCAGTCTTGAATGCTTAAAATATTTTATTTAATATATAACATCAGTTGGAAAATGTTTGGCATGTAAATGATATGTAAAACTCATTTTATTAATGTAAAGGGCATTATCGTCAATTACCGAATTTACACAAGAACCCTATGTTATGGTCAGTATAAAATCTGACAAAAAATTCCAAAATCCCTAAAAATTATATTATGACAGTGGGTAGCAAGTTTGGTGCCAAAAATTGGGTTTAAATATGATTTATGCTAAAAATGTCGTTTAATTAACAAAAAGTTTCATTTTACGCTATCTTGCATAACTTTAGTTTGAGACCAGAAACTGATGTCAAATTTTGTGGACATATTTATTTTTCATTAATAAAGCTTTTTGTCCCCTCATATTTTCAAAAATCTCGTTTTTATAACATAAGGGCATAATGGTCAACTTTTAAGCAAATAACGGAAAATGCAATGTACTATGATTTCTAAGGGACCATGAAGTATAACGTCAGAGGGTTATTCTAACATATAACATGGTCACAAAGGAATCCTAAGGCATAACAATACTAAGCTAATTCGGGTTAGAACTGAAAGTCAAAGCAAAAGTCTACTTTTGTGACTTTCGGTTGCGAACCGAGCCTAATACCCAGAATTGTCGGGTTGAACATGTCTAAACATGTTATTATATTATTTACCAAGTTATTTAAGTGATAAAAGGTATTTTATAGCTTATACATTATCAGTTATGAATTATTTTATAAAAACTGACTCGTTTGACTTTTCTGTTTATTACTTTGACCCGACAATTGACTAAGTAAACGTGATAATTAGGAGGTGCCCTTTTGAGGGATTAACACCTACTTAATTACCAACACATAGCCACTTCAAATTAGAATAATGGCTGGACCGTTATTGATTAATCGCAAAGTCAAAGCAGAATTACACTAACCTTGACTTTCGGTCCTTAAACTAATAAAAGCTTAACTACATAAGCTAAGAACACTTACAAAGATCCTTAGCACAAAGATTAAACTTGAGAGAGCTTCCTTAATGACCAGGATGTTCCTGAATCAAAGTTAGAGAGAGATGTTTGAGAATTTCAAATGTGCAAGTCTGAATTGTGAATTGAAGCACCTATTTATAGCAAAAGGGGTTGTTTAAGATGAATCCAAGTGTCCCCAGATGTTATTTGATGCATACAAGTGTCCTAGTGGTTTCCCAAAACCGTATGCATGCTGCTGGTTTCATTCAGAGTTGCAGAAGATCTCATAAGATTGCAGATTTGCATGCTAGCAACTACCAGTCTTGGCTGAAAATGGCTTCCTGTTGCGCCACACGCCAGACCAGGCAGATCCTGGCGCGCCACGTGAGGAGACAAGTTT
This sequence comes from Helianthus tuberosus, assembly GCA_030545235.1. Classification (NCBI taxonomy): domain Eukaryota; kingdom Viridiplantae; phylum Streptophyta; class Magnoliopsida; order Asterales; family Asteraceae; genus Helianthus; species Helianthus tuberosus. The sequence goes on from CM060408.1 coordinate 77,192,256, forward strand.
CAAAGTTGTTTGATGTGTTTGCAAGTTCAGTCCCTGTACTTTCTAAACTCGTATATCTTTCATTTTCAGCACTAAGGGCCAATATAATCAGGTTTCACATGATCTTGGGAAATAGACCAAGTATTATTGGGTTCCGGATTTATTCAAATGGTCTTTTGGGAGAAGAATTCTCATATTGACACTTTCAACCCTTCTTGTTTGGTAAATGCAATTTACATCATAAGATCTAACCGAAACTTTATGAAATCATTAACTGATATTCATGAGGGTATATTAATACATTATAAGGCCTTGGGATTGTTAAAAGGTCACTCAGAGGTAAGAATTGATATGTTAACACTTTTAACCCCTGTGTTTTGTAAACTTTTGATTTTAAGCACAAACGGCTTCTTGTGTCCGACAATTTATTCAATAAGGAATACGAACATCATATGAGGTCAATCAGAGGCACAAGTTTGGCATGTTGACACTTTTGGTCCTTCTACATACATCTTTTCATTGTTTGATAATTTTAGTCCCTCAAGTTATCTTTTAACATGATCAGGGTTTATGACACATGTCACCACTGTATTGGACATGATTTTGCGAGGTGTTACATAAGCGTTCTATGTAATAGTACCTAATTTGACCTTATTTTATAAACTCATCCTAGGTAATAAATTATTTAATGTACATGAAATTAGTTAATTCACTACATTACTAAATATTTATAATAATTAGAAGAAGAATAATACTAAAATATAGTTACTAAGTATTTATAATAATAATAATAATAATAATAATAATAATAATAATATTAATATTAATACCCAAATATAAGTAACTCTATCTTATTTAAATATATGAAATTGCAAATTAAATCATATAATTGTACCGAAACTTTATCAAATCATTATCCGATATTCGTGAGAGTATAATAAGACATTACAAAGCCTCGGGATCGTTAAAATGTCACTCAGAGGTAAGAATTAACATGTTGACACTTTTAACCCCTGTGTTCTATAAACTTTTGATTTTAATCACAAACGACTTCTTGCGTCCGATAATTTACTCATTAGAGAATACAAACATCGTGTGAGGTCAATCAGAGGCACATGATTGGCATGTTGACACTTTTGCTCATTCTACATACATCTTTTCACTGTTTTCAACTTTAGTCCCTCAAAGTCAACTTTTTACATGATTAGGGTTTATGACACGTGTCATTACTATATTGGACATGATTTTTGTGAGGTGTTACATGTGTTCACATAGTTGCAATCATATGTAACATAGTTATCTTGGTTAGGAACGAATGATGTAAATGATTTAAATAGAAGTTGATTTAAATGGTTTTAATCTGGAACGAAGGTTTTAATAACCTATTAGATTCCTAACGGGTCTTATTTAAGTTGTAACTTAGACCGGTTAGTTTTAAAGAAAAGTTTACGGTACGAAACGCAAGATTAAGCGGTGACCTGATTAGAATGTAATTTAGACCCGACAACTATGGAGGCTTGTATAAAATGGGTAAACTAAATACATTCTTGATTTTGAAGTAAAAATGATAAAGTTTGACCCGTTTCGGCTAACTTATGCAAACTAGTTACATAAGCCGTATCGAACGCGTATATGCATAACGGGTAACCGAATGAGTCATGTACAAGTTCCATTAGTTATTATGCTTAAAATATGTTGTGATATCAGTAGGATATCTTTCATTATAACCAAAACGAACTTAAAACAAATTTAGGCCCCGAAAGGGTAATTTGGTCATTTTAAAGTTTATAAAAGAGGTTTAATAGCAAACTGAGGTTCTGGTCTAAAATATTCAGTAAAAGTATTCATTTTATCAAGTTACCTCAGTAAAATATCATACATGTGTGAAGGTCACCATTTATGGCCAAACTATGCACCGGAGGGGCATTTTGGTCATTTCACATATGTTTTAAGGACCAAATTGTAAATATGAGTTCAAGACTTATACTTACTGTTAAGATATTAAAATTTATTTATGAAATCAGTAAGTATCATGTCTTAGGTGCTAAATATGGTTTTAAACCATACTATGCGCCTAATTCGCTTAAAAGTCGGTATTTGACGATATTTGAGATGTTTATAAAATTCTGAAGTTTTGATCAGTCTTGAATGCTTAAAATATTTTATTTAATATATAACATCAGTTGGAAAATGTTTGGCATGTAAATGATATGTAAAACTCATTTTATTAATGTAAAGGGCATTATCGTCAATTACCGAATTTACACAAGAACCCTATGTTATGGTCAGTATAAAATCTGACAAAAAAATTCCAAAATCCCTAAAAATTATATTGTGACAGTGAGTAGCAAGTTTGGTGCCAAAAATTGGGTTTAAATATGATTTATGCTAAAAATGTCGTTTAATTAACAAAAAGTTTCATTTTACGCTATCTTGCATAACTTTAGTTTGAGACCAGAAACTGATGTCAAATTTTGTGGACATATTTATTTTTCATTAATAAAGCTTTTTGTCCTCTCATATTTTCAAAAATCTCGTTTTTATAACATAAGGGCATAATGGTCAACTTTTAAGCAAATAACGGAAAATGCAATGTACTATGATTTCTAAGGGACCATGAAGTATAACCTCAGAGGGTTATTCTAACATATAACATGGTTACAAAGGAATCCTAAGGCATAACTATACTAAGATAATTCGGGTCAGAACTGAAAGTCAAAGCAAAAGTCTACTTTTGTGACTTTCGGTTGCGAACCGAGCCTAATACCCAGAATTGTCGGGTTGAACATGTCTAAACATGTTATTATATTATTTACCAAGTTATTTAAGTGATAAAAGGTATTTTATAGCTTATACATTATCAGTTATGAATTATTTTATAAAAAATGACTCGTTTGACTTTTCTGTTTATTACTTTGACCCGACAATTGACTAAGTAAACGTGATAATTAGGAGGTGCCCTTTTGAGGGATTAACACCTACTTAATTACCAACACATAGCCACTTCAAATTAGAATAATGGCTGGACCGTTATTGATTAATCGCAAAGTCAAAGCAGAATTACACTAACCTTGACTTTCGGTCCTTAAACTAATAAAAGCTTAACTACATAAGCTAAGAACACTTACAACGATCCTTAGCACAAAGATTAAACTTGAGAGAGCTTCCTTAATGACCAGGATGCTCCTGAATCAAAGTTAGAGAGAGATGTTTGAGAACTTCAAATGTGCAAGTCTGAATTGTGAATTGAAGCACCTATTTATAGCAAAAGGGGTTGTTTAAGATGAATCCAAGTGTCCCCAGATGTTATTTGATGCATACAAGTGTCCTAGTGGTTTCCCAAAACCGTATGCATGCTGCTGGTTTCATTCAGAGTTGCAGAAGATCTCATAAGATTGCAGATTTGCATGCTAGCAACTACCAGTCTTGGCTGAAAATGGCTTCCTGTTGCGCCACACGCCAGACCAGGCAGATCCTGGCGCGCCACGTGAGGAGACAAGTTTCAAAGTTGTTTGATGTGTTTGCAAGTTCAGTCCCTGTACTTTCTAAACTCGTATATCTTTCATTTTCAGCACTAAGGGCCAATATAATCAGGTTTCACATGATCTTGGGAAATAGACCAAGTATTATTGGGTTCCGGATTTATTCAAATGGTCTTTTGGGAGAAGAATTCTCATATTGACACTTTCAACCCTTCTTGTTTGGTAAATGCAATTTACATCATAAGATCTAACCGAAACTTTATGAAATCATTAACTGATATTCATGAGGGTATATTAATACATTATAAGGCCTTGGGATTGTTAAAAGGTCACTCAGAGGTAAGAATTGATATGTTAACACTTTTAACCCCTGTGTTTTGTAAACTTTTGATTTTAAGCACAAACGGCTTCTTGTGTCCGACAATTTATTCAATAAGGAATACGAACATCATATGAGGTCAATCAGAGGCACAAGTTTGGCATGTTGACACTTTTGGTCCTTCTACATACATCTTTTCATTGTTTGATAATTTTAGTCCCTCAAGTTATCTTTTAACATGATCAGGGTTTATGACACATGTCACCACTGTATTGGACATGATTTTGCGAGGTGTTACATAAGCGTTCTATGTAATAGTACCTAATTTGACCTTATTTTATAAACTCATCCTAGGTAATAAATTATTTAATGTACATGAAATTAGTTAATTCACTACATTACTAAATATTTATAATAATTAGAAGAAGAATAATACTAAAATATAGTTACTAAGTATTTATAATAATAATAATAATAATAATAATAATAATAATAATAATAATATTAATATTAATACCCAAATATAAGTAACTCTATCTTATTTAAATATATGAAATTGCAAATTAAATCATATAATTGTACCGAAACTTTATCAAATCATTATCCGATATTCGTGAGAGTATAATAAGACATTACAAAGCCTCGGGATCGTTAAAATGTCACTCAGAGGTAAGAATTAACATGTTGACACTTTTAACCCCTGTGTTCTATAAACTTTTGATTTTAATCACAAACGACTTCTTGCGTCCGATAATTTACTCATTAGAGAATACAAACATCGTGTGAGGTCAATCAGAGGCACATGATTGGCATGTTGACACTTTTGGTCATTCTACATACATCTTTTCACTGTTTTCAACTTTAGTCCCTCAAAGTCAACTTTTTACATGATTAGGGTTTATGACACGTGTCATTACTATATTGGACATGATTTTTGTGAGGTGTTACATGTGTTCACATAGTTGCAATCATATGTAACATAGTTATCTTGGTTAGGAACGAATGATGTAAATGATTTAAATAGAAGTAGATTTAAATGGTTCTAATCTGGAACGAAGGTTTTAATAACCTATTAGATTCCTAATGGGTCTTATTTAAGTTGTAACTTAGACCGGTTAGTTTTAAAGAAAAGTTTACGGTACGAAACGCAAGATTAAGCGGTGACCTGATTAGAATGTAATTTAGACCCGAAAACTATGGAGGCTTGTATAAAATGGGTAAACTAAATACATTCTTGATTTTGAAGTAAAAATGATAAAGTTTGACCCGTTTCGGCTAACTTATGCAAACTAGTTACATAAGCCGTATCGAACGCGTATATGCATAACGGGTAACCGAATGAGTCATGTACAAGTTCCATTAGTTATTATGCTTAAAATATGTTGTGATATCAGTAGGATATCTTTCATTATAACCAAAACGAATTTAAAACCAATTTAGGCCCCGAAAGGGTAATTTGGTCATTTTAAAGTTTATAAAAGAGGTTTAATAGCAAACTGAGGTTCTGGTCTAAAATATTCAGTAAAAGTATTCATTTTATCAAGTTACATCAGTAAAATATCATACATGTGTGAAGCTCACCATTTATGGCCAAACTATGCACCGGAGGGGCATTTTGGTCATTTCACATATGTTTTAAGGACCAAATTGTAAATATGAGTTCAAGACTTATACTTACTATTAAGATATTAAAATTTATTTATGAAATCAGTAAGTATCATGTCTTAGGTGCTAAATATGGTTTTAAACCATACTATGCGCCTAATTCGCTTAAAAGTCGGTATTTGACGATATTTGAGATGTTTATAAAATTCTGAAGTTTTGATCAGTCTTGAATGCTTAAAATTTTTTATTTAATATATAACATCAGTTGGAAAATGTTTGGCATGTAAATGATATGTAAAACTCATTTTATTAATGTAAAGGGCATTATCGTCAATTACCGAATTTACACAAGAACCCTATGTTATGGTCAGTATAAAATCTGACAAAAAATTCCAAAATCCCTAAAAATTATATTATGACAGTGGGTAGCAAGTTTGGTGCCAAAAATTGGGTTTAAATATGATTTATGCTAAAAATGTCGTTTAATTAACAAAAAGTTTCATTTTACGCTATCTTGCATAACTTTAGTTTGAGACCAGAAACTGATGTCAAATTTTGTGGACATATTTATTTTTCATTAATAAAGCTTTTTGTCCTCTCATATTTTCAAAAATCTCGTTTTTATAACATAAGGGCATAATGGTCAACTTTTAAGCAAATAACGGAAAATGCAATGTACTATGATTTCTAAGGGACCATGAAGTATAACCTCAGAGGGTTATTCTAACATATAACATGGTCACAAAGGAATCCTAAGGCATAACTATACTAAGCTAATTCGGGTCAGAACTGAAAGTCAAAGCAAAAGTCTACTTTTGTGACTTTCAGTTGCGAACCGAGCCTAATACCCAGAATTGTCGGGTTGAACATGTCTAAACATGTTATTATATTATTTACCAAGTTATTTAAGTGATAAAAGGTATTTTATAGCTTATACATTATCAGTTATGAATTATTTTATAAAAACTGACTCGTTTGACTTTTCTGTTTATTACTTTGACCCGACAATTGACTAAGTAAACGTGATAATTAGGAGGTGCCCTTTTGAGGGATTAACACCTACTTAATTACCAACACATAGCCACTTCAAATTAGAATAATGGCTGGACCGTTATTGATTAATCGCAAAGTCAAAGCAGAATTACACTAACCTTGACTTTCGGTCCTTAAACTAATAAAAGCTTAACTACATAAGCTAAGAACACTTACAAAGATCCTTAGCACAAAGATTAAACTTGAGAGAGCTTCCTTAATGACCAGGATGTTCCTGAATCAAAGTTAGAGAGAGATGTTTGAGAATTTCAAATGTGCAAGTCTGAATTGTGAATTGAAGCACCTATTTATAGCAAAAGGGGTTGTTTAAGATGAATCCAAGTGTCCCCAGATGTTATTTGATGCATACAAGTGTCCTAGTGGTTTCCCAAAACCGTATGCATGCTGCTGGTTTCATTCAGAGTTGCAGAAGATCTCATAAGATTGCAGATTTGCATGCTAGCAACTACCAGTCTTGGCTGAAAATGGCTTCCTGTTGCGCCACACGCCAGACCAGGCAGATCCTGGCGCGCCACGTGAGGAGACAAGTTTCAAAGTTGTTTGATGTGTTTGCAAGTTCAGTCCCTGTACTTTCTAAACTCGTATATCTTTCATTTTCAGCACTAAGGGCCAATATAATCAGGTTTCACATGATCTTGGGAAATAGACCAAGTATTATTGGGTTCCGGATTTATTCAATGGTCTTTTGGGAGAAGAATTCTCATATTGACACTTTCAACCCTTCTTGTTTGGTAAATGCAATTTACATCATAAGATCTAACCGAAACTTTATGAAATCATTAACTGATATTCATGAGGGTATATTAATACATTATAAGGCCTTGGGATTGTTAAAAGGTCACTCAGAGGTAAGAATTGATATGTTAACACTTTTAACCCCTGTGTTTTGTAAACTTTTGATTTTAAGCACAAACGGCTTCTTGTGTCCGACAATTTATTCAATAAGGAATACGAACATCATATGAGGTCAATCAGAGGCACAAGTTTGGCATGTTGACACTTTTGGTCCTTCTACATACATCTTTTCATTGTTTGATAATTTTAGTCCCTCAAGTTATCTTTTAACATGATCAGGGTTTATGACACATGTCACCACTGTATTGGACATGATTTTGCGAGGTGTTACATAAGCGTTCTATGTAATAGTACCTAATTTGACCTTATTTTATAAACTCATCCTAGGTAATAAATTATTTAATGTACATGAAATTAGTTAATTCACTACATTACTAAATATTTATAATAATTAGAAGAAGAATAATACTAAAATATAGTTACTAAGTATTTATAATAATAATAATAATAATAATAATAATAATAATAATAATATTAATATTAATACCCAAATATAAGTAACTCTATCTTATTTAAATATATGAAATTGCAAATTAAATCATATAATTGTACCGAAACTTTATCAAATCATTATCCGATATTCGTGAGAGTATAATAAGACATTACAAAGCCTCGGGATCGTTAAAATGTCACTCAGAGGTAAGAATTAACATGTTGACACTTTTAACCCCTGTGTTCTATAAACTTTTGATTTTAATCACAAACGACTTCTTGCGTCCGATAATTTACTCATTAGAGAATACAAACATCGTGTGAGGTCAATCAGAGGCACATGATTGGCATGTTGACACTTTTGGTCATTCTACATACATCTTTTCACTGTTTTCAACTTTAGTCCCTCAAAGTCAACTTTTTACATGATTAGGGTTTATGACACGTGTCATTACTATATTGGACATGATTTTTGTGAGGTGTTACATGTGTTCACATAGTTGCAATCATATGTAACATAGTTATCTTGGTTAGGAACGAATGATGTAAATGATTTAAATAGAAGTAGATTTAAATGGTTCTAATCTGGAACGAAGGTTTTAATAACCTATTAGATTCCTAATGGGTCTTATTTAAGTTGTAACTTAGACCGGTTAGTTTTAAAGAAAAGTTTACGGTACGAAACGCAAGATTAAGCGGTGACCTGATTAGAATGTAATTTAGACCCGAAAACTATGGAGGCTTGTATAAAATGGGTAAACTAAATACATTCTTGATTTTGAAGTAAAAATGATAAAGTTTGACCCGTTTCGGCTAACTTATGCAAACTAGTTACATAAGCCGTATCGAACGCGTATATGCATAACGGGTAACCGAATGAGTCATGTACAAGTTCCATTAGTTATTATGCTTAAAATATGTTGTGATATCAGTAGGATATCTTTCATTATAACCAAAACGAATTTAAAACCAATTTAGGCCCCGAAAGGGTAATTTGGTCATTTTAAAGTTTATAAAAGAGGTTTAATAGCAAACTGAGGTTCTGGTCTAAAATATTCAGTAAAAGTATTCATTTTATCAAGTTACATCAGTAAAATATCATACATGTGTGAAGCTCACCATTTATGGCCAAACTATGCACCGGAGGGGCATTTTGGTCATTTCACATATGTTTTAAGGACCAAATTGTAAATATGAGTTCAAGACTTATACTTACTATTAAGATATTAAAATTTATTTATGAAATCAGTAAGTATCATGTCTTAGGTGCTAAATATGGTTTTAAACCATACTATGCGCCTAATTCGCTTAAAAGTCGGTATTTGACGATATTTGAGATGTTTATAAAATTCTGAAGTTTTGATCAGTCTTGAATGCTTAAAATTTTTTATTTAATATATAACATCAGTTGGAAAATGTTTGGCATGTAAATGATATGTAAAACTCATTTTATTAATGTAAAGGGCATTATCGTCAATTACCGAATTTACACAAGAACCCTATGTTATGGTCAGTATAAAATCTGACAAAAAATTCCAAAATCCCTAAAAATTATATTATGACAGTGGGTAGCAAGTTTGGTGCCAAAAATTGGGTTTAAATATGATTTATGCTAAAAATGTCGTTTAATTAACAAAAAGTTTCATTTTACGCTATCTTGCATAACTTTAGTTTGAGACCAGAAACTGATGTCAAATTTTGTGGACATATTTATTTTTCATTAATAAAGCTTTTTGTCCTCTCATATTTTCAAAAATCTCGTTTTTATAACATAAGGGCATAATGGTCAACTTTTAAGCAAATAACGGAAAATGCAATGTACTATGATTTCTAAGGGACCATGAAGTATAACCTCAGAGGGTTATTCTAACATATAACATGGTCACAAAGGAATCCTAAGGCATAACTATACTAAGCTAATTCGGGTCAGAACTGAAAGTCAAAGCAAAAGTCTACTTTTGTGACTTTCAGTTGCGAACCGAGCCTAATACCCAGAATTGTCGGGTTGAACATGTCTAAACATGTTATTATATTATTTACCAAGTTATTTAAGTGATAAAAGGTATTTTATAGCTTATACATTATCAGTTATGAATTATTTTATAAAAACTGACTCGTTTGACTTTTCTGTTTATTACTTTGACCCGACAATTGACTAAGTAAACGTGATAATTAGGAGGTGCCCTTTTGAGGGATTAACACCTACTTAATTACCAACACATAGCCACTTCAAATTAGAATAATGGCTGGACCGTTATTGATTAATCGCAAAGTCAAAGCAGAATTACACTAACCTTGACTTTCGGTCCTTAAACTAATAAAAGCTTAACTACATAAGCTAAGAACACTTACAAAGATCCTTAGCACAAAGATTAAACTTGAGAGAGCTTCCTTAATGACCAGGATGTTCCTGAATCAAAGTTAGAGAGAGATGTTTGAGAATTTCAAATGTGCAAGTCTGAATTGTGAATTGAAGCACCTATTTATAGCAAAAGGGGTTGTTTAAGATGAATCCAAGTGTCCCCAGATGTTATTTGATGCATACAAGTGTCCTAGTGGTTTCCCAAAACCGTATGCATGCTGCTGGTTTCATTCAGAGTTGCAGAAGATCTCATAAGATTGCAGATTTGCATGCTAGCAACTACCAGTCTTGGCTGAAAATGGCTTCCTGTTGCGCCACACGCCAGACCAGGCAGATCCTGGCGCGCCACGTGAGGAGACAAGTTTCAAAGTTGTTTGATGTGTTTGCAAGTTCAGTCCCTGTACTTTCTAAACTCGTATATCTTTCATTTTCAGCACTAAGGGCCAATATAATCAGGTTTCACATGATCTTGGGAAATAGACCAAGTATTATTGGGTTCCGGATTTATTCAATGGTCTTTTGGGAGAAGAATTCTCATATTGACACTTTCAACCCTTCTTGTTTGGTAAATGCAATTTACATCATAAGATCTAACCGAAACTTTATGAAATCATTAACTGATATTCATGAGGGTATATTAATACATTATAAGGCCTTGGGATTGTTAAAAGGTCACTCAGAGGTAAGAATTGATATGTTAACACTTTTAACCCCTGTGTTTTGTAAACTTTTGATTTTAAGCACAAACGGCTTCTTGTGTCCGACAATTTATTCAATAAGGAATACGAACATCATATGAGGTCAATCAGAGGCACAAGTTTGGCATGTTGACACTTTTGGTCCTTCTACATACATCTTTTCATTGTTTGATAATTTTAGTCCCTCAAGTTATCTTTTAACATGATCAGGGTTTATGACACATGTCACCACTGTATTGGACATGATTTTGCGAGGTGTTACATAAGCGTTCTATGTAATAGTACCTAATTTGACCTTATTTTATAAACTCATCCTAGGTAATAAATTATTTAATGTACATGAAATTAGTTAATTCACTACATTACTAAATATTTATAATAATTAGAAGAAGAATAATACTAAAATATAATTACTAAGTATTTATAATAATAATAATAATAATATTAATATTAATACCCAAATATAAGTAACTCTATCTTATTTAAATATTTAAGTATATAATAATAACTTGCAATAAGACCCGCGCGCGTTGCGGCGCGAGAACATCGCAAACATCGAATGGATTAGTCCAAATGTTGTGTGATGCGTTAACCATACAAAAACACGCGTTTTGACATATTCGATTGAACTCGATATAACCTATATAAGAATTACGATTTGATCAAAACGTAAAGTAAATAGAATTTATTTGTGATCCGACTCATACATAGAAAAGAAACCACAATTTGACTCCATACAGTTCGAAACAAAATTTACGAAACATACATAAAATACGGACGGATACATATGATATTTGTCCTGACTCACTCCCAAATCGAAACGTAAACCAATTCAAATTTATAGTACATAAAACTATGCACGTAGAAATGTTTTTTAATGAAACGTATTATATTGATCTGACTCGTTTTCCAGAAAAAAATTTACGTTGAAACGTAGAGCAAATCATATTTATACCGACATGTAAATAAAAATATGCACGTAAAAATAGTTTTTTAAGTCAAGGAAGTATATAGGGGTAAACTTGAAACAAAATATTAGTAAAAAACTTAATAGGTTAAAAACGTTCATAAAACTGTGCCAAATGGCACCAATGCCACACCACTGATAGCGACCCCAACAATGGAAAAGTTCGTAAAAACAAAATAGATAAAAAAGGAAAAAATAACACTACAGACGTAAAATTGTTGAACCACGCACGCCCGTTGCGGTGCCTTATTGCAAAAAATTAGACCGAAACGTAAAACGTAGAAAAGAATAACTAAGTTGAACGGGGAAAAATAAACGTGTTACGACGGGCCTGTCAAATGGGAAAGATATACCAAAAATGGTGAACCCCACACGCACGTTGCGGCGTGTTGGTGCATTGAATGTCTGCTGATTACGTCATAATCAAGTCTTGTGTCTAGATTGTTTGAATGTACACACAACAGGGTCTTAATTAGGGTTTTTACATGTTTATCTTGTAGATTTCGCTTGAAAGTGTTCTTGTGTGATTCAAGCTAAATCAGATTTAGCTTGAACTGATTCAAGCGAAATCAACAACAGAGATTTAGCTTGAACTGGTTCAAGCGAAATCATGATTTAGCTTGAAACTGATTCAAGCGAAATCAATAGGTTATAAATAGGGTTGTGTGGTTCATTTGTTAGAGAGATGGTCATTGTATGAGAGACAAAGTGCTGCCGGATTTGTATCAGATTACCTTGTAAAAGCACATATATCAATCAGAAAAGAAGGATTAAAAGGATAATAGCTGTTATGACTTTGTTTATGTTGATTCCGCCTTCATACTCAAAGATGAACTGCCTTAACTGACGTTTTAAGGTCGTAGAACGGTCCAACACGGCGTGTCTTGCAAAATTTAGAACGAAACGTAAAACAAATAACTTGTGAAAGATGAAAATTATGAGGGGCCAAAGATGAAAATAAAAAAGTGTTAAGATTAAATTGGAAAAAAAGATGAAAAGAATTGGGTTAGAAATGAAAAATTAATGTTTTTTTTAGAAACTCCCCATACATGGGATACAAGTTCATAAAGCAACATATAATTGCTAATTTATAGTTTATAATAATAATATTTAGACTAATTGTAAATGATATGTGTTTTTTTTTATAAGATGTCCACAAGTCTTACATAGATCATGACATCATATACCAAAATAAAACATGTTATATGTTATATATATTACTTATGTTATTACTAATTCATTTAAGTAATTCAAACTCTCGTCAGTCTGCACGTCCTTATGCGACATTGCTAGCGATTCATCGGCTAGACATTTCTTTAAATTGCAGATGTGGAATACATTGTGTATTCCACTAAGCTCTTCAGGTAGGTTCAGCTTGTAAGCTACAGTTCCAACGCATTCGATTATCTTGAATGGTCCTGTGTACCTTGGGCTCAGCTTGCCCTTTTTGCCAAAGCGCATCACCCCTTTCCAGGGTGACACCTTGAGTAGCACTTTATCTCCAACTTCGAATTTTAGAGGTTTGCGCCTCATGTCTGCATAGCTTTTCTGCCTATCCCTGGAAGCTTTCAGACGATCACAGATCTGAATAATCTTCTCCGTCGTCTCCAGGACTATATCAGGTCCTGATAGTTGGGTTTCTCCAACTTCCGCCCAACAAACTGGTGTTCTGCACTTCCTTCCATATAAGGCCTCGAAAGGTGCGGCTTGGATGCTCGAATGATAACTATTGTTGTATGAAAATTCAATCAAAGGAAGATGGTTATCCCAACTTCCACCCAAATCAATAACACAAGCCCTGAGCATGTCTTCAAGCGTTTGAATCGTACGCTCGCTTTGCCCATCCGTCTGCGGATGATAAGCAGTACTGAAATTTAAACGAGTGCCTAGAGATTGCTGAAAGCTTTTCCAAAAATGAGATGTGTATCTAGTATCCCTATCAGAGATAATAGATACTGGCACTCCGTGGAGAGATACAATCTCATCCACATACAGCTGGGCTAATTTGTCGGAGCTATGCGTTTCTTTAATGGGCAAAAAGTGAGCCGACTTGGTCAGTCTGTCTACTATAACCCATATCGTGTCATTCCCGTGCTTCGTCCTTGGTAACTTAGTAATGAAGTCCGTAGTTACCATTTCCCATTTCCAAGTGGGAAGTTCAGGCTGTTGCAACAAACCTGACGGCTTTTGATGCTCGGCTTTAACCTGTGCACACGTCAGACATTTAGCCACATAAGTGGCTATAGATTTCTTCAAACCTATCCACCAATAACCTGCCTTTAGATCTTGGCACATCTTATCACTTCCTAGATGGACTGAATATTTTGAACTATGAGCTTCTTGGAGGATCACATCTCTAAGTCCTTCATGGATTGGAACCCAGATTCGACCATTTAATCTAAGGATTCCATCCTTACCATAAGACAATTGATCAGCAGCTACGCTTAACTTTTCATTCGGAAAGTTAGCTTCTAATGTAGCTTCCTTTTGGGCAGCTAACAATCTTTCATTCAAGCTATTCTTTAGTTCAATGCTTTTGGCATTGATCCTGATAGGTTTAATCCTTTCTTTCCTGCACAAGGCATCACCAACAACATTTGCTTTGCCCGGATGATAGCGAATCTCACAATCATAGTCATTTAAGTTTCCATCCAGCGTCGCTGCCTCATATTAAGATCCTTCTGGTTAAACAAGTGTTGAAGGCTTTTATGATCGGAATAGATTACACATTTGGTTCCATATAGGTAATGCCTCCAAAGTTTTAGTGCAAATACAATGGCACCCAATTCCAAATCATGGGTGGTGTAGTTCTTTTCATGCACCTTTAGTTGACGAGAAGCGTAGGCAATGACCTTGCCTTTTTGCATAAGCACACAACCCATACCAGTGTGCGATGCATTGCAGTACACAACAAACTCTTCAATCCCTTCTGGCAATGTCAACACGGGAGCATTGCTTAATTTCTGCATGAGAATCTCAAAAGATTCTTGTTGTTTGGGACCCCAGTCGAACTTTATATTCTTGCGAGTCAATGAAGTCAAAGGTGCAGCAATTCGTGAAAAGTTTTCGATGAAACGCCTGTAATAACCTGCCAAACCTAAGAAGCTGCGTATTTCTGTGGGCGTTTTTGGTGCTTGCCAATTCATAATCGCTTCAATCTTAGCGAGATCCACCTAGATACCACACTCACTTACCACATGTCCAAGAAATTGGACTTCTCGTAACCAGAATTCACATTTAGAGAACTTTGCATAGAGCTTCTCTTGTTGCAGAAGTTTAAGAATACACCGGAGATGTTTTTAATGATCAGCTTGGCTCTTTGAATAGATAAGTATGTCATCAATAAAAATAATGACAAACTTGTCTAGATACGGCTTGCAAACGCGATTCATGAGATCCATGAATGCAGCAGGTGCATTAGTGAGCCCGAAAGGCATCACTAAGAACTCGTAGTGGCCATATCTTGTTCTGAATGCGGTCTTGTGCACATCTTTAGTTCTGACCTTCAACTGATGATATCCTGACCTCAAATCGATCTTTGAAAAGAAAGTTGCTCCTTGAAGCTGATCGAATAGATCATCGATCCTGGGCAATGGATATCGATTCTTGATTGTAACTTTGTTCAGCTCACGATAATCGATGCATAGACGCATCGAGCCATCTTTCTTCTTCACAAATAGAATAGGCGCTCCCCAAGGTAATGAGCTTAGTTGAATAAAACCTTTCTCCAATAGATCATCCAACTGTGTTCTCAGTTCTTTCATCTCGGTTGGTGCCAACCGATAAGGAGCTCGTGCAACTGGGCCTGCTCCTAGAATGATATCAATTCTGAATTCCATTTGTCAGTCGGGAGGTAAACCAGGTAATTCTTCAGGAAAAACATCCGGATGTTCAGAAATAAAAGGAATATCTTCGATCTTGGGTTTTGGTTCATCTATAGTTACCTGTGCCATGTAAATGACACAACCTTTCTTTAAATACTTCGATCCCTTAAGCATAGATACTTGTTCAGGCAATCCATTAGATTAACAGGCAGATTTAACAGTTTACAAAATATTTATAATAATTAGAAGAAGAATAATACTAAAATATAATTACTAAGTATTTATAATAATAATAATAATAACAATAATAATAATAGTACCCAAATATAAGTAACTCTATCTTATTTAAATATTTAAGTATATAATAATAACTAGCAATAAGACCCGCGCGCGTTGCGGCGCGAGAAAATCGCAAACATCGAATGGATTAGTCCAAATGTTGTGTGATGCGTTAACCATACGAAAACACGCGTTTTGGCATATTCGATTGAACTCGATATAACCTATATAAGAATTGCGATTAGATCAAAACGTAAAGTAAATAGAATTTATTTGTGATCCGACTCATACATAGAAAAGAAACTACAATTTGACTTCATACGGTTCGAAACAAAATTTACGAAACATACATAAAATACGGACGGATACATATGATATTTGTCCTGACTCACTCCCAAATCGAAACGTAAACCAATTCAAATTTATAGTACATAAAAATATGCACGTAAAAATGTTTTTTAATGAAACATATTATATTGATCTGACTCGTTTTCCAGAAAAAGTTTACGTTGAAAGGTAGAGAAAATCATATTTATACCGACATGTAAATAAAAATATGCACGTAAAAATAGTTTTTTAAGTCAAGGAAGTATATAGGGGTAAACTCGAAACAAAATATTAGTAAAAATCATAATAGGTTAAAAACGTTCATAAAACCGTGCCAAATGGCACCAATGCCACACCACTGTTAGCGACCCCAACAATGGAAAAGTTCGTAAAAATAAAATAGATAAAAAAGGAAAAAAATGACACTACAGACGTAAAATCGTTGAACCACGCACGCCCGTTGCGGTGCGTTAATGCGAAAAATTAGACCGAAACGTAAAACGTAGAAAAGAATAACTAAGTTGAACGGGAAAAATAAACGTGTTACGACGGGCCTGTCAAATGGGAAAAGATATACCAAAAATGGTGAACCCCACACACACGTTGCGGCGTGTCTTGCAAAATTTAGAACGAAACGTAAAACGAATAACTTGTGAAAGATGAAAATTATAAGTGGCCAAAGATGAAAATAAAAAAGTGTTAAGATTAAATTGGAAAAAGATGAAAAGAATTAGGTTAGAAATGAAAAATTAATGTTTTTTTTAGAAACTCCCCATATATGGGGTACAAGTTCATAAAGCAACATATAGTTGCTAATTTATAGCTTATAATAATAATAATGAGTAAATTGCCATTTTAGTCCCTGAGTTTTGTCCAAATTTGCCATTTTGATCCAAATAGTTTTATTTTCTCCCCTGGGTCCCTGACTTTTACATTTTGTTGCCATTTTGATCACTTTGCCTAACTCCATCCAAAAACCCAGTTACTCTTTTCAATTTAAACCTTTTCAGTTGCCATTTTGATCCAATTCCAAAAAATCAAAAAATCAAAAAAATTCAAAAAAATCTAAAAAATCTAAAAAATTCAAAAAAATCTAAAAAATTCAAAAAAATCTAAAAAAAATTCAAAAAAATCATAAAAATTCTAAAAAATTCAAAAAAATATAAAAATAAAAAAAATCTAAAAAATCATAAAAATTCTAAAAAATCCAAATAATTCTAAAAATCCAAAAAATCCGTTTCGGCGCGAACCGTTTCGAACACGAACCGTTTTGGCGCGAACCGTTTCGAGCTGAACCGTTTCGACGCGAACCGTTTCGACCCGTACCGTTTCGAAGCCGAACCGTTTCAAGCCGAACCGTTTCGACCCGTACCGTTTCGAACCGAACCGTTTCGAGCCGTACCGTTTCGAACCGAACCGTTTCGAGCTGAACCGTTTCGACCCGTACCGTTTCGAAGCCGAAAACACTTCGGTTCGATACGGTACGGGTCGAAACGGTTCGGTTCGAAACGGTTCGCGTCGAAACGGTACGGTTCGAAACGGTTCGGCTCGAAACGGTTCGGGTTCGAAACGGTACGGGTCGAAACGGTTCGGGTTCGAAACGGTTCGGGTTCGAAACGGTTCAGCTCGAAACGGTTCGTGTTCGAAACGGTTCGCGCCAAAACGGTTCATTTTCGAAACGGTTCGCGCCGAAACGGATTTTTTGGATTTTTTAGAATTATTTGGATTTTTTAGAATTTTTATGATTTTTTAGAATTTTTTATATTTTTTATATTTTTTTGAATTTTTTAGAATTTTTATGATTTTTTAGAATTTTTTATATTTTTTAGAATTTTTATGATTTTTTAGATTTTTTTGAATTTTTTAGATTTTTTAGAATTTTTTAGATTTTTTTTAATTTTTTGGAATTTTTTTGATTTTTTTTGAATTGGATCAAAATGGCAACTGAAAAGGTTTAAAGAAAAGAGTAACTGGGTTTTTGGATGGAGTTAGGCAAAGTGATCAAAATGGCAAAAAAATGTAAAAGTCAGGGACTCAGGGGAGAAAATAAAACTATTTGGATCAAAATGGCAAATTTGGACAAAACTCAGGGACTAAAATGGCAATTTACTCTAATAATAATATTTAGACTAATTGGAAATGATATGTGTTTTTTGATAAGATGTCCACAAGTCTTACATAGATCATGACATCATATACCAAAATAAAACATGTTATATGTTATATATATTACTCATGTTATTACTAATTCATTTAAGTAATTCAAATAACAAAAATCTAAACACTTGATAAACAAACGAAAAACGAGAACAAGACAGTAAATTGTCGACTCTGTCGCAACGCACGAATCTCCACTAGTAATACTCAATTTCACTATGTTAGCTAACTTTATGATTATAATTTTGTCTCATAACTCAATAATGTTTCATACGTATTTTTTAATTTATATGTATACCATCACATTATTATTATCTATATAATTATTACGAAGTTTGATGAACAGTGTTTTTTTTCTTTTTGAACAATTACGATTTGATGAACAGTGTTTTTTTGGTTCTTTTTAAATTTTTTTCCCTTTGTCTTTTTCTTTTTTGATTTTTATAGTTTTACTTCATAGCTTTTAAGATTGACACTTACAATCTCTTAACATTTTAAAGACTTTATAATTGAGTTTTACGTGTTTGATTTTATGCGTGTGCCGATATAATTCAAATCGGTCTACGTTTTGACGTAAATTTTATTTTTTCTCGAAAATGAGTTGGGTCAAAGATAATACGTTTTCGTGATTATTTTTATGTATGTTTTTAGGTGGTCTTCGTTCTTACATAAATTTTTTTCGGAAACGAGTCGGGTCAAATATAATACGTTTTCATTAGACGATATAAATCCGAGTCATTTTACGTTTCGGTGCCGCCACAACGCGCTACCAGGGGCGCATCTTCAATAGGGCGGGAGGGGGCGGCCGACCCCCGAACTTTTCACTCAGTAGTGGAGAGTATGTAGTTTTCGTATAGAAAATTTTGGGTATATACGTTTTTGACCCCCCGGTCTTATAGAAATTTTTGGGTGTATGAAGCTTCGTCGCTACGCGCTGCACCATTTAATTAACTTAAAAAACACTAATTTTCCTAAATTCGAGTCATATACGTTTCAGTTGGTCTACGTTTTGACGTAAATTACAATTAACAAGTTGTGTAAATAGTGTTTTCTTTCTATTTCCTATTGGCTTTTTTGTTTTAAGTTTTTTTTTTCCTAGACGTTATTATTTTATATATTTACCTTTCTTTATGTTCAATGTTTTAGTTTAAGGTTTCTTTTTCATTAAAGCTATATTTAAAAAAAAAAACGTTTACATTTCCATTTACAATTCATTTGAAATCGGTTCGTCCCGCTGTCCAATCTAATTTGTTTTTGGTTTTCGGTTGATGTAAAATATGTGTCAATATTCTTTTTTAAGCATATTTCTATCGGTTGCTATACTGAACCAAAATAAATCTCGACCGAAACCCCGCAGCGTAGCGCGGGTAATCTTACTAGTGAAACATGATTTGATAAATATTAATTTTTTTGGACCTTCTAAATTAAATATTGCAGCAAACTTGGTCCAAGATGATTAGACGGCAATTTTAATTAATTAAATATGTAGTATTCTAAATGGAATATTAATTACCACAAAGCCTACAAATCAAAAGGTTGGACTACTTGAAATTAAAAATTAATAAAGGGAAGAATATATAAAAAAAGATGCCGAATTAGAGACCATATTCACATCACTTCAACCATTATATTATAATTATAATATAATATTATACTATATTATACTATACTATACTATACTATAATATAATTATAATTATAATTATAATTATATTATAATTATAACTACCCTACATTTGGCAACGGAGCAACAACAAATCATGGCTTCCGTTCCCATCTTGACTATTGTTGAAGAGTCTCGGGTATCACCACCAGCGGCCACCATAGGCCACAGGTTGTTGCCACTAACCTTCTTCGACTTTTGGTGGCTAATTTGGCAACAACCTCCTATTCACAATCTATTCTTTTACGAGCTCTCGGTCACTCAAACTCAATTCATTGAAAATATTATTCCCCGTCTCAAACACTCGTTGTCAATCACTCTTCAACATTTTTTTCCATTTGCTGGTAACTTGATCGTCTTTCCTACTTCTACCAAAAAGCCAGAAATCCGTTACGTTGAAGGTGATTCTGTCGCAGTCACTTTCGCAGAATGCACCCTTGATTTCAACGAACTAACCGGAAACCATCCCCAAGATTGTGAGATGTTTTACCATCTTACACCTCAACTAGGCCAGGCTGATAAAACTCAAGATTTTACAAAAATCCCCATGTTCGCCGTTCAAGTGACACTTTTTCCAAACTCTGGCGTCTCTGTCGGAATGACAAATCACCATTGCCTTGGTGATGCTAGCACCAGGTTCTTTTTTATGAAGGCGTGGACATCGATTGCTCGATGTGGTACAAATGAATCATTTCTAGCTAATGAAACTTGTCCGATTTATGATAGAGTGGTCAAAAACCCTAAACTAGAAGACAATTTTCTAAAGTCTGCAAAAGTTGAAACCTTTAAAGAAGAGTATCAACCACACAAATTATGTGGGCCAACTAACAAAGTTCGAGGCACGTTTGTATTGCCTCGAACTTTGCTCAATAGATTGAAACTCTGTGTTTCAACCCAACTACCAACATTAGCGTATGTATCATCTTTTACTGTTGCATGTGCTTATATATGGAGTTGCATAGCGAATGCACGCAAAGATGAGCTACAACTCTTTGGTTTCACCATTGATTGTAGGACACGTATGGATCCCACGATCCCAGCAGCCTACTTCGGCAACTGTGTTGGCTTTTGTGGAGCTGTGGAAAAAACCACAGAGTTAACCGGAAAAGAAGGGTTCGTGAATGCTGCAAAATTGCTCGGAGAGTGTTTGCATAAGACCTTGACCGATAAAGATGGAGTCGCTAAAGAAGTAGAGTCTTTCGAGTACTTGTTTTCCAATGGGATTCCAACAACAATAATTGGGGTAGCTGGAACACCAAAGCTCAAATTTTATGACATGGATTTCGGGTGGGGTAAGCCCAAAAAGCTTGAAACAGTCTCGATTGATTACAATGGATCGATATCAATTAATGCTTGCAAAGAAAAGAATGAAGATTTGGAGATTGGTGTTTGCCTTACGGCTAGGGAGATGGAGTCTTTTGTTAATATCTTTGAAGATGGGTTAAAAGAATACGCATAGATGCATCATATTATATTATTATATTTTTCTTGTTGTTGTTTTAATATGTTTATGATGATGATCTTAGAACTTGTTGATGATGATGATTAAAATGGAAATATTGATATTTTATGCACAATGTCAAATTTTTTTAAAAATATAAGTATGGTTAAAGCATGATTAATAAAGGGTTTACACGATTAATATGGATTAGTGTCCCTAAACATGATTATATGGTATTTTGGTGAAAATTATAAGTTAAGGTGATTAGGGTTTTCATGATAACTAAAATGGATATTAATATACATTTCTAGGGCAATATATATATATATATAGGGGAATGCTAAAATGAGAACCACCTCGAGTTGTAAGAACCGTGAGAACTACACCGTAGGGGGCGCGGTGGACCAAATTTTTTTTCATAGACGTAGACGCATGTATAAAAACACCATTTGTAAAAAAAAAATTCAAAAAAAAAAATGTCGTGTGTGTAGTTTTGAGCGCCATAAGTTTGTGTTTACGGGACCCGTAAATCTGGTCGGAAAATTTACGGGTCCCGTAAACACAAACTTGTGTTGCTCAAAACTACACACACGACATTTTTTTTGAATTTTTTTTTACAAATGTTGTTTTTATACATGCATCTACGTTTCTGAAAAAAAAATTTGGTCCACCAAGGCCCGGATCAAAAAGTTCTCGCGGCTCTTACAACTCGAGGTGGTTCTCATTTTAGCGTGATCCTATATATATATATATATATATATATAGGGTTGGGTTCTTTACAGAACAACATTTTTTGTCAGAACTTTAAGAACCAATGTGGACCACTTATTTTATTAAATCTTTAAAAATTAAAATTAAATACAAAAGGGTTTAATGGTCAACTATTAAATAGTTTCTATCTCCGATTAATTAGTTAAATATTTATGCTTTTCTCCTCTCTCCAATTTTTATGGATTTACACAGGTGTTAATATGGTCATTCACTTCCCCAAATTGTTATGTAGATATACTATTTACGCTTCAAACTGATCATCAATTTTCTTAAAGATACAGGTATATTTACATCTATGTAATCTTCTTATTGATAATTCATATCAAACTAGTCATCTATTTACATATGTAAATCTTCATACATCTTTTCCACTTTTCAAACTTGTCCTCTATTTGTTGATCATCCATTTTTTTTTTTTTGATTTTCTATTTACATACATGTGAATCTTTAAATTAGTCATCTAATTACATATGTGTAATTAAACTATTTACATATATGTAACATATGTAAGTATATCCTCATGTGTATATATGTTTTTGTTTTTGTAGGTAACAAAAAACATATGTTTACACATATATTCAAGTTTCAAACTACTAAAAATTAAAGGGAAAATTACCAATTTAGCCAAGAATATAGGTTGACCACCAATTTAGCCATCTGATGCATCCTTGGACCAGGGCATCACGGATTCAAATGTGCGGGATGCCTCTTTCAATGTGGAAGTGACACGTGTCTCAATGATTAGGTAGACTCTTCCAATGCCTCAGCAGACTCTTCCAATGCCCCTCAGCAGACTCTTCCAATGCCCCTCAGCAGACTCATCCAATGCCTCAGCAGACTCTTCCACTTCATCTTCACCACCACCACCACCACCACCACCGTCACCCCCACCACCACCGCCACCACCGCCACCACCGCCGCCGCCGCCGCCGCCACCACCATAAAATATACTACTAATCTTTGATTTCGAAAATAATAGTATTAAAGATATCAGAAGTTATAGGGACCACGTTCTTGCATAGACCGAAGGATCTTGAAGATGTGTTGGAGCTCATGAAGGATCTTGAAGATGAGGTGGTGGTGGCGGCGGTGGCGGTGGCGGTGGCGGTGGCGGTGGCGGTGGTGGCGGTGGTGGTGGTGGTGACGGTGGTGGTGGTGGTGAAGATGAAGTGGAAGAGTCTGCTGAGGCATTGGATGAGTCTGCTGAAGGGCATTGGAAGAGTCTGCTGAGGGGCATTGGAAGAGTCTGCTGAGGCATTGGATGAGTCTGTTGAGGGGCATTGGAAGAGTCTACCTAATCATTGAGACACGTGTCACTTCCACATTGAAAGAGGCATCCCGCACATTTGAATCCGTGATGCCCTGGTCCAAGGATGCATCAGATGGCTAAATTGGTGGTCAACCTATATTCTTGGCTATTTTGGTAAATAGCCCAAAATTAAATAGATTTTTCAACCTGTACGTATATGATTTTCACCTGTTGGTGATGATGTTGGTAACTTGACAAATAAAATCAAAAAGTTCGTAATGTAAATGAATTTACAAAAACCATCATCTGTTCGTGATGATGTTGGTAACTTGACAAAATGCATTTACAGAAGCCATCACCTGTTTGTGTATGTATATGTATGTTATAAACCAATAAAAAATTATCCTTACGAGTACCTAATAAACTAAATGTAAAAACTTACAAGAAACCATCAAGATATTTAAATTTATAATAAAGTATAAACTAATAATTTCATTCAACTCCACAGGGAGACTTCCAAGCCAAGAATCATCACACCTAAATTAAATACCAAATACTACCTTTCACTGACTATGCCCTCATTTCATGTTCTAGATTTTAACGAGATGAGCCTGTGAATAAGATGATGGGTGCTAACTATTTAGGAATGATTAGGGTTTTCAAGTTTTTAAAAGTTTATAACCGAGATTTAGGAGAGAGGGGTGAGAAATAAAAGGATTGTTTGGTAAAATACCTATAATACCCTTTTCTTTTCTAGTTAATCTCCTTAACCTTTTAATTATTTACGAAAATGCCATTATAATATTGAACCACTGATCAAATAATCTAAAGGTTGAGAGGAGTTCTGTAGGTTCTGAAAAAATATGAAGTTCTGAAATGATCCTCACCCTATATATATATATATATAGGACAAAGATCCGTTAGAAACCACCTTTTATTGCGATAACCAGTGTGAACACAAACAGTAATTCCTAAAAAAATCTAAAAAACACCCAAATTTTTTTTATTTTTTACTATTTTTTTTTGGAAAAATCGCTATATTTTGTTAATAAAAAAAATAAAAAAAATTTCAAAAAAAAAATTTCGAGTAACAGTTATCCATGCACATGTGCATATGTATCATTTCTTTGTCAAATTCCGTAATTCATTACAAATAATAGTCAATTGCACTTTCATTTACACTACCACATGTAATACACTACTTTTTAGGTTAACAATATTAGAAATGCACATGTGCATCTATATGTATCAATATGAAATAAGGTGTTTTGGTACACTACTTTCTCTTTCATCTATCATTCCATCCATAATACACAAGCATGCGCATGTGCATTTTTGTCATTTCTTTGACAAATTCCGTAATTCATTACACATATTAGACAATTGCACTTTCATTTACACTACCATATGTAATACACTACTTTTTACATTACCAATATTAGAAATGCACATGTGCATTTATATGTATCAACATGAAATAAGGTGTTTTGGTACACTACTTTGAATACACTTTCCATTTCATCTATCATACCATCCATAATACACTACCATTACCTCCTACCATCCATAATACAATACCATTACCTCCTACCATCCATAATACAATACCATTAACAATATTTTCTCTTTATTACATGTATGTAAACACCATTTATACCATCCAATCAACATATTACATCATAAATTGACAATTATAACCAAACCATCAACCACTAGATATAACTAACCAAAAAACATGTATATGGGCATATTTCTCCATTCAAAATCACAAACTTTTTGTACCAAAACACGTTATATCATGGTTATACCTAATGATGCACATGTGCATTTTGAATATTGGTAATAACAAAAGTAGTGTATTACTAATGGTATTGTAAATTAAAGTGCAATTGTCTATTCCTGAT
The DNA here is from genome assembly GCA_030545235.1 of Helianthus tuberosus. NCBI lineage: Eukaryota > Viridiplantae > Streptophyta > Magnoliopsida > Asterales > Asteraceae > Helianthus > Helianthus tuberosus. The sequence continues at coordinate 77,217,623 of CM060408.1, forward strand.
AACGTATTACCGAATTTGTCGAAGTAATGATACATATGCACATGTGCATGGATAACTGTTACTCGAAAAAAAAGGGTTTTTTTTTATGGTAACAAAATATAGCGATTTTTTTTAAAAAAATATTAAAAAATTTTTTTTGAGTGCTTCTTTGATTTTTTTTTTATTTTATTTTGTGTTCACATTGGTTCTCGTGGTTCTCGCAATAAGGGTGGTTCTCGCATGAACCTTACCCTATATATATATATATATAGGGTCAGGATTTAGAGAGAACGGTGAAAAGTGTGAGAACGGTGAGAACGATTTTGGTGGTGACATGTGGCATTGATGTTAAATTACACTAAGGGTTAATATTGTCAAAAAAACCCACTCACATGAACTGGGTGTTCAAATAAAACGCCATAAAAACACCTAATTTAGAAAAACGCAAACACTCAAAAGCTATTTTTTTAAGCTATAATTTACAACAGCTCAAAAAAACCATTTTTTTGAACGCCATAAAACACTCCAAAGCTATTTTTTGAGCTATAATTTACAACAACTCAAAAAAACATTTTTTGAGCCAACTCCTAGTTAAAACGCCATAACAAAAAAAGCTATATTTTCAGGGTCCAAAGTGTAACTTATAGTGTGAACAAGTGTAAACAAGTGTGAACACAAGTATTTAATTAGTTTCATCATACAAAACGCCATAACAAATACAAAACGCCATAACAAATATAAAACACCATAACAAAAAAAAGCTATATTTTCAGGGTCTAAAGTGTAACTTATAGTGTGAACAAGTGTAAACAAGTGTGAACACAAGTATTTAATTAGTTTCCACACAAAACGCCATAACAAATACAAGCTATATTTTCAGGGTCTAAAGTGTAACTTATAGTGTGAACAAGTGTAAACAAGTGTGAACACAAGTATTTAATTAGTTTCATCATACAAAATGCCATAACAAATACAAAACGCCATAATAAAAAAAGATATATTTTCAGGGTCTAAAGTGTAACTTATAGTGTGAACAAGTGTAAACAAGTGTGAACACAAGTATTTAATTAGTTCAGAAGAAAAACGCCATGAAAATACCTAGTCTAAAACGCCATAAAACACCCAGTTCAGAAAAATGCCATAAAACCCAGTTAATTTTTTTTTCGAAAAGTATATCAATACTATACTCATTGGAAAGATAAAAAAACGCTGAGTTTTAGGGTGTAATTTTTTTCGAAAAAGAATCACGTATAAAAAAGTTATTGTCGTTTAAATATGATGGGGGGAAATGGCATGTGATTAGCATGTGCACCTTTGATTGGATCTTCCTATTTTACCCTTCCTGGTAGTTCCAAGACCCCTATTATTTACAAAAATGCCACCGTATCAATCTCAACCACAAACCACTAAGATCTTGTGGCTGAGAATCGTTCTCACCGTTCTCACACTTTGAGGCGTTCTCTCCTGATCCTGTTCATATATATATATATAGGACAAAGATCCGTTAGGAACCACCCCTTATTGCAAGAACCGCGAGAACCAATGTGAACACAAAAAAAAATGCCTAAAAATAGCTAAAAAACACACAAATTTTTTTTTATTATTTTTTTAGGTTTTTTGGGGGTTTAGTTTTTAGCATTTTAGCTTGGGGGGGGGGGGTTAGGTTTTTTTAGGTTTTTTTTGAGGTTTTAGTTTTTAGCATTTAGCTTGGGGGGGGGGGGGGTGTTTAGGTTTTTTTTTTTTTTTTGGGGGGGGGAGGGGGGGGGGGTTGGGGGTTAGGGTTTTTTTAGGTTTTTTTAGCTATTTTAGGTTGTGTTCACATTGGTTCTCGCGGTTCTCGCAATAAAGGTGGTTCTTGCATGAACCTTACCCTATATATATATATAGGGAGGGGCTCATGCGAGAACCACCCTTATTGTGAGAACCGCGAGAACCAATGTGAACACAACCTAAAATAGCTAAAAAAACCTAAAAAAACCTAACCCCCACCCCCCCCCCCCAAAACCTAAACCCCCCCCCCCCCAAGCTAAAAAAAAACCTAACCCCACCCCCCCCCCCCCCAAAAAAACCTAAACCCCCCTCCCCCCCCCCCCCCCCAAAAACCTAAACCCCCCCCCCCCCCCAAGCTAAAATGCTAAAAACTAAACCCCTAAAAAACCTAAAAAAATCTTAAAAAATCAAAAAAAATCCAAAAATTTTTTTTTGATTTTTTTAATATTTTTTAGGTTAAAATCGCTACTTTTCGAAGCAAAAAAAAAATTTAAAAAAAAAAAATTTAATTTTTTTTTTGTTCGAAAAGTAGCGATTTTAACCTAAAAAATATTAAAAAAATCAAAAAAATTTTTTTTTTTTGTGATTTTTAGCTATTTTTAGGCATTTTTTGTGTGTTCACATTGGTTCTCGCGGTTCTCACAATAAGAGGTGGTTCTCGCATGATCTTCTCCCTATATATATATATATATATATATATAGCGAACCATGTAAAAATGTGTATTTTTGTATATCTTGTGTGATATATGTATTTAGTAGAAAGATATAGGAAATTTATATCTAACTAAATACCAAAAATAATATATTTACAAGAACATGGAAGGAAACATGATAAAATGTATATAGATACATATACACCTATCCACAAGGATACATCAACAAAAATACAAATATATATATATATATATATCCATGACAACGATACTGGACAAATCGGACAAGCTACAAACATAAATGTGTGTATATATATATATATAGGAACGAGATCGGGAGAAAACGCCTCAAAGTATGAAAAAGGTGAGAACTATTCTCAGCCACAAGATCTTAGTGGTTTGTGGCTAAGATTGTTGCAGTGGCATTTTTGTAAATACTAGGGGCATTGGAACTACCAGGAGGGGTAAAATAGGAAGATCCAAACAAAGGTGCACATGCAAATCACATGCCATTTCCCCCGATCATATTTAAACGCCAATAACTTTTTTATACACGATTATTTTTTCAAAAAATCACACCTTAAAATTCAACATTTTTTTATCTTTCCAACGAGTATACTATTGATATATTTTTCAAAAAAAATGAAGTGGGTTTTTTATGGCATTTTAAACTTTGTTTTTTACGGCTTTTTCAACTGGGTTTTTATAGCGTTTTTCTGAAGTGTGTGTTTTATGGCGTTTTTCAACCAGTTTTTATGGCATTTTCTGAACTAAGTGTTTTTATGGCGTTTTCATGGTGTTTTTCTGAACTGGGTGTTTTATCGTGTGACAACTGCCACTTTCCGGTAACTTTCCTACATTTAAATTACTCATTTTTAGCTATACAGTTATGTGTTTTGAACATCCGAACGGCATATTTCATGACATACACTTAGAATACTCATGGAATACATATTTATGATGCACATGATTCATTTTTATTGATTACATTTGAAACAGTTTAAACAATGCATCGAAACAACTAGTATAACACCTAGTAAACTAGTGTGCTGACAGAAACGCAGGATCCGCAGAAACCACCTTAATGACATATTTGGGACTCAGACGAAAGTCCAACATCAAATATACATTAAACCCTAACTAGGAATTCAAGGGTTTGGTTTAATACCTTCCCGAAGTTCGATAACACTAAAAACTGTCCGAAAAGCACTAAAAGTCACAAATTCGACACTCTTCTGCAGAAATTCAGCAGAAATCAGCATTTTAAACTTTATGCGACGTGTAAAAGCGTTGTTTAACTTAGAATTCATATGAGAATACCTTGGGGTATCATCTAAACCAATAACTACATCAATTCCCACAACTTACACAAGCTTAGCATTCAATTAACGACTAACGGAACCAACGCCAAACGAATATCTAAGCGATATCTAAACTTTTTTTTAGTAACTATCTAACATTATTTGAATATCATTTAAGGCTAGTAATGGTCACTTAACACCTTGAACACTTGAATCCCTTAAACATCTAAGCTTCTTAACATTTTTTTAAGAATTCTAACACATTAAACTAGTTAAAACATTCACCAAGCATGACCCCCCATACATGGGCCGCCCCATGTGGGACCCCCCTCCTTGCCCACTTGTTGAAATATCTTTGTTAGGATCGGAGGCTCTCATGATTGTGTTTGTTTGTATAATTTGAACAATGAATGAATTGAAATAATATAAAGTGCAGCGGAAATGGAAACAAACTTTATAAACACAATCAAAAAGGGAGAATATTTTTTAGTAAACATATCCTTATCATTGAGTCGAATGATTACAATACAGAAATGATTACAGACAAGCTTACATACTAAAGCTCCCCCTCAGCCTGATGCTCCCCGGTTGATTGCTCAAGATGAAAGGATTGGAGGAGAAAAACTCACTCAGTCAATCAAATGTAACAGTACATGACACTGTTCCATTTATAGGCAAATAAAACCACTGAAGCATCTAAGCTGACGTCACCATGAAAGTGACATCTAACAACCTAACAACCTTTAACCACTGTTCTAATACAAACACTGCTAACTTAACCACTAATTCTATACAAAACAAGTGACACACTAAACTACTGCTATCTCCTTCCATCAGCACAGATGTTTGACTATCAGTGCTTTCCTCAAAGTTGATCAGTCCTTGAGTGGGCAGTCCTTTAGTCAACAATAGTACTTAGATAGTATTAGTAGATTGAACAAGCAGTGTGTAATTCTTAACAGTCTTCAGGGCTTCATCAGCAGTTTGAAGGACAGCAGCTGTTGTATACGGACAGTGAATAGAGGACATCAGATGTTATAAACACTTTCAAGGGGAAAACCTGGTGTAAACTACTGCTTATGATGAATCCACTGTTGTGAACCAGTTTTGGCTTTAATTATCTGTTCCTCTGATAGGGTTAAATCCCAACAATCTCCCCCTGGAATAGATAATGCCAAAAATCTTCATTATTTTGGATGTTTATTGTCTCATCAGAAGTTCCCTAACTTGTCCTTTAAATTGCAACTCAAAATCCATGGAACTTGTATCATCCTCATCCCTACACAGTAAAATCTCAAGGAGATCTTGTAGATCTTCAACACCCAGGCCCAGTGCTTGTTCCATTGATATGTGCTTTACTTCTCCATTGGATCTGATCAGTGTCAATACATGGGTCTTTTGATCAGACATCCATTTTAGTATTTTTGAACCCAATGGGTTTCTTGGGAGAGGTTTATTTACTGATGAGTTTGGTGATGCTGGCCTTGTAATAATTTGTTGAGCAGTGCTCTGAGCTTTTGCTAGTTCAGAATCTTCAGCTGTATTTTGTTTGAAAACCATTTTTATGATATCATTTGCTGCAGCTATATCTTCTGCTGTTTCTTTTTCAATCTGCTCTTGTCTCTTTTTTTGATCAATCTCAATGACTGATACATCTGCTGATGTGAACAGTGGTTCAGAAATGTTGATCTGTTTTGGCTCTTTTTATTCAGGCTTCTGTGGTAAACTAGAATCTGTCATCCTTCTTTTCTTTAACCTTTCATAAGCCTCATCTGTGTATTGCCTTGTCCATTTTGCTTTGGCTTTGGCAGGTCCAACCTTTGCATTCACCAGCTCTTGTTTCTTCCTCATGTATTCTGAGGTAAGTTTATCAATGACCTTTTTGTATTTGCTCCAGTTTGGGGCTGAACTTTTCATTCCTGGATTGTTCTTGATTTTCTCAATTCTGTTCACCTCATGCTTTAAAGCAATGAGTGTCCATTCACTGAATTGTTCTTCATTAGCTGGATAAAATTTTTCTCTCATAATAAATGCAAGATAATCCTTTCTCATTTCCTTTTGTAGGACGGCTCCAGGTGGCAGATTTGACATATCTTTGCTTAGGTCTTTTGCATAGTCTTCCATTTGTTTGACCTTAGTGAGTAAAAATTCCATTCTTTCTGAAATGGCTTTGTCACCTTGATCTTTGCGTTCAATTCTGGCTCTTATATCTGCTTGCCTGGCTTTGAGTTTTAGATACGCATCCATATTTTCTGGGTTCCTGAAGCCCATGAGAGAAGGAAATCTTCTTTTTGAAGGATCATCTTCTGTATAGAATTGTCTCATCTCATCCTTTACAGCTTCCAATTCCAGTGGATAACTTGCAGCAATGGATACAAGGTTAGCAGGGTTTATTGGTTTGATAAAAGTTGGTGGAATGGATTGTTGTGGTTTGATGGCAATGTAAGGTGTGGAGGATAAAGGAATAGGTGTTGGTATATCATCATTACCCTCCTGAAATTTCCTTTTCCTTGTGTAAAGCTTTTTGGGTGAAGGGGGTTTTGGTTGTGATGTGACAATGGGTTGTATGGTGATTGTTGAAATGGTGAGAGCAATGGTAGATGGCTGGCAAACAGCTGTTGAAACAACTGGTGTTTTAACCTCTGTTGTCATTACAACTACTGATGTGTCAGTAGATGTCTTCTTCTTTTCAGCAGGTGGTGATTTGATGGGTGGTGATGTAGTTTAAGTGATGGTTTTTGGTAGTGAAGGGATTTTAGGTGGTGGTGGTAGAGCAGTGGTTGTGGTGTGTGTTGAAGTGGTGTGTGTTGAAGTGATGGTTTTTGTTTTAACAACTGCTAAAACCACTGATGGACCAACAGTTGTTGATACAGCAAGAGTTACAACAGCCGTTTGGGTAGAGGTTTGATGCTTGGAGCCTTTGGGAGGTGGTTTGGAGGCATGCTTAGTGGGCCTGGATGGTGTGGATTTGGGTTGCCTCACTTGTCTAGTGGGCTTCTTCTTTTCATCCTTAGGATTTTCATCATCCTTTGGCCCAGAAGTACCCTGCGTATTCAGCTCCATATAAGCTCTTTTCTCCTGTTCCCACCTGGCTTTATCCTTAGCCTCTCTATCCCTTTTTACACTTGCTTTTGCTTCAGCAAGTGCATTTGTTGTAGCATCAATCTTTTTACTTCCATCTGGCAAAGGAATGTTCTTAGTCATATTTTCTTTTTCTGGTTCAATATAAAGACCGTCTTCAATTCCCATATTTTCTTTTTCTGGTTCAATATAAAGACCGTCTTCAATTCCCTTCTTCTTCCACTGCTTAATTTTCTCCCCCTTTTTGGCATTATCTGGAGGGGGGGTTATCAATGAAGAGAACAGTTGGAGGAGCAGTGCCAGTGGTGTTTTTCAAATGGGCTTTTATTGCCTTGATATTTTCCTGAGTATCTCTAAATCTTGCTTCCATAGTATTTCTGATCTTTTGAACCTGTATTTCATGTTTCTGATCAGCTACTTGGTTTTGATGGATAAGCAGTGGTTGAAACAGCTCCCAAAGAGCATCAGGGGATGGAGCGGTGGATGTAGATGGAACATGTGGTGGTGCAGCAGTGGGTGTGGACTTTTGTGAATTTAACAACTGTTGCAGCATTTTCTTGATGTCTGTAACAGATGATTCAATTCTGTCTACCCTCTCCGTCAATTCCTGATATTTCAAATCATTACCCAAGTTAATGGGATCATCTGATTCCCTACCAGCAGTGGTTATATCAATGTGTGATTTAGGGACAGAACTCCAAAAATTATCCATTAATGCCCCTTGGACTTCTTCCTTCAGCACCTGATAACCTTTTGATGGTACCAGTGGTCAAAACACACTCACAAGGGGTTATCAGAGGTGCTATAGAAGGAATTGCCTACAAGGGAGTCTGATTGATGAAACAACTGGCCAAATGTAGATCTGTTGATCCAACACTTGTAGTTGCTGCTCCACTTGAACTACTGGCAGGAGTTACTTGTAACTCCTATAGTGTAACCTCCTCAGTTGTTACTGGGATAGCAGAGGTATGAGCATCAGACCCAGTCACTTGTGGGAGTGTACTCTTAGTGATAGGTGATTGAGAGGAACTGGTTTGTGTCTGAGCTATAGCAACTGCATGCAACAAGGGTATTATGGATTGTGGTAATGAGAGGGGTGAAGATATAGGTGTTGAAAGAGACATGTCCTTGGGATCAGGACTGAGGAAGATGGATCCAATTGGATCCATAGCTTCATAATGTGGGGTCCCTGTTCTTACAACCTGATCCTTTTGTGAGGATGCAGGAGGACTTTGAGGCAAGGGTGGAGATCTTTCTTCCATCTGCTGTGAGGAAGTAGCAGTAGTGGTTTTTGGTGACATTTGTGTTGTCACTGGCAGAGGCTCTGGGATCTCATCTTCCAGAGTTGCCTTTTTAGTGGGTTTGGGGGGCTTTTTGGATGATTTTCTTTTAGGCTTTTTGGTGATGGTAGGTGTGGGTTTCATAGCAGTGGGTGTGCTGCCATGATCACCTGGAGTAGTGGGCTCAGCAGCAGATACCTGAGGAGCAGTGGTAGCTGCTAAAGTCTGCTCAGGTACCTCTGCTTGTATTTTCGCAGGTGTTAACATTCTAGTGAATGTTTCAGATGTTAAACCATGTATCTGAAAAGATTCACCTTGGATGAGCAAATTTTCATTCTCCTTTCCAATTTTTTGTTTAAGATAGTAACTTAAGAACCTTGGAAAAGGTAGAAATGATTTTCTATCAACATTTTTTACTAAATCATCAAAGATCTCCTGGGAATAGTTAAAATTTTCATTATGTAAAATAGCGAAGCCCAGGTTTTGGATCTTTAATGGTATTTCATTAAAAGCAGTTGTTTTATTTGAGACACACATTAAAAGGATATGGAATAAAAACCTTGGTGCAGAAGGGAAGAAACCTTTTTGTAAGGTGTCCCTTTTTATTTCCGCACCATACCCTCTTTCAAGGAAATCAATTTTTAACTCGTTTTTAGGAAAAGAAGTTTTACCTTCTTGATCATCGAGTGTAAAGACTTCCGAAATAGATTGTGGAGTGATTTGAATCTCTTTGCCCTTTATGGAAGAATTAATTGCTATAACTGTTTCACCTTGATACTCAAGTGTGGCATTTTTCCAGAATTCTCTCTGGGATTGTTCGTAAATAGGAGCATCAGCAGTCAACAAAGTTTTGTACTTTGAAGCTGCAAGAGTGTCAATGATGGAATCGAAGGTGTTGGTGGTGGTGGGTTTTGTGAGTAGACCCAAGTAGTTGTGAGGTGCTTTGTATGGGATTTCAATGGGTTCAGCGGTCTTTTGTGTGACCTTTTTGGAAGATGAGGATGATTTTGATTTTGATTTTGTCATTTTGATGAAGAAGAACGAAAAATGATTTGAGATGGAAGATTGGAAACTGCTTTGAGAAGAGAATTTTGGAATTCAATTCGACAGTGTAAAACCCTGTTTGGGGGTTTTGATCAGGGTTTTATTTAGGGAAAAGGCAACGGTTACAAAGATCTAATGGCTAAGAACTGACCACGTGCCAACCTCTGATGGAAAGATGAATAATGGAGGACAGTTGTTTAGGGAACCACTGATGAAGCAAATATCAGTGGTTGCAACGGTCAAAGTGAAGACAGTGGATGATTTTGACTATCAGTGGATAGCTTTATCAGTGGATAAAACACTGATTTTGAACAACAGTGATTATAAAAAAAAATGAAGGAACAGGGGTTGACTTTCAGCAGTGGACAGTATTTAGGAAACAGATGTTTGAACAGAAAAGACATATTACAAAAATTGAGACTGCAGACGTGAATCATCTGAGCTAACAACTGTTGGTGACTTTAATGATCCAACAGTTGTTTGAAAAGGAATGTAGAGGAATGGATGAAGATGATATCACACATTATTGATATTTATCCTTTTTTGATGGAGCTTTATCAATAGTGGTTAGGGATAATGCAATGATAGGGTAACCTGAAGGCTATTATGTCAGCAACTGCTAGTGCAACAGTGGGTAAACTTTTGACAAATGTTTTGAACATCTGCTGCTATGATGAAAGGAATGATTTTGTCTTGTGAAACCACAATATCATGTTCAACATCTGTTGATGGTGATTATGAAATATCTGCAAGATTGCTATTTTCAACAAAATACATTTTAGATGCAAATTGTTCTAGTTTAACATGTCAGCAGCTTTTATGGGAATTTGCATTCAAGGTTTTGCCACATGTCTATTACAAGTTCTGAAGCTTTTATAGATTACTGACAGTGGTTTAGTACCCCAGATGATGGAAACCTTTCTACTATGGTGTTAGTACATTACGTCTGTAGCTTCCGTCAGCATGTAGTCATATTTTGTATTCTGTGTTTATGTATATAGTCTGAATGTATGTATGTAGTTAGCAGGACAACTCGGGAATAGGTTATGTATGTAAAAGTGTTGTTTGGGACAAGTTCAACACGTGCGGATGGCAATACGCACGTATAGCAATACGCACGGATGACTTATCCGCACGGATAAGTCATACGCGCGGATGACCATACGCTCGGGTTAGTCATACGCACGGGTAGCCCACCCGCACGTACAACACTTGTTAGCTTCCTGAGTTTGTCTATAAATAGAAGGTCCGGTGCTACTTTGTTAGAACTTTTGGACACGCACGGATAGTCTGTACGTTCACCGGAACTTTGTGATTTTCAGAACGATTAATAGAACGAACAGACAAGCAGTTAAACGTTGAATTCTCTGTTGCACAAATCTGTGATTCGTCTTAATGGATTCCGCACACTAAGACGAAATCGATTCATCTTGTTCCTACGATCAGATCCTGTATCAACGGGACCAACAAGTGGTATCGGAGCATCCAGGGAGCTGAATCGAGATCAACGACACTGAATTCACCGGAATTCAAGCTTTATTCGCCGATCAAAGTAAAATTTCACCGGAGATTTGACTTCTGTTGCCGATTTGATTCAAATTTCACCGGAAATTTGACAGATTTCTTCTACATCTACTCAGATTTTACATTTGTTCTTCATTTGTCACCATAAAATCAGAAAAATTTAAAATTGAGCAAGAATTTACGGTTAAAATTTGTTAAAATCGATATCAATCGAATCGCAATCATTCAAAGTATAATCCTACTAAGTTTCATAATCAGATTCAATCTAAAACTAGATCAAATTCATCGAAAATCATGTTTAACTGTTCGTATTTGATGACGTCATTCACCCGTGCGGACAGCTGTCTGAACGGTTTGGATTAGTTAGTTACGGCAAGTTGTTTGCTGACATCATCATTGTTACATGCACGGATTACAACCCGTGCGGATAACCAGAAAAGTCAAAAGGTCAAAGTTAACCGCACGCACAACCATCCGAGCGGATCACCGTCCGTGCGGATAAGCTTTGTCACCATCCGTATTCCTGCTCGAACGGATAACCATCTGGTTCAAGTGTTTGAAATTTTTAAAATTTGTAAAAATTGTCTAAGTATTTGAAAATTGTTTCAGGTACTTAAAAATGGAAGAATTCATGAATCCCTTCAGTGAGATGTATGCCTTCGCGGGTAATTCCAGAGACGATACTTCCAATCGTTCAAATGATAATCCGAACCCGAAGAAAACTTTATCCGATGCCCTAAGTGTTGAAAGCGCATATGGTACCTACAATAAACCACCAAAGCTAATGGCAATCGAAGAATATAATCGGTGGGCAAAAAGATTCGAAGAATGGCTGAAAGCTTTCGCATATCAGAGCTGGAAGAACTTAAAGAACGGTTATGTTTCAGAAAGACAAGATTGTGAGAATTTGTCAGAAGGTAAATCCGTAGAGAACTATATAGCTGAACAAAAATGCATCGCTTTGATTCACCAGTCCGTAAGAGATGACATTATTTCACTCATTGAATACACAAACGCAAAAGATCTATGGGAAAAGTTAAATAAAAAATGTGTGGGAAGTGAAGAAATAATCAAAAACAAAAAGAAATTGTTGCGAAAGGAGTTTGATTTGTTCGGATGCTTAAAAGGTGAATCTGTTTGCAAAATGATTGAAAGATTTGGACACTTAAAGTTGGAATTGGCGAGGCACGGAATAAAATATCTCAAGAGGAGCTAGTTGACAAACTGTTCGACTCACTGCCAGAAGAGATGGATTGGCAGTACTATGCACTGATGTTAAAGAACACAATCAAAGCTGAAAGTCTGACCGTCGACTTGCTGATTGAGAGACTAGAAAGTCATGAATTGGAGATAAAGAAAACACACAAAATAAATCATTCATCATACCAACAAAACGTGGAGTTGTACTATCCAAAGAGTATGATTCCCAAGAATGTTTCTCCAAGAACTGCTTTCTCCGCTGAAAACACAAACACTTCAAGTAAAGAAAGTCCAAGTTCAAACAGTGGTTTTCATGGAGGTTTTTCATACAATACTCCAAGTCAGGGATCTTCTTCAAATTCTTCAAGTCAACAACAATCTGTTTCAAAGAATGTGTTTTCATGCAACATTGCGGTAGATTTGAAGAATACTCGGAATTTTGATGAGGAGTCAGCCAAACAGCAGATGATCTTTCTAGCATCTGTGTTGGAGTCGTACGAAGGGTTAGTAGCCGGGAAGATAGGTAATACCAATCTGACGAAAGAAGATTATGATCAAATTGATCCCGAGGAAATGGAGCTGATCGATATTCGTTGGGCTATGGCCAGTGCTGTTCGTAGAGCACAACGCTTCATGGAAATTACCGGCAGAAAGACAATTGGTGGTGCATCTACTAAGCTGGGGTTTGATAAATCGAAGGTGACGTGCTTCAAATGTAAGCAGAAGGGTCACTTCAAACGAGAATGCAGAAATGCATATGCTGATGAGTCAGAAAACCCTTTCAGAGATGATTATTACAAGAGAGCAATCTATCACCAGAATAAATCTGAGCCACCTAGATTGAAGCAAGTTGAAGACAACAAAGAGAAGTCTAGAGCTCTTGCCGTGATCCATGATGACAAAGGTTATGATTGGAGCGAACTATTGCCTGAGGAAGATGCGGTGGGTTATGCATTCGTGACGAAGATTATTCCTTTTAAAGACATTAGAACTGAAGAAGAAAAACTCGTCAACTGAAGAATGAAAGCCCAAACCAGAATGAACAGAATTTATAACACTTACAAAGAAGCTAAAAGAGCAAAAAGGTGGGATGCCGACAGAGAATGTTACCTTGATCCTCAAGGAAACATTGCAGTTGACCCAGATTCAATCAGTGTTGATGCTCTTACCCAACAATTTGCCGAGGAAGAAGAAGCTAGACAAAGAGAATGGTGGGGAGGTGGTGAAGAGAAACAAGTAGAGAAAGAAGAAAAAGTCAAAGAAGCAGAACAGAAACCAAAGTCAAAGAATGCTGATAATGGGATCATTGATACATCGCAAGAGCTAACGGCAGAAAACTTGAGGAAGATGGCTGAAAAAGTTCTTGCAGCAAAAGAACTTGAGGTAGTCTCTAGTTCTGGAACTGAGTCAACAAACAAGGTCAGTTCAAATGGTACACTCGAGTCAGGTAAGAAAGATAAATCTGAAAATGACTGCAAAAATTGCATGAAAGAGTGCAAAGTTTGTAGTACAATCACTTACCTCAGTGGTAAGAAGATTGAAGAGTTGACTAGTAAAGTCAAAAGTATTGAAAATCAAATCTTAAACCGTGACAAAATGCTGAAAGCTTCGAATGATAGATCAAAAGAATTAGCTGATAAAATTGAAAATGATAAAAATGACATTGAAAGAATAAGAAAAGAAAATGAAAAGTTGATTCTTGAAAGTCGTAAAATTTCTGAAAATTTTGAGAAGCTAAAGCGAACGGTTAAAGATTCTGATGAGAGAAATGGTAAAACAACAAAAGAAAATCTTCAACTATCAGGGGTTCTTCGAGTAAAAGAAGAGTTAATCAACCAACAACTTGATGAAATTGCAAAATTGAAGCTTCAGTTTGAAGAAGCTAAAATTGAGAATGAGCGTATTAATCTGAAACTGAGCAGTTACAACTCTGCAAGCTTTGTTTTGCAACACATTGTTCCAAAACCCATTGGAAAAACCAAAGCTGGCGAAGATGTATACTGTGATGGAACTGGGGTGGGGTATCATCAAGTTCCGCCACCTGTTCTAAATAATTTTTCAAAGAAGCAATCAGGGTTGGTTAATGATGATGTTGAAACAAATGAGATAAAACTGCCAGAATCAATTGATGTGACATTTTCTTCATCATCATCCGATGACAGTGTTCAAACTGAGATCATAAAAGGCATGGCTGAAAGTGTCTTGGATAGTGATTCGACTGAAGATGAAGAATGTTTTCTGAACAATTACATTCCGAAACCAAAATCTAAAAACAACTTAAATGATGAACCGGGTCTTGTGATGTACAAGATGTCTGGTTCTGATAAGTTGTATTCAGACTTTGAGTTTCCTCTGGAGAATGTTAATGTGAACAAATTGAAAAATGTTTTCAAACTGGTTGAAATTGATTTGTCTGAAGTGGACGGTTTGAAACAGACAAAGAGACAAATGAATTTTGAAAAAGATAAAGCTTACTATAAGAAACCTGTTATTCCACCACGTTTTTCTAACAACAATCAAAATAAATGGTCGGGAGGATATCAGGGTGGTAAGAATTATCAGAAAAAGAATGTTCAGAACAAGAAGTTTGCTGTGAAAAAGATGTTTGTGAACAGTTCAAGTTCACTTTCTGATGAAGAGTCTGAAATTTTTTTAAAATCAAACAAAGAGTTCTTTGAAAAGAAGGCCTCACAGCCTCAGTCTGAAGGCTCAAGTCGGGTAGTTGACACCCGAACATGCTTCAAATGTAATCAAGTTGGACATATTGCACGAAAGTGTACCAACTTGAAGCCTAAGATTGAAACTGTGAAAAATTCTATCAAGAGAGATGTTGTGAAAGGAAAGGCTCCAGTGATTGTTGAGAAAAATGTTTTGAAAAATGACAACACCAAGATCAAAACTGAACCTGTTAAGAATTCGGTATCTAAAAATGATAAATTTTACCAACGGGTTGCATCACCTCAACAAACATGGAAGCCAAAAGTTGTTGAAAAGAAAGATGATTCACCAAAGGTGTCTGAAACTGAAAAATCATCATCTTCTACCAAGAAGAAGTATGTACCCTTGAAGTTTTATGAGAAACAAAAATCGACTTCTGAAAAGAAGTATGTGGTAAAGAAAAATCAACCAGCTGATCAACCCCAAAAAGACGAATTTTTCTTATTCAAAGAGGTTGAAGTTGGGACTGCTGAAAGCCTTAAAATAAATGATAAAAACTTTCCTCCACTTTACACTAAAACAACTCACCTTAATTTCAAGTTACCTGAGTCAAAAGAGGCTTGGGTAGCATCAAAATCTCATTAAATGTTTTTGACATGTGCAGGAGCTTCTGAGATCTGTTTCACGTTGGATTATGGATAGTGGAGCTTCTCGGCACATGACAGGAAAGACCGCGCTGCTGTATGATGTCAGAAATATTAATGGAGGTTATGTAGGGTTCGCGGGTAACCAAGGTGGTAGAATTGTTGGTGAAGGAACGTTATCCAATGGGATCGTCACGTTTGAAAGAGTTAACTACATTGCTGAGCTGGAAAATAATCTGCTAAGTATCTCGCAGATTTGTGACCGGATGTATACTACTCACTTCACAGACAAAGAGTGTTTGATTTTGAAACCAGGCTTTGTTATTCCTGAAGAATGGATCATCATGAGAGCTCCTAGAGTGAATGATCTGTATGTTTTAGACATGACTGTAGCAACTACAACAACGGGTCAAGCACACTGTTTTGTTTCAAGAGCAACGGAGAAAGAATCAAAGTTGTGGCATCGTAAGATGGGGCACATTCATCTTCGTAAAATGAATCATCTGGTGCACAATGTCAATTAAAGGTTTCCATCTGGAAAAAGAGTGCATTAGTTGCATGAAAGGCAAGCAAAAGAAAAAGTCACACCCCACAAAGCAAGTCAATTCAATCTCAAGACCTTTGGAGAGACTTCACATGGATTTATTTGGTCCTATGAATGTCAAAAGTATTACCGGAGAACTTTATTGTCTTGTGGTTACTGATGATTATTCCAGATTTTCATGGGTGTTATTCTTGAAGTCGAAAGAGGAAACGTTTGACAGTTTGAAGGGGTTGTTCAGAAAGATTGAAAATTTGTACCAAAGGCGTATCAGAAGAATTAGAAGTGATAATGGTACTGAGTTCAAGAACAACAATATGGAAGAATATTGTGATGAAAGAGGTATCTTGCATGAGTTCAGTGCTCCGTACACTCCGCAACAGAATGGAGTAGCGGAACGTAAAAACAGGACACTGATTGAAACAGCCAGAACAATGCTTGCTGATTCAAAGTTACCGATAAATTTCTGGGCAGAAGCTGTTTCCGCCGCATGCTATACGCTCAACAGAGTTCTCACTGTCAAGAAATTCAACAAAACATGCTTTGAGTTGATCAATAACCGAAAACCGAATCTGAAGTATCTTGAACCGTTCGGGTCGCCCTGTACTGTTTTTGAACCTTTTGGAAAGTTTGGTGAGAAGAATATTGAAGGAATATTCGTAGGTTATGCAAGTCCTTTACGACGAGTTTTCGTTCCAAGTCTGAAACGGATTATTGAAGCTCAAAATGTTGAATGTCAAGGTCACACAATGCCTCCACAGAATCCTGGCGACTCATGGCGTTTCAATTATGATACTTTGTGGGAATCCTTCGACATGGAGGAAGAACCAGAGTTCTTTGATAAGTTAGATATTCTAAGAGAGTATGAAGATGAAAGGTTCCCAGCAGAATCTTATCGAAAACGACAAGCTTCAAATGATGACGAGGCGGGTCCAAGCAACGCTGGAGAACATGACGATGTTGAAAATGATGTTGCTCAAGAAAATCAGACGGTAGAGAATGTCAATCAAGAATCTGAAAACAGACCGATATTCGATCATGATGATTCAGACTCTGAGGGGGAGCTAATCCAGTTTTCAAATCAAACTATTCCAGTTAGTGAACAAGTTGCTGATCTTTTCTGTCACACCCCGACCACGTAGAACATACCAAACGTGGCGGAAACATCGGGGAGTGTTGTAACAGAATTTATGTTTCACAACCATGGAAATTAAAGTTTCGTTTTATTGATTAAAAGTGTTACAATGTCTTAACAAACAAAGAAATACAACATAATTAACTAGTCTTGCATCTTTTATTGTCACTAAAGCCCAAGTCTGCCTATGTGTATCTTGATCATCTTATGCAACAGCTCCTGAAAAACACATGTGAAAATAGGTACGTCAGCATAAAAATGCCTGTGAGATACATAGGTTTTGTGAAAATAGGTTTCATGACTTATGTTTGAGAAAATGTTTAGTCATGAACCTTGTAATTTGCTTTGTCTTTGTAAATCATTTGAAAAACAATAAGTTCAGATGATATGTATAAATAAGAAAATAATGCATGGTTAAATGAGTAACCATGTAAAATGAGTTTGTAAAAGTTAAGTTGTTTGTAAAACAATGTATTGTGAAAGGTATGTTATTTGTATAAAATGTAATATGTATCAAACTGAAATTATTCAAATAACGCTACGATATATGTAATACCATACAAACACTTATATATAGGAAGTACCAGCGGCGTATCCACCATGCTTGTATTATATTACGCACGCATCGTTACTTAATCACTTAATCAAACCAAACCAAACAATGTAAGATGTCTATGTTTAAACCAATAGTCAAAAGTCCTTGTATAAACCATGTCAAATGTTGATAGTCCAAAAGTAGTCAAGTAATGTATAACCAAAATGATATGTATGGTAAGTAAAATTTAGACTACTTAAACCATAAGTAAAAATGTACAAAACAAAGTATTGAAGTAAAACTTGGTTTAAATCAAAGTTATGTTTTGTAAGATATATGCATGCTATACTGAATATGAACATTTATGCGGTATTGTGAAAATTCATACATCCAAGCCTTGAGACAGACGGATAACTATGTAAAAGTGAGTTATCAAGAGAATATGTATTCGGATTCGGTCATTCCTTTCATCCCCTTTCCCTGGGATGTCCGGAACGGGATTTGTCAAGTCCTATGGTACCACTACCTACTAACGAATGGCATGATCGGTGTTAATGAATGTATAGTATAGTTTAAACAAACCAAATGTCATACCAAAATGTAAGCATGTTTTATGAAGATAATGTACCTAGTATGCTAGAGTAAACATACAGGGTAGAGCTGTAAAACAATGTGTCCATATGTTACTGGAACATATGCAACAGAGATGCAGTATAAAACAATGTACTAAGTATGCAAAGTCATCATACAAAGCATAGAACACCATGAAATCATGTACTATAAATGTACTAATGAACATAGCAAGTATATGATGTGAAAACAGGAAAACACGAAAGTAACAAGTAGGCACATGTGTTTCACCCCAAAACAGTTTGGAAAACAGTAAAAGAGGGGTCTATGTACTCACTTGAGAATGCTCAGTAGTCCTTGAGTAACAACCAAACAATGCTAGAGATCGCGGATTATCAAACGGCACCTAATATAGGTAACTATGTTAATTAACCGGACCTAGATCGGAAGATCGGGTAGCATTAGGGTTTGTAAACCAAACGAGTGTAGAGACTCGTGTCATTTGGTTTAACAAAGCCTACATACTAAATGAAACTTAACCTAAGTGTTTACGACCCATTACGACTCATTAAGGTAGCTTATGCTACTTTAACGCGTCGTTCGCGTAGAACGCGTACGGACCGTCTAACTAGCCCTATGACAAGTGTTATATGCCTAAACATGTTACATAATCAGTTATGTAACAAAGGTTTAGGTTACATATGCTTAATTACCAATTATACATGAAAAGGGTATTCTGGTAATTTACCTAAGGCATATAAACTACCTATCATACAACTACTCAAACGATGTGACCATAGGGTATAACCTCGGAAGGTTATTCCCTACCTACTATGGTCACCTAATGTGTTTGGTCGGATCCTAATGATCGACCAAATGGGTCGAGTTCGAAGGTATAGGCGATTTATTAGATCGCCTACCCTACGACTCTAGACAACGTGGTAATCAGTGGGCATAGTCCCAAGGGACTATGACCAACGTGATTACACTCACGTTGCGAAGTTCAAACGAACTTCGCATTGACCATTACTGGTCAACGCTGAAAGTCAAACAAAGTTTGACTTTCTGACTCGAAAAGCAATAAAATAAGGAAAAGAACGAAAGAATACTTACGAAGGGTCCCCGAATGCTAACCTCGATTCAAAAATCTCAGGTATGAAACAATAGTTTCAACTTAGAGTTTCTCAAATCAAAGTTCTTGTAAGTTTTGCATTGGGGTGATGGGGTATTTATAGTAATACCCGAACCGTTAGGATCGTTTTATGGAATAACGTGATTGAATCCCACCCGTACATGTGTTGGAAGGTTATGGTGACTAAAATTCCATCCCTATCACATGACTAGACAAATTAGAATGTGTGGTGGAGGATAGAACAGCTGCAATCTGATGTTAAATGCAGAGAACCAGGTCTGGGGCTGCTTTACGGACCTCAAAGCTGTTAATGTTGAGCTCCGTAAGGCTAAGTTTGGCAGATTTGGCAGATTTGGTCCCTGTCATGAAATCAGCCCATTTTCGACACGTTTAAGGCCCGTTAACCCCATTTCAAAGCTCTAAAATGAAGTTAAAGTATAGGGAACTTAAAATGTGTTCAAAAATATGTCGGATGTCGGTTCGTTTAGCCGTACGAACGCGATGTTCACTTAATTACGACGGAATGCGCATAAGCGCGAAAAACGATCCAAATGACGAAACGAATGGATTTTTCTTATGCCAAACACTAAAATAAAATGTTTTAGTGCTTACATAAATTTTTGGATGTCCGGATGTATTCAGAACGTAAGTTATGCGCGGAAATGCAAACTTGTGAACTTTTTGACACTTTTAGTCCCTGAAGGACCCAAAAGTTTATTTTAGCATACCGAACACCTCAAAGCCTATTTATAAGCTATGTGAAGGATATTTAAGGTATGTTTAACTTATGGTCATGTTCCGGAATGTCTGTTACAGTTCAAATTGGCATACTTTCGCAGTTTGTCAACTTTAGTCCCTGTAAGCGATTTAACTTGATTTTGCCATACCAAAGCCTTCAAAACTTATTTCTAAGTAAAGTAAAGGTTATTTAAGGTATGTTAAGCCTATGTCACTATTACGGAGTGTTTGTTGCATTAAACTGGTTATATTTACGCATCGGTGCGCGTATAACCTTCTAGAAAGCGATTTAGAGTTTGAAATTGAACAAGAATTGATATGTGCAAATGATACACATATTTTTACAAATCCCAAGTATGAAATATAATATTTCATTGGTTTGGTATTTGTTTGATGGCCGTGAAGGCACAGGTGTTACAGTCTCCCCTACTTTAGGAAATTTCGTCCCGAAATTTATTTAGAGGAAACTTGTGAGAGCTTGAAAACATGAAGTTGAAAAGATCGAACAATATTGATTAGGGTTCTGAACTTCTTGTAACCTTTAATAACATCATGATTGCAATGTAAGAGGGATACTTATATACAAGTATATGAAGCGTCATTGGTGCGTCCACCGTACCTCCATTACATCGTTCTCATTTTGTTATTGTTGTCGCTATCGGTTCTTACACATGATAAATCTTACTGGGTTTCTGTGCACTAAATTTCATAATTATGTACGCGTCCATAATTAGACAATTCCTTGCATAGTTCACTCAGTCCATTTTATAATATGTAGGGGAAAACCAAATGAACAATCCTGTGATGAGTGTGACTAGACCGCCATAGAGTCCTTTTAATTAAATCATTAAATGATCTAAATAGACTATCAAGGAGTCTGTCCAGCTACATCACTAGATGTCGTTCTTTAACCAAATTGTGAATCAATCTTTTTGATTAGACCACTAAAGGGTCTCTTATGAATCATGGAGCAGTACTATATAATCCAAGGGTCTTAACTATTACATAGAAGCCCATTAAGGATTGAAGGTAGTACCTTTTGAATATCCTGCTACGAATCCCTCATATGAAGATATGAAAGATCCTGCGAGGATTTGGATAACGGATATCCAGAGTATTAAAAACACAAAAATGCATAAAAGAAAACATAAGATGAATAAACACATAGTCACATAACCACAAAATTGTTTAACTAGAAGTTTGTTCTGCTAACAGAGTACATGTATTTAAAGCACACTAGGAATCCATCTCGTGGATTTCATTTGGCACTTTAAACATTATCAAGAATCTAACTATAAAGATAGAAAGATTTTTGAAGAGAAAATTCGATTTCGATTATAAAGAATCGAAATGTTCGAATTAAGGTACAAAAGGAATCCAATTAAGGACTCTGATTTGAATGATAATCATCCACAAGGATCTAATTGTGAAGATAAAAAGATCCCATATGAATTTTAGAAGTTGAAGATGTTTTGAAACCTTGCACTGGATGTGCTTAGGTCAAAACATGATGTAAAATGCTTATGAAGTTGAGATGCTAGATATGTCAAGGCGACATATGAAGCAGAATTTGAAGGTTGAGTAAATGTGTGAGGATAAATATATTTGGAAGACTATGCATGAGGTTCTTTTAAGAAAGATGTGTTTAACGTTTTTGAAACCTTATATATAATACTTTTTGAAATCATAAAGTAGGTGTATTAGGTAGATATATTTACAAAAATGTTTTAAAATCATGCGAGATGAATTTTGAAATTATGTATAAGGTTTTTGAAAGACATGAATGATGCTTTTCGAAATCATGCACTTGATAATAAAATGTATTGTGTTAATATTGTCTTCAGAATATATGAAATATTTTGAAATTTGAAAGGTTGGTTTTGATAACATGGCCAATGTTTTTGAAATAACATAGACAATGCATCAAGAAAAATTGTTTTCAAACTATATGAAATGTTTTGAGATCATGAAGATTGTTTTGAAATACTTGTATTGTGTATGTTGAAAAATCAAAACGTAATGGGTATGAGATTTGAAAATATCCTTAGTTATCCAACCAAGGATTTAAAGGTAAAGATGTGCTGAAGCATGATTACTCATAATGTCACTTTATTTTCTGTACTTTGTTTCTTAGAGTGAAACGAGTACTTAAAATTTTCGAGGGAATCATGAGCAATCATTTGAAAGAGAGAAATCACAAGAGTAGTTTATAAGGTACATAGTTCCTTGATGTAGGTATCATAGGAAAAGCCATACACACCTAGCAGGGGGTTGAGCTGGTTGGTTGGGGACGGCTTGGCCATTGTGAGCGACCACAGCGAAGTTCTGAGAAGCCTTTCACTTCTTTGACTTCTTAGGCGATCGTTCATCCATGGTCTTTGATTCCTCGATTGGTTTCTTGGCTGGTGGTGCTGTCACCTGACTAGGTCCTGCCTATCTTGGTGACTCTTGAGTGGCTTCATCCTTGAGATGATACATGGCAGTAGCTAATTCAACAGTCTTCAGGACTACTTCGCCTATTCGCTGAGCGAATTTGGCTGCTTGCTCAGATATCTGAGCGTCATCGTGATGAAGAGACATTCTTGAGGGAAAAGAAAGGCATAGGGAGAAACAGGTGAAAGTTTATTGGACAATCAAAACAGAATGATAACGCATGAAAATTGCGATCATTTGTTTGTTACCTAAGGCAAACAAATGAGACGGTGACTAATCAAGGTAAACAGGTCTTATTAATGTATCACTGAAGACATGCTCTCCTATAAGTGAACACTCATCCCAAGAATTCTCAGGTAAGCACAACTGGTCTCGCGTCTGATGAGATGTATACGAAGTGCTTGCCTAGACAGAAAACCCAGAATACAGGCATTCACCCTTCCAGTTTGCACGTGTTCACATTATTTAAAACCCAAAACCTTGACAAGATTTTGAAAATTCAAAGGGATTCGAAACCATATAACAGAGAGTTCAAAACCTTACAATAGAGGGTTCAAAACCTAGTAATCAATCATCCTAGAACAGATGATTAGTTTTCAAAGCGGTTCTGAAATTTATGTTCTTGTTGTGGTCGTCGCCTAAGGATAGGTGACGGTATTGTTTTATGACTAAACGCAAGTAAACTCGCGTTAGGGTCCTAAGAAGGTTATAGACTAGGTCAAAGCATTACTAATAACCTAATTCCCTATAACCATTGGCTCTGATACCATCTTTTCTGTCACACCCCGACCACGTAGAACATACCAAACGTGGCGGAAACATCGGGGAGTGTTGTAACAGAATTTATGTTTCACAACCATGGAAATTAAAGTTTCGTTTTATTGATTAAAAGTGTTACAATGTCTTAACAAACAAAGAAATACAACATAATTAACTAGTCTTGCATCTTTTATTGTCACTAAAGCCCAAGTCTGCCTATGTGTATCTTGATCATCTTATGCAACAGCTCCTGAAAAACACATGTGAAAATAGGTACGTCAGCATAAAAATGCCTGTGAGATACATAGGTTTTGTGAAAATAGGTTTCATGACTTATGTTTGAGAAAATGTTTAGTCATGAACCTTGTAATTTGCTTTGTCTTTGTAAATCATTTGAAAAACAATAAGTTCAGATGATATGTATAAATAAGAAAATAATGCATGGTTAAATGAGTAACCATGTAAAATGAGTTTGTAAAAGTTAAGTTGTTTGTAAAACAATGTATTGTGAAAGGTATGTTATTTGTATAAAATGTAATATGTATCAAACTGAAATGATTCAAATAACGCTACGATATATGTAATACCATACAAACACTTATATATAGGAAGTACCAGCGGCGTATCCACCATGCTTGTATTATATTACGCACGCATCGTTACTTAATCACTTAATCAAACCAAACCAAACAATGTAAGATGTCTATGTTTAAACCAATAGTCAAAAGTCCTTGTATAAACCATGTCAAATGTTGATAGTCCAAAAGTAGTCAAGTAATGTATAACCAAAATGATATGTATGGTAAGTAAAATTTAGACTACTTAAACCATAAGTAAAAATGTACAAAACAAAGTATTGAAGTAAAACTTGGTTTAAATCAAAGTTATGTTTTGTAAGATATATGCATGCTATACTGAATATGAACATTTATGCGGTCTTGTGAAAATTCATACATCCAAGCCTTGAGACAGACGGATAACTATGTAAAAGTGAGTTATCAAGAGAATATGTATTCGGATTCGGTCATTCCTTTCATCCCCTTTCCCTGGGATGTCCGGAACGGGATTTGTCAAGTCCTATGGTACCACTACCTACTAACGAACGGCATGATCGGTGTTAATGAATGTATAGTATAGTTTAAACAAACCAAATGTCATACCAAAATGTAAGCATGTTTTATGAAGATAATGTACCTAGTATGCTAGAGTAAACATACAGGGTAGAGCTGTAAAACAATGTGTCCATATGTTACTGGAACATATGCAACAGAGATGCAGTATAAAACAATGTACTAAGTATGCAAAGTCATCATACAAAGTAGAAAAGTCATGTAAAACAATGTACTAAGTATGCAAAGTCATCATACAAAGCATAGAACACCATGAAATCATGTACTATAAATGTACTAATGAACATAGCAAGTATATGATGTGAAAACAGGAAAACACGAAAGTAACAAGTAGGCACATGTGTTTCACCCCAAAACAGTTTGGAAAACAGTAAAAGAGGGGTCTATGTACTCACTTGAGAATGCTCAGTAGTCCTTGAGTAACAACCAAACAATGCTAGAGATCGCGGATTATCAAACGGCACCTAATATAGGTAACTATGTTAATTAACCGGACCTAGATCGGAAGATCGGGTAGCATTAGGGTTTGTAAACCAAACGAGTGTAGAGACTCGTGTCATTTGGTTTAACAAAGCCTACATACTAAATGAAACTTAACCTAAGTGTTTACGACCCATTACGACTCATTAAGGTAGCTTATGCTACTTTAACGCGTCGTTCGCGTAGAACGCGTACGGACCGTCTAACTAGCCCTATGACAAGTGTTATATGCCTAAACATGTTACATAATCAGTTATGTAACAAAGGTTTAGGTTACATATGCTTAATTACCAATTATACATGAAAAGGGTATTCTGGTAATTTACCTAAGGCATATAAACTACCTATCATACAACTACTCAAACGATGTGACCATAGGGTATAACCTCGGAAGGTTATTCCCTACCTACTATGGTCACCTAATGTGTTTGGTCGGATCCTAATGATCGACCAAATGGGTCGAGTTCGAAGGTATAGGCGATTTATTAGATCGCCTACCCTACGACTCTAGACAACGTGGTAATCAGTGGGCATAGTCCCAAGGGACTATGACCAACGTGATTACACTCACGTTGCGAAGTTCAAACGAACTTCGCATTGACCATTACTGGTCAACGCTGAAAGTCAAACAAAGTTTGACTTTCTGACTCGAAAAGCAATAAAATAAGGAAAAGAACGAAAGAATACTTACGAAGGGTCCCCGAATGCTAACCTCGATTCAAAAATCTCAGGTATGAAACAATAGTTTCAACTTAGAGTTTCTCAAATCAAAGTTCTTGTAAGTTTTGCATTGGGGTGATGGGGTATTTATAGTAATACCCGAACCGTTAGGATCGTTTTATGGAATAACGTGATTGAATCCCACCCGTACATGTGTTGGAAGGTTATGGTGACTAAAATTCCATCCCTATCACATGACTAGACAAATTAGAATGTGTGGTGGAGGATAGAACAGCTGCAATCTGATGTTAAATGCAGAGAACCTGGTCTGGGGCTGCTTTACGGACCTCAAAGCTGTTAATGTTGAGGTCCGTAAGGCTAAGTTTGGCAGATTTGGCAGATTTGGTCCCTGTCATGAAATCAGCCCATTTTCGACACGTTTAAGGCCCGTTAACCCCATTTCAAAGCTCTAAAATGAAGTTAAAGTATAGGGAACTTAAAATGTGTTCAAAAATATGTCGGATGTCGGTTCGTTTAGCCGTACGAACGCGATGTTCGCTTAATTACGACGGAATGCGCATAAGCGCGAAAAACGATCCAAATGACGAAACGAATGGATTTTTCTTATGCCGAACACTAAAATAAAATGTTTTAGTGCTTACATAAATTTTTGGATGTCCGGATGTATTCAGAACGTAAGTTATGCGCGGAAATGCAAACTTGTGAACTTTTTGACACTTTTAGTCCCTGAAGGACCCAAAAGTTTATTTTAGCATACCGAACACCTCAAAGCCTATTTCTAAGCTATGTGAAGGATATTTAAGGTATGTTTAACTTATGGTCATGTTCCGGAATGTCTGTTACAGTTCAAATTGGCATACTTTCGCAGTTTGTCAACTTTAGTCCCTGTAAGCGATTTAACTTGATTTTGCCATACCAAAGCCTTCAAAACTTATTTCTAAGTTAAGTAAAGGTTATTTAAGGTATGTTAAGCCTATGTCACTATTCCGGAGTGTTTGTTGCATTAAACTGGTTATATTTACGCATCGGTGCGCGTATAACCTTCTAGAAAGCGATTTAGAGTTTGAAATTGAACAAGAATTGATATGTGCAAATGATACACATATTTTTACAAATCCCAAGTATGAAATATAATATTTCATTGGTTTGGTATTTGTTTGATGGCCGTGAAGGCACAGGTGTTACAAAAACGTCACAAATTTGGAGAGCGAAGTAGATGTTTCAGGCGAGGTGATGCCAAGAACGCTTTCTTATCATCCGGAGGAATTGATAATCGGAGAACTGCAATCAGGCGTCCGCACTCGAAGACAGCTTGATCATGGGCTTACATGTTTTTAC
Organism: Helianthus tuberosus; assembly: GCA_030545235.1. Classification (NCBI taxonomy): domain Eukaryota; kingdom Viridiplantae; phylum Streptophyta; class Magnoliopsida; order Asterales; family Asteraceae; genus Helianthus; species Helianthus tuberosus. The sequence goes on from CM060408.1 coordinate 77,244,229, forward strand.
ACAACAGTTGCTCCTTTACAAACTGAATTCTCATTAAGTTGTTTTATCTCGCAGATAGAACCAAGGACGTACAAAGAGGCGCTTACTGAAGATTCATGGGTAAATGCAATGCAGGAGGAGTTAAGCCAATTCGAGAAGCTAGGTGTATGGAAGCTAGTAGATTTACCCGATGGTCACCGAAATATTAATACCAAATGGGTGTTTAAATGCAAGAGGGATGATCGAGGAGTTATCATTCGAAACAAAGCTCGAATCGTTGTCTAAGGCTTCAGTCAGCAGGAGGGGATACATTTCACCGAAGTATATGCCCCTGTAGCAAGACTTGAAGCAATCAGAATCTTCCTTGCATTCGCATCGTGGAAAGGATTCAAAGTTTTTCAGTTAGATGTGAAGTCGGTGTTTCTCTATGGCAAGGTGAAAGAGGAGGTTTATGTCGGACAGCCACCGGGCTTCACCGACCCAATTCACAAAGATAAAGTTTATCTCCTTGACAAAGCGTTGTACGGCTTACATCAGGCCCCGAGAGCCTGGTATGAGACCTTGTCTCAACATCTGTTAGCCAACCACTTCACTCGAGGAAAGATAGACGCCACTCTTTTCACAAAAGAAGTCGACGGGCATCTTCTGATTGTCCAAATTTACGTGGACGACATAATTTTCGGGTCTACAAATGAACAACTCTGCAAAGATTTTGAACAAGTTATGAAGCAGAAGTTTGAAATGTCTTCAATGGGTGAGATGAAGTTCTTCTTGGGACTTCAAGTTGATCAACTTCCCGAGGGAACTTTCATACATCAAACAAAATACGTTCATGATGTTCTGGAGAAATTCGGGATGTCAGGAATGTCACCAATGTCCACCCCATTAGCGACGAACCATGGGATAAACCCTGATCTCACCGGAGAGAAGGTAGATGAAACATTGTATCGTTCCATGATCGGCTCGTTAATGTACTTGACGGCATCAAGACCGGATATTATGTACCCAACCTGCCTCGCGGCTCGATTTCAGTCAAATCATAGAGCTTCGCACATGGTAATTGTGAAAAGGATTCTACGCTACCTAAAAGGAACTCCATCTCTGGGGTTGTGGTATCCAAAAGTTGGCGACTTCATGCTCGAAGGATATTCTTATTCTGATTTCGGATGCTGCAAAGTCATTGCTAAATCAACAACAACGGGGTGCCAGTTTTTCGGACCACGATTGGTCACCTGGCAATGCAAGAAGCAGACCTCTGTCGCTTTATCCACTTGTGAAGCTGAATATGTATCTGCTAGCAGCTGCTGCTCTCAGATCTTGTGGATCCAGCAACAGATGAGAGACTACGGTTTGCAATTTCTTAACTCCCCTATCTTTGTTGATAATGAGGCAGCAATTAACATAACAAAAAATCATGTTCATCACGCTAAAACAAAACACATTGAAATTCGTCATCACTTCATCCGAGACTGTTTCGAGAAGAAGTTGATACGAATAGAGAAAATCCACACCGATGAACAAAAAGCTGACTTACATACCAAAGCTTTTGACAAAACTCGCTTTAAATATCTTTTGAAACTTAATGGTATGAAGTTGCTATCGGATGCGGAGGAAATTGTTGGCGTTGATGAAGGTGCCACTATAGATGATGTTGAGAAACAATCTGCAATGGTTTGTCGAATTTTTACTTGTTTTGGTTTTTAGGGGGAGATAGTAGTTTTATTTTCAGAAAATACAAAAACAATAAAAAATTCGAAAAAGCCAAAAACATTAGAAAATTTCAAAAACCCAAAAACATGATAAAATTTCAAAAAGAGTTTGTGTAAAAAGGGAAAATGATAGTACATCAGCTAGACAGTTACTGTACGCTAAAGAAATGGAAAGTTCAAATACGTTAAACAGTCTCACTAATGATGTGTCGATAGATTTTTACACATTTAGTAGATTTGTTCGGGATATAAACCTAAAATCTTACTTGCTTATTTCGTGGGGTACACTACTTGGATATATAGGTAACCCCTGAAATCTCGTTTGAAAGGTCTCATAATCTGATATACTAGGTTTTTATTCTCAATGATGTCTGGGGTATTATTCCGGGACTTCTGCTGAATGGTAGTTCTGACCTAGTCCCTGGATAATACTTTTTGCAAATGCTTGAAACATAGCATTAAACCCTCAGCATGTTGAAACAATAAAATTGATAAACGCTGCTGTTGTAGCAAAAAGATCCTCTAAAGGGGACACACCTTAAAGTCGAAGCTGATATCTCTCTGCGTATACAGAAGTATCGACCTGAGATCCCTCGGCCCTCGCATACCTAAATTATGTACATATATCATTGATGTTTACTCACATGTAAGACTGATTATTGGGATTCTGGATACGGGAGTATATTCAAGAGGTGGGACACGCGTATAAGTTTAAGTCTCTAAAACACTAAAACCGTATCCTGAACAGATTGAAATGTGTGTAAGAATTTAAGATGGACCAGTATATCGACAATCAAGGTGAATTGTTTAATGTTTGGCATGAAATTAAGCTTAATGGTACTTGTAACTTGTCGGAAGCTGATATGATTCCCTAACACACTCACCAAAAATATGTTTGTAAATAGTTTACATTTACAGTTCTTTATTTCTGTTTTCATTTCTAGTCTATTTGCTTCATCAAAAATCCCAAAAAGATTTTATTTTTCTGCTTTATTTTCCGACAAACCAAAGTGGAGAGTTGATCTTCTGATTCGAAAGTGATAGAAGATGCAGGAAGTTTCTGGGATGGAAGATGAGTTTGGAGTTAATTATGACTAATCTGTAATTGAAAATGTGAAACACAAGTTCATTAAGTTGATACTTGTAATTTTTCAGAAAAATGTTTGAACAAAATTTTCAAAAGTCAGTATGTTTTGTTTCAGGACAACCAAGGTCATTAAGTTGGACTTGGTCGACAAATTAAGTACCTTGGGTCATTAGTTTGAACCAAGCAACTTAAGTGGATTTATAAAAACTGGCAAAAGTTGAGAAAAATCAAAGTTTTTATTGAAAAGGTTGAAGTGTGCCTCATTCGGATGTTCATCCGGACGGGTAGCCATACGCACGGATGGCAATGCGCCCGGGTGACCATACGCATCTGTTGTTAGTATAAATAGAGGGTCAAAGAGTCAGTCAAAGCTATACGCACACATGATACTCTTTCTCTCTCACACTTTGACTTTCTGATTTCGGAATTCTTTGCACGGATCCTTGTTTTCGTTGGTTTGCACAACATTAGCAATGGCAAAGGTATGTTTTTCTTACTCAAATCTGCAAAAATCCATTGTTTAATGTCTGTTCATCACGTATCTATTCTTTCGGAGCTTTAAATCTTAGATCTAGCCTGTGTTAGTTCGTTTTGTCATGAATAAATCATAGGTTTGTGTTCGGAATGCTTAGATCTAGGATTTTACCGGTTTAATTTGTGTTATAACATGTTAAAATCTGATAGATCTGATGTTTGGACGGTACGTAGTGTCGGCTAGGTTTTTGTGAAATTGACCTGTGAATAAGACGTTTTAGACATCATTGAACATAGGGTTTTGATCACGTTAACATCCTCTATGTAGATCTGTGTTCAATTTTAGATTTTGCCATAGAAAATTTTTGATGTTCATAAACTGTTCTTCACCTGTGACTTGTATCCGCACGCACAACTTGTACGCGCGTATGGCAATCCGTGGCAAGTCATGCTGTACGCACGTATGATAATCCGTAGCTATGTCATGTTGTACGCGCGCATAGCAATCCGTGGTAAGTAATGTTGTACGCACGTATGGCAATCCGTGGCAAGGACAGGCTGTACGCGCGCATGGCAATCCGTGGCAATGACATGTTGTACGCATGGATGGCAACTCGGGGCAATGTTATGTTTTACGCACGGGTGGCTATTCGGGGCACAGACAAGTTGTCCGCACGGACAACTTGTCCGCACGGACAACTTATCCGCACGGACAAGTCATGCGTACGGATAACCATTCAAGTGTCATACCATACAACAAGTCTTTCTTTGACAAAAATATTTTGAAATCCCAAAATTTTTAAAATGAATAAAATTTCTGTAGGATTGGGATAAAGCTCATAATATATATTGTGTATTGGATGAAGTGTATACCGAAAACACAATAGTTCAAGATGTTGCAAAATTCTTGAGGGAAAGTAGAATTTCTAAGGCCTTAACTGATAAGACAGTAGCTTATGAATCTCATGTGAAACGATTTTGGAGTGCTGCAAGATACGAAGAAACTGATAAGACCATTTATTCTGCTGTATCAAAGAAAGATGAGAATGGAAAAGATGTAGATTTGGAGATGAAAGTGACAGTTGGTGTTATAAGAAGAGTGTTGAATTTAGGAGACAATGATAGTGATCCAACCATAGTTTCTGAACGTTTAGTAAAAGGATTGTGGTGTAGGATGGGTTTTGCTGGTAGTGTGAATGGAAGGATGCAGAAGACAAGTTTTAGCCACGCTTATAAATTCATGGCTCATTGTGTGCTTCATGCTTTGTCACACAGAAAAGGTGGATATGATGAAACTCAAGACTATATCATGAATATCATTGCTTGTCTTGTACTGAACAGACCATATAATATCTCTCAAGTAATTTTTGATCACATGTCTGAGAATGTAAAGGATGGAAGCAAGAGGTTCCTTATGTATCCTAGGTTTGTCCAGATGTTGATAGATGATCAGTTTCAAGGTTTAGAAAAGAGAAGTAATAACATTTTGGGCCTAAGGCACATGACACCTGACACAATCAGCAGGTTGATCAAAGGTCCAAATCCTGGAGCAAAGAGAATGATCTGCAAAATTTCAAATCCAAACTATGTAGCTCCAGAGAATGATGCGTGGAGACATGAAGATAGCAATTCTGATAATGAAGATGACAAGATGAGTTTGTTCTATAAGAAAGATACAAGATGGTGGTGTATCAAAGATGGAAAGAGAAAAAGAACTCCAAAGACGTCCCCTGCAGTTTCTATTCCAAAGATTGTAAAAAAAGGGTATTGTGAAAGGGGGAGTCATAAGGAAATTAGAATTTTATCTTATGAAAATTTCTAATGAATTTGTGAAACATCTGTTTTGCAGGGTCTTCTGGAAAACAGCAGCACAAGTTGATAGATGAAACTGTTTTGGAACCATCAACAGTTATTCAAGAAGGTGCTGAATTGTTATCACAATCTCTTCAAAGTTTCTTAAAGAAGAATGAGGATGCTGCTCAAGGTGTTAAAGATCAAGAAGGTGTTAAAGATCAAGAAGGAGTCGTTCAAGATCTTTCAAGTGATGATGATTCTGAAACCACAATATCAGAATCTGAACTTGATCCACTTACTCTTGGCAAAGGAAAAGCTCAGTTGAAGAAAAGGTCTCCAAAGAAAAAGAAAGGGTCAGACGAAGAAGACTCAACTTATGATCCTGAGAATCTAAAGAAACTAATCAAGAAAAGAAAAGCAGATGTAGCAGGTCTTATTCCAAGAAGTGTTCGAGCAAGAAAAAGCGAAAGTCAAGTTCAAAAGGAACATGATGGTAAAGATACTCAACATGTTGAATCACCTCAACCACAAGAAACAGAAGCCGAAAAGCAGACTAGTCACGATGACTATGTTGAAGTTACTGATGCTGGAGTCTTTTATTCACAGTTTCCAAAAGTACCAGAAAACATAGAGATTCCAGAATCGTCCTCACGTCCAAGAAACTCAGATGATTTCTTTAGCCATATGCCATCTGCTTCAGGAGATCCGTTGGAAGATCTGAATTTTGATGATGACTTATTCAACAATGAAGCAGTAAGAGTTCTGGCAAAGAAAGTCAAAGATCTTGAGAAAGAGAAAGAAAAAGCTGATAAAGAACGTGATCTTTTATTGAAGCAAGTTAAACAAATAATGAAAGCTCATGATCAACTCAGATCGGTGATAATCTTTCATGAAGAAAACACAATGAAGAAATTAAAGGAAGACGGAGATAGTAATACTAAAGTGATCGAAGCTCTTATGGCAGAAATTTCTTCATTGAACAAAAATCTCCAAGATGCAAATCAAACACTCACTCAGGTGTTCAGTGAAATGAGTGAATCTACTTCAAACGAAATGAAAGCAATGAAGCTGGAGATGGAAGCCATGAAAGCTGACAAAGTGATGAAAGATGAACCACTCAAGATGTTATATGCTGTTGTGGAAAATCTTTTGAAGAAGGATGTTCATGCTGCTTACAATGAACTTGAAGTAAGAAAAGTTGAAGAGAGAAGACTTGAAAGAGAACGAAGACTAGCTGAGGATGCTATCCAAAAGAACAAAAGTATAATTGAAGATGTTCAAGAAGCTGGTGGTTCTTCTCTTCAAGTTGATGCTGAAATGATTGATGCTGAACATGCTCAAGAACAACATGCTCAAGAACAAGTTGCTCAAGAACAAGTTGTTCAAGAACAAGTTGTACATGATCAAGATTTCATGTTGGTTGGAGAGCCTTCTCAAATCATTGATTCTGATGAAATCATTCGTAGAGTTGCTGTTGCACAAAAGAAGAAAAAGTCCAAAGAAGTGATGCTACTTGAATGGAAGACAAAGCAGTTTGTTCTTGTTGGTAAAGCTTCTACTGTGCCACTCAACGTAAAAGATGGTCTTTACAGAATGAAAGTTATGAAAAGGAGAAAAGAAGCGAAGAAGGCTCGGGGTGAAGAAGTTAGTGATTCTGATGAAGAACTTCTTGGAGAAGATGAAGAAGATGAAGATGAGGAGAAAAACGACGATGATGAGAAAGACGATGATAATAAGAAAGATGATGATGATAAGAAGAATGATGACAATGATCAAGGTTCGTCAGGATTGATTGTGAAGAATCCTATTGATGAACAAAGGGTAGAGGAGTTTCTGAATGATCAGATCAACGAACAAGAAGATGATGATCATCAAGAAACTTCTACTTCTGGAATGCAACACTTGGATCAGGTATTCCTCTCAAATCCCACTGTCATTTTCTTACAAGATAAAAGTCAAGAAGTGATTGAGATTAGAAGAACAAGGGAAGAGATGTTAGAGGAATTGGGTTTGCAAGAGGGTAAATTTAAGTTCGATATTGAAGATGAAATTCCTGAAACTTCTGAAGATGTATTTGAAACAAGATATGCCTTTGAAGCTGATAATTACAATGATGTAATCGTTGAAGATGCTTTAGATTCATCTGATGATGAAGTTCGTTTTCATTATTCTGGGATTGATGCAACATTTCCTTCATTGTCGGAAATGTTCAAGGATCGAAATGAAGAGGAAATTAGAAGGAAGATAGTGGAGAAAGTGTCTGCAGAAGGTATTCCAAATACTATACCGAGAGAAAATTTGGCAGAAGAAAGAAAGAAATGGTACAAAGTCATGCCTAAAGAGAGAAAGAAACTTCGGGCACTACAATTCTTTACACACGACAAAGAACTCTCTTGGGGTGACATTCTCTCATGGGGATATTTGGAAGACTTGAAAGTTTATGCAATCAGAAGAGAACAGGGAGTACAGTATTTTGAGTTCTTGTCTGATATCAAAACTCTACCCTGGTGGGATATAGATGAATTGGTAAAAACAAAGAACATCAAAGAATTCTACCATGGGTTAGATGTAAAGCAACATGATCAAAGGTTATGGAATTTCGTGAAGCTGCAAGCTGAGAAAAGATATCCTGATTGGAAACCACACTTTCCTCAACAGATTGTCAGAATCTTAGAAAGTGGTGAAAAGGATATTACTCTGGATATCAAACCTCCAAGTTGTTTGAAGAATATGCCTTTAAGGGCGATGGAGCAAGATTTCCACGATAAGTTTGAAGGGTGGTTGTATAATCAAACTACAGCTGAAGCAATAATCTCTTTAAACAACAAGTCCACGGGAGAAGCTAGAAGAATCTGTGTGTTAGATCCTATGTGGCTTGTCAACTGCTCGAAGAAGGATATCGATTGTCTGTTCTACAACAAGATAGTTTACGAGAGACCTGATAGAGAGCAAGCTTTGCAATATCAAAAGGTTGTGGATGTTTGTTACGCAAAAGACATAAACTCTGGAAGATACTGGAAGACTAAATGGATAGATCTAGAGATTGATGAGTTCTTGAAAGTATACAAGCGTGAACAACGTTCCAAGAAGATTGCTGAAAGAGCTGCTGAGAGGGGAAAACGTAAATTGGGAATTGTTCCTCCAATAGATCAAACACCAATTGAATCTGAAGAAAACAAAATTCCAAGATGGGAAAGGAAGCGTGATGGAGATCCTGTCTACAGACATTGGTGGTTGACTGAGGGAAGACAAAAGCGAAAAAGAATGTTGGAGGAAAGGGCACAGAAAAGAAGAGAGAAAGCGCGTGAGCAAAGACGCAGCAGAAGGAATTAAAGACTATGCTGGAAGGTACTACAGCTACATCCGAGGGGGAGTCTGTTAGTACATTACGTCTGTAGCTTCCGTCAGCATGTAGTCATATTTTGTATTCTGTGTTTATGTATATAGTCTGAATGTATGTATGTAGTTAGTAGGACAACTCGGGAATAGGTTATGTATGTAAAAGTGTTGTTTGGGACAAGTTCAACACGTGCGGATGGCAATACGCACGTATAGCAATACGCACGGATGACTTATCCGCACGGATAAGTCATACGCGCGGATGACCATACGCTCGGGTTAGTCATACGCACGGGTAGCCCACCAGCACGTACAACACTTGTTAGCTTCCTGAGTTTGTCTATAAATAGAAGGTCCGGTGCTACTTTGTTAGAACTTTTGGACACGCACGGATAGTCTGTACGTTCACCGGAACTTTGTGATTTTCAGAACGACTAATAGAACGAACAGACAAGCAGTTAAACGTTGAATTCTCTGTTGCACAAATCTGTGATTCGTCTTAATGGATTCCGCACACTAAGACGAAATCGATTCATCTTGTTCCTACGATCAGATCCTGTATCAACGGGACCAACATATGGCAACTCATTTTGTGTCATAATATTTAAATTAAAACATGAGTACCAAGTATTTTAAGGTTTGTTAGCAATCAATCTTGATATGTTGTTAAAACAAACTTGAGTTTGACATGACCTTGACACTTGTACCATTTCCTTCTGATCTATTTTCAAGGATAATATCACCAAAAATAAGGGTTCTACATCCTGACAGGTGTTTGTAACGTTTGCTATAAAAAACAAGTAAAAGTACAAAATATATCACTCTTGGGGAAAAATAAAGAATAATATATCCTGTTTTATTTGAGAAAAAACCTTTTATTAAAAAAAAATTAAAGGTTTTCTGAAAACAACATCAAGAGGATTTGGTATACTTTTTAGTTAAAAACTTGACATATGACCATAATCACATCTAACTCAAGTTTAGGAATATGGTCAGTGTTTGAAAATATATTTTAATAATTTCTGCTTGAGACCATTTCCTTGTCTGTTGATTGCAAATATGAGGAGACATGTTCACATAAGTTTTGAAAGCCCTTTTATAGACCTCATTATCATGTGATGATTTTGAGAAATTTTGTCTAGTCCTCTTGTAATTTTAATCACTGGTGATGTGTTTGTTACCTGAACTTCCGTGAAATGCACACAGTTGCTTGATGACCATTGTTAACCCAATTTTGTGGACTCTAAAGTGTTTTATATTTATGCTCTTTTCTTTTGACTTCAAAAGTTTTGAGATAAACACACTTTTGAGTTTTTGTGATTTCTTCTTCCCTTTTTACCCTTCCCATTCATAAGTACTGAAATACTCACTGGGAGGTTTTTAAGGGAGGAATACTTAAGCCCAAAATCATTTTGCAGCAATGTTTTGAGAGATCTGTTCACATTTGTACATGCTTATACTAAATCTCACATTACATATGATTTGGACTATTTTAACATCTGATTTTCTTAATGTATTTTTAACAACATTGATTTGGTCCTTTTTAACAGGACTCTCAACCTGTTTTTCAATACATAAGATCTAAATAACTAAAGTTTTAATTTCCCTCTTTCAATGTTAACAAAAACATCAATGTTTTGTCAAATTGATTGTTAGATCGAATTTGACTGTCCAGGCTTTGATACCAATTGTTAGGATCGGAGGCTCTCATGATTGTGTTTGTTTGTATAATTTGAACAATGAATGAATATGAAATAATATAAAGTGCAACGGAAATGGAAACAAACTTTATAAACACAATCAAAAAGGGAGAATAGTTTTTAGTAAACACATCCTTATCATTGAGTCGAATGATTACAATACAGAAATGATTACAGACAAGCTTACATACTAAAACTCCCCCTCAGCCTGATGCTCCCCGGTTGATTGCTCAAGATGAAAGGATTGGAGGAGAAAAAACTCACTCAGTCAATCAAATGTAACAGTACATGACACTGTTCCATTTATAGGCAAATCAAACCACTGAAGCATCTAAGCTGACGTCACCATGAAAGTGACATCTAACAACCTAACAACCTTTAACCACTGTTCTAATACAAACACTGCTAACTTAACCACTGATTCTATACAAAACAAGTGACACACTAAACTACTGCTTTCTCCTTCCATCAGCACAGATGTTTGACTATCAGTGCTTTCCTCAAAGTTGATCAGTCCTTGAGTGGGCAGTCCTTTAGTCAACAATAGTACTTAGATAGCATCAGTAGATTGAACCAGCAGTGTTTAATTCTTAACAGTCTTCAGGGCTTCATTAGCAGTTTGAAAGACAGCAGCTGTTGTATACGGACAGTGAATAGAGGACATCAGATATTATAAACACTTTCAAGGGGAAAGCCTGGTGTAAACTACTGCTTATGATGAATCCACTGTTGTGAACCAGTTTTGGCTTTAATTATATGTTCCTCTGATAGGGTTCAATCCCAACAATCTTAGATATTTCACCCACCTTTGCAAGTGGTGAAAGTTGGTGAATGTTTAAACAACTAGTTACTTTAGTTCTTAACCATTTCATCTCATTTTACACCTTACATTTCACACACTTAAGCTCTCATCATCCACCACCATTTTAGCCAAGAACACCCATCAAACACCTTCACTTTTATGCCTTTTCCTTGATGATCAAGATGGATTTTCATGGAACTTAGGAGGATCTAAAGCAACCACAAGTTGAAGCAAGCATTTCCTTCCATTCAAGAGCTTTCAGTCATCAAGATCATCCTTTTTCTTTGCTTTTATCATCATCTAGATCATCCCTAGCCACAAGAGCTAGAAGTAAGCCTTCTAAATCTCTTTTTCATACTTGTTTATATATATATATATAGGGTCAGGATTTAGAGAAAACGGTGAAAAGTGTGAGAACGGTGAGAACGCTTATGGATCGTCCGATCAAAACAATCCATGGACTAGATTTCGCGGTGGCGTATTCGTAAATAACAACAATTTTATTATGTGGGACGCGCTTCATTAAGGGTAAAAGGGTCTTTTACCGCTCATATACAAAACGCCATCAAATGATAAAACGCCATACAAAAAAATAAAATGCCATTAAAAACAAAACGTCAAAAACTAGTAATAAAACGCGTTAAATATTACAGGAAGATGAAACAACACAGTAACTGAATTTCAGTTATTAACATTTATTAGAAGAAATTCCCTCCTAAATTACGCGCCAAAAACATCATTATATAAACATCATTAACCAAAAATGCCAACTAAATCAAAACGCCAAAAATGGCAACAATCGTTTCGTGGAGATACACTCTGGGAATCAGGCGATACGTCCTGCTTTTTGACAACAGAAGGAGAGTGTATGTTAAGACGGTCAGTGCAATTCTGAAAACAGAAGAAGAGATACAGAGGCGAATCTTATCAATTGGTATCGCTATAGACAACGAATGCCATGAAACGCATATGCTTATGAAAGCATTAACCAGCAAATTGGGACGAATCAAAGCAGATGTGAAGCCAGACCCTGTCATGACCTCATGGCATTTTGATGATGAAACAGACATGGTGACGGTTACATACGACAGCGGAGAGCAGGAAGTGTACTGGCTTGAGAACATCATGACAAAGCAGCGTCTGGGTTTCATGGAAGAATTGAATAACGCCACTTGCACCAACACAGAAATTGACTCAAAATTGGAGTTAATGCAAGACATGTTCAGGTGGAGGGTTCAAAATCTTCAGGAACAAGAAGCTGATGAAGGTGAAGGTGATGACATGGAAGAAGATCCAGATGAAGACTCCGAGGAGGAAGAAGATGAAGGAAGTGATGGATACTATTCAGATAAAGTACCTTCTGACGAAGGATTTTAATTTTTTTTCCTCTTTTTTTTCTTCTGTGTAATCTTCTTTTTGTTTTTTTAAGATAATTAAATGATATATTTCTCCCTTTATTAGCAAAACGCCTAAAAATACTTATTCCTTACAAAACGCCAAAAATAACAAAAAATATTTTTCCTGCTTAATATTTTATTTACTCTGTTATTGTATTTTGTCATCTGGGTCTGCATAACGCCATTTAAAAAACGCCAAACTTAGAGGATGGGACGTCTATAACACATTAAATACAAAAACAGTAACTGAAAAGACAGTTACTTTATTACTATCATTTATTACAATAAAAATTCCCGCCTAAACTGCGCGTTAAAGAAGTCCTATAAGAGAGGAGTCTATACATAATGAAATTAATCACACCCAGAAAACACAAACGCCATATACTCTAGAAACCAATCACTTTAAAACGCCACAGGTGGCAAAGCTTTCACTGAAATGGTCCTTCTTCTGAGAGGGTTAACTGAATAATATTTTGCTGAATGAAATGGACAAATATTCAAGAAAAAGAGACTGATGACAGTGATATGCCATCATGTGAGCTTTGTTCTTGATGACTATAGGCATGGAATAAAGGAATCAACAAAAGTGTAAAATTCTATTTTAGACTCCATTATTACAAATAGCATCAAGCAAGAGTTGATCTTCAATGACATGCCACCAAAAAAGAATATCACACCAAAACACAGAATGCCACTAAGCAGATTCTTCTGAAAAAGACGGGGTTTATGTAGGAAAGTTGGAATCTAGCTAAAGAATTCAAAAAAGGTTCAAAACGCCAAAAAAAAATTCAAGAAGGAAGAAGCTGATTACAGTGAAGATTTGGAAGAAAAATTAGATTACCATTTTTTATTATTTTTGTTTTCATTTTATATTGTTTTGATATCGAGTTATATGTTGTTTTGTTATCTAATCCTCTAAAATAAAATAGATTATTATATAAAATGCCAAAAACTACAAACACCAAAACGCTAGTAGATTGAAAACTGGGAGAACAGCTGCTGGCAAAAGCACCTTGTAAATGGTATTAAAACGCCAAAAAATTCACTAAACGCCAAAAAAAATTGGTCTTATTTTAATCTTATGCAAATATTAATGACTCATAGTGAATTATTAAACAAAACGCCACAAACGCCAGAAAACGATATAACGCCAAAAAATTATATATGTGACACAAAAACAATTACTTCAACGCCAAAAAGTGTAATAAATACAATTAACGCCAAAAAAACCTAGACGCCACAAAATATTATACCGCGTTGTGAAAATAAAAGAAGAATGAAGAGACAAAAAAGCCCCTCCGTCCTTCTCTATGCTGCGGGACACGTGTTGGGCAAAGATGCATTCTCACCGTTCTCACACTTTTGAGCTTTTTCTCCTGAACCCGTTTCTCTCTATCTCTCTCTCTCTCTCCCTCTCTCTCTCTCTCTATATATATATATTGTTTAAGAACAAGTTATAACTAAAAGAATCATACAAGAATAAGTTGAAAATACAAAGAAGCAAATTAAAAATCATCATATAAAAGATTGTTTATGTTATGATTTAAAGCTTATTACTTACATATTTGATCTAGTTATGATGAATATCATATGAAAAAATTGTTAGATGATGTTTAAAAACATGATCTAACAAGTCTACATGAAAGTGTTAAAAAGGGTTATGTTAAACATAATGTTTAATGGATGATCATAATCTTTGATATTATTAAATTGAATAAAGTTTTTCACTAAAAATTATGCTTTTACAAGATTTATAAAAAGAAACATATAAGATGGGTTTTGTATAAAAGTTTAACAAAACTAGAAGTAAAGTATGATTTTTGAACTAGTAAACATATATAAAGATCATACTAAAACCCTACATGATTATGAGTTCATCTTGTTAAGTTTATGTTATAAATCTCATGTGCTTTTGCTTAGAAATAAGATGAGTAAATTGTTGGTGATTTTGAAAAGAATAAGATATGTTTTATTAAACATGACAAAGTTTGTATTTCAAAGGAAATATGGCCAATTTTTCTTAGAAATCACATGTTATAAAAACTATCATTTTTGAAAAAATATTTACTAGAATAAAAAGATTTGAAAGAATAGTTTTTATAAAAGCAAAACTAGATATAAATATATATTTTTGAGAAAATATATATTTAGTGATCTTAACAACTTATGTGCTATGTGTTATTTGATTGTATTAGTTATATACATGAAAGTTAGGAACTTGAATACAATGATACAAATAAACACAAGACACATTACAACTAAAGTCTTACAAGACTACATATAAATACACCTTAAAAGCAAATTACGGACGATCCGGGTATTCGGATACAACTTATGGACAAATCGGACTTACGGACAAATAAACGGACTATATAAGTATTTCAGACTATAATATGTAATATATCAAAGACTTGGTAAACTATGTTTTCTAAACCGAACAAGTAACCATATATTTTTCACAAGTATACAAAATATATTACTTATGGTTTATCTTAAAAAGGTATTGTTTTTGAAATGTATGAAGATATATATACATTTCCTAACATCTAAAAAGAATTATTTTGGTGAAAAACTAAAATTATATTTTTAGAACCAGTCTTAAAAATAGATTATTTTTAAGATGATTTTTAAACCTTTTACCAAGCATAGATTATATATTTATATGAAATATATCTTAGAATATATAAGTATATACATTCAAAGAATACAAGATCACGTGTAATGAACACGAGGATATACGTATTCCTATACGTACAACTATACACTCACTCACATCACTAACACTTGGTGAAAATACAATTATACAAGTATGCCCATATATGGGAATTATTTATACACATACAATTTACTCATACGAGACACATTCACACATATACAATTTATTCATACAAAACACGAAGTCAAGAAGACTTGATCCGATAATACAACTCACAAGATACAAGAATATATATATTTGGCGAAATATATATTAAACAGTTATCAATTAATTCATCAAAGACACAGTTCAACGAATAACAAATACATACAAGTCTTAACACATATTCAAGATAAAAGACTTGTACATGAGTCATTACAAAGACCGAAGTGTCTAACAAATCTAGGACCTTTGTAGGTCGTGATACAATTCAATACAACTGCAAGTGAGGTTACAATTATATACAGTTTACGGAACGCAATTCTGTGAGTTCATGTCCCCTATTCATTTTAAATGCTTTACAACTTTACAACTATCGGGGAAAATACATGTTCATAGTATGATAAGTCATGGAATGAAACACTTTAGATCATGTGCGAATAGGGTTATACAACTAAGCACTATTAATCCAGTTTGGACCTAGGTACAAAGGGTTAGATCTAATGGGTTTTCGCGAGCCCCACTCTTGGTCGTGGACCCATACAGAAGAGTGCGTTTGTGTCCCAGTCGAGGATAGTCGACACAAAATCGTCTAGGTTTGGATTGCTTCCTATTTCGTCACACATATTAATGTCCTTGCAAAACATTAATGATCAACGATTTCATTGACGCTTTACATACTACATCTTTACATACTGGTTTTCATCTTATACAACTCACATTTTACAGATTCATCTTATACAACTCACATTTTACAGATACATTTTATACAACTCACATTTTACAGATACATCTTATACAACTAAACTGCATGAACTCGCCAACTTTTGTTGATGTTTTCAACTTAACATGTATTTCAGGGAATTAGTGGACAATGTCGGGGATTTTAGACAAGAAAACAAGTATCAAGACTCCATGCCACCTTTTGAAGGGTTTGCCGATTATATACCGCCTCTTTGCGGCAATATAGTGGTCAAAGCCTTAACATTTTAGAACTTGCATTTTGATGTATGAAACTATGACAACTTATTTTCATTTGATGGTTTGTAATCAATACACTTAACGTATGTTGCGCATCTTTTGAAACGATTATGGCAATGGCATTGGAGCTTGTTTTATTCATTTAGTATGTTCACTTATATTATTATGCATTGAGAACCAATCAGATCACACCTCGCGCTTCCCCTATGAGCGGGTGTGACATATCGCGTTTTCAACTGGCTATTTTCATAGCGTTTTTCTGAACTGGGTGTTTTTTATGGCGTTTTCAACTGAGTTTTTATGGTGTTTTTTTTAACTGCGTATTTTATGGCGTTTTCAACTGGGTATTTTTCATGGCGTTTTCTAAACTGCGTGTTTTTATGGCGTTTTTATTTGAACACCCAGTTCATGTTATATTTTTTAATTTCAAAATATAGCAATAGTATACTCATTAGAAAGATAATAAAACACTCGATTTTATGGTGTATTTTAAAAAAATAATCACGTATAGGAAAGTTACGAGAGTTTTAAAAAGATGGTGGAATATGCATGTGAGTGGCATGTGCATGGTCTTTGACATGTGAGTGGCATGTGCATGAGCATTTTGACAATATTACCCTTAGTGTAAGTTAGCATCAACGTCACATGTCAACACCAAAATCGTTCTCACCGTTTTCACACTTTTAGGCGTTTTCCCTAAATCCCACCCCTATATATATATATAGGATGAGGATCATTTCTAAACACTAATTATTGTGAGAACAAAAAGAACAACTCTAAATCACTAAATTTTGGGATTTAAGGTTCCTATTTTTATTTTCATGTTTATTATATTCATATGTGTATTATATATACATTAAAAAATCATATAACTTTACATACGCATAGCCTACATACATGTAGATAATTTAACCTACACATAACATACATATGCGTAGTTTATATAAAAACTGAAAATTTTCCATATTTTGTTTTGAATTATAGGGTGAGAAACAATAAATCTTACATTTGTAACATTTTCATTTACTTTTTAGGTTTTCAGGATTGAAAAAAGGGTGATTCATTTTGTTCTGCGTGTTCTCACAATATTTAGTGTTCTGCATAGAACATTTCCATATATATATATATATTGAATGAAAATATATATATAATAACAAGGCTCGGTGAAATTGTATACGATTTCGGACAACAAAATATATATTTTCGACACCATATAAGAAATATATATTTACAACCAATGTTAAAAATATGTATTATTTTTAAGGAATCTCAAGATATATTTCACAAGAACGTAATTCCGGAAAACCAACAAAAATACTAAGTGTGGAAATATTCCAAGAAATACAAGTATAAATGCATACATAAACGTATAAATACGTGTCCACGTATAACCTAACACTTAGTGAAAATGCAAGCTTATAAGTACTATACATGTATATACGTATACGTATAAATACGAAACAAGTACACATATACAAGGCAATGTTAAAAATATTATTTGTAACAAACATCGACAAGTAAAAATATATTTATTTTAAAAATAAATATATCTTGACAAATGACTGTAACACCTCGAAAATTTATGTCCAATAATGTATCGACATGTGTCATAAGCTTTAAACGTGTGAAAGATTACTTTAGAGGGACTAAAGTTAACAAACAAAGAAAGTATGTGAATATAAGGGTTCAAAGTGTCAACAATGGATAAATATATTTTACAATAACCCTACACAATGTTTATACCCACAAACAAATGAATCATAGATCATACGAAGCTAATTGTGGAAGAAAGTGAGAGATTACAAACTACAGGGGTTGAAAGTGTCAACATGTTTAAAGTATACCTCTGAGTGACCATTTAGCGAACCCAAAGCTTTGTAACGGTTAATTATACTCACTAGAATATGTGATAAAAATTTCACGAGGTTTCGATAAAGTATGAGAAAGTTATGACGATATTCGTATACGAGGGGTTAAAAGCGTTAACGTTGAAATTTATGACCTTATGGGTGATAAAAAAGTTAACCAAAGACTTAACCAAGTTTGTATAAGTCTTAAGGTCCTTAAAAGTCAAGTTAGAGGGTCAAAAATGCAAGAAATAAAGTTAAAACCACGCATACAAGGACCAGGGGCTGAATTGCAATTAAATAAACTTGTTTGGCCTGTTCTGCGACTTTTAGACGCCCCGCGAGGGACCTTACGCGGCCCGCGAACAAGCGCCAGCGATAGAATAAGCTTGGCAGCTGCCAGTTCAGGCAGTTAACTGACTTTAAACGCTTGTTTTACATACCAGGGGCTGCCCCAATGGTATTTCATGCATAGGGGGCACTTGTAAGCATCTCATATCACCTGTAGACCTCCTTGGCATGATCCTAGATGATCAAAATGGGTATATAAGGAGCTTAAATGTTGCAACTATTGTGCACACTCACTTCAAGACTCTCACAAACTTCTTTCTGGAGCTCTCTGGTCAGCAACCAAGATTCCTTAGGCTTCCTAATCGTGCTTAGGACTCTTGTAAGTGTCCTTAACCATTCCTAATTCAGTTTAGCTTAGTTAATTAGCTTAAAGTCAAACCGTCGTAGTTAAGGTTTGACTTCGAGATTAATCAATAATTGTTCAATCAAATCTCGAATTGAAAGTACCTATGACTTGGTAATTATGTGGACAATAAACCCTTAAAAGGGCACCCTCTGATTCCCACTCTAACTAGGTCAATTGTCGGGTCAAAGTTAATCTTAAAAAGTCAACAGAAAGCTATTTTCAAATTAATGCATAATTATCAATGTAGGATCCATGCAACCTGTTTTATCATTAATATAACTTGGTAATTAATGTAAGAACATGTCTAAACATGTTCAACCCGACAATTTTCACTTTAGGCTCGGTTCGGAACCGAAAGTCGCATAATTTGACTTTTGCTTTGACTTTCGATTCTGACCCATTGTAGCATGGTTTAGAATTTCCTTAGAGCTTTATTTGGACCAGGTTTCATATAAGTATAACTCTCTGAGATTATACAACTTGGTTCATTAGTTATCCGATTCAAATGCATGTTTCCGTTAAATGCTTAAATGTTGACTATTATGCCCATATGACCTTAAAACGTGATTTTTGAAAATGTAAAAGAGTAGAAACCTTCACTACTGATTTATAAAGTTTTCCCTAAAATTTGACATCAGTTTGAGGTCTAGATTAGGAGTTATGCTCAATAGCGTAATTAGAAAGCTTTTTATTAAATAAACGGCGTAATTAGCATATAGCCTATCTAAACCTGATTTTTTATACCAAAATTTTTACCCATTGATGTAATATAATATTTTGGGATTTTTGAAGATTTTTAATTAATTTTAGGCTGAGCATAACATAGAGTTCTAAGCTTGATTTGGTAATTACCGGTTTTGCCCTTTTGGCCTATAAAATGAGTTTTACAAATCTTTTTGACACCAAACCTTTTTCTACTGATCAAGTATGATAAATACAATATTTTGAGCCTTCTGGAATTATAAAAATATCAGCTTTCCTTTAAAAACCCGGAAATAACTCAAAATCGCCTTTTTAAGCGTTTTTAACGCATAGTATGTATTAAAACTATTTTAAACATATAAGGTTTGATACCTACTGATATTTTCAGTAAATTTTTATATATTAACAGTAAGCAAAAGTTTTAAACTCAGTTTTCCAGTTTTGACCTTTTAAACCTATGTGAAATTACCAAAATGTCCCTAAGGTGCATAGTTTGGTTTTAAATGATAAATTTCACATATATATAATACCCTACTGTTATAACTTATGAAATTAAGTATTTTTACTGATTATATCAGACCTGTAACTCAGATTATTAATTAAACTCTTTTATAACCTTTAAAATGACCAAAATGCCCCTACGGGGCATAGTTTGAGTTTAAATCCATTTCGGGCATAATAGAAGATATCCTACTGATGTCACAACATATTTAAGGCATATTAACTTAGGAAACCTGTATATGACTCATATGGTTACCCGTTACGCATCTTGCGCGTTCGGTTCGGTTTATGTAACTAGTTTGCATAAATTGACCGAAACGGGTCAAACCTTATCATTTTTGTCTCAAAATCCAGAATGTGTTTAGTTTACCCATATTACACAAGTCTCCAAACTTGTCGCGTCTAAATCACATTCTATTCCGGTCTTCGCTTAAACGTGCGTTTGAACCGTACCTTCCTTTAAAACTAACCGGTCTAAGTTTAGGCTTAATTAAAGACCCGTTAGGAAATCTAATAGGTTATTAAAAACCTTTGTTCCAGAACAGGAGACCCGGTAAAAGCTACACGCACTTGCTATTTGTGATTTATACTTGCAAAGGTAAATACTTTTAACTTATTTTCCCTTATACGGGCTTGGGGTACGGTATATAAAATACCGCTTGGTCGGGCATTCGACTTTAATCGTTTGGTGGTTAAATATTATCGAGATGACCTGTTTAAAAATTTGGTTTTGTTTGCTTAACGCCTTTGGGGGGTTAATGACCATGTCCCGGATATCCTTGGCATCATTCATGGAATGGCCATGGCCTTAGCACACGGGTGTAGGCGTACACCCGTCAGTGCATTTAAAATTAATAAGGTATAACCGCCGGTTACGAGAATAACTCGCCGCGGGACTATACCATGGGGTGTGTCTATTAATCTTTAACCCGGCATGAACCGGGCAACTGAACGCATAACAAACATGTAATTCTTTTACAAGTTTATATATAAATAATTATCCCAAGTTATAAAATATTTTGTGCCTTGTGCATTCAAATCAATTTTCTAAACCTTTTCAAAATGAGTCAGTTAATTGTATTTACCAGTGTAAACTGACGTATTTTCCCAAAAAGGTTAAGTGCAGGTACTACGCGTAATAGGCTGGCCTCTCCTTAGCATTATTTAAGAGTCTCGCAAGCTTGGATGCATTTTGAGTCTGTTGAACTATGTTTTCTGTTTATTTGATCCGCCTGTGGATCTGTTTCAACTACGTTGTGATACTTAATATTACAATTTTATTCAGTTGAAATAAATCTATCTTTTGCTTCCGCTGTGCATTTAAAATTGTGTTGTTTGACTATGATGATATCAACTACGTCACGATACTCCCCACTGGGCCCACCGGTAATACGTGGAAATATCGGGGTGTGACAGGTTGGTATTAGAGCCAACACTGAGTGAATTAAACACTAGCCTTTTGTGTTTAATCTCAGTTACACATTTGCACATTCCTACATTTTCGAGTCTAGACAAAGAACTTAGGACAAATCCCGATTTGTTTTTATTTTTGTCCTTTATATATATTCCTTGTTGTTATCTTTGTTTAGGTTGATAGGTTAAAAGATGCCACCGAGAGTCAGAGGTAGAGGAAGAGGCAAGGGGCCATTTGTTACCCCGAATGATCATAAGGCCGGACCTTCGCACCGGCGAACACCATCAAATTCACTTAACCCGGGTCCTCAAGATAAGTAGAGGACCTATACTGAACCAGCAAGACGCTCAGTTTCGTTGAGCTCCTCCCCTTTGTTTCACAACTCCTTTGGGCCTCACTCTGAAAATGAGCCCCACAATTCCCACCAATCTTACATTCCTCTCCAGGGCCACAACTCACCTTTTGATGACCCAACGCCCTTCTTCCAGAGCCGGTTCAACCCGGAAAACTACCTTGGAGAACCAGTGGGTTTTAACCCACTAGGACCTGAAGATCATTTCTCCGGAGACCATGCGATGGACATGGATGAGGACACCGATCCCGCAGAGCCACCGTCCGGAACCCCTAACCACCCCATCGAAATTTCGGATGGGTCACCTTTCGTGGGATCACCGTATGATGGTCCCGACAGTTATGAAGAAAGGTTCCGACAGATCGACTGGGTGTTTACTCCCAGTTACCACAACTCTGCACAGCAGCAGCTGCAGCAGGATCCCTCCGAGGATTCTCGTTATGTCGCGGTCACTCCGCCACCACCACCAGTCCAGCAACAGCCTCCGGAGCCACCGAGGCGAAGAAGAACAACCACATGGATGTCCGTGCGAGGAGGAGTGCGAATCGGCACCCCTTAACCTACTAATGGCAGCTGCTACTCGCCACTCCATGAAGACCCGCAGATGGGTGGATCTTCAAACCCCGTCTCGGAGGTAAACTCTACGCCTGTCGCACCGCCACCATTGGGTTTCGGAGACCCTATACCTACATACACCGGTGCGGCGGCATATAATCCCTTTGAGCAGCCGGTCCACACGAACTACAACTATGAAGAGGCCGACCCTTACCTGGTAGCAGCGGCAAACTACAATGCCCATCATCTGGAAGGATCCTTTGGGATCCCATATCAAACCGGATACTCACACTATGGGTACCCACCATATGGGTATCATTAGCCACCACCTCCTCAACCTCCACTATATCAGCAACCCCCACAACCGCCAGCAATGTCGCCACCACAGCATCAGGAGATCCTTCAAAGGATTAATGAGGTGCGGCAGGAAGTACGGGAAGACCGCAGACAAAACCGTGGAATGTTTAAGAGTCTGGAAAATTTAATTAAAGGAAAAAGCAAGAAGGACCATTAAATCCTTCATTTGTTTGTTTGTTTTTAGTGTTGTAATCATGTCCCTACGTGGACATTTGTTTCAGTATTCTGCCCCTGCGTGGGCATGTCTTTCTGTATTCCACCCCTGCGTGGGCATGCTTTTCTGTTAAACCCCTGCGTGGGTATGTTAGTTTGTTTCGCCCCTGCGCGGGCATGTTATTCTTGTAGAAGTCCCTTTTAGGGCAAATTTGTACTTGTTTAAAATTTTTGCAATGGGATGATTTAATTCAAATTTTCATTTTTGCTAAATTATATACATAAATATAATATGTAAAGTAAATGAAAAATAACATTCCTTTATATAAGACCTATCATTATAATAAAATGATAAAAAACTAAAAAGGACCAAGACCTAGCCATGTGTCATCTTAAGACAGGGTCAAAATGGTAGTCCCATAATTAGATTCAGATCCTTATTAACACCTCAATTCAAGATTATTCTGCGTTAAATATTAAAAAGAATCTTAAAGGTAAAACCTAGTCTATATGTCGTTGCAGACATGGCCAAGATGGTAAAACCTATTCAAAAGGTTCTAATCCTTGTTAACATTTGAAAACATGTTAACACTCTGGACAAAATGCGATTCGATAAAATCGCATAAGTCATCCATATATGGGATTATCCCAAATACTTTTAATTAATTAAAACATCCATTAGGGATATAACGCCTACGGGCTATACTCATTGTCATATAAGACAAAAGACAGTCGTGGTCTTCGACCCCTGTTAAGAAGAGGTAATGAATTATAATTAAAACCCTCAATACCATGACCCTATAAGATCATGAATAAAGATTTAAAATTGTTCATGTGACTAGGCCTTTTTGCCATTTATATATTTTTAATTCTAACTAAGGATTATCATAATATCCTGAATATATATATGTTTTAACAAATTAATCGAAATGGTTCTTAAATACCATGAGTAATAAATTTTTAGAATAATAAAACTGTTATAGACCTCTGAATGGGTTATAATCATTATTTTATATAGTAAACAAGCTACATGGCCGGGTCAGACGAAGCCAACAGTCACCCCAGAGATAATCATAACACCTCCAGAGTCAACATAGCAGGAGCAGAATTACAAGCATTAATAGATACTGCTCTGACGCGAGCTCTGGAAAGGCAATTCAATGAATCCAGTGGTACCCATGTGAGGACCCAATCTGTACCACACTCTAAACCACCCTCAAAGACTCATACTGCTCACAAGAGTGATTCCCATCACTCAACGAACCAGAGGAGTGTTCCATCTAAGAGAGTTGTGCTGAACCAAGAACCACGTGCGAAAGGTTGCACCTATAAGTACTTTGTTTCATGCAAACTGTTATGGGTCATTTTCTGAGTGTACATATCCTGACTAATATCCTGCTTTTAATTGTTTATTTGTGACCAGGATACTGGACTGGGATATTGCTAGCATCCTAGGCGATATCCTGAGGTTGATTGAATTAACCACATGCAAGTTAAAGGCTGTGGGTTAATAACGGTCAGATGGACTTCTTCTCCTCAAGACTCGGGCGTATCTGTTATGTGAGAGACGTTGAACCTGAATGACCAGGTCTACAACGTTCGAGTGGGGAATATTCGCCGGATCCCGGTTTATTATGATAGTTTGTCGCACTTCTTTTACTATAAATAGATGGGAGCGGATCAGATTAAGGCACGCTACTTTCATACACATTCTCGAACACTTTTGCTCTCTAGCTCACTGCAAACACTACACACCAACACTTGTATTCAAATTACTTTGTAACATTTAGTTGATCCGCACCACATCCTGCACTGTATCCTGATATTTGAAGTAATAGAAGAACAAGGCAGCTGCGATTGTCAGCTCCCGATGTTTTGTGCCAGCGATCTAAATTGATCAAGGGCTTTCCTCGTACATCCTGTGTCACCCTTTACATTTTTGCTCATCGTTTGATCAAAGATACAACTCTATATCCTGAGCCGTATCCTGAAACTGTTTTTACAAATAACTTGCATAACATATTTTCAACACACTTTTCTAGCACACTACCTCACTTCACTAATTTGATCACTTAATTGCTTCGGTAATTTTTGACCAAAACAATTTGGCGCCCAGCGTGGGGCAAGTGGTGCTATTTTTGCTAAAAACTTTAATAAAATCATTACTCGGTTTTATTTTGTCAAAACTCTTTTCTAAATTGTTTTCAATGGCCTCGAGATCAAACATGAGCTCCTCCACTATGTCTGCTACGACTTCTGCTACTACCGGTTCGGTGCTTCCACCACCTCCTCCAAGGATGCCAGTTTCTTCACAACTTCAGGATATTATCCCTACTCGGAGTGTTCAGGGATCTGCTCCCGTTTTAGCCTCTAATGATGAAATTCTAACTTTATTTGGAAGTGTGCAGGAACAAATGAGGCAGCAATAGGAAACTAACCAAATGCTGTTAAGAGAAATACAACTCTTAAAAGCGAGCTCGAGTAGACCTGCTGAAGAAACTATCACTCCTATACAACCCAGGGCTTTGAACTTCAGTTCTGCAGTTTACACTGAGGATAACCGGGGGAATATCGTCCCAAGCCATTCTCAGAATCATACCCCTGAGATACCCTCCTCGGTCAGGATGTCAACTATGAGGAGCTCAGGATATGTTTCAGGATATGGATAAAATCTTCAGACCGGTAACGTGTCAAATAATAATATTCTTGCTACTAACAACAATGGATCTTTGCAGGATGCAGGTATGACGTCAACATTTACTAGGGAACTTCAGAAATTGAAGGACATGATATCCAGTGTACCTGGAGTTGTCCAGCCAATTCCGGAAGTATCTCAAGACAGCCACAGGATATCCCGTTTTGCATATCCTATCTGTGATGCTGAAATCCCAAAAAGATTTCAGACCCCCAACATGAAACTGTATGACGGGACTATAGATCCTGAAGAGCATATTGCCCAGTATAGGGAAAGGATGGAAATCAATCCTATCCCTCCAGATCTCAAGGAAGCATGCTTATGCAAGGGATTCGGTTCTACCTTGACAGGTCAGCCTTAAAATGGCTGTTAAATGTTCCTCCTCGCTCAATTACTTTGTTTGCTCATTTGGTTAATTTATTTAACAGTCAATTTTCTTGCAGTCGGAGTTTTGAGAAACTAACCAGTGATCTTTACAGGATAACTCAGGGACCTCAGGAATCCTTGAGGGATTATGTGAACAAGTTTAGTCGAGAATCCTTGGATATCCCACATCTTGATGTTGCAACAGCTGTGCAGGCTTTTAAGATGGGGTTACAAAAGGATTCTCAGTTTTATCAGGATCTTGTAATGAATCCCTGTAGGAATCTTGACGAAGCTCATAACAGGGCTTTGAGATATATCCGCTTGGAAGATGACAAAAAGATGCAAGAAAGGATGAATTCTACCTCAACCTACGAATCAACCAACAGGAAATCAGAATCCTCGTATAAACCATATCGCTCCAAGCCATATGGTAGAAATGATAACAAGAAAGTGAATGCTGTTGAAGACAAGGATCCTGAAGAATATCCTGACTTATCTGAATACTGCTTTTCTGTTAATATACCTGAGTTAATGTATGCTATGCAGGGTTTAGGAGACAAAGCTAGGTAGCCTCGAAAGAACCAGCAGAAAGCTGATTGGAAGGATAAATCCAAGTGGTGTGCCTTCCATGAAAACTTCGGACATGTGACCAAGGATTGCATTGCTTTAAGGAAAGAAATCAGTTACCTGTTAAGCAAAGGGTATCTAAAGGATTTGCTGGGAAGAAAGAAGAATAAAGGGCAGGATCCTGAGAAGGATCCTGAACGAGCAGTATCACCCGCAGCAGATGCCAAAATAATTAACTTTATTTCAGGAGGATCTGACATTTGTGGGACTTCGTATTCTGCGGCCAAGAGACATGCAAAGACTGAAAAGGGAGATAAACCAGCTAGGATGACTACCCTTACAACCGATAAAGTGATCACTTTCGATAGTGATGACAGGGATACTGTCCAGGATCCTCACCATGATGCTCTCGTAATAACATTATATGTTGCTAACCATTTTGTGCGCAGGATATTGGTGGACAATGGTAGCTCCGTCAACATAATTCAGCTGGAAACATTGAAGAGGATGAATGTATCTCCGATGGACATTACTTCGAAGTCCAGTGTGCTCGTTGGTTTCAGTGGAGAAGCTAGAAATACTGTAGGAGAGATAAAGTTACCAGGGATACTGTCCAGGATCCTCACCATGATGCTCTCGTAATAACATTATATGTTGCTAACCATTTTGTGCGCATGATATTGGTGGACAATGGTAGCTCCGTCAACATAATTCAGCTGGAAACATTGAAGAGGATGAATGTATCTCTGATGGACATTACTTCGAAGTCCACTGTGCTCGTTGGTTTCAGTGGAGAAGCTAGAAATACTGTAGGAGAGATAAAGTTACCAGTATATGTTGAAGGGGTTAACTCGATACAACGCTTCTGTGTGATGGACTCATTATCCTGCTATAACATCATACTAGGCAGGCCATGGATCCATGACATGAAGGCTGTGCCTTCTACTTATCACCAGTGCATCAAGATTCCTACCCCTTGGGGGGTCGTCAAAGTTGATAGTGATCAGCAGGAGGCGAAGGAATGCTACTCATCCTCAATGAAATCCTCAACCAAGCCTAATCCAGCATAGCAATTAAAGATGCGGGCCCGGGATACCTTGGAAGCTGCAGAGCAGGATGTGAAGAAAGTTATCCTGGATCAGGATAATCCTGATATCTCGGTGCTCGTAGGAACCAATATCCCTCAGGATATTGAAAAACAATTAACTAACTTTTTGAAGTGCAGGATGTCAACATTTGCATGGAAGCATGAGGATATGACAGGTATATCCAAAGACATTATTACTCACAAGCTTGGAATTGACAGGTCGTTCAAGCCTATACAGCAAAAGAGAAGGAAGTTTGCTCCTGAACGAAATGCAATTATCCAGGAGGAAGTTGAAAGATTGTTGAAGTCTAAAATGATCAGGGAGGTCAAGTTTCCAAGATGGCTAGCAAATGTAGTTGTAGTACAGAAGAAAAATGGGAAATGGAGAGTCTGTGTAGATTACACGGACTTGAATAAGGCTTGTCCTAAAGACCCATTTCCTCTTCCTCATATTGATGCAATGGTGGATGCTACTGCCGGGCATGAGATGTTAACATTCATGGACGCATCTTCAGGATTTCAGCAGATTCAAATGGAACCTTCGGACCAGGAGGATACGGCCTTCATGACACCAACAGGTATTTATTGCTATACTGCTATGCCTTTCGGTTTGAAAAATGCAGGTGCAACTTATCAGAGATTGGTGAACATGATGTTCAAAGATAAGCTAGGGGACACCATGGAGGTATATATTGACGATATGGTGGTGAAATCTAAAAAGGTTGAGGATCACCTCCAGGATATCAAGGGAGCATTTGATATTCTGGATCAGTATAACATGAAACTAAATCCTGCTAAGTGCCATTTCGGGGTAGGGGCAGGAAAGTTTCTAGGATATATGGTGACGAAAAGGGGCATTGAGGCGAGCCCGGAGCAGATTAGAGCTATCCTGGATATAAAATCACCTTCGAATATGAAGGATGTTCAACGGTTAACAGGCCGAGTAGCAGCATTGAACAGATTTATTTCAAGATCCTCAGAAAAATGAAAGGAATTCTATGATATTCTCAAGAAAAATAAGAAATTTGAATGGGAAGCAAAGCATGAAACAGCCTTGCAGGATTTGAAGCGATATCTCTCAACTGCACCTCTATTGATGAAGCCTGAAAATGGTGAACCACTATCCCTATACCTCACTGTATCAGGGAATGCTGTAAGTGCTGTTCTTATAAAGGACCATGAAGGTCAGCAATATCCTGTTTATTATGTTAGTAAAAGCTTGTTAGATGCTGAAACTAGGTACTCCCATCTAGAGAAACTGATATTAGCCTTAGTTATGGCATCAACAAAACTTAGACATTATTTTGAGACACATAGGATTCATGTTAAGACCAATTATCCTGTTAAAAACGTGCTTAGGAAACCCGAGATGTCGGGCAGGATGGCCAAGTGGTCAGTAAAACTGAGTGCTTATGACTTAGTATATGAGCCAAGAAATGCCATAAAGTCACAGGCTTTAGCTGACTTTGTGGCTGATTTCAGTAGTGACATTCAAAATGAAGTGGATTTAGAAGTACAGCAGCTTGGAAAGAACTTAGAGTGTTGGACATTGTATACTGATGGTGCATCTAACGTAAGAGGTGTAAGTTTAGGCATACTACTAAAATCGCCACAGGGGGACATATTACCCCAGGCTATTAGGTGTGAATTTCCTGCTACTAATAATGAGGCAGAGTATGAGGCTTTAATTGCAGGATTAGAGTTGGCTAAAAATATGAATATCAAGAATTTGAAAGTATATGTTGACTTTTTGTTAATCACTAATCATTTTAATGGAACCTATGCAGTTAAAGGAGAGAAGTTAGTCGAATACCTCGATATTCTCAAAAAATTAGCAGGATATTTCGATGTTTTTACACTTGAACAGGTACCAAGGGAAGATAATGCTGAAGCAGATGCACTAGCAAACCTGGGATCATCGGTCAGGATACTAGAAGGAACCCAAATACCAATATTGCATATCTTATATCCTGCGACGAATCCTCAGGATACAGAAGTAGTGAATATTCAGGATCCTGTTGCTGAATATCCTGAGGAGGATCCTAAATCCTGGACGGCTCCAATCGTAAGATATCTCAAAGAGGGACACATCCCTTGAGACGAAAATCCTAAGGCATTTAGGATGAAGGTATCACGATTCACCATTATAAATAATATCTTGTATAAGAAATCTCTTGCAGGACCATATCTAAGGTGCTTGGAGGATCCCGAAACTAAAGAAGTACTTCAGGATATACATGATGGGGATTGTGGTAACCATAGTGGGGGCATGTCATTATTCTCAAAGGTGTTGAGAACAGGATACTATTGGCCAACAATGAGGAAAGATGCTACAGAATATGCTCGAAGATGTGATGCATGTCAAAGGCACAGTAATATACTGCACCAACCGTCTGAACCACTATATCCTATAGTATCCCCTTGGCCATTCATGAAATGGGGGATAGACATAGTAGGGAAATTACCAAAAGCTCCAGGAGGAAAAGTTTTCATGTTGGCAATGACAGATTATTTCTCCAAATGGGTTGAAGCAGAAGCGTTCGTTCAAGTTAGAGATCAGGAAGTGGTATCCTTTATAAAAAGGAATATCCTGACTAGGTTTGGAGTACCGGCTGAGATAATCTGTGACAACGGATCTCAATTTATAAGTATGAGGACTACTGACTTCTGCAAGAGTTGGGGAATCAAAATGATTACGTCCACCCCAGTACATCCTCAAGCAAATGGACAAGTTGAATCCTCAAACAAGATAATTGTCAATAACTTGAAGAAAAGGTTAGGGGCCAAGAAAGGAAGATGGGCAAAAGAACTACCCTTTGTTTTGTGGGCTGACAGAACGACGGTAAAAAATGCAACTGGTCAAACCCCATTTTCCTTGGTATTCGGAGCAGAAGCAGTGATCCCGACAGAAATGGTGATACCCACAGCAAGATCCAACCTCAGGAATCCTGAGCAGAATCCTGAAGTCCTATGCCAGGAGCTGGATACTATTGATGAGACGAGAGATGCAGCACGGCCAAGAATGGCGACATATCAACAAAGGATATCCAGAGCATATAACAAGAATATAAGGACCAGAAGGTTTAAAGTTGGAGATTGGGTGTTAAGAAAGGCTTTTCAAAATACTACTAATCCTGCTGATGGAAAGCTGGCTCCAAAATGGGAAGGACCATATGAGGTTGAATCAGAATCAGGAAAAGGTGCATACCGACTCATGAATATGGAGGGGGATATGCTGCCGAGATCTTGGAATGCTATACACCTTAAGCTTTATTTCAAGTGAGGTTAGAATTTAATTTCTAACTCAGGATGGTATGAATTCTATCTCTTTTAAATATGTTTGATTTGATTTATTCTTTGAAACCGAATACTGACTTAAGCATCGGAGGGGTGTTAGCCAAGCTAACACCCACCTTAGTTTGAGGATGTTTTGCAGTATATGCTTCGGGATATAGCACCAGGATACACACTCAAGATACTTCGGAAGATTAGAGGATTGGCCCCCTCTCTCACGTCTAAGGGATACTGATCCCTTCACAGGTTTAAAGGTATTCACCTTTCTTCTGAATTGGGTTTAAACACCCCGCCTGGAGCGCAAGTTATTTGGGAATAGTTCAAGGTGGCGGGACCAGTCCATGTAAAAGTGGCTGACAATTTCGTTACTATTGGCTATATCCTGAATCCTAAAGGTATATGAGGATTGATCACCCTCTCTCACAAAAGGGTATTTTCATACTCTCTAAGGTTTAAAGGTTTTCACCTTTCTAAGTCTTGGAGTTTATACACTCCCGCCTGTAGCGCACGAAAATTTGGGATTTCCCCCAGGATACGAGGGATTTATCTCCAGTAAATTTTGGGTTTTACCCCTGTAACACGAAAAATTGTCTATACAATTGGAACTGATGTCCAGAAAATTTCTAAGTATTTGAAGATATTATGTACAGGGGACATTCCTACTAAGGCAATGGTGTAAAGCTTAAAGGATAAAGCTTGGACCTAATGCACTAAGTGTCTCAGACAGGGGACATCCTCATTGGAAGAGTTGCAAAGGGATTGAAGTTTAGGGTTATACCCTATTCCTGGTATGATCTTTCCTTTGTAAACATTATTTAAGTTTTTGAAACTATGTTTGACAAAAGTTTAGACATCCTGATTGGGATAAATTCTTGGGATATATTCTCGAAATATATTTTCCAAATACTTTTCAGGATATTTGACTAAAATATTTGAAACTGATACTAGTTTGCAACCTTGATCAAACAAGTATTGTCAAAACAGGTTTTGAAAAATGGACTGTATTTCACTCTTTAAAAAAGTTTCCTATGAAGATTGATTGAATTTCTAAAAGCTCTATTTGAAGTTTTCATAATATATTACTGAGTATATGGATCAGGATATTTTTGAAAGGCAGTTGTACAAAATTTTGCAAAGCTAAAATCTACATTAAGGAATTCATAACGGAAATTAAAAGGCAACAACAGATAAGTCAAAAGCAAGTTATATTTTTAACGTGTCAAAAGTTGTGCTTTTGGATTCACCTCAAACCGAGGCCCATCCACCAAAAGCACAATTAGTCTTTACCATACTTATGTAACAGTTGAAGGTTCTATCTCAAAACGGGACCTGTCCACCTTCAACCGATACGATATTCAAAAGAGGTTATATTAACCGATGACCAAGGGCTTCATCCTGAAACCCAGGACCCATCCACCTTTGGTCATCGTATTGTTCTAAGTGCAGGAAATGTAAATTGTTCAACGACAGGAAAAGTAAATTGTTTGTACAAACCACAACCATGAAATTTAAAAAAGTGGGCTCCGGCCTTGGCACGTATATCCATCATCGCCCACTTCGCCGCCTAAGGGGCAGCACCTTCTTGATCGGTAACTTCTTTCCCAGCATCTGCACCAGCATCACCCTCGGGATTCTTCTTAGCATCATCACCAGCATTGGCCACCTCCTCTGCCGCCTTAGAAGGCTCTTCACCAGCATGCTTTACAGGATGTGCAACAGGATGGCCTCCAAGATCCTGTAATTTTGCTTCCCAAGCTTTGACATTCCAGGAGGGGCATTCAAAGCCCAAGGCTTTGGCCTCATAAGCTATCCTTAATCTAGCTTGGAGAAGGGAGATAACAACGGATGCTTTGAGACTGTCCCGATATGAACTCATATCCTGCTGGTATTGAAGAAGAGCGGCATCTAGTTTGGCTTGAGCATCCTCATTAGCTTTGTGGAGGGCAGCTTGGTGTTCTTGGGTCATTTCCTTGTATTTGTCCTCATAGTGCTGGGACTTGGCAGCTGCGATTGTTCCTTGATCAGCTATGGTGGCTACAGCTTCTTCGAGCTTAATCTCCAGCATATTGTTAAGCCCACAGGTGTCTTCATACAAGTGCATGAGACGTTCCAAGCCCTGCCGTTAAAGATACAGGTATCAGTGTAAAATGAACAGGATAATGATTAACATGCATGTTCAGGATATTGGAAGGGAACTCTTACCTGCTTGAGGAATGAAGTAGCTTCATTAAACCCATGATTCTCGAGAGAGAATGTCTCAGAGGCGGCTGGAGAATCCATTTCTTTCCTCTTCCAGGAGCTAGAGGCCCGGGTCCTGGATGCCGGAGGAGCTTTAGGAGCGGTAGTACTCTTTGAAGTGGTGGGCTTCGGTGTGGCAGATGGCTTCGGCTTAGATTCTTGTTTGACAGGTACAAGGCTGGAGAAACTATCCAACTCGTCAAGTTGGAAGCCTTTAAGGTTGACAACTGGTACTACACAAGGGAAGATATTCTTAAAACTCATAATACCTTTGAAAAATAATCGGTTTGATAAATAAAGATAATTACTGAGAATATGCTTACTAGACATCTCTGAACTTGATTTTTGGCTTGAATCTGTGAGGGACAGAGAGAAAGTTCTTTCACTGGCAGGAAGTTGGTAGATTCCTTTGATCCTGGACTTGGATTCCGCACTTGGGGGTGCTAAATCTCTGAAGTTTGCTGCATAAAACATCAGGATATAAGTTTAGGATATAGTTTAAGGATACACTTGGGGATATTCCTAAAACCCTAGATCCTACCCTTGGTTAACCATCTAACCGGTAGATCGAAACCCTTGTCGATAGAGTCTCTCTTCACAAAAAAGAACTTTCACCGCCATTGGTCTTCGTTCTTGGTGGCCTTAAGGACTAAAGGGCTTTTGGAGGTGGAAAACAAAAGAAAACGGCTGTCGCAATGGGACCTCAGCCGATATGCTATAGGGAGGTCTTCAATACACAGGTCAGGGCAATGGCGAGATCTGATTTGATCTAGCACCATCAAAACTCGCCAGACCATTGGCATAGTTTGAGCATAACTAAGGCCGGTGAGCTCGAAGAAACGAGAGGTAAAAGGTGGAAATGGGTACCGGAGTCCCAAAGAAAAGGGATAGGCGAAAAAGCAGACCCACTCGTTTGATGACACGTCTGATCGGATCTCCCGATCAAAAGGACGAATGACTGTTCCGGCAGGAAAGGCGCCGGAATTCTTAAGGGCAGCAATATCGGCATTGTTGAAGCAGCAGATTTCTTTTTCTGGTTCTCGTATAAGATTTTGACTCACGAGGGTTAGGACTGGTTCGTCCGAGTGAGATCTTGTCCGAGATGCCATGAAGTGTATTGAGCAAACTAAAGAAACTTTAGAGAAAGAACAGAGGATGAAGAGAAGGATGATTACCTGAGAATCGCTTGGAGAGTGATGATAACAAGAAGAAAAATGCCTCAGCTAATTATAGGCTAAATATAGGGGGGTAAAAAGTAAATATTGCATTGAAAATGGCACAATGTCACCTCAACCATCGTTTCGTATTAAATGCCTTGATTTACGAGATAGAATTTTTAAAATATATCCGTTGGATTGGTATACCAACAGATATATTTGGGGACAATTGTTATGGGTCATTTTCTGAGTGTACATATCCTGACTAATATCCTGCTTTTAATTGTTTATTTGTGACCAGGATACTGGACTGGGATATTGCTAGCATCCTAGGCGATATCCTGAGGTTGATTGAATTAACCACGTGCAGGTTAAAGGCTGTGGGTTAATAACGGTCAGATGGACTTCTTCTCCTCAAGACTGGGGCGTATCTGTTATGTGAGAGACGTTGAACCCGAAAGACCAGGTCTACAACGTTCGAGTGGGGAATATTCGCCGGATCCCGGTTTATTAGGATAGTTTGTCGCACTTCTTTTACTATAAATAGATGGGGGCGGATCAGATTAAGGCACGCAACTTTCACACACATTCTCGAACACTTTTGCTCTCTAGCTCACTGCAAACACTACACACCAACACTTGTATTCAAATTACTTTGTAACATTTAGTTGATCCGCACCACATCCTGCACTGTATCCTGATATTTGAAGTAATAGAAGAACAAGGCAGCTGCGATTATCGGCTCCCGAGGTTTTGTGCCGGCGATCTAAATTGATCAAGGGCTTTCCTCGTACATCCTGTGTCACCCTTTACATTTTTGCTCATCGTTTGATCAAAGATACAACTCTATATCCTGAACCATATCCTGAAACTGTTTTTACAAATAACTTGCATAACATATTTTCGACACACTTTTCTAGCACACTACCTCACTTCACTAATTTGATCACTTAATTGCTTCGGTAATTTTTGACCGAAACACAAACCTAGGGATTTTACTGGGGAGAAAGGAGCAGTTGACTGGATGTCATGGTTAGATGAGATGGACACTATAGTAGATATCAGTGGTTGTGCTGATAAGGATGTGGTAAAGTTCGTATCTCAGTCATTCAAAGGTGAGGCACTAGCGTGGTGGAGGTATTTGATTCAAGCCACTGGGAAGATCCCATTGTACAATCTGACATGGGATCAGTTTGTTACTCTCATTATGGAAAACTACTGACCTCAGCACGAGGTTGAAAAGATTGAAGTTGATTTCTTTTCTTTAGTTATGAAGAATCTGGATTGTCAAGCCTACCTTACAAGCTTCAACACCATGTCAAGACTGGTCCCGTATCTGGTAACTCCGGAACCCAAGAGGATAGCTCGTTTCATCGGGGGTTTGGCCCTAGAAATCAAGGCCAGTGTGAAGGCCTCCAGACCAGCTACTTTTCAGTCTGCAGCTGATATATCATTGTCCCTTACTTTGGACGCGGTCAGGCAGAGATCGCTGAGAAACACAGACACTGAGAAGAGAAAGCGTGAGGATTGTTTTGGTCAAAAATTACCGAGGCAATTTAGTGTTCAAATTAGTTTAGTGAGGTAGTGTGCTAAAAAGTGTGTTGGAAATATGCTGGTTATATTGTTTGTGAAAACAGTTTTCAGGATACGGCTCAGGATATTGAGCTGTATCGACGATCAAACTATGGGCAAAAAGTAAAGGAAATGACACGAGATGTACGAGGAAAGCCCTTGATCAATCTAGATCGCCGGCATAAAACCTCGGGAGCTGACAATCGCAGCTGCCTAGTTCTTCTTATTGCTTCAAATGTCAGGATACAGTGCAGGATATTGACCAGATCGCTAAGTGTTACAATGCTTCGTGTGAAAGTAAAAATTGCGAGAGAACAAGTGTTAGAGTGTAGTGAGTGTAGCTGTGATGTCCTATTCGATCTGATATATCCACCTATTTATAGTAACGAAATACAAACAAAAATCCCCACAAATATGGGATGCTCCGAATATTCCATTGTGAACGTTGTAGACCGAGTAATGCGGTTTCAACGTCCTCATTTGAACGACTTGGACCGAGTCTCCCGGAGAAAGGGTCTTCATGAACGTTGGTCATCTGGACGCGTACTCTTGCACACAACTCGTTAGTAATCCTGAGGATATCATTCAAGATGTTACCAATATCCTGAACGAGCATCCCGGACATAAGCATATATCATACAATCAAGATATAACTCAAGATACTTCCCAGGATATGGGCTCAGAATTTTACCCATAAAAATTGTCCCCAAAAAATGTTATCGTTTAGTATCCTGGCACTAACGGTTATATTTTTTCCGGAGACCGAGGCAATTTAAGAGATTTGACTCATGATGTGACTGTTTGCAACTGCTCAGCCTATATTTACTCATCACCACCCTATAACTTCTCATCCTTATCCCATTTATTCTTGACCGAAGTGAAAAAAGGTAAAAACCTCTCTCTCTCTTCTACCTTCTTCTCTTTTTCGGTTCAGCATTCCGGCGAGAATATGACAAGGCAAACAAGATCGAGTTCCGGTGACTCCGCCCCCACATTCATACAGCAGAATCTTCTCCGGGATCCAGAGAAAGAAATATGTACCTTTGATAGTGCCCATTTGTCGGCCCTCAAATCCTCCGGTATCTTCCCGGAAGGGACAGTATTCCGGCCGTTTGACCGGGAAATCCGGTCGGACATGGTTTCCGACGAGTGGTTGTGCTTTAGTGCCTTTCCTTTCACCTTAGGGTTACGGTTCACCTTTCCAGACTTTATCACCGAGTTTTTCAACATTACAAAAATCTCTTTTAGCCAAACAATGCCGATGCTATGGCGAGTCTTGTCCGTTCTTGAACAGATCAAGAAGAATCATATTCCCGATCTTTCTGTTCATGACCTCCCCCTAGCTTACCGGCTTAGATGCCACAGATCCTGTACATTTCTGTTTTACTCCTCCTCCGGTGAGCCGTTGATACTTCGTGCCACCATGAACGAGGAGAAATGGCAATCCAAGTTCTTCTTCGTAAAAAGAGACTCAATCCCTGGTGGAACGGAATATCTGGTGAAATGGTTGAAAAAGGGCAGGATTTAGGGTTTAAGGATGATCCTGCCTCTTATCCTGTTCCATATCCTGAACTGATCAACTTTCTTTTTTCTGTTTTGTATGCAGCTGATTTTAGGAAGCTTGCACCTCCCCTCGCAGATTCACAGAAGAGGATTGACGCCCTCAGACTCCTTCCCGAGGCTGAAAGAAGTTTTAACCCGTCTCCACCATCTCCAAGCCCTCTTTCTAGTGCAAACATGTCTGGTAAGGATCCTGCACGATATCCTGCATACATATTTTCATTTGATTTACTTAGGAGAAATTTTTACTCCCTGTATGCAGATTCCAGCAAAGTTCCAGTCTTCCTTGATCTCGATGAGCTTGACAGTTACCCCACTCCAGTCATGGTCAAGAAAGAGACCCCTGCTGCCACCAGCTCTAAGCCGCTCCCAGCTCCGAAAGCTTATCCAAGGACTCGTGCTTCCACCGCAAAGAAGAGGAAGAACTCCGAAGTTAGTGCTCCAGGCTCCAAAGGATTCTCTTATGATGAGCTCAGCTTCACTGATTCCTTGGAACCGATGACATCCTTCCTTAACAAGGTAATATCCTGACCCTACATCCTGCACATATATCCTGATAGAATATCCTGACAGGATATCCATGTTAGCGAGTATTGATTTATATCTGAATTGCTTACTTACAGGGCCTCCAGCATCTGCTCCACCTTTACAACGATGCTTGTGGTACTGCTGCACTCTATGAAGCCAGGATTAAACAGCTTGAAACTACTGTTGCCGACTAAGGTGCCATTGTTGAAGTGAAGACTTGGCATTATGAGGACAAGCTGAAGAAAGTGACCCAGGATGCTGAAATCAAGTTGGCCACTGTCCAAATGGAACATGAACAGGCCATGGTTGCTTTCCGGGAAGGAATCAAAGCTTCTGCCATTGTCTCCCTGCTACAAGCTCGTATTAAGATGGCCTATGAGGCCAAGGAGACAGGTCTTTAGTGCCCATCCTGGCCAGTCAAATCTTGGGTGGCAAAGCTGAAGGAGCTTGGAGGCAAGGCTGTGCCCCTTCCTGCTGAAGCTGGTGAATCCTCTAAGTCGGCAGAGGTGGCTGACAAGGCTGGAGACAAGAAGGATGCTGGAGCGGATGTTGGGATGGATGCTGGTGAGGATGCTGCTCAGGATGCTGAAGCTGAGAAGGCAGAGAAGGTTGGAGAAGATGCCGCTGTGTGGGGGCATTCAGGTGGGCAATGACGGATATACGTGCCAAGGCCGGAGCCCACTTTTTTAAATTTGATCGTTGGTCTGTAACCCTAAAACAATTTACTTTTTCTGCACTTTACTTTCCTGCATCTAGACAATATGATGGCCAAAGGTGGGGGAATCCTGAGTTTCAGGTCGAAGCCCTTGGTCATCAATGTTAGTATGTTTTGCTTTTTGAACAATATAACAGTTGGAGGAAGATGGGTCTCAGTTTGGGACAAAACCTTCAACTGTTAGGTAAATATGGTAAGGAACTAATTGTGCTCTTGGTGGATGGTCCTTGGTTTGAGGTGAAACCAAGAGCACAACTTTTGGTATGTTAATAACATAACCCTTTTCTAGCTTTATTTCTGTTGTTATATTTTCACTATATGAATTTCACTAGTAAAAATAATTTCGTTTGAACATTCTTGGGAACACATTGTAAATGTATCCTGAAAGATATCCTGATTAGGATACTGACACACAATCTGTAAGTTATCCAAATAAAAATGAGAGATAATACCAGGAATTCCCTAAGGAGTCAATTCCAATTTTCCACCATAGGGATGTCCCCAGTGCACACTTACAAACTTGGATCCATCCTTTACATTGTATGATATATGTCCCCTGTGTTTAACATAGGAATGTAGATATAGTCATACTTCAGCTCCATTGAATAGACCCTGAATATCCAGGGGTAAACCCTTGACATCCTGGGCATTAACCCTTAATATGCTGGGGAAAAACCCTTAATATGCTGGGGATAAACCCTCATATCCTGGGGATAAACCCTCATATCCTGGGGATAAACCCTGATTTTCATGCGCTACAGGCGAGAGTGTATAAACTCCAAGTCTTAGAAAAGTGAAAACCTTTAAACCTTAGAGAGTATGAAAATACCCTTTCGTGAGAGAGGGTGGTCAATCCTCATACACCTTTAGAATCCAGGATATAGCCAATAGTAACGAAATTGTCAACCACTTTTATGTGAACTGGTCCCGTTACCTTGAACTATCCCCAGATGACTTGCGCTCCAGGCGGGGTGTTCAAACCCAACTCGAAAGAAAGGTGAATACCTTTAAACCTTTGAAGGGATCAGGATCCCTTAAACGTGAGAGAGGGGGCCAATCCTCTAATCTTCTGAAATATCCTGAGCGTATATCCTGGAGTTATATCTCGACACATATTCTGCAAAACAACCTTAAACTAAGGCGGGTGTTAGCTTGGCTAACACCCCTCCGATGCCCCTCCGATGCCTAAGTCAGTATTGGGTTCAAGATAATAAACGAATTCAAATATATTTAAGAGGGATATAACACATACCATTCTGAGATAGAAATTAAATTCTATTCTTACTTGAAATAGAGCTTTAAGTGTATAGCATTCTAGGATCTTGGTAGCATTTCCCCTTCCATGCTCCTGAGTCGGTATGCTCCTTTTCCTGATTCTGATTCTACCTCATATGGTCCTTCCCATTTCGGAGCCAGTTTTCCATCGGCAGGATTAGTGGTATTTTGAAAAGCCTTTCTTAACACCCAATCTCCAACTTTGAACCTTCTAGTCCTTATATTCTTGTTGTATGCTCTGGATATCCTTTGTTGATATGCTGCCATCCTTAGTCTTGCTGCATCTCTTGTCTCGTCTGTGGTGTCGAAATCCTGGCACAAAGCTTCAGGATTCTGCTCAGGATCCTGGAGGATAGATCTCGCAGTAGGTATCACCATCTCTGTTGGGATCACTGCTTCTGCTCCGAATACCAAGGAAAATGGTGTCTGGCCAGTTGCATTCTTTACCGTTGTTCTATCGGCCCATAAAACAAAGGGTAGTTCTTCTGCCCATCTTCCTTTCTTGGCTCCTAATCTCTTCTTCAAGTTGTTAACAATTATCTTGTTTGAGGATTCAGCTTGCCCATTTGCTTAAGGATGTACCGGGGTGGATGTGATCATCTTGATTCCCCAACTCTTGCAAAAGTCAGTAGTTCTCTTGCTTATAAACTGAGAACCAATGTCATAGATTATTTCGGCTGGTACTCCAAACCTGGTCAAGATATTCCTCTTTATGAAGGATACTACTTCTTGGTCTCTTACTTGAACAAATGCTTCAGCCTCCACCCACTTAGAGAAATAATCAGTCATTGCCAACATAAAAACTTTTCCTCCTGGAGCTTTTGGTAATTTCCCTACTATGTCCATCCCCCATTTCATGAACGGCCAAGGGGATATTATAGGATATAGTGGTTTAGCTGGTTGGTGTAGTATGTTACTGTGCCTTTGACATGCATCACATCTTCGAGCATATTCTGTAGCATCTTTCCTCATCGTTGGCCAATATTATCCTGTTCTCAACACCTTTGAGAATAATGACCTGCCCCCAGTATGGTTACCACAATCCCCATCATGTATATCCTGAAGTACTTCTTTAGTTTCGGGATCCTCCAAGCACCTTAGATATGGTCCTGCAAGAGATTTCTTATACAAAATATTATTTATAATGGTGAATCGTGATACCTTCATCCTAAATGCCTTAGGATTTTCGTCTCTAGGGATGTGTCCTTCTTTGAGATATCTTATGATTGGAGCCGTCCAGGATTTAGGATCCTCCTCAGGATATTCTGCAACAGGATCCTGGATACTTATTACTTCTTTATCCTGAGGATTCGTTACAGGATACAAGATATGTAGTACTGGTATTTGGGTTCCTTCCGGTATCCTGACCGATGATCCCAGGTTTGCTAAGGCATCTGCTTCAGCATTATCTTCCCTTGGTACCTGTTCAAGTGTAAAAACATCGAAATATCCTGCTAATTTTTTGAGAATATCGAGGTATTCGATTAATTTCTCACCCTTAACTGCATAGGATCCATTAAAATGATTAGTAATTAACAAGGAGTCAACATATACTTGCAAATTCTTGATATTCATATTTTTAGCTAGTTCTAATCCTGCAATTAAAGCCTCATACTCTGCTTCATTATTAGTAGCAGGAAATTCACATCTAATAGCCTGGGGTAATATGTCCCCCTGTGGCGATTTTAGTAGTATTCCCAATCCTACTCCTCCAACATTGGATGCTCCGTCGGTATACAATGTCCACGATCCTGAGGATTCTCCTAATTGTTGTACTTCTAAGTCTACCTCATCCTGAATGTCACTACTGAAATCAGCCACAAAGTCAGCTAGAGCTTGTGATTTTATGGCATTTCTAGGTTCGTATACCAAGTCGTAAGCACTTAACTTGACTGACCACTTGGCCATCCTTCCTGACATCTCGGGTT
Organism: Helianthus tuberosus; assembly: GCA_030545235.1. Lineage (NCBI taxonomy): Eukaryota > Viridiplantae > Streptophyta > Magnoliopsida > Asterales > Asteraceae > Helianthus > Helianthus tuberosus. The sequence goes on from CM060408.1 coordinate 77,285,905, forward strand.
TCCTAAGCACATTCTTAACAGGATAATTGGTCTTAACATGAATTCTATGTGTTTCAAAGTAATGTCTAAGCTTTGTTGATGCCATAACTAGTGCTAGTATCAACTTTTCTAAATGAGAATATCTAGTTTCTGCATCTAACAAACTTTTACTAACATAATAAACAGTATATTGCTGACCTTCATGTTCCTTTACAAGGACGACACTTACAGCATTCCCTGATACTGCGAGGTATAGGGACAGTGGTTCACCATTCTCTGGCTTCATCAATAGGGGTGCAGTTGAAAGATATTGCTTCAAATCCTGCAGGGCCGCTTCATGCTTATCACCCCATTCGAACTTCTTGTTCTTCTTCAGGATATTATAAAACTCTTTGCATTTCTCCGAGGATCTTGAGATAAATCTGTTCAATGCTGCAACTCGTCCTGTTAATCGTTGAACATCCTTCATGTTTGAGGGCGATTTGATATCCAAGATGGCTTTAATCTGCTCCGGGCTCGCCTCTATTCCTCTTTTGGTCACCATATATCCTAGAAACTTTCCTGCCCCCACTCCGAAATGGCACTTGGCAGGATTTAGCTTCATGTTATATTGATCCAGGATATCAAATGCTCCCTTAATATCCTGGAGGTGATCCTCAGCCTTTTTAGATTTTACCACCATATCATCGATGTATACCTCCATTGTGTCCCCCAGTTTATCTTTGAACATCATGTTCACCAATCTCTGGTATGTCGCACCTGCATTTTTCAAACCGAAAGGCATAGCAGTATAACAATAAATACCTGTTGGTGTCATGAAGGTAATATCCTCTTGGTCCGAAGGCTCCATTTGAATCTGCTGAAATCCTGAGGATGCATCCATGAAGGTTAACATCTCGTGCCCGGCGGTAGCATCCACCATTGCATCAATATAAGGAAGAGGAAATGGGTCTTTGGGACAAGCCTTATTCAAGTCTGTGTAATCTACACTAACTCTCCATTTCCCATTCTTCTTTTGAACCACGACCACATTTGCTAGCCATTTGGGAAATTTGACTTCTCTGATCATCTTGGACTTCAATAATCTCTCAACTTCCTCTTGGATAATTGTATTTCGTTCAGGAGCAAACTTCCTTCTCTTTTGCTGTACAGGCTTGAACGACCTCTCAATTCCGAGCTTGTGAGTGATAATGTCTTTGGATATACCTGTCATATCCTCATGCTTCCACGCAATGTTGACATCCTGCATTTTAAAAAGTTAGTTAATTGATCTTCAATATCCCAAGGGATATTGGTTCCTACGAGCACCGAGGTATGTGGATTATCCTGATCCAGGATAATTTTCTTCATATCCTGCTCCGAAGCCTCCATGATATCCTGGGCCCGCATCTTTAATTGCTATGCTGCACTAGGTTTGGTTGAGGACTTCATCGAGGATGAGTAACATTCTTTCGCCTCCTGCTGATCACTATCAACCTTGATGACCCCCCAAGGGGTTGGGATCTTGATGCATTGATGATAAGTTGATGGATCAGCCTTCATATCATGGATCCATGGCCTGCCCAGTATGATGTTATAGCAGGATAGGGAGTCCATAACACAGAAACGTTGTATCGAGTTGACACCTTCAACATATACTAGTAGCTTTATTTCTCCCACGGTATTCCTAGCTTCTCCACTGAAACCAACGAGCAGAATGGACTTCGAAGTAATGTCCATCGGAGATACATTCATCCTCTTCAATGTTTCCAGCTGAATTATATTGACAGGGCTACCGTTGTCCACCAATATCCTGCGTACAAAATGGTTAGCAACATACAATGTTATTACGAGAGCATCATGGTGAGAATCCTTCACAGTATCCTGGTCATCACTGTCGAAAGTGATCACTTTGTCAGTTGTAAGGGTGGTCATCCTGGCTGGTTTGTCTCCCCTTTCAGTCTTAGCCTCCTTTGCATGCCTCTTGGCCGCAGAATACGAAGTCCCGCAAATGTCGGATCCTCCTGAAATAAAGTTAATTATCTTGGCATCCGCAGGAGGTGATACCGCTCGTTCAGGATCCTTCTCAGTATCCTGACCCTTATTCTTCTTTTTTCCTAGGAGATCCTTCAGATATCCTTTGCTCAGAAGATAACTTATCTCTTTTCTTAGAGCAATGCAATCCTCAGTCACATGACCAAAATCTTCGTGGAAGGCACACCATTTGGATTTATCCTTCCAATCAGCTTTTTGTTGATTCTTTCGAGGCCACCTAGCTTTGTCTCCCAAACCCTGCATAGCATACATTAATTCAGGAATGTTAACAGAAAAGCAATATTCAGATAATTCAGGATATTCTTCAGGATCCTCATCTTCAACAGCATTCACTTTCTTGTTGTCATTTCTACCATATGGCTTAGAGCGATATGGTTTAAATAAGGATTCTGACTTCCTATTAGTTGATTTGTAGGTAGTGGATGAGTTCATCCTTTCTTGCATCTTCTTATCATCCTCCAGCCTGATATATCTCAAGGCCCTATTTCGAGCCTCGTCCAAATTCCTGCAAGGATTCATCACAAGATCCTGATAAAATTGGGAATCCTTTTGTAGCCCCATCTTGAATGCTTGGACCGTTGTGGCAACATCAAGATGCGGGATTGAGTTATCCTGTAGAGGTCACTTGTTAGTTTTTCAAAACTCCGGCTACAAGAAAATTGACTGTTAAATAAATTCACTAGGTGAGCAAAAGATGTAATCGAATGTGGAGGAACATTTAAGAGCCACTTCAAGGCTGATCCTGTTAAAGTAGAACCAAAGCCTTTGCACAAGCATGCTTCCTTGAGTTCTGGAGGGATAGGATTAATCTCTATTCTTTCCCTATACTGGGCAATATGCTCTTCAGGATCCGTAGTCCCGTCGTAGAGCTTCATGTTGGGGTTTGAAATCTTTTCGGAATCTCAGCATCACAGATAGGATATGCGAAACGAGATATCCTGTGGTTGTCTTGGGACACTTCCGGAATTGGCTGGACCACTCCGGGTACACTGGATATCATGTCCTTCAATTTCTGAAGCTCCCTATTAAATGTTGACGTCATAGCTGCATCCTGCAAAGATCCACTATTGTTAGTAGCAAGATTACTATTATTTGACACATTACCAGTCTGAGGATTCTGGCCATATCCTAAAGCATATCCTGAGCTCCTCACAGTTGACATCCTGATTGAGGAGGGTATTTCAGTAGTATGATTCTGGGAATGACTAGGCACAATATTCCCCCTATTATCCTCAGTATACACAGCCGAACTGAAGTTCAAAGTTCTGGGTTGTAAAGGAGTAACAATATCCTCAGCGGATCTGCTTGAGCTAGCTTTTAAGAGTTGTATTTCTCTTAACAACATTTGGTTAGTTTCCTATTGCTGCCTCATTTGTTCCTGCACACATCCAAATAAGGTTAGAATTTCATCATTAGAGGCTAAAATGGGAGCAGATCCCTGAACACTCCGAGTAGGGATAATATCCTGAGGTTGTGAAGGAGCTGGCATCCTTGGAGGAGGTGGTGGAAGCACCGAACCAGTAGTAGCAGAAGTTGTAGCAGACACAGTGGAGGAGCTCATGTTTGATCTTGAGGCCATTGTGGACAATGTGGCAAAAAGTTTTGAAAACAGAAAACCGATTAACGATTTTACAAAGATTTTTAGTAAAGATAGCACCACTTGCCCCACGGTGGGCGCCAAATTGTTTTGGTCAAAAATTACCGAGGCAATTTAGTGACCAAATTAGTTTAGTGAGGTAGTGTGCTAAAAAGTGTGTTGGAAATATGCTGGTTATATTGTTTGTGAAAACAGTTTTCAGGATACGGCTCAGGATATTGAGCTGTATTGACGATCAAACTATGAGCAAAAAGTAAAGGAAATGACACGAGATGTACGAGGAAAGCCCTTGATCAATCTAGATCGCCGGCATAAAACCTCGGGAGCTGACAATCGTAGCTGCCTAGTTCTTCTTATTGCTTCAAATGTCAGGATACAGTGCAGGATATTGACCAGATCGCTAAGTGTTACAATGCTTCGTGTGAAAGTAAAAATTGCGAGAGAACAAGTGTTAGAGTGTAGTGAGTGTAGCTGTGATGTCCTATTCGATCTGATATATCCACCTATTTATAGAAACGAAATACAAACAAAAATCCCTACAAATATGGGATGCTCCGAATATTCCATTGTGAACATTGTAGACCGAGTAATGCGGTTTCAACGTCCTCATTTGAACGACTTGGACCGAGTCTCCCAGAGAAAGGGTCTTCATGAACGTTGGTCATCTGGACGCGTACTCCTGCACACAACCCGTTAGTTATCCTGAGGATATCATTCAGGATGTTACCAATACCCTGAAGGAGCATCCCGGACATAAGCATATATCATACAATCAAGATATAACTCAAGATACTTCCCAGGATATGGGCTCAGAATTTTACCCATAACAAGGATGACAACTCACGACGTTTAGACAAGAAGCGTAAAGGAAACGATGACCACAAGAAGAGTTCTGGAACTAAGAAGGATGGTCATCAGTCGGGTGATAAGCCCAAGTGTAAGGTCTGTAAGAAGCACCACTTCGGGAAGTGCCGATTTGAATCGAAATCCCAGCCACAATAGAGAGTTTGTGGGATTTGCAAATCCTCTGAACACAAGACCTTAGACTGTAAGAAAATCAAGGATGCTACTTGTTATAACTGCAATGAAAAAGGGCATATCAAATCCAACTGCCCAAAGTTTGCTAAGAAAGCTGAGGAAGGGAAAAAGACCAATGCCAGGGTCTTCCAGATGAACGCGAAGGAAGCTGTCCAGGACGATAATGTCATAACAGGTACCTTCCTTATTAATGACGTTTATGCAAGGGTGTTTTTTGATTCAGGAGCTGATAAGTCATTTGTTGATGATAAATTTTGTAAGTTGTTAAACCTACCTGTTAGGACCCTAAGCATAAAATATGAGGTTGAATTAGCCGATGTCACCATAGAAACCAGATCAACCGTGTTAGATGGTTGTTTCATATCCATTAGGAACTACTCTTTTCCTTTGTCCTCACTTCCTTTGAAGTTAGCCGGTTTCGACATAGTAATAGGCATGGACTGGTTATCTCATAACCAGGCCCAGATTGTGTGCAACAAGAAGCAAGTAGTGGTCAAGACTCCGTCTGGTGAGCCACTTACCATTCAGGGAGATACCCAGTATGGACTGCCTGAGCAAGTGTCTATGCTCAAGGCATCTAGGTGTTTAAAGAACGGTTGTGTCATTTACATGGCTCAAGTGACTATTGATGAGCCGAAGCCTAAGATTGAAGATATTCCCGTCATTTCTGAGTACCCAGAAGTTTTCCCGGAAGAACTACCTGTGGTTTACCACCAGACAGGCAAGTAGAATTCAGAATTGACATCATCCAGGGAGCAGCACCTGTTGCGAGAGCGCCTTATAGGTTGGCACCAACAAAGATGAAGGAATTGAGGACACAACTAGATGAATTGCTAGCCAAAGGTTTTATTAGACCTAGTTCGTCTCCTTGGGGAGCGCCAATCCTGTTTGTCAAGAAGAAGGACGGATCGATGCGTCTATGCATCGATTACCGTGAGCTTAATAAGGTCACTATCAAGAATAGGTATCCTTTTCCCAGGATCGACGATCTGTTCGATCAATTGCAAGGGGCAAGTTACTTTTCAAATATCGATTTGAGGTCAGGCTATCATCAACTGAAGGTTAAAGATGAAGATGTACACAAGACTGCGTTTAGGACTCGATATGGTCATTACGAGTTCCTAGTGATGCCTTTTGGGCTCACTAATGCACCTGCCGCATTCATGGACCTCATGAATCGCGTCTGCAAGCCTTACATGGATAAATTTGTCATCGTCTTCATCGATGACATTCTTATTTACTCAAAGAGCCAAGCTGACCATGAGAAGCATCTTTGATGCATTCTGAAACTGCTTCATCAAGAAAAGCTCTATGCCAAGTTTTCAAAGTATGAATTCTGGCTTCGTGAAGTCCAATTCCTTGGACATGTTGTTAGTGAGCATGGTATCCAAGTGGATCCCGCCAAAGTTGAAGCTGTCATGAATTGGCAAGAGCCAAAGACGCCTACAGAGATTCGTAGCTTTCTAGGTTTAGCAGGATATTATAGGCGATTTATTGAAAATTTCTCAAGGATTGCTGCGCCCTTAACTTCGTTGACACGTAAGAATATTAAGTTTGACTGGGGCCCTAAGCAGCAAGAATCCTTTGACATTCTTAAACAGAAATTGAGCAATGCACCTGTGTTGACATTGCCTGATGGAATAGATGAATTTGTAGTATATTGTGATGCATCGCACACAGGTATGGGATGTGTGCTCATGCAGAAAGGAAAGGTCATTGCCTATGCTTCTCGATAGTTAAAGGTGCACGGGAAGAACTACACCACCCATGACTTGGAGTTGGGTTCCGTGGTATTTGCACTTAAACTGTGGATGCATTACTTGTATGGAACCAAGTGCGTGATCTATTCAGATCACAAGAGCCTTCAACATCTGTTCAATCAAAAAGATTTGAACATGAGGCAGCGACGATAGATGGAAACTTTAAATGATTATGACTCTGAGATAAGATACCATCCAGGCAAGGCAAATGTGGTTGCCGATGCTCTAAGTAGAAAGGAAAGGGTAAAGCCTATAAGAATCAATGCCAAGAGCATTGAGTTAAAGAATAGTTTGATTGAAAGGTTATTAGCTGCGCAGAAAGAAGCTGTATTAGAAGCTAACTATCCTGATGAAAAGCTAGGAGTAACTGAAGAGCAGTTATCCTATGGCAAAGACGGATTCTTAAGGTTAAATGGACGAATATGGGTTCCAGTGTATGGAGGACTTCGAGATGTCATTCTCTAGGAAGCCCATAGTTCTAAATACTCTGTTCATCCTGGAGCTGATAAGATGTACCAGGAACTGAGAGCAAATTATTGGTGGATAGGCTTGAAGAAGTCTATAGCTGCCTATGTAGCTAAATGTTTGACGTGTGCGCAAGTCAAACCTGAACATCAAAAGCCGTCAGGTTTGCTACAACAGCCTGAACTTCCCACATGGAAGTGGGAGATGGTGACAATGGATTTTATCACCAAGTTACCAAAGACAAAGAAAGGAAATGATACTATATGGGTGATAGTAGATAGACTGACTAAGTCAGCACATTTCCTACCCATTAAGGAGACTTATAGCTCCGACATGTTAGCCCAATTGTACGTAGATAAGATTGTATCTCTGCATGGCGTACCAGTGTCTATTATCTCTAATAGAGATACTAGATACACATCACATTTTTGGAAAAGTTTCCAACAATCTTTAGGCACGCACTTAAACTTTACTACGGCTTACCATCCTCAGACGGACGGGCAAAGTGAGCGTACCATCCAAACTTTGGAAGACATGCTTCGTGCATGTGTGATTGACTTAGGTGGTAGTTGGGATAACCACCTGCCATTGATCGAGTTCTCCTATAACAATAGCTACCATACTAGTATTCAGGCAGCGCCTTTTGAGGCATTATATGGTAGGAAATGCAGAACGCCTATTTGTTGGGCAGAAGTAGGAGAATCTCAGTTATCAGGACCAGATATAGTCTTTGAAACAACGGACAAGATTGTCCAAATTCATGACCGCCTGAAAGCTGCCAGAGATAGGCAGAAAAGCTACGCAGACTTAAGGCGTAAACCTCTAAAGTTCAAGGTTGGTGATAAAGTATTGCTTAAAGTATCACCCTGGAAGGGGGTGATGCGATTTGGTAAGAAAGGTAAGTTAAGCCCGAGGTATATAGGACCATTCGAGATCATCGAATGTGTAGGAGCAGTGGCTTATAAGTTAAACTTACCTGAAGAGCTCAGTGGTATCCATAATGTGTTTCACATCTACAATCTGAAGAAATGTCTAGCTGATGAATCGCTAGTCATGCCACATACGGATGTGTATATAGATGAGAGTTTGAAATTTGTGGAAAAACCTTTGTCGATCGAGGATCGACAGGTTAAGAAGCTTCGAAGGAAGCATGTGCCTATTGTAAAGGTCAAATGGGATGCCCACAGAGGTCCCGAATACATGTGGGAGGTAGAGTCCACAATGAAAGAAAAGTACCCTCATTTGTTTCAGTAAATCTCAAGGTCGGGATTTCTTTTAAGGGGGGTGAGGATGTAACACCTCGAAAATTTATGTCCAATAATGTATCGACACATGTCATAAGCTTTAAACGTGTGAAAGATTACTTTAGAGGGACTAAAGTTGACAAACAAAGAAAGTATGTGAATATAAGGGTTCAAAGTGTCAACAATAGATAAATATATTTTACAATAACCCTACACAATGTTTATACCCTTAAACGAATGAATCATAGATCATACGAAGCTAATTCTGGAAGAAAGTGAGAGATTACAAACTACAGGGGTTGAAAGTGTCAACATGTTTAAAGTATACCTCTGAGTGACCTTTTAGCGAACCTGAAGCTTTGTAATGGCTAATTATACTCACTAGAATATGTGATAAAAATTTCACGAGGTTTCGATAAAGTATGAGAAAGTTATGACGATATTCGTATACGAGGGGTTAAAAGCGTTAACGTTGAAATTTATGACCTTATGGGTGATCACAAAGTTAACCAAGGACTTAACCAAGTTTGTATAAGTCTTAAGGTCCTTAAAAGTCAAGTTAGAGGGTCAAAAATGCAAGAAATAAAGTTAAAACCACGCATACAAGGGCCAGGGGCTGAATTGCAATTAAATAAACTTGTTTGGCCTGTTCTGCGACTTTTAGACGCCCCGCGAGGGACCTTACGCGGCCCGCGAACAAGCGCCAGCGACAAAATAAGCTTGGCAGCTGCCAGTTCAGGCTGTTAACCGACTTCAAACGCTTGTTTTACATACCAGGGGCTGCCCCAATGGTATTTCATGCATAGGGGGCACTTGTAAGCATCTCATATCACCTGTAGACCTCCTTGGCATGATCCTAGATAATCAAAATGGGTATATAAGGAGCTTAAATGTTGCAACTCTTGTGCACACTCACTTCAAGACTCTCACAAACTTCTTTCTGGAGCTCTCTGGTCAGCAACCAAGATTCCTTAGGCTTCCTAATCGTGCTTAGGACTCTTGTAAGTGTCCTTAACCCTTCCTAATTCAGTTTAGCTTAGTTAATTAGCTTAAAGTCAAACCGTCGTAATTAAGGTTTGAATTCGAGATTAATCAATAATTGTTCAGTCAAATCTCGATTTGAAAGTACCTATGAGTTGGTAATTATGTGGGCAATAAACCCTTAAAAGGGCACCCTTTGATTCCCACTCTAACTAGGTCAATTGTCGGGTCAAAGTTAATCTTAAAAAGTCAACAGAAAGCTTATTTTCAAATTAATGCATAATTAGTAATGTAGAATCCATGCAACCTGTTTTATCATTAATATAACTTGGTAATTAATGTAAGAACATGTCTAAACATGTTCAACCCGACAATTTCACTTTAGGCTCGGTTCGGAACCGAAAGTCGCATAATTTGACTTTTGCTTTGACTTTCGATTCTGACCCATTGTAGCATGGTTTAGAATTTCCTTAGAGCTTTATTTGGACCAGGTTTCATATAAGTATAACTCTCTGAGATTATACAACTTGGTTCATTAGTTATTCGATTCAAATGCATGTTTCCGTTAAATGCTTAAATGTTGACTATTATGCCTATATGACCTTAAAACGTGATTTTTGAAAATGTAAAAGCGTAGAAACCTTCACTACTGATTTATAAAGTTGTCCCTAAAATTTGACATCAGTTTGAGGTCTAGATTAGGAGTTATGCTCAATAGCGTAATTAGAAAGCTTTTTATTAAATAAACGGCGTAATTAGCATATAGCCTATCTAAACCTGATTTTTGATACCAAACTTTTTACCCACTGATGTAATATAATATTTTGGGATTTTCGAAGATTTTTAATTAATTTTAGGCTGAGCATAACATAGAGTTCTAAGCTTGATTCGGTAATTACCGGTTTTGCCCTTTTGGCCTATAAAATGAGTTTTACAAATCTTTTTGACACCAAACCTTTTTCTACTGATCAAGTATGATAAATAAAATATTTTGAGCCTTCTGGAATTATAAAAATATCAGCTTTCCTTTAAAAACCCGGAAATAGCTCAAAATCGCCTTTTTAAGCGTTTTTAACGCATAGTATGTATTAAAACTATTTTAAACATATGAGGTTTGATACCTACTGATATTTTCAGTAAATTTTTATATATTAACAGTAAGCAAAAGTTTTAAACTCAGTTTTCCAGTTTTGACCTTTTAAACCTAAGTGAAATTACCAAAATGCCCCTAAGGTGCATAGTTTGGTTTTAAATGATAAATTTCACATATATATAATACCCTAATGTTATAACTTATTAAATTAAGTATTTTTACTAATTATATCAGACCTGTAACTCAGATTATTAATTAAACTCTTTTATAACCTTTAAAATGACCAAAATGCCCCTACGGGGCATAGTTTTAGTTTAAATCCATTTCGGGCATAATAGAAGATATCCTACTGATGTCACAACATATTTAAGGCATATTAACTTAGGAAACCTGTATATGACTCATATGGTTACCCGTTACGCATCTTGCGCGTTCGGTTCAGTTTATGTAACTAGTTTGCATAAATTGACCGAAACGGGTCAAACCTTATCATTTTTGTCTCAAAATCCAGAATGTGTTTAGTTTACCCATATTACACAAGTCTCCAAACTTTTCCGGTCTAAATCACATTCTATTCCGGTCTTCGCTTAATCGTGCATTTGAACCGTACCTTCATTTAAAACTAACCGGTCTAAGTTTAGGCTTAATTAAATACCTGTTAGGAAATCTAATAGGTTATTAAAAACCTTTGTTCCAGAATACGAGACCCGGTAAAAGCTACACGCACTTGCTATTTGTGATTTATACTTGCAAAGGTAAATGCTTTTAACTTATTTTCCCTTATACTGGCTTGGGGTACGGTATATAAAATACCGCTTGGTTGGGCATTCGACTTTAATCGTTTGGTGGTTAAATATTATCGAGATGACCCGTTTAAAAATTTGGTTTTGTTTGCTTAACGCCTTTGGGGGGTTAATGACCATGTCCCGGATATCCTTGGCATCATTCATGGAATGGCCACGACCTTAGCACACAGGTGTAGGCGTACACCCGTCAGTGCATTTAAAATTAATAAGGTATAACCGCCGGTTACGAGAATAACTCACCGCGGGACTATACCATGTGGTGTGTCTATTAATCTTTAACCCGACATGAACCGGGCAACTGAACGCATAACAAACATGTAATTCTTTTACAAGTTTATATATAAATAATTATCCCAAGTTATAAAATATTTTGTGACTTGTGCATTCAAATCAATTTCTAAACCTTTTCAAAATGAGTCAGTTAATTGTATTTACCAGTGTAAACTGACGTATTTTCCCAAAAAGGTTAAGTGCAGGTACTACGCGTAATAGGCTGGCCTCTCCTTAGCATCATCATTTAAGAGTCTCGCAAGCTTGGACGCATTTTGAGTCTATTGAACTATGTTTTCTGTTTATTTGATCCGCCTGTGGATCTGTTTCAACTACGTTGTGATACTTAATATTACAATTTTATTCAGTTGAAATAAATATATCTTTTGCTTCCGCTGTGTATTTAAAATTGTGTTGTTTGACTATGATGATATCAACTACGTCACGATACTCCCCACCGGGCCCACCGGTAATACGTGGAAATATCGGGGTGTGACAATGACTTAGTGAAAATATGACATATGATATAAGAATATATTTTGGGATAAAAATATATTTATATCGCTTCACTATAAAACAATCATGCGGGACACAAGTACATACAATGGGCTAGGCCTCGGATATTACAAGAATAAGTACAAAACAACTGTGTAGGATACAAGGTCATACACGGGGCTAGGCTCGGACATACACAAACAAGGTTACAAATGTATGAAGATACATTACACATATAATCATACGGATAATCAACTATGAACGAGTCTAAACATACAAGGGTTTTTGAAAAAACAAAACAAGGTCAAGTCTTAACCAGGTTTATGATGAAAGACTTGTACGTGATCAAACAACTAGACCTAAATTCCTTAACGAAATTAGGACACTAGCAGGTTGGATACAAACAGGGAAACCAAAGTGATTGCTAGCGTGTGCACATACATAAACTTTGAGTCACGACCCCTCTTTTTAATATTTTTACTTTTAAAATTCAGGGGAGATACATGTTACACAATGGTATAATAGTTATGGAACGAAATCACTTAGATCACGTGCGCATAAGTAGTGTTTCATGATAGATTCTATCGAGTCTAGGTATGCTCCACTCTTGGTCCATGAGACCCTATATGAGTACTTTTGTGTCCAACAAGTTGGGGAATCTGCATCACTACTGAGTTAGTGGCCCGGTAATGAAAGATAACAGTGTCGAGGTTTGGTTATTGTCTTATATCGGCACGTACATTAATGTCCTAGCTACACATTAATTGATCCATGAATTTACAAAGTTATCAAATGATTTAAAGATTCATTTGGGTCAAACAAAACTCGTGAACTCACCGACATTATTGTTGATAAATTTTATAACACGTATTTCAGGAAAGTAAGAGCATTTGCATGATTTGGAAGTCAAAGAACAAGAGATACATGGAAGATGCCAACTTTTGAAGGGCTTGTCGCATATATTTCGCCTCTGTGCGATATATTGGTGTCAAATCCTTTTTTATAAAAATTATATTTTGTCCAATGTCATTTTGTAAACATTAAGTATTTTGGGATATGTTGTGAACAAAACACTTGCATCTTGTGTTGTTATATCAAGTAATATATATAATGTTGGCATCGTGGTTTATTTTAATTATGTAGAATGTTTACGCTATTGAATGCTATGAGAACCTTTCACGATCACATCTATGCGCTTCCGCTACTAGTAGGGTGTAATAATTTTACACAAAAAATAATAGAATAAGTAGATGGGATTAGTGGGTTGGTAATTGAAACGAAAATACAACTACGAGTACTATTTTGGCAAAATTTAAATTATTGGACTGAAATAGTTATTTTGAGCAAACCACAAGGACAAAAATAATAATTTACTCTAATTGAAATTATTAATGAAATAGTTGTACCATCAAAAACCATTTATTATAAGCAACTTGTTTAAAAAATATACTAATTGATGTGATGTTTAACCAATTTGTTAGAAAACTACATTCCGATCTCAAGCAATTCATGGGAAGATTTAGAAAGTGTGGTTCTTTCTGTTCAGATAATCTTTCTTGGTAAAAAGAATTGAAACCTTTTATGGGGGCTATGGGTTCATTTTGATTTTTGCAGGAGGGTTTAAGTTTCTAACTATTTTCATGGTTGGCTTTGTTGACCGATATCCGATATCCATAGTGGCACGCCACGGAGTACCGATATCCATAGTGTCCGACAGAGATACTCGGTTTACTTCAAACTTTTGGCGCGAATTCCAAGAGCGAATGGGAACTAAATTGTTCGTTAGCACAACATACCATCCACAAATGAATGGTCAGAGTGAAAGAACAATACAGACGTTGGAGGATATGTTACGGGCATGTATCATTGACTTCGGGGGTAGTTGGGATGTCTATCTGCCGTTGGTTGAATTTTCATATAATAACAGTTACCACGCAAGCATCGGTATGGCTCCGTACGAGATGCTTTATGGTAGATAGTGCCGAACCCCGGTGTGTTGGGATGAGGTTGGTCCACGTGAGCTTGCACATAAGGATGTGGTCTGGATCACAAATGAGAAGATTGATTTGGTCCGAGCCCATTTAAAAGCGGCTCAGGATCGACAAAAATTGTATGCAGACAAAAGAAGAAGACCAATTGAGTTTCAAGACAGTGACAAAGTTATGTTAAAGGTATCTCCATGGAAGGGGATTATTCGGTTTAGAAAAAGGGGAAAGTTAAGCCCGAGGTTTATTGGGCCATTTAGAATCATCGAACGGGTTGGTAAGGTAGCATACCGTCTCGAACTGCCCGAGGAGTTGAGTGGGATACATAGCACGTTCCACGTATCACATCTCCGGAAATGTCTACCCAACGAAACAACTTACATCCACTATGATGACATTGAAGTGCATAATAGTCTTAACTATGCGGTGAAGCCGATTTCGATTTTAGATCGTAAAGTGAAAAGCTTGAGGAACAAAGTGATTAACCAAGTACAGGTCAAATGGGAACACAGAAAGGGTTCGGATACCACATGGGAGTCCGAAGAGGAGATGCAACGACTCTACCCTATATTGTTTGGTACGTACTTTGGTTTCGGGGACGAAACCTTTTTAAGGGGGGGTGGACTTGTAACACCCCGAAAATATAGATATCATATTTTAAACTAAATATCGGTAATAGTCAAGATAAAATAACTAGGAATGAATAACCTAGTTAGTTAGTGTCTTGACATAATAGAACAAGTATGGTTAAATGCCCTTTAAATAACTTGTGTATAGTAGAGGGGCCAAAGTTGTCAAACTCGAAACTTGAATGTTTAATAACAAAATAACACACCAAACACACACCTAAGTGTGTGTCTGGTTCGATCAGAGCAAGGGGCGACCAGGGGGTTCCCCTTCAAACCCTAACTCTTACAAAACTCACAAATTGAAGGCTCAAATCAACTCCAAATCGAAATCTGAATATAGATTAGTGATCACCTCGGCGAAGGGATCATAAGCTATGTGAAATTTCACTATTTGGTTCCATCTTAAATTTTAGATGAACTCATGAAATTCGAATTTGAGCTTGCATGATCATTGTTTGGATGAAATTGAGAATGAAATTATGTCTAGGACTAAACCCTAGCCATTTACTTGTTGAATTGATGTTTGTAATTGTGAATTCATGATCCTACACTCATGTGTCAAGTGGGTTTTGTAGAATCATGTTAAACACTAGGACTATCATTGTTAACTTAGTGTATTCGAGCTCTATAGAGTGAATTCTGACTTGTTGATATGAAAAATTTGCATCAACTTGTGAAAGGATGCTTAAATCTTGGCTAAATAGTTAGTTAAGAACTTGATTTTTAATTGTATGAAAACATGCTCATTAGGTGTTTGATGTAATGCCTAAGAGAAGATAAATGTTAAAAACCCGACTAAAAATGCATATTTGACTAGTGTGGAAAATTATGCGTTATATGCTATAAGAGAGTTCTAAACAACTATGGTTGAACTCTATAGGAAAGGAAACCAGGACGTCAAGCGGACATGCTAGTGGCGATACGCGTTTGAAAGGATTGCTCTAAAGGTACGTGACTTTGGTCCCGTCACATTACGAATAAACGTTTATTTTTAGCTTGTTAATGGTGTCGTAATGTAGAATATGCGTTTGACGTGTCATTGAAGTGGAGAAGTTCACTCGACACTCAAACGGGTCAAAATATTAGTTAAAAACAGTTTGGTTTGACATTAAGGTGAGGATTTTTACTTGTCAACCAAACGGGTCAAAACTATGTTCATAAAACGATCTTGCGCGTAGAGACTTGAATGCCTCAAAATGCGTTAGTGCTAGATAGCAATTTAGTAAAGAATGGTTATACTAAGTTAAGTTAATGAATCCGTGTTATCGGGTCGAATGATAGAAATTAGTTGCCAGAATTGCATAAAGTGGTAATGCTTGAATTTATAACAAACAAGCACGAAATTCGTATATAAGCGTAAAGCCATGTATTGGTATGAATACGCTAAGAATTACAAGCCCGGGGGATGGATAAATAAGATTAGAATGCCAAAGAATAGATTGGCAAACAATTGCACACATAGTTAATGGGTCGAATAATCAAAACAATGATTATGTGGGCTATTCGTTCACAATCTGCGTTTCGTTAAGTGAAATTTATATAGTTAGATCCATAATATTAATACGGACATATAGGAAAAAGAATCAGCAAAAACGGACATGTAAATCGAAAGTTATGATAGTTTAAAATTTGATAAGTGAAATAAAGTTGCTGGGCAAACATACAGCACCAAACAACAACCCTTTCTGCCGAAATGAAGGTCTCGCGTCGCGCGACGCCAAAATGCTTTCACCGTCGCGGGCCGCGAAGGCTTGGACTCGATCCGTCGTGGGGCGCGACAGCCCTAATTACTGCAATTATTGTTTGTTTTTCATTGTTTAGAAATGGAACTTGGTATATTTGATATTATGATGTCAAAACTAACTATTGATGTGGTTTTGACCTTAGGTGATACTCGTTTTGTTGTGGATGTTGATCAAGCAAGGGAATCGAGAACCGAACACAAGTTTTGAATGCATCCGCACTAATCTAATTTGGTTTAAACCATGTTATTTTGTAAACACTACCGAATGTGGAATAACTTAATGTAGTTAGTTGGCTATGTGTAAACACTATAATGAAGTACATCTTAGTTTATTAACTAAGCTTTTGTTAATTATGTATTTAAATTTTAAATGTTCGTATTTTATGATTAAACAATGGAATTATAAGATGAGTGTTACAAAACCCTCTTCTTGTAAAGAGTTTTTTGTTTTTCTGGCCCAAAATAAATTGCTTTCGGTATGTATAGAGTCTTTCTAACTGCATTTTGGTAATTCTACTATCACAAATAGCATATTTGCTTGCTGAATCATCTAAACGATTAGGTGGCAGATAAACTAGATGGTGATGTTGATGATGAATAAGATTTGTTATCTCAAATAAAGGACCCCAGTGACATGGTATTCATTTTGCTTGTGACATGGCAACCTCAAATGTGCCGATGGGATGTTGAGGAAACAACATCTCAAATGGCATAACCCACCAAAGCATGCCTTATCCTTGTAGGGCTACACAAAAGTCAGACTTTGTCACACCCCAACTGATGACGGAAACATCGGAGTGAGACGAAAACGAGATTGCTCGAGACTTCATAACATACTAATCGTGACAATAATTTAGATAAACAATATTTCATTTCATACTAGAATCGAATACATTGTCCTGAAAAGAAAAGTACGACATTTGCAATTTGAACATGAACTACATAAGAAATACAAAACAAGTAAATTAAGTGTGTTTCTAAATCCATCCTAAAAGGATTTCTTCAAATGTCTTCATACGTTTCCTGCAACATGTATTAAAATACAATCAACACAAAGTTGGCGAGTATACAAGTTTGATTACATAGCATACGTATAAAAGACTCTCTCAAATCCTACGTGGCAATTCGTATACTAGGTTAAATCACATACTAGCATGCATAACCTAAATGTCAAACCAAAGTTTCACGAGCATAATCTTGTTATCGCAATGAACAAGACCATTTACGATTGAATACTTAAGATAGACCCTTCCCAAGGGCGGTGTGCTACTCCTATAGCGCTATACATGTTAAGGTTGGCTAGCGAAGTTAATGACAAGTAGTTTGCATGTATGAATTTTTGAATATTTAACATGAATAACCTAAGCATAAAAAATAGCACTTTTGATGGATTGAGTGAATCGAAAAGTTCGATTGTGTGTATAAGTGAGTTTGATTAAGTCATACATGTTACACCCCAAAAGTGATTAAAGCATAAAAAGGGATTCGAGTATACTTACGGTTTGCGTAGTAATTTCCACGTGAGTGAGTTGATGCGTTGAGAGTTTTGGGAACCGTCGAGGTATCCTACAAGGATAACGAGGCACATGAGTTCGATGGATTTTTGGAATAGGAACGGAAATGCAGAATATGTAAACTTAGTATAAAAGTATATACAAGTTATCTTGACAAAATACCCCAAATTGGACACCATTATTATGTGTTTTTCATAGGCACAAGTTCACCTATTGGAAGTCTAAACATAAATATCAATCCATGAATTGGTTAGTGTTTAGGGTTCAGTTATTAGGATTTTAGTATAGATGTATATTTATATATATATTATGTCTCATGGTCAAGTATAATCAAGTATGTCAAGCAAAGAGGTAGGATGATTTCTATCCATTAAACCTCATTATATGATTAACCAAAGCACAAAATTATTAACTTTGTTAATGATTTCGGTTGGTCATGAGTAAGATTAAAATAAGAATCTCTAATCCACCAAGTAACTAAGTGAGCTCAAACTAGACTAGTGCGTTCCGATCATGGCAAATGTTTGGAGACTTGCTGTATTTTGGACACTTTGTTACTAACAAGTTTACTTTGTGGCTTAGGTTGATTGGATTAGAGGTGTTTGCACCTCAAACTGTCACACCTCGCGATGGCGGAATCATCGGAGTGAGACGAAATAGATTGCTCATCACACATAACACTATTTTGAGACGATAATTAATTCAAAACCGATTTTCATTAATAAACATAAATTGTCAATACAATGAAAGAAGTACAAGTACAACATGGGAATCACAAAATATAACGACAAAATACAACGCCAATAACATAACAAAACATATTCAAATCTGGTATCTTGAGCGTGTTTCTAGTCATCCCTACTAGATTCATCATGGCATCAACATCAACCTGTAACATGTTTAAAATAAAGGTTCAATGCAAAAGCATTGGCGAGTACACAAGTTTGTAATAATATAGCATAAGTATAAAAGCATTTTCTTGAATCCACATGGTAATTGTATACAAGGTAAACTAGCATGCGATACTAAATGTCAAACCCAAGTGTCCACAAGAATTAAGTGTCCCTCGCCACAAAAGTAACGAGAATAGTTTATGAATAAAAGACTTAACAAGACCCCGACGGGCGACGTGCTACTCCTATAGCGCTATATATGTTAAGTTCGGGCTAGGAAAGTTAATGACATGAAGCAAAGTATGAATCTAGCATGAACCTAAGTATGACAAGTAGCATGTATACGGATTGAGCATAAAAACATGCTTAAGTGTGTATTTGTGAGTTTTGTATACTAACATGTTACAACCCAAAGTATTTTAAAAGTAAACGGGTCGAGTATACTCACGGTTTTGCAAGCTTCCACTTGTTAATCCATGAAGAGTTGTTGATTTGGAGGGGGAACACCGAGTCCTTCTACGCGAGGAAACATATGTGTGTGAGTATTCAGATAATAGCGGAGGATTAGGATTCGGAATTTAAATATACGAAAGTAAGTATACAAAAAAATAATCATCTAGTACTTAATACTCGTTTTTGACACTATAAAACCCGTATGGGTTAGAATGATTTCATGGGTTTAAATGCCCATTAGAATCGTAACGAGAAACTATGTATTTTGATGATGTAGCTTAGTACCTTGACGAATAATCATTTGATTATCATCAAGGGTTCGGTTATTATATATATTATATATATGTTTTATATATTTGAAGAAACACTGGTTAAACAGACCGGAATCAATTGAACCAGGGGTTTAGTTCTGCATAAAAGGGGTGATTCCTCTCTTTTGATTCAGGGTTTGGCTAAGCTCCTTCTTCTAACAATAACTGCAAAACAAACAGCCGTTAGACTCCCCACAGGGAGAATGGAGGTTCTCTCCGTGACCACCCTCCGGCGTGAGAATAAGTACAGGTTTTGATGAAGAAGAAGAAGTATTGAAAGTGAAGTGAATGTAACTTATGAAATGATACCTGAGTCGTCCTATTTATAACCGAATTTGGGAGGGAAAGTTTGTTGACTGGAGAGAGGACGGAAAGTAATTTCCGTAAGCGGTTATTTTCTCCATCGTTAATCACTAATGTGATGTATGTGCACACGGATCGTGGTTTTAATCAACGGTTGGGGAGATGCCATGTGGAAAGTAGGCAAGTGTGGATCTTCTTCAATTTAGTGCCATCATCATGACTTTGCGGAAAGCTCAGGATGATGCCACGTGTCCATTCGGTTATAACCGAATGGCTGTGCACGATAGAGCCTTCTAGAAGGTTTACAGTTGTAATCCAATATGGCTCGTCCCTAGGCTAATTCTGTTGTAACAGAAAGGTTACCTTCTATCCAAGCCTGGGTGATATTTGCGGAGATATTTGTTTAAGGTTTTTTACTCCCAATTGTTCTATCATGTGGAGTCGCGCGAGGATGTGTTTGTTAGTTTCCTTTTGCACGCGGATGTTGAAGACTCTTGGTCAAGTTCTCCTTTAGAACCAGTGCGTAGCCGTTCTCTTAAGGAGGGCTTATTGTGGTAAGTTGTGGTATGGTCCCATATGCCTGCACAAGGTTTTTGGGACCATACCCCTTCAAGTCCCCCCAGTCCAGTGTTGCTCTTATGCAAATAAGTGGAGTACTAAACTATATAATAGATGGGTGTTTTTTGCTGTGGAGTTTTTTGGCGCGAAAATGTTGGACATCTTCTTGGAGAAGATATTTCTCGACTTGAACTGTTCATTATGTTAGAATGAATCGTTTTTTAATCAAGAGCTGATTGAGGTAACGTGGCCCTTGTGTGCCATAGAGTAGGAAATGAATAGATGTTTTGAATGATCACCTTCTTATTGAAACTGTAGCTTCTGGGAATGCGTGTAGGCGCTGTCAGAGATCATTTAATGGAATCGATGATTATTGTGACACCGCCGTTTCAGAAAGTGGTGATTTGACAGTAATCATCACAATTTCTGACATTTCTCTTAACGACGCCGACGTCAACTCGTTTTAGTTATATATTTATATAGAGGTTATTAAAACTCTACCAGATTTGGCAAATATGAGAACCATGCGAAAATACCGTTCTCGGAGGGTTTCTGAAATTCTGAAGACCTTTGATGCTGCTGAAGCTTTGCTTCATCTTGGAGGTCTGTCATCAGAAGAGGTTGCCGGAAGTAAAGGAATTGTTGGTACCGTTCCTTACTCGTGTACATGAGAAAATTATGCTTCTCTTCGTACTAGAGGTGATAATGATGAAAGGGTTACTCGATTGTCGGCGAATGTGTTGATGTAGTCTTTTCCGTCTGATCTGAGGGGACGGTGCTCGGTGGTGTACAAACGGCGTCAAAGTGGACGTCCTTCTACAATTCCGGCTGATGCCCAAATGACTACTTCTACTATGGGTGATGGGGAGGGTGAAAACCCATGGATCATTGACCCTCATCCTCTCGAGTGGTATGGTGAAACACTGCATACCCCTTTGGAGGTGTTGGCAATGTTTCTGGATCCCTAGCTTATTTTGTTTGTTTGTTTTTGTAAATGTCTTTTGATGCACTGCCGTGCTCGTATACTTTTGTTTATGTGCCTGTTGCACAAGTAACTTTTTTGGATGCACGGTTGTGCATGTAGATTTTTGTTAATGCGTTTGATACGCAAGTAACTGTTTTGGATATATTATATGTTTAGATTACAATGTCTTGCATGTGCATAATTACTTTGTTTAGGTAAATCGAATAAAAATGGTATGAAGCTCATGTGTGAACGTAGGTCTGGATTGTACGCGGGACTTGTATCCGTAGACCATTCACGAGTCTTGTAATGTTTTACCATAGTGTTTTCACGCGTACCAAAAGGAATTACATGCATTTTGTAATAAACAATAGAACATAATAGGAGTAAGCTTTGTATTGATTGGATGAGGCGCGGGGCCAATGGATACAAAGCGAATAAATAAAATAATTATGTTGCCTGCGCAAGTGTTCGGCTACTGTGTGAGATGGTTAGGCTGGTTACATGTAGCACCTGCGTAGTTGTTGCGGGTTCCAGGTGCGTGGTACATCCGTTCCATCGAGCCTCTTTAGAGTATATTCGCATTTACCCAGGACATCATGGATGATATATGGTCCTTCCCATTTAGGCACTAGTTTTCATAGTTTCTCCGCGTTGGATGCCTCATTGTCTCGCAGGACAAAATCTCCTGGAACAAAGGTGCATACGCGTACACGAGCGTTATAGTACTTCTCCAACTTTGATTTCTACCTGGCTTCTGTAATGGCTGCGTTCTCGCGCCTTTCTTCAAGGAGGTCCAGGTCAATTCTTCGTTCTCGCTTGTTGTCATGCTTTTCCATGGCGATCATACGTGGTGATGGGAGGCCGACTTATGCTGGAATTTCCGCTTCTGAACCATAAACGAGGCTGAATGGAGTTTCACCTGTACTGGTTTTTGGCATGGTGCGATGAGCCCGTAAAATGCTTGGGAGTTCGTCCACCTAACCCCTGTGCGCTGTCCCCAGCCTTGCTTTTATGCCATCCACTATCTGTTTGTTCACGCTCTCAACATGCCCATTCGCCTGTGGGTGCGCCACAGAGGCGAAGCTGTGTTCAATGTTCATCTCTTTGAACCATTTTTGTAGGTCCTCCGATGCGAAGTTTGTACCATTATCAGAGATGATGCGCAATGGTAACCCAAATCGGCAAATAATGTGTTCCCAGATGAATTTGCGGATCACCATTGCTATAGTTGACGCGAGAGCCTTTGCTTCTACCCATTTGGTAAAGTGACTGCTACTACTATGAACTTGACTGCTCTGGGCGCATCGGGGAAAGGGCCGACAAGGTCGATGCCCTATTGTTGGAAAGGCCAGGCTGAGGTGACTGGGACCAAAGGGTTCTTCGGGCGGAGTGTCTTTGGGGCATGGCACTGACATGCCGCGCACTTGCGCAATAGTTCCACTACATCTACATGCATCCCTGGCCAATAATAGCCTGCATTCATGATTTTTGTGACTACCATGCGCGGTCCCGCATGGATCCCACATAGTCCCTCATGAATTTCGCGGACTAATTACTGTGCATCGGTCTTATCCACACAGCGTAAAAGTGGACCCATGAATGATTTGCGGTACAAGATACCGTCTGCCATTTCATAGTTTAATGCCTTGTGCTGAAGTTTTCTGGCTTCTGCTTTCCCTTCTGGAAGGATTCAATGTTGCAAGTATGTAATGATTGGGGACATCCAAGATGGATTTCCGACTTCTATGATGCTCACTTGTCTTAAGGGAACAAATGGATTAGATGATACCTCGTTGCGGACTTCCTTCGTGAGGTGTTTGAAGCTTGTAGCAGCCAGTTTGCTTAGCGTGTCTGCATGTTTGTTTTCGCTTCTATGGATGTGGACTATCTTGAAGGTTTGAAACTGGTTGATAAGGATTCTTGCTTGTTCCAAATATAGAGCCATGGCTTCGCCTTTAGCGTCGTAATGACCGTTGACTTGTTCTACTACTAATTTGAAATCGACATGCGCTTCGAGGTTCTTTGCTCCCATCTTGAGTGCCAGGCGAAGGCTCACAAGAAATGCTTCGTACTCTGCCTCATTGTTAGTACTTTTGAAATCCAGGCTAATCGCGTATGTGAGCTCATGATTATCAGGGCTAACTAGGTGAAGGCCCGCGCCTGCACCATCGTCGTTTGAGGCGCCATCTGTATGTAATGTCTAAACCCTGTCGTCGAAGACTAGGGTAGGATTTTGGATTGCCTCGCATTCCTGGATTTTGTCGATGGGAACTTCGGTAACAAAGTCTGCTAAGACTTGCCCCTTGATAGCCGGTCAAGGTCTGTACAAGTTGTTGTATCCTCCTAGCTCGATAGCCCGTTTGGACAACCGCTCCACGACATCTGGCTTAGACAAGATTTGTCCTAGATGATAGTTTGTAAGGACGGTGACAACGTGGCTAGAAAAATATCGTCGCAGCCTTCGTGATGCGTGAACTAGTGCAAGGACGAGTTTCTCCATGATAGAATAGCGTGTCTCAGGACCAGTTAACATTTTGTTGATGTAGTATATCGGAGTTTGAACGCCATCCCTTTCTACCATTAGTACCGCGCCGACTGCTACTTCTGTTGTGGATAGATATAGGATTAATGGTTCATCTTTCCGTGGTGCTGTTAAGGTTGGTAACTAGATCAGACATTCTGTCACACCCCTAAAATACCACATGCGGAAACCCCTACGAGGCGTGTGACGTACCAGGATCCAAGCCACCAATCACATTGAACTCATAAATGTATATTTAAATAAAACTCTCATTCATTAACATAAAGTGTTAAAAACGTTACAGACCATTCATTGTATACAGCGGAAGCATAACTCATTTGTTAAGTGTTTCATAAATCATGTGTACATAAACCGTTAAGCTTGTATTGAGATTTCATGTATCTCGACCCATGACCACTCCAGCCTCCCAGACAGCAAGTTCCAAAAGATATAAGCTTGTAGACCTGCAAGCATGTAGACAAGTGTGTCAGACGACGCTGGTGAGTTCATAGTTTTACGAAAACGTTGGTTACCAAGTGTTTAGTTAATCCATTGAATTTAAATTCGAAAGTAATGTTGATAATATCTCGATTCTGAAAAAGACGGCTCCTGATGTATGTTTTGCCCGTTCCCCAGTGCTCCTATCAAAGCACTGGGCCCGACTGGGTCATTAGTTCACACCCGCCCTCTCTCAGGAACGGGGTGAGGGTGCCAAACCTAAGTAGCGCTACCAACTAATACCCCGCTACCACCCCCGATAGCAAAAGATGGGACTTAAGAGATAGAGAGTGAGAATATTATCCAACATCACAGTTTTACCCAAAAGACTTATCCCTCCCCGGGATACCCACTGACTGTCCCAACCACCGGGACGCATGCTCAAAAGAGATGAACTCGCCTTTGATTTGCTCGGTGTGTTTATTTATGTATTCAAGTTGATCAATCAAATCCTAACATGGTTAACAAAGCCAATCAGTTCCACATAAACCCATGTCACATAGTTTCTTACTCGCATAACACAAACAGTACACATGCATTTCACGTATTATCATGAGAGTTGACAATAGCTAGCCATGCCACAAAACAGTCCACTAATTTCCACAAAATCGAGTGCTCCTAACTCACATCAATATATACATTTGTCATACAGTACGCGGCCCAATCATCCCATGGCCCAACTCAAGATGTGCGTGTGACCAGCCCAATTGTGCAACCAGCACATGATATACAAACATATTCAATTCATCCTATAGCACATTTAGTAACTACACACAGTGGGTCGGCCCAACATGAAAGAAGGCTTCAACTCAACTGTTTTACTCATGTATGGCCCAATTCAATTACAATTATAATAATCCAATAATTCTAGCAGTTCATTTACCACACATCACCCAACTAGCATGTATGAGATCTGCCAAACGATCACATCCAATTCTTGAATGAAACAATTGTACTAGCAATGACTCTTTTAATTTCTATTGGACCAAATCTAATTAGTACTTATCTAAATGGGCGGCATGAATTGTCTTATGTACTTACATGGGCCACCAAAACAAACAAATGATTATATAATCTAACAACAGTAGACATGATGACAACCAATCATTAATATCACGTGGACTTTAATTCAAAATTAGTGTCATGCACACCTATTATATTCACAAACATAAATACCTGCTGCCATATCTCGACGAAGTCTATCACAGTGGGAAGCTCTTCTCGACGAAACACCATATTTCATCGGCTTGTGGTTCCCCATTTTCCGTCGACAAGGCCAGACGACGAAACACCATGTTTCGTCGGCCTGAGGGTTTCGTCGGGAAAACAGTCATCATATGATACCAGTTTACTCATTGTCATCATCAAACAACAACCCTAATCATCATCTAATGTTCTATCATTATCTAAATCCACATTACACTTATATTACCATAACATGCTAGCCGTTCATACTCTATCGTTTAATCAGTTAAGCCAAACTAACTACATCACGAAATCCTGATTCAGGTTCATATACACACATAAACACAACATAACTTCACACCAACCATAAGCCATAATAACTCATGCATAAATCCAACAAGAAAACGCCATAAATGCATACTAGAAACTAACCGAGATATGAGGTGACGGAAAGATCCTGAGAGAGGAAAGGGGGCTGCGAGATATCCACTAATAGCCAGAGGGAACTAGGGTTTACAAAAGTTAGGAAGTTATGTGGAGGCCCTCAAGCAATCACGTATACAAAAGAGGTGAGGAGGTAGGCTGGGTTTAAGTTGGTTCCGGCTGGGCTCAAGGGAATTGGGCCGATAACATTGGGTCACGCAAGTAATTGTATTGATCCCCTCGAGAGTGTACGACTCGAATACTCATGCAACTACTCGATTGATAAATAAGTTATATCGCTATGCTTGCCACAACACAACTCCTTACAATTAATGAGTTTAACGTAATAACCGAAGAGTAATAAACAGAAATTAACCTTGAATGAACGGGTTGTCACATCGTTTCCTCATGTGGTATTTTGGGGGTGTGACAGTTTGGTATCAGAGCCACTGGTTATAGTGAACTTGGTTTTAAAACGTTTTATAAAACCAGACTATAACCGAACAATTTTGACAACAAGAATACGACCATGACACTCAGCTTCAGGTAGCAAGGTTCGTTTCTCGTTTACTCATTGCACAGCATAACTAGTGAACACTTATATATGATATTGCATGCGATTGCACGTTTAGCACAACAATATGAATTCATGTATTACTTGCATGTGTTAGTGATTAATAGTGTGGTGTTATCCTAGAGATTCGTGACCCCTGTTTTGTGATATTTATGTCTGACATTTGAGTTTGGGGAACCATTTGACATGAGTTAGGAGGAACTGAGAAGAGCATGCAAATCACAATATTATTGTGGGTGCACACATAATAATAATGTGGGGTGCATGTGAGTCCCAGTGAGGCTTAACAAAGTGAAAAGGGGGTTCTGCTATGTTGTTTGATTAATGTGTAACATAATAAGCCTATAGGGGTCTTAGCAGTGATTGTCTTTTACTTGAACGTGATCTTTTCACTCCACTCTAGATCCTTACGAATCTCGATGCTATCGAGTATTACCTGAACACCCATCTGAATGCCTAGCGAACTCTGTAGAATGTTAGGTGCTTGTACGAACGTCCCTGAGATGGATGTCTCCGCGTCGAATGATTGGTCTATACCTTCCTCACCTATCTTTGTTTGTTAGAACCTAGCGCGTGAACGTCTTAGACCCTGAAGTGCGATCACTTCTGCAACGCTCTTGAAACATACCGTGTATTAATCGATCAACTCACAAGAACGATGGAGAAAGATGATAAGCGTAATACCTTACCAACCTTAGTATTGGACGACCTTGATTACCAGCAACGAACATCAGCAGTTTGACGTTAATCGAATCCTCAACCCTGGTTAGCGACTTATGGGAGTTGACTCTTACGAATCAATTGGGGCATAAGCGGTGACAAATGATTACAGTGTGGGATGTGTGACTACCAGCATGGTGATTAGCGCTTTAGGTTGTGGCACAGAGTGTGGAAAGATGGACTTGGTTGGTGAAAGATCGTAGGGTTCCGTTTCAAGCAACGACATTAGAGGTAACCGTCATGGCAACACCAAGGTACTTGTAATAGTAGCCTACAATATCGAAATGAAGGTGCCTACGGCATGGATTGGCCGTTGATAAATCAAATGACAACAACCAAGGGAACGACGGTCGTACTGGAAATCCTCGCAACGAGTACGACAACACGGGAAATGATGCTCATGGAGGGACATTTAGGATTGGCGTGGGCGACGCCAGGATTATAACAACATGGTGGCCTACATGTTCTTGGTAACTAATCACTTCGTCACTATTCTGTTTAGCCCTGATACTTCTCAAAACCGAACCTGTTGTGGAAACGGCCAATGACAAGTCAATTGACACCTCATAAGTTAGTTGGGATGCGAACTTGACCTTGTGGGACAAGTGTTCGGCATCGACTGTCCTCCTACTATCTTTGATGGTTTCGATACAGTATTTGTGTAGATTGGTTAACTGGATATCGCGTAGATATACCCTGTGGGGAGGAAATTTTGCGTCACTTTATATTTCGAAGCATCAGAGTGGTGTAAAGGTTAGCATCATATCAACAAAGAAGGCTCGGAAGTGTCTACGGAAGGATTACCCCGCTATGTTGGCACACGTTACTGATGTTAAGGCTAAGGAAAAAAGGATTGAGGATCCACTAATTGTTCATGATTTTCCCCTATGTGCTACCAGAAGAACTATCAGATTTACCTTCGCATCGTTAGGTGGAACACCAGATCGGTATCATGTCAGCAGCAGCCCTTATTACTAGTACTCCTTGTTGTCTTACATTAGGAAGGTTGCAGGAACTGCCTACTCAACTTCAGGAACTATTGGACAGGGGTTCCATCGGACCTAGTTTTTCGCTTTGGGGAGCCCCATTTATATCCGTGAAGATAAGCCTTTCCGTACGTGTATTGGTTATCAAGAACTTAACAAGGTGGCAGTCGAGAACCGTTTGCCTCGACCATGTAATGACAACCTGTCGACTAGTTGCGAGGGGCAAGCTTTCATTCGAGGATTGATTTACAAACGGACTATTATCAGATGGAAATTCACGGGGAGAATGTTCTTAAAGCAGCTTATCGAACGCAATACGGCTATTGCTACTTTGTATTCCATGAAATTTGGGCTAATCATCACATCAACAGTTGTATGGATCACATGAATCGGCTATGCTTATTGACGACGTGTTGGACGGCATCTGTATTTTAATTTAGAGCTCCTGAGGGAGGAGTCATTCCGCGTGAAGTCTTGTAAAATGTAGCATCTGGATTCGAGAGATACACTTTAGGCATGTAACCAACGAAGTGGGACCACACGAGGATCTTGCTAAAGATCCATTTTGTTAGAAACTGATCGACACCAATGATTCCTTCGGGGATGCAGCAATTCCTTTGTTTCACTAGATACTATCGCAACTTATTCACAGGATTTTCGAAGGTCGCATAGCTTAAATCTTTTTAGCACAGCAGGGTGCTGTGTTCGTGAAAGACGAAACAGGAGGACGTCTTTTCAGCTTTCGAATTCCAACTCTGCAATGCACTGAGCATCGCCTCTACCCGAGGGTGCGGGTGATTTAGTGGTATACCATGATGGTCCGAATCAGAGTCCCAGTTACACACTGACACAACACGAGAGAGTAATAACTTACGTGGTGGAGTTACAAAGAGGAACTGCATGACACACAACCGGCAGTGAAAATCGTGGTCTTGGGATTTTAGATGGAGGCATTACTTGGACGGTACCAGATGCGTCATTTAGACCGATCACAAGGGCCTCCCGTGTACCTTGGCTTCGAAAGAGCTAAATTAGTTAATGGCATCGATGGGGGGAACTTTTGGATGATTACAACTATGAAACTTGAACGTGCACGAGCTTTGCAGCTCACTATCGACTCTAACCTACCGGATTAAACTCGCTCTTTTCAAACTGGAGAATGGAAGGAAGAAAATTTCCAAGTTGAATCCATGCGGGGCTTGGGGAAACAACCTTTGATAAGACGGACGATATTCGCTACCTCAAGGAACGAGTGTGGACCTCATCATATGGCAACTTTTGGGAACTTGTATTGAGCAAGCACACTAACTTAGATATTCTAGTTGTCTGGATTTTGATGAAAGATATTAGGACCTATAAATCTTGTACTGGTGATCGGGCATGAAGACCCACTTAGCAAAGTATGTGTATGATGTTTGGCTTATGGGAAAGTCAAGGCGGAGTATCAGCAACCGGCAACACCCATATGGAAAATGAGAATAGGCTGCCATGGATTTTATCGTTAGTCTACACACAACCCAAAATAGAAACAATATTACCTGGGTGATCGATGATTATCTCACGTAACCTGCACACTTTCTTGCAACCAAGGAAACTGACGAGTCTTCACAGCTGTGGATGTTCCCCTGAGAGAGGCGGCCTTTAGGCACGAGGTGCCAGCTCCTGTTACCTTTGATTTTGAGCCATACCTGATTTATGACCGGCATTACTGATCACTGTAGAACAACCGGACAGAGTAACGAACCATCCGGACACATGAAGACATGATGCGAGCATGTGCGTGATCGACTTTAGTAAACATTTGGGAAGGACACTTATCTTTGGGAGAGCTCTACTGCAGTTGTTACCGTATTGGTATGCATACAGCTCTGTTTGAGGAATCGCATGGACAGTAACTTTAATCTCCTTGATTGGATTAAGATGGGTAACAACCTAATCACAGGTCCAGGACTTGTGCTAGAAACTCTTGAAGATTGCTTGGATCGGAAATTGTTTGACGGCAACGCGTGACTGCCAGGAAAGCTAATAAGCTTAGGAAACACTGGGAGTTCGTTGTAGGCGAACGTGTAATAATCGAAAGTCTCACCCTGGGAGGGTGCGGTGCACTTTAGAAAACATGACAAGCTTGGTTTATGATGCGTTGGGACAGCCGGATTTCTGGAACGAATAGGTGACATGGCTCACAAACTTGGATTAACTAACGAATTGGATAACATTCGCGATGACATTTATGCCTTGAATCTAAGGCAGTGTTTGTTCGATGAAACGCTTGTGATACCATTGGGCCTAAGGTTATTGACTAGTTGCGGAATCAGGGGATCTATCGAATGAAGGGACCAGGAAGTCAAGGTTTGTTAGCATAGTCGTATGACAATCGTGAGAGTTTGTTGGAACTCAAGATGTGAACCAGAGTTCACGTGGGAACGTAAGATTGGATAAAGCTCTAATATCCCCAATGGTTTAGGTGGTTGAACCAACTTGTGTTGTCATTGGCGAATTTCGGGACGAAATTCCCTTTTAAGTTGGGGATGATGTGGTACCCGCGGAAAATCCACAATCATCCTGAGTTAACGCCTCACTGCTTCAAATTGCTTGTTAAATTTCGGGACGAAATTTCTTTTAAGTTGGGGATGATGTGACAACCCGTTCATTCAAGGTTAATTTCTGTTTATTACTCTTCGGTTATTACGTTAAACTCATTAATTGTAAGGAGCTGTGTTGTGGCAAGCATAGCGATATAACTTATTTATCAATCAAGTAGTTGTATGAGTGTTCGAGTCGTACACTCTCGAGGGGATCAATACAATTAGTTGTGTGACCCAATGTCATCGGCCCAAAACCCTTGAGCCCAGCCGGAACCAACTTAAACCCAGCCCACCTCCTCACCTCTTTTGTATACATGATTGCTTTAGGGCCTCCACATAACTTCCTAACTTTTGTAAACCCCAGTTCCCTCTGGCGATTAGTGGATATCTCGGCAGCCCCCTTTCCTCTCTCAGGATCTTTCCGTCACCTCATATCTCGGTTAGTTTCTAGTATGCATTTATGGCGTTTTCTTGTTGGATTTATGCATGAGTTATTATGGCTTATGGTTGGTGTGAAGTTATGTTGTGTTTATGTGTGTATATGAACCTGAATCAGGATTTCGTGATGTA
Organism: Helianthus tuberosus; assembly: GCA_030545235.1. Lineage (NCBI taxonomy): Eukaryota > Viridiplantae > Streptophyta > Magnoliopsida > Asterales > Asteraceae > Helianthus > Helianthus tuberosus. The sequence continues at coordinate 77,317,086 of CM060408.1, forward strand.
GTTAGTTTGGCTTAACTGATTAAATGATAGAGTATGAACGGCTAGCATGTTATGGTAATATAAGTGTAACCGATTGGCTGTGATGGTAGCAGTTAACGTGGATTTAGATAATGATAGAACATTAGATGATGATTAGGGTTGTTGTTTGATGATGACAATGAGTAAACTGGTATCGTATGATGACTATTCCCCCGACGAAACCCTCTGGCCGACGAAACATGGTGTTTCGTCGTCTGGCCTTGTCGACGAATGTACTCATCATTGTCCATTGCAAATAATCGCACAAATAACAAATAATCACATAACGGTCCAAGATAACATAAAATCACCAAGTGATCTCAGCAACGTTCTGAAGAATAACACAATAAGAACACTTATATATAGGAAGTACCATCGGCGTATCCACCATGTTCTTATCGCATCATACTCCTCCCGTTACCTTAATCACTCTAGATTTTATGCCACCATACTTAACAAGGCTTACTATGATTCTCATGCGTCGGACCTCATAATTAAGTGTGCACCCATAATTACTTGTTTCGTCACATGGTCCACATAGCTCCTCTTGTTAAGCGAGGGTAAACAAATAATAAGGTCGAACTATCGTCTAAATCAAATAAACATCGTCACAACATAACATCTATCAAATCGAATCGTGTTTCATACTAGTAATGATAGCACTACTTGTTTTGCATACAACAAATTTAGTAGTAGGTATTCTAGTACGAATGTTTATATATGTTTCATACTAACCAAACAGATAGAATGCAACATATACTAATCATGCATTGTCATCATAATGTAAGCATATCGAGAAAATGTTTTCAAATCATGCGCTAGGTATGCTAAGTTAACACACTAAGCAAAATGTATTTGAAAATTAGTGTACTAAGTACGTTAAGTCAACATACGAAGCAAATTGTATTTATAATCATGTACTATACATATTAGATAAACAAATCATGTATGTAATGCCATGATCACAAAATAGTATTAACTTGTACATAGTATCCGTATCGATCGTGTTGCCAAATTCGTATGAGTGCACTAGTGTGCAATCATAGTATGCTAAATTACAAGATTTAGTTCCTAAAGAACGTAATCCTCAAAGTCAGCATGTAGTCGTAATCACACATAGTGTAATCACATTGGAATTTGTAATTTAAATACGAATAACAAGGATAAAGATAAATTTATATTGTCATTACAAACATAGTTGAAATATGTACATTGTTTTCGAAAATAAACAGAAAAATGTAGAGGTTCAAATGATCATAAGTGCTTGATCATTAGCTTGAGCCTCATTAACGTTGAACACTCGTCCATTAGCATTGGCAAGCTTGGGGCAGTTTCGCTTGAAATGATTTAAATCACCACAATTGAAACATGCTCGAGGGCAATTCTGAGTAGGGGCTGCTTGGTTCTGGATACGACAGGTTGCAGCTAGATGTCCAAATAGGCCACAGATTGTACACTGGCGACAAGGAGAATTTGTTGCATGTTGATAGTTGCAATGATTGCACCGAGGTTGCTTTCCACGATAAAATCCCTTAAAGGGTACTGAGTTTAGTGGAACTGGTGCAGGAATTGCAAAATTCTTTGAAGTCTTGCGCTTCTTAGAATTTTTAGAAGATTCGGCCTTTGTTCCTTTTGAATTTTCATTAGTAGTTTCGGTGTTTTATTTCTTGTCTCCCTTTTGAAAAAGTTTCCCTTTTCTAACCTGGGAGTCGGTTAGGGTAGCGGCTAATTCCTTAGCCTCCCTAAGCGTTGCAGGTTTGCTGCCAGCGACAATGTCTTGGACAAGATCAGGTAGGCCATCAATGTATTTCTCAATGGCCCGATCCAAAGGTGTGACCACAGTGGGGCAAAGTAGGCTTAGCTGTTCAAATCGGTCAGTATAGGCATGGTTTTCCCCACTATGTTGCTTTAGGTAATAGAATTCGTTTTCAAGTGCCCTTATTTCACTTCGTGGCAGAATTCTTTCTTCATAAGATTTTTAAATTCTTCCCACGTTTTTGCCATTGCTATATCGGCTCCTCGGTCTCTCATGATACCGTTCCACCAAGTGAGTGCTCTCCTTTGAAAGACACTCGAGGCGAACTCCACCTTGCATTCACTGGGTCACTGAACCTGGCGGAATGTGCTTTCTATACTCTCAAACCATTGTAGGAGCGCAGTTGCTCCTTCAGACCCATTAAACCTGAGTGGTTTAGCTGAGTTGAATTGTTTATAGTTACACGGCGATATAACATTGTTGTTGTTGTTATTGTTTTGGATTTGGTTGACTTGGGTCACAATGCCTGGGAGTAAAGTATCTAGATGCTGAGAAATCCTTGCTGCCATTTCAGCGTTCCAAATGGCGTCGCGGTGAGGAGGCATCTTGAAGGTATAGCTATAGTGAAAATCAAATAAGTTAGATCCATCAAATTGTCATGAGTTTGTAACATCATTGTATAGTGAAAACTTTGGCCTAGTAAAATCTCGTTCATAAGTCTCGTTCTTGTACTTAGAAAATATAGTGTTGTAGTTTTTGTTTTGAAATATGAATAGTTTGAGAAATAAGCTTTCGTAGTATTTTTTTGGATGAGAGAATACAAACCAAGTTAATGGTTTGTGTTATAAATTCCTTTTTTTTAATTTATTGTTTTTAGGATAATAATGTTTAAATTAGAAAAAAAAATTAAAATAAAGAAACCTTGTGTTTAAAATTTTGAAAATTCTCATCCAAATGGTAAAGATTTTGAAATTTTTAAAGACAAAAGGCAGTGTTTTGAAAATCAAATAGGATTACATAGTGTCATGAAACGAATCGAAATTCATTTCAATTGTCTCGAATCAAACATATCACCGAAGGTAATATGATGGAATAGTATTGTAAAAGGAAAATTTGTTTCGATTGTCGTGAATAGCAAACATATCACCGAGGGTAATATGATTGAGTAGTGTCACAAAGGTCGTTTAGAAGAGTGACTGTTCCGATAATGCGGATTTGTATGAACACTATAGCCTTAGATAGAAAACTCGGGGTACAGGCATCCACCCTTCCAGATTGCATGTGTTCACATTATTAAAACCCAAGATTTTGATAAAAAAATGTTTGAAGAAAAACATTTAAGAAATCTTTTGATAAAAATTGTTCGAGAAAAACATGTTGTGAAATATTTTGACGAAAACGTTTGAGAAAACATTTTAAAAAAAATATTTCAGTGAAAATGTTTTGAGAAAAACATTTTGAGGAATACCTTAAGGCATAAAGCCTAAGGGTTTTAGGATAAATCATCTAAGGTTAGATGATTTGTAAATCATAGAGTAGTTGTGGCATGAATAAGGATGAGGATTAGGATAGAGATCCTAAGTCTACTCATGTTTGGGTCCTAGGAAGCTTATAGACTAGGTTAAAGGCAGACAAATAACCTAATTCCCTATAACCAGTGCTCGGATACCAATCTGTAACACCCCAATCGCGTAATACAACAACACGCGGCGGAAATATCGGGGAGTCACGTTACAAATTGCTCACAACTACTGGTACTAAATTGTTTCAATATTGTTAACATCGTTTTACAAACAAAGAATACATGTATTGTCTTTTTTATTAAAGAAGTCTAAGGACCGGATGCAGTCCTATGCGTTGCATGCTTGAATAGTTGAAAACCTGAAACATATGTGAAAAATAGTCAGCATAAAAATGTCGGCGAGTACATAGGTTTTGTTAGCCAAATAAATGGCAAAACGTTTGGTATTGCAATACTTTGGCAACTACGAGAGTTATCGATTTGAAATAAATCTTGAAGCCAGAGAATGGAAAAAGTTTAGTATTGTAGTAATTAATCTTGATTGTGAAAACTTGTGGCAAACAGTTTGTATATAGCAATATGATTATTACTAAGTAATTTTTATGCCAATTGAAATCGTACATTGTAACCTCGTTGAAATCATCATAAAACTCCTTAATGTGTTATTAGAAATCCAATCAAGAATTAATAATAACTATTTTGAAATAAATCAAAACTTGTGTGAGTATATAAATCAAGTCAATGATTCACAATAATACTTTAGTCATCCTTCTAAGAATCTAACATATAAAGATATGGGAGATTCTACAAGGATTTGGATAATCGAACATTGAATCAATCGTACACAAAATCCTAAAGTGATTTGGATAACGTTACAAGAGTAATAAAATAAGAAAACTTATATATAGGAAGTACCAGCGGCGTATCCACCATGTTCTTATTTTATTACACCCGTTTCGTTATCTAAATCACAACTACCACATAAACACATAAATCGTCAAATTGTCACCAACTTGTAAACACACATTAAAGTACACAATGAATCCATACAAGGACTCCAATATTAGCACTTTAAACATCCTATAAGAATCATTCTATGAAGATAGATAGATGCTATAAGGATTCGGTTTCTGTCATATTGTCTAGTCAAACACACATTAAAGTACACAATGAATCCAAACAAGGACTCCAATATTAGCACTTTAACCATCCTATAAGAATCATTCTATGAAGATAGATAGATGCTATAAGGATTTGGTTTCGGTCATATTGAATCATTGCATCACAACATTCTAAATCCTAATGGTGATTTGGGATAACGCCACGAAGGGTAATACAATAAGCACACTTATATATAGGAAGTACCAGCGGCGTATCCACCATGTGCTTATTGTATTATTCTAGTTTCGTTATCTAAATCACCAACAATCTACACATAAACCATAACCATCGTCTCGTAAAGTACTTCTTAAAATCTCACTATGAAGATAGGAAGATCTAAGACTGTACTTCAAATATCCTATAAGAATCTAACTATGAAGATAGAAAGATCTAGTAAGGATTTGGATAAACATCGTATTTGCATAATCGGAATAATACACATAAAAGCACTTAGTAAACACATAGAAAACAAATTGGTTACACATATGAATCACCCCAAAACGTTTGAAAAATTGTAATAGAGGGGACTATGTACTCACCTGATATTGCTTAATAGTCTTGGAATAACAACCAAGTAACGCTCGAAGGATCACGGAATCAAACGGCACTTATTATAGGTAACTATGTTATTAAACCGAACCTAAATCGGAAGATCAGATAGAATGAGGTCTTGTAAACCAAATGAGTATTGGAACTCATGTGATATGGTTTAACAAATCCTACATTCTAAGTTGGAACCTATCCTAAGTGCTTATGACCCATTACGACTCGTTAGGGTAGTTTACGCTACTTTAACGTGTCGTTAGCGTAAAAGCGCGTTCGGACGGTCTATCTAGCCCTATGACAAGTATTATATGCCATAACATGCTTAATAATATTGCAAAATCAGTTTAAGTGTCAAAATTTAAGTTAAATATGCTTAAAATGAAATTATGCGCAAAAATGGCATTTTGGTCATTTTCCTAAGGCATATAAACTACCTATCATACAACTAATTAAACTAAGTGACCATAAGGTATAACCTCAGAAGGTTATTCCCTATGCAACTATGGTCACAAAATATGTTTGGTCGGATGCTAATGATCGACCAAACGGGTCGGGTTCGAAAGTCTAAGTGGTTGTTTAGACCGTTTAACTTACGACCCTATATAAGCACTAGACTAAAAGTGACGACTTAAACATGTTAAATTTTTAACAAAGTTAGAAAACTGATTTGATATAAAAAAAAAAGTATTTTGATACCCGAAAATAGTTTCATCGCAAAATGCGCATAAACGTGCATTTTGACCGAGACTTTGACTCGTCACTTCGACAAATCAACGTGGTAATCAGTAGGTATAGTCACAAGGGACTATAACCATCGTGATTACACTCATGTTGCAAAGTTCAAATGAACTTTGTCTTGACCAAATCATGGTCAAAGCAGAAAGTCAAACAGTGTTTGACTTTCTTGCTTGAAATACATAACCAAGCATGAAAGCAACTTACAAGAGGTCCAAGCTTGGAAAAAGAAAAAAGAAAACTGAATTTTGAAGCCTTCAACCAAGTGGGATAGCTTCAATCAGATCCAAGGTGAAATAAAAATGGAATGAGCAAGTTTGAATGAAAGAATTCATGGGTATTTATAGGAATCAAGGATGAATTTGATCTTGCCAAGTGTTTGTGAGTTAATCAAAGCATGATATTCACCCTACACTTGTTACACGTTCATTAGAGGGCTTGGGGAACACTTAAACCAGCTCAAGGTATTAAAAAACTAGGATTAAAAACCATGGCAGCAGGCTGATTTGAAGAAAACAACTTTTCTGCACAGAGGCATCTCAGGTGACACGCGGAGCTGTCCCCTGATTCTTCCGCGACACTCCTAGGTGAACCAGTGGTCCCTGCACTTGATTTAAGGCATTTCCGACGCGTTTAACCCCCGTTAACCGAATTTCAAGGCTCTACAAGGATGTTAAAGTATAGGGAACATGAAATATGCTTGAAAACATCTCGGATGTCGGTTCGTTTGGCAGTATGGTCGCGTTATTCGGTTAATTACGATGAAACTCGAACGGACGTGAAAAACGATCCAAATTAGGCGACGAATGGTATTTTTGCATTCCAATCACTAAAATAAAATATTTTAAGGATTACAAAAATTTTCGGATGTCCGGATATGTTCAGAACGTAAGATATGCATGTAAATGCAAACTTATGCACTTTTTGATGCTTTTAGTCCCTATTGGTCAAATAAGCGCATTTTCGCATACCGAACCCCTCAAAGCCTATTTCTAAGCTATATAAAGGATATTTAGGGTATTTTTAGCTTATGATCTTGTTCCGGAATGTTCGTTGCTATAAGAATCGGCAGACTTTCGCAGTTTGTCGCAAACAGTCCCTATGATCGAATAAACTTGTTTTTGACACACCAAACCCTTCAAAAATTATTTCTAAGTAATGTAAAGGTTATTTAAGGTATGTTAAGCCTAATTCACTGTTCCGGGGTGTTTTTCGCGTTACACTGATTACGTTTACTTATCAGTTTGCGTATAACTTTCCAGAAAGCGATTTAAAGCTTGAAATCGAACTAGAATCAAAAAGTGAAATTGTCAAACATAAATGAGTATTCATTGAGACCAAAACACATTGTTTCTTTGATAAATGATATTATTCTACATCATACAGTGCTTACAGAGCACAAGTGTCACACATAGCATCATATAGATTAAAATAGTTTAACAGCTCATATCCAACATGAATAACAATATGCAAGTTACTAGTATGCTAAAATAGTGTAAGCTATATGTTCAAACCCAAGAATCCAATGCGTTAAAATAGCCTATCCCAAATATTAACGGGAGGTTAACATGTTTAACTAAACAATACCCCAAGACTCGTGGGCGGTGCATTACTCCTATAGCGCTATAATTGTTAAGGTAGGCTTGTATGAAGTTAATGAGCATATAGACACGAAAAGTTTACATAACATACGAGATTAACAAGCATCATATAGTATCATGTTTAACATGGATAGAGAGTGATTCAAATAGTTTCAAATGTTCGTGTGTTTATATAGAATACATGTTGCACCCAAAGTGTTAAAAGTAAAAATGGGTTCGAGTATACTCACAGTGGTTGCGTATAAGAATTCCTTGAATTGTCGTACGAGTAAAGATTGGGAAAATCCAAGAGAACAAACGTAACGGTTATCCTAGATATTTAAAATAACACGTCACAAACTCGTTACAAGTTGTAGATTAAATATAATCCCTAATGTTCACGGTTTACAATTTAAAGTGTTTCGTTGTTATATTTCCTCATTGTTTAATGATATGAAAGAAATAAATTGTTAATTATTTATATATTAAAAGTTTAAGAAAGTGAATTGGAATTAAAGAAAAAGGTGAACTGTTAGTTGATTTCTTTAATGATTTAAAAAGAATAACATGCTGCAACTGAGCATGAGGCCGGGTCGAACCCGTGACCTCTGGGTCACATAGGCACGACCCAACCAATCCACTACAACAACCAGATGTGATTTGTTTTGTTACATAAAATGGTTTCAAGTTTCAAAAGTATCGCTTAAGGCCCATCTTGTTTGAAAACAATTTAACTTTGTTAAATAAAAGTTATATTTCGTTCACTTTTGTTGTAATAAAATGATATTTTGGATGATAAAAACATCTCAATCAACTTAACTTCTTCTTCTACATTTAAACCAACAGAATCATATTTTTAATGTTCAAAAAAAGAATACTGTATGTTCCATCTATTCATTATATTCATAAAGAGATAGCATAACAATATTATGAAATGAATCGGAAAAGAAAAAAAAAGGAAGGGTGTATACCGAGCGAAAAGGAACCCGTCGGTTCCGGCGAATTGCGGTCGTCTCCTTCTTTTAAAACCGGGCAAGAACAGAAATGGTTGATTAATTTGAATGAGGATATTTTGTGTTTCGATAGAAAATTAATGAACAAAACAACAAAGTGATAAATGTATACCGAAACGCATCGAAAGGTTCCTGTCGTGAACTCCGAGCGACTCTGGTGAAACCTCTAAACTCTGGCGCTTTCTGATTTTCTGTCGAGGGTGTAAGATTCTGCGGTTAACGAGTGAGTATGTGGGATGTTGGAAATGGTTGTGTGATATTGCAACAGAGAGGGTGTTAGGGTGGTTTGGTCGTCGGTGTTTGCCGGAACGAACGAAACTCCGGTTGAAAGTCGACTCCGGTGACCGGTGTTCTTAGAGGAGAGAGAGCAGGGGAAACGAAGTAGGTTTGTTTGTCTGTGTAATCGAGAGAAGAGATAAGGGAGGAGAGCGATATTGGGGAGGGGTTGTAGGTGTAGGAGAAGGAGGAGAACTCGTCGCCGGCAGCCGGCCGGAGTTGCGGCGCCGGTGACCGGAAAATCGGGAGAGAAGAAGGGTTTGGGGTCTAGTTTGGGATGCGACTGAAGTGATAAAAGAAGTTAGGGTTTAGATTTTTTTTATAAAAGGTTTTTATACTACGTTGTTATGTGGGCTTGGGCCCCAGGCCCACAAGCGTGTTCTTGTGCGGCCCGATACGCTTCTGAAGCCCGTTTTCACAACCGCACGTCGTGAAATATCGTAGGATATTATTTTTTTAGGATAAAAAGTACGTAAATGGTGTCGGAAATCGATGCGTGACGCGTTCGTCGGTCGGTTGCGTTAAAATGCGTAAAAATCGTTGTTTGTCATTTAATACGTTTTTTTTATCTGGTTTCACTTACGAATATTAAAATTTGATTACGAAGTTAAATTCATCGAAATATTTCAGCGTTGTCAGTATTTTGTCTGGTGTTAGTTCGTTACTGCGTATTTATATATGAAAACGTACCAGTTTGCGTATAAATACGAATTTAAACGATTGGTTTGAGCGAACGATAAATATGTATAAAATACGAATAGAAATACGAAAATACGAGGCGTTATAGTCTCCCCTACTTTAGGAAATTTCGTCCCAAAATTTATTAAAGAGAAAGACCTTAAAAGATTTTTGGCAAAAAGGAGATTGTTTAAAATTGAGACTTATGAATTTGAGACGTTTCTAAAGCATGAAATTTTGAGAACGAGAGATAGGTTTGTAAAAGAGTTTGTTTGACTGAAAATTTATTGAGATATTAAACATAGGTATTAATGTGTACGTGTGCGTATAGGCAAAGTGAGCTTAAAGAGTTTTGAATAACTCAATTTGATGATTTATTAAAATGCGTTGTATTAAGGAGGGAAACTTTGCACAACACGGTTTGTATTTTCGATGAAAAGAGTGGTAGTTTGCATGGAAACGTTTAAGGATAGTACTAATTCGCATATTTGTAGAAAATTGTTTTATTGAGAGGAACGAGAAGGTCTGACGTCTTACATAACACGGTTTTAGAGGTAACGGTCAACTGTGTGTATTTGCACATGAATAAGAATAGAAAGATAGTTTTAAAAGTAAGGAGGTAGGTTAGGATTCTAATGTTTAAACCTGATTTATTGTAAAAGAGGTTTGCATAAAGGACAAAGATTGGAGAAAGTTGGAGGTACAAGGGTGATGGATTTATCTAGCAATGAATGGAAGTATATGGATGATATGTGTATTGGACAGACGAAAGTAGTGTGTTAAGAATGAAGTCTCATCATGGATAATCGGATATCGCGCGTTTAGCAATGCGTTTGTGAGTTGTTAAAGTTTGAACTGGGTCTAAAAGGTCAGCAAAACACCGAATTTTTCATGGCACGTTTTACGAAAATTTGGCAACATAGTGAAAACACTTATATATAGGAAGTACCAGCGGCGTATCCACCATGTTTAACCCCGTTACATCGGTCTCGTATTCGGTGTCATCTTACGTTTTACATCTTACCATACACAGTAGTACACTCCATGATTCTCATGTGCCTATCACTATAATCCCGTGTGCACCCGCGATTATTTTGATCATTCCATGGTCCGCATAGCTTGTACTAGTTGTGCATGAATCAGGGTATATACAAATTCTGAAAATAAGATTGCGTGTTTACAGAAATGTAGCATATAAGCATGTTTGCGTTCCAAATAGTATAAGACCAACGTAAGAGAACCCCTCGAGTTTCGCTCGCGTACAAGTGCGAATGTATAAATTTTGAGTATCAAAAAAAGCATGAGCATATATAAGTTTAAACATGAATACACATGTGAGCATAACACAAACGCATGAATAAGAGTATGATTACAAGTATAAGCATAACGTGTATGAGAAATGAGTATAAATGTGAGTACAATGTTGTGCATAAACGAATGAACATGAGCATAAACATAAATTGTATAAATGAGAGCATATATATGAGTATGCGTATAACATAAATCGTATAAATGTGAGTATAAATATGGGTACAAATATGAGTATAAGTATAAGCAGAAAATGTGTGAGTATGAATACGAGTATAAGTATCAACATAAGGTGCGTGAGCATGAATATGAACGTGAATATAAGTGTAAAACATGGATGTTTAAGTATGAATAAAATGTATGAGTATGAATATAAGTGTAACCATAATTGTATCAGTATGAATAGAATATTTGGGTAAGAAATGATGATTTTGTATACGGTATTCAAATATACGAATTTATGTACGTAAAAGATCAAGAAGTTTTGAGCATGAAAGAAAAGGAAACGAGTGATATGCTTGAGATTGACGCGTTATATTGACTAAAACGTGTAATATGTTATGTATGTATAATGGTTTGAGTAAAACGTGGAGTTTATCAAAATAGCTTGAGTTAGTATGGTACGTAAGATCTAGTTTGTGAATGTAAAGAGAATATAAAACATCTTTGGAAGGAGTACTTTGTAAACGAACGGAAATGCTACCCTTGTTTTAAGAAGACTTTACATAAGTTTAAAAATTGTTGGTTCTTATGAAGTTTCCTTGCCCACATGTTTTAAATTCAATTGACGTATTGAGTAACGTTTAAAAAAAGTTCTAGTAGTTTATAAGTTTCCTTTGTCTTAGATAACTTTGCATTAACGAAGAAATTCGGAGTTTAGAGGCTCTCGTGAAAACGTTGACTCTTAAAGGGGAGGACTTTGGTATATGAACTTAGTGATTGTCGAAAAGCATCTTTAATAAAATGTTTTATTGATTTTGGAAGAAGTTTTAGTAAATGATTGAATAATATTTGTAATATTTTATAGGTGTGTGCGAAAAAGTTGGTTTTATTCCCAATTGAAAATAGAAAAACTCTAGTCTAAAATTACGTTGAATACGAAATTTCGTGGGCAATGGATTTATTAGGCCGACTAATTTGATGAGTAGCATTTCATGAAATTTTGAATATTGAGGAACAAGCGTCTATGGAAAAGTTAAGAATTTTGTGTGTGTGAGCTACATGAAAATAGATTGTAGGATAAGAAATTCGTTTGTATAAACAATGTATTTTGAAATAATTAGGAGTTTGGCTAATGATGAACGATTTAGGTATAAACTTGATCATATTTACATAATAAAGTCTACTAAAAGAAAGTCTTCGTAACGATCACCTAGGTAAGGGAATCACCCCTAACCCGTTGGTGAGGTCGTTGTAAGATGAGAAAAAGAAGTGGAGTTAATCGTCAAGGTAAGGAAATCACTCATATCTTGATGACATGTCTCCATTTTGGTGTTATAAGGAATATAAATAATATTATATGAAATCACGCATGCACATAATGTATATGCGTATGAAAAGTTTTAGTATGATGGGTGTGTAAAAAGAATAATCTCGGGGATAATTCGAATGTGAAAAGAGAGGATTGTATCAAATAAAGTTGATAATAGTAAAACGTAGGTTCGATTAAAACTTGGATGGTTTTAAAATGGAACGTTGACTAACCAAAGTGGCCGAAAAGTCTTTTGAAATTGAGAAACATGCTTTGGCCTAATAGGTGGTATACTCGCGCCGACATGTCGATTAACAGTATTCATCCTTCTGGTTACTACATGTTCCAATTCAATCGAAAATTCGAGACTTGGCGGGACTTATGAAAATCGAGGAGTGGGACTAGTCGACGAGATGCGGGTTTCACCCCTAACTTGACGACTTTGTACCCTAAGTGTGGCTGGTACTTGTCGGGTCAAAATTTAATTTCAACACGTTGACGAGGGTCCACTAAAATTTGAAATTACTATTAAGATTTGGATTTCACTCCTAACTTAATGGTGTAATTTCGTGCAAAAATAGAGTTAAGCGAAATAAGGGTTGTTTACCAAATTGTGGGTTTCACGTCTATTTTGGTAAACTCGTCTCGTTTGTATAATATGAGAGTTTTTTAGTTTAGTAAAATCGAGTAAATGCCTTAGGAAGGTGTACGTTGGGGAACAATAAAACAAGTATTAACACATAAGGAAGAATGTCAAGAATAGCACATAAAGACTAGAATAATAGAACAAGTATTAACACTTATTAAAATAAGTATTAACACATAAGAATAGCATGTCAAGTATTAACACATAAGTGACATATATGTTTAAAAGAGCAAGAGAGAATATATAAGAAGCAAATAAAATAGCATGCAAGTAGTTTCAAGCAAAACATAAGAATAAAGCTCTAAAACTATAGACTAGGTAAAAGCATTCCTACTTTTCCTAATTCCCTATAGTTATGGCTCTGATACCAATCTGTCACACCCCAACCGATGGCGGAAACATCGGGATGAGACGAACAAATTGCTCAAAATATCATAACACTATGTGACAATATAAATTAAATTGAATTTCATTGCAATACTAAAAAGTTATACAAAGATTCGAATAAAGATAACATTGCTTCAAACATACATTAACAAAATAGATTAATCTAAGTGTGTTTCTAAGTCCACCTAAATCTTGTTTCTTCGCTTAGCATCATCTTGTCTATTAAAACCTGCAACATGTATTAAAATACAATCAACAAAAGTTGGCGAGTATACAAGTTTTCATACATAGCATAATATAGATTAAAATAGTTTAACGGCTCATATCCAACATGAATAACAATATGCAAGTTACTAGTATGTTGAAACGGCGTAAGCTATATGTTCAAACCCAAGAATCCAATGCGTTAAAATAGCCTATCCCAAAAAATAACGGGAGGTTAATATGTTTAACTTAACAATACCCCAAGACTCGTGGGCGGTGCATTACTCCTATAGCGCTATAATTATTAAGGTAGGCTTGTACGAAGTTAATGAGCATATAGACACGAAAAGTTTACATAACATATGAGATTAACAAGCATCATATAGTATCATGTTTAACATGGATAGAGAGTGATTCAAATAGTTTCAAATGTTCATGTGTTTATATAGAATACATGTTGCACCCAAAAGTGTTAAAAGTAAAAATGGGTTCGAGTATACTCACAGTGGTTGCGTATAAGAATTTCTTGAATTGTCGCACGAGTAAAGATTGGGAAAATCCAAGAGAACGAACGTAATGGTTATCCTAGATATTTAAAATAACACGTCACAAACTCGTTACAAGCTTTAGATTAAATATAATCCCTAATGTTCACGTTTTACAATTTTAAGTGTTTAGTTATTATATTTCCTCATTATTTAATGTTATGAAAGAAATAAATTGTTAATTATTTATATATTAAAAGTTTAAGAAAGTGAATTGGAATTAAAGAAAAAGCTGAACTGTTAGTGAATTTTTTTAATGATTTAAAAAGAATAACATGCAACAACTGAGCATGAGGCCGGGTCGAACCCGTGACCTCCGGGTCACATAGGCACGGCCCAACCCAACCAATCCACTACAGCAACCAAATGTGATTTGTTTTGTTACATAAAATGGTTTCAAGTTTCAAAAGCATCGCTTAAGGCCCCTCTTGTTTGAAAACAATTTAACTTTGTTAAATAAAAGTTATATTTCGTTCACTTTAGTTGTAATAAAATGATATTTTGGATAATTAAAACATCTCAATCAACTTTACTTCTTCTTCTACATTTAAAGTAACAGAATCATATTTTTAATGTTCAAAAAAAGAATATTGTATGTTCCATCTATTCATTATATTCATAAAGAGATAGCACAACAATATTATGAAATGAATCGGAAAAGAAAAAAAGGAAGGGTGTATACCGAGCGAAAAGGAACCCGTCGGTTCCGGCAAACTCCGGCAGTCTCCTTCTTTTAAAACCGGGCAAGAACAGAAACATTTGATTAATTTGAATCAGGATATTTTGGGTTTCGACAGAAAATTAATGAACCAAACAACAGAGTGAGAAATGTATACCGAAACACGTCGAAAGGTTCCTGTCGTGAACTCCGAGCGGCTCCGGTGAAACCTCTAAACTCTGGCGCCTTCTGATTTCTCCGGCGAGGGTGTAAGTTTCTGCGGTTAACGAGAGAGTATGTGGGATGTTGGAAATGGTGGTGTGATATCGCAACAGAGAGGGTGAGAGGGTGGTGTGGTCGCCGGTATTTGCCGGAACGAACGGAACTCCGGTCAAAAGCCGGCTCCGGTGACCGGTATTCTTAGAGGAGAGAAAGCAGAGGAAATGAAATAGGTTTGTTTGTCTGTGTAATCGAGAGAAGAGATGAGGGAGGAGAGCGAGATTGGGGAGGGGCTGTAGGTGTAGGAGAAGGAGGAGAACTCGTCGCCGGCAGCCGGCCGGAGTTGTGGCGCCGGTGACCGGAAAATCGGGAGAGAAGAAGGGTTTGGGGTCTGGTTTGGGATGCGGCTGAAGTGATAAAAGAAGTTATGGTTTAGAACTTTTTTTCATAAAAGGTTTTTATATTAAGTTCTTATGTGGGCTTGGGCCCCAGGCCCACAAGCCTGTTCTTGCACGGCCCGATACGCTTCTGAAGCCCGTTTTCAAAACCGAACGTCGTGAAATATCGTTGGATATTATTTTTTTAGGATAAAAAGTACGTAAATGGTGTCAGAAATCGGCGTTCATCGGTTGGATACGTTAAAACGCGTAAAAAGCGTCGTTTATCATTTAATCCGTTTTTTATCTGGTTTTAACTACGAATATTAAAATTTGATTATGAAGCTAAATTCATCGAAATATTTCGGCGTTGTCAGTATTTTTTTCGGTGTCAGTTCGTTACTGCGTAATTATAAACGGAAACGTACCAGTTTGCGTATAAATACGTATTTAAACGATTGGTTTGAGCGAACGATATATATGTATAAAATACAAATATAAATAAGAAAATACGAGGCGTTACATGTAGTGGTCGACGCACTTAGTCGTAAGACTCATATTAAGGGTATTCGTTGTCTCCAACTCGTCAACAATCTTCAAAACCGCCTTCGTGAAGCTCAATATACGTCCGTTAACGAGGGTAACCTCTACAACGAGATGCAATGTGGTGCTGAAGAGAGTCTTGTGTCTAAATCCGATGGTATTCTATATCATCTCAATCGTATATGGATTCCTAATCGTGATAACCTTCGAGACTTCCTAGTGAAGGAGGCACACAAATTGAGGTATTATATTCACCCTGGTGCTGCTAAGATGTACCACGACATGCGTACGTCCTATTGGTGGCCTAGAATGCAGAAAGATATCGCCACCTTCGTTTCAAAATGTCTCACTTGTTCGAAGGTTAAAGCTGAACACCAACGTCCCTCTGGCTTGCTCGAACAACTAGAAATTCATGTCTGGAAATGGGAGAGCATTGTGATGGACTTTATCACCAAGCTCCCTCGTACTTCATCTAAACATGACAGTATTTGGGTGATCGTTGATCGATTGACCAAATCAGCTCACTTTCTTCCCATTCGTGAAGATTACAAAGTCGAGAGATTGGCTTGTATCTACACGGATGAAATCATCTATCATCATGGTATCCCCATTGACATCATTTCCGATCGTGATGGTCGCTTTACGTCTCGTCTTTGGCAAACCTTCCAATCCTCTATGGGTACTCATCTTAACCTTAGCACCGCTTTTCATCCTCAGTCTGATGGACAAACCGAGCGTACTATCCAGACTCTTGAGGATATGCTTCGTTCATGCATAATCGATTTTGGTGGCAACTGGGATATGCACTTGCCTTTGATCAAATTCTTGTACAACAACAGTTATCTCGCGTGTATTCAAATGGCACCTTTCGAGGAATTATATGGTCGTAAGTGGCGTTCGCCTATTTGTTGGCACGAGGTCGAAGAAGCTCAAATCACCGTTCCCAAGCTTATACAAAAGACGACGGACAAGATTTTACAGGTTCGAGGCAACTTGCTGAAAGCCAGAAGCCAACAAAAGAGTTACGCTGACAAGTGTCGCAAACCTTTGGAATTCGAAATAGGTGACTTTGTACTTCTCAAGGTATCCCCTTGGAAGGGCGTGGTGTCACACCCTGACTTTTGCGGAAGCGTGGGTTTATTTGGTGTGACTTCTTAATACCATAGCAACAATCATAACAATGCTATATGATAAAAAATATGAGTTGTTCATTCGTTAATAAAGTTTAGAAACATACCATATTATACTTGTCTTAAAACATCAATTTCCCAAAATAAGTTACAAACCATGATTTGTTTAAATGAGTCATAAAAACTTAGCAAAAGACCTTAAACAAACTAGGTTTTGAGATATGTAACCCGTCCAGGTAGAGGTTACACCTTCTAAACCCTACAACCCTGGATGACTTCTTTATTCGAACGCAGCTTGAAAGACATGCATACCGTGCCCGATTCCATTAGTTTCCTGAAATACATGTAGTTTGAAAAATCAACAAAAGTTGAGCGAGTTCATGTGTAAGTGAGTATGTATAAACCTTTGTAATATGTCTGTAAGTATGAAAATCCCTGGTATGTAGCAATTAAGGAAAAAGAGATCACCACTGGGTTGCAAAGCCAATGATATGTGTGAAGTGATGCAGGAAGACTCAAACCTAGCAGATTTTTGCGTCGGGCTCAAAGTTACCCCATGGTCCGTACAGTGGACTCAGGAGTTGGGCTCGCTACACCCAAATAGATCTATCACTCATGACCCTCGGTCCTACAATGAGGATTAATGGCCCCAAGTACCACCTACCCACTCACATGATCTAAGTAGTATACCCTCCTTAAGCTAACCATACCATGTATAAAAGTGTCTGTAATTACTGTAACATGTATTCCACCCCCGAAGTATAAAAACTGAAAACAGTTAAGAGAAAGGGGGGACATGAACTCACTGTATTGCGTCTTCAGTATGTGTAACCCAAGTCTCTTCAGCCAACACGACTACCTACAGTGTACTAACGTCTATTAGACGAACGGGTCGTGCCTTGTCTTAGTATTTGTGTCTTTGGGTTACGTTTCTGATATTATTCCAAGTTATAATAATTATATTTAGTTTTGGAATAATTGTTTATGCAGTGTTTCTGTATTAATACTTCTCAAGTATTTTAACTTCGTATTTCCTTCCCAAGGGTGGGGGTATCTCATACATGTATTTTCGTATTTGTATTTGTATATCTTGCCAAGTAATGGCGTCGTATTTCGGTGTATTGTTTTAAATAAAAATATGTTAATATATTCCCAATATATATTTCCAATACCATATATTTCAAGTCTCACTTAAAAATGTATAAATAAACCTTATTTTGTTTAATCATGTATTGTCCCGGAAAATATATATTTTTCTCAAAAATTATATATCTTCTAAATATACTAGGAAAATATATTTTTATCTCCCAAAAATAATATATTTTCTCGTTGTCGAAAATATGATATACTTAGTAATTTTTTACGAAATCATATTTTCACTTCTTTCATTTCCAAAATAATATTCTACCAAAAATATACGTATAAGAGTATTCTTCCGAAATACTACATAAGTTACGTTCCAGCGTTTCGTAATATAACATTACTTGTGTAACTTAAATAATCATTTTGTGAGAGCGTTGGTATTATTTTGGAATCGTACTTTCATGGTATTTTCAAGTTATATTATTTTTACCCTAAAAATAATATATCTAGTATACAAAATAACAAACAATCACACAAGCGTTTTATTCTAAAATATATATTCTAAATATATATTTAATAAATTTTATCTATGAAAATCCACCTCCGGTACTTGGTATTTTTGTAATAAAAATCATGGCGAAGTTTATTTTGAAAACCAAGTTAAAAAATATATTTGTAAACGCTTGTTAGAAAAATATTTCTAAGGGTTGAAATTCTAGAAAAATTTCGCCAGAGTTTCCTTTGTAAATGGAGGCGTCCACGCTTACTAGCGTACCATTTTCTTTTGTAAAATCATTCAATCAATTCTCAATCATCATTATACAATCTTTAATCATCAAAGTTGACCAAAAAATAAACATAAACCATAAACTCGTGAACTTGAAAGTTGTAAAAATATGTAGTAAATTACTAACACACTTAGTAGGTCTTGTTATCTTTAAAAATATGATTAGTTTCTTAAAACTTTATTTTTAAAGAATGTGCATTTTCACAACTTCTAGTCATGATTTCCAAAAATATTTCTTTGTTAAATTTTCCTTCTACACAAGTGTTCCTACACTTGTTTACCCACTAAAAATGTGTTTATTTTATACAAGATCCGGGTTTTAACAAAACTAGTATTTTTCACTTGGTTCTTTTGAAAAACCGCTCATAGATCCTTAGATCTACAAGTTTACAACTCATTTTTCCAAGAAACTTATATTTGTTCAAGTTCAAAGTTCATGTATGGATGGTTTCATCATCCCTCATATCTCTAATCTTTATATCTTGCTAGTTCATGTTCTTAAACATGATCTAGCAAGCCCTTGTGAGGAACCATAACATTTTTATTAACCAACAACATACGATAAGCATAACCACATAAGAATAGCATGATTTCTTCATTACTTTAACCATATATCATCTCTAGTTAGTTTATACTTCAAGACTTTGATTATGTTCTTTGGAGTTTCTTAATATTTATCATTCTTTCAACTATTAACCACCAAAAATAAGAACAAGATGATGATTTAAAGCACTTACTACTAGCACAAGGCTAGGGAAGTTTCAAAGCGTAAAAGTGGTGGATAAAAGAAAACTAGAGCGGTCCTTGAGCTTCCGAACACACCGAGCTTACTTGTATGATCACCTTCACCTTTGGATGCCCTTGGAATGATTGAAGAAGCTTGAAGGATAGTGGTGGTGTGTGTGCTTGTGTTCGGCCGAACCCACAAGGAGGAAGAAAGATGAGAGCTTGTTTGTTTGTGTGATGGTGAAATGAAAGTGTTAAACCTATGTGCTTACTTATAAACCAATTCATGTTTATCCACCATGTATTATGCTTCTTTAACCAACAACATTGGCAATTAAAATAATCAAAAGAATGGTGGGGGGGTGTCCCACCATTATGTAACCATGTAAGAGGGGGGGGGGGTATGGGGTTGGGTTGTAATGATAAAGTAACTAATCTAGTTAAGTTTGAATGATATAGCTAGTGTGTTGTTGTGTAATATAAGGTGTGTTAGGGTGTTCGGGGACCCTAACTAGCTTAGAAAAGTAGAAACAATGTGTTTGGCAATATTTTTGTGTTCCGGGTAAAGTCCGGTTGTTCGGTTGGGTGTTGTTCCCTTAAAGTGTTTAATTAATCCGTAAAGTGTCTTTTATCATGCTTTATGTGACACTTTGGAAAGTATCTAGGACTATTTTGCCAAGTTTTTACACTTTACTAGCATTGTTAAATGCTGAATTTTGGTTATTTAGTGCAGAATTCTGCACTTAAAGTATGTTTTAGGCACTTCCGGACATTATAACTATCACCTAGTGACGCAGTTTTATGATCCTCACTTCCCTACACTTTCTACTAGTCTAGTATTCTATTCCTGGCTCACACTGGCCTAAAAAACAATGTCTGTTTAGGTGCTGGCATTGTCAGCATGTCTCTGGGTTATCTGCTCACTGTGCTAACTGTGCTTTGTGCATCAAGTTTGTCACTAAAGTTTGTGTGTAATAAATGGAGTGACAGTATGAATGTGATGCATGTGTATGTATGTAACAGAATTCAGAAAGCAGTATAATCAACAGTTGTAATTAAGCACAGTCATTAAGCATAAATCAATATTAATTAAGTGTATGGATGCATGCAAATTTGACAGTTGTCACACGTGGTTCGTTTTGATAAGAAAAGGAAACTCGCACCTCGCTATGTAGGTCCTTTCAAGATTCTCGAAAGGATTGGCAAGGTAGCGTACCGACTAGACCTACCTGAAGAACTCAACAACGTTCATCCTGTCTTCCACGTTTCAAACTTAAAGAAATGTCTAGCTGAAGAAGGACTACAAGTCCCACTCGAAAATCTTCAAATCAACGAGACTTTACACTTCGTGGAGAAACCCGTTGAGATCATGGATTGAGGAGTCAAGCAATTGAGGCGCAGTCGAATTCCTATCGTCAAGATTCGTTGGGAAGGAAAACGTGGCGCTGAGTTTACTTGGGAACTCGAAAGTGATATAAAGGCTAAGTATCCGCTTCTGTTCGTTGCATCTACCTAAATTTCAGGACGAAATTTCTTAAAGGATGGGAGACTGTAACGCCCTGCTTATTCGTACTTTCCTTAATTAGAAAGCTTGTCTTGTATTTCTAATTTTGGAAACGTGTTCTATTTCTATTTCATATGCTCATTGTATCGTTGTAAAATCTGAAAATTGGATCATAAATAAAATTCGTTATTTCTTACAATTTATGCTTTACATATTCGTACATGCTCATACATTTGAATTCGTAATACATTTATTATCATATTCGTAATTCTTGCATAATGTGTTAAATTTACAAACACTTGTCATACATACTCAATTCATGCGTATATGATATTTATTCATGACTAATATGTTTGCATCACACTTGTTTATACTTGTTCTTATGTAATGTAACATGAGAACTGATGGAGTGTGTGAAACCCGGATGTTAAAGTGTGTTATATTACATGTTTATGGCCGTTTAGTTGATTATACGCTTTGAATATGTTGACTACGCAAGTTTGTGGATTTACAGGTAAAACGCATAATATGGAAAAGTTAGAGAGCGTAATGATGAAACGGGAGTTGTTCGGGTCGAGTGACAGCTTGAATGTGAAAGAAACGCAAAATACCGAAGTCTAAAGGCTTGTTGGTCAATTATTTATAGTTAAATGCATGCAAAATGAAAGAAAAAAATAATAATATCTTCCAGCAAAGCCGAAACGTAACTTACGGCCTGATTGGTGTAGTCTACGGCCAAGACAAGAAAAGGAAACATAATGTAAAAATCGTAAGCTACGGTTTTGTTGTGTAGCCTACGGTTAGAATCAAAAGGTAGCAAGTTTATGTGGGCTTGATTGGATGCATACATTGATGGATTTTTTTGGATTGGGCCGCTAACATGAAGTCAAATATTAAAGAGATATAAGTGGGCCGACATATTGGTTTCATGGGGAAGCCCAAACACACGCACATGGTTGGACGATGGCGAGGTGAACACGAGTACCAACATCAAATATATCATCAAATATATTAGACATTTGAGAACAAGTGGGGCAGCCTTAATGACATGTGAGAGACAATGTGGACTTCTGTTTTGGGCCGCCATATATGATCATCATCAAATCACGCATAATGAGGAGACCTTGGGGGATGGCCCGTGCAAGGTACAAGTGAGGAGGTTTTTGTTTCAAGGAAATCTCATCAATATATAAAAAAAAACATCATCTTCGACGGCAGTAGGGGGCCTCACGAAAGAAAGGCAGCCGTCACAAGATTAAATATGGTTCCAACCGGGTATCAAGCCGACGAAGATCAATCTTGCAACATGAGTGGCTAGTCTTTTTAATGGTTTCCTCCGGATGGAGGGTTTTTGTAAGTTAGAAAATTTTATGTGTTTGTGACAATCGTATAACTCGGTGATCTAAGCATTCGATGCTTTTCACCTTTGATTTGATTAATCAATTATAACCGGTTGCATTTTATTTAACTTTAATCTTTGATCATTCAGTTCCCGAGAGTTCTAGTAATTGGGATATATTTGACATGGGATTAGGGTTGGTAATTGTAATTGATAATCATTCGATAACCTCCCGTTATGTATTGACCGGAGTACTTAGTCGTTGATTTTCACAATTGGTTAATTAGGTTAAACACTTATGTCTATGTAAGTGTTTCGATTAAACACATAATTGAATCTAGCTGCAAAACCTGAAATCTGGAGGAACCATTGTTTCTCTATTGATTTATACCTCATTTTTAGTTCGTAAGTTTTAGATAATCAATCAAATCCAACAACTGAGTTTTATTTTTTTTTTCAATAGTAGTTAATCAAAACTGAGCATTACACACTTTCCACAATCCTCCTCTGGTTCGATATCCAACTTATCCTATCTACTAGTTTAGTTGGTTTTTGCATGCCCTTAACGACAGACATCAAAATGGCACCATTGCCGGGGAGGCGTGTGCAAAGTGTTTAGTGTTAAGTTTTAGTTAAAAGAAATATCCAAAAACAGTGTCAGTTTTGTTTTGTTTTATTTTGTTCAGATTTATGCTTGGTACTTGTGTTTCTGTGTTTCTACAGGATGGCAAGTTATTTGAGAAGAAGATTTCTCAAGTACTCTATATGTATACTTACATGTATACTTTGCAAGAATCCACTACATCCGGGAATTACCTGTTGGGAGGCTCGATATAGGCATGAAGAAGAACAGAGGAGAGCAGATGAGTTTGATTTTTATTCTGATGATCATGTCCACCCATACTATTCTTATTCTGGTTCGCTACGAGTTGCATATGATTACCAATCGGATACAAATTATTGTTATGATGAGCATACATGGTATGAGAGTAGCTATGATCCGAGGATGGTACAAAGCGTGAGTTACCAAGAGGAGTATGGCCATTGTTATGATGAATACTCTCTACTTTCTTATGAAGACCATCCGGTACACTATCAGGATGCCTATCATACCTAGTATACAGTTGATCAAAGTGAGTCTGAATGTGCACCCCAGT
The DNA here is from genome assembly GCA_030545235.1 of Helianthus tuberosus. NCBI lineage: Eukaryota > Viridiplantae > Streptophyta > Magnoliopsida > Asterales > Asteraceae > Helianthus > Helianthus tuberosus. The sequence continues at coordinate 77,340,455 of CM060408.1, forward strand.
CACATAGTTACTATCAATCACCTCAATTTGGAAGTCTTTTGGAATATATGAGACAAAGAGACCTGGCATACATTAAAAAGTAATTGGTGAAACCTGACCTGTCAGTAGAGGACCAGTTGGAGATGTGGATTCAGAAGTATGACCTTTTGATGGCTGAAGTGAAGGATGATGGGCCAAGAATGACTCAAATGAAAAAACGCCAAGCCAGGGATAGATGGGTGTCTCTACAGATGTTTCCTTCTCAAGTAGGAGATGAGGTTGTGGAGGTTAATACCACACCGGTGATACTCTCAAATGCTAAACAGTCAGATATGGAGGAAATTGTTGAAGGTGATGAGGTGAAAGAAGACATTCCACAAAATAAGTGTGGGGATACACGTATAGAGATGAGGAAGGTGATGGTGAAGGACATCGGGCGGATCATCATAAAGTAGTTGTGCAATAATCCAACTTATCTGCTGATATTGAGTAAAAAGAAACACTTGTGGAGGTTTAACTACCGAGTGTATGTTGGGAACTCGATAAGAAAGTGTGGATTGAGGCTGGATTGCAGTGCTTCAGTGGACATCTTGATAAAAATTAGACCCCACTAGATCAGTGATGTCAGGTATCGTGCATTCATGGGAAATACAAGGGGTAAATGTGCCCTGAGACCACCGTAGCGCATATCAGGTACGGTCTGGCTGAAGACCTTTAAACTTAGCGCTCTCAGGAGGCAGCCCGAGGATGTAGACTATTGTAATTTGGTTTGGTTTCGTTTTGGTGTGTTTGTGTTTTGACAGGTTTCTACGTTCTATCCTCATGGATGCAATGAATCAAGTGTGGGGATGTTTGGCAACATCCCCGGTGAGATTTCAAAGAATCTATGAGGGGCGTATGTTCCGGTTAGATCGCAGCAGCTACACCACTACAAACACTCACTTGTTTTCTGATCAGGTGCATGTGTTTATCTATCCTGTGTTTTATTTGTTTTTGTGTACTTGGTGGTGTGAAATTTTTGTGTTGGGAGTGGTTTCTTTGTGTTGAGTCGTCTAGTTATTAGCCGTTCATGGTTTGCGGGTGGTATCTCTCGAGTTTAAAGTATAAATTGCACCATACATTGGGGACAATGTATCCCAAGTGTGGGGATGCAGTAACTCGAGAGAGAGTTGGTATAATTGTTGATATTAAATGCTTAAAGGGTTGAAATTGAGAAAAACTGAAAAATTTTTGAATTTTTTTGTCTCAAGTATGCTTGAACTTCATGAAAACCAACATTTTCAACCGCTAAAAGGTTCTTACTGATATTAAACAAACTTAGATCCCTAGTCATGGTTGTCCCTTTAAGTTTCATGAGAGTATTTCTGACAGGTTTTTAGAGAATAGTTGAGAAGAGATGCCTAACTAGGGTTAACATGCTTTAAAAATTACACATGCTACGGGTCGGCAACCCATATTCCTTCTATTCGGTGAGATATTTGAGCCTACTAGATTGTTAGTGAATTGCAATAGTTGTTCATTTGTAGAGTGTAGGCCATATGTTACTTTGTGTTAGAACTTGTATGGTTTGATACGTGCCGAGACTATGGTTTAGCGTATACACATAGATGATAAAGGCATTAGGATCCATTCATTGTTCTATATGTTGATTTTTTATTCCACCCACCTTAGTGAACCATGTTGAGCCTTTTACCCTTCGTTTGTTATACCTTGTTGACCCGTTTGATTACCAACCATGAATAACAATTGTGTTTAGAAGTATGTTATGAAAAAAAAATTGAAAAATTATTAAAAAAAGAAAAACAAAAAAAATCAGTGTTATGTTCGTGTTGAAAAAATGGGTCAAAAATTAACCCAAAGTATTAGTAGTTAGTGTGAATAAAGTTGTCATGGTTTAGTATATTCGTTGTGTTAGCCAATAAATGCAAAAAACCCAAAAATATATCCCTACCTTTACCCTTAACCCAAGACCCAGAAAAGTCCTTTTGATATGTGTTACGTTACTTGATACAGTGGAGGTGTGATTGCTATACAAGCTTATGATTGCAAGGTAGCGTATTTGGTTTTGAGCAAATTACATACTAGCACGTACACGCTAGTCTTGATTTAGCCGAGATGAGTGATCAATGTGAGGGGCATGTGGTATGTGTGTAGTAATATAATCATGTTAGTTTTAGTTAGGCAAATCTTAAAATTGTTTGAAAGTTATATTATTCACTTGTTAGATTATCAGTCTCGATTGTGTCAGTCTATGGGACGGGTATGACCTGCGATCTAAAATTGTGAATTCGGTAAGGGATTCAATGGTGATTTGTTAATAAGGCGAATATTGTTTGTAATGGTTGCTTGAGGACAATCAATGTTAAGTGTAGGGATGTGATGGAGTGTGTGAAACCCATATGTTAAAGTGTGTTATATTACATGTTTATGGCCGTTTAGTTGATCATACGCTTTGAATATGTTGACTACGCAAGTTTGTGGATTTACAGGTAAAACGCATAATACGGAGAAGTTAGAGAGCGTAGTGATGAAACGGGAGTTGTTCGGGTCGAGTGATAGCTTGAATATGAAAGAAACGCAAAATACCAAAGTCTAAGGGCTTGTTGGTTAATTATTTATAGTTAAATGCATGCAAAATGAAAGAAAAAAATAATAATAACTTCCAGCAAAGCCGAAACGTAACTTACGGCCTGATTGGTGTAGTCTACGGCCAAGACAAGAAAAGGAAACATAATATAAAAAACGTAAGCTACGGTTTTGTTGTGTAGCCTACGGCTAGAATCAAAAGGTAGCAAGTTTATGTGGGCTTGATTGGATGCATACATTATTGGATTTTTTTGGATTGGGCCGCTAACATGAAGTCAAATATTAAAGAGATATAAGTGGGCCGACATCTTGGTTTCATGGGGAAGCCCAGACACACGCACATGGTTGGACGATGGGGAGGTGAACACGAGTACCAACATCCAATATATCATCAAATATATTAGACATTTCAGAACAAGTGGGGCAGCCTTAATGACATGTGAGAGACAACGTGGACTTCTGTTTTGGGCCGCCATATATGATCATCATCAAATCACGCATAGTGAGGAGACCTTGGGAGATGGCCCATGCAAGGTACATGTGAGGAGGTTTTTGTTTCAAGGAAATCTCATCAATATATAAAAAAACATCATCTTCGACGACAGTTGGGGCATCACGAAAGAAAGGCAACCGTCACAGGATTAAATATGGTTTCAACCGGGTATCTAGCCGACGAAGATCAATCTTGCAACATGAGTGGCTAGTATTTTTAATGGTTTCCTCCGGATGGAGGGTTTTTGTAAGTTAGACAATTTTATGTGTTTGTGACAATCTTATAACTCGGTGATCTAAGCATTCGATGCTTTTTGTTGGTGCACTACATCTGTCGACTTTGTCTTGTATCGAGTCTTACATTGTATTGTAGAGATTAGGGCACATTTTACAAGAAAATAGGAAATGTATGAGTATAGATCATAGGTTTCACTCATAGGGACATTGGGTAGAGGTTTAGCTTATGTGAACATGAGGTTTAGCTTATGTGAACATGAGGTTTAGCTTATGTGAACATGAGGTTTAGCTTATTTGTACACATGAGGTTTCGCTTATGTGTACATGTACATAAAAGCGAAACCACCATGTCTATATATAGGAGATGTATGAGCGAAACCACAGAGAACAGGAGTGAAGGTCTTGTATGTAACGGCGAAACTCTGCCGAATCGTCTCCAGCGCTTGTAAACTGTTAGCAGATCAATAAAAGAGACATTTAATAGTGAAATCAAGCTAAACAAAGACTGAATCAATGAATTCCGCCTCTGATTCAGTCTGAGCACTCTTCTGATCGACTCTTTAGGTCGTTTCTCGATCCTACAAGTGGTATCAAAGCTCAGGAGGAAGAGTTCTTACTGTTTAGCTCGTTTTCGCTCAAAAATTCTAATTTCTACACCTTCTTTCATCATTTCAGAGAGATTTACCGGTCGAAATTCGCTCAAAATTTATTAGATTGTAGATAATTGGACATAGACAAACCCTTGAAAGTTTGAGACGGAAATTCAGATTAAAAATGGACTAAAATTGGATCCGAGTAGGTTTCGTTTTTACGTACAGTGTGTAGTTTCGCTCATTTGAACAACTAGTTTCGCTTTTGTGTCACAAATTTTGGGAGGTTTCGCTCAAGTTGACACTTGAGGTTTCGCTCATTTGAACATTCCAAAGTATGAGGTTTCGCTCAAGTTGACACTTGAGGTTTCGCTCATTTGGACATTCCAAAGTCTGAGGTTTCGCTCAAGTTGACACTTGAGGTTTCGCTCATTTGAACATCATCAGATTTTACTTGTGATTTCGCTCCAACGGTCCAATTATTTGATCAATTCTATATTGTAAGCCCAATCAGTTTCAAACACAAGTTAAAATTTTCAGGATATGTGTTAAATGTTGTCGGTTAAGTAAATTGGCAGGCTCAATAGAAATTGAGGGGTTTGTCAGCTTTTGTCATATATACAAATCGGTCCAATTAAAACAGGTCTTGAATAAAGTTTGTCGGCCACGAGACTTAAATAGGCTGCATGTGATCAACATATTTCTTTTGGCCCAATCAATCGTTCACTGTTTCGAACTGCCCAAGTATAGTGTTGTTTGATTAAAATTCACGGCCCAAGTAGAGTGTAGTTTGATTTTGAGCAGCCCAAGTTTTGAAGGTCCAAACAGTGTGGTCAATTCGCGTGAAAAAGTTCAATTCATTTGAAAGATAGCCCTGTTCATTTGAAAAGTCTATTTTGTGAACATTTGACATCGAAACATGGATTTTGACGAATTATTGGCGTATATGAATTATGAATCTCAGCAGTATATTCCGATAAAGCAAGAAGGAGAAACAGTCTCAGGAAAAGAAATTGTTGAAAAAGTTCTGGTTTTTGATCATTCATCTGATGAAGAGGGTGACAATTATGAGGAAGAAATCCGAGAACTTGAATATCTTAAACAACAACTTCCATCTGATCAACGTAGTGGAAAGTTATTTTATGCCGATAAAATTGAAAAATTGAAAGAAAAACAAGATGCAAAAAGAAAGAATCAAAAGGAAGTTATTGTTAAAGAAGAGGTCAGAGCTGAGCAGATTGAACAAGTTCCATCGGTTAAGGTTGAGAAAGTAGAATCTGAAAAACCTGTATCTATGAATCCTGAACCAGAGTTAAAGAAAAAGATTGCAGAAGACACACATATCTTTGATCATTCATCAGAAAAAAGAGAGTAAGGATGAAAGTGTTCATGAGGAAAAGAAACAGGTTGAAAATATTTCAGCTTTAAAGGTTGAAACAAAAGCTGATGATAAACAGATTCTTGTTTTGCTGAAAAATTGTGAGAAATTGACATCTGAAAATAACAAACTCTTGAAGGAGGTTGAGAGTTTGTCATTAGAAAACAAAAATCTTAAAAAATCAGAAAATGTTTTGAAAAATCAAATATACAATTTGGAAAATGAAAAAGTAAAAATTGAGAAAGATTTTCAAAGTCAAATAAAAATTTTAGAAGATGAGAGAGATTTGTTTGGAAAAAACAATCTTGAAAAACAAATTGCAATCAATTCTCATCTTGAAAAGATTATTCGACTTGAAAAGGAAGCAGAGTGTGCTCAAAAGAAAATCAAGGAATGGGAAGAAAAGTTGAAGGTGTTTGTGAATACTTCAACCATTCCTTGTCCAAAACCTATTAATTCAGTTCCAATAAGTGACAATGTCACAAACTTTGACAATGTCAAAGTTGAAGATTGTGATAAGAAATCTGATGATGAAAATGAAAAAATTGAAAAACAAAAATTGTTTTTGAAATTAAAAGAAAAATTTCAGAAAACTGTTCTACGATCGACTGAAAAGGGAGAATGCTCTAAGCAAAAACCTTTGAAGAAGAAAGTGGAACAGAAACAAAAAATAAAAAATGAGAAAAATGTTCAAAAAGATAATAAAAGCTCATCAGATCGATCATCCAATCGCAATGAAAAATTACAAAAATCAAAAAATGAAAACTCTAAAATTGTTGGCAATAAGTGGTGCAGGTTGGACCACAGTGCTCAAAAGCCAAATCAAGCAAACATGAGGAAGGAATATCACCAAGCCAAACAATGCTATGATTTGAGCATTTGGGCTGACAATGGTGATTGGTACGATAACAGAGTGTGTTACCGATGTGGTTATCAAGGACACATTGCTGTTAACTGCCAAGGTTAGGGTTATGAGACGAGGAGATGCTTTAACTGTCAAATTAGAGGTCACATTGCCAAAGATTGCCCAAGGAGATCAAATGAAAGATTGAGGGCTAAGTCTCAAAAATTGGCAAAGATTCCAGTCAACGTCAAGCCCAAAGAATCTAAAGTTCAAGAACAGATAATTCAAGAAAAGAAAGTTAAACTTTCACAGGGGCAGAAAGACAGACTGAGGAAGAAGAGGAAGAAGGCGAGAGAGTATCTCGAGAAGATTTTGTCCTCGGATACAACTGGTAAAACAGATAAAAGTTCTGATAAATCGTCTTGCTCGCCAAAGAATGACAAATCAAGCAAAACGAATTCATCAGATACAAATCTGAGGACAGAAAAGGGAGTAAAGAAAGAGAAGGAAGTTAATCAAGAGATTAACAAATCTGACGATGAATTTGTTTCTTCGGAAACAATGGAGCCATGTGTTGGCAATGAATCTGATTCATCAAAGTCAGACAAGCCAAGTACAGGCGATGAATCTGGTGTGGTAAAGCCAGAAGAGCTGTGTGTTGAGGTAAAAAATGAGAATTCTGGTCTAACAATGGATGATGCAAATTTTCCACCATTGTTGAACAAGAATTCAAAAGCACCCAAGGACCGTCAGGCTTGGGTGAATCTGTTCAAATGAAAAACCTGACTTGCCGGAGTTCCCAGGTTGGTAAGCGTGGAACATGAATCGGCATATTTCTTGAGAAATTCACGAAAGTGATTTCGATTTAAAAGTGGTAAATCATGGACATTAAATTGTACTTGATTTTCTACAAGTGATGTTTGTGGATTGATTTTAAAAATGTTAGTTTTTACAAGTGGTTAAAGAAAACAAGGTGATGAAAGATCCCCATGTTTGAGAAATGACTCACAAAACTAATTTTCCGGAAAAACCATTTTGACTAAAACAAACTTAAGTGTTTTGAAATCACTATGGGAAAATGTTTTGTTGTCAGGGGGAGTTCTGATTGTTCAATCCAAGTGAATGGAGAATTGAATTAATTCTCATCATGTTGTCACGTTTCTTGTACAGCTTGTTTTCAAATTTTCCCAGAAAATCAAAATTGAGACATATTTTGATTTTAGGGGGAGTAAAATTTTAAAAAATTAGAAAATTTGAAAATGTCAAAAACATTGAAAAAATTCAAAATGAGTTTTGTTGTCAAAAGAGGAAATGATAGTAGATCAGTTGGACTGTCATAGCATGCTAAAGAAATGGAAAGATATAATGTGATAAACGATCTTACTAAAGATGTGACGGTAGGCTCAGCTAGACTAGTAGATTTGCGATAACGATACAAACTTAAATGAAAAAGCCTAGTTCTAATGGGAAACATGGTCAAAAGCATAGTACTTAGTTTTGTCCTTCTTGATTGTGTGCCTACTCTGTAATCGCTGATTGTCGAAAGACATAAAACTGGTTAAGTTTGTGAACTTTCACAACTTTGCTGAAAAGTCGCTGTGATTGTGTATTTCATTTTGCAAAGACTTAAACTTGTTTTATTTCTTTATTTTGTTTAAGCATCGGACATCCTCTGCGTATACGTGAGTATCGACTTGGATGTTGTTGCCTAAACGTTCTGCTTTATTTTCTTTGGTGTTTCGTTTAAGCTTTGGATCACCTCTGCGTATACGGGAGTATCGACCTGGTGGTTAAAGCCTAAACAACTTCAACTTGTTTTATTTTTCTTATTTTGTTTAAACATTGGACTTTCTCTGCGTATACGGAAGTATCGACCTGATTGTTAATGTTTAAACATTCTACTTTATTTTCACACAAATCACAGTTGATAAAAGTTTAAAGGCATTACTTGAGTCAGTGTATTGCATGATGAGGGGATATGCTGAGATTGTGGGGTCCATAAGAACTTAGTGCTATATTAATATACCTTAAAGTATCGGTAAGCAGATTGAAAGTTTTTAGATTGAGCTTAAGAGGACAAACATATCGTCAATCTACGTGAATCGTTTAAAACTGAAAATGTTTAAAGCTTAACGGTGCTAGTGATTGGTCACATAAACTGATATGATCCTTTTTCGCAAACTCGCCAAAATATGTTTGTACATATTTCTTTTCTGCATTTGATTTCATTTTTGCATTTATGTTTCATTATTGAAAAAAATTCAAAAAGATTTTCGACAACTGATGTTGGAAAGCTGATATTCAAAATCTCAACGGCTAAACATGATGAACAGATGGGTTGGTTAATTGATTTGAAATGTTTAAAATGATTCATTAAGTTGAATCAGAATTTGGAATGTTTCAAATTTTTTTGTTCAATTTTAAATGTAAATAATTCTCAAATGTTTAGTTGATTCATTAAGTTGAATCACAACATGGTCTGTTGTAATAGAGTGTTTGAGTTGTGTAGGTTTCTGATCCTTTTGCTATGGAAAGCCAGGAGATGCATCAGAACCTGAGAAGAGCTTAAACTGGAAAAACCAGGATTTGATTTCAAAAGTGATAACAAATTCCAGACAGCGATCCCAGCTTGATGATAGGGGGAGTCTGATGAAAGTTAGAACCAGAGAAAGATCCGGGTACATGATTCCAGGAAGAGTTCCTGAAGAAGACCGATAGAGAGAGAAAAGCCCAAAGACTGATCAAGATTGAAGAAGTGAAGACATAGCATTGTCGTGACTCGATAGTCGACTCCGTCAACATCTGAGGGGGAGTCTGTTGGTGCACTACATCTGTCGACTTCGTCTTGTATCGAGTCTTACATTGTATTGTAGAGATTAGGGCACATTTTACAAGAAAATAGGAAATGTATGAGTATAGATCATAGGTTTCACTCATAGGGACATTGGGTAGAGGTTTAGCTTATGTGAACATGAGGTTTAGCTTATGTGAACATGAGGTTTAGCTTATGTGAACATGAGGTTTAGCTTATTTGTACACATGAGGTTTCGCTTATGTGTACATGTACATAAAAGCGAAACCACCATGTCTATATATAGGAGATGTATGAGCGAAACCACAGAAAACAGGAGTGAAGGTCTTGTATGTAACGGCGAAACTCTGCCGAATCGTCTCCAGCGCTTGTAAACTGTTAGCAGATCAATAAAAGAGACATTTAATAGTGAAATCAAGCTAAACAAAGACTGAATCAATGAATTCCGCCTCTGATTCAGTCTGAGCACTCTTCTGATCGACTCTTTAGGTCGTTTCTCGATCCTACACTTTTCACCTTTGATTTGATTAATCAATTGTAACCGGTTGCATTTTATTTAACTTTAATCTTTGATCATTCAGTTCCCAAGAGTTCTAGTAATTGGGATTTATTTGACATGAGATTAGGGTTCGTAATTGTAATTGATAATTATTCGATAACCTCCCGTTATGTATCGACTGGAGTACTTAGTTGTTGATTATCACAATTGGTTAATTAGGTTAAACACTTATGTCTATGTAAGTGTTTCAATTAAACACATAATTGAATCTAGCTGCAAAACCTGAAATCTGGAGGAACCATTGTTTCACTATTGATTTATTCCTCATTTTTAGTTCGTAATTTTTAGATAATCAATCAAATCCAATAACTGAGTTTTATTTTTTTTCAATAGTAGTTAATCAAAACTGAGCATTGCACACTTTCCACAATCCTCCTCTGGTTCGATATCCGACTTATCCTATCTACTGGTTTAGTTGGTTTATGCATGTCCTTAACGACAGACATCAAAATGGCGCCGTTACCGGGGAGGCGTGCGCAAAGTGTTTAGTGTTAAGTTTTAGTTAAAAAATACAAAAACAGTGTCGTTTTGTTTTGTTCCGATTTATGCTTGGTACTTGTGTTTCTGTGTTTCTGCAGGATGGCAAGTTATTTGAGAAGAAGATTTCCCGAGTACTCTACATGTATACTTACATGTATACTTTGCAAGAATCCACTGCATCCGGGAATTACCTGTTGGGAGGCTCGATACATGCATGAAGAAGAACAGAGGAGAGCAGATGAGTTTGATTTTTATTCTGATGATCATGTCCACCCATACTATTCTTATTCTGATTCGCTGCGAGTTGCATATGATTACCAATCGGATACAAATTATTGTTATGATAAGCAGACATGGTATGAGAGTAGCTATGATCCGGGGATGGTACAAAGCATGAGTTACCAAGAGGAGTATGACCATTGTTATGATGAATACTCTCTAGTTTCTTATGAAGACCATCCGGTACACTATCAGGATGCCTATCATACCCAGTATACAGTTGATCAGTGTGAGTCTGAATGTGCACCCCAGTCACATAGTTACTATCAATCACCTCAATTTGGAAGTCTTATGGAATATATGAGACAAAGAGACCTGACATACATTAAAAAGGAATTAGCGAAACCTGACCTGTCAGTAGAGGACCAGTTGGAGATGTGGATTCAGAAGTATGACCTTTTGATGGCTGAAGTGAAGGATGATGGGCCAAGAATGACTCAAATGAAAAAACGCCAAGCCAGGGATAGATGGGTGTCTCTACAGATGTTTCTTTCTCAAGTAGGAGATGAGGTTGTGGAGGTTAATACCACACCGGTGATTCTCTCAAATGCTGAACAGTCAGATGTGGAGGAAATTGTTGAAGGTGATGAGGTGAAAGAAGACATTCCACAAAATAAGTGTGGGGATGCACGTATAGAGATGAGGAAGGTGACGGTGAAGGACATCGGGCGAATAATCATAAAGTGGTTGTGCAATAATCCAACTTATCGGCTGATATTGGGTAAAAAGAAATGCTTCTGGAGAGTTAACTACCGAGTGTATGTTGGGAACTCGATAAGAAAGTGTGGATTGAGGCCGGATTGCAGTGCTTCAGTGGACATCTTGATAAAAAATTATACCTCGCTGGATCAGTGATGTCAGGTACCATGCATTCATGGGAAATACAAGGGTAAATGTGCACTGAGACCACCGTAGCGCATATCAGGTACGGTCTGGCTGAAGACCTTTAAACTTAGCGCTCTCAGGAGGCAGCCCGAGGATGTAGACTATTGTATTTTGGTTTGGTTTCGTTTTGGTGTGTTTGTGTTTTGACAGGTTTCTACGTTCTATCCTCATGGATGCAATGAATAAAGTGTGGGGATGTTTGGCAACATCCCCGGTGAGATTTCAAAGAATCTATGAGGGGTCTATGTTCCGGTTAGATCGTAGCAGCTACACCACTACAAACACTCACTTGTTTTTTTACTGTGACAACTGGCACCAAACCGGTAACTTCCGTACAATTTAATTAATACTTAATGACTACAATTATGTGCTTAAATGTCAACATTATCTAATTTCATGCTATACTTGTGAATTCATGCACGTTTTATACTACAAGACATTGCTTTATACATTAATGATAGCGTTGCGTCAGAAATATTAGTAAACTCACCGGTAAGACACATTGTGTCAACAATTCTGCAGAAAGCAGTCAGACAATAAAATTGGAGCCTAGGTGTAGGTCCAACGTCAAGAATACATTAAAACCCAAGAGTATATACAAGGGTTAACATATAGACTTTCCGGAAGCTAGAATATGCACTAAAAAGCACCCGAAATGCACTTTAAATGCAGAATTCTGCACAAATCAGCTATAACCAGCTTTTAACACATAAATATTATGCAGAATTCGTGTTTTATTATCCATAATACCCTCCTAAGTGTTGGGAATTAAAAGGGTTACAAAAGGATACTTAAAGGACACTAAACGGTGCAAGTTAGCACTTTAACGAGCCGGTATTTAACCGAACAACCGGACATTACCCGGAACATAAAAATATTACTTGAAGCATTGTTTTAATTTTTCTAAACTAGTTATGGTCCCCGAACACCATAACACCTCTTATAACATAATAACACAACAAGTCCCTAAACTTTACACTTGAAACCAACTTATTTATGAACTAGGGATTAAAAGTTACACTTTGCCCCCCCCCATTATTGTTTACGGTCATAGAGGGGTGGCCCCCACCAAATATTTGCCAATATCTTATTTGATGTTTCTTAGATTTCCTTTGATTTACAAGATATTTCTTGGATTCTTTGAGATCTTGCAAGCATTATAAAAGGATATCACCCTCACTTCATCTCACTTCACCACAACCTTCTCCTCCCTTCTCCCCCACTTACGGCCGTGAACAACCACCCCCATCACCACCATCTTCATCAATTGTTCAACCATTCCAAGCTATTTACATGGTGCAAGAAGGTGTTTAAGAAGGTTTAGAGCTTGTAGATCTTGACGAACCTCCTACATTTGCTTTTACCCACCATCTTTGTCATCTTCATCTTCAAGTGTTCTTCCCTAGCCCTTGTGCTAGTAGTAAGCTCCTTGTAACTTGTTACTTTATATATTGTTGAATAAAAGATGATGAACAATATTAATCTTGAAGAACACAAAAGAACATGATCATGATACTTTAACATAAGCTTAAACATATAAGAATACATGTTGAATATGTTGATTTGCTTCTTGTTGAATGATTATTAGTGTTGATGATGTTAGACATCATATGAAAACTACTAGATTGTGATTAAGCACATGATCTAGTAAGTTAAAGTGGTGACCTTGTGAAAGACCAAGACCATCATGCTTCATATCTTCATGAACTTGGATAATGAAATGGGTTTTCATATGAAAAGATGATTTAAACAAAATACAAACCTTGTACATAGATGATCACAAAAATATTTTTCTCAAGAAACCAAGTTTATTTATGAGATTTACAAAGACAAGGTTTCTAAGTAAACTAATAATATTTTTAGTGTTTAAACAAGACTAGAAACATGATTGTAACAAGGAAAATACCAAAGAAGTATTTTTAGAAAAAAAATCATCTTACAAGTTGTTAATGACTAAATCTTTTAGTAAAGTGATTTACAAACAAATAACCATGTTTTTAAGGGTAACTAAACCTACTAAATAACATGGTAAGTTACTACAAGCTTTTACAAAAGCTTCAAGTTCATGATATAGTGTAAAATACTTGATTTTGACACTCGGTAAGTGTTGAATGAGTTGATGATTGTTGTGATGATTTTAAAAAGAAAATAAACACATGTTTTGAAAACATGGTAAACCTCCATTTTTAAGGGAAACTATGCCAAAATTTCTATAGAATTTTGACACTTAGAAAATATAAGTTTTGGTGAAACTTATTCCCTAAAAATGTACCCAAAAATATTTACCAAGGTTTCCCTAATTTTTATGTAAACTTCAAGTTAAGAAATGATGATTTCCTCAAGATAAAAATTGATACTAAGTATGTATATTTTTGATGAAAATGTATATATTTATTGATCACCAAATTTTGTGCTAAGTGTATGTAGTATGTATTATATGTAATAGTATGTTAAGACTTGAAAATACACTAAATACTCCTAAGGAGTGAAAATACAAAATACACATACAACATGCTTAGACAAATACAAGAGAATATATTTATGAAAGTATATTACTTGATAGATTAAATAACTTGGACAAGTTGTGAACATGAAATGAAGTTTTGGACAAAATACATAACTCGGGTGAAAAATACAAGATACTTATATTTATTTTTGAGAAAATAATATGAGTAAGATACATAGTTAAAAATATAAAATTATTTTTAACACACAAAGAACACATACATAAAAGATGGTGACTTGTACTTGTGCGATACAAGTTTAGTGACTAACGTTAATAAAACACGTATAGGTCACGACACTATTTAAGCAAAACCCGGTGAAGTTTACGGCGCAAGAAACGCAAAGTTGTGAGTTCATGCTCCCCCTTTTCTTTTAACTGTTTTCAGTTTTATAACTTCGGGGGTGAAATACATGTTACAAATGTTACAATGTTTACAAATGGTATGATGGATACAAGAACTGAGGAATGATATGAGAAATCGTGTCACGAATAGGGTACCATAAGCACCATTAATCGTGTACATACTAAGACCGCAGAACAAAAGGTTAGATCTAATGGGTTTTCGGGCAGCCACACTCTTGGTGAAAACTAGTACCGAGTAGTGCTTTTGTGTCTCAGTCGTGAATCGACAACTAGAAAAATGCCTATGGTTTGGATGCTTCCTATGTCGTGTCATATGTTAATGGCCTTGCAACCCATTAACAACTTGATACATACAGAAATACTTGATTTATACAAGATACATACCATGTTTTCATACAAAATATACAAACGTTCAATACAGAAATTGCATGAATTCACACCAACATTATGTTGACGTTTTTCCAAAACCTCACATGGATTTTAGGTAACTAAAGTGGATGTGTGCGCGGTCTTACTCATGCTCTTGGATGTTGTTTATGTTTATCTTTGAATAAAGTTATAAACTTTTCAGACAAAATGCTGTCTTGTGATGTAAACACTTAAATAATGATTTCAGTTATGTAATGTCATTGGTATTTGAAGTTATTTTTACGAGCATGTAGTATGTTTACCATTCGTATGCAATGAGAACCTTTCATGATCACACCTTGTGCTTCCGCCTAAGAAAGGGGTGTGACAGATTGGTATCAGAGCTGCGATTGTAGTGAACCAGGATTCATTCTCGAGTCTAGACTACAATCTTTACGATCCTTTCACGAAAACAATTTTTCAAAAAGTTTTCATTGCATAAAATTTTCTGCGACATCCACTACCTGAAACTGTTTACGAAGAGTCAAGTAAAGACACTACGAGACTTAGGGTGCACTGGAGTAGCACTTGTCTTTGACTAGAAATTACTTGCAACTATGTGTGATAATTAATATATACATATGCTAGAAATAGAATATCTCAGGTACTCGTGACTTTACCTGAAAGCAATGGCCTATCTGAAGGAAGTGATACGAGGATGAAACAAACTGTGCGGACTGTGCAAGGAGTTACGTAATTATGGATGCATACATAATTATGGAATTCAGTGCACAGAAACCACATCAAGTCTTGTCACGTATCAAACAAGAATCCTTCAAATACAAGAAAAGGTCAAATGTGAACACCCTCACCCCTCCCTCAGCCTATTAAATACTCTTTTGGAGTAATAATTTAGGGTATAAAGACAAGAACCGCCAATGTGAAGTAAGATACTTTGTCCTTTACATATGTAAACTTGTACATTGGGGAGATGTAACCCTTATGCATTTTGCTTACCTTGCAAACAATGACGTAACAAGTAGCCCTGATATGTGTAAAGACATCGGTGAATATCTTATGACGCATCAGTATTTACCTAATTATGCATGCTTGTTGTTGTATGAATTGATTTATACATTTGGCGGATTGTTTGGCGTCACTTATGTGGTATATGCCTGTATATATACACTACTACTGTCTCGCATGACGATATCAAACAAATGTCTAACCCTATTGTGTTGTGTTGTGTCAGAACATGGCACCCAGAAGAGCTGTGAACGCTCATGATCAACCTCCTCCTCCCCCACTGGCAAGAACTGCTGAAGAGCTAAACGCCCTACTGGAGGAAAGGATCTCCGCAGCTATCGCCCAATACGAGGCGAACCGCACCGAACAAAGTGGAGGACCCAGCAATGCTAGACGTAATGGGCAGGGAGATACATCTGGAGGAAACACAGCTCAAGGCTGCACCTTTAAGCAGTTTATCGACTGCAAGCCGCTGAACTATGACGGCACTGGAGGTGCAGTGGCCTTTTTACACTGGACGGAAAAGACGGATGCCACTATCCGTATGAGCAAGTGTACCGCGGATCAGCAAGTCACTTTTGCTATGGGATTGTTTGTTGATGAGGCTTTGACTTGGTGGAATTTGCAAGTCCAGACTCTGGGTGATGATGCTGCGTACGGCATGACGTGGGATGCGCTAAAAGAGCGAATGAGAGAGAAGTATTACTCTCGTGCTGAACTCCAAAGGTTGGAAACCGAGTTTTGGCACTTGACCATGGAAGGTGCTGATATTACTGGTTATACTCGAAGGTTCCACGATTTGTCGAGAGTGATCCCCTACATGGTGACTCCCGAATTTAAACGCGTTGAACGCTACATTTGGGGACTGGCCTCAGAATTTCGCAGCATGGTAACTTCTGCCAAACTTCAAACGATCACTGAGGCTGTAACTCTGGCTGTCAGCCTTACTGAAGATGCTGTCCGAATGAAGAAGTTATCACTAAATCCAACCGAAAAGACCGAGACGCATGCTGAGTCGTCCGGTGACAAGAAAAGAAAGCATGCGAACCTGAATCAAGCGACACGTAACAACAAGGGTTCCAACAACAAGAAACGAGACCCCAACCTACCTCAGGAGGCGAAAACTCTTGCAACCATGAATGACACACCAGCCAAAAAGTACTTGGGCACTCTGCCCACTTGCAACCAGTGCAAGCGTCATCACGAAGGAGTTTGTCGCATACCAAAATGCGATAAGTGTGGGAAACTGGGTCACCATACTGAGGATTGTTGGGGAAAAGGAAGGAACGGGAATGGAAACCGCAACGGTGCTGGTAATAGAAACAATGGTGGAAACGAAAATGGCAATGGTAACCGGAATGGTAATGGAGCTGGGCAGAACTAAGGATGCTTCGGTTGTGGAAGCAAGGATCATTTCATAAAAGATTTCCTAAGAGGGAACAATGCTCAGGCTCGGGCATTTGTGATTGGAGCAAGGAACGCACGCGAGGACCCTACTGTGGTCACCGGTACGTTTCTCGTTAACAATCACTTTGCATCCATACTATTTGACACTGGTGCCGATTATAGCTTCATGTATGTGGAATTTAAACGTATGCTTGGAATAGAATCTAGTAGATTAGATATTCCTTATTCCATAGAACTAGCCAATGGTAAACTTGTTGAAACGAGTGAAGTTGTTAGGAGTTGCACGTTAGAACTTGGTAAGCGAAGATTTAGCATCGATCTCTTACCTATTCAATTGGGTAGCTTCGAAGTAGTGGTCGGAATGGACTGGTTGTCCAAGAACAAAGCTGAAGTTGTTTGTCACGAGAAAATTATTTGCATCCCTATGGCGAATGAAGAAACTCTCATCGTACATGGAGAAAAATGAGACACGCCTCTGCGAATCATCAGCTGTATGAAGGCGCAGAAGTGCTTGAGGAAAGGATGCGTAGCATTCCTGGTGCACGTTGTAGATAAGAAGGCTGAGGAGCCGAAACTCGAAGATATTCCTGTGGTGAAGGAATTCCCTGCTGTTTTTCCCGAAGATCTACCAAGACTACCTCCGCAACGACAAGTCGAATTCCATATAGACTTGGTTCCAGGAGCCGCTCCTGTAGCCAAGGCACCCTATCGGCTTACACCATCCGAAATGCAAGAATTATCTACACAACTCCAGGAGTTGTTGGATAAAGGATTCATAAGACCAAGCTTCTCGCCTTGGGGAGCTCCAGTATTGTTCGTGAAGAAGAAGGATGGAACACTGCGGATGTGTATCGACTATAGAGAATTGAACAAGCTCACAATCAAGAATCGGTACCCACTACCAAGGATTGATGACTTATTTGATCAATTGCAAGCATCGAGCTATTATTCCAAGATCGACCTTCGATCTGGATAACATCAGTTAAGGATTCAAGAGGAAAGCATACCAAAGACTGCATTCCGAATGCGTTATGGACATTACGAGTTCCTTGTGATGCCATTCGGACTGACGAACGCGCCAGCGGTATTTATGGATCTGATGAACCGCGTATGCAAACCATATCTCGATAAATTCATGATTGTATTTATCGATGATATCCTGATTTACTCGCGAACGAGAGAAGAACACGAGCAACACCTCAGAACCATTTTGGAACTACTGAAGAAAGAGAAACTTTATGCAAAATTCTCCAAGTGCGAATTTTGGATTCGCGAAGTACGGTTCCTTGGTCACGTTGTGAACGAGAAGGGCATTCATGTAGACCCATCCAAGATAGAAGCAATAAAGAATTGGGAAGCTCCCAAAACCCCGACTGAAGTTCGATAATTTTTGGGCTTAGCGGGCTATTACCGACGGTTTATTGAGAATTTCTCCAAAATAGCTCAACCTCTGACTACCCTTACGCAGAAAGACAAGAAGTACGACTGGGGTGATAAGCAGGAAGAAGCCTTTCAACTGCTCAAAAATAAGTTATGCGATGCACCGATACTATCCTTGCCCGATGGCGCCCAAGACTTCGTGGTATACTGCGACGCTTCGCATCAAGGTTTGGGCTGTGTGCTTATGCAACGCCAAAAAGTCATCGCGTCAAGACAATTGAAGGTACATGAAAGGAATTATACCACGCACGACTTGGAACTAGGCGCGGTGGTATTCGCCTTGAAAATCTGGCAACACTATTTATATGGTACTCGATGTACAATCTTCACAGATCACAAAAGCCTACAACACATATTTGATCAGAAGGAATTAAATATGCATCAACAACGTTGGGTCGAACTGCTGAACGATTATGACTGTGAGATTAAGTACCATCCTGGAAAGGCTAACGTTGTAGCAGACGCGTTAAGCCGAAAGGAAAGGGTTAAGTCCCTAAGGGTTCGAGCATTGGAAATGACTATTCAAACAAACCTCCCTGCACGCATTCGTGACGCGCAACAAGAAGCCCTTAAGATAGAGAATCATAGAGCTGAATACCTCCGAGGTATGCTGAAGAATTTGGTGCCAAACAAAGAGGGAACCTTATGCTTTAAAAGGCGTATTTGGGTTCCACTCTATGGCGGTATTCGAGAAGTCATCCTGGATAAAGGGCACAAGTCGAGATACTCGATCCATCCAGGATCGGACAAAATGTATCAAGACTTAAAGGATTATTATTGGTGGCGAGACTCAAGAGCGATGTTGCTATTTATGTTGGAAAGTGCCTAACCTGTGCTAAGGTTAAGGCTGAATATCAGAAATTGTCCGGTCTACTGCAACAACCCGAGATACCCATGTGGAAGTGGGAGCAAATCTCGATGGACTTCATAACGAAATTACCCAGGACCCTAGAGGGCATGACATGATATGGGTAATAGTTGATTGATTGACGAAATCTGCGCATTTCCTACCAATCCGAGAGAAAGACAGTGTAGGATCGGTTTGCGACCCGAACGAGTCGTTCAGAAGAGATTTATCAGTTTCAGAGGCGGAAACTAAGAAACCGATTGCGAAACAGCTTGCGTATCACTTTAACACTGATTATATTGATATACTATCGTTTACAACCAGTCCTCACACCGGCAGCACCTCGGTATGGAATTTCAGAAACGTTTTAAATGATTTAGCTTGAAGGCTATTTATAGATGTGTTGATTTAGCTTGAAATGACACATGCCACTTTCAAGGGAAATCAACATGTTGATTTAGCTTGAAACTGTCAAGTGACACTTTCAAGGGAAATCACCACGTTCAAGCTAAATTACCTTAAACACATTCTAAAACCTCTTATACTCTCGTATAACAAGATCTAATCTAACAATTCTAATCTGAGACTCGACATAAGACGAAGACGACAGATGAATGCACCAACAGACTCCCCCTCAGATGTTGACGAGTCTTAAATGTCGAGTATTCTCAATCTTCAGTCTTTATCGGTCTTTTTTCTTTCTTAGCATAAACCAGGATCTTCTCTTTGGCTCTAACCTCGTCAGACTCCCCCTCTCATCATGATGGGATCACCGTCTGGAATTAGCTATAACCTTGAGATTAATCCCTGGCTTTATCTCTGTTTAAGCTCATTTCCTGCACACATTTTCTCATCACAACATAAGTTTTCACTTAAATCAATAAGAAAAACTTACTAGAAATAGTTACATCAAGTTCAAATTAATGACCCTGATTAACTAAACACAATTTCTTTTTCAAATCAAAATTTTTCAATTCTGCATTTAAAACCAACCCTGTTCATCATGTTCATCACTTGGAATTTTGAAAATCAGCTCTTCAACATCAGTTGTCGAAAATCTTTTTGTATTTTATCAAAATTTTATGCTAAAACACACTAAAATCTTTTTGGATTTTTGATTAGAATGAAATTCAGTAAAGAAATATTTACAGACACTATTTTTGTGAGTTTGTGTAAGAGGATCATATCAGTTTATGTGACCAATCACTAGCACCGTTAAGCTTTTAATCGTTTTAAGTTCTAAACGATTCACGTAGATTGACGATATTGTTGTCCACTTAAACTCAATCTAAAAACTTTCAATCTGCTTACCGATACTTTAAGGTATATTAAGATAGCACTAAATTCTTATGGACCCCACAATCTCAGCATATCCCCTCATCATGCAATACACTAACCCAAGTAATGCCTTTAAACTTTTATCAACTGTGATTTGTGCGAAAACAAAGCAGAATGTTTAAACATTAACAATCAGGTCGATACTTCCGTATACGCAGAGAAAGTCCAATGTTTAAACAAAATAAGAAAATAAAAATAAGTTGAAGTTGTTTAGGCTTTAACCACCAGGTCGATACTCTCGTATACGCAGAGGAGGTCCAAAGCTTAAACGAAACACCAAAGAAAATAAAGCAGAACGTTTAGGCAACAACATCCAGGTCGATACTCACGTATACGCAGAGGATGTCCGATGCTTAAACAAAATAAAGAAATAAAACAAGTTTAAATCTTTGCAAAATAAAATACACAATCACAGCGACTTTTCAGCAAAGTTGTGAAAGTTCACAAACTTAACCAGTTTTATGTCTTTCGACAATCAGCGATTACCGAGTATGTACACAGTCAAGAAGGACAAAACTAAGTACTATGCTTTCGACCATGTTTCCCACTAGAACTAGGCTTTTTCATTTAGGTTTGTATCGTTCTCGCAAATCTACTAGTCTAGCTGAGCCTATCGTCACATCTTTAGTGAGACCGTTTATCACATTTTGACTTTCCATTTCTTTAGCATGCTGTGACAGTCCAACTGATCTACTATCATTTCCTCTTTTTGACAATAAAACTCATTTTTGCATTTTTCAATGTTTTTGACATTTTCAAATTTTCTAATTTTTTTAAAATTTTTACTCCCCCTAAAATCAAAATATGTCTCAATTTTGATTTTCTGGGAAAATTTGAAACAAACTGTACAAACTTGACAACATGATGAGAATCACTTCAATTCTCCATTCACTTGGCTTGAACAATCAGAACTCCCCCTGACAACAAACTATTTTCCCATAGTGATTTCAAAACACTTAAGTTTGTTTTAATCAAAATGGTTTTTCCGGAAAATAAGTTTTGCGTGTCATTTCACAAATTCGGAGTTTCATTACCTTGTTCTCTTCATTCATTTGTAAAAACTAACATTTTTAAGATCAATTCTCAAACATCACTTGTAGAAAATCAAGTACAACTTAATGTCCCTGATTTACCACTTGTAAGTCGAAATCACTTTCGTGAATTTCTCAAGAAATGTGCCGATTCATGTTCCACGCTTACCAACCTGGGAACTCCGGCAAGTCAGGTTTTTCATTTAAACAGATTCACCCAAGCCTGGCGGTCCTTGGGTGATTTTGAATTCTTGTTCAACAATGATGGAAAATTTCATCATCCATTGTTAGACCAGAATTCTCAACTTTTACCTCAACAAATGGCTCCTCTGGTTTTAACGAACCAGAATCATTGCCTGAATGTGGCTTGTCTGACTTTGATGAGCCAGATTCATCGCCGACATGTGGCTCCTTTGTTTTCGAAGAAACAGATTCATTGCCACAAACTTTCTTCTTCTTCTTTTCTTCTTTCGTCCTCAGATTTGTATCCGATGAATTCGTCTTGCTTGACTTTGCAGTTGAGGGAGTTGATTCATCGGAACTCTTATTCGATCTATTCGGTGAACCCGAGGACAAGATCTTCTCTAGATACTCTCTAGCCTTCTTTCTCTTCTTTCTCAGTCTGTCTTTCTGCCCCTGAGAAAGTTTCACTTTCATTTCTTGAACTTTAGGTTCTTGAATCTTCTGTTCTTTGGGCTTGACATTGACTGATTTCTTTGCCATCTTCTGAGAATTAACCCTCAATCTTTCATTTGATCTCCTTGGGCAATCTCTGACAATGTGACCTTTGATATTGCAGTTAAAGCATCTTCTCGTCTCATAATTCCTACTTTGGCAGTTAACAGCAATGTGTCCTTGATAACCACATCGGTAACACACTCTGTTATCGTACCAATCACCATTTTCAGCCCAAATGCTCAAATCAAAGCACTGTTTGGCTTGGTGATATTCCTTTTTCCTTTTGATTACTGGATTTGACTTTTGAGCACTGTGATCCGACCTGCACCACTTATTGCCAACAATTTTAGAGTTTTCATTTTTTGATTTTTGTAATTTTTCATTGCGATTGGATGATCGATCTGATGAGCTTTTATTATCTTTTTGAACATTTTTCAAAATTTTCTCTTTTTGTTTTTGTTCCACTTTCTACTTCAAAGGTTTTTGCTTAGATCATTCTTCCTTTTCAGTTGATTGTGGAACAGTTTCTTGAAACTTTTCTTTTAATTTCAAAAACAATTTTTGTTTTTCGAATTTTTTATTTTCAACATCAGATTTCTCATCACAATCTTCAACTTTGACTTTATCAAAGTTTGTGACATTGTCACTTATTGGAACATAATTTAAAGGTTTTGGGCAAGGAATAGTTGAAGTATTCACAAAAACCTTCAACTTTTCTTCCCATTCATTGATTTTCTTTTGAGCACACTCTGCTTCCTTTTCAAGTCGAATAATTTTTTCAAGATGAGAATTGATTTCAATTTGTTTTTCAAGATTGTTTTTACCAAACATATCTCTCTCATCTTCTAAAATTTTTATTTGACTTTGAAAATCTTTTTCAATTTTTATTTTTTCATTTTCCAAATTGTATATTTGATTTTTCAAAACATTTTCTGATTTTTTAAGATTTTTGTTTTCTAATGACAAACTCTCTACATTCTTCAAGAGTTTGGCATTGTCTGTCTCAGATTTTTCACAGTTCAAGCATTTCCCAGAAATCTGTTTCTCTTCAGTTTTCGTTTCAACCTTTAAAACTGAAATATTTTCAACCTGTTTCTTCTCCTCATGAACACTTTCATCCTTACTCTCTTCTTCTGATGAATAATCAAAAATAGGTGCGTCTTCTGCAACCTCTTTCTTTAACTCTGGTTCAGGATTCACAGATACAGGTTTTTCAGATTCTATTTTCTCAACCTTGACCGATGGAACTTGTTCAATCTGCTCAGCTCTGATCTTTTCTTTAACAATAACTGCCTTTTGATTCTTTCTTTTTGCATCTTGTTTTTCTTTCAACTTTTCAATTTTATCGGCATAAAATAATTTTCCACTACGTTGACTAGATGGAAGTTGTTGTTTAAGATATTCAAGTTTCCGGATTTCCTCTTCATAATTGCCACTCTCTTCATCAGACGAATGATAAAAAACCGGAACCTTTTCAACTACTTCTTTTGCTGAGACAGTTTCTTCTTTTTGTTTTATCGGAATATACTGCTGAGATTCATAATGCACATATGCCAACAATTCCTCAAACTCCATGTTTCAATGTCAAATGTTCACTTTGTAAAATACCTTTCAATTGTTAGAACCAATTGACCAAAAAGACTATATTAGGCCTATTCACATGCAAATCATAAAAACTGTTAACAATATATCACGTGAACATCACATACAAATTCAGAAATGGCAGACAATATGGATTATCTCTTGCAAGACTTATCAACTAAATGGTGTCCGACAAACAAAAAATCACATGTGCATGAATAAAGTGATCAGATCAAACTGTTTATCTCTAAAATCTCATTGGACCTCCAAATCTCACATAATCCGATGAATGATCTGTCAACAACTATATTCTAACAATTAATATGATAACCTCGATTATTAATTCTTTTGATTTAATCAAAGACTATCACATGTAATACCGACAACCCTTAATGTTCAATAACAATTTTATTGGACCGATACCTATTTAACTGACAACACATGAAAACAATTTACGAAAATCACAATGTTATCATTTAAACTGACACAAGACATGTGATTACTTATCCCAATTACCGTGACAATGATTTCAAGCGGAATGAAACATGTAATATTCTCAAGCGAAATCTGCAAATTGTGAACTTTCAAGCGAAATTATCAACTATTTTCAAGCGAAATCATGATGATGTCAGCAAAACGATCTGATTTTGGTCCGATTGAACAAGATTTAATCCGATTTTAATGATGAAACTTTTCAGGATTCATTAATACATGATTACGCACAAGATATGTGAATATGAGCCGATTTTAACCGTAAAAATTTGTTCGATTTTGAAAGAAGGTGAAGAAAATCAGAAAAAGTGACAAAAACGAGCTGTTTTGGCGAAATCTCTTCCTCCTGAGCTCTGATACCACTTGTAGGATCGGTTTGCGACCCGAACGAGTCGTTCAGAAGAGATTTATCAGTTTCAGAGGCGGAAACTAAGAAACCGATTGCGAAACAGCTTGCGTATCACTTTAACACTGATTATATTGATATACTATCGTTTACAATCAGTCCTCACACCGGCAGCACCTCGGTATGGAATTTTAGAAACGTTTTAAATGATTTAGCTTGAAGGCTATTTATAGATGTGTTGATTTAGCTTGAAATGACACATGCCACTTTCAAGGGAAATCAACATGTTGATTTAGCTTGAAACTGTCAAGTGACACTTTCAAGGGAAATCACCACGTTCAAGCTAAACTACCTTAAACACATTCTAAAACCTTTTATACTCTCGTATAACAAGATCTAATCTAACAATTCTAATCTGAGACTCGACATAAGACGAAGACGACAGATGAATGCACCAACAGACAGCACTGGAAAGCTTGCTGAGTTATACTTGAAAGAAATCGTGGCACGGCATGGAGTGCCTATCTCAATTATTTCAGACAGAGATGGACGTTTTGTCTCAAGGATCTGGCAATCATTTTAGGAAGCCTTTAGATCTCAATTAGATCTAAGCACGGCCTTCCATCTGCAAACAGACGGTTAGAGTGAACGAACCATACAAACACTAGAAGATATGCTTCGCGCATGTGTTATGGACCTAGGCGGCAGCTGGGATACTCATCTACCCTTAGTTGAGTTTTCCTACAATAACAGTTATCATACAAGCATAAAGGCCTCACCGTTCGAAGCTCTGTACGGCCACAAGTGCCGCTTGCCATTATGTTGGGCAGAAGCTGGAGACAAACGTATGGTTGGTCCTGAACTTGTACAAGAGACAACCGACAAGATCATACAGATCCGAGAACGCATTAAGGCGGCTCGAGATCGACAAAAGAGCTACGCGGATCGTAGATGAAAACCCTTAGAATTTGAGGTGGGAGACAAAGTGTTATTAAAGGTCTCACCTTGGAAGGGCGTAGTAAGATTTGGAAAATGTGGAAAGCTGAATCCACGATACATCTGACCATTCAAGATTTTGGAAAGAATTGGTACCGTGGCATACAAGTTGGAATTACTGGAAGAACTTAATGGAGAACATGATACGTTTCATGTATCCAACCTCAAGAAAAGTCCAACCCAAGAGACAGTGATCATCCCTGCGGATGAAGTGCATATTGACGACACCCTCCGATTTACAGAAAACCCCATTGAGGTTACAGACTGGAAAGTCAACAAGACCAGGAGGAGCACTGTCAAACTTGTCAAAGTACGTTGGAACTCTAAGCACGGACCCGAGTACACGTGGGAACGTGAAGACCAGTTTAAAGAAAAGTACCCCCACCTGTTCAAGAAAACTCCTGCGAGAGTTAGTTCAGCCTGAATTTCGGGACGAAATTCTTTTAACGGGGGGAGACTGTGACAACTGGCACCAAACCGGTAATTTCCGTACAATTTAATTAATACTTAATGACTATAATTATGTGCTTAAATGTCAACATTATCTAATTTCATGCTATACTTGTGAATTCATGCACGTTTTATACTACAAGAAATTGCTTTATACATTAATGATAGCGTTGCGTCAGAAATACTAGTAAACTCACCGGTAAGACACATTGTGTCAACAATTCTGTAGAAAGCAGTCAGATAATAAAATTGGAGCCTAGGTGTAGGTCCAACGTCAAGAATACATTAAAACCCAAGAGTATATACAAGGGTTAACATATAGACTTTCCGGAAGCTAGAATATGCACTAAAAAGCACCCGAAACGCACTTTAAATGCAGAATTCTGCACAAATCAGCTTTAATCAGCTTTTAACAAATAAATATTATGCAGAATTCATGTTTTATTATCTAGAATACCCTCCTAAGTGTTGGGAATTAAAAGGGTTACAAAAGGATACTTAAAGGACACTAAACGGTGCAATTTAGCACTTTAACGAACCGGTATTTAACCGAACAACCGGACATTACCCGGAACATAAAAATATTACTAGAAGCATTGTTTTAATTTTTCTGAACTAGTTATGGTCCCCGAACACCATAACACCTCTTATAACATAATAACACAACAAGTCCCTAAACTTTACACTTGAAACCAACTTATTTATGAACTAGGGATTAAAAGTTACACTTTGCCCCCCCCCCCCATTATTGTTTACGGTCATAGAGGGGTGGCCCCCACCAAATATTTGCCAAAATCTTGCCAATATCTTATTTGATCTTTCTTAGATTTCCTTTGATTTACAAGATATTTCTTGGATTCTTTGAGATCTTGCAAGCATTATAAAAGGATATCACCCTCACTTCATCTCACTTCACCACAACCTTCTCCTCCCTTCTCCCCCACTTACGGCCGTGAGCCACCACCCCCATCACCACCATCTTCATCAATTGTTCAACCATTCCAAGCTAGTTACATGGTGCAAGAAGGTGTTTAAGAAGGTTTAGAGCTTGTAGATCTTGAAGAACCTTCTTCAATTGCTTTTACCCACCATCTTTGTCATTTTCATCTTCAAGTGTTCTTCCCTAGCCCTTGTGCTAGTAGTAAGCTCCTTGTAACTTGTTACTTCATATATTGTTGAATAAAAGATTATGAACAATATTAATCTTGAAGAACACAAAAGAACATGATCATGATACTTTAACATAAGCTTAAACATATAAGAATACATGTTGAATATGCTGATTTGCTTCTTGTTGATTGATTATTAGTGTTGATGATGTTAGACATCATATGGAAACTACTAGATTGTGATTAAGCACATGATCTAGTAAGTTAAAGTGGTGACCTTGTGAAAGACTGTGACACTCTAGGTTTTCCCGAGCAACCTTCGTATATTAACGTTACGTGTATATATATTATTAAATGAAAGTTTGTGATTTATCACGACGTGCAATGTGATTTATCACGGCGTGCAATGTGATCCTTTCAAGGAACTCACCTTTGAAGAACACCTACACTTTACTGAGGAACCGATTGAGATCACGGATCGAGAGATCAAGACCCTCAAAAGTAGCCAGATACCTATCGTACGAGTCCGTTGGAACTCGCGCCGTGGCCCAGAGTTTACCTGGGAGCGGGAAGACCAGATGAAGCGCAAATATCCCTAGTTGTTCCCAGACGAAACTCCCAGCACTGAAGCTACCACAGAATTTCGGGACAAAATTCCAAACTAACGGGGGGGGGGGGGGGGGGGTGATGTGACACCCCGTTGAAACGTTCTCACTCATACTAGCTTGTCAGTGGCTGCACTTTAACTTTCGGGACGAAAGTTCTTAAAACTTGGGGATAATGTGACACTCTAGGTTTTCCCGAGCAACCTTCATATATTAACGTTACGTGTACATATATTATTAAATGAAAGTTTGTGATTTATCACGACGTGCAATGCGATCCTTGTATTAAGCTATGTATATGTAGAATATATATGTGTGTGTATGCGTGTACTGTGAACCGAAACCACAAGGACCCGACTCGAGACCACCCGGTCTCGAGTAACCCACATCAGTTGGGCCGCACCCCTTGTGAGTCCACTCGAAAGCCCATTAGGGTGCATCACCATGGTATGGGTATAAAACCCCATAATTCAGCCGACATTCTCTTGGTTGTGAGCCTCAATCACATCACACACTCTGCCAAAAACATTCCCCTATCCATACTCTCTCTCATCTCATCCATTCTCTCTCTCTAGAACAAAACCCTAACCCAAGCATTCTTCTTCCCTCTCTCGGACCAACCGGTGACAACAAGTAGTCTCGGCTCAAGCTTGAGATCATCACTCGGAAGTTAGTTCATCGATCCTCCATACCCTCAGCATCTAGCCGGTTAGTATTTTGTAGTTGTTTGGTTAAAATTGATGATTTATGAGTGCATATCAACTGTTTTATTAGTTGGGTGTTTGAATGAGTATGTTGCTTAATAGATGATTGATTTGTTATGAATGTTTAAAATGAGGTGTGAACTATGATGCTTTGATAATTCCTTGCCATATTAATGTGCAACTTGAACAATGTGCTTCATATGATTTATATGAGTAGAGGTGTTTTAAAATAATGATGTGATTGTTTAAACTTGTTCCTCATAAATAACTATGATGTGTATGAAAAGATCGATCTGTTTTAGTATTTAGATAGGGGGATTTAGTCCATTTTGAGGAATGATAAACATGGAAATAGATGAAACAGTGAAGAACATGTTGAATATGATATGAATATTTGAATATGTGATGTTTGATCTGTTTTAATTAGAATTTAGACAAGAAAACATGTTTGTGCATTCTGGTTGGTTAGTACACAATTTCATGAACATGCAATTCCATTGGATAGTACATCAGAGGTTCTAGAAGGATCTCCGCATCAGACAAACGAGTCGAGACCATCAAAGTGGCAACTCGAGATCAAGCAAAGTGGCAACTCGAGATCAAGCAGCAGACATCAAGGACTCAAGACCAGCAAGCTCTCGACTCGAGATCTCATGATCTCGACTCGAGACTGAACTCGAGACCTCCGAGGATTGCGACTCCTGCATGCACCACTCGAGACTACCCATCCGCAACTCGAGACGTCTTGGTTGCGACTCGAGACCCCATGTTCTCATGTCGAGACCGCGTGGTCTCGACTGGGCTACTTGTCTCCGTTATTAGGCCACAGTGTGTATGACAATATGTTTTGGGCTGCAAGATCGTATGTGGGCTTTGTGTAAACTGTTACTGTTTGACTGTTTAAGAATTAGGACTGGCCCAATAACGTAATGGATAACTATGTGATATGCATGCTATGTGTTAGATACGCGTAGGATATACGTGACTTATTTGTACCTAAACCTGACCCATACTGGTAACCATGTTAGGACGTGGTGGCCAGCGTGCTTGACCAAGTAACCGCCTGCCGAGCAACCCAAGGTGAGTTCACAACTTTTAAAGCATGCGTTCCCGGTGGTTGGGAAACGGAACTTAAACAACGCTATCCCTTTGTAAGGGATACAAACCTACTTTTCTCCCCTTATGCGGGACCTTTAGTTAATTACTATTTATATTGGATGCAACAAGCAAAACTAAACGAAACTCTATCACTCAAGTCCCTACTACTTAATACCGATTAGTCGTCGGGGCCAGGCGAACGGGTTATTAGTTGATAGCGCTATTTAGGTCTCACCAGCCTCACACCGTGCCCGGGTATGGGATCGGGCATGAACTAATAGACTCTTGCAAACCGTCAATGATGATAGAACATTGACAAACGGGGCACTCTACGGAAACGTACGATCGCATAGTATTCGGTATTGTAAACCAGTTTAGTAGCTTACTTAAGGGGTAGCTCCCCTTGGCATGGTATAAATGAGTAAATTAACTGTTGAAACAGGCTTTTGAAATTAAAAACTGGACAAACTCGTGAACTCGCCGACTTTATGTTGATACCCTACTGCATGCTTTGTAGGTACCCAGTGACTCAGGAGCTTGCAGCTTGGGGATGTGTAGTAGTCGTCTTAACCCGTGTGCTGGGTTCTATAATAAACTTAAACTATGAACTTTGTTTGAACTGTTTTGCCTATGCTTCCGCTATTTACCTAGACTGCTATTTGAACTTAAAACTTTTGAACTTTAATTATGGTATTTACTAACCCTTGTGGTTGGTGAACATTATTACGATTATTAACTGAATGCTCAGTATAATTGGTGGCTGGATCCTGGTCAGTCACACGCCTCGCGGTAGTACTCCGCATGTGGTTTTTGAGGGTGTGACAAAGACCAAGATCATCATGCTTCATATCTTCATGAACTTGGATAATGAAACGGGTTTTCATATGAAAAGATGATTTAAACAAAATACAAACCTTGTACATAGATGATTACAAAAATAATTTTCTCAAGAAACCAAGTTTATTTATGAGATTTACAAAGACAAGGTTTCTAAGTAAACTAATAATATTTTTAGTGTTTAAACAAGACTAGAAACATGATTGTAACAAGGAAAATACCAAAGAAGTATTTTTAGAAAAAAAATCATCTTACAAGTTGTTAATGACTAAATCTTTTAGTAAAGTGATTTACAAACAAATAACCATGTTTTTAAGGGTAACTAAACCTACTAAATAACATGGTAAGTTACTACAAGGACGTGAGGCCAAGCCCTCCAAACTTCTTAGGCATTAAGACCTTATCCCAACAAACCCAGTTAATACTATTTTTATCCTCTTTCCCTCCCAAAAAAAAAAAATCCTCCTAAGGCCATCGAGTTTATGAATGACCTGAAAAGAAGCTTTACAAAGGGAGAAGAAATAAGTCGGAAGACATTCAAACACTGATTTAAGTAATGTCACCCTCCCTCTAATCGAAAAGACCGATGCCTTCCAAAGAGAAATATGCTTCTCCACCACTTCAATTACCGGATGCCAAATTTTATACAAGTTCATGTTGGTGCCATCCATACGACCGAGATACGTGAATGGCAGTTCTTGAACCTTACACTAGCCTAGAAGCATGCTCATCCATTTCACTCCCCTCAACCCCAATGCCACATAGAGACGACTTGCTATAATTGGTTTTGAGCATTGACACCAAGAAAAAGGCTCTAAGAATCCAAGCAATATTCTCCACTTTCTCTTTAGACCATCTTTCCAATCACGAACACATCATCTGCATACATGAAATGCAAGATGATAGGACCGTTATTCGGCATAGGTAACCCATGAAATACACCTTGTTGCGAGGCACCATTAAGGAAGCAGGAAAAGTCCTCCATGGCTAGGATTAAAATTGAAAATAAATGGCGAAAGCGGATCCCCTTATCAGACTCCTCGATAACATTGGAATTTGAATGTGAGGGAGCCATGAACTAGCACCGAAGCCCGAGCTGACTCCAAAATACCACGAACCCATTTCCTCTAAAGATCTGAAAAACCCATTTGGGTCATGACTAAGTCAATAAAATCCCATCTGATGGAGTCATACGCCTTTTCAAAATCTATTTTAAAAAGAATGGACTTATTTTTACATCTCTTCACCCAACTAAGGATCCAATTCACCATCATAGGACTGTCCAAAATATTCCTACCTGAAAGGAATGCTTACTGGTTATTAGAATTTAGTGGACCAATCACCCATCTGATTCTATTCTCCAAAACTTTTGAAATAACCTTTGAGATACAACCAGCTAAACTAATTGGTCTGAACTCGTTAAGAGATGTAGGATTGATATGCTTGATTTTAAACATAATTTATCGGTCAAAATTATTTTCGTTTTCATGAGTTTTCGTATTGATTTCCCCATGTTCTTGATACCGATTAGGTTAATTTATTAATTTTTAGGGAATGGTGGAAATCAAGTGTTTAGATGGAGAAAACGAAGAATTATGGAAGATTTGGAAAGTTCGTGGAAAGGCGTGTCGAAAATACATGAAAAATGAAGAAAATTTCTGAGGGCCTTGAGAACCTCAAAGGAAACCCCTTGCCGTCCGCAACGAGTCCCGGCAGTGTAAGATTTTAGAAAACACGTTAAGGATCGCAAGGACCTCCCTATACGGTCCGCAAGCCTATCGAAAAACCCAAAAAATAGGTTTCTAAGCCCTAGAGCCGTAGGGCTTGATCATAACTTGAATTGGACGATCAAGGACTGTTTAGAGGCATATTTTGGAGCTGTTCTTGAAGATTTGAAGATTCGAGATTGAGGGATTGAAGTTGGAAGCGATATTGGTTTGTTTTATACTTGTTTGTTCATTCTTAAACATTGAAACCATGTTTTGCTTTGATTTTATCATTGTTTTGAATGTGTTTTTGAACATTACGAGCAGCTAGACATTTTAAAGCTTCCTAGGTTATATTTTTTTTTTTGAACGGCCAACAAAATTTTATTTATTAATCAAAGTGCCAACAACATGTTAGCCCACACCAAGTTAAATACAACCAATTTAAAAGTGTCTAGCTTCCTAGGTGATATTAACTACATCATGTGTGATGATTTGATATTGGTGATTGAATGAATTGTGGTGATTTACACGAGGTTGATTTGAATCTGATCTTAGATATTGTGTGCTGGTGTCAATTGTTCTTCTTAGTTATTTATTGGTTTTGTTGGTCTAGGTGCATAAAGATATCCCATTGTCTCATATACCATTGTAGATCACCAATCTTTAGGTTTTCGATATGATATTTGTGATTGAATGAATTGTGGTGATTTACACGAGTTTGATTTGTTTCTGATCTTAGATATTGTGTGTTGGTGTTAATTGTTCTTCAGTATATCAGCCGATCAAAAACTTATTTTTTTTCCTGTCTAGATCATGTCGTGTTAATAATTGTCACCACTACTATATAAATTATCACAAAAACTTCAAAAATTAGTTTCATATTTTTTTACACAAACACATATATATTAAAAAGGATGAGTTAATAGCCAAAATGGTCCCTAAGGTTTGCTCACTTTTGCCACTTTAGTCCAAAATCCAAAATTTTTAAATCTGGGTCCCTGAGGTTTGCATTTTTTTGCCATTTTGGTCCAAAAATCAAATCAGGTCAGATTTCTAAAAAAAACCATGCTATTTTGTCTTTATGCTCAGGGGTATTTTAGTCATTTTACCCCTCTCTCTTGAATAAAATTCCTTCTTCTTTGCAACAAACCACCTGTTCAAGTCTCTCTCTCTCAGTTCTCTCTCTCTCACTAAAACACAGCCATCCCCACCACCGCATCATCCCCACCACCACCATCCTACTGCCGCCAACACCACCATCCCACTGCCATCATCTCTCTCATCTCTTTCTCTCTCTTTAAAACCTTTTACATTGAAGTGCCTCTGCGTTCTGATCTGATGGCGGTTCATACCTCTTCTTCAAACCCTAAATCGAAGTGTCAACCATGGAATTAGCGCCTTACAAAGGACATCGGCCATCGAACTGTGGCTGCCCTTTTGTTATTTGCTCCACCTCCACCAAACGCCGCCGTCACCACATCTTCCACCACACTCCACCAACCCACCAGACCCCTCTATCTGTCTCTCAAGAACACCACACCAACTCGCTGGCATCCCCCTCTCTCTCCTGTACAACACCACCAAGAGCCACCAAAATCGGAGGTTTCCACCTATCCAAAACCGTCACAGACTCACAATCACCGGACGTTTCACCGCAAAGCTTCACTGAAGGGTTTTTCGATTTCGTTTTCCTCTCAAATGTTACCAAATCAGTGAAAATTGATGATGATTTTTGTGAATCGGATGTTGAATGAGTGACCGCAAGCTGCTCTATCTTTAGTCTGTGGTGATTGTGGTAGAGGAGGTGGTGTTGGTGAAATATGCAGAGATTGATGGGGGGTTTGTGGTTGAGTGAAGAATTGGGTTGATTATGGATTTGTACAGCCAGATCAGAACCATTAGCATAAACTTTCAGCATTCCATTTTTGCATCTCTTTCTTGTTGCCTGTAACTTCTTGCGATTTGGTAGTGACTGTCTCTATATATGTCCAGAGAAAGAAGGAAAATACAAGGAAAGTATAGAGACGACTTTTGGATGATTGGGTGACTTTGTAAATTAAAATACTTTTGGATGATCTGCAGATAAAGAGAGAGAGAGAGAGAGAGAGAGAAGGTTTTTTTTGAAAATGACTATTTTGCCCCTGAAGAAAAGGACAAAATAGCAGGGTTTTTTTAGAAATCTGACCTGATTTGATTTTTGGACCAAAATGGCAACAAAATGCAAACCTCAGGGACCCAGATTTAAAAATTTTGGATTTTGAACTAAAGTGGCAAAAGTGAGCAAACCTCAGGGACCATTTTGGCTATTAACTCTAAAAGGATAATTGCATATTTCCCCCTTAAAAATGCTCTCAATTGCATATTTACTCGACCATAATTAGAAATTGCATATTTACCCCTGTATATTAAAATGACATAATGACATGGTTGTTCGATTCCAGGTTTGGTGTGGGTGGGTTCGGAGTCACCGGATCATGGTTGCGTTCGGGATTACAATGGAGAAAGTGAGTGAGGTGTCCGGAGGGTAGGCTGCAATTGAGTGGTTCCAAAGGAACACTTTGGCTAAATAAATTTGCAAAGATTGGGCCATGATTATTGGGTGTAAACAGTGTGTGCTCTTGAACATGAACGAAGGAGATGTATAGTAAAAAAAATGATGAAAGATGAAGATCTAATTGATGAAGAATTTATGTGAAACTCAATTTTGAGCTTTGATTTTATGAAACTGATTTGCAATATGGTATTAACAAATCTTTATCATAGCATTTGTAGTAGGTTCTCTACGGTTATCAATATAATTTAAGTAAAATACACTTTTTTTTAAACCTTATTTATTTATTTATTTATTTTAAAACCTCTTACATCATATTTCTATCTTACTCATAAACAATTATTATTTTATTATTGTTTCTTAGTTTTATACACTCATAAAATTATATTTAAAAATATAAATAGTAATTTCAATACTAAGATAATTAGTGGGTTCTCTTAATCTTTATCTCTGTTTTAGAAACACACCTGGAAGAGTATAAACAAAAGATAACCTTATTTTTTTAGATTTTGAGAAATAAACTAAAGTTGTTTTAAATAATAACAATTTTTTTTGAAAGGCTTCTAAACAGATTCCGTGTGTCCGACCAATTAACCGTTAACACCTAACAAGACTTTTGCCACGTAAGACACCATATCTTTCCCAGCAAATCCATATGCCACGTGTACCAATAGAATTCAGAATTCCACGTCACCAACTCACCATCAATTCCCTTCCCCCCTTCTCTAGAACCATCATCAACCCATTTACCTCCATATTCACAACGACACCGTTTAAAGCCCCTAAAATTCTACAAACTTAAAATCAAATCGAAACTTCTAGTATCATCATCATCATCATCATCTCCCCCAATTGTAAATCAGATCGTCATCATCAATGGCAATTAGGGTTTCAAATTACGTTTGCTTATTTGCTCTACTCCTTCAATTTATCGCTTCAAATGCTTTGATCTCCACGACTGACGTCAATCAGCATCATCCTAAAGCCATCGCGGTCAGTAATTTCAACAAATTCTATTGCTTTTAATAAAACTGGACTTTCTTTTTGCTTCAGATATTATACGTATGAATATGATTGATTGTTTTGGATATTCATGGTGCCCTAAAAAAATATGTAATTATTGCTGAATAAATTTGGATCTGATTAATTAGTTGTTTGCTGGTGTTGATCTGCAGTTGTTTGATTTATTATTTTTAGAAAGTAGATGAAACCTTACAAAAACTAATTTAGAGGATTATAATTTTGGACATGATATTAAACTTGTTTGTGATTTTAGGTGGGTAAAACTGATAATTATTATTATTATGATTAGGAATAGGAATATTGGATTTTAATAATCCCAATTATTAGTAGTTGACCCCCGTCAACCGTCCCAACTTAAAAAATAACCACTGCAGTCCAAACTATTAATATATTGGTCACCAATGGACCTTGACTAACAGAACCCTAACGCCGTTAGTCTTCGGTCGTCGGAAAAAATGTTTTTGGCTGGAGAACTCCTTTTTAGCTGGAAAAGTCAACCTTTTCGTCCTAAGCCTCTTTGTAACCTTATTACGGACCTTTAGGAGCCTTCTTCTAGTAAAAGTCTCAATTATTGAGGTCCCCGGAAAACTCTTTTTTCTCGGGAAAACTTCTTTTTGGCAGGAAAACTCAACTTTTTTGGCCGGAAAACTCAACATTTTCATCCCAAACCTCTCTGTAACCTTAGATCAGACCTTTATGAACCTTTTTCTGGCCAAAAAGTCCGGCGACCGGAGACTAAAGCGTTAGGTTTCTATCAGTCAAGGTCCATTGGAGGCCAATAGGTTAATAGTTGGGACTGCCAGTGGTTATTTTTTAAGTTAGGACTGTTGGCGTCCAACTGCGAATAGTTGGGATTATTAAAATCCAATATTTCTTATGATTATGGCTATGACAGAAGTCGCTAGACGCTCCCATGTCGGTCTACCGGGGAGTTACGAGTACTCTCGGACATTGTAAATTATAAAGAAATTAGATTTTGGGAAATTATATATATGTAAAATCTCATAAGATTACTAATATTTATAACAAAACATGTGAATATCAATATAAATAATAAAATACGTTTTCAGATAGTAAAGTATTTCAAAAATTGATATTCATTATTTAATGTTATAGACATAAGAATTATGTTTTATTTCTTTTAAGTCAAACTCAGTCCGAGTTGACCAACTAGATCCGATTCTGGCCGAGGTTGACTGCGTTTGATGGATCCCGAGTAATTTGGTGGAGTTGAAAAGAATCGCCTCAGCCTATCTTATTTTAGAACATGGGATATGATGATAGATTTTTGTTACATAATGTTAAATGTTAATTAAATAAATTAGAAGTATTTAAGACAATTTGGTAAGAAAGTTGAACTTTTGAGATTACTATAACAGTAGTTAGAGTAGACCCCTTGTCTTAGCTTGAATGGTTATCTGAGCATTTGATCTGATTATTTAAGCGAACATGCGCGTGTAAACGTTAGCTTTTATGTTGGTGGACTTTTCTGTGTACTCAGATTATGATAAAGATTGTCTATTCTTATGTTTATAATGTGTTAGGGTTTATAATGGTGTGTTCGTTTACTACATGTGTTTTAGGATTTGAAAGAAGCTATTGTCAAAGGATTAGGGCTTCAATCAGATGAGCTTAAGATATCCGGTTTTGATTCACGAGACGCGTTAGTGGGTCGATCAGTGGCATATGAGTTTGATGTGGAAATTGATGACAAAGTTCTTCCATTTAAGCTTTTGGAAGACGTGCATAGATGGGAGTATGTGGATTTACCTATTTTCCGAGTGGAGGACCAGGCAAGAAGCACCGGTGACGAGAAAGGGCTAATAAAGAAGAAGGTTACAGGTGAAAGGTTGCCTGTTTTGGCCCCGTTTCAGCTCGCAGGTCCTATGGAGCTCTGGATTCAGGATGCCAAAGACATGAGACTTTCTTTACCTGTAAGTTTGTTTTCTGTTTATGGCGTTTTTTTTCTTCATATAGCTCAATACATGGCGATTTTTCTGCATGATTGATAGGGTTATTTAGCGTTACCATGGCGATTTTTGATAACCACATTTACCTATTATATGTGTTTGATGTTGTATAGTAATGGTAGATACTGAATAGATATTTAACCACAAGCGTGTTAGTTCTTTACTTCTTTATCCATTTTACGTATATTTAGATTTGATTTAATAATAAGAGTAAAATGCCATTTTCGACCCTGAGGGTTGACCAGTTTTGCGACTCTTGTCCAAAGGTTTGTTTTTTCGCATCCGGATCCAAAAGGTTTGAAATCTTGCCATTTTCATCCGGCTCGTTAACTCCATCCATTTTTCTCTGTTAAGTCAGGGGTATTTTCGTCTTTTTGTCAACTTAAAGGGCACTTCGGTATTTTAAATACTTGTACTTTATGCGAAATTCTTGTACATAAAGTGAAAAAGACCGAATTGCCCTTCAAGTTAACAAAAAAGACGAAAATACCCCTGACTTAATGGAGGAAAATGAATGGAGTTAACGAGCCGGATGAAAATAGCAAGATTTCGAACCTTTTGAATCCAGATGCGGAAAAACAAACCTTTGGACGAAAGTCTCAAAATTGGCCAAACCTCAAGGATGAAAATGACATTTTACTCTACTAATAAAATAGTGTTTTTACTTGTATATAGATTTGATTCAATTATATGCAGCATGACGTTGATGCTGGTGAGCTAAGGAAAGTAATCCTGTCTGACGGTGCGGTGGTGACCGTCAAGGGTGCACGGTCTGTCAGCTTACGCCACCCAGTCGAGCTTCCGCTTCCGTTAAACAAGAGCGAAAACGGCTTTGCTTCTGGTCTCCTAACCCTAGCCGAACGTCTTCGACACGCTTCCACCTCCCAAAACCAACCCCTCTCTCTCCGTATCGTGGGCCCCACATCTCTCACATCCCCGACCCCATCATCATCCTCTTCTAGAAACAAGCTCAAGCTGAAACGCCTGGCTCCTGGCCTCGTTCAGTTATCCTCGGTTTCAAAAACTGCACTCTCAACCATTGATCTTGAAGGAGAAGCCCCGACTCTTCTCACCCCTGACCAGTTCACCACATTCTGGCCGGTTACATCTGTCAACGGGTCACACTCAAACTTACTCGGTTTAGAGAGGCTGCTCGGTTCGGTTTTGGGTTCAAAAGCCAGTAAAGAGGGGTCGTTCAAGTTATTGAAAGCGGATGTGTCGGCTCATACATTTGTTAAGATGGGATTTAGGGTTGAGAGGAAGCTGACTGGAGATCTCTCTGAATTTGGTCAGCTGCCCGAGTGGCAAACGAAGCCGGAAACTGTGAAAATGCACTTTGAGGTGTTGGCTAAGGTGGACGGTGACAAGTTTGTACCTGAGAGGGTTATGCAGGTTAATCCTGTTCCTGTGGAACATACCATAGCACCGAGTGTTGCTACCGGAAATACAAGTATGTCAAAGGTGCCTGTTATTTATACTCCTTTTAGTCCATTCTCTTTGTAAAGTTTCTATATGTGATGGATCATATATTAAACAAATCCTCTTACTTATCGTTCTCGGCTTTTAAAAGTTATATATACAAATACCTTATGATATGATCTTAATTGTTCTAGTCTTTTTAACATCGTACAAACAAATCATGAGGATCTATGTAGCAACGTCGGACAAACACATCACTTAGGCTGTAGGGTGTGGGGGCGCCACCCCCGCCAACTCAGCAACTATAGCGCCCCATAGCGCTCCATCACCACACCCTCCATTTTAAGTGGGGGGCGCCATGGTTGAGGCGCTAGCATGGTAACGAGCGGACTAATGTGTTCAGTGGGGCCGACAACATGTCAACCAATCAAATTTTTTTTTAATTTTGTTTAATAGGGGGCTTCATCCACACCCTGCAAATTAAAGGGGGCTCCATGGTTGACGTGGATCCTACGTGGCCTGATAAAGCCCCTATGGGGCTCCAACCAAACCCTCCAGCCTTATAACGTTAGATCCGGGTCCTCGTAATATTTAATGTATCCTCGTAATATTTAATGTATGTCATTTATTCTAGCCCTAATAATAAAGATTGCTTTAAGTATTATCATTATTGTCGAACAATATAGGCCATATCGCGCCTGTTCATGCTACTGTCTACCAAACTATGCTTTGTCTCTAGAATAATTGGACTTTTACATGATCAGAAATGATTCTAAAAGTGTTAAAACTTTATGGTAATAATTGTTGTTGAATAGAGCTAACGTCGATTCAATTGGAGCTTTTAAATGATCACGAGTAGCTCATGAGCTGCTAGACTTGTTTACACCCTTAGATACAGTTAATTTGTTAAATGAATGAACGAGTTAATAAAATTAGTTAACTAATTCAATAATATATAAACCGGTAGAACTAGATACCAAACATGTTAACTTTTGACTTTAATAGCAAGATGTGTGTGTGTTTCTGAAGGCATAAAACCCCAAATTATGGAGCAGTTATCAGCGTGGGCCTGGATTGATTTATACAAACCCAAATTAAGATCATAAATCATTTTTTTATTTGAATTATCATAATTGGAATTAAAAAAACGAATTATTAAATGTTGATTAATAAAATTATTTTTACAATTTGTTGGGAGAAAGTATCACCTAACGATATTGTTTTGTCTGCTCATCGTTTCGAAAATGACTTCGCCAGCATTGTTGAGTGAACAAATAATTAAAAGAAGAAATGTTGATTAATAAAATTAATTTTACAATTTGCTGGGAGAAAGTATCACCTAACAATATTGTTTTGTCTGCTCATTGTTTCGAAAATGATTTCGCCAGCTTTGTTGAGTGAACAAATAATTAAAAGAAGAAATGTTGATTAATAAAATTATTTTTACAATTTGTTGGGAGAAAGTATCACCTAACAATATTGTTTTGTCTG
This sequence comes from Helianthus tuberosus, assembly GCA_030545235.1. Taxonomy (NCBI): domain Eukaryota; kingdom Viridiplantae; phylum Streptophyta; class Magnoliopsida; order Asterales; family Asteraceae; genus Helianthus; species Helianthus tuberosus. The sequence goes on from CM060408.1 coordinate 77,380,941, forward strand.
CTCATTGTTTCGAAAATGATTTCGCCAGCTTTGTTGAGTGAACAAATAATTAAAAGAAGAAATGTTGATTAATAAAATTATTTTTACAATTTGTTGGGAGAAAGTATCACCTAACAATATTGTTTTGTTTGCTTATTGTTTCGAAAATGACTTCGCCAGCTTTGTTGAGTGAACAAATAATTAAAAGAAGTTAGGAAAAGGTATATAATGCTGGTAATCGGGTCTTGATGACGTCGGTGATCAATTCAGGAAACAACATTGGCGGAGCTTAAACAAAAACTCAGTGGGGGGTGGATTCTCAAAATCCAAATCGGTGGGTCGTAAAAATTCTACATTTTACACTTAAAAAAGAAATTTAGGAAATTTCCGGTAAAATTAACATTACGAGCGAAAAATCGAAGGGCTAGGGGTGCTTCGCCAGTGGGAGACAACATGTAAAGAACACGTTATAAGGTAATTTTAAGCCAGTCTTTGACGATCAAGTCAATATAGTGCATGATGATATTGTAAAAAAAACTAGTGCATCATTTAATATGTGTATGTGTGCAAGGTATGCTAATGTAAAGAAACAGGAGAGAGGTTTCGGCAAAACCAAAGGAGGGTCAAGAAGGTCACTGACCTTCTGGTTGTCGAAATCATAAAAATATTGCGAAAATGTTGGGGTCTTTGGAAGAAAACATAAGCTGTATCCTCTGAATTATCGTCGGTCGAGAAGAAAACATCATTTATAGAAAAGCATCAGTTTATGAATTTAGTTAAGGGAAATGTAAATTTTGGAGGAAAATTAGATTTCAAGAATTCTTAACTTTGACATGTTGGCCGAGAACGGTCCGAATTAAAGAAATGTTTTGTGACAGTCTCAACTCTAACATGTTTTTCCTCAACGAGCTCATACTAACTAAAAGTTATCCACATTAGTTTTTTGATGACATAAACTGTTTGTGTAGCAAAAAGGTCAAAATTTTACTGAAGTGGACTGCTTATGTGGTAAACAAGTCTTAGTTATGATGACATGGACTACTCATGTGGTAAAGTTTTAATGATGATAACTGCTTATGTGGTATTCCATGTCTGAAAAACTAACCGCGTTAACTTTTAGTTACTATGGGACCGCTAAGGAAAAATAAGCATTAAGTTTGGATTTTCACAAAACATTTCCTTAGTTGGGACTGCTGCAATCAATATACTAAGCCTATGCGGTATGGGGTACGTCCCCCATACCGTCGAGGAGCGGCGCTGCGTTCAAACCATCCCGCCCCCCCCCCCCTCCCCCACGTCCCCGTCCTCACCGGCAAGATCACGACGTTGGCGATGGTCCAAAAATGGTGGGCCACATGATGATTTCGACCGTTAATAAAAAAAATTAATTTACCCTTTTTGGTCGGAAAAAGTTATCGTCGACGTTCATCGGTCACCGGAAACTTATGATCTACTCGTCACATGTGTTTTTGTCCGTCGATCTACTGCCGGTGGTTTGCTCAGATCTCAAAGGTGGCGGCTGGTGTACGGTGGCGGAGATGAGGTGATCGGATCTGAAAGGGAAAGGGGGATGGGAAATTATTGGGAAGCGGATGATTAAAGTTTGGTGACGATTTTTGCGGTTGTAGCGTTTTTTAAATTTTTGGGAGGAATTTGAGTTGCATTTGGGACGAATTTCATATGAATGGGAATTATTGACATATGGAGAAGTCAAAAACGTTGTCTTTATTCACTTATCGATTGGAAATGAAAAAAAAAAAAAACAACACCTCATGTTTTATGCTATTGAATTTTTTGAAAGAAGAAAAATCAAAATGAGTTAAAAAAAAAAGACAACACCTCATTTAGGACCATCCTCCATACCCTCTAGTTTTGTGGGATGCACCATCCTTGGGAGTACTATAATGTGGCGCCTATGTGGCGGATTATCCTCTCTTGGAGGACCATCACCATACTCTTTAGCCTAAAAGTTAATATTATTAAAATCTAATTTTCTAATTTTAAAGAAAAAACATTAATTTTTAAACCTATGTAATCAATATATTAGATTACGAGGAAGTCGTAATCTAATGAGTTGAAACTACTACCCATATTTAATGCAAAGTGTTAAGCCTAATCCAAAATATACGTATTTAACAAACAAAGTCGAGTTAAAAACAAAGATTTTGTTGATATAAAGCATTCAAGATTGTATGCCATGATAAGGTAAGTTGTTGCGTAACAAAACAATTTTTTATGTTCAAAATCAATCCTTTAGATATGATTCCAAATATATGATGATATTAATTGCAACTTCGTCAAACTACTATACGCATTATTAAAACATATAAAATATGAAATTAAATTATTAGATGTTGATTGATGAAGATATGCAAATAAACAAATAACAAAATATTACTTTTCTTTGAACGAATAACAAAGCAGTAGCACTACCAAACAACATGTTTTTGTTTCTTTTCAAATTTCTATCACTCTATTAGGGACGAGGGGTGGTTCATTAGTGATAGTTTATATCACTCCCATTGTCCAATCACATCATGCCATGTCATCAACCAAATTTCTATCACTAGTGATAGAAATGTAGACGGGGTGGTATCACTAGTGATAGAATTCTATCACTCCCAAATTTTTTTAATTTTTTATTTTAATATCAGTTAAAACAAATCAATGTCTGAATATTAGTGGATTTGAGGGGCTATTTTTGCACTTTTCATCTTCAAAAGGAATCTTTGTCTGAATATTAGTGGATTTGAGGGGCTATTCAATTGCAAAACGACAAAAGGAATCTTTGTTAATTCAACTTCAACGCGTTATATAAAGCACGCGTTATAGTTTTCCACGCGTTATGGGGGCACCGGCGGCGCTGTTCCGTGATGGTTCAACGAGTGATGAGGTGGTATAACGGACCACCCCGTGTGGCCTTATGTTAATGCAAGTTTGGTTAACCATTTAAAAACAGAAAGAAAACAAAAGAAGGCTCCAGGAAGTTGTGTTGCATGGATCCATTTTATAGAACCCAAATTCCGTATTGGCGTATGTATGTATGTATGTATGTATGTATGTAAACCAGACCGCCCACGTGCTTGGGTTCCGTCAACACTGGACGGCAATAATAATACCAAAAACCTATATATCAAAGTTCACCTTCTCGTATATAAAAGTGTCCCCCACTTCACTTCTACACTTCCACCTACATATTTTGACCCAAAATTAAACACACCAACTTTGATACTTTCATCACATCTTTTTCCGGCCACCGGGATGTCGCCGGCATCAATCTCCAGTACCCACATCCTCCTCCTATCTCTAACCATCATCATCATGATCATCCCCTCATCCTCTCAATCTAACCCACTTCAAATCCTCCTCAAATTCAAAACAAATTTATCAAACTCAAACACAAAAATTTTCACATCATGGACTGAACACAACCCGGTTTGTAACTTCACCGGAATCGTCTGCGACCGCGCGAACAATGTCAAAGAGATCAATCTTTCGGAACAGCGACTCGTGGGAACAGTTGATTTCGGTTTAACTTGTTCCCTCGAGTCGCTTCAAAAAGTCTCACTTGGATCAAATCTTTTGCATGGAACTATTAGTTCCAACTTATCACACTGCACAAGTTTGAAGCATCTTGGTCTCGAAAACAACTCTTTCAATGGACAATTCCCATGGAAATCACTTGTTAAACTAACTAGTTTAACTCACTTGAGCTTAGGAGATAACCCTTTTGATATATCTCCATTTCCTTTGGAGATATTAAACCTTAGGATGCTGCAGACGCTTTATCTGACAAACTGCAGCATCGAGGGTACTATCCCCGAGGATATCAGAAAGCTCGAGTCGTTACAACGACTCGAGCTTTCTGATAACTTCCTGGTCGGGGAAATCCCAACAGGGATTACGAAACTCGTTAATTTACAAGTGCTCGAGCTTTATGATAATCGTCTATCTGGGATTTTCCCGACTGGGTTTGGAAACTTGCCCATGCTTTCGAAACTTGATGTTTCGAATAACAGTTTGGAAGGTGATCTTTCTGAGTTAAGAAGTTTGAGAAGTATAACATCTTTACAACTGTTTGAGAATAATTTTTACGGTGAAATTCCGGTGGAGTTTGGAGAATTCAGGTTGTTACAACAGTTTTCAATATACAATAACAGGTTCACCGGAGAACTGCCGGAGAAGATAGGATCATGGGCGGATTTCGAATACATTGATGTATCGGAAAACTTCTTAACGGGTAAACTCCCACCGGATATGTGTAAAAATGGGAAGATTTATGATATTTTGATGCTGCAAAACAATTTCACCGGTGGGTTGCCGGAGAATTATGTGAATTGTTCGTCGTTGGAACGATTGCGAGTGAGCAATAACTCGCTATCGGGTAGAATACCAGATGGGATTTGGAGTTTGCCGCGGTTAAAACTGATTGATCTTGCCATGAATCAGTTTGAGGGTCCGGTGACGGGTAATATCGGTGAAGCAAAGTCGTTAGCACAACTTTTTGTATCAAACAACCGGTTTTCGGGTGAGCTACCGGAGGAAATATCGAACGTTTCGTCTTTGGTGGAAATGGAATTGATGTATAATCAGTTTTCTGGTGGGATTCCAGTGAGAATTGGTGAGTTGAAGAGCCTAAACAGTCTGCATTTGGAAGGTAATTTGTTTTCCGGTGGGATTCCGCAATCTATTGGTTCATGTGTTTCTTTAAATGATATAAACCTCGCCGGAAATTCGCTCTCCGGGGACATTCCTGCTAGTCTGGGTTCGTTACGGGGTTTGAACTCGTTAAACATGTCCGACAACAAACTTTCCGGTGTAATTCCTGCAAGTTTGTCTTCGTTGAAGTTGAGCCTTATTGATTTGTCAAACAATATGTTGGTTGGGCGGGTGCCGGAGTCTTTATTGGCGGAGGCGTATGATGGTAGTTTTGCCGGGAATCCAGGGTTGTGTGCCGATAATGGTAAAAGTCTCCGACAGTGTTCATCGGTTTCCCATCGCTCTAGCGGGTTAGGAGTTGCGAAGTATTGCTTCATCGCGGGTGCATTCATGTTGGTGTTTTCGGTAACATGCTTTGTCCTCGTAAAGTCGAGGGCGAAAGATTGCGACAATCTAACGAATCGAGGTTTTTCGTGGGATATGAAACAGTTTCATGTCATTAGTTTCGATGAAGGTGAGATACTCGGATCTCTCATACCACGCAATTTGATTGGAAAAGGTGGCTCGGGTAATGTCTATAAAGTCGAATTAGAGTGTGGGAAGAAGTTGGCCGTTAAACATATGTGGAGGTCGGGTCTAGACTCCGGTGATCCTAGAAGTTACTCGAGTAGTGCAACGATATTACCAAAAAAGAAAAGCCGGTGGCCGGAGTATGATGCCGAAGTGGCCACTTTAAGTTCGATTCGACATGTAAATGTGGTGAAGTTGTATTGTAGCATTACTAATGATGACTCGAATCTACTTGTTTACGAGTACATGCCTAATGGTAGTTTATGGGATCGATTACATAAATATAAAAAGGCTGAAATGGATTGGAATGTCCGATACAAGATTGCGATGGGGGCCGCAAAGGGACTAGAGTACCTACATCACGGGTGTGATCGACCCGTGATACACCGAGATGTGAAATCGAGTAATATTTTATTAGATGAGGAAATGAAGCCGAAAATAGCTGATTTTGGGCTTGCAAAGATTATGCAAACAAATAAGGTCACAAATTCTTCGCACGTTATAGCGGGAACATATGGTTACATCGCCCCCGGTAAGTCTCTACCCCTCAAGCATCTTTTTCTTGACAATATTTTGTTATAGTTGAATAATTGTGCGTCTGTAAACTTGTAGAATACGGATACACTTTCAATGTGACCGAGAAAAGTGACATCTATAGCTTTGGAGTTGTGCTAATGGAGCTCGTAACCAGAAGAAAGCCGGTGGAACCCGAGTTCGGTGAAAATAAAGATATCGTGCGTTGGGTTCATGATGAGATGAGGAACAAGGAAGACATGATTGGGTTAATTGACCCGAATATTTCAGACGAGTCAAAAAGAGACGCAACTAAAGTATTGACCATTGCAATACGTTGCACCATGCGGTTCCCTGCACAAAGACCGTCGATGAAGACCGTCGTGCAAATGTTGGAACAGATTGAGCCTCGTTCACCTATCGATATAGTCATCGGCGATATTGTCAAGGACTAAATTTTGTATACCCGAAACAATAGATCTTTGTAAATGTCACGTGTTAGAGAATTAGAACTCATTAGCATGTTTAAAATGATTATTTGCTTATTATTAATCCCTATAAAAAGGTTGATTATGTTAGTCATGGTTTATCAGTTTCTGTCACTGGTTTATAATGAAGGACTTTTTTAGATTATATCTTGTCTTTTTTTGTCAAGTAGAATAAGAAAGCAATGAACTTATTCAAACATTTTATTAAAAGTTAAGTGAATAAAATCTCTAGAAAAGTCAATACTATACAAGTGTCTTTGTACTGTTTTTTGTTTGTTTTTATATATACCATTCAACCTAACATACAGTGACATAATTCTTTGACTAGTATGAACTATGAAGGATAGACGAAATCAGGTAACATTGTCGGTTACTCGGTTTGGTTGGCTCTTCAAATCAGAAGTATTACATTGTTGGTTCAGTTCAGTAACGGCTGGGTCGGATCACGTCGGGCCAGGTCGAGACGCTTCGGGTCGGTAATGGGCTGGGTCACGTCAAGCCGTTTCAGGTCGTTAACGGGTCGGGACGTTTCGGATCATTAACAGATTGGGTCGGGTCAAGACGTTTGGGGCTGTTAACGGGTCGGGTCGAATCGAGACGTTTCGGGTTGTTAACGGGTCGGAACGTTTCAGGTTGTTAACGGGTAGCTCAGTTCGAGACGTTTCAAGTTGCTAACTGGCTGGGTCGAGTTGAGTCAAGAATTCCGGGTCAGTAACGGGTCGGGTTAGGTCATTAACGGGTCCGGTCGTGACGTTTCGAGTCATTAACGGGTCGGGGGCCTAATTAAGACGTTAACAGGTTGAGTCGTTTCGGGTCGTTAATGGGCCTAGTCGGTTTGATACGTTTTGGGTTGTTAACGGCTTGGGCCATCTTGAGACGTTTCGGGTTGTTAAGACGTGTCCAATCGATGCTCGGTCGGGTCACTCGAAACGTCGCGGGCCGGCGCGGGCTAGTCGAGTCGAATTGTTGCGGGTAGGTGGTGAGCGGGTGGGGACGTCACGGGTCGGCGGCGGGCCAGGTCGGGGCGTCACGGTTTGGCGACGGAGCAGTTTGGGTTGAGACGTTTTAGACATGGTTGACCGGGCGAAGATTCCAATGACTTACTTGAATTCCTTCAAAATTTGGAATTTAGATTTAGAAATTTGAAGGAATTCATTTGCAATTCCAATTCTGATTACTTTGTTAACCGATCACGATGAAAAGTGGAATTAAGATTCCAGTTCCTTCATTTGTTGAAACGAACAACATAAGAAATAGAATCTAAATTTCAAATCCATCGAGATTCCATTCTATTCTGTGAAACAAACACTACCTCGATGGCTCATTTCCTTGTGTCGGTCTGTCGGGACATTTTATTGTGCTTGGCCCTTTAAGGTCCGGATAAACCGATATCGTCCGGACACAGGACTTGTTTGTAGTTATTATCTGCTAATTGGTAATTATTACAGAAGATTGATTATGTTAATCATAGTTTTATATATATATTTTTTTGTCACTGGTTGATAGTTAAGGACTTTAACTATTTAGAGTTTGTTGGAATGCTTCTCCAAGCATCAGTAGACGATGAAGCAAATAGCAACTTTTTTCGATTTATAACGTCAGATTCGGGTCCTCGTAACATTTAATGGTATTCATCGATAGTACACGACATGCTTCATGATTCTTGACGACGATTATTCTTGATGTACCGGATATCGTGTGACATGCATTTCGACGAACGCTCTATAAACTTCATGATGATAATTATTTGCCTCTATTAACTTCATTTGTTAATTGTTAACTTAATGTATGTCTTTATTCTAGCCCTAAATAATAAAGATTGCTTTAAGTACTATCATTTTCGTCGAACAAGATAGGCCATGTCGCGCCTGTTCATGCTAATGCCTACCGAACTATGCTTTGTCTCTAGAATAATTGGATTTTTACATGATCAGAAATGATTCTAAAAGTGTTAAAACTTTGATTATGGTAATAATTGTTGTTGAATAGAGCTAACGTCGATTCAATTGGAGCTTTTAAATGATAACGAGTAGCTCATGAGCTGCTAGGCTCGTTACACCCTTAGATACAATTAATTTGTTAAATGAATGAACGAATTAATAAAATTAGTTAACTAATTCAATAATATATAAACCGGTAGAACTAGATACCAAACATGTCAACTTTAGACTTTAATAGCAAAATGTGTTTGTGTTTCTGAAAGCATAAAACCCCAAATTATGGAGCAGTTATCAGCGTGGGCCTGGATTGATTTATACAAACCCAAATTAAGATCATAAATCAAATTTTTTTTATTTAAATTATCATAAATGGAACCAAAAAAAAAACGAATTGTTAAATGTTGATTAATAAAATTATTTTTACAATTTATTGGGAGAAAGTATCACCTAACAATATTGTTTTGTCTGCTCATTGTTTCGAAAATGACTTCGCCAGCTTTGTTGAGTGAACAAATAATTAAAAGAAGTATCTACCCCTAAGCATATATTTCTTGACAATATTTTGTTATAGTTGAATAATTGTGCAAAGATTATGCAAACAAATAAGATCACAAATTCTTCACACGTTATAGTAATTACGCAGCTTAGTCACCACACCATTGGTGCAACATATTGCAATGGTCAATACTTTAGTTGCGTCTCTTTTTGACTCGTCTGAAATATCCGGGTCAACTAACCCAATCATGTCTTTCTTGTTCCTCATCTCATCATGAACACAACGCACGATATCTTTATTTTCACCAAACTCGGGTTCCACTGGCTTTCTCCTGGTTATGAGCTCTATCAGTACAACTCCAAAGCTATAGATGTCACTTTTCTCTGTCACATTGAAAGTGTATCCTTATTCTACAAGTTTAAAGACGCACAATTATTCAACTATAACAAAATATTGTCAAGAAATAGATGCTTGATGGGTAAAGACTTACCGAGGGCGATGTAACTATATGTTCCCGCTCTAACGTGTGAAGAATTTGTGACCTTATTTGTTTGCATAATCTTTGCAAGCCCAAAATCAGCTATTTTCGGCTTCATTTCCTCATCCAATAAAATATTACTCGATTTCAAATCTCGGAGTATCACGTGTCGATCACACCCGTGATGTAGGTACTCTGGTCCCTTTGCGGCCTCCATCGCAATCTTGTATAAGACATTCCAATCCGTTTCAGCCTTTTTATATGTATGTAATCGATCCCATAAACTACCATTAGGCATGTACTTGTGCACAAGTAGATTCGAGTCGTCATTTATAATGCTACAATACAACTTCACCACATTTACAGGTTGAATCGAACTTAAAGTTGCCACTTCGGCTCCGGCCACCGGCTTTTCTTTTTCGGTAATTTCGTCGCACTACTCAAGTAACTTCTAGGATCACCGGAGTCTAGACCCGACCTCCACATATGTTTAACGGCCAACTTCTTCCCGCACCCTAATTTGACTTTATAGACATTATCCGAGCCACCTTTTCCAATCAAATTGCGCGGTATGAGAGTCGAGAGATCCTAGTATCTCGCCTTCATCGAAACTAATGACATGAAACTGTTTCATATCCCACGAAAAACCTCGATTCGTTAGATTTGTCGCAATCATAACTATGACTTGTATACCACATAAGCAATCCACTTTAGTAAAATTTTGATCTTTTTGCCACATAAACAGTCAATGTCATCAAAAAAAATAATGTGGTTAACTTTTAGTTAGTATGAGCTCGTTAAGGAAAAATATGTTAGAGTTGAGACTGTCACAAAACATTTCTTTAGTTCGGACCGTTGTCAGCCAATATGTCAAAGTTAAGAATTCTTAAAATCTAATTTTCGTCTAAAATTTACAATTTCCTTAACTAAATTCATAAATTGATGCTTTTCTATAAATAATGTTTTCTTCTTGACCGACGATAATTCAAAGGATACAACTTATGTTTTCTTCCAAAGACCCCAACATTTTCACAATATTTTTTTTATTAGGACTTGGAAAGCATATATGCTAAATTGATGGGGAATTTTATATATAGGAGTCATTTATATATACTCTAATTTGCATCATTTCTAAGCATTGAGTCTTGTACCCTATGCTTTGTTAGTGTTGTGTGCATTTGAAGGGTGTACCCATAGTTTGAGTGGGTTGTACCATCTTTGGGTTTAAAAACCCATTATTTTTCTTTCTTTATAAAATCTGCATTTTGTTCTCTTTCTGCTCTCTGCTTTCTCTCTCTAGAGATCTTCACCCATCAACAAGTTCAAACCATGCTTGAATGGCGGCGGTGTATGCTTTAGAAGCCGTTCCCACCATTTTACCATGTTTTGACAGTCTATTGACCGCCGGTAGCTTTGTCGGTGTGTTTGTTTGTGGATTTGCCGGTACCTCCGCCAGTGTTGTCTGTGTGTTTGTCGTCGCCACTGCCGGTGACTTTCATGTGAGTACGATATTTTACATATGATGATTTATGTGTGTTATGTGCATGTGAGGGTTGTACCCATAGTTGTATGGGTTGTACCAACCTTTGTATTTAAAAATCCATTTTTTTTTTGTCTGTGGATATGTGGGGGACACTTTACCGGTGGATTTGTCGTCACCGCCACCGGTGTTGTTGTGGGTGACACTTTTCCAGTTGATTTTGTTTTTAACATTTGTTTTTGAGTTTTTGATTGGTAATCCCCTTTAAAACTATGCCGGTGATCATCTGTCATTAAAATCATTACCATGCAATGCAACGGTGAACAAATGCCATAGAGAAAAGCACTTATGATAGAGTGTGGGGTTGGATATTTAAATAATGGGGCATGCTTCTGGTGAAGTGTTTGAACTTTTAAACAAAACAGATTAAAAAAACAAAAGTATATGACTTGGATATGTGACAATGGATGATATACAAATAGCTAGATGTTTTAGTTATGACTGATAAAGTCTATGTAAAAAGGATTAATGAATTTGCAAAAAGGAATAAAATTGGTTTTTAGATGAGTAATTTTCTTTTGCGTTTGTGAATTTACGTTGTCTATTTTTTTTCGTTTGATAAGTTCATCGTAATGGGCGGGTCCACTTGAATAAGGCAGTCACTGCTGTGGTTTGAAGTCCAGGTGAAGATGGCGTAGAGATGAACAGACCAGACCAAGGCAGCCCTGAGCGGTTAGGGTTTGGTAAGGGTCTACGACGACCGGAAGTTCTAGAATTACAACGAAATCTTCCGGCGGGTTTCGGTAACTCCGGCAAGTGACACCGGAAGCGGCAGCGGACAGTATCTGGAACAAATGGTTGTGGCGGCAACTGAATATAAGTCCCGACAGGTTTCGATAACTCCGGCAAGTGCCAAGGCTTAAGAGCTGCGCTGCATGTGCCATTTCTGGCCGGACCTAAGGTCGTTGAGTTTGAATCAGTTTTCCGGTGACAAAATCCCGACGAACAAGGTAATATCAAATGAGTTTTGGTTATTTTTCCGATTTGCATTTATACAAGTGTATTTGTATTTTGTAATGGTTTATTAAAATCATCACTGATATCATATGTTTTCTTTAATTTCATGTACATTAAGTGAACATGATACTATTTTTGATAGATGGACAGAACATGATCGATCGTTGTTGGGTAACAAGGGGGAATTATGTACAGAGCGTGTCCAGTTGACCCGACCCTCAAAATAGTTTTTCTTTTCAGTCAGGTAATTTTTATGAAGTTGAACTCTAGACTAAACATCTTCATTATTACTTATTAGTCTGATTTAATGGATGTGAACAAGCAAGGGAAGATAAACATTGTCGAATTAAAAGCTTGGTGATAATATTCGTGATGCCGATTTTCAAATTCTTATGGAGGCTGTAAGTATTATAAAACATATTGTTGTTTGTGATTTTTAAGACTTTCACTTATACACGCGAGTTAAAAGTAATGGAAAATGTTTTTATAGGGTGATGTGGACAAAGATGGGTACTTGAACCATGCAAAATTTGTTACGATTTCTGTTCACCTAAGAAAATTAGGACCGGCGAGTTCCGGCAACCTACACTCGGCGCCTGCTCGCCTCCCACCCAGGGAACGAAAGTGTAGAAACCCTTAGTGTTGTCGGTGTAGTTAGATGTATGACCCGAATTGTGTTAGATGTATCCAAATACTGACCCTAATAAGGTTCATTTCTCGGTAATCAGGTTTTCGTATTCGGGATTATCTGGGTTTAATATATATTCGGATTGGTAATCAAACAAAAAATCCTCTATTTTTTTAGAAATTTTATAAGCTTAAATAGTCATTGCATCAAAGTTTTGCATTGTCAAATAAAGGAGCGCAAGTTAATCACATAATTTGCAGTCTAAGTTGGTTCTGCATTCGCCAAAGGTATGTTTCTTTCATCATGTTATCGTCGGTGACTTATATTAGAATTCTCTCTCTTAATATGCATTCGCGAGTTTGACCTATTTGAAGTATATTTTGGTCGTAAAAACAAATTTAGAGTTCTTTAGCTTATTTGACCCGTTGCAAGTGTGTTTTGGTCATAAGAACCATTTAAATCGTATTCGAGTCTTTTGACCCATTTCAAGTGATTTGTATGTAAAATGTTATTTCCCCATTTAAAAAAGGGGTCAAATTCTGCTTCATTTGTATCAATTTAAATAGTTAATTCAGTTTAATTTCCCCCTTTAAAAACAATGGGCCAAGACCCTGGGCTTATAGCTCAGTGGTCATGGGAAATGAGGGAAGACTCCTGGCCTTTGGTCTTCAGTTCGATTCCTGATCCCTTCGGGTTTTACCGGTTCTTCATTGTCGTGCCCTCGGGCGGGTGAAGGGTCGGGTTTTCCCTGGAACTGGTGGCTTGGTGGGCTAGGGGCTCCGTGCGTGCAGGTTGGGCTGCCATGGGGCTACCTTTCGTCCAATGGGTGTCGCGTACAGAGTACCCGGCGTTGCTTAAGTTGGACGTTCAAAAAAAACAATGGGCCAAATGCTGTAGAGTTTGCAGTTTAATATTTAATTTAATCGAAATAGAAATAGTATTGGGGATTTGCTGCACTATAAATTGACGCTACTGATGTATAAATTTTTCCTGTTGTTGCATTAGTAAATTAATAATAGTTCAATGAGGTAAAAGGAATATATACTTCAATGAAGTAAAAGGAATAAAATATAGTAGACAGTTTAATATATTTACAATAGTGATGATGATCGTATGCAATGATGCAAATTTAATTTGTTGTTATGCATGCAGTTTGTCCTAAGAAAAAATATCGCATGTGCAGTGCATAAATTTTGTTTAGTGCACTATCACATTTGGATTTTAAACTTCATTACTTTTATTTTATAGTTGTTGCTGTAGTTCTGCGTCGCCATCATCAACCAGTGGTGGAGGTAAATAGACACCTGCATCCCTTTCCATCCACTATTGTGACTCGACTAGCAATCGGATTAGCACCCCCTGCCGCTGCTGTTGCTGTACAACTGTTAATTTAAGCTTTGGGTGATATTTGCTTTTGTTATCCACATTATAAGTTTATAACATAGGGGGGATATAATGGTGTGTATGGTTTGCTTTGCACAAAAGGTTATTTATGATATATTTTGTTATCACCTGAAGTTCCAATTCGGTTTTGCACGCAGCAACGTGCGCGAAGGAAGAAACCTAGGTTATGTAAAACACATATTTAATAACATCTGTAACTTGGTCAGTCTTCAGAAACTGATAACTACTTATTTAGTTATTTAATACCTACTTGTTTACTTATTTAGAAGTAAATTAGTTTGTCGTTAAAAAAAATATTTTACTGGTTATAAAATCAAATTACCAAATACCAAATTTATGATCATATAACCATTTTGCATGATATAAAACATGTTGTATACATACCTGGATTCCGGGGTTGTGTGCCAATAATGGTAAAAGTCTCCGATAGTGTTCACCGGTTTCCCATCGCTCTAGCGGGTTAGGAGTTGCAAAGTATTGCTTCATCGCGGGTGCATTCATGTTGGTGTTTTCGGTGGCATGCTTTGTCCTCGTAAAGTCGAGGGAGAAAGATTGCGACAAATCTAACGAATCGAGGTTTTTCGTGGGTATGAAACAATTTCATGTCATTAGTTTCGATGAAGGCGAGATACTAGGATCTCTCATACCGCGCAATTTGATTGGAAAAGGTGGCCCAGGTAATGTCTATAAAGTCGAATTAGGGTGCGGGAAGAAGTTGGCCGTTAAACATATTTGGAAGTTGGGTCTAGACTCCGGTGATCCTAGAAGTTACTCGGTAGTGCAACGATATTACCAAAAAAGAAAAGCCGGTGGCCTGAGTATGATGCCGAAGTGGCCACTTTAACTTCGATTCGACATGTAAATGTGGTGAAGTTGTATTGTAGCATTACAAATGACGACTCGAATCTACTTGTTCACGAGTACATTCCTAATGGTAGTTTATGGGATCGATTACATACATACATATAAAAAGGCTGAAATGGATTGGAATGTCCGATACAATTTGCGATTGTTATAAAACACGGAATCAAACTAAGATCTTCAAAAAACAACACAATACCCAAACCGAGTTTGTATTATAACCCAATAGAATGATCAGAACAGATTACAAACGGAAACACTCACAATCAATCTCTCAACTACTCCTAAAAGATTATCAACGTGATAATCTTCTCACGACTATCGTATGTTAACACTAATCACACAGATTCAAGATGAATCTGCGTTTACACAATGTTATGTAACCCTAATCGACAACGGGAAGAGAGCGAACCACTGAATGAAATCTGGAACCTTCCTTTTTTATAACAGCAAGTCACAACTGAATGAGAGCTTCAAGGCCATAAGGACTTCAGTCTTCAGCCCATGAGAACTTTACTTTCTCCAAGCCCAATCACGGCCCAATGTGTGAATATGTTGAGATATTAAAATGAGCCCAACTCGATGTAGATTTATATAAAACAAAACCACAAAACGAATTTGAACTAAAAATATAAAAATATATCAGCAACAATAGAACATATACAAAACTGTATGTGTATAAAATACACACACCTTAATATAAGTCATTGAAATGGATGATAATGTTATGAATTTTTAACATCCCCTCTCAGATCAATGACTTTTAAACAAATCTTGCATATTTAGCCGATTACACAAGTTTTCATGTTGAGTAGCTAACATACCTTTGGTAAATAAATCTGCAACTTGATCAGAAGATTGAACACCCACAACTTTGATGATCCCTTTAGATATTTTTTCCCTCAAAAAGAAAAGATCAAGTTCGAAATGTTTTGTTCGATCATGAAACACAGGATTGGCAGCGATTGCCAATGCTGCGGTGCTATCACAGGCTAAAGACATAGGAAGTTGCACACTAACCCCAAGCTCAGTTAAAACATTTATGAGCCATAATATCTCACAAGCAGCAGCACACAACGCTCTATACTCAGCTTCCGCTGAGGATCTAGAGACGGTACCCTGCTTTTTACTCTTCCAAGAAATAAGCGAATCTCCCAAGAAAATACAAAAACCTGTAACTGATTTACGAGACTCAGTCACAGATTTTCCCCAATCAGAATCAGCGAAAGCTTTTAGTTCACAACTTTCACTTTTCCTGAACATAACTCCATTACCAGGTGACTTCTTTAAGTACCTTAGTAACTTAAAAGCAATTTCTAAATGTCCAATAGTAGGACTGTGCATCTGTTGACTAAAAAAATGCACACTGTAAGCAATGTCAGGTCTCGTATGAGACAGATAAATCAGCTTACCTACTAACTTTTGATAATAGGTCATATTAGACAACAATTGACATTTTTCTTTACAAATGTTAGCCACACCATGGTTTTGTTCTATAGGACAGTTAACAGGTTTACACCCTAACATACCATATTCATTTAACAACTCCATGCAATACTTTCTTTGTGACAAACACAGGCTGTTATTACCCTTTAACACTTCTATTCCCAAAAAATACTTTAATTCACCCTAGTCCTTTATCATAAAGTTTGTTCTTAAAGTATCTTTTACATTGTTTATTTCACTTGTACTATTACCGGTTAAAACAATGTCATCAACATAAACTAACAGGATAACAACAACATCACCTTTACGTTTAACAAACAAAGAATAACCACACATACTTTGAACAAATCCAAAGTCAAGTAATACTTTTACAAGTTTTTCATTCCACATTCTAGGTGCTTGTTTTAGTCCATATAGAGACTTTTTTAATTTGCACACTCTAGATTCATCCTTAGAAAAATACCCTTCAGGTAAACACATATACACATCTTCATGTAATTCACCATACAAAAACACATTATTTATGTCTTAATTGATACAACTTCCAATCAAAGTTAACAGCAAGTGAAAGAACACACCTAACAGTGACCATTTTCACAACCGGCGCAAATGTTTCGTCGAAATCTACTCCTTCTTTCTGACTGTATCCCTTAGCAACCAATCTAGCCTTAAATCTCTCAATCTCGCCAGAGGACTTATATTTGATCTTGTAAATCCATTTACAACCTACCAGACTTCTGCCCTTAGGCAAATCTACAAGATCCCAGGTCCCATTCCTATTGAGAGCTTCAATTTCATTATTCATGGCAGATACCCAATTGGGATCTTTGACAGCCTCAGAAAATGACTTAGGCTCACTAGCTTTATTTAAACTGGTAGCAAAACATTTGTTTTCTATAGACAAGTTTAAATAGTTTACTACTTTTTCAATTCCATACTTTACCTTGCTTTCAACAACATAGTCGTTAAACTTTTTAGGCATGTTAGAGTTTCTACTAGATTTCCTAGGTTCAACCTGAACACCCAAATCAGAAGTTGTCCCCTCAGAATTTATGTATTCTACACTACTTTCACTCACACCCTCAACCCTACCAGACTCACTATCACTACCTCTAGGCTGTTGAGAAACAGCCATGCCTCTAAAAGGGACAGTTTGAGTCTCTGATTGTTGAGACCGATGTGGTAAAGGTATATCAGTAGACTTATCCCTTTCCTCATCATCGGGTTCTCCAGATTGTTGAGTGTCCAGGTTATCATACAGGTCAAAAAAATTAAGCGTATTAACTTCAAAATGTATGTTTATATCAAACAAATCAAACACAGATTTTTCTTTAAAAGGAAACACATTTTCATAAAATTTCACATCCCTGGAAAAATACACAGTTTTACTATCCAGACTAAACACCTTATATCTTTTTTTTCATTTGAATATCCTATAAACACACATTTCTCAGCCCTACTACTTAACTTATTTGACTCATTTAAAACAGTACAAAAACAAAGACACCCAAACAACCTCAAATGTTCAAGAAAGGGTTCAAAACCATACAACATTTCATATGGTGTTTTTCCATCTAGCACAAAAGCAAGAGTCCTATTTATTAAATAAACAGCAGTTAGAACGCATTCATCCCAAAACCTAACAGGTAAGTTACTTTGAAACAATAAAGCACTAGCAACATTAAGAAGGTGTCTATGCTTTCTTTCCACAACACCATTCTGTTGTGGGGTATAGGCAATACTTGTTTGATGAATGATACCATTGTTTTTACAAAAAACTTTCATTCTATTGTTAACAAACTCTAGACCATTATCACTTCTCACACATTTAATATTCTTTTCAAACTGAGTTTTAACAATGTTTACAAACGTTTGAAAACATTCAAATACTTCAGACTTATCTTTCATCAAACAAACCCACGCTGCCCTTGAGTAATCATCAACTATAGTAAGAAAATATTTAAACCCTTCTCTACTAACCACCCTATATGGTCCCCAAACATCAAGATGAATTAATTCACCCAAACAGGTAGTTTTATGATCACTCAACGGGAATGGTTCTATATGTAGATTTGCTTTATGACATATCTCACAAGGAATATTATGTTCAATTACTTTAATATTCAACTTATCATGTAAAGGTCTAATAGCTTAATCAGAAGGATGTCCTAATCTAGCATGCCACAAATTATAAACATTACTATTATTACTACACACCTTAACAGAAGTACACGAATTTCCACAAAAGTACAGACCATCAAACTGTCTACCAGTCACCAGGGTTTTCTTTGTTGACAAGTCCTGAATGTAACAAGAATGTTCATCAAAACTAACAGAAAGTTTATTATCTTTAGCCAATTTATGAACAGAAATCAAGTTAATACAACAAGCAGGAACAACAAACACATCTTGCAAAACAACACCATTTGTAAGTTTTAAACTGCCGATTTTAGTTACTAACGCATCAGTTCCATTTGGTATCACTTCTCGAGAAACCCAAGAGTCAAGATCTGAAGTCAGCAGATGTGTCTGAACTACCAAGACTCCTCAGATCTACTTGAATCTTCACAGATCTTAGAAAGATCTGACACAAACAAACCCTAATGAAAGCGATCTTCATAAGAACCGACCGGAATAACCAATCCAACACAGCGGAATAATGATCGGAAACACTGAAATCACCGATCGGAAACACAGAGAACTCCGAATAAGCCCAAGAACTCTAAAAGAGCTCTAATACCATGTTATAAAACATGGAATCAAACTAAGATCTTCAAAAAACAACACAATACCCAAACCGAGTTTGTATTATAACCCAATAGAATGATCAGAACAGATTACAAACGGAAACACTCACAATCAATCTCTCAACTACTCCTAAAAGATTATCAACGTGATAATCTTCTCACGACTATCGTATGTTAACACTAATCACACAGATTCAAGATGAATCTGCGTTTACACAATGTTATGTAACCCTAATCGACAACGGGAAGAGAGCGAACCACTGAATGAAATCTGGAACCTTCCTTTTTTATAACAGCAAGTCACAACTGAATGAGAGCTTCAAGGCCATAAGGACTTCAGTCTTCAGCCCATGAGAACTTTACTTTCTCCAAGCCCAATCACGGCCCAATGTGTGAATATGTTGAGATATTAAAATGAGCCCAACTCGATGTAGATTTATATAAAACAAAACCACAAAACGAATTAGAACTAAAAATATAAAAATTATCAACAACAATAGAACATATACAAAACTGTATGTGTATAAAATACACACACCTTAATATAAGTCATTGAAATGGATGATAATGTTATGAATTTTTAACAGCGATGGGGGCCGCAAAGGGACTAGAGTACCTACATCACGAGTGTGATCGACCCGTGATACTCCGAGATGTGAAATCGAGTAATATTTTATTGGATGAGGAAATGAAGCCGAAAATAGCTGATTTTGGGCATGCAAAGATTATGCAAACAAATAAGGTCACCAATTCCTCACACGTTATAGCGGGAACATATAGTTACATCGCCCTCGGTAAGTCTCAACCCCTCAAGCATCTATTTCTTGACAATATTTTGTTATAATTGAATAATAGTGCGTCTTTAAACTTGTAGAATATGGATACACTTTCAATGTGACGGAGAAAAGTGACATCCAGGGGCGGACCCACCACCAAGCCAAGGTGGGCGGGCGCACCCCCGAGAAAAAAAAAATTAGTGTAATTTTCCGAAGAAAATCCCGTCCGCACCCCTTGGAATTTTTCGTCCGCACCCCGTGGAATTTTTCATCCGCACCCCGTGGAATTTTTCGGTCGCACCCCTTGGAATTTTTCATCCGCACCCCTTGGGTAAAAAAATATTATGGATTTATATTATAATTTTTTTTAGTAAAGTCTGATTTTTTATAAAAAAACTACCATTATACTACTTAAACCCAAACCAAAGCTTAACCCATTAGTCCATTAGTCCATATCCATTATCCAATACCCAACAATAAACCAAAGCCCAATAGTCCATTAGTCAATTACCCAATACCCAACAATAAACATTAACAATTTGCCCAAAAACCCCTTCAATATCCTCCCGCCCTTCTGTTTCTGTTCCACGACATCCTGCCCAGCGACTTCATCACCAAGCCAGCAGCAACAGCAGCCAGCGACAGTCAAAATTCCGGCCAGAAACTGACCGGAATCCGGCCAGGCAGCAGCAACACAGCAGCGACATCATCAAGGTTAGTTTTTTGGTTTTTTTTAATGATTTTACTTGATGATTTACTGCCACGGATGATTTTTATGATAGTTTTTTTGATGATTTTACGTGATGATTTACTGCCTTAGATGATTTTTTTGATGATTATGTTATTTAGATGATTTTTAGGGGTGATTAAACAATTCTAGGGCTTGATGATTATGTTATTTAGATGATTTTTAGGGGTGATTTTTAGATGATTTTTGGAACGATGAATTTATGGTCATGGATGATGGATCAATATGATTGTGATAGGAACCATGAGTAGAGACGTTATGGAGCGAACTAATTGATTTGGATACTCTTCCTTCGGAATTCGACCCGACCCGATACAACCGATTTTTTTACAAAGTTTGACGTGTTTGCTAAATATATAAATTTAGTTTGATGTTCTTTTGACTTACATGACCCGACCCGATACAACCGATTTTTTTACTTATGTACCTAGGGGCCTAAAATTTTTAAAATTCTTCCGCACCCCCATGGAAAAAATCCTGGGTCCGCCACTGGTGACATCTATAGCTTTGGAGTTGTACTGATAGAGCTCGTAACCAGGAGAAAGCCAGTGGAACCCGAGTTTGGTGAAAATAAAGATATCGTGCGTTGGGTTCATGATGAGATAAGGAAAAGGAAGGCATGATTGGGTTAGTTGACCCGAATATTTCAGACGAGTCAAAAAGAGACGCAACTAAAGTATTGACCATTGCAATACGTTGCACCAATGGTGTGGTGACTAAGCTGTGTAATTATCACACGTTATAGTAATAAGGTCACATGGTGGATATTAATTCACCCTGAAAACAGAGTCACTCTGTTCATCCATCAACAACTTACTAAACACATTTCTATCCTCTAAATTCAACTCATCAGCCATCATTTCAAGAATCTTACATGCCATATTCTTCACTGCTATCCCAATCCCATAATCATCCACAGCATAGCTGCAGTATGAAAAAAAAATAGAAAATTAAGTTCAAGAAAACAGAGCAAAACAGAGTAAAACCGAGGAGCAAGTGAGCAACATAAATGTCATGAATTCTTGAAAATAAGTTACGAATCATACTGGAAAGTTTCTGGGTGTTGAAGTTTGTTGTAATGGGAATCGGGTTTTACGTCGAGGAGGAGATATTCAACCCAACCAACGTCGCCATTTCGACGAATGTTTTCATTGCCATAACCGAAAGAGTCGGGTGGACCGGCTTTTTCTTTGAGTAATTGAGGGGAAGATAAGAATTAATTTAGTGGCTTGTGATTCAATCTAAATTCTAAAGAAATCCCATGATTAACTACCTACCTTAAAGAATCCAAAATCTTGACAGGCTTTGACTAATAGGTGTTTTGAGTCAGGTTTAGAAAGGTCAATGAGAGGAAAAGTCAAAGGGTTGACTGGCTTGCAGGTTTTGACAAAGAACTGTTGGATTGTGGATTGTGGATTGTGATAGAGCCACCATTGTTGATTGTTGTTGTGAGAGATGATGAAAGAGCAAATAAGGATGAAAGTTTAGGGAAGAAGAAGGTATGTGAAGTGAACACATAGCAGTGTGCAGTTGCTTGGCTATTTGTAGGAGAGGGGAGAAGCTTGTTGGGAAAACAAGCGGTCTCAAAGATTCCCAACAACCCTCCCAAAGCTAACAATAGAGAAATATAACTGAACACAAGAATATACGTGGAAACTCCAAAACCGGAGAAAAACCACGGGCCTCCAGAGAGAAAGATCCACTATGCGACAAATTTTTACAATCACACAGACTAATCTCTCAAGCCTCCCCCCGCCCAATTACAACCACACTTCTCTGAAGCGTTTAACCAAAACCTTCCTACACTCTAAGACAAGAGAACTAGAAAAGAAAGAAGGAACCAAACACTTCAAGTGTATTTTTGGTTGGGGCACATTGAAACCAAAGCCTTGGACTCCTTTTATAAGCTTGGAGTCCTCCCAAGCTTTCATCCTTGCACCGATGTGGGATGGGCACATTTTTCATATAGCCAAAAAATCCTAACAAATCTCCACCTTGGATATATGAAAAAAAAACAACCACATCAAAGGAACACCGTCTTCAACCGACGATCATACTCCACCATAAAAGAGTATCTCCACTTAGAATAGACCATTCTAAGAATTTCTTCTCGGCACATGTTGAAAAAACCTGCTGAAAATTTTATGGTGCAACTTCCCCACTTGGCATACCCGGAAGTTCATCAGCCATCAACATCAATTTTTCACCACACATCTTGCATCTATGCCAACCCAATGCCCATGTGTAAATCCGTGAACCCGCTAACAAAAATGCATCCCCTTTCATGGTAGCGCGGGCATACCATAGGGATGACATAACTTCAAAGGAATTCATCACCGTCAATAACGACGGAGACATTGTTAGCTGACTTGGAGCTGCTTGCCGAATCTGCTCCACCTGGACAATTTCTCTTGACATGCCCAGACTGTCCACACTTCCAGCATACATGAATCTTCTGTGAGTGCTTCTTCTTCCCGTTCCCGCATATTAAAACCGTTCCTTCTGACGAAGTATGACCGCTACTACCCAGTCTTTTCTCTTCAGACAATAGCTTCTCAGTAACATCCGCATACTTCAGGGTTTCTTTCCCATACATCAGAATGGGCTTCATATGCTCATAGGAAGATGTCAAAGATAATATGAGCCTTAGTGCTTTATCCTCATCTTCAACCTTCACTCCAATAGCCTCCAGTTCTGACACGATATTATTAAGAACACTTAGATGATCTGAAATTTTTGTATCTCCATCCATACGAAGGGTATGAAACTGTTCCTTGAGATACAACCGATTTGAGATGCCTTTGCCTTGATACAACTGCTCAAGCTTCTCCCACAAATCCTTTGCAGTTGATATCCCATGCACATTTGCAAGAACATTCTTTGCTAGACACAAACGAATCGCACTTGCCGCTCTCAAATCCAGATCTTCCCATTCTTCATCATCGTCTTTACTGGTTCCGCTTGAATCCTTGCCTGGAACAGGGGTCGGTTTCCCCCTCAACGCCTTGTGTAACCCAGATTGAATCAACACATCCTTGACTTGAACTTGCCACAAACCAAAGTTGATTCTTCCATCATATTTCTCTACGTCGAACCTCATGGGACTGTATTTCGACATCGTATCCGTATCTTCAAAAACAATGTTGTATACTAGAACACCAAGCCTATAAGCAGTACACCCAACAAAGGATTCCCAGGAAAGAGAGGTGGGTACAATGGACACACTTAAGTACCAAGTCTTTCCTAGCCAGAACCTTCCCAGGGCAAAATGCGTATATCCGGCTCGCGTATAATTCTACCGTATACAAACAGTCAATCGAATCCTCGTTTCTGATGTGGAAGATCAGACTAAGCTGCAACCACGGAGCATACTACGAACCTTCAAAAATACCACGACACCCTCCAAGAAAATTCGTTTCTGATGTGGAAGATCAGACTAAGCTGCAACCACAGAGCATACTACGAACCTTCTAAACCGAGACCTCCCCCAAAACCTGGAGCTCTGATACCACTTGTTGGGAAAACAAGCGGTCTCAAAGATTCCCAACAACCCTCCCAAAGCTAACAATAGAGAAATATAACTGAACACAAGAATATACGTGGAAACTCCAAAACCGGAGAAAAACCACGGGCCTCCAGAGAGAAAGATCCACTATGCGACAAATTTTTACAATCACACAGACTAATCTCTCAAGCCTCCCCCCGCCCAATTACAACCACACTTCTCTGAAGCGTTTAACCAAAACCTTCCTACACTCTAAGACAAGAGAACTAGAAAAGAAAGAAGGAACCAAACACTTCAAGTGTATTTTTGGTTGGGGCACATTGAAACCAAAGCCTTGGACTCCTTTTATAAGCTTGGAGTCCTCTCAAGCTTTCATCCTTGCACCGATGTGGGATGGGCACATTTTTCATATAGCCAAAAAATCCTAACAAAGCTGGTGGTTGTGTAAAGGGACCAATTATTGGAATGGGCAAAAAAAACCTGAATTTGGTGAGATGACCCGATTTGAATCGAGTAATGTAACGGGTATGGACCAATTATGGTACTCTCTTTTATAATTTTTCATGGGATTTGTAAAGGGTATGAGATTAGATGACAGATTTAAAAGAAATATTCAGGGGTATTCAAAAACAATTCAGTGTATACAGTGACGGATTTAGAAAAAAATCAATAAATTAAAAAATAATTGAACTTCTCCAAAAAAGTTAAGGGATATTACGGGCACCCCCTTAACCTCATAGATCAGCCCTGTACACGACTCATCACCTGACCCTGTTTACATGAATATATTAATATATTGAAATTATAAAATTGTAAGAAGTATCGGTTGTTGAAGTGAGTTTAATATTAGATTTCAGGTAATGGGCATCCAATAGGAAAAATTTAACATCATAGTACCGCAAACTCGACGGGTATTAAGTAACCAGGGAGTATGCGACATGGTTTTATAATCAGATATGAGACTTCAATTATCAAAACCCAGAACCAACATTATATATTTCATTTGGACTAAAAAACCAAACCATAAATTCAAAACTTTTGTTTGAATTTTTAGACCTTGGACTAAAAATACGTTAACATCAACCCCAAACCTAAATGTTTATGTAGTTGTCTTTGCATTGATGTGATACACTGATATGTATAGGAGGAAGCCTTAATTTCTTATACGGAATGATGTGTGATAATTTTCCACATTTGAATGTTTCATTTCCTACATTTGAATACAAACGTTTTATTACTTTACGGTATAAGTATACTAGGTTAGAACTTCGTGTATTACACATGTTGAATAAATGTAATTTTATATATTAAATAATAAAAAGTTATATCTTTATGAACCTTGTATATTGTATGAGTTAAATAAATGTAATTTTATATATCAAATAATAATAAAAAAATTATATCTTTAAAAGCCACGTGTATTACACAGATTAAATAAATGTAATTTTGTATACTAAATACTAAAAAGCGTCTTATCTTTAAACAATCCGTGTATAATCGGGTTGAATAAATCTACCAAATAATAAAAAATTACATCCTTAAAAGTTATATCTTTAAAAACTTTGTGTATTGCACGAGTTAAATAAATGTAACTTTGTATTTGTATAGTAAATAATAAAAAATTATGTTTTTAAAAATTTCGCGTTTTACACAAGTTGAATAAATATAATTTTGTATACCAAATAATATAAAAAGTTATATTTTTAATAAATTAGGATAGCATTTAATATTAATTTATTATTTATATATTTAATACAAGATAAGTAGGAAAGAGATGTATTTGTTATAAAAATATATTAAATTAACAATTTAGATTTAAGGATAATATTTTATTAAAGTATAATAAGATTTAATATTAATTTATTATTTATTTAGTTAATATAAGATAAGTATAGATTTGAGGATACATTTAATGAATGCCACGTGTCCAAAAATTGGTTTCTTTTATTATAGTAGACTAGCGGTAAGACCCGTGTGCAAACACGGGTCGTTTCTTAGAAAACCATGCTGTAACACCTCGTAAAAATCATGTCCAATGATGTATCGACACTTGTTATGAGCTTTAAATGTGTAAAAGATTACTTTAGAGAGACTAAAGTTGACAAACAAAGAAAGTATGTGAATAAAAGGATTCAAAATGTCAACAACGGATAAATATGCCTTACAATAACCCTACACGATGTTTATACCTTTAAACGAATAAATTATGGATCATACAAAGCTAATTGTGGAAGAAAGTGAGAGATTGCAAACTACAGGGGTTAAACGTGTCAACATGTTTAAAAGTATACATCTGAGTGACCTTTTAGCAAACCCGAAGCTTTGTAACGATTAATTATGCTCACGAGAATAAGTGATAAAAATTTCACAAGGTTTCGATAAAGTATGAGAAAGTTATGATAATATTCGTGTATGAAGGGTTAAAAGCGTCAACGAGGCAAAACTTGTGTTTTCGGTTATTGTTTAATGAAACCGGACCTATTGATGATTGGTTTTACCTCATGGATCATAGAAATATAAATTTCAAGGGTTAAAAGTGCCTAAAATGGAAGAAATTGCGCATTTGAAGGTCCAGGGGGTGAAAGCGTCACATTTTGAAACATGTTGGCTGATATGTGGGGTGCTGGCGTAGCGCCACCACCTGGGCACCCGTCCATGGCACCACGCGACGGACTGCCAGTTTAGCAAACTCTTCCTTAACGTGGCAGCTTGCATGTGTGCTCGAATCCGCGAGTTTACCACCCTCTAGCTCCTTGAAACACGTCCCATAACACTTGTATTCATCCCTGGAGATGCCCTAACACTTGTATCCATCTCCTTGACCCTCCATGGCTATATATAGGACCAATTGTTACAACTTATGAACTCACACTTTGAGCAATTCACTTGGAAAGCTTCCAAACCTTTGTTCTGAAGATTTCTGGAGCTCAAGGGCACTTCCCTAGCATTCTTAGTCGTGCATAGGACTTCAGTAAGTGTCCTTAACTTTCCTTATTCAGTTTAGCTTAGTTAATTAGTCTAAAGTCAAATCATCGTAATTAAGATTTTACTTCGTTATTAATCTTAATTTGTCCAGTCAAATTTCAAATTGAAAGTACCTATGAGTTGGTAATTATGTGGGCAATAAACCCTTAAAAGGGCACTCTCTGATTCCCACTCTAACTAGGTCAATTGTTGGGTCAAAGTTAATTTTAAAAAGTCAACAGAAAGTGAATTTTCGCATAAACACATAATTAACAATATAGAAGCTATGAAACCTGTTTTATCATTCATATAACTTGGTAATTAATGTAAGAACATGTCTAAGCATGTTCAACCCGACAATTTTCAGTTTAAGCTCGGTTCGGAACCGAAAGTCGCAAAAGTAGACTTTTGCTTTGACTTTCAGTTCTGACCCATTAGAGCATGTTTTAGAATTGCCTTAGAGCCCTATTAGGACCAGGTTATTGATTAGTGTAACCCTCTGAGGTTATACAACTTGGTTCATTAGTTATCCAATTCATATGCAAGTTTCCGTTATATGCCTAAATGTTGACCAATATGCCCTTTTGACCTTAAAACAAGAATTTTGAAAATGTGAGAGGACAATAATCTTTATTACTAATTTATAAACATGTCCCTAAATTTTCACATCAATTGGAGGTCTAGATTAAGAGTTATGCTCATTAGCGTAATTAGAAAGCCTTTTATTAATTAAACAGCGTAATTAACATATAGCCTATCTAAACCCAATTTTTATACCAAGCTTTTTACCTACTGATATAAAATAATATTTTGGGATTTTTAAAGATTTTTATTTAATTTTAGGCTGAGCATAACATAGAGTTCTAAGCTTGATTCGGTAATTGTCGGTTTTGCCCTTTTGGGTTATAAAATGAGTTTTACAAATCATTTTGATACCTATTGATATATTAAGTAAATTTTTATATTCTAACAGTAAGTAAAAGTTTTTAAACTCAGGTTTCCAGTTTTGACCTTTTAGGCTTAAGTGAAATTACCAAAATACCCCTTCGGTGCATAGTTTAGTTATAAATGGTAAATTTCACATATAGGTAATACCCTACTGATATAACCTATTAATTTGAGTATATTTACTGTTTATATCAGATCTGAAACTCAGAATCATATTAAATCTCTTTTATAACCTTTTAAATGACCAAAATACCCCTACGGGGCATAATTTGAGTTTAAATTCATTTGGGGCATAATAGGAGATATCTTACTGATGTCACAACATAATTAAGGCATATTAACTTAGGAAACCTGTGTATGACTCATTTTGGTTACACGTTACGCACTTTTCGCGTTCGGATCGGCTTATGTAACTAGTTTGCATATATTAGCCGAAACGGGTCAAACCATATCATTTTCATCTCAAAATCCAGAATGTGTTTAGTTTACCCTTATTACACAAGTATACAAGATTCTCGGGTCTAAACCACATTCCATTTCGGTCTTCGCTTAATCATGCGTTTTGAACCGTATCCTCCTTTAAAACTAACCGGTCTAAGCATAGGCTTAATTAAAGAACCGTTAGGAATCTAATAGGTTATTAAAAACCTTCGTTCCAGATTTAGGAGCCCAGTAAAAGCTATCTGTACTTGCTAAATTGATATACGGCTGGGATTGAATTTATATTTAGCTCAGGCAAATACTTTTAACTTATTTTCCCTTATACGGGCTTGGGGTACGGTATATAAAATACCGCTTGGTCGGGCATTCGACTTTAATCATTTGGTGGTTAAATATTATCGAGATGACCCGTTTAAAATTTGTTTTGTTTGCTTAACGCCTTTGGGGGGTTAATGACCATGTTCCGGATATCCTTGGCATTATTCATAGAATGGCCACGACCTTAGCACACGGGTGTAGGCGTACACCCGTCAGTGCATTTAAAATTAATAAGGTATAACCGCCGGTTACGAGAATAACTCACCGCGGGACTATACCTTGTGGTGTGTCTATTAATCTTTAACCCAGCATGAACCGGGCAACTGAACGCATAACAAACATGTAATTCTTTTACAAGTTTATATATAAATAATTATCCCAAGTTATAAAAATATTTCGTGCCACGTGCATACAAATCAATTTTCTAAAACCATTTTCAAAATGAGTCAGTTAATTGTATTTACCAGTGTAAACTGACGTATTTTCCCAAAAAGGCTAAGTGCAGGTACTAATCGGAATAGGCTGGCTACTCCTAGCATCAATAAAGAGTCTCGCAAGCTTAGATGTTAAGATCTGTTGAACAATTATCTTTTAAATTGATCTGCCTGTGCATCCTTTACATTCCGTTGTAATACTTTGATATTACTTTGTATCGGATTGTAATATATTTATCTTTTGCTTCCGCTGTGCAATTAAATTGTGTTGTTTGACCATGATGATATCAACTACGTCACGATACTCCCCACCGGGCCCACCGGTAATACGTTGAAATATCGGTGTGTGACACATGCATAACACATATTGATAGAACATATACATATGTGTATAGATATTGTACCAAAACGTGTTATCTATTATAGCTAAAAGACAACTATAGACACGCATCATCAGTTAATATTTAAGATACATATGAGTATTTTCATTGTGCTATCCACAAAAAAGTAGCACCCACCCATTGACAATGAAACCTATTGGTGCACCGATGTCTGTTAACTTCGTCTTTATAGAGTATTGTATTGTATTAGTTAGATCAGGGCACGGAATACGAGAAAACAGGTTTTTAGGTAATTCCGCTTGAAATGGGATTGATGATGTTTCAAACGAAATTAGCAAGTTCAAGCGAAATTAGTAATTCCGCATGGAATTAACTAATTCCGCGTGAACCAGTGATTTCGTTTGAGTGTGTTTCAAGCGAAATTACTCCACTATAAATACCTGTGTGCCTGATTCATTTGATACGGAATTAGCAGTGTGTGTTTGAGAGCTGAGGTGCTGCCGAATTGTAATCAGATCTGTAAAAGCTCAGGAAATCAGTAATAGATAAAGATTAGAAAGGAACAAGCTGTGTTGACATCATTTACATTGATTCCGCTTTTGTTTTTGATGATGAACTACTCAGATTGACTCGTTAGGGTCACACGATGATCCAACAAGTGGTATCAGAGCTCAGGACGAGGAGTTCATACCAATTCAGCTTGATTTTACCGGATTCTCTCACTTCTACTCCTTCTTTTCTGAATTGAACAAGATTTAATGGACAAAATGGCTTGATTTTCACATATCATAAGCGAAATACATTTTTAACAAACCCTTGAAAGTTTCAGATCAAAATTCAAAGTAAAAGTGATAAAAATGGGCCTCGAAGTTAATTCCGTTTGAACGAGTATCTAATTTCCCTAGTAAAATCTGAAGTAATTCAGCACGGAATTACTTGTTTCGTTTAAAACAGGCTAATTCCGTTTGAAGTTCACAAACGAAATTACTAATTTCGTTTCAAGGGTCCTAATTTCGTTTGAAGTCAATCTAATTCCGCACGGAATTAGATTCTGATTGGTAATTTCGTTTCAAGGACTATAATCTCGTTTGAAATTGCAGAATCGACATGTTGACACGTTTAACCCTTATAATTAATAATCTTTCGATTATTTTCATAAACGGCTTCTCATATCAAATCATTCACCCGTTTAAGAATATATTCATCATGTAAGGTCATTCAGAGGCACAAGTTTGGCATGTTGACACTTTGAGTCCCTGTGGTTTCATAGTTTCACTGTTCGACAACTTTGGTCCTTCAAACTCAATCTTTCGCACCTTTAGAGTTTAGGACACGTGTCTATATATAATTTAGACACGTTTTTACGTGGTGTTACATAACATTTCTTCAACCTTCTGTTGCAGCTTCTTCACAAGCTCATCGTTCACAAAACTAAAATCTCCAATATCTTTAAGAGGTATATTCTCTGGAACATGAGGAAAATCTTTGAAACCAGAAGATCCATGAGTGGTTTGAACTTGTGGTTGTGTAGATGGTGGTGTTTGAAAGATATGTGATGAGGTGATAACAGGTTGTTCTTGAATTGGTGATTGATGTGGTGGTGTAGGTTGTTTTGGTGGTGATTGATGTAGTGGTGATTGATGTTGTGGTTCAGGTGGTGGTGAAGGTGGTTGACTTGGTTCCTGGATTGGTTTTGATTTCAGCAAGACTTTAAACCTTCATGCTACTTTAGGAGTTCCAACATGTTTTCTTGCATTTGACTTCTTTCTACCTTCAGACGGTGGTGTTTGAACCTCTTGAACATGTTCTGGAGATGGAATGTACAAATCATCATCTTTTTTCCTCTCTTCTTTTTCTCTTTAACTGCTTTTCTTTTTCTATATCAGCTCTGATTCTTTTCAAACGTTCAGTTTTATCAATCTCTGATTCAGATGAGCTTGATGAACTTTTACCTTCATTGTCACCTTCATTCTCACTAGCTGCTTTCTCAGCTGCAAAACTTTCTTTAAGAGCTTTCAATAATCGATCAGATTCAGGAGATAAATGAACATGATCTCCTTCAACATCAGCTTCTGGTTCTTCTTCCTCTGGTTCATCGACCAGTAATGTCTCAACAACTTTCTTTTAACGCTTCTTTGGTTGTGACGAAGAACCTTCTTCAACTTGAACTTTAGGAGTTGTCTTTCTACTCCTTTTCTTCTTCTCTTCTTTCAAAAACCATTCATTTCTTGTTTCTTTGAAATCTACAAGCTTTGTTAACTCATCTGCAGCACTCTTCTCTTTCATTTCTTTGACATTTCCCCACTTCTGATGACCAACTGGATCTGGATCTTTGTAATTTTTATCTTTGATGAAACCAAAAAATTCTGCCTTTGTTGTTGATTCCGGATGATTTTTGTGATACCTGGATAGTACAATCAACGTATCGTTATCCATGTGATAAAATGACAACAAATCATTATTTTCATCTTTCTCTAGATCCGGATAAGCATGATCTAGTATCATTTGTACAAATCTTGGATATAACCAGGTTTTGCTGCCAGAAGTAATGTTCTCTTTCATGTAATGAAACACAATTTTTGAAAAATTGTACTTTTTGTTCAACACAAGTGCAGTCACCATGTTCGTCTGGTAATCCCTCATCACATCATAACCTCCCTTTCGATGACTGAGAGCGTGAACCACTGAATGTATGAAAAACTTGTAAGGCTTTGAAAAACATGATTTCAAATAATTTGCACTGTTCAGCGGACCATTGTAACCCATCCTCAACATGCATCCTTTGACCATCCTCTCTGGAAACTTCGTCGGTGAATTCTCATCATCGGGAAAATCCAACACTTCGCGAACGAGCTGTTCTGTAATGATAATTGCTTTATCTTCACCGTTCAAACTCACAATTGATGTTATCGCTTTGCTTTCTTCATCATACTTTGCATTCTTCCAGAAACGTTCAATGTGGGACTGAAAAACATTATGTTGATTTGTCAAAGCCTTATGGATTGGTAACCTCTTCATGAATTCCAGAATTTCTTTGAATACCGCCATTTTTGGAAGCTTTTCATCTTAAACACAACAGATGTTGTGTAACGGATCAAACTGTGTTGGGATTGAACCCTATCAGAGGAACATATAATAAGAGCCAAAACCGGATCACAACAGTGGATTCATAATAAGCAGCTGTTTGCATTAAAGTTTCCCCTTGAAAGTGGTTATAACATCTGATGTCCTCTATCCACTGTCTGTATACAACAGCTGCTGTCCTTCAAACTGCTGATGAAGCCCTGAAGACTGTTAAGAAGTAAACACTGCTGGTTCAATCTACTGATGCTAAAGGACCGCCCACTCAAGGACTGATCAACTTTGAGGAAAGCACTGATGAAAGGAGAAAGCAGTAGTTTAGTGTGTCACTTGTTTTGTATAAAGTCAGTGGTTAAGATTAGCAGTGTTTGTATAGGTATCAGTGGTTACAGGTTGTTAGGTTGTTAGATGCCGCTTTCATGGCGACGTCAACTGAGATGCTTCAGTGGTTTGGTTTGCCTATAAATGGAGCAGTACCCTGTACTGTTACATTTGATGGACTGAGTGAGTTCTTCTCCTCTGATCCAATCCTTTCATGTTGTGCAATCAACCATGGAGTATCAGGCTGAGGGGGAGTTTAGTTTGTAAGCATGCTTTGTAATCTTTTGATTTGTATTGTAATCATTCGACTCAATGAAAAGCATGTATTTATCAAAACTATTTTCCTCTTTGATTGTGTTTACAAAGTTTGTTTTTCATTTCCGCTGCACTTAAACTCTGTTCATTTCTATTGATTTGTTCAAATTATACAAACAAACACAATCATGAGGAGCCTCCGATCCTAACAATTGGTATCAGAGCTTGGACAGTCAAATTCGATCTAACAGTCAATTTGACATAACAGTTCAGCTAAAAATTCATTGATACTAAGGTTGATTGTATTTAGTTGAAAAACAGAGTAACGAGATATCATGTTCAAAGTGACTACTCAAAAGCTCTGTAAAACAACCAAGATGTCATAAGACACACAAATGTCACACAACAAGTGATGTCATACATAAATCACCTATAGTTTTCAGATCTAAAGATATATCTGATAACTATGGTATAATCATTTACAAATTTGATTTCAATTATTGTTATGAAGCTTGTGATGTACCATCATGATTACAACTAAAGGTATTTACCTCATGTCAACAAAAATCTATGTTCGAATAAAAAATACTAGTGTTTTTGTTTACATAAAAAGAGGGAAATTAAAACTTTAGTCATTTAGATCTTATGTATTGAAAAACAGGTTGAGAATCCTTCAAAAGGACCAAAATCAATTGTGTTAAGAATACATTAAGAAAATCAGCAGTAAAAAATGTCCAGATCATGGGTAATGTGAAATTTGGCATAAGCATGTGCAGAAATGACCAAATCTCTCAAAACATTGCTGCAAAATGATGCTGGAATAAGTATTCCTTCAATAAATACCTCCCAGTGAGTATTTCAGTACTTATGTATGGGAAGGGTAAAAAGGGAAGAAGAAAATTACAAAAACTCAAAAGTGTGTTTATCTCAAAACTTATGAAGTAAAGAGTATAAATATAAAACACTTAAGAGTACAAAAATAGGGTGGACAATGGTCATCAAGCAACTGTGTGCATTCATTGGTACAGGGAAGTTCAGATAAAAATAGTATCACCAGTGATTAAACTTAAAAGAGGACTAGACAAGTTTTGCAGAATCATCACATGGTAACAAACGTATGTGAACATGTCTCCTCATTTTTGCAATCAACTGACAAGGAAATGGTTCCAAACAGTGGTCAAAATGCATTTACAACAACTTACTATTTTCCTAAATTTGAGATTGATGTGATCATGATCCTATAACAAGTCATATTTGAAAATATACCAGTTCCTATTGATGATGTTTTCAGAAAAACCTTTAATTTTTTAAAAAAAAAAGGTCTTTCTCAAATAAAGCAGGATATATCATTCCTTATTTTTTTTCCTTAAGAATGATATATTTTGAACTTTTACTTATTTTTGATAACAAAAGTTTCAAACACCTGTCTGGATGTAGAACCCTTATTTCTGGTGATATTATCCTTGAAAATGGATCAAAAAGGAATTGGTACAAGTGTCAAGGTCATGTCAAACTCAAGTTTGTTTTAACACTTATCAAAAGATTGATTGCTAACAGACCTTAAAATAATTGGCTACTCATGTTCTAATTCAAATAATATGAGACAAAATAAGTAGCCTTAGTAAAAGGGGTCTCCATCATCTGGGGTACTAAACCACTGTCAGGAATCTATAAAAGTTTCAAAACCTGTAATTGACATGTGGTAAAACCTTGAATGAAAATCTCTGTAAAAGCTGCTGACATATTGAACTTGACAATTTGCATCTAAAATGTATTTTGTTGAGGATAGCAATCTTGCAAATATTTCAGAATCACCATCAACAGATGTTGGACGTGATATTGTGATTACACAAGATAAAATCATCCTTTTCATCTGAACCAGTAGATGCTCAAAACAGTTGTCAAAAGTTTATTCAATGCTGCACTAACAGTTGCTGACTTTATAGTTTTTGAAATCCCTACCACTGTTGTGCTCAAACATCTGTTTCCTAAATACTGTCCACTGCTGAAAGTCAACCCCTGATCTTTCATTTTCTTGGCAAGCACTGATGCTCAAAATCAGTGTCTTATCCACTGATAGTAAAAATCACCCACTGCTCTCATATTGTTACCGTTGTAACCACTGATACTTGCTTCATCAGTGGTTCTCCAAAATAACTGTCCTCCATTATTCATCTTCTCATCAGAGGTTGGCACGTGGTCAGTTTCTAGCCATCAGATCTTTGTAACCGCTGCCACATTAGTATTCACTTTTTCCCTAAATAAAACCCTGTCCAAAACCCCAAACAGGGTTTATCACTGTCGAATTGAATACCAAAATTCTCTTCTCAAAGCAGTTTCCAACCTTCCATCCCAAATCATCCTTCGTTCTTCTTCATCAAGATGACGAAATCAAAATCAAAATCAAAATCATCCTCATCTTCCAAAGAGGTCACTCAAATGGCCGCTGAACCCATTGAAATCCCATACAAATCTCCTCACAATTACTTGGGTCTACTCACAAAACCCACTACCACCAACACTTTCGATTCCATCATCGACATCATGTCTGCATCAAAGTACAAAACTTTGCTAACAGCAGATACTCCAATCTATCAACAAACCCAGAGAGAGTTTTGGAAAAATGCTACCTTTGACAAACAAGGCGAGAAAGTCATAGCCATCAACTCTTCCATACAGGTAAAACGATTCAAATTACTCCGTAATCCATCTCAGAAGTCTTTAAACTCGATGATCAGCAAGGTAAAACTTCTTTTCTTAAAAGCGAGTTGAAAATTGACTTTCTTGAAAGAGGGTATGCAGATACAATGATGAAGAGGGATACCTTACAAAAAGGTTTCTTCCCTCCCGCAACAAGGTTTTTATTTCATACCCTCCTAATGTGTGTTTCAAACAAAACCACTGCTTTTAATGAAATACCATTAAAGATTCAAAACCTGGGATATGCTATTCTTCAAGACGAAAATTTCAATTATTCCCAGGAAATCTTTAATGATTTGGTTAAAAATGTTGAGAAAAAGCCATTCTTACTCTTTCCAATATTTCTAAGTTATTATTTTGAAAAGAAATTTAGTAAGGATGATGCTCATGTAATAAAACAAGGTGACTCTTTTCAAATAACCAGCTTAACTGCTGAAACTTTTACAAGAATGTCAACACCTTGCAAAACACAAGTAGAGGTGCCTGAGCAGAATTTAGCAGCTACCACTGCTCCTCAGGTATCTGCTGCTGAGCCCACTACTCAAGGTGATCAAAGCAGCAAAACAACTGTTTTGAAACCCACACCTACAATCCACAAAAAGCCAAAACAAAAGAATACTCAAAAACCCCCCAAACCTATCAAAAAGGCAACTCTGGAGGATGAGATACCAGAGCAACTGCCAGTGACAGCACAAAAGTCACAAGAAACCACTGCTGCTACTTCCTCACAGCAGTTGGTAGAAATATCTCATCCCATGGCTGAAACTCCTCCTGTTTCTTCTAAAAAAGAACAGGTTGTACAAATAGGGACACCACAATATGATGCTCTGGAATCACTTGCTTCCATCATCCACAGCCCAATGCCCAGGGCCAATTCTCTTTCCACACCCAACCACACATCCACAATTCCCCCACCAACTAAATTATTGTTGGATGCTATTGATCTGAACCAGGCACAAACCAGTCCTTCTCAATCACCTATCAATGAGAATATACTTCAACAAATGACTGGGTCTGATGTATCAATCATATCTAACCCACCAACAAGACCTGAGGAGGTTACACCCCTTGAGTTACAAGTAACTCTTGGTGGTAGTCCAAGTGAAGCAGCCACTACAAGTGTTGAACCCACTGGTTTACATTTGGACAGTGGTTACATCAATAAGACTTCCTTGAAGGCAATTCCTTCTATAGCACCTCTGATATCCACCAGTGAGTTTGTTTTACCCTCTGGTACAATCAAAAGGCTATCAAGTGTTGAAGGAAGAAGACCCTAGTACCAAGAAAAAAGGGGCATCAGTGGTTAATGTCTGGAGTACACTCCCTGCATCAACCACTGTTACAACCACTGCCAGTGGGAATCAGATGATCCCATTAAATTGGGTGATGATTTACAATATCAGGAATTGACGGGGAGAATTGACAACCTTGAAACATCTGTTGCTGAAGTAAAGGATATGGTGCAACAGCTGTTAAAAGCTCAAAATGCATAACCCACTGCTGTTCCAGCTCAAGCACCTGCACAACCTGCACCTGCTACAAATGAGCTATGGAATTTATTTCAACCCCTGCTCAAAAAACAAAGACAGATGGCAGATCAGCAACACGCAATATATGTGCAAGAATTGAGAAACATTATTGAATCAAGGTTTAGAAATACTCAAGCAGACATCAAGGCTATAAAGGCCTACATCCTAAGCACCACTGGCAAAGCTCCTCCCACTGTTCTTTTCATTGATAAACTCCCTTCAGATAATGCCAAAAAGGGGGAGAAAATCAAACAGTGGATAAAGAAGGGAATTGATGATGGTCTGTATATTGAACCAGAAAAAGAAAATATGACTAAAAACATCCCCTTGCCAGATGGTAGTAAGAAAATTGATGTTACTACAAATGCACTTGCAGAAGCAAAAGCAAGTGTTAAAAGAGATAGAGAGGCTAAGGATAAAGCCAGGTGGGAAAAGGAGAAAAGAGCTTACATGGAGCTGAATGCACAGGGTACTTCTGAGCCAAAGGATGATGAAAATCCTAAGGATGAAAAGAAGAAGCCCACTAGATAAGTGAGGGAACCCAAATCCATACCATCCAGACCCACAAAGCATGCCTCCAAACCACCTCTCAAAGGCTCCAAACCTCAAACCACCAAATCTCAAACTTCCACCCAAACCACTGCCACCATTCCAAAACACACCACAACCACTGCCCTACAACTACCACCTAAAATCATCACTTCAACTACATCACCACCCACCAAATCACCACCTGCTGAAAAGCAGAAGATATATACTGACACATCAGTAGTTGTAATGACAACAGAGGTTGAAACACCAGTTGTTTCAACAGCTGTTTGCCAGCCATCTACCACTGCTCTCACCATTTCAACAATCATCATACAACCAAAACCCCCTTCACCCAAAAGGCTTTATACAAGGAAAAAGAAATCTCATGAGGGTAATGATGATATACCAGCACCCATTCCTTTATCCTCCGCACCTTACAATGTTGTCGAGCCACAACCATCCACTCCACCAACTCTAGTCAAAGCAATAAACCCGGCTAACCTTGTATCCACTACTACAAGTTATCCACTGGAATTGGGAGCTATAAAGGATGAGATGAGACAATTCTATACAGAAGATGATCCTTCAAAAAGAAAATTTCCTTCTCTCATGGGCTTGAGGAAACCAGAAAATATGGATGCATATCTAAAGCTCAAAGCCAGGCAAGCAGATATAATAGCCAGAATTGAATGCAAAGATCAAGGTGACAAAGGCATTTCAGAAAGAATTGAATTTTTACTCACTAAGGTCAAACAAATGGAAGATTATGCAAGAGACCTAAGCAAAGATATGTCAAATCTGCCACCTGGAGCCGTCCTACAAAAGGAAATGAGAAAGGATTATCTTGCATTTATTATGAGAGAAAAATTTTATCCAGCTGATGAAGAACAATTCAGTGAATCAGGATGATCAAGAATGATCCAGGTATGAAAAAGACAACTCCAAACTGGAGCAAATACAAAAAGGCCATTGATAAACTTACTACAGAATACAAGAGGAAGAAACAAGAGCGGGTGGATGTAAAGGTTGGACATGCCAAAGCCATAGCAAAATGGACAAGGCAATACACAGATGAGGCTTATGAAAGGCTTAAGAAAAGAAGGATGACAGATTCTGACACTCCAAAGAAGCCTGACTACAAAAAGCCAAAACAGCAGATCAAAACTTCTGAACCACTGATCACATCAGCAGATGTTTCAGTCACTGAGCTAGAACAAAGAAAAAGGAAAGATCAGATTGAACAAGAAACTACAGAAGACATAGCTGCAGCAAATGAAATCATAAAAAAGGCTTTCAAACAAATGTCAGCTGAAAACTATGAAGCAGAAAAAGTTCGGAGTACTGATCATGCTTAAAACTCTGAACTATCAAAAGCTCAGAGTAATGATCAGGCTGAAAACTCTGAACCACCAAAAGCACAGAGTACTGATCAACAAATTCTCACAAGGCCACAATCCCCCAACTCATCAGTAAATAAACCTCTCCCAAGAAACCCATTGGGTTCAAAAATACTAAAATGGATGTCTGATCAAAAGACCCATGTATTAACCCTGTTCAGATCCAATAGAGAAGTAAAGCACATATCAAGGGAACAAGCACTGGGCCTGAGTGTTGAAGATCTACAAGATCTCCTTGAGCTTATACTGTGTAGGGATGAGGAGGATACAAGTTCTATGAATTTTGAATTGCAATTTAAAGGACAAGTTAGGGAACTTCTGATGAGACAATAAAGATCCAGAATAATGAAGGGTTTTGGCATTATCTGTTCCAGGGGAGATTGTTGGGATTGAACCCTATCAGAGGACCAGATAATAAGAGCCAAAACTGGATCACAACAGTGGATTCATAATAAGCAGCTGTTTGCATTAAACTTTCCCCTTGAAAGTGGTTATAACATCTGATGTCCTCTATCCACTGTCCGTATACAACAGCTGCTGTCCTTCAAACTGCTGATGAAGCCCTGAAGACTGTTAAGAAGTAAACACTGCTGGTTCAATCTACTGATGCTAAAGGACTGCCCACTCAAGGACTGATCAACCTTGAGGAAAGCACTGATGAAAGGAGAAAGCAGTAGTTTAGTATGTCACTTGTTTTGTATAAAGTCAGTGGTTAAGATTAGCAGTGTTTGTATATGTATCAGTGGTTACAGGTTGTTAGGTTGTTAGATGTCGCTTTCATGGTGACGTCAGCTGAGATGCTTCAGTGGTTTGGTTTGCCTATAAATGGAGCAGTACCCTGTACTGTTACATTTGATGGACTGAGTGAGTTCTTCTCCTCTGATCCAATCCTTTCATCTTGTGCAATCAACCATGGAGTATCAGGCTGAGGGGGAGTTTAGTTTATAAGCATGCTTTATAATCTTTTGATTTGTATTGTAATCATTCGACTCAATGAAAAGCATGTATTTATCAAAACTATTTTCCTCTTTGATTGTGTTTACAAAGTTTGTTTTTCATTTCCGCTGCACTTAAACTCTGTTCATTTCTATTGATTTGTTCAAATTATACAAACAAACACAATCATGGGAGCGTCCGATCCTAACAAACTGAACATTTGAAGCCTGAAATATTCAACACAAACACAATGTTAAACAATTTGAACAATTTTCAAAACAACACATCATTCAAACGAAATGGTTTCAAACGGAATGTCACTTCAAACGAAATGGTGTTTTGAAGCGAAATGGCAGTTTAAAACGAAATGGCTTTTTGAAACGAAATGACATGTTTGAAGCGAAATGGCCTGTTTGAAGCGAAATGGCCATTTGAAGCGAAATGACTCATCATTTCGTTTGAAATCACCTTTTCATTTCGTTTGAACTGATATGTTTGAACAAAAATTTTCTCATGATCTGATAATGAAATTGAAAACCTAGACATGTTCTAGAACAGATTCCGACTACATGGGTGTGTTTTATATCCATTTTATCCCACAAAATCAATTTAGATCTAAGTTCGAAGTTCAGTTCATCTGGGTTCAACCGATCAAAGACTTTCTGTTACAAAATTGAAACCCTAGATCTAAACAATAACATATTCCGAAAACACACAGATGTGATTATTGTTCATTTTAGTTCACAATCAAGCCCTAGATCTAAGTTTGAAACATCTGTTCTTCGACGTTCATACGAAAACATACAGATCTGGGTCAAATCAACACAAATCTCACCTTTCCCGTGATCTAAGTTGTGTAAACCAACTTAAATATGGATTACGAACAACAAACTGACAATAATCTGGCTTGAAACAACGAAATTTGTGATTTCGCTTGAAATCGCCTGAGACAGTGACTTTGAAGCGAAATGGTGAAACTAATCGTTCAAACGAAACGGGACCCCTTTATATAGATGTGCCTATTTCGTACAAAATGGGCAATGAGGCAGTTCAAGCAAAATGATCAGTTGAAACGAAATGGCCATTTCGTGTGAAATGGTCATTTCGTTTGAAATTTCAATTTTTCAAACTTTTCAAATTTATAACTTTTTGACTTTTTACCATCACACCCAGATAACCAAGTCCAAGTTAATGACCCTGGTCAACTGTTTAGCCTGCCAAGTCCAAGTTAATGACCTTGGCTGACTAATTTATGAAGTTTGCTGACTTTCTGAAACAGATTTAAGTTCAATTTAATGAACTTTTAAACTTTTCAAGTAATTACCAACACCTTTTCACAAACTTTTGTTTATCCAACCCTCATGATCCAAACTTGTTTAGCACTTTGAGACTTTGATCATCAGATCCCCAACGTTCGTTGTCGAAAATAAGATGAAAAACAAATCTTTTTGGATTTTAAATTTTGCTAAACAAACAGGAAATGTTTTTGATAAACAATAAACTATACACACATATTTTTGGTGAGTGTGTTAGGGGATCATATCAGCTGCTGACAAGATACAAATACCGTTAAGCTTTGATTTCATTCTCAGCATTAAACAATTCACAGTGATTGCCGATATACTGATCCAGTTTAAATTCTCACACAAATTTCAATCTGTTCAGGATACGAATTTAGTGTTTTAAAGGCTTAACTTATACGAGTGTACCATCTCAGAATATACTCCCATATCCAGACCACTATATTCAGTCTTACAGGTGAGTGCACACTAATGATATCTGTAATGGGTGAAATGCGAGGCCATGAGAGCTCAGGCTATTGCTTCCGCAAAATCAGAGAGATGACGGCTCGACTTTAGGTGGGTCCCCTTTAGGGATCTTCTTTACAACAACACATGATTAGCATTTTTCAATGTTTCATCATTTTTTATGCTGAGGGGAGGCTTTATGAATAAAGCAGTGCAGAGTATTATACGAGGACTACGCTATTGCTTCCGCAAAATCAGAAGTCCTGGTATAATACCCCAGATATCATCACGTACAAAGACCTAGTATGTCAAAAATAGAGTCTTTCAAACAGGATTTCAGGGGTTACCTATATATCCTGGAGATGTTCCCCACGTATAAGCAAGTAATGATTTAGGTTTATATCCCAAACAAACTTACTGAATGTGTAAAAACCTATCGGCACCTCATCAGCGAGACTACTTAACACATTTTAAACTATACATTTCTTTAGCGTACTGCATCTGTCTAGCTGATGTACTATCATTTCCCCTTTTTACACAAACTCTTTTTCAGTTTTTCAATGTTTTTGGATTTTGAAATTTTATCATGTTTTTGTATTTTCTGCAAACTTTCTCCCTCTAAAAACAAAAACATATTTTTGTGTTTTTGGTTTTATCAAAAGCAGAAAATAAACTGTACAGAAACTTGACAACAAGACGTGGATCACTTCTGATCGCCGTCCACCTCGGCTTCACACTCTATTACCCTCCCAGAAAACAAAATTTTCAACCCATTCAATTTTAAAAGATAGTTAAATCTTGATCTATCAAACGGTTTTGTGTGAAAATTAGCCTTCTGATCATCGGTGTGAATATGTTCAATTCGAATCAATTTCTTCTCGTAGCAATCACGGATGAAATGATGCCGAATTTCAATATGTTTTGTTTTAGAATGGTGAACCGGGTTTTTAGTTATGTTTATAGCTGCCTCATTGTCCACATAGATTGGCGTGTCCAAGAACTGCAAACCAAAGTCCCTCATCTGCTGCTGGATCCAGAGGATCTGAGTGCAACAGCTGGAGGCTGAGACGTATTCAGCCTCACATGTTGAGAGAGCGACTGAGGTTTGTTTCTTGCACTGCCAGGTGACTAGTCGAGTTCCAAAGAACTGACAGTCAGCAGTTGTGGATTTTGCATTTTGCTTGCAGCTTCCAAAATCAGAATCAGCAAAACTAGAAAGAGAAAAGTCACCAGACTTAGGATACCACAAGCCGATGCTTGGGCAGCCTTTAAGATACCGTAAAATTCTCTTCACAATCGTCAGGTGTGACTGTCTCGGGCTGGACTGATATCTGGCGCATAGACAAGTTGGATACATGATATCCAGTCTGGACGCAGTCAGATACATTAAGGATCCAATTATTGACCGATAATACGTCTCATCCACCTTGTCACCGTTTTCGTCTGGACATATCCCATGATTTTGAGCCAGGGGGTTGATGTTGGAGTAGATTCAGACATGTTGAACTTTTCCAGCATATCATTCACGTATTTTGTTTGATGGATGAAGATTCCTTCAGGCATTTGCTCAACCTGTAGCCCTAGGAAGAACTTCATCTCCCCCATCGAACTCATCTCAAATTTCTTTTTCATAACCTTCTCAAACTCTTTGCACAAATCGTCATTTGTCGATCCAAAGATTATGTGATCAACGTAGATCTGCACGATTAATAGATGCCCTGAAACCTCTTTTGTAAACAAAGTGCTATCTACCGTCCCTCTGATGAACCCGTTGGCCAGCAGATGTTGGGAAAGCGTCTCGTACCAGGCTCTCGGGGCCTGGTGTAGTCTGTAAAGCGCTTTATCAAGAAGATAGACTTTGTTTTTGTGCACTGGATCTGTGAACCCCGGTGGTTATCCAACGTACACTTCTTCTTTGATTTTTCCGTAAAGGAATGCAGATTTAATATCTAATTGGTAGACTTTGAATCCTTTCCAAGATGCGAATGCCAGGAAGATTCTAATTGCCTTGAGCCGAGCAACAGGCGTATACACTTCTGTAAAATCGATTCCTTCTTGCTGACTGAAACCTTGTACTACCAAACGTGCTTTGTTTCGAACAATTACCCCTCGATCATCCCGCTTACACTTAAAGACCCACTTGGTCTTGATCAGCTTTTGACCTTCCGGGAGATCCACCAATCTCCATACACCAAGTTTCTCGAACTGCAGTAGCTCTTCCTGCATAGCATTTACCCAGCTTTCCTCAGTTAAAGCTTCTTTATAAGTTCTTGGCTCAACCTGCGAGATGAAACATTTCAGTGAGAATTCTTCCTGTAAAGGAGCTACAGAAGAATAAAAACATGTAAGGGATTTGTTGATTTGATCTCGCGTTTTAACTCCACTATGAAGATCACCAATAATTTTCTCTGAAGGATGATAAGACAAGGTTCTTGGCATGACTGAGTCAGGCACACTCACTTCCGATTGCAAATTGGTAATGTCTTGATCACCCGTGTGATCAACAGCTTCTGACGTTGCAATATTTGGTTCCTCATCAAAGATCGGATCGACTTCCGATTCTGAGTCATCGGAATGATCAAATACTGGAGCTGGTTCTTCTGGAGGTTCGTGAGCAGTTCCACTTGGACCGGCCTCGTGATTGTTTGAACCCTCGGTGGGCGGAGAAACTACTAGCGGTCTAGGCACTTGTTCTTGTGACATAGATTGCTGATATTGGTACAATAGTGCTAGTTCCTCCTCACTTGGCTCAGTCGCAATTGGAAAGACTCCCAGGGTTTATCGTAGTCAAAAAGCAATCTTTTTCTGGGAAGTTGTGCCGGAGCAGTAAATTTCTGACAATCAACATGCTGAACCTGTATAATCCTCCCCAAGCATGGAACAAACACTCTCTTCAGTGGGCTCGCATATCCTACAAAAAAACCTTCGTTATCCTTTGCACCAAATTTTCCATCCGGATCAATAAATGTACAACGTGATCAGAACGGTTCTAAGAATTTCAAATTTGGTTTATAGCGATGTAGCAATTCAAAGCAGGTTTTCTTG
Source organism: Helianthus tuberosus (assembly GCA_030545235.1). NCBI lineage: Eukaryota > Viridiplantae > Streptophyta > Magnoliopsida > Asterales > Asteraceae > Helianthus > Helianthus tuberosus. The sequence goes on from CM060408.1 coordinate 77,425,665, forward strand.
TATTTCTTTACTGTGAGAACACGGTTTAACGTATAACATGCTGCTGCAACTGCTTCACTCCAGAAGAATATTGGTAATTTGGAAACGGCTAGCATAGTTCGAGCTCTTTCAATCAGAGTGCGATTCTTTCGTTCGGCTACACCATTTTGTTGTGGAGTATATGGTGCACTGAATTCATGAAGAATTCCTTTCTCATTGCAATACTCGAGCATGCGGTTGTTTTTAAACTCCGTTCCGTTGTCGCTTCGAATTCTTCTGATCGGCAGTTTGTACAGCATCTCCATCTTTTTGAACAAAACCATCAACGAATCAAACATTTGGTCTTTACTTTCAATACACATCACCCATGAAAATCTGGTAAAGTCATCAGTGACCACCAGACAATACAAATCTCCACTTACGCTCTTCACATTAACTGGTCCGAAAAGGTCCATGTGGAGCCTTTCAAGCGGTACCCTGATAGAGTTCAACAGCTTCTTTGGGTGTGTCTTCTTTGTTTGCTTCCCCTTTTTGCATTCTACACAATCATCATTCAGATGAAAATTCTTCAGATTTACGCCTTCAACAAGATCATTGTGTACTAAGTAATTCACTTTTCTCACATGAATGTGTCCCATCTTACGATGCCACATTCTTGACTCTTTTTCAGTTGCTTTTGTTTTAGTTACAAAACATTTTGGTTTCATGTCTGTTGTTGTTGCGATGCTCATATCTAGGACATACAAATCGTTTTCCCGTGGAGCTCGCATCAACACCATATCTTCTGGAATTTTAAAACCAGGTTTTTTGATCAAACATTCATTTTTTGTAAAATGTACTGTGAACGAATTGTCACAAATATGCGATATGCTCAACAGATTTTTTTCAAGTTCAATGATGTAGTTCACTTTGTCAAATGTTACAACTCCATTGGTAAGAATTCCTTCACCAACGATTCTTCCTCCCTGATTTCCCGCAAATCCAACATATCCTCCGTTAATTGATTTGACATCATAGAGCAATGCTAACATTCCCGTCATATGCCTCGAGGTGCCGCTATCCATGATCCACTTGGAGATTATCGACCTCGGAAGCCCCTACACACATAAAAAAAATTTTAGTTGAACAATGATGCCCAAGATTTCTTCAAATTTGGAACACTTCCAAATACAAGATCAAAAGCTACATCAACTTTTGGAATGTTGAAAACAACATTTGGAACAACAGATTTTGACTATGATTTTAGATCTCCCTCCTTGATTGGTGGGAATTCCTCAATCAGTTTGTCCAATTCAAACTCAAGTTTCTCAACATCGGTTGCAAACACTTTTGATTCAGATTTTAATTCCTTTTCCATCTTCTTTTCTTCAAACGATTGTTTCGGTTTTTCCACCCATGATTGGTTTTGAAAAATCTTCGTTTTGGGATAAACCTTTGAAGTCTTTAGAGATTTTGAAGATTCACCAATCTCAAAGGTTGATTTTGGCTTGTCCTCGGACTTCAAAGATTCACCGCTTTTCAAGATACGCACGGGGGAAATCATCGGTGTTTTTCCCTTAACATCATTTGAAGTTTTACCCTTAACATCATTTGAAGTTTTACCCTTAACATCATTTGAAGTTTTAGGTTTAGGTTTCTGGAAAACTGGTTTTTCAATCTTCTTAACACACTGTTTGGCCATATGACCAATTTCATTGCAGCGGTAACAAATTCTTTTGTCATATTCGACAAAAGTTGATCTGTTGGTCTCATCTTTCAACTTTTTGGCTGCATTGAAATCGTCAACTGCTTTCTGACTAAAAATATAATCTTTTTCAGCAACTGTGTTCTTTCCCGCAACAAATACATCACTCATTTTATCTTTTGGTTTGACATCCTTCTTAGCCATTTTCTTTTCAAAACCAACACCTTTTCTTTTGAAATCGTTTCCATTTCTTTTGTTTTTACCACCGTTGTCCACCCACTCTTTCTTTCCCGAGTTGTTTGGTTGTTGTTTCACAAAAGATTTTTTCGGTTTTGAAAGAAATGTGTAACATTCCCCAAAATTTTTAATTATATATATATATAAACTTATGTTATTAAAAGGATGCATCATGGGTAAGTTAACCAATGGAAATATGAGGTATTTTGGGCAAGTGTAGGAACCATTTAATAATTAAATTATAAAATACATTATATTTGAATCTACTCTGTTTTTAATGAAACTTGTTTCAAAATATAGACAAAAATATTCTAGTTCTAAAGACATATTTGTTGTTTTATAAAACGTCATATCTTAGAAGTTATAAGCGCCAAATAAATGAAGAAGTTAAATTAATTATAATAAATAAATAATAATATAAATAAGAAATTGTAAAATGAAAACTTAAATTTCATGTATACCTATACATTATATTCAATAATGATAATAATAATAAACTAACTAATATGGAATCCTACGTATGCATTTTTAAAATAGATGCATGCAATTTAATTAATGCACAATGGGATACGTGGAAGGTAAAAGCGTTAAGACTAAGTTAGAACTTTAGTATAAATAGGATGATCAGATTCATATTTCATGTCTACTTCTAGCTCTCTTAATGTCACTTCATATATACCTTATTTTCCTAGTAATTCACCCCTAATAATAATAAAGCCCTGCCCCGTTTTAAGTGTTTTAACCCTTGATCACTGATACCCTGTCCAAGTGATGTAGGGCCCCGTAACGTATGTCAAGGCTCTGCCTAAATTCGTTGGGGTTATGTCTCATGACGTAGGGATAAAGTAGAATTTGGTCACTAAACTTAATGTGAGTGCACTATATATTTTATTAAATAACCCAGGAGCTATACCCAAAATATAACCACTGTCCTAACACACCCCTGACACCCTACACTTTCTAAAATACATACCATACGTGAAAACTGAGCCCGAAATACAATATATAAATTAAAAATAAGAAATATTAAGTTGAGGCGGGCCGCATAGGACCCACCCCAACCTTACGCGGGCGGTATGAAGGTTGAAACCTGAATTCGTTGATTCTTTAAGTTCAAGCGGGCCGCGTAAACTCTTGCTCCGTTCTTCGCGGGCCGCGACAGCTATAAGATAAGGAGAAACCCGGTGCTGACACGTGTCGATGACTCAGCGACCATTTGCCACCCTAGCTGCCCTCGCGGGCCGCGTAAACCTTCCCCTCATCTTACGCGGGGTGCGACAAAGTGCTGGATCAGCACTATAAATAGGATCGATGAGCTTCAGTTACAATTCGTTCATTCTTCATTTCTCAATCACAATTTCTGAATAGAAGGCATAATACTCGGGTATTATACCCCCTAATTAGCGAGGTTCTGCCCCGTTGTAAGTATTATAACTCCAGTTTCGTAATTGATACGCTGCCCGATTGATTTAGGGTTCCGTAACAACTGTCGTGGTTCTGCCCGACGTAGTTGTTGGAATGCCGTCTCGGGGAGGGTATCATTAATATTTTCAAAGGGTTATGATACTAACCTATGTACATTTGTATAAATTATAGATTATTCCCAGGAAACTCTTACGCGAAGTCTAAGATAGCAATGTGAGTAATCTCCTTTTTGTTAACAGTTTTTACAAAACCTTAACTATTTTACAATGCAATTTAGCAGTGATTGAGTCTTTGTAGTTCTTCAATTACTGCCGGTATGTTGGGGTTTTGTATACAAAATTTACTACACTGTGAGTAGTAAGTCAAGGTTGACAGTACGTTACCATTGGACAATGAGTTAGCCAATGTGTAATATGACCCACAAGTCAGTGGATTGATAGTACCAAATGGAGTAATTGTGTAGACATAAACAATGTGATCGCTCTCAATACTGTTCACTGTGACTTTTTATTTAAACTTGATTAAACTGGGATTCACTCACCAGTATTTCCTGCTGATAAAATGTTTTAAAAACGTGTTTCAGGTAACTTAGTGTGAAGCCAATAAAAGCCAGCTGGAAAGCACTGAAAGGTTTGGAAAAGTGGCAATAAAGTTACCTAAAATAAAATAGATGTTTTTATTAAATAAAATAGGATTTATTCCTATGAAAATGTGTGTACTGCAAACTTGGGTTTTTCCCATGTATTTGTATTTATAAAATATGGTGGTTTACTCTGATAAAATATTTCCTAACTACGGTCCTGATGAAATTTCCGCTGCCAAATTAATAAACTGATACCACCACAAACGAATGTTCGCGGTCGCCCGTTCCCGGGACAGATAAGGGGGCGGGAGTTGTGACAGAAGGTGGTATCAGAGCCTAGCCACTGGTTCAAGCCAAAGAAGTGTTCTGCTGACACTTAAATTTTAAATTATGTGTTAGGAAATAACTTATGTGATTATATGTTTTACATTATTTGACTATTTGTTAGTTTACAGTATGGGTAAGCAAAGAATTTCGGACATCTATCGTCAACTAGATAGTTCACCAAAAGATAAGGGAACCTCATTTCAACCAAATCCCTCAGGATACTCAGCAGATATTGAGGAAGGAATATTTATTCATAAGGCACAGTCTGAGAAACCATTTACCATTAAGAAGAGAAGTTGGATTATTAGCAAAAGTCGAGAGAAAATAAAGAAGTCACAACCAAAGGGAGCGATAATCAATCAGGAAATAAATACACAAACTCAGGAAGCAGACAATAATCCACCAGGGAAAAATGAATTAGATGAACAATGGGAAAATCTCCATATGTTAGCCACTACAACAGTAAATGCTAACTTATATTAAATAGTCGAACTGCCAAACCAGTACCAGCACCCATGCCACCTATGAGCTAGAAACTTTAAAGGAACTTTACCCATTAGATAACAACTTAGTAGAGACAGGAGATAGAATAAACCTTACATAAAAGCATGTTGAGCATAATACTTCTATAAGTTAGATAGACTAAAATAAGTTATGGATGCATAATCATTAGTATATTTTGAATTCCAGTTGTAGTAAATATATATATATAAGTCGCCATGTTCGCCGTTTTTAATCAATCTATTTTTATGATTATACCCAAATGTTTGTACTAGAAATTTGTCTGTGTTAATTAATACCACCCACACAAATAATATCATAATATACATCAAACTAAGTTAGTTATTAATAAAGCAGTCATGTTTATGATTCTCTTTTGAAACCAATCATTTACTTTGGTTTAAAATACATATTGAAATATATGGTATAAAGCTTTAAAACTTTGTAGTTTTAATAATATTGTTTCAAAATAAATTATATTTAGATAAATAAAACCGAAGCTATTAAATTAACCGAAAGGATTTTAAGAAGTAATAAAAATTTTAAAAGATTGCTTTAGTGGATCTAGCCAAAGCAAGTGTTGAAACCCAGGTGTACCAATTTACCACTCCATTTTATCCTTTCTGGTTTATAACTAGTTGACCATAAGACTTCATACTTTAATAATTTTGTGAAATAATTAATGTTGGGATTACTTAAAGGTTTCTATTGAAATACTTAGTAATAAAATAGATGGTTAAATGAATATGATGAGTATTCATGATTTAAATCATTTAAAAGTTTTTAAGAGATTTGGGTTGGTTGGACTATGTAGAAAGGCCTAACTAAACGTTGAAAGCATTTCTACAAATTATTAACATTAAGGTATATCCAGAATAGGTCTTATGCTTGGGAATAATTAATTACAAGATTAACCAGTCATATTAGTTACAGGATTGTGTATCCTAAAGTATAAAAAAAAAAATTTGATTTTGGTTTGTATGTTAGCACATGGTTTGTTGGTTTGCCTAAAGCCATAAATAAATTATTTTTATTAAGATGTTCTTTCTCAAAATAATTTATTAGTTTAAACTTAAATTTTTTTTGTAGTACATCTTTGGAGTATCTTTAACGAAATACTTGAGGGAAATATTCATTTTTCAAACAGGTGTTAAAGTTTGACAAAAAATAGAAATCCACTAGTACACATGGGTATCTATCTTACACGATTTTCGGTTGGAAAATAATTTGATATCTAAAATCTAATATAATTTTTTTTTCAAATATTCGACTCGTACAGTAAGTCAAATACATTTTTGACTTATATATTACACTTATAATTTTATAACTCATAATATTTGAGTTCATCCTTATCTTTTATATCATTAGTATAAAGATAAAACATTTTATAATGATATATGAATAGTATATTTTACTATAAGATAGTACAGTAAGTAAATGATATATTTTATATCTAAAAACTTAATAAAATATCATGGTGTAATAAATTCTAATAAGTGTAATATAGTATATAGAATAGTATATGCACTTATGTTATAAGCCCGTCGCGGATTTATTAAAATGTAACAAGGATATTAGATCTTTTTACTAGAATATGTATACAAATCATATCTTCTCATAAGTATAAGTATATTATACTATACGAAAATAATATACCGTATATTTTTGATCCTTGCACATATTCTTCTCAATCTTAAATGTATATTATAATTGATTCTTATAAAGGAAAATGTAGGAATGTGATAATTGGAATAGATACATAGACGGTTACTTGAGGAGAAATTATTAAGGTAACATAATTAGGGAGTCTGGTATAGTTTAACTCATTAGTTAAAAATGAAACTGTTCTTATGAGTCCAGAAAATTTATATTTTGAGTAATTCATTTCCCTAAACTTTTAATTCCAAAATATTATATTTGACAGAAATTTATTTCGATATACTACTTTTATAAAAAAAGGACAAAGTAAAGTCATGAAAATAAGCTTGATGATTGGTACCATCGAATGTATAGTTATTATTTATATATATATTTGTGTCTATATTCTGTAAAGTTTAATATTTAATAGAAATTTGACATTTTATACACATATATGCCTATACCCAATAATAATTTCTTGATGGTATACCCAATATAATATCTTCTGTGAGATAAACATAAGAAGAAATGTCATTGGTAATTCATATGCAAATATGAAGTTATTATAAGAATAAACCATGAAACCTACTATGTTTTAAAATGCCATCTGTATCAATAAAATATTCCTTGTAACGGAATCTAAGATTTTATATGCATAAATAAAATTAGCTGTAAGCATACTCTTCACATTTAACCGAACGATAGTGTCAATGGAGACAATGATATATTTGAAACTCCATTCTCCAACCAAAAGAAAACCACAACCAAAATAATATCTATGCTTAAATGAAAGAGTTGGGATATTGATATTCACTGGTAACAACCAGGACAATATTTAGACTTGAACCTAAGAAAAATGCCTTAGTATAAAGCTTTGAGATAAGCCAATTACTTGCATAGATAAAGTGTGATGGTTATTGGTATCCCGTGAGGATGATGACTAGAACAGTGCCTGTATGATAAATAAGCGATAACAACTGGCCACTGTTATTTCTTGTTTATTGATACTACTCGGTTCTAGAATATGATCCATCATGAGAATACTGATTTCCTTGTTTCTTGATACAAGCCATAATAAATGATGTACTTCTGAAATCATTATTTGAGAAGATTCTATTTATGGGAAATACTATGATAATTACCTCTCCGGTAAAACTGGGCATGGTGTGGTAGACTCTCCAGCTTGTCCGGGTGAGATGGGGTTACCTCTCCGGCGAGACCGGGTGAGATAGGGTTACCTCTCTGGCGAGACCGGGTGAGATGGGGTATATGTTATGATAATGAAATTCCCTAAATAATACCATGACCTGATGTTTGATCATGTTTTTGGAAATATGAATCTATTAAATACATTGACCTTATAAATGGTATGTATATTACCAGTATGTGAAATATATGATTATATAGACATGTATGTCTATGAGGAGATCCAAGACCATATTGATTGACAATTAGGGATAAATCACGAACAAGTGTGTCAATGATAATTTTAGATTTATTTATTAGGAATCTCTCGTATACGTCTCTAATTCCGATATCAAACACTATTTCGTTTGATCATCCGTCTCGAAATTCGTGTGACAAAATGAACGGAAGGAACTCTTTAGGTTGGAACGACATCAAAAGTATAAGAATTCCCCTTGCGATTATTGACGCATTAGGGAACCAATAACTAAAGATTGTGCTAAGACACAAAACATCTAAAACTTATGCTAACAGTAAGTTTAACTTCATTAAGAAACTCTTGAAAAGATAAGATTCTCAAAACATAGAGAATAGTTCTGGTCAAAGTAAGGTGGGATTCAAAACAATGACCAGAATATACATAGCACCTAGGACCGGTGACAAACCAAAAAGTATTTCTCTATATTTTAGTGAATCTCGAGGATGAGATTTAAAACAAGGTGGGGAGGATGTAACATTCCCCAAAATTTTTAATCATATATATATATATATATATATAAACTTATATTATTAAAAGGATGCAACATGGGTAAGTTATCCAATGGAAATATGAGGTAATTTGGGCAAGTGTAGGAACCATTTAATAATTAAATTATAAAATACATTATATTTGAATCTACTCTGTTTTTAATGAAACTTGGTTCAAAATATAGACAAAAATATTCTAGTTCTAAAGACATATTTGTTGTTTTATAAAACGTCATATCTTAGAAGTTATAAGCGCCAAATAAATGAATAAGTTAAATTAATTATAATAAATAAATAATAATATAAATAAGAAATTGTAAAATGAAAACTTAAATTTCATGTATACGTATACATTATATTCAATAATGATAATAATAATAAACTAACTAATATGGAATCCTACGTATGCATTTTTAAAATCGATGCATGCGATTTAATTAATGCACAATGGGATACGTGGAAGGTAAAAGCGTGAAGACTAAGTTATAACTTTATTATAAATATGATGATCAGATTCATATTTCATGTCTACATCTAGCTCTCTCAATGTCACTTCATATATACCTTATTTTCCTAGTAATTCACCCCTAATAATAATAAAGCCCTGCCCCATTTTAAGTGTTTTAACCCTTGATCACTGATACATTGTCCAAGTGACATAGGGCCCCGTAACGTATGTCAAGGCTCTGCCTAAATTCGTTGGGGTTCTGTCTCATGACGTAGGGATAAAGTAGAATTTGGTCACTAAACTTAATGTGAGTGCACTATATATTTTATTAAATAACCCAGGAGCTATACCCAAAATATAACCACTGTCCTAGCACACCCCTGACACCCTACACTTTCTAAAATACATACCATACGTGAAAACTGAGCCCGAAATACAATATATAAATTAACAATAAGAAATATTAAGTTGAGGCGGGCCGCATAGGACCCACCCCAACCTTACGCGGGCGGTATGAAGGTTGAAACCTGAATTCGTTGATTCTTTAAGTTCAAGCGGGCCGCGTAAACTCTTGCTCCATTCTTCGCGGGCCGCGACAGCTATAAGATAAGGAGAAACCCGGTGCTGACACGTGTCGATGACTCAGCGACCATTTGCCGCCCTAGCTGCCCTTGCGGGCCGCGTAAACCTTCCCCTCATCTTACGCGGGGCGCGACAAAGTGCTGGATCAGCACTATAAATAGGATCGATGGCCTTCAGTTACAATTCGTTCATTCTTCATTTCTCAATCACAATTTCTGAATAGAAGGCATAATACTCGGGTATTATACCCCCTAATTAGCGAGGTTCTGCCCCGTTGTAAGCATTATAACCCCAGTTTCGTAATAGATACGCTGCCCGATTGATTTAGGGTTCCGTAACAACTGTCGTGGTTCTGCCCGACGTAGTTGTTGGAATGCCGTCTCGGGGAGGGTATCATAAATATTTTCAAAGGGTTATGATACTAACCTATGTACATTTGTATAAATTATAGATTATTCCCAGAAACTCTTACGCGAAGTCTAAGATAGCAATGTGAGTAATCTCCTTTTTGTTAACAGTTTTTACAAAACCTTAACTATTTTACAATGCAATTTAGCAGTGATTGAGTCTTTGTAGTTCTTCAATTACTGCCGGTATGTTGGGGTTTTGTATACAAAATTTACTACACTGTGAGTAGTAAGTCAAGGTTGACAGTACGTTACCATTGGACAATGAGTTAGCCAATGTGTAATATGACCCACAAGTCAGTGGATTGATAGTACCAAATGGAGTAATTGTGTAGACATAAACAATGTGATCGCTCTCAATAATGTTCACTGTGACTTTTTATTTAAACTTGATTAAACTTGGATTCACTCACTAGTATTTCCTGCTGATAAAATGTTTTAAACACGTGTTTCAGGTAACTTAGTGCGAAGCCAATAAAAGCCAGCTGGAAAGCACTGAAGGCTTGGAAAAGTGGCAATAAAGTTACCTAAAATAAAATAGATGTTTTTATTAAATAAAATAGGATTTATTCCTATGAAAATGTATGTACTGCAAACTTGGGTTTTTCCCATGTATTTGTATTTATAAAATATGGTGGTTTACTCTGATAAAATATTTCCTAACTACGGTCCTGATGAAATTTCCGCTGCCAAATTAATAAACTGATACCACCACAAACGAATGTTCGCGGCCGCCCGTTCCCTGGACTGATAAGGGGGCGGGGGTTGTGACAGAAGGCATTGTTGTTAACTTCCGAAATGTCAATTTCTACAAGTTTGAACACTTTTCAACATTTTCCATTCTTGCATTCTGAATTGGATACTCAAAATCAGAATAGAGTTTGTCAGTTCCGGTCATTGTGTAAACCACAATGATCGAATCATCATTCACAACTTTATCTGATTTTGGTATGAATTTGTCCAGAAAATTTCCATCATCTTCAGAATCAGAATTTGAATTCTCCAAATGAGTTTTAGCTGTACCGAAATCTGAGTTATCACTTTCTTCATCTAACACTTGGTCAACAGCAGTTTTAATCACTTGTGACTCGTTGTCAGTGTCGTATGGAGAGAATGTAACATCAATGTTCTCTGGTAACTCATTCTCAACAGTTCTCAACTTTAGATTCAAAGCTGCTTCCACCCCATCTGGATATTTCTGTGTGTAATGATTCCACATTGGGGGTGGAACATTTTTGAAAACAGGTTTAGCATCAGGTTATTGAGGAACAATTTGATCAATGACATAAGATGAAGCAACATAACTGATCAATTTCTTATCAACTCTTTCTGTTTCAATTCTCATTAATTCAAGTTCCTTTTTCAAAGATGCAATTTTGTCCAGAAGAATGTTAATTTCCATTTGTTTATCCATCACTGTAGCTTTAAACAAATTAGTAGCTTTATCATTTTCTAAACTTTCCTTTTGAATAATTTTGATTGAACGTGCTAAAGTGTCATAGGCTTCTTTTGCATCATTAAGATCAAATTTTACTTCGTCAGTATATTTTTTCAATTCCTGAAATTGTTTGTCTTTTTCAAGACAATCCATGCAGGGTTTTGAACAGTTTTTGCATGGAGTTTCAGAAATCTGATTATCTTTTTCAGAAACATTTTCATCTTTATCAATTTTAATATCTGGTTTACCAAACCCGTCAGACTCAGACTCTGATTTTTCTCCTGATTTGATATCCAGATTTTCTGATTTGAACTCAGACTCCTTTTCGACAGACTCCTTTTCGATTGACTCTGTTTTGACAAACTCCATTTTGCCAGACTCAGAATCTTGAGTTTTGTCTACCACTTTCAGCTTGCCCATCAACGCCTTGTCAGCTATCTCCTTCAAAGTTTCTTCATTCATCTCTTTAGAAACATCTATGATTTCTTCAACCGGAGCTTTTTCGACGTCATATTGTGGACACAAACCTGTAGTTGGCTCGCTGAAGAATCCTGCAAAAGAATCAAACATGTTAGGATGCATTATGGATTTAAAAGAACTAGCAATAATCTCATGTTCTGATTGATAATAATAAACTTCTGCTGCTGCCTCTTCAAGCTCTGCCAAACTCTCTTCACTCATCACTTCACCGACATCCTCAGCTTCAACCACACATTCTGGTTCTTCAACAATCTCTGCCATCATAGCAAGACCCTCACCAGGAATATAATTATCCCAACTAAACCCTTCTGCAACCTTCTCGTCATCCTGATTAACCAAAAGAGCCTTTTCTGGTTTGTTTTCAATTTGAGGTCTTTGATTGAATGGCTGCTGACTATTTTTGTGATAGATTGCTTGTCGGTAATAGTCATTTGTGAAAGGATTCTGATGACTGTTTACTTCCCAGTTTGGACACTCGCGTTTGAAATGTCCTTTTTCTTTGCATTTGAAGCACATAACTTTCTCTTTATCAAATCCAAGCTTTTGATCAGGTCCTGAGACACTGTTTCGTCCGGTTATTTCCATAAATCTTTGTGCTCTCCTCACTAAGCTCGCCATACATCACTTGATATCAATAATGTCACACCCCGACCGCGTAAAACAACAAATCGCGGCGGAAACATCGGGGCGTGTTGCAACAGAATTAATGTTTCATAACCATGGATATCAAAAGTGTTTCGTTTTATTAAACATTGAGTAATTACATCGTCTGGAAATCTAATTACACTATTTAAACATAGTCTATCATTGTTATTGAGTCACTAAGGCCTTGTCCAGTCCTATGTGAGCATGCATCTTATCAATCGATATCATCCAACAATACCTGAAACATATGTGAAAACGAGGTCAGCAAAGAAATGCTGGCGAGTACATAGGTTTTGTGAAAATAAGATTCATGACTTCTGTTTAAGAAAATGTTTAGTCATGAACCTTGTAATTTGCTTTGTCTTTGTAAATCATTTGAAAAATAATAAGTTCGGATGATAAGTATAAATAAGAGAATAATGCATGATTAAATGAATAACCATGTAAAATGAGTTTGTATAAGATAAGTTGTTTGTAAATCAATGTCTTGTGAAAAGTATGATATTTGTATAAAATGTTCTATGTATCAAACTGAAATGATTCAAATAACGCTACGACATGTAATACCATACAAACACTTATATATAGGAAGTACCAGCGGCGTATCCACCATGCTTGTATCATATTACACACGCATCGTTACTTAATCACTTAATCAAACCAAACCATCAAGATGTAAAATGTTCATGTCAAATGTAAATCATATCAAAAGGTCTATGTCAAATATCCATGTCAAATGTCTATGTCAAATATCCATGTCAAATGTCTATGTCAAATATCCATGTATGGCAAGTGAAATGTCTCAACTAAACCATATGCACAAAAACAAAGTATTGAAGTAAAACTTGGTTTAAATCAAAGTTATGTTTTGTGGAAAATACATGATCAAATGTCAATCATGTACAAATGTTTACCCAATCGTTAAACCATCTTGTTTTAATCGTTCAAATCGTTCTTGTTTTAACAAACCCTTACTAAAGGGTAAGTTAATATTTTAATTGTGAAACTACTTTATGGTTGATTCTCTAATAACATTCAAACCTTCTTGACGCGTTCCTCGTTCCATCTCGCTCTCGTTCTCGTTCTTAGCAAACCCTTACCAAAGGATAAGTTAATAATTACAGATTCAGTCGCTACCCACAACCCCCACACATAACAATGGGTGCAGTAAATAACGGGATTTGTCAGATCCTATGGTACCATAACCTAATACTGGTCGGCTTGATCATAGCTAATGAATGTCATCGGTCATGTAAACTACAACCAACAAGTTTGTTCACTTTTTGAAATTGTTATTAGTTTTTGAAATCATTGTATTCGTACTTGAAATCATTGTATTCGTTCTTGAAATCATTGTATTCGTTCTTGAAATCATTGTTAGCGTTCTTGAAATAATTGTTATTGTTCTTGAAACCACATTGTAATTGTTCTTGAAACCATTGATAAAACATTTAGCACATATGAGTCACCCCAAAACAGTTGAAAACAGTAAAAGAGGGGAATAATGTACTCGCCTGAGAATGCTTGGAGGTCTTGCACAACAACCAAACAAAGCTAGAGGGAGCACGGAATCAGTCGGCAAATCCAATACTATATAAATAAACCGGACTTAAATCGGAAGACTGGGTAGCAGGAGGGTTTGTAAACCAAATGAGTGTAGGAACTCATATGATATGGTTTAACAAAGCCTACATACTAAATGAAACTTAACCTAAGTGCTTTCGACCCATCGCGACCCATTAAGGTAACATACGTTACTTTAACGCGTCGTGCGCGTGAAACGCGTTCAGACCGCCTAACTAGTCCTATGACAAGTGTTATATGCCTAAACATGTTACATAATCAGTTATGTGACAAAAGTTTAGGTTACATATGCTTAATTACCAATTATACATGAAAAGGGTATTCTGGTAATTTACCTAAGGCATATAAACTACCTATCATACAACTACTTAAACGATGTGACCATAGGGTATAACCTCGGAAGGTTATGCCCTATACTAGGATCACCTAATGTATTTGGTCGGATCCTAATGATCGACCAAACTGGGTCGGGTTCGAGGTATAAGCGATTTATCAGATCGCTTACCCTACGACCCTAGACAACGTGGTAATCAGTAGGCATAGTCCCAAGGGACTATAACCAACGTGATTACACTCACGTTGCGAAGTTCAAACGAACTTCGCATTGACCATTACTGGTCAACGCTGAAAGTCAAACAAAGTTTGACTTTCGGACTCGAAAAGCAGTAAAATAAGGAAAAGAACGAAAGAATACTTACGAAGGGTCCCCGAATGCTAATCTAGATCTTAATAACTCAGGTATGAAACAATGGTTCCAACTTAGAGTCACTTAGATCAGATTCTAGTGGTTTTAGAGGTAATGGGGGTGGGGTATTTATAGTTTTCAGGTAACCGTTAAGATCGTTTGTCGAATATCGTGCCTTAATCGTAACCGTACAAGTGTCGGAAAGTTGTGGTGGCTTAAAACCATCCTTATCAGCTGAAAATGCAAGTGGGAAAGGTGTGGTTGTGGTTAAAACAGCTGGATCGTGCTGACTGTTCGATATTATCTGATCAGACAAGCGGACGCGGCCCGCTTCAGGATCAAGGAAAACTCAGGCGGGCCGCCTGAGGCTTCTGATCAGCAAACAAGTTTGATAAAAGACAGTTTCAGTCCCTGCACGTGTTTAAGCCCATTTCCGGCACTTCCAAGGCCCGTAAAGCCAACTTTAAGGCCCTAAAATGATGCCTAAACATTGTGGACATGAAACATGCTCAAAAATATGCCGGGTGATGGTTCGTTTGGTCGTACGAACGCGATGTTCGCTTAATTATGACGGAATGCGCAAAAGCGCGAAAAACGATCCAAATGACGCGACGAATGGATTTTTCTTATGCCGAACACTAAAATAAAATATTTTAGTGCTTACATAAATTTTTGGATGTCCAGATGTATTCAGAACGTAAGTTATGCGCGAAAATGCAAACTTGTGCACTTTTTGACACTTTTAGTCCTTGAATGACCCAAAAGTTTATTTTAGCACACCGAACCCCTCAAAGCCTATTTCTAAGCTATGTAAAGGATATTTATGGTATGTTTAACTTATGGTCATGTTCCGGAATGTCTGTTACAGTTCAAATTGGCATACTTTCGCAGTTTGTCAACTTTAGTCCCTGTAAGCGATTTAACTTGATTTTGCCATACCAAAGCCTTCAAAACTTATTTCTAAGTTATGTAAAGGTTATTTAAGGTATGTTAAGCCTATTTCACTATTCCGGAGTGTTCGTTGCATTAAACTGGTTATATTTACGCATCAGTGCGCGTATAACCTTCCAGAAAGCGATTTAGAGTTTGAAATTGAACAGAAATTGATATGTGCAAATGATACACATATTTTTACAAATCCCAAGTATGAAATACAATATTTCATTGGTTTGGTATTTGTTTGATGGCCGTGGAGGCACAGGTGTTACAGTCTCCCCTACTTTAGGAAATTTGACGAAATTTATTTAGAGGAAACTTGTGAGAGTTTAAAACATGAAGTTGAAAAGATCGAACAACATTGGTTAGGGTTCTTGAACTTCTAGTAACCTTAATAACATTATGCTTTCAATGTAAGAGGGACACTTATTTACAAGTATATGAAGCATCATTGGTGCGTCCACCATGCCTCCATTACATCGTTATCATTTTGTTATTGTTGTCACTATCGGTTCTTACACATAATAAACCTTACTAGGTTTCTGTGCACTAAATTTCATAATTATGTACGCGTCCATAATCAGACAATTCTTTGCATAGTTCACACAGTCTATTTTATAATGTGTAGGGTAAAACCAAATGAACATTCCTGTGATGAGTGTGACTAGACCGCCATAGAGTCCTTTTAATTAAATCAATAAATGATCTAAAATAGACTATTAAGGAGTCTGTCCAGCTACATCACTAGATGTCGTTCTTTAACCAAATTGTGAATCAATCTTTTTGATTAGACCACTAAAGGTCTCTTAAGAATCATGGAGTGGTACTATATAATCCAAGGGTCTTAACTATTACATAGAAGCCCATTAAGGATTTAAGGTAGTACTTTTTTTTTTGAATATCCTACTACGAATCCCTCATATGAAGATATGAAAGATTCTGCGAGGATTTGGATAACGAATATCCAGAGTATTAAAACACAAAAATGCATAAAAGAAAACATAAGATGAATAAACACATAGTCACATAATTGCGTACTCGTTCAATCGCATAATCGTTCAATTTGACCTTTAATTTGTTATCTTTGGACACGGGTATTTAAAGCATACCAGAAACCCAATCCGTGGATTTCCTTTGGCACTTTAAATATTTTCAAGAATCTAACTATGAAGATAGGAAGATCTTAAAAGGAATTTGGTTTTTCCTAATTGAGTTGTTTTGTACTTTTAAAGTGTACAAGGAATTCAATCAGGGCTCCGATGTCAACGAAGGTGTTGATCGTGATCGGCTCAGGACATGAATAGTTCAAGATGTCATCAATAATAACAATGATGATTTGATCCAAATAAGGCTTGCAGACTCTATTTATTAAGTCCTTGAAGATGGCTGGAGTAATTGTCAACCTAAATGGCATGACTGTAAACTCGTAATGGCCATACTTCGTGCAGAAAGCCGTTTTGGGGAATATCTTCTTCGAGCATACGAAGTTGATGATACCCAAAACGCAAATCGATCTTGGAAAAGCATGAAACGCTATGCAGTTGATCGGAGAAATTGTTGATTTTAAGGTAGGGGATATCGATTCTTGATGGTAAGCTTAATAGGCTTACATTAATCGATATTCATTTGAAAAGATCCATTTTTTTTCTTTTCACAAAGAGAACAGGAGTTTCTCCAAGGTGAAAAGTTCGGACGGATGAATCTTTTATCAGACAACTCTTGAGGCTGTTTTGATAATTCTTGCATCTCGAATGGTGCAAGACGATAAGATACTTTAGATTTAAAAGAAACAAGTGTTTGAGATTCTTATGGAGTCACAAGTGATCATGAAAATGACAGAACCACACGAGTAATTTGTCTTTGTGTTGATACCATAAGGTTGGATCAAACATTCATACAATTGCATTAGTTACAAAATAAAACCATAAATTTTTATTTATATAACAACCGCATTGTCTTTAATGTTACAAGATAACAACCATAGGAAATACAAAATACTAATTGTTCACTCCATCATCATTGAGTGCCTCATTGATGTTATACACTCGACCGCGTGCTGGATTTACATTGACGTTGACGTTCGCATTCGGGTTTGCGTTAGCATTTGCATTCACCAGTCTTGGGCAGTTGTGGCGGAAGTGACCAATCTCTCCGCAGTTGAAACATGAACCCAGTGGAAATCTCGCAGCATTCCCTTGAACCGGAGCTTGAACCTGAGCAGCCTGATTTTGTCCCAAACGACAAATCTTGGCCAAATGCCCAAGTTTACCACACGTCGTGCATTGCCAGCAAACTTGTTGTACTGCGTGATGACCGTTGCAGCATGCACAATAAGGTGCGGTACCGGCATATGCTTTCTTTGTAGGTGGCTGAGCTGGTAAGTTTCGCGGGTTCTGAGCAGTCTGTGCTGTAACAGCAAAGTTCTGACCACCCTTTCGCTTCTTTGATTTCTTTGACGTCTCACCTTCCTTCCCCTTCTCGTTTTGACCTTTCTTGCTATCCCCCTTGTCAGACCCCTGCTTCTTACCTTTGTCACCCTTTCTGTGTAACTTATTCTTCCGGATCTGCGACTCAGTCAATGTCGCAGATAACTCGATCGCCTGACGGAGTGTGGCAGGGCTACTACCAGTAAGGATGTCTTGTACCGAGTCAGGTAGGCCGTCGATGTACCTTTCGATAGCTATGTCAAGTGGGGTAACCATTGTCGGGCAAAGCAGATTCAACTCCTCAAACCTATCAGTATACGCCCTGTGCTCACCACTATCTTGCTTCAATTCATCAAATTCCTTCTCCAAAGCTCGCTGCTCATGACGAGGACAGAATTCCCTCATCATCAGGGCCCTAAGTTCAGCCCATGTCTGTGCCAGAGCAACTTCTGCACCACGATCCCTCATAATCCCGTTCCACCATGTGAGAGCCCTCTTCTGAAACACACTCGAAGAAAACTCGACCTTGCGATTGTTAGGACACTGCACGTGGCGGAAAGTATTCTCAATGCTCTCGAACCATTGAAGAAGCCCAGTCGCTCCTTCAGAACCACTAAACTTGAGTGGTTTCACCTGGTTAAAATCCTTGTATTTGCATAGTACATTGTTGTTGTTGTTGGCTTGGTTCCATTGAGCAAAGAGGTTTGGAAATTGAGCAGCCATTTGCTGCGCAATGATTTCTGCCAGCTCGGCAGTCTCTATCTGGTTTTCGCGTCGAGGAGGCATTGTCTAAAAGAGGAAACATGAAAGGAAACGAGTGAGAGAATTTAGACGAAAAGAATGAGATGAAACAAATCTGATGAAAGCAAGGATAGTGGTTATTTGTTTGTTACTACAAAGCAACAAACGGCACACAGAACTAATCAAAGTAAATGGGTAAAAATAATGTATCGCGAAGACATGCTCGCCTATAAGTGAACACTCATCCCAAGAATTCCCAGGTAAGCACAACTGGTCTCGCGTCTGATGAGATGTATACGAAGTGCTTGCCTAGACAGAAAACTCAGAATACAGGCATTCACCCTTCCAGTTTGCACGTGTTCACATTATTTAAAACCCAAAACTTTGCCGAGATTTTGAAAATTCAAAGGGGTTCAAAACCATATAACAGAGGGTTCAAAACCTTACAATAGAGGGTTCAAAACCTTGTAATCAATCATCCTAGAACAGATGATTAGCTTTCAAAGCGGTTTTGAAATTTATGTTCTTGTTGTGGTCGTCACCTAAGGATAGGTGACGGTATTTGTTTTATGACTAAACGCAAGTAAACTCGCGTTAGGGTCCTAAGAAGGTTATAGACTAGGTCAAAGCATTACTAATAACCTAATTCCCTATAACCATTGGCTCTGATACCATCTTTTCTGTCACACCCCGACCGCGTAAAACAACAAATCGCGGCGGAAACATCGGGGCGTGTTGCAACAGAATTAATGTTTCATAACCATGGATATCAAAAGTGTTTCGTTTTATTAAACATTGAGTAATTACGTCGTCTGGAAATCTAATTACACTATTTAAACATAGTCTATCATTGTTATTGAGTCACTAAGGCCTTGTCCAGTCCTATGTGAGCATGCATCTTATCAATCGATATCATCCAACAATACCTGAAACATATGTGAAAACGAGGTCAGCAAAGAAATGCTGGCGAGTACATAGGTTTTGTGAAAATAAGATTCATGACTTCTGTTTAAGAAAATGTTTAGTCATGAACCTTGTAATTTGCTTTGTCTTTGTAAATCATTTGAAAAATAATAAGTTCGGATGATAAGTATAAATAAGAGAATAATGCATGATTAAATGAATAACCATGTAAAATGAGTTTGTATAAGATAAGTTGTTTGTAAATCAATGTCTTGTGAAAAGTATGATATTTGTATAAAATGTTCTATGTATCAAACTGAAATGATTCAAATAACGCTACGACATGTAATACCATACAAACACTTATATATAGGAAGTACCAGCGGCGTATCCACCATGCTTGTATCATATTACACACGCATCGTTACTTAATCACTTAATCAAACCAAACCATCAAGATGTAAAATGTTCATGTCAAATGTAAATCATATCAAAAGGTCTATGTCAAATATCCATGTCAAATGTCTATGTCAAATATCCATGTCAAATGTCTATGTCAAATATCCATGTATGGCAAGTGAAATGTCTCAACTAAACCATATGCACAAAAACAAAGTATTGAAGTAAAACTTGGTTTAAATCAAAGTTATGTTTTGTGGAAAATACATGATCAAATGTCAATCATGTACAAATGTTTACCCAATCGTTAAACCATCTTGTTTTAATCGTTCAAATCGTTCTTGTTTTAACAAACCCTTACCAAAGGGTAAGTTAATATTTTAATTGTGAAACTACTTTATGGTCGATTCTCTAATAACATTCAAACCTTCTTGACGCGTTCCTCGTTCCATCTCGCTCTCGTTCTCGTTCTTAACAAACCCTTACCAAAGGATAAGTTAATAATTACAGATTCAGTCGCTACCCACAACCCCCACACATAACAATGGGTGCAGTAAATAACGGGATTTGTCAGATCCTATGGTACCATAACCTAATACTGGTCGGCTTGATCATAGCTAATGAATGTCATCGGTCATGTAAACTACAACCAACAAGTTTGTTCACTTTTTGAAATTGTTATTAGTTTTTGAAATCATTGTATTCGTTCTTGAAATCATTGTATTCGTTCTTGAAATCATTGTATTCGTTCTTGAAATCATTGTTAGCGTTCTTGAAATAATTGTTATTGTTCTTGAAACCACATTGTAATTGTTCTTGAAACCATTGATAAAACATTTAGCACATATGAGTCACCCCAAAACAGTTGAAAACAGTAAAAGAGGGGAATAATGTACTCGCCTGAGAATGCTTGGAGGTCTTGCACAACAACCAAACAAAGCTAGAGGGAGCACGGAATCAGTCGGCAAATCCAATACTATATAAATAAACCGGACTTAAATCGGAAGACTGGGTAGCAGGAGGGTTTGTAAACCAAATGAGTGTAGGAACTCATATGATATGGTTTAACAAAGCCTACATACTAAATGAAACTTAACCTAAGTGCTTTCGACCCATCGCGACCCATTAAGGTAACATACGTTACTTTAACGCGTCGTGCGCGTGAAACGCGTTCAGACCGCCTAACTAGTCCTATGACAAGTGTTATATGCCTAAACATGTTACATAATCAGTTATGTAAAAAAAGTTTAGGTTACATATGCTTAATTACCAATTATACATGAAAAGGGTATTCTGGTAATTTACCTAAGGCATATAAACTACCTATCATACAACTACTTAAACGATGTGACCATAGGGTATAACCTCGGAAGGTTATGCCCTATACTAGGATCACCTAATGTATTTGGTCGGATCCTAATGATCGACCAAACTGGGTCGGGTTCGAGGTATAAGCGATTTATCAGATCGCTTACCCTACGACCCTAGACAACGTGGTAATCATTAGGCATAGTCCCAAGGGACTATAACCAACGTGATTACACTCACGTTGCGAAGTTCAAACGAACTTCGCATTGACCATTACTGGTCAACGCTGAAAGTCAAACAAAGTTTGACTTTCGGACTCGAAAAGCAGTAAAATAAGGAAAAGAACAAAAGAATACTTACGAAGGGTCCCCGAATGCTAATCTAGATCTTAATAACTCAGGTATGAAACAATGGTTCCAACTTAGAGTCACTTAGATCAGATTCTAGTGGTTTTAGAGGTAATGGGGGTGGGGTATTTATAGTTTTCGGGTAACCGTTAAGATCGTTTGTCGAATATCGTGCCTTAATCGTAACCGTACAAGTGTCGGAAAGTTGTGGTGGCTTAAAACCATCCTTATCAGCTGAAAATGCAAGTGGGAAAGGTGTGGTTGTGGTTAAAACAGCTGGATCGTGCTGACTGTTCGATATTATCTGATCAGACAAGCGGACGCGGCCTGCTTCAGGATCAAGGAAAACTCAGGCGGGCCGCCTGAGGCTTCTGATCAGCAAACAAGTTTGATAAAAGACAGTTTCAGTCCCTGCACGTGTTTAAGCCCATTTCCGGCACTTCCAAGGCCCGTAAAGCCAACTTTAAGGCCCTAAAATGATGCCTAAACATTGTGGACATGAAACATGCTCAAAAATATGCCGGGTGATGGTTCGTTTGGTCGTACGAACGCGATGTTCGCTTAATTATGACGGAATGCGCAAAAGCGCGAAAAACGATCCAAATGACGTGACGAATGGATTTTTCTTATGCCGAACACTAAAATAAAATATTTTAGTGCTTACATAAATTTTTGGATGTCCAGATGTATTCAGAACGTAAGTTATGCGCGAAAATGCAAACTTGTGCACTTTTTGACACTTTTAGTCCCTGAATGACCCAAAAGTTTATTTTAGCACACCGAACCCCTCAAAGCCTATTTCTAAGCTATGTAAAGGATATTTATGGTATGTTTAACTTATGGTCATGTTCCGGAATGTCTGTTACAGTTCAAATTGGCATACTTTCGCAGTTTGTCAACTTTAGTCCCTGTAAGCGATTTAACTTGATTTTGCCATACCAAAGCCTTCAAAACTTATTTCTAAGTTATGTAAAGGTTATTTAAGGTCTGTTAAGCCTATTTCACTATTCCAGAGTGTTCGTTGCATTAAACTGGTTATATTTACGCATCAGTGCGCGTATAACCTCCAGAAAGCGATTTAGAGTTTGAAATTGAACAGAAATTGATATGTGCAAATGATACACATATTTTTACAAATCCCAAGTATGAAATACAATATTTCATTGGTTTGGTATTTGTTTGATGGCCGTGGAGGCACAGGTGTTACAAATAAGCTCTAATTCTTCAGGATCAATTTGATCGTAATCCTCCTTTGTCATTTCTTGATTACCGATCCTTCCAGCAACTAGACTCTCATTTGAATCAAGAACTGAAGCTAATAGTGATATATGCTGTTTTGCTGCTGATTCTGTAAACTCTTGACCATTCTTGATGTTCACAGCTATATTGCAAAGAATTCCTTGACCGTGACTTTGATTGTTTGAACTTGATGAACTTTGAGGAGACACTTGTTCTTGAACCTTAGGATTTGGTTCATAACTTGCAAATGGTGAATGACTGTTGCTTGGTGTGCTTTGAGAAACTCCAGATGTAGGTTCAGCACTAAATGCTGTCTGAATTTTTGGACTTAGGTTAGATGTTGCTGATGAGCTTCCTTTGTAGTACAATGACACATCTTGTTGTACATTAGAAGCATTCATTTTTCTAATCTTTTTCAGTTCAAGCTCATGCGATTCAATTTTCTCTATGAAAGTGCTTAGATTGAACACAGCATATTCCAAGTTATTTTTCAACACCAACAAATATGTGCCCCACTCATCATACGGTAAAGCATCTGCCAGCTTGTCAACCCATTCTTCATTTGTTTTTTCAATGCTCAAACGCTTCATTTCTACAACCAGATGACAATATCTCTCGATCAACTGTTTTGTTGTCTCACCCTTGATACCCGTAAAAATATCAAATTCTTTTTTCAGCAATTCTTTTTTCAGACTGTGAGTTATCCTGATGTTGTAGAAGAACTAGAATATCTTCTTTGATTGCTTGCTGCAAGATACTCATCATTTTCTTTTCAGCTTTGAAGTTGTCTTGTTCAAGCGGAGTTAACTGATGGAGTGCTTTCTCAATACCAGATCCATTTGTCGGAGGTACATACTTTGACTCAATTTTCATCCAACACTCAAAATGATTTGCTTGTACCCAAGTTTTAAACCTATCTGACCACCCTGAATATTCGTCAATGTTCATTAACTGTGGCGGCCTTTGCATTGTACCAAGCTCATTTTCCATGTTCATGTTTTGCGCAATACACGCTGGAGATTGAACTGCTGTCATTCCCCTTCTGGAAAACATGTTATAGAATTCTTGGTTATCCATTTTAAAATGAAATTAGTTTCGAAAATTTTTCCAAGTTTTTGAAAATATCACTTTTCAAGCAAAAACACTTCCACACGGAATGAACTTTCAAACGGAATGGACTCACAAACGAAATGGACTTTTAAGCGAAATCAGATTTCAAGCGAAATCAACTTTCAAGCGAAATGACACTTTCAAACGAATTGAAATGTCATTTCGTGCGAAATGAATATAAAAGATCCTTTTCGTGCGAAATGATCAAACAGAATGATTTTTCAAACGAAATGGTCCATTTCGTGCGAAATGAACAAGTGTTTCAAGCGAAATGGTAAACTTTCACACGAAATAGTTCATTTAGTATGGAATGAACTCAATTTTTCAAACGAAATGCTGCTCGTTCACACGAAATGAAGTTTTTAGCACATTTTTATCAATTTTAGTCCGAATTTAGGTCTGAAACTTTGAGGGATTGATTAAAATGGTGTTTTACACGTTATATTCAAAGATCAGTCCATTTTGTCCGTGGAATCATTCAAAAATCCAAGAATGAGTAGAAGTAGAAAGTTCTAAGCACTGATTCAACCGATTTGACTCATCCTGAGCTCTGATACCACTTGTAGGATCGATATTCGACCTGAATGAGTCGGTCTGAGTCAAATCTGAGCTACTAGAGAGGCGGAAACACTCTAGCAACTGAGAATCTGTGTAAGAATGAGTAGAAATAGAAATACACACTTTAAACTGAGTTTCCATTGATTTTAGACTTGAATACACTTGGAGAAATTTTGACAGCACTTCGGTACGAAATCCAGAACTCTTACAAATGGAAACCCAACACCCATATATATAGGGTGACCATTTCGCACGAAACCACATGTTCCATTCCGCACGAAATGGCAAACTTCCATTTCATGCGAAATGAACATCCCAGGTCCATTTCGTGCGAAATGGTAACAAACACAAAATAACATTACATTTTCACTTTACACCCCTATACAAACTACTTTGACACGACCTCGACTGTTGACGTAGGCGATAGACATTATGTACTAACAGAAAATTAGCTTTTCAACATCAGTTGTCGAAAATAAGATGAAATAAAATCTTTTTGAATTTTCAAAATTTTATGCTAAAACATATTGACAATCTTTTTGGATTTTTTTTTAATGAAAAACAGTAAAGAAATATTTACAGACATATTTTTGTGAGTTTGTGTAAGCGGATCATATCAGTTTTTTTGAGACTTATCACTAATACCGTTGACCTTTTTAGACTTTAAGTTTTAAACAAATTCACTTCTGATTGTCAGTATTGTTGCCCACTTAAACCTATACACAAGTTTCAATTGATTTGAGATACGAATTAGTGTTTTAAGGACTTAAACTTATTCGCGTGTCCCACCTCAGAATATACTCCCGTATCAAAATTCCCTAGATTCAGTCTTACAGGTGAGTATACCAATCTGATATCTGTATCTGGGTTAGTGCGAGACCTTGAGAGCTCAGGTATGAACTTCCGTTCAGTCAAAGAGATGAAGGCTCGACTTTAGGTGTGTTCCCTTTAGGGAATCTTTCCTTCAACTGCAATTGATTCATATCTTTCGATATTTTTCAATTTTTATGCAGAGGGTAAGCTTTAAAAGCGCGTAAAGTATTATACGAAGTCTAGGCCATTGCTTTCGCAATATCAGAAGACTAGGTATAATACCCAGATATCAAACAACATAAAGACCTAGTATCTCAGAATCAGGTAATCTCTCAAACAAGATTTCGGGGGTTACCCATATATCCGAGAGATGTTCCCCACGAGATAAGCAAGTATTGATATTTAGGTTTATATCCCAAATTCAATCTACTATTCGTGCGAAGCCTACTGCACATCATTAGTGAGACTTGTTTAAACACTACGCCAAAAAAGGCTTACGGCCACAGAAAAAAAGAGTGACCATACGCCTTTTGTCACACTTTTTTTTTTCAACTCAAGTGTGACCAAAGGTCCAGTAATCATAGGTATCATACGGCCACATTCACGTTTAGTGGCCGTAGCAACTTTAAAGTGTGGCTAAAGGGTACAACTATCTCTTGCTGGAAATCAGACATTATGTACAATAAGTGTGGCTAAAGGGTAACAACAGCCACATGAATTTATTGTAAATGTAGTTGTTTCTATTATATAGTCACTTAAAAGTTTGTTTTAGCCACATCAATTAAAAAAAAATGTGGCAAAAAGAGTTGTTGTGATTAAGCATTCCATTTATTAAGTAAGACTAAATGTTTGGAATGGCCACATGAACTCACTGTAAGTGTGACCGTTTTATTATTTAGTCACATCTGTTTACTATAACTGTGGCTAAAAAATATTTCTAGACACTAAAAACAACTTTGTAATTTTATATGTGACTATTGTCTAACCTTTAGTCACACATAAAATTTTGTAATTTTAAGTGTGACTATTGTTTAACCTTTGGTCACACATTTTTTTTTCACATGACATATGTTATTATTCCGTCACACAAAAGTAATAAAGTGATGATAGCGTGGCTAATGTTTATGTAAAGCTACATGAAGTTTTGTGGTTTTAAGTGTGGCAATGGCTAACATTTGGTCACTTATAATTTACTTTCTCATGACATTTGCTATCATTTCGTCACATAAAGTAAGGATAATGTGGCTAATGATTATGTAAAGCCACATAAAACTTTATGATTTTATGTGTGGCTATCATCTAACCTTTGGCCACACAAATTCATTTTGTGCATTACAGATGCTATCATGCTGTCACATAAAAAAATCAAAATAAGGATGGTGTGGCTAAAAGTTATGTAAAGCCACATGAATTTTTTTTTCTTTCTAAGTGTGCCTATTGTGTAATCTTTAGTCACACATAATATTTTTTACCCATGGCGTTTGCTAATATTTCGTCACACCAAAATAAACACAATGGCGATGGTGTGACTAATGATCAAGTAAAGCCACATGAAATTTTGTAATTTTAAATGTGACTATTGTCTAACCTTTGGTCACACATAATCTTTTTTACCCATGACAATTGCTAACATATCGTCACGGCAAAATAAACAAAGTGACGATGATGTGACTAGTAATTATGTAAAGCCACATGAAAATTTGTAATTTTACTATGTGACTATTGTTTAATCTTTGGTCACACATAATTTGTTTTTACATAACGTTTACTATGATTTTGTGACACAAAAAGATAAAATGACAATGGTGTGGCTAATGTTTATGTAAAGCCACATGAACTTTTGTGCTTTTAAGTGTGGCTTATGGCTAACCTTTAGCCACACATGTATATCCAAATAATAAAAAACAATAATAAACATGAGAAAACCTAAAACCAACTAATATTAAAATTAATAAACCAAAATCTGTGCACGATAATACCAAAAACTAAACTTCTAATAAAAAACTATCTACAAATGTTGCAAAAGGAAATGATTGTAAACATAAAATAAGTACTAGTTTAAAGTGTTTTTCTTGTTCTTCTTGCTCCCTGTTTTTTGATGCCATCTAGCGTTGTAAAACATCTCTTTTGCTTTTTAGCGACTTGAGTTGTAGAGTTTTGTGTTTGAATGCTTGATAGATTTGGTATCTGAAGCAAAAAGCATGAAAACAAATATCAATAGCTAGAGTAATTAATCATATATTAATAAAGAACAAACCTTTTCGCTAGTTTTGACAAGGTATTTTGGCCAAGCAACAAAAGTATTTAGTGCATCCCCAACTGTTTTGACCTCACATGATTCTACCGGTAAAAATGCTGCTTCTTTTACAACTTTATCAATAGAAACTCTATAGCAATTATCTTGTAGTGGAACTCCATGAATGCTTTGTTTTCCCGTTGACAAATGAATTGTACCATAAGCCACACAGTTGTTCATATTTATAGTATATAGAGTACACTTGATCTACAAAAAAAATATTTTATATTAACATCTTAAGGTTAAAATCAATATAAATATGTATTTCGTAACACATACCTCTAGGACATTTGTTGAATGTGTATTATGTATATTTTCTTGTGATTCCAATTGCGATGATGTCCCAAGAAGTGAAGTCTCTTGCGTAGACAAAAGATCTTTTTTTCTAGTTTTCACATTTTCCTAAAAACATTGAATTAATTAAGTTATAGAAAATCAACAATCACACATAAAAACTATAAAAAATACGAAATTGTCAAACACTTACCGTTATCATTTCTTTTTGCACCATTTTAGAAGTGTTAGCATGAGAAGTGACTTCTGTTTGCACTACTTTACTTGATATGTTAGATGTGGTAACATTAGTATTGTCCTTTGATCCAGTACTATTGTTCATAGATTTTACCTACAATTCAAATAAGTGTGTTATGAAATATCAATAATTACATGGGAAATTATAAAAAAAAATAATGAAATTATCATACTTACCGTTGGTGCCATTTCTTTTTGCACTATTTTAGATGCGGTAGCATTGGCCTTATGCTTTGATCCGTCATGTTTATCCAAAGAATTTACCTACAAAATGTAACAAGGAAGCAATACAGATAATACGATTCGATAAAACAGGGAAAATTTCTAAAATTGTAATGCACATGGTAAATTTATATAAATAGATTGCTATTTATGGTAGCTAACAATGGTTCACATTTGAAAACTATTAAGGTATTAATTTGCTAATAAAATAAGTCACTTACTTGTGTTTGTGACATTTTGTCTGCAGATAATGAACATATTTGTAATGTTTGTCCTTGTGCAGCCAGATGAGCTAAAACTTGATTAAGTGTGTTATTTGTTTCTGCCATCTGCATCGAAAGGGTCTTAATTTGTTCATCTTTTTTCCCACGCTCAAGTCTCTCGTTATGTAGTTGAAACTCCAGTTGTGCAATTCGTTCTTTTGATGATCCTTTTGTTCGAGGACTCTGCCAATATCTACTAGAAGTCACTCCATAACCAACACCTTTTAAATACCCACCTTTTTCTTTGCCAAATACTAATGTGAGTGCATCCGTGCCCGGATCAAGGTTCACGGATCCATCTTTAATTTGCGTTTCAGTGTCAATCTGTAGAAATTGTTAACAAATAAACATGTATTATAGTAATTAAAAATAAACCAAAAAAGTTTAAAGTTGAACTTACTATTTTATTAGCTATGTCTTTTACATCAACATTCTTGTATTCTCCGTTTTTGTTTTCCCTTGCTTTCCTCCACATTAAAGCACGAGAGGGGATCTCATCAACTGAAAGTTCGTTATTTTGTACCTTGTAATATATACAACAAAAATAACGGACACACACATCAGACATACAAACAAAAAATCATTATAAGCACAAAAAAAAAAAACAAACTTTAATTGAAGAAATGAAGTTACCAGTTTGTCTCTTAGATAAGCATACCCTCCTCGTCCCAAGTGATGATCATAAACGTTTTTTGATCGTGCTGTTTTTCTCTTATTTGACACATCCTTACAACAAAATTTGTAATTATTTCAATAGAGTTTAAAATTATATTTAAAATAAAATAATGATGAACATTAGAATAAAAGATTAAAACCTTAAACTCGTCTGATTGTGTATATGTTACAAACTTGTCCCAGTCTGTTTGCTCCACCATTGAACGATACCTCTTAGGAATTCGTGCAAGTTTCTTTGGTTTACCTAAGTTAGGTACTATGTATCCCGCATACACTTTTCTTCTAAAATTTCGAAGCAGTTCACCAAGCCGAGTCATTACAAAACGCCTACGACATGCATCAATGTCATAAAAACGCTGCAATATATAATACAAGTTGTATGTTAGTCACATGAAAATGTAAAAATACATTTATAATTAAGAGAAAAGAATTAACCGTTATTTCCTCCCACAATTTATCCTTTACTTCTGTTGGCACTGTTTTCCACGCTAAAAACCTAAATCCGACATATTCTCTTACTAGGTCTCCCAAAAAACTTGAAAATTCTGATCTATATTCCCCAGAAAACTTCTTCAATTCATCAAATGTAACTTTGTGTTTTTTTCCACCCGATTTTGTAAATGCTGTTCGCATTTTTGGTAACCTGGTCAACCCCCTCTTCGGTGTTTTTGTTTTGTGTGCTGTCAAATCCATATCCGAGAAATCACTTTCAGATTCACCTGTCGAATCCCTATCCGAGAAATCGCTTTCTTCTTCAACTTCCATGATTTCTTCTTCAACTTCCATGATGCTAGAAATGAGTTTGACAAAAGTTGTTATTATATACAATAAAGAGAATGAATAAATTTTCCAGAAATGACTTTGACCCGTTCTTACCCGAACCCGTTCCGACCCGATGGGATAGTTTCAGGTACAAACACATCCCTCACTTTCAATAAACTCTTTTCATATTCAAGTTTTTTTAGAATGTTTATTACTGGTTTTCTTTATAGAGGTTTGGTTATTAGGAAAATTTTTTAAAGGTTGGAGGGATTGTTGTTGGTTTGAAGATGACATTAGTAGTTTTTATCTCAAAAGACAACTCACGGTACTTTGGCCTTATTAACTGCAGTTTGTTAATTTTACTGGTATCATGTCCAAAGATCTAAGCCCAGCTCACAAGGAAGCAGCTTTTGCACTCGCTGCGCTTATGGAAATCCCGATACAATATACGGCAGTCAATGAACTTGGCTTTGCCTTTTATTACTGGGATACGACACAAGTTGCGTAATATATAAAATAATAAAAAAGAAAAAAAATACTTACAATAAAAAAGAAAAAAAAATACTTACAGTCGAATAAACCGATCAAACGGAAACAAAAAACCGAAACGAAACAAAAAAAAAACTGAAAATATTGAAACCGATTCGAAACGAAACTGAAAAAACAGACCAAACCGAAACAAAAAAAAACAGGTCTGCATGTTAGTTTAACTGCTGTTGCACAAAAATCAGGTCATGTAGTCTGCATCTTAGTTTAACTGATATATAGACATGTATTTATTTAAGCTGGTGTGCACAAAAATCAGGTCATGTAGTCTGCATCTTAGTTTAACTGATATATAGACATGTATTTATTTAAGCTGGTTAATGCAATAACATAACTATTCAGATTCAACTGTCATTATAAAACATGATATTCAGATTCAACTGTCATTAACTAATGGAGTAACGGGTCAAAATGGGTCAAGGAGCCAAAGTCTATAATCTATATATAATGCATAAACCTCATAAAACATGATATTCATATTCAACTGTCATTATAAAACACGAGTTTCCGCACGGGAACCGTTTATAACCGAAATGCTTTGACGAGAATCTTTTCGACCCACTGTTCAAAAAGCTCACTGCTCGGAGCTCGCTCGGATTTAGCTCGGAAAAAGCTCGCTCGATTTGGCTCGGTTTAAAAGTGAGCCGAGCCGGCTCGGCTCGGTTAGAAAGTGAGCCTAGCTCGGCTCATAAGCCGAGCCGGCTCGGCTCGGTTAGAAAGTGAGCCTAGCTTGGCTCGGTTCGGCTCGCTTTGTAGCTCGGCTCGGTTTAGCTCGAATTATTTTACTTATAATAAGTTTTAATTTTATATACATTATAATATATTAGAAAAAAACTGATTATTATTTACATGTATATAGGTTTGTAATTTGATATTTATGGCATATTTGAAGATTGATTACCATACTAATGAACTAATATTGTATTTTATTGAAATTAAAACTTATTTTGCGTTGTTAAACTTGATTTTGGTTTGAATTGTATTAGGTTGAACTTATTTTGAATATATTCTTTTAAATTATTGAATAATATTTTAGGCTATTAAATTTTAAGAGGTATATATTAGTTTTTTTTTTTTTTTTTATAAAATCGAGCCAAACCAAGCCGAGCCCGAGCTTAGATTTTCAGCTCGGTTTCAAATCCGAGCCGAGCCGAGCCAGCTCGGTTTATAATCGAGCCGAGCCCGAGCTTGGCCTGGCTCGGCTCGGCTCGGCTCATGAACAGCCCTAGACCAAACCGAAACAAAAAAAAAAAAAACAGGTCTGCATGTTAGTTTAACTGCTGTTGCACAAAAATCAGGTCATGTAGTCTGCATCTTAGTTTAACTGATACATAGACATGTATTTATTTAAGCTGGTGTGCACAAAAATCAGGTCATGTAGTCTGCATCTTAGTTTAACTGATATATAGACATGTATTTATTTAAGCTGGTTAATGCAATAACATAACTATTCAGATTCAACTGTCATTATAAAACATGATATTCAGATTCAACTGTCATTAACTAATGGAGTAACGGGTCAAAATGGGTCAAGGAGCCAAAGTCTATAATCTATATATAATGCATAAACCTCATAAAACATGATATTCATATTCAACTGTCATTATAAAACACGAGTTTCCTCACGGGAACCGTTAATAACCGAAATGCTTTGAAGAGAATCTTTTCGACCAGCTATTCAAAAAGCTCGCTGCTCGGAGCTCGCTCGAAGCTCGCTCGGATTTAGCTCGGAAAAAGCTCGCTCGATTTGGCTCGGTTTAAAATACCGTTTATAACCGAAATGCATTGAAGACAATTTTGAAGGCTGCATATATACAAACCCTGTTGTTACGAAAAGAAGGCTGCATCATACGAAACTACAAGGCTGCTGTTCGACAATTTTGAAAGGTGTTCAACTAATTTATGCATGTTCTTTAATAAATATTGTTTAAACATATTCAACAGATATATGATTTGTTGAACTATGGAACCCTACTGTTCTTTAATTTATGCATGTTCTTTAAATACAACCCTGTATTTATTGCTTGGTCGGTGATCAGGCAATAAAATTTGACAATCATAAGGATGCGTATATTATATGATGTTTCTCTACATACCTTGTCGTATTTTTATTCTAATGTGTTTTTACTCTACTATGCTTATGTACCAGGTCGTGATTAAAGGATGGATAAGTCTTGGATGTTAACCGATAGAACCAAAAAACCATATATGGATGGAGTTGCAGCATTTCTAGATTACGCAGTTCGCAATTTGAAGATGTCGACGAACATCGACCCAAAAAAAACTAAACAAAAAACAAAAATTCCATGTCCATGTATAAATTGTTTAAACCACTACTCTCTTCCTTTGGATGAAGTGGATCATCACTTGTTCAATAAGGGAATTGATCCAAATTATACAAGGTGGATAAAACATGGAGAAAAAGATGAGCCAGTTAAAAATGTGCTTCATACAGAGTATTTTGACACCGAAATTCCAACAGATGCCACGGAAACAATAGAAATGGTAAATTCCACAGAAGATAATTTTACAGAGGGCTATGAGAAGCTTCAGGAACTACTTGTTGATGCTGAGAAGCCCCTTTATAAAGGATGTCCTAACTTCACAAAGTTGTCCGCACTAGTTCAACTAGTCAACTTGAAGAGTAAGCATGGAGTCTCAGATAAGTGCTTTACTGAACTTCTAGCTTTGTTGAAAAAGATGCTACCTGAAGGTAACTAAATGGTTAACAATACATATGAGGCAAAAAAGACAATGAAGGCAATGGGTTCAGGATATACAAGGATACATGTATGCATCAACGACTGCATTCTTTACAGGAAGGAGTACAAAGACTTGGTTGTATGTCCAACTTGTGGGAAGTCAAGGTGGAAGGTGGATGAGAACACTAAAATAATGTATGAAAATATTCCTGCAAAGGTAATGTGGTACTTTCCCATAATACCACGATTGAAACGACTCTTTCAAGCTAAGAGTATAGCAAAAGATTTATTATGGCACGCCACCAGTTCCAAAAAACCCGGTGTTTTACGCCACCCATCAGATTCACCTGCATGGCAAGCCATAGATAACCAATTTCCCAAAATTGCTGACGATCCAAGAAATCTTCGGCTTGGCATTTCCACAGATGGGGTTG
This sequence comes from Helianthus tuberosus, assembly GCA_030545235.1. Taxonomy (NCBI): domain Eukaryota; kingdom Viridiplantae; phylum Streptophyta; class Magnoliopsida; order Asterales; family Asteraceae; genus Helianthus; species Helianthus tuberosus. The sequence continues at coordinate 77,459,451 of CM060408.1, forward strand.
ACGTAAATAGAGGTAATAGAAATCATAGTGTTTGGCCGGTTTTAGCTGTCATTTACAACCTTCCGCCTTGGTTGTGTATGAAAAGAAGGTTTATCATGCTTTCGGTACTAATATCGGGAACGCCTGGAAACGATATTGATGTGTTTTTGGATCCTTTGATTGATGATCTACAACTCTTATTTGAAGAAGGAGTTGAAACATATGACGCCTATGCACAAGAAAAATTTATCCTACGTGCAGTTGTTTTATGGACGATTAATGATTACCCTGCTCTTGGTACACTATGTGGCTGCCCTTATAGTGGATTCCATGGTTGTGTAGTGTGTCGAAAAGAAACTCAATGTTGTAGACTTCCTTTCTCATCCAAGCAGAGTTATGCTGGTCACAGAAGATATCTACCATATAACCATCCTTTCAGAAAGCAAACGAAGGCGTTCAATGGAAAACAAGAATGGGGAACTACTGCAAATCCTATGACCGGGGAAGAAATATTCAACGAGGTTAAATACGTTAAGAATATATGGGGGAAAGGATTTAAGGATAAAGTATCAGGAATCCTAGAAACTTCTACTGGAAGAGGGGGGAAGACAATTAAGAGAAAAAGGAACACATCAAAAGAGGGTGATGGTTCAAATTCCGGACATAAAGAACCGACCTATTGGAAGAAATTCAACATATGGTATCGACGACTTAGGTATTGGCGGTATAATTGTGTCCAACATTGTATTGATTTCATGCACATTGAAAAGAATGTGGCTGAGAGTATTGTCGGAACATTGCTAAACGTTCCAGGAAAGACGAAAGATGGATTGAATGCTCGATTGGATCTGGCGCATTTTGGGTTAAAACAAGAGTTGCAGGCTAAAACACAAGGCAACAAAACAATACTTCCTGCAGCATGTTACACATTAACGAAAGATGAAAAAGACAAGTTTTGTGAAACATTATACAACTTAAGGGTTCCACAAGGGTATTGTTCTAATTTTTCTAGTTTGGTGAATCGAAAGGATAGGAAACTTGTGGGACTTATATCACATGATTATCATATGCTTATGCAACAGTTTTTGCCCATTGCAATACGGTCTATCATGCCGGAACCCACAAGATATGCTATTATCAGGTTTTGCTTTTTTTTCAAATCAATAAGTAGCAAAGAAATCAAGGTAGAAGAACTAGATAAGTTGCAAGAAGAGCTTTGTGTGACACTGTGTCTGCTCGAGAAATATTTTCCCCCATCCTTTTTCGATATTATGATTCATTTAACTGTGCACCTTACTAGGGAGGTAAAATTATGCGGGCCAATATGCTTTCGGTGGATGTATCCCTTTGAAAGGTGCATGAAGGTTATTAAAGGGCATGTGCGAAACAAAACTTATCCAGAAGGATGCATTGCTGAGGAGAATATTGCAGAAGAAACAATTGAGTTTTTCAGCGAATACCAAAAAAACATGAAGACTATTGGCATTCCACCATATAAGTATAAGACATCTGAAAATGATAACGGGGAAGGAAATCCTTTGTCAGCCGGTAAACCAGTTCTGGTTTCTCCGGAACTCTCCTTGAAAGCACATTTCTATGTATTGCAAAATACGCCCGAAATTGTGCCTTATATTGAGTAAGTATAACAAACATGTTTTTTTTTACATTAGAATCTATCAAATATGATACTAATTTATGTACTTGTAGACAACACATGACCTTTTTGAAAAACCGACATGGTGGTAAACCACAAGCGTGGCTGGAGAAAGAGCATAACACAACGTTAGGTCACTGGTTACGTAACAAGGTAATTTAAATTTTAGCATAATATTAGTTTTTCCTTTATTGTAGTTTGTACAAGGTGAATCTCATCCTAGTAATGAAATTTAGGTTGAAAAAGAGTTAGCGGTTTCCACAGAAAGTATATCAGAAACCGTAAAGTGGATTTCAAATGGAGCACACAGCAACGTATTAAAATACGATGTATATGAAATCAATGGCTATACATTTCGTACAAAAGCTCGTGACGGTGGAGTTTACCAAAACAGTGGGGTTGGTGTAGAGGCAACTGACATGCACATTTCTAAAGAAGTAGTAACCTACAGAAAAAACTTCTATTATGGGTGTATTACGAGAGATCTGGGTACTAGATTATCATATTAAAAGAATTCCTCTTTTCTTGTGCGACTGGGTTGAAAATAGAAATGGGGTCAAACAAGATAGTCTTGGTTACACGTTGGTCGAACTTAACAGATTAGGCCACAAGGATGATCCGTTCATATTGGCCTCACAAGCACGACAGGTGTTTTATGTTAAAGACCAGCTGGATAAAAAATTGTCTATTGTCTTTATGACACCTCCCAAAAACTATAGAGATTCGTATGACGACGTTGATGAGGAATTTAGTACTGTAATTTTTCCTCAGAATGATAATATATTGCCACGTGTAGATCCACTTGACATGGGTAATGAATCCCGCGATGATTATTACAGAACCGACTGTAGCGGTATAGTTTTACGTAATGCCGATTGAACTATGTCATGGTTATCATTACATTAGTCATTTTCTTTGTTTCTTATTTAGTGAATAATATGTAAAAGTGCTGAATTGTAATGTTTTGAATGATAATATTATAACCTCTGCCTACAGTTGTCTGAATGGTTGGATTGTTATGATAATATTAGAACCTCTACCTACAGTTGTCTGTATAGGTTGTAACAAGTCACATGTAGTACCGATTTTTTTTAAACTTTTATATAGAAATAGTGTGCCATCTATGAATAATAGTCGTTTTAAAAAACACACTTAATATGAAAATTCAATTCTCATATTTGGTCTTGTAGTCGCTTTTGTAATTGAAAATGATATTTATGTATATGGGAAGATAGGGAATCTTTTCGACCCGAATTGTTTCGACGCGAACCGTTTCAACCCGTACCGTTCCCACCCGAACCGCTTTAACGGGTCAAAATAAAACAAACTTAGCACGTCAAAATACAACAATTTAAAAATGAAACGTGTCAAACGCGCCAAATGTAATGATATAATATTAAACGGATCAAACTATAGCAATTTATTATGGAACAGGTCAAACATGCCAAAATGTAGTGAACTAATATTAAACAGGTAATAATATAGCATTTTAAACTGAAACGAGTCAAACATGCCAAAATATGATGAATTAATATTTGTAAGGGACGAATATAGCGAACTAAGTTTTATTGGGTAATACATGTACAAATCAAACAATCTGCAAACACAACAGAATTAACATAGCTCCAAATAATCTCAACATACATAGTAGACCATAGAGTTGAGCTGAATAACACATGCTAAAGCTGGCCAATTTGGTACTCTTGCGAATATAATGTCGTATACGTTGTGTGGATTACTGAAAGGTGCAAACTCCATTGCAGTTTTGCGAATAGACCGTCGTCAACCATGTGTGCACTATTACTTTGATCTAGCCCCATCCCTAACACACATCCTATTTCAGTTTGAACAAAAAAACGTCCTCTGCTGGCGGGTTTCACCACTTCAATTCTCGTGTTTCCATGGTACTCACGTCCTAAGGAACTTCTGAAAAGTAATACAACCATTTGAGTTTGAACTGGGCCGTCCAGGTCAGCAGACATCAACTGAATGAAGGTAACTATGAGTGTTCGTTTTCAAGAAGTTAGGCACCGATTAATCACCGATTGATCACGATTAATCACCGATTGATCACGATTAATCACCGATTGATCACGATTAATCACCGATTAATCACGATTAATCACCGATTGATTACAATTAATCCCGATTATATCCGATTAATCCCCGGTTAATCCCGATTAATCGCTAGTCCCCACCCCACCGGCCGACTAGCGCCTAGCGATTTCTACAACCATGCATCTTAATTATTTTTGTTAAAAAAGGAGCATCATGCAAAAAAGATAATATCGCCATAGCCTAAAAAATAAGAATCAGACCTGATAACTTGGACTTGCACTTTTATAACGAGGGTGTCTTGATCAACATACACATCCGACAATCTCGATAACTCCATATATCTTTTCCACCCCCAATTGTACTCCTTCTTCCAGAAACGATGTAATGTGTCTGCATATATACATTTAGTAAATCACAATATTATAGTGGTGATTGATAATGATAAGCGATAACAACAAAAGTTGAAAAAAGAACCAGAATATTTTGATTTCTTGGGGTCTTTATTCACCAAAGCTATTATGAATTGTGCAAAATGACACCATTCTGCATTGAAAGAAAAACATTGGAAATTATTTCAAGATTTCCATGGTTGGGATAATGAAAGATAAAGAAAGAAGACCATTGTTTGACCATACCTCTAGGAAGGTTTTCATGGTCAGCAACACAAAGAAATATTGATAAATGATCAAATACATCACACCCTTTTGGGAAGATGGGGAGGTACCTAAAAGCCATTGCAAGATGCTTATATACATTATTAAACACATGTATATATATTTAACGGAACTCACAAATCTAAATGAGAAAAGCATACCATTTGTATCCGCCAATCTCAAAAGTGTTGCTACGAAGTTCTCTCTTGTTATTTGTGAAAACATGGTTATCGTCCACTCATGCATTCCATATAACAACTTAAAAATTTATTATGACTTTTCTAAATGATTCCAGAGTCAAGAAGTCACTGGCATACCTAAAACCATGTTCAAAGTTTTATTAAGTATACAAACTTAAGAACCGAAACACTAAGTCCAAAATTCATTCATTATATGAGCAACAAACACATAGTTAAATTGAATAATAACAACATATATAGATCATAATAGCCAAGTTGTTTCTACCATGTTTAACCTGTTTTGAGATTTTCTCTAATACGGTATAATTTGGTCAAAGATCATCAAAAAGGGAGTGCAAGCGAATGTCAAGCCAAAATGCCCTAACAATAAAGTACAAGACATATTTAGCTTTATGAAAAGCATGCACATGACAGAAACAATGAGGTTGATTCTTAAACAACATAAAACAACTCCATATTAGTAAACCCAAACCTCTTATAAATCTCCATCTTTCTCTCCATATTCAAAACACTAATCGACGCAATCGCATTAAAACAACAAAAAAACTCATTAGAATCACGCGAAATCCCCATCTTACACTCCATCCATTTCAACTTACTCGTAAGCCCCTGCGACGGTTGCGCAAAGTGCATAGCATTCCTATGAACAAACTTCCCAATCTGTTCATTACTAAAACCAAAACTCTTCAACAACATAACATTTCCAGCATACAGTTTCAATGCATCCGACGCTGAAAACAACCATCTAGACCTGTTAATAATCACAACAACCTTCTCATCAGTTCCTACAATCAATGCATCCGACGCTGAAAACAACCATCTAGACCTGTTAATAATCACAACAACCTTCTCATCAGTTCCTACAAGGCTACAAGCATCCTAAGGTAATCAATAGTAGGTATAATTGGCGAATGTAAACCTAATTCAAACAAGCTAGGGTTTTGCTTAATCATATGCAGTAGATCTAAATTAGACAGTCCTAGATTAAAAAAAGCCCTAATTTTAGGTTCTAGGGTTTCGTTCGGTTTGTATAACAAACCCTAGGTATCCATGCGACTATATCTTTGATCTGAGAGTCGTCGAAACTGCTAATTTTGAAGATATGAATAATTGAATCGCAATACCGAGTGGTGGTTAATCAGCGTACCTTTGATGAGGATGAAATGGCGGATTCTTTGGTGAAATTGAGTATGTTGCTGAGGTAATCGATGATTTCGGTGCGTATAGTGATTGCAGATTGATCGATTGATGACGATTTCGTTGAAAGTTGAGATTTGTGGTGGTAGATTGAGAGAAGTTCTCGCCGGAGACGATGACGGAGAATGCACATGGCGAGAAGCGATGAGGTTCCGAAATCAGGTGTTAAACAGGTGATGTGTTACATTAAATAGATCCGTGAACATGTAATGTAGCGCGGCCTAATAAAATTTGTAATGTTGCTACCGCTATAAAAGCCCATTTGTATTTTGGTTAGAAATCTTTGCTACTGTTAATTTTGGTAGCAAAATTTGGTGGCTATTGCCTATTATTCTAGTAGTGTCAGCCGCGCAATTGTTATCAGCCGCGCAATTGTTATCAGCCGCACAGAAGCCGCGCAGAACTGTTTTCAGGTCCGTTATCAGCCGCACAGAAGCTGTGCAGAACTGTTATCAGGTCTGTTATCACTGCAGAATTGTTATTTGTCCGCAGAATCGAGATCCATGCACAGATTTTAAGTTGCGCAGAATTAAAAAGTTGGTTTGCTGCAGTTCGCTGCAACTTATTTCATCTAAAATCTGTGCATGAATCTCGATTCTGCGGAATTGTTATCAGCCGCGCAGAACTGTTATCAGGTCTGTTATCAGCCGCACAGAAGCCGCGCAGAACTGTTATCAGGTCTGTTATCACTGCAGAATTGTTATTTGTCCGCAGATTCGAGATTCATGCACAGATTTTAAGTTGTGCAGAATTAAAAAGTTGGTTCGCTGCAGTTCGCTGCAACTTATTTCATTGGTTTCGCAGATTACAGATCAGGTTCATTCAAAAATCAATAAGTTATTGCCGGAGTCTGAGTTCGGAAGGATGTTCGAACTGTAAATTCAACGAGTGTGCGAGATTCGTAAATGTATAAATGTGTGGTTTACCTACTTGCTAACAAAGTTTCAAAGATTTTGTTTACTTTAAAAGCACAGGTTGCCAGTTCCTTCTATTTGGCTCTGTTTATGCAAGGTCAGCTTGTTTTATTGACCGTCTTCCAAATTATACTCCAAAACATTACAAATTTTTTAAATTTTAGTCAAAAAGTATGGTTATATATTGTATGATACATCATATATGCAGCAATACATACTAGATAACTTCCGAATATATATGGGCATATATATTTGATCTTTTCGACCATCTACATGACTACACTGCCTTGTACCTAGCCATTGCAGCCTTGGTCCATAGCAAGAATCAAGGTGTGGTTCATTGTGGTCCTACAAAGCTCGTGTTGTACTTTACTATGCTCTACACTTTTGGTGGACACACGGTCACAATGTTATCAATCGCTTCCTAATTTAATCATATTTATTTAATATTAGTAGAGGATAGTATTGATTATGCTTACATGTTTTTTACAGTGAAATAATGTACACGATGTGGACCAGCCGAACATGAAATGTAAATACATATATCTGTTTTCTACATTATATCTATTCACATTGACACTCCCATGAGCTGCTCCAATATATTGGGCCTTTGGTGACCAACTTTTAATTTGGTTCCCAGCTAACAAAACGATAGCACTTTTGCTTAATATCCAACATTAATAGCATACATGTGACAAACAAACATGATTCCAGGTCACCCTACTCATCCAATCAGCATTCAACCAATAAAATTTAAGCTCTCGAATTAAATTCAATACAAATAAGCACAAAGCATGTATCTTGTTTAATGCAAAACTAACTCCAAATCATATACAAAATGTAAAAAAAACAACAAATTACCTGTTATTTGTGGCTTTGGATAGGAACACACCAGCAGCCATTAACAACAAGGTAATGTATATATATTTTCATTTTGCCCAACTAGCAAACAATTAGAAGATAGAAAGAGAATGAAAAACCTTGTTTGAGAAGTCTTTGTTGAAAAACATCAAAAAATGTGAATCAAACAAAGAGCATCTAAGGCGGCATATGTAGTTTGGTCTTGTGTAAGAGGACATAGAGACCAGTCGCTGCATTGAAGTTCCTGAAAGAAAGAAAGAAGGTTAAAAGTGTTAGGAATGTATGGGTGGGATTAGCTGAACATTCAATTAACATCTTACAGTTATAATCATAACGAAATCACTCATATATAACCTAATTAACCTCCAAACAACCAAAACTGGTGTAAATAACCACAACCAAGGACTCACTAACCTCCAATTCAAACTCACAATCCATATACGATCAACAATAATCACAAATATCAAGTCCAATTAACATCTTAGGGCTTTAATCATAACAATATCACACATGTTTAACCTAATTTACATCAAATTGTAAACTAAAACTACAAAATTCCTTCTGAGTAAAAAAATAAAATACCATTTGACTTTCGAACTCTCTGACTCTCCACTGAAGATGTTTCCGAATCACCTCGCCTGCATCCGGCGGAGGGGGTAAGTGAAAATCGATCTGAGTAATCTCATTCTAGCTTGCTTCAAACAGAATCACAAGCTTAATTTGGGCAGCGGAGGAGAGCAGATAAGAGGAGAGCGTTGATGGTAAGTGGTAACTAAAACTGGTTAGGGTTTTGTGGAAGTTGGAATTGGCGGTGGTTGTGGTGGAGACACAGTGGAGATACACTGCAGATCTCCTGAACTTGGTGGAGTTAATTAGGTTTTGTGGAGGTGGGGATTGAGGAAGAAGGAAAAGATTGGTCACACATAAATTTTATTGTGTCCATTTACCAACTCTAGCCACACAAACATTTTATATCGTGAAATAACATAGCAGTTGGTCGCTTTAGTCACACAAATTTATAGGTGGCTATATATACATTATCTTTTGATCACAACATTAAAAATCAATAGCTAGTGATTGTCACATTTTTTATTAAACGTGTGACTAAAGATTATGTTTTCGTCACATGAATCAAGAAATCAAACAAAAAAAGTGGCAATAGGTTACATTTGGCCACACTTTTCTATATATGTGGCTGGTTAATGTCACATTTTTTTCTAAAAGTGTGGCTAAAAGTTTTGATTTTTTATACAATGGTCACATTCATAATCAAATGTGTGACTAAATATTTTGAGTTGTTATACAATAGTCACATTAATAATAAAATGTGTGGCTAAAAGGGTTTTAAAATATTAAAACTTACTTTTAGCCACACATTTAATCAAAACTGTGGCAGACCTGTTTTTGAAAAAGTGTGACTAAAGACTAGTTTTGACGTAGTGAAAACATTTTGACTTTCCATTTCTTTAGCATGTTGTGATAGTCCACTGATGTACTATCATTTCCTCTTTTTCACAACAATTTTTTTTTTGATTTTTCAATGTTTTTTATTTTTTAGATTTTATCATGTTTTTGGATTTTTCAAATTTTCAAAATTTCTAAAATATTTTACTCCCCCTAAAATCAAAAACATGTTTCAATTTTTGATTTTCCAGGAAAATTTGAAAATGAACGCAATAAACTGTACAAATAAACTGACAAACTGATGTGAATTTCTTCAATTCTCCATCCACTTGGCTTAAACAATCAGAACTCCCCCTGACAACAAACTATTTTCCCATTATGATTTCAAAACACTTAAGTTTGTTTTAATCAAAATGGTTTTTCCGGAAAATTAGTTTTGTTTGTCATTTCACAAACATGGGGTTTCATCACATTGTTCTTTCAACCACTTGTAAAAAAACTGTTATTTGACAATTTTCAGAACATTTTTCAAGAATGATTCCACTTGTAAGAAAGTTAAATCAAGTGCAACTTAATGCCCTTGATTAACCACTTGCAGGTTATTATCAACAATACTACTCGTAAATCAAAATATGACATTTTTGAATTTCTCAAGAAAGATGCCGATTCCTACTCCCCAATTACCAACCTGGGAGTTCCGGCAAGTCAGGATTTTCAGTTAAAGAGATTCTCCCAAGCCTGACGGTCCTTGGGAGATTCCGAGTCATCATCTGATTCCGAATCATCAACACTCGGTTTCTTTCCTTTCTTTTTCTTCTCATAGAATTCCTTTACCCCTTTGACCTTCCCGTCAACCATTTTTCCAAAAATATTTTGAACTGTAGGGTTAAAGGCTTTTTCAACATCAAATTCTTTCTTTTCAGAATAGAATTGATTCGAAATCTCTATTTTTCCAACTTTTGATTTTAAAGTTTCAGCCCGCAATGGTGGAAAGTTGACATCATCCATTGGTGGAACTGAATTTTCTCCTTTCAGATCAACTTGTGGTTCCTCTGACTTTGACGAGTCAGATTCATCGCCAGAAAGTGGCTCCTTTGCTTCTGAAGAAACAGATTCATCGCTAGAAAGTGGCTCTGATTTCTTAACAACCCACTTGTGGTTGTTCAGATTCACTCTTCTTTTGTAAAAACTTTTTGAACTCTCACCAACCTCAAATTTTGAATTTTTGAACACTTTAAATTGTTCGGTTGGTGGTTCATTATCAACCAACTTTTCTTTCAATTTTTCAGAGACTCCCTGTTTTGTTTGGATTGCCATTGGACAGTTACAGGCAATGTGACCAACTTCTTGGCATTGATAACATGTTCTCATTTCCTTCTTCTGAGCAACATCATTCTTCATTCCCTCTTGCTTCTTAGCAAGGAATTCTTTGTTCGTCTGCTTCCTGAACAAATTCTCTTTTTCTTCTTCAGAAGATGTCCCTGAAACAAATTTAGTTTTTGGTTTATAAATTTTCTCATTTTTATAATTTTCTGGTGGAATAAAACCTAATCCTTTCTTTTTGAAATTACTGTTATGGTTTGGTTTCTTTTGATAACCAGAACCAGAACTGTAACCCTTTTTCTTATTCAATCTTTGTTGAACTCTTGAAGTGTATTTTTAAGGTTTTTCAGTAAGATTTACATCTTTTATTTCAGAAATATTAATTTCTGTTAATTTGAAAACCTTTTTAATCATTTCAGTTTTAACACCTCTTATTGGAAATTCTTCATCAGAATATAATTTGTCGGAGTCATTCAAAGTATATGCTACTTTGAATGTTTTGTCATTCAAATTATTTTTTGATATCAGAAAATCATTATTGTAAACCCTTTTGACTGGTGAACTCGAGCTTTTGTCTGATGAACTCGAATTTTCAGATTTAGACTCTGACTTTGACTCTTCATCTTTATCCAACACCTGATCGACCACTTTCTTTATTAACTCAGATTCATGATCAGTGTCAGACGATGTGAATGTGACATCAATATTATCTGGCAATCCATCTGTAGGTTCAGATTCTCACTTTAAATTGGTTGCCTTTTTGACTCTTTCTGAATTAGGATTTCGTGGAGAATATCCTTTTTCAAGCGGAGGCGGACACTTGGTATAATCGGTACTATGTTTCTTACCAGTATCCTTTACTTCAAATTCTCCTCTTCAAACGCTTTCATGCCTTCTACTGTAGGATAAATCCTGTCAATCACATAAGAAGCACATGAATAACTTCTCAATAACCTGTTTACCCTCTCAGTTTCTATCCTCTGGGTTTCCAATTTTTGTTCAAGTTCAACACATTTCTCAATGTACTTATTGATGATTTTCTGTTTCGTCATGAACGCTCCATTGAGTGTCTTCATAGCTATCGCTTGTTCATTGCTTGACTTGTTATATTGATTCATAGCTTTGTTTAAAACATCATAAGATTCTTTCAGTCTGTTCATGTTATGAATCAATTTGTTGTTGTGCCTTTTCACAGTATCACAATTCTCACACTTCTCAGGCATCTTTTCAGTTTATGCTTCCTTCTCAACCTTGAAAGCTGGAGTTTCTTTAACCTGCCTTTTTACTACTCGAACATTTTTCTCAGGTTTGACCTTTTCTTCATCAGTATCAGTATAAGTTGATGCCTTATAATTCTTCTTTTCCGCAGCTTGTCTTTCTTTGATCTCTTCCATTTTACCTACAAAAAACAAATTATATCTTTCAGGTGAAAATTCTCTTTTATAATATTCAAGTATTCGAATTTCTTCATTGTCATCATCACTCTCTTCATCTAATGAGTGATCGAAGATTGGAGCTTTTTCTGAAGCCTCTTTTGTTGAAACTGGTTCTTCTTCTTTCTTTTTAGGAATGAATTGCTGAGATTCATAATAAGCATAAGCTATTTCATCTTCAGAATCCATGTTTCGGTTTTGATAGTTCATAAAAAAAACTTTCAAACGATCTGGGGTTTCACACAATCTGAGCAAAATTTCAAACGATCTGGCTTAATTTCAAATGACCTGGTAACAATCCAAATGATCTGATGAATTCCACACGATCTGGAATTGGTACGATCTGAAATTGGTGCGATCTGGAACAATCCGTGCGAACTGAATTACTTTCAAACGACCTGTCCCAAACCAAACGACCTGGTCACCTCGCATGACCTGATCAACTCCCAAACGACCTGAGTTGGTGCGATCTGGTCCAAACCCAAACGACCTGGACTAAAAGTTCAAACCGTGCGATCTGGAAGTTCAAACCGTGCGAACTGGAATGATGATTTCAAACGATCTGGTATAGTTTCAAACGTTCTGGACCACCTCGTGCGAACTGATGTGTTCAATCCGTGTGAACTGATATATGTTACACACGACCTGGTCAGGTTTCAAACGACCTGAACCCAATTCGTACAATCTGAAGAGATTTTCGCGTGACCTGAAGATCTGTTAATCACTTCGTACGACCTGAAGGATAATTTCACACGACCTGATAGTATCTCGAACGAATTGATATGATTTTCACGCGGTTTGGTCCATTTTATCAAGTTTTAGGTTTATTTTAGGTCTGATTTTTTCAAGGATTGATTAAAATTGTGTTTTACGTGTTATATGTGAAAATTAGTCCATTTTAACCGTAAAAACGTTCTGATATGATGAAAATGTGTAGAAGAATGAGTAGAAATAAGTAGAAATCAGAATTTTTTGAAGAAAACAAGCTGAAATGGTAAGAACTCTTCCTCCTAAGCTCTGATACCACTTGTAGGATCAGGGAATCGATCAAAACAAGTCGATCAGAAGAGTTCTAGACCAAATCAGAGGCGGAATTCATTGACTTGATCTTCATTCAGCTTGATATGCACTTAGAAGTAGATTAACTGTCTCTTGTATTGATTTGAACAAGTTACACGAGCTGGAGACACTTCGGCAGAGCTTAGCTACCGGAATCAGAATCGTTACAAATGAAGACCCAAGACTTGGTATTTATAGGGATAGCCAGGTCGCACGAACTAGTCTAGCCAGGTCGCACGAACTGGTCTTGTCCAGTTCGCATGAACTGCCAGTTCGCACGAACTGGTCTGTTCCATACTATTTCTCGTTTTTCTCGTACTACGCGTCCTGGTCTATCTAATCTATTACATGACTCGATACAAGACAAAGTCAATAGACATATGCACTAACACTAAATACCTTTAATTTAATAAAAATTAAATAAAAACAAATATATATACTCGCTGGCGGGGCGCGACAGAGCCAATAAAGGCTGTCGCTGGCCGCGACCTCCATGACACCAGGCCCCACCCCATGCTGCCACGTGTCCTGCCACTCGTCGAGCCTATACTCGTGACTGATCAAGGCTACGCCCTACTGAACCTAGCTCACGGGGCGCGACACACCCCTATGTGTCTGTCGCGGGGCACCAGAGACTCGCTGATTAGTACTATAAATAGGGATCATCGACATTCAGTCGAAATCGTTCAAAAAATTTTATTCTCTCTCAATCTCTGATAGCTAAAGTAATTCCCGGGTATTATACCCACTAAAATAGCAAAGCTTTGCCTCGATGTAAGTATCATAACCCCCGGTTACGTATTAGATACGCTGCCCGATTGATCTAGTGCTCCGTAACGTATGTCGAGGCTCTGCCTGACTCAGTCGTTGGAGTTCTATCTCGGGGAGGGTATAACTAATGTAAATTGGGTTATTAGACTAACGCGTGTGCATTGTTTAATTAATAGATTATAACCAGGAAGTCACAAGGAAATACCTAAAGTAGCAATGTGAGTAATCTCCTTTTTGTAAACCTTTTTGCAATCTGTTTTTACAAAACCTCAAATGTTTAAATTATATTTCACAGTGATTGAGTATTTGTAATTCTACAATTATCGTCGGTAAGTTGGGATTTTGTATACAAAATTGGTTACTACACTGTGAGTAGTAACATTACCACCAGTCAGGATTGACAGTACTGTGGGTGGTAATTAAAGTAGATGTAAACAAATGTAATTGCTGCATTGCCCTCAATGCTGTAAAATGATAAAACTTTTCTTGATTAAACTGGGATTCACTTGCCAGTATTTCTTGCCGATAAAATGTTTTTAAACGCGTTTCAGGTAACAAAATGTAAAATCCAATTAGAAGCCAGCTGGACAGCACTAAAGGCTTGGAAAAGTGGCTATAAAAGTTACCTAATTAAAGATGATGTTTTATTTTAATAAATTAGGGTTTATCCCTATAAATGTGTTTGTAATAGAAACTTGGGAATTTCCCATGTATTTAGTATTATAAAAATGTGGTATTTTACTCTGATAACCTATTTTCTAACTACGATCCTGATGTAAATTCCGCTGCCAAAATTGATAAACTCCGATACCACTGATACTGGTTCGCGGCCGCCCGTTCCCAAGGATAGGGGCAGGGGGTTGCGACACTAGTCTGGAATGATGGTATAAATAACCAATTAGAACGCTAACTGGTCTTATTCAAGTTATAGACTTAGACCGGCTAGCTTAAAATATCGAAAACGGTACGATACGCTTGATTACACGATGACTGGAATAGAATGTAGTTTAAACCCAACAAGTACCAAGACTTGTATAATATGGGTAAACAAATAATATTCTGGAAAATGAGATAAAAATGATAAGTTGAAACCCGTTTCGGTAAACTTATGTAAACTAGTTACATAAGTCTATCCGTACGCGTATTAGTGATAACGGGTAACCAGATGAGTCATGGACAAGTTCTATATGCCAATATACTTTAAACAAGTTATAATATCAGTAGGATATCAACTTGTATGCCCGTTAAGTTTTTAAAATCAAACAATGCCTCATAATGGCGTTTTATTCATTTAGCGACGTATAAAAGGAACTTGCATATATTCTGATGTTATGACCATAAACATTATGTAAAAATATTTTATTTATGATATAATATCAGTAAGATATCAAACATATGCGTGTTTTATAGCTTAAGACCAAACTATGCACCGTAGGGGTATTTTGGTCATTTCACACATAATTTGAAGGCTTATTTGGGATTTTGAGTTATGAACATGTACCTACTATAAAATACATTTTAAATAAATTATAAAATTAGTATGTAACAATTCTTGATTGATAAATATGGTTTAAAACCATACTATGCGCCAAAAAGGGCGTTTAAGTCGTTAAATGACGATGTTTGCGATCTTTTATCAAAACCGATGTTATGAACATAATCTTAGTGTCAAAATATGTCATTTATATTATTATAACAGTAGGTGATTAGTTTTTTATTACATTTATGATTTAAAATCCTTTTAAGTGCCAAAAGGGAATTTTCGTCATTTAAGGACATAATACAAGAACTTGTACATAAACTCAGATTATAAACTGACTTGATATCCCAAAATATTCTAATTATGATATTACATCAATGAATATTGAGTTTGTTATGTGAAATTATGTTTAAACCCGTTCTATGTGTCGAAAGGGCATTTTGGTCACTTTAAAACATAATTTACGACATTATATGAAAACTCAGCTTGTGATCAGTTTAATAACATCAAAATATGTTAATTACTTTAACATATCAGTGCATAAGTCAATTGCAAATTCATTAGTGATTAAAACCTTATTTATGATAAAAAGGGCATTTTAGTCAAAGTATGGCATATTAACGAATCATGTGTAAAAACTCAGATTACTATTATGATCATGTAATATAACCTTAGAGGGTTATTCTACATTAAATTATGATTATAATGGAACCTTAAATTAGTAGCAAACTAATCTAATTCGGTTCAGAATCGAAAGTCAAAGCAGAAGTCAAACTTTGTGACTTTCGGTTGCGAACCGACCCTAAGACTGGAATTGACGAGCTGAACATGTTTACACATGTTCTATCAATTATTACCAAGTTGTTTAAGGGGGTGTTTGTTTTTTGTGAAAATTACTTCTGCACCTCTTATGTCTTTCCCACGCAGACCACGCGCAGACGTTTGAGTCTGCAGTGTGTTTGTTTTTTGGAAGTGATTTCATTAAAAAAGTTCTTCTAACCTCTTCTCATCCTCTTCTCTTTCAAAACACTGGAACCCTAGCACTTTCTCCTCTCAACCAACCACAACATCTCCCCTCCCCCACCTCCGGTTGCCCGACATCACCTCTCCCACCTCCGCCTTCACCGCCGACAACACATCTACCCTCCGCTCCTGCAACTTCGTCGGCCCCTACCTTCACTGCCGACAGCACATCTCCGCTCTTTACTCTGCGATCGTGCATCAATGGCCACACTTTCTGCAGACCCACTGGTTGTTTCACATCAATGGTTCTAGGGTTTCATTCAGGTGCTCATTCTCTGTTATTATTATTACAAAGATTATTTGGGATGTTGAAAAGATTTGATCTTTAGAAAAATCAAATGGTATTTGGGTGTGAGGTTTAGTTGGTATAATTTTACGGTTGAGTTTATAGGTTGGTTTTTTTGGTGCAAATTGGCTCGGTTCCGAGACATTCCCCAAAGAGGGTTATGTATTTTAGCATGATTTCTTGTTGATTATTGATGAATTTGACCCTCTTATCTTTGACTTATGTTGTTTTTTATCGTTAAAATGGCAAATTTGATGAACTGATATGGTGTTTTCATAACAAAATCTATCTGTCACATACTTATATATTATCAGTGACGATGTCCATACGTATTTTTATCCCCTTCACGGCCCCTGCAACTTGCCCGACATCACCCCTGGTAGTTAAGGGTTTCTGTTAAAAATCTGATCTTGATGATGAATTTTGGTGGGTTTATGCTAAGGTTTTATTAGGGTTTCTGTTAAGGGTTTCTTGATGATTAATTTTAGCTGGTAGTTAAGGGTTTCTGTTAAAAAAACAAACAGTCTTCTTCTTGTAGACTGCAGAGGTTTGGTCCTCCTCTTCTGCTACAGATGTCTGCAGATGTGGTCCGCAGACTGCAGACGTTTTACCTCTGAAAAAACAAACAACACCTAAGTGTTAAAACATAATTTAGAACACCTACATTATCAGATTATAACAATTTCAAAAACTGACCCGTTTGACTTTTTAATATTAATAACTTTGACCCGTTAATTGACCAAGCAAACGTGATTTTCAGGAGGTACCCTTTTGAGGGATTAACACCTACGTAATTACGATCACGTAGCCATGTTCGCCTCGAACAATGACTGGACCATTAAGGTCTAAACCGAAAGTCAAAGCGTTTATCGAAAATGCTTGACTTTTGGCTTAACAAGCCTACAAAATGAAAATGCAAGAGGAAAGAGCACTTACTAGTGGTCCTTGCACAAATAAGAACTGAGTTTGGAAGTCCCTTTCAGCTAGGAACCTCTAGAGATGAGAGGAGAGTGATAAACATGAAGTGAGCAAAGGAAAGTGTTGCAAGAACACTCCTATTTATAGTGTAGATGATTAAGGAGTTTCTTCCAGGTGTTATGAGGGCTTAGGAGGTGCTTACACATGTCCTAGTACGTGGCATAGTGGTTTGGGAGCCCCTGGTTTCGAATTGGACGCGTTTTGGCAGCATGTGTGGGCAACAAGCAAAAATAAGTTACAGCGACACCCCTCGTGATATGCGACAGGTTCAGCTCGGGTCCTCCGCGACGCGCGGCGTCCACCAGACAAGTTTTAAAACTTGTCACATATGGCCCCTCAACCTCTAAACCTTAGTATATGTTTCATATTTGGCACAATTAACCCCTCTTGGCCAAAGTTTGGCACACCCGAGAGTATGACCGAACATCAAAAGCTCCCGGTTCATTAAAGGGTCACTCAGAGGTATAAATTAACATGTTGATGCCTTTAATCCTCCAAATCACAAACTTTCATATAAATTCACAAACAGTTCCTCTCGTCCAACAAGTGGCTTATTTGAGAATACGGACACCGTAGAAAGTCACTCAGAGGCATAGTTTCAGCATGTTGACCCTTTTAGTCCCTCCACATTCAAACTTTCATCATTTGGCAAAAATAGTCCCTCCTAGCCAAGATTAGGCATAAATAGGAATAGGGACACGTGTCAATACATTATTGGACATGATTTTACAAGGTGTTACACTTTAGCACATGCAGGAACGCACACTACATAGTAAATGAAAGTTTGTGGACAAAGAAGATATCTTCAACTACGTTCGTGGTCTCATTTTCGCGCATGTAATAGGTGAAATCTTTTTCGACAAGAAGGTTTTCGAGTTGTTGCATTAGAGATTCTCCGACCCTCTTTCCGGCATTGATCTTCTGAACAACATTGTGTACATCTTTTGGAATAATATTTTTATCCGGGTTCTTTTTCATCAACGTACGCCAGATGCTACAGTTTGGAATATCTTACTCTTCCAGCTGCTCAATCAGTCTTTTATCCTCTGAAGAAAGCCTTCTCGCATATGCATGACCCTCCAAGTGTTCAATAGGAGTGTGGTTGTGCCTCGCGTTCGTCACCTCTATCCTCCAAAAACTTTCCTTTGCTTCCATAAATGTGACACTTCGGGTTTTCCTGAACAACTCTATTGTATAATACTGTTATATGACACCATTAAATGAAAGTCAGTGATTTATTTCTGTGTATTTTGTGATTTCTTAGTGTGTTATGTGTATTATATAATTAATGTGTGCTATATATTTATGAACCAAAACCACGGTTCCGACTCGAGACCGCCTGGTCTCCACTCGGGATCTGCTTTATTTAGAACAGTGGGCTGCACACACACACACAAGCTGGCCCAAACCGTCAAAGCCCACTCAGGACCGCATAAGGCTTAGTGTGTGTGTGACACATTAAGGTGGGTATAAAACCCCTGAAACCTAGCCGACATTCCTTTGGTTGTGAGCATCAATCACATCACACAAATCCCTAAACATTCCTTATCCATTCTCTCTCTCTCTCTCTATCTCTCTCTCTCTCTTTGTCTCTCTCTCATCCGGTTCTCTCTCTAGACAAAACACTAAACCTCACCAAACATCCTCCTTCCTTCTCGGAACCACCGACGACAGTTAGAAGGGGTGGGTTTAGAAGCTTGGTCACCGTCCATTCTCGCAAGACCTTTGTAGCGTATAAGATTTGGTTAGTGTGCTTCTATTGTTTGATAATAATATGTGCTAAAGGTGTCTACTTGTTCACATAATTAACAATGCAACCGATAAATGCTTTGGACATTAAATAATATACTTGTTTCTTGAAAGAAATGAAACCGATGATCATTGCCCTTGTGAGATTAGGAACAGAATGATTAGAACTGATTTGGTTAGGATTATGAAGCTGAGATGACTTATATAATGAAGGTTGTTTGATATAAGAATGTTCATAATAAAAAGGCTAGGAATATACATGTTTCTTGTCCGTGAAATGCGTAATATGTGTTGCGGTGATGTTGTAAGCATATTGATATGTTTTGATGGAAAGTTATATTGTTGGATCCATTTTGATGAATCTGATGAACTGGATAAATATATTTGTTGAATGTGAAAACCCTAATGATGAACTGTTTGAAGATCTTAAAGATAATTGAAATATGTTGTTTGATCCAATCTGATAAGTGTACGGTAGAAAAAAACATGTTTATGAAATCTGATTGGATCTTACAAAAGTTGGTGAAGGTTCTAGAAAGATTCCATCTGGGGTTGCGAGTCGAGAACAAGTGGTTTCGACTCGAGACCACTTAGTGTGTAACACCCTAACACGTTTAACCTTAAAACGACGCAGCGGAAATTTCGAGCCTTAAAATTTCTTTCTTCATCAATTACATTACTTACGAGAAAGCTCAGTTACAAAAATATCAAACTTTTACTAGAAGGAATTAACAACGTTCACATTTAAATAACACTACAAGCGTTACATAATTCAAGCTAGGTGACCGTTCTTTCCTTACAATCCTTGCTTTTTGACTCGAACCGTGCCCGCTTATCTTCACTAGCGAAAGAGGAAATCCGTGTGGTTCCTGTGGACATCATAAACAACTTAATCGTTAGTCATTGATACCACCACACAACATTATTATTTATGATTGAATCATTATATAACATTCCACAATGTAAATATGGAATCATTCAATTATTCTTTTAAATTCCTTGTCCAAGATCGACTTCAATTCCTCATAAATCCGACAACCTCATACCTGCATTACATTCCAATCTCAAGGTACATCATTAGTAATTGTCAATACTCAAAGTATTGAAACCATTCCTACATATATTCATAGCAACTTACATTCAAACATGCATATATTCCTACATACGTACATACAACCATATACACTTATATTCATGCATACACTCATACACGCATACATACTTATGAGCTCTTGATTACCACTTTTATTCTCGTATACTTATTCTAACATGTCAAAATCACAACTTTCCATGATATAAGTCTTATACATATTGACATACGTACTTACTCATTGCTATACAAGTTTGCCTATAGATTTCCTTCACTAACACGTAAGTAAATCCATACTTATACTATTTGGAGACCCGTAACGTTCATTTATAAACAAAACCATCTTAAACATTAGTTGTGAGGCCTTGAAAACCATTTAAATCAAGTCCCATAACCAACGTCCGGCGTCTCAAGGTGTACCTACATTTCATAAATCATGAATTGGTTAGCGATACGGGCTTATAACGTGATTATATCGAGTCCGGGTACGGAATCAAACAAGAAAACAACAATTGCCAACTCTTGGCTTCCTAACGGGGCGTGACAGATACGGCCCCCGGCTCTTGCGGGGCGCGACGACTGTCACAGTGCGCGACCGTGTTGTGGGGTCATCGTCGCGTGACACGACACCCTGATTTCGACAGAATGTTTGGCTTTTGCTACTGCACTTCTTGCCCAGCTATGGTTACAACAAATTTCAACTTGAAACTTTCATAACTTTTGATCTAGATGTCCGTTTTGCGTGATTCTTTTTCCTATGCGTTGGTAACTAAAATACGGATTCGTTTACCATCTTTGTTTGCATCGAATTCTGGTTTATAAACAAATGACCTATAAATCCCATTTTACACTTATTCGACCCGTTTAGTTTTAAGTTACATTGCAAGAATGTTATCAAGACTTGTTTCTAAACATTCCTACCCATCCCGGGCTTGCCAAGCATTGGTGTTTTCGCTCCCATTACGGGGATCGTATACGCATTTACATTCACCGATTATTTGTATCTTTCTAAATACTTAATCCACATTTAACTTCTTAATGTATTTGTTTTCGGCCTAATATTCAATTACGAATTATTCGACCCGTTCAATCCCACCAATTTACTTCCGGCTTAGTTAACAACCTTCGTCCTATTAGAATAACACTTATCCTAATACTCCCATCCATTACATAATCCTTACATAATTTCCCACATTCATACATATTAAAATTATACATACATACTAAGAAGTGAATCGGAATCACTTACCTTGTGCGTCCAAATTCATGCATAGTTTTCGTGTTTACCCTTGACTCGTTGCCCTTCCATGCTTGTGTCCATGTTGACATGTGTGACAACTGTGTTCTGTAATCGATGTACAATGTAAAAAAATGTTAATTATCAATAAAACAATGTGTTTTGGTGTAATTATATGTGTTTTGGTGTTATTATGTGTGTATTTAAGTTTGAGGATTTTTCAATTTAGTTAGATTCCGATTTCAAGCTTTAAATCGTTTTCTGGAAGGTTATACGCAAACTGGTGCGTAAACGCAGTCAGTATAACGCGAAAAACACTCCGGAATAGTGACATAGGCTTAAGATACCTTAAATAACCTCCACATAACTTAGAAATAAGTTTTGGATGGTTTGGTGTGTTGAAATCAAATTTGTTCAATCGCAGGGACTATTTGTGTCAAACTGTGAAACTATACCGATTTGTATAGTAACGAACATTCCAGAACTTGATCATAAGTTAAACATACCCTAAATTTCCTTTACGTAGCTTAGAAATAGGCTTTGAGGGGTTCGGTATGCTAAAATAAACTTTATTGATTAATAGGGACTAAAAGCGTCAAAAAGTGCACAAGTTTGCATTTTCGCGCATATCTTACGTTCTGAATATATCCGGACATCCAAAAATTTATGTAAGCATTAAAATATTTTATTTTAGTGTTTGGCATAAGAAAATTCCATTCGTCGCTTAATTTGGATCGTTTTTGCGTTCGTTACGACTTCCGTCGTAATTCCGAGATATTTTTGAGCATCTTTTGAGTTCCCTATACTTTAAGTTCATTTTAGAGCCTTGAAATGAGGTTAACGGGGCTTAAACGTGTCAAAAATGAGCCGAAATGCAAGTTTCTGAAGTGCAGGGACCAAATTGCAATTTCTGGATAGTTGGGTTAGGCGGGCCGCATAGCCTAAAGGCTGTGCTTATGCTGGCCGCGTGAGACACCCAGATCAACAAACTGTTTTTCCAAAACAACAGCTGGTATTCAGGCCTTTTGGACATGGTTTTGATCATTCTATGGGCAAAATTTGATGGTTTTTAAGTGCCCATTGTATTCTAATACCGTGTGCCCACTTGTACGGCCTAGATCGAAGCTCGTTTCCCAATAAACGATACTAACGGTTCTAGATTTCCTATAAATACCCCTCACCATTCACTTGCAAAACCCACATTGATCTGATTTTGGCCCTCTAAGTTGGAGTATACACTTCATTCCTGAGGGTAAATCGGATCAAAGCTTGCGGGGACCCTTTGTAAGTATTCCTTCGTTCTTTTTATTCGTTTTTAATGTAAAAGTCAAACTTTGTTTGACTTTCTACATTAACCAGTTTATGGTCAAGGCGAAGTTCGTTTGAACTTCATAACATGAGCGTAATCATGATGGTTATAGTCCCTAGTGACTATACCTACTGATTACCACGTTATCTAGGCTCAGTGACGAGTCGTAGTTTCGGCCAAAATGCACATTCTCGCGTATTTTGTAACCAAACTACTTTTGGGTATCAAAACCATTTGTTTTGATACCAAACCTGTTTTCTAACTTAACTAAACATGTTTTAGCATGTTTAGCTTGTCACTTTTTAGATTAGTGCTTGTGTAGAGTCGTAAAGTCAAGCGGACTAAACACCCGCTTAGACTTTCGAACACGACCCGTTTGGTCGATCATTAGGATCCGACCAAACATGTTTTGTGACCATAGTTGCGTAGGGAATAACCTTCCGAGGTTATACCTTATGGTCACTTAGGTTTAATTAGTGTATGATAGGTAATTTATATGTCTTTGGTAAATGACCAAAATGCCCTTTTCAAGCATAATTGGTAATTAAGCATATGTAACATAAAATTTTTTCATGTAACTGATTATACAACATATTTAAACATGTTTAGGCATATAATACTTGTCATAGGACTAGTTAGACGTCTCAAACGCACGTTTGCGCGCACGACGCGTTAAAGTAGCGTAAGCTACATTAATGGGTCGAAAGCACTTAGGTTAGGTTCCAATTTAGGATGTAGGCTTTGTTAAACCATATCACATGAGTTCCAACACTCATTTGGTTTACGAGACCTCATTCTGTCCGATATTCCGATTTAGGCGTCTATTGTTTGACTAGTGAATCGATTACTAGGTGCTACTTGATTTCTCTGGTTTACTTGAGTTTGTTGAAGTTCTATTGATTGAGGAAACTTTGCACTTCAAGTGAGTACATAGTTCCCTTATTTTACTGTTTTCAATTGTTTTGGGGTGATTCATATGTTAAACGATTTTCAAGGTCTAAACGATGGTTTTTCAAAAGCGATTAAAATGGTTTATATTAAATTAATAATGATTTCAATAAAGTGAACAAACTTGTTGGTTGTAGTTACATAATGAATGAAATTCATTATCACTGATCAAGCCGACCAGTATTAGGTTATGGTACCATAGGATCTGACAAATCCCGTTATCTTACTACACCCATGGTTATGTGTGGGGGTTGTGGGTAACGACTGAATCTGATGATAGTTAACTTACCCTTTGGTGGTTTGTTAATGCGAGAAGCGAGAAGCGAGATAGTCGAGTCACGAAGGTTTGAATGTTATTAGCAAGACGACCAAAAATAGTTTTCACAATTAAAATGAGGATGATTTAAACGATTTTAACGAGTTAACGATTTGGAAACGATTTGAACAAGTTAAACAAGTTGGATAAACGATTGGCTTTTGGTTAAGTGTTTAGATAATGGGACGGGTGTAATGTGATGAAAGCATGGTGGATACGCCGCTGGTACTTCCTATATATAAGTGTTTTCAACATATTACATACCGTGGCGTTATTTAGTTCACTTGGGTAAACGATTTTGAAACGATGTCACACAAGGATGTTTTCTAAAAGATATAAACCAGACGAGTTTTATTAACGAGTTAATACAAGATGTTTTACAAATTGGTTTTCTAAAAACAAATGTTTTTGGTTTAAGAATCATGGCTACGAGGTTTTATAAATTATAACCCACTTGATTTGAGTTGGTTAAATTATGTTGCAATACACTTTTCAAAACGAGGTTTGTATTTTGACTCTTGTAGTCTAATAAAGTACTGCAACATGTAAACTAGCCATGAATCCGACACTCTTATAAAACCTATGTACTCGCCAGCATTTCTTTGTTGACTTTGTTTTTACATATGTTTCAGGTGTTGTTGATTGATGTGATTCTAGGATGCATGCGTCACATAGGATCTGGACGAGGCCTTAGTGACATAATAATAGTGATAGTCGATATGTAACTTGTTTGTTATGTGTTAAGACAATGTTAATGTTTAATATTATCAATAAAACGAAACTCTTTTCGTATCCATGGTTATGAAACAATAATTCTGTTACAACACTCCCCGACGTTTCCGCCACGATTTGTTGTTTTACATGGTCGGGGTGTGACAGAAGAGTTGGTATCAGAGCCAATGGTTATAGGGAATTAGGTTATTAGTAATGCTTTGACCTAGACTATAACTTTCTAGGACCCCAACACAAGTTTACTTGCGTTTAGATTTTAAAATAATACCGTCACCTATCCTTAGGTGATAACCACAACGAGAACACAATAACGAATCCGCTTTGAAAACTAATCATCTGTTCTAGGATGATTGATTACTAGGTTTTGAACCCTTTGTTATAAGGTTTTGAACCCTTTAAGTTTTCAAATCTCGTCAAAGTTTGGGTCTAAATAGTGTGAACACGTGCAAACTGGAAGAGTGAGTGCCTGTACTCTAAGTTTTCTGTCTAAGGCTAGAGTGTTCATACAAATCCGCTGTATCGGACCAGTCACTCTTACCTGGGAACTCTTGGGGTGAGTGTTCACTTATAGGCGAGCATGTCTTCGCGATACATTAGTTTGACCCATTTACTTTGATTAGTCACAGCGTGTCGTTTGTTTGTTTGAAGTAACGAACAAATGATCGCCTTCCTGGTGTTTTGTCGATGTTTTCAATACCTCTTTTGTTTCTCTTTTTCAATCTCACTCGATTCTCCTATTTCCTTGTTAGACAATGCCTCCTCGACGCGATGCTTAATCTTTTACTGCTGAAGAAATCGCAGCCCTTGTCTCTCAGCAAATGGCTGCTGTACTTCCAGGCGTAGTGACCCAGATCCACGAGTTATACAACAACAATAATAACAACAATAATAATGCTCAGTGCAATTTCAAGAATTTCAATTCTGCTAAGCGGCTAAAGTTTTCTGGGTCACAAGGAGCAACTGCGCTCCTGCAGTAGTTCGAGAGTATCGAGAGCACATTCAGACATGTGCAGTGTCCGAATGCGCGTTAGGTTGAATTTGGATCAAGTGTGTTTGAGAAGCGAGCTCTTACATGGTGGAACGGTATTATGCGCGATAGGGGTGCCGAAGTGGCATTAGCACAAACATGGGAAGAGCTTCGAGCTCTCATGATGAAAGAGTTTTATCCCGTCACGAAATTCAAGATTTGGAACGAGAGTTTGACGATTTAAAGCAAGATGGGGGTGAACACCGTGCGTATACGGATTGTTTTGAGGAACTCAGTCTGTTGTGTCCCACTATGGTTACCCCACTGGAGAAAGCAATCGAGAGATATATCGATGGTTTACCCGATTCCATACAGGATATTGTGACCGGCGTTAATCCTACTACCGTTCGTCACGCAATCGAGTTGTCTGCTACCCTGACTGAGTCTCAAGTCAGGAAGGGTAAACTTACCCGCAAGGGTGATAAAAAGAAGTCGACCGATTCTGATAAGGAAAAGGGTAAGGGTAAGAAAGGTGAGTCGTCGAGGAAGTGAAAGGGTGCTCAGAATTTTGCTGTTACAGCACAAACTGCTCAGAACCCACCGACTCAGCCTCCTGCGAAGAAAGCGTATGCTGGTACCGCACCTCATTGTGCTCGCTGCAACGGTCATCATGTTGCACAACAAGCTTGCAAGCAATGCACAACGTTTGGTAAACTTGGGTATTTGGCCAATATTTGTCGTTTGGGACAGAATCAGGTTGCCCAGGTTCAAGCTCCGATTCAGGGGAATGCTGCGAGATTCCCACCGGGTTCATGTTTCAATTGTGGAGAGTTTGGTCACTTCCGCAACAACTGTCCGAGGCTGGTGAATGCAAACGCGAATGCTAATGCGAACCCGAATGCGAATGTCAATGCAAATGTGAATCCCGCTCATGGACGAGCGTACAATTTGAATGCAAACGAAGCGAGGGCTGACAATGAGGTTGTCAATGGTACGTTTCTTGTTAACAATCGACCTGCATCTATTCTTTTTGATTCTGGTGCCGATAGAAGTTTTGTTTCATTATCAGTTGAGCCTTTGCTTGCGATACCTAGAACTAAACTGAGGAAACCCTTATCTGTCAAAGTTGCTACTGGTAAACCTCTTGTTCTCGATTCTGTTATCCGTGATTGTCAGTTGAACCTCGATAACCATCTTTTTCCTATTGACCTCACACCAATGCAACTTGGGAGTTTCGATATTATCATTGGGATGGATTGGTTGACTAAACATCATGCTGAAGTGGTTTGTTTCGATAAGATTGTTCGTATTCCTTTGTCTTCTGGTGAAGGTTTAGAAGTTCATGGAGAGAAGCCATCTGGTGGATTGAAACTTATGTCATGTATGGAAGCCCAAAGGTATTTACGAAAAGGATATGTTGCTTTTCTAGCACATGTCACCGAGGAGAAAAGCAAGAGCAAGAGTATTCAGGATATTCCGATTGTTCGGGATTATCCAGAGATGTTTCCTGATGAACTGCCTGGTTTGCCTCCAGTTCGTCAACTCGAGTTTCATATTAACCTTGTACCCAATGCCAACCCAATTGCGAAAGCACCTTATCGTCTTGCACCGTCGGAGATGCAAGAATTATCAAAACAGCTTCAAGAGTTATCTGATAAAGGATTCATCCGTCCAAGCTTTTCACCCTGGGGAGCTCCTGTCCTCTTCGTGAAAAAGAAAGATGGATCTTTTCGAATGTGTATCGATTATCATGAGCTTAATAAGCTTACCATCAAGAATCGATATCCCCTACCTCGAATTGATGATCTCTTCGACCAGCTGCAAGGTGCTTCATGCTTTTCCAAGATTGATCTGCGTTCTGGGTATCATCAACTTTGTGTTCTCGAAGAAGATATTCCCAAAACTGCCTTCCGCACAAGATATGGGCATTATGAGTTCACTGTCATGCCTTTTGGTTTGATGAATGCTCCAGCTATCTTTATGGACTAAATCAATATGGTCTGTAAACCTTATTTATACAAGTTCATCATTGTGTTCATCGATGATATTCTCGTTTATTCAAAGTCTCGAGCCGAGCACGAGCAACACCTTCATTTGACTTTGGAACTCCTGAAGAAGGAACAACTTTTTGCTAAATTCTCCAAGTGTGAATTCTGGCTTAAAGAAGTTCAGTTTTTGGGTCATATAGTCAATGAGCAGGCTATCCATGTGGATCCTTGCAAAATAGCTGCTATTAAGGATTGGAATACGCTAACGACACCTACAGAGATTCGATCTTTTCTTGGTCTCGCTGGATATTATCGACGTTTTATTTCAAACTTCTCAAAGATCGCGGTTCTAGTCACTGCTTTGACTCAGAAGAATAAGCCTTTTGAGGGGGGACCCAAGCAAGAAGAAGCGTTTCAAACGCTAAAACAGAAGCTTTGTGATACTCCTGTTCTATCTTTGCCCGAGGGAAATGATGATTTCGTTGTCTATTGTGACGCGTCAAATCTAGGACTTGGTTGCGTTCTTATGCAACGAGGTAAAGTCATTGCATATGCATTAAGACAGCTGAAAATTCATGAGAAGAACTACACAACTCATGATCTTGAGTTGGGAGCTGTGGTTTTCGCGCTTAAAATCTGGAGACACTACCTCTATGGAACGAAGTGTGTGGTTTTCACAGACCACAAAAGTCTCCAGCATATTCTTAATCAGAAGGAGCTGAACATGAGGCAACGACGTTGGGTTGAGCTATTAAGTGATTACAATTGCGAGATTCGCTACCATCCTAGTAAGGCGAATGTCGTAGCCGATGCGCTTAGTCGAAAAGAGCGAATCAAGCTTCATTCTGTTCGAACTCTATCTGATATTCAAACTCGTGTTCTTCAAGCTCAGCAATTTTGTGCTTCATAAAATTTGATGGGTAAGGGATTACCACATCAGCTTGAGCTTAAACTCAAAGCGAAGGACGATGGGTTGCTCTATTTCAAGGATCGTTTGTGGATTCCAAAACAAGACGATCTTCGCACTTTGGTAATGGACGAATCTCACAAGTCTCGATATTCTATCCATCCTGGTGCTGATAAAATGTACAAAGATCTTCGTACTCAGTGTTGGTGGCCTGGTATGAAAAAGGATGTTGCCTTTTATGTATCAAAATGCCTAACTTGTCTCAAAGTCAAGGCTGAACATCAACGACCTTCTAGTTTGCTTGTACAACCAGAGATACCGGTTTGGAAGTGGGAGAACATTGCGATGGATCTCATCACTAAGTTACCGCATACGTCTAAAGGTCATGATTCTATTTGGGTTGTTATCGATCGATTAACGAAATCAGCTCATTTTATTCCGATTCGCGAGGATCTATCTGCTGATAAACTTGCAAAGATTTATGTTGATGAGATTGTATCACGACATGGTGTTCCTTTGGATATCATTTCCGATCGTGATGCTCGGTTTTCATCTCATTTCTGGAAGACCATGCAATCTGCTTTGGGAACCCAACTGAATCTAAGCACTGCTTATCATCCCCAAACAGATGGACAAT
Organism: Helianthus tuberosus; assembly: GCA_030545235.1. Classification (NCBI taxonomy): domain Eukaryota; kingdom Viridiplantae; phylum Streptophyta; class Magnoliopsida; order Asterales; family Asteraceae; genus Helianthus; species Helianthus tuberosus. The sequence continues at coordinate 77,488,604 of CM060408.1, forward strand.
CTGAGCGGACGATACAAACTTTGGAGGATATGCTTAGAGCATGCATGATAGACTTTGGTGGAAATTGGGATTCTCATCTTCCACTGATCGAGTTCTCTTACAACAATAGCTATCATGCTAGTATCAATATGGCACCATTCGAAGCTCTCTATGGTCGAAAATGCCGTTCACCTGTCTATTGGAATGAAATCGGTGAAGCCCAGCTTACTGGACCTGAGCTCATTCTGGAAACAACAGACAAAATCAAGAAAATCCGCGATAATCTTGTGACAGCTCGAAGCCGTCAAAAGAGTTATGTGGATATGCAACGCAAGCCCTTAGAATTTCAAGTCGGAGACCGTGTCCTACTCAAGGTGTCACCTTGGAAGGGAGTGGTGAGATTTGGAAAGAAAGGAAAACTTTCACCTCGATATGTGGGACCATTTAAGATTGTGGAAAGAATTGGGAAGGTTGCCTATCGACTAGAGCTACCTCCAGAGCTTGGAAATATTCACCCGACTTTTCACGTGTCCAATTTGCGAAAGTGTTTAGCTGATGCTGATCTTCACATTCCTCTCGATGAAATTCAAGTTGATGAAACGATGCACTTTGTCGAGAAACCCTTGGAGATCTTGGACCGTGCATTCAAACAGTTGAAGAACAAACGGATTCGATTGGTCAATGTTCATTGGGAGTCCAAACGTGGCCCAGAGTTTACTTGGGAGCGTGAGGACTAGATGAAGATGAAGTATCCGCATTTGTTTTCACAAGCTTCCTCTAGTTAAAATTTCGGGATGAAATTTCCTGAAGTAGGGGAGACTGAGACAACTGTGTTCTGTAATCGATGTACAATGTAAAACAATGTTAATTATCAATAAAACAATGTGTTTTGGTGTTATTATATGTGTTTTGGTGTTATTATGTGTGCATTTATGTTTGAGGATTTTTCAATTTAGTTCGATTCCGATTTCAAGCTTTAAATCGCTTTCTGGAAGGTTATACGCAAACTGGTGCGTAAACGCAGTCAGTATAACGCGAAAAACACTCCATAATAGTGACATAGGCTTAACATACCTTAAATAACCTCCACATAACTTAGAAATAAGTTTTGGATGGTTTGGTGTGTTAAAATCAAATTTGTTCGATCGTAGGGACTATTTGTGTCAAACTGTGAAACTATACCGATTTGTATAGTAACGAACATTTAGGAACTTGATCATAAGTTAAACATACCCTAAATATCCTTTACATAGCTTAGAAATAGGTTTTGAGGGGTTCGGTATGCTAAAATAAACTTTATAGATCAATAGGGACTAAAAGCGTCAAAAAGTGCACAAGTTTGCATTTTCGCGCATATCTTACGTTCTGAATATATCCGGACATCCAAAAACTTATGTAAGCATTATAATATTTTATTTTAGTGTTTGGCATAAGAAAATTCCATTCGTCGCTTAATTTGGATCGTTTTTGCGTTCGTTACGACTTCCGTCGTAATTAAGCGAGAAACGCAACCGTACGACCAAACGAGCAGACATCCGAGATATTTTTGAGCATGTTTTGAGTTCGCTATACTTTAACTTCATTTTAGAGCCTTGAAATGAGGTTAACGGGGCTTAAACGTGTCAAAAATGAGCCGAAATGCAAGTTTCTGAAGTGCAGGGACCAAATTGTAATTTCTGGATAGTTGGGTTAGGCGGGCCGCGTAGCCTAAAGGCTATGCTTACACGGGCCGCGTGAGACACCCAGATCAGCAAACTGTTTTTCCAAAACAGCAGCTGGTATTCAGGCCTTTTGGACATGGTTTTGATCATTCTATGGGCAAAATTTGATGGTTTTTAAGTGCCCATTGTATTCTAATACCGTGTGCCCACTTGTACGGCCTAGATCGAAGCTCGTTTCCCAATAAACGATACTAACGGTTCTAGATTTCCTATAAATACCCCTCACCATTCACTTGCAAAACCCACATTGATCTGATTTTGGCCCTCTAAGTTGGAGTATACACTTCATTCCTGAGGGTAAATCGGATCAAAGCTTGCGGGGACCCTTTGTAAGTATTCCTTCGTTCTTTTTATTCGTTTTTAATGTAAAAGTCAAACTTTGTTTGACTTTCTACATTAACCAGTTTATGGTCAAGGCGAAGTTCGTTTGAACTTCATAACATGAGCGTAATCATGATGGTTATAGTCCCTAGTGACTATACCTACTGATTACCACGTTATCTAGGCTCAGTGACGAGTCGTAGTTTCGGCCAAAATGCACATTCTCGCGTATTTTGTAACCAAACTACTTTTGGGTATCAAAACCATTTGTTTTGATACCAAACCTGTTTTCTAACTTAACTAAACATGTTTTAGCATGTTTAGCTTGTCACTTTTTAGATTAGTGCTTGTGTAGAGTCGTAAAGTCAAGCGGACTAAACACCCGCTTAGACTTTCGAACACGACCCGTTTGGTCGATCATTAGGATCCGACCAAACATGTTTTGTGACCATAGTTGCGTAGGGAATAACCTTCCGAGGTTATACCTTATGGTCACTTAGGTTTAATTAGTGTATGATAGGTAATTTATATGTCTTTGGTAAATGACCAAAATGCCCTTTTCAAGCATAATTGGTAATTAAGCATATGTAACATAAAATTTTTTCATGTAACTGATTATACAACATATTTAAACATGTTTAGGCATATAATACTTGTCATAGGACTAGTTAGACGTCTCAAACGCACGTTTGCGCGCACGACGCGTTAAAGTAGCGTAAGCTACATTAATGGGTCGAAAGCACTTAGGTTAGGTTCCAATTTAGGATGTAGGCTTTGTTAAACCATATCACATGAGTTCCAACACTCATTTGGTTTAAGAGACCTCATTCTGTCCGATCTTCCGATTTAGGCGTCTATTGTTTGACTAGTGAATCGATTACTAGGTGCTACTTGATTTCTCTAGTTTACTTGAGTTTGTTGTAGTTCTATTGAATGAGGATACTTTGCACTTCAAGTGAGTACATAGTTCCCCTATTTTACTGTTTTCAATTGTTTTGGGGTGATTCATATGTTAAACGATTTTCAAGGTCTAAACGATGGTTTTTCAAAAGCGATTAAAATGGTTTATATTAAATTAATAACGATTTCAATAAAGTGAACAAACTTGTTGGTTGTAGTTATATAAAGAATGACATTCATTAGCACTGAACAAGCCGACCAGTATTAGGTTATGGTACCATAGGATCTGACAAATCCCGTTATCTTACTACACCCATGGTTATGTGTCGGGGTTGTGGGTAACGACTGAATCTGATGATAGTTAACTTACCCTTTGGTGGTTTGTTAATGTGAGATAGTCGAGTCACGAAGGTTTGAATGTTATTAGTGAGACGAACAAAAATAGTTTTCACAATTAAAACGAGGATGATTTAAACGATTTTAACGAGTTAACGATTTGGAAACGATTTGAACAAGTTAAACAAGTTGGATAAACGATTGGTTTTTGGTTAAGTGTTTAGATAACGGGACGGGTGTAATGTGATGAAAGCATGGTGGATATGCCGCTGGTACTTCCTATATATAAGTGTTTTCAACATATTACATACCGTGGCGTTATTTAGTTCACTTGGGTAAACGATTTTGAAACGATGTCACACAACGATGTTTTCTAAATGATATAAACCATACGAGTTTTATTAACGAGTTAATACGAGATGTTTTACAAATTGGTTTTCTAAAAACAAATGTTTTTGGGTTAAGAATCATGGCTATGAGGTTTTATAAATTATAACCCACCTGATTTGAGTTGGTTAAATTATGTTGCAATACACTTTTCAAAACGAGGTTTGTATTTTGACTCTTGTAGTCTAATAAAGTACTGCAACATGTAAACTAGCCATGAATCCGACACTCTTATAAAACCTATGTACTCGCCAGCATTTCTTTGCTGACTTTGTTTTTACATATGTTTCAGGTGTTGTTGATTGATGTGATTCTAGGATGCATGCATCACATAGGATCTGGACGAGGCCTTAGTGACATAATAATAGTGATAGTCGATATGTAACTTGTTTGTTATGTGTTAAGACAATGTTAATGTTTAATATTATCAATAAAACGAAACTCTTTTTGTATCCATGGTTATGAAACAATAATTTTGTTACAACACTCCCCGACGTTTCCGCCACGATTTGTTGTTTTACGTGGTCGGGGTGTGACAACATGGCTCTTATCCATACATGTAGTCACATCTATAACATAATTAGCATACATACACTCATTCAACTATGTCCAAAAGCTCATTCATGGCATTTATTCATAGTTGACTTCTAAAAGTCAGATGTCCAGCTTATATAAATACATTCAAATTAAGGATGTGAATCCGTCTTAATATAGTAGACCATAGTATAAACATCATTCGCATTTCACACTCATATTGTATGATATGTAAACCTACAAGATCATTTGATTATATACACATACACATTCCATTCCGTTCATACTAGCATCTTCATAAGTAATGCCAACATCATTTAAGTTATTTAAGTTTACTCTTTTCTAGGATTCTCATTCGTTCCATATCTACTCTTAAGTCGAAACTAATACGATCAAACAACCCATATATATATTTATCACATCATTCAAGCGTATAGTACAAATTTCTAAAACTTAATTCTATCCAATCACATATTAACCACATTCATACATAGATTTCATCAAGAGTATGTTCCTCATGGCATTTTACTATCAAATACCTTACTCCTACATTCTTTACATAAGGCAAATTCACATATTATTGTCATTTAGACATTTCATCAAACACCTTGTGTGTGTGCTACCATCTAAGCCTAATGTACAATCCTTTTATGCTTTCATTCCTTATCCTTGCATTCATTCATCCATGCAACTAAACATCAATAAATTTCATATTATACTTCAACCTAATTAACAAGAATTCACCACATACAACATAATCAATCGAATTTGCACATGATTTAGACATGAATGATACACTCATGTTATCATCTACATCATCACCAAGTGGGTTTCATGTCAAGACATCAAATTTGTCACACCCTGGCTTTGCGGAAGCGTGGTTATTTTGGTGTGACTTCTTAATACCATAGCTTAACCATAACAAAGCTATATGAAATAAAATCATGCAAGATCATCCATTCGATTAAGTTTTAAAACCAGAGTAACATAACATTGTCTTAGGGACTTACAACCTCATAACAAAAAACATTGTCTTGAAAAACATAAACATCAACATAAAATAAACGCAGTTTAAGATTTGTGACTCGTCCAGGAAAAAGTCACATTTCCTAAACCCGGATGACCTCGGAACCCATATGCAGCGGGAAAACATAACATACCGCGCCAGATCTTTAATTTCCTGAAATACATGTAAGTTGAAAAATCAACAATAATGTTGAGCGAGTTCATGTGTAAGTGAGTAAGTAAACCTTTGTGAGTATAAAAATAGTCTTGGTATGTAGCAAATAAGGGAATTGAGATCACCAATGGTTTGCAAGGCCACTGATATATGTGAAGTGCAAATAGGGAGACTCAAACCTAGCAGATTTCGCCACGGCATTAGTATGTGGACAAAGTCACCCCAAGGTCCGTTTCTAGTTTGGCCTGGGGCTGGGCTCGCTACACCCAGATAGATCTACCGCTCCTGTCCCTCGGTCCTGCCATGAGGACTAATGGCCTCATATTGCTCCTATCCACTCACATGATCTAAGTAGTAAACCTCCTTACGCTAACCATACCATGTATAAAGTACTCGTAATCATAGTAACATGTATTTCACCCCCGTAGTTTAGAAAACTGAAAACAGTTAGAGAAAAGGGGGACATGAACTCACCGTGGTGCGTCTCTACCAAGTATGCCTCCAAATCAAACAGCTGTGTGACGACCTACACGTACTAATTCTATTAGACGGACGGCCGTGCCTTAGCTTTATGGTTTAAGTTTTTGGGAAATAGTTAGGCAACTATTTCGTGTTTACATTCTGTATATACTTGGTAGTTATTTTTTCCTTCCCAAGGATGGGGGATTTAATACATGTGCGTTCGTATAATTCGGATTACACTATTAAGTCTCACTTAATATATTTTATTCCTAACTCCAAAATATAACTATTCTTCCCAAAAATATTATACTTTAATACATGTGATTTTCCCAAAATAATACTTAGTAATATTATTTTTACCCTAAAAATAATATTTACGTAGTTCATAAAATTATCATAAACACTTATACAAGTGATGTTGTGAAAAATACATACTAAATATATATATATATGTATCACGTTTTATTTTGTGAAAATCCCACCTCCGATGCTTTGTAAATATAGTCGTCGCGAAACTTATATTTTGAAAACAAGTCAAAATGTATTTCTAACACTTATAGTGAAAATATTTCTAAGTGTTAGGCTTTTGGAAAAATTTCGCCAGAGTTTCCTCTGTAACTGGAGGTGGCCACGCTTTCAAGCGTATCATTTTCTTTTATAAATCAAACCAACAATCTTCTTATGCAATCAAAACAATGTTCAAATCACAAACTAGTCAAAATATGTATATAAATCGCATATATTTCATGAACTTGTGATTTATCCAAACTATGAAGTAAATCTCATTACTTTTAGTGGATCTTTATATAAAACAATCCGATTTTGTAAAAACCTCGTTTTTAAAGAAATTCCATCTTTACAACTTCTGGTCATCTTTTCCAAAAATAGTTATTTTGTCGAAACTTTGTGTTACACAAGTGGTTACACACTTGTGTGTTCTAAAAACTATTCGTGTTAGTGTAAGATCCGTCTTTAAAAGCATGTTTTCTCTTGACACTTGGTCCTTTGAAAATACCACTTGTAGATACGTAGATCTACTAGTTTTAAACACTATTTCACAACTAAAATCGCTTTTACACAAGTTCATGATTAGTGTGTGGTAGAGTTTCATCCTTTAACCCTTGTTACTTCCAAAACAACCTTATGTCATGATCCAAGATCGTGACCAACCCGGGTTAAACGATGATCCGAGCTACCACAACATAGATCGGGTCCAAATAATCACACAAATCAAATACTACATGATTTACACAACATATGAGCTTTTAACCATCACTTATAGCATTTTTAGTAGACTTTTATGCTTCATCTTGTATGTTTACGAGTTTTAACCGTTACGAATCATATTAACCACTTTAAAATAGTTCAAGAAGGTGATTTAAGCAACGTACCACTAGCTCGAGGCTAGGGAAGAATCTAGACGCAAATAGGGTGGATAAAAGCAAGAGAGTGAGGTCCTTCGCCTTCCGATTGCACCAAGACTCCTTATATGCGACCCTTAACACTTGTAGATGATTGGAATGTGATGAACTAAACTCGAAAATGGTGGTGTGTTCAAGGGGGTGTTCGGCCGTAGCTTCTATAGAGAGAGGGAGAGAGTAGTGTTGTTGATTTGTGAAGTGTAAGTGTTAAGTGTGCTAACCCTTGATCTTATAGACAACTCACAAGATTAATACTCAATGGTCACTATGCTTCCTAGATATTAAACATGGAAGATTATAATAATCAACAAGAGTACAAAGGTGGCCCCTCTAGTTGGGGACGGTTAGAGAGGGGGGGGGGGGTTCTAGTCCGATTCCAACCAGTTAGTTAGGATAATAGTTAGGTTAAGTAAGTTAGTTAAGTGCTTAACCCGGTTAGTGGTGTGTCACGCGTTACAATGGGTGTTAGGGTATTCAGGGACCCTAACTGGCTCAGAAAAAGATAAATAATGAAAATAACAATATTTTCATGTTCCGGGTATAGTCCGGTTGTTTGGTTGGATAGTAATCCGTTAAAGTGTTAACAAAGCTTTAAAGTGTCGTTAATACCCTTTTTAGTGACACAACTCATTTCTGACACTTTGGAAAGTGTCTAGTAATATTTTTCTCATGTTTTGGCACTTTATTAGGTAGCTAAAAGCTGAATTATTATGTAAAGTGCTGAATTTTTGTACTTAGAGTACGTTTTAGGCACATCCAGTCATTGTGACTTATTCCTAGAGACGCAGTTCTACAACCCTTGTATCCCTACACTCACCATTAGTGTAGCAAAATATTTCTGGCTCATACAGGCCTTAGAGGCAGTGTCTGCCTGATGCTGGCTTTATCAGCATGTTCAATAGGTTATCCGTTAAAGTGCTACTGTGCTTTTTGTGCATCATGTTTGTCACTAAGGTTCAGCATGTAAATAATGTAGTGACGGTAAGTAAAGTATGATGCAAGTAAGTACATGTATCAGTATTCAAGTAGCAGTTCATCAGTAATTTCAAATAAGCACAGTAATTAAGCAGTAATTAATTATTAATTAAGTCGTACGGATACCTGGTTTAGTGCGGGTTGTCACATTCTCCCCCCGTTAGAAGAATTTCGTCCCGAAATTTTAAGTTCTGCTTGTAGATGCAGGGTTCTTAGGAAATAGGTGGGGGTACTTCTCTTTCATCCGGTCCTCACGTTCCCAGGTGTATTCAAGACCGTGTCTGGCATTCCAACGAACTTTGACGAGCTTGACACTGCTCCGGCGGGTCTTGTTTACTTTCCAATCCGTAACCTCAACCGGTTCTTCAATGAAATGGAGCGTGTCGTCAACATGGATCTCGTCGATGGGAATGGCAATGTTATCCTGAGTTGGACTTTTCTTCAGGTTGGATACATGAAATGTATCGTGGACTGAATGGAGTTCAGCAGGTAGGTCCAACTTGTATGCTACTAGTCCTATTCTTTCCAGAATTCTGAAAGGACCAATGTAGCGCGGATTTAACTTCCCACGCTTTCCAAAGCGTACCACACCCTTCCAGGGTGAAACTTTCAATAACACCATTTCTCGAACTTGGAATTCCACATGTTTCCGGTTTGGATCCGCATAGGCCTTCTGTCTGTGGCGAGCTGCTTCGATGCGTTTTAGAATCTGCGCAATCTTGTCTGTCGTCTCTTGGACGATTTCGGGACCAACAAGCTGCCTATCACCTGCGTCAGCCCAGCATAGGGGTGATCAGCACTTGCGTCCGTAAAGGGCTTCAAATGGTGCGACACCAATACTGGTGTGGTAGCTGTTGTTGTATGAAAATTCGACCAAAGGCAAATGCTTATCCCAGCTACCGCCCAAATCCATAACACACGCTCTCAGCATGTCTTCCAAAGTCTGTATCGTTCGCTCGCTTTGCCCGTCGGTCTGCGGGTGAAATACAGTGCTCAGATTCAATTGTGAGCCAAAGGCTTCTTGGAAGGATTGCCATATCCTTGACACAAACCTTCCGTCTCTATCAGAGATGATCGAGAGAGGCACTCCATGACGTGCGACGATCTCTCTCATGTATATTTCGGCCAATTTGCTCGTATTATCCTTCTCTTTGATAGGTAAGAAGTGTGCTAACTTCGTTAATCGGTCCACTATTACCCAAATAGTGTCATGGCCTCTTGGCGTTCTGGGCAACTTTGTAATAAAATCCATTGAGATTTGTTCCCATTTCCATTTGGGAATCTCTGGTTGTTGCAGAAGTCCTGAAGGCTTCTGGTATTCCGCTTTAACCTTAGCGTAGGTTAAACATTTGCTCACATAAACAGCAACGTCGCCTTTCATCCTAGGCCACCAATAGTAATCTTTGAGATCCTGGTACATCTTATCTGCTCCAGGGTGGATAGAGTACCGCGACTTGTGAGCTTCATCGAAAATAACCTTCCTTAAACCTCCAAACAAAGGAACCCAAATCCTTTTCTCAAAACATAACGTTCCTTCCTCGTTTGGTACCAGTAGCTTCTCCATCCCACGGAGATATTCTTCTTCAAGGTTTCCTTCCTTGAGAGCTTCTTTCTGCGCGGCACGAATGCGCAAGGAAAGATCGGTTCGGATAATCATTTCTAAAGCCCTAACCCTTATGGGCTTGATCCTCTCCTTTCGACTTAGGGCATCGGCGACCACATTCGCCTTCCCTGGATGATACTTTATCTCGCAGTCGTAATCGTTCAGCAACTCAACCCATCGTCTCTGCCTCATATTCAACTCCTTCTGGTTGAATATGTGTTGTAGGCTCTTGTGATCTGTAAAGATTGTACACTTTGTACCATAAAGGTAGTGTCTCCAGATCTTTAATGCAAAAACCACTGCGCCAAGTTCCAAATCATGTGTGGTATAGTTCTTTTCGTGCACTTTCAGTTGACGTGATGCGTAAGCAATAACCTTTTGGCGTTGCATCAACACGCAACCCAATCCTTGGCGTGAAGCGTCACAGCATACCACGAAATCATCTGTACCTTCCGGTAGTGCTAAGATTGGCGCATTGCAGAGCTTATCCTTCAGTATCTGGAATGCTTCCTCCTGTTTGATTTCCCAATCAAACTTCTTATCTTTCTGCGTGAGGAGTGTCAATGGTTGAGCAATCTTCGAAAAATCCTCAATGAACCTTCGATAGTAGCCAGCCAAACCCAAGAATTGTCGAATCTCGGTTGGCGTCTTTGGCGTTTCCCAATTCTTGATCGCTTCGATCTTGGTTGGATCCACATGGATTCCATCTCCGTTCACCACGTGTCCAAGAAATTGGACTTCACGTAGCCAAAATTCACACTTGGAGAATTTGGCGTACAACTGTTCTTTCTTTAGCAACTCCAAAATAGCTCTTAGATGCTGCTCGTGCTCAGCCTTTGTCTTTGAATAAATCAAGATGTCGTCGATAAACACGATCACGAATTTGTCCAAGTACGGCTTGCAAACTCTATTCATCAAATCCATAAAGACTGCAGGTGCGTTTGTCAAACCAAACGGCATAACAAGGAACTCGTAGTGTCCATAACGAGTTCTGAAGGCTGTCTTCGGGATACTCTCCTCTTGTATCCTTAACTGATGGTATCCAGATCGAAGATCGATCTTTGAATAAAAGCTTGAACCTTGCAGTTGGTCAAACAGATCATCAATTCTTGGCAGAGGATATCTATTCTTGATCGTCAGCTTGTTCAGCTCTCTGTAGTCGATGCATATACGAAAACTACCGTCCTTCTTCTTGACAAACAGGACCGGAGCTCCCCAAGGCGAGAAGCTTGGTCGGATAAAACCCTTGTCTAACAACTCTTGAAGTTGTGTCGACAGTTCCTGCATCTCAGACGGAGCAAGTCTATAAGGTGCCTTAGCCACAGGTGCGGCGCCTGGAACTAAGTCAATGCGGAATTCCACTTGTCTCTGAGGTGGCAGTCCAGGTAAGTCTTCTGGGAAGACTTCTGGATATTCCCTCACGACAGGGATGTCTTCGATTCTTGGCTCAGCAGCCTTCTTATCCACAATGTGTGCCAGGAAGGCAACACATCCCTTCTGCAAACACTTTCGCGCTTTCAGGCAGCTGATAATTCTTAACGGCGTATCACGCTTCTCTCCGTGAACCACAATTGTTTCGCCATCTTCGGTTGGGATACGAATGACCTTTTCATGGCAAACTATCTCTGCCTTGTTGCCTGATAACCAATCCATTCCTACCACCACGTCGAAGCATCCCAACTGGACTGGTAGTAGATCCAAAGCAAACTCACGCTCTCCTAATTCGATCACACAGCCTCTGATAACTTCATTGGCTTCTACTAACTTCCCATTGGCCAATTCGATGGAGTACGGAATATCTAACTTATTAGCGGCTAAACCAAGCATATTCTTAAACTCTAACGACACGAAGCTATAATCGGCACCAGTATCAAATAAAACAGATGCATAGCGTTGATTTACAGGGAACGTACCAGTGACAACATTGGGATCCTGGCGCGCTTCCCTTGCTTCAATGTGGAACACTCTTCCACGGGCTTGGTTCAACTCTGGGCAGTTCCTCTTAAAATGCCCAATATCACCGCAGTTAAAGCATCCAAGTCTTTGCCCGTTTCCACCTCCATTTCCAGCTTGGTTGTTGTTTTGGTTCGCATTACCAGCCTGATTCACATTGTTGCCTCGATTCCCGTTTCCTCCATTGTTTACTTGTGGGCGATTTCCATTACCACCACGATTATTATTCCTATTCCCAAATCCTCCTTGGCCTCCCTGGCCAGCACTAGCCCAACAAGAATCCTTCAAGTGGCCCGGCTTTCCACATGCTTCGCATACTTTCACACTACAATGGCCAGTATGGTGGCGTTGACAGGTATTACACTTGGGCTGGGTGCCCTGATATCCTTTTCCTTTCTTTCCACTACCAGCTGTAACCTGAGCTGGCGTGCCTGATCCTCCTTTCTTAACCGCCACACGCCCTGCTTGAAGTTTGAGAACTTCCGTTTGTTACCTCCTGATGACTCGACGTGAGTCTCTTTCATCTTATGCTCAGCATCATCAAACTTATTCAGGCGAATAGCCTCCTCTGTGAGAGCCACGCTCAAATCGATCGCCTCAGTAATGGTCGCGGGCTTTGATGAGGTCACCATGCTTATGATTTGAGGAGCTAATCCCCAAATGAAACGTTCAATCCGCTTGAACTCCGGAGTGACCATGTAGGGTACCACATGCGATAAGTCATGGAACCTTTGAACGTATTCTGCGATCTTTGGACCGTCCATTTTCAAGTGCCAGAACTCGGTTTCCAATCTTTGGATTTCCGCGCGGGAGCAGTACTTTTTGCGCATAAGTTCCTTCAGTTCGGTCCAGGTTAGCGCGTAGGCAGCAGCTTCACCAAGTGTCTGTACTTGCAAATTCCACCAAGAGAGGGCTCCATCCAAGAATAGCCCTGAGATATAGGTGACTTGCTGATCTAGCGCGTATTTGCTCATGCGAAGAACAGATTCAGTTTTCTCCGCCCAACGAACAAAGGCGACAGCACCTCCTGTGCCATCAAAGTTGACCGGTTTGCAGTCTAGAAACTGCTTGTAGGTGCATCCATGAGGTGGATTATTGTTGTTGCCAGTGTTGCCAGAGTTGCTTCCACTAGTCCCTCCTTGAGAGGCGGCGTATTGTGCAATGGCAGCAGCGATAATTTGCTGGAGTTCTGCCTCATTGGTAGGCATGTGGGTCTCACGTCTCGGCGGCATCTTCTAAAAGATGGTTTACGTTGGTCAGGCCATAGTAAAGATCCCATGTTATAATACGTAAGTCAGGTCATAATGTAGCGTACGTATATAATGATAGTAATAGTTAATAACATCTCATGTTATAATCATATCAATCACAAAACATCAATCACACAACATCTCATGTCATAGAATATAAATAATCAAATCAAGCATCAAGTATGATGAGAATACTGCGATTGCCATATATCGAGACCACATAGTAAGCGTACAAGTACATCACAGCGTCATACAACATCAGTCGACTATGGGCTACATCACCCTAGTCCAAAATCTATATCAAATCAGTGTCGATACATCAAATACATGTCAACAAAAGTCAGAATCAAAATGTAGTCTCCAAAAATGTTGTGCAGTCAAAAGCATTCGCCGTCTTCTCACCAATGTCTACCTATACGGTACTGAAGAGCTCTACACGGATGGCGGTGGAGGAGGGGGAAAATGAGTGTAAAACAAGCGGCGCAAGTGGAGCCAGTCCTCCTCCATGGCTCTCTGGGTACGCAAGAATGAAGCAACCTGCTGCTCCAGGGCAAAAAGGCGTGCAGCATAGTCTGGTGGTACAGGTCGAGAGGGCTGCAAAGGAGAGTGGGTCTGACCCTGGCACTGACACAGCGGCGGCTGGGCTCTCTCAAGCTCCTGAATGCGCTGTGTGTGTGCCTCATGCTGGGCGACAAAAGACATCAAAACGTCCTCAATAGTATACCCCACGTGGAAAGAATGGTAGGGGTCAGTCGGTGGCATAGCAGAAGGTGACGTCCAAAGGAACGGCTCACTGGTGGGATCAAAAGGTGCCACATGAAATGGGGAAACAGGGGGAAAAGTAGCAGACGGTGGTATAGTAGGGATAGATACTGGTACATGTCCAAAAGGGTGAGCCGAAGAACCCTCTCCAGCTCGTGCTGGAGGTGTAAACCGAGGAAATGAAAAAGAGGTATCAATGTGACGGGTATCAGTGATCTGAGGGGGAAAAGGTGGGACCTCGTCATCAGCAGGAATCCACCCACACTGGGCGTGCTCGTCTCGTGGGTCCACTTGTGCCTCAAAAAGGGCACGATCAAACTGAACAGGCATAGGATCATGGTGAGGTGCAACAAGAGGGTCAACTGGTGCATCAACAATAAGTGGGGGATCAACATGATCAGCAGCAATGACATGATCGTCCTCCAACAATGGAGCATCTACAGGGTGATCATCGATAGGTGGGTCAGCAAAGACAGGCTCAATAATAGGTGCGTCAGCATGAACTGGGTCATGCTCAAGTACTGGGTCAGGAGCAGGGTCTAGTGGCTGCTCGGGCTCATCAAAGGCCATCTCAAAATCAAACTCAGGGTCGATGGGGTCAACTGGGTCGACTGGATCCTCCATAGGCTGATCCATGGGTATAAACTCTATATCCTCATCTGGGTCGAATCCTGGGGGAAAGACAGGATCGGAATCCTCCACATCATCGTGGTCGAAAGTAAAACTAGGAATAGGGGCAACAGAGGATGCCTGATCGGGATCTGATCCATGAGAAAAGTGTTGCGCACTCTGAGTGTGTGAAGGTGCGGAGGCCACAGACTCGAAAGAGTCTGGGACCGGAGAGTGAGCAGGTGACTCCTCAACGGGAGCATCTACGATCATCAAAAGATCACCAGCAGCAAGAAGGGCCTCACCCTGAACATCCTCCTCTAAGGGCTCGTCATCAAACAGATCGACGTCGTCATCATCGTCGGCGTCGAGAAGCAAATCATAGGCAAGATAAACAGCTAAGGGTATGGGAGCAGGGATCTCCACTAACGGTAGGTCCCCGGCCAAAGGGCCATCAGCGAGCTCATCAGCACCATCAGGTAAAGCAAAGGACTGGAAATCATCCTCGTCCGTGCTAGTAACGTCGGATGTGTGGACCTCATGCTCTGAAGGCTCTAGGTCATCTGATACTATAGGTCTGGGTCCTGTGGTGTCTGAATCACCTGTGCCAGAGGTGTCCATAGTGTCTGTAACATAAACACAAACATGCACAAACAGTCAATCATATAATCAAATAATCACATAAGTCACCAAGTAAGCATTCAGATCATTCTCCTAGTCCCACTAGCCTCCCAGTCTCCTAGACTGATACTCCTAGTCTCACTAGCCAACTTCTCCCAGTCTCTAAGACTGCTCTATCATCTACCTCGACCTCTTAGATCGAGCCTCGGTCTCCAAGACTGAGCCTACTCTTCCTAGTCCAACTAGCCAACTACCTCGATCTCTCAGACCGAGCCTCGGCCTCCAATACCGAGCCTCAGCCTTTCCGGACTGAGCCTAAAAATAATGAATAAAATGTGCTCAACATTTGTTTGTAAAAAGTGTTGGATCTGGACTTAAGTGGTATGCAGTAAAAATGTTTTCGTGAGAGCCCTAGTGATCATAGTCTAGACTCGAGAAGGAATCCTAGTTCGCTATGATCAGAGCTCTGATACCAAGCTGTCACACCCTGGCTTTGCGGAAGCGTGGTTATTTTGGTGTGACTTCTTAATACCATAGCTTAACCATAACAAAGCTATATGAAATAAAATCATGCAAGATCATCCATTCGATTAAGTTTTAAAACCAGAGTAACATAACATTGTCTTAGGGACTTACAACCTCATAACATAAAACATTGTCTTGAAAAACATAAACATCAACATAAAATAAACGCAGTTTAAGATTTGTGACTCGTCCAGGAAAAAGTCACATTTCCTAAACCCGGATGACCTCGGAACCCATATGCAGCGGGAAAACATAACATACCACGCCAGATCTTTAATTTCCTGAAATACATGTAAGTTGAAAAATCAACAATAATGTTGAGCGAGTTCATGTGTAAGTGAGTAAGTAAACCTTTGTGAGTATAAAAATAGTCTTGGTATGTAGCAAATAAGGGAATTGAGATCACCAAGGGTTTGCAAGGCCACTTATATATGTGAAGTGCAAATAGGGAGACTCAAACCTAGCAGATTTCGCCACGGCATTAGTATGTGGACAAAGTCACCCCAAGGTCCGTTTCTAGTTTGGCCTGGGGCTGGGCTCGCTACACCCAGATAGATCTACCGCTCCTGTCCCTCGGTCCTGCCATGAGGACTAATGGCCTCATATTGCTCCTATCCACTCACATGATCTAAGTAGTAAACCTCCTTACGCTAACCATACCATGTATAAAGTACTCGTAATCATAGTAACATGTATTTCACCCCCGTAGTTTAGAAAACTGAAAACAGTTAGAGAAAAGGGGGACATGAACTCACCGTGGTGCGTCTCTACCAAGTATGCCTCCAAATCAAACAGCTGTGTGACGACCTACACGTACTAATTCTATTAGACGGACGGCCGTGCCTTAGCTTTATGGTTTAAGTTTTTGGGAAATAGTTAGGCAACTATTTCGTGTTTACATTCTGTATATACTTGGTAGTTATTTTTTCCTTCCCAAGGATGGGGGATTTAATACATGTGCGTTCGTATAATTCGGATTACACTATTAAGTCTCACTTAATATATTTTATTCCTAACTCCAAAATATAACTATTCTTCCCAAAAATATTATACTTTAATACATGTGATTTTCCCAAAATAATACTTAGTAATATTATTTTTACCCTAAAAATAATATTTACGTAGTTCATAAAATTATCATAAACACTTATACAAGTGATGTTGTGAAAAATACATACTAAATATATATATGTATCACGTTTTATTTTGTGAAAATCCCACCTCCGATGCTTTGTAAATATAGTCGTGGCGAAACTTATATTTTGAAAACAAGTCAAAATGTATTTCTAACACTTATAGTGAAAATATTTCTAAGTGTTAGGCTTTTGGAAAAATTTCGCCAGAGTTTCCTCTGTAACTGGAGGTGGCCGCGCTTTCAAGCGTATCATTTTCTTTTATAAATCAAAACAACAATCTTCTTATGCAATCAAAACAATGTTCAAATCACAAACTAGTCAAAATATGTATATAAATCGCATATATTTCATGAACTTGTGATTTATCCAAACTATGAAGTAAATCTCATTACTTTTAGTGGATCTTTATATAAAACAATCCGATTTTGTAAAAACCTCGTTT
This sequence comes from Helianthus tuberosus, assembly GCA_030545235.1. Taxonomy (NCBI): domain Eukaryota; kingdom Viridiplantae; phylum Streptophyta; class Magnoliopsida; order Asterales; family Asteraceae; genus Helianthus; species Helianthus tuberosus. The sequence continues at coordinate 77,505,721 of CM060408.1, forward strand.
TTAAAGAAATTCCATCTTTACAACTTCTGGTCATCTTTTCCAAAAATAGTTATTTTGTCGAAACTTTGTGTTACACAAGTGGTTACACACTTGTGTGTTCTAAAAACTATTCGTGTTAGTGTAAGATCCGTCTTTAAAAGCATGTTTTCTCTTGACACTTGGTCCTTTGAAAATACCACTTGTAGATACGTAGATCTACTAGTTTTAAACACTATTTCACAACTAAAATCGCTTTTACACAAGTTCATGATTAGTGTGTGGTAGAGTTTCATCCTTTAACCCTTGTTACTTCCAAAACAACCTTATGTCATGATCCAAGATCGTGACCAACCCGGGTTAAACGATGATCCGAGCTACCACAACATAGATCGGGTCCAAATAATCACACAAATCAAATACTACATGATTTACACAACATATGAGCTTTTAACCATCACTTATAGCATTTTTAGTAGACTTTTATGCTTCATCTTGTATGTTTACGAGTTTTAACCGTTACGAATCATATTAACCACTTTAAAATAGTCCAAGAAGGTGATTTAAGCAACGTACCACTAGCTCGAGGCTAGGGAAGAATCTAGACGCAAATAGGGTGGATAAAAGCAAGAGAGTGAGGTCCTTCGCCTTCCGATTGCACCAAGACTCCTTATAGGCGACCCTTAACACTTGTAGATGATTGGAATGTGATGAACTAAACTCGAAAATGGTGGTGTGTTCAAGGGGGTGTTCGGCCGTAGCTTCTATAGAGAGAGGGAGAGAGTAGTGTTGTTGATTTGTGAAGTGTAAGTGTTAAGTGTGCTAACCCTTGATCTTATAGACAACTCACAAGATTAATACTCAATGGTCACTATGCTTCCTAGATATTAAACATGGAAGATTATAATAATCAACAAGAGTACAAAGGTGTCCCCTCTAGTTGGGGACGGTTAGAGAGGGGGGGGGGGGTTCTAGTCCGATTCCAACCAGTTAGTTAGGATAATAGTTAGGTTAAGTAAGTTAGTTAAGTGCTTAACCCGGTTAGTGGTGTGTCACGCGTTACAATGGGTGTTAGGGTATTCAGGGACCCTAACTGGCTCAAAAAAAGATAAATAATGAAAATAACAATATTTTCATGTTCCGGGTATAGTCCGGTTGTTTGGTTGGATAGTAATCCGTTAAAGTGTTAACAAAGCTTTAAAGTGTCGTTAATACCCTTTTTAGTGACACAACTCATTTCTGACACTTTGGAAAGTGTCTAGTAATATTTTTCTCATGTTTTGGCACTTTATTAGGTAGCTAAAAGCTGAATTATTATGTAAAGTGCTGAATTTTTGTACTTAGAGTACGTTTTAGGCACATCCAGTCATTGTGACTTATTCCTAGAGACGCAGTTCTACAACCCTTGTATCCCTACACTCACCATTAGTGTAGCAAAATATTTCTGGCTCATACAGGCCTTAGAGGCAGTGTCTGCCTGATGCTGGCTTTATCAGCATGTTCAATAGGTTATCCGTTAAAGTGCTACTGTGCTTTTTGTGCATCATGTTTGTCACTAAGGTTCAGCATGTAAATAATGTAGTGACGGTAAGTAAAGTATGATGCAAGTAAGTACATGTATCAGTATTCAAGTAGCAGTTCATCAGTAATTTCAAATAAGCACAGTAATTAAGCAGTAATTAATTATTAATTAAGTCGTACGGATACCTGGTTTAGTGCGGGTTGTCACAAAATTACTTGAACTTGTTTATAACACATAATCTATTTGGTGATTCTAACACCTCTACATGCTTAACTCCATACAAATTCATGAATTGATCATGGATTTACTTCATACTAAATCACTAAATTAACTTCTGCAACTTATCTCACGTGTAGTAAGACTTGATGATCATGAATTTGAGTCCATGCATTAGTTTTTAGCCAAATTCCCCTTTTAATTTGAAGACTTTTATGAACTAGGGTTTGACCCCTTCTCCTGGTCGTGATATCGACACACACACACCTAGTGTGTGTGTTGGGTTTTAATTTTAATCAAATATAAGCTTCCCCTTTTTGGCAACCTTGGCCCTTCTAGTTGTTACTTGATCACAATTTTACTCAATTCATTCCCTTAATTGTTTTGTTAGGCATTTAACCAAGTTTAATAACTTAGTTATTGTATTCCATTTAATTAAACATGGTAACATACTAACGAATTTAATAATTCGAGTTTTGGGGTGTTACATAGTGACTACTCGAAACCAGGATACACACTTCAGGGGACTCGAGACCGGATAGGTTGCGACTCGAGATCTCCTGATCTCGACTCAAGACCTGACCCGAGACCTCAAGGTTGCGACTCAAAAATGCACTACTCGAGACCTTCTGTTTCGACTCGGAATCTCGTGGTTGCGACTCGAGATCTCTTGTTCTCGAGTTGAGACCACCCGGTTTCGACTGGACTACTTTGCTTAGTTATTGGGCTCCACAAACTGATGTTATGGACTGTGTGCTACTGTTGCTGTTTAATTGTTCATTTGTTAGGATAGGCCTAATAGCATATATGCTAGTATGACATGCATGCTACGTGTTAGATGCGTGTAGGATATACGTGAATTATATGTACCTAAACCTGACCTATACTGGTAACCATAAAGGACGTGGTTGACCAACACACTTGACCAAGTAAACTATCTACCGAGCAAACCAAGGTGAGTTCACAACTTTTACTAAAAGCATGCGTTCCCGGTGGTTGGGATACAGAACAAACAACGCTATCTCCTTGTGTGGGATACAAACAACGCTACCTCCTTGTGTGGGGCACAAACATACTTTTCTCCCCTTGTGTGGGACGCTCAGTTAATAACTATTTATATTAGATGTAAGAAGTGTACTAAACGACACTCTATCACAAGTCCCTACTTTACTATACTGATTAGTCGCCGGGGCCAGGCGAATGGGATATTAGTTAAATAGCGCTATTTAGGTCTCACTAACCTTACATAGTGCCTTGAGTGGACGGGCGTGAACTAATAGTCCTCGACAACCGTCAATGATGATAGACATTGACACACGGGGCAACAACAACTTAAGTGCGATAGTTCGGTATACCTATGGAGTTTAGTAGCTTACATATGGGGTAGCTCCCCATGGCATGATATAAATGAGTAACTTAACTACTTAAACAAGTTTTTGGAATTAAAACTGGACAAACTCGTGAACTCGCCAACTTTATGTTGACACTCTACTGCATGCTTTGCAGGTACACAGTGACTTTGGAGCTTGCAACTTGGGGATGTGTAGTGGTCGTCTTAAGCCGCGTGTTGGGTTCTTTAATAATGAATTATGAACTTATGTTAAACTATTTTACCTATGCTTCCGCTACTTACTTAAATTGTTGCTTTGAACTTAAGAACTTTTGGACTTAACTTTGGTAGTCATTAATCGTATCGGTTTGATAAACTATATTACTTTGATTGTTCAATATGATTGGTGGCTAGATCCTGGTCAGTCACACGCCTCGTGGTAGTACTCCGCATGTGGAAATTGAGGGTGTGACAGATTGGTATCAGAGCCATTGGTTATAGTGAACTCGATTTTTTAAAAGAAAAGTCTTTTGAGAAAAACTAGACTATAACCCATTTTGTATCAAGTGACTCGCGACGACACTACACTCCAAGTGCAAGGCTCAACGTATTAGATCTCCTAGTTCAGACATGTGTTTACTTGTTTAGTGTTAATATGGTTGTTGGTCCCAGTTTAGACTTAAAAACTTCTTTTCACGTAATATGGCAAGTGATTTCAACAAGTATGAAAATAGTGTGCGGAAATAGAAATCAAACTTTCAAGAACCAACATTTTCGTAAAACTATGAACTCACAAACGTTGTCTGATACACTTGTTGCATGCTCGCAAGTCATTAGGTACTATCGGAAAGGAACTTGCTGTCTGGATGGCTGGAGTGGTCGTGGGTCGCGTTGCTTGGATATGCATGTCTTGTTATTGAATTCATATACATTGGGTTTTGGAACACTTAAACTATGAATTACTATTTGCTTCCGCTGACACTATTTAAATTGGATCTTGTTTTATGAATGTTTTACTTAATGAAGGGAAACTTTGTTAAATATCTTATGGTTAGTTCAATGTGATTAGTGGCTAGATCCTGGTATGTCACACGCCTAGCGGGATTACCTCATGTGGTATTTTGGGGGTGTGACGTCAGATAAGAAGACCATCCAACAACAGCGTAGTTGAATCCAGTATTGGTTTTTTGAGATGTTGTAAACAGTTCCTGGACTTCACATTTGAGATTCTGAATCTTGATAGGCTTAGGATTATCAGTATGCAGATAAACACATAAGGGTTTTCATACATGATAAAATTTTCCAGGTTTATTTAAAAATCTTGGCTTCAAGAATTTTGGACTTTATATCTCAAAATTCTTTGGTTGAAGTCTAGTGTTTTCCTCCAAAAACATCTAGTTCGCTAACAACCATTGGCTCTGATACCAACTTCTGTCACAACCCAAAAACGTCGCAGCGGAATATAAAACGTAGTGGTGACGGAAGCTGGTGCCCATTTCTATCTTGATGTTTGATGCATTATAGTGTTGGACATATTAACTTAATTAAAACATAAGTTTTTAAGTATGACGTCTCATAACATGACACAACCACATCATAGTTAAATTGTCTTTGATCCTTATGGATCTTATTACATTTGTCCCAGAAAGTTTTAAAATTAGTCCAACATATTTAAGTGACAAAACATGCATCAACAACCACAAGATACGCTATAATTCCCGAAGCCGAACTCAAGTACCATAGAACACGTTAAAATCAAGTGTCAACACAAAGGAAGGTGAGTTCACATGTTCACTTACAAACAATTTTATTCCAAGGAAAACTTTCTGATTAGGTGTTTATTTGAAAACATCCATATAATTTTAGAAAGTCCATTTTACTTCCTTAATAAAATCCATGGGCCTTCCTTTGGTTCATCAATCGAACAACTGTAATACATATTGCCCAGGTTTTGTATATTAAATTATTGCGTCAATTTTCAGACTCGTATGTTAGCATGACGATACGAACTATATATTAACCATGCAGGGATAATCAAAGCTAGACAATAAACAGAATATTAATTCGTCGCTTGACTTGACACGGGGCGACCGGTCACGACGGGGTTGTCAACCCGATAGATCTACCAACAATTCATCGCGTACAATACTTAACTAATTAAACGACATCATGGGCGCAGGGTTCTTTCTCGAAGAACAATATGATGTCTGCCTTACGTACAATATATATATCCTACTAATATGATAATTTAATACACGTAGTTGCACGAATCCCCTGAATCTCCATCACTCGAGACCCAGGCCGGCATCCGTCCCAACTTTACGGTCTGTTTCGCCTCGGAAACACCGTACCATCCCAATGTCCAACATTTATTCATAAAAAACGTTTTACTTCAAAACGTGTAACTTATCAAACCTCATATATTTTCAGCGAAAATATATATTTTATGTTAAAAGGTATGTTTTATTTCGAAAATATTATTAAACCCTTTTAACGACGTGTTCTACCCCCAAAATATGTACAAAGCAGTAAAAATAGGGGTTTAGTGACACTCACCTTTGGGTGCGTATTTTAATACCGCAATTGATTTTTATATACGTCCTAATATAGGAACAATTCTAAATCAATATATATTTAACACAAAAATCTAAGTTTCTCCGTTTCTTAGAATTATCACACAACTTTGAGTTTTTCTCGAAAAGTTTTCATTTTTTTATTATGTTGGCACGTTAATCTATATATTGTAACACCCCGAAAAATATAAAACTTTATATTAGAATTATAAAGTATAAATATACAAGAATTTACTAACTAGGAATTTTAACCTAGTTAACTACAAGTCTAGAAATAACTTGAAATATGGTTAAAATAACCAAAACTATATGTTAAACAAAAGTGGAAGGGCCAATGTTGATAAAATTGAAAGTGGTATTATTAGTTTTAATTAAAAACAAAACCAAACATCTCAATTGAGATGTCTGGTCGATCAAGAACAGGAGAGGGCGACACCCCCACTCTCAAAAACCCTAACATCCATAAAACAACCAAATTGAAGGTCCAAATCTGATCAAAAACAAAAATCCAGCATAGATTATTGATCCTCATCACAAGAGGATTACAATGTATGTAAAATTTGATGAAAACTCTCAACTCGAAATTCTCATGAAATTGGGATAATCTGAAATTCATGGTTGCATGTTTGTTTTATGATGAATTAGGGACAATATAGTGTCTAGGGACAAACCCTAGACAAATACAAGTTGAAATCATGTGAAATTTTAGTAAAATCCATGTACACCATTGTAGGTGATTAGTGGGTTATGTAGAACTTGATAAACACTAGGGAATTGGGTGTTGTTTTAGTGTAATTTGACAATTGTGAATTGACTTCAGAATTTTAGAAGCTAACAATTGTGTAAAATGGGTTGATTGATGTGAAATTCGGGCTAGATGATAAGCTAGGGATTTGCTAAATAATCATGTAAAATTCTGCCCTTAAAGTGTTTGTTGAAATGCCTCAAAGAAGGCTAGAAACTGGAATTTTGAAGTTAAAACACCTAATTGTGATGTTTTGGCTATTATGCGAAATGTGATTAAAAAGAGTTCTAAACGTGATATAATTGAACTCTGTAGGAAAGGATACCGGAACGTCGAGTGGACAAGCCGGTGGCATACTTGTTCATTCCTATTCATTCATATAAAATCACAAGTCATGCATCATTTAATAGTTGCTAACTATTTAGCTTCTACATATATCCCATCCTTCCTGGGCCAATATCAAGCAAAAATTTCTTTCATGACGCTTTCTTGATAATTTCTTTCATACTTTTCTTGCGATACCTATGTGTGATCTCTACCCGAGACCAATATTTCTTTCATTGATGATGTATTATATTTGCATGGTTAACCGCAATTTAATGTATACATTTATACAAGTCGGGTGTATACCATCTTGCTCTAACTTCTTTACCGTCTATCCCTTTGTTACAAGGGCCAACATAAGGCTTTAATCAAGCTATTAATATGATTGAGTAATCAATACTTACATTTGCGTAACTCATATTACACTCGAGGTGTCATACGTAATTATACTTGTCATCACATTCCATAGCTGTTATACATACGTCATTCCTTCTAGCAATTGTAATGCTAAGGCAATTACCTAACATTGTACCACAATGGATTAATTCTTACCTATATGCTTACTAAGGTTTCGTTATATACGAGATTATAAGCTTATTACGCATGCCATTCCATTCCACATATGAGTTACATAAAACTTGGTACAACCATTCATTCGATAATTTAGATTACACTCTACCTCGTAGGGCCGTCTTATAATACGAACAATGAATCTTAGGTATACAAACTCTAACTCGTGAACATTTCTTTAGAGGTTTACCTTCTAATAAGTCCTCACATACGCTAAGGAGCCCGGCTAGGGGCCAGGATCCATTAAATTTTTCATTCATTTACTCAATTAGTCTAAATTTTCATGTCTTAGCGAAATCCCATATGATATTCTTTGCAAGGTTTACTTGTGGCAAAATATCTTTTATGCCACATTCCATTCAAATATTCTTTGTTTTATATTCCACGAAATCCTTCTTTATGTAACATTCTACCTCTCTAATAGTTATGCATTATAGTATTTTCGTTCTAACTTCCTTCAACGTTAACCTTTCACATTTTCTATACAATTCTTTCTAATCATTCTAAATTTGACATACTAAGCATGTACTCCGCTTTCTTACCAGTTCCTTACTTTCCTTTCCTTTCCACTACCCATTTTTTCCGATATGCGGGTCGACTCTTACCATCTTTCCACAAGTACATTTAGTAACTCCATCACTATTAGTTGTTTGCTAATTCATTCCATACCTTTCTCCTATTGCACTTTGATTTGCACATTAGCTTATGTTTTTCAATCATTTACAAAAGCGCGTGGGCGTCCACGCGCGCGTGATAACCGTCAGCGGAAAGGTCGCTGAACACGTGTCGCCTTGTAACTTGTGAATTCTGAGGTGAAAGGACAATGGAGTTTTTGTTGTATGTGTTGAATGTTTGGCTTAACTCATTATCCTCTGCTTGATGAGCCTTCTATTTATAGACGGCTTGGATACATGAATAAACATTTGTTTATTCATGTATATGTTCAAAACCAACAGAAATTAAAATATTGTTTTTCAAAACAGAATTTAAGTTCATGAAAGCATCAATTAATCGTCACCCCAGTTCTGAACTTGTCTCCTGGCTTCAACCTTTTCTTGTAGTCAATTGTCTTTTGAGTTGTCTTGTAAAGTTCTAGCTTCCGTCCATTTATCAATGCTATCTTCAATTGCCTTCCTCAGCTGTTCATTGTTCTTCCCCTTCTTCTTGAGCTGCTCTTGTTTCTCATTCATGCAATTCTTTATACATTTCAGAGTTTGATTAGAATACCTACTTATTTCACTGATTCTGAACAAAGCTTTCTCATCATGAGCATATTTGAAAACAACACACATTTCTGGTTTGTCAAAGATAGCTCCAGTTCTTACGTGTTTGGGAGGAATTTCAGCTGGGATACTGTTGTTAGGAGGAGGTATTAATACCTTGTTGCTATACTCAAAATTGATGCACAAGTTAAAGTCAGTTAGTGCAGCCCTTTGATATAACTTCTCTCCTGCACTCTTGATGCTGTCAAGAGCTCTTCTGATCACAACTGAAGTGCTTTTGTCTTTATCAATGATCTGCTTCAGCTTTACTAAGCCCAGTGGGTGAATATCATCAGCCAGGTCTCCATCAGTAACAACCTCTTCACTTCTATCTTCTCTGATCAAGGTGTATTTGTTTTGTCCATAAGTACCTAAGACACCTCCTGGAGTATTTATAGTGATGATTTTCTCAATAGAAACTATTGGATTTGTCATTGGTTTGTGCAAAATTTCCCAGTTTCCTTCATTTCTGAGTTGAACAATATTTCGGCTCATTGGAGAGAGTGGCCTTTCTGGATTATCTTATTGACCTTTCCAGTAGTAATGCTTCAAGTGTTCTTCAGGGTACATAATTGTATGTAGATCACCTTTCAGCACTTCGAATTCTTTGAGTTTTCCATCTGCATCTTCTCCAATCACTTTTCTTGGCCTTTTGAGGATGTTACTTCATGTTCCATTCTTCTCTACTCTTTTGTATTCAATTGTTTGCTGAATTCTGTTTCACCTGTGAGAGCTATGGAAGATGATTGAACTGGAACAACTCCTTGCATTGGTAGCTTTGATGTGTCTGGCTTTGGAATATTTGTTGGAGGACCCATGAGTAACTTTGGTATACTAGGAGGAGGACCCATGGGTTGCTTCTGTGTTTGTGTTGCTGATGCTTCTGATTGACAGGGTGGTTTCTGTTGAGTGACTTCTGGTTGCTTGAATTGTTGTTGAGGAGTTTCTGACTCTCCTGCTGGTTCTTCTTATGGAATTGGAGCTTTCAGTTCATGTAGATCAACATTTGCTAGTCTGGCAACATTGTACTGCAACCTCTTTACTAACAGTTGAATATCAGCAAGAGTTTGAGCATTTGTTTCTTCTTGTTTCTTCATTATCTGAAACTCCAGTTTATCTTGATTTTCCTGTGCAGACCATTCCACTATCAGTTTCTCAAAAGCCTCAGCCATGCTGTTGTTGTTGGCTCTAAGGAACTGAATTTCTTCAAGGATTCTTCCAGAACTTGAGCTTTCCCTTGCACTTGCAACTTCTGTCATCTTTTTCTTGATTTCTTGCAATTCTTTGAGAGCTTTCTCAAATTCTGATGAGTTTTTTTATGGCTACTGTAGTTTGTTGAGAGCTGCAGTGTTATCTTCTGTTTGTTTCTGTACAGCTTTGACAGTTTCTTATAATGCTTTGATGTCTGACTTTTGATTTCTGAACTCTTCCAGTATCAGATCAAGCTTTTCTTCTGTTGCTGTCTTGCCAGTACAAACAGCTGTTATGTCATCAAGTTCCTTGAGTAGCTGCTCTGTTGACATAGATTGATGTTCTTGGGTAACAGGAAGAACAACAGATGTCCCACCTATAACACCAGCAGAAAACACATTCTCTGCTGTTCTATGGTTAAGAGGACTGAAATATTCCATATTCTCTATACCCTTACCAGAAAATTGAAACTCATTCAAATCCTGGTATTCCTCATATCCTTGAACCTTTTCAGATTCTCCATGAGTTATTGAGAAACTCTTATTTTTCTCATCCAGGTTTCCTTGATCAGTAGACTGATCTCCACATGTTGCCACCACATTCTCCTCCTCAGAATCTGATTCAGAGAATGGGTCTTTGGTTTTACTCACATCTTGTTTCTCGGAAACAGTACCTCTATGTGAAATTTCATAATTTCCCTGAATTAATTCATCAGAATCACTTTCAGTATTATGAACAATATCAAATTTAGAATTAACTTCACCTGTTTCTCCCATATGTGAGATTTCTGCATGATGCTCTTCTTCCATAGGACTCATGTGCACATCTTCATCACCTTGATGAGGTTCTGATTCACCCTGCTGCTCTATTCTTGGTGCACTTGATTCTTATGCATCATGCTCCATATGGGACACACTATCAAAAACTTCTTTATTCTCTGGCTTCTTGCTTAACATCCTTAGATACTCTGCTCTGTAAGGTGAATCTTCTGGTATCAGATTCATCTTTCTTTCTGACAGAACAGGTACATCATAATCTGACTTTCAAGACCCCAAAGCAAACCATGGTCTCATCACTTCTGTACTCCACATATTTTCAGATGCAGGAATTTCCATATTCCTTTCAGAAAATGCATCAGAAATTATGTCTGACAGAAATCTGGGAAAAGGTAGATGTGAATCTATCCTTCCAGTATTGGTCAGAATTGATCTTTTGATTAGATTAAATATCTCTGTTCCAAAATCAATGTTCAACCCACTAATAAGGCTGAACATGATTGTCAGAACATTTTTATTTATCTGATCTGTACCTCCAATCTTTGATGATAAACACTTGTTCAGAATTTCCATTAACACTTGCCAGAAGGCAGGTAGCTGATTTCTCTTGAATTCACTGATTTTTGAGATCTTTGTCTTGTAACCCATTACAGCATCAAGCAGTGTAAACATATCTTCCTTTTCTGGTGCTTCTTCATAACTTTGGCTTAAGGGTAGTTCCAAACATTCCCTCATTTTCTCTGGTGTTATTATAATGAAGATATCTCCCCATACATGTGCTGTAAGCTCGATTGGATTTGAGAGTTTGAGAGTCTTTACAACTTGTTGTATAAGCTTTTCTGGTACCACTCTGGTCTTTGTGAGAGCTTGAGCTATAGGACATCTGGTCAGAAATTCGATCAAGATTTTGGCAGTTTGTATCATATTCTCCAATGTTGTCGTTCATGGCTTCATTATTGCTCTTCAATGGCAGGAATTCAGCTTCAGTGATGAGTTGAACAGAGTGTTTAACTGACGATATGTTGATGTTGATAGCAGCCATGGAGAATTGAGGTTTTTGTTTCGGAAAAGGGTTTTTAGGGTTTTGCTTTTGAAGAGGAAGGTTGAGGATGGAAGTCTCTGTTTTTGAATGAGGTATTTATAGTGTTTTGAGACAGTGATCTTTGAGTGTTTTTCATGGGTTGTTTGTATTTAAGGTGGTTTATGACACATTAATGGTGTTTTAATCCATTTAGGAAACAACCGTTTTTGAAAACCTTTGGTTTATCTCTAATTTAATATAAATCTTTTATTGAAAATCGGAGATTCCAAGGATTTAGCAGATAAACACTTATGTCCAACTTGCACCTTTTCTTCATGTGGGACCCCTTTTGTTGTAAAAAGGTCTAATAAAAACCTTTTTGAAACTGTGTATGTTCCCAAGTTGTCCTTTTGATGATGTATATCAGAAAATATTTGAATAAAACCTTTTCAGAGTTGGATTTTCTTCATACTTCATCAAAACACATTTGATTCATATTTAGAGATTGAATCACCATTTTTTTTAGATGAGAGGGAATAAGTAGAGATTTGAAGATTCAACTTACATAGCATTTCTGAACATCACATCTTTGTTCTGATCTTCAGGAAGTGTTGTTGTGCAAAGGATTTTTAATTTCAGTTTGTTCCCTTCCTTTTGAAGATAGATTCCCCAGAAAAATTTTGATTTTGATAGAAACTTTTTAGAAATCTTTTTCCATGTTGTCACAAGTTTCTTTGAATCTTGTTTAAAGCAATGTTACCTGATATTTCTTCTCATTTTCTGTTGATTTATCAGTCTTTCTAGTTATCTTGACACTTTTCTGATGTATAATCAGATTTTCTGATGATTTCTTAGGTTTTCTGATATATCATCAGATTTTCTGATGAATCATCAGATTTTCTGGTGCCTTATCAGAATTTCTGATGTTTCACCAGATCTATTAGATTTCTTTTGAACTTCACCAGATTTTCCTTGTTTTTATCAGATATGCTATTTTAGTCCCACCTAGATCTATTGTGATGTTTGTGAGAAAACATAAAGCAAAGATATACTATATTAAACAAAAAAATTTTTACCACTAAACAAAAAAAAAAAACTACTGCTCATTGAGCGCATTGTACATTGCCTTAACATACAACCAGAGGTAGGTTATATGACCACTGTGATTTGTTGAAGGAACAAGGGAGGGATTACTTATGTTCTCTTGTAGAGCCATCTGGGTCCTTGGATACCAGCTCCTTACTCCTCCAAAGTCCAGCTGTCTGGTTATCACCTTAGTCATAAAGCGAGGGTAGACCAGATAAGGTTGACGAGTGTGCAGGTTTGATTCGAAGTCTCTCATGAGAAACTTAGAAAAGTTGTACGGTTTCTCTTGTACAACTGCATGAACCACCTCCATCATCCTGTAGAACAACTCGTTGTAGTGTCCAATCTTCGTAGAGAAGCAGACACTGAGCTGTGTCACCAAGTACTGGAATGGTGGTATGAAACCAGACTTGCTGATCTGCCTTGACACGTTGTGTGTTTGATAGCCCATATCCCTCAGAGTTTGTTCCACCATTTCTTTGTTGATCAAGGTGTTTTCTTGATCATCAACCAGCTGAAGGACATCCCTAAGAGTTTCCTCCTTTAGGATGATTTTGAACCCCATTACCTCACTTTCTATCCACATGGTGGTGCCACTGAAGACGGTTTCAGCATTCCACCAGAATTCTTGAAGGAGTTCTGGGTAGATAGTGGTGACATGTGTAGATACAGCAAAGCCCAAGGGACTTCGCATAATCATGTTGTACACATACCTGCAATCTTCCCATGCAGGAACTTCCAGATTAGACCTAAGTCTAAGGTTGTGATGTTTGTGAAGAGGGAGAGGGAAGTGATCTGATTTCATTTCTTTTGGGGAAGCCATTTTTTTTTAAAATGAAGTTTCTGAGAAATTTTTTGAAGTGAAGACAGTTTTGATGAAGAAAATACCCAAGAGTTGTTAATATATATAGATGAAAGTGATAGTTATGCCATAAATGGTATTAACAACCCAAGATTTTCTATTTCCTTTTCTTTCTCTTCATTTAAGATGATATCTTTTGCAGTGAGAATATGGCAGTCTTCGAAGCCCCCATTGCGAGTAAGCATTGAATAACTAGGCGGCTACTCTCATAGCCCCTAATCATTTTTATGCCCTCGTGTCTCTTTTTTCCTTATGAAGTATAACGTTGCATGCATTGGAAGTATAAGAAAAATTCAATTTTACTGCAAAAATTTTTCCTGTGATGGTTGAATTCCCTACTGTGGCTTTGAATTTATCTTTATGCAAATATTACTTTCCTCCTTTTTGATTTTTTTTTAATTTTAAACAAAAGAAAGAAAAAAATTAAAAAACAAACTATCTATAGCTATGAGTTTATACACATATGAGATATGAATAAAAATGGTAACTTCATGAAATTTTCTAATGATCAGTGTTGATTCTGATGTTTTAACAAAGTTTCTGATGTTTCATCAGAATTTCTGATGATTCATCAGATTTTCTGATAAAATAACAGATTCATTGATAATTTATCAGATTTTCTGATATTCCTTCAGATTGATGGATTTCTTTATCAGAAACCTGTTGTTCCATTCTTTGATTATCAGAATTTTCATCTTGATGTTTATCAGTTTGGTTTTCAGGTTTTGACATTTTGTTTTCTAAAATATCTTCATCTTTTATATTAACCATGCCAAGTTTGCTGATTAGAAAATTGTGTCTCTTTTCATCAAGAGTTTTTTTTTTTTAAATGTCAGCAATTTGGTTTTCTGTTGGAACAAAGTACATTTCTATGTTACCTTTTTCAACATGATCCTTTATGAAGTGATATCTGACATCTATGTGCTTGGTTCTAGAGTGATGAACTGGATTTTCCGTAATTGCAATTGCACTCTTTGAATCACATAGAATGGGTATCTTTGTCAGATTTACTCCATAATCCTTCAGCTGAGTTTGCATCCACAGTACCTGTGAACAGCAACTTGCTGCAACTACATATTCTGATTCAGCTGTTGATGTTGCAACACAATTTTGTTTCTTGCTTGCCCAACAGACCAATTTTTCTCCCAAGATTTAACATGCACCAGATGTGCTCTTTCTGTCAATCTTGCACCCAGCATAATCTGTATCTGTGTATGCAATTAGTTCAAGATTTGTATCCTTAGGATACTAGAGACCAAGTTCTGATGTGCCTTTTAGATATTTAAAAACCCTTTTTACTGCTTTTAGGTGAGATTATTTAGGATTGCATTGATATCTTGCTAGAAAGCATGTAGCAAACATGATATCTGGTCTGCTTGCAGTTAAGTATAACAATGATCCTATCATCCCCCTATAGGTTTTAATATCTACACAAGTTCCTTCTTTATCAGAATCAAGTTTGTTCCCTGTTGCCATGGGAGTTTTTGAAATTGAGCAATTTTCAAGTGAGTATTTGTGCAAAATTGTTTTCACATACTTAGATAGACTCAAAAATATTCCTTCAATTCTTTGTTTGACTTGTAAACCTAAGAAAAAGGTTAACTCACCCATCATGCTCATTTCAAAATGGTTGGTCATTAATTTTTGAAACTTTTTGCAGAACTTTTCATTTGTTGATCCAAATATAATATCATCAACATATATTTGGACTAACAAAGTGTGACCCTTGTGTGTTTTAAGAAAAAGTGTTGTATCAATAGTACCTTTTGTGAAGCCAGAATTGAGTAAGAAGTTTGAAAGTGTTTCATACCATGCTCTTGGAGCTTGTTTCAAACCATACAAGGCTTTGTTTAATTTGTAAACATGGTTTTGAAATTTTGGATCAACAAAGCCTTCAGGTTGATGCACATAAACTTCTTCCTCAATCTTACCATTCAGGAATGCAGATTTCACATCCATTTGATATACTTTGAAGTCTTTGGATGCAGCATAAGCAAGAAAGATTCTTACTGCTTCTAATCTGGCCACTGGTGCAAAGGTTTCATCGTAGTCAATACCTTCTTGTTGACAATAACCTTTGACCACTAACCTTGCCTTATTCCTGGTTATTATGCCATTTCATCTGATTTGTTTCTAACTACCCATTTTGAGCCTATGACTGATTTGTTATTTGGCTTAGGCACCAGATCCCATACCTTACTCTTTTCAAACTGATCAAGCTCTTCTTGCATTGCTTGAATCCAGTCTGAGTCATTAAGAGCTTCTTTGACAGACTTGGGTTCTATTTTGCTTAAGAACCCAGCAAATGCACACTCATGTGCTGTTGCAGATCTTGTTCTTACACCATCTTCTGGATTTCCTATGATGTCAGAATGAACATGTCCTTTTATCCATCTCAACTTGTTGTGAAAAGTTGTTGGTTCTGATGGATTTGAAGTTTCCCCCTGAACAGTTGCCTCAGTTGCATGGAATGTATCAGAATTTTGATTGTCAGAAGTATTTTCATTGTTTTGATTCAAGATTTCTGATACATTTTCCATTTGTTCTGCATGGTTAGCACATGAATTATCTATTGATTTGTTTGTAAGAGATTGATCATGTTCTAGGAAATCTTCTGTTATCATTTCAAAAAGATGTTCATATTTTTCTTGTTTATCAGAAAAGTTTATTTCCTTCATATATTCATTAGAAACTTCTGCTTCTGATGAGTCATCAAAAGATACATATAAACTTTCTCTGATTGTCCTTGTGTTTAGAATAAAAATTCTATATGCTTTTGAGGACATTGAATAACCAAGAAAAACACCCTTCTCTGCTTTTCTATCAAATTTCTCAAGGCTTTCAAAATCATTGAAAACAAAACATCTACAACCAAATGTATGCAAAAATTTTACACTTGGAATTCTTCCATTTATAATGTTGTAGGGTATTTTATTATGCCTTTTGTTGATTATGGGCCTGTTTTGGGTAAAATAAGCATTTGCTATTGCCTCTGCCCAAAAATGAGTGGGCAGTTTAGCATGAGTAAGCATTGTTCTAGCTGCTTCCACTAAGGTTCTATTTCTCCTTTCTACCACCCCTTTCTGTTGGGGTGATCTTGGAGCAGAAAAGTCATGAGAGATTCCTTTGCTTACAAGAAAGCTCTCAATTTTTGAATTTTTAAATTCTGTTCCATTGTCTGATCTGATCCTTCTGACTGTTAATTTTAACAGATTTTCAATTTTTCGGATAAATTAATGATCAGATCAGGAGTTTCACTTTTCTTTCTTAGAAACTCTACCCATGTGTATCTGGAAAAATCATCTACTATTACAAGTATATACTTCTTTCCAGAAAAGCTTTCTGTACTTATGGGTCCACAAAGATCCATATGTAAAAGTTCCAAATTTTGTGTTATTGAATATTCAGAAATTGCTTTGTGTGAGCTTCTTTTGGATTTACCCATTTCACAAGCTTCACAAATTTTATCCTTTTTTGAGGATATGAAAGGTAATCCTTTTACCAGGCATTTGCTTGCTAATTTGCTTAAATTTTTAAAGTTTAAGTGGGCTAACCTCTTGTGCCACAACCAACTACTACCCTTGTTAATTTTTGAAAATAGACACAATTTTGGATGTTCATTTTCTTCTCTAAAATCAAAATAGTAGATTGACTGTCTTATCCTTTTTCTTCTTAAATAAATTTTATTATCATCCATACCAATTAACAAGCATTTTTCTGGTAAAAAGGTTACCTGAAAACCTTTATCACAGAATTGACCACAACTCAGCAGATTGTACTTTAAGCCTTCTACATAGGCTACTTTTTCTATGGTCAAACATCCATACTTTATGCATCCATACCCCAAAATCCTCCCTTTTACTCCATTGCCAAAATTAACCATTTTACCCAGTTTTGAAACAAAGTTACTGAGTAAGCTCCTGTCCCCAGTCATGTGCTTGGAGCTTCCAGAATCGCAGTACCAGATCTGCTGCACATGATGGTCCTGAAATTGAAAAATTAGAGGGTTTTTGGTACCCAGACTTGCTTGGGTACTTTTTCTGATGAGATTTTAATCAGATTATCTTCTTTTGATGAAATTTCATCAGAACATCTGTTACATGCTAAGCCATGAATAGATTTTTCACTTTTCATTTGGAGATGGTGTTGAACAAGCTTCAGAATGTCAACACACATACAAGTTTCATTATCAGAATTATCTGATTTCTTTACTTGTGATGGATTTGTTGGATAATTTTGAAATCTTGAGTGAATCACTTCTAGAGTTTTAAAACAATTTTGTTTTGATTCACTCCTTTTTGCTTTTAAGTTTAGTTTTGAGATTTCAAAAGAGCTCTCAGAACTTGTTGATCTGCATGATTCAGAATCAGATTCTGATGTAAATTTATCAGAAATCTGATGGGTTGCTTTCACAAAGGTGGTGGGTTTATTTTCACTTGTTTTCACATACCCTAAACCTTCACCTCTGTTCTTTGGTGTAGATTCAATAAAGTTAATGAATTCCTTAGCTTGTTGAAAACCCTTTACATTAATTTCTTTATCATGAATTTTCGTGTATGGATCTTTTCTTTCCTTTTCATAAAATTAAATTTTAGCTCTGTGATCTAAGCTTTCTTCTATTAGTAACTGGTTTTCAAGTATAATTTATTCATGGTCCTTGGCAACTCATCAGATTTTTTACTATCTGATTTCTGTTTATCTTGCAGATTTAGAAAATCTGACATGAGTTTGTTTAATTTGAGTTCAAGATCAAGATTTTCTAAATTTACCTTTTGTTCTGAAGTTTGAGATATTTCATCAGAAAGTGCCATAAGGCAGAAATTAGTCATCTCTTCTTCTTCTTCATCAGAAGAATCATCAGACAACCATGTATCTGTCCCTGTAATCAAACTGACTTGTTGTTGCTTCTTCCAGCTTCTTCTCATAATATGCAACATCCCTCAGTTTCTTGGTTTTGCACTCTGATGCATAGTGACCCTTTTGTTTACATTTGTAACATACAACTTCAGCCTTTCCCTTATCCTTAGATCTTCCTTCTTCCCTAGATCTTCCTTCTTCCCTAGATCTTCCTTCTTCCCTAGATCTTCCTTCCATCCTCCCTCTGTCACTTTTCTGGTATCTTTGGCCTCCTCCCCTTAACCTCTGCTCAAAAGTTTTAGTGAGCAGTGCAATTGCTTCAGCAAAAGCTGAAAAATCTGATAATGTATCAAAAATTTCAATATTTTGGCTGTTTGAGGTTTGTGGATCATTGGTAGGAGTTCTTTGTGAGTTTGAGATTAAAGCTAAAGATCCCCCTCTTTGAATTGATTCTTCAAATATTTCATCTTCTCTGGGGACCAGAATGCTATATAAGTCATGAAGACTCATGTTACCTAGTTTTAACGTAGAGGACAAAGTCATGGTTAAACTTCTCCATTCTCTAGGTAAAGCATCCAGAAATTTTATGTTTCTTTCATCATTTGATTTTATTATCCCAAATTTCTTTAGCTCATTCAAAAGTTTTGCAAATCTGTGATATGTTTTATATAATTTTTCATTTGGTAAGCTTTTGAATCTATAATAAGAGGAAACATAGTTTGTTCTTTTGTTTCTTTTCATCCTTTCCCCTCCTTCACAATGATTTTCCAACTGATCCCATATTTCCTTGGCTGATGCACATGCATCAACTTGAGAAAATATGTTATTAGGGTGAGCCATTACTAAAAGTGACTTTGCCCTTTCATCTGCAGTCACCAGATCCTTGTCTGCTTAGCTCCAAAGTGTTTCACTTTTGGGAGCCCGGGAGGCAGGGATTCCTGGTGATTGATCAGTTGCTGGAATAGCTGTTATTATAGTCATTGGTACATGTGGACCCCTTTCAATGGATTGAAATAGAGCTCGGTCATGTCCATTAAGGAAGTTGACCATCCTGATTTTCCATTGTGGGTATTCCTCTCTGACCAGAGTCAGAGGTTTAGACATTGAACCAATGTTAAAAGCATTATTCCATGTTTGAAAGTTTGCCATCTTTAGAGAAAAGAAGATGAGCGATTGATCGTTTGAAAATGATTTAGTCAATCTGCTCTGATACCAATTGTTGGTCCCAGTTTAGACTTAAAAACTTCTTTTCACGTAATATGGCAAGTGATTTCAACAAGTATGAAAATAGTGTGCGGAAATAGAAATCAGACTTTCAAGAAACAAGACCTACAGAATTTTTAAGTTTATATCACTTTGGAAACAAAATGGTTTACAAGGTGATTGTAAGATTATTATCTATTACAAATGAATACTTGTGAATTCTGAGGTGAAAGGACAATGGAGTTTTTGTTGTATGTGTTGAATGTTTGGCTTAACTCATTATCCTCTGCTTGATGAGCCTTCTATTTATAGACGGCTTGGATACATGAATAAACATCTGTTTATTCATGTATATGTCCTGCAAAAAGTAGCTTCTTGACATATTCATTGAATCCAATAATCAAGTTGCCTTTGTCATCATGATATCCAATAATGTCAAGTTTCTTCGGTTATTGTAGCAGGGTAGAACTGATTTTCAGACAAGTGGGTTTTATCAGAATTTCTGATAACCACTTCATCAGAAATTCTGGTGAACAAATCATCAGAAAGTCTGATGATCAGAATCGCCAGAAACTGATGATATTTCATCAGAAATATCATCAGATCCATCAGAATAGCCTTTTCTGATAATCTTCTTAAGTTCTTGATCAACTTCTGATTCTTTGAAGTAGATGTTGTTCTTTTCAGTTGTCCTATCCGATCTTCTTTCTTGTTTGTTTGATCTTCAAGACTTTATCTTCTTCATAGATCAAGCTGAATATGATTTTCTTCAATTACAAATAAAGTTTCCTAACAATGGTAATATACGCACTAGTATACTTAGCTATATATATATGGTAGTACACATTCCTTCTTCTACTCATTCTTGCTACACTACGACGTCACACTCATACTGTGTTTTCTAGATACGAAGACAATGAGCGGACGAAGGGGAAACGTTAACATGACTCATGTAACAACCCGACTTTCCGGGTCATTACTTAGATCTATCATTTCTTGCTTAATTGACTTGTACTTCCGAGATTCCGATTATCGCAAAAAGGGTTTAAACGATATTTTAAACTATGTTTTACAACGCATTCACAAGGCTTATTTCAAACGCAGTTATCTCATTTTAACGCTATTTACAACGCATACTATTTAAACGCATTTTATCGCATATTACATCGCATGTTTATACTAAACGCTATCGCAACGCAATCTCAACGCGACTCGAAACACAGATTTACTTTTATGCATCTTAGTTATTATGTGTGTGATTACTTGTTTATTGTTATGTGGTTATCTCAACACAACGCTTACTCGTAACTCGCTTAAACGCAACGCAACGCTTAACGCACGAAACGAAGGTTGGAAAATTAACTCGCACAACTCGACTGGTCGAATGACCATTCGATCGAATGGACATCCGTCTGGATGACCATCTGATCGGATGGTCATCCGACCGGACATCCATCTGACCCTCGCCTGCACCACCTTAACCTCTCTCTTACCCAATAAATAGTGCTCGTACACGCTACTGTTCACTAATGTGACAGCTCTATCCTACCAACTCGCTCCCAAGTCATTCTCAGGCACTTTTCTCTCAATTCAAGACTATTTTGTAAGTATTTTCCCTCAAATCTTGTACTTTCATCATCACTACACACTTCTCCATCAAAATCGCACGTTTTCTTCCCGAAATCACCTGATTTGGGCTCTTTGAAAGTGACATCATCTCGGTTGCTTATGAAAACCGATGTGTGATGTCATCTCATCAAGATTTGTCCAGATCTAAAGGATTTCCACACTATTCAACACAAATCTCAACAAGATTTCCACTGATTTCAACTTTTCTTCAACTTTTCTTCACTTTTTACTCAAAACCGATGGAATCTAGACTCATTTCAGGCTCTCCACTCATTCTCTAGTTGAGAACCGATTTGAAAACATAATTCCATCGGAGAGACAACCGATTTACGGGTTGAACATGAAACTCCAACAAGAACAGTTATTCTGATCAAACGGGGTGATTCCCATCCGATCGAATGAGCTGGACTTGGTGCGTTTTTCCGTTGTTTGACACATCGTCACGCCGTATCCGTTAAATAACAAACCTTTTAACTTAGAAAATTTTACAAGTTTTTAAAATATCAGATCGCCCAATCGAATAGCCATCTGATCGGATGACCATCCGATCGAACGACTATTCGACCAGGTGACTTGTCTCTTATACTATTCCTTGTTCAAAACGATCTAGTTAAACTTCAAACTGCCAAACTCTCGAATAGCCACCCCATCGAATGGCCATCCATTCGGATGACCATCTGACCGTATGACTTGTTTAAATACTACAACGAAAACTTCAAAAGCTTTCAAAACAATTTACAAACACCCACATCTCATTCGAATAGCCATCCGTTCGAATGGTCATCCGCTCGGATGACCATCCGATCAAATGGGTATACATTCGTTCGACTCACCATTCGACACTTATCTCATCCGACATGCTGTTTACGCACCGTTCAACGCTTACCCTACTGTTCTATGCTCAGGCTAACTCCAACGCGCTCCCTTCAATCCAATTCAAGTCTGTGTTTACTTGTTTAAACACGCACTGTGTGTCACACCCCAACCGATGGTGGAATCATCGGGGCGCGACACTAGGCGAATCGGATTGCTCAAGAGAATCCATAACAACTAAATTGCGACAATATTTAATGCGCTCATTATCCCATACTAATAAACAAATACAATCACATAAGATGTCACGAATTTCATGTTCTCTCAAACAATACAAATCCGCTAACCTAGATTTCATGTGTGTTTCTAGAATTCCTAGCTTGATTTGATGTAGACTGCGACTAAACCTGCAACATACGCTAAAATAATGTCAATACAAAAGTATTGGCGAGTATACAAGTTTTGATAGAATAGCATAATAGATAAAAAGTGCTGCGAATTACCACATACATAAACGGGATACAGCAACATATATACAAGACAGATACTACCAGCTAAGTCACTCGAGCTGCGATTGCGATTGCTATTCATCCTAACTAGACCCCGTCGGGTTCAATAGTACTACACTAGTTAAGGTGGGACGTCGCGAGTAAAAGTCCTAACACATATGTATCAAGCATCACGTATAAATATGTACAGCAGTTATTCGCAAGTGATAAATAGTTTGATCAAGTAAATTCGTTTTGATAAGTGCGATTTGATATGACGTATGTTACACCCAAAAAGTGCGGTAAAAAGGGTTCGAGTATACTCACAGTAGGTGTTCAACAAGTAAACACAACTTGGTTGGATTGATTGAGAGCGAGTCTGAGTAGCCTGATCATGGAATGATAGCGTAAGCGTTGGACAACGTGAAATAGTGCGTTGAGTGTGATGGTGAGTCGAAGGGTTCTTCGATCGGATGACTCATCCAAACGGATGGTCATCCGGACGGATGACCCTTCGGTCGGATGGTCATTCGAGTGTGCTATTGAGATGTTGAACTTTTGAAGTTTTCGTTGTGGTAGAGGCTAAGTCATTCGATCGGATGGTCATCCGGACGGAAGGCCATTCGATCGGATGGTTATTCGACTGGAAGCTTAATAGTTTGAAGATAATTGGTCACTTGGTCGAATGGTCATCCGATCGGATGGTCATCCGATCGGATGGACGTTCGACTGAGTGACCTGTTTGTTTAAACTTTTGCAAAATTGTTTAAGTGTTGAAAGTCATAAGTCATCCGTCCGGATTGTCGTTCGATCGGATGGAAATCCGATCGGACGGCAATCCGTTCAGCGACCTGATCGTTTTGGAACTTGCAAAATTTGTTAAGTTAGAAAGTTTTGCGGTTTAACCGAGACGGTGTGTCAACATATTGAACAACAGAAACCACACCAAGTCCAAGTCGTTCGATCGGATGGGAATCACCCCGTCTGATCAGCAACTTTCCTTGACGGAATTTCATGTTCAACCCGTTAAGTCAGTTGTCTCCTCGATAGCAATCTGTTCTCAGACCGGCACTTCACTAAGGAATGAGTAGAAGGCCTGAACAAGCTCCGATTATATCGGTTTTGAGTAAAAAGTTAAGAAAGTTTGAAGAAAGGTTGAATCTAGTTGAAAATGTTTAGATTTAGGTGAAATCAGTGTTAAAACATTGTAGAAATCCCTTAGATCTGAGTTATTCTTGGTGGAATGAGGTCACACTTTGGTGTTCATGAGAACCCATGATGACATCATCCTAAAACAGCCCAAATCCATCGATTTCATGGTGAAAAGTTAAGTTTTGATAGTGAAATCGATGAGAAAGTGTGTGCAGATCAAGAAAGTACAAGATTTGAGATGAAAACTTACAAGAATTGCGATAAATCGAGAGAAAATAGCTTGAGAGCGTGCGGGTCAAATGAGGCTGTCACATCAACTGTTGTTGATGTGACAAGTGGGGTATTTATAGGTGAAAAGGGAGAAAGGCGGTGCAAGATGGGTCGGATGGCCTTTCGATCGGATGGCCATCCGATCGGATGGTCATCCGTTCAGATGACCATTCGATCAATGGTCATTCGATTGAAGGGCTTTGGCAAGTTGGTTTCCGACTTTTCGTTTCGCGCGTTGAGCGTTGCGATAGTTTGTTCACAGATATCCATACATATATATATTTATTATAATTAGTCATTAAAAGGTCGTATATAAGTATCCACATTTACAAGTTTGCGATGCGATAATTGA
Source organism: Helianthus tuberosus (assembly GCA_030545235.1). Classification (NCBI taxonomy): domain Eukaryota; kingdom Viridiplantae; phylum Streptophyta; class Magnoliopsida; order Asterales; family Asteraceae; genus Helianthus; species Helianthus tuberosus. Next base: position 77,529,939 of record CM060408.1, read on the forward strand.
GTTGCGCGTGATTGCGAGTGCGTGTTCGAGTCTGTGTTGCGTTGTGATGTGCGATTTAGCGTAGCGAAAGTATGCGTTATATGAGAAAATAGTGTTGCAAGCGATATAGTTACATTATGATCTGAATCTCTTGTGCTAGGCGTAACGAGAGTAACGAGTAGTAACCATGCACAAACGTGCGGGTTGTTACAGTCTCCCATGCTTTAGGAAATTTCGTCCCGAAATTAATCCACAAGGAGGGTCGTGAGGGTTGATGCGGGTGAGGGAGTGATAAAAGTGTCAACATAAGCGGGTGGTCGATTGAAGATTGACGAGTGGGAGCATTGCGAAGACTAGGCGAAAGCGGCGCGTAAGCGATTCGTATAACAAAGGATGGTAACTTGCAAAAAGGTGATCCAAAAGCGTTTTAAATTCTCGAAAAGTTTTGTTGCAAAATTTTTTTAAGGAAAGGTTGATTTATGAAAATTTCCTCACGGTATGACGTTAAACTGTGTCGATGTTCACGCCAGCATCGTAAGAGAGTTTTGTTAGGTTGTAAAAAGGATGTTGAAAACTCGAATTTTGAAAATTTTCTTATGACGTGGCGTTAACTAAAGTCGATCGTTAAACCAACGTTGTAAGAAAGTTTGTTTGTCCAGAAAAGGTTTTAAGTTTTATATAAATTTATAAAACTTTTGCTTTTACAAAGAAATTTTAACAATATGATAAGATAGTGTCAAGCCCCACATGGCACTTTTTCATGAAAGTTCAAAATAATATGACTAAAACACTTATATATAAGAAGTACCAGCGGCGTATCCACCATGATTTAGTCATATTACATCCGTCCTGTGAAGCGCTGTCATGCGTGCCGACATGGTACAGATAGATTTTCGATCCCTCGGTTCCAAATGATGAATGGTTGGACCAAGTTCCAGCGATTGCGAACATCGAGGTGGCGCGAGTGTCAAGTGCGAAGTGAGAGGGCGGTAAGCGAAAAGCGAGAGCGATAAACTATAAGCGATAAACACCAAGCGATAAGCGATGAGCGTTAGGCGAGTGACATGCGAAGAGCGAAAAACGGAAAGCGACAGGCGATACACGTCAAGCGAAAAGCGACACGATACACAATAAGCAGACGGTGAACAGTGATACACGAACATCGATGAGTGATAAGCGATACACAAATAGCGAAGAGCGATAAGCGATGCTCGATAGGCGAAAAGCGAATTAGTGAAAAGCGATAAGCGATAGCGTTAAGCGTTAAATCACCAATAGAAAGTGTTTGCGATGCGATAGCGAGTGTGCGATTGGGTGCGCATAGACTTACGAAAAGTCTATCGATGATGCGCTAGAGATGCGATGAGATGTTACGCCTTGCGATTGAGTTTTAGCGTGTCGAAAATAATCACAATAGTATAAAAGGTCTAATAACATTCAACTCCGTATGGCATTATCTTCACAAGACTTCGGTTAGCATGGCGAAGCACTTATATATAGGAAGTACCAGTGGCGTATCCACCATGCTTCAACCACATGCCTCTGCCCCGTGAATAGATGTCACACTTGTCGACATGGTTAAGACGCTTATATATAGGAAGTACCAGCAGCGTATCCACCACGCTTAACCATGCCTTTAACGTTATGGCATCATTGGAACTTATTACAATCTCCGTGCACTAACCAAAATAATCTTGTGTGCACCCATGATTAAGTTGTTCCTTGCACGTATAGTGAGGGTAAAACACATTATATCATGATATAGTATACAGTATCAGTATTATCGTGTTGTGCGATCTTTAGAGCAAGTGCAAAAGTGAGGGAGAGAGAGAGTCAACGTTGCTACGAACAAAATAGAATAAGTACACAAAAGTTTTCATCGAAATATAACTTCAGTACAACATTATGCTATGCCTGATTGGCGGTCGGTGTTGTAGACTCCTGCTGAGATCGCGGTTGCTGCTGGGGGTGCAGACTGCGTTGGCGGTGCGGAAAGTACTAGCGTGACTCAAGTTCGAGGCCCTGTGCGCCAGTCATGGGTATGGTGACCAAGACAGTTGCAGTTTGCGCAATAGCGATAATCGACTTCTGCCTGGTGATGGTAGGTACATTTGAAACACAGGGGATGAGTTCCGATGTAGGCGCGCTTCGAGTGAACTGGAACTGCTTGGAGAGGTTCTGGTTGCGACAGTTCAGTTGTTGAAGAGTTTGGGCTCGAGGTCTTTCGTTTGCGGCTGAGCTGAGCTTCTTGAGGCGATGCAGTGTGTGACAACCCTCAAAATCCCATGTATTCCGTACAATTTATTAATGAAAATTAATGTGCTTGACGACTGTGTGGAATTACTTAACTGCTTTCTGATATCTGTGTTATACTTACATGTATTTGTTAACATACTAGTAGGATACAGAAAAGTTACTAAATAGTCCGGTATGCCTTCCTGAGTGTTAAAAATTAAAAACGTTGCAAAAATATATATGTAGGACACTTTACGGATTAATTAAGCAGTTTAACGGAACAGTGTCGAACTGAACAACCGGACTTTACCCGGAACATGAAAATATTGCCAAAAACCTTGTTTACACTTTTCTGAGCTAGTTAGGGTCCCCGAATACCCTAACACCCGTTATATTACATAACACACTAATAACCAATCTAAATACCTAACTAAACTAACTAATCACTAACTATACATTTGAAAACAAACCATAACCCCCCCCTAGTCCGATCGGTTCCCCATGGGGGGACACACTCCACAATTTTTATTATTTTATTTCATGTGTCTAGTATCAAGATGGCATAAAATACAATGGTTAAAAATGTAACTTGGATAATATAAAGGCACAAGAGTTCATTATCTTCTTTCATTTATCACATTCCAACAAACTCTCTCCTTCTTCTCTCCATCTCCATTCCCGGCAGCCCCATCAACCATCATACACCCACCATCAAGCTTGGTTCTAGCCATTTTTCATACATCCATAGAAGCAAGAGATCATACAACGAAGCTTGATGCTCTCGGAAGTGGAAGGACCTTCTCCATTCGCTATTAACCATCACTTTTCTACACTCGAACTTCCCTAGCCTTGAGCTAGTGGTAAGAACTTAGATCCATTTGTTTTTCATGTTATTTAAGTGGTTAATAGGTGATTTGATGATTAAAGTTATGAAACACTAAAGAACTTGCACTAAAGTCTTGAACATGCTGGTTAAAGAGTAACTAGTGGTGTAAATCATGTAGATCTTGTGTGGATATGATTCTTGCTGATTTCTTGATAATTTACTGGTTAATATTGATGTTTGATGTTGTTGTGATCACTAAACTTGTTAACGGAATCGATCGAACACGATTTAGAAGGTTAAACACTGAAAATCAGAATCTGTCCAAGTTTTACAGCCAACTTCAGTTGGCTGTAAACAGGTCGTAAACTCAACGAAAAACCGATATTTTGAATCTAAAATATGTTATTATAAAATTAATGGCACCGGAATCGTAATTTTTGGACTTCGTTTACTATTTTTAATGTGTCGATTTGTAACAACAGCTTAAGCTAAATTTTGACAGCAATAAATGGGTGTCGTACTTTCAGTCATAACCTGAGTTTTGTGATGAATCGGACCATGAAATTTGTACAGTAGATGAAAACCGATGCATTTGTAATTACCCCACTGGAATTTCATAAATCGGACACTCGATGAATTTTTAATAAATTGTTCTGTTGACTGTGGTCAGAAATACATAAATCTGAGTTCAGTCCGGAATATGAATTTTTATAAAATATTGGTAATGAACCGAACCCCGATATTTTTACACAATAAAATTTGGAACGTTTAAGACATTCTGTAAAAATTTTAGAATTTTTGGAATAATTTAACTATTTTATTTAAATGTCTGAAAACAGCCGGTTTTGAATATTAATGCTGAATTGACATAAGTTGTGACTTGCGTGTCTAAATGTCGAGTATGTTATCGGTGAATGATCTAACATGTTATATGTGTTACGTGCACTATCGTATGTTTGATTATGAGTGGGGAATGGATGGGGAACTTGGATGGGCATAAACCGTTAAAGTGATGCATGTTGTGTGATAAATACGTGTAGGAACTATGTGTTCTATTTGAAAGCCACTAAATGACTAACTGGTAAATCATACTAGGACGTGATTGACCGACCTTGACTGTTAGCTATATTGAGAATCTAACCGAGCAAACCGAGGTGAGTTCACACACTTTCTAAGGCATGGGATTCCCGGTGGTTTGGGAATGGGTTAAAGAATTAAAACTAAATCTACATATCCTCCTTGGGTAGGATATGTACGGCCATCCTCCATAGAGGGGATGCCATTATTAATCCTACAAATTCTCCTGGTGCAGAATACGTACGTTCGTCCTCCTGGTGCAGGACAACAACCTTAAAACTAGCTAGACAAAACTCTATCATGAAGTCCCTCAATTTATATCGACTTAATCGCCGAGGCCAATGGCGAGCGGGTCATTAGTTAATAGCGCTATTAGGTTTAACAAACCTCACACCGTGCCAGTCGGACGGGCGTGTACTAATGGACTATGGCAGATTGTCAGTGATGATAGAAACTGATATAGGGCACAACTTATTTGCGTAGCAGTCGATATCATATCGTCTAGTAGTTCAAACGGGGAAAACCCCCACTGATCATGGTTATGGATTGGGTAAAGAAAGAGGAAATGGTTAAACATACTTTCAACTACGGGGTAACCCCCACGGCAAATAAGCCAACGAAAGTCAAACCACGTTTTTTAGAAACAACTTAAAACTAAACAACCAAACGTGAACTCACTCAACTTTGTTGTTGACTAGTTGTTACATGCCTTACAGGTCGCTAAACACTTGGAGCTTGCACGAGGAAGGAGTCGTTGTGGTGTACGGACGGTTATGTCCAGTGTTTAATATTTAAAACATTATGAACTTATTAAACCTAAGTGTTGGACTTTAAACTTATGAACTGCGAACTTATGCTTTTGGATTTACTTTTATGCTTCCGCTGTTTAAACGAAACATGGTTAACTAGCTTTGGTCACCAATTGTATTGAGGTTGGTCTTATTTACTTAATTACGATGTTCAATATGATTGGTGGCTCGATCCTGGTCACGTCACGCCTCCAAGCGGTGATACTCCGCATGGTGGATTTTGGGGGTGTGACAGATTGGTATCAGAGCCATTGGTTATAGTGAACTTGGTTTTAAAAAGGGAAAGGCTTTTTGATAAAACCAGACTATAACCTGTACAGTGCTCAACGATCCACAACGACGCTTCGCTCCACGTGCAAGACTCGACACCATAAGTGGTATGATTTATGTTATATTGTCGGTTAGATAGTTCTCACTGTGCATTAGATAATGTGATAATTGCTATTTGAACCTTGTGTGCTTACTCTCTAATGTCGTCCCACACTTACGCACCTTCGCGACACTTTTCTCACTTACGTTGCTTCATTATGAAGATCATGAGCGGATGACGTATCAACCTCACTCAAGCCCAGTTGACGGCTTTGATCAACGAACGAGTCGCTGAGGCACTCGCAGCTAACCCTGCAGGAGGTATAACCTGCCATACCAACTCACCTTAGGACGTTTAGATCCTACCTTCGCAAACCAACCCTCGTGCTTAACCTTATCTTTTATTCTCGCGCAACAGGTCAACATGCTCAAACCCCTGTGTGCACATTCAAAACGTTCATGGACTGTCGACCTACTACTTTCAGTGGCACCGAAGGAACAGTGGGCCTTCTTCACTGGTTCGAGAAGCTTGAGTCAGTTTTCGAGATGTGCGAATGCCCCGAAGACCGTAGGGTGAAATATGCTACCGGAACACTTGAAGGAGCTGCGTTAACCTGGTGGAAGGCACAGGTTCAATTACTAGGGCTGGAAGTTGCTAATGCCACCCCCTGGAATGGTTTCAAGGAGCTGATCAAAGAGGAGTACTGCAGTCGGGATGACATCCACAAACTAGAGGTGGAATTTTTCAATCTGAAGATGACGGGGTCTGAGATTGAGGCGTATACTAAAAGGTCAAATGAGCTGGCCATCTTGTGCCCTACCATGGTGGACCCTCCCATCAAACAAATTGAGTTGTATCTCAAGGGCCTTGTACCAGAGATCCAAAGTTACGTGACTTCAGCCAACCTGGGTACCATACAGCAAATCATCAAGTTGGCCCATCGACTCACCGACCAGGCGGTGGAGCAAAACAGGCTGCCCAAACGAATAAGTGCCACAGCTACTTCTGATGCACCTACCGACAACAAGTGAAAATGGGATGGGAACTCCAGTAAGGGTTCTACCTCAGTTCAGTCTCAGCAGCGAAAGACTGATGACTACCAGAGTCCTGGTCAGCAATCTTCTGGTAATCAAGGACAGGGTGGATACCGAGGGAACCACCCCAAGTGCAACCGGTGCAACAAACATCACAGCGGGCAGTGCAACAAAGGCCGCTGTCAGAAATGTCAAAAGCTGGGTCATGAAGCTAAGGATTGCAGGAGCCCGCGTCCTGCAAATCAGAATCGCCAACAACAACAACAACAAGCTCCACCGAATCACCATCAGCAGCAGCAGGGCAACAAAGGATGCTTTCAGTGTGGTGCTGAAGGCCACTTTAAGAGGAACTGCCCCCAGCTGAACCAAAACCAGAACAACAACCAAAGAAATGGGAACCACAATGGGAACAACAATGGAGGCAACAATGGAGGCGGCAATGGGGGAAACAACAATGGTAATGGAGCAAGGGGTCGTGTGTTCGTGATTGGTTAGGGAGAAGCAAGAAATGATCCCAACGTTGTGATGGGTAAGTTTCTTCTGGATGACTTCTTTGTTACTGTTTTATTCAATTCGGGTGCCGATACTAGTTATGTGTCCTTAAAAGTTAGCCAAATGCTTAAGCGCACTCCAACACTGTTGAACACCAAACACACGGTAGAACTAGCTAACGGTAAAAGTCTTGAAGCCATACACGTAGTTAAAGGTTGTAACCTCGTCTTAGCTGGTCAGACTTTCTCTAACGATCTTATTCCTATCACACTGGGTAGTTTCGACGTCGTTATTGGGATGGGTTGGCTATCTCATCATCAAGCGGAGATTGTTTGCAAGGAGAAAATCGTCCGCATTCCTCGTTCTGGTGAAGAACCTCTCATGATTCGTGGCGACAACAGTGGTGCTGTCGAAGGCGTCATCTCTTTCCTTAAGGCCCAGAAATGTTTGCGAAAGGGCCACACTGCCATTCTGGCACTCGTTACTGACACATTCACGGAAGAGAAGAGAATTGAAGACATTCCTATAGTGCGCGACTTTCCTGAGATATTTCCTGAGGAATTACCTGGTCTTCTGCCTCACCGCCAAGTTGAATTTCAAATCGAACTAGCTCCTGGAGCAGCGCCAGTAGCTCGAGCGCCATATCGTCTAGCTCCATCAGAATTGGAAGAACTATCCAAGCAATTACAAGAACTTTTGGAACAAGGTTTTATTCGTCCTAGCTCTTCGCCATGGGGAGCACCAGTGTTATTCGTGAAGAATAAGGACGGTACCTTCAGAATGTGTATTGACTACCGCGAACTTAACAAGGTGACCGTGAAGAATCGCTATCCTCTTCCACGTATTGACGACTTGTTCGACCAGCTGCAAGGGTCGAGCTATTACTCTAAGATTGATTTGAGATCGGGATACCATCAGCTGAGAGTCCGAGATGAGGACGTCTCCAAAACAGCATTCAGAACTCGTTACGGTCATTACGAGTTTCTGGTTATGCCATTCGGGCTGACGAATGCACCAGCGGTCTTCATGGATCTCATGAACCGAGTGTGCAAGCCTTACCTGGATAAGTTCGTTATTGTGTTCATCGACGATTTCCTGATCTATTCTAAGAATCAGGAGGAACACGAGCAGCATCTACGACTTATGCTGGAACTTCTTCGAAAAGAGCAGTTGTATGCCAAGTTTTCAAAATGTGACTTCTGGCTTCGCGAAGTCCACTTTCTAGGCCATGTGGTAAACAAGGATGGAATTCACGTGGATCCATCTAAGGTTGAATCGATCAAGAACTGGCCTGCACCCCGCACACCAACAGAAATCCGCCAATTCTTGGGTTTGGCAGGATATTACGGAAGGTGTATAAAAGATTTCTCCAAGATTGCACAACCTCTCACTTCACTGACCCAGAAGGGTGTCGTCTACCATTGGGGTAATGCACAAGAATCCGCTTTTCAACACCTAAAGGATAGACTTTGTAGCGCGCCTATCCTCTCATTGCCTGAAGGTACAGATGATTTTGTAGTTTATTGCGACGCTTCCATCCAAGGACTTGGATGCGTATTAATGCAACTTGACAAGGTCATTGCCTACGCATCGCGCCAACTCAAAGTTCACGAAAGGAACTACACTACTCACGATCTGGAGCTGGGAGCAGTTGTATTCGCGCTTAAGATATGGAGACATTACCTGTACGGTACCAAGTGCACCATTTACACCGATCACAGGAGTCTCAAGCATATCTTCAAGCAAAAGGAGTTGAACATGCGTCAACGCCAATGGGTTGAGCTCTTAAACGATTATGAATGCGTAATCAAGTATCATCCGGGCAAAGCCAATGTTGTGGCCGACGCCCTCAGTCGAAAGGATACCCTACCTAAGCGTGTACGTGCTTTACAACTTACCATCTAGTCTAACCTTCCCGCTCAGATTCGTGATGCTCAGGTCGAAGCATTGCAAGCAGAGAACATCAGGGCTGAATCCCTACGAGGATCGAGGCAGTGGCTAGAACAAAAGGAAGACGGTGCCTACTATGTAAACGGACGCATTTGGGTTCCACTTTATGGAAACCTACGCGAGCTTGTGATGGATGAAGCACATAAGTCTCGTTATTCGGTACATCCTGGTTCGGATAAAATGTACCACGATCTTAAGACTACGTATTGGTGGCCTGGCATGAAAGCCCACATAGCCACCTACGTCAGTAAGTGCTTGACTTGTGCGCGAGTCAAGACTGAATATCAGAAACCATCAGGCCTACTTCAACAACCGGAGATCCCGAAATGGAAATGGGAGCAAATTTCCATGGATTTCGTTACCGGCCTGCCCAGATCTCAACGCGGAAACGATACCATTTGGGTGATCGTAGATCGACTGACCAAGTCTGCACATTTTCTGGCTATCAAAGAAACGGATAAGTTTTCTACTTTAGCAGACATCTATCTAAAGGAAGTAGTATCAAGGCACGGAGTGCCAACCTCCATCATTTCTGACCGTGACGCACGTTTTACTTCTGAACTGTGGCAGGCAATGCACAAGTCTTTTGGCTCACGTTTAGATATGAGCACCGCTTATCACCCGCATACGGATGGGCAATCTGAACGCACCATCCAAACCCTTGAAGACATGCTTAGGGCATATGTAATCGATTTTGGTAATGGCTGGGAAAAGCACCTCCCGCTAGTGGAGTTCTCATAAAACAACAGCTACCACACCAGCATTCAGGCCGCTCCGTTCGAGGCATTGTATGGACGCAAATGCCGATCACCTCTCTGTTGGGCAGAAGTTGGTGACAGCCAAATCACTGGCCCAGAACTTGTGGTAGATACCACCGAGAGAATTGCTCAGATACGACAGCGAATGGCGGCAGCTCGTGACCGTCAGAAAAGCTATGTTGATAAGGGAAGAAAACCACTCGAGCTCCAGGTTGGGGATCGAGTGCTATTCAAAGTCTCACCTTGGAAAGGTGTAGTCCGCTTTGGCAAACGAGGCAAACTCAATCCGCGTTATGTCGGACCATTCGAAGTCACCGAGAAAATTGGCAAAGTCGCCTACAGGTTGAATCTACCTGAAGAACTCAGGGGAGTTCACAATGTCTTCCATGTGTCGAATCTGAAGAAGTGTCTGTCAGATGAGACCCTCATAGTTCCTCTTAAGGAACTCACAATCGACGATCAGCTGCGATTCGTCGAGGAACCAGTAGAGATTATGGATCGAGATGTTAAGATCCTCAAGCATACCAGGATACCTCTGGTCCGAGTTCGTTGGAATGCTCGTCGTGGCCCAGAGTATACCTGGGAACGAGAAGACCAAATGAAACTCAAGTATCCCCAGCTGTTTAAGAAAAACGCAACCACTACTGAGGCTGAAGCTACTGCAGAATTTCGGGACGAAATTCCAAATCAACGGGGGGATGATGTGACACCCCAGGAAAATCAGGAAAACAACACAACCTAACTAGCTTCCTCAGTAACCACGTGCTAAATTTTGGGACGAAATTCTCTTAACAGGGGGAGAATGTGACAACCCTCAAAATTCCATGTATTCCGTACAACTTATTAATGAAAATTAATGTGCTTGACGACTGTGTGGAATTACTTAACTGCTTTCTGATATCTGTGTTATACTTACATGTATTTGTTAACATACTAGTAGGATACAGAAAAGTTACTAAATAGTCCGGTATGCCTTCCTGAGTGTTAAAAATTAAAAACGTTGCAAAAATATATATGTAGGACGCTTTACGGATTAATTAAGCAGTTTAACGAAACAGTGTCGAACCGAACAACCGGACTTTACCCGGAACATGAAAATATTTCCAAAAACCTTGTTTACACTTTTCTGAGCTAGTTAGGGTCCCCGAATACCCTAACACCCGTTATATTACATAACACACTAATAACCAATCTAAATACCTAACTAAACTAACTAATCACTAACTATACATTTGAAAACAAACCATAAACCCCCCCCCCCCCCTTAGTCCGATCGGGTCCCCATGGGGGGACACACTCCACAATTTTTATTATTTTATTTCATGTGTCTAGTATCAAGATGGCATAAAATACAATGGTTAAAAATGTAACTTGGATAATATAAAGGCACAAGAGTTCATTATCTTCTTTCATTTATCACATTCCAACAAACTCTCTCCTTCTTCTCTCCATCTCCATTCTCGGCAGCCCCATCAACCATCATACACCCACCATCAAGCTTGGTTCTAGCCATTTTTCATACATCCATAGAAGCAAGAGATCATACAACGAAGCTTGGTGCTCTCGGAAGTGGAAGTACCTTCTCCATTCGCTATTAACCATCACTTTTCTACACTCGAACTTCCCTAGCCTTGAGCTAGTGGTAAGAACTTAGATCCTTTTGTTTTTCATGTTATTTAAGTGGTTAATAGGTGATTTGATGATTAAAGTTATGAAACACTAAAGAACTTGCACTGAAGTCTTGAACATGTTGGTTAAAGAGTAACTAGTGGTGTAAATCATGTAGATCTTGTGTGGATATGATTCTTGCTGATTTCTTGATAATTTACTGGTTAATATTGGTGTTTGATGTTGTTGTGATCACTAAACTTGTTAACGGAATCGATCGAACACGATTTAGAAGGTTAAACACTGAAAATCAGAATCTGTCCAAGTTTTACAGCCAACTTCAGTTGGCTGTAAACAGGTCGTAAACTCAACGAAAACTGATATTTTGAATCTATAATATGTTATTATAAAATACGGTTCTAATGGCACCGGAATCGTAATTTTTGGACTTCGTTTACTATTTTTAATGTGTCGATTTGTAACAACAGCTTAAGCTAAATTTTGACAGCAATAAATGGGTGTCGTACTTTCAGTCATAACCTGAGTTTTGTGATGAATCGGACCATGAAATTTGTACAGTAGATGAAAACCGATGCATTTGTAATTACCCCACTGGAATTTTGTAAATCGGACACTCGATGAATTTTTAATAAATTGTTCCGTGGACTGTGGTCAGAAATACATAAATCTGAGTTCAGTCCGGAATATGAATTTTTATAAAATATTGGTAATGAACCGGACCCCGATATTTTTACACAATAAAATTTGGAACGTTTAAGACATTCTGTAAAAATTTGAGAATTTTTGGAATAATTTAACTATTTTATTTAAATGTCCGAAAACAGCCGGTTTTGAATATTAATGCTGAATTGACATAAGTTGTGACTTGCGTGTCTAAATGTCGAGTATGCTATCGGTGAATGATCTAACATGTTATATGTGTTACGTGCACTATCGTATGTTTGCTTATGAGTGGGGAATGGATGGGGAACTTGGATGGGCATAAACCGTTAAAGTGATGCATGTTGTGTGATAAATACGTGTAGGAACTTTGTGTTCTATTTGAAAGCCACTAAATGACTTACTGGTAAATCATACTAGGACGTGATTGACCGACCTTGACTGTTAGCTATATTGAGAATCTAACCGAGCAAACCGAGGTGAGTTCACACACTTTCTAAGGCATGGGATTCCCGGTGGTTTGGGAATGGGTTAAAGAATTAAAACTAAATCTACATATCCTCCTTGGGTAGGATATGTACGGCCATCCTCCATAGAGGGGATGCCATTATTAATCCTATGAATTCTCCTGGTGCAGAATACGTACGTTCGTCCTCCTAGTGCAGGACAACAACCTTAAAACTAGCTAGACAAAACTCTATCATGAAGTCCCTCAATTTATATCGACTTAATCGCCGAGGCCAATGGCGAGCGGGTCATTAGTTAGTAGCGCTATTAGGTTTAACAAACCTCACACCGTGCCAGTCGGACGGGCGTGTACTAATGGACTATGGCAGATTGTCAGTGATGATAGACACTGATATAGGGCACAACTTATTTGCGTAGCAGTCGATATCATACTGTCTAGTAGTTCAAACGGGGAAAACCCCCACTGATCATGGTTATGGATTGGGTAAAGAAAAAGGAAATGGTTAAACATACTTTCAACTACGGGGTAACCCCCACGGAAAATAAGCCAACGAAAGTCAAACCACGTTTTTCAGAAACAACTTAAAACTAAACAACCAAACGTGAACTCACTCAACTTTGTTGTTGACTAGTTGTTACATGCCTTACAGGTCGCTAAACACTTGGAGCTTGCACGAGGAAGGAGTCGTTGTGGTGTACGGACGGTTATGTCCAGTGTTTAATATTTAAAACATTATGAACTTATTAAACCTAAGTGTTGGACTTTAAACTTATGAACTGTGAACTTATGCTTTTGGATTTACTTTTATGCTTCCGCTGTTTAAACTAAACATGGTTAACTAGCTTTGGTCACCAATTGTATTGAGGTTGGTCTTATTTACTTAATTACGATGTTCAATATGATTGGTGGCTCGATCCTGGTCACGTCACGCCTCCAAGCGGTGATACTCCGCATGGTGGATTTTGGGTGTGTGACACGGTGTCGTCGGAGGATTCGTTGGAAGAATCATCGGAGGGATCGTCAGAGGAATCGTCAGAAGAATCGATGATGATTGCTTGATGAGCTGGTTTGGCAGGATTCTTGGAGAAAAATCCTTCCATGTCTCATTTTACGTTGATTTCTGCGGCTAAGCGGTAGGTTTCTTCGATGGTAGCAGGTCTCGCAGCTTCGACAAAATCGCCCACACACTCAGGCAAGGCACAGATGTACTTCTTGATAGCCTTTTCTGGAGTGTCAACTTGACTTGGGCAGATGAGGCTAAGCTGTTTGAACCTTGCTGTGAGGCAGCATTGTCACCTTCGACTTGCTTGATTTCCCAAAATTCGTTTTCCAGGTTCTGGACCGCATGGGGAGGGCAGTACTCTTTCTTCATGAGTTCCTTCAGCTCATCCCAAGAGAGGGCGTAAGCTGCGTGGATCCCACGTTTGTTACGTTCGGCTGTCCACCAGTCAAGGGCTCGCGATTGAAAAACTCCAGTAGCGCATGTGGTATGAAAATGCTCTGGGCACCCACTCTGACGAAGGGTCACCTCGATGCAGCAAACCACTGGAGTAACTGAGATACACCTCCTTCACCTGTGAAAACCATTGGGTCACAGGCTCTGAAGTGCTTTTAGAGGAAAGCAGATTGAGGCGCTTCGGTCTTAGAGTCTTCCGCGGTTCGAGAGTTGCTGAGAGACTGAACCTGAGTGACGATTTGAGGGATCACCCTGGCCACGAGTGATGCAATCCTCTTATCGGCGCTTCGTCAGGCTCTCCTCTTAGCTATTCGTCTCGAGGTAGAATCGTTCGATCATAATTGTTTTTGTGTTTTGCGATGCGATTGAGCGCGTTTAAAACTTGTTGCAGGTGGTATAGTAATACGTATTCACAAAGGAGCCACATAGGAGACACAGGATTCCTAAGTTCTCACACAAGGGATTTGTTTGTATATATATAAATAGGTGTAGTTTATACTTATACACATACATGTCGGTGTAGAATACGCGAGGGCGCGTTGAAGAGAGAGAGGGCGAGTAATTAGACTTTAGTTTTGTTGCGAACATTCGGTTTTCATTTTAGATTGCGATGGTTGTGCGAGTTGTGCGTTTATTGAAGCGGGGAGCGAAAATCGATAAATCAAGAAATCGTTAAAGCGTAAAATTTAAATTGTCAACACATAAGCGTAAATAAGTTCGATGAATCGCAAAATCGGCGATCGTAGGCAAGAAAATAGGTAGATAGTGTGCCTTGGGTGTTTAGGCGTCTACTACCCAAAGTAACTCGACTATTCTCAACAAGTTCGTGCACGCGCTTTGGCCTACTAGACTATGACTCCACTAGGATGCAGCTACGGCATTCGTCCTTCGAGTCATCACGTGGCTCGAGTCATTGATACAATCGTGGCTTTGGTGAGAGCTTTTGTAAATCATTTTAGGGAATGGAACGGGTCATTAAGGTAAGGGTTTCACCCCTGACTTAACAACTTCGCCCCTAGCTGTGGTTGTGCTCACCGAGTAGACTTAGGAGTTCCTCTAGATTGAAATGGAGATCTCTGTTGAGATATGGTTGTCACTCCTAGCTCAACGAAAGGTTCTCGTGCTAGAATAATGCGCTGAGTGGGCAATCTTATCGAGAGTTCTTGGTTTTCACACCTAATCTCGACTTGACCATTCGATTCTGTTATGCGAGTATTTTCGAAAACGCGTGTATTGTGTCAGCCTTAGGAAAGGCAAATAGTATTAAGCCTTAGGAAAGGCTTCCCTCGTGCAAAGTTGTAGTATGCGGTGTTCGCACAGAGGTGCAGTTTTAGCGAGTTCGAATGAGAGTGTAACAGCACTCTGGCTCGTACGGAAACCCTACCGGTTTCACACGAAGCAACAGGCCAGCTGTCAAAGGTAGGTACTTAGACTATAGACTAGGTCAATTCTAAGACAACAAACCCGGACTAGGTCGTGTCTTTCCTAATTCCCTATAGCTATGGCTCTGATACCAATCTGTCACACCCCAACCGATGGCGGAATCATCGGGGCGTGGCACTAGGCGAATCAGATTGCTCAAGAGAATCCATAACAACTAAATTGCGACAATATTTAATGCGTTCATTATCCCATACTAATAAACAAATACAATCACATAAGCTGTCACGAATTTCATGTTCTCTCAAACAATACAAATTCGACAACCTAGATTTTAGGTGTATTTCTAGACTTCCTAGCTTGATTTGATGTAGACTGCGACTAAACCTGCAACATACGTTAAAATAACGTCAATACAAAAGTATTGGCGAGTATACAAGTTTTGATAGAATAGCGTAATAGATAAAAAGTGCTGCGAATTACCACATACATAAACGGGATACAGTTTGCGATGCAATAATCGAGTTACGCGTGATTGCGAGTGCGTGTTCGAGTCTGTGTTGAGATGAAAACTTACAAGAATTGCTTGAAATCGAGAGAAAATAGCTTAAGAGCGTGCGGGTCGAATGAAGGCTGTCACATCAACTGTTGTTGATGTGACAAGTGTGGTATTTATAGGTGAAAAGGGAGAAAGGCGGTGCAAGATGGGTCGGATGGCCTTTCGATCGGATGGCCATCCTATCGGATGGTCATTCATTCGGATGGCCATTCGATCGAATGGTCATTCGATCGAAGGGCTTTGGCAAGTTGGTTTCCGACTTTTCGTTTTGCGCGTTGAGCATTGCGATAGTTTGTTCACACATATCCATACATATATATATATATATATATATATTTATTATAATTAGTAATCAAAAGGTCGTATATAAGTATCCACATTTCCAAGTTTGCGATGCGATAATCGAGTTGCGCGTGATTGCGAGTGCGCGTTCGAGTCTGTGTTGCGTTGTGATGTGCGATTTAGCGTAGCGAAAGTATGCGTTATATGCGAAAATAGTGTTGTAAGCGATATAGTTACATTATGATCTGAATCTCTGGTGCTAGGCGTAATGAGAGTAACGAGTAGTAACCACGCACAAACGTGCGGGTTGTTACACTGTGAGTATACTCGAACCCTTTTTCGCTTAACGCACTTTTGGGTGTTACATACGTTCTCTATCAAAACACATTAACACACAATGCAAACTCTTTTATGAACGCTAACTACTCTTGCATGTTATACGTGACTTGATGAATGCTTGTATGTTATATTTACACAGTGATTGTTTGCTTGACACCTTAGCAACGATAGTACTATAGTTTGGACTCAGCACCTGTCGTGGACAGGGGTTGTTAAGGGCCCTACTTCACATGTTCACAGTGGTGAAAATGTGTTGAACAATCTACACTAGCAGTCATGTCGGTTGCATACGTCATTGTCGATAGCTTACTTGATTCACATTTCTACGTGTTACATGCTGGTTATGAGTAAACGCTTTCGCTATACTATATGCTACTTAAACTTGTGTACACACCTTTACATTTTATGTATTGACCTTATTTTAACGTATGTGACAGGTTGATAGGATGCTATGTGTGCTGTGATGAATCGAGTAGGAGGTCTAAAAACCTACCAAATAAGAAATCTGAGTTGTCAGAACAGTTTATTTGTTTTTGAGACTATTATCTGTAATGAATGTGTTGCTTTACATGTTACTGGTATGGGACATTAACGTTAAATATATTGTTATTAATATTTGTTATGGATTCTCTTGGACAACCTGTTTCGCTCAGTGCCACGCCCCGATGTTTCTGCCATCGGTTGGGGTGTGACAACTCAGGATCAGTTCACCAACTTGATCAACACCGTGGCTGCGGCTTTTGCAGCCCACCCTGGAGGTAAACTCGTCATTCTAGGATGTTTAGATCCTACTCCCGCATCGTCCTATCATTCTTAAATATGTTCGATTCGTTTTCCGCGACAGGTCAACCTGCACCTGTGCAACCACGTGTCTGCACATTCAAGACCTTCATGGATTGCAAACCTCTCCCTTTCAATGGCACTGAAGGTGCCATAGGCCTTCTGCACTGGATTGAGAAGGTCAAATCTGTATTTGCTGTATGCGAATGTCCCACTACTAACTGGGTGAAGTTTGCTATTGGTACGCTTGAAGGAAATGCACTTTCATGGTGGAAAGCACAAGTTCAAATGCTTGGATTGGAGACTGCCAATGCTACTGTTTAGGAAGACTTAAAGAACATGATCAAAGAGGAGTACTGCCACAGGGATGACATTCACTAGCTCGAGAATGAGTATTATGAGCTTAAGATGGTTGGATCGGAAATCGAGACGTACACCAAGCAATCCAACGACTATGCTACTCTCTGTCCCAACATGTCTCAGCCTGCTTATCAAAGAATCGAGTTGTACATCAAGGGTTTGGTCCCAGAGATTCAGAGTTTGGTGACCTCCAAAAATCTCACCACGATTCAGCCAGTCATTCATCTAGCTCACCGCCTCACTGATCAAGCCGTAGAACCGGGCAAGCTGCCCAATAGGATCAGTGCTACTACTGAAGCTTCAGGTGATAACAAGCGTAAGTGGGATGGAAACCAAGGAAAGGACGCCAATCTCACTCAAGCACCAGCCCAGCAAAGAAAGACTGAAAGCAACAAGGGCCCTCAACAACAGGGTGGTTACCAGGGAAACCACCCCAAATGTAACAAGTGTGGCCGACATCACAACGGGCCGTGTTAGAAGAACCGCTGCCAGCGATGCAACAAGCTAGGGCATGAAGCAAGGGAATGCAGGAGCCAGTACCCAGCAAGGCAGAACCGACCACAACAGCGGCAACAACAGGCAAACAACCGAGGGTGCTATCAATGTGGAGCTGAGGGGCATATCAGGAAGAACTGCCCTCAACTGAATCAAAACAACACCAACAATCAGGGCGCTAGAAATAACAACAACAACAACAACAACAACAATGGCGGGAATGGTGCAAGAGGAAGGGTCTTTGTGATTGGAGCTGAAGAAGCAATAAATGATCCCAATGTTGTAGCGGGTAAGTTCTTACTTGATGATCGTTATGTTTCCGTATTATTTGATTCTGGAGCCGATGCTAGCTATGTATCCCTACATATTAATAAGAAGCTTAAGCCTACACTTACACCATTGAACTCTTAGCACGTCGCCGAATTAGCGAATGGTAGAAACATCGAGGCCTCACACGTCATCAACAACTGCAAACTTGTACTATTTGGTCAGACTTTTCTCGTTGATCTTTTTCCTGTCGTACTTGGGAGCTTCGACGTCGTCATTTGTATGGATTGGTTTTCCAAACATCGAGTCGAAATCCTCTGTCAAGAGAAAGTCGTCCGTATTCCTCATCCTTTCGGCAAACCCCTCATCGTTCAAGGTGATAAATGTGGAGCTGTCACATGCATCATCTCGTTCTTAAAGGCCCAGAAGTGTTTGTGAAGGGGCCATACCGCTATTCTAGCACTCGTTTCTGACACTCAGGAGAAGGAAAGGAGGATTGAAGATTTTCCCGTCGTACGCGACTTTCCCGGGGTATTCCCTGAGGAACTACCTGGACTCCCTCCTCATCGTCAGGTCGAATTTCAAATCGAGCTAACTCCCGGAGCGGCACCCATAGCTTGTGAACCTTATCAACTAGCCCCAGCTGAACTGAAGGAACTTTCTACACAACTACAGGAACTGTTGGATAAAGGTTTTATACGTCCTAGCTCGTCACCCTGGGGAGCACCAGTCCTCTTTGTCAAGAAGAAAGATGGCACATTCCATATGTGTATCGACTATCGTGAGCTGAACAAGGTGACTATCAAGAACCGTTACCCACTCCCACGTATCGCCGATCTGTTTGACCAGTTGCAAGGGTCAAGTTATTATTCCAAGATCAACCTGCGATCAGGGTATCATCAGCTGAGAGTCCGCGATGAGGACATCTCTAAAACTTCATTCAGGACTCGTTATGGTCATTACGAGTTTTCGTTATGCCCTTTGGAATGACAAACGCGCCTGCGGTTTTCATGGATCTCATGAACCGAGTGTGCAAGCCCTACCTCAGCAAGTTTGTGATTATTTTCACTGACGAAATTCTGATCTACTCAGCCAAGGGGAACATGAGCAACATCTACGTCTTATTCTAGAGCTTTTACGCAGCGAACAACTGTACGCCAAGTTCTCAAAATGCGACTTCTAGCTTCGAGAAGTCCATTTCCTTGGCCACGAAGTCTACAAGGATGGGATTCACGTTGATCCAGCTAAGATTGGCTCCATTAAGAATTGGCCTACACCGAAGACTCCGACCGAAATTCGCCAATTCTTGGGATTGGCAGGATACCATCGTAGATTCATCAAGGGATTTTCGAAGATTGCTCAATCCCTCATGACTCATACCCAGAAGGGTATTGCTTACAAGTGGAACGATGCTCAGGAGCATGCGTTTCAGAAGTTGAAGGAGAACCTCTGTAGTGCTCCTATTCTGTCTTTACCTGAAGGTACAGACAACTTTGTCATCCACTGCGACGCGTCTATTCAAGGGCTTGGTTGCGTGTTGATGCAACGCGAGAAAGTGATTGCCTACGCTTCTCGACAACTCAAGGTCCACGAATAGAATTACACGACGCACGATTTGGAACTCGGAGCAGTCGTCTTCGCGCTCAAAATATGGAGGCATTACTTGTACAGTACCAAGTGCACGATTTACACCGATCACAAGAGTCTCCAGCATATTTTGGATCAGAAGGAGTTAACCATGCGGTAGCGTAGATGGGTTGAACTCCTTAACGACTACGAGTGCGCGATCAAGTATCATCCAGGCAAGGCTAATGTTGTGGCTGATGCCCTTAGTAGAAAAGAGACCAAACCTAAGCGTGTTCGTGGCTTGCAGCTTACTATTCACTCGAACCTTCCTAACCAGATCCGAAACGCTCAAGCCAAGACACTGAAAACAGAAAACCTCCTGGCTGAATCCATGCGGGGCATGGAAAAGCAGCTCGAACTTAAAGACGACTGTGTTTACTACTTCATGGACCATTTCTGGGTTCCATCCTATGGAAATCTCTGAGAACTAGTGATGGACGAAGCACACAAGTTTCGCTACTCGATACATCCTGGTTCTGACAAGATGTATCACGATCTCAAAACTCTGTATTGGTGGCCTAACATGAAGGCGATTGTTGCTAAGTACGTTAGCAAATGTTTGACTTGCGCTAGAGTCAAGATCGAATAGCAGAATCCATCGGGCTTACTGCAACAGCCAGAATTGCCAACCTGGAAATGGGAACAGATCTCCATGGACTTCGTTACTGGCTTACCAAGATCGCAAAGCAGAAACGATACCATATGGGTGATCGTAGACCGTTTAACCAAGTCTGCTCACTTCCTCGCGATCAAAGAAACCGACAAGTTTTCAAGACTTGTTGCCATCTACTTGAAGGAAGTAGTTGCTAAGCACGGAGTGCCAACCTCCATTATCTCTGATCTTGATCCTTGTTTGACCTCCAAATTGTGGCTGGCCATGCACAAATCTTTTGGCTCACAGTTAGACATGAGCACTGCTTATCACCCGCAAATGGATGGTCAGACTGAACGAACCATCCAAACACCCGAAGACTTGCTGAGAGCCTGTGTCATTGATTTTGGAAACGGGTGGGAACGACATCTACTGCTGGTAGAATTCTCTTACAACAACAGCTACCACAATAGCATTCAGGCAGCACCATTTGAGGCATTGTACGGTCGTAAATGTCGGACACCTCTGTGTTGGGCGGAAGTTGGCGAAAGACAAATTACCGACCCAGAACTTGTACTTGACACTACAGATAAGATTGCCTAGATCAGACAACGCATGGCGGCAGCTCGTGACCGTCAGAAAAGCTACGCTGATAAGCGTAGGAAACCTCTAGAATTCCAGGTCGGGGACCGGGTTCTACTTAAAGTTTCACCATGGAAGGGTGTGGTACGTTGTGGCAAACGGGGCAAGCTTAATCCGCGATATGTCAGACCATTCGAAATCACCGAAAGGATCAGTAAGGTTGCTTACCGATTAAACCTGCCTGAAGAGCTGAGTGCGGTGCACAACGTCTTCCACATGTCTAATCTGAGGAAGTGTCTGTCAGATGAAACACTCATCGTTCCTTTTTAAGGAACTCGCTATTGACGACCAACTATGCTTCGTTGAGGAACCGGTTGAGATCATGGATCGAGAGACCAAGACCCTCAAGCGTAGCAAGATACCTATTGTACGAGTTCGTTGGAACTCGTTCCATGGTCTAGAGTTTACCAGGGAACGGGAAGACCAGATGAGGCACAAGTATCCCCAGCTATTTGCAAATGAAACTCCCAGCATTGAAGCTACAACGGAATTTCGAGACGAAATTCCAAACTAACACGGGGATGATGTGACACCCCGTGGAAACATGGTAACTTACTAGCTTGTCAGTGATTGCGCTCCAACTTTCGGGATGAAAGTTTTTAAAACTTGGGGATAATGTGACACTTCGGGTTTTCCCGAACAACTCTATTGTATAATACTATTATATGACACCATCAAATGAAAGTCAGTGATTTATTTCTATGTATTTTGTGATTTCTTAGTGTGTTATGTGTATTATATAATTAATGTGTGCTATATATTTATGAACCGAAACCACGGTTTCGACTCGAGATCGCCTGGTCTCGACTCGGGATCTGCTTTGTTTAGAAATTCGGGCTGCACACCCACATACAAGCTGGCCCAAACCGTCGAAGCTCACTCGAGACCGTACAAGGCTTAGTGTGTGTGCGGCACATTCAGGTGGGTATAAAACCCCTAAAACCTAGCTGACATTCCTTTGGTTGTGAGCATCAATCACATCACACAAATCCCTAAACATTCCTTATCCATTCTCTCTCTCTCTCTCTCTCTCTCATCCGGTTCTCTCTCTAGACAAAACCCTAAACCTCACCAAACATCCTCCTTCCTTCTCGGAACAACCGGCGGCAGCTAGAAGGGGTGGGTTTAGAAGCTTGATCACCGTCCATTCTCACAAGACCTTTGTACCGCATAAGATCCGGTTAGTGTGCTTCTATTGTTTGATAATAATATGTGCTAAAGGTGTCTACTTGTTTACATAATTAACAATGCAACCGATAAATGCTTTGGACATTAAATAATATACTTGTTGCTTGAAAGAAATGAAACTGATGATCATTGCCCTTGCGAGATTAGGAACAGAATGATTAGGACTGATTTGGTTAGGAGTATGAAGCTGAGATGACTCATATAATGAAGGTTATTTGATATAAGAATGTTTATAATAAAAAGGCTAGGAATATACATGTTTCTTGTCCGTGAAATGCGTAATATGTGTTGCGGTGATGTCGTAAGCATATTGATATGTTTTGATGGAAAGTTATAGTGTTAGACCCATTTTGATGAATCTGATGAACTGGATGAATATGTTTGTTGAAAGTGAAAACCCTAATGATGAACTCTTTGAAGATCTTGAAAAAATTTGAAATATGTTGTTTGATCCAATTTGATAAGTGTACGGTAGAATAAAACATGTTTATGAAATCTGATTGGATCGTACAAAAGTTGGTGAAGGTTCTAGAAAGATTCCATCTGGGGTTGCGAGTCTAGAACAAGTGGTTTCGACTCGAGACCACTTAGTGACTACTCAAAACCGGATACACACTTCAGGGGACTCGAGACCGGATAGGTTGCGACTCGAGATCTCCTGATCTCGACTCAAGACCTTACCCGAGACCTCAGGGTTGCGACTCAAAAATGCACTACTCGAGACCTTCTGTTTCGACTCGGAATCTCATGGTTGCGACTCAAGATCTCTTGTTCTCGAGTCGAGACCACCCGGTTTCGACTGGACTACTTTGCTTAGTTATTGGACCGCACAAACTGATGTTATGGACTGTGTGCTACTGTTGTTGTTTAATTGTTCATGTGTTAGGATAGGCCCAATAGCATATATGCTAGTATGACATGCATGCTAAGTGTTAGATGCGTGTAGGATATACGTGAATTATCTGTACCTAAACATGGCCTATACTGGTAACCATAATAGGACGTGGTTGACCAACACACTTGACCAAGTAAACTATCTGCCGAGCAAACCAAGGTGAGTTCACAACTTTTATTAAAAGCATGTGTTCCCGGTGGTTGGGATACGGAACAAACAACGATATCTCCTTGTGTGGGATACAAACAACGCTACCTCCTTATGTGGGGTACAAACATACTTTTCTCCCCTTGTGTGGGACGCTCAGTTAATTACTATTTATATTAGATGCAACAAGTGTACTAAACGACACTCTATCACAAGTCCCTACTTTACTATACCGATTAGTCGTCGGGGCCAGGCAAACGGGATATTAGTTAAATAGCGATATTTAGGTCTCACTAACCTCACACCATGCCTTGAGTAGATGGGCATGAACTAATAGTCCTCGGCAACTGTCAATGATGATAGACATTGACAAACGGGGCAACAAGAACTTAAGTGTGATAGTTTCGGTATACCTATGGAGTTTAGTAGCTTACATATGGGGTAGCTCCCCATGGCATGATATAAATGAGTAACTTAACTACTTAAACAAGTTTTTGGAATTAAAACTTGATAAACTCGTGAACTCGCCAACTTTATGTTGACACCCTACTACATGCTTTGTAGGTACACGGTGACTTTGGAGCTTGCAGCTTGGGGATGTGTAGTTGTCGTCTTAACCCGCGTGTTGGGTTCTTTAATAATGAATTATGAACTTATGTTAAACTATTTTACCTATGCTTTCGCTACTTACTTAAACTGTTGCTTTGAACTTAAGAACTTTCGGACTTAACTTTGGTAGTCATTAATCATATCGGTTTGATACACTATATTACTTTGATTGTTCAATATGATTGGTGGCTAGATCCTGGTCAGTCACACGCCTCGCGGTAGTACTCCGCATGTGGAAATTGAGGGTGTGACAGTAAACCCTATCAACTCAAACGAGCAACCTATTTTCTTGTTACCTGTTTTCCTCACTGTAGCTACACTCTTGTACTCCCCACCAAGACTGCATTGAAACCAAACCTTGAAATTACTTCCTCTTTTATTTGACCTTTTAATCACAATGACGTAGTAATTGTCCTTTCCCATCTTCTGTACCCAATCCACCAACTCATCACGTGACGAAAAGGTCTGGTTTGTATCAAAAGAAAATATAATTGGGTAAGAGCATTCCTCATCCTGCTCACCACCCTCTCCCTGGTCGGGATAATTGATGTGTGAAAAATGCAAGATATAAATTACATCAATAGAGGCATAAAACAAACCCTTTTTAGTACTAATGTTGGAAAAAGCACGTTTCTTTCTTCCTTTTGAATTTACAGGACTAAACGAGCTTAAAAGAACAAAAGGAACAAATAAGCAGCCAAAACTAACATAAATACAAGAAGAAGGAATAAACGTGACATGCCCGACCCCTCGGCAGCATCCCCAAAGCAAAAAAAAGAGAACAGAACCTGACCACGGGGTCATGCCCAGCTGGGCATTGGGCGTGGTTAGGCCCTGCATAACAAGACAAAATCTGCAGAAGCTTCTACGCCCAACACGGGGCCGTGCCCAGCTCTACACGGGCCATGATCAACTCTTAGATTTGCAGAATTTTGATAGTACAGCAAAGAGTTTGCCACGGGGTCGTGTGGGGCCCTCTACTGACAGATGCAATTAATGAAGGAAGAGAAGAAGGATGGCCATGGGCCGTGCCCACAGGACTTCTCTCCCTTGGCCGGGGCTCTGTTTTGGCTATAAATAGGGGTGCTTGGTTCACTTCAAAGACATCCCTTGGCAAACCACTTCTCTCCCACTTTCCCACCATTCCACCACCACTACAACACCAACACCCACCACCATCATCCATCTATCATCTTTAGAGTGTGTAGTAGTCTCGGGATCCAAGATTGATCGTAAGAGTTCTTGTCAATGAAAGGCCATGTTTGGCTAATCTCTTACATCACTTGGTGAAGACAAGTCTTTAATGTGTTACTTTTGATTTTTAATCTTTCGGCACTTTGTATTTGGGTTTGTATTAATGACTTTAATAACTAGTTTCTTATGTTGAAAGTGAATTTTCTTTACCATTTCTTCATGATGTCATTGATTTGCTCATTCGTGTCTTTACGGTCTATATAAAGTGCCTTAACCACCTGGAAGTGTGTTAGGAGGGTGGTTTGGTAAAGTTCTTGTCTCGTTCAGTGTATAGATCTTGCGAGGACTTGGTTCAAGCTTACTAGGACCTCCTTCAATGCCCAATGGTATTGGATGGCGGGGGTGCGAATAGCTTGAACCCCTCATATGTAAACTACTATTAATACTTTAAACCGACTTCTTGGGATTGTATCCTTGCTGACTCAAACCACTTAGCCGAGGGTAACGTCACCTTCAAAAGAGGGGCCTACCACTTTTCGCATTAATAACTTACTTAATTGTCTTTCAATATTCCGACCCTTTGGGATTGTATCCCTGCTGACTCAAACCATTGGGTTGAGGGTAATGTCACCTTCAAAAGAGGGGCCTTCTACTATAACTAAGATGATCTCTTAAAAAGTCTGAAAGTGCGAAAATCATCAAAGGGTACATTAAAGATGAGTTGGATCCAAGTGATTCTATCTTGTCTATTTGTTTTTCATTTTATTTATCTTTTCATTTTTAGTTTTATTTTCATATTTAAAAACTCTTTTCTCAAAAATTTAGATTGATTAGACGTTGACGCTAAACCGGTATTAAAAGCTCTTGTGTCCTTGGACGACCTCGGTATCTTACCAACACTATACTACACTCGAGATGGGTGCACTTACCCAAGTGTGTGTTTAGTGTTAGTATAATATCGTGTTTTATAAATTTAAAACTTGACTAATGCGTAAAATGGGCTT
This sequence comes from Helianthus tuberosus, assembly GCA_030545235.1. Lineage (NCBI taxonomy): Eukaryota > Viridiplantae > Streptophyta > Magnoliopsida > Asterales > Asteraceae > Helianthus > Helianthus tuberosus. The sequence goes on from CM060408.1 coordinate 77,555,982, forward strand.
AAAATATTAATAAAATCATATCACGCTTAACGCACACCAATAATCTTGCTGTACATAGCTCAGCTCACCACCCTCTCCCTGGTCGGGATAGTCTTGCCGTACATAGCTTCGCTCACCACCGTAACCATGGTCGGGATAGTCTTGTTGTACATAGCTCTGCTCACCACCGCAACCGTGGTCGGGATAGTTTGGCTGACCGTACGGATATTCAGCCTGAGGATATGGTTCACCTCCGTATCCGTAATCCGAATAGCCGTGTTGTGCGTACGAGTCTTCCACAGGGATATTCAAGTCCAGCTGCACCGTAATGTCACGATAACAAATTCCAGATACAACCTCCTCTGCCATCGTGTTGGAAAGGATCGTTTTATCGTACAAGGCAGAAATAGCAGTTCCCTCGTAAGAATCTAGAACAACGAACTCGTCAGAGTATTCACCGAAAAGGTAGTTGCTAAACTACGACATCGTATTTTGAAGAAACACTACTAAAACAACAAAACACCCGAAAGAATGAAACATAGTTTGCAATTTTTGAATTTTGAACGAACAGAGAATGCATGGCCAGCCTCTTAAAAGCACAAGAAATTTGGGTCGAAGCGCCGCGCTTTGGCCAAAGCGCGTCGTTTAGGGTTACACGTGACAAATCTGACAACCTCGTACAGAATATAACCTCGTATCAGAGTTACATCACCTTTTGTCTGGAAAAGAACCCTAAACGCCATGCTTTGGCCAAAGCGCGGCGCTTTGGGGGGTGTGGAAATAAGAAAGCGTGTGTGAATATCATGCATGATCCATAAAAAAACATGTAAGGTGTAAGCCAAATGTTCTTTAACTAGTTATAGACACTTCACATCCAATCCAATACAAAGATATATATATAATACACATAAGAACAATTTGCTGCTAAATGTACCTCGTTTTCTACTAAACGTACCCCTTCTTCAACTTTCTCATTAATACAATTCAAACCTTTTTATTTTTATTTTTGAAATTTTTTATTTTTAATTATTATTATTACTAGTATTTGTTTTTAAAACGTTATTTTATTTAAAAAGAATTTTTTTTGGTTATTTGAAAAAAGATCGTTTTCTTACGTTTTAAACTAAAGCGAGTCATTTTAATTTTCAAGTGGGATTTTTTTTTTGTTCATAACGGCTTGAAGTGGGTGTTCGAATTTAGTTTGAATAAACAATAATACACAAAAATTTAAATAAAGTTTTGAAACCAGCCAACTTAATATAGTTTTTGGAGTTAAAAGAAGAGAAATATATTTGAGAATCACCACGTCAATTTGTAGATAATGATTTTCATTAGTCAATAACATACCCTCACAATAATTAAATTTCAACTTATATCGATTATTAATTGATATTATATGCTTTGATCAAATCATTTTACTACCTAATGTGCTAGTTAACATTTTATTTTCTTTTTGCATCTTATTACTTTTAATAAATAAAATTAGTTAATTATATTTAAAAAAGCATATTAATATAATAATAATACTAATAAAATAGAAATAGAAAGATGAGAAAACTAAAAATATAAAATCAATTATTTTTTCAAAAAAAGTGCTGAAACTTTTTTATTGTTTAAAAAATATCTTTTTTTATTAATTTGTAATGACGTTTTATAGAAACATAATATAATACTAGTTAGACAATCTGTCTTCAAAAACAATATTTTAATTGTATAGATGCGTGAAATTGGACAATTTTTAAGTTTTATTTAAAAAAAAAATATGACTAGTAAAAAAAATGGTGCATTTAGCCAACCCCTAATGAAAACCAGTGTTGCAGAAGTCGGTCTAGGCGGCCAATTAATCGGCGCCTAGGCGCTAATCGGCTATTCATCGCCTAAATTTGAGCAAATCGGCCAATAAATCGGTCCAGGTCAAAATCGGTCCTAGTCGGTCAAAAGTCGGACTAATCGGACCATGGTTTTTTGTTCAAAATCGGTCCTAGTCGGTCAAAATCGGTCCTAGTCAGTCAAAAGTCGGTTAATTTTTTAATTTCTAAGTACTTGGTTTGTTATGTTTAAGCTTAATTGCTTATGTTTGAACCATACTATTTGAAACTTGAAATATTTATGTGAATTCTGAAGTATTATTTTTATATTATTGTGTATATATATATAAATTTGAAAAATTACATATAAAAATTCCCATTCCGATTAATCCCTATTAATCCTGTTTAATCCCTAGGCGGTACCTCACCGCCCGACTAGCGCCTAACGCCTTCTACAACATTGATGAAAACTAAGTCCAAAACAATACAGTTAACTGTTGGAATTACCCCGTTTCAGGGGCCGATCGAGTTGGTGCACCCCCAGACTGAGGTTTTGATTAATCGAGAGGAGAATTCAGAGGAGGAAGGTAGGGAGGAGATTCGTCTGCCTAGGAGTGTTCACCCCGTTTCAAGGGCCGATCGAGTTGACAACGAGAAGATTGTTATCCAGGAGGAAGAAGAAGGTTTGTTTAACAAGGTGGAAGCCACAATTAATGTCGGGAAAGTGATAGGGGTTGGTTTGAACGATCATGTTGAGCTCATCAGAGAGGTCGTCGGGAAAGAAGGAATCAATGGAGTGTATCAATGAATATATTGTCGTTCAATATCAGGGGTATTAGAGGAGGAAGAAAGGCTTCCTGGGTGAAGGATATTTGGAAAAAAAATAATATTGGTTTAATCGCTTTGCAGGAAACTCTGTTCGACTCGGTATCTATGGATGTCCTTGATAAATTTTGGGGGAACAGAAACTTTGAATTTGTCTGTGTTGATTCGACTGGGCATTCGAGAGGTTTAATTTGGATGTGGGATCCGTCTGTGGTTAAGATTGATCATGTTTTAAAGAACAGGCATTTTTTTATTATCAGAGGTTCGTTGGTGGGTAGTGGCAATCCCATAAATCTAGTTAACATTTATGCCCCCCAGAGCAATGTGGCTAAAAGAAATTTATGGACAGAGATCTCTGGATTCATCGACCCGGCTGTCGGAGAATGGGTTCTTGCGGGAGATTTCAACGCGGTGCGGACGATAGAGGAAAGGAAACATTCTAAGTTTAAACCGGTATGTGCTAATAACTTTAACGATTTTATTTTCAGCAATGATTTGTTGGAATACCCGATGCAAGGAAGGAGGTTCACCTGTGTTAGAGATAATGACAAAAACTTAGTAAGTTAGACAGGTTCTTGGTGTGTCTGGCCTTTTTCAATAGGTGGCTAGGTGCTTGTGTTAGAGTGATTCAATGTTATAAATCTGATCGCTGCCCTATTTTATTGGAGCTTGTGGATTTGAATTTTGGGCCCCGTCCGTTTCGAATTTTTAGCTCGTGGATTGGTAGGGAGGGTTTTGAGGAGGCGGTCCTAGTAGATTTTGTGCCTTTCGACCCTCCGGATTCATGTTTAATGCAGAAATTTGCCGCTATTAGATCCTCAGTCAAAGCTTGGAGAGATGAGTTCTTATCTAAGAAGAGGGAGAGTGAAAATGTGGCCCTAGCGGAGTTAGAATCTTTGGAATCGGAACTTGAAAATAGGGATCTCTCAGAAGACGAGGAATGGTTTTGGCTGAAAATAAAAAGGTTATTAAAGAAGCGGAGAATAGAAGGAACGCGGACCTCCGTCAAAGATCACGTGTTAAGTGGGCCATAGGGGGAGATGAAAATTCTAAGTTCTTTCATGCGCTTGTCAATAATAGGAAATCTATGAACACTATCCATGGGCTTAATGTTAACGGTGAATGGTGTTCTAAACCTTTAATCATTAAGAAGGAAGTTTTCTCGTTTTTTCGTGACCGTTTTAAAGAAGGAGCTTCTAATCGGCCAGATTTGATGGATATTGAATTCAAAAAAATTTCGGAATCGGATAGCAATTTGTTGGTGGAAGCATTTTCGGTTTCGGAAATCAAAGATGCGGTGTCTCAGTGCGGGGACGATCGGGCTCCGGGCCCGGATGGTATGAATTTCAAGTTTATCAAGCATTTTTGGGATTTATTTGAAGATGACTTTACTCGAATCTTTGCAAAGTTTCATGACTGTGGTGAGATTAGTAATGGTTGCGGTTCGTCTTTTATCGCTCTCATCCCCAAGGTTAAGGACCCGGTTTCCCTTGGTAATTATAGACCTATTAATTTGGTTGGAGTTATTAGCAAAGTGATATCGAAGGTCATTGCTAATCGTATGAGAAAAGTGTTGGATGGTGTTATCTTCGATTCTCAATCGGCTTTTTTATCCGGAAGATATATCCTTGATGGGCCTCTCATCATCAATGAGCTCATTACGTGGATCAAAAAGACGAAAAAAAGAGCTTTCTTTTTCAAAATTGACTTCTAGATCATCCATCCTTGTGGACGGGGCTCCGACGTTCCAATTTCGTTGTGAAAAAGGTATGAGACAAGGCGACCCTCTTTCTCCGTTCCTTTTCCTTGTTGTGATGGAAGGCCTTTCTCGTATGATCTCTCAGGCTAGGGAGGGTGGAGTTATTATAGGCATTCCCAGTCCTAACCACGGACCCGTCATGTCTCATTTACTCTATGCGGATGACGCTATCGTGTTGGGGGAGTGGTCTAAAGAAGAATTGGGTAATGTTATGAGAATTCTTAGGTGCTTTTATCTTTGTTCGGGGCTTAAGATTAATGTTAACAAGTCCAACCTCTATGGGATTGGTGTGAACACGGAGGAAAACGGAGCTTTGGCCAACGATTTTGGTTGTATTCCGGATGTTCTTCCTTTTAAATATCTTGGTTTGATGGTGGGAGCCAACATGAATCGGGTTAACAATTGGCGTCCGGTATACGAGACATTTAGGAGTCGCCTTGCTAAATGGAAGTCGCATCTCTTGTCTATAGGAGGAAGAGTTGTCATAATCAAGTCGGTCTTGGAAAGTTTACCGACTTATTATTTTTCTCTTTATAAAGCCCCTAAAAAGGTTACCTCGAATTTGGAATCAATGATTAAAAGCTTTCTTTGGGGTGGTTCGGTGGAAGAAAAAAAAATGCATTGGGTTAAGTGGGATCGGGTGGCTCGGCATAAAAAAGAAGGAGGTTTGGGGCTAAGTAAATTAAAAGAAGTTAACATTTCTCTCTTGACGAAATGGGGATGGCGGTATAAGACGGAAGACAACAACCTTTGGAAGAAGGTTATCGATTCTCTTCACTCGAGTCGAGTGGGGTGGGAATCCATTAATTTTAAAAAGACGTTAAGTGGTGCTTGGAGTAATATAGCGAAGGTCTTTATCAACTCCAAGGCGAGAGGGAAACCGTTAAGAAACTTTCTTAAAGGAGAAATTAGAAACGGCGAAGACATCTCTTTTTGGTTGGATCTGTGGGTCATTAACGAGCCGCTTAAGTCAAGATTTCCGGAGCTCTTCTCTTTAGAGGCGTGTAAAAAATGTAAAGTTGCAGATAGAATTGCAGGTCAAGGGGAGGGGCCGGTTTTTAATTGGGCTTGGAGGTCTTCGCAGGCTGCTTCGGACCTTGCGGATAATGTTCAGCAGCTGAGTTTGTTGCTAGCAGATGTGCAGCTCATGGCTGATAAGGACCTTTGGTCCTGGCAGGCTGGATCGAATGGTGTGTTCACCGTTAAGTCGGTCAAAAGTCTCCTGTTTAGTGATTCAGATGCAGGTTCGGGTTTCGTTATGGATTGGTGTCGATGGGTCCCGTCAAAGTGTAATATTCATGCTTGGAGGATGGAGTTAAACAAGCTTCCAACTGGTGATGCATTGAGAAAAAGGAACATTGTTATCGAAGATATTTCTTGTCCGTTGTGCAATTCGGACGATGAATCGGTGGAGCACGTATTTATCAACTGTAGGGTGGCGGCGATCATTTGGAATGCGGTTAGCACTTGGTGCAAGATTCCGCAAATTGTCGCATTCTCGATTAAGGATTTGTTGTCGTTTCATGCTAACTTAAGAATTTCGGAAAGAAAGAAGACGGCGGTGCAAGGTATAATTATGATAGTTTGTTGGAGCTTGTGGCGTGCGAGGAACAATTTTAAATTTTCGAATTCTCATGTTAAAATCGAGAGTATTTTGAGCGAAGCCAAGGCGTTGGGCCATCTTTGGTTTTCCAATAGATCTAAGTTCATAGGAGTAGAATGGAAGGATTGGGCTTCTTTTGTATATATGTAGTTTTTCTTGTCTGTTTTGTTTTGTCAGCCCGGTTTGGGTCGGCGGTGTTTTAATGAAGTATACGTTTAAAAAAAACTGTTGGAATTACCGTTCAAAAAAAAAAGTTAACTGTTGGAATATAATTACAAAATAACTTTCTTTAAATACAGAACATGCCATTATAAATCCCCAAAATAAAGTAACAATATTATATGCTTCTGAAATCTAAATCTGATAATAAGGAAAGTGAATGAACAGCTAAAAGGGGCATGTTGGTAATTTCATTTTAACCATATCATATTAAAGAACCAGGTGGCCAGCTGAGTGTCAAAGCAGACCACGCGTCATCTGAGGGCTGTGTTGGGCTGTTCATATACGCAACTGAAATCTAAAGAAAGAGAGAGAAACGTGAGAGAATGATGAAAAAGATGAGAGAGAGTGACGGTTGCCGGCCATTTTCTCCGGCCTACCGTCTTGGTACTCCAACGAACAGCTCCAGGCTCAAGTATCACTTATCCAGCTAGAACGGAGACAGTCAGAGTCAGATGGACATCTCCAGTGGGCCTAGGTTTAGGGTTCAGGCGACCGTCTGACGAAGATCCGACGACATTCAGGTTAGCCCTCTTTTGTTTTGTTTTTACAAGGATCCGACAACGTCACCTCTTCGTATTTGCCGATAAAGATCCAGCGACTTTTATCCGGCCAGATCCGACGAGTTCGGTGAATATTTAACAACCAATAGAAGGTTCAGGTGGTTCAGTCGATGCGGCCAGATCCGACTTTTATCCGGCCAGATCCGACGAGTTTGGTAATATGTTGAAGTAATAATATTATACAATTTGTTTGTTTTATTGTTTTTAAAATTTACTTTATAAATTATAAAAGGATGAGTATTCCCTTCCATCGAATTTGGTTGACTTTGTACCATTATTGTTGATAATCTTAGGCTTTTATGTGGGTTTTTGTGTATTTGAATTGGGGAGTTTTAGTTTTTTTTTTTTAAATTCGGGCCTCCCATGTAAAAGCATCATTTGTGTATCCAGGTTCCAAAAAATAGGTGTCTTCGTCGCACCAGCAGCTGACTGGTGCTCCGTGATCCGTCGATGTATTTGAGGGAATCGGTCGCTGACCTAACTTGGAACCTGGTGTTTATTGTTATTTCAATTTCAATAATGATTATGAGCTGAAAGTCGGATCTGAAGGCACATCTGAGGCTTTGGATTGTTGAATATGCATACAAATGTTTGCTTCATATGGTGTGTGTGCGTTTTGAGTACAAACAGAGGTACCAGCAATGTTAGCCGAAATAGTTAGTAATGAAAGTTTGAGTAGGTTGAACTATCAAATTCCATGGCTATGATTATGAAGATTCATTCATCTGAGCCTGCGTTTGATTTTAGAATTTGAATCATGACATGCTATGAATTTAGGTTCCATTTTAACACCGAAATACGTTAATTGTTAGTGCTATGATGATGGCTTGAGCCTTGGTTTCATTATTTGAACCTCGGCACTCGCTACCAATGTATAACACTTGGTTCCTGAGCCATTACATGTCAGATAACCTCATGTTATAAAATAAAACGCTTTCCAAAGATATAGTTTATAAAAGAAATGATTTCTAATCATTTATAATGCAGGTGGTTCTGCCTCCAATGATGGCGGTGCTTTGCCGAAGAAGACGTCGTTGCATCCGTCGGCCGACGGTTGGTATTTTCGTCATAATTTCTCCGGGATGGCGGCGATGGTGCAGGGGATGCTTCAGACGCTTTCAGTGATGGGAACCGGTGGATTAGGACGGAGATCCGTTTCAACAACTGGCGGAAGCGATCACAAGGTTTGCCTTAAAACCCTAAACACTAAATTAACAATCAGATCAGACGGTTTAATCAGGTGTGCTTATTGCATCCTTATTATCTTTAACATAATTACTGATCTGTTATCAAGCTTTGAAGTTATACATAATTTTCACGCTCACATTAAGTATGGTTACGTTGATGATGATCTTACTAGATATTTATCAGATTGAATTGAGGGTTTTGATTAATAGAAAGTTAATTTGCTATTGCGATGATGGTGCAACTTGCCTCTTCTGTATACTCAATTGTTTCTTTGGTTCAAGTTGTCATAAGTTATGGTTCATGTTAGTAAAAACATGATGTTTTATGTCCCAATGTCAGTTGATAATCATTTGCTCAGAATTGCGCTTAAATATCATGTTAGTTTGTTGTCTACGTCAACTTTGTTGCTGCCAATCCATCTTCGGTAGTTGTCGGGGCTGTGATAACTGAATATAATCTGAGGAAAAGTGGGGTTATAAACTAGGATTCCCGCAACTTGGCATGGTAGAATTGGTGGATGGCAAGTGTGAGATGTATCTTAAGTTCTCCACTTGCAACCTACTTTGCAGCCATGGCGATCTTATCCCTTTTCTTTCATTGTAAAATAGGTCTAAGCCTCAATTGGTTGAAATAATGAGATTAGACCTTTATATTCGTTTCTATGAATAGTGACTAAATTGTCTTCTTGTGTAGCTTTGTCTTTTCTGCAAGTAGCTGACCACGCCCCCGTGTCTAGTGGGCACGGCCCCGTGGTCAGTCTTTTGTTTCTTGTTTTTGCCTTTGGGGATGCTGCCGAGGGGTCGGGCATGTCACGTTTATTCCTTTTCTTTGTATTTATGTTGGTTTTTGCTGTATATTTGTTCTTTTTGCTCGTTTAAGTTCATTAGGTCCTGTAAATTCAAAAGGATGACAAAAACACACTTTTTCCAACATTAGTACTAAAAAGGGGTTAGTTTTATGCCTCATTTGATGTAATTTATATGTTACATTTTGCATACATCAACGCCCAATGAAACAACATCGGGCCACTACTTCATTATTTCGAGTCACGCATTTTGTGACTTTTTCCTTTCTAACCCGGGAGCCCCTTTTTTTATCCACATCTCATGTATATCCCTGCTAATATAGAGTCAAGGACACTTCAAAGTAAACCATTATTAAAGCAATTCAGTCAATACAAATAAAATGCTAAACTGCCACATAACTATGTTGTAATTCATTAAACAACATATACGATTATCAACTACCGTTATTACTTAACATATTCTTAATAATTCAAATATGCATTCATAACCTAATCAATTAGGTTATATAATTATAACGACACAAGTGTCATTCATTCATAAGCACTACACAGTGAAAACATGCATTTAAACGCTGATGAATTTTTAGTTTACCATACACATCCCGTATTCATGGAATCACTCACTTCAACTCATGTAAATATATAATTACATTGAGGTTTACAACAATAATAAAATCACTTCTGACGGGTCCCTTTATAAATCCCCAAGATTAAGCAAGTGTTGCAAAATTTATGTTTTGCACTTAGCTTTGCGCAGCTGTAGTAATTCAGAATATTCCCCTCTTTACAAAAAGTATTTCAGTTCAAACTAAAATTCTTAGTGACGGCGTCTCAGAGACCTTTCCATAGATATAAAATACGTCCCGAACGGACATTCGGTTGATTTTCTATGAATTTTTAAAGACTAGCAAAATCTGGAAAAAAGCTGAATTTTCAGCACTTGGGTATCTCGACCCACTAACAATTTGCACTCTTTTTTTATGGGTATAAACCCCCGAAACATCGCAAAGACAATACGCTATTGTTAAGTTAAACCATATTAAATAATTTGTAGCAAACCACCTTAACTATAAAAAGAACTTCAAGTTAACAATAAGATTATTTAATTTAATACAATCAAAACACATTCGAGTCACTTACATTTGTGATTTGTTAAAAAATGGAAAGGATGACCATGGTTGCTATGGTTTAATCCATGCAAACCATGATGGATCAAGCAAGGGGATGGTGTAGCCTTCCTCCATTCATGTTCCTAGATGACGAATCATGTCCCAACCATAACCCCACACCCTTTAGCCTAATGACTACCATGACCACGACCACCACTACTGTCATCATGAGACTTGTTGTAATGATTGAAACTATGCAACATGTCTAGTTGTCATTGCATGTGCCATGTGTCATCGTGCCTTTGGTTTTAAATTCCCATGTAGAACCTGGGTCCACTTGATTAGGCTTGCAATGTTAAAAATGTTGTTAATTTAGTATGCAATTTACGCGACAAGCCCCCCAGTTTTTCGATTTTTATTATATATTAAAAAAGGAATTGGGCCAAGTATTAGGACTACAACATAGAAAACATAGAACAACAAATGAGTTCTAGCGTCAAAGGCAAGATCGGGCACCTTTACTTGGTCGATTATGCATTTACTTTGAGACGAGATAGAATAACTTACACCGATTCTTCTTCTTCCTGATTGTTATGCTTCTTGTTCGATTTCTTCTTGTTCTAATTATTAATTATTGACTTATTTCTTGGTTGTTCTAAATTTCCAAAGTTCTATTGTACTGTTATTATGTTTTCTCAATTATAATGTTAATGTCTTCTTGGTAAATGAACGGTGAAGTTAGAGTGGTAAATGAGGGCACTTCGAGTTTGGCTTGTCTTGTCTTGTATGTACTCAAGCGTCACATGAATAAAGTTCCTTCCATAAGTGTGTATTCTCTTTTCATTTAAGATCCGCTAGTTTTGTTGTATAAGTAACTAATTATTCGGTTTGTATAAAGCATATGTAACTAATTAGACCAAACCGAACAAAATCGATGATTTGATTAAACCACTATTCGGTTTTAGATAGGGGCCCATACCTTAAGTGTCCTTTGGAGAATGGAAAATCATGGTTAACAAACAATTACTATAATTTAAAAGTTAAATCAACTAAAATATAAAATGGCTTGTTAAAAACTTGTACAGGATTCCGCGCTTCGCGGTGGGTCGTAGAAGGATGCTCGCAAAGATGTATTTATCACATGATATGTCGATGGTATATTATATACCATGTAGGCTTTAATTTAAGCAACGACAAAATAAGTAATCAACATGGATAAGTAAACGTATCTAGAGTTTTAAATTAGCTTTAACTATAGTAAGGTAAATAAAAAAATAATTAAATTTGTTACCTGGTATATTAAAGGGTTAATATAGACCATATAGAATTTAATCTAAATGACAGTAAAAAAAAAAAGCAAGCAACAGATTAAGTAAACATATCGAGATTTAAAAACTTAGATCTAATTATAATAAGTTAAATAAACAATAATTAGAAAAAAAGAATTAAACTTATAAAAAGATAAAAGAACAAAATAACTTTATTAAACATGGGTCGTATAATAACCCTATTAAAGTTTGTGGGTAGAAATGTAAATCTTTATAGAAAAAGATTTATTTTCTGAGGTAGTTGTGGAATGCTTGGGGAAAACTTGGTGTTCCTTGTGACCCAGGTTCGACTTCCACTCTCCCCATTATTTTTTGCGTCATCCAGGTGAATGGCGAATAAGGGTGGCGCTGCTTCGTCTTGGATGGGAGACGATGTTTTACCAATTATTCCACTGTCGTGCCTTTGGGTGGGTGGAGGTCGGGTTTCCACGCATCTGAGAGAGCCAAGGGGCTGGCGATGGTCGAGTAGTCGACCTTGGCCACATCATCCGGTGTCACGGTGATTGACACGTCGTTCCTTGCCGTTAAAAAAAACAACCCAGACTATTCTTTTTATATTGCACCCAGAATGTGGGTTTGTAGGTGGAAGCTGATATGATGTTGACAAAAGCAGACTTTGAAGTGTGGTTTGTAAACATTGTGGAGGTGGTTTGTGATGAAACTCCATTGGAAAAGTCCACAGATTCGGACTATTGCCGGATTAAGAGGGCAAGTCCGGAGTAAAATTCACAAACATTTATATATGAGTTAAATGTTTGGTTGGTCCCTTTGGTTTTCAAAAATTGCAGACTTGGTCCTAGTGGTTTACTAATTACATGCTTGGTCCCAAAAGTTGTCAAAAATGCACTCGGTCAGTTAAATATCTCAGTTAACTATATGTGAAATTACTATATTACCCTTAAACAATTAAAAGAAATAAAAAACCAATAAAAAGGACTCATCTTCTTCAAATTATTGGATTGAAGGAATAAAAAACCAGGCCACCATCAGATCTTGTGATCATTTAAATTAAAAGAAATAGCCACCATCTCCACCTTCAATACATCACCACCACCTCCACCTCCACCGTCACCTTCAACTCAGCCCCACCACCTACCTTCACCACCTCCGATTACCTCATCGGAGAACACAAATCGACGGCCAGGACCACTGATAACCACCGTTGATCTCCCTCATACTCACCTTCTTTACCTCCGATTCACTAGTCTCACCGTCACCCACTGCCGGCCACCGTTCATCTCCGACTAACCATTAATCGATCTCCGAATACCCTCGTCGACCGCCACCGTCGATTTCTGATTAACACCAAATGTTCATAGTTTATCTTATATTTCAGTCAGCTCGTGAAATCCAGGTATGAAAAATCATTAATTTTTTTATATAATTATGCAGAATAGTCGTGATGTGTTCTTGAGATTTTTAAAATTGTTATGTGGGTTTAAGTTTAGCTCGAATATAGCTGTAGAAAAGTTTGATTCTGGGGTTGGGAGATATGTAAAAACTTTGATTTGGGTTGATTATAAACTGTAGAGTGATAAAGAGAGGTGATATGTATGTGTTTTGAGCAGGTCAATATGGTAAAATCTCTTGTTTAGGCTGAGGTAGATTCGAATTGTAAGGAAGTTATGGGGTTGATGCGATTTTGTGAAAAGGGGTAGTTGAATGTAATTGTGAGAGAGTTTGATGTTGAGCTGAGAGTTGTTTAAAAAACAGGAATTTGAGATGATAGAACAGGGGATGAGGGTGAAGAAGATGAGTCCTTTTTATTGGTTTTTTATTTCTTTTAATTGTTCAAGGGTAATATAGTCATTTCACATATAGTTAACTGAGATATTTAACTGATGTTAGGGCTAGGGACCAACCGAGTGCATTTTTGACAACTTTTGGGACCAAACGTGTAATTAGTAAACCACTAGGACCAAGTCTGCAATTTTTGAAAACCACAGGGACCAACCAAGCATTTAACTCTTTATATATTATACAGTAGGAAACTATAACAACGTGACATGTGAATTCTACATGAGAGGCCAAAAAAAAATGATCCCCGTCATTGTTGACTTTTTATTACTAGGTTAAATCTAGTTTCATTATCTTTTTTAAATACAATATTTTATTAACGTTATAATATTTTTATAAAAAGTTATAAAAAAAGAGAATTTTGTGTTATTTAGTTTGAGTGTATATATATATAGAGTTAGGTTAACGTACAAGAGCCCTTATCCTACATTACGTACGCGATCATCTCAGCCGTCAGATTTTCATCCCACATTGAAATCGCATGTTGGTTTTTTGTAACAATTTCGCATGTTGGTTTTTTAACATGCGATTTCATCAAAATTACCACATGCGAAATTGTTACAAAAAACCAACATGCGATTTCATCAAAATTATCACATTCGAAATTGTTACAAAAAAACAACATGCGATTTCATCAAAATTATCACATGCGATTTCATCCATGCTATTTTATAACATGCGATTTCACATCGCGTACGTAGCGTACGTTAAACCATTTTGTACAATACACTTTTTTCTCTCTCTATATATATATAGGGGTGGGATTTAGGGAAAACGCCTAAAAGTGTGAAAACGGCGTGAACGATTTTGGTGTTGACATAAATGTGGCGTTGGTGCTAACTTACACTAAGGGTAATATTGTTAAAAAGCTCATGCACATGGCACTCACATGTCAAAGACCGTGCACATGCCACTCACATGCATATTCCACCATCTTTTTTAGCTCTCGTAACTTTTCTATACGTGATTATTTAAAAAAAATACACCATAAAATCGAGTGTTTAATTATCTTTCTAACGATTATACTATTGCTATACTTTTGAAATTAGAAAAAAATAACATGAACTGGATGTTCAAATAAGAACGCCATAAAAACACACAGTTCAGAAAACGCATGAAAAGTACACAGTTGAAAACGCCATAAAACACCCAGTTCAGAAAAAACACCATAAAAACTCAGTTTAAAGCGTCATAAAAACATCCAGTTCAGAAAAACACTATGAAAATACCCAGTTGAAAATGCCATAAAACACCCAGTTCAGGAAAACTCCATGAAAAACTTAGTTGAAAACGCCGTAAAAACACTTAGTTCAGAAAACGCCATAAAAAACTTGTTGAAAAACGCCATAAAAACACCCATTTCAGAAAAACGCCATAAAAACCCAGTTGAAAACGCCAAAAAAACAAAGTTTAAAACGCCATAAAAAAACCCACTTCATTTTTTTCGAAAAATATATCAATAGTATACTCGTTGGAAAGATAAAAAACGCTGAATTTTATGGTGTGATTTTTTTAAAAAAATAATCGCGTACAAAAAAGTTATTGACGTTTAAATATGATTGGGGGAAATGGCATGTGATTAGCATGTGCACCCTTGTTTGGATCTTCCTACTTTACTCCTCCTGGTAGTTTCAAGGACCCTACTATTTACAAAAATGTCACCGCATCAATCTCAGCCACAAACCACTAAGATCTTGTGGCTGAGAATCGTTCTTACCGTTCTCACACTTTGAGGCGTTTTCTCCTGATCATGTTCCTATATATATATATGGGAAGGATTTATAGAAAACCCACTTGTGGTGAGAAACCCAGGAAACTCAAAGCTCCCGATTTTTTTTGAAAAAATTTATACATGTAATATACATGTTTTTAAGGGTTTTGGGCAAAAAAAAAAAAAGTGCCGAGTGGATATTTTAAAAAAAAAATAAACAAGTTTTGGTGTAACATATGTTACATTCATCTAACATATGTTACCCAGGAAACTTGTTTATTTTTGTAAAAAATATCCACTCGGCGCTTTTTTGATTTTTTTTTCCCGAAACCCTTTAAAACATGTATATTACATGTGTAAATTTTTTCAAAAAAAATCGGGAGGTTAGAGTTTCCTAGGTTTTCTCATTTGTAGGGGTTTTCTATAGATACTTACATTATATATATATATATATATATAGGGTGAGGATTTAGAGAGAACGACTAAAAGTGTGAGAACGGTGAGAACGATTAGGAACCGTCAGATCAAAACAATCTATGGACTACATGACGCGGTGGCATCTTCGTAATTAACATCACTTTTATTAGTGTGGCGCGCTTCCATAAGGGCAAAAAGGTAAATGTCCATATACAAAACACATCAAAGCCTGACCGAAACATATATACTTCCTAGAAAAACCTCCCCAAAACCAACGTAAAACGCGAAAACCATAGAAAACGCGAAACAACAAAAACTATGGCGTCGAAAGATCAAACCAGATCAAGAGGAAAAAAACATAGTGAGTTAACTTCGATTTACATTGTGCTAGTTTATGCTGCTTCTGGCGTTCTAATTTTAATAAAATTTTGCAGTTTCTACAAGGGGGAAGGGGAAGGATCATCTGCTCCAAAACGCCAAATAACGAACGAGCAACGAAAGAAGACAACAAGAGGACATGGTACACAAATGTTACTTTTCGTGATGTAAAAATACACTTTCATACTTTGTAGCCAAAACGCCAAAATATGTATCGTTTGTTTCACAATGTATGAGAACGAAATTTTACATATCGACCACAACACATGAATCCTGTCATAGCTTTGTTACTAAACGCCAAAAATGTATGGTTTCTGTTATAAAACGCCATTTAACTGTTATTGAGTTATTCAACATCTATATTCTCTTATTGATTTATAAAACGCCATAAATGTATCATAGTTATGTTAAATTAAACTATTAAAACGCCATAAAATAAAACGCCATGAAATCATTTTTTATAGGCGAAGAGAGGTTAAGATTGAGAATAAATGTCCATACTGGAAAGGCCCAAAACACCAACAAGAGGAAGGCATTAACTCAGAATGTGGAGGTTGAGGAAGAACCATATCATGAGTTTAGTGGGGCTAGGATCTTGTCAAGAGTAAAACCTACAAACTTGAATTGTTGGTTTATGAATCTAAATGAAAATCAAAGAAAGACAGTACACCAAATGGGGTTTGGTGCTACACTAAGGTTTAAAATAGACATCGTACCGACAATGCTTGCGTACTGGTTGGTTGAAAATTACAATGAAAAGACAAACACCCTAAACGTTGGCAACCATACCAGACACATAAATGAAGAATTGGTAAACTCTTTAACGGGTATACCAAATGGAAGGGTGCCCGTGAACATTAAAAAAAAAAAACCAACAGCTAAAGACCACGTGGTGGCTGAGTGGAAAGCACAGTTCCGAGGGTTGGGCTGGGTTAACAGACCAAGTGTGAAGATATACTTTGATAACATTTTGCCTATGATGCACGACTTTGGGAGAGACTTCTGCCTAAATTTCCATGTAGCATTCTTCACTATAATGGGGCATGCAACTGACAATGCAGTCGTCAACAAACAATTCTTGCACAAACGTTACACCAGACGCCAAAACCGCCAAAACCGCATGGGCTCCCAAAAAGCATTACACAGGGCCACTGATCATACTTGCGGTAAGAATAAAATTTCACTATTCATTTGTGTGTCATTAAAATGCCAAAAAATATCAGTCATTTGAAAAATCTATTTTGTTACAGCTTTCCTTGGTGAACGATGCTTGCAATAGGAAAAAATGGGACCGAAAAGAAGGATACCCAATTGAGTGGGCTACAACAGAAACTCTTGACTTATTTGAGAGTGCAATGGCAAAACACCTTATGGGCAATGAAGTAAAAAGGAAAACAGTCAAAAAAGGTAAAGGAAGCAAGACCCCAAAAAAAAAGAAAAATGCAGATTGTTGTTCATGATGAAGATGATGGTGATGATGCTGAGAATGAAGATGAAGATGATGTTCACAAGGTCGATGAGCATGATGATGAGTTTGATGATGATGATGGTTTTGATCATGATGACCATTTTAACTATGAGGTGCAAAACGCCATGCCCTTTAGTGATGATGAAGAGGCTTCACTTCAAAGGATGGTGAATGAGGATATAGAAAGCCGGGAAACGATGTTTGAAGTTTCTGCATCAGGAAACCATGCTCTTATCAGAGGAGTAACACAGTATGACAACATTTTTCTTGATGAAGAAGAACAAAACAAAGAACCTGAAGAGGTATGTTGTTCAAATAATAAATTTAAAAAAAAAACCATGATAAACAAAATCCTTTTATTTAATATAACATGAAATGGCTGATAAATTGGATGGAGCATACAAAGAATTAGAAGACTGTTACAATAAAATGAGCCCATTGTTAAAACAGTCAAAGTCTGAATACCCAAACAGCCTCCTGGTAAACATTAAATACTCACAATGCATGACATTGTTAGAGAACATCTCAAAATTTGTTGATGAAAACGCCAAAGAAATGCCAGCTGAAAGAGAAGAAGATACACAAGAAACTGAGGTTGAAAATGAGGTGGTACTAGGAGATGAAGATGAAAATGAAGAAGAAGGGGAAAAGGAGATGGCTGAAAAAGAAAATGCCATTGAAGAGCAAACAGTTCATGAAAACGCCAAAGAATTTGAAAATGAAGAACAAAGAGAGGAAGGATGTGAAAATGAAGAAGAAAGGGAGAAGGAGATGGCTGGAATTGAAAACGCCATTGAAGTGGAAACAGTTGATAAAAACTCCATGGAAGTGGATATAGTTCATGAAAATGCCATTGAAGTTGAAAATGAAGGAAAAGGAAAAGAAGAAGGAGAAGGAAAAGGAGAAAGAGAAGGGGAAGGAGAAGAAGAAGAGGAAGGGGAGTGGGAAGGGAATGGTGAAGGGGATGGAGAAAGAGAAGGAAAAGGAGAAAGAGAAGGAGAAGGGGATACAAGGGATGTGGCAATAGAACAAAACGCCGAACCCTTGATCGATGTCGTAAGGTCGGTCAAAAATATAGTGAAAAATGTCCTATTCACCTTTAACTAGTAAAGGGTAAGTAGGGTGTCGAATCCACGGGGAATCAGTGGAAAGTATGAAAGCTCGTTGTTTTAATTATCATCTAATTCTAAACTAATTGCTTTTTGCAGTTGTGAGAATAATTGTGAAAACAAAAATAAATTAAAGTTGTAAACAATAAGGAGAGAAAGGACCAATCTCCGGGTTTTCAGGTTATGCAGAAAATCGGGTTACTTAGTTACTACCAGTTGGAAATCACATAGACATGATTTGATAAAACTTGTTTTGATAAATAATTAACAGATAATATATTTGATTGCAATGATCCACGATCGAAACCGAAAGATTGATGCAAATGAATAGTAACCTAGTTAATTACCAATTTAAGATTTCATAAACATAATCCAGTTCAATGATCAAAGGTTTAAAACAATGACATCCTAGAATTTAATCCTGGTTGTTGATGAACAAACCAAATAATTAATGAACAAGAATGATTACGATAATAAAAATTGTTTAATCGAAACAAATAACAATAAGATCGACTAACCGAATGATTAATTAAATCTCAATCCAAAAAGTTGTAAACAAAAGCAAACCCAAAGTTCTAACACAAACCCTAGCCCCGGAGATGATCACGGGACGACTAGCCGCTCATGATGTTCGTGCGATCCTCAAAAGCTCGGTAGAATGTTGAAGGCATGATTGACTTGGTGTTTGTGATTGTGGACGGATGATGTTGAGGATGAATGATGAAGATGTTCGGCTGATTTTTTTCCCAAGCCCCCCACTTCCAGTCGATGCCCCCTTTTGTATTAGGTTAAACCCTTTTATTCACCTAACAAGTCACGTGCCACTCCCTCATGTACGCCGTCACCTACTGTTTATTTCATGTAGTTTAATTGTGTGAACCGTAAACCTCAATTACAACCGTAAGCCTCAATTACAATATGTTGTTTCTTTTAGTGGCCACATATTACAAACCGTAAGACACGGTTTTCCGGCCGTAAACCGCATGTTGATGTTTCTGTTTCCCCACATGAATTATTCCTTCCCCACATTCCAAGAAGTAGTAATAATGTTTCTCACAAGGTCCAAGAACCCCCATGTTCACGTGAACATCAACAAGATCAGCCGCTTCTTTATATGGTGATGATTGAGATGTGATTTTGTTCCTTTTTCATCGATTATCTTATTCCCACAAAGAAACCAAAGACCAAGATTTCCCAAAAATCAACCCTCTAAGTATTCATGGATGTGAATATGTGATGATGATGATCAATGCTATTGACTTTATTTCCCTATCTCTCACGTGATTTGTCAGCCCAACAAGTCTCATATGTTTGCTAAAGGGTCATCCTATTCACACACGGCCAAAATTAATTTCACACCTCAAAGCGCCGC
Source organism: Helianthus tuberosus (assembly GCA_030545235.1). Taxonomy (NCBI): domain Eukaryota; kingdom Viridiplantae; phylum Streptophyta; class Magnoliopsida; order Asterales; family Asteraceae; genus Helianthus; species Helianthus tuberosus. The sequence continues at coordinate 77,575,420 of CM060408.1, forward strand.
GCTTTGGCCATAGCGCGGCGCTATGATCGACAAAAGTGCTTCGATTGACGTTTGAGACATTCCCTACTGTTTGACTGACATAAAGCTGATTGACATGTTTTGTCGTTAACCCTAAGCGCCGCGCTTTGGCCATAGCGCGGCGCTTCGATCCAACTTTTCACTTTTAAAAGCAAACTACTGATTGAGGTTCTTCTTCAGCAGAAAGCTCGTTCTTCTTCTTCACGTTGTTTACAAACATACGTGGGTATTCGAGTGTTTTGTTGTTTGTTGTTTACAAAAAACGATGTCGTGGTTAAACAACTATATTTTCGGTCAATATTCTGACGAGACAGTTGTTCCTGATTCTTACGAGGGGACCGCTATTTCTGACTCGTATGAGAAACCGGTCTCGTCCAACTTGAGGGAGGCAGAGGTTGTATCTGGCATTCGTTATCGTGATAACACGGTGACGCTGGATTTGAATACCCCTGTGGAGGACCCTTACGCACAACAAGGTTATTCGAATTTCGGTTACGGTGGCGAGTACAGCTTTGTACAGCAGGAGTGTGGTCCAAACGACAGTTACGGTTGTCAACAGAGCTTACAAGGTTATTCGAATTTCGGTTACGGTGGCGAGCACAACTTTGAACATCAAGTATATTCGGACCTCGGTGACGATGGTGAGCCGGGGGATGTGTCTGTTGACGAGGAAGGCTGTTACCCGGTTACGTTTTCGTTTGATACGACGCAGACCTTTTCGTCACGTAAATAGTTGGTGCGTTGGGTACAAGACACGGCAAAAGACAACGGTTACCTCATTGTGACTAAGAGGTCGAATAAAAGAGGAGAGAATTACAAGATTTGGTTTCAATGTACTTTTGGTGGGGACCATAAGAGTATAGCTACACAGAGGAAAACGGGTAGCAAGAAAATAGGCTGCCCGTTCGAGATGATCGGGTTTTCGGAATCATCCGGAAGTGTTTGGAGGATCGAGGTGACGAAGGCGAAGCATAACCACACTCCTATTGAAAACTTAGAGGGTCACGCGTATGCGAGAAGGCTTTCTTCGGAGGATACAAAACTGGTTAAGGAGCTGGCAGAGCAAGACATTCCCAACCAAAGTATCTGGCGAACGCTGACAAAAAACAATCCGGCTAGAAAGCTTATTCCGAAAGATATACACAACGCTGTTCAGAAGATCAACGCCGAAAAAAATGTCGGTAAGTCTCCGATGCAAAAACTTGAAAGCATTCTTCTCGAAAAAAATTACACTTATTACATGCGCACGAATGAGATATCAAACGAAGTTGAAGATGTCTTCTTTGTTCACGAAAGATCATTCAATATGTGGTGTGCCTTCCCGCATGTGCTAAAGATAGTTGGACTAGATACTCCTTGGTCGCGCCTATTTGAGTTAGCGATGGAGGACTCGTACCCTGAGCTTACGTGGGAGTTTCTTTCCACGTTTACATACGCGCCGCATCCGGCGGATTACGTCGAGGACCCGGATTTTCCAGTCCACGAGGTTACATTCCGTCTCGCCGGTCAGGAGTTTCAGATGAGTGTGCGGCAGTTTGCTGTCCATACAGGTTTGTTTAAATAATATTATTTATTATTTTATATTTAATATCATTTGTTTATTTAATGTTATTTGTTTATTTAATATTATTTGTTTATTATTATTATTATTTGTTTATTTAATGTTATTTGTTTATTTAATATTATTTGTTTATTATTATTATTTGTTTATTTAATATTATTTGTTTATTATTATTATTTGTTTATTTAATATTATTTGTTTATTATTATTATTTGTTTATTTAATATTATTTGTTTATACAGGTTTGTACACAGAGGCCGAGCTTGATACTGATTTATATACGCAGGCGGTTAGGATGATGGACAGGCAGACGCTTATCAGTTTCTGGAGGGCCATTTCCAGGGTTCCCTTTGGGAAATCCTGGCAAAAGGCCACCACCATTAAAGACCCCTTGTTCCGATACCTGCACCATGTTATCGCGGCAACTATCGTGCCGCGGGGTGCCAGCAGGGAGAAGGTCAACCTCGGTGACCTTTTCTTTCTATACTGCCTACTGCGACGACAGCCCTGCGATCTAGCAGCCTGCCTGGCAGATTACTTTGCCACAGCATACCACCGGCAGCTCCGCGGGTGGGTGCACACTGGCTCATTCATCACCGCCATCGCACGCTCGCTCGGGCTCGTGCCCGAGCATGATCCGCTCCTGTCCGATCCGGTCCCGTCTACCAGGTTGAGCCGCGCGTCAGTTTCTAGCATGCAGATCACCCGTACCTTCGACGTTGGTCTGAGGTTTAGGGGCAGAGACGGGCTGATTTGGCAGCCGGAGCCGCTGCCGGAGGTCATCCCGGTTGTTATTGAGTTGAGGCCTGGAGTGTTGGCCCCTCCTGCTGAGCAGGCGGCCGCTCGGCAGGCTCAGCTACAGGCTCTGGGACTCGATCAGTTCCCGGGCCAGGCTGAGGCTCAGGCTCAGGAGGAGCCTCAAGCTCAGGCTCAGCCTGTATTAGAGGATCCGGCTCAGGAGTAGCATGTCGAGGAGATCCCGGTACCACCAGTTCAGCCAGCTCCTGAGCCGCCACAGTACCCGCAGCACGTTTACGATGACCTGCCTCCGGTAGCGCGTGAGGTGGCTCGGGACTTCGACCGGCGCCTCAGACGCCAGGCCGCACGCCAGGACTGGATCATCGAGACGCTCGTTTCTCTACGAGAGCTCGCTGGGTTGCCTCCACTTCCCCTCCCACCGTCCCCACCGCACGAGGATTAGTACCTTAGTTTGTTTGTATAGTGTTTTGTTATGTATTATTTAGTCAGTTGTACCTTTTTGTTTTGTATGTACAAACTGATATATATAAATATATATATATTGCAGTTAATCTTCTATTTACATCACGTTGGTTTTGGATTGTTTACGTTTAATTCTTATGGCTTTCTGTACAATTTATTTAACGTGTTCGTTTAATTTAACAAAATAAACTAGGTTAACAGTTTATAAAGACGCACTTATATTATATACGTTCTATAAAAATAATGACGTAAAAAAACTCAAATACAATTTTTTCCTCCAAAAAACACTACCAAACTAACCCACATCCCACCTATTTCAAAAAAAAAAAACAACACAAAGTCCAGCCAACGCTTTTTGTCTTTTTGCACATTCAAAGCGCCCCGCTTTGGCCATAGCGGGGCGCTTTGAGTGTGCAAAAAGACAAAGGCCGTGTCCGAATAGACCAGGCCTTGCTAAAATTGCATGTGTAGGTTCAATAGAGCAATCACACATATGATGTCTGCATGTACATGATGGATGATGCTTACTGAAATTGATGAGAACCTCCATGTTGACCGCCACTCCCTCTAGTCTTCATGTGAAAGTTGTTGCTGGCAATAGCGATGATAATCAAGAAGTAGTCTTGATTTAAGAGTTGAAAAATAATAATATATGTGTTGGTTACAGGCCCCACAAATCACACTCACTCAACACACCCTCACACACCACACAATTATGTAATATGTATATGTGAATATGAATATTGAAAGCTTCACTATTGAATGAGAAAAATGGGGTACAAAAACTGAACTCTATCTTACCCTATTTATAATAAAGAAAACAAACAAAAAACACATGCCAAATTAAATCACAACAACCCACTCCAACGTCCACTTGCATGAAACTCGGTCAAACTTGACCCTTTCTCCTTTGCATGCAGCTTTTAAATCATGGGTATAATTCCTTTTGTTCAATATTAGCACATGCATAAATAAGTAACCCGGACCACCCATCCGAACAAACCATGATCCGTAAACGAACCGTTTTCCTTATCGGTTAAACCCGGTTTAGAACCCGTGACCCGTGAACAAACCCAATTAACCCAACAATCACCCCCTTAATTGTTGTTTGTTCACACCACTCATTCACATCAACTGAATCACCTTCTCGAACCATTTCGACTTTTACCGGACACTCGACCTCAACCACGGTCACATCCAAAGTCTTCGTCTACTCGACCTATCCTGGACACCCCGGTCTTCACCTCGACCACGTCCAAAGTCGTCTTTGATCGTGATTTTACTATTCCGTCAAACCCCTTCCTTGATAAGCACCACTTGCGTATCAACCACCAACTAGACGCCAGCCACCCGCTGCACCGTCTTCGAGACGCTAAACGAATATCTCAGCCACCCCGCTGTTTCGTTTCTACCGCGCTATACCCATTGGTTTTTCTGCCGTAAGAATTCGACACCTCCTTGCTATTCTTCTCCTCAGCGAGAAAGAGTATCCGACAAATAATAGACACGATCCCTTCTTCGTTCTTCGATCAACAAGCTGGGTTGACAAGCCCGCTGATTTGGCCTGAATCTCGACTCGTCTTCGCTACCCTCTTGATCCGCTAGAACGATAACCCTCGAAACTACCGACCTGCGATCACCTAGTTCTCTCTGATCACTGCTGATCTGTCACCTCCGATCACTGCACACCGGTAACTTCTGATCGCTACAGCCTTTTCTTCCACTTTATTCACAACTAACAGCCACGAGACACACCGACGTTCACCCGTCACCCCCGTCATCCAAACCGGTACTCTCCGCACGACAACGATTGACACGAACCACCTCCTGGTCTCCGTCTTCTGCTGTTACTAGCCTCCCATGATTTGCGTGTAGCAACACCCCCTAGTTGCGACCCGAACCGGCAGCCAAACACGCTGCGATTGTCGACCCACCTTGCTCCTGCTGCTCTTGCAGCCCGCACCCGAAGGCTACTCCTATCTTCGAAAGTCGACTCTCAAAACGGCCCTTGTTTAACCTTCGCTCTGATACCAAATGTTGGTTACAGGCCCCACAAATCACACTCACTCAACACACCCTCACACACCACACAATTATGTAATATGTATATGTGAATATGAATATTGAAAGCTTCACTATTGAATGAGAAAAATGGGGTACAAGAACTGAACTCTATCTTACCCTATTTATAATAAAGAAAATAAACAAAAAACACATGCCAAATTAAATCACAACAACCCACTCCAACGTTCCACTTGCATGAAACTCGGTCAAACTTGACCCTTTCTCCTTTGCATGCAGCTTTTAAATCATGGGTATAATTCCTTTTGTTCAATATTAGCACATGCATAAATAAGTAACCCGGACCACCCATCCGAACAAACCGTCATCCGTAAACGAACCGTTTTCCTTATCGGTTAAACCCGGTTTAGAACCCGTGACCCGTGAACAAACCCAATTAACCCAACAATATGGCTGCCAATCTTCGATGATGTAAGGATTGATGGAGTATTGATGTTTATTATCTTGTATTTATCAAGACAATTAATGCCCTTCACATTTTTTTATTGCTTCTTCCAATGTCTGATGATGATTTATTAGATATCCTCCTCACATGAAGTAATGATGTTCCAATAAAATCACTGCTCCCAATGTTTTAAGTAATGACACAATGGCCCCTCTACTTTAATCTTTTATGTTTCTCGCACATCTAAGCTGCATCTTGATTCGAAACACGTCCCGAACATCGCCAATTGCCACACTTATCCATCTCGCACATTCCGCTTTCTCTCTAACTCCGTAACTTCACCAAATTAGGCGTTTTACCTGCAAACATATAAACACTCACAGTAAACCTATTCAAAGCATATAATCACATCCCCACACTTACCTTTGATTGTCCTCAAGCAAGCCGATACGGAATTACTCACCATTGTAACAGCACCTCTAAATCCCTCAACCGATTCAACAGTTTAAGTCTCAAGTCATACCCGTTCCATAGACTGACACAATCAAGATTGACAGTCCGACAAGTAATTGATGTAATTAATAAAACTTAAGACTTGTCTATTCAAAACTAACATGCTTAGGATTATACACATGCTACAGGCCCCTCACAATAAACTCTTCTCTCGGTTAAAAAAATATGAACTAGCGTTTAACTTGCTAGTTTGTATAACACTCAAAACCAAACATGAAATTCTGTAATCATAGGCTTGTATGACAATCACACCTCCACTGTATCATATAACACGGCACATATCAAAAGGACTTTCGGTTTTGGGCTTAGGCTAAAGGTAGGAAAGTTTTGGTTTATATTTATATTTTTTTATGTGGCGAACAAACAAACGACCAAACCGTGACAACTTTATTTGCAACACATAACGAACTTTTGGGTTGGTTTCTACCCAAGAACATAAACGATATTCACAACACTTTTTTTTCTTTTTCTTTCTTTTCTATTTTTTCTTTTCTTCTTTCTTTTTTTTTTCTTTTCACTTTTACATAACTTGTCACTCACGGTCGGTATCACAAATTTCACATCGGGTGGACAAATGAAAGGGTAAATAGGCTCAACAGGGCTACTAGGGTTAGTGATTAGGTAAACATGAAACAAACAAACAGGTGTAAGGTATATCCTAATGCCTTTATCATTTATGTGCACGTATCAAACCACAGTCTTAGCATGTATCAAATCATACAAGTTCTAACACAGACTAACAAGTGGCCTGCTCTCAACAAATGAATTCATCATGTAAATCATTCTATCATTCTACAGGCTTAAAATTCTCACCAGAGAAAGGGTAAAAGGGTTGCCGACATGTAGCATATGCAATCTAAAGCATGTTACCCCTAAATAGACATCTCTTTTCACTTTTTTTTTTCTAAAAGCACCTGTCGGACCTACTCTCATGAAACTTAAAGGAACGACCATGTCAAGGGACTATGTTACTTTACTACCGGCAAGGAACCCATTAGTGATTGAAACTTAAGGTTTTTATATCCGTTTAGCTTACTTAAGGCGATGAAATTCTTTAAAATTTTCAAAAGAGTAAAATGTAATTTGAATCCCTGTGGTATGTCCCAAACATCAACTTGAGCCTTAAATTTTTTTTTTTTTTTGCATTTTGAGCCCCTGTGGTATTAATTTCATAACAGTATGAGTCCCTGCCGTCAGTCTTCCGTCAGTTTGACCGTTTGCCAGTTGTGAAAAGTCCATAATACCCCCCACCCTTTAATATCTACACTTAAAGCAGACAAGTTTCACCGGTTTCATTATCATCATCAACAGTCGCCCAACTCCCAATATCATCATCATCAACAGCTCTCCCAACTCCCAAGATCATCATCATCATCTTCATCGAAGAGATCAACAGATCATCTTCATCGAACATCGAACAGATCATCTTCATCTTCATCGAACAGATCAGGTTCATCTTCATCCTCATATTGTTCATTCGATGTGTTTATGTGTTTATTTTGTGAAAAAACAGAGGGTTGATTCTGGGTTTGATTTTGGGTTGATTTTGGGTTACATTCGATGATTTGGGTTGATTTTGAAAAAACAGAGGGTTGATTTTGGGTTCCATTCGATGTTTTTGGGTTTGATTTTGGGTTCCATTCGATGATTTTGGGTTGATTATGAAAAACAGCGGGTTGATTTTGGGTTCCATATTGGTCATTTGAATGTGTTTATATTGTGAAAAACAGAGGGTTGATTTTGGGTTCATATTCGTCATTTGAATGTGTTTATATTGTGAAAAACAGAGGGTGAAAAATAGAGGGTTGATTTTGGGTGAAAAACAGAGGGTTTGATTCGATGATTTGGGTTCCTCATATTAAGAACTGATCGGATCAGTTTCGGATTGAATGTGTTCCTCATTTTGATTTTTGGTTTTTGTTTAATTCGATGATAATAGTTATTTGGGTATTTTGGATTTGATTTGATGATTTGAATGTGTTATTTGGGGTTAGGGTTTAGGGTTGAATGGATTTTTGGTTTCATTCTTGTGGGTTTAGGGTTTAGGGTATCAACTGAGTATATTGTTCAAAATGCATCAAAACAGAGGTTTGCAATGTGTTTTGGTTTTGATTCTTGTGTGTTCATCATATTGATTTTTGGTTTGATTCGATGATTTGGGTTCCTCGTATTAAGAACTGATCGGATCAGATTCGAATGTGCTCCTCATTTGAATGTGTTTTGTTGTACAGAATGGCTGCGGATGTACAGATACGCAAAACACCAACTACGAAGGCGAGAACACTTGACAACCTCCTAGAAGATGCGGTGCACATAAGGAAGTGATTGATATGAATGAATATAACCCCAGTGGAGCTCTTCGATTTTCCTTGAAATTCCAGAGCTCGCTAATTACATATCTACCACTGGGGTTATATTCATTCATATGAAGGAATATAACCCAAGTGGCAGATATGTAATTAGATACACTGGGGTTATATTCATTCATATCTGGATCAGTTTCCCAAAGTGCACCCGTCAGTAAAGATCCACAATTGCTTGTGGTCGTATGACTTTTTGTCTCTGTATTGTATGTTACGGTCTTTTGTTATCGAGTCTGTAAGTTCCGTCAACTCTACGAAGTTGGTATGACGTTTTGTCTCTGTATTGTATGTATAAAAAGTTTACATTTAATATACAATTTAGGCTTTAATAATTTGTTATATATAGTATAAATTTAATTATTAGATTTCTTAACAAAAAACCAAGAAAAGAATTTAGGGGCTCAGGTTGATATTTCACTCATACCATAGGGACGCAAAGTGTTATTAATATATGCAAATAGACGGTCTTACCCCTGCCTCTAACAGTCAACCTGACGGCAGGGACTCAAAGTGTTATGAAATTAATACCACAGGGGCTCAAAATGCAAAAAAAAAAAAAAAAAATTTAGGGGCTCAAGTTGATGTTTGGGACATACCACAGGGACACAAATTGCATTTTACTCTTTTCAAAATTTTCAGTTTTTTCGCTTTTCATCGTTTTCAATCACTTTGAACCTCTATCAAGCTTCTGTCCCAAACCTTCTCTTCCCGGGTTTCCCATATCCCCACACTTGAGCGACATTGTCCCCAATGTATAGTGCGTTTAAAACAAACCCGGGAATACCTACTAACAAGCATCATGAGCAACCATTTCTAAAACAACTTGACACAAACACATTCCCTAAACATAAATAGTTTAACACCACCAAAAACACAAAACACACCAAAATAAGAAAAATAAAATTATTCAACTCGAGTACGGAATAAGCACGTGGACCTGATCGATGGTTGTTTTCCGCTTCTTTGCCGCAGCCGGTTTAGATGGCGGATCAACAACTTTCTCTTTCCCAATCGTTTTCGACCCATTCTGCAGACACAACCCAACACACAAACAATGCAAATCAGATCCATTGTACGAAACATAAACAAGTGTGCAATAACCCTTCCCCACACTTATTTCATGTTATAACTACTGCCCTTTTGGAATTTAAAACAACAAACGCCCCAATATCTGTTGCAACAGAATTATCTTTACTTTTTATCAAGTTTCATGCTCCTTACACAAAACCCAGTAATGCCGTAACCTTCCCCATTCTCATATACTAGTGTCAAAATTCAATTTTTATCACAATTTCAAAGACAAACTACAACGATATGCTTCACAATCTCTGTTTCTCATATAAAGATTCAAGCCTCATTCATATTTCATCCCAGATAACCACTTACCTTCATCACCCTAGCAAAATAATGAGTGAAAACATACCTTTTATGCTTAGATACGCTAATTTAAGCTTTATCTTCAATAAATTTCACTCCCAAACGAAAAACCCCAAACTTGAAAATTAGGGTTCTTCACACTATGCAACGATTTCTCGCAGACAGAAACGAATCGGGCCAAATGGATGCTAGAATTGTGTTCTCCTCAGAAAACACTTAAGATAGACTCTTGAATGGGCCGATTTGGTGGAGAATTAAGAGAAGTAGGGTGAGGTATGGATATGGAGCACTTGAGAGCTAAGAAGAAGAAGACGATGGTGATTGAGAAATTGTGGGGATAAGTCTGACCTAATTCGCATGAGGATATGTTCAACGGGTTGGATTATTATGGACGGGTCGGTTTGTTTTGGGTTTTAAGGTATCACATGGGTTAATGGGTGGGTCAGGTGTGGTTTGGTTGGTGGGTAGATAATGCAGGTGTGAGTGGGAATTTTATGTGGTCACGTGCTCTGTCAACGCAGCCATGCGCCAACTATCAACGCAATACAGGAGATATTTTCAATCAACTTAAGGTTGCGGTTGTGATAGCGCAAGCTGGCGCCTGGTTTATTTATTTAACTTTTTTATTTTTTTTAACTCTGGAAAACATGTCAAAAATTGCGAAAAGTCGCGTTCAACTCTATTTTTTTCTTAACTCACCATCATTCCGCATCTTTTTTTAAACATCGAAGTTTTTTTTTTTTTTTTTTAACTTACTCTAATTATAAAAATTACATGGTTTTACCTGGTTTGAATCTGTACCACATAATTTCTACTCTTCAGTTTACTCGCCCGCTCCACCCCCCGTAAAAAAACGTGTCGTCCGCGACACCTAATTTAATCAGAACAACATACCTGGGCGGTTCCAACTTCCCCACACTTGAGTAATTGTATCCGTGGAGAACGTTACCAAGTTAGAATCTGCATAAATCACTTACAAACCCACACCAACCAAGCAAACAAATGTACACTAATCTACATCCTCGGGCTGCCTCCCGAGAGCTCTAAGTTTATAGGTCTTCAGCCAGACCGTACCTGATATTCCCTTATGGTGGTCGAGTGGGATGCTTGCATCCCATGGTCTCTAAGTATGTACCCCGCCAATGCTCTAGTAAGTCATCCACTGTATTCCACATTGGACCGAATAACTTTAACCTTCGTTTTGCATTATCGCATTCAGGCGGTTTCTTTTTCTTCTTCTTCCCTCGTGGCTTCCCTTTGTCTGTTTTAAACTCCTCATGTGCCACACTTTCCTTTTTCCTTACTGCTTTGCTCCCTGCCACTTCAAACCTGTCAACCAAAAAGCACTCATATTTTGTTTGAATCTCTTTTGTAGGAGAGACATTCTCTTCACCACTTTCAGCTTTTGAGTGTTCACCTGAAATGGAAGGATTAGTCGCATCTGAAAACACATTTAACCACAATTCACGGTCACCAAACGTCATACTTACCGTTCCATCAACACAATTGATAATGGCATGAGCAGTCGCTAAGAACGGTCTACCTAAAATGACTGGAGGGTGCGTGTTCTTTGAACTTGTGGCACAATCAAGCACTAAGAAGTCAACTGGGTAGTAACACTCTTCTACCTTCACAATTACATCCCTTACAATCCCCGTCGGACACATGGGAGTCTAGTCAGCCAACACCACAGTGGTGTTGACTTTTTGTAGCGGACCAAAATCATATTGGTCATACAGACTCCCTGGTAGAATACTAACACACGCTCCAAGATCCAATAGTGCCCTTTCTATTTTAAATTCACCCACTTGTACTGAAATAATGGGTGCTCCTGGATCTTGGAGTTTCGGGGGAAGGGTACCCAACAAAACGGCATTCACATTTCCAGTCAAATCAAGTTTTTTTGGAAACTTGTGAAGCCGTTTTTGGGTACTTAACTCTTTCAGAAACTCAACTTGATCGGGACTCTCTTTAATCGCATCAAGTAAGGGTAGATTAATTTTAGCTTGTTTAAAGCTTTCCCACCTTTCATCCCTTGGTGGGTCCCGATCATGTTGAGAGTCCGATCTATTACCAACATCCTCCACCACCTCCTCAACTAATTGTGATGGTGGAGTAATTGTGACACTACCAAATTCAGAAGTTGGAAGAATACTTACCGTGTTGATGTGCACATTTCTTCCATTTTTCAAGCTAGATGACTGATGTGCTGGGTTAACTGTAGTAGTGCTAGGCAAGTTACCTGGATCTCTTCTCAGCTGGACTAGATCCTCTGCTAATTTCCCCAACTGCTTCTGCATTGCTTCAGAAGTTTTGTCTCGAACTTCATTATCTTTCTGGATGTCCTTCATAAACTTCATAATAGCATCCAGTTTTTCGTCACTCGTTCCACCACTAGCACTTGAGGAGTTCCCTTGCTGATTACCCTGATTATATGGGCCCTGATTTTGGCAATTTCCTTGTGAGTAATTACCTTGACGGCTCTGATACTGCTGGCCTCCTTGCATGGGTACCTGAAAATTAGGGTTTATTTGATTAGCAGATTTACCGTAGCTAAAATTGGGGTGGTTTCGCAAACCTGGATGATATGTATTCGATTTCATATCATACTGCTTTCGTTCACCATAGATTTGATTCACTTCATCAGTCTGACCACCCAGTACAACACATTCTCCAACTTGATGCCCTAACTCTCCACACTCAGTACACACCGAAAACGTATTGGCGGTTTTAGCTTCGACTCCCTTTCCCAACTTCATCTGAGCCACTTGTCGTTCAAGCAATAAGTTTTGGTGCCTCAACTTCTCGACCCGTTCCTCAGCTTCATAATCGACTGACTTTGCTGAACTTGATCTTGCCCTCCTGCTTAATTGTGCCTGTCTCTTAGAAGTAGCACTTTGTCTCTCCAAGTATGCCCAATCTGTAGCCTCTGTGTTTGTAAGAAACGTACCATTACTAATGGCGATGAGATCTCTTACATCATCAGGAAGTAGCCCATCATAAAACGCCTTAATTAGTTCCCATGTCTGAATTTCATGATGTGGGCATTTCCTAAGCAACTCCTTAAACCTTGTGAACGCCTCATGGAACGGTTCCCCTAAATGTTGCTGGAATGCTCTGATTGCATCCCGAGCTTCACTGGTTCTATTCATGGTGTAGTATTCCTCCAAAAACACCTTCTGCATCTCTTGCCAAGTATATATACTACCTGGAGGTAATGTCGCGAACCATTGTCGAGCTTTGTCTTTCAAGGTGAACTAAAACAGCATCAGTTTCACCTCATCTTTTGTAAACCCTGAACCTCCTATAGTTTGGCAAATCGAATCAAAACTCGCAATGTGCAAGTATGGTTCTTCGGTCCTTTTTCCATAGAATTCTGGCAAATGGCCTAAGTATTGAGGCCTCACCTCGAAAGGTCGATTATTGTTCCCCACCGGTGTAACTATAGCTGACGAGTTGGGTACTACAACAGGTCGACAGTGACCTTCAACGCCTTGAATTGGTGCCCCTTGAATGACTTGTGGGACACCATCCACAAATTGTATCTGCTCGCCCCTAAACCGATTATTAGCTCTTCCCGCATTAAACTGCGGAACTCCATTATGAACTTGATTTTGTGGAATCGGGCGCGGGATGGGATTTCTTTGATTGACCTGTTGTACTGGGTAGCCTTGATTCACATTGTACCCCTCATCATATCTGTAATCTGCGTATCTCCCGTCATACTGATTTTGATAATCATCATCTTCCCAACCGGATTCCCAAGTATGCACGCTGCCTTCTCTGTGTTGGAAACCCTCATCATACCCGTGTCGATGTTGTGGTTGGTTAAGACGAATGATGTCCCCATGTCGGATTTTTAGATTTGCCGGTTGGTTTTATGGACCTGGGTTAAATTGTGGAAATGGTTGTGGTGGTGGTGGTGGTTGATTCTGGTTTTGGTTATTGGGCTAGTTTTGGTTTTGAGGGATTGGTGGATCTGGAATGGGTGGAATTGGTTCGTTCTGAGCTTGGTTTTGTGGTTCTTGATCAGCCATCTCGTTAGCTGCTTGTTCAAGGTCTTGAGCAACTGTTGATGACTGAGCTCTAGCTTTCACAGCTGAACGGAGAAGAACGAGATTCTGTCGAGCAGTCTTTTCGATCTCTGGATCAAATAAGAGCGGTGGTGATTTCTTTGAAAACCTAGATGCATGCAACTCGAAGAAACCGAGCGTAATACTGAACGAAACAAATAAAAGACAAACAAAAGGAAATATTTTTGGATTTTTTTTTTGAATTTTTAAGAAAAACAACTAACTAAACTAAGCGCACCGATTCCCCGGCAACGGCGCCATTTTGATCGATGTCGTAAGGTCGGTCAAAAATATTGTGAAAAATGTCCTATTCTCCTTTAACTAGTAAAGGGTAAGTAGGGTGTCGAATCCACGGGGAATCAGTGGAAAGTATGAAAGCTCGTTGTTTTAATTATCATCTAATTCTAAACTAATTGCTTTTTGCAGTTGTGAGAATGATTGTGAAAACAAAAATAAATTAAAGTTGTAAACAATAAGGAGAGAAAGGACCAATCTCCCGGTTTTCAGGTTATACAGAAAATCGGGTTACTTAGTTACTACCAGTTGGAAATCACATAGACATGATTTGATAAAACTTGTTTTGATAAATAATTAACGGATTATATATTTGATTGCAATGATCCACGATCGAAACCGAAAGATTGATGCAAATGAATAGTAACCCAGTTAATTACCAATTTAAGATTTCATAAACATAATCCAGTTCAATGATCAAAGGTTTAAAACAATGACATCCTAGAATTTAATCCTGGTTGTTGATGAACAAACCAAATAATTGATGAACAAGAATGATTACGATAATAAAAATTGTTTAATCGAAACAAATAACAATAAGATCGACTAACCGAATGATTAATTAAATCTCAGTCCAAAAAGTTGTAAACAAAAGCAAACCCAAAGTTCTAACACAAACCCTAGCCCCGGAGATGATCACGGGACGACTAGCCGCTCATGATGTTCGTGCGATCCTCAAAAGCTCGGTAGAATATTGAAGGCATGATTGACTTGGTGTTTGTGATTGTGGACGGATGATGTTGAGGATGAATGATGAAGATGTTCGGCTGATTGTTTTCCCAAGCCCCCCACTTCCAGTCGATGCCCCCTTTTGTATTAGGTTAAACCCTTTTATTCACCTAACAAGTCACGTGCCACTCCCTCATGTACGCCGTCACCTACAGTTTATTTCATGTAGTTTAATTGTGTGAACCGTAAACCTCAATTACAACCGTAAGCCTCAATTACAATATGATGTTTCTTTTAGTGGCCACATATTACAAACCGTAAGACACGGTTTTCCGGCCGTAAACCGCATGTTGATGTTTCTGTTTCCCCACATGAATTATTCCTTCCCCACATTCCAAGAAGTAGTAATAATGTTTCTCACAAGGTCCAAGAACCCCCATGTTCACGTGAACATCAACAAGATCAGCCGCTTCTTTATATGGTGATGATTGAGATGTGATTTTGTTCCTTTTTCATCGATTATATTTTTCCCACAAAGAAACCAAAGACCAAGATTTCCCAAAAATCAACCCTCTAAGTATTCATGGATGTGAATATGTGATGATGATGATCAATGCTATTGACTTTATTTCCCTATCTCTCACGTGATTTGTCAGCCCAACAAGTCTCATATGTTTGCTAAAATTGCATGTGTAGGTTCAATAGAGCAATCACACATATGATGTCTGCATGTACATGATGGATGATGCTTACTGAAATTGATGAGAACCTCCATGTTGACCGCCACTCCCTCTAGTCTTCATGTGAAAGTTGTTGCTGCCAATAGCGATGATAATCAAGAAGTAGTCTTGATTTAAGAGTTGAAAAATAATAATATATGTGTTGGTTAGAGGCCCCACAAATCACACTCACTCAACACATCCTTACACACCACACAATTATGTAATATGTATATGTGAATATGAATATTGAAAGCTTCACTATTGAATGAGAAAAATGGGGTACAAAAACTGAACTCTATCTTACCCTATTTATAATAAAGAAAACAAACAAAAAAACACATGCCAAATTAAATCACAACAACCCACTCCAACGTTCCACTTGCATGAAACTCGGTCAAACTTGACCATTTCTCCTTTGCATGCAGCTTTTAAATCATGGGTATAATTCGTTTTGTTCAATATTAGCACATGCATAAATAAGTAACCCGGACCACCCATCCGAACAAACCATGATCCGTAAACGAACCGTTTTCCTTATCGGTTAAACCCGGTTTAGAACCCGTGACCCGTGAACAAACCCAATTAACCCAACAAACACCCCCTTAATTGTTGTTTGTTCACACCACTCATTCACATCAACTGAATCACCTTCTCGAACCATTTCGACTTTTACCGGACACTCGACCTCAACCACGGTCACATCCAAAGTCTTCGTCTACTCGACCTATCCTGGACACCCCGGTCTTCACCTCGACCACGTCCAAAGTCGTCTTTGATCGTGATTTTACTATTCCATCAAACCCCTTCCTTGATAAGCACCACTTGCGTATCAACCACCAACTAGACGCCAGCCACCCGCTGCACCGTCTTTGAGACGCTAAACGAATATCTCAGCCACCCCGCTGTTTCGTTTCTACCGCGCTACACCCGTTGGTTTTTCTGCCGTAAGAATTCGACACCTCCTTGCTATTCTTCTCCTCAGCGAGAAAGAGTATCCGACAAATAATAGACACGATCCCTTCTTCGTTCTTCGATCAACAAACTGGGTTGACAAGCCCGCTGATTTGGCCTGAATCTCGACTCGTCTTCGCTACCCTCTTGATCCGCTAGAACGATAACCCTCGAAACTACCGACCTGCGATCACCTAGTTCTCTCTGATCACTGCTGATCTGTCACCTCCGATCACTGCACACCGGTAACTTCTGATCGCTACAGCCTTTTCTTCCACTTTATTCACAACTAACAGCCACGAGACACACCGACGTTCACCCGTCACCCCCGTCATCCAAACCGGTACTCTCCGCACGACAACGATTGACACGAACCACCTCCTGGTCTCCGTCTTCTGCTGTTACTAGCCTCCCGTGATTTGCGTGTAGCAACACCCCCTAGTTGCGACCCGAACCGGCAGCAAAACACGCTGCGATTGTCGACCCACCTTGCTCCTGCTGCTCTTGCAGCCCGCACCCGAAGGCTACCCTATCTTCGAAAGTCGACTCTCAAAACGGCCCTTGTTTAACCTTCGCTCTGATACCAAATGTTGGTTACAGGCCCCACAAATCACACTCACTCAACACACCCTCACACACCACACAATTATGTAATATGTATATGTGAATATGAATATTGAAAGCTTCACTATTGAATGAGAAAAATGGGGTACAAAAACTGAACTCCATCTTACCCTATTTATAATAAATAAAATAAACAAAAAACACATGCCAAATTAAATCACAACAACCCACTCCAACGTTCCACTTGCATGAAACTCGGTCAAACTTGACCCTTTCTCCTTTGCATGCAGCTTTTAAATCATGGGTATAATTCCTTTTGTTCAATATTAGCACATGCATAAATAAGTAACCCGGACCACCCATCCGAACAAACCGTCATCCGTAAACGAACCGTTTTCCTTATCGGTTAAACCCGGTTTAGAACCCGTGACCCGTGAACAAACCCAATTAACCCAACAATATGGCTGCCAATCTTCGATGATGTAAGGATTGATGGAGTATTGATGTTTATTATCTTGTATTTATCAAGACAATTAATGCCCTTCACATTTTTTTATTGCTTCTTCCAATGTCTGATGATGATTTATTAGATATCCTCCTCACATGAAGTAATGATGTTCCAATAAAATCACTGCTCCCAATGTTTTAAGTAATGACACAATGGCCCCTCTACTTTAATCTTTTATGTTTCTCGCACATCTAAGCTGCATCTTGATTCGAAACACGTCCCGAACATCGCCAATTGCCACACTTATCCATCTCGCACATTCCGCGTTCTCTCTAACTCCGTAACTTCACCAAATTAGGCATTTTACCTGCAAACATATAAACACTCACAGTAAACCTATTCAAAGCATATAATCACATCAAACCGCACAAAACATGTAAGATAAACCCTTAAACGCTTATATTTTACACTCTCCATCACATCCCCACACTTACCTTTGATTGTCCTCAAGCAAGCCGATACGGAATTACTCACCATTGTAACAGCACCTCTAAATCCCTCAACCGATTCAACAGTTTAAGTCTCAAGTCATACCCGTTCCATAGACTGACACAATCAAGATTGACAGTCCGACAAGTAATTGATGTAATTAATAAAACTTAAGACTTGTCTATTCAAAACTAACATGCTTAGGATTATACACATGCTACAGGCCCCTCACAATAAACTCTTCTCTCGGTTAAAAAAATATGAACTAGGGTGTAACGTGCTAGTTTGTATAACACTCAAAACCAAACATGAAATTCTGTAATCATAGGCTTGTATGACAATCACACCTCCAATGTATCATATAACACGGCACATATCAAAAGGACTTTCGGTTTTGGGCTTAGGCTAAAGGTAGGAGAGTTTTGGCTTATATTTATATTTTTTTTATTTGGCGAACAAACAAACGACCAAACCGTGACGACTTTATTTGCAACACATAACGAACTTTTGGGTTGGTTTCTACCCAAGAACATAAACGATATTCACAACACTTTTTTTTTCTTTTTCTTTCTTTTCTATTTTTTCTTTTCTTCTTTCTTCTTTTTTTTTCTTTTCACTTTTTCATAACTTGTCACTCACGGTCGGTATCACAAATTTCACATCGGGTGGACAAATGAAAGGGTAAATAGGCTCAACAGGGCTACTAGGGTTAGTGATTAGGTAAACATGAAACAAACAAACAGGTGTAAGGTATATCCTAATGCCTTTATCATTTACGTGCACGTATCAATCAAACCACAGTCTTAGCATGTATCAAATCATACAAGTTCTAACATAGACTAACACGCGGCCTGCTCTCAACAAATGAATTCATCATGTAAATCATTCTATCATTCTACAGGCTTAAAATTCTCACCAGAGAAAGGGTAAAAGGGTTGTCGACATGTAGCATATGCAATCTAAAGCATGTTACCCCTAAATAGACATCTCTTTTCACTTTTTTTTTTTTCTAAAAGCACCTGTCGGACCTACTCTCGTGAAACTTAAAGGAACGACCATGACAAGGGACTATGTTAGTTTACTACCGGCAAGGAACCCATTAGTGATTGAAACTTAAGGTTTTTATATCCGTTTAGCTTACTTAAGGCGATGAAATTCTTTAAAATTTTCAAAAGAGTAAAATGCAATTTGCGTCCCTGTGGTATGTCCCAAACATCAACTTGAGCCCTTAATTTTTTTTTTTGCATTTTGAGCCCCTGTGGTATTAATTTCATAACAGTATGAGTCCCTGCGGTCAGTCTTCCGTCAGTTTGACCGTTTGCCAGTTGTGAAAAGTCCATAATACCCCCCACCCTTTAATATCTACACTTAAAGCAGACAAGTTTCACCAGTTTCATTATCATCATCAACAGTCGCCCAACTCCCAATATCATCATCATCAACAGCTCTCCCAACTCCCAAGATCATCATCATCATCTTCATCGAAGAGATCAACAGATCATCTTCATCTTCATCGAACAGATTAGGTTCATCTTCATCCTCATATTGGTCATTCGATGTGTTTATGTGTTTATATTGTGAAAAAACAGAGGGATTCTGGGTTGATTTTGGGTTACATTCGATGATTTGGGTTGATTTTGAAAAAACAGAGGGTTGATTTTGGGTTCCATTCGATGTTTTTGGGTTTGATTTTGGGTTCCATTCGATGATTTTGGGTTGATTTTGAAAAACAGCGGGTTGATTTTGGGTTCCATATTGGTCATTTGAATGTGTTTATATTGTGAAAAACAGAGGGTTGATTTTGGGTTCATATTCGTCATTTGAATGTGTTTATATTGTGAAAAACAGATGGTGAAAAACAGAGGGTTGATTTTGGGTGAAAAACAGAGGGTTTGATTTGATGATTTGGGTTCCTCATATTAAGAACTGATCGGATCAGTTTCGGATTGAATGTGTTCCTCATTTTGATTTTTGGTTTTTGTTTGATTCGATGATAACAGTTATTTGGGTATTTTGGATTTGATTTGATGATTTGAATGTGTTATTTGGGGTTAGGGTTTAGGGTTGAATGGATTTTTGGTTTGATTCTTGTGGGTTTAGGGTTTAGGGTATCAACTGAGTATATTGTTCAAAATGCATCAAAACAGAGGTTTGCAATGTGTTTTGGTTTTGATTCTTGTGTGTTCATCATAATGATTTTTGGTTTGATTCGATGATTTGGGTTACTCGTATTAAGAACTGATCGGATCAGATTCGAATGTGTTCCTCATTTGAATGTGTTTTGTTGTACAGAATGGCTGCGGATGTAAAGATACGCAAAACACCAACTACGAAGGCGAGAACACTTGACAACCTCCTAGAAGATGCGGTGCACATAAGGAAGTGATTGATATGAATGAATATAACCCCAGTGGAGCTCTTCGATTTTCCTTGAAATTCCAGAGCTCGCTAATTACATATCTACCACTGGGGTTATATTCATTCATATGAATGAATATAACCCAAGTGGCAGATATGTAATTAGATACACTAGGGTTATATTCATTCATATCTGGATCAGTTTCCCGAAGTGCACCCGTCAGTAAAGATCCACAATTGCTTGTGGTCGTATGACGTTTTGTCTCTGTATTGTATGTTACGGTCTTTTGTTATCGAGTCTGTAAGTTCCGTCAACTCTACGAAGTTGGTATGACGTTTTGTCTCTGTATTGTATGTATAAAAAGTTTACATTTAATATACAATTTAGGCTTTAATAATTTGTTACATATAGTATAAATTTAATTATTAGATTTCTTAACAAAAAACCAAGAAAAGAATTTAGGGGCTCAGGTTGATATTTCACTCATACCATAGGGACGCAAAGTGTTATTAATATATGCAAATAGACGGTCTTACCCCTGCCTCTAACAGTCAACCTGATGGCAGGGACTTAAAGTGTTATGAAATTAATACCACAGGGGCTCAAAATGCAAAAAAAAATTTAGGGGCTCAAGTTGATGTTTGGGACATACCACAGGGACGCAAATTGCATTTTACTCTTTTCAAAATTTTCAGTTTTTTCGCTTTTCATCGTTTTGAATCACTTTGAACCTCTATCAAGCTTCTGTCCCAAACCTTCTCTTCCCGGGTTTCCCATATCCCCACACTTGAGCGACATTGTCCCCAATGTATCGTGCGTTTAAAACAAACCCGGGAATACCTACTAACAAGCATCATGAGCAACCATTTCTAAAACAACTTGACACAAACACATTCCCTAAACATAAATAGTTTAACACCACCAAAAACACAAAACACACCAAAATAAGAAAAATAAAATCATTCAACTCGAGTACGGAATAAGCACGTGGACCTGATCGATGGTTGTTTTCCGCTTCTTTGCCGCAGCCGGTTTAGATGGCGGATCAACAACTTTCTCTTTCCCAATCGTTTTCGACCCATTTTGCAGACACAACCCAACACACAAACAATGCAAATCAGATCCACTGTACGAAACATAAACAAGTGTGCAATAACCCTTCCCCACACTTATTTCATGTTATAACTACTGCCCTTTTGGAATTTAAAACAACAAACGCCCCAATATCTGTTGCAACAGAATTATCTTTACTTTTTATCAAGTTTCATGCTCCTTACACAAAACCCAGTAATGCCGTAACCTTCCCCATTCTCATATACTAGTGTCAAAATTCAATTTTTATCACAATTTCAAAGACAAACTACAACGATATGCTTCACAATCTTTGTTTCTCATATAAAGATTCAAGCCTCATTCATATTTCATCCCAGATAACCACTTACCTTCATCACCCTAGCAAAATAATGAGTGAAAACATACCTTTTATGCTTAGATACGCTAATTTAAGCTTTATCTTCAATAAATTTCACTCCCAAACGAAAAACCCCAAACTTGAAAATTAGGGTTCTTCACACTATGCAACGATTTCTCGCAGACAGAAACGAATCGGACCAAATGGATGCTAGAATTGTGTTCTCCTCAGAAAACACTTAAGATAGACTCTTGAATGGGCCGATTTGGTGGAGAATCAAGAGAAGTAGGGTGAGGTATGGATATGGAGCACTTGAGAGCTAAGAAGAAGAAGACGATGGTGATTGAGAAATTGTGGGGATAAGTCTGACCTAATTCGCATGAGGATATGTTCAACGGGTTGGATTATTATGGACGGGTCGGTTTGTTTTGGGTTTTAAGGTATCACATGGGTTAATGGGTGGGTCACGTGTGGTTTGGTTGGTGGGTAGATAATGCAGGTGTGAGTGGGAATTTTATGTGGTCACGTGCTCTGTCAACGCAGCCATGCGCCAACTATCAGCGCAATACAGGAGATATTTTCAATCAACTTAAGGTTGCGGCTGTGATAGCGCAAGCTGGCGCTTGGTTTATTTATTTAACTTTTTAATTTTTTTTAACTCTGGAAAGCATGTCAAAAATTGACGAAAAGTCGCGTTCAGCTCTAATTTTTTCTTAACTCACCATCATTCCGCATCTTTTTTTAAACATCGAAGTTTTTTTTTAACTTACTCTAATTATAAAAATTACTTGGTTTTACCTGGTTTGAATCTGTACCACATAATTTCTACTCTTCAGTTTACTCGCCCGCTCCACCCCCCGTAAAAAAACTTGTCGTCCGCGACACCTAATTTAATCAGAACAACATACCTGGGCGGTTCCAACTTCCCCACACTTGAGTAATTGTATCCGTGGAGAACTTTACCAAGTTAGAATCTGCATAAATCACGTACAAACCCACACCAACCAAGCAAACAAATGTACACTAATCTACATCCTCGGGCTGCCTCCCGAGAGCGCTAAGTTTATAGGTCTTCAGCCAGACCGTACCTGATGTTCCCTTATGGTGGTCGAGTGGGATGCTTGCATCCCATGGTCTCTAAGTATGTACCCCGCCAATGCTCTAGTAAGTCATCCACTGTATTCCACATTGGACCGAATAACTTTAACCTTCGTTTTGCATTATCGCATTCAGGCGGTTTCTTTTTCATCTTCTTCCCTCATGGCTTCCCTTTGTCTGTTTTAAACTCCTCATGCGCCACACTTTCCTTTTTCCTTACTGCTTTGCTCCCTGCCACTTCAAACCTGTCAACCAAAAAGCACTCATATTTTGTTTGAATCTCTTTTGTAGGAGAGACATTCTCTTCACCACTTTCAACTTTTGAGTGTTCACCTGAAATGGAAGGATTAGTCGTATCTGAAAACACATTTAACCACAATTCACGGTCACCAAACCTCATACTTACCGTTCCATTAACACAATTGATAATGGCATGAGCAGTCGCTAAGAACGGTCTACCCAAAATGACTGGAGGGTGCGTGTTCTTTGAACTTGTGGCACAATCAAGCACTAAGAAGTCAACTGGGTAGTAACACTCTTCTACCTTCACAATTACATCCCTTACAATCCCCCTCGGACACATGGAAGTCTGGTCAGCCAACACCACAGTGGTGTTGACTTTTTGTAGCGGACCAAAATCATATTGGTCATACAGACTCCCTGGTAGAATACTAACACACGCTCCAAGATCCAATAGTGCCCTTTCTATTTTAAATTCACCCACTTGTACTGAAATAATGGGTGCTCCTGGATCTTGGAGTTCCGGGGGAAGGGTACCCAACAAAACAGCATTCACATTTGCAGTCAAATCAAGTTTTTTAGGAAACTTGTGAAGCTGTTTTTGGGTACTTAACTCTTTCAGAAACTCAACTTGATCGGGACTCTCTTTAATCGCATCAAGTAAGGGTAGATTAATTTTAGCTTGTTTAAAGCTTTCCCACCTTTCATCCCTTGGTGGGTCCCGATCATGTTGAGAGTCCGATCTATTACCAACATCCTCCACCACCTCCTCAACTAATTGTGATGGTGGAGTAATTGTGACACTACCAAATTCAGAAGTTGGAAGAATACTTACCGCGTTGATGTGCACATTTCTTCCATTTTTCAAGCTAGATGACTGATGTGCTGGGTTAACTGTAGTAGTGCTAGGCAACTTACCTGGATCTCTTCTCAGCTGGACTAGATCCTCTGCTAATTGCCCCAACTGCTTCTGCATTGCTTCAGAAGTTTTGTCTCGAACTTCATTATCTTTCTGGATGTCCTTCATAAACTTCATAATAGCGTCCAGTTTTTCGTCACTCGTTCCACCACTAGCACTTGAGGAGTTCCCTTGCTGATTACCCTGATTACATGGGCCCTGATTTTGGCAATTTCCTTGTGAGTAATTACCTTGACGGCTCTGATACTGCTGGCCTCCTTGCATGGGTACCTGAAAATTAGGGTTTATTTGATTAGCAAAATTACCGTACCTAAAATTGGGGTGGTTTCGCAAACCTGGATGATATTTATTCGATTTCATATCATACTGCTTTCGTTCACCATAGATTTGATTCACTTCATCAGTCTGACCACCCAGTACAACACATTCTCCAACTTGATGCCCTAACTCTCCACACTCAGTACACACCGAAAACGTATTGGCGGTTTTAACTTCGGCTCCCTTTCCCAACTTTATCTGAGCCACTTGTCGTTCAAGCAATAAGTTTTGGTGCCTCAATTTCTCGACCCGTTCCTCAGCTTCATAATCGACTGACTTTGCTGAACTTGATCTTGCCCTCCTGCTTGATTGTGCCTGTCTCTTAGAAGTAGCACTTTGTCTCTCCAAGTATGCCCAATCTGCAGCCTCTGTGTTTGTAAGAAACGTACCATTACTAATGGCGATGAGATCTCTTACATCATCAGGAAGTAGCCCATCATAAAACGCCTTAATTAGTTCCCATGTCTGAATTTCATGATGTGGGCATTTCCTAAGCAACTCCTTAAACCTTGTGAACGCCTCATGGAACGGTTCCCCTGAATGTTGCTGGAATGCTCTGATTGCATCCCGAGCTTCGCTGGTTCTATTCATGGTGTAGTATTCCTCCAAAAACACCTGCTGCATCTCTTGCCAAGTGTATATACTACCTGGAGGTAATGTCGCGAACCATTGTC
The DNA here is from genome assembly GCA_030545235.1 of Helianthus tuberosus. NCBI lineage: Eukaryota > Viridiplantae > Streptophyta > Magnoliopsida > Asterales > Asteraceae > Helianthus > Helianthus tuberosus. Next base: position 77,600,169 of record CM060408.1, read on the forward strand.
GAGCTTTGTCTTTCAAGGTGAACTGAAACAGCATCAGTTTCACCTCATCTTTTGTATACCCTGAACCTCCTATAGTTTGGCAAATCGAATCAAAACTCGCAATGTGCAAGTATGGTTCTTCGGTCCTTTTTCCATAGAATTCTGGCAAATGGCCTAAGTATTGAGGCCTCACCTCGAAAGGTCGATTATTGTTCCCCACCGGTGTAACTATAGCTGACGAGTTGGGTACTACAACAGGTCGACAGTGACCTTCAACGCCTTGAATTGGTGCCCCTTGAATGACTTGTGGGACACCATCCACAAATTGTATCTGCTCGCCCCTAAACCGATTATTAGCTCTTCCCGCATTAAACTGCGGAACTCCATTATGAACTTGATTTTGTGGAATCGGGCGCGGGATGGGATTTCTTTGATTGACCTGTTGTACTGGGTAGCCTTGATTCACATTGTACCCCTCATCGTATCTGTAATCTGCGTATCTCCCGTCATACTGATTTTGATAATCATCATCTTCCCAACCGGATTCCCAAGTATGCACGCTGCCTTCTCTGTGTTGGAAACCCTCATCATACCCGTGTCGATGTTGTGGTTGGTTAAGACGAATGATGTCCCCATGTCGGAGATTTAGATTTGCCGGTTGGTTTTGTGGACCTGGGTTAAATTGTGGAAATGGTTGTGGTGGTGGTGGTGGTTGATTCTGGTTTTGGTTATTGGGCTGGTTATGGTTTTGAGGGATTGGTGGATCTGGAATGGGTGGAATTGGTTCGTTGTAAGCTTGGTTTTGTGGTTCTTGATCAGCCATCTCGTTAGCTGCTTGTTCAAGGTCTTGAGCAACTGTTGATGACTGAGCTCTAGCTTTCACAGCTGAACGGAGAAGAACGAGATTCTGTCGAGCAGTCTTTTCAATCTCTGGATCAAATAAGAGCGGTGGTGATTTCTTTGAAAACCTAGTATGCATGCAACTCGAGAATCACCTGCACACAGACAAACAAGAAACCGAGCGTAATACTGAACGAAACAAATAAAAGACAAACAAAAGGAAATATTTTTGGATTTTTTTTTTGAATTTTTAAGAAAAACAACTAACTAAACTAAGCGCACCGATTCCCCGGCAACGGCGCCATTTTGATCGATGTCGTAAGGTCGGTCAAAAATATAGTGAAAAATGTCCTATTCACCTTTAACTAGTAAAGGGTAAGTAGGGTGTCGAATCCACGGGGAATCAGTGGAAAGTATGAAAGCTCGTTGTTTTAATTATCATCTAATTCTAAACTAATTGCTTTTTGCAGTTGTGAGAATGATTGTGAAAACAAAAATAAATTAAAGTTGTAAACAATAAGGAGAGAAAGGGCCAATCTCCCGTTTTCAGGTTATGCAGAAAATCGGGTTACTTAGTTACTACCAGTTGGAAATCACATAGACATGATTTTATAAAACTTGTTTTGATAAATAATTAACGGATAATATATTTGATTGCAATGATCCACGATCAAAACCGAAAGATTGATGCAAATGAATAGTAACCCAGTTAATTACCAATTTAAGATTTCATAAACATAATCCAGTTCAATGATCAAAGGTTTAAAACAATGACATCCTAGAATTTAATCCTGGTTGTTGATGAACAAACCAAATAATTGATGAACAAGAATGATTACGATAATAAAAATTGTTTAATCGAAAAAAATAACAATAAGATCGACTAACCGAATGATTAATTAAATCTCAATCCAAAAAGTTGTAAACAAAAGCAAACCCAAAGTTCTAACACAAACCCTAGCCCCGGAGATGATCACGGGACGACTAGCCGCTCATGATGTTCGTGCGATCCTCAAAAGCTCGGTAGAATGTTGAAGGCATGATTGACTTGGTGTTTGTGATTGTGGACGGATGATGTTGAGGATGAATGATGAAGATGTTCGGCTGATTTTTTTCCCAAGCCCCCCACTTCCAGTCGATGCCCCCTTTTGTATTAGGTTAAACCCTTTTATTCACCTAACAAGTCACGTGCCACTCCCTCATGTACGCCGTCACCTACAGTTTATTTCATGTAGTTTAATTGTGTGAACCGTAAACCTCAATTACAACCGTAAGCCTCAATTACAATATGCTGTTTCTTTTAGTGGCCACATATTACAAACCGTAAGACACGGTTTTCCGGCCGTAAACCGCATGTTGATGTTTCTGTTTCCCCACATGAATTATTCCTTCCCCACATTCCAAGAAGTAGTAATAATGTTTCTCACAAGGTCCAAGAACCCCCATGTTCACGTGAACATCAACAAGATCAGCCGCTTCTTTATATGGTGATGATTGAGATGTGATTTTGTTCCTTTTTCATCGATTATCTTATTCCCACAAAGAAACCAAAGACCAAGATTTCCCAAAAATCAACCCTCTAAGTATTCATGGATGTGAATATGTGATGATGATGATCAATGCTATTGACTTTATTTCCCTATCTCTCACGTGATTTGTCAGCCCAACAAGTCTCATATGTTGTTTGCTAAAATTGCATGTGTAGGTTCAATAGAGCAATCACACATATGATGTCTGCATGTACATGATGGATGATGCTTACTGAAATTGATGAGAACCTCCATGTTGACCGCCACTCCCTCTAGTCTTCATGTGAAAGTTGTTGCTGCCAATAGCGATGATAATCAAGAAGTAGTCTTGATTTAAGAGTTGAAAAATAATAATATATGGCTGCCAATCTTCGATGATGTAAGGATTTTTTTTTTTTTGAAAGGAGAATTTAATTAAAAAAACAAACGCCCACCTCAAAACGAGGAGGCCCAAACACAAAAAACACCCCAATTACATATTTACAAAATTACGCCAATCTTCCCAACTAACTACACTTCCTTTCGATCTAGTGCTATACCAAAAAAATCCAAAAGACTTGATTTCCCGAATAATCCCCTCCACTTTAATTTCCTTGTTATTGAATTTGAATTCGTTCCTAGCCTTCCAAATAACCCAACAACCAATCCTTATAATGCCTTGAATCACTGCTTTTTCCTACCATTAACCCCAATATCTTCGTGTAATTCAAGGAGGTCCTTGGTCGAAAAGGCGAAAAAATTCGGTATTTTACACCACAAGCTAATTAAGGCCCAAATCATAGACGTAAACCCGCAAGAAGAGAATAAATGCTCCGCCGTCTCATCCGCATCTCCGCATAGAACACAAGAGTAATCTTCAGCAACAATGTTTCTTTTTCTAAGGGCGTCCATAGGGGCCAACTTATTCAACCCGAGCCTCCAAATAAACACGTTACACTTCCAAGGGATCCACTTACATTTACTCGGCCAATAATCTGCAGGAATCTCATATTTTCGGATCAAGGCGGACTTCACCGAACCGACGCAGAACTGAGAATCCGCAGCACCGGACCAGAGCCATCTATCTTTAACATCCTTTAATTCCACGCTGTGCAGAATGCTACAAAGATCAATCAACTCATCGATTTCCTGACCTACCTCCAGCGAACGCTTCCATTTCCAATCATATCTGGAGTTACTGCTTCCCAGTAAGATTCTTTCATTTATAAAACAGTCTTTCTTCTCCTCAAGCTCGAATAAAGCAGGAAACCGGAACTTTAAGGGACCGATACTCAAACAGGGGACTAACCAGAACTGAAAAGACTTCCCGTTCCCCACTTCCCCTACAAAAAGACTTTTTACCGGTTTGTTATCCAGCACCGTGTTCTCTACCAGCTTGATAATATTGCACCACACCCCTCCCAAAGATTTTCTAACCGGAAAATAATCCCATCTATTTTTTGTTTTATGCGCCGCTTCTATAACTTTGACCCATAATTTTTGTTTATCATCTAAAAACCTCCACCCCCATTTAGAGAGTAACGAAGTATTTATCGTTTTGAGCTTACAAAGCCCCAAACCACCTTTATCCAACGGAAGAGCCACCCGATCCCAAGCCGCCCAATGAACTTTGTTGCTCGAAATATCTCCTCCCCACAAGAAATTCCTAATTTTAGATTCCAAGTCTTTGATAACTTGAACCGGAGCTTTGTATAACGAGAAGTAGTAACTTGGCAAACTTTCTAAGACCGACTTAATTAGGGTAATTCTCCCTCCCATCAAAAGCGATACCGCCTTCCATTTCGCAAGTCTCGCCTAAAAAATTTCATATACCGGTTTCCAACTGACAACCCTATTCATGTTAGCCCCTACGGACAAACCTAGATACCGAAACGGAAAAGCCTCCGCTTGGCACCCAATTATGTTCGCCATATCATTTAATTCCCCATAGTTGACTCTAATCCCTAGCAAACTGGACTTAGCTAAATTGATCTTCAAACCTGAACAAAGATGAAAAACCCGAAGAATACGAACCACATTGGTAATATTAGCCCTTGACCATTCCCCCATAATAATTGCATCGTCCGCGTAAAGCAAATGTGACACCATCGGGCCATTCAAAGGAGTTTGAATTCCCACCAGCAAACCTTCATTTTTCGTTTTCTCCAACATATACGATAGAGCTTCCATAACCAATATAAACAGAAACGGGGAAATCGGATCACCCTGTCTAATCCCTTTAGAGCATTTGAATTCGAAAGTAGGCGCACCATTAACAAGAACGGACGACCTAGCCGATTCCACACATCCTTTGATCCAATTGCACCATCTCGACGGGAAACCCATTTGCTCCATAATTGAAATCAAAAACTTCCAATTCACGTTGTCGTATGCTTTTTCAAAATCAATTTTTAAAAAGAACACTTTTTTCTTCGACTTTTTACTCCAATTATACAACTCATTAACAATCAGCAGACCATCCAGAATATAGTTACCTTTCAAAAAAGCCGACTGAGATTCCGAAACCACCGACCCAATAACTCCTTTCAGTCTATTCGCAAGAACCTTAGAGACCAACTTGCTAACTACCCCAATAAGATTAATAGGCCTATAATTTTTCAGATCCACCGGGTCTTTAATGTTAGGAATAAGCGATATAAACGACGAACTACATCCCTTACTAAAGCTCCCATTAACAAAAAAATGGTCAAAAACTTTCACAAATTCCGACTCAAAATGATGCCAAAAAACCTTGATGAACTTAAAGTTAAATCCATCCGGCCCTGGCGCCTTATCATCACCACAGTCTTTTAACGCACACTTAATTTCCGATAAAGAAAAAGGCACCACCAGGCTCTCCTTGTCAGCTTCCGGCAAAAGACGAGCTCCTTGATAAACCAACCCCGGTCTATTAGTAATCTCTTCCGAAAATCTACTCCTAAAGAACTTCAGAACTTCCAACTTCACCAGAGACGGTTTGTTAACCTAACGCGAACCAATGAATAAGCCCGGAATACCGTTAACCGCTTTCCTAGCATTGACATGAGTATGAAAAAACCTAGAGTTTTCATCTCCTTCCAATGCCCACCTCGTTCTCGATCTTTGTTTCAAATCCAACATTTTACCCCTCTCAATCTCCAACAATAATTTCTTATTCTCCAAATATGCCCATTCTTCCTCTTCCGACGACTCCCTAGACTCCATATTACTTTCCAGATCTTCCAATTCTTCTAAAGCCCTATTAGCTGCTTCCCCTTCTTTCTTTTTCATCTCATCTCTCCAAAGTTTAATACCCTTTCTAATGACCGCTAATTTCTGAATCAGAACTAAATCTGGGGGACCAGTGACATCAAAACCCTCCAACGACTTATCAACAGCTTCCTTGTACCCTTCTTTCTCCAACCAAGAGTTAAAAACTCTAAAAGGTTTAGCTCCAAAGTTTCTTAACTGAGAAATTAACACAATCGGCCCATGATCTGAATAACTAGCTGAGAGAGCCCTAAAAGTAGCATCTGGCCATCGATTAAAAAACTCCGAGCAAACCAAGAATCTATCAATTTTGCTCAACTTATTTCCGTTTCCTCTGATACAAGTGTACCTTCTTCCTTTGAGGTCATACTCAATTAGGCCCGAATTAAGAATAAAATTATTAAAGTTCGAGGCACACAAGTTATTAAACCTGGAATTTTTCCTCTCGCTTGGACCCCTGACCGCATTGAAATCCCCTCCCACAACCCACATACCAGAAAGATTCTCCATAGCAGCCAAGATCTCGGTCCAAACCATTTGCTTAGCATTTACCGATTGCGGAGCATAAACGTTAATCACGTTTAACGCTAAACCACTCCCTTTAATCTTACCACCAACTATAAGAAAATGCCTGTTTTTAACCACTGACAAAGCATCGAACTTCCCAGGATCCCATATACTTAAGATACCTCCCGACAGACCCACGGAACTGACAAACTCCATACCATATTCCCCATTCCCCCAGAATTTGGCCAAATTAACACTAGATAAGTTCTCCTTCTTAGTTTCTTGAATTAACAAGAAATCGATATCTTGGATCTGCTTCAACCCCCTTATCCACCCATCCTTAACACCCCCACCAATACCACAAGCGTTGATAGACAAAAAATTCATGGGATAACTGCATTATTACCTTCTAAGATGATCGCCTCCTCAACCAGAGAGCTGTGATTCCTCAGATTGACTCCGACACAATTGCCAAGAAAAATCGTAGCGTCGAATTCTTTCAGAATTTCACTGCCTTCGTCCTCCACAGCACCTGATACCTCCTCCGTCCCGATTCCAATATGCTGTGAAGTCTGACTGTTATCCTTTCCCCCTCTCCCATCCCCACCCGAAACACTACCGCTTTTATTCAGGTCAAGCTGTCTTCTGTCGCTCTCTTCCACAACCTTCCCCAAAAAATTACCCTCTTTATCTTTATCTCCTTTGGGCCGGCCCAGGTATCCATAACTCTCAAAAGAATCCTCCGTGTCCAACCGAGTTCTTTTTTTGGGCCTAGAGTGCTGTTCTGGGCTAACACCAATGGGCTTACACTTATGCTTATCCTTAGCAATATTAAATGGCTTTTTCCTAGAATGATTCCTCTCACCAGAAACCGAGGAGAAAGGAAGATTCCCACCAAAAATGTCTTGGGACTCAAGTCTGCCCGCCGCATTATCCACCTCGAGACAAGGGATATTCCCCTCATTTCCCGTATTCCTTTGATTCTGAGACCCCGACTCATCAACTTCTTCCCCCGCTTTTTCTGACTTTTCGTTAACCGATTTCTGTATATCAGCCGACACGTCATCTCCGATACTATCCTTCGGCCAGTCATCTTCCGATAAACAATCAGGCACCCATTCATCCCGCTCTTCTAGGATCCAAATTTTGTATTTTTTATTTTTCCACTTTACCGTAGCTGAATCTGAAATTCTATTACCATGATCAACAAGGATTCCCACGTAATTCACCGACAGGTTATTATCCTCCAAAGACAGCTGAGATTTTTGGATCACCTTCCCAAACAGACCCGCAACGTCGTCAAAAACCTTATTTTCTGCTAGGTGGAGCGGCATCCCGTGGAATTTAAGCCAGGCCACCCTTTCATACTGCATGGATTGCCCAGCCCACATGTCGACCGCCGAGAACCATTTCCTCCAAACACTAACGTTCAACAGGAAATCCGCCGCATCAATGTCGTCTTCAAACGAGATTAACAAACTAAGCCCGCCAAGGTAATGGATGTTGAACCCGGCTATTCCTGCCTCACCAAGAACTGTCTTCATCTTCGTTATAGCCAGAATATCTAAGGCTCTACCAACCACGGCTCTCCCTTGGAGATAAAAAAAAAGCACTAGTTTCACTATGAACTTCAATCGTCTTCTCCGAGGCCTCCCAACCACTGTATCTGTCTCCCGTCTTCAACATATCTACAAACGATACCCCCTCTTTCACCCATCCATTATTGACACTCTTCCTGACATTCAAGTCTTCGTCTCCATCGGACGGCTGATCAAACACCACTGGCTTTTTACCTTTCTTTGAATCTTGTTCTTCTTCAACCCATAGTTCCGCATTTTCCACCGCATATTTAGCAATATTCACCCGAAGATTACAACCCCCCATCTTCAAACCATTCAGAACTCTTTCCGTTTCCCTTGCGTCTTTCACGTTTCTGAGTTTCAGGAACCCGAATCTTCTACCCTCTTTATCCTTCTTTCTCGCGATGTACATACCTGCCACTTCTCCGCAACCAGCCACGAAGTCAGCCACGTCCCATGGCCTACACCCCTCAGGAAGATTCGTGATATAGAACTTCGTAATATTCCCCTTCGAATCCATGTTTCTTCGGTTATTTCTGCCTTTCTTACGACGGTGATGGGGATCCAACCAAGGCCTTTCCTCTTCCATGTGACGGAGCAGAACACAACCCGGGAAGCGAATGGAATGAGGGATATCTCAAGATAGAAAAGCAGGTTAGGATGGCTTCGACAAACAGTATGTGTAGCCGGTTAAACCTCCACCTCTATCCCAATGACCCCTCCTTCGTCGAGCACCCGGCGGAGTGTTCTCCCAAGAACACACAAACCCTAGATCCGGCCCCAGATGGCGAATGGAAGAAATGACAGTATTGTTAGCAGGCAAGGTCAAGCCGGAGAGGAAAGGCGACCTGACGCGCAAACCCTACAGCCACTGCTTCGTCGAGCCTATCCGGCTGCCGGAGAATGTAATAAAGGCTTATGTTATAGCGTAAGTTGTTGTAACAAAGTTGTAGTGTTCCTATACATGGAATAAGTCGATGATGTAAGGATTGATGGAGTATTGATGTTTATTATCTTGTATTTATCAAGACAATTAATGCCCTTGACATTTTTTTATTGCTTCTTCCAATGTCTGATGATGATTTATTAGATATCCTCCTCACATGAAGTAATGATGTTCCAATAAAATCACTGCTCCCAATGTTTTAAGTAATGACACAATGGCCCCTCTACTTTAATCTTTTATGTTTCTCGCACATCTAAGCTGCATCTTGATTCGAAACACGTCCCGAACATCGCCAATTGCCACACTTATCCATCTCGCACATTCCGCTTTCTCTCTAACTCCGTAACTTCACCAAATTACGCGTTTTACCTGCAAACATATAAACACTCACAGTAAACCTATTCAAAGCATATAATCACATCAAACCGCACAAAACATGTAAGATAAACCCTTAAACTCTTATATTTCACACTCTCCATCAACCCTCGACTGCTACAACAGCCCCCATATATGATGATGAAGAGGATACTATATCATCAGATGAAGATGTAAACGAAAACGATATTGAGAGGTGGAGTTGTGATTTCAAGACACTTGAATATCACATTTCAAGATACAATGGGGAAAAATAATTAAGAGAAATATTGCTGAGATTTTGGAGCTTCCAAGACAAGATCTAAAACAAATGATTGATATTAAAGAAGGTCTTGATAATTCAAAGATGGTGGATGAAGTAATTAAAGCAATAAAAAAACATCTGCAACCTGCTGAAGAGACCCCAAAAATGCCTGTATTTGATAAGACACCAAACATCGCCACGACAGAAACACAAGACAGCCAGGCATTCAACACTGAAAAAGAAAAAAACTGAAGGGGAGATGGTGAAGAAAAGTGGTGACCAACAAGGGGCAGTGATTGATAAAACGCCATATGAACAGCCACCAACTACATCTGGGAAAAACCTCTTGAAAAGTTTTGAAGAGGAAGAGACACCTAATAAACCCCAGGATGAAAACGCCATCAACACATCACCACCAAAAACGCCAAACATGTCAGATGTGCAGGAGAAAGGTGATGAGGAGAACACCCTAGACATTACAAAGCTGATGCAAGAAAATAAAATTTTAAACCCTGAAGAGCTACCTGGTGATGAAAAGCTGATAAAGATGATGAAGAAGATAAAAAAAAAAGAATGTGGCTGAAGAGGAGAAGTGAGATAAAAAATTGAGCAAGGCATGTTTGTCACCTTATCTAAGGAGGCATGTTTGTCACCTTATACATGAAAAGAGGACAACCCCTGAACATAACCTTTCTACATACATCTTCACTGGAATCGGCGATTATAAGTATGTACACTTCTCTCAAAATAAAACGCCAAACTTTCCATTCATAACGTTTACTTGAGAATATGCATGCAAAAACGATCAAAACGCCATGTATTATAATAGAATGAGTTTGTATAACTAAAACACCAAATGATGTTTTTTTAGAACTGAGTTGTTCAGGATGGGAGAATAGCTCAAAATAAAATGCCAAACTTTCCATTCATAACGTTTACTTGAGAATATGCATGCAAAAACAATCAAAACGCCATGTATTATAATAGAATGAGTTTGTATAACTAAACGCCAAATGATGTTTTTTTTAGAACTGAGTTGTTCAAGTTGGGAGAAAAGTTTCTCATGAGGGTGATCTGTGAGAGCATGAAACCAGGATTTCAAGCACACGTCTCAATTATTCTATGTTGGGCACTTATCCTGAACTATGAAGAAAGATACAAGGCTCATGAATCACCCTCAAGGTTATTCTGCACAGAATTACTGCTGGTAACTCTTTTGCTATATATAATTGATAAAATTATAACAGGACATTGTTGTGTTGCTTAATTATGTGGTACTCAATATTACAGAATACTCCAGAATACTACGAAACGACAACATAATATGCACGAAACAATGAATTCAACAGAAACATGGAAACTGTTCTGAAAAACACATGTTTCAAAGGAGACAAGAAACAAAAAAACCATCAATGATTATGAACTGGTCTTCGTGCCAATAATCTGGGAAAGACATTTCTATGTTGTCTGTTTCAACATGAAACACAAAAGAGTTGATGTATTGGACAACAGCGGTGTAGGGGATAACGTCGGCATCAAAAAAAAAGTATGAAGGATGGGTGGAAAAATTGGTAAGTATCTTAAAAAATTTCAATATAGGAACTATGTTGACAAAACGCCAAACTAATATATGCAAAAAAAATGTGAAAACTGTAGCACGGAGCTTTTGCAAACTACTTGCGTATTAAAAATCACCCAAAGCATAAGATCATGAGCAAGGCGAAGGTTGTGAGACAAAAGATGGATTGGAGGACAAAGTCTAACGTCATCGACTGTGTGATTTTCGCAATGAGGCATATGGAAACATACATGGGGGATATAGCTCGTTGGAGAAGTGGTTTGACAACAGAAGATGCCCCAAATCAACTCCAACAAAGACAGCTAAATGAACTAAGGGTAAAATACATTGGAAAAATCCTGTTTCATAGCGAAAATGAAAACATAAAACTACTGACAAGTTGTCTAAATACATTCATGGCTTTAGGGGGAGAAAAAATACGTAAATTGTTTGACAAAGCAGACGAGAGAATAGCACAAAGAATGTTAGAATATGTAGATTAGCTAAACGCCATGTATTTTAATGTTGACAATCGTGTTTTACTCTTTACATTATTACATCTACATGTTTGGTTGTGTGATCTACTACCGTATTTGTGCAAATCAAAGAAAACGCCATGATTAGAATAATTAACAAATAGTAACCATTTAAAACATAAACAACATTAAAAAAAAGGGTTAAAAAAAGTAAACTAAGGCAAGTAGAAAACTCAAAAACGCCAAATCTATAGGAAATCAATAAAATGCCATTAAAACATAAATGCCATTCGTAAAAAAAATTCTTTTTAAAAAAAACGCCATGAAAAACAAACATAAAGATGAAAACGCCATTAAAACATAAACGCCATTCATAAAAAATACACTTTAAAAAAAACGCTATGTAAACTAGCATAAAGATGAAAACGCCATTTATATTTAATTATTTTTGGGCAGAGGAATCATAACGCCATTGTTTAGCGAGAAGTGGACAATGACAATCGTACCCCGGCATAACAATTAGCGCTCCCTGCCACGTATTGGGCCAGGATCTGTTCTCACCGTTCTCACACTTTTCACCGTTCTCTCCTGATCCCGTTTATATATATATATAGGGAGAAGATCATGCGAGAACCACCTCTTATTGCGAGAACCGCGAGAACCAATGTGAACACAACCAAAAATGCCTAAAAATAGCTAAAAATCACACAAAATTTTTTTTTTTGAATTTTTCAATATTTTTTATAAAAAAATCGCTACTTTTCGAAGCCAAAATAAAAAAAAAAATTTGGCTTCGAAAAGTAGCGATTTTAACATAAAAAATATTAAAAAATTAAAAAAAAAATTTTAGATTTTTTTAGGTTTTTTGGGGTTTAGTTTTTAGCATTTTAGCTTGGGGGGGGGGGGGGGTTTAGGTTTTTGGGGGGTGGGGGAGGGGGGTTTAGGTTTTTTTTTGGGGGGGGGGGTTAGTTTTTTTTAAAGTTTTTTTTAGGTTTTAGTTTTTAGCATTTAGCTTGGGGGGGGGGGGGGGTTTAGGTTTTTTTTTGGGGGGGGGGGGGTGGGGGGGTTTAGGTTTTTTTTTGGGGGGGGGGGGGTTAGGTTTTTTTAGGGTTTTTTAGCTATTTTAGGTTGTGTTCACATTGGTTCTCGCGGTTCTCACAATAAAGGTGGTTCTCGCATGAGCTCCTCCCTATATATATATATATATATATATAAACAAAAACTAAACTAAATAAAGAAACAATCATTCAACGTCATAGATCATAGCAATGAAGGCCTAGAGTTGTGTCTCTATTCAAGTGTTGTTGATTGTCGGCACAAGTTGTGCATTCTAGAAGTTTTCTTGAAACACCATCTCTGCCCTGGGATACGAGACTAGAACACCTCTAAAGTCTAGCTGACTTGTGATCACATTCATTAAGAAATGTAGATACATTAAGAATGGTCGGTTAGAGTATAAGTTGCTTACAAAGTCTCTCCTTAGATAATGAGAGTAGTTGTATGGAACGTTGTGCACTATTGTATGCACAGGTTCCATGAGCTTGTGGAGATTTCGTTAAAGTTCACGGTCTTTTTTGAGAAGCATATTCCAAGCTGAGTGACCAAGAACTACCATGGCTAGATGAAACCAGACTTTGCTATCTGCCTCGTAGGACCAAACACTCTACACCCCATGTTCTAGAGGGTATTCTCCAACTCCTAGAGTGTGAACGTCAGCATGTCGTTATCGTCGTGGAGGTGAAGTGCATCCCCTGATGGTGAAGTCATTCAGGATGATGGGTTTCTTCATCAGCCATCCAGCTATGGTGGTAAGCCTCCCCTCATCGAGAATGAGCCTAGCAAGAGAGATGAAAGTGACTTGTGGTGGAAAGAAATCTCCAAGTGGTTGTTATGTATAAGAGAAAGTTCAGATGCCATAAATGGTATCTACTAACTTTGAGATATTGTCCTCATTGCGAAGATCTGACGTCAAAGGAATAAAATGATGTTTAGACTTACATCTCTTCTCATTTATGATTTAGGCGGCCTAGAACTGTGAGATATGCAACATTTACTGTCTAGGTGTCGCTTATTTCTCTCTAAGGATGAATAAGCAATGAATGTTGTGAGAGAGAATGGACATAAATTTAATTTTGATCAGATTATCTGCTTTATGAAGTAAGCAAAGTCTCAAGAGTCGATTTCTTAAATGATTTTATCCTATATATTTATATATGTATACGTATTAAAAAAACCAACAGATCAATGAGAAAAAAGAATGTTTGTACACAATGATTTGGTTCGTATGATATGCATGCATGAAAGACATACTTTGAAAAAATCATTTTCTGATGATTTACCAGATTTCTGTTGTTTTTGTCAGAAATCTGATGATTTTACCAGATTTCTTATATATTTATCAAATTTTTATGAGACATTAAAATTTTCATCAGATTTCTGATTTTCCTTCAGATTATTAGAGTTTTGTTTGCTTTGGGAAAAAAGTTGTTTTTGATGTTTCTTCATATTTCATGTTGACCATTCCCAACTTGCTGATTAAAATATCGTGTCTTTTCTTATCAAGAGGTTTTTGTGAAAATATCAGCAATTTGGTTTTCTGTTGGAACAAAATACATTTCTGTATTACCTTTCTCCACATGATCTTTTATGAAGTGATATCTGACGTTGTTATATTTTGTTCTTGAGAGATGAACTGGATTTGATGTTATCGCAATAGCACTCTTTGAGTCACAAAGTATTGGAATTTTCGTCAGATCTACTCCATAGTCTCTGAGCTGAGTCTTCATCCATGGAACTTGTGAGTTGCTTGCCGCAACTACATATTCTGATTCTACTATGGATATGGATACACAGTTTTGCATTTTGCTTGCCCAACACACCAATTTTTCTCCTAACATCTAACAAGCACCAAATGTGCTTTTTCTGTCAAGTTTGCACCCTGCATGATCTGCATCTGTATGTGCTATCAAGTATAAATTTGTGACTTTAGGATACCATAAACCTAGATCAGATGTTCCTTTGAGATATTTAAAAACTCTTTTGGCTGCTTTTAAATGAGACTATTTAGGATTACCTTGGTATCTTCCTAGAAAACAAGTTGAAAACATGATGTCTGGTCTACTAGTTGTTAAGTATAACAATGATCCTATCATTCCTCTGTATGTTTTAATATCTACATTTTTACCATCAGGATCAGAATCTAGTTTGTTTCCTGTGGCCATTGAAGTTTTTGAAGATGAGCAATTTTGAAGTGGCTATTTCTTTAAAATAGTTTTGACATATTTTGATTGACTCAAAAATATATCTTCATTATGTTGTTTTACTTGAAGTCCTAAAAAGAAACTTAATTCACCCATCATGCTCATTTAAAAAATGGTGGTCATTAAATTTTCTAACTTTTTGCAAAATTTTATATTAGTGGATCCAAATATGATGTCATCAACATATATTTGAACCAACAAAGTCTGCCCTTTGTGAATTTTAAGAAACAGGGTTGTATCAATTGTACCTTTGGTGAAGCTAGAATTGATTAAGAAGTGTGAGAGTGTTTCATACCATGCTCTAGAAGTTTGATTCAAACCATGCAAGGCTTTGTTAAGTTTGTAAAAACGTTTTGGAAATTTTGGATCAACAAAGCCTTTAGGTTGTTGAACATACACTTCTTCTTCAATGTTACCGTTTAAGAATGCTAATTTTACATCCATCTGATAAACTTTGAAATCTTTAGATGCTGCATAAGCAGGGGAAATTCTGGCAGCTTCTAAGCTTGCAACTGGTGCAAAGGTTTCATCATAATCTATTCCTTCTTGTTGACAAAACCCTTTGACCACTAATCTTGCTTTATTCCTTGTTATGACTCCTTGTTCATCAGATTTGTTTCTGAATACCCATTTTGAACCAATAACAGATTTGTTGGTTGATCTGGGTACCAGGTTCCACACTTGACTTTTCTCGAATTGGTCAAGCTCTTCTTGCATTGCTTGTACCCAATCTGAGTCACTGAGTGCTTCTGTTAGGATCTGGAATGGCGGTTTAGACGGATGTTTGGATAAGATAAAGCTAGTTCAGTAGAAATCTCATAAGAATAAGCAAAATTAGAAGATTCCATTTCATACCGAAAGAGCATACATCATTTTATAAGCTGGAGAGAAAACTGAGTTCTCTCCAGTCGTTGCCCAAAACTTATGAACTTTGAACACATGACTTCCTATTTATAGACATGAACTTTGGGGCGGATGACCATTTGGAGCGGATGACTCATCCGTGCGGATGAGTCCTCATCCGTGTGAATCAGCACTCGTCCTCTCCAAAGGTGTCGTCCTCTTGAAAGTGTCGTCCTCTCGAAAGTATCATATGTTCGTATCTCACTCTAAACTATACAATATTCAACACACGCTCTATCTAGCCTATTCGTACAGTGGCGGATACACACAATATGCACTAACAACTTCATTGACAGATTTTGGTTCTATTATGCTCAGAAATCCTGTATAGAGACATTCATAAGCAGTTGCTGAGCTTGTTCTGACACCTTCCTCATGATTACCAATTATATCTGATGGAGAATGTCCTTCTATCCATCTGCGGTGATTCTGAGAATTTATTTGATCACTGACTTGATCTGATGAAGTTCCACTTGCTTCCCCCTGACCGATGATCTGTTTTGAGTGAGATAGATCAAGCATTCTGACTTATGGTAGCGTTTTCTGAGGTATTATCAGAATTCTGATAATTTTTTCCTTGTATTTCTAATGTTGACTCTAGATTATCTGCAGGGTTAGTGTATGAATGATTTTTGAATTTTTTTATTGTAGTTTTTTTCCTAGTCATATCTTCGAAGTTCTTCTGTTAATTGGTTAAGAAGATGTTTAGAATTTTTTGGATGATTTTGTCTGTTGATTTCTTTAAGAATATCATCATAAATTTTTGTTTCTGATGAGTCATCAAAAGATAAATACAGACTTTCTCTTATTGTTTGGGCATTTATGACAAATACTCTGTAGGCCTTTGATACCATAGAATATCAAAGAAAATTTCTTTCAGCTTTCTGTCAAACCTTTCAAGACTATCAAAACCATTAAATATAAAAAAATCTACAACCGAAGGTGTGTAAAAATTTGATGTTAGGTACTCTTCCATTGATGATGTGATAAGGTGTTTTCTGATGTCATTTGTTAGTGATAGTTCTATTTTGTGTGAAACATGCATTCGCAATAGCTTCTGCCCAAAAGTATGCAGGCAGTTTGGCATAAGCAAACACTGTTCTTGCTGCTTCTACCAGTTTTCTATTTCTTCTTTCCACCACTCCATTTTGTTGTGGAGTTCTTGGAGTAGAAAAGTCATGAGAAACTCCTTTGTTAAGTAGGAATATCTCATGTTTTGCATTTTTAAATTTTGTTCCATTATCAGATTTGATTTTTCTGACCGTCGGTTTTAACAGATTTTCTATTTTTTTGACAAAATTTATGATCAGATATTGGGTTTCACTTTTCTTTCTCAAAAATTCCACCCATGTGTACCTTAAGTAGTCATCTATGATGACTAAATATATTTCTTTCCTGATAAACTTCTTGTACTTACAGGTCCACATAGGTTCATATCCATAAGTTCAAGATTTTGTGAAATTGAAGATTCAATCTTGGTTCTATGTGAGCTTCTTTTTTATTTGCCAAGCTCACATGCTTTACAAATTTTATACTTTTTGAATGAAATAAATGGTGAGCCTTTTACCAAATAAATGGTTTAGATTTTTAAAGTTTAAATGGGCTAGCCTTTTGTGCCATAGCCAACTATAACTTTTGTTTTTCTTTTGAAAATAGACAAAGCTGAGAATGTTCAACGTCTTCTTTGAAATAGAATTAGTATATTGATTTTCTGATTCTTTTTCCACTTAAATAAACTTTGTCATCTTCTAAACCAACCAATAAACATCTTTCAGGTAAAAAAGTTACCTTGAAGCCTTTATCAAAAAAATTGTCCACAACTTAGAAGATTGTATTTCAAACCTTCCACATAGGCTACCTTTTCAAAGGTAAGTGATCCACACGCAATGCTACCATATCCCAATGTTCTTTCCTTTACACCATTTCCAAAAGTTACTAATTTACCAGTTTTTCTTTGTAGTTACTAAGTAGGCTCCTGTCCCTAGTCATGTGCTTGGAGCTTCCTGAGTCATAATACAAATCTACTGCACATGATGGTCCTGAAATGGAAAGGTTAGAAATTCTTTGGTACCTAAACTTGTTTGGGTATTTTTTTCTGATAAATAGATATTTGTATTTTTCTCATTTTCTTCCTCAGATGAGATGTTATCATCAGAATTTCTATTAAATGCTGAGTCATTTACAGATGGTTTGTGTTTTTGAAAGATGTTGTTGAATTAATCTCAGTATTTCAACACACATACAATCCTATTTATCTAAGTTTTCTGATGATTTGGATTGTGATGGAGGATTAAAAGATCTTTGAAATTTTGTTTGAATTCGTTTTTTTATTTTCTAAGTAAGCTTGTTTTGACTCATATTTGTTTTTTTGAACTCGATCTTGAAGAGAAAGATAAACTATCAGAGTTTGCAGATTTGCAGGATTTTGCATCAGATTCTAATGTTAGTTTATCAGAATTTGATACATATGCTTTTACAAATGTGGTGGGATATTTGGTGCTAGTTTTTTTGTATCCCAACCCTTCCCCTCTATGTTTAGGTGTAGCCTTTAAGAAATTAATGAATTCGTTTGCTTGTTGAAAATCTTTAAGTTGATTTCACTTTCATGAATCTTTTTATACAAAGTTTTTCTTTCCTGCTCGCAGAATTCAATTTTTGCATCTTTAGTTAAACTTTCATCAAGAAGATACTTATTTTTTACTTTGGTTTCAGCTAGCAACCTCTGCAATTCGTTAGATTTTTTGTTCTCTGCAATTTGTTTTCGTTGCGGATATTTAAAATATGTCATAAGTTTATTTAATTGATGTTTCAAATCTAGATTGCTTGGAGTTAGTTTGTTTTCTAATGGCTCTGATTCTTCATCTGATATTCTTGCCATTGGACAAAAGTTGGCCATTTCTTCTTCATCTTCATCATCATCAGATGAATCATCTATGAACTAGGTATCTGTTCTAGCAATCAGACTAATTTGTTGTTGCCTTATGGCTTCCTCCAGTTTCTTTTCGTAGTAAGAAACATCCTTTAACTTCTTATTCTTGCACTCTGATGCGTAGTGTCCCTTTTGTTTACCTTTGTAGCACACCACTTCTGTTTTTTCCTTTCTCTTTGGATTTTACTTTCATCCTTCCTCTATCACTCTTTTGATGCTTGTTACTTCCTACTCTCAGCCTTTGCTCAAATGTTTCTGTAAGCAATGCTATAGCTTCAGCAAATGCAGAAAAATCTAATGCAGTATCAGAATTTTCGGATTTTGAGTTTTGGGTGTGTGAGGACTGAGGATCTGAAGTTGTGACTCTTTGTGTGTTGGAGATGAGAGCTATGGGTCCTCCTCTTTATGTTGAATTCTCATAAATTTCTTCCTCTCTTTGGACTAGGATACTATAGAGATCATGTAGATTTAAACCACCTAGTTCTAAGGTGGAGGCTAAAGTCATGGTTAGACTTCTCCACTCCCTAGGTAAGGCATATAGAAATTTGACATTCCTTTCATCGTTTGACTTTTCAACACCAAATTTTTTAAGTTCATTCGGTATTTTTGCAAATCTGTTGTAGCTTTCTAAAGAATTTCACTTCGGAGACTCTAAAACCTCTCATATGATGAAACACAATTTGTTCTTTTGTTTCTTTTCATTCTTTCTACTCCTTCACAAAGATTGTCCAACTGATCTCATATTTCTTTTGCAGATGCACATGCATCTACTTAAGAGAATATGTCATTTGGAAGTGCCATTATCAGGAGTGATTTGGCCCTTTTATCAGCTTCCACCAATGCCTTGTCCTCATTGCTCCAATGACTTTCTTGTTTTGGAGCCCAAGAGACATGTATTGCTGGAGTTTGATCAGTTTCTGGAACAGCTGGAATTTCAACATGGGGAATATGTGGGCCTCTCTCAATGGATTGAGACAGAACTCGATTATGTCCATTACGGAAGTTGATCATCCTTATTCTCCATTAGAAGTACTCCACCCTGACCAAAGTCGGAGGCTTTAACATAGACCCGATTTTGAATGCATTGTTCCATGTTTGAAAGTTTGCTATTTTAGTTAAAAGTGAAGTTTGAAAAACAAAGTATCAAAAAGAGATACTTGAGCAGTTGATCATTTAGAAAACAGGTTATTCAATCTGCTCTAATACCAATTATTGGTCCGAGATAACAATGTTTTAACTAAACTTGGCAAGTGATTTCAACAAATATGAAAATAATGTGCGGAACTAGAAATCAAACTTTCAAGAAACAGAAATATAGAATTTTGATGTTTTATATCACTTTAAAAAGCTTACAAGGTGATTGTGAGGTTGTTGACTAGTACGAACAAATACTTAAAGAATTTTGTGATGAAGTGAAGTGGAGTTTTGTAGTATGTGATAAATGCTAAGCTTGACTCATTTTCCCTTCGGTGTAATGTTCTCTATTTATAAAGAATGCGAGTTATGAATAAACATTTGTTTATTCATACACTTGGTTGTGAAAAGTGGCTTTTTTGTCATATTCATTGAATCTATTCATGTCCACTAGTCACTTAGGAGTTCAGGACCTTATCTTTTTGTTAAGTTGCTTCATCAGAATTTTGATGAACTCCTTACCAGAAATCTGATTCTTCTTGATCATTAGATTTCTGATGATCAGATTTTACCAGATTCTAACGATAAATCTCAGATTTATCATTAGAAACATCATCAAATTGGTGTTTTCTGATCTTCCTTTCTTGATTGTGATCATTTTCTGGCCTTGTTGAAGATGATGTTCTTCTTTCTTTCGTTCAGTTTTCATGTATCTTCTTTCTCAAAGACCTATTGATTATGTCATATTCAGAATTGATCAGATTTTTCTTCAACACTTACAAAAAGTTTCCTAACAAACACAACAACATGGAGTTTTCCTATTGATAGAATTTCCAAATGATTCCAAACAACTTTAGGGTATTTATAAATAACAAACATAACTAACTTAACAAATTAACTAACGCAGACTAAATATTCTTTGACAGTAATTGTCCAACGGTGTTAGATGAGGCAGTGTAAGGCCGATGATGGCGGTGGTTCTATCAACCACCGAAGATGAATATGATGAAGGTTGTGCCGGTGCTGTTAAATTTAATCCAATAAAATCCGCTTAAAATTAACATGCTCCAAGATTTGATATTTCAAAAAGAACTTGCATTTCAGTAAATTTCATTCTTGGTATAGCTTTAGTTAATATATCAGCTTTTTGTAGATTCCTAGTGACATCGATCCAAGTAAGATCCAACTTAGGCGTCATCTACAACGCTACAATTAATGTTGCCTATGGTTTATCATGATTCACGTGCCCTCGGTTTAAAATGAAGGTTGCTTTTCATGTATTAAGCAATTATCTCCTCTACCACCTAAGGTGCTGACAAGTGGTATCGATCTGTGTAAGATCCAACTTCTATGCGCCATCTACAAGGCAACCGTTAATGCTCGCCGTGCAACATGAAGGTTGATTATTCACGGATTAAACAGTTATCTCCTCTACCTCCTAAGGAAGTTAACGAGGTGTTTTTTCACATAGGTTCACTATTGAGCTATACTTAGGGTTTATACAATAATTTCATATATATCTACAATTACAAGTTGGGTCTACATGACTCTTTTGTGACTAGTTGTGTTAGCCGGTGTAGCCACTAGGTGGATGCCACTTATCCTTTTTTTTATTGTTTTTTTTCCCATCTTAAGTTATCTATATATTTATATAGAAGCGACTTAAATCATGAAATATGCTGGGGTGCAGCGGTTTGGTTTTCTTTTCTAATACAAGAAATAAAAGATGTTCGGTTTCGATTCCTGGCAACCTTATTATTTTGTTTTTTAATAAGAAAAATGCATGGATTGGATGATACACATTTGCGTTAGTTTACGTTCTGACAGCGTTGCAACGCGTTGTACCCTTCTTTAATTAAAAAAGAAAACATTATTTTCTTACTTGCTTATTTAAATTCAGGTTGATTTACGTTTCGATGTAAATTTCTTTCACAAATAAGTTAGATCAAATATAATATGTTTTGTGTTTATTTTTGCATACTTTTTCAGTTGGTCTACATTTTGAAGTAAATTTTGTTTGGATGCGAGTCGGTCACATATAATACATTTTCATCTGACGGTACAATTTCGAGTTAGTTTACGATTTGACGCCGCTGCCACAACACGTTGGGAAATTTACTATTTCCATTACATCAGGGTACCCATTTTGATTCCAAAAGTTTTTTGGTGGAAATTTTTATTTACAAAATTGGTGTTATTATAAATTTTTTTTATCGAAATAGCGTTTTTGAAAAACTTGTTTGGTTCAAATATCTATTTATACAATTATTAGGGTGTCAATGCGATGCATCAAGAAACACTAACACTATTAATCACGTAACATGATAATTTTTCTTTAAATTTAAAAACAAAACTATAGTAGTACCATACTCAAATTAACGAAAAATAATATGTGGTTTAAAAGTCAACAATATATGGAGTACTTTTTATTAAAAAAAAGTATTAACATTTGAAAAAATTATCTCCATATAAAATTCATGGGGATAGTTGGTTTAAAAGTCAAAAATATATTTTAAAGAATTGTAACATATGTTTTAAAAGTTATACTTATATAAAGTGTTAAAATTTTATAAAATGTCTTTTTTATCCTTATTTAATATATATATATATATATATATAGGGTCAGGATTTAGGGAAAACGGTGAAATGTGTGAGAACGGTGAGAACGATTTTGGTGTTGACATGGGGCATTGATGCTAAATTAAACTAAGGGGTAATATTGTCAAAAAAAACTCACTCACATGAACTGGGTGTTCAAATAAAACGCATAAAAACACCCAATTCAGAAAAACGCCATGAAAATACCCAGTTAAAAACGCCATGAAACACTCAGTTCAGAAAAACGCCATGAAAATACCTATTTAAAACACCATAAAAACACATAGTTCATAAAAACACCATGAAAATACCTAGTTAAAACGCCATAAAAACACCTAGTTCAGAAAAATGCCATGAAAATACCTAGTCTAAAACGCCATAAAACACCCAGTTCAGAAAAACGCCATAAAAACCCAGTTCATTTTTTCGAAAAGTATATCAATATTATACTCGTTGGAAAGATAAAAAAAAATGAGTTTTATGGTGTAATTTTTTTCGAAAAATAATCACGTATAAAAAAGTTATTTTTGTTTAAATATGATGGGGGAAAATGACATGTGATTTGCATGTGCACCTTTGTTTGGATCTTCCTATTTTACCCCTCCTGGTAGTTCCAAGACCCCTGTTATATACAAAAATGCCACCGCATCAATCTCAGCCACAAACCACTAAGATCTTATGGCTGAGAATCGTTCTCACCGTTCTCACACTTTGAGGCGTTTTCTCCTGATCCTGTTCCTATATATATATATATATATATATAGTTAGGTTAACATACAAGAGCCCTTATCCTACATTACGTACGCGATCATCTCAGTCGTCAGATCTTCATCCCACATTGAAATCGCATGTTGGTTTTTTGTAACAATTTCGCATGTTGGTTTTTTAGTATGCGATTTCATCAAAATTACCACGTGCGAAATTGTTACAAAAAACCAACATGCGATTTCATCAAAATTATCACATGCGATTTCATCCATGTTATTTTATAACATGCGATTTCACATCGCGTACGTAGCGTACGTTAAGCCATTTTGTACAATACACTTTTTCTATATATATTACAATATAGTATAGATAATTACGAAAAATACATCAACATTTGTTTATTAAGTTCCAACCTATCTTTCTTGTCTATATCAACATTTTTTACACTTGCTTTTTTGTTATCTATATCAACATTTATCTAACTCAAGCCACATAGGATGGAAGGCGTGTATGAGCCTGGAGCCGAGGTGGTAAAAAGCCACCCGTGGGACATAACGCCGCACTGGCATTGTGTTGGTTCAGTTCTGTTTATACATGAGGGAAAACTTTAAAACATATCTGTTACAGCAGACAGTGCGTTGGAGAATCCAGTAATGGAGTTCGACATGCTTGTCATCGTGATCTGGTTCCTCCTTAGGGTGCTGACTGATGATGAGAACTTAGAAAACCGAAAAGGGGTATCGGCTTAGGAGAAGAGGTCGATGATGATTTTATGACTAATGGGGTGTGTCTAATTGTGTAACTGAGTAACCCCTTTACCTCCACATAATTCTCCTTATATAAGCACCCAGGAGAAAACCTAATTAGTTAATAAGGGTAATATGGTCCATCAACAATTACCAACTAATTATATAATAGGTTATTATATATTTTGATCTATATTATGTAAATGATTATAATGGCTATAGATTAAATATTAATACATAATATATTTAATCTTACATTCTCCCACTTAGCCGAGTAATCATTTACTATGAGTATTAGATAAGCCTAATCAGGAGTTAACACTCATTTTAGCCTTAAACAAGTACTATAGCAGAGAAATACAGCCGTTGAATCATTATGCGACTCAGGACCCCCATTAATCATACTATAGCCTTAATTTAAAACCTAATCGTTATGATCAAAATACGCATAAGCCCTTTGTTTGATTTGTAACTTTATTTGTCTATATGCCATTATACCGGTTGAACATATTCTAAGAGAAATACAAAATCAAACTGAGGAAATTTCATTAATCATAAAACATAAGCTAGTACAATATGCTTAAATAAGGTCTTTACTAAATCCCATATTCCGAACATGTTCTTCATAAACCTTAGGAGGGAGACCTTTAGTTATCGGATCCGCAAGCATATCTTTAGTACTAATATACTCGATACAAAGATTATTTTCCTCAACTCGTTCACGTACGAACAGATATTTTGTATCGATACATAAACCAGCTCCAGTTGAACTGTTACTGTTCGAGAAACTAACGGCAGCTGAATTATCACAATAAAGCTTCAATGGTCTAGAAATGGAATTAACGATTTTGAGTCCAGTGATCAGATTTCTAAGCAACATTCCATGACAGGTTGCGTTATAAACAGCAATGTACTCTGCCATCATTGTGGAAGTTGTGGTCAACTGTTGTTTATGACTCTTCCATGAGATAGGGCCGCCTGCTAACATAAAGATATAGCCCGAAGTGGATTTCTTGTCATCTTTGCAATTTGCAAAGTCAGAATCAGAATAGCCCACCACTTCTAAATGATCACTTCTTCTATAAGTCAGTGTATAGTCTTTCGTCCCTTGCAGATATCGAAGTACCTTCTTAGCTGCTTTCCAGTGATCTAGGCCAGGATTAGTCTGATAACGGCCTAGCATTCCAGCAATATAAGCGATATCTGGGCGAGTACAGACTTGAGCATACATCAAGCTCCCGACTACTGACGCGTAAGGTATCTGGCTCATTTGCTCCTTCTCAACCTCTGTTGTCGGACACTGGAAAGAACCGAAAACATCTCCTTTAACTACTGGAGCGACGGAGGGTTTGCACTGTTGAATGTTGTAACGTGTAAGGACACGATCTATGTAAGCCTTTTGGGACATTCCTAAGATCCCTCTGTGTCTATCTCGGTGAATTTCGATGCCAATGACGTAAGAAGCATCTCCGAGATCCTTCATGTCGAAGTTATGCGAGAGTAACCGCTTCGACTCAAGCAACATGTCTAAACTATTACTTGCCAATAGAATATCATCTACGTAAAGGACAAGTATAGTAAAGTTGCTCCCACTCATCTTGAGGTAGGTGCATTGATCCACTTGATTCTTCATAAAACCTTGTTTCTTCATGACTTCATCAAACTTGAGGTACCATTGACGTGATGCTTATTTTAACCCATAAATGGATTTCTTCAACTTACAGACTAGATGCTCCTGACCTTCAGATTTAAAGCCTTCAAGTTGTTTCATGTAAACATCTTCGTCCAAATCTCCGTTAAGGAAAGCGGTTTTAACGTCCATCTGATGTAACTCCAAATCAAAATGAGCTACTAGGGCCATGACGATCCTTAATGAATCTTTACGAGAGACAGGTGAAAACGTCTCTTGATAATCAATTCCCTCTTTCTGAGTGTAGCCCTTTGCAACCAATCTCGCTTTGTAGCGTTCAAGGTTCCCATTCGGATCCAGTTTTGTTTTGAACACCCATTTACATCCTACGGGTTTGACTCCGTTGGGTAATTCTACCAAATCCCAAACGTCATTTTTCTTCATGGATTCAAGCTCATCAATCATCGCTTTATTCCATTCAGAAGACTGATCACTGCTAATGGCTTCATTGTAAAAGATAGGATCATTGAGCTTTCCAGGATCCATTTCAGTCAGGTAGGTAACATAATCATCCCAATTAGCAGGCCTTCTTTGCCTAGATGACCTCCTGAGTGGATTATCGGGTTCAGCGTTGTCTTGGTGTTAAGCGTTTGATGTGCCTTCATTATGAGGTATAATAGGTTCTGATTGTAGAGGTAAATTTGGAGTTGGTGCAGTAGCTTCAGGTACAGTAGTTGCATTGGGTACAAGAGGAGTAATCGGAGTAATGGTAAGCGACGAGTCTCTCCCCCCGCGTCTTGTACTTCTTGCAATTCTTCGTAAGGGTTAGTACTGCTCCCACTGACCTTGAAATCCTCCAGGAACGCAGCACGCTTGGTTTCAACAATACGGGTGACGTGGGAAGGACAATAGAAACGATAACCCTTAGAGTTCTCAGGATACCCGATAAAGAAACAGGTAACTGTTTTAGGGTCAAGTTTCCTTAGGAAAGGATTGTAAAGTTTTGCTTCAGCAATGCAGCCCCATACTTTCATATATTTAAGACTCGGTTTCCTTCCTGTCCAAAGTTCATAAGGAGTTTTAGGGACAGACTTAGAAGGAACTCTATTGAGTATATGAACAGCTGCTTTTAATGCTTCAGTCCAGAGGAATAATGGTAAATTAGTGTTGGCTAACATACTGCGCACCATGTTCATAAAGGTACGATTTCTTCTTTCAGCTACACCGTTCTGCTGAGGTGTACCAGGCATGGTGTATTGGTTCACAATCCCCTGGCCCTTACAAAACTCATAAAATGGACCAGGAGCTTGACCCACATTAGTATGTATTCCATAATATTCACCGCCTCTATATGATCTCACAACTTTAATCTGACGATCTAATTGCTTTTCAACTTCAGCCTTATAATCTTTAAAAGTTGTAAGAGATCCAGACTTCTCCTTAATAAGATACAAGTACATGTAACGAGAATAATCATCAATAAAAGTGATAAATGAAGTATGTCCTGATATGCCAGCGATTTGGTAGGGACCACTAATGTCAGTGTGAATGAGTTCTAATAAATTAGAGCTCCTAGTGGCACCTTTCTTATTCGCTAATGTCATTTTACCTTTAAGACATTTGACACATGTTCCAAAATCAGAGAAATCGAGAGGAGGTAAGACTTCATCCTTTACGAGACGATTTAATCGTTCTCTTGAGATGTGGCCTAAACGTTGATGCCACAACATGGACGAAGTTTCCAAGTCTCGTTTCTCTTCCATCTTTGTGAGTGATTCATTAATATTATATGACAACAAAGATTTGGAAAAGTTATCTTCTAGTTCTAATCTATAGAGACCACCATCCAGAATACCAGTACCATAAAGAACAGAATCATAAAGGATAAAGAGTTTGCGATGACCATGGGAAACAATAAAACCGTCCATGTCTAACTTTGGTCCTGATACAAGGTTCCGAGTTACCTCAGGAACATATAAGGTATCATAAAGTTTAATACATAAACCAGTTTTCATAACTAATTGTAATGTTCCAATGGCCTTCACTTCTAATTCTCGATCATCCCCAACCTTAAGCGTTCTTTGGTTTCTTTCCAGCTTCCGGATTGAAAGGAATCCCTGAGTTGAATTGGTAACATGAACCATAGAACCAGAATCAAACCACCAAGAATTAGCAGGAACACTTAAATTATAGGACTCAAGTATCATAAAATAATCGTTACCTTTCTTAGCCAGCCACTCCTTAAAGTCAGGGCATTCCTTCTGCATGTGTCCTGTCTTTTTACAGAATTTGCAGCGGATACTGCCTAAGGAGTTCTTAGAGCTGGAAGGTGCACTTGTATTAGGATTAGGATTAGGCCTTTGGACTTTTGAAGCATCCTTCCTCTGATAATTGTTCTTCCTTTTCTTAGAATTGGAGGTGGTGAAGTTTGCAACATCAGCATGGCGATCCATCCTCATACGCTCTTCCTCCTGTACGCACATGGCGACCAGCTCACTCATCGTCCATTTGTCCTTCTGAGTGTTGTAACTGATCTTGAACGCTTCAAAGGACGAAGGAAGCGAAGTAATGTTGAAATGAACGAGAAAACCATCACTGATTTCCATTTCCAGCCCCTTCAGCTTATTGGCCATGTCATTCATCATCATGATGTGCTCGCGAATGCCGCTCCTCCCATCATACTTAGTTGTCACCAGCTTGAGAATAAGAGTACTAGCGTGTGCTTTAGACGTCCCCTTGAACTGCGCCTCCACAGAAGCCAAGTAGGTTTTAGCATCTTCAGAATCAGGAATAGCTCCCCTGATTGCATTGCTTATGGACTGCTTCATGAACATGAGAGACATGCAGTTACTCCTAGTCCACTTTTCATGAGTTAACTGCTGAGCAGCAGTACTTTGTGGAGTAAGGTCCGCTGGCTTATCCTCTCTTAGGGCATAGTCAAAGTCCAGCAGCCCAAGCGTAAGCATGAGAGCATCCTTCCATGCAGCAAAGTTATCACCAGTCAAAGGTGGAATCTCGCAATTTGGAGCTGATAGTGGAAATAAGATGAGCAAGTTATGATACTTAGGAAGAAGTTCTAATGTGATCTAAGGGCATGTTAAACTAAGGCAGGCATAAATAATGACCATTTTACATTATGAAGCCGTGATATTGTCTATTACTAACATCAAAATAATAGACTTAGCTAAAAATTCTACTTAAACGAAGACAAAACAACTTTGGCCAGAAGTGTAATCATTTAAGCATATGTGCAAAGTGGTTGTAATAAATCAGCTTTAGCCAGAAATTGAGACAATCACTTTAGTTATGCACTTGTTGAGTATGCCATCTATGAATGAATTAAATCAGCTTTGGCCAGAAATTAAGACATTCATGCTTATGATGCACACACAACATAGCTTTCGTAATACTTGAACGATAAGTAGATGTATCAAGTCAGCTTTGGCCAGAAATGATATATCAAAAAACTCATTCAAGTTAAGCCATTTTGGTTTTGTAAAACATTATCTGATTCTGATTAATTAACTAAGTAATTACAAAACCAATTATTTAATAGCAAACCACCCGTTAGCGCGGATCGAACTTGTGCGATCAATAATTCCTTGTGCGATTCACAAGTCTTGTGCGATCCACAAGTCTTGTGCGATCCACAAATCTTGTGCGATCCACAAATCTTGTGCGATTATGCAGTCTTAACTTGTACAATGTGCTTAATTAGTTGTACAAATCTTGTGCGACTGTCTTGTGCGATCAGATCATCTCTTATGTGATCTGATCTTGTGCGATTACCTTATGCGATCAGATCATATCTTATGTGATCTGATCTTGTGCGATCCAGTTGTTGTTTATTGTTATAACAACTGAAAATTCGAAAATTAAGAATTGTGATAGAGTTTCCTATTATAACATTGATCTAATTTTATCATAAAATTTCTAAAATCATAATCTGTTTATCTTACTAACAGATTTCGAAAAAACTTATTAGATAAAATAAGATCAAAATTAGGAAAACATTCCACAATTCAAAACACATTCCAAAACATAAAGGAAATTTTGAATTTTTAACTAAGAACTTGATGAACCCTAAATAAAATAACCTTAAACTTATATCCGAAATCTGGAAATAATTACACATTTAAATATGTTTCTCAAACTGATGATTTCAGAACAGTTATAACGAATCAATATATATGATCCGAGATGAATTGAACAGATCCGAGATGATATCTCGGATGAAAAAACCGAATTTTATTATGGTTTTCAAATCCTGTTTTCCTGCTTTAATCCAGATTTACGGATACAAAACAGAACTGACTAATCAACATATGCTCTGATACCACATGTTGGTTCAGTTCTATTTATACATGAGGGAAAACATTAAAACATACCTGTAACAGCAGACAGTGCGTTGGAGAATCCAGTAATGGAGTTTGACATGCTTGTCATCGTGATCTGGTTCCTCCTTAGGGTGCTGACTGATGATGGGAACTTAGAAAACCGAAAAGGGATATCGGCTTAGGAGAAGAGGTCGATGATGATGTTATGACTAATGGGGTGTGTCTAATTGTGTAATTGAGTAACCCCTTTACCTCCACATAATTCTCCTTATATAAGTACTCAGGAGGAAACCTAATTAGTTAATAAGGGTAATATGGTGCATCAACAATTACCAACTAATTATATAATAGGTTATTATATATTTTGATCTATATTATGTAAATGATTATAATGGCTATAGATTAAATATTAATACATAATATATTTAATCTTACACATTGTTCACGGTATTGGTAAATTGGCATGGAGAACTCCACGATTGGCAAACACAATCAAATGACTTTATACACATTGAATGCCATAAATATACTAGATCTACATGTTCAATCAACGACATAAACATACTTGATTAGTCGTGGATATTCAATGACATGATAAACATGTTAGAGCAACACAATACATGTACGGTTAGTAACTTACTGATGATATATATCCCAAGTATGCTACTTCGGTCAAATCCTTTACATGCTCGCAAGATGAGAAAAAAAAAAAGAAAACAATTAGAGCAGCTCAAGTAGATGTTGGAAAGGATATTGAACGAGCATTATGGTGGTGTTTGTTTTTTCAGATGCAAAGGTCTGTAGTCTGCGGACCACATCTGCAAACGTCTGCACGAGAAGAGGTGGACCAAATGTCTGCGTAGTGTAATAAAAAGAGCGTTTGATTAACTCACCTCTTTACCCCACATCTGCAAACTTTTTTTCCCTTTCTCTTCACCCAAACCCCTTTCTTCCACAAATATCAAAATGCTACCCAGAACAAAGAAACCCATTGAAGCCGCGATGAACACAACCATCCATAAGGGCAGGTACATGAGGGCCAGCCCGGACGACCACCCGAACGCCTTGCCTAAATCGGAGGCGGTGGCGAGATAGTTCAACTGCATCTGCGACACCGCCAAGACCTTCTTGAGCTCTGATGAATAGGCAGAGAAATCGAAATTGGTGCCGACGGAGAAGCTTAGGGATTTAAGTCAACCGATTGATGCTGCTTTGCTTGATGCCACCGTTGCCGCCTTCTATGGCACCGGATCTAAAGATGAGGTTTGTTCACAGTTGTTATCTATTTTGCTTGATTTTATACGAATTAAGAGTAATGTGATGCGATTTGTCACACCCCCAAAATACCACATGCGGAAACCCCCGCGAGGCGTGTGACGTACCAGGATCTAGCCATCAATCACATTGAACTCATAGGTATATTTAAATAAAACTTTCATTTATAAACATTAAGTGTTACACGTTACAAATAATTTACAGTATACAGCGGAAGCATAATTCATTCGTTAATAGTTTATAAACCACATGTAAAAACCATTAGTCTTGTGTTGCGATTCCATGTACCTCGACCCATGACCACTCCAGCATCCCAGACAGCAAGTTCCAACGATATGCACCTAAAAGCCTACAAGGCATGTAACAACGAATCAACAACAAAGTTGAGCGAGTTCACAGTTGGTTGTTTAGTTATAGCATTAGTTTCATAAAACATATGTTCGTTTTGTAAACCTTGTATCGTATTAATTCGTATCGCGGTCTCCCAGACATGTTTGCGAAGATTAGTGGGGGCTTCCCATGTGTATCGTATTAATCCGTATTGCGGTTTCCCAAACATGTTTGCGATGTTTAGTGGGGGCTTCCCATGTTGTATGTTACTAGACTAGTCGTATCCGTACGTGCCCTTCTTGATCCAAGGACCGTAGCAAGTATGAGTGTACGTAGGTTTTACGTACGTGCCCTTCAATCCGAGGACAGCAGTAAGTATGAGTGTACGTAGGTTTTACGTACGTGCCCTTCAATCCGAGGACAGTGAAAAGTAGTGTAATAGTAATGATAGTACGAGTAGTTATTCAATCCCATTCCCAACCCACCGGGAATCCCATGCCTTAGGAGTGTGAACTCACCTTGGTTTGCTCGGTAAGACCAGTTACTTGTTTAACAGTCGGTCACAAATGTTCGGAGATTCAATCGAACAAACAAACGATTCGAGGGGGGGTCTCCTGTCGCACGTACGTCGGAAAGCAATAGGGTTTGTTCTTTGGTTTAGAGTTTTATCTCCAACTTTAGCAACTACTACGTAAACAATATATATTAAAGTTTGGGCGATGGACATCTTTGACCGATCTGGGCTGCCCACACACTTGGGCTTCCGTAATAATACTTGGGAAACAAGGCTTAACCATAAACACTTATGTATTGGTTTGGGGTTTGGGCTTAACACATATGGGCCGATCTAAGTGTGAGAGGGTGTGTGAGGGGGTGCGGCCATAGGCCCAATCATGCATAACTAGTAATCGGCCCAAACACATATGATTTCCGTTTACATTTAAGTGTAACAAGTAACAAACGTTCACCGCAACGTGTGGTAACACATCGCGTAAAAGGAAAATACAAGATTAAAATTTACGAGGTTAGACGACACTAACCTTGAAAGTTCAGGTTGTCACATCATCCCCAACTTGAAAGAAATTTCGTCCCGAAATTTAGCACGTGGTTACTGAGGAAGCTAGTTGTGTTGCGTTATTTACTGGTTTTCCTGGGGTGTCACATCATCCCCCCGTTGGTTTGGATTTTCGTCCCGAAATTCTGCAGTAGCTTCAGCCTTAGTAGTGGTTGCACTGTTCTCGAACAACTGGGGATAGTTGTGTTTATTTCATCTTCTCGTTCCCGGGTGAACTCTGGGCCACGACGGGAGTTCCAACGAACTCGAACAAGAGGAATTCTGGTACGCTTGAGAATCTTCACATCTCGATCAGTAATCTCTACCGGTTCCTCAACGAATCGCAACTGATCGTCGATGGTGAGCTCCTTGAGAGGAACTATGAGGGTCTCATCTGACAGACACTTCTTCAGATTTGACACGTGGAATACGTTGTGAACTCCACTGAGTTCTTCGGGTAGATTCAATCTGTAGGCTACCTTGCCAATTCTTTCCGTGATTTCAAAAGGTCCAACATGTCGCGGGTTAAGTTTGCCTCGTTTACCAAAACGAACTACACCTTTCCAAGGTGAGACTTTAAGTAGTACTCGATCCCCAACCTGGAACTCGAGTGGTTTCCTGCGCTTATCAGCGTAGCTTTTTTGACGGTTACGAGCTGCCGCCATTCGTTTTCGTATTTGAGCAATCTTCTTTGTTGTGTCTACGACGAGTTCTGGGCCAGTGATTTGGCTGTCGCCAACTTCTGCCCAACAAAGAGGTGATCGGCACTTCCATCCGTACAATGCCTCGAATGGAGCAGCCTAGATGCTGGCCTGGTAACTGTTGTCCTACGAAAACTCCATTAAAAGGGAGGTGTCTTTCCCAGCCGTTGCCAAAGTCGATTACATATGCTCGAAGCATGTCTTAAAGAGTTTGGATGGTAAGTTCAGTCTGCCCATCCGTTTGTGGGTGATATACTGTGCTCATGTCTAGACGTGAGCCAAAGGATTTATGCATTGCTTGCCACAAATCAGATGCAGATCGTGGGTCGCGATCAAAGATAATGGAGGTTGGCACCCCGTGCCTAGCAACCGCTTCTTTCAGGTAGATAACTGCAAGTGTAGAAAACTTATCCGTTTCCTTGATGGCTAGAAAGTGTGCTGGTTGCGTGAGACAATCAATGGTTGTTCCGGTGATAATGTTTCCGTTTCGAGTTATAAGTAGACTGACGATCAAATCCATGGCAGTCTGTTCTCATTTCCTTGTGGGTATTGCTGGTTGCTGATACTTCACCTTGACTTTCTCACAAGTCAATTCATCATTCACATACTTAACTAGGTGAGCCTTCATGCACGATCACCAGTACAAGGTTTATAAATCCTAATGTCTCTCATCATAACCCAGACGGTGAGAATATCGAGGCCGGTTCTTACTCAACATAAATTTCCTACAGTCACTGTATAATGAGATCCACACTCGTTCCATGAGGTAACGTGTATCGTCCAACCTGTCATAGGTTGCTTCTCCATGCCCCGCATGGGTACAACTTGAAAATCCTCTTCCTTTAGCTCTCCAGTTTGAACAGAGCGAGTCTGATTAGGCATGTTAGAGTCGATAGCGAGTTGCAGAGCTCGTGTATGTTTAGGTTTAACAGTCGTACTCATTCAGTAGTTCCATCCAGCGATATCATTGCATGCTTTAATTCCTTCGAATCCAAGGTACACGGGAGGCCCTTGTGATCGGTCTAAGTAGTGCATTCGGTACCGTCCAAGTAAGGCCTCCAACTTACATCCAAAGACCACGGTTTCCACCGCAGATTGTGTGTCGTGCCATTCTCCTTGTAAGTCTATTACGTAAGCTATCACTTTCTCGTGTTGTATCGATGTGTAACTAAGACTCTGATTTGGACCATCATGGTATACCACCAGATTACCCGTACCCTCGGGTAAAGACGATACTCAGTACATTGTAGAGTTGTATTTCAGAAGCTGAAGAGGCGTCCTCCTGATTTATCTCCCATGAATTCACAACACCCCACAGCGCAATCTTCGGAAATCCCGTGATGAATCTGCGATAGTATCTAGCGAGACCAAGAAAATGGATCTTAGCGAGATCCACGTGTATTCCACTTTGTTGATTACATGACCAGAAACGTACTTCTCGAACCCAGAAGTCACATTTAACCAAAACTTCGCTTGGAGTTGCTCCTTCCCTAGGAGCTCTAGGGAAAAAAATGCAGGTGCCGTTCATGGTGTTCCTTTAATCTGGTAGTGATTCTAAACATCAAATATAAATATGCGGTCAACGAATCTGGCGAAACGTGGTTGACGCATACTACTCATGTGATCCCTGAGGCTGCTGGGGTGTTGGCTACCTTAAATAGCTTGAACAGAAAATCGTTGTGGCCATACTGGATCCATGACACCGTGTTAGGAATCGTCCTCCCCCTGGTCTTTCGTCAGATGACAGTACAATCTTGAGTCAGTTTCCGGTTGGAATCTCGATTGTTGCAACGGGTCAAGCGAGTCGTCGATGTAAGACAGGGGGTGACGGTCTATGTTAGCCACCTTGTGGTAGTCTATACACGTGCGAAAGGACTCGTCCTTCGTTTCCACAATAAAGCTTAGTTTCCCCAAAACGTGGAGCTAGGTTGATAAAACTTCCATCCTGTAGTTTCCTAAAGTTGATTGGACCGTTCTTGCACATTCCAGGCACCACTTATGCCCTGATTGATTCGTAAGAGTTGACTCCCATAAATCGCTGACTAGAGTTACGGACTCAATTGAAGTTAATTCGCTGATGTTCATTGCCGGTAATCAGGGTCGTTCAAATACTGAGGTCGGTAAAGTACCACGCTCGTCCTCTTGTCCATCGATCTTGTAAGTTGTTTGTGTAATACACGGTCTGTAACGAGAGTGTTGCAGAAGTGATCACACTTCGGGATCTAAGACGTCAATACATGAGTTCCAGCAAACGAAGTGTCACACCCCTTTCTGTGGCGGAAGCACGAGGTGTGATCATGAAAGGTTCTCATTGCATACGAAAGGTAAACATACTACATGCTCAAAAATAACTTCAAACATTACATTACTGAAAACATAAGTCAAGTGTTTACAACACGAGATAACATATTGTCTTAAAAGTTACAACTTTATTTAATGATAAACATAGCGACATCCACGAGCATGAGTAAGACCACGCGCACATCCATCCTAGTTACCTGAAATACATGTGAGTTTTGGAAAAAAAAACATCAACTTAATGTTGGTGTGAATTCATGCAGTTTTTGTATTTCACGTTTGTATACTTTGTATGAAAACATAGTTTGTGTCATGTATAAATCAAGTTTTCATGTGTACACCACGTACTCATGTATAATTCAAGTTTATTTGTGTACCCCACGTACTTAAGTATAAATCAAGTTTACTTGTGTACCCCACGTACTCAAGTATAAGTCTAGTTTTAGTATGGTATGAATCTTAAGTAAATAAAGTATTCCTGTAAGTATCAGGATTACTAATGGGTTGTAAGGCCATTAACATGTGACACGACATAGGAAGTCACCAAACCTTAGGCATTTTTCTAGTTGGCATATTCTGAGACACAAAAGCACTACTCGGTACTCGTCCTCACCAAGAGTGTAGCTGCCCGGCACCCGTTAGATCAAACCTTTTGTTCTGCGGTCTAGGTATATTGTTGATTAATGGTGCTTATGGTACCCTATTCGTGACACAATTTCTCGTATCATTTCTCAAAACGCATCATACTCGGTACTCGTTCTCACCAAGTGTGCTTCTCGTATTTGTATCACACCATTTATAAACATTGTAACATTTGTACATGTATTTCACCCCCGAAGTTATAAAACTGAAAACAATTAAGAGAAAAGGGGGAGCATGAACTCACAACTTTGCGTTCCTTGCGTCGTAAACTTCACCGGATTTGCTTAATTAACGTCATGACCTATACGCGTTTTCTTAACGTTAGTCACTAGACTTGTGTCGCACAAGTACAGTCACTATCCTTTGTATTTGTTTTCTTGTGTTAAAAATAATTTATATTTTTAACTAAGTGTCTTACTTATATTATTTTCTCAAAAATAAGTATAAGTATCTTGTGTTTTGCACTTTGCACCCGAATTATGTATCTTGTATGTTGTATGTGTATTTTTTTTGTGTTTATACTTCTCATGAGTATTTAGTGTATTTTTAAATCTTAATACACTAGCACGTATAACACATACTATATATACTTAGCACAAAAGTTGGTGATCAAATAATATATATTTTTCTCTAAAAAATATACATACTTAACATAAATTTTAATCTTGAAGAAATCATCATTTCTTATCACCAAAAATTAGGGAAACCTTGGTAATATTTTTAAATACATTTTTAGGGAATAAGTTTCTCAAAAACTTACATTTTTCTAAGTGTCAAAATTTATAGAAATTTTGACAGAGTTTCCCCTAAAAAAGGAGGTTTCCCATGTTTTTAAAACATGTGTTTATTTTCTTTTAAGTCATCAACAACATTAACAACACAATCTTTATTTACCAAACTTGTCAAAACAAGCATATACCACAAACTTATGAACTTGAGAGTTTGTAAAAATATGTAGTAACTTACTAGCACATTTAGTAAGTCTTGTTACCTTTAAAAATATGATTAGTTTCTTAAAAACTTTATTTTTAAAGAGTTTGTATTTTCACAACTTCTAGTCATGATTTCCAAAAATATTTCTTCGTGAAATTTTCTTGTTACACAAGTGTTTATACGCTTGTTTACTTGCTAAAAATGTATTTAGTTCATACAAGATCCAGGTTTTTAACAATCTAGTATTTTCCACTTGGTTCTTCTGAAAAACCACTTGTAGATCTGTAGATCTTTAGATCTACAAGCTTGTAACCTTATTTTCCAAAAAAAATTACATTTATTCAAGTTTCAAGTTCATGGGTGGATGGTTTCATCATCCTTCATATTTCTAGCATTTACATCTTACTAGTTCATGTTCTTAAACATGAACTAGTATGTCTAGATGATGATCCATCCTACTTCTACTAACAAACATCATCAAATAATAACAACTATACAAGATCTACAAGATTTACACACACATCTTCTCTGTATCCACCCTTTATCACTTTATGTTCAAGACTTAGCTTATGTTCATTAGAGTTTCTTAATATTTCATCATTCTTTTTACTATTAACCATCAAAAATATGAAGAAGATGAAGATCTAAGAAACTCAGTACTAGCACAAGGCTAGGGGAGTTCAAGAGTATAAAAGTGGTGGATAAAAGCAAATGAAGAAGGTCCTTCAAGTTCCGTTGCTTCCACACCTCCTAACTTAGCTTCTTACACCTTGGAGTCAACTTAGATTGCTTGATATGGAGCTTGCAATGGATGTGTGTGTGTGTATGGTTGGGGCCGTAGCCAAGGGGGAAAGAAGAAGGAAGGAAAGTGTTGAAGTTGTGAGGATGGTAAGTCTAGTGGTTAGTCTTATATTCTTCCATCAAGTCTTTAACCATAAGTCTTTGTATCCCACAAGTACCCAACATGATCCATTAAATAATTTAAATAAAATCAAGGGGGTACTATATGTTCATAACCGGTTAGGGGGGGGGGGTGGCTTAGTTGAGTGGTAATGGTTAGTTACTAGTCTAGTTAGGAAATAATATAATAATTAGTGGTTCATGTATGTTAAGTAATATATAGTGTGTTAGGGTGTTCGGGGATCCTAACTAGCTTAGAAAAATAAAAACAATGCTTCAGATAATATTTTGATGTTCTGGGTAAAGTCCGGTTGTTCGGTTAGATACCGGTTCGTTAAAGTGCTAAATTGCACCTTTTAGTGTCTTTTAAGTATTCTTTTGTAACCCTTTTAACTCCCGACACTTAGGGAAGTGTTCTGAATAATAAAACGAAATTTCTGCATGATATTTATGTTGTTAAAAGCTGATTTGAGCTGAATTATATAAAATTCTGCACTTAAAGTGCGTTTCGGGTGCTTTTTAGTGCGTATTTTAGCTTCCGTAAGGTACATATGTAAACCCTTGTATGTATTCTTGGGTTTTAATGTATTCTTGTCGTTGGACCTACACCTAGGCTCCAATTTTAATGTCTGACTGCTTTCTGCAGTTCTTTTGACACAGTGTGTCTTACCGGTGAGTTTACTAGTATTTCTGACGCAACGCTCTCGTTTTTGCATAAAGCAATATTTTGTAGTATACAACGTGCATGAATTCACTTGTTTAGTATGTGTTCAGAATTGCTGACAATTAAGCACATAATTGCAGTCATTAACTTATAGTTAAAGTGTACGGAAATTACACGTTTCGTGCCAGTTGTCACAGTCTCCCCCCGTTAAAAGAATTTCGTCCCGAAATTCAGGCTGAACTAACTCTCACAGGAGTCTTCTTGAATAGGTGGGGATACTTTTCTTTGAACTGGTCTTCGCGTTCCCATGTGTACTCGGGTCCGTGCTTAGAGTTCCAACGTACTTTGACGAGTTTAACAGTGCTCCTCCTGGTCTTGTTGACTTTCCAGTCGGTAACCTCAACGGGTTGTTCTGTAAATCGGAGGGCGTCATCAATATGCACTTCATCCACCGGGATGATCACATTTTCTTGTGTTGGATACATGGAACGTATCATGTACTCCATTAAGTTCTTCCGGTAATTCCAACTTGTATGCCACGGTACCAATTCTTTCCAAGATTCTGAATGGTCTGATGTATCGTGGATTCAGCTTTCCACGCTTTCCAAATCTTACTACGCCCTTCCAAGGTGAGACCTTTAACAACACTTTGTCTCCCACCTCGAATTCTACTAGTTCTCTTTTCAGATCAGTGTAGCTCTTTTGTCGATCTCGAGCCGCCTTAATGCGCAATCTTGTCGGTTGTCTCTTGTACAAGTTCAGGACCAACCATACGTTTATCTCCAGCATCTGCCCAACATAAGGGCGATCGGCACTTGCGGCCATAGAGAGCTTCGAACGGTGCGGCTTTTATGCTCGTATGATAACTATTATTGTAGGAAAACTCAACTAAGGGTAGATGAGTATCCCAGCCGCCGCCCAGATCCATGACACATGCGCGAAGCATATCTTCTAACGTTTGTATAGTCCGTTCGCTCTGGCCGTCTGTTTGTGGATGGAAGGCCGTGCTTAGATCTAATTGAGATCCAAAGGCTTCCTGGAATGATTGCCAGATTCTTGAGACAAAGCGTCCATCTCTGTCTGAAATAATTGAGATTGGCACTCCATGTCGTGCCACAATTTCTTTTAAGTATATCTCAGTAAGCTTTCCAGTGCTGTCTTTTTCTCGGATCGGTAGGAAGTGCGCAGACTTTGTTAACCGATCAACTATTACCCATATCATATCGTGCCCTCTCGGGGTCCTGGGTAATTTCGTTATGAAGTCCATCGAGATTTGCTCCCACTTCCACATGGGTATCTCTGGTTGTTGTAGTAGGCCCGACGGTTTCTGATATTTAGCCTTAACCTTAGCACAGGTTAGGCATTTTCCAACATAAACAGCAACGTCGCTCTTGAGTCTCGGCCACCAATAGTATTCTTTTAAGTCTTGATACATTTTATCTGATCCTGGATGGATCGAGTATCTTGATTTGTGCGCTTCGTCAAGAATGACTTCTCGTATACCACCATAGAGCGGAACCCAAATACGCTTCTTGAAGTATAAGGCTCCCTCTTCATTTGGCACCATGTATTTCAACATACCCCGGAGGTATTTAGTCTTACGGTTCTCTCCTTTAAGAGCTTCTTGTTGTGCATCACGAATGCGTGCAGTGAGGTTCGTTCGAATAGTCATTTCCAATGCTCGAACCCTTAGGGTCTTAACCCTTTCTTTTCGGCTCAACGCGTCCGCTACAACGTTTGCCTTTCCGGGTTGGTACTTAATCTCACAGTCATAATCGTTCAGCAACTCGACCCAACGTCGCTGTCGCATGTTTAGTTCTTTCTGATCAAATATGTGCTGTAGGCTTTTGTGATCTGTGAAGATTGTACATCGAGTGCCATATAGATAGTGTCGCCAGATCTTCAAGGCGAATACCACCGCACCTAGTTCCAAGTCATGCGTGGTGTAATTTCTTTCATGTACCTTCAATTGTCTTGAAGCGTAAGCGATGACTTTCTGGCGTTGCATGAGCACGCAACCCAAACCTTGTCGGGAGGCGTCGCAGTATACCACGAAGTCTTCTGTGCCTTCGGGTAATGATAGTATTGGTGCATCGCATAGCTTGTTCTTGAGTAGTTGGAAGGCTTCTTCTTGTTTAACACCCCAGTCGTACTTCTTGTCTTTCTGCATAAGGGTCGTTAGCGGTTGAGCTATCTTTGAGAAATTCTCGATGAATCGCCGATAATAGCCTGCTAAGCCCAAAAATTGTCGAACTTCAGTTGGGGTCTTGGGAGCTTCCCAATTCTTTATTGCTTCGATCTTGGATGGGTCTACATGAATGCCCTTCTCATTCACAACGTGGCAAAGAAATTGTACTTCGCGAATCCAGAATTCGCATTTCGAGAACTTCGCATAAAGTTTCTCTTTCTTCAGTAGTTCCAGAATAGTTATGAGATGTTGCTCATGTTCTTCTTTTGTTCGTGAGTAAATCAGGATATCATCGATAAATACTATCACGAATTTATCGAGATATGGTTTGCATACACGGTTCATCAGGTCCATAAAGACCGCTGGTGCATTCGTCAGCCCAAATGGCATCACAAGGAATTCGTAATGCCCATATCGCGTTCTGAAAGCAGTCTTTGCACGCTTTCTCCTTGGATTCTTAGCTGATGGTATCCAGATCGAAGGTCGATCTTGGAATAATAGCTTGATCCTTGCAATTGATCTAATAAGTCATCAATCCTTGGTAGTGGATACCGATTCTTGATCGTGAGCTTGTTCAGTTCTCTGTAATCGATACACATCTGCAGAGTTCCATCATTTTTCTTCACGAACAATACTGGAGCTCCCCAGGGTGAGAAACTTGGCCTTATAAATCCTTTATCCAACAACTCCTGGAGTTGTGTAGATAATTCCTGCATTTCGGATGGTGCAAGCCGATAGGGAGCCTTGGCTACAGGAGCGGCTCCTAGAACCAAGTCTATACGGAATTCGACTTGTCGTTGTG
Organism: Helianthus tuberosus; assembly: GCA_030545235.1. Classification (NCBI taxonomy): domain Eukaryota; kingdom Viridiplantae; phylum Streptophyta; class Magnoliopsida; order Asterales; family Asteraceae; genus Helianthus; species Helianthus tuberosus. Next base: position 77,641,463 of record CM060408.1, read on the forward strand.
GAGGTAGTCCTGGCAGATCTTCAGGAAAAACATCAGGGAATTCTTTCACCACAGGGATGTCTTCGAGTTTTGGCTCCACAGTCTTCTTGTCTACAACGTGTGCTAGGAAAGCGACACATCCTTTCCTTAAGCACTTATGTGCCTTCGTACAACTGATGATTCGTAGAGGCGCGTTTCGTCTTTCTCCATGTACGATGAGAGTTTCATCATTCGCCAAAGGGATGCGAACGATTTTCTCGTGACAAATAACTTCTGCTTTGTTCTTGGACAACCAGTCCATGCCGACTACTACATCGAAGCTACCCAATTGAATAGGTAAGAGGTCGATGCTAAAATTTCGTTCACCAAGTTCCAATGAGCAGCCTCTAACGACTTCGCCCGATTCAAAAAGTTTACCATTGGCTAGTTCTATGGAATAAGGAATTTCTAATCTACTAGATTCTATTCCAAGCATGTGTTTACATTCCACAGACATGAAGCTATAATCGGCGCCAGTGTCAAATAATATGGATGCAAAGTGATTGTTAATGAGAAACGTACCGGTGACCACGTTAGGGTCCTCGCGTGCGTTCTTTGCTCCAATCACAAATGCTCGAGCCTGAGCATTGTTTCCCTCTGGGCAGTCCTTCATGAAATGATCATTGCTTCCACATCTGAAGCATCCTTGGTTCCGCCCTTTCCCGTTACCATTCTTGTTACCAGCACCATTTCCATTCCGGTTATTTCCTTTTCCCCAACAGTCTTCTGCTTGATGACCCAACCTACCACACTTGTCGCACCTTGGAATGCGACAAGCTCCTTCATGATGATACTTACATTTTTGGCATTTAGGCATGGTGCCTTGGTATCCTTTGGTTGCAAGGGTTTTCGTCTCCTGAGGCGGGTTAGTGTCACGCTTCTTGCTGAAACCTTTGTTGTTGCGAGTTGCTTGATTCAAACTTGTATGCTTTCTCTTTTTGTCACCGGATGACTCAGCATGCGTCTCGGTCTTTTCTGTTGGGTTCAGTGACAGCTTCTTCATACGAACACAATCTTCAGTAAGGCTGACAGCCAAAGTTACAGCCTCGGTGATTGTTTGAGGTTTGGCCGATGTTACCATGCCGCGAAACTCTGGGGCCAGTCCCTAAATGTAGCGTTCAACACGCTTAAATTCGGGAGTCACCATGTAGGGAAGCACTCTAGACAGATCGTGGAACCTTCGAGTATATCCATTAATGTCAGCGCCTTCCATGGTCAAGTGCCAGAACTCCGTTTCCAGTCTTTGGAGTTCAGCACGAGAGCAATACTTCTCTCTCATTCTTTCCTTCAGTTCATCCCACGTTAGGCCATAAGCGGCATCATCGCCCAAGGTTTGGGCTTGCAAGTTCCACCAAGTCATAGCTTCATCAACAAACAACCCAGTAGCAAAGGTGACTTGTTGATCCGCGGTACACTTGCTCATGCGGATAGTAGCTTCAGTCTTCTCCGTACAGCGCATAAATGCTACTGCACCTCCTGTGCCGTCGTAGTTCATCGGCTTGCAGTCGAGAAACTGCTTGAAAGTGCAGCCTGGAATTAATTCAACCAATTCACATGTGAGCAATCAAAGAAATAATGAAACAAAGACCGTTCATAAATTTCTCCATGCTTAGCAAATTGTCTTAAGGTTACCTTGAGCTGCATTGCCTCCAGACGAATCTCCATTCCCATTACGCCTAGCGTTGCTTGGTCCTCCACTGTCTTGAGTACGGTTTGCCTCATACTGGGCGATAGCAGCGGAGATCCTTTCTTCCAGTAGAGCGTTCAGCTCTTCAGCCGTTCTTGGCAGTGGGGGAGGAGGAGGTTGATCATCATTGCGAGCATTCACAGCTTTCCTGGGTGCCATGTTCTGACAGAACATAACACAACAGGGTTAAACATTTGTTTGATATCGTCATACTAGACAGTAGTAGCATATACATTCATAGGTATATACCACATAAGTGACATCAAACAATTATTACTCTAGCAGAGTACTTAGTAGGCTTGCACTGAGGGAATCTACACGTGACAAGACTTGCTGTGGTTTCTGTGCACTGACTTCCATAATTATGTATGCATCCATAATTACGTAACTCCTTGCACAGTCCACACAGTTCGTTTCATCCCCGTATCTCTTCCTTCAGATAGGCCATTGCTTTCAGGTAAAGTCACGTATACTTGTGACATTCTACTTCTAGTATATGCTAATTATCACACATAATTGCAAGTAATTTCTCAGTTAAAGAGAAGTGCTACTTCGGTGCACCCTAAGTCTCGTAGTGTCTCTTCTAGACTCTTTGTAAACAGTTTCAGGTAGTGGATGTCGCGGGACGTTTTATGCAATGAAAACTCTTTGAAAAAAATTGTTTTCGTGAAAGGATCCTAGAGATTGTAGACTAGACTCGAGAAGGAATCCTGGTTCACTACAATCGCAGCTTTGATACCAATCTGTCACACCCCTTTCTGTGACGGAAGCACGAGGTGTGATCATGAAAGGTTCTCATTGCATACGAAAGGTAAACATACTACATGCTCAAAAATAACTTCAAACATTACATTACTGAAAACATAAGTCAAGTGTTTACAACACGAGATAGCATATTGTCTTAAAAGTTACAACTTTATTTAATGATAAACATAGCGACATCCACGAGCATGAGTAAGACCACGCGCACATCCATCCTAGTTACCTGAAATACATGTGAGTTTTGGAAAAACATCAACATAATGTTGGTGTGAATTCATGCAGTTTTTGTATTTCACGTTTGTATACTTTGTATGAAAACATAGTTTGTGTCATGTATAAATCAAGTTTTCATGTGTACACCACGTACTCATGTATAATTCAAGTTTATTTGTGTACCCCACGTACTCAAGTATAAATCAAGTTTACTTGTGTACCCCACGTACTCAAGTATAAGTCTAGTTTTAGTATAGTATGAATCTTAAGTAAATAAAGTATTCCTGTAAGTATCAGGATTGTTAATGGGTTGCAAGGCCATTAACATGTGACACGACATAGGAAGTCACCAAACCTTAGGCATTTTTCTAGTTGGCATATTCTGAGACACAAAAGCACTACTCGGTACTCGTCCTCACCAAGAGTGTGGCTGCCCGGCACCCGTTAGATCTAACCTTTTGTTCTGCGGTCTAGGTATATTGTTGATTAATGGTGCTTATGGTACCCTATTCGTGACACGATTTCTCGTATCATTTCTCAAAACGCATCATACTCGGTACTCGTTCTCACCAAGTGTGCTTCTCGTATTTGTATCATACCATTTATAAACATTGTAACATTTGTACATGTATTTCACCCCCGAAGTTATAAAACTGAAAACAGTTAAGAGAAAAGGGGGAGCATGAACTCACAACTTTGCGTTCCTTGCGTCGTAAACTTCACCGGATTTGCTTAATTAACGTCGTGACCTATACGCGTTTTCTTAACGTTAGTCACTAGACTTGTGTCGCACAAGTACAGTCACTATCTTTTGTATTTATTTTCTTTTAAGTCATCAACAACATTAACAACACAATCTTTATTTACCAAACTTGTCAAAACAAGCATATACCACAAACTTATGAACTTGAGAGTTTGTAAAAATATGTAGTAACATACTAGCACATTTAGTAAGTCTTGTTACCTTTAAAAATATGATTAGTTTCTTAAAAACTTTATTTTTAAAGAGTTTGTATTTTCACAACTTCTAGTCATGATTTCCAAAAATATTTCTTCGTGAAATTTTCTTGTTACACAAGTGTTTATACGCTTGTTTACTTGCTAAAAATGTATTTAGTTCATACAAGATCCAGGTTTTTAACAATCTAGTATTTTCCACTTGGTTCTTCCGAAAAACCACTTGTAGATCTGTAGATCTTTAGATCTACAAGCTTGTAACCTTATTTTCCAAAAAAAAAATACATTTATTCAAGTTTCAAGTTCATGGGTGGATGGTTTCATCATCCTTCATATTTCTAGCATTTACATCTTGCTAGTTCATGTTCTTAAACATGAACTAGTATGTCTAGATGATGATCCATCCTACTTCTACTAACAAACATCATCAAATAATAACGACTATACAAGATCTACAAGATTTACACACACATCTTCTCTTTATCCACCATTTATCACTTTATGTTCAAGACTTAGCTTATGTTCATTACAGTTTCTTAATATTTCATCATTCTTTTTACTATTAACCATCAAAAATATGAAGAAGATGAAGATCTAAGAAACTTACTACTAGCACAAGGCTAGGGGAGTTCAAGAGTATAAAAGTGGTGGATAAAAGCAAATGAAGAAGGTCCTTCAAGTTCCGTTGCTTCCACACCTCCTAACTTATCTTCTTACACCTTGGAGTCACCTTAGATTGCTTGATATGGAGCTTGCAATGGATGTGTGTGTGTGTATGGTTGGGGCCGTAGCCAAGGGGGAAAGAAGAAGGAAGGAAAGTGTTGAAGTTGTGAGGATGGTAAGTCTAGTGGTTAGTCTTATATTCTTCCATCAAGTCTTTAACCATAAGTCTTTGTGTCCCACAAGTACCCAACATGATCCATTAAATAATTTAAAGAAAATCAAGGGGGTACTATATGTTCATAATCGGTTGGGGGGGGGGGGGGGGGTTTGGCTTAGTTGAGTGTTAGTTACTAGTCTAGTTAGGAAATAATGAAATAATTAGTGGTTCATGTATGTTAAGTAATATATAGTGTGTTAGGGTGTTCGGGGACCCTAACTAGCTTAGAAAAATAAAAACAATGCTTCAGATAATATTTTGATGTTCCGGGTAAAGTCCGGTTGTTCGGTTAGATACCGGTTCGTTAAAGTGCTAAATTGCACCTTTTAGTGTCTTTTAAGTATTCTTTTGTAACCCTTTTTAACTCCCGACACTTAGGGAAGTATTCTGAATAATAAAACGAAATTTCTGCATGATATTTATGTTGTTAAAAGCTGATTTGAGCTGAATTATATAAAATTCTGCACTTAAAGTGCGTTTCGGGTGCTTTTTAGTGCGTATTTTAGCTTCCGTAAGGTACATATGTAAACCCTTGTATGTATTCTTGGGTTTTAATGTATTCTTGTCGATGGACCTACACCTAGGCTCCAATTTTAATGTCTGACTACTTTCTGCAGTTCTGTTGACACAGTGTGTCTTACCGGTGAGTTTACTAGTATTTCTGACGCAACGCTCTCGTTTTTGCATAAAGCAATATTTTGTAGTATACAACGTGCATGAATTCACTTGTTTAGTATGTGTTCAGACATTGCTGACAATTAAGCACATAATTGCAGTCATTAACTAATAGTTAAAGTGTACGGAAATTACCGGTTTCGTGCCAGTTGTCACACGAAGAGGAGTAAGAAAGGTATCGATCAATCATTCGACGCTGCGACATGCAACTCAGGGACGTTCGCATAGGCACCTAACATTCTACACAGTTCGCTAGGTGTTCAGATGGGTGTTCAGGTAATATTCGATAGCGTCGAGATTCGAAAGGACCCAAAGATGAATGAAAAGTTCACGTTCGAGTAGGGGACAGTCACTGCTATGACCCCTATAGGTTTGTTATGTTTCACATCGATCAAATAACGGAATGGAACCCCTTTTCCACTTGTTAAGGTTCACTGGGACTCGTATGCACCCTACATTATTATTAAGTGTGCACCCACAATAATATTGTGGTTTGCATGTTCATCTCAGCTCCGCTTACCTCATGTCAAATGGTTCCTCAAACTCGAGTAGCAAACAAAGAACATTGCAAAACATGGATCATGAATGTCTAGGGATATACCACACTATCAATCACATAACACAGGCAAGTAATACATGAATTCATACTGTTGTGCTATACTTGCAATCACATGCAATATCATATGTAAGTGTTCACTAGTTATGCCGTGCAATGAGTAAACGAGAGACGAACCTTGCAGTCCGGAGTTGAGTGTCATGGTCGTGTTCACGTTTTCAGAACTGTTCGGTTATAGTCTGGTTTTATAAAAATGTTTTTCCCCTTTTAAAACCAAGTTCACTATAACCAATGGCTCTGATACCAATCTGTCACACCCCCAAAATACCACATGCGGAAACCCCCGCGAGGCGTGTGACGTACCAGGATCTAGCCATCAATCACATTGAACTGATAGGTATATTTAAATAAAACTTTCATTTATAAACATTAAGTGTTACACGTTACAAATAATTTACAGTATACAGCGGAAGCATAATTCATTCGTTAATAGTTTATAAACCACATGTAAAAACCATTAGTCTTGTGTTGCGATTCCATGTACCTCGACCCATGACCACTCCAGCATCCCAGACAGCAAGTTCCAACGATATGCACCTAAAAGCCTGCAAGGCATGTAACAACGAATCAACAACAAAGTTGAGCGAGTTCACAGTTGGTTGTTTAGTTATAGCATTAGTTTCGTAAAACATATGTTTGTTTTGTAAACCTTGTATCGTATTAATTCGTATCGCGGTCTCCCAGACATGTTTGCGAAGATTAGTGGGGGCTTCCCATGTGTATCGGATTAATCCGTATCGCAGTTTCCCAAACATGTTTGCGATGTTTAGTGGGGGCTTCCCATGTTGTATGTTACTAGACTAGTCGTATCCGTACGTGCCCTTCTTGATCCAAGGACCGTAGTAAGTATGAGTGTACGTAGGTTTTACGTACGTGCCCTTCAATCCGAGGACAGTGAAAAGTAGTGTAATAGTAATGATAGTACGAGTAGTTATTCAATCCCATTCCCAACCCACCGGGAGTCCCATGCCTTAGGAGTGTGAACTCACCTTAGTTTGCTCGGTAAGACCAGTTACTTGTTTAACAGTCGGTCACAAATGTCTGGAGATTCTATCGAACAAACAAACAATTCGAAAGGGGGGGGGTCTCCTATCGCACGTACGTCGGAAAGCAATAGGGTTTGTTCTTTGGTTTAGAGTTTTATCTCCAACTTTAGCAACTACTACGTAAACAATATATATTAAAGTTTTGGCGGTGGACATCTTTGACCGATCTGGGCTGCCCACACACTTGGGCTTCCGTAATAATACTTGGGAAACAAGGCTTAACCATAAACACTTATGTATTGGTTTGGGGTTTGGGCTTAACACCTATGGGCCGATCTAAGTGTGAGAGGGTGTGTGAGGGGGTGCGGCCATAGGCCCAATCATGCATAACTAGTACTCGGCCCAAACACATATGATTTCCGTTTACGTTTAAGTGTAACAAGTAACAAACGTTCACCGCAACGTGTGGTAACACATCGCGTAAAAGGAAAATACAAGATTAAAAGTTACGAGGTTAGACGACACTAACCTTGAAAGTTTGGGTTGTCACACGATTGAACAGTTTTATAGTTGTTATCAGAGGTTAATTGCTTGTTGTTTGACGGATATACGTTTATCTGATGATGCTCTGTGTTTTGAGATTAGAAGGAGAGGGGTGGAGAGAGGGTTGGAAGAGGTGGGAAGATATTGGACCATGTCTGCATGGGGAAGAGGACGTGCAGAGGTTTGTAGACATTTTAATGAAATGTCTTCTAAAAAACAAACGGTCTGCAGAGCTAAACGTCTACGCATGGTCTGCGCAGTGGCGGACCCAGAACTTTTTTTCTGGGGGTGCGGAATATTTTTAAATACTTTACGCCCCTGGCTATATAACAAAAATTCGGTTTATAACGGGTCGGGTCATGTAAAATAAAATAACATCAAACTAAAATTTAAATATTCATCAAAAGCACGTCAAAGTGTGAAAATGTGATTACAAACATATTTAAAATTGGACCCTACGGGTTTTCATTTTTTTAAATCTAACCAAAACATCATCTAGAGCGATTTTTCTAAGATCTCTACTCATGGTTCCTTTCACATATAAATCGTTCCATAAGTTCATAAAATAACACTAAACACTTAAACAAATAAACAATCATCAACCATAGTCTATAATTTTCAATTTTAAGTTTCAAACATTCAAGCCCTAGTTTTAAATGTTGATTACTTGTTGCAAATCATTTGAACAAACAAAACTTTAAATAAAACAACAAAATCATTAACTAAAAGTCTAGAACAACAAAAAAAACTTAATCAAGAGACAAAAGTAGAAAATTTAATCAAGGACTCCTGATATACATTTTTTACATTTGTATCAATCAGTTACCTTAGTAACATTAATTTGAGTTTTTTTTTTCTAGGATCATTTCAAATAAAGATCATATATAATTAATATTGAGAGATATAAATCTTTAAGCAAACTAATAATTTAATAAGATAAAAAAAAAGTAAAAAATAATGAATTGAGTAATAGTAAATAAAGTTATTGAAAAGGTAAAGGATCACGTGTCATTCTGCAACAAGGATTTTGAGTGAGTATGTAAAATTACAAAAATGCCCCTATTCTAAATAAGGTCTTCTTCTCTAACATTTTGCCCCACCTATAACTAATCCGATGAACACCATTTTTACTCTCTTTTTTTTTAGTTCAAACACATTTTACTTCCACTATTCTTTCATTATCAATTTCATGGGGTGCGGAGTCAAATTTTCATGGGGTGCGGAGTCAAAATTGAATCGTACATATACTTACAAACCAAAAGTTTATGGGGTGCGCCCGCCCTCCCACGGATCCAAGTGGGTCCGCCCCTAGGGTCTGCGCCGCGCAGACATAAGAGGTCAGAAGAGGTTTTTCTGAAAAAACAATCACCCCTAAGTGTCCTAAAACAACGATATCATGAAAACCCCAGAACACGCATGGAAGCTCCATAGAATACAATGTGCAGTACATGTGCATTATCCCACACAAGATGATCATAGGGGAGGAAGGTGAAACAATATGCAAGTAGAATTAAAATGAGTTTGATCCCACACAAGATGATCTTAGGGGAGGAAGGTGAAACAATATGCAAATACAATTAAAATGAGTTTGAAGCATCAATCGGGTTAGAAGAATTTAGTGAATCACTAAAACATGTTTAAATAAAGGCAAATACATGACAGTGTGCAACAAATAATAATCTTGAAGCGGTTTTGGTGGTACATATCGTCACACTTCACGTCAACAATCAAGTCCAGTGTTATAAGTTGTTATTCTGTTTCTAAGACTAGGGGGAGTGGAGCATCCTTTGATGGGGCGTCTTGCGACACGTGGCGCCACGTCATATTAGAGGATTTTGACAAAAAAAGGGGGAGTGGGGCAACCTTGCTGGGTGGGGCGTCTTGCGACACGTGGATTGATTTATTTTGTCTTTTTTTATGTAAAAGATATAAAAAAAAAGTCCTATTTTTTTATAAAAGTATTGATCAAAGTAAATAAAAACTAATACTTCAATAAAAAAAATTACTTCAATAAAATAAAAAATACATCAACTAAAAAAAAAAATACATCAACAAAAATAAAAAAAATACAATCAACAAAGGTTATATTTTTCTCGAATTTCTTGCTTCATTTGTTCGGCTAAAGCGAGCTCGGCTCCAGTAAGGTTTGTCGTGTCGGTTGTTAATATTTGCAAATCAAGTGCTTTTTGACGACTTTCTTTCAGCTTTAGCTTTCGGTCCCCGTGTTCGTTTTTTAAGTTGATCCGTTGTTGGCTCGTTTGCAACAAGCCGTCTAACTTATTGGTCACTTTTTCGAACGTTTCGGTGTAGTCGATTCGTACACCGCTAGAAGACGGTTGGGCGGCTTTTTTGGCCCTATCTTGGCCAACCGGCCGTTGTGGTGGTTGAAACGCATCGGCCTCTTCATGTGGCTCTTCGAAATCTTCCTCAATGTCGTTGAGATTTATTTGACACCGAGCGTCCGACCCGGTACTTTGATGGTCGTTTAGCCGACGGTTGGCCACGAGTTTTAAATGGATCGAAGGCGATGACTGTGTGAAATTTCAAACTCCTTCTTAAAAATTGCCAAATAGCAAGATAAGGAAACGCCTTCTTGTGTTCGACTCGGAATTCATTTTGGGTGTTTGCTTGGAGCATCGCATCGTCGGAACCACTTTGGCGCACACGCGAGTTACTTAGGCGAGTATATATTTGGTTGTAACTTTGAATCAAAGGACGCATTTTACGCCACTTCGCGCCGATACCATCGGGATCACGGTATCCATCTTCTTGATCTTCCAACTTGAGGAAAACGTTGTAAATACGAGACCAATATGTTTTTTCCTTTTGATAGTTACTACATCTCGGGTCTTCGGTTATTTCTAGCCAAGCCTTGGACAAGCTCATTTCCTCGTTGGAAGTCCATGGTATCGGTTTGGTTTTCAAGCGTTCTTCACCCGGTGTTTTCCTCTTGTGTGAACGTTTCTTTTTTTGAGGTTCAACATCATCTTGACCGACATCGAACTGGGTCTCCGGAACTTCTTCGTCATCTAAATCAACCACTAGATGGAATACAAACAAAGTTAAAAAAAAAAACATATTCTTTACAAAAAAATATCTAAAAAATTTATACCATTTTGTTGTCTCGATCCTCCAACGTTTTGAAAACCACCGGGTTGTTGTGTGTTCCAAGTGGTGAACCCCATATGTTGCGGTATCGTTGTATTGTTGTAGTATACTTGCGGTGTAGGGCTAGCAACGTGCATATTATTGAAATAGGCGTAAAAAGCGGGGTTATTTAAAACGTTTGGGTCCGCCATATCGGGTTGTGGATTGGAAGATTGTGTATTTTGGTTGAAAGGAGGGATGTTGTGGGGATACATTTTGATGAGTTGATAGAAGATTGGTATAAATTTTGATGAGTTGAGAGAAGATTGTGGTAAAAATGTGTTTGATATGGGGTATTATTTATAAAGGTTGGATTATTTAAAAAAAAAAAAGTTTGGCCAAAGTATCCGTTGGCAACGGATATATTGAATGGAAAAGTGAAAAAGTTGGGCGACTTGGTTGAGACGGGCAGGAGGGGGACGCCACCCAAGACGCCTCCGGGGGCGGTGTTCCAGGCGACCTGGGGCGATCTGGGGGTGGGAGTCGCCCCACTCCCCTCAGTCTAAGCATTCTTTTAATTATTACCATGCATGTCTTTTAACTGTTAATGTATTGTAAGTTATCAATGGAATGGGCTAGGGCCTTACAAATTACGACAAAATGAATCTATTTTATACTGCTAGGGCCTTACAATTACGGCGCAGTGAATCTATTTTATACTTCTCTATCGACCCGCTCGTTGCGTTTTAAAACCACAAACCTAAGGATTAACTACTACATCTTTGTATCAAGTTAGATATCCAAACGATCACATTGTGTTTCCAAATGTCTTGTGGAGAGAAATACAAATACTTGATGTTGATTAGGGATGAGCAGGGTACCCGTTCGGTATCAAACCGGTACCGGTACCCAAAGTACCAGTACCGAAAAACAGGAAAAGTGGGTACCGGTACCGAATATACGAGTTTGGTATCAGTATCGGTATTTACCGGTGTTTTACCTGTAAATACCGGTACTGTTACTGGTACCGTTCCGATACCGGTACCGAAAAACGGAGAAAGTGGGTACCGGTACAATTAAAGAGAGTTGGCCCAAAACAATAACCCACACAAGCTAGTTGTTTTGTAAAAAAACCATTGTCCAAGAATATATGCTTAAAGTACCACTTTTAATGCAACATAATGTTAAAAATTAATAGTATGTTTTGTAAAAAAAAACCATCGTCCAAGAATATATACTTAGAGTATCACTTCTAATACACCATAATGTTAGAAATTAATAGTATATAAATTAAGGTACAACTCTACTAAACATTAACATTTTTTGGGAAACCTCCAAAGCTTAAGGTATAAGTCTACTAAACACCAACATGTTGGTAATTTATAATAGGGTAATGTATTTTTATTTTTTTTTTGAACGGTGACTTTCTTATGAGTGACCCATTGTCACTGAACCCCGTCAAAGACGGTATTCCCCAGCCAAGATCTGCCGACGATGTTCTATCGGGCCCCGTACGGTATCAGACTTGGATGACGTTCCCCCGGAAAACCGTGCTGCCTCATTATGCATGTATATTTTATTTTTTGCAAATTATAAAAATTAAAACTTTTATTTATATTTAAAAAATAAAGTTGATACGATAGTGTAAATTTAGTGGAGTAGTGAAAACACACCCACAAATGTGAAGGTAAGTGAAAAATGATGTGATGTTAATTTTTCTTTTTTAACGACAAATTTGGATTACTAACAGATCATTGGAATATTATCGTGCCATTAGTGGAATCACCCGATTATATCTATCTCCACTAAGGAAACCCAATAAATATGAAAAAAACCTCATGTGAGAATCGAACCCATGACCTATTGGTCTCAAAACCTTATCCACCTTAAGATGCTACTAGACTATAAAGCCATGCAGGACCGACCCGAAGGTATACAGGATGGGCGATTGCTCAGGGCCCAAACCTATCCGGGCCCAAATTTTTTTGTTTATGTATTAGTTTTACACTGTAAAGTTACAATATATATACATAATGAATCGGAAAATAACATCCTAAAGCACTTGGTTTGTTGGTTTGAAAGTCACTTTAATAGTAAGAAGACACGGGTTCTAATCCACCTGTCCTCAGTTTTGTTTTTCTTTTTGTTTTTTTTATCTATTTATTAAATGCAAATGACATTAATTGTCTAATTTTGTCAACTTACATTAAATGATTGATGTTGATTCAATTTACATTAATTCATTTTCTTGTATTTAAGTATTTTTTATATATATTATTTTTAAAAATTTATATTTAAAGGGCCTGTACTTTCTGTTCGCACATGGACTAAAGATCTTCAAACATACGCAAGCCATGTTTTTTTTTGTTTGGTAGTGAATTCAACGCAGAACGTGGAATCACACCCAACGCATATTCTTAGATTTTACAATATGATTGTCTATATAGGTTAGGTTCATTTATTACTGCAATAAATGTTTTTCTTTATTTCAACTAATATTACATTTATTGACTGAGCATGTGGGTTCTGGTGGTAGGAGGGACGAGGCTCATAATTAGGCCACTCGGGCAGGGGCGGTTCTTAGAAGAGAGCCGTGGCAGGGTCACGGTCCGTGCAAGTTTTTCGGGGGTAATGCTAATTTTCCGCATTTCGATCGAAAATTTTTATATATACTATGTTTGGCCCGGGCTTGTCCGGGCTTTTTGTACTGTCCGTGTCTTTCGGCCCTAGCATGTTCAACGGTCAAGATCCGCCACTGCACTCAGGGTGCTATGTGATGGCACATTGATCACACGTTGTTTACCGTGAAACACTGCCGCCACCTTTGCCCATCACACGTGATCATGAAAACGCGTTGTAACCATAACGCGTGATCATTATCGTTGATATTCGAACATTGTGTGGCTGTTGATGATGAGAAAATTAAAAAAAATTAAACACTACGCTATATATATACCATCCACACAAATAAATATTTTACCCACACAAATACATAATTTTAAACCACTTTCTTGCATAAAAATAGAATTTTCAACCGATTCGTTTCCGCTAGACACCGATAGCTCTTCGTCTTCCGATGATGTCCAACAAGACTTGCGCAATGAAGAAATTCACTTTCGGTTGACATATGATTTAATTGAACTTGTATGTTACCTAGGTTTGAAATTTCCGAATTCGGACAAGAAGTATGTTTTCTTTATGTATCTTTTTATTTTTATATTTTATTTAAGTTGTAACCTAAAATATGTCTAGAAATATTGTTTTTTATTTAGATGAAATTATTATTGTTAATTTATTATTTAAAAAAAATCCATAACTAGTGATGGGCAACCCTACTAAAATCCATCACTAGTGATGGAATCAAGTTCAATGACGTGGCGAACAATAATTGGGTATGGTGAGTGATGGAAAGTGGAGCACCCCTACCCCCTTAAGATGGACACGCAATACATAGTGTGTTTCACGACTCCATATCTTTTTTTGAATGGCAAATTTGGATTACTGACGGACCACTGGAGTATCATCGTGACACCAGCGGAACCACACGATCATATCCATCTCCACTAGTCATAATGCTTATACACAAATTCAGGAGGAAACCCAATAAACATGAGAAAACCCCCGCTTGTAGGAATCGAACCCAGAACCAATTGGTCCCAAAGTCTTATCTCACCCCAAGATCATTAGGGGAATAATGAGCTTTTATTAACCTATTTTTGGAAAGCCAACTCCCACAAACCTAGTAAAATTACATCGAAACCACACCAACGTCCACAATACTAGAACCCTCCACGACAATGAAATTACATTTTTCCAACACACCTTGATACTAGTAGAACACAAAACCTAATTGTTTAAGTTTAATAAAGAAAAATAACAAATTTATTACCCATATGTCTTATGGGTGCAAATTTGCCTGAAATGAATAAGTTTCTAGCGATAGTGATCATCGATCAAGCAAAATTAGCAATAAATGTATAGTATCTAGATGTAAAGCTTGTGTAAAAATACGTGTGGTTTTTAGAAAATTTACATACCACATTTTATTAAATGACGAATGACTATATATTTTTTAAGGTTTAATTAAAAATAGATTATAAAAAAGGGGAACATCTTTTAAATAACAAATAAATAACAAACATGTTTAACCGTTTTAAAACAATAAACCGAAACCTAAAATCCATCACTAGTGATGGAATCAAGTTCAATGACGTGACGAACAATGATTGGGTGTGGTGAGTGATGGAAAATGGAGCACCCCTACCCCCCTTTAGATGGACACGCAATACATAGTGTGTTTCACGACTCCATATCTTTTTTTTTTAATGGCAAATTTGGATTACTGACGGACCACTAGAGTATCATCGTGCCACCAGCGGAACCATCTGATCATATCCATCTCCACTAGTCATAATGATACACCAATTCAGGAGGAAACCCAATAAACATGAGAAAAACCCCGCTTGTAGGAATCGAACCCAGGACCAATTGGTCCCAAAATCTTATCCCACTCCCAAGATCATTAGGGGAATAATGAGCTTTTATTAACCTATTTTTGGAAAGCCAACTCCCACAAACCTAGTAAAATTACATCGAAACCACACCAACGTCCACAATACTAGAACCCTCCACAACAATGAAATTACATTTTTCCAACACACCTTGATACTAGTAGAACACAAAACCAAATTGTTTAAGTTTAATAAAGAAAAATAACAAATTTATTACCCATGTCTTATGGGTGCAATTTTGCCTTATGGGTGCAAATTTGCCTGAACTGAATAAATTTCTAGCGATAGTGATCATCAATCAAGCAAAATTAGCAATAAATGTATAGTATCTAGATGTAAAGCTTGTGTAAAAACACGGGTGGTTTTTAGAAAATTTACATACCACATTTTATTAAACGACGAATGACTATATATTTTTTAAGGTTTAATTAAAAATAGATTATTAAAAAGGGGGAACATCTTTTTAATAACAAATAAATAACAAACATGTTTAATCGTTTTAAAACAATAAACCGAAACCTAAATATAATCAAGCACACATTGTTCTATATTCTATGATCGTAAATCTTGAAACATCTCTTGATGCAAGATCCTTCATTGTTGGGGTATATTGTTCCATAAATCTTTCATCTTCATTTCTTAAAATACAACCTTCACTACATAATCCTACACAAAGAATAAGATGAAACTGGTTATGATATGCTTCTAACTTATCTTTTATTGACACTAGTGACCAAAACCACACCAACCTTTGTAACACCCCGAAAACGGGTTTGGTAATCAAACCACGTTAATTTTGATGAGCAGGTAAAATATCGTTAGTGGTAAAAGTTAACCCATAAACATTAGGATTTAATTAAACAAACCTAATGTTAAATACATAGTAAATACGTGCTTTATAAGAAACAGTTTATTAAAGGCTCGAGTCAGCTAATTATATGTTGCTAAATAGTGAAACCATGAATGGTGGCCCTGTTTATAACAAAACCATACATGAAGGGCTAAAATGGACAATTGAAAAAGTTTTTTTATTAAAACAAAAATAAAACACAAAAACACACACATGTAGGTGTGTGTGCGCGCGTACAGAGAAGAGGTAGAAGGGGGAAACCCTTGTTCTTGATAATCTTCTCAAAATCACTCAATCCAAATCAAAATTGAAGCAATTATAATGCATGTTTGAAGTTTTGTTGAGTACTACTTCATCCTAACACAAGGTATGTTTCAAATTCATGATTTATGAAATTATTTAGTTGAAGAGTTTCATGAAATTAGAATGGCCTTGTGAAACTAGTAGCAAGATAATGTAATAGATGTTGTATTGGTGTTTATAAACACCATACTAACTCATATGTATGAACTACTTGAACAATTAGGAATTTTGTTAAGTGTTCATAGGTGATTAGAATTGGGTTTTGACATAAGAGTTAAACCCATAATTATGATGGTCAAATTGTGTAATTTCTTATAATAACTGGAATTTACATGTTAATTGGTTGCTACATGAAGCAAGGATTAATGAGTTGTAATGAGGTAGTAGGATGATGACAATGTGAGCTAATAAGAATAGCTTAAAAATTATGCACATAAGGTGTTTGGTAAAATGTCCAAGTGAAAGCTAGATGCTAACAACTCGCGAAAATCATTGGTCAAGAATCCTATGAATGGTTGTTAGCAAGTATTGATAAAATAGCCTAGTATGATGGCTTATAAATGATACCTACTAAGTGTATAATGAAATGCCCAAACGAGTTTTTGTTGAATTGTCAGTGCATAGACTTCTAAGGGTCAATTTGACCTATAATAGGATCAAATGGTAATTTTGATGTAAAGTCTGTAAGGTGGAACAGTCGTGAAAAAACGATGACTAATCTAACCATCTTGCGAATGATAAATGATAATTTGACGCTTGACAAGCTAGGTAGATGCTTGGGAAGAAGTGGGTCAAACGGATCAAGTACGCGGGAAAAAAAACATAATTGGATGCAAGGTAAGTTAAGCTTACATCTCTAAAATAGTGCATCTACTATTGTAATATGATTAAAGACGAGCGACTAAGCATTTGAAATGAATCCTTGAAATATGATGTTCCGATACGAATCCATACAAATCGGAACAAATAAAAATGGTAGAAAACAATATTTGATGGTTAAAGGGGTAAAACAGTAATTTAATCACGTGTTGATGGATAGTCAACGAGTTTTGAAAAGTTACACTATGTTGTAAGCCATAATGTACAACAAGGGTATAATGGTAATTTAGTCTCACGTTGACGGATAGTCAACGAGTTTTGAAATGTTACATTATGGTGTAAGCCATAATGGGCAACAAGGGTAAAGGAAACGACATCTAAGAATTTTGACCCTATGGTGAAAAGCCGTAATGGGTTAAATACGTGAAATAGTAAATAAATATCATTTCGTAATATATATAAAATGTTTGATCGTTTAGGTCAAACGGGTCAAATGGTGATGTTATCACCATTTGACAATAACGACTAATGTTTGCTTGTCGAATGGAGATTTGCGTTGCTATTAATTAGCAACAAATAAGGTGAGGTATTAAATGTCAACATATACACGTGTGATTTAGTTTACGAAGATTTTTAGATGCCGAGAACCTCATCAGAGAGTAAAAAAGACGTAAGGTTCACAATGGTGTAAAACTAAAATGGGATATTAATTAGCAACAAATAATGTGAGGTATTAAAACGGGTCAATGCTTTGACCCGAGCCAGGTATGTGAAATTAGGGTCAAACTATCAATGAAGTCTTACGGGCGAAGAGAGCTAATTGAGTCGTGGGTGAACATTGGATTCACCTAAAGTGAGGTATATCAAGCGAATTGAAATTTAAAACGGAATACGGTTTAAAAGAGTATATTTGGTCAAAACGAACTTTCAAAATGCAATTCGTGACTAAAAAGACTAAAGTTGACCAAAACGCCCTCGAATGAATAACCGGGCAAACGACCCATAAGGGTAGTTTGTATATGAGTTTTATAATTTGGTAAATCCTTCATGTAGATACAGTGGAAGGTTAAAACATTTGAGCATAATGTTTCATAATGGGTCAATTTTGTAAAAATTGTCAAACTTGAGGGTATGATAGGAATATAATGATTTTCTATCACATTCCATCACAATTGATGTTGTGATGATAGTTAAATAAAGATCATAAAATGGGAACGCAAGTTATGAATGGTGAAATTATGATATGGGTCAAAATAAGTTTTGTTTTGTTAAAGTAATCAAATGGGTCAAAATAAATGCGTATATGCAACCCAGATAATGGGACCGTAAACGCATGTTTAGTAAACCCGAAAGAGGATTAAAATCTGTAAGGAATTGATCCTTACCATAGAAATGTGGATAATATGGCTAAATATGATAACGGGACAAATAATGGCATAAATTAATATTAGACCATTGTTAAGAAGTGTAAGAATCCAATATCCCGGATGGCGGATATTGAGTCTATAATATGGGTGATCAAATTACGATCACGTAGAGACAAACGTGAGGTTAAAGGGTTAAGCATACAAAAAGTTATGCAAGTTTTTGTGTTGAAGGTCAAAATCGGAAACCAAAATGCAGTAGAGCAGAACCGTAACCTACGACTGAGGGCCGTAGGCTATGGTGGTCAAGATATTTTAGTAGAACACAGCCGTAACCTACGGCTGAGTGCCGTAGGCTACGACAGGGATTCACTGCCCAACTTCAAAAGGGTGTACCGTAAGCTACGATACCCTTATCATAGCTTACAGCGGGGTTTCCTCAAAAATTTTCATTTGGTCTAGTTTGATTATTTGGGCCATTTAATTACATATTTAGCATTTATAACTAACGCTTAAATGTGAAATTATATTTAGGTCATTATTATAAGGGAACGGACGGGATCAAGCTAGATGAGAACTGAACACAAATAAAGATCAAGCTTCTGCATTCGTTTAATGGTTTTTTCTTAACCAAAGTTTGTAAACAAGTAGAAATGTTTGTTTTAGAATACTTAAGAAGTTTCAAATAACTTCGAATTATGTTTATACGGATTTGGTATTAGCATTATATATTTATATAATGCAAACTTTTATAAAATACTATATATATTAAGTATGGGTCTTACAAGTTGGTAATCATAGCTCAAAGTTAAAGATTAAATGTGTTTAGTTCAAGGCTTGATCAAGACATCAGGTAAGTTATTATGAATATTAACGGTCTAGAATGGTTAAAAGTGTTGTAAACAACACATGGGGCTATCGTGTGAACGCACGTTACCTCAAATAAATTGGTAAAAGACCGGTATAAAAAGTGAATTACTTGTGTTAACAAGTATTGTAGAAAACCTTGTATTCTAGTACGGGTGCTTATTAATTTCAATGTTACTAATATTTTATGAACGTTTTAGTTAAAGGACGCTCGCATCGAAGATGGCGAGAGTTTAATGATTTACTTATATGACGATGAAACGGTCCGAAGTATGACAAGTAGAGCATGCTCACCAAGGACCTAGATCATGTAACGATATCGAATAAAGGTCAAACGGCAATGAAAGCCCATTATGGCGAGTATCTACCAGTTGCACGTTTTAAATTTATTGTATAAATAGTATTATGCAACAAATACGTAGTGAATGACGGTTGCATATGTAATATAAAACTTAGGAAACCTGGATACGATACTTATCCAGGATGATGTTTCTAAGAGAAATTAAGTAGAAATACGCATTATTCACAATCGTGAATAAGAAAACAATAAAAGAATTCAAGTTTAGAAACTTGAATGGAGGCGACCATCCAAGTAGACATTATTAATAAAATTCTATTGAGAAAAAGTAATGATCACATTAACGAATGTGATTGCATCAAAGTTTTATAAAAAGGAAAACATTCTATATGTTTTGAGATAAAAATGGGTAAAACTAATAATTGTTAGTAACAATTAAACAAGGTTTTACCAAATAAAATCAGAAATATGGACATGAATCGAGGATTTACTTACATGGAAAGTAATGTGATAGTTATAATAAGGTTATGTATACCATGTGTTGATTGCTTACCCTGGCCAAGTAAGTAGTAAACACATGATACCATGAACTTCTTATAATGAGCGCATATACGTCTGATGTAGTAAAGACGAGGCTAATAGGACAAATTTAAAAGGAGCCCAACAGGTCAAATAAAGAATAAGGTTTGACTGTTCATAAGTGATGGATTTCACACGAACAAGTCAAACGGGTTAAATAAAGAATAAGGTTTGACTGTTCATAAGTGATGGATTTCACACAGACGAGTCAAACGGGTTAAATAAGGAATAAGGTTTGACTGTTCATAAGTAATGGATTTCACACAAACAAGTCAAACGGGTCAAATAAAGATTAAAGTTTGACTGTTCATAAGTGATGGATTTCACACGGACAAGTCAAACGGGTTAAATAAGGAATAAGGTTTGACTGTTCATAAGTGATGGATTACACACGAACAAGTCAAACGGGTTAAATAAAGAATGAGGTTTGATTGTTCATAAGTGATGAATTTCACACGAACAAGTCAAACGAGTCAAATGAAGTATAATGTTTGAAAATAAATGTAAACACAAACCGGGTAACAGGAGCGTTAAAGCATTAAAATAATGAGCCCGAGTAATGGGACGTGAGCGAATATAAACGAAAACACAAACCGGGTAACAGGAGCGTTAAGGCATTAGAATAAAGAACCCGGGTAATGGGTTGTAACGAAATGTAGGCGCAAACTGGATAACAGGGAGTGTTAGACAAACCGACGCATAAATAACATGTGAAGTCATAGAAGCAGAAGTATTGCCAATACAGATCAAACTTGGTCTAAGGCCATAGTAGGAATAGAAATAAATTAGCCTTCATGGTCAAAAGGGTCATGATTGGCGGATAAAAGAGAAGACAAGGTAAATAATTTTTCTTGTAACCATGAACGAGTGTGTTAACACAAATTATATTTAAAGAATGAAACGGGAAAAAGGATGATCTACGGGATCACTATGACCTACGAGTTATAAATAGTGTAAAGGTCTACGGGACCAAAATGACCTTCGGGTCACGAATAGAGAAGGATTGGACCTTAGAGGCCTTACTTTAAAGATGCGAAAGCCTAAAGAAATAGCCTACAAGGCTAAGTGAAAGGGATTATGGGTTACTTGTGCAAAGCGAGGGAACCAGTTACGATTCCCCACGTAAAATAAGAACAATAAAAGAAGAAATGCGAAGTTGTCAATTTCTTGATGCGAGTAATTGACACAAGTTAAAAATAAAATGTTACACTAAAATGTAGTTTTAGTTAATATTGACAATTTGACGATCATAAGGAATTAACGGATAATTAGAAAATGATTTTATTGAAGGAAACAAGTTTTGGCACTAACAAGTGCAAGACAATGTTTTAGAAAAGTTCATTTTTGAAAATGAAATGACGGTACAAATCTAAGCATGATGTTATTCAATCATGATTAAGAAAATGACACGGGATATGATTTCTTTGTAGCCCGAGCTACGGGACTGAAGATCAGAAACGGGGTATACCCGAATGACGGGGCATGAAGTGAGCGGTGACTAATCAGTCTAACCGGCAAGACCAGTCAAGGTCAAAATAGTGCTTATAAATTGTTTGATTGTGCTTATCAATATAGGATTAGCGTGGAGTAAGCATGTTGACGGACTTATATGACCGAGCGGCCAAATGGTAACTCGATCAAGTAAATGACAAAGATAAGGAATATATGATGAAGGTTACGGCCCATGAGGCCTTACACATGAAAGGTGTATGCGACAAAGCATATGACAACCTTTGATCGAAAGATTAAATGCCTTGAAAACAAAATGTCAATCAAGAAAAAAAGGGCAAGAAGGGAGTCGGGTACCATTTGGTAGTCCAAAAGAAATTAACACACCATCCTGGTAAGATTATTAAACTGTTAAAATGTGAGCAACGCTCAAATAATCACCAAAAATAAGTTCATTAGATCAAACTCAATGAACTACGCAAGAAAGATTTCGAGGACGAAACCTCTATAAGGGGGTAGACTTGTAACACCCCGAAAACGGGTTTGGTAATCAAACCACGTTAATTTTGATGAGCGGGTAAAATATCGTTAGTGGTAAAAGTTAACCCGTAAACATTAGAATTTAATTAAACAAACCTAGTGTTAAATACATAGTAAATAAGTGCTTTATAAGAAACAGTTTATTAAAGGCTCGAGTCAGCTAATGATATGTTGCTAAATAGTGAAATCATGAATGGTGGCTCTGTTTATAACAAAACCATACATGAAGGGCTAAAATGGACAATTGGAAAAGTTGTTTTATTAAAACAAAAATAAAACACAAAAACACACACATGTAGGTTTGTGTGTGTGTGTGTGTGTGTGTGTGTGTGCGTGGTAGAAGGGGGAAACCCTTGTTCTTGATAATCTTCTCAAAATCACTCAATCCAAATCGAAATTGAAGCAATTATAATGCATGGGTTTGAAGTTTTGTTGAGTACTACTTTATCCTAACACAAGGTATGTTTCAAATTCATGATTTATGAAATTATTTAGTTGAAGAGTTTCATGAAATTAGAATGGCCTTGTGGAAATAGTAGCAAGATAATGTAATTAATGTTGTATTGGTGTTTATAAACACCATACTAACTCATATGTATGAACTACTTGAACAACTAGGAATTTTGTTAAGTGTTCATAGGTGATTAGAATTGAGTTTTGATATAAGAGTTAAACCCATAATTATGATGGTCAAATTGTGTAATTGCTTATAACAACTGAAATTTACATGTTAATTAGTTGCTACGTGAAGCAAGGAATGATGAGTTGTAATGAGGTGGTAGGATGATGACTGATTAGGGCTTTTGGAATTCCAAAACATGAGAATAGCTTTTTTAGGAATTTTACTACTACTCTTCTGTCGTTGTTAGGAAGGGCTTCAGCCTCAGCCCATTTAGAGACGTAATCGACAGCCTCCAAGGTGTATTTGTTTCCTCTCGAAGGTGGGAATGGTCCAATAAAATACAATCCCCAAGCGTCGAAGATTTCACAAATAAGAATGCTATTTTTTTGGCATTTCGTTTCTTCTTGATATGTTGCTTGCCCGCTAACATGGATCACATGTTTTGATCAATACATAAGCATTTTTGTGTATTGTGGGCTAGTAAAGTCCTACATCGTACACCTTTCGTGCGATGTTGGCTATTCCATGGTGTCCTCCACATGGTCCTTCGTGACAATGGTGAAGAATTTATCTTGCTTCACGACCATGGACGCATCGTCGAATGAGCTGGTCTGCACATATTTTGAAAAGATATGGGTCTTCCTAAAAATAGTGTTTTACATCAGCCAAGAATTGGTTTCGCTGAAGAAAGGACAACCCTTGACAATAGTGCCACTAGCTAAGTAGTTAGCATAATCGGTGTACCAAGGTTCCTCTCGGTATTCTACCATTTCTAAGGATTATGTGGGGGAATTTCTCATTGATGAGTTTTTCTCAAGTTCTTTCTAGACAGGGACTTCAAGATGAGACAGGTGGTCAGCAGCTGTGTTTTCTGCTCCTCTTTTATCTTTTATTTTTATGTCAAATTCTTGAAGGAGAAGAATCCATCTTATGAGACAGGGTTTTGCATCTTGTTTTTTGAAAAGGTATCGGATGGCAGCGTGGTCGGGGTAGACTATAGTTTTGGAGAGCACAAGATAGGAACGAAATTTATCAAATGCAAATACTACAACTAGCAACTCTTTTTCAGTGGTTGTGTAATTTTGTTGGACATCATAAAGAGTTTTGCTAGCGTAATATATGGAATGAAAAATGTTTTTCTTTTCTTTGTCCCAAGACAGCTCCAACTGCAAAATCGCTTGCATCGCACATGATTTCAAATGGTAACTTCTAATCGGGTGCAATCATGATTGGTGCTTTGACGAGTATATCTTTAGGGGCAAGAAATGCTGTTGTGAAATCCATATCAAAGATGAATGGGGCATTTTACAGTTAGAGGTGGAAAGATTTTAGAAAAGTCTTTGATAAATCGCTTATAGAATCCGGCATGTCCTAGGAAACTTTGAATGGCTCGAATGGAAGATGGAGGAGGTAGTCGGGAAATAATATCGATTTTTGCAAGGTCGACTTCCATTCCTGCATGTGAGATTTTGTGACCGAGTGCTATTCCTTCCGTGACCATGAAATGGCACTTTTCCCAATTTAGGGCGAGGTTAGTCTCTTTACATCTAGATAGCATTCGCTCAAGGTTATCGAGGCATTGGTCAAATGAATCTCCAAAGATAGAGAAATCATCCACGGTTTTTTTCTATCATGTTGTGAAAACTGGCGACCATGCATCATTGGAACGTTGCTGGAGCGTTGTGATGGAGAGTGTGAAACACGAGTGCTAAAGTGCTTATTTTATGTGATTTAGTGCATTTTACATGATCATATACTTGGAATATGTTTACTGCGAGTGTTTGTGTTGTTGCAGGTAAAACGTATAATTCGGTGATGTTAAGGTGATTAAAGATGATGCGGAGCGTTTAAGGGTGATGAACAAAGTGATTCGTGTTGATCGGCGTCGATTCGGGTCAAGATACAGTTCGAAGATTCAAGAAATATGACGTAACAAAGTTTGAGGGCCTTGTGGTAATTAAATGAAAGCTTAGTATAGTTGATATGTGAAGGGGATGAGGAATGAAGAAGTACAAGGTGTTAAAATGACAATAGTTGAAAGATTGTTTGGCTGAGTAAAGGAGTTGTGAAGTTGCGCCTCCACCTACGGTTCATGAACCGTGACCTACGGTTGGTGGATGCTTGGTGTAAAAAAGAAACATAACCTCCAGACCTTCACCTACGACTTGAACCTCCACCTACAGTGGAATTAAATCTCAAAACCCCATCTGAGCCGTAACCTACGGCTCACAAACCGTAGGTGACGGCAGGATTGTAGGAGGCGCGCATATGTACGGATTTTGGAGGGTTTTAAAGGGGTTAACCCTAGTTTTTCAAAAACACATCTCGAAGATGAATTTGGCACTTCTAGGGCATAAAAGTTCCAAGCTTTTCACCTCCAATCATCACAATCTTGCATTCCATCACCGAATCAAGAACATGACTTCAACCGTTTTCCAAGCACGTGAAGATCAAGTTTACGAGATGAGCGGCTAAAACTCTTATGGTTTCCTCCAGATGGAGGGTTTTTGTAAGTTAGATAATTTTATGTGTTTGTGACAATCGTATAACTCGGTGATCTAAACATTCGATGCTTTTCACCTTTGATCTGATTAATCAATTGTAACCGATTGCATTTTCTTTAACTTTAATTTTTGATCATTCAATTCCCGAGAGTTCTAGTAATTGGGATATATTTGCTATAGGATTAGGGTTGGTAATTGTAACTGATAGTCATTTGATAACCTCCAGTTATGTATTGACCGAAGTGCTTAGTCTTTGATTATCACAATTGATAAATTAGGTTAAACACTTATGTCTATCTGAATGTTTCGATTAAACACATAATTGAATCTAGCTACAAACCTGAATTCCGGAGGGACCATTGTTCTCCCCCATTGTTTACAACCTCGTATTTTCGGAATTTGCTAGTTAATCAAACTCTCAAACAACAAGGTTTTTTCATTATTGCAATTAGTTTAATAGTATTTAATTCACAACACTTTCCACAATACTCCTCTGGTTCGATACCCGACTTATCCAATCTACATAGTTTAGTTGGTTTTTTGCATGTTCTTCACGACAGACATTACGTTGCATAGACCAAATGGCATGCGTCGATATGCAAAGGTTCCGTAGGGACAAGTGAAAGTGGTTTTCTCTTGATCCTATGGGGCGATAGAAATTTGGAAGTACCCCGAGATTCTATCAAGAAAGCAATAAAATTTATGACCGGATAATCGCTCAAACATTTGATTAATGAGGGGTAAAGGAAGGTGGTCTTTTCTTGTGGCTTCATTGAGTTTCCTATAGTCGATACAAAGTCTCCATCCGGTGACTGTTCTTGTTGGTATGAGCTCGTTTTTTTCATTGGTTACTGTTGATGCACTTCTGTGTGGATGTGGCACGGTTCGGTTCGTTGCGTATGAAGACCACATATTTGACATCCTCCTGTCAAATATGTGAATGGTTTATAATACATCGAAACAAGAATTCATGGAAAAATACAAGCTATCGAAATAGATATTATTCCATGGATTCGAAATAAGATTTATTATATATACTACATACCTATCGAAATAGAGTTTAAGTAGGAAAGCATCGAAATAAGGATACAATACATCGAAATAGGATGTATTTGTGAATGTTTGAAGACATCGAAATAGAAAGGATGTCTATTTCGATATTTTCAAGTCCTATTTCGAAGATGTTGTATTTATTTCATTGTATTACATTGTGAACTTGTTTTTCGATGTATCATCTCTGGTATGTAGTATAAATACTAGAGATAGTCCTCTGTTTCACAAGGGAGAGCACTTTCAGAGATGTGGTCTGACCTAGAGATAGAAACTAGAGAGAGAGAGAGAGAGAGAGAGAGTTGTGAGCTTGATCTTGTATTTTGTAATGAAACTCTGCTCAATCTAATACACAAACTCGTTAAACATTATATCTTTGTGTTTTGTTTACTCTCTCTCTTGGTTTGTGTTATCACAAGGATTCCACATTCAGTACGGCATCTGAAACAAGAAATCATCTGTTGGGATTGAACCCTACCAAAGGAACAGATAATTAAAGCCAAAACTGGATCAGAGCAGTGGATCCAGAATAAGCAGATGTTATGTATACAAGTCTCTCCCCTTGAAAGTGGTTTCAACATCTGCTGACCTCCTATCAACTGATCGTACAAACTGCTGACCTACAAACTGCTGATCAAGTAAAAGACTGATGGAAGACTAAAGCACTGCTGTTTAATCTACAGCCTTGAGTCAAGCTCTGCTGATCATGACAAGTACTGCTGGGTTCACATCAGTGGAAGGATGCAGCAGTAGTTTAGATGTCTTTATGTAATGAAATGTAATAACAGTAGTTAGCATAGTAGAGGTTGTATAGATCAGAGGTTAGAGTTTGTTAGGAGGTTATATGTCACTTTCATGGTGACGTCAGCTTAGATGCTTCAGTGGTTTGCTCGTGCCTATAAATAGAACAATGCTCTGTACTGTTCTATCAGCTCTTTACAAAAACTTCTTCCTGCATGAACAAACACTGTGAGCTCAGGCTGAGGGGGAGTTTGTATTCATACATGCATTGTAATCGTTATTGAAATAAATTTAATCTTTCGGTTCTTTATTGAAAATGTTTGATTAAAGCAATTCTCTCATTTGATTGTGTGCAAAGTTTGTTTCCATCTTAATTCCGCTGCACTACTCATTCATCTTCATCTTAATTCAAACGTAAAACACAATCAAAACCAAACTCAGATCCTAACAATTGGTATCAGAGCTTGGACAGTCAAATTTTATTTAACAATCATTTTGACATAAATAGTTCAGCTCATAATAGTTGATACTGATAGTTTGTTCGTTTTGTTGAAAAACAGAGCAAGGTTTAATCACCATCAAAGTTGATTAATCAGTGCCTGTAAAACAACCAGGATGACGTCACAATCACAAGATGATAAGAATAACATTGGCTCTCTTTTCAAACCACCTATGCTTAAATGTAATGAGTACAACATCAGGGAGAGAAGGATGGGTCACATCCTTGCTCAACAGAACACTGGATGTTGGAGGTCTGTTGTTTTTGGTCCCCATGTTCCTATGGTGCCAAGTGCTGAGGATGCAAAGAAGTTCGTTCCAAAAACCAACTGAAAACTATACTGAAACTGATTTTCAAAAGTTTGAACTCGATGCCAAAGCATTTAGCATCATAGCATCTGCATTACCTAATGAGATCTATGCTGGACTGTTACATTGTAGCAGTGCCAAAGAATTATGGGATGCACTTAAGGAACAATTTGGGGGAACTGAAGAAGTAATTGAGAACAATAGGGAAATTCTGAATCAGCAGTATGATACCTTCTGTCACATTAAGGGTGAATCATTGACCCAACAGTTTGAACGTTTCAGTTGTCTCATCAGTGAGCTAAGACTTGTTAAAGTTGAAATTCCAAAATCAACACAAAATAGTAGGTTTCTTAGATCACTACCTGATAAATGGGACACAATAGCATTTGTGACTAGAAACTCTGCTGAGTTCAAAGATCTGACCCTGACCCAACTTCATGGTAGACTCCTGACCTATGAAAGGGAGTTAAACCAGAAAAAGAAGTTGCAAGAGTCTGGCGAAGTTGCTGATGATTATTCATTTGGTAGCACAGCTCTTTTTGGCCAGGAATAATCTGGTAGCAGTAGTAAGGATCAGGGTTATGATCACTTTATTGATATAACTGCTGGTGGAAATTTCAACAACCCTGATTCTCACTCTGCCAATTATGCTTTTACTGCAAATTGTGAAAACCAGATGTCAGATAACTTGTGTTTTGAACTCAATGATTTGCAACACTTTGATCCCACTGACTTAGAAGAAATGGACATTTTGCATCAATTGGCTTTGCTTAGTGTAAGAACAAGCAAATTCTATAAAAGAACAGGGAGAAAGTTCCTAGGGTTACATGGGAATTTAAAAGTGGGGTTGGATAAGTCAAAAATTAAGTGCTATAAGTGCAATAGGCTAGGTCATTTTGCTAGGGAATGCAGGATTCAAACCACTGGTCCAATAATCACTCATCCCAGCTCAAACCCTATACCACAATAGCAAAGCACTGTGCACTATACCCAATATACCCCTGTTGCCCATGTTAACACTGCTCACTATGCTGCAACCCCTGTGTTAGTGCATGGAATGTCTGTTGACTTCGTCTGCATTAGGTCTTGTGTCTAGTTTGATTGAAAGAACACACATTAGAGTTAATTTAGGGTTTGTATAGTTTAATCTTGAAGATTTCGCTTGAAACATCTTCAAGCGAAATCAACATCACATGATTTCGCTTCAAGCATGCTCAAGCGAAATCATCAAGCCTATATATATGTGTGTTGTGTATTTCGCTTGAGAGACTTAGTCATTGTATGTGAGACGAAGTGCTGACGGATTTGTATCAGAAAACCTTGTACAAGCAATCAAATCAATCAGAAAAGAAAGATTAAAAGGATTAGAGCTGTTATGACTTAGTTTACTTTGATTCCGCCTCTGTAAACTGAGATGAACTGCCTTGACTGACATTTTAGGGTCATACAACGGTCAAACAAGTGGTATCAGAGCTCAGGACGAGGAGTTCATACCATAGCAGCTTGATTCTACCGGATTATCTTCTTTCTACTCACTTCTTCTCTTACTTTTCTGATCTGAACTAGTTCCAATGGTCGAAATGGTCTGATTTCAGAATATAACGTGTAAAACTGTGTTTTAACAAAGCCTACAAAGTTTCAGATTAAAATTCAGATTAAAACATGTTAAAATTGACCTAAAACAAGATTTCGCTTGAAAGTAATTCGAAGGTTACAGGTTGATTTCGCTTCAAATCAGACTTCCTGAAGCGAAATAGTTGGTTTTGTTTGAAACTCTGAAGCGAAATT
The DNA here is from genome assembly GCA_030545235.1 of Helianthus tuberosus. Taxonomy (NCBI): domain Eukaryota; kingdom Viridiplantae; phylum Streptophyta; class Magnoliopsida; order Asterales; family Asteraceae; genus Helianthus; species Helianthus tuberosus. Next base: position 77,670,979 of record CM060408.1, read on the forward strand.
GATTTCTTGAAGCGAAATAGTTGTTTTCGCTTGAGACTTTTTGAAGCGAAACAGTTGAAGCGACATTGTTCTGTCAGATTTCGCTTGAAGGTCTGATCTGTTGAAGCGAAATAGTAGATTTCGTTTGAATCATTTTTGTTAACAGATTTCGCTTGAATCAAAACTGTTGTTGAGTTTCGCTTGAAGATTGAAGCGAAATAGTGCATATCAGATTTCGCTTGAACAGTTTTATTAAACTGTTTTCGCTTGAACTTACTGAATTTTCAAAATTTAAAATTTTACTAAGTGTTTGCTTATTTGTTTGTTTGCAGGAACATACAATATGGCAAATTCCGAACCTAAGCCATGGAAAGATGATCGTACTGAAGAACAGAAATATCACTACCGGAAGATGGTTGCTGAAACAAAGATTATCAGACTTTCTCGTATCTATCTGAATGCAAGGAGAGCCAATAGATGGGATCCAGATAGAGAGTGCTATCTTGATGAGTATGGAAATATTGCAATTGATGATAGTACACTTGATATCGAAGATATCATCAAGGAGTACAAAGAAGAAGATGAATATTGGCAACACAAGTGGTGGGGAACTCCAACTTCGAAAATGATTGAAGAAGAGAAAGAGAAAGAGAGAAAGGAGAATGAAGAGAAAAAGAAAAAGAAAGAGTTACTAGATGAAATTGAAAGAAACTCAGAAAATATGAGTTTGGATGAGTTTAGTGAATTAATCAATAAGATTAAAGAAGGAATGACAATGAATGAAGAATCAAAGATGGATGAAACGTTGAAAAGTGAAGTTGTGTGCTCACAATGCGAAAAATCAGAAGCTGAAAATTTAAATCTCTTGAAAGATGTGGAGAATTTGACAGTGGAAATCAAAAGCTTGAAAGATGAGAAAGAATCTGATAATAAACAGATTCTTGAAATGAGAGAAAAGTGTGAAGAATTGACGTCAGAAAATGACAAACTGTTGAGTAGTTTGGATAGTTTGACATTGGAAATTAACGATTTAAAAGAAAAAGAAAAAGATTTTCAAAAACAAATCAAGATTTTAGAAGATGAGAGAGATATTTTTGGAAAAGATAATCTTCAAAAACAAATTGAAATCAATTCTCATCTTGCTAAAATCATTCAGCTTGAAAAAGAAGCTGAAAAAGCTCGGATGAAAATCAAAGAGCTTGAAGAGAAATTGAAAGGTTTTGAGACTTTGTCATCAACACCAGATTATCCATGTCCAAAACCGATCAATTCTGTTCCAATAGATTTACAAGAAAAATTTAAAAATACTGTTTTGCAATCTACTGAAACAGGTGAATGTTCTAAACAAAAACCTGTTAAGAAGAATGCAGAACAGAAACAAAAAGATAAAAATTTTGAAAAATTACAAAAATTTAAAAATCAAAACTCAAAAATAGTTGGTAATTCGTGGTGCAGGTTTGACCACAGTGCTAAAATGCCAAATCAAGGATACAAGAGGAGAAATGACTACCACAAGGCAAATCAATGCATCGATCTAAGTGTGTGGTATGAAGACGGTGTGTGCTATGAAAGTAGTGAGAGGTACGATAACAGAATGTGTTACAGATGTGGTTATCAAGGACACATTGCTGTTAACTGCCAAAGTCAGAGATTCGAAACGAGAAGATGCTATGAATGCCATATCAGAGGACACATTGCTAGAGATTGCCCGAGGAGATCGATGGGAAGATCGAGGGTTGAATCTCAAAGAAAGGCAAAGAAGACAGTCAATGTCAAGCCCCATGAACAGAAGGTTCTAAAACCTAAAGTTCAGGATCAGACAATTCAAGAAAAGAAAGTCAAACTTTCTCAGGGGCAAAAAGACAGACTGCGAAAGAAGAGAAAGAAGGCCAGAGAATATCTGGAGAGAATTTTGTCCTCGGATACAAATGGTAATCCGAGAAAAAGTTCTGATGAATTGCTTTCCTCAACTAAAAAGGCAAGCAAAACGAATTCATCAGATGCAAATCTGAGGACAGAAGAGAGAGTGAAGAAAGAGAAAGTTAGTGGCGATGAATTTGTTTCTTTGGAAACAAAGGAGCCACATGTCGGCGATGAATCTGACGTCTTAAAGTCAGACAAGCCACTTTCAGGCAATGATTTTGGTTTGTCAAAACCAGAAGAGCCATTTGTTGAGGTAAAAGTTGTAAAACCCAAGGCTGGTCAGGCTTGGGTAGATCTTTTCAAATGAAAAACCTGACTTGCCGGAGTTCCCAGGTTGGTAAACGTGGAACAGGAATCGGCACATTTCTTGAGAAATTCACAGGTTGGTAACTGTGATATTTCGATTTACAAGTGGTAAATCAGGGACATTAAGTTGTACTTGATTTTCTACTAGTGTTTGTTATTGACAAGGGTCTTAATTGTTAATTCTTTAAAATGTTTGAAAAAGAACAATGTGATGAAACCCCGAGTTTGTGAAATGACACACAAAACTAATTTTCCGGAAAAACCATTTGATTAAAACAAACTTAAGTGTTTTGAAATCTAAATGGGAAAATAGTTTGTTGTCAGGGGGAGTTCTGATTGTTTATGCCGAGTGAATGGCGAATTGAAGCGATTTGATATCAGTTTGTCATGTTTCTTGTATAGTTTGTTTTCAAATTTTCCAGAAAATCAAAATTGAAACATATTTTGATTTTAGGGGGAGAAAAATTTTAAAAAAATATAGAAAATTTGAAAATGACAAAAATATTGAAAAAGCAAAAATGAGTTTTGTTGTGAAAAAGAGGAAATGATAGTAAATCAGTGAACTATCACAGCATGCTAAGGATATGAAATGTCAAATGTGATAAATGGTCTCACTGATGATGTGCCAGTAGGTTTTTGCACATTTAGTAAATTGTGACGAGATATAAACCTAAATTTCAAACTTGCTTATATCGTGGGTAACATCTCTCGGATATATGGGTAACCCCCGAAATCTCGTTTGAAAGGTTTCGTATTCTGATATACAGGTCTTTATACTTAGTTGATATCTGGGGTATTATTCCGGGACTTTTGCTGAACGGTGGTTCTGACCTAGTCCTCGAATAATACTTTCTGCAAATGCTTGAAACATAGCATCACCCTCAGCATTAATGATAAGACAATAAAATTGCTTAGCAATGCTGTTGTAAATAAGATCCTCTAAAGGGGACACACCCAAGTTGAGTCATGATCTCTCTGCTGAACGGTAGTTCTGACCTGAGCTCTCATGATTCTTCATAAATTATTAACCCCTTACAGATATCATTTGTGTTCTAATTGCCTGTAAGACTGAATATTGGGATCTGGATACGGGAGTATATTCTGAGGTGGGATACGCGATTAAGTTTAAGTATCTAAGATATTAAATTCATATCTCGAAGCAGTTGAACTTTGTGTGAAAATTTAAGTGGATCAATATACTGACAATCTAAGTGAATTGTTTAGAACTTAAAATGATTAAAGCTTAATGGTGCTTGTGATTGGTCTCATGAACTGATATGATCCTCTTACACAAACTCACAAAAATATTGTTTGTATATTTTTTGTTTACTGCATTTCTTTAAATTCAAAATTCAAAAAGATTTTCGACAACTGATGTTGAAGAGTTGATTTTCAAAATTCCAAGTGCTAAACTTGATGAACAGGTATTGGGAGAGTTTGATGAAAACTTTGAATGTCATATACAAATATTTTTTGAAAGTTTGAGGAGTTAGTTAATCAAGGTCATTTATTTGAACTTGATGTAACTAGTATGTTTGATGAATGAATATTGTCTACCAGTAAGGTTTTAAATTTAATGATTATAAATTTGTGAAACTTATATTGTGGTAGAGGATGTGCAGGTTAAACAGGTTTGGACTTCATTTTTCCCAATGGCAGCTAAATGACAAAGCTTGAACCAGACATCTCAGATTCTAGTATATTGAGAGGGGGAGTCAATGAAAGAGGGAGCCTGGATCAACAGTCAAAGGGGAGTTTGAAGATGGAGTTAGGTTGTGATTCTAAACCTGTGAAGATAGAGTGTTTTTGTGGAAAAGACAGAGTTGGAGAAAAGACCAAGACTGAAGACTCAGGAGCTGAAGACTTCGTCAACATCCAAGGGGGAGTCTGTTAGTGCATGGAATGTCTGTTGACTTCGTCTGCATTAGGTCTTGTGTCTAGTTTGATTGAAAGAACACACATTAGAGTTAATTTAGGGTTTGTATAGTTTAATCTTGAAGATTTCGCTTGAAACATCTTCAAGCGAAATCAACATCACATGATTTCGCTTCAAGCATGCTCAAGCGAAATCATCAAGCCTATATATATGTGTGTTGTGTATTTCGCTTGAGAGACTTAGTCATTGTATGTGAGACGAAGTGCTGACGGATTTGTATCAGAAAACCTTGTACAAGCAATCAAATCAATCAGAAAAGAAAGATTAAAAGGATTAGAGCTGTTATGACTTAGTTTACTTTGATTCCGCCTCTGTAAACTGAGATGAACTGCCTTGACTGACATTTTAGGGTCATACAACGGTCAAACAAGTTTAAAATGACACAAACAAGTTCATTAATTTGATACTTGTTATTTTCAGAAATTGTTTGAAATTGTTGTTTTTAAAATCAGTCTGTTTCGTCAAATGATCAACCAAGGTCATTAAATTGGACTTGGTAGATTAATTGAGTAATCAGGGTCATTAACTTGAACCTGAATACTTGAGTGGATTGCTATAACTGTTTGAGTTTGTGTTTTATTGTTAAAAAGATAGAATGGTTATGTTTGTTGGTTGAGTAACAGGTTTGATATTCATTAATTCCCATGGAAGCTTATTGACAAAGCTTGAACCAGATATCTCAGATTCTAGCATATTGAGAGGGGGAGTCTGTGAAAGGGGGAGTCTGGATCAAAGGTCAAAGGGAAGATTGAAGTTTAAAAGTTTAAAGCTTGAAGATAGAGATTGATGAGAGTTTTTTTTTTACAATGTTTGAAGATTGTTAAAGACAAAGACTTGAAGCCAAAGACTTCATCAACATCCAAGGGGGAGTCTGTTAGTGCATGGAATGTCTGTTGACTTCGTCTGCATTAGGTCTTGTGTCTAGTTTGATTGAAAGAACACACATTAGAGTTAATTTAGGGTTTGTATAGTTTAATCTTGAAGATTTCGCTTGAAACATCTTCAAGCGAAATCAACATCACATGATTTCGCTTCAAGCATGCTCAAGCGAAATCATCAAGCCTATATATATGTGTGTTGTGTATTTTGCTTGAGAGACTTAGTCATTGTATGTGAGACGAAGTGCTGACGGATTTGTATCAGAAAACCTTGTACAAGCACTCAAATCAATCAGAAAAGAAAGATTAAAAGGATTAGAGCTGTTATGACTTAGTTTACTTTGATTCCGCCTCTGTAAACTGAGATGAACTGCCTTGACTGACATTTTAGGGTCATACAACGGTCCAACACCCTGTGCCTGTACATTATGTTCAAACCACTGTTCCACAAATTCAGTATATTCAAACCCCTGTCCCTCAGGCACAAGTGCAACCTGTTGCACCTCAACAAGCTGCTCCAACAGTGGTACAACCAGATCAACAAAGCTTCTTCACCCAAGGTTTTGTTGACTAGAGCAGCATGCCTGATGAGCTTGGTGATGAAAATTTTGCACTCAATGCTTTTAATGATCCTTCTAATTATGAATTTTGTTTGATGGCATTAGAGTCAATACCAGAAGGGGTAGAAACTGAAGGTGAACAGCTAAGTGATGAAACAGTGGATAAAGTGGTTGAAGCAGTGGTTACTGCAGTTGCTGGTGAACTACTGCTGGGAGAAAATTCAGAAACCCTGATTGAACCACTGTCTGACCCCTGGTCCGAAGATGACAAAGAAGAAAAGGAAGAGAAGAAAGCAGGTGAGAAAGAAGATAGAGCTGATGAAGAAGGTGATTATAAATGTGATTGTGCCATGATGGCTGCTACTAAGGTAACACCTCAAGTTCTTGAAAAACTGTGTTCAGACCAATGCATTACTGCATTTTCTAACATCAAAGAGGTAAATGAAAACCTTAGGGATAAAGTCTTATCTGATGAAGTCAAATTTGAAAAGTCATTTAAAGAACTTAGAAACAAATTGGCTGAAAAAGATAAAGAAATCAGTAGTCTCAAAGAAGAGCAGAGCATAACCAAGACTCAACTTCAAACTATGGTAGAAAAATACCAAGTTTGCAAAAAGGAGTTGGAGTCCACCCAGATCACCTGTGAAAGATGGGTGGAATCTTGTAAAGGGTATGAGGTTATGCTTGAGAAACAGCTTGAAAGCAATGTCAAGTTTGGTGTAGGATATAGAAAATATGATGATCTTGTAAACACTGCCGGAAAACAAGCTGGTTCATCTTAAATTAAACCAACATACAAGAATGGCCAAGAAGTGAAAATCACTGATAAACTTGGTAACAAAATCACACTTGAGAGACCAGTGGGATCCTCTACTTTTGAGGAAATTGAGAAATACCAATTGAAACCCACATGCTCTGATGAGTGTGACATTCTTGAAAATTTTAAACCCATGTATTTCACAACCACTGATGGTGTTAAAGCTCCAAAGGCAAAAGTCATTCCTCTCAAGGACATCCCAGCAGAGGTTAAAAACTCTGTTGCAAAGGAGTCTGAAAAGAGAAAGAAGAGAGAAAAAATCAAAAACCTGTTTTGTGAATTTTGTGAAAAAAGGAATCATCTAACAAAAGATTGTTTCCATTTAAAAGCATATGACTTAAACAAAACAAGTGTCATTGCACCTGCTGAAAGCTGCATCATCTGTGGTAAACCAAACCACAAAACTCAAGAATGTGTGTATCTTAAAAACTTTGATGTAAAAAGGAATGAGTACACTGCTAAAACATCCTTGAGTCCATCAACATCATCTGTCAAATTCACCAAAAATCAACCAATGTTTGTGCCAGTCCAAACAGCTGTTACAAAACAGCTGAATCAAACATCTGTCCAAAGAGATGTTCAAGTGACTGATGCACCCCCTGCCAACCAATTCAGAAAAGGCAAGGGACAATCATCTTACAAAAGGATTCCACACGTTTATGAGAGCTACAAAAGGCCCTCTAAACCAAGAGTGAACAGGCATCCTTTTGGGTATCAACAGGTGATTGGTCAAATCCCACTACAGTGGTTAGAAAGAAACAATCCTAAAACTGTCCAAACCCCTGACCTAACCACTGTCCATCAATTTGCATCCATCCCAGACACTGTTGAGACCCCATCCAAAGCCTTATTGGCTTTGGAGACCCTAATGAACTAATTCTTTTACTTCATGTGCAGTGAGCTTCTGCATGCTTAGATAGTCTTTGGTATGTAGATAGTGGAGGCTCCAGGCACGTGACAGGATGTAAAGCCCTACTCAAAGATTTCAAAATCCATGGAGGGGGTGATATATCCTTTGGGAATAATAGTAAAGGGAAAGTTCTAGGGTCTGGTACAGTACAGTCTGGAAATGTAAAATTTGAAAATGTCAATTGGATAGACAATCTAAAATTCAACCTCCTAAGTGTTTCACAAATGAGTGATAAGGGGTATAGGTCATTCTTCACAAAGGAGTGTTGTAGGATTGTTGGACCAGAAATGGTTGAAAAGATTGAAGCAATAATCAAAACTGGAAAAACAAAACTTGTTGCTCAAAGAAGTGGCAATGTTTATGTTGTTGATATGTCAAAAGAGTGTCCCAGAACTGATGCCTGTCTGTTCTTAGCTGCCTCTAACAAAGAGACAGAACTTTGGCACAGAAGATTGGGGCACACAAATCTCAAGACAATCACTAAAATTTCAAAAAATGGCTTGGTAAGAGGCTTACCACAAAAATTGTTTTCATGTCCTGAGCATTGTATGTCGCAACCCCCGATCCCTGACTCCCGGGAACAGGCGGACGCGATCACAGAGTTTCGGTGGTATCAGGGTTATTTAATCTTGCAGCGGAATTTACATCAGGATCGTAGTTAGGAAATATTTATCAGAGTAAAACCACCTCATTTGATATTAATAATCACATGGGTAAAACCCAAGTTTCTTATTACAATACATTTATAGGGATGAACCATATTTTATTTCAATTTAAAACACCGTTTATTTGGTAACTTTTATAGCCACATTATCCCCAAGCCTTCAGTGCTCTCCAGCTGGCTTTTTATTAATTGGCTGTCACATTGGGTTACCTGAAACGTGTTTTAAAAACATTTGTCAGTCGGAAATACTGGTGAGTGAATCCCAGTTTAATCAAGTTTAAATAAAAAGTCACAGTGAACAGTATTGAGAGCGATCACATTGTTTATGTCTACACAATTACTCCATTTGGTACTATCAATTCACTGACTTGTGGGTCATATTACCCATTGGCTAACTCATTGTCCAATGGTAACGTATTGTCATCCCGACTTACTACTCACAGTGTAGTACATTTTGTATACAAAACCCCAACATACCGGCAGTAATTGAAGAACTACAAAGACTCAATCACTGCTAAATTTCATGGTAAACATTTAAGGTTTGGTAAAACATTACCAAAAAGTTTAACAAAAAGAAGATAAACTCACATTGCTATCTTAGGCTTCTTGTAAGGTTTTCCTGGATATAATCTATAATTTATACAATTGTACATTGGTTAGTATCATAACCCTTTGAAATTATTAATGATACCCTCCCCGAGACGGCATTCCAACAACTACGTCGGGCAGAACCACGACAGTTGTTACGGAACCCTAAATCAATCGGGCAGCGTAACTATTATGAAACTAGGGTTATAATACTTACAACGGAGCAGAATCTCGCTAATTAGGGGTATAATACCCGAGTATTATAACTTTCCTACAGAAATTATGATTTGAGATTGAAATGTGAGCAACGGAAATTGTAATCCGAGGCCATCTATTTATATGGTCTGATTCTGGTTTTCAGGCGGCCCGCGTAAGGTAAGGCTAAGCCTTAAGCGGCCCGCGTCAACACGCGGTCAACCTATAGCTCGTCCGGATCACCACTAGGCTTGACACGATGTCGACACGTGTCAGCACCGGATGTATCCGCGTTTTATGAGTCCGCGCGGCCCGCGTTAGTGTTAGCTTAAGCTTACGCGGCCCGCTTGAACTAAAGAAATCAGCGGAGTCCGGTCAACATTCTCATATGGCCCGCGTAGGTGTTTGGGGTGAGTTCACGCGGCCCGCCTCAGCCCTAAAATTAAGTTTTTTTTTATATTTTCTTTAAATACTATATTGTATTTCGGGCTCGGTTTTCACATACGGGGTGTAATATAAGACACATAAGGATATTTTAAAATATAATAGGGTGGCGTAAAATATACTGAGGGTGTCGGTTTTACCGAGGGTTGTTACATTCTCCCCTCCTTATTTAGAGCTCGTCCTCAAGATCTACTGGAACAAATGCGGATATTTCTTTTGCATTTCTGACTCGAGCTCCCATGTGTACTCAGATCCTCTTTTGGAATCCCACTTCACTTTGACTAGAATTAGTTTCTTGTGTTTGAGATTCTTAACTTTCCTATCTTCAATCTGTAGAGGTCTTTCTACAAATTTGAGTTGTTCATTTACCTCTATATCCTTAAGAGGTACTATCAGTGATTCATTAGTTAAACACTTTTTAAGATTTGATACATGAAACACATCATGTATTCCTGCCATTTCCTCTGGCAGTTGTAATTGATAGGCTACAGGTCCTATTCTTCTAATAATCTTAAAAGGTCCAACATACCTGGGACTTAACTTTCCTCTTTTGATGAATCTCACTATTCCTTTCCAAGGAGAGACTTTCAACAATACTTTATCTCCTATTTGAAATTCCAATGGCTTGCGTCGGTTATTAGCATAACTCTTTTGTCGATCACGTGCAGCTTTCAGTCGTTCCTTGACTTGAATAATCTTATCGGTTGTCTCTTGCACTATCTCAGGTCCAGATAGTTGCTTTTCTCCGATTTCTGCCCAACATACTGGGGTTCGACACTTTCGTCCATAAAGTGCTTCAAATGGTGCAGCATTTATACTTGTGTGGTAACTGTTATTTTAAGAAAATTCTATCAAAGGTAAGTGATCGTCCCAATTACCTCCGAAATCAATTACACAAGCTCTAAGCATGTCCTCCATTGTCTGGATTGTCCTTTCGCTTTGTCCATCCGTTTGAGGATGATAAGCTGTGCTCAATTTTAACTTGGTTCCCATTGCCTTTTGGAAACTTGACCAAAAATGAGAGGTAAATCGACTATCCCTATCAAAAACAATTGATAAAGGAATGCCATGTAAAGAAACAATTTCATTTACATATAATTTAGATAATTGTTCCATATTAATTGTTTCCTTCATTGGTAAGAAATGAGCTGACTTAGTTAGCCTATCTACAATCACCCAGATTGTATCATTTCCTTTCCTAGTTTTGGGTAATTTAGTAACAAAATCCATTGTTATTAATTCTCATTTCCACACTGGCATCTCTAATTGCTGTAACAAACCTGAGGGTTTCTGATGTTCAGCTTTAACTTGTGAGCAAGTTAAACATTTAGAAACATAAGTTGCTATGTCCTTTTTCATTCCTATCCACCAGAAATCTTTCCTTAAATCCTGGTACATTTTATCACTTCCTGGATGTATTATATACTTAGATTTATGGGCTTCTTCTAGTATATGATGACGTAAGTTTCCTAATTTAGGTATCCACATTCTCTTTTCATGGAATCTCCAAATTCCATCTGTTCCTTGTTTTAATTCCTTTAACATACCTTTTAATTTTTCAGAATCATCCTTGATGACTGATTCTTGTGCTTCTCTTATTTGTTCATTTAAATCAACTTGTAGATTTAATTTAAGAGAACGTACCTTTCTTGGTTTTTCATGATACTTTCGACTTAAAGCATCTGCCACTACATTTGCTTTTCCTTCATGATACTAGATATCACAATCATAATCACTAAGAAATTCCATCCAACGTCTTTGCCTCATATTCAACTCTTTTTGCTTAAAGATATACCTTAAACTTTTATGATCAGTGAATATGGTAAACTTACTACCATAAAGGTAATGTCTCCAAATCTTAAGAGCAAAAATTATAGCTCCTAATTCTAAATCATGGGTTGAATAATTCTCTTCATGATTCTTAAGTTGTCTAGATGCGTAAGTTATAACCTTTTGGCGTTGCATCAATACACATCCATAACCTAATCTAGAAGCATCACAATAGACTACAAAATCTTCAGTTCCTTCTGGTAATGCTAGTATGGGTGTATGGGTCAATCTTTGCTTAAGAATTCTAAAGGCTTCTTCTTGTTTTAATCCCCATTCAAACTTAACAGATTTACAGGTTAACTTAGTTAAGGGAATGACTATTCTAGAGAAATCTTGAATAAATCTTCTATAATAACCGGCCAATCCTAAGAAACTTCTAACCTCGGTTGGTGATTCAGGGGTTTTCCAATTAGTAATTGCTTAAATCTTTGTTGGTTCTACATGAATTCCTTCATGATTGACTAGGTGTCCAAGGAATTGCACCTGTTCTAACCAAAATTCACACTTAGAAAACTTAGCATAAAGTTTTTCCTTTCTTAACAGACTTAAAAGTGTGTGCAAATGTTTTGCATGATCCTCTTTACTCTTAGAGTAAATTAGAATATCATCTATAAAACCAATTATGAATTTATCCAAATATAGTTTACATATTCGGTTCATCATGTCCATAAATGCAGCTGGGACATTGGTTAAACCAAATGGCATGACAGTAAATTCATAATGGCCATACCTCGTTATGAACGCGGTTTTAGGAATGTCCTCTTCCTGTACCTTTAATTGATGATATCTTGACCTTAAATCGATTTTAGAGAAAAATCGAGCTCCTTGCAGTTGATCAAACAGATCATCGATTCTCGGTAATGGATACCGATTCTTAATCGTAACCTTGTTTAATTCACGGTAATCAATGCACATACGCATTGATCCATCCTTCTTTTTAACAAACAGTATCGGCGCTCCCCATGGAGACGAACTTGGCTGAATAAATCCTTTTTCTAACAACTCATCTAATTGCTTTTTCAATTCTTGCATTTCTGCAGGTGCCAATCGATAAGGTGCTTTGGCGATTGGTGATGTTCCTGGTAGCAGGTGAATTCTGAATTCAACTTCTCTGTTTGGAGGTAGTCCTGGTAATTCTTCTGGAAATACATCTGAAAACTGTGACACTACTAGAATATCTTTTAGTTCTTTTCCTTTAGTGTTAGTGATTATAGAAATCAAATACACTATAGAACCTTTTCTTATACAACTTGCAGTTTTCATCACAGAGATGAGTTTAGTGGACCTAGAAGGCTTATCTCCTTTAATTGTGATAGTTTTACCTTTTGATGAATTTACTTGAATTGACTTTTAATCACATACAATATTGGCTTTATTGGCTATTAACCAATCCATTCCTAAAACAACATCGATTCTAGTTTTCTATCATTTGTCTTTTTGCTAAACCCAAAACATTTGTCTTTTTGCTAGTTTTCTATCACTCCATCAGCCAGTCAAGTACCAAGAGGCACTGAAAGACAACAGCTGGGTAGAAGCCATGCAAGAGGAGCTCCAACAGTTTAAAAGACAACAAGTATAGGAGCTTGTACCACTGCCAAAAGATGTAAGCCCTATCGGCACAAAGTGGGTCTTCAAAAACAAAACTGATGAAAGGGGTATTGTTGTCAAGAATAAAGCCAGGCTTGTGGTTCAAGGTTACAGACAGGAAGAGGGGATAAACTATGATGAAACTTTTGCCCCTGTAGTAAGATTGGAAGCTATAAGACTATTCCTGGCCTTTGCTGTCAACCACAAAATGAAGGTGTTCCAAATGGATATAAAAAGTGCTTTCCTCTATGGTACAATTCAAGAAGAGGTGTATGTTTGTCAACCTCCAGGTTTTGAGGATCCATTTTATCCAGATCATGTCTACAGGTTAAACAAAGCCTTGTATGGCCTGAAACAAGCACCTAGGGCCTGGTATGAAACTCTTTCCACCTTTCTACTCTCAAATGGTTTCAAAAGAGGTACCATTGATAAAAGACTGTTTCTAAAATGGAGAGGGAAGGATTTAATGATTGTCCAAATTTATGTGGATGACATTATTTTTGGAAGCACATGTAATAAAATGTGTGAAGAGTTCAGGCAACTCATGATAGCTGAGTTTGAAATGAGTGCAATGGGTGAGCTGCAATGCTTTCTTGGTCTCCAAGTTCAGCAAATGCAAAATGGAACCTTCATTCATCAAAGCAAATATGCTAAAGAACTTTTAAACAAATTTGATATGAATGATTGTAAACCATGTAGCACACCCATGGAAATAAATAAGCTAGTCATGTTTGATGAAAAGGATGAGCTGATTGACCAAACTCTATATAGAAGCATGATTGGGTCTTTGTTGTACCTAACTACATCTAGGCCAGACATCATGTTTGCAACATGCGTTTGTGCAAGAAGTCAATCAGCCCCTAGAAAATCCAACCTTATTGCTGTAAAAAGGATATTCAGATACATAAAAAGTGCTCCCACACTTGGTATTTGGTATCCAGCTAATGGGAATATCAAGCTTTCAGGATTTTCAGACAGTGACTTTGCTGGATGTAACACCACAAGGAAGTCCACATCAGGAGGGTGCCAGTTTCTAGGTGATTGCTTAGTTTCATGGCAAAGCAAAAAGCAAGCAGCTGTTTCAACATCCACTGCTGAAGCTGAATACATTGCTGCTGCAAGCTGTACAGCAACTCCTGTGGCTTCAAAATTAGTTGCTGGATTTTGGTATCATTGCCTTAAAGACACCACTCATGTTGGATAGCCAGGCAGCAGAAAATATCATCAGAAATCCAGTTTCCCATTCAACCACCAAGCACATCGACATCAGACATCACTTTGTGAGGGATTGCTATGAAAAAGGTTTGATTTCTCTGCATCATGTTCCAACTAAAGACCAGCTAGCAGATGTGCTCACAAAAGCATTAGATACATCCACCTTTGAAAGCTTGGTCTCTAGGATTGGCATACTAAACATGGAATAACAAGCAACATCTTGTTTTTCTATGAATAAAAGCATTAAAATGTTTTCAGAAAATCAAAAATCCATCCTTAAAAATAGCTAAAAATGAAGTTTTCATTAAAATCCTTAAAAGTTTGCCATAACCACTGCTTGTTCAAAAGTCTGCTCTACTTCAAAGTCTGTCCACTGCTGAAAGTCATCCCCTATTCTCTCATTTTCCTGATAAGCACTGATACTCAAAATCAGTGTTTTATCCACAGATGTGCTATCTGCTGATAGTAAAAATCATCCACTGCTTCCATTTGTTACCGTTGTAATCACTGCCTTTCATTAGTAGTTTTCATAAAAGTACTGTCCTTCATTTCATCAGGGGTTGGCATGTGGGTAGTACATAGTGGACAGTCCTTTTGTAACCGTAGCCACGTCAGCATTCACTTTTTCTCTATAAAACCCCCATTCAAAACCCAAAACAGGGTTTTACTGTCAAATTGAATTCTTAAAAATTCTCTTCTCAAAGCAGTTTTTCATCTCATTTCCTCAAATTTCTTCACTACCTTCTTCGATCATCATCTTCAAAATGACAAAATCGAAGCCATCTGTAAAACCCACTTCCAAATCATCTTCAAAAGAGGCCTCTCAAAAGGCTAAACCCATCGAAATCCCACACAAACCGTCTCACAACCTTCTGGGTCTTCTTACAAAACCCGGCACCACCGATGCTTTTGATTCTACCATTGATCTCATGTCTACGTCAAAGTACAAAACTTTGCTTACCGCAGATGCTCCCATTTATCTGAAAACCCATAGAGAGTTTTGGAAAAATTGTACCCTTGACAAACAAGGTGAAAATGTCATAGCCGTTAACTCTACTCTACAGGGAAAAGCAGTTCAAATCACACCACAATCCATATCAGAAGTCTTTCAGCTCGATGATCAGAAAGGTATAACTTCTTTTACTAAAAACGAGTTAAAAATTGACTTTATTGAAAGAGGGTATGCAGATACAATGATGAAAATGGATACCTTACAAAAAGGTTTCTTCCCCCCTACAACAAGATTTTTATTCCATACCCTCCTAATGTGTGTTTCAAACAAAACCACTGCTTTTAATGAAATACCATTAAAGATTCAAAACCTGGGGTATGCTATTCTTCAAAAAGAAAATTTTAATTATTCTCAGGTAATCTTTAATGATCTTGTTAAAAATGTTGAAACAAAGGCATTCTTACTGTTTCCAAGAAGTCTAAGTTATTATTTTGAAAAGAAACTTGGTAAGACTGATGTTTCTGCAATAAAACAAGGTGAATCTCTTCAAATGCACAGCTTAAATGCTGAAACTTTTACAAGAATGTCAACACCTTGCAAAACACAAGCAGAGGTGCCTGAGCAGAATTTAGCAGCTACCACTGCTCCTCAGGTATCTGCTGCTGAGCCCACTGCTCAAGGTGATCAAAGTAGCAAAACAACTGCTTTGAAACCCACACATATAATCACCAAAAAGCCAAACAAGAAGAAAACTCAAAAACCCCGCAAACCTATCAAAAAGGCAACTCTGGAGGATGAGATACCAGAGCAACTGCCAGTGACAGTACAAAAGTCACCAGAAACCACTGCTGCTTCTTCCTCACAGCAGTTGGTACAAATATCTCAACCCATAACTGAAACTCCTCCTGTTTCTTCTCAAAAAGAACAGGTTGTACATATAGGGACACCACAATATGATGCTCTGGAATCACTTGCTTCCATCATCCACAGCCCAATGCCCGGGGCAAATTCTCTTTCTACACCAAACATCACATCCACAATTCCCCCACCAACTAAACTTTTGTTGGATGCTATTGATTTGAACCAGGCACAAACCAGTCCTTCTCAATCACCTGTCAATGAGAATATACTTCAACCAATGACTGAGTCTGATGTATCAATCATAGTTAACCCACCAACAATGCCTGAGGAGGTTACACCCCTTGAGTTACAAGTAACTCTTGGTGGTAGTCCAAGTGAAGAAGCCACTACAAATGTTGAACCCACTGGTTTACATTTGGACAGTGGTTATATCAATAAAACTTCCTTGGAGGCAATTCCTTCCATAGCACCTCTGACATCCACCAGTGGTTTTGTTTTAACCGCTGGCAACATCAAAAGGTTGTCAAGTGTTGAAGGAAGAAGACCCAAGTACCAAGAAAAAGGGGCATCAGTGGTTAATGTTTGGAGTACACTCCCTACCTCAACCACTGATAAAACCACTACTAGTGGGAAATCAGATGATCCCATTAAATTGGGTGATGGTTTAAAGTACCTTGAATTGACGGAACGTGGTGAAAAACCGGATACTTCGGTTGCAGAAATCAAAGAGATGCTGCAACAGTTGTTGAAAGTACAAAAGGTGCAATCCCCTTGAAAGTGGTTTCAAAATCTGCTGACCTCCTATCTACTGATCGTACAAACTGCTGACCTACAAACTGCTGATCAAGTAAAAGACTGATGGAAGACTAAAGCTCTGATGTTCAATCTACTGCCTTGAGTCAAGCTCTGCTGATCATGACAAGTACTCCTGGGTTCACATCAGTGGAAGGATGCAGCAGTAGTTTAGATGTCTTTATGTAATGAAATGTAATAACAGTAGTTAGCATAGCAGAGGTTGTATAGATCAGAGGTTAGAGTTTGTTAGGAGGTTAGATGTCACTTTCATGGTGACGTCAGCTTAGATGCTTCAGTGGTTTGCTCGTGCCTATAAATAGAACAGTGCTCTGTACTGTTCTATCAGCTCTTTACAAAAACTTCTTCTTGCACGAACAAACACTGTGATCTCAGGCTGAGGGGGAGTTTGTATTCATACATGCATTGTAATCGTTATTGAAATAAATTCAATCTTTCAGTTCTTTGTTGAAAATGTTTGATTAAAGCAATTCTCTCATTTGATTGTGTGCAAAGTTTGTTTCCATCTTAATTCCGCTGCACTACTCATTCATCTTCATCTTAATTCAAACGTAAAACACAATCAAAACCAAACTCAGATCCTAACATCATCGTAGTCCGACAATCCGTATCCGAACCTACAGGTGGTATTAGAGATTTGGCTCGATTTCTTGTTGAAAACCGAGTTTCCGGTGCGATCTTCGAGTGGGTTTTGAGCTTTTCTTGGACAAAAATCAAAAACCCTGTTTTTGTGTCATAAAATATGAATTTAAACTCGAAAATCGTTGTTATTTGATGATGTTTTGGATGAAAACATGTTAAAAACTAGTGGAGATAATCAAAAGTATATTGAGTTTCAAACTGAAAAATCATAAACTCCATTTTTTCCGGCATCAAGCTCTCCGGAAAACCTCACCGGAATAGTACTTTTTGTTCCTAAAATCCTATTGGTTGACCTGAAACTGGTGGTGGAGCAGAAATACCTTTTTTTGTCTACCTGCTTATTTCAGTGGTTGTCTGTTCGTTGATCCTTTCCTGGTTTATTTCGAAATACCATTCCATCGAATCACCTTTTCTTATTTCGAAACATAATTTGCTTCATTATCTTCGAAATACAACCCAACTCGAAACACCTTCTATTTCGAAAATACATCTACATTTCACTTGTATTTGTTATTTCGAAACTCATAATCATGTTTGTTCCAATTCTATTTCTTGTCACATCTTTATTTCGTGCCACATCTGCATTTTAAGAAGTCCCCTTTTATTTCTCAAATTGAATCCAAAGCCCACAATCCTATTTCAATCAGCCTCTTACATAGAAGTTCATTTATCTGATTGCCATTTTAAGCATTTCAAGCCCATTTTATTTAATTTTTACAGGATTCATTTTAATGAAGTGATCCGTGAACCAAAAGTTTGTTTGAAAGAAGCGCATTTTGGACTTAAACAATTTTGCTTGTGTCTTTAATATTTGATAAAATGGCAATCAACCTGTGGGATTGGTCAAAGAATGCAAGCCCTCCACAACAAACTCATTCTTCGACATGGGATCAAAGGTGTTTAGGACTTCCATTCTCAGATTCAAATACGGACAATACTTATACGCAAAAGGGTTTAGCACCATCTTGGTTTCAGGTTTCTATACTGTTAAATAACCTTCCACCACCAAAAATCAATCATGGGCTAAATCTACTGTCGATTGTGGTCCGATAGTACAGTTGGGGAATGGTGGTCAAACAAGAACTGCGTTTTATGCCAAAGTTGTCAAGAATGTCAGCGATGGTGAGTCCTCGGGAAATGATGACCGTTCCAGACATGGCAGTAGTTCAGATGAAGATGTTACAAGTTCAAGCGAGGATGGATCTGAATATCCATCGAGGGAGGTTGTTAATTCTGAGGCAGATGGATTAATGTCTGAGGGTGAATCTAGTCAGGTAACTGTCGATAACTCTGTTTGTTCTAAGTTTGTAAAATGTGATAAGTGTGCTGAGTTATATGTTAAACTATCTGATTTGGAAAGTAAGTATGACTTGACATTTATCCACAATCAAAAACTAATTGTGGATCTCTCAAAATGCACACAGGCTAATATGGTTCTTAAAAATCATGAAAAAGAATTTAAAACCATAATTGAAACCTTAAAGAAAGACCTTTCCGAGCTAAAGAAAACTATTTCAAGAAAACAAACTTCAATTAATAATTACATTACCATGCTCGAGGAAACAAAAAGGGAATTGGCCTGTGCTATGTGTGAAAATGAGGCAATCCAGCTTACGTTGGATAGCTATTCCAACTCTCGGTTTATGTTGGAACACATCATTGGCATACAAAAAGATAAAAGGATGTCAAGTGCATTAGGTATAATAAGTGTCTTCCATCGGTCAGACGCAATTATACCAAGATGCCTGATGAGGAGGATATGCCTCGTTTTGAGCCATCAGTTTCACTAGACATTGAGGAATTCGCAGTTGGGCTCAGATATCAGCTGATGTCAAAGATTCCACAACCATACAGAATCAGGATCCTCCAATCATTGTTGAGGATTTTGATAGTTCAGATGATGAGTCAAATGAGGACGAAGCTAGGCAGTTAAACACGGTGACAAAAGAAGCAAACATACCTCTCGAGAATCACATTCTTTGTGATCCTCCAGCAAAACCGTATGTGACTGCTCCTGTCGAGATTGCTGAAGCTCATCTTGACACCTGTGAAAACGTGAACTTGCTTTATACGTTGATCGATTCTGACAAAGTTTACTCAAACAAAGATTTTCCCATTAAAAATGTAAATCAATCTTTTGTTGATAAAGTGTTTGAGGATTCAACCAGTAAGTTTTTGTGAAAGTCGAGCCCAAGAGTTGTAGTAACTTAGTGTGCTCCTATCCCAAAAGCCGAAGTTCGAAAACAATATGGAAATAAAAAAACTTCCAGGTCAACAAAAGCAAAATAATGCTAATCAAGGAAAGAGAAAGGGCAAAAGAGCTCAGAATAAGAAGATGCTTTAAAAGATAAACTTCGTGAAGTCTTGGGGGACTGATAAAATTGAAACTTTCGAAAAGAAATCCAACACGGATTTTGTTAAACAAGTTCATATTTTGAAAACAAACTATCAGAACAACTATACACAACACACAAACTATTGTGATGTAGGACCAAGTACCTCGAGATCGCGAAGTTCATCATCAAGTTATCACCATCATGATACTCTGAGGTTTGTTGAGCGGAGATCATGCTTTGAATGCGGTGAGTATGGACACATTGTCAAGAACTGTCCATATCTCACCAAGGGAAAAGGAAAGGTTGATGCCACCTATGAAAACTCTTACTGATCATGATCTGTTTCACCGAAACAAGATTTTCGGTCTCAAAAAAAAATTGAAACAGAAAAGAAAACAATGAACGGAAGTTGAAAAGGTGTAAAAACCTAAGGTCGTCCAAACACAGTCTGGTAAACCAAATGTTAAAAATGAAAAACAAAAACAGATTTGGAAACCAAAATCGGTAACTGTTTCATGGGGAGCTCAATCAATTCCGAATCATCGGGAAATCAAAGTCACAATTCTTGATAATGCCGGACGACCCAAGTCAACGAAGGCTTGGGCCCCCCTCTCCAACTGATCTTTGAGTGAGTGTGCAGGATGTTCCAGGAGGAACTATTGATAGTCGTATGACTGTTGATATTGGAGCATCCAGCACCTGATCGGTGACATGTAGCTCCGACACATTAGTTACATCCGGATGAGTTGTTGCCATTGATGGAGAGAAAAAAAGACAAAATTTTCAGTGAAGGAATGATGGTGAAAGAATGTGGATGAATGAAGTTGAAAACTTCGACAACATGAAATACTTGCCAAAGTTTGATTGTTATGGTTTTTGATCGGATCAAGAGGATAGATTCCAATAAAATGTACGTGCATGTCGCACGTCTGAGACTTTTCAAAGATGCAAGGGCTATACAGTTTAAGACTTACAAGATGAACATGCAGTATACATTTCTCTTCGGTGTGTTGAAGAAAATGTGTTTGTTGAACAAACCAACCGGGTGTGCGGATACCTTGGCATGGATTGAACAACCGCACACTACTTCTCATGGAGAAAGACGAAGACCTTTGCTGGTGCAAAAGCGTGTGGAAGACATCATGTATGGACCGACCAATGATGATGTGTACAAGATTTCCCACATGATCCCTTGCCTCTTACCAGCCGGACCCGGAGGTTTATGATCTTGTTGCTGTGAAAAGATTTCTCAGTTATTTGAAGTAGCTCTAAAATCGACCTTGAAATCCACACCAGGTGGATATCCAGTTTGGGAGAGCACTCAGGTTCCTGACAATGCATGAAGCAGTTGTAGGATTACGGCTTTAGTTTTCTAATCTCTCCTATCTTTGTCGATGTTTAATCTGCTTTGCAAATTTCTAACATCTCGTACAACACTCCTTGGCCAGACACGTTGATCTCGAATATCACCTCACACGTGATTGTTTCCCTATGAAACTCGTCAATGTTGTTTTGGTCCACACCGACTACCAACGTGCGAACTTATTTTTCCAAAATTCGATAAATCATTTCTGATTAAATTAATTTTCGTAAACGGCATCGAGGTAAAACATGAGTTAATCCACATCGGGAAATCGTTTTTGTGAATATTTTTCTTAAGAAAATCCAAAAAGATGTTATTTAATAGTTTAAATTTACTTTTTGAATTTTAGGGGGAGTAAATCCAAATTACAAAAAAATCCAAAAATAATATAAAAACAAAAAATAAGTTTCCTGGTGAGAAAAAGTGAAAATGATAGTAAATCAGTGGTCTATCAAAACCTATTTGAACTTAAAATGAAAAACAATAAGTAGCTCTATATAAGATGTATCGGTAGGCTCACAATCATTTTAAAGTGTGCAGGGTGATATAAACATAATCGACTGAAGACTGTGTGGGAACCGCTCATTGGCATATGGTCTTGGTATCGATATTTCGTTTGATAGATTGCTGAGGTTCTGAGATACGTGGTCTTTATGCTGTTTATCATCTGGGTATCATGGTTGTTTCGTTTACCAAAAACAACGGGTACGCAAGTCTAGAACTTCCATGATACCATACATATGTATACATACTATACATACATGTATATAATACATGCTGCATACGACCATCAATAAGTGATAAAGAATATCACATTCACCCCCCGAATAAGTGATTCTAAATCACATCTATCATCTGAGAGCCAAGTTCGTCTCTTTGTCAGTACGATGGTACTAACCTGTTCACGGACTTGCTCTCATGCCCTGCATGCATTGAATATCAAGTTCCTCATTAATTAGTGAGTTTATCACATAGGGCTTGTATTCATCCTCAAATAAGTGAGTATCTCACATCATATACGTTAAAACAGTTGATAAATGATATACTCACCAGTAAGATGAACTCTCGTGCATACCTTGATACGGGAATGTGTCGTGAGTGGATGAACACAGGTTGGTAAGTATAAATCATAACTTAACGTATCCCCAAGTCATATGATTACATCTAATTGTTGAGTTTAAGTGGACAACAATATCGATAATCGTTATAGGATGCTTATCTAAATGCTAACTAATTGAACAACAAGTGTGTTTTGGCATGATCGTACACTGATATGATTCTTTTACCCTCGAAACTCGCAAAAAGAATGTCTATAAATATCTATTTACTGCTTTCCGTCTTTTCATTTAAAATATTCAAAAAATACCAAAAAGATTTTAGGTGTTTTTAATATAAACTTTATAAAAAGCCAAAAAGATTTTTCTTCTATCTTATATTTTATTGACCGATGTTGGAACTCGTATCTATTTCACCTAAAGCCTGATTGGAAGCCTAAAACAGTTGCATCTTCATAAACGGTCGAAGTTAACAAATTTTTGAAAGTTAGCAATCTAATATTGAACAAATTTTAAAACTTTCAAAATGTTGTCGGTTGGTAGTTGATCGAGAGTTGGGCTCATGTGTGTCGTCAGTTTATATTGTTTAAAATCAACTCTTAGTTAGGTTTTCGTTTGAAAATTTTCTAAGGTTGATTATATCCCTAGCAGTTGTTCTCATTACGCGTTTAGCTCTGTTGTGTGTGCAGATGTGGCATTCGATCCAGCTAAAGGAAAAGAGAACGTGTCAGATGACAAGTTATGAAGTGACGATAGAGGATCAAGATGATCAAGTTGCAGCTGACCGCTCATCAACACCACGAGGATCTGAAGTCTCGAAGATCAAAGATTCACGAGCAGCATTCAAGGGGAAATTTGTTGATACACCTCCTGTTTGTGAGACATGAAGACTTTTGAAGATCATGCAGTGTGAAGAACGAACCATCACCAGCAACATCCAAGGGGGAGTTTGTTGATGCACTTCTGTGTTGATGTGGCACGGTTCGGTTCGTTGCGTTTGAAGACCACATATTTGACATCCTCCTGTCAAATATCTGAATGGTTTATAATACATCGAAACAAGAATTCATGGAAAAATACAAGCTATCGAAATAGATATTATTCCATGGATTTGAAATAAGATTTATTATATATACCACATACCCGTCGAAATAGAGTTTAAGCAGGAAATCATCGAAATAAGGATACAATACATCGAAATAGGATGTATATGTGAATGTTTGAAGACATCGAAATAGAAAGGATGTCTATTTCAATATTTTCAAGTCCTATTTCGAAGATGTTGTAATTATTTCATTGAATTTCAATGTGAGTTTAAATGTTTCATTGTATTACGCTGTGAACTTGTATTTCGATGTATCATCTCTGGTATGTTGTATAAATACTAGAGATAGTCCTCTGTTTCACAAGGGAGAGCACTTTCAGAGAGGTGGTCTTACCTAGAGAGAGAAACTAGAGAGAGAGTTATGAGCTTGATCTTGTATTTTGTAACGAAACTCTGCTCGATCTAATACACGAAATCGTTAAACATTGTATCTTTGTGTTTTGTTTACTCTCTCGCTCGGTTTGTGTTCTAACGAGGATTCCGCACTCGTTATGGATTCCGAAATAAGAAATCATCGTAGTTCGACGATCCGTATCGGGACCTACAGTCATTCCACCTTTTTGGTACGACTTGGACGGGACTTACCCATGGGCTATCGAAAATAGGGTAGATAAGTCCGACGTCTAAGAGTTTGATAACTTCTTTTTTTACTACTTCCTGGACATTAGGATTAACTCTTCTTTGCTTTTGGATTACTTCTTTGTAGTCGTCTTCCGTTAAAATTTTATGTGTGCACATGGAAGGACTTATTCCTTTGATGTCCATTAATTTCCATGTAATTGCCGTTTTATGTCTTTTAAGTAGATTTAGTAATTTTTCTTTTTCATGAGAAGTGAGACACGAGGAAATGATGAAGGGAAGTTTACCTTTATTGTCTAAGAATGCGTATTCTCGGCCTTTTGGAAGTTCCTTTAGTTCAAAATAAGGTGGATCTTCAATAGATGGCTAGTCTTTGGTTCATCATCGCAGTCGATGGCTGAAACACATTGGTTGGTGGCGACTTCCTTGTCAACGAATTGGTCATTTGGTACCTCCGTATCGGGTGGCTCAACTTCATCTTCCAAAAAGGGATCGTCATTGCTGATTGGATATTTCATTGATTTATTTACATTGAATATTCGTTTGTCGGCCCAAAGTTTTGTGGGAAGATCTTGATGTTTTTGCAAAGCTTGATGGGTTTTAAGGAAAGGTTGTCCCAACACGAGTGGAGCATCATCTAGGATGACGAAATCAGTTGGTACAATAATTTGGTTAGTTTGAATGAGAACGCCCTCAGTCACTCCCGTAGCATGTTTACTTTTTTGATTAGCCAAAAGGATCAGAATTTTGATTGGAAGAAAATCACCAATACCTAATCTTTCGAAAACGTAGCTTGGCATTATGTTAACACAAAGATCTTTATCTATTGAGATGTTACTAATATAGATATTTTAAATAAAACATGTTACCGGTTTTATGTTTAATTCATTTTGTTCATCTTGTATTAGTGAGGTTTGATCTTTAGTTAATTTAATACTTGCTATTTCTTTGATGTTGGGATTAGTGGTTAACTCTTTTAAAAACTTAGCATGAGATGGAACCAAACTATGATTTTCAAAACAAGGTTGCAAGATGTGTATTTCTTGGAGGTCTTTTGTTCCTCTTAGAAATTTACCTTTAAGGGCTTACCTTCCGAATGGCTTGGTTCGGGTTTTTCACCTTCATGTGTTAAGTCTTCTTTGAGTGGTTCTTCTTTCATTGGCTCTTGAGGTTTTACCTCTTCTATTATTACCTCTTTTGTACAAATAGTCTCTTCTTTTGCACGAGATTTCTTCATCAAGAATTCTAAGTTCTTGAGATTTTGTATGAGGCATTCGGCTTCTGGGACGATTGTAGGTGGTGTCTCATATGTTCCAAACGTTGGAGTGTCCCAATGAAAGCTTGATTTTGGAAGCTCAAACCTTGGTTCCTCATATGTTGTGTATGAGGTTGACGGTTGAAAAAGGCAACAATTTTTTGCCGAATGGGATTCACCGCATATGGTACAATATGGTTCCTCATAATCATCATAACCATAGTAGTCATAATCTCACATGTAATAATCCATTGTTTGAATAGTACTCAGAAGAATACGGCTTCCGGAAGTTAAAACTTTTTGTGAACACAGAAGGTTTACACGGCCCCGTGCTCTGTGAACACGACCCCGTGCTTTGGACTGTGTTTAATTCGGTACTGGGTGTTTTTACACAAAACACGGCCCGTGTGAGCCTTCTGTAAAAAGATTTCCAGTTACTGCAGACTGGACACGGCCCCGTGTCTATACAGCACGACCCCGATTTAAGCTCCTGTAACTGAAGTTTTTAGAAAAAAACAGAAATTTGGATGTAAAAACTAAAGAAAATGATTAGGCTGTTGATTTTAATCTTTCATAAAATCCTTGTGTCCCCGGCAACGACGCCAAAAACTTGACGTGATGCGAGCGTGCATATTATTTTTATTATATTTTTAAGTACTTATCACTCTTTTATCAAGTTTTAAATTTATAAAACACGATATAACACTATAACTCTCTACAACACGCTAGGGTAAGTGCACCCATCGTTGGAGTAGTATAGTGATGGTAAAATATCGAGATCGTCCAAGGATACAAAAGCTTTTAATACTGGTTTATCGTCAACGTCTAATCGACCCAAATTTTGAGAAAAATTTTAAAAAAGTAAAAATAAAGAAAGAAACTAAAGTAATAAAAGAAACAAATAAACAAGAAAGAATCACTTGGTTCCGACTCAGCTTTTATCTACCCTTTGATGATTTCCACACTTTGGGTTTTTTAAGAGATTATCTTAGTTATAGTTTCATGTCCCTTTTTTGGAGGCGATGCTACCCTCAGCCATATTGGTCTGAGTCAGCAGGGATACAGTCCCGCAAGTCCAGAATATTGAAAGATAGTTAAGTAAATTATTAATGCAAAATGTGGCATGTCCCTCTTTTGGAGGCAACGCTACCCTCGGCCATATTAGTCTGAGTCAGCAAAGATACAGTCCCGCAAGGCCGGTTTAAAGTTTTAATAGTAGTTTATTTATAAGGGATTCAAGCCGTTCTTACTTCCCCCAATTTGATGCTATCTACCTTAAGAGAAGTCCAGATAAGCTTGAATTAAGTCCTCGTAGGATCTACACACTCAACGAGGCAAGAATTTTACCCAAACTACCCTTCTAACCCCCTTCCAGGCAGTTAACACGCTTTATATAGACCGTAAAGACACGAATGAGTGAATCAACGAAACATGAAGAGATGATAGAATAAAATTCACTTTCAATATAAAAAACTAGTTATTAAAGTCATTAATACATACCCAATTAAAAAGTAACCAAAGGTTGGAAATCCAAAGTAACATATAAAAGATTTTATCTTTACCAAGTGATGTAAGAGATTAGCCAAGCATGGCCATAGTTTGACGAAAGCTCTTACTATCAATCTTGGATTCCGACACTACTACCCACCCTAACTCTAATGATTGTGGTGGAAAATGATGGTGTTGTGGTGGTGGTAGTGAGAGAAATGGTTTGCCAAGGGATGAGTTGGAAGTGAACCAAGCACCTCTATTTATAGTTGAAAATATAAGGTTTACACGGCCCCGTGCCCGGTAGGCACGGCCCCGTGCCCGGTAGGCACGGCCCCGTGCCCTCCTCCTTCTCTATCTTCATTTAATGCGTTTGTCATTCCAGATGCTCACACGGCCCTGTGTATCAACGGCACGGCCCCATGACCCTTGTACTTGTTGTACAATTCAAGATTTGCAAAAATGAGAGTTGACCACGATCTGTGTCCATGAGACACGGCCCCGTGTCCCTTGTCTGCTTCTGTTTGACTTCTTCTTCATGGAATCTTTGGTGGGGCACGACCCCATGCCCGGCAGGCACGGCCCGTGCTTAGCTTCTGTTTTGTGTTTTTTGGTCTTGGGGTGAAGCTTGGAGGGTCGGTATATTGTATCAACTTCCCTTCTTCTGTATTTATGCTGGTTTTTGTCGTTAAATTGTTCCTTTTGTACATTTAAGATATTTTAATCCCAAAAATCAAAAGTATACAAAGAAACGCGCTTTTTCCAACATTAGTACTAAAAATGGTTGTTTTTATATCTTATTTGATATAATTTATATGTTGCATTTGGTGCATATCAGTGCACTATACTGAAATGTGCACTATATTAACATATGCACTATGTTGAAATGTGCACTACTCTGATGTGTGCATTATGCTGAAATGTGCACTACTTTGATGTGTGCATTATGCTGAAATATGCATTATACTAACGTGTGCACTATGCTAATATGAGCACTATGCTGATATGTGCATTATGCTGAAATGTGCACTACTCTGATGTGTGCATTATGCTGAAATGTGCACTACTCTGATATGTGCATTATGATGAAACGTGCTCTATACTAACATGTGCACTTTGCTGAAATGAGCACAACTCTGATGTGTGCATTATGCTGAAATGTGCACCAAACTAACATGTGCACTATGCTGAAATGTGCACTACTCTAATGTGTGCATCATATCGGAAATGTGCACTACTCTGATGTGTGCATTATGCTGAAATATGCACTCTTATGTGTGCATAATGCTGAAATGTGCACTATACTAAGATGTGCACTATGCTGAAATGAGCACTATTCTGATGTGTGCATTATGCTGAAATGTGCACTATGCTGAAATGTGCACTACTCTAATTTGTGAATTATGTTGAATGTACACTATACTAACATGTGCACTGTATTGAAATGTCTGGGCCCGGACTCGTTAGTTCCCAAGCCATTCTTTAGGTTCAGCGTTTTACCTAAACCGAACCGTTTGGAGGTATTGAGCATTCTATCTCAATCCTCCAATATTCCTTATTACCATTCTCTTTTCCCCAACTACAATGAAAATGTAGTTGGTAATAATGGACAATACCTCGGCTTCTACGGCCCTGCGGGTCGCTTATACCTTGGTTTTACTTGTTCTCTATGTAGCTTATGGCCTTATGGTCCATAAGTGACCCGTTTGGTTCGCCCATGTGGTTTTCATCCTCCACGAGTGACAACCATCACCTTTTTAAAAATCATTTTCGCCACGGTCCTTGATCGTGTTCATTCCGTTGGACATCACCTCCATTTCTATGACCCCACAGGTCACTTATACTTCGGTTTTACATGTCCCAACATGTTTTGTTCAAAAACTCGTTTTCTTTTCATTGTCATCATTTATACTTCATCTTTTCAATCAGTCTTTACAACTACTCTCACTGAAAAATTTAATAAATAAGTACATAAACAACGTAACAATAAAGCTACGTACCTTAAAGCCTCCGTTTGAGACGGGTATCACTTCCGCCTTGGTCACCCGGATTATCCATCGAGTTTCCTTATGTTGGGGTGATGTAGTAGGCTCTAAATCATCAAACATACAAGCAAAGCACCTTTGATTCCACCACAATTTCTCAGATTTCAAGTTTTAGGGTTTGGGGAGTTCTTCCCCCATTTTTCTCTCTGAATGTCGACACACACACACACACATACATGTATGTGTGTGTTTTATTTTTCAATCCCTTTTATACTTTCATCTATAGCTACTAACCCATTTCAACCCCTATTGTTTTGTTTTATAATTAACAAGACACCTTTTTGTTCATTTCACTAACAAAGCCACAAATATTTAACTAGGATAAGTTTTCCTAGTTACTACACTTGTGCTATTTATCACAAAAGTAAATATTAAAAACTTTTGTGCTTTTTCCCACCAAGTCTGGGCACTCAGCCTTTTTGTGACCCGGTTTATAGCAATGATAGCATACCGACATCTTATTGGGGCAACTCGCGACCCTGTGACCCGTCTTTCTGCAACTAATACATGGTTTGTTCTTATAGTATCATTCGCCCCTATGAGCTCGACCACATATCTTGCAACTCGGCGATCCGCCTTTCACACTTCCTTTCTTGGGAGACTTGGTTACTTTCAGTGTCATGGAGGCGCTCGGATTTACATTCGTTGCCCTCATTTCCCCTCTCTCAACTTGCTTCTTCTATTCTATTTCGCGCTCTCGCACAACATTTGTGATCTCCGTAAGATTCCCATAATTCGAGGGAGTCATAAATTCCCTATATTCGGCACCGAGTATGTTGTGGTAATAATAAATTTTTTGCTCTTCCGTTTGAACTAGTTCATCACAGAATTTCAGTTTATCTAGAAAGACCCCTGTGATCTTATCAATCATTTCACCTTTATGCCTCAGTTGCATAAACTCTTCCTTGATTTTGTTCACTATCGCCTTAAGGATATGGTGTTTGAGGAAAGTTGTTTTAAACTCCTCCCACGTCATAGCCCGTGCGGCTTCAACCCCTTTCTCCTTCCTGATGTTATCCCACCAATCCGTGGCTTGGGCCCTTAGTTGACCAGTCCCATAAGCCATAAAGTCACTTGATTCACAGTGAGTCCGTTAAAAAAGTCCTTCTATGTCGCTTATCCATCTTTGACAAGCAATCGGATCCGCCTCGCCGTTATAAGTTGGAGGTTTGCATGCCATGAACTTGTCGTATGGACAAGCCTTCTTTTATTTGGCCTTATCCTTTTCATGGACAAGGTCCTCCTTTAGCTCGTTTACTCTTTCCTCAACCGCCGCTAGAATTGTAGCTTGTAGCCTATCCATAAACTCGGGTAGGCAAGCTTCTAAAGCCTTTCCAACTTCTCCAGAAATCTATTCTAGCACCTTCTCTGGAAATCTTTCCTCCCGACTTCATTTAACTGAAATGTTCACAATATATTAGTCAACATTTCTATTTACCCTTCCTTTATTATCATATGGAAGTTTTTACCCACATTGTTTGTTAACAATGCGATTCACCCTTTTTAATCGGTTCGACTAAGTCTATAACTTGTCTTAACCGTTCATACTTATTGCACTTCCAGGTTCGAGTACATGATCGTACCCCTTCCCATGCATTTTCTATTTCAATTTGCTCTTTAAATTTTTCCAAAACAATTATTTTATAATTGTCTCTCACCGAATATGACGATCAAGCCTCGAACCGAACTCATTTAACTTTTAACCTTAAGCTCTGAATACCACTTGAAAGATCCTACTCGTAAATATAAGAGTTTCACATTTTATACGACTACTTAAAAAAAAAGATTTCATGTTTTGAAACATAATCCACATAAAGTGGAAATAGTTCAATTTTGCAAAACATGACCACATGTTTTACAACCGTTTCAAAATGATATTAACAAAAATAGAAACAAATGAGCATTCGAAAAGTGTTCGGTTCATGTGCGACTTGATCTTCATCCGAGTCCTTGATTTAGACATTACCTATCAACACATTTCCAATCAACATTTAATTAAACAATCAGTTGAACATAAACGTATTAAAACGAACAAACTTAGCCATTGATTAAAAGCAATCAATGGATATGATAAATAGAAAAAAAACCTAAATGTCAGTTACTTTAACGATGTAATAATCAAATTCTCGGTGTATGACTTTAATGTCAAATAAATAAAAGAAGTGGTTTTTTCTTAGTCAAGATTTCCCCTAATATTTATCTTTCAACATTTAACTTTCCACTAATATATCTCTTCTTAAATCAAACCAAATATATACCTTTTCAAATTCAATGAAATTTATACTACACAAATTATTTAACAAAGTTTTTTGTTTACATGTAGGATTTTACTATTTTTGTGTAGCTTTTAGATCATATGAAATATTGTTACGTGTTGGGGTATATGTTGAAGTATAATTGTGTAGCAATAATCATATGGAATGCTACTATGTATAGGTGTGTAGTTATGTAATTGTGTAAGTATAATAATGTGTGCACTACACTAATGTGTGCATTATGCTGAAATGTGCACTATATTAGCATGTGCACTATGCTAAAATGTGCACTACTCTGATGTGTGCATTATGCTGAAATGTGCACTATATTAACATGTGCACTATGTTGAAATGAGCACTACTATAATATGTGCATTATGCTGAAATGTGCATTATACTAACATGTGCACTATGCTAAAATGAACACTACTCTGAAGTGTGCATTATGCTGAAATGTGCACTATAGTAACATGTGTAGTATGCTGAAATAAACACTACTCTGATGTGTGCATTATGCTGAAATGTGCATTACTCTGATGTGTGCATTATGCTGAAATGTGCACTATACTAACATGTGCACTATGCTGAAATGAGCACTACTCTGATGTGTGCAGTATGCTGAAATGTGCAGTATACTAACATGTGCATGATGTGAATAAATTATAACATATAAATTATATCAAATACGGCGTAAAATCAACCCCTTTTTAGTAATAATGTTGGAAAAAGATTTGTTTTCTGTTCCATTTTAATTTTCAGGGTCAAAAGAACTTAATTGTGCAAAAGGAGCAAAAAGACAACAAAAACCAACATAAATACAAGGAAGGAGGAATTGACGCAACTCGCCAAGCCCTGATTCCCATCCAAACCACAAAATCGCAAGAACAGAAGACTTGACACAGGGTCGTTTCCATCAGACACGGGTCGTGTCCGAAGGTGGATGCTGTGCAGAAGAAAAGACAAAAGCAAAGGACAAAACTAGCAGCCAACACGGGGCCGTGCCAAGCCAAAACGAGGCATGGTCAACTCAAATATTTTCAGAATCTGCGATAGAAAAGAAAGTACTTTGGCCACGGGCTGTGCCATTGACACACAAGGCCGTGTTAGTACAAGACCTGACAAGCAATTAATAAGGAAGAAAGAGTGAGAGATGGCCACGGGGCCGTGCTAGGCGGGCACGGGCCGTGGTGAAGCTTCTGAAGACAGTTATAAATAGATGTTCTTGGTTTCATTCCAAACCATCCCTTGGCAAACTACTTCTCTCTCACTTGCCACCAGTCCACCACCACTACAACACCATCATCCACCACCATCATGCATTTTCCTTCTTTTAGAGTGTGTGTTTAGTCTCGGGATCCAAGATTGATAGTAAGAGTCTTTGTTAAACAAAGGCCATGCATGGCTAAACTCTTGCATCACTTGGTGAAAACATATCTTTTATGTATTTTCTTTTATGATTTCCAATCTTTGGCAACTTTTTAATATGGTATGTATTAGTGAATTTAATAATTAGTTTTTTATATTGAAGGCGAATTTACTTAACCATTCTTCATATGTCGTTGATTCACATATTCGTGTCCTTACGGTCTATATAAAGCATGTTAACTACTTGGAAGGGGTTAGAAGGGTGGTTGGGTAATTCTATGTCTCGTTCAGTGTATAGATCCTGCGAGAACCTGGTTCAAGCTTAGTATTACTCCATGGATTGGCCAGGAATGACTGGCCCGACTGAGAGTAAGAAACCGCTTGAATCCCTTATTCATAAACTACTATTAAAACTTTAAACCAACCCCGCGAGGACTGTATCCCTGCTGACTCAGACCAACGGGTTGAGGGTGACCGATGCCTGGAAGGGGGCCCACCACATTTTGCATTAATAACTTACTTAATTATCTTTAAATAATCCGGCCTAGTGGGATTGTATCCTTACTGACTCAAACCACTAGGTTGAGGGTAATGTCGCCTTCACAATAGGGGCCTACTACTGTAACTAAGATAATCTCTTAAAATTCCCAAAGTACGGAAATCATCAAAGGGTACATGAAAGATAAGTCGGATCCAAGTGATTCTTTCTTGTCTATCTATTTTTATTTTTATTTTATTTTCTGTGGTTTTCTTTTTATTAGTTTTAAAATCTTTTCTCAAAGTTTGGTTCGATTAGACGTTGACGATAAGCCGGTATTAAAAGCTCTTGTGTCCTTGGACGACCTCGGTATCTTGCCATCACTATACTACGTCCGCGATGGGTGCACTTGCCCTAACGTGTGTAGAGTGATAGTAAAATATCGTGTTTTATAAACTTAAAACTTGAAATCGGTGAGTTAAAAAAAGAGATAAAAATATACTCACACCGACACACGTCAAGTTTTTAGCGCCGTTGTCGGGGACACAAGAATTTTAAGAAAGCTTAAAATTAATGGCCTAATCCTTTTTATCTTTTCTTTTTAGGTTTTTCTTCTTTTTCTGTTAATTTTTCACTTTCTCCGGAATTGACACGGGGCTGTGTTTTGCTAACACGGGGCCCTGCCAACTCTCCTGTTTGTTAAAAACTATTTTCTGCAGATACAGACTGCAGCACAGGGCCGTGTTACCCTAACACGGGGTCGTGTCAAACAGTCTGTTTGTAAGAAAATAGTGACCGCCTGATCCTGACGGTCTGAAAAAATGGATTTCTTTGATTATTTCTATCCCCTCCACTCTTACGGTTTATGGTGCGATTGTTGTGGGGAGGAGTATGAAGAATAGGAATGTGGCGTTCTAAACTTCACTCCCCACTATTTAGCCCCATCGTTTTCCTGTAATAAAAACCTTGAGACAAGCGGGAGTGTAAATAATAATGAAATCCCTCCGCCTGAACTCTATCAAACCTCTCACCTAGATGACTAAGGTGTTGTTTGTTTTTTTTTGGCCATAAGCTCTTCTGGCCAGTTATGTCTGCGTCGCGCAGACACGCGCAGACCTTTGGGTCCTGCAGCTTGTTTGTTTTCCAGAAGCACTTCTCACCTTTTACCTCTTCCCCACGCAGACATAAGCCCACCTCTTCTCACCTCTTCTCTCTTTCAAAACACAGACCACTCTCCACAGCCACATCTCCGCCACCACCTCCACCACCACATCCCCGCCACCACCACCACCAATACTCGAAACTCCCAAAATTTCCGCCGTAAAAATAGTGGTGTACGGCTGCTTCACCCAATCGATGATAATGATGGTGTTATTAATTGATTCAAGAGCCCAAGAATTCTAATATGTTGCTGCCATCTTTCGTGAATGGTAAAGGCCCACCAAAAATAATGATTCCCTTGACTTTTGTGGATGTTGCTGCCCAAAAAAAACGTGATGGTGGCTGCTAAAATATCGATGGAATGGACGGTGGAGGAGGTGGTGGCGGATGGTTGTGGTGGTGGTGGTAGATGAAGGCAGAGAGAGAGAGGAGTGTTCTATGTGTGTGTTGTGAAGCGGTTTTTGTAGAAGTAAAAAAAACAAACCCTCTTCTCCTTGCAGACTGCAGACCTTTGCTCCACCTCTTCTCCTACAGATGCCTGCAGATGTGGTCCGCAGACTGCAGACCTTTTGGGTCTGAAAAAACAAACACCACCTTAGAAGACACAAGTCTAATAGAAGAGAGGATTATCCTAAAGATCAAAGAACTAGAATACTTAATAAAGGCGCGATATTCAAGGATTCCATCCGAAGGAGAATCGATGGAGGAAAAATCAGGTACATACAACAACACCGAGGTCAACCAACCCTCTACCATAGACGACCGCGAAAACGAGAGTGCTAGTCGTCCCTGTTTCAATTCAGCAATGACGGCCCCCCTTACCGAGTGTGAATCTTGCACCAACAGCATGGAAGAAAGCGAATCGACTCATACCTTCTTTAACAAGAGCCCAGAAATGGTAAATAAGGGATGGTCCCGTTTTCCCATTTTTAAAGAAGTCTTCTACCTTTCCGATAGCCTCTTGCGTTTTCGTACCTCTCGCCTAAGTCTGTGGTATATCCGACAATACGGTGTTGTTCCAACCAGTAAGGAACCACCCGATGCCGGATAAGTCCTTAACCTAGAAAATCTTCTTAAAAACTCTGAACAATGGGTCGTGTTCCTTGAACATGGGGCCGTGCCCAGCTTTCTTCTAACAACATGGGGCGTGCCGAACTAACACGGGGCTGTGCCCTTTGTATTTTTTTGGCACGGGCCGTGTCAGCAATGACGTAGGCCGTGTTCTGCTAACCATAATATTCTCTGACACATGCATCTGGCACGGGGCCGTGCTCGTGTACTGTCACTGTCTATAAAGTCAGTCTTTGGGGAGAATGTTTTGAACCGTTCCAAAAGGCAGGATCCTTGAGATTCTTCACACATACCCCAAAAGGTATGTTCTTAAAAAGGTCTCATTTGACCTTCTTTTCCTTTCCACTTTTGGTCCTTTCCTCTTCTTCATTTCTCCTTGAACTCCATTGAAGCTTCAAGCTTCAAGCTCAAAAAGCTTCAATAGGAAGGTTATACTCTTGATTCTTAGCTCAAAATTTTGCACATTAACTGTAGTAAAACATTATTTCAAGTTATTTACGTTCAGAAAATTAAAAATCAGTCAAATCTAACTTGAAATAAATTTTAAGAGCTAAGAATCTGGAGCAGTTGGAGCAGCACGGAGTTGTGCTGCACATTCTGATCTTCCATATCTTGTTAACGGTTGGTCATTTTCTCTCAAGATGTCAAGCCAGCAAAGTGGAACGTCGTCAACAAGCTCCAGGAACCATAGAAGAGGGAGAAGGCTCTCCCTCGAGGCCACTCTCGTAAGATATGTGAGTGCCTTGAGAGAGAGTCTTGACGAGATGACCTTAATGGAGGAAGTTCTAACAAACCGTGTGAACTACCTCACCATGGGGCTAGAAGATTGTTTTAGAGAAATTAACCTTTTACATCAAAGGTTGAATATCTTGGCCTTGCCTCCAATGGAGCCAATCTTTTCACAAGAAGATTGGAACCTCGCTAATGAGGTCATTCAACCTACAGGATGGGAAGATGAGATTCTGAAGCCTCCACCTATCAATGTTGCCTTTCAGGTTTCGATAAATCCCGCTCCCCCTCAAGTGGAGGTAGAAGAGGAACCCTTCATCTTCCTACCAAGGGAGATTGAAGAAATGCTCAATGACCTCTAAAATCGAGTATTCCCGCAAAAGCTCAAGTCCTCCATCATCTTACATTAGTAGATCTAGGAACGTAACTTTAGGGTTGTTTAAAAAAATGATCTCGAGGAGGCATTTCTCTAGGTCTTATCTATCTATCTTAGGACTATATAGGTTTGTAAGTTTATTTTATTTCTTGTAATGTTTTTATTTTAAATGAATGGATGATTGGATGGTGGTATTTTAAATAAATGTGTTAAAGAAAGTGGAAACACCTGATGGGTGATGAAAAATGGAACCCATGCACGTAAATCAGAGGCCTCCTGAGTAATAAACTGCAGAACAGTGGCT
Organism: Helianthus tuberosus; assembly: GCA_030545235.1. Lineage (NCBI taxonomy): Eukaryota > Viridiplantae > Streptophyta > Magnoliopsida > Asterales > Asteraceae > Helianthus > Helianthus tuberosus. The sequence continues at coordinate 77,707,044 of CM060408.1, forward strand.
CCAGCACGGGCCGTGCTCACCCAGCACACCCCCGTGCCCAACCTACTGTTGTTAAAAATTCTGTCTAGAAGGTGGCACGGGCCATGCTCACCCAGCACGCCCCCGTGGCCACCCCACTGTAAGTCTTCTGATTTCAATTTGTTACTGGCACTTTGGACAAAGGGCCGTGTCCCCATAGCACGCCCCCGTGCTGCAAGTGCCAGTAGCAAATTTTTTTTTGCTATTTTCATACTTTTTACACATTTTACCAAAATAAATCATATTTGTGACACATTGAGGACAATGAGTAATTTAAGCGTGGGGGGGGGGGGAGGATAATAAAAACTTTGAATCGTTTTTCCTAAATCAAGCCTTACACAAAACTCGCCTTGGAACCGATAATCACCCCAAATGTTTTCAAAAAATTTTCTTTTCATTTTTTTGCTTATCTTGGTTTAATTGGGTAAAACAAGTTCTAAAAATTATGTTTTTACGAATCTACAACTAATAGCGTCGTGATAAAAAGAACCAATTTAGAAAGATTACGAAAACGGGCATGACAAATCATTGTAAAATTGGATTATATATACATTTTTACACTACAACCCCCTTTTCCCACAAAAGTGAGTTTTGAGCCATTACCGAGCACACAAATATACGTCCATACTAATTGTTCAATTTCCGTTTCTTGTGTGAATAGCTCGTTTGGTTCTCACGAATCTAGAACTTGACAATACGATGCATTCCAAGTCCTTACCAACAAAAATCCAAGTAAGTAAATGATAGAGGCATTAGGACCAACCAATTTTTTCAAAACAAAACCTTTATTTTTCTTTGCTTTATCTAAAAACATCCCCCTATTTTACTTTTCATTTCTAAACCCACGAAAATAAACCTTTTCATTTTTCATCTTTCATTTTCGTAAACCTATCGGTTATGAAATTACGATTACGGCTCAGTTTCAACTTTGGCAAAAAAGAAAATCAGAAAATATGCCAAAGTATTTTTTGCTAAGTCATAAAGCAATAGAAAAACCGATATTTTACGTTTTTCACCCTTTTCAAATAAAACCTTCCAAACCCGAACCACTACCTACCATTCAAAGCCCTCTTGATATTTATAAGGATTTAACGTCAAAAGGAGGAGGTTTGATTGATTATCAAGCCTATGGTAGGAGTAAGTTCCAAATACGGGCACGAGCATTTTCACTTAATACATCATCGGTTGAGTGTTGAGTGACCACTTGTGAGGTGTGTAAATTTGTATATAACTAAATGGAATTTTATAAAGGCATGTTTTGCCCAAAGTAAATAATTTTTCTTAACTTGTGTTTTAAATAAATCATGGCGAATAAGATTGTAAATAAAATAAAAACAAAAAAAATTTAGAACTTGGATTCCCGACACTCTAAAGATAGGACAAAAACCTTCTCTTCTACCTATTCCGTTTGGGTGTGTAAGCCACGTAATAGAGTTTTGCTTGAGGGCAAACAAAGATTCAAGTGTGGGGGTATTTAATGTGTTTAAAATACAACATACAAATTATATCAAATACAGCGTAAAATCAACCCCTTTTTAGTACTAATGTTGGAAAAAGCTTAGTCTTCTGTTCCTTTTTAATTTACAGGGTCAAAAGAATATAAATGTGCAAAAGGAGCAAAAAGACAGCAAAAACCAACATAAATACAAGGAAGGAGGAATTGACGCTACTCGCCAAGCCCCGATTCACATTCAAACCACAAAATAACAGGAACAGAAGACTTGAGACGGGGTCGTCTCCGATGGTGGATGCTGTGCAGAAGAAAAGACAACAGCGAAGGACAAAACTAGCAGCCAACACGGGGCCTTGCCAAGCCAACACAGGGTATGGTCAACTCAAAGATTTTCAGAATCTGCGATAGTACAACAAGTACTTTGGCCACGGGCTGTGCCATTGACACACGGGGCTGTGTTAGTATAAGACCTGACAAGCAGTTAATAAGGAAGAGAGAAAGATGGCCATGGGGCCGTGCCAGGCGGGCACGGGCCGTGGTGAAGCTTCTGAAGACAGCTATAAATAGATGTGCTTGGTTCCATTCCAGACCATCCCTTGGCAAACCACTTCTCTCTCACTAGCCACCACTCCACCACCACTACAGCACCATCATCCACCACCAACATCCATTTTCCGTCTTTTAGAGTGTGTGTGTAGCCTCGGGATCCAAGATTGATAGTAAGAGTCTTTGTCAAACAAAGGCCATGCTTGGCTAAACTCTTGCATCACTTGGTGGAGACATATCTTTTATGTATTTTCTTTTATGATTTCCAATCTTTGGAAACTTTTTAATTGGGTATGTATTAATGACTTTAATAATTAGTTTTTTATATTGAAGGCGAATTTACTAAACCATTCTTCATATGTCGTTGATTCACATATTCGTGTCTTTACGGTCTATATAAAGTACGTTAACTACTTGCAAGGGGGTTTGAAGGGTGGTTGGGTAATTCTATGTCTCGTTTAGTGTATAGATCTTGCGAGGACCTGGTTCAAGCTTAGTATTACTCCATGGATTGGTCGGGAATGACTAGCCTGACTGAGAGTAAGAAACCGCTTGAATCCCTTATTCATAAACTACTATTAAAACTTTAAACCAACCCAGCGAGGATTGTATCCCTGCTGACTCAGACCAACGGGTTGAGGGTGACCGCTGCCTGGAAGGGGGCGCACCACATTTTGTATTAATAACTTACTTAATTATCTTTCAATAATCCGGCCTAGTGGGATTGTATCCTTGCTAACTCAAACCACTAGGTTGAGGGTAACGTCGCATTCAGAAGAGGGGCCTACTACTATGACTAAGATAATTTCATAAAATGCCCAAAGTGCGGAAATCATCAAAGGGTACATGAAAGATAAGTCGGATCCAAGTGATTCTTTCTTGTCTATCTATTTTTATTTTTATTTTATTTTCTATTTTTTTTCTTTTTATTAGTTTAAAAATATTTTCTCAAAGTTTGGTTCGATTAGACGTTGACGATAAGCCGGTATTAAAAGCTCTTGTGTCCTTGGACGACCTCGGTATCTTGCCATCACTATACAACGTCCGCAATGGGTGCACTTGGCCTAACGTGTGTAGAGTGATAGTAAAATATCATGTTTTATAAACTTAAAAGTTGAAATCGGCAAGTTAAAAAAGAGCTAAAAATATAACTAAAAATCTACTCACACCGACACACGTCAGTGCACTATGCTGAAATGAGCACTAATCTAATGTGTGCATTATACTGAAATGTGCACTATACTAACATGTGCACTATGCTGAAATGTGCACTACTCTGATGTGTGCATTATGCTGAAATGTGCACTACTCTTTTGTTTGCATTATGCTGAAATGTGCACTATACTAACATGTGCACTATGCTGAAATATGCATTAATCTAATGTGTGCATTATGCTGAAATGTGCATTATACTAACATGTGCACTGTATTGAAATGTCTGGGTCTGGACTCGTTAGTCCCCAAACTAGTTTTCTTTTCATTGTCATCATTTATACTTCATCTTTTCAATCAGTCTTTACAACTACTCTCACTAACAACTTTAATAAATAAGTAAATAAACAACATAACAATAAAGCTACGTACCTTAAAGCTTCCCTTTGAGACGTGTATCACTTCCACCTTGGTCACCCGGATTATCCCTCGGGTTTCCTTATGTTGGGGTGATGTAGTAGGCTCTAAATCATCAAACATAGAAGAAAAACACCTTTGATTCTACCCCAATTTCTTAGATTTCAAGTTTTAGGGTTTGGGGAGTTCTTCCCCCTTTCTCACTTTGAATGTCGACACACACACACACACACACATATATGTGTGTTTTATTTTTCAATCCCTTTTTATACTTCCATCTATATCTATTAATGATTTCAACCCCTATAGTTTTGTTATATTATTAACAAGAACCTTTTTGCTCATTTCACTAACAAAGCCACAAATATTTAACTAGGATAAGTTGTCCTAGTTTCTACACTTGTGCTATTTCTCACAAAAGTAAATATTAGATATTTTTGGAGTGTTACAGTTACGTGAACCATAAAACCAGAATCAAACCACCATGTATTAGTTGGAACATTCAAATTAAAGGAATCAAGTAATATGAAGAGATTATTACCTTTCTTAGTCAGCCACTCCTTAAATGATGGGTAGTGTTTCTGTCTGTGTCTGTCCTTTTTACAGAACGTATAGTAAGGCTTCCCTGAGGAATTCTTTTGGCCGGGAGTTGCACTGGTCCCATTCTTCTAAACCTTTGAAGCATCCTTTCTTGGGTAAGAGCCCTTCCTCTTCTTTGAGCTGGAGGTGGCGAGGTAAGCAACATCAGGTTTGTCCAGCTTCTTTCGTTCTTCCTCTTGCACACACATGGCAATCAGCACACTCATAGTCCATTAGTCCTTCTGAGTGTTATAGTCGATCTTAAAAGCCTCATAGGCAGCATGAAGAGAAGTCATGATGAAATGCACTAGAAAACCATCACTGATCTCCATGTCTAAGCCCTTGAGCTTATGAGCCATGTCGTTCATCATCATGACGTGCTCACGAATACCGCTCCTGCCTTCATATTTAGTTGTCACTAGCTTGAGAATGAGAGTGCTAGTGTGTGCCTTAGACGTTCCCTTGAATTGCTCCTCCACAAAAGCCAGATAAGTCTTAGCATTATTTGAGTTTGGAATGGATCCTCTGATCCCAATGTTGATGGAGTTCTTCATGAACATGAGAGACATACAGTTACACCTCTCCCACTTCTAATGAAAGATATGCTCAGCAGGAGTACTCTTATGTAACACCTCGTAAAATCACGACCAATATAATAAAGACACGTGTCATGGACTTTAAACGTGTAGGGAATTATTTCTGAGTGACTGAAGTTGTCAAACAATGTAAATATGTTAATAAAGGGATCCAAAGTGTCAACATGCCATTCTTGTGCCTCTGAATGACCTCACACGACGTTCGTATTCTTTAAAGAATAATTAATCGAACTTGAAAAGTCGTTTGTGCTCGAAATAAGGATCTTGTGAAACATAGGGGTTAAAAGTGTCAACATGTTGAAAGTAACCTCTGAGTGACCTTTTAACGATCCCAAAAACATTGTGATAATTTATTTTGATCCCAAGAATAATGGATATTAAATTCGTGGAGTTTCGACGCATATAAATAAGCAAAGCGGTAATTGCAAGAAATAAGGGTTAAATGCGTCAACGTTGCAATTTAAGACCATTCGGTTGACCTCGTAATTAACCGAAGGCCTATCGTTAAATGTTTAAAGATTCAAGACCCTTAAAAATCAAGTTTGAGGGTTAAAAGTGCAATAAACAATAGTTAAAACAAGTTTAGAGGGGCCAGGGACTGAAATTACAATTAAATGAAACTTGGTGACCGGAGCTGACCTCTACGCTAGCCGCGTAGACCCACGACCAGACCTTACGCGGGCAGCCTAAAACTGTCAGATGCATAAGAAGATGGTAGATGCCTGTAACAGCAGGTTACACCGCCTTTGCATGGTGGTTTTCGATCCCAGGGGCTGAACCAATAGTTTTACATGCATAGGGGACACCTGGGATGATCAGGAATCACTTATAGACTTTGTTGGATTGATCTTGTGAGTTTAAATTTCCTATATAAGAGTTCTTGTTTGATAGTTCATGTGCTCACTTTCAAAAATTATTCACAACTCACTCTCTGGAGCTCTCTGGACTTAAAGCAAGTTTCCTTCAGCTCCTAATTCGTGCTAAGAGCCCTTGTAAGCATTCTTAGCCTTCCTAGTTCAAGTTTTATTAGCTTAATGACCAAAAGCCATTGTAATTAAGCTTTGACTTAGTGATTAATCACTAAAGATCCAGCCATTATTCGAATTGAAAGTGGCTATGAGTTGGTAATTATGTGGGTAATAAGTCCTTAAAAGGGTACCCCCTGATTATCACTCTAACTTGGTCAATTGTCGGGTCAAACTTAAAAATTAAAAAGTCAACGGAAAGCTATTTTGCAAATAAATTCATAACTAGCAATGTAGAAGTTATGGAACCTGTTTTAACACTAAAATAACTTGGTAAATAATGTAAGAACATGTCTAAGCATGTTCAACCCAACAATTTTGAGTTTAGGCTAGGTTCGGAACCGAAAGTCGCAAAAGAAGACTTTTGATTTGACTTTCAGTTCTGACCCGATTTAGATTGTTTTAGAAATTCCTTAGGGTTCCATTAGGACCATATTACATGTTAGTATAACCCTCTGAGTTTATACAATGTGGTTCCTTTGTAATCCTAGTTCATTGCATGTTTCCGTTAAATGCCTAGAAGTGACCATTATGCCCTTTTGACATTAAAACGAGATTTTTGAAAATGTGAGAGGACAAAAACCTTTATTACTGATTTATAAACTTTTCCTAAAAATTTGACGCCAGTTTGAGGTCTAAATTAGGAGTTATGCTCAATATCGTAATTTGAAAGCTTTTTATTAATTAAACGGCATATTTAGCATAGAGCCTATTTAAACCCGAATTTTGACACCAAACCTTTTACCCACTGATGTAATATAATATTTTGGAATTTTTGAAGATTTTTATTTATTTTTAAACTGATCATAACATAGGGTTATTGCTTTGATTCGGTAATTGACGGTTATACCCTTTTTGCTAATAAAATGAGTTTTACATAACATTTTGATACCAAACCTTTTGCTACTGATTTTATATGATAAATAAAATATTTTAAGCCCTCTGGACTGATAAAAATCTCAGCTTTTCTTATATAACCTGAAAATCGCTTAAAACCGACTTTTAAGCGTTTTAAACGCATAGTATGGATTAAAACTATTTTTGACATATAAGACTTAATACCTACTGATGTTTTAAGTAAATTTTTATATCTTAACAGTAAGTAAAAGTTTTGAACTCAGATTTCTAAATTTGACCTTAAAGCTTATGTGAAATGACCAAAATGCCCCTACGGCGCATAGTTTGGTTATAAATGATAAATTTCGCATATATGCAATACCCTACTGATATGACTTGCAAAAATAATAGTTTTTACTGATCATTTCAGACCAGGACCTCAGATTAGTATTTAATCTCTTTTATAACCTTTCAAAATGACCAAAATACCCCTACGGGGCTTAATTTGAGTTTAAATTCGTTTTAGGCATAATGGAAGGTATCCTACTTATATCACAACATATTTAAGGCATATAAACCTGTGAAACCTGTACATGACTCATTTGGTTACCCGTTAAGCATTTTTCGCGTTCGGTGCGATTTATGTAACTAGTTTTCATAAATTAACCGAAACGGGTCAAACCTTATCATTTTTACCTCAAAATCCAGAATGTGTTTAGTTTACCCATATTATACAAGTCTTCAAACTTGTCGGGTCTAAATCACATTCTAATCCGGTCTTCGCTTAATCTTGCGTTTTGAACCGTATATCTTTCTTTAAAACTAACCTGTCTAAGTTTAAACTTAAGTAAGACCCGTTAGGAATCTAATAGGTTATTAAAACTTCGTTCCAGATTTAGGAGCCCAGTAAAAGATATTTGCACTTGCTGATTGTATACGGCTGGGATAAATTTGTATAATTTGCTCAGGTAAATACTTTTAACTTATTTCCCTTATACGGGCTTGGGGTACGGTATATAAAATACCGCTTGGTCGGGTATTGAATTTTTAATCATATGAAGGTTAAATCATTGAGATAACCCGTTTAATCTGTTTTGTTTGTTCTAAGCCTTTGGGGGGTTAACGACCATGTCCTGGATATCCTCGGTTCATTCATTGAAATGTCCACGACTTAAGCACGGGGTGTAGGCATACACCTGCCGGTGCGTATGTAAAATAATGAACCCGCCTGTTCGAGAATAACTCGTCGTGGGTTATATTATCTGGTGTGTCTATTAATCTTTAACCCGGTATTCAACCCGGGCTACTGAACGTATAATAAACATATAATTCTTTTACAAGTTTATTTTTAAATAATTATCCCAAGATATAAAAGATTATTTGTGCCTTGTGCATTTAAATCAATTTTCCTAAAACATTTTCAAAAGTGTTAGTTAATTGTATTTACTAGTGTAAACTGACGTATTTTCCAAAAGGCTAAGTGCAGGTACTAGGCGGAATAGGCTGGCTACTCCTGAGTGAATTAAATAAAGAGTTATGCAAGCTTTATCACTTTAAAATTTGTTGAACAATATTTCCTTTCTTTTGATCCGCCTGTGGATCCTTTTACATTCCGTTTGTAATAGTCTTGTTACTTTCATTCGGTTTGTAATATTTTTACTTTTAGACTTCCGCTGTGCATTGAACTGTGATAAATTAACTATGATGATATCAACTACGTCATGATACTCCCCACCGGGCCCACTGGAAATACGTGGAAATATCGGGGTGTGACAGGTTGGTATCAGAGCCAACATTGAGTAAATTAAACACTAGCCTTTTGTGTTTAATCTCAATGACACAGTTGCACATTCCTTGACTTCCGAGTCTCGGCAAAGGACTTAGGACTAATCCTAATCTTTTATTTTGTCCTTTATTGTTTTCTTGGTTGTTTCTTTTGTTGTTTTGATAGGAACAAGAAATGCCGCCACGATTCAGAAGGGGAGGACGAGGCAAGGCGCCATTCACCAGCCATGATCATGAAGCTGGGCCATCTCACCGGCGAACTCCTTCAGTGACGATGAGCACGAGTCCCCAAGAAGACTGGAGGACATACTTAGAGCCTGCGAGGCGTTCTGTCTCGCTCAGCTCCTCACTGTCGTACCATGATTCTTTCGGGCTCCATCAAGGCAACGAGTCTGATCATTCTCGCCACTCCTACTTACCACTGCAGCGGTCAGGTTCCCACCGTGCCTTTGAGGACCCGACCCCGTATTTTCAGAGCCGGTTTAACCCGGCAAATCAGGTGCAAGAACCAATGGGTTTTAACCCATTGGGACCAGAAGATCACTTCTCCGGTGACCAAGCTATGGATATGGATGATGACCCCGATCCGGAGATGCCGCCAAGTGGGACGCCGACGCATCCCATTGAGATTTCGGACGGATCGCCTTTTCACAGTTAGCCATACCGAGGTCCAAACAGCTATGAAGCAAGGTTTGCTTCATACCCTTGGGAGTTTACTCCCCCTTTTAACCCAGCACCTCAGCAGCTGCAGGATCCCTCTGAGGATTCTCGTTTTCAGGTGGTCACTCCACCACCACCACCGCCGCCAGAGCAGCAGCCGCCTCCGGAGCCACCGAGGCGGAGAAGATCAAACGCACGGATGTCCGTGTGAGGGGGTTCCATTTCAGCACCCCCCAACCCTCTAGTGGCAGTCATTACCCGCCACTGTATGAAGACCCACAAATAGGTGGGCCTTCAAACCCTGTTTCCGAGGTGGACTCTGCGCCAGTCGCACCACCACCACCACACATGGGTTTTGATAACCCAATACCTTCCTACGCTGGTGCAGCAGCGTATAACCCTTTCGAACAGCCGGGCCATTCTGGCTATAACTACTACAACGCCCCTGACGTTGACCCATACCTTGTTGCGGCAAACTACAATGCTCTTCATCCTGAGGGACCCTGTGGAGCTCCATATCAGACTGGATACCCAACATATGGGTATCAATACCCGCCACCTCCTCAACCTCTGCAACAGCAGCAGCCGCAGCCACCGCAGATCCAGCCGCCACAATAGCAGGAGATTCTTCAGAGGTTGAGCCAGGTGGAGCGTGAGGTTCAAGAAGAGCGTAGAAGCCACCGAGGATTTCTGAAGGGTTTGGCAAATCTGATCAAAGGGAAGAACAAGAGGGATCATTGAAATTCCTTATTTGTTTGTTTTGTTTTTTTAATTTTAGTTAAGTCCCTACGTGGACATCTATTTATGTACCTAGTCCCTGCGAGGACTTGTATTTCAGTTTAGCCCCTGCGTGGGCAAGTTATTTCAGTAAAAGTCCCGTTTAGGGCACATATGTACTTCTTTTTAAATTTTAGTGGAATGTTTGAATTCAAAATTTCATTTTTCTCACTATATGCATAAATATAAAATATGAAATAATAAAATATCATTCCTTTTGTAAGATCTTCCATTATATATTAAACAAAATCTTAAAGGCAAAACCTAGTCCATATGTCATTTTAAAGATAGGGCATTAATGGTAGCTCCTTATTAAGATTCAGATCCTTGTTAACATCTGAAAACATGTTAACACTCCTGGAAAATGTGATTCGATAAAATCGCATAAGTCATCCCTATATTGGATCCCTCCAATTCCTATTTTCTATTTTATTTGATCATCCATTAGTGATGAAGTGCCTACGGGCCATATTGTCCTTTGAGACAAAAAGACAGTTGTAGTCTACGACTCCCTGTTAAGAAAAGGTAATGAACTATGTTCAAGCCTTAATGCCTCGATCCTATAAGATCATGGCTTATAATTTAAAAATTGTCCTTGTGACTAGGCCTTTTGTATGCCACCCTATTATCCTAAATAGTTTATAACTGGGATAAAATATAATAAAAATTTAAATAAATTAAAATTAACCAATATGGCTTAAATTTTACCATGGTTAAAAGGTTGCCATAAAAGACAATCCCATAAGAGACTTTTGAATAAATCATTGTCATTATTTTATGTAGCAATCAAGCAACATGGCAGAATCTGAAGAAGTCAATAGTCACCCTCGGTAAAATCATGATACTACCAGGATCAACGTAACTGGTGCGGAACTTCAGGCATTGATTGATAATGCTGTTACCAAAGCCATGGATAGGCAGTTTAATGAATCAAGTGGTACTCGGAGCAAGACCCTATCGGTACCTCATTCTAAATCACACCCTAAGACTCACTATGTGGCTCCTAGTAAGCCACCATCTAAAACTCACGAGTCAAAGAAGGATTATGACCAGCACTCTTCAAATCAGCATAGTATTACGTCTAAGAAGATTGTGTTTGATAAGGAGCCACGGGCAAAAATCTGTTCTTATAAGTATTTCGTCTCCTGCAAGCCCAGGGATTTCACTGGGGAAAAAGGAGCCATTGATTGCATGACGTGGCTAGATGAGATGGATACGGTGGTTGATATTAGTGGGTTTGCAGAGCAAGATATTATGAAGCATGTTTCACAATCGTTCAAGGGAGAAGCTCTAGCTTGGTGGAGATCCATAATCCAGGCTACTAGAAAGATTCTGTTATACAACTTAACATGGGCTCAGTTTGTTGCTTTGATCAAAGAGAATTTATGTCCTCAACATGAGGTTGAGAAGATCGAGACTGACTTTCTGACATTGGTTATGAAGAACTTGGACTATCAGGCATATCTTACGAGTTTTAACACCATGTCTCGATTGGTTCCTTACTTGGTGACACCGGAACCAAAACGTATAGCCCGTTTCTTTGGGGGTTTAGCCCCAGAGATTAAAGCTAGTGTGAAAGCATCCAGACCTACTACCTTTAGGTCAGTAGCTGACTTGTCATTATCTCTTACCCTTGATGCGGTCAGGCAGATATCGCTTAGGAATTCTGATGAAGGGAAGAGGAAGCGTGAGAATGAGAACTCACACCGTTCAGATAAGAAACATAAAGGGAACTCTGACCACAAGAAGAGTTTCGGGTTCAAGAAGCATGACCAACAGTCGGGTGAGAAGCCCAAATGTAAGACCTGCAAGAAGCGCCATCTGGGAAAGTGCAGGTATGAATCAAAATCCCAATCACAGCCTAGGGCTTGTGGGATCTGTAAATCCAGTGAGCATAAGACGTTGGATTGTAAGAAGATAAAGGATGCGACTTGTTACAACTATAACGAGAAGGGGCATATTAAGTCTAACTACCCAAAGTATGCCAAGAAACCTGAAGAAGGTAAAAAGACCAATGCTAGGGTCTTTCAGATGAATGCACAGGAAGCGATCCAGAATGACAACGTGATAACAGGTACCTTTCTTATCAATGATGTTTATGCAAGGGTATTATTTGATTCGTGTGTAGATAAGTCATTTGTTGATGATAAATTTTGTAAGTTGTTAAATCTACCTGTTAAAACCCTAAGCATAAAATATGAAGTAGAACTAGCCGACGGTACCATAGAAACAGCTTCAACTGTGTTAGATGGATGTTTTATATCCATTAGGAACCACTCTTTTCTGTTATCCTTGCTTCCCTTGAAATTAGCTAGTTTCGACAGAGTGATAGGCATGGATTGGTTATCTCATAACCAAGCCCAGATTGTTTGCTACAAGAAACAAGTAGTGATCAAGACTCCGTATGGTGAGCCACTTACCATACAAGGAGATACTCAGTATGGGTTGCCTAAGCAAGTGTCTATGATTAAGGCGTCGAGGTGTTTGAAGAAGGGTTGTGTCATTTACATGGCACAAGTGACTATTGATGAACCAAAGCCCAAGGTTGAAGACATCCCTGTCATTTCTGAATATCCCGAAGTATTCCTGAAAGAACTACCTGGTTTGCCTCCAGATAGGCAAGTGGAGTTCAGAATTGACATTGTTCCTGGAGCAGCACCTGTTGCAAGAGCACCTTACAGGTTAGCACCGACTGAGATGAAAGAGTTAAGGACTCAACTGGATGATTTGTTGGCCAAGGGTTTTATTCGACCTAGCTCATCTCCTTGGGGAGCACCGATTCTGTTTATAAAGAAGAAGGATGGATCGCTGTGTCTATGCATCGATTATCGAGAGCTGAACAAGGTTACTATCAAGAATAGATATCCATTGCCCAGGATCGATGATCTGTTCGGTCAATTGCAAGGGGTAAGTTACTTCTCCAAGATTGATTTAAGGTCGGGTTACCACCAGCTGAAGGTCAGAGATGAAGATGTACATAAGATTGCATTCAGAACATGTTATGGTCACTACGAGTTCTTGGTGATGCCTTTTGGGCTCACTAATGCACCAGCAACGTTCATGGATCTCATGAATCGCGTTTGCAAACCCTACTTAGACAAGTTTGTCATCGTCTTCATTGATGACATTCTTATTTATTCGAAGAACCAGGCTGATCATGAGAAACACCTTCATTGTATTCTTAAACTTCTTCAGCAAGAGAAGCTCTAAGCCAAGTTTTCAAAATGTGAGTTTTGGCTTCGTGAAGTCCAATTTCTTGGACATGTGGCTAGTGAGCGTGGTATCCAGGTGGATCCCGCTAAGATAGAAGCCATCATGAATTGGCAAGAACCAAAGACGACCACAGAGATTCGTAGCTTCTTGGGTCTGGCAGGATATTACCGGCGTTTTATTGAAAATTTCTCAAGGATTGTTGCACCCCTAACCTCATTAACTCGCAAGAATATCAAGTTTGATTGGGGTCCTAAGCAGCAAGAATCCTTTGATATACTTAAGCAAAAGTTAAGCAATGCACCTGTGCTGACATTGCCTGAAGGGATTGGAGAATTTGTGGTTTACTGTGACGCATCGCACTCTGGCATGGGATGTGTGCTTATGCAGAAGGGCAAAGCTATTGCATATGCTTCCCGACAATTAAAGGTGCACGAGAAGAATTACACCACCCACGACTTGGAGTTGGGTGCCGTTGTGTTTGCACTAAAACTTTGGAGGCATTATTTATATGGTACCAAGTGTGTGATCTATTCTGATCACAAGATCCTTCAACATCTGTTTAACCAGAAGGATCTAAACATGAGACAGCGTCGATGGATGGAGACACTGAATGATTATGATTATGAAATCCGATATCATCCAGGCAAGGCGAATGTAGTCGACGATGCCTTGAGCAGGAAGGAAAGGGTTAAGCCCATTAGAATCAATGCCAAGAGCATTGAATTGAAAAACAGCTTGAATGAAAGATTGTTAGCCGCTCAGAAGGAAGCTGTATTAGGAGCCAACTATCCGAATGAAAAGTTAGGAGTAACTGCCGAATAGTTATCATATGGCAAGGATGGAATCCTAAGATTGAATGGACGAATATGGGTTCCAATTTATGGAGGACTTCGAGACGTTATCCTTCAAGAAGCCCATAGCTCCAAATACTCTGTTCATCCTGGTAGCGATAAGATGTATCAGGATTTAAAGGCAAATTACTGGTGGATAGGTTTGAAGAAAGCTATAGCCACTTATGTGGCCAAATGTTTGACGTCCGCGCAAGTTAAAGCAGAACACCAGAAGCCATCAGGTTTGCTGCAACAGCCTGAACTTCCCACTTGGAAGTGGGAAATGGTAACTATGGATTTTATCACTAAGTTACCAAAAACAAAGCGTGGAAATGATACTATTTGGGTTATAGTAGATAGATTGACTAAGTCAGGCCTCTTCTTACCTATTAAGGAAACACACAGCTCAGATAAGTTAGCTCAGCTGTACGTGGAAGAGATTGTATCTCTCCACGGAGTGCCAGTGTCTATCATCTCTGATAGAGATACGAGATATACATCGCATTTTTGGAAAATTTTTCAGCAATCCCTAGGCACTCGATTAAACTTCAGCACTGCATATCATCCTCAGGCGGATGGTCAAAGTGAACGTACTATACAAACCCTCGAGGATATGCTACGAGCTTGTGTTATTGATTTAGGTGGAAGTTGGGATGATCATCTTCGATTGATTGAATTTTCGTATAATAATAGCTATCATTCCAGCATACAAGCTGCACCTTTTGAAGCTTTATATGGAAGAAAGTGCAGGACGCCCGTTTGTTGGGCGGAAGTTGGAGATGTCCAACTAACAGGACCTGATATAGTCCTGGAGACGACAGATAAGATTGTGCAGATACGTGATCGTCTCAAAGCTGCCAGGGATAGGCAGAAAAGCTATGCAGATAAAAGGCGTAAACCTCTGAAATTCGAGGTTGGTGACAAAGTGTTACTTAAGGTATCACCCTGGAAAGGGTAATGCGTTTTCGCAAGAAAGGCAAAATAAGCCCAAGATACATAGGGCCATTCGAGATCATCGAATGTGTCGGAACGGTGGCTTACAAGTTAAACCTGCCTGAAGAGCTCAGTGGAATCCATAATGTGTTCCACATTTGCAACTTAAAGAAGTGTCTAGCTGACGAATCGCTAGCCATGTCACATAAGGATGTGCATATAGATGAGAGCTTAAAGTTTATTGAAAAACCTTTGTCGATCGAGGATCGACAGGTCAAGAAACTTCGAAAGAAGCACGTTCCAATTGTGAAGGTTAAATGGGATGCCCGTAGAGGTCCCGAGTACACGTGGGAGGTTGAGTCCACAATGAAGCAGAAGTACCCTCAGTTATTTCAGTAAATCTCGAGGTCGAGATTTCTTTTAAAGGGGGAGGATGTAACACCTCGTAAAATCACGACCAATATAATAAAGACACGTGTCATGGACTTTAAACGTGTAGGGAATTATTTCTGAGGGACTGGAGTTGTCAAACAATGTAAATATGTTAATAAAGGGATCCAAAGTGTCAACATGCCATTCTTGTGCCTCTGAATGACCTCACACGACGTTCGTATTCTTTAAAGAATAATTAATCGAACTTGAAAAAGTCGTTTGTGCTCGAAATAAGGATCTTGTGAAACATAGGGGTTAAAAGTGTCAACATGTTGAAAGTAATATCTGAGTGACCTTTTAACGAACCCAAAAACATTGTGATAATTTATTTTGATCCCAAGAATAACGGATATTAAATTCGTGGAGTTTCGACGGATATAAATAAGCAAAGCGGTAATTGCAAGTAATAAGGGTTAAATGCGTCAACGTTGCAATTTAAGACCATTAGGGTGACATCGTAATTAATCGAAGGCCTATCGTTAAATGGTTAAAGATTCAAGACCCTTAAAAATCAAGTTTGAGGGTTAAAAGTGCAATAAACAATAGTTAAAACAAGTTTAGAGGGGCCAGGGACTGAAATTGCAATAAAATGAAACTTGGTGACCGGAGCTGACCTATACGCGGGCCGCGTAGACCCACGGCCAGACCTTACGCGAGCCACCTAAAACTGTCAGATGAAGAAAAAGATGGCAGAAGCCTGTAACAGGAGGTTACACCGCCTTTGCATGGTGGTTTTCGATCCCAGGGGCTGAACCAATGGTTTTACATGCATAGGGGCACCTGGGATGATCAGGAATCACTTATAGACTTTGTTGGATTGATCTTGTGAGTTTAAATTTCCTATATAAGAGTTCTTGTTTGATAGTTCATGTGCTCACTTTCAAAAATTATTCACAACTCACTCTCTGGAGCTCTCTGGACTTAAAGCAAGTTTCCTTTAGCTCCTAATTCATGCTAAGAGCCCTTGTAAGCATTCTTAGCCTTCCTAGTTCAAGTTTTATTAGCTTAATGACCAAAAGTCAAAGCCGTCGTAATTAAGCTTTGACTTAGTGATTAATCACTAAAGGTCCAGCCATTATTCCAATTGAAAGTGGCTATGAGTTGGTAATTATGTGGGTAATAAGTCCTTAAAAGGGTACCCCCTGATTATCACTCTAACTTGGTCAATTGTCGGGTCAAACTTAATATTTAAAAGTCAACAGAAAGCTATTTTGCAAATAAATTCATAACTAGCAATGTAGAAGTTATGGAACCTGTTTTAACACTAAAATAACTTGGTAAATAATGTAAGAACATGTCTAAGCATGTTCAACCCGACAATTCTGAGTTTAGGCTCGGTTCGGAACCGAAATTCACAAAAGAAGACTTTTGCTTTGACTTTCAGTTCTGACCCGATTTAGATTGTTTTAGAAATGCCTTAGGGTTCCATTAGGACCATATTACATGTTATTATAACCCTCTGAGTTTATACAATGTGGTTCCTTTGTAATCCTAGTTCATTGAATGTTTCCGTTAAATGCCTAGAATTGACCATTATGCCCTTTTGACATTAAAACGAGATTTTTGAAAATGTGAGAGGAGAAAAACCTTTATTAATGATTTATAAACTTGTACTAAAAATTTGACGTCAGTTTGAGGTCTAAATTAGGAGTTATGCTCAATATCGTAATTGAAAGCTTTTTATTAATTAAACGACATATTTAGCATAGAGCCTATTTAAACCCGAATTTTGACACCAAACCTTTTACCCACTGATTTAATATAATATTTTGGGATTTTTTAAGATTTTTATTTATTTTTAAACTGATCATAACATAGGGTTATTGCTTTGATTCGGTAATTGACGGTTATACCCTTTTTGCTAATAAAATGAGTTTTACATAACATTTTGATACCAAACCTTTTGCTACTGATTTTATATCATAAATAAAATATTTTAAGCCCTCTGGACTGATAAAAATCTCAGCTTTTCTTATATAACCTAAAAATCGATTAAAACCAACTTTTTAAGCGTTTTAAACGCATAGTATGGATTAAAACTATTTTTGACATATAAGACTTAATGCCTACTGATGTTTTAAGTAAATTTTTATATCTTAACAGTAAGTAAAAGTTTTAAACTCAGATTTCTAAATTTGACCTTAAAGCTTATGTGAAATGACCAAAATGCCCCTACGGCGCATAGTTTGGTTATAAATGATAAATTTCGCATATATGCAATACCCTACTGATATGACTTGCAAAAATAATTATTTTTACTGATCATTTCAGACCAGGACCTCAGATTAGTATTTAATCTCTTTTATAACCTTTCAAAATGACCAAAATACCCCTACGGGGCTTAATTTGAGTTTAAATTCGTTTTTGGCATAATGGAAGGTATCCTACTGATATCACAACATATTTAAGGCATATTAACTTGTGAAACCTGTACATGACTCATTTGGTTACCCGTTAAGCATTTTTCGCGTTCGGTGCGGTTTATGTAACTAGTTTGCATAAATTAACCGAAACGGGTCAAACCTAATCATTTTTACCTCAAAATCCAGAATGTGTTTAGTTTGCCCATATTATACAAGTCTTCAAACTTGTTGGGTCTAAATCACATTCTAATCCGGTCTTCGCTTAATCTTGTGTTTTGAACCGTATATCTTTCTTTAAAACTAACCAGTCTAAGTTTAAACTTAAGTAAGACCCGTTAGGAATCTAATAGATTATTAAAACCTTCGTTCCAGATTTAAGAGCCCAGTAAAAGATATTTGCACTTGCTGATTGTATACGGCTGGGATAAATTTGTATAATTTGCTCAGGTAAATACTTTTAACTTATTTTCCCTTATACGGGCTTGGGGTACGGTATATAAAATACCGCTTGGTCGGGTATTGAATTTTTAATCATATGAAGGTTAAATCATTGAGATAACCCGTTTAATCTGTTTTGTTTGTTCTAAGCCTTTGGGGGGTTAACGACCATGTCCTGGATATCCTCGGCTCATTCATTGAAATGGCCATGACTTAAGCACGGGGTGTAGGCATACACCTGCCGGTGCGTATGTAAAATAATGTACCCGCCTGTTCGAGAATAACTCGCCGTGGGTTATATTATGTGGTGTGCCTATTAATCTTTAACCCGGTATTCAACCCGGGCTACTGAACGTATAACAAACATATAATTCTTCTACAAGTTTATTTTTAAATAATTATCCCAACTTATAAAAGATTATTTGTGCCTTGTGCATTTAAATCAATTTTCCTGAAACATTTTCAAAAGTGTCAGTTAATTGTATTTACCATTGTAAACTGACGTATTTTCCAAAAGGCTAAGTGCAGGTACTAGGCGGAATAGGCTGGCTACTCCTAAGTGAATTAAATAAAGAGTTATGCAAGCTTTATCACTTTAAAATCTGTTGAACAATATTTACTTTCTTTTGATCCGCATGTGGATCCTTTTACATTCCGTTTGTAATACTCTTGTTACTTTCATTCGGTTTGTAGTATTTTTACTTTTAGACTTCCGCTGTGCATTGAACTGTGATAAATTGACTATGATGATATCAACTACGTCACGATACTCCCGACTCATCCCACCGGTAATATGTGGAAATATCGGGGTGTGACATCTTATCATGAAGTTGTGGAGGTTGTTGCTCTCTTAGTGTGAAGTCGTAATCCAACAAGGCAAGAGTTAGCATGAGAGAGTCTTTCCAGGTGGCAAAGTTATCACCAATCAATGGTGGAATGCCACATTTAGGAGCTACACGTGGATATAAGATGAGAAGAATAAGATGCTTAGGTAGAAGAACTTAGATTGATCTAAGGGGCACTAAACCTAAAGCATGCATAAGTTATGACCATTTTAGCAATGAAGTTGTGATATGTCAATTATTAACCTCAAACTAATAGAGTAAGTTAAGTTCTACTTAAACAATAACACATCACCTTTGGGCAGAAGTGAGACTATTCAAGCATTTGTAAAAGTGCAAATTAAGTATAACACATCACATTCGGGCAGAAATGAAACAATTAATTTATTAAGCACAAATTAGTTTTGCAATACATAAATGTAACACATCACCTTTCGTAAGAAATGAGACATTTATGCATATTAGGCAAAATCATGCTTATTTAGACTTGAACAATGAAAATAAATGTAACACATCACCTTTAGGCAGAAGTAAAATATCAAAAGTTTATTTCGAGTGAAGCATGTTATTTTTGTAACACATTTAATATTTAAGATTTGAACACAACTAATGATTTGAGTGACGCCTACAATTGAGTGGCGCCTAAAGTTTGAGCGTCACATAAAATTTGAGTGATGCCTAAAATTGAGTGGCGCCTAAAGTTTGAGTGCCACCTAAAACTTGAGTGGTGTCTAAAGTTTGAGTGTCACCTAAAAAACAGAGTGTCGCCTAAAGTTTAAGTGTCACCAAAAATTTGAGTGACACCTGATATTTGAGTGACGCCTGACTATGTGAGTAGTGCCTATAAGACTCTCAATGTCAGTGACGCCTATAACACTCTCAATGTAAGCAAATTTAGTGTCGCTAGCACAGCGTAAGGTCAATCGGAGAGTGACACTTGCACACCGTTGGCGGACAGATTTCTGCCTAAGGGCTAGCTGAGCGCCACTTGACATAAATGTCACTGACATAAGTACCAGCGTTCTCAGTGTCACCAACTTCAGTGATGTCGACGATTTGAGTGTGGGCTGGATGCCTAAATTTGCACTTAAGACTTTAGGAGAGCGACGGCGATGACCATTTTATGAGAGTGACGCCTATGCCAATGTTACGGGAGTGCCACCAACGCGGAGTGCCATCCATGAGGATTGCCACCCACATGATGAGTGCCACACATGAGTATTTTTCATATAATAAAATTTCCATAATTAAGGGATTATTAGTAAATTTATTTTTTATTTTAAACTTTTGGGTTTTATTAGCAAACAAGTGAAAAAAGTACACCCAAAATATCTAAAAACAAGTTTGATTTGAATCAAACACCAAAACACATGATTTTCATTCATTTTATGATGAAGAACATCAAGAACTTTTCTTGAATAATTTTTTCAAAACTTATCAAAATTTTATGGTTTTAATCTCATTAAAACAAGTTTTTGTCGATTTTAACAATCCATAAAACACAACTATGAACATCAAAACCGAAAATTACTTAGATCCATAAAATCCATTTTTTAAAGTGGGTTTTCTTCAATTATTTTGTTTCTTAGCAAATATAATTGCTTTTTTCAACATAAGCTCTTATATCAAATATTGATCAATTCTAAACATAAATATAATAGAAACAACATGAAGGATTATGTCGTTAATCCTGAGATGGCAGAGATTGTTGTAGCCATGATAAGATCCAATCGGGTTCCCTTTTGGATATATGATGATTGATAGAGTTTTTAGTAGAGAGAGATGATTTGTGAGTGATGTTATGGAATGATTGTGAGCCAAGCTTTACAGCTCTCTAATAAGCTTTTTTTATACAATTAAGAGGAAACCCTATTCTTCTTATAAGGGCAAATACATCCATTAAATATTTGCTAATTAAGTGAATACTAGGAATAAGACCCGCACGCATTGCAGCGTGGGTACATCATAAACGTCGAATCAATTAGTTCAAACGTTATGCAATGCGTTAACCATATGAAAATACTTGTTTTAACGTATCCAATTGAACTCTATGTAACCTATATAAGCACTGCGATTGGATCAAAACGTAAAGTAAATCGAGTTTATAACGTACAATCATAACGTATTATATGTGACCTGACTCGTACATAGAACACATAACGGGTATAAAAGAAAAAACTAACATGTGTATGTGACCCAAATTGTACATAGAAAACGTAACGGGTATAAAAGAAAAAACTGACACGTAAAAAAGGGATTAATTAAGAAAAAGATGAAACCACAATTTGACTCCACTTGGTTCGAAACAAAATTCCAAAACATCCATAATATAAGTACGAAAATATGTTATATTTGACCTGACTCGTTTCCCAAAAAAGTTTATGTCGAATCGTAGACTAACTCTAATTTATACCAAAACGTACATTAAAATATGCACGTAAAAATGGTTTTTTCTAAAAGAAAATGTATTTTGAGCTAACTCAGTTCAAGAAAAAGTTTACGTCAAAAAGTAGAGCAAATCAAATTTATACCGACATGTACATAAAAATATGCACGGAAATAATTTGGTTTTTTAAGTAAAGGAAGTATAGGGTAATCTCGAAACAAATTATTAGTAAAAAAAACTTAATATATTAAAGTCAAGCGTAAAACCGTTCCAAGTAGCACCAATACCACACCACTGCCAACGACCACCAACATCAGAAAAGCTCGTAGAAATAAAATAACTAAAAGAAAATAACACCGAATGAAAAGTAGATGTAAAAACGTTGAACCACGCACGCTCGTTACGGCGTGTTAATGCGAAGAAATTAGACCGAAACGTAGACAAAAATAACTAAATCGATCTACGACCCGCATGTTGCTACGAATCTATCAAACGGGAAAAATTGACGTGTTACAACGGGCCTGTTAAACGGGAAAATAGACGAAAAAACGTTGAACCCCACACATACATTGTGGCATATTAACTCACAAAATTTAAAATAAAACGTAAAACGAAAAACTTGCGAAAAGAAGAAAAGTATGGCGACCAAAGTTGAAAATAAAAAAATGTTTGGGTTAAATGGCAAAAAATAAAAACTTTGAGTCAAAAGTAAAAAAAATCAAGGGGTTAAAATCTAAAAGATGAAAACCTTTGGGTTTGAAGTGAAAATTGAATTTATTTTTTGAAAAACTCCCTATACATGAATTACACACTATGAAACATTACAATGTTACTAATTTATAGTATGGTAATGGGCATTAAGGTCATTGATCGTTTATAATAAAAATAATAATAATGGAAATATGAATTTATAGTTTATATATATTCTTACAAAACCGTTTGAAAAAGACATTAGAACAGTAATTAAAACAATGCATCGAAATTCGTTGCTCTGACTTATTTTTAATACGAAGCCCATTTTTATTGGGTCGTATTATTGGCACACCTTGGAATATTAAATCGACACCTTCAATACGTATCGTATAGGCCTATACGACGCGTATTAGGGTTGATTCAAACTTCAAGGTCAGTCAAAGGCTGACAATGTCTCCATTATAAAAAGTAATACGCATCGTATAGGCGTATACGATTCGCCACAATATGCTAAAATACGATACTTAACGATAAAAAATAATAAAGATTTTAAAACTCATTAAAACAATAATAAACACCAATAATAAACCCAAAACACCAAAAACCAAACACAACATACCAAAAAAAATTAACTTCAAAAATTCAGTACCTTAATACGCATCGTAAAGGCCTATACGATGCGTATTAGGCCAGCCGCCAGATAATACCTGCACCTGTCAGTCTGCCATGTCTTTTACTTTAGGGTCCTATTAAATCCACATGGTATCATCTTATTCTCACATGGTTGATACGGGCCGTATAAGGTTATACGGCCCGTATAGAATAAAGTGAACTGACAAAGGCTGTGCCAGCAGCCTTTGTCGGTTCACTTTATTCTATACGGGCCGTATAACCTTATACGGCCCGTATCAACCATGTGAGAATAAGATGATACTGTGGTCGTATATATATTATACGACGATGATATACGGCTCGTATATATGTATACGACCCGTATACAATGATTTTCGTTTTTTTATTATTTTATTACTATTTGACGCGACGTATTATTACTCGATTCACGTGTGATTAGACGTAAGATTCTCTGATTCGATGTTATATTCCTCGAATCTCGTGCGAGTTATGTGATTAGACGTTAGATTCCTCGATTCGCGTGTTAATCATTTGAAACGATGTAATATTCCGTAAAATTCTCTATATAAACGACACTAATTTCATTCATTTTCATTCAACTTCTATTCGTTTCTTCTATTTTTCTCTGTATTCAAATTATTTACGTTATAATGTCGGGTTGGGGTGACATTTTTAATGTGTTTGGTAACGAGGCGAATCAGGGGAATGAAGATAACAAAGCGGGCATGTTTGATCTGAATGCTCCGTTCGATCCCATTTTTGCGTCTGGTTCAGGTCAGGATACTTGGGGTTTGGATGACATTCAGCCTAATTATGCTGGTTATTATCCATCGCAACACCCGGTTAATTTTGAAGCCCCTCCTGTTAGTGTTCGACCGCCGACTGATAGTTCTCATTCTTCTCCCATAAGTTGTGGACCGCCCGAGGGTCCAAATGCTGAAGAGGAACGTACTGAGTTTCAAAACAAGGAGGTATAACATTTAATTACACGTTTATTTGTTGTATGTTAACTATTTTAGTGTTTTTACGTTTGATGTTGTTTTTACACAAACCCGAACCCGACCCGAACTCGAAAATCGTATCATATATAAGAACCCGAACACGACCCGAAGTTTCATGGGTTGACCCGAACACGACCCATTAAAGGCGAATTTTTTTATTTTTTTTCTAAAATTAATATATTAAAGTTAAAATTTACTTAAAAAACACAAATATATATACATATATATATAGGGGACCACGATTGACCAAATTTTTTTTTTTACAACACATTCGTAAAAAAAAAATTAAAAAAAAAGGCCGAGGGCGTAGTTTTTTACACCACAAGTTTGGTGTAAAAAAAAAAAAAACCAACCCGTTAATTTATATATATTGTAAAAAATATATAATATAGTATAAATGTGTAACGGGTCAACCCGCCATCCCGACCAATGTTGACCCGAACCCGACCCGTTAATCCAAACGGGTTCGCAGGTTCAAGCTGAAACTGACCCGAACCCGTTTATACTAAAACTAAACATGGGTTAATCATTTGAGTTAATCATTAATTGACACATATAAGTGTTTCCGTTAGAAATTCGCTAGCATGGATGAATTGATAGACTGGTGTAGAGACGTCGGACGCGTAAATGGCTACGCCCTCGTCACCAAACGCACCATCTACGATAAACCCCATAGTTGTCAGCCGGTAAAAATTTGGCTTACGTGCGATTGTGCCAGCAATTACAAATCAACAGCGACGGTCAGACGCAGCGGGACTAGGAAAACCGGTTGCAAGTTCCAACTAGTCGGGACATACAGAAAGAGGTTAGGTTACTGGGATCTAAGGGTTGAGGAAGGTAAACATAACCACGAACCATTTCTGTATCCAGAGGGTCATCCGTCCCTAATGAGGCTGACTCCATCGGAAGAGAGGACGGTGGAGCAAATGACGCATCAGAACATCAAACCACGAGACATTCTTGCTGCCATTAAAGAACAGAACCCCCATAATGTCTCAACAAGAAACACCATATACAACGCTCGAGCCAAATTGGGTCGAATGGAACAAGTCGGCGAGACTCCAATGCAGATACTTTTTGACCGGTTGAAGAAGGTTGGGTTTGTTTTTTACCATAGAACATCTCAAAACGGCGAACGGGTCGAGGATGTTTTCTTCATCCACCCGGAGTCGAACATGTTGTGGCGCGCTTTCCCGCATGTGTTGCTTATAGACGCCACCTACAAGACGAATCGGTACAAAATGCCTCTTGTCCAGATTATCGGTGTTACATCAACGTTGATGTCGTTTTGCATTGCTCATGCGTTCGTAAGCCACGAGAAACAGGAAAACTTCACATGGGTTCTACAGAGGTTTAAACACTCATTAGACAGTGTTATGGAACCCCGTGTAGTAGTAACGGATAGAGATCGCGCCCTAATGAACGCATGTGCAACCGTGTTTCCCAGGGCTAGACATTCATTGTGTAGGTGGCACATACAGCAAAACATATTCAAACATTGCAGGAAAAGCTTTAAAACAGAGGATAAATGGACGAGGTTTCTTTTCAAGTGGGGCGAGCTAATTCAATCAACGACCGATCATGACTACAACTACTGGTACGAGCGAATACGATCAAACTTGCCACGAAAAAAAACCGACGGTAAGTTTTATATAATTTTTGTTTAATAATCGTATTTATTTGACTTGTCTTAACCGCACTTGACTTTGATTACAGAGATTATGAACTATTTGGATTCAATCTGGTTACAACCATATAGAGACCGGTTTGTTTCGTTCTGGAGCGACCAACATTTGAACTTCGGTCAACGTACAACGAACAGGGCAGAGGGTCAACATGCCCTTTTGAAGCAATACCTAGGCGACTCTAATTACACCCTGGAGAAAGTGGTACCACTTATCGATAAGCTCATAAGAAACCAGGTGACAGAAATCAAAGGCAGCATTGAAACAAGCAGGAGCCGAACATTGGGTCATCATAACAAACCAATATTTAATCTCCTACTAAAGAAGGTTTCACATGCCTGCCTAGAGGTGATATCAGACGAAGTAAATGAAATAGAAAAATTAAAGTTATATAACCGTACATGCGCGTGTCGTTTGTATACAAGCAGGGGGTTGCCGTGCGCGTGTCGGTTGGATGCGTATATAACGAATGGTAATACATTATTCGACCAACCACATTTTATAATCATACCCTTTCATCACGCAAAATCTTATTGACGTTTTATGTTGTTTGTTGATATGTTCCTTAGGTCAAATGATCCCGTTGGAGGTGATAGACCCTTTTTGGAGAAAGTTAAATTTGGACTCCATAGTGGAACCGAGCAAGGTGGACTCTTTCGACTTAGACGGCGAATTTGCGCTTCTCAAACAACATTTAAGTGCTCAGCCGAGAGAACTCAGGAAAAACTTTATTCAAAAGATGAAGGAGTTGGTACAACTCAATAAGACAAAGCTTAAACAACCAGTTGTGCAAAAAAACACACGGGGTCGTCCAACTTTGAAAGCTCAGCAACAAAGGAAGGATGATTCGTTTACGGAGCCTTCAAGACACAACTTTTTAACAACGCAGGACCAGTATAGTGATTCAAAAGATGGGTTTCGCACACAAGATGAGTTTGGCACACAAGAGTCAAATATCGAACCTACCAGGCACAGCTCGTTTGTCGAGTCACAAAGTTATTGTACTGAAACACCTATGTTCTTCGGCGAGATTGCGAAAGGGGCTAAGAATTCGAAAACGAAAAAGAAGGTCGCAAAATCAATGGAAGAGCCACCACACTTACCTTTGCTGCCTGTCGGACAAGTTAATATGTTCACGCACTTCAAAAAGTTCATTCCACCGTGCTTCTATCCACACCTCAGTCACATACAAAATGTGCAGGGTGATGGTAATTGTGGGTTTCGATCTATAGCGGTCGGCTTATCGCTTAAAGAGTATCAGTGGCCGTTCATACGGGAGCAGCTTCATGATGAGTGCAACCGGTTCGACGAATTATGGAAAAGTATAAATGAACCTCAGTATCAAGAAGTTCTGGAGTCATTAGTTTGGTCAAAAGACCATATAGACGGAGCACCTCGACATAAGTGGCTACAAATGCCATTCACGGGGCTTCTGATAGCAAACCGGTGGAATGTCATTTGTCTCTTATTAAGTGACCTTGGTTGTGCTTCATTTTTTCCCATGTTCAGAACAGCCGAAGAAAGTATTCCGCATCGAACAGTCGCGCTTGTACATGTACACAGGAACCATTTTATTCACGTCAGATTAGAAGGGGAATATCCAATGCCAACCCCATCAGGATACTGGCGACAACCGACATGGAATACGCCAGCAGAAAGTTGGTATCACTATTACAAGGAACGTATTGACCAATATAATACGATCGTTGATGAATATAGGACCAGGGATTACATAGATTTAGGTGGCCTATGAATATAAAATGTTATTTGCATGTTTTGACAATTTGCAATGATAAACATACACGTTATATAAATGTTTTGGCAACTTGTTGAAATTGAATTTGAAAAAATGTTTAAACGAATCAACGTTAATGCATAACGACCGTATTTTCGTCAGTTCCGCATATAGTAATTGAAAAAAAATGAAAAAAACTGAATTGTATACGGGCCGTATAAAAATATACGCCTCGTATACTGTGATCGTATATTAAGTATACGACAGAATTAAAATAAATTAAATCACTGTATACGGGTCGTATACTTTTATACGGCCCGTATACAAAAAAAAAGGTCGTATAAGTTTTATACGACCTCATTTCCACCATACAGCCTCAACTTTCAACCAAAAATTCTCTCGGATCGTTCTTGGACAGCGTTCTTCGGCGTTTTTGGTGTTTTCTTCACGTTCTTCCTATACGGTACGTTTTCGTATAGTGAAATTTTAAATTACGTAACATGTTAGATTATGGTCTTGTATAGTAAAGCGTAGATAGGCGTAACGATTACGATTGTATAATTCAATTTGAAAAAAAAAATTTGAAACAGGAAATTGTAAATGATTATTATGTCTATACGGTCGTATAAATTGTATACGATCGTATAGTGTTTGAATATTCAAAAAATATACGATCGTATACAATTTATACGATCGTATACACTTGAATATTCAAAGGTTATACGATCGTATACATTATATACGCTCGTATAATGTTTGAATATTCAAACAATATACGCTCGTATATTTATATACGATCGTATAACGTTTGAATATTCAAACATTATACGCTCGTATATAATGTATACGGTCGTATCCTTGTTGAATCTTCAAACATTGTACGGGCGTATATCATATGTACAGTACGTTCGTATACAAGAACAGTATTCGTATAATACGTTAACGATAATCGTATAGTGATTGCTAAGTTGTAATTGTTATTTGTTACAGACGATATGGCTGAGTCATCAGCAGCTGCTGCGGCCCGTAGAGGTCGAGGTCAGGGTCAGGGTCGGGACCGTGGACGTGGACGTGGACGTGGACAGGAGGAGGAGATTGTGCCCGATTTTACTGAGACGGGGTAGTTTGTTAGAGATATCCCCCGAGGTACGGTTGCCTATAGGATTTTGGGCAAATTACGGGAGATGGTGCTGGATGCGCCTCGGACCATAGATTTTCAGTTTTTGACATATATTGGAGCGATTGGTCGGGTCCGGGAGCTCATGCCAGCTAACTCCCCGTGGGACCGCTTATTTGATGCCGCCGCAGAGCGGGCCCACAGGGAGATTACTTTAGAGTTTTTATCTACCTTTACATTTACGGACACCCGGGGTGGGGGTTTTCAGCATTTTTTGACGACAGACGCCGTAACTTTTACTATTTGCGGCACGCCTCAGAGGATGACACTTCCTCAGTTCGCTGTTGCCTTGGGTCTGTACTCAGCGGATGACTCAAGGTCACGCGCATTTTTTGATGCGCCAGTCAGCACGTCCACTGACCTGTTGTGGCCGTATTGGAAGACTATTGGGTTCGGGGAGTTCGCGAAACCGAGACAGCGATCCCCGAAGGCACGGGCGACTGATCTTTACGACCCGTTACACCGATACCTACATCGGTGTATCGCCGTGACGATCGCCGGTCGTCATGATAGCAGGGAATGGGTCACCCAAAGTGACCTATTCTTCTTGCACGACTTACTTACCGGCGGGAGGGCCAACTTGGCGTACAAGTTGGCCGCATATCTCGCCGAGTACGCTTTTAAGCGTACCTCTTCCCACATCAGCTGTGGGGCCTTCGTCACCCGTCTGGCGAAGGGTTACTTGCGCCTCCTGACCCCGCAGGTGGCAAGGGATATGACGCAGACACGCCAGCTTGACAGGGTTGGGAGGGACACAGCCCTATCGATGGTTTTGGCTCGCGAGGTCGAGGGAGGGCAGCTGGTTTGGGCTTATGGTGTGGGTGAGGGACCCCGTGGAGAGGGTGGTGATGAGGAGGGAGACGAGGGAGAGGGAGCGAGGGCGAGGGCGTGGGAGAGGGAGGCGACGGAGAGGGAGGCGACGGAGAGGGGGTCGCTCATGCTGCCGATCGATCACAGGTAGTTGAGGAGGAGTTACGGGGTGATCGCCCATACGTTCGACGCAGCGTGAGACAGCGTGTGATGCCTCCACCGGGGGTGGAGGAGAGACTCGTTCAGGTCGAGTCGGCTGTAGCTGCAGTCAGAGGGGATTTAGCTGCAGTCAGAGGGGATTTAGCTGCAGTGAGAGATGATGTACAGTGGATGGTGGAGGCGATTGTGGCTATGCATTCTGCCGCGCCCCTACCTCCACGAGCTGGCGCTGCCCCACCACCATCACCACCGCCGTAGCTGCTTATTGTATTATTATTTTTTTTTGTTATTTTACGTTTGAAACTTTGTAAAAGTTTATCTTTTTTTTTAGATGTAAAACATTATAAATATTAATCTTTTGTTTAGATGTTATGTTGTTTGTTTAATAATTGTTGTCATAGTTTATCATAATCATATCACATATTTATCGTTTTACATAGTGGAAACTTACTAAACATTATAAATACGTTTAACTAGAAACTCGTAACATAATCCGATATATACAATACTATTTTAAAATTTATAAAACTTATTAAATGGTTTCCCGATTGCAACAAAAATTAACTTTTCTATACATATTTATCGTTTTACAAATAGAAAACTTATTAAACATAATAAATACGTTTAACTACAAACTCGTAACATAATCCGATATATACAATACTATTTTAAAATTTATAAAACTTATTAAACGGTTTCCCGATTGCAACAAAAAATTAACTTTTCTATACATATTTATCGTTTTACAAAGAGGAAACTTATTAAACATAATAAATACGTTTAACTACAAACTCGTAACATAATCCGATATATACAACACTATTTTAAATACAAAAATTTTGTTAAACGGTTTCCTGGTTTCAACAAAAAAGTTAACTTTTCTATACGGGCTATACGGGCCGTATAACATTATACGGCCCGTATACATATTTCAAAACTAAAAACCCTTGGCAAACCTTCGAAACAAAATTATGCAAATATGTATACGGCCAGTATATAAGTATACGTCCCGTATACATATAAAAACAAAAAAAACATTCCACCGCATAAAATTCTGTGCATAAACATTCTATACGGCCCGTATCATTTTATACGGCCCGTATAGATATAGGGATGTGAAAATAAGATTATAGGGGATGTGGAAATAAACCAACCCTTACTTTATTCAATACGCATCCTATAGGCCTATATGATTCGTATTAAATTGGAAAAGTATGCGGATAAAGAGGGCCGGTGTGCCAATAGAATTTCCCTTTTTATTTCATGTGGGTACCCTTTGAAAATAATGTAGTTAATGATGATTTTCTGGTTGCTGCTAACTGATGGTGACAGTGTGTTTATTTTATATTTTCTTTTGCGAGATTACAATTTTCTTTATTTCAATTTTTATTTCTCTTTTTTTTTTGGGTGTACCTATTGGCACACCACATTGGTTATCTACACACCAAAAGGTGTTTTTTTTCCTATATGCACACCATGCAGTGTCGAGCTGTGGTCAAAGTGCGGCGTTTTGGTCCGGTCAACCAGACAAAAGACTGACGGGTGTCTGACGGGTCTGTTGACCGGACCAAAACGCCGAGCTTTGGCCGCGTTTTGGTCCTGTCAACCAGACAAAAGACTGACAGGCGTTTTGGTCCGGTCAACAGACCCGTCAGTCTTTTGTCTGGTTGACCGGACCAAAACGTCGCGCTTTGACCACCGCTCGACACTGCAGGGTGTGCATATAGGACAAAAAACACCTTTTGGAGGTGGCTATCTACACACTTGGTGTGTAGATAGTTTGAGCCTTTTTTTTTTGGGTTGGATGGGGTTGTTGTGAGGAGGTTTATTTAAACCTATATAAAGAAGCAACAAGTTTGTGCATATGTTGGTTGTACATATGGCTTTGGGTGTTTTTAAAAAATAATTGGGTTATATGGTTGTGCTTCATACACGTGTGTGGTGATCTGTATTTCCACCCCTTCATCTGCTACAAAACTACATGCCCTCTGCTCCTAATTTCTTCCTTTTTCACGTTCGTAGAAAGAAAATTAGTCAGAGATAGGGGGTCTGCAGCGGCTACATTTGAGTCGATTTTTAATAATCAGAGTTTGATTTATGGCAAATCGGAGACGGTGGAGGTGCTGTTTATGCCTCATCCGACGGTGACGGCGGCGTCGCGGGCGATCGGGACTCCGGATGTGGTTGTGATCGGGGATGGTGATGTGGCGGCGGCGGTGTCGGTGCAGGGTAAGCGGTTAGTGATGCAGAAGAAGGCGGTGGTTGCTTCGGTGGTGGCGGAGGATTATGCTAGGAGTTTTGGGTCTGGTGATGTTGATGTTGATGTTGCTGTGGTATGTGATGTTTTGAATTTTAATAATTTGGTGAGTGTTTTGTGGTGTTTGTGATAAATGAGTGCTTCTTGTGAAATTTGGTTAGTTTTGTGTACTTCGTTAGTTTAGTGATGGTATGGGGTTTGAACACAAGTAGGTTATTAGGTTACAGTATTTTTTTATCAATGAGGTATTGAGGTGTAGTTATACAGCTTGTGTAGATCATCTGCCCCTTAACTATGTTTAAGACGTTGCTGGTTTTTAAGGAAAAAAAAACTAATTTTTCTTTTTATTTTGATGATAACAAGTAACAACACATAAGTTGCATTATGTAGGATGTCCATGTTTTATAGCTTTTTGAGGTTTGAATTGTACAGGGTGTTTTCAGGTCATCTTATAGAACTGTAGTGTGATGATCAAGACTTAAGTTCTTTGTTGCTTTATCAATTGTCACCAGGTAGTGCAAATATTTTCTTGATATACAGAGTACTGAAGAATCCTTTTTATCATGTTATGTGTTGGGTAATGGAAAATCATTGGAGAGAGTGGTCTCATTAAACACTCTACAACTGGGAAATTAATATCTCTAGATGGAGTTCTGGTGTATTAAACTACAAGAACATGACTGATGCTGGCCATTAAATCTGATTGATCACGGTAATAGTGTAGACGATGGTGTTGACAAACAAAGACGGGCCAAGTCATCTTATGATCTACCAGGGTCAATGCCTAACCATGACAGGCCCATAGCTAGAAAAAAAATCGTAAGAATTGCACCTGGTGGCCGCAGTTGGGCTGCTACAACAACTGAAGGGGTTTTGGTTTATCCGGTGGATGATAATTTCATATTTGATCCCACGGATCTCGATATTGATGTTACACCCGAGGTAAGAAAGTTCTTTGTCGTAGCATTTTGTAAAAGTTAGATATTGTGCTTTAAAATCCATCATGTGATTCGAAGTTATTATAACAAGTATTTAATAGCATAAGCTTCCAACAATTCGTTTTATTGCAACTGATTATATGCTTTTACTAATTCAATATCACATTGTCACTCTCAATACACACATCCAAATACCCTTCATAAATAAATTGTTTGATGTTGATAAGACTCCACTAATCATGAATTCACCATCTTTTACTTGCAGGCAATTGAAGCAGCTCTTTGTTGAAATCAACCAAGCATTGTCGTTTAGATCCGGCTTTTTTTTCGGTGCGATGAGATAACTACGAGTCGGAAGGTTGGAGAAGAAGACAAGGACGGATGCTCGCATGTAAGAACCCCGCCGCATTGCGGCGGGTACTAATTCCTAGTTTAAATAACTTAGCAAGCTACCTAAATTGCCCTTTGATTTTATTTAGTTACATCTCTAGTGGTTATGATCTATCATGTTCTTAATTAATTGAGTTAATTACACACATAAACCATGTGTCTATAGCTAGTTTCGTCTTTGGGTACTAACCTTTTTTTAACAGGTTCAGGTTTCATGGTTTCAATTTTGTAACACATTTCGGTACTAACACCAAACTTAGTTAATTTTTATGTAAAATTTCAGTAAAATGACTAAAATACCCTTCCATCTTAAAAGGACCATTTATGTCATTACTTTATTATTAATTTCAAGGACCATTTATGTCATTACTCTATTATTAAAAGGACCATTTATGTACATATCTCTCTTCTTTTCCGTTGTGTGGCATATGATTATTATGGAGACTGCCACTTGTTTGTCCCTCATGATTTAATGCCAAAATTCTAAGGGCAGCCATGTTATAAAATCTAGGTTATGTCTTTTCAATTGAACGATGCTCCTTCAATGCGTTATGCATCCAATCATGATGGTAGAGTGATGCATCTCCATATCTTAAAAGGAAAAACCAAATGATTATTCAACTTACAAGAGATGAAACACAAGAAGAAATTGGGATCTAGAGGTGCAGTAATAATACCACAAGAATAAAAGTGATTATAAATGTTTAACCATTTTAGTCTTTTTTTTTTTTCATGAAGCAAGCTCAAATATGTTTTACCTAAACGTCGAATCACATGTTTGATTATAGCATTGAAGTATCTGCAGTTGACTTAGGTTATAAATATTAGGATCTCCACCTTCAATTGTTGGATCTGGTACTGTAATATAAAAAAACGTTACATGAATCACACAACGGAAAAGAAGAGAGATATGTACATAAATGGTCCTTTTAATAATAGAGTAATGACATACATGGTCCTTTTAAGATGGAAGGGTATTTTAGTCATTTTACTTAAGTTTTAACATAAAAATTAACAAAGTTTGGTATTAGTACCCAAATGTGTTACAAAATTGAAACCACGAAAGCTGAACCTGTTAAAAAAAATTAGTACCCAAAAACGAAACTAGCTATAAACTACAGAGTTCATCTATATAATTAACTCTAGTTAATTAATGGACACATCAGATTTATGCTTACGAGTCACGCTTTCCTAACACACTTTGTACCGGATCCCACCTATATATATAGGTGCACATACGAGCATTGGAGTTTTTTCCCAAACTCGTGTAGTTACAAAAAATATTTACATTTTTGGGTAGTTTGAAAAATATTTACCAAAATGGGTAATTTCGCCTTTGTTTCTTTTAATTTTCTTGAAAACTTATTTGTCTCTCTCTCCTAATCTAATTGGACAAAACCTAAATTGATGATAACATACTATTGCTATTTAATAGACTTCTATTTTTGTAAAAAAAAAATTATCTTATGTTATGTTTTTAATTTGTAATAAAAAGAACGTCAACTTTAAAAGTAGAAAAATCATGTATTGAGTTTGGCTTTTATTTTAAGAATAAAAAACTAGTATAATCATTTACTCAATTTATTAAGAGAGTAACCGTGTTCTATTTATTCTTTTATATATGCTATTGATTAAATAATTATATACTAAACTAAAAACAAACAATTTGTTCATAAGTGAATCGAACAACAATTACGTTGAACAACTATACACCAAGTTAAAACGCACAATTACAAAAACGTAAAAGCATATACATATTTTTGCAAAAACGTGAAATAAAAACAATATAACAATTTACGTTGAGCAATTACGTTTGGAATATTTTAGATTAAATGATTATACAGAGATATATTATTCTTAAAATAAAAGCCAAACTAAATACATGAATTTTTACTTTTAAACTTGAGGTATTTTTTTTACAAATCAAAAACAGATATATAAATTAAAAAACGAAACACAAAAATAATAATTTACAAAAACATAATAATTTTATTAAATAACAATACTATGTTATTATTAATTTAGGCTTTATCCAATTAGAAGGAGAGATAAACAATTTTTTAAGAAAAAACAAAAGAGATAAAGAAAAGTACCTATTTTGGTAAATATTTTTCAAAGTACCCAAAATGGTAAATAAGTTTTGTAACTACACTAGTTTGGTAAAAAACTCTACGAACATGTATAAATTGTACGTTAAACCCTTTCACACGGCCTCATATCCATCTCTTAAGTTGAACTCGCTTCTCTCCCTCATCTCTCTCTCCCAATGGAAGTGAATAACATAATGCAATTTCTTGAGGATAGGACCATTTTAGTCACTGGTGGTACTGGCTTTCTGGCCAAAGGTTCTCTATCTATCTATCTATCTCTATGTCACTCCCTCTCATTCTCCTTGAGTTATTTTGTAGACATGACTTTTCTTCTTGATATTACAGTTATGGTGGAGAAGATACTACGAGTTCAACCGAACGTGAGAAACCTCTATCTTCTTATTAGAGCTTGTGACCAAGAAGAAGCCATCAAGCGTTTTCAAATGGAGGTATGTCTAACACTAGCTAATGTATGTGTTTGTGAGAGTCTGTATACTCTCTACTCCAATTCATGTAATGTTGTCCAACGTACTATATATAGGGTTGGCAAAAATACAATTAGCTATTCATTTCAACGGTCACTTTTTCTAAACAAACGATTGTTGCCAACCCCATATATATGTTTGTTTAGAAAAAGTGACCGTTGAAATGAATAGAGATGTCAACTAATAGTCTTATTTTTACGTATTGATTATGCAGGTTGCCGGTAACGACTTATTTAGGATACTAAGAGAGAAACATGGTGCAAATATAGATACATTTTTATCCGAAAAGGTAACTCCTTTGGCCGGTGACATCACCAACGAGAATTTGGGACTGAGGGACTACAATTTGATTAAAGAAATGCAAAGAGAAGTGGATGTGGTTGTGAATGCAGCTGCCTCCACCAAGTTCTATGAGAGGTAAATAATTTGAACGTTATGGTTATCCAAAAAAATCACTTATCATTGAATAATATTCTTAACAAATATATAATTTGAGTAAAAGAGGTGCCAACATGAAGGACTAATATTTAGTAACTTTGTTACACATAACATGTTAACGTGTATTAGATTTAGATGAACGTTTGTTTGTTTAAATTAGAGTTGAGTATATAAACAGTCGAAGATGGGGTAGGTTGCTTTTTAACAAAATTTAATACACGTTTTTTAATACACTCGAAGATGGGGACATACTCAAAGCTGAGGGTTATTTTCTTTTTTTTTTTCCTTCCTTCACAAGGGTGTTCAAACCGAATTCCAAACAACCCTACACTCTAGAGATTAAAAACATAATTCCGTATGTACCATTTATTAATTATTATGTTATATATAATACAAACTAGTGGGATTAAACTCACGCCTTATGATGGGAACGCGACAAAAAATTGATCGGTATCAGCTCAGTACATATCGATATATATAATAGCAAGCAAAAAAAAAAAAAAAACCAGAAAATAAAAGATGGGGTAGGTTGCTTTTTAACAAAATTTAAATGAAAAAAAATACACACAAAGGAAAATATAACATGAATAAAAACGAATCCTAAAACTAGATATTAATAAAAGAACAACAAAGAAAATGAATGTTATTCAGAAAGGTGAAAAGTATAAGGGATCAAAGTTGTAAAAGATGAAAAGCTTTGCGTTAAAATTAAAAAAAAATCAAAGGGGTTAAATTGCAAAAAATGGAAACTTTTGAATTAGAATTAAAAAAATCAAATTAATCAAAGGGGTTAAATAACAAAGATTGAAACTTTAAAGTTAGAAATGAATATTCCAATTTGTTTCTTTAAAAAAAAAAAAAAAAAAAAAAAAAACTCCGAAAGCCAAGAGTACAACAACCATAAGCACAAATATGTTGTTTATTTATGGTTTATAAAGATTTTTTTATGATATGTTGCTTATTTATAGGTTTATAAAGATTTTAAATGATTTTGAAATGATTTTTCTTTTTTATTATTTAACTAATATTTAACAAGAAAAACTAACGAACTGAAGACGTCTTGATGCCCTCTTCTACGTATTACGACTGTAACGTTCGAGCCCTAATTGGTTAATTGTTAGAATTGCTTGAGGTGGTTTGTTGAACGTAATTATTAATTGTTTGAATTGAGTAATTGTTAATGATTTTTGACTTTTGAATTATGGGTTAGCTATTACGTTATGTCATTTTAATACTATGATTTTAGTAGGTTTATTTCTATATCGTTAAGTTTATACAATTCGTTAGGGTCTAAGGGCCTTTTTTTTTTCGACTCGTACAAGGCACTTAAATTATCAGGACCGGCCTTGGTGATGGTCCTCCTTAATTTCTTTTTTTATATTATGTTAAACAATTAAATAAATAAAAGTAACATTCCATTCATTTTTAGAAAAGAAAAAAATATAATTTAAAAACGAAAACTATAAAATATAAAAACGAAAATAAAAATTTTAACACGAAAAAGAAGCTAATTGAAGACCCCATCTTTGAACATTTCGCCTTCGTTTTGGTGTTGACCACATCGGATCAACAGGGGAGTAGGCGGGTGACGTCCACGGGGTGTGTGGCGGATTGTTTGGATCGTCTGGATCCATATATAGTTGTTTTTTGTGGGGTAGAAAATCAGATAATATAGAGAGAATGAGGAATTTGTAGATATAATGAGAAATATGTGATGTTAAAAAATGAGTGGAAAGTGTTTAAATAAATAGAAAATAGGTAAAAAATTAAATCGACCGTTGTACAACGGTCCAAAGCTCCTCAATTTTTGGAATGTGGCTCATGGTCTCCGTAGGTATATCCACGCGAACCAAGCGTGGTTCATGAAGGGGGCGGTGTTCCGTGTTTTCCACGGCCCTCGTGACAGGCCATGACCCCTGTCACGTTCCCCATACCCCTTAGCAGAATGGTTAATTGCTGAATGACATATAATGCATACTTAATAACATTGTTTATAAAGCAAAGCACTTAATTGGTGATTGCAAAAATTTAACAGGTTGAACCTAGTTTCAGAGATAGTGAAGTACTAGAACATAACTACTCAAGTAATACATTTCACGTTAATACTTTGACTTTTTAATTTGGTCAAGTTAGTCTTATATGTTACAATTGTATCTAAACAAGTGTAATGAAAAAGTATATACAGATACCTCAATTCTTGTATAATACCTTATGGGGTTTTATTGGTTATTTGTCACCACTGACCACAATCTCTGCACTCTATACTTCATCCTATCCTAAAACAAAATGATAAAGTCTTCAATTAAAAAAGATTAATATAAATAATTTAATGGAAACTAGCAATAAGACTCGCGTGCGTTGCGGCACGAGAACATCGCAAACATCGAATGGATTAGTCCAAACGTCATGTGATGCATTAAGCATATGAAAACACGTGTTTTGACGTTACCGATTGAACTCAAAATAACCTATATAAGAATTGTGATTTGATCAAAACGTAAAGTAAATCGAATTTTTATGTGATCCGACTCATACATAGAAAAGAAACTACAATTTGACTCCACACGGTTCGAAATTTTTTTTTACGAAACACACATAAAATACGCACGAATACATATTATATTTGTCCTGACTCATCTCCCAAATCGAAACGTAGACCAACTAAAATTCATAGTACATAAAAATATGCACGTAAAAATTGTTTTTTTTTTCATGGAAACGTATTATATTTGACCTGACTCGTTTTCCAGAAAAAGTTTACGTCGAAACGTAGAACAAATCATATTTATACCGACACGTAAATAAAAATATACACGTAAAAAAATAGTTTTTTTAAGTAAAGGAAGTTAGGGGTAACTCGAAACAAATTATTAGTAAAAAAACTTAATAGGTTAAAAACGTTCGTAAAACCGTGCCAAGTAGCACCAATGTCATACCACTGTCAGCGACCCCAACATTGGAAAAATTCGTAAAAATAAAATAAATAAAAAAGAAAAAAATAGCACCGAACGAAAAGAAGACGTAAAATCGTTGAACCACGCACGCCCATTGCGGTGTGTTAATGCGAAGAATTAGACCGAAATGTAGAAAAGAATAACTAAGTTGAACGGGGGAAAATAACGTGTTGCAACGGGCTTGTTAAATGGGAAAAAATATACCAAAAAACGGTGAACCCCACACGCACGTTGCGGCGTGTCTTGCAAAATTTGGAACGAAACGTAAAATGAATAACTTGTGAAAGATAAAAATTATGAGGCGCCAAAGATGAAAATAAAAAAGTGTTATGGTTAAATTGCAAAATATGAATAATATTGGGTTAGAAATGACAAATCTTTTTTTTTTTTTTTGAAAAACTTCCTATGTGTGGGGTACAATTCCATAAAACATCATTTTGTTGCTAATAATTCATAATTTATAGTTTATAATTTGAGAAACAAGAGAACCGTGTTTTCTCGAGTAGACTTTGCTAGTATATATATCCCAGTGCCTTTTGAAGTTTTTTTTAATATATATCCCAATGCCTTTGGAAGTTTTTCTTAGTCTAACTACTAGGGCTGCAAACGAACCGAACGAACACGAATAAGTGTTTGTTTGTGTTTGTTTTTTAAGAAATATATGTGTTCATGAACTGTTTATGAACGCTTACCGAACGAGATTTGATGTTCGTGTTTGTTTGTTAAGGAAATGAACTTGTTTGTGTTTGTTTGTTAATTTTAGGCAACGAATGAAAACGGACGACGATGAACACAAATGAGCACAAACTAATTTTCATGAACACAAATGGTAACAAACGAACACAAACAAACGTTCATGAACAAAATATATAATACATTGACACTTATTAAATATTTAATTTGTTGGAATTTTGAAGTATTTAAATAAAATATCAAAGCTAAAACACTAATGAATATCGAACACAAACGAACACGTTACCGAACGTTCACGAACATAAATGAGCGAACGTACCCTCTGTTCATGTTTGTTTATTTAACTAAACGAACGAAATTTCTTGTTTGTGTTCGTTTGTTTAATAAACGAACGAACACAAACGAACTTCCCGCCATACGGTTCACGAACTGTTCGCCGAACGTTTGGTTCGTTTGCAGCCCTACTAACCATAGCACACCAAACTTAACCATGTTGGCATGTTCTTGTTATAATTTAATAATTACAAGGGTTAACTAGTAAGTCTTATTCATATTATTTTGGATAAAAATACAAGAGTCATTATTTAGTTTCCTATTTAAATGGTTTATATTTTTTGTTTTCTAAGATGTTGGTTCAGTATATAAATGGTTTAGGGTTCATTGTAATGGTGTGCTTTATTTTATAATAAAAAAAAGTCGAACGAGTTTATTCATTCTATCTCGTGTTTTGGTGTTTCTGTTTTAATCGATACTAGTTTTTTATATCGCGCGTTGCGGCGAAACCGAGCAAATGATAATTTAAAACAAACGTGATTTGAAAATAAAGCATGTTGTTTAGAAAGTTAAATCATTAGAACGATTTAGTTTATCATCGTACCGTTTTATGATACCAAATAAATACTTTATTTTGAGTATAACCCTGTTTTAACAAAATTTATAACGGAATGTCAGGGAAAGAACTCAAGCACAACTACGTACTTAAGCTTTTAGAAAAAAAGTTATAAACGTAACTTATTAAAGAAGTATCAAATTAATCGATAAATTAATATATGTTAAAAAACGAAAAAAACAATTATTAAAAAAGGTAAAGGAAATAGATGTTTAAAAAAAAGATAAATATGTTATTAAAAGTAAATATAATAATAAAGTATTATAATATATTGAATAATAAAAATATATATATTATTATAAAAATAAAGTTACTATTCATCGTCCCTCGAAATCAATATATATATAATTGGATTTTTGTTTTACTATTTATAATTAAAGTGTTAATTATAATAAACAAGTTATATTTTAGTATATACAAGTTTATGGATTAAGGGTTAAAAAGTTAAAAAAAAAATGAATAGTGATTTTGTGAGTGATAAGAAAGTATTAAATTATGTATATGAGTTTTTAGGACTCGTGCGTTGCGACGATACTGTCAAACCAGACAAAACAAAAAATAGACGTAAAGATGTTGAGCCGCACACACACGGTACAGGATGATAACTCGCCAAATTAATTAGACCATAACGTAAAACGTTGTCATAGAAAAGAATAACTAAGTCGAAGCGATAACAAAACCTATGTAAAAAATGACATTGAAACGACGATAGAAGAAACATTTTTAGTCCAATTTAAGTAAGCGGCCCGTAAAGTTAAATAAAATCGTCTAAATGTAAACGTAAACGTAAAGGAAAGAAAATATTTATTTAACAAAATAAATAAATGCAACATGTATGTTGATAATTGAAATTTTTCTAGGAAAAATAGATATCGGTGATAACAGTTTCATATTATCTTATTTAATACATCTATATTAGTAAATGTTTAAAAAACCCATTGATATAACTCTTTTAATTATAATTAAAATAAAAACATCTACTAAAATAATAAGAACTACAATTAGATAAAAAACAACATGTAGTTTATACTTTTTAATTAATTCAAGTTTCTAGATATTTGTATCTATGTTTTGAAATATATCATCATAATATTAAGTTTTTCTATTATATACCTATAAACAAACTTGATCATAAAATAAAGATATCTGTGAGGACTTCTTACTTTAAGTTTTATTATGTCATATTAAATATTAACTAAAATGTAATTACTCAAGGGAAATATAAATTCAATGTTATTAATAGATTTATAATAAAGAGAAAGGGAAATATAAATTCAATGTTATTAATAGATTTATAATAAAGAGAAGGCCAGAAGGGTGGTGGGGGTGGTGTGGAGTGGACCAATTAATCTAGGGATGAGCTCGGTACCGTCCGGTACCGAAAGAACCGGTATCGAAAATCCTCAAAAGTGGGTACCGGTACCGGTACCGAATATACCCGGTTCGGTACGGTTCGGTACCGGTATTTAAGGGTAAAAACCAGCAAAATACCGGTACCGAACCGGTACCGTACCGAAAATGTCAAAAGTGGGTACCGAAAAGGTACCCGGTTCGGTAAATTCGGTACCGGTACCGGTTCGGTACCGGTTCGGTACCGGGTCCATTTTGCTCATCCCTAAATTAATCTGCACAAAAGAATGAAGAAAGAAGAATGTGGTATGAACTTGTAAATCAAGCTTAAAGCTTTGTCAAAAGTTGAATAGTGTTTCTCTCTCACAACCCAAATTTGATAATTAAAGTGGGGTAATGACACTTTTATTTAAACGTACTCTATTCTCCCATTAATCCAAAAGAAAAACTTACTTTATTTTATAAAAGGAAAGTTAAAAAGGCATGCATATTTTATTCTCAAACACATACAAGTCAAATGTCAAACTCAAATACCACTTACCAGCTTTAAACAATAAAGGTAATGGGTCCAGGTATGGATCAGCTCCATCTCGTGACTTGTGCTTTAAACAATAAAGGTAATGGGTCCAGGTATGGATCAGCTCCATCTCGTGACTTGTTATTTAGTCAGTGCACTCATAACTTTGAACACTTACCCATCTTCAGTTTAATACTTTTAATCCTTATAAACATTTTATAAATGTTAGTGAACATGTGAACTAAAAAACTATCTGTGATTTGAAATAAGCATAATTACATAAGATAGTTCATCCTAATGGTATCAATCAGCATTTATACATTAATCTGAATTTTCATGTGAATAATTAAGTGATAATTAGCTTTCTATTGGGTTACTTAATG
Source organism: Helianthus tuberosus (assembly GCA_030545235.1). NCBI lineage: Eukaryota > Viridiplantae > Streptophyta > Magnoliopsida > Asterales > Asteraceae > Helianthus > Helianthus tuberosus. Next base: position 77,749,603 of record CM060408.1, read on the forward strand.
GACACACAATATATGTGGTAGTTTTATGGATTCTTTGCATCACATCCATGGGTCTTGTGTATACTAAAATTATGAACCCGATAATTTTAAAATACATAACTAGCATTGGTGTTTTTAGCTTTTTTGCTTCTATAATTGTTACCATATATCACTACAACAGTCGGACCCTATGCGGACAACATATTATCTCAACAGTTAAAACATATTCAAAGATGGTTTGGTACTTATAACCTGAACCGATTGACCGGAGCTAGTTCCTTGACCTCAGTACATGTTCGTCGACCAATTTCTATGCCGGCAAACCATGTTCCTCAATCTAAGTAACCAAATTCCTCAAATAATATCGTGAGTATTAGATGCTTGCTAGCTAGGAACCTGAATCACAATGAATGAATAATTGGCACAAAATGAAGAAGAAATAATCTGACGAACGAAAAGAAGATATAAACTTATGTTGGAGGTCATATATCTTTGGTTGCCGGTTGATGGGGTGGAGAAGTTCAACTCCCATAACCCGAGGGTCTCATTTGCTGGATTTACTCTTTAGAAAATAAATCTTAAACTAATAAATCAAAGCATCTCCAGCGAAAATTCATACAATCGCAATATATTCGAGTGATCAAATACAACCAAAGTGTAAATGTCTCAAAACGAAAACATAATAGGATAATATGGGATGCTAGATTCACATCATGTAGATTCTGCAAGTGCCACTGCCATCTCCGGAAGCTCTTCACCTGATGTGCATATTAAAAGTCAACTAAAAACAAACAATCGGATATCACACGAAGAACACAAACAACTTGAACAACTTGTTCAACTCTTTTCTATTAATCAAAGGAGAATTACAATGAATTAAAAACAAATAAACCTACCACCCTTTATATAGGTATACTACTTGGAGGACATGAAAACATTTAAACTTGAAAACGCAATCATAATCAACTTATAATTTTAATAAAACTCCATAACTAAAACTAATTTAACTATTAGTCCTTAGACTTAGATCTCCTCCAAACCACCCATTTGAGATCAATTGTATCACCCTTTGATGTCCTAACTTTATCACCCCCTATCAACATCAACTTCCATGTTTATTCCTTTCTGAAAATCAACTAGCTTCGTGTAAGTCCATGATTCAGATCGAATTGATTGAATTTGATAAGATAAAAAATCGGTTGATAAACATTAACGAATGAACTGACACAGATTTATTCATACCAAAAGAGTATACAACACACTTTAAGAGATCACCCCTTGTGATCTCCTCCCCAAACTTAGACACCGTCTCTAGAAAGATCTGACTGTAAGCTTGATAAGAAATGCAAATGATTAGGTTATTTATAGGGCCAAACATTAAGGCTAATCACTTTAAACATTAAGCCTAATTGTTTACAATGTAAACAATTAGCCAAATCATTTGCTTACAAACACACTATTCAACACACGCTTCAAATCTAACTTATTCGAACAGCAACGAACATCCCAAAATGCACTAACACTTCTATCATAGTAAGCTTTTAGAAAACATATCCGCTGCTTGGTCTTGGTTACTTATATACTTCAGATTCACTTCTTTTTGCACACTCTGTCCTACACAAAGTGGTAATGCACCTCAATGTGTTTTGTTCTGTCATCAAAGGTTGGATTGTTTGCTAGTTGGATTGAAGACATGCTATCACAAAACAAAGTTACCTCATCTTCAAACTCTTGGTTCCAATCATTCATAAGTAATCATAGCCACATTAACTCTTGAGTAGCTATAACAACTACTCGGTACTCTGCTTCAGTAGTAGACAGTGACACCATAGTTTGTTGTTTGCTACACCAAATGATAGCACAACCTCCTAACGTGATCACGAAATCGGCTGTGGACCTCCTTGTATCCAAAAGCAGCAACATAACCTACATCACTATACTCGACAAGTTCCAGCTTTGAATTTTTCTTGAACTTAATACCATAATTCAAGGTTGTTTTCACATACCCAGAGAATCCTGCCTGATGGCTTAGATGTGTGGTTTTTACGGATTTTGCATATACCAGCTCAATATGCCTATAACAAAGGCTAAATCAGGTCTTGTCACGGTAAGGTAGATTAGACTACCTACTATTATCCTATACATGGTGGCATCTTCTAGGTACCTTCCTTTATCCACACACAACTTCTCGATTGTATCTAAAGAAATGTTCAATGACTTGCAGTCCAACATACCAAACTTGACAAATAAGTTATAATAATACCAGAAACGAAGAACTAGCTCATCGTTGTGATCAATTTCCAAGCCGAGAAAGTGACTTAGTTTTCCAAGATATTTCATACTAAATTGCGCACACAACTTCTCTTCTAACTAGTTGATTACTTCTTCATAATCTCGGACTGTAATTAAATCGTACATGTAAGACCCCGTGTTTCGAAAGTCAAAGTCAAAGTCAAGATTAAAGTCAAAGGAAGAAAAGATTGCTAATTGCGATCTGTCACTCCTTGCTCAACTACTGTTTTGACTTCTTTAACTTGTAGATAATCTATTTATTTTATCGCATTAGTTGTATTATGTGGAGTACTTGTTAATAATCGAGGTTTAATCGATATTTATCGCTTGTTTGCTTATCGCTTTATCGCTTATCGCATTCACAACCCGAATTATACTTTCTGGATATTGTTTTTATGTGTGTGTGCTATTTATGTGTTACTTGTGCATGTTTATTTATGTTTATGTTGTGGTGATTAATCGAAACGCAATCGCAACTCTATCGCAATCAAATCGCAAATGCTAAACGCAAGTTAATTATGATGATTGTATGTTAGATATAGTATTTGGGTGTTTATTGTTAATCTATGGCATCGATCGCTCGAAATGCATCGCAAAACTCAACGCACAAAACAAAGCGCTGAAACTCAAATCATCGGAGCCACTCGATCGAGTGACTGCTCGATCGGATGGCCAACCGATCGGATTGCCATCCGATCGGATTGCCACCCGATCGGACAGCCATCCGATAGGTGACCCACTCGACCCTATGCACTTTCCTTTTTGGGAAACCCTATAAATACGTTCCTGTCACATCATTTGTGATGTGACAGCTCCTCTGCTCGACCAGCTCGCTTCAGCCCCCCTTTCTCTCGATTTCTCGCGATTCTTGTAAGTGTTCAACCTAAACCTTGTAATTCTATGATCTACACGCACTCCTTCATCTTTTTCACCTTTGAATCTTAAATTTTAACCGTGAAATCAACGGATTTGAGGTGTTCTAGGGTGATGTCATCATGGAGTTCTTATGAACTTCAAGTTTTGGCCTCATTCCACCAAGAACAACTTAGATCTGAAGGATTTCCACACGATTAAACAATGTTTTCGCATAGATCTACACATTTTAATGGTGAAAAGGATAGAAAGATGGTTTTCTAACTTTCTTTCAACTCTTTTACACTTCATGCACTCAAAACCGATAGAATCGGAGCTTGTTCTGATCTTCTACTCCTTCTTGGTGATGTGTTGGTTCAAGGTCTGGTTTCTATCAAAGTGACAATCGATTTCGGGTTAAACATGAACCACCGTCACGAACATGAGAACTGGTCAGACTTGGGTGATTCCTGTCCGATCGGGCCACTTGAGTCTTGACGAGGTTTCTGTTGTTTAGCACATTATCACACCGTCTCGATCAGAACTGCAAAACTTTCAAAACAATCAAGTGTCAAAGACGATCAGGTCATTGGGACGGATTGCCGTCCGATCGGATTGCCATCCGATCGGACAGCCACCCGATCGGCTTACACCTGGTTCCACACTTAAACTTTTATTTCAAACTTTCAAAGAATCTAAACGTTGAACGGATTGCCGTCCGATCGGATTGCCATCCGATCGAACGACCATCCGACCATGTGATGTTTGGAACTTCAACACTTAACAATTTTCAACATGTTCAATACATAGTCAGATCTAACGGATTGCCACCCGATCGGTAGACCACTCGATCGAGTGACAATCCTGCTGTGAACTTGTTCTCCGAGAAATTCCTCGCCGAACGGATCGTCACCCGATCGAACCGCCGTTCGATCGAACGACCTGAAAGGTAGAGATACTTCTCTGTTTTCAAATGCTACAATGAAAACTTCAAAAGACAAACCATCATACACAAACACATCTTCACCAAACAAGATGTCAATCCAATCGAATGGCCATCCGATCGGATTGCCATCCGACACTTATCACTGTTGCACCATTTAACGTGTCGCTCATCGTTTATGCTATCGTTAACTGTTCAGGCTAATCTCTCTCAGCGCTCCCTTCAATCCAAGAGCGTGCTTACTTGTTAAACACAATCTGTGAGTATACTCGATCCCTTTTTGCTTTATGCACTTTTGGGTGTTACATATGTTACTTATTCAAATCACAATCGACACACAACGTAAACACTATTTATACGCTAACAGTTATTGCATGCTACGTGTTATTCGATGAATTCTTGTATGTTATGTTAACACAGTAATTGTTGCCTGACACCTTAGCAATGATACTACTATAGTTTGGACTCAGCACCTGTCGTGGACAGGGGTTGTTAAGGGCTTTACTTCACGTGTCCCAGTGGGGATATGTGTTGCGCATTCTACAACTCGCAGTCACGTCTGTGCATATTTCTCTGTCGATAACCTACTAGCTTTCGCTTCATACATGTTACATGCTGGTTATGCGTAAACTATTTCGAACTCTATTATGCTATATCAAACTTGTATGCTCACCTTTACACTATGTGTATTGACCTTTACTTTAACGTATGTGGAAGGTGTTTAGGATGCTATCTGCTAGGATGCTTTGCTATTTGTTCATGGAATCAAGTAGGGTTGAGAGTCTAGAAACAAAGACAATTTATTTTATTTGAATCTGAGTTGTCGGAACAGCTTTACTTGTTTTTGAGATACTATGTCTGTAATAATTAAATTGCTGGATATGTTTTGGTATGGGACTTAACGTTTAATATTCGGTAATATTAGTTGTTATGGATTTCTCTTGAACAATCTGTTTCGCTCAGTGCCATGCCCCGATGTTTCCGCCATCGGTTGGGGTGTGACAGATTGGTATCAGAGCCATAACTATAGGGAATTAGGCAAGACTCGACCTAGTCCGGGTCAATGTCTTAGAAATGACCTAGTCTATATTCTAAGTACCAACAGACCAACTTGTGCGAGCCTAGTAGGGGTTCCGCACAAGCTTACTTGCTATTTCTCGCTCACACTCGCTAAACACTACACTATCGCCGCACTCTATTTATCGAAAATGAACGGGTGATTAGGTCGAGATTATGTGTGAAAACCGCAAACTCTCGACTAAATCGCTTGTTCGACCCGCATTTTTATCTATAAACAGGAGAATTTGCGTTGAATCAGGAGTGAAATCTGTACTTTAACGCAGATTTTCTCGCAATTTTATCAAAACAGGAACTAAGCTGTTAAGTCAGGGTGAAACCCAAATCTTGACGACTTGTTCCGATCTCTATTTTGGTTTTACAAAACTCTCACCAGAGTCTCGACGGACTCCAACTACTTGAAGTCACACTGTAACTGGAAGGATGCGTGCCGATCACCCAAATTGAGGCGAGAGCACAGTCCCGATGGCCGAAGTGTGTACCAAGGGTCCTTGAGAATAGTCGAACCACTCTGGGTAGTCGATGTTTATCTAGCCGAGACAATCTATACTCGATTTTATGTGTTTTCGATTCTGGATTTCGCCGCCGCTGACTCTGATATTTGTCGCTTTTATGAGGATTTCTACGTGTTTTATGTGTTTATGTGTTTCGCTTTTTGGTGATTTATTCGCTTTCCGCTTTCGCATTGATCGACACACACGATTCGCACTGCACGTCTATCTCAACAGGCTAACAAATCACTGCTACTTGTGGATGATCGCATGCTATGTTACTCGCTTATGCTACACTACTAGCTGTGTACTCGCTAATCGCGATCGCTATTCTCGAACTCGCGAACTTTGAATGATAGGTTTCTGTATTCTGACTGCTACACGTGTTTCTGTGCCTTACGTGTCTACATGCTCCTACGTGCTTACGTGCTTATGTGATTATGTGCCTATGTGTGAACGTGATTATGTGTTCGTATGGTTGTTCGTGTTCCTGAGCTTTATCTAGTAGTAGCAAGATAGGACGCTATATAGTCGGAATCTCATTTTGAATCCTATGGTGATGTCGGTTGCAGACAATGTCGTCATCTAGATCACTTCACTCTCGCGCTATGAAACGCAAGCAAGATGACAAGCGACTCGCCTCTCTCGTCGCTAATCAAATAGCTAAAGTTATCCCCCAGATTGTTAGCGAACTGAACTAAAACGCTAGCAAGTCTTCTGAAGAGTCCCGGACTGATTCATCTAAAGCTACTTTTAGCTTCAAGCAGTTCAAAGCTTGCGGTCCAAAAGAATTTACCGGCGAAGATGGTCCTACGGCCATGTTTCAATGGTTTGATTCGATTGAAGTCACCCTGCATCAGAGCAACTGTCCTGACAATCTCCGAACTGTTAACGCCACCGGCGTCTTCCAGTCCCGCGCTTTAGACTGGTGGACGACCGAGAGAAACAAGAGAGGAAATGATGCAGCTTATGGATTGGCGTGGGATGAGTTGAAGGACCTGATGATGAAAGAGTTCTGCCCTCCCCACGAGCTCCAAAAGTTGGAGGACGAGTTCTAGCATCTGAAGCAAAAGGATGGTGACAATGCTGCTTTAACTGCTCGCTTCAAGCAGCTCAGCATAATCTGTCCAGACCAAGTTAAGACACCCGAAATCACCATCAAAAAGTATATCCGTGCTCTTCCGGATTGCGTGGCTGATTTTGTTCAAGCTGCAAAGACGTCAGCCATCGAGGAAACTTTTCTACCCGCCGTTGAGATCAACGACAAGCGAGTCAAAGCTGGGTATTGGGATAAAGCTTCCAAGAATCTGCATCAAGCTACCACCGTCGCAACCGCTGAAACCGCCGCCGCACCTCAGTCTTCAAAGTCCTCTCGTCGCAAGAGGAAGAACAACAACAGTAGCAAAAATTGCGCTGTCACCGCTGCCGCTCCTCTACAAGCAGTACCTGCCCCACCGCAGACTCAACACCGCCAAGTAGCGGCACCTGTTACCAACGCACCTCCGGCAAAGCGTGCGTACACTGGTCCTCACCCGCTCTTCCCTACTTGCACTTATCACCATGCTGTGGGAATCGCTTGCAGATACAGTGTACACTGCAATATGTATGGCCACTTCACCGCTAACTGCCGTACATGTCCACGTCAAGCTCCAGCTCCAGCACAAGGTCAAGCTCCTGCTCCTCAAGCTCTACTTCCCACTCCTCAAGGCCAACAAGTGGCTCCTTCACCCACGATCCATGCTAGAGCTTGCTTCGCGTGTGGTGATCCCAACCACTTCGCAAACATGTGCCCGAATCGAGTGGTGAAGGAAGAGCCACAACAGCAGCAGCCCCAGCAACAGCAACAGCAACAACAGCCAGCAGCTCGCGGACACACTTTCAACATCAATGTCCGCCAAGCTCAAGCCGATAACAACGTGGTCAATGGTACGTTCCTTGTGAATGGTATTTATGCTTCGTGTTTGTTTGATACTGGAGCCGATAACTGTTTTGTGTCGTTCGAATTCGAAAAGGTCCTTAATCGTAAGCGCTCCCATCTCCCCTCGACGTTCGATGTTGAAGTTACCACCGGAAGAACCGTCACCGTCAATTCCGTTCTCCATGATTGTACTCTTGAACTCAACAATCACGTCTTTCCTATCGACCTTATTCCGATGCAGCTCGGTAGTTTCGACGTCATAGTAGGCATGGACTTTCTTCGTGAAAACCATGCTGAAGTTGTGTGCTTTGATAAGATGATTCGCTTCTCGCTCGCTAATGGTGATCAATTGTGTGTTTATGGTGAAGTCGCGTCGAAGAAACTGCAACTCATGTCATGTATCCAAGCTAGCAAGTATCTCTGCAAGGAATACAGGGCTTTCTTGGCTAACATTGTAGTTGCGGAGAAGGAAAAGAAAGGTAAATCTGGAGTGAATGATGTTCCCGTTGTTTGCGAATTCCCTAATGTGTTTCCCGATGAGTTACCTGGCTTACCGCCAAGTCGTGATATCGACTTTCGTATCGACCTCATTCCTGGAGCAAATCCTGTTGCTAGAGCTCCTTATCGACTCGCTCCGTCCGAAATGCTCGAACTCTCGAGTCAGCTCCAGGAATTGCTTGACAAAGGCTTCATTCACCCTAGCACCTCTCCATGGGGCGCACCAGTCCTTTTCGTCAAAAATAAGGACGGGTCGTTCTGGATGTGCATCGACTACAAGGAATTGAATAAGCTGACAATCAGGAATCGCTATCCCTTGCCTCGAATCGATGATTTGTTTGACCAGCTACAAGGTGCTTCATGTTTTTCGAAGATCGATCTACGCTCAGGCTATCACCAGTTACGTATTCAAGAGGAGGATATACCGAAAACCGCTTTTCTCACACGATACAGACATTATGAGTTCGTTGTTATGCCTTTTGGTTTAACCAACGCACCCACGGTTTTCATGGATCTGATGAATCGCGTGTGTAAACCATTTCTTGACCGCTTCATCATCGTGTTCATCGATGATATCCTGATCTATTCCAAGTCGAAAGCCGAACACGCGCAACATCTACGTTTTGGTTCTCGAGCTACTCCTAGGGAACCGACTCTATGCCAAGTTCTCCAAGTGCTAATTCTGGCTAGAGGAGGTTCAATTCCTTGGTCACATTGTCAATAGTCAAGGTATTCACGTCAATCCCACGAAGATTGAAGCTGTTAAGAGTTGGGTTACACCTAAGAACCCGTCTGAAGTCCGTTCTTTTCTCGGATTAGCGGGCTATTATCGCCGATTTATCGAAGGATTCTCTAAAATCGCCGTGCCGCTTACTTCTCTCACGCATAAAGACAAGCCTTTTGTTTGGGGAACTGGACAAGAGACTGCCTTTCAAACTCTCAAGCATATGCTTTGCAATGCTCCCGTCCTTGCTTTACCCGACAGAAACGATGACTTTATTGTCTATTGCGATGCCTCGAACCTTGGTCTTGGTTGTGTTCTCATGCAATGAGACAAGGTTATCGCTTACGCATCTCGTACTCAAAATCCACGAGAAGAACTATACAACCCATGACCTCGAGCTAGGCGCAGTTGTTTTTACGTTGAAGATTTGGCGACACTACCTTTATGGTACGAAGTGTACGGTCTTCACCGACCATAGGAGCCTGCAACACATCTTCAGCGAAAAAGAACTTAATATGCGTCAACGCCGATGGGTAGAACTTCTCAACGATTACGACTGTGAGATTCGTTATCATCCTGGCAAAGCAAATGTCGTTGCCGACGCTCTAAGCCGACGAAGCTATTTGCATAGCGTTCGTAATGTTCAAGCCCAGCATCATCTCGAAACTCTCATTCGCAAAGCCCAACATGCTTGTTTTAATGAACGCACTTTGAAGAAGGAAAGGATTCTCAATGATGGAGCCCAGCTAGTGAATAAGTCGAATGGGATATTCCATTATCTGGACTGAATTTGGATCCCCAAGCGGACCGATTTGCGAAAGATTCTGATGGACGAAGCCCACAAGTCTCGATATTCTATTCATCCCGGTGCCGATAAAATGTACCAGGACCTTTGCTACAAGTACTGGTGGCCGGGCATGAAGAAAGATATTGCTCTCTATGTTTCGAAGTGCCTGACTTGCTCGAAAGTCAAGGCCGAGCACCAAAGACTCTCTGGCTTACTCGTCCAACCCGAGATCCCTATGTGGAAATGGGAGAGTATAGCCATGGACTTTATAACAAAACTTCCGCGCACGCCATCAAGTCACGACAGCATCTGGTTTGTCGTTGACCGTTTGACTAAATCTGCTCATTTTCTGTCGATACGAGAAGACTACAAGGTAGAAAAATTAGCCCGAATCTACACCAATGAGATCATTTGCCGACATGGGACGCCTCACGATATCATCTCTGACCGCGATGGTCGGTTTACCTCGCATCTTTGGGAAACATTTCAATCTGCTCTCGGTACTACGCTTAATCTAAGTACCGCTTTCCATCCCCAAACCGACGGTCAGACTGAAAGAACGATTCGTACCCTTGAAGACATGCTCCGTTCGTGCGTCATAGATTTCGGTGGTAATTGGGACGCATACTTACCTTTAGTCGAATTCTCGTACAATAACAGTTATCATTCTAACATTCAAATGGCACCATTTGAGGCATTATACGGAAGAAAATGTCGATCGCCTATTGTATGGCACGAGATCGGAGATTCGTAATTAACCGGTCCTGAGCTGTTGCAAGAAACGACTGACAAAATCCTCCAAATTCGAGACAATATGTTGAAAGCTCGGAGTCATCAGAAAAGTTACGCTGATAGACGATGCAAGCCCCTTGAATTTGACGTTGGCGGCCACGTACTCCTAAAGGTATCACCTTGGAAGGGTGTGGTCAGATTCGGCAAGAAAGGAAAGCTCGCACCTCGATATATTGGACCCTTTAAGATTCTAGAAAGGATCGGAAAAGTGGCATACAGACACAAACTACCAGAGGAACTTAGCAACGTCCACCCGACTTTCCACGTTTCGAACCTCAGAAAGTGTCTGGCTGAGCATGATTTTCAAGTTCCACTGGAGGATCTTCAAGTGGACGAAACATTACACTTCGTGGAGAAGCCTATCGAGATCATGGACTGACAAACCAATTAGCTCCGGCGCTCACGTATTCCCATTGTGAAGGTTCGCTGGGAAGGCAAACGAGGCGCAGAGTTCACTTGGGAACTCGAAAGCGACATGAAGGCGAAGTACCCACAATTATTTGTTACGGTTAAAGCCTAATTTTGGGACGAAATTCCCTCAACTAGGGGAGGCTGTAACACCCCGTGTTTCGAAAGTCAAAGTCAAAGTCAAGATTAAAGTCAAAGGAAGAAAAGATTGCTAATTGCGATCTGTCACCCCTTGCTCAACTACTGTTTTGACTTCTTCGACTTGTAGATAATCTATTTATTTTATCGCATTAGTTGTATTATGTGGAGTACTTGTTAATAATCGAGGTTTAATCGATATTTATCGCTTGTTTTATCGCTTATCGCTTTATCGCTTATCGCATCGCAATCGCATTCGCAACCCGAATTATGTGTTCTGGATATTGTTTTTACGTGTGTGTGCTATTTATGTGTTACTTATGCATGTTTATTTATGTTTAGGTTGTGGTGATTAATCGAAATTCAATCGCAACTCTATCGCAATCAAATCGCAAACGCTAAACGCAAGTTAATTATGATGATTGTATGTTAGATATAGTATTTGGGTGTTTATTGTTAATCTATCGCATCGATCGCTCGAAACGCATCGCAAAACTCAACGCACGAAATGAAGCGCCGAAACTCAAATCGTCGGAGCCACTCGATCGAGTGACTGCTCGATCAGATGGCTAACCGATCGGATTGCCATCCGATCGGATTGCCATCCGATCGGATTGCCACCCGATCGGACAGCCATCCGATCGGTGACCCACTCGACCCTATGCACTTTCCTTTTTGGGAAACCCTATAAATACCCTCCTGTCACATCATTTGTGATGGGACAGCTCCTCTACTCTACCAGCTCGCTTCAGCCCCCCTTTCTCTCGATTTCTCGCGATTCTTGTAAGTTTTCAACCTAAACCTTGTACTTCTATGATCTGCACGCACTCCTTCATCTTTTTCACCTTTGAATCTTAACTTTTAACCATGAAATCAACGGATTTGAGGTGTTCTAGGGTGATGTCATCATGGAGTTCTTATGAACTTCAAGTTTTGGCCTCATTCCACCAAGAACAACTCAGATCTGAAGGATTTCCACACGATTAAACAATGTTTTCGCATAGATCTGCACATTTTAATGGTGAAAAGGATAGAAAGATGGTTTTCTAACTTTCTTTCAACTCTTTTACACTCAATGCACTCAAAACCGATAGAATCGGAGCTTGTTCTGATCTTCTACTCCTTCTTGGTGATGTGTTGGTTCAAGGTCTGGTTTCTATCAAAGAGACAATCGATTTCAGGTTAAACATGAACCACCGTCACGAACTTGAGAACTGGTCGGACTTGGGTGATTCCTGTCCGATCGGGCCACTTGAGTCTTGACGAGGTTTCTGTTGTTTAGCACATTATCACACCGTCTCGATCAGAACTGCAAAACTTTCAAAACAATCAAGTGTCAAAGACGATCAGGTCATTGGGACGGATTGCCGTCCGATCGGATTGCCATCCGATCGGACAGCCACCCGATCGGCTTACACTTGGTTCCACACTTAAACTTTTATTTCAAACTTTCAAAGAATCTAAACGTTGAACGGATTGCCGTCCGATCGGATTGCCATCCGATCGAACGACCATCCGACCATGTGATGTTTGGAACTTCAACACTTAACAATTTTCAATATGTTCAATACATAGTCAGATCTAACGGATTGCCACCCGATCGGTAGACCACTCGATCGAGTGACAATCCTGCTGTGAACTTGTTCTCCGAGAAATACCTCGCCGAACGGATCGTCACCCGATCGAACCGCCGTTCGATCGAACGACCTAAAAGGTTGAGATACTTCTCTATTTTCAAAATGCTACAACGAAAACTTCAAAAGACAAACCATCATTCACAAACACATCTTCACCAAACAAGATGTCAATCCAATCGAATGGCCATCCGATAGAGATACTTCTCTATTTTCAAAATGCTACAACGAAAACTTCAAAAGACAAACCATCATTCACAAACACATCTTCACCAAACAAGATGTCAATCCAATCGAATGGCCATCCGATCGGATGACCATCCGAATGGATTGACATCCGATCGACTGGCCATCCGCTCAGATTGCCATCCGATCTGATTACCATCCGACACTTATCACTCTTGCACCATTTAACGCGCCGCTCATCGTTTATGCTATCGTTAACTATTCAGGCTAATCACTCTCAGCGCTCCCTTCAATCCAAGAGCGTGTTTACTTGTTAAACACAATCTGTGAGTATACTCGATCCCTTTTTGCTTTATGCACTTTTGGGTGTTACATACGTTACTTATTCAAATCACAATCGACACACAATGCAAACACTATTTATACGCTAACCGTTATTGCATGCTACGTGTTATTCGATGAATGCTTGTATGTTATGTTAACACAGTGATTGTTGTCTGACACCTTAGCAACGATAGTACTATAGTTTGGACTCAGCACCTGTCGTGGACAGGGGTTGTTAAGGGCTTTACTTCACGTGTCCCAGTGGGGATATGTGTTGCGCATTCTACAACTCGCAGTCACGTCTGTGGATATTTCTCTGTCGATAACCTACTAGCTTTCGCTTCATACATGTTACATGCTGGTTATGCGTAAACTATTTTGAACTCTATTATGCTATATCAAACTTGTATGCTCACCTTTACACTATGTGTATTGACCTTTACTTTAACGTATGTGGCAGGCGTTTAGGATGCTATCTGCTAGGATGCTTTGCTATTTGTTCATGGAATCAAGTAGGGTTGAGAGTCTAGAAACAAAGACAATTTATTTTATTTGAATCTGAGTTGTCGGAACATCTCTACTTGTTTTTGAGATACTATGTCTGTAATAATTAAATTGCTGGATATGTTTTGGTATGGGACTTAACGTTAAATATTCGGTAATATTAGTTGTTATGGATTTCTCTTGAACAATCTGTTTCGCTCAGTGCCATGCCCCGATGTTTCCGCCATCGGTTGGGGTGTGACAGTACACACAAACAAGGACAATCACAACCTTAGTTCTTATCGTCTTACCAAACAAACTAGCATTGGTTGACACCATATTAAAACCATTATGTTGTAAGAATTCGCTTATCATCCCGAACCATACCCTAGGTAACTGCTTAAGCCCGTATAAGGCTTTCTTTAGTTTACCCACATAATTGGGATGTTGTTTGCTTTTGAATCCCCTATCAATTCTATGTGAATTGCATGATCCAAGTCTATGTACATACTAGCGTTACTAACATCCATTTGCCAGAGGTTCTAAGACTTCCACGTTGCAATGGCGAGAGTGACGCATACTGTGTTTAGCTTAGCCACTAGACTAAATTAAGTTTTCATCATAGTCTATTCCAACTTTCTAAGAGAAACCATGAGCTACTAGTCTTCCGTCCCATCAGGTTTTTCTATTTAGTTTAAACACCCATTTGTTAGTAACAGCCTTCACACTAGATGGTTTTGGGAAAAGTTCCCATTACGTTTCTATGTGGGGATTTTGTTTCAGACTTCATTGCTCAAATCCATTCAACCTTCTCAGAAGCTTATTTGTAGGTTCCAAGTTATATTTCATGAGTTCCTGTTTGCCTTGGGTTTTGATTTGAGTTGTGACCTGGGCTTGAACTCAAACCTAGTTTAGTCAACTTCATTAATTAGGTCGGTTTTGTTATCAAAACCCAAGGCTAACGTAGTTGTTTTGTAGTTATTTCGAGATCTTCACGTTGCTATATAGAATCTAGTTAAACTTCTTTTTCACTAAACCGCCATGACGAATTTTCATCAAACACAACATGCCTTGTAACATAACTCTTCCCGGTTGTCGAATCACAACAGTGCCATTCCCTTTTTCTCTTCGTTACACCCCACAAAAAGAGATAATTGAGTTTTTCTCCATTTTGGTTCTTAATTTGAATCAAGATTTGCTAAATTTTAAAGTGTCATGACTTTGTATAGGCTACGACATTATTATACTTACACAATTACATAACTACACACCTATACATAACATCATTCCATATGATTATACCTACACAATTATACTTCAACCTATACCCCAACAGGTAACAATATTTCATATGATTTAAAAGCTACGTAAAATAGTACAATCTTATGTATAAACAACAGACTTTGTTAAATAATTTTGTGTATCATAAATTTCATTGAATTTAAAAAGTATATATTTGGTTTGATTTAAGAAGAGAGATATTAGTGGAAAGTTAAATGTTGAAGAGAAACATTAGGGGATACCTTGACTAAGAAAAAAACCACTTCTTTTATTTATTTGACATTAAAGTCATACACCACCGAAAATTTGATTATTATATTGTTAAAGTAACTAACATTAGATTTTTTTTCTATTTATCATATATTTGTTCTTTATATTCTAGCATTAAATTTTCTTCTCAATAGATCTTGACCGTGTGTAGTGGTGAATTCATTGTGAAACCACAAAAAATAGTGGGAACCGGAACCATGGGTAAGACATTTAAAAATACAAATAAAAGAAAATCAGTTTTATTTACATGTAAAATATGTATTTTTCTTAAAAAAAACACATGTTGAAGCCATTTTAATATAAATTTAATAATATTAAAAAACAGAAAAAACAGTTTAAAAAAGTGATTTTTGTTTACAAAAATGTATTTTTTTTATTTGAATGGCTTATACATGTTTATATGCAAAAGCTATGAAAAAAAACTTATGCACAAATGATTTTTAATGAGTTTTTTTACATACGAAACTAGTGGTTCGCAACTTTTTGTGGTTTTTTGACAAACCTCTCCCAATGTATGTGTGCGGTTGTGTGTTGATATATATTAATTTTAAGGTACTTTAACGATCTGTTCTTAGTTTACTAAAGAAAAAAAAAAACCAGAAAGTAAATGTAAGAGAGAAAACAAAGGAAGGGAAAGGGAAAGAGAATGATACGAGTTTCGAAGGAAAAAAGTAAAGATTTTTTGAGTTTCTTGAGTTGAAAGGAAGAGAAAATAAAGGTACAATTTTACCACTATACCCTCATTGGGTTTTATAATAGGTTAAGTGGAGGGTTAAAATGGTAAATTTATATTTGTCTTCCTTTCACTTGCTTTCATTTTAGAAGAAAAGTTATAAGGGAAGATTTTTCTTTCATTTTAAAATTTTAAAAGTGGAGGGTTAAATGGTAAAACGTTATATTTGTCTTCCTTTCACTTGCTTCCATTTTAGAAGAAAAGTTATAATGGAAGATTTTTATTTCACATCTTCCTCCCACTTCTTTTCACTTTCCTTTTGTTAATAAAACTTTGTAACACACATATTTTATACTTTCTTTTTACCTTCTTTCACTTCCCATTAGTAAACTCGGTAACACAGTCTGAGACAGAGAAAATAACACATACGTCCATGTACTTAACAACATTAATAAACTTTAACTATGTTTACAAGTGTTTGTATATAGGATTATGTTATTAGCAGTTGTTTTAAGACCTGCAATGTCATCTGAAAGATTAAATTGTCATCCTTGAGCTACCCATGATATTATTAAAGTAATATCCTAATGTCGGTTTAAACCCTTTTGTTTGCTTATTGTAGATATGATGTGGCCCTCAATATCAACACGTTTGGAGCAAAACATGTTTCTAACTTTGTCATGAAGTGCATTAACATGAAGGTGTTTCTCCATGTATCTACAGGTTTGTTATCTGATGTGTAAGTTTGGATCGTTGATTCATTCTATCTTAGCTTATGTTTTTGCTTATACTTAAGTACCAATGATCAAAACACAAAGGATGATCCAGTGTTTAGAATGCACATGACGCCAAAGTTTCGTGTCATATTAAGGTTTTCAAGTGAGAGGGAGTTATCCTAAGAATGGAGTAATCAACCTTCCCCCTCTCTACATGGTTTTAAAAAAGCTTGTGACGATTTGATTCAATTTGATTCCAAAAGCCGATGTGTGTTGCACGAAGCACACACAACACTTTTCAAGGTTTGGTTATTAAAATACCTAATAAAGATTTATGGATAAATTTAAATGCTAAATTATAAGGTATTCTCATCATATCTAGTCAGATTTGTTCAAATACTCAAACCCATTGCTCAATCGATGGTTAGACTTTTTCAGACCACATCATGTGATGCGCGCATCATGAAGTCGCATCTTGCGACGCGATCTCCCCACCGCATCATGTGATGTGTGCATTTTAAAACCAAGCTCATATATATATATATGATCAAGATGATTTGAGAACCATCTGAGTTGAGAGAACCATGAGAACTCCCAACTCCCATGCTATTTTTTAAAAGAATATCAAATCTCGTATATATTAGTTGTTTTGTGCTTGTGTAATAACACCCCTATGATTAGTAAAAAATCAGATGTAATTAATAGTACCAAAGTCACAAGTGATGGAATTTGAAAATGTATTAGTCCAAAGTTCACAATTAATTTATAAAATTACTACGATTCAGTGGCGTCTCTAAGAATTCACGTACCCTGTTCGAGCTCGAAAAATATGACCATATGCTTTAACGATAAACAATATAATTACGAAAATGACAAAAATTGTAGTATTTGAGACTTCACCAATTCTTCCGCTCGTTTCCTTTTTTGACTTTTTTGCCATCGGGATGCTTGTTTAGGAGCCATTAATGCCTAAAAATAGTAATCGATGTTCAATTAACAAGAATAATCGATGTTTCACAATCACAGTTTGACAATCACAATTTCATAATCGATGTTCAATTAACAAGAATACTCAATTCAATACGATACGTACGTGGATACGGGTTTAATCAACAACTACGTTATGATGTTAACAATAACAACAATTAACATACTAACAAAATTACACAATATCATATCTGAAATCGGACCTTTTAAGTTCTGATGTTATGTTCCGAAATCGGAAAAAATCAGAATCGCCCTGCAACAGCCGTCTGATGTTATTGTTCTTGTTCTGATTGATGATGTTCGATTGTTCGCCTTAGTTGTTCGCAGCACTGCATTCGTATATTACAGATAATTAGAATATTAGATATCATGATGAAAACATCAAATCAAACAGTGTGTATATTACAAATAATCAGATATCGAAACAGAAACAACTAAACTGAATTACGCACATACAAATACTGTAAAATTAACAATGAAACAATTAAACAAACCAGCAACGTCGAGTTCTGATGTTCGTTCTGTCGTTCAATGGTAGCCCTGCAACATGTTCTGAATCGCCCTTTGAGTTTCCAATTCCACGTCTTCAATGTTTTTTTTATTTTTTATTTTTTAAATCAAATTAGTATTGGGTTGGGCCCAATAAACCTAATGTTAAGTGGGTAAATTATAAAACATAAAAAGTTATTTGATAATGAGCCTCTATATTGTATTTGGTATGTGTTTACAATTTTTTTTAAATAACATATATATATATATATATATATCGAATTTTTTTTAAAAAATCCCTTGCCCCTCGAAATCACAGGACTTGTGCGGAAGTTCTCCCCGCACACCATAAGAGCCGCCCCTGCTACGATTAAATGTGATATAGAAAATGGTGGGATATGCTATTTTTTGGACATTACTTTCAAGATAAAGTTTTAAAACTAAAACGGGAGTTTCTTAACATTTAAGAGCTCCACCATGCATGTAATTGACCAAAATTTGTGTCATACATTTGGAACATAATGAAATGTAAAACTAAGATGGTGCCTTTCAGCTTATGTCTCCAGTGAAAACTATGGACTTATATTGGAAAAGCAATTTAAATCCGGTGACTCCATCAATGGGAAAACTAAAGTGGACATTAACAAAGAGAAAGAACTGATGGAGGAGAATTTGAAGCAACTGACGACTATAAAGGCTACGAATAAAGAGATTGCATCTTTCATGAAGGATTTGGGTATCCAGAGGTTCCCTCTTCTCTCTACTTTCTTCTCATTACTTGTCCCTCATACAATCTTTTCATTATTAAATTGCATAGGGTTATATGTTTTTGAAATCTTTTTAGCATACTCAACTTGTTTGGGATATATAATGAGTTGTTTGTATTGATTAATGATGTTTAACAACTGGGAAGGGCTAAGCATCATGGATGGCCAAATACATATGTATTCACAAAAGCAATGGGGGAGATGTTGCTTGGAGAGTTGAGGAAGGATGTGCCCTTAGTCATACTACGCCCTTCCATCGTCAGCAGCACCTATAAAGAACCCTTTCCCGGATGGATCGAAAATCTCAGGTAATATACCAAAACCAACTTAACCAATTTACCTATAAGGATGGGTCGTTTGCTAAGTAAACAAGTTGTTTTCGTCTACAGAACCATTGATACTGTATTTGCTGGTTACATAAAAGGAACGGCTACATGCTTGCGAGGAGATCCAGATTGTATAATGGATATAGTGAGTTTCCCCACTTGATGTGCTTTAACATAAATTCTCAGCAACATTTACTTATTTGAATTCGGGGATGTAGGTACCAGTAGACATGGTGGTGAATGCTATGATTGTCGCAATGGCAGCTCATGTGAATCACCCCAATTCAGGGATCATTTATCATGGGACTTCTTCTGCTTCAAACCCCGTTAAATTACATCAGATTGTAGATTGGTCGGTTGAGTACTTCACTAAACATCCATACATAAGCAAGGACGGGTCCATTAAGGCTCGCGATTTCAAATTGTTGACTACCGAAACAAGCTTTCAGAAATATATTACAATTCACTACCAACTTCCCTTAAAGGTTTGTTAGATACTTTAAAATCGTTTCTTGTGTGTGTATATATAGGATCGAGATCAAGGGAAACCCATCCGAGTTGTGAGAACTTAGAGAAAAAACTGCCGTAGATTAAAATGTTAGAAAAAACTGCCGTAGATTAAAATGTTAGAAAAAACTGCCGAGTTGTGAGATCAAGGGAAACCCATCCGAGTTTTGCGCCCTTTTTTTTTCACACCGTAGATTAAAATGTTAGAAAAAACTGCCGAAAATTTTTTTTGAAAAAAAATCAAAGTGGTGTTTTTCGGCTGTAAAAAGCTGATGACATAAGCATGACATCACTTTTTACAACGTTTACGGCTGTCGTAAATGAAAAAAAACTTTTTTTTTAATTTTTTATCTTTTGGAAAAGTTAATTTTTTGGGATTTTTTATAAGGCCGAGTTGTCTAAGTTCTCATAACTCGTATAAGTTTTCATTTTACTCTAACCCTATATATATATATATATAGCGTTAGGATCGTGTGAGAACCACTAGACTAATTGAGAAACTTGAAAGTTATTTTGGACTACAAATTTTATTAAGATTTTCGTACTATACACACATTTATAGTTTAAAATTTACTATATACATATGTGTATAATTCAAGATTTAACAATATACGCATATGTATATAGTCAATTTTAAGCTATACATATGTGTATATTATGAAAAGCTTAGGGAAATGTGTCCTCCAGAATACTTCTCAAGTTTCTCAAATAGGTGGACTTCTGTTAGGATCTCTGCCTTAATATACGATACGTACGAGATAAAATTACGCACATTATAAAACTTAAAACCCTAATCACGCATGTTGAAAACCTATAAATCACGCATGTTGAAAACCATAATCACGTATGAACATAATCAGAAATCATGAATGGGATAAAACCTAACCACGCATGTTATAAGCCTAATTACGCATGTTATAATTTCATCTCGTACGTATTGTATGTTAAGTGATATTGTGTTTTACACTTTCCCTATATATATTAATATATATACACACACTAATGGCACACCTTCCCTATATATATCACACTAATGGATTAACACACCCGTGAGACCAGGCATTGAAAATAGCCAACATGGTACTTTGTCATGCTCTTGATGATTTATACACGGATTTCAGCCGAAAGCTACAGATTGGAACTCTATTTTCAGATCTTTTCAAACATTATGCTTTATCGAAAGCAATGTACGTATGTTATTTTCTCATGTATATAGAAACCAAAAGTTGTTTTTTTTTCTTTTTTTGTTTACAAATTCTAATGATCATAAGGACTACATTATACCTTCTACAGCTATGATGATTCCAACCTCAAGAACCTGCTAAACATTTACAAAGAAAATGCCGATGATGAGGCACAAGTATTCTTCTTTAATCCGAGTTCAATTAACTGGAAAGACTACTATATGAATACACATCTCCCGGGCTTAGTTAAGTATGCAATCAAATAACTGCAGCAAATCCAAAAAACGATTTAAATAAGCTTCGGAGTAGTACGTGGATTTCTGATTATAGTTTGTATAAGATTCATATCTGTCAAAGGCAATATTGTCCTCACGAATATATCTATTACTAATTCACTTGTTTGAATAATTCAATCATGCAGTATTAATAATACTGAAAGCATGAGAATAAAGCTTGGGGATTGTATCTCTTGAAACCAAAGATTAAACGAATATGATGAGTTGTTTGTTTATATATTTCAATGAGCAATTGTACACATAGTCATATCTTTTTTTGTTATTGCAAGCACTATTTATACTAGAAAATTGGACCTTGATAGTAGTGTGGTTCTGATACTCCTTTTTTTTCTTTTAAAATGACAAACCCACAAATCCACTACACCTACCAAATTCTACACCAGTTTTCACCAAGGGCTGAAACCCTGACCACCTGACCACCTGGAGAGAACATCTTACTACACTCCTTGGTACTACAAGGCTACAAACCCTTTGGCAATACTTCCTTTTTTCCGCTATTATATGCTCTTTTTATCCATTTCAAATACACAGTGGTGGATAGATTTGGTCAATATGTGGCAGAGGCGGTAGATGTACTAGTGGTTCAAGTTTTTGTCACGAGAAGTTGAATGTGCATGTCAAAAGCTTAAACTGGCAGTAAACAGTCCTGATCCAGATCTATTAGCAGGGTAGATGCATGTTTTCTGTTGGTAGACTGACTTTTAGTTGTATTGGTCCATCTGTTGGACCTTCACCATGTTGGGACTCTTCTAACGCCTGTTCCGACAGAGAACTTTAGCACGGCTAAAGTAGAGTGAATGCACAACATATTACTGTTAAGAGGAAAATTGGAATATTGTTGAAATGAAGCCCTCTCTAATTCAAGCCAAATGTTTTACGTAACCAAATTGAATCACTAACATATGTGGAAAATATATTTTTTTTTAGACCAAAATGTATATCTCACTCAGCATCTGCATTTTATAAAACAAGCATCCATTGAATTAAGTTACAACTGTTAGATTCAATAACTATTGGAATAAATTCACTAGCAGTTTGGATTCAGATTGAGAGAAAATAAATTGTTCTTGATTGAATTGGTAAGGAATTCGATACATGAATAATACATATATACGAGGGGTCCCATAAGGATAACCGCCTCAATCTAGGTTAAGAAATAATAATAATAATGTTACACAATTTACATATTTTATCTATGCTAAAACTGATATAACATAATCTAGCTTATAATCCTTCTTCGTCTAATACCCTCCCGTAAGCTAGATCGTAGCGACGTGAAGAAAATCCTTTAAGCGCGGAAAATCCTTTGGTTGCAGAGCTTTGGTAAGGACATTAGCTATTTGATGTTTGGTTGAACAATATCGTACTTCTATATGGTTATTCTTGATCAAGTCTCGAATGAAGTGATACTTGATCCTTATATGTTTACTCTTGCCATGATATACTGGATCCTTGGCCAAGCATATTGTTGATTTATTGTCGCAATAGAGTATCAAAGGACAGTCAGTCTTTTCTTCCAGTTCATCCAGAATGCCTTTGAGCCAAAGTGCTTGACATCCAGCCATGGACAATGCAATATATTCTGCTTCCGTTGATGATAAGGCTACCACCTTTTGCTTCTTTGACTGCCAGGCCACAACTCCAGATCCGAAGTGAAACACATACCCAGATGTACTCTTACAGTCGTCGACATTCCCTGCGTAGTCGATATCACTGAAACCAATTAGCGAACCTTTTCCTCCTTTAGAATAAACTAGCCCCTGGTCCAGCGTTCCTTTTATGTATCTTAGGATTCTTTTCCCAGCTTCCCAATGGCTTCTCTTGGGTTGCTCCATAAATTGGCTTATTTTGTTAACCGCCAACATGATGTCTGGTCTAGTATTAGTTAAATACATAAGGCTGCCAACTAATCTCCTGTAGATGCTTGAGTCTATTTCGTAGGATCTTGTTTGGATAGACGCAAACCATACTCCATTGGAGTTGAGATAGCTGTGCAATTCATCATTTTGAACTTTTCTAATAAACTTCTTGCATATTGTTGTTGTGAAAGAATAATGTCTCCATTCTTAAATGAAACTTCCATCCCGAGAAAATAGTGCAGAATTCCCATATCAGTCATTTCAAATTCTGTTTTCATTGATTCCTTAAATTGATTTAGCACGGTTAAGGAATCACTGGCTATAATGAGGTCGTCTACGTACAAGCATATTATGATCTTCACATCCTTGTATATTTTGGTGAATAAGGTATGTTCATAGACACATTTCTTAAAACCACGTGATGTGAAATATCCTTCTATTCTACTATACCAAGCCCTCGAGGCTTGTTTTAAACCATATAGAGCCTTTTTTAGTTTACATACTTTTCTTTCTTCACCTTTTGTGACATACCCTTCTGGCTGTTCGATAAACACTTGTTCCTTTAGGTTTCCATTTAGAAAAGTTGTTTTTACGTCCATTTGATGTAGGTGCCATCCATGATGTGCAGCTAATGCTAATACAAGCCTGACTGTATCGAACCTTATTACGGGAGCGAAAACATCTTGATAGTCGATTCCATATTTCTGTTTGTAACCCTTTACCACTAATCGTGCTTTATGTTTACTTATTTTTCCATGCTCGTCATATTTTGTTTTATATATCCACTTTACTCCGATTGGAGTTTGATTCTTTGGTGGATCCACCAATTCCCAGGTTTCATTCTTCAATATTGATTCCATCTCTTTATCCATGGCTTCCTCCCATTTGTTTTCTTTACATGCTTCTTTATATGTTGCTGGATCCGTATCAGCGATGAGAACAAAATTTACTACATTATTGGTGTTACCTTGATCTTTATCATAAAGATCATCAACTTGTGCCTTTGTGAGTGGCTTCGATTTTTTATATACATCAGCAACTATTCGAGTTCTTATGACTTCATTTTCCGAAGAAGACGATGAATCTGCATCTTCATTATCATTTGTATTCACCTCGCCGTCATGATTGCCGAATTGATTTTCATTCTGAACACTCACCTCTGGAGTTTCCGGTTCGCTTTGATCTTCCACCACCACCCTTTGAGCATCATCACCTGTATTATTAACTTCTACATATGGCATTTCTTGACTCCCTTTGTTTGTAACCCAATGTTGACTTTCATTGAATACAACATCTCTACTTATGATAATCTTGTTTGTCACCGGATTATACAATTTATAAGCTTTGCTATTCTCTCTATAACCAACAAAAATGACTCGTTCAATTTTGTCATCTAACTTGCTACGATTCTGTTTTGGAACGTGTGCATAAGCAATGCAGCCAAAAACTCTGAGATGCTCATCGTTAGGCTTCCTTCCACTCCAAACTTCTTGTGGTGTCACATTAGGTACACTTTTGGTGATTGCTCGGTTCAGTAAATAAGTAGCACAAGCTACAGCTTCAGCCCAATATGTATTCGGTAGATCTTTCAGTTTTAGCATGCTTCTACTTAATTCCATAAGGGTCCTATTTTCCCTTTCGGCCACACCGTTCTGTTGGGGTGTATAACTTGTGGTGATGATGTATTCCATTCTCCTTGAGAAATTTTTGAAATTCATGACCACAATACTCTCCACCTCTATCTGTTCGTATACCTTTTATCTTGTGTTCTACTTGATTTTCCACGAGTGTTTTAAATGTTTTAAAATAACTTAAAGCATCGGATTTGAATTTTAGAAAATACACCCACGTTTTCCTAGAGAAATTCTATGAAGGTAATAAAGTACTTACAGCCCCCTATAGATTGAGTCCTCATAGGGCCACATATGTCCGAATGAATAAGTTGTAGAGGTTTCTTAGCATGCCATGTTTCCTGTTTAGTGAATGGTTTCCTGGCATGTTTACCGAAAATACATTCCTCTCAAACATTGGGTGACTTAGTGATTTTCGGTAAAGCTTTCACTACTTCATTCATACCCATATCATATAAAGTGTCAAAGTTTAAATGCCCATACCGCCGATGCCATAATGCCGAAGATTCTGGTGTTGTCATGTTGTATACCCGAGGTGTTAAACCATGATTCATGTTCAGAGGGAACATTTTATTTCCGGTCATTTTTACAGTTCCAATGTAGATCCCGGACGGGTCTTTAATCGTGCATTCCTGATCGCTAAACCTCACATCATATCCCTTTTGAACTAATTGACCAATACCCAGTAAGTTATGTTTTAATCCTTCCACATAAAACACATTTGGAACTCGTCTTTCTGCCCCTTTAACTTTAATGATTACGTCTCCACAGCCAAGTACTTCAATCCGTTTATCATCTCCAGTTCTCACTTCTCTTTGTTCCGATTCATTTAAACTTATGAATAGATTCTTATTACCCGTCATGTGGTTGCTACATCCACTATCTAAATACCAGCAGTCGTTCTTTATAACTTCTTCTACATTGAATATCATGAACATAATTTCATCATTTCCGTCTTCTGCTTCGTCTTTATGAAGAAGAACATTACCAGATCTATCGTTTTCATCTTTTTTATTGCAAAATCTTGCCTTGTGTCCTAACTTCTGACAGTTGTAGCACCGAATCAATCCATTAAATCTTCCTCTTCCTTTACCACGTCCTCTGCCTATATTTTTAGATCTAGGTTGTCTAGATCGATCATAGATATTACTTTGAACTTGGAAGGCCTGCTCCGTTGGTGCATCATCATACTGTTTTAATCTTAATTCATGTGATTGAAAAATTCCAAGTAACTCCTCTGTGGAGATTGCATTTAGATCCTTGGATTCTTCTATGGCTACTACCACCGACTCGTATTTCCTAGTCAGACTTCTGAGAATTTTCTCTACAATACGTTGTTCCTCTATTCGTTCTTCATTCAAACGTAATTAATTAACTATTACCGTTGTTCGATTAATGTAATCTTATATCGATTCACTATCTTTCATTCTTAGTGCATCGAATTTACATCTTAGAGTTTGAAGTCTTACCATTTTTACCCTATTTTCGCCTCTGTACGCTTTGTGTAGAACTTCCCATGCTTCTTTAGAAGTTTTGCATGTTGCCACACGTTCAAACACTGTTTCGTTGACAGTCTGAAACATGATATGTAACGCTTTCTTGTCTCTTTTAATCTTTTCTTTATGAATATTCTGTTCGTTTTCTGATGCGTTTGAAGGAATTTCTGTGTATCCTTCTTCCACAATCATCCATAAGTCTTGTGATTCCAACAAGACTCTCATTTGTATATTCCAGTGATAATAATTTTGTCCCAGTAATTTTGGAATCTGGGTTTGAATTCCTCCACTTGTCGTCATGTGTTGATATCTTCTGAATACGTAGGGTTATGCTCTTGATAATAATCTGCAGGATTTGTATTTGTAGATCGGTGGCTCTAATACCACTATATTGGAATAAATTCACTATCAGTTTGGATTCAGAATGAGAGAAAATAAATTGTTCTTGATTGAATTGGTAAGGAATTCGATACATGAATAATACATATATACGAGGGGTTCCATAAGGATAATCACCTCAATCCAGGTAAAGAAATAATAATAATAATAATAATAATAATGTTACACAATTTACATATTTTATCTATGCTAAAACTGATATAACATAATCTAGCTTATAATCCTTGTTCGTCTAATAATAACAATGTTCTAAAACCTAATAACAACAAATCAATCTATTATGACAAATAGCTAATAACAGCTACAGATCACCTTCCAGATTTAAATATACTAATTGTCAGTGCCGACACTGAGAATTCATGTACCCTGTTCGAGTTTGAAAAAACGTGTCCTTAGGCCTTAACAAAATTGGGTATTGGGAGATCTGAAGCTAATGAAATTGGGCTAGTAACTAATCTAAACCTTAAAAATAGTTTTGTAAGTGGGCCTATGTTGGTGTTTGTATGGGTATACCCTATTAATTTATTTTTTTACATATACATATCATTTTTTTAAATAACGTGCCCTTCGAAATATCGGGCCCTGGCCGGTGGTCCTCCCCGCCCACCCTCAGGGCCGGCCATGCTAATTGTAATTATTTTTTTATTGAATGCCGGTGATCAATTATTTCATTCCAACCACCCGGGCAAATTACATAAGGATAGCAGGTATACGAGCAACAAACTGCGCTGCCATCCCCTTCTGAATAGAAAACCCTAATCTGCTAAAACTTTTGGTGTTAAAATAAACTGTTAAAACAATACCTCATAGTAACAAGCATTAGGTCTCTTTTCAGATGCATCATATAGCTTAAAAGGATTATCCAGTGATACCTTTATTGGCGCTGTAAATTGATCCAACAGATATATTATTAACCAGACCCACAAAAGAGGAAATGAACACAATACTTCCAACTCCAGAAGTCTTTAAAAGAGGATGGGCAAGTTGACCCATATGGTAAGAAGATTCCAAATTAGTAGCCATGAGCATGGCATATTCATCTACGGTATACTCTGTAGTAGATTTTGAAAACGCAGTCCCAAAGTTGTTTATCTACAAGAAGGAAAGCAAAGCAAGTAAGACACCAACCGCCATGAAAATAAATATGGCAGGTGAACTCATTTTCATATACTTTTTCTGAAACAACCCGTTTCAACCCAAGCATAGCTTGCTTAGAACTCATTTCAAGTTGAACTAGATTAATATTTTTTTTTTAAAATGACCCGTTTCAACACGAGCCAAACATTGTAAAAACAATTTATAAGGTTTGTGCTATAAGGCTGCAATCACGGACTCTCAAATTTAAGTTCATAATGATATGCATAAAACCATATTGATAACTTGTTCTTCTTTGAATCTTTGAAATCCAAACTTGGTGTCTTAAACCTCATCTTTTTTTTCGAACAACGACAAACTATATATAAATATAGTGGCTAGCCAGCGGTTGAAAAGCGATACAAAACGGTTCTAAAAAGAAAGGTTACAACATTTCAGATATATCAAATTCCAGCCAACTTTCCCACTCTAAATGAGTAGCCTTTGCTCTATGTTTAGCCCAAAAGAAAGTCTCCTCCTTGATAAGCTCCACCAAATTTTGCACAGATATCATGTTATTTTTGAACTCCTTTTCATTACTGGACACCCAAAGCCGCCAAATACCGCCGAGCACTACCATATGAGACGCTTTTTCCACCGTTTAGATCCAATCTAGTCCTGCACGTGTTTCAAAATCTGCCCTACGGAATCGAAGTTGGTAAGGACCGGAATTCTCATACGTCTAAACACGTGCCACCACACACACCTAGCCCAAAGACAGGTCACGAAAACATGACTGCACGACTCCTCTTTTATCCCGCATCTGCTGCAAATAACGTCTTGGACATAGATCCCTTTCTTCACCAAAAGTGTCTTAGCCACGAGCTTATTAGGGTCAGCCCTCCAAGCCAAGTAGTTCACCTTTAGAGGAGCCCAAGAGTTCCATCTGAAAGACCCCAGATCACTATCCATGGACGCCTTCATCATTGATCCTAACCCATCTGTCTTTGCCTCCCGGGAGGCTGACTTGCTGCAACAGACGCATAATCCCACCCAATTGAGCCCAATCAGTGTCTGAGCTCGGGTGCTTTAACCAGCCCCACTTCATTGAACCTGCCCCCCACTTGTTCTAAGCAGTCGCTAATCTTTGCCCCCTTATTCACAGCCAACTTGAAGACATTTGGGTACACTTGTTTTAACAACCCATGACCTGTCCAGTCATCCAGCCAAAATCTAGTGGATTCGCCATTTCCCACCTCCACTCTTAACTTGTCTTTGATACAAATCCCCCATTTACCGATATTGCCATCCACATAACCAATATCTTTCCACCAACCTGTGATAGCTTTATCGACCAGAATTAATTTGGAGTCAATGTTTGACCCGTGAATTGCCTGGAAAACTTTCACCCAAAGCTGGCTCGAATCATCTCGAAACCGCCACCACCACTTAGCCAACATGGCTAAGTTGAAGTCTTCCAACCCCCCTAACCCGAGCCCCCTTGTCTTTTCGGCTTGACCATTTTACCCCACCGAATCCAGCACATCTTGCTGTGATTTCCCACTCGACCCCACACGCACGCCGGATCCCTTCAATTGTCTTCAACACAGCTTTAGGGGCTCTAAAAGCTCCCAAAAAGTAAGATGGGAGGCTGCCCAATACGGTCTTCGCTAGCGTAACCCTTCCAGCAAAGGAGAGGGTTTT
Source organism: Helianthus tuberosus (assembly GCA_030545235.1). Lineage (NCBI taxonomy): Eukaryota > Viridiplantae > Streptophyta > Magnoliopsida > Asterales > Asteraceae > Helianthus > Helianthus tuberosus. The sequence goes on from CM060408.1 coordinate 77,778,788, forward strand.
AGCTTTCCACGCGTTTAATTTGTTTTGAAAACGCCTAAGTACCGATTGCCAAAACTTAATTTGCTTCATATTCGCCCCTATGGGTAACCCAAGATAGATGAAAGGGAAGGAACCCATACCACAATTCAGAATTTTGGCAACCTCCGAAACTTCCACATCGTCTACCCCTACTCCATAAACCTTGCTTTTTTGCCAATTCACCATCAGACCTGCTGACGACGGGCCAATGGGAAATCCCATTTTACCCGCTTTGGGCTACTTTCATGCGGGCCCAACTACGTACAAGCCCAAACAACAAGCTGCCTTGCCCATGATCAGAAGAAGCAGGTCTCATTTAATGCTTGATAAGAAGAGGATCTCGGCTGGCAACTGTACTTCTCTGGCTAGAACATTAAATAAGGTTGTCATCTTACCGTTAGGGGTCAGACACGTGTCTGAACCCCTCGAAAGCCCGCAGAATCCGTTGGATCGCCTTGATAATATCTCACATGTGGGATAAGGGCTGGGGATTATATAAGAGTCAGAGGAATAACCATAAGGCGGATCGGAGGTATCACATTTAATACTCTTTCATTTACTCTCCTCTCATTGATTCCGACCAATATTCTCACATATTAATTATACATACACATTTATTGGATTCACGCCTTTGAGGAAATATTCCGGTGATCACACTCATCGGAATAGACTCTTCCATCTCTCCGACAAGTTTACTTACTCTCACGCCGGAGCTTGGTCACGGATCCCCCTCCCGGGGCCCTCCGTGACGAGGCTAACGGTTTACTTTTTTTGTAGCTACAAGAATCGGGATATCTTGACGTCAGCGAAGACCTATTGAACGTCAGTCGGGATTTAGGTATTCGACATTGGCGCCATCCGTGGGACATCAGCTTGACCGGTGTCGCCACACTGAACTCCGACGTTAGAGATAACTCGTTTTAGAAACAGCAACATGGACACCACACCCGGTTCACATGTCTCCCAGACGGTGCAGAACGACCATGACAAGGTTACAGTGGAAGACGTAACTCATGAAGAAGAGAATGAGAACCAGGTGGAAATCCTGGAAAGAGAGGAGACCATCACGCCGGACTTCGTCGCCGTGCATAGAGACAAGCTAAAAAAGTGTCTCGAGGACTTGGAAAGACAAGAAAAGCTCAACAGCCTTAGGGCCAGACTGTCCTTCGACACACCTGCCAACCGGGAAGGGATAGACCCTCAAAACAAGGGCAGTGGTAGTGATTCACTGGAAACGTTCATTACAGCCCTTAGACAAATGTCCTCGGAAGAAGGGGAGGATCTCATCACGGGAAAGAAACCGAGAGGAAAAGAAAAGGAAAAGGAGAATCAAAGCAATGATGGCCTGGATCAACCCTACCTCCCACGGGACTTAGCTGAAGTCTCAAAATTCACCCGGAGGATTGCAGAAGCACCGATGCCCCCTAAGACGAAGCTGCCCCCAAACTTTGACCGGTATGATGGGACAAGAGACCCAGAAGATCATATCCATGCCTTCAGTGGTGCGGGACAACTAGGGCGGTGGCCCATGCCAGTTTGGTGCCGCATGTTTGTACAGACCCTGATGGAGGGGGCCCGGCTCTGGTTCGAGAGCCTCCCTCCCGGGGGGATTGATGGCTACGAAGAACTGAGTGAAAAGTTCCTGAGAAACTTTGGTCAACAAAGAAAGGTGGTCAAGAACCCGAACGAGATTTTGCACATAAAGCAAAGGGACAACGAGCGGATAGACCAGTACATGGAGAGGTTTGTCAAGGAAAGCATGAACATAAAGGATGTCCCGGAGGTCATGAAGATTAGCAGCTTCATAAATGGATTAAAGCACGCACTGCTATGCGAGAAACTGGGGGAAGAGTTCCCACACTCATTTGACAATCTCATGGACAGGGTCAGAGCCTTTGTCAGGGGCAAAGACACAGTCAGCAAGGCTAAGGAGACAGATACCCTACCCCGAAGGGTCACCCCGATTTCAAAACCTCTCGATAAAGGTACACCTTATTCCAGAAAGCCTGCTTTTGATAGAATGTTGCATGATAGGGCAAGGCCTTCGTACTCCCCATACAGACCTCAGGGGAGAGGCCCATCCCCCTACTCAGACAGCTTCACCCCTCTCACCAAGACCCCAAGTGAAATATTGGCCACTGAGAGGGTGAAGAGCTCCTTCCCAAGGCCACCACCCATAAAGCCTGGGCCAAAGGCACAACCCAGCGAATATTGTGACTTTCACAAAGGGTTTGGCCATAAAACTGATGATTGCATGTACCTAAAGAGGGAAATATAAGCCGCGGTAAAAACGGGAAAACTGGCCCATTTGGTTAAGGAAATTAAGGAAGGAGGGGGGATCGCAAAGGGAAAGATGCAAGGGAGCCTGGGAGGGCAGATGTAGATATGATTAGAAGGAGGAATGAATTTGATACCACCAGAAGTGTAAAGGCCAGAATCATGGGCTCCCTGGACTGCATGAAAGCTCCCATCCTAATGCCACACTTGGAGGAAAATGAGGTGCAGTGGCTCCCACTAAACATCTCGGCCATAATAGCTAGCCACAAGGTGGCCAGAATACACGTGGATGTGGGATCGGGGGTAGAAGTTATATACGAGCACTGTTTCCTCAGGTTCGACTGGGATGTAAGAGACAGGCTTGAGGAGGATTCCATCCCTTTAGTAGGGTTCAACAACAGCGTGTCACACCCCTTGGGAAAGATCAGACTCCCATTCACAGTGGGGGTAGGAGACCGTGTTTGAACTATAAACCTAACTTTCACAGTGGTCCGAGCACCCTCAAAGTACAACGCAATCCTGGGAAGACCTGGAATTGGGGATTTGCAAGCACAGGCATCCACCCCACACGGAGCCTTAGTGTTCCAGACGCCAAAGGGCTTGGCCTGGGTAAAGTCGGCATACGAAGTAGTTTCCTCCGTGTCTGAGGGGGAAGCATCCGAGAAGCCCCAGAAGGAAGGGGTCGAGGAATGGGTCCTTTGCGACAGGTTCCCGGAACAGACGGTTAAAGTAGGAAGTCACCTGAGTGACAAGTGCAAGAGTGCTCTCAAGGAGTTGCTCCTTCTCAACATAGATGTGTTTGCATTTCAGCATGGGGATATGACAGGAATCCCAAGAAGCCTAACTGAACATCAGCTCAATACGTACACCTGGGCAAAGCCAGTAAAGCAGAAAAAATGAAGCATGGGTCCCAGTAAGAGGAGGGCCGCCTGTGACGAAAACAGGAAGCTGCTTAGAGCCATAATAGTAAGGTAGGTGAAGTACCCGTCTTGGGTAGCTAACTCGGTTATGGTCCGGAAGAAAGATGGAGGATGGAGGATGTGTATTGACTTTCAAGATTTGAACAAAGCATGTCCCAAGGACTGCTACCCTATCCCAGAGATAGACGTCCAAGTGGACTCTTTATCCCAGTATCCCATGAAGTGCTTCTTGGATGCCTACAAAGGATACCATTAGATTCAAATGTCAATAGAAGATGAGGAAAAGACCGCCTTCATCACAGACGAAGGGATGTTTTGCTATACCAAAATGCCCTTCGGACTCAAGAATGCTGGTGCCACATATCAGAGGTTCATGAACACCCTCTTTAGGGAACAACGGGGAAGGAGCTTGGAGGTATACGCCGATGACATCGTTATCAAAAGCCTAACCGAGATGGCCATGATAGATGATATATCTGAAACCCTTCGTACCATGCAAGATGTGAACATGAAACTAAACCCCAGGAAGTGTTGTTTCGGAGTAGAAGAAGGAAAATTCTTGGGGGGTAGTGGTCACTAAGGGCGGAATCAAAGCTAACCCGGAGAAAACTCAAGCTGTGGCCGAAATGCGATCTCCAAGGTCCCTGAAAGACATCCAGCAGCTGAACGGGAGGCTAATTGCATTAAACTGTTTTTATCAAAAGTAGCTGACATGACCCTTCCCTTCATGAAGGTGCTGAAGGACTGCCTTCAAACGGACAGGTTTAAATGGACCTCTGAGGCGGAAGTCTCTTTTCAAGAGATGAAGGCCTACATCTGTAAACTCCCAACCCTGGCCACCCCAGTAGTCGGGGAACATCTGCTCTTGTATCTATCCGCCTAAAAAACAACCATAAGCGCGGTTATAACGGTGGAACGGGAAGGAAAGTAGATACCAATATATTTCATCAGTAGAACGCTTAAAGGCCCTGAAGAACGTTACATGCCTCTGGAGAAGTTAGCATTGGCCTTTGTTTTTGCATCCCGGAGAATCAGGAGGTATTTCCAAGGGCACAAGATCACCCTAATGACGAATTAGCCCCTCCAAAAGGTGCTCAGGAGGCCGGAGCTGTCAGGACGGTTGGCTAAATGGGCCGTGGAACTTGGAGAACACTCCCTGGAGTTCAAACCTAGGACAGCCATGAAAGGACAAGTACTGGCCGATTTCTTAGCAGAGGTCCCTGAGGATGAAGAAAAAGAACTCCTAAAATGGGAAGCGTTGGAAAGAAAAGAAAAAGAGAAGGAAGACGAGGCTGTGTGGAAACTGTTCACAGATGGAGCCTCCAGGGAAGAAGGGAGCAGAGGAGGCATTACTTTGATAAGCCCGGAAGGAGTTGAGCTGACCTATGCCATAAGAATGGACTTCGAAAACACCAACAATACTGCAGAATATGAAGCCCTCTAAGCAGGGATGAGGCTGGCAGAAAAGATGAAAGCTAAGCATGTGGAGGCCAGTACTGACTCGCAGCTGGTAGTCAGGCAATACCAAGGAGAATATGAGGCCAAAGACAACACCATGGCTCAGTACGTGGCAAAGGTCAAAGAGACGGCCAAGGTATTCAAAACTTTTAAGCTGGAATACATCCCCCACGGGAGAAACAGAAAGTTTGATGCCCCCAGTAAGCTAGCCTCAGTAGCATTTGATCACCTAGCCAGAGAAGTCAAAGTGGAAGTCCTAACCTCCCCCTCCCTCAGCACAGAGGAGGTAGCCACAGTTGGAAACACACAAGAAACATGGATGACACCGATTGTAAAGTTCCTCAGAGACGGGACACTACCCGAGGGAGACTGGGCAGCTAGGAAGATAAGGGTAAAGGCCTTGCAATATGAGTTGGTTGATGGGGAACTATACCGAAGATCGTACCTGGGCCCATCCCTGAAGTGTGTTGACATGGAAGAAGCTGAATATGTGATCAGAGAGATACATGAGGGGATTTGTGGAATGCATTCGGGGCCAAGGACGGTAGTAGCAAAGGCAATGAATGCGGGATTCTATTGGCCTCGAATGTACAGAACAGCATCCGAAGAGGTTAAGAAATGTGATAATTGGCAGGTACACGCACCTATGACTCATCGACACAAACACCCGATGATACCAGTCTCAATGTCCTGGCCCTTCCAAAAGTGGGCCATCGACATAATCAGGCCATTTCCGGAGGGTCCAGGAGGAGTCAAGTATGTGGTGGTTGCTATTGATTATTTTACCAAGTGGATCGAAGCAAGGCCCTTGGCAAAAATAACCGGGGAACATATGAGGCGATTTGTATTAGACAACATCATCTGCAGGCACGGGGTCCCAAAAGAGCTGGTAAGTGATAATGGTGTCCAATTTGCTGGAAGACCTTTCAAGCCATGGTGCGAACAGATGCACATATTGTAGGTGTTTACCTCCATCACCCATGCCCAAATCAATGGACTGGTAGAAAGAGCCAACCAAAGCGTTATCAAGGGAATGAAGGGAAGACTCAGGAGGAAACAAAAAGGATGGCTGGAGGAGCTACCGTTTGTACTATGGGCATACAGGACCACCCCCAAGAACTGCAACGGGGAAACTCCTTTCAGCTTAACTTACGGGACGGAGGCAGTCATCCCGGCTGAAATAGGACCCCCGACTGCAAGGATGAAGCTCAGGGAGGCAGAAAACGAACAAGACCTCTGGATGAACCTGAACTTGCTGGAAGAAAGGATAGAAGTGGCAGCAGTCAGGGAGGCCAAGTACAAGAAGCAACTGGAAAGCTATTACAATGCCAAGATGAAAAAACTTAGCCTCGTGCCAGGCGATCTGGTTCTAAGAGCAAATGAAGCCATTCTACAGGAGAGCACCGGAAAACTTGGACCCAATTGGGAAGGGCCTTACCGGGTCATATGGGCAAACGGCAAAGGGAGTTGCAAGCTGGAAACACTCCAAGGCAAGGAGGTCCCCAGGACGTGGAACCTCATGCAGCTCAGGAAGTACCACACATGAGGGGTGAACCCCCTGGAAAAACAGCCAAGGAGCCACTTTTGTAATATTTAACTATTAGTCCGGGACTTACCCCAAGGACAGATCTTTTGTAACAACTTATGCTGGGAAATTTAATCCCCAAGAAATGAATGACAAATGGGCAGTTAACCTATCCTCTTTTGGCAAGATAACAGGTATTGTATCTAGGTAGACGTGCCCAGAAACACTATAAACCTAACCAATAAATAAACACACGTGTATAAGGTATATAAAACATACCAAAAGCCCGACTGTGGGGCGAAATAGGGTCTAGCTTACCCAAGGAAAGCGGACAAAACAAACCAAAAACATAATCTCACATTATAAACTTGTCCAGCGATTGGCCCCGAACAGACAATCTTGGTTTACCAAACAAACCATAAACACAACACACTTCTGTAAACAAATTACAAAAAAGAAGTCTTTCTTTATTTATTTGCAAAATAAATGTACAAAGAGAAGCCTTAATAACTTTGGCAAAAGCAAATAGCATACAAAACGACAAACACAAACAAACGTAGACCAAGGCACAGCTTCCTGAAAAACTGCCCAAAGGTCTTCAGGGAAGCGCCAACTTGATCCTTGGCAAAGGCCCCTGCAGCATGAAAAACCACAACAGAAAACAAGCAAAAGACAAGAAAGTAACATACAATCATAAGTTATATGATTAGATACCTAGGAGGACCTCCTTCCCAACAACCAAAAGAGTTTAAAGTATCCTAGGGTAAGTAATTGTCCAGATTACAACCATATCGAAAGGGATTAATGTTCAGAATTCATAGGGAATCGCCCCTAGACACAGACTTTGGAGATGAGGGACCAGCGGAGGAGAACAGGGCCTTCAGTTCATCTATAGATATCATGGGATGCTCCAGGATCTTCTTGAGAATGGCCGGGGTCTTGGTTCCGAGCTCCTGATCCAGCTTGGACAACCGCTTCTTAGCTTTGGAATTGTAAAGCGGAGTTTCTTTTCTGCCCAGACCCTGAGCAGAGTAGTTATACCCATCCTGGTAGCCAACATCCCGGTACGCCCTATACACCTCCTCCAGGCCTCTCTTGAATTCTTCTGACTTAGAGACTGCAGTAAGGAAAGCTGCAAAACCCTCGGTGATCAACCAATGTTTCTCCTTGGCCAGTCTCTGGTTATCATCAGAAGTTATCTCATAATATGCATACATAGTATTCAGCTGCTCCTGAGAAACGGAGCCAACTTCCTTCAGATGCTTTAACTCAGCAGCCAGTTCATCCTTCTCCTCCACCAGCACCGCCATCTCTCTTTCCCAGGCTCGTTCCTTTCGCTCCAACATGGCTCCAGCCCCCTGGGCAAAAAACATCATAAAAAATCCACAAAGTTGTTGGAAGGTATATATATATATAAAGGGGGGAGAGAAGGAGAAAGGCTATATACCTTCTCCTCATGCAACTTTCTCTCAGCTTCAACCACTCGGCACCTGAGTTCAGCAGCAACAGACTGAGAAGTCTTCAGCTCGCCCTTGAGTCCTTCATTCGCCCTCCTCAAATCGTCAATCCGCTGCAGCATGCCAGCACCCCAGAAAAAGCTCTCACAAAGAGACATGCTATACTGATCCTCGAAAAGATCGTCCCTCAAAGCAGAATTCACAAATTTATGGGAGGGGGGAACAGCATGACTCAGGAAGTCCCTAGCAGCCTCAGGAGTCCCTATTACCGAAGAATCAGTTACTTTCCATTTGGGGACATAGGTGAAAGGGATAGCACCAGCAAACAGAGGAGCTAAAGGGGACCGATGAGCAAGACCCTCAGGTTGAGTGGGTTTACTGGTTCCCGTAGCATGAAGAGGTGAGAGTTCAAAGGCTGAGGTAAAGTGAGCCATGCCTACTTCCGGAGTTTTGTCCCGAACACCGGAAGAGGAGGGACCAGTAGGGATCTCTATGGGATCATGAGAACTCCCCTACACAAAAAAAAAAAAAAAAGAGAAGAACATCAAAGATAAAGCAGAGATGGGGCAGACAGATAAGGGGAAAAAGAAACTCACCAACGAAGGTGCACTCAGAAGGCTTGAAGACCTTAGGTGTTTGGATAAGGAACCCTTAACCCCAACAGGGGGAAGTTCGGAGACAGCCTTCGACGAAGGATGGGGCTTCTGTCCGCTGGCACTCCGGAGCCTTTGTCGGATATCACGAGGAACAAGGACATGCTTAGGACTTACAACTTTCCTCTTACGAACTAAACGAACCTCCAGAGCTTCATCATCACTTTGATCAGAATGCTTAACAGGGGCGAGGTTAGGGGAACTTTCCTCCCTGTCGGAAGAGGTCTCCTCTCCCCCTTCCACAGCAACGGAGCCCCCAGCCTGGGCAGACCCCCCGGCAACCTGCATCTCCCCACTCCGGTTCAAGCCCAGATCAACTTCATCACCAACTACAAACTTCACATCCTTAGAATCTCCCTGAAGCAGCCTCCACAATGTCAACTCAGTGAAAGAAAGACACTAAAGATGACTACACGGATACCAAGAAACAAAAACAAACAAATGCAGATCCAAGGCAAAAAGATACCTTTTTACCGAAGAAAGCCTTGGGACGAACATGGTAGGAAGGACTCAACCCTCCCATAGCCAAAATTCCCTCAGAAAAAGTGAAAGCCCTCATAGGGTTTTCAAACATGCGTTTCCACTGAACTGTCTCATTAGCCGATAGGGTAGGAACAATATCTTCAATAGTGGCGTCGACATCCTTAGGCAATGGGGATTCTGGTATCATGGCAGCGGAGACAAAAATGAACCTACTTTTCCAATTCTTTGGGTAAGTGGAGGTTGGCATAAAAGTGTAACAGGGTTTCGACACGCTGTTCTGTCTCTTGGCAAAAGTAAACCAATCTCCATCAGAGATCAGTTTATAGAACATGCAAAACAAGGGAACGGAAGGTTCACCAGAAACTGCCGCACAGGATAACTCAAAGTGCACTACTCTCATCAATCCTAGGGGATGCAACTGAGAAAAGTGAACCCAAAAATGACGAAGTAAAGCAACCTTGAATGGAGAAAGGGGATATCGGACTCCGCAAGAGGAAAATGCCAATGTATAAAGAGGAATCTTGTCCGGAGTACATTCAGCCGGTTCGTTGGGGCCCGGCAAGGTGGGAGAAAACTGCTCAGGAATGTTGTATGTCTCGACAAAAGACTTTAGGTCCTTCGCCGTCAAGACTGATCTAATAGCAAGAAGATCAGAACGACTCATATTCAGAAAAGGAAAAAAGCGGTGATTGGAGAAATGTGGGGGAGAGAAAGAAAAAAACCAGAAGAAATGGGGAAGAAGTTGGGAAAGGAATGGGGGTATTTAAGAAGAGATAACTGACAAGGCGAGTAACTGTCACATCACTCGTCCCTTCGAAATTCAAAAAAGGCACACGTGTGTTTAAGAGGCTAAACCCCCGCCACTAGTCTACGGAGGAATGATGGGTTTTATAAAAAGCAGAGATAATTAATGACCAGCCAGAAGTGGGCCCACACTCATAGCCCAAGAAAACTAAACTCCCTTTTGAACGGTTAAGATTCAGCCCCGGATCACGAGCCTCGGGTCTTAGAACCAGGGACTAAAGATGACTTGACGACGGGCCAATGGGAAATCCCATTTTACCCACTTTGGGCTACTTTCAAGCGGGCCCAACTACGTACAAGCCCAAATAACAAGCTGCCTTGCCCATTAAGGTTCCCTTCATTAGAAATAAGCGGGAAACCATGATCAGAAGAAGCAGGTCTCATTTAATGTTTGATAAGAAGAGGATCTCGGCTGGAAACTGTACTTCTCCGGCCAGAACATTAAATAAGGTTGTCATCTTACCGTTAGGGGTCAGACACGTGTCTGAACCCCTCGAAAGCCCGCAGAATCCGTTGGATTGCCTTGATAAAATATCTCACATGTGGGATAAGGGCTGGGGATTATATAAGAGTCAGAGGAATAACCATAAGGCGGATCGGAGGTATCACATTTAATACTCTCTCATTTACTCTCCTCTCATTGATTCCGACCAATATTCTCACATATTAATTATACACACACATTTATTGGATTCACACCTTTGAGGAAATATTCCGGTGATCACACTCATCGGAATAGACTCTTCCATCTCTCCGGCAAGTTTACTTACTCTCACGCCGGAGCTTGGTCACGGATCCCCCTCCCGGGGCCCTCCGTTACGAGGCTAACGGTTTACTTTTTTGTAGCTACAAGAATCGGGATATCTTGACGTCAGCGAAGACCTATTGAACGTCACCCGAGATTTAGGTATTCGACACCTGCTAACAAGCTAATGCACAAACTATCATCTTCAGATGACAAAAGTAGAAGAACTTGCCGGAGCCATTTTCAGTATGTTGTGCTCTATGAGTGAGACAAGAGGAATGAACAGGGGAGAGAATTAGTTGAGTGGGAAGACTCAGAAATCACCAATGTTAACGATTTCCCCCAGTTCTTATATAACGGTGAACTGACACGATAATTGCCGATAGTTATAACGGTGAACTGACACACCCTTGAATTGACACACCCTTTCCCAAATAAGAGTTGTGTCATTTCAACTTAACCGTTGTGATGGTTCCCCAACTACAAAAGGAGAATCTTTGGTCTGATTTTGGTAATCTGCTTTCATAACACAACTGGCATATTCGTTCTTTTTCTCCTTGAATTGTGTGACTGAACTTCGAAAGTAACTGTAACGAATTACAGTTTTTTAAAGATATCGAAACACTTACGAATTACAAAACCTAACTATAACTGGATGCTGATACAAACCCACCTAGTTTTATCATCTCAACTAGAGAAATTTATAGTCACACTAGAATGTTACTACTGAGTGCTACCACAATAATTACCATATGTTTTAGTAAACACTAGGTAAATCCCACATCACATGTGTAGTTGTCTAGATACGAAATATGGGACATAAGGAATATCCTGTCACATATATCATCGCGTATCGGGAGCAGCTGTAAATGAGACTATAAGAGGTGAACTCCGTGTTTTTGGGTGGAGCATTCGGGCGGCTGGGAAGTCTTCACTTGGGTAACCAATTTGGTACGAGTGGGTTGCGTTACAAGCAAACAAAAAGCTTAAAGTACACGTGTCAAGTACAAAATCATGGAAATAACAGTGTAAGTATCTTATACAAGTACTGGAAATTACAGAAGAAACTGTTCAACGTGAACAATATGATGTCAATACCTATTCAAACCATTTTACTTGACACTAGGTTGTTTCTCATCAAAAGAAAGTGTATAGATTGGTGTACGTTTATTTATTTGTTGTATTTCTACAAATATTTTTGGTGGTTAAAGCAAACAGTTAAAAACATTACCTCATAATACAAATAGGACTGCCTAATATTAAACCTTGAACATCAAGCACAACCTCATGCATCATGATACTCTTAGGGGAACCCGTTGACCGTAAATCATCCATCAACAGCAATGGTTTGGCCAGTAATATAAGAAGCAGCCGGTAGGCAAAGGAAGGCGACCGAAGATGAAACTTCATTGGCTTCTGCAAAGCGTTTAAATGGCGTTCTAGATGTCACTTGATCCAGAAACTCTTTGTTATCAAGTTCCTGAACATCATAAACATTACCCGGAAAGCTCGGGTTAGGACAATGGAATTTAAATATTATCACAAGTAAATGAAAGACAAGATGAAGGCATATTACAGGTTCCGTAAGCGAGGTTTTAGTAAACCATGGTGCTACACAATTTGTCCTAATGTTGTCTTTCAACCACTCGCAAGCTAAATTCTTTGTAAGTTGATTCAATGCACCTGTGGGTGTAAAACAAAAATTACATCTTTTCCCCTAAGGCATTTTGTTAGCTTAAAAGTTAAAACGATTATGCAACCATACCTTTAGTGGCACTGTAAACCGATCCAACAGCAACATGAATCAGACCTGCAACTGAGGAAATGAACACAATGCTTCCAACTCCAGAAATCTTTAGAAGAGGATGTACAAGTTGACACATATGGTAGCAAGATTCCAAATTGGTAGCCATGTGCATTGAATATTCTTCTGCAGTATACTCTGTAGTAGGTTTCGTATACGCAGTCCCGGCATTGTTTACCTAGAGAAATGAAATCCACGCAAGTAAGGCTTGTGTAGAGTGCAGAAGTTTGTGAGATCACAGTAAGAACTAGTTGCTATATAAAAGCAGCACATATTGGTTGATAGAAACAAATCCCAGTCAAATGTTTATATTTGTGTAAAGCATGCCTTGGTGTTTGACCGCAAAAAATACACAATTTGACTTCTGATGCCAGTATTAGACCCGACAATCATGGGTCATTCTTTAATAATAAATGGGTTAATAAGGTAGTTTTTGTTCGCTAAATGGATTGATTCTGTCTATTTGAAATTATACAACCGGTCACTCTTGTAAAACATGCTAATTTAGAACGGGTCCAAATGAAGCACACCTGATGCGGGCCCAAGTGTGTAGGAGCGGGCCATCTTGTATTTGGAAGATCAGACTTGAATTTTGAATTAACTCATTTTCACTTCAAATTCTGTGCCCTTTGGGTTAAATTTTGAGGGTTGGGGAAGAACTACATGGATATTCGCAGAATCAACGTATTTGATCTTCGTTTTCGTAACACACACTGCATTAACACGAACCCTAGCGTTGCCACTAACCGCCATAAAAACAAAAACAGTTGATGAACCCATTTTAGTATATATATTTTTTGTAATATGACCTATTTTGTGATACCCCAGGAAAACGCACAACACAACTAGCTTCTCCAGTGACTATGTGCTAAATTTCGTGACGAAATTTCTTTCAACTTGGGGTTGATGTGACAACTCGTGTAAATTCCTGAACGTTTCGTTTTTACTGTGTAATTTCATGTACGTTAAATGAATTGAATTTGGTGATTTATTTTATTTGAACGATTGTGTGCTTGGTAATGTGTAATGTGAATTATGTGAAACCGAAACCCGAAACTGAAATATTGGAATACGTTAGTTTGTGAAACGAAGCGTTGTAATATATTGCTTTGCGATACGAAACGTTTTAATTAGTTATTTCACGAAACTTGCGAAACCGTCACTTAGTAAATCCAACCGAAGCCCACCCCCTCTCTTCTTGCGCCACTTATGGGCCCAACCCCACCCCATGTTTCCCCATGCGAAACATAAGCCCAAACCTACACTCTTTTGTACCTTGTAACCCATTAGCCCAACTTCCTTGTGTTTAAATTATACGTATTTGACTTTGGGTATAAGAAATCAAAAATCAAAACCCTAAAGACCTCTTGTGTGCGTTGACCAGAAGAAACCCCCCCCCCCCCAGCGCAAATAAACTCCCAGTTCAGCTTCTTGATTCACCTTTCACTTCCTCGTAATCCCTTCTCTTGCTCCAAGGTTAGTATTCTTGATTTGGATTGTGATTCATGGTGTGATTTTGTGGAAACATGGCTGTGAATTTTAGTTGACGTGCTAGGGTTTTGATGTTGCATGATTTATTTCGGTTGAGTATGTGATTTGTTGAATTAATCGATGATATACATGCTTAAATGATCGTTGGCTGCGTTTTTGGTGAAAATCATGATGTTTTATATTTAGGGTTTTGTGATTATTGATATGGTTATATGGTAGTTGATGATTAGCCTGTTGTTGGTTGTTATTAGGAAGAGTCGGGGTCGTTTACACGTGTTTTGGTGTCGTTTAAATGTAAAACAACATGCTGATTGACGAAAACAACCAACTTCAGTTGGCTGTAAACGGACCGTTATGAATCAAAAGATTGATTTTCTAAAGTCTAAATTACATGTTTTCGAAAAACTCTTCAAATGGCGCTGGAATCATATTTTTTGTGGTCGTTTGCTATTTTTAAAGGTCCGTGTTGTACAGCAGCAAAAGCTGCATTTTTTCTGCAGTAAATGTGTGTTATGTTTTTCGTCATAACTTGAAATCTGGATAGAGTTAGGTCATGAAATTCGTACAGTAGATGGCCTCGGGTGTTGTAGTAATTCTCAAATAGGAATTTTGTCAATCGGACTTATGATGAATTTTAAATGAATTTTTCCGTGTTCTGCACTCAGAAAGTGACGAATCTGATTGCAACCCGGTAAATGATTTTTATAAACTAATTGATAATGAATTAAGTCCCGATATTTTTACACAATGGTATGTGACCCGTTTAGAACATTCTGTAAAATTTTGGGAATTTTTATAATAAGTTAACTATTTTATAAAAATACCCGAAAACAGCCTAGTTTTGCATGTTAAAGCTGAAACAATATCAGTAGAGATTTGCGTGTCTAAATGTCGGTTATGTTATCTGATAATGATCCAATTTGTTATATGTCAACGAAAGTGTTATGTGAAGTATTGTGTGCTTGCTTTTGAGTAGTTATAGGTGGAATGTATATATGGGTGTGAACTGTCAAAGTTAGTGCATGTTATGTGGTAGATGCGTATAGGAACTTTGTGCCTTATTTGAAACCACTAATGCGTGTAGGAACTTTTGTGCCTTATTTGCATGTTATGTGGTAGATGCGTGTAGGAACTTTGTTCCTTGACTGTTAGTTATTTTTAAGAGTCCAACCGAGCAACCAAAGGTGAGTTCACAGTTTCTTCAAAGCATGGGATTCCCGGTGGTTTGGGAATGGATTAAATAACAACTATCCCCCTTAGGTGGGATACAATCTACGTATTCCCCTTGGGTAGAATACGTACCTCCGCTCTCCTTGGGAAGATCGACAACCTTAAACTTACAAGACAAAAACTCTATCTTAAGTCCATCATTTTTATATCGATTTAATCGCTGGGTCATTGGCGAACGGGTCATTAGTTAAATAACACAATTAGGTCTGAAAAGCCTCACACCGTGCCGCAGAGGACGAGCGTGGACTAATGGACTTGGACACTTAGTCAATGATGATAGACATTGGACACTAACGGGTCTAGTGGTTTGAAACATTGGGGTAGCCCCCACAGCATATGGTTATGAGAACAAGGTATTTGACAACTTATGGTTTTCAAAAAAACATATGGTTTTTGAAATAACTTGAAAACAGATAACCAACTGTGAACTCGCCAACCTTTTATTGACACGTTACCACATGCTTTGCAAGTCGGTAGGTACATGGCAGGGGCTTGCATGCGGAGTGATCGTTGTGGCAAGGAACCTATTGTGGGGTTCGTAACATTAAACTTTACGTTTTGAATTATTTATGGGTTTTAGACTTTACGCTTCCGCTAACTTTTAAATTTGGTTTTGGATTATGGTTTGGCGAACTTTAAACATTTGGTCTGCTATGGTTTTATTTTACTTTACTTTACTTTAATTAAATGTTCAGTATGATTCGTGGTTTGATCCTGGTTAGTCATACGCCTCGTGGTAATACTCCGCTTGTGGATTTTGAGGGTGTGACAGATTGGTATCAGAGCCATTGGTTATAGTGAACTTGGTTTTAAAAAGGGAAAAATCTTTTTGACAAAAACCAGACTATAACCTGTTTGGTGCTCAACGATCCACAACGACACTTCGCTCCACGTGCGAGACTCAACATTATGGGTGGTATGGTTTATGTTATTACTGCCGACTTGATAGTTTGCTTCCGCATAGTGTGTTGCTTATGGTATGCCTAGTTAGTGTAGTAGCATGTTGCCTGTTAGCCCTAATGTGTTATCT
This sequence comes from Helianthus tuberosus, assembly GCA_030545235.1. Lineage (NCBI taxonomy): Eukaryota > Viridiplantae > Streptophyta > Magnoliopsida > Asterales > Asteraceae > Helianthus > Helianthus tuberosus. The sequence continues at coordinate 77,794,683 of CM060408.1, forward strand.
ATGACAGTCAACTGTTTACATGAAACCCTACATGCGTACCCCCCCTCTCGTTGTTCTTTTCACATTCCTATGTTATCATTCTCACTTGTGTTTTCTGACTGTGAAGATCATGAGTGGACGCCTCAACTTGACTTAGGCTCAACCGACGGCCCTAATAATGAACGGGTTGCCGAGGCTTTAGCAGCAGCCCAACAAGGAGGTAAAGCCTGTCCTACCAACCTATCCTAGGATGCTAGATCCTACTCTTGTGACACTCTGTCATTCTTAATCTTATCTCCTTTCTTTCTTACGCGACAGGTCAACACGCTTAAACTCGAGTATGCACCTTTAAGACTTTCATGGATTGCCGACCCAGTACTTTCAGTGGCACAGAAGGAGTCGTGAGCCTGCTGCATTGGTTTGAGAAGATCGAGTCTGTATTCGAGATGTGTGAATGCCATATAGCCAGTAGGGTGAAGTTTGCAACTGGAACACTCGAAGGTGGTGCGCTCTCTTGGTGGTGTGCTCTCTTGGTGGAACGCACAGGTGCAGATGCTAGGGTTGGCAGCTGCTAATGCCACCCCATGGAACGATTTTAAGGAGCTAATCAAAGAAGAGTATTGTAATCAGGCTGATATTCACAAGCTTGAGGTGGAGTTCTACGACCTCAAGATGGTCGGGCCAGAAATTGAGGCCTACACGAAACGCTCGAAAGAATTGGCTGCTCTATGTCCCAACATGGCGAATCCTCCTTACAAGCGTATTGAGCTTTACCTTAAGGGTTTAGTACCGGAAATCCAGAGCATGGTAACTGCAGCGAACCTCCCTACGATCCAGCAAATCATACGACTGTCTCACCGCCTCACTGATCAGGCAGTCGACAGAACAGGCTACCTAAACGAATTAGTGCCACTACTTCTGATGCTCCAAGTGATAACAAGCGTAAGTGGGATGGGAATATTAGCAAGGGTTCAAGCTCTACTCAGCCTTAGTCTCAGCAGCGAAGGGCCGATGACTACAAGAGCCCAAATTAGCAGTCTGATAGAAATCAAAGTCAGGGTGAGTACAAGGGAAATCACCCTAAGTGCAATCGCTGTAACTTGCACCACAGCAGACAGTGCACAAAGGGCCACTGTCAAAGGTGCAACAAGCCAGGCCCGCAGCAAAGGATTGCAGGAGTTGGTATCATACAAATCAGAACCGACCACAGTAGCAACTAGCTCCGCAGAATCAGCAGCAGCAGCCACAAGGTAACAACAAGGGGTGTTTCCAGTGTGGAGCAGAGGGCCACTTTAAAAGAAACTGCCCACAGTTGAACCAGAATCGCAACAACAACAACACTCAAGGCAATGGGAACAACAACAGGAACAACAATGACAATGACAATAACAATGCTAATGGGCGCGTGTTTGTGATTGGTCAAGGCGAAGCAAGGAACGACCCCAACGTTGTGACGGGTAAGTTTCTACTGGACGACTAGTTTGTTTCAGTCTTATTTGATTCGGGAGCCGATACTAGTTATGTGTCCTTAAGGGTTAGCCAGATGCTTCAGCGTACCCAGACCCCTCTGAACTCCAAGCATGTCGTAGAACTAGCTAACGGTAAAAACCTTGAGGCCACGGACATTGTTAGGGGTTGCAATCTCACTCTAGCCGGTTAGACTTTCTCTATAAATCTCATCCCCATCATTCTCGGTAGTTTCGACGTGGTTGTGGGGATGGACTGGTTATCCCAATACCGAGCGGAGATACTATGTAAGGAGAAGATTGTCTGCATCCCTCGTCCTAACATCGAACCTCTCACTATTCAGGGTGACAAGAGTGGTGCTGTCGTGGGCATCATCTCGTTCCTCAAGGCCCAGAAGTGTCTGCGAAATGGTCACCCTGCTATTCTAGCCCTTGTTACTGATATGTCATCGAAAGAGAAGAAGATTGAAGATATCCCAATCGTACGTGACTTTCCTGAGGTATTTCCTGAGGAATTACCTTGTCTACCGCCTTATCGATAGGTCGAGTTTCAAATCGAGCTAACTCCTGGGGCGGCACCTATAGCTCGAGCACCGTATCATTTAGCTCCGTCTGAATTGGAAGAGTTGTCTACGCAATTACAGGAACTCTTGGATAAAGGTTTCATTTGTCCTACTTCCTCGCCCTGGGGAGCTCCAGTCCTATTTGTTAAAAAGAAGGACGGTATCTTTCGAATGTGCATAGACTACCACGAACTCAACAAGGTGACCGTGAAGAATCGTTATCCTCTTCCGCATATCGACGACTTGTTCGACCGGTTGCAAGGGTCGAGCTTCTATTCTAAGATAGATCAGAGATCGGGATATCATCAGCTGAGAGTCCGAGATGAGGAAATTTCCAAGACAGCATTCAGGACTCGTTACAGACACTACGAGTTTCTGGTTATGCCTTTCGGGTTGACAAACACACCTGCGGTTTTCATGGACCTCATGAACCGAGTGTGCAAACCATACTTGGATAAGTTTTTCATTGATTTCATTGACGACATCTTAATCTATTCTAAAAGTCAGGAGGAGCACGAGCACCATCTACGACTTATTCTGGAACTTCTTCGATCAGAACAGCTCTACGCTAAGTTTTCAAAGTGTGACTTTTGGCTCCGTGAAATCCACTTCCTAGGCCACGTAGTCAATAAAGATGGGATTCACGTTGATCCATCCAAGATTGACTTGATCAAGAACTGGCCTGCACCTCGTACTCCAACCTAAATCCGTCAATTCTTGGGTTTGGCGGGTTACTACCGAAGATTTATCAAAGACTTTTCGAAGATTGCGCAGCCTCTTACTACCTTAACACAGAAGGGTGTCACCTACCGATGGGGTGATGCTCAGGAATCCGCGTTTCAACTATTGAAGGAGAAACTTTGCAGCGCCCCCATCCTTTCGTTACCTGAAGGCACAGAAGACTTCGTGGTTTATTGTGACACGTCAATCCAAGGACTTGGTTGTGTTTTGATGCAACGTGAAAATGCCATTGCTTCGCATCACGCCAGCTCAAGGTCCACGAAAAGAACTACACTACCCACGATTTGGAGTTGGGAGCAGTAGTGTTAGCACTCAAGATATGGAGACATTACATGTACGGTACCAAATGCACCATTTACACTGATCACAGGAGTCTCCAGCACATCTTTGATCAGAAGGAGTTGAACATGCGACAGCGTCGGTGGGTCGAACTTCTGAATGATTATGAGTGCGCGATCAAATATCACCCCGGTAAGGCCAACGTTGTGGCCGATGCCCTCAGTCGTAAGGAAACCAAACCTAAGCGGGTACGTGTGTTACAGCTTACGATTCACTCCAGTCTTCCTACCCAGATTCGAGAGGCACAGGTTGAAGCATTGAAGGAAGAAAACCTTAAAGCTGAGCCCCTATGGGGATAGGAGAAACGGTTGGGTCTAAAGGAAGACGGTGCTTACTACTTAGCGGGGCGTATCTGGGTTCCATTTTATGGTAATCTACATGAGCTTGTGATGGATGAAGCACACAAGTCTCGTTACTCGGTACATCCTGGCTCTGATAAGATGTACCACAATCTCAAAACCACGTACTAGTGGCCTAGTATGAAGTCTAACATAGCGACCTATGTTAGTTAATGCTTGACATGCGCCATAGTTAAGGTTGAATACCAGAAGCCATCAGGACTACTCCAGCAACCCGAGATCCCAACATGGAAATGGGAGCAAATTTCCATGGATTTTGTCACTAGCTTGCCTAGATCTCAGCGGGGAAACGACACCATCTGGGTGATCGTGGATCGACTAACTAAATCTGCATACTTTCTAGCAATGAAGGAAACTGACAAGTTTTCTACACTTGCAGACATTTATCTGAAGGAAGTAGTCTTTAGGCACGGAGTGCCAACTTCTATTATCTCTAATCGAGACTCACTCTTTACATATGAGTTGTGGCAGGCGATGCACAAATCTTTCGGCTCACGTCTAGACATGAGCACAGCGTTTCACCCACAGACGGATGGGCAGACTGACCGCACCATCCAGACTCTGGAAGACATGCTTCGAGCATATGTTATCGATTTCGGTAATGGTTGGGAAAGACACCTACCTTTAGTAGAGTTCTCATACAACAATTGTTACCACACCAGCATCAAAGCTGCCCCATTCGAGGCTTTATATGGGCGGAAATGCCGATCACCTCTACGCTGGGCAGAAGTTGGCGATAGTCAAATCACTGGCCCAGAACTCGTTGTCGACACAACAGAAAAGATTGCTCAAATCAGACAAAGAATGGCGGCAGCTCGTGTCCGTTAGAAAAGTTACGTGGATACGCGTAGGAAGCCTCTCGAGTTCTTGGTTGGGGATCGAGTACTACTTAAAGTTTCACCATGGAAAAGTGTGGTCCATTTTGGCAAACAGGGTAAACTTAATCCGCGATATGTCGGACCTTTTGAAATCACTAAAAAAATCGGCAAGGTAGCTTACAAACTGAATTTCCCCGAAGAACTCAGTGGTGTTCACAACGTCTTCCACGTGTCGAATCTGAAGAAGTGCTTATCAGACGAGACCCTCATTGCACATTTCAAGGAACTCACTATCGACGACCAGTTGCGCTTCATCGAGGAACCGGTGGAAATTATGGACCGGGAAATCAAGACTCTCAAACGTACAAAGATACCCATTGTTCGAGTTCGTTGGAACTCCCGTCGAAGCCCATAGTTCACTTGGGAACGAGAGGACGACACGAAACGCAAGCAACCCCAGGTGTTTAAGAAAGGTGAGTCAAGTAATGAAGCTACTTCAAAAATTTGGGACGAAATTCCAAACCAACGGGGAGATGATGTGATACCCCAGGAAAACGCACAACACAACTAGCTTCTCCAGTGACTATGTGCTAAATTTCGGGACAAAATTTCTTTCAACTTGGGAATGATGTGACAACTCGTGTAAATTCCTAAACGTTTCATTTTTACTGTGTAATTTCATGTATGTTAAATGAATTGAATTTGGTGATTTATTTTAGAGTAAACTGCCATTTTGGTCCTTGTGGTTTGGGCACTTTTGCCACTTTAGTCCAAATCTCAAACTTCTTACATCTGGGTCCCTGTGGTTTGCATTTTGTTGCCATTTTAGTCCAAAATCCAAAAACCCTCTATTTTGACTGTTGAAAACTGATTATTTTGTCCTTTAGTGCAGGGGCATTTTGGTCCATGTAAATTTATTATAACATTTCAATAATTAATAACATCATCTTCAAGAACATCATTAAACATCATCATCAAAACCCAGAAAATCAAGAACATCATCTTCAAGAACATTATCTTCAAGAACATCATCAAAACCCAGAGATCGTTCATCTTCAAGAACATCTAAAACCCAGAAATCAAGAACACCGCAACCACCACACGCTTCCACTGCAACCACCACCGCCTGCAGCAAATCAAAAGCCCTAACTGCAGCAGACTAAACAGTTAACTGTTTTCAATCAAAAGCCCTAACTGCAGCAAATCATATCCAATTACTCACCGGTGATACAAACTAAACAAAACCTAACAACAAGTTATCCAAAACCTACAAACAACCAAATCTAAACAAATTAATCCAATTAAACCCTAACCTACACAATTCACTTACTTCAGCACCAAATTAACCACAACCAAATCACAATAAAAAACAAACAGATCCAAATCAACAACCACTAACCTTTAAAATACGAATCCAGATCCTCGTGATCTCGATCACTAAAAAACGGCCACAACTAGAAAACAGCAGAGAGCAACACCGACACTCCAAGTATCAAAACAAACACACGTCGAATCCAAAACAAACGCGAAACCCTAAGACAACAAAAACACTAAAAAAATGACCCGTGGATCCTGTTAGTGGTGGGTCGGGATATTTTTGGAATTAGCGGTGGAAGCATCAGCAGATCTGAACCATTAGAGATTTTTGGAGGTGGCGGTGGAAGCATCAGCAGATTTTTGGATCCTGTTGGTGGTGGGCCGGGAGATTTTTTGGAAGGGGGAATTAGCGGTGGAAGCATCAGAGATTTTTGGAATTAGCGGTGGAAGCATCAGCAGATATTTGGATCCTGTTGGTGGTGGGTCGGGAGATTTTTGGAAGGGGAGGAGCTGGCGGTGGTGGTGGTGCTATAGAGAGAGAGAGAAGAGAGAGAGAGAGAGAGGGAGGAGGTGGCGATGGTGGTGCTATAGAGAGAGAGAGAGAAGAGAGAAAGAGAGAGAGAGAGAGCTGATGAAAGGTCTGCAGATGAAAGGTAGGGTTTGTGGTTTAGGAACTTTGAAGAAGATGATTTATGTTAAAATGACCAAAATGCCCCTGCACATAAAGACAAAACAACCAGTTTTCAACAGTTAAAAAGGGGGTTTTTGAATTTTGAACCAAAATGGCAACAAAATGCAAACCACAGGGACCCAGATGTAAAAAGTTTGAGATTTGGACTAAAATGGCAAAACTGGCCAAATCACAGGGACCAAAATGGCAGTTTACTCTTTATTTTATTTGAACGATTGTGTGCTTGGTAATGTGTAATGTGAATTATGTGAAACCGAAACCCGAAAGTGAAATATTGGAATACGTTAGTTTGTGAAACGAAGCGTTGTAATATATTGCTTTGCGACACGAAACGTTTTAATTAGTTATTTCATGAAACTTACGAAATCGTCACTTAGTAAATCCAACCCAAGCCCTCCCCCTCTCTTCTTGCGCCACTTATGGGCCCAACCCCACCCCATGTTTCCCCCATGCGAAATATAAGCCCAAATCCACACTCTTTTGTTCCTTGTAGCCCATTAGTCCAACTTCCTTGTGTTTTAATTATACGTATTTGACTTTGGGAATAAGAAATCAAAAATCAAAACCCTAAACACCTCTTGTGTGCGTCGACCAGAAGACCCCCCCCCCCCCCCCGAAGCAAATCAACACCCAGTTCAGCTTCTTGATTCGCCTTTCACTTCCTCGTAATCCCTTCTCTTGCTCCAAGGTTAGTATTCTTGAGTTGGATTGTGATTAATGGTGTGATTTTGTGGAAACATGGCTGTGACTTTTAGTTGACATGCTAGGGTTTTGATGTTGCATGATTTATTTCGGTTAAGTATGCGATTTGTTGAATTAATCGATGATATGTATTCGTAAATGATCGTTGGCTGTGTTTTTGATGAAAATCATGATGTTTTATATTTAGGGTTTTGTGATTATTGATATGGTTAGATGGTAATTGATGATTAGCCTGCTGTTGGTTGTTATTAGGAAGAGTCGGGGTCGTTTACACGTGTTTTGGTGTCGTTTAAATGTAAAACAACATGCTGATTGACGAAAATAGCCAACTTCAGTTGGTTGTAAACGGACCGTTATAAATCGAAAAATTGATTTTCTGAAGTCTAAATTCTAGGTTTTCGAAAAACTCTTCAAATGGCGTGGGAATCATATTTTTTTGAGGTGGTTTACTATTTTTAAAGGTCCGTTTTCTACAGCAGCAAAAGCTGCGTTTTTTTCTACAGAAAATTTGTTTTATGTTTTTCATCATAACTTGAAATCTGGATAGAGTTAGGTCATGAAATTTGTACAGTAGATGGCCACCGGTGTCTTGTAATTCTCCAATTGGAATTCCATCAATTGGACTTACGATGAATTTTAAATGAATTTTTCCGTGGACTGCAGATAGAAAGTGACGAATCTGATTGCAGCCTGGTAAATGATTTTTATAAAATAATTGGTAACGAATTTAGTCCCAAGATTTTTACACAATGATACGTGGACAGTTTAGAACATTTTGTTAAATTTTGGGAATTTCTGGAACAAGTTAACTATTTTATAAAAATACCCGAAAACAGCCCAGTTTTGGATGTTAAAGCTGAAACAATATAAGTAGTGATTTGCGTGTCTAAATGTCGGTTATGTTATCTGATAATGATCCAACTTGTTATATGTCAACGAAAGTGTTATGTGAAGTATTGTGTGCTTTCTCTTGAGTAGTTATAGGTGGAATGTATATATGGGCATGACCTGTCAAAGTGAGTGCATGTTATGTGGTAGATGCATGTGGGAACTTTGTGTCTTATTTGAAACCACTAATGGACTAAAAGGTAATCATACTAGGACGTGATTGACCAACCTTGACTGTTAGCTATTTTTAAGAGTTCAACAGAGTAACCAAAGTGAGTTCACACTTTCGTCAAAGCATGGGATTCCCGGTGGTTTGGGAATGGATTAAATAACAACTATCTCCCTTAGGTGGGATACAATCTGTGTATTCTCCTTGGGTAGAATACGTATCTCCGCTCCCCTTGGGAAGAGCGACAACCTTAAACTTACTAGACAAAAACTCTATCTTAAGTCCCTCATTTTTATATAGACTTAATCGCTGGGCCATTGGCGAACGGGTCATTAGTTAAATAGAGCTATTAGGTCTGACAAGACTCACACCGTGCCGCAGAGGATGGGCGTAGACTAATGGACTTGGGCACTTAGTCAATGATGATAGAGATTGACTCAGGGAACTCAACATAACTTAAGTCAGTAGTCGATATGGTACGGGTCTAGTGCTTTGAAACATTGGGGTAGCCCCCACAGCATATGGTTATGAGAGCAAGGGATTTGACAACTTATGGTATTCGAAACAACTTATGGTTTTCGAAACAACTTATGGTTTTTGGAATAACTTTGAAACAGACAACCAACTGTGAACTCGCCAACCTTTTGTTAACACGTTACCACATGCTTTGCATGTCGTTAGGTACATGGCAGGGGCTTGCATGCGGAGTGATCGTTGTGGCAAGGAACCTATTATGGGGTTCCTAACAATAAACTGTATGTTTTGAATTATTTATGGGTTTTAGACTTTACACTTCCGCTAACTTTTAAATTTGGTTTTGGATTTTGGTTTGGTGAACTTTAAACACTTGGTTTGCTATGGTTTTATTTTACTTTACTTTAATTAAATGTTCAGTATGATTGGTGGTTTAATCCTGGTCAGTCACACGCCTCATGGTAATACTCCACTTGTGGATTTTGAGGGTGTGACACATTTCAACCTAAGCATAGTTTGGTCAGACCTGTTTTGACCCGAACCAAAACTATACTTTCTAAAACAACCTGTTTCAACCAGAGCCCATTTTTTACTCGATTGACTGCTGTCAAACTATTTCAGCTATATAAATATTGAGGATTAATTCAAAGTAATAGTGTCATTGCATGTTTTATTAGTAATTATTTATATTTATTATTTATATTTTGTTGCTAATCCACGAAAAGTAAGGCTTTGTCCAAATTAGTTTTTATAGATTCAAAGAAGCAACAACTTTGATCTGTTTAAAGGCTTTGTTATATACATAAACATATATGCATAGGGAAGGTTCATTTGAGAAGAAAATTTAATTGAGAACAAAAGAAACAAAGGGGTATAATTTTAAAATATTAAGTACTATTTTCTTCATCACATTTATTACTATCTTTAAGTAATTAATTACTCAAAACAACTATTATTCTCTACACTAATTTTTTTTTTACTTCACACATAAAAAGTTATCCCACACATTTCAAAAATTATCCTACACAACTCGCAATTTATCCTACACACCTAGTATTTTGTCCTACACTCTAAATTATTATTATTATTATTATTATTATTATTATTATTATTTTTTTTTTTTTTTTGAAAAAAATATATATCTTGAAAATAAATTACAAATTTAATGTAGTTAGCTATTAAATAGGAAAACTAGAAATTAATGATCTATGTAAGTTTACAAACATACCCTTATATTAAAATTAAACGCAAATATTAAATAAGTAAAATGAAGTATTCTTATTGGTTGAAACTTCTTCTTTTTACTCAAAATTTCTTCTTATTTGAACCCTCCACTATACGCATATACATATATATATATACACATATATATATATATATACATATATATAGGCTAATTATAAGGAGAAAACCCACTCCAGTTGACTAAACCCTGAAAACTCTCACATGTGGATCAGATTTAGCCACGTTGCTTGTTAGTTGAGAGGAGACAAGGGCAATTTTGACATTTTCTTTCTTTACCTTTTGAGAATTGTGTGACCCTTTTCATTTGTAAGTCTGCACACGCAGACCTTTCAACATTGCTTTTCTTGTCATGCTTTTCATTAATTACTTTTGTACTTGTGTATCTCTCACATGTTCCTAACATCTTCTCTTTTTGTTCTTTTTAGATATTCATTGATCTATTCTCACATCTCATTTATTTCGAACCAGAAAGTCCAGTAAAAGAAAGAAACCATACTCACCCCCCATACTCACCATTGAAGAGTATTTGCTTTTAACATGGCTGATTCGAACAGCCAACACCCTCGGACCGTTGCCGGTGGTACGGAGACACTCAATGATCATCCTGGTTCACCCTTAAATGTTGTTCCACATAATCTTTCACCTGTTTTTGCATTTAATGAAGATGAAGATGCATTGTTTGAGAGTAGGGTTGTTGAAGAACCTGAACCTATTTCTTCAGAGTTTCCAGGTGATTTTTTTTTCTGTTTTATTAAATGTACAGCTTTAAATGCATACGAGTACTTTTGTAAATTAAGGATTTCTTTGTTTAGTTTTTCATTGGATTGTTCTTTATTCATTTTCTTTGTTTTTTATTTTTTATGTGTAGCAACAGTTCTGAATCAAAATGGCACAAATGATGATGAAGATGGTGTTCAGAATGGTACTTTTACACAGTTGCTATCAACAGGTCATTTTTGTGTTATGTGAAACCATGAATTTTTTTCTATAGGGTTATTGTAACATACCCTTGGTTTTAATTTTCGTAGTCTGTTATTATTATTATTTATTTTATTTCTTTTGTTGGTAGAGGAGGAAATGTGTGGTTAGACTTGTTTTATTTTTATTTTTTATGAAACAAGTTTTTATATTTTGTAGAAGGTAAAAACATGTGTGGTTACACTTGTTTTTTGTTTTTTATGAAACAAGCTTTTATATTTTTGTAGAAGGTAAAAAATGTGTGGCTACACTTGTATTAAGTTTTTATGAAACAAGCTTATATATTTTGTAGGAGGTAAAAACATGTGTGGTTGGACTTGTATTAAGTTTTTATATTTTTTTGGAAGGGGAAAACAGGCTGGGGAAAACATTCCAGATTACATTTTTGGGTTACATAAAAAATTCCACCAGCATCTACACTTTTTGGTGACATAAAAAAATGTACTACCAAGTTTTTTTTTTCATTTTAGTGAAACGTGTTAAACTTGTTTTTGAGAATACAATGTTACATGTAAAAAAAAAAATTTAACCTATACGTGTTAAAATTTATTAAACAATACAATGTTTTCTAAGACTCGTGACCTTTTTTGTAGGTATTCATGCGAACGAGGAGTTTTATGTTCACCACACACCCAATGGCACTAGAATGTGGTGTCCTAATGTTCCTATTGTTTTAAACCCTGTTGTTGGTTCTGTATATGAAACGTGGAACGACGTGTTCAGTATGTACAAGGACTATGCTGTGTATACTGGGTTTTCTATTCGTAAGGGGCAAACCAAGAGATGGAAGGGCAATTGAGGTCGATTTTTTCGGCAGACGAAATTTCCAAGATAAACTATGAGGTGTTTGGTGATGTGTTAGCTTTTGATGCGACTTATCACACTAACAAGTAAGGTTTTGCAAACTGGCACTTTTTTCCCCTTTAACATATTATTACCTTTTGTTTTTTTTCTTTGTCACGCAGGTACAACATGATTTTTGTTCCTTTCACTGGTGTTGATAATCATAAACAATGTGAAAGGAACATACTAGGTCTTTTGAGGAACATCAACAACCTAGTTTCAGAGTTAACTAGGATCATACTAGGTCTTTTGAGGAACATCAACAACCTGCAAGTTGAACTGTTTACCCGTGAGCAAGAAATTCGGAAGAAGAAGAGGGTTATATGGTTACTGATATCAGCGTTAGTGATTGGCAGCTTACTTGTTAGCATTGTTTGTTGTAATTAAGAAATAGGTGGTACTTAGTTGGATTATCCTTGTTAGTATGTTAATGACATTTTCGGTAGTATGTACTTGTTGATGTTTGGTTGAATATGAGAATTTTCTATGTTATGGATTTTTTGGTTTTGTTTTTAACATGTTACATTTTTTCCCCTGAGATTTATGTAGACTTTTGTTGTGTTGAATCTGAGAATTTTATATGTTATGGATTTTTTGGTTTTGTTTTTACCATGTTACATTTTATTTTTGCCTCAGATTTTTGTACATTTTTGCTGTATCCGTGTTACATTTTTTTCTCACTGAGATTTTTGTACATTTTTGTTCTATGTGTGTTTGATCATGTGCTTTTGTTGATGGTTGCTTGAATATCTTTTTTTTTTCATGACAACGTTGTATATTAATTAAGAAAATTAGTATATAGAAAAATAATTCACCATTTTGACGAGCATTTTCAGAAATTTTCTTTATACCAACAAAATAATAACAATAAATGACTGTTATTAATGACAATAAATGTGGTGATTGTAGTTAGCAAGATTGAGTTAATAAAAAATAATCACAACATAAAAAGAGGAATCGAACCCAGCCCTCAGCCCCCATTAGATGGACACCAGTGTGCCACGTCTCAAGTCTTGAAAAGGGTGTTGAGGGCATATATGTATTTTTGGCTCATGTAGGACAATAGTGTTAAGTGTTCTTTTTATTATGTGTTTTTTAGGCTAGCTATACTATGTTTTAATTATTTTGTTCTCTATGTTTAAGTGTTTTTTATATTAAGTTAATATATCTAGCCATATCTACTAATCTTTTTTGAACAGTTTTTTTTTTTTTTTTTTTTTTTTTTTTTTTTTTTTTTTTTGTTGAACATATAACATGCAACTTTTTTATTCTCTTAAAAATACGTAACATATAACAAACAACTATTTCATTTCATTCTAAAAAATGTGTAACATATAACATGCAACTCTTTTATTCTCTTAAAAATATGTAACATATAACATGCAACTATTTCATTCTAAAAATGTGTAACATATAACATGCATTAAATGGTAAAAAAACAAGCATTTTTTCTTGTATACTGGGTGTTTACATTTTTTGAAATTATACAGAAAATGTAACGTTATTTTTTGTACTTTTTTTTTGTAAAATGTTACATATAATGTAATACTTATTGCTCATTTTATAGAATGTAACCTTAATAATATGGTACATATAAAGCAACATTTTTCCTCATTGGTTACATTTTTTTTTGTAAAATGTTACATATAATGTAATATTTATTGCTCATTTGTAGAATGTAACCTTAATAAGATGGTACATATAAAGTAACATATAATGTAACCTTATTCAACGTGTATATCCAGTTTTTCACCTAATGCTTTTACATTTATTTGTTATATACAACACCGGTGGCCCAAACACCGATAAATTAAAAAAAAAGTATGGTAAAACAACTTTATGAATAAAATACTTAAGTTACAAAATTTTGCTCCCACAAATGTTAAGGTGCAACATTATTATATAACCTAACAACGCATACAACACACTTGTTCCCTAAAAAACAAAATACTTAAGTTACAAAAATATTTTTTTCTTTTCTTTCAAATCCTTTGCTGGTGTGTCCGATTCACTTCCTTCCAACACTGTTACAAAATAAATTGTCAAACATAAATGTAACAAACCATCTAACAATTTAATGTTACATACCAATTAGTTTCTTTTTTATTTTCCATTTTTTAGAAACCCGCTTTTGTTTGTGAAAAAGGGGTTCTAACTTAATTGTCAACATAAATGTAATCTTTTCTTCCCAATAGAACAATTTTAAATTAATTGTCAACATAAATGTAATCTTTTCTTCCCAATAGAACAATTTTTGATCATGTATTCACCCAAACAACTGTTGTATCCAAGCAATTAAGAAGTGAGATTATTCAAAAGAAAGTAAAGAGGAACAAAGAGGGTCAAAAGATTTCTTGTCATTGATATTGAATGCAAGAGAATCCGATACTGTTCCCAAGAACTTGTTCACATTATTCAAAACTAACTATTTTGAGATTATTCAAAAGAAAGTAAAAACCCTAACTTAACTGATTAAAGGAAAAAATTCCAATCAACTGAAAAAAACCGTATAAAACCAATAGATCGAACAACAATAATTAATACCCAAATCACCATCTATAATCATAATCCTCAAAAAAAAAAAAAAAAAAAAAAAAAAAAAAACTCAATTCACTTGAGCTTTTTTGTAACGCTTAAAAAAAACATGTGTTGAACTTTAACAACAACCAAACAATCCATAGAAACCCCATTTTTAGTAGTATGATAAAATCCCCTTTTCAAATCATCAAAACGACCCTTTTGCACTTATAAGCTAGATTTGAAAACCCTTTTTTGATATTAATCCGTGTTATAACAAAACCCTCAATTAATGCTAAACAAAAGCCATAAAAATTTCACAAAAACACTTTTTTTCTACCCAAATCTAACATTTTTTTCATGGTTTTTAAAGAAACAAACACATAAAGAAACGCCACTACAGAAATCAACAAAGAACCGACGCACCTGAAATTCCCTCGTTTTTAGGCTGATTATCTCCGGCGGGAATCGTTGAAATTCTCCGGTGACTGTTGAAGATCTTCGGCGATCGTTGATTTTCTCCGGCGATCGTTGATTTTCTCTGGCGATTTTGAATATCTTAAGAGATTTTTCTCCGGTGATTGTGGGTATAGATGAACATCTATGGTGATTTGGGTATAGATGAAGAAGGGTTGATGAAGATTTTGGAAGAGAGAGAATGTCTTTTGATGTTTTGAAATAATGAAAAGTGATGTAGTGATTGTCTGGATCCATGCAGAGTTTTGTCTCTTTGTAAGAGATTGAATTAATCTTTCCCATATTACCCCTAAGGTACAATAAATGTATTAAAAAATAGAGAAAAAGGGGAACAAAACAAACTGATGGCTCAAAGTGAATCTCTGCCATTCATTTAGGTTGATCAATGGTGATTAATGGGTTTTCAGGGTTTAGTCAACTGGAGTGGGTTTTCGATTTATCCTTGCCCTATATATATATATATATATATATATATATCTAAAAGTTAATGATTTCATATATACATATACATTTGATCTCCAACTCAATGATTTGTAGTTACACATGCACTTACATATGATCTCCAACTTAATGATTTCAAAACAATTACAATATACATACATATTATCTACAACTATGGGAGTGTTTGGCCTAGCTTTTATTTTTTGGCTTATGCTTATATTTTAAAGTAGCTTATAGCTTATTTTCTATCATTTGATAAGCTCTTTTTAAGTGTTCGGGTTAGTTTATAGCTTATTTTCTATCAAATACACTTACACAAATAAGCTTCTTCAAATAAGCTTAAAAAGCTAAACCAAACACCAAGTTAAGCTTATTTTGTAAAAAAAAAACTATAAGCTTTGTTAAAAAAGCTAGGCCAAACACCCCCTATATATACGAAACCGAATTAATCACTTGTTCGGCTATAACATCCACTTTTGGTACCTCAAATGCATAAATTATCAGCTTCTGGTGATGAAAAGAAACTAGAACAACTTACTAGGATATTGAGCTTGCCATTGAACAGCGACGACACTTTAGCGATTAGAACTTCTCGTTGGGGACGAGAAGCTACATCGCAGACAGACCTAGTTACACTGAACCCCTTCAATGACCATTCTTGTAACCGTTGGTTAAGTTCAGACTCATTGCGAGAATACGTGTGGACCACCGCCCCCAACGCCGCTAGTTCCTCCACCACAGCATAGCCGATACCACGTGTACCACCGGTGACGAGAGCTGTCATTCCGTCCAAATGCCATCTGGGGTTTTTAGTGTGTTCCATGTGTGAGAGAGGAGCAATGGGTGTGAAGAGTGAGAAATGAACAACATTAACTTAGTGACAAGCCGACAAGTTTGATCAGATGATTCAAATCCCATAGTATTGGATGATTTTTCAACTGCAGTGATAAGCCGACAAGTTTGATAAATTCTGGCATTTTATTATTGTTTTGAAGGTGGTGTGGAATAACGTCCTCAGCGTCATAAAATTCATGGGCTTTAATAGTGTAAAATAATGCCTACTAACAGTGTTGTGGCGACGTCGAAACGTAAGATAACTCGAATTTATACCGTCTAAGTAAATCCTTTAACACTTCTTGACTTTTAGGATCCTCAATGTAACGTAAATAGGGACCAGCAAGAGACCTTTTATATAAAGTGTTAGCTAATATAATAAACTGAGATACCTTGACCTTGAAGGCTTTAGGATTCTCTCCTGTGCGGATTTCTCCATTTTGAATGAATTTCATAATCGGAAGGATCCATGATCCTGAATCTTAATGCGGATCAGTGGATGTTGTTGTAGTATCCTTTGCCACCTCCATTACATCATGCTCCCCAATTGCAGGAAACAGGATGTGAATGATAGGTATCTTTACATCTTTTGAATTTTTTAGGGCTGATCCTAAATTCTCCAAAGCATCTGCCCCTGCATTTTCCTCTCTAGGTACCTGTGTTATGCTAAAAGAATCGAAAGAATTTGTCAGTTCTTTTACTATTTCTAAATATTTGATTAGTTTCTCACCTTTGCCAGTATATGAACCATTAAAGTGGTTAGTAATTAGCAATGAATCTATATAAACTTGAAGATATCTGATCCTCATTTGTCTGGTTAATTGCAAACCTACTATTAGTGCATCATATTCTGCTTCGTTGGTGGTGGTTTGGAATTCACATGCGATGAGCTGGGGTATTATGTCCCCTGTGGCGATTTTAGTAGTATTCCTAATCCAACTCCATCAGTAAAAAGTATCCAAGGATCCTTGGTTTCTCCAAGTTATTGGACCTCTAACTTAGCTTCTTTTTGTGATATGTTGAGGGAACAACCTTCATCTCATGAATCTAGGGACTGCCAAGAATCACATTACAACAAGACAAGCTGTCCATAATACAAATTTTTTTGATAGAGTTAACTCCCTCAATATATATTAGTAGTTTGATGTCCCCCAATGTATTCTTGGTTTCACCACTTAACCCAACAAGTACTGATGATCTTGGTATAATCTCGGATTCTGGAATATTCATTTTCTTAGGCACATCAAGTTATATGATATTTACAGAGCTTCCTCCGTCTACTAGAATCCTGTGAACAAAATGGTTAGCAATAAATAATGTTATAATCAGACCGTCGTGGTGAGGATCCTGGATGCTGACCATGTTGTCCTCATCAAAGGATATTATTTTTTGATCCGTCAACGTGGAAGTCCTGATAGATCTATCACCATTCTCCAATTTAGTTTCCTTTGTTTGTCTCTTAGCTGCCAAGAAGGAAGTGCCACAAATATCTGATCCTCCAGAAATAAAGTTGATAACTTGGGTGTCGGCTGGAGGTGGAGCAGCCCTCTCTGGAACATTCTCAGGATCCTGGATCCTTGATTTCTTTCTGCCCAACAATTCTTTCAAATGCCCCTTATTGAGAAGGTAGCCTATCTCCCTCCTTAGTGCAATGCATTCATCTGTTAAGTGCCCAAAATCCTAATGGTATGCACATCATTTGGACTTATACTTAAAGGAGTTCGACTTCTCGTTCTTCCTTGGCCACCTTGCCTTCTCACCTAAGTTCTGCAAAACAAGTATTAGTTCACTATTATCAACAGAGAAGCAATATTCAGATATTCTTGGATATTCTTCTTCGTCTTCGTCTTGTTCCACCGCATGGACATTTTGGTTATCTGTTTTTTAGTAGGGCTTAGATATGTTATTCTTATAGAAGGATCCCTACTTCTTATCATAGTGCTCATGTTTGATAGAACCACCGAGCTTGTCTTGGATTCTTTTGTCATCTTCCAATCTGATGAACCTTAAAGCCTTATTTCTAACTTTTTCTAAATTCCTGCATGGGGTCAATACAAGGTCATCATAAAAGGGAGAATCCTTTTACAATCCCATCTTAAATGCTTCAAAAGCAGTTGCAATATCAAGGTTTGGGATCTCTAAGGATTCTCTTCCTAACCTAGTGACATAATACCCAAGGGATTCGTCATACGCCTGGGTAATTTTATATAAGTTACTAGTTAACCTTTCAAATATTATAATATAGGAAAACTGGTTATTAAATAGATTAACTAAATGTGAAAATGAAGTTATAGAATAGGGAGGAAAACTAAGCAGCCATTTTAATGCAGATCCAGTAAGTGTGGATCCAAAGCCCTTGCATAAGCAAGCCTCTTTTAGTCTTTCAGGAATGGGGTTTATCTCCATTCTTTCTCTGTATTGGGCCACATGCTCCCCGGATCAGTTGTACCATCATACAACTTCATGTTGGGGGTTTGGAAGCGCTTGAGTATCTCCGCATTCCATATTGGTGGTGCAAAACGAGATATCGTTTGGCTTCCATCTGGAATCTCAGAAATTGGCTTGACTATTCTCGGAACATTGGATATCATATCCTTGAGCTTTTCCAACTCCCTGGCCATGGCCTTATTGATCCCTACATTCTGTATAAAACCATAGTTAGTATCCAAAGATGTATTATGGAAACTGTTACCTCCCGCTTGACTTAAAGGTGGTATTCCAGAAGAGTATCTGGGATAAGACATGTCTGCAGTTATAGTAGGTCCTGAGGAAGCAATAGTTTACATGGGGATGAAATCCCCATCATGGATTTCTGAGCTTCTCAGTGGTTGTCTCCTTGAGGATCATTGATCCTGAAAGACACTGGATCCAGGAAAGGTCTGCGTCGAAGGTCTTGATAGGTGATCCATGGATCCTTGAACTCGAGCTAAGGATCCTTATTGATAGGAGTAGGATTGATGTGCATAAAATACAACATATAAATTGTATCCAATATGGCGTAAAATCAACCCTTTTTCGGTACTAATGTTGGAAAAAGCTTGTTTCTTTGTTCCCATTTAATTTACAGGGTTAAAAGAGCTTAAACGCACAAAAGGAGCAAAATAACAGCAAAAAAACCAGCATAAATACAAAGAATGAGGATTGACGCGACTCGCCAAGCCACTATGGCATCTTTGCTGACGTCACCATGATAGTGACATCTAACCTCCTAACAAACTCAAACTACTGACCTATTACAACCACTGATTACAAACAACTGATTACAATATACAAAGCATAAACAAAACAGCTGATCCTTCATTTCACTGCTTAGGCTCCAACAGTGCTTTGGTCTTCAGCAGTACTTGAGACATAACAGTTGATTGAGCATCAACACTTAGTCTTCATCAGTCTTTTGGGTCAGCAGTAGTTAAGAAGGGCAGTACTTGAATCCATCAGGTGTTAGACACACTGTCAAGGGGAAAGATCAAATACAAACATCTGCTTATTGTGAACCCACTGTTCTGATCCAGTTTTGGCTTTAATCAACTGTTCCTCTATAGGGTTCAATCCCAACAATCTTCCCCTGGAGCAGATGATGCCAAAACCCTTCATTATTCTTGGATTTTTATTGCCTCATTAAATATTCCCTAACTTGTCCTTTAAATTGTAATTGTAATTCAAAGTCCATGGAACTTGTATCATCCTCATCCCTGCACAGTGGAAGCTCAAGTAGATCCTGTAGATCTTCAACACCCAGGCCAAGTGCTTGTTCCCTTGATATATGCTTCACCTCACCATTGGATTTGAGCAGGGTCAATACGTGGGTCTGTTTATCAGATTTCCACTTTAGTAATTTTGAATCCAATGGGTTTCTTGGGAGAGTTTTTATTGTTGATGAGTTTGGAGATGGAGGCCTGGTTATAACACTTTGGGCAGTGTTTGCAGCTTTCGCCAATTCAGGATTTTCTGCTATCATTTGATGAAGGACCATTTTTATGATGTAATCCCCTTGTGCTTTATCTGCTTCTGTTTCATCATCCATCTGCTTTTGTTTCCTTCTTTGATAAAGGATAGCAGCAGGTGGAGCAGTGGATCTCCTGATTTGTAACTTTTGTGGTTTAACTGGAACCACTGCTTCAGGATAAATAGGCTTTTGAGGAACAGTGGGATCTTTCTTTCTCAATTCTTCCAACCTTTTGTAGGTATCTATCACTTTTTCTTCTTTCCACCTGCTAACCTGATTCCTTGACCCATAATCAGCAGCAATAAGCTCTTCTTTCATTCTCTTCAGCTTTAAAACCCTTTCTGGTACATTTTTCTTGTACTTTGACCAAACAGGAGGAGTGTGTTTTACTTTGTCTTTGTTCATCTTTTGCACTCTTTCTAACTCCTCTTTAAGCTCACTAATGGTCCATTCTTTATATTGAGTTTTTTCTGCCTTGTATTTCTTGAATGCCATAATGTAGTCAATGTAATCTTTTCTCGGGCTTTCATCATCTCTTTCTGATAGTTTCCGACAGAGATCTTTTGAAAACTGCTACAAAGTTCTGACTTGAGTTAGCAGATATTGGTAGTTTCTTTGAATCTCTTTGTCAGACTTTCCTTCTGTATTTCTTTTAGAGATATCCTCTACTTGTTGAGCCTTTAACTTCAAATATTCTTCTATGTTATTAGGCCTAGGATAACCTTGTAGAGATGGAAGATTCCTTTTTGCAGAGACATCTTCAGAGTAAAAGGATTTGATTTCCTCCCTTACTGCTAGAAGATCTAATGGATACAGGACTCCTGCAGGAGAAATGGCAGTATTTGGATTAAGAGCTTGTACTGAAGAGAGTGGAACATGGTTTGGAATGGTAACAAGCGTCAGTGGTTGTGAAGATGTTGGAGGTGGTGAAGAGTCATCATCCAGTATTATCCTTCTCCTTTTGGGTTTTGGAGAGGTTGGTGGTGTTTTTGTGGATTGAGTGGTAGTGATTGAAGTGGTAGGTGGCTGACAAATAGCTGTTGAAACAACTGGTGTTTCAACCACTGTTGTTATTACAACAGATGATGTGTCATCTGATGTCTTCTGCTTTTTGGTAGGTGGCTTTTGTGGTAGTGAGGATGTTTTTGGTGGATCAGTGGATTGAGTGAGAGTGGTTGTGGTAGTGATGGCAGTTGTTGGGGTAACATCTGTTGAAACCATTGAAGTACCAATAATTGTTGATACAACAGGTGTCTCAACATCTGTTGGTTTGGATGTTTGATGAGAGGAGCTTTTGGGAGGTAGAGGAGTGTGTTTTTTGGATTTGGGAGGTGTGATTTTGGGTTGCCTTACTTTTCTTGTAGGCTGTCTTCTTTTTGGCTTAGGATTTTCCTGCTCATCCTTGGGCTCAGAAGTACCCTATTCTTCCATCTCCATTAAAACTTTCTTCTCCTGCTCAAACCTTTTAGCCCCTTTTATCTCCATAGTCTCTTTTATGCCTGCTTTTGCTGCATCTAGGGCATTTTGAGACTCATCAACCTTTTTAGAACCATCTGGCTTAGGGATTTCCATAACCAGTTTAGATTTTTCATCTGGTTCAATGTGTAGACCATCTTCATATCCCTTTTTCTTCTTAACTTTCTCCCCCTTTTTGGCATCATCGGGAGGATTGTCAACAAAGATGATGGTAGGAGGAGCAGTGCCAGTGGGTTTGTAATAAATGGGCCTTAATTGACTTGATTTCTGCTTGTGTATCCTTAAACCTAGCTTCCATCAGATTTCTAATCTTCTGAATTTGAACTTCATGTTGTTGATCAGCATATTGTCTTTGTTGATGCAGCATAGGTTGAAATAGCTTCCAGAGCTCAGCAGAGGATGGAGCAGATGTTTCATATGATGCAGCAGTGGGTGGTGCCTTTTGAGCTTGTAACAACTGTTGCAGCATATCTTTGATTTCTGCAACAGATGTATCAAGTTTGTCAACCCTCTCCGTCAATTCTCTATACATTAAACCATTACCCAAGTTAATGGGATCATCTGATTTCCCACCAGTGGTGGTTGTATAAGTGGTTGACTTAGGGAAAGTTTCCCAGAAATCATCCATTGATGCCCTTTTTTTTTGGTACTGGAGACTTCTTCCTTCAGTAGGGTTAACCATTTTAAGTGAACCAGTGAATACTGGAAACACTCTGGTTCCCAAAGAAGAAATTGCCTTCAAGGGAGTCTCACTTATGAAACTATTGTCCAAGTGTAAACTAGTGGGTTCAACACTTGTAGTAGCTGCTCCACTTGAACTAATGACAGGAATTACTTGTAATTCCTGCAGTGTAACCTCCTCAGTTGTTGGTGGGTTAGCAATGATTGAGACACCTGACTCAGTCACTTGTTGGGGTATGATGTGCGTTTGGTGGCATATGTTTTTATGTATATTTTTAGCCCTTTTTACACGTTAGTCAAGTTTTAAATTTACAAAAACACGATATTTTACTAACACCAAACACACATATGGGCAAGTGCACCCATCGTGAGCGTAGTATAGTGTTGGCAAGATACCGAGGTCGTCCAAGGACACAAGAGCTTTTAGTACAGGTTTATCCTCAACGTCTAATCAAATCAAAAGTTTAGAAAAAAGGTTTTAAACTAGAAAATAAAAACTAAAAATGCTGAAAATAAAAAATAAAAAAATAAAAACAGATGGACAAGATGAATCACTTGGATCCGACTTGCATTTAGTGTAACCTTTGATTATTTTCTCACTTTTGCACTTTTTAAGAGATTATCTTAGTTATAGTAGTAGGCCCCTCTTTTAAATGTGACGTTACCCTCAGCCCAGTAGTTTGAGTCAGCAAGGATACAATCCTAAAGGGTTGGATTATTGAAAGATAATTAATTAAGTTATTAATGCGTAATGTGGTAGGCCCCTCTTTTGAAGGTGACGTTACCCTCGGCTAAGTAGTTTGAGTCAGCAGGGATACAATCCTAAGTAGCCGGGTTAAAGTTTTAATAGTAGTTTACATATGAGGGGGTCAAGGAGTTCGGACGCCCGCCATCCAATACCAGTAGGTATTGAAGGAGGTCCTACTAAAGTTGACCCAGGTCCTTGCAGGATCTATACACTGAACATGTCAAGACTCTTACCAAACCATTCCCTTAACCACCGACCAGGTAGCCAACATATCTCCATATAGACCGTGGATATATGAATGGTGAAAATCTTTTATTTTATATAGACAGTGAAATAATGTCAAGACACCTCATACAAATTATAAGGAAGACTCACCTTTAACATAAGAAACTAGTTATTAAAGTCAATAATACATAACCAAATCAAAAGTGCGAAAAGATTAAAAATAAAAAGTATTACACTAAACACTTGTCTTCACCAAGTGATGTAAGAGACTTAGGCAAACATGGCCTTCGATTGTCAAGAACTCTTACGATCAATCTTGGATCCCGAGACTACTCACACACTTTATGATGGATGATGGATGATGGTGGTGGATGCGGGTTGTGATGGTGGTGGTGGGTGGGTGAAGTGTGAGAGAGGTGGTTTGCCAAGGGATGGTTTGCAAATGAGCCAAGCACCCCTATTTATAGCCCGCACAGAAGCCCGGACACGGCCCCGTGTCCATTGGGCACGACCCCGTGTCCACCCATCTTCTCTTTCTTCATTAATTGTAGTTTGTCTGCATTAGTTGACCACGCCCCCGTGTCCGCTGGGCACGACCCCGTGTGCAGAAGCGTATCTGTACTATCAAGATTTTCCTAGATTCTGCGAATCTTAGAGTTGACCACGGCCCTGTGTCCGCTGGGCACGCCCCCGTGGTGGGTGATAGAAGCTTCTACAACTTTGTCTTTTCTGCAGACACTTGGGCACGCCCCCGTGCTCATTGAGCACGGGGCGTGTTCAGCCTTCTGTTCTCTTGCTTTTGCTTGTGCTTGGGAGGATGCTATTGGGGGGTCGGGCATGCCACGTTTATTCCTTTTCTTGTATTTATGTTAGATTTAGCTGTCTTTTTGCTTCTTTTGTTCATTTGAGCTCATTTAATCCTGAAAATTCAAAAGGAAGACAAAAACACACTTTTTCCAACATTAGTACTAAAAAAGGGTTAGTTTTATGCCACACTTGATGTAATTTATATGTTGCATTTTGCACACATCAAATACCCCCAAACTTGAATCTTTGTTTGTCCTCAAGCAAAACTCTTTATAATGTGGCTTTACACTCCCAAATGGAATAGGTAGAAGAGAAGGTTTTTTGGGCTTGTCATAGAGTGTCGGGATTTTCAAGATTCTTTATTAGGTTTTATTTTTATTTATTTACAATCCTATTCGTCATGATTTATTTAAAACATTACATAAGATAAATTACTTAATAGGGCATATTAAAATTCCATTTATATACAAGTTCACATACCTCACGGGGGATCACTGAACACTCGGCCGAAGATGTATTTTTGTGAAACACTCGAGAGTGGCATGGAACTTACTCCTACCATAAGCTTGCCAAGCAATCAATCCTCCTCATTTTTAACTATACACCTTTGTAAATATCAAGAGGACTTTTGGGGGTAGGGTTAGGCTTGGGTTAAAGGTAGGTGGTTGGGTTAGTGGTTAGTGGAAAAGGGCGAAAGGCGTAAAAAGCGTCGGTTTTCATAAGACTTTTTATTTTTATGACTTTTTATTTTAATGAAGCATTTCTTCAAACAAAGT
Organism: Helianthus tuberosus; assembly: GCA_030545235.1. Taxonomy (NCBI): domain Eukaryota; kingdom Viridiplantae; phylum Streptophyta; class Magnoliopsida; order Asterales; family Asteraceae; genus Helianthus; species Helianthus tuberosus. The sequence goes on from CM060408.1 coordinate 77,819,183, forward strand.
TCTTTTTGATAACCTTGTTTTTTTATTTCTTTTGGCTTCATCATCAATTTATTTTTTTTTGATAAGGAAGTCATAAGAAAAACCGAGCTTTGTTACTAAAATAAAGGGTTAAAATGAAAAAAGGTTTTGGTGGGTAAAAGGTTGTTTGTTTTGGGTTAAGAAATGAAAAGGTTTAGGCTCAAAGGGGTTAACTAGGGGGATTTTGGGTAGGTGGTAAAAAAAAGAAAAATAATGGTGTTGAAATAAAAAGGTTAGTCCTAATGCCTCCATCATTTACTTACTTGGGTTTAAGTTGGAAGGACCGGTAATGTATCGTCGTGGCAAGTTCTAGAGTCGTAAGAACCAAGCGGCTATTCACACAAGAAACGAAAAATGAGCATTTAGTTTAAAGATGTGTATTTGTATGCTCAATAAAGACTCAAACCTCACTTTTTGTGGGAATGGGTTTTTATGTGATCAAGTATTTATAATCAAATTTTAACTAGATTTGTCATGCCGTTTCATAATTTTCTTATGTTGGTTCTTTTTATCACGACACTATGGTTGTAAATTTGTAAAAATATAACCTTTTTAGAACTTGTAATTCCCAAATTAAACCAAGACAAGTAAAAAAAAGAAAAATTTTTGAAAAAATTTGGGGTGTTTAGCGGTTCCAATACAGTTTTTTGTAAGGCTTGTAATTAGGACTTGCAAGATTCAAGGTTTTAGCATCCCCTCATACTTAAATTACACATTGTCCTCAATGTGTCCCAAAAATATGTTTTTAGGTTGATTGAATGTGTAAAAGTGCGTTTAAAAACAAATTTTTATGTTACTGGGCATCTGGACATGGGCCCGTGGTGTCCGGGCATGGACCCGTGTTCAGGTTGCCAGTAACAGAAATAAGTAAAAAGAAACAGAAGCCTGGGCACGGGGGCGTGTTCAATGAACACGCCCCGTGTCCAGTTACCTGAACTTGGCGGTCTTCTGCAGATGGTTCAGCACGAGGCCGTGTTGGCTAAACATGGCCCGTGCTGAACCTGCTGTAATGAAGAAAATTTTGCGGGAGGCCCTGTTTTTTTGCATGGGGTGCCGGTTCAAGTTTCCCTTGGTATCCTTCACTACCCCAAGTGTGTTTTAACCATTACATCCTCATCCAAACACCAATTAATTTATAAAACCATCATTCATTCAATAGAGAAAGTTACATAATAATCCTAATAATTTAAAATTCTAGATAAATTGGTCAGAAAACACAAGAAGTCTAAACCAAGAAGTTCTAGCCTAAAGTTTATTTTATTAGCAAAATTTCCGAAAAGATAATTCCCTCGGTTGGATGCGGCTCGAAGAAGTTCTTCCTCCGGATATGGGTACCTCACACGTCGGCGAGCCATTCTTCTATCTCCCTTGGGAGAAGAAAGGCGGGCTCATTGGCATCAGTTTGAGGGGGTGCAACCTCCACCGGGACTTCTTGCAAATCGTCAAGAGGAGGTTCCGTGGGGATATCATCCTACCCGGTGGGATTATTGACTCCAAGTGCTAGGTTCCAATCCTCTTGAGGGAGAATTGGCTCCATGGGAGGTGTCACAAGAATGTTCAACCTCTGGTGCAAGAGGTTGATTTCTTGAAAATTGTTTTCCAACCCCACCGTAAGATAATTTATACGGTCTATGAGGACCTCCTCTACCGATGTCATCTCATCAAGAGCTTCACGTAATGCCATCACGTAGCGTACGAGAGTTGCTTCGATTGAGGACCTCCGTTCTCTTCGACTGTTTCTGGAAAGCGCTGACGAAGTTCCACTGTTTTAGCTCGACATTCTATGAAAATAAACTGAAAAGAGTTCATTTTAATGAAATAGTAACCTCGGACACGGCCCCGTGCTCATTGAGCACGGCCCTGTGTTCACCTGTCTGCAGATTTTTGAAACAAGGAATCTTGGAGTTTTAAATTATTTTTCTGTTTGTTAAAACATTTCTAAGCAGAAATAACTTAAAACAATGTTGTAGAACTTATTTTTAACAAGATTCCTTAAATGAAAACCCAACAAACATCACAATAAACCTTGGAACCATGTTGATTTCAAGCTTTAATGGAGGTGTTTTGAGGTGAAAATGAAGAAGAAGGCAATAGACAAAAGTAGAAAAGACAAGATGGTTGTTGGGAACCTTCTTTAGAATATACCTAGGATGGTATGTGTGAAGATCCACAAAATCTCTGTCTTTTGGAGTGGTCCAAATGTGCAGGAATCTTGGCTGCATTTATAGAAAACGACAGCAAGCTGCACACGGCCCCGTGTCGGCTTGACACGGCCCCGTGTGCAGGAAAGATCCTGACACATTTTGTCCGTATTCTGATAAAAAGTCAGACGGGAATCTTTTGGTGGACACGTGGGCGTGCTGACCTGGACACGGCCCCGTATCTAGAGGCTGTTTATGAAGTTTCGTCTATTTTTAAGGAATTTATCCGGATCGGGCGGTTCCTTACTGGACGGAACAACCCCAAAGTGCCTCAGATACCTTAATTGCTCTAGATTTAGACGAGAACGCAAGAGGTTGTCGGTGAGGGTGATTCCTATGCTAAATGTAGGTGGACAAGTCCAACCCTTTCCCGGGCTCTCGTTAAAGAAGGTGTATGCCGAATCGCTCAGGTCTATGTATGCACCGAACGAAGTCGATGGGGAGTCCTTCACGGCACAATTGACACAGGGACGACTATCGCTCAAGTCTTCGCTAGAGTTAGAGGTGATATCGAGAACAACGAAGTTGTTTTTATTCGAATGCGATCCCAACAATTCTTCTTGGGTATCGTCTTGAGATGGATTAATAAAGTCTATCTCAAGTTCTTTTATCCAATTAAGAATTAAATCTTCTAATTGAAATAATTCATCAAGAAGCATTTCTCCTAGAAGGTTCGATTGAGAGCATTCGAGGGAGAGATAAGGATTATTTTTACTTTCACCCCTCTTAAGGCTACAGGAAAACAATGGGTCTATATAATGGGGCTTATAATTTAGAAAATAACATTCTAAATCTTTATGGGGGCCACCACATATTTGACACCACGTACCATAAGAGGGCCGATAGTAAAAAAAATCAGTATCACTCATGTTTGTGTCAGAAATTACCAACCGTCGGGATCTTACGGTTCTGTTTTCAGTAACTGAAACTTGGGCACGGGGCGTGTTGAGTGGGCACGACCCCGTGTTCAGCCACTGTCTGACTTAAAACAGGATTGCCAGTACCAAAGATTGGGCACGGGACGTGTTCAGCGGGCACGGCCCGTGCAGAGTTCTGCAGAAGCTGAAAATTTATAAGAAATTCTAAAAAAAAAGAAAGATAAGAAAAAAACGATTAGGCCGTTGATTCCTAACTTTCTTAAAATCCCTGTGTCCCTGGCAACGGCGCGAAAAACTTGATGTGCGTGTGGTGGTATATGTTTTTATGTATATTTTTAGCCCTTTTTACACGTTAGTCAAGTTTTAAATTTATAAAACACGATATTTTACTAACACCAAACACACATATGGGCAAGTGCACCCATCGTGAGCGTAGTATAGTGTTGGCAAGATACCGAGGTCGTCTAAGGACACAAGAGCTTTTAGTACCGGTTTATCCTCAACATCTAATCAAATAAAAAGTTTAGAAAAAAGGTTTTAAACTAGAAAATAAAAACTAAAAATGCTGAAAATAAAAAATTAAAACAGATAGAAAAGATGAATCACTTGGATCCGACTCGCATTTAGTGTAACCTTTGATTATTTTCGCACTTTTGCACTTTTTAAGAGATTATCTTAGTTATAGTAGTAGGCCCCTCTTTTGAAGGTGACGTTACCCTCAGCCCAGTAGTTTAAGTCAGCAAGGATACAATCCTAAAGGGTTGGATTATTGAAAGATAATTAATTAAGTTATTAATGTGTAATGTGGTAGGCCCCTCTTTTGAAGGTGACGTTACCCTCGGCTAAGTAGTTTGAGTCAGCAGGGATACAATCCTAAGTAGCCGGGTTAAAGTTTTAATAGTAGTTTACATATGAGGTGGTCAAGGAGTTCGGACCCCCGCCATCCAATTCCAGTAGGTATTAAAGGAGGTTCTACTAAAGTTGACCCAGGTCCTTGCAGGATCTATACATTGAACAAGGCAAGACTCTTACCAAACCATTCCCTTAACCCCCGACCAGGTAGCCAACATATCTCCATATAGACCGTGGAGATATGAATGGTGAAAATCTTTTATTTTATATAGACAGTAAAATAATGCCAAGACACCACGGACAAAATGATAAGGAAGACTCACCTTCAACATAAGAAACTAGTTATTAAAGTCATTAATACATAACCAAATAAAAAGTGTGAAAAGATTAAAAATAAAAAGTATTACACTAAACACTTGTCTTCACCAAGTGATGTAAGAGACTTAGGCAAACATGGCCTTTGATTGTCAAGAACTCTTACGATCAATCTTGGATCCCAAGACTACTCACACACTCTATGATGGATGATGGTGGTGGATGTGGGTTGTGATGGTGGTGGTGGGTGGGTGAAGTGTGAGAGAGGTGGTTTGCCAAGGGATGGTTTGCAAATGAGCCAAGCACCCCTATTTATAGCCTGCACAGAAGCACAGACACGGCCCTGTGTCCATTGGGCACGGCCCCGTGTCCACCCATCTTCTCTTTCTTCATTAATTGTAGTTTGTCTGCATTAGTTGACCACGCCCCCATGTCCGCTAGGCACGACCCCGTGTGCAGAAGCGTATTTGTACTATCAAGATTTTCCTAGATTCTGCGAATCTTAGAGTTGACCACGACCCCGTGTCCGCTGGGCATGCCCCCGTGGTGGGTGATAGAAGCTTCTACAACTTTGTCTTTTATGCAGACACTTGGGCACGCCCCCGTGCTCACTGAGCACAGGGCGTGTTCAGCCTTCTGTTCTCTTGCTTTTGCTTAGGAGGATGCTGTTGGGGGGTCGGGCATGCCATGTTTATTCCTTTTCTCATATTTATGTTAGATTTAGCTGTGTTTTTGCTTCTTTTGTTCATTTGAGCTCATTTAATCCTGAAAATACAAAAGGAAGACAAAAACACACTTTTTCCAACATTAGTACTAAAAAAAGGTTAGTTTTATGCCACATTTGATGTAATTTATATGTTGCATTTTGCACACATCAGGGTATGTTCTCATTAACAGGTGATTGAGAAGAACTGATTTGTGTATGGGCTAAATCAAGTGCATCCAACAAGGGTTTTATTGTGGGTGGAATTTGAGCAGTGAGGATATGGGTAGAAAGATAATTTGCCCCGGGAGGTGGGCTGTGGATGATGGAATCAAGTGATTCCAGAGCATCATAACGTGGTGTCCCTGTACTTACAACCTTATCTTTTTGAGAAGATGCAGGAGGAGTTTTATGCTCAGGTTGAGGTCTTTCTTCCAACTGCTGTGAGGAAGTAGCAGCAGTGGTTATTGGTGACTTTTGTGTTGTCACAGGTATAACCTCTAGGACCTCATCTTCTAGAGTTACCTTTTTAGTGGGTTTGGGAGGCTTTTGGATATTTTTCTTTTTGGGCTTTTTGGTGGTTTTAGGTGTGGGTTTCACAGCAGTGGTTGTGCTGCTGTGATCACCATGAGCAGTGGGCTCAACAGCAGGTGCCTGAGGAGCAGGTGTTGCTGCTAAAGTCTGCTCAGGAACCTCTGTTTGTGTTTTGGAAGATTTTGACAGCCTTGTGAAGGTTTCAGAGGTTAGGCTGTTTATTTGAAAAGGATTTCCTCGGATAAGCACATGAGCATTATCCTTTGAAAATTTCTTTTGAAAATAAAAACTTAAAAACCTTGGAAATAACAAAAATGATTTTTTATTGACATTTTTAACAAGATCATTGAAGATCTCTTGGGAATAGTTAAAATTTTCTTCATTTAATATAGCATAGCCCAGGTATTGGATCTTCAATGGAATCTCATTGAAAGCAGTGGTTTTATTTGACACACACATTAGGAGGGTATGAAATAAAAACCTTGTGGCAGGTGGAAAACTGCCTTTTTGTAAAGTATCTTTTTTCATTTCTTCTTCATACCCTCTTTCAATGAAATCAATTTGATACTCTGTTTTTGGCAAAGAGGTTTTACCTGTAAGATCATCGAGTTCAAATACCTCCGAAATGGTTTGAGGTGTGATGGTGATTGAAATACCCTTTATTGATGAAGTAATGGCTAAGGGCTTTTTATCCTTAGTGTCAAGTTTAGCATTTTTCCAAAATTCTTGTTGGGTATCCAGGTAAATCGGAGCATCACAGGTCAACAAAGTTTTGTACTTTGAAGACGACAGAGCATCAATTACAGAGTTGAAGGTTGTGGTATGACTTGGTTTTTCAAGTAAACCCAAGTAATTATGAGGAGTTTTGAATGGAAGAGCCATGATTGAACGAAGATGATTAAGAACGAATGAAGAAGATGAGTGATTTGAGAGAGAATTTGGGAGAAACTGCTTTGAGAAAGGAATTTTGAATTCGATTCGACGGTGAAAACCCTGTTTAGGATTTTGATCAGGGTTTTATAGGTGGAAAAAGTGTATGCTGATGTGGCAGCGGTTACAAAAGATCTGACGGCCAAGTACTACCCACGTGACATCCTCTGATGAATAATGGATGACGGTTGTTAGGAAACCACTGATGGAGCAATATCAGTGGTTTACAACGGTTACAATGGAAACAGTGGTTGATTTTTAACTATCAGTGGATAGCCTATCAGTGGATTAAAACACTGATGTGTGATCAACAGTGATTAACAAGGAAATGAAGGAACAGAGGTTGATCTCAGCAGTGGACAATATTCAACAGAGCAGATGTTTGAACCAAAAAGAGTGGTTATGGCAGACTTTTAAGGATTAATGAAAATTTTCATTTTTAGTTATTTTTAAGGATGGATTTTTGATTTTCTGAAAACATTTTAATGCTTTTATTCATAGAAAAACATGATTCTGCCTGTTATTCCATGTTTAGCATGCCATTCCTAGAGATCAAGCTTTCAAAGGTAGATGTGTCCAAAGCTTTTGTTAGCACATCTGCCAGCTGATATTTAGTTGGAACATGGTGTAGAGAAATCAAAACTTTTTCATAGCAATCCCTCATAAAGTGACGTCTGATATCAATGTACTTGGTGGTTGAATGAGAAACTGGATTTTTGATGATATTTTCTGCTGCCTGACTGTCCAACATGAGAGGTGTCTTTAAGGCAGTGATACCAAAATCCAGAAGTTGATTTTGAAGCCGTAGCAGTTGGGCTGTACACCTTGCAGCAGCTATATACTCTGCCTCAGCAGTGGATGTTGAAACACCCGCTTGCTTTTTGCTTTGCCAAGACACTAAGCAACTGCCTAGGAATGGGGACCCTCCTGAAGTGGACTTCCTTGTTGTGTTGCATCCAGCAAAGTCACTATCTGGGAAACCTGAAAGCTTGATATTTCCATCAGCTGGATACCAGATACCAAGTGTGGGAGCACCTTTAAGGTATCTGAATATCCTTTTTACAGCAATAAGGTTTGACTTTCTAGGGGCTGATTGGGATTTTGCACAAACACATGTTGCAAACATGACGTCTGGCCTAGATGCAGTCAGGTACAATAAAGACCCAATCATGCTTCTATAAAGAGTTTGATCAACCAAATCACCCTTTTCATCAGACATGACTATTTTTGTGGTTGCTATGGGTGTACTACATGGCTTGCAATCATCCATCTCAAATTTCTTTAAAAGTTCTTTGGCATACTTGCCTTGATGGATGAAAGTACCATTTTGTAGTTGCTTTACTTGGAGACCAAGAAAGCACTGAAGTTCACGCATTGCACTCATCTCAAACTCAGCTGTCATGAGTTGTCTGAACTCTTCACGCATTTTAGAACATGTGCTTCCAAAAATGATGTCATCCACATAAATCCGGACAATCATCAAGTCTTTCCCTCTCCATTTGAAAATCAATGTTTTATCAATTTTACCTCTTGTGAAACCAATGGAAAGAAGAAAGGTGGAAATAGTTTCATACCAGGCTCTAGGTGCTTGTTTTAAGCCATACAAAGCTTTATTTAGCTTGTAAACATGATTTGGATTAAATGGATCCTCAAAGCTTGGAGGTTGACAAACATATACCTCTTCTTGAATTTTACCATAGAGGAATGCACATTTAATGTCCATTTGAAACACCTTTATGTTGTGGCTGATAGCAAAGGCCAGGAATAATCTGATAGCTTCTAATCTTGCTACAGGGGCAAAAATTTCATCATAGTCAATGCCCTCTTCCTGTCTGAACCCTTGAACCACTAGCCTTGCTTTATTCTTGACAATAATACCCCTTTCATCAGTTTTATTTTTGAAGACCCACTCTGTGCCAATAGGACTCACACCCTCTAGCAGTGGTACAAGTTCCCATACTTGTTGTCTTTTAAACTGTTGGAGCTCCTCTTGCATGGCTTCTACCCAACTGTTGTCTTTTAGTGCCTCTTGGTACTTGACTGGCTGATGGAGAGATAGAAAACCAGCAAAAAGACAGATGTTTTGGGATTGGCTTCTTGTGAGCACCCCTTCACTGATGTTGCCAATGATTTGGTCAGGTGGATGAGACTTCAAGAAGATTAGATCTCCTATGTATGGAACAATGGCATTTAATGGTGAGGGATGTAGATGTGAATCATCTGAGCTAACAACTGTTGGTGACTTTGATGATCCAACAATGTCTTGGAATCGAGGTGGAGGAATAGGTGGAATTGGTGTGAAAACACGTTGACATTTATCCACTGTTTGATGGCTTTTATCAACAGTGTCTGATGATGTGTAAGCAGGGGTTAATGGGCTACTATGGTCAACAACTGTTGAGGTAGCAGTGGATGAGCTTTGATAGTTGTTTTGATCATCTGCTGCTCTGGCAATGGATATGAAGGTTTGTTGTGGAAGGATCACTTCTGTGACAACTGTGTTCTGTAATCATCGCATACTGTAAAACAATGTCAGTTATCAATAAAACAATGTGCTTTGGTGTTATTATATGTGTTTTGGTGTTATTATATGTGCAATTGTGTTTAATGATTTTACAATTTGATTCGATTCCGATTTCAAACTTTAAATCACTTTCTGGAAGGTTATACGCAAACTGGTGCTTAAACGCAATCAGTTTAACGCAACGTACACTCCGGAACTATGACGTAAGCCAAACGTACCCTAAATATCCTTTACATAACTTAGAAATAAGTTTCGAAGGATTCGGTATGGCAAAAACATGTTTATTTGAACTAAAGAACTATTTACGACAAAACTGCGAAACGAACGTTAGTGACCGCTCGTATAATTTCTGAATCCTGAAAATTTATTTTTAAAACGCTTAAAAACGTTATTTTTAATCAGGTCCGTGTTGAAAAATAAATTAAAACGCTTAAAAACGTTATTTTTCAAGTTTAAGTGCGTACCGAGTGTTTCTACGCGACACAGTGCTTCTACTGCAAAACGCAGACAACGCAGCCAGTCTCGGCAACTGAAATTTATTTCAGTAATATTTTGGCGAGATTATTCTTATAGAATAATAAAAATAATTTAGAACGCCATAAACCGGGATTTAAACGCTAGATAAAATACCCGGTACCCGGTTAAACACCTACTTCTATCTTATTTATCAACAAAATTACACTTCACCCCCCTCCCCCTTTCAAATTTTGGTCACCTCTTGTGGACCCCATCATATATTTTGTCCAGATTTTCGAAGATTTAAATTTATGTTTCTTGGATTGCTTTTGATTTCTTGCTTGTGGAAGTGAGAAAATTATGCATAAGTATGGCTACCTCTTACAACACATCATTTCATACCTTACACCCCTCACTTCACTCACTCTCTCTCTCTCTCATTTCGGTTCCCCCATAACCGAACCCATCACCACCCTAAACAACCATCATCTTCTTCAATCTCAAGTCCATTCAAAGCTTCAAAGTTGATCCATGGAGGTTGTATCTTGAAGGGCTTTCAAAGGAGCTTTATTCTAGTCTTCTTCACCATCTTTTCTTCATCTTTGCACTAGAGAATCATCCCTAGCTATAAGCTAGTAGTAAGCTCTTGTTTAACCTTTAATCATCTCATTTTATGGCTAAAATTTGTAGTATGATGCTTATGTTAAACACCAAAGAACAAGAACTTAAAGTTCAAACCTAAAAGCTTTACATCAAGATCATGAGATGAAAGGTGATGATACATGATGAATCTGAGTTAAATGAAATATAACTTGCTGTAAATAACTTATGACCAGTTGTTAATCGTTGTTCGAAAGTTATGGTGATCGTATGTATGCGTCTTAGTAACATTTAAGCTGGAAACAACCTGCTGATTTACATTTCCAGCCGACTTCAACTGGCTGTAACCGGACCATAACAGATCGAAAAACTGATTTTCTGAAGCCTAAATTGTGTATTTTTGAAAAACTGATCAAATGGCACTAGAATCGTAATTTTTCGAGGTCGTTTACTATTTTTAAAGACCCATTTTGTAACAGCAGATAAAGCTGAGTTTTCACTGCAGTAAATGGGTGATATGTTTTTAGTTATAACTTGAAATCTATGTTAAACCAGCTCATAAAATTTATAATGTAGATGATCACTGATGTCGCCGTGATCCTCCAACTGGAATTTCGTGAATCAGACTTACGATAAATTTTAGATGAATTATTTCGTAGACTGCAATCAGAAAGTAACAAATCTGATCGCAGTCCGGTAAACGATTTTCTATAAAATACTGATAATGAATTGGACCCCGATATGTTTACACAATAATATTTGGCTCATGTGAGACACTCTGTAAAAATTTGGAAATTTTTGGAATAAGTTAACCATTTTATTTAAATGTCCGAAAACAGTCCAGTTTCATATATATTAAAACAGAGATGACATAAGTAGTATTTTGCATGTCAAAGTGTGGGTTTTTGATTATTAAAATCATTCTTATTTAATTCAGGGCGGATAAACAATTTGAGGGATTGTGTTAACATTTAAAAACGCACCCGAAGGTGAGTACATAGATCCCCTCTTTTTAATAATTTCGATTGTTTTGGGGTGATTCATATGTATCAAAACGATTTCGATATTTTAACGATGGTTTCAAAACGATTGAGATGGTTTATACTAAACTAATAACGATTTTGATAATTTCAACGAGATTGTTGGTTGTAATTACATAACGAATGACATTCATTAATTTCGGCCAAACCGACCAGTATTAGGTTATGGTACCATAGGATCCGACAAATCCCGTTATCAGACTGGACCCATGGTGACTGAATCTGATGATTGTTAACTTACCCTTTGGTGGTTAGTTAATACGAGAACGAGTGGAACGATGAACAAGTCACAAAGGTTTGAATGTTATTAGCTAGACGACCAAAAGTAGTTTTCACAATTAAAACGAGAACGATTGGGAATGAGAACGATATTATACGATTGTACGATTTTTGAACTATTATGAACGATTTAAACAAATGAACGATGATCTATAACGAGAACGAGTTAAACAATGTCACACAACGATGTTTACGAAACTATATAAACCATACGAGTTTTATTACGAGAACGATTTACGATTTGGTTTACGAAAACAAATGTTTTGGGTTAAGATTCATGGCATCGAGGTTTATAAATTATAACCAAACTATTTTGATTTGGTTATTCATTTTACGATACAAACATTTTACAAAACAAGGTTTTCTAATGTCGATTAACGAAGTTGTACGAGTTATTTCGACATGCAAACGAGCCATGAATCAGACACTCTCACAAAACCTATGTACTCGCCAGCATTTCTTGCTGACTTTGTTTTTACATATGTTTCAGGTGAAGTTGCTTAATGTTGATTGCGAATAGGATGCATGCTCACTTAGGACCGGAGGAGGCCTTAGTGATTTAATAATGATAATAGTCTATGTTTGATTTGCTTGTTTAACTCTAAGACAATGTTTAATATTTAATAAGACGAAACTCTTTGTATCCATGGTTTGAAACAATAATTCTGTTACAACACTCCCCCACGTTTCCGCCACGGTTTGTTGTTTTACGTGGTCGGGGTGTGACAGAAGAGTTGGTATCAGAGCCAATGGTTATAGGGAATTAGGTTGTTAGTAATGTTTTGACCTAGACTATAACTTTCTAGGACCCCAACGCAAGTTTATTTGCGTTTAGAATTTTTTTTTAAAAAAACAAAATCCGAATCTACTTCGAAAATTGATCATCCATTCTAGGATGATTGATTACTAGGTTTTGAACCCTCTGTTATAAGGTTTTGCACCCTACCAGTTTGACTCATTTTTGGCTTAGTGCCTTTTGAGTTTTCAAAATCTCGTCAAAGTTTGGGTCTAAATAATGTGAACACGTGCAAACTGGAAGAGTGGATGCCTGTACCCTGAGTTTTCTGTCTAAGGCTAGAGTGTTCGTACAAATCCACATAATCGGACCAGTCACTCTTACCTGGGAACTCTTGGGGTGAGTGTTCACTTATAGGCGAGCATGTCTTCGCGATACATTATTCTGATTCATTACTTTGATTAGTCACTGCGTGTCATTTGTTTGTTCGAGGTAACGAACAAATGATCGCGTTCCTTATGTTTCGTCAATATTTTCAATACCTCTTTTGTTTTTCCTAATTGTCGACCTCACTCGTTTCTCATATTTCCCTTGTTAGACAATGCCTCCTCGACGTGATGCACAATCTTTTACTGCTGAAGAACTCGCAACCCTTGTCACTCAGCAAATGGCTGCTGTGCTTCCAGGCGTGGTGGCCCAAATCCATGAGCTATACAACAACAATAATAACAATGCACAATGTAATTTCAAGAGTTTTAATTCTGCAAAGCCGCTGAAGTTTTATGGGTCACAAGGAGCATCTGCACTCCTTTAATGGTTTGAAAGTATCAGGAACACATTCAGACATGTGCAATGTTCGAATGGGCGTAAGGTTGAATTTGCATCAAGTGTGTTTGAGAAGCGTGCTCTTACATGGTGGAACGGAGTGATGCGCGATAGGGGTGCCGAAGTGGCATTGGCACAGACATGGGAAGAGCTTCGAGCTCTCATGATGAGAGAGTTTTGTCCCCGTCACGAAATTCGAGCTTTGGAACGAGAGTTTGACGATCTAAAACAAGATGGGGGAGAACACCGTGCGTACACGGATCGATTTGAGGAGCTCAGTCTTTTGTGTCCTGCTATGGTTACCCCGTTGGAGAAAGCGATAGAGAGGTATATCGATGGTTTACCCGATTCCATACAGGATATTGTGACTGGCGTTAATCCTGCTACTGTTCGTCAAGCGATCGAGTTATCTGCTACCCAGACTGAGTCGCAAGTCAGGAAGGGTAAACTTACCTGCAAGGGTGATAAGAGGAAGTCAACTGATTCTGCTAAGGACAAGAAGAAGGGTAAGGGTAAAGAAGGTGAGTCATCGAAGAAGTCAAGAAAGCGAAAGGGTGCTCAGAACTTTGCAGTAACTGCACAAAATGCTCAGAACCCTCAGAACCTACCAGCTCAACAGCCTACGAAGAAAGCATATGCTGGTACCGCACCTCATTGTGCTCGCTGCAACGGTCATCATGTTGCACAACAAGCTTGTAGGCAATGCACAACGTGTGGTAAACTTGGGCATCTGGCCAACGTCTGTCGATTAGGTCAAAATCAACCTGCTCAGGTTCAAGCCCCAGTTCATGGGAATGCTGCTAGATTTCCACTGGGTTCATGCTTCAATTGTGCAGAGTATGGTCACTTCCTCAACAACTGTCCGAGGTTGGCAAATGCGAATGCAAATCCGAACGTGAATGTCAATGTCAATGCGAATGCGAATCCCGCTCGTGGACGAGTATTCAATCTAAATGCAAACGAGGCATGAGTTGACAACCTCGTCGTCAATGGTACGTTTCTTGTTAACAATCGACCTGCATCCATTCTTTTTGATTCTGGTGCCGATAGAAGTTTTGTTTCGCTATCTTTTGAACCTTTGCTTGCGATACCTAGAACTAAACTGAGGAAACCCTTATCTGTCGAAGTGGCTACTGGTAAACCTCTTGTCCTCGATTCTGTTATCCGTGATTGTCAGTTAAACCTTGATAACCATATTTTTCCCATTGACCTCACGCCGATGCAACTTGGAAGTTTCGATATTATCTTGGGGATGGATTGGTTAACCAAACATCATGCTGAAGTGGTTTATTTCGATAAGATTGTTCGTATTCCTCTTCCGTCTGGCGATATTCTGGAAGTTCGTGGCGAGAAGCCATCAGGTGGTTTGAAGCTTATGTCGTGTATAAAGGCCCAGAGTTACTTGCGAAAAGGATATGTTGCTTTCCTGGCACATGTCATCGAGGAGAAAGGCAAGAGCAAGAGTATTCAGGATATTCCGATTGTTTGGGATTATCCATAGGTGTTTCCTGATGAACTGCCTGGTTTGCCTCCAGTTCGTCAAGTCGAGTTTCATATTGACCTTGTACCTAATGCCAACCCGATTGCGAAAGCTCCTTATCGTCTTGCACCTTCAGAGATGCAAGAGTTATCGAAACAACTTCAAGAGTTGTCTGACAAAGGATTCATCCGTCCGAGCTTTTCGCCTTGGGGAGCTCCTGTCCTCTTTGTGAAAAAGAAAGATGGATCTTTTCGAATGTGTATCGATTATCGTGAGCTTAATCAGCTTACCATCAAGAATCGATATCCCCTACCTAGAATTGATGATATCTTCGACCAGCTGCAAGGTGCTTCATGCTTTTCCAAGATCGATTTGCGATCTGGGTATCATCAACTTCGCGTGTTCGAAGAAGATATTCCCAAAACTGCTTTCCGAACAAGATATGGGCATTACGAGTTCACTGTCATGCCTTTTGGTTTGACGAATGCCCCAGCTATCTTCATGGACTTAATGAATAGGGTTTGTAAACCTTATTTAGATAAGTTCATCATTGTGTTCATCGACGATATTCTCATTTATTCAAAGTCTCTAGTAGAGCACGAGCAACACCTTCGTTTAACATTGGAACTCCTAAAGAAGGAACAACTTTTTGCTAAATTCTCCAAGTGTGAATTCTAGCTTAAAGAAGTTCAGTTCTTGGGTCATATTGTCAATGAGCAGGGTATTCATGTAGACCCATCCAAGATTGTTGCAATTAAGGATTGGAATACACCGACGACACCTACAGAAGTTCGTTCTTTTCTTGGTCTTGCTGGTTATTATCAACGGTTTATTTCTAATTTCTCGAAGATCGCGATTCCACTCACTGCTTTGACGCAGAAGAATAAGTCTTTTGAGTGGGGACCTAAGCAAGAAGAAGCGTTCCAAACGCTGAAACGAAAGCTCTGTGATGCTCCTGTTTTATCTCTACCTGAGGGAAACGATGATTTTGTTGTCTATTGTGACGCGTCGAATCTAGGACTTGGTTGCATTCTTATGCAACGTGGTAAAGTCATAGCTTATGCGTCTAGACAGTTGAAAATTCACGAGAAGAACTATACGACTCATGATCTTGAGTTAGGGGCTGTAGTTTTTGTGCTTAAAATCTGGAGCCACTACCTCTATGGAACGAAGTGTGTGGTTTTCACAGACCACAAAAGTCTCCAGCATATTCTCAATCAGAAGGAGCTGAACATGAGGCAACGACGTTGGGTTGAACTCGTAAACGATTATGATTGCGAGATCCGCTACCATCCTGGTAAGGCGAATGTTGTAGCCGATGCGCTTAGTCGAAAGGAACGAGTCAAGCTTCATTCTGTTCGAACTCTATCTGATATTCAATCTCATGTCCTTCAAGCTCAACGATCTTGTGTGATCAAAGACTTATTGAAATATGAGCTACCACTTCAACTTGAGCTTAAACTGTAGGATCGTTTTCAGACCCGAACGAGTCGATCAGAAGAGTTTATCTCAACACGAAAGGCGGAAACAGACGTGTAGAGTTCAATTCAGCTAGATTTACACATTAAACTGTTGTATGATTGATTTGATAACAATTTACAACCTGACAACACTTCGGCAGCACTTCGTTGCTCTGACCGGAAAGTTACAAATGAACTAGACAAGTGAGGTATTTATAGTTGAAGCTATTCCGTTTGAAAGTGGCATGACATGCTTCAAACGGAATGGCACTCCTCAAACGGAATTAGCTCAATCACATCTAAAACCTACCCTATTTCTCGTATAATGCGCCCTGATCTAACAAATCTAATGTAAGACTCGATACAAGACGAAGTCGACAGACGTATGCACTAACAGACTCCCCCTCGGATGTTGACGAGTCTTAAGTGTCGAGTCTTCAACATCTTCAGTCTTTATCAATCTTTGAGCTTCCAGAATCTCTATCTGGCTCTTCTTAAGCATCGACAGGCTCCCCTCGAACAATCTTTCCTCGGATGTTGACTACAATTTGACTTTCACAGAATCAGGATCATGACCTGGCTCTATTCTCAGACTTCAGAATCCAGGCTATCCTGCACATCCTCAACCCAAAAGTAAATTTTCACAAATTTAACATTTTACAAAATTTATACAACCAAACTCTGCTTCAAATTTATTCAGGATGATTTAACAATGTTAATAACTGATGAACCACATGTAGATAAAAATTCAAAATCTTTTCTCATTTATACACACACTCCCCCTCACCACATGCTCATCATGTTTAGCACTTTGGAATTTTGAAAATCAGTTCTCCAACATCAGTTGTCGAAAATCTTTTTGGATTTTTCAAAATTTATGCTAAAACACACTGAAATCTTTTTGGATTTTTTAAATGAAATGAAATGCAGTAAAGAAATATTTACAAACAATATTTTTGTGAGTTTGTGTAAGAGGATCATATCAGTTTTTGACAAGTCACAAGTACCGTTGAGCTTAGTTACACATTAAGAATTAAACAATTCACTTAGATTGCCGATATACTAATCCACTTAAATTTTCACACAAATTTCAACTGATTCAGGAAATGAATTAGGTGTATTAAGGACTTAAACTCATTCATGTGTCCCACCTCTTGAATATACTCCCGTATCCAGATCCCAATATTCAGTCTTATAGGTGAGTATACCACAGATGATATCTGTAAAGGGATTAAATTGCGAGACCGTGAGAGCTCAGGTCAGAACTTCCTTTCAGCAGAGAGATGACGGTTCGACTTTAGGTGGGTCCCCTTTAGAGGATCTTTTTTACAACAGCATTGATTAGCAATTTTATTGTCTCATCATTTTATGCTGAGGGCGGCGCTATATTTCAAGCAAGCAGTAAAGTATTCTCCGGGGACTAGGCCATTGCTTCCGCAAAATCAGAAGTCCCGGGATAATACCCCAGATATCACTGAGCATAAAGACCTAGTATCTCAGAAAGAGGGACCTTTCAAACAATATTTCAGGGGTTACCTATATATCCAAGTAGTGTTCCCCACGAAATAAGCAATTTTGAATTTAAGTTTATATCCCGAAAAAGCTTACTAAATGTGTAAAAACCTATCGGCATATATGGCACTCTTCAAATGGAATGGCACTCCTCAAACGGAATTAGCTCAATCACATCTAAAACCTACCCTATTTCTCGTATAATAATCCCTGATCTAACAATTTCAATGTAAGACTCGATACAAGACGAAGTCGACAGACGCATGCACCAACATAAACTTGAAAGGAAAGACGATGGTTTACTCTATTTTGAGGATCGTTTGTGGATTCTGAATCAGGACGATCTTCGCACCTTAGTAATGGACGAATCTCACAAGTCTCGATATTCTATCCATCCTGGTGCTGATAAAATGTACAAGGATCTTCGTACTCAGTATTGGTGGCCTGGTATGAAGAAGGATGTTGCCTTGTATGTATCGAAATGCCTAACTTGTCTCAAAATCAAGGATGAACATCAACGACCTTCTGGTTTGCTTGTACAACCAGAGATACCGGTTTGGAAGTGGGAGAACATTGCAATGGATCTCATCACTATATTACCGCGCACGTCTAAAGGTCATGATGCTATTGGGGTCGTAGTTGATCGTTTAACGAAATCTGCTCACTTCTTACCAATCCGTGAGGATTTCTCTGCTGAAAAGCTTGCCAAGATCTATGTAGACGAGATTGTATCACGACATGGTGTTCCTTTAGATATCATTTCCGATCGTGATGCTCGATTTTCATCCCATTTTTGGAAGACCATGCAATCTGCTTTGGGAACCCAACTAAATTTAAGCACTGCTTATCATCCCCAAACAGATGGTCAATCTGAGAGGACGATTCAAACTTTGGAGGATATGCTTAGAGCATGCGTGATAGAATTTGTTGGTAATTGGGATTCTCATCTGCCATTGATCGAGTTCTCTTACAACAACAGTTATCATGCTAGCATTAAGATGGCACCATTCAAAGCTCTCTACGGTCGAAAATGTCGTTCTCCTGTCTGTTGGAATGAGATCGGTGAAGCTCAGCTTACTGGACCTGAGCTCATTCTGGAAACGACAGACAAAATCAAGAAAATCCGCGATAATCTTGTGACCGCTAGAAGCCGTCAAAAGAGTTATGCAGATTTGGGACGCAAGCCCATGGAATTTCAAATCGGAGACCGTGTCCTTCTCAAGGTTTCGCCTTGGAAGGGAGTGGTAAGATTTGGAAAGAAAGGAAAACTTGCACCGCGATATGTTGGACTATTTAAGATTGTCGAAAGAATTGGAAAGGTTGCCTATCGACTAGAGCTACCTCCAGAGCTAGGAAATGTTCATCCGACTTTTCACGTGTCCAATTTGCGAAAGTGTTTAGCGGACACTGATCTTCACATTCCTCTCGACGAGATTCAAATTGATGAAATGATGCACTTTGTCGAGAAACATGTGGAGATAGTGGAACGTACATACAAACAGCTGAAGAACAAACAGATTCATTTGGTCAAAGTTCGCTGGGAATCCAAACGTGGGCCCGAGTTTACTTGGGAACGTAAGGACCAGATGCAGATGAAATATCCTCATTTTTTTTCACAAGATTCATCTAAATAAAATTTCAGGATGAAATTTCCTAAAGTAGGGGAGACTGTGACAACTGTGTTCTGTAATCATCGCATACTGTAAAACAATGTCAGTTATCAATAAAACAATGAACTTTGGTGTTATTATATGTGTTTTGGTGTTATTATATGTGCAATTGCGTTTAATGATTTTACAATTTGATTCGATTCCGATTTCAAGCTTTAAATCACTTTCTGGAAGGTTATACGCAAACTGGTGCTTAAACGCAATCAGTTTAACGCAACGTACACTCCGGAACTGTGACGTAAGACAAACGTACCCTAAATATCCTTTACGTAACTTAGAAATAAGTTTCGAAGGATTCGGTATGGCAAAAACATGTTTATTTGAACTAAAGAACTATTAACGACAAAACTGCGAAACGAACGTTAGTGACCGCCCGGATAATTTCTGAATCCTGAAAATATTCTGTTATGATTAAAAATTTATTTTTAATCAGGTTCGTGTTGAAAAATAAATTAAAACGCTTAAAAACGTTATTTTTCAAGTTTAAGCGCGTACCGAGTGTTTCTGCGCGACACAGTGCTTCTACTGCAAAACGCAGACAACGCAGCCAGTCTCGGCAACTGAAATTTATTTCAGTAATATTTTGGCGAGATTATTCTTATAGAATAATAAAAATAATTTAGAACGCCATAAACCGGGATTTAAACGCTAGATAAAATACCCGGTACCCGGTTAAACACCTACTTCTATCTTATTTATCAACAAAATTACACTTCACCCCCTCCCCCCTTTCAAATTTTGGTCACCTCTTGTGGACCCCATCATATATTTTGTCTAGATTTTCCAAGATTTAAATTGATGTTTCTTGGATTGCTTTTGATTTCTTGCTTGTGGAAGTGAGAAAATTATGCATAAGTATGGCTACCTCTTACAACACATCATTTCATACCTTACACCCCTCACTTCACTCACTCTCTCTCTCATTTCGGTTCCCCCATAACCGAACCCATCACCACCCTAAACAACCATCATCTTTTTCAATCTCAAGTCCATTCAAAGCTTCAAAGTTGATCCATGGAGGTTGTATCTTGAAGGGCTTTCAAAGGAGCTTTATTCTAGTCTTCTTCACCATCTTTTCTTCATCTTTGCACTAGAGAATCATCCCTAGCTATAAGCTAGTAGTAAGCTCTTGTTTAACCTTTGATCATCTCATTTTATGGCTAAAATTTGTAGTATGATGCTTATGTTAAACACCAAAGAACAAGAACTTAAAGTTTAAACCTAAAAGCTTTACATCAAGATCATGAGATGAAAGGTGATGATACATGATGAATCTGAGTTAAATGAAATATAACTTGCTATAAATAACTTATGACCAGTTGTTAATCTTTGTTCGAAAGTTATGGTGATCGTATGTATGCGTCTTAGTAACATTTAAGCTGGAAACAGCCTGCTGATTTACATTTCCAGCCGACTTCAACTGGCTGTAACTGGACCATAACAGATCAAAAAACTGATTTTCTGAAGCCTAAATTGTGTATTTTCGAAAAACTGATCAAATGGAACTGGAATCGTAATTTTTCGAGGTCGTTTACTATTTTTAGAGACCCATTTTGTAACAGTAGCTAAAGCTGAGTTTTCACTGCAGTAAATGGGTGATATGTTTTTAGTTATAACATGAAATCTATGTTAAACCAGCTCATAAAATTTGTACTGTAGATGATCACTGATGTCTCCGTGATCCTCCAACTGGAATTTCGTGAATCGGACTTACGATAAATTTTAGATGAATTATTTCGTAGACTGCAATCAGAAAGTAACAAATCTGATCGCAGTCCGGTAAACGATTTTCTATAAAATACTGATAATGAATTGGATCCCGATACTCTTACACAATGATATTTGGCTCGTGTGAGACACTCTGTAAAAATTTGGGAATTTTTGGAATAAGTTAACCATTTTATTTAAATGTCCGAAAACAGTCCAGTTTCATATATATATTAAAACAGAGATGACATAAGTAGTATTTTGCATGTCAAAGTGTGGGTTTTTTATTATTAAAATCATTCTTATTTAATTTAGGGCGGATAAACAATTTAAGGGATTGTGTTAACATTTAAAAACGCACCCGAAGGTGAGTACATAAATCCCCTCTTTTTAATAATTTCGATTGTTTTGGGGTGATTTATATGTATCAAAACGATTTCGATATTTTAACGATGGTTTCAAAACGATTGAGATGGTTTATACTAAACTAATAACGATTTCAATAATGTGAACGAGCTTGTTGGTTGTAATTACATAACGAATGACATTCATTAATTTCGGCCAAACCGACCAGTATTAGGTTATGGTACCATAGGATCCGACAAATCCCGTTATCAGACTGGACCCATGGTTATGTGTGGGTTAAGTGGGTAACGACTGTATCTGATGATTGTTAACTTACCCTTTGGTGGTTTGTTAATACGAGAACGAGTGGAACGATGAACGAGTCACAAAGGTTTGAATGTTATTAGCGAGACGACCAAAAGTAGTTTTCACAATTAAAACAAGAACGATTGGGAACGAGAACGATATTAAACAATTGTACAATTTTTGAACTATTATGAACGATTTAAACAAATGAACGATGATCTATAACGATAACGAGTTAAACGATGTCACACAACGATGTTTACGAAACTATATAAACCATACGAGTTTTATTACGAGAACGATTTACGATTTGGTTTACGAAAACAAATGTTTTGGGTTAAGATTCATGGCATCGAGGTTTATAAATTATAACCAAACTGTTTTGATTTGGTTATTCATTTTACGATACAAACATTTTACAAAACAAGGTTTTCTAATGTCGATTAACGAAGTTGTACGAGTTATTTCGACATGCAAACGAGCCATGAATCTTACACTCTCACAAAACCTATGTACTCGCCAGCATTTCTTGCTGACTTTGTTTTTACATATGTTTCAGGTGAAGTTGCTTAATGTTGATTGTGAATAGGATGCATGCTCACTTAGGACCGGACGAGGCCTTAGTGATTTAATAATGATAATAGTCTATGTTTGATTTGCTTGTTTAACTCTAAGATAATGTTTAATATTTAATAAGACGAAACTCTTTGTATCCATGGTTTGAAACAATAATTCTGTTACAACACTCCCCGATGTTTCCGCCACGGTTTGTTGTTTTACGTTGTCGGGGTGTGACAACTTCATATCCATTGTCTGATGGAGGATTTTCTGATGGACCTGCACTGTTAGTCTTGACAGAAACATTTTCAAAAGTAAATTTATCAAGATCAAACAATTCTGCATGGATTGCAGGGATTGCAAGGATTTTTATTGAAGAAAGTTCATTGAACTTCACATTCAAAGTCTCTTCCACTGTTTTGGTCCTTGTGTTAAACACTTTGTAGGCCTTAGCAGTGGTTGAGTATCCCAAATGATATCCACTGTCTACTTTGGCTGCAAATTTTGAAATTGAGTCCTTTAAATTCAAAATAAAGCATGGGCAGCCAAATACTTTAAAGTATGAGATCAGTGGTTTCATTTTATACAGAAGTTCATAGGCAGTCTTTTGATGCTTGGGGTTGATTGAAACTCTGTTATGGACATAACAAGCAGTGTTTACTGCCTCTGCCTAAAAAGTTAATGGCAAACCTAAATCAGCAAGCATGGTTCTGGCAGCCTCAATCAGTGTCCTGTTCTTTCTCTCAACAACCCCATTTTGCTCTGGTGTCCTTGGAATGCTGTACTGCCTTACAATTCCTTTTGACACACAAAACTCATCCAACTCCCTATTTCTGAACTCTGTGCCATTGTCACTCCAGAACACTTTTACTGGCAAGTCAAACTGCTTTTCAACCTGTTTGACAAAGTCTTGCAGAATGCCTGCAGTCTCATCTTTGGAATGTAAGAAATAAGTCCATGTAAACCTAGAAAAGTCATCTATAATTACTAAACAATATCTTTTCTTTTAAGACTCATGACTTTTACTGGGCCAAACAGATCCATGTGCAGCATTTGCAGGCACTTGGTTGTTTTGGACTCTTCAATGGACTTAAATGAGCTTTTATGTTGTTTTCCTTTTAAATAAGAAACACAATGCTCAGGACAGGTGAACAGTTTTTGAGGTAGACCTCTTACTAACCCCTGTTTTGACAAAGCAGTGACTGTCTTGAGATTTGTGTGCCCCAATCTCCTGTGCCAAAGTTCTGTCTCTTTGTTAGAGGCAGCTGAGAACAGACAGGCATTAGTCCTGGGGCTCTCTTTTGACAAATCAACTACATAAACATTGCCACTCCTTTGAGCAACAAGTTGGGTTTTTCCATTTTTTTATTATTTCTTCAATCTTTTTAACCGTTTCTGGTCCAACAATCCTACAACAATCCTTAGTGAAGAATGAGCCATAGCCCTTATCACTCATTTGTGAGACACTAAGGAGATTGAATTTTAGATTGTCTATTAGATTGACATTTTCAAACTTAACATTACCAGACTGAACTGTACCAGACCCCCATCACCTTCCCTTTACAATTATTACCAAAGGATATATCACCCCCTCCATGAGTTTTGAAATCTTTGAGTAAGGCTCTACATCCAGTCATGTGCCTGGAGCCTCCACTCTCTAGATACCAAAGACTATCTAAGCATGCAGAAGCTCCCTGCACATCAAGTAAAAGGTTAGTCCATGAGGGTCTCCAGTGCCAATAAGGCGTTGGATGGGGTCTCAACAGTGTCTGTGTTAAGTTCAGGTGGATGGACAGTGGTTAGCTTAGGTGTTTGAACAACTTTGGAACTGTTTTTCTCGAACCACTGTTGGGGATCCTGCCCTATCAGCTGCTGGTACCCAAAGGGATTCCTGTTCACTCTTTGTTTAGAAGGCTTTTTGTAAGCCTCATAAACATGTGGGGCCCTAGGGTATGGTGGTTGACCTTTAGCTCTTCGGTATTGGTTTGCATGGGGTGCATCAGTCACCTACTTCTCTTTTAACAGAGGTTTGGTTCAGCTGTTTTGTAACAGCTGTTTGAACTGGCACAAACAGTGGTTGGTTCTTGACAGATGGTTTTGATGAACTCATTGGTATTTTTGAAATGTACTCTTCCTTTTTTACCTCAAAGGATTTCAAGTAAACACACTGCTGAGTAGAATGGTTTGTTTTACCACAGATGGTGCAGCTGTTTGTAGGCACAATGGTACTTGTTTTGTTAAGATCATAGGATTTTAAATGAAAACAATCTTTGGCCAAGTGATTTTTCTTTTCACAAAAGTCACAAAACAAGTTTTTAATCTTTTCTCTTTCCTTCCTCTTTTCAGATTCCTTTGCAACAGAGTTTTGAACTACTATTGGGATGTCTTTAAGAGGAATGACCTTGGCCTTTGGAGCTTTTACACCATCTATAGTTGTCAAATCAATTGGTTTGAAGTTTTCAAGGATGTCACACTCATCAGACCATGTGGGTTTGAATTGGTATTTCTCAATCTCCTCAAAAGTTGAGGACCCCACAGATCTTTCCAAAGTGATCTTGTTACCAAGTTTATCAGTTATTTTAACCTCTTGGCCATCCTTGTTTGTGGGTATTATTTCAACAGAGGTTTGAACGGATTCATTTGCAGCAGTGTTTTCAATTTGATCATGTTTTCTAAAACCTACACCAAATTTTACATTGCTTTTGATCTGTTTTTCAAGCATAACTTCATAACCTTTGCAGGATTCCACTCATTTTTCACAAGTGATTTGGGTGGATTCCAACTCCTTTTTGCAGGCTTGATATTTTTCTATCATAGTCTGGAGTTGGTCCTTGGTTATGCTATGTTCTTGTTTGAGACTGCAGATTTCATTTTCCTTTTCAGCCAATTTGATTTTTAGTTCTTTTAAAGACTTTTCAAATTGAACTTCATCATTTAACACTCTATCCCTAAGGTTTTCATTCATCTCTTTAATGTTAGCAAATGCTATGATGAATTTGTCTGAACACAGATTTTTAAGAACCTGAGGTGATACCTTAGTTGCAGCCATCATGGCACAATCACAAACATGCTCTTTCTCATCAGCCACCTTCTCTTCCTTTTCAACATGTTTCTTCTCTTCTTCTTCAGACCAGGGGTCAGACAGAAGTTCCAACAGGGGTTCTGAATTTTCTCCTAACAGTATTTCACCAGCAACAGCAGTAACCACTGCTTCAGCAATTTCATCCACTGTTTCAGCATTTGACTGTCCTTCTTCAGCTTCCAGCCCTTCTGGTATTGACTCCAATGCTACAAAAAAAAATTCATCACTAGGAATAGCATCATTAGCATATAGAGCAAAATTTTCATCGCCTAGTTCATCAGGTAAGCTACTCCAGTTAACAAAGCCTTGGGTGAAAAAGCTTTGCTGATCTGGTTGTACCAATGTTGGTGTAGCTTGTTGAGGCACAACTGGTTGCACCTGAACCTGAGGGACAGGGGCTTGGACATACTGAATTTGAGGAACACTGGTTTGGACATACTACACAGGAACATGGGTTCCAGGTTTTGCATAGTGAGCAGTGTTCACATGGGCAGCAGGGGTGTAATGGGAATACTGCACAGTGCTTTGGTTATTTTGTGGTCTTGAACTAGGGTGAGTGATAATAGGTCCATTGGTTTGACTCCTACATTCCCTAGCAAAGTGACCTTACCTGTTGCACTTGTAGCATTTGATTTTTGACTTATCCAACCCTACTTTTAGATTCCTATGCAACCCTGGGAATTTTCTCCCTATCCTTTTGTAAAACTTGCTGGTTCTAACACTCAGCAGTGCAAGTTGGTGTAATATGTCCATTTCCTCTAAGTCAGTTGGATCAAAATGTTGAAGATCAATGAGTTCAAAGCATAGATTGTCAGAGTTTTGGCTTTCTCCATTTGCTGTGAATGCATAATTGGATGAGTGAGGATCAGAGTTGAAGTTTCCACCAGCAGTTATGTCAATAAAGTGATCATAACTCTGATCCTTTCTACTGCCAGAGTCTTCCTGATCCAAAAGAGTTGTGTTACCAAATGAGTAGTCATCTGCAACTTTTCCAGACTCTTGCAACTTCTTTTTCTGGTTTAACTCCCTTTCATATCTCAGGAATCTACCATGAAGTTGGGTTAGGGTCAGATCTTTGAACCCAACTGAATTTCTGGTCACAAAAGCAATTGTATCCCATTTTTCAGGCAGTGACATAAGAAACCTGCTATTTTGTGTTGAATTAGCAAATTCAACATTAACAAGTCTTAGCTCACTAATGAGACAACTGAATCGCTCAAACTGTTGTGTTAGTGATTCACCCTTAATGTGACAAAAGGTTTGTGACAACTATGCTTGTAATCATTGTATAAACCTTAAACAATTCAAGTATCAATAAAACAATGTTATTTGATCCCAATGTTTGTTTATTTATGTTTGACATTTTGCACGTTTTGATTTTTGTTCGATTTCAAACTCTATATCGCATTCTTGAAAGTTATACGCAAACTGGTGCGTAAACATAATCAGTTTAACGCGACAAACACTCCGGAACATCAACATATGCTTAACATACCTTAAATAACCTTTACATAACTTAGAAAAAAGTTTTGAAGGCTTTGGTATGGCAAAATCAAGTTTATTCGCTTACAGGGACTATTTTCAACAAACTGCGAAAGTATGCCGATTCGTATAGTAACGAACATTCCGGAACATGACCATAAGTTAAACATACCATAAATATCCTTTACATAGCTTAGAAATAGGCTTTGAGGGGTTCGGTGTGCTAAAATAAACTTTTTTGGTCAATCAGGGACTAAAAGCGTCAAAAAGTGCATAGGTTTGCATTTACGCGCATATCTTACGTTCTGAACTTATCCGGACATCCAAATTTTTTTTGTAATCATTAAAATATTATATTTTAGTGAGTGGAATGCTAAAACTTCATTCATTTCGCAATTTGGATCGTTTTTGCGTCCGTTACGATTTTTATCGTAATTAACCAAACAACATAACCGTACAGCCAAACGAACCGACATCCGTAACATTCTAAGCATATTTCAAGTTCCCTATGTTTTAACATCCTTATGGAGCTTAAAAATGGGTTTGACGGGTGTTAGAAGTGCCAAAACGCATCAAAAATCAAGTTTTGAGTCACAGGGGCATGTTCTGCCAATTTATGAAAGTTACTGCCAGCAAACAAGAGCCATACGGACCGTATGGAGGTGCTTACAGTCCGTAAGCCTTCACCAGATCAGCAGATTTCATTTTCTGCAAAACCCAGCTGCTCCTTTGTTTTGCACATGGTTTCTTTCATTCTATGAGCTGGTTTTGGACTCCCCTAGTTTACTAAATCAGTGGGCACACATGGAGGGCCAAGATTGAAGCTCGAATTCCAAGAAACGATCCTAACGGTTGTGGGAATTCTATAAGTAGCCTTGGTTTTCACTTGTTCATTTACTCATTCAAGTTCTTTGATCATCATCTGCTTATTTGGGGCTATCCCTTCTGGTTGAAGGCCCCAATCTTCTGGTTTTCTTTATTCTTGATCAAGCTTGGACCCTTTGTAAGTCTCCTTCATGCTTGATTATGCATTTCAAGCATGAAAGTTAAACAGAGTTCGACTTTCTGCTTTGATCAGTCAATGGTCTACACGAAGTTCGTTTGAACTTCGCAACGTGAGAGTAATCACGATGGTCATAGTCCCTTGTGACTATACCTTCTAATTACCACGTTGATTAGGCGTAGTGACGAGTCATAGTTTCGGTCAAAATGCGTATTCATGCGTATTTTGCAACCAAACTATTCTTGGGTATCAAAACCCATTGTTTTGATATCAAAATTGTTTTC
Organism: Helianthus tuberosus; assembly: GCA_030545235.1. NCBI lineage: Eukaryota > Viridiplantae > Streptophyta > Magnoliopsida > Asterales > Asteraceae > Helianthus > Helianthus tuberosus. The sequence continues at coordinate 77,846,963 of CM060408.1, forward strand.
TAACTTAGTTAAACATGTTTTAACATGTTTAACTCGTCACTTTTAGTTTAGTGCTTAGGGTCGTAAGATAAGCGGTCTAAACAACCGCTTAGACTTTCAAACCCGACCCATTTAGTCGTTCATTAGGATCCGACCAAACATATATTGTGACCATGGTTGTATAGGGAATAACCTTCCAAGGTTATACCTTATGGTCACTTAGTTTAGTTAGTTGTATGATAGGAAGTTATATGCCTTAGGAAAAATGACCAAAATGCCCTTTTTGTGCATAACTTCATTTTAAGCATATGTAACTTAACTTTTGCCATATAAACTAATTATTAGACATGTTAAGGCATATAATACTTGTCATAGGACTAGTTAGGCTACTCGTTTGCGCTTTTGCGCAAATGACGCGTTAAAGTAGCATAAGCTACCTAAACGGGTCATAAGCACTTAGGATAGGTTCCGTTTTAGGATAGGTTCCGTTTTAGAATGTAGGCTTTGTTAAACCATGTCACATTGTAACATCCTTACCATTATTTAACGATTTCCGTACGATAATCAACAGTAAAATGGGTAATTAAGTATATCCATTCATATAAAAATGTGGGTTTATTAAAACTTTTACAAATAAAAGTTATACAACATAATCCGATTAGGTTCATTGTTAAAAGAACGTAGTAGCAATGTGCGGAAGCTCAAATCTTGAACGTGTTTAGTTCTTTGTTGAACTTGATCGTCCCCCGGTACAAGAATTTTACCTGCAACTCATAAAACATGAGTTAGATTAGTCATAGGTGGCTTAAAACGTATATAAATGGGTTCGCAATGCATAAACGATTTAATAAACAATTTTTCGCGTAACTGGCACCCCGTCGCGTCGCGCGACGGCCTAAGGCTTTCCCTTTCGTGCGGCGCGACGCCTTAATTTATCCAGAATGTTGCTGCTTGTTGCTGCATTTGCCCAGCTCCGATTTCGATAGGAATTCTAACTTCAAAGCTTCATAACTTTTGATCGAGATGTCCGTTTTACACGATTCTTTTTCCTACGCGTTCGTAATTTAATTCTCCATCTCATGGAGTAAAAATCCGATATCTGAATTCACAAAATCTTAGAATTCAAGCTCTTGGCTTGAAATTCAATTTTAACAGTTTTGACCCGTTCGTGATTTTATCAAACAAACTTGTTTATTTCCTTTAAAATACCATGGACATCATGTTATATCCGTTTACCAATATTTAAGGTTCAAATTACAGGTTTCTTATGCAATCTTAACCCGTTTTACATATTTACTCATTTTGACCCATTTAGAACGATTTTCATGCATTTAAGCATCAAACTCGCACTTCTCTTTCTACCCTTCATATTCCCATTTTTAATTAGCCTCTTATATTTTACCATAACTATTTTGTGGTGGATTTAACATAATGAACCATTATTTAAATCTTACCCTTGGGATAGTCATTCTACGTAATTGACCCGTTCTTAGGCATATGACCCTCAAGGTTTATACTTACAACTCTTACATACTTCTAAGAGTTACATAATCATAATATTAGTATCTAAACGACCTCTAAGGGTCGTTTGCCTGATTTACCTATCAAGGGCATTTTGGTCAACTTATTTCCTCCTTTTACGACAAAGGTCCTTTGTTATGGTATTTGACCAACTTTGCATTTTTTAACTATAAATCTATATATATGCATACCTGGCTCGAGTCAACCTATAGACCCGTTTTATACCTCGCGTTAATTAACCAATATTCTGTGGCATATCAATTATCCAAATTGTTATTCGCTCCTGTTACATACGACTTGACAACCACATTAGTTGATATTGTCAAATGGTGTTATCATCACCATTTCACCCGTTTGGACTATAAGACCAAACATTTACATAAATTAGAATGAAAACATGGTTTTTAATTTCCAATTCACCCATCCGACCCTTTTTGGATTTTTACCACCAGATCCTTTTTCTCTTAGTTTCTTTTCTCATTATTAATTACACTATAAGGTAATCTTAACGAAAATTCATAAATTCTTAGTCATACTATGACTAAATTACTGTTTCGCCCCATTTACCATAAACCATGGTTTTCATCATTCTTATTTATTCCGACTTGTATGGATCGCGTCTGAACCTTTATTTCGGATATTACTTTAGTCGCATTATAGTCTATAAAATGAACACGTGTCCTACAAAAAGGGTGTAAGTTTTACTTACTTCTCGTCTGATTAGGCCCTTCCCGCGTACTTGATCAGTTTGACCCGCTTCCTTTCAAAGCTTCCGCCTAGCTTGTCAAGCGTCAAACTATCATATAATTTCCACAAGGTGGTTAGATTAGTCATTCAAGATCATGACCTTCACACCTTATGAATTTTTTTCACTGCTTTTCTTATTGAATCCTATCATAGGTCTGTTTGACTTTTTAAAAGTCAAATCACCAATTGACAAATATGAATGCACTATCAAGTTCACAAGACTCAATTAGGCACATTATCAATATTTAGTGAGCGTCCTCTTTTGAGACGCCGAATTAGCTAACAGGTTATCCACTTCATACCTCAAGTAATAATAAATCAACATATAATTTCATTTATTATAGGCGTATACACACTTCAACCATCATAATCATGACTTTAACTCTTATGTCAAGACCCACTTCTTAATCACTTATGAACTCTTAACAAATTCTCTAATTTGTTCAAGTAGTTCATTCATACGAGTTAGCATGATGTTTATAAACACCAATACCACATCAATTTCATCAAATCATCAAAACCCACTTAGCTCATACTTGATTAGTTGACTAATCACTAGTTTATGGCACAATTCTACAAGTTTGCATCTAGGGTTTGTTCATAGACTTATTCTCACATCAATATCACTATAACATTCAATATTTATACAAGAATTTCATTCATGCATGTTTATCACAAATTCAAAATATCACCAAACATCAAAATTCAACATACCTTGTGATCCTCTAAGCTTGGTGATCACGATTTTATTAAAAGCCCTAATTTCCGGCTCGATTTCTCTTTGATTTTGTTGAACTTTTGAGTGTTTAGGGTTTTTGAACAGAACCGCTTCTCTTCTCCTGATGATATACGACCAAACACACATTCATGTGTGTGTTTTGGTGTTTATTTCTTTTAATTAGACACAATCTTTCATATTTGCTCCCCTTTAGTCCCTTTAGTTTCAAAGGTTATTAAAAAGGGTTACCAATTTCAAGTTCCTTTATTATTTTAACAACACTCATTTAACTAGGTTGATATTCCTAGTTACTTAGTGGGTTCGGGGAAGTTATAACCCGTTTTTGTTTTAAGTTCCGTTAGCTCGGGCCTTCTTATAAACTTTATTTCCCTCAAAAGGATTTGTTCATCTTTTATTTAATATTAGGTTTATTTATTTAAATCCTAATATTTACCGGGTTAATTTTTACCACTAACGGTGCTTTACCCGTCTTTTAGTATTAACGGGGTTTGATTACCAAACCCGTTTTTGGGGTGTTACACACATGAGTTCCAATACTCATTTGGTTTACAAGACCTCATTCTATCCGATCTTCCGATTTAGGTCTGTTGGTTAACATAGTTACTTATATTAGGTGCCGATTGATTTCCGTAATCCTTCTAGTATTGCTTGGTTGTTATTTCAAGACTTCTAAACATTCTCAAGTGAGTACACAGACCCCTCTTTTACTGTTTTCAAATATTTTAGGGTGAAACACATGTGCCTACTTGTTACTTTCGTGCTTTTCATGCTTTTATAACATATGCTTGCTATGTTCATGTAGTACACGTATAGTACATGTTTTCATCCATGTTTTTGCTATGTATGTTTAATTAACATGCTAGCACATTGATTTCATAAACACATTTGTTTCATATGTTCATTTCAGCATATGTACACATTGATTTACATCACATTCTTGCTATGTATGTTCATTTTTTTAACATACTTAGTACATTGTTTTCACATAACATGCTTACATTTGGTATGACATTTGGTTTGTTTAAATGGGACAAAAATACATTCATTAACATTGATCACACCGCTTGGTAGTAAGTAGTGGTACCGTAGGATCTGACAAATCCCGTTTCTGGCTTCCTAGGTTTGTTTGGAAGTAGGAAATGACTGAATCCGATATACATAAATTTTGATAAACCTTTAATTTGTTTAAAGGTTTGTCTCCACAGTCGCAAGGCTTGAATGTATGCGTTTTAACAATACCGCATAGATGTTTGTATCAGTAAAGCATGCATTTATTTTACAAAACATAACTTTGATTTAAACTATGATTTATTTCAATACATTGTTTTGTGCATTTTACCTATGGTTTTAGCTGACACATTTCACTTTCCATACATAACATTTGATTACACATTACAAGATTTACATTTGACAATAGACATTGTTTACACATAAACACTTTAACATTGGTTTAAACAAGACATTTTGGTGGTTTGTTTGGATAAGTGAATTAAATAACGAGGCGTGTGTAATATGATAAAAGTATGGTGGATACGCCGCTGGTACTTCTTATATATAAGTGCTTTTATGATATTACACATCGTAGCGCTATTTAAATCATTTCAATTTGGATATATTACATTCTCACAAAACATTGTTTTGTAAATAACATATTTTATACAAACTCATTTTACTTAGGTATTCATTTAACCATGCATCTTTCTTTTATATCATCTGGTTTCTTATTGATTTTCGTATGATTTATAATAGAAAACAATTTTCGAGATTCATGACTAACTTTCGTTAAACATTTCTTTAAACTTACAAGTCATGAATCCCATCTTAACAAAACCTATGTATCTCACATGCATTTTTATGCTAACGTACCTATTTTCATATGTGTTTTCAGGAGCAGATGTATAGGTTTGATCAGGATACAATAGGGCGGACTTGGGCCTTAGTGGCATAAAAGAAGCAAGATTAGTTTAAATTATGTTAAGTACTCTTTGTTTCTTTCGCTTTAAGACAATATAACCGCTTTGTTTATAAATAAAACAAAACTTTAAATACCATGGTTGTGAAACAATAATTCTGCCACTCCACTCCCCAATGTTTCCGCCACGGTTTGTTGTTTTACACGGTCGAGGTGTGACAAGGTTTCATACTGTTGATGAAAAATTTCCCTATTATTTTCAATCACTTCTTCAGTCCCCCCAAACTGTTCCTTCAGTGCATCCCACAATTCCTTGGCACTGTTATAGTGTAACAGCCCAACATAAATTTCATTTGGTAGTGTGGATGCAACGATGCTGAATGCCTTGGCATCTAGTTCAATTTTCTGAAAATCCTGGTCCATAGTTCTCAATTTTCTTACGAACAAAGACCTTTAGATCCTCAGCACTCGGCACCATTGGAACATGTGGTCCAAAGATAACCGACTTCCAACATCCGGTATTCTGTTGAGCAAGGATGTGACCCATCCTTCTCTGCCAGATGTTGTATTCAGATCTCTTCAACATGGGTGGTTTGAAGAGTGAGCCTATGTTATTGTTAACATCTTGTGATTGTGACGTCATCCTGGTTGTTTTACAGGTACTGAATAATCAACTTTGTTTGTGATTATACCTTACTCTGTTTTTCAACAAAACGAACAATTATAAGTATCAACGATTATGAGCTGAACTTTTACGTCAAAATGATTGTTAGATCAAATTTGGTTGTCCTAGCTCTGATACCAATTGTTAGGATCTAAGTTTCTTATGATTGTGTTTTGTTTGATAATTATGAATATGAATCAGTATAAGTGCAGCGGAATTAAAATGGAAACAAACTTTCAACACACAATCAAATGGAAGAATTGCTTTCAACACACATATTTGTCATGAAATCGAATGATTATATTTATCACAATGATTCAATTACACTTGCATGCATGCAATACAATCTCCCCATCAGCCTGAGCTCACAGATAGTTTGTTCGTACAGAATGACTTGTGAAGAAAGAGCTAATAGAACAGTACAGGGTACTGTTCTATTTATAGTACAGAACAAACCACTATGGCATCTTTGCTGATGTCACCATGATAGTGACATCTAACCTCCTAACAAACTCAAACTACTGACCTATTACAACCACTGATTACAAACAACTGATTACAATATACAAAGCATAAACAAAACAACTGATCCTTCATTTCACTGCTTAGGCTCCAGCAGTGCTTTGGTCTTCAGCAGTACTTGAGACATAATAGTTGATTGAGCATCAACACTTAGTCTTCATTAGTATTTTGGGTCAACAGTAGTTAAGAAGGGCAGTACTTGAATCCATCAGATGTTAGACACACTGTCAAGGGGAAAGATCAAATACAAACATCTGCTTATTGTGAACCCACTGTTTTGATCCAGTTTTGGCTTTAATCAACTGTTCCTCTGTAGGGTTCAATCCCACCGGGGGCCTGTTAGTACAAGACCTGACACAACAGTTAATGAGGAAGAGAGAGAGAGAGAGAGAGAGATGGCCACGGGGAAGTGCCAAACGGGCACAGCCCATGTTGAGAGTCTGTCTTCAGTTATAGATAGTGGTGCTTGGTCCATTCCAATCTATCCCTTGGCAAACCACTTCTCTCACACTTACCACCACTCCACCACCACTAAAACACCGTCATCCACCACCATCATCCATCTTCCATCATTTAGAGTGTGTAGTAGTCTCGGGATCCAAGATCGATCGTAAAAGTTCTCGTCAAATAAAGGGCATGCTTGGCTAAACTCTTACATCACTTGGTGAAGACAAATATTTTATGTATTACTTTTTGATTTCCAATCTTTGGCTCCTTTTAAATTGGGTATGTAATAGTGACTTTAATAACTAGTTTTTTACATAGAAGGAGAATTTATCTAACGATTCTTCATATGTTGTTGATTCACATATTCGTGTCTTTACGGTCTATATAAAGTGTGTTAACTACTTGAAAGGGGGTTAGAAGGGTGGATGGGTAATTCTATGTCTCATTCAGTGTATAGATCCTGTGAGAACCTGGTTTAAGCTTAGTACTACTCCGTGGATTGGCCGGGAATGACTGGTCCAATTGAGAGTAAGAAACCGCTTGAATCCCTTATCTATAAACTACTATTAAAACTTTAAACCAACCCTGCGAGGACTGTATCCCTGCTGACTCAGAACAAAGGGTTGAGGGTAACGCTGCCTGGAAGGGGGCCTACCAGTTTTCGTATTAATAACTTACTTAATTATCTTTCAATAATCTGACCTTGCGGGACTGTATCCTTGTTGACTCAGACCAATAGGTTGAGGGTAATGCTGCCTGGAAGGGGGACGACTACTATAATTTAAAGATAATCTCTTAAAATGCCCAAAGTGCGAAAATCATCAAAAGGATACATAAAAGAGGAGTTGGAACTAAGTGATTTCTTCTTGTCAATTTGTTTTTCCTTATATTTTATTTTTTCTTTTTAGTTTATCTTTATATAGCTTTAAAAACCTTTTCTTCAAAGTTTGGTTAGATTAGACGTTAACGATAAGCCGATATTAAAAGCTTTTGTGTCCTTGGACGACCTCGGTATATTGCCATCACTATACTACGTCCGCGACGGGTGCACTTGCCCTAACGTGTTTGTAGAGTGATAATAGTATATTGTGTTTTATAAATTTAAAACTTAAATTCGTGAGTAAAAAGAGTTAAAATATATCTTAAAAACATATACACTCGGACGCACGTCAAGTTTTTGGCGCCGTTGCCGAGGACACGAGAATTTTAAGAAAGCTTAAAATTAACGGCCTAGTCATTTTTATCTTTTCTTTTTAATTTTTCTTTTTTTTCTATCAATTTTCTACTTTCTGCAGGAATAACACGGGGCCGTTTTTTATCAACACGGGCCGTGTTAAATCTACAGTATCCGTGAAGAGCTGTTTTCTTGTTACTAGATCAGAGACACGAGGCTGTGTTACAGGAGCACGGGGCCGTGTAATGGGAACTTGAAAACAGAAACTTTTTCTATACAAGCACGGGCCATGCTACATTAGCACGGGGCCATGCTAAACTTCTGATCAGACATTCTTTTTGTTTTTGTTCGCAGAAAATCACATAATTCTGTAAAATTCCGAGGAGATACAGTTTGGTGCATGACCTCCACCTCCGACAAAGACATAAAAGTACCGCTTGATGAACCCAAGCGCTATTTGAGAAAAAGACTTCAAGCCAAAAACCGAAAAAAAGCCTCGACCCAAAACCCCCTATGGCGGATCAACACACTCTCATGGATTACCTACAGCCTACGGTCGGTAATCTTGGAGCCGCTATTAACCCTCCAAATGTCTATGCTAATAACTTTGAGCTTCGACCACACTTAATACAAATGCTCCAAAATTCCGCCACTTTCCCTGGCCTATCGGATGAAGATCCGCATTTACATATTACCAACTTTTTGGAAATATGTGACACCTTCCGGATTAACAGAGCCTCCAGCAATGTTGTTTGGCTCCGTATGTTCCTTTTTTCCCTCAAATACCGAGCAAAAGCTTGGTTAAACACACTCCCAAGTGGATCCGTACACACTTGGGATGAACTTGCCCAAAGTTTTCTCCACAAATATTTCCCTCCCGCTAAAACCGCAAAACTCATGACTGAGATTAACACCTACTCTCAAGAAGATGGGGAATCCTTGTACGAGACATGGGAAAGGTTCAAGGAGCTATCAAGGAAATGCCCACATCATGGTCTTGAACGATGGCAACAAGTGTCCACTTTCTACAACGTACTCTTGCCACACACAAGGCAAATCCTTGATTCCTGCTCCGGGGGACTCCTTGGGAATCGGCGCCCTGAGGAAATCTATAATCAAATTGAAGAACTTGCTCAAAATAGTTTTCAAAGGCACACTCCTAGGGGCACAAAATCTAAAGCCCTGGGCGCCCACAAAGTGGATGAAACCACTTCTTTGCAAGCCCAAATCGAAGCCTTAACTAATAAAATAAAGAAACTTGAATTGAACAAAACGGCATCGATTATGGCTTGCGAAGGATGCGGCGGACCCCATGAAAACTGGAGTTGTATGAAAGACTAAGAAAATCAAACAAAAGTGGTAAATTACCAAAATAACCGGCCACGACCACCGGGAGCCCCAAGTAACTCTTTCACTCCCAAGTGGCGTAATCATCCCAACTTTAGTTAGAGGGAATCAGGGGGTAATAACTAATAAAGTCAAAAACAACGATCCAACTTTCAACAACAACCATGAAATGAGCAACAAGGTTTCCGACCACAACAACAAGGAAGAAGAGAAAGGCTTGAGGATATTATCACTCGCCTCTTCTCCGAATCCGATAAAAGATACACAGAAAGGTTCCTACAAACTGAAGCAGAAATTAGAAATCAAAGGGCTAGTGTTCAAAATATAGAAAAACAATTATGCTAACTCGCCCAAAATTTTGCCGAGAGACCGCAAGGAGCCTTACCAAGTAACACCGAAACAAACCTAAAAGCCCAAGTAAGCGTAATCAACCTAAGAAGCTGGAAGGTAGGACCCGAGATTGAATCAACACCACAACAACCCGATCAATCCCAACTAAAACACCCATTACCAATAACCAAGAAAATACTCAACCCCAAAATATGGACACAACCAAACCACCCCTGGTCCCTTACCCCGGTCATTTACTTCGACAAAAGACCGACGAGCAATTCACTAAGTTCGTGAGCTTGCTTAAACAACTTCACATCAATCTCCCTTTTGTGGAAGTCCTCACTCAAATGCCAAAATACTCCAAGTTCATGAGAGACTTCCTCACTCATAAAAGAAAGATTGAATCCATTCAACAAGTCACCCTAAGTGAAGAATGCTCGGCGACACTCCTCAACAAGCTCCCCCAAAAGAAGATTGATCCTGGAAGCTTCACCATTCCTTGCTCTATTGGTGGATTACCAATAAGCAATGCACTAGTCGACTTGGGGGCTAGCATTAATCTAATACTGGACTCTATGTTCAACCGACTAGCGTTAGGTAAGCCACATCCTACAAGGATGAGCATACAACTTGCGGATAGATCGGTAAAATACCCTCAAGATGTCATAAAAAACCTGTTGGTAAAGGTCAGAGAATTTGTTTTTCGGCCGACTTTGTTATCTTAGACGTGGAAGAAGGCATCGAATTGGATAAGACTCTAGAAGATTTCGACAGTGGTTACTAGTTGGAACCTCATGGTTGCGAATCGAGACCCTTTTATTTACTACTCGAAACCAAGCATCACACATCAGGGGACTCGAGACCAGCTTGGTTAGGAGTCAAGACCTCTCTGGTTCCGACTGAAGACCTGACTCGGAACCCTGATTTCGAGTATTGACTTAATAGCTCGTGACCTCCTGGTTGCGACTCGAAATCCTGGGATTGCGACTCGAGATCTCTTGTTTTGAGTCGAGACCTCATGGTTTCGACTGACCTGGTCCACTTAGTTATTAGGCTGCTAATTAATTGGCCCACAAAGTTGAATGTTATGTTTTGGGCTAATGTGTTACTGTTACTATTACTGTGCACTGTTCACATGTTGGGCTTAGGCCCACATACCTTGCATCAGCTTGACTTGTATGCTATGTGTTAGATACGTGTAGGATATACGTGAATTATTTGTACACAAAACCTAACCAATACTGGTAACCATAATAGGACGTGGTTGACCAGCAAACTAAACCAAGTAAACTATCTGTCGAGCAAACCGAGGTGAGTTCACAACTTTTACTAAAAGCATGTGTTCCCGGTGGTTGGGAAATAGAACAAACAACGCTATCTCCTTGTGTGGGATACAACCAACATTATCTCCTTGTGTGGGATACAAAACAACTTTTCTCCCTTGTGTGGGAGGCTCAGTTAATTACTATTTATATTAGATGCAACAAGCGTACTAAACAAAACTCTATCACGGAAGTCCCTACTTACTATACCGATTAGTCGCCTGGCCTGGAGAACGGGTTATTAGTTGATAGTGCTATTAGGTCTTACCAACCTCACACCGTACCTGGATAGGATCGAGTGTGAACTAATAGACTCTTGCAAACCGTCAATGATGATAGACATTGACAAACGAGGCAAATTCATGAAATGTGTGGTCACAAAGTATTTGGTATTACGCAGTTTAGTAGCTTACATATGGGATAGCTCCCCATGGCATGATATAAATGAGTAACTTAACTACTTAAACAAGTTTTATGGAATTAAAACTGGACAAACTCGTGAACTCGCCAACTTTATGTTGATACCCTACTACATGCTTTGCAGGTACATAGTGACTTAGGAGCTTGCATCTTGGGGAAGTGTAGTGGTCATCCCAACTCGTGTTGGGTCCTTTTAATAATTAAGAAATGTGAACTTATGTTTGAACCACTTTACTTTTGCTTCTGTTGTTTTCCTTTAAATACCGTTTTGGACTTTAAAACTTTAGACTTAAACTTTAATTGTCAATGATCGTATTGGTTTGGTGAACTATTTTACTGTTATTATAATTGTTCAATATGAATATGATTGGTGGCTGGATCCTGGTCAGTCACACGGCTCGCGGTAGTACTCTGCATGTGGAATGTGAGGGTGTGACATGTAGACTTCTCGACCATCATCGGGTTTGCGACCCAGGTTTGATAACGTACCTCACGCAGGTTACCAGCTTTTAGCAACTCGCAGACTTGCTCGTTCATTGCCTTAGTCTTCTCAGACTCAAGGCTACGCTTTATCTGCACCTTTGGTTTAACCGACGAGAAGGTATTCAAGCAGTGCTCTATGATGTCGTGCAGGACGCCAGTCATGTCTGACGGCGTCCAGGAGAAAATATCCATGTTTCGAAAGAGCAGCTGCTTTAAGAACGACCGGATTGTTTCTGATATCGCAGGACCGATGGTCATTGTTTGATCGGGATACTTGCGGTTTAGGATCCATTTCTCCGGCTCTTCGCGCGGAGTGATCTTGCTGGAATTTGTTGGCCGAGCTTCATCTGCTACCATAACGTCTTTCTTCGAATAGATAATCACCACCCCTGTTTCCATCGGGAAACCAATTGCCAAGTGTGGGGTGGACGTTACCATGCTTATCTGACCCTGAGTTTCACTACCGATTAAGACGTCGTGTCTTGACTTGACCGGCATGACCATGAATTTTACATCGGTTGTTCTTGAATGTTTCCTATCGGACAGTGTGATTGGGAAGCTGATCTGACCTTGAGGGAATACTGTTTTGTTACAGAAACCGGACAATGGGTAATCCACTGGTTCCAGGCGCGCTTTGTCTTCAGGGTCGAACTGGTCAAAACATTGCTCATAGATGATGTCAGCTGTGCTTCCGGGGTCGATAAAGACATAATCCGTCTCATAATGGCCGATGATTCCGGTGATAACGATGGGGCATGTAGCGCGAGGCCCCCCGCGCACCACCGGGAAAATCACCTGCTATTCTTGCCACGACTCTTCATATGGGTGTTTGCCCTTGTTCTTTTAGCTTCTTCTTGGTCCGTCGACCATGTGAGTTTCTAAACGGCAGCCCATCATCATTACTTTGTATCTGGCGCGTCTCTTTGCGAATGCTTTTTACCAAGTGCCCGAGCTTGCCACTCTTGAGGGCCTTTTCTATCTCTTGACGAAGGCTGATACAATCATCAGTCAGATGACCCGTGTCTTTGTAGAAATCGCAGTACAAATTAGGGTCTTGTCCCTTTTTGTTTGACATGGGTTTGGGAGCTTTGAAATCGTGGTTTTCCGTCCTAAGAACCTCTTTAGGTGTCTTATTCAATGGACTCCCGTGTTTCTCCCTATTCTCATTCTTTACCGCCTTGCGATACCCAATTCTATCGATCGTGGCGTGCGCATCCTCCTTGTAGCTAGGCCTTTCCTCATAACCGCTGGACTGGTTTGACTTCCAGCCAAGGTTTTTGTTCCTCTTATTACGCCTGCTTGAATCTTGAGCATTGATCCTTTAGTAGTGGTCATCAGAACAATAACTGGACTTGCCTCCAGCCAATGTTTCCTCTGTCTAAGCGACCACCTTGGCTGCTGCCATTAATTTATCCCACTCCTTAGGCATGCCGTCTCTGCCTGTGATAGTTCGGATCAGACTATCACAACGAATTGCCTTTCTGAAATGGGCGCGCATCAAGTCTTCGCTCACGCCCCCGATCAGTAAACACTCCTTGTTAAAGCGAGTGATAAAGTCTTCCAGACCCTCGTTATCGCGTCGCCAAATATTCATGACTTCAGAAGTATAGCACTTGTATCGCCTTTGTTGGCTGAAGTGGGCTAGGAACTTCTCTTGAAAATCGATCCACAATTTAATTCTACATGCGGGGAGGCTGTTAAACCAAGTGCGAGCCACCCCCATAAGTATTTGAACAAAAAAATGGCACCACATGGGCATGGTCCATCCACCTACTACACCAACGCTTGTAAAAAGCTGAATATGATCATCCAGATCGGTTAAGCCATTAAACTTGCTGACAGTTTGTGGAAGTTTGGCTTTTTCTAGAGGAGCCAAAACACTGCTCCAGATGATCTTAGAATGTTCAGCTGCTGCTGCTGGCCTATAGACAACGCTGAAGTCATGCTGTGCCGCTTCGTTGAGCGTTATGCGCGGCCTCGGCTTGTAAGACTCGTGATTCTTCTACAGTCGGTTGAAAACTAATGAGTTAACCTCCTGTTGGTATGTAGAGTCATTCTCATCAGTGTTTCGCTCCCATGCGTCGTTGATGTTACGCGGCCCGAGCCGGCTACTCAACAGATGTTTTTGTTGCACATGTGAGGGAGTTTCATAATAACTGTCAGTTTCACCAAAAGTCTCGCGCGTATCGTGCGCACTCTGCCTTCTTGGTGATGAGGGTCTTTCATGTTGTTGTCTTTGTACGCGCTCTTGAGGAGGCATCTCGTAAGTCACCTACCTTGATGCAGGAGTCACCAATGGAGATAGTTGTGTCTGGGCTTGAAGGACTACTTGCTACGCGTTCAGCTACGCGTAAATGAGATTCAAAGTCGCTTTGCTTTTTGTGTACCAGGAGGCGAGAGTTTCCCCCTCTGGTAGTCCTAGAAGCGTAGACATGCTTGATGGCGCTGGTGTTGACGGACCAGCACCATAACTTGTCAGGTTTACCGTTTGGGTGGTACGAATACCACTTGCGCGGTTGGCCCCGACGTTTGTACCTTGCAAGATGTCTTCCACTGTATCTAATTGAGAGCGTGTGCCAATGGGTGGAAAGGGGATTCCCCGATCAGCCATAGATCGAGAGAAAAAACAGCTCAGAGAAGAAGATGAAAGTGATTGTAAAAAATCGGTGGGCGCCAATGAAGGAACACCAAACTAATCTGGTGATTAGTTTGTGGTTTGTGCCTCGACAAATAAGGTTAATCTTCTTTATCTCGTCCAAGCTGTGATGTGATGATCCTGCAACTAAACACTAAACACACCATTAAGCTCGTTACGAGGAGGGGAATAGGGGGGTTCTCCTCATAACCACCCTCTGTCATGAGAATAAGTATATGCTTTGAGGATATAAGTGTGTGATTAAGAGTGAGAAAGCGAGGAAGTGGAATCCTTAAACCTGTAGATGAGGTTCACTATTTATAGTCGGAGAGGTGTGGGAAGGTGATGGGCTGATGGGCCTTGGGCCTAGAGTCGACAACAAGGAATATTCGTTTTGTCCCCTCTACCATGACCGTTGGTGCTTCTGGGCGAGAGGGAAGCTGGCGCACGATGAATGGATCCATGTGGCCTGACTGTTGTCCTTGTTGTCTCATCTGTCATCAGCGGTTAAGTGGAGATTGTGGAGCAGATGTCGGCGCATGCTGATTGGTGCCACGTATACGTCCTTGTATACATTTTTGTCTCTTGTGCGATTGTTAATCGTTGAGCATGATCGGATACAACATGTTGGACGCTCATTAGTCCACTGCTCTACCACTTGTACCTTTAGTACTTGTCTTAGGATTACCTGCGCTTCTGTTCTCTGCGCGACCATCGGGGATATCCCGTGTAGCCGGTGCAAGGTCCAGGAAGTGAGGCTTTTCATCCAAGGACCCAAGTATGAAATATTGTCTTGTGTTTGCCCTGACCTCCTGCGCGACTTAGGTTACACCTAATTAGCCGGCGCGGGGTTGGGAAAGGTACCAAATTAGTCTGGTAAGTATATTGTCTCGCCCGCGACTTGATTGGTCAGCACATGATTTAGGACCATACCCCTTTATTTATATGTTTCTGAAAGTGGGAAGAAAAAAAGTGGAAAGAAAGGAAAGTAAGGTTTGACTCGTAATTTAAGAAGATAAGGTTGACAAGTTAACCATGTGGCGTCCCCTAATTACTACCATAACCACGACCACCACTACTGTCATCATCGCTACCCTTCATCATGAGTCCTGTTGTAATCGATTGAAACTATGCCACATATCTAGTTGTCATTGCATGTGCCATGTGTCATCGTGCCGTTGGTTTTAAATTCCCATGTAGAACCTTGGGTCCACTTGATTAGGCTTGCAATGTTAAAAATGTGTTTTTTTAAGACAAAGGTTTCTCTAATATGGACTTAAGTGTCTCTCTTCCAGACTTTGATATTGGCGGTTTCTCTAATATGGACACCGCCCCCTCAAAGCCACAAAAAACTTTGGCGAATGCCCTATCTGACAAAATCGCTCGGAGTCTGGGAGAAGCATTTGATTTGTCTCCACGCTAGAAGGCGGTGATTGAGTGCTTGAAAGGCCCCCATGCGCAAGACTTTTTGACTGTTATCCCGATTGAGGGGTTGGGGCAATGCATGTCGGCTGTTGAGTATAGGGCTATCCTCAAATACCGGCTGATGATCCCTATTTATCCAGAAGACGAAACCAGCCCAATCTGCCATAAAGCCTGCATGGATAAATACGGGGAGCATGCTGTTCATTGTAAGGAGCTCCCTGGGTTCAAATATCGGCATGACTGGGTGAGGGATGTTTTAGGGGACATCTTCAGGAGAGCGGGGATTTCTGCCAAGAAGGAGGCCCCTGTGAATTTCCTTACAGATCCCATGGAAGGGAGATCTACATTGAGGCCAGCAGATCTGCTCGTCTTTGGCTGGGCGGGAGGGAAACATGCTTGTGTGGATCTCACAGGAGTCTCCCCCTTAGCTGGTTTAAGGGAAAGCGGGTTTGTAGCAGGACAAGATATAAGGAAAGCGGAATCAAAAAAGGTGGATAAACACGCTAAAGCCTGTGCTGATAACCAACATGCATTTGTCCCCTTCGCCTTCGACACCTTTGGCTCCCTAGCTCCAGAAGCTATCCGTTTGTTGACTAGGGTCCAAAAGGTTGTCCACAGCAGTTGCTCATCAACAGGGGGCAGGGGTTTGTCTTTAATAGGCTAGGGTTTGCTATTCAGAAAGGGGTAGCGGCACAGCTTGTTGCTCGCTTACCTGCGATATCAATGTAACTCGGCTAGTTCATATATATAATTCATTAAAAAAAGGTTACATAACACTACTTCTAAATTATATCAAATTTTACCCTTTGTTAAATCCTGGTCACTCTCCAAGAGACACAGAACCTCTACCACCCACCAAAGTGTGATGGCAAAAATGTGGTTAATTTAGTATGCAATTTACGCGACAAGGGCAGCCTAACATAAGAAACATGTGAAGCTAAGGCTTGGGGCTGATAATTAGGCCCCCAGTTTTTCAATTTTTTTATATATTAAAAAAAAGGAATTGGGCCAAGTATTAGGACTGCAACGTAGAAAACATAGAATAACAAATGAGTTCTAGCGTCAAAGGCAAGATCGAGCAACTTTACTTGGTCGATTATGCATTTACATCGAGACGTGAGAGAATAACTTACACCGATTCTTCTTCTTCCTGATTGTTATGCTTCTTGTTCGATTTCTTCTTGTTTTGAGACTTTATTGAATGTTAATTGTTCTAATGCATGTTACTCTCTGTCAATAACTTAGTTTGTTAATTGTTGATTGATTGAGTTCTTACTTGTTCTAATGTTCTAATTACTGACTTATTTCTTGGTTGTTCTAAGTTTCTAAAGTTCTATTGTACTGTTATTATGTTTTCTCAATTCTAATTTTCTGTTCTAATGTTAATGTGTTCTTGGTAAATTAGAGTGGTAAATGAGGGCACTTCGAGTTTGTCTTGTCTTGTATGTACTAGGAAGGGTTTTGTACTCAAGCGTCACATGAATAAAGTTCCTTCCATAAGTGTGTATTCTCTTTTCATTTAAGATCCGCTAGTTTTGTTGTATAATTAACTAATTATTCAGTTTGTATAAAGCATATGTAACTAATTCGACCAAACCGAACAAAATCCATTATTTGATTAAACCATTATTCGGTTTTAGATAGTGGCCCATACCTTAAGTGTCCTTTGGAGATTGAAAAATCATGGTTAACAAACAGTTACTATAATTTAAAAGTTAAATCAACTAAAATATAAAAATGGCTTGTTAAAAACTAGTACAAGAGTCCGCGCTTCGCGGTGGGTCGTAGGAGGATGTTTGCGAAGATGTATTTTTGACATGATATATCGATGGTATATTATATACCATGTATGCTTTAATTTTAACAACGACAAAATAAGTAATCAACATGGTTAAGTAAACATGTCTAAAGTTTTAAATTAGCTTTAACTATAGTACGGTAAATAAAAAAGGGTTAATGGATTTAAACACCCTCAACTATGGCCATTTGGCCGATCACACTCTCAACTTTGACTTTGGCTTACACGACTCCCAACTTAACACATTGATTGTCATGACACCCCCTCGTTAAATATTCACTAACCAGGTTAGTAAATTTAGCCTATGTGGCAATTTTATTTGATGTGGCATGTATGATGTGTCATTTAAATCTGATGTGGCCAATTATTTTTTTATAGAAATCTATATAATAATTATTATATTTAATAATATATATATATATATATATATATAATATGTGTATCTCTAGTTCTCCCCTCCTGTACATCTCCATCTCCCTC
This sequence comes from Helianthus tuberosus, assembly GCA_030545235.1. Taxonomy (NCBI): domain Eukaryota; kingdom Viridiplantae; phylum Streptophyta; class Magnoliopsida; order Asterales; family Asteraceae; genus Helianthus; species Helianthus tuberosus. The sequence continues at coordinate 77,864,911 of CM060408.1, forward strand.
TCCCTCTCTCCACCAACAACTGCCACCATCAACCATCACCGCCACCACTTCCTCACCTGCTAACATCCACCCCAGATCTTAAACAGCCACACTACAACCGCCCCATCAGCATGTATATAAGCTCCATGTCCGCTCAAAACAGACACACTATATGAATTGTCTCTGGCTAGCGTTGACCCGGACCCAAAGCAAAGCAAAACAGAATCGAACAAGGCTCCACCTCCACCACCGCCATAGGTCGCTTGTGTCTTCACCGTTTAAATGTTCTGCAACAGGAGGGTGTCGGAAGGGGTATATGGCCAGCTGGTTAGTCGGAGTAGAGAGGGAGAACGAGGGGTGTTGTGTGGGGGTTACATCGGAGGATGGAAGCCGGCCGGTAATCGGCTCCGGTCACCAACTACCAGACACGAGAGAGGGGTGCTTGTTTTGAGTGTTTTGCCTGATTTGGGGTTCAATTTAATGATTTGGGGATTGATTTAGGTTTTATAGGTGGGTGGGTGTGGTGGTGATGTAGAGGTGCAGCGGTGGTGGGCGGTGTGGTGGTGAAGGTGGAGCTGTGGTGGTGACGGTGGGTTGCAACTTGAGAAAGGGAGAAAGGGAGGTGGTGGTTGGGGTTCAATTTTTGGATCAGATTTGGGGTTCAATTTTTGGATCAGATTTGAAGGTGGAGCCTGATTTGGGGTTCAATTTTTGGATCAGATTAAAAAAAATAACAATACATATCAGCATGTTATCTCATAAAAACAGGCCATGTCAGCATGCCACCTTGGACAAAATGGCCACGTCAGCAAAAATAACTGACCCAGTTAGTGTTTATTTAACGACGGGGTGACACAGCAACCCATGTGTTAAGTTGGGAGTGGTGTGAGCCAAAGTCAAAGTTGAGAGTGCTATCGGCCAAATGACAATAGTTGAGGGTGTTTAAATCCATTAACCCAATAAAAAAAATTAAATAGACCAATAGAATTTAATCTAAACCACAATAAAAAAAAAGCAAGCAACACGATTAAGAAAACTTAGGTCTAATTATAATATGTTAAATAAACAATAATTAAAAAAAGAATTAAATTTATAAAAAGATAAAAGAACAAAATAACTTTATTAAACGTGTGTTGTATAATAACCCTATTAAAGTTTGTGGGTAGAAATGCAAATCGTTTATAGAAAAAAAAGAATTTCTGAGGTAGTGGTGGAATGGTTGGGAAAAAACTTGGTGTTACTTGTGACTCATGTTCGACTCTCACTCTCTCTATTATTTTATGCGGCATCTAGGTGAAGGGGCGAATACGGTGGCGTTGTTTCGTCTTGGATGCGAGGTGATGTTTTATCGATTATTCCACTGTCGTGCCTTTGGGCAGGTGGAGTTTGGGTTTCCGCGCATCTGAGAGAGCCAAGGGGCTGGCGGCGGTCAAGTAGTCGACCTTGACCACATCGCCCGGTATTACCGTGGTTGACAAATCGTTCCTTGTCGTTAAAAAAAACAACCCAGACTATTCTTTTTAAATGTTGAGCACCCAGAATGTGGGTTTGTAGGTGGAAGCTGAGATGATGTTGACAAAAGCAGACTTTGAAGTGTGGTTTGTAAACATTGTGGAGGTGGTTTGTGATGAAATTCCATTGGAAAAGTCCATAGATTTGGACTAGTGCCCGATTAAGAGGGCTAGTCCGGACTAAGAGGGTGGGCCCTCCAAATTCACAAACATTTATATGAGTAAACTTTCGTTTTGCTCCCTGTGGTTTGGTCACTTTAATGGTTTTGTCCAAAACCTTTAAAAATAGCTAGTTTACTCCCTGATCTATTTAACTTATCTTCGTTTCACTCACCGCCTCTAACTTTGTCTAAAATGTTCGTTAAATGTAAGGGTATTATGGTAATTCTATATATATGTATTTAATTAATTTCTAAAATCCATTTATTAATATATATTTATGTATATAAGAAAAAACCCCTATTTCATTTTCTAACTCTGTCTCTTTCTCTCACCCCGTCTCTCTCTCTCTCTACAACCAGTCACCACCACCCAACTTTCTTCCTAACATATGAATCATAAGGCAAGTAATAAACAACCCTAAAACCTAACTTAGCTTGATCTTCAAGAGACAAAAAGATTGTACCTTTAAGACTCCAATCATCAGGAGTCTTCGAGTTCCCAATTGCAAGAACTTGCCACCCTTTAATCTTTAACAACTTTTTAACCGAATTCGATGGATAATCAGACACAGAAACAATAACCCAGTTGTCTGATCTGAATCTTGAATAAGGGGTAGTGTTGTTAACAATGGGTGCAATTGAATCATAATCAATTTGGGGGTAATTTAGGGTTAGGGTTTGTGGGGTTGTTGTTTGTGATCGGAAGCAGAGGAATGCGGGGGAGTCACCGGTGTTGCGGAGGAAGAACACGGTGGAGGTTAGGGTAGGGTTCAGAGAGAAGAGAGAGTGCAGAGAGGGTAGAGAGAGAGACAGAGAGTGGTCGGTAGGTGGTTATGGCAGCCGGAGGTTAGGGTAGGGTTGAGAGAGAAGAGAGTGCAGATAGGGTAGAGAGAGAGAGAGAGAGTGGTCGGTAGGTGGTTATGGCAGCCGAGGTTAGGTTAGGGTAGGGTTGAGAGAGAAGAGAGAGTGTAGAGAGGGTAGAGAGAGAGAAGAGATGATGGTTTTGTTATTATTTATTATTATATATAATATAATATTTTATTTGTAGTTTTACTAAAATACCCTTAGTTTTATATTTGAAGTTACCAAAATACCCTTTCAGTTAATAAACAATTTGGATGGAGTTAGAGGCGGAGAATGAAATCATGAAGGGCTTCATAGATCAGGAAGAAAACTGGCTATTTTTAAAGGTTTAGGCAAAACCATTAAAGTGACCAAACCACAGGGAGCAAAACGAAAGTTTACTCCATTTATATATTAGGGTAAGGTTAGCTAGCATACAAAGGGCTTATTATATAGTAGGAAACTATTACAACGTGACATATGAATTCTATAAGAGGGGCCAAAAAAAAATGATCACCGTCATTGTTGACTTTTTACTAGGTTAAATCTACTTTCACGGTTTAAGTTATTCTACAAAGGTTTTTAATTGTAAGAAGTGTAAGAAGTATTTATATAGTGACAAGTGTCCAATAACCTAAAACCTAAATCCACTACACTACCACCTAAAACCTAAACACCCCACCCCACCCCACCACCACCCAAAAACCTAAACCTAACCCCACCCCCCTCACTCAGAAAAAAAAAAAAAAATTGGGTGGGTGATGGGGGTGGGGGTTTAGGTTTTTGGGGGGTGGTGGGTGTTTAGGGGTTTTTTTTTTTTTTTTTTTTTTTGTGTGTAGTGGGTTTTTAGGAACCTTTGTACACTTCTTATTTTAAGGAGCCTTTGTATTTGATCATAATCCCTAGTTTCACTATTTTTTTAAAGGGATAAGATCAAATGAAAAGTTCATTTTGCCTAAGTAGGATGAGAAGAAATCTTAACCATTCATTTTTCAAATCAATGATTAAGATGGAAATGTAGGAAAAAAGAGTAGTGTAAGGGTATCTTGGCATGATCTTATTTATTCATTTTCTCTCTCCACATGCAAGGCACATGTATATTCAACCCTCATTTTTTAAACGTTCATAACTTTTTTATACGACATTATTTTTTCATAAAAATTTCACCATAAAATCGAACGTTTTTTATCTTTAATTTGAGTACCATATTGCTATATAAAATATGACGACTAAAAAACCCACAAAAATGTGTTGTATTTCTATGTTATATAACATTTTTTGTGATGGATTTTTGTACTATATTTTTGTGCTAAATTTTTTTGTGCTGAATTTTTTTGTCTTAAATTTTTTTTTTCTCAATTTTTTGTGCTGAATTTTTTGTACTATATTTTTTGTGCTGAATTTTTTCGTGCTATATTTTTTTGTACTAGATTTTTTTGTGCTATATTTTTTGTACTGCATTTTTTGTGCTATATTTTTTGTAGTGCATTTTTTGTGTTAGATTTTTTGTACTAGATTTTTTTATTGTATATTTTAGAAAACAAAAGGGGTGCCACATGTTATTTTCACACTCCTATTTATAAGGATCAAAACGCCCTTCTTTCCTACCTATATGGAGTGCCACATGGCATCATCACAATCCTTCTTAGGCTACTTAGGCAAAATCTACCTTTTAGTCGATTCTTCCCCATTTTTTAAATACAATATTTTATCAACGTTACAGAACTTACAGTAACGCTTCCCTGAGGAGTTCTTTTGGCCGGGAGTTGCACTGGTTCCACTCTTCTGAACCTTTGAAGCATCCTTTCCTGGGTAAGAGCCCTTCCTCTTCTTTGAGATGGAGGTGGCGAGGTAAGCAACATCAGCTTTGTCCAGCTTCATCCGTTCTTCCTCTTGCACACATATGGAAATCATCTCACTTATAGTCCATTTGTCATTCTGAGAGTTATAGTCGATCTTAAAAGCCTCATAGGCAGCAGGAAGAGAAGTCATGAAGAAATGCACTAGAAAACCATCACTGATCTCCATGTCTAAGCCCTTGAGCTTATTAGCTATGTCGTTTATCATCATGACGTGCTCACGAATACCACTCCTGCCTTCATATTTAGTTGTCACTAGCTTGAGAATGAAAGTGCTAGCGTGCTCCTTAGATGTTCCCTTGAATTGCTCCTCCACAAAAGCCAGATAAGTCTTAGCATTATCTAAGTCTGGAATGGATCCTTTGATCACAATGTTGATAGAGTTCTTCATGAACATGAGAGACATACAGTTACAACTCTCCCACTTCTAATGAAAGATCTACTCAGCAGGAGTACTCTTATCATGAAGTTGTGGAGGTTGTTGCTCTTTTATTGTGATATCGTAATCCAACAAGGCAAGAGTTAGCATGAGAGAGTCTTTCTAGGTAGCAAAGTTATCACCAGTCAATAGTGGAATGCCACATTTAGGAGCTACACGTGGATTTAAGATGAGAAGAATAAGATGCTTAGCTAGAAGAACTTAGATTGATCTAAGGGGCACTAAACCTAACGCATGCATAAGTTATGACAATTTTAGCAATGAAGCTGTGATATGTCAATTATTAACCTCAAACTAATTGAATAAGTTAAGTTCTACTTATCACACCCCAACCGATGGCGGAATCATCGGGGCGCGACACTAAGCGAACCAGATTGCTCAAGAGAATTCATAACAACTAAATTAATGATAATATTTAACCAGTTCAATATCCCATTTTCACACCCCGATATATCCACGTATTACTGGTGGGCCCGGTGGGGAGTATCGTGATGTAGTTGATATCATCATAGTCAATAATCACAGTTTAATGCACACCGGAAGTCTAAAAGTAATAATATTACAAACTGAATGAAAAGTAACATGAGTATTACAAATGGAAAGTAAAAAGGATCCACAGGCGGATCAAAACAAAAGAAGATAATTGTTCAACAGATTTTAAGTGACAAAGCTTGCAAGACTCTTATTTGTTCACTCAGGAGTAGCCAACCTATTCCGCCTAGTACCTGCACTTTAGCCTTTTTGGAAAATACGTCAGTTTACACTGGTAAATACAATTAACTGACACTTTTAAAAATGTTTTAAGAAAATTGATTTTAAATGCACAAGGCACAAATAATCTTTTATAACTTGGGGTAATTATTTAAAAATAAACTTGTAAAAAAATTATATGTCTGTTGTACGTTCAGTAGCCCGGGCTGAATACCGGGTTAAAGATTAATAGACACACCACATAATATATCCCACGGCGAGTTATTCTCGAACAGGCGGGTACATTATTTTTACATACGCACTGGCAGGTGTATGCCTACACCCCGTGCTTAAGTCGTGGCCATTTCAATGAATGAGCCGAGGATATCCATGACATGGTCATTAAGCCCCCAAAGGCTTAAAACAAACAAAACTGATTAAATGGGTTATTTCAATGATTTAACCTTCATATGATTAAAAATTCAATACCCGACCAAGCGGTATTTTATATACCGTACCCCAAGCCCGTATAAGGGAAAATAAGTTAAAAGTATTTACCTGAGAAAATTATACAAATTTATCCAAGCCGTATACAATCAGCAAGTGAAAATATCTTTTACTGGGCTCCTAAATCTGGAACGAAGGTTTTTAATAACCTATTAGATTCCTAACGGGTCTTACTTAAGTTTAAATTTAGACCGGTTAGTTTTAAAGGAAGATATACGGTTCAAAACGTAAGATTAAGCGAAGATCGAATTTGAATGTGGTTTAGACCTGAAAAGTATGAAGACTTGTATAATATGGGTAAACTAAACACATTCTGAATTTTGAGGTAAAAATGATAAGGTTTGACCCGTTTCGGTCAATTTATGCAAACTAGTCACATAAACCGTACCGAACGCGAAAAATGCATAACGGGTGACCAAAAGAGTCATCTACAGGTTTCTCAAGTTAATATTCCTTAAATATGTTGTGATATCAGTAGGATACCTTCCATTATGCCCAAAACGAATTTGAAATCAATTTATACCCCATAGGGGTATTTTGGTCATTTTAAAGCTTATAAAAGAGATTAAATAATAATCTGAGGTTCTGGTCTAAATTGATCAGTAAAAATATTTATTTTTGTAAGTCATAACAGTAGGGTATTGCATATACGTGAAATTTATCATTTTTAACCATATTATGCACCGTAGGGGCATTTTGGTCATTTCACATAAGGTTTAAAGGTCAAAACTGGAAATCTGAGTTCAAAACTTTTGCTTACTGTTAAAGTATAAAAAGTTACTTAAAACATCAGTAGGTATTAAGTCTTATATGTCAAAAATAGTTTTAACCCATACTATGCGTTTAAAACGCGTAAAAAGTCGGTTTTAAGTGATTTTCAGGTTATATAAGAAAAGCTGAGATTTTTATCAGTCTAGAAGGCTTAAAATATTTTATTTATCATATAAAATCAGTAGCAAAAGGTTTGGTATCAAAATGTTATGTAAAACTCATTTTATTAGCAAAAAGGGTATAACCGTCAATCACCGAATCAAAGCAAGAACCCTATGTTATGATTAGTTTAAAAATAATTAAAAATATTCAAAAATCCCAAAATATTATATTACATCAGTGGGTAAAAATTTTGGTGTCGAAATTTGGGTTTAAATAGGCTTTATGCTAAATATGTCGTTTACTAATAAAAAGCTTTCAAATTACGATATTGAGCATAACTCCTAATTTAGACCTCAAACTGATGTCAAATTTGTAGGACAAGTTTATAAATCAGTAATAAAGGTTTTTTTCCTCTCACATTTTCAAAAATCTCGTTTTAAAGTCAAAAGGGCATAATGGTCAATTTTAGGAACTTAACGGAAACATGCAATGAACTAGGATTACAAAGGAACCACATTGTATAAACTCAGAGGGTTATACTAACATGTAGCATGGTCCTAATGAAACCTTAAAGCATATCTAAAATAAGCTAAATCGGGTCAAAACTGAAAGTCAAAGCAAAAGTCTTCTTTTGCGATTTTCGGTTCCGAACCGAGCCTAAACTCAGAATTGTCGGGTTGAACATGCTTAGACATGTTCTTACATTAATTACCAAGTTATTTTAGTTTTAAAATAGGTTCCATAACTTCTACATTGCTAATTATGAATTTATTTGCAAAATAACTTTCTGTTGACTTTTTAATAATAAGTTTGACCCGACAATTGACCAAGTTAGAATGATAATTAGGGGGTGCCCTTTTAAGGACTTATTACCCACATAATTACCAACTCATAGACACTTTCAATTCGAAAAATGACTGGACCATTAGTGATTAATCACTAAGTCAAAGCTAAATTACGACGGCTTTGACTTTTGGTCATTAAGCTAATGAAACTTGAACTAGAAAAGCTAAGAATGCTTACAAAGGCTCTTAGCACGAATTAGGAACTTGTGGAAACTTGCTTGAAGTCCAGAGAGCTCCAGAGAGTGAGTTTAGAATGATTTTTGTAAGTGAGCACATAAACTAGAAAACATGAACTCTTATATAGCCAAATAAAATTCACAAGATGATTCCACATAAGTCTAAGATTGATTCCTGATCATCCCAGGTGTCCCCTATGCATGAAATACCATTGGTACAGTCCCTGAATTAGAAAACCACCATGCAAAGGCGGTGCAACCTGCTGTTACAGACATCTGCCATATTTTTCTGCATCTGATGGTTCTACGCGGCTCGCGTAAGGTTTGGCCGAGGGTCTACTGTCACACCCCGATTTCTGGTGGGCACGGATGGGAACACACGTGACGGCTGGATAACAGTTATCACAATATAATAATATGCAGCGGAAGTATTGGATTGAAATTATTAAAATAAAGCTTGAATGTATAAAAGTGTTACAAGCGTTCGATACAAGCCCACAGGCAGGATCCAAATAAATAGAGCTTTAGACATAATAGGCCTTAAGCATCAGGAGTGCAAATTCCTTAGCCTTCATTCTAGCCGACCCGTAATCCCAGCCTATAATAAGGTTCGGTACCTGCTGTTCAATCTTTTTGAAAATACGTCAGCCAAAGCTGGTAAATACATTTAACTGACTCTTTGGAAAAATAGTTTTTCAAAAAGAGTTTGATACATATAGATAACCCGTAGGTGATCTTTTAAATACATCTTAGGATTATTCTTGTTACGAAATTATATACTTGATTATCCCATTAGGTTGTCCGGACATGGTCTCAATAACCCCCAATAACAGTAATTATCAAGTAAATGGAATAAAACCATATTCATACACTTTCGCGCAATCATAGGCGACTTACTTGTGTAATAACCGTCCCAAGAGGCAAAATTGCCATCCCAGGTTTACACTAAAATAAGTCAAGAGTATTTACCTTTTTGCTAGATTCCAATAAATAAGACTATATTTGGAAAAAGCCGGAAGTCTAAGTATTATTGACCCAAGTCCGATTATCTGGGGGTAGTATAGTCTGGAATGAACAGATTTATCATCTGTTAGAATGTATACGAGCCAAAGGTAGTCACTTTAGATATGGCCCGATACCTAAGGATAGGTTCGCTAGATTAAGCGTATACCGAATAGAATGTGGTTTAAACCCAACAAGTACTACGACTTGTATCATATGAGTAAACATTGTACATTCTAGATTTTGAGATCAAACGATAAGGTTAAACCCTTTTTGGTAAACTTATGTAAACTAGTTACGTAAGTCTAACCGTACGCGCATGAGCGATATCGGGTAACCGGATGAGTCATGAACAAGTTCCATATGCCAATATACTTTAAACAAGTTATAATATCAGTAGGATACCAACTTGTATGCCCGTTAAGGTTTTAAAATCAAACTATGCCTCATAAGGGCATTTTGGTAATTTTACAATTTATAAAAGGAGCTTGCAAGTAAACTGATGTCATGGTCATAAAAATTCTGTAAAAATGGTTAAATTATGATATCATATCAGTAGGATATCAAATATGTGTGTGGTTTATGCTTTATGACCAAACTATGCACCGTAGGGGCATTTTGGTCATTTCACACATAGTTTTGAGACTTTATTTGGGATTCTGAGTTCATGACTTATACCTACTCTAAAAATATTTAAAATGGTTTATAAAATCAGTAGGTAACAAGTCTTGGTTCATAAATATGGTTTAAACCATACTACGCGCCTAAACGGCGTTAATATCGTTAAATGACGATTTATGCGACGGTTTATGAAAACTGATGTTATGACTAGCTTTGAATAGTTAAAATATTTTATTTGTCATAACATATCAGTAAGAAAAAGGTTTGGTTTGAATATTATACTTAAAACGCATTTTAGGTGCCGTAAGAGCATTATCGGCATTATATTCGCACTTGAGGTTAAACTCAGTTCATAACCTGATCTAAAATCCCAATAATTCCTAAAAATGATATCACATCAGTACAAAATGAGTTTTGCCAATAATTTATGTTTAAAACTCATTTTAAATGAAAAAGGGCATTTTTGTCCTTTTAAAAGCATAGTTTACGATCACACGCGTAAACTTAGTTTATGACCAGGTTTTAATCATCAAAATAAACTAAACATGTTTACTTATCAGTACACAACTAATTTGCATGCTCATTTATATTTAATACCTTTATTTTTAAACAAAAGGGCAATTTAGTCAAAGTACGACATAATAACGGAACATGTGCATAAACTCAGATTCCTAGTCCGATCGTATAATATAACCTTATGGGGCTATACTACATTAAATTACGATCATAAGGGAACCTAAAATCAGTAGTATACTAGTCTAATTTGGTTTATAACCAAAAGTCAACGTAGAAGTCAAACTACGCGACTTTCGGTTGCGAACCGACCCTAAAACGGGAATTGACGAGCTGAACATGTTTACACATGTTCTAATAATTATTACCAAGTTGTTTAAGTGATAAAAAATATTTTAGAACACCCTTAAACTCAGATCGCAATTATTTTAAAATCTGACCCGTTGACTTTTTAAATTAATATTACTTTGACTCGTCAATCGACCTAGCAAACGTGATTCTTAGGAGGTGCCCTTTTGAGGGATTAACACCTACCTAATTACGATCACATAGCCATGTTCGTTGCGAACAATGGCTTGACCATTTAAGGTCTAGCTAAAAGTCTAAGCGTTATTATGATAACGCTTGACTTTTGGCTTAAAAGCCTATAAAACATAAACTAGTGGCTAGGAACACTTACAAAGGGTCCAAGAAATCTTTTCAACTAGAATAGGCTTCCTTATGATCAGGTGTCCCCATAAGAGAAGGATAGAAAGAAATGGTGCAAGTGAAAATGAAAGACTCATGGCCTATTTATACTAATTTGAGAAGAACAAGATCTTGACAAGTGTAATGTTTGTTCACCAAGTAATTATAGGATCACTACATGTGTAAAACCATGTTTTAAAAACAATTAACACCCATAGAATTGATTTTATGTGATTATGGGTGGTATGTGTGGAGAACAAGCAAAGGAAAAAAAAAATAATTCTGTTGCAGATCAAGGCCTCGCGGCCCGCATAGAAATTCAGGGGGGAGGTCGCGGCCCGCGACACTCACCCGGATCAGCAAAACAATTATAAATGTTGACACATTTAGCCCCTTAACCTTTTAACTTGATATAACTTTCATATTTAGCACTTTTGGCCCTTCAAGTTAGGTTGTAGGTATTCTTGGAAGTATAACCGAACATCGTTACGCTCCGGGTTCGTCAAAAGGTCACTCAGAGGTATAATTTAAACATGTTGACACTTTAAACCCTTTTAACGCGCAAACTTGTGCGTATTACCGTTTAACGGCATAAAAGCTCTAGACGGCCAATATAAGTATTCCCAAGAGTGTGATCAAACATCATAACGTTCCGGATTCATTAAAAGGTCACTCAGAGGTATGAATTAACATGTTGACGCATTTAACCCTTCGATGCACAACTTTTGAATTATATTGCAAACGGTTTCGTTTGTCCAACAAGTGGCTTATTAAAAGAACACGAATACCATATAAGGTCACTCAGAGGCTTAGTTTAAGCATGTTGACACCTTTAGTCCTTGCATGTTCAAAGTTTTCATTGTTTGGCAATAATAGTCCCTCCTAGTCAATGATTGACATAGCTAGGATTAGTGACACGTGTCAACACATTATTAGACATGTTTTTACGAGGTGTTACATCCTCACCCCCTTAAAAGAAATCTTGACCCCGAGATTTGCTCAGAGTAATACGGTCAATTCCGTATCATAGTAGGTTTCAACCTTTTAAGAGTATCCTGGGCCACGATGGCATCCCATTTCACATTTGCGAGGGAAACTTGGGACTTTTAAATCTCATGGTCCATAATGGATAAGGTATTTCAATAAACCTTATGCTCACATTTGAATGTCATGGCGAAGCATGACAACTGCTTAATAGCCGAGCATCATGCTAGGATTTTATCAGAGATAAGATTATATTTAGTATCATAATTCGATACTTCAAACAACGGTGCTCTATAAGGAGACTCGATGTTGTCTTTATATAGCTTAACTTGTCGGAATTCAAGAATTTTCCTTATTTGACAAGAAGCGTCGAATTAGTAGATTTGTCGACTATAATTTACATCGCATCATGGTAGCGATTTATTTTAAGTAACTGGGAGATTAGATCCGTTGTCACCATTTCCCAATTCTATGTGGGATTTTTCCAGTTCATTACACAGACCACAAAAAGGTCTTCGATGTTTGACTCATTTGTGAACATTCTAAGCATTAAGCTTCCTTGGTAGCTATGGACTTCTCATGTCCATTCGCACAAAGGTCTTCAGCTTTCAACTTTAAATTCGTCAGAATCTACTGGTGTCATGTGGATGTCACATCCTTCATACAGTCACTTGGATACCTTAAGCATAAAAGCTTCTTTGGGCAATCCAAAATGTTGATCTTCCACGAATGGTGAGTATATCACCAGATAGGGATTTTAATTTCGATAAGATTCTTACTGCAGACAATGTGGATCTGGTTTTTGAACTTACCAATCCATGTCTAAGAACATATCGAATCCTGCAGGATTTATAGATAAAGAGATTATCAAAGACGAATTGATTTGCAGAGGATATCTTATATATGAAACCATCTAGGTTGGCCACTTGATTTTTATAAATAATATCCAAGCCTTAAAAAGGCAGATTTAAAGTTTTATTAAATTTACAATAGATGAAGCTTTAACTAGCTCCAGAATTTAAAACAAGTTTCTAGTAAATAAATCGTTGACGGGAAACAGATTCGTAAAGATATGTCTTGAACTTCTTCTGTTGTACCAGCTTGAAAGGCTAATACATTGCCTTTCTGGCCATCAGTGGCCTTGTTCTTCCAGTCAGCCGCCCTCTTTGGGCAACGGTTCTTTATATGCCCTTTCTCGCCACATCCATAGCAGGTGGCGTATTTCAAATTTTTGCATTCATGAGACTTGTGGTCCATCTCCTTGCAGATGCCACACCCCTTGGTCTGCTCACGGAAACATTTTCAGAAGTGTTGCTTCTCGCTGGTTTTACATTTGGGTTTTGACTCATTCGACTTGGACAGGTTATAATTCGAACCAGTCTTACCCTTTTTGAAATCTTTACCTGGGGTATCATCACGCTTTCGCTTGTGATCCTCCTCGGCCTTAATCGCCCTTGCTCTTATTTCATCTTCAGTGAGGGATAGAGCCAGATCCACAACGGATCTAAAAGTTGCAGGTTTGGAGGATTTAACCATCCCCTTGATTTCTGGAGCGAGCCCTCCAAGAAACCGCGCAATGCGCTTAGACTCGGGGGTAATTAAATATGGCACGAGTCTTGATAAGGAGTTGTATTCAGATAAATAGGCTCGACACTCGAGGCCTTTCATGGTCAGCTTTAGAAATTCAGTTTCAACTTTCTCCACCTCATGAGGTGGGCAATAAGTTTCGCGGATCAGTTCCACGAACTTTGACCAACTAAGGTTGTACATTTCAACTTTGCCAGTGGATTGGATCAGTGCCTTCCACCAACTCAAAGCATCCTCCTTGAAGGATTGGGACACAAATTTAACAGTGTCCTTGGCGGCACAACCGCTTATATCAACAACGGTTTCCATTTCATCCATCGACTTAGGGCATCTATTGCTCCAATCTCACCCGTAAAGTCACGGGGTTTACATGAAACAAAGTATTTATAGGTGCACCCCCTTCTTAGAATCATGAGACTCAGCTTTCTTGATACTCTTGATATTCTGCTCACTTTTAGTTGAGGAGAATTGAGACTTTTCAATCTTATGAGTATTTGAATGGGGTTTAGTAACGGTGTTCTCTTTCTGTACTGATGGCTCTGGCCCTTTAAGTGTGGCCTTAAATCGAGCCAGGGCTTTACCGACTTCATCAGAAACTATTGATCGAAGACGATTCTCTTCGTCATTACGGTTCTGGTGCTTTAAATCGTCACCACCGTTTTTCTTACTTGCTTTGCCTATACTCAGGCTCGCCATAAGTTTATCTGAAAGATAATAAAGCCATCAGTAATTCTTCGAGAACTAAATAGCAAATAAAAATATTTGCATTAGATCTTACGGATCTATATGTTTATATATCAATTTCACTAGCCCTGCTTACCACAAATGGTAATGGACTTTAGCCGTATAACTCATCGGCTTGTCACAAGGGATATTGAAATATAGCACATTGGCTTGTCACGAAGGACATTTAAATATTGCACGTTGGCTTGTTACGAAGGACGTGCAAGACATGGCACGAGGGCCTGTCACAAAGATTGTGAAAGATATGGCACAAAGGCCTCGTCACGAAGGACATTAAATGATATGGCACTAAAGCCTTTTCACAAAGGACAACTAAGATATACATAAGTCGCGATCTCATTTGATCAGAGGCTTTAAGGTTTGGACATGGTTTATTACCTTTGTATAAGGGTAGTAGACCACTACTGTCACCACAATTGACGATATAATAAGGCTTGTAGGCAATTTGATTGACATCACAAAGGATGTTAGATTAATGGTCATTTTACTGATGATATCAGTCATGACCGCACTTGATTATATAGACTGTGAGGTTTGGGCATAGCCCTCTACCTTGGACAGGGAACCATAATGATCACAACTGTGATTGTCTCAAATGGACGATATAATGTAGCCCGTAGACAAGACATTAACACTAGGGATGTTTAGTATGATTATGATGTTGATGATGTTAGTCATGATCGTATTGATCGTATAGACTATTAGGTTCGGGTATAACCCACCCCTTTGAACAGGGGATCATAAAGATCACCACTATCATTGTCTTATCGACAATAGAGTAAAGTATAGCCCGTAGGCACTTTATCACTAGGGATGTTAATAATATGATCATCATATTGATGATATTAGTCGGGAACGCATGGATCATATAGACTATGAAAATTGAGCATGGCTCGCCCCCTTTGGGCAAGGAATCATAAAAGATTACAATTATCTTGTCACAAGTGGACAACATAATATAGCCCGATGGCGAAACATCATTAGGGATGTTAAACATAATCATTATATTGATGATTTTAGTCATGATCGCATTGATCATATAGACTATTGGGCTGGAGCATAGCTCACTACTCTGGACAGGGGATCATAAAGATCACAATGTCAATGTCTCAAATGGACAATGTTATAGCCCATAAGCAAAACATCACTAAGGACGTTAAATGATATAATCATCGTATTAGATGATATTATTCATGATCGCATTGATCATATAGACTATGAGGTTTGGATTTAACCCACCCCCTTAGATAGGGATCCATAAAGGTCACTACTGTCTTTGTTTTAACTGACAAAGCAGTATTATGATTCCTCTCCTCCCACATAATTGGGAATTGTTGGAGATTTGGAACGAGTATCATCACAAAGTTGACAAAGATTTTCTTCTTTCCACCCAGTTGGGAATTTAGTTGGAGATTTTAATGATACATTTCAGCCAACTTATTGAATATGAATTCTTCTCCTCATTTGGAGATGCGTCTCAGTTGACGTTGAATGTATAAGTCCCTTCCCACATTGGGATAATTGGGAAAACGCCTCAATGCAGACAACGTATATGATACGGCTCGATACAGTCACCATTTACAAATATATCCTTCTCCATATTTGGAGATTCGGGGATGATTAGCATCACATAGATGGATGAAATCTCTATCTCCTTTCCACCCATTCGGAAATTAATTGGAGATCCAGGATAAGTGTCGCCCTCTCGCTGGGTAAGAATCACTTAAAGATTTTTAAGATTATAGTGGTGTGAGGGAATCAGTTTTCCACTTCTATCACTTTTTCAACCACTACCATTGGGGGGGGGGGGAGTTTAAGACAGAGTCTTTTATCATGGTCTTATTTACTAGTCTTAATTACATAAGAACTAGTAGACCGAGTAATAATTAAAAGAAATTTATTTTTTCGATTGCTAGCGGTTCTTTGACTAATTGTCTTCACCCAATAGAGTTGGCCCTCTCCTTTATCGGGAGACATGGGGATACGCCTCAATAAAGTACAGCGTATATGATATAGCTCAATAAAGTACACTGTATATGATACGGCTCAATAAAGTACACCGTTTATAAATATGCCCTTTCTCCACATGGGATATTCAGGAATACGTCTCAATAAGGTACAACGTATATAATACAGTTCAATAAAGTACACTGTATATGGTACGGCTCAATAAAGTACACCGTTTAAATATATACCCATCTCCTTATCGTGAGAATTGGGGACATGTCATCTCATATATGGATGAACACTTTGCACTTTTTCAACCACTCATTAGTGGGAACATGTGCTTTTTGGCCTTCGTCTATTGCGCAATCAAGAGATCTGTTTGATAAGGTAGGAGCAATAAATGTGACCATCATATTATTAGAAGGAAAAATCATAAAATGGGCTCCGTAAAATCAATGATTCTTATTATGGCAGTAATATCGCCAAATTATATTAGATGCTTACTATTAGTCGATATCAGTACAATATGACCCTTGGGAGATCTTAGTGGTTCCATGCATTAAATCGTCATACTGGCCAAGCATGAAAGCAATCTATGGGACACACTAAGATACTGCCAATTATCATATGGCGCTTTTATCAAACTAAGTTTGGAATTCGTAGTTGTTAAAAAAATCAATGAAATAAAAATCATTGTCGTACTCCAGTTGAAGAAATTACTGGCGAGAGTTGCCGAATTTATATAATATAATATACCCAGATGGGTTTGAATTAATCGAGCTCAAAGACTCGAAATTATATGCTTTAAGCATGAATCAGAAAAAGTGATTCATTTTTCTGCTTATTTTCTAGAATAAGAGAATTTTGAATCAAGAATAGAATTTAGTGCCAAAAATTTGCATGGATATCCTTGCCATAATACGGCTTTCCATAAATGTTGTTGTTTCAATCAACTGTGAGATATCACCGGAATGTCTATCAAATATGTTAGACTTTGGATAAATGATATTAGGATATCGCAAGAATATCAAAAGATGTATTATCAGGTGACGAGGTTTATCATCCTCGTATCGGAGTCATCGTCTCCAAAACATATGTAGTTCACCATATGGAACTTCAAGCTACTTAATGGTCGAGATCCTCGAGTTCGCGACCCATCATAGATTCTTCATCTTGTCCGCGACATCTTGGCGGTATAAAATCAATAACTACTATAAATTAAGAATAGTCTTAGGTTCAGGTCTAGACTCGAAGTTTTTAAAGGAATCTGCATTTTGTGATATTTGAGATTAGACACTAAGGGCTAGTGTCTAATTCACTCAAACTGTAGCTCTGATAATAACCTGTCACACCTCGATTTCCGGTGGGCCCAGATGGGTACACACGTGACGGCTGGATAACAGTTATCACAATATAATAATATGCAGCGAAAGTATTGGATTGAAATTATTAAAATAAATCTTGAATGTATAAAAGTATTACAAGCATTCGATACAAGCCCACAGGCAGGATCCAAATAAACAGAGCTTTAGACATCATAGGCCTTAAGCATCAGGAGTACAAATTCCTTAGCCTTCATTCTAGCCGACCCGTAATCCCAGCCTATAATAAGGTTCGGTGCCTGCTGTTCAATCTTTTTGAAAATACGTCAGCCAAAGCTGGTAAATACAATTAACTGACTCTTTGGAAAAATAGTTTTTCAAAAAGAGTTTTATACATATAGATAACCCGTAGGTGATCTTTTAAATACATCTTGGGATTATTCTTGTTACGAAATTATATACTTGATTATCCCATTGGGTTGTCCGGACATGGTCTCAATAACCCCCAATAATAGTAATTATCAAGTAAACGGAATAAAACCATATTCATACACTTTCGCACAATCATAGGCGACTCACTTGTGTAATAACCGTCCCAAGAGGCAAAATTGACATCCCAGGTTTACACTAAAATAAGTCAAGAGTATTTACCTTTTTGCTAGCTTCCAATCAATAAGACTATATTTGGAAAAAGCCGGAAGTCTAAGTATTATTGACCCAAGTCTGATTATCTGGGGGTACTATAGTCTGGAATGAACAGATTTATCATCTGTTAGAATTTATACGAGCCAAAGGTAGTCCCTTTAGATATGACGCGATACCTAAGGATAGGTTCGCTAGATTAAGCGTATACCGAATAGAATGTGGTTTAAACCCAACAAGTACTAGGACTTGTATCATATGAGTAAACATTGTACATTCTGGATTTTGAGATCAAAACGATAAGGTTAAACCCTTTTTGGTAAACTTATGTAAACTAGTTACGTAAGTCTAACCGTACGTACATGAGCGATATCGTGTAACCGGATGAGTCATGAACAAGTTCCATTTGCCAATATACTTTAAACAAGTTATAATATCAGTAGGATACCAACTTGTATGTCCGTTAAGGTTTTAAAATCAAACTATGCCTCATAAGGGCATTTTGGTAATTTTACAATTTATAAAAGGAGCTTGCAAAAACTGATGTCATGGTCATAAACATTCTGTAAAAATGGTTAAATTATGATATAATATCAATAGGATATCAAATATATGTGTGGTTTTTGCTTTATGACCAAACTATGAACCGTAGAGGCATTTTGGTCATTTCACACATAGTTTTGAGACTTTATTTGGGATTCTGAGTATACCTACTATAAAAATATTTAAAATGGTTTATAAAATCAGTAGGTAACAAGTCTTGGCTCGTAAATATGGTTTAACACCATACTACGCGCCTAAACGGCGTTAATATCGTTAAATGACGATTTATGCGACGATTTATGAAAACTGATGTTATGACTAGCTTTGAATAGTTAAAATATTTTATTTGTTATAACATATCAATAAGAAAAAGGTTTGGTTTGAATATTATAATTAAAACGCATTTTAGGTGCCGTAAGGGCATTATCGTCATTTATCGGCATTATATTCGAACATTAGGTTAAACTCAGTTCATAACCTGATCTAAAATCCCAAAAATTCCTAAAAATGATATCACATCAGTAAAAAATGAGTTTTGCCATTAATTTATGTTTAAAACTCATTTTAAATGAAAAAAGGGCATTTTTGTCCTTTTAAAAGCATAGTTTACGATCACACTCGTAAACTCAGTTTATGACCAGGTTTTAATCATCAAAATATCCTAAACATGTTTACTTATCAGTACATAACTCATTTGCATGCTCATTTATATTTAACACCTTTATTTTTAAACAAAAGGGCAATTTAGTCAAAGTACGGCATAATAACGGAACATGTGCATAAACTCAGATTCCTAGTCCGATCGTATAATATAACCTTATGGGCTATACTACATCAAATTACGATCATAACGGAACCTAAAATCAGTAGCATACTAGTCTAATTTGGTTTATAACCAAAAGTCAACGTGGAAGTCAAACTACGCGACTTTCGGTTGCGAACCGACCCTAAAACGGGAATTGATGAGCCGAACATGTTTACACATGTTCTAATAATTATTACCAAGTTGTTTAAGTGATAAAACATATTTTAGAACACTCTTAAACTCAGATCGCAATTATTTTAAAATCTGACCCGTTGACTTTTTAAATTAATATTACTTTGACTCGTCAATCGACCTAGCAAACGTGATTCTTAAGAGGTGCCCTTTTGAGGGATTAACACCTACCTAATTACGATCACGTAGCCATGTTCATTGCGAACAATGGCTTGACCGTTTAAGGTCTAGCTAAAAGTCTAAGCGTTATTAAGATAACGCTTGACTTTTGGCTTAAAAGCCTATAAAACATAAACTAGTGGCTAGGAACACTTACAAAGGGTCCTATCAATCTTTTCAACTAGAATAGGCTTCCTTATGATCAGGAGTCCCCATAAGAGAAGGATAGAAAGAAATGGTTCAAGTGAAAATGAAAGACTCATGGCCTATTTATACTAATTTGAGAAGAACAAGATCTTGACAAGTGTAATGTGTGTTCACCAAGTAATTATAAGATCACTACATGTGTAAAACCATGTTTTAAAAACAATTAATACCCATAGAATTGATTTTATGTGAGTATGGGTGGTATGTGTGGAGAACAAGCAAAGGAAAAAAATAATAATTATGTTGCAGATCAAGGCCTCGCGGCCCGCATAGAAATTCATGGGGGAGGTCGCGGCCCGCGACACTCACCCGGATCAGCAAAACAATTTTAAATGTTGACACATTTAGCCCCTTAACCTTTTAACTTGATATAACTTTCATATTTAGCACTTTTGGCCCTTCAAGTTAGGTTGTAGGTATTCTTGGAAGTATAACCGAACATCGTTAAAGATCACTCAGAGGTATAATTTAAACATGTTGACACTTTAAACCCTTTTAACGTGCAAACTTGTGCGTATTACCGTTTAACGGCATAAAAGCTCTAGACGGCCAATATAAGTATTCCCAAGAGTGTGATCAAACATCATAACGTTCCGGATTCATTAAAAGATCACTCAGAGGTAAGAATTAACATGTTGACGCATTTAACCTTTCGATGCAGAACTTTTGAATTATATTGCAAACGGTTTCGTTTGTCCAACAAGTGGCTTATTAAAAGAACACGAATACCATATAAGGTCACTCAGAGGCTTAGTTTAAGCATGTTGACACCTTTAGTCCTTGCATATTCAAAGTTTTCATTGTTTGGCAATAATAGTCCCACCTAGTCAATGATTGACATAACTAGGATTAGGGACACGTGTCAACACATTATTAGACCTGTTTTTACGAGGTGTTACATCTACGCGGCCCGCTTGGAGGTCAGGTCCGGTCAACAAGTTTCCATACTTTGCATTTTTGGTCCCTGGTCCTTCAAAACTTGTTTTAACTTGTGTTTATTGCACTTTTAACCCCCAAACTTGGGTTTTAAGGACTCTAAGTTATAAACAAACTCCGTTAGGCTCCTGATTAGTTATACGATCATCCGAAAAGTCCTGAATTTCAATGTTGATGCTATTGACCCTTATTTCTTGGAATTAACACTTTATTTATTTATGCGCGTCGAAACTCCACGAATTCATCTCCAATATTCTTGCGGGCAAAATATAATTGTTACAATGTTTTTTTTTTGGATCGTTAAAAGGTCACTCAGAGGTTACTTTCAACATGTTGACGCTTTTAACCCCTATGCTTCATAAGATCCTCATTTTAAGCACAAACGACTTTCTAAGTTCGATAAATTATTCGTTAAAGAATACGAACGTCGTGTGAGGTCATTCAGAGGCACAAGAATGGCATGTTGACACTTTGGATCCCTTTATTCACATATTTACATTGTTTGGCAACTTTAGTCCTTAATAATCAATCCATTAATCGTTTAAAGTCCATGACACGTGTCTTTATTATATTGGTCGCGTGTTTATGAGGTGTTACATCCTCACTCCCTTAAAAGAAATCTCGACCTTGAGATTTAATGAAATAAATGAGGGTACTTCTGTTTCATCATGGATTCCACCTCCCACGTGTATTCGGGACCTCTACGAGCATCCCATTTAACCTTCACAATTGGTACGTGCTTCTTTCAAAACTTCTTAACCTGTCGATCCTCGATCGACAAAGGTTTTTCTACAAACTTTAAGCTCTCATCAATATGCACATCTTTATGTGACATGACTAGCGACTCATCAGCTAGACACTTCTTCAGATTGCAGATGTGGAACACATTATGAATTCCACTGAGCTCTTCAGGCAGGTTTAACTTGTAAGCCACTGTTCTGACACATTCAATGATCTCGAATGGTCCTATGTATCTTGGGCTTAACTTGCCTTTCTTGCCAAATCGCATCACTCCCTTCCAGGGTGATACCTTCAGTAACTCTTTGTCACCAACCTTGAACTTCAGAGGTTTACACCTTTTATCTGCGTAACTTTTCTGCCTATCCCTGCCAGCTTTGAGACGATTATGTATCTGCACAATCTTATATGTCGTGTCCTGGACTATATCAGGTCCTGTTAGTTGGACATCTGTAACTTCTGCCCAACAAACGGGCGTCCTGCACCTTCTTCCATACAATGCTTCAAAAGGTGCAGCTTGAATACTGGAATGATAGCTATTATTGTATGAAAACTCTATCAATGGAAGATGATCATCCCAACTTCCACCTAAATCAATAACACAAGCTCGTAGCATATCCTCGAGTGTTTGAATTGTATGGTCGCTTTGACCATCCGTCTGAGGATGATATGCAGTGCTGAAGTTTAATCAAGTGCCTAGGGATTGCTGAAAGCTTTTCCAAAAATGTGATGTATACCTCGTATCCCTATCAGAGATGATAGACACTGGCACTCCGTGGAGAGATACAATCTCGTCTACGTACAGCTGAGCTAACTTATCTGAGATACAATCTCGTCTATCTACTATAACCCAAATAGTATCACTTCCTCGCTTTGTTTTTTGTAACTTAGTGATAAAATCCATAGTTACCATTTCCCACTTCCAGGTGGGAAGTTCAGGCTGTTGTAGCAAACCTGACGGTTTCTGGTGTTCTGCCTTAACTTGAGCACATGTTAGACATTTGGCCACATAAGTGGCTATAGATTTCTTCAAACCTATCCACCAATAATTTGCCTTTAAATCCTGGCACATCTTGTCACTACCAGGGTGAACAGAATACTTGGAACTATGGGCTTCTTGGAGGATAACGTCCCGAAGTCCTCTTGGAACCCATATTCGTGCATTCAATTTTAGGATTCCATCCTTGCCATATGATGCTTCTAATACAGCTTCCTTCTGAGCGGCTAGCAACCTTTCATTCAAACTGTTCCTCAATTCAATGCTCTTGGCATTGATTCTAATGGGCTTAACCCTCTCTTTTCTGCTCAAGGCATTGGCGATTACATTCACCTTGCCTGGATGGTATCGGATTTCACAGTCATAGTCATTCAGTGTCTCCATCCATCGACGCTGTCTCATGTTTAGATCCTTCTGATTAAACAGATGCTGAAGGCTCTTGTGATCAGAATATATCACACATTTGGTACCTTATAAATAATGCCTCCAGAGATTTAGTGCAAACACAACGGCACCCAATTCTAAGTCATGGGTGGTGTAATTCTTTTCATGCACTTTTAATTGTCGAGAAGCATAGGCAATAACCTTGCCTTTCTGCATGAGCACACATCCCATACCAGTGTGTGATGCGTCGCAGTATACCACAAATTCCTCTATTCCATCATGCAATGTCAACACAGGTGCGTTGCTTAACTTTTTTTTAAGAATATCAAAGGATTCTTGTTGCTTAGGACCCCAGTCAAACTTGATATTCTTGCGAGTCAGTGAAGTTAGGGGTGCTGCAATCCTTGAGAAATTCTCAATAAAACGCCTATAATATCCCGCCAGACCTAAAAAGCTGCGAATCTCTGTGGGCGTCTTTGGCTCTTCCCAATTCATGATGGCTTCAATCTTAGCGGGATCCACCTAGATACCACGCTCACTAACCACGTGTCCAAGAAATTGGACTTCACGAAGCCAAAACTCGCATTTTGAAAACTTGGCGTAGAGCTTCTCTTGCTGAAGAAGTTTAAGAATACAACAAAGGTGCTTCTCATGGTCAGCCTGATTCTTTGAATAAATAAGAATGCCATCAATGAAGACGATGACAAACTTGTCCAAGTAGGGTTTGCAAACGCAATTCATGATATCCATGAATGTTGCTGGTGCATTAGTGAGCCCAAAAGGCATCACTAAGAACTCGTAGTGACTGTAACGAGTTCTGAATGTAGTCTTATGTACATCTTCATCTCTTACCTTTAGCTGATGATAACCTGACCTTAAATAAATCTTGGAGAAATAACTTACCCCTTGCAATTGATCAAACAGATCGTCGATCCTGGGCAATGGATATCTGTTCTTGATTGTGACCTTGTCAAGCTCGCGATAATCGATGCATAGACGCATCGATCCATCCTTCTTCTTTACAAACAGAATCGGTGCTCCCTAGGGGGATGAACTAGGTCGGACAAAACCTTTTTCCAACAAATCATCCAGCTGAGTCCTCAACTCTTTCATCTCAGTCAGTGCTAATCTGTAAGGTGCTCTTGCAACAGGTGCTGCTCCAGGAATAATGTCGATTCTGAACTCCACTTGTCTATCTGGTGGTAAACCAGGTAGTTCTTCAGGGAATACTTCTGGATATTCAGAAATAATAGGGATATCTTCAACTTTGGGCTTTGGTTCATCAATAGTTACTTGTGCCATGTAGATGACACAACCCTTCTTCAAACACCTTGACGCCTTAAGCATAGATGCTTGCTTAGGCAACCCATACTGAGTATCTCCTTGTATTGTGAGTGGCTCACCATACGGAGTCTTGATAACCACTTATTTCTTGTCATAAACGATCTGGGCATGGTTATGAGATAACTAATCCATGCCAATCACTATGTCGAAACCAGCTAATTTCAGAGGAAGCAAAGATAACAGAAAGGAGTGGTTCCTAATGGATATAAAACATCCATCTAACACAGTCGAAGCAGTTTCTAGGGTGCCATCGACCAACTCTACCTCATATTTTATGCTTAGGGTTTTAACAGGTAGATTTAATAACTTAAAAAACTTATCATCAACAAACGATTTGTCCATACCCGAATCAAATAATACCCTTACATAAACATCATTGATAAGAAAGGTACCTGTTATCACGTTGTCATTCTGGATTGCTTCTTGAGCATTCATCTGAAAGACCCGAGCATTGGTCTTTTTACCTTCTTCAGGTTTCTTGGCATACTTTGGGCAGTTAGACTTGATATGCCCCTTCTCGTTACAATTGTAACAAGTTGCATCCTTTATATTTTTACAATCCAATGTCTTATGCTCACTAGACTTACAGATCCCACAAGCCCTAGGCTGTGATTGGGATTTTGATTCATATATGCAATTTCCCAGATGGCACTTCTTGCAGATCTTGCATTTGGGCTTCTCACCCGACTGTTGGTCATCCTTCTTGAACCCTGGACTCTTCTTGTGGTCAGAGTTCCCCTTATGCTTCTTATCTGAGCGGTGTGAGTTATCATTCTCAAGCTTCCTCTTCCCCTCATCAGAATTCCTAAGCGATCTCTGCCTGACCGCATCCAGGGTAAGAGATAATGACAAATCAGCTACAGACCTAAAGGTAGTAGGTCGGGATGCTTTCACACTAGCTTTGATCTCCGGGGCTAAACCCCCAATGAAACGGGCTATAAGTTTTTGTTCCGGTGTCACCAAGTAAGGAACCAATTGAGACATGGTATTAAAACTCGTGAGATACGTCTGACAGTCCAAATTGTTCATAACCAACGTCAGAAAGTCAGTCTTGATCTTCTCAACTTCATGTTGAGGACATAAATTCTCCTTGATCAAAGCAACAAACTAATCCCAGGACAGATTGTACAACGGGATCTTTCCAGTAGCTTGGATTAGAGACCTCCACCAAGCTAGGGCTTCTACTATAAACGACTGAGACACAAACTTCACAATATCCTTATCAGCGCAACCACTGATATCAACCATGGTATCCATCTCGTCTAGCCATGTCATGCAATCAATGGCTCCTTTTTCCCCAATGAAATCCCTTGGCTTGCAGGAGACGAAATACTTATAGGAGCAGGTCTTTGTACGTGGCCCTTGATAGAATACAATCTTCTTAGGCGGAACGCTATGCTGATTTGAGGAGTGTTGAGCATCATCCTTCTTTGACTCATGAGTTTTAGATGGTGGCTTACTATGAGCCTCAGAATGAGTCTTAGGGTGTGATTCAGAATGAGGTACTGATAGGGTCTTGCTATGTGTACCACTTGATTCTCTAAACTGCCTGTCCATGGCTTTAGAAACAGCATTATCAATCAGTGTTTGAAGTTCTGCACCAGTTATGTTGATTCTGGTAGTATCATGATTCTCTATAGGGTGACTGTTGATTTCTTCAGATTCTGCCATGTAGCTTGATTGCTACAGAAAATGATGACAATTATTTATTCAAGGGTCTATTATGGAATTGTCTTTTATGGCAATTCATTAACCATGGTATTAATAAACCATAATGGTTAATTTATTAAGCATAAACATTCAGGATTTTTCATTATAATTATCCTCAGTTATAATTCATTAAAATATTATAATGGCACAAAAGGCCAAGTTATAAGGACAAATTTTAAATTATAAGCCATGATCTTATGGGATCAAGGCATTAAGGCTTGAATCATAGTTCATCACCTTTTCTTGACAGGGAGTCGTAGACTACAACTGTCTTTAGTCTCAAAGGACATTAATTATGGCTCGTAGGCACTCCATCACTAATGGATGATTAAATAAATTAGAGAAGGGAATTGGAAGAATCCAATATAAGGATGACTTATGTGATTTTATCGAATCACATTTTCCTGGAGTGTTAACATGTTTTCAGATGTTAACAAGGATTTGAATCTTAATAAGGAACTACCATCATGGCCCTGTTTTAAAATGACACATGGGCTAGGTCTTGCCTTTAAGATTTTGTTTAATATATAATGGCAGATCTTTCAAAAGGAATGATATTTTTAATTTACTTCATATTTTATATTTATGCATATAATGATAAAATTGAAATTTTAAATTAAACATTCCATTAAATTAAAAGGGAGTACATATTTGCCCTAAACGGGACTTTAACAGAAATAACTTGCTCACGCAGGGTCTAAACTGAAATACAATCCTCGCAGGGACTAGGTACATAAATAGATGTCCACGCAGGGACTTATTTAAAATTGGAAATACAAAACAACAAACAAACAAGGAATCTCAGTGGTCCCTTCTGTTCTTCCCCTTGATTAAATTTGCCATACCCTTAAGAAATCCTTGGTGGCTTCTACGCTCTTCTTGAACCTCACGCTCCACCTGACTCAACCTTTGAAGAATCTCCTGCTGCTGCGGTGACTGGATCTGAGGTGGCTGTGGCTGCTGCGGCTGCAGAGGTTGAGGAGGTGGCAGGTATTGATACCCATAGGCCGGGTATCCAGTCTGATATGGGGCTCCATAGGGCCCTTCAGGATGAAGAGCATTGTAGTTTGCCGCCACAAGGTATGGGTCAATATCGGGGGCATTGTAGTAAATATAGCAAGAATGGCCTGGCTGCTCAAAAGGGTTATACGCCGCTGCACCGGCGTATGAAGGTATTGGGTTATCAAAACCCATATGTGGTGGTGATGGTGGTGCGACTGGCGCTGAGTCCACCTCGGAAACAGGGTTTGGAGGCCCTCCCATCTGTGGGTCTTCATATAGTGGCGGGTAGTGACTGCCACTGCAAGGTTTAGGGGTGCTGAAACGGAATCCCCCTCGCACGGACATCCGTGGGTTTGATCTTCTCTGCCTCGGTGGCTCTGGAGGTGGCTACTGCTCTGGCGGCGGTGGCGGAGTGACCGCCTGAAAACGAGAATCCTCAGAGGGATCCTGTTGCTGCTGCTGCTGAGGTACTGGGTTAAAAGGGGGAGTAAACTCCCAAGGGTACGAGGCAAACCTTGCTTCATAGCTGTCTGGGCCTCGGTATGGTGAACTGTGAAAGGACGATCCATCGGAAATTTCGATGGGATGCGTCGGCGTCCCACTCGGTGGCATCTCCGGATCGGGGTCATCATCCATATCCATAGCGTGGTCACCGGAGAAGTGATCTTCTGGTCCCAATGGGTTAAAACCCACTGGTTCTTGCACTTGATTTGCCGGATTGAACCGGCTCTGAAAGTACGGGGTCGGGTCTTCAAAGGCGCGGTGTGAACCCGACCGCTGCAACGGCAAGTAAGAGTGGCAAGAATGATCGGACTCGTTGCCTTGATGGAGTCCGAAGGAATCATGGTATGAAGGTGAGGAGCTGAGCGAGATAGAATGCCTCGCAGGCTCCAAGTATGTCCTCCAGTCCTCTTGGGGACTCGTGCTCATCGTCACTGATGGAGTTCGCCGGTGAGATGGCCCGACTTCATGGTCGTGGCTGGTGAAGATTGGGGCCTTACCGCCTCTTCCTCGTCCTCGAATATGTGGTGGCATCTTCTGTTCCTGTCAAACAAACAAAGGAAACAACCAAGAAACAAATAAAGGACAAATAAAAGATTAGGATTAGTCCTAAGTCCTTTTGCCTAGACTTGGAAGTCAAGGAATGTGCAACTGTGTCATTGAGATTAAAGACAAAAGGCTAGTGTTTAATTCACTCAATGTTGGCTCTGATACCAACCTGTCACACCTCGATATTTGCACGTATTACCGGTGGGGAGTATCGTGACGTAGTTGATATCATCATAGTCAATAATCACAGTTTAATGCACAACGGATGTCTAAAAGTAATAATATTACAAACCGAATGAAAAGTAACATGAGTATTATAAATGGAAAGTAAAAAGGATCCACAGGCGGATCAAAACAAAAGAAGATAATTGTTCAACAGATTTTAAGTGACAAAGCTTGCAAGACTCTTATTTATTCACTCAGGAGTAGCCAGCCTATTCTGCCTAGTACCTACACTTTAGCCTTTTTGGAAAATACGTCAGTTTACACTGGTAAATACAATTAACTGACACTTTTAAAAATGTTTTAAGAAAATTGATTTTAAATGCACAAGGCACAAATAATCTTTTATAACTTGGGATAATTATTTAAAAATAAACTTGTAAAAGAATTATATGTTTGTTATACGTTCAGTAGCCCGGGCTGAATACCGGGTTAAAGATTAATAGACACACCACATAATATATCCCACGGCGAGTTATTCTCGAACAGGCGGGTACATTATTTTTACATACGCACTGGCAGGTGTATGCCTACACCCCGTGCTTAAGTCGTGGCCATTTCAATGAATGAGCCGAGGATATCCAGGACATGGTCATTATCCCCCCAAAGGCTTAAAACAAACAAAACTGATTAAACGGGTTATTTTAATGATTTAACCTTCATATGATTAAAAATTCAATACCCGACCAAGCGGTATTTTATATACCGTACCCCAAGCCCGTATAAGGGAAAATAAGTTAAAAGTATTTTCCTGAGCAAATTATACAAATTTATCCCATGCATATACAATCAGCAAGTGCAAATATCTTTTACTGGGCTCCTAAATCTGGAACGAAGGTTTTTAATAACCTATTAGATTCCTAACGGATCTTACTTAAGTTTAAACTTAGACCGGTTAGTTTTAAAGGAAGATATACGGTTCAAAATGCAAGATTAAGCGAAGATCGGATTTAAATGTGGTTTAGACCCGACAATTATGAAGACTTGTATAATATGGGTAAACTAAAAACATTCTGGATTTTGAGGTAAAATGATAAGGTTTGACACGTTTCAGCCAATTTATGCAAACTAGTCACATAAACCGTACCGAACGCGAAAAATGCATAACGGGTAACTAAAAGAGTCATCTACAGGTTTCTCAAGTTAATATGCCTTAAATATGTTGTGATATCAGTAGGATACCTTCCATTATGCTCAAAACGATTTTGAAATCAATTTATACCCCATAGGGGTATTTTGGTCATTTTAAAGCTTATAAAAGAGATTAAATAATAATCTGAGGTTCTGGTCTATGTTGATCAGTAAAAATATTTATTTTTGTAAGTCATAACAGTAGGGTATTGCATATATGTGAAATTTATCATTTTTAACCAAACTATGCACCGTAGGGGCATTTTGGTCATTTCACATAAGGTTTAAAGGTCCAAACTGGAAATCTGAGTTCAAAACTTTTGCTTACTATTAAAGTATAAAAATATACTTAAAACATCAGTAGGTATTAAGTCTTATATGTCAAAAATAGTTTTAACCCATACTATGCGTTTAAAACGCGTAAAAAGTCGGTTTTAAGCGATTTTCAGGTTATATAAGAAAAGCTGAGATTTTTATCACTCTAGAAGGCTTAAAATATTTTATTTATCATATAAAATCAGTAGCAAAAGGTTTGGTATCAAAATGTTATGTAAAACTCATTTTATTAGCAAAAATGATATAACCGTCAATCACAGAATCAAAGCAAGAACCCTATGTTACGATCATTTTAAAAATAATTAAAAATCTTCAAAAATCCCAAAATATTATATTACATTAGTGGGTAAAAAGTTTGGTGTCGAAATTTGGGTTTAAATAGGCTTTATGCTAAATATGCCGTTTAATTAATAAAAAGCTTTCAAATTACGATATTGAGCATAACTCCTAATTTAGACCTCAAACTGATGTCAAATTTTTAGGACAAGTTTATAAATCAGTAATAAAGGGTTTTGTCCTCTCACATTTTCAAAAATCTAGTTTTAAAGTCAAAAGGGCATAATGGTCAATTTTAGGCACTTAACGGAAACATGCAATGAACTAGGATTACAAAGGAACCACACTGTATAAACTCAGAGGGTTATACTAACATGTAACATGGTCCTAATGAAACCTTAAAACATATCTAAAATAAGCTAAATCGGGTCAGAACTGGAAGTCAAAGCAAAAGTCTTCTTTTGCGATTTTCGGTTCCGAACCAAGCCTAAACTCAGAATTGTCGGGTTGAACATGCTTAGACATGTTCTTACATTAATTACCAAGTTATTTTAGTGTTAAAACAGGTTCCATAACTTCTACATTGCTAATTATGAATTTATTTGCAAAATAGCTTTCTGTTGATTTTTTAATAATAAGTTTGACCCGACAATTGACCAAGTTAGAGTGATAATCAGGGGGTGCCCTTTTAAGGACTTATTACCCACATAATTACCAACTCATAGGCACTTTCAATTTGAAAAATGACTGGACCATTAGTGATTAATCACTAAGTCAAAGCTTAATTACGACGGCTTTGACTTTTGGTCATTAAGCTAATGAAACTTGAACTAGAGAAGCTAAGAATGCTTACAAAGGCTCTCAGCACGAATTGGGAACTTGTGGAAACTTGCTTGAAGTCCAGAGAGCTCCAGAGTGTGAGTTTAGAATGATTTTTGTAAGTGAACACATGAACTAGAAAACATGAACTCTTATATAGCCAAATAAAATTCACAAGATCATTCCACATAAGTCTAAGGTTGATTCCTGATCATCCCAGGTGTCCCCTATGCATGAAATACCATTGGTACAGTCCCTGAATTCGAAAACCACCATGCAAAGGCGGTGCAACCTGCTGTTACAGGCATCTACCATCTTTTTCTGCATCTGATGGTTCTACGCGGCCCGCGTAAGGTCTGGCCGAGGGTCTACGCGGCCCGCTTGGAGGTCAGCTCCGGTCAACAAGTTTCCATAATTTGCATTTTTGGTCCCTGGTCCTTCAAAACTTGTTTTAACTTGTGTGTATTGCACTTTTAACCCCCAAACTTGACTTTTAAGGACTCTAAGTTATAAACAAACTCCGTTAAGCTCCTGATTAGTTATACGATCATCCGAAAAGTCCTGAATTTCAATGTTGACGCTATTGACCCTTATTTCTTGTAATTAACACTTTATTTATTTATGCGCGTCGAAACTCCACGAATTCATATCCAATATTCTTGCGGGCAAAATATAATTGTGATAATGTTTTTTTTTTTTGGATCGTTAAAAGGTCACTCAGAGGTTACTTTCAACATGTTGACGTTTTTAACCCCTATGCTTCATAAGAACCTCATTTTAAGCACAAACGACTTTCAAAGTTCGATAAATTATTCGTTAAAGAATACGAACATCGTGTGAGGTCATTCAGAGGCACAAGAATGGCATGTTGACACTTTGGATCCCTTTATTCACATATTTACATTGTTTGGCAACTTAAGTCCTTAATAATCAATCCATTACACGTTTAAAGTCCATGACACGTGTCTTTATTATATTGGTCGCGTTTTTACGAGGTTACACCCATACTATTAAACAAATATTTTATCAAAAGTCATCACAGAGTTCAAATCTCTCAAACAAAACCAATCCGACAACTTAGATTTTTCTTGTGGGTTTCTAGACTTCCTATCCATTTGGAGCAAACAGACCATCAACCTGTCACATACGTTAAAATAAAGTCAATACAATAATGTAAAGGTGAGTACACAAGTTTAGAATAAATATAGTATAAAAAGCGTTTATGTATAACCAGTATGTAACACGTAACGGGCGAATCAGGTAAGCTATTAACAATGATACAAGCTAACCACATGACTGCGAGTAGAGTATGCGTGACACATGTCCACCGTAGTGAACACGTGAAGTAAAGTATGTGATCCTTAATAACCCCTGACTAATCAAGTGCTGAGTCCAAACTATAGTACTATCGTTGCTAAAGGCGGCCGGGCATGTCATCACTGTGTAACATAGCAACAAGTATTGGAGTAATCACGTATATCACGCGAGTGCGGTTAGCATTTATAAAGCGTTTAAGTGTTGTGTTTTTTTCATAGGGAACGTATGTAACACCTAAAAGTGCGTTAAGCGAAAAAGGGTTCGAGTATACTCACGGTGCGTATCTAGCAAGTAAACACGTCCTTAAATGGATTGAAGGGAGCGCCGAATCAGCCTGCCTACGGAAACAGATTTATAAAGCGTTTAAGTGTTGTATTTTTTTCATAGGGAACGTATGTAACACCCAAAAGTGCGTTAAGCGAAAAAGGGTTCGAGTATACTCACGGTGCGTATCTAGCAAGTAAACACGTCCTGAAATGGATTGAAGGGAGTGCCGAATCAGCCTGCATACGGAAACAGAAGCGCAAGTCCTCCAAAGTGCTGAAACGGTCGAAATCGGAGTGTCGAGTGGGAAACAGAGGCTTTGTACGAAGGGAGGCTTCGTACTCGTGTTGCTTCCATTATCCAAAATCGAGTGTTCTTCGCTTCTTTCCTCAGGAAATCGAGTGTTCATCCCTCCTGTCTTAAACTACTGATTAAACTTAGAGCCGGCGAGGTCTTTGTTTGAGTCACAGGTGAGAACTAGGGCTGGGTTGTGTGAAACCAATTCCTTCGTACGAAGCCCGGCTTCGCACAGAACAGTCCAGTTTTCACAAGTGGCTTTTTTTGGCATTCGGAGCTGTGTTTTCGTCTGAATCGGATGTGTTTTCAAGTCCTATTCATGATGGTTTCGACACCACTTCGTTCCACTATCCAGTGAACGAAATATGTGTCGGTTTTGGTCCGTTTTGTATAAAATCGAGTTTAAAAAGGGTTTTTACTTAGATCTAACACTTGGTGAGTCTGAGATCTTCAGATCTACAACTTGGGAAGCTAAAGCCGAACCCAAATCACTCGTTCAAGTGTAGATCCGTAGTAAAATAAGAAGATTTGATGAAAAAGATGAAGGTTTTCATGAAAAGGATGAAGTTTAGATGAAAAAGTAGAAGTTTTACATAAAAGATGAAGGATTTTCTAAAAAGAAAGAAGTTTGGATGAAATCGGAGTGAATCTTGTGGAAAATCGTAGTGGAAAACGTTGTGTAATCATGTAAAAATGATAAATCTTACTTGAAAATAGTTGGACAGCAATTCGGCAGCGTTTCGGAGTGAATGGCAGCAAGTTAGAATGAATGAGTAGGGATAGGGTATTTATAGGAGAGGAGCATGCGCACTGGTTGTTTTGTGCGAAGTCCTGCCTTCGTACGAAGCTAGTGGCTTCGTACGAAGTCGGGTGTCTTCGTACGATGGGACCAGTTTGGCGTGGAAAACTTTCGTTTCACGTGTAGGAGGTTCGTTTAATGCGTTTTGTTACGTTAGTTAGTATGAGTACTTTAAGTATTTTAACGAGACATTAAGTGTTGCATTGCGTCGCATTTCGGTGTGATAATCGAGTTGCGAGTGAGCGTTTGAGCGTATAAGCGTTGCGTTGATAACCACAAAACATTCTAAACAAATAATCACACAAATAACACAATAATATAAATAAATCCGCGTCACTAGTTTGCGTTGAGTTTGCTTTGCGATAGGCGTTCAAGTAATAAGTGTCTAAATGCGTTAATAATGCGATAATGAATGCGTTTAAAATATAGTTAATCCATTATCGGTAATCGAATCTCCGAGTACAAGCGTCTACGATTAGAAACAACAGTAACAAAAGAACAATCAAAGTGCGGGTTGTTACACTACTTAAACAATAACACATCACCTTTGGGCAAGAGTGAGACTATTCAAGCATTTGTAAAAGTGCAAATTAAGTGTAACACATCACATTTTGGCCGAAGTGAAACAATTAATTTACTAGGCATAAATTAGTTTTGCAATACATAAATGTCACACATCACCTTTGGGAAGAAATGAGACATTCATTAGGCAAAATCATGCTTATTTAAACTTGAACAATGAAATAAATGTAACACTTCACCTATGGGCAGAAGTGAAATATGAAAAGTTTATTTCGAGTGAAGCATGTTATTTTTGTAACACATTTAATATTTAAGGTTTGAACACAACTAATGATTTGAGTAACGCCTAAAGTTTGAGTGTCACCTACAAATTGTGTGGCGCCTAAAGTTTGAGTGTCACCTAAAAAACTGAGTGTCTCCTAAAGTTTGAGTGTCACCTAAAATTTGAGTGACACCTGATATTTGAGTGACGCCTGACTATATGTGAGCGGTGCCTATAAGACTCTCAATGTCAGTGACGCCTATGACACTCTCAGTGTAAACAAATTTAGTGTCGCTAGCACAGCGTAAGGTCAATCGGAGAGTGAAGCTTGCACACCGTTGCGGACAGATTTCCGCCTAAGGGCTAGCTGAGTGCCGCTCGACATAAATGTCGCTGACATAAGTACCAGCGTTCTCAGTGTCACCAACATCAGTGTCACCTGATGTCGACGATTTGAGTGTGGGCTGGATGCCTAAATTTGTACTTAGGACTTTAAGAGAGCGACGACGATGACCATTTTATGAGAGTGACGCCTATGCCCATGTTACGGGAGTGCCACCCACGTGGAGTGCCACCCACGCGGAGTGCCATCCATGATGAGTGCCACACATGAGCATTTGTCATACAATAAAATTGTCCATAATTAAGGGAATATTAGTAAACTTCTTTTTTTTAACTTTTGGGTTTTATTAGCAAACAAGTGAAAAAAGTACACCCAAAATATCTAAAAAGAAGTTTGATTTGAATCAAACACCAAAATACATGATTTTCATTCATTTTATGATGAAGAACATCAAGAACTTTTCTTGAATAATTTTTTCAAAACTTATCGAAATTTTATGGTTTTAATCTCATTAAAACAAGTTTTTGTCGATTTTAACAATCCATAAAACACAACTATGAACATCAAAACTGAAAATTACTTAGATCCATAAAATCCAATTTTTAAAGTGGGTTTTCTTCAAATATTTTGTTTCTTAGCAAATATAATTGATTTTTTTCAATATAAGCTCTTGATATCAAATATTGATCAATTCTAAAAATTAATATAATAGAGACAACATGAATGATTATGTGTACCCGTTAATCCCGAGGTGGAAGAGGTCGTTGTAGCCATGATAATATCCAATCGGGTTCCCATTTTGGATATATGATGATTGATAGAGTTTTTAGTAGAGGGAGATGATTTGTGAGTGATGTTATGGAATGATTGTGAGCCAAGCTAATAAGCTTTTTTTATACACTCAAGAGGAAATGCTATTCTTCTCGTAAGGGGCAAATACGTCCATAAAAAATGTGCTAATTAAGTGAACATGGCATTAAGGTCATTGATCATTTATAATAAAAATAATAATAATGGAGAGATTGAAGATCCTGTATATTAATTCAAAAGTGTGAGAAGTGTGAGAAATATTATGGAGATGACATGTGTCCTCAATCTAAATTAATTCAAAAGGGTAAACAAGTAATTTTCTTATTAATTTAATTAATTGATAGCCTTCCATAACCTCCACCGTTAATTATAGGAATACGAATTAAGAATTAATCTACGAATTTGTGTCATCTCGTTCATCGATTATTAATTCTGAAGATCGCAGAATGAAAATTTATAGAGTGTTATATAGTGATGGATGCAGAATGAAGGTTTTTATATAACACTACAAATCTCTATAAAACACTACGATAGCATATAACACCATATAACCCTTTTATAACTCTATATAACACTACAACATTATATATAGCACTACAACCACCATTCAGAACCGTATAGTGATATATATTTTTATATAGTGTTATATAGTGTTACATAGTGTCATATAGTGTTTTTTTGGTGTTATATAGTGTTATATGATGGATGTATAGTGTTATATGGTGTTATATGGTATTATATGGTGTTATATAAACAAACTCCGTTAAGCTCCTGATTAGTTATACGATCATCCGAAAAGTCCTGAATTTCAATGTTGACGCTATTGACCCTTATTTCTTGTAATTAACACTTTATTTATTTATGCGCGTCGAAACTCCACGAATTCATATCCAATATTCTTGCGGGCAAAATATAATTGTGATAATGTTTTTTTTTTTTTTTTGGATCGTTAAAAGGTCACTCAGAGGTTACTTTCAACATGTTGACGCTTTTAACCCCTATGCTTCATAAGAACCTCATTTTAAGCACAAACGACTTTCTAAGTTCGATAAATTATTCGTTAAAGAATACGAACGTCGTGTGAGGTCATTCAGAGGCACAAGAATGGCATGTTGACACTTTGGATCCCTTTATTCACATATTTACATTGTTTGGCAACTTAAGTCCTTAATAATCAATCCATTACACGTTTAAAGTCCATGACACGTGCCTTTATTATATTGGTCGCGTTTTTACGAGGTTACACCCATACTATTAAACAAATATTTTATCAAAAGTCATCACAGAGTTCAAATCTCTCAAACAAAACCAATCCGACAACTTAGATTTTTCTTGTGGGTTTCTAGACTTCCTATCCATTTGGAGCAAACAGACCATCAACCTGTCACATACGTTAAAATAAAGTCAATACAATAATGTAAAGGTGAGTACACAAGTTTAGAATAAATATAGTATAAAAAGCGTTTATGTATAACCAGTATGTAACACGTAACGGGCGAATCAGGTAAGCTATTAACAATGATACAAGCTAACCACATGACTGCGAGTAGAGTATGCGTGACACATGTCCACCGTAGTGAACACGTGAAGTAAAGTATGTGATCCTTAATAACCCCTGACTAATCAAGTGCTGAGTCCAAACTATAGTACTATCGTTGCTAAAGGCGGCCGGGCATGTCATCACTGTGTAACATAGCAACAAGTATTGGAGTAATCACGTATATCACGCGAGTGCGGTTAGCATTTATAAAGCGTTTAAGTGTTGTGTTTTTTTCATAGGGAACGTATGTAACACCTAAAAGTGCGTTAAGCGAAAAAGGGTTCGAGTATACTCACGGTGCGTATCTAGCAAGTAAACACGTCCTTAAATGGATTGAAGGGAGCGCCGAATCAGCCTGCCTACGGAAACAGATTTATAAAGCGTTTAAGTGTTGTATTTTTTTCATAGGGAACGTATGTAACACCCAAAAGTGCGTTAAGCGAAAAAGGGTTCGAGTATACTCACGGTGCGTATCTAGCAAGTAAACACGTCCTGAAATGGATTGAAGGGAGTGCCGAATCAGCCTGCATACGGAAACAGAAGCGCAAGTCCTCCAAAGTGCTGAAACGGTCGAAATCGGAGTGTCGAGTGGGAAACAAAGGCTTTGTACGAAGGGAGGCTTCGTACGAAGGGAGGCTTCGTACGAAGGGAGGCTTCGTACTCGTGTTGCTTCCATTATCCAAAATCGAGTGTTCTTCGCTTCTTTCCTCAGGAAATCGAGTGTTCATCCCTCCTGTCTTAAACTACTGATTAAACTTAGAGCCGGCGAGGTCTTTGTTTGAGTCACAGGTGAGAACTAGGGCTGGGTTGTGTGAAACCAATGCCTTCGTACGAAGCCCGGCTTCGCACAGAACAGTCCAGTTTTCACAAGTGGCTTTTTTTGGCATTCGGAGCTGTGTTTTCGTCTGAATCGGATGTGTTTTCAAGTCCTATTCATGATGGTTTCGACACCACTTCGTTCCACTATCCAGTGAACAAAATATGTGTCGGTTTTGGTCCGTTTTGTATAAAATCGAGTTTAAAAAGGGGTTTTACTTAGATCTAACACTTGGTGAGTCTGAGATCTTCAGATCTACAACTTGGGAAGCTAAAGCCGAACCCAAATCACTCGTTCAAGTGTAGATCCGTAGTAAAATAAGAAGATTTGATGAAAAAGATGAAGGTTTTCATGAAAAGGATGAAGTTTAGATGAAAAAGTAGAAGTTTTACATAAAAGATGAAGGATTTTCTAAAAAGAAAGAAGTTTGGATGAAATCGGAGTGAATCTTGTGGAAAATCGTAGTGGAAAACGTTGTGTAATCATGTAAAAATGATAAATCTTACTTGAAAATAGTTGGACAGCAATTCGGCAGCGTTTCGGAGTGAATGGCAGCAAGTTAGAATGAATGAGTAGGGATAGGGTATTTATAGGAGAGGAGCATGCGCACTGGTTGTTTTGTGCGAAGTCCTGCCTTCGTACGAAGCTAGTGGCTTCGTACGAAGTCGGGTGTCTTCGTACGATGGGACCAGTTTGGCGTGGAAAACTTTCGTTTCACGTGTAGGAGGTTCGTTTAATGCGTTTTGTTACGTTAGTTAGTATGAGTACTTTAAGTATTTTAACGAGACATTAAGTGTTGCATTGCGTCGCATTTCGGTGTGATAATCGAGTTGCGAGTGAGCGTTTGAGCGTATAAGCGTTGCGTTGATAACCACAAAACATTCTAAACAAATAATCACACAAATAACACAATAATATAAATAAATCCGCGTCACTAGTTTGCGTTGAGTTTGCTTTGCGATAGGCGTTCAAGTAATAAGTGTCTAAATGCGTTAATAATGCGATAATGAATGCGTTTAAAATATAGTTAATCCATTATCGGTAATCGAATCTCCGAGTACAAGCGTCTACGATTAGAAACAACAGTAACAAAAGAACAATCAAAGTGCGGGTTGTTACACTACTTAAACAATAACACATCACCTTTGGGCAAGAGTGAGACTATTCAAGCATTTGTAAAAGTGCAAATTAAGTGTAACACATCACATTTTGGCCGAAGTGAAACAATTAATTTACTAGGCATAAATTAGTTTTGCAATACATAAATGTCACACATCACCTTTGGGAAGAAATGAGACATTCATTAGGCAAAATCATGCTTATTTAAACTTGAACAATGAAATAAATGTAACACTTCACCTATGGGCAGAAGTGAAATATGAAAAGTTTATTTCGAGTGAAGCATGTTATTTTTGTAACACATTTAATATTTAAGGTTTGAACACAACTAATGATTTGAGTAACGCCTAAAGTTTGAGTGTCACCTACAAATTGTGTGGCGCCTAAAGTTTGAGTGTCACCTAAAAAACTGAGTGTCTCCTAAAGTTTGAGTGTCACCTAAAATTTGAGTGACACCTGATATTTGAGTGACGCCTGACTATATGTGAGCGGTGCCTATAAGACTCTCAATGTCAGTGACGCCTATGACACTCTCAGTGTAAACAAATTTAGTGTCGCTAGCACAGCGTAAGGTCAATCGGAGAGTGAAGCTTGCACACCGTTGCGGACAGATTTCCGCCTAAGGGCTAGCTGAGTGCCGCTCGACATAAATGTCGCTGACATAAGTACCAGCGTTCTCAGTGTCACCAACATCAGTGTCACCTGATGTCGACGATTTGAGTGTGGGCTGGATGCCTAAATTTGTACTTAGGACTTTAAGAGAGCGATGACGATGACCATTTTATGAGAGTGACGCCTATGCCCATGTTACGGGAGTGCCACCCACGTGGAGTGCCACCCACGCGGAGTGCCATCCATGATGAGTGCCACACATGAGCATTTGTCATACAATAAAATTGTCCATAATTAAGGGAATATTAGTAAACTTCGTTTTTTTAACTTTTGGGTTTTATTAGCAAACAAGTGAAAAAAGTACACCCAAAATATCTAAAAAGAAGTTTGATTTGAATCAAACACCAAAATACATGATTTTCATTCATTTTATGATGAAGAACATCAAGAACTTTTCTTGAATAATTTTTTCAAAACTTATCGAAATTTTATGGTTTTAATCTCATTAAAACAAGTTTTTGTCGATTTTAACAATCCATAAAACACAACTATGAACATCAAAACTGAAAATTACTTAGATCCATAAAATCCAATTTTTAAAGTGGGTTTTCTTCAAATATTTTGTTTCTTAGCAAATATAATTGATTTTTTTCAATATAAGCTCTTGATATCAAATATTGATCAATTCTAAAAATTAATATAATAGAGACAACATGAATGATTATGTGTACCCGTTAATCCCGAGGTGGAAGAGGTCGTTGTAGCCATGATAATATCCAATCGGGTTCCCATTTTGGATATATGATGATTGATAGAGTTTTTAGTAGAGGGAGATGATTTGTGAGTGATGTTATGGAATGATTGTGAGCCAAGCTAATAAGCTTTTTTTATACACTCAAGAGGAAATGCTATTCTTCTCGTAAGGGGCAAATACGTCCATAAAAAATGTGCTAATTAAGTGAACATGGCATTAAGGTCATTGATCATTTATAATAAAAATAATAATAATGGAGAGATTGAAGATCCTGTATATTAATTCAAAAGTGTGAGAAGTGTGAGAAATATTATGGAGATGACATGTGTCCTCAATCTAAATTAATTCAAAAGGGTAAACAAGTAATTTTCTTATTAATTTAATTAATTGATAGCCTTCCATAACCTCCACCGTTAATTATAGGAATACGAATTAAGAATTAATCTACGAATTTGTGTCATCTCGTTCATCGATTATTAATTCTGAAGATCGCAGAATGAAAATTTATAGAGTGTTATATAGTGATGGATGCAGAATGAAGGTTTTTATATAACACTACAAATCTCTATAAAACACTACGAATATCATATAACACCATATAACCCTTTTATAACTCTATATAACACTACAACATTATATATAGCACTACAACCACCATTCAGAACCGTATAGTGATATATATTTTTATATAGTGTTATATAGTGTTACATAGTGTTTTTTTGGTGTTATATAGTGTTATATGATGGATGTATAGTGTTATATGGTGTTATATGGTATTATATGGTGTTATATAGTGTTATTTAGAGTTATATAGTGTTATAGTCTTATTTTTTTTTCTGATAGCATGTCTATGATAGATGTATAGTGTTATATAGTGTTATATGGTGTTATATGGTGTGATATAGTGTTATATAATGTTATATGATGGATGTATAGTGTTATATATTTCTTGTAGCAGTTACATATTTCTAGATTTTTTAGAATGTCTGGATTTTAGAATAAGTTTAAAATTAAATCGCTAGAATTTAGGAGTGAATCGCTAGAATTTAGGAGATGTTACCTAATTTAAAACATATACAAAGACACTATTACCAGTACAATTTTCAAATCAGTCCGAATAATTAAAACACA
Organism: Helianthus tuberosus; assembly: GCA_030545235.1. NCBI lineage: Eukaryota > Viridiplantae > Streptophyta > Magnoliopsida > Asterales > Asteraceae > Helianthus > Helianthus tuberosus. The sequence continues at coordinate 77,906,281 of CM060408.1, forward strand.
ATTTATAAGTTGGTCCATATTGATCTAAACCATTAGATCAAAGATCTAATGGTTTAACACACTTCTTACACTTCTCACACTTTAGACACTATCCATACGGTACAAATTAAAATTAAAGTACAAACCGGTTATTGATGGGGCGTTTTATCATACAAGATGTGTTGCACCTATCATTAATTTAGTTATGCGAATGGGGCTACGAGATACTTTTGTTTCGGATTTTATTAAAGCTTTTCGAATTATGCTTCATGACATTTTCAAAAGTGAAAAAGAACGATATCAAGACTATAAAAAACTTTGTAAAGATGTTAATCAAAAATTAATTGGAACAAATTGGGACGTACCAACTCGTTGGAATTCTACTTGTTTTAAGTTCGAAATGGCTTTAAAACAAATGGGCACATTAAAAACTTTTCATAGATCACTAAGTGATGATTACTTAGTCGACCCTTTTCCCGACATGGATTGGGGAAACATTGAAAAACTAAGTACTTTTTTAAAAGTTTTCAAAACGGCAACAACTAACATTTCGGGTGTTTATTACCCTACTAGTTCTCTTGTTCTTTCGGAATTATATATGATCACTACAAATTTTAAAAATTTTGAAAATCAGGTGACATGTTGAGGAACATGATGAAACCGAAGATTGAAAAGTTTAAAAAATATTTTTTGGATCCACCACCCGTTTTTCTATGTGCCGCCACTTTAAATCCAATTTTAAATGTGCCAAGTGTTGAAGCTTTGATTGAATAAATATACGAAAAGTTGGATATGCATGAGGAGGATCCAAGATTAAAAGAAAAAAATCAAAAAGAATTTTAACACTTGTTTATCAAAACTTATGATCATTATTTACAAAAATATGGGGAAAAATACTAGTAATATGTTTGAGTCTCGATCGTCGGCATCTAGTCGTACGACTACTAATGGAGACCCACTCATAATGATGTTGAATGTCGTTAGAGATGAAATGGCTAAACAACAAAGAGGTAACGCCCCATTAAGTGAACTTGGTAGATATAAAGTAACATGTTATTCGTGTTCTATGACTGCCGAGGAATAAAAAGTTTAATCTTTTGTCATGGTGGAAATCAAAAGAATCGGAATTCCCGATTCTAGCCACCATGGCTCGTGATATACTAACGGTCCAAGCTTCCACCGTAGCTTCGGAAAGTGCGTTTTCTCTTAGTGGCAGGGTATTGTCCATACGAAGAACAAGACTAACACCGGAATCAACAGAGATGGCAATTTTCCTAAAGAATCATTTGGATGTCGTGGCCGTATTCAAGATAAGACAAGTCTAGAAGAGGAAGTGGAATTAGAGAACAAGATAGTTGATGAAGAGGATGATGAAGAAGTAGAAACTAATGATTCGGAAGACGATTGTGCCGAAGTGGCACCACCAAAGCGAGCCGCAAGTCAAATGGACGCATCCACGACAAGTAAACGGTTAAAGAAATAAACCGGCTACAATACAATATGTTTGTATTTCCTTTAATATGTTTGTATGTTTTTTTTAAAATTGTAGTATTTTATTCAATATAAGGATTTTTTTAAGAACCGATTCCACAGTAACATTTCATCGATTTTAAGGACTTACCCGGTGGAACCGGTTCTTTAGAGAAATCGGCTCTAACCCTTCTCGGGATCGGTTACTATCGGTTCCAGTATTAAAGCTCTAAACCCGGTTAGGAACTAGACCTAGTTCCTACAAGAACTGGTTCCCCCACACTCTAACAAGAACTGGGTCCGGTTCCGATATGCCCATCTCTATCCCTACCCATAATGGAGATATGAATTTATAGTTTAGAGTTAAATGCCCGGATAGTCCCTATGATTTGGCCTTTTTTCACCTTTAGTCCATAACTTTCTAAAATTACCTCTAGAGTCCCCAACTTTTCAATTTTCGTTCCTGGATAGTCCCTGAAATGGATGGGGGTTAGTTTTTGGTGTTAAGTGAGTGTAAAATTACAAAAATACCCTTAGTGTTAAATTAATACTAAAAAGTTAAAAGAGATATACTTAGAGATTTATGTGGGACCCACCCACTTCATCTTCTTCACTTTCACCATCTCCACTTGAAACCAGCCTGCTACCCATACACCACCATCTACCATCTGAAACTAACCTGAAACACAACCTGTCTCCTTCCCACCTTCTCACCACCTTCCCACATCCGACACACCTCACCACCTTCCCTCACCATCAGCCACCATTCCACCTTCACTTCACCTCACCACCCACCTCCGACACACCACTCATCCCCTTTCACCTCCTACAAACCTACCACCCACCTCCGATGCACCAACCACTTCCAACCACCACAAACCTCCACCTTTACCATATTCTCCACCCTAACAACAATCCACGACCATCATCACCACCTATTTCCATCATCATCATCATCTACCATCATAACCAACCCGACGTTGTTCCGGCGTCCATCATCAGATTTTTTGAGAAACCACAAAAAACGTCATTAATCTTCAGAAAAGAAGAAAAGAACGCATTAAAAGGAGATGGGGGGATTTTACCGTGAAACTCGTCAGAATCCACCATCACCGTCGTCGTCTTCAACATCAGTCGCCGGAAAACGATCAAAGCAGCCGCCGCAAACGGCGGTGTTTCCGCCGGATCTCCCTCTCTCCGTCTTCAATCTCCGCCGCTCACTCTTTCCTTCGAACAGTCTCTCTCTACAATCAGAGGTTTGTGTGAACTGGTACATAAAGGTGATGAAGTGGGGAGGTTTAGGGGGTGTTGTCAACCGGTTAACATGGCCGGCTTGGGCCGGACTTCTCTCCGGTCGCCGAGTTGGAATCATACAGACGATAAAGAGATGGGGTTAGGGTTTGCTTTGGCATGTGAAGAAGATGAAAGTTTATGACCTGGGTTTTATCTGTGTAGGTGAGAGTGTTTGGGTCCCACCTGAATTAATATATTAATTATTTTATTTTAATGACTTAATAGTTATTTTTTATATTAAGGGCTTTATAGTCATTTTACACCAACTTAACTTATAAAACTAACCCCCACCCATTTCAAGGACTATCCGGGATCGAAAATTGAAAAGTTGGAAACTATAAAGGTAATTTTAGAAAGTTAGGGACTAAAGGTGAAAAAAGGCCAAACCACAGGGACTATCCGGGTATTTAACTCTATAGTTTATATATATTCTTACACATCCGTTTGAAAAAGACATTAGAACAGTAATTAAAACAATGCATCGAAATTCGTTGTTTAAAAAGACATTAGAACAGTAATTAAAACAATGCATCGAAATTCGTTGCTCTGAGTTATTTTTAAGGCTACATGGTATGGTGCCCATCCTCCCTTGGAGGATGATCCGCCACCTAGGCACCACATCATAGTCCTTTTGAAGATGGTCCAAGACACTAAATCAATGGAAATGAGAGGATGATCCTACCCCACTAGTTTAGTTTTTTTTTAAATCATCCACTTTTTTTAACATTTAACAAATAAAATAGGAAAATAATTTCATTAATATTAAAAAACATTACATAAACTTAAAAAAAAACATAAACTTAAAAAAATCCTAATAACTTAAAAAAACATAAACTTTAAAAAAAACATAAACTTAAAAATATCCTAATTACCTAAAAAAATATTAAAAAAACTACTAGTCTTCATCCGGCATGTGGTCGTGAGGTTCGTTTTGTACATTGTTCCAAATGTACTCCACCAAGTCCGCTTGTAGGTAATGATGTGTGTACTCGTTACGTAGAGAGAACATGTTTAAATCTTGTTGCTCCAAACTAACAGGAACAGAATTCCCGTTAGACGCGTTTTCGTCGTACTCACATATCGCTCTACCTTCGTCTTCAATGATCATGTTATGAAGGATGATACAAGCGTACATAATGTGTCGTAACCTCTTTGGTGTACCAGAACGTGCTAGATGTTCAATGATATGCCATTTTTTGTAGAACCCCAAAACACCGTTCAATATCTTTTCTCGCACCCTCTTGATACTTAGCAAATTTCTTTCTTTTATCATTTGTCGGGTGCGGAATAGTTTTAACGATTGTAAAGTAAGTTGGGTATATTCCATCTGCAAGGTAGTAACCCCGCGTGTATTCCACCCCCGAAACCATAAAACTTGTGTCTGGACCTGTTCCCGCCACTACATCGTAAAATATTTGTGACTGGTATATGATGTTAAGGTCATTAAGCGAACCAGGTATGTCACACCCCCAAAATACCACATGCGGAAACCCCCGCGAGGCGTGTGACGTACCAGGATTCAAGCCACCAATCACCTTGAACTCATAAATTAAATAAAACATTCCATTCATTTCAAATATAAATCCAAACCATAAGTTAGACCAAATTAAGTATTCAGCGGAAGCATAACATAAAATGTAAGTCAATTGTTTCCAAAACATGAGTTTAAAGTCTACGTAACAAGTATCCAAGAGTCTCGACCCACGACCACTCCAGCACTCCCATATAGCAAGTCCATATCAAGTATCTAATGACCTGCAAGCATGCAGACAAGTGTGTCAGACGACGCTGGTGAGTTCAAAGTTTTGTTGACGCGTTTAGTTACCAGTTGTGTGTATAAAACAGTTCAACAGTTTGATTTGATGATGTTATTAACTCGATTACCGTATGTGGCTACTAGATGTGTTTTCCCAAACCCCAATGCCTCTATCAAAGCATTGGTCAAGTGGTCAAGGTAAATAGTTCACGCCCGTCCATTCCGGCCCGGTGTGAGGGTGCCAAACCTAATAGCGCTATCAACTAAATACCTCGTTGCCTTCCCGACAACAATCAGTAGATGTAAGGGGTCTTGTATTATAGAAACTGAGTAATAACAAACATCCCATTAACCTGACATTCTTCCCTGAAAACGTTACCCGATATCCCTTCCCGGGATGCATGCTTGGAAAAGAGCAGTGAACTCACCTTGGTTTGCTCGGTTTATTAATGTGCTTCTAGCGTTAATTAATGGTTAGGTCTGTTACACGCGACCTAAGGTACATTGCACATAAACTCAATGTAAGTGTTTACATTCAAATAGGGTTTAAATAGGGTTTGCAATCCCTTAGTGTCCAAACATCAGGGTCCCTTGTGATTATCATTCACAGATTTCATCATACAAGACTGAACATACATACAGTAGCACACAGTGGCATGTTAGGTGTTTTTCATGCAACATTTAGCAAACTCGAACCAAACCCCCACCTAGTAAACTCGGACCAGGCATCCCCTTACAAACTCGGACCTAACAAAATCCATAAAACTTGGACTCATGAGTGGAGGATAAAACTTGGACTCATGTGTGAAGGATAAAACTTGGACTCTTGTGTGAAGGATAAAACTTGGACTCATGTGTGAAGGATAAAACTTGGACTCATGTGTGAAGGATAAAACTTGGACTCATCAAACACCAATAAACTCGGACACTATGAATCATATTAAACTCGGATCATGCAACTTAACAAACTCGGATTCAGGGTTTCCATTGTCAAAACTCAGACTCAAGGAGTCCTTATAATAAATCCGGACTTCATGTTTCTTTAATAAACTCGGAGGCAAGTGTCATGTTACAAACTCCGACTTGTGACTTCACAAAACCCTGACACTTAACTTCAGATTAACAACATGCGTGATTTCCAAAACCAATTTACAGTTTTCAATGGAACAGTTACAGGTTACGATCAAAACCCTATTTTTATTCATTGGCAATGCTGTAATCTAATAAACGATCAAACAATTCTAACATATCAGGCATCTTAATGTCGGGCAAGTGATTACACAACTATTCACAAACCATTTCACAATAATTAGGATGATCAATAACACAGAACCATCATTGGGATAACTAGGGTTTGCATGAATCAAATAATCAAGGATTAACAACATACAATCATTAAACATTTACCTTAGATTGATTCAAGATGGATTGGAAGATCAAGATTGATGAAAGAGAACTTGTGCAGCCAAGAATTATGAGAGAAATGGTTGTAGAAGGTGACTAGAGAGAATGATTTGAACTGCCGTAGAATGATTTGTGAGGAAGATTTTAGGGTTAGGAGTTATTAAGGTTTCACTAACTACTCTACTCACCCCTAAGTATCATCTTTTACATAAAACACACACACCACATATAATTTACAGTTAAGGCACAAAGTTCTCGTGTTAGTCAAATAATGCATAGAGTAATGCATAGTTCCGTGCAATGCTAAAGATTGTGGGACCGAATTAATTGTGTTAGGTTAAAGCATTAACCTGAAGTTGCGGGGTGTCACATCATCCCCAACTTGAAAGAAATTTCGTCCCAAAATTTGATAAGCAAACCCGAAACTGCAAGACGTTAACTCAGGATGACTGTGGATTTTCCGCGGGTACCACATCATCCGCAACTTGAATGGGAATTTTGTCCCGAAATTCACTAGTTGCATTAGATCTAGATTTTCCAGGCTTGGACTTGTCCTTTGGGAATAAATGTGGGTACTTGAGCTTCATCTGATCCTCGCGTTCCCACGTGAACTCCAGTCCACGCCTTGAGTTCCAACGAACTCTCACAATTGGAATACGATTGTGCTTATGGACTTTGACCTCCCGGTCCATGATTTCAAGAGGTTCCTCGACAAATTGCAACTTGTCGTCGATTTTCAGCTCCTGAAATGGTACCACCAGTGTTTCATCCGATAAACACTTCTTTAACTGCGATACATGGAAGACATCATGAACGTTACCCAACTCAGTAGGTAACTCCAGCTTGTAGGCCACTTTACCAATTCGTTCCAAAATCTTAAATGGCCCAACATATCGTGGGTTAAGCTTGCCGCGTTTCCCAAAACGCACTACACCCTTCCAGGGTGAGACCTTCAACATAACACGATCGTTAACTTCAAATTCCAAAGGTTTTCTACGCTTATCAGTGTAGCTTTTCTGACGGTCGCGCACTGCTGCCATCCTATTCCTGATCTGTACAATCTTTTTCTGAAGTTTCAAACACAAGCTCAGGGCCTATGACCTGGCTTTCACCCACCTTAGCCCAACAGAGAGGTGAACGACATTTTCGTCCATACAATGCTTCAAATGGAGCTGCCTGGATGCTGGTATGGTAGCTATTGTTGTAAGAAAACTCTATCAATGGCAAGTGTTTCTCCCAACCCTTGCCAAAGTTAATCACGCAGGCTCGTAACATATCCTCAAGTGTCTGGATGGTTGGCTCACTTTGACCATCCGTCTGCGGGTGATAAGCAATGCTCATGTCAAGTCGCGACCCGAATGATTTGTGCATCGATTGCCACAAATCTGAGATGAAACGCGGGTCACGGTTAGAGATAATAGAAGTTGGCACCCTGTGCCTAGAAACCACCTCCTTGAGGTATACAGCTGCTAATTGTGAGAACTTATCCGTTTCTTTGATCGCGAGAAAGTGCGCTGACTTTGTGAGACGATCCAGGATTACCCAAATTGTGTCATTCCCGCTTTGAGTTCTCGGCAAACCTGTGACGAAATCCATTGCGATTTGCTCCCACTTCCACATGGGTATTTCTGGTTGTTGTAGTAATCCAGACGGTTTCTGGTATTCCACTTTAACTTTTGAACACGTCAAGCATTTACTAACATACATTGCGATGTGGGCTTTCATCTTCGGCCACCAATACATGACCTTGAGATCCTGATACATCTTATTCGAACCTGGATGAACAGAGTATCGAGACTTGTGCGCTTCATCCATCACAAGTTCTCTAAGGTCACCAAACAAGGGAATCCATACACGCTCCATGAAGTAGAGAATACCATCCGATCTCTCTACAAGTTGTTTTTCCATACCCCTTAAGTATTCTGCTTCAATGTTTTCCTCTTTTAACGCTTCGGTTTGCGCAGAACGAATTTGATCAGGCAGGTTTGAATGGATAGTAAGCTGCAAGGCGCGAGGACGTTTGGGTTTCGATTCCTTTCGACTATGAGTGTCAGCTACCACGTTAGCCTTACCCGGATGATATTTGATTGCACAGTCGTAGTCATTTAAAAGTTCCACCCAGCGACGCTGTCGCATATTCAAGTCCTTCTGGTCGAAAATATGCTGAAGGCTCCTGTGGACGGTTTAAATAGTGCATTTAGTACCGTACAGGTAATGCCTCCAGATTTTGAGCGCAAATACTACAGCTCCCAACTCCAAATCGTGCGTCGTATAATTCCTCTCGTGAACCTTCAACTGGCGAGAGGCGTAAGCTATCACCTTGTTGCGTTGCATCAACACGCAGCCGAGACCCTGAATAGATGCATCACAGTATACCGCGAAATCTTCGGTACCTTCAGGTAGAGACAAAATTGGCGCACTGCAGAGTTTCTGTTTCAATAGTTGAAAAGCCTCTTCTTGTTTCGTTCCCCAAGAGTATACAATGGTTTTCTGTATCAATGAAGTAAGAGGTTGAACGATCTTCGAAAAGTCTTTGATAAATCTTCGATAATACCCAGCGAGACCAAGAAATTGCCGCACCTCCGAAGGATTCTTTGGTGTCGCCCAATTTCTAACAGCATCAACTTTTGCAGGATCCACGTGTATCCCCAATTCATTAACAATGTGCCTTAGAAAACTTCGCATAGAGCTGCTCCTTCCTTAGAAGTTCCAAAATAAGACGCAGGTGCCGCTCGTGATCTTCCTTGCTCTTAGAGTAGATCAAAATGTCTTCAATGAATACTATAACGAAATCGTCGAGATACGGTTTGCATACGCGGTTCATGAGATCCATGAAGACTGCTGGCGCATTCATCAATCCAAAAGGCATAACCAAAAACTCATAGTGCCCATAACGCGTTCGAAAAGCCGTTTTCAGAACATCCTCCTCTCGGACTCTCACTTGATGATAGCCCGATCTTAAGTCGATCTTCGAATAAAAACTTGACCCTTGCAACTGGTCAAACAAGTCGTTGATGCATGGCAATGGATAACGGTTCTTGATAGTCACCTTGTTGAGTTCCCGATAATCAAAGCACATGCAAAAGGACCCGTCTTTCTTCTTCACAAACAAGACTGGGGCTCCCCAAGGCGAAGAACTGGGTCTAATAAAGCCTCTGTCCAATAACTCTTGCAGCTAGTTAGACAGCTCTTGCAACTCTCCAGGTGCTAGAAGACAAGGAGCACGAGCAATTGGGGCTGCTCCTGGTGCAAGATCAATATGAAATTCCACTTGATGGTGAGGAGGTAAACCAGGAAGTTCCTCAGGAAATACATCGGCAAATTCACGTACGACCGGCAGATCCTCGATCTTTCTCTCTTCAGACGGAGCATCAGTAACTAATGCTAGAATTGCAGGATACCCCTTTCGTAGACATTTCTGCACATGCATAGCCGAGATAATACCAACCATCGTCCCACTATGATGCCCTTGAACTGATAATGACTCTCCATCAGGGAGAGGGATACGCACAATCTTTTCCTTACACAGAATCTCAGCTCGGTGCTTAGACAGCCAATCCATACCAACCACTACGTCAAAACTACCGAGGGTAACAGGAAGGAGGTCAATATCAAACACTTGACCCACGAGATCTAGTTTACACCCAAAAAGGACATGTGAAGCTTCTATCGTCTTACCATCAGCTAGTTCTACTACTTGCTTAACTTCTAAAGGTGTTGGGGTTAACCCAAATCGCTGACTAAAATCTAGGGACACATAACTCCAATCGGCACCGGAATCAAATAACACTGAAGCAATAAGGTTGTTCACAGAAAACGTACCAGTCACGACATTGTCGTCGTTCCAAGCATCCCCAGCACCGATCGTGAATACCCTTCCACGAGCACTGTTGCCTCCATTGTTTCCGTTGTTGTTGTTGTTTCCAGCATTGTTGTTGTTATTCTGGCGGTTGTTGTCGTTGGCGTTCTGGTTCAACTGCGGGCAATCCCGCTTAAAGTGGCCCTCATCCCCACACTGATAACACCCTTTCTTGAAACCTTGATTCTGATGGGGTTGCTGCCTTTGGTGTCTCTGATACTGCTGATTTTGCTGCTGCTACTGCTTTGGCTGTGGGGCTCTACAGTCTTTGGCCTCATGGCCCACTTTCTAGCACCTACGACAAGCCCGGACACACTACCCATAGTGATGATAGCCACACTTGTTGCACTGTGGCTTCTTCCCCACATAGGAACCTTGGTTCAGATTGCTGCCCTGGCCTTGGTTTACTGAGGATGACTGACTGAAACTGCAGTTGCTGTTGTTGTCAGGCCTTTTCTGAGATTGGCTGGCACTGGTTGCTTTGTCAGCGTCGTTCCATTTCCGCTTGTTATCACTAGCAGGCGTAGTAGCGGTGGTTGTAGCAGCAGTAGTGGCAGAAACACGCGGTGGTAAAGAACCACTCTCCACCTCCTGATCGGTGATTTTGTGAGCCAAATGAACAATCTGAGTTAAGTTGTTGAGGTTTGCTGCAGTAACCAAACCCTTCACCCGTGGAGCTAATCCCTTGATGAACAATTCTATTCTTCGATGCGGAGGTCGGGACAAGTTCGGGCACATGATCGCCAACTCATGTGACCGTTTCGCGTACGCCTCAATCTCAGATCCCACCATCTTTAGATCATAATATTCATTCTCAAGTTTTTGTATTTCATCCCAGGGACAGTACTCCTCTCTTATCAATTCCTTAAAATCGTCCCAAGTGGTAGGATTAGCCTCTTCGATGCCCAATAGCTGAACCTGGGCATTCCACCATGTCAGGGCACCATCCTCGAGTGTGCCCGTAGCATACTTCACTCTGCCCCCAGCAGGACAGTTACACATTGCAAACACTGATTCTGCTTTCTCAAACCATCGCAGTAGTCCTACAGCCCCCTCAGTCCCACTGAAGGTCTGCGGCTTACAATCCATAAATGCTTTAAACGTGCAAGCAGGCTGGTTGTTCGGATGCGCTGAACGAAAGAAAGTACAACACAGGAGTAAGAGTTGTGTACACGACACAGGATTAAAAGTATTTGGTACAGTTCGTACCAGCTTGGTAGGCTGCCAAAGCCTCAGCCACACGTGTGTTTATCAGATTTGTTAACTCAGCTTGAGTCATGTTGATGTTACCACGTCTGTGTCACGTTGATATCGACGTACTACCAAGTTTACACACAATAGGGCAGAGCCCTTCTCACACTCGTTAAGCCTCACTGGGACTTACATGCACCTCACGTTATTATTATGTGTGCACCCATAATAATAAGGCAATTTGCATGCTTATCTTAGTGCCTCTTAACTTGCGCTAGAAGTTTCCCCCACATTCAAATAGCACAACGAAAGGTATCATAGGATTGCGATTCACAATAGTCAAAGAGTAGCGTCATGCTATCAAGTCACCATAGTATCTAGTATGTTGCTTCATGCAACTGTGAGTGTGTGACTACCTAACAAGTATTGCATAAAGTAAACAGAAGACGAACCTTGCAATCTGGAGCTGAGTGTCATGGTCGATTTTCAAAGTTTTTTGGTTATAGTCTGATTTTATAAAATCGTTTTAAAACCTAGTTCACTATAACCAGTGGCTCTGATACCAAACTGTCACACCCCCAAAATACCACATGCGGAAACCCCTACGAGGCGTGTGACGTACCAGGATTCAAGCCACCAATCACCTTGAACTCATAAATTAAATAAAACATTCCATTCATTTCAAATATAAATCCAAACCATAAGTTAAACCAAATTAAGTATTCAGCGGAAGCATAACATAAAATGTAAGTCAGTTGTTTCCAAAACATGAGTTTAAAGTCATCGTAACAAGTATCCAAGAGGCTCGACCCACGAACACTCCAGCACTCCCAGATAGCAAGTCCATATCAAGTATCTAAAGACCTGCAAGCATGCAGACAAGTGTGTCAGACGACGCTGATGAGTTCAAAGTTTTGTTAACGCGTTTAGTTACCAGTTGTGTGTATAAAATAGTTCAACAGTTTTATTTGATGATGTTATTAACTCGATTACCGTATGTGGCTACTAGATGTGTTTGCCCAAACCCCAATGCCTCTATCAAAGCATTGGTCAAGTGGTCAAGGTAAATAGTTCACGCCCGTCCATTCCGGCCCGGTGTGAGGGTGCCAAACCTAATAGCGTTATCAACTAAATACCTCGTTGCCTTCCCGGCAACAATCGGTAGATGTAAGGGGTCTTCTATGATAGAAACTGAGTAATAACAAACATCCCATTAACCTAACGTTCTTCCCTGAAAACGTTACCCGATACCCCTTCCCGGGATGCATGCTTGGAAAAGAGCAGTGAACTCACCTTGGTTTGCTCGGTTTATTAATGTGCTTCTAGCGTTAATTAATGGTTAGGTCCATTACACGCGACCTAAGGTACATTGCACCTAAACTCAATGTAAGTGTTTACGTTCAAATAGGGTTTAAATAGGGTTTGCAATCCCTTAGTGTCCAAACATCAGGGTCCTTTGTGATTATCGTTCACAGATTTCATCATACAAGACTGAGCATACATACAGTAGCACACAGTAGCATGTTAGGTGTTTTTCATGCAACATTTAGCAAACTCGAACCAAACCCCCACCTATTAAACTCGGACCAGGCATCCCCTTACAAACTCGGACCCAACAAAATCCATAAAACTTGGACTCATGTGTGGAGGATAAAACTTGGACTCATGTGTGAAGGATAAAATTTGGACTCTTGTGTGAAGGATAAAACTTGGACTCATGTGTGAAGGATAAAACTTGGACTCATCAAACACCAATAAACTCGGACACTATGAATCATAACTTGAACTCATCAAACACCAATAAACTCGGACACTATGAATCATATTAAACTCGGATCATGCAACTTAACAAACTCGGATTCCGGGTTTCCATTGTCAAAACTCGGACTCAAGGAGTCCTTATAATAAATCCGGACTTCATGTTTCTTTAATAAACTCGGAGGCAAGTGTCATGTTACAAACTCCGACTTGTGACTTCACAAAACCCTGACACTTAACTTCAGATTAACAACATGCGTGATTTCCAAAACCAATTTACAGTTTTCAATGGAACAGTTACAGGTTACGATCAAAACCCTATTTTTATTCATTGGCAATGCTGTAATCTAATAAACGATCAAACAATTCTAACATATCAGGCATCTTAATGTCAGGCAAGTGATTACACAACTATTCACAAACCATTTCACAATAATCAGGATGATCAATAACACAGAACCATTGTTTGGAGAACTAGGGTTTGCATGAATCAAATAATCAAGGATTAATAACATACAATCATTAAACATTTACCTTAGATTGATTCTAGATGGATTGGAAGATCAAGATTGATGAAAGAGAACTTGTGCAGCCAAGAATGATGAGAGAAATGGTTGTAGAAGGTGACTAGAGAGAATGATTTGAACTGTCGTAGAATGATTTGTGAGGAAGATTTTAGGGTTAGGAGTTATTAAGGTTTCACTAACTACTCTACTCACCCCTAAGTATCATCTTTTACATAAAACACAAACACCACATATAATTTACAGTTAAGGCACAAAGTTCTCGTGTTAGTCAAATAATGCATAGAGTAATGCATAGTTCCATGCAATGCTAAAGATTGTGCGACCAAATTAATTGTGTTAGGTTAAAGCATTAACCTGAAGTTGCGGGTTGTCACAAGGTAGACCAAAAAAAGCATGCCAGATCCAGAGATCCTGTGACGCAACAACCTCTAGAATAATAGTGGGATGACCATGATCTCCCCGAGTATACTGACCTTGACAAGCAGTAGGGCAGTTCTGCCACGGCCAGTGCATGCAATCAATGCTCCCGAGCATTCCTTGAAAACCATGTCTTTGTTCGTGTGCTTGATATAATTTTTGAACGTCGTTTGCGTTTGGTTTCCACTGGTATCGCTTGCTATATAATTTGAAAACCTATTCGCAAAACCTGTGCAAACATTCACATGCGGTTCTTTCGGACATCCTTAAATACTCGTCCAACGCATCGGGTGCGTACCCATATGCTAGTTGGCGAATGGCCGACGTACATTTTTGTAAAGTAGTGAATTCCCTTTGCCCCCAGCGTCGTATCGCAGTGTGAAAAACGGATCAGACTGGGCCAAGTCGTCTGCGATACGTAGAAAAAGTCGACGACTCATTCTGAACCGACGTCGAAACATCTCGTCCGTGTACACAGGTTTGTCGGCAAAATAATCGGCCACTAGTTTATCGTGGGCGGTATATATTTAAAACGAAAAATAAATTAAATTCATTATAACATTCATTATTAAATTTAAATAAACATACTCTAAAAAAATTAAATTACCTTCTTTGTCACGGTTTAATTTGGCTCTCCTAGTTTGCCGTTGGGACGACGCTTTAGAGTTTTCATCCTCCTCCATGAACATTTTAGCCGCGTACATAATCATGTTTTGGAAAAAATGCTTCATTCTCACCCGAAGATGACGAATACCACGTTGACGAAGAATACGAAGACATGAGTAATTTTTTATAAAAAGTATGAAAGTTGAGAGAGAGATGGGGTGGTAGTGGGTAAAAAATGTGATAAAAAGGTTGAGTTTATGTAAAATTTGAAGGTTTTGGAGTGTGGTTTGAATTTCTAGCCGTTTTTAAAAAAAGGGGAAATTATTTTTTTTTTTAATTATTTTTAACGGTCAAAAGCATTGAAAAGGGGGTCTTTTTTGTCTTCTTTTGGATCGTCCCCGACGTCTACAAAGAGACGGTCACGACGCAGATTGGGGGGGTGGGGGGGCGGTGTGCGGAACGGCGCCGGACAAGGACGTAAGGGGGACGGTCCCCATACCGTGTAGTCTAATACGAAGCCCATTTTTATTTCATGTGGGAACCCTTTGAAAATAATGCAGTTAATGATGATTTTCCGGATCCCACCTATACATATAGGTGCACATACGCAAATGTATAGTGAATAACATAATGCAATTTCTTGAGGATAGGACCATTTTAGTCACTGGTGGTACTGGCTTTCTGTCCAAAGGTTCTCTATCTATCTATCTATCTCTGTGTCACTCCCTCTCATTCTCCTTCAATTATTTTGTAGACATGACTTTTCTTGTTGATATTACAGTTATGGTGGAGAAGATACTAAGAGTTCAACCGAACGTGAGAAAACTCTATCTTCTTATTAGAGCTTGTGACCAAGAAGAAGCCATCAAGCGTTTTCAAATGGAGGTATGTCTAACACTAGCTAATGTATGTGTTTGTCAGAGTCTGTCTACTCTCTACTCCAATTCATGTAATGTTGTCCAACGTACTGTATATGGGGTTGGCAAAAATACAATTAGCTATTCATTCAACGGTCACTTTTTCTAAACAAATGATCGATGCCAACCCCATGTATATGTTTGTTTAGAAAAAGTGACCGTTGAAATGAATAGAGATGCCAACTAATAGTCTTATTTTTACGTCTTGATTATGCAGGTTGCCGGTAACGACTTATTTAGGATACTAAGAGAGAAACATGGTGCAAATATAGATGCATTTTTATCCGAAAAGGTAACTCCTTTGGCCGGTGACATCACCAACGAGAGTTTGGGACTGAGGGACTACAATTTGATTAAAGAAATGCAAAGAGAAGTCGATGTGGTTGTGAATGCAGCTGCCTCCACCAAGTTCTATGAGAGGTAAATAATTTGAACGTTATGGTTATCCAAAAAAATCACTTGTCATTGAATAATATTCTTAACAAATATATCATTTGAGTAAAAGAGGTGCCAACATGAAGGACTAATATTTCATATACTAAATAATAAAAAAAATATACTTTTAAAAAAACCACATGTGTATTGCATGAGTTAAATAAATTTAATTCTACATACCAAATAATAAAATAGATAAATACAAAGCAAAACAAAACAATAAAAGATAAAAAGATAGAATTATTACTTATGATAGAGCGTCATGTGTTCCCCGTATGATTTATTTTATTATATGTATAGATTTACTACACCTAAAATTAGTAAATGTTTAAAAAAACCCATTGGTATAACTCTTTTAATTATAATTAAATAAAAACATCTACTAGAATAATAAGAACTACAATTAGACAAAAAAAACATGTAGTTTATACTTTTTAATTAATTTAAGATTCTAGATATTTTATGTCTAAGTTTTGAAATATATTGTTATAAAATTAAGTTTTTCTATTATATACCTAGATTCAGGATAGGGCTGTCCAAACTGCTCGACGATCGAAGATCGCTCGACGATCGCTCGAAAAATGCTCGTTCGATTCCTGCTCAGTTTGTAAATGAGCCGATCGGATCGGTTCGATTCAAATTCAATCCGAGCATGAGCAAAGCTCCGCTCGCTCGTCGATCACTCGGTTTCGCTCGAATTATTTTTTATTAATCATTAATATATATATATATATATATATATATATATATATATATATATATTATATTTTATAGATTAAAAACCCAAAAAATATAATAGCCCAAAAAATTAAAAGCCCAAATAACATTAGCCCAAGTCAATATTTAATATACAAATCTAACCCTAAATCTATTTCCTAAAAGGCTAAAACATAATTCAGTCGCCGCTCTCAAGTCTCAACTGCTCAACCTCAAGTGTCTCGACAGTCGACTCTCACTCTCCCTCTCCGACTCAATTCATCGGACAATCATCGGCTCAAGTGTCTCCGACTCAATTCATCGGACAATCATCGGCTCAAGTGTCTCATAAAAGGTTAGTCGCTCCTGTTTCAGTTTAAATATCTGTGTTCATTCTTCAATAATCGTTAAATATCTGTTTCTATTTCTGCAACATATCTCCAACATATCGTTAAATATCTGTATCTGTTCATTCTTCAATAATCTATTTCTTATGTATTCGCACTTTATTTTGTGTTGCTTTTGTATTCGCACTTTAAGTTAGAATTTGTTTTTGTTGAACGAAGCCTTATTATTCAATAGAGCGAAAACGATCCGCTCGCTTTTTTTTTAGGATTTGATAAAAACCGAGCGAAACCGAGCCGATCGATTCAAATTCAATCCGAGCATGAGCATCACTTTTGCGATCGGTTTTACAAATTTGATCCGCTCGGATCGGATCGGTTGTAATTCAATCCGAGCATGAGCATACCCTCGATCGGATCGGATCGGATCGGATCGGATCGTGAACACCCCTAATTCAGGATATAATAGAAAGTTTATTTGGGATAAAGGCTATAAAGTAATCTTGACCATCTATTTATTAATCAATAGATAAGATTAAATGATTGAAATTGAAGAAAAAAAGAGGCGTGAGGGTTTGTGTAGAGGCATTCTAGTCAATGTAAGGCAATAGTTTTCTCCCTCCTCCAATTCCCCCCATTTTTTAAACGCTGATAACTCTTTCATACGATTAGTTTTTTATAAAAATTGCACCAAAAATGAGAGTTTTTTATCTTTAAAACGAGTATACTATTGCTATATTTTCGAATTTTTTTTTGAAAACCCAGTTGCGTAAAACGCAAAAGCGTAAAATATGATTTTTTTTTTCTAAAACGCAATGGCCATAAAACACAAAAATATGTCTTATTTCTAAAACGCAATGGCTAGAAAACATAAAAAATGTCTTATTCCTAAAACGTGATGGCCAGAAAACACAAAGAAATGTTTTTTTTTCTAAAACGCAATGGGCAGAAAACACAAATAAATGTTTTTTTTTTCAAAAACGCAATGGCCTAAAAACATAAAAGAAAGTGTTTTTTCTATAACGTAATGGACTAAAATCACTTCAATATGTGTTTTTCTAAAACACAATGGATCAAAAAACACTTAAAAATTTCTTTTTTTCTAAAACGGAATGGACTAAAAACAAAAAAGAAAGTGTTCTTTATAAAACGCAATTGACTAAAAACACATAAAAATGTGTTTTACCTAAAACGCAATGGACTAAAAACACTTCAAAATGTGTTTTTCTAAAACGCATTGGACAAAAAACACATAAAAATATGTTTTCCTAAAACGCAATAGATAAAAACACAAAAGAAAGTGTTTTTTTCTAGAAACACAATGGACTAAACACACAATAAAATGTGTTGTTTCTAAAACTCAATGTACTTAAAATACAAAAAAACAGTGTTTTTTCATTACTTTGTAAAATGCAATGACTCAATTCAAAAACCCAGATCGTAAAATGCAATCAAAAATTTCTTACATAGATCGAAGTTGCTTTCTTTAGATTTCTTCAACAATTGACAAAATTTGAATGTTAACACTTATCAGCGATCGAGTCGAACGAATCGAGTCGAGTGATTTGCTTCAAAATCACGGGAAAAAATGAGATACTGAATGAAATTAAACTGAGTTTTTTTTCAAAAAAAAAAAAGTTGAAGAACACGTTGATTGGGTGTTTGAATCATTGATTGGTGACGAAAATCGCACTATAATGTAGTGATTAGTGAGATAGAAAGTGAAGAAAAGGCTGAAATGGTGGGTTTTGAAGTTACAGATAGAAGAAGGAGAAGATTGGATACAATTGACTAAAATACCCTTTCTCTTTATTTTAAATTTTACCACATGTTATAATACTATTGTTTGCTATCATTTCTAGCCAAAATAAACTTCGTATTTAATTCTCTCTATATACCTATAACAAACTTGATCATAAAATAAAGATATCTGTGAGGACTTCTTACTTTAAGTTTTATTATGTCACATTAAATATTAACTAAAATGTAATTACTCAAGGGAAATATAAATTCAATGTTATTAATAGATTTATAATAAAGAGAAGGGTGGTGGTGGGGGTGGTGTGGACCAGTTAATCTGCACAAAAGAATGAAGAAAGAAAAATGTGGTATGAACTTGTAAATCAAGCTTAAAGATTTGTCAAAAGTTGAATAGTGTTTCTCTCACAACCCAAATTTGATAATCCGGGGCGGACCTATTTACTGGTGTGGGTGGACGGAAGCACCCCTTGAAAAAAATATTTTTAGGGTTAAAATTCGCTCAAAATCTCGACCGCACCCCTTGGGAATATTCAACCGCACCCCTTAGAAAAAAGAAATCTTATTAATTTATAAAAATTGTAAACGCTGATTTTTATTAAAATATAACCTAGTTTATATAATTATTCCCTAACAACTTTTCTTAACAATTTAACCCAATAATTTTAGCTTAACAATTTAGCCATTAGCCCAATAAACATTCTATTTCTAAAACCCAAACCCAATTAACTCAACTCAATTAAATTTGAAGTTAAATAAAATAACCCAACCCAACCGTCCCTTCCAAAAAATGATGTTTTGCATAGATTTCAAAAAACGAAAACCACTTAAGGCACAACTTTAAACATGTTTGTAATGACCTTTAAGGTGGTTTTGATGGTTATATAAATTTTAGTTTGATATTCTTTTGTTTTACATGACCCGACCCGATCCCACCCGATATAAACCGATTTTTTTTATATACCAAGAGGCCTAAAATCTTTAAAAATATTCAGCATCCCTATGGAAAAAAAATAGGTCCGCCAATATTGATAATTAAAGTGGGGTACGACTATTTAATTTAAATATACTCTATTCTATTATACATTATGTTACCTACATATTACCTACATATACAAAAGAAAGTTTGAGGGAATAGTGCCACGCAGCTGCGTGGCACTTCCCTATTCAACCAACCATTTTATTGTTTTATATTCGTTTTAAAATTACGGTTCGTCCTTAATTTAAAATATGATTACGTTTTTGCCCCCACTTTAAAATAAAATTATGTTTTTGGCTCTCGCTCAAAATTACGATTTTGCCCTCGGTTCAAAATTATGATTTTATCCCCAGATTACAATTACATTCTTGGCCCCGTTTCAAAATAAATTTATGCTTTTGCCCCAAACTAAAAATGATGATTTTGCATTTTCGCCTCGTTTCAAAAATTATGATTTCGTCTTCAGTTTAAAAGTATGTTTTTGTCTGGTTCAAAATAAAAGTATGCTTTTGTCCCCCAACTCAAAATTACGATTTTGCCCTCAGTTGAAAATTTTGATTTTGCCCCAGTTCAAATTAAAAATATAGTTTTGTCCCCAGCTTAAAATTATGAATGTGTCCTTAGTGCAAAGTTATATTACGATTTTGTCTTTGGTTCAAATTTATAGTATTGCCATCACTTTAACTTTTGGCAAATAACGATTTTACCAAAGTCAACAAATACAACTTTGCCCTCAGTTCAAATTACAGTATTGCTATCATTTTAGTTTTTTTAGCAAAACTATAAAAGTGTTTTTTTTATTAGTTGACTGGATTTAATTTTTTTCCATGTCAAGGAGCTGCCTAACATTCGCTCATTAATCCTGACAAACTACAGTTTTGCCCTGAGCTCAGAACTACGGTCTTGTCATTGTCTTAGTTTTTCTTTTCTAACAAAACTATAATAGTTTATTTTTAACTGATTGATAATTATTCGGCTATCGCCCCGCAACGCGGACTGGGCATTAACTAGTTATATACATATATGAAAAGAAAGTGATGATAAATAGTAAAACAAATTAATATTATGTATGTTATTATATTTTTTCTAGCTTTAAATTATTTTATTATATTAATTAAACATGTTTTTTTTCTGTTATATGATATGGTGTTTTATAAAATTTTGAGTATGCAGTTACGACGTGTCTATTTTTTATCTACGTTTTAGTATTTTTGTTATATGTCGAAACCCTTTATCCTTTACATTATTTTAATAATACAAGTAATGCCTTATAAAATTTCGAATATAATGTTGCGACATGCTTATTTTTATCTATATTTAAAAATAAGTTTTGTTTTATCTATATTTTTATTATATGTCGACGCCGTTTATCCTTTACATTATTATAATAATACAAGTAATGCCTTATAAAATTTCGAAAAAGAAAGTGATGATGAATAGTAAGCAAAATTAATATTATATATGTTATTATATTTTTTTCTAGCTTTAAATTATTTTATTATATTAATTAAACATATTTTTTTCTGTTATATTATATGGTGTTTTATAAAATTTTGAGTATGCAGTTACGACGTGTCTATTTTTATCTACGTTTTAGTATTTTTGTTATATGTCGACGCTGTTTATCCTTTACATTATTTTAATAATACAAGTAATGCCTTATAAAATTTCGAATATAATGTTGCGCATGCTTATTTTTATCTATATTTAAAAATAAGTTTTGTTTTATCTTCGTTTTAGTATTTTTGTTATATGTCGACGCCGTTTTTCCTTTACATTATTTTAATAATACAAGTAATTTCTTATAAAATTTCGAAAAAGAAAGTGATGATGAATAGTAAACAAAATTAATTTTATATATGTTATTATACTTTTACTAGCTTTAAAATATTTTATTATATTAATTAAACATATTTTTTTTTCTGTTATATGATATGGTGTTTTATAAAATTTTGAGTATGCAGTTACGACGTGTCTATTTTTTATCTACGTTTTAGTATTTTGGTTATATGTCGACGCCGTTTATCCTTTACATTATTTTAATAATACAAGTAATGCCTTATAAAATTTTGAATATAATGTTGCGACATGCTTATTTTTATCTATATTTAAAAATAAGTTTTGTTTTATCTACGTTTTAGTATTTTTATTATATGTCGACGCCGTTTATCCTTTACATTATTTTAATAATATAAGTAATGCCTTATAAAATTTCGAATATAATGTTGCGACATGCTTATTTTTATCTATATTTAAATATAAGTTTTGTTTGAATCGAACGGGTAAAATATAATCGATTTTTGTTTTGTTTTTTATTGTGACGAACCGAACCAATACCGTTTGAACAACTTCGGTAGCAGTATATAGTATATTTTATATATTCTAAGCTATAGCGAGTGTTGGTACCATAACCTTACCGTGACTAACTAAACTGACACCGTCCTATAAACATCAATGCCCTATCGATTTCGACCGAACAACATTGGTACTGGTATCATTATTATTGAAACCGATATTAGTTTTTATGATTTTCGTCTTTCGACCATTGTAAAACATGTGTTGACATCATTTTGGTCATATCATTACTTTTATTTTTTGGTTATCTTTTGGTTATATCGAGTGCCCATACCATACCGATCCCGTTATAAATCAAACTGATACTGCCGTAGACCTGCCATAACCCGCGGGAAATATTCCTAGTTATCCCATTAATCCAAAAGAAAACTTTCTTTATTTTATAAAAGGAAAGTTAAAAAGGCATGCATCTTTTATTCTCAAACACATATAAGTCAAATGTAAAATCAAATACCACTTACCAGCTTTAAATAAATTATTTTCTGCGGTGTCTGGTGATGATTGGAGATTAGGCGAATAGGTGGAGATCACTAGTTCGATCCTTGAACTAAGCGTGTTTTACCTCACGCACTGTCGTGCCTTCGGGCGAGTTTTCACGGGTTTTGGCCCTAGGTGAGGGTTTTCCCCGGTTTAGAGGCGAGTGTATCTCGATGTATTGAATTTCCCAATAGCCCATTTAAGGGTTCGTTGGCCGTTCAAAGCAAAAAAAAAAAAAAAAAAAAAAAAATTTAAAAGCTTACAAGCTTTAAACAATAAGGGGTCCAGCTACGGATCAGCTCCATCCCGTGACTTGTTATTTATTGTCCCTGCACTCATAACTTTGAACACTTACCCATCTTCAATTTAATACTTTAAATCTTTATAAACACTTTATAAATGTTAGTGAACAACCAATGGGGTGGTGGTCCATTAGTAAAGGCAAAGCTTTTAAAACACCTAGGAGATTAAAGAAATTAGCCGTTAAAAAAATTAGTGAACATGTGAACTAAAAAACTATCTCTGATTTGAAATAAGCATAACTACATAAGGAAGTTCATCCTAGTGGTATCAATCAGCATTTATACATTAATCAAACAAGAAGATATTTTCATGTGAATATTAACTGATAATTAGCTTTCTATTGGGTTGCTTAATGGACACACAATATATGTGGTAGTTTTATGGATTCTTTGCATCACATCCATGGGTCTTGTGTATTCTAAAATTAAGAACCCGATAGTTTTAAAATACATAACTAGCATTGGTGTTTTTAGCTTTTTTTTGCTTCTATAATTGTTAGCATATATCACTACAACAGTCGGGCCCTATGCAGACAACATATTATCTCAATAGTTAAAACGTATTCAAAGAT
Organism: Helianthus tuberosus; assembly: GCA_030545235.1. Taxonomy (NCBI): domain Eukaryota; kingdom Viridiplantae; phylum Streptophyta; class Magnoliopsida; order Asterales; family Asteraceae; genus Helianthus; species Helianthus tuberosus. Next base: position 77,929,376 of record CM060408.1, read on the forward strand.
GGTTTGGTACTTATAACGTGAACCGATTGACCGGAGCTAGTTCCTTGAACTCAGTACATGTTCGTCGATCAATTTCTATGCCGGCAGACCATGTTCCTCAATCTAAGTAACCAAATTCCTCAAATAATATCATGAGTATTGGATGCTTGCTAGCTAGGAACCTGAATCACAATGAATGAATAATTGGCACAAAATGAAGAAGAAATAATCTGTTGATCGAAAATAAGAAGATATAAACTTATGTTGGAGGTCATAGATCTTTGGTTGCCGGTTGATGGGGTGGAGAAGTTCAACTCGCATAACCCGAGGCTCTCTTTTGTTGGATTTACTCTTTAGAAATAAATCTTAAACTAATAAATCAAAGCATCTGCAGCGAAAATTCATACAATCGCAATATATTCGAGTGATCAAATCACTACAAGAAAACTGGGTTTTTAGTACGCGCAAAAGCGTCGTAAAATGCTATTTTATAAGACCTTTCATTTAATAGGACCAACGGTAAAAGCGTTTAATGTAAAGGGGTCGTAATAAGTCCCGGAACTAAAAAAGCGTCCTAACATCTCAAACAAGATTACGAAACCAATTTTATGGTCGCGTAATATGTCTTTGGAGAATCAAAATAGTGTCCTAATAAAAACATATTAGCACACTTTTACGATGTTCTAACATGTGCTTACATTCTTTTAATCTTTTGATACACTTATAAGCGTCCTTAGAAATTAATTGATAGGACCCTTATGATGTGACATTATAGCTAATTTAGTACCAAGAAAAGGGTCCTAATATAACAAATAAGATTATGAAACCAATTTTATGGTCGCATAATATGTCTATAGACAACTTATATAGCGTCCTAAAAAGAACATATTAAGACACTTTTACAATGTTCTAATATATGATTACCTACTTTTAATCTTTTGATACGCATACAAGCGTCCTTAAAAATTAATTTATAGGACCCTTATGATGTAACGTTATATCTACTTTAATATCATGAAAATGGTCCTAATATCCCAAATAAGATTATAAAACCAATTTTATAAACAAACCATCAACATATAACATCCTAATAGTTATTGTATAACATCAACTAATGAAAGAAATAAAACTTCACTATATTTCAAATAAGCATGTTCATAACAAAAACACTTACCATAAATAAGTTATAACATTATCTAACATAAAGTCTTAACATTTAACAAAGAAATTAAAAGCAATTAAAGAAATAAGAAGCATAAAATCTTGAGTCATCATGCGTCCTCAATCCCCATGGACTACCTACAAATAAACCATCCATATATAAGCATTAAGTTCCATGATATTAAAATTATTTGTATCACAAGTTTAACAAATACATGCCGAGATGAATGGATAGGGCCATGCGATGGATGCACCAATGCATTGTAAATCAGTTCTATTCAGAAATTCAGATTGTTGATTAAGTATAATGAAATACTAACATAAAAGATTAATTGCTTGATCTCAGCATCATGTTAAATAATGTGGGCAGATTGAGAATAATAAAATAAAAAAAGTACCTCAAGCACACTGTGAGCTAGGTCACTATTTCCATCCACATGACCAATTGTGGTTTGTGATGAATCCCATTCCAGATCAACTTCATCTGAAATAAGCATGTAAGTTGCATAAGATAAGATTTACCACTAGAAGAGATAAAGTAGAGGTGGCCGGGCCGGGTCGGGTAACATATTCGGGTCAACCCAATCCTTTTGTACAGGTTGCAATAAGTCACGAGGTTGAGTTGACCCGTCACTTTTTGTCCATTAAATTTGAAACTTAACATATCAAAATGATTAGAAAAATAATATTGTATTATTTCGGTAATAGTTAATTGAAACCATTTAGGAGGTTTTATACGTTAATAAAACTTTAGATGACTTTCAACCTGTTTGACTAGGGGTGTCAATGATCCGATACACCAGTGAGCTACTCAAGATCAGTTTGCTAAAAGCTCGAACCAGTGTTGCAAAAGTCGCTAGGCGGACCCTAGTCGGCCAACAGGGGAGTTGGGTGTATTCGGAGTACTCGCGGAGTACTCGGGGAGTACTCAGGCATGGTAAATTTAAATAAAATTAACTATCGGAAATTATATATACGTCATAATAAGCACAATTTAAGTCAAATAAGCATAATTCATGTCAAAATAAGCATAATATAAAATGAAACATGTTTAAAGTTCAAGTTTCAAATACTAAAGTATTTCAAAACAAGCATAATTAATTCTAGAAGATTTTAGACATATGAAACTTTTAATACTCGTCTTCTTGCAAGATATCTTCCAATGGATCTCCAAATTAACACACAAGTTTAGATTGTTTAGTTACAAGTTAGAAATTACAAAATTGAAACCATATAAGACTGTAGGGTATGGGGCGGGGATTGGCTGAAAACGCCCAAGCCACCACCCCGGGTGGGCTTGGGTTTGGGCGTGGCCCAAGCGGCGGGAGTTTAAAGCCGGGCGTGGCCCAAGCGGCGGGAATTTAAAGCCGGGCGTGGGGCGGGGCTAGCGATCCTATGTGGCCGGCTCCTTTTCGCTTGTTGGCTAGGTCATTTTGTAATTTTTAGGAATTTAATAAAATTTTAGGCTTTTTTTTTTAATGTTGTGTGTTTTTTTTTTAATTTTTATTTTAATAAACTGCCAAGCCACGCGGGCTAGCCACGCCCCGCCATACCCCATGGACATGTCACTCACCGGCAGAGGGGCTCGAACTCCACGTGTCAACTCATGCCCCCAACCCCCGCCCCACCATACCCCACGGTCTAAACATTTATCTTATTTAAATCATCTAATGGAGTTATCAATTAATATGCATTTATAATGTGCAATTGTGCAGCAAATAACCGAATGGATTATATAAAAAGTTTAATGTGCATTTATAATGGTTAAATGACTTGAATCAATGTCAAATAAAATTCATTTTCATTTAAAGACCCAAAGAATTCAATCTGTGAAGTCACTGGATCAAATTGCTGGTAACAGTTTGGTTAAGATAACTTTAATTTCGACAGTTTAGTTTTAATTTACAAGACCAAAAACTATTACTAACTATTTGTCGTTAGATTGAACCGTGAATAATCCTACAAAAGATAGTAAAACTAATGACATAACATTACCACTAAATTTGAAACACTTGAAAGAGAAACTTAGGCATTAATGTTACGTTAAACAAGTTTATGAACCACTAATATGCAATCTGGCCCTAAAATTTGAACTTTTTTTATGAAACACTATATCAGTTGACAAACATTATAACCCCTCTGTGTTTTTTGACTTTTTGTTAAAATCCTAAAACTTGGTGGCTGAAATTACTATCTCACATTGAAATCGGACAGAAATCTAACAAATCTAAACTACAAATAAGCAGGTTCTTCAAGAAATCATATTTATTTAAGTAATCAACAAATAAGCATGTTCAATATCACCAAATTCTAAACTACAATCAACACATTGAAACAAAACATAAACCATAGACTCCTAGAGACCAAAATCAGATCAGAAGATGAAAAAAATCGGACAGAAATCTAACAAATCAGACTAGAAACAATGACGAACCTTCGTTTGTGTTCTTGTGTGGCTGTGTAGTTGAATCTTCCATGATTTTAAGTTGATTCTTGTGTGCTTGCTGTGTTCTAGAAGGGGTTTGGGGATCAGGGTGAAAAGTTGAAATGTGGAGTTTGGGATTTGGGCGGGGTAAGACTTGGTAGTATTAGAATTATGTTGTTTTTTTCTTTTTTCTTTTTAATTAAAAGTCAACAAACCACGTTGACCGCCTAGACCGACTAGGCCGACTTTTTCCGACTACGTCTGACTAGGCCGACTAGGCGCCAAGTTTGACCAACTTTGACCGAGTTTGACCGAGGCCGACTAGTTGAGTCCGCCTAGGAGGAAGTCGCCTCGGAGGAGTTCCGAGGACCAAGTACTCGCCGAGTACAAGGCCTTAGAATCCGACTTTTACAACACTTGCTCGAACCAAGCCAAGCTTAAAAAACGAGCTCGATCCTAGATTGTAGCTCGTTTAATAAATAATCCTGAGCCTCATATATCAAACTTGACTAGGCTCATGAGCCTAAACAAGCCAACTATTTATAAAAATGTAATAACTTCTATTTACTATGGTAACTATAAGATTGCATAATAGATAGTATTGTATATAAAAATGAGAAAAATAGCAATAGCATATATACATAAACTTATAACTGTAAATATATAAATAAATGAATATATACACATATAAATAAATAACTAGTAAAGAATAAATCAGCCAAGCTAAGTGTGTCGACCAGTTGAGTTGACCGATTGACTCGACGTTTGACTGGTCAACTATTGTCCACTTTGATCCATTAAGGGACATATGGTCCATTAAGAAATATACGATCCACTATTTGGTCGTTGTGAATTATTTAGGCCCAATATGGTCCATTAACACACATATGATCTACTACTGTTTATTGTGATCTATTAAGGCCCAATATTTGGTCCTTGTGATCCACTAAGGCCCAATATGGTTCATTAAGACATGTATGATCCACTATTAGCCATTGTGATCCATTTAGGCCCAACATGGTCCATTAAGACATGTTTGACTACTATTCTCCATTATGATCCATTAAGGTCCAATATGGTCCATTAACACACATATATGACCCATTATTGTCCATTTTGATCCATTAAGGCCCAATATGCTCTATTAATACATATATGATTAAGGATGAACTCAGTATCAATACGAAAATACCGCTACCGAAAATCATCAACTATAGGTACAGGTACCGGTACCGAAAATGTTTGGTACGATACTCTACGTTACCGGTATTTGAAAATTAAACTCGGTATAATATTGGTACCGTACCAAAAACGCCAAAAAGTGGGTACCGAAAATAATTCGGTACCGGGAAATTTGGCACTAGTACTAATTTTGCATACATTAAGAACGTATATAAACGTAACTAATATGAATGCTCTTACATATTATTTAGAAGAAAACACATATGGTTAGAATATATAACATTAATTATAGGATAAATTTTTAAATATGTAGTAAGATTTTCTTTTGTTTTATAATATTAACTGATATAATTTTTCAAATGAGAATATTAATTGAGAGGAGAGTTTTGAATGAAATATTTTAGTGAAAAGTTTTAGAATGAAATATTTTTGGGGGTAAGTTTAACTTTTAGGATAAATATTTTGGTGGGAAGTTTTAGGATGAAATATATTGGTGGAAAGTTTTAGGATTAAATATTTTGAGGGAAAATTTAAATTATAGGATAAATATTTTTGTGGGAAGTTTTAGAATGAAATAATTTTGAGAAATTTTTTAATATGTTGTAAGCTTAACATTTAATCACACATTTTTTCATAACATTTGATAATATTTCGTCACATAAAAATAAACAAAGTGACAATGATGTGATGAATGTTATGTAAAGGCCCATGATTTTTTTTTAAATTTTAAGTGTAGATATTGTATAACCTTTGGTCACAAAAAATAGTATACATAACCATATGTATTAAGTTTTAGCCACATTAGTATATATCAAGTGTCCTAATACGGTGTATTATAATAACACCATAATGATTAAGTGTCCTATAAAGGTTAAAGTTATAAGACCCTAGTGTCAAGTATCCTATTAAGTTATGTTATAATAGAACTCTAGCGAATAAGCGTCCTATAAAACTGATGTTTTATGACTCAAATATCAGGTGTCCTATTACAGGGTATTACAATAACACCACAATGATTAAGCATCCTATGAATGTTAAATTTATAAGACCCAAGTGTCAAGTGTCCTTTTAAGTTATATTATAATAAAACTCTAGTGAATAAGCGTCCTATAAAACTAATGTTTTATGACTCAAATATCAAGTGTCCTATTACGGTGTATTATAATAACACCACAATGATTAAGCGTCCTATAAAGTTTAAAGTTATAAGACCCAAGTGTCAAGTGTCCTATTAAGTTAAGTTCTAATATGACTTCGACTAGAAAGGGTCCCATAACACTGAACATTTATGACTTAACTACAACGTGTCCTATTAAGTTATGTTATAATAGGACCGCAGATGATCAAGTGTCCTAATACAATACCACATAATGGGACACTAACAATTAAATGTCTTATAAAGTATTTTATTAGGATCTACGTTTTAAGTGTCCTATTAAATTATATGATAATAGGACCCAAAAATATCATCCATCCTATTAAATAGTTTTTTAGGACACCGGTTTAGTAGAGTATATTATAAAAGGACCCCAAAATTTCATTAGTCCTATTAAATAGTTTTTTAGGACATTCTTTAACAAGCGTCCCACATAAAAGGTCCTAAAAAGCCATTTTTGTTGTAGTGAATACAACCAAAGTCTAAATGTCTCAAAACGAAAACATAATAGGATAATACGGGATGCTAGATTCTCATCATGTTGACTCCGACAGTACCACTGCCATCTCCGGAAGCTCTTCACCTGATTTTCATATTAAAAGTCAGCTAAAATCAAACAATCGGATATCACACAAAGAACATAAACAAGTTAAACAGCTTGTTCAACTCTTTTCTGTTAATCAAAGGAGAATTACAATGAATTAAAAACAAATACACCTACCACCCTTTATATAGGTAAGCTACTTGGAGGACAAGAAAACATTTAAACTTGGAAATGCAATCATAATCAACTTATAATTTTAATAAAACTCCAGAATTAAAACTCATTTAACTATTAGTCCTTAGACTTAAATCTCCTCCAAACCACCAATTTGAGATCAATCGTATCAGCCTTTGATGTCCTAACTTTATCACCCCCTATCAACATCCATGTTTATTCCTTTGCAAAAATCAACTAGCTTCGAGTAATTCCATGATTCAGATTGAATTGATTGAATTTGATAAGATAAAATAATCGGTTGATAAACATTAACGAATGAACTGACACAAATTTAATTCATACCAAAAGAGTATACAACACACTTTAAGAGATCACCCCTTATGATCTCCTCCCCAAACTTAGACAACGTCTCTAGAAAGATCTGACTATAAACTTGATAAGAAATGCAAATAATTAGGCTATTTAGAGTGATGGCCAAACATTAAGGCTGATCACTTTAAACATTAAGCCTAATTGTTTACGATGTAAACAATTAGCCTAATCATTTGCTTACAAACACACTATTCAACACACGCTTCAAATCTAGCTTATTCGAATAGCAACAAACATCCCAAAATGCACTAACACTTCTGTCCTAGCAAACTTTTAGAAAACATATCCGCTGCGTGGTCTTGGTTACTTATATACTTCAGATTCACTTCTTTTTGCACACTCTGTCCTACACAAAGTGGTAATGCACCTCAATGTGTTTTGTTCTGGCATCAAACGTTGGATTGTTTGCTAGTTTGATTGAAGACATGCTATCACAAAACAAAGTTACCTCATCTTCAAACTCTTGGTTCCAATCATTGATAAGTAATCATAGCCATATTAACTCTTGAGTAGCTATAACAACTGCTCAGTACTCTGCTTCAGTAGTACAGAGTGACAACATAGTTTGTCGTTTGCTACACCAAATGATAGCACAACCTCCTAACGTGATCACGAAATCGGTTGTGGACCCCCTTGTATCCAAAATCGGCAACATAACCTACATCACTATACTCGAAAAGTTCCTACTTTGAATTTTTCTTGAACTTAATACCATAATTCAAGGTTGTTTTCACATACCATAGAATGCTGCCTGACGGCTTAGATGTGTGGTTTTTGCGGATTCTGCATATACCGGCTTAGTATGCCTATAACAAAGGCTAAATCAGGTCTTGTCACGGTAAGGTAGATTAGATTACCTACTATTATCCGATACTTGGTGGCATCTTCTGGGTACCTTCCTTTATCCACACACAACTTCTCGGCTGTATCTAAAGAAATGTTCTGTGACTTGTAGTCTGACATACCAAACTTGACTAATAAGTTATAATAATACCGTTTCTAATGAAGAACTAGCTCATCGTTGTGATCAACTTGCAATCTGAGAAAGTGACTTAGTTTTCCAAGATATTTTATACTAAAGTGCGCACACAAGTTCTCTTCTAACTGATTGATTACTTCTTCACAATCTCAAATTGTAATTAAATCGTCCACACAAACAAGGACAATCATAACCTTAGTTCTTATGGTCTTAACAAACAAACTAGCATTGGTTGACACCATATTAAAAACCATTATGCTGTAAGAATTTGCTTATCATCCCGAACTATGCCATAGGTAACTGCTTTAGCCCGTATAAGGCTTTCTTTAGTTTACCCACATAATTGGGATGTTCTTTGCTTTCGAATCCCCTGTCAATTCCATGTGAATTGAATAATCCAAGTCTTTGCACATACTAGCGTTACTAACATCTATTTGCCAAAGGTTTTAAGACTCCCACATTGCAATGGCGAGAGTAACGCATACTGTGTTTAGCTTAGCCACTAGACTAAAGGTTTCATCATAGTCTATTCCAACTTGCTAAGAGAAACCATGAGCTACTAGTCTTCCGTCCTATCGGGTTCTCTATTTAGTTTAAACACCCATTTGTTAGTAACAGCCTTCACACCGGTTGGTTTCGGGACACGTTCCCATGTTACGTTTCTATGTAGGGATTTGGTTTCAGACTTCATGGCTCAAATCCATTCAACCTTCTCAGAAACTTATTCGTAGTTCCAATTTATACTTCAAGAGTTCCTGTTTGCCTTGGGTTTTGATTTGAGTTGTGACCTGTGCTTGAACTCAGACCTAGTTCAGTTAACTTCAATAATTAGGTCGGTTTTGTAATCAAAACCCAAGGCTAACGTAGTTGTTTCGAGATCTTCACGTTGCTATATAGAACCTGGTTAAACTTCTTTTTCACTAAACCACCAAGACGAATTTTCATGGAACACAACATGCCTTGTAACATAACTCTTCCTGGTTGTCGAATCACAATAGTGCCATCCCTTTTTCTCTTCGCTACACCCCACAAAAAGAGATAATTGAGTTTTTCTCCCTTTTGGTTCTTAATTTGAATCAAGATTTGCTAAATTTTAAAGTGTCATGATTTTTGTATAGGCTACGACATTATTATACTTAGACAATTACATAACTACACACCTATACATAACATCATTCCATATGATTCTACCTACACAATTATACTTCAACCTATACCCAACATGTAACAATATTTCATATGATTTAAAAACTACGTTAAAATAGTACAATCCTACATATAAACAACAAACTTTGTTAAATAACTTGTGTAGCAAAAATTTCATGGAATTTGAAAAAGTATATATTTGGTTTGATTTAAGAAGAGAGATATTAGTGGAAAGTTGAATGTTGAAGGAGAAACATTAGGGGACACCTTGTCAAAGAAAAAAATCACTTCTTTTATTTATTTGACATTAAAGTCATACACCACCACCGAGAATTCGATTATTATATCACTAGGTTAATGCCCGCGTAATACTCAGGTTCAACCAAAACCATATTATTTTGATTCAAATTTATTACTATGTAAATTGGAAGAAAAAAACAAAATTATTCAAATCTCGGGAAAAACTTCCTTGTAGACATGTAACTTACAAGTTACAACCCTCAATATGTAAAAAGGTTTATAGTATTATACTACAAATTGATCAGTTATATATTTTGGTTTTTATTTATACCTTTAAAATGTCATTGCATTGTTTAGGAATTACTTTTTTAAAAAGGAAACATACTTTAAGTTAAAAAAATAAACAATTTACATTTTAACTTATCGTAATACCTTTTTATGTGAGATAGAAACACAATACCAACATAAAAAATTAAGATTAAGAATTATGAGCATAAATATATATGTAGTTCGTGTAATGAAAAGTGAAAACTGTTACCTTGGTTGGGAAGATTCAGGTAGGTCAAAACACAACAGCTCAGAATAAGAACTTTAATAAATGATCGTGTGTGTTTCTATTGGGTGTGCCTATTGGCACACCAAACCCTAGCAAAATTAGGGTTTATCTACGCAGCGTATTGGTCAATACGCAGCGTATAGGGTTAACCATCTACGCTGCGTATTGACCAATACGCTGCGTAGATAAACCATGGATCTCAGTGCCTGATAACCAATCATTGCACAGAAAACAAGGGTCATATACGCTGCGTATAGGTCTATACGCAGCGTATATAAACCATTAGATTTTTTTTGGTCATTTTGGTAGCTTTGAGGGATCATTTTTTCACAAAGTTTAAATACGCTGCGTATTGACCTCTAAGCAGCGTATATAAAGGTCTGAAAATGTCTTTTATACCCTTGTGTTGAGGCTATACGAAGCCAAATACAAGGGTAGTTGTGTCATTTTGGTCTCATACGCTGCGTAGGGACCTCTAAGGAGCGTATATAAAGCTCCATTTTTGTATTTTTTTTATTGTGTATTCCTTTGTTTATTTATAAAAAAAAGAAAATTATTTATAAAAAAAATATTATTGGTAAATAATACAAATATAAATTATAAAAATAAAAAATAATATATATATATTATGAATTATAAAAATTAAAAAAAAATTATTTCTAAAAAAACAATATTATTGGTAAGTAATACAAATATATTGTTTTGTTATCGTTTAAATTAATTATCGTATTCCTTTGTTTATTTATAAAAAAAGAAAATTATTTATAAAAAAACAATATTATTCGTAAATAATACAAATATATTATATTGTTATCGTTTAAATTAAATTATCTTATCGTATTGCATCGTATCGTATTGCATCATATCGTATCGTATAGTGTATAGTATATAAGTCTCGTATAGAGGCCTATACGGGTGTTATTGTATAGTATAGTATGGTATCGTATCGTATAGTGTAGTACGTATAGGTTTCCTATAGGTCTTGTATATGCATATAGGATTAGACGGGACCTAAACCACACCTATACGATACGATATCACACTTATAGGCTTATACGAGGTTAATACGTGACCTAAACCACACCTATACGATACGATATCACACTAATAGGCTTATACGAGGTCAATACGTGACCTATACTACGTTATACGATACAATATCACACTTATAGGCTTATACGAGGTCAATACGTGACCTATACTACCCCTATACGATACGATATCACACTTATAGGCTTATACGAGGTCAATACGTGACCTATACGACGCTATACGATACGATATCACACTTATAGGCTTATACGAGGTCAATACGTGACCTATACTACGCTATACGATACGATATCACACTTATAGGCTTATACGAGGTCAATACGTGACCTATACTACACCTATACGATACGATATCACACTTATAGGCTTATACGAGGTCAATACGTGACCTATACGACGCTATACGATACGATATCACACTTATAGGCTTATACGAAGTCAATACGTGACATATACTACGTTATACAATACAATATCACACTTATAGGCTTATACGACGTCAATACGTGACCTATACTACAGCTATACGACACGGTATCTCACTTATAGGCTTATACGAGGTCAATACGGGACCTAAACCACACCTATACGATACGATATCACACTTATAGGCTTATACGAGGTCAATACGGGACCTAATATTTGTATTATTTTTAATTCTTATAATTCATAATATTTGTATTATTTTTAATAATATTGTTTTTTTATAAATAAACATGGAAATACCCCAAAATACACACAATTAATTTACTTTTTTTTATAAATAAACAAAGGAATACACAATATAAAAATACAAAAATGGAGCTTTATATATGCTCCTTAGAGGTCCCTACGCAGCGTATGAGACAAAAATGACACAACTACCCTTGTATTTGGCTTCGTATAGCCTCAACACAAGGGTATAAAAGACATTTTCAGACCTTTATATACGCTCCTTAGAGGTCTATACGCAGCGTATTTAAACTTTGTGAAAAAATGATCCCTCAAACCTACCAAAATGACTCAAAAAAATCTAATGGTTTATATACGCTGCGTATAGACCTATACGCAGGGTATATAACCCTTGTTTTCTGTGCAATGATTGCTGATAAGGCTCTGAAATCCATGGTTTATATACGCTGAGTATAGCTCTATACGCAGCGTATAGAGGTAACCCTATACGCTGCGTATAGGTCAATACGCAGCGTAGGTAATCCCTAAGTGTGCAGATAGGCAAACTGGGTGTGCAGATAGTTAGGGCCTTTCTATTTCACATAATCGAAATCAAGATTTGCATTTTCTTTTTGAATGGCCAGCAAAGCATTATGATATAAAACCAAACCCGAAGCTAACCAAACTATTAACTTAAAATATTACAGCAATAGTCCAGCCGCCGTACCTAAAAAATCAAGTTCCAGCCACTTCTCCCAGGTAAGGTCCCTCACTTTGGAGCGGTTTTTGAGCCACAAGAAGCCAAAGGCTTAATTTCTTCCATGATCTTTCTGAAATTCGCTTGCTCCTGCTGGAATATAAACTTGTTTCGACACCTCGAAAGCCACCAAACTGCTGTTTGAACCACCCAATATATGACTTTTTTCCATTTATTTGACGCGTTAATGTACCGGTTAATTTAATGATGTTGAAAGTGAGGAAGATGATGACTCATACCTAATTGTATGCTTCTCCACGCTTATAATTAACCCCCATGTCCATCCGGGAAACAAAGATAATGTTGATGAACCGGTGCACATATTTTCTTACTTCTCCTGGCTGCGATGCTCCAAAACCAAACCTGAATTACGTGTTTGAATGTTCAATTTTGCAAGAGTTCATGAGCCGAGTTGTATGATCCTCAGCAAAAAATTGGCAAGCCTCGAGATGTGAAGTTGTTGGTAGCTGAAGTAAAAAAAAAGGACAATAAAACATCTACTCAAACTAATTAAATAATACAAAATTATAGCATTGTAAACAAACCATAAAAAATCTTTATACTAACATCAAATTTTCGGAAACCTCTACATTTCCTGTAGAAAATTTGGTAAACGAAAAAAATTTAAGTTGGTCAATAAATCCAAAAAATATTAATAACACTAATAAAGTTGTGGATCACACCCTAGCCACGTGTCGAGCAATGCCCCCGACCCAAGCCCCTCGACACCCCATACTCTAAAAAGACCATGAAGTAGCCTCATCAAGTGGCTAGGGTCTTGTACGGATATCAGATTTTGGTATCAGATGGTAAAGTCTTTCACCTTCCTGTTTACTAACATGATCCTTTCCATTGAAAAGATTTGAAATAGGGTTAGTAACTTAATAAACAATCAATAGGGTTAGGAACTTAATAAACATCCCGTGACTTCTTAGTTGTGTCATAACTCCTTATTTGCAACAAATGTCCAAGACCTTGTCATGTTCATATCTAGTTGACTTGCATGGCCAACTCTCGTATCCTTTTCTCATACTTCTCTACTCATTTTTTCCCATTTTTCTTCTGAAATATATAATAACTCAACAACGATTCTACTTCAATCATTAGCATAGAAGTTCTAACAGCTACTTACTTGGATCTGCCCTCATAATAATATTCAACATAGAATACCATGGGTCGATTTGGGTTTTGTTTTATGTCAAACAATCAAGAAAAAAAAAACTTTATTCAAAGGGAAATGAGTTTGATTAAAAGTTGCCAAAAGTGTATTTTTCAAAGTAGGTGGCAACCGGTAAATATCAATAGGTACCGTGCCAGACCGGTACTGAAAACGCTAATTGTCGGTACTGACCGGTACGGAAAATCAAGTCGGTTCGGGAAATTCGGTATTGGGTCGAACCGGTACTCGGTACTATTTGCTCATTCCTACTTCAAAGATTCAAATAACTGTTACAATAATATTGATGTTGTAATCATGATCATTGCACTAAATATCTATATATAAATTTACAGTTCTTACTATAAAGTGCTTGTTGGCATCCCAACCCAATCTAACTTAAGCCATAGTCCCGCACTAAAGACTATTTGTTTAAATCAGGCCAAGTGAAGTTAGCAGCCTAGAAAACATATACAACGATCCTAGCTAATTTACAACAACACAAAATTGAACTCAATTAACGAGTCTATCAACTCAAGTGAACTGATTATAACTTCATAACTAAACCTGATAGGAGCTTTGTAAATCTATTATATGATTTTTGAATTCATTAGTGTATAAAAGAACACTAACCAGCTGGTTTCATTTATAATGAATATCAAAAACTTGTATAAAAAATTCCTAAAGCTTCATATCCAACAACTAGAAAAAAAAAAGAAGAAAATAACCTTCCGAATTATCATCATGGTCAACGAAATCAATGTGTTCATCTTCATTGTTAGAGCCTTCAATGATCGAAGCACCATTGCTAAGCAAGTACTCTAAAACCATGTGCTTGATGTCAGAGCTACATACTCAAAAATGCAAAGTCAGATAAAGAAAATTAGCACCAATCATTTGCGGCATATGTATCAAAACAAACACTCTCTCCACAGAAAACCCTACAAAAGCAAAAAACAGCGGTCAAAGGTGTTCAAGTGACACAATATTTCCATCTAAAGCTCTTCTTATTTCTAAGTATCAGACACTACATCACAGTATAACAATCACTAATGTAATAAACTGTTACAGTGACTATGTGTGAATCCAATTGAACAGCACCTGACATTTCCCCAAATATAAACCATCAAAAAGCTTCATCGCACTTTCGGATACTGAATCACACTTAAAACTCAACAAACTAAACAAAACAGCACCCTTACAAATAACCGCCTCCGAATCTAGTAGTCCTAATATAGCACTAATAGAAATCAACAACACATACACTCCATCAGCAACTCATTGCTATGAACAACAGTAACATCTGCCTAATGTACTTACCTATTCAAACTAAACACCTCATTTCTCAGAGTTAAAATAGAACTCACATACATTATAAAAAAAGTTATATCAATTGTAACAAATTTAACCTAATTCAAAGCAGACAGCCAAACTGACATAGAACAAAATATCTAAATAATTTACTTCCATCACAGAAACAAAAAATAACAAACAGCGGGTATGATCAACCTAAGCAACTCAGTTTTCGGAGTTAAATTCAAGTTTACTTACATTATATCATTATATCAATTGTATCAAACTTAACCTAACTCAAAGCAACAAACCAAACTGACACAAAACAATAAGATCTAAACAATTTACTTCCATTTCAATACTCATAACAACAATCAACAAATAACGACTATAAATTTACGATCAACAAACACTAACCTAACCTGTAATCAGATGCGGCAACCGGACGTGCAGCAAGAGCTTCAGATGCGTCAGCGTGACGCTGATCATCGTCGAGAGTACTTCCGCAGTTGCTTTTGATTGACCACGAATCAGCGGCAATAGAGCGGTCATCGTCGGAGATCAGATCGGCAGTTAATGGCTGTCGCGTCGGCTGTGTGACATCGGTGTCTTCCTGTTGCAATCGGATTCCGGCCATACTTGAAAGCTGATACTGTGAGTACTAAATTTTGGTAGACGTTGCTCTGATCCTTCAAATCGGAAAAAACTCTGTGAGAAGAGATAAAGAGGCAGAGTAATTTTGGTCTAGGGTTTGGTTTAGAAGGCGATTAAGATTGAGAGAGAGATTCAACAATCTAATTGAAATGGTAAGGAGCAGGAATCGCCGATTAGGGTTTCGGAGAATGCTCTGAACGATTTGGAGAGAATGAGAGAGAGAGAGAGCATAGACCAAGCGTACGTGAGAAGCCAATTCAATTGGACACTTAGAGCAATGCCACATGTCCACCCCTATGAGATATGCCACATGTGTGCTTAGGTGGATGCTTATTTGGCTAAAACCATAGGGTGACATGTGTCCCCCAATGGTTTGCTTTATTAGAGATATAGATTAAAGTAACTAACATTAGGTTTTTTTTTCTATTTTATCATGTCCATTGATTGCTTTTCATCAATGACTAATATTTGTTCTTTCTATTCTCGCATTAAATTTTCTTCTCAATAGATCTCGACCGTGTGTGTAGTGGTGAATTCATTGTGAAACCACAAAAATAGTGGGGAACCGGGAACCAAGGGTAAGACATTTAAAAATACAAATAAAAGAAAATCATTTTCATTTACATGTAAAATATGTATTTTTCTAAAAAAACACATGTAGAAGCATTTTAATATAAATTTAATAATATTAAAAAACAGAAAAAAACGGTTTAAAAAAGTGATTTTTGTTTACAAAAATATATTTTTTATTTGAATACCTTATACATGTTTATCTGCAAAAGCTCCAAAAAAAAAACTTATGCACAAATGATTTTTAATGAGTTTTTTACATACAAAACTAGTGGTTCCCAACTTTTTTGTGGTTTTTTGACAAACCTCTCCCAATGTATGTGTGCGGTTGTGTGTTGATATATATTAATTTTAAGGTACTTTAACGATCTGTTCTTAGTTTACTAAAGAAAAAAAACAGAAAGTAAATGTAAGAAAGAAAACAAAGGAAGGGAAAGGGAAAGGGAAAGAGAAAGAGAAAGAGAATGATACGAGTTTTTGGAAGGAGAAAAAGTAAAGATTTTTTGAGTTTCTAGAGTTGAAAAGAAGATAAAATAAAGGTACAATTTTACCACTATACCCTTATTGGGTTTTATAATAGGTTAAGTGGAGGGTTAAAATGGTAAATTTATATTTGTTTTCCTTTCACTTGCTTCCATTTTAGAAGAAAAGTTATGAGGGAAGATTTTTCTTTCATTTTAAAATTTTAAAAGTGGAGGGTTAAATGGTAAAACTTTATATTTGTCTTCCTTTCACTTACTTCCATTTAGAAGAAAAGTTATAATGGAAGATTTTTATTTCACATCTTCCTTCCACTTCTTTTCACTTTCATTCCATTAATAAAACTTTGTAACACACATATTTTATACTTTCTTTTGACCTTCTTTCACTTCCCATTAGTAAACTCGGGAACACAGTCTGAGACAGAGAAAATAACTCATCCGTCCATGTACTTAACAACATTAATAAACTTTAACTATGTTTACAAGTGTTTGTATATAGGATTATGTTATTAGCAGTTGTTTTAAGACCTGCAATGTCATCTGAAAGATTAAATTGTCATCCTTGAGCTGCCCATGATATTATTAAAGTAATATCCTAATGTTGGTTTAAACCCTTTCGTTTGCTTATTGTAGATATGATGTGGCCCTCAATATCAACACGTTTGGAGCAAAACATGTTTCTAACTTTGTCTTGAAGTGCATTAACATGAAGGTGTTTCTCCATATATCTACAGGTTTGTTATCTGATGTGTAAGTTTGGATCATTGATTCATTCTATCTTAGCTTATGCTTTTGCTTATATTTAAATACCAATGATCAAAACACAAAGGATGATCCAGTGTTTAGAATGCACATGATGCCAAAGTTTCGTGTCATATTAAGGTTTTCAAGTGAGAGGGAGTGATCCAAAGAATGGAGTAATCAACCTCCCCCCCCCCCTCTACATGGTTTTAAAAAACGTGTGACGATTTGATTCCAAAAGCCGATGTGTGATGCACGAAGCACACACATCCCTTTTCAAGGTTTCGTTATTAAAATACCTAATAAAGATTTATGGATATATTTTAAATGCTAAACTATAAGATATTCTCATCATATCTAGTCAGATTTGTTCAAATACTCAAACCCATTGCTCAATCGATGATTAGACTTTTTCATTTTTTTTACTTGTCTAGGTTTAACTCGGGAATTTCAAGTTCTAAAAAGGTTATATTTTTACGAATTTACAACCAATAGCGTCGTGATAAAAAGAACCAACATAAGAAAATTATGAAAAGGCATGACAAGCTTAGTTAAAATTTAATTATATATACTTGATTACATAAAAACTCATTCCCACAAAAGTGAGTTTTGAGCCTTTATTGAGCATACAATTACATATCATTAGACTAAATGCTCATTTTTCGTTTCTTGTGTGAATAGCCGCTTGGTTCTTACGACTCTAGAACTTGCCATGACGATACATTCCAGGTCCTTACCAACTTAAACCCGAGTAAGTAAATGATGGAGGCATTAGGACTAACCCTTTTTATTTCTACACCATTATTTTTCTTTTTATTTACCACCTACCCAAAATCCACCTAGTTAGCCCCTTTGAGCCTAAACCTTTTCATTTCATAACCCAAACCAAACACCCTTTTACCCACCAAAACCCTTTTTCATTTTTAACCCTTTGTTTTAGTAACTAGCTCGGTTTCTCATATGACTTTCAAAAAAAAAAATGTGTGTTGATGATAAAGCAAAAGAAAATAAACAAACAAGTTCATCAAAAATAACTTTGTTTGAATAATAGCTTCATCAAAATAAAAGTTACAAAAATAGAAAGTCTTACAAAAACCGACGCTTGTTACGCTTTTCGCCCTTTTTTCTACTAACCACTAACCACTAACCCAACCACCTACCTTTAACCCAAGCCTAACCCTTCACCCACAAAGTCCTCTTGATATTTACAATGGTATATAAGTTAAAAAAGGAGGAGGATTGATTGCTTGGCAAGCCTATGGTAGGAGTAAGTTCCATGCCGCTCTCGAGTGATCCACAAAAATACATTTTCGGCCGAGTGTTGAGTGATCCCCGTGAGGTATGTGAACTTGTATATAAATAGAATTTTACAAAGGCATGTTATGCCCTAATAAGTAATTTATCTTATGAAAAGTTTTAAATAAATCATGACGAATAAGATTGTAAATAAATAAAAATAAAACTAAATAAAGAATCTTGGAAATCCCGACACTCTATGACAAGCCCAAAAACCTTCTTCTCTACCCATTCCATTTGGGAGTGTAATAGCCACATATTAAAGAGTTTTGCTTGAGGACAAGCAAAGATTCAAGTGTGGGGGTATTTGATGTGTGCAAAATGCAACATATAAATTACATCAATTGTGGCATAAAACTAACCCTTTTTAGCACTAATGTTGGAAAAAGTGTGCTTTTGTCTTCCTTTTGTATTTTCAGGATTAAATGAGCTCAAATTAACAAAAGAAGCAAAAAGACATCAAAATCTAACATAAATACA
Organism: Helianthus tuberosus; assembly: GCA_030545235.1. Taxonomy (NCBI): domain Eukaryota; kingdom Viridiplantae; phylum Streptophyta; class Magnoliopsida; order Asterales; family Asteraceae; genus Helianthus; species Helianthus tuberosus. Next base: position 77,948,426 of record CM060408.1, read on the forward strand.
AGAAAAGGAACAAGACATGACATGCCCGACCCCACGACAGCATCTTCACAAGCAAAACAAGATAACAGAAGACTGAACACGCCCCGTGCTCAGCCAGCACGGGGGCGTGCCCAAGTGTCAGCAGAAAAGACAAAGTGGTAGAAGCTTCTATTGCCCACCACGGGGCCGTGCTCAGCGGACACGGGGACGTGGTCAACTATAAGATTCGCACAATCTAAGCAAATCTTCATAGTACAAAGATTCTTCTGCACACGAGGTCGTGCTCAGCGGACACGGGGGCGTGGTCAACTAATAAGACAAGCTGCATTAAATGAAGAAAGAGAAGGATGTGGACACGGGGCCGTGCCCGAGCTTCTGTTCAGCCTATAAATAGGAGTGCTTGGCTCAAGCTCAAACCATCCCTTGGCACACCACCTCTCTCACACTTCACCCACCACCCACCACCACCATAACACCATCATCCACCACCATCATCCATTGTCCATCATAGAGTGTGTGAGTCGTCTCGGGATCCAAGATTGATCGTAAGAGTTCTTGACAATCAAGGCCATGTTTGCCTAAGTCTCTTACATCACTTGGTGAAGACAACTGTCTAGTGTAATACTTTTAATTTCTAATCTTTGCGCACTTTTTACTTGGTTTTGTATTAATGACTTTAATAACTAGTTTCTTAGGTTGAAGGTGATTCTTCCTTATCCTTTGTCTGTGGTGTCTTGGCATTATTTTACTGTCTATATAAAATAAAAGATTTTCACCATTCATATCTCCACGGTCTATATGGAGGTATGTTGGCTACCTGGTCGGGGGTTAAGGGAACGGTTTGGTAAGAGTCTTGCCATTGTTCAGCGTTTAGAGGTCCTGCAATGGACCTGGGTCAAATTTAGTAGGACCTCCTTCAATACTTAACGGTATTGGATGGCGGGGGTCCAAACTCTTTGATCCCCTCATAAGTTAACTACTATTAATACTATAACCCGGCTATTTAGGATTGTATCCCTACTGACTCAGACTACTTAGTCGAGGGTAACGTCACCTCCAAAAGAGGGGCCTACCATAATTTACATTAATAACTTAATTCATTATCTTTCAATAATCCGACCCTTTAGGATTGTATCCTTGCTGACTCAAACTACTGGGTTGAGGGTAACGTCACCTTCAAAAGAGGGGCCTACTACAATAACTAAGATAATCTCTTAAATAAGTGTAAAAGTGCGGAAATAATCAAAGGTTACACTATACACGCGTCGGAACCAAGTGATTCATCTTGTCTATCTGTTTTTATTTTTATTTTCAGCATTTTTAGTTAGTTTTTATTTTTCTTAGTTTAAAAACATTTTTCTAAACTTTTTGATTTTATTAGACGTTGAGGATAAACCGGTACTAAAAGCTCTTGTGTCCTTGGACGACCTCGGTATCTTACCAACACTATACTACGCTCACGATGGGTGCACTTGCCCATATGTGTGTCCAGTGTTAGTAAATATCGTGTTTTATAAATTTAAAACTTGAATAAAAAAGTGTTAAAGGGGCTTAAAATATACACCTAATATATATAACACTTCACACGCATCAGGAGCTTAGGTAGACTTGATAAAGCCCATGGGGCTCCATCCACACCTCATAGCCTTAGAATCTAGAGTAAATGCACGCGTCTTAGAAGTTATTTTGATTATTCCAAAGAGAAAAAAAATAGCCTTAGGAAATTCAGAATCTAGAATAGCTCCCATGATAGCAATAATTAAATGTATTCTTGATTATCATAAGAGACATAATGTTTGACTTATCCCACTAGTTTGCTCTAATTTTCTTCTGTAATACTCTTATTAGAAAAGAGGAGTAGGATTGTCATATCTTAAGAGATAATTAACAATCCAATAAGAGCCAATTTTATAGAAACTCTTTAGTAAGCAAAACATCTTAAGTTTTTTGAAATTAGAATGGATGAAATAGATGAGATACAAACTTAAGAAGAAACTTGGAGTAATTTACATTATGGGGTAATCAAGTAAGGCAGGCACAAATTATTATATTGAAGACATAGTCTACTATAACACCAAAATAATATACTAACTTAATGTTCTACCTGAATTTTGACTTCGCTTTAGCTTTGACCAAAATTCAGACATTATGAACTTACATAAAAGATTGTCTTGATGTTCTACATAAATTTGGTTTCGCTTTGGCTTTGACCAAAATTTATGCATTATGAACATACATAATAGGCTGACTTATTGTTCTACATGAACTTTGGCTTCGCTTTGGCTTTGACCAAATTTCATATATTATGAACATATGTAAATAAAACAAACTTAATGTTCTGCCTGAATTTTGGCTTCGCTGGCTTGGACCAAAATTCAAGCATTATGAACGAATAAATAATAAATCGGCATAATGTCCTACATGAATTTTGGCTTCGCTTTGGCTTTGAACAAAATTCGTGTATTATGAACACACATAAATAAAGACTGTCTCAATGTTCTACATGAACTTTGGCTTCGTTTTGGCTTTGACCAAAGTTCACGTGTTATGAACATATATGGATAAAAAGTACAGCACATAAATTTAACATAACACCTTTAGGCCAGAAATAAAATATTTATGTGAATTAGCCTAATAATTCATTATGTGTGTCGTCAAATAATTACCCATTACGTTCATTGTCATATACATTATTACATAAAATAGTATCATTTAAATTTAAATTTCAATGTCAAGCCAAAAGGATGCACTGTTTGATTAATTATCTAATTATACATTGAAATTTACAATTATATAATTTTATGTCAAAAACTTGGTTTTAAGACATAAATAAAAGATCAATTTCCCTTAGTAAGAGAAATCTAAAACATAATACATTCCTATAGTCAAGATTGGATAAAAAATTAATTTCACTTAAGAATTGCTTACATGATCATCCAAGTATTTTTAACAGTACATCAAAATAAAGTATCTGTAAGGATTTTGATATAATTTATGCTAGTGGATTCTAATCAAACTTGAATATTTTCATAAATATAAATACAATAATATTTTGCATCCATGAGATGGTTATCATAAAAATCTAATTTAGATACACCAAAAGATGTGGCAATCGATTATTCATCTCTTTAAAATTATATAATACACTAGCAAATAAATTCCTTTCTCCAAAAAAATGGGCCTAATTTTTCTTAATTAGTTAATCTAGTAGAATCAGTTTCAATCCGTTAATGTGATTCCATAATGATAATTCTAACATAGAAAAGCATGTATGATTATAATATTATAGAAAAGGAAAATTGTGGCAGTGACTCTTGAGTAGTATTTTGAAAACGGAGGTGACATGATCGGTGTATCAAAACTTTTGGAATCATCCAAGAAACAAATCAGTTTTATATTTGAAGTTCCATTCAATCGGTTGATCGACGAATCGGAAATCAAGAAATCGATAGAACGAGAACACAACATATTTACTTACATGATTAATTAATATAATCAACATCGCTCTGATACCACATGTTGATTATATCTATAAACAAGGGTTAAAATTATAGAACTTAATCATGTTTATTCAATCATAATCTAAATATAGATACCAAGTTAGAGATACTTACTTGTAGGGATGATTATCTTTGAGGATAAAGATGAAGCCATGATTCCCGTTATGGTACCTTGTGTTGATGGATCACACTAGAGAGAATTTTTGTATTGGTGTTCTTCATAAATTTTTGATCACTTACCATCAATATATAAAGATCAATGAATAATGGTCATAAATAGTGATCCGTTATAAAATTCTATGTATTCTCTATTAATGGTACCTAAAGGGAACTCATAATTGCCCCATGGACTAATCAATATTTACAATTACTACCATCAAGTAATTGTCGGGGACTAGTTATGTCATATTGCTAATGTTACCAAATGAACCGTAAGACCACATCAACGGGTTATTTCTAACAAGACTCACAAGTAAATGAATAATATGATGAAGGTACACTACAGCTTTTACAAGCGAGGTATTAGTAAACCATGGTTCACGGCTAACTCAGAATATTAATTTATATAGCTAGTAACTATAATTTACAAATCATTTAGTTTATGTTTTGAAATTATGGGAAATTTTCAAGGAATCGTAAATAAGTTTATAAATGATTCCTTTAAAGTCGCAACTTTTTTTACTTTTCAAAGTAACGTAACTTTAATGCATAGTTTCAAATTTACACAATCACTACCATTGATGACTGTTTTGGTCAAAAACCTGTTAAACAAATTTAATAACCAAAATGTGAAAGTGAAGTTTGGTGCTTGTGGAAATGTTGTATTTTGTATTTTGTATTCAGGATCCTATGTTTTTCATGAGGATCCTTAGTTCTGAAAATGAGTTTATGTTAAGAAAATCTTGGATTTATGGAAAACACTTATGAAAATGATGATAATAATCAACAAAAGTGATATGTTACGGGGAAAAAGCCCTTAACCCTCTTGGGGAAGATGATCTCCTGCACAAAAAAACCCGGGAGCTGTAAACTATATAGCTCCACTAAACTTAATATGAATTGTGGCTTGATCGATCAAATCTAACTGTTACAACTGAGAATTTCGTATGTGTGAGTGTTTTGAGTGTTTGTAGCGTGTGTGTGTTGTGTCTTAGCCGATCTGATCAAGCCCATTTATAATACAAGTTAAAACAAATCCTAACAATAACTCTGAGATTCCCGGGATCTTGAGAGGTCCTCAACCATTGCTGGCTTCCAACGTTACTTTCAAACATTTTCTTCAGCTAACTCTGCGATAATTCAGGTTCAAGTCTCTCAATAACCGTTATGAATGAATATTCCTTGAAAATATCCATTCAACATAAATAATCAATTAATAACAAACTAGTTCAGGATCCCAATTGTTCTTAGAATCCTGGTACAATTAAACTACATCAGGATCCCACCGCAGACCTAGTATATCCAGGATCCTGACGATAGAAATTTTATCCCCAACAATTCCCCCAATTTTATAGGTGTAAAACAGTTGTAATTTTTTTTTTTTTTTTGAAATTTGTTTAAACTCATGGTTAGGATCAAAAGATAGGATATAAGATGCTTATCATGTGGCAAGGTTTGATGGCATGATTCTTGGACTCTTTTACCCCTTTGGTTAGATGGCTGTCAATCCCTTCATAACCAACACCCCCTGCATTCACTCTTCCATCATTATAACCTTCGGCATCCCAAGGAACACAGGACAGTTTTCTCATTTCTTCATATTTTCCTTAAGGCTTTTTTTCCTCTTTGTGAATCATGTCTCCAAAGAAAAACCTTTGATCCTCCGACGTTTCGGAGTTCACCTACCAAAAAAATTTACCGTCTTCCTCAGAGGAGCTTTGTACCTTTGATGATTAATGTATTGGTCATTTGGTTACCTCCTAAATCTTTTCCAGATCAAACAATTATTCGCCCCTACGATTCTTCGACTAAAACTGACCTTTGCTTTGATAAATGGGTCTGTTTCCCTTTTTTTATCCATTTTCGATCGGTTTTACTTTTCCATTCTCACCTTTGGTGAATAAGTTCTTCAAGGCAAACAAGTTGGCTTATTCCCAAGCCATGTTTCTTACGAAGAACCATGTTCACTATCGACAGGCTCAATCGCACACACTCCCTGGATCTTACTGTTTTGGTCAAAAATCAAGCAATGATAATGCAACCAAACTTTCTGTTGTGAGGTATGATGCTTGAATTGATGAACAACAATAAGGATCACTTTGAAATTTAATGAACAAGTGACACGAAGATTTATACGAGAAAAATCCCTTGATCAATGAATGATCTCCGGCATAAAAAACCTCGGGTGATGGAAACTACCGATCACCAACTCAAATTAAACAAGAAATGTATTACAACTTCGGATGATAGCGAGCTAATTACAAGGATCACTATAGTGTATTGTGTAAAAAATGTGTGTAATCGCCAAGTGAATTATCGAGAGCTGGTGAGAGCAGTTGCAAGAGTATGTGTGTAGCCGAAAATAGCCAAGTGTTTCTATATAGCTCGCTACCCCGTTTAAAAATGGAAAAATATCTAAGCTAACAAACATTCCGCAATTCATGCAAGTCCCCCACGAACTCCATAACGTCCACTTCAGGTAAGCACGTGCGGAATAAGTCATGGAATATGCTCCAGGAATATAGCCAAGACCAAGTCCAAGCTCGTACTCCTGCAAAACAATACCATATTCAAAGTAGACAATCGTTAGTATAAGGATCCTTAAGATGATCCATGATCCTGATCCTGCAATACTTCTGAGGATCACCAATTCTAACAGAAGTGAGGATCACGAAACCCAACAGTAATTGAGGATCACTGATCATTTGGAAATCCTCCCCTAACAATTGCCCCCAAAATATAAGGAGTAAAAGTGTAAATAACGAGTTATATTTTCTGTTCTTATCCGCAATCAATCAACGGATAACTAGCCGTTGTAATCGGACTAGCCGTTACGAGCATGACGTCGCTGAAGTGACTATCCTGCAAGATCATCATTATAAATAGGAGTTAGAGATAGGGATCAATCCGCATTTAAATTCAAGAGAAACTCCCTTTAAATTCATATCCGAAGATCAAGCAGGTATCTCTCTTCCTCTTCTTCCTTTGCGTTTTCTTTCTCTGCTCCTTTCTTCACCTTCTTCATAATCAAGATGATGCTAAGATCCTCACCGGCTAAGGATCATACGAAGGACAGTCCTCTTAAGAGCCAGGGGATCATCAAAGATTCGGCGAATGAAAGGTGCTGCTTCAGTGATCCACAAATAGACAGAATCCGCCGTTGCTTTCCGGCAAACACCGATTTCAAGCCATTTGACCCCACCGTTCTAAGTGATTATATTTCTGAAACATGGATAGCTTTTCCGGTCACTCCTTTCATAATAGGATACTCGTATCCTTTCCCTGAATTCACCCAGTCTTTCTTCTCCCTCACTGGCATCTCTTACATTCAAGCTATGCCAATGATCTGGAGGGTCTTATATACCCTTGAAAGGATCATTGAGCAAGAAGGGATTGCTCTTGGAATGTCGGAGTTGGCAGAGATGTATGACCTTGTAACATTTGGATCCCACCGATATCTACTCAAGCGTAAACCCGGTGAAGAACACCCAATCTTCAAAGCTACTAAAAATGATACCAACTGGAAACGGCGTTTTTTCTTTGTCAGAAGGGATTCTATCTCTGATGGAAAGAATCTACCAAGGAAGTGGAGCACCCATGGTAGGATAGAGGATCCCGAGAAGGATCACCAGACGACCTTGTTTTCATCTAAGGATCACTAACGTACTTTTGTTCTTTTTGCAGCTATTACTGTTGCACACCTTATTACAACACCTGCCATGAAGGAAAGGAATGCTGCTTTTCGGAGGCTTGATCCTGAAATAAGATCATTCAAAGCAAATACCCAGGATTCTCAAGAGGTATCCTCAGGTTCTGTCACGATGTCAAGTAAGTATCCTGTTTTTTGTATAGTTAAATGTTTAAATAAATAATTAAATAGAAATAGGATAAGGATACTTATCTGTTTTGGGTGTGTAGGTGCTGGGAAATCTTCAAAATCTGCCTCCAAATTCAGTGTCACTGATCTTGACAATGTCCGATCCTCCAAGAAAAAGTCTGCTGCTAGCCCCTCCGTCACAATCCCCAAGGCAACCACTTTGAAGGGAAGAGGTGGAAAGAAGAGGAAGACCTCTGAAGCTGAGAACCTACAAGGCTTGCCTCTGATCCACCATCAGTTCCTCGAGTACTTTGCCGATGTAATGATCACTGACTTAACTTGATTATCCTGCCCATTTGAGGATCATGTGATCCTAACTTTGCATTGTCTTGTTTGCAGAAATTTGCCGAAATCGAGGACTATGTTGGGAATGTTGAAGAGCTTGAGGAGAAATACTCTGACCTCCAAAAAGTGGCGGTGCTCAAGGATCACAAGATTGCCTCCCTTGAAAAGGATCTCAATGATGCCAAGACTCAGATAGTTGCAACTCAGATCAATGTTGATTATGAGAAGCACGAGATCACGGAGGATGCTAAGGTCTCCGCTGCCATTGCCATGTACAAGACCAAGCTGCAGATGGCCCAAGAAGCTCAGGATCCTGCCTTTGACAGGAGCAACTGGGACACGGAGGGTTGGAAGGCTAGGCTCGCTGAGTTGGAGGATGAAGATGAGGCTAAGGAGGTTCTGGCAATCGAGGCTGGTGGTAGTGGCAAGGATCAGGCGAAGGATACGCGAGCTGGAGGAGATGATGATGCAGTGAAGGTGTAGGCTGCATGACTGGGCGATGAAGGACATTTCTAGACGTAGCCGGAGCCCATTTTTTAAGTTTGATAGTTTGTTTTGGTTATGGTGTTTTTTGTTGAACAATGATGGGTTGTACTTTAAACAATAGTAATTAGGGCTAAGGATCATGGATCCTTCGAACAATAGGTAGGATTACAAATGGTGGAGGGATCCTCTGTTTGGGGGATGAAGCCATTGTGATCCTGCCGTCTTTTGATTCCTGCACTACCAAGACCCTTAAACAATGGACACCCTTTGCCAACCCATGTGGACGGGCCACGTTTTGCTGGCAGAAACGTGGGTTGGCAATTTTGACAACCTTAAAGGGTTTAATCTTTTGTGAATAAAATAACTTTAACTTTTTGGCTTATCATGTGTTGATATCCTTGTTAATATTTTACTTTCCAACTGTTGTGATATTCACTTTGTTTAAACTTATCAAGTAAAGAAAAAATTTAAGAAATATCCCCAAAAAGTTTAGGATATGATCAAGGATCACATATCCCATAATCGATAAGTTCTGAAAAGTAATATAGTTTAGGGATCATAAGTTCAGTTATCAAAGGGTAAGGGTTATTTAAATAAATAATGAATAAAATCAAAATAGTTAAGGATCATACCTGAGAATCCAAGTTAGGATCCTATCCTTTAACACTTATAATCAGGATAACCCAAAAGACAAACCTTAGTAGAAAGTAAGGATCAAGGATCCTTAGTCCTTTATCTCCAAAAACCTGAAATAGGATACAACTTGGGACTAAGCCAATATAAGATAAGAGTTAGTAACTGGGGACAAGCCCAACAATTCTGGGGACAAGCCCAAAGGATAACTGGGGACAAGCCCAAAGGATAACTGAGGACAAGCCCAAAGGATAACTGGGGACAAGCCCAAAGGATAATTGGGGACAAGCCCAAAGGATAACTGGGGACAAGCCCAAAGGATCGTATGTAAACTGGAGTATGGCCCTCACTGGCGACTATCCAAACTTAGTGACATGAAAATGCCAAAACCTTAGCTAACGTGAAAACGTTAGAAACCTTAGGAACAGATGTATGGTACGTCTACCATTATACGTAGGATCCTGAATATAGCCAGTACAATGAAATTGTCAGCCCCTAAAGCGAGTACTGGTCCCATTGCCATGAACTATATCAGGATCATCGTGCGCTACTGGCGAAACTAGGGACAGGCCCAAACTTGGGTCAAGCCCAAATAACTGGGGTCAAGTCCAAATAACTGGATAGTTCTGTGGATACTCAATCCTTAGTTAAGGATACCTGAACCTTCAAAACTCAGAATCAAGTGAAAGGAGGATAAAGGATACAGGATCCTTACCCTTATATGAAATAATTAAAGAATGAAATAGTTTGAGATTAGATCATTACCAAAATGAGGATCCTCTGCCCTGTAAGGATCCTTCAAGGATACTTGTCAGGTAAGGATCATGGATCCTTGTCACATAAAATATTTCTTCAGATGGACAGCATTCCAAGCTCTTGGTAGCAAATCACCTTCCATTGTTAGCAATCGATATGCCCCCTTTCCTACCTCAGCTTCAATCAAATAGGGACCTTCCCATTTTGGTGCCAACTTTCCATCAGCAGGATTGGTGGTATTCTGAAATGTTTTTCTCAATACCATATCACCAACTTGGAATTTCCTGATCCTGACATTTTTGTTGTAGGCTCCAGCCATCTTTTGTTGATAACTAGCCATTCTTATCCTTGCCAAATCCCTGATTTCTTCTATAGTATCCAAGTCTTGAACCAAGTTTTCAGCATTTCCTTCAGGATCACGAATGCTTGTTCTTGCAGTTGGAACCACCATCTCTGTAGGGATCACTGATTCTGCCCCAAATACCAAGGAAAACGGAGTTTGGCCAGTAGCATTCTTGGGAGTTGTCCTATCAGCCCAAAGCACATAAGGTAGTTCTTCTGCCCATTTTCCTTTTTTGGATCCAAGCTTCTTCTTCAAATTGTTGATGATGATCTTGTTGGATGATTCTGCCTGGCCATTAGCTTGTGGGTGGACTGGTGTTGATGTTATCATCTTAATCCCCCAGCTGTCACAAAAGTTGGTAGTTCTATTCCCAATAAATTGGGATCCATTATCACAAACAATTTCAGAAGGGATACCAAATCTAGTAATAATGTTTCTTTTAATAAAGGATATAACTTCCTTTTCTCTGACTTGAGCAAAGGCTTCAGCCTCTATCCACTTGGAGAAGTAATCAGTCATAGAAAGCATGAATACTTTTCCACCAGGTGCCTTAGGAAGCTTTCCAACTATATCCATTCCCCATCTCATGAATGGCCAGGAAGAGGATATAGGATGCAAGAGCTCTGCTGGTTGGTGAAGGATATTACTATGCCTCTGACAAGGATCACACTTCTTGGCATACTCTACAGCATCCTTCTTCATAGTGGGCCAATAGTATCCTGTTCTCAGGATCCTTGAGAATAATGCCCTGCCCCCAGTGTGGTTTCCACAATCTCCTTCATGGAAATCCTTTAGGACTTCTTGGATTTCAGGATCCTCAATGCATCTTAGATATGGTCCTGCAAGAGATCGTTTATACAACATATTATTCAATATTGTAAATTGAGATACCTTAGTTTTGAAAGCCCTTGGGTTTTCTCCTGTAGGAATTTCTCCATGTTGTATGTATCTCATGATTGGGAGGATCCATGATCCTGAATGAGATTGAGTATCATCACTAGGGATGACTGCAGAATCTTCTCCTATCTCCATAGCTACATGATCCTCGATAGCAGGGGTCAGGATATGGATAATAGGGATCTTGATATCCTCAGGGATCTTCAAAGATGATCCTAGATTGGCTAATGCATCAGCTTCTGCATTCTCTTCCCTTGGTACCTGTGTCAAACTAAAGGATACAAAAGAGAGTGCCAATTCTTTGACTATCTCCAAATATTTGATTAGCTTTTCACCTTTAACAGCATAGGATCCATTAAAGTGGTTAGTGATTAATAATGAATCTACATGTACCTCAAGATACATGATCCTCATATGCTTAGCAATTTGCAAACCAGCTATCAAGGCTTCATAATCAGCCTCATTGTTGGTAGTTTGAAATTCACAAGCTATGGAGTGGGGTATTATGTCCCCCTGTGGCGATTTTAGTAGTATTCCAAGTCCTGTCCCTTTTACATTGGAGGCTCCATCAGTGAAGAGAATCCAAGGATCCTTAGTCTCTTCAAGTTGTTGGACTTCTAACTCAGCTTCCTTTTGCAAGTCACTACTAAAATCTGCCACAAAGTCAGCTAAGGCTTGGGATTTGATGGCAGTCCTTGGTTCATATCTTATATCATATGCACTCAGCTTCACTGCCCACTTAGCCATCCTTCCTGACATTTCAGGTTTCCTGAGAACATTCTTAATTGGAAAATTAGTCTTAACAATAATGGCATGAGTCTCAAAATAATGTCTCAATTTAGTAGATGCCATAATTAATGCAAGGATAAGTTTTTCTAAGTGTGAATACCTGTATTCAGCATCAAGTAAACTCTTACTTACATAATAAACAGGATGTTGTGTACCTTGGTGATCCTTAACAAGGACCGCACTTACTGCTTTCGAGGATACTGCTAGGTATAAGGATAATACGTCTCCCTTTTCTGGTTTCATCAAAGCCGGGGCTGAGGATAGGTAATCCTTAAGAGCTTTAAGGGCATTTTCATGCTTCTCAGTCCATTCAAATTTCTTGTTCTTCCGCAGGATTTCATAGAATTCCTTGCACTTTTCTGAGGATTTGGATATGAATCTGTTCAAGGCTGCGATCCTGCCTGTCAATCTTTTTACATCCTTAGCATTGGCAGGAGGTTTGATATTCACAATAGCCTTGATTTGTTCTGGACTTGCTTCAATGCCCCTCTTTGTCACCATATATCCTAAGAATTTACCTGCCTTAACACCAAAATGACACTTGGAAGGATTTAGTTTCATATTGAATTTATCAAGGATATTGAATGCTTCCTCCAAGTCTTTAAGGTGATCCTCAGCTTTCTTGGACTTAACCACCATGTCATCAATATAGACTTCCATAGTATGTCCAATTTGTGCCTTGAACATCATATTGACAAGCCTTTGGTAAGTAGCACCTGCATTCCTTAGTCCAAATGGCATAGCAATATAACAATATATACCAGTTGGGGTCATAAAGGCTGTATCCTCTTGATCAGATTGTTCCATCTAAATTTGTTGAAATCCAGATGAAGCATCCATAAAAGTCAACAACTCATGACCCGCGGTAACATCCACCATGGAGTCAATGTGGGGTAATGGGAAAGGATCCTTGGGACATGCCTTGTTTAAATCAGTAAAATTGACACATACCCTCCACTTTCCATTTTTTTTTTGAACAACAACCACATTGGCTAACCATCTTGGATACTTAACTTCTCTTATCATACCTGCTCGAAGTAGTTTATCTACCTCCTCCTGTATAATAGGATTCCTTTCAGGTGCAAACTTCCTCCTCTTTTGATGAATTGGCTTGAATGACCTGTCAATGCCAAGTTTATGAGTAATTATATCTTTAGATATACCTGTCATATCCTCATGTTTCCAGGCAAAGGTAGTTTTCCTTCTTTTAAGGAAGGATACTAGCTCCTGTTCAATGTCGCTAAGGATCCCTGATCCTATGAAGATCTTGGATTCAGGATCATCAGGATCCATGAGAATTTCTTTCAAATTCTGCTCTCTTGCCTCCAAGACATCTCTTAAAGGATACTTTAATTGCTATTGCTCCCTTGGTCTTGAGGCTGGCTTCATTGATGAGGTATAGCAATTCTTAGCTTCTTGTTGATCACTCTCAATTTTCACCACTCCCCAAGGACTTGGAAGCTTTACACATTGATGATAGGTGGATGGAACTGCCTTCGTATCATGTATCCATGGCCTGCCAAGGATAACATTGCAACATGATAAGCAATCTATAACACAAAATTTTTTATAAGAATGCAATCCTTCAATATAGATTGGGAGTTTGATGTCCCCCAATGTATTCTTAGTTTCTCCACTGAATCCCACAAGTACTGAGGATCTTGGGATAATATCAGACTCCGGGATATTCATCTTCTTGAGGACATCAAGCTGAATGATGTCCACAGAGCTTCCTCCATCTATAAGGATCCTGCGAACAAAGTGGTTAGAAATGAACAATGTAATTACAAGACCATCATGATGAGGATCCTGGACATCAAGACGATCGTCCTCATCAAAAGTTATGATCTTATCCTCGGTGACAGTGGACGTCCGGATGGGTCTATCTCCATTATCCATCTTGGTTTCCTTGGCATGTCTCTTGGCTGCTGAAAAGGAAGTACCACAAATGTCTGATCCACCGGATATGAAGTTTATAACTTATGCATCTGCTGGAGGAGCAGGAGCCTTTTTCGGGATCCTTTCAGGATCCTAAATCCTTGACTTCTTCCATCCCAAGAGTTCCTTCAAATGCCCCTTGCTCAACAAGTAACCAATTTCCTTTCTCAGTGCAATACACTCTTCAGTGAGATGCCCAAAATCCTCATGATATGCACACCACTTGGACTTATCCTTTGTAGCGGCTGGTTTATCACTTTTCCTTGGCCACCTAGCTTTCTCACCTAGATTCTGCATTTCAAGGAGTAGTTCATTGTTATCAACAGAAAAACAGTATTCAGAAATAGGAGGATAATCCTCGACATCCTCTTCTTGTTCCACTGAATGCACATTCTGGTTATCAGACTTATTGTAGAACTTGGATTTGTTGTTCTTGACGTAGGATCCTTGTTTCTCCTGTTTTGAGGATCCTGCCAATCTATCCTGGATTCTTTTGTCATCCTCTAGGCGGATGAACCTAAGGGCCCTGGTTCTTACTTCATCAAGATTCCTACAAGGTGTCATGACAAGATCATCATAGAATAATGAATCCCTAAGCAATCCCATTTTAAAGGCTTCTACAGCCGTAGCAATATCCATATTAGGAATATCTAAGGATTCTTTACTAAACTTAGTGATGTAATCTCTAAGTGATTCATTTTGACCTTGTGTTACCCTATATAGATCACTAGTTAATCGTTCAAATTTTCTACTACAAGAGAATTGACTATTAAACAAATTAACTAGATTAGCAAATGAAGTAATAGAGTAAGGGGGAAGACTTAGCAGCCATTTAAGAGCAGATCCTGTAAGTGTGGATCCAAATCCCTTGCATAGACATGCTTCTTTTAACCTTTCAGGAATTGGATTGGTCTCCATCCTCTCCCTGTATTGAGCTACATGCTCCTCTGGATCCGTCGAACCATCATACAGCTTCATAGATGGTATCTGGAATCTTTTAGGTATCTCAGCATCACATAAGGGTGGTGCAAAGCGAGATATCCTATGGCTTCCATCTGCAATTTCAGGAATGGGTTTAACCACTCCCGGTACACTGGATATCATATCCTTAAGCTTCTGTATCTCTCTAGCCATAGCCTGATTGATACCTGTATCCTGCATTAAGCCATGGTTAGTGTTATATGAATTATTAAAAGTGTTACCTCCCACAGGATTCGTGTTTGGAATTGCGGATGTGAATCCATATTGACGAGACTCTGGCATGATTGAAGGACCAGAGGGAGCAATGGTCTGCATTGGTATGAAGTCTCCTTGATGAACGTCCGAGCTCTGAGGCTGCATACTTCTCAAGAATCCTTGATCCTGAAGGACGTTGGATCCTTGTAGTTGAGATGATCCTTGAACCTGAAAGGATCCTGGAACCAGAGAGGATCCTGGGACAAGGGAGGATCCTTGGACCTGGGAGGATCCCTGAACTGCATGCATCCCCAAATATCCTCCTGACGTGAAGTATCCCTGATGCTGAGAAGAGGATCCTGATGGTTGAGAAGAGAATCCTTGAGGCTGGAAGTGAGAGCCAAATTCCTGACTCATAGTTGCTGTTCCATAACGCCTTCCTGGTAATTCACTCAAGTATTGCACGTCCGGAACTGCTGAGTGTTGGGAAGTTATGACTGGAGTGTCGAAGTTCAGCGATCTTGGCATCAGAGGGGAGTGATCCTCCACTGATTTCTTCTGTTTCTTGATCTCATCGATCTCCCGGAGGATCCTTTCGTTGGTTTTGTCCTGCTCTTGTGCATGATTCCTCATCTGCAAAATCAGAGCATAAAGATCATTAGTAGTAGGATTAGTTGAAATAGAAGAAGTTGGTGGTTTTGAGAAAATGGGGGTTTGTTTCTTCGCAGCATTCTCAGCATTCTTCTGGGATCCAGAAGGTGGTGGAGGCAAAGGAGGAACGTCTTATGAAGAACTGAATGACGGCATTAAGTTTGAAGTGTTCTTCGCTGAAGAAACCATCTGCCTGGTTGTTGTGAACCGAAATGACCACAAAGGTATGAATCTTCTCAGGAATGAAGCACCAATTGCCCCACGGTGGGCGCCAAACTGTTTTGGTCAAAAATCAAGCAATGATAATGCAACCAAACTTTCTGTTGTGAGGTATGATGCTTGAATTGATGAACAACAATAAGGATCACTTTGAAATGTAATGAACAAGTGACACGAAGATTTATACGAGGAAAAATCCCTTGATCAATGAATGATCTCCGGCATAAAAAACCTCGGGTGATGGAAACTACCGATCACCAACTCAAATTAAACAAGAAATGTATTACAACTTCGGATGATAGCGAGCTAATTACAAGGATCACTATAGTGTATTGTGTAAAAAATGTGTGTAATCGCCAAGTGAATTATCGAGAGCTGGTGAGAGCAGTTGCAAGAGTGTGTGTGTAGCCGAAAATAGCCAAGTGTTTCTATATAGCTCGCTACCCTGTTTAAAAATGGAAAAATATCTAAGCTAACAAACATTCCGCAATTCATGCAAGTCCCCCACGAACTCCATAACGTCCACTTCAGGTAAGCACGTGCGGAATAAGTCATGGAATATGCTCCAGGAATATCGCCAAGACCAAGTCCAAGCTCGTACTCCTGCAAAACAATACCATATTCAAAGTAGACAATCGTTAGTATAAGGATCCTTAAGATGATCCATGATCCTGATCTTGCAATACTTCTGAGGATCACCAATTCTAACAGAAGTGAGGATCACGAAACCCAACAGTAATTGAGGATCACTGATCATTTGGAAATCCTCCCCTAACACTTACTTTGGCTCAAATTGCCTGTGTCTATGAACTAAGAATTCATGGATCCGGTCGCTTAACCCTTAGAATTAAACCCAGAAAATACCCCATAATGCTAAGAATAATGAAAAAGGTTGGAAGAATAGTTTCTTCTTTGTTCGTAGGGACTCAATTCCGTGTGGCCAGTTTTTGCAAGTTCACTGGATTCGAAAGGGTAGGATTACTCAGGATCCTTTCAGGATCCTTACAAGTGGTGATAGTTTTGCTTCCTAATTAAATCTTTTTTTATATACTTTATGCAACCTTTGATCTTCATAGCCAAGCCCCTGAAACTTAAGACAGATAACAAGATTACAAAGGTACTCAACCTACCGGACTCTGAGCAGAACTTCCAGGTAGACCCTGCTCTTCAAGAAGTCAGCCTTCATTCCCAAGTTACATAAGCCATCATATCTTTAGGTACTTGCTTTTCTTTGTTTATTTTATGCTACATACTCATGATCCTCATTTCTTGACAAATAGGTTCAAAATCTCAGCCTACTAGTCGTTTTGGTCTCGATCACCTACTTGACCTCGCGGAAGAAAAAGCCTTGGTGAAGCAAGAGAACCCTACTCCTTCCATCATCAAACCTATGATCCTCCTATTACGCTCCAAAGCTATCTCAAGCAAAAAACGTAAGGCTCCCGAAGGTCTGGACCTCGAAGCTTTCGACAACCTGGACCTGGTGGAAATAACGAAAAAGCTTCAAACCGTCCAAAGTGTGGTAAGTATAAATAGAATTTAGTGTCCTTTATTTTACAGTTTCGTGTCTTTTTCAACTTATTAGTTTATTGTTATATAGGGTTTCTCCAAGATCCTTGCCAATCACGATGAGCTGGTGGTCGAGCAGGCCCATAAGATCGCTGATATGGAACTGCTTGCTAAATACATGGCAGAGCATTCCAAGAGTCTTCACCTTGAACTGGAATCTTCCAGAAAGGAATGCGATGATCCCAAAGCATCTTACCAGGATCAGTTTCAGGAGCTTGAGACCGAAGCCACAAAATCAGTTGCCCTCACTATCTTTCAATCCAAGATTCAGATTGTTTTGGTCAAAAAACAGTTTAAGGATAATGTAACCAAATTTTGATTGTGAATAGTAGAGTGCTTATGTGTATGAACAACAATGTAATCAAATTGTAAAGTGAAAATGACAATGAACACTGATATTTGTACGAGGAAAAATCCCTTGATACTTATGAGCTCTCCGGCACAAAAAACCTCGGGTGATGGAAATGACCGATCACCAACTATATTGAATAAGTAACTAGTGATTCAATACAACTTCAAAAGACAATGAGCTCAATACAATGGAAACTAGTGTTTGTAGTTTTAGTGTTTCCGAGAGAGAGTGTGAATGTTGTCATGTGTGTTGTTGTTATTATTATTATTATTATTATTATTATTATTATGTCTATAATGAGCTTCATTATCCCCTTATAAAAATAGAAAAAAATTAGATAACAAATAATCCGAAAATTGTGCAAGGATCCCCATGTTCTCCATAACGGTTACACTCGTACATGCACGTGCCCATTTAGAGCATATTCATCGATTCCAGCATAGACCAAGTCTAATTCGATAATTACATGTGAATACAAGTTTAAACATCGAATACAGTTGTTAGTCAATATAAGTACTAATAAAGATCCTTGATCCTCAGATTTCCTGCACCATCCGTTAAGGATCAGTGATCCAGGCTAGATCTAAAGATATGTGATCCATAGTATTAAAAATTAATCCCCTAACATGTAACACCTGTGCCTCCACGACCATCAAACAAATACAAAACCAATGAAATATTATATTTCATACTTGGGATTTGTAAAAATATGTGTATCATTTGCACATATCAATTCTTGGTCAATTTCAAACTCTAAATCGCTTTCTGGAAGGTTATACGCGCACCGATGCGTAAATATAACCAGTTTAATGCAACAAACACTCTGGAATAGTGACATAGGCTTAACATACCTTAAATAACCTTTACATAACTTAGAAATAAGTTTTGAAGGCTTTGGTATGGCAAAATCAAGTTAATTCGCTTACAGGGACTAAACTTGACAAACTGCGAAAGTATGTCAATTTGAACTGTAACGAACATTCCAGAACATGACCATAAGTTAAACACACCTTAAATATCCTTTACATAGCTTAGAAATAGGCTTTGAGGGGTTTGGTGTGCTAAAATAAACTTTTGGGTCATTCAGGGACTAAAAGTGTCAAAAAGTGCACAAGTTTGCACTTTCGCGCATAACTTACGTTCTGAATACATCCGGACATCCAAAAATTTATGTAAGCATGACTATATTATGCTTTAGTGTTTGGCTTGCCAAAAATCCATTCGTTGCGTCATTTGGATCGTTTTTCGCGCTTATGCGCATTCCGTCGTAATTAAGCGAACATCGCGTTCGTACGACCAAATGAACCATCATCCGGCATATTTTTGAGCATGTTTCATGTCCACAATGTTTAGGCATCATTTTAGGGCCTTAAAGTTGGCTTTACGGGCCTTAGAAGTGCCGGAAATGGGCTTAAACACGTGCAGGGACTGAAACTGACATTTCTGAAACTTTGTTCTGATCTGTGACTCCTAGGCGGCCCGCCTCAAGATCTTAACATCCTTAGGCGGCCCGCGTCAGACCTTCTGACCAGATTAAATGTTTCTAACAGCAGATTGCAGCTGTTTGATCCACCACCACACATTCTCATTTGTCTAGTCAGCTGATAAGAACCATTTTCTAGTCACCATAAGGTTCCAACACTTGTACGGTTACGATTAAGGCATGTTTTCCATGAAACGATCTTAACGGTGGACCGAAAACTATATATACCCATCCACCCCCATTGCTAAACTTACAAGAATTCTGATTTGAGAAACTCTAAGTTGAAACCATTGTTTCATACCTGAGATTCTTGGATCGGGATTAGCATTCGGGGACCCTGGGTAAGTATTCTTTCGTTCTTTTATTGCTTTTCGAGTCTTTCGAGTCTGAAAGTCAAACTTTGTTTGACTTTCTACATTGACCAGTTATGGTCAATGCGAAGTTCGTTTGAACTTCGCAACGTGAGTGTAATCACGTTGGTTATAGTCCCTTGGGACTATGCCTACTGATTACCACGTTGTCTAGGGTCGTAGGGTAAGCGATCTAATAAATCGCTTATACCTCGAACCCGACCCATTTGGTTGATCATTAGGATCCGACCAAACACATTAGGTAACCATAGTAGGTAGGGAATAACCTTCCGAGGTTATACCCTATGGTCGCTTCGTTTGAATAGTTGTATGATAGGTAGTTTATATGCCTTAGATAAATTACCAGAATACCCTTTTCATGTATAATTGGTAATTAAGCATATGTAACCTAAACTTTTGTCACATAACTGATTATGTAACATGTTTAGGCATATTACACTTGTCATAGGACTAGTTAGACGGTCTGAACGCGTTTCACGCGCACGACGCATTAAAGTAGCATATGTTACCTTAATGGGTCGCGATGGGTCGAAAGCAATTAGGTTTGGTTTCATTGTAGTATGTAGGCCTTGTTAAAACCATATCATATGAGTTCCAACACTCATTTGGTTTACCAAGCCTCATCCTATCCGATCTCCCGATTTAAGTCCGGTTTATTTATATAGTTTTAGATTGCCGACTGATTCCGTGCTCCCTCTAGCTTTGTTTGGTTGTTGTTCAAGACCTCCAAGCATTATCAGGCGAGTACATTATTCCCCTCTTTTACTATTTTCAAACTGTTTTGGGGTGAAGCATGTGTACCTATCTGTTATTTTCATGATTTCAAAGTATAATTGATTATACATGTTATTACTTATCTTTTGACAAACTAAATGACTAATTATGGTTTAAACATTGATTTATCAAAGAACATAAAATAAATTGTTGAATTGTACTTATTTTATGTTCACCAGACCGATTGTTAGTATGATATAGCGCTATAGGATTTGACACCCCATTCCTGTTGTCATGGAATGTCTGAAACCAATTTGTTGCTCCATCCAAATAGGGATTGCCTTTGTGGTATTTCTATAGTCTCAAAGGTGTATCTTGATGCACCAGGTCTGAATGAATTCTCAAATCACACTATTAAAGTATAGTTTAATATACTCTCATGTGTGGTATTGTACAAAACCAACATATATTTACAAAACCAAAAACATAGTTTAATATGTTATTTATCACATCTAAAGCATATCACCTGAACTTATTATTTTTCAAATGATTTACAAAGGCAAAGCAAATTACAGGGTTCATGACTAAACATTTTCTTAAACAGAAGTCATGAATCTTATTTTCACAAAACCTATGTACTCGCCAGCATTTCTTTGCTGACCTCGTTTTCACATATGTTTCAGGTATTGTTGGATGATATCGATTGATAAGATGCATGCTCATTTAGGACTGGACAAGGCCTTGGTGACTCAATAACAATGATAGACTATGTTTAAATAGTGTATTTAGATTTCAAGACGATGTAATTATTCAATGTTTAATAAAACGAAACACTCTTTGGTATCCATGGTTATGAAACATTAATTCTGTTACAACACGCCTCGATGTTTCCGCCACGTTTTGTTGTTTTACGTGGTCAGGGTGTGACAGAAAAGATGGTATCAGAGCCAATGGTTATAGGGAATTAGGTTATTAGTAATGCTTTGACCTAGTCTATAACCTTCTTAGGACCCTAACGCGAGTTTACTTGCGTTTAGTCATAAAACAATACCGTCACCTATCCTTAGGCGACGATCACAACAAGAACATAAAATTCAAAACCGCTTTGAAAACTAATCATCTGTTCTAGGATGATTGATTACAAGGTTTTGAACCCTCTATTGTAAGGTTTTGAACCCTCTGTTATATGGTTTTGAACCCCTTTTAAATTTTCAAAATCTCGACAAGGTTTTGGGTTTTAAATAATGTGAACACGTGCAAACTGGAAGGGTGAATGCCTGTATTCTGGGTTTTCTGTCTAGGCAAGCACTTCGTATACATCTCATCAGACGCGAGACCAGTTGTGCTTACCTGGGAATTCTTGGGATGAGTGTTCACTTATAGGCGAGCATGTCTTCGCGATACATTATTTTTGACCCATTTACTTTGATTAGTCACCGTCTCATTTGTTTGCCTTAGGTAACAAACAAATGATCGCAATTTTCATGCGTTATCATCCTGTTTTGAATGTCCAATAATCTTTCACCTGTTTCTCCCTATGCCTTTCTTTTTTCTTCAAGAATGTCTCTTCATCACGATGACGCCCAGATATCTGAACAAGCAGCCAAATTCGCTCAGTGAATAGGCGAAGTAGTCCTGAAGACTGTTGAATTAGCTACTGCCATGTATCATCTCCAGGATGAAGCCACTCAAGAGTCACCAAGACAGGTAGGACCTAGTCAGGCGACAACACCATCAGCCAATAAACCAATCGAGGAATCAAAGACCATGGATGAACGATCCCCTAAGAAGTCAAAGAAGCGAAAGGCTTCTCAGAACTTCGCCATGGTCGCTCACAATGGTAAAGCAGTCCCCAACCAACCAGCTCAACCCCCTGCTAGGTGTGTATGGCTTTTCCTATGATACCTACATCAAGGAACTATGTACCTTACAAACTACTCTTGTGATTTCTCTCTTTCAAATGATTGCTCATGATTCCCTCGAAAATTTTAAGTACTCGTTTCACTCTAAGAAACAAAGTACAGAAAATTAAGTGACATTATGAGTAATCGTGCTTTTCGCACATCTGTGCCTTTAAATCCTTGGTTAGATAACTAAGGGTATTTTCAAATCTCATACCCATTACGTTTTGATTTTTCAACATACACAGTACCAGTATTTCAAAACAATCTTCATGATCTCAAAACATTTCATATAGTTTGAAAACAATTTTTCTAGATGCATTGTCTATGTTATTTCAAAAACATTGGCCATGTTATCAAAACCAACCTTTCTAATTTCAAAATATTTCATATAGTCTGAAGACAATATTAACACAATACATTTTCTGATCAAGTGCATGATTTCGAAAAGCATCATTCATGTCTTTCAAAAACCTTATACATAATTTCAAAATCCATCTCGCATGATTTTAAAACATTTTTGTAAATATATCTACCTAATACACCTACTTTATGATTTCAAAAAGTATTATATATAAGGTTTCAAAAACGTTAAACACATTTTTCTTAAAAGAACCCCATGCACAGTTTTCAAAAATATTTTCCTCGTACATTGACTTAACCTTCAAATTCTGCTTCATATGTCGCCTTGACATATCTAGCATCTCAACTTCATAAGCATTTTACATCATGTTTTGACCTAAGCACATCCAGTGCAAGGTTTCAAAACATCTTCAACTTCTAAAATTCATATGGGATCTTTTTATCTTTACAATTAGATCCTTGTGGATGATTATCGTTCAAATCAGAGTCCTTAATTGGATTCCTTATGTACCCTAATTCGAACACTTCGGTTCCTAGTAATCGAAATCGAATTTTCTTTTTGAATCTTTCTATCTTTATAGTTGGATTCTTGATAACGTTTAAAGTACCAAATGAAATCCACGGAATGGATTCCAAGTGTGCTTTAAATGCATGTACGCAATTTACAAAGACAAATTAACGAACAATTTTGTGGTTATGTGATATGTGTTTATGTGTTCTCCTCTATGATTTTGTGTGATCCGATTTTCAAATCCTCATAGAATCTTTCATGTTTTCATATGAGAGATTCATAGTAGGATATTCAAAAGGTACTACCTTAAATCCTTATGGGCTTCTACCTGGTAGTTAAGACCCTTGGGTTATATAGTACCACTCCATGATTCATAAGAGACCCTCTTAGTAGTCTAGTCAAAAAGATTGATTCACAATTTGGTTAGAGAACGACATCTAGTGATGTAGCTGAACAGACTCCTTGATAGTCTATTTAGATCATTTATTGATTTAATTCAAAGGACTCTATGGCGGTCTAGTCGCACTCATCACAGGTTCATTCATTTGGTTTTACCCTACACATTATAAAATAGACTGTGTGAACTGTGCAAGGAATTGTTTAATTATGGACGCGTACATAATTATGAAACTTAGTGCACAGAAACCTAGTAAGATTTATTATGTGTAAGAACCGATAGTGACAACAATAACAAAATGAGAACAATGTAATGGAGGTACGGTGGACGCACCAATGACGCTTCATATACTTGTATATAAGTATCCCTCTTACATTGCAAACATGATGTTATTAAAGTTACTATAAGTTCAGAACCCTAACCAATGTTGTTTGATCTTTTCAACTTCATGTTTTCAAGCTCTCACAAGTTTCCTCTAAATAAATTTCGGGACGAAATTTCCTAAAGTAGGGGAGACTGTAACACCTGTGCCTCCACGGCCATCAAACAAATACAAAACCAATGAAATATTATATTTCATACTTGGGATTTGTAAAAATATGTGTATCATTTGCACATATCAATTCTTGGTCAATTTCAAACTCTAAATCGCTTTCTGGAAGGTTATACGCGCACCGATGCGTAAATATAACCAGTTTAATGCAACAAACACTCTGGAATAGTGACATAGGCTTAACATACCTTAAATAACCTTTACATAACTTAGAAATAAGTTTTGAAGGCTTTGGTATGGCAAAATCAAGTTAATTCGCTTACAGGGACTAAACTTGACAAACTGCGAAAGTATGTCAATTTGAACTGTAACGAACATTCCAGAACATGACCATAAGTTAAACACACCTTAAATATCCTTTACATAGCTTAGAAATAGGCTTTGAGGGGTTTGGTGTGCTAAAATAAACTTTTGGGTCATTCAGGGACTAAAAGTGTCAAAAAGTGCACAAGTTTGCACTTTCGCGCATAACTTACGTTCTGAATACATCCGGACATCCAAAAATTTATGTAAGCATGACTATATTATGCTTTAGTGTTTGGCTTGCCAAAAATCCATTCGTTGCGTCATTTGGATCGTTTTTCGCGCTTATGCGCATTCCGTCGTAATTAAGCGAACATCGCGTTCGTACGACCAAATGAACCATCATCCGGCATATTTTTGAGCATGTTTCATGTCCACAATGTTTAGGCATCATTTTAGGGCCTTAAAGTTGGCTTTACGGGCCTTAGAAGTGCCGGAAATGGGCTTAAACACGTGCAGGGACTGAAACTGACATTTCTGAAACTTTGTTCTGATCTGTGACTCCTAGGCGGCCCGCCTCAAGATCTTAACATCCTTAGGCGGCCCGCGTCAGACCTTCTGACCAGATTAAATGTTTCTAACAGCAGATTGCAGCTGTTTGATCCACCACCACACATTCTCATTTGTCTAGTCAGCTGATAAGAACCATTTTCTAGTCACCATAAGGTTCCAACACTTGTACGGTTACGATTAAGGCATGTTTTCCATGAAACGATCTTAACGGTGGACCGAAAACTATATATACCCATCCACCCCCATTGCTAAACTTACAAGAATTCTGATTTGAGAAACTCTAAGTTGAAACCATTGTTTCATACCTGAGATTCTTGGATCGGGATTAGCATTCGGGGACCCTGGGTAAGTATTCTTTCGTTCTTTTATTGCTTTTCGAGTCTTTCGAGTCTGAAAGTCAAACTTTTTTTGACTTTCTACATTGACCAGTTATGGTCAATGCGAAGTTCGTTTGAACTTCGCAACGTGAGTGTAATCACGTTGGTTATAGTCCCTTGGGACTATGCCTACTGATTACCACGTTGTCTAGGGTCGTAGGGTAAGCGATCTAATAAATCGCTTATACCTCGAACCCGGCCCATTTGGTTGATCATTAGGATCCGACCAAACACATTAGGTGACCATAGTAGGTAGGGAATAACCTTCCGAGGTTATACCCTATGGTCGCTTCGTTTGAATAGTTGTATGATAGGTAGTTTATATGCCTTAGATAAATTACCAGAATACCCTTTTCATGTATAATTGGTAATTAAGCATATGTAACCTAAACTTTTGTCACATAACTGATTATATAACATGTTTAGGCATATAACACTTGTCATAGGACTAGTTAGACGGTCTGAACGCGTTTCACGCGCACGACGCATTAAAGTAGCATATGTTACCTTAATGGGTCGCGATGGGTCGAAAGCAATTAGGTTTGGTTTCATTGTAGTATGTAGGCCTTGTTAAAACCATATCATATGAGTTCCAACACTCATTTGGTTTACCAAGCCTCATCCTATCCGATCTCCCGATTTAAGTCCGGTTTATTTATATAGTTTTAGATTGCCGACTGATTCCGTGCTCCCTCTAGCTTTGTTTGGTTGTTGTTCAAGACCTCCAAGCATTATCAGGCGAGTACATTATTCCCCTCTTTTACTGTTTTCAAACTGTTTTGGGGTGAAGCATGTGTACCTATCTGTTATTTTCATGATTTCAAAGTATAATTGATTATACATGTTATTACTTATCTTTTGACAAACTAAATGACTAATTATGGTTTAAACATTGATTTATCAAAGAACATAAAATAAATTGTTGAATTGTACTTATTTTATGTTCACCAGACCGATTGTTAGTATGATATAGCGCTATAGGATTTGACACCCCATTCCTGTTGTCATGGAATGTCTGAAACCAATTTGTTGCTCCATCCAAATAGGGATTGCCTTTGTGGTATTTCTATAGTCTCAAAGGTGTATCTTGATGCACCAGGTCTGAATGAATTCTCAAATCACACTATTAAAGTATAGTTTAATATACTCTCATGTGTGGTATTGTACAAAACCAACATATATTTACAAAACCAAAAACATAGTTTAATATGTTATTTATCACGTCTAAAGCATATTTTGATATGTTATTTATGAAACCAAAACATAGTTTAATATGTTACTTACAAATCCAAAGTATACTTTTAATATGCTACTATAAGGATAATTGTTTAATCTTACATTTATTTATACAAATCACATTGGTTACACATTACATGATTTACATTGGACACTTAAACATTATTGGCATTGGTTATACATTTCATGATTTACATCTTAACATAAACATTTTGGTATATTATTCAATACATTTGAAAATTTATTTAAACATGGACATCTTACATTGGTTTGTTTGGGTAAGTGATTTGAGTAACGGTGCGTGTGTAATATGATACAAGCATGGTGGATACGCCGCTGGTACTTCCTATATATAAGTGTTTGTATGGTATTACATATTGTAGCGTTATTTGAATCATTTCAGTTTGAGACATAGAACATTTTATATAAGTAACATACTTTTCACAAGACATTTATTTACAAACAACTTATCTTATACAAACTCATTTTACATAGTTATTCATTGAATCATGCATTATTCTCTTATTATACATATCACCTGAACTTATTATTTTTCAAATGATTTACAAAGGCAAAGCAAATTACAGGGTTCATGACTAAACATTTTCTTAAACAGAAGTCATGAATCTTATTTTCACAAAACCTATGTACTCGCCAGCATTTCTTTGCTGACCTCGTTTTCACATATGTTTCAGGTATTGTTGGATGATATCGATTGATAAGATGCATGCTCATATAGGACTGGACAAGGCCTTAGTGACTCAATAACAATGATAGACTATGTTTAAATAGTGTATTTAGATTTCAAGACGATGTAATTATTCAATGTTTAATAAAACGAAACACTCTTTGGTATCCATGGTTATGAAACATTAATTCTGTTACAACACGCCTCGATGTTTCCGCCACGTTTTGTTGTTTTACGTGGTCAGGGTGTGACATAACAATTGTCCCCAAATATGGCAGATGTGGTACTCATTAAATCTGCCATATTTCCGTTAGAATAGGACTAGCCGTTACTCAAGAAACTAGTCATTACAGCTTGATGACATCACTGATGGGATTGCCTGCAATAATCATCACGATATATAGGGACTAGATATGGTTTTGAAAAACCATTTAAGATCATGAGATCCTCATATATATCCCATTCCAGAAGCTAATCAGGTATTCTCTCTTCTCTACATCCTTAATTTTCTGTATTCTCTTCTTCTTCAATCCGACCATGGCCTAGATGGTTACATGATCCTCCCCAAGCAAAAGCCAGGATACCAATGGTACACCACAACGCCAGAGTCTTTTGAAGAATCCTTCAACTGAGCTGTGCAAATTCACCGATCCTGAGATTGATCGTTTATACACCTGTTTCCCTCCGGGAACAATCTTTCGACCTTTTGACTCATCCACCAAGAGTGATTCTGTTTCACCCGTTTGGGTGTGCTTTCCTGTCATACTTTTTCAGATTGGCTAAACCTATCCATTCCCCTACTTGACCTAGAGATTTTTCACCCTTACCAGTCTATGCTACAGTCAGGCAATGCCCATGTTATGGTGGGTATTGTACACTATCGAACAGATCATTAGCAATGAAGATTTAGACTTCAATCTCTCAGAACTTTCACACATGTACGCCCTTGTGTCTCATGGATCCCACTGGTTCTTGTTCAAGGCCAAACCCCATCAGCCACTCCCAATCCTTAAGACCACCGAAAATGATATCTTATGGAAGAATCAGTTATTCTTCGTTAGAAGGGATTCTATTCCCTTAGGGGATAGTCTCCTAAAAAAGTGGATCTTCAAGGTAGGATATGGGATCCTTAGACAAAGACTATAGAGAGCTATTTTATTGTTACTGATTGATCCTTTTTTCTTTATTTGTATGCAGTGAACAACTTTGCCTCTCTCGCTGAGTTACTGGGAACAGAAGAAAGAATTGCTGCATTCTAGGCTTTGGATTTAACCATTAAGACATTCAAGTTAAAGACAAAAGAGTTAGAAGAGACCACCTCCACTTCCTACACTATGTCAAGTAAGTATTTATATATAATGTGATTATGTATTGAAATAGATCTTAAAGGATTAAAGATACTTATCTGTATGTTGACTGAATAGGTGCTCCAAGATCCACTAGCAAGTCGGCTTCCAAATTTACCTAGGTGATATTGATAGCCTGATCCCCCCCCCCCATTCTATCAAGAAGGAGCTGGCCAAGGGCCAAAGCCATCCAGAGCCTAAGATGATGACCACTAGAGCCAAGTTAGGATCCAAGAGGAAGAAGCCTTCTAAACCTGAAGAGGACAGCCTCCAAATTGAACGACAATTCCATGAGTTTGTCACTAAGGTAAGGATCCTTAATCCTCATAATTAGTCTTGATTGTAGCAAAGGATCACTGATCCTGACTTTCCCATCTTGTAATATGCAGAGGTTTGTCCGCCCCAAGGCTCTTCAGGATAAAAGCCTTTCACAAGCTGAGGAGGACTTAGCTGATCTCCGTTCCATCGCTGTCGCTAAGGATAAGAATATCACACAGCTGGAGAAGGAGGTCAACAGCTTGGAGAAGCAGATCATGGTCGCAGAGATACAAGCTAACAAGGCTGAAATGGAGGCCACTAATGAGGCCAGAGTCTGTGCTTCTCGTGCTATCCTTCAAGCAAGGATCAAGATAGCTCAAGAGGATATAGATCC
Source organism: Helianthus tuberosus (assembly GCA_030545235.1). NCBI lineage: Eukaryota > Viridiplantae > Streptophyta > Magnoliopsida > Asterales > Asteraceae > Helianthus > Helianthus tuberosus. The sequence continues at coordinate 77,977,443 of CM060408.1, forward strand.
TGGCTTCGACCGGTCTGCCTGGGATGTTGCTGGCTGGAAGCAGACTCTCCTCAAGGTGGGCGATGATACGGAACTCGAACAAGTGAAAGCTTTGGAGGCAGGTCCAAGCGGGGTCAAGGAGGTGAAGGAAAGTGGTAAAGGAGGTGCTGGTGTAGCTGAAGGTGATGTTGCTGAATGGGCAATGAAGGATAATTTAGACGAGGCCAGAGCCCACTTTTTTAGGATTTGTGGTTTTTATTTGGTGGTGTTTTTATTTTGAACAATGTCTGTAATAATCTTTGAACAATAGTCTCTTAGGATAAGGATCACTGATCCTGAAAACAATAGGGGGTGGAAAAGATGGATGAGTCCTTTTTCATGGAGGATGAAGCCTTTACACCCCTCGCTTTTATTTTCCTGCACATTATTAAAACCCTGTTAAAATTTACCAAAAAGCCTTTATTAGTACCGGACACCCTGCATCAACCCGAGTGGCTGGGCCACGGATTGCTGTGAAGCTCGGGTTGAGCTTTTTGGTAACTTTTAACAGGGTTTTAATAAAATTATAACCTTTTGACTATACTTGGTGTTGTTCTTTTGACTTTAAAGTTTTGTTCTGATATGTTTGTGTTCCACATTTAAATAGGTTGTTTGTAAAGATAATCAGTTTTGACAAATCTTAGGTTGTTGAAATTTGACAATTCTCTTTCATAACAACTTTAGAGAAAATCTGATTATCGATCATATATCCTTAATTGAAAGGTCTAGGGTGTAGTCAATGAAATAAATAAAACTAAGGATAAAACTTACCAGAGAACCCAAGTTAGAATCTTATATCCTTTAGAGTTACAATAGTATAAAGAGACCAATGAAATTAGTTAAGGTTTAAGGATTCAGGATCCTTATTAATAGAACTTGCAAACCTTTAAAGCTTCAAGAACCTGTAAAAATGAACTTGGGACTAAGCTAAATGGTAGTAAATTTGTTTAATAGATTTTTAACCAAAACAGTCATTAATGGTAGTAATTGTGTAAATTTCAAACTATGCATTAAAGTTACGTTACTTTGAAATGTAAAAAAAGTTGCGACTTTAACGGAACCATTTATAAACTTATTTACAATTCCTTGAAAATTTCCTATAATTTCAAAACATAAACTAAATGATTTGTAAATTATAGTTACTAGCTATATAAATTAATATTCTGAGTTAGCCGTGCACCATGGTTTATTAATACCTCGCTTGTAGAAGCTGTAGTGTTCCTTCATCGTATTTATATAATATTAATTTGTAACATTTGTAGGCATTGTACCCATATGTTTAGTGAGTTATACTCATATTTGGGTTCTTTTATCTTTAGTTTCTTTTACTTTCAACAATAAATCACTTTTAATCACATACAAATTAACATTTGTAGGAATAAGGGGTTGTACTCATATGTTTGTTGGGTTGTACCTACTTTTGGTTATTAATTTTTTTTTATTTTTTACCTTTAATTTTTTTTACTCTTACACCATACCTTTATATTTTTTACATTTTACAATCACTTTTAACCCCATACAATTTTTTTTATTATGTTTTTGTCAAATTTTGCGAGTTAACATGTTACAACGTACGTGTATGATTCAATGTTTTTATGCGTAGTTTTCCTGTTTAACACCCCGTCGCAACGCGCGATTCTAGAACAACTTAGTTATTGTTTTCTACATTTTACATTTAGAGTGTGTGGTTCAACATTGTTTCATTGTCTACTTTTCGTTCAGTTTTATATTTCGTTTTATTATTTCTTTTTTACACGAACCTTTCTGGTGTTGATGGTCGTTCACGGTGGTATAACATTGTAGCTACTTAAAACGGTTTTACGCCCCCACCACGACATGGAGGGTACTAGTTATTCATTTACTTGTGAGTCTTCGTACAAAGAAAGCATGCATATCTTCATAACACGAGTCTCATACACTCATGTACGATGAATCATAACTTATTAATGAGAATAGTATGTTAATATCTAAATTGGGTTAATATGAATATTCAATTGTATAAAGAGTAGCTTAATATGAGTTTTACGAGTGTATGAACCCTAGGTTAAGTTAAACATTTTTAATTTTTTTTAATTAAATGGTAGGTTAAATTTATTAATCGTGTTATTTGGAAAAGTGTTTTCTCTTTTAATGAAATAGCAGGTGACACTTATTAAAGATGACTTTTTTATTATTTTTTAAAATAAAATTTATAATTTTTGATTTACAGAAAGTGTTATCAAATATTTTATCTAAAGAAAATCATTGGTGAATATGACAGGTTTTATTTGGCTTATTATACACATCATCTAACGTAATTTACGTATCTTCTATACATAACAATTCTCATTCCTTACCTATACTACACAACGAAATTACCATTTTTCCCCAAATACAAATACATATCTGTTGAGGAATTTCAGTTTGCCGGATGATCAGAGAGGTGTGATGTCACTCTCAGATCAAATTATTTCGGTGGTTCACCCGAATATTTCAATCGGATACAACTCTGATTTTGAGAAAATGAACCAGTGTATGTGTTTGCGTGAATTGTCTAAACCAGAGGATTGTGACCAAAAAACTCAATACGGATTTTGGGATTTTTTTGCAGATAACTGCCAAAGGCAGTTATTTTCAAATTTTTAATGAATTGCATTAAAAACTGCCAGCTCGACCCCAGCCAGGGTCTCTGCCCCTTGGACCCTGCTCCCAATGACGCTGCCCCCGAACCCCCGCCAAGGGGGCGCTGCCCCCTTGGAATCCCGTAGAGTACGGGCTCCGCCCGTACACTTCGAATTATAATAATTGCCCCATGGACTAATCAATATTTACAATTACTACCATCAAGTAATTGTCGGGGACTAGTTATGTCATATTGCTAATGTTACCAAATGAACCGTAAGACCACATCAACGGGTTATTTCTAACAAGACTCACAAGTAAATGAATAATATGATGAAGGTACACTACAGCTTTTACAAGCGAGGTATTAGTAAACCATGGTGCACGGCTAACTCAGAATATTAATTTATATAGCTAGTAACTATAATTTACAAATCATTTAGTTTATGTTTTGAAATTATGGGAAATTTTCAAGGAATCGTAAATAAGTTTATAAATGATTCCTTTAAAGTCGCAACTTTTTTTACTTTTCAAAGTAACGTAACTTTAATGCATAGTTTCAAATTTACACAATCACTACCATTGATGACTGTTTTGGTCAAAAACCTGTTAAACAAATTTAATAACCAAAATGTGAAAGTGAAGTTTGGTGCTTGTGGAAATGTTGTATTTTGTATTTTGTATTCAGGATCCTATGTTTTTCATGAGGATCCTTAGTTCTGAAAATGAGTTTATGTTAAGAAAATCTTGGATTTATGGAAAACACTTATGAAAATGATGATAATAATCAACAAAAGTGATATGTTACGGGGAAAAAGCCCTTAACCCTCTTGGGGAAGATGATCTCCTGCACAAAAAAACCCGGGAGCTGTAAACTATATAGCTCCACTAAACTTAATATGAATTGTGGCTTGATCGATCAAATCTAACTGTTACAACTGAGAATTTCGTATGTGTGAGTGTTTTGAGTGTTTGTAGCGTGTGTGTGCTGTGTCTTAGCCGATCTGATCAAGCCCATTTATAATACAAGTTAAAACAAATCCTAACAATAACTCTGAGATTCCCGGGATCTTGAGAGGTCCTCAACCATTGCTGGCTTCCAACGTTACTTTCAAACATTTTCTTCAGCTAACTCTGCGATAATTCAGGTTCAAGTCTCTCAATAACCGTTATGAATGAATATTCCTTGAAAATATCCATTCAACATAAATAATCAATTAATAACAAACTAGTTCAGGATCCCAATTGTTCTTAGAATCCTGGTACAATTAAACTACATCAGGATCCCACCGCAGACCTAGTATATCCAGGATCCTGACGATAGAAATTTTATCCCCAACAATTCCCCCATTTTATAGGTGTAAAACAGTTGTAATTTTTTTTTTTTTTTTTTTTGAAATTTGTTTAAACTCATGGTTAGGATCAAAAGATAGGATATAAGATGCTTATCATGTGGCAAGGTTTGATGGCATGATTCTTGGACTCTTTTACCCCTTTGGTTAGATGGCTGTCAATCCCTTCATAACCAACACCCCCTGCATTCACTCTTCCATCATTATAACCTTCGGCATCCCAAGGAACACACGACAGTTTTCTCATTTCTTCATATTTTCCTTAAGGCTTCATGTCTCCAAAGAAAAACCTTTGATCCTCCGATGTTTCGGAGTTCACCTACCAAAAAAATTTACCGTCTTCCTCAGAGGAGCTTTGTACCTTTGATGATCAATGTATTGGTCATTTGGTTACCTCCTAAATCTTTTCCAGATCAAACAATTATTCGCCCCTACGATCCTTCGACTAAAACTGACCTTTGCTTTGATAAATGGGTCTGTTTCCCTTTTTTTATCCATTTTCGATCGGTTTTACTTTTCCATTCTCACCTTTGGTGAATAAGTTCTTCAAGGCAAACAAGTTGGCTTATTCCCAAGCCATGTTTCTTACGAAGAACCATGTTCACTATCGACAGGCTCAATCGCACACACTCCCTGGATCTTATTGTTTTGGTCAAAAATCAAGCAATGATAATGCAACCAAACTTTCTGTTGTGAGGTATGATGCTTGAATTGATGAACAACAATAAGGATCACTTTGAAATGTAATGAACAAGTGACACGAAGATTTATACGAGGAAAAATCCCTTGATCAATGAATGATCTCCGGCATAAAAAACCTCGGGTGATGGAAACTACCGATCACCAACTCAAATTAAACAAGAAATGTATTACAACTTCGGATGATAGCGAGCTAATTACAAGGATCACTATAGTGTATTGTGTAAAAAATGTGTGTAATCGCCAAGTGAATTATCGAGAGCTGGTGAGAGCAGTTGCAAGAGTATGTGTGTAGCCGAAAATAGCCAAGTGTTTTTATATAGCTCGCTACCCCGTTTAAAAATGGAAAAATATCTAAGCTAACAAACATTCCGCAATTCATGCAAGTCCCCCACGAACTCCATAACGTCCACTTCAGGTAAGCACGTGCGGAATAAGTCATGGAATATGCTCCAGGAATATCGCCAAGACCAAGTACAAGCTCGTACTCCTGCAAAACAATACCATATTCAAAGTAGACAATCGTTAGTATAAGGATCCTTAAGATGATCCATGATCCTGATCCTGCAATACTTCTGAGGATCACCAATTCTAACAGAAGTGAGGATCACGAAACCCAACAGTAATTGAGGATCACTGATCATTTGGAAATCCTCCCCTAACACTTACTTTGGCTCAAATTGCCTGTGTCTATGAACTAAGAATTCATGGATCCGGTCGCTTAACCCTTAGAATTAAACCCAGAAAATACCCCATAATGCTAAGAATAATGAAAAGGGTTGGAAGAATAGTTTCTTCTTTGTTCGTAGGGACTTAATTCCGTGTGGCCAGTTTTTGCAAGTTCACTGGATTCGAAAGGGTAGGATTACTCAGGATCCTTTCAGGATCCTTACAAGTGGTGATAGTTTTTCTTCCTAATTAAATCTTTTTTTATATACTTTATGCAACCTTTGATCTTCATAGCCAAGCCCCTGAAACTTAAGACAGATAACAAGATTACAAAGGTACTCAACCTACCGGACTCTGAGCAGAACTTCCAGGTAGACCCTGCTCTTCAAGAAGTCAGCCTTCATTCCCAAGCTACATAAGCCATCATATCTTTAGGTACTTGCTTTTCTTTGTTTATTTTATGCTACATACTCATGATCCTCATTTCTTGACAAATAGGTTCAAAATCTCAGCCTACTAGTCGTTTTGGTCTCGATCACCTACTTGACCTCGCGGAAGAAAAAGCGAGGTATTAGTAAACCATGGTGCACGGCTAACTCAGAATATTAATTTATATAGCTAGTAACTATAATTTACAAATCATTTAGTTTATGTTTTGAAATTATGGGAAATTTTCAAGGAATCGTAAATAAGTTTATAAATGATTCCTTTAAAGTCGCAACTTTTTTTACTTTTCAAAGTAACGTAACTTTAATGCATAGTTTCAAATTTACACAATCACTACCATTGATGACTGTTTTGGTCAAAAACCTGTTAAACAAATTTAATAACCAAAATGTGAAAGTGAAGTTTGGTGCTTGTGGAAATGTTGTATTTTGTATTTTGTATTCAGGATCCTATGTTTTTCATGAGGATCCTTAGTTCTGAAAATGAGTTTATGTTAAGAAAATCTTGGATTTATGGAAAACACTTATGAAAATGATGATAATAATCAACAAAAGTGATATGTTATGGGGAAAAAGCCCTTAACCCTCTTGGGGAAGATGATCTCCTGCACAAAAAAACCCGGGAGCTGTAAACTATATAGCTCCACTAAACTTAATATGAATTGTGGCTTGATCGATCAAATCTAACTGTTACAACTGAGAATTTCGTATGTGTGAGTGTTTTGAGTGTTTGTAGCGTGTGTGTGTTGTGTCTTAGCCGATCTGATCAAGCCCATTTATAATACAAGTTAAAACAAATCCTAACAATAACTCTGAGATTCCCGGGATCTTGAGAGGTCCTCAACCATTGCTGGCTTCCAACGTTACTTTCAAACATTTTCTTCAGCTAACTCTGCGATAATTCAGGTTCAAGTCTCTCAATAACCGTTATGAATGAATATTCCTTGAAAATATCCATTCAACATAAATAATCAATTAATAACAAACTAGTTCAGGATCCCAATTGTTCTTAGAATCCTGGTACAATTAAACTACATCAGGATCCCACCGCAGACCTAGTATATCCAGGATCCTGACGGTAGAAATTTTATCCCCAACAAGATTACAAAGGTACTCAACCTACCGAACTCTGAGCAGAACTTCCAGGTAGAGTGTATTATTATTCGCTTTGATCACCAAGTTAATCCCCGATTACACTAAAATATCTAACAATCCTCCCCCATTTTAGCGTAATCCTTGATTAACTTAAACAAATTCACAACAATCAAACTTATGCATAAATGAAATATCGCGACGACTGAATTTCACATTAGTATATTACACATTCCAAATATTCGAATATAGGGGTGTCGCTAAGGATTGAACCCTTTCTATTCAGTGAATACATGAAGATAATATATATACAAGTTTACATACTCTAATGTTCTTTCCTGACACTATTTTTACTAGCCTGTGTCCCATCCTTTAATGAACATATCAAAGCCAAGTCCTAGCTTCTTGAAGCGGCTAAACTTCATGCTCATATAGGTAGCTCTTTATTCTTGCACTTGCATATCCAATTTTTCAAAGAACTATTAAGAAGAAAACCTTCAACCTCCTTTAACTTGCAGGTCTGAACACATACCTTGGGATGATGCTACTAATGTGTTCCAATTTCTAGATGTTAAGCTTTCCACATTGAATTCAGCACCTAACGTCATATTAGGTGGGAATTGGGTATCTTAACACGAGAAATCTCAGGTGGACTTTAATCCCATCCCTACAGCAGCCTTGTGCACAAGATCTCTACATAACTCTTTGGTAAAATGGTCAGCTAAATTCTGTTGAGTTCTCACAAACTCTACCGATATCACCCATGCATGATGAGCTCATGAATCATGTTGTGTCTAACACCTAAGTGTCTAGACTTCCCATTATACACTTGGCTATATGCCTTAGCCAAGGTAGTAGCACTATCACATCTAATAGATATTGGTGATATAGGGTTAGGCCACAATGGAATCTCGTAAATCAAGTTTCTTAGCCACTCAGCTTCTTTGCCAGCCGCGGCTAATGCTACAAACTCAGACTCCATTGTCGAATCAGTTATGCAAGTCTGTTTCTTAGATGCCCAAGATATGGCACCTCCTCCAAGCAGAAAAGTCCATCCACTTGTGGAAGAATGATCTTCCTTGTTGCTAATCCAGCTTGCATCCGAATAGCCTTCTAAAACCGAAGGAAATCCGGTATAAGTCAAACCATATCTCATGGTTCCTTTCAAGTACCTAAATACTCGATTCATTGCTTGCCAATGACTTGCACCTGGATTGCTAGTATACCTACTTAGCTTTCCAACAGCATAAGCTATATCTGTTCTAGTGCTAATCATGGCATACATGAGAACCTTCATTAGGTGAGAGCTTAAAAGCAAGATCCATTGGAGTGCTAACCGGAGAACTATAATAAAAATTAAACTTTTTCAATATCTTCTCAATATAATGAGATTGAGAGATAGATATGCCATTTTTCTCCCGTTTGATCCTTATACCAAGGATCACTTCTGCCTCCGCCATGTCTTTCATGTCAAAACAAGATGACAAAAATTTATTTGTTTTATCAACTTGATCCTGGTCAGTACCGAAGATCAACATGTCATCTACATATAGACAAATTATGACTCCTTTCCTAGAATCATCAAATTTTCTATATACACACTTGTCTGCTTGGTTTAATACAAAACCATTAGACAAAACCACATCATCGAACTTTTGATGCCACTGTTTTGGTGCTTGCTTTAAGCCATACAATGACTTAACTAGCTTACACATCTTATGCTCGTTGCCAGGCATAACAAAACCCTCTGGTTGTTTCATATATATCTCATCATCCAAATCACCATTCAGGAAAGCGGTTTTCACATCCATTTGGTGAATAACAAGATTGTGTATTGTAGCTAAAGCAACCAACAATCTAGTAGTGGATATTCTTGCTACAGGAGCATATGTATCAAAGTAGTCAATTCCTTCCTTTTGTCTAAAGCCTTGGATAACCAATCGGGCTTTAAACTTATCAATTGAACCATCTACTTTCATCTTCTTCTTGAAGATCCATTTACAACCAAGTGGTTTACACCCAAGGGGTAGATCCCACAGTTTCCAAGTGTTATTCTGCATAATAGAGTCCATCTCATCATTTATAGCTTCTTTTCAGAAAGCTACGTCCCGAGATGCCATGGCTTCACTATAGGTTTTAGGATCTTCCTCAATATTGAAGCAATATTGATATTGAATTTTAATTTCATCTCTAGATCCTTCAACCAAATATAGCTGAAAATCATTACCAAATGATTTAGCTTTGCTTGCTCTACCACTCCTCCTAGGTTCCGGAGGAGTATCAATCACTTGATCAGCCACGTGAGAGTTACTAGAGCTTGGAACCATGTCTCTAGGCCTAGGTATTGAAGTGAATCTATTCTCATCATACTCTGCAGTTCTTGCCTCAATTACCGTATGCACTGATACGTAGTCATTTGGTTCTGTAACATAGAACCTGTGAGCAAATGAATGCTCCGCATACCCAATGAAAATGCAGTCTATACCTCTTTCCCCTATGTTCCTTATCTTAGGATCAGTGAGCCTCACCACGGCTCTACAACCCCAAACTCTCAGCTTATGCAGCTTAGGTGGTTTTTTATACCAAAGCTCAAAAGGGGTGGTCTTTTTCCTTTTATTTGGAACCCTATTTAGCAAATAGCAGGCTGTCAACATACCCTCACCCCAAAAGCCCTCACTTAGGCCCGAATAGGACAACATGGTATTGACCATTTCCTTTAAAGTCCTATTTTTCCTTTCCGCCACACCATTTTGTTCCGATGTGTAAGGAGCTGTGGTATGGTGTATTATTCTAGTAGATTGGAAATACACCGGATCAAAATACTCACCACCTCTATCCATATGTAGGGTTTTGATCAACCCATTCCGATTAAGCTCTACTTCTTGTTTATAAATCTTAAACTTTTCACAAGCTTCATCCTTAGGAATAAACATAACAAAATCTAGTAGCATCATCTATGAATGTTACTACATATTTTTTATTACCTAGAGATGGTGTAGCATGAAAATCACATAGATCACTATGTATCAAATCTAACACCTTAGTTTCCCTATGAACATGTTGCATGAAAGGCTTTTTGGTTATCTTATTCAACTTACAAACATGGTATTTATCATTGTTTATGTCAATAGGCGGAATTAAGCTCATTTTAGACATTTCTTTAACTCTTTTATAATGTACATGTCTTAGTCTAGCATGCCATAATTCCGATTCAGTCAAGTTGTTTCTACTACTAGTTGAAGCCATGCAATTTGCATTACTAGTTGAAGGTACATCATTAACATTACTAGTTGAAGCAACACAAACAGATTCATTCATAAATGAGACATCAACATTCAACATAAACATACCATTACATAGATAACCGAAACTAACAAAGGTGCCATGTCTTGACAAGATATACTTGTCACTTTCCAATACTTGTTTGTACCCACAATTATTCAACACAATGCCACTTAACAGATTCTTTCGAATCCCGGGCGCATACAAAACATTGTTCAAAAGTAAAGTTTTTCCAGAAGTAAACACAAGATTCACAGTTCCTATTCCCTTGATTGGTTCAGTTGCAACATTCCCCATCTTTATGATAGACCCGTCTTCGATTGGTTGAAAGTCTTTAAACCAACGAAGATCCTTACATACATGACTTGTTGCACCCGAATCAACCCACCAAGCAATGTCATCTTCCTGCACATAAAATGCCTCAGAAATTAGTGACACATAATTCTGAACCGAATTATTAAATTGTACTAAACTCTGACCTTGCTTGCCCGGGTCCTTGGACCCGCTAGAACCAACCTCATTCTTGTTCTTTAAACCAGACTTGTTGTTATTCTTCATCATCTTACACTCCCTCTTAAAGTGACCAACCTTACCACATTTCCAGCAAGGGTAATTCGGCTTTTTGTTTGAACCCGAATTGTTATTTCCTTGAAACTTTCGTTACCCTTTGAACTTATTGTTTCCTTTGGATGATTCACCTGTCTCAACCATGTTCACAGAACTTGATCCAGCCCGTTTCTTTTCATCATTGACCAACACATTTTCCTGTGCTCTCAAGCCTTCTTCAATTCTGAAGTGGCTTCCAAGTTCAACCAAATTTAACTCTCATTTCTGATGTTTCAAATTATGTTTGAAATCTTTCCAGGAAGGAGGTAACTTGTCAATGATACTCGAAACAGAGATGGATTCATCCATCTTCATATCATGTTGGGCAAACTGCCCCAGAATTCGTAACAATTCATTATACTGTTCCATCACAGACCTTTCATCAACCATTCTGTAATTATTGAAATTACTAACAAGAAACTTCTTACTAGAAGAATCTTCTGCCATGTATTTGGCTTCCAACGTGTCCCACAGTAACTTTGTAGTCAACACGTACACAACCTTCAACGTAGTCAAAAGAAAGTGCATCTTCTTCTGCCATCTTCGGAAGTCCTGCCCTTCGAATTTCTCCAATTTGTCAAACTTGCTTGTCATATCCTTCATCGATCCGCTTGCCATCTTCACAGAAAATAATTTGATCTTTGTTGGGGAATTTCAGTTTGTCGGATGATCAGAGAGACATGATGTCACTCTCAGATCAAATTATTTCGGTGCTTCACCCAAATAATTCAGACGGATACAACTCTGATTTTGAGAAAATGAACCAGTGTATGTGTTTGCGTGAATTGTCTGAACCAGAGGATTGTGACAAAAAAACTCAATACGAATTTTGGAATTTTTTGCAGATAACTGCCAAAGGCAGTTATTTTCGAATTTTGAATCAAATTGCATTAAAAACTGCCAGCTCGACCCCAGGCAGGGGCTGCCGCCCCTTGGACCCCGTCAAGGGCTGCCGCCCCTTGGACCCTGCTCCCACGGGCGCTGCCCCCCGGACCCCTGCCAAGGAGGCGCTGCCCCCTTGGAACCCCCGTGGAGTACGAGCTCCGCCCGTACACTTCGAATTATAATAACTCAAACAAGCGTGCACTCCCGCACCTCCTAATTTGCTTGATATGTATTATTATTCGCTTTGATCACCAAGTCAATCCCCGATTACCCTAAATATAGGCATTGTCTTGAAAGAAGGAGAGACAGGTTGTAGATAATGGAGTGGCCGGCCACCGTCATCTTGAAAGAAGGAGAAAAAGAGAGGTTTTATAGAACGGAATAGCCGGCCACTGCATGCGGCGACACCAAGAATTATGGCGTGTGCACTACCGTAACCTTAAGATCGGAGGGTAAGGTAGTTGTTGGTGGTGTTAGTTTGGACATGCAGGTGGTGGTGGTGGTTGCGGCGCCCGTGTGGTTGTCGTTTTTAGGGGCGGTGCGTAGAGGTGGTTTTGTGATGGTGGTTGTACAAAGAGCGAGAGAAACAAGTCTGAAACATGGTTTTTGTTGAAGCAAAACCACACACATACACACAGTGAGCGTGTGATTGTGTGCGGTTAGCCCACATTCAAATCCCATGGATGGGCCCAACTCTCCACTTAAAGTTAACGAGATGGATTCTGACCCAGTTATCATATTGTGAAGTGCTCGCTAACAAACATTACTTAAATCAATTTCTGATATTTCTAGCAATATTATCATCAACATATCTAATACGCTTATAATTCTATTACCAACAATGTAAAAGACAATACTGCTTTCAAATAATTTAATAGTTATATTATATCTATTCTACATTTACGTGTGTCATTTATTTTACAAATAATTTTATTGGGTTTTAAATTTAGGTGACGTTTTCTTAGTCAGCACGTACAATGTCAAGCCGCGGTTTTTTTTTTTTTTTTTTTTTACGTTTCAAACCCGTCGCGAAGCACAAGGTAACCGACAAGTTTATATATAATTACAATCAAGTTACAAATGAAGAGAGTTTCCACTATCTGTTTGTTTAGCAATCAAGGCCAGTCACTATCTAAGGTTAGTTAGTTTTTTTTAACAATCGGTTTTCACTTATAGTCAATTGTATATCGCGCTTTTCACAGTTAAAATTAGATACACATTAAAATTTGGAGTTAAATGCTTGGTTGGTCCTTATGGTTTGCGAAAATTGCAGACTTGGTCCTAATAGTTTACTAATTACAGAGTTGGTCCTAATAGTTGTAATTTTTGCACTCGGGTGGTCTTTGTTACTAACATCTGTTAAGTTTTCTAGTTAAGTGTGTGTAATGTATGTTTTACCCCTAAAGTTAAAAAACAAATAAAAATAAGTGGACCCCACCCCATCCCCACCCTTCTTCTTCTTCCCCATTCCAACCTTTAACAGCCATCATACAAATCACTATCATCATCTCCCCAAATCTTCTCCCCAGATCACCATCATCATCTCCCCAAATCACCCTTTAACAGCCATCTACCGGCGACCACCGGACTACCCCATCATCTTCTTCATCATCGTCACTGTGAGTGCTCTGCCCCTCCACCCACTTCCCACCCCAACCCCTTCGTTTCCACCGACGACCACCCACTTCCGATCGAAATAGAACTAACACGATCGATGAACAGTTGAATACGTACCTTCAATAGATCTGAACTTCGGTTCCATTACAAAATTTAGTAGTTACAACAACTTTGAGACGATTTGCGTGGAGAATTGCGAGTCCAGTAACCGTCAAACGGAATGTTCTACTGGTAAAATTGAATTCCGGTAACTGTTTGCAGTGAATTAGTTCTTCCTGAAGGTGATATAGAGATGAATTGTGTATGTATATGTGATGGAGATGAAGTGATGATGAGAAACAGATGCGATGAAATAAAGGGTTTGTCAGAGCAGATCGATCTGAAACAATGTTTTTGAGTGTGTGTGATTTGAATTTGATGAATTGTGTGTTTTTATACGGGCTCTGATTTGAGTGGGGAAGAAGAAGGAGGAGGAGAAGAAGAAGGGTGATGATGGGGTGGGGTCCACTTATTTTTGTTTGGAGTTAATTGCCATTTTCGCCCCTGAGGTTTGGGCACGCTTGCCCTTTTCGTCCAAAATGAAGGTTTTGTACCATTTTGCCCCCAACGTTTGTAACTTTTTGCCATTTTCATCCAAATACCTAACTAAGTTACTTTATATCTTATTATGGGTTATTTTTAACCTAACCAAGTTAGTTTATACCTTATTATGGGTATTTTTGAAATTTATCAATTATAAGGGGGTAATTTATAAATTATCTTCTAGTTATTATTTTTGAAAAAGATGATCCAACATTAAATTTTAAATGTTACCTAACTAAGTTACTTTATATCTTATTATGGGTTATTTTTAACCTAACCAAGTTAGTTTATACCTTATTATGGGTATTTTTTAAATTTATCAATTATAAGGGGGTAATTTATAAATTATCTTCTAGTTATTATTTATCAGCCTTTATAAATTATCTTCTAGTTATTATTTTTGAAAAAGATGATCCAACATTAAATTTTAAATTTTACTTTAATTAATGCATATATATTGGAGATGGTCTATTATTAAAGATTCGAATTATAAAAATTCAATTCATATGATAACATATGCTTTGTTCATTGTTACGCTTTTATCTATTTCTATGTTTGTATACCTAAATAAGATCACATTGGTGTTAACATTTTTATAATATAACATGATTTTTAGCTGTGTATATATTTTTTTACATTAATAATATAAGCATTTATACTTTAATATGTTTGCATTTACAGTTTTACAAAAAAAAAATTAAACGTTAAAAGTCTTGTAATTAAAATGTAATTTTACAGATCACAATTAACAATTCAACCTAGAACTTTCACTAAAATTATTGAACCAAAATCACCTATTGATTTTATTAGGGTTACTAAACGGGTCGTGATGTCACGTACATAAACCCAAACACGACACGTATATTCCCGAATTAATGCAAAAACAACCATTTTAACCCGAAAATTTTTATTTTAATATTATTTGCATGTTAATGCTTTAATCATAAATGTAAATATCATTTTAGTTTTTAAGCAATCATTCTTAAATTGTGTATTCTTATTTTTAAACTTATTTATTATGACACAAAAGTAGTCAAAATTTAATTTATTACTAGAATATAATTTATAAAGGCTGATAAATAATAACTAGAAGATAATTTATAAATTACCCTCTTATAATTGATAAATTTCAAAAATACCCAATAATAAGGTATAAACTAACTTGGTTAGGTTAAAAATAACCCATAATAAGATATAAAGTAACTTGGTTAGGTATTTGGATGAAAATGGCAAAAAGTTACAAACGTTGGGGGCAAAATGGTACAAAACCTTCATTTTGGACGAAAATGGCAAGTGTGCCCAAACCTTAGGGGCGAAAATGGCAATTAACTCTTTTGTTTGTTTTTTAACTTTAGGGGTAAAACAGACATTACGTACGCTTAACTAGAAAACTTAACAGAGGTTAGTAACAAGGACCATCCGAATGCAAAAATTACAACTATTAGGACCAACTCTGTAATTAGTAAACCACTGAGACCAAGTCTGCAATTTTCGCAAACCACTAGGACCAACCAAGCATTCAACTCTAAAATTTGTAATCTTAGATAGAGATGAAAAACTTACAAATAAAACGTCACATATTGTATACAAATAAATATTTATAGATTTATGAATTATATTCAGCATCTTATTTATTTCACATTATATGATTTATTCATCTTCGTATAAAAGTGTATTATACGAGGTCTTAACACTCATAGTATAATAAACTAAAAGAAAAAAACATATATATACAACATTCCAAATCCTTTATTTTCATGAATCCATGAAAAAGAGAAAGGACAAGTTGGTTGTTCTTGATGAGATCAGGGCAGGGCCGGCTTTAGCCCAAGTATTTTCAGGCTCCTATTTAGGGCTTCCAATCCTAAAAGGCTCCTAAATTTTAGAAATACTTGTATTATCTGATGGACAGAAGCTCAAACCCAACACATGTAAGTTTTTATTAATTGCTTAAATATAAAATTACCAACAAATAAAAAAAAAATCATCAAAGACAATGGAAAAAAGGCCTCGCATTTTCATTTTTCTTTAGGCCTTTAAAATGGTTGAATTGTCCGTGGATGAGATATTGTCACCTATATTTGGTTGGTAGGTGTGAAGTGACGTCCTCAATCACCTCAGCCAGCAAAACCACTTATTGTATAAGTTAAAGATGATGTGCCAAAGTTTCTTTTCCCTACCAAATGGCTAAGACTAAAGGGTATGGAGAGGATGGGCTTGGAGGGGATGAGCCGCCACGTAGGCTGGGTTTGAAGGGGATGAAACTAAGGGGGTGGGGGATGAACCCCTTTATATATATATATATATATATATGTATGTGTGTATAGATGTATGTGTATTAGGAGAGAGGAGAGAGGCACGGCTAACCCGGCTGTGGGGAGCCGGTTGAGCCGGGCCGGACATGAGGGGGGTGGGGGGCCGGCGCCGGTCCTAGCCGGGCCTCAGCCGGCCCCCATACCCATTAGTCTAAGAGGATTCACATTTATTCCATCATTATTTCACCTTAAATTACACTAAAAATACTACATTTTCTCTATAATTTTCAATTAAATAATATTTTTTTATACCTTTATCATTATCTTTTCTCTCTCCTCCACTCACAACCACTTTCAAAATATATTAAAAAAAGGGTGTACTATCTACACACCATTTTGCCTATTTACACACCAAAAAGGTGTTTCTTTGTACTTATATGCACACCCTTCAGTGTCGAACTGTGGCCAAAACACGGCGTTTTGGTCCGGTTAACCAGACAAAGACTGACGGGTGTCTTACGGGTCTGTTGACCGGACCAAAACGCCGAGCTTTGGCCGCGTTTTGGTCCTATCAACCAGACAAAAGACTGACACCCGGTCTGGTTGACAGGACCAAAACGCGGCCAAAGCTCGGCGTTTTGGTCCGGTCAACAGACCCGTCAGACACCCGTCAGTCTTTGTCTGGTTAACCGGACCAAAACGCCGCGTTTTGGCCATAGTTTGACACTGCAAGGTGTGCATATAAGGACAAAAAACACCTTTTAAGGGTGACTATCTACACACCAAGTGTGTAGATAGTTTGGCCCTTAAAAAATTAAAAGAGGTGAACAGTGTTTCCTCAAATATACAGATAAACAGTAAAATTTTCTCTCTACTTCATTCACAACCACTTTTTATATTCTTTACATTATAAAAACCCCACTCACAACATTCGGCGGAATGGATGTGAATGCTCTAACACCATGCATTTTCTTTTCTTTTTTTTTCTTTTCTTTTCTTATCTTATTTTTTTCTTTTTCTATTTTTTCTCTTTTATTAATAGTTAAATTTATTTAATATTATTATATATATTAAAAAAACATCATGATAGCTATAGTGTAAACAATGCCCTTACTTTTAATTTTAATTACAAATATGCCACTAAGTATTATGAATACAGAATTAAGTAGAGAAGGATATAAATGTAATACAAAATCATGGACCAATAGGTCCACTTCTATTTCCTATTATTCATGAGAAAAGTAGTTTAAGTTTAAAATGAATGATAGTTTCAGTTTAAAATTTTTATTTGTTTTTAATATAACTTATATCTTAAACCTTTTATAAGTTTATTCGATTTAGTAATTTAGGTTTAAAAATTTATTTGTTTTTAATATGACTTATAATCTTATATAGATCATTATTATATTTAATTTATTATTATATTACATAAATATTTTAGAATTATATTCGCTTTAATATTTATATAAACATATATATATATATATATATATATTAGTTTGTATATAATAAGAGTTTTTAAGAGTGGATATATATAATATTCTTTTTAAATTTAAATATATATAAGTTTGTGTTTATAAAATAAAAAAAAGGTAGTCGTTCCTTGAGCGACTGAGTTTGGACTTGGTTTTTTATTTTTTTTTCTCTTTCGGTATTTAACCTAAATCTAACTAAGTAATTTTTGACAGGTTTTTCCTCAATAAAAATTTAAACGAAACAAACATTAGCCAATAGCCTTTTTGACGTTTTATGACAGTATTTTTTGGTTTTCTTTTTCTTTACCATAGCGAGTGCATGGAGATAGACTGCATAAATCTCGCATGCTACAACGCGCAAAGACAACCCCTAGTTGTATATAATTGGACAACCACTATGAAAAGTATTTTTGCTTCTTTTTTTTTCTTTTTTATCTTTTAGGATTTGAACTTTTAATGATATTTTTTGTTTTTTATTGGTATTATCGGAATCTGTAGTAATATTCGCTTTGTATGAGTAAAGCCATTAATGACCAAAGTCACGCCGCGTAGTAAGGGATAAAACGATCAAACTCTCGCCACGTAACACGGTGGGAAAAACCTATTTTTATTTTTTCTAACTGGTATGGTATTTGCTTTTATCGATCTTTGCTTTTGGTTTTCCAATGAGTCGATATGATAATGACCAAAGTCACGCCACGTAACACGAGGGACACCGATCATATTGCCGCCATATCAATATTGCTTTGTATATATGTATGTGTCAGTATAAATTCAATTTGGTTTACGATTACAAACAAATTTTGTCAGGCCAAATATATTACGTTTTCACGCATATATTTATGTACTTTTTAGTTTGTCTACGTTTTGACGTAAATGGTCTTTGAAAACGAGTTGGGTCAAATATAATACGTTTTTATTAGACGGTATAAATTCGAGTTATCTTACGTTTCGACCCCGCCGCAACGTGGAAGAGAAATTTACTTGGTATGCATTATTTTACACTATTAAAGCCCATGGATTTTATGACGCCGACGACGTTATTCCACACCACCTTAAAAACAATAATAAAACGCCAGACTTTATCAAACTTGTCGGCTTATCGCTGCAGTTGAAAAATCATCCAAAACTATGGGATCTGAATCATCTGATCAAACTTGTCGGCTTGTCACTAAGTTAACGTTGTTCATTTCTCACTCTTCCCACCCATTGCTCCTCTCTCACACATGGAACACAGTAAAAACCCCAGATGGCGTTTGGACGGAATGACAGCTCTCGTCACCGGCGGTACACGTGGCATCGACTATGCTGTGGTGGAGGAACTGGCGGCGTTGGGGGCGGTGGTCCACACTTGTTCTCGCAATGAGTCTGAACTTAACCAACGGTTACAAGAATGGTCACTGAAGGGGTTCAGTGTAACTGGGTCCGTCTGCGATGTAGCTTCTCGTCCCCAACGAGAAGTTCTGGTCGCTAAAGTCTCGTCGCTGTTCAATGGCAAGCTCAATATCCTAGTAAGTTGTTCTAGTTTCTTTTCATCATCAGAAGCTGATAATTTGTGCATTTGAGGTACCAAAATTGGATGTTATAGCCGAACAAGTGATCAATTAGGTATCGTATATATAGTTGCAGATAATATGTATGTATATGTGTAATTGTTATGAAATCATTAAGTTGGAGATCATATGTAAGTGCATGTGTAACTGCAAATCATTGAGTTGGAGATCATATGTATATGTGTATGTTAAATCATTTAGTTTCAGATATATATATGTATGTATATGCGTATATGTATATGACAAAGCCTTTAAACAGATCAAAGTTGTTGCTTCTTTGAATCTATAAAAACTAATTTAGACAAAGCCTTTAAACAGGCTAACTTATATTACCTCATAGACCCTCAAGTAGTGATAGTAATTCACTTTGGTATTTCTTATGATTTGATTAGCAAAAAAAAAAAAAAAAACATAAATAATAAATAATTAATAATTACCCATAAAAAATGAAAATGACACTATTATTAGCTTTAGATCAATCCTCAATATTTATATAGCTGAAATACTTTGACAGCAGTCAATCTTGTAAAAAAGGGGCTCTGGTTGAAACGGGTTGTTTTAGAAAGTATGGTTTTGGTTCGGGTCAAAACGGGTCTAACCAAACTATGCTTAGGTTGAAATGGGTCATATTAGAAAAAAATATATATATTAAAATGGGTTCATCCGCTGTTTTTGTTTTTATGGCGGTTAGTGGCAACGTTAGTGGTCGTGTTAGTGGCAGATAGTGGTGTGCCTCATTTGGACCCGTTCTAAATTAGCATGTTTTACAAGAGTGACCCTTTGTATAATATCAAGTAGACCGAATCAATCCATTTAGTGAACAAGAACTACCATATTAACCCATTTATTAAAAAAATGATTGCCGGGTCTAATACTGGCATCAGAAGTCAAATTGTGTATTTTTTGCGGTCAAACACTAAGGCATGCTTTACACAAATATAAACATGCTTTACACAAATATAAACAAATATGTGCTGCTTTTATATAGTAGCTAATTCTTACTGTGATCTCACAAACTTCTGCAATTTACACAAGCCTTACTTGCGTGGATTTCATTTCTGTAGGTAAACAATGCCGGGACTGCATATACGAAACCTACTACAGAGTATACTGCAGAAGAATATTCCATGCACATGGCTACCAATTTGGAATCTTGCTTCCATATGTGTCAACTTGTACATCCTCTTCTAAAGATTTCTGGAGTTGGAAGCATTGTGCTCATTTCCTCAGTTGCAGGTCTGATTCATGTTGCTGTTGGATCGGTTTACAGTGCCACTAAAGGTATGGTTGCATAATTGTCTTAACTTTTAAGCTAACAAAGTGCCTTAGGGAAAAAGATGTAATTTTTATTTTTCACCCACAGGTGCATTGAATCAACTTACAAAGAATTTAGCGTGCGAGTGGGCGAAAGACAACATTCGGACAAATTGTGTAGCACCATGGTTTACTAAAACCTCGCTTATGGAACCTGTAATATGCCTTCATCTTGTCTTTCATTTACTTGTGATAATATTTAAATTCCATTGTTCTAACCCGAGCTTTCGGGGTAATGTTTATGATGTTCAGGCACTTGATAATAAGGAGTTTCTGGATCAAGTGGCATCTAGAACGCCGCTTAAACGCTTTGCAGAAGCCAATGAAGTTTCATCTTCGGTTGCCTTCCTTTGCCTACCGGCTGCTTCTTATATTACTGGCCAAACCATTGCTGTTGATGGAGGATTTACGGTCAACGGGTTTCCCTAAGGGTATCATAATGCATGAGGTTGTGCCTGATGTTCAAGGTTTAGTATTAAGCAGTCCTATTTGTATTATGAGGTATTGTTTTTAACTGTTTCCTTTAACCACCAAAAATATTTGTAGAAATACAATAAATAAATAAACGTACACCAATCTATACACTTTCTTTTTGATGAGAAACAACCTGGTGTCAAGTAAAATGGTTTGAATAGGTATTGACATCATATTGTTTTCGTTGAACAGTAAGATACTTACACTGTTATTTCCATGATTTTGTACTTGACACATGTACTTTAAGCTTTTTGTTTGCTTGTAACGCAACCCACTCGTACCAATCATTATTTGTCCGCATTGCCTACTTGGTGCTCACGGATTTATCTTTTGGTTACCCAAGTGAACAGTGGCGGATCTTGCCCGTTGAAACTGCCAGGGCCGAAAGACACGGGCACTAAAATTAGCACTACGGCCGAAAAACTTGCCAGGGCCGAACATAGTATATATACAAAATTTCGATCGAAATGCGGAAAATTAACACTACGGCCGAAAAACTTGCCAGGGCCGTGGCCCTGCCACTAGTCCACTAAGATCCGCCCCTGCAAGTGAAGACTTCCCAGCATCCCGAATGCTCCACCCAAAAACACGGAGTTCACCTCTTATAGTCTCATTCACAGCTGCTCCCGATACGCGATGATATATGTGACAGGATATTCCTTACTACACATGTGATGTGGGATTTACCTAGCGTTTACTAAAACATATGGTAATTATTGTGGTAGCACTCAGTAGTAACATTCTAGTGTGACTATAAATTTCTCTAGTTGAGATAATAAATCTAGGTGGGTTTGTATCAGCATCCAGTTACAGTTAGGTTTTGTAATTCGTAAGTGATTTGATATCTTTAAAAAATTGTAATTCGTTATAGTTACTTTCGAAAGTTCAGTCACATAATTCAAGGAGAAAAAGAACGAATATGCCAGTTTTGTTATGAAAGAAGAATACCAAAATCAGACCAAAGATTCTCCTTTTGTAGTTGGGGAACCATCACAAGGTTAAGTTGAAATGACACAACTCTTATTTGTGAAAGGGTGTGTCAGTTCACTGTATAACTATCGGCAATTATCGTGTCAGTAGTAAAATTATAAGAACTGGGGAAAATTATTAACATTGGTGATTTCTGAGTCTTTCCACTCAACTAATTCTCCCCCCTGTTCATTCCTCTCGTCTCACTCATAGAGCACAACATACTGAAAATGGCTCCGGCAAGTTCTTCTTGTTTTGTCACCACGAGTTTTGTCATCTGAAGATGATAGTTTGTGCATTAGCTTGTTAACAGGTCTGATGGTGAATCGGCAAAAAAGCAAGGTTTATGGAGTAGGGGTAGACGATGTGGAAGTTTCGGAGGTTGCCAAAATTCTGAATTGCGGTATGGGTTCCTTCCCTTTCGTCTATCTTGGGTTACCCATAGGCGCGAATATGAAGCAAACTAAGTTTTGGCAACCGGTAAGCGTTTTCAAAACAAATTAAACGCGTGGAAAGCTAAAACCCTCTCCTTTGCTGGAAGGGTTACGCTTGTCCCACATCGGTTGTATGGGCAATCAATGCGGGGTTTATATACCAAATGGGCTCTCTCACCCACCAGACTAGTCTTTTGGGTTGAGTTCTCTCGTTTGGTATGTAACAGTGGTATCAGAGCCAAACTCGGAGTGGTGGCCCACGGAGTGGTGGCCTGGAGAGAGCCAGCCGTGACCAACGAGGACGTTGACCCTTAAGGAGGGTCGATTGTTATGGATCGAAACCATTGCAAGGTATGGGACTTGTTCCACATCGGTTGTATGGGCAATCAATGCGGGGTTTATATACCAAATGTGCTCTCACCCACCAGACTAGTATTTTGGGTTGAGTTCTCTCGTTTGGTATGTAACAGTTGATAGGGTTAAAACCTTGGGGAAGAAGAAAACAAGGAGATCGAAAGATATTTGACTCAAATTCCGGATGATTTCCATTCCATACGTAAACCAAATAAATAAACAAGACACTTACACAAGACACCCCCAAACTAAACCAAAATAACATACTAATTCCTTGACTTAACAATAGTAATAAAACTAAAATATAAAATAAATAAGATACGTAACAATACTCCCCCCTTAACCTACTTTTTGCCCTAAAAAAGTAAGCTCTTCAATTCAATCCTTAACCATTGTCGTCTTGTTCAGTTTCCTCATCGCCTTCCACATTAATCACAAAAAGTTGTTTCTTTTTGCACTTGTGCCCTGGAACGAACTTTTCAGTGCACCAAAAGCATTCTCCTTTTGACCTTTTTAACTCGAGTTCCTCACCTGACAAGCGCTTCGCGTTAATAGTTGCTAGTTTATAAGCTGGTGGCCCAGGGACTCCTGTTGGATCTAGAAGCAACGGAAGTTTTGCAGCATTCACTAGAGGAAAAATCTTCCCAGATTCATTCCCATTCTTGACAATTCGCGACCCATCCTCCAAACCAGTGAGTTGATTCATCAAGTTCTTATTGTTAATATCGTGGATTCTTGCTAAGCCATACGCCTTATGCAAAGTTTGTGGCTTGAACATCTTTACGGGTCCTTTGATTTCAGGTTTTAGCCCTTTTAGATACAAGCTAACAGCATAAGCTTCGCAAATACTCACCTTATTCAGTAAACTATCAAATGAACTATTATACTCTATCTGGGTAAGCGATGCGGTTTCTTCCATTGTAACACCCTGTGTTTCGAAAGTCAAAGTCAAAGTCAAGATTGAAGTCAAAGGAAGAAAAGATTGCTAACTGCGATCTGTTACTCCTTGCTCAACTACTGTTTTGACTTCTTCGGCTTGTAATCGAATCTTTATTTTATTTTACTTTAGTTGTATTATGTGGAGTATCCGTGAATAATCGAGATTTAATCGATATTTCTCTCATGTTTTATCGCTCTATCGCTTATTGCATCGCAATCGCATTAGCAGCCCGAATTATGCGTTCTGGATATTTTTTTTACGGGTGTGTGCTATTTATGTGTTACTTGTGCATGATTATTTATGTTTATGTTGTGGTGATTAATCGAAACGCAATCGCAACTCTATCGCAATTGAATCGCAAACGCTAAAAGCCAGTTAATTATCATGATTGTAAGTTAGATATAGCGAGCGATGGATAGGTTATTTATTGTTTAATACTAGTGCATCGCAACCTCGCTCGAAACGCATCGCAACGCAACGCTCAACACGTGAATCGAAACGACGAAACTCAACACGACGGACACCTGGATCGAGTGGCCGCCCGATCGAGTGGCCATCCGATCGGACAGCCATCCGATCGAGTCGCCATCCGATCGGTGACCAATCCGACCCTAAGCACTTTCCTCTTTTGGAAACCCTATAAATACCCACCTGTCACATCATTTGTGATGTGACAGCACAATCACTCGTCCCGGCCGCACTCCAGCATCCTTTCTCTCGATTTCTCGCGATTCTTGTAAGTTTTCAACATAAATCTTGTACTTCTATGATCTACACGCACTCCTTCATCTTTTTCACCTTTGAATCTTAACTTCTAACCGTGAAATCAACGGATTTGAGGTGTTCTAGGGTGATGTCATCATGGAGTTCTTATGAACTTCAAGTTTTGGCCTCATTCCACCAAGAACAACTCAGATCTGAAGGATTTCCACATGAATCAACAATGTTTTCACATGGATCTACACATATTCATGGTTAAAAAGGATGGAAAGATGGTTTTCTAACTTTCTTTAAACTCTTTTACACTCAATGCACTCAGAACCGATAGAATCGGAGCTCGTTCTGATCTTCTACTATTTCTTAGTGATGTGTCGGCTCAAGATCTGAATTCTATCCACGAGACAACCGATCTCGAGTTAAACATAAACAACCGTCTCGAACCGTGAACTGACCGGACTAGGGTGATTCCTGTTCGATCGGGTCACTTGGGTCATGATGGGGGTTTCTGTTGTTTAGCACGTTATCACACAGTCTCGATCAAAACTGCAAAACTTTCAAAACAATCAAGTGTCAAAGACGATCAGGTCGTTGGGACGGATTGCGGTTCGATCCGATCGCCACCCGATCTGACAGCCACCCGATCGGCTTACACTTGGTTCCACACTTAAACTTTTATTTCAACTTTTAAAAAGTTCTGAACATCGAACGGACTGCCGTCCGATCGGATTGCCATTCGATCGAACGACCATCCGCCCATGTAACGTTTGGACTTCAACACTCAAACAATTTTCATCATGTTCAATGACCAATGGGTTGCCACCCGATCGGATTGCAATCCGATCGAGTGACAATCCTGCTGTGAACTTGTTCTCACTAAGTGTCCTACTAATCGGATCGTCACCCGATCGGACCGCCGTTCGATCGATCGACCTGAAGGGTAGAGATACTTCTCTGTTTTCAAAATGCTACAACGAAAACTTCAAAGCCATCATACACAAACACCTCCTTACCAAACGATGTCAATCCAATCGAATGGCCATCCGATCGGATGACCATCCGAACGGATTGACATCCGACACTTGGTGCAAAGTACCGTTTATCGCACCGTTTTATGCGTCGCTTATCGTTTATGCTATCGTTAATTGTTCAGGCTAATATCTCTCAGCGCTCCCTTCAATCCAAGAGAGTGTTTACTTGTTAAACACAATCTGTGAGTATACTCGATCCCTTTTTGCTTTACACATTTTTGGGTGTTACATACGTTATCTATATTCAAATCATAATCGACACACAACGCAAACACTATTTATACGCTAACCGTTATTGCATGCTACGTGTTATTCGATGAATGCTTGTATGTTATGTTAACACAATGATTGTTGCCTGACACCTTAGCAACGATAGTACTATAGTTTGGATTCAGCACCTGTCATGGACAGGGGTTGTTAAGGGCTTCTCTTCATGTGTCCCAGTGGGGATAGTTGTTGCGTATTCTACAACTCACAGTCATGTCTGTGCATATTTCTCTGTCGATAACCTACTTGCCTTCACTTTGTACATGTTACATGTTGGTTATGCGTAAACTATTTCGAACTCTATTACTATTATCAAACTTGTACGCTCACCTTTACACCATGTGTATTGACCTTACTTTAACGTATGTGACAGGTGTTTGAGGTGCTAGGATGTTGCATGCTATCATGGAATCGAGTAGGAGAGTCTAGAAACAAAGACAATTTATTTGAATCTGAGATGCCGGAACATGTTTTGTTTTGAGAATATCTATGTCTGTCATGGTTGCAAAAGTCGCTAGGCGCTCCCTAGTCGGTCGACCGGGGAGTTGAGAGTACTCGGCATAGGCGGAGAGTACTCGGGGAGTACTCGGACATGTTAAATTATAAAGAAATTGGTTGTCAGAAATTAAATATATGTCTAACAACATAAATTTACTAATATTTATAACAAAATACTTGAAAATGATATTCATTATTTAATATGATAGTTATATAAATTATTTATTATTATTTTGTAAGTCAAACTCGGCCCGAATTGACCTACTAGATCCGATTTTGGCCGAGGTTGACCGCGTTTGATCGATTCCGAGTAATTAGGCGGAATTAGAGAAAGTCGCCTCGGCAGCCTACCTTGTAGCGACTACTCGGGGAGTACTCGGCCTTAGAAACCTTGTTTTACAACCATGATTTCTGTAATAATTAGATTACTTAATGGGTTATGGTATGGGACATAATATTAACTATTTGGTAATTTAGTCGTTATGGAATTTCTCTTGACAATCTGTTTCGCTCAGTGCCATGCCCCGATGTTTCCGTCATCGGTTGGGGTGTGACAGATTGGTTTCAGAGCCATAACTATAGGGAATTAGGCAAGACTCGACCTAGTCCGGGTCGATGTCTTAGAAACAACCTAGTCTATAGTCTAAGTACCAACAGACCGACATGTGCATGCCCTTTAGGGGTTTTTGTACAAGCTTACTTACGATATCTCGCTATTCTCGCTTACACTACCCTATCACTGCACTCTATTTTTTCAAAATGAACAAGTGATTAGGTCGAGATTAGGTGTGAAAACCGCAAACTCTCGACTAAATCGATTGTTCGACCTGCATTTTTATCTATAAACAGGAGTATTTGCGTTGAAACAGGAGTGAAATCCGTACTTTAACGCATACTTTCTTCTCTATTTTATCAAAACAGGAACAAGGTGGTTAAGTCAGGGGTGAAACTTGAATCTTGACGATTTGTTTCGATCTCTATTTTGGTTTTACAACACTCTCACCAAAGTCTCGATGGACTCCAACGACCGGAAGTCACACTGAAACTGGAAGGATGCGTGCCGTTCGCCCAAATCGAGGCGAGAGCATAGTTCTGAAAGCCAAAGTGTGTGCCAAAGGTCCTTGTGAATAGTCGAATCACTTTGGGTAGTCGACGTCTATCAAGCCTTAGACAATCTATTTTCGATTTCAATCTCGCAATCACTGATTTTATGTGTTTCGATTCTGAGCCCGCAACTGCTGACTCCGATAATTCATCGCTTTTATGTGGATTTTATGTGATTATGTGGTTTTACCTGCTTATGAGTTTTGATTTTGGTGATTTATTCGCTTTTCGCTTTCGCTTTGACCGACACACACAAATCGCACTGCACATCTACCTCAAATCGCTAACAAATCGTTGCTACTTGTGGATGATCGCATGATATGTTGCTCACTTATGCTATACTACTCGCTGTGTAGTCGCTAATCGCAATCGCTATTCTCGAATGCGCGAACTTTGAATGATAGGTTTCTGTATTCTGACTGCCTCTTGTGCTTCTGTGCCCTACGTGCTTAAGTGCCCCTACGTGCTTATGTGTTCTGTGAGTATATGCTTATGTGATTTTGTGCTTATGTGGTTGTATGGTTGACTGTGTTCCTTAGCTTTTGTAGTAGTACGTGTGAGGTGCGATTCGACTATACATAGCGTTTTTAATCCTATGTCGCTGTCTATTGCAGACAATGTCGTCATTCGGATCATTCCATTCCCGTTCAGCTCGCCTCAACCACGATGACAAACGCATCGCCTCTTTGGTCGCTAAGCAGATTGCGAAAGTCATCCCGCAGATCGTTAGCGAGCTGAATGAAAACGCTAGCAAGACATCTGAAGAGTCCCGAACAGATTCTCCTAAAGCTGCTTCTAGCTTCAAACAGTTCAAAGCTAGCGGTCCGAAAGAATTTACCGGCGAAGATGGTCCTATGGCCATGTTTCAATGGTTCGATTCGATTGAAGTCACACTGCGTCAGAGCAACTGTCCTGACAATCTCTAAACTGTTAACGCCACCGGCGTCTTCCAGTCCCGCGCTTTAGACTGGTGGACGGCCGAGAGAAACAAGAGAGGAAATGACGCAGCTTATGGTTTGACGTGGGATGAGTTGAAGGACCTGATGATGAAAGAGTTCTGCCCTCCCCACGAGCTCCAAAAGTTGGAGGACGAGTTCTGGCATCTGAAGCAGAAGGATGGTGACAATGCTGCTTTAACTGCTCGCTTCAAGCAGCTAAGCATAATCTGTCCAGACCAAGTTAAGATGCCCGAAATCACCATCAAGAAGTATATCCATGCTCTTCCAGATTGTGTGGTTGATTTCGTTCAAGCTGCAAAGACGACGACCATCGAGGAAACTTTTCTACTCGCTGCTGAGATCAACGACAAGCGAGTCAAAGCTGGGTATTGGGATAAAGCTTCCAAGAATCTGCATCAAGCTACCACCACCGCAACCGCTGAAACCGCTGCCGCTCCGCAGTCTTCAAAGTCCTCTTGTCGCAAGAGGAAGAACAACAATAACAGTAGCAAAAACTACACTGTCACCAATGCTGCCCCGCTCCAATCAGTACCTGCTCAACAGCAGCCCCAACAACGCCAAGTAGCGGCACCGGTTACCAACGCACCGCCGGCCAAGCGTGCGTACACTGGTCCTCACCCGGCTTGCCCTACTTGTACCTATCACCACCCAGTGGGAATCGCCTGCAGATATTGTGTGCATTGCAACATGTACGACCACTTCACCGCTAGCTGCAGTACAGGTCCACGCCAAGCCCCAACTCCAGCACAAGGTCAAGCTCCTGCTCCTCAAGCTCTACTTTCCGCTCCTCCAGGCCAGTAAGTGGCTCCTGCACCCGCGATCCATGCTAGAGCTTGCTTTGCGTGTGGTGATCCCAACCACTTCGGGAACATGTGCCCGAATCGAGTGGTGAAGCAAGAGCCACAACAGCAGAAACCCCAGCAACAGCAGCCAGCAGCCCGAAGACGTACTTTCAACATTAATATCCGCCAAGCTCAAGCCGATAACAAAGTGGTCAATGGTACGCCCCTTGTGAATGGTATTTATGCTTCGTGTTTGTTTGATACTAGAGCCGATAACTGTTTTGTGTCGTTTGAATTCGAAAAGCTCCTTAATCGTAAGCGCGTCCATCTCCCCTCGACGTTCGATGTTGAAGTTTCCACCAGAAGAACCGTCACTGTCAATTATGTTCTTCGTGATTGTACTCTCGAACTCAACAATCACATCTTTCCTATCGACCTTATTCCGATGCAACTCGGTAGTTTCGACGTCATAGTAGGCATGAACTTTCTTCGAGAAAACCATGCTGAAGTTGTTTGCTTTGATAAGATGATTCGATTCTCGCTCGCTAATGGTGATCAACTTTGCGTGTATGGCGAAACTCCCTCGAAAGGTCTCATGCTCATGTCGTGTGTCCAGGCTAGCAAGTATCTCCGCAAGGAATACAGAGCTTTCTTGGCTAACATTGTAGTAGCGGAGAAAGAAAAGAAAGGGAATACTGGAGTGAAAGATGTCCCCATTGTTTGTGAATTCCCCAACGTCTTTCCTGATGAGTTACCCGGTTTACCACCAAGTCGTGATATCGACTTTCGAATCGACCTCATTCCGGGAGCAAATCCTATTGCTAGAGCTCCTTATCGACTCACCCCGTCCGAAATGCGCGAACTCTCGAGTCAGCTCCAGGAATTGCTTGATAAAGGCTTCATTCGCCCTAGAACCTCTCCTTGGGGCGCACCAGTCCTTTTCGTCAAAAAGAAGGACGGATCGTTCCGGATGTGCATCGACTACAGGGAATTGAATAAGCTGACCATCAAGAATCGCTATCCCCTGCCTCGAATCAATGACTTGTTTGATCAGTTGCAAGGTGCTATGTGTTTTTTGAAGATCGATCTACGCTCAGGCTATCACCAGTTACGCATTCAAGAGGAGGATATACCCAAAACCGCTTTTCGCACTCGTAACGGCCACTATGAGTTCGTTGTTATGCCTTTTGGTTTAACCAACGCACCCACGGTTTTCATGGATCTGATGAATCGTGTGTGTAAACCTTTTCTCGACCGCTTCATCATCGTGTTCATCAATGATATCCTGATCTATTCCAAGTTGAAAACCGAACACGCGCAACATCTACGTTTGGTTCTCGAGCTACTCTAGGGGAATCGACTCTATGCCAAGTTCTCCAAGTGTGAATTTTGGCTAGAGGAGGTCCAATTCCTCGGTCACATTGTCAATAGTCAAGGTATTCACGTCGACCCCGCGAAGATCGAAGCTGTTAAGAGTTGGGTTACACCTAAGAACCCGTCTGAAGTCCGTTCTTTTCTCGGACTAGCAGGCTATTATCGTTTATCGAAGGATTCTCTAAAATCGCTGTGCCGCTTACTTCTCTCACGCATAAAGACAAGCCTTTTGTTTGGGGAACTGTACAAGAGTCTGCCTTTCAAACTCTCAAGCATATGCTCTGCAACGCTCCCGTCCTTGCTTTACCCAACGGAAACGATGACTTCGTTGTCTATTGCGATGCCTCGAACCTTGGTATTGGTTGCGTTCTCATGCAACGGGACACGGTTATCGCCTACGCATCTCGACAGCTTAAGATCCACGAGAAGAACTATACCACCCACGACCTCGAGCTAGGCGCAGTTGTTTTCGCGTTGAAGATTTGGCGACACTACCTTTATGGTACTAAGTGTACGGTCTTCACCGACCATAGGAGCCTACAACACATCTTCAGCCAAAATGAACTGAATATGCGTCAACGCCGATGGGTAGAACTTCTCAACGTTTACGACTGTGAGATTCGTTATCACCCTGGCAAAGCAAATGTCCTTGCCGACGCTCTAAGCCGACGAAGCTATTTGCATAGCGTTCGTAATGTTCAAGCCCAACATCATCTCGAAACTCTCATCCGCGAAGCCCAACATGCTTGTTTCACCGAACGAACTTTGAAGAAGGAAAGGATTCTCAATGATGGAGCTCAGCTAGTGAATAAGTCGAATGGGATATTCCATTATCTGGACCGAATTTGGATCCCTAAGCGGACCGATTTATGACAGATTCAGATGGACGAAGCCCACAAGTCCCGATATTCTATTCATCTCGGTGCTGATAAAATGTACAAGAACCTTCGCTACAAGTACTGGTGGTCGGGCATGAAGAAAGATATCGCCCTCTATGTTTCGAAGTGCCTGACTTGCTCAAAAGTCAAGGCCGAGCATCAAAGACCCTCTGGCTTACTCGTCCAACCCGAGATCCCCATGTGGAAATCGAATAGTATAGCTATGGACTTCATAACAAAACTTCCGCGCACGCCATCAAGTCACGACAGCATTTGGGTTGTCGTTGACCGTTTGACTAAATCTGCTCATTTTCGGCCGATACAAGAAGACTACAAGGTAGAAAAATTAGCCCGAATCTACACCAATGAGATCATTTGTCGACATGGGACGCCTCGCGATATCATCTCTGACCGCGATGGTCGATTTATCTCGCGTCTTTGGGAAACGTTTCAATCTGCTCTCGGTACTACGCTTAATCTAAGTACCGCTTTCCATCCCCAAACTGACGGTCAGACTAAAATAACGATTCGTACCCTTGAAGACATGCTCTGTTCGTGTGTCACAGATTTCGGTGGTAATTGGGACGCATACTTACCTTTAGTCGAATTCTCGTACAATAGCAGTAATCATTCCAGCATTCAAATGGCACCGTTTGAGGCATTATATGGAAGAAAATGTCGATCGCCTATTGTATGGCACGAGATCGGAGACTCGCAAATAAGTGGTCCTGAGCTACTGGAAGAAACGACTGACAAAATACTCCAAATTCGAGACAATCTGCTGAAAGCTCAGAGTCGTCAGAAAAGTTACGCCGATAGACGACGCAAGCCCCTTAAATTTGACGTTGGCGACCGCGTACTCCTAAAGGTATCACCTTGGAAGGGTGTGGTCAGATTCGGCAAGAAAGGGAAACTCGCGCCTTGATATGCTGGACCCTTTAAGATTCTGGAAAGGAACGACAAAGTGGCCTACAGACTCGAACTACCGGAGGAACTTAGCAACGTCCACCCGACTTTCCATGTTTCGAACCTCAGAAAGTGTCTGGCGGAGCATGATTTACAAGTTCCACTGGAGGATCTACAAGTGGACGAAACATTACACTTCGTGGAGAAGCCTGTCGAGATCATGGACCGAGAAACCAAGCAGCTCAGGCGCTCACGAATCCCCATTGTGAAGGTCCGATGGGAAGGCAAACGAGGCGCAGAGTTCACTTGGGAACTCGAAAACGACATGAAGGCGAAGTACCCGCAGTTGTTTGTTACGGCTAAAGCCTAATTTCGGAACGAAATTCCCTTAAGTAGGGGAGGCTGTAACACACTGTGTTTCGAAAGTCAAAGTCAAAGTCAAGATTGAAGTCAAAGGAAGAAAAGATTGCTAACTGCGATCTGTCACTCCTTGCTCAACTACTGTTTTGACTTCTTCGGCTTGTAATCGAATCTTTACTTTATTTTGCTTTAGTTGTATTATGTGGAGTATCTGTGAATAATCGAGATTTAATCGATATTTCTCGCATGTTTTATCGCTCTATCGCTTATTGCATCGCAATCGCATTCGTAGCCCGAATTATTCGTTCTGGATATTTTTTTACGGGTGTGTGCTATTTATGTGTTACTTGTGCATGATTATTTATGTTTATGTTGTGGTGATTAATCGAAACGCAATCGCAACTCTATCGCAATTGAATCGCAAACGCTAAACACCAGTTAATTATCATGATTGTATGTTAGATATATTTATTGTTTAATACTAGTGCATCGCAACCTCGCTCGAAACGCATCGCAACGCTCAACACACGAATCAAAACGACGAAACTCAACACGACGGACACCTGGATCGAGTGGCCACCCGATCGAGTGGCCATCCGATCGGACAGCCATCCAATCGAGTCGCCATCCGATCGGTGACCAATCCGACCCTAAGCACTTCCTCTTTTGGAAACCCTATAAATACCCACCTGTCACATCATTTGTGATGTGACAGCACTCTCACTCGACCCAGCAGCACTCCAGCCTCCTTTCACTCGATTTCTCCCGATTCTTGTAAGTTTTCAACCTAAATCTTGTACTTCTATGATCTACATGCACTCCTTCATCTTTTTCACCTTTGAATCTTAACTTCTAACCGTGAAATCAACAGATTTGAGGTGTTCTAGGGTGATGTCATCATGGAGTTCTTATGAACTTCAAGTTTTGGCCTCATTCTACCAAGAACAACTCAGATCTGAAGGATTTCCACATGAATCAACAATGTTTTCGCATGGATCTACACATATTCATGGTTAAAAAGGATGGAAAGAAGGTTTTTTAACTTTCTTTCAACTCTTTTACACTCAATGCATTCAGAACCAATAGAATCGGAGCTCGTTCTGATCTTCTACTCTTTCTTAGTGATGTGTCGGCTCAAGATCTAAATTCTATCAACGAGACAACCGATCTCGAGTTAAACATCAACAACCGTCTCGAACCGTGAACTGACCAGACTAGGGTGATTCCTGTTCGATCGGGTCACTTGGGTCATGATGGGGTTTCTGTTGTTTAGCACGTTATCACACCGTCTCGATCAAAACTGCAAAACTTTCAAAACAATCAAGTGTCAAAGACGATCAGGTCATTGGGATGGATTGCCGTCCGATCGGATTGCCATCCGATCGGATAGCCACCCGATCGGCTTACACTTGGTTCCACACTTAAACTTTTATTTCAATTTTTCAAAAGTTCTGAACGTCGAACGGACAGCCGTCTGATCGGATTGCCATTCGATCGAGCGACCATCCGACCATGTAACGTTTGGACTTCAACACTCAAACAATTTTCATCATGTTCAATGACCAACGGGTTGCCACCCGATCGGGTTGCAATCCGATCTAGTGATAATCCAGCTGTGAACTTGTTCTCACTAAGTGTCCTACTAATCGGATCATCACCCGATCGGACCGTCGTTCGATCGATTAACCTGAAGGGTAGAGATACTTCTCTGTTTTCAAAATGCTACAACGAAAACTTCAAATCCATCATACACAAACACCTCCTTACCAAACGATGTCAATCCAATCGAATGATCATCCGATCGGATTACCATCCGACACTTGGTGCAAAGTACCGTTTATTGCACCGTTTTGCGCGCCGCTTATCGTTTATGCTATCGTTAACTGTTCAGGCTAATATCTCTCAGCGCTCCCTTCAATCCAAGAGAGTGTTTACTTGTTAAACACAATCTGTGAGTATACTCGATCCCTTTTTGCTTTACGTACTTTTGGGTGTTACATACGTTATCTATATTCAAATCACAATCGACACACAACGCAAACACTATTTATACGCTAACCGTTATTGCATGCTACATGTTATTCGATGAATGCTTGTATGTTATGTTAACACAGTGATTGTTTCCTAACACCTTAGTGACGATAGTACTAAAGTTTGGACTCAGCACCTGTCGTGGACATGGGTTGTTAAGGGCTTCTCTTGTTGCGCATTCTACAACTCGCAGTCATGTCTGTGCATATTTCTCTGTCGATAACCTACTTGCCTTCACTTTGTACATGTTACACGCTGGTTATGCGTAAACTATTTCGAACTCTATTACTATTATCAAACTTGTACACTCACCTTTACACCATGCGTATTGACCTTACTTTAACGTATGTAACAGGTGTTTGAGATGCTAGGATGTTGCATGCTATCATGGAATCGAGTAGGAAAGTAACAAAGACAATATTTATTTGAATCTGAGTTGTCGGAACATGTTTTGTTTTGAGAATATCTATGTCTGTAATAATTAGATTACTTAATGGGTTATGGTATGGGACATAATATTAACTATTTGGTAATTTAGTCGTTATGGAATTTCTCTTGACAATCTGTTTCGCTCAGTGCCGTGCCCCGATGTTTCCGTCATCAGTTGGGGTGTGACATCCATTGCGTCTTCAAACATGGCATTGGAAAAACGGGAAGTAATGGCCTGAACATAATCTTCCCATGGAAATTCAGCCACAGTAACACCCCTTGTTTTCATAAACGATTGATGCCACTCGATCGCATCTCCCTCGAGATGTATGGCCGCGTGCCTGAGTTTCAGATTGTCGGGGGTCTCATCGATGTTGAAGAAGTACTCACAACAATAGATCCACCCTTCAACATTCTCACCATTGAACCGAGGGAACTCGACTTTCCCGATCCGCATCGGCCGGTTACCGAAACGTTCATCCCCTTCAATCTTCTTTCCGGAACCAGAAGCGTCGATTGTTATGGCCTTGTTCTCGTTCAGCGCCTTTAGAATCTGTTTTTGCTGGCTCATCATAGTCGCTAACGTTGCTTGGAGTTCGGATATGGCCTTGTCATGATCCTTGATTGCTTTGTCGACCTCTTGGTTCCCGGTGTTCGTCATGATGATTGAAATTTTCCGATAAGGATCGACTGGAATGCTCTGATACCCTTAATAGGGTTAAAACCTTGGGGAAGAAGAAAACTAGGAGATCGAAAGATATTTGACTCAAATTCTGGATGATTTCCATTCCATACATAAACCAAATAAATAAACAAGACACTTACACAAGACACCCCCAAACTAAACCAAAATAACATACTAATCCCTTGACTTAACAATAGTAATAAAACTAAAATATAAAATAAATAAGATACGTAACATACGCTCGCGAAGACCGTTTTGGGCAGCCTCCCATCTTACGTTTTGGGAGTTTTTAGAGCCCCTAAAGCTGTGTTGAAGACAATTGAAGGTATCCGGCGTGCGTTCATGTGGGGTCAAGTGGGAAATCACAGCAAGATGTGCTGGATTCGGTGGGGTAAAATGGTTAAGCCGAAAAGACAATGGTGGCTCGGGTTAGGGGGTTTGAAGACTTCAACTTAGCCATGTTGGCTAAGTGGTGGTGGCGGTTTCGGGACGATTCAAGCCAGCTTTGGGTGAAAGTTTTCCAGGCTATTCACGGGTCAAACATTGACTCCAAATTAATTCCGGTCGATAAACCTATCACAGGTTGGTGGAAAGATATTGGTTATGTGGATGGTATTATCGGCAAATGGGGGATTTGTATCAGAGACAAGTTAAGAGTGGTGGTGGGAAATGGCGAATCCACTAGATTTTGGCTGGATGACTGGATGGGTCATGGGTTGTTAAAAAAAGTGTACCTAAATGTCTTCAAGTTGGCGGTGAATAAGGGGGCAAAGATTATCGACTGCTTAGAACAAGGGGGGGGCAGGTTCAGTGGAGGTGGGGCTGGTTAAAGCACCCAAGCTCAGACGCGGATTGGGCTCAATTGGGTGGGATTATGCGTCTGTTGCAGCAAGTCAGCCTCCTTGGAGGCAAAGACTGATGGGTTTGGATCAATGATGCAGGCGAAAGGTTCTCGACTAAAAGTATCTGTCATGAATTGGCTCTGAAGGCATCTGTGGATAGTGATCTGGGGTCTTTCAGATGGAACTCTTGGGCTCCTCTAAAGGTGAACTACTTGGCTTGGAGGGCTGACCTTAATAAGCTCGCGGCTAAGACACTTTTGGTCAAGAAAGGGATCTATGTCCAAGACGTTATTTGCAGCAGATGCGGGATAAAAGAGGAGTGGTGCAGTCATATTTTTGTGACCTGTTTCTGGGCTAGGGGTGTGTGGTGGCACGTGTTTAGATGGATGAGAATTCCGATCCTTACCGACTTCGATTCCGTAGGGAAGATTTTGAAACATGTGCAGGACCAGGTTGGATCTAAACGGTGGAAAAAAGCATCTCATATGGTAGTGCTCCGCGGTATTTGGCGGCTTTGGGTGTTCAGGAATGAAAAGGAGTTCAAAAATAAGATGATACCTGTGCAAAATTTGGTGGAGCTTATCAAGGAGGAGATTTTCTTTTGGGCTAAACATAGAGCAAAGGCTGCTCATTTAGAGTGGGAAAGTTGGCTGGAATTTGATATTTCTGTAATGTTGTAACCTTTCTTTTCAGAACCGTTTTGTATCGCTTTTCAGCCGCTGGCAGGCGGCTATATTTATATATAGTTTGTCGTTGTTCGAATAAAAGAGATGAGGTTTAAGACACCAAGTTTGGATTTCAAAGATTCAAAGAAGAACAATTTATCAATATGGTTTTATGCATATCATTATGAACTTAAATTTGAGAAAGTCGGTGATTGCAGCCTTATAACACAAACCTTATAAATTGTTTTTAGAAAGTTTGGCTTGTGTTGAAATGGGTCAATTTAAAAAAATATTAATCTAGTTCAGGTTGAAATGGGTTTTAAGGAAGCTATGCTTGGGTTGAAACGAGTTGTTTCAGAAAAAGTATTTGAAAATGAGTTCACCTGCCATATTTGTTTTCATGGCGCGTAGTGTTTTACTTGCTTTGATTTCCTTCTTGTAGATAAACAACTTTGGGACTGCGTTTTCGAAATCTACTACAGAGTATACCATTGATGAATATGCCATGTTCATTGCTACTAATTTGGAATCTTCATACCATATGGGTCAACTTGCCCATCCTCTTTTAATTTAAAGACTTCTGGAGTTGGAAGTATTGTGTTCATTTCCTCTGTTGTGGGTCTGGTTAATAATATATGTGTTAGATCGATTTACAGCGCCAGTAACGGTATCACTGGATAATACTTTTATGCTATATGATGCATCAAAAAAGAGATGTAATGCTTGTTACTATGAGGTATTGTTTTAACAGTTTATTTTAACACCAAAAGTATTTGCAGAAATCACTATTTCAATATTTTCCACATATGTTAGTGACTCAATTTGATTGCGTAAAACATTTGGCTTGAATAAGAGAGGGCTTCATTCAAGAATATTCCAATTTTCCTCTTAACAGTAATATGTTGTGAATTCGCTAGAGTTTAGCCGCGCTAAAGTTCTCTGTCGGAACCAGTGTTAGAAGAGCCCCAACATGGTGAAGGTCCAACAGATGGACCAATACAACTAAAAGTCAGCCTATCAACAGAAAACATGCATCTACCCTGCTAATAGATCTGGATCAGGACTGTTTACTGCCAGTTTAAGCATTTGACATGAACATTCAACTACTCGTGACAAAAACTTGAACCACTAGTACGTCTACCGCCTCTGCCACATATTGACCAAAATCTATCCACCACTGTGTATTTGAAATGGATAAAAAAAGCATATAATAGCGGAAAAAGGAAGTATTGCCAAAGGGCTTGTAACCTGGTAGTACCAAGGAGTGCAGTAAGGTGTTGTCTCCCAAGTGGTCAGGGTTTCAGCCCTTGGTGAAAACTGGTGTAGAATTTGGTAGGTGTAGTGGATTTGTGAGTTTGCCATTTTAAAAGAAAAAAAAAGGAGTATCAGAACCAAA
This sequence comes from Helianthus tuberosus, assembly GCA_030545235.1. Classification (NCBI taxonomy): domain Eukaryota; kingdom Viridiplantae; phylum Streptophyta; class Magnoliopsida; order Asterales; family Asteraceae; genus Helianthus; species Helianthus tuberosus. Next base: position 78,015,984 of record CM060408.1, read on the forward strand.
CTACTATCAAGGTCCAATTTTCTAGTATAAATAGTGCTTGCAATAACAAAAAAAGATATCACTATGTGTACAATTGCTCATTGAAATATATAAACAAACAACTCATAATATTCGTTTAATCTTTGGTTTCAAGAGATACAATCCCCAAGCTTTATTCTCATGCTTTCAGTATTATTAATACTGCATGATTGAATTATTCAAACAAGTGAATTAGTAATAGATATGTTGGTGAGGACAATATTGCCTTTGACAGATATGAATCTTATACAAACTATAATCAGAAATTCACGTACTACTCCGAAGCTTATTTAAATCGTTTTTTGGATTTGCTGCAGTTATTTGATTGCATACTTAACTAAGCCCGGGAGATGTGTATTCATATAGTAGTCTTTCCAGTTAATTGAACTCGGATTAAAGAAGAATACTTGTGCCTCATCATCGGCATTTTCTTTGTAAATGTTTAGCAGGTTCTTGAGGTTGGAATCATCATAGCTGTAGAAGGTATAATGTAGTCCTTATGATCATTAACAAAAAGAAAAAAAAAACTTTTGGTTTCTATATACATGAGAATATAACATACGTACATTGCTTTCGATAAAGCGTAATGTTTGAAAAGATCTGAAAATAGAGTTCCAACTGTAGCTTTCGGCTGAAATCCGTGTATAAACCATCAAGAGCATGACAAAGTACTATGTTGGCTATTTTCAATGCCTGGTCTCACGGGTGTGTTAATCCATTAGTGTGATATATATATATAGAGGAAAAGTGTGCCATTAGTGTGTGTATATATATTAATATATATAGGGAAGTGCAAAACACAATATCACTTAACTTATAATGCGTACGAGATGAAATTATAACTGCGAAATTAGGCTTATAACCTGCGTGATTATGTTTTCATCCCATTCGTGATTTCTGATTTTGTACATACGTGATTATGTTCATGCATGGTTATGGTTTTCAACATGCGTGATTTATGGTTTTTCAACATGCGTGATTAGGTTTTTAAGTTTTATAATGTGCGTAATTTCATCTCGTACGTATCGTATATTAAGGAAGACTAAGTTCTCTAAGTTCTCACAACTCGAAAGGGTTTCCCTTGATCTTAATCATATATATTTATATATTAAGAAATGATTTTAAAGTATACAACAAACCTTTAAGGGAAGTTTGTAGTGAATTGCAATATATTTCTGAAAGCTTGTTTCGGAAGTCAACAATTTGAAATCGCGAGCCTTAATGGACCCGTCCTTGCTTATGTGTGGATGTTTAGTGAAGTACTCAACCGACCAGTCTACAATCTGATGTAATTTAACTGGGTTTGAAGCAGAAGAAGTCCCATGATAAATGATCCCTGAATTGGGGTGATTTACATGAGCTGCCATTGCGACAATCATAGCATTCACCACCATGTCTACTGGTACCTACATCCCCGAATTCAAATAAGTAAATGTTGCTGAGAATTTATGTTAAAGCACATCAAGTGGACAAACTCACTATATCCATTATACAATCTGGATCTCCTCGCAAGCATGTAGCCGTTCCTTTTATGTAACCAGCAAATACAGTATCGAAGGTTCTGTAGACGAAAACCACTTATTTAGTTAGCAAATGACCCACCAGGGGTAAATTGGTTAAGTTGGTTTTGGTATATATATTACCTGATATTTTCGATCCATCCGGGAAAGGGTTCTTTGTAGGTGCTGGTGACCATGGAAGGGCGTAGTATGACTAAGGGCACATCCTTCCTCAACTCTCCAAGCAATATCTCCCCCATTGCTTTTGTAAATACATATGTATTTGGCCATCCATGATGCTTAGCCCTTCCCGTTAATCAATACAAACAACTCATTATATATCCCAAACAAGTTGAGTATGCTAAAAAGATTTCAAAAACCTATGCAATCTAATAATGAAAAGATTGTATGAGGGACAAGTAATGAGAAGAAAGTAGAGAGAAGAGGGAACCTATGGATACCCAAATCCTTCATGAAAGATGCAATCTCTTTATTCGTAGCCTTTATAGTCGTCAGTTGCTTCAAATTCTCCTCTATCAGTTCTTTCTCTTTGTTAATGTCCACTTTAGCTTTCCCATTGATGGAGTCACCGGATTTAAATTGCTTTTCCAATATAAGCCCATAGTTTTCACTGGAGACATAAGCTGAAAGGCACCATCTTAGTTGACATTTCATTATGTTCCAAATGTATGACACAAATTTTGTTCAATTACATGCATGGTGGAGCTCTTAAATGTCCCGTTTTAGTTTTAAAACTTTATCTTGAAAGCAACCAAAAAATAGTATCCCACCATTTTCTATATCACATTTAATCGTAGTAATTTTAAAAATTAATTATGAACTTGGGACTAATACATTTTCAAATTCCATCACTTGTGCTAGGGCTGGCATATCGTGTCAACCCGACCTGTTAAGACTCGAACACGACAAGACACGAACCCGAAATAGGTAAACACGAACACGACATAAAATCTTATCGCGTCAAAATTTTCAAACACGAACCTGATAATAAACAGGTTACACGAAACGACATGTTAAGACACGAAAAATTTACAAACGTATCATACAACCTGTTAAGACACGAACACGACATGTTACTACATGTTTGATATTTTGACATTAACAGGTCTTACAGGTATTGTATAGTGGTCTTAAGTCTTAACAGGTCATATCGTGTCTGACATGACCTGTTAAGACGCGAACACAACCTGTTAAGATACGAACACGATAAGGCACCAACACGAAATAGGTAAACATGAACACGACACGAAATTAAACAGGTCTTATCGTGTCGACCTGTTATAGACATGAAACCTTTTAAGGTTAAACACGAAACCTGTTAACTTTGTGTAGGTTCGTGCCGTGTTATCGTGTTCGTATCAGAATTGCCAGCCCTAAGTGCCTTTGTTACTATTAATTAAATCTGATTTTTTACTAATCATAGGGGTGTTATTACACAAGCACAAAACAACTAATATATACTAGATTTGAGATTCTTTTAAAAAAATAGCATGGGAGTTGGGAGTTCTCATGGTTCTCTCAACTCGGATGGTTCTCAAATGATCTTGGTCATATATATATGAGCTTGGTTTTAAAATGCACACCTCACATGATGCGGTGGGGAGATTGCGTCGCACGATGCGACTTCATGATGCACGTGATGTGGTCTGAGAAAGTCTAATTATCAATTGAGCAATGGGTTTGAGTATTTGAACAAATCTGACTAGATATGATTAGAATATCTTATAGTTTAGCATTTAAAATTTATCCATAAATCTTTATTAGGTATTTTAATAACGAAACCTTGAAAAGTGTTTGTGTGATTTGTGCATCACGCATCGGCTTTTGGAATCAAATTGAATCAAATCGTCACACGCTTTTTTAAAACCATGTAGAGAGGGGGAAGGTTGATTACTCCATTTTTAGGATCACTCTCTCTCACTTGAAAACCTTAATATGACATGAAACTTTGGCATCATGTGCATTCTAAACACTGGATCATCCTTTGTGTTTTGATCATTGGTATTTAAGTACGTATAAGCAAAAACATAAGCTAAGATAGAATGAATCAATGATCCAAACTTACACATCATATAACAAACCTGTAGATATATGGAGAAACACCTTCATGTTAATGCACTTCAAGACAAAGTTAGAAACATGTTTTGCTCCAAACGTGTTGATATTGAGGGCCAGATCATATCTACAATAAGCAAACGAAAGGGTTTAAACCGACATTGGGATATTACTTTAATAATATCATGGGTAGCTCAAGGATGACAATTTAATATTTCAGGTGACATTGTAGGTCTCAAAACAACTGCTAATAACATAATCCTATATACAAACACTTGTAAACATAGTTAAAGTTTATGAATGTTGTTAAGTACATGGACGGGTGTGTTATTTTCTCTGTCTCATACTGTTTCCAAGTTTCCTAATGGGAAGTGAAAGAAGGTCGAAAGAAAGTATAAAATATGTGTACAAAGTTTTATTAATGGAAGGAAAGTGAAAAGAAGTGGGAGGAAGATGTGAAATAAGGGAAGTGAAAGAAGGTCGAAAGAATGTATAAAATATGTGTGTTACAAAGTTTTATTAACAAAAGGAAAGTAAAAAGAAGTGGGAGGAAGATGTGAAATAAAAATCTTCCCTTATAACTTTTCTTTCAAAATGGAAGCAAGTGAAAGGAAGATAAATATAAAGTTTTACTATTTTAACACCCACATAACCTATCATAAAACCCAATGAGGGTATAGTGGTAAAATTGTACCTTTATTTCCTCTTTCTTTCAACTCTAGAAAACCATAAAATCTTTACTTTTTTTTTCTTCGAGAAACTCGTATCTTTCTCTTTCTATTTTCCTTCCTTTGTTTTATCTCTTACATTTACTTTTTGTTTTTTTTTCCTTTAGTAAACTAAGAACAAATCGTTAAAGTACCTTAAAATTAATATATATCAACACACAACTACACATATACATTGGGAGAGGTTTGTCAAAAAACCACAAAAAAGTTGGGAACCACTAGTTTCGAATGTAAAAAAACTCATTAAAAATCATTTGTGCATAAGTTTTTTTTTTCGGAGCTTTTGCATATAAACATCAAATAGAAAATATATTTTTGTAAACAAAAATCACCTTTTTAAACTGTTTTTTCTGTTTTTTAATATTATTAAATTTATTTATATTAAAATGGCTGCTACATGTGTTTTTTTATGAAAAATACATATTTTACATGTAAATGAAAATGATTTTCTTTTATTTGTATTTTTAAATGTCTTACCCATGGTTCCCGGTTCCCCACTATTTTGTGGTTTCATAATTAATTCACCACTACACACACGGTCGAGATATTGAGAAGAAAATTTAATGCGAGAATAGAAAGAACAAATATTAGCCATTGATGAAAAGCAATCAATAGATATGATAAAATAGAAAGAAAAAAAAAACCCTAACGTTAGTTACTTTAAGGATATAATAATCAAATTCTCGGTGGTGTATGACTTTAATGTCAAATAAATAAAAGAAGTGACTTTTTCTTAGTCAAGGTGTCCCCTAATGTTTCTCCTTCAATATTCAACTTTCCACTAATATCTCTCTTCTTAAATCAAACCAAATATATACTTTTTCAAATTCGATGAAATTTATGCAACGCAAATTATTTTAACAAAGTTTGTTGTTCATATGTAGGATTGTACTATATTTTTTACGTAGTTTTTAAATCATATGAAATATTGTTACGTGTTGGGGTATAGGTTGAAGTATAATTGTGTAGGTATAATCATATGGAATGATGTTATGTATAGGTGTGTAGTTATGTAATTGTCTAAGTATAATGATGTCGTAGCCTATACAAAAATCATGAGACTTTAAAATTTAGCAAATCTAGATTCAAATTAAGAACCAAAATGGAGAAAAACTCAATTATCTCTTTTTATGGGGTGTAACGAAGAGAAAAAAGGGATGGCATTGTTGTGATTCGACAACCGGGATGAGTTATGTTACAAGGCATGTTGTGTTCGATGAAAATTCGTCATGTTGGTTTAGTAAAAAAGAAGTTTAACCAGATTCTATATAGCAACGTGAAGATCTCGAAACAACTACGTTAGCCTTGGGTTTTGATTACAAAACCGACCTAATTAATGAAGTTGACTGAACTAGGTCTGAGTTCAAGCACATGTCACAACTCAACTCAAATCAAAACCCAAGGCAAACAGGAACTCATGAAGTATAAATTGGAACCTAGGAATAAGATTTTGAGAAGGTTGAATGGATTTGAGCCATGAAGTCTGAAACCAAATCCTTACATAGAATGTAACATTGGAACTTGTCCCAAAACCAACCGGTGTGAAGGCTGTAAGTAACAAATGGGTGTTTAAACTAAATAGAAAACCCGATGGGACGGAAGACTAGTAGCTCATGGTTTCTCTTAGCAAGTTGGAATAGACTATGATGAAACCTCTAGTCCAGTGGCTAAGCTAAATACGGTATGTGTCACTCTCGCCATTGCAACGTGGAAGTCTTAGAACCTTTGGCAAATGGATGTTAGTAACGCTAGTATGTACAGAGACTTGGATCATGCAATTCACATGGAATTGATAAGGGATTCGAAAGCAAAGAACATCCCAATTATGGGGTAAACTAAAGAAAGCCTTGTACGGGCTGAAGCAGTTACCTAGGGCATGGTTCGGGATGATAAGCGAATTCTTACAGCATAATGGTTTTAATATGGTGTCAACCAATGCTAGTTTGTTTGTTAAGACCCTAAGAAATAAGGTTGTGATTGTCCTTGTTTATGTGGACGATTTAATTACAATTCGAGATTGTGAAGAAGTAGTCAACCAGTTAGAAGAGAAGTTGTGTGCGCAGTTTAGTATGAAATATCTTGGGAAACTAAGTCACTTTCTCGGATTGGAAGTTCATCACAACGATGAGCTAGTTCTTCATTAGAAACGGTATTATTATAACTTATTAGTCAAGTTTGGTATGTTGGACTGCAAGTCATTGAACATTTCTTTAGATACAACTGAGAAATTGTGTGTGGGTAAAGGAAGGCACCTAGAAAATGCCACCAAGTATCGGATAATAGTAGGTAGTCTAATCTACCTTACCATGACAAGACCTGATTTAACCTTTGTTATAGGCATATAGAGCCGATAATCGGTATATGCAGTATCCGCAAAAACCACACATCTAAGCAATCAGGCTGCATTCTATGGTATGTGAAAACAACCTTGAATTATGGTATTAAGTTCAAGAAAAATTCAAAGCTGGAACTTGCCGAGTATAGTGATGTAGGTTATGTTGCCGATTTTGGATACAAGGAGGTCCACAACCGATTTCGTGATCACGTTAGGAGGTTGTGCTATCATTTGGTGTAGCAAACGAAAAACTATGGTGTCATTATCTGTCTACTACTGAAGCAGAGTACCTAACAGTTGTGATAGCTACTCAAGAGTTAATATGGCTACGATTACTTATGAATGATTGGAACCAAGAGTTTGAAGATGAGGTAACTTTGTTTTGTGATAGCATGTCTTCCATCAAACTAGCAGACAATCCAACCTTTGATGCCAGAACAAAACACATTGAGGTGCATTACTACTTTGTATACCTTTGATGCCAGAACAAAACACATTGAGGTGCATTACCACTTTGTGTAGGACAGAGTGTGCAAAAAGAAGTCAATCTGAAGTATATAAGTAACCAAGACCAAACAGCGGATATGTTTTCTAAAAGCTTGCTAGGACAGAAGTGTTAGTGCATTTTGGGATGTCTGTTGTTGTTTGAATAACCTAGATTTGAAGCGTGTGTTGAATAGTGTGTTTGTAAGCAAATGATTAGGCTAATTGTTTACATTGTAAACAATTAGGCTTAATGTTTAAAGTGATTAGCCTTAACGTTTGGCCATCACTATAAATAGCCTAATCATTTGCATTTTTTATCAAGCTTATAGTCAGATCTTTCTAGAGACGGTGTCTAAGTTTGGGGAGGAGATCACAAGGGGTGATCTCTTAAAGTGTATTGTATACTCTTTTGGTATGAATTAAATTTGTGTGAGTTCATTCGTTAATGTTTATCAACCGATTTTTTTTATCTTATCAAATTCAATCAATTCGATCTGAATCATGGACTTACACGAATCTAGTTGATTTTTGCAAAAACATAGAAGTTGATGTTGATAGGGGGTGATAAAGTTAGGACATCAAAGGGTGATACGATTGATCTCAAATGGGTGGAGTTTTATTAAAATTATAAGTTGATTATGATTGCATTTCCAAGTTTAAATGTTTTCTTGTCCTGCAAGTAGTTTACCTATATAAAGGGTGGTAGGTTTATTTGTTTTTAATTCATTGTAATTCTCCTTTGATTAACAGAAAAGAGTTGAACAAGTTGTTCAAGTGTTCTTTGTGTGATATCCGATTGTTTGATTTTAGTTGACTTTTAATATGCAAATCAGGTTAGAAGCTTCCGGAGATGGCAGTGTGTAACACCCCGAAAACAGGTTTGGTAATCAAACCACGTTAATATTTATGAACGGGTAAAATACCGTTAGTGGTAAAATTAACCCGGTAAATATTAGGATTTAAATAATTAAACCTAATATTAAATAAAAAGAGAATAAAAGTTTTGAGAAAAAAAAACAAAGCTTATGACAGGCCGACTTAGCGGGACTTAAATAAGACGGGTTATAACTCCCGGAACCCAATAAGTTAACTAGGAATAATAATAACCTAGTTAGAAGAGAAGTCTTGTAGTGACATACTAGTGGGTTAAAACACTTAAAATAAAAACCTGATAATAGATGGGGGACCAAAGTTGTAAAGTGTGAAACTTAACTAATTAAAAAAATATAACACACCAAACACACACCTAAGTGTGTGTCTGGTTTGTACAAATCGCAGGGGGGCGACCAAGAAACCCTCACCAAACCCTAATTCTCAAAAATCTCACAAATTGAAGGCTCAATTTTGTCCCAATACGAAATCCGAGCTTAGATTGGTGATCTCCACTGTAAGGGGGACATAAGGTATGTGAATTTTATAGGAAATCTCTATTTTGAATTTCTGGATGAACATAGAGAACTAAAAAATTGTTGATGCATGAGTGTTATATTGATGGAATAGGAACAATATTGTGTCTAGGAGTGAACCCTAGACAATTATCTGTTGTAATCATGCTTAATTCTTGTAAATCATAATCACCATTAATGGTGATAAGTGGGTTTTGTAGAAACATGTTAAACACTAGGATTTTGATAGATATTCTAGTGTAATTTGAGTTCCATGAAGTAAATTCAGATTTGTTGATGCTAAATTCGTGTATGTGATGTTTTTAGGGTTTTGATTGCTAAAAATAGTGTTATAATGTCATAAACATGCTTTAATTGAAAGCTGAATTCAAACAGCTTCTGATCAGAATTTACAGCCGATTTGTATTGGCTGTAACGTGGACAAAACGTGACAAAAACATGTGTTTCTTGAGTCTAAAATGTAATTCCAGGAAATATCTTTAAAACCCCACTGGAATTTCATTTTTCGACGAAAATTGAGTGTTTTATGAATTTTTCGGTATCGAAGGTTCCGGCTGCGTTTTCTGGAAGAATTTGCAGCCCATTATGAATGTCATAACTCAATTTAAGGATTGATTTATGATCTCAAATTTTTACTGTAGGTAGCTTCAGGTAATTCCAAAAATCTCCAACTGGAACTTCGTCAATCGGATAAACGAGGAATTTTAAATGAATTTTTTTTGTAAGCTGCAGTCAGAAGTGACGAATCTGATTGCAGCTTAGTAACTGAATTTTTACGAATTTTTGGTAAAGTGTTAGATCTTGAAATTTTAACACAAGGCCTAACCCTCCGAGAGGTACGTCACATAAAAAAATCATAATTTTTGAAGACTTGTAAACAGGTTAAACAGGTCACCAAAAACAGCATATTTTTAGTGATATGAACTTGCCTAATTGATGTTAATCTTGGCTAAATGACAAGTTATAAACTAGTTGTAAATGTGTAAAAATTATGTCCACTAGGTGTTTGTTAAAATGCCTAAGTGAAGTAGCGGATCTGTAAGAAGAATTTGATTTGATTAGGTATCCATAGGAATGCCTAATAACATGATGAAGAAAGAATAATGTGACGTTGATAATCAAGAGCTAAGATAACTTAGTATTAAAAATAGCATGAACTCAGATTACTTATTAGTTAAAATGGTGGCCTAAGAATAGTGCTATCGAGTAAAGGGCGGGACGTCAACATGAGTTTGTCAAATTAGTTGCTCAATTTCATATGCTATACCGACCTATGATAGAGTTCGGTAAGAAAAGTCGTATAAAAGTTCATAAGGCGTAAAGGTTATGATCTAGAACGACTAACCTAACTACCTTGTGAATACTATATGATAGTTTGACGCTTGACGAGTTAGGCGGCGGCTTGGGAAAAGAAGCAGGTCAAACGACTTGAATACGCGAAGAAAGGGCGAAATCGGACGAAAGGTAAGTAAAGCTTACACCCTTTTTGTAGGATATGTATTTAATTATAAGTTATAAATACAACCAAGGTTATATTCGAAATATGGTTCCGACACGAAAAGATACGGGTCGGAACATATCAAAAGACGAAAACCATGTTAAATGGTAAAAAGGGTCGAAATGGTAATTTGGTCATGTGATGAAATAAATAAAATAAGCTTTCGAATGGCTACTTTATAAGTAAGCCTAAACAAATTAAAAAGAGAAAACGGTGATTTAGTCACGTATAAATGGATAAAATTCGAAATATAAAACGACACCAAGTGGCATACGCCATGTTGAGTCAAACGTGTAAGAAACGGATTTAAGAGACATAACTAAATGGTGAAGAATCCGAAATGAATTACTTTACGAAATGGTAAATAAATACCATTTATATATAAGCGCAAAATGTTTGGTCGTTTGGACCAAACGGGTCAAATGGTAATGCTAATACCATTTGACATATAATGACTAATAAGTGTTTGTCGAGTCTTATGCTCGCAGGATAAAATGGCTTGTGTATTAGCGATGCTATGAATTAGCAAATTATTGAGACAAAGTATTAAAACGGGTCAAAACGTCGACCCGAGCCAGGTACGCATAAATAAGATTGTAAATAGACGAGCGATTTTGGTCAAGTACCTATTGAAAGTCCTTTGTCGTTAAACGAGGGACTAAAATTGACCAAAACGCGGTCAATGGGTAAATCGGGCAAACGACCCATATGGGTTGTTTAGGAACTTGCATTTTGCTTTGGAAATCATTATACATGAATACAAGTTATAGGCATAGACATTCGTGGATTAAATGCCTAAAATGGGTCGGTTTCGTTAAATGACTAACCGAAGGGTAAATTTGGGTTAATAAGTTAGGTATGCTAAAAATACCACAAAAGTAGTTGTGGTGGAATATAAGCATATATTTTAGGTGTGGAATAACGAAGTGTGAAAAGAAAAGAGATAGTTTAGACTAGATAGCTTAAATCCTCTAAACGGGTCAAAAGTCTTAGTAATTCGATTTCATGCCGAGAGCTTGAAATCCCATATTTTATAAGCTCGGGTGTAGGGTTATAACTCCATATGACGGAAAATTAAATTGCGGATGAGTAGGAAAAAGAATCGCGTAAAACAGACATCTTGATCAAAAGTTATGAAACTTTAAAGTTAGAATTCCGATTGAAAATCAGAGCTGGGCAAATGCAGCATCTAGCTGCAACATTCTGGAAAAAGGGAGGCATCGCACCGCGCGACAGGGTGGGCCTTAGGCCGTCGCGCGACGTGACGGGGTGCCAGTTGCGCGAAAATCGTTTGTTTAATCTGTTATGCACTGCGAACCCATTTAAATACGTTTTAAGCTACGTATAACTAATCTAACTCATGTTTTATGAGTTGCAGGTAAAATCATAGTACCGGGGGATGATCAAGTTCAACAAAGAACCGAACACATTCAAGATACAAGCTTCCGCACGGCGTTTCGTTGTTATTTTAAACGACGAACTTATTTATATTACGTTGTAAACTTTTAAGTTGTAAAAGTTTGAAATTACTTGTATTTTCTAAGGATCCTTAATCGTAATTACATGTTTATTTTCGTTATATATACGAAAACTTTTAAAATAATAACAAGGGTGTTACACAGTGACACTTGCTGAGTCTACATGATGAGAATGTAGCATCCCGTATTATCCTATTATGTTTTTGTTTTGAGACATTTAGACTTTGGTTGTATTTGATCACTCGAATATATTGCGATTGTATGAATTTTCACTGCAGATGCTTTGATTTATTAGTTTAAGATTTATTTTTTAAAGAGTAAATCCAGCAAATGAGACCCTCGGGTTATGGGAGTTGAACTTCTCCACCCCATCAACCGGCAACCAAAGATCTATGACCTCCAACATAAGTTTATATCTTCTTCTTTTCGTTCGTCAGATTATTTGTTCTTCATTTTGTGCCAATTATTCATTCATTGTGATTCAGGTTCCTAGCTAGCAAGCATCCAATACTCACGATATTATTTGAGGAATTTGGTTACTTAGATTGAGGAACATGGTCTTCCGGCATAGAAATTGGTCGACGAACATGTACTGAGGTCAAGGAACTAGCTCCGGTTAATCGGTTCAGGTTATAAGTACCAAACCATCTTTGAATATGTTTTAACTATTGAGATAATATGTTGTCCGCATAGAGTCCGACTGTTGTAGTGATATATGGTAACAATTATAGAAGCAAAAAAGCTAAAAAACACCAATGCTAGTTAGTAGTTATGTATTTTAAAACTATCGGGTTCATAATTTTAGTATACACAAGACCCATGGATGTGATGCAAAGAATCCATAAAAGTATTGTGTGTCCATTAAGCAACCCAATAGAAAGCTAATTATCACTTAATTATTCACATGAAAATTCAGATTAATATCTTCTTGTTTGATTAATGTATAAATGCTGATTGATACCATTAGGATGAACTTCCTTATGTAATTATGCTTATTTCAAATCACATATAGTTTTTTAGTTCACATGTTCACTAACATTTACAAAGTGTTTATAAAGATTTAAAGTATTAAATTGAAGATGGGTAAGTGTTCAAAGTTATGAGTGCAGTGACTTTAAATAACAAGTCACGAGATGGAGCTGATCCATAGCTGGACCCATTACCATTACTGTCTAAAGCTGGTCTATCATCATCACCAGATGCCGCAAAAAATAATGTGTTTAAAGCTGGTAAGTGGTATTTGAGTTTGGCATTTGACTTATATGTGTTTGAGAATAAAAGATGCATGTCTTTTTAACTTTCCTTTTATAAAATAAAGTAAGTTTTTGTTTTGGATTAATGGGATAATAGAGTACGTTTAAACTAAATAGTCATTACCCCACTTTAATTATCAAATTTTGGTATGGTTTAGTGTTACATATCAAATCTCTCTGACCGGCCGGCTCCTGCTTTGCTCGACGATGAAGAAGTAACTGGCTAGTTAGCGGGGTTTAATCGAATCACTTATTGGTAGTGATTCTGGATATAACCTTTCTCCTTAGTTGGTGTTCGGATTCATCCATTCGCGGCTGGGGTGGTAGGCAACGGTCGCTTCGTCTTCTTTTCTTTTTCTTCTTGGTCCATGGCAGCAAGAGTAACAAAGTTTTATGTGGCCAACATCCCTGACGGATGCAGACCGTGGGATCTGGCCTCGTTTCTCGGAAACTACGGAGAGATTGCTGGTTCTTTCATTTCAAGAAAGGGAAGCAAAGAAGGGTTAAAGTTTGGGTTTGTCAGTTTTAAGGGGATTAAGGACTGGAAAGAGATGGAAAGGAACTTGCAGGGCCTTAAACTGGGGGGTTTTAAACTCAAGATTAATCGAGCTAGATACGCCAAGGAAAACGAAGAGGTGGAGAACAATCGGAATGCTCCAGTTGCTAACCAGTTTGTTACTCGGAAGGACGATAAGGAAAAGGAGCATACCCGGAAGGAGGCTTTCATTAGGAACGGATGCTCTTATTTTTCCGCACTCATGAACAATGCCGGAGAACCTTTAAGATCGGATGGTCATGAGTTGAATAATGAAAAGACGGTGGAAGTTCATGGTGAAACGAGCGCGTTCTTCGACCTGCATGGAAGAGCGGTGGTGGGTAGAGTCAAAGATTTAGGGAAGTTGATTAACATGAAGGACATCTTAAGATCGACAGTTTCCAGTGTCTTTAAGTTATACTATTTGGGGGGTTTGAATTTGATGATTGCATTCGAAGACGAGATCGATGCGTCTGATTTCATCCTCAACATAAACCTCTGGAAGGAATGGTTCAAGACACTTGACATTTGGTCTGGTCAGACTTTGGCGTACGAGAGGTTAGCATGGCTGAAGTTTTATGGTGTCCCTCTTCATTTGGCTGAAAATAAAGTTTTTAATGATGTTGCGTTTCTGTTTGGGAAAGTTATCAAAGGGTCTCAGCTGTCCCTAGAAGACTGGGACCTATCTACTTCATGTGTTGCAGTATTGGTAGATACAGGATCTAGAATTTATGGTTCGGCGATGATTTTATGGAGAAAGAAGAAATTCAAAATTTGGGTGAAGGAAGAACAGGATGACTGGGTTCCTGATTGCATGTTTGAAGATGTATGGCCGTCATCGGTTCCCACTCATAATGAGGGGGTAGAGGTCGTCAATCAATCCGATTCCAAAACAGAAGTGCAGGAACAGGAATTGCAAGAAAATGAAGAGGGTTTGGGAGAAGAGGAGGATCAGGAAGGAGAGGAGGTTTCGAGTGTAGATGAGGATGGACGTTCAGACGATTTGGAGGATGAAAGATATGAAAATATCGGAGTTCCGGGAGAGATGTCGCCGGAATTTCACGTTCCGGTGAGAGACAACGAACAGCCGGGTACATTAAATGTTGGCGGCAATCAAGAACAAGACTTCATAGAAAACAGAAATGGGAATGTTTTGGCAGAGAATTCCAACATGGGGGGGGGGGATTCGAACAGACTAGGTGGGGCCCAAGGCAATCATTCAAAGGAAGCTTCTAGAAAGGAAAACCTATTTTTCCCTTTCAGATCTAAAGTAAACCCTGGTAGGCCCAATAAACCATTTAGAAAACTAAGGCCCAAGAGTAATAAAGCAAAGAAAGGTGGTAACTCTAGTCCTTCTTCGGAGTCTAGGTCCAGGAAACGTCTCAGGGAAGACACGGAGTTCTCCTTTGACTTGAATAAGCAAGCTTCTGGCAGTCAACTTGATGCTTCGCTGAGGAGTCCACAATCTAACTTAAAGAACACACCAGAGACAGGTGAGAATCTCGATAATCACATTGTTGGGGTAGCTGATCTTTCGAGACAAGACGGCTCCAGCTCAAGTAGAGAAGATAGGGAGGATACGTCGGTTGTAGAGGTCAGTGACTTTTTTGATTTCGTTTTTGATAAAGAAGTTAGGGCTACGATTACGCTGGGGAAAATCATGGGGCTGGACCTTGTCAACCACAATGATCTGGTCAGCGAGTCAATTAGAAGAGAAGGCATTAATGTTGTGGATCCATGCATGTCATGTCGGTTAATCTAAGGGGTATTGCAGGGGAGGCTAAAGCCAATTGGGTGAAAAAATTAGGTTTGCTAACAAGATCAGCGTAATTGCCATTCAAGAAACCATGGTGTCATCTGTTCACAGTTCTGTAATTTTGAGATATTGGGGAAATAGTAATTTTGATTTTGCTTTTTCGGCTTCGGAGGGGCATTTTGGGGGGTTACTTCGGATATGGGATCCTAAAGTTATGAAGATCGAATCCAGTGTTCAGGGAAGGTATTATCTGTTGTGAAAAGGTTTGGTGGTAGGAAGTGGTGATCCGATTAACCTAATCAATGTATATGCTCCCTAAAATACGTCGGCGAAACTCACTCTTTGGGGAGAACTCTCAAATGTTATAGATTCAGCGTTGGGTCAGTGATTTGTCATTGGGGATTTAAACGAGGTCCGCTCTAGCGAAGAAAGGAAACACTCGAAGTTCAAACCGGTTTGTGCTGACAATTTCAATAATTTTATTTTTAATAACGGTTTGATCGAATACCCAATGCAGGGTAGAAAGTACACATGCATTAGAGAAAACGGTAAAAAGCTTAGCAAGCTAGATTGCTTCTTGGTGTGTTCAGATTTTTTAACAAATGGCCCGCGGCGTGTGTTAGAGCGCTTCCGAATTGGCATTTTGACCATTGTCCGTTCATTCTCGAGCTGGTTAATCCTAATTTCGGACCTCGCCCTTTTAGATTTTATAACTCGTGGATCGGGAAATCGGGATTTGAGGACATGGTTAAAGCGGCGGTTGATGGTATGCAAATTTCTGACCCTCCAGATTCCTTTCTTATGACTAAATTTGCTCGTATTAGGTCGCTTCTTAAAATTTGGTGGGATGAGCTCCTGGCCAAAGAGAATGAAAGTGAAAAAATTGCTCGTTTGGAGTTGGAAAAACTGGAAGATGAAATGGAATCGAGGGATCTCTCGGAAGAGGAAGAGTGGATAATGTCGGAAAATAGGAGAATTATACATGAAATAGATGATAGAAAGAGAGCGGATATCAAACAAAGATCGCGTACGAGGTGGGCCATAGATGGTGACGAGAATTCTAAGTTTTTCCACGCATTGGTCAATAACAAGAAAGCTTCGAACAACATTCATGGTCTCACTATTGATGGAGAGTGGTGTACTAAACCGAACAAGATAAAAAAAAAGGTTTTTTCGTTTTTTCGCGAAAAATTCAAAGAGTCTATCAAGTTCAGGCCAATTCTGCAATGCAATAATATGAAAAGGATTTCGGATATAGACAGTAATATGCTTGTAGAACCGTTTTTTCGAGCTCGAAATAAAAAACGCGGTTTTTGAATGTGGGGACGATCGATCCCCTAGCCCGGATGGCTTTAGCTTCAGATTTATCAAGCACTTTTGGGATATTTTCAAAGATGATTTCTTAAGATTTTTTGCTTGGTTTCACAACCATGGAAAGATCAATGACGAATGTGGTGCTTCGTTTATTGCCCTTATTGCCAAAATCCCTGACCCGGTCTCGCTTAATAATTACAGACCGATTAACTTGGTCAGAGTCATTAGCAAGGTGATTTCTAAAGCATTGGCAAATAGGACGAGAATGGTCTTGGATGGAGTTATCTCGGATACCCAATCTGCGTTTCTTAAAGGTAGATATATATTAGATGGCCCCCTCATTATCAATGAGCTTATCACTTGGATCAAAAAGAGTAAGTTGAAAGCATTTTTTCTAAAGATTGATTTTGAAAAAGCTTACGACAACGTTAATTGGAATTTTGTGATTAGTATTTTATCTCAAATGGGATTCCCAGATTTGTGGTGTAAATGGACTATGGGTATTCTCAGGTCGGCTTCTTCGTTTGTGCTTGTTAACGGAGCCCCTACGTTCCTTTTCAGATGCGAAAAAGGAATGAGGCAGGGTGACCCACTTTCACCATTTCTCTTCTTAGTGGTTATGGAGGCTCTATCGTATATGCTTAATAGTGCTAAGGATGCGGCTCTGATTAAAGGAATAGCCACTCCTAATAATGGGCCGGTTATAACACATCTTTTGTATACAGATGACTCAGTTGTTGTGGGCGAGTGGTTTAAGCAGGAAGTGGTTAATGTAGTTAGAGTGCTTTGATGCTTCTTTTTATGTTCTGGTCTCAAAATTAACATCGAAAAATCCAACCTTTACGGCATTGGTGTGGGGATGGATGACACAAGCGAGATGGCTAGCGAGGTGGGATGTAAAGCGGACCTCCTTCTGTTCAAATATTTGGGTCTTAAAGTAGGGGCGAACATGAACCGGGTCATTAATTGGCAACTGGTGTATGACATTTTTCGCAATCGGTTAGCTAAATGGAAATCTCATCTGTTATCTATAGGAGGAAGGGTTGTTCTCATCAGATCTGTCATGGAGAGCTTGCCTTGCTATTATTTTTCCCTTTACAAAGCCCCCAAGAAGGTGATTTATGACCTGGAGTCCATGATTAATTTTTTTTATGGGGCGGATCAATTGAGGAAAGGAAGATGCACTGGGTTGACTGGGACCGGGTATCGAGTCATAAAAAAGATGGGGGCTTGGGCCTCAATAAACTCTCCGATATTAATTTATTGCTTTTAACCAAATGGGGTTGGCGATACAAATCGGAAAATAATAGTTTATGGAGAAAAGTCGTTGATGCTTTTCATTTCAGCCGGCGTGGATGGGAAGGCTTTCCGTTTAAGAAAACGCTCAATGGAGCATGGAATAATATTGTTAAGGTTCTGATCAATTGTAAGGTTGGTGATCTTAACCTCGGTTATTAAATGAAGGGTAACGTGGGAAATGGTAACAATATTTCGTTTTGGCTTAATCCTTGGATCACAACTGAAACTCTTAAGCTGAAATTTCCTGATCTATTCCGATTGGAGGCCGAGAAGAAATGCTTAGTTGCTGATCGGGTTAAAAGAAATGGCTCGGAGATGGAGATAGCTTGGAAATGGAAAACTGATTCGACAGAGCTCGGTATGACTGCAGAATTTCAGCAGCTTTGTAGTCTTTTGGATGCGGTTCAGTTGGTCAATAGAGCTGATAGGTGGTGGTGGACTCCGAATAGCGACGATATTTTTTCAGTTAAGTCTGTCATAAGTTTGCTATATTCGAACATAATAGTTAGCAATAGTTTTGTTATGGAATGGTGCTATTGGGTCCCCGACAAATGTAACATACATATGTGGAGAGCAGAGATGGAAAAGATTCCGACTAAGGAAGCATTAAGAAAGAGGAATGTTTTCACGGAGATCCGAGCTGTCTGTTTTGTTCCTCGGCTGACGAGTAAGCTGAACATTTGTTCACTGCTTGTTCAGTTTCAACCAATGTATGGAACGGGATAAGCGAGTGGTGTAAGATTCCTTTTATATACGCGTTCTCGGTTAAAGATCTTATCGGCTTTCATAAGGATCTTTCGGCTTCGGTCAAGAAAAAGGAGGCGGTGCTCGGTATTATCATCATTGCGTGTTGGAGCTTATGGAAAGCGAGGAACAAGCTGGTTTTTTCTAATAGCCCGGTGAGGATAGACAAGATTATTAGTGAAATAAAGGTGTTAGGATTTCTATGGTTTTCGAATAGATCTAAACACAAAGGGATTAGATGAGAAGATTGGTTATCCTTTGTAAATATGTAATTTTCTTGTAGTTTTTGTGGTCGGCCCGGTTTGGATCGGCTGGTTGTGAATGAAGTTTACTTTAAAAAAAAAAATTATCAAATTTGGATTGTGAGAGAGAAATACGATTCAACTTTTGACAAATCTTTAAGCTTGATTTACAAGTTCATACCACATTCTTCTTTCTTCATTCTTTTGTGCAGATTAATTGGTCCACACCATCCCCACCATCACCCTTCTCTTTGTTATAAATATATTAATAACATTGAATTTATATTTCCCGTTGAGTAATTATATTCTAGTTAATATTTAATGTTACATAATAAAACTTAAAGTAAGAAGTCCTCACAGATATCTTTATTTTATGATCAAGTTTGTTTATAGGTATATAATAGAAAAACTTAATATTATGATGATATATTTCAAAACTTAGATATAAAATATCTAGAAACTTAAATTAATTAAAAAGTATAAACTACATGTTTTTTTTTTTGTCTAATTGTAGTTCTTATTATTTTAGTAGATGTTTATTTTAATTATAATTAAAAGAGTTATACCAATTTAGTAAACCTTTTTAAAGGTTTACTAATTTAGATGTATTAAATAAGATAATATGAAACTGTTTCCTAGAAAAATTACAATTATGTTGCATTTATTTATTTTGTTAAATAAATATTTTCTTTCCGTTACGTTTACATTTAGACGTTTTTATTTAACCTTACTGCTTGCTTACTTAAATTGGACTAAAAATGTTTCTTCTATCGTCGTTTCGATGTCATTTTTTTACATAGGTTTTGTTATCTTTTCGACTTAGTTATTCTTTTCTCTATGACAACGTTTTATGTTTTGGTCTAAATTTGGCGAGTTATCACCCTGTACCGTGCGTGTGTGGCTCAGCATCTTTACGTCTATTTTTTGTTTTGTCAGGTTTGACAGTACTGTCGCAATGCACGAGTCCTAAAAACTCATATATATAATTTAATACTTTCTTATCACTCACAAAATCACTATTATTTTTTTACTTTTTAACCCTTAATCCTTATACTTGTATATACTAAAATATAACTGGTTTATTATAATTAACACTTTAATTATAAATAGTAAAACAAAAATCCAATATCAATTAAAACGAGAAACACTACAGGAGATAGAATGAATAAACTCGCTCGACTTTTTTTTATTATAAAATAAAGCACATCTTATAATAAACCATAAATCATTCATATACTGAATCAACATCTTGTAAAACTAGAAATTTACACTATTTAAATAGGAAACTAAATAATGAGTCTTGTATTTTTATCCAAAATAATATAAATAAGACTTACTAGTTAACCCCTCTGACCATTAAATTATAACAAGAACATGCCCAACATACTAGCAAAGTCTGTGGTTAGACTAAGAAAAAATTCCAAAGGCATCGGATATATATTAAAAAAACTTCAAAAGGCATTGGGATATACATACTAGCAAAGTCTACTCGAGAAAACACGGTTGTCTTGTCTCAAATTTCCATTAAATTATTTATATTAATCTTTTTTTAATTGAAGACTGTATCATTTGTTTTAGTTACACTTGTTTAGATACAATTGTAACACATAAGACTAACTTGACCAAATTAACAAGTCGAATATTAACGTGAAATGTTTTACTTGAGTAGTGATGTGGTTCCAACGTTTAATCGTTGGCCAAAAGAAAATAGAAGAATCCAGATTAGAAAATAGAGAGATAATTTAGACTTAGATAACTTTTCTCCTCCCATTAACAATTCGAAACTTACAATAAATAAGAGAATTATAACAAACTACCCACTATCTAAGTGATCCACTACTTCCTAAAATACTGGAGATAACTACTACATATACTTTGACCAAATTACAATATAATAACAATAACTAAATATTAAATATCACATAATCATATTAGTAACATTTTGCATGAGGACGTGGAGTGTGAGGGCCAAAGGCACCTATCATTCCACCCCGTTAAAGTATCCTTGCCCTCAAGGATGAGATCCGAAGAGACTTGGCGAGGCGCCCGAGGCACCACGGCGGACGCCACTCGGTTTTCCCGATGTCTTTTGGATAAGTCGCAGCGAAGCACCACGGCGGTCGCCATTCAGTTTCCCGAGGGTCTTCCATAAAACTCAACCCAACATGCCCGAACAAACCATGCGGAGCATAACGATTAGAAACCACCATATAGGATGGAGCTTGGGCACCAGGAGTACATCCTTGTGAGGAGATGAAGGGACTCATAAATCCAGTAGGACCATGAAACAAGTCTATGCAAGAATGGTTCTTCTGTAAATCCATTTGCCTTGAATTAGACTTGGTGACTTTTAGGGATTTTGACTTCAAACCATCAGATTCATTATGTGGGTCGATTGCAAGGATCAGATCACTCATTATGGTGGTGTGTGCAGGCGTTAGTGTTGGTACAAACGACGCCGATAATGCGCGTTGCGGGGCTGGTTTCGGTGTAATCGGCGAGGGCAATGGCACCCGTCTTTGGGCCGTTTTTGGTGTAGATGATGCGGTGTAAAGACTGGCGTGTGCTGGTAGGGCTGGTACAGGTTTTGTGTTTGGAGCGGAGGGTGTTGGTGGTGGTTGTGCGGGTTTTGGGGTGGCGATTGGTGGTGGCCATGCAACGGTTAGGGATGGTGGTTTGATGGCAACTGTTGGTGGTGATGAGTTTTGGGTTTGGGGGGTTTCCCACGCGGTTCGGAGCGATCGAAATTCGTTGAAGACAATTTGCAACTGAGATTCGAGTGTCACAAGGGATTCATTCATCCGTTGATAGAACGCGATTTCGGATAGAGTTGGAGCAGCCATTGGTCCAGGGGGATCACGGCAGCTCTGATACCACTGATGTGGTTCCAACGTTTAATCGTTGGCCAAAAGAAAATAGAAGAATCCAGATTAGAAAATAGAGAGATAATTTAGACTTTTATAACTTTTCTCCTCCCATTAACAATTCGAAACTTACAATAAATAAGAGAATTACAACAAACTACCCACTATCTAAGTGATCCACTACTTCCTAAAATAATGGAGATAACTACTCCATATACTTTGACCAAATTACAATATAATAACGATAACTAAATATTAAATATCACATAATCATATTAGTAACATTTTGCATGAGGACGTGGAGTGTGAGGGCCAAAGGCACGTATCAAGTAGTTATTTTCTAGTACTTCACTATCTCTGAAACTAGGTTCAACCTATTAAATTTTTGCAATCACAAATTAAGTGCATTGCTCTATAAACAATGTTATCAAGTATGCATTATAGGTCATTCAACATTTAACCATTCTGCTAAACGGTATGAAGAACGTGGCGGGAGTCATGGCCTGTCACGAGGGCCATGGAAAAGCGAACACCACACCTCTCATGAACCACGCATGGTTAGCGTGTATATACCCACAAGACCATGAGTCACATTCCAAAAATTAGGTGCTTTGGACCGTTGTACAACAATCGATTAATTTTTTTTTACCTATTTTCTATTTATTTAAACACATTCCACTCATTTTTTAACATCCCAGATATCTCATTCTCTCTACATTATCTTATATTCTACCCCACAAACAACAACCATGGATCCAAACGATCCAAACAACCCGCCACACACCTCGTGGACGTCACCGGCCTACTCCCCCGTTGATACGATGTGGTCAACACCAGAACGAAGGCGAAAATTGTTCAAAAATGGGTTTCAATTAGCTTTTTTTTTTTTCTGTATTAAAATGTCATTTTCAGTTTTATATTTTGTAGTTTTCGTTTTTAAATTATATTTTCTTCTTTTCTAGAAATGAATGGAATGTTACTTTTATTTATTTAACTGTTTAACAAAATAAAAAAAAAAAGAAATTAAGGAGGACCATCACCATGGCTGGTCCTGAGAATTTATGTGCATGTACACGTCCAAAAAAAGGCCCATAGACCCTAATGAATTGTATAAACTTTTTTTAAACGACGATTAACATTTTATCAATAAACCCAGTAAAATGATAGTATTAAAATGAGTATGATTAAACAAAGCAAAACCCTAATGAAAATACAGGAGTGAAGCAAACCTACTGTTTTTAAACGACCCTAATGAAAATACAGGAGTGAAGCAAGACCCTACTTAGATCCTACCTTAGCTTTGCTATTGGTGGGATTTACTGAGTATGATGATGATGATGATATAGGAGTGAAGCAAACCTACCGTTTTAGGGTTTTGCTTTGTTTAAATTGCAGTTGTAAACGTGTGGATATGTGATGGTCTGGAAAAATGGTGGCGACCGGAAAGAGGTAGGTGACGGTAGGTTTTTAGAGAGAGAGAGAGAGACTAGAGAGAGAGAGAGAAGGGATGGGGTTTGGTGGGTTTTTTACACATATATGGTGGGTTTAGAAGTTTAACTAAAATAATAGGAGAAATGACAAAATTAACCCTGACTAACAGATGGTGTTAAGCAATTAGACTAAATTGCAATGTTAATTTTTTTTTAAACCCACAGACGATAAATGAAACTTTTGAACTAAAGTGGCAAATTGACCCAAACCTCAAAGATTAAAATGACAATTAACTCATTTATTTATTTTCTTTTTTTAGCCTTTCTGAGTAAAATTCATTTCCTTTGTTGTTTTTTTATTAATATTTAGTTTTAGGATTCGTTTTTATTCATGTTATATTTTTCCTTGGTATATTTTTTCATATAATTTTGTTAAAAAGCGACCTACCCATCTTTTATTTTCGGTTTTTACTCTTGCTATGACATATACCTGTATCGTATTGAGCTGATACCTATCAAATTTTTATCGTGTTCCCATCATAATGCGTGAGTTTAATCCCACCAGTCAGGGGCGGATCTTAGAAGGGTTGTGGTAGGGCCACGGCCCGGACAAGTTTTTCGGCCGTAGTGTTAATTTTCCGCATTTCGATAGAAATTTTTTATATATACTATGTTTGGCCCGGGCTTGCCCGAGCTTTTTTTAGTGCACGTGTCTTTCGGCACTGGCACGTTCAACGGGCAAGATCCGCCACTGCCTCCAGTTACTATATATAACATAATAATTAATTAATAATCAATACGAAATTATGTATTTAATCTCTAGACTGTAGGGTTGTTTGGAATGCGGTTCGAACACCCTTTAAAAGGAAGAAAATAAAAAGAAAAAACAAACCTCAGCTTTGAATATGTCCTTGGGTAGGACGTGACTTTATCAAGGTTGTCTGATCTTAGAGTGTTTATATGTACAGGTCTAATTTAAAGAGATGTTGGATTTTGTACATGACAATAATTTCATATGAAGTATATGTGAGAATTAGAGTCTTTGGCCTGGTAATTTAGTTCTTTCTCACTTAAACAAGTTGCCTCTTTGATTTTCAAACCGCTATAACTTTTTCATACGTGGATATTTAAAAACAAATTACACCGTATTAACGAGCATTTCATTCTCTTTAATTCGAGCAACCTATTGCAATAGTTTTTCTTAAAAGATTACATGATTTTGAATACCCATTAGTTCCAGGGCCGGCTCTTGGGCCGGCTAATCCTTGCCGTTGCTCGAGACCCAAATTTTTAAAGGGCCCGAAAAGTTTTTATAAGCTTTTATATATATAGTAAATTATGTATTTAATATACACATCCATTTTTTGTACATAAAATTGTTGGTGATGAAGGGGAAAAAACCATTTTAAGATAATGTAAATGTCTCAAGTTCAAGGCTTGGCTCCACCATGAAGGTCCAATTTTTTTTAATTAATTTCAGCTTACCACAATTTTGGGCCCAACTTTTTATTTCGCTGGAGGCCTAAATTATTTTAATAGTTTTCGGAGACGGCTTTGATTAGTTCATTACGTGATTATGTGATTTTGAATACCAAGACATGATTATGTGATTTTGAATACTCATTATGCAATTACACATTCAATATAAATCCATTACATGATTACATATTCAATATGATTTGTTATAACTAATGTTACTATAATTATACTTATAACGTGATCACTCAGTGTGGTTTCACATAAAATACACTATAATGAAATCACATAATCACGAAATGAGTATTCAAAATCACTTAGTCACATAATAAATACATAGTCAACTATTGTTATGTAATTTCATAATTACTTATTGCGATTTCACATACTATAATGAAATCATGTAATGGGTATTCAAAATCATATAATTTTTTTAAGAAAACTATAGCAATAGGCTGCTCGAATTAAAGAAAAATAAATGTTCGTTAATACGGTGTAATTTTTTTTAAATATTAAAGTCTGAAAAAGTTATAACCGTTTGAAAATCAAGGGGGGGATGAGTTCAAAAGGGGGGAATGAGTTCAAGTGAGAAGGACCATAATACCCTTTCTCTATTTGTTTCTTCAATTGTTTAAACCTGATTAATGATCGAACTTGTCTTCTACACTTCGTACAATAAATAGATGATCTCTTATCAATTTAAACAAACAAACAAACAAACATCTAATAACGTTTCACTCAAATTATAAGTTGTTAAGAATATTTTCAAATATTAGTCCTTCATGTTGGTGCCTCTTTCACTCAAATTATAAGTTGTTAAGAATATTATTCACAATCACATCGACTTCTCATAACGTTCAAATTATTTACCTCTCATAGAACTTGGTGGTGGCAGCTGCATTCAGTGGCGGACCCAGGAATTTTTCCATGGGGTGCGAAACATTTTTAAAAATTTTAGGCCCCTAGGTATATAAGTAAAAAAATCGGTTCGTATCGGGTCAGTTCGGGTCGGGTCATGTAAAACAAAAGAAATTGCGCCATAACGTCCCTAGTCATGGTTTCTATCACAAACAAATTGATGCATAAGTTCATCGCTCCATAACATAATGTTTTAATTTTAATTTTAAACCCTAGAAATCGTGTGTAATCACCCTAAAAATCATCTAAACAACATAATCACCCGAAAAATCATATAAACAACCATAAACAACGTCAAAACACATGAAATTTCAAACCTATTTAAGAATTTTATTACCCTTTGGTGTCGGACGGCGGTGGTTCGCAGCTGCTGATGACGTGTTGTTGTGGTTGCTGTTGTGTTCGATGATCGCTGGTAGGAGACGACCCAAGAGAGGGAGGGCGGGAGGAATTCTAAGTGACTATTGGACTTATTTTAATTATTATAGTTTGAACTTAGGTTGAGTTTGGTTAATGGGCTAGTAATTAGTGGGCTAATTATGTTTAATGAAATAGTGGGTTAAGGTATTGGGTATTTGGGTTAAGTTGGGTAGTATAAGTTTATATAATTTAGGTAGTTTTTTTAATTAGAGTTTACTAAAAAAATTTAAAATATAAATCGAAAACATTTTTAACATAAGGTGTGTGGACGAAAAATACCAAGGGGTGCGGACGAAAAAATTCAAGGGGTGCGAACGAAAAAATCCAAGGGGTGCAGACGGGATTTTCATCGGAAAATAGCACTAAATTTTTTTTTCCCGGGGGTGCGCCCGCCCACCTTGGGCTATATGTAAGTCCGCCCTTGGCTGCATTCACAACCTCATCGACTTCTCTTTGCATTTCTTTAATCAAATTGTAGTCCCTCAGTCCCAAATTCTCGTTGGTGATGTCACCGGCCACAGGAGTTACCTTTTCGGATAAAAATGTATCTATATTTGCACCATGTTTCTCTCTTAGTATCCTAAATAAGTCGTTACCGGCAACCTGCATAAACAAGACATAAAAATAAGACTATTAGTTGGCATTTCTATTCATTTCAACGGTCACCTTTTTCTAAACGAACATGTATATGGGGTTGGCAATAATCATTTGTTTAGAAAAAGTGACCATTGAAATGAATAGCTAATTATATTTTTGCCAACCTCATATAGAGTACGTTGGGCAACATTACATGAATTGGAGTAGAGAGTAGACAGACTCTCACAAACACATACATTAGCTAGTGTTAGACATACCTCCATTTGAAAATGCTTGATGGCTTCTTCTAGGTCACAAGCTCTAATAATTAAGAAGATAGAGTTTTCTCACGTTCGGTTGAACTCATAGTATCTTCTCCACCATAACTGTAATATCAAAAAGAAAAGTCATATCTACAAAATAATCCAAGGAGAATGAGAGGGAGTGACATAGAGATAGATAAATAGAGAACCTTTGCCCAGAAAGCCAGTACCACCAGTGACTAAAATGGTCCTATCCTCAAGAAATTGCATTATGTTATTCACTTCCATTGGGAGAGAAGCGAGTTCAACTTAAGAGATGGATATGAGGCCGTGTGAAAAGGTTTAACGTACAATATATACATGTGCATGTGCACACACATATATATAGGTGGGATTCGGTACAAAGTGTGTTAGGATCTAACAAGGGTGACTTGTGAGCAAAAATCTGATGTGTCCATTAATTAAGAACATGATAGATCATAACCACTAGAGATGCAACTAAATAAAATCAAGGGTAATTTAGGTAGCTTGCTAAATTATGTAAATAAACCTACTCACAACAACCCCCACCCAACCCAAAAAAAAAAAAAAAAAAAAAAAGAGAGAAATAAAGAAGAGTTAAGTGCCATTTTAGTTTCTAGGGTTTGGGCTATTTTATCAGTTTAGTCCAAATGTTTCATTTTACTTATTTGGGTCCAAAAAGGTTTCACCGTTGCTATTTTATTCTACTGGGTTAACTTCATCCATTTTTTTTGTTAACCAGAAAGGCAATTCGGTCATTTTATATGTAATTCTTTAACTAGAAAGGTAATTCGGCCATATAAAATGACCGAATTTCTCTTCTCTATAACAGAAATAATGGATAAAGTTAACCCATTGGACTAAAATGGCAACAGTGAAATCTTTTTGTACTTACAGGCAAAAAATGAAACATTTGGACTAAAATGGTAAAATGGCCCAAACCACAAAGACTAAAATGGTCCTTTCGACTTAGAGCATCCGCCACTACATTAGCCTTTCCCGGGTGAAAATGGATGTCACACCGTAGTTCTTGATAAGTTCCAACTACCTCTGTTGCCTCAAACAGACCTGGGTTGCATTGTTTAAATGATCAAATTAGTGGATTGTACAGGTGCTCTTGAAGAAAAATGAATGTCAGATCGAGGAAAGGAGCAGCCTGGCACGGGAGGAGGCTGTTGGTCCCTGCATCTGAAAACAGGGAGTGTTTGTTTTTGTACATAAATAAACCGTATTAAAAACCTCAAAAATTGAAAATTAAAAAAAAAAAAACAAAAATATGTTTTTTATTTGGTCAAAAATTGAAAAATGAAAAAATATGTTTGTTTTTAAATTTTGTCAAAAATAAAAAATTTCAAAAATATGTTGACTGAATATGCAGAAACCCTCACGGCTGAACAAACATGGTTAATTTCACAAGGTTGAAAAACGGCTTTCAAACTGTCAAATATCAATGTGTTGTAAATCATGGGGGTATTTTCTGCAAAAACAGAGCATGTGATGCAGAAAGTTGATGGCGAGACAAAGCTATCAGCATCGGGTTATCAAATTTTCTTAAATGTTTTGAATTTTAGGGGGAGTAAAAAAATTGAGAAAATACAAAAAAATTGAAAATTTTGAAAAAGCAAAAAACATGATAAAAATCAAAAAGAGTTTTGTGTAAAAAGTGGAAATGATAGTACATCAGTAGACAATCACAATACGCTAAAGAAATGGAAAGTCAAATGTGATAAAAGGTCTCACTGATGATATGCGAGTAGGTTTTTACACGTTTAGTAGATTGATTTCGAGATATAAACCTAAATATCACTACTAACTTATCTCGTGGGGAACATCTCTCGGATATATGGGTAACCCCCGAAATCTTGTTTGAGAGATTGCATGATTCTGAGATACTAGGTCTTTATACTGTTTGATATCTGGGGTATTGTACCTGGTCTTCTAATATTGCAGAAGCAATGGCCTAGACGTCGTATAATACTTTACGCGCTTTAAAAGCTTACCCTCTGCATAAAAATTGAAAAATATCGAAAGATATGAATCAAGTGCAGTTGTAAAGAAGATCCCCAACGGGGACACACCTCAAGGTCGAGCCTTCATCTCTTTGATTGAACGGTAGTTCATACCTAAGCTCTCAAGGTCTCGCACTAACCCAGAGAACAAATATCATTATGGTATATTCACCTGTAAGATTGAATCTAGGGAATTTAGATACGGGAGTATATTCTGAGGTGGGACACGCGAATAAGTTAAGTTCTTAAAACATTAATCTCGTATCTCGAATCAGTTGAACTTTGTGTGAAAATTTAAGTGGATTAGTATACTGACAATCTAAGTGAATCGTTTAGAACTTAAAGTGTTTATAGCTCAACGGTGCTAGTGATTTGTCATAAACTGATATGATTCTTTGACACAAACTCAAACAAAATATTGTCTGTAAATATTTGTTTCCTGCTTTATGTTTCAGAAAAATACAAAAGATTTTGTATCTACTTTATTTTCGACAACCGATGTCTGAAAGCTGAGTTTAAAAATCTGAGTATGCCTGAAAATAAAACATGTTCATTAATTTGAAACTTGAAGTTTTTTAAAATGGAAAATTTCAAAAACAGTTTGTGAAATCTCCAAGGTCATTAATTTGGACTTAGATGATTATTTGGTAAAAGTTTTGGATTCTTAAAACTGTCAAATTCATAAAGTCTTTTGATAGGGGAAGAGAGCCAAGTTATTCCTGGAAATTACATAGTGTTATACTTGTGTTTAGAGCCATGTTCTCAAATTTGAATTTTAAATTGTCAAATTTTCTTAAAAATGTTTGATATTTGCAGATGTTATGCCAAATTACGATCCCGATAGCCGAGTCTAAGGGGGAGTCTGAAGTCGAGCTCATCGTAAGGGGGAGCTTGTAACCGAAGAACCAGGTGTCGATCCTAAAGCACGGAAGCTTTTCGAAAGGGGGAGCCTGAAGAAAGTGTCGATCGAAAGGGGGAGCTGATTCAGAACGCAGAATCAAGAAAAGCTTGAAGAGGGAGTCTGTGATGCTGAAGATGTCAAAGCTTCTTAAAGACTCAGAGAGGGAGAAAAGAAAGATGCTACGAGATTGACTGCGGCAATATCCAAGGGGGAGTCTGTGAGTGCACGAATGTCTATCGCCTCCGTCAATCCGAATCGTAGAAGAAATCTAATCAAAACATGGTTTTATAGTGTAAAATATAGGAGAAAGACAAGGTGGCATTATTGTAATTACTTAGAACTTTCTCTTAGAGCCTTGCCTATAAATAGGAGGCTAAGGCTAGTCAATTAGAACTTTTGGCATTTGTGACCTTGGAGCTTTGGAGCTTAGAGAGAGAGTCTAGAGAGAGAAAGTGATCAAGGAGAAGATTCAAGGTGTAAACACTGTTAGATCTTAATAGAATCTTGATATTATTACGTTCTTGTGTTCGGTCCACACACGTGCACGGATTCCGCATGTCGCACGTGTCGTTTCGCAATCGTCCGGAAGTCGTTTACGGTCCTACAACGCGTTCACAAAACTCGATGGTTGTGTTTGGTTCGAAACAATTATAAGGGCATTTTGGTCAAAATTGAATTTATGGTATGAAAGTTTTAAAAATTTAACATTTCTATTTGTCGTTTCGACCGTATGATATGTTGGGCCTTACATGTTCGTATCAGAGCCTAGGTTTGAGAGATTTGAGCACGAGTTAGAGTGCTCGGACTCAAACCGAAAGCTTACGAGGATGTATGTTCTCTCCAAGACGCAAAAAAGTGGTAAGCATTTAATAATTCCTTTAAAAATTTCGATACAATTGGGTGACGTTAGGGGGAAGGTTTATAAAGACATAAAAACAAATAAATTTTTGAAAAAGACGTGTTTGGAAGTCTCGGGGCCAGCCTGATCGGGCAGGACTCGAAACGGGTCAAAGTAGGCTTCAAACTAGTAACAGCAGCAGCTGGCCGTAAGCTACGGCAGAGAAACTCTGCCTCGGCAGAATGTCTCTACAGTAAGCTACGGTAGATATGCCGTACCTTACGGGGGGTTAATAAGGCAAAAAGAAGGGTGCCGTAGGCTACAGCAGTTGGCCGTAACCTACAGCTAGGACGTTAACCGTAAGCTACGGTGGGTGAAGCATAGCTTAAGGCGGGTTCATATAACAAATAAAAGATCCCGATATTTGTAAAATATTACGTCTCGAACCTCCGTATCCACTAAGGCTTATATGTAGGCTCCGATAAACTTCCGAATAGTAACATAACCTACAAAAAGTCGTAAAAACACAATTATGTTGCACGATTACGCTTCGAGAAATGTGTAATGCGGGAATGTAAATAAGAAAGGTTCGAAATTCTTAATCCCTATAATTGGAAGGTATGTAATGTATGGTCCCTCGTGATCGATGACGATGATAATAAATATGAAATGAAAGTTATCAAAGTATAAAAGTGATAACATGAAATAACATGCGATGAAGTAAAGTACGTAAGCTAACGAATATGAGAAATGTTTATGTAGACGACAGACGAAAGAAATGTGAATGATAACGAAGCGGCACACCAAGAGGAAATAAAAATACTGATTGCGGAAGAAGTTGGAAGGGCGATTGAGGCTAACTTTCCTAGGTTAGCCCAAGAAGTAGAAAGCCAGTATTATAAGTGGTAGAAACAATGATGACAAGCAAGATGGACGAATTGAAAGAAACGATAGGCGAAATACAAGGAAAGAAAGGTGCCCGTAGATGCACCTATAAGGAGTTCATGGCTTGTAACCCCTTACCATACAAGGAGGAGATTAATCTGATAGCGTGCCAAAGGTAGATCTCGAGTACGGAAGTAGTGTTTATAAGAAGTCGATACGAAAAAGAGGATCAAGTGATGTTTGCAATGGGCCTACTCCAACTCCAAGCTAAGGATTGGTGGGATGCCTATTGCAAAGAGGTGGAAGAATATAAGATTTGAGCTTAAACGTGGCAAGAATTTAAGGAGCCTTTCTTGAAGTATCATTGCCCACAGTCTGCAATCGATATAATTCGGGAAGACTTCCTACGTCTTCGACAAAAAGAGGAGATGATTGATGAAATCACGAATATCTTCCTTGACAAGATGAAGTTTTGTGGAGAAATAGTGGGGACACAAAGGATGAAGATTATTCGTTATCATGACATGTTGAAGGCCGAGTATCGAGAGTTGACAACTCCCTCTAAATGTGAAACGTTGAATGAGCTCATAAATTGGGCAAGAGATAGGGAGATTGAGATAAAGAGACAAGTTGAATGAGGGGAGAAAAGGCCAATGGAGAAATCTACCAACCCAAGACCATTAAAAATCCAAGGTTTCAAGACCATAGCAAAAAGGAGAAATTGAAGAGTGGAATCCCGAGTTGTAAAACTTGCGGGAAACTTCACACGGGCGAATGCTTACTCGGTAAGAAGGGATGTTATAATTGTGGGCAAGAAAGGCACCCGTATTACAAGTGCCCAACAAACCAAAGTCGTGTTTTAATTCTTTTCAACCAGGGCATGTTAGAGCAGAATGCCCGAAACTCTAACAAGGGGTAAGAAGGGAAGGAAAGAAAGAAGAGCAAACTAAGGAACGGGGAAGGATGTTTCAAATTACATTCGATGAAGCTAAAACTCACTTGGATGTTGTCTCAGGTATATTTTTAATTAATTCTATACCTACCTATGTGTTGTTTGATTCTGGGGCTAGTAGATCGTTTGTTTCAAGTGAATTATTACATCACTCTTCTTTTGTGACTGGAAAGATGCTAACGCCCCTAGGAGTAGAAATAGCCGGTAGTAAAATTTAGCTATTGCATGAAATATGTAGGAATTGTAAAATTGTAATAGAGGAAAAAGGATTTGTTGTCGATCTTGTTTCGATGGTCTTGGGGGAATTCAACGTTGTCGTAGGTATGGATTGGCTAGCCCGAAACCTTGCCAAAATCCAATGTGAAAGGAAGGTTATTCATGTCTTAAGACCCGGCGGAAAGCGGGTAACTATACTAGGGGATAGGATGGTCGAGCCGAAACTTTGCTCCATTGTTCAAGCTGTCATGTATGTACGGAATGGGGGTAAGGTGTTCTTATCCTATATAGTGGACACCAATCGAGTTTCCCCAAAACTCGAAGATGTCGAGGTGGTGAATGATTTTTCGGATGTGTTTCCGGAGGACTTACCCGGACTTCCACCCGAGTGTGAAGTGGAGTTTAGGATCAAGTTATGCCCGGATGCCATGCCGGTAGCCAAGGCTCCTTACCATTTGGCCCCGACCGAAATGAAAGAATTAATGATTCAACTCCAAGAGTTGCTCGATAAGGGCTTTATACGTCCAAGTGTTTCACCGTGGGGAGCACCCGTTTTATTCGATAAGAAGAAGGATGGCTCAATACGAATATGCGTCGACTATCGGGATTTAAATAAAGTAAAGGTGAAAAATCGTTACCCGTTGCCCAGAATTGATGATCTATTTGATCAACTTCAAGGGGCAAGTTGGTCTCAAAAATCGATTTATGGTCGGGGTACCACCAACTACGGGTACGAAAAGAGGATATGTCCAAGACTACATTCCAGACTCAGTACGAACATTACGAGTTTCTAGTGATGTCCTTCGGGTTGACGAATGCACCGACCACGTTTATGGATTTAATGAATCGGGTATGCCGAACTATGTTGGATAAATTTGTGATTGTTTTCATAGATGACATTTTAGTACATTCCCGAAACGAGGCCGAACATGCTTCTCGTTTATGTGAAGTGCTAGAGACGCTCCGTAGAGAAAGTCTGTATGCAAAGTTTTAAAAAGTGTGGCTTTTGGCTTAGAGAGGTGCAGTTTCTTGGTCATGTGATTATTGTGTAAAGCATCCAAGTAGATCCATCCAAAGTGGAAGCGGTAATGAAATGGGTTCCCTCAAAGAACCTTAGTGAAGTAAGAAGCTTTTTAGGTTTGGATAGTTAACATAGGAGGTTCATCCAGGATTTTTCTAAGATAGCTCGCCTATGACTAAATTAACAAAGAAGAAGGAAAAGTTCTTATGGAGTGATGAACAAGAAAAGGCATTCCAAACTTTGATAGAAAAGCTTTCGATTTCTCCGGTGTTGACGTTACCGGATGGAACAGAAGATTTGGTTGTGTATACCTATGCCTCATGCAAAGGCTTGGGAAGTGTTTTGATGCAAAGGGGTAAGTTCGTTGCGTACGCTTCGAGGCAACTTAAGTAAGATAACTACCCGACTCATGATTTAGAGTTGGCCGCGGTAGTGTTCGCCTTAAAATATGGAGGCACTGCCTGTACGGGGTTAAATGCATGATTTACTCGGATCATAAAAGCCTCAAATACTTTTAAAAACAGAAAGATCTAAATATGAGGCAACAGAGGTGGTTGGAACTTATCAAGGACTACGGTGTGACATCCATTTTCACCCGGGAAAGGCTAATGTAGTGGCGGATGCTCTAAGTCGAAAGGACTATCTACCACCGATTTGAGTAAAGTCTTTGAGGATGGTAGTCACGCCTAATCTTCTTGAAAGAGTACGAGAAGCCCTAATTAATTCGGTAAGTTCTGAAGATACAAAGAAGGAGAGAACGAAAGGATTCACGCATAAGTTAGAAGAAAATGCGAACGGTATAAAAAAGGCATGGTCGAATCTGGATACCTTGGCAATGTGATGTGAAAGATCTGCTTTTAGACGAGGCTCATAAGTCCCTGTATTCAGTTCAACCGAGAGCCACAAAAATGTATCGAGATTTGAGGAGGAATTATTGGTGGCTGGGAATTAAACGGGACATTGCCAAATATGTCAAAAAGTGCTTGATGTGTTCTTAGGTAAAAGCAGAACATCAAAAATCGTATGGAAAACTGCAACCTTTGGAAATTCCGGTGTGGAAATGGGAGCATGTGACGATGGATCTGGTGACTAAGCTTCCCAAAATGAGGAAGCGGAATGATGCTATTTGGGTGTTCATGGACTGCCTCACCAAAAGTATCCATTTCTTACCTATTCGGGAAGCTTATACTTTGGAATGAATGACGGGAGTTTACATGAACGAGATCATATCTCAGCATGGGGTTCCCGTATATATTGTGTCCAACCGGGATACCCAGTTCACCACTAGATATTGGAGGAAATTTCACGAGGAAATGGGGACTCGGTTGCATATGAGTACCACCTACCACCTACCACCCTCAAAGTGATGGCCAATCGAAATGAACCATCTAAACGCTAATTGATATGTTAAGAGCGTGTGTTCTAGATTTTGAAGGAAATTGGGATGATCAACTACCTTTGGTGGAATTTTCGTATAATAATGGCTACGATAACAACATAAAAATGGCCCCTTATGAAATGCTTTATGGAAGAAAGTGTAGAACCCCGTTTTGTTGGGGAGAAGTGGGACAACGTGAAATCGCTTCAAAAGATGTCTTAGCTAAAATGATTGAAAAGATTGATATTGTTAGATCTAGACTGAAGGCGGCACAAAATAGAAAAAAAATCATATACAGATCAGCGAAGACGTCCGATTGAGTTCGAAGTAGGAGATCATGTGTTGCTAAAGGTCTCCGCATGGAAAGGGATAATCTGATTTCGTAAGCGCAAAAAGTTAGGCTCCTGTTATATTGGACCTTTCAAAGTGCTAGCTCGAGTTGGAACAGTGGCATATCGATTAGAATTACCACTGGCTTTGGATGGGATTCACAACACCTTTCATGTGTCGCAATTACGAAAATGTCTTGCGGATGAAACGGCATGCGTGCCATTGGATGACATCGAAGTGGATGAAAGATTAAATTATGTTAAAAGGCCCGTGGCAATAAAATATTACAAAGTGAAACAACTTTGCGATAAAGCCATTAGACAAGTTTTGGTCCAATGGCAACATCGGAAGGGATCGGATCTTACATGGGAAGTGGAGGATATATGTGGGAACACTACCCGAAATTATTTGGTACGTATCCAGGTTTCGGGGACGAAACCTCCTTTAAGGGGGTATACTTGTAACACCCCAAAATCTCTATATATGTGCATGTGTTAAAATAAGAATATATGTAAATATAATTGTGTTAAAATGCTAACTAGGATTATGGACCTAGTTAGGGTGTAAGTAAGATTTTAAAGTTAAAAGAACGGGTTTAGTCATAAAAATATAAACACCCAAACTTGAGGGGCCAAATTGGGAAAAGTGGAAAAAAAGATTTAATAAAAACATAATTAAAACACACACACACACATACACACACACACATCTGTATGTCTGTGTCGACTGGAGCTAGAGAAAGGAAGGGAAAAACCCCTTTTCAACACAAATCAGTGAAACTGAAAGAGAAATCAAAGCTTGATTGTATGCATGGACTAAGATTTATGACCATCTAAGTGTTCTTATCACCAAGTTAGTTGAATTTCTTGTTTTAGTGATTGTTGATGAAATGGGTTATGTGTAATCCGTGAATGGTTAAGGAAATTGAACATGAATGCTAGTTATTATCAACATGTAGAAGTTGTAATGTGATTAATTTTGATTATATTGGTGATTTGGGGTAAAACCCACTTGTATTTGTAGAATAATGAAGTTTAGTGAAGATTATGTGCAAATTAGTTTAATGTTAATGTTTGAAATAACATTATAGAATGTACTTTGTTGGGTAATTTGATATAGAACAAAAGATACATGGT
The DNA here is from genome assembly GCA_030545235.1 of Helianthus tuberosus. Classification (NCBI taxonomy): domain Eukaryota; kingdom Viridiplantae; phylum Streptophyta; class Magnoliopsida; order Asterales; family Asteraceae; genus Helianthus; species Helianthus tuberosus. The sequence continues at coordinate 78,052,285 of CM060408.1, forward strand.
TTTGATGATGATTTGTGAAGTTGGGATTGTGATGTAAATCTATGGATGAAATAGGAAAAATGTGTTTAAACTACTGGTACATTATGCTTTGTTGATGGTACGCATACAACATGTTCAATGAAATGCCTTGATTTATTTAGTTGTGTTTTGACATGAGTACTTGTTAGATTGATGTACTAGGATGAAGATAGAAGTGTATATGGTTAATTAGCACCATGATAAATAAAGAAATATGCATATGAAATGAATTTTATGAAAGCTAAAAAATGAGAAGTTGTAAATTATAGGAGAGAAGAAGGAAGAAAGCACGAGCCATCCCATGGCGCAAGTAACCCAAGATCGCGGTAAGTTTATATGAACTTCACCTTATGTTAATGTAGATTATGGCACTTGTTTCATTATATTGTTATTAGCTTCTTAGTTATGGTTTATAGCATGGTAATGGGATGTGTTGAATATTGAAGCATTATGTATGATGATCTGTTATGAACGGGTCAAAATGAATGTAATGAGAATGGTTGTATGATGATCCGTTATGAACGGATCAAAATGAATGTAATAAGAATGGCACGTATGATGATCGGTTATGAACGGGTCAAAATCAATGTAATAAGAATGGGCTAATGATGATGCATTATGAACAGGTCAAATGAATGTAAAAAGAATGGCCGCATGATGATCCATTATGAACGGGTCAAAGTGAATGTAAAAAGAATAAGAATGAAAGTGGTAAATGGTATTGTTATTATGTTTGTAGGAAGTTAGAATTCTATGTTAGCAATCATTTTAAATAGAATTGCTAGTTGAAAGGATCTAAATGGTAAAAAGATGAATTTTTATTATGACCTCGTTAACAGGTCAAATAAGAGATGGGATGCAAGATGTAATTCCTATGTTTAAATATCGTACTAATGAAATTTTTGTGTTATGAATGATAGGAAAATCTCACCCTTGATGATGGCGAGCTTGGATCGAACACACTACACTGCCCTTTATGCGCTTCCGGTTTATGCTTGTTTTCAAATGGGTCAAAACACACTTGGTTTGTAAATGTTAAACTAAATGCTTAGGTTTTTCGTAAGTAAGTTTAAAGTTTGTACCTTATTTTGGTAATTTGGGTTAACACTTTTTATAAAACTCGATGGTTGTGTTTGGTTTGAAACAATTATAAGTGCATTTTAGTCAAAATTGAATTTATGGTATGAAAGTTTTAAAAATTTGACGTTTCTATTTGTCGTTTCGACCGTATGATATTATGGGCCTTACAGTGGGTAAAAACTTCCATATGATAATAAAGGAAGGGTAAATAGAAATGTTGAATAATATATTGTGAACATTTAAGTTAAACGATGTCGGGTGGAAGTGGTGATGATATGGTATCCCCCTTGACTGAGGAGGTGCGAGAAAAGATTTTCGAAGAAGTCGGAAAGGCTTTAGAAGCTAGCCTACCTGGGTTTATGGAGAGGATACAAGCTACAATTCTAATGGTAGTTGAGGAAAGAGTAAACGAGCTAAAGGGGGACCTTGTCCATGAAAAGGATAAGGCCAAAGAAAAGAAGGCTTGTCCATATGACAAGTTCATGGCATGCAAACCTCCAACTTATAACGGGGAGGCGGACCCAATTTCTTGTCAAAGATGGATAAGCGACATAGAAGGAGTTTTTGAACGGACTCACTGTGACTCAAGTGACTTTGTGGCTTATGGGAATGGTCAACTAAGGGCCCAAGCCAAAGATTGGTGGGAAAACATCAGGAAGGAGAAAGGGATTGAAGCCGCACGGGTATGACATGGGAGGAGTTTAAAACACCTTTCCTCAAACACCATAGCCCTAAAGCGATGGTGAAAAAAATCAAGGAAGAGTTTATGCAACTGAGGCCTAAAGGTGAAACGATTGATAAGATCACGAGGGTCTTTCTAGATAAATTGAAATTCGTTGATGAACTAGTTCAAACGGAAGAGCAGAAAATATATTATTACCACAATATACTCGGTGCCGAATATAGGGAATTTATGACTCCTTCGAATTATGGGAATCTTACGGAGATCATAAATGCCGTGTGAGAGCGCGAAATAGAATTGAAGAAGCAAGTTGAGAGAGGGGAAAAGAGGGCATCGAATGTAAATCCGAGCCCCTACAATAAGCTGAAAGTAACCGAGACATGGGTGCAAGGCGTATTTGACTTATGTGTGCGACTCGGAAAAGGCGTCTCCAAGAATTGAAGATTTTCCCATGGTAAAGGATTTGAAGATGTATTTCCAGAAGAATTACAGGGAATACCGCCCGAACACGAAGTGGAATTCGGTATTGAACTAGTACCAGGGTCTAAACCGGTTGTCAAAGCACCATATAGGTTAGCACCTTCGGAACTCCAAGAGCTAATGTCCCAATTGTAAGCTTTGCTCGATAAGGGATTTATCCGACCAAGTGTCTCCCCATGGGGAGCACCGGTGCTATTCGTGAAAAAAGAAGGACGGGAGTATGCACATGTGTATAGATTACCGTGAGCTAAACAAACTTACGGTAAAGAATGGATATCCATTTCCAAGGATAGATGACTTTTTCGACCAACTACAAGGCGCAAGTTGGTTCTCAAGAATCGACTTAAGGTCGGGATATTAGCAACTGGGAGAGAAAGAAAGGAACGTACCGAAAACGGCTTTTCGTACTCGATATGGGCATTATGATGTCATTCGGCTTACCCAATGCTCCCGCGGCTTTTATGGATCTCGTGGACCGGGTTTGTAAGCTTATGCTCGACAAGTCGATAATAGTGTTTATCGATGACATTCTTATTTACTCAAAGAGTGAAGCGGAATACACTAATCACTTGCGATAAGTGCTAGAGACATTGAGGCGGGAAAGACTTTATGCCAAATTCTCGAAATGCGCTTATTGGCTTCAAGTGGTGCAATTCCTTGGGCATATCATAAGTGCCGAAGGAGTATTAGAGGAACCGTCAAAAATTGAGGCCGTCTCAAAATGGAGTCCTCCAAAGAATCCGTTAGAGATTAGAAGGTTTTTGGGACGGGTTACTATAGGAGGTTCGTTCAAAATTTCTCCAAGATTGTCTCACCGGTAACTAAGTTAACCCGTAAGGATGAAAAGTTTGTCTGGAATGACGAACAAGAGAGGGCATTCCAAACGCTTAAAGAAAAGTTGACCCGTGCTCCGGTATTGACTTTACGGGATGGCACCAATGACATGGTAGCGTACTCTGACACATCACACGTGGGCCTTGGGTGTGTACTTATGCAACAGGGCAAGGTGATTGCCTATGCCTCGAGATAATTGAAAGTTCACGAAAATAAAATATCCGACTCCTGACCTTGAATTGGCGGCAGTGGTTTTTGCCTTAAGATTTTGAGGCACTACTTGTATAGGGTGAAGTTCACTATTTTCACCGATCATAAGAGTTTGAAATACTTCTTTGACCAAAAGGAGTTAAATATGAGATAAAGTCGTTGGCTAGAAACGCGAAAGATTATGATTGCGAAATACATTATCATCCGGGAAAAGCCAATGTAGTAGCAGATGCGCTAAGATAAAAAGAAGGATGCACTCCTATTCTAGTGCGGTCGATTCAACTTGTGGTAACTTTGGGTTTACTTGAATGAATCCAAGAGGCACAAATAGAAGTGGTGAAGGAAGAAACTTGTAGAAAAGAACGAGTGAAGAGCCAAGTGAAAGATATAGTAGATGGCAACAGCGGGTTGAAATCCCGGTTCCGTGGAATATGGGCTCCAAACACATATGGCGTTAAGGACTTCTTACTTGACGAAGCTTATAAATCACACTGCTCGATTCATCCAGGGACGACCAAAATGTACCGGGACTTGAAACGAAATTACTGGTGGCCTGGAATGAAAAGGGATGTAGCAAAGTATGTTGAAACATGCTTAACTTGTTTACGAGTTAAAGCGGAACACCAAAGCCATATGGAAAGCTCCAACCATTGGATATACCCGTATGGAAATTGGAACATATTACTATGGACCTATTTACCAAATTACCGAGGATGACTTGGGGGTTTGATGCCATTTGTGCGGTCGTGAATAGGTTGACCAAGAGTGCTCATTTCATTCCTATTCGCGAGACTTATACATCCGAAAAAATGTCGGAGGCATATGTAAACGAGATTGTGGCACGCCACGGGGTGACGGTGTCGATAGTATCCAATAGAGTTACCTGTTTTACTTTGCATTTTTGGCGAGATTTTTAAGAATAAATGGCTATTAAGTTGTTAATAACTATGGCTTATCACCCACAAACCGATGGCCAAAGTGAAATGACGATTCAGACCCTAGAGGATATGCTTCGCGCTTGCATAATAGACTTTGGCGGTAGTTGGGACACTTAGTTACTGCTGGTCGAATTCTCGTATAACAACAATTATCACTCTAGTATTGTCATGCCCCCTTATGAGATTCTTTATGGTCGCAAATTCCAAACCCCGGTATGGTGGGGTGAAGTGGGTCCTCAAGAACTTGCCTATAAAGATATGGTTAGAGCAACAAATGAAAAGATTAACGTGGTCAGGGCCCACTTAAAAGCAGCTTGGGATCAGAAAAAGTCTTATGCAGATAAAAGATGTAGGCCCATAGAGTTTCAGATAAAGTGATGTTGAAGGTATCTCCTTCGAAGGGGATCATCCGATTCAGAAAAAAAGGGAAGTTAATCCCCTGATTTATGGGGCCTATCAAAATAATTGACAAGGTGGGTAAGGTAGCATACCAATTGGAACTATCGGAAGAATTAAGCGATATATATAACACATTTCATGTTTCTCATCTTCAGAAATGCTTAGCCAACGAGGCGGCTTACGTGCCCCTCGATGACATAGAAGTTGACACCAAACTCAACTATGTGGCAAGACCTATTGCAATCCTTGACCGAAAGGTTAAAGGTCTAAGGAACAAGGAGCTTGTTCAAGTCAAGATAAAGTGGGAACACTGAAAGGGGGCAGACACCACATGGGAGTCTGAAGAAAATATGAAAAGACTCTACCCTTCTCTTTTTGGTACGTACATGTGTTTCGGGGATGAAACCTCTTTAAGGGGGTGGACTAGTAACACCCCAAAAATATCTAATATTTACTTTTGTGATAAATAGCACAAGTGTAAAAACTAGGACAACTTATCCGAGTTAAATATTTATGGCTTTGTTAGTGAAATGAGCAAAAAGGTGTCTTGTTAATAATAAAACATAACTATAGGGGTTGAAATGGGTTAGTAGCTGTAGATGAGAGTATAAAAGTGATTGAAAAATAAAACACACACATACATGTGTGTGTGTCGACATTCAGAGAGAGAAAGGGGGAAGAACTCCCCAAATCCTAAAACTTGAAATCTGATAAATTGGGGTGGAATCAAAGGTGTTTTGCTTGTATGTTTGATGATTTAGAGCGTACTACATCACCCCAACAAAAGGCAACTTGAGGGATATTCCGGGTGACCAAGGCGGAAGTGATACGCGTCTCAAAGGGAGGCTATAAGGTACGTAGCTTTATTGTTACGTTGTTTATGTACTTATTTATTAAAGTGGTCAGTGAGAGTAGTTGTAAAGACTAGTGAGAGTAGTTGTAAAGACTGATTGAAAAAAATGAAGTATAAATGATGACAATGAAAAGAAAACAAGTTTTTGAACAAAACATGTTGGGACATGTAAAACCGAAGTGTTAGTGACCCGTGGGGTCATAGAAACAGAGGTGATGTCCAACGTAATGAACACGATCAAGGACGGTGGCGAAAATGATTTTTAAAAAGGTGATGGTTGTCGCTCGCGGAGGATGAAAACCACAAGGGCGAACCAAACGGGTCGCTATGGACCATAAGGCCATAAGCTACATAGCGAACAAGTAAAACCAAGGTATAAGAGACCCGCGGGGCTGTAGAAGCCGAGGTATTGTGCATTATTACCAACTACATTGTAGTTGGGGAAAAGAGAATGGTAATAAGGAATATGGGAGGATTGAGATAGAATGCTCAATACCTCCTAATGGGTCGGTTTGGGTAAAACTCTTAACTGAAAGAATGGTTTGGGAACTAACGAGTCCGGGCCCAAACATTTCAATATAGTGCACACGATTTTTATAGTGCACATTTCAGCATAGTGCACATTTCAGCATAATGCACACATCAGAATAGTGCTCATTCTAGTATAGTGCACATTTCAGCGTATTGCACACATCAGAGTAGTGCACATTTGAGCATAATGCACACATAAGAGTAGTGCATATTTCAGCATAATGCACACATCAGAGTAGTGCACACTTCAGCATAGTGCACATGTTAGTATAGTGCACATTTCAACATAATGCACACATTAGAGTAGTGCACATTTCAGCATAATGCACACAACAGAGAAGTGCTCATATTAGCATAGTGCACATGTTAGTATAATGCACATTTCAGCAAAATGCGCACATCAGAGTAGTGCACATTTCAGCATAATGCACACATCAGAGTAGTGCATATTTCAGCATTGTGCACATGCTAGTATAGTGCACATTTCAGCATAATGCACACGTTAGTGTACTGCACATTTCAACAAAATTTTTCCCTGACGTTTTTCGCCTATCCCACCGATTTTACTAATTTTGTTCGTTTATACTTTTACGTTCAATTGAATGTTTTATTAATTGTTGATTGGATATGTATTGATAGGTAATGTCTAAATCATGCTCGGATGAAGATCAAGCCGTGCAATGGATCCGAACACTTTCTGAATGCTCATTTGTTTCTATTTTTGTTAATTCATTATGAAACAGTTGTAAATCATGTGGTCATGTTTTGCGAAATTGAACTATTTCCATTTTGTGTAGCTTATAAAATGTGAAACTCTTATATTTATGAGTAGTGCACATTTCAGCATAGTGCACATGTTAGTATAGTGCACACATCAGAGTAGTGCACATTTCAGCATAATGCACACATCAGAGTAGTGTTCATTTCGGCATAGTGCACATGTTAGTATAGTGCACAATTCAACATAATGCACACATCGGAGTAGTGCACATTTCAGCATAGTGCGCATGTTAGTATAATACACATTTCATCATAATGCACACATCAGAGTAGTGTAAATTTCAGCATAATGCACTCATCAGAGTAGTGCACATCTTAGCATAATGCACACATCAGAGTAGTGCTCATTTCAACATAGTGCATATGTTTATATAGTGCACATTTCAAAATAGTGCACATGCTAGTATAGGGCACATTTTAGCATAATGCACACATTAGTGTAGTGCACATTTCAACAAAAGTTTTTCCCTGACGTTTTTCTCCTGTCCCATCGGTTTACTAATTTTGTTCGTTTTACTGCGTTTACGTTCAACTGAATGTTTAATTAAATGTTGATTGGAAATGTGTTGATAGGTATGTCAAAATCAAGGACTTGGATGAAGATCAAGACTAGTAATGGAACCGAATACTTCCCAAATGCTCATTCATTTCCGTTTTTGTTAGTATCATTTTGAAATGGTTGTAAAACATGTGGTTATGTTTTGCGAAATTGAACTATTTCCACTTTGTGTGGATTATGTTTCAAAACATGAAATCCTTCTTTTAAAGTAGTCATAAAAAATGTGAAACTCTTATATTTACGAGTAAGGTCTTACAGTAACCAATTCTACTTTAGGATTCCTTACAATCCAGAAGCTGGGAAGAAACCAAAGAACACTTAAGCTGGGAAATGATAAAGAACATGAAATCAGGGTTGTGGGAACTTTAAAGTTAATAATGAAAACTGGTCAATGTATTAAATTTTATGATACCTTATATATTCTTGAGATTAATCGAAATATTGTATCAGGACCTAAGTGTAACGCCCTGCTTCTTCGTACTTTCCATAATTAGAAATCCTTGTTTGTATTCCTATTTTTGAATTATTGTAGTCTTGTAATCGTCCTTTCGTTGTAATCATTGTAAAATCCGAGACTTGGATCATAAATAAAATTTGTACTTCTTTAAATTCGTGTTATACATATTCATACTTGTTCATACGTTTGAATTCATGAAACATTTGATACATTATTCGTAATTCTTGGAAATGTGTAATATAGTTGCAAATACGTGAAATACGTGAATCATACATCAAATGAATACATATGATACTTATTTATGACATACATACACTTAATCATACTTCATCATACTTGTTTTATGTTATTCATACTTAACAAGCCCTTATAATATGCCTTTATATAATAAATTACCCTTGAAACACCTTAAACTATCATAAACAAACTTAAGGGGCCATAATTGTCAACTTTTAAAACTTATGCCAAGCTCCCAACACGGCTCGCACCCCGCGACCCGGCCACATAAGTGGCTTGCGGCCCGCGACCTGGTTCGATCCGCAGATCCTCTTTCCCAGCTACGGGATTGGGCATTATTTGGTGTTTGTTTTGTGTTTTCTTCATTTAAAGCTCACCAACCCAACCCTAATTCATTCCCTATATAACCCACCACTTCTTCACACATTTTTCACTTTGCAAACACTCTAAACTCACTCTCAAACACTAAAAAACGTAGCTGAATTCAGAAGCAAGTCAGATTCACTATAACTCACAAAAGTGAGCATAACTTCATCATTTCTTCATCTTTTTCATTGATTCTTCTTCCTAATCACTTGGAACAACCTTAGGTATGTTTCCACAGGTTTCCCATGGAAAACCAAGGCTGGAACATCACCATATAAGGCTCCAAAGTGCAATAAACTTTATGATTTTGTATAAACACTTGTTTAACATACTTTAAATTGAGATTTCTCAACACATTCCTATGTCCTTATGCTCATAATCAAGTATATGATTAGGTGGACTTAAAAACAAGGTTGTGACATGTAAATCGAGAGGTTTAATCCTCACAAACATTCTGTTTTAATAAGGTTTTGACCTACAAGTAATGAACAAGTCCTACACTTGAAATTGTGTGATTATTTGGATAGCTTGGGCTATCCTACCTTCAATCCACACATCACTTGATGTTTTCTTAGTTAGATAGTATATATTTCCATTTCCTAATGTATGTTCATGACCATCCTTGTTGTCTTATGACAACTTGTGTATTGGTGACAACTAAAGAGGTTCCTAAATGGAAGATTTATCTTCCTACCTCATGTATGACTTCTATGACATTCTTGTGATAATCTTGGACTAAGAACTTATAATATAAACTATATAGCATATATAATACTTATGGTGACCAAACTCTTGATGATAACCTAATGGTTATTTGTTAAAATAGTAGGTTACACCATCTAAGAACATGTTACTCGTCACGATTCTAATGGGTACTTTAACCCATGAAAGCATTCAAACCCTTTGGGTTTCATAGTGCCAAAGATGAGTATTATGAACTAGATGGTTAATTTCTCATATATTTACTTACCATGTTCTTTTGTTTTCCGAATCCTTAATCTTCCGTTATCCTCCAATACTCATACACCTTCGTTTCTTCGTGTAGTAGGACTTGGTGTTCCAACCTCCCACAACAACAACTCTCTCGCGGATTAACAAGTGGAAGCTTGCAAAACCGTGTATATACTCAAACCCCCTTTTTCGTTTACCACTTTTGGGGTGTGACATGTTAAACTATAAACTTGCACTCAAACTTTATTCTTTATGCATGCATAACACAATCCTTATACATGAAATTATTTGTTATGCTTAATATGTAAACTTGGGTGATTCTTATGTGATACCATAGTCATTAGCTTCATACGAGCCTCCCTTTAACATGTATAGCGCTATAGGAGTAACGCACCGCCTATAGTCTTGTGGTCATGTTAAATTTCATTCTTTATTGCGTAAACAGAGGGTTGACTAGAATTATCGCATGCCATGTTATGTTTATCTTGAATAACTTAAGTTGTCATGTGGATTCGTTTTAAACTTTTATACTTATACATATATTGAAAACTTGTATACTCGCCTTTGCATTTGCATTGAACTTTATTTTAAACATGTTACAGGTTGAGGATGACGATGCTATGAAATTGAAGTAGCGATGATGCTTAGCTACACATATAGACGCCTTAGGTTTTATATGTTGTATCAATTTTGTCTTTGTTGTTATGTTGTTTTCTTGTATTGAACATGTTGTATTTGTGTTTTATGTATTGTAATGACAATTTGAGTTTTTGAAATGAAAACGGTTTGATTTAATTATTGTCACAAATAGTGTTATGTTTGATGAGCAATCTTTCTTCGTCCCACTCTGATGATTCCGCCATTGGTTGGGGTGTGACACTAAGTTATACATGGACAGTTTTACTGTTACCCATGGCCATGGCAAACTCTTAATTTCTTTTAATTCTCAAGTGTATGGTTATGATTTTCTGGATGGTGGTCTTTATTTGGTAGCCTCTTAATGACCATTCAGATGCTACTCTTAATGGTTTAAAACCTCTAAATGAATAAGAGGTAACCTCAAGTCTGAATGGTTAAGAGGTAACCTCTGAATGGTAAATCATCATATGTCACATTCTTATACCTTCTCATTGATAAAATTCTTAATGGTTCCATTAAGAGGTAGCCTCTTAATGACCATTCAGAGGCTACCAAACATCCCCTTAGAACTAGATGATGAATTCACCAAATCTTTGTTGTCATATTACATCAATGAATCACTAAAGAAAAAAGAAACGAAAATGAGACATAGAGACTTCATCTATGTTGTGGCATCAACATTTAGGACACATTTCATGAGAACGATTATCTCAGCACGTGAAGGAGTCGTACCTCCTCTCAATTTCACTGATTTTAAATGTGTCAAATGCCTTAAAGGAAAAATGACATCAACGAATATGAAAGGTGCCACAAGGAGCTCTAATTTATTAGAACTTATTCACACAGACATTAGTGGCCCTTACCCAATCACTGCATAACTGGACATACTTCATTTATCACGTTTCTTGATGATTATTCCCATTATATGTACTTGTATCTCATTAAAGAAAAATCCGAATCACTAACAACCTTTAAAGATTATAAAGCAGTTGTTGAAAAACAACTAGACTGTCAAATTAAAGTTGTGAGATCAGATAGAGGAGGTAAATATTATGGCAGACATCCTGATGTGGGTCAAGCTCCTTGTCCATTTTATGAGATTTGTAAGGGCCAGGGGATCATGAACCAATACACCATGCTCGGTACTCCTCAGCAGAATGGCGTCACTAAAAGGAAAAACAGAATCCGTATGGACATGGTACGCAATATGTTAGCCAACACAAATTTACCTTTATTCCTCTAGACAAAGGCATTAAAAGTAGCCGTTCATATACTCAATAGAGTTCCTTCTAAGTTTGTCCCTAAAACTCCTTATGAACTTTGGACAAGAAGGAAACCGAGTCTTAGATATATGAAAGTATGGGGTTGTATCGCTGAAGCTAAACTTTATAATCCTTTCTTAAGGAAACTTGACCCAAAACGGTTACTTGTTTCTTTATTGGGTATCCTGGTAACTCAAAGGGTTATCATTTCTACTGTCCTTCCCATGTTACTCTCATTGTGGAAACCAAAAGTGCCTTTTTCCTGGAGGATTCTATGGTCATTGGGATCAATCTAACTAATCTTATGAAGAGTTGCAAGAAGAACAAGACGCTGGGAAAAGAGACTCGTCGCTTATGATAACTTCGGTTACTCGTCTTGTACCCAATGCAACTGCACCGAATGCCACTGCACCACCCCCTTCACAACTTATCAAACCAGAAAATGAAGGCACATCAAACGATCAAAACCAAGACAATGCTGAACCTGATAATCAACTCAGGAGGTTATCTAGGTCACAAAGGCTTACTAACTTTGATGATTATGTCATCTACCTGACTGATGCTGATAGAGATGTAGGAAAGCTTGATAATCCCATCTCTTATAATGAAGCCACCAACAATGATCAGCCTTCTGAATGGAACAAATCTATGATTGATGAGCTTGACTGCATGAAGAAAAATGATGTTTGGGATTTAGTTGAATTACCCAACGGTGTTAAACCCATAGGATGTAAATGGGTGTTCAAAACTAAACGAGATCCGAATGGGAACGTTGAAAGCTATAAAGCAAGATTGGTTGCAAAGGGCTACACTCAGAAAGAGGGGATTGACTATCAAGCGACATTTTCACCTGTCTCTAAAAAAGATTCACTAAGGATCGTTATGCCATAGTAGCTCATTTCGATTTAGAGCTACATCAAATGGACATTAAAACCGTTTCCTTAACGGTGTTAGACGAAAATGTGTTCATGAAACAACCTAAAGATTTTGAACCTAAAGGTTAAGAACATCTAGTTTGTAAGTTGAAGAAATCTATATACGGGTTGAAACAACCATCAAGTCAATGGTATGTAAAGTTTGATGAGGTCATGAAGAAACAAGGTTTTATGAGAATCAATTGGATCAATGCACCTACCACAAGATGAGTGAGAGCAACGTTACTATACTTGTCCTTTACGTAGATGACATTCTACTGGCAAGTAATAGGTTGGATATGTTGCATGAGTCGAAGCGACTTCTTTCGCCTAATTTCGACATGAAGGATCTCAGAGAAGCCTCTTATGTTATTGGCATTGAAATTTATAGAGACAGAAACATAGGAAATTTGCGATTAGATTAAATTGCCAATTTAGTCCCTGAGGTTTAACTAAAATTGCCACTTTAGTCCAAATAGTTATTTTCTTGCCATTTTAGTCCAAATAGTTTTGTTTTCGGCCATTTTAGTCCCTGACTTTTGTCATTTTTTCCATTTTCATCGACCACCACCACCTCCCACCACCCACCCCATCACAACCTTCTATCATCGCCACCACCTGCCTGCACCGTCACCACCCACCTACCCACCCCACCACCCACTATTTCCACCACCACCGACCACTTTTCCACCACCCATGTCATCAACCAACACCGCCGCCATCATCGTAAAACCAACAACTACCGCCATCATCTTCACTATAAATGACACAACACCATCCCCATACCATCGCACCTGCAAAAAAGAATGAAAAATGTGGTTTGGCCAAAATTCACCTATGTTAACTAAATGTTTGAATGGATTTAGTGGGTTGGATGAAAATGGCAAAAAATGACAAAAGCCAGGGACTAAAATGGAAGAAAACAAAACTATTTGGACTGAAATAGCAAGAAAAAAACTATTTGGACTAAAGTGGAAATTTTGGTCAAACCTCAGGGACTAAAATGGAAAGTACTATTGGGATTATCTCAAAAGACGTATATTGAACGTGTCCTTAGCAGCTACAACATGCAACAGTGCAAACCCTTTGTAGCTCCAGTAGTTAAGGGAGATGTTTTTGGCTTGTTCCAATGTCCGAAAACAGAGGTTGAAAAGGAGCAAATGAGAATGATACCTTATGCGTCAGTAGTCGGGAGCCTTATCTATGCTCAAGTATGTACTCACCCAGATATCGCTTATATTACTGGAATGCTTGGCTGTTATTAGACTAATCCTGGTCTAGATCACTGGAAAGCAGCTAAGAAAGTACTTCGATATCTGCAAGGGATGAAAGACTACACATTAACTTATAAAGAAGTGATAATTTAGAAGTGGTAGGATACTCTGAATCTGACTTTGCTAAATGCAAAGATGATAAGAAATCCACTTTAGGATACATCTTCATGTTAGCAGGTGGACCTATCTCATGGAAGAGTCATAAACAATAGTTGACCACAACTTCCACCATGATGGCAGAATACATTGTTGTTTATAACCATCCTGCCATGGAATGTTGCTTAGAAATATGATCATTGGACTCAAAGTTGTCAATTCCATTTCTAGACCATTGAAGCTTTACAGTGATAATTCGACTGTCGTTAACTTCTTGAACAGTTACAGTTCGACTAGCGCCGGTTTATATCTCGATACAAAATACTTTTTCATACGTGAACGAGTTGAGGAAATTAATATTAGTTTTGAGTATATAATCACTAAAATATGTTTGCGGATCCGATGACTAAAGTTCTTCCTAGATCTATTAGTTTTGAGAACATTTGTTTATTCATGTATATTCCCCCTAGATCTATTATGATGTTTGAAAGAAAAATAAAGCAAAGATATACTATATTAAACAAGACAAAAGAAAATCCTACAAAACAGCAAGAAAAAGAAAACAGAAACTACTCCTCCTTAAGCACATTGTACATGCTCTTCACATACAACCAGAGGTAGGTTATATGACCACTGTGATTTGTTGAAGGGACAAGGGTTGGATCACTTATGTTCTCTTGTAGCACCATCTGGTGTCACACCCCGACCACGTAAAACAACGAAACGTGGTGGAAACGTCGGGGAGTGTTGTAACAGAATTAATTGTTTCATAACCATGGCAATTAAAGTTATATATTTATTTATCAATCAAGAGAGTTACATTGTCTTAAACAAGAAACAAAGTGTACATAACATAAATTTAACTAGTTCTTGCTTTGTTTTAAGTCACTAAGGCACAGGTCCGCCTAAGTGTGTCTCGATCATCTTATGCAACAGCTCCTGAAAACACATGTGAAAATAGGTACGTCAGCATAAAAATGCCTGTGAGATACATAGGTTTTATGAAAAATAGGATTCATGACTTGTGTTTAAAGAAACTGTTTAAAAAGTAGCCATGAATCTTGTTGAGTGATTCCTTTCATAAATCATTTGAAAAGTGATAATTAAATCAAATTGGTATATATATGTATAAAAGAATAATGCATGGTTAAATGAGTAACCATGTGAAATGAGTTTGTATAAGTTAAGTTATTTGTAAAACGATGTTTATGTGAAAATTATATTGTAGATGTAATATGTCTAAACTGAAATGGTTTAAATAACGCTACGATATGTAACACCATAAAAGCACTTATATATAGGAAGTACCAGCGGCGTATCCACCATGATTTTATCGTATTACACGTCGCCTCGTTACTTAAATCATTTACCCAAACAACCACCAAAATGTAAAGTTTAACAATTGTAGAGATGTTTATGTATGGTCAAATACGGTTCACACGGTTCAACAGTTACAAACGGTTCACATAATCAAATGGTTACAACGGTTCACATTGTCAAATGGTTACAACGGTTTACATAGTCAAATAGTTACAAACGGTTCAAAATGTAATATAATGTGTTCATATGCTGGATGAGCATATGCAACAGGATGTAATGTAAAACAATGTGTCCATATGCTGGATGAGCATATGCAACTAGATGTAATGTAAAACAATGTACTAAGTATGCTAAGTAAACATACAAAGCAGGAAAAGTCATGTAAATCAATGTGCTAGCATGCTCAGTCAACATACATAGCAGAAATGTAAAGTAAAACAATGTACTAAGTATGCTAAGTAAACATACAGAGCAAAACAATGTAATGTAAATCATGTACTATAAATGTACTAATGAACATAGCAAGTATATGATGTGAAAACAGGAAAACACGAAAGTAACAACTAGGCACATGTGTTTCACCCCAAAACAGTTTGAAAACAGTAAAAGAGGGGTCTATGTACTCACTTGAGATTGCTTAGAAGTCCTAGGATAACCACCAAGCAATGCTAGAGATTACGGAAATCAAACGGTACCTAATATAGGTAACTATGTTAATAAACCGGACCTATACCGGAGGATTGGATAGAATGAGGGCTCGTAAACCAAATGAGTATGGGAACTCATGTAATATGGTTTAACAAAGCCTACATACTACAATGAAACCTAACCTAAGTGCTTACGACCCATTACGACCCGTTTAGGTAGCTTATGCTACTTTAACGCGTCGTTTGCGTAAAACGCGTTCAGAACGCCTAACTAGCCCTATGATAAGTAAAATATGCCTTAACATGTCTAATATTGTTTCTAAATCAGTTTAGATATCAAAAGTTATGTTACATATGCTTAAAATGTATTTTGGCGTAAAAAGGGCATTTTGGTAATTTACCTAAGGCATATAAACTACCTATCATACAACTACTTAAACGAAGCGACCATAAGGTATAACCTCGAAAGGTTATTCCCTATATACTATGGTCACCTAATATGTTTGATCGGATCCTAATGATCGACCAAATGGGTCGGGTTCGAAAGTATAAGCGATTGTTTAGATCGCTTAACTTACGACCCTATATAAGCACTAAACTAAAAGTGACGAGCTAAGCATGTTAAAACATGCTTAACTAAGTTTAGAAAATAGGTTTGGTATCAAAACAAACGGTTTTGATACCTAAGAGTAGTTTGGTTACAAAATACGCAAGAATGCGCATTTTGGCCGAAACCACGACTCGTCACTGAGCCTAGATAACGTGGTAATCAGTAGGTATAGTCACTAGAGACTATAACCATCGTGATTACGCTCACATTATGAAGTTCAACGAACTTCGCATTGACCATAAACTGGTCAATGCAGAAAGTTAAACAAAGTTTGACTTTAATGCTAAAAGAATAAAAAGAACGAAAGAACACTTACAACGGGTCCTCGCAAGCTTTGATTTCCAAATATTTCTCAGGTACGAAGCGTTTTTACACCTCAACTTAGAGAAACTTTCAGAAATCAAGTGGGTTTTGAGTTGGGAACTTGGGGGTATTCATAGGATTTCTTGAACCGTTAAGATCGTTTATCGTAAAACGTGATTCAATCTCATCCCTACACTTGTTGCAACACTAAGGTACTTCAAAATGGCCCGCCATGATCAGGTATCAACATGTGGAATTGAGTTTATGGATGCTTAACAGTTGTAAACAGCTGTTAAACACATTCTGTTGTTCTGGGAGGTCCTTACAGACCGTATGGGTTATGGCTTACGGTCCGTAAGCCTTGTGCAGACCAGCTAAGTTTCAAAAATGGCAGAACAGGCTCCTGTTGTTTTGGTCAAAAATTACCGAAGCAATTAAGTGATCACATTAGTAAAGTGAGGTAGTGTGCTAGAAAGTGTGTTTGAAAATATGCTTGTTGTGTTAATTAGGAAATTAGTATTCAGGATACAGCTCAGGATATTGAGCTGTATCTATGATCAAACAATGAGCAAAAGTAAAGTAAACGACACGAGATGTACGAGGAAAGCCCTTGATCAATCTAGATCGCCGACATAAAACCACGGGAGCTGACAATCGCAGCTGCCTTGTTCTTCTTATTACTTCAAACGTCAGGATACAATGCAAGATGTGGTGCGGATCGACTACGTGTTACAATGAAATTTGAATACAAGTGTGGTGTTTGCTATGAGCTAGAGAGTGAAAGTGTTCGAGAGTGTTAATGAAAATTGTGTGCCTTAAACTGATCCGCCCCCATCTATTTATAGTAAAGATAAAATAACAAACTATCCTAAACTTCCGGGATCCACCGAATATTCCTTCATCGAACGTTGTAGACCTGGTCTTTCGGGCTCAACGTCTCTCCTTCAACAAACTCGCCCGAGTCTTGAGGAGAAGAAGTCCACTTGACCGTTAGCAAGTCTCAGCCTTTAACCTGCACGTGGTTAATTCAATAAACCTCAGGATATCGCCCAAGATGTTAGCAATACCCTCTTCTAGCATCCTGGTCACAAATAAACAAACAAAGGCATGATATTGGTCAGGATACGTATGTTAAGAAAATGACCCCTAACAATTGTCCCCAAATATATCGGTTGGGATACCAATCCAACGGATATATTTCAAAAGTTTCACCTCATAACTTAAGGTAATTAATACGACTAGACCCTTGAATTGACAGCGGTGCAATTTCCAAAGCATTATTTACTCTTTACCCCCCTATATTCATCCTATATTAACCGAGGGACTCCTTATTACGGTTATCCTTATCTTCAAGCGGTCATCAGGTATTTTCCTTTCTATCCTTCTCTCTTGAATCTATTTCATTTTGCTCAATACTTTTCATGGCACCACGAACGAAATCCCGATCGGACCGACCAGCTTCAAGCCTCGTAAGTCAGAACTTCATCGTTGATCCAGCAAAGGAGATCTGCTGCTTCAACAATGCCGACATCGCTGCTCTTAAAGATTCTGGCGCCTTCCCCACCGGAACAGTCTTTCGCCCTTTTGATCGGGAAGCCCGATCAGACGCGATATCCGATGAGTGGGTTTGTTTCTTCGCCTACCCCTTCTCTCTTGGACTCCGGTACCCGTTTCCACCCTTTATTTCCAGCTTTTTCGACCTCACCGGCCTTAGTTACGCCCAGGTTATGCCAATGGTCTGGCGAGTCTTGATAGTGCTGGATCAAATCAAGTCTCGTCATTTTCCCAACCTGTTTATTGAAGACCTCCCTATAGCATACCGGTTGAGATCCCCCGGCAATCACCGTTTTCTTCTGTTTTCTACCTCCAAAAACCCTCTGGTTCTTAAAGCCACCAAGAACGAGGATCGATGGCGACGAAAATTCTTTTTCGTAAAAAGAGACTCTATTGATAAGGGTTTCGATCTACCGGTTAGATGGTTAACCAAGGGTAGGACTTAGGGTTTTAGGAATATCCCCAATTATATCTTCAAACTGTATCCCAGACTTATATCCTGATGTTTTTATGCAGCGAATTTCAGAGATTTAGTGCCTCCCAGTGCAGAATCCGAATCCAAGATCAAGGAAATCTACCGTCTTCCTGCTAGTGAAAGAACTTTCTCCCTGTCTCTTACAGATTCAAGCCAGAAATCAAGCTCAGAAATGTCTGGTAAGCACATTCTCAGCATATATTAATTATTTTTCAAAAGTATGATGAGTTTAAGAATATCTTCCCTTGTGTAGTACCAGTCGTCAACCTTGAAGGTTTCGAACTTGACGAATTGGATTGCTACTCCAGCCTCGAACCCATCAAACAAGAATCCAACCCAAAGTCGTCTACTACACCAAAGCCTACCTCCTCGAAGACTGTTTCTGCTCCCAAAGGCCCTCCGGCATCCAGGACCCGGGCATCCAGCTCTCGGAAGAGAAAGGAGACGGACTCCCCAGCTGTTTCTGAAACATTCTCTCTCGAGAATCATGGGTTCAACGAAGCCACCTCATTCCTCAAACAGGTAGAATTTTCTTTTCGATATCCTGCACAAGTATGTTAGTCCTTATCCTGCTCAATTTTTACATCAATACCTGTGTCTTTATCGATAGGGTCTGGATCGTCTTATGCACTTGTATGAAGACGCTTGCGGGCTTAACAAGATGTTGGAGATCAAGCTGGAGAAAGCCGTGGCCACCATAGCTGACCAAGGAACCATTGCGGCTGCCAAATCCCAGCATTATGAAGACAAATACAAGGCAATGACTCAGGAACATGAAGTTGCCCTCCACAAGGCTAATGAGGACGCCCAAGCCAAGCTAGATGCCGCCCTTCTCCAATATCAGCAGAATATGAGTTCATATCGGGATAGCCTCAAAGCATCGGTGGTCATCTCTCTTCTCCAAGCCAGGATAAGGATGGCTTATGAGGCCATGGATTTGGGTTTTGAATGCCCTTCCTGGAATGTAAAGGCTTGGGAGGAAAAACTACAGGGCCTCGGAGGTCATCCCGTCGCTCATCCTGCAAAACATACTGGTGAAGGGCCTTCTAAGGCGACAGAGGAAGCGGCCAATGCTGATGATGATGCCGAGAAGAATCCTGAGGCTGATACTGGTGCGAACGCTGGGAAGGAGGTTGCTGTTCAAGAGGGTGCTGCCCCCTAGGCAGCGGAGTGGGCGATGATGGATATATGTGCCAAGGCCGAAGCCCACTTTTTAAATTTCATGGTTGTGGTTGCATAAACAATTTACTTTTCCTGTCTTCGAACGATTTACATTTCCTGCATTAGAACAATGTGATGACCAAAGGTGGATGGGTCCTTGGTTTTAGGACGAAGCCCTTGGTCATCAATTAGTATAACTTGTTTTGAACGTGATAACGGTTGTAGGTGGACAGGTCCTGTTTTGAGATATATCCTGCAACCGTTACACAAGTATGATAAAAACTAATTGTGCTTTTGGCGGATGGGCCTCGGTTTGAGGTGAAACCAAAAGCACAACTTTTGACTTGTTCATAATATAACTATCTTTTGACTTGTTTGCTGTTGTCTTGCATTACTTAGTATAACTCTTATCTCTGTAAAAATTTTATATTGTTATCTTATGAAAATATCCTAATCAGCATGCTCAGCGATATACTGTAAAAACCTTTTATTAGATAGAACTTCCAACTCTTCCTTCAACTTTGTAGAAAGTTCTTTAGAGAGTGAAAAACAATCTATCTTTTCAAAACCAAGTTTTAAATGATCAAAGTTCCAAACTAATACTGGTTTCAAACACCCTAATCAAATATCCTTAAAAGGACTTTGAGAATACATATCAGGATACTTAACATAATGTTACTAAAAACTTAGACGATATTTACAAAGGAAAGATCATACCCGGAGTAGTATATAACCCTATTATTAAACCTCAATCCCCTTGCAACTTTTCCAATGAAGATGTCCCCTGTGTGAGATATTTAGCATACTAGTTCCGAACTTTAGCCTTTGAGCTTTACATCACTGCCTTGGTAGGAATGTCCCCTGTGTACAATGTCTTCAAACACTTAGAAATCTTCTGAATGTCAGTTTCCATTGTATAGGCAATTTTTTAGGTCCCAAGGGTAAAACCCAAGGATGTACTGGAGATAAATCCCTTGTATCCTGGGGAAAATCCCAAATTTTCATGCGCTACAGGCGGGAGTGTATAAACTCCAAGACTTAGAAAGGTGAAAACCTTTAAACCTTAGAGAGTATGAAAATACCCTTTCGTGAGAGAGGGTGATCAATCCTCATATACCTTTAGGATTCAGGATATAGCCAACAGTAACGAAATTGTCAGCCAC
This sequence comes from Helianthus tuberosus, assembly GCA_030545235.1. Taxonomy (NCBI): domain Eukaryota; kingdom Viridiplantae; phylum Streptophyta; class Magnoliopsida; order Asterales; family Asteraceae; genus Helianthus; species Helianthus tuberosus. The sequence goes on from CM060408.1 coordinate 78,073,078, forward strand.
TTTTACATGGACTGGTCCCGCCACCTTGAACTATCCCTGAATAACTTGCGCTCCAGGCGGGGTGTTTAAACCCAATTCGGAAGAAAGGTGAATACCTTTAAACCGGTGAAGGGATCAGGATCCCTTGTACATGAGAGAGGGGGCCAATCCTCTAATCTTTCGAGTTATCCTGAGTACATATCCTGGAGCCATATCCTGAAACATATCTTGCAAAACAATTGTAAACTAAGGTGGGTGTTAGCTTGGCTAACACCCCTCCGATGCTTAAGTTAGTATTGGGTTTCAAAGAATAAATTAAACCAAAAAATATTTAAAAAAGATAGAATTCATACCATCCTGAGTTAGAAATTTAATTCTAAACTCACTTGAAATAGAGCTTAAGGTGTATAGCATTCCAAGACCTCGGTAGCATATCCCCCTCCATATTCTTGAGTCTGTATGCTCCTTTCCCTGCTTCTGATTCAACTTCATATGGTCCTTCCCATTTTGGAGCTAACTTGCCATCGGCAGGATTAGTAGTATTATGAAAAGCCTTTCTTAGCACCCAATCTCCAACCTTAAATCTTCTGGTCCTAATATTCTTGTTATATGCCCTGGATATTCTCTGTTGATATGCTGCCATCCTTAGCCTTGCCGCATCTCTCTTCTCATCTATAGTGTCTAAATTCTGACTCAAGGCTTCAGGATTCTGCTCAGGATCACTTAGGGTAGATCTTGCAGTACGTATTGTCATTTCCGTTGGAATCATTGCTTCTGCTCCAAATACCAAGGAAAATGGGGTTTGGCCTGTTGCATTCTTTACCGTTGTCCTATCAGCCCATAAAACAAAGGGTAATTCTTCTGCCCATCTTCCTTTTTTGGCTCCAAGTCTCTTCTTTAAGTTATTGACAATTATCTTGTTTGAGGATTCTGCTTGTCCATTTGCTTGAGGATGTACCGGAGTAGATGTAATCATTTTGATTCCCCAACTTTTTCAAAAGTCAGTAGTCCTCTTGCTTATAAATTGAGAACCATTGTCACAGATTATCTCGGTTGGTACTCCGATTCTGGTTAAGATATTCCTCTTTATGAAGGATACTACTTCTTGATCTCTTACTTGAACAAATGCTTCTGCTTCAACCCACTTAGAGAAATAATCCGTCATTCCTAGCATAAAGACTTTTCCTCCCGGAGCTTTTGGTAGCTTTCCCACTATATCCATACCCCACTTCATAAACGGCCAAGGGGAAACAATAGGATATAATGGTTCCGCAGGTTGATGCAGTATATTACTATGTCTTTGACATGCGTCACATCTTCGAGCATATTCTGCTGCATCCTTTCTCATTGTTGGCCAATAATATCCTGTCCTTAACACTTTTGAGAATAACGACCTGCCCCCAGCATGGTTACCACAATCCCCTTCATGTATATCCTGAAGTACTTCTTTGGCTTCAAGATCCTCCAAGCACCTCAAATACGGTCCTGCAAGAGATTTCTTGTATAAAATATTATTTATAATAGTGAATCGTGATACCTTCATCCTAAATGCCTTAGGATTCTCATTTCCAGGGATGTGTCCTTCTTTGAGATATCTCATGATTGGAGCCGTCCAGGATTTAGGATCCTCTTCAGGATGTTCTGCTCCAGGATCCTGAATACCCACTACTTCTTTATCCTGAGGATTCGTTGCAGGATATAAGACATGTAATATTGGTATTTGGGTCCCTTCAGGTATCCTGATCGATGATCCCAAATTTGCTAAGGCATCCGCTTCAGCATTATCCTCCCTCGGTACCTGTTCAAGTATAAAAACATCGAAATATCCTGCTAATTTTTTGAGAATACCGAGATATTCGATTAATTTCTCACCTTTAACTGCATAGGATCCGTTAAAATGGTTAGTAATTAACAAAGAGTCAACATATACTTGCAGATTTTTGATACTCATGCTCTTAGCCAACTCTAATCCTGCAATTAAAGCCTCATACTCTGCTTCATTATTAGTAGCAGGAAATTCACACCTAATAGCCTGGGGTAATATGTCCCCCTGTGGCGATTTTAGTAGTATTCCTAATCCTACTCCTCTTACATTAGATGCTCCATCAGTATACAATGTCCAGGATCCTGAGGATTCTCCTAACTGTTGAACTTCTAGGTCTACCTCGTCCTGAATGTCACTACTAAAGTCAGCTAAAGCCTGAGATTTTATGGCATTTCTAGGTTCATATACTAAATCATAAGCACTTAACTTTACTGACCACTTAGCCATTCTGCCTGACATTTCTGGCTTCCTAAGTACATTTTTAACAGGATAATTTGTTTTAACATGAATCCTATGTGTCTCAAAGTAATGTCTAAGTTTCGTTGATGCCATGACTAATGCTAGTATTAATTTTTCTAAATGAGAGTACCTAGTTTCAGCATCTAACAAACTTTTACTAACATAGTAAACATGATATTGCTGACCTTCATGGTCTTTTATAAGAACGACACTTACAGCATTCCCTGATACAGCAAGGTATAGGGATAGTGGTTCACCATTTTCAGGCCTCATTAATAGAGGTGCGGTTGAGAGATATCGCTTCAAATCCTGTAGGGCCGCTTCATGCTTCTCACCCCATTCGAATTTTTTGTTCTTCTTCAGGATATCATAAAAATCTTTGCATTTCTCTGAGGATCTCGAGATAAACCTGTTTAAAGCTGCTACTCGGCCTGTCAATCTTTGTACGTCCTTCATATTTGAGGGTGATTTTATATCCAGGATAGCTTTGATCTGCTCTGGGCTTGCTTCTATCCCCCTTTTTGTCACCATATATCCAAGAAACTTTCCTGCCCCCACTCCGAAATGGCATTTAGCAGGATTCAGCTTCATGTTGTATTGATCCAGGATATCAAATGCTCCCTTGATATCCTGGAGGTGATCCTCAGCCTTTTTAGATTTCACCAGCATATCATCGATATATACCTCCATGGTGTCCCCCAGTTTGTCTTTGAACATCATGTTTACCAATCTTTGGTATGTTGCACCTGCATTTTTCAAACCAAAAGGCATAGCTGTATAACAATAAATACCCGCTGGTGTCATGAAGGCAGTATCCTCCTGGTCAGAAGGCTCCATTTGGATCTGTTGAAATCCTGAAGATGCGTCCATGAAGGTCAGCATTTCATGCCCGGCAGTGGCATCTACCATTGCATCAATGTGGGGAAGAGGAAATGGGTCTTTAGGACAAGCTTTGTTCAAGTCTGTGTAGTCCACACAAACTCTCCATTTCCCATTTTTCTTCTGTACTACAACCACGTTTGCTAGCCACCTTGGGAACTTAACCTCCCTGATCATCCTGGACTTCAATAATCTCTCAACTTCCTTCTGGATAATTGTGTTCTGCTCAGGAGCAAACTTCCTTCTTTTTTGCTGCACAGGCTTGAATGATTTATCAATTCCAAGCTTGTGAGTGATAACATCTTTGGATATGCCTGTCATATCCTCATGCTTCCATGCAAACGTAGACATCCTGCATTTCAAAAAGTTAATTAATTGTTCTTCAATATCCTGAGGGATATTGGTCCCTACGAGCACCGAAATATCGGGATTATCCTGGTCCAGGGTAATTTTCTTCACATCCTGCTCTAGATCCTCCACGATATCCTGGGCCCGCGTCTTTAATTGCTATGCTGCACTAGGTTTGGTTGAGGATTTCATCGAGGATGAGTAGCATTCTTTAACCTCCTGCTGATCACTATCGACTTTGACAACTCCCCAAGGTGTAGGTATCTTGATGCACTGGTGATATGTTGATGGCACAGCCTTCATATCGTGAATCCACGGTCTTCCCAGTATGATGTTGTAGCAGGAGAGAGAATCCATTACACAGAAACGTTGTATCGAGTTGACTCCTTCAACGTATACTGGCAACTTTATCTCTCCCACTGTGTTTCTAGCCTCTCCACTGAACCCAACAAGCACAGTAGACTTTGAAGTGATATCCATTGGAGATACATTCATTCTCTTTAGAGTTTCTAGTTGGATTATGTTGACGGAGCTGCCGTTATCAACTAATATCCTGCGTACAAAATGGTTAGCCACATATAACGTTATTACCAGAGCATCATGGTGAGGATCCTGGACAGTATCCCTATCATCAGCATCAAAAGTGATCACTTTGTCAGTTGTGAGGGTAGTCATCCTGACAGGTTTGTCTCCTCTTTCGGCCTTAGCTTCTTTTGCATGTCTCTTTGCTGCCGAATACGAAGTTCCACAAATGTCGGATCCTCCCGAAATGAAGTTGATTATCTTGGCATCCGCAGGAGGTGATGCTGCTCGTTCAGGATCCTTCTCAGTATCCTGACCCTTATTCTTCTTTCTTCCTAAGATATCTTTCAGATATCCCTTGCTTAGAAGATAGCTTATTTCTTTCCTTAGAGCAATGCAATCCTCAGTTACGTGTCCGAAATCTTCGTGGAAAGCACACCATTTTGACTTATCTTTCCAGTCAGCCTTTTGTGGGTTCTTCCGAGGCCACCTAGCCTTGTCTCCTAGACCCTGCATGGCATACATCAATTCAGGAAAGTTAGCATAAAAGCAGTATTCAGACAACTCAGGATACTCTTCAGGATCCTCATCTTCGACAGCATTCACTCTCTTGTTTTCATTTCTACCATATGGCTTAGGCCGATATGACTTGAATGAGGATTCTGACTTCCTGTTAGTTGACTCATAAGTGTTAGATGAGTTCATCCTTTCTTGCATCTTCTTATCATCTTCCAGATGGATATATCTCAAAGCCCTGTTACGAGCTTCGTCTAGATTCCTGCAGGGATTCATTACAAGATCCTGATAAAACTGAGAATCCTTTTGTAATCCCATCTTAAAAGCTTGCACAGCTGTTGCAACATCAAGATGTGGGATATCCAAGGATTCTCGACTGAATTTGTTCACATAATCCCTCAAGGATTCCTGAGGCCCTTGAGTTATCCTGTAAAGATCACTGGTTAGCTTCTCAAAACTCCGACTGCAAGAAAATTGACTGTTAAATAAATTAACCAAATGAGCAGACGAAGTAATTGAGTGAGGAGGAACGTTTAACAGCCATTTTAAGGCTGATCCTGTTAGAGTAGAACCAAATCCCTTGCACAAGCATGCTTCCTTGAGCTCCGGAGGGATAGGGTTAATCTCCATTCTTTCCCTATACTGAGCAATATGCTCTTCAGGATCCGTAGTGCCATCATAAAGCTTCATGTTGGGGGTTTGGAATCTCTTTGGGATCTCAGCATCACAGATAGGATATGCAAAACGAGATATCTTGTGGCTGTCTTGGGACACTTCCGGGATCGGCTGGACCACCCCAGGTACACTAGATATCATGTCCTTCAACTTCTGAAGTTCCCTAGTAAGTGCTGATGTTACACCTGTATCCTGCAAAGATCCACTATTGTTAGTAGCATGAGTATTATTATTATTTGACACGTTACCCGTTGGAGGATTTTGCCCATATCCTGAAACATATCCTGAGCTCCTCATGGTTGACATCCTGACCGAGGAGGGTATTTCAGGAGTATGATTCTGAGGAAGGCTGGGCACAATATTCCCCCTGTTATCCTCAGTATACACAGCTGAACTAAAGTTCAACGTTCTGGGATGCAATGGAGTGACATTATCCTCAGCAGATCTGCTCGGGCCAGACTTCAGGAGTTGTATTTCCCTTAAAAGCATTTGGTTTGTTTCCTGTTGTTGCCTCATTTGTTCCTGCACACTTCCAAATAAAGTGAGAATTTCATCATTAGAAGCTAGAACAGGAGCAGACTCCTGAACACTGCGAGTAGGGATGATATCCTGAGGTCATGAAGAGGTTGGCATCCTTGGAGGAGGTGGTGGAAGCACCGAACCAGTAGTAGCAGAAGTCATAGCAGACACAGTAGAGGAACTCATGTTTGATCTTGAGGCCATTATGGACAATGTGGCAAAAAGTTTTGAAAATAGAAAGTCGATTAGCGATTTCACAAAAATTTTTAGTAAAGAGAGCACCACTTGCCCCACGGTGGGCGCCAAATTGTTTTGGTCAAAAATTACCGAAGCAATTAAGTGATCAAATTAGTAAAGTGAGGTAGTGTGCTAGAAAGTGTGTTTGAAAATATGCTTGTTGTGTTAATTAGGAAATTAGTATTCAGGATACAGCTCAGGATATTGAGCTGTATCTATGATCAAACAATGAGCAAAAGTAAAGTAAACGACACGAGATGTACGAGGAAAGCCCTTGATCAATCTAGATCGCCGGCATAAAACCTCGGGAGCTGACAATCGCAGCTGCCTTGTTCTTCTTATTACTTCAAACGTCAGGATACAATGCAAGATGTGGTGCGGATCGACTACGTGTTACAATGAAATTTGAATACAAGTGTGGTGTTTGCTATGAGCTAGAGAGTGAAAGTGTTCGAGAGTGTTAATGAAAATTGTGTGCCTTAAACTGATCCGCCCCCATCTATTTATAGTAAAGATAAAATAACAAACTATCCTAAACTTCCGGGATCCACCGAATATTCCTTCATCGAACGTTGTAGACCTGGTCTTTCGGGCTCAACGTCTCTCCTTCAACAAACTCGCCCGAGTCTTGAGGAGAAGAAGTCCACTTGACCGTTAGCAAGTCTCAGCCTTTAACCTGCACGTGGTTAATTCAATAAACCTCAGGATATCGCCCAAGATGTTAGCAATACCCTCTTCCAGCATCCTGGTCACAAATAAACAAACAAAGGCAGGATATTGGTCAGGATACGTATGTTAAGAAAATTACCCCTAACACCTGTGACTTCGAACTTGATTTTTGATGCGTTTTGACGCGTTTAAGCCCCGTTAACCTCATTTTAAGGCTCTAAAATAAAGTTAAAGTATACGGAACTTAAAATGTGCTCAAAAATATGTCGGATGTCAGTTCGTTTGGCTGTACGGTTGCGTTGTTCGGTTAATTACGACGGAAGTCGTAACGGACGCAAAAAACGATCTAAATTGCGTGACGAATGGATTTTTATCAAGCCAATCACTAAAACATAATATTTTAATGATTACATAAGTTTTTGGATGTCCGGATGTATTCAGAACGTAAGTTATGCGCGAAAATGCAAACTTATGCACTTTTTGACGCTTTTAGTCCCTGAATGACTATAAAGTTTATTTTAGCACACCGAACCCCTCAAAGCCTATTTCTAAGCTATGTAAAGGATATTTAGGGTGTGTTTAACTTATGGTCATGTTCCGGAATGTTCGTTACAGTACGAATCGGCATACTTTCGCAGTTTGTCGAATTTAGTCCCTGTAAGCGATTAAACTTGATTTTGTCATACCAAAGCCTTCAAAACATATTTCTAAGTTATGTAAAGGTTATTTAAGGTATGTGAAGCCTATTTCACTATTCCGGAGTATTCGTTGCATTAAACTGGTTATATTTACGCATCAGTGCGCGTATAACCTTCCAGAAAGCGATTTAGAGCCCGAAATCGAACAAGAATTGATATGTGAAAATGATACACATATTTGTACAAATCCCAAGTATGAAATACAATATTTCATTGGTTTGGTATTTTTTCTGATGGTCGCAGTGACCCAGGTGTCACATCTGGGCCCTTGGATACCAGCTCCTTACTCTTCCGAAGTCCAACTGACTGGTTATCACCTTGGTCACAAAGCGAGGGTAGATCAGAAAAGGTTGATGGGTGTGCAAGTTTGCTTCCAAGTCTCTCATGAGAAACTTAGAAAAGTTGTACGGTTTCTCTTGCACAACAGCATGAACCACCTCCATCTTCCTATAGGACAACTCGTTGAAATGTCCAATCTTCTTAGAGAAGCAGAAACTGAGCTGTGTTACCAAGTACTGGAATGGTGTTATGAAACCAGACTTGCTGATCTGCCTTGACACGTTGTATGTTTGATAGCCCATGTCCCTCAGAGTTTATTCCACCATTTCCTTGTTGAGGAAGGTGTTTTCTTGATCATCACCCAGCTGGAGGACATCCCTGAGAGTTTCTTCCTTTAGGGTGGTTCTGACCCCCATAACCTCACCTTCTATCCACATAGTGGTACCACTGAAGATGATTTCAGCATTCCACCAGAATTCTTCAAGAAGTTCTGGATAGATAGTGACATATGTAGATATAGCAAAGCCCAAGGGACTTCGCATGAACATGTTGTAAACATACCTACAATCTTCCCATGCAGGACCTTCCAGATTAGACCTAAGTCTAAGGTTATGATGTTTGTGAAGAGGAAGAGGAAAGTGTGTTTGTCTTATTGTTTTTGGGGGAGCCATTCTAAAATATGAAATTTCTGATAAATTGCTTTTGAAGAGAAGATTGTTTGAGATGAAGAAAGTCTTTTTCAGGTTGTTAATATTTATAGATGAAAGTGATAGTTATGCCATAAATGTTATTAACAACCAAAAATTTCTTTTCCATTTCAATCTCTTCATTTAAGACGATATCTGTTGAAGTGAATATATGGCAGTCTTCGAAGCCTCATGTTGTGAGTAAGCATTGAATGACTAGGCGGCTACTTTCATAGCCCCTAATCATTTTTATGCCCCCGTATCTCTCAAATTCCTTATGAAAGATGATGTTGCATGCATTGGAAGTATAAGAAAATTTTAGTTTTCTGTAAAAACTTTCCCTGTGACGGTTGATTTTCTCTGCTGTGATTTTGAATTTATCTTAATGCATGTTACTTTCCCCCTTTTTGATTTTTTTTTAAATTTAAACAAAAGAAAAAAAATTCAAAAACAGACTATTCACAGTTATGAATTTATACACATGTGAGATATGCATGAAGATGGAAACTTCATAAAATTTTCTGATGATCAGTGATTATTCTGATGTTTCAACAAAGTTTCTGATGTTTTATCAGAATTTCTGATGATTTCATCAGATTTTCTGATACTTCTTCAGATTTTCTGATAAATCATCAGATTCATTGATGATTTATCAGATCTTCTGATATTCCATCTGATTGATGGATTTCTTTGTCAGAAACCTGTTGAATTATTCTTTGATTATCAGAATTTTGATGTTCATCAGTTTGGTTTTCAATTTGTGGCCTTTTGTTTTTTGAAAGATCTTCATCTTTTATGTTAACCAAGCCAAGTTTGCTGATTAAAAAATTGTGTATCTTTTCATCAAGAGGTTTTGTAAAGATATCATCAATTTGGTTTTCTGTTGGAACAAAGTACATTTCTATGTTACCTTTTTCAACATGATCCTTTATGATGTGATATCTGACATCTATGTGCTTGGTTCTAGAGTGATGAACTGGATTTTCTGTTATTGCAATTGCACTCTTTGAATCACATAGAATCGGTATCTTTGTCAGATTTACTCCATAATCTTTCAGTTGAGTTTGCATCCACAACACTTATGAACAACAACTTGCTACTGCTACATATTCTGATTCAACTGTTGACGTTGCAACACAGTTTTGTTTCTTACTTGCCCAACATACCAATTTTTCTCCCAAGATTTGACATGCACCAGATGTGCTTTTTCTGTCAATATTGCAATCTGCATAATCTGCATCTGTATATGCAATTAATTCAAGGTTTGTATCCTTAGGATACCAGAGACCAAGTTCTGATGTGCCTTTTAGATATTTAAAACCCCTTTTTACAGCTTTTAGGTGGGATATTTAGGTTTGAATTGATATCTGGCCAGAAAGCATGTTGCAAACATGTTAGGATCGGAGGCTCTCATGATTGTGCTTGTTTGTTGGATTTGAACAAATCAAATGGATATGAACAGTTTTAAGTGCAGCGAAAATGAATAACAAACTTTGTAAACACAATTAATAGGAGAAGATAGTTTGATAAACAATTGCTTTTCATAGAGTCGAATGATTTACAATTCAAAGCAAAAGATTACAGTGAAAGCTTACAAACTAAAATCCCCCTCAGCCTGATGCCTCAAGGTTGGTTGCACACAAGATGAAAGGATTAGACATGAGGAGAAGAACTCGCTCAGTCAATCAAATGTAACAGTACAGGGTACTGTTACATTTATAGGCAAACCAAACCACTGAGGTATCTCAGCTGACGTCACCATGAAAGCGACGTCTAACAGCCTAACAACCTGTATCTACTGTCCTTTTACAAATACTGTTATACCTAACCACTGACTATACATAAGACAGATAATTCACTAAACAGCTGCTCTCTCTTTACATCAGTGCTTTCCTCAAGGTTGATCAGTCCTTGATTGGGCAGAGCTTTGTCATCAGTAGTTTGTACCTGCAGTGCTTAGTGTCCAGCAGTCTTCAAAGCTTCATCAGTAGTTATGCAGAGCAGCAGCAGTTGTATCTAGTCAGTGGACGCAAGACCATCAGTTGTTATAAATCACTTTCAAGGGGGAAGAATAATGTAAACTTCTGCTTATTGTGAATCCACTGTTGTGACCAAGTTTTGGCTTTACATTATCTGTTCCTCTGGTAGGGTTCAATCCCAACAATCTCCCCCTGGAACAGATAATGCCAAAACTCTTCATTATTGTGGAAATCTTTATTGCCTCATCAACAGTTCCCTTATCTGACCTTTAAATTGTAGTTCAAAGTCTAGGGCATCTGTGTCTTCATCATCCCTGCCAAGTGGAAGATCAAGGAGATCCTGCAAATCTTCAAGACTCAGGCCAAGAGCTTGTTCCCTTGATAATTTTTCCACTTCTCCACCAGACCTGAGCAAAGTCAATACGCAGGTCTGTTTGTCAGTTTCCCACTTTTGTATTTTTGAGCCTGGTGGGTTTCTAGGGAGATGTTTATTTGCAGAGGTATTTGGTGAGGCTGGCCTATTCATGACTGGCTGAGCAGCATTTGCAGATTGTTCCAATTCAAGATCTTCTTTTATCATTACTTTCATGCCTGCTTTTACAACAGCATCTCCAGCTAGTAGATCTTGAATTGTTTCAATACTCAACTGGTTTTTGCTCCTTCTTTTGTAGATGGCAGCACCAGCTGGAGCAGTGGTTCTTTTAGTTTGCAGCTTTGGTGGTCTTTTTGAAACCTCTGCTTTAGAGTAGTCAGGCTTTTGTGGAACTCTTGGATCTTTCTTTCTAAGTTCCTCCAACCTTTTGTAGGTGGCCCTGACCACATCTTCTTTCCATCTAGCAACTTGTCTTTTGTTTCCATATTCAGCAGCAACCAGTTCTTCTTTCATTCTTTTCAGTTCTACCTGTTTGTCAGGTACATTCTTTCTAAACTTAGCCCAGTCAGGAGGAGTGTGAGTGACCTTCCTTTTGATCATGTCTTGAATTCTTGCAGCTTCATCTTCAAGCTCAGGAACAGTCCACTCTTTGTACATGTATTTCTCTCCTTTGTACTTCTTGTGAGCCATGATGCTTTCAATGTAGTCTTTCTTCAAAGTTTCAGCTGCTCTTTCTGAAATTTGTTGACTGACATTTTTTGCAAATTGTTCTAGGGATCTGACTTGTGTGAGCAGATATTGATAGTTTCTTGAAATTTCTTTGTCAGATTTCCCTTGTGTGTTTCTTTTTGAGATATCCTCTGCTTGCTTGGCCTTGATTTTCAAATATTCATCAACATTTTTAGGCCATGGATATCCTTTTATTGATGGCAAACTCCTTTTGGCAGGGTCATCCTCATAGTAAAAGGATTTTATTTCCTCTCTAACAGCTGCTAGTTCAAGAGGAAATTGAACACCTGCAGGAGGTAAGGGCTTGTACATTGGAACTGAAGAGAGAGGAACATGTTTTGGTATTGTGACAAGAGCTGAAGATTTTGAAGATGTTTGTGGTGGTGAAGTGTCATCATCTTTGAGAATTAGCCTTCTCCTCTTTGTTTGAGGAGGGGCTGATGATGTTTTGGATGGAACAGTGGTGGTAGATGTAGTGGCAGTGGATTGTGATTGACTAACAACTGTTGAAACAACTGGTGTTTCAACCACTGTTGTCATTACAACAGATGTTATAACATCTGCTGTCTTCTGCTGTATGTCAGCAGGTGTTGTTTTTGGTGGTGATGATGGTAAAGCAGTGGATGTTGTGTGTGTTGAAGTGGTGTGTGTTGATGGAACAACTGTTTGGCAAGCAGTAGTTTTTGTAACTCCTGTTGCATCAGCTGTTTTGTATGGTGGTTTTTAAGCAGACTTTGAATGTCTGGTTGGAATGGATTTGGGTTGCCTCACTTTTATAGTAGGCTTCTTCTTTTCCTCAGCAGGATTTTCATGATCCTTTGACCCAGAAGTACCCTGATCTGGATGATCCATTATGTCCACCCTGGCTTTCCTTTTGGCCTCTCTATCCCTTTTTACACTTGCAACTGCTTCTGCTAGTGCATTTGTTGTCACATCAATTTTCTTGCTGCCATCTGGCAAAGGGATCTTTTTGGTCATGTTTGAATTTTCTGGTTCAAGATAGAGACCATCCTCTATACTCTTCTTTTTCCACTCCTTAATTTTCTCCCCCTTTTTGGCATTATCTTCGGGGATTTGATAAATGTAGCGGACTTTTGGAGGAGCATTGCCAGTGGTGTGCAAGATCTGAGTTTTGAGAGCCTTTAAATCAGCCTGAGTGTTCTTGAACCTTGACTCCATTGCATTTCTCAGCTGTTGTACATGTTTTTCATGTTGCTGATCTGCTAATTGTGCTTGTTGTTGGAGAAAAGATTGAAATAGATTCCAGAGCTCATTTGTAGCAGGTGCCCTTTGTGGAGCAGGTGCTTGAGGTGGAACAGCAGTTGATTGTACCTTCTGAACTTGTAACACCTGTTGTAGCATATCTTTGAGTTCTGCAACAGAGTTATCAAGCTTTGCAATACGATTCGTCAATTTCTGGTACTTTAAACCATCACCCAAGTTAATGGGATCATCTGATTTCTCACTAGTAGTGGTTTTTATCAGTGGTAGATGTAGGGAGTATACTCCAAACATTAACCACTGATGCCCCTTTTTCTTGGTACTGGGGTCTTCTTCCTTCAACACTTGACAACCTTTTGATGTTGCCAGTAGGATAAATAAATCCACTGGTGGTTGGCAGAGGTGCTATAAAAGGAATTGCCTCCAAGGAAGTCTTATTAATGTAACCACTGTCCAACTGTAAACCTGTAGGTTCAACAGTTGTAGTGGCTGCTTCACTTGGATTACCACCAAGAGTTACTTGTAACTCATGGGGTGTAACCTCCTCAGGTTGTGTTGGTGGGTTAGCAAAAATTGATACATCAGACCCAGTCAGTTGTTGAGGTATATTCTCATTAGTAGGTGATTGAGAATTACTGGTTAATGCCTGGTTCAAATCAATTGCATCCAACAGTGGTTTTATTGGTGAGGGAATTGTGGATGTGATGATTGGTGTAGAAATAGGATGTGTCCCGGGCATTGGACTGTGGATGATAGAAACGAGTGTTTCCAGAGCATCATGATGTGGAGACCCTATTTGTACAACCTGTTCTTTTTTTGAAGAAACAGGAGGAGTTTCGGTTATGGGTTGAGATATTTGTACCAACTGCTGTGAGGAAGTAGCAGCAGTGGTTTCTTGTGACTTTTGTGTTGTCACTGGCAGGTGCTCTGGTATCTCATCCTCCAGAGATGCCTTTTTGATGGTTTTGGGGGGGTTTTTGTGTTTTTCTTTTTGTTGGCTTTTTGGTGATTTTAGGTGTGGGTTTCAAAACAGTTGTGCTGCTGCTTTGATCACCTTGAGCAGTGGGCTCAGCAGCAGATACCTAAGGAGCAGTTGTAACTGCTAAAATCGGCTCAGGCACCTCTGCTTGTGTTTTGCAAGGTGCTAACATTCTTGAAAAAGTTTCAGTTGTTAAACTGTTTATTTGAGTAGAATCACCTTGGTTTATTACAGCTAAATCATCCTTACTGAATTTCTTTGAAAAATAGTAACTTAAAAACCTTGGAAACAGTAAGAATGATTTTGTTTCAACATTATTAACCAAATCTTTAAAAATTTCCCGAGAATAGTTAAAATTTTCTCCTTGAAGAATTGCATATCCCATATTTTGGATCTTTAAAGGGTTTTCATTGAAAGAAGTGGTTTTGTTTGAAACACATAGTAGGAGGGTATGAAATAAAAATCTGGTTGCAGACGGAAAATAACCTTTTTCTAAGGTAATTTTCTTCATCATTGTGGCTTCATACCCTCTCTCAATGAAGTCAGTTTGTAACTCGTTTTTAGTGAAAGAAATTTTACCTTCCTGATCACCGAGTTGAAAGACCTCTGAAATGGATTGTGGCGTGATTTGGACAACTTTACCCTTTATCGAAGAGTTTATGGTGGTTGCAGTGTCTCCTTGTTTTTCAAGGGTTGCATTTTTCCAGAACTCCCTTTGGGTCGCCAAATAGATTGGTGCATCGGCAGTGAACAAAGTTTTGTACTTTGATTTTGCCATGAGATCAATTATGGAATCGAAAACTTTGGTGGTTCCAGGTTTTGTGAGAAGACCCAGGAGATTGTGAGATGGTTTATGTGGAATTTCAGTGGAGATTGCCTTTTGAGAGGCTGTTTTCGATGATGATTTGGATGAGGGTTTTGAGGATGACTTCGATTTTGTCATTTTGAAGATGAATGATCGAAGAAAGTTGTGAAAGATGAGAAGAAAAACTGCTTTGAGAAGAGAATTTTTAAGAATTCAATTCAACAGTAAAACCCTGTTTTGGTGGTGAGTGGGGGATTTTATAGGGAAGAAAGTGAATGCTGAGGTGGCAGCCGTTACAAAAGGTCTGACCAATATGTACTGCCCACGTGACAACCCCTGTTGAAAGTGAAGGACAGTACTTGTGTGATAGGGACAGATGAAAGCAGTGGTATGAAAGCAGTGGATGATTTTCACTATCAGTGGATAGCATATCAGTGGATAAGACACTGCTTTTGAACAACAGAGTTTATCAAAGTAATGAGAGAGCAGGGGTTGACTTTCAGCAGTGGACAGACTTTTGAAGTAGAGCAGACTTTTGAACAATCAGTGGGTAATGGCAGACTTTTAAGGATTTTAATGAAAAATATCATTTTTAGCTATTTTTAAGGATGGAGTTTTGATTTTCTGAAAACATTTTGTTGCTTTTATTCATAGAAAAACAAGATGTTGCTTGTTATTCCATGTTCAGCATCCCAATCCTAGAGACCAAACTTTCAAAAGTGGCTGTATCAAGTGCTTTTGTGAGCACATCAGCTAGCTGGTCTTTAGTTGGGACATGATGCAGAGAAATCAAACCTTTTTCATAGCAATCCCTCACAAAGTGATGTCTGATGTCGATGTGTTTGGTGGTTGAGTGGGAAACTGGATTTTTGATGATATTTTCTGCTGCCTGACTGTCCAACATGAGTGGTGTCTTTAAGGCAGTGATACCAAAATCCTGCAACTGATTTTGAAGCCACAGGAGTTGGGCTGTACAGCTTGCAGCAGCAATGTATTCAGCTTCAGCAGTGGATGTTGAAACAGCTGCTTGCTTTTTGCTTTGCCATGAAACTAAGCAATCACCTAGAAACTGGCACCCTCCTGATGTGGACTTCCTTGTGGTGTGACATCCAGCAAAGTCACTGTCTGAGAAACCTGAAAGCTTGATGTTCCCATTAGCTGGATACCAGATACCAAGTGTGGGAGCACCTTTTATGTATCTGAAGATCCTTTTTACAGCAATGAGATTTGATTTTATGGGAGCTGATTGACTTCTTGCACAGACACATGTTGCAAACATGATGTCTGGTCTAGATGCAGTTAGGTACAATAAAGACCCAATCATGCTTCTATAAAGTGTTTGGTCAATCAGCTCATCTTTTTCATCAGAGATGACCAGCTTATTTGTTGCCATGGGTGTGCTACATGGTTTACAATCATTCATATCAAATTTTGTCAAAAGTTCTTTAGCATATTTGCTTTGATGAATGAAAGTTCCATTTTGCATTTGCTGAACTTGGAGACCAAGAAAGCATTGTAGCTCACCCATTGCACTCATTTCAAACTCAGCTGTCATGAGTTCTCTAAACTCTTCACACATTGAGTTACATGTGCTTCCAAAAATAATGTCATCCACATAAATCTGGACAATCATTAAATCCTTCCCTCTCCATTTTAAAAACAATGTTTTATCAATAGTACCTCTTTTGAAACCATTGGAGAGTAGAAAGTTGGAAAGAGTTTCATACCAGGCCCTTGGTGCTTGTTTCAAGCCATACAAGGCTTTGTTTAGCCTGTAGACATGATTTGGATAAAATGGATCCTCAAAACCTGGAGGTTGACAAACATAAACCTCTTCTTGAATTGTACCATAGAGGAAAGCACTTTTGATATCCATTTGAAACACCTTCATATTGTGGTTGACAGCAAAGGCCAGGAACAGTCTAATGGCTTCTAATCTAGCAACAGGGGCAAATGTTTCATCATAATCAATCCCCTCTTCCTGTCTGTAACCTTGAACCACGAGCCTGGCTTTATTCTTGACAACAATACCCCTTTCATCAGTTTTGTTCTTGAAGACCCACTTTGTGCCAATGGGACTAACCTCTTCTGGCAGTGGTACAAGCTCCCATACTTGTTGTCTTTTAAACTGTTGGAGCTCCTCTTGCATGGCTTCTACCCAGCTGTTGTCTTTCAGTGCCTCTTGGTACTTAACTGGCTGATGGAGTGATAGAAAACCAACAAAAAGACAAATGTTTTGGGTTTGACTTCTTGTAAGCACCCCTTCATTTATGTTGCCAATGATTTGATCAGGTGGATGAGATCTCAAGAAGATTAAATCTCCTTGGTATGGTATGATGGCATTGGTTGGTGAAGGCTGCAAATGTGTATCATCTGAGCTAACCACTGCTGGGGACTTTGATGATCCAGCAGTGGCTTCAAAAGGTGGTGGTATAGGAGGTAATGAAGTGGACAACTGCTGACTTTTATCCACTGTTTGAGGACTTTTGTCAGCAGTGTTTGAGGATGTGGAAGCAGTGGTTGATGGGCTACTTTGGTCAACAACTGTTGAGGTAGCAGTGGTTGAGCTTTGACAACTGTTTTGAACAGCTGGTGCTTTTCCCTTTGTGGCAGACCTTTGAGGGATGATGATTTCATACCCATAGTCTGGTGTTGTATCCTCTGATGGACCTGCACTGTTAGTCTTGACAGCAGTATTTTCAAAAGTGAATTTTTCAAGATCAAACAGATCTGCAGGGTTTGCTGGGATTTTCATTGATGAGAGTTCATTGAACTTAACATTCAAAGTCTCCTCCACTGCCTTGGTCCGTGTATTGAACACTTTGTAGGCCTTGGCAGTGGTTGAGTATCCCAGATGATAACCAGAATCAATTTTGGCTGCAAATTTTGAAATGGAATCTTTTAAGTTCAAAATAAAGCATGGGCAGCCAAACACTTTGAAATATGAGATCAGTGGTTTAATTTTATACAGAATTTCATAGGCAGTCTTTTTGTGCCTGGGGTTTATTAAAACTCTGTTCTGAACATAGCAAGCAGTGTTTACTGCCTCTGCCCAGAAAGTTAATGGCAAACCTGAATCTGCAAGCATGGTTCTGGCAGCCTCAATCAGAGTTCTGTTCTTCCTTTCCACTACCCCATTCTGCTCTGGTGTTCTTGGGATGCTGTACTGCCTTACAATCCCTTTCTTCACACAGAAGGCATCCAACTCCCTATTTTTGAATTATGTGCCATTGTCACTCCTGAAGCTTTTCACTGGAAGGTCAAATTGCTTTTCAACATGTATTACAAAGTCTTGCAAAATGCCTGCAGTTTCATCTTTTGAGTGCAAAAAGAAAGTCCATGTGAACCTAGAAAAGTCATCAACAATAACCAAACAATATCTTTTCTTTTTGAGGCTCATGACTTGAACTGGGCCAAACAAATCCATGTGTAGCATTTGCAAACACTGGGTTGTTTTGGACTCTTCAATGGACTTGTAAGAACTTTTATGCTGTTTTCCTTTTAAACAGGAAATGCAATGTTCAGGACATGAAAACAATTTTTGTGGTAGGCCTCTCACCAAACCATTTTTTGAAATTTCTGTGATTGTCTTAAGATTTGTGTGTCCCAGCCTTCTGTGCCAAAGTTCTGTCTCTTTGTTAGAGGCAGCTGAGAACAGACAGGCATCAGCTCTGGGACACTCTTTTGACATGTCAACAACATAAACATTAACACTTCTTTGAGCAACAAGTTTAGTTTGACCAGAGTTGATTATTGCTTCAATCTTTTTGACCATTTCTGGTCCAACAATCCTACAACAGTCTTTTGTGAAGAATGACCCAAATCCCTTGTCACTCATTTGGGACACACTCAGAAGGTTGAATTTTAGATTGTCTATTAGATTGACATTTTCAAATTTTACTTTTCCAGACTCCACTGTACCCGACCCCAGAACTTTTCTTTACTATTATTCCCAAAGGATATATCACCCCCTCCATGGATTTTAAAGTCTTTGAGGAGGGCTTTACATCCTGTCATGTGCCTGGAGCCTCCACTATCTACATACCAAAGACTATCAAAGCATGCAGAAACTCCCTGCACATGAAGTAAAAGGATTAGTTCATTAAGGTCTCCAAAGCCAACAAGGCTTTGGATGGGGTCTCAACAGTGTCTAGGATGGATGCAGAATGATGGACAGTGGTTAGGTCAGGAGTTTGAACTGTTTTAGGACAGTGTTTCTCTAACCACTGTTGTGGGTCCTGACCAATCATCTGCTGGTAACCAAAAGGATGCTTGTTCACTTTGGGTTTAGAGGGCCTTTTGTAGGCCTCATAAACGTGAGGAATCCTTTGGTAAGACTGTTTTTCTCTGCCTTTTCTGAACTGATTGGCAGGGGGTGCATCAGTAACCTGAACATCTCTTTTGACAGATGTTTGGTTCAGCTGTTTTGTAACAGCTGTTTGAACTAGCACAAACAGTGGTTGTTTCTTGGTGAATTTGACAGATGTTGATGATGATGATGGACTCAAGGATGTTTTAGCAATGTACTCATTCTTTTTCACATCAAAGTTTTTGAGATACACACATGCTTGAGTTTTGTGGTTTGTTTTACCACAGACAATGCAACCTTCAGCTGAAACAATGACACTTGTTCTGTTTAAATCATACGCTTTTAAGTGGAAACAATCTTTTGTAAGATGATTCCTTTTCTCACAGAATTCACAAAACAAGTTATCAATTTTTTCTTTCTTCTTTCTCTTTTCAGACTCCTTTGCAGCAGAGGTTTTAACCACTGCTGGGATGTCCTTGAGAGGTATGACTTTAGCTTTTGGAGCCTTGACACCATCAGTTGATGTAAAGTCCATTGGCTTGAAATTTTCAAGAATGTCACACTCATCAGACCATTTTGGTTTAAACTGGTATTCTTCAAGATCCTCAAAAGTAGAGGATTCCATTGGTCTGTCAAGTGTGATTTTGTTACCAAGTTTGTCAGTGATTTTCACTTCTTGTCCATTCTTGTTTGTGGGGATGAACTCAGTGGTTACATCAGTGGTTTGAACAGATTTTTCAAAAGCAGTGTTTTCATCATCATGTTTTCTATAGCCAACCCCAAATTTCACATTGCTTTTTCTCTGTTTTTCAAGCATAACCTCATATCCTTTGCAAGATTCCACCCATCTTTCACAAGTAATCTGGGCGGACTCCAACTCCTTTTTGCAAACTTGGTATTTTTCTACCATAGTTTGAAGTTGGGTTTTGGTTATACTTTGCTCTTCTTTTAGACAGCTGTTCTCTTTTTCTTTTTCAGTCAATTTGTTTTTAAGTTCTTTTAAAGACCTTTCAAATTTGACCTCATCAGACAAGATTTTATCCCGAAGGTTTTCATTCACCTCTTTAATGTTAGCAAAAGCAATTATGCAATTGTCAGAACACAGTTTTTTCAAGAACTTGAGGAGATACCTTGGCAGCTGCCATCATTGCACAATCACATTGATGATCTTTCTCATCATCAGCTTTCACCTTCTTTTCACCAGCCTTTTCTTCCTTCTCTTCTTGTTTGTCCTCTTCGGACCATGGATCTGTCAGTGGTTCAATCAGGGAACCTGAACTTTCTCCCAACAGTAGTTCACCAGCCACAGCAGTAACCACTGCTTCAGTCACCTCTTCCACTGTTTCAAAGCTCTTGTTGGTGCATGTTATATGACAACAGCTTTGGATTGGTCTTTGGATATTAAACAGAAGATTGGATCATGAAGACTTAAAGAAAAACGAGTTCTATGAAGCCCAATCAGTCCAAGTTTGTATTAAGTCTGTTAGGCCCAAGTTTATGTAACAAATGTAATATGGGCAAAGCCCAAATTCGCAGGTCTTGGCTGTGTGTATATAAACAGCCTTAGACTAGAGTTTTGGGTTAGACACTTTAGATAACAAAAGAGAGCATTCAAGTGAGCATTCAAGTTTGAGAGTTTAAGAACAAAACAGAAATCGGCTGTTAGGTTCTTGTAGATCTTAGTGATTGTAAAACATTTTCTAAGGTTTGATAATCACAGAAGATCAGTTTGAAAGTTGGTGTGTTTGTGTGTTCGAGTTCTTGTTCTTCTACATATTCTTGTTTCTGTGTTCGAAGATCAATCAAGGGGATTCCGCACCCTTGATAGATTAACAGTCTTGTTACGATCCATACGGGATTACGGGGACCTACATTTGGTATCAGAGCTTTTGCTCTTGTGCATGGTTCAAGACTGAAGACTGGATTCAAGTGGTGTTTCGTTTGAAGAAGTTTTGGTGTCTCATTCATAATTTTCGTGAAGAACAGCAAGAACAAGGAAGAACAGTTCAAAATTCTGAGTTTTGATCTGTTTTGGTAGTTGGTTGTTTGGAAATATCGAGTTAAATTTCTGGGTTTTTGCGAAGAACAGGAAGAACACTTGAAGAACAGGAAGAACACTTGAAGAACAGTTTAAAATTCGTGTATTTTAATCTGTTTTGATCATTGTTTTTGACTGTTTTTGTGTTTGTAGGGAAGACTTTGCTTGGATTTCGTGGGAAAAACAGCTGCTGCAATTATCAGGTGCTGCATGTTTCAGGATTGGGTGGCTGGGTGGCCAAATCAGCTCTTGGCGATTTTAACAAATTTGCAGACTGACCAGCGAAGTTGAGGCTTAATATCTCCATAACCAGCGAAATTGTTTGACTCGGCGATCTTAAATCCAAAGGCGACTCTGGAAAATCTCGAATTCGGTTTTCGACATTAGATATCATTGGATTCGTCTTTTCGAGACGATTCAAACGGTGTAATTTGGTAACCACTGTGTTCGGAAAAATTTTGTACGGTTTTAACAGTCTGCAACGTTAAAAATGTCGAACATGTCTAGTTTGAATGAGCTTTTGAGAATGGAGCATGAGGTTGGCACTACCAACAAACCACCTAAGATGATGATGGTGGAGAATTATTTGACATGGAAGGACCGTTTCCAATCCTTCATTGAATATCAGGATACGCGCATGTGGATATGCATCGAAGATGGGTACGTGAATCCTACACACGACTTTGAGGGCAGACCACGTAGAACAGAATATGTGAACATGCAAGATAATGATAAAAAGATGTATGAGGCTGAAAAGAGAGCCTTGGCTGCAATCAAAATGTCGTTACCTGATAGCATCAAACATACCTTCAAGAAGTACACTAACTCAAAGGATATGTGGGATGCTTTGGAGAAAAGATACGCTGGAAATGCTGATGTCAAGAAGAACAAGATTGATCTACTGAAGAAGCAGTTTGCTGTTTTCAAGTACATGAAGCATGAGTCACTTGAAGATGTCATCACTCGTTACTACCATCTGATGTCAGAAATGGACAATTATGAGATCGATTGCTATTCTGACGTAGAGAAGAATGACAAGCTGCTAGATGCTTTGCCTACTAAGTGGGATATCTACACTCTTATGATCAAGGGTGAAGCAGATTATGAAACAAAAGAGCTTGAAGAGGTGGTAGGAAAGTTGAGGGCTTATGAGCTCAGCATGAAGAAGAAAGATACTGGATATGATCAGGTTCAAGATCCGGCGGTTTACAATGGGCTTACATCTTCTTCATCTCACAACGCTTCTAGCGACTCTGCTACTGCGTTTTTATCATGTGAAAATGAGCAGGTTATGGTGAATCAGGATGGTGATGTGTGTTTTGTAGCTGCTGCAGGAGGATCAACAGGAGTCAAGAGAACATCAACTTCAAAGCAAAGTAGTAGTGCAAAGTCAATGCCTATGAGTGTGAAGTCTGCTGAAGAACATCTTGCTCTACTTGCTTCTTTTGTTGCGTCTTATGAGAACTACATTCAAGGGAAAATATCTGATCCTGCCACGTTAGATGAAGATTATGATCAGATTGACCCTGATGATCTAGAAGAGATGGATCTACAATGGCAGATGGCCATTATCTCGAGACGTGTGAAGAGGTTCATGAACAGAACTGGAAGGAAGTTTGTAGGAAAGAGCGTAGGTTTTGACAAGACCAAAGTCAGGTGCTTTAACTGTCAGAGTTATGGTCATTTCGCTAGGGAATGTCAAAAACAAAAGCATGAGAATACGAATCAAAGTTCAAACAATCGAAATGCATCAAACAATTCTAACTCAAGGGCGTTGATATCTACTGCAAGAGAAGGCTCATATGACTGGAGCATTCACTTGGAAAATGATGAGAATGTCACGCAAGCATTCATAGCAGAGATCACTCCAGTCGATAATGGTGAAGCTACCGTAGATGAGGCTAAAGTTGAGAAGAAGAGTGAAGCTGAGGAAGATAAGGCTGATCAGACAACAGGTGCTGAAAAGGAAAAGCCAGAGTCTGAGCATGAAATGGAAGCTGATGAGAAAGATGAAATCATCAAAAGAATGGAAGCTCAACTTGCTGCTCTCATGGCAAACTCAGACAAATCGACAGGAGAGGTAACTAACTCCGCCACTTCTGTTTGTTTAAAGTGTAGTAAACTACAGGGTGAAGTTGACAAATTGTCAACTCAAAACAAAAGTCTTGTGAGCGAAATGTCCAACGTAAAAGAATCAAATTTCTTTGCTAAAAGAAACGAGTCATCATATTTGAAAAAGATAAAAGGCTATGAAGTTGAAATTGAAGCTTTAACTTGTAAGTTAAATGAAAAACTTCAAGTCATAGACTTAGCTCATGACATGATGGCTGAGAAACCAAAAGAGATTTCTGATAAAAACAAAGAGTTGTCAGATGCATAACTTAAAATTGTTGAACTTGAAAAGAAGTTAGGTCAATTCAGAGATTCTACTTTTGTTATGAAACATATGATGGGTGGGTTAAAGAAGAGTAATGACAAGACAAGTGTGGGATTCCAGGGGTTTAATGAAGTCCCACCTCCTCTTAGCCATGACTATTCTTTCCTACCTGCTGAGGATGAGCTTACAGACTTTCTGTCAACATCACCAAGTAGTTCCACATCCATTCAAGGTGATGTGTTTGAAGATAATGATGCTAAGAAGGAAAATAACAGCAAATCTGTTTTGAAAAAGAAAAATACACCTTCTAAAAACAATAATCAAACTTTTGTTAAAAAGGTTAATTTTGTTCAAGGAAGTGATATGAAAACCGAAACAGCTGTTATCGAAAAGGAATCAAATGTAGAGTTTGCTAAAAACAAAAACATAGAAAAATCTGAAATTAAGCAAACTGAACAAAATCCTTCCAAGGCATCATCATCAAAACCAGAATCTAGTTCAAAGGCTTCAACTAAGAAGTCTTCGAAAAAGAGATCGTGCTTCAAATGTCACACAAAGGGACATGTAGCTAGCTGCTGTCCTAACAAAAGGGTTGAAGCACAAGTTAGTGAGAAACAAAGAGGGAAATCACCTGAGATGCAAGGTGATAATGAGGAGAAAGTCTCAAATTCTCCAAAGAAATCTGCTCAAAAGCAACAACCGAGTGTTGCTGGTGGTATAGATAAGGCTGAAAAAGGAACTCCTCAAGTTCCTCGTTTTCAAAGAAATCAACCAAGATTTCAGCCTGAATCTACATCAGGCAGATATGAAAGACCTAGAAGTAACTCACCAAGAATAAACAACCAAAACTCAAATAATTTCAGAAGTCAAGGTCAATATCAAAATCGATACCAAAATAATGGTGGTCGAACTTTTTATAACAATGGCTTTAGAAATTACAACAATAATGCTTCTTGGAATCAAAATTCAAGGTACCAAAATCAACATTTTCAAAGGTCAAATAGTCCAAACACATTTAGGAACCCTCAGGACCAGAGACCTTATGGAAATCATACCCCATTTCCATCAACAGGTCCGAGAACCAAGACTCCAATTAGGGGTGATGGATCTTGGATGGATGTTCAAGTAGTTGGTGAATTTGGACGACCCAAGACCATTAAGGCTTGGGTCCCCCAATCTAACTAATCTTTTGGTTGGTGGGTGCAGGAGCTGCTAAGGAGGATTATCAACTTATGGTATGTTGATAGTGGCTGCTCCAGGCACATGACGGGGGATGCGAGATTATTTTCTGATTTTGAAGAATACGATGGTGGGCATGTAAATTTTGCTGGTGCTAAAGGTGGAAAAATTACTGGACGAGGAAAAGTGACGAATGGGAAGATCACATTGGACAAAGTGAACTATGTTGAGCAACTCAAACACAATCTGATGAGTGTGTCACAAGTCTGCGACAAGGGTCACTCGGTCCATTTTACCAAGTCTGAGGCATTGGTGTTGAAACCGGGTTTGGTCATTCCGGACGATTGGATAGTAATGCGTGCACCAAGGAAAAATGACACTTATGTCATGGACATGGGTGCCAAGGATCAAACTGCTGCAGTGGCGTGTTTACTGTCAAAAGCATCTGAAGCTGAATCAATGTTGTGGCACAGACGCATGGCTCACATTCACTACCGCAAAATAAATTACATTATTAAAAATGAGCTAGTGAAAGGGGTTCCATTGCTGAGGTTTCAAGTGGAAGATAAATGTCTTCCATGTCAAAAGGGAAAACAACACAAGAAACCTCATAAGTCTAAAACAGTAAATTCCATTAATGCCCCTTATGAATTACTTCACATGGATTTATTCGGTCCAGTGAACGTGAGGAGCATAGGTGGAAAGTACTATTGTCTTGTTGTCACTGATGATTACTCACGTTATTCATGGGTTTTCTTTTTAGGTACAAAAGATGAGACAGCAGAGATGCTGATAGATCTTTTTACAAAATTGGAAAACGTTCATGATGCAAGGATTAAGAGGATAAGGAGTGATAATGGCACGGAGTTCAAGAATCAGATTCTAGATCTCTACTATCTTCGAAAGGGAATTGATCATCAATATTCCGCTCCGTATACTCCTCAGCAAAATGGAGTCGCTGAGAGGAAAAACAGGACGTTGATTGAAGCCGCTAGGACGATGCTTTCAGATTCAAAGCTACCAGTTCTTTTCTGGGGAGAAGCTGTGAATACAGCTTGCTATGTCCTAAACAAAGTTTTGACCGTTAAACGTTTTAACAAAACTTGTCATGAGTTGATGTTTAATGAAAAACCAAACTTAACAGGCTTTGAACCATTTGGATTACCCTGCACCATTGTGCGAAATAAAGATAAACAAAAATTCGGTGAGGTGGCTGATGAAGGCTACTTTCTAGGCTACGTGCCTGGCACACCGAATAAAAGGGTTTTTAATCTAAAAACTGGTAAAATTGAGATTGTTTTCAATGTAGAAATTACTTCTTACAAACCTCAACAATCAATGAGTGGTCCTGCTATATTATATGATTATGACAGTGTGTTTAAATCATTTAATATTCCTGAGGTTTCTGATGCAGATGCTTCTCAGCTGATTCAAACAGTGATTGGTGAAGAAGATGAAGGCGAATTTATGCCTAGATCGAATGTAGATATGTCAGATGCTCCGGAAACTTCCCAAAGTGCTGCTAATCCTGATTCAAGCGATAGTGACTCTGAAACCATTCAGGGGGAGGATTTCATTAATCCGTTTGCAAATCAGAATATTCAGGGGGAGATTGGATCAAACCTGGGAGATAATCTAGAAGTCGATGCTGTTGCTACTACACGAGCAAATAGAGATCATCCGGTTGACATGATACTTGGAGATCCTACTGCAGGTGTTCAGACTAGAAGAAGCATAGAAGCGAATTCTGGGTTATTTGTGTCGATTGAGAAGACTGGGATAGTGAACGAGTGCTTGTATAGTTGCTTTATTTCTCAAGAGGAGCCGAAGAACATTCATATGGCTCTTAAAGACAATTCATGGGTTGAAGCTATGCAAGAGGAATTGGCCCAGTTTGCTAAGTTGAAGGTTTGGGAATTGGTGGACCTTCCAAAAGGTGAAAGAGAGATTGGCACTAAATGGGTATTTAGGTGCAAGAAAGATGAAAGAGGTATTGTCACACGCAACAAAGCTCGGTTGGTTGTCAAAGGTTTTAATCAGCAAGAGGGAATTGATTACAATGAGGTGTTTGCACCAGTGGCAAGGTTGGAGGCAATTCGTTTGTTTCTGGCTTTTGCTTCATTCAAGGGCTTCAAAGTTTACCAACTAGACGTGAAGAGTGCATTTCTTTACGGGAAAGTCCAAGAAGTGGTGTATGTCTCACAACCAGATGGGTTCGTTGATCCAGACTATCCAGATCGAGTGTACAAACTTGATAAGGCTTTGTATGGGTTACATCAAGCTCCCAGGGCGTGGTACGAGACACTGTCTACACATCTGGTCAAGAATGGTTTTGAAAGAGGTCAGATTGATGGTACACTGTTCATTAAGAGAAAGAAGGAAGATTTTCTGCTGGTACAGGTATACGTGGATGACATTATCTTTGGGTCGTCTGACGAAAACATGTGTAAGGAATTTGAACAGGTGATGAAGAGCAAGTTTGAAATGAGTGCTATGGGTGAGCTGTCTTACTTTCTGGGATTACAAGTTGAACAGAAGGAGGATGGGATGTTTATACATCAAACAAAGTATGTGTATGACATTTTGGCTCGATTCAAAATGAATGATTGCTCTACTTTCAACACACCCATTTGCGAAAACCACAATCTCGGCCCAGATCATGAAAGCACTGAAGATGTTGATCCAACTCAATACAGGGCGATGATTGGTTCTCTAATGTACTTGACTGCTTCAAGACCCGACATCATGTTCGTCGTATGCTTGTGTGCCAGATATCAGGCAAATCCAAAGGAGTCACATATGAAAGCAGTGAAGCGGATTCTTCGTTACTTGAAGGGGAAACCTAAACTTGGGTTGTGGTATCCAGCTGATAGTGATTTGAGTTTCGTTGCTTACACTGATTCAGACTTTGGAGGATGCAAATCAAACAGAAAGTCTACAACAGGTGGTTGTCAGTTCTTAGGAGGCAGGATCGTGTCTTGGCAATGCAAGAAGCAATCCTGTGTGTCTACCTCTACGTGTGAAGCTGAATATATTGCTGCGGGTAGCTGTTGCTCTCAGGTTCTCTGGATCCAACAGCAGATGCGCGATTACGGTTTGGATTTCACTCGTACTCCTATTATGATAGATAATAATGCCACTATATCAATCACAAACAATCCCGTAAAGCACAGTAGAACTAAACACATTGACATTCGTCATCACTTTATACGGGATTGTGCTGAAAAACGATTAATTGAATTACACCGAGTTGACACAGAAGATAACCTTGCTGATCTTTACACAAAACCTTTTGATCGAGCTCGCTTTGAACACTTAGTCGAACTCAACGGGATGAGGAATCCTGAATAACTGGTTTTCCATAAGAATTTTTGTAAATAGTTTACTGCTTTTCTTTAAAATAAAAAAATAAAAAAAAAATAGAAAATCAAAAATTGAGTTATCACTGTGTGAAAAAGAAGAAATGATAGTACATCGGAAAGTTAGACTGTCACACTGAAATTGAACCATAAAATTGCTTAAAGTGTGATAGCTGCTTCATTATATGATGTACCAGTAGGCAAAAGCATGAAATAATCAACTTACCAACGTGATATAAACCTAAACGAACTGAGTATGAGTGGGGAACACATCAGTGGTGTATGGTTTAATGACCTTAAATCTTGCGTTGATAGATTGCCAAAGTCTGAATTTTTGGGTTTTTATGCTACTTATCATCTGGGTATCATGGTTGTTTCTTTTACCAAAACAAACGGAGACGAAGTCTAGATCTTCCATGATACCATACATACGTATACATACTGCATTCGACCTCAATAAGTGATCAACAATCACATGTCCCTCAAATAAGTGATAATATATCACATTTATCCGGGAGTCAAGTTCGTCTCTCTGCTGTACGAAAGTACTGACCTGTTCACGGACTTGCTCCTGTGCCCTCATGCATATGAAAATCAAGTTCCTCATCAATAAGTGATTCTATCACATAGGGCTTGTTTTCAAATCAAAATAAGTGAGTTTCTCACATCATTTATACGGTCAATCAGATGATAATTAGTATACTCACCTACTACGATGAATCTTTGTGCATACCTTGATCGCGGGGGTATATCCTGAAGTGGGACACACTCGTATTTCAGTATTAAAATTACCTTAACGTATCATACGGTAATGGTACTTGAAATGTTCATGCATTTTGTTTAGGTGGACAAACATACTGGTAATCGTCTTGAACTGCTTTTCACTAAAACTTGAATAAAGAATTATATAAATTGTGTGAAACAGTTTGATTGTGCTGATATGATCTTCTTACCGGTGATTCTCACAAAAATAGAGTGTTTATTGCTTTTCGTATTTTTCTGCTTTCAGAAAATATAAAAATCCAAAAATAGTGTCTTTTTCTGTTAAAATTCTTAATGTACGGAAAACTGTTATTCTTGGAGGAATTGTTACTGAAAGGGGGAGACTGTGTTAGAAAGTGGGTTAAAATTTTTTTAAATCATGCAGGTTATAAGGTGTTTGTTAAAATTTGTGCGTGTTGGTGCTTAATTTGAAAAAGCTTAATCTGATACAGAACAACTAATCTCTTGAATAATAATAATTCTTTAACTATGTTGAAAAATTCTTATGTTTTCTCGAGATGTCTGTTTTATAGTATACAGATTGAAGCAGTTTGTTGATGAGAAGTTGCTGTGAAGAGAGGATGAGTTTGTTGCTGCTTGGTAGAATCCTCCTTCTACAATGCAGAGTGGATGCTGTGAAGACTTACATGGAATGCTGTCTCAAAACTTGGAAGATTTGGTGATTGGATGCATCAGCTTAGGGGGAGTCTGTTGCTGACAAAGACAGAATTCATGTTGAAGCCTGTTGCTGACAAAGACAGAATTCATGTTGAAGCCTGTTGCTGACAAAGACAGAATTCATGTTGAAGCTGACGCTATCCAAAGACCAAAGACTGTGAGATTCTAAAGACTAAAGTTTCCTTTGCAAGCTATTGTCAAGGGGGAGTTTGTTGGTGCATGTTATATGACAACAGCTTTGGATTGGTCTTTGGATATTAAACAGAAGATTGGATCATGAAGACTTAAAGAAAAACGAGTTCTATGAAGCCCAATCAGTCCAAGTTTGTATTAAGTCTGTTAGGCCCAAGTTTATGTAACAAATGTAATATGGGCAAAGCCCAAATTCGCAGGTCTTGGCTGTGTGTATATAAACAGCCTTAGACTAGAGTTTTGGGTTAGACACTTTAGATAACAAAAGAGAGCATTCAAGTGAGCATTCAAGTTTGAGAGTTTAAGAACAAAACAGAAATCGGCTGTTAGGTTCTTGTAGATCTTAGTGATTGTAAAACATTTTCTAAGGTTTGATAATCACAGAAGATCAGTTTGAAAGTTGGTGTGTTTGTGTGTTCGAGTTCTTGTTCTTCTACATATTCTTGCTTCTGTGTTCGAAGATCAATCAAGGGGATTCCGCACCCTTGATAGATTAACAGTCTTGTTACGATCCATACGGGATTACGGGGACCTACAGCTCTGTTGTTCCTCCTCAGTTTCAACCCCCTCCTGTATTGACTCTAATGCCATAAAACAAAACTCATCATGAGAAGAATCATTAGAAGCATAGAGTGCAAAATTTTCATCATTAAGGTCTTCAGGCATACTGCTCCAGTCAACAAACCCTTGAGTGAAAAAACTTTGTTGATCTGGTTGTGCTGCTGCTGGAGCAGTGGTTTGAGGTGCAACAGGTTGCACTTGTACCTGTGGAGCAGGGGTTTGAACATATTGGATTTGTGGAACAGTAGTTTGGACATAATGTACTGGCACAGGGGCAGCAGCATAGTGAGCAGTGTTCAGTTGAGCTGCTGGGGCATATTGGGCATAGTGCACAGTGTTTTGGTTTTGAGGTCTAGGATTTGAGCTAGGATGAGTAATTATGGGACCAGTAGTTTGACTCCTACATTCCCTAGCGAAATGTCCCAACCTATTACACTTGTAGCACTTGATTTTCGATTTATCCAACCCATCCCTTAGATTCCCATGCAAACCTGGGAATTTTCGCCCTGTTCTTTTGTAGAACTTGCTAGTTCTAACACTTAGCAAAGCCAGTTGGTGCAGGATGTCCATTTCCTCTAAATCAGTGGGATCAAAATGTTGCAAATCATTTAGTTCAAAACTTAAATTGTCTGACATCTGGTTTTCATTTGCAGTGAATGCATAACTAGCAGAGTGAGGATCAGGGTTGTTAAAATTTGCACCAGCAGTTATGTCAATGAAGTGATCATAACCCTGATCCTTACCACTGCTCCCAGATTCTTCTTGACCCAAAAGAGCAGTATTACCGAAAGTGTAATCATCGGTAACTTTTCCTGACTCTTGTAACCTCCTTTTCTAGTTCAACTCCCTTTCGTAGGTCAGGAGTCGACCGTGGAGTTGGGTCAAGGTCAGATCCTTGAATTCAGGTGAGTTTCGGGTGACAAAAGCTATGGTGTCCCATTTTTCTGGCAGTGACATGAGGAACCTGCTATTTTGAGTTGAGTTTGTAAAAGTGGTGTTAACAAGCCTCAGTTCACTGATGAGACAACTGAAACGCTCAAATTGTTGCGTTAGTGATTCGCCTTTAACGTAGCAAAATGTTTCATACTGTTGGTTCAGGATTTCCCTATTGTTTTCTATGACTTCTTCAGTTCCCCCAAACTGTTCCTTAAGTGCGTCCCATAACTCTTTGGCACTGTTACAATGTAACAGTCCAGCATATATCTCATTGGGCAGCGCTGATGCTACGATGCTAAACGCTTTAGCATCTAGTTCGATCTTTTGAAAATCGGTTTCGGTATAATTTTCAACTGGTTTTGGAACGAACTTTTTAGCATCTTCAGCACTCGGCACTGAAGGAACATGGGGACCATAAATGACAGACTTCCAACAACCTGTGCTTTGTTGAGCGAGGATGTGACCCATCCTCCTCTGCCAGATGTTGTACTCATTTCTTTTTAGCATAGGTGGTTTAAAAAGCGAGCCGATGTTGTTTTTATCATCCTGAGATTGTGACGTCATTCTTGTTGTTTTACAGACACTGAGAAATCAACTTTAATGGTGATTAATCCTTGCTCTGTTTTTCAACGGACGAACAAACGATCAGTATCAACTGTTATGAGCTGAACTATTTACGTCAAAATGATTGTTAAATCAAATTTGACTGTCCAAGCTCTGATACCAATTGTTGGGATCGGAGGCTCTCATGATTGTGCTTGTTTGTTGGATTTGAACAAATCAAATGGATATGAACAGTTTTAAGTGCAGCGGAAATGAATAACAAACTTTGTAAACACAATTAATAGGAGAAGATAGTTTGATAAACAATTGCTTTTCATAGAGTCGAATGATTTACAATTCAAAGCAAAAGATTACAGTGAAAGCTTACAAACTAAAATCCCCCTCAGCCTGATGCCTCAAGGTTGGTTGCACACAAGATGAAAGGATTAGACATGAGGAGACGAACTCGCTCAGTCAATCAAATGTAACAGTACAGGGTACTGTTACATTTATAGGCAAACCAAACCACTGAGGTATCTCAGCTGACGTCACCATGAAAGCGACGTCTAACAGCCTAACAACCTGTATCTACTGTCCTTTTACAAATACTGCTATACCTAACCACTGACTATACATAAGACAGATAATTCACTAAACAGCTGCTCTCTCTCTTTACATCAGTGCTTTCCTCAAGGTTGATCAGTCCTTGATTGGGCAGAGCTTTGTCATCAGTAGTTTGTACCAGCAGTGCTTAGTGTCCAGCAGTCTTCAAAGCTTCATCAGTTGTTATGCAGAGCAGCAGCAGTTGTATCTAGTCAGTGGACGCAAGACCATCAGTTGTTATAAATCACTTTCAAGGGGGAAGAATAATGTAAACTTCTGCTTATTGTGAATCCACTGTTGTGACCAAGTTTTGGCTTTACATTATCTGTTCCTCTGGTAGGGTTCAATCCCAACAAAACATAATATCTGGTCTGCTTGCAGTTAAGTATAGCAATGATCCTATCATCCCCCCTTATAAGTTTTAATATCTACACATATTCTATCTTTATCAGAATCCAATTTGTTCCCTGTTGCCATGGGAGTTTTTGAAATTGAGCAATTTTCAAGTGAGTATTTTTGCAGAATTGTTTTCACATACTTTTATTGACTAAAGAACATTCCATCAATTCTTTGTTTTACTTGTAAACCTAAGAAAAAGGTTAACTCACCTATCATGCTCATTTCAAAGTGGCTGGTCATTAACTTTTGAAACTTTTTACAGAAATTTTCATTTGTTGATCCAAATATAATGTCATCAACATATATTTGGACTAACAAGGTGTGACCTTTGTGTGTTTTGAGGAAAAGTGTTGTATCAATAGTACCTTTTGTGAAGCCAGAATTAAGTAAGAAGTTTGAAAGTGTTTCATACCAGGCTCTAGGAGCTTACTTCAAACCATACAAGGCTTTGTTTAATATGTAAACATGATTTTGAAATTTTGGATCAACAAAGCCTTCAGGTTGATGCACATAAACTTCTTCCTCAATTCTACCATTCAGGAATGCAGATTTTACATCCATTTGATAAACTTTGAAGTCTTTGGATGCAGCAAAAGCAAGAAAGATTCTCACTGCTTCTAATCTGGCCACTGTTGCAAAGGTTTCATCATAGTCAATACCTTCTTGTTGACAATGTAACAACCCTCAATAAAACCGACGCCCTCATAACATTTTCGACACCCTAGTATATTTTAAAATGTCCCAATATGTCTTTAAATATACCCCGTATGTGAAAACCGAGCCCGAAATACAGTTTAGCATTAAAAATAAAATAAAAGTCTGATTACTAAGTTGAGGCGGGCCGCGTAGACCCACCCCAACCATTTACGCGGGCGGTATCAAGGTTGGAAAACTGATTTCGTTGATCTTTAAGCTTAGGCGGGCCGCGTAAGCCTTAGCTTACATTTACGCGGGCCGCGTAAGATCAACAACGCGGAGACACCCCAGGCCGACACGTGTCGACATCGTGGCGGACCTACCTGATGCGCCGGACAACCTAGTCCGTTCACTAGCTTTGACGCGGGTCGCGTAGACCTTCGTCTACTCTTACGCGGGCCGCGAGAGACCCAGGTTCAGCACCTACATAAGCAGGCATCGAGTTTCAGTATTACTCGTTCATTTCTTTTCTTTCTTAAGCGAAATTCTGAGTAGTAGAAGTAATACGCGGGTATTATATCCCCCTAATTAGCAAGGTTCTGGTCCGTTGTAAGTATTATAACCCCGGTTTCGTAGTAGATACGCTGCTCGATTGATTTACTGTTCCGTAATAACTGTCGTGGTTCTGCCCGACGTAGTTGTTGGAATGCCTTCTCGGGGAGGGTATCATTAATATTTTCAAAGGGTTATGATACTAACCTATGTACATTTGTGAAAATTATAGATTATATCCAGGAAACCCTTACGCGAAGTCTAAGATAGCAATGTGAGTTTATCCTCGTTTTGATAACCTTTTTGTAATATTCTACAAAACCTTAATTGTTTTACAATGTGATTAAGCGGTGATTGAGTCTTTGTAGTACTTCAATTACTGCCAGTATGTTGGGGTTTTGTATACAAAATTTACTACCGCGAGTAGTAAGTCGGGGATGACAGTACGTTACCATTGGACAACGAGTCAGCCAATGTGTAATATGACCCACAAGTCAGGATTGACAGTACTGAATGAGTAATTGTGTAGAAATAAACAATGTGATCGCTTTCAATACTGTTTTAATTGATAAAATGTTTCTTGATTAAACTGGGATTCACTCACCAGTATTTCCCACTGACAAATGTTTTTAAAACGCGTTTCAGGTAACACAATGTGATAGCCAATTAGTAAAAAGCCAGCTGGAGAGCACTGAAGGCTTGGGAAAAATGTGGCTATAAAAGTTACCTAAAAGACGATGTTTTAAATTCAATAAAATAGGGTTTATCCCTATAAACGTATTGTAATAAGAAACTTGGGTTTTGCCCATGTGATTATTAATAATAAATATGGTGGTTTTACTCTGATAAACATTTCCTAACTACGGTCCTGATGTAATTTCCGCTGCCAAATTAACAAGCTGATACCATCGAAACTCTGAGCTAGCGTCCGCCCATTCCCGGGACAGATAAGGGATCGGGGGTTGCGACAGGAGGTGGTATCCGAGCCTAGCCACTGGTCTAAGCCAAAGAAGTGTTTTGCTGACACTTAAAATTTAAACTTTGTGTTAGGAAATAAATTACTGAAATACGTGCATAACAGTATTTATTTGTTATGTGTTATTTGACTATTTGTTAGTTTACAGTATGAGTGATCAAGGACCCTGAGACATGTGTCGTCAGTTGTCTGATTCACCTAGGAGTGAAGGTACCTCTTCATAGCCTGCCCTTTCTGGGTATTCTGCTGATCAGGAAGAAGGGATGTTTGCCTTTAAAGCTCAGTCGGAGGAGCCATTCCCTCATAAGAAAAGAGGATGGTTCAGTAAGGAAGCCTTTGCACGTAGGAAAAGAATGAGAAAGTTGCAACAACAAAGAGCCTTAGCAGCCGTTAAGCGAAAGACAGATGCCCATACACAGGATATGCTTAATAGAAGCCTAGCCAATTTCCATATCCTAGCCACAACTGCTGCTGACCCAAGCCTGGAACAACTTGTAGCCCCACAACCACTAATCCCAGACCAATCCATGGAGATAGAAAACCCTGAAAACCAGGTAGATATGCTTGATTTTAACCCAGAGGAAATACCTAGGGTACCAGCACCAAACCCCATAGACCCAAATTACAACCCCTGGTGGGACGATAACAGGGACTTTGTGCAATGTTACCCGAAAGACACACCCATACAGAACATAGGAGCCTATCCAGGTATGGACCCTTTAGATCCCTATTACCATGATAACTACATTAGGAAAATCTTAGAAGATCCTTACCGATTTCAGGCACTTTCACCCCCATATCAGGAACTCGCACCCCATATTCTGAACCCAGTCCTAGAACCTGCACCCCCATTGAGTGCAGAAAACATGCAAGAACTTAGGACTTTTGGGGAGGAAATTTTAGAAAGCAGTGAGAGAATGAGACAGGTAGGAGAGCGTCTCGTATGGAAATACGATTAGCGCAATATGGATTTTTGGATAAATCCATATCTGTGATGTGATAGAGGAGATGGTAATAGTAATGATAATATAATATAATAAAATAAAAATGAAATAAAATATGTGTGTACGGATGCCTATTACTATTAGTGTGATTCTATTTATGTTGGTATTGTAATTTTTATTTCAGTACTAGTGTGTAATAGATGCATGATAGTATATAGAAATAGAGTAAAAGTCGCAATGATCGACGTTTTTGGCTAGATTGCGTATCATGTGATTAACTATATTAAATATTATCTTGTGATATTAATATGGGGTAAATGTAAAAATTCAGATGGCCGATGAAGGAAATCAAGGAAATCTGAATAATGATAACCAGAGTAACATTAACGTGGTTAATGAGAATCCAAGTATCAATAACAATGGAAACCAAATGGATAATAGTGATGTTCAACATATAGTGGCACAAGGAATCATAGATGCCATGCCATTTATTATTCAAACTATTCAAGAAGCGAATAATAAAAGTAAGCATAGCAGTAAGTGACCCATCGAACCCGAAAACAGTGTAAACAATGGACCTTTACTTCAATTGCCCATTCCCAAAAGGAGAAGAACCGTGTCTTACGGTTGTTCTTATAAAGAATCCTGGTCTTGTAAACCCATGGAATTCTCGGGCAATGAAGGGGCCATTGCAACTCTACGCTGGATAGAGAAAACTGAGGCAGTCTTAAGAATAAGCAAGTGTGCTGAAGAAGATAAGATACTGTTTGCTTCTAATCTGTTTAAAAATTCAGCGCTAGAATGGTGGAACACTATCCTCCAATC
The DNA here is from genome assembly GCA_030545235.1 of Helianthus tuberosus. Taxonomy (NCBI): domain Eukaryota; kingdom Viridiplantae; phylum Streptophyta; class Magnoliopsida; order Asterales; family Asteraceae; genus Helianthus; species Helianthus tuberosus. The sequence continues at coordinate 78,109,324 of CM060408.1, forward strand.
AAGAGGAAGTGATAAAACTTACAATATGGAATGGGAAGAATTTAAGAACAAGGTAGAAAGGAAATTCTGCCCACCAAATGAGAAGGAACAGATAGCAAACAAATTCCTAAACCTTAGGATGACTGGTGTAGATAGTAAGGGATACACTAAAATATTCTTCGAATATGCTAGAATAGTGCCAACTCTTGCTTCACCAGAACCAGTGTTAATCTCCCGTTACATTTGGGGATTAATTGGAGAGATTAGACACGTAGTCAAGGCAGCTAGACCTCAAACCATAGAAGAAGCTGTAGAACTAGCCAATACCTTGACAGATGAACTAATTCATACACGAGAAGAGGATCAAAGGAGAAACCTAACCCAGAAACTCACACAGGAATTTCGTTCTGGAAATTCTAACCATGGGAGAAATATAGGTTCTACCTCTGCACCTTACTGTAAGAATTGCAAAAGAAAGCATTCAGGAAGATGCTCTATATACTGTTACTTTTGCAAAATATCGGGACACAAGGAGGAATATTGCAGGAAGAAAGCTAATAACAGGCTATGTTACAACTGCGGAGAACAAGGTCATATCAAGCTTAATTGTCCGAAATTAGCTCCAGTTACAAACAACAAGAATATTTAAAATGCTAGAGCATTTGTTCTGACTGCAGATGAAGCTAAGATGATTCCAGATGTCATAGCTGGTACGTTTTTAGTTAATGATGTTTTTGCTAAAGTATTATTTGACTCTGGTGCAAACCAAAGTTTTATTAATACATCATTTTGCAAATTTCTAAATCAGTCATTAACTAAACTACCACAAGAATGTCTAGTAGAGACAGCTAATGGAGAAACCGTTAGGATTTCTGAAATCTTGCAGGGAGCAAGAATAGAAATTTTAAATCAGAAATTTATTGCAAACCTGTATCCCATGAATCTGGCAGGATTTGATGTTGTTTTAGGAATGGATTGGTTAATAGCCAATATTTTATGTGCTCAAAAGTCAATTCAAGTAAATTCACCAAAAGGAAAAGTCAATTCAAGTAAATTCACCAAAAGGTAAAATGATCACAATTAAAGGAGATAAACCATCTAGATCCACAAAATTCATCTCTGTGATGAAAACTGCAAGTTATATAAGAAAAGGTTCTATAGTGTATTTGAGTTCTATAATCACTAACACTAAAGGAAAGGATTTAAAGGATATTCCCGTAGTATCTCAGTTTTCAGATGTATTTCCAGAAGAATTGCCAGGGCAACCTCCAGATAGGGAAGTTGAATTCATAATCCATTTAATACCAAGAACGGCACCGATTGCCAAAGCATCTTACCGTTTGGCACCTGCAGAAATGCAAGAATTGAAGAAACAATTAGATGAATTATTGGAGAAAGGATTTATACAACCAAGTTCATCACCATGGGGAGCGCCGATACTATTTGTTAAAAAGAAGGTCGGATCAATGCGTGTGTGCATTGACTACCGTTAATTAAACAAGGTCACGATTAAGAACCGGTACCCATTACCAAGAATTGACGATCTGTTGATCAACTGCAAGGAGCTCGATTTTTCTCTAAAATCAATTTAAGGTCAGGATATCATCAATTAAAGGTACAGTAAGAGGACATTCCTAAGACCGCATTTAGAACGAGGTATGGACATTATGAATTTACTATCATGCCATTTGGTTTAACCAATGCCCCAGCTGCTTTCATGGACGTGATGAACCGAATATGTAAGCCATATTTGGATAAATTCATAATTGTCTTCATAGATGATATTCTAATTTACTCTAAGAGTAAAGAGGAACATGTAATACATTTGCACGCACTTTTAAGTTTGTTAAGAAAGGAAAAGCTTTATGCTAAATTTTCTAAGTGCGAATTTTGGTTAGAACAAGTACAGTTTCTTGGACACCTAGTCAATCATGAAGGAATTCATGTAGATCCAAAAAAGATCGAGGCAATTACTAAATGGAAAACCCCTGAGTCACCAGCTGAGGTTTGAAGTTTCTTAGGATTGGCCGGTTATTATAGAAGATTTATTCGAGATTTTTCTAGAATAGCCATTCCCTTAACTAAGTTAACCTGTAAATCTGTTAAGTTTGAATGGGGATTAAAACAAGAAGAAGCATTTAGAATTCTTAAGCAAAGATTAACCCATACACCCATATTAGCGTTACCAGAAGGAACTGAAGATTTTGTAGTCTATTGTGACGCTTCCAAATTAAGTTTTGGATGTGTATTGATGCAACGACAAAAGGTCATAGCTTATGCATCTAGAAAACTTAAGAATCATGAAGAGAATTATTCAACCCATGATTTAGAATTAGGAGCTATAATTTTTGCCCTTAAGATTTGGAGACATTACCTTTATGGTAGTAAGTTTGCCATATTCACTGATCATAAGAGTTTAAGGTATGTTTTCAAGCAAAAGGAATTGAATATGAGACAAAGACGTTGGATGGAAATGCTTAGTGATTATGATTGTGATATCCAGTATCATGAAGGAAAAGCAAATGTAGTGGCAGATGCTTTAAGTCGAAAGTATCATGAAAAGCCAAAAAGGGTACGTTCTCTTAAATTAAATCTACAAGTAGATTTAAATGATCAGATAAGAGAAGCACAAAAATCAGTAATCAAGGATGATACTGAAAAATTAAAAGGTATGCTAAAAGAATTAGAACAAGGAACAGATGGAATTTGGAGATTCCATAAAAAGAGAATGTGGATACCTAAATTACGAAACCTACGTTATCGTATTTTAGAAGAAGCCCATGAATCTAAATATACGATGCATCCAGGAAATGATAAAATGTACCAGGATTTAAGGAAAAATTTCTGGTGGATAGGAATGAAAAAGGACATAGCAGCCTATGTTTCTAAATGTTTAACCTGTTCACAAGTCAAAGCTGAACACCAAAAACCCTCAGGTTTGTTACAACAATTAGAAATGCCAGTATGGAAATGGGAATTGATAACAACGGATTTTGTTACCAAATTACCCAAAACAAAGAAAGGCAATGATACAATCTGGGTGATTGTAGATAGGCTAACCAAGTCATCCCATTTCTTACCAATGAAGGAAACTTTCAGTATGGAACAGTTAGCTAAATTATATGTAAATGAAATTGTTTCTTTACATGGAATTCCTTTATCAATTGTTTCTGATAGAGATAGCCGATTTACCTCTCATTTTTGTTCAAGTTTCCAAAAAGCCATGGGAACCAAGTTAAATCTAAGCACAGCTTATCATCCTCAAACGAACGGACAAAGCGAAAGGACAATCCAAACAATGGAGGACATGCTTAGAGCTTGTGTAATTGATTTCGGTGGTAATTGGGACGATCACTTACCTTTAATAGAATTTTCTTATAATAATAGTTATCACACAAGTATCAATGCTGCACCATTCGAAGCACTTTATGGACGAAAGTGCCGAACCCCAGTCTGTTGGGCAGAAATTGGGGAAAAGCAACTGTCTGGACCTGAGATAGTGCAAGAAACAACCGACAAGATTATTCAAGTCAAGGAACGACTAAAGGCAGCACGTGATCGACATAAGAGTTATGATGATAACCGACGCAAGCCATTGGAATTTCAAGTAGGAGATAAAGTATTGTTGAAAGTCTCTCCTTGGAAAGGAGTAGTAAGATTCATTAAATGGGGAAAGCTAAGTCCCAGGTATATTGGACCTTTTAAGATTATTAGAAGAATAGGACATGTAGCCTATCAGCTACAACTGCCAGAGGAAATGGCAGGAATACATGATGTGTTTCATGTATCTAATCTCAAGAAATGCTTAGCAGATGAATCACTAATAGTACCTCTTAAGGATATAGAAGTAAATGAACAACTCAAGTTTATATAAAGACCTCTACAGATTGAAGACAGGAAAGTCAAGAATCTCAAGCACAGGAGATTAGTTCTGGGAAAAGTAAAGTGGGACTCCAAAAGAGGACCTAAGTATACATGGGAACTCGAATCTAAAATGCAAAGAAAATATCCGCACTTATTCCAGTAGATCTCGAGGACGAGCTCTAAAACAAGGTGGGGAGGATGTAACAACCCTCAACAAAACCGATGCCCTCATAACATTTCCGACACCCAAGTATATTTTAAAATGTCCCAATATGTCTTTAAATATACCCCGTATATGAAAACCGAGCCCGAAATACAGTTTAGCATTAAAAATAAAATAAAAATCTGATTATTAAGTTGAGGCGGGCCGCGTAGACCCACCCCAACCATTTACGCGGGGGGTATCAAGGTTGGAAAACTGATTTTGTTGATCTTTAAGCTTAGGCGGGCCGCATAAGCCTTAGCTTACATTTACACGGGCCGCGTAAGATCAACAACGCGGAGACACCCCAGGCCGACACGTGTCGACATCGTGGCGGACCTACCTGATGAGCCGGACAAGCTAGTCCGTTGACTAGCTTTGACGAGGGCCGCGTAGACCTTCGTCTACTCTTACGCGGGCCGCGAGAGACCCAGGTTCAGCACCTATATAAGCAGGCATCGAGTTTCAGTATTACTCGTTCATTTCTTTTCTTTCTTAAGCGAAATTCTGAGTAGTAGAAGTAATATGCGGGTATTATATCCCCCTAATTAGCAAGGTTCTGCTCCGTTGTAAGTATTATAACCCCGATTTCGTAGTAGATACGCTGCCCGATTGATTTAGGGTTCCGTAATAACTGTCGTGGTTCTGCCCGACGTAGTTGTTGGAATGCCGTCTCGGGGAGGGTATCATTAATATTTTCAAATGGTTATGATACTAACCTATGTACATTTGTGAAAATTATAGATTATATCCAGGAAACCCTTACGCGAAGTCTAAGATAGCAATGTGAGTTTATCCTCTTTTTGTTAACCTTTTTGTAATATTCTACAAAACCTTAATTGTTTTACAATGTGATTAAGCAGTGATTGAGTCTTTGTAGTTCTTCAATTACTACCGGTATGTTGGGGTTTTGTATACAAAATTTACTACCGCGAGTAGTAAGTCGGGGATGACAGTACGTTACCATTGGACAACGAGTTAGCCAATGTGTAATATGACCCACAAGTCAGGATTGACAGTACTGAATGAGTAATTGCGTAGAAATAAACAATGTGATCGCTCTCAATATTGTTTTAATTGATAAAATGTTTCTTAATTAAACTGGGATTCCCTCACCAGTATTTCCCACTGACAAATGTTTTTAAAACGCGTTTCAGGTAACACAATGTGACAGCCAATTAGTAAAAAGCTAGCTGGAGAGCACTGAAGGCTTAGAAAAAATGTGGCTATAAAAGTTACCTAAAAGACGATGTTTTAAATTCAATAAAATAGGGTTTATCCCTATAAACGTATTGTAATAAGAAACTTGGGTTTTGCCCATGTGATTATTAATAATAAATATGGTGGTTTTACTCTGATAAACATTTCCTAACTACGGTCCTGATGTAATTTCCGCTGCCAAATTAACAAGCTGATACCATCGAAACTCTGAGCTCGCGTCCGCCCATTCCCGGGACAGATAAGGGAGCGGGGGTTGCGACAGACAATAACCTTTGACCACTAACCTTGCTTTATTCCTGATGATTATGCCATTTTCATCTGATTTATTTCTGAATACCCATTTTGAGCCTATGACTGATTTGTCATTTGGCTTAGGCACCAGATCCCATACCTTGCTCTTTTCAAACTGTTCAAGCTCTTCTTGCATTGCTTGTATCCAGTCTGAGTCATTTAGAGCTTCTTTGATAGACTTGGGTTCTATCTTGCTTAAGAACCCAGCAAATGCACACTCATGTGCAGTTGCAGATCTTGTTCTTTCACCATCTGCTGGATTGCCAATGATGTCAGAATGAACATGTCCTTTTATCCATCTTAACTTGTTGTGAAAAGTTGTTGGTTCGAATGGATTTGAAGTTCCCCCCTGAACAGTTACCTCAGTTGTATGGAGTGTATCAGGAATTTGATTATCAGACATATTTTCATTGTTCTGATTCAAGATTTCTGATGCACTATCCATTTGTTCTGCAGGGTTAGTACATGAATTATCTATTGATTTGTTTGTAAGAGATTTATCATGTTCTAAGAAATCTTCTGTTATCATTTCAAAGAGATGTTCATAAGTTTCTTGTTTATCAGAAAACTTTATTTCCTTCATATATTCATCAGAAACTTCTGTTTCTGATGAGTAATCAAAGGATACATATAGACTTTCTCTGATTGTCCTTGTGTTTAGAATAAAAATTCTATAAGCTTTTGAGGACAAAGAATAACCAAGAAAAATACCCTTTTCTGCTTTTCTGTCAAATTTCTCAAGGCTTTCAAAATCACTGAAAACAAAACATCTACAGCCAAATGTATGCAAAAATTTTACACTTGGAATTCTTCCATTGATAATGTTGTAAGGTGTTTTGTTGAGCCTTTTGCTGATTTTGGGTCTGTTTTGGGTAAAACAAGCATTTGCTATTGCTTCTGCCCATAAATGAGTGGGCATTTTAGCATGAGCAAGCATTGTTCTGGCTGCTTCCACTAAGGTTCTATTTCTCCTTTCTACCACTCCATTCTGTTGGGGTGTTCTAGGAGTAGAAAAGTCATGAGAGATTCCTTTGCTTTCAAGGAAGCTCTCAATTTTTGAATTTTTGAATTCAGTTCCATTGTCTAATCTGATCCTTCTGACTGTTAATTTTAACAGATTTTAATTTTTCTGATAAAATTAATGATCAGATCAGGAGTTTCACTTTTCTTTCTTAAAAATTCTACCCATGTGTATCTGGAAAAATCATCTACAATTACAAGTATGTATTTCTTTCTAGAAAAACTTTCTGTACCTATGGGTCCACAAAGATCCATATGTAAAAGTTCCAAATTTTGTGTTATAGAAGATTCAAGAATTGCCTTGTGTGAGCCTCTTTTGGATTTACCCATTTCACAAGCTTCCCAAATTTTATCCTTTTTTGAGGATATGAAAGGTAATCCTTTTACCAGACCTTTGCTTGCTAATTTGCTTAAATTTTTAAAATTTAAGTGAGCCAACCTCTTGTGCCACAACCAACTATTACCCTTGTTAATTTTTGAAAATAAACATAATTTTGGATGTTCATTTTCTTCTTTAAAATCAAAATAGTAGATAGATTGTCGTATCCTTTTTCCACTTAAATAAATTTTATTATCATCCATACCAATTAACAAGCATTTTTCTGGTAAAAAGGTTACCTGAAAACCTTTATCACAGAATTGACCACAACTCAGCAGATTGTACTTTAAGCCTTCCACATAGGCTACTTTTTCTATGGCCATGCATCCATACCTTATGCATCCATATCCCATAATCCTCCCTTTTACTCCATTCCCAAAGTTTACTAATTTACCCAGTTTTGAAACAAAGTTACTGAGTAAGCTCCTATCCCCAGTCATGTGCTTCCAGAATCGCAGTACCAGATCTGCTGCACATGATGGTCCTGAAATGGAAAACTTAGAGGGTTTTTGGTACCCAGACTTGCTTGGGTACTCTTTCTGGTGAGGTTTTAATCAGATTGTGTTCTCTTGATGGTTTTTCATCAGGATATCTGTTATATGCTGAGCCATAAACAGATTTTTCACTTTTCTTTTGGAGATGGTGTTGAACAAGCTTCAGTATGTCAACACACATACAAGATTCAGATTTTATTTCTTGTAATGGAATGAGTGGAAAATTTTGAATCAATGAGTGAACTGTTTCTGGAATATTTAAAGATTTCTGTTTTGATTCACTCCTTTTTGCTTTAAAGTTGGGTTTTTCAAAAGAGTACTCAGAACTGGTTGATTTGCATGATTCAGAATCAGATTCTGATGTTTGTTTATCAGAAATATGATGTGTTGCTTTTACAAAGATGGTGGGTTTAATTTCACTTGTCTTCACATACCCTAAACCCTCCCCTTTGTTCTTTGGTGTGGACTCAATAAAGTTTATTAAATCTTTGGCTTGTTGAAAACCTCTTACATTAATTTCCTTATCATGAATTTTCTTGTAAAGATCTTTTCTTTCCTTTTCATAAAATTCAATTTTAGCTCTGTGATCTAAACTTTCTTCTATTAGTAATTGGTTTTCAAGTATAACTTTATTCATAGTCCTTTGCAACTCATCAGATTTTTAACTATCTGATTTCTGTTTATCTTGCAGATTTAGAAAATCTGACATGAGCTTGTTTAGCTTGTGTTCAAGATCAAGATTATCTAAATTTACCTTCTGTCCTGAAGTTTCTGGTAGTTCATCAGAAAGTGCCATAAGGCAGAAATTAGCCATCTCTTCTTCTTCTTCATCAGAAGAATCATCAGATAGCCATGTATTTGTCCCTGCAATCAAACTGACTTGTTGTTGCTTCTTTGCTTCTTCCAGCTTCTTCTCATAATATGCAACATCTTTTAGTTTCTTGGTTTTGCATTTTGATGCATAGTGACCCCTCTGTTTACATTTGTAACACACAACTTCAGCCTTTCCCTTATCCTTTGATCTACCTTCTTCCCTAGATCTTCCATCCATCCTCCCTCTGTCACTTTTCTGGTATCTTTGGTCTCCACCCCTCAATCTCTGCTCAAAGGTTTTACTGAGCAGTGTAATTGCTTCAGCAAAAGCTGAAAAATCTGATGATGTATCAGAAATTTCAAGATTTTGAGTGTTTGATGATTGTGGATCATTGGTGGGTGTTCTTTGTGAGTTTGAGATTAAAGCTAATGATCCCCCTCTTTGAATGGATTCTTCAAATATTTCTTCTTCTCTGGGGATCAGAATGCTATATAAGTCATGAAGACTCATATTACCTAGTTTTATGGTTGAGGACAAAGTCATAGTTAGACTTCTCCATTCTCTAGGTAAGGCATCCAGAAATTTTATAGTTCTTTCATCATTTAATTTAGTTATTCCATATTTATTTAGCTCATTCACAAGTTTTGTAAATCTTTGATATGTTTCATTTAATCTTTCATTTGGTAAGCTTTTGAATCTCTCATGGAAACATTGTTTGTTCTTATGTTTCTTTTCATCCTTTTTCCTCTTTCACAAAGATTTTCTAACTGATCCCATATTTCCTTAGCTGATGCACATGCATCAACTTGAGAAAATATGTCATTAGGGATAGCCATTTTTAAAAGTGACTTTGCCCTTTCATTTGTAGCCACCTTATCCTTGTCTTCTGGGCTCCAAAGTGTTTCACTTTTGGGAGCCCGGGAGGCAGGGATTCCTGGTGATTGATCAGTTGCTGGAATAGCTGGTATTTCAGTCATTGGTACATGTGGACCCCTTTCAATGGATTGAAACAGAGCTCAGTCATGTCCATTAAGGAAATTGACCATCCTGATTTTCCATTGGGGGTATTCCTCCCTGACCAGAGTCGGAGGTTTAGACATTGATCCATTGTTAAAAGCATTATTCCATGTTTGAAAGCTGGCCATGTTTAGAGAAAAGAAGATGAGCGAATGATCGTTTAAAAATGATTTATTCAATCTGCTCTGATACCAATTGTTGGTCCCAGTTTGGACTTAAAAACTTCTTTTCACGTAATATGGCAAGTGATTTCAATAGATGTGAAAATAGTGTGCGGAAATAGAAATCAGACTTTCAAGAAACAAGACCTACAGAATTACCAAGTTTATATCACTTTGAAACAAAATGGTTTACAAGGTGATTGTAAGATTATTATCTATTACAAATGAATACTTGAATTCTGAGGTGAAAGGACAATGGAGTTTGTAGTATGTATTGAATGCTAGGCTTAACTCATTGTTCTCTGCTTGATGAGCCTTCTATTTATAGACGGCTTGAATACATAAATAAACATTTGTTTATTCATGTATATTCCCTGCAAAAAGTAGCTTCTTGACATATTCATTGAATCCAATAATCAAGTGGCCTTTGTCATCATGATATCCAATAATGTCAACTTGCTTCGGTTATTGTGGCAGGATAGAACTGATTTTTAGACAAGTGGGGTTTTTATCAGAATTTCTGATAAACCACTTCATCAGAAATTCTGGTGAACAAATCATCAGAAAATCTGATGATCAGAATCGTCAGAAACTGATCCGAAATATTATCAGATCCATCAGAAAGACCTTCTCTGATAATCTTCTTCAGCTCTTGATCAACTTATGATACTTTGAAGTAGATATTGTTCTTTTCAGTTGTCCTATCCGATCTTCTTCTTCTTGTTGTGATCTTCAGGACTTTTATCTTCTTCATAGATCAAGCTGAATCTGATTTTCTTCAATACTTACAAATAAAGTTTCCTAACAGAAGTGACTTTAGGGAACGATAGAATCCGATGAACATTGATAAACCTTTGACTTGAAAAGGGTTTATCCGACAGTCGACAAGGCTTGATGGTATTCGGTAACAAACCAGATAAATGATATTAACAATAAAAGCAATGGTTTTCAAAACATAACTTTTGATTTAGACAAAACTTTTGTTTATTTAAAGACATTGTTTTGTATACGAGATTTGGTTACACAAGACATTTGGTTATACAAGACATTATTACATGTGGTTTAAGTAAAGACTTTTTACTTACCATACAAGACACTGATTATAGTTTACATTTGTTATACAAGACATTGGATATTACTTGACATTGTTACACAAGATATTGCTTATACATGACATTGTTACACAAGACATTGTTTATACATGACATTTGACATTGGTTTAAACAAGACATTTTTTTGATGGTTTATGGTAAGTGACTTAAATAACGAGACGTGTGTAATGTGATAAAAGCATGGTGGAAACGTCGCTGATACTTCCTATATATAAGTGCTTTTATTACATTACATATCGTGGTGTTATCTAAACCACTTCGACAAAGACAGGACATGACATCTTTTATACAAAACCCGACATCTTTTATACAAGACATGATATTTTATTACAAGATATGACATATTTTATATAAATCATTTTCATTTGGTTATTTACTTAACCATGCATCATTTCTTTTAAATCATTTGATTTTCACATTGATTTTCATATAATTTTATAAAAGAAAACATTTTATAAGGATCATGACTACTTTTAGTTAAACACTTCTTTTAACATTCAAGTCATGAATCCTCATAATCAAAACCTATGTTACTCCCAGGAATTTTTATGCTGACGTACCTATTTTCACATGTGTTTCAGGAGCTAATGTTTGATGTTGATCATGCTACACTTAGGGAGGACTTGGGCCTTAGTGACTAAAATCAAGAAATAAAAGTTTAATTTATGTTCTATTTTCGTTTAAACTAAGACAATATAAACATGTTATTAAATAATACCAAACTTTAAAATCCAGGTGTTATGAGACAATGATTCTGTGACATGACTCCCCGACGTTTCCGTCGCGGTTTGTTGTTTTATGCAGTCGGGGTATGACACGAATGATATCTTAAATCTCATCCCGATATTAAAAGCATTATTTTCAGCGTCTATGTACTTGTTTAAACTGATGATGAATTGACTTGTCCTAAAAAAAACAGATCAACATTTACCAAATGTTATATAAAAACAATTTCACAAACACTTTTTTCAAGTAACGGAGGCATCATTGATCATACCTTGGTTTGTAGTAAACTGTAAACCGGGCTTGAGTTTGAACCGCATGCGATGCGGTTGCAAGCACTCCCAAATGCATACTCTGGCTAGAAATCATCGAAGAAAGCATTAAGCTTTGTTGACGTGCCTAACGTGTAACCCCAACACGCATCTCACCGTTTTCTCCCATGTAATCGCTTATTAGTAACAAAGGTACTCCATCCAGTTGTAAGTAGATATCGTCTCGGTTGACCCCTATAGATATGCTTAATTTTCCACTCGACGCCATTTAGATCGAGCGCTAATAAGTCTTGAGTAGGAGTCGGTTGAGTCATGTCCTAAACATATAAATTTAGTAAACACAATGATGTAGCGTGTATTACGAAAAATGAAGATCGACACGTTGATTCTACGAATACCCGTGTAGTTCTTCCCCAACCCCCAAATTGCAACCCAAAGGCCACGGAATTTGAAGTGAAAAATTCAGTAGTTTCAAAATTCAATTCTGATTGTTCAAATGACTAGAGGGACATATAAATAAGAACAGAAATTCGAAATGGGCCTAAAAAGATAACGGGCCAAACACAAGCCCAAAAACAAAATGCCCAAAATACTTAAAAAAAACATAAAAATGCAAATAACTAATGGAAATAAGTGTTTTTTGGCCGGACCCCCGTAGCCTAAGTTAGAGCCATTTTAGTGAAGCCCCTTTTGTTACGCGATCTTGGGCCTCCAAATACAAGATGGCCCGCTCCTCCACACTTGGGCCCGCATCACACAAGACCATAAAAACAAATCATTATTAAAAAACAGAAAGAATAGCGAATTTACCAATGCAGACAGACACTCGGTAGCGTGCTTTTGGAGCACCGAAAACCCACCATGCGTGCTCTTATCTGAAGCGGTCAAGACTTTGCAGAAAGATTGTATGGTTAGCCTCGGGGGCTCGGGTAGGCATTCATCGAGACTTGTAGGCTTGCTTTGCTGCCAAAAATGTCACACCCCGACCACGTAAAACAACAAACCGCGGCGGAAATGTCGGGGAGTGGAGCAACAGAATTATTGTTTCACAACCTGGTATTTAAAGTTTAGCTTTATTCGAATTAAAAAGGATTACATTGTCTTAAAACAAAGGAAACAAAGAGTACATAACATAATTAAACTATTCTTGCTTCGTTTTATGTCACTAAGGCCCGAGTCTGCCTAAGTGTTACACAATCCATATCATGCATCAGCTCCTGAAACACATGTGAAAATAGGTACGTCAGCATAAAAATGCCTGTTAGATACATAGGATTTATTTATGCAGGATTCATGACTTGTAAGTTAAAAGAAAATGTTTAGCAAAAGTTAGTCATGAATCTTGTAAAATGTTTTCTTTTATAAACCATACGAAAATCGATAAGAAAATCAGATGATATAAAAGAATATTGCATGGTTAAATGAATAACCAAGTGAAAATGAACTTGTATAAATCATGTCATTTGTAAAACAATGTCTTGTGAAAATATGTCACTTGTATAAAATGTATTATGTTATTGAAAATATTGAAACGATTTAGATAACGCTACGATATGTAATATCATAAAAGCACTTATATATAGAAAGTACCAGCGGCGTATCCACCATGCTTTTATCATATTACACATGTCTCGTTATTTAAATCACTTACCAAATAACCACCAAATTGTCTTGTTTTAACAAATGTCTAAATGTTTATGTGTAAACAATGTATAATGTCAAATGTAACTCAAGTCTTGTATAATCAAATAATATGTACGGCAAGCGAAAAGTATCAACTCAAACCATGTGTATAATGTTAATGTGTAATCAAATGTATGGTGAATAAAAATATTTACTCAACCCCATAGGCAAAATGTACAAAACAATGTATTTGAAGTAAATCATAGTTTAAGTCAAAAGTTATGTTTTGCAAAAATAATGCTTTACTGATACAAACATTTATGTGGTAATGTTAACGCATACATTCAAGCCTTGAGACTGTAGGATAAACCTTTAAACAAATCAAAGGTTTATTAAAAATGTTTTCGGATTCTGTCATTCCTTACGTCCAAACAAACCTAGGATTCCAGGAATGGGGGTTGTCAATTCCCTATGGTACCACTACATACTACCGAGCGGCATGATCAGTGTTAATGAACGTATTTTAGTTTCGATAAACAACCAAATGTTATACCAAATGTAAGCATGTTATGTGAAAACAATGTACTAAGTATGCTAAGTAAACATACAAAGCAGAAATGTTCATGTAAATCAATTTGCCCATATGCTGAGTAAACATATGCAACAGAAATGTAATGTAAATCAATGTGTCCATATGCTGAGTAAACATATGCAACAGAAATGTTTATGAAATCAAGGTACTAGCATGCTAAGTAAACATACATAGCAAAGCATGAATGAAATCATGTACTATATGCGTACTAATGAACATAGCAAGTATAGGTCATGAAAGCACGGAAAACACAAAAAGTAACAAGTAGGCACATGTGTATCACCCCAAAATATTTGAAAACAGTAAAAGAGGGGACTATGTACTCACTTGATATAGCTTAGAAGTCTTGATATAACAACCAAACAATGCTAGAAGGATCACGGAATCAATCGGCACCTAATATAGGTAACTACGTTAATAAACCGGACCTAAATCGGAAAATCGGATAAAATGAGGTTTCGTAAACCAGATGAGTATTGGAACTCATATAATATAGTTTAACAAAGCCCATTCTAAATCGGAACCTATCCTAAGTGCTTGCGACCCATTACGACCCATTAAGGTAGCTTACGCTACTTTAACGCGTCGTTCGCGTAAAACGCGTTCGGACCGCCTAACTAGTCCTATGACAAGTATTATATGCCTTAACATGTCTAAATTGCCTAATCAGTTTAGATGTCAAAATTTAGGTTACATATGCTTAAAATGAAATTATGCGTAAAAAGGGCATTTTGGTCATTTTCCTAAGGCATATAAACAACCTATCATACAACTAACTAAACGACATGACCATAAGGTATAACCTCGGAAGGTTATTTCCTATGCAACTATGGTCACAAAATGTGTTTGGTCGGATCCTAATGATCGACCAAACGGGTCGGGTTCCAAAGTCTAAGCGGTTGTTTAGACCGCTTAACTTACGACCCTATATAAGCACTAGACTAAAATTGACGAGTTAAACATGTTAAAACATGTTTAACTAAGTTAGAAAACAAGTTTGATATCAAAACAAAGTGTTTTGATACCCAAAGATAGCTTCATTGAAAAATACGCATAAACACGTATTTTGACCGAAACTATGACTCGTAACTACGCCTAATCAACGTGGTAATCATTAGGTATAGTCACAAGGGACTATAACCATCGTGATTACGCTCATGTTGCAAAGTTCAAACGAACTTTGTGTTGACCAAAGACTGGTCAAAGCAGAAAGTCAAACATTGTTTGACTTTCATGCTTGAAATGCATAAAAAACATGAAAGAAACTTACAAAAGGTAAAAGCTTTGAAGATTTGAACTCAAAATACTCAGGTATGAAGCTTCACAAGTGAGAGCTTCAACTTAGAGCAGAATAGAGATCAAATGGGAAAGTTGGAATGAATGAAATTGGTGGGTATTTATAGATTTTCAAGAATTGTTAAGATCATTCCTCGTAATTTGAGCTTTGATCTTGGCCATCCAAGTGTTACCCACTGATTTAGAATACTAGGGGAGTCCAAAACCTGCTCAAGGTATGTTAAAACCATGTATATAAACCAAGGAACAGCTGCTGATTGAGAAAAACCATTTTTGCAGAACTGGGGGTCTGTCATGGTCCGCGAAGGCAGAAGCCTCATGCTTCGCGCCCCGCCTAGGACAGCAGACAGAAACTTTCAATTGTTGGCTGAACAGGCCCCTGCATGCATAAAAGTTGATTTTTGACGCGTTTAAGCCCCGTTAACCCATTTTCAAAGCTCAATAATGAAGTTCAAGTATAGGGGACATGAAATATTCTTGAAAACATCTCGGATGTCGGTTCGTTTGGTCGTACGATCATGATGTTCGGTTAATTACGACGAAACACGAACGGACGCGAAAAACGATCCAAAGTACACGACGAATGGTATTTAAGCATCCCAAACACTAAAATAAAATATTTTAATGATTAAAAATTTTTTTGGATGTCTGGATATGTTCAGAACGTAAGATATGCACATAAATGCAAACTTATGCACTTTTTGACGCTTTTAGTCCCTGATTGACCAATAAGTTTATTTTCGCATACCGAACCCCTCAAAGCCTATTTCTAAGCTATGTAAAGGATATTTATGGTATGTTTAACTTATGATCATGTTCCGGAATGTACGTTACCATACAAATCTTCATACTTTCGCAGTTTGTCGCAAATAGTCCCTGTAAGCGAATAAACTTGATTTTGCCATACAAAACCCTTTAAAACTTATTTCTAAGTTATGTAAAGGTTATTTAAGGTATGTTAAGAATATTTTGATGTTCCAGAGTGTTTGTTGCATTAAACTGATTACGTTTACGCATCAGTTTGCGCATAATTTTTCAGAAAGCAATTTAGAGTTTGAAATCGAACAAAAATCAAAACGTGCAGAATGTCAAAGATAAATAAACAAATATTGGGATCAAATAACATTGTTTTATTGATAATTTAACTATTCAGAGTTTATACAATGATTACAAGCACAGATGTCACAAAAAATGCGACATTAAGGTGAGAAAAACATGATTTTGAATTAGTTTAAACTTTTATAGTAATTAAATTAAGCAAAGTCTTACATCTATCCCAGGGAGTAAGGTGATTTGTGCATACACTTCATATGTGTCTTATTCAGCCTACAAAAGTCACAAGATTTTTTTATAACTTTCTTGATGAGTCTATCATTACAATTTACCAACCATAACACATAAAAAGCCTAATATTCCTCCACTTTTTAAGCAATTTAACATAATTCTAACACAAAACATCAAATCATGATCCAAAGATAGGAAATTTGAAATTACATAATACATACCATCAGGTGAAAATTTTGTAAGGAAGCATGGTGTGCAGAAGCAACTGGCAAAAACCTTGTGAACTCATAAGAAGATTTAGATGACATTGAAATGTGTGGTAACCTTCATCGATTGCAAATAGACACATTCATCAGTAAAACTAAAACTGTTAGTCTGCCCTGCCCTTTTGTAACTGAACAATCAAGTACCCCTGCATACAAAGGAACACGTTCTTCACTTCACCATTTCTTTATGTTTACATAGAAAATGTTATCAAGGTTTTCTTTTACATCAACAAAGGAACTTGCTGCTCGTCAGTGTAATTTAGGGGGCCTTGATTGAAACACCCCAATCGCGTAATACAACAACACGTGGCGGAAATATCGGGGAGTCACGTTACAAATTTCTCACAACTACTGGTACTAAATTGTTTCAATATTGTTAACATCGTTTTACAAACAAAGAATACATGTAAAATTCTTTTGATTAAAGAAGTCTAAGGCCCTGAATGCAGTCCTATGCGTTGCATGCTTGAATAATTGAAAACCTGAAACATATGTGAAAAATAGAGTCAGCATAAAAATGCCAGCGAATACATAGGTTTTTTTTAGCCAAATTAGTGGCAAAACATTTGGCATTGCAATACTTTGGCAACTACGAGAGTTGTTGATTTGAAATAAATTTTGAAGCCAGAGGATGGCAAAAGTTTAGTATTGCAATACATAATCTTGATTATGAAGACTCGTGGCAAATAGTTTTGTATATGGCAATATGATTATTACTAAGTCATTTTTATGCTATTTAAAATTGTACATCGTAATCTAGTTTAAATCATCGTAAAACTCGTTAATGTGTTATTAGAAATCCGATCAAGGATTAGTAATAATTGTTTTTGAAATTAATCGGATAAGTAGTATATTTAAATATACTTTATTTGTGAAATAGTTAAACAGGTAGTATATCAAAATATACTTGGGTTTCTGAAATAATAGATTTGGTAGTATATCACAAGTATACTTTGGTTTAAAAATGAAAAACATCGGTAGTATATCAAATTATACTTTAGTTTGTAAATTGCAAAGTTGGTAGCATATCAATCTATACTTTGGTAGAACAGTAGCATATCAAACTATACTTTGGTAGAACAGTAGCATATCAAACTATGCTTTGGTAAATAACAACAAAAACCGTAAGTCCTAATGGTGATTCGGGATAACGCAACAAAGGGTAATACAATAAGCACACTTATATATAGGAAGTACCAGCGGCGTATCCACCATGTGCTTATTGTATTACTCTAGTTTTGTTATCTAAATCACCAACAATCTACACAATAAACCATAACCATCGAGTCGTAAAGTACTTCTTAAAAATCTCACTATGAAGATAGGAAGATCTAAGACTGTACTTCAAATATCCTATGAGAATCTAACTATGAAGATAGATAGATCTTTTAAGGATTTGGATAAACATCGTATTTGCATAATCGGGATAATACACATAAAAGCACTTAGTAAACACATATATGCCATACATTTGGAAAACAAATCGGTTACACATATGAATCACCCCAAAACATTTGAAAACGGTAAAAGAGGGGAACTATGTACTCGCCTGGGATTGCGTATAGTTCTTGTTCAAAAGATATAACAAAGCTCAAAAGACCAAGAGTTCAAGTGTTGAAGCGGTTCCTAGTGTAACGGATACTATGTTAGTGAATCGACACCTAAATCGGAAGATTGGGTAGAATGAGGTCTTGTAAACCAAATGAGTATTGGAACTCATGTGATATGGTTTAACAAAGCCTACATTCTAAATCGGAATCTATCCAAAGTGCTTACGACCCGTTACGACCCATTAACGTAGCTTACGCTACTTTAACGCGTCGTTTGCGCGAATGCGCGTTCGAGACGCCTAACTAGTCCTATGACAAGTATTATATGCCCTAACATGTTTAAATATGTTGCATAACCAGTTTAAGTGACAAAAGTTAGGTTACATATGCTTAAAATTAAATTATGCATGAAAAGGGCATTTTGGTCATTTACCTAAGGCATATAAACTACCTATCATACAACTAATTAAACTAAGTGACCATAAGGTATAACCTCGGAAGGTTATTCCCTATACAACTATGGTCACAAAATATGTTTGGTCAGATCCTAACGATCGACCAAACGGGTCGGGTTCGAAAGGCTAAGCGGTTGTTTAGACTGTTTAACTTACGACCCTATACAAGCACTATACTAAAAGTGATGAGTTAAACATGTTAAAACATGTTTAACTAAGTTAGAAAACAGTTTGATATCAAAACAAAGTGTTTTGATACCCAAAAATAGCTTCGTTGCAAAATATGCATAAACACGTATTTTGACCGAAACTATGACTCATCACTACGTCTAATCAACGTGGTAATCAGTAGGTATAGTCACAAGGGACTATAACCATCGTGATTATGTCACACCCCGAATTTCCTCGTATTACCGGTGGGCCCGGTGGGGAGTATCGTGACGTAGTTGATATCATCATAGTCAAACAACACAATTTAAATGCACAGCGGAAGCAAAAGATGAATCACATTACAAACCGAATAAAATAGTAATATCAAAGTATCACAAACGGACTGTAAAGGATCCACAGGTGGATCAAAATATAAAAAGATTCATTGTTCAACAGACTTTAATATCTAGAGCTTGCAAGACTTGATTAATGATGCCAGGAGTAGCCAGCCTATTTCGTCTAGTACCTGCACTTAGCCTTTTTGGAAAATATGTCAGTTTACACTGGTAAATACAATTAACTGACTCATTTTGAAAAGAGTTTAAGCAAATTGATTTGAATGCACACGGCACAAAATATCTTCTATAACTTAGGACAATTATTTAGAAATAATCTTGTATACAGTTTTACTTATTTGTCGTCCGTCAGGGCCGGTTGGTAGAGCCGGTCAAGATTAACTGACACGCCACAGGTATAATGCCCACAAGGTTGATTCCTTTAAGTGGATTACCAGTTTTTGCATATGCAACTGTCAGGTGTATGCCTACACCCCGTGCTTAGGTCGTGGCCATTCTTATTAATGATGCCAAGGATATCCGGGACATGGTCATTTAACCCCCAAAGGCCATACACCAAATAATACAGATTAAAACGAGTTATGTAATTAAATTAATCACAATCCGATTTAAATGACTACATACTCGACCAAGCGGTATTATTATAATACCGTATCCCAAGCCCGTATAGGGTAAATAAGTTAAAAGTATTTACCTGAGCAAATTTATACAACTTATCCCAGCCGTATACCACCAAGCAAGTACATGTAGCTTTTACTGGGCTCCTAAATCTGGAACGAAGGTTTTAATAACCTATTAGATTCCTAACAGTCTTAATTAAGTCTAAACTTAGACCGGTTAGTTTTAAAGGAAGATATACGGTTCAAAACGTACGATTAAGCGATGACCGGATTAGAGTGTGGTTTAGACCCGACAAGTTTGAATACTTGTATAATATGGGTAAACTAACCACATTCTGGATTTTGAGACAAAAATGGTAAGGTTTGACCCGTTTCGGCTAATTTATGCAAACTAGTTACATAAACCGCACCGAACGCGAATAATGCGTAACGGGTAACCAAATGATTTATGAACAGGTTTCCTAAGTTAATATGCCTTAAATATGTTGTGATATCAGTAGGATACCTTCCATTATGCCAAAAATGAATATAAACTCAAACTATGCCTCGTAGGGGCATTTTGGTCATTTTAAAGCTTATAAAAGAGTTTAAATATAAATCTGAGTTTCAGGTCTGATGTATTCAGCAAAAATACTTATTTTTATAAGTCATAACAGTAGGGCATGGTATATAGGTGAAATTTACCTTTTATAACTAAACTATGCACCGTAGGGACGATGCATTTTGGTAATTTCACATAGGCTTTAAAGGTTAAAATAGAGACTCTGAGTTTAAAAACTTTTCTTTACTATTAAAATATATAAGTTTACTTAAAACATCAGTAGGTATCAAACCTTATATGTTAAAAATAGTTTTAACGTATACTAGGCGTTAAAAACGCGTAAAAAGACGATTTTAAGCGATTTTCGGGTTTTATATGAAAAGCTGATATTTTTATCATTCCAGAAAGCTTCAAAGGTTTTATTTATCATAAAAAATCAGTAGCAAAAGGTTGGGTGTCCAAATGTTTTGTAAAACTCATTTTATAGGTTAAAAGGGCAAAACCGACAATTACCGAATCAAAGCTATAACCCTATGTTATGCTCAGCCTAAAAATAAATAAAAATCTTCAAAAATCCCAAAATATTATTTTACATCAGTAGGTAAAAAGTTTGATATCAAAAATTGGGTTTAGATAGGCTTTATGCTAATTATGCCGTTAAATTAATAAAAAGCTTTCTTATTACGCTATTGAGCATAACTCTTAATCTAGACCTCCAATTGATGTGAAAATTTATATATCAGTAATAAAGATTATTGTCCTCTCACATTTTCAAATTTCTTGTTTTAAGGTCAAAAGGGCATAATAGTCAACATTTAGGCATATAACGGAAACATGCATATGAATCGGATAACTCATGAACCAAGTTGTATAATCACAAAGGGTTATACTAACATGTAACCTGGTCCTAATAAGGCTCTAAGGCATTTCTAAAATATGCTCTAATGGGTCAGAACTAAAAGTCAAAGCAAAAGTCCACTTATGCGACTTTCGGTTCCGAACCGAGCTTAAACTGAAAATTGTCGGGTTCAACATGTTTAGACATGTTCTTACATTGATTACCAAGTTATATGAGTGATAAAACAGGTTTCATAGCTTCTACATCGTTAATTATGTGTTTATGCAAAAATTAGCTTTCTGTTGACTTTTTAAAATTAACTTTAACCCGACAATTGACCTAGTTAGAGTGGGAATCAGAGGGTGCCCTTTTAAGGGTTTATTACCCACATAAATACCAACTCAAAGCTACTTTCAATTCGAGATTTGACAGGATAAATTTTAATTAACCACGAAGTCAAACCTTAATTACGATAGTTTGACTTTAGGCTAATTAACTAAGTAAAACTGAATTAAGAAAGGTTAAGGACACTTACTGAAGTCCTATGCACTACTAGGGATCTTTGGGAAGTGTTCTTGAGCTCCAGAAATCTTCAGAACAAGAGTTTGGAAGCTTTCCAAGTGAAATGCTCAAATGTGAGTTCACAAGGTTGCAACAAAGGCTCTATTTATAGCCAAGGAAGTTCATGGAGATGGATACAAGTGTTAGAGCAACTCCAGGGATGAATACAAGTGTTAAGGGACGTGTTTCAAGGAGCTAGAGGGTGGCAAACTCGCGGAATCGAGCACACATGCAAGCTGCCACGTTAATCAGACTTTTGCTGAACTGGTAGTCCGTAGCGTCGCGCCACGGAGATGTGCCTAGGTGGTGGCGTAGCGCCAGCAACAAGCTTATCAGCCAAACATGTTTCCTAAATGACACTTTCACCCCCTGGACCTTCTAAAGCGTGATTTCTTCCATTTTAAGCACTTTTAACCCATGAAATTTATATTTCTATGATCCATGAGATATAACCAATCATCATTAGGTCCGGTTTCGTTAAACGATAACCGAAAACACAAGTTTTGCCTCGTTGACGCTTTTAACCCCTTAATTACGAAAGTTAGTGTATCTTTCTCATACGATATCGAAACCTTGTGAAATTTTTACCACTTATTCTTGGGAGCATAATTAATCGTTACAAGGCTCTGGGTTCGCTAAAAGGTCACTCAGAGGTATAACTTAAACATGTTGACACATTTAACCCTCGCATCTTGTAAACTTTCACTTTCTTCTACAAACGGTTTCACACGCTTCATGATACATTCGTTTTAGGGTATAAACATCATGTAGGATTGTTAAAAGGCAAAATTATCAAATTTTGACACTTTGTATCCTTATATACATATACTTTCTTTGTTTGTCAACTTTTGTCCCTCATAATCAATCCGTTATACGTTTAAAGTCCATGACACGTGTTGATACTATATTGGACACGATTTTGCAAGGTGTTACAGATTACGCTCACGTTGCAAAGTTCAAATGAACTTTGTGTTGACCAAAGACTGGTCATAGTAGAAAGTCAAACACTGTTTGACTTTCATGCTTGAAATGCATACAAAGCATGAAAGAAGCTTAGAAAAGGTCCAAGCAATGAAGAATTTGATCTAAAACACTCAGGTATGAAGCTAAGGCTTCAACTTAGAGCAGATTTAGAGCAAATGTGAGGAATGGTGCTTGAACAAGGTGGGTATTTATAGATTTTCAAGAACCGTTAGGATCGTTTCTCGTAATTTGGGCTATAATCTGGACCATACAAGTGTTGCCCATGGTTTACAATACAAGGGGAACATTAAAACCATCAAATGGTATCACAAATCAGGGATTAAAACCATCAAAATCAGCTCAAAGACCAGATTCATTGTTTCTGTACTGGGCATCAGTAGCGCCCCGCGAAGACCCACACATGGTCTTACGCGGCCCTCCAATACTACTTTGACAGATTGTCAAAAATATTCCCTGCAAGTGTAAAACTCAGTTTTTGACACGTTTGTTCTGGTCAAAAATTACCTAAGTAATTAAGTGATCAAATTAGTTTAGTGAGGTAGTGTGCTAGAAGTATTCATGAAAAATATGCTGGTTAAGTTGTTAACCAAAAATAGTTTTCAGGATATAGCTCAGGATATCGAGCTATAGCTACAATCAAACAATGAGCAAAAAAGGTAAAGGGTGACACGGGATGTACGAGGAAAGCCCTTGATCAGTCTAGATTGCCGGCACAAAACCTCGGGAGCTGACAATCGCAGCTGCCTTGTTCTTCTTATTACTTCAAATATCAGGATACAGTGCCGGATATGATACGGATCAACTAGGTGTTACAATGCGATTCGAGTACAAGTGTAAGTGTTTTGTGAGTGATTGCAGCTAGTAGAGAGCAAGAGTGTACGAAAAATTGTGTGTGTTCTATCTGATCCGATCGTTCCTATTTATAGTAAAACGAAATTAACAAACTAGCCTATAAAACCGGGATACGCCGAATATTCCCTTTGTGAACGTTGTAGACCACTTCTTCCGGCTTCAATGTCCCATTTCAACTGATTAATCCGAGTCTTTAGGAGAACAGGTCTACTCGAAGGTTATAAGCTTGCTTCGTTAATCTGCACGTAAACTAATTAGTTATCATCAGGATACTGCACTAGGATGTTACCAATATCCTGATCCGGTATCCTGATCACAGTAAAAAGAAATAGAGTCAGAATATTATCCAGGATATACGTTCAGAAAACCACCCATAACAATTCTCCCCAAAATATATATGTTGGTATACCAATTCCAACGGATATATTTTAAACCTTATCTCTCAAACCGAGGCAATTAAATTGATTAAACGGTTGAAGTGACAGCGTGCAACTTCCCATGCGATTTATACTCAATGGCTATCTACCAAGCTCCTATATCTTCTCTCTTTATGCTTGATAACCCATCATCTTCACCAGAATTCTCAGGTAATTTCTCTCTTCCCTTTCTTCTCTGTTTTTCTTCTTCTTTTTAGTCAAAATACTCCATGGCCAACAGAACGAGATCACACACAGCCGATTCGATTCCAACTTTCGAAGCCCAAAACCTTCTCAAAGAACCTGAAAAAGAGGTCTGTTCATTTGATAATGCTGACATTGCCGCCCTACGAGCCTCCGGTGCTTTCCCTGTTGACGCGATCATTCATCCCTTTGACCGAGAGTTCCAATCAGATGTTTCTTCCGACGAGTGGGTGTGCTTTTTGGCTTACCCTTTTTCCATAGGACTCCGATATCCTTTTCCGGCTTTCATATCTCATTTCTTTGAACTTACCGGCCTTAGTTATGCCCAAACCATGCCTATGGTTTGGCGTGTGCTAGTTACCTTAGACCAAATCAGATCTTGCCACATCCCTGATCTTTGCATCGAGGATCTCCCCGTCGCCTACCGTCTTCGTTCCCATGGAAACAGCCGTTTTCTCCTTTTTTTCAACCTCCAAAAATCCCCTTATCCTCAAGGCCACAAAAAATGAGGACAAATGGCAACGAAAGTTCTTTTTCATAAAAAGGGATTCCATTGCTAAGGGTTTTGACCTCCCGGTGAAGTGGTTGACCTCTGGTAGGATTTAGGGTTTTAGGATTATCCCCAAATGTATCCTGAAACCATATCCTGAACTAATATCTTCATTTCTTATGCAGCAAACTTCAAAGAGCTAGCCCCTCCAAGCACTGAATCAGAGCAGAGGATCAAAAACATTTACCAACTCCCGGAGAGTGAGAGAACTTTTTCTCTATCCTTTGCAAGTTCAAGCCAAAGATCTAGTTCCGATATGTCTGGTATGTACATTAGTATATATGAAACAAATTTTAATTTATAAATATTCAAAAGTTAAATTTTTCTCCCATTTATGCAGCACCAGTCAAAGTTCCAGAAGTTTTTTATCTCAATGAGTTGGACAGCTATTCTGCTCCTATCTCGGTGAAGAAAGAGCCAAGCCCTAAAACAATCACGTCATCCAAGCCCACCGGTTCGAAAGCTGCTACCACCCCCAAGCCTCCTCTAACCACCAAGACACGTGCCTCCAGTGCCTAAAAGAGGAAGGAAATGGACTCTCCTGCTACCTCTGAGACCTTTCCTTATGAGAACCATGGATTCAATGAAGCCAGCGGGTTCATGACTTCATTCCTCAATCAGGTAAAAACTTTCATCTGGTATCCTGCACATATATGTTGAACTATTATCCTGAACAGCCTATATATATATATGTTGATACCTGTATTTTTTATTGCAGGGCCTTGAGCGTCTCATGTACTTATGTGAAGAAGCTTGTGGGCTCAACAAAATGCTGGAGGTCAAGCTAAAGAAGGCCGAAGTCACCATTGCTAATCAAGGAATGATTGCCGCCGCCAAATCCCAGCATTACGAAGACAAATTCAAGGCGATGACCCAGGAGCATCAAGCAGCTATCAACAAGGCTAATTAGGATGCCCAAGCTAAGCTAGACGACGCCCATCTTCAATACCAACAGGATATGAATTCTTACCGGGATGGCCTCAAAGGATCCATTGTAATTTCCCTTCTCCAAGCCAGGTTAAGGATGGCCTATGAGGCCAAATCCTTGGGCTTTGAATGCCCCTCCTGGAATGTCAACGCTTGGGAGGCGAAATTAAAGGATCTTGGAGGTGGTCCCGTGGAACATCCTGCGAAGTCTGCTGGTGAAGAGCCTTCCAAGGCGGCAGAGGAGGCGGCTGATGCTAGTGGTAATGCCGAGAAGAATCCTGAGGGTGATGCTGATGCGGGTGCTGGAGGAGATGCTGCTGGTGAAGAAGGTGCTGCTCCTTGAAAGCAGCGAAGTGGGCGATGATGGATATTCATGCCTAGGCCGGAGCCAACTTTTTAATTTCTGATGGTTGTGGTCTTTGAACAATTTCTTTTCCTTGTCTGTTAAATAATTTACTTTCCTGCACTTAGACAATATGATGGCCAAAGGTGGAGGGATCCTGAGTTTCAGCACGAAGCCCTTGGTCATCAATTAGTATGCTTTATTTTGAATAGTTTAACAATTGAAGGTGGAGGTATCTTGGGTTTCAAGATGAAGCCTTCAATTGTTAAGTAAATATGGTAGAAAACTAATTGTGCTTTTGGTGGATGGGTCTCGGTTTGAGATGAAACCAAAAGCACAATCTTTTGCTATGTTAATAATATAACCTTTTATGACCTTATCTATTGTTATCCATTTATGAAATTCTTGTTATATGTTGTTTGATTTGAGTATCATTTCAAATTTCCAATCTTAGTGTAATATTTCAAACATTCTGACCAAATATCCTGAAAATGTATCCTGAGAATATATCTTGATCAGGATACTCATAAATATCCTACTAAGACTTTTATCAAACAGAGTTTTAAAACTTAGACAATTTAGGTATGGTTTTCAAAGAACAAAAAAGGAAAGATCTTACCAAAAATAGAAGACATCTCAATCTTTGAACTTTAATCCTCTCGCAATCTTTCCACTGAAAATGTCCCCGGCCTGGGAAACTTAGTGAACCAAGTCTAAACTTGATCTTTTAAGCTTTTCATAGTGCCTTGAGAGGAATGTCCCCTGTATATGTCATTGTTAAATACTTAGGAACGTTTGTGCTTCAATCACAACTGATTTCTCACTTATGTATAAGTTTAGTATCACAGGGGATAAACCCTAAATATCCTGGAGATAGATCCTCAATATTCTGGGGATAAACCCTAAGTATACTGGGGAAAATCCCAAATTTTCATGCGCTACAGGCGGGAGTGTATAAACTCCAAGACTTAGAAAGGTGAAAACCTTTAAACCTTAGAGAGTATGAAAATACCCTTTCGTGAGAGAGGGTGATCAATCCTCATATACCTTTAGGATCTAGGATATAGCCAACAATAACGAAATTGTTAGCCACTTTTACATGGACTGGTCCCACTATCTTGAACTATCCCTGGATAGCTTGCACTCCAGGCGGGCTGTTTAAACCCAAATTAAGAGAAAGGTGAATACCTTTAAACCTGTGAAGGGATCAGGATCGCTTAAACGAGAGAGAGGGGGCCAATCCTCTAATCTTTCAAATCTTCCTGAGTGTATATCCTGGAGTTATATCCCAAAGCATATTCTGCAAAATAACCTTAGACTAAGGTGGGTGTTAGCTTGGCTAACACCCCTCCGATGCTTAAGTCAGTATTGGGTTCAAATAAAATAGAATTATATTTAAAAGAGATAGAATTCATACCATATTGAGTTGGAAATTAAATTCTAAACTCACTTGAAATAGGCTTTGAGGTGTATAGCATTCCAGGATCTTGGTAGTATATCCCCCTCCATATTCTTAAGCTGGTATGCTCCTTTTCCGGATTCCGATTCAATCTCATAAGGTCCTTCCCACTTAGGAGCTAACTTTCCATCAGCAGGATTAGTAGTGTTCTGAAAAGCTTTCCTTAACACCCAATCCCCAACTTGAAACCTTCTCGTCCTTAGATTCTTGTTATATGCTCTGGATATCCTCTGTTGGTACGCTGCCATTCCCAACTTTGCCGCGTCCCTCGACTCATCGATAGTATCCAATTCTTGGCATAGGGCTTTAGGATTCTTCTCAGGATCCCGGAGGTTGGATCTTGCTGTAGGTATCACCATCTCTGCCAGGATTACTGCTTCTGCTCCAAATACTAAGGAAAATGGGGTTTTCCCACTTACACTTTTCACTGTTGTCCTATCAGCCCATAAAACAAAGGGTAACTCTTCTGCCCATCTTCCTTTCTTAGCTCCTAGCCTTTTCTTTAAATTGTTGACAATTATCTTGTTCGAGGATTCTGCTTGTCCATTTGCTTGAGGATGTACTGGAGTAGATGTTATCATTTTGATTCCCCAACTTTTACAAAAGTCAATAGTCCTTTTACTAATAAAGTAAGAGCCATTGTCACAGATTATCTCAACTGGTACCCCAAACCTAGTCAGGATATTCCTTTTTATGAAGGATACTACTTCTTGGTCTCTGACTTGAACAAATGCCTCAGCTTCAACCCATTTAGAGAAATAATCCATCATTGCCAGCATAAAGACTTTTCCTCCCGGAGCTTTTGGCAATTTTCCCACTATGTCCATCCCCCACTTCATGAATGGCCAAGGAGAAGCAATAGGATATAGTGGTTCAGCAGGTTGATGTAATATATTGTTGTGCCTTTGACATGCATCACATCTTCGAGCATATTCTGCAGCATCTTTCCTCATCGTCGGCCAATAGTATCCTGTTCTTAACACCTTTGAAAATAACGATCTGCCCCCAGTGTGGTTACCACAATCCCCTTCATGTATATCCTGAAGTACTTCCTTAGTTTTGGGATCCTCCAAGCACCTCAGGTATGGTCCTGCAAGAGATTTCTTATACAAAACGTCATTTATAATAGTGAATCGTGATACCTTCATTCTAAAGGCCTTAGGATTCTCATCCTTTGGGATGTGCCCTTCCTTGAGATATCTCATGATTGGAGCCGTCCAGGACTTAGGATCCTCCCCAGGATCATGACCAGGATCCTGAATACTTGTTACCTCCTTCTCCTGAGATTTGAAACGATCTACTGCAGGATATAGGATAAGTAGTATTGGTATTTGGGTTCCTTCCGGTATCCTGACTGATGATCCTATATTTGCCAAGGCATATGCTTCAGTATTATCCTCTCTTGGTACCTGTTCAAGTGTAAAAACATCGAAATATCCTGCTAATTTTTTGAGAATTTCAAGATACTCGACTAACTTTTCACCTTTAACTGCATAGGATCCATTAAAATGATTAGTAATTAACAAGGAATCAACAAATACTTGCTAACTTTTAATATTCATATTCTTGGCCAACTCTAATCCTGCAATCAAAGCTTCATATTCTGCTTCATTATTAGTGGCAGGAAATTCACACCTAATAGCTTGGGGTAATATGTCCCCCTGTGGCGATTTTAGTAGTATACGCAATCCTACACCTCTCACATTAGATGCACCATCAGTATATAATGTCCAGGATTCTAAGTTTTCTCCTAGCTGTTGTACTTCTAGGTCTACTTCATTTTGAATATCACTACTGAAATCAGCCACAAAGTCATAGAGCCTGAGACTTTATGGCATTTCTAGGTTCATATACTAGATCATAGGCACTTAATTTTACTGACCACTTAGCCATCCTACCCGACATCTCGGGTTTCCTAAGCACATTTTTAACAGGATAATTAGTTTTAACATGAATCCTATGTGTCTCAAAATAATGTCTAAGCTTTGTCGATGCCATAACTAGGGCCAATATCAATTTTTCTAAATGAGAATATCTAGTTTCAGCATCTAATAAACTTTTTCTAACATAATAAACAGGATATTGCTGACCTTCGTGATCCTTTATCAGAACAACACTTACTGCATTCCCTGATACTGCAAGATACAGGGATAATGGTTCACCATCATCGGGCTTCATCAATAGAGGTGTAGTTGAAAGATACCGCTTCAATTCCTGCAAGGCTGCTTCATGCTTCTCTCCGCATTCGAATTTATTATTCTTCTTCAGGATATCTTAGAATTCTTTGCATTTTTCTGAGGATCTTGATATAAACCTGTTTAATGCTGCTACTCGCCCTGTTAATCTTTGTACATCTTTCATGTTTGAAGGTGACTTGATTTCCAGGATAGCTTTAATCTGTTCCGAGCTTGCTTCGATCCCCCTTTTAGTCACCATGTATCCCAAAAACTTTCCTGCCCCCACTCCAAAATGGCTTTTAGCTGGATTTAATTTCATGTTGTACTGGTCCAGGATATCAAATACTCCTTCAATATCCCGGAGATGATCCTCAGCCTTCTTGGATTTTACCACCATATCATCGATGTACACCTCCATGGTGTCCCCCAGTTTGTCTTTAAACATCATGTTCACCAATCTTTGATATGTTGCACTTGCATTCTTCAGACCAAAAGGCATAGATGTATAACATTAAATACCTGTTGGTGTCATAAAAGCAGTATCCTCCTGATCCGAAGGTTCCATTTGTATTTGCTGGAATCCTGAGGATGCATCCATGAAGGTTAACATTTCATGACCGGCAGTAGCATCCACCATTGAGTCGATATGAGGCAGAGGAAATGGGTCTTTAGGACACGCTTTGTTCAAGTTTGTGTAATCCACACAAACTCTTCATTTCCCATTTTTTATTTTGAACCACAACTACATTTGCTAACCATTTGGGAAATTTGACTTCCCTAATCATCTTGCTCTTTAATAATCTTTCAACCTATTCCTGAATTATTGCGTTCCGTTCAGGAGCAAACTTCCTTCGTTTCTGCTGGACAGGCTTGAAAGACCTGTCAATTCCGAGCTTGTGAGTTATAATATCCTTGGAAATACCTGTCATATCCTCATGCTTCCATGTGAATGTTGACATCCTGCATTTCAAAAAGTTAGTTAATTGATTTTCAATATCCTGAGGGATATTGGTTCCTACGAGCACCAAGATATCTGGATTATCCTGATCCAGGATATCTTCTTAACATCCTGCTCTGAAGCCTCCGCGATATCCTGGGCTCGCATCTTTAATTGCTATCCTGCTTTGGGCTTCGTTGAGGATTTCATCGAGGAAGAATAACATTCCTTCGCTTCTTGTTGATCACTTTCCACCTTGACAACCCCCCAAGGGGTAGGGATCTTGATACACTGATGATAGGTTGATGGCACAGCTTTCATATCATGGATCCATGGCCTACCCAATATGATATTGTAGCAGGATAAGGAGTCCATGACACAAAAGCGTTGCATTGAGTTGACTCCTTCAACATATACCGGCAGCTTTATTTCTCCCATAGTATTCTTGGCCTCTCCACTGAACCCGATAAGTACAGTGGATTTTGAAGTGATATCTATTGGGGATACATTCATCCTTTTCAGCGTTTCCAGCTGAATGATATTGACAGAGCTACCATTATCCACCAGTATCCTGAGCACAAAGTGATTAGCAACATATAAAGTTATTACCAAACCATCGTGATGGGGATCCTAGACAGTATCCCTGTCATCACTGTCAAACGTTATCACTTTATCGGTTGTGAGGGTTGTCATCCTGGTCGGCTTATATCCCCGTTCTGCCTTAGCCTCCTTTGCATGTCTTTTTGCTACAGAATAAGAAGTTCCACAGATATCAGATCCTCCTGAAATAAAGTTAATTATCTTGGCATCTGCAGGAGGTGATGCTGCTCGTTCAGGATCCTTCTCAGTATCCTGACCCTTATTCTTCTTTCTTCCCAGGAGATCCTTCAGATATCCTTTGCTCAGGAGATAGCTTATTTCCTTCCTCAAAGCAATGCAATCCTCCGTAACATGTCCAAAATCCTCATGGAAGGCACACCCCTTGGATTTATCCTTCCAATCAACTTTTTGTTGGTTCTTCCTAGGCCACCTCGCTTTATCTCCCAAACCCTGCATAGCATACATCAGTTCAGGTATATTAATAGAAAAACAATATTCTGACAACTCAGGATACTCCTCTGGATCCTCGTCTTCAACAGCATTTACTTTCTTGCTGTCATTCCTGCCATATGGCTTAGAGCGATATGGTTTAGATGAGGATTCTGACTTCCAGTTATTTGATTCATAAGTCGAGGATGAGTTGTGACACCTGTGCCTCTGCAACCATCAAAAAAATACCAAATTTATGAAATATTGTGTTTCATACTTCGGATTTTTAAAAATATGTGTATCGTTTGCACATATCAATTCATGCTCGATTTCAAGCTTTAAATAGCTTTATGGAAGGTTATACGCGCACTGATGCGTAAATATAACCAGTTTAATGCAACGAACACTCTAGAATAGTGAAATAGGCTTAACATACCTTAAATAACCTTTACATAACTTAGAAATAAGTTGTGGACGGTTTGGTGTGTCGAAATCAAGTTTATTCGCCTACAGGGACTAATTTCGACAAACTGCGAAAGTATGCCGATTCGTACTATAATGAACATTCTGGAATATGATCATAAGTTAAACATGCCCTAAATATCCTTTACATAGCTTAGATATAGGCTTTGAGGTGTTTGGTGCGCAAAAATAAACTTATTTGATCAACAGGGAATAAAAGCGTCAAAAAGTGCATAAGTTTGCATTTTCGCGCATATCTTACGTTCTGAATATATCCGTACATGAAAAATTTATGTAATCATTAAAATATTTTATTTTAGTGATTGGCATGATAAAATTCCATTCGTCGCTTAATTTGGATCGTTTTAGCGTTCGTTACGACTTCCGTCGTAATTAACCGAACAACGCAACCGTACGACCAAACGTACCGACATCCGAGATGTTTTTGAGCATATTTTAAGTTCCCTATACTTTAACATCATTTTAGAGCTTTGAAATGGGGTTAACGGGGCCTAAAAGTGCCAAAAATCATGTTTTACAAGTGCAGGGACCATTTTTGAAATTTCTTACCAGATTCAATGAACCTAGTCCAATTTTGAGGTGTTGATGGTTTTAATGGCTGGTTTTGGATGCTATGGGCTCAAATTTGTTGGTTTTAAACATTCCCATGGTTTTGAAAACCATGAGCCCATGTGGAGGGCCAAGATCAAAGCACGAAATGAACGATCCTAACGGTTTACCGAATCCTATATAAACTCATGCCTTCACTTCATTTCAACTCACACTTTGGTTCAATCAGCTCTAAGTTGAAGTTATTACTTCATACCTGAGTTGTATGAATCAAAACTTCCTAGCTTGGACCCTTTGTAAGTCTCTTTCGTGCTTTTTATGCGTTTTTAGCACGAAAGTCAAACAGTGTTTGACTTTCTGCTTTGACCAAGAGTTGGTCAACATGAAGTTCGTTGAACTTCGAAACGTGAGTGTAATCACGATGGTTTTAGTTCCATGTGACTAAACCTACTGATTACCACGTTGATTAGGCGTAGTGACGAGTCGTAGTTTCGGCCAAAATGCGTATTCATGCGTATTTTGTAACCAAACTACTCTTGGGTATCAAAACACTTTGATTTGATATCAAAACCTGTTTTCTAACTTAACTAAACATGTTTTAACATGTTTAGCTCATCACTTTTAGTATAGTGCTTGTATAGAGTCGTAAGTCAAGCGGTCTTATCAACCGCTTAAACTTTCGAACTAGACCCGTTTCGTCGATCGTTTGGATCCGACCAAGCATGTTTAGTGACCGTAGTTGTATAGGGAATAACCTTTCGAGGTTATACCTTATGGTCACTTCGTTTAGTTAGTTGTGTGATAGGTAGTTTATATGCCTTAGGAAAATGACCAAAATGCCCTTTTTACGCATAAATTCATTTTAAGCATATGTAACCTAAATTTTTATATCTAAACTGATTAGGTAACATTATTAGACATGTTAAGGCATATAATACTTGTCATAGGACTAGTTAGGCGGTCTGAACGTGTTTTACGCAAACGACACGTTAAAGTAGCGTAAGCTACCTAAACGGGTCGTAATGGGTCGTAAGCACGTAGGTTAGGTTTCGATTTAGTATGTAGGCTTTGTTAAACCATATCATATGAGTTCCAATACTCATTTGGTTTACGAAACCTCATCCTATCCGATCTTCCGATCTAGGTCCGGTATATTTACGTAGTTACTTAAATTAGGTGCCGATTGATTTTCGTGATCCCCCTAGCTTTGCATGGTAGTTATTCAAGACTTCTAAGCATTCTCAAGTGAGTACATAGTCCCATCTTTTACTGTTTTTCAAAGATTGTGGGGTGAAACAAATGTGCCTACTTGTTACTTTCGTGCTTTTCATGTTTTCATATCATATGCTTGCTATGTTCATTAGTACACTATTAGTACATGATTTCATTATGTTTTGCTATGTATGTTCACTTAACATGCTAGCCAATTATTTTACATTTTGAACTGTTCAAACCATTTGTAACCATTTGATGTATGTGAACCATTAGTAATCATTTGATATATGCGAACCATTTGTAACCATTTGATTGATGTGAACCATTTGTAACCATTTGATATATGTGAACCATTTGTAACTGTTTGAACCGTTTGGTTAGGGAAGTGATTAGGTAACGGGACATGTGTAATGTGTTAAAAGCATGGTGGATACGCCGCTGGTACTTCCTATATATAAGTGATTTTAACACATTATATATCGTTGCGTTATCTGGATCACTTGGGTAAACGATTTTGAAACGATGTCACACAATGATGTTTTCTGAATAATATAAACCATACGAGTTTTGCTAACGAGTTTCTACGATATGTTTTACAATTTGATTTCATAAAACAAATGTTTTGGAGTTAAGAATCATGGCTACGAGATTTTATAAATCATATCCAACTTGATTTGAGTTGGTTAATTATGTCGCAATACTATACTTTTCAAAATAAGGTTTTTAAATAAGTATTGCAACATGTAAAACGAGCCATGAATCTGACACTCACATAAAACCTATGTACTCGCCGGCATTTTTATGCTGACGTATTTTCACATGTGTTTCAGGTACCATAGTTGATGATGTTTGATGATGATACTTGTGTACGCTCACATAGGAATGGACGAGGCCTTAGTGACTTAATAACAATGAAAGTTTATTTGTTCCTGTTTTGTTTCTAATTCCAATGTAATGTAATACATTTAATTCAATAAAACGAAACTGTTTAATCCATGGTTGTGAAACAATGATTCTGTTACAACACTCCCCGACGTTTCCGCCACGTTTTGTTGTTTTACGTGGTCGGGGTGTGACAGAAAAGTTGGTATCAGAGCCAATGGTTATAGGGAATTAGGTTATTTGTAATGCTTTGACCTAGACTACAACCTTCCTAGGACCCTAACGCGAGTTTACTTGCGTTTAGTCATAAAACAATACCGTTGCCTATCTTTAGGCAGCAACCACAATAAGAACACAAAATTCGGATCTGCTTTGAAAACTAATCATCTGTTCCTGGATGATTTATTATAAGGTTTCGAACCTTTAAAGTTTTCAAATTCTCGTCAATGTTTAGGGCTACATAATGTGAACACGTGCAAACTGGAAGGGTGGGTGCCTGTACCCTGAGCTTTCTATCTAAGGCTAGAGAGTTCGTACAAATCCGCAATATCGGACAAGTCACTCTTACCTGGGAACTCTTGGGGTGAGTGTCCACTTATAGGCGAGCATGTCTTCGCGATACATTATGAGGACCTATTTACTTTGATTCAGCCTTTGTGTGTCATTTGTTTGCTTCGTGGTTCAAACAAATGACCATCACCCATGATTTTGGTCGGTAATTGTAACATCCTATTCTTACCCAATGCCATTTAATTTGTTTTCTCTCTTGTTTCCCCTTTTTAGAATGCCTCCACGACGCGAAAATCAGGTACCTAATGAACAGCTGGCATCTATCATTACACAGCAAATGACTGCTGCAATCCCGAACATTGTTGCTCAATGTAACCAAGCTCTCAACAACAATAATGCCCCCTGCAACTTCAAGACGTTCAACTCGGCTAAGCCATCAAAGTTTTCTGGGTCTCAATGAGCGACTGCACTTCTGCAATGGTTCGAGAGTCTAGAGAGCACCTTCAAGCATGTTCAATGCCCAAATGAGCGACAGGTAGAATTCGCATCTAGTGTCTTTGAGAAACGAGCTTTGAATTGGTGGAATGGTGTGATGAGAGATAGGGGTGCCGATGTGGCACTGGCTCAAACGTGGGAAGAGCTCCGAGCTCTGATGATGAAGGAATTCTGTCCTCGTCACGAGATCAGGGCCTTGGAAAGGGAATTCGACGATCTTAAGCATGATAGCGGGGAGCATCGAGCCTACACAGATCGTTATAAGGAGTTAAGTCTGTTATGCCCGAATATGGTTACGCCTTTGGATAAGGCAATCGAAAAGTACATTGATGGCCTCCCTGACCCAGTACAAGACATTGTGACTGGTAGTAACCCCACTACAGTTAGGCAGGCCATTGAGCTATCTGCTACCTTGACTGAATCTCAAATCAGGAAAGGTAAACTTTTCCAAAAAAAGTGATAAGAAACCAATCGAGGAATCGAAACCCAAAGATGAACAGACTGGATCCTCCAAGGAGTCAAAGAAGCGAAAAGCTTCCCAGAACTTCGTCGTGGTTGCTCACAATGATCAAGTTACCCCCAACCAACTAGCTCAACCCCCTGCTAGGAAGCCATACAACGGAACTGCACCCTTGTGCAACCAATGTAACCTTCATCATCATGCTAGTGTGAAGTGCCGCAAATGCTAAATTTGTGGACTTATAGGTCATACAGCAAGAGTTTGCCGAGCTGCAGTTGCACCAAATCAAGCTGACAACAATCCTGCTCAAGCTCGTTTTCCACCAGGTTCTTGCTACAACTGTGGCGAGATGGGTCATTTCCGAAGAAATTGCCCAAAGCTTGCTAATGCAAATCCAGCACAGGGATGAGCATCTGACCGACTAAAATACAACACCGTTTAGAAATAATCACGTCTTATGTATTATTTTCTTTTGTTATCAGGGTCCATGAAACAGTTGTTATCGTTTTTTATAAATAAATCTTTTATTTACATTGCAATGTATTTATGTGGTTGCATGTATAAACAACATATCCCCTACAATACCGATAATCAGGGAATCGTATTCCTTGAAGAACAGACTACCCCCAAATTCCTCCATTTTATGATCTCTTGCGTTTTCCACGAAAATCCTAAGTACCCGTTTCTTCCAAGAAAACGAAGTACAAGGCGCAAGTTACACCTATGGACGAATACCCAAAGTACCACTATAAATCCTTAATAGGGTACCTAAGGGTATTTCCGTAAATCCTAAAATTGTTGTGTTCCTTAATTCGAATATTATGTTTCTTTGAAAACAAAATCGAATTTTTGGAAGATCATCCTATCTTTTCAGATAGATTCTTGAGGACATTGAAGTCCATCGGTTGGTTTCCTGGTATGCCTTGAATATCCATGTTCAATCGATAACAAGTTTATAA
Organism: Helianthus tuberosus; assembly: GCA_030545235.1. Classification (NCBI taxonomy): domain Eukaryota; kingdom Viridiplantae; phylum Streptophyta; class Magnoliopsida; order Asterales; family Asteraceae; genus Helianthus; species Helianthus tuberosus. The sequence continues at coordinate 78,146,436 of CM060408.1, forward strand.
CAAGTTAATAATCAAGTTAAACAATTATGTGATTATGTGCTTATGTGTTTCCTTTTATGTTTTTATGTGATCCAAATTTTTGTTATCCAAATCCTCGTAGAATCTTCCATATTTTCGTATAAGGGATTCATAGTAGGACATCCAAAGGTACTACCTTAAATCCTTAATGAGCTTCTACGTAATAGTTAAGACCCTTGGATTATAATGTACTATTCCATAATTAGACCCCTTGAGTGGTCTAGTTAAACAGATTGATCCAAAAATCTAGTTAGGAATATCATGTGATGATATAGCTGAAAAGACTCCTTGGCGGTCTAATTAAAGAGATCATTTGTCAATCTAATTAAAAGGACCCTACGGTAGTCTAGTCACACTCATCACAGGTTTGATTTTTCTTCCCCTTCACATTACAAAACGAACTGTGCGGACTGTGCAAGGAATTACGCAATTATGGATGCATACATAATTATGGAATTCAGTGCACAGAAACCACAACAAGTTTTGTCATGTGTCTAGAGTTGACTCAATTCATTTCCATTTCTGAAGAATACCCATTGAGGAAAATGACTCATTCCGTTCATTTTCGTTTCTGAAGAATATCCATCGAGGGAAATGAATATCCTTGATTCTTCCTTCATTTCCATTTCTGAAGAATACCCATTGAGGAAAATGACTCATTCCGTTCATTTTTGTTTCTGAAGAATATCTATCGAGGGAAATGAATATCCTTGATTCTTCCTTCATTTCCATTTCTGAAGAATACCCATTGAGGAAAATGACTCATTCCGTTCATTTTCGTTTCTGAAGAATATCCATCGAGGGAAATGAATATCCTTGATTCTTCCTTCATTTCCATTTCTGAAGAATACCCATTGAGGAAAATGACTCATTTCATTCATTTTCATTTCTGAAGAATATCCATCGAGGGAAATGAATATCCTTGATTCTTCCTTCATTTCCATTTCTGAAGAATACCCATTGAGGAAAATGACTCATTCCGTTCATTTTCTTTTTCTGAAGAATGTCCATTGAGAGAAATAACAGGATTATACCTTACCTATCTTTGATGGGTTATTCTACGCAAATAGATAAAAACCCGAGATTCCATGCAAGACAATTATTTAACACAGCGTCACAGACAGACTCCTACGAATAAATTTCGGGACGAAATTTCCTAAAGTAGGGGAGACTGTGACACCTGTGCCTCTGCAACCATCAAACAAATACCAAATTTATGAAATATTGTGTTTCATACTTGGGATTTGTAAAAATATGTGTATCGTTTGCACATATCAATTCATGCTCGATTTCAAGCTTTAAATCGCTTTCTGGAAGGTTATACGCGCACTGATGCGTAAATATAACCAGTTTAATGCAATGAACACTCTAGCATAGTGAAATAGGCTTCACATGCCTTAAATAACATTTACATAACTTAGAAATAAGTTGTGGACGGTTTGGTGTGTCGAAATCAAGTTTATTCGCTTACAGGGACTATTTTCGACAAACTGCGAAAGTATGCCGATTCTTACTGTAACGAACATTCCAGAATATGATCATAAGTTAAACATGCCCTAAATATCCTTTACATATCTTAGAGATAGGCTTTGAGGTGTTTGGTGCGCAAAAATAAACTTATTTGATCAACATGGACTAAAAGCGTCAAAAAGTGCATAAGTTTGCATTTTCGCGCATATCTTACGTTCTGAATATATCCGGACATCCAAAAATTTATGTAATCATTAAAATATTTTATTTTACTGATTGGCATGATAAAATTCTATTCGTTGCTTAATTTGGATCGTTTTTGCGTTCGTTACGACTTCCGTCGTAATTAACCGAACAACGCAACCGTACGACCAAACGAACCGACATCCGAGATGTTTTTGAGCATATTTTAAGTTCCCTATACTTTAACATCATTTTAGATCTTTGAAATGGGGTTAACGGGGCTTAAAAGTGCCAAAAATCATGTTTTACAAGTGCAAGGACCATTTTTCAAATTTCTGACCAGATTCAATGAACCTAGTCCAATTTTGAAGTGTTGATGGTTTTAATGGCTGGTTTTGGATGCTATGGGCTCAAATTTGTTGGTTTTAAACATTCCCATGGTTTTGAAAACCATGAGCCCAAGTGGAGGGCCAAGATCAAAGCACGAAATGCGAGGAACGATCCTAACGGTTTACCGAATCCTATATAAACCCATGCCTTCACTTCATTTCAACTCACACTTTGGTTCAATCAGCTCTAAGTTGAAGTTATTACTTTATACCTGAGTTGTTTGAATCAAAACTTCCTAGCTTGGACCCTTTGTAAGTCTCTTTCGTGCTTTTTGTGCGTTTTTAGCACGAAAGTCAAACAGTGTTTGACTTTCTGCTTTGACCACGAGTTGGTCAACACGAAGTTCAGTGAACTTCGAAATGTGTGTGTAATCATGATGGTTTTAGTCCCGTGTGACTAAACCTACTGATTACCACGTTGATTAGGCGTAGTGACGAGTCGTAGTTTCGGCCAAAATTCGTATTCATGCGTATTTTGTAACCAAACTACTCTTGGGTATCAAAACCCTTTGTTTTGATATCAAAACCTATTTTCTAACTTAACTAAACATGTTTTAACATGTTTAGCTCGTCACTTTTAGTATAGTGCTTCTATAGAGTCGTAAGTCAAGCGGTCTTATCAACCGCTTAGAATTTCGAACTAGACCCGTTTGGTCGATCATTAGGATCCGACCAAGCATGTTTAGTGACCGTAGTTGTATAGGGAATAACCTTCCAAGGTTATACCTTATGGTCAGTTCGTTTAGTTAGTTGTATGATAGGTAGTTTATATGCCTTAGGGAAATGACCAAAATGTCCTTTTTACGCATAAATTCATTTTAAGCGTATGTAACCTAAATTTTTATATCTAAACTGATTAGGTAACATTATTGTAGGATCGTTGTTTGACCCGACTGAGTCGATCAGAAGAGCTTTATGTCTGGTTCAAAGGCGGAATCAGGGAAGTAGACGCAAAAACAGATTGATACTATATAATCTGTCACTTTTATTGCTTTTAACAATGATTACAACCTGGACAAATTTCGGCAGCACCTCGTTACAATTTCTGGATCCGTGCCAAATGAAACAACAAGTGCACTATTTATAGTTGGGGAGGTTTCGCTTTTATGACCTGCCATATAAGCGAAATATGATGATATGGTTTCGCTTATATGGCATGTCCATATGAGCGAAACTACCTCTTTAACTCCTAAAACTCGTTTCTCGAATCTCGTGCACTGGATATTCTATTCTATCCTATTCTAATGCATGATACAAGACGAAGTCAATAGACGTAATGCACTAACAGACTCCCCGTCGGATATTGACGAAGTCTTCAGTGACTAATCTTCATCATGTCACCTTCTTCAGTCTTGATCATTCTGCCTTTTCTTTCAAGTTGTAACAATGTAAGCATCCAACAATCTTTCTCTTCTTCTAATCAGCTTCAGGCTCCCCCTTTCATCAAGCTTATGTGCTTTGGGATCGACACCTAGCTTTCCATCTACAAGCTCCTCTTTGCTTCAAGCTTGTCTTCAGACTCCCCCTTAGACTCTGCTCTCGGGATCGTAGTCTGGACTATCTGCAATCACTCAAACATTTATAAATACAATGTTTTCATATTATCAATCAACTTTTCTAATCCACTCCCCCTATCAACAAACTTTACGAATTTGGCAGTATTAAAGAATCCAACTCCCTCACGGTTAATCATCCAAGTTCAAGTTAATGACCTTGGAGATATCACAAACTGTTTTTGAAATTTTTTATTTTAATTCAAGTTTCAAATTAATGAACTTGTTTTATTTTCAGAAACACAATCAGCTTACTTAGATTTTGAAACTCAGCATTTCAGATATCGGTTGTCGAAAATAAAGCAGAAATCAAAATCTTTTTGTATTTTCTGAAAATATAAAACAGTAAAGAAATATGTACAAACATATTTACAGACAATATTTTTGTTTGAGTTTGCGTTAGAGGATCATATCAGATTCTGACAAGTCACAAGTACCGTTGAGCTTAGTTACACAGTAAGAATTAAACAATTCACTTAGATTGTCGATATATTTGTCCAATTAAATTTTCATACAAATTTCAACTGATTCAGGATACGATTTAGGTGTTTTAAGAACTTGAACTCATTCATGTGTCCCACCTCTTGAATATACTCCCGTATCCAGATCCCAATATTCAGTCTTACAGGTGAGTATACTACAATGATATCTGTACATAAATTAGGTAATGCGAGGGCCGAGAGATCTCATGTCGATACTTCCGTATACGCAGAGAGATATCAGCTTCGACTTTACGGTATGTCCCCTTTAGAGGATCTTTTAGCTACAACAGCAGCGACTATCAATTTTATTGTTTCATCTGCATGCTGAGGGTTTATGCTATGTTTCACGCATTTGCGGAAAGTATTATCCAAGGACTAGGTCAGAACTTCCATTCAGCAGAAGTCCCAGAATAATACCCCAGACATCATTGAGTATAAAGACCTAGTATATCATATTATGAGACCTTTCAAACGAGATTTCAGGGGTTACCTATATATCCAAGTAGTGTTCCCCACGAAATAAGCAAGTTTGAATTTAGGTTTATATCCCGAACAAATCTACTAAATGTGCAAAAACCTATCGGCACATCATCGGTGAGATTGTTTAACACTATTTAATCATTACATTTCTTTAGCATACTGTAACTGTCTACTGATGTACTATCATTTCCTCTTTTTACGCAAAAACTCAATTTTTGAATTTTATCATATTTTTGACTTTTTCAAATTTTCAAATGTTTTTGTATTTTCTAATGACAATATTTCTCCCCCTAAAATGCAAAATCATTTAAAGAAAATTTGACAACCAATACTGATAACTTTGTCTCGCCATCCATTTTCTGCATCTTGTGAACTGGATTACAGAAAAATAATGTACCCCCATGATTTACAACACATTGATATTTACAGTTTGAAAACCGTTTTTCAATCTGATGAAAGTAATCATGTTTGTTCAGCCATGAGGGTTTCGGCGTATTCAATCAACATATATTTTTGCATTTTTGAATATTTGAGAAAAATTAAAAACAAACATATTTTTGGTTTTTTTTTTCAATTTTTATGGTTTTTGAAATATTGATTATTTATTTACAGAAAAACACATAAACTCCCTGTTCAACCAAACCAGGGTCCAGCAGCCTCCTCTCCTCGTTGTGCCAGGCTGCTCCAACCTCCAATTTTACAATCTTCAGATTTGTTGAGCACCTGCACATTCAGACTACTTGATTACTTGAACAATTTAGCCCAGGTCTGTTGAACCTTAGGCATTTCAACACAATAATTTTCATTCAATGCTAGAAATTCTTTGTCATTTTTCACAAAAACTTTCTCAATTTTAACTTCAACTTTCTCATCTTTTACCAAATCAACATGTTTCTTAACAAACCATGTCTGACCTTTTAGAGTACCTCGTTTGTAAAAATGTGAATCTTTTTGAACTTTTTGATTTTGAACAACGACTTTTGGTTTCCAAAACTCTTGAGGTTTTGTCATATCAACTGTTGTTTTCCAACTTTGTGTTGTTCTGAATCTGGGTGTGTGAGAATTCCAGGTCTGTCTTGAATCAAACCTGTTCTGGTTTGATTTCCAATTTTTATTTGAAGCAAACTTGTTTGTATTGTACCTCCAAGTTTGTTTCGAATCAAATCTGGTTGACCTTTGTCTCACATTCTCAGATTTTTGTTTCTCAGCATCAATCTTCTTTATATCAACATCCACAGGTTTTAGAGTAGGACACTTGCGTGCAAGATGTCCTTTTTGATCACATTTGAAACATGTTCTCATGGACACATCTTTGACCTGTGGTTGTTGCTTTCTCTTTTGTGCATCAAACTCAGCATTAGACTGTCGTCCAATTTTAAGTTCTTTCTCTTCAGCTAAACTGTTTCCCTGAACAAAACTCATTTTGGCCTGATAATTTGGCGTCTCATTTTTGTTTCGATTCTGTCTCTTCTTATAACCCAACCCAGCCTTCATATTTTTCTTCTTAAAACCAGGTTTGCTATACGAACCTCTATGACTCTTACCAACAAACTTTGAAATCTCAGACTTCTCAATCTCAACCATTTTGAAAACTTTATCAACCTTTTCTGAAATCACATTCTGAATCGGGAATACAACATCTAAGAATAATTTGTCTGATCCAGTCATGGTATAAACCAATCCTTTTGAATCATCATTCAAATTTTTCTCGGATTTTATGTTTTTCATATATCCATCATGAAGATTTCCTTCATCTTCATCCTGTGATTCAGATTTACCTGTATCAACTGACTCTTCTTTCAACACACTTTCAACGACTTTACCTACCACCTCTGAATCATGAGAATCATCAGATTTGGAATAGGTTATGTCAATGTTGTCTGGCAATTGGTCTACCATGTTGAAAGCTTTTTCGACCTTTTCCTCATCATAAAATGCAAACTTTTCCGGTGGTGGAACTTGATGAAACTCTGAGCCAATGCCTTTCTTGTTCTGCTCAGACTCACCATCACCCGGTTTTATATTGAAAATTAGTTCAAGCACATATGACGACACGTTGGTAACTTTTTAACTTGTTGTTATCCTGTTCTAAATCAGCAATCTGTCGCTTTAACTTAGCAACATCCTCAATATAGGAATTAACAACATCTTGTTTTATAGCATACATTCGTTTAAGCTCTTTAGTTGTTTCAGAAAGGTTATTCATTCTTGATTGGGCATATTTCATTTCATCTTTCACTTTCTCATATGACTCTTTTGTAATATGATATGCTAATTTCATAGAGTCATATTCCTTTTTCATTTCTTGACAAGCAATTTCTTTTTGTTCACATTCATTTGTCATTTTCAAAACATTTTCTTTCAAAACTTCATTGTCCTTTTCTAATTTGTTACATTTTTCTTAAAGTTTTTCATCATTTTCTTTAAAAACTTTTTCTTTTTCTAGCATTTCTTTGCATTTTTCTTTGAAAATGTTTTCAATTTTAGTGAATTCTAAATCTCTTGTTCTGAATTGCTCATCTTTTCAGTATAAGCTCTGCATGGTTCCATGCATTTCTTGCACTGATCAATCAGTTTCAAGTTTTCAGAATCAGAATTTACCTCAGTGATTGGCACTTCGGTGTTTTCAGCAGCTTTTGTCTGCTTCTGATCAGCATCATTCAACTTTTCCTTAACACTGACTTCATCACCAACATTATCAGCATCTAGCTTCTCATTCTTTTCTTCTTTTTCTTCTTTCTTCACTTCTTCTTCAATCTGCTGTTCTTCAGTAACAGCTTCTTCAACTTCAACAACTACTGTGTTAACCTCTTCAGCATTCTTCTTCAGGTTGTTCACCATCTCTTCAACACACTTCTTCATTCTCTCTTCATCTCTTTTTCTCAGACACGATAACATGGCATATCTGATCTCTTTCTCATGCCTTTTTGCATATCTATCATCTTTCAACACATTCCTATAATATTCAGCTCTTGAAGGAATTATGAGAAGAACATCATCAAAAATTATGTTTTTCTTTGGAACAACTGGTTCACCTTCTCTGTTGAAGTAACACTCTCTCTTTTTATCCCATCTCTTGCTGCTGACAGCAATCTCATATTCTTCCTGCATATCATCCATTCTGTTCAGAACGATGTTTCTTTCTCTGTAAGTTTTCTCACTTAAGATCTCTTCTCGAGTTTTCTCTTTGATTTCAACTTTTTCTTCATGGATTTCAGCAGTGTCTTTGTCTTTGTTTTCATCTTGAATTTCAGCAACAAACACAAACTTTCTTTCTTCTGTCATAGCTCTCCCAAGAGCTGTTTTACGAACATTCTCTAAACGATCTTCTTCTGGACAAACTTCAGACCAATCATAACCTTCATCTTCGTAAATAACAGCATAAGCTCTTGATTTCTTTTTCGGTTTATCTTCAATCAACTTTGGCTCTTCTCTGCTTCGATGGTAGATCGCCTTTCGATAATAATCATCGTTGAAAGGACGTTCATTTCCTTCAGCAACTTCAGAGTTTCTGCATTCTCTTTTGAAATGACCCTTTTGCTTGCATCTGAAGCAGGTTACTTTGGATTTGTCGAATCCAAGCTTTGTTGACGCACCTCCAAGAGATTGTTTCCCGGTAATCTCCATATACCTCTGAGCTCTTCGAATACAACTAGCTAAACACCAACGAATGTCAATGAGCTCCATCTCTTCCGGATCAATCTGGTCGTAGTCTTCTTTGGTCAATTCAGAGTTTCCAATTTTGCCAGCTACTAGACCTTCATATGACTCCAGAACAGATGCAAGAAAACTCATTTGCTGCTTAGCTGCATTGATACTCATTTCAGGAGAATTCTTCAGTTTAAGAGCAATGTTGCACAGAATCTCTTCAGTTTCATCAGAATTTGACTTTGAAGATGAATGATATCCAAAATGATGACTTGTTGAAGTTGTTGGTGGTTCTTTCATCTTCTCACCACTAAATGTTGTTTTTGGTGAACCAACACCTTTATCAGAAGGTACACTGCCTTTGTAGTACAAACCAACATTCTGTTGATGTGAAGAACCCGTCATCTTGTTCTGTTTCTGCAACTCCAAATCATGACTTTCAATCTTTTCAAACAAAGAATGAAGAGAAATTTCATCATATGAAGCATCATTTTTTAATATAAAAACAAACGTTTGCCACTGATCAGCTCGTGGTAACGCTTCAATGACTTTATCAATAAGTTCCTCTCTTGTTTTATCAATTTTAAAACGTTCAAGTTCGATTTTAAGGTGACAGAATCTTTCTATCATTTGTCTCACTGTCTCTCCTTTTATATTATCAAACAGATCAAATTCTTTTTTAAGTAAGGCAATTTTATTCTTTCTTATCTGTTTACCACCCTCAGCTTTAACACGTAAAGCTTCCCAAACCGATTTTGATGACCCATCATGTGTAAGCAGTGCAAATATATCATTCCTAATTGCTGATTGGATCAATGCAATCATTCTTTGTTCGGCAGCAAACTCAGATTTATCTTCTCTTGAAAATCTCTTGAATGGTAATACTTCGCCTTTATCATCTTTTGGCTTTTCATATCCAAATTCTAAACAGAACCAGCTTTCATGGGCATATGCTTTCACCCAGTTGATGAAACGTTCTTTCCACCAGGTATAATCTTCAATGCTTTCGAGAGTTGGTGGCTTTGAGTGAGTTCCGTAAAAGTTATCATGCTTGATGTTCTCATTGAGTGCCTTAGTGATGGTTTTTGGTGTAACATTTGCAACCTCGGATGATTCAGATGTGAATGCGTTGAAAAACGTGTTGTAGAATTCCTCAGCCATGATATAAACTGGAAAATTATCAAACAAACACAATTAGTACAATCAAATATCAAATAAACTGAAACTGACTGACACTCGGTCGACGCGAAATGATCTCGACGCGAAAAAGTTCACTTTCGAGCGAAATAAGAAATTTGCAACTTGGAACGAAATCAATCATTGACACTACGAGCGAAATCTGCGAAATCAGACTTTTGGATGTCCCTTTGAGCAAAATCAGGTGTCTTTGTGACACAAAAGCGAAATCACTTGTGACATAAAACCGAAAACACTTGATGACTAATAAGCGAAACACTTTGATGACTTATAAGCGAAACTATCTTGGACTCTTGAAGCGAAATAGCAGATTATGTGTCACTGAAGCGAAACCAGGTTGTCAAATAAGCGAAACTAGGTTGTCAAATAAGCGAAACCCTTATGTATTTTGGAGCGAAACCTTGATAATGTACACAAGAGCGGAACTAAGTGTTCAAATAAGCGAAACTACACAAAGTCCGTATAAGCGAAACCTAGTCCAAACCAATTTTAGTCCATTTTTAATCCGATTTTCAGTATGAAACTTTCAAGGGTTTATCTATGTCCAATTTTAAGTTTCCTGGTAAATTAAAGTCTAGGTGGTCAGGACCTTTTTCCGTCACCCACATTTTTCCACACGGTGCAGTAGAAATTAAATCTCGAAATGGGCCACCATTTAAAGTCAATGGCCAACGGCTGAAACTCTATCAAGGATTTATTGAGGATGAGGAAGAAGAGATCTCGCTTCAAACAGTGGAATGATAAAAACATCATGCCTGGTAAGTTACGAACGATTGAGACGACAAAATAAAGCGGTAAGTTTTCTAACCATAGCTTATGGGAAAAGGGGGCACTCACACGCGCACTAAAAAAAACAACTCGCTCGGCACGAGGCCGTGTCCGCTGGACACGGGGCCGTGTTCGCGCTGCAGACGGGATAAAACCCCTTTTTTCAAAACAGTTTCTTCATTCCACACGCCCCGTTTCCCCACAAAAGCTCTGGTTCCAGGCGATTTTTCGCGAAATTTCGACGTCTCCTATCGATCTAACAACATCAAGGTATGATTCTATCACTCTTAGTAGTTAGATTAGTTACTTGCATGTAGTTAAAACACCAAAAATTTGGGGAAAAATCTAGGGTTCTTGAAGTTCATCCGGTTCAAACCTCAAATTTTTGTTTAGATCTGTTTGCATTTAGTTAGATTAGTGTTAAGGAAAGTAAATACACTTAGATTGTTCATAGATTCACCCGATTTCTTACAAAAACCCCAAACCCTTGTTCTTGAACCGAAAAAGATAAAATTGATGGGGTAAACGGGATATTTTGGGAAAAATGGTGTTTAGGGTTTCATTTTCGGGGGAAACCGCACCTATTGGACCAAAAATTTTCAAGTTTTCGAAACCGGGTCGAAAAATGAAGTTTTTGAGTAACAGACCTCTGGACACGGGGCCGTGTCCGCTGGACACGGGGTCCTGTCCAGCCCGCTGTTTGCAGTTTTGTCCGAAAACATTTCTGTTTCGTGCTAACTTTTGGTGTATTCTTGCAGATGGCCAGGAAGTTTACAAGATTCAACGCCAATGAGTTAGATGCAAGAGCTCGATACGAGCTTCTTCAAACAAGGCCGGAGGAACACCCGAGGCAGGCGTGCACAGAACTGCTAACCATGGTGAATCAAATTGACCGTTTCAACAACATTGTCACGGGACCACTCAGAGTCGCACTAACAACCCGACTCTGTTCTGTCCATGAATGCACCTTGGAATTCTACAGCACCTTTGCATTCACTTCAAGGTGCGACCCGTTCGATAATGACGGGGTGTCATTCCGGTGTGGCGGGACGAGGTATTCGATCTCCATGGCACAATTCGGGTCGATTATCGGGTTGTATGCGGAAGAGGATGCGGGAAACGAAGAAAATACAGGGGGATTGAGAGAGATTGAAGACAACGAGCGCCAAGCCATGTGGGCTCAGATTGGGGAAGGGTTCTACAATCCGAGCAGCACTAAGAGTACCAAGCTGAGGGATCCGCTATACAGATACATTCATAGGCTCCTCGGCTACTCTCTTAGCCAAAGACATGACAGTGGTGGTGTCGTTGGGTTAAGAGATTTGCTTGTCCTCCATTGCATTCACAACCGCAGGCCGCTCGATGTTCCGTTCCTCATGCTCCGAAACATGCATCACAACCGCCTTGCTAGTGCACCAACTCCTATTTTCTTTGGGGGATGGGTGTACCGTCTCTTCAAGCACTTCGCCCATATTCCGAGGTCATTTGAGAGGAGCCCATGGTCGGGAACGGTGGATATTCACATATGCCGCTCAATGAACCTAATTTATGAGGCAGAAGACGGGACGGTAACCTTTCAAAGGATGCAAGGTCATGCATGGAACCCGCAGGAAGCGCTTGTCCTCCCAGCTCCGCAACATCATCAGTACCACTACCAACCCCACGGTGATCCGGGCCAATCATCCTCCTCGGGAGGTGGTTTTCCTAATTTTCAAAGTTTGCATGATTTGTTGCAGGAAAACCTCATGTGTACTCGGAACACCTATAACATGGCGAGCAACACCTACCACCGGGTTGGAGCTATTGAGAGAATCCTATCCGAGATACAAGACGATGTCGGATACATACGAGACCACATTGCATGCCATGGAGGGGATGATGACGATGATGATGATGATGATGCTATGGAGTAGGCGGGAGGAGCATAGGAGGAAGCGGTTGATTGATGACTCCCCAGGTTAACCCTATGCAATCTTGAACAATTGATGGCCTGCGTGCCAAGTGTTAGACAATTTACTTTTCCTAACTATTTTCTGCATTTTATTTTTCTTTTTCTTTTACTTTATGCTTGGAACAATTAACTATGGTAATTTAGGATGTTTGTGTTGCTTGGTGTGGTATTAAGTGATGAAACAGGTACAAACCGAGGCTTGGAATGCTAAGCCTCAGCACTTATAGGGCCAGGATGGATAAACCGGAGGAAGAAACCTGTTTTTCAGGCTTTCAGACTGTCCACACGGGGACGTGTCCAGCCAACACGCCCCCGTGCTCACCTCCCAGACCTGTTGTTTGGCTACTGTCCTGCAGATTTTTGTCAGACACATGGCCGTGTCCAGTGGACACGGGGCCGTGTTCACCTTCTGTAAGTTCTCGTTACTGGCAGTTCGCCACGGGGTCGTGTCCAGTGGACACGGGGCCGTGTCCAGACTACCAGTAACATAAACCTTTGCTTTCTAACACCATTTTACACATCTAATCAACCTAAAAATTTATTTTTGTGACACGTTGAGGACAATGTGTAATTTAAGTGTGGGGGGGATGCTAAAACCTTGAATTTTGCAAGTCCTAAATACAAGCCTTACACAAAACTCTATTGGAACCGCTAATCACCCCAAATTTTTTCAAAAATTTCATTTTTCTTACTTGTCTAGGTTTAACTCGGGAAATTCAAGTTCTCAAAAAGGTTATATTTTTACGAATTTACAACCGATAGCGTAGTGATAAAAAGAACCAACATAAGAAAATTATGAAAAGGCATGGCAAACTTAGTTAAAATTTGATTATATATACTTGATCACATAAAAACCCATTCCCACAAAAGTGAGTTTTGAGCCTTTATTGAGCATACAAATTTACATCTTTAGACTAAATGCTCATCTTTCGTTTCTTGTGTGAATAGCCGCTTGGTTCTTACAACTCTAGAACTTGCCTTGACGATACATTCCCGGTCCTTATCAACTTAAACCCGAGTAAGTAAATGATGGAGGCATTAGGACTAACCCCTTTTTATTTCTACACCATTATTTTTTCTTTTTCTTTTTCTTTTACCACCTACCCAAAAATCCCCCTAGTTAACCCCTTTGAGCCTAAACCTTTTCATTTCATCACCAAAACCAAAAACCCTTTTACCCACCAAAACCTTTTTATTTTTTTTACCCTTTGTTTTAGTAACAAGTTCGGTTTTTCGTAAAAAAAAAATGTGTGTTGTTGATGAAGCAAAAAGAAAAACAAACAAGTTCGTCAAAAATAACTTTGTTTGAATAAAAGCTTCATCAAAATAAAAAGTTGCAAAAATAGAAAATCTTACGAAAACCGACACTTGTTACGCTTTTTCGCCCTTTTTCTACTAACCACTAACCACTATCCCAACCACCTACCTTTAACCCAAGCCTAACCCTTAACCCACAAAGTCCTCTTGATATTTACAAAGGTATAAAAGTTAAAAAGGAGGAGGATTGATTGCTTGGCAAGCTTATGGTAGGAATAAGTTCCATGCCGCTCTCGAGTGATTCACTAAAAATACACCTTCGGCCGAGTGTGAGTGATTTCTCCCGTGAGGTATGTGAACTTGTATATAAATGGAATTTTAAAAAGGCATGTTATGCCCAAATAAGTAATTTCTCCTATGAAAAGTTCTAAATAAATCATTACGAATAGGATTGTAAATAAATAAAGATAAAACCCAAAAAGATCTTGGATTCCCGACACTCTACGACAAGCCCAAAACCTTCTCTTCTACCTATTCCATTTGGGAGTGTAAGCCACATATTAAAGAGTTTTGCTTGAGGACAAGCAAAAGTTCAAGTGTGGGGGTATTTGATGTGTGTAAAATGCAACATATAAATTACATCAAATGAGGCATAAAACTAACCCTTTTTAAGTACTAATATTGGAAAAAGAGTGTTTTTGTCTTCCTTTTGTATTTTCAGGATTAAATGAGCTCAAAAACACAAAAGAAGCAAAAAAGACAGCTAATTCCAACATAAATACAAGGAAAGGAACATTAGTGGATTGCCCGACCCCTCAACGGCACATTCCAAAGCAAAATAGAGAAGTCAGAAGACTGAACACGCCCCGTGCTCAGCCAGCATGGGGCCGTGCCCAAGAAGCAGCAGAAAAGACAAACCTATAGAAGCTTCTATTGCCCACCACGGGGCCGTGCCCAGTGAACACGGGGGCGTGTCGAAAGTACAGCAGGCGCATTAATTGTAATTGCGAATTACAATTAATGAGGAGAGAGAGTGTCAGACAGGCACGGGGCCGTGCCCAGCGGACACGGGGCCGTGCCCAGCTCTCTGTTCAGCCTATAAATAGGAGTGCTTGGATTCATTTCAACTCATCCCTTGGCACACCACCTCTCTCACACTTCATCCACCACCCACCACCATCACAACACCATCATCCACCACCATCATCCATTGTCCATCATAGAGTGTGTGAGTCGTCTCGGGATCCAAGATTGATCGTAAGAGTTCTTGACAATCAAGGCCATGTTTGCCTAAGTCTCTTACATCACTTGGTGAAGACAAAGTGTCTAGTATAATACTTTTTATTTCTAATCTTTTGCACTTTTTATTTGGTTTTGTATTAATGACTTTAATAACTAGTTACTTATGTTGAAGGTGATCTTTCCTTATCGTTTGTCCGTGGTGTCTTGGCATTATTTTACTGTCTATATAAAATAAAGGATTTTCACCATTCATATCTCCACGGTCTATATGGAGGTATGTTGGCTACCTGGTCGGGGGTTAAGGGAACGGTTTGGTAAAGGTCTTGCCATTGTTCAGCGTTTAGAGGTCCTGCAATGGACCTGGGTCAAATTTAGTAGGACCTCCTTCAATACTTCACGGTATTGGATGGCGGGGGTCCAAACTCTTTGATCCCCTCATAAGTTAACTACTATTAATACTATAACCCGGCTATTTAGGACTGTATCCCTGCTGACTCAGACTACTTAGCCGAGGGTAACGTCACCTCCAAAAGCGGGGCCTACCACAATACTGCATTAATAACTTAATTCATTATCTTCCAATAATCCACCCTTTTAGGATTGTATCATTGCTGACTCAAACTACTGGGGTGAGGGTAACATCACCTTCAAAAGAGGGGCCTACTACAATAACTAAGATAATCTCTTAATTATGTGCAAAAGTGCGGAAATAATCAAAGGTTATACTAGATACGAGTCGGAACCAAGTGATTCATCTTGTCTATCTGTTTTTATTTTATTTTTATTTTTCAGCATTTTAGTTAGTTTTTATTTTTCTTAGTTTAAAACATTTTTCTAAACTTTTATTTTGGTTAGACGTTGAGGATAAACCGGTATTAAAAGCTCTTGTGTCCTTGGACGACCTCGGTATCTTACCAACGCTATACTACGCTCACGATGGGTGCACTTGCCCATATGTGTGTTTAGTGTTAGTAAAATATCGTGTTTTATAAATTTAAAACTTGGCTAAAATAAGTGTTAAAAAGGGCTTAAAATATACACCTAATATATATAACACTTCACACGCATCAGTTTGCCACGTGGAAAGTGATCAAGTGGAGGTTTCTCTCCAATTTCATGCCATCATCGTGATTTCAGGGATGCCTGAGGTGATGACACGTGTCCAGACGGTTGTAACCGTTTAGTGGTGAACGATTGGGTCCTTCTAGAAGGTTATTGCCATAATCCTGTGTGACTCTTTATCGTGTGGCACCAGTTGGGTAAATAATATCCAAGTCTGGATATTATTAGGCGGAAGTGTTTAACTTAGGATTTTCATCCTTTGTTTATGGAGGAAAGCGCAAGGATTTATGATTTCCTTTTGGCGCGCAAGTGTTTTCTGCTATCTGTCTCTTAAGCCTTCTTTGTAGGACCAGTGCGCGGCCGCACAAGGTCAAAAAGGGTTGAAAGACAAGGTTGTGGTATGGCCCTAAGTACTTGTTACAAGGTTTTTGGGACCTTACCCCTTCAATGAGTATGTTGGGGTTTTGTATACAAAATTTGTTACCACCTGGTCAAGGAGTAACATTTCCACAAGTCGGGTCTGACAATACCATGGATGTTAATTGATATAACTTGGAAACAAATGTAATTTCGAGATCGCCCTCAATACTGTACAATGGTTTTTAGTTAAACTTGATTAAACTGGGATTCACTCACCAGTATTTCCCACTGACAAAATGTTTTTAAACGCGTTTCAGGTAACAAAATGTGAAAGCCAAATAGAAGCCAGCTGGACAGCACTGAAGGCTTGGAAAAGTGGCAATAAAGTTACCTAAAATAAAATAGATGTTTTTATTAAATAAAATAGGATTTATTCCTATGAAAATGTGTGTATTGTAAACTTGGGTTTTATCCCATGTGTTTAATGTTATGAAAATGTGGTATTTTACTCTGATCAAATATTTCCTAACTACGGTCCTGATGAAAAAAAAAATTCCGCTGCCAAATTAGACAATACACGATACCACCGAAACTGGTTCGCGGCCACCTGTTCCTGGATTTGTATAAGGGATCGGGGGTTGCGACAGAAGGTGGTATCAGAGCTAAGCCACTGATTCAGCCACAGAAGTGTTCTGGTGACACCAAAATTCAAATTGTTAGGAAATAAATTACGGGAATACGTGCATAATTGTATTTTATTGCTATGTGTTATTTGACTATTTGTTAGTTTACAGTATGAGCGACCAAGGACCATCTGACGCGTATCGTCAATTGTCTGGTTCGCCTAGAAGCGAACGCACCTCCTCTTCTCAGCATGCCCTCTCAGGGTACTCTGCTGATACGGAAGAAGGAATATTCGTGTTTAAGGCCAAATCCGAGGAGTCATTCCCTCTGAAAAAGAGAGGATGGTTCAGTCGAAGGGCACACGAGCGTAGAAAGCGCATTGAAAAGTTACAAGACCAGTGAGCACTAGCAGCAGCTAAAAGAGGGACCGATGCCTATGCCCAGGATATGATTAATAGGGGTATAGCCAACATCCACATCCTAGCAACCACTGCAGCTGACCCTAACCTGGAACAAATGATAGCACCCCAACCACAACTACCAATCCCTGACCAACCAATGGAAATAGAAAACCCTGAAAATCAAGTAGAAATGCATGACTTCAATCCAGAAGAAATACCTAGGGTACCTGCACCAAACCCCTTAGACCCAAATTACGACCCCTGGTGGGACGATAATAGGGACTATGTGCAACGTTACCCGATACATGAAGATATGCCCATGCCAAACATAGAAGCCTACCCAGGTTTGGATCCTTTAGATCCCTATTACCACGATGTATTCATTAGGGAGATTTTAGAGAATCCTTACCAGTTTCAGGCCCCTACACCCCCATATCAAGAACACAACCCAGTCCTAGAACCTGCACCCCCAATGAGTGCAGAAAACGTACACGAACTTAGGACATTTGGTGAGGAAATTTTAGAGAGTAGTGAATGAATGAGACAGGTGGGAGAGCGACTCGTCTGGAAGTATGACGAGCGCAATATGGATTTTTGGATGAATCCATATCCATGAATGTGATGGTGTAGACGGTAGTAATAGTAATAATAATAATAATAATAATAATAATAATAATAATAATAATAATAATAATAATAAAATAATATAATATGTGTGTATGAAAAAAAAAACTACGGATGCCTACTATTATTAGTGTAACTTTATTTCAGTTGATATTGTAATTTTTTATTTCAGTATGGTGTGTAATAGATGCATAATATATGAATAGAGAAAGTCGCAATGATCGACGTTTTTGACCAAAATGTGTGTCATGTGATTGACTATATTAAATATTATTTTGTGATATTAATAAGTGGTAAATGTTTAAAATTCAGATGGCCGACGAAGGAAATCTGAATAACGATAACCAGAGTAACATTAACTTGGTTAATGAGAATCCGAGCATCAATAATAATGGAAACCAAATGGATAATAGTGTTATCCAACACATAGTGGCACAAGGAATTATAGATGCAATGCCATTTATTCTTCAAACTGTTAAGGATGCTGATAATAAAAGTAAACATAGCAGTAAGAGACCAATTGAACCAAAACACAGCATGAACAATGGACCCATACTTCAAGTAACCATTCCCAAAAGAAGAAGAACCATGCCTTATGGTTTTTCTTACAAAGAATTCTGGTCCTGCAAACCAATAGAATTCTCGGGCAATGAAGGACCCATTGCAGCTCTACCCTGGATAGAAAAGACTAAGGTTGTTTTAAAAATAAGCAAGTGTGCTGAAGAAGACAAAATAATGTTTGCTTCTAATCTATTTAAGAACTCAGCCTTAGAATGGTGGAACACTATCCTCCAGTCCAGAGGAAGTGATAAGGTATTAAGGTATATAATATGGAATGGGAGGAATTTAAAAATATGGTAGAAAGAAAATTCTTCCCTCCCAATGAAAAGGAACAGATAGCAAATAAGTTTCTGAATTTAAGGATGACCGGGGTAGATAGTAAGGGTTATACTACCACATTCTTTGAATATGCTAGAATAGTACCAACCCTTGCATCACCTGAACTGGTATTAATCTCCCGTTATATATGGGGATTGATTGGAGAGATTAGACATGTAGTCAAGGCAGCTAGACCCCAAACTATAGAAGAAGCTGTAGAACTAGCAAATACCTTGACAGATGAGTTAATCCGTACTAGAGAAAAAGACCAGAGGAGAAACCTAGCTCAAAGGCTTACCCAATAATTCTGTTCTGGGAATTTCAACCGTAGGAATATAGGTTCTACCTCCGCACCAAACTGCAAGGTCTGCAAGAAAAAGCATTCGGGAAAATGCTCCACTCACTGCAATTTCTGCAAGGCACCAGGACACAAGGAAGAAGATTGCAGGAGAAAATCCAGTAATGGACTATGCTTCAACTGTGGAGAAAAAGGTCATATCAAGCTGAACTGTCCAAAATTGGCTCCAGCTGCGAACAACAAGAACACTAAAAATGCTAGAGCATTTGTTCTGACTGCAGATGAAGCCAAAATGATTCCGGATGTCATAGCCGGTACGTTTTTAGTTAATGATGTTTTTGCTAAAGTATTATTTGACTCTGGTGCAAACCAAAGTTTTATTAATACTTCGTTTTGCAAACTTCTTAATCAACCATTAACTAAACTCTCACAAGAATGTCTAGTCGAGACAGCAAATGGAGAAACGGTTAGGATTTCTGAAATCTTGCAGGGAGCAAGAATCGAATTTTTAAATCAAAAGTATATTGCAAATCTTTACCCAATGAAGCTGGCAAGATTTGATATTGTATTAGGATTGGATTGGTTAATAGCCAATAAAGCCAGTATTTTATGTGATCAAAAGTCAATTCAAGTAAATTCACCAAAGGGTGAAAAGATCACAATTAAAAGTGATAAGCCATCTAGATCCACGAAATTCATCTCTGTGATGAAAACTGCAAGTTATATAAGAAAAGGATCAATAGTGTATTTGATTTCTATAATCACTAACACTAAAGGAGAAGAACTAAAAGATATCCCAGTAGTGTCTCAGTTTTCAGATGTATTTCCAGAAGAATTACCAGGACTACCGCCAGACAGGGAAGTTAAATTCAGAATCCAACTACTACCCGGAACAGCACCAATTGCCAAAGCACCCTACCATTTGGCACCAGCCGAAATGCAGTCAGTTAGATGAATTATTAGAGAAGGGATTCATACAACCAAGCTCATCGCCGTGGGGAGCACCGATTTTATTCGTTAAAAAGAAGGACGGATCAATGCGTATGTGCATTGACTACCGTGAATTAAATAAGGTAACGATTAAGAACCGATACCCATTACCGAGAATCGATGATCTGTTCGACCAATTGCAAGGAGCTCGATTTTTCTCTAAAATCGATTTAAGGTCAGGATATCATCAATTAAAGGTACAGGAAGAGGACATTTCTAAAACTGCGTTTAGAACAAGGTATGGTCATTATGAATTTACTGTCATGCCATTTGGTTTAACCAATGCCCCAGCCGCATTTATGGACATGATGAACCAAATATGTAAGCCATATTTGGATAAATTCATAATTGTTTTTATTAATGATATTCTCATCTATTCTAAAAGTAAAGAGGAACATGCAAAACATTTGCACGCACTTTTAAGTCTATTAAGAAAGGAAAAGCTTTACGCTAAATTTTCAAAGTGCGAGTTTTGGTTAGAGTAAGTACAGTTTCTTGGACACTTAGTCAATCATGAAGGAATTCATGTGGATCCCACAAAGATCGAGGCGATTACCAAATGGAAGACCCCTGAATCACCAACCGAGGTTAGAAGTTTCTTAGGATTGGCCGGTTATTATAGAAGATTTATTCAAGATTTTTTAGAATAGTCATTCCTTTAACTAAGTTAACCTGTAAATCCATTAAGTTTGAATGGGGACCAAAGCAAGAAGAAGCATTTAGAATTCTTAAGCATAGATTAACCCATGCACCCATATTAGCATTACCAGAAGGAACTGAAGACTTTGTAGTCTATTGTGACGCTTCTAAGTTAGGTTATGGATGTGTGTTGATGCAATGCCAAAAGGTTATAGCATATGCGTCTAGACAACTTAAGAATCATGAAGAGAATTATTCAACCCATGATCTAGAATTAGGAGCTATAATTTTTGCCCTTAAGATTTGGAGACATTACCTTTATGGTAGTAAGTTTACCATATTCACTTATCATAAGAGTTTAAGGTATGTTTTCGGGAAAAAGGAGTTAAATATGAGACAAAGACGCTGGATGGAGATGCTTAGTGATTATGATTGTGATATTCAGTATCATGAAGGAAAAGCAAATGTAGTTGCTGATGCTTTAAGCCGAAAGTATCACGAAAAGCCAAAAAGGGTACGTTCTCTTAAATTAAATCTGCAAGTAGATTTAAATAATCAGATAAGAGAAGCACAAGAGTCAGTAATCAAGGAAGATACTGAAAAGTTAAAGGGTATGCTAAAGGAATTAGAACAAGGAACAGATGGAATTTGGAGATTCCATAAAAAGAGAATATGGATACCTAAATTAGGAAACCTACGTCATCGTATATTAGAAGAAGCCCATAAATCCAAGTATACAATGCACCCAGGAAGTGATAAAATGTACCAGGATTTAAGAAAGAATTTCTGGTGGATAGGAATGAAAAAGGACATAGCAGCCTATGTTTCTAAATGTTTAACTTGTTCATAAGTTAAACTTGAACATCAGAAACCTTCAGGATTGCTACAACAATTAGAAATGCCAGTATGGAAATGGGAATTGATAACAATGGATTTTGTTACTAAATTACCCAAAACAAGAAAAGGCAATGATACAATCTGGGTGATTGTAGATAGGCTAACCAAGTCAGCTCATTTCCTACCAATGAAAGAAACTTTCAGTATGGAACAGCTAGCTAAATTATATGTAAATGAAATTGTTTCATTACATGGAATACCTTTATCAATTGTTTCTGAAAGAGATAGCCGTTTACCTCTCATTTTTGGTCAAGTTTCCAAAAAGCAATGGGAACCAAGTTAAATCTAAGCACAGCTTATCATCCTCAAACAGACGGACAAAGCGAAAGGGCAATTCAGACGATGGGGGACATGCTTAGAGCTTGTGTAATTGACTTCGGAGGTAATTGGGACGATCACTTACCTTTAATAGAATTTTCTTATAATAATAGTTATCACACAAGTATCAATGTTGCACCATTCGAAGCACTTTATGGACGAAAGTGCCGAACCCCAATCTGTTGGGCAGAAATTGGGGAAAAGCAACTATCTGGACCTGAGATAGTACAAGAAACAACTGACAAGATTATTCAAGTCAAGGAACGACTGAAAGCAGCACGTGATCGACAGAAGAGCTATGCTGATAACCGACGCAAACCATTGGAATTTCAAGTAGGAGATAAAAGTATTATTAAAAGTCTCTCCTTGGAAAGGAGTGGTAAGATTCATCAAAAGAGGAAAGCTAAGTCCCAGGTATGTTGGACCTTTTGAGATTATTAGAAGAATAGGACCTGTAGCCTATCAGCTACAAGCCTACAACTGCTAGAGGAAATGGCAGGAATACATGATGTATTTCATGTATCAAATCTCAAGAAATGCTTAGCCGATGAATCTCTGATGATACCTCTTAAGGATATAGAGGTAAATGAACAAATCAAGTTTGTAGAAAGGCCTCTACAGATTGAAGACAGGAAAGTCAAGAACCTCAAACATAGGAGATTGGTTCTGGTCAAAGTGAAGTGGGACTCCAAAAGAGGACCTGAGTACACATGGGAACTTGAATCTGAAATGCAACGAAAATATCCACACTTGTTCCAGTAGATCTCGAGGACGAGCTCTAAAACAAGGTGGGGAGGATATAACAACTCTAAAATAAACCGACACTCTCCCGAATATTATTTCCGACACCCTAAAAATATTTAAAATATCCCAATATGTCCTAAAATACACCTCATACGTGAAAACAGGCCCTGAATACCTTAAATATTATTAAAAATAATTAAAAATTGAGTTTTTGGGTTTGTCGCGGGCCGCGTAGACCTCTTAGAGATCTTACGCGGGCCGCTAGAGATCAAGAATGTGGCGCAACCCGGTGTTGACACATGTCCGACTCGTGTTGAACCTATAAGCTGACCCGGATCACCTACGCCTTTGACCGGGTTTGACGCGGGCCGCGTAGCCCTTTGTTAACATTTACGCGGGCCGCGTAAAAGTCGAAATGTGGTGTAACACCTGTGCCTCCACGGCCATCAAACAAATACCGAACCAATGAAATATTATATTTCATACTTGGGATTTGTAAAAATATGTGTATCATTTGCACATATCAATTTTTGTTCAATTCCAAACTCTAAATCGCTTTCTGGAAGGTTATACGCGCACTGATGCGGAAATATAACCCGTTTAATGCAACGAACACTCCGGAATAGTGAAATAGGCTTAACATACCTTAAATAACCTTTACAAAACTTAGAAATAAGTTTTGGATGGTTTGGTATGCCGAAATCAAGTTAATTCGCTTACAGGGATTAAATTTGACAAACTGCGAAAGTATGCCAATTTGAACTGTAACAGACATTCCGAAACATGACCATAAGTTAAACATACCATAAATATCCTTTAAATAGCTTAGAAATAGGCTTTGAGGGGTCCGGTGTGCTAAAATAAACTTTTGGGTCATTCAGGGACTAAAAGCGTCAAAAAGTGCACAAGTTTGCATTTTCGCGCATAACTTACGTTCTGAATACATCCGGATATCCAAAAATTTATGTAAGCACTAAAACATTTTATTTTAGTGTTTGGCATAAGAAAAATCCATTCGTCGCGCAATTTGGATCGTTTTTCGCGCTTATGCGCATTCCGTCGTAATTAAGGGAACATCGCGATCGTACGGCCAAACGAACCAACATCCGACATATTTTTGAGCATGTTTCATGTCCACAATGTTTAGGCATCATTTTAGGGCCTTAAAGTTGGCTTTACGGGCCTTAGAAGTGCCGGAAATGGGCTTAAACACCAACAGGGACCAAAACTGCCACTTTTGAAAGTTGCTGCTGATCAGAAGGGCCAGGCGGCCCGCCTACACTTCTGGTGATCCTGAAGCGGGCCGCATAAGCCTCCCAGACAGTAGAAACATGGCAGAAAATTTGAATCTGGTCCATTTCACTTGCACATGGTTTTGGGGCAATACAATGGGCTCAAATGGTTTTGTAATACCATGTTCTTGAGGTGTATGGTTGAGATCAAAGCACGGTTTCCTAGAAACGATCCTAACGGCTAACCGAACACTATAAATACCCCATGCCATCCATTGCTAAACCCACAAGAATCTTGATTTGAGAAGCTCTAAGTTGGAACCTTTGTTTCATACCTGAGCTACTTGGATCGAGATTAGCATTCGGGGACCCTTCGTAAGTATTCTTTCATTCTTTTATTGCTTTTCGAGTCTTTTCGAGTCTGAAAGTCAAACTTTGTTTGACTTTCTGCGTTGACCAGTTTATGGTCAATGCGAAGTTCGTATGAACTTCGCAACGTGATTGTAATCACGATGGTCATAGTCCCTTGTGACTATGCCTACTGATTACCACGTTGTCTAGGGTCGTAAGGGTAAGCGATCTAATAAATCGCTTATACCTTCGAACCCGACCCATTTGGTCGATCATTAGGATCCGACCAAACACATTAGGTGACCATAGTATATAGGGAATAACCTTCCGAGGTTATACCTTATGGTCGCTTCGTTTGAATAGTTGTATGATAGGTAGTTTATATGCCTTAGGTAAATTACCAGAATACCCTTTTCATGTATAATTGGTAATTAAGCATATGTAACCTAAACTTTTGTCACATAACTGATTATGTAACATGTTTAGGCATATAACGCTTGTCATAGGACTAGTTAGACGTTCCGAACGCGTTTCACGCGAACGACGCGTTAAAGTAGCATAAGCTACCTAAACGGGTCGTAATGGGTCGTAAGCACTTAGATTAGGTTTCATTTAGTATGTAGGCTTTGTTAAACCATATTACACGAGTCTCCATACTCGTTTGGTTTACGAACCATCATTCTATCCGATCTTCCGATTTAGGTCCGGTTTATTAATGTAGTTACCTATATTAGGTGCCGTTTGATTCCGTGATCTCTAGCGTTGCTTGGTGGTTATCTGAAGACTTCTGAGCAATCTCAAGTGAGTACATAGACCCCTCTTTTACTATTTTCCAAACTGTTTTGGGGTGAAACACATGTGCCTACTTGTTACTTTCATGCTTTCCATGGTTTCACATCATATACCTGCTATGTTCGTTAGTACATTATAGTACATGATTTCATTACATTTCATGCTATGTATGCCCATTGTGTGCGTACTTAGTACATCATTTTGCATTACATTTTTATGCTATGTATGTCCATTTAGTTCATACTTAGTACATCGTTTCACATCACATCACATGCTATGTATGTCCATTTAGTTCATACTTAGTACATCGTTTCACATCACATCACATGCTATGTATGTTCATTTATTGCATACTTAGTACATTTGTTTTCATCACATGCTTACATTTTGATATGATATTTGGATTGTTTTGATGGATCAATATACATTCATTAACACCGATCACGCCGTTCGTTAGTAGGTAGTGGTACCATAGGAATTGACAACTCCCGTTCCTAAAATCCTGGGTTTGTTTGGATTGGAAGGAATGACCGAATTTGATATACATAAGCACAGATAATCCTTTAAATTGTTTAAGGGTTTATCGCCACAGTCTCAAGGCTTGGATGTATGCATCCTCACAATACCGCATAGATGTCTGTATCAGTATAGCATGCATTTCCACAAAACATAGCTTTGATTTAAACCATGTTTTACTTCAATATTTTGTTTTTGTGCATATGGTTTAGTTGATATATTTCACTAGCCATACATATCATTTTGGTTACACATTACATGAATTACATTTGACACATAAACATTATTGACATTGGTTACACATTACGTGATTTACATTTGACACATAAACATTTTTGACATTGGTTACACATTACATGACTTACATCTTGACATAAACATTTTGACATATTATTCAATACATTTGGCAATTGGTTTAAACATAAACATTCTACGTAGATTGGTTTGGTTTGAGTAAGTGATTTAAGTAACGAGGCGTGTGTAATATGATACAAGCATGGTGGATACGCCGCTGGTACTTCCTATATATAAGTGATTGTATGGTATTACATATCGTAGCGTTATTTAAATCATTTCAATTTGGACATATAACATTTTATACAAATAACCTACTTTTCACAAGACATTAATTTACAAACAACTTATTTTATACAAACTCATATTACATGGTTATTCATTTAACCATACATTATTCTCTTATTTATACATAACATCTGATCTTATCGTTTTTCAAATGATTTACAAGACAAAGCAAAATACAAGGTTCATGACTAAACATTTTCTCAAACATAAGTCATGAATTCTGTTTTCACAAAACCTATGTATCTCACAGGCATTTTTATGCTGACGTACCTATTTTCACATGTGTTTTCAGGAGATGATGCATAGGACTTATCAAGATACACATAGGCGGACTTGGGCCTTAGTGACAATAAAAGATGCAAGACTAGTTATTTATGTTATGTTTCTTTGATTGTCAAGACATTGTAACTCTTTTAATCAATAAAACAATATTTCAATTTCCATGTGTTATGAAACAATGATTCTGTTACAACACTCCCCGACGTTTCCGCCACGTTTGGTTGTCCTACGTGGTCGGGGTGTGACATGTGGCACTATAAATAGCAGGCATCGGGTTTCAACAAAACTCGTTCAAAACTTTCTTTCTAAACGTAAATCTCTCATAATAGGCATTATACTCGGGTCCAATACCCCCTAAATAGTGAAGTTCTGCTCCGTTGTAAGTATTATAACCCCTGGATACGTATTAGATACGCTGCCCGGTTGATCTAGGGTTCCGTAACGGCTGTCGTGGTTCTGCCCGACGTAGTCGTTGGAATGTCGTCTCGGGGAGGGTATTACTAATGTTAAAATGGGTTATTATACTAACACGTGTGCATTTGTGTAAATTATAGATTGTCACCAGGAAACCCTAAAAGGATAATCTAAGACAACAATGTGAGTTGATCCGCTTTTTGTGAACCTTTTTGTAAATTGTTTTTACTAAACCTCACTTAATTAATTATATATTAAGCAGTTATTGAGTATTTGTAAGAATACACTTATCATGAGTATGTTGGGGTTTTGTATACAAAATTTGTTACCACCTGGTCAAGGAGTAACATTTCCACAAGTCGGGTCTGACAGTACCATGGATGTTAATTTATATAACTTGGAAACAAATGTAATTGCGAGATCGCCCTCAATACTGTACAATGTTTTTTAGTTAAACTTGATTAAACTGGGATTCACTCACCAGTATTTCCCACTGACAAAATGTTTTTAAACGCGTTTCAGGTAACAAAATGTGAAAGCCAGCTGGACAGCACTGAAGGCTTGGAAAAGTGGCAATAAAGTTACCTAAAATAAAATAGATGTTTTTATTAAATAAAATAGGATTTATTCCTATGAAAATGTGTGTATTGTAAACTTGGGTTTTATCCCATGTGTTTAATGTTATGAAAATGTGGTATTTTACTCTGATCAAATATTTTCTAACTACGGTCCTGATGAAAAAAAATTCCGCTGCCAAATTAGACAATACATGATACCACCGAAACTGGTTCGCGGCCACCTGTTCCTGGATTTGTATAAGGGATCGGGGGTTGCGACATAAACCTTTTCTATCTCACTAATCTCATCAACATGTTTCTTCACATCATTAGTTACAAATTCTTTATGCAATGGAAAAACACTCTGAGACGATAGTATTGTTTGAGAAGTAGAACCACTCCCTTGTCCAAACTTCAGTATAAGCCTTTTGAATACCACAAATGATTAGAATTAGTAAACAAATAATATGAAACCAAGTATTTGACTTGAACATCTATATACAATAGAAATTACATTGACAAATTACCTCATCCTTAGCTCATTAACTTCATCAATTTCTTCATTCAGAAAAATTCGTGTTGCAAACTTATCACTTTGAACAGTATATTCACCTACATGGAAAAGTATATAGATATTTAATGTATACCTGTCTTTATATTGCTAGAAATAAACAGTATAGTTGTGATTTGCAGTAAGTAACAAAAATACATTTCCATTCCTTACACTTTCCATGCTGTATAACAGTCATCGTATGCTCATGAGGTGGGATTTTAGAAATGAAGTCCTTAATCTGCAGAGCATAATCATTCCACACAGTACTCCGCAAAACCTTACCCCTACATGAAAAGAATATTCATATGACGATATACTAAATACTAATTTATAACCATTTCTTTTAAAATCTCTAATATCAAAATAATATTGAATGAATAAAAATAGAAAACAAAGGAAAAATATGACATTTATTAAAGTAGCAAATGAGCCATAAATTAACTACCATATTGACTAAGAATAAACTGTAGACCTCATTTATTACCATGATTCAGCATTACATACAAACACTATAGATCTCATTTATTACCATTACCATGATCCCACATTAAATACCAACATTCTTCATCTTATTTATTAACATCATTAAATACAAACAATGATCAGTACATGATTGCACATGTAAACAACAACTTACTCCAAGTCTTCAATATCGAAATTCGTCTTCTTAGTCTCCTTCGGAGGTAGATCAAAGATTTCAAGATCTCCACAACAAATCACAGATCCAGCAACATCTATATGATCACATTATACAAGAATATAAGTAAAACTGTCTAATATTATACAAGCAAGACATGATTACAAAAATCTACACTACCAACACTCAAAGCTTTTAACGCCTCTTCTTGAAGAATATCTTCATAAGCTCTGAAGTTGAAACCATACTCAACACCTTGCCAATCTCTCACAGGAGTAACAGTTGTGCATCTATAAAAGTTGATTTTATAAGGCTGCACTACTACTTTATATAAATCATTATTCTCACCAACACCAAATTTCGACAGAATCACAACATCTTCTTGAAGCTGTCCATCAAAAATAGGTATCAGATGACTCTTAATACCTGCTTGTTGGTGCATATGTTGACTTCGTCTTGTATCGAGTCTTGTAATAGAATGATAGATCAGGGCACGAAAAATGAGGAATTTATAGATTGTGACCATTTCGCTCGAAATGGAACAAGACCATTTCGCACAAAATGGACATTATCTATTTCGCACGAAATGCGACTTGACCATCTCGTACGAAATGCTCAGTCTATAAATACCTAGCTTGTCCATTTCGTTTGTATCTTTCTGATTCCGGTGCCGAAGTGTCTACTTGCTGTAAAACTGTGTTATATCAGTCAAAAAGACAATTAGAGTGTATTTTAAGCTGTTTCAAAGTCGATACGTTAGTTTCCACCTCTCGTATTGACAAGAACTCTTCTGAATGACTCGTTTTGGTCATGCAAACGATCCTACACTGCTTGAATCTTAGCACCCTGAAGAACATTTAAAGAAAGTATCTTCTTAGCATACAACACTACATTCTCTAATAAAATGAAAAAGCAGAGATACGAATTACCTTCTCATCAATGAAGATGAGATCCATCTTGTAACCCTGATTCCATTTTCGAATAATTCTCGTTTTCATGTTCCACATATCTTTCCCAGGATTCAAATCGATAACAAAACTTGTAACAACCCGCATGTTCGTGCGTTGTTACTACTCGTTATACTCGTTACGCCTAGCACCAGAGATTCGGATCATAATGTAGCTATATTGCTTACATCGCTATTTCGCAAATATTTTCGCATATTACGCATACTTTATCGCTATCACATCACATTGCACTTGCTGACAACCACGAAGATATGAAAGGAGGAACAATTCTACCCTCCTTGATAGCCGTGATGTGTCGCAATGCAACTCATTACTCAAAACGCACATCACATCACACACATTAATGTTCACGATGGCGTTGAGTGAGGACCTATTCTACCCTCCTCGATGACCGTGAAGCGTCGCAAAGCAACGCATATTCGAAATGAAACCCAGTTATTGTATCGCAACTTTGAAATATGGATATGTATATACGACCCAACGTAGCTAATTATAATAAATATATGGAAATGTGGATGAGAATGTGTAACCAAACTATTGCAACGCTTAGCAATCGAAACGGAACGCCAAAACTCAGCTCGCCGGAGGCGTTTGATCGAATGGCACTTCGATCGGACGGCCATCCGATCAGACAGCCATCCGATCGGACAGCCAACCAATCGGATAGCCATCTGATCTGAGGCACTGCACCGCCTTTCTCATCCTTTGCCTATAAATACCCCACTTGTCACATCAACAACAGCTGATGTGACTGCTCTCTCTCGACCACACGCCTTCTCGCCTTTTTCTCTCGATTTCTCGCAATCCTTGTAAGTTTCTACCTCAAATCTTGTACTTCCTTAATTCTACACGCACTCCTACACCTTTCTATCTTTTAAATCTTAACTTTTAACCGTGAAATCGTCGAGATTTAAGGTGTTCTAGGATGACGTCATCATGTGTTCTTGAAGAACTTCATGTTTTGGCCTCAATCCACCAAGAACAACTTAGATCTAACTGATTTCCACATAAACTAACAAAGATCTTCCATAGATCTAAACCTATTCACAATGAAAAGAAGTGAAAGATGGTTTTCCAACTTTCTTTCAACTCTTTTACACTCAATGCACTCAAAACCGATAGAATCGAAACTTGTGTCAGCTTACTACTCATTATTGTGGTTGTGTTGGTTCAAGATTCGTATCATATCCACGAGATTATCGATTCCGGGTTAACCAAGAACAATCGTCCTGAACTGGTGGACTGACCGAACTTGGGTGGTTCCTGTTCGATCGGGTCACTAGAGCTTAGGATGGAGTTCTGTTGGTTAGCACGATATCAACACATCTCGATAAAACGACAAACTATCAAAACAACCAAGTGTAAGACGAACAGGTCAACCAGGACGGAGTGCCGTCCGAACAAACTGTTGTC
Source organism: Helianthus tuberosus (assembly GCA_030545235.1). Classification (NCBI taxonomy): domain Eukaryota; kingdom Viridiplantae; phylum Streptophyta; class Magnoliopsida; order Asterales; family Asteraceae; genus Helianthus; species Helianthus tuberosus. The sequence continues at coordinate 78,177,204 of CM060408.1, forward strand.
CAAATGGACAGCCAAACCGCACGACTGGCCACCCGTACGACTTGCACCTTGGACCCACACTTAACCATTTTTGCCAACATTTGAAGTCTGAATGTTGAACGACTTGCTATCCGATCGGACTACCATCCGATCGACCTGCCAATCGAATCATGAGACGTTTAAACTTCAACACTTAAACAATTTTCAACATGTTCAATGCACAAAGGATGCCACCCGATCGAACAACCGTCCGATCGAGTGACACCCTGCTATGAACTTGTTCTCACTGAAGTGCCCAACCGAACGGGTTGCCGTCCGATCGAACGACCGTCCGATCGACCGACCTGAAAGGTAGAGGTACTTCAAAGTTTTCAAAATGCTACAACGAAAACTTCAAAAGTCAAGCCATCATACACAAACACATCCTTCCCAAAGGAAGAAACAATCCACTTGAACAGTCATCCGACCGAACGACCGTCCGAACGGACAACCACTCGCACGACTGGCTGTCCGATCGAACTACCATCCGAACGGACTGCAGTCCGAACCACTTGTACTTTGCACCGTTTTACGCGTCACTTATCAATATGCTATCAATCTATTCAGGCTAACCCTACTCTCTAGCGCTCCCTTCAATCCATCAACCGCTGTGAGTATACTTGAACCCTTTTTGCTTTTGCACTTTTGGGTGTAACATACGTTGCTATCAAATCAAATCACATCAAATGCTTAAACTATTTATCACTTGCGAATGACCAATGTGCATAGTTATACGTGATGCTAGTTACATATGTGCTAGGACTTATACTCGCGATGTCCCACCATGACTAGTATAGTACTATTGCGCCAGACGGGGTCTAGTTTAGCAATCGCGATCGAAGGTCGAGGACTTAGCTGGTAGTATCAGTTTTGTGAGTATCTATGTCGTGTATTACGTTTATGTATGTGGAAATTCGCAGCTTTTATCTATTACACTATTACATATCAAACCTGTATACTCGCCAATACTTTTGTATTGACATTATTTTAACATATGTTGCAGGTTTAGTCGCAGACTACATCAAATCAAGCTAGGAAGTCTAGAAACACACCTAAAATCTAGGTTGTCGGATTTGAATTGTTTGAGAAAACAGGAAATTCGTGAGAGCTTATGTGATTGTACTTATTTATTAGTATAGGATAATGAACGCATTAAAAACTGTCGCAATATAGTTGTTGTGGATTCTCTTGAGCAATCTGATTCGCCTAGTGTCGCGCCCCGATGATTCCGCCATCGGTTGGGGTGTGACAGATTGGTATCAGAGCCATAACTATAGGGATTTAGGCAAGACTTGACATAGTCCGGGTCGATGTCTTAGAAACGACCTAGTCTATAGTCTAGGTACCAACGGGCTGACTCGTGCGAACCCAGTAGGAATTGCAAGGGCCTACTTGATACTCTCAATCGACATTGCTAAAAACTACAACTTTGTGTGAACACCGCATACTACAAATTCACACACAGAGCCTTTCCTAAGGCTAGAATATTACTTAGCCTTTCCTAAGGCCAACACAATACACACGTTTTCGAAAATACTCGCGTAACACAACCGAGTGATCCAGTCGAGATCAGGCGTGAAAACCAAGAACTCTCGATAATATCGCTCACTCAGCGCATTTTTCTAATCACGAGAACTTTCCGTTGAGCTAGGAGTGACATCTACATCTCGGCAAAAGTATCCATTTCGAAATCTAGTGGAACTCCCGAATTTATTCGATAAGCACAACCACAGCTTGGAACGAAGTTATTAAGTCAGGGGTGAAACCCGTAACTTAATAAACCGTTCCCCTCTCTATGAAATAGTTTTCGAAAAGCTCTCACCAAGGACTTGGCTATAACAATAACTCGAGCCACGTGATAACCAGGAAGACGAATGCCATGAGCTGCATCCCAGAGGAAGCATAAGCCTTCTAGGGCAACGCACGTGCACGAACTTGTTGGGTATAGTTGAGCTACCTTGGGCAGTCGACGCCTAAACACCCAAGGCACTCTATCTATTTTTCTAGCATAGGACTCGCTGATTTTACACTTTATGGAATCTATTTACGCTTATATGGTTACAATTTAAACTTTACGCTTTATCGATTTCTCAATTTATCGATTTTCGCTCCCTGGTTTATAAACGCACGACTCGCACAGCCATCGCAATCTAAAACGAAAACCGAATGTTCGCAACAAAACTAATGTCAAATTACTCGCTCTCACCCTCGCTCTCTGCATCGCGTCCTCGCGCATTCTATACCGACATGTATGTGTACAAGTATAAGCTGCAAGTAATTATGTATACAAACGAATCAATTGTGTGGGAATTTAGGAATCTCGTGTCTTCTATGTGGCTCCTATGTGAAATCTATTATACTACCTACAATAAGTTTTAATCGCGCTCAATCGCATCGCAAAAACTCAAAATCATTATGATCGAATCTCACTCCAAATCTCTCTCTGTCTAGATGTCTTCAAACGACTCTACCTCGAGACGAACAGCTAGGAGAAGAGCCAAACGAAGCGCCGATAAGAGGATTGCCTCGCTTGTGGCCAAGGAAGTGGCTAAAGTCATTCCTCAAATTTTCGCTCAAGTGCACTCTCTCAGCAACTCTCGAACCTCGGAAGACTTCAAGACAGAAGCGCTGCAATCTGCTTTCCTCTACAAACACTTCAAAGCCTGTGACCCGATGGAGTTCACGGGTGAAGGAGGCCTGTCCCAGTTACTCCAGTGGTTTGACTCTATCGAAGTTACCCTTCGTCAGAGTGGGTGTCCCGATGGGTTTCGTACTACTTGCGCTACCAGAGTATTTCAATCGCTAGCACTCGACTGGTGGACGGCCGAACGTAATAAACGTGGGATCTCTGCAGCTTACGCTCTCTCTTGGGATGAGCTGAAAGAGCTCATGAAGAAAGAGTACTGCCCTCCCCACGAAGTCCAGAAGCTAGAAGACGAATTTTGGGAAATCAAGCAAGTCAAAGGTGACAATGCTGGCTACACCGCAAGGTTTAAACAGCTTAGCATGATCTGCCCCAGTCAAGTCAACACTTCAGAAAAAAGCCATCATGAAGTATATTCGTGGCTTCCCTGAGTGTGTGGGTGATTTTTTCGAAGTTGCAAGACCTGCTACCATCGAAGAAACCTACCGCTTGGCCGCATAAATCAATGACAAACGAGTCTTGGACGGATTTTTCTCCAAGAATCCTGTTAAACAAGCTCATCAAGCAATCGTCATCGACTCTTCTGACGATTCTTCCGACGATTCCTCTGACGATTCTACCAACGATTCTTCAGGTGAGTCCTCAGACGAATCCTCCAACTCCAACGCCAACGCACCGCTTCAGGAAGCTCAGTCCAACCACAAACGAAAGACCATGAGCCCAAACTCTTCAACAACCGAACTGTCGCAGCCAGAACCTCTCCAAGCAATTCCAGTTCGCTCGAATTGTGACTACAACAGAATTCATCCCCTGTGTCTCATGTGTACGTATCACCACCCGCCAGAAGCTAACTGTCGCTTTTGCGCAAATTGCAACTGGTATGGTCATCTTACCCAGCACTGCCGCACGGGGCCGCAGATTTGAGGAATTCCAACAACAACCGCAGTCTCCGTAGAAGTCCTCCACAACAACATTAGTTATGCTTCCAATGATGTTGTAATGATACAATTTTCGCCATTAGTTTCTTTTATGTGTTGAATTTGTTCTATTCCTCGACGCAATGTGGACTCTATGTATCTCTCGCTTTCTCTCTCAACTTTGCACTTAATCCGGAATCACCCACATGCTATATATTATATCACGATATAATGTGTTATACCCCCACTACACTCTTAGAATAAGGTACGATAAACGTGCAAGGAACGACTAATCACGGGTGCACAAGGGATTATTTTGGTCAGTGCACGGAGATCGTAGTGAGTTCTAATGGTGCCATAACGTTAAAAAGCATGGTCGAGCGTGGTGGATACACCGCTGGTACTTCCTATATATAAGCGTCTTGACCATGTCAACAAAGTGCGACATCTATTCACGGGATGCAAGTAGTAGGGGTAAAGCAAGGTGTGCTTTGCCATACTACCGAAGTCTCGTGAAGAAAGTGCCACGTGGAGTTGAACGTTATTTAGACCTATACTACTATGGTTATTTTTCGACACACTACACTCATTCGCAAGGCGTAACAATTACATCGCATCATCGCGAGACTTGTCGTAAGTCTGCAAACGCAATGCAAATGCCTCATCGATGGACTCTGGAGAGTCTACCCCCGCAGGGCAATTGCATCGACGCAAGACTAGTCGTAAGTCTTTAATCGCAACTCAATCGCAATTTCGCTGGAATCTAACGCACATCACCCTCGCAACACTTTAACGCTTAACGCATCTATCGATCTCATCGCTTCGATACTCGCATCGCTTATCGCTTCTAACGCTTATCGCTACTTGTGTATGTTGGCACACATGACATCGACTCACGAAACGGATCTAGTATGGATAAAACATGGTGGATACGCCGCCGGTACTTCCTATATATAAGTGTTTTAGCCATATTGCCAAACTTTTGTGGAAAGATGCCATGTGGGGCTTAATGTAGGTTTTAATGTGGAATCTAATCGAAATCGCACTATTCGCTTAATCGCATTATCGCATATCGTGGGTATCACTATATCGCTTGTGTATTGCTCCATCGCTCATTATGTATCGCTTAACGTAATCGTTATCGCTATTGCTTACCAATAATCGTGTTGTCTATGTTAAGTTAGCACACATGACCTCGCTTCACGGGACGAAACTCATATGGTTAAAGCGTGGTGGATACGCCGCTGGTACTTCCTATATATAAGTGTTTTAGCCATATCAGCAGAACTTCGTGGAAAAAGGCCATGTGGGGTCTAATGTTAGTTAAAACTTGTGGTGTCGTTTAATCTAATCAAATCGCATATTTCCTATCATTTGCAACGCATCGACCGTCGGCTATCGCTCGACGGTTGTCGCTATCGCTCGTCGCTTATCGCTTATCGCTTTACGTTTGTCGCCGCCGTCTTCGCTTATTATGTTTGTGTTGTACTATCGAATTTTTTTTGCATCCCGCTTACCGCCTATCGCACTCGCTAGTGTCACTAAACTGAGTTGAAAATGACTCATCACTCGGTTCGCCTTTCAAAGACTTGATCCAACCCTTTCTCGTTTGGATCGAGTCATCGCAAATCTGACTGTACTATGTTGACACGTATGACACCGCCTCACGAGACGAAAGCCATATGGTTAAAACGCGGTGGATACGCCGCTGGTACTTCCTATATACAGTAGAAACTCGATAAATTAATACTCGATTATTTAATAAACTCTCTAAGATAATATTTTTTGCCGGTCCCGACTCAGGGATAGGGTGCTAAATTAATAATTCGCTAAAATTATAAGATAATACATTTTTTATAATTTCTTTAGACCCCATATAAAATATAAATTAATAATTCCTTATATATAGCATATTACATGAATGATTTATGAAGGTTTCTTGAAAAATGACTCAATTGTCTTTTGTTTTTTGTTGAAATCAATTTCCCCTTGAATCTCGTCTCTAATTTTCCTTAGCATGGTAAGAACTTCTGGTGTTGTTTTCTCATAGCTCAACAAGAAATTGTTCAATGTGATTGCCGCTTTAATAGCTTCGTTTCACGAAGGGGGCTCCATTGTAGAACTTTCATCATCTTCTTCATCGATATCATCTTTATTAATTCCAATAACGCTTTCAATAATTTCTTCATCAGTCAACAACTGTGCAACTACATTTTCTTCTGGGTGAGTCAGAACATCTTCGACATCCATTGCATTGCGATAACCCAACTCTTTGATCAAATTCTGGAGTTCTTGAGTGCTTTCACCACCTTCATCTGAGTTCTCAAAAGTCATGTTATCTGTTGATCGAAGTTTACTATGACGAAAGCAGTTCGCAATTGTATTTGCACGAACATCCATAGTCCATGCTGAAATTGCAAGATTCATTGCATCTAATACATTTATTTTTTGCTGGATTTGGAACCCCTAATATATAAATTAATAATTATTAATTTATCGATTAATTAATAACTCTTTTAATTAATAAATTTTGGTGGTCCCAAGTGTATTATTTTATAGAGTTTCTACTGTATAAGCATTTTAGCCATATTGTCGAACTTTCGCGGAAAAGTACCATGCGGGGCCGACCTTAAAATTTAAATTCTTGATATTATTAAAAAGCTTTATTTACCAAAAGTTTAAACCGACCTTTTCTTACAAAACGTTTTCTAAAAATTTTAATCAAAACAGTTGTACAAAACGAGATTATCTTGTAACGATGGGGTGACAATCGACTCAAGTTACTACCGCGTGACGAGAAAACCTCGTAAAACGAGTTTTTTTTACACCCTAAAATCTTTTAGTAACCTAATAAAACCCTTCCCATAGCGCTGGTGTGGACATCGGTACAGTTAATGCCGCGCCATGAGAAGATTTTCATAAACAAGTTCTCCAAATTAATCGACTTTTCAGAAATTTAAAACACTGGGGATCACATTCTTGTGTGTGTTATCGCTTTTGGTTGTTCGAATCGTATTACTCGTCGCTCTCGCTTAGTCTTCGCAATGCTCTCGCGCGTTAATTCTCAATCGATCGCTCGCTATCTCGTCGCTTTTATCGCTTTCTTGATCGCATCAACTCTCGCGACCCTTCTTGTGGATTAATTTCGGGATGAAATTTCCTAAAGCAGGGGAGACTGTAACAACCCGCATGTTCGTGCATTATTACTACTCGTTATGCCTAGCACCAGAGATTCGGATCATAATGTAGCTATATCGCATACATCGCTATTTCGCAAATATTTTCGCATGTTACGCATACTTTATCGCTACCACATCACATTGCACTTGCTGACAACCACGAAGATATCAAAGGAGGACCAATTCTACCCTCCTTGATAGCCGTGATGTGTTGCAGTGCAACTCATTACTCAAAACGCACATCGCATCACACACATTAACGTTCACGATGGCGTTGAGTGAGGACCTATTCTACCCTCCTCGATGACCGTGAAGCGTCGCAAAGCAACGCATATTCGAAACGAAACTCGGTTATTGTATCGCAACTTTGAAATATGGATATGTATATACGACCCATCGTAGCTAATTATAATAAATATAAGGAAATGTGGATGAGAATGTGTAACCAAACTATCGCAACGCTTAGCAATCGAAACGGAACGCCAAAACTCAGCTCGCCGGAGGCGTTTGATAGAATGGCACTTCGATCGAATGGCCATCCGATCGGACAGTCATCCGATCGGACAGCCATCCGATCGGACAGCCATCTAATCGGACAGCCAGCCGATCGGATAGCCATCCGATCCGAGGCACTGTGTAGGATCATTTGCATGACCAAAACGAGTCGTTCAGAAGAATTCTTGTCAATACGAGAGGCGAAAACTAATGTATCGACTTAGAAACAGCTTGATATACACTCTAATTGTCTTTTTTATTGATATAACAGCGTTTTACAGCGAGTAGACACTTCGGCAACACTTCGGCACCGGAATCAGAAAGTTACAAATGAAATGAACAGGACCACTATATATAGGCAACTCATTTCGTACGAAATGGGTAAGACTCATTTCGTGCGAAATGGACAATGTCCATTTCGTGCGAAATGGTCTTGTTCCATTTCGTGCGAAATGGTCACAGTCACACGTTTCTCGTATTTCATGCCCTGATCTTTCTAATCTAATACAAGACGAAGTCGACAGACATATGCACCAACAGACTCCCCCTTAGATGTCGACGAGTCTTTAGTGTGACAAAATTTCGGTATGTCAACTCTTCAGTCTTGATCAGTCTTCGTGCTCTTCTAAAGTATCTGACAGTGTAAAACATCCTTCCATCTTTTTCTCTCTTAGAATCTCATCCTGACTCTATATTCTCTTGATCAGATCTCTTGATTCCTTAAGTTCTTCAGTATCAGCAACTTGCGTGATTCTCAGGATTCTAATCTGGCTCTAAGCAGCTCTTACATCTACAGACTCCCCTTTGCTAGCAGACTCCCCTTTGCTAGCAGACTCCCCCTTAAATTGTTCCGGGATTGCAATATGACTTAGCTCTTGTTCTAGAATCGTGACCTGGCTCTCACTCAGCTCAGGTTTAAACACGGGGACCTGCACAATCTACCTAACAATAAGATTCTCAATAGACAAGATTTAACAAATTTAGAATTCCTGATTAAACACTTGTAAAAACAATTTCAAAATGATTTAACATTTAAAATCTCTGATGACTAATTGTAGGAAAACATTCAGATTTGACATTTTATTTCAAAATATTTTCTCATTTCAAACAAACTCTCCCAATCCTTTGTTCATCATGTTTAGCACTCGGAATTTTTGAAAATCAACTCTCCAACATCAGTTGTCGAAAATCTTTTTGTATTTTCAAAATTTTTATGCTAAAACACATTGAAAACCTTTTTGGATTTTTGATATTAATGAAATGCAGTAAAGAAATATTTACAAACAATATTTTTGTGAGTTTGTGTAAGAGGATCATATCAGTTTAAGAGACAAATCACTAACACTGTTAAGCTTTAAACATTTTAAGTTCTAAACGATTCACGTAGATTGTCAGTATACTGATCCACTTAAATTTTCACACAAAGTTCAACTGTTTCGAGATACGAGATTAATGTTTTAAGAGACTTCAACTTATTCGCGTGTCCCACCTCAGAATATACTCTCGTATCCAGATCCCAATATTCAGTCTTACAGGTGAGTATACCTAGATGATATATGTAAAGGGTTAAATGCGAGACCATGAGAGCTCAGGCTATTGCTTCCGCAAAATCAGAGAGATGATGGTTCGACTTTCGGTGGGTTCCCTTTAGAGAATCTTTTCTTCAACAGCACATGATTAGCATTTTTCAATGTTTCATCATTTTTTATGCTGAGGGTGGTGCTTTTATTTCAAGCAAGCGAAAAATATTATACGGGGACTAGGCAATTCCTTCCGCAAAATCAGAAGTCCTGGGATAATACCCCAGATATCACTAAGCATAAAGACCTAGTATCTCAGAAAGAGGGGTCTTTCAAACAAGATTTCAGGGGTTACCTATATATCTGAGAGAGGTTCCCCACGAAATAAGCAAGTTTGATAATTAGGTTTATATCTCGAACATAATCTACTAAGCGTGTAAAAACCTACTGGCATATCATCAGTGAGACTGTTTATCACATTTTGACTTTCCAATTCTTTAGCATGCTGTGATTGTCCACTGGTGTACTATCATTTCCTCTTTTTCACAACAAAACTCATTTTCATTTTTTCAATGTTTTTGACCTTTTAGATTTTATCATGTTTTGGCTTTTCAAAATTTTTGAAATTTCTAAAATTTTTACTCCCCCTAAAATCAAAAATATGTTTCAATTTTGGATTTTCAGGGAAAATTTAAAAACAAACTGTATAACCAGTTTGACCTTTACTTGTACAGTTTAAATGACAACATGATGAGAATTGCTTCAATTCGCCATCCACTTGGCATAAACAATCAGAACTCCCCTTTACAACAAACTATTTTCCCATTAAGATTTCAAAACACTTAAGTTTGTTTTAATCAAAATGGTTTTTTCGGAAAATAAGTTTTGTTGAATTCACAAACCACTTGTAGGTTAGGGGTTTCATCACATTGTTTTACAATCACGTGTATGAAAGTTAAATCAAGTTCAACTTAATGACCTTGATTAACCACTTGTAGGTGAAAACCTCTTTTCAACCACTTGTAGGTACATACACTTGTATGAACTCATCAATCAATACCACTTGTAAGTTGAAATATAACAATTTTAAGAAAACTACCACATGTAGGTCGAAATATCATTTAACAACCACCATTCACAAATGTGATATTTCTCAAGAAAAATGCCGATACCTGCTCCACGATTACCAACCTGAGAGATCCGGCAAGTCAGGATGTTTACTTATGAAATTCAGACACCCAAGCCTGACTGTCTTTGGGTGTGACCTTTTCAGTTTCACTTGGGGTTTGAACATTTCTTTTTTCTTCATAAAAATCGTTCACCCCTTTGGCCTTCCCCTCGACCAATTTCCCAAAAATATGTTTCACTTTTCCATTAAAAGCCTTTTCGACATCAAATTCTTTCTTTTCAGAATAGAATTAATTCGAGATTTCCACTTTACCAACTTTTGATTTTAAGTTTTCAGCCCGCAATGGTGGAAAGTTGACATCATCCATTGGCGGAACTGAATTTTCACTTTTAAACTCAACTTGTGGCTCCTCTGACTTTGACAAATCAGATTCATCGCCAGATTTCACAGCTGATTTCTTAACAACCCACTTTTGGTTGTCAAGATTTACTCTTCTTTTGTAAAATCTTTTTGAACATTCACCAACTTCATATGCTGAATTTTTAAACACTTTGAATTTTTCAGTTGGTGGTTCAATTTTATCAACAACTTTTTCTTTAAGTTTAGAAACAACTTCCTGTTTTGTGTTGGTTGCCTTTGGACAATTCCAAGAGATGTGACCAACTTCTTGACATCGGTAACAGGTTCTTGTCTCTTTTCTCTGATTAGCTCCATTCTTCATTTTCTCTTGCTTCTTTGCAAGAAATTCTTTGTTCGATTGCTTCCAGAATGAGCTCTTTTCTTCTTCCTCTGAACTTGCTCCTGAAACAAATACAGTTTTTGGTTTATAAGTTTTCTCATTTTTATGATTTTTCGGTGGAATAAAACCCAATCCTTTCTTTTTGAAATTACCGTTATGGTTTGGTTTCTTTCGATAACATGAACCAGAACTGTAACCCTTTTTCTTGTTTAACCTTTGTTGAAATCTTGAGGTGTATTGTTTAGGTTTTTCAGTAAGATTTACATTTTTTATTTCAGAAATATTAATTTCTGTTAATTTGAAAACCTTTTTGATCATTTTAGTTTTCACACCTCTTATTGGAAATTCTTCATCAGAATATAATTTGTCTGAATCACTCAAAGTATATGCCACTTTGATTGGTTCGTCATTCAAATTAGATTTTGATAACAGAAATTCTTTATTGTAAACCCTTTTGACCGACGATTTTGGACTGTCAACTGATGAACTCGAACTCTTAGATTCGGACTTTGACTCTGACTCCTCATCTTTATCCAACACCTGATCGACCACTTTCTTTATTAACTCAGACTCATGATCAGTGTCAGACGATGTGAATGTGACGTCAATGTTATCTGGCAACTCATCAGTTGTTTCAGACTTTAACTTTATATTGACAGCCTTTTTGACTTGTTCCTCATTTGGTTTTCTGGGAGAATAACCTTCCCAAATCGGAGGCGGACACTTGTTATAATTTGCACTTTGTTTCTTACCAGTATCCTTCTCTTCAGACTTCTTGTCCTGAAAGGCTTCAAAACCTGCAACAGTTGAATAAATTCTGTCAATCAAATAATCAGAACTTGAATAACTCTGTAACAATCGTCTGATTCTTTCATTTTCTATCTTTTCTGTCTCCAATTCCTGCTTCAACTTCGCACATTCTTCAATATAGTGATTGATAGCCTTCTGCTTTGACATCGTCACTGCATTCATCATCGTTAATGCATCTTCTCTTTCAGAATTTGTCTTTTGCAGACTATTCACTGTTCTATTCAACACATCATATGATTCTTTCACGTACTTGACATCGAACAACAATTTTTCTTTCAACTTGTCAAGCTCACTAAACTTCTCATCTTTTTCTTCACACTGTTTGCAAGGTTCTAAACATTTTAAACAAGGTTTTGTGACCTCAACAATCTTTTCAACTTCGATAATCTTTTCTACTTCGACTATCTTCTCAGCTTCAACGATCTTCTCAGCAACTTTAACTTTTTCATTCATTTCAGACTTATCTTCTTGAGCAACATTCTCACATTTTACCTTTTTCTGATTCTTTGCTGCACGCTTCTCCTTTAGTTTCTCCAATCTATCTGCAAAATAAAATTTAAAACTTTCAGGAGATAATTGAGTTTTTCCAATGTTTATTTGCATTTCTTCTTCATCATCACTGTTATCAGTTGATGATTGATCAAAGACTTGTGTCTTTTCTGAGCTTTCTTCTGAAGAGACAAACTCTTTATCTTGACTTTTCTCATCATTGAAAATCACATCCATCCACTCTTTCATCAAATATGGTTCTTGAACTATTTGTGCAATGAAAGCTCCAAGCCTCGACTCAGCCGGAATGTATTTGTCCCAGCTAAAACCTTCTGCCATTTTTTCATCATCTTGATTAACCAGATAGGCTTTCTTCTTCTTTCCATCTTCAATAGCATTTGATGATGATGGTTGTTGACCAACTTGTTGATATATGGCTTTCCGATAGTAATCATTATTCCCAAACGGATTCTGTGCTCCACCTGCTTCACGGTTGGTACATTCCCTCTTGAAATGTCCTTTTTCCCTGCATCGAAAACAAGTAACTTTAGATTTATCAAAACCCAAAGTAGAAACATTAGCATCACAGAAATCATCTATTCCTGTAATCATCTTAAATTTCTCAGCTCTCCTTAACACACTCGCTAAACACCACTTAATATCCATAAGCTCCATTTCCTCAGCATCAATCTGATCGTAATCTTCTTTTATTAGCATAGGATTTTCGATTCTACCTGCAACCAAACCCTCATATGATTCTAACACTGTAGCTAGTAATGCCATATGACCTTTAGCAACTTCTTCAGAGAAATTTTGACCATTCTGAAGATGCAACGCAATGTTGCAGTGTAATACATAACCATTACTGCTGTTTGAGCTTTGGAACTGATGATTTGGAGTCGAAACATTCGGGTTAACACTTGAGTATGAAGAAAAACCACTGTTACTGCTTGAACTTTAATTAACTGATCCGGATGAATTTTCTGCGCTGAAAGTAGTTTGGACCTTTGGACTTGCTTCAACATCCTGAACACTCCCTTTGTAATACATTTTGAGGTCTTGTTGACCACTTGGATTGTTCATTCTAGCAATCTTTTGCTGTTCAAGGTCTTGTCCTTCAATTTTTTCAATAAACTGAGAAATTGTCAATTCGTCATATTCTCCAGTGTTCTTTAAGATCATCAGATTTGTACCCCATTCTTTCTGAGGTAAAGCATCAGCTAATTTGTCAACCCATTCTTCTCGATCTTTGTTGATATCCAAAAGAGACATTGATCTCACTAAATAACAATATCTTTCGATCAGTTTCTTTGAAGTTTCACCCGGCAAACTCGTAAACAAATCAAATTCTTTCTTTAACAATGATTTCTTACTCCTGATCATCTTCTCACTTCCCTCAAACTTAATTCGAAGTGCTTCCCAAATCGAACGTGAAGTATTATCATGTTGAAGTAAAATGAAGATGTCTTCTTTCACAGCTTGCTGGAGTAGACTAATCATCATCTTTTCTGCTTTGTACATGTCTCGTTCTTTGTCTGACAACTTAGAAATAGTTTTAATAACACCCACATCTGTACGGGGTTTAACATACTTCTTCTCAATACATTCCCAAGACCTCAAATGATTTGCTTGAACCCAATTTTCAAATCTATCTTTCCAACCATAATATTCCTCAATGCCCATTAACTTTGGAGGTTTTTGCAAAGTTCCTGTTTCATTTTCCATGTTCACGCTCTGAGCAATGGTAACAGGAGTACTCGGGGCAGTAGCAAACGCGTTATAAAACTCTTCTTCCATGTTTCGGTTTCAAAATTTTCACAATCTTAGCTTTCAAACGAAATGACACAATTCACACGAAATGAATTTGATGCGGAATGGACCTCTTCACACGAAATGAACTCTTCACACGAAATGGATCTTTCAAGCGAAATGGACCCTCTTCAAACGAAATGACTTGCTGGACAATTTCGTACGAAATGACTTCGAACGAAATAGAAATTTTCACACGAAATGGATGATTTCGTGCGAAATGAGCCTAATCTCAAGCGAAATGATGATTTCATGCGAAATGGAAGGTCTTTTCATGCGAAACGCCAATTTCAAACGAAATGGAGGCTCAATCCGTGCGAAATGCTGCTGACGTCATCGTATCGGTCTGATTTTTGTCAAATTGAACAGTTTCTAGGTTGATTTTAAGTCTGATTCTTTCAAGGCTTTATTAAAACAGTATTTCGCTTATAATATGTGAAAATTAGGCCATTTTAACCAAGATTTCACGGTTAATTTTGAAAAGAAGGTGTAGAAGTTAGAATTTTGATGAAATTAAGCTGAATTCGGTAAGATCTCCTCCTCCTGAGCTCTGATACCACTTGTAGGATCGTTTGCACGACCAAAACGAGTCATTCAGAAGAGTTCTTGTCAATACGAGAGGCGGAAACTAACGTATCGACTTAGAAACAGCTTGATATACACTCTAATTGTCTTTTTGATTGATATAACAGCGTTTTACAGCGAGTAGACACTTCGGCAGCACTTCGGCACCGGAATCAGAAAGTTACAAATGAAATGAACAGGACCACTATATATAGGCAACTTATTTCGTACGAAATGTGTAAGACTCGTTTCGTGCGAAATGGACAATGTCCATTTCGTGCAAAATGGTCTTGTTCCATTTCATGCGAAATGGTCACAGTCACACGTTTCTCGTATTTCGTGCCCTGATCTTTCTAATCTAATACAAGACTCGATACACGACGAAGTCGACAGACATATGCACCAACACACTGCACCGCTTTTCTCCTCCTTTGCCTATAAATACCCCACTTGTCACATCAACAACAGTTGATGTGACTGCTCTCTCTCGACCAGACGCCTTCTCGCCTTTTTCTCTCGAGTTCTCGCAATCCTTGTAAGTTTCTACCTCAAATCTTGTACTTCCTTAATCTACACGCACTCCTACACCTTTCTATCTTTTAAATCTTAACTTTTAACCGTGAAATCGTCGAGATTTAAGGTGTTCTAGGATGCGTCATCATGTGTTCTTGAAGAACTTCATGTTTTGGCCTCAATCCACCAAGAACAACTTAGATCTAACCGATTTCCACATAAACTAACAAAGATCTTCCATAGATCTAAACATATTCACAATGAAAAGAAGTGAAAGATGGTTTTCCAACTTTCTTTCAACTCTTTTACACTCAATGCACTCAAAACCGATAGAATCGGAACTTGTGCCGGCTTACTACTCATTATTATGGTTGTGTTGGTTCAAGATCCGTATCCTATCCACGAGATTATCGATTCCGGGTTAACCAAGAACAATCATCCTGAACCGGTGGACTGACCGAACTTGGGTGGTTCCTGTTCGATCGGGTCACTAGAGCGTAGGATGGAGTTCTGTTGGTTAGCACGATATCAACACATCTCGATAAAACGACAAACTATCACAACAACCAAGTGTAAGACGAACAGGTCAACCAGGACGGAGTGCCGTCCGAACGGACTGCTGTCTGAACGGACAGCCAAACCGCACGACTGGCCACCCGTACGACTTGCACCTTGGACCCACACTTAACCATTTTTGCCAACATTTGAAGTCTGAATGTTGAACGACTTGCTGTCCGATCGGACTACCATCCGATCGACCTGCCAATCGAATCATGAGACGTTTAAACTTCAACACTTAAACAATTTTCAACATGTTCAATGCACAAAGGATGCCACCCGATCGAACAACCGTCCGATCGAGTGACACCCTGCTATGAACTTGTTCTCACTGAAGTGCCCAACCGAACGGGTTGCCGTCCGATCGACCGACCTGAAAGGTAGAGGTACTTCAATGTTTTCAAAATGCTACAACGAAAACTTCAAAAGTCAAGCCATCATACACAAACACATCCTTCCCAAAGGAAGAAACAATCCACTCGAACAGTCATCCGACCGGACGACCGTCCGAACGGACAACCACTCGCACGACTGGCTGTCCGATCGAACTACCATCCGAAGGGACTGCTGTCCGAACCACTTGTACTTTGCACCGTTTTACACGTCACTTATCAATATGCTATCAATCTATTTAGGCTAACCCTACTCTCTAGCGCTCCCTTCAATCCATCAACCGCTGTGAGTATACTTGAACCCTTTTTGCTTTTGCACTTTTGGGTGTAACATACGTTGCTATCAAATCAAATCACATCAAATGCTTAAACTATTTATCACTTGCGAATGACCAATGTGCATAGTTATACGTGATGCTAGTTACATATGTGCTAGGACTTATACTCGCGACGTCCCACCATGACTAGTATAGTACTATTGCGCCCGACGGGGTCTAGTTTAGCAATCGCGATCGAAGCTCGAGGACTTAGCTGGTAGTATCAGTTTTGTGAGTATATATGTCGTGTATTACGTTTATGTATGTGGATATTCGCAGCTTTTATCTATTACACTATTACATATCTAACCTGTATACTCGCCAATACTTTTGTATTGACATTATTTTAACGTATGTTGCAGGTTTAGTCGCAGACTACATCAAATCAAGCTAGGAAGTCTAGAAACACACCTAAAATCTAGGTTGTCGGATTTGAATTGTTTGAGAAAACAGGAAATTCGTGACAGCTTATATGATTGTAATTGTTTATTAGTATGGGATAATGAACGCATTAAATACTGTCGCAATATAGTTGTTATGGATTCTCTTGAGCAATCTGATTCGCTTAGTGCCGCGCCCCGATGATTCCGCCATCGGTTGGGGTGTGACAAAACTATTATTGTTACTGTCAACTGATATTGACATGCTTCTAATTCGGAATTCGGATTGTGATTAAATTTCAAAATCAGAGAAGATGAAAGCGTGATGAAATATGAAGAGGGAAATGAGAAGAAAAGCCTTATATAAGAAATATGATTGACATGAGTTTCTGAGTGACATGCATTAATTGCTAATTACTTATTCCCATGCATTTTTGAATTTAAATTTCCTGGTAATTAGCCTCAAAACATCTACTGATCTAAAAGCATTACGGAAGATAACAACAACTGCTGCTGCTAGGTATACGTTTGCCAAAGGAACCATCTGCTACTTTCTTGTAGATGGGCAGTGGTTTGCCCTTTAGAATGTGGGCCAGACCTTTAACATTTGAATACACAAGGCAGTGCTTTGAAATTAAATTAAATGTATTTTAAAGTGATTTATATATTAGACTTTATGATGTAATAATGACATAAGAAAAGCATTGTTGGACAGCCCCTCCTGTTGACACATCAGTTTTTCTTATGTCATTGGGATTTCTCCTTTTATAGAAAGTATAGATAGATATTATCTATACTATATTATAATGCATGAGTTATGGGTATTTTAAGATACCCAAAAAATAAGAATTCCCCCCCCCCCCCCCCTTTATTTATAGAAAGACCCCTAAAATGAGGGTAGTTTAGTCTTTTAAACACTATTTATTTTTTAGCCCCTAAACTTATTACACTTAAATCTCTGAGGTTTTAACAAAATTATAGATAATTAGTTACAATTCACCCCTCCACAACAAACTTATAAATTTTTTACGTATTCTTGACATATCTTATAAACTATACTGTTTAAAAAAATTCCAAAGATAGCATGACGACCTACACATTTTTGTCGACGTTTCGATAGTTGTCTTGTTCAATATCGACGCATGGATTAAAAGGTACAAGTCGATAATGCTTTAATGTACAAGTGATTAAAGAAGAATATAACAACTAATCTATACTATATAATCATTTAATTTATGAGTTAAATAATAGGTTCTATAACCTTTTCATTCTAAAATTTTTAAAACTAAAACTATTGTCAAATAATTGATTAAAGAATTTCTTTATACTTTAGTCAAATTTTAATAAAACTTTCTAATTGTAAGGAATTAGTCAAACGTGAAATGTCAACAGAAACTAACAAAAATTCAATTTAAAAGATTATTCAAATTTCAAAATAAACTAACAATATTATACATCTCCATGACCTACTCCTTTTTCTCTCACTCATAGTTAGGGGCTGTTTGGTAGCCTCTGAATGGTAATTAAGAGGCTACCTCTTAATAGAACCATTAAGAATTTTACCAATGAAAAGATAGAAGAATGTGATATGTGATGATTTACCATTCAGATGTTACCTCTTAACCATTCAGACTTGAGGTTACCTCTTATTCATTCAGATGTTTTAAACCATTAAG
The DNA here is from genome assembly GCA_030545235.1 of Helianthus tuberosus. Classification (NCBI taxonomy): domain Eukaryota; kingdom Viridiplantae; phylum Streptophyta; class Magnoliopsida; order Asterales; family Asteraceae; genus Helianthus; species Helianthus tuberosus. Next base: position 78,195,353 of record CM060408.1, read on the forward strand.
AGGTAACATCTGAATGGTCATTAAGAGGCTATCAAACAGCCCCTTAGTTAGTTAGTTACACAAAGACAATATAAAGAAAGAGAGAGAGAGCGTGGATGAGAGAAGCACAATTTCCTTATCCGTGTGTTACTGTATTGCATCAATGGTTTCTTAAAACACAGCAAGGTTAAATGCTAAATTTATTAGTTACTAGACATGTGTAATGCTTATTACGTCTATCTAATCACAATGATGCTACAATAAATATTATACGAATAAGAAAACTACCAGAAATGAGTGTCGCAATGCAAAGTGTTGCCCCGACGCATCGCGCGGGCACCGTACTAGTATACTAATATATATCATAACTAGGTTATAAGTACGTAGGAGTAAGATCAAATAAAAAGTTTATTTTGCCTAAGTAGTATGATAATGAATCTTAACCATTCATTTTTCAAATCAATGGTTAAGATGAAAGTGTAGGAGAAAGGAGGAGTGAAAGGGTATCTTGGGAAAATCATATTTATGGACTTTCTTTCTCCACATGCAAGGCACATGCATATTTCACCCCCATTTTTTAAACATTCATAACTTTTTTATACGACATTATTTTTTCATAAAAATTTCACTGTAAAATCGAACGTCTTTTTATCTTTAATTTGAGTACCATATTGCTATATAATATATGAAGACTAAAAAAACACACTAAAATGTGTTGTATTTCTATGTTGTATAACATTTTTGTGCTGGATTTTTGTACTATATTTTTGTGCTGAATTTTTTTGTCTTGAATTTTTTTTCTCAATTTTTTGTGTTGCATTTTTTGTACTACATTTTTTCGCTGAATTTTTTCGTGCTATATTTTTTTGTACTAGATTTTTTTGTGCTATATTTTTTTTTTTTTTTGTCTAGATTTTTTGTGCTAGATTTTTTTGTACTAGATTATTTTTGTTGTATTTTTAAGAAAACAAAATGGGTGTCACATGTCATTTTCACTCCTATTTATAAGGATCAAAATGCCCTTCATTCCTACTTATTAGAAGTGTCACATGTCATCATCACAATCCTTCTTAGGCTACTTAGGCAAAATTCATTTTTTAGTGAATCATTCCTCTAAGTACGTATATATCATAACTAGGTTATAAGGACGTGTATTATGCGGATTGAATATATGATAGAAAGAATTTTAGGGTCATAGAATTATAACACGTGATGCAACTTATTAGAGTATGGGCCACCTAATTATTCAATAATGATAATTCAGTATTTCACCATTCGATATAAATATTTCTATTAAAGTGGCTCAACTTTTTTTTTTAAATATAACTTCATTAAAACAAACTTCCGACCCAAACGGGCAAAAGGCCAAACAAAACACCGTCCCTGACCCAAACGGGCAAAAGGCCAAACAAAACACCGTCCCCGACCCAAACGGGCAAAAGGCAAAATTACAACATATACATAGAAAATTTATACCACTCCTTCCAACTAATATATTTACATGAAGATCTATTTTTAACCCACCCAAAACCTCTCGACTTAATCTCTACCATAATATCTTGTGGATCTCGCCATGAACGTCGATCACCTTAGCGGCCCAGAATTGGACTTGACGTTGAAGGTAAAACAAGAAATCTTAAAGAAATATGATATGGGCGAATCTTAAAGTATTTATGTTACTTTTTTTATTTTATGTACCTTTTTATGTAGTTTTTTTCTTAATTTTATTTGTAGTTTAAAAAAAAAGTTATACTTAGTATTATGTTTTAGTTAAAATGAAATGTAAATAGTTTAAAAAATAAATAAATAACAAATGACACATGGCTGGCCATACCATGGCACGCCAACGCACACCCAGCCATGTGTCTTTTATTATTATTTTTTTTGTCAAAAGGTTATCATGTCGATAACCTGAAGTTTTCTACACTAAACTTTGAAATGCTTTTGAATTATCCATAATAGGTTAAATGTACATTGTATATATGATTTGTGGAATTTGAATATACTGCTAGGCTTTTATAATTTCAATAGTTGTACTAAGTACATAGATTCAAGTACTAAGACATGAAGTTCTAATTTACAAGATCTATATGATTACTTCATATCATTTACTATTTACACAGCAGATTGTGATTCAATTATGATAGCTATTAAAAGTGAACACCTTAGTTAGCTTACAAGGGGAAAGATTTGCTTTTAACAAAACTGTTATGTACTCTTGTAAGAGTGTTGATGATTTCCGTTTTAACTTACTCTTTTCAACTTTGAGTGTGAGTTAGGAAGAATCCTTAGATTTTTTTTTTAACAAATTAAGTACCTTTTTGGATTTGTAGTTTCATAGCGTATTGTAATGTTGAAGAAGAAGTTGAAAAGGTTTGGAATGAATTGAGTAATTTTTAGGATTTATAGTTTCAGAAGGTAATATAATGTTGAAGAAGAAGCTAACGTTGACTTCGTGTCACTACCATTGTTGTTGATTTTCTAGCCCAAATTTCTACTGTGTTTTTTTTAATTCTAGAATATACGACATTTTTTTGTAGATCTCATAAAGTTTACTTAACTGGACGACTAATTTTGGAGATCCAATTGTAATTTAAAACCATAGCTGGTGGTTTTTAGTTACTCTCCATTTTAAGATGCCTAAGACAACTCTTGGTGCGTAGGGTACAAGTGCCATAGTTTCGATTAGTTGGAAAAAAAAAAAAGCTTTACTCGAATCAACAAATGTAAGCAAAGAAGCTTGAATTGGGGTCGAACGAATGTTCACGAAAATAAATGAACGAACACAAGGTGTGTTCATGTTCGTTCATTTAGTTAAATGAACAAAATTTTTTGTTAGTGTTCGTTCGTTTGTTAATAAACGAACATAAACGAACTTCCCGTCGAGCAAAGTGCACGAACAGTTCATGAACGTTCGGTTCGTTTACAGGCTTACCAATTCATGAGTAAACCTAATAAACTGGGAAAAACCCCTTGTGGGAATCGAACCCAAGACCTAATGGTCACTAAGCCTTATCTCACCCCCAAGATGTCACTAGGCTACGATGTCTTGGGCTTTGCGAGGTACATGTGAAGTGTGATTAGAGATGTAAACGGGAGGGGTTTGGGACGGGTATTGATAGTCCTAGTTCAATACCTGGCTGTGAACTGTGTCCCATATCCTTCAAGTATATGTCGGGTAATTACCGTCGGATATCAAATATACCCATTATTCATTTAGAAAATACATGTTGGGATTTCAAATTGCATTTTTTTTCTTACCATTCTAAATATTATATAATTTTATGTTCTTAACAACTACTTTGAAATATCTTACATATGAATAATTTCATACATAACAATATCACTATAAAAAGTTTGAAATATCTTACATGTGTGAAATGATGATATAAATTTTTAGAAACAAGTTAATATTTCATATCGTAAAAATATAAATAATATAATCAAATATATATTCCAAAAAAAAAGTCATTTTCTACATAATGAAACTATTTTTTTTAATGGCCAACTAAATCACCGGATAAGCATCCTGGGATGCCCTCAATTTTTTTTTAATGACCAACTAAATCCCCTCCTCCATAACGGTCAGAGTCGGATGCATACCCGAGCTACCAAGCCACCAGTTCCGAGGAAAACCCGCCGCCCGAAAGCCCACCGCGGTAAAACCCGGTCCGGCTCGGTTTCGAGCTGGCGACCTCCAGAGAGGCCTAGTTCTAAACTTCATTGCCACCACCAACGTCCTTCAAAGTGATGCCAGTGAGAGTTGAACTTACACTATGTTCACGAGTCCATTTAAAGGGGGAGGGGAGGTGAGGGGAGGGGAAAGAAAATTTTCTCTCCTAATCTCTCCAATTTGGGAGGATGAATATATGGTCATATTTTCTTCACTTTTCCCTCATTTTCCCTCCCCTCCCCCTGTTAAATGAAACTCGGGAACATGGTTTTTCATATTTTCATCTCTTTTCTCTCCCCTCCCCCTGTTAAATGAGACTCGGGAACATAGTGTTAGGACCTCAAGAAGAAAAACCAAGTGACTACCCACTATAGACCAACTTGTCAGGACATATAATGAAACTATTAGAGTGAAAAGTTACTAACTAGCGTTAATGAAAAAAAATTATGGTCGTAGAATATAAGATGTGAACCGTGAACGTACCTAAAGAATTAACTTATGTCTTCTGTTTCTAGCGGCTTAACGGAGTTGTAACTCGCAGTTTACATTTGTAGCGGCTGAAGATAATTGATCAGTCAAACCGAATTGATTGAATTCAAATTATTGCATATCTAATATCCGGTCTAAAACCGAATTCTGATTGGTAGTTACAGATATGATCCAGTCGTCAAATTTTGTTCCGTCTTCGGTTTTATATATACCCCTAATGAGAATTGACCAATTTGTGATGATCAAATTATTACTATACTAGTATTAAGCCCCTGCGTTGCAGCGGCTGTCATAAAACTGTGTTAAATAGTAGCAATACTATACACATTGTCAGCGATCACCAACACCGGAAAAGCTCGTAAAACAAAATAAATAAAAACGGGAAAAAAATAACGCCGAGCGAAAAGCAGACGTAAAATCTTTGAATCACGCACGCTCGTTGCTGAGAATAAACCGAAATGTAAAACATAGAAAAAAATAACTAAGACCATCCTGGGCCCGCGTGTTGGACGAACTTGTCAAACGCAGAAAAATATATGTGACGCGACGGGCCAGTACAACGGGAAAAAAATATACGAAAAAATGTTGAACCCCACACGCATGTTGCGATGCGTTAAATCACAAAATTTAGAACGAAACGAAAAACTTGAGAAAGATGAAAAGTATGGTGGACCAAAATTGAAAATAAAAAAGAGTTGGGATTAAATTGCAAAAGATGAAAAACTTTGGGTTAAAAAAAAAAACAAAGGGTCTAAATTGCAAAATTGAAGTTATTTATTAATTTTAGATAAAGATAAGGATAAAAATAAGTGATGTTGGTTATTAATTAATGTTAATATTAAAAGAAATTTATTAATTTATTAAACAAATATAAATAAAATTTATGAGCTTGAAGGAGAGAATGTCATGTGTCATTATTTGAAATCTTTTATTATAAGTTAGATAGATTAGATATATTAAAAACAAAGTTTGAACTAAAGTAAGTTAGGATTTTGTATTTTTATCTTATAATATAAGCTTTTAACTCGGTTTTTTTTTTTTACTAAATTGGTTTTTCTCCTGTAAGTCTATAACTTGTGTTCAAAAGCTTTAAAAAAATAAATACGTAATTGTGTATGATTTTTTTGTCGACGTTTCGGTATATATTTAGTTGAGAATGGGGTTGTGTGTGAAATAGTCTTTTTTGGTATCATATACTATATCAAGTGCCAACGTTGTAAAAGTACCCGAACCGATACTAACCGAACAACATCAATACCTATATCGGTATTATTGAAACTTGTATCGATATTCGTTTCCATTAGTTCCAATCATCCAAAACACAAAATTGTTTTTTTGGTTACACGACTTTATTATTATTTTTGTAATATGACTTTATTTTTCGGGTTACATCAAATAACTTATGTGTAATGAAATTGCTGTAAACAAGCCTTTTTGTATCGTACAAGTTGTGTTCTTTATAATGTACTTTTTGTGTTGTAAACTATAATGATTGCTAGCACCATACAGTAACAAAACGAATCGGTCTGATCCACACCGAACAGTGTCGGCATCGTTATTGGTATTCATTTTTAGTTTTTTTATCAATATAAAATCAGGTTGATATCATTTGACATATCACGACTTTATTTTTCTTGATTTTGGATTTCGGTTGCGATAACGAGTTCCGGTATCGTAACTAAACGAAACGAATCGATAACCACTAAATCATATCACAACTTAAATTTTATTGATTTTGGATTTAAATGCCCGGATAGTCCCAGTGGTTTGCCCTTTTTTCACATTTAGTTCCTAACTTTCTAAAATTACAACTATAGTCCCCAAGTTTTCAATTTTCGTTCCCGGATAGTCCATATGCCTAACATCAGTTAGTTTTCTCAGTTAAGAGGATGTGAAATGACTAAAATACTCTTTCCTTAAAAAGGGCAAACCACGGGGACTATCCGGGTATTTAATAAATAAAAAATCTAATTAATAAAAAAATTATTTAATAAACTACATATTTTAAGTGGGGCCCAACCCATCTTCATCTCCACACCACCACCCACTTCTTCTTCATCCTCTTTCACTCAGACCCACACCTGCAAACATACTTCATTCAAACTCTCTGATCCACTTCTCGATCTACCACTACCAAATGCGAACGTCACCCAAACTCACATATTTGTCTCCCACCTTCACCCCGATCTTCTTATCTGACTCATAAAAAAGGTCCATGAATCTTCAGCAAACCTAAACCTCTTAAACGATGCCTCCAATTTTCGAGCATGTACCCCCTGGCACCACCATCTCCTATAACAAAAGCTTGAATTTGATTGAACTCGAACTAGAAGGCATGTTAAATCTAAAGTTGACTGATGTAACCTAGAAATCGATTGTAGATGCACATCAGGCATGTTTAACTCTTCAATTATCTTATTTAGATCCATTTTTTATAAAATTTCTCATGAAAAAGGTTAAAGTTGAAAAACCCTTTGCCAACGATGTTCTGTAATTAACGGTTGTTGACTTGCTCCAATTACAATTAAAAAAATAAGAGTTAAATGTCATTTTAGTCCCTGTGGTTTTGATCATTTTGAGAGTTTAGTCCAAAGGTTTGAAACGTTGTCATTTTAGTCCAAATAGTTTCAAGCGTTGCCATTTTAGTCCACTGGGTTAACTCCGTCCATTTTTTATGCTAGCTAGAAGGGTAATTCGATCATTTTATTTTATATGGTCAAATCGTCCTTCTAGTTAACAAAATTACATATAAAATGACCGAAATGTCCTTCTAGTTAACACTTAACAGAATAAAGTATGAAGTTAACCTAAGGCTATGCGGTATGGGGGACGTCCCCGATTCGTCCTGGTCCGGCGCCGGAGCGCACACCGTGCCGCCCCCTCCCGTCGTCGTCATGAACGACGAGTGTAAGACGTTGAGGACGGGCCACTAAAGGACAAAAGAGTGTGGGGACCGAGGTATATATGACCGTTTGAATAAAAAAAAATTAAATTCAATTAACCTGATTAGATGGAATTGAAGAAGAAGATGAGCCCTGTCCTTTGAAATTTACTGGAAGATGAAGAAGTGTTGAACTTTTTCATGAATCCTTTCATTTTATCCTTCGTGTCGTCCACTTTATCGATACCCGGATGGAAAAGCAGCTGAATTTGTGAAATTGGTGAACAGAATGGGGTGAATTTGATCGGAAAGTGGTGAATTGAAAGGGGATTTTGGTGGATTTGAAAGGGGATGATGGCGACCATATCCAACTTTGTCTTGTGGCTTACGTTAAATAATTAAATACAGAATATATATTAATTATTAAAAAATATTGCATCAAATGAGTTATTAAGGCTACTAGTTATTAAGTTTATGTTTTTTTAGTTTATGTTTTTTTAAGTTTATAATTTTTTTAAGTTTATGCAATGTTTTTTAATATTAATGAAAATATTTTATTAATTTATTTGTTAAAAGTTAAAAAAAATGGAAGATTAAAAAAATAAAAAAGAATAAATTACAAGTTTTGTCCTTTATGTTTGTCCCAAATTTCAGGCGTTGTCCTTTACCTTTAAAATTGATGAGTTTTGTCCTTAATGTTTCCAAATCCTGCACGTTTTGTCCTTTAGGCCAAACACAGTTAATTTTTTTTGTTAAAACTGATCATGTGCAAGGCACATGAGGGCATTTTTGTAATTTCATTTTTTAGAGAAATTTATGTAATTAACTTAAAATAAATACCCACCACCACCATCTTCTGCAGACCCACCACCACCATCGATTACCAGACTACCACCACCATTGTCTCCACCATCCCCACCCCCACCCCCACCCCTACCCCCACCGGAACCCTAACCCCAACCCCAACCTGCAACAATCCAAATTAGCAACCAACACCATTAAACCCACCACCCCCACTGGAACCCTAACCCCAAGAACCTGCAAACCACCATTGTGATAGTCGATCGACTGTGGTAAGGTCTCTGATTGACGGAAGAGCACACCGTCACCATACACACCGCCACTGCATTCTCTCTGTCTCTAAATTCCCACTCTCTCTTCTCTCCCCCTCTCTCTCACCTGCCGCCACCTCCCACCACCACCATAACCACCATTACCATCCACCCACTGCCTCCCCTGCACCGGTCTTCACCACCACCCTCCACCTCCACCACCAAATAAAGAACAACCGTCGACACCACTACAACCCTTAAAACCCACAAAATCAAAAACCCCCAAAATCCACAAAATCAAAAACCTTAAAACCCACAAAATCAAAAACCCCCAAAATCCCTAAAACCCTATCTTTTGAAGATGTAAACGGTGATGGTGGATCATCGCAGGTGGGGAGGTGGTGATTGATGATGATGGTTTCGATGATAAAGGAACCAATGGTGAAGAACGATGACGACGATGCTTAATTCCGTTGATGATGGTGGTTTCCGAGATAACGGTAGGCGTTTCACGGCGGCGCTAGGATTTTTGGGGAGGACTCGATGATGATGGTGGTGGTGGTGGTTGAGCACAGTAGTTCCGGTGGCGATGACGTGTAACGGTGGAAAGTTTCAGGTTCATTAGATGGTGGCCAGTGGTGGAATCGAAACCCTTTGGTGACGATAATGGTGGTGGTGGTGGGTGTTTGATTCAGTTCTGGGTGATGGCGGATTGAGTTTAGAGAGAGAGAGAGATGAATTGCAGAGAGAGAGAGAGTTGGGGAAGATTATGATTAATGATTTCATATATATATATATAAATAATAGTAATAATAATAATATTTTTTAATATTAATATTAAATATATAGATAAAAAGACAAAAATACCCTTGGATGATCAGTTTTAACCAAAAAATCTAACTGGGTTTGGCCTAAAGGACATAACGTGCAGGATTTGGAAACATTAAGAACAAAACTCATAAATTTTAAAGGTAAAGGACAGGGCCTGAAATTTGGGATAAACATAAAGGACAAAACTTGTAATTTACTCAATAAAAAATATAAAAGTGGTGGAGTAGACCATCCTCCCATTTCCACTAGTTTTGTGGGATGGATCATCCTTAAGAGGACTATGATGTGACGTCTACGTGGCGGATCATCCTCCAAAGAAGGATGGACACCATACCCTCTAGCCTAAAAGACTATAGTCTAACACATGAACTAAAATCATATTTAAGGGTGGAGGGTATAGTCAAACAACTTAGGGTGTTTGAGTGAAATCCTACCCAATAGTATTATGCCATGTCAACTCCCCATTTTACACTCAATCACTAGGTATAGTTAAACACCCCTCAATTAAAAAAAAAAAACATGATTGGTTTCTCCTCTTGTAACACCCCGTGTTTTCACAAGTCAAAGTCAAACCAAGGTCAAAGTCAACGACCGATTTCGCGCGACTTGACTTGTAGAAGTTTGTTTATTTATTCGTATTATGTGGAGTAAGTGTTGTTAAATAATCGATGGGTGTTAATCGTTAATCAATCGACTCACGATTGTGAATTATAGGAAGTAACAATGCGATAAAGTTAAACAACTGATAATCAAGCTATGCTAATCGAATCGACTTCAAATCGCAACTCGAGCTACGAACTTTTGCTTGTCATTATACGTGTGTGTGTGCCTTACGTGTTACCTGTGCATGTTTATTTATGATTGTGTTGTGATAATCAAGCGAACTCAATCGAAACTCGAAATCTAACTCGAAAGGTGATCGAACTCGAATCGTGAACGAACTATGATAAAAGGTGGAAAATAGATTATGCGAGATATGAAGTAGTTGGGACTGAAAGTAATTTGACTAGGAAACCCTATCGTATCGTACCGCTCGCAATGGAAATCGAAATATCAAAACTTGGCGCGCGAAATACTCGAAAAGTGCGACTGATCGATCAGGCTCCCAGCCGATCGAACAGCCAGCCGAACGGACTGCTGTCCGATCGGACAGGCTGTCCGATCGGCCAGCACTTTCCCCTTTTGTCTCCCTATAAATACCCCAGTCATTGGCATTCTTTCCACTTTTGGAAACTTCTGTTCGACCAGCACGCTCAGCTCACCTTTTCGCATATTTCCCTTCGATTCCGGTAAGTTTTGTCCTAATTCTTGTACTTTCGTGATCTATACACACTCCTACACCTTTCTATCTTTCAAATCTTAACTTTTAACCGTGAAATCATCAAGATTCACGTGTTCTAGGATGATGTCATCATGAGTTCTTGAAGAACTTCATGTTTTGGCCTCATTCCACCAAGAATAACTTGGATCTAACCGATTTCCACATAAACAAACAAAGATCTGTGGTAGATCTAAACATATACACGGTAAAAAGGATTGAAGGATGGATTTTCCAACTTTCCTTCAACTCTTTTCACTCGATAACTTCAAAACCTGTAGAAACGGACCCTAAGCCGGTTTACAAATCACTTCGGTGGTTGTATGGCTCAAGATCCGGATTCTATCCACGAGGTTAACCGATTTCGGGTTGAATGTTAAACTCCATTCCGAACCGTCCACAGACCGGATTTGGGTGATTCATGTCCGACCAAGGGAACCAAGTAAGGACGAGGGATCTATGGTTCTACTCGTTGTTAAAATACCTCAATAAAACGACAAACAAACCAGAATAGCCAAGTATTAGACGAATAGACTGATCAGGTCAGGAAGTTGACCGATCGGACTGCTGTCCGAACAGACAGCCAGCCGATCGGCTAGTCAGCCAATCGACCAGGCCAGCCGATCGGCTAGCACGTGGCCCACGCAATCAACTAACCTGTTTTGAAGGCTAGTATCGAACGAACAGGCGTTCGATCGCCGTTCGATCGAACTACTGTTCAATCGGATTACTCTTCGGATCATGAGATACTATGCTTCAATACTTAATCGAACTTTTCAACGTGTTCAATGCACTAGGAGTGCCACCCGATCGAACAGCCGTCCGATCAGGTGACACCCTGTTGTCCGATCGAACAGCAGTTGTGCTATTCGATCGATCAACTATCCAATTCACTGCATCATACTCTGCTATTCGTTAAAAATTGTTGACTTGCCAACCGATCGATCAGCAAGCCGTACTATTGCGTCACTTGTTGACCTGACCGATCGAACACTTGTCCGATCGAACACCTGTCCGATCCAAAGACTAAACATTGCAATACATTTAAATACCTAACCTATCGGGTTGCCGGCCGATCGAACAGCCGTCCGATCGCCCGACCTGAAAGGTAAAGGTACTTCAATGTTTTCAAATGCTACAACGAAAACTTCCAAAGTCAAACCATCATACACAAACACATTCATCATAGGAAGAAACAATCCACTCGAACAGCCATCTGATCGGCCTACCGACCGACCGACCGGACGACGAACCGAACGGTCAGTCGTCCGATCGAACTACTGTCCGATCGACCAGCTGTCCGACCCTCCGACACTTGTTTTCCGTTTTACGTTTCACTTATCGTTATACAATCTAATCTATTCAGGCTAACCGTACTTGCTAAGCGCTCCCTTCAATCCATTAATCGATGTGAGTATACTCGATCCCTTTTTGCTTTAAGCACTTTTGGGTGTTACATACGTTACGAATATTCAAACTACAACTATCACACTACTCAAACTATTTGAACGCTAACCGATAATGCATGTTATACGTGGCTTATGAATGCTTGTTTGTTATGTTTACAAATGGAATGCTGTCTACCTGGCTTAGCAACGATAGTACTATAGTTTGGACTCAGCACCCGTTCACACGGGGGTTGTTAAGGATCTTTTACTTGCATGGATTACAGTGGTAATCCTGTATTGCGAACTGCCTTGGGCAGTCAACCCGCAGTCATTGGTATCGATGGGTCTATGTCGATAACTAACGTGCTTCATTTCACTATGTGTACGTGCTGGTTATGCGTAAACGAATTCGAACTCTATATGCTATATCAAACTTGTATGCTCACCTTTACATTTTTATGTATTGACATTATTTTAATGTATGTGACAGGTGCTTAGGTTATTTCTATGCTTAGCTTGCTGGTGATGAAATTGAGGCTAGGGAAGGAGTCTAGAAACCAATAAACAATTTTACTCTTTTAAATCTGAGTTGTCGGAACATAATTAATTGCCTAGTTTTTATCTGTAATAATTTGTTTACTATTTGAGACATGGTATGGGACATGTTATTTAATTGCATGGTAATGATAATTGTTATGGAAACTTCTGGACAATCTGTTTCGCTCAGTGCCGCGCCCCGATGATTCCGCCATCGGTTGGGGTGTGACACCTCTCCTCTCAAACAAATCGGTGAACACTCACCGAAAATGGCAACCTCTCTCCAACTCAAACACCCAACTCCATCAAGTGGGGGTGGTCACGGATCGGTGACTCCACTCAAACACCCTTATACCCTCCACCCTAACTCAAAATAAAATATATCGACAGAAACAAAGGGGGTGTTTGAGATTCCTTTTAAAAGTGACTTCTGAAGCCCAGAAGGACTTTTGAGATGAAAAGGAATCCCAAACATCATTTGAGAAGTGCTTTTGATGTCAAAAGGAATCCCAAACACCATAAAAAAAGGACTTCTGGTGCTGATTATGCCTTCAAAAAGGAGTTTTTGAGAAGTAAAGATTTCTTACTTATTGATGTTGAGAAGGACTTCTTGAGAAGGAGAAGTTGAAAAGGAATCCCAAACACCCCCAAGCTATGATGGAATCAATCAAACCTAACATTGGGCGTTTTATTCGATGCCCATTGATTTTACAGAAATCACAAATCAAATGAATTTAGGGCTTCTTCAAAATACCCTCCTCTTCCCTCACTTCACTACCACTACTACTCCTCCCATCTCCCCTCAGTTCTTCTTCAAGAATCCTACTTTCACAGGTCTCTCTCTCTCTCTCTCTCTCTCTCTCTCTCTCTCTCTCTCTCTCTAGAGATCAGTTTCATCTTTAAAAAAAATCATACTTTGGAAGAAGAAACCCTTATGGGTTCATGTTAATTTGATCACAATTTTATTATTTGAAAATTGACTGTTTCTTTTTTTCAAGATTTGAGCTTCCAAGATCAAAACCCTTGTTTGGATGCATTGATGATCAAATATTTTTTTGGGTGTTTTGCAGGTGGAAAGAATTGGGTTTTGAGGGCTCAGAATTCTTGCAGTAAGAGTGAATCAATACAACTGGTTGCAGAATCAATGGATATAAAGAATGAGTTGAATAAGAATCTTTATGAACAGATAGAGCCTTATGCTACTGGGTTCTTGAAAGTTTCTGATGTTCATACTATTTACTGGGAGCAATCTGGGAATCCTTCTGGTCATGTTAGTGATCTTTTTTTTGATTTTTGGTTTTGGGTTTTTGATTTTGCATTTGAAAGTTTGATCTTTGGGTTATGTTTGGTTATTTGCATGGTTTTAGAGCAGAAAAGCAATAACAAATATCATTCTTAAAAGTCTATGGTGTTAATCGTGTCTGGTTGGTGGGTTGAATCGTTGAACATGAGCACAATACATGTTTATTCGTATCGAACACTTCAAAATTAAAAGTATCCAACTTGAAGGGTGTAACGGGTTGATGTGTTTTAAACGGGTTGTAATTAAATCGTAATCGTGTGTTGGAGGGTTGTAGCAAATGGGTCTAACGGGTTATGGATCGACCTGTTTGAATTAAATAGGTTAAACAGGTCAATTCGAACACGATCCGTTTATTAAACGAATTAGATATGACAACCCAAAACCTGATTATTTTCGTGGCGTGTTTTGGGTCGTATCATGAATTGCCACCCCTAATGATAACAATAACAACAATAATAAATCAATAAAATAATGATATACTTTTCTGGTTTGGTTTGATCAGATTCTGATTCAGTTTTTTGGAAATCCGGTTTTATTTAAATGCCATTTTCTAAGTCTTGGCGATCTGATTTCGTTGTTGCAAACTTGCAATATAATTCGTTTCATACAAGTTTGTTTATGACATTTTCATGGCTTGCAGCCAGTTGTATTTCTCCATGGGGGTCCAGGAGGTGGAACTTCACCGGGTAATAGAAGATTTTTTGATCCTCAGTTTTATCGAATTATTCTCTTTGATCAGGTTCATTATTAAACCCTCTGCTAAATAGTAACGGCTAACGATTTTGAAGTTATTTCACCATGTTATTATCGTTGTCCCAGAGAGGAGCCGGTAAGAGTACACCCCATGCTTGTTTGGAGGAGAATACAACATGGGATCTCATTAAAGATATCGAAAAACTAAGAGAACACCTTGAAATCCCTGAATGGCAGGTTTGATTTTTATTTATGTTGGGTGATATTGGATTGGTTTACTCGATAAAAAGGCTGATATGTAAAAAGAGATTAGTGAGATGCAACTGTGTACATAGAGCAACGCCTCGCATTCGTGAAAGCCTAGGGCTGCAAACGAACTGAACGTTCAGCGAACGGTTCGTGAACCGTTCGGCGGGAAGTTCGTTTGTGTTTGTTCGTTTAATAAATGGACGAACACGAACAAGAAATTTGTTCGTTTAGTTAAATGAATGAACATGAGAAGAGGCCGCGTTTGTTCATTTATGTTTGTTAACGTTCGGTAAAGTGTTCGTTTATGTACGTTTGTGTCCAAATATTTCCAAAAATTCCGACAAATAAAATATTTAATAAATATCAGTGTAGGGGATGGATCATGAGGAAACTAGTTTAAATGAGAAAACTAACTAAAAAAGCCTAAAAAACATACCAATTTTTTTTATAAAAAACGCTATTTTTTATGTATGAAAAAAAATTTCAAAAAAAAAAATAAAAAAAATTGTACTGCACATGTGCACGAATACGGAAAGCCTAAACCACTTAACCCACCCCCCACCGACACCCCCCAAAAACCTAAACCCTCCCACCCCCACCCCCCAAAAACCTAAATTCACCCTCCCACCAAAAGCCTAACTCCCCCCCCCCCTCACACCCGAAAACATAATCCTAATCCTAAACCTCCAAAAAACCTAACCCTAAAAGCTAAACTAGACTCAAAAGCTAATTTAAAGCATGTAATGCATATGTGTAGTACACATGTTTTTTTTTTTTGAAATTTTTTTATATATAAAAAATAGCGATTTTTTTATAAAAAAATGTAAAAAAAATTGGTATGTTTTTAGGCTTTTTTTTTTGGCTTTTTTTTTTTTGGCTTTTTTAGTTAGTTTTCTAGTTTTCTCATTTATATGTAGTTTTCTCATCATCCTCTCCCTATCAGTGTATTATAAAGTATTTTCAAGAATGCTTGTTTGTGTTCGTTTGTGTTCATGAACCATACTTTGTGTCCACTTGTGTTCATGAACGTTTGTTTGCATTCATTACCTTAAATTAACAAACAGAGAGTCAGAGACAAACGAGCACGAACACGTTCATCTCCTTAACTAACGAACACGAACATAAAATCTCGTTTAGTAAGTGTTCATGAAAACATATATTTCCTTAACAAACGGACACGAACAAGGTCTTTTTCGTGTTCGTTCGGTTCGTTTGCAGCGCTACGTGAAGCTCCCGCCTCACGCCTTGGTTTTTGGGACCAAAACGTCTTGAGCACCTCACACTTTTTAGACCCAAGATTTGAGCCATGTATGTAATAACAAAATTTAACACAAAAATTAAATGATTTTCAAAGTATTATAAAAGATAATGTCTTAATAAAAACTTTGGAGGATAATGAAAATAGATTAGAAAGTTAGGTTTAGGCGACCAATATTAATTAATCAGGTTAAATATAATAACTTAAATGTAAACATCTATGAAAGATTCTTAAACGTTGGGTTTACTTTTTATTTTTAAATCTTACGTAAATTTGTTCCAAAAACCGAAAAAACTGAACCAAACCATTGCTAAAACCGAAAAACCGGACGGTTCAAAAACTGAAAACTACGTGAAGTTTTTGCCTTGCCCTTGGTTTTTGGGGGCAAAACGTCTCGGAGCGCCTCACGTTTTTCGAAATTACGATTTGAGTCATGTATGTTTCTCACCTTCTTGGTTTTTTAGGTGTTCGGTGGCTCATGGGGAAGCACGCTTGCTCTTGCATATAGTCAGTCGCATCCTGATAAAGTCACCGGGATCGTCCTTAGAGGGATCTTCTTATTAAGGAAGAAAGAAATTGATTGGTTTTACGAAGGCGGCGCTGCTGCATTATACCCTGACGGTATGCTTCTCTCATCCTCTTTGACGATTAATAAACTAAAACTGACTCTTTCCTTTTAGTCGCTAATTGTTTTTTTTGAATTTTATTTCCTTATAAATGCAACAGCTTGGGAGCCGTTTAGAGATCTTATACCGGAAAATGAAAGAGATTGCTTTGTGAAGGCATATCACAAGAGATTGAATTCTGAAGACTTGAACACTCAAGTAATATTTTTTAGAAAACTAAAAATAAAATCTTTGTATTTTTTGTATACTGAAGCTTCTTTAATTGTTTTAACTTTTGTCTTATATATCGTATTTTTGTTAGTATGAGGCTGCTAGAGCATGGACGAAATGGGAAATGATGACCGCTCATTTGATACCAAATGAAGAGACTATTAAGAAAGGGGATAGTGATGAGTTCTCACTGGTATTTTACTTTCATGATTCTTATACACACACACATAATACATATAGGATTTGTCTAGTCTTTAAATTGCGCAAAAAACAATATAATATCGGTATTTTACTATGCAGGCTTTTGCTAGGATTGAGAACCATTACTTTACAAATAAGGGATTCTTTTCTACAGATTCTCATCTCTTGGATAATATCGATAAAATCAGGCATATCAATGCTGTAATTGTACAGGTATGGGCAAATGTTTAAAGGGAATCATATGTTAACTATTTAATATGTTTGTTTATGTTGGATATCCAGGGAAGATATGATTGTTGTTGCCCAATGATGTCAGCATGGGATCTGCATAAAGCTTGGCCAGAGGCAGATTTCAAGGTATCCACACTTCACCTCACCACCATATTTTGTTTTGATCGCTATAAAAAAAGTGGACCTTTTACCCGCTGACCCATGCCGTATTTTTGCTGTAAAACCAGGTGGTTCCAGATGCAGGGCATTCTGCTAATGAACCGGGCATAGCAGCAGAACTTGTAGCAGCAAATGAGAAGCTGAAGAACAACATTATTAGGAACAAGTGAATTTGTTAATGAACCGGTTACAAACGTCTTTTTTTTAGCTATCTTTGCTCCAGTTTTAGGATAAGACTTATTAGTGAACCGGTCACAAAGGTTTTTTTTTTTTTTTTCACTTTAGAGCTATCGATGCTCCAGTTTTAGGATAAGACTGAAACGACAAGAGCTTTCTGTTGCCATGGGTGTGATTTTGATACTTGATTACTTTAATAATGTTCCTTTACAAGAGTCACTGAGATAAGTGCATATAAAGCTACAAAATAGAACTCGGCAAATTCAATGCATGATTGCCAAAATAGAACTCGCATAAACATAAACCACCGCTGCCTTAAGCAATTTTCTTTGAGCAAGTCCTCGGCAAATGTGAGGTGTGAAAGTTTGGTTCTTTAGCAACGGTCACAGTCGGTTTTCCTCTTGATGTGGATCTTGTTGCAGAAACTGCTCTAGTTTTGTTCCCCACCACCTTTACATCGCTAGTCGATTTAGAAGAGTTCTGTATTACACCGAGTTGCTGACCTGGCATCCGTACACTGCATATACAATCCAGTAATTAAAACGAAACTATTGTTTTTATATTTTTTGTTGACCCAAGAAACCATATCGTGACCATTACTCTATTAGCAACTGGTTACCTTTGAGATCTTGTCCTTAAGCTGGCACTGGATCTTTGCTGTGTTGATTCTGGTCGTCTAAGTACAGTATTAGACTTTTCATTTTTCTGGAAACACAAATGATAACATATGAATAAAACCTGTATAGCATATAAGATTAGTGGTATTTTTAACATGTGTTACTCACCGCAACCCTATATGTCTGCTTTATCACACATGTATCTTTTGCGACCTCTTTTTCAGGAACGGTAAAATGAAACTTCTTCTCCTCTTTAAGAACCCCTCTTTCCTAAATGAAACCAAAAACTTGAAATAAATCATAGATATTAAAGAGAAATTATATCATCCATTAGAACTGCAAAAAGAATTGCTTACATCAGTTCTTAGCCTGAACGGTTTGATGTTTGTGGGCTTCGGTTTTTTGCATTTTATAACCGCAGGACCAGCAGTTTGAACAATCTGCATGACTTCCCATGTTAATAACAAGATACTGGAAAAAATAAAAGGATAGTGCAATATTATAAGAACGAAAATGTCAAGAAAAGATAATATATGTAATATGTGACCTTGTTCTTTTTTTGTATCTCATTGTTGACAATCTTATTACCAAATGGCTGGTTGTTTGATCTGTGTGCATAGATGGCAAATTAGCAACAAGTAAAAAGCACGTGACGTATTATGAAATTTAAAGATTAAACATCATACCTGTTATTATTTTGAGCATTCAAAGCCTTTTCTTTACCACCAACATTTGAATGATCTTCAGGACTTTCTATATTCTCTTTATCTTCTATATTCGACAAATCATTCATTTCAATCTTGCGAATCTTTAACTTTCTTGAGGAATCTTCAGGTTCCGGTTTCTTGGGCTTGCTTCTGCTACCCGTTAATGTCTTGTTTTGACTTGCAATCTCAAACCTCTTTGTTCCTTCACATATCTTTGTTACGGGTGTATGCAATTCAACAGACTTTTCGAGAGTTATGGCCTTCTTCGGAGAGCGAAAAACGAGACCCTTTGCTACCGTTCCACTTTTAGGCACATCAACATCGGTTGCCTTTGAATTCGGAACACCTAGAAACGAGTTGTGTTTGGGTTGACTCATTTTGTTCCTCGGTGTTGTCATATATCTGGAAGCAACTTGCCTCGATCTGATCACTGGGGCGGAACCAATTTTTGAACGGGCCCCACTTTTGTTTTGCGGGTCATCAACAATGGATGTCTTTGAATTCTCAACACTTAGAAACAACTTGTGATTGGGTTGACTCATTTTGCTACTTGGTGGTGTCATATATTTGGAAGCAACTTGTCTCGATTTGCTTTTCGGGTCATCATTCTTATGAGAAGTTAGCGAAGCATTTGTGGCTAACTTCGGTATCTTGGGCTTGGATGGTTTTGCAGGCGCTGAAAGTGGACATTCTATTCTAAAAACAAGAAAAAAAAAGTTACTAGTTGTATGATCCTACGCCTTTTCTGTTAATATGTTATTAGTGTGGTCTCTTATGCACCTGGAGTGTTCGTTATATAGTGTTTTCGTAAGCTTGATGTTGGGACTTCTTGCTGCCAGGACCTATCGGAAATTTAAGAGTATGTCACACTTAGATTTGGTCATGTTGTCGGAACCGAAGGAGAAACAAACACTCACCCTAAAAACAAAGTTTTTTGAGATCTCTTCGTGGTTTATTTCCTCCTCGTGCTTTTGGTCACAACCTGAAGACAATTCAGATCATGTTAGTTTGAATAAACAAGAACCTAACAAGAATTTCTATTTATAAACCCGAATCCAGTTAAAATCACTCTCTATAAAACTTCTCATCAACTGAATCATCCGGTTTCGGAGATTTTAAAAAGTGAATTCGAATTAGGATTAAAAAAAACAATTTGAGTTTGAAATTTTGAATTTGGGTTGATTCGAAAAAAACATAATTAGGAGAAAATTTGTAAATTAGTAACTCAATTTCGGTCTAGACTCCGCAAATCGGAATTCTAATTGGACTATAAACCCATTTAAAAAACCGAAAACCAAATTCTTCCGGTAGGCTTCAAGTGTGTGTGTGTCTACATATATCTATACCTAATGAATAAGTAGCTTCTTGCGCCACATGTCACAATTATGCACGCCCAAGATTATTTTTCCCGCTTCTCTTATTTCACTTCTTCGTATTCTATTTACAGTATGTATCTTATCTCAAAATGTCGAGCCAGGGGTCTCACTGGAAGCAGCCTCTCCATTCCTACGGGGTAGAGGTAAGGCTGTCTACATCTTACCCTCCTCAGACCTTACCTTAGCTTTGCTATTCGTAGGATTTACTGAGTATGATGATGATCTTATCTCAAAATGTCGTTTTATAATTCCTAAATCTTCATTACTAACTATGTAAATACATGGGTTTCTAACCTGGTGTGTTTGTATATTCTAATTGAAGAACATAAATTTGAGATGCATTAAATGAAATATATAAAGGCACATCATGGCTTAAATCTCTATATATGGCTACATCCACCCCCTGAAAATAATCAAATTAGAGCTTCTAGTTTTTTAAACCAAATTCTATATATATATTCTAGATCTAGAAGGTAATTAGCTAGACAAAACAAAGAACCGATCAAATCAAACCCTAATTTAACTATTAAAGCAAAATTCAACATCCAAAACATTCCAAATTCATATATAAAACTGATAATATCGAACAACATACCAACGCGGGAGCAAAACCAGTAGCGATCATCATCGGTGCGAAAGGCGTAGGGTTTAGTGAAATCGAGAAACTTAGGAGCTTCAATTATCTCATAAACTTCCTCATCTTCCTTCCTAACTTCTTCTGCATTGATATCTGTTTCATCCATTACAGGAGAGAAAAATCTAGAAGTTGAATTACAATTGCGATGAGATCTGTTTGAGTTTTGAACTTGTTGACTCTCTGTTGTAACTAGCCGTTAGAGATATAAATGTTTGATGCGTGATTTTGCCGGGGCTTATAACAACACCCGAGTTGGGTTGGGTTTTGTGACTGGGCTTCTTTCAGCCCATTGGGTTTAGGAGCTCAATTGCTCAAAGCCTCAAATATGAAATTTAAAGTCAAACTCGTTCGCAGATAGCTTTATAACCTGGTGACATTTTGAGAGTGCGATAAGGCTTCTTAGGGACCATGAGGCCCTAGGTTTTCTTCTAAATTGGTATACAGGTACTATTACCTAGTGGAGATAGATATGATCGGGTGGTTTCGCTGGTGGCACGATAATACTGCAGTGGTCCGTCAGCGATCCAAATTTTCCATTAAAAAGAACAGTCAAACTCATTGACTTGAGTCGTGTGAACCTAACGAATTTAGTCATTATATATATAACTGAATTTTTACGATAAATATATTGTTGCATAATATTATCATGGGTAAAGATCAAATACAAATGAGTCTTAACAATTAAAAATGAGAAATGTAAGAAGTTTTTTTTTTTTTTTTGAATTTTTTTCCTATCTACTTAAGCATGATGTTTAGTTGAAAAATGTAAAAAAAAAAGTCGTTTATTTACTCTAGTAGAGTAATTATGTGAAATTACAGTAGAGTGATTACATAATTACTTTACTAGTGTAAAGACACGATTTTACACGTTTTTTTTAGATTCTATGATTAAAATATGTGCTTGATAAGATGAGAAAAATTCAAAAAAAAAAAAAAAAACAATCCCCTCCTTCACTTCTGATGTTTAGTATGTTAAAGTCATTTGTACGATAACCTTACCTATATTATTGTATCTGTTATAACCAAATCATTTACATAAGTATGTATGTATGTATGTATAATAAAAAAATGCAAGCCAACTTTAGAGATAAAGTCTCAAAACATACATAGCTCTAACTTAAGCTCTCGTAAGTTAAAATAGCCAAACTCGAGTTTAGCTAGGCTCAACTTGATTTGTTTACACTCATAAGACAATAAATCCGAGCTCGTGTTACTAGTATGTGTTTTTCTTTATTTATAACATATAATAAATAAATGAATACGATATATACCCTTCAATATAATATGGAGACGTGCACCAATATGTGACACTCGAATTAGTAGGATTCAAGATGGTAGGTTCAAACTCATTAAAGATGTTGGTGTCGTTTATTTATGGCATCAAAAAATATCAAGGCATGGTTTTTGATGACTAAAGTACAATAAGTTTTTGTGATTCAATATATAGATGAATGACGACTAGAACCTAATGCATTTTATGATGGCATATTGGGGCAATATACCAATTTATTTAAAAATATTGTTTAAATAACACACTAATGTATGTAAGGTAATTATTTTGAAGAAATGGTGTAAACAAATTAAGCTGTTCATGATTTATTTGAAATCATTTTGCAAACAACTCAAATCAAATCAAGGTTATGCAATCTTGAGCTCATGCTCAAGTTAAATTGTAGCATGTTTGATATACGAACATGTATTTGTATAAATAATAATTTTTGTTTGATGTATTATATATAACATGGATTAAACTCATCAAACAAATATTATTAAAAAAATGACATACATTGACTTAAACTTTAGACGTCTTGCAAACAAAATATTACTCAAAAAAATCTCAACTCACTCTAACCTGGCTGGAAGACCTGTAACGTAAAAATTTAAGAACCGCTTATTTAAGTATGAGACCTAGTATGAAATTCATTACAAAACAGTCTTGGGTTTGGGGCACGTGTATGTGTGTCTAGAGGTGCACAAATCAACCCGAACCGGGTTCATACCTGATTGGGGTTAGGTTAATAATATTCAAACCGGGTTGGGTTCTAACTGCGTTAGGAGACCAAAGAACCAAACCCTATAAAACTGATTCGGGTTAGGTTGGGACCAGGTTGAGTTCTCAAACTGAGTTCAACCCTATTGTTCAACTCTATTAATATAAAATTCTCAAAAATAATAATAAACATAAATAACTTAAAAATTCTTACTTTATTTGTTTTTTTAATATAATAAGTAAACTAAAATATAATTTCATAAAAAAAAACCTTACGACATGAAATACAAATTTTTTTATATTTTAGAGTAAGTTACAAGTTTTGTCCTTTATGTTTGTCCCAAATTTCAGGCACTGTCCTTTACCTTTAAAATTGACGAGTTTTGTCCTTGACGTTTCAAAATCCTACACGTTATGTCCTTTAGCCCTAACCTAGTTAGATTTTTTGGTTAAATCAGATTATACAAGGGCATTTTAGTCTTTTTACCCATTTATTGAATATTATTTTAAAAAAGAAAACAAAATATTTATAAAAATTATTATTATTAATATTACAGCTCTCTCTCTCTCTCTCTCTCTCTCTCTCTAGCACTACCACCACCATCAACCCATCATCACCATCAACTCTCTCTTTCGACTTCACCCACTGCCCCTAACACAACCACCGCCGCCGCCCCTAATCACCTCCCACAACCACCATAGCCGAACCCGATCTTCAGCGATCAAACCCAGCAACAGATGGAACACATGGTTCTGTACAGCAAATGACAAAAACAAACATATACATCATATGCTTCTATGAAATGAACCCATGGTTATTTTTAAAAGTATACATGCCATGGAAGAGTGCCACATGAAAGATTAGCCGAAACAGTCGCCCAATCAAGCCCAATTGCTCCAACACCACCGCCGCCTCTAACACAACCGCCGCCGCCCCTAATCACCTCTAACAACCACCCTAACACAACCACCGCCGCCCCTAACACAGCCGCCGCCCCTAATCACCTCCCATAACCACCCTAACACAACCACCGCCGCCCCTAATCACCTCCCACAACCATTCGCTCGTTGATTCACCTAAAATTGCAGACGAACATGGATGGAATTTCAGATTTTTGAGAGATTAGATGGATGGAATTTCAGATGAGAGAGAGAGGGGGAAAATCAGATGAGAGTGAGAGAAAGAGAAGATAGAGTTTATATAAATCCTTTTATTTTTGGTTTTGTACAAAGCAGTCCCTCATATTAAAAGTTCTTTACATAATACCCCTTAAGAAGGTGAAATGACAAAAATACCCTCATGTGCAAGGCACATGACCATATTAACAAAAAAAAATCTGACTGAGTTAGGGCTAAAGGACATAACGTGCAGGATTTTGAAACGTTAAGAACAAAACTCGTCAATTTTAAAGGTAAAGGACAACGCCTGAAATTTGGGACAAACATAAAGGACAAAACTTGTAATTTACTCTATATTTTATTCGTCATCTTCGGTAACTTTAGTAGAGGAACAACCCATATTGACATATTAATGTTCGCTTTCGATTCCATAGCATTTTGGGAGCGTTTATTTTTTGTGTTTTTGAGTGTTGTGATTTAACTAATACCTTTAATGCATATTTATTCTAATATATGGGATGAAAAAGATCAAAAAATCGACATTAAATGTATTGTAACGGTTAAAAAGTAATTAAATAGCCGTTGGGTACTAGTTCAATGAATCTAGACTGGTTCGAGATATCGGGTTCAACCGGTTTGAGTGGCTAGATTATGAACTGTCGGGTTGAAACCGGTTTGTCTTTGAAATACCCAAACCGAGTCCTATACCCTATGGGTTGAAACAGGTCCAAACTGGGTTGGCTAGAGATGAGGTTCAAACCGGGTTCGGGTTGGGTAGGGTTGTCAGGTTCGGTTCGAAACCCGGTTTAGGGTTGCACCTCTATGTGTGTCTATATTGTCAAATTTAGATTGTCGATAGTACATTCTTTGATCTTAGATTTAAATCACATAAAAGAATCGCCACTTGTGTTTTGTTCACACAACTCGACACTCTTTAAAAGTTCAATCGCATAAGAATTTGCTCGTCAAACTTGACAGTAAGATATATTTGTTGTAAACCTCATATTAATACCCGTTGCAATTCTTTATCTTGATACACGTATGCTACTTTTCATTTGATTTTTAATTATATTACATAATAAACTGTTGTTTGACGGATATCAAGATGCGTAGTGATGAGTGAAACAAGTGCCCCACACTTGGGCATGAAGCGACATGTGGCTCCTAGTAAGCAAAGAGGCTTAAAGTTAAAAATGAGTGTAGTGGTGAGTGAAACAAATGCCCATTGCAATAATTACACATTGAAATTGAATTTAAATAAAAAACCTATCAAAAAAATTTCATTGGCCAACAACTCTCTACCCGGCGTTTAATTTGGAACGCCCCAACCCTTTTTTCAAGAAAAACGCCCATGGGGGCGGTTGAAGGGCGTGTTAACCCCACTATTGGTTGTCTTATTTTTTTTTTTTTTTTGAACGGCAAACAAACTCAATCCCGAGTACTCTCGGGGCACCCACTGGACAAAAGGAGTACTCCGAGAGTAACCCGAGTCCACCACCAATTCCGGGGAAAACCCGGTAACCCACCCGCCCGTAGGCACGACGGTGAAATTACCGGTAAAACCCGTTTGGCTCAAGGATCCAACCCAGGTTTCCCTGGGTCTCCTATCATTGCCCACCAATGCCTCACTCTGCACCAAGTGGGAGTCGAACCTGCATCTCTCAAGAGAAATGCAAGCCCTCCACCACTTGATCTAGAGATCATTGGCACTATTGGTTGTCTTATAGTCCTTGATACACCACTGAAAATCATCAAAACGACATGTTGCCTCGAGGCTGACTAAATCGTAAACCAAGTACCAAATCGTACACCTATTGTTGTGTGTCACCAAGTGATTGAGTGGAGGGTAAATTGTGAAATGAGAAGAGAAACACTTTAAACATTAGGTATTTAGGTATCATCATTTTGTTAGAATGTGTATTGGCACTATATGGATCAAATCTTGCTTATTTATCTGTAATCTGTTAGCAAAACTTGATTTCGGAACAAATATTGATTTAATAGTTCAACATATCCGCCCATGGCTTTATAGCCTAGTGGCATCTTGGGGGTGGGATAAAGCTTTGGGACCAATAGGTCCTGGGTTCGATTCCCACAAGGGGGTTTTCCCATATTTATTGGGTTTCCTCCTGAATTGGTGTATAGGCAGTGGTCCGTCAGTGATCCAAATTTGCCGTTCAAAAAAAAAAAAAAAAAAAATAGTTCAACATATCCTGTTGAGATCGGGCTTTCCGATTATTAATAGTAAGAATCAAATTGATATTAAAAGACACCAATGGCTATTTAAGTAATTTATTACGTAACGTTTTTTATTTACTTGTACCGTCCAAACTTGTAATTTACTGTTACACTAGCATGTTGTATTCACTTAAAATGAAATAGTGCACAATTAGGAGAAAAAACGTGGAGCACAAGTATGGCATGTTTACATTTTCATCAAACTTCATTATCTTATATAAATTCACACACACACTATACATACACATAAAATAATAATGTTTATTGTCATATTTAAAGATTCAAAGGGTGACGAAAATTCTTATAAGATAAGAATTGTTGAGAATACTATATTATAATTAAGGAAATTAGGATACCTACCTTCTAGTTTCATACTTAAGTCCTATTACAGTTTTGAATATATTCTAAGTTTTATGTGTAAACTATTTTATTGAGATGAATATATTCAAGTTTCATACGTAAGTCTTAATTAAGGAGATGTTTACTAAGACGAGTTAATTACTAGCAAGATTGATGAAATAAAAATAAAAAAAACAGTCACTATCTTATTAGTGAAATATTGTGGTAGTGGTTTTTACAAACTAGGACGTTTTTAGTGAATAAATTTTTAGTCGAAGACCAATTAGTAGATGAAAGGTAAATGTATCAATGGTAGAGGTGTAAAAAAAACCGGTTTTAGAACTGAAATCGGGAAAAAAACCGAAACCGGTTTTTTTTTATAACCGGTTTTAGAACCGAACCGAACCGCCGGTTGTAAACCGGTTAGGATTCTTGATCTGAAAAACCGCTTAATAACCGAAATCGGTTAAAAACCGATCCCAACCGGTTACACAGGTTATTGTTTTGGACTTGAAAAACCGGTTAGTAACCGAAACCGGTTATAAAAAAAAAAACCGGTTTTCGTTTTGGATGAAAAAAACAGGTTCGGTTAATAACCGGAACCGGTTTTTAAAAAAAACCGATTTGTACACCTCTAATTGATGTTCAGGCGAATGAGTAATCTATTCTTGCTTACGATTTATAATTGTGTCTTGTATTCACTTACGCTATTGTAAAAATAGAATCATAAAATCTATTTATTTAGAATGGCAAACTCACATACCCACTAAATCTACTCCTAAATATTACAATAATGTCTACTATGGAACTTGAAGAACACTAAGTCTATGAGTGATGGTCTGGTAGTTAATCCTTAATCCCTTCTTGATCTTATGAGAATGGATCTGCAAAATAAGAACATAGTGAATCTCATTACAATGAGAGGTGGGGGTTCTCCTTATAAACACCTTCCGGCATGAGAATAAGTATTCTTTTAAAGAAAGTAAACGAGTGTGTTTTAAGTGTGTGAGAGTAAGAGAGTCGGTCCTTAAACCTTTGAAGGAGTCTCGTATTTATAGCCGAACGTTGGAAAGGAGGATTAAGGGCTGATGGGCCTTAGACCAGTTGTCATCGTCAAAAAATATCCACTTGGTCCCCTCTAGCAAGATAGGTAGTGTCTTACGCAAAGGTGGGGGTGACGTGATGCAATCTGATTGGCCACCTATTGTGGTCCAAGTGTACCCTTTGTCGGGCACTCGGGCCTGCCATCAACCGTTAGTGGAGATCTTGTGGTAGTGTCTGGCAACGACTGATTGTTGCCATGTGTTCGTCCTTTCATACTTGTTGTCCCCTGTATTATTCCACCATCGTGGGAAGGTGTAACTGCAGGGTTTGCCACAAGCTGTTAGCTGCATGGTGCTGCCAAGTGTATTGCCTGTCTTTTATGTGAGTTGTCATGATGCACACCCGCGGATGCTCATATGTAGGATAACTCTAAAAATCAGTCAAGTGTTTAGACAATAGCCATGGGTATGATCGAGCATGCGCATGGCTACACACGCCATTTGGGATCATACCTCTTCTGAGCTATAACTCGTACCACTTGTTTAGAAACACCTTAATGTAAGATTAAATATATATTATGTTTAATATTTAATCTATAGCCATTATAATCATTTACATAATATAGATCAAAATATATAATAACCTATTAAATAATTAGTTGGTAATTGTTGATGGACCATATTACCCTTATTAACTAATTAGGTTTCCTCCTGGGTGCTTATATAAGATGAATTATGTAGAGGTCAAAAGGTTACACAGTTACACACTGAGACAGATAACCTAATAACAATAACATCATCATTCGACCTCCCTCTCCTACAACCGATTCCCTTATCGGTTTTCTTAGTCACCATCATCAGTCAGCACCCTAAGGAGGAACCAGATCACACTGACACATATGTCGAACACGATGGGATCATCTCTGATTGGATTCTCCACTGCACTGTCTGCTGTAACAGGTATGTTTTAATGTTTTCCCTCATGTATTAACAGAACTGAACCAACATGTGTTATCAGAGCATATGTTGATTAGTCAGTTCTGTTTTCTATCCGTAAATCTGGATTAAAATTGGAAAACAGGTTTTAAAACTATAATTAAATTCGTTTTCTGTCATCCGAAATCATTACTGTTCGATTTCAGTCATCCGGAATGGCATCTCGGATGATATGTTCATTCATCATTACTATTCCGAAATCATAATGTTTAAGAATTTGATTAAATGTAAAAATAATTCCAGATTTCGGATGAATGTTTGAATAATTTTATTTAGGGTTCATCATGTTCTTAGTTAAAAATTCGAAATTTCCTTTATGTTTTGGAATATGATTTGAATTGTTAAATGTTTCCCTAATTTTGATCTATTTTGTCTAATAAGTATTTTCGAAATATGTTAATAGGATAAACAGATTATGATTTTCGAAATTTTCTGATAAAATTAGATCAATGTTAAAATAGGAAACTCTATCACAATTCCTAATTTTCGAATTTTCTGTTATGATTTCACATTAACAGCTTGCAGAACACATTTCGGATGATCATTACGGATGATCATTCCGGATGAACATTGTTCGCCCATTACGGATCAGCAACTGTCTGATCATTCCGGATGAACATTGTTCGCCTATTACGGATCAGCAAATAACCATTTCGGACTAAGCATTACGGATGATCAAAGAACTGACCATTTCGGATGAATCTCGGACTAAGCATTACCATCCGAAATCATCCGAAATGCATCACGGATCATCAAGAACTGACTATTTCGGATGTATCTCGGACTAAGCATCACCATCCGAAATCATCCGAAATGACTCGACTTACGCGTTTTGGACACATCCGAAATCATTCGAAATCATCCATTTCGGATAGTCCGAAATGATTCGAAATTATTCATTTCGGATGAATCCAAGACATGATTCATCCGAAATCATGAGTGTTCATAAAATTTGGCAGTTAATGTGAACTAAAATTTGGTTTTGTAATTTACTCAGTTAATTAATCAGAATCAGATAATGTTTTACAAAACCAAAATGGCTTAACTTGAATGAGCTTCTGATGTATCATTTCTGGCCAAAGCTGATTTGATACATCTATTTATCGTTCAAGTATTACGAAAGCTATGTTAAGTGTGCATCATAAACATGAATGTCTTAATATCTGGCCAAAGCTGATTTAATTCTTTCATAGATGGCATACTTAACAGGTGCATAACTAAAGTGATTGTCTCAATTTCTGGCCAAAGCTGATTTGTTACAACCACTTTGCACATATGCTTAAATGATTACACTTCTGGCCAAAGCTGATTTGTCTTCTTTTAAGTAGAATTTTAACTAAGTCTATTATTTTGATGTTAGTAATAGACAATATCACAGCTTCATAATGTAAAATGGTCATTATTTATGCCTGCCTTAGTTTAACATGCCCTTAGATCACATTAGAACTTCTTCCTTAGTATCATAACTTGCTCATCTTATTTCCACTATCAGCACCAAATCAGGGGATTCCACCTTTGACTGGTGATAACTTTGCTGCATGGAAGGATGCCCTCATGCTTACACTTGGATTGCTGGATTTTGATTATGCTCTAAGAGAGAATAAGCCAGCGGACCTTACCACTCAAAGTACTGCTGCTGAGCAGATAGTTCATGAAAAATGGACTAGGTGTAACCGCATGTCTCTCATGTTCATGAAGCAGTCCATCAGTAATGCAATCAGAGGAGCCATTCCTGATTCTGAAGATGCTAAAACCTACTTGGAACATGTGGAGGCGCAGTTCAAAGGGACGTCTAAAGCACACGCTAGTACCCTTATCCTCAAGCTGGTGACAACTAAGTATGATGGGAGGAGCGGCATTCGCGAGCACACCATGATGATGAATGACATGGCCAATAAGCTAAAGGGGCTGGAAATGGAGATCAGTGATGGTTTCCTTGTTCATTTTATCATCACTTCGCTTCCTTCATCCTTTGAAGCATTCAAGATCAATTACAACACTCAGAAGGACAAATGGACGATGAGTGAGCTGGTCGCTATGTGCGTACAGGAGGAAGAGCGTATGAGGATGGATCGCCCTATTGATGTTGCTAACTTCACCACCTCCAACTCTAAGAAAAGGAAGAACAATTATCAGAGGAAGGATGCTCCAAAAGTCCAAAGGCCTAATCCTAATACAAGTGCACCCTCCAGCTCTAAGAACTCCTTAGGCAGAATCCGCTGCAAGTTCTGTAAAAAGACATGACACATGCAGAAGGAATGCCCTGACTTTAAGGAGTGTCTGGCTAAGAAAGGTAACGATTATTTTATGATACTTGAGTCCTATAATTTAAGTGTTCCTGCTAATTCTTGGTGGTTTGATTCTGGTTCTATGGTTCATGTTACCAATTCAACTCAGGGATTCCTTTCAATCCGGAAGCTGGAAAGAAACCAAAGAACGCTTAAGGTTGGGGATGATCGAGAATTAGAAGTGAAGGCCATTGGAACATTACAATTAGTTATGAAAACTGGTTTATGTATTAAATTTTATGATACCTTATATGTTCCTGAGGTAACTCGGAACCTTGTATCAGGACCAAAGTTAGACATGGACGGTTTTATTGTTTCCCATGGTCATCGCAAACTCTCTATCCTCTATGATTCTGTTCTTTATGGTACTGGTATTCTGGATGGTGGTCTCTATAGATTAGAACTAGATGATGGCTTTTCCAAATCTTTGTTGTCATATAACATTAATGAATCACTCACAAATATGAAAGAGAAACGAGACTTAGAGACGTCATCCATGTTGTGGCATCAACGTTTAGGCCACATTTCAAAAGAACGATTAAATCATCTTGTAAAGGATGAAGTCTTACCTCCTCTCGATTTCTCTGATTTTGGAACATGTGTCAAATGTCTTAAAGGTAAAATGACATTAGCGAATAAGAAAGGTGCCACTAGGAGTTCTAATTTATTAGAACTCATTCACACTGACATTAGTGGTCCCTACCAAATCGCTGGTATAACAGGACATACTTCATTTATCACTTTCATTGATGATTATTCTCGTTACATGTACTTGTATCTTATTAAGGAGAAATCTGAATCTCTAACAACTTTTAAAGATTATAAGGCTGAAGTTGAAAAGCAATTAGATCGTCAGATTAAAGTTGTGAGATCAGATAGAGGCGGTGAATATTATGGAAGACATACTGATGTGGGTCAAGCTCCTGGTCCATTTTATGAGTTTTGTAAGGGCCAGGGGATTGTGAACCAATACACCATGCCTGGTACACCTCAGCAGAATGGTGTCGCTGAAAGAAGAAACCGTACCCTTATGAACATGGTGCGCAGTATGTTAGCCAACACTAATTTACCATTATTTCTCTGGACTGAAGCGTTAAAAGCAGCTGTTCATATACTCAATAGAGTTCCTTCTAAGTCTGTCCCTAAAACTCCTTATGAACTTTGGACAGGAAGGAAACCGAGTCTTAAATATATGAAAGTATGGGGCCGCATTGCTGAAGCAAAACTTTACAATCCTTTCCTAAGGAAACTTGACCCTAAAACAATTACCTGTTTCTTTATCGGGTATCCTGATAACTCTAAGGGTTATCGTTTCTATTGTCCTTCTCATGTCACCCGTATTGTTGAAACCAAGCGTGCTGCGTTCCTGGAGGATTTCAAGGTCAGTGGGAGCAGTACCAACCCTTACGAAGAATTGCAAGAAGTACAAGACGCGGGGGGGGGGAGAGACTCGTCGCTTACCATTACTCCGATTACTCCTCTTGTACCCAATGCAACTACTGTACCTGAAGCTACTGCACCAACTGCAAATTTACCTCTACAATCAGAACCAAATATACCTCATGACGAAGGCACATCAAACGCTCAAAACCAAGACAACGCTGAACCCGATAATCCACTCAGGAGGTCATCTAGGCAAAGAAGGCCTACTAATTGGGATGATTATGTTACCTACCTGACTGAAATGGATCCCGGAAAGCTCAATGATCCTATATCTTACAATGAAGCCATTAGCAGTGATCAGTCTTCTGAATGGAATAAAGCAATGATTGAAGAGCTTGAATCCATGAAGAAAAATGACGTTTGGGATTTGGTAGAATTACCCAACGGTGTGAAACCCGTAGGATGTAAATGGGTGTTCAAAACAAAACTGGATCCGAATGGTAACGTTGAACGCTACAAAGCGAGATTGGTTGCAAAGGGCTACACTCAGAAAGAGGGAATTGATTATCAAGAGACGTTTTCACCTGTCTCTCGTAAAGATTCATTAAGGATCGTCATGGCCCTAGTAACTCATTTTGATTTAGAGTTACATCAGATGGACGTTAAAACTGCTTTCCTTAACGGAGACTTGGATGAAGATGTTTACATGAAACAACCTGAAGGCTTTAAACCTGAAGGTCAGGAGCATCTAGTCTGTAAGTTGAAGAAATCCATTTATGGGTTAAAACAAGCATCACGTCAATGGTACCTCAAGTTTGATGAAGTCATGAAGAAACAAGGTTTTATGAAGAATCAAGTGGATCAATGCACCTACCTCAAGATGAGTGGGAGTAACTTTACTATACTTGTCCTTTACGTAGATGATATTTTATTGGCAAGTAATAGTTTAGACATGTTGCATGAGTCGAAGCGGTTACTTTCGCATAACTTCGACATGAAGGATCTCGGAGATGCTTCTTACGTCATTGGCATCGAAATTCACCGAGATAGACACAAAGGGATCTTAGGATTGTCCCAAAAGGCTTACATAGATCGTGTCCTTACACGTTATAACATGCAACAGTGCAAACCCTCAGTCGCTCCAGTAGTTAAGGGAGATGTTTTCGGTTCATTCCAGTGTCCGACGACAGAGATTGAGAAGGAGCAAATGAGCCAGATACCTTACGCGTCAGTAGTCGGGAGCCTAATGTATGCTCAAGTCTGTACTCGTCCAGATATCGCTTATATTGCTGGAATGCTAGGCCGTTATCAGACTAATCCTGGCCTAGATCACTGGAAAGCAGCTAAGAAGGTACTTCGATATCTGCAAGGGACGAAAGACTATAAACTGACTTATAGAATAAGTGATCATTTAGAAGTGGTGGGCTATTCTGATTCTGACTTTGCAAAATGCAAAGATGACAAGAAATCCACTTCGGGCTATATCTTTATGTTAGCAGGCGGCCCTATCTCATGGAAGAGTCATAAACAACAGTTGACCACAACTTCCACAATGATGGCAGAGTACATTGCTGTTTATAACGCAACCTGTCATGGAATGTTGCTTAGAAATCTGATCACTAGACTCAAGATCGTTAATTCCATTTCTAGACCATTGAAGCTTTATTGTGATAATTCAGCTGCCGTTAGTTTCTCGAACAGTAACAGTTCGACTGGAGC
Organism: Helianthus tuberosus; assembly: GCA_030545235.1. Lineage (NCBI taxonomy): Eukaryota > Viridiplantae > Streptophyta > Magnoliopsida > Asterales > Asteraceae > Helianthus > Helianthus tuberosus. The sequence continues at coordinate 78,229,060 of CM060408.1, forward strand.
TGGTTTATATCTCGATACAAAATATCTGTTCGTACGTGAACGAGTTGAGGAAAATAATCTTTGTATCGAGTATATTAGTACTAAAGATATGCTTGCGGATCCGATGACTAAAGGTCTCCCTCCTAAGGTTTACGAAGAACATGTTCGGAATATGGGATTTAGTAAAGACCTTATTTAAGCATATTGTACTAGCTTATGTTTTATGATTAATGAAATTTCCTCAGTTTGATTTTGTATGTCTCTTAGAATATGTTCAACCGGTATAATGGCATATAGACAAATAAAGTTACAAATCAAACAAAGGGCTTATGCGTATTTTGATCATGACGATTAGGTTTTAAATTAAGGCTATAGTATGACTAATGGGGGTCCTGAGTCGCATAATGATTCAACGGCTGTATTTCTCTGCTATAGTACTTGTTTAAGGCTAAAATGAGTGTTAACTCCTGATCAGGCTTATCTAATACTCATAGTAAATGATTACTCGGCTAAGTGGGAGAATGTAAGATTAAATATATATTATGTTTAATATTTAATCTATAGCCATTATAATCATTTACATAATATAGATTAAAATATATAATAACCTATTAAATAATTAGTTGGTAATTGTTGATGGACCATATTACCCTTATTAACTAATTAGGTTTCCTCCTGGGTGCTTATATAAGGAGAATTATGTAAAGGTCAAAAGGTTACACAGTTACACACTGAGACAGATAACCTAGTAACAATAACATCATCATTCGACCTCCCTCTCCTACAACCGATTCCCTTATCGGTTTTCTTAGTCACCATCATCAGTCAGCACCCTAAGGAGGAACCAGATCACACTGACACATATGTCGAACACGATGGGATCATCTCTGACTGGATTCTCCACTGCACTGTCTGCTGTAACAGGTATGTTTTAATGTTTTCCCTCATGTATTAACAGAACTGAACCAACACTTAATATACTTCATACACCAAGTTACAAGTCATTTGGAGTTTAGTCCTAAAAGCTATTTAAAAAAAAAATTCATACCCCCTCTGCTCCTCTAGTTTTCTTTAGGTGCATGGAAAAATATTTTATTTTTTGATTTTGCCAATCGTATATGGTCCCTTAGTGAGTTTGACTTTTTGGAAAAAAAAAGTTAAAAAAATAAAAAGGACGGAAAATGACGAAAGTAAACATAGATCAAACAAAAATTACCAAAATAATTTAGATAACACCTAAAAATCCATTCACTTTAGAACGTAACATTTGCCCCAAGCGACTAAAAAATAGATTCTTAATTATGATGGACCCACCCTGAAATCCAATAGAAAAGAGTATGTGTCTAAAAAGTCTACACAGACTCTATATTTGTTCATGCGTCTGAATTTGGACTCTACGAGAAAGAGTCGATGGATTTAACTGAACTATATCTATGTAGCATTTTCCACTTTATTTTCTCCATGACTTTTAAATGAGGATAATTTTTTCATACGATAATTTTCTTTTAAAATTACAGTCTTAAAAGAAATATTTATTTTAGTATGTCAAAGTTATCCTCATTAAAAAATAATGGAGAAAATAAAAGAGGAAAAATACTTATTCTTTCACCATTTGAAGTCTCGATGTGTAGACATTTTGAATGTATATTTTGGTGATTTTGGGTGGGTCAATGTCTATTTTGGTTTCGGTAAATTTCTTTAAAAAGTTTTTTTTTTAATTTTATTACCATTAACGAATTCATCTTGTTATAAATGCATAAAACCTAAAAAGTTATTCAAAACCTTTTTTTATATATCTCCGCAACTTTTAAATCCTTGTATTTTTCAAGTAAAACATTAAAAAACTATAAACATATCATGTAAAACATTAAAAAACTATAAACATAAATATTTTTGAATTTAAATCACAATAATATTTTTTATACATAAAAATATTTTTCACTTCTAATAATATATTAAGACTCAAGAATTGTTTGGGATGAACCGGATCTAAGTGTGGTTGGTTAGGCAAGCACGGTGTAGTAAGGGTGAAGGGGGCACCCTCAATTAACCAAAATGAAACCAAAACAACCAACCATTGTCCATCAAGTAACACCTTATTTCAACTCAAAACAATCAAGATAAACCAAAACAATTGCGGTGGTGTTCCCTTAAACCCGATTCCAATTTCCAACGCTTTTTCAGCCTTCTTCTTTCTTGATCATGCTCAAAATGATCACGATCCTAAAATTTCATATAGTCATTTGCGGTGTGTGCAAATTGTTATCGGCGAACCATAATTCCATCCTAAGATGTGTAAACACACAATTGTTAAGTGCATAGATGGTTGACGAACCACTGACACAAGTAGTGCCAGTGGCTATCAATGCATAATATTATTATGAGTTAAATCCCAAGGCTTTACTAATTACACCCTTGGTCCCAATACTTACAAAAAATAAACTCGTTTGGTCTTGTGCACTAACATTAGTTAAAAATCTCTGTTAAAACACCACATGTGCTTGGCACATGAGAGTTTCACTTCAAATTAATGTCCAAATAAAACACAAAATAAATAATAAAAGATTATTTAAAATAAATGGGCCCCACCAGGCCACCACCCTCATCCTCTTATTCATCCAACCCTACCTCCTTCACCATCTGATGTTCTGATCCACCATGCAACCACCACCATGACTTCCTTTCAAATCAAAACCCCAATCCAACCCATAATAAATCTCCTAAAGGCATTATTATATTATATTATATTCAATGTTGTAGAAGGCGCTAGGCGCTAGTCGGGCGGTGAGGTACAGCCTAGGGATTAATCGGGATTAATCGGAATGGGATTTTTATATGTATTTTTTCAAAATTATATATATATACCCAATAATATAAAAATAATACTTCAAAATTCACATAAATGCTTCAAGTTTCAGATAGTATGGTTCGATTTTGACCGATTTTGACCAATTTTGACCGCCTAGGACCGCCTAGAACCGCCTAGGACCGATTTTTATGGGTTTAAAGGTCAAAAAATGGGTTTAATGGGCTGCAAAAGAGTGGACCGATTAGTCCGATTACTTCCGCCTAAGACCGATTTTTACCGATTACGACCGACTAGGACCGACTTTGACCAAAACCGATTAATACCACCGACTAGGTAAAAATTAGTCAGTAGTCAACCGCCTAGCGCCTAGGCGGCGATTAATCGGCCGCCTAGGCCGATTTCTGCAACACTGATTATATTTATATATATATATATGAATTTAGACTCTTGATGAACAGTGCATGAATTTTAGTTATTTTTTTAGTTTTAAAATTATTAAAGTATTTTATAGAAGAAGAAGAAGATGATTGATTACTAGCTTTAATAATTAGATCGGTATTGATTCGATTCGTTACAATATTGGTATGATACATGCATTTTGTATAGAAATCAACAAAATTTTACAAGAGCGAAAACGTTAAAAACAAACACCAGTACTGGCACCGATGTTCGTACGGAACCGATCGGTTCACAGTGGCACGGTATCGGTAACGTTATTCGTTTATCCTAATAGATAGAGTTGTATAAATGAAAATGTTTTGAAACCGAAAACCAAAAAAATGAATACATGTATTGGTACCGGTGGTACGGTAGCAATACGTTATTAGATTATCAAAAGAAAAAAAACAATATAAATAAACTTATGTACCGAAAACGATGTTGTTCGGTTCGGTACGATATGGTAGCGATACGGTGTCAATTTATTGAAAGGAAAACAATAAAAAAAATACCACTACCGATACGTATATTGTTTAGTCGGTTTCGGTTTAGTTTGGTATGGTATGATAGCGGCATAATATTCGTTATCAATAAAATTTATATCGGAATGTTGAAAAAAATAAATAAACATAAAACGCAAACCAACCAAACCGATACTAATTGAACAACATCGGTACCAGCATCAGATATTCGTTTTTATTGTTTTTGATGTAAGGTTTTCTCTTTGAATTACTATAGGCTATTGCGAATACCGGTACCATAACGAAAAGAACAGACATCAACCGAATTCCCGCCGCGAAGTGCGAGAGGAATCTCACTAGTTTAAATCGTTTTCAATTCCTCTGACGACAGTTTAACTATTAAGATCCCAATTTTCAACTTTAACCATCTTACAAATTTATGCGATCCACTCTTTTATATAATGATAATAATAATAATAAGGGAAAGGATCAAATTGTCACACCCCAACCGATGGCGGAAACATCAGGGTGCGAGCACTAAGCGTTTAGATTGCTCATGAGATTCCATAACACTAGATATTTCAATAGTAATTAAGTAGATTTCATGATATAGATTGTCAAATGTCAAACAAGCATCATCAAAATTACATCACATAGTAAAATTGTTCAAAAAGTCTAAAATTATTTAAGTGACGTTTCTAGGGATCTCCTAGCTTGATTTCCATGTGTTCCTTAGCAACCTATCAGCCTGCAACATGTATTAAAATATCAATACAAAAGTATTGGCGAGTATACAAGTTTGATAATAGAATAATAGATTAAAACAACTCATATCCACAATGTAAGTATAAAAAAAATAGTTTCAGCCGTGCTAGTGTCGCAGTCCACGCAATAATAGCCCAAGTATCGCGATGCTTTAGTGTTTACCCAAGACTCAAGGTAAACTAGAATCCTCCTAACAATACCCCCCGAGAATAATGGGAGAGGTGCACCACCTATAGCGCTACTATTGTTAAGGCGGAACTACACACCCTGGATTAAACGTCACATAGCACAAAATAGAATACTAGAATGCACAAGTTTTCACATACACATAGGATAGAGTTTAGCTTGCAAAAGTATCAAGTTTCGTAGTTTATAGAATACATGTTACATCCCAAAGTTTAAAGCAAAAAGGGATCGAGTATACTTACAGTGATTGCTTAACAGTATAGACTGTTATTGGATCAAGTGGAGCTCTTTTAGAATTAGCCTGATTAGATTACAGCAGATAAGAGTCAGGCAGAAATAATGAGATTGCGTAAAGTGTGGGAAACAGTCACTGGATCGGATGGCTGTCCGATCGGATGGCTATCCGATCGGATTGCCAGTCGATCGGGTGACATGTGTGTGAGGAATGGATGGCTGCCCGATCGGATGGCCATCCGATCAGGTTGCCACTTGGTTCTAGATCCACAAGGTGAGGAGAATAGGGTGGCTGTCCCATCGGATTGCTATCCGATCGGGTTGCCACTAGGCCCAAGTATTAAGTGCTTTGGTTCCTCTGATCGGGTGGCTGCGCGATCGGATGGCTGTCCGATCGGGTTGCCATTTGATCAAGGGTTCCGAGTCTCAAGTTTCAAGTTTCAAGGCTACGAGACAAGTGTCACCTGATTGGGTGGCTGTCCGATCGGATTGCCATTCGATCGGGCGACCCTTGTTCCGTTTACCATCTTGTAAAATTTTCTAAGTTTAACGATGACGACATGTTACGCATTATGACAATGGTAAACTCATCGTCGCTTAGCCGTTCTGATCGGGTGGGAACCACCCCAGTCCGATCAGTTATTGTCCGCGATAACATTTATGTCAAAATCCATATTCCGGCCGTCATTCTTCGGTAGAAATCCATCCTTGAGTCGATTCTAGACTAATAATCAAGCCTATAGTCCGTTCAGAACCGGATCTCACCGTTTAAAGTAAGAGATTGAAGAAAAGCTGAAGAACTTAAGTTTTATATGAAAAATTCTAGATTTAACTTAGATTTAGTGTAAAAAGCGTATGAAATTCCTTAGATCCAAGCTAGATCTTGCCAGAAATGACGTTATATAGAAGTTTGTACAAACCACCATGATGACATCACCCTTAAGACCTCAGATCCGAGAGATTTCACGGTGAAAAGTGTGATTTCGAAGGTAAATCACGTAGAGAATGAAGTGTAGATCAAGAAAGTACAAGGATCTAGCTTAAAACGTACCGAAATCGATGGGAAAATGAAGAATGTAGTGTGTGTGAATCTGGACGAACAGGGCTGTCACATCAGGGAATAAAGTGATGTGACAGGCCTATTTATAGTGTGGAGGAGGGTGAAAAGGATCTGTGCGCATGGATCGGGTGGTCATCCGATCGGATTGCCACTTTGGCCAATCCATCCTTCCCGTGTTCCTGTTTTCGCGTGTAAGATCAAGCGTTGCGTATTATTTGGTAACAGAATAACTAGATTACATCATAAACACAAAAGTTTTCAAGATTAATAGATTCCGCCAGTGACAAGACTCTAGTCTCTCGTTTATCCAAGAATCAAGTTTCACGAGTCTAAAGAGTCAAGCACCAAATAGATTTAGATATTTCAAACGTAGATTTAGGCATTCCATCATAGATTTAGACATTCCAACATAGATCTAGGCACTCCAAATATAGGGTTAGGCATTCCAAGCATATAGAATTAGACATTCCAAACATAGATTTAGACATTCAAGCATATAGATTTACCCAGATAACAAAGTATCGCACACCATATAGTTCAAGGGTTAGACTTGCCAATTAGCTAAAGTTCAGGGACTGAATCTGACAAAAGTCTAAAGTTTGGGGATGTTGGGTGTTACAGTCTCCCCTCCTTTAGGAGATTTCATCCCTGAAATCTTAGAAGAAGACTGCTCAAAGAGCTGTGGATACTTGGCCTTCCCATCGAACCTTAACGATGGGAATTTTGTTGCGCCTCAGACGCTTGACAGTTTTGATCCATGATTTCAACCGGTTTCTCCACAAATTGCACAGCTTCATTTATTTGCAAGCCCTCAAGGGGAACCTGAAGTTCCTCGTCGGCTAGGCATTTACATAGATTAGATACGAGGAACACTGGGTGTACGTTGTTTAGCTCTTGTGGCAAGTCGAGTCTGTACGCCACCTTGCCAATCCTTTCTAGTATTTTGAAAGGACCCACATAGCGAGGGGTGAGCTTTCCCTTCTTTCCAAAATGAACTACTCCCTTCCAGGGAGATACCTTGTGAAGAACTCGGTCACCAACATCAAATTCCAAAGGCTTACGCCTACTATCAGCATAACTCTATTGTCTGCTCCTAGCCTTGATCAAGTTATCACGGATCTGAAGAATCTTATCCGTTGTCTCTTAGATTATTTCAGGGCCAGTAAACTGCTTGTCACCAATCTCATGTCAGCTGAGAGGAGATCGGCACTTGCGGCGATACAGAGCTTCGAAAGGAGCCATCTGAATACTGGAATGATAGTTGTTGTTGTACGAGAACTCAATCAATGGTAAATGTACATCCCAGTTACCACCAAAGTCGATGACACAAGAACGGAGCATATCCTCTAGGGTCTGAATAGTACGCTCGGTCTGTCCATCCGTTTGAGGATGAAAGGCCGGGCTAAGATTCAAGTGAGTACCCATAGCGGATTGGAAGGTTTTCCAAAGACGTGAAGTAAAACGACCATCGTGGTCCTAGATTATGTCAAGAGGTATGCCATGACGGCATATAATCTCATCAGTATAGATTCGAGCAAGTTTCTCCACCCTGTAATCTTCACGAATAGGAAGAAAGTGGACGGATTTGGTCAAACGATCGATTATCACCCATATACTATCGTGACCAGATGGTGTTCGAGGTAACTTAGTAATAAAGTCCATAGCGATACCATCCCATTTCCAGACTTGGATTTTAGGTTGTTCTAAGAGTCCTGAAGGGCGTTGATGTTCAGCCTTTACTTTCGTACAAGTAAGGCATTTAGAAACATATACAACAATGTCTCTTTTCATGCCAGGCCACCAATAAGTTGTACGCAGATCATGGTACATCTTATCGGCGCCCGAATGAATGGAGTAATGGGATTTGTGAGCCTCCTTCATAATGAGCTCACGAAGATTATCGCGATCCGGCACCCAGATGCGATTGAGGTAATATTGCAGTCCGTTAGGTTTAGTTTCAAGCTGATCAATTCTAGCGCCGTGGATTTCTTCTTCTAGACTTCCTTCATTTGCTGATGAATACTGGGCGTCACGTATACATGCATGGAGATCATTAGAGATACGAATAGCATTCACATGAGTCTTACGACTGAGAGCATCGGCCACTACATTCTCCTTGCCAGGATGGTAGCGAATTTCGCAGTCGTAGTCGTTAAGTAATTCCACCCAACGTCTCTGTCGCATGTTCAGCTCTTTTTGGTCAAATATATGTTGAAGACTTCTATGGTCAGTGAAAACCACGCACTTAGTACCATACAAGTAATGTCGCCATATTTTTAACGCAAACACAACTGCACCAAGCTCCAGATCGTGAGTAGTATTGTTTTTCTCATGCAATTTGAGCTGACGAGAAGCATAAGCAATAACCTTTTCCCGCTGCATGAACACACAACCCAAACCACGGTTCGAGGCATCGCAATATACCACGAAATCGTCATTCCCATCAGGGAGAGTAAGAACAGGGGCATTACACAAAAGAGTCTTAAGAGTTTGAAAAGATTTCTTTTGTTCGGGACCCCAATCAAAAGGTTTCTCTTTCTGAGTTAGCGAAGTAAGAGGAACGGCGATCTTTGAGAAATCTGAAATAAACCGGCGGTAATACGCGGCCAAACCTAGAAAGGAACGAATCTCGGATGCAGATTTTGGCGTACTCCAATTCTTCACAGCTTTGATTTTAGACGGGTCAACATGAATACCTTGCTTACTAACGACAAGACCAAGAAATTGAACTTCATTAATCCAAAACTCACACTTAGAAAATTTAGCGTACAGACGTTCACCACGCAAGAGTTCAAGCATCAAGCGCAAATGTCGAGCATGATCAGCTTTAGTTTTAGAATAAATTAGGATATCATCAATAAAGACTATCACGAAACGATCCAAATAGGGCTTACAAACACGATTCATGAGATCCATGAACACAGCGGGTGCGTCGGTCAATCCAAAAGGCATGACCACGAACTCCTGTGTCCATAACGGGTACGAAATGCGGATTTGGGTACATCATCTTCGAGAACTCGAAGCTGATGATAACCAGAACGAAGATCAATTTTCGAGAAACATGACGCGCCTTGTAGTTGGTCAAATAGATCATCGATGCGGGGAAGAGGATAACGATTCTTAATGGTAAGCTTATTAAGTTCACGGTAGTCGATACACATACGGAATGAACCATCTTTCTTCTTGACGAACAGCACGGGAGCACCCCATGGCGAGGTACTTGGTCGAATACATCCCTTGTCGAGTAGTTCTTGAAGCTGACTAGATAACTCTTGCATCTCGGAAGGTGCAAGACGATACGGGGCCTTGGCGACAGGAGTCACACCAGGTATGAGATCAATAAGAAAATCAACAGATCGAGGAGGAGGAAGACCGGGAAGATCTTCGGGAAAGACATCAGGGAAATCACACACCACTGGAACGTCGCTTATGTTCTTCCCCTTGCTCTTTTGTTCCACCACGTGGGCCAAGAAAGCAAGGTTCTGTTTACGTAAGCACCTGCTCGCTTGTGTTCATGACATCAGCCTCAGTCCTTTCGAAGGTCGGTCTCCATAAACATGCTGGATATCACCAGACGGTAAAGGTAAACGAACAAACTTCTCGTGACAAGCGATCTCGGCATGGTTCTTACGCAACCAATCCATGCCGATAATGACATCGAAACTACCCAATTGCATGAGTATAAGATCTATAGTAAACACGTGGTTGTTAAGAATCAAGGAACAACCACGGAGGATAGAATCAACTAGAATAGACTTCCCATTGGCAATTTCCACCGAAAACGACTTAGGTAACATACGGTGTGCACAGTTTAGCAGAGATTCAAATTCCACGGACACAAAACTTCTATCGGCACCAGTATCAAATAGGATCGAAGCATAAAGGTTATTCACAAGAAACGTACCATTCATGACATCATTGTCATTACGAGCCTGATTAGAGTTGAGATTGAACGCTCGTCCACGAGCGGCTGACTGCTGGTCCTGGTTTAGCTGAGGACATTGATTGCGGAGGTGAGTAGTATCTCCACATTTGTAGCATGCACGAACAACGTTGACTGGCTTTGGAATCTTTTGAGGAGCTAGAAGTGCTGGTAGAGCTGTTTGAGCTGGGGCTTGCTGAACTGGTTGAGCTAGGTTAGCTTGACGACAGTAGGGAGTCATGTGACCATAGCGGTTGCAGTTGGTGCACAATCGACATGCAGAAGCAACAGGATGATGAAAGTTAAATGTGGCACACTTGGGGTAAGACCCAGTGTACTGCTTCTTAACTTCTGGGACAGCAGGGTTAGCAGCAACAGTAGCAGGTGTGACAACCCTCAAAATTCCATGTATTCCGTACAATTTATTATTGATAATGAAAGTGCTTTACGACTGTGTGGAATTACTTAACTGCTTTCTGATATCTGTGTTATATTTACATGCGCCTGTTAACACACTAGTAATGTACAGAAAAGTCATTAAATAGTCCGTTATGATTTCCTAAGTGTTAGAAATTAAAAACGTTACAAAAATATATACATAGGACACGTTACGAATTAATTAAGCACTTTAACGGAACAACACCGAACCGAATAACCGGACATTACCCGGAACACGAAAATATTGTTAAACACATCGTTTATATTTTTCTGAGCTAGTTAGGGTCCCCGAACACCCTAACACCCGTTATAATACACTACACACTAATAACTAGTTTCAATCTCTAACTAAGCTAACTAACATCTTAACTATCTAGTTAGAACCCAACTAGACCTACCCCCCCCCCCCCCATTACGGTTACATGTGGGGGGACACACCTCTAATTTCTTGATTTTTTTTATTGAGCTTTGTCTAATATCTTGAAAGCATATTACATGATGGTCCATAGTGATTAGTTGGTCTATAAGTAAGTTCATTAGTCCACCATTCTCTCTCATCCTACACTTCATCAACAAACACTTCCACTCCCTCCTACACCCTCACGGCAGCCACCTTCAACCACCATCTCGCCACCATCAACCTCCATTCCAACCATTTCGTGCATACTCAAAGGTGTAAGGTGTCCTACAAACAAGCTCGGTGCACTCGGAAACTCAAAGACCTCTCTAGATTGCTTTTATCCACCACTTTTACGCCTTTGATCTTCCCTAGCCTCGAGCTAGTAGTAAGTGACTCTAAACATCTTCTTGATCTATTCTAAAGTGGTTAATAAGAGTTTCGTCGGTTGAAAATCACTAACATATAAGATCACCAACTAAAAGTCTACTAAAGTGATGAACAAGGTGGTTAATGGATGAATATTAGTGTAAAGCATGTAGATCTTGTGTGATTATGATTATTGGTTGATTATCTGATGTTCTACTGATTAATATTAATGTGTCATGTTGTTGTGGTCACTAAACTTGTTAACGGAATCGATCGAACACGATTTAGAAGGTTAAACACTGAAAATCAGAATCTGTCCAACTTTTACAGCCAACTTCAGTTGGCTGTAAACAGGCCATAAACTCAACGAAAAACCGATATTTTGAATCTAAAATATGTTATTATGAAATACGGTTCTAATGGCACCAGAATCGTAATTTTTGGACTTCGTTTACTATTTTTAAAGTATTAATTTGTAACAGCAACTTAAGCTGAATTTTGACAGCAATAAATGGGTGTCATACTTTCAGTCATAACCTGAGTTTTGTGATGAATCGGACCATGAAATTTGTACAGTAGATGAAAACCGATGCATTTGTAATTACCCCACTAGAATTTCATAAATCGGACACTCGATGAATTTTTAATAAATTGTTCCGTGGACTGTGGTCAGAAATACATAAATCTGAGTTCAGTCCGGAATATGAATTTTTATAAAATATTGGTAATGAACCGGACCCCGATATTTTTACACAATAAAATATGGAACGTTTAAGACATTCTGTAAAAATTTGGGAATTTTTGGAATAATTTAACTATTTTATTTAAATGTCCGAAAACAGCCGGTTTTGAATATTAATGCTGAATTGACATAAGTTGTGACTTGCGTGTCTAAATGTCGAGTATGCTATCGGTGAATGATCTAACATGTTATATGTGTTACGTGCAATATCGTATGTTTGTTTATGAGTGGGGAATGGATGGGAAGTTTATATGGGCATAAATCGTTAAAGTGTGTACCTGTTATGTGGTCGAAGTAATGTGCAAATAAACCATACGTAGGATACGTGTTATGCATGAGAAACTGATTGTTATCCGTACTTTATTAGGATGTGATTGACCGACCTTGACTGTTAACTATATTTGAGAATCTAACCAAGCAAACCGAGGTGAGTTCACACTTTTCTACAAAGCATGGTAAATTCCCGGTGGGAATGGGAATGGGTACAGGAATAGGGATTCCTCGTCCTTTGAGACGTGTTCAGGAATGTAAATTCCTCGTCCTGTTGGGACGTGTTAGACTTACTGGACTAGAACTCTATCAGCGAAGTCCCTCCCTTTTTGTATCGACTTAATCGCCGAGGCTATGGCGAGCGGGTCATTAGTTAATAGCGCTATTAGGTTTAACAAACCTCACACCGTGCCAGTTGGACGGGTGTGTACTAATGGACTATGGCACGTCGGTGGTGATAGAACACCGACGCTAGGGCACAATTGATTTCTTTTGTTAGTAGTCGATATGATAAACGAGTCTGGTAGTTTAAAATACTGGGGCAGCTCCCCACGGCCAAAGTGTCGGGCTGCATAGCCAGGGAAGGTGGACATGGGATGGTTAACTAATAAACGTTTTCGAACTATGGGGTAACCCCCACGGCTGGACGGCCGAATGAGATTAAACTATGTTTTTGGAAACAACACTAAAATGGACAACCAACCGTGAACTCACTCAACTTTGTTGTTGACTCGTTATTACATGCTTTGCAGGTCGTTAGATGCTATGGGGCTTGCACATGGAGGTGGTCGTTGTGGGATGCGAACTGATATGTCCCGTACTTGATGAATAAACTTCATGAACTTATTAAACCTACGTTTTGGACTTTAAACTTATGAACTTTGGACTTACGTTTTGAACTTATATTTTATGCTTCCGCTGTTAACCTAAAATCGGTTTACTTCCTTTTGGTCACCAATCGTATTGTGTTTGGTTTTATTTACTTAATTATGTTGTTCAATATGATTGGTGGCTCGATCCTGGTCACGTCACGCCTCCAAGCGGTGGTACTCCGCATGGTGGATTTTGGGGGTGTGACAGATTGGTATCAGAGCCATTGGTTATAGTGAACTAGGTTTTTAAAAGGGAAAAGTTTTTGATAAAACTAGACTATAACCAGTACAGTGCTCAACGATCCACAACGACGCTACGCTCCACGTGCAAGACTCGACACCATAAGTGGTATGATTTATGTTATATTGTCGGTTAGATAGTTCTCACTGTGCATTAGATAATGTGATAATTGCTATTTGAACCTTGTGTGCTTACCCTCTAATGTCGTCCCACACTTACGCACTTTCGCGACACTTTTCTCACTTACGTTGCTTCGTTATGAAGATCATGAGCGGACGCGAAGGACGTATCAACCTCACTCAAGCCCAGTTGACGGCTTTGATCAACGAACGAGTTGCTGAGGCACTCGCAGCTGTTCCTGCAGGAGGTATAACCTGCCGTATCAACCCACCTTAGGACGTTTAGATCCTACCATCACAAACCAACCCTCATGCTTAATTTTGTCCTTTATTCTCGCGCAACAGGTCAACATGCTCAACCTCCTGTGTGCACGTTCAAGACGTTCATGGACTGCCGACCTACCACTTTCAGTGGCACCGAAGGAGCAGTAGGTCTTCTTCACTGGTTTGAAAAGCTTGAGTCAGTTTTCGAGATGTGCGAATGCCCCGAAGACCGTAGGGTGAAATATGCTACCGGAACACTTGAAGGGGTAGCGCTCACATGGTGGAACGCTCAGGTTCAGCTGCTGGGGTTGGTTGCTGCTAATGCCACCCCATGGAACGGTTTCAAGGAACTGATCAAAGAGGAATACTGTAGTCGGGATGACATCCACAAACTGGAGGTGGAATTTTTCAATCTAAAGATGACGGGGTCTGAGATTGAGGCGTATACCAAGAGGTCGAATGAACTGGCCATCCTGTGCCCTACGATGGTGGACCCTCCCATCAAATGTATTGAGCTTTACCTCAAGGGCCTTGTACCCGAGATCCAGAGTCACGTGACTTCGGCTAACCTGGGTACCATTCAGCAGATCATTAAGTTAGCCCATCGTCTCACCGATCAAGCTGTGGAACAAAACAAACTGCCCAAGCGTATTGGTGCTGCTACTGCTGACGCACCCAATGATAACAAGCGAAAATGGGATGGGAATTCAGGCAAAGGTTCCACTTCAGCTCAGTTCCAGCAGCGAAAGACAGATGAGTACAGGAGCCCCAGTCAGCAGTCTTCTGGGAATCAAGGTCAGGGTGGATACAAGGGAAATCACCCCAAATGTAATCGCTGTAACTTGCACCACAGTGGGCCATGTGGTAAAGGCAACTGTCATTGATGCAACAAGCCTGGTCACATGGCAAGGGATTGCAGGAGTCAGCATCCGGCGAATCAGAACCGGCAACAACAGCAAGCCCCACCCAATCAACGCCAGCAGCAGGGCAACAAAGGATGCTTCCAGTGTGGCGCTGAAGGCCACTTTAAGAGAAACTGTCCTCAGCTAAACCAGAATCAGAACAACAACAACCAAGGAAATGGGAACCACAATGGGAACAACAATGGAGGCAACAATGGAGGCGGAAATGGGGGAAACCACAATGGTAATGGGGCAAGAGGTCGTGCTTTCGTGATTGGTCAGGGTGATGCAAGGAACGATCCCAACGTTGTGATGGGTAAGTTTCTTCTGGACGACTTCTTTGTTACTGTTTTATTCGATTCAGGTGCCGATACTAGTTATGTGTCCGTAAAAGTTAGCCAAATGCTTAAGCGCACTCCAACACTCCTGAACACCAAACACACGGTAGAACTAGCTAACGGTAAAAGTCTTGAAGCCACACACATAGTTAAAGGTTGTAACCTCGTCTTAGCTGGTCAGACTTTCTCTATCAATCTTATTCCTATCACACTGGGTAGTTTCGACGTCGTTATTGGGATGGATTGGCTATCTCATCATCAAGCGGAGATTGTTTGTAAGGAGAAAATCGTCTGCATTCCTCGTTCTGGTGAAGAACCTCTCATGATTCATGGCGACAAGAGTGGTGCTGTCGAAGGCATCATCTCTTTCCTTAAGGCCCAGAAGTGTTTGCGAAAAGGCCACACTGCCATTTTAGCACTCGTTACTGACACATCAACGGAAGAGAAGAGAATTGAAGACATCCCTATTGTGCGCGATTTTCCTGAGGTATTTCCTGAGGAATTACCTGGTCTTCCGCCTCATCGCCAAGTTGAGTTTCAAATCGAGCTAGCTCCTGGAGCAGCGCCAGTAGCTCGAGCACCATATCGTCTAGCTCCATCAGAACTCGAAGAACTGTCCACCCAACTACAAGAACTCTTGGAAAAGGGTTTTATACGTCCTAGCTCTTCGCCCTGGGGAGCTCCAGTACTATTCGTGAAGAAGAAAGATGGTACTTTCAGAATGTGTATTGACTATCGCGAGCTTAACAAGGTGACTGTGAAGAATCGTTATCCTCTTCCACGTATTGACGACTTGTTCGACCAGTTGCAAGGGTCGAGCTATTACTCCAAGATTGATTTGAGATCGGGATACCATCAGCTGAGAGTCCGAGATGAGGACATCTCCAAAACAGCATTCAGAACTCGTTACGGCCATTACGAGTTTCTGGTTATGCCATTCGGGCTGACGAATGCACCAGCGGTCTTCATGGATCTCATGAACCGAGTGTGCAAGCCTTACCTGGATAAGTTCGTTATTGTGTTCATTGACGATATCCTGATCTATTCTAAGAGTCAGGAGGAACACGAGCAGCATCTACGACTTATGCTGGAACTTCTTCGAAAAGAACAGTTGTATGCCAAGTTTTCAAAATGTGACTTCTGGCTTCGCGAAGTCCACTTTCTAGGCCATGTGGTAAACAAGGATGGAATTCATGTGGATCCATCTAAGGTTGAATCGATCAAGAACTGGCCTGCACCCCATACACCAACAGAAATCCGCCAATTCTTGGGTTTGGCCGGATATTACAGAAGGTTTATCAAGGATTTCTCCAAGATTGCGCAGCCTCTCACTTCATTAACTCAAAAGGGTGTCATCTATCGATGGGGTGATGCACAAGAGTCCGCATTTCAGCACTTGAAGGATAGCCTTTGTAGCGCGCCTATCCTCTCATTGCCTGAGGGCACAGACGATTTTGTGGTTTATTGCGATGCCTCCATCCAAGGACTTGGTTGCGTGTTGATGCAACGTGACAAGGTCATTGCCTACGCATCGCGCCAACTTAAAGTTCACGAAAGGAATTACACTACTCATGATCTGGAGCTGGGAGCAGTTGTATTCGCGCTTAAGATATGGAGACATTACCTGTACGGTACCAAGTGCACCATTTACACCGATCACAGGAGTCTCGAGCATATCTTCAAGCAAAAGGAGTTAAATATGCGACAACGCCGATGGGTTGAGCTCTTGAATGATTATGAATGTGCAATCAAGTATCACCCGGGCAAAGCCAATGTTGTGGCCGACGCCCTCAGTCGAAAGGATACTATACCTGGGCGTGTACATGCTCTACAGCTTACTATCCAATCTAACCTTCCCGCTCAGATTCGCGATGCTCAGGTTGAAGCATTGAAAGCAGAGAACATCAGGGCTGAGTCCCTACGAGGATCGAGGCAGCGGCTAGAACAAAAGGAAGACAGTGCCTACTATGTAAACGGACGCATCTGGGTCCCACTTTATGGCAACTTACGCGAGCTTGTGATGGATGAAGCACATAAGTCTCGTTATTCGGTACATCCTGGTTCGGATAAAATGTACCACGACCTCAAGACTACGTATTGGTGGCCTGGCATGAAAGCCCACATAGCAACCTACGTCAGCAAGTGCCTGACTTGTGCGAGAGTCAAGTCTGAATATCAGAAACCATCAGGCCTACTTCAACAACCGGAGATCCCGAAATGGAAATGGGAGCAAATTTCCATGGATTTCGTTATTGGCCTGCCTAGATCTCAACGCGGAAACGATACCATTTGGGTGATCGTAGATCGACTGACCAAGTCTGCACATTTTCTGGCTATCAAAGAAACGGATAAGTTTCCTACTCTTGCAGACATTTACCTAAAGGAAGTGGTATCAAGGCACGGAGTGCCAACCTCCATCATTTCTGATCGTGACGCGCGTTTTACTTCAGAACTGTGGCAAGCAATGCACAAGTCTTTTGGCTCACGTTTAGATATGAGCACCGCTTATCACCCACAGACGGATGGGCAATCTGAACGCACCATCCAAACCCTTGAAGACATGCTTAGGGCATGTGTAATCGATTTTAGTAATGGCTGGGAAAAGCACCTCCCGCTAGTGGAGTTTTCGTATAACAACAGCTACCACACCAGCATTCAGGCCGCTCCGTTCGAGGCATTGTACGGACGCAAATGCCGATCACCTCTCTGTTGGGCAGAAGTTGGTGACAGTCAACTCACTGGCCCAGAACTCGTAGTAGATACAACAGAAAGGATTGCTCAGATACGAGAGCGAATGGCGGCAGCCCGTAACCGTCAGAAAAGCTATGCTGATAAGGGAAGAAAACCACTCGAGCTCCAGGTTGGGGATCGAGTGCTACTCAAAGTCTCACCTTGGAAAGGTGTAGTCCGCTTTGGCAAATGAGGCAAACTCAATCCGCGATATGTCGGACCATTCGAAGTCACCGAGAAAATTGGCAAAGTCGCCTACAGGTTGAATCTACCTGAAGAACTCAGCGGAGTTCACAATGTTTTCCATGTGTCGAATCTGAAGAAGTGTCTGTCAGATGAGACCCTCATAGTTCCTCTCAAGGAACTCACAATCGATGACCAGCTGCGATTCGTCGAGGAACCAGTAGAGATTACGGATCGAGATGTTAAGATCCTCAAGCATACCAGAATACCTCTCGTTCGAGTTCGTTGGAATGCACGTCGTGGCCCAGAGTATACCTGGGAACGAGAAGACCAAATGAAACTCAAGTATCCCCAGCTGTTTAAGAAAAACGCAACAACTACTGAGGCTGAAGCTACTGCAGAATTTCGGGACGAAATTCCAAATCAACGGGGGGATGATGTGACACCCCAGGAAAATCAGGAAAACAACGCAACTTAACTAGCTTCCTCAGTAACCACGCGCTAAATTTCGGGACGAAATTCTCTTAACAGGGGGAGAATGTAACAACCCTCAAAATTCCATGTATTCCGTACAATTTATTATTGATAATGAAAGTGCTTTACGACTGTGTGGAATTACTTAACTGCTATCTGTGTTATATTTACATGCGCCTGTTAACACACTAGTAATGTACAGAAAAGTCATTAAATAGTCCGTTATGATTTCCTAAGTGTTAGAAATTAAAAACGTTACAAAAATATATACATAGGACATGTTACGAATTAATTAAGCACTTTAACGGAACAACACCGAACCGAATAACCGGACATTACCCGGAACACGAAAATATTGTTAAACACATCGTTTATATTTTTCTGAGCTAGTTAGGGTCCCCGAACACCCTAACACCCGTTATAATACACTACACACTAATAACTAGTTTCAATCTCTAACTAAGCTAACTAACATCTTAATTATCTAGTTAGAACCCAACTAGACCTACCCCCCCCCCCCCCCCCATTACGGTTACATGTGGGGGGACACACCTCTAATTTCTTGATTTTTTTATTGAGCTTTGTCTAATATCTTGAAAGCATATTACATGATGGTCCATAGTGATTAGTTGGTCTATAAGTAAGTTCATTAGTCCACCATTCTCTCTCATCCTACACTTCATCAACAAACACTTCCACTCCCTCCTACACCCTCACGGCAGCCACCTTCAACCACCATCTCGCCACCATCAACCTCCATTCCAACCATTTCGTGCATACTCAAAGGTGTAAGGTGTCCTACAAACAAGCTCGGTGCACTCGGAAACTCAAAGACCTCTCTAGATTGCTTTTATCCACCACTTTTACGCCTTTGATCTTCCCTAGCCTCGAGCTAGTAGTAAGTGACTCTAAACATCTTCTTGATCTATTCTAAAGTGGTTAATAAGAGTTTCGTCGGTTGAAAATCACTAACATATAAGATCACCAACTAAAAGTCTACTAAAGTGATGAACAAGGTGGTTAATGGATGAATATTAGTGTAAAGCATGTAGATCTTGTGTGATTATGATTATTGGTTGATTATCTGATGTTCTACTGATTAATATTAATGTGTCATGTTGTTGTGGTCACTAAACTTGTTAACGGAATCGATCGAACACGATTTAGAAGGTTAAACACTGAAAATCAGAATCTGTCCAACTTTTACAGCCAACTTCAGTTGGCTGTAAACAGGCCATAAACTCAACGAAAAACCGATATTTTGAATCTAAAATATGTTATTATGAAATACGGTTCTAATGGCACCAGAATCGTAATTTTTGGACTTCGTTTACTATTTTTAAAGTATTAATTTGTAACAGCAACTTAAGCTGAATTTTGACAGCAATAAATGGGTGTCATACTTTCAGTCATAACCTGAGTTTTGTGATGAATCGGACCATGAAATTTGTACAGTAGATGAAAACCGATGCATTTGTAATTACCCCACTGGAATTTCGTAAATCGGACACTCGATGAATTTTTAATAAATTGTTCCGTGGACTGTGGTCAGAAATACATAAATCTGAGTTCAGTCCGGAATATGAATTTTTATAAAATATTGGTAATGAACCGGACCCCGATATTTTTACACAATAAAATATGGAACGTTTAAGACATTCTGTAAAAATTTGGGAATTTTTGGAATAATTTAACTATTTTATTTAAATGTCCGAAAACAGCCGGTTTTGAATATTAATGCTGAATTGACATAAGTTGTGACTTGCGTGTCTAAATGTCGAGTATGCTATCGGTGAATGATCTAACATGTTATATGTGTTACGTGCAATATCGTATGTTTGTTTATGAGTGGGGAATGGATGGGAAGTTTATATGGGCATAAATCGTTAAAGTGTGTACCTGTTATGTGGTCGAAGTAATGTGCAAATAAACCATACGTAGGATACGTGTTATGCATGAGAAACTGATTGTTATCCGTACTTTATTAGGACGTGATTGACCGACCTTGACTGTTAACTATATTTGAGAATCTAACCAAGCAAACCGAGGTGAGTTCACACTTTTCTACAAAGCATGGTAAATTGCCGGTGGGAATGGGAATGGGTACAGGAATAGGGATTCCTCATCCTTTGAGACGTGTTCAGGAATGTAAATTCCTCGTCCTGTTGGGACGTGTTAGACTTACTGGACTAGAACTCTATCAGCGAAGTCCCTCCCTTTTTGTATCGACTTAATCGCCGAGGCTATGGCGAGCGGGTCATTAGTTAATAGCGCTATTAGGTTTAACAAACCTCACACCGTGCCAGTTGGACGGGTGTGTACTAATGGACTATGGCACGTCGGTGGTGATAGAACACCGACGCTAGGGCACAATTGATTTCTTTTGTTAGTAGTCGATATGATAAACGAGTCTGGTAGTTTAAAATACTGGGGCAGCTCCCCACGGCCAAAGTGTCGGGCTGGATAGCCAGGGAAGGTGGACATGGGATGGTTAACTAATAAACGTTTTCGAACTATGGGGTAACCCCCACGGCTGGACGGCCGAATGAGATTAAACTATGTTTTTGGAAACAACACTAAAATGGACAACCAACCGTGAACTCACTCAACTTTGTTGTTGACTCGTTATTACATGCTTTGCAGGTCGTTAGATGCTATGGGGCTTGCACATGGAGGTGGTCGTTGTGGGATGGGAACTGATATGTCCCGTACTTAATGAATAAACTTCATGAACTTATTAAACCTACGTTTTGGACTTTAAACTTATGAACTTTGGACTTACGTTTTGAACTTATATTTTATGCTTCCGCTGTTAACCTAAAATCGGTTTACTTCCTTTTGGTCACCAATCGTATTGTGTTTGGTTTTATTTACTTAATTATGTTGTTCAATATGATTGGTGGCTCGATCCTGGTCACGTCACGCCTCCAAGCGGTGGTACTCCGCATGGTGGATTTTGGGGGTGTGACAGCAGGAGCAGGTTTAGTAGTAGGGTTTGCAGCAAGAACAATAGCATTGCATCCTGAACCCTGAGATTTCCTTTTCTTGTTCTTGCTGCCACTTGACTGCTGGGTGATTTGATTCGCAGACTTGGAGATGGCAGGAGTAGCAAACTGCTTATCACGCACATGGTTGTTATTCAAACTTGCTGCCAAATGATAGACTTCCTCAATATTCCCGAGTTGAGCTGCTTCAAAAGAATCACGCATAGCAGGAGGTAGACCATTGATGTACTTGGTTATCATCCGCTTGGGAGAGAAAACCAAGTGAGGAACGATCAAGCTAAGCTGCTTGAATCTGGTAGTATAAGCCAGGTTATCATCACCAACCTACTTCAAATGCCAAAACTCTTCTTCTAGCTTCAGTTGTTCATGAGGAGGGCAGAATTCAAGCATCATTAATTCCCGCACCTCAGCCCATGGAAGAGCATAGGCTTCTTCGTTTGATCGGACGTTTCTCTCGTTTGTCCACCACTCTAATGCTCTGCCTTGAAACATTCCAGTCGCACTCCTAGTCTTTAGATGATCCGGGCATTCGCTGTTAATGAAGGTAACCTCAATGCTGTCAAACCACTCGAGCATAGCAATCACCCCATCACTGCCCGTGAAAGACTTAGGGTTGCAAGAGATAAAATGCTTATAGGAGAACTTGGTAGACTTTTCTTTCTCTGTCTTAGAATCAACGGAAGAGGGAGGAGTGTTCGATCCTTGGATCTCAGAGACAATCTTTGGCACGACTCGAGCGATCTGGTCGGCCATGAAGGACATCATTTTTTTCTGAGACTTTTCTCTGGATCTCTTGAGAGTGTCAGAGAGCTTTCGAGAAGACATCCTAAGATCCAACAAGAGGATCATATAAATCTAGATTAATATAGATTCACACACGATAGATTAAGACTCAAGATTCACATAGATACCGCAACCCATGACCTTCGCATGGCACGTTGTACGAAGTTTGGCGACGAGTCAGAAACGCTTATATATAGGAAGTACCAGCGGCGTATCCACCACGCTTCGGGCACGATCGCTTCGACCCCGTACTTGGTGTCATGTTACGTGTCGCAAAACATACTCATCATCGTAGATTCACATAGACTACTCCAATAGTTTCACATAGATTCCAATAGATTCAATAGATTCAACAGATTCAATAGACTCACAGACTCCAATAGATTCAATAGTTTCCAATAGATTCATTCATAGGTTCCAATAGATCCAATAGTTTCCAATAGTTTCACATAGATTACCATAGACAATTCACAAACAACGAAATCCCACATGGCACGTGCTATGAAAGTTCGGAAACATGACGGAAACACTTATATATAGGAAGTACCAGTAGCGTATCCACCATGCTTCAATCATGCCACGTCCCCCTCGTCATCGGTGTCACGCTTCGCTAATCGCAACATTAGATTCCACCACTTTTCAAAACATAGATTACCCAAATAGATCATAGACTAACCAAATAGACTCAATCATAGATTAACCAAATAGATTCCACAACTTCAACCCGAGCCTACAAAATTACGAACTTTACTTAGCGCGTGGTACGAAGACTCGGCAACATGCGAGAAACACTTATATATAGGAAGTACCAGCGGCGTATCCACCATGCTCCGGGCATGTCACCTCATCCTCATCTTCGGCGCTAGGCTACGTTTCGCATTTTGTTTCTCAAAACAGCACACACTTAGATTACATGTAGATTACGCTAGAGTACGCATAGATTACACATAGATTCCTCATAGATTACTCAAGTAGTTTTCATAGATTGGATTCCAACAACTCATCACCGGGCTGTAAACACTAAGTTTCGCATGGCACTTAGCACGAAAGTTGGCAACACGTCTGAATTATATATAGGAAGTACCAGCAGCATATCCACCATGCTTCAGACACGTCACTTCTCCCTCGTGTTTCCATGCCATGTTACATTTAGTGTCTCACAACCACAACCACACATAGATTCATCAGATAGATTTACATAGAATCATAGTCGATCAAGATTCACACATAGGCTATCGTGATAGAACAAAACTTCATAAATTTAGTTGATCCTAAGATTAGAGTTAACGTTTTAGATTGCGGACATATGTGCGACTTGTGAGAACGTCTCAAAATAAACGAAGAATCAAGATGAACGGAGAATTAAGTCTAAAACCACATGTAAAAGTCGAGATAACATAAGAGATAGGCTCATAAAACATAGAGTGTCCCGGGTAGAGGAACGGTGACTAACCAAAGTGATTCGAACCCCTTTCGAATTGAGATAGCGTGTCTTGACTTACTTAGACAAATACGTCATCGATGTTAGGCCTATGATATTCGTCCTTTTGGTCATTTCACGTATTCAATTGAATGGAAGTTTCGAGAATTTGGCGAGACATGAAAACATCAATGAGTGGGTCTAGTTATCAAGGTCTAAGTTTCACCTCTAACTTGATAACGTCGTACCCTGATATCATCGGTACTTATCCGCAGACAAGACCTACTAGAATAATATGAAGATTTTCCATCAAGGTTCGGATGTCACTCCTTTCTTGAGGGCAAATCTGGAGCAAAATATAAACACTGGTGAACAGTGTTTTCAAAGTATTAAGTGTACATTATGTTAGCCTTAGGAAAGGCATGTAAGTTTCACAGGAGTATATGCTGCTAGGAAGCAATTACGGTAGGATGCATAAGTCTTAAACAACAGATAAGAATCAAGATTCCTAGAACTATAGACTAGGGAAAGTATTCCTACTCATCCTAATTCCCAATAGTTATGGCTCTGATACCAATCTGTCACACCCCAACCGATGGCGGAAACATCGGGGTGCGAGCACTAAGCGTTCAGATTGCTCATGAGATTCCATAACACTAGATATTTCAATAGTAATTAAGTAGATTTCGTGATATAGATTGTCAAATGTCAAACAAGCATCATCAAAATTACATCACATAGTAAAATTGTTCAAAAAGTCTAAAATTATTTAAGTGACGTTTCTAGGCATCTCCTAGCTTGATTTCCATGCGTTCCATAGCAACCTATCAGCCTGCAACATGTATTAAAATATCAATACAAAAGTATTGGCGAGTATACAAGTTTGATAATAGAATAATAGATTAAAACAACTCATATCCACAATGTAAGTATAAAAAAAATAGTTTCAGCCGTGCTAGTGTCGCAGTCCACGCAGTGATAGCCCAAGTATCCCGATGCTTTAGTGTTTACCCAAGACTCAAGGTAAACTAGAATCCTCCTAACAATACCCCCCGAGAATAATTGGAGAGGTGCACCTCCTATAGCGCTACTATTGTTAAGGCGGAACTACACACCCTGGATTAAACGTCACATAGCACAAAATAGAATACTAGAATGCACAAGTTTTCACATACACATAGGATAGAGTTTAGCTTGCAAAAGTATCAAGTTTCGTAGTTTATAGAATACATGTTACATCCCAAAGTTTAAAGCAAAAAGGGATCGAGTATACTTACAGTGATTGCTTAACAGTATAGACTGTTATTGGATCAAAGAGAGCTCTTTTAGAATTAGCCTGATTAGATTACAGCAGATAAGAGTCTGGCAGAAATAACGAGATTGCGTAAAGTGTGGGAAACAGTCACTGGATCGGATGGCTGTCCGATCAGATTGCCAGTCGATCGGGTGACATGTGTGTGAGGAATGGATGGCTGCCCGATCGGATGGCCATCCGATCGGGTTGCCACTTGGTTCTAAATCCACAAGGTGAGGGGAATAGGGTGGCTATCCGATCGGATTGCTATCCGATCGGGTTGCCACTCGACCCAAGTATTAAGTGCTTTGGTTCCTCTGATCGGGTGGCTGCTCGATCGGATGGCTGCTCGATCGGATGACTGTCCGATCGGGTTGCCATTTGATCAAGGGTTCCGAGTCTCAAGTTTCAAGTTTCAAGGCTACGAGACAAGTGTCACCTGATCGGGTGGCTGTCCGATCGGATTGCCGCTAGATCGGGCGACCCTTGTTCCGTTTACCATCTTGTAAAATTTTCTAAGTTTAACGATGACGGCATGGTACATATTGTGACAATGGTAAACTCATCGTCGCTTAGCCGTTCTGATCGGGTGGGAACCACCCCAGTCTGATCAGTTACTGTCCGCGATAACATTTATGTCAAAATCCATATTCCGGCCGTCATTCTTCGGTAGAAATCCATCCTTGAGTCGACTCTAGACTAATAATCAAGCCTATAGTCCGTCCAGAACCGGATCTCACCGTTTAAAGTAAGAGATTGAAGAAAAGCTGAGGAACTTAAGTTTTATATGAAAAATTCTAGATTTAACTTAGATTTAGTGTAAAAAGCGTATGAAATTCCTTAGATACAAGCTAGATCTTGCCAGAAATGACGTCATATAGCAGTTTGTACAAACCACCATGATGACATCACCCTTAAGACCTCAAATCCGAGAGATTTCATGATGAAAAGTGTGATTTCGAAGGTGAATCACGTAGAGAATGAAGTGTAGATCAAGAAAGTACAAGGATCTAGCTTAGAACGTACCGGAATCGATGGGAAAATGAAGAAATGTAGTGTGCGTGCGTCTGGACGAACAGGGCTGTCACATCAGGGGAATAAAGTGATGTGACAAGCCTATTTATAGTGTGGAGGAGGGTGAAAAGGATCTGTACGCATGGATCGGGTGGCAACTCGATCGAGTGGCCACTCGATTGGGTGGTCATCCGATCGAGTGGTCGTCCGATTAAGTGGTCATCCGATCGGGTGGTCATCCGATCGGATTGCCACTTTGGCCAATCCATCCTTCCCGTGTTCCTGTTTTCGCATGTAAGATCAAGCGTTGCATATTATTTGGTAACAGAATAACTAGATTACATCATAAACACAAAAGTTTTCAAGATTAATAGATTCCGCCAGTGACAAGACTCTAGTCTTTCGTTTATCCAAGAATCAAGTTTCACGAGTCTAAAGAGTCAAACACCAAATAGATTTAGATATTTCAAACATAGATTTAGGCATTCCATCATAGATTTAGACATTCCAACATAGAGATGGCACTCCAAATATAGGGTTAGGCATTCCAAGCATATAGAATTAGACATTCCAAACATAGATTTAGACATTCAAGCATATAGATTTACCCAGATAACAAAGTATCACACACCATATAGTTCAAGGGCTAGACTTGCCAATTAGCTAAAGTTTAGGGACTGAATCTGACAAAAGTCTAAAGTTTGGGGACGCTGGGAGTTACACAAATAGTCAATTGCGTTTTAGAAATAACACATTCTTTTATGTTTTTAGTCCATTTCATTTTAGAAAGAACATTTTCTTTTATGTTTTTAGTAAATTGCGTTTTAGAAAAGACGATTTCTTTTGTATTTTTAGTCTATTGCATTTTAGAAAGAACACTTTGTTTTGTGTTTTTGATCCATTGCGTTTTAGAAAAGGCACATTTTTGTGTTTTTTGTTCATTGCGTTTTAGAAAGAACATTTTCTTTTGTGTTTTTAGTCAATTGTGTTTTAGAAAAAAAAAACAATTTTTGTGTTTTTAATCCATTGCGTTTTACGAATCTGGGTTATTGAAAGCTTTTTTTTTTTTCAAAAGTATAGCAATAGGGTGCTCGTTTTAAAGATAAAAACGCTCGTTTTTATGGTGCAATTTTTATAAAAAAATAACGTCGTATGAAGAAGTTATTAACGTTTTAAAAACGAGGGGAAATTAAAGGAGAGAGAAACTATTAACTTGAATGGACTAGAATACCCTTGAGAATCTCACGCGCCTCTTAATTTTTGTTCAATTATGTCCATTTAATCCAAGCCTCTGATTATTCAATTGATGGTCAAAATTACTTCCTATCCTTTCTATCCAAATAAACTTCCTAGTATATCTAACCCAACAACAACAGAAACCAATCTAGAATTATTATTTCTATTTTCCAGAAACCCCAAAATAAAAATTCAAGAGTTAGTAGTAGACTAGATTTGGTTAAATTTAGAACCAAATAAATAATTATCTATCACATAACCTTATCAATTACAATCAATTTCATTAGTGGCGATTTCAAGCGAGTTGTATCCAAACCAAGACGATCCCTCTAACTGCTCAGAAATTTGTTCTGTTTGAAGCTGTGGTGGCGATACGCGAGAACCGAATCTCCGTTCAAGATCTGGATTCGATTGGGACATGGTGGAGGTGGGTGTTCAGTGGTGGTGGAGGTGGGATGGTGGTGGGTGTTCAGTGGTGGAGGAGGGATGGTGGTGGTGCTTGTAGTGATGGTGGTTTAGGGCAGAAGAAGAATAAGTGGTGGTAGGGTAGAAGAAGATATATTGTTTTATTTTTGAGTAAATTACTATTTTGACCCTTGTGGTTTAGCCAGTTTAACTATTTTAGTCTAAAAATGAATCTTTTAACATATCAAACCCCAAGGTTGCATTTCATAACGGTTTTGGCCCCTGACACTAACTTTGTTATTTTTTATGCAGTTAAGAGTAAGGGTAATTAGGTAATTATATAACTTATTGGTTGTTTTTGATAATTACAAAGTTCTTTTAATATTTAAAAAATTATTAATGCAATTACTCTAGTTTTTTTATTATTTCGTTATTTTAACTTTTATTATTTAACAAAATATGTTTTATATATACAAATAAATATGTATTTTCATTAAGCATTTGTTTTTTATAAACGTCGTTATTAAAATCATTTTTAACCTTTTTTTTAAACCGTCTATCGTTTTTAAAATTATTCATTTTAAACCCCTTGTTTATTAAAATTGTTCTTTTTAAAGTTTTTTTAAACGATTCATTTTATATCGTTCTTTTTAAAATCATTTTTTAACTTTTTAAACAATTCGTTATTATAAATCATTAACTTTTAAAATCGTTTCTTTTTAAACCGTTCCTTTTAGAACCGTTTTTGAAATCGTTCATTTTTTAATTTTGTATTCAGTTTACTTATAGCCGTTAGGGAAAAAGAACTTAAGAAAATGAACGATTTCAATAATCGAAGGAATAAAAACGATCGATTTTAAACGAACGAGTGGTTTAAAAAACGAAGATTAAAAAATGATATTTATAAAAAAAAAAAAAGCAAAACCTTAAAAAAATGAGTTAACAAGTGTAAGGAACTAAAAACACACGAATTTAATAAAGGAAATGTTAAAAAAATAACGAATTTTGAATAAACAAACAGTCCAAATAAATGGAAGATTTAAAAAAAAAGGTAAATTACACTTTTCGTCCTTTATGTTTGTACTGGATTGCAACGGATAGTCTTTAACTTAAATAATTACAGTCACAATCCTTTATTTGAAAAAGTTATTACATCTTTCGTACTTTAGTACTAACAAAATTAAAAATTTCAGTTAAGTTTATTTATATAAGGGCACTTTGGTCTTTTTACCAATCTAATTAAAATATTTTATAAATAAAAAAACAAAATAAAAAACTTATAAAATATATACAATAATCATAATCTCATATCTCTCTCTAGAAACTCAGTCCCCCTCACTCCCTCAGCTCTCTCTCTCTCTATACAAATCACTACACCAGATCGGACCTCTTCATCAAGGTCTATTGTTAAATAATCAAGAAATTGGGATAAAATCATTACATGCACTCATTAACAACAACAGCAAGTCTAGTTGTACCAAACCCATCACAACAGACCACTAAACCTATTCGACATTCATCAAAAGCTCACAAATGTCTGTAACCTAATCCAAATAACACAATAGACCCACAAATCACCAACCCACACTGCCACACAAGAATCAAATCCCATGTTTAACTACGATTCAAACACTTCTAGTCATTTATGTACAGAATCAAATAACTAGGTTGTGCAAGCAAAAC
The DNA here is from genome assembly GCA_030545235.1 of Helianthus tuberosus. Classification (NCBI taxonomy): domain Eukaryota; kingdom Viridiplantae; phylum Streptophyta; class Magnoliopsida; order Asterales; family Asteraceae; genus Helianthus; species Helianthus tuberosus. The sequence continues at coordinate 78,258,093 of CM060408.1, forward strand.
AAAGCTAATCAAAACTTCAAAATTCAACATTCGACAATCGACATTCATCCCAGTTTACCGCCACCATATCAAACCCACCACCAACACTTCACCTAATCCTGATCTCCATTCGGATCTCGAAAAACCGCTCTAGTCAACACAGGCATCTTACTTCCCGCAATCTCGATCGCCCGTTTCGCCAAACTCTCAGTCACACCCCCCATTTCATAAATTATCTGACCCGCTTTAACCATAGCCGCCCAATACGAAATCGCCCCTTTCCCTCTTCCCATACGGACCTCTGCCGGTTTCGCCGTAACAGATTTGTACGGAAACACACGCACCCACACCTTTCCTCCTTTCCAGCCATGACGAACGTTCATCTGTAACGCTCTTCGCCCAGCTTCAATATGTTTTGACGCGATACGGGCAGGTGGTTGGTTTGGTGGTGGCACTTGGATAGCAGGTTGAAGTTTATAACCTAATTTGGGAAAGAGGTGAAAGTAGGGTTTATAAGGTGAGAGGAATCAGGGATAAAATGACATAAGTGCCCTCACATGGGAATCATGTGATACAATTTAACTGAAATTTTTAACTTTGTTAGTGTTAAAGGACGAAAGATGTAACGAGTTTTCCAAATAAAGGATTGTGACTGTAATTATTGAAGTTAAAGGCTATCCGTTGCAATCCGGTACAAACATAAAGGACGAAAAGTGTAATTTACCTGAAAAAAAATAAACCATTCTAAATAAAGTTTGAAAAAAAGAAAGATCTTGTGCAAACTTTTTATTAGAATGTTTTTTTTGTCAAATCTTACATTTTTTTGTTTTTTATGCACGTTGTTTTGTAAAATTTTAAAAAATGAGTGACTTAAAAAGTGAGTACTTTAGAAATGTTTGAAAGTAAATGATATTAAAAAGAATGGTATAAAATAAAGTGTTTAAAAAAACTTTAAAAAACAAACGACTTTAAAAAGAACGATTTAAAAAAATAAATGATTTAAAACAGAACAATTTTAAAAACGATAGAGGGTTTAAATAAAATGTAAAATAATAAATTATTTTTTAAAACGACTTTTACAAAAATAAACGGTTAATGAAAATACATATTTATTTGTATATTTAAAACGTATTTTGTTATATAATAATCGTGAAAATAACAAAATAATAAAAAAAAAACTTGAATAATTACATTAATAATCTCTTAAATATTAAAAGAACTATGTAATTATAAAAAACAATCCTTAAGGTATATAATGACCTAATTACCTTTATATTTAACTGCAAAAAAAGTAACAAAGTTAGTATCAGGGCGAAAACCGTTATAAAATGCAACCTCGGGGTCTGATATGTTAAAAGATTCATTTTTAGGCTGAAATGGTTAAACTGACTAAACCCCCGGGCCAAAACAGTAATTTGCTCTTTGTTTTTATTTTTGTTTTTCTTAATAGGTAAGGGTATTATAGTCATTTAACAAGATTTAACTGAGAAACTTAACATAGGTTAGTTATAAGGACCACACGAGTGCAAAAATTACAACCACTAGGACCAACTCTGTAATTATTAAACCACTAGGACCAAGTCTGCAATTTCTGCACACTACAGGGACCAACCAAGCATTTAATTCTAATATTATACATACATATTAAAACAAAGAGGCCATGAACAGTGCTTTTTATTTTTTTAATATTGTTTTTTTTAGGTTTTTATTATTATATTGATTTATTTGTTTAATTGATTTAAATCTATATTTTTATATGACTTTTAAGATACGATCAAAGTACCTGTTATCAAACAAGAAATCATAAAAAGGAATTTATACTGGTACCGATGTGGTTCAGTACGGTATGGTAGCGATACGATATTAATTCATCGAAAGCAAAACCACACGATATTAATTTATTGAAAGCAAAACCACTAAAAATAAATATTGATACGGATACAGATACAGATGTTATTCAATCGGTTTTGATTGAATTTGGTATGATAGCGACACAATATCCGTTTAAAAAATATATATCGTAATGTTGAAATAAAAAGAGGGGAACAATTGTTTTTTTATTTTTTTCAATATTGTTTTTTCTAAGGTTTTATTATTTTATTAGCTTATTATTTTAATTGATTTAAGTATATTTTGTTATCTCATATAACTTTTAAGATACTTTTAAGATACGAACAAAGTACCCGTTATCAAACAGGAAACAATAAAACGGAATGTATACCAGTACCGATGATGTTCGGTACAATATGGTAGCGATACAGTATCATTTTATTGAAAACAAAAAAAACTAAAAAAAATATTAGTGCCGATACAAATGTTTTCAATTGGTTTCGATTGGGCTTGGTATGATAGTGGCAGAATATCCCTTTTCAAAAAAAATACCGTAATGTTGAAATAAAATAAACATAAAATGCAAGCGCGAACCGAACCGATATCAACTGAACAACATATATAGGTACCATGTCAATATGTGTTTTTTTTTGTTTTCGATCGATGTAGTGCTTTCTCTTTCAATTACTATATCGAGTGCAGGTACTGTAATGAACCAAATTGATACCGACTTAATCCCTGCCACGAAGCGCGGGAGAACATCACTAGTTATTGTATAAAAGATAATAACAAATAGTATGAAAATACAAACGGTTAAAAAACCATGTAAATATCACATTTAGTTGGTAAGCCGCCAATGATCTCTAGATCAAGTGGTGGAAGGTATGCATTTTTTTTTTGTGAGATGCAGGTTTGACTCCTCCTACTTGATGCATAATGAGGCACTAGCGGGTAATGATAGAAGACTCAGAGAAACCTGAGTTCGATCCTTGAGCCAACGGGTTTTACTGGTAGTTTCACCATCGTGCCTACTGGCGGGTGGGTTACCAGGTTTTTCCTAGAAACAGTGGTGGACTCGGGTTACTTTCGGAGTACTCTGTTTGGTCCAGTAGATGTCCCAAGAGTGCTCGAGATTGATTGTATTGGCCGAGGCGTCTCTGAAAATTCACGTACCCTGTTCGAGATTGAAAAAATGTGCCCTTCCGTTATGTTTTGTTATTGTTTAAAAAAAATCAAATTATCATTGGGCTCAATAAACCTAATTTCAAGTGGGCTAAATTCTAAACCATAAAAAATGATATGTAAATGAGCCTATATTGGAAGTGGTATGTGTTTACTGTTTAAAAAAATAACATATACGTATCGGATTTCTTTTAAATCGCATGCCCCTCGAAATCGTGGGCCTTGTGCGGAGGTCCTTCCCGCACACCATCAAAGCCTCCCATGTTGGCCGTTAAAAAAAAGCCACATGCGCGCGTTAAGGCCTTATAAAACCAAATCGAGCTGCCGAGTTTGTACAGCTACAAACCACACGTAAACGAATCTTCTAGAGAGAGAGAAGTATAAGAGCTTGTGAACCGACTCACTCACAAACGCCTGCCTGCAAATTTCTCTTCGCCTTTACCTTTCATGGAGCTTGAATCACCCACAACAGTTATCCACCAGAACTATCTTCTTCTTGCTTCCGCCGTTGCGCTGTTAACAGGCTTCCTTCTAATCTACATTTTGATATCGAATTCGAAAACGCGTCGTAAATCGACGGAGATTCGTCGGAAATGTGTTGGTGACGATGGATTGCGGCTCACGGAGACTGACGTTATCATTGTTGGTGCCGGTGTTGCCGGTGCTGCTCTTGCGTGTACTCTTGCCAAGGTTTAACAACTTCATCTCTCTATACGAAACATCTTTGCTTGCTTTTACGGTTTATATAATATGTATGTGTTTGTTACATTTTCAATTTTTCACTCCAGTTCATCTTTGCAATTGATTCTTTTTCCTCTAGGAATACTAGACCGAATTAATGTGTTTTTTTATGGATTATTGACAGTATTCTAGATAAGTAATTATATAAATATTAATGGGATGACAACGCGATGAACACACACTAGTAATCACACTTAACATGTTAATTTTGTTTTTTTAATTAAAGAAAAAATATAACAATATCATACTCAAATTAATGAAAATAAAATGTCCTTTTTAATGGTGCAAGTTTCTTTTAGATATTAACATATGAAAGTTATGGCCGCTTAAAAATGGTTTATTTAACTAAAGAAAAAATATAGCAATGTCATACTCAGATTAAATCAAATAAAGAGAATAAAATGTTGTGAGTTTTTTTAGATATTAACATATCAAAAGTTATGGCCGTTTAAAATTGGTATAAGTTTTTTTTAGATATTAATTAGTGAAGAGTCAATAGTGTGTTTATAATGATTGTAGCGTATATGTATTATAATATAGTATAAAACTGTAGATAATGGACAACAAATATTGGTGGGGGTATTATACAGCTCTTGGACAATAATTGTTGTCATTACCAATCTATAGTCTAAGCTGACCCTGAATATGCCAAAAGAGACAATGTGACACAGCTCAGCGAATAAGAGATAAGATTCCATTAAGCATATATTTTTTTCTACATAACTAATGCATTTGAGTAGCTTAACTAAACTGTGGGCATGTTGGATCTGGATAAAACAGCTTCTAACAACTGGTCAAATGTTACCGTTTGGTAAAAAGAAGATTCAAATCCAGTTTTATATGATATATTTTAAACCACTTGATCTTATTAGTTCCTAACTAAAACAGGATGGACGGCGAGTACATGTGATTGAAAGGGACTTAACTGAACCGGACCGAATTGTCGGTGAGCTTCTGCAGCCAGGAGGCTATCTGAAATTGATTGAGTTGGGTCTTGAGGGTAAGGTTCAGGTTCCTCTTTAATTTGACTAAACCTTATGAAACTTATGTAATATGATACTTTTGAGTTGTTTCAGATTGTGTGGATGGAATTGAGGCTCAACAAGTTTTCGGTTATGCCATTTACATGGATGGTAGAAACACGAAACTCTCTTATCCTTTGGAAAAGTTCGAATCGGATATATCTGGAAGAAGCTTTCACAATGGGCGGTTTATTCAACGGATGAGGGAGAAAGCTGCATCTCTTCCAAAGTATAGTTTTTAACTGTTCTCATATAATCGATATTGAATTTACCGACATGTTATGAATGACATTTTTTGTATCTTAATTACTTACTAGTGTGAAACTGGAACAAGGGACTGTAACATCATTACTTGAGGAACATGGAACAGTTAAAGGGGTGTGTTACAAAACCAAAGACGGACAAGTGATGACCGCACACGCACCTCTCACCATTGTTTGTGACGGTTGTTTTTCTAATCTACGACGTGTCCTTTGCAAGCCTAAGGTATTCATAACTTTATACAAATCATTTCATAACAAGATTATTTTTTCCTTAAAAATTTGAATCTATTTATGTACCAGGTAGAGGTACCCTCTTGCTTTGTGGGTCTGGTTTTGGAGAATGTTGATCTTCCATATGCAAACCATGGGCATGTTATACTCGCGGATCCCTCACCAATTTTGTTTTATCCGATTAGTAACACCGAGGTTCGTTGTTTGGTCGACGTCCCTGGACAAAAGGTTCCTTCTATTGCCAATGGGGAAATGGCCGATTACCTCAAAACCGTCGTTGCTCCACAGGTATTCAATTCACTAATCACTATCCCCAATTTCTTTCTATTTAGCCTTTTGATCTAACCACTCTATGCTAAAATTATCAGGTTCCACCCGAGTTATATGCCGCCTTTGTGGCAGCAATAGATAAAGGAAACATAAGAACAATGCCAAACAGAAGCATGCCAGCCGATCCACAACCTACTCCAGGTGCACTTTTAATGGGAGACGCATTTAACATGCGACACCCATTAACCGGTGGAGGAATGACCGTCGCATTATCAGATATCGTTTTACTTCGCGACCTTCTTAGACCACTAAGTAATCTTAATGATGCACCTACACTTTGCAATTATCTTGAGTGCTTCTACACTCTTAGAAAGGCAAGTCACAAGTAGATTTTAGTACTTGACTAATATAATATCAACATATATCTAAGACTAATAGAATTTTATTTTATTTTATTAATTTTTTTGCAGCCGGTGTCATCTACAATAAATACGTTGGCGGGTGCTCTATACAAGGTATTTTGTGCATCACCAGACCCAGCAAGAAAAGAAATGCGGCAAGCATGCTTCGATTATCTTAGCCTTGGAGGCATTTGCTCACAAGGACCGATATCTTTACTTTCAGGACTCAACCCGCGCCCCATAGTCCTGTTTCTTCATTTCTTTGCTGTTGCTATCTATGGTGTTGGCCGTTTGCTCATCCCGTTCCCATCACCAAAACGGTTATGGCTAGGGGCTCGACTCATCTCGGTTAGCTTTTTTTTAATATGTTTAAAACGAATCGTTATTTATGGCCATATGTTTGACATTTGAATTAAACTGTTTGCAGGGTGCATCTGGGATCATATTTCCAATTATCAAGTCGGAAGGGGTGCGACAAATGTTCTTCCCAGCAACGGTTCCAGCATACTACAAAGCTCCTCGAGTTGCTTGATCTTAGCATGTGTTATACGGATAAATCATCATCAATCATATCTTGAGTATTGAATGTTTGAATGGTATTGGTAAACCACATGATTTTGATTCTCCAAAATGTTACTTTCACCAATTAAAAGCTTCCAACTTGTTAAATTAAATGTGCAGCTTAACCAATAACTACTTTGATAATTAAATGCCAACTTTTATTTTTTGGCCAAAATATGAATCAAACTGAATTACTAGTTAAGGAACGACAGGACGTCTGAATCAAACTGGATCACTCGTTAAGGAAAGACAGGACGTCTATCCACTGACCGAAGTGTCACATGCATTAATGAACGAGCAAGACATACGTTTCTTCTGGGTTATTAGACCATTCGTAGTGGTTCACATTCACCCTCTTTCTAGGTTATTAGACCATTCGTAGTTGTAAGAGGCCGATGGTATGCAATGGGATCGATGATCCTTTCCCTCAATTCTCATTCCAATATAAAGATACAGATCTCCTCTATTTTGGGAGAGATACAACTAATTTCCATAATACACGCGATTGCTATCATATCTATATTTACAAATATTGACTAGAGCTATTACACCCCCGCAGTCGAAGCGGGAGGGGACCGGATGCTGAGACTGGACCGAAAATCTTCAAAGAGAATCCGCGGAAGGCCTTTGGTGAAAATGTCAGCAACCTGATATCTAGAGGGAACATGTAACACACGCACCTGTCCGCGTTGAACTTGTTCGCGAACAAAATGTTTATCAAGCTCGATATGTTTCGTGCGTTGATGCTGAACCGGATTTCCCGACAAATAAATCGCACTAATGTTGTCACAACAGACGAGAGTGGCGAGTAACGGTGGTCGGCGAAGTTCCAATAGGAGATTACGAAGCCAACATATTTCTGATACTACGTTAGCAACCGCCCGGTATTCGGCTTCAGCACTCGATCCAGAGATAGTCGGTTGCCGTTTCGAGGACCACGAAATAATATTGTCGCCATAATAAACACAATAGCCACTAGTCGACCGACGGGTGTCAGGGCAGCCGGCCCAGTCGGCGTCCGTGTAGGCAACGAGTGACTTGGAGCCAGTGGGGCCGAGTGTTAAGCCGAATGAGGTTGTACCTTTAATATACCGAATGATCCGTTTCAGAGCTAGCCAATGGCCCGTTTTAGGGGCGTGCATATGCATGCATATTTGTTGTACCGCGTAACTGATGTCTGGACGTGTAAAGGTGAGATATTGTAACGCACCCGCCAAGCTGCGGTAAAGAGTTGGGTCGGAAAAATCATCACCGGACGAGGCACTGAGCTTGGCATTAGTGTCAACGGGAGTAGATACCGGATTACACTGTGTCATGTTGGCCCGTTTTATAATATCAAGTGCATAAGCTTGTTGTGACAGGAACATGGAGTCTTGGGTTCTTGAAACTGAGATGCCGAGGAAGAAACTTAGAGGGCCAAGGTCTTTCATTGCGAACTCGTTAGCAAGATGTGCCATAAGGCGTTGCCGAAGCCGGTCAGAAGAAGTGACAAGGACAATGTCATCAACATAGAGAAGCAAGAAGGCAATGTCTGTTTCGTGATGGAAAATAAATAAGGATGCGTCGCACCTGCTTTGGATAAATCCCACAGTGAGAACATAATCTGTAAAACGTTGATACCACGCCCGTGGTGCCTGCTTTAACCCATATAACGACTTTTTGAGGCGACAAACATGGTTCGGAAAATCTCGATGCCGAAAGCCCATTGGTTGATACACGTATACCGTTTCATGAAGGTTACCGTGTAGAAATGCATTGGTAATGTCTAATTGATGCACAGACCATGAGTTTGAAAGAGCCAGTGACAAGACTATACGAATGGTAGCCGGTTTTACCACCGGACTAAACGTATCACCACAATCAATACCCACTTGTTGAAGGCGACCATCACATACTAACCGTGCCTTGTATCGTTCCAAACTACCATCCGATTTAAACGTATGCTTAAAAAGACACATACTTCGAATAACATTCATGGTCAGATGTCTAGGAACCAATTCCCAAGTCTCATTTTTAATAAGAGCGTGAAATTCTGTTTTCATGGCGTCATACCATTCGGGAATGGACAAGGCATCAGTGGGTTGTTTAGGTATGGGAATGATGGAGGAGGTGTGAAGATTGAGTTTATGAACCGGCTTAGTTATGCCATCCATGGCTCGTGTGCGCATGGTTCGAGCGGGTGGAGTGGGGGGATAAGGAATATGACGAGAGTTAGGTGGGTTGGGTGGTGTTTGAGTAGAGGGTGAGGACAGTGGGGCAGAGGGGTCGGCAATAGGGTTGGGCGAGTGTGGTGAAGGTTGGGCTGAGTGGTGTGGGCCAAGGGGTTTGGTGAAGGGTGGGCTGAGTGGTGTTTGGGCGGGGCCAGAGGTAGAGGTTTGGGCTGGTGATGAGGCTTGGGCCGGAGGTGTATGGGCCGTAGTGGTGTGGGCTGGTGATGAGGTTTGGGCTGGAGGTGTATGGGCCGAAGGGTGTGGGGCGTCGGGAGGTCTGGTGTTGTTGGCCGTGGGTGTGCCAACAAAAGGCCAATGATGAGGTGGAAAGGGGTCTGTCAAGAATTCATATGACGGAGGAGGGGTTATAGTGTGCGAGAACGGAAAAGTGGTTTTGTCAAATGCAACATGATGGGAGATGATGATCTGACGAGTTTGAAGGTTAAAACAAGTGTAACCTCGATGGTTGGATGGGTAACCGAGGAAGACACAAGGAAAGGAGCGAGGTTCAAGTTTATGGATGGAGGTTGAAGGGATAAGAGGGTAGCACAAACAACCGAAAACCCGTAAGTGATGGTATGTGGGTGTGCGAGAGTAGAGGAGTTCAGTGGGGGGTTTTATGGCGTTGTTTGGTTAGGAGAATATTTAAAAGATAGGTGGCTGTGGCAAGGGCGTAATGCCAAAAAGTGTTGGGTAAGGAAGCATGGGTGAGGAGGGTGCGGATCATGTTGTTTATGGTTCGTATTTTACGCTCGGCCTTTCCATTTTGGGAAGAGGTGTAAGGGCATAAAAGACGGAAAACCATTCCATGTTGAGAAAAGTATTGTTGGAAAGCCGAGTTTACGTATTCTTTGCCATTATCGCATTGAAACATTTTTATTGGTTTTTCAAATTGAGTGCCAATAAGTTTATGAAATTGACAAAAAATAGAAAATACTTGTGACTTTTTGGATATGGGGTAAGTCCATAAAAAATCGGTCAGATCATCAAGAAATAATACATAATAACGATGACCTTGTGAACTAAGAATTGGTGATGTCCAAAGGTCACTATGAATAATATCAAACGGTTGAAAAACACGAGTGTAAGAAGTAGCAAAAGGTAATCGAATACTTTTACCAAGCACACAAGATTCACAAATGTCTTTATTATGTTTACTAAAATCAATAAAGGTAGATTGTTTCAAATAATTCAAAGATGGACATCCTGGATGACCAAGACGTTGGTGCCAAAGTTGAGAAGAAATGGCTGCAAAGGTGGATAGTGTGCTGGTAGTCCCGGATCCAAGCGTGAGAGGGTAGAGATCACCGCTGCTGTTGCACCGGAGGATAGGGATCCGGGTCTTGTAGTCCTTCATAAGAAAACCAAAAGGGTCAAATTCGACAGAAACAAAGTTGTCGGTTGTGAACCGACGAACAAAAATTAAATTTTTGATTAGTTTAGGTGCATATAGGACGTCTTTAAGGATGAGTGGGGGGAGGGTTTGTGTGCCTTGTCCAACAACCGGTATGGTTGATCCATTTCCAACAATGATATTTTGATTCACGCTATTATCAAAATAAGATCGAAAATTAGTTGCCGAATTAGACATATTACCTGTTGCTCCCGTGTCCATGTACATGTTAGGATCCGGTTGATTGAGAAACATAGTGTAAAGCGCCTGTTCGATGTCGGTCGGGGCATAAGCGTTGTGAGCTTGAGTGGGCCTGGGGTCGAGAAGCCCATTGCCGCCGTGAGTGTTTGCTGAATTGGGCCGAGGAGCTGTGGGGTACGGGCAAGGAGGAGGGGCCAAAGACTGATTCTTCGATGCGGCCCATGGCTGGGAGGAGGTAGGCTGAGGATAACCAGGCCTAGTCCACTGTTGTTGTTGGGCTGAGTTGGGCCAGAAAGGCTGCTGAGTGGGCCAACTGGAGTTGAAATTGGGAGGGTTGTTCTTGCGGCTTCGACCCCAGCTGCCCCGTCATCTGCCTCTGCCACGTGAGCGTCCGCGACCCCGAGAACGTTCAGAATCTTGACGATATTCGTTGGTACTCGCCGGTGGTTGCGCTTTGTTGGAGTTTGCATTCAAGGCGGTGCCCGCAGTTTGGGCTAAAATAAGAGCATGTTCTGCCTTACGCAATTCGACTAGCATAACTTTTGACCGAGCCTCATAGAAAGTCGGAAGGGGGTCCTGTTGCTGGAGAATGGTAGCAATACCCTCGTACTGTTCGTTGAGGCCTGTGATAAGTTGAAGAACCAGGCGATCATTATCAACCGGACTGCCAACGTTGGCGAGTTGATCGGCCAGCACTTTGAGTTGCTGGCAATATGCCGAGACGTTGGGGAACCCGTCAAGACGTGTGTTTGAGAATTTGTGTAGAAGATGAATGGAACGAGAACTTTTGTTATCTTGAAAGATTCATTCAAGTGTCTTCCAAGCGTCATACGCAGTTGTGTTCGGCTTCAGAATAGTATGAAGAAGATCGTTGGATATTGTTGCATAAATCCATTGGAGTACAATGGCATCGAAACGATCCCAGGAGTCATCAGCTGGAGAGTCTTTGTCGGCTTTGTCTTTATCGGCGTTCTTGTTTGTACCAGAAGAGGAGGAGGTTCGGGGCGAAAGATGATCGATGACGAGAGATGCACGGCACTGTATTTTGAAAAGTTCGGACCATGAGGCATACTGCCCAGATTCCATCTCGAGAACAACCGGAATCAGGCTTTTAATGTTAGTTACGGTGGCAGCGGGATGAATCTTGGGCTCCATTGAGAAGATGATAAAACAGGCGATGAAGATGGGAAAAACAGAGGAGAAGATCGGCTGAAAAAGGAAGAGGAAGGAGGGAGGTTAGGATAGGTCTCGTGATACCATGTAAGAGGCCGATGGTATGCAATGGGATCGATGATCCCTTCCCTCAATTCTCATTCCAATATAAAGTGTTAGGCCCTAAAGTGTGAGACTGACGCATCAAATTAACACAACGGGTTATGGTTACGAGCTGGGCATTACCGGGTTAGTTTATATTAGGTTGTGGACCTTTATAGGTCACTTGGGCCAAGCTATAGGCCATGTGGGCCAAGCAGGCCCAAGGAGAGCCCATGTAGGGAAGTGGGCTTGAGTTAGTATATAAACAAGTTTCTAACTTGTTTTAGGGTTGGAACCTTTGGAGCCTCAGTTACAGAAATTCTAGAGTTACAGAGAGAGAGGCGATTTGGTTGAGAGCTTGTACCAGACGATTTTGCTAGTTCATAGTAATAGAATCGTGTGCAAGTTTAAAAGTGATTCGGTGTGTTTTTCATATTCGGTTCGTATTTTCATATTTCTTCGGTTTATTCTTGAATCACATCAAGTTTGGATTCCGCACAAACTTGGTGTTGTTTGATATCATTGAAAGATCCGGTTAAACGGGACTTACATAAAGATACAGATCTCCTCTATTTTGGGAGAGATACAACTAATTTCCATAATACACGCGATTGCTATCATATCTATATTTACAAATATTGACTAGAGCTATTAGTAGTGGTTCATGCTCACCCTTTTTTGGGGCTTTTTTCAGTCATCATTGCCATTTTTAACCAAAAAATTGTATAATAGTTCATCCCTTTCATGCTCATCCAATGATTACCCAGTGATTTAATACATTTACAAATTTTTATTGTTATTTTCTATGTTAAATTAACAAGTTGATAAAAGAAAATAAATAAACAAATAGCATAAGGTTGGTTGGTTGTTGTTGTTGTTGAAACGAGCCGAGTGGCTTGCGAGCTACTCGAGAAAAAGCTCGAAATAAGCCAAGCCTTATCGAGCCCGAGTTGAGCTTGAGCCTAAAATAAAAGCTCGTTTGTTTATTGAGCCCGAGCTCGAGCCTGGCATGTGAAGCTCGTCAGGCTCGTCGAGCCTTATCGAGCTTTAGTGTAAAAGAGCCGAGCCGATCTTATTTAAACTGTTTACGAGCCGACCCCGTATCTAAAAATAAGCTTATTTAGTAAACGAGCTCGAGCTCGAGCCCGAGCTTCAATTATCGAGCTCGCGAGCCGGAAAAGTCTATTATTTATATTTTTTTATATAATATATTAGTTAATAGATAATAAACGAGCCGAGCTCGAGCTTGAGAAAATACCAACGAGCCGAGCTCGAGCTCCCATAAGTTAATCGAGCTCGAGCCTGATCAAGCTCGGGCTCGACTCGGCTCGTTTGCACCCGTATGTGGGGATATATATATATACATATACATATGTATATATATACATATACATATGTATATATATATATATATATAGGGTGGGGTTCGGCTACAAAGTCCATTTTTCCTACAAAGTGTATAAAGTCATAAAACACCATAATTTCAGCCATAAAACACACTCAAAACCCACAAATAACATAGTGAAAATCACTAAAACACAATATCCAAACCCTAATAGTCCTTAAAAACTTCAAATACACCATCTTACAACTATGAATATAAAACACAACATGATAATCAACATAAAACACACTAATATTAGTCATTCGATAACTAAAGCCTTATAATCCAAAGCCCAACACAAAACCCACAAATATCTTGCTTTAGTAATCTCCACTATGTTATTTGTGGGTTTTGAGTGTGTTTTATGATTGACATTACGGTGTTTTATGACTTTTTACACTTTGTAGGAAAAATGGACTTTGTAGCCAACTCTCACTCTATATATATATATATATATATATATATATATATATATATATATATATATATAGGGGAGCGCTAAAATGAAAACCACCTCCAGTAGTAAGAACTGAGAGAACCACTTTTCAACCATTAGATCTTCAAGATCAATGGATGAGATTAAAAGTAATTAAATATAATATTAAATATTTTTTGTCTTATTATATCTTTAATATTTTAATCCAAAAGGGTAGTTTAGTAAAATTACTCTATTTTGTCTTTTTGTCTGTATTGTTTTTTATTATTTTTTAGTATTATTATATAAGTTTTTATTTTTTAAACATAACTTTTTTATTAAAAACATTTTTAAATTCATATTTTTTTACAGATTTTTTTAACTTTTTACGTATTACGTTAAACTTTTTACGTTTTACGTTTTACATTAAACTTTTTACGATTTACATTTTTAAGTTTTACGTTTTTACGTTAACCTTTTTTCGTTTTACAAAACCCCAACAAACAATATAAACGAAGTGGAAAAAGAGAGGAATTAGGTTCTAAGTTTTACGTTAAACTTTTTACGTTTTACGTATAACTTTTTACGTTTTACTTTAACTTTCGTTTTTACATTTTACATAAAACATTTTACGTTTTACGTTAAACTTTTTACATTTTACGTTTTACGTTTTTACGTTTTATGTTTTACGTTAAAAAGTTTACGGTTTAACTTTTTTTTCACAAAAACATTTTTACACAAAACGAACGCACCCAGAAATCGCAAACTCGGTAGGTGTCTCCGATAGATTGTTATCATCATCGACTGGGGGAAAAATATAAAAAACCAACAACATCAAACAATGTGTATCTCGAAAAAAAAAAACGGGGTTTGGCTCAGATTTTCCGATAATCAGAGACTGCAAAGTAGGGTTGCACATTCAAAAACCTACCCTCCACCATCCGCGCCGCGCCGTCAAAATATGCGTTTTTTTTTGCATCATCACTGCCAAGAACGCCATCGTCAATATCAATTGTCGGAAAAAAGGTTTCGATCGGCACAACGGGGCACCATCGGCATCGCTTGCAAAATTGGTCACCCTGTAAAAACAGTCGACATCGAAGCCGGCCAACAGAAGCACACAAAAAGCATCTCTAATAAAAACATCCAACACCCATTTCATATAGAATACCAAAATCAAAGAAAACCCAGAAAACAAAATCAAACAAACATGTTGTACAGACCCATCAAGCATCTCTAATAAAAATATCCAACACCCATTTCATATAGAATACCCAAATCAAAGGAAAACCCAACAAACATAATCAAACAAACATGCTGTACAGACCCATCAGGATGGATGAGACCCAAAAATCAAAACTCATTCAAAAACAAATTGGGTGATTGCAAAAACAACAGAAACAAAATCGAACCTTTGGACCCCCACCAACCACCTGCACCAGCACCAACTTCCGAACACCCCACCCCCATCACCGTCTTCCGCCACCTCCCACCACCTCCCACCAACACCTCCCCACCACCGTCCTCTTTCTCTGTCCTCGGTGAGAGAGAGAGATGAGAGAGAAAGAGCATATCTTACTAGAGAAAGAAACACCCTTCAAAGGATGACGTTGAAGAAACAATAGCCGGAGTTAGACGTTGAACAGTTATCGCAGAAGAAACAATAGCCGGAGTTGCAGGTTGCACGTGAGGATGACGTTAAGGATGATTGTCTCCGGAGAAGATGATTGTTGGCCGGAGATCGTGGTGACCGGAGGGTGGATAACGGTGAGAATGGTTGCTGAGATTATGAGAGATGATGTAGACGATGAAGCTCTGGTTTTGTGAATATGGTGGGGGAGACGATCGAAGATGAATATGGTGGCTTGAAGATGGAGATCTGCTTTTTGAAGCTCTGGTTTTGTGAAGATGGAGATCTGCTTTTTGAAGAGAGAGACAAATGTCTGGTACATTTAAAGGAAGAGATAGACAAATGAGGAGAGAGACAATGTCTGGTACATTTATGAAGAAAGAGGGTGAGATTTGATATTTGGGGTAAATGACCAAACTAGCCTTTTTTCTTATTGGTTGAGAGTGGACGGCACTCACGGTTCTTACAACAGGGGGTGGTTTTCATTTTAGTGCTCCCCTATATATATATATATATATATATATATATATATATATATATTGCGTTAGACTTAAATTCCATATAAAATAAACTAATAGTAGAAGGTTGGTTTTTGTTTTCATCAAATCATGATCCAGGACTAGAGATGCACAAAAAACCGTAACTGGAATCAGACCCGGTAAAAAACTTGGAACCGGTTTTTTTAATACCCAGGTATTTTATACTCGAAACCGACCCTACCTGTAGGGTATAGATAGGGTATGCATTCTGATTTCAATACCTGTAACCGGAGCCGATCATACCCGATTAATACCCGAAACCGGACAAGAACTGAAACTGGAACTGACTGTACCCGATACATGATTCTAATATCTAGCTATTAAATTTATGTTAGTGCATTTATTTTAATTTTCTCACATTATACAATGCGTATTTAATAATAATAAACAAATATACGAGAAAATAGAGTAACAAAAACGTAATAGATTTGAAGGGGTAAGGTCCCAAAAACCTTGCTTCAAGTATTTGGGACCATACCACAATCCCATCAAAAAGCCCTCTTTAGACCTTGCATGGCCGCGCACTGGTCCTACAAAGAGAACTTAGGAAGAGAACTATGTTTAAAACTTAGGCGCCAAAAGGAAACTAACAAATCCTTGCGCCGATCTCCATAACAGGAAGGATAAAAATCCTAACAAACACTTCCGCATAATTAACATCCAGACTTGGATAAAAATAACTTCTCTAAAACTATACAAAGTTAACATGAGGAAGAGCCACACAGGATTACAGCTGTACTCTTCTAGAAGGCTCCATCGTGCACCACCATTCGGTTATAACCGAATGGCCACGTGGCATCATCCCATGCTCCTTCAAAGCCACGATGATGGCACGGAATTGAAGAGAAATCCATACTTGTCCACTTTCCACGTGGCAATACCCTAACCGTTGATCAAAATCGCGATCCGTGTGCACACACACAATCGTTAGCGATTAACGGGAAGGAAACGTAACCGCTTACGGAAAAGTATCTTCCGTCAAGTTTTCACCAACAGGTTTTCCCGCCCAAAACTTAGGCTATAAATAGAAGGATAATTCAGGTACAATTCTCAAGTTACATTCACTTCACTTTCACTTCTTCTTCTTCATTAAAACCTGTACTTATTCTCACGCTGGAGGGTGGTCACGGAGAGAACCCCCATTCTCCCTGTGGCGAGTCTAACGGCTGTTGTTTTGCAGTGATCGTTAGAGGAAGAAGATTAACCACCCACGAATCGGACGAGAAGATTTAACCCTTTTATGCAGATTCAAACCCCCTGGTTCAGTTGATTCCGGTCAATTAAACAGTGTTTCTTCATTGGCGCCCACCGATTTCTCAGTTTTATTCATCTCTTTTCGTTTCGATTCATTTTCTCTTCATCCTCTGTTTCATATGGCAGAGAACTCGTCAATTCACCCATCAGGTCCTCGATCTGAAGTCAAGGGTACTGTAACCCAAGATATCCAGATCAACGGAATCATGGGCAACGAAGAAAGCTACAGAAGTTATCTGGAGGAAAAGGGCTCCATGATACAAACAGGAGTTCATAAACACCCAGATCTACTCTCGGAGGAAACTCCAGAGTGCTGGTTCACCAGGTTCCAGAACGCCATGCACCAAATTTTTGCACAAAACACCAGATCTGAGTTAGTATACAGCAGATCTTATACCCAAAAAGGTACAGCACAAAATTCAGAAGAGACCAATCACCAGGGAGTCAAGCCAAGGCAGATAAACATGGTACAAGGAGGTCCCTCACGAAGGCCGAACAAACGAAGCCATAATCAGCATTGGCGAGAGCAACAAGTAGTCTTCCCTGTTGTCCCCAGAGGTCCTCAGGAAGAACGTCCAGTAATTATCACCGGTATCTTCGGCCATTACCGAACTGATTATATGTTCATAGATCCAGGAAGTTCAATGGATATAATCTATGAACAATGTTTCAAACAACTCGACCCAGAGGATAAGGCACGCTTAAAACCAGTCGATTTTCCTCTCACTGGTTTCTGCAACGAAGCTGTCTTCCTGCTGGGTCAAATCGCTTTTCCTTTGACTCTCTCAGATGGCGAACACTCACGCACTGTCACAGTTAATTGCATGGTTATGCCAGCAACGTCGCGCCATGATGTACTGCTGGGGAGACGATCTCAGAGGAAATTCGGCATGATTACTTCCATACCGCACGCTGCTTGCGGATTTCCGACGGAAACCGGAGTAGCAATTTTATATTCCAGCAAGGAAGTCATGTATGTGGACGATGAACCACCAGCAAAGGTTGCCAAACCCTCAACATCAAACGAACCAGAAAAATGGGTTCTCAATGAGGAATATCCGGAACAAACCATCTTGTTAGGGCACGCCATCTCCTCGGCAATCCGGATAAAATTGAAGGAATTGCTCTCCAACAACATGGACATCTTCGCCTGGTCCCCAGCGGACATGACTGGGGTTCCACGAGACATAGCACAACATTGTTTAAACGTCCGACCCTCAGCAGAACCCGTCGTGCAAGGAAGGCGCAGTCTCAGTGCAGAAAAGGCAGAAGCAATGAACGAGCAAGTAATAGAATTGCTTAACGCTGGGATCCTGCGCGAAGTACAGTACCAAACCTGGGTAGCTAACCTAGTAATGGTACAAAAACACAATGGTGGGTGGCGCATGGGTGTCGACTTCAAAGACCTCAACAAAGCCTGCCCGAAAGACTATTATGCACTTCCGGAAATAGACAAGAAAGTCGACTCTCTAGCATCCTTCCACTGGAAGTGTTTTCTAGATTGTTATAAAGGCTACCATCAAGTACAGATGAAAGAGGAAGATGAAGACAAGACGGCCTTCCGTACAGATAAAGGTATCTTTTGCTATACTAAAATGCCTTTTAGCCTCCGCAACGCAGGGGCCACTTACCAACGCTTGATGGATAGAGTTTTCGGGGAAGACATCGGAAAAACAGTGGAAGTTTACTTGGATGACCTCGTCATCATCAGCCAAGAAGAAGAAACCATGCTCGCAAACATTCAGCGCACGTTTGACTCTTTGCGCAGCGTCAATCTAAAACTGAACCCAACAAAGTGCTCCTTCGGAATGGAGGAGGGCAAATTTCTAGGGTTCATAGTAACCAGATACGGTTTCAAGGTCAACCCGGAGAAAGTACAGGCCATCCAACTAATGTCGTCACCAGCAACAGTTAAAGAAATGCAACGACTCGCGGGCCGACTAGCGGCACTAAACAGATTCTTAGCAAATCACGCTGCGAAATCTTATCCGTTCATTAGCACGTTGCGCAATTGCGCCAAGAAGAGCTGTTTTCAATGGACACCAGAAGCGGAGAAAGCCTTCAAACAAATAAAGGAATGTCTGATCCAGTTACCAACTTTAAGAGCACCACGAGAGGAGGAGCCGCTAATCCTATATCTGTCGGCAGCAGAAGTAGCGGTTGGCGCGGTATTAATGGTAGAAAGAGATGGCGTTCAAACTCCGATATACTACATTAGTAAGATGCTAACGGGCCCAGAGACACGCTACTCTATGATAGAAAAACTCGTCCTCGCATTGGTACACACGTCACGAAGACTATGCCGGTATTTCTCTGGTCATGTTATTACAGTACTCACTAATTATCATCTAGGTCAAATTCTGTCCAAACCCGATGTCGCGGGGCGTTTGGCCAAATGGGCCATCGAGCTAGGAGGATACAATATCCTATACAAACCACGACCGGCAATCAAAGGACAAGTATTAGCGGACTTTGCCACTGAAGTTCCCGTTGACAAAATACAAGAATGCGAGGCAATCCAAAACCCTATTCCAGTCTTCGACGATAGGGTTTGGACGTTGCACACAGACGATGCCTCCAAAGATGACGGTGCAGGCGCAGGCCTCCGACTGGTTAGCCCAGACAATCACGAGCTCACATACGCAATACGCCTAGATTTCAAAAGTACAAACAATGAGGCAGAATACGAAGCATTTCTTGCGGGCCTCCGTCTGGCACTTAAAATGGGAGCAAAGAACCTCGAAGCGCACGTCGATTCAAAGCTAGTGGCGGAACAAGTCAATGGCCATTACAACGCTAAAGGCGAAGCCATGGCTTTATATTTGGAGCAAGCACGAATGCTTATCAGCCAGTTCCAAATATTCAAGATAATCCATATAAATAGAAGTGAAAATAAACATGCGGATGCACTGAGCAAACTGGCCGCCACCAGTTTCAAACATCTAGCAAAAGAAGTCCGCATTGAGGTATTATCTAATCCATCCATTCCTCTAAGGCAAGTGAACATCATCGAGGTCGGCAATCCATCCTAGATGTCCCCGATCATTACGTACTTACAGCATGGCAAACTTCCAGAAGGAAAAGCAGAAGCTAGGAAAATCCAAAACAAAGCACTGAACTACGAAATGGTGGACGGTATCTTATACCAGAAATCATTCATGGGTCCACTTCTACGCTGTGTCGATAAAACGGATGCGCAATATTTAGTCAGAGAAATTCACGAAGGATTATGTGGGATTCACGCCGGACCACGCATGCTAGTGGCGAAGTTAATGAATGCAGGCTACTATTGGCCAGGAATGCATGTGGACGTAGTGGAACTACTGCGCAAATGCGCAGCATGTCAGCGCCACGCGCTAAAAACACTCCGTCCAAAAAATCCTCTAGTCTCGGTTACCTCGGCATGGCCTTTTCAACAATGGGGTATCGACCTCGTCGGTCCTTTCCCCGACACGCCAGGCGCATGTAAATTCATCGTAGTGGCAGTCGACTACTTCACTAAATGGGTGGAGGCTAAGGCATTAGCTTCGACCACAGCAATGGTAATCCGCAAGTTCATATGGGAACATATTATCTGTCGCTTCGGGTTGCCATTACGCATCATTTCCGATAATGGCACAAACTTTGCTTAGGAAGACCTCCAGAAGTGGTTTAAAGAAATGAAAATCGAGCACAGTTTCGCCTCTGTGGCGCACCCACAAGCAAATGGGCAGGTTGAAAGCGTGAACAAACAAATAGTAGATGACATCAAGGCAAGATTGGGGACTGCGCGTAGGGGATGGGTAGATGAGCTCCCTAGCATCTTATGGGCCCATCGCACCATGCCAAAAACCAGTACAGGGGAAACTCCATTTAGCCTTGTATATGGTTCGGAAGCAGTAATACCAGCAGAAATCAGCCTCCCATCGCCGCGCATGATCGACATGGAGAAACAAGATAATGAAAGAGAACGAAGAATGGATCTAGACCTTCTCGAGGAAAGGCGCGAGAACGCAGCCATCGCAGAAGCAAGGTATAAATCCAAATTAGAGAAATACTACAACGCGCGCGTACGCGTGTGCACCTTCGTTCCAGGAGATTTCGTCCTGCGCGACAACGAAGTGTCCAACGCAGAAAAGCCAGGAAAGCTAGCACATAAATGGGAAGGGCCGTACATCATCCATGAAGTCCTAGGCAAAGGGGCATACACCTTAAAGAGGCTCGACGGAACAGACGTGCCCCGCACCTGGAATGCGCAGCAGCTGCGTAGGTGCTACATGTGACCGGCCAAAACCATCCGGCGCAGAAGGCCAGACACTTATACAGGCAATGTATTTATTCTAATTATTCACTTTGTATCCATTGGCCCCGCGCCTTATCAATACAAAGATTATCCTTATATATTTTATTGTTTATTACAAAGTGCATGTAATTCCTTTTGGTACACGCGAAAACAATATGGTGAAACATTGTCTCATGAACGGTCTAACGGGAACAAGTCCCGCGCACAGTCCAGACCTACGTTCACACATGAGCTCAATACCATCCTTATTCGCTCTACCTAAACAAAGTAATTATACACATACAACATATTGTAATTCAAACAAAACTTATATCACTAGCGCACCACGCGCAATAACAAAAAACATATATGCATAACAGTGCATCAAAAAGCTACTTGTGCAACAAAGCACATTAACAGAATTTACAAAACACGGCAGTGTATCAAAACATTAGAGGCAAAGTAAACAAACTACACATCAGGGAACATATCTAAAACACCCAACGGGGTGTGCAGTACTTCACCATAGCAGGTAATAGGATGAGGATCAACAATCCAAGGGTTTACACCCTCCTCATCACTCACAGCAGGAGCAACCACATGATCATTGGTCGGAATCTCGGCCGGAGGAGCTGAACAGGGACCACGGCGACGCCGTTGGTACACAATTGAACAACGGCCTCTCCAATCAGCCGGAAATGCCCGAGTTATGGCATATGACGACAGTCTGGTAACCCCCTCGTTATTATCATCGGCAAAATGAGAGAGGGCAGGATTCCTTGAGAACTCCGGGCGAACAACTCTACGAACACCTTCGTCTCCGGCAACAGTTCCAGTCGTCAGGCCGGAAAGGAGAAGCAGACCATCAGCAGCATCGAAAACCTTGAAAATTTTGGAAATCTTCCGACGTCGACATTGTCGCCTATCCCTCATTTTTTTCAAATTGGGGAAAATATCCACACACTAAAAATGAATATATAAGCCGGAAAGATAACGTCAGCATTGAAAGGGGGACATGTGAATCACTCCCCTTAGAAACGGCACTGCCTTTGCAATCGTCATATCACATTAAATGATCTCTGACAAGCCCGCACATATTCCCAAGGCTACAGTTCAGTTAGAAGACGAAGAGGTAATAAAAAATACATTTTTACGATGACGTAAACAGCAGTCAGCTCATGATTAAAAAAGCTTCTCGCTCAAGTGAACAGTTCAGAACAAAGAAAAAATACAAATATCTTCTCCACGAAGATTTCTATTTTTTTCCAAAGACAAGACTTTCAAAAACAAAATCATGAGCAAGAGCATCTTCCCCAAGAAGATTACCCATTTTCGCGCCAAAAACTATACAGTAAAAAGCACCCATTTCTCATAGTCCAGTGCTCCACTTATTTACATAAGAGCAACACTAGATTGGGGGACTTGAAGGGGTAAGGTCCCAAAAACCTTGCTTCAAGTACTTGGGACCATACCACAATCCCGTCAAAAAGCCCTCTTTAGACCTTGCGCGGCCGTGCACTGGTCCTACAAAGAGAACTTAGGAAGAGAACTATGTTTAAAACTTACGCGCCAAAAGGAAACTAACAAATCCTTGCGCCGATCTCCATAACAGGAAGGATAAAAATCCTAACAAACATTTCCACATAATTAACATCCATACTTGGATAAAAAATAACTTCTCAGAAACTATACAAAGTTAACATGAGGAAGAGCCACACAGGATTACACCTGTACTCTTCTAGAAGGCTCCATCGTGCACCACCATTCGGTTATAACCGAATGGCCACGTGGCATCATCCCAGGCTCCTTCAAAGCCACGATGATGGCACGGAATTGAAGAGAAATCCATACTTGTCCACTTTCCACGTGACAATACCCTAACCGTTGATCAAAATCGCGATCCGTGTGCACACACACAATCGTTAGTGATTAACGTGAAGGAAACGTAACCGCTTACGGAAAAGTATCTTCCGTCAAGTTTTCACCAACAGGTTTTCCCGCCCAAAACTTCGGCTATAAATAGAAAGATAATTCAGGTACAATTCTCAAGTTACATTCACTTCACTTTCACTTATTCTTCTTCATTAAAACCTGTACTTATTCTCACGCCGGATGGTGGTCACGGAGAGAACCCCCATTCTCCCTGTGGCGAGTCTAACGGCTGTTGTTTTGCAGTGATCGTTAGAGGAAGAAGATTAACCACCCACGAATCGGACGAGAAGATTTAACCCTTTTATGCAAATTCAAATCCCCTGATTCAGTTGATTCCGGTCAATTAAACCAGTGTTTCTTCAAGATTATTAAAAAACTAGAAAATAGGGTAGTAAACAACTCGAAAATATGGTATAGAAAAACCCGAAAATATGGTATTTTAACACCCGGTTTCTTAAGAACTGGAACCGAACCCTACCCGGAACCAGGCACATAGGGTTTGTTTTTTTTTTTGGTTAAATAACCAGAACCGAAACCGAACCGGTTATAGCAATAACCAGTTCCAACCCTTAAAATGAGAAACCGAAACCGGTTATTAAAAATATCCAATTTGTGCACCTATATTCAGGACTATTTATTTGGGCTCTTGGAAATTTTAAAGGCCTAGTAACCTTTAGTAGGTGTGATACGGGGTAGTCCAATCCTCACCGATTTTTCTTTTGTAGTGATAATTTTACCAAAAATTTATGGTTTTTTTTTTGTAGTATAAAATATTGGATTTTTAAGAGTCCGGCCTCCATCGATTTGGATTTTGAGAGTCCGGCTCTCACTGAGTTTTCGTTCAAGCTCCACCACTTTATACACACACCATGCACACCCTTTCTCTTCTATCTTTCTCTTCTCTACCTCCACCACCATTGCCGCAGCCAAAACCACCCAGTCTATCTCGGCACTCGTACCTCATCTCTCCTTGTCGACAGTTGTACCAAATATCAGTACTATCTGTCTCTCCCGACATACCAAACATCATTAATTTATTATTATTTTTAATTTAATGGTAAAAAGGAAAATTAAAAAAAATAAGTGTGTAAATATATAAATGTCTGTATATGTATATATATTTTATTTATACTTATATTTATTGTTTTTAGATAATAATAAAATAAAATTTATAAAATTAAAAAACAAAAGAATAAATGGGAAAGTATCAAAATTGTCATTAAGGTTTGAGAATAGTCAAAATCGTCCAAGGGAATTAGCGATACATTTTAATTTAGTGATTTGGATGAAAATGACAACAGAAATGAAACTCTAAGCGGTCCAGTAACAAAAGTTTCATTTTTAGATTGAAGTGACAAAAGTGACGAAACCTCAGAGACTATTATGTAATTGTTTTTTCCTCCACGGCTAGCTTCTTGCCAGTCGAGTATATACATCCTCTGTTATTTAGAAACAAAAATGTTCTAAAAAAGTGTGTCAAACATGCGCTACGTTTTTTCTTTTCACTTCACGTTCCCTTCTTCTCAATCGGAATGGGAACAGGCCGAGTATGAGACGAGCATAGGTTATCTTAGTCACATAATTAAAAAGTCAAGTCTTGTAGCCAGTTTCATACATGCTAGTTACCTAGTACTCAATACTCATCGGGTTCGTGAGTATCAAGTATTCCCGTTAAGATGTCATTACCCGAAACCTGATCATATACTCACCTAAACACTGACTTGACTTATAAAAATATTCGACTACACTTTTTAGTAATTCTATAACTATTATAATTTCAGGTTTTTGAAGAGTTTTAAGAACTGTTTATTATATATTTTATTAAACAATATAATATGTTAATATATTAGGTAAATGAATTCAGGTGTATCACCTAATCTCATATTCGCCCAAGCAGTGGCGAAGCTTGCCTACAGAATCGGAGGGGGCTAAAACATATATACCCAAAAATTTCTATAGAATCGGGGGGGTAAAAACGTATATACCCAAAAATTTCTATACGAAAACTACATATATAACACTACCGAGCGAAAAATCCCGGGGGTCGGGCGACCCCCCCCGCCCCCAAGAAGCTTCGCCCCTGCGCCCAAGATGTGTGAATCCAAATAGCATAAAATGTGGCTAAGCGAATTAAAGCAACAATCATATTCAAATTACTAATAGTGATTTATAAAACTAGTCTCATAACCGATCTTATACTCTGTCCAAATATCTCGTGTTTTGGATTTTCCTTCGGGTTGGAGAATTTTTTCCATCCCTATTTCTAAATTGCAAGTCTATTTTAGTATTTCTTGCTCTTAATAGTATTATTATAATGTATCAATTATTTGATTACGGGTATAATACTACCAATCGACTTAGTGACTTACTACATGGGCTTCAGAATTCCAACTTAGGCCCCAACTATTGTGACGTCAGGCAAATTATCGTGGATTTACTCTTTATATAAAACAATTCTATATTTTTACATATATGTTTAAGGAAAAATTAATTGGATAAAAATATTGAAACGTCTAATGGATTTACCATTTACATATTAAATCAACTCTAAAATGCATTTAAAAGCAGATCTGATAAATATCGAATAGTGAACCGTGAATTTTAAAGCCTACTACAATATCATATGTATATTTTTTGGGAATGTTTGAAGGTGCTTAGATTTCACCTCAAAAGAACTAAATTCATCTCCTAGTGTTTACAAACTCATGTGCCTTTTTTCACATCATATATATAATATATACACACACACAGACTTACAAGAGGGTGTCCACGTGATGCGACGAAAACACAGACATTGGCAATTACATGGCATGTTATTTTTTGTAATAAAAAAACACTATACCAATAACATACTCAAATAAAAGGAAATAAAATGTTTGTTTTTATGATGTATTTTTTTGGAAAAATATTAATAAATTAAAATTACGTGAAACGTATCGTAAACCTATATGTTAGTGTTTAAACACGTTCAAGACGGAGTTTTAGATAGACGTGATAGGAACGAATAGACAAAGATTTTATTGATATCGAAAGAGTTTACATCGATTAAGCTCTGGGAGAATCAAGTGTGATATCTCCTCTCAAATGAAACTTATCAAGTTCAAACGCATGACACCGTTATTTATAGCTCATGATCCATGCGTTTGGGAGCTTCAAACGTATGGCTCATTTGCTTGAAATGTACGTTTGACACATTCAAACGTTTGGTGCTTAGTCAAACGTAACTCTCATACGTTTGACTGTTCTCATGTGTTTAGACACGCTCTAACACGCATATTAAGTATAGACTCTATCTAGCCTATTCGCACAGTAACGTGCACAAATATGCGCAACAAACATGTTTTAAATTATTGTATCATATGTATTAGATGTTGTAATTACTTAAATTCTTAAAAATATGCAGACTTACTTTTTTTGTTCTTCTCATATGTATTATAATATAGTGTGTGTCTACAAAGGACATTTTTCCTTTAAAGTGTGAGAAATCTATGTAGACATCATATTTTAATATTTAGGCATGTATTTTTAGATTTTTTTGGCATGGTATAATAGAGAAAGATATCAAACGTTACAATTTAAAACACTATCACATGTATTTTAGGCACTGAATTTAAAACACACCGGTTAACTTTCTTCGTATGATGTTTTAGATTTTTTTTTTGGAATGACAATATATATTAGAATCACAAACAAGGCACAAAGCCTTCCAGCGAGACACTGGATACAAAGAGGGAAACAAAAAGCAACACAGAGACAAAAACAAAACTAAGCGCAAACGCTAATCGGGTCAGAAAACCATGTCATCCAGGTGCAATCAAAGTGTTTAGACTTGTTAATGATCTAATGAAAGAGAGTGGAAACCATCTCTTCACAACTTGATATTCCTAAAAACCTTCTCGTTCTGTCACGCCATATCATCCAGATAGTCATGTACATCAAACAGAGCAGAATTTTTCTCCTCATACCAGAAGTATCATCCATGACATGATAAAACATTTGATCCGTACTAGAGAAACCTGTGAAGTCCCAACTAGACCATATTGACATCCTTCTCCACACATTTTTCGCATTTGTGCAACCCAAAAAATCATGGTCAACCGATTCTAGCACCCCTGGCACTCGACACAACAGTCTACATTGAAAACAAGCCCACAGACCCAGTTTTCTTTAATCGGTAACCAGTTAACCCATTCAAGCAGCAACCCATCATATTCAAAGGAAGTGAATTCAAGCGTCTTCTTTGCCAACTGAACTAAGAAACCTTTTATCATATCAGCCTTTTAAAGCCAGGTGTCCAAATCATTGCGATATAGAAATAGATTTCATGCCTATAATACATTTCATTATATTTTAAGTTGTAGTGAATTGAAATTTTTCGTAAAAATAGACTTATAATCACAATATACATTAGCACCACATTCATCATTTACCCACAAACTCTTCTCAAGTCATCAACTCATCTTTACATTTTCATCATCACCATCTTTTACAATTTTGTTTTAGAACCAAAGTTATTTATTATTATGATAAGCTACTTAATTTTTGATATCATGTATATTTATATACATATAACTTTTTTTCGTTTTAGAACCAAATTTATTTATTATGATAAGCTATTTAATTTTGATATCATATATATATATATATATATATATATATATATATTTATATTTATATTTATATACATATAACTTAAAAGTTTAGATATCTATAACCTGTACAATTTTTTTAACCGATTAAAACTTTTCAAAAGTATAAACTTATAACCGTTACATTTTTTAAAAGTTTATCAAGTTTATTAAGTTTATAATTTTTTTAAGTGTTAGCAAATTTTTAAAATATTATAAGTTTAGAAATTATTTGAAAGAAAAACATAACCTATTTTTTCATATTTAAGTAAAATGAAAATAAAAAACCCCCCATCCCTCCCCTCCCCTCCCTCCCCCCCCCCCCCCCCCCCCCCCCCTTCCCAAAAAAAAAATAGAAAATAAAAAAAATTTGACCTTCCTCACCCCATTACATCCGTGGTCGTTCGTCCAAACACACGCAACATCACATAAGTGATAAGTTACCAAGCCGTCCGTAAGCTTGCATGTACACTATAAGTTGGCCTTTTAGCACCATGTTATGTTACAGGTGCTCTTAAAGCAATTCATTGGTGCTTACAATAATGTGGGTTATTCAAATGAGTTTTCTTTTTTCTTTTTTTAATTTTTTGTACAACTTTATTAAGAAAAAAAAAAAAAACAACTCACACTCATTTAATCTTTTCATAAATTTACATTAGCAAGAGGACTTGAACTCTCGACCTTTAAGGGGAGTGGGGGTGGTCACTAGTGATAGAATTTCATCACTCACAAACATCCAATCAAGTTCCGCCATGTCATCAACCACTATTCTATCACTCACAAGCCTTTTTAGTGGCGGTGGTCATCACTAGTGATGGAATTCCATCACTCACAACTTTTTTTTTATTTTTTAAATTAGAAATTAACAATAAAACACTAAATTATAAATTTCATTAAAATTAAAAAAATAAATTACATAGCAAAATAAAAAACAACTAAACATTGGAAAAAAAAAAACTTAAATTAAACGGATGGCATCTCCCAACCCCACCTTTCGCAAATCTCGCGCTTTTGTTGAATTACAACCGACTTAAATGGTTCGTCGAGATGGGCAATTAAAATTTATATAAAGATGAGGGACCTGAAATGCAATTAAAGGAAAGCTATTTAAAAATAGCTAACAAAAGTTGAGGGGCTAATTTGCACTTTTCAGCAAAGTTGCTATTAATTCAACATAAAACGACAAAACAATCTCAAACGGAATTTGTTTCAATATTTGTTTTCAACGCGTGAAGAAAATAACGGAATTTGTTTTCAACGCGTGGACATTTTCGGTGGCGGTGGAAGTTTTGTTTTTATCACGCGTGGACTTTGGCTATCACGGTGGATTAACGATCCACCCCCACTGCCTTAAGAAAGGATAGCACTCTTTAACATATCAACATTAAATTGAGCTAAATACATTTGTTCTAAATAATAAGATACTTCAAAGTTCTGTTTTGTACTTTATTGATTTAATGCTGTTAAACAAAAATGCACAAGATATGATTATGTCAAAAAGATATGTGGTCCAAAAACCCACAATTATGAGATTTACAAAACAGAAATAAGCTCAACCTTTGTATATATTTTGTTATAATTTTGTCATTGTGGTCCCAAATTGTTCTATATTCCATTGGATGATCTGCTATTACACTCTAACGACTTGGAAACAAGAAAAAAGTTTATATCAAATACATCAAAAAACCAATTTATTACATCGGTAATCATATTTTTTTTTTTCCAACCGCTAACTAAATCACCGGATAAGCATCCTGGGATGCCCTCAATCAAGCAAATGCATCATCTCCTTCATAACGGTCAGAGTTTGATGCATACACGAGCCACCAAGCCACCAGTTCCGGGGAAACCCGCCCGCCCGAAGGCCCACTGCAGTAAAACCTGGTTCAGCTTGGTTTCAAACTGGCGACCTCCAGAGAGGCCTAGTTCTAAACTTCATTGTTACCATCAATGTCCTCCAAAGTGATGCTAATAGGAGTTGAACTTAAGACCTCATGGAGACTAACCACTAGACCAACTTATCAGGATCATCATTTTTTTTTTGAACAACAAATTCGGATCACTGACGGACCACTGAAGTATCATCATGCCATCAGCGGAACCACCCAACATATCCATCTCCATCAGGCTATAATGCCTACACACCAATTTAGAAAGAAACCCAATAAATATTGGAAAAACCCCCCTTATGGAAATCGAACCCAGGACCTATTGTTCATAAAACCTTATCTCACTCTCGTGATGCCACTAGGCTATAAAGCCATAGATATCAGGACCATCTTTAATCATATTAATTGCATCATGGTGGATTCATATATTGACTTATTGAGTACCAGCACTAATTTGTTTTCTCTGTCTTATATGTATTTGATATACATCAATGTGGGGTAATCCATTTGATAGAGATATATGCTTTCTAAAGGAAGGTCTCAGGTTCAAACCTGAACAAGAAGAATATTTTAGAATATTTGATGTAAATTAGAGGGGGTAACCTTTGCTGTTAAAAAATATGTATTTGATATACGGGTAAATATCATATATTTTTGGATGACATGATTGTATGTTTTCAAACGCTAAAACGTACGTAATTACAATAAAGATATTATTGGGGGTATTTTGGAGTTGTTTTAGGCTTTTATCAAAAGTTGAGTCATGATATTGTCTACTCTACTAGGCTGTTTGTTTAACTCTTAATGGTTCAGACTACCTCTTACTTGTTCAACACTAAATGGTTCAGACTGTTTGTTTCGTGAGTAGATGTCTGAATGATTCAGACATTTGCCTCTGAATAGTTAAGCATTATACTAAGGGGCCGTTTGTTTACCTCTTAATGAGGCTCTTAATGGTTCAGACCTCTTACTAGTTCAGCACTTAATGGTTCAGACTGTTTGTTTCACGAGCAGATGTCTGAATGGTTCAGACATTTGCCTCTGAATGGTTAAGATTTATACAGAGTCTGAATGGTTAAGACCTCTAATCTGAATTGGTCAGACATTTGCCTCTGAACGGTTAAGTATTATACAGGTTCTTAATGGTTCAGGCATCTTACTGGTTCAGCACTTAATGGTTCAGACCTCCTACTGGTTCAGCACTTAACCATTCAAATGTTGCCAAACAGCCCCTAAGCCGGAATGGTTAAAACGTCTTATCTGAATTGATCAGACATTTGCCCCTGAACGGTTAAGCATTATACTAGCTCTTAATAATTCAGACCTCAGTTCAGCACTTAATGATTCTGACTTCTTGTTTGTTGGTTTAGCACTTAGCCATTCAGAATTCGTTAAACAGCCCCTACTTGTTACACTATTACACTATAGTTTTCATGATTGTCCCTCTATTGATACAAAATTATCATACATCTCGATATTTGTACCTCAAATGCTATACAAATACCCTTGAACACATCATCATTTTTGTCAATTCTTCATTTTGTACGGTGTTCTTGATTCTTACAACGAGTTATACACAAATTTTCATCCAGTATATTTCGTTATGTCGGTTTCTAACTCGTGGGGTTTGGAGGTTTTGATGTCTGGATGCTTCAAAAAGTTCATTGATCTTTTGAGTCTCTTAATTCTGTTTTATTTCAGTTTGAAATATTTGCATTTTAACGTATTCAACTTGGGGGTTTTGAACCGGTTTTGTTCAAGAAATTGCAAGTGTGGGTTGATCAACTTTATGAATTTTTCAAACCCACCAATGATTGATCAATGGAAGGTGGTTAAAGAAACTGTAAATTGTAGAAAAACAAGTGGTTTTGATGATCAAGATGATGGTAATCAAGAATGTTATGATGAAGATGAAGTGTTCGATGTAATGTCTCTGAGAAAACTGGTGAAGATGGAGAGGCAACGAGCGAATGATACTTACTTAGAGCTTGAGAAAGAGCGAATGGCGGCTACTACTGCAGCCGAGGCGGCCATGGAGATGATTTTGCGGCTGCAGAATGAGAAAAGTGCGGTTGAGTTGGAAGCCCAACGACACCGGAGATTGAGTCATGAGAAGCAGTTACATGATCAAGAGGTTATTCAATCTTTGAGGTGGATTGTTATGAAGCATGAGTCGGAGAGGAGCTTGTTAGAAGATCGGTTGCGGGTGTGTAAGCAAAGGTTGATGCTTTGTATGAATGATGATGGTGATGATGATGGGTGTGAGTTGTCTTTAAGTTATCTTGATGAGCGGCTCGTTAGCTCGCTCGATTTGGGTTTGTCACCGTGGTAAGTCGTAGATATCTAACTTACGGTCCTAGGATATGCATGCAACAGATCGAAGGGTATTTTGGTCATTTTATGAGCGAACTCGTTTTTATTTTAAGGGTTGTCTTGATTTGACTAGGGTATGTTACTACTATAAAAAAAATGGTATGCAACAACACAAGAATAATAATAGGGAGACCCAAATGCATGTAATTTCAAAAGATTGAAATTGGCAAATAAATGGATGTACTTGGGAATGTTTGATTGTGACACCTCAAAAGAAGTGAAGTGATCTCCTTGCTTTTACAAAACATCTAAATTCCATGCCCAATTGACTTTCACAACTTTTCCCAACGTTCAAATAAAAACTAACACCCTATGGATGGCAAAGGGTTTGGTTTGGGATGGTTTTAGGTTATCGTAACTCTATACTTGATTATAATTTTTTTTTTACTTGACCTAAAACCTGTCGCGTATTTTTGGGTAACACTCGCGGACTCGTCAGATATCTATCTGACATACCCACGAGTTTCGGGAATACCTGTTAGTGTATTAAAAGTATACGCTGGGTATGCGTGGCCCAAAACTCATCGGGTATCTATTAATCAAATGTTTCTTGAAACGGAAATGGTCCAATGGTTTAAATTATTTAGAAAACAAATGTTTTAAGTATTTTAAAGTCTATACAAATGTTTCAAAGTTTTGGGAATGGCATGGGAATTGGGATGGTGGAATTTGATAATATAAACTTAGAATAAATAATAAAAAAAGAAAATCATGGCAGGTATATAATCACGTAAACATGTATATGTTCTTGGGTAATCAGGTCAGGTAAAACAAGTATATCACCAAATTCCATACCCACGACTTTTTTGAAGGTAATTCCATACCGGTCCTAGACCCAATTACCTGGACCTAAACCCGTCTCAGATGGTTCAGGTTTCGGGTATTCCCATCGGGTTTGGGTTTCATTGTCATCCCTAAACACCCATAACCTAGTGGTCTAGTGGTATGATGCTCCCCTTATATATATGTAAGTTTTTATTTTGCGTGTTCTCACGATATATATTGTACAACATAGTTCTTTCCCCTATATGTGTTATATATAATTTTTTTTAGTTCATTGGGCTTTTTGGTTAGGTTTGGACCTTTTTTGGCATCCCTAGCACACATAGAGAACTTATTAGAAGGTGATCTGAGTCTATAGTCCTGGGAAACACAATCAAGTTCATGATCGTGATGTATCTAGATCGATATAATATACATATAAAATGTACAACAATATATGTATAACTAAATGGATAATATTAGAGGGTCGGGAGAGATGCCGAAAGGAGAAAAAGGAGGGAGTAGGGAGCCTCTCTTGTAAAGGGAATGGTTATAGATTGGATCAAGCCCAATGATCCATTAAACCTATAGGTTAAGTCCGAAATTAAACCTACAGTCAGTAGCAGGGGCGGACCTAGTGTAGTCCGGGGCGTAGCCCGGGCTACGGCTCAACTTTTATCCGGTAGTGTAAATTTTTTTATTTTTTTCGATTTTTATACTAAGGACACCCCTCAACAATAACTAGGACACCCCTCAACAACAACTAGGACACCCCTCAAACAGGGGCGGAATATGGGTGAAAGAATCAATAGAAAAAAATTTCTCTGGTAAACAACATATCAGTTCCGATGAAAAAGGAAGAAGATGACTATAATATTATTAAAATAATATAAATTATTGGGTCTTGTGCTTCTGTTTAAAAGCAAATGCATTTATTACTCCAATAGCCTTAGTCTCTCTCAGTCTATTAAATAGCCTTAGTATTAAAATATTAAATTTAATATTAAAATAGTGATTTTCTTTATGGCTTTACCTTTCACAAGAAGATAGCAAACAATGTTTACCATCTGTTTGACCATTCTTTTAGGTCTTTTACTTGTTTTTGTTTTTTTTTTCTTTCCTATTTGACCATCTTTTTAGGTTTTTTACTTGTTTTTGTTTTTTTTTCTTTTAGGTTCATTTAAGTAACAACTGTGTAAAAAGTTAGGTTCTTATTCTTTGTCATATTATTATATACATACAAATTTAATGGTTATTATTTTATTTATTTTTCACGTTGTAATTTTTTTGAATTGATTTGAACACTTATTTGATTATCTAAATTAGCCAAAAGAAATTCTAACTTTTTTTAAATGTGTTCTTTTACACGAGATCTTATCAAATCAAAATATTTCTCTTAATTGATTATTGATTATATGGTTAGATTAGCATTTAAATTATAAGATTAGATATCACTTATGTTTGATCTAACCTAGTTTAGATTAATATTAGCTAATATCTTTACAAATTTTAACACCCTTGATGCAGAGTAATATACCGCTGGTTAAATTTAAAACCTAACAAAAAAAGTAGTAAAAAAATAGATTTTAGTTTTTTTCATTTTAAAAATAGGTTTGTATTTATGGGCCGATAGTTTCTACTTGCACAAGGCCCTCGAGGCACCCGAGTCCTCAAAGACGACGACCATGAGTATTTGTTTAACTTTATTTATTATCGTGTTTTTTTCATTATTATTTTATGAAGTTGGTAAAGTTTCTTTGTTAGCGTTGAAGTGAAATAAAAAAAAGTTGCAGGTTTTGATACAAGGAAGAAAGGTTTCTTGAGAAGTACCTTGGGAAGATAAGTCTGAAAGTCAAAAGTTAATTTAACTTACCTTTCAATTCCAAAAAATACATTTTAATTCTTTCTTTAAAAGAAACAATTTAATATAACCTGTTAGGTGGGGTGGGGATGGACTATTAAGGGATTTGTGTTGTGTATAAATATTGAGAAGCAGTTTCATTATATTAAACAATTAGTATGCCTTGTAGCGAAATTCGGTTTACAATCTTCTTGCTCTAACGCACAGGCTTCATTCTTTGCGTAATCGATCGGCCCCTTACGTAAAAATTAAAAATAAATATAGCCCGGTCTAAAACCTAAAAACTTATTGTCAATATTGATTCATAAAACATAGCTCAAATGTGAAATGCTCAATATTGATTCATTAACCTAAATACTAATAACATTAAAAAAACTAGTTTATAAAATTTAATTCTTTAAGGCCTAAGTGTCTTTTTTTGGCTCGACCAGGGCACTTGATTTTCAAGATTGGCCATGCCCCGTAATTTAGGTAAAAAAAAATTCTCCATTCTATAAATTATATAAACACACGCTAAAAAAAATTGGGATACCCCTGGATATTTCTTCTGGTTCCGCCACTGGTCAGTAGCATAATTTTTCATCAAGGATTGCATAAAATGGGTCATGTTATACAACAAGACAGATCATAACAATAGAGTAACAAACTTACATCAAAACATAGCAAAAAAAAAATCGACTCCAAATATTAGGGCAGAATTTAAGTAATAATATTGGCAACCAACCAACAATATTGAATATTTTAACTGGACATAAATTTGGGTTGTCAAGGAGTCTAACCTCATAAGTTACAACTAGAAGATGCAATTTCGCCAATTCACAGAGTACAATGAGAACAAGTAAAAAGAACAAGTATAAATAACAGAAAAAATCTAACAGTAGGAAACACCTTAATGGCTTAATGAATATGCAATTTGGGTTTCAAAGGAGATGCCAAATGCTCAAATGAGGTGTCTAAAATTGAATTTATAAAGCTGAACTAATGCACCAATATTGTGAGTAAAAGAGCAATAAAAATAAATTAAATCAAGTAATAACAGTTGTCTAAACAATTTTATTATGTTTACTATGTAGTCGGTCAGAAGACAGAAATAAACCATGGGCTTTGGAAAAACACATGATTTAAGTGGACTTGAAAGAAAATGGAGGGCACTTGTGGGCCTGTGAAAAAAATGGATAGGGGCCCATTTAACTTTGGGTTTATTTTTAAAGGAAAATTAGTTATGGGGGATTGGGAGTAGTGGTGCACAAATCGGGTTTTTTTAAAAACCGGGTTTCGGGTAGGATCGGGTTTTACAAAATCGGGTTTTTTTAAAAACCGGGTCGGGTCCGGGTCCGGGTTTTCTACCAAAAATGTATACCTATATACCCGGGTTCGGGTAGGGTTCGGGTCGGGTTTTATAAAACCCGGGTATTATAATACCCTATTTCCGGGTTCGGGTCCGGTTCGGGTATTCATCGGGTAGGGTTCGGGTATGCATCGGGTTGGGAAAAAACCCGCACCGGGTATTAAAAAAACCCGACCGGAACTATGCTTATAAAATGTATCAAACATAACTCTCACACATAGACATCAAATCTATTGATAAACAGAGGCACAATTTATAAACAGAGGCACAATTTATAGTTCTTCATGTGGTTATTCTTGAACTTTATAAACAGATGCATAATTTATTAAATACAAAACAAAGAAAATAGAAGGGCCAACATATATTGGCATATTTGTTTCCACTTGTAATGAAATATACTAAATAATTAAGTAGCGGTGCCAAATATCATTAGAAACCTAATAATTAAACAAGATTACATCAAAGTGCATACATAATTTTGTTAAATCATAAGAACTAGAAGTCTTAATGCATACATAATTAAACAAGATTACATCAAAATCGGGTTTTTTTAAAAACCGGTTCCGGGTATTTATAAAACCCAGTTCCGGGTTCGGGTTCGGGTATTTATAAAACCGGGTTTCGGGTATAAACCGGGTATAAAAAAAACCGGTTCCGGGTTCGGGTTTTAGATCAAATATGCATACCCGGTCCCTACCCTACGGGTAGGGTCGGGTTCGGGTTCGGGTTCGGGTACCCGGTTCCGGGTTTTTTTTTCGGGTCCGGGTCCGAGTTCGGGTTTTTTGTGCACCACTAATTGGGAGGGGGAGACTTGGGGTGAGTGGTGCACAAAAAACCCAAACCTCAGGAACCAGGTTTTTTCTATAAATCCAGGTATTGGGTACCTGAATGGCTGAATCTGTACCCAATCCTACCCGAAAACCGGTTCTGGATCGATACACGAAGCCGAGTTTTTTTCCATACCTGATATAGAAATGTATCTATTTATGTTTTTTGAATTCTTTTATCATGGTAATATTTTTACTTTCTAATAGAGATGCACTTTTATGTTATTTATTTATATTTACCATATTGATTTTGAAGTTTTTATGAAAAAAAAATGGATTAAAAAAAAAGTGCAACCACTTAAAAAACCAGATCTATACTTGAAAAATACCCTGAAACAGGGTTTTTTTGCAGTCCCTTAAAAAATCCGATCTATACACGAAAAATACCTTGAAACCGGATTTTTTGATACCCGAAAATAGGGTATTTTGATACCTAGGTATATGGTACCTGTAGTCTAAGGGTGAGCAATAACCGAACCGCTAACCGAATCCGAACCAAAAACCGATGAAACCGAACCAAAACTAACAGAAACCGAACCAAAACTAACAGAAACCGAACCAAAATTAACCGAAACCGAATTAACCGAAAATCGGTTATCAGTTATTCTTTTGTACCATCGGTTAACTGAAATTAACCTACCATTTATATATTCATATATTTCTAGCTTTTATACCTACATTTCATGTTTATACTTCTATTTCATGTATTTATACCTCCCTTTTATATTTTCATATATATCTAGCTTTTGTATACATTTCGTGTATTTATACCTCCATTTCATTTATTTATACATCCATTTCATTTATTTATACATCCATTACATGTATTTCTAAGTAAAAAATAGCCCTTGTTTGGTTTGGTTATTAACCAAACCCGAACCGATAAATTAACCGAATAAACCAAACCAACTAACTGGTGACTTCGGTTACGATTTCGGTTAATACTAATAACCGAACCGTGGACACCCCTAACCTGTACCCGAACCCTACCTGGTACCGGTTACACCGGGTATGGTTTTTCAGGCCAATACCCGACCTGAACACGAACCCAAACATGACCCAATTATTACCAATATCTGAAAAAGCCATACTCGTACTCAAGTCCATACCCGAACCCGGGTAATAAAAAAACCGCGCATCAGGTGTGCTACGCTTTCTAGCGGTGGTCGAGTAGTCGGCCTTTGGACATAGCTCCGAAAGGGTGGGTTTACACGTGGAAAGCAGTTAGCCGTTCAAAAAAAAATTTATTTTGTAATAATAACTACTATATTTTAGTATTTGTATTTAAAAAAAAGTTGGACAATGTGTATTATTTAATAAAAGGCTTTTTTATGAAATCTTATAGAATTTGGAACAAAGTCGTAGACGATCAATAAGTTAATAATGGCATGAATCTACGGTAATACAAATAAAGTGATTGCTTTGGGAGGAGCGTTCATTTCAAAATTAAAAAAAAAAACAAATTGAAAACTAAAAAAGCATATGTCTTCAGGGCCCCTTCACCAGGCTCCCTGTCTGGATTAATTCTATTGGGTTCACTTAACAGGCCCAACTATCATTCTTGATAAGTCTTTCATATCATCTTTCCTGTAAGGTCATTAATGGCCTGCAACAAGAGAGAGAAACGCGCAGCCAGAGAAGTACGAGGTAGGTACTAACCTCATTAATGGCAAAGGCCATCTCTCCAGTAAGAAAGGGACATGTAACTCACATTGTCAGGAGTATTGGCTGGCACATGGAAGAACGTTAGATCGTCCAGAGAATCTCGGCTGGCTGATATGCTTATCTCTATATATAAGCCATCCTCATGATCATCCAAGGTATGCATTAATAACCCTGGCATTTACTCTCACAAAACACATTAACTCTGAACATTCTCTAAGCCACATTGAATACTCGGAATCCAGGATTCACACCAGATATTCTAACGGCACTAGCACGTCGGAATCACCTTTTGTCTCCGGCAAGTTTACTTATTCTCATGCCGGAGCTTGGTTCCGTGACGAGGCTAACGGTGTTTTGTTTTGCAGACTCGAAGGAAGGCCCATCGGAGCATTGACGCGTCTCTTCAACCTCCAACCGGAGTTAGGGGATTCGACATTGGCGCCATCCATGGGACCTCTGTCAACAGAGATATCTAAAAACTTTTACGCTGTGAAGGGTTTTTCTTTCTCTTTCAAAAACGATCCACAAAATGATGACCCCACCACCTCCTAACTCTAAGATTACGAAGGTAACTCAGACAGCTGGGGAGCAAGTCATTGTCGAAGATATCACAGGCGAGTTCGAAGCCATAAATGACACAGAACCACCGTCCAAAAAGAGTGATATCACACCAGAATTTGTGTGCAGACACAAAGATGAGCTACGAAGACAACTTGATGATCTGAAAAAATGGAAAGGTTGGAAAGTTTGCGGTCGAGGCTCGTTTTTGACACACACCCAAAATGAAGGTAACACTTCTTCTCACGACGGGGGTACCAACACAGACCCTTTGGCAACTTTCCTGGCAATATTCAAGCAAATGACTCCTGAAGAAAAGGCTGCGATAATGAAGGAGAAGGGAGATGACAAAGGAGACCACAAGGATGATGGGGGTAAGGGTAACAATGTACTGGACAAGCCCTACCTTCCCAAGGACCTTGCAGAGATCTCAAAGTTCACTAAGAGAATTGTCGAGGCACCTTTGCCTCCAGAGCTTAAGCCACCCAACAACCTGGACAGGTATGACGAAACCATGGATCCAGAGGACCATCTCCATGCTTTCAGGGGAGCCGGTCAGGTGGGCAGATGGTCCATGCCTACCTGGTGTCACATGTTTGTGCAAACATTAACTGAAGGAGCCCGCCTTTAGTTTGATAAAGGAATCATAGATAGCTACGAGGATTTATGCAAGAAGTTCCTCAGGAATTTCAACCAACAAAGGAATGTGGTCATGAACCCTAATGATATCATGTATATCCGTTAAAAGGACAATGAACGGGTAGACCAGTACATGGAAAGGTTCATCAAGGAGAGCATGAACATAAAGGGAGTCCCCGAGGTAATGAAGATAACCAACTTCAGTAATGGGTTAAAGCATACTCAACTATGTGAGAAGTTGGGGGAAGAGTTCCCCAAGACATTTGATGGCCTCATGGACAAGGTCAAAGCCTTTGTCAGGGGAAAAGACACCAGCAACAAGGCCAAGGAGCTAGACGTCGGATCCCGGAGGATCAATCCCGCCCCCCGACTAGAAGAAAAAGGTTACATTTACTCTAAGAGACCTCTTTATGATAAAACATAACATGATAGGTCTAGACCCACTTTTTCCCCTTCTAAGCCCCGAGGAAGGGGAACAACCCCTTACTATGAAAGTTTTACCCCTTTGACCAAGATGCCAAGTGAGATACTAGCCACTGAAAGGGTCAAAAACTCTTTCCCAAAACCCCTTCCCTCAAGCACAGACCAAAGGCTTATCCGAATGAATTATTGTGAGTTCCATAAGGGATATGGTCACAAGACCGACAATTACATGTACTTGAAGAGAGAGATTGAACTAGCAGTTAAAACGGGGAAGCTGTCCCATTTGATAAAAGAAATAAAAGAGGGAGGGGACAGGAATGGGAGAGATACGAAGATGGAAGAGCAGGAAAGCAGTTTCATAGAAATGATTAGAAGGAGAGAGGAATACAGTTCTACCTGGAGTGTCAAGGCTAGAGTGTTGGGACCTCTGGATTGTATGAGAGCCCCTATACTCATGCCCCACCTGGAGGAGCACGAGGTCCAGAGGCTCCCTATCAACATCTCATCCAAGATAGCGGGGCATAGAGTTGCACGAATACACGTAGACGAGGGGAGTGGGGTGGAAGTGATATATGACTATATGAGCATTGTTTCCCCAGATTTGACAGAGGCATAAGTGACTGATTGGAGGAGGACTCCATACCCCTGGTGGGCTTTAATAACATCGTCTTGCACCCTTTAGGGAAGATAAGGCTTCCATTCACAGTGGGAGTGGGTGACAAAGTAAGAACTATTAAGCTAGTATTCACTGTGGTCAGAGCATCCTCAAAGTATAATGCCATATTGGGGAGACCGGGAATTGGGGACCTTCAAGCACAAGCTTCAACCCCTCATGGAGCCTTGTTATTCCAAACCCCCAGAGGGCTTGCATGGGTAAAGTCCTCCTACGAGGTAGTATCATCAGTCTCAAAAGGAGGAGCTGGAAAGAAATCCCAGGAGGAGGGGATAGTGGAATGGGTCCTGAATGAAAGATTCTCGGAGCAAGCTATGCGAGTGGGTGCACATCTAAGCGACAAGTGTAAAAGTTCCCTCAAGGAATTACTGCTCTTCAACATAGACGTCTTTGCATTTCAACATGGAGAAATGTGTGGCATACCCCGAAGTTTGACAGAACATTGGCTCAACACCCATAGTTGGGTAAAGCCTTTTAAACAAAAGAAACGATGTATGGGATCGGATAAGAGGAGAGCAGCATGTGAGGAAACCAGGAAGCTCTTTAGGGCGGGCATTGTGAGGGAAGTCAGGTATCCTACCTGGATCGCAAACCCAGTCATGGTAAGTAAAAATGATGGAGGGTGGAGAATGTGTGTGGACTACAAGGACCTGAACAAGGCATGCCCGAAAGACTGTTACCCCCTACCAGAGATCGACGTGCAGGTGGACTCGCTAGCTCAATAACCCCTTAAAATGTTTCTTGGACGCATACAAAGGGTACAACCATATACAAATGTCCCTAGAAGACAAGGGAAAGACAACATTTGTAACGGATGAGGGGACCTTCTGTTACACCAAGATGCCATTCGGGCTCAAGAACGTGAGAGCGACTTACCAAAGGTTTATGAACACGTTATTTAAGGACCAATTGGGGCGAAACCTAGAAGTCTACGTGGACGATATCATCTTTAAGAGCCTCATGAAGGCTGTTATGCTAGAAGATGTGGCGGAAACAATCAGGACCATGCAGGAAGTAAACATGAAGTTGAACCCACGGAAGTGCTATTTTGGAATAGAAGAAGGAAGGTTCTTGGGGGTAGTGGTGACCAAAGGAGGGATCAGAGCAAATCTAGAAAAAACGTAAGTGGTTGTAGAAATGAGATCCCCAAGGTCCCTCAAGGACATTCAAAAGTTAAAAGGAATATTAATCGCACTCAATCGTTTCCTATCGAAATTTGCAGACAAGACACTTCCTTTCATGAAAGTCCTGAAAGATAGTTTGCAAACAAATAGGTTTCGTTGGAGTCCGGAGGCTGAGGCGGCCTTTCAAGAAATGAAGAAGCTCATGTGCAATTTGCCTACTCGAGCCACCCCTGTACCCGGAGAAGACCTTTTTTCATACTTACCAGCGTCCAAGACGGCGGTTAATACTGTCATGATGGTAGAAAGACAAGGCAAGCAAATATCGATATATTTAATTAGTAGGACACTCAAGGGGCTGGAAGAGAGATATCAGCCCATGGAAAAACTGACATTATCACTAGTCTTTGCGTCAAGAAGACTCATAAGATATTTCCAGGCACACAAAGTAGTTCTACTCATAGAACAGCCCCTTCAAAAGGTATTGAGAAGACCAGAACTCTCTGACCAGCTCGCCAAATTGGTGGTAGATCTAGGGGAACACGCCATCGAGTACAGGACGAGAACATCTGTAAAGGGACAAGTCTTGGCGGATTTCCTCGTAGAAGTCCCTGAAGTAGAAAAAATTGAGCTCCTTAAGTGGAAGGAACTAGAAGAGCAAGAGAAAAAGAAAGAGGAGAATGCAGTATAGAAGCTATACACCGATGGGGCATCCAGCGAAGAGGGTAACAGTGCAGGCATCACCCTCTTCAGCCCAGAAGGAATCGAACTAACATATGCAATCAAGTTAGACTTAGAAAACACTAATAATACAGCTGAATACGAAACCCTTCTAGCTGGGCTAAGGCTGGCCAAGAAAATGAAGGCAAGAAACATCGAGGCCAACTCGGATTCGCAACTGGTGGT
This sequence comes from Helianthus tuberosus, assembly GCA_030545235.1. Lineage (NCBI taxonomy): Eukaryota > Viridiplantae > Streptophyta > Magnoliopsida > Asterales > Asteraceae > Helianthus > Helianthus tuberosus. The sequence goes on from CM060408.1 coordinate 78,300,719, forward strand.
TAAGAAATATAATGGGGAGTATGATGCCAAGGATGACACCATGGCCCAGTACGTGGCTCAAGTGAAAGAACTCGCTAAAACCTTCACCACTTTCAAGCTGGAATACTTGCCTCGAAGAAGGAACAGGAAGGCAGATGCTCTAAGTAAGTTAGCCTCTGTGGCCTTCGACCACCTGGCCAATGAAGTGAAAGTAGAAGTCCTGACCTCACATTCCATCTCGTATAAGGAAGTAGCTTCTATTGAGAAAACAAAGGAGTCCTGGATGACCCCCATTATTGAGTTCATAGGGGAAGGAACTCTCCCTGAGGATGAAGCAATGGTCAGGAAGATAAGAGTAAAGGCTCCTCAATATGAAATCATAGACGACCAACTCTTCCGAATGTCATACCTGGACCATCCATAAAATGTGTGGATGAAGAGGAAGCGAAGTATGTGATCTAGGGAATACATGAGGGCATATGTGGGATGTACTCAGGGACCAAGACAGTTGTAGCTAAGGCGATGAACGTCGGGTTCTATTAGAACAACATGTATGACAGTACCCTGGAGGAGATAAGGAAGTGCGATAACTGTCAGGTTCATGCCCCGCTGACCCACCGACACAAACACCCCATGGTCCCAGTCTCTACGTCATAGCCGTTTCAGAAATGGGCCATTGATATTATTGGACATTTTTCAGAAGGCCCGGGAGGGGTCAAGTTTGTAGTAATTTCCATTGACTACTTCACAAAGTGGTTAGAGGCCAAGCCTCTAGCAAAGATCACAGGTGAACAAATGAAGAGATTTGTTTTGGACAACATCGTCTACCAGTTCGGGATCCCTCTAGAATTGGTCAGTGACAATGGGGTCCAGTTTGTAGGAAAGCTTTCAAACCCTGGTGTGAGCAAATGAAAATACAACAGGTCTTCACACCCGTTACTCATGCCTAAAGCAACGGGTTAGTGGAAAAAGTGAATCAGAGTCTTATTAAAGGGATGAAAGGAAGACTGGGAATAAAATAGAAGGGTTGGCTGGAAGAGCTACCGTTTGTCCTTTGGGCATATCGGACAACTCCCAAGACCTCCAACGGAGAGACACCTTTCAGCTTGACCTATGGAACCGACGCAGTCATCCCTGTTGAGATCGGCTCCCCCACAGCTAGAATGAAGCTGAGGGAAGCAGAAAATGAGCATGACCTCAGAATAAACCTCAACCTGCTGGAGGAGAGACAAGAAATCACGACAATAAGAGAAACGGGATACAAAAAGCAGATGGAGAAGTACCACAATGCCAGATGAAGAAGCTAAACTTGGTTCCGGGGGACCTGGTCCTAAGGGACAATGAAGTTAGCTTAAAATAAAGCACCGGAAAGTTAGGGCCCAAATGGGAGGGACCCTAGAAGGTCAAGTGGGCAAACGGAAAAGGGGCTTGCAACCTGAAAACACTTCAAGGAAAAGAGGTTCCGAGAACATGGAACCTAATGCAGCTTAGGAAGTACTATGTGTAAAAGACCGCCCCAAGGAGCGATGATGAGAGAACAAGAAATGGGGCCTAAGTGCCTGTTTTGTGAAGCTAACGATGGGGAAATAGGTTCTCTCTTTTTTTATTATGTATTTTAAACAAGGAACATGTACTGGAGTATCACTCCAACTTATGGTAATAAATGGTTTGTTTTATAATTATTCAAACATTTAAATGCTATCAAAACATAGCCCAATAATAAGGCAATATACCATGACAGACGTGTCTAATGGTTCTGAACCTTATATATGTAAAAAAACGTGTACACAGTGTTAGGCCCTAAAGGTTTATGGATTAGTAAGATTATTGCTAAATGGACCAAGCTTCTAGAAGGTGGATTATTGGAGTGGGCTTTTGGGATTATGGACCTAGGGTTTAGGGAAAATGTTTCCTAACCCTTCTATAAATCGTAAATGACAATTAGGAGCATGGGGTTGGTTTACTTGTTTTAGAAACTTGTATTAGACAATTTTGTATGAAAGTTTAAGCATTCAAATCAACAAATCTTTCTTCTTCATCTCTTTTCTTTTGAATCATAGTTTGTTTGTTTGATTCCGCCACCAAACAAGCTTGTGTGATATCATTGTGATCTCGTTTCGGGACTTATAATTGGTATCGGAGCCTGTTGAACCTGTTTCTAGGATCATATCTAATATTACACGGATTATGTTGCTCGGATCACTGCTGGTTCTGTTCTGATCATGTCTACTGTTGAAGATTGCCTTCTCGGATAGATTCCTGCCATCTCGGATAGATTCCTGCCATCTCGGATCATTCTCTTTGAAGTTTCTCTGCAGCAGATAGAGATATATGGAACTATTAGTGAATGTCTGCCGATGGACACCAAAATTGAGGGTGACCAGTTAAGGATATCGTTGAAAGACTTTAAAGCTCATGGAGAAGGGTTTTTAGAGGTAATACATAATATATTTTACAACATGCGATTTTGACATACCCATGCGAATTGAATACTGAATATATTTTACAACATGCGATTTTGACTAACCCATGCGAATTCAAATTATTTTTCAAGAAACTCATTTTTTACACATGCGATTTTGTTCACCTACACACGCGATTTTATGTTTTGATTTGTTTTATTGTTTCTGTAGATGTGTTTCAAGAAACTTGAAGAAGATGTAACTGCACAATGTAGTTGTCTGCGTTTCGAACAGTATGGGCAGTTATGTAAACACATCTATTTTCTTTTCAAGATGTTTGGAGTTAAAGAAATACCAAACAAAGATGTTATGAAGAGATGGACAAAAGTTGTGGTTCCGAATGAATTAAACTCCACGTTTGATGTAAAGGTCGATGCAAAGGATGAGCAATACAAGGCTAAATAGATTGCTCGTCAAATCATGTATACAGGGGAGTATATGGTTAGCTATTTGATTACTGACCTTGATCAACTCGTTCTAGTCAGGGATCAAATGAAGGAGATTAAAGAAAAAGTGGACCAGAGTCGCATAACCAAGCCTCTTGAACCAAAGTTTAACAGGTTTTTAAAGTTAATTGGTTATCAATAACCAGCAATTGATGCACTGCCTACTGCCCGTGTCCCAACTGGTATAAGAAACAAAGGTCGTGGCTCGCATAAAAGGATTAAATCAAAGAAGGAACAAATGATCAGCCGAAAAGGGAATAGGACAAGGACATGTAGTGTATGCAATGAAAAAGGTCATGATATTTGGACTTGCGGGGTCCTGAAAGGTAAAAAACAAAAGAAGATGAAGGGAGTCCAGATTGAAAAAGATCCCAGCCACGAAGTCCATGAACTCGAAGATGAAGTTGATGAAGAGGAAGATGAGTTCGAAGATTGTAGTGGAGGGAGTGATGATGGCAGTGAAGAAGATGTCTGGGAAGAGGTTTCAGATGATGAAGATTAAAGAATCATGCCATTTTCTAATTGTACATGCGATTTTACAGGATAAACATGTGATTTTATATACATGGGTTTTTAGTATAATAACATGTGATTTTAATATCTAAACATGCGATTTCATATACAAGAATTTATAAGTAATGCAACATGCGATTTGTATGTGTTTCCATTCTATGACATGCGATTTATGTTATCTTGAATGTGTTACCAACATGCGATATATATATATATATATATATATATATATATATAAGTGACCGCTAAAATGAGAACCACCTCGAGTTGTAAGAACCGCGAGAACTTTTTGATCCGGGGCGAGGTGGACCAATTTTTTTTTTCATAAACGTAGATGCGTGTATTATAAACACATTTGTAAAAAAATTAAAAAAAAATGTCGTGTGTGTAGTTTTGAGCACCACAAGTTTGTGTTTACGGGTACCGTAAATTTTCCGGTTAAATTTACGGTACCCGTAAACACAAACTTGTGGTGCTCAAAACTACACACACGACATTTTTTTTTAATTTTTTTTTTACAAATGTGTTTATAATACACGCATCTACGTTTATGAAAAAAAAAATTGGTCCACCTCGCCCCGTATGGTGTAGTTCTCACGGTTCTTACAACTCGAGGTGGTTCTCATTTTAGCGGTCCCCTATATATATATATATATATATATATATATATATATATATATATATATATATATATAATAAACCATCAGATGTTTAACACAAAATAAGCAGAATACAACATAATAAACATAAAAGTATTGTTTAACACAACAAAAGACTATAAAATATCAAGAGAAACCTAATTCCTTGAAGCAAAGATCTTGTCACGTTCGGTCGAGCTGAACTCCATCTTCTCTTTCACTGTAGATAGAGCATCATTCAGAAAGGAGAAGACCAAATCATCAGCTCGAGACTGTTCCTTGATGTGCTCCAATGCGGTGTCTCTGAAGCTCGATGGTGGTTCTTCAAGGAGTTTTTGCCACATGTTTTGTTTTTTTTATTTCTGCAAGAATCTTCCCCTGCACATCAAGAATCAAGTGAGAAGAGTTGACATCAGTGCTAATTTCTGTCAACGTGCGAGTTGACAATAGTTCCTGTATTGCGATGTTCTTCAATTGTTCAGAATCATCAAAAGACATTTTTTTTTGTTATCTCATATTTTTCTGTGTGTGGGTTTTGTGTGTGTTTGTTTTGGTGTCTTAATATGGAAGGTTGTTATGGATGAGTATTATACATTAAAATAGTGAATTTATTATGTAGATAGGGTGGTAAGTTTAGAGTATTTATGTTAAAAGTGATCATTACAAGTCACATTACAGTCACATCGATATTAAATTCATTTTTTGTTCATATATTGGTTTTTTATATTTATTATAATATAATTTCAATTCCTAATTTCTTATTTGTGCACTTTAATAAACGTGGATATAGCTATATGAAATCATCAACATCAATGTATATAAAATCGCATGTTGCTCGAACAGACTTCGCACATTATTAAAAACCAGGCTATTAGATTTCGCATGTTATATCTCTTTTTCGCATGTTATAATAAACCAAACCTATATTCAATGAAGCATTAGATTTTGCATGTTATAACTCTTTTTTGCATGTTTATAAAAACCATAACCAAGACATAACTTAATATTTTTCAAATGTTTTTCGCATGTTCAAATGAATTTCCGCATGGTCTAAAAAACCCTTCTTCGAAAACACTGAATTCACATATTACAGTAATCAACCTGGATCATCTTCTTCGATTGCTGGTCGATCGATGTTATTGTTGTTCAATTAGAACTCCCAATTCAGCAGTTCTTATTATAGGTTGAAGAAATCACAACAAGAATGCCAAGAAAAACGAAGGGAGGTTGGGAAGAAGAATCTGACGTTGTTGAATTTGATTTAGGTTTTGATTTTGAACTATCTTCTGTCAGTTACAGAGATTACGATCTCGTATTGATGATTTTAACCTTTTCGGTAAGATTTGAATATATTAATATGATTAATTTAATGATATAAAGTAGTTTAGCCCACGTTTGATGGATTGAAGATCGTACGGTTGTGGGCATCACGTACATAATGTAGGATAAGAGGTATTGTATGTTAACCGGCCTATATATATATATATATCAATTTAACACTAACAATTAAGTATACTCTCTTACCATTAACAAATTAACCTTTTGCAACTTGCAAAACATTAACAATTGTAGTAAGTAGGAACTTACTAAGACTTAAAACACTAACATTTAACAATAACAACTAACAATTAAGACTTAAAACACTAATAGCAACAATAAGAAAAAAGACAGATAGTAGAACTAAGAAGAAAGGTACTGATATCGGGAAAATCGGTGATATATTAGTCAAATCTCGGTCCAATATCGGTCAAATATAGGTCAATATCGCTGATATTATCGGTACAGATATTCTGACCGATATTTTGTACCGATATCTCGGCAGGGGACCAATAACCGATATATCACTGATATATCGGTTGATATATCAGGATATTAACTACATAGACCGTGAGTATTTATGACGCGAAGCTAATGAATCACATGGTCTATTCTATGCTCAATCAGGTGAGAACAAACGTACAAGTATTGTTTCAAAACAAGAAGCCTTTGGTGAAGTTCGGTGCTTTTCCTGAAATTGTTGAACAAGTACAAGCACTGATCAATGCAGTTGTGCCTGATGAGCATGATGTGCAAAGTATTGATGCTCTTCCTGGATCTAAGGAGCCGATTGGGAATGTAGATTTTACGGGAGTTGTAAGCGAAGAGGAGAATGTGTTTGAAGAGGTGTTGATGAATGACACAAAATTTAATAAGAAGCTGGGTGAGAATGAAACAGAGATTAACATAGGGAGCCTCACAACAGACAAGCCTAGTGAAGATCAACCATTGAGTGTGAATCCTCCTCACACTTAAACAGTTGAGTCTATATCTGCTGAATCTGAGAACGTGACAGAAGATCCCACAGCTGATCTTCATCCTAGGAAACGAAGCAGAAGAAATCCTAGGATCAGCCGTGAGACAGCTGATGAGACAAGCACAAACCCAGAACCGACCATGCCTGTAGTTACTGAACAACCAATGGTTCGTGGTTCTGGAACACCTATGAGTGACGGGATGATTGATTTTCTGTTAAACCCAAGAGTTGCGATGTATATGCATGCACCCAAGACTGTGAAGGATCAAGCAATACTCCATCTAATGCTGATGTGTTGAGAGTTGCGGAGTTATTGCAACAGGCTGCAAAAGAAGTTGCAGCAGCTACCGAGCGAAACCAAGAAAGAACAAACGAAGCATCTAGCAGCCCTGATAGCGAGGAACTATTTGAAAACAATGAAGTTGAAGTTCTTATGAAGAGGATCACTGATCTGGAAGAAGATAAGATTTTCAAAGATGTCCAAATTACGAGCTTATTGGAAGAGATAACCCACAAGAATCAGCAGATTCAAGAGCTTGAGACAAATCTAGGATCCCTTACAGCGGTGGTTTTGGATCTCAAGCAGAAATTAAAGGGAAAGTTTCCAAAGGAGTTTGCTGAGCCTCCTAAAGAGTATACTGCTGCTGAAAAGGAGCAAATGGATAAGGAACATGAGGAAGCTATTGATAGATATATTCAAAATCCTTCGCGCACAGTTAATTAGAAAAGAAAGCAGAAGGAGATGATTATGAGAAATGTGGGTGCTGAAAAGAATTATGGATATCAAGACCTGCCGGACAGATATGTAATCACAACAGAAAATGATAGATTTGATGTGTATGGCAACAGGTCTGATTATAAGTTGGGCATACAATGATGAAAAGGGAATGTTTTTAGTGAAAAGAAATAATGGGGGCAATGGAGTATTACAATAACTTCGATGCCTTCGAGTCATGGACGGCAGTGGATCTTCGTGAGCTGAGTCGAGCTCCTTATCATGATCAGTGCAGGGATCACAATTGCAAGATCGGATGGAACTTCTATAACAAATTGCAGAAACAAGCGCAAGTGAATTTCAGTGATATGAACTTGGCGCAATTGTTTATCAGGGTGCATGAAGATGTCATAGATCCTTCCACCAACCAACCGCTAAAGACGGTGATGTGGCCTCCCACGAAGCAGACAAAGACCGTTCCTCTGCTAAAGGATCTTCCAAACAACAGCTTAAAGGATTCATAATTCTGGATGTATGATCCTGTTACATGTCAAGCGGTGATTGTTTGTGCAAATGAAAAGTACAGGGTTGCGGATGTGAAAGATCTTATGCGTTTTGGAGAGAATGATATAAAGTTGATGGGAAGGACGCAAATCAGGTGTAACGCCTCGCTTTTCATAACTTTCTGTTTTTAGAAAGTTCATCTTGTAATTCTATTTTCGGAAACTCGTTTCCTTTGAAATCGTATTTCGTTTCAAGCTATTGTAAATCCGAGACTTTATCGTAATGAAAGGAATCTTTTATATGAAATATACATCGTTTATACATTATTTATACATTGATACATATGTTTGTTTGACACATGATTCGTAATTCGCATAAACATAAGCTTAACTCGTAAACAATGATCGTGTATTCGTAATCCTTAAATCTTCATACATTCAAACACTTGGTTATTCGATTATAAGATTAAGTTGTATGTTTTTTTCACTTGATCATACCAAACTATAAACCATACATACTTGTTACATTTCATGTGTTGTACACACCTATGTTATCACACTTTTTGCTAAATTAAAACATGCCATTTATGCATTTTGGACCTTGTTACAAGTTACATACATACTAGACACCATGTAACACTTTATTAAACATCAAATATATACCTTCTAATGTCAAAAAAATAAAATAAAATAAAAATTATAGGGTTGTTAACAGCCTTGCATCAGCCCACTTAATTTCTTTGTTTTGAGTTATTAAGCCCACTAAACACTTCCAAAGCCCAACCCAATGAAACCCTAATCCATCCCCTATATAACCCAAGCCTCCTCCAAGCATTTTTCACTTTCTAAACACTCTCCATTCACTCTCAAACACTCCAAACCGTAGCTGAATTCTGAAGTTCGAGCAGATTGATACTACTTCACTAAAGTGAGCATAACTCACTCAATTCTTATCTGATTCACTCGATTCTTTTTCCTACTTCTTTGTATTGACCTTAGCTACGTTTCAATGGGTTTTCCCTGGAAAATTAGAGCCTGGAACGTCTCCAAAATGGCTACAAAGTTGGCTGATTTTTCTGTTCTTGATTTAAACATTGATAAACTTGATTAAACTTGAGGAAACTCATCTCAAACCTATGTCCTTATGCTTATAACCACATCTATGGTTAGTTAGACTTAAAAACAAGGTTGAGACATGTAAAATCAGAGGTGTAAACCTCACAAACTTTCTGTTTTGTTCAAGGGTTTAACCCACAAGTAATGAACAAGCTTCAAGCTTGATGGTTGTGAGATTATAGGACAAGCTTGGGCTATCCTACTAAAAAAATCCACACATTACTTGATGATTTCTTAGATTAGTTGTAATTATTTCCTTTCTTATTGTATGTTCATGACCCTCCTTGAATGTTCATAACATCAAGTGTAGTGGTGAACACCTAGAGATACCTAAATGGAAGACTTGTTCTTCCTACCTCCTACATGACTTCTATGATACAAAGAGGTTCCTAAATGGTGGATTTATCCTCCTACCTCCTATATGACCTATAGGATATGATGGACACTATGTAATACATATATATATATATATATATTATCCAAATAATCGAACCTTTGATGATGGATTAGTGTTCATTTGTCAAAGTATTAGATTACATCATCCAAGACATAATAACCTGTTATGATTCTAATGGGTATTTGAACCCATGAAAACATTCTAACCCTTGGGGTTTCATAGTGTCAAACAAGTATTATGTGACTAGGTGATTACTTTTCATATGTTTATTTTCATGCCCTCGAACTCCAAATCCTTAAACCATATGTAAACATCTCTTAAACTCCAAATCGAACACATTCAACTTCCTAATCTCTTACACTCGTCAACACTTGGATAATCGGAAGACTTAGCAACTTTGTGAGTATACTTGACCCATTTTACCGTTTTCACACTTTTGGGTGTAACATGTTTTTTTTATACAAAACACACTTAGTATACATATTCTTATGCAAATACATAAACAAACAATCCAATACATGCTTACTATTTGTTATGCTTGATTCGTGTTTTCTGGGTGATTCTTATGTAATGAACTTGTCATTAGCTTCGTACAAGCCTCCACTTAACATGTATAACGCTATAGGAGTAACGCACCACCCGTGAACGAGAGGTCATGTTAGGTTTATTCATTCATACTTGTGTAAATAGAGGGTTGACTTGTTAATCGCATGCCAGTTTATACATTAATCTTGATAACTAGTTTTGCCATGTGGATTGTTCCTTATCGTTTTTATACTTATATATTATGCACCAAACTTGTATGCTCGCCAATACTTTTGTATTGAACTACACTTTTAAAACATGTTGCAGGTTTAGCGATGATGTTGGTGATGCATGGAATCTAGTAGGATGCTTAGATACACACTTTAAACTTTTATTCTTATTGTATCGTCTTTCATTATTTATGTTGTATTGTTTCAAATCCTTGTAATTGACTCTTTAGAAATGAAATGAAAATTTATTATTTAAATACTTGTTACAAATAGTGTTATGAAGTCTTTTGCAATCTATTTCGTCTCACTCTGATGTTTCTGCCATCGGTTGGGGTGTGACATTAGGAGTGATCTAAAATATGAAGTCCGTGCAAAGAACTTCACTGCTAGAATTGCTCAGATTACTTTATTCAAGATGTGGTCCGGACAACGAGGGAGAGTGGAGATACAATTGTTTGGTCCGTATGTTGGAAGAAAGCTGCCTGATGCTCAACAACAAAAGAAGAAGAAACACAAGTGAAGCATGAGCTACCAAGACAACATAAACCTAGGGGGATATTGTAAGGGTATGTACTTGTAGGTTTACGTTTGTCTTGTGGTTACTAGTTTTGGTTTAGTGTTTGGGCTTGATCGAACTCATAGGTGTGCGGTTAGGGTTTGGGCTTGGCCCAGTTTTAATAGGTCATCATATGGGTTATAAATAGGATGCACCTAAGTCATTGTAGGTTGTTGATTGACTTGCTTGTAACCAGACATGTACCAGACGATTCTTAGCAATCGTGTGCACTTTGATATCAATAAAATTGACATAATCCTTCTTCTTCTACATTTTTCTTGTTATTCCGCAACTTGTTTAGGTGTATTGCGATATTCGATTGGGTTATTGGACTTACACCATAAACTTAGCGCTCTTGGGAGGCAGCCCGAGGATGTAGAATAGTGTATTTTTGTTTTGTTTTGGTGTGTGTATGTGTTCTTGCATGTTACACGTTTAAATCTCCACGGATGCAATTACCCAAATGTGGGGACGTTTGGTAAATTCCATGTAATATATGACCAGATCATCCATCACAGAGAGTTGAACATACTAGAGTCACAAAGAATCCAAGAGATGTTTACGTCCTTGTTAGATCGCAACAGCCGCACTACTTCTGACACTCTCTGATTGACTGATCAGGTCCATGTGTCTCTCTATCTTGCATTTTATTTTTTATTTTCGTATTTGGTGGCGTGAACTTATGTGTTGGGAGTGGTTTAATTGTGTTTAATTATTGCTATGGTTGGATTTATTGGTCGCTCATGGATGTTGGGTGGTAGCTCTCGGGTTAGATCTATAAAATGCACCATACATTGGGGACAATGTATCCCAACTGTGGGGATGTGGTAACCCGAGAGGGGATTGGTGATGTTGGGTAATTAAAGATGCTTGAGTGTTGGAATTGGTGAAAAAATGAAAATTTTGAAAAATTTTGTCTTAAGCATGTTTGGACGACATGAAAACCAAACTTTTCAATCGCTAAAGGGTTTCTTGCTGATATTAAACCGACATAGATCCTTTGTCATGGTTGTCCCTTTAAGTTTCATGAGAGTGTTTCTGGCATGTGTTTTTAGAGGAGATTGAAAAGAGATGCCTAACTAGGGGTAACATGCTTTAGGAAAATACACATGCTACATGTCGGTAACCCTTATCCTTTCGTTTTGTGAGATTCTTGAACCTACTAGAACTGTTAGTCTAATTTGAAATAAATGTTCATTTGTTGAGAGTAAGTTGTATGTTACTTTGTTTCAGAACTTGTGTGGTTTGATACATGCTGAGACTGTGGATTTGGCGTATGCACATAGATGACAAAGGCATTAGGATCCTTTCTCTATTACACTTTTAATTATTCATCCAACCAACCTTAGTAACCCATCTTAAACTGTATACCCTTTGTTTGTTACACCCAATGTGATATGTTCAATTACCAGCCATGAATGACAATTTGTGTGTTTAGATATTTGTCATGAAAAAAAAGAAAAAAAGAGAAAAGAAAGAAAAAGAATTATGTTCGTATTATATTTGAGTCTAAAATAACCCAAAGTATTAGTTAGTTCAGTGTGAATAAAGATTGTTAAGGTTGGTCTATCTTTCTCTGTTAGCCATGTAAAAAGCCAAAAATTCCTTACCTTTACCCGAGCCCAAAACCCATAAGTTATTTTGATATGTGCTATGTTATGTGTTACAGTGGATGTGTGATTGTCATACAAGCTTATGAGTACAGAGTTTCATATTCGAGTTAGAGTGACATATATACTAGCACATTACACGCTAGTCCAGATAAAGCCGAGAGGAGTGTTTATTGTGAGGGGCATGTTGGTATGTGTGTAGGACCATAAGCATGTTAGTTTTGGTTAGGCAAGTCTTGGATTGTTTCAAATGTGCACCATCTACTTGTCAGATTGTCAACCTTGATTGTGCCAGTCTATGGGACAGGGTATGACTTAGGATCTTAAAATGTTAAATCGGTAAGGGATTTAGAAGTGATTTGTTAATACGATGATTAATGTTTATGATGGTTGCTTGAGGACAAGCAAGGATAAGTGTGGGAATGTAATGGAGAGAGAAAAATGTGAGCATTAATGTGTTTATCTTTTGGGTTTTATTGCGTTTTACGTGATTATATTGTTTGACTGTGATAACGACGAGAAATTGTGGTTTTGCAGATTAATCGCTTAAACCGAGGGAATTAAAGTGCTTGGAGATGAAGTGGAACACCCGAAGATGATAAGCAAGGCAAAAGATAATGTTCGGGATTTGTTTCGGCTTGGAGAATAACTTGAAAACATGAACAATGTAAAAGAATGAAGTTCGGGTGCCTATTGGTCATTTTGTGAAAGTTAAAAAGGAAGAGACAAAGAGGGCAGAAAGTACATGTCGTAGCTTACGGCTGGGGGGCCGTAGCTTACGGCCAGGTGAAATAACAGCAGACATTGGCTGCCGTAGCTTACGGCAGGAGGGCCATAGTTTACGGCGGGATCCGGACTGAAACGCAGGGTTTGGTTTTCGAGGTATAGAAACAAGTTTTTAAAACCCTAATGGAGGCATTCAGCCGTGTGATGACTCTAGGTGATCAAGGAGCACTTTCGAACGAATTTTCCATCATAGTTTTCACCAAATCGAAGATCTTGAAGATGCAATCAACCATGATTCAAGCTTCTGAAGACTAAATCACCAACATGAGTGGCTAAATCTTCTATGGTTTCCTCCGGGTGGAGGATTCTTGTAAGTGGACAGATTTTATGTGTTTTTATTGTTTTTGATCTTGGTAATCTAAGCATTCAATGCTTTTTACCGGTTGATTCAATTGATTGGTTGTAAAAGATTGATTTTTATTTAAACCTTAGTTCTAATTCATTCAATTCCCAATAGTTCTAGTAATTGGGGTATATTTAATAGGGATTGGGGTTGGTAATTTCAACTGATGTTCATATGATAACCTTCCGTTGTTTTGCAATCGAAGTACTTAGTCTTTGAATAATCACAACCTATTAATTGAGTTTACAATCATGTCTATTTAATTGTTACAATTGAACACATAATTGAAATTCACTTTGAATCTAAAATCCGGAGAAACCATTTTCTTTCTCATTATTACAACCTTATGTTAGTAAATCTTAATTTAGTAAAACACTCAAACAATCGATTTTACATTTCTGCAATTAGCTTTTAATACTTAATCAACAAACACTTTCCACCATACTCCTTTGGTTCAATACCCTACTTACTCAAGCTATCTAGTTTATTTAGGTTTTTGTATGACACTCAACACACACACACTAATTTCACATTTTATGAACAAAAGCCTAGATTAATCAATGGGCGCATCAACCAGTAATCGCAACAAGTGTGAATCTTCACCATTTGGGTCCAATAATTATAATCTCCACATTGCTAAGAAACTCAACTTTTTTCGTCTCACATAGATTCAAAGAAAGTTTCAACAAGTTCTGTTTCAAGATTCAGTCTTTATAGAAGTCATGTTTCAAAACTTATTCTTTATCCCCAAAGGTTAACACCAATTAATGTTGATGAAGATGAGAGTGTTGATATGGTTGAAATGGTGGAGGATGAGAAAGAGTATAATAATGTTTTAGTGGAGTGGGGGTAGATTGTGGCAAGGTATATGAAGCTGGATTGAAAGGCAGCATCTGCGTATGCGTATGCAGAAGTGGCATCGAAAGGGGGTTGACATGATGCTTCTGCTAAACGAGTTGGGTAAAGAACACAAGAAAGAATGAGAAAGATGAAGAAAATGGATGAATATAAAGTTCTTCTGGTTGTTTCCATGGTGGGTTTTTGGTAAAGATTGAAGCTTTTTCATTATTTTTAGATGATAGCTAAATAAGTGGAAATAGTGATTGGAAACTTTGTTTTTAAAGAGGCAATGTAGTCATTTCATCAAAACTTAACATTATATATGGATGAAGTTAATGAAAGTGGGTTTAATTGAAACGAAAATGAAACTGCTTAAATGTTTAACAATTTTTAACTAATGAATTTTAATAGTTATTTTCAACAAACCACGTTAAAAAGAAAAAGTAAGGGCATAGCTGATTTAATTCAAAAATGATTTTTTTTTTGTAAAAAAAGACCTATTGATTATGACATTTTGAAAATGAGTTTTTAGAAAAGTGTTTAGATTAGCTTACGGGGTGGGAAAAACCAATAAGTTAATAAGTTGTTGTTTTTTTAAATTGTTTGACTTAGCTTATTCATGTAAAATGACTAAAAGTCATAAGCAACTTCAAAAAGTCACTCATTGCTAACTTTTCAAAACTAACTTTTCCTCGCTAAACACTTTTTATTCTTGTTAATTTTTTTGTAAAAGTCAGTAAGTTATAAGAAGGTGTTGAAAAGCTTAGCCAAACATCCCTTAAATAACGCCAAAATATATAAACTCATTAAAAGGAAAAAGTAAATAACGCCAAAATATATAAAGCTTGAAAATCGAAGAAAACAAAAACACGAAAATATAACCAAAAAGGTTAAGGTAATATCCTTCTAATCTATAAAAGGAGAAGTAGAGCTGACATAAGCAAAGCTTATGTGTCGACTTCTCACCTATGCCAACTAGGATTTTCATACTTCATTATTACATCATAAATCACTTTAAAACTTTGCCCTCTTCATTTGAATTTCAAATTTCAAATTAGAAAAAATGAGCTCCATTATTACATCCTTCCAAACCCTCACATTTCAAATTCACATACGACTTTCACTCTCTATATCCTCTCTCTCTCTCTCTGTCTGCAAATTAGGGCTTTTTTCTTCACAAATCCTTTGCAACCAAACGATGGATCGTGATGCTACTGCCGACGTCAACGCCCCTCACTCCATGGGAACAACAATCATCGGAGTATTGTGATGATTCACTTGCAACAAACAACTACAGTTTAGTCTTGAAAGTAACGCCAACAGATTCACTTGCAATGAGTTGAAATCAATGCATTTCTACTTCACAATCTGATATGATTCTATTTATACACCTCCAGAGCTCAATTTCGGTAAACTTTTTCTACATTTTTGATTTCGTATGCTTCATTGTTCTATGATTGAGCTCGTACGGATGTTGATTATTCTTGAATGATGAAATGAAGTATTGTGTTGTTGATTCTTTATGTGTTTTTAGGTTACTTATGATCGAATGGGTTAGTTAGGGCTTGTAGTTTCTGTGGTTTTAGGTTTGGATCTTCAAATTAGGGCTGATTAATGCTTTTTTAGGATTTTTTTTTTATTTTTTTATTTTATGAGTTAGGTGTTGAAAGTGAAATGTTGCTTTTAGTAGATTTTGATCTTATTTTAAGTGTCAGCAGTATATATAAACACTTTTGTTTCCTGTTTATTTCTTGAAAGTTATATTCATTGAATTATATAATGAGAGATGTGACATTGATGCAAATGACTTCATTTATTACATATTATTTGTTTTTTACGCATTTGTTTCATAAGTTATCTCAAGACACTGGAGAAGCTCTATGTGATGATGTGGATATTGGCAGCGATGATTCTTCGATTTATGGTAGGTGAGATATGTTTGCAGAAAGAAGTCTACATGGTAATGTTGTTACTGATGATGATATTCTTGATATGGTATCTTTTTATTCTTTGTTTATTAGTATAAACATGCTCAAATGAGTTCATTTTTACATTTTATTTTATGCAGACACATGAAGAGTACCTTGAAAGCCCATGGCAGAGGCAATTGAATTTCACATCAATCGGCCAGTAAGCTTCTTTAAGTTTATTTGGGTATAATGTTAACTTTGGGAACTTAATTGCATGTATTATGTATAAATTGCGTTTTATGTTTACAGTCTTCTTATTTGATATTATAAGAAAGCTGACCATGGGTTTGTCACTTGGCTATTATGAGTTCAATTAACGCTATTAAGCTGAATTTAATGATGATGAAGATGGTGATTACTATTTTCATTCTTTCCTTGGAGGTTGAAGGAGTTAAAAGTACCAGTGGAGAAAGAGAAACAAAGCCTTCAACAAGGAGAGGACGAGGGTTCTACTTGTATCAACAGATGTTTGACGAGTCGAAGCATGCATGTCCTGAAGAACAACAAGATGATAATAGAAAAGGCCTATCTGAATCGTCACCTGAAATCTCAACTTGTGAAAGTGATTCACCATATCCAAGGCCTATCTGAATCGTCACCTGAAATCTCAACTTGAGATAAGTCACCCATCTAAACGACAATAAACTTTTAAAAGTTTTATTCATTCTTCATTGTGAAAATAAAAGGAGTTAATCGAGTGATAAACTGAAACAAACTGAACCATATAAAACAGATGTTTGAAACCACTATTGGGTTAAAACTGTGGTTCGAAACCACTTTTAGGTTAAAAGAGTGTTTTGTGGAGAAAACAGTGGTTGAAAACACTGTTGGGTTAAAACTAACAATTTCGTTAATCGTAGTGATTATTTGAACAATTTGAAGATGTCGCGATATAATCGTCCAGGAAACCGTTCTGGTGCTGGTAATTCCGATAGTAAAGTCAAATATATGGATGGTAATGATACTCGATCGATGTGGAAACCAAAGGTGAAGGTATGATTTTCATGTGTTTTCAGCTATTAATATTTTGTAACCGAATGTAAAGTAGAACCATTGTATTTTCATAGTTTATGAAGTGAATCTATACCAAATTGGAATTTGTTTAAATATAATTTTTAACATCTACCCCTTATAAATTCCAGGTATGAGCAGGCTGAATTTATTAAGAGAGAAATGGAACATATGATGGAACAATAAAATCGGTTATTCAGACTCTCAATGCCAATCAGGTGATCATTTATTTTGGGTTTTAATTTAGATTGTTCTACCCCTCTCTTAAAACAAAATGGCACTGAAGTTTGTGTGACATTCATATGGGTTGATGTTGATACGTATTTGATTTGTGTCTCATTTAGGGTGGAGAACTTGAAGCAACTGATGGTCTGACTCCAATGGATGTCGTTGTCGGGATCCTTAACAATCAACTAGGCATGTTGTTCTTCCTCCAGCAGTAGCAAACTTCTTTCTAAACAATCGGCTTCTATTCGAGTTATATTGTTAATTTTGATATGTTATTATTGTTTGATATGTGTAAATCCGTTTTGTTACAGGATGTTAATCTCCATTTTCAAGAGTAATATACCAGATTGCGGGTTTTATTGGTTTCTTTGGTAAACCCTAATTTTTGTTTCTTTACTTAGTGTGTTTATTGGTATACACTTTTGACTTATTGATAAAAGATTATTGTTAAAGATGTCCTGAGTCACAATGTTATTAACTGAAATGACCTTATGAGGGTTTTTTAAGAAATTATTAGATGTTGGTGCTATGATTCCAAGAAGCTGCTTGCATCTTCATTTTCCTTTGGAGTCCTCTGACATGCAACAACTTTTATGTGATAATGGATTTAACGGTAGCAGGCCAAGTATATGGGTGTTCCAGGTGAACAAGCATATCTTTTCTACATTTTTTGTAATATTTTCACTCATTCTTCGTTTTTGATTTTCTGATCGCATCAATTTTTTTCTCACATCAAGCAGATGAGACATGGAATAACGAGTTTATTTTCAGTTAAACGAGCTTATGAAATTGAAAATGATTAGTTGCCCTGATAAACTCCTTATTTGTTTGGTCTATAGGGGTTCCCGATCACAAATTTGGCTGCTTTTAAAGAGATTCTGTTTATGGTTAGTAGTTAAGCCATGAAGGGATGTTTGTTCTTGGGTGAACTTCCAACGTAGTTGACTGAAACCCAAGTGGGGATCAAGGTTAGTACATACTCTATTTCTATTATACATTTTTGAGAGGTGACAAGATTCGCAGGTTGGGACTTGGGAAATGGGTCGGTCAACACATGTTCTGATTGAAGCATGTAACTCTTTAATTTGGGTCAGCCCGGTTGATCCACAAACATTTTTTAATGTTAAGTTGAATACAAAAACAATGTGATTGCAATAAAAATCTGAATTTGTAAACAAAGTGATTTAGAAGATTGTGCATGCCTTGAAAATGGACTTTAAGCAACTTTCAAATCGTTCTAACCCCCTTTGGTTAAAATTTTTATCTGACGTAGAGTAAATTACTATTTTGTCCCATGAGGTTTAGTCAGTTTAACTCTTTTGGCCCATGAGGAGGTTTCTTCTCCTTCTTTCACTCACACACACAATCCAATGGCGGAGCCTTCATACACCAGCCTTCCTACCAGCCACTTGCCTGGTTCCGTTTCGGTACGTCTCATCTTTTTACTTCACTATAACTTAGGACTGCATTACGATCACTATCAGAAATCTGCTACCGATTGACGTTTGTTCTAATCAATTGATTCGTTTCATTTCGTTTCCTTTTGTTGCGTGTGATGTAAGTTGAAAGTAATCGGATTATGATTTTTCACTTTTGTTGTAGTTATTGATATAGGGTTATGAACTTTGTTTTATTGAAATTTGTTTATTTTTTGTGAGAATAGAAGTTAGATTATGTTCATTTTGTGGTCAGAGATACCAATGTACTGTAGTCATTCCGTTCACAATCTGTAACCGACATTTAGTTAGCAACCATTTTTTGATGTTAAATGCAACTTCATTGTTCATTAACCTGTCAAGTGTAAACTAATTTAATTGTCATGAAAATGTTAATTGTCACTAAAGAAATGTTCATTGTCATTTAGTTATGAACTTATGAACTTATCAGTAAAGAAATTTTGCAGACTTGCGCATAGACTTCGATTGGAACGGATGGGTACCATTAAAAGTTAAATTTGTGGCTTGGCGTTCTGTGCAGAACCGGCTGCCAAGGTCAACTGAACTGGTACGTCGGCATGTTTTTATCCCGGATGTTTGGTGTAAGATATGTTTGGGAGAGGATGAGTCGGCTGCTCATTTGTTCGTTGGCTGCATGTTTGCACAGAGGGTGTGGGATTATGTGGTAGGTTGGTGTAAAATAAAACCAAAATACTTCCTTGAATTAAAAGATCTGTTACACGTGCCTAAAATGAATCATGGGTCTCCAAAATGGAAAAACGTTGCTTCTGTCAATTGTCCAGGTATCCATTTGGGTTTTGTGGAAGAAACATAATCAAGCCGTTTTTAAGCAAAAGCAAGCAAATTTCAGCATGACAGTAGAAGAAATTAAGGCGCATAGCTACCTTTGGATAAAAAAATAGAGCGAAGTGTTTGGATATTACGTGGGAGGATTGGTGTAATTTCAATGTGGCATCTTTTGGCGTTTAGTTTTGTTTTCTTTGTATTGGCGGATAAATCATGTCGGTTCAACGGGATGTTATCCGATGTGTTTTATTGTTAATAAAGTTTCGTTGGCCATTCAAAAAAAATCCACATACACAAACGTGCACATATAGTATCACATCTGAAATTAAACTGGTTGAAAACATTAAACATATTAGATAGAAAACCCCATACTAATCATTTATATTATCCACACTATTATAATCACTCCCTCCGTTCCTAATCTAATGAAAGTTCCTAATTCAAAAATTCTAGATAAAACACTAATATCTTGGTTTTTGTTATAAAACTAGCCTAAAAGCTGAATAATATAGAAGATAAGTAGAGAGAATTTTCAGAGGATTTCTTATATATATTTCTTGGTACTCCAAAACTATAATATTACATGAGTTTATATAGACAGAAGAAAGAAACTATGTTGTACTGTGCGTCAATAATTCGAACGAATTATTGAAGTTACTGTGTCAATAATTCGAATGAATTATTTCCTTTACTGTGCGCTTTTACTGTGCATCTAGTTGTCATCCACTATTGCAATGATTCATAACACTCCCCCTTGGATGACACTTTGCAAACTTTGGGGTAATTAAGTACTGCCTCATTAAAAACCTTGCTAAAGAAAAACCCAGTGGGAAAAAAAACTTTAGCTAAGGGAAAAAGAGTGCAGTCTATAGCTCCCCCTCAAGTTGCAATTTGTAAGGCATCACATTCTCCGTACGTGACGCATGCCAATGTCATGAACGTGTTTCCTGAAAGTTGCTGTAGGTAGTGCTTTTGTGAAAAGATCGGTTGAATTTTTGCTGGATTGGACATATATCATCTCGACTTGATTGTCTTTAATAAAGTCTCGAGTATATTCAAAAAATCTTGGTGGTATATAATAGTGCAACTTGTAATACTCCTCCTGATTTCATTATGTATCGTTTAAGCCTTCTGCGTAGATCTTTTAGTTAATATTTTGCCACTTCATTCCTTGATGTGTATAATCCTTTGTGTTGATCAATGTTATATGGTCTTTATATGAGATTCCTGGTGCTTTATGTAAACAAATACCATATGATCCACAGCTATATGTTGTTACATTCCCTGCATTTACAAAGCTAATAAAACTTGTTTTGGTAGGTTAGTAATATAAATTTTTTTTATCTTTCATACCTTAGATGTTAATTTATTACATCCGATTATATTATCTCTTCTTTGTACACGAGTAATATGATACAGATGGTAATGTATAACTAGCAAAATATATCAATATAATCCATTATTCTCTATATGTGTAATAATTTATGGATAATGATGCAAATGCTAGTTTGTATATCAAGGCATAAATTTGTATTTCATATTTGATTTGTTAATATGTTTTAATAGTTATAAAACCTCATACGGTTTTCCAAAGAAAAATATATAGTCCAACTATACCGTATGCATTTATCTTTTCTAACTTCATTAAAAAGTTCGTTATACCATATTCATCTTATAGTCCATACTATCTTTACTACTTTAAGGAGATGTATTTACAGGTTTTGAAATTATTGCTTCATGCATTTACATTCATTGAAATACATCTTTTTGATTTACCAACTATGAATGTACATTCATTCTATCATGTAGATTTTCTCATTGTTCTCTATATCATATGCAAAAGATGCCTTGAATACTTACTTCATTCATACAATCCATAGTTTACCATGCTTATACATTAATCAATAACTATCATAACCATCGAATTTCATTAACTTTTTCATGTACTCAACAGCCTTAGGAAACTCATCGAGAGTTCCATTTCTTTTCAGCATTTATAATAATTTAAGCATATTCATATCTTATAATGTTCTTGAGATCTCGCCTTACATGACTTTGATAATTTAAATTCTTCATGAATTTTTATGTCTTTTGTAGTACCACATGATATATCAATATTCATAAGCTGCATATCAATTTTCTCTTAATATATTACCAGACGAATCAGATATTGGAAAGTTATTATATCCACCACTGGAGAATGTGTCTCCTCATAATCAATCAATGGTTTTGCAACATTCTTGTGCCACCAAATTTTCTTTGTATTACTCAATTTGATTTATGTAAGAAAATCTTTTCCTTAAGAACGGTTGGTCTGAAAGCTTTTCATTTCATGAGAGAATTTTAACTTTGATTTATTCACTTTTTCCAAAATTGGTTAACTAATAACATGAATTCATTCATGAGTAGATTCAAAAATCTTGATCCTCATTGTTTCATTATTTCTAGCGCTATGTTATATAAAAGTGTAACGGTGCTAATTTTATTTTGATTCCATTTCTTTTAGACATGATACATTGATTTTTTCTTTCTTTCAGGTACCTGAGGTTCTTCTAGAAAACATCATGTCAATATTGTCTTCTTTAAGAGAATTTTATACTAAACCTCGACTTGACCATCTTTATTAATTGCTCCAAATTTCGAGGATTTTTATTCATGGAATCAATTAGTCTATCACGCTTTAGGCATGCCATAGATTTAATACTAGTGTATGGTTGTCTTTTAGGGACACAAATTATAATAATCGGAGCATTAGCAGTTGATATATATGACTTAGCTTGTCACTTTATTTTGGTAAGTAAATACGTCTGGTAATAGATTTATTTTCCAAATGAGTTGTTCTTTGAACCCGTAGTTCATATTTTCAGTTTTAAGGATCAATGATAATTTATTTCAACTCATTTCTTTTTCAACTGCTTTTATCTTCCCCTAATGTTGGGAATGTCAGTCCATTTAGATTGATATTAATAAACTGAACCATAAATAACTCTTTCGTTAAATGCTATATTCCCAATCACCTTTTAAGGTCCCATATTTGTGCGTCGTGGTGGATCAATTTCAATATATATCGCACAATCAAAATCTTAGAATGGACATATTTGGTTTCTGACCAAAACCCAATTATAATGGGGAGAAAATATTACAATATATTGGCATTATATGAATTGATACATGAACTTTTGCTCTCATGATCATACACTTAGCAAACACATCCAGTGATTGTCTCAATAAATCATGTATAAACTACATGAAGTTTTACGTGTATTGCAATGATCATTATGTGAAATTGATTTATTATCAAAATCATTATATCAATCTAGAATAATATGTTTGCTATCACATTAGCTAAGCCTTAATCACAAAAACTTCAGGTTGTGGATTTGATAACCATTTAGACGATGCATCGATTTTTAAAACACTCAATGGTATCATGTTGGATATGTATATCCTTTGCTTATTCCAGAATACTTAGGGATTCACACCCTACTTTCATTGATTAACTTTTCTTGAGAACAAAAATTACATTTTATAATTTTCTGGAAGGATCTGTTAGTTCTTCAATACATTTCACATTATCATTTTACTCGGTGTGGTCTAACCGGTCATGCCAATTGATTATGATTCATGAACTTCTTATTTATGATCATATATGTATTACTTGTAGGTAAAAACACAAAATAGAATGTATGTATTAAACAATTTAATCATAATAATTTGATAGTCTATTATGATGTGAACAAACTTACATCATATAATGAATCAAATTCAGACTCAGAATCATAAGGTGGTGAAGGTGGTAGAGTTAGTTGCATACTATTAGCTATTTGTTTTAGCATGTCTTCCAACCATTTATTTCTTTCTGTCAGCCGTTTTATTTGTTTAGACAAATTTCGAATCTGATCGTTTAACCTAGCCATTTCGACTCCTATTGAATCTGAAGGTAGATTCATTTGAGGTACCGTACATGGTTCTGTTATATTAATTGGTGGCAGTTGTTGTTCTACTTCGTTTAATAGTGATTGGAAAAATTGTTGCGGTAGTGGTGATTGCAAAAATGATTATGATGCTAACTGCTCTTGGAATATCATGTTTTCATCAAACAAAGTTTGTTGCATCGTTGAATTTTCCTCGAAAACTAAGGGTGAGATGTTTTGTAAGATGTTCGGTGCTAGTGGTTGAGATAAGTTAGTTGTAATATGTTCTTGTACGGGTGGCAGCTGTGGTTGCAGATCAAAACGATAAAAAGACGGTTGAGGAAGCTGCAACAATGATTATTGTAAATTTTGTGTTGAGGTACTTTCTAAGATAACCTGAGCTTCCTCCGACTGGAATGGTTGATTTAGTGTATAATTATGAACAGGGGTTAGCCTAACAGTGTTAAAATTTACAATCCCAGATGCCTTTGGTGGGGATAATCCTTGGATAATCTGATTACTTAAGATACCTAATGATTTTGCTATTTTTGTAATGTAAGACCCTCCCATGAGACTTCTCAGAGGATTTGTTTGTTGATTTAAAAGATATGTAGCAAGCTCGTGGGCAATATTACAAGGAATTTGCTCAAAAATACTATGCAGATGGAAAAGGTCGGTAGCACTAACCCTTTGTTGATTATTCTTACGCCCCGTGATAGTGTTGGCTAAAACACGGTGCATATATTGATAACGAGGGTCTGTGAATTTCATAGAATTATTATTATTACACCACTCTTTCAATGAATGGCCTAGCCAATATTCTTTCATTTCCTCAGAGGAATAAGAGGTTGATGCCTCCGTAAAAATAGGTTGTTTAACTTCTTCATCTGTATATATGCCCAGATGAACTGCGAATTCTGTTAATGACATATTATGAGATTGTCCACAAAGTCAAAAATGAATAGATTCATCGGTAAGACTTTTATCATATTTGAAATAGAAAGTGGACAAGAACTCATATACAAGTTCATCGTATGACGGGTCTAGGATGTCGAAGAAACGACGCCAGGGCGTATTACGTGGTAGTAATCTTGCCAGTAAACCACTTGGATCAAACATTTCCATTTGATACCAATCAATACCGCTAATAGAAAAAACTTCAAGATTCTTGAGTTTTTGATACCTCTCACGATTGGGTAAATCAGTAAACCGAAGGAATCGATGAATGTTTGCTGCATTTGAAGATTCAGCATATGCTACTGGAAGATTTGCCATTTGAATATTTGGTTTTGTTGTAACTAAGAAAAGTTTGGGTACGGGTTATTTTGGGTATGTGTTGAATTATATCAGAAGTTGTAGCTTATGTGTAGATTAGCTCGAGTAGTGAGTTTCTTATATAGATAAGAAAATTTAAGCTTACACCATACGTTTGGTTAAGGCTTCCATGATACGTTTTGAAACAGTTCACTGTAGCTAGTTATATTGCATAAATAAATATTAGATGCATAAACAAAAATGTTAGGTACATAAATAAATGTTAGTAGTCCCATAATTATTATATTTCCAGAGCAATAGGTCCCATGTACTAATTTTAATTTATCACAGAACTATATTATAAGTATACATATATATAAAGGAGAAACGGGATCTAAAAGATCATCCTAAAGGTGTATGGTTTTACAACTCACTGGTGCACCCTTAGGCTTTCAACCTATATATATGTATATATTTAAATATATGAAATTCTTACATTGAGTATGGTAATAACTCCTTTGCTTTTGTTGATTTGCTTGGTTCACAGTGCTCGTGCTGATAACGTGTTATAAAACTAGCCTAAAAGCTGAATAATATAGAAGATAAGTAGAGAGAATTTTCAGAGGATTTCTTATATATATTTCTTGGTACTCCAAAACTATAATATTACATGAGTTTATATAGACAGAAGAAAGAAACTATGTTGTACTGTGCGTCAATAATTCGAACGAATTATTGAAGTTACCGTGTCAATAATTCGAATGAATTATTTCCTTTACTGTGCGCTTTTAATGTGCATCTAGTTGTCATCCACTATTGCAATGATTCATAACAGTTTCCTTAATCATGGTATTTAACTTGTATATCTTAATAGTCTTAATCTTATTTTTTTTTATAAGGGAGGCAGCCAACAAGGGCCACAACAGTCCCCATCAAACAACAACAAGAAAATTACAAATTCAACTATTTAAATCCATTTTGTAAAGCAAACAGTAGTAAAGTAGACGGATCGGACCGAAACCAATAAAATAACACTGATACTGTGTTAGTAGTTTTGGAACCGGCATATGACGAATTTAATATAGAGAAAGGATATACTCTGTTAGTAGTTTTGGAACCGGCACATGACGACTTTAAAGTAGACGGATCGGGCTGAAACCAATAAGAATTAATGGTAATCAAGTTGTTAACATAGAGAAAGGATATATTATTTTGGATAGTAGAAAGTGTTCAATAGCACCATATCATTAGTGATACACTTAATTGCTTCTGGTATCCATTAATTTAGGTACATACTTAAGTCTGCACTTAGGACAATGAATGAGTGACCATTTTGATTTAAATATGCTTATAGATATGTAACTAAATGCAAAGAATTTAAATGATATATTATAATCTGTTTTATAGTATTTGTTTTCGATCGTTATTAAACATACCCGTGTGTTCACACGGGTGTTACAACTAGTGAAATATAATAAGCAAGCAAGTAAAATTAAAAATAACATCGGCCTCAACACTCATCTTTATTCCTCACGATCAAGGTGTCTTCGTCGTCCTCTGGCAAGCAGGTAAATTTCCAAAAACTCGTATGAGTTGCACCACTTTTCCAACCAAACCCTAGCTATCTCCCCCCAATTTCATTAATCAACAACTTGATTATGCAGTGAATTACAACAGAGGTATGCTTTCAAGTTACTGTGCAGTTATACTAATTCTTTTACCCTTTAATTTATGAAATTCGATGATTCGAGTACGTATACGATGTGGCATGCTTTCTTCGTGTGATTCGTTTCTTCATACACAATTATAGCCTGTAAGAATCACGGTATTTAGGGTTTAGACTCGTTACTTTTACAATGGATTTAATTTCTTGTGTATATATGTTTGGTGGATTATGAACTGAAAGAGATTACTAAATGTTACTACTGTGACATATGATTTGAAGAAAATGGAGTTTGATATCATCCAGAATTGATTCGGTTAATATATGTTTACAGGATTCGTGTAACGAAAGAGAGCTTTTGGAACCCTAATCTGTCAATCATTTATACGGATCAGCGCCTTTTGAGGTGACTTTTAATATCTCTACCTATCATCCCCTATGTTGATTCGCATTTGTGCAAGTAACTGATGTCTAATCCAGATCATGGATTACCTAATGAGTTATGAATTCTGGAGAACATTATTTTTGTGTGTGTGTGTTTTATGAAGATATTTGAGTGAGTGGATGAATGTATTGCTATGATAAGACATTGTGTCTTTGTGATGTAGCTGCTTTATAGAATTACTTAAATGCTTAAATGAGGGTGTGGGGTGTGTCACAGACAGTGATGCACAAAGTAAATAAATGCCTGTGCCTGTCTTTTTCTAATGCCGTATGTGATGCATAGGATGCTTTCATGTTAATGCGAAAACTTAGTAAATAAGAGAAGTGACACAGAGGATTAAAGAGGGAGTTAAGTTATAGAAAAATTGAACTACAAAGCAATGTGATGCTTCATCGTGATTTAGAAGTGGGGACAGTACTATGAAGAAGACAGATCTTGTTATGGAACTACTTAAGTTTCTTTGGTTTGAGCTTAGTACATCACACACCCAATTGATAATCTTAGCGTGAATGAATTTTAAAACTGCAAAAGTGGAATTTAGCATGTGTGTTACGGTATACATTCGGTAGTTGCTATAGCATTTATGAAAGATAGAAGGAGCCCAGATTGGCTATTATACGATGACGAGAAACATACATATCAATGTATCATATATAGCACGCTACACTATACGCATTCCTTGAAAATCAATATGGTTGGTATATTTGATACATTATCATTAATGATACTAGTGATAACAGAAGCTACAAAGAAATTTTTTAAGGTAATTGTGAACTTTAAGATTTCATGTGTTGAACATTAATGATACAGGTAACTGCTTGGTGATGGATGACTATGACGTTATTTCCGATACTCCACAGATGCTCCCACCGCCACCTGGCAGTTTCCCCGATCGCGAAGAACTTATCCAACACGTTGGGGAGTTTGGGATATCTCAGGGATACGTCGTAACTATCAAACAATCAAAAAAAGAAAAGGTTGTAGTTCTTGGATGCCAACGAGGCGGTGTTTATAGAAACAGACGTAAAACAATCGATGACGGCACGAGTGAACTCATCCGCAAAAGAAAATCTGGTTCACGGCTTACAAATTGTCCGTTCGAACTAGTGGGTAAAAAGGATGACGGGTTCTGGGTACTTTCGGTTAAGAACGGGTCGCACAATCACGAACCGTTGAGTGATATCACACAACATCCGTCTGCCAGACGGTTTACAGAGGATGAGGTTTTGCTTATCAAGGAGATGACGGAAGCGGGTTTAAAACCGCGTCAAATTTTAAAGAAACTACGACAACACAATCCCGAGCTTTTATCGACTCCGAAGCACGTGTACAATATAAAGACCAAGCTTCGTCAAGGAAATCTTACAGGTGTGTCTCAGGAATCTAAAAGATTAGTTTTTCATTACTCTAGACATTAAACAAGGCTTTAACTTATAATATTCTTATTCCCGTCTCGCTATTATTATGCTTTTATGCTCAGTTAAGAGATATAAAACATTGAGGCCTCAGACTTCAGCTCAAGGAAACTCTAATTCATCAACAACGTCAGAGCCATCATGGAGACAGCGATATCCTCCTGTAAGAACGCATGATTCATATAGAGTTATTCTAGAAATATTTAAAGTAGGCCTGTAAACGAACCGAACAAACACAAACAGAGTCATGTTCGTGTTCATTCGTTTAACTTTAGCCGAACACGAACATATAATTGAACACTTTTTTTTGTCATGTTTGTTCATTAAGAAAATGGGCATGTTGAACATAAACAAACAAGCTTAAACGAACATGATTTGACAAACATAAAACAACACAATGCACATAATTGAACAAACATAAAGAAACACAAATGACCAAACATAAACGGACATAAAGTAGCTTTTTTATATAAATTATTGGTTCATGAATGTTCGGTTCGCTTATAGGCCTAATTTCACGAGTACCAGTCATTGTAAGCTTCCAGTTTGTACATTATTTTGCTGAGATGATGTCTGATGTAATCTAACATTCATAATGTTTCGTGGGATGAGAGGACCATTGAAAAGAAAAATACATTTCAAATATCATAACTTGAGTCATTTGTTTATTTCTCAGAGGGTGCCAAATTTCATTGGTGGTATGTTTATAGACTCACAATCAAGAACATCTATCGATGTCATAAACCCTGTAAGTTTACTAGTTCTTAGTCCTTTTCGTTTTTGTTACCTATAATTTCCCTAGATTTGAATAGCAAATGAGCTGAACATTCAGCGAGCAGTTCATGGACCATTCGGCGGGAAGTTCGCTTGTGTTCGTTCGTTTTAATAAATGAACGAACACGAACAAGAAATTTTGTTCGTTTGGTTTAATGAATGGACATGAACAAAGGCCGCGTTCTTTCATTTATGTTGGTGAATGTTTGGTAACGTGTTCGTTTACGTTCGATAGCTCATTAGTGTTTTTAATTTTTATATTTTATTTAAATACTGTAAAATTCCGACAAATAAAATATTTAATAAGTTTAAGTGTATTATGTATTCTGTCCATGAACGCTTGATTGTGTTCGTTTGTTTTTATTTGTGTTCATGAACATCCGTTTGAGTTCGTTAGCTAAAACTAACAAACAAACACGGACAAGTTCATTTCCTTAACAAACTAACACGAACATAAAATCTCGTTCGGTAAGTGTTCATGAACACATATATTTCCTTAACAAACAAACATGAACAAGGTCTTGTTCGTGTTTGTCTGGTTCGTTTGCAGCCCTACTTAATACTTTATGTGCCAATCAATATAGGCAACCCAACAAGTGGTATCCCAAGTTCCTCTAACTACTGGTGAAGAGTTTAGAGCAGCAGTATATGCAGCTAAATGCTCTCTTCCATCATGGCGAAATACACCTGTCATGACACGTCAGCGTATCATGTTCAGGTTTCAGGAACTTATTCGTAGAGACATTGTAAGCGTCTACAATTTGATTACATTGCCATGCATAGTATTGCATACATCATCAGTTTTCCAATTAAATAAATAAATAATACTAATAGAAGTTTTTTTTTTTATAGGATAAAATTGCTCAAAATATAACTTCAGAGCAGGGAAAGACACTGAAGGATGCACGTAATGAGATGCTGCGTGGACTTGGTGTGAATCTTTCGTTAACAGCTTTTAGCTACATTTATGAAGTTTACCGAAATTGAAACTTACGATAACTGGTATTTACTTGTAGAGGTGGTTGAACATGCGTGTGGGATGACATCACTCCAAATGGGGGATTTTGTTTCGAACATCAGAAGCGGAGTTGATAGCTATAGCCTGCGGGAACCACTCGGTGTTTGTGCTGGAATATGTCCTTCTAACTTTCCCGCATTAGTTCCTTTGTTGGTAAGCCCGTTTCAACTTGTTTTGATAATTTGATTTATTGGATATTTATTTGTTTTGGTTTGGTTTTTTCTGAGGCTTACTGAACTTCGTTTTTTTTTTTGAGTAAAATGCCATTTTCATCCAAAGGTTTGCTTTTCCGTATCTGGATCCAAAAGGGTTAAAATCTTGCCATTTTTATCCGAATCGTTAACTCCATCCATTTGTTAACGTTAAGTCAGGGGTATTTTCGTCCCCTTACCTATTTGTTAATGTTTATAAGAAAAGTCATAACTAGAAAGTCAACAAAGGTGTAACTTTTTTTTAATAGTGTTTTTTATTTTATGATGTTTAAAAAGACGGAAATATCCCTCATTTAATGGAGAAAAATGGATGGAGTTAACGAGCCGGATGAAAATGGCAAGATTTCAAACCTTTTGGATCCAGATGAAAACAAACCTTTGGACAAAAGTGGCCTAACGCTCTAACCTCAGGGACGAAAATGACATTTTACTCTTTTGTTTTGCACTCTAATTTTTGTATGATATAACGCAGATGTTTCCGATTGCAGTAGCATGTGGTAATACGTTTATTCTTAAGCCATCTGAGAAAGATCCAGGGGCGTGCATGATACTTGCAGAATTAGCAATGGAGGCCGGTTTGCCCAACGGTGTACTAAATGTCGTTCACGGAACCAATGTAAAAAAAACCTATGTGTTAACTAATGTTTTCTTTTTTGCATGCTAAACTTTTCATTGACATCATGCAGAGTGATTTATTGAATTGTTTTGTGATTGATTGGCCAGGATATTGTCAATGCCATATGTGATGATGATGATATCAAAGCTATAACATTTGTTGGTCCAGATTCTGTAAGTTTCATCTACTCTATGATAGTCTTCAATTGTTAATTATGGATACCATTATCTTTTTGTCAGGCCTTAAATATACGTATGTAGGGCCAATTATGTAAAGCCTTCCAGAATCAGAACTTACACATAACATGTTCTCCAAATATTGTCAGGCTTTCTAGAATCAGAACTTACACATAATATGTTATCCAAATATTGTCAGGCTTTCTAGAATCAGAACTTACACATAATATGTTCTCCAAATGTTGTCAATGCATACAAAAGCCTGAATTTTTTTTTTTTTCTGCAGTCTGGTTCACACATTCACGCAAGAGCCTCTTCAAATGGTAAACGTGTACAGGTATCAATCATGCATATTGTCTCATTTTCATAATATTAGTTCAGCTTTTGCTATAATAATAAAATCATCTTTTTTCTCAATTCGCCTCTTTTATCAGTCAAATATTGGTGCAAAAAACCATGCAATTGTAATGCCTGATGCAAATATGGACGCCACATTGGACGCTCTTGCTGCTGCCGGATTTGGTGGTGCCGGACAAAGGTGTACAACGCTGAATACGGTTGTATTTGTTGGATGTTCAAAATCATGGTATTCTTTTCTCTATTTGATTATGTTTCACTCATATTTGTAGTATTATACTCCTTTTTATTTATTTTTAAATTAATTACTGTTTTGATCTTCTGCAGGGAAGAAAAACTTGTGGAGCGTGCCAAAGCACTTAAAGTAAATGTTGGAACTGACCCTGATACAGATGTCGGCCCTGTGATCAATAAAATGGTGAGTACATTAATACTTTTTGACAATCAAATGATCCTATAAACTTTTATGTTAATTTTTGTTCTAAATATTTATCAAATATATTTTTGTATAATAAAAAAGTTACATCTTTAATTACCCGTGTATAACATGAGTTGAATAAGCATGTGTACTATATAATGTAATCAGTTAACACACACAGTCGTCAAAATACGTTTTTGGTAAAAATAACTTTGTACTTTGTTTTTTTATTTTTCTATTATTAGGTTATAAACTTGTGTATTACAAAAAATTATAACATTTTACTTTGTTGCTTTTAATTTATCAACAGGTTAAAAACGTCTGTGTTACATGTGGTTGGATCAATAAAATATTAAATAGTTATTATTATTAAGTGTAAAAAATAAAAAGCCTTAGGCCCTCAGCCACCGCCATTAAAGACTTTTGAGTATGAAATGAATCTATTCACAATTCAAAGAAACATAAATTTTGCGCCAAAATATACATTCAGTCCATTAAATCCACTTATGTCTTCTTTTCCCATTCATGACCCATTGCTTTGTACCTAAATATTAGTTTTTATTCTTCCCCGTTTAATACATGTAATCTCAATCAAGTAATCAAAATTAAAGAGGAAAACAATTACAAAAAATAATATACACTTTTCAATTTGAAATCACATACAAAACTAACGTGAGACTATCAACCTGCAAATATGCCTTGTTTGGCATTTAGTCAGCGAAACGCGGGCTGGATCTCTCCTCTGAGTGGATGTTGATAGCTTGGAATGGAAAGGGGCTTGCTCCATGTGAATGGCCCCATAAATTTAAGAGATCCAATTGTGTTTGGACTTCATCTCCGGTGAAAACAAAGGCAATTTTGCTTAGGTTTCAGGCAGTTTTGCGTTTGCACCACATCTCCGTTCCATTTTGCGAGTCATTTGATGTCGGTCATTAAACGATAGTGGGACGGACCCTCACATGTTAGGCATGTGAGGGAAATAAACTGAGATAATTAACTTGGTTAGTCATAAAGGATTAAGCCAGCAACAAAAAGAAACTTAAAGGATATTTTTAGCAAGTTTTAAACATTAAGGTTGGAACCTGCAAGTTTGAGGAAACATAAAGGACGTTTTGTGCAATTTACTCGCAAAATAATAAAATAAAGATAAGTATAAAGATTATATTAGAAGATGAATATAAATATAGATATATAGTTGTAGATAAACGTCGACTTAAAATATGGGATAACTTGATAAATTATTTTAAAACTTGTAATTTTTAAGATAAAAATAAACATAGATATATGGCGGGAAAACTAAAAAATAGATGCCTCTCATATCGACACGTGTCCATCAATTGGTTTCTTTTATTATATGTATAGATTAGTCACAACAATCTATTTTTTTTATATTGTGATGCATTGACAGGCAAAGGAAAAAGTAAATAGATTAATCCAAATAGGTATCGAGGTTGGTGCTAGATTAATTCTGGATGGAAGACATATTGAGGTACATATTTTTGTTAAATTCATGTGAAATTACCATTTTACCCTTGATTTCAGATATATATATATATATCTATATTTTTTATTTTCGTTTTGAAAACTCCAGCCTTGTATGCTAATATGAAAATTTTGGGTCTCACAATAGGTTCCAAAGTATGAAATGGGTAATTTTATCGGGCCGACCATCTTATCTGATGTTACAGATGGAATGGAATGTTACAAGGTACCTTATTATCTTATATGTGATACCGATACGTCTCCAATCTTATCATTATAGACGGTACTTTAATCTTAACATCGCTATCTTTGTCTGCTCAGGAAGAGATTACTGGCCCGGTTCTTCTCTGTATGCAGGTTGCCTTAATAGTCAATATTATCATCACCATATGTACAAGATTGAGAGTTGACTTTTCAACATTAATGTTTCCATATGTTTTTCAGGCTGGAAGCTTAGAGGAAGCCATAGCTATTGTCAACAGAAACCGGTGATTTTCAATTTTTCACATTCATCATAGAATCTATCATCTAGCTTGGTTTATGCTCTAAGTTTGCTTCTGGATTCATTAGGTATGGCTTCGGTGCTTCAATATTCACTAAAAATGGTGCATCAGCAAGGAAATTTCAAACTGAGATAGAAGCTGGGCAGGTAAACGATTTTACCCTCCCCTATTATAAAAGTCGAGAATAATTGTATAGAAACTTATATTAAGTTTCCACGACACAGGTTGGTGTGAATGTCCCCGTCCCGGCCCCACTACCGTTCTTTGCGTTTACTGGAACAGAGGCGTCTTTCTCAGGAGACCTAAATTTCCATGGTGAATTTACCGGTCATTGGTTGTTTTGATCGTTAAAGAAATCATGAAGTTGAGTTTAATAAATGTTTTTGTTGCAGGTAAAACAGGGGTTGACTTTTACACGCAGATCAAGACGGTGAGTCAACAATGGAAGGATTTTAGGATTAACGACGAAATTCCACTGGAAATGCCTCCAACCAATTTTCAGAGCAGTGACGGAACATCTTTGTTATTACCGACTCACAATTTTCCCAATACCGATGATGACAGAGGGCACCTGGCATCCCCGTCAGATAACCTTGATTGTGACAATGGACCATCGTTTACGATACCACATAAGGATTTTCAAACGGGTGAAGCTGTGTCTCTTGGTTTGCAGCTCAGAGATTTTCAAAACAGCGATGGTGTATCTCCTGCTTTGCTCATGTCGGATGGATCACAGGACCCCAAGTTCTTGACCCATTTTCTTAACTGGTAATATTCTTTTTTTCAAAATACTTATAAAATATTTTGAAATTAAGAACATTATATAAATAAATGTTTTTGGTTTCAGGAGCCGCAACGCTCAATAGTATTCATGCACTTGTCAATGTAGCGGGCTCAATAGTTTCATGCACTTGTCAATGTAGCGGGCTTTAAGAGAACGTAGTATTCATGCACTTGTGGGTAGTCCTCGAAAATGTTGATTATGTCTTGTACTGTAAAAAGATATACAATTTAGTTAAGTTTGGTGTAGTTAAGTCATGAAGTGGTAAATGTTACATGTGATTAATGATTGATTGTTGTTAAATTAATGGGTTTTAAAATGATCTTGGTAATGTTTTTATGTGCGATTAAATTTAATAGGTTGAAAAAAAGACTTAACAAAATACTTTGTTTATAGAAACATTAAATAAGGTTCACAATTACATTACATACTTCAAAATCATAGCAAATCAAATTAAATTGTTTTTGCAAAGCCTAACAAGAAGCTAAAGAAGAGGATCAAGCTTGTCATACGCCTGTAAACGCTTTCTTCCCACCGCTAGAAGATCCAGCTGGAATCACCTTCAACACGTTGAACCTCACTGTCTTGGATAATGGTCTAAACAAACAAAAACCAGTTTAAAACCAAATATCATAACAGCAATACACATATAAACTATAACTAGAAACATGCACAGGTAAAGCAAACCTGCACTGTCCGACGGTGACATGGTCACCTTCTTTCACACGGAAACATGGCGAAATGTGTGCTGGGATGTTTGAATGGCGCTTTTCATAACTGCATGCAACACATATAATAATAAAAATTTCAAATTCTTGTGAATTGGATAAAGTATACTGGTAAATTGCAGCAAAGGGTTTTGAGTCTAACCGCTGATACTTCTTCACATAGTGGAGGTAGTCCCGACGAACAATAATGGTCCTAACCATTTTCGCATTGTGGCAAGTACCAGCAAGAATACGACCTCTAATGGAGACATCACCAGTGAAAGGGCACTTCTTGTCAATGTAAGTTCCTAAAGTAATCAAATATCGGATCATGATCAGTTAGTTCACCAAAACTCATTAGTTTGCAGCACACCAATTCACAAAAACTTCAGCAAAATCCACTACTTCAATTGAAAACATACATACTAACTCATAAAAAAACAGAATATAACACCTCCACATAATAGTATAGTTGGGTTGTAATAATAAGCACGTTAGCTGGTACTAATGTAGGTTCGGTTTTGACAGTTTGTAACTTGAAACTGAACTGGCCACTACAATACCAACAATTTAGTAAAAGCAGATAATGAGCAAATAAGTAAAAATGACCTTCAATAGCTTCTCTTGGAGTCTTGAAGCCAAGACCAATACTCTTCCAGAATCTGTTTCCACCCTTCCCAGGCCTCTTTCCCTTTCCACTTTTCTTGGAACTATCACAACAACACACAATCAACAATCATCTTTCCATAACAGATTGAGCTATAATAAAAGTGCAAGTTTCTCACCATAAAAAGACCTTGGGTTGCTTCAAAAACGCCTTCTCAGTCTATACAACAAAACACAAAATGTCAACGTCTGTAGGTGAAGAACATATATAAATGTTTATGTCACCTGTTCCGCCATTGTTGAAGAGATCCGAGCAGTGACGGAGGCACAAGTAAAACCCTAGACTAGAGAGAGAGAGAGACTGTATTTCGTTTCTCTATTTCACAATGCTTAATATGGGCCTAATGGGCTTTTATTGGATGGTGCTGGTCTGTTGTTTTGTGTTGTGTTGGTGAACAAAAAGTCAAAACCAGTTTCGGGTTTAAACTGGTTTGGGTTGTATCGGTTTGTTGATCGGGTTTGGTTTGGTTTGGTTTCAAGCCAATTTTGAGAAGGTTTTACCGGTTCAATTTAGGTTCAAATCTGTTTCAAAGGAATGGGTTAGAAACCGGTCCCAAACCTACGCACTTCGTAGGATTGGATCTCCATATAGTTCAAACCAGTTACGGGTTGAGTCGGGTTTCGGTTTCAGATCACCTTTACTTTTTAGGGAGGTGATTCACTGATTTGTAGTTTTGTCACTTTGCTTTGCTAACATATATTGTTTGCTAATTTGACATTCAGATAATTTCATAATCAATGTAGGGAATAACTGAACAAGCAAGTGCGTGCGTGCGTGCGTGCACATGGTGCTTTCGAAAACATGCGTAATGGTCATGTGATTTGCAAACCACAAGAGGAACACCACCCCCTTCTATGTGGTTGTCACATTTTGGGTTAAGCATGTGGTTGTGTGATGGGTTAGGCAAGAACAGTTCTTACATCAAATTATTGTCGGTTATAGTTGGGTGATACAAGGGTTCAAATCATGACATTGGATGTAATTTAGTATTTATTGGTGTAGTTTAGGATAGGGTTGTGCGACGGTTTAGAACCGGACCAAACTGAACTGAAACGAAACCGTATAGTAAATATAAGAACAGGAACCGAACCGTATTCTAATAGTTCCGGTTCAGTTCGGCACCGGCTTAAACGTTTCTCATGTAAACGGTTCTCGCTGTAACCGGTTGACAATTAAATCCTAAAACTAACAACAAAATAAAAACAATTAAACCTTTAAAACATATAATTAAGAATTGTAACATCCAAAATTCAGACCGATCAAAATAAAAGTAGCAATAATAGAATGTTTTAAACCATGAAACGAAAGTATACAATACAAAAAAACAAAAGTTAAATAAAAAACTTTTAGTTAACAATTAAAAAAACTTCATTCAAACATATGTAAAAACTATTTTTATATTCTTTAATCTTAGAAACATTCTTTTAAATATAATATTTAAAGTTTAAATAAATTAATAGGGTTTTTGAATATATTATTTAAAGTTTAAACCCACCGGTTGTAGCTGTTCTTTAGATGGACCCATTGGTTATAACCGGAACCAAACTGGGAACCGTTTTCTCTCATATTTAAGAACCGGAACCGGACCCGGACCCGAAATACAACAATACGGTTTGGATCTGGGTGTTTTGGTTCGGTTCCCCGGTTCTAGCGGTTCAAAACCGTAAACTACTCGGCCCTAATTTAGTAGGAGTAATATAACCTTTGCCATTAAAAAAAATAATAATAATAAACACCCCTACTACTTGATATAGTAGCTAATCCAGACCACCAACCAGTCAACCACTAGCCCATTATCGAAACCTGGACGTTCTCCAAGCCTCGTCCTTATTTATCAATTGTTTAAAATTCTAATGGTAAGATGTGTAATTAAATAAAAGAGCAACAAGATTTGATATATAGATAGAGGCATTATTACTACATAACCATTCCTGCTTTCCTTATTATAATAATCTTTTGTTGAACATAAGTAGGAATAAATTGGAGAGTGAAAACACTGAATTTGGAAGGATTATTGATGAAACAAATGCTCGTTTGCATGACCTTTAATGGTCTTTTGATTGCATAATCTTGTGTACAACCTTTCACCTAGCTAGATTTTGTACTTCATACCGAAAGGGTACACTTCCATGTAATTGGGTTCTTGATTCTTTTTGTGTCAGAGATATGGATGAGACTGTGTCGTGTTATAGTTTCATTATACAAGAGACGAACAAGCTTACCTCTACCCCGTAGAAATAGAGAAGCTGCTTTCACCTTTCAGTGAGACCTCCAGCTCAATCATCAAATATATATAAACCACATGAATGACAACACATGATTTTGCAGGTAAGTTATTTTGCGCAGGGTTTAAAGCATTCAAGAAACAAACATGATCAAACATCCATGCCGTTATTCATCATCAAAGTGCTTTTAAGGTCAAAACTTAAACTCCCAGAAATAAAAGTATCAACGAATAAATATTTTCAGCAACATCACTTCACTCAAGCAGCAAGACCTGAGCTCTTCCTGCAGTTAGACAGCATATCCATGTAAAACTGGCACTTGCTAATGTCACTTCCAGAGCTGTTAATGCACTGCATCAAACATCAAACACATGTTTCGTATATCATTTTAGTAAAGGAACACACGTGCATACAAAGAGATAAAGAGACATACATCTTGGAACGCCTTGTAGTGCATGCCACAAGCGTCAGAATTAGAGCTGGCTGTGGCAGCAGTTTCTGGAGCAGCAGCGGGAACAGTTTCATGACGAATTGTACGAGGACCCATTACAGCATCCACAGCCCTGTGAGCAACAGTACTGCCGCCACCAAATGCCATGCCTACAAAGAACAAAAAACATAACAAAATAAGAGAAATACAACACGCACAAACAGAATGATGTTGGGACAACAAAAGTATATGTAGATGTACCTTCGGCTATGGTTGAACCAATGCTACCGAGCACTGATCCACCACTGCTCGGGGCAGGGACAGGAGGGGGTGCTTGTTTGACTGCAGAGCAAAATTCTAACATATTAGACGGGACAGATGCAGGCAAATCTTAACAATACACAGTGATCATAAACAATAAGATATATAAACTAGTACAATACAATACCTGGTGCTGGAGCGCTGCGTGCTGGACGAGCACGAGCAGGTGCACGAGCTGGCCTTCCTGCAGTTTAAAAATCAAAGCATTTAAACATAACAGATTAACATCCACAATAGAAATCAGTTTTGATGTAAACCAGATAGGCAAATTGAATAAAAGAAAAAAAAAACATAACAATGAAGTGTGTTTGCATGATTTGTGAAAAGTTAGTGGACCCCATGCTCCCATCCCCTCACGCCTCACACATACAATAACGCCTACCTGTAACGGTGTGCGGGGCGTTAGGCGGATGACATGGCTTGGGCGTTATTCAGCTACATATAGTCTTTGTATTACAATAACTATGTGCAAGCCATAGTTGTTAATAGCGAATAGCGACAAGGGACCTATATGTTACATAGCGAATAGCAACAAATAGCGACCGCTATTTTATAAATAGTGATACACTAGAAAAAGAATTTTGAAAATTTTTATATGTACATTATATGAAAATACCTTGGTATATATGCTATTTTACATGTATATTTAATTTAACAAAAACCTATAAATCCAGCTATTTTATAGCTATATCTAATTGCTATTTAGATTAAAAAAAAAAAAAACCTAACTGTCGCTATTCATGCTATTGGTCGCTATGACTCAGATAGCGACACTTGGTCACCTCGCTACATAGCGCGCTATAGCGGTCGCTATAGCCGCTATTGACAACTATGGTGCAAGCCCAAAAGCATAGGTGATAGGTCCCATAAAGTAAGCACATATAATACAAATTACAATTGCATAAGCCAGATATAACAGATACAATCAAAACTCAGAAACCTAACAAGACAACAAGCACAAAGCAATGCAATGCAATAAATTAATCTTCAGCTAAATGACCCAAATAATGATATTGCACACTGAATAGTGACCTACATGTAACTGTTTTAAGCTTAAAAGCTGCTCTGTTAACCTTAAAAACCAACAACTAAGAAATTGGTGACATTAAAAAGAACCAAACGTTAATTTATTATTATATAACAACGTATAGAAACAGAATACACCGAGCATTCACATTGGAATCCCTATATCATTACCAACCTGAAAAGTTTCAGGTTTTTATGAATTTATACACACTAAAAAAAAACACAATACAAAAGAATAAACAAATTTTGTGACTGGCTACAAGTAAAAGAAACAGAAAAAATACAATACAAAAGAATAAAGAAATATTATTTAGTTAAACAGAAACAGAGTTGAGAGGGTTTTTTAGAATTTTATGAATAAAAACATTTTTATTTTGTTAAATTATTATAGATATAAAAATAACCAGACAAATCTCCCATAATTCGTACAAAATCAAGATGACGATTCCCTAACCCTAAAAATTAAGATATAACAAAACGAAGGGAGAAAACCCTAGAAATAGAAATGCAACGTGGCGTAGATCTGTCTGCATCTTCCTCAAACAATCATACATGTAAACGATTAAACATTGAACAGTTAGTAATCGTTGCGTTAAATTCTTACCACCGGAGCTTTTGCGAGGCATGATGATGATTGTGAATTCTAGAGAGAGAGTAGATAGAGAACAAATTATATGAATATGAATAGAAGATTTAAGATCAAATTACGCTGCTATTTATAAGGAAACGTGTGGCTATAAATAGTTGTACGTTACGCTTTCTAAGTTGTACATGGTGGTGTGATGACTTGGCAAATACAATTGATTTGTTCTTCTGGAAGCGTCTATTTTTGTATTTTATTTTCCCCTTCCCCAAGAATCTCATTCTAGTTTATTTTTCTATATTTTTGGAAATTGTTTTCTTTTGTTAGGTTGAACGGTATGCTCTCGGTGAGTGGGGGAGGGGATAGCAGTTTACTGAGCGGTGATGCTTTGCCAGCCCTTGTTCGGTGATCGGTGAGGGACCAAGGCGGTGTATACTCGGTGAGTGAGAAATTGAAAGAGGAGAAGATAATGAGGAGAGAGGGAGAGAGTTAATGGTGGGCTCCAACCCCTTTTAACCAATCACATTTTTAACACTCTTCATGTGTTTGATCATTGCTAGTGATTGAGTATAAAATGGAAAGGGTGCTACTTTCTACACCCCCCCCCCCCAATTACTTTTTTCACCCCCTCATCTCACATACTTACAGGTGGGGCCCGCGTGGGACTGACAGTTTTCCTCTCACAATGGGGGGTATAATCAGGAGGGGGGAGGGTGTGTTTAGCGTCCCCTACCCATCCCCTGCGTACCAAAGAGGTGTCATCGATCCTCCGCCAGCCCAGTAACAAGCACTATTAAGTATGTATGTGGGACCCATTTCTTTTCCACTAGTCATATTTCCCTCCTTTTTATTTCCTTTTTCCTTTTTATATTTTTTAAAAGGAGTTTTAAATCATTTCCTTTTTCTTTTTTCATATTGTTTAAAAGGGGTTTTAAATCATTACAAGGATTTTAAAAGAAGTGACTTTAAAAGCCCCCATATGAGATGAGGCATAAGTGGAGCTGATGTGGCATGATAAGCCCCTTAGGGCTTTAAACCACACCCTCTAGCCTTAAAATTTTTAACTTATTCGCATAAAAACGTTCGTAAAATTAATATAAAACATTTTTAATATCAAAATACAAGTTAGATAATAAAGAAGTAAATTAAAAAAAACAAGAAAGAGAATGAAGTGGAATGGTATTTGTCTCGGGATTTGTTGTTAACACAATTCATTTAACGTCATGTGTAGTCATAAAGCCACTTTGTGGGCGTTATGCGATACGTGTCGTGGCACATCACACAGAGGCTTTATGGGGCGTTATATCACTAGAGCCCGTAGTCATAAAGCCCATACCTCATCATTACTCAA
This sequence comes from Helianthus tuberosus, assembly GCA_030545235.1. Classification (NCBI taxonomy): domain Eukaryota; kingdom Viridiplantae; phylum Streptophyta; class Magnoliopsida; order Asterales; family Asteraceae; genus Helianthus; species Helianthus tuberosus. The sequence continues at coordinate 78,342,461 of CM060408.1, forward strand.
TTAATTAATAACCCCTTCAATTATACATACATATGTATGTATATATATATATATATATATATATATATGTGTGTGTGTGTGTGTGTAAGGGGGGGGGGGAGGTTTGCAAATCCTACACGCCGCTATGAACAGGTTCTCTCTCTTAAAAGAGTTTGTTTGTTTCGCAGGGTATAAGAACCGTAACAATGTGTAATGTCACTACAAGAAAATGAACCTAATGCAACCCCGATAAAAAGTTGCATTAGGCCTTGTAAAGGTTGCATTAGGCCTAATGCAACCTTTTATCGGGGGCTGCATTAGAAGCAGTTGCATTAGATCTAATGCAACCTTTTTAAGACCAAATGCAACCTTTTTTTGAAGTGTTGCATTTACGTATCAAATGCAACCTTTTTAGTATGCAACCTTTTTTACATTATAATGCAACTTTTTTTGTATTTTAGTTACAAAAATGCAACATTTTCTACACTCAAATGCAACTTTTTTCTACAAAAATGCAACTTTTTTCTACAAAAATGCAACATTTTTCTAGGCCTAATGCAACCGTTATTATTTTTTAATAGAAAAAAAAAAAGCAACCTTTTTTATAGCAAAAGCAACATTTTTTTCACACAAATATAACCTTACAACATAAGTTCAATTGCTATTAATTGATATAAATTCAAAAGTAATTACACGAAAACAATAATAACAAAGATATCATTGATAATCAAAGTGTGTACTTCAACATGTTTGTCGAAACTTAAATAACTTCATAGTCAATTACAATAATAAAAAAGTGAAAACATTCTACTCATCTCGATCTCCAACTACTTGTTTCATAACCTTCCGCATCATAGCTTCCAAGTTGTCGCGCTGGCTGGCAAACTCTTTTCGCATAGTTTCAAGCTCAGCTTTTTTTCTTTAATGATCATCTTCAATCCTTTTGCGCATTTCCAGCAACTAGTTTTTCTGAACTTCAACATGTAAATTAGTTGAAATAAGCCTTATAAAATTATAACTTGATAAATAAAATAATTGCCTAGCGAAACATAATGCATAACACAGAGACACAGAAATATATTTTAAGCATACCATTCCACCACTACCTCCAAGTTCAACAGGCACATGGTAATCTCCGTCTCTATCAAGCTATACAAGTGTGACTTCCTACATAATACAAGAATTTTGGTAAACGTTCTTACTTCCAACCATATCCTCTGCACAAATCAACCCATAAAGCCCAATAATCCAACAAATTGAAACCTGCTAAAACATGTTTCACAATACTACTTAAAAGATAACCCTACCCTTCACATTTGAACCTGTTAAAACATATTTGAGAGCAAAAACGCATGCATGTCTCGGCAAATCATCAATGACTAACCTAACCTCCAACCATTTAACATAACTAACATGTGTAGATTGAAGGAAAACTGACAAAAGAGAGACAAAGTCTCATTTAAGTGATTCAAAAAGTACCTATATAGTGGGTTTACCTTGAAAACTATGTAACAAACTATTACTACTTTGAACAACAAGCAGATAAATCTCTAAACTCAGCAGTCTACATCAAAACAACACAACATTAATAGTGACCAAGTATATTCCATTACTAGCACAGAATTGTCGAATTACTAAGGGAAACTCATTTGCTATAAGTTAATAAGAATAGAATAAAATAATAACTAGCACCCTTTTGCTACTAGTCAAATACTATGAAAAAAAGGTGCAATATTAACCTCATAATGCTTTGTCGTTTCTCTGTTTTCATTTCAACTATTTTCCATTCCTTTGCTACATAGTTTCACCCATTCTGCAGAGTGAAAACCAACAAAAAAATATTTGATGCTCACATAATTTCAGGAGAAGAAATATATACACAAAATTAACCTTCTAACACTAACCTTCCCATCGGTTTGAACAACACCAGCCATCTTCATTAGCTTTTCTACATTCGCCTACCATGAGTACAAAATAGTTGTTAATATACTTTAATATATATGTAGTGAAAATAGATCGGTATGTTGATTTGGGATAAGGATTTAGGCTATAAAAGTGAAAAAGGGCTATTTCATTCCACAATCCACATTCACATACATAAAATTACTGATATATTATGCATCATTGGATGACACAGATCATGGTGAATTCCACTATGAGGTCCATTATGATTAAACATGGCAAAATGGAGGGGGGGGGGGTCGGGCCGGGTGGCGGGTTAAAACGGGTTCGGGTCAAAACAGGTTCGGAACGGGTCGATTTAGGCTTTAAAAGTGAAAAGGGCACCCTCATCAGATCTTCATAACCCCACACCTGCAACCAACGCCACCAGAACGGTAGATGAAAACGGATACACATACACACTGTAAAATCAACGGGGTGGGCGGTAGACCAAGGTAAGTGGTGGCGCCGGCGGCTGTCGGAAGTGTGAGTGGTGACCGGAAGCTCGTGGTGGTTACTACAAATTGAAGTTTTGTGAATTCCAAAAGGGAAAAAAATAATACTATCCAAAAAAGATATGATAAAAGTTGATTATCTTTTCATGTAATTAATGGGCCTTTTTAAGAATCAATAAAGAAAGTAATAACATGTTAACAGGTACTTCTTGTTTGGTCTTTACATAACAATCCCAAAACTTGTATGTATTACTTCAGCTCAGCAGTAAACACGTGTCCTTTGGTGAAAACTGTTATTGCTGGGCATTCTCTGATTCGTAAACTGTCCAGTTACCTCTATATTCTTGTGGTTACTTCATATTAACTTTTTACATTTTTACCATAAATTAGCAGTTTACACTACTGAATTCTGATATGAAAAATACTTACCAGTTCTAGTTAAATATAAAGACACTCTCTTGCATCGTAATTGCTCGCAAAGATCCCAGATTCAATAATATAGCATTTTCACAAACCTATGATAGAAATCATAAAACGTGTGTATTAATAACGAACAACAATCTGGTGCTTATGCTCACACATGACTTCATATCATTAGATCAGCTAGGGTAACGTACCAGCAAAGATGGCTTTTTGTTTGTTAAACATAATGATGGATTCACAAGGACGAAGACCTGTTAAGACAATGCCCCAATTTGATTCAAGTTCAAAATTAGCAACATCATGTGTACACACAAATAAACAAGTAACTTACTGAAATTCCATTGAAGCTTGCTGAGTTGAGGTTACTTATGCATTTAAATAGAATAAAACTTTTCAAAAAACAAACAAAAAGCAACAAATATAGTGTTTCAAATAAAATTTCCATTTATGCATTTCGTCAAGCACTTGGTGTGCACAAATAAACATGACCCTAATCCATCACTAGTAGTACAACTGAATCCTAAGCTAAAATATTATTGGTAATATGTTCCTCACTTCTAATATATCTTTCATGATAACTCGTCTAGAATACTGCAAAAGCAATTTGATATTTCGATGACGAATTCCAGTTCAATTTCAGTCAAAATGAGCATTTACAAACCTGAAGTGACCTCACATATCAACAATCAAAGAACTTAACTTATACCAAAATCCTTAACTGTTACTTTATCGAACCTAAAAGTAAAGTCACATGTCAAGAATCAAAGAACTTAACATTTACCAAAACATTCAGCAATTAAATTGAAGCATAATCATCAGCCATAGTTATACTAGCAATTGTGAAACTGTTCATCCCACACACAATGATTGGGGAAATGTAGCATGAAGATCTGTACCTTGTTCTACGATGATTGAATCCTTGAGCTTAGGCTTTGCCTCACACCTTATATAAAAACGCAGTTTCCTGTAACTAGAATAGGCAGTAGTGGTGAAGAACAGTTGATTCGATGCGTTGCTACTAATATTGGAATTGACCAACCTTGAAATTGAAGAACGATTCAATAATGACGGTGCTCCTCGGCTACGACTTGAAAATAATAGCACTACAATACGCCATTTTCACACACCGTTCTGTGGATATAGGAAACCCTTGCTACTAGTAGTTAAGCTTATCCTTCTATATCTCCATTAATGGTTGGTTTGAGAAATGAGCGATTCTAGGGTGAATTATTTGGCTTTTTTATATAAGTCGCTACATTTGGTTCGACGATGACTGATGACGGCTGCAATTAGGTTTGAGAGGATGGATGTGGTGCAGTAGGAAGGAGATGGATGTAACTGAGGGTTGAGTAGTTCAGTCAAATGGAAAACAAGCGGGAATATGAAATTCTTTGGATTATAAATTTAAAAGTAGATGCAATTTGGTTGGGTATAGAAAATGTTTATTTAAAACTAAAGTGATTATTTATAATAATAAAATATTTTATTTGAAATATTGACTTAGTTTAATTAAATCAGTTCGTATTTTTATAACCCGACCTAGTTAAAAAAAAGGGTATAGAAGTATGTGGATTTATATCAATTCATTATAAATTTTAGTGTAATGTACATGATAAATATTACATATGTATGCTTGTTTCATCAAACATCGTTTTATGTATTATGATGTGTGTGTATCATAAGTTTATGTGTATGATGAATTTCGAGAGCAAATATAAAAATTGATTTAAGAGGGAAATTTATTAAAAGGGTGTAAGAAGGGAAGCAGAGAATTTAAAAAGAGGGGATGGAAATTTTAACGGCATATGTAAAATGCTATTAAAACCCTAAATTGGTGGCGTAAAAAGTTAAATGTCGCGTGTGATAATTAAATATGGCATAGTCAGAGTGCCATTAAAAACTTAACTAGTGGCACAAAAACTGAATGTCACTAAAAGTATGTGCCACTAGATGGCATTTTTTGTAGTGATATTTTTATTTTGTTTCCTTTTTTTTTTAAACCATACATTTTCTATACCATTTTTTTAATAATTCTTTTTTTTTTTCTTTTTTAGAACATATATTAATTTATCTATTAACATGACTTTTATGTGAGTGTTGCATTTAAAATTTCCTAATGCAACTTTTATAACAAAAGTTGCAAATTTCAACTAAATTTGCAACCTTTCAAGAAAAATGTTGCAATTTTTAATAAAATTTGCAACCTTTTAATAAAAAGGTTGCAAATTCAATATAATTTTGCAACCTTTTTTGAAAAAGGTTGCATTAGATCTTCTAATGCAACCTTTATGTTCAACAAAGTTGCATTAGAGTCAAATGCAACACATTTGAAAGGAGTTGCTAATAAAAAGTTGCATTAGGCCAATTTTCTAGTAGCTGAGATGACTCGAACACCCGAATTGTACAAGAATTGTTAGAAGGAAGATCAAGAAAAGATTGCTGGAAGTTCTTTGAGAGTTAAGAGTGTGATGGTTTTGTTGTTTTTTCCCAACCAAAGCCCACCTTGGTTTTACAGTGAAACAAAAGTCAAAGCAACTCAAAAAAATTAAAACCAAAAAAAATGCATTTATTACCTATATTCATTTTTGAATTCCAACTTGAAACTACAGACTTTCGCATGCACCCGTACGCCTGCGCAACAATTCGTTTTCCATCCAAACCACACACATGCCATATTGTGCCCGCCTGCCCTACCTAGACGACTCACGCTAGACTCCACACATGCTAATTGAATCCTTGCTCGCGCACCCACCATCTGGACCAGATGACCGCATCACATACGCAAATAGATATGCCTAATCAAGCCACCCACATGTGTGCAAAGTGCGTTTTCAAAGCGCCACATTGCCCCCGTCACCCATATCATGCACGCACGGGTGCACGTTTAGGGTGCTTCACACCCTTGGGAACCCTACTTGTGTGTGCTTCTAGGGAAACAATAAGCAAATGATGGCTCTCACTTAAATACCACTTTGCCTCCTAGGTGGAACAAGTTCACACCTTTTCATTTTCCATGCTTTTTTCTTAGAATTTTCTCAAACTTTCACAATTTCACACAACTTTGAGCGTTGATATTTATTCATCATAGCTCTATTTTGTACATGATTTGATATGTTTTAAAGTTCTCACATGGTTAAACATAAACCCGTATGCGTGTGTCCAAAGCTAGGATTATTTTCCTATTTTGTGATAAAAACTACTTTTTTACTATTTTTTCAACATTATTTGTATAATCAAAATACATCATAACGGTTTTACCATCAATAACAAGTGTTCTCACAAAAGTGGGTAATTGTGTGATACATTAGTAACATCTATAAACTTTTCTCAAAAAATACGCTAATTTTATAAATATGTTACAATTTTCCATATTACATCCACTTTAAAATTATTTTTTATTACCAAATTATATCTATATCTATATGTAACAACCAAAAAACGAGTTTGGTAATCAAATCACGTTAATATTAAGGAGCGGGTAAAGTACCGTTAGTAGTAAAAGTTAAACCGTTAACAAAATAACTAGGAACAAACTAACCTAGTTAGTAACATGTATATAGGTTATAAAAACAATGAGTAGTAGTAGCTTATCTAAACAAAACTAAACTTGAGGGACCAAAGTTGTCAAGAAGGAAACTAGTGTTTAAAAAACAAAAGTTTAGACATAACACACACATAGAGTGTATGTATGTCGATCATCAGAGAAAAAGGAGATAAGGGAAAACCCTAGTTCATCCAAGATCATCAAAGTTGAAGGAGATTTTGGACCTCAAAGTCTTGTATGAACATGAATTATTGATCACCCAGGCTAGGTGATCATAAGGTATATCTAAAAACTTAGATTGATGAAAGTCATAACTTGAGACAAGTAGAATACTTGCAATTAGATTGTTGGATTATGATCCAAAGATGAAATTGAGTGTTTATGTATGCTTATCGTTAGACATAATGAAATTATGAGATAATTAGTGTAAGATTACTTGTAAGTGATTAACAAGTAGATTATGAAGTGAGTTTTGATAATATGATGAATGTAACACCCCGTGTTTCTGAAGTCAAAGTCAAAGTCAAGATTAAAGTCAAAGGGAGAAAAGATTGCTAATCGCGATCTGTCTCTCCTTGCTCAATTCCTGTTTTGACTTCTTTGACTCGTAGATAGTCTATTTTGTTTTCGCTTTAGTTGTATTATGAAGAGTATCTATTAATAATCGCATGTTTAATCGCTTTATCGCTGTCGCAATCGCACTCGCAACTCGAATTACGCATTTTGGTTACTGTTATACGTGTATGTGTGCCTTATGTGTTACTTGTGCATGTTTATTTATGTTATGTTGTGGTAATCAATCGAATCGCAATCGAATCGCAAACGCTCAACGAACACGAAATAAGGATGCTTGTATGTTGATATAGTAGTTGGGATTAAAAGTAATTTGACTAGGACACTCAATCGCATCGCAACGCGCTACACGCAAATCGAAACGGCAAAACTCGTCGTGCCAAGCACTCGAACCAGGTGCCAGCCGACCGAACTGCCAGCCGACCGGGCAGCCACCCGACCGAGGCACCACTCGGCCGAACTGCCACCCGGGCGAGTTGCCACCTGAGCGACCAGCCCATTCTTCCCTTTCCACTTTGGAAAACCCTATAAATACCCCTTGTCACTTTCATTCTTTCTACTTTTGGCAACTGACGTCCGACCAGTGCTCCTGCTCGATTTTTCCTTCGATTTCTCATAATTCCGGTAAGATCTCGTCCTAAATCTTGTACTTCCTTGATCTACACGCACTCCTACACCTTTCTATCTTTTGAATCTTAACTTTTAACCGTGAAATCATCAAGATTCAAGGTGTCCTAGGATGACGTCATCATGTGTTCTTGAAGAACTTCATGTTTTGGCCTCAACCCACCAAGAATAACTTGGATCTAATCGATTTCCACATAAACAAACAAAGATCTTTCATAGATCTAAACATAATCGCAATAAAAAGGATTGAAAGATGGTTTTCCAACTTTCTTTCAACTCTTTTACACTCAATGCATTCAAACCCAATGGAACCGGCCCTAATACTGATCGCCTACTCATTCTTAGCGATGTATCAGTGCTAGATCCAAGTTCCATTTGAAAGATAGTGATTTCGGGTTTGGACACGAACAACCGCCTCGAACCGTGCACTGACGGACTAGGGTGATTCCTGTTCGGTCAGGTCATTGGGGACGAGATGGGGTTCCCATTGTTTAAACCAGTCATCACAACGTCTCACTCAAGTTACAACACTTCAAACAAGATCAAGTAACAGCACGATCAAATCGTTGGGACGAGTTGTCATCCGACCGGACTGCTGTCCGACCGGGTTGCCATCCGCTCGATCCACCGTCCGATCGGGTTGCATCTTGATTCATTTAAAACTTAAACAATTTTCAACATGTTCAGTAACAGGGTTGCCACCCGGTCAGATGGACATCCGACCGAGTGACCGCCCCACTGTGGATTTGTTCTCACTGAGAAACCTCTCCATTCGAGTCACCGTCCGATCGAACGACCGTTCGACCGACCGACCTGAAGGGTAGAGATGCCTCTCTGTTTTCAAAATGCTACAACGAAAACTTCAAAGGTCAAGCCATCATACACAAACACATCATTCCCAAAGGAAGAAACAATCCACTCGAACAGTCATCTGACCGGGCGACCATCCGAACGGACTACCACTCGCACGACTGGCCGTCCGATCGGATTACCATCCGATCGAACTGCTGTCCGACTCACTTGTACCCTGCATCGTTTTACACGTCGCTTATCGTTATGCTATCGATCTGTTCAGGCTAACCCTACTCTCTAGCGCTCCCTTCAATCCATCAATCGCTGTGAGTATACTCGATCCCTTTTTGCTTTAAACACTTTCGGGTGTTACATACGTTACTTATACAAAATCACATCAAGCACACTATGCAATACTTTAAACGCTAACCGTTATCGCATGTTATACGTGACTTAATGAATGCTTGTTTGTTATGTTTACACATGGAATGCTGTCTACCTGCCTTAGCAACGATAGTACTATTAGTTTGGACTCAGCACCCGTTCACTCGGGGGTTGTTAAGGACAATTACCTACATGGCTCACAGTGGTGAGTGTGTATCGCGAACTGCCTTGGGCAGTCAACCCGCAATCATTGGTATCGATAGGTTCATGTCGATAACTAACATGCCTCATTTCACTCTGTGTACGTGCTGGTTATGCGTAACACTTTCGAACTCTATATGCTATTATCAAACTTGTATGCTCACCTTTACACTATGTGTATTGACTTTTACTTTAACGTATGTGACAGGTGCTTAGGATGCTTATTTTCTTTCTGTGCTGTGAAATAGAGGCTAGGAAAGACCTAGGTCAACAATAAAAAATTGTCTGTATTAAGAATCTGAGTTGTCGGAACAGAACAATTTGACTAGATCTTTTCTGTAATAATTATATTATCTTATATGACATGGTATGGGACGTGTTGATTTAAATATTTGGTAAATATAGTTGTTATGGAAACTTCTGGACAATCTGCTTCACTCAGTGCCATGCCCCGATGTTTCCGCCATCGGTTGGTGTAACACCTCGTAAAATCACGACCAATATAATGAAGACACGTGTCATGGACTTTAAACGTGTAACGAATTGAATATGAGGGTCTAAAGTTGACAAACGAAGAAAGTATATGTATATAAAGATTCAAAGTTTCAACATTTGATAATTTTGCTTTTTAACAACCCTACACGATGTTTATACCCTTAAACGAATGAATCATGAAGCGTGTGAAACTGTTTGTGGAAGAAAGAGAAAGTTTACAAGACGAGAGGGTTAAATGTGTCAACATGTTTAAGTTATACCTCTGAGTGACCTTTTAGCGAACCCGGAGCCTTGTAACGATTAATTATACTCCCAAGAATAAGTGGTAAAAATTTCACAAGGTTTCGATATCGTATGAGGAAGACACGTTAACTTTCGTAATTAGGGGTTAAAAGCGTTAACAAGGCAAAACTTATGTTTTCGGTTATCATTTAATGAAACCGGACCTACCGGTGTTTGGTTATATCTCATGGATCATAGAAATATAAGTAAATGGGTTAAAAGTGCTTAAAATGGAAGAAATTACGTTTTAGAAGGTCCAGGGGGTGAAATGTCAATAATTGAAACTTGTTTGGCTGGTTACCCACCTGGTGGCGCTGCACCACCACTGAAGTCTTCTGCCGTCGCGCGACGCGACGACCTGAGCTGGACAGATTCATGCACAGATGCGAGTTTCAGCAGGTTGCACCAGCTTAGAAGCCTTGTATTCGATTCTAGTGGCTTGTTTGATGGTTTTTCAATATTAGGGACACTTGTAAATGATCAGGGAACATCTATAGACTATTGTGGAATGATCTTGTTGCATCTAAAGTCCTATATAAGAGCTCCATGTTGCAACCATTGTCCTTGCTCATTTCAATTGCACTTCAAATAGATCTCTGGAGCATTCCTGATCTTCAAGCAAGTTTCCTTAAGTTCCAAAATCGTGCTTAGGACCTTTGTAAGCTTCCTTGACCTTTCTTAATTTAGTTTTATTAGTTTAATGGCCTAAAGTCAAACCCGTCATAATTAAGGGTTGACTTAGTGATTAATCACTAATGGTCCAGTCAATTCTCGAATTGAAAGTAGCTTTGAGTTGGTAATTATGTGGGTAATAAACCCTTAAAAGGGCACCCTCTGATTCCCACTCTAACTAGGTCAATTGTCGGGTCAAAGTTAATTATAAAAAGTCAACAGAAAGCAAATTTTTGCATAAACACATAATTAACAATGTAGAAGCCATGGAACCTGTTTTATCACTCATATAACTTGGTAATCAATGTAAGAACATGTCTAAACATGTTCAACCCGACAATTTTCTGTTTAAGCTCGGTTCGGAACCGAAAGTCGCAAAAGTAGACTTTTGCTTTGACTTTCAGTTCTGACCCAATGTAGCATATTTTCGAAATGCCTTAGAGCTCTATTAGGACCAGGTTATAGATTAGCGTAACCCTCTGAGGTTATACAACTTGGTTCATTAGTTATTCGATTCATGTACATGTTTCCGTTATATGCCTAAATGTTGACCATAATGCCCTTTTGACCTTAAAACGAGATTTTTGAAAATGTGAGAGGACAAAAACCTTTGTTACTGATTTATAAACTTGTCCTAAAAATTTGACATCAGTTTGAGGTCTAGATTAGGAGTTATGCTCAATATCGTAATTAAGAAGCTTTTTATTAATTAAAAGACGTAATTAGCATAAAGCCTATATAAACCCAAATTTTGACACCAAACTTTTTACCCACTGATGTAATATAATATTTTGGGATTTTTGAAGATTTTTAATTATTTTTAAGCTGAGCATAACATAGGGTTCTTGCTATAATTCGGTAAATGTCGGTTATACCCTTTTCTTGAATAAAATGAGTTTTACATAATATTTTGACACCAAACTTTTTGCTTCTAATTTTATATAATAAATAAAACATTTTGAACTTTATAAACTGATCAAAAACTCAGATTTCCTATTTAAACCCGAAAATCGCTTAAAATCGACTTTTACGCGTTTTAAGCGCATAGTATGAGTTAAAACTATTTTTGGCATATGAAACTTAATACCTACTGATGCTTTAAGTAAATTTTTATAATTAAACAGTAAGCAAAAGTTTTGAACTCAGAATTCTAATTTTGACCTTTAAAGCTTATGTGAAATTACCAAAAATCCCCTACGGTGCATAGTTTGGTTATAAAAGATAAATTTCACATATATGCAATGCCCTACTGTTATGACTTATAAAAATAAATATTTTTACTGATTATATCAGACCTGAAACTCAGATTAGTATTTAAACTCTTTTATAACCTTTAAAATGATCAAAATACCCCTACGGGGCATAATTTGAGTTTAAATCCATTTTGGGCATAATGTAAGGTATCTTACTGATATCACAACATATTTAAGGCATATTAACTTAGGAAACCTGTTCATGACTCATTTGGTCACCCGTTACACATTATTCGCGTTCGGTGCGGTTTATGTAACTAGTTTGCATAAATTAGCCGAAACGGGTCAAACCTTATCGTTTTTATCTCAAAATCCAGAATGTGTTTAGGTTACCCATATTATACAAGTATACAAACTTGTCGGGTCTAAATCACACTCTAATCCGGTCATCGCTTAATCGTGCGTTGTGAACCGTACATCTTCCTTTAAAACTAACCGGTCTAAGTTTAGACTTAATTAAGACCCGTTAGGAATCTAATAGGTTATTAAAACCTTCGTTCCAGATTAGGAGACCAGTAAAAGATACTTGCACTCGCTGATTGTGATATATACTTGCTCAGGTAAATACTTTTAACTTATTTTCCCTTAAACGGGCTTGGGGCACGGTATATAAAATACCGCTTGGTCGGGCATTGAATTGTTAATCGTATGAAGGTTAATTTATTGAGATGGCCCGTTTAATCTGTTTTGTTTGCTTAAAGCCTTTGGGGGGTTAATGACCATGTCCCGGATATCCTTGGCATCATTCATTGAAATGGCCACGACCTAAGCACGAGGTGTAGGCATACACCTGCCAGTGCATATATATATATATATAAGAAGGTATAACCGACGGATTGAGAATAACTCGCTGCGGGATTATATCATGTGGTGTGTCTATTGTAGGTCCCTCTATCGCGGAACGAGGTCAAACCTTATCCTTGTTGTATTAACACACTAGCGAGTGCGGAATCCAAGCTAGCATGCAAACCGAGTTAGAACACACAAAAACACGACACACAAAGGTTCACCGATTAACACCACTTGTATTAATACGAATGAAGGTTCCGGTTACAAGCACAATGTTTACAGATGTATTCCGTAAACTCTCTCTCTCTCGTGTGTGTGTGATTTCGGCAGAGTGTTGCTAAGTGTTCTGCTTTCTCCCTTGTGTGTTCTTTTGTCACCACTTGAAATGAACACAACACTTGGGTATTTATACCCGACACAGCTAACATGCTCGAAGGATACTGTAGTCTGGTCGAAGGATCAGGTGATCTGGTCGAAGGATCATCTATCGACCAGAATGCTACCGAAAGATCCATACAAACCTCGAAGGATGATATCCTTCGAGATCCATCTGAATCTATCGAAAGACATTATCTTTCGAGGTCATCGAAGGATACATACCATCCTTCGATGACATCCTTCGACACCAGCATGTTTCAACCAATGTGCTTACTGTTTGGCCAAGTCAAACCGGAGGATGGTTGACTGGTCAAACTTACATCGAACGCACATGTAAACAAAACTAACACAAGACATCGTTTTGTATCATGACACATTACAGACAAAGTACAGACACAAGCAGCTTTGTCTTGATCTTCGTGTCTTCAAGTCGAAACCAAGTCGAACTGAGCTGAGTTGAACTGAGTCGAGTCGTGTCCACAAAATATGCATCAACAAACTCCCCCTTGGACGCTACTCGTGAGGTTCAACGCTATTCGTGAGATTCAACTTCGATGTCTTCCACGTCGGAGGATCTTCAAAGTCTTCACGCGTCGTAGTAAAAAGTGTATCAACAAACTCCCCCTTTTTGTTTAGGAAGTGTGTCAATAAACTCCCCCTTAGATTGAACTCTCCATTGAGTCATGCTCGTGAATCTTTTGACTTGTCAATTCTTCAGATCCTTGTGGTGTTGATGAAGTGTCAGCGGCAACTCGATCACTTTATCCTTTGAGTGCCTCCACTTCGTGTCTTCATTCCGAAGCTTGTCATCGAACATGTTCTCCTCGCCTTTAGCATCTGCACATGCAAGAAAGCTAAACGCATAATGAGAACAACCGCTTGGAATATAGTTAACATTTAAACAAATGACACATGTGAGATCAAATCTCAATCAAACACCAACCGACAACAGTTTGAAAGTTTAGAAAAATATTCAATTTTAAACCTTTAACTTTCAAAACTTGTTAACTTCGACTGTTTATGAAGATGCAATTGTTTTCCGGCTTACGATCAGGATTTTGGGAAGGATAGACTCGAGTTCCAACATCAGTCAATCAAAAATAAACTAGAAGCAAAATCTTTTTGGATTTTATAAAGTTTATATTAAAACACACCTAAAATCTTTTTGGAATTTTTCAATTTTTCAAACGTAAAGACGGAAAGCAATAAATAATTATATACAAGACATTCTTTTTGTGAGTTTCGAGGGTAAGAGAATCATATCAGTGTACGGTCATGTCAAAACGCTCTCTTTGTTCAATTAGTTAACATTTAGATAAGCATCCTATAACGATTATCGGTATTGTTGTCCACTTAAGCTCAACTTATCATTTGTAATCATGGCGAGGGGATACGTTAAGGTATGATTTATACTTACCGACCGGTGTTCATCCACATCACGACACATTCCCGTATCAAGGTATGCACGAGGGTTCATCTTACCGGTGAGTATACCGATTATCATCTGTTTGACCGTATATGATGTGAGATTCTCACTTATTTTGATTTGAAAACAAGCCCTATGTGATATAATCACTTATTGATGAGGAACTTGATTTTCGATGCATGAGGGCACAGGAGCAAGTCCGTGAACAGGTCAGTACTTTCGTACAGCAGAGAGACGAACTTGACTCCCGGAAAGAATTTGTGATATTTAATCACTTATTTGTTTGGACATGTGATTGTTGATCACTTATTGAGGTCGTATGCAGTATGTACACGTATGTATGGTATCATGGAAGATCTAGACTTGCGTCCCCGTTATTTTTCGGTAAAAGATACAACCATGATACCCAGATGATAAGCAGCATAAAGACCGAATATCTCAGAACCTCGGCAATCTCTCAAACGAAATTTCGGTACCAAGACCATATGCCAATGAATGGTTCCCACCTAGTCTTCAGTCGATTTAAGTTTATATCACCCTGCACACTTTAAAATGATTGTGAGCCTACCGATACATCTTATATAGAGCTGCTTATCTTTTTTTTCATTTAGGGTTTAAAGAGGTTTGGACAGACCACTGATGTACTATCATTTTCTCTTTTGCTCGCCAGGAAACTCATTTTTGTTTTTCTATTGTTTTTGTGCTTTTGAAATTTTTCGATGTTTTTGGATTTTTCAAATTTTGGATTTACTCCCCCTAAAATCAACAAACTAAGATAAAATTTAAAAACACAAAGGTATTTACAAAAATGATTTTCCGATGTTGGTTAACTCATGTTTTACCTCAATGCCGTTTACCAAAATTAAGTTTTAATCAGAAATGATTTAGCGAATTTTGGAAAAATCAGTTGGCATGTCGGTAAGCGGTGCGGACCATGACAGCATTGTCTGGCCAAAGAGTGCTGAACGAGAGGTTAACAATTTATAAAGTAGCTTAAATATCGACAAGTAAAGGAGAGATTAGAAATTTTAAAACCGTATCCTGCAACTGCTTCGTGCATTGCAAGGAATCTGAGTGCTCTCCCAAACTGGATATCCACCCGGTGTGGATTTCAAAGTCGATTCTTTGTAGCTACTGAGAAGTCTCTTGACAGCAACAAGATCATAAACCTTTGGGTCCGGCTGGTCTTCCACATTTCACCAGCGAAGGTTTTTGTCTTTCTCTTGAGAAGTAGTGTGCGGTTGTTCAACCCATGCCAAGGCATCCGCACACCCGGTTGGTTTGTTCAACAAACACATTTTCTTCAATCACACCACAAAAAAATGTACACTGCACGTTCATCTTGTTGATTGTGAACTTCAAACGTGCTGCAGGTGCGTACATTTTGACTTGAATCTACCCTGGGGAACCCGATCAAAGCTTGATTGTAAAAGGCTTTGCATTTTTGTCGAAGCTTTTCAAACTCTTTCAACAGACATTTCTGTTTTCTCTTTCCATTTCACTTTCTTCTCTCCATCAAAGGCAACAATTTCTTCTGTCGCCTATTTTGTGCAAGGACACTCCACTATCAACAATCTTACGACTATCGAAAGTTCCTCCTGGAATATCCTACACACTCATTCAAAGATTAGACGGAGAGGGGGACCCAAGCCTTTGTGGACTTGGGTCGTCCCTGATCATCAAGGAAGGTGATCTCAATCTCCTGATGATTAGGAAAAAGAACCTGCGGTGCTCCCCCTGATTGAATTACCTGTTTTGGCCTCCAAGCCGTTTGTTCTTTACCAGTATTTGAATTTGTTTTTGCATTTACTGGTTTTACCGTTTTAGGTTTTGTTTGAACAGGTTTTTCTTCTTTGACCTCTGATTTTACGGCCTTCTCAATTACCTTTTGATTCTTTTGTTTTAACTTCTTTTCCTTTTCTTTCAAAACACGTGGGTCTTGTTTCGGGAAAACAGGTCGTTTTTGGTAATTGGTTTCTTGGGGAGCCTTCAACTTTTGCAGGTATGGGCAGTATCTCACAATGTGCCCAATTGTTCCACACTCAAAACACATTCTCCGCTCTACAAACCTCGGAGAAACATGTTGATGACCAGACTGAGAACCAGACAATGAACTTTGTGATCTAGATGTACTTGGACCTAAATCACATCCTTTTGTGTGTTGGGTGTAATTATTCTGATCATTTTGTTTCAAAATTCTAACTTGTTTTACAAAATCAATGTTAGATTTATCCTGAAATGTTTCAAGTGTATCTGTACCCTTTGATCCAACAAAGTTCACCTTCTGTTCTCTTTTCTTAACGGGAGCTCTTTTGTTTTGCACCTTTTGCTGCTGAACTTTAGGTGCCTGAACATTCTTGTTCTGAGCTTTCTTCCCCTGTACCTTCCCTTTTCCGGAATTAACTTGTTGTTTTCGCTCAGTTGATTGTTTTTGGTTTCCGTATTGTTTTCTAACTTGTTCACACGGAATTGGATCACATTGAGTGACGGTGACTTTGCCACTTTTGTTTCCCAAAAACTTATCAATACATCCTTCAAAAATTTGCTCAATTAAATCTTGATTTACATTTTTAATTGGAAAATCTTTGTTAGAGTAGATCTTTTCATCTCCTTTGAGCGTGTACAACAAGTTATTCCCTTCACAACTAGAAACAAGGGACTCCATTCCTTTTGACATTTCAGTCTTACTCGGTTCCACTGGTGGATCACACAAGATGTGATTCTCAATTGGAATGTCTGTTGTAACCGAGTTAGACTGCTGATTCACAATTTTTATAGACTCATCATCCGATGAATCAGATTCATCATCCGAAGAATCAGTATCCTCAACAGTGGGAGGACTCTGTTCCTTAACACATGATGAATCTGTCACATTCTTAGATTCAGATTGACCCGAGGATGATGTACCAGTTGTGAACCCGAGGCCTGCTGCAAAATCATCTAGATTGAGTGGCACTGTAGGTTCAAAACGGGGCATATCCTCAACATCAGGCGATTTGGAGTAATTGTGATTCATTGGGGGAGGACATGATTTGAATCCATTACACTTCCTATCCCCCTTTTTCTTCTGAACATCAATAATGTGATCCAAAACATAGCGGGAATTGGAATAGCTTTCCAATTTCTGCTTGATTGTCTCACATTCACATCTAGCTGTTGCTAACTCAACCATTTGCTTTTCAATTGTGTCAATTAAATCATTGTTAACATGTTGTTTTCTCAAAACAGCCCTTTGTAATTCAGAAACATCATGTTTTAGTGACGCAATTGTTGCCTTAAACTCCTTTTCATTTTTGGTCAAAAACAAGTTAGCTTCAGTTGCTTTAGAAAGATCAACAATCAATTCTTGATTGTGTTTGTTTGTGATTTCAAATTTACTTTCCTGTTCAGCATATTTAACCTTTAAACTATCACAATTTTCACAGCTAACTACAGTGGGTTCATCGACACTTACCTGACCTGATGAACTGTCGACATTAGCCATAAAGGCTGAATGGAGAGAAGACGAAGAGTAAGCAGCTTGATCCACCAAATTAGATCTTCTTTCAGTTCCTGCTGCAGCTTCTTCCAAAGGTTCATCAATATCTGCATCGACTGACGCACTTGATCTCTCACCCACATGATCATTGCCTGAAGTGGAAGATTCTTCATCTGAGCTTCCACTATAACCAGAACTGTCTTCATCTTCAGAAGATGCAACACCATTGGTGGAAGATTCTCCACCACTGGCGTGCTTTAAATCCTTTACGACTTCAGCAAAACATGCTGTTCCACCATTTCCTCCTTCTCCAAGCTGAAGCGACCAATCACAACCTTCATCTATTTGAACTACCAGCCCCCGGTTGGCATTTGATGACCCTGCTTGGCCTTGGTTGTTGACAGGTATCAACGTACGAACATTGTTCCTGTTTTGGTTCTGCTGGTTGCCTTGATTTCTGAAGGGGTTTTGGTTTCCATGCTGAGCTGGTCTTGTGCATTCCCTTTTGAAATGACCACGCTCACCACAGTTAAAACATGTTACAGCTTGCTTGTCAAACCCATACTTGGTGTCTTTCTTGCTCTCCAAGTTGGTTTTCCCCGTTCTTGCCATAAACTCCTTCGCTCTTCGAATGGCACTAGCAAGAGCCCATTTAATATCCATCATTTCAAACTCATCTCTATCCACTTGCTGATAATCTTCATTGGTTAGATTGATGTTCCCAATCTGACCTGCGATCAATCCACAATAAGCACTAACCAAGGTATTCAACATCTCCATATGCTCCTTGGCTATTTCGACACTGACTTTGGAAAAGTTGGAAGTGTCTAATCTGACAGTGTTTGGATTGGAAGTGGCATGAATGTTTGAAGAGCTTCCATAGAACCCTTGCTGTTGCGGTTGTTGCTGCTGAGGAGCTGTCGGTTTCACTTCTGGTCTTGGATACATCAAGTATGCTGAAGGATCAAACTGTTCTGTTGTTGATGGACCAGTGTTTGAGACAAAAGCTGTTTGAAGCTTCGCGTGTTGAGAAGCTGGTTTTTCTCCACTGATGCCTCCAGCAATCCCAAAATACATCTCTGGACTTTGAGGAGTGAGTGTTCTTTTTGCCTTCAGTTTTTCTTCCACATCCTTGTTCTCCAATTTTTGAATTAAATCATAAATGGTGATTGTGTCTAAAACACCAGTTTCTTTGAGAATTTCAAGATAACTGCTCCACTTTGCTGGTAAGCTATCAGCAAATCTCTTCACTATTTCTTGTGGAGTGGCATTGACTTTAAAAGCAAACATCTCGCTCATCAAGTGATGGAACCTTGTAGATAACTCTGCCAAGGTCTCATTCTCCATACACGTGAATCCTTCAAACTCTTTCTTCAGTAAATCTTGCTTGATCTTTCTTGATTGAGCATTTCCTTCACATCGTAACGTAAGCATATCCCACAAGCTTTTAGTTGTCGTGCAGTAAACAAACTGGTGGTAAATGTCTTTGTGAAGAGCTTGTGTGAGAATCATGAATGCTTTCTTTTCTAACTCAATTTTCTTCTTATCTTCATCAGACAAAGTGCTGTAAGTTTGTGGATTAGATCCTGCAACTTCCAACTCATTTTCAAATGCGGTGAAGAAGCACATCCATAGATCTTGACCTTGCCCCTGAACATAAGTTTTCAGCCTTTCTTTCCACCATCCCCAATCATTGATGTGATTTAACTTTGGCGGTTTTGTGCTTGTACCAGTTTCACTGTCGTTCTGCATCATAGATTGAATGCTATTGCTTTGATTTGTGACCAATGCCCATTGATTTGCAGTTATCATTGCAGCTTGAGGTGGGGCACAAGCTCGCATCCATGCAGTTTTGTCGAACTCTGGCTCAGGTTGTGTAGCTGATGATTGTGGAGTCGAAGTTAATTGAGTCCACCACTCACCGTTTGTTCCCATTTTATAAAAATTAATATATTAAATGAAAATTGATTTAAGATAAAATAATTTTCACAAACTATATTAAAATTTCGAATGATAACAACCAGCCGAAGGATTCCTGTTCGAAAGACCTGAAAAACACAAACTGTTAAGCTTAAACAGATTAGGATCGAAAGATGCACACAAGTTCGAAAGACAGACACCTGTTCGAAGGATCAACAGTGTTCGAAAGATCACTGTTGAGTCTCGAACAATAGTTTCGAAAGATTCACTAAGTCGAAAGATTCACAGTTTGACAGATCCTTATCTTTCGAATATATATCCTTATCTTTCGAAATAACTATCTTTCGGAAAGATTCCCTTGATCGAAAGATATGTCTCGGACTTCGAATGATGGGTCGAAAGATGATTATCTATCGAGCCTTCCTTGATCGTAAGATGATCTTTCGATGTCGAAAGATATCCTTCGATTGCTACTGACACAACTGACACAAAGTTGACAGGTTGGTGAGAAAGGTGACGGGTTGGTGCACAACTTTCGGCAGAAGGTATGTTCAGACCTTATTTTCTGCCAAAATCAGATCTGGGTACCTTCCCAATGCAAACAACTTTCGAAAATAGTCAAACAAGATCAAAACATGCAAAAGTTTTGAAGAACACTTGAATATTTGAAGAACAACCAAGAACAAACCCAGAAAATTTGAATTTTCCAGAAAACCGACACTGCCAAACACGAGTTTTGTCCGAAACTTCAATAAAAACCAACTTTTAACAATGTGAAAATGAAGAATAAACCGGTTTTTATAACAACTTTCAGCAAAACATGCAGATTTTAGAAGTTTTTAAACAGAAAAGTCCAGAAAATACAAACTTCTAAATCTCGAAACACACCCGAAAACACTCGGTTTTAACAAGGAAAAGAGCCAAAGCTCTGATACCACTTGTAGGTCCCTCTATCGCGGAACGAGGTCAAACCTTATCCTTGTTGTATTAACACACTAGCGAGTGCGGAATCCAAGCTAGCATGCAAACCGAGTTAGAACACACAAAAACACGACACACAAAGGTTCACCGATTAACACCACTTGTATTAATACGAATGAAGGTTCCGGTTACAAGCACAATGTTTACAGATGTATTCCGTAAACTCTCTCTCTCTCGTGTGTGTGTGATTTCGGCAGAGTGTTGCTAAGTGTTCTGCTTTCTCCCTTGTGTGTTCTTTTGTCACCACTTGAAATGATCACAACACTTGGGTATTTATACCCGACACAGCTAACATGCTCGAAGGATACTGTAGTCTGGTCGAAGGATCAGGTGATCTGGTCGAAGGATCATCTATCGACCAGAATGCTACCGAAAGATCCATACAAACCTCGAAGGATGATATCCTTCGAGATCCATCTGAATCTATCGAAAGACATTATCTTTCGAGGTCATCGAAGGATACATACCATCCTTCGATGACATCCTTCGACACCAGCATGTTTCAACCAATGTGCTTACTGTTTGGCCAAGTCAAACCGGAGGATGGTTGACTGGTCAAACTTACATCGAACGCACATGTAAACAAAACTAACACAAGACATCGTTTTGTATCATGACACATTACAGACAAAGTACAGACACAAGCAGCTTTGTCTTGATCTTCGTGTCTTCAAGTCGAAACCAAGTCGAACTGAGCTGAGTTGAACTGAGTCGAGTCGTGTCCACAAAATATGCATCAACAAACTGAACGTATAACGAACATGTAATTCTTTTACAAGTTTATATATAATTATCCCAAGTTATAAAAGATTATTTTGTGCCTTGTGCATTCAAATCAATTTTCTTAAACATTTTCAAAATGAGTCGGTTAATTGTATTTACCAGTGTAAACTGACGTATTTTCCAAAAAGGCTAAGTGCTGGTACTAAACGGAATAGGCTGGCTACTCCTAGCATCAATAAAGAGTCTTGCAAGCTTAGATGTTATAAATCTGCTGAACAATATTCCTTTTTAACTTTGATCCGCCTGTGGATCCTTTACAACCGTTTTGTAATAAATGATATTACTTTCATTCGGTTTGTAATGATTTTATCTTTCGACTTCCGCTGTGTATATAAACAGTGATAAATTGTCTATGATGATATCAACTACATCACGATACTCCCCACCGAGCCCACCGGTAATACGTGGAAATATCGGGGTGTGACATGTTGGTATCAGAGCCAACATTGAGTGAATTAAACACTAGCCTTTTGTGTTTAATCTCAATGACACAGTAGCACATTCCTTGACCTTCTGAGTCTAGACTTAACATAGGAATACTCTCATCCCTATCCAGAAAACTATTGCTTTCGATTTTATATATTTTTTTGAATATGTCGCCAAGCAAAGAAGCCATAATGGAAATTCTCCCCATCTGAAGCCTAGAAATGCCGAGCTTTGTACCGCGGCTAGGATAAAAGTGCAACAAAGGAGAAAAACATTCAGAAATAAAGTGGAAAAGAAACTTCTTTTGCTGAAGATCGTTTCCTTAGTAGTCCTTATAAGGACATATTTATCTTTTAGTCCCTTCGTGGACAACATTATTTCTTTCAAGTCCCGTTTAGGGCAATTCTGTACCTCTTTTAAAATCATTGGAATATTTTATCTAAAATTTCATTTTTATCACTATATATGAATATAATATATGAAATAAATCAAAATATCATTCCTTTTTGAAATTGATCTGCCAGTATATATATTAAAAAGAATCTTAAAGGGTATAACCTAGCTTGAATGTCATTAAAGACCTGGCTATGATGGTAAAACCTGTTTAAAAGAGATTCAGATCCTTGTTAACATCTGAAAACATGTTAACACTCCTGACAACAGTGATGCGATAAAATCACACTTGTCATCTTTATATTGGGAATTTCCAAACCCCTTATTTAGCCTAAATGATCAATATGAATCATGGCTAATATACGTCGAACATGATGTATACATCAAAACATCCATTTAAGATGTATGCCTACGGGCAAAGATGTATTCATGACAAAGATAGTTTTATTTCATAACTTCTTGACAAAAGGCAATGAACTATGAAATTCTTCCGATCCAAAGGATCATTGATTATGTTTTAAATTGTCCTTGTGACAAGGCCTTTGTGCCATCTAAAAGTCCTTTAAGGCAAGCCTTTACGCTATACAAAATGTCTGTACGACATTGACAGTTGTGACTTATGTCCCCTGTCTAATAAAAATGAAGGATTAGATTTCCGTTTAAACGCCAAAGATGGTTTATTTAAAAACCTAGGCAAAACATAATCAAATAAATTTTATACTATCTATTGGCTTATATGGTTTATTTAAACCATGGCTATTTAATTATCAAATTCGATGATTCACTATATAATTAAACAAATTATTATTACTTGGTTTGTAGCCTTCAAAGCTTCACCATGGCTGACTCATGTGAAGCTTACAATCATCCAGTTGATCAGAATAATAACGCAAGACTGAACTTAACGAGCACTGAGTTACAGGCTATGTTAGATACAGCCGTAAACAAAGCCGTGAACCGAGTATTAAAGGATCATAAGCGAAAGTACGATAATACCCCAAATAAGGGTTACAAAAAGGGTAAGACCGGTTCGATCTATAACCAGTCCGAGCCGAATGAGGCAAAACCCAAATGTAAAACCTGCGGTAAACAGCACTTCGGAAAATGTTTCCGTGAACAGAACAGGGGATGTGGCATCTGTAAGGAGACAGATCACTAGACTCATGAATGCAAGAACTTGAAAGACGCCACATGCTATGGTTGTGGCGAGAAAGGACATATAAAGACTCGCTGCCCAAAGAAGGCGACTAAAGGGAAAGGCACTTTAGATTCACAAGCTAAGCCTTGTGGAATTTGTAATAAGGAAGGGCACAAAACTTTGGAGTGCCAAGACATAAAGGGCGCAACATGCTATGGTTGCAATGAAATAGGGCACATCAAAACTAATTGCCCAAATAAAACCAAGAAGCCTGAAGAGGCTAAGGAGGAAAATGCCTGAACTACCTGATGAATACCAGAGGCAGTACATATTAATAATATTATCAGGTACATTCCTTATCATATATCAATGATAATTTCTGCTAAGTGTCCTGTTTTTAATACATGCAATAATCAGTCTTACATAGACCATAAGCTTAGCAAACTTTTGATGATACTCGTAAGAACTCTAGATACTAAGTAAGGTAGGACCTACCAATGAAACCATGGAGACCGTCCCTTTTATTCTTGACGATAATCCTTCCGAAAATCTAAGAGTACTCTTTCTCCAAATAGAGTATGACAACATATGTTATTTTAATTACTTTCTCATTGATTTCTATCAATTGCGAGTGCCAACTATATTTGATAAAAGCGCCATATGAGGATTGGCATATCCCAGTGTGTCCCATAGATTGCGTCCATGCCTGATCAGTATGGAGGTTTAATGCATGGAACCACAAAGATATTCCAATGGTCATATGGTACTAAAGTCAGCTAATTGTATTCAAAGAAGATATCCAGAATGGAATTGTCCAAGTAAATGTCTCTGATTAAGGAATCAGTGGACTCGTAATGTAAATGTGTCACATATCTGACACAGACAATGATAGATGAACTGGAGCCTGAGATTTGGGAAGTCTCTGTAACCCCTTTGTGTCTTGATTATCTTCTCCAAGGACTACCATGTTTACCTCCTGAAAGGCAAGTAGAGTTAAGATTTACATCCCGCATAAGGCTGCATTATTATGAAATCTCCAGGACGGCTAGTACCATCATTGGAAGAATCGAAACCCTGATTAAGTGAGTTTTAAGATAGAGGTTCATAAAGCCTAACTCAATATTCTGAAAGTTCCAGTATTATTAATTAAGAAAGACGGTTCATTTTGCTTATGCATTGATTACCACAACCCTATTTAGGCAACAATTAAAAATCACCATCAGCTGCCCAGGATCGTCGAGTTGTTCGACTAACTGTAAGGATTAGTTATTCCTTAAGATTGGTTTTAAGCTGTAGTTGGAAAGATTACTCCACCTTAAATAAGCTCTCTTGTAACTAATAGTTAGTATGTAAGTATCAAGGTTGCTCCTTTGGAGACCTTGTATAAATGGAACGTTAAACATCTGTTGTTAGACAGATAATTGGTAAGTACAATTATCAGGATCTGAAAGTTGCCTTGGAAACAATGAATAAGATCATACAAATCCATAATCGTCTGAAAGTTGCCAGTAATCGGCGGAAAAATTTCGAATTGATGAAAGTCGCAACCATCTTAAGTCCTTAATAAGGAATAAGGTTCAATTGAAAGTATCGCCCTAAGAAGTAAGAAGGGTGTGCTGAAATTTTTATACAACGGGCTAGTTAAGCTCTGGATATATAGGATCATTCGAGGAAATTGAATACATCAAAGGTCAATAGCTTATAAGCTAAAACCTATTTAAGGAGCTTAGTGGAGCTCGCAATGTGACCCACACTAGTGATTTAAGGATATGTTTCGCTGATAAGTCGAGACGCGTTATCACATAATGATAGACAGATTAATGAAAATTTATGGTTTCATGAGAAACCAGTATCAAATAAGGATCGACAACTTATTCGACCAACTCCAAAGGGCAAGCTTCTCTCAAAAATCGATTTG
This sequence comes from Helianthus tuberosus, assembly GCA_030545235.1. Taxonomy (NCBI): domain Eukaryota; kingdom Viridiplantae; phylum Streptophyta; class Magnoliopsida; order Asterales; family Asteraceae; genus Helianthus; species Helianthus tuberosus. The sequence continues at coordinate 78,367,712 of CM060408.1, forward strand.
AGAACAAGGTATCATCAACTCAAGGTTAGAACTGAAGATGTACCTAAGACTGCATTTAGAACTCGTTATGATCACTACGAGTCCTTAGTGATACCTTTTGATCTCACTAATGCACCAGCAATATTCATGGACCTCATGAACCGCGTTTGCAAACCCTACTTGGACAAGTTTGTCATCGTCTTCATTGATGACATCCTCATTTATTCAAAGAATCAAGATGATCATGAGAAGCATCTTCGTTGTATTCTTAAACTTCTTCAACAAGAAAAGCTCTACGCCAAGTTTTCAAAGTGTGAATTTTGGCTTCGTGAAGTCCAATTCCTTGGACATATGGTTAGTGAGCGTGGTATCCAGGTGGATCCCGCTAACATTGAAGCTATTATGAATTGGCAAGAGCCGAAGACGCCCACAGAGATTCGCAGCTTCTTAGGCCTGGCAGGATACTACAAGCGTTTTATTGAGAATTTCTCAAGGATTGCAGCACCCCTAACCTCGTTGACTAGGAAGAATATAAAGTTTGATTGGGGACCTAAGTAGCAGGAATCCTTTTGTCACACCCCTTTCTAAGGCGGAAGCACGAGGTGTGATCATGAAAGGTTCTCATTGCATACGAATGGTAAACATACTACATGCTCGTAAAAATAACTTCAAATACCAATGACATTACATAACTGAAAACATTGTTTAAGTGTTTACATCACAAGACAGCATATTGTCTGAAAAGTCTACATCTTTATTCAATGATAAACATAAACAACATCCAAGAGCATGAGTAAGACCACGCGCACATCCACTTTAGTTACCTGAAATACATGTGAGTTTTTGGAAAAACGTCAACATAATGTTGGTGTGAGTTCATGCAGTTCTTGTATTGAACGTTTGTATACTTTGTATGAAAACATGGTATGTATCTTGTACAAATCAAGTATTTTTGTATAAATCAAGTATTCTTGTATAAATCACGTATTCTTGTATAAATCAAGTATTCTTGTATAACTCACGTCTTCTTGTATAAACCAAGTATTCTTGTATAAATCAAGTATTCTTGTATAAATCACGTATTTCTGTATGTATCAAGGTTGTTAACGGGTTGCAAGGCCATTAACATGTGACACGACATAGGAAGCAACCAAACCATAGGCATTTTTCTAGTTGTCGATTCACGACGGAGACACAAAAGCAATACTCGGTACTAGTTTTCACCAAGAGTGTGGCTGCCCGAAAACCCATTAGATCTAACCTTTTGTTTTGCGGTCTTAGTATGTACACGATTAATGGTGCTTATGGTACCCTATTCGTGACACGATTTCTCGTATCATTCCTTAAAACGCATCATACTTACTAGTTTTCACCAAGAGTGCTTCTTGTTTTTATATCATACCATTTATAAACATTGAAACATTTGTAACATGTATTTCACCCCCGAAGTTATAAAACTGAAAACAGTTAAAAGAAAAGGGGGAGCATGAACTCACAACTTTGTAACATGTCCAAATCTTTATTTCATGTTTATAACTTGTCCAAGTTATTATTCTATCAAGTAATATATTTTCATAAATATATTCTCTTGTATTTGTCTAAGTATGTTGTATGTGTATTTTTGTCTTTTCACTCCTTAGGAGTATTTAGTGTATTTTCAAGTCCTAATACACTATTACAAGTAATACATACTACATACACTTAGCACAAAATTTGGTGATCAATAAATATATATATTTTTCTCAAAAATATACATACTTAATATCAATTTTAATCTTGAAGAAATCATCATTTCTTAACACAAAAATTAGGGAAACCTTGGTAAATATTCTTAGATACATTTTTAGGGAATAAGTTTCTCAAAAACTTATATTTTTCTAAGTCTCAAAATTTTTATAAATTTTGACATAGTTTCCCCTAAAAATGGAGGTTTCCCATGTTTTTCAAAACATGTGTTTATTTTCTTTTAAGTCATCACAATCAATAATCAACTCATTCAACACCTACCGAGTGTCACAATCAAGTAAATTTCACTACATCATGAACTTGAAGTTTCGTAAAAACTTGTAGTAATTTACCATGTTATTTAGTAGGTTTAGTTACTCTTAAGAACATGGTTGTTTGCTTGTAAATCTCATTCTTGGAGAATTTAGTCATTTACATCTTGTAGGATGGTTTTTCTAAAAATACTTCTCTTGTATTTTTCTTGTTACAAACATGTTTCTATTCTTGTTTAAACACTAAAAACATTATTAGTTTACTTAGAAACCATGACTTTGTAAGTCTTGTAAATAATCTTGGTTTCTTGAGAAAATTATTTTTGTAATCACCCATTTACAAGAATTGTATTTTGTTTAAACCATCTTTACATAAGAAAACCCATTTCATTATTCAAGTTCATGAAGACATAAAGTATGAAGATTTTGGTCTTTCACAAGATCACCACTTTAACTCACTAGATCTTGTGTTTAATCACAATCTAGTAGGCTCCATATGATGTCTAACACCACCAACACTAATAATAAATCAACAAGAAGCAAATCAACATATTCAACATATATTCTTATGTATTTAAGCTTATGTGAAAGATTCATGTTCATATTCTTTAGTGTTCTTGTAATTTTCACCATAATATATCTTTTAACCAATCAATATATGAAGTAATAAGAGATTATGAGGGCTCACCACTATCAACAAGGCTAGGGAAGATTACTAGAACTTGAAGATGACAAAAGTGTTGGATAAAAGCAAATGAAGAAGGTCCTCCAAGATTCACAAGCTTCCAACTTCCTAAATCACCTTCTAGCACCTTATGTGAACCTTAGAATGCTTGGAAAATGAATGAAAATGGATGGTGTATGGGGGGTGGGTGTGAGCCGAGGACAAGGTGAAGGGAGGGAGGTTGATGGTGTTGAGTGGTGTGTGAAGAAGATGGAGTATGCTTATGTTTTTAAATAATATCTTTACAAGATCACAATCTAAATAAATCTTTCCAATATCCAAGCAATATCTAATAAGTATCAAGTAAGATCTTGTGGGGATTTTGGTGGGGTCACTATGACCGTCCACTTCATTGGGGGGGGGGGGGTAATGTGTATATTTCAATTTCTAGTTACAAGATCAAGTTAAGTTTCAAGTGTAAGGTTTAAGGACTTGATGTGTTATTATGTTATAAGGGGTGTTATGGTGTTCGGGGACCATAACTAGTTTAGAAACATTAAAACAATGCTTCTAGTAATAGTTTGATGTTCCGGGTAAAGTCCGGTTGTTCGGTTAAATACCGGTTCGTTAAAGTGCTAAATTGCACCGTTTAATGTCCCTTATGTATCCTTTTGTAACCCTTTTAATTCCCAACACTTAGGGAAGTATTCTGGATGATAAATCATGAATTCTGCATAATATTTACGTGTTAAAAGCTGGTTCATAGCTGAATTTAATAAAATTCTGCACTTAAAGTGTGTTTCGGGTGCTTTTTAGTGCGTATTTTAGCTTCCGGAAAGTCTATATGTTAACCCTTGTATATACTCTTGGGTTTTAATGTATTTTGGACCTACACCTAGGCTCCAATTTTATTGTCGGGCTGCTTTCTGCAGAATTGTTGACACAGTGTGTCCTACCGGTGAGTTTACTAGTATTTCTGACGCAACGCTGTTCATTAATGCATAAAGTAATTCTTGTAGTATAAAACGTGCATGAATTCACAAGTATATCATGTAATCAAACAATGTTGACATTTAAGCACATAATTGCAGTCATTAAATAATAAAAAAAGTGTACGGAAATTACCGGTTTTGTGCTAGTTGTCACAGTCTCCCCCCGTTAAAAGAATTTCGTCCCGAAATTCATGCTGAGCTGACTCTTGCAGGAGTCTTCTTGAACAGGTGGGGGTACTTTTCTTTGAACTGGTCTTCACGTTCCCACGTGTACTCGGGTCCGTGCTTAGAGTTCCAACGTACTTTGACAAGTTTCACACTGCTCCTCCTGGTCTTGTTGACTTTCCAGTCGGTAACCTCAATGGGTTGTTCTGTAAATCGGAGGGCGTCATCAATATGCACTTCATCCGCAGGGATGATCACGTTTTCTTGTGTTGGACTCTTCTTGAGGTTGGATACATGGAACGTATCATGTACTCCATTAAGTTCTTCCGGTAATTCCAACTTGTATGCCACGGTACCAATTCTTTCTAAGATCTTGAATGGTCCGATGTATCGTGGATTCAGCTTTCCACGTTTTCCAAATCTTACTACGCCCTTCCAGGGTGAGACTTTTAACAACACTTTGTCTCCCACCTCGAATTCTAATGGTTTTCGTCTTCGATCGGCGTAGCTCTTTTGTCGATCTCGAGCCGCCTTAATGCGCTCTCGGATCTGCATAATCTTGTCGGTTGTCTCTTGTACTAGTTCAGGACCAACCATACGTTTATCTCCAGCGTCTGCCCAACATAAGGGCGATCGGCACTTGCGGCCATACAGAGCTTCGAACGGTGTGGCTTTTATACTTGTATGATAACTGTTATTGTAGGAAAACTCAACTAAAGGTAGGTGAGTATCCCAGCTGGCTCCTAGGTCCATGACGCATGCGCGAAGCATATCTTCTAGCGTTTGTATAGTCCGTTCGCTCTGGCCATCTGTTTGCGGGTGGAAGGCTGTGCTTAGATCTAATTGAGATCCAAAGGCTTCCTGAAAGGATTGCCAGATTCTTGAGACAAAACGTCCATCTCTGTCTGAAATAATTGAGATTGGCACTCCATGACGTGCTACAATTTCTTTTAAGTATATCTCTGCGAGCTTTCCAGTGCTATCCTTCTCTCGGATTGGTAGGAAATGCGCAGATTTCGTTAATCGATCAACTATCACCCATATCATGTCGTGCCCTCTCGGGGTCCTTGGTAATTTCGTTATGAAATCCATCGAGATTTGCTCCCACTTCCACATGGGTATCTCTGGTTGTTGTAGTAGGCCGGACAGTTTCTGATATTCAGCCTTAACCTTAGCACAGGTTAGGCATTTTCCAACATAAACAGCAACATTGCTCTTGAGTCTCGGCCACCAATAGTATTCTTTTAAGTCTTGATACATTTTGTCCGATCCTGGATGGATCGAGTATCTCGATTTATGCGCTTCATCAAGGATGACTTCTCGAATACCGCCATAGAGCGGAACCCAAATACGCTCCTTAAAGTACAAGGTTTCCTCTTTATTTGGAACCATATATTTCAACATACCCCGGAGGTATTCAGCTTTACGGTTTTCCATCCTAAGGGCTTCTTGTTGTGCGTCACGAATGCGTGCAGTGAGGTTCGTTCGAATAGTCATTTCCATTGCTCGAACCCTTAGGGTCTTAACCCTTTCTTTTCGGCTTAATGCGTCTGCTACAACGTTTGCCTTTCCAGGATGGTACTTAATCTCACAGTCGTAATCATTTAGCAGCTCGACCCATCGCCGCTGGCGCATGTTTAATTCCTTCTGATGAAGTATGTGTTGTAGGCTTTTGTGATCTGTGAAGATTGTACATCGAGTACCATATAAATAGTGTCGCCAGATCTTCAAGGCGAATACCACTGCGCCGAGTTCCAAGTCGTGAGTGGTATAGTTTCTTTCATGTACCTTCAATTGTCTTGAAGCGTCAGCTATGACTTTCTGGCGTTGCATGAGCACACAACCCAAACCTTGACGTGAAGCGTCGCAGTACACCACGAAGTCTTCTGTGCCTTCGGGCAAAGATAGTATTGGTGCATCGCATAGCTTATTTTTAAGTAGCTGGAAGGCTTCTTCCTGCTTAACACCCCAGTCGTACTTCTTGTCTTTCTGCGTAAGAGTGGTTAGCGATTGAGCTATCTTTGAGAAATTCTCAATAAACCGTCGGTAATAGCCCGCTAAGCCCAAAAATTGTCGAACTTCAGTTGGGGTTTTGGGGGCTTCCCAATTCTTTATTGCTTCTATCTTGGATGGGTCCACATGAATGCCCTTCTCATTCACAACGTGACCAAGGAACTGTACTTCGCGAATCCAGAATTCGCATTTTGAAAACTTTGCATAAAGTTTCTCTTTCTTCAGTAGTTCCAGAATGGTCCTGAGGTGTTGCTCATGCTCTTCTTTCGTTCGCGAGTAAATCAGGATATCGTCGATAAATACAATCATGAATTTATCGAGATATGGTTTGCATACGCGGTTCATCAGATCCATAAATACCGCTGGCGCGTTCGTCAGTCCGAATGGCATCACAAGGAACTCGTAATGCCCATAGCGTGTTCTGAATGCAGTCTTTGGTACGCTTTCCTCTTGGATTCTTAACTGATGGTATCCAGATCGAAGATCGATCTTGGAATAGTAGCTTGATCCTTGCAATTGATCAAATAGGTCATCAATCCTCGGTAATGGATACCGATTCTTGATAGTGAGCTTGTTCAGTTCTCTGTAATCGATACACATCCGCAGTGTTCCATCCTTCTTTTTCACGAACAATATTGGAGCTCCCCAAGGCGAGAAGCTTGGCCTTATGAATCCTTTATCCAACAACTCCTGGAGTTGTGTAGATAATTCTTGCATTTCGGATGGTGCAAGCCGATAGGGTGCCTTGGCTACAGGAGCGGCTCCTGGAACCAAGTCTATACGGAATTCGACTTGTCGTTGCGGAGGTAGTCCTGGCAGTTCTTCGGGAAAAACAATAGGGAATTCCTTCACCACAGGAATGTCTTCGAGTTTCGGCTCCTCAGCCTTCTTGTCTACAACGTGCGCTAGGAAAGCAACACATCCTTTCCTTAAGCACTTTTGTACCTTCATGCAACCGATGATTCGCAGAGGCGCATCTCGTTTTTCTCCATGTACTATGAGGGTTTCATCATTCGCCAGAGGGATGCGAATGATTTTCTCATGACAAATAACTTCAGCTTTGTTCTTGGACAACCAGTCCATTCTGACCACTACATCGAAGCTACCCAATTGAATAGGTAAGAGGTCGATGCTAAATCTTTGTTCACCAAGTTCTAATATGCAACCTCTAACAACTTCGCCCGATTCAACAAGTTTGCCATTGGCTAGTTCTATAGAATAAGGAATATCTAATCTACTAGATTCTATTCCAAGCATACGTTTAAATTCCTCGGACATGAAGCTATAGTCGGCACCAGTGTCAAATAATATGGATGCAAAGTGATTGTTAATGAGAAACGTATCGGTGACCACATTAGGGTCATCGCGTGCGTTCCTTGCTCCAATCACAAATGCTCGTGCCTGAGCATTGTTTCCCTTTGGGCAGTTCTTCATGAAATAATCCTTGCTTCCACAACTGAAGCATCCTTGATTTTGCCCAGCTCCATTCCCATTCCGGTTACCATTGCCATTTCCATTTCCGCCGTAGTTTCTATTACCAACACCGATGCGATTTCCATTTCCGTTCCTGTTTCCTTTACCCCAACAGTCTTCAGTATGGTGACCCAACTTTCCACACTTGTCGCATCTTGGAATGCGACAAACTCCTTCGTGATGACGCTTGCACTGATTGCAATTGGGCAGAGTGCCCATGTATCCTTTAGCTGGAGCGTCATTCATGGTTGCAAGAGTTTTCGCCTCCTGAGGCGGGTTGGAGTCTCATTTCTTGTTGTTGAAACCCTTGTTGTTGTTGCGGGTTGCTTGGTTCAGATTCGAATGCTTTCTCTTCTTGTCACTAGACGACTCAGCATGCGTCTCGGTCTTTTTGGCTGGGTTCAGTGATAATTTCTTCATACGAACACAATCTTCAGTAAGGCTGACAACCAGAGTTACAGCCTCAGTGATTGTTTGAGGTTTGGCCGAAGTTACCATGCCGCGAAATTCTGAGGCCAATCCCCAAATGTAGCGTTCAACGCGCTTAAATTCGGGAGTCACCATGTAGGGGATCACCCTAGATAAATCATGGAACCTTCGAGTATAACCAGTAATGTCTGCACCTTCCATGGTCAAATGCCAAAACTCAGTCTCTAACCTTTGGAGTTCAGCACGAGAGCAATACTTCTCTCTCATTCTTTCCTTCAGTTCATCCCAAGTCAGGCCATATGCGGCATCATCACCCAGGGTTTGGACTTGCAAGTTCCACCAAGTCAATGCTTCATCAACAAACAACCCTGTAGCAAAAGTGACTTGCTGATCCCCGGTACACTTGCTCATGCGGATAGTGGCTTCAGTCTTCTCCGTCCAGCGTACAAACGCCACTGCACCTCCAGTGCCATCGTAGTTCAGCGGTTTGCAGTCGAGGAACTGCTTGAAAGTGCAGCCCTGAGCTGCGTTTCTTCCAGATGAATCTCCATTCCCATTCCGTCTTGCATTGCTTGGTCCTCCGCTTTGTTCAGTACGGTTCGCCTCGTACTGGGCGATAGCTGCGAAGATCCTTTCTTCCAGTAGGGCGTTTAGCTCTTCAGCAGTTCTTGGCAGTGGGGGAGGAGGAGGTTGATTACGAGCGTTCACAGCTCTTCTGGGTGCCATGTTCTGACAGAACATAACACAATAGGGTTAGACATTTGTTTGATATCATCTTACTAGACAGTGGAAGTATGACGTATACCCACATAAGTGACATTAAACAACTATTACTCCAGCAGAGTATTTATTAGGCTGGGGGAGGGGTGTTCACGTTTGACCTTTTCTTGCACTGAGGGAATCTATACGTGACAAGACTTGCTGTGGTTTCTGTGCACTGAATTCCACAATTATGTATGCATCCATAATTACGTAATTCCTTGCACAGTCCGCACAGTTCGTTTCATCCTCGTATCACTTCCTTCAGATAGGCCATTATTTCCAGGTAAAGTCACGTATACTTGTGACATTCTACTTCTAGTATATGCATATATCAATTATCACACATAATTGCACGTAATTCTCAATCACAGATAAGTGCTACTCCAGTGCACCCTAAGTCTCGTAGTGTCTTTTCTTGACTCTTGTAAATAGTTTCATGTAGTGGATGTCGCGGAAAGTTTTATGCAATGAAAACTCTTTGAAAAATTGTTTTCGTGCAAGGATCCTAGTGATTGTAGTCTACACTCGAGAAGGAATCCTGGTTCACTACAATCACAGCTCTGATACCAATCTGTCACACCCCTTTCTAAGGCGGAAGCACGAGGTGTGATCATGAAAGGTTCTCATTGCATACGAATGGTAAACATACTACATGCTCGTAAAAATAACTTCAAATACCAATGACATTACATAACTGAAAACATTGTTTAAGTGTTTACATCACAAGACAGCATATTGTCTGAAAAGTCTACATCTTTATTCAATGATAAACATAAACAACATCCAAGAGCATGAGTAAGACCATGCGCACATCCACTTTAGTTACCTGGAATACATGTGAGTTTTTGGAAAAACGTCAACATAATGTTGGTGTGAATTCATACAGTTCTTGTATTGAACGTTTGTATACTTTGTATGAAAACATGGTATGTATCTTGTACAAATCAAGTATTTTTGTATAAATCAAGTATTCTTGTATAAATCACGTATTCTTGTATAAATCAAGTATTCTTGTATAACTCACGTCTTCTTGTATAAATCAAGTATTCTTGTATAAATCAAGTATTCTTGTATAAATCACGTATTTCTGTATGTATCAAGGTTGTTAACGGGTTGCAAGGCCATTAACATGTGACACGACATAGGAAGCAACCAAACCATAGGCATTTTTCTAGTTGTCGATTCACGACGGAGACACAAAAGCACTACTCGGTACTAGTTTTCACCAAGAGTGTGGCTGCCCGAAAACCCATTAGATCTAACCTTTTGTTCTACGGTCTTAGTATGTACACGATTAATGGTGCTTATGGTACCCTATTCGTTGACACGATTTCTCGTATCATTCCTTAAAACGCATCATACTTGGTACTAGTTTTCACCAAGAGTGCTTCTTGTTTTTATATCATACCATTTATAAACATTGAAACATTTGTAACATGTATTTCACCCCCGAAGTTATAAAACTGAAAACAGTTAAAAGAAAAGGGGGAGCATGAACTCATAACTTTGCGTTCCTGCGTCGTAAACTTCACCGGATTTGCTTATCTAGCGTCGTGACCTAAACGTGTTTTATTAACGTTAGTCACTAGACTTGTATCGAACAAGTACAAGTCACTATCTTTTGTGTATATGTTCTCGTGTTAAAAATAATTTATATTTTTAACTATGTGTCTTATTTATATTATTTTCTCAACAATAAATATAAGTATCTTGTATTTTTCACCCGAGTTATGTATCTTGTCCAAATCTTTATTTCATGTTCATAACTTGTCCAAGTTATTATTCTATCAAGTAATATATTTTCATAAATATATTCTCTTGTATTTGTCTAAGTATGTTGTATGTGTATTTTTGTCTTTTCACTCCTTAGGAGTATTTAGTGTATTTTCAAGTCCTAATACACTATTACATGTAATACATACTACATACACTTAGCACAAAATTTGGTGATCAATAAATATATATATTTTTCTCAAAAATATACATACTTAATATCAATTTTAATCTTGAAGAAATCATCATTTCTTAACACAAAAATTAGGGAAACCTTGGTAAATATTCTTACATACATTTTTAGGGAATAAGTTTCTCAAAAACTTATATTTTTCTAAGTGTCAAAATTTATAAAAATTTTGACATAGTTTCCCCTAAAAATGGAGGTTTTCCATGTTTTTCAAAACATGTGTTTATTTTCTTTTAAGTCATCACAATCAATAATCAACTCATTCAACACCTACCGAGTGTCACAATCAAGTAAATTTCACTACATCATGAACTTGAAGTTTCGTAAAAACTTGTAGTAATTTACCATGTTATTTAGTAGGTTTAGTTACTCTTAAGAACATGATTGTTTGCTTGTAAATCTCATTCTTGGAGAATTTAGTAATTTACATCTTGTAGGATGATTTTTCTAAAAATACTTCTCTAGTATTTTTCTTGTTACAAACATGTTTCTTTTCTTGTTTAAACACTAAAAACATTATTAGTTTACTTAGAAACCATGACTTTGTAAGTCTTGTAAATAATCTTGGTTTCTTGAGAAAATTATTTTTGTAATCACCCATTTTCTAGAATTGTATTTTGTTTAAACCATCTTTACATAAGAAAACCCATTTCATTATTCAAGTTCACGAAGACATAAAGTATGAAGATCTTGGTCTTTCACAAGATCACCACTTTAACTCACTAGATCTTGTGTTTAATCACAATCTAGTAGGCTCCATATGATGTCTAACACCACCAACACTAATAATAAATCAACAAGAAGCAAATCAACATATTCAACATATATTCTTATGTATTTAAGCTTATGTGAAAGATTCATGTTCATATTCTTTAGTGTTCTTGTAATTTTCACCATAATATATCTTTTAACCAATCAATAGATGAAGTAATAAGAGATTATGAGGGCTCACCACTAGCACCTTATGTGAACCTTAGAATGCTTGGAAAATGAATGAAAATGGATGGTGTATGGGGGGTGGGTGTGAGCCGAGAACAAGGTGAAGGGAGGGAGGTTGATGGTGTTGAGTGGTGTTTGAAGAAGATGGAGTATGCTTATGTTTTTAAATAATACTTACAAGATCTTTCATAATATCTTTACAAGATCACAATCTAAATAAATCTTTCCAATATCCAAGCAATATCTAATAAGTATCAAGTAAGATCTTGTGGGGATTTTGGTGGGGTCACTATGACCGTCCACTTCATGGGGGGGGGGGTAATGTGTAAATTTCAATTTCTAGTTACAAGATCAAGTTAAGTTTTAAGTGTAAGGTTTAAGGACTTGATGTGTTATTATGTTATAAGGGGTGTTATGGTGTTCGGGGACCATAACTGTGACACCTGTGTCACTTCAACCATCAAACAAATGCCAAACTAATGAAATATTGTATTTCATACTTGGGATTTGTATAAATATGTGTATCGCCTACACATATCAATTCTTGTTCGATTTCAAGCCTTAAATCGCTTTCTGGAAGGTTATACGCGCACTGATGTGTAAATATAACCAGTTTAATACAACGAACACTACGGAATAGTGAAATAGGCTTAAAATACCTTAAATAACCCATACATAACTTAGAAATAAGTTTTGGAAGGTTTGGTGTGGCGAAATCAAGTTTATTCGCTTACAGGGACTAATTTCGACAAACTGTGAAAGTATGCCGAATTGTACTGTAACGAACATTCCGGAACTTGATCATAAGTTAAACATACCCTAAATATCCTTTACATATCTTAGAAATAGGCTTTGAGGGGTTCGGTATGCTAAAATAAACTTTTTGTTCATTCAGGGACTAAAAACATAAAAAAGTGCATAAGTTTGCATTTTCGCGCATATCTTACGTTCTGAATATATCCGGACATCCAAAAATTTATTTAATCATTAAAATATTTTATTTTAGTAATTGGCTTGATAAAATTCCATTCGTCGCGTAATTTGGATCGTTTTTGCGTTCGTTACGACTTCCGTCGTAATTAACCGAACAACGCAACCGTATGACCAAACGAACCGACATCCGAGATATTTTTGAGCATTTTTTGAGTTCCCTATACTTTAACTTCATTTTAGAGCCTTGAAATGAGGTTAACGGGGCTTAAACGTGTCAAAAATGAGCCGAAATGCAAGATTCTGAAGTTCAGGGACCAAAATTGTCATTCTGCCATAGTTATCTTAGGAAGGGACCAAAATGAAAAATCTAAATTCCAGCTTTTTCCAGCTGTTCCCCTCATTTGTACATGGTTTTAATGAAACTATGGGCTCCCATGGTTTCACAAAACCATGGGCACATGTGTACGGATGAGATCGAAGCTCGTTTTACGATGAATGATCCTAACGGTTCTAGATTTCCTATATATACCCACCTCCTTTCACTTGAAAAACCCACAATGATCTGATTTTGGCTATCTAAGTTGAAGTTTATGCTTCATACCTGAGAGTAAATCGGATCAAAGCTTGCGGGGACCTTTTGTAAGTATTCTTTCGTTCTTTTATCGCTTTTCGAGTCTGAAAGTCAAACTGCGTTTGACTTTCTGCATTGACCAGTTTATGGTCAATGCGAAGTTCGTTTGAAGTTCATAGCGTGAGCGTAATCACGATGGTTATAGTCCCTAGTGACTATACCTACTGATTACCACGTTATCTAGGTGTAGTGACGAGTCGTAGTTTCGGCCAAAATGCGCATTCTTGCGTATTTTGTAACCAAACTACTTATAGGTATCAAAACCGTTTGTTTTGATACCAAACCTATTTTCTAATTTAGTTAAACATGTTTCGACATGTTTAGCTCGTCACTTTTTAGATTTAGTGCTTATGTAGAGTCGTAAGTCAAGCGGTCTAAACAACCGCTTAGACTTTCGAACTAGACCCGTTTGGTCGATCATTAGGATCCGACCAAACACATTAGGTGACCATAGTTGTATAGGGAATAACCTTCCAAGGTTATACCTTATGGTCACGTCGTTTAAGTAGTTGTATGATAGGTAGTTTATATGCCTTAGGAAAATGACCAAAATGCCCTTTTATGCATAATTGATGTTTAAGCGTATGTAACCCAAACTTTTGTCACTTAACTGATTATGCAACATAATTAAACATGTTTAGGCATATAATACTTGTCATAGGATTAGTTAGGCGTTCCAAACGCGTTTTGCGCGAACGACGCGTTTAAGTAGCATAAGCTACCTAAACGGGTCATAATGGGTCGTAAGCACTTATGTTAGGTTTCCTTTTAGTATGCAGGCCTTGTTAAACCATATCATATGAGATCCCACACTCATTTGGTTTACGAGACCTCATCCTATCCGATCCTCTGATTTAGGCCCGATTTATTTCTGTAGTTACCTATATTAGGTACCGTTTGATTTCTGGGACTCCTCTAGCTTGCTTGGTAGTTGTTCAAGACTTCTAAGCACTCTCAAGTGAGTACATAGTTCCCTCTTTTACTGTTTTAAAATGTTTTGGGGTGAAGCATGTGTACCTATTTGTTATGTTCTTGTTTTCAAAAGTATAATTGATGATACATATTAGTACTTATCTTTTTACAAACTGAATGATTATTTATGGTTTAAACTCTAATTTTTCCAAAGATTATAAAAATTAAATTGTTGGATAGTACTTATTTTATGTTCACCAGACCGGTTGGTATTATGATATAGCGCTATAGGATTTGACACCCCATTCCTGTTGTCATGGAATGTCTGAAACCAATTTGTTTCTCCATCCAAATAGGGATTGCCTTTGTGGTATCCCTATAGTCTCAAAGGTGTATTTTGATGCACTAGGTCTGAATGAATTCTTAAGTCACATTATTTTTGTATATTTTGATATGCTCTCATATGTGATATTGTACAAAACCAACATATATTTTGTTAAAATCCAAAACATAGTTTAATATGTTATTTTCAAATGGGTTTTCTATCTACACACCCTCCTGTCTATCTACACACTTTTTGAATTCAATACGCATCGTATAGGCCTATACGATGCGTATTGAATTAAAGTAAAAAACATGACAGACTGACAGGTGCAGGTTGTGTCTGGCGGCGGGTTTGATACGCATCGTATAGGCCTATACGATGCGTATCAACCCCCTGTTTTTTTGAATTTATTTTTTGTTGTGTTGTGTCGAATGCGAACCCGAGAAACGAAAGGGATTTCTAGCAGTTGGTCGATGATATGATTGATAAAGATCTTGACATGATTATTTCCATTTTCAAGTATTATTAAAACCATTCAAGCCAACCAGTCTACAATGTGGTTCTCAATTTGCGGAACTTAATCCCAGATTGTCTAAAGAAACACCTTTTCAAGTTTGCACAGTGGGAGAAAAGACCAGCACCTCTGTCAGTATTGTCCTTTAAATTCGCATAAACATAAATTCAAAAATCTTTCAAGGTCTTAAGTGATGGACAATTGGTTAAAAGATGTAGAAGAGTTTGTGTAGAGATCTTTACAGTATGGTTTCTCGACAAATGAAGTATTAAAAGATGTTAGTTTCTTGACAGTATGGTTTCTCGACAAATGAAGTATTTATCTGACAAAACTCAAAACAATTGTACCTGCTACGTCAGATGTTAGCTCGGAAGTTCTATAACACAAAGTAAACCGACCTCTGGATCACACATGATAAAAGCGCTTCTTTAGACAATCTGGGATTATGTTCTGTTTCTTCAAGATTTACGTCTGATGTCAAAGTTTGATCACATGATAAAAGGGGAAATCTAACGGAACACCTGATTGAGAGAAACTTCTTCGAGCTAACCGCCGATATCTCATCCTTCTATTGTTTAGTACTTCCGAGATAATTCAAGTTATTTCAGTTATTTCTGTTGATTCAATACTTCAACATATTTTAGTTGGTTTCGAATATACCTAAAGAGATCTGACCCAACCGAAATCCACTTCCGAGAGGGGAAATCTAATGGAACACCTGATTGAGAGAAACTTCTTCGAGCTAACCGCCGATATCTCATCCTTCTGTTGTTTAGTACTTCCGAGATAATTCAAGTTATTTCAGTTATTTCTGTTGATTCAATACTTCAACGTATTTTAGTTGGTTTCTAATATACCCAAAGAGATCTGACCCAACCGAAATCCACTTCCGAGACGATTTAAGTGAGTCCTATGAAGCAAGTGTTGGTCTATTCAATTGAGAGGAAACATTTCATGACTTGAACAAGTCAAAGTTAACATTCAGATTCAGATTTACGTCTGATGTCCAAGTTTGATCACATTTGACTTCATCGGCGGCAATCCAATGACTTTCTTGAGTCACATATCCGACAATAGGGCCCACAGATCTTATGCCCACCCGAGACCGACATCTGAATCATCATAGCAGATGTGTCGGGTTCTTCTGCTAGTGGTCGGGGGCTTCCAATGCTCACACAGGGTGATAAACAACACTGATATCATCATAGAAGCGTTGGGATTCAAGGGTTTATGAGTCAATTTTTGCAAGAAACTGTTCTGTTTCTTCAAGATTTACGTCTGATGTCCAAGTTTGATCACATTTGACTTCATCGGTGGCAGTCCAATGACTTTCTTGAGTCACATATCCGATAATAGGGCCCACGGATCTTATGCCCACCCGAGACCGACCTCTGAATCATCATAGCAGACGTGTCGGGTTCTTCTGCTAGTGGTCGGGGCTTCCAATGCTCACACAGGGTGATAAACAATGCTGATATCATCATAGAAGCGTTGGGATTCAAGGGTTTATGAGTCAATGTTAACATTCAGATTCAGATTCAGAAAGCAGATGATTTTGTACTTGGTTTATTCTCTTTAATCTATTAGAACGATCCTTGTTTTGTCACGTACATGCGTTTAATTCTCAACAAACGATAACTTTATAACTTTATAGTGTGTGATTTGACCAGGAAATGATTGGAGGTGATTGCTACTTTTAATAAGATGTCATAGTTGTCAAATTCGATTTCAACAAATCTTTTCCTTTTCCTTCAATTTCTTGAACATTCTCCGTAACATGAAGACGTGTCGGGTTCTTCTACGGAAACGGTGGCTATACGAAATACAAATCACAACCGCAACGGGTTTCTAACTTTATGCTTGCATCCACCACAGTGAATATTATCTATCTATGTGTGTCACATCCATCCTGTTATAGCAATCGATATGATTAATTTTGGGGAAATCTATTTCGACACCCCATTTGTCTATCTACACACCTTGCATATTTTTTCCTAATTAGCGTTGTTAACTACCAAAAGAATGCATACACAAATAGTTCTAGTGGACGAAGCAAAGAGACCGCCTTCTTAACAAAAGTATGTTGTTCCAAGATCAATTCCAAGATATCAGCGTTCTTTAATCTATTAGAAAGATCCTTGTTTTGAGAACCTGATACTGTTATAACAGCCGAGACGATTCAAGTGAGTCCTGTGAAGCAAGTGTCGGTCTATTCAATTGAGAGGAATCATTGCATTACATCTCTGTTGAAAACAAGTGGTTGTAATGATGGAACCCTTGATTTGAAAAAACATTTTTGAGAAATTTATATTTCAATACGCATCGTATAGGCCTATACGATGCGTATTAATCGATGATTTTACTGAAATACCCCTGGTTTTCTGATAAATTCAGGGGTATTTTTGAGAAAATTCAAAGTTTAATACGAATCGTATAGGCCTATACGATTCGTATTACGCTGATATACGATACAACATAGGCCTATACGATCGTATATGGCATTATTTCAAATTTTATGTTATCGTGTTTCCCTCGGTTCGACGCGTATACGTCTCGTTTTTTGCCGAACTTTCGCATATTTTGTCGTTTTATTACGTATACCTTCAACATAAGTCGTTTCGGTGCCGTTCGGTTGCGTGCGAATATCTTATTCTATGATTACGTACAGTTTTGTTTGAAATCAACCTGAACTCCATAATGCCGTATTATATGTACACGTGTGTGGAAATATCGTTAGTCGCGTACTTTGACGTATTTTTGCGTATTTTGACGTATTCTAACATATTGTTGCGTATTTAATAGTATTTTTGACGTATTTTAACGTATTTTAGCATATTTTAACGTTTTTAACGTATTTTAGCGTATTTTAACGTATTGTAACGTATTTTAGACAACAACAGATAATGAACGGATTGTTGGACTTCTTGTTCCTAATGTACGCCTCAATTCATCTTTTTTACTCTTTTCTTCGATTTCAACAAATAGTACCGAAACCGTTTTTTACTACGGAAACGGTGGCTATGCGAAATACAAACCGCAATCGTTTGTGACTATGGGAAACACAAGTTTTCTTTTTGAGCTCGATGGATGTCCCTTATCTCAATTGAGGCGTGCATTGTTTAAATCTGAATATAACTAGATGTTACATCTAACTTCATTAAACCAAGAACAAAGCCTATTTTCAAAACACATGTGTTCGTATTAGCGTAGTATATAATACGGTTATACAATGGGGAATTCTATTTCGACACTTTCCTATCTATCTACACACCTTACTTTTTCAATACGCATTTGTAACGTATTTTAGGGTATTTTTACCTATTTTAGCGTATTTTAGCGTATTGTAACGTATTTTAGCGTATTTTATCGTGTGTTGCAGTTTGGAAAGATGACGGAACAGAGATCTGAATAACTAACTGTGGAGAACTTGTTTGCGTTATCCATATTAAATCAAACGTTCATGTATCACAAGGAATGACCGATCTAAGGCAGAGAACCTGATTCATATACACAAATTCGATTTCAACAAATCTTTCAAGGTCTTAAGTGATGGACAATTGGTTAAAAGATGTAGAAGAGTTTGTGTAGAGATCTTTACAGTATGGTTTCTCGACAAATAAAGTATGTTAGTTTCTTGACAGTATGGTTTCTCGACAAATGAAGTATTATCTGACAAAACTCAAAACAATTGTACTTGCTACCTCAGATGTTAGCTCGGAAGTTCTATAACATAAAGTAATCTATTAGAATGATCCTTGTTTTGTCTACGAAAACGGTGGCTATGGGAAACAAAAGTATAGACCTATACGGGTTCTGTGGATCAACAGAAATAACTGAAACAAGCAGGCATTAATTTTGCCAAGATTGAAGGGAAGAATCTGGCCATAAGCATTGTGGATTCTCAGCGTTATTCGAATGTAAGTGGATCGAGGGATACGCTTATCTATACTGGTCAAGGTGGGCATGGTTTGTTCGGGAGTAAATCACCACCCAAAGATCAACAACTTGTGATTGTCGGGTACTGCTAGTTATTCGGAATGTTTCGAATCATCACTGAAGACGTGTCGGGTCCTGCTAGTTATTTGGAATGTTTCGAATCATCACATAAGAAGTGTCGGGTTCTGCTAGTTATTCGGTTTGGAAAGTGGACGAAGCAAAGAGAAACTGATTCTGTTGTTCAGTACTTTCGTGTGCTAAATACAAAGCCGATTTCAACTTCCATTGATCAAATAATAAAAACCCTAAGAATGCATACACAAATAGTTCTAGTGGATGAAGCAAAGAGACCGCCTTCAAATAATGTTTCCTAGATGTTTGAAGACCAACAAATGTCCAAAGTGCTGCTTCTTCGTTCGCATGACGGAAAGCTGCTACCGCGTGACAAGAAGCTACCTTGCAAAAATTAAAAAATTAAATCGACAACCTCAATACGCATCGTATAGGCCTATACGATGCGTATTACTTTTTGGCGGGGGACAATGGCAGCCTTTGGCAGGCATAGAAGTTTGAACCCACCTCAATACGCATCGTATAGGCCTATACGATGCGTATTGAGGGTGTCGATTTAAGCCCCAAGGTGTGCCAATAATACGACCCTTTTCAAAACCAAAACATAGTTTAATATGTTATTTATAAAACCAAAGCATAGTTTAATATGTTATTTATAAATCCAAAGTATACTTTTGATATACTACTGAAAATTATTATTTTTAACAACTAAAGTATATTTAACATACTATTTGTTTAACGATTGGGTTTTGGTTAGTGTTTAGATAAAGGGACAGGTGTAATGTGATGAAAACATGGTAGATACGTCGCTGGTACTTCTTATATATAAGTGTTTTCATCTCATTAGATACCGAGGCGTTATTTAGTACACTTGGGTTAACGATTTTGGAACTAAAATATATTTTAATATATTACTTATTCGACTTTCTTAAAACCAAAGTATATTTTTATATATACTATGAACCCTTTTTATCAAAATATTGTTTTTTAAACAATATATATATATATATATATATAAACTCATTTTTACTTAATTATTTATTTATACATCTTTCTTTTATATCATCTGCTTTCTTATCGATTTTTATATGATTTACAAAACAAAAACATTTTACAAGGATCATGACTAACTTTTCTTAAACAAAAATTTTCTTTAAAATTATAAGTCATGAATCCTAAATCAATAAAACCTATGTATCTCACAGGCATTTTTATGCTGACGTACCTATTTTTACACATGTTTCAGGTGCTGTTATGTGATGATTGTTGATGCATGCTATACATAGGATGGACTCGTGCCTTAACGACTTTAAAACTTGAAAGATAATAGTTGTATTTATCTAATTTGTAATAAAACAATGAGTTCAATAATTCAATAAAACATGATTATTTATTCCATGGTTGTGAAATAATGATTCTGTTACAACACTCCCCGACGTTTCCGCCACGTTTTATTGTTTTACGTGGTCGGGGTGTGACAGAAAAGTTGGTATCAGAGCCAATGGTTATAGGGAATTAGGTTATTAGTAATGCTTTGACCTAGTCTATAACCTTCCTAGGACCCTAACACAACTTATCCTTAGGTGACAACCTCAATAAGAACACAAATTTCAATCCCGCTTTGTAAACTAATCATCTGTTCTAGGATGATTGATTATAAGGTTTTGAACCCTCTAAGTTTTCAAAATCTCGTCAAAATTGGGTCTAAATAATGTGAACACGTGCAAACTAGAAGGGTGGGTGCCTGTACCCTGGGTCTTCTGTCTAAGGCTAGAGTGTTTGTACAAATCCGCAGTACCGGACCAGTCACTCTTACCTGGGAACTCTTGGGGTGAGTGTCCACTTATAGGCGAGCATGTCTTCGCGATACATTATATTGACCCATTTACTTTGATTAGTCACCGTCTCATTTGTTTGCCTTTGGTAATAAACAAATGGTCACAATCTTCATGCGTTGTCATTCTCTTTTGACTATCTTTCGCTTGCTTCCTCATATTCCTTCCATTATCTTCAAGATGCCTCTTTATCGCAACAACACTCAAAAGTCCTAACCAGGTGCTGCAATTGCCCAACAATTAGACGTCGTACTCCAAAGGACCGTTGATTTAGCTATCACCATGCCTCGTCTCAGGGATAAAGCCATACAAGGGAACCGCTCCTTGGAGCAATCAATGCAACCGTCATCATCCAAATCAAATACCCTATTTCAAATGTACCCACGGTGGACGATGGGGACATTTGGTTAACATGTGCCGCTTTGCAATCCAAAGCAAAGCTGTTACAAATCCTGCTGCTGCTCAACCTCTTGCAAGGAAGCCTAATGTCGGTACTGTGCTTATGTGTAACAAATGTAATGCACCTCACCAAGCTTACCTGCAGTGTCGTCTGTGTGCATCACATGGACGACTCGGTCACCTGACAAATGCTTGTCAATTCAACCCAAACCAAGGTGGTCTAAACCAACCCCAAGTCAACCCTGCTCGTATGATCGACTTGACATATGTAGTACCCAACCTTCAAACTCTGCTTCATATGTCGCTTTGGCATATCTAGTACCTCAACCTCATGAACTGTCTACCTTGTGTATCGACTTAAGAACGTTTAGTGCAAGGTTTCGAAACACCTTCCGTTACACAAATTCCAAAATCCAAAATAGGATCTTTCTATCCTCATAATTAGATCCTTATGGATAATTATCGTTCAAATCGGAGCCCTTAATTAAATTATTCGTATGCCTTAGTACGTACATTACGATTCAATAAGGACAAAGCCGAATTCTTATTAAGATCTTCCTATCTTCATAGTTAGATTCTTATGTTTAAAGTGCCAAATGAAATCCACGGATTAGATTCCTGGTGTGCTTTAAATACCCATGTCCAAAGATAACAAAGTAAAGATCAAGTTAATTAATTATGTGATTATGTGCTTATGTGTCTTGTATTTTTGTGTAATCTGATTTTTCATTATCCAAATCCTCATAGAATCTTCCATATCTCATATGAGGGATTCATAGTAGGATATCTAAAGGTACTATCTTAAATCCTTAATGGACTTCTACGTTGTAGTTAAGTCCCTTGGATTATAAAGTACTATTCTATAATTGGACCCCTTGAGTGGTCTAGTTAAACAAATTGATTTAAAAATCTGGTTAGGAATATCATGTGATGATATAATTGAAAAGATCTCTTTAAGTGGTCTATTTAAAAAGATTATACAACGGTCTAATTAAGAAGATCATGTGTTGATCTAGTTAAAAAGATCGTTCGTTGATCTAGTTAAAAAGATCCTTTGGTGGTCTAGTCAAGTCATTTCATGTTTATTCAATTGATTTTTACTCTACGCATTATGAAATAAACTGTGCGGACTGTGCAAGGAATTACGCAATTATGGATGCATACATAATTATGGAATTCAGTGCACAGAAACCACAACAAGTTTTGTCATGTGTTAAGACCTATAGTGACAAGAATAATGATACGGGAGAAGTCCTGGACCTTGACCGATGTCATTTTATCTTACACTCCCCAATTCTGAATTTAAGCACACACAAGTTTCCTATGATAAGTCTTCATGAGAAACGTTCTCCTGTCCATAGTCCGAAACTCCATGTTTTGCTACTACAAGGACTTCACTTTGTTCGCTAAAAAAAAATCCTAACATGGCCCAGAGTTTTACTTAGGGTTCAATGGATTTATTTGAAAGCGAAACCGTCACAACTGTCTTCACAAGTTTCCTCTAAAATTAAATTTCGGGATGAAATTTCCTAAAGTAGGGGAGACTGTGACACCTGTGTCACTTCAACCATCAAACAAATTCCAAACCAATGAAATATTGTATTTCATACTTAGGATTTGAATAAATATGTGTATCGCCTGCACATATCAATTCTTGTTCGATTTCAAGCCTTAAATCGCTTTCTGGAAGGTTATACCGGCACCGATGCGTAAATATAACCAGTTTAATACAACGAACACACCGGAAGAGTGAAATAGGCTTAACATACCATAAATAACCCTTACATAACTTAGAAATAAGTTTTGGAAGGTTTGGTGTGGCGAAATCAAGTTTATTCGCTTACAGGGACTAATTTCGACAAACTGCGAAAGTATGCCGAATTGTACTGTAACGAACATTCCGGAACTTGATCATAAGTTAAAAATACCCTAAATATCCTTTACATATCTTAGAAATAGGCTTTGAGGGGTTCGGTATGCTAAAATAAACTTTTTGGTCATTCAGGGACTAAAAGCGTCAAAAAGTGCATAAGTTTGCATTTTCGCGCATATCTTACGTTCTGAATATATCCGGACATCCAAATATTTATTTAATCATTAAAATATTTTATTTTAGTGATTGGCTTGATAAAATTCCATTCGTCGCGTAATTTGGATCGTTTTTGCGTTCGTTACGACTTCCGTCGTAATTAACCGAACAACGCAACCGTACGACCAAACGAACCGACATCCGAGATATTTTTGAGCATGTTTTGAGTTCCCTATACTTTAACTTCATTTTAGAGCCTTGAAATGAGGTTAACGGGGCATAAACGTGTCAAAAATGAGCCGAAATGCAAGATTCTGAAGTTCAGGGACCAAAATTGTCATTCTGCCATAGTTATCTTAGGAAGGGACCAAAATGAAAAATCTAAATTCCAGCTTTTTCCAGCTGTTCCCCTCATTTGCACATGGTTTTAATGAAACTATGGGCTCCCATGGTTTCACAAAACCATGGGCACATGTGTACGGATGAGATCGAAGCTCGTTTTACGATGAACGATCCTAACGGTTCTAGATTTCCTATATATACCCACCTCCTTTCACTTGAAAAACCCACAATGATCTGATTTTGGCTCTCTAAGTTGAAGTTTATGCTTCATACCTGAGAGTAAATCGGATCAAAGCTTGCGGGGACCTTTTGTAAGTATTCTTTCGTTCTTTTATCGCTTTTCGAGTCTGAAAGTCAAACTGCGTTTGACTTTCTGCATTGATCAGTTTATGGTCAATGCGAAGTTCGTTTGAACTTCATAACGTGAGTGTAATCATGATGGTTATAGTCCCTAGTGACTATACCTACTGATTACCACGTTATCTAGGTGTAGTGACGAGTCGTAGTTTCGGCCAAAATGAGCATTCTTGCGTATTTTGTAACCAAACTACTTATAGGTATCAAAACCGTTTGTTTTGATACCAAACCTATTTTCTAACTTTGTTAAACATGTTTTGACATGTTTAGCTCGTCACTTTTTAGATTTAGTGTTTATGTAGAGTCGTAAGTCAAGCGGTCTAAACAACCGCTTAGACTTTCGAACTAGACCCGTTTGGTCGATCATTAGGATCCGACCAAACACATTAGGTGACCATAGTTGTATAGGGAATAACCTTCCAAGGTTATACCTTATGGTCACGTCGTTTAAGTAGTTGTATGATAGGTAGTTTATATGCCTTAGGAAAATGACCAAAATGCCCTTTTTATGCATAATTGATGTTTAAGCATATGTAACCCAAACTTTTGTCACTTAACTGATTATGAAACATAATTAAACATGTTTAGGCATATAATACTTGTCATAGGACTAGTTAGGCGGTCCAAACGCGTTTTGCGCGAACGACGCGTTTAAGTAGCATAAGCTACCTAAACGGGTCATAATGGGTCGTAAGCACTTAGGTTAGGTTTCCTTTTAGTATGTAGGCCTTGTTAAACCATATCATATGAGATCCCACACTCATTTGGTTTATGAGACCTCATCCTATCCGATCCTCCGATTTAGGCCCGGTTTATTTATGTAGTTACCTATATTAGGTACCATTTGATTTCCGGGACTCCTCTAGCTTGCTTGGTAGTTGTTCAAGACTTCTAAGCACTCTCTCTTTTACTGTTTTCAAATGTTTTGGGGTGAAGCATGTGTACCTATTTGTTATGTTCTTGTTTTCAAAAGTATAATTGATTATACATATTAGTACTTATCTTTTTACAAACTGAATGATTATTTATGGTTTAAACTCTAATTTTTCCAAAGATTATAAAAATTAAATTGTTGGATAGTACTTATTTTATGTTCGCCAGACCGGTTGGTAGTATGATATAGCGCTATAGGATTTGACACCCCATTCCTGTTGTCATGGAATGTCTGAAACCAATTTGTTTCTCCATCCAAATAGGGATTGCCTTTGTGGTATCCCTATAGTCTCAAAGGTGTATTTTGATGCACTAGGTCTGAATGAATTCTTAAATCACATTATTTTTGTATATTTTGATATGCTCTCATATGTGATATTGTACAAAACCAACATATATTTTGTTAAAATCCAAAACATAGTTTAATATGTTATTTTCAAAACCAAAACATAGTTTAATATGTTATTTATAAAACCAAAGCATAGTTTAATATGTTATTTATAAATCCAAAGTATACTTTTGATATACTACTGAAAATTATTATTTTTAACAACTAAAGTATATTTAACATACTATTTGTTTAACGATTGGGTTTTGGTTAGTGTTTAGATAACGGGACGGGTGTAATGTGATGAAAACATGGTAGATACACCGCTGGTACTTCTTATATATAAGTGTTTTTATCTCATTACATACCGTGGCGTTATTTAGTACACTTGGGTTAACGATTTTGGAACTAAAATATATTTTAATATATTACTTATTCGACTTTCTTAAAACCAAAGTATATTTTTATATATACTATGAACCCTTTTTATCAAAATATTGTGTTTTAAACAATATATATATATATATATATATATATATATATAAACTCATTTTTACTTAATTATTTATTTATACATCTTTCTTTTATATCATCTGCTTTCTTATCGATTTTTATATGATTTACAAAACAAAAACATTTTACAAGGATCATGACTAACTTTTCTTAAACAAAATTTTTCTTTAAACTTATAAGTCATAAATCCTAAATCAATAAAACCTATGTATCTCACAGGCATTTTTATGCTGACGTACCTATTTTTACACATGTTTCAGGTGTTGTTATGTGATGATTGTTGATGCACGCTATACATAGGATGGACTCGTGCCTTAGCGACTTTAAAACTTGAAAGATAATAGTTGTATTTATCTAATTTGTAATAAAACAATGAGTTCAATAATTCAATAAAACATGATTATTTATTCCATGGTTGTGAAACAATGATTCTGTTACAACACTCCCCGACGTTCCCGCCACGTTTTGTTGTTTTACGTGGTCGGGGTGTGACAATAACAAGTTCAGAAACATTAAAACAATGCTTCTAGTAATATTTTGATGTTCCGGGTAAAGTCCGGTTGTTCGGTTAAATACCGGTTCGTTAAAGTGCTAAATTGCACCGTTTAATGTCCCTTGTTGGATCTGAGTTTGGTTTTGATTGTATTTTACGTTTGAGATTAAGATGGAAATGAAAGAGTTGTGCAGCAGAATTAATATGAAAACAAACGTTGCATACAATCAAACGAGAGTATTGCTTTGATCAAGACATTTTCAACAAGGAACCGAATGATTGAATTTAATTTCAACAACGATTACAAGTAATGCTTGAATACAAACTCCCCCTCAGCCAGAGCTCACTGTTTGTTCGTGCAAAGAAGACGGTATTGCAAAGAGCTAATCGAACAGTACCAAGTACTGAGCTATTTATAGGCACTTGCAAACCACTGAGCATCTTAGCTGACGTCACCATGAAAGTGACATCTAACCTCCTAACAAACTCTAACCTCTGATCTATACAAACACTGCTATGCTAACTACTGCTATTACATTTCATTACACAAAAGACACTTAAACAGCTGATGCATCCTTCCGCTGCTGTGAACCCAGCAGTGCTTGTCCGGATCAGCAGTACTTGACTCAAGACAGTAGATTGAGCAGCAGAGCTTTAGTCTTCTATCAGTCTTTACAAGAGCAGCAGTTGTAGGTCAGCAGTTTGCATGATCAGCAGATAGGAGGTCCGCAGATGTTGAAATCACTATCAAGGGGAGAGACTTGTATGAACCATCTTGTAAACGTCTGCTTATTATGGATCCACTGCTCTGATCCAGTTTTGGCTTTAATTATCTGTTCCTCTGATAGGGTTCGATCCCAACAATCCCCCCTGGAATAGATAATGCCAAAACTCTTCATTATTGTGGAATTCTTTATTGCCTCATCAACAGTTCCCTTATCTGACCTTTAAATTGTAGTTCAAAGTCTAGGGCATCTGTGTCTTCATCATCCCTGCTAAGTGGAAGATCAAGGAGATCCTGCAAATCTTCAAGACTCAGGCCAAGAGCTTGTTCCCTTGATATTTTCTTCACTTCTCCACCAGACCTGAGCAAAGTCAATACGCAGGTCTGTTTGTCAGTTTCCCACTTTTGTATTTTTGAGCCTGGTGGGTTTCTTGGGAGATGTTTATTTGCAGAGGTATTTGGTGAGGCTGGCCTATTCATGACTGGCTGAGCAGTACTTGCAGATTGTTCCAATTCAAGATCTTCTTTTATCATTAATTTAAGGCCTGCTTTTACAATAGCATTTCCAGCTTTTAGATCTTGAATGGTTTCAGCACTTGACTGGTTTTGGCTCCTTCTTTTGTAGATGGCAGCACCAGCTGGAGCAGTGGTTCTTTTGATTTGCAGCTTTGGTGGTCTTTTTGAGACCTCTGCTTTTGAGTAGTCAGGCTTTTGTGGAACTTTTGGATCTTTCTTTCTAAGTTCCTCTAAGCTTTTGTAGGTTGCCCTGACCCTATCTTCTCCCCACTTTGTCACAGAGTTCTTTGACCCATAATCAGCTGCAATCAGCTCCTCTTTCATTCTCCTCAACTCTAACATCTTCTCAGCTTCAAATTGTTTGAATTTCTCAGGAGGAGTCTGCTTGACCTTATTTTTGATCATGTCTTGAATCCTGGCTGCTTCCTTTTCAAGCTCAGGAATGGTCCAGTTCTTGTACATGTGTTTCTCCCCCTTGTATTTCTTGTAGGTCATGATGTTCTCAATGTAGTCATTTCTCAAGGACTCGTCTGCCCTTTCTGAGATTTGTCGACATACATTTTTGGCAAATTGCTCCATTGCACTGACCTGTGTAAGTAGAAACTGATAGCTTTGCTGAAATTCTCTATCAGATTTCCCTTTTCTGTTTTTGATTGCAATATCCTCTGCTTGCTTGGTCTTGAGTTTCAAGTATTCTTCGATATTGTTAGGCCTGGGATATCCTGCAATTGATGGCAAACTCCTTTTGGCTGGGTCATCCTCATAATAAAAGGATTTGATTTCTTCCCTGACTGCAATGAGTTCTAGAGGAAATGAGACACCAGCAGGAGGTAGTGGTTTTAGAATTTGAGCTGAAGAGAGAGGTATGGGCTTTGGAATAGTGACAAGTGACAGGGATTTTGAAGATGTTGGTGGTGGTGAAGGTGAATCATCATCTGATATGTAAATCCTTCTCCTTTTTGTTTTAGAAGAGGCAGATGATGTTTTGGGTGGATCAGTGGTGGTAGATTGTATGGCAGTGGTTTGTGTTTGACTAACAGCTGTTGAAACAACTGGTGTTTCAACCACTGTTGTCATTACAACAGATGTTATAACATCTGTTGTCTTCTGCTTTTTGTCAGCAGGTGAAAGTGGTGGTGAAATTGTTTTTGATGGTGACTGTGGTGGTGGTAACGTAGTGGTTGTGGTGTGTGTTGCAGTGGTGTGTGTTGAAGTAAGAACAGATGTTGAAACCACTGAAGTACCAGCAGTAGTTGATACAACAGGAGTTACAACAGCTGTTTAGATGGAGGTTTGATGCTGATGACTTTTGGATGGTGGTTTTGGAATATGCTTTGGAATTCTGGATTGGATGGACTTAGGTTTCCTTTTTGTCTTAGGATTTTTAGTATCCTTTGAACCAGAACAACCCTGCGCATACAGCTCCATGAAAGCTCTTTTCTCCTCATTCCACCTTGAAATATCCTTTGCCAATCTATCCCTTTTAACACTTGCTACTCCTTCATCAAGTGCTTCTTGAGTTGCATCAACCTTTTTACTGCCATCTGGCACAGGAATTTTTCTGGTCATAGCATCCTTCTCAGGTTCAATGTACAGACCATCATCTATTCCTTTCTTCTTCCACTCTTGAATTTTCTCCCCCTTTTTGGCATTATCTTCTGGGAGTTTATCAATGAAAAGTACTGTTGGAGGAGTAGTGCCAGTGGTTTCCAATAAATGGGCCTTGATTGCCTTAATATCTGCTTGAGTGTTCTTGTACCTAGACTCCATAATGTTTCTCAGCTTTTGGACATGAAGTTCATGTTGCTGATCAGCCATTTCTTTTTGTTGTTGGAGAAAAGGTTGGAAAAGGTTCCAGAGCTCATTTGTAGCAAAAGCCTGTGGTGGAGCAGGTGCTTGAGGTGGAACAACAGTGGATTGCATCTTTTGTATTGACAACACCTGCTGTAGCATGTTTTTAAGATCTGCAACAGATGTATCCAATTTTTCAACACGTTCCGTCAAATCCTTATATTTTAAATCATCACCCAATTTAATGGGATCATCTGATTTCCCACTATCAGTGGTTTTATCAGTGGTTGAGGTAGGGAGTGTACTCCAAATACTAACCACTGATGCCCCTTTGTCTTGGTACTGGGGTCTTCTTCCTTCAACACTTGACAACCTTTTGATGTTGCCAGTAGGATAAATAAATCCACTGGTGGTTGGCAGAGGTGCTATGTAAGGAATTGCCTCCAAGGAAGTCTTATTAATGTAACCACTGTCCAACTGTAAACCAGTGGGTTCAACAGTTGTAGTGGCTGCTTCACTTGGACTACCACCAAGAGTTACGTGTAGCTCAAGGGGTGTAACCTCCTCAGGTTGTGTTGGTGGGTTAGCAAAGATTGATACAGCAGACACAGTCATTTGTTGAGTTATATTCTCATTGATGGGTGATTGAGAAGGACTGTTTAGTGCCTGGTTCAAATCAATTGCATCCAACAGCAGTTTAGTTGGTGATGGAATTTTGGATGTGAGGTTTGGTGTAGAAATAGGATTTGCTCCGGGCATTGAGCTGTGGATGATGAAACCAAGTGGTTTCAGAGCATCATGATGTGGTGGCCCTATGTGTACAACCTGTTCTTTTTGTGAAGAAGCAGGAGGAGTTTCGGTTATGGGTTGAGATATTTGTACCAACTGCTGTGAGGAAGTAGCAGCAGTGGTTTCTTGTGACATTTGTGCTGTCACAGGCAGTAGCTCTGGTATCTCATCCTCCAGAGTTGCCTTTTTGATGGGTTTTGGGGGTTTTTGAGTTTTTCTTTTTGGCTTTTTGGTGATTGTAGGTGTGGGTTTCAAAGCAGTTGTGCTGCCACTTTGATCACCTTGAGCAGTGGGCTCAGCAGCAGATACCTGAGGAGCAGTGGTAGCTGCTAAAATCTGCTCAGGTACCTCTGCTTGTGTTTTGCAAGGTGTTAACATTCTTGAAAAAGTTTCAGTTGTTAAACTGTTTATTTGAGTATAATCACCTTGGTTTATTGCAGCTAAATCATCCTTACTGAATTTCTTTTCAAAATAGTAACTTAAAAACCTTGGAAACAGTAAGAATGATTTTGTTTCAACATTATTAACCAAATCTTTAAAGATTTCCCGAGAATAGTTAAAATTTTCTTCTTGAAGAATTGCATATCCCAGATTTTGAATCTTTAAAGGGATTTCATTTAAAGAAGTGGTTTTGTTTGAAACACATAGTAGGAGGGTATGAAATAAAAATCTGGTTGCAGAAGGAAAATAACCTTTTTGTAAGGTAAGGTTCTTCATCATTGTGGCTTCATACCCTCTCTCAATGAAGTCAGTTTGTAACTCGTTTTTAGTGAAAGAAGTTTTACCTTCCTGATCATCGAGTTGAAAGACCTCTGAAATGGATTGTGGCGTGATTTGGACAGCTTTACCCTTTATAGAAGAGTGTATGGTGGTTGCAGTGTCTCCTTGTTTTTCAAGGGTTGCATTCTTCCAGAACTCTCTTTGGGTCGCCAAATAGATTGGTGCATCGGCGGTTAACAAAGTTTTGTACTTTGATTTTGCCATGGTGTCAATAATGGAATCGAAAACATTGGTGGTTCCTGGTTTTGTGATAAGACCCAGGAGATTGTGAGATGGTTTATATGGGATTTCAGTGGAAATTGCCTTTTGAGAGGCTGTTTTCAATGATGATTTGGAAGAGGGTTTTGCAGATGGCTTCGATTTTGTCATTTTGAAGATGATGATCGAAGAAATTTGCGAAGAAATGAGATGAAAAACTGTTTTGAGAAGAGAATTTTTAAGAATTCAATTCGACAGTAAAACCCTGTTTTTGGTGTAAAGTGGGGATTTTATAGAGGAAAAAGTGAAGGCTGACGTGGCAGCGGTTACAAAGGTACTGACCACTATGTACTGCCCACATGCCAAGCTCTGAGGAAATGAAGGACAGTACTTTTATGAAAGTTACTGATGAAGGCAGTGGTTACAACGGTAAAATGGAAGCAGTGGATGATTTTCACTATCAGTGGATAGCATATCAGGGGATAAGACACTGCTTTTGAACAACAGAGTTTATCAAGGAAATGAGAGAGCAGGGGATGGCTTTCAGTAGTGGACAGACTTTGAAGCAGAGCAGAGTTTTGAACAAACAGTGGTTAATGGCAGACTTTTAAGGATTTTAATGAAAATTTCATTTTTAGCTATTTTTAAGGATGGATTTTTGATTTTCTGAAAACATTTTAGTGCTTTTATTTATGGAAAAACAAGATGTTGCTTGTTATTCCATGTTTAGCATCCCAATTCTAGAGACCAAGCTTTCAAAGGTGGCTGTATCAAGTGCTTTTGTGAGCACATCTGCCAACTGGTCTTTAGTTGGGACATGATGCAGAGATATCAAACCTTTTTCATAGCAATCCCTCACAAAGTGATGTCTGATGTCGATGTGTTTGGTGGTTGAATGGGAAACTGGATTTTTGATGATATTTTCTGCTGCCTGGCTATCCAACATGAGTGGTGTCTTTAAGGCAGTGATACCAAAATCCAGCAATTGATTTTGAAGCCACAGGAGTTGGGCTGTACAGCTTGCAGCAGCAATGTATTCAGCTTCAGTAGTGGATGTTGAAACAGCTGCTTGCTTTTTGCTTTGCCATGAAACTAAGCAATCACCTAGAAACTGGCACCCTCCTGATGTGGACTTCCTTGTAGTGTTACATCCAGCAAAGTCACTGTCTGAAAAGCCTGAAAGCTTGATATTCCCATTAGCTGGATACCAGATACCAAGTGTGGGAGCACCTTTTATGTATCTGAAGATCATTTTTACAGCAATGAGGTTTGATTTTATGGGAGCTGATTGACTTCTTGCACAGACACATGTTGCAAACATGATGTCTGGTCTAGATGCAGTTAGGTACAATAAAGAGCCAATCATGCTTCTATAAAGTGTTTGGTCAATCAGCTCATCTTTTTCATCAGACATGACCAGCTTATTTGTTGCCATGGGTGTGCTGCATGGTTTACAATCATTCATATCAAATTTGGTCAAAAGTTCTTTAGCATATTTGCTTTGATGAATGAAAGTTCCATTTTGCATTTGCTGTACTTGGAGACCAAGAAAGCATTGCAGCTCACCCATTGCACTCATTTCAAACTCAGCTGTCATGAGTTCTCTAAACTCTTCACACATTTTGTTGCATGTGCTTCCAAAAATAATGTCATCCACATAAATTTGGACAATCATTAAATCCTTCCCTCTCCATTTAAGAAACAGTGTTTTATCAATGGTACCTCTTTTGAAACCATTTGAGAGTAGAAAGTTGGAAAGAGTTTCATACCAGGCTCTTGGTGCTTGTTTCAAGCCATACAAGGCTTTGTTCAGCCTTTAGACATGATCTGGATAAAATGGATCCTCAAAGCCTGGAGGTTGACACACATACACCTCTTCTTGAATTGTACCATAGAGGAAAGCACTTTTGATATCCATTTGAAACACCTTCATGTTGTGGTTGACAGCAAAGGCCAGGAACAGTCTAATAGCTTCCAATCTTGCTACAGGGGCAAATGTTTCATCATAATCAATCCCCTCTTCCTGTCTGTAACCTTGAACCACAAGCCTGGCTTTATTCTTGACAACAATACCCCTTTCATCAGTTTTGTTCTTGAAGACCCACTTTGTGCCAATGGGACTAACCTCTTCTGGCAGTGGTACAAGCTCCCATACTTGTTGTCTTTTAAACTGTTGGAGCTCCTCTTGCATGGCTTCTACCCAGCTGTTGTCTTTCAGTGCCTCTTGGTACTTGACTGGCTGATGGAGTGATAGAAAACCAGCAAAAAGACAAATGTTTTGGGTTTGGCTTCTTGTGAGCACCCCTTCATTGATGTTGCCAATGATTTGATCAGGTGGATGAGATCTCAAGAAGATTAAATCTCCTTGGTATGGTATGATGACATTTGTTGGTGAAGGCTGCAAATGTGTATCATCTGAGCTAACCACTGCTGGTGACTTTGATGACCCAGCAGTGGATTCAAAAGGTGGTGGAATAGGAGGTAATGAAATGGACACCTGCTGACTTTTATCCACTGTTTGGGGACTTTTGTCAGCAGTGTTTGAGGATGTGGAAGCAGTGGTTGATGGGCTACTTTGGTCAACAACTGTTGAGGTAGCAGTGGTTGAGCTTTGACAGCTGTTTTGAACAACTGATGCTTTTCCCATTGTGACAGACCTTTGAGGGATGATGATTTCATACCCATAGTCTGGTGTTGAATCTTCTGATGGACCTGCACTGTTAGTCTTGACAGCAGTATTTTCAAAAGTAAATTTTTCAAGATCAAACAGATCTGCAGGATTTGCTGGGATTTTCATTGATGAAAGTTCATTGAACTTTACATTCAAAGTCTCCTCCACTGCCTTGGTCCGTGTATTGAACACTTTGTAGGCCTTGGCAGTGGTTGAGTATCCCAGATGATAACCACAATCAATTTTGGCTGCAAATTTTGAAATGGAATCTTTTAAGTTCAAAATAAAGCATGGGCAGCCAAACACCTTAAAGTAAGAGATCAGTGGTTTGATTTTATACAGAATTTCATAAGCAGTCTTTTTGTGCCTGGGGTTTATTAAAACTCTGTTCTGGACATAGCAAGCAGTGTTTACTGCCTCTGCCCAGAAAGTTAATGGCAAACCTGAATCAGCAAGCATGGTTCTGGCAGCCTCAATCAAGGTTCCGTTCTTCCTTTCCACTACCCCATTCTGCTCTGGTGTTCTAGGGATACTGTACTGCCTTACAATCCCTTTCTTCACACAGAAGGCATCCAACTCCTTATTTTTGAATTCTGTGCCATTGTCACTCCTGAAGCTTTTCACTGGAAGGTCAAATTGCTTTTCAACCTGTGTCACAAAGTCTTGCAAAATGCCTGCAGTCTCATCTTTTGAGTGTAAAAAGAAAGTCCATGTAAACCTAGAAAAGTCATCAACAATAACCAAACAATATCTTTTCTTCTTGAGGCTCATGACTTGAACTGGGCCAAACAAATCCATGTGTAGCATTTGCAAACACTGGGTTGTTTTGGACTCTTCAATGGACTTATAAGAACTTTTATGCTGTTTTCCTTTTAAACAGGAAATGCAATGTTCAGGACATGAAAACAATTTTTGTGGTAGGCCTCTCACCAAACCATTTTTTGAAATTTCAGTGATTGTCTTAAGATTTGTGTGCCCCAGCCTTCTGTGCCAAAGTTCAGTCTCTTTGTTAGAGGCAGCTGAGAACAGAAAGGCATCAGCTCTGGGACACTCTTTTGACATATCAACAACATAAACATTGCCACTTCTTTGAGCAACAAGTTTAGTTTAACCAGTTTTGATTATTGCTTCAATCTTTTTGACCATTTCTGGTCCAACAATCCTACAACAATCTTTTGTGAAGAATGAACCAAATCCTCTGTCACTCATTTGGGACACACTCAGAAGGTTGAATTTTAGATTGTCTATCAGATTGACATTTTCAAATTTTACATTTCCAGACTGCACTGTACCAGACCCCAGAACTTTCCCTTTGCTATTATTCTTAAAGGATATATCACCCCCTCCATGGATTTTAAAGTCTTTGAGGAGGGGCTTTACATCCTGTCATGTGCCTGGAGCCTCCACTATCTACATACCAAAGACTATCAAAGCATGCAGAAGCTCCCTGCACATGAAGTAAAAGGATTAGTTCATTAAGGTCTCCAAAGCCAACAGGGCTTTGGATGGGGTCTCAACAGTGTCTGGGATGGATGCAGAATGATGGACAGTGGTTAGGTCAGGGGTTTGGACAGTTTTAGTACTGTTTCTTGCTAACCACTGTTGAGGGTCTTGACCAATCACCTGTTGGTACCCAAAAGGATGCCTGTTCACTTTTGGTTTAGAGGGCCTTTTGTAGGCCTCATAAACGTGTGGAATCCTTTGGTAAGACTGTTTTTCCTTGCCTTTTCTGAACTGATTGGCAGGGGTACATCAGTAACCTGAACATCTCTTTTGACAGATGTTTGGTTCAGCTGTTTGAACTGGCACAAACAGTGGTTGTTTCTTGGTGAATTTGACAGATGATGATGATGATGGACTCAAGGATGTTTTAGAAATGTACTCATTCTTTTTCACATCAAAGTTTTTGAGATACACACATGCTTGAGTCTTGTGGTTTGTTTTACCACAAACAATGCAACTTTCAGCTGAAACAATGACACTTGTTCTGTTTAAATCATAAGCTTTTAAGTGGAAACAGTCTTTTGTTAGATAATTCCTTTTCTCACAGAATTCACAAAACAAGTTATCAATTTTTTCTTTCTTCTTTCTCTTTTCAGACTCCTTTGCAGCAGAGGTTTTAACCTCTGTTGGGATGTCCTTGAGAGGAATGACTTTAGCTTTTGGAGCTTTAACACCATCAGTTGATGTAAAGTCCATTGGCTTGAAATTTTCAAGAATATCACACTCATCAGACCATTTTGGTTTAAACTGATAATCTTCAAGCTCCTCAAAAGTAGAGGATCCCATTGGTCT
The DNA here is from genome assembly GCA_030545235.1 of Helianthus tuberosus. Lineage (NCBI taxonomy): Eukaryota > Viridiplantae > Streptophyta > Magnoliopsida > Asterales > Asteraceae > Helianthus > Helianthus tuberosus. Next base: position 78,403,404 of record CM060408.1, read on the forward strand.
GTCAAGTGTGATTTTGTTACCAAGTTTGTCAGTGATTTTCACTTCTTGGCCATTCTTGTTTGTGGGGATGAACTCAGTGGTTACATCAGTGGTTTGAACAGATTTTCCAAAAGCAGTGGTTTCATCATCATGTTTTCTATAACCAACACCAAATTTCACATTGCTTTTTATCTGTTTTTCAAGCATAACCTCATACCCTTTTGATGACTGTCGTCAGAGTCAATCAAAAACCTAATTAAACTACGTAGATAGCGTAAGTAGGGTATCGTATCCACGGGGAATTTGTGGTTAGTGTTTAACTAGAAAATTATTATATATTAAAGAAAAGCAACTCCCACCCAGAATCCCGATTGCAAGTTTAACACAAAAACCCGTTTACAGATTCAAAACACCACATAGACATGGCCTCGGAATTAATGAATTTGATTAATTATTAGGGACAGTTTTTAAGATTCACCATACAACCTAATAATCCATTTATTTATATCAACTACCCACCAATTTACCAACCCGCTAACGATGCAAGTATATCGCCAATACGCTTGATAAACGACAAATAATTCAAATATAAAAAATGTTTACCAATAATTCAACACAAGTGGTCAAGCTTTACCAGTTAAAAAGAATCCGCAAACAAAGTTTAATGAAAAACAAAGTAATCGTTCATCCGGGCAGAAGCCACAAGCAAAAAGATAAAGGTAATGTCCTCCAAGTTTCAGATTCTAGGTTTACACAAAACTCAATTTAATCATTAATTGGACACCACATAGACATGGTGCTAAAAAGTCGGTTAATTTAAATGGTAATCAAAAACAGGTCTTTGTCATCAGATCTTTTACAATTTAATTACCCTATTTACTAATGTGAGTCAACCTACTCTATGTCACCCAACAAGCTACAAAGTTTTGTCATCAACCGAGCAAGTTGTAAAGCAAGAACACAAAACACATGCAAATAGTTTAAATAAACCAACAAATCAAATTGTTTATACGACGTTGTCAATGTCAAAAACAAATCCAATAATGAATAAAACTAAGAAAAGTGTCAAACCCTACGAACCGTTCACTTGGAGAAAACCACCTAGTCGCTCATGATTGAACCGTGTACAGCCGCCAAAAGGCGGCTGCCTTCCGTGCGTCCCTCTTGCCTTGCCTTCAGCCGTGTGCCTCCAACCAATTCTTTCTTTTCCTAAAAGTTGCGACCCTCCAAACTGCCGTCCATATCTTCTTTTTATATTTCCCCTCCAACCGACTATCTTCATGGGCTGTTGCATAAATTCTTTATGGGCTTCCTTTGGTTCAATGCTAATATATCAATATGTTTTAGCCTATTAAAATTAACATGAATGAATGTCCTGCATGTTAAAAAGAAATAAACTAATTGCATTATGTGAAATTAAGAATCTAATAAATATTAAATAGCCCAAATAACACACGTGATCATACTTACAATTGAATTAGTATAATTAATACTAGCATTAAATATGACTTTATTAACCGTAACCCCTTTTAGCAATTTGATTCTCGAATTTAATTTAAAAATATCATTTTAGCTCATTTTCATCTTAACCCGCAACATATAGAAACCAATCAAAGTAGTTGCTTTTGTAATAATATCGGTGCATTTAGATTATAAATAATATCAACTAAAGTGTGCCTAAAATGCACCGATCACCTTTGCATGATTCCACCCATCTCTCACATGTGATCTGGGTGGACTCTAACTCCTTTTTGCAAACGTGGTATTTTTCTACCATAGTTTGGAGTTGAGTTTTGGTTATGCTTTGTTCTTCTTTCAGACTGCTGATCTCTTTTTCCTTTTCAGTCAATTTGTTTTTAAGTTCTTTTAAAGATCTTTCAAATTTGACTTCATCAGTTAAGATTTTATCCCGAAGGTTTTCATTTACCTCTTTGATGTTAGCAAAAACAATAATGCAATTGTCAGAACACAGTTTTTCAAGAACCTGAGGTGATACCTTGGCAGCAGCCATCATTGCACAATCACATTGAGGATTTTCTTCATCATCAGCTCTTTCTTCTTTCTTTTCTTCCTTGTTCTCTTCGGACCATGGGTCTGTCAGTGGTTCAATCAGGGTTTCTGAATTTTCTCCCAGCAGTAGTTCACCAGCCATAGCAGTAACCACTGCTTCAGTCACCTCATCCACTGTTTCATCACTTAGCTGTTCACCTTCAGTTTCAACCCCCTCTGTTATTGACTCTAATGCCATCAAACAAAATTCATCATTAGAAGGTTCATTAAAAGCATAGAGTGCAAAATTTTCATCACTAAGGTCATCAGGCATACTGCTCCAGTCAACAAACCCTTGAGTGAAAAAGCTTTGTTGATCTGGTTGTACTGCTGCTGGAGCAGTGGTTTGAGGTGCAACAGGTTGCACTTGTACCTGTGGAGCAGGAGTTTGAACGTACTGAATTTGTGGGACAGTAGTTTGGACATAATGCACAGGCACAGGGGCAGCAGCATAGTGAGCAGTGTTCACTTGAGCTGCAGGGGTATATTGGGTATAGTGCACAGTGTTTTGATTTTGTGGTCTAGGGTTTGAGCTAGGGTGAGTAACTATTGGTCCAGTGTTTTGACTTCTGCATTCCCTAGCAAAGTGCCCTAACCTATTGCACTTGTAACACTTGATTTTCAATTTATCCAACCCAACCCTCAAATTTCCATGAAGTCCTGGAAATTTTCTCCCTGTTCTTTTATAGAATTTGCTAGTTCTAACACTGAGCAAAGCCAACTGGTGCAGAATATCCATCTCTTCTAAGTCAGTGGGATCAAAATGTTGTAAATCATTGAGTTCAAAGCTTAGATTGTCTGACATCTGGTTTTCGTTTGCAGTGAATGCATAACTTGCAGAGTGAGGATCAGGGTTGTTAAAATTTGCCCCTGCAGTTATGTCAATGAAGTGATCATAACCCTGATCCTTACCACTGCTCCCAGATTCTTCTTGACCCAGAAGAGCAGTGTTACCGAATGTATAATCATCAACGGATTTTCCTGACTCTTGTAACTTCCTTTTCTGGTTCAACTCCCTTTCGTAGGTCAGGAGTCGACCGTGGAGTTGGGTCAAGGTCAGATCCTTGAACTCAGGTGAGTTTCGGGTGACAAAAGCTATGGTGTCCCATTTTTCTGGCAGTGATCTGAGGAACCTGCTATTTTGAGTTGAGTTTGTAAAAGTGGTATTAACAAGCCTCAGTTCACTGATGAGACAACTGAAACGCTCAAATTGTTGCGTCAGTGATTCACCTCTAACATGACAAAATGTTTCGTACTGTTGGTTCAGGATTTCCCTATTGTTTTCTATGACTTCTTCGGTCCCCCCAAACTGTTCCTTAAGCGCGTCCCATAACTCTTTGGCACTGTTACAGTGTAACAGTCCAGCATATATCTCATTGGGCAGCGCTGATGCTATGATGCTAAACGCTTTAGCATCTAGTTCGAACTTTTGATAGTCGGTTTCGGTATAATTTTCAACTGGTTTTGGAACGAACTTTTTAGCATCTTCAGCGCTTGGCACTGTGGGAACGTGGGGACCAAAGACGACAGACCTCCAACAACCTGTGCTTTGTTGAGCGAGGATGTGACCCATCCTCCTCTGCCAGATGTTGTACTCATTTCTTTTTAGCATAGGTGGTTTAAAAAGCGAGCCGATGTTGTTTTTATCATCCTGAGATTGTGACGTCATTCTTGTTGTTTTACAGACACTGAGAAATCAACTTTAATGGTGATTAATCCTTGCTCTGTTTTTCAACAAACGAACAAACGATCAGTATCAACTGTTATGAGCCGAACTATTTACGTCAAAATGATTGTTAAATCAAATTTGACTGTCCAGGCTCTGATACCAATTGTTGGATCTGAGTTTGGTTTTGATTGTATTTTACGTTTGAGATTAAGATGGAAATGAAAGAGTTGTGCAGCGGAATTAATATTAAAACAAACTTTGCATACAATCAAACGAGAGTATTGCTTTGATCAAGACATTTTCAACAAGGAACCGAATGATTGAATTTAATTTCAACAACGATTACAAGCAATGCTTGAATACAAACTCCCCCTCAGCCAGAGCTCAGTGTTTGTTCGTGCAAAGAAGACGGTATTGCAAAGAGCTAATCGAGCAGTACCAAGTACTGAGCTATTTATAGGCACTTGCAAACCACTAAGCATCTTAGCTGACGTCACCATGAAAGTGACATCTAACCTCCTAACAAACTCTAACCTCTGATCTATATAAACACTGCTATGCTAACTACTGCTATTACATTTCATTACACAAAAGACACTTAAACAGCTGATGCATCCTTCCACTGCTGTGAACCCAGCAGTGCTTGTCCGGATCAACAGTACTTAACTCAAGACAGTAGATTGAGCAGCAGAGCTTTAGTCTTCTATCAGTCTTTACAAGAGCAGCAGTTGTAGGTCAGCAGTTTGCATGATCAGCAGATAGGAGGTCAGCAGATGTTGAAATCACTATCAAGGGGAGATACTTGTATGAACCATCTTGTAAACGTCTGCTTATTCTGGATCCACTGCTCTGATCCAGTTTTGGCTTTAATTATCTGTTCCTCTGATAGGGTTCGATCCCAACATCCCTTATGTATCCTTTTGTAACCCTTTTAATTCCCGACACTTAGGGAAGTATTATGGATGATAAATCATGAATTCTGCATAATATTTACGTGTTAAAAGCTTGTTCATAGCTGAATTTAATAAAATTCTGCACTTAAAGTGCGTTTCAGGTGCTTTTTAGTGCGTATTTTAGCTTCCGGAAAGTCTATATGTTACCCTTGTATATACTCTTGGGTTTTAATGTATTTTGGACCTACACCTAGGCTCCAATTTTATTGTCAGGCTGCTTTCTGCAGAATTGTTGACACAGTGTGTCCTACCGGTGAGTTTACTAGTATTTCTGACGCAACGCTGTTCATTAATGCATAAAGTAATTCTTGTAGTATAAAACGTGCATGAATTCACAAGTATATCATGTAATCAAACAATGTTGACATTTAAGCACATAATTGCAGTCATTAAATAATAACTAAAGTGTACGAAAATTAACGGTTTTGTGCCAGTTGTCACACCTTTGACCTTCCTAAGCGGAAATTGAGCAATGCACCTGTGTCGACATTGCCGGATGGAATAGAAGAATTTGTAGTATACTGCGACGCATCACACACTGGTATGGGATGTGTGCTCATGCAGAAAGGAAAAGTTATTGCCTATGCTTCCCGACAATTAAAAGTGCACGAGAAGAATTACACCACCCACGACTTGGAATTGGGTGCCGTTGTATTTGCACTAAAATTCTGGAGGCATTATTTATATGGTACCAAGTGTGTGATCTATTTTGATCACAAGAGCCTTCAACACATGTTTAGTCAGAAGGACTTAAACATGAGACAACGTTGGTGGATGGAGATTTTAAATGATTATGATTGTGAAATCCGATACCATCCGGGCAAGGCGAATGTAGTCACCGATGCTTTGAGCAGGAAGAAAAGGGTTAAGCCCATAAGAATCAATGCCAAGAGCATTGAATTAAATAACAGTCTGAATGAAAGATTGTTAGCCACTCAGAAGGAAGCTGTATTAGAAGCTAACTATCCTAATGAAAAGTTGGGAGTAACACTGAGCAGTTATCTTATGGCAAGGATGGAATCCTAAGATTAAATGGACGAATATGGGTTCCAATCTATGGAGGACTACGGGATGTTATCCTCCAAGAAGCCCACAGTTCCAAGTATTCTGTTCATCCTGGTTGTGATAAGATGTACCAGGATTTGAAGGAAAATGATTGGTGGATAGGTTTGAAGAAGTCTATAGCCACCTATGTGGCCAAATGTCTGACATGTGCTCAGGTTAAAGCCGAACACCAGAAGCCGTCAGGTTTGCTACAACAACCTGAACTTCCCACCTGGAAGTGGGAAATGGTAACTATGGATTTCATTACTAAGTTACCAAAGACAAAGCGAGGAAATGACACTATTTGGGTTATAGTGGATAGATTGACTAAGTCAGCCCACTTCTTACCTATTAAGGAAACACATAGCTCAGATAAATTAGCTCAGCTCTACGTGGAAGAGATTGTATCTCTCCATGGAGTGCCAGTGTCTATCATCTCTGATAGGGATACAAGGTATACATCGCATTTCTGGAAAAGCTTTCAGCAATCCCTAGGCACTCGATTGAATTTCAGCACTACATATCATCCTCAGACGGATGGTCAAAGTGAACGTACTATACAGACACTCGAGGATATGCTACGAGCTTGTGTTATTGACTTGGGAGGAAGTTGGGATGATCATCTTCCATTAATCGAATTTTCATACAATAAAAGCTATCATTCCAGTATTCAAGCTGCACCTTTTGAAGCTATGTATGGAAGAAAGTGCAGAACGCCCGTTTGTTGGGCAGAAGTTGGAGATGTCCAACTAACAGGACCTGATATAGTCCTGGAGATGACAGATAAGATAGTACAGATACGAGATCGTCTCAAAGCTGCCAGGGATAGGCAGAAAAGCTACGCAGATAAAAGGCGTAAACCTCTAAAATTCGAGGTTGGTGACAAAGTGTTACTGAAAGTATCACCCTGGAAAGGAGTAATGCAATTTGGCAAGAAAGGCAAGTTAAGCCCAAAATATATAGGACCATTTGAGATCATCGAATGTGTCGGAACAGTGGCTTATAAGTTAAATTTGCCTGAAGAGCTCAGTGGTATTTATAATGTATTCCACATCTGCAATCTGAAGAAATGTCTAGCTGATGAATCACTAGTCATACCGCATACGGATGTGCACATAGATGAGAGCCTGAAGTTTGTTGAGAAACCTTTGTCGATTGAGGATCGACAGGTTAAGAAGCTTCGAAGGAAGCAGGTACCAATTGTAAAGGTTAAAAGGGATGCCCGTAGAGGTCCCGAGTACACGTGGGAGGTAGAGTCCACAATGAAAGAGAAGTACCCTCATTTATTTCAGTAAATCTCGAGGTCGAGATTTCTTTTAAGGGGGTGAGGATGTAACACCTCGTAAAATCATGACCAATATAATGAAGACACGTGTCATGGACTTTAAACGTGTAACGAATTGAATATGAGGGACTAAAGTTGACAAACGAAGAAAGTATATGTATATAAAGATTCAAAGAGTCAACATTTGATAATTTTGCCTTTTAACAACCCTACACGATGTTTACACCTTTAAACGAATGAATCATGAAGCGTGTGAAACCGTTTGTGGAAGAAAGTGAAAGTTTATAAGACGCGAGCTTTAAATGTGTCAACATGTTTAAGTTATACCTCTGAGTGACCTTTTAGCGAACCCGAAGCCTTATAACGATTAATTATACTCCCAAAAATTAGTGGTAAAAAATTCATAAGGTTTCGATATCGTATGAGGAAGATACGTTAACTTTCGTAATTAAGGGCTTAAAAGCGTCAACAAGGCAAAACTTATGTTTTCGGTTATCATTTAACGAAACCGGACCTAACGGTGTTTGGTTATATCTCATGGATCATAGAAATATAAGTTAAATGGGTTAAAAGTGCTTAAAATGGAAGAAATTACGTTTTAGAAGGTCCAGGGGGTGAAATGTCAATAATTGAAACTTGTTTGGCTGGTTACCCACCTGGTGGCGCTGCGCCACCACTGAAGTCTGTTTTCGTCACCCGACGCGACGGCCTGAGCTGGACAGATTCATGCACTGATGCGAGTTTCAGCAGGTTGCACCGCCTTAGAAGCCTTGTATTCGATTCTAGGGGCTTGTTTGATGGTTTTTCAAGCTTAGGGACACTTGTAAATGACCAGGGAACATCTATAGACTATTGTGGAATGATCTTGTTGCATCTAAAGTCCTATATAAGAGCTCAATGTTGCAACCATTGTCCTTGCTCATTTCAATTGCACTTCAAATAGATCTCTGGAGCATTCCTGATCTTCAAGCAAGTTTCCTTAAGTTCCAAAATCGTGCTTAGGACCTTTGTAAGCTTCCTTGACCTTTCTTAATTCAGTTTTATTAGTTTAATGGCCTAAAGTCAAACCCGTCGTAATTAAGGGTTGACTTAGTGATTAATCACTAATGGTCCAGTCAATTTTCGAATTGAAAGTAGCTTTGAGTTGGAAATTATGTGGGTAATAAACCCTTAAAAGGGCACCCTCTGATTCCCACTCTAACTAGGTCAATTGTCGGGTCAAAGTTAATTATAAAAAGTCAACAGAAAGCAAATTTTTGCATAAACACATAATTAACAATGTAGAAGCCATGGAACCTGTTTTATCACTCATATAACTTGGTAATCAATGTAAGAACATGTCTAAACATGTTCAACCCGACAATTTTCTGTTTAAGCTCGGTTCGGAACCGAAAGTCGCAAAAGTAGACTTTTGCTTTGACTTTCAGTTCTGACCCAATGTAGCATATTTTAGAAATGCCTTAGAACTCTATTAGGACCAGGTTATAGATTAGCGTAACCCTCTGAGGTTATACAACTTGGTTCATTAGTTATTCGATTCATGTACATGTTTCCGTTATATGCCTAAATGTTGACCATAATGCCCTTTTGACCTTAAAACGAGATTTTTGAAAATGTGAGAGGACAAAAGCCTTTGTTACTGATTTATAAACTTTTCCTAAAAATTTGACATCAGTTTGAGGTCTAGATTAGGAGTTATGCTCAATATCGTAATTAAGAAGCTTTTTATTAATTAAACGACGTAATTAGCATAAAGCCTATGTAAACCCAAATTTTGACACCAAACTTTTTACCCACTGATGTAATATAATATTTTGGGATTTTTGAAGATTTTTAATTATTTTAAGCTGAGCATAACATAGGGTTCTTGCTATAATTCGGTAAATGTCGGTTATACCCTTTTCTTGAATAAAATGAGTTTTACATAATATTTTGACACCAAACTTTTTGTTACTGATTTTATATAATAAATAAAACATTTTGAACTTTATAAACTGATCAAAAACTCAGATTTCCTATTTAAACCCGAAAATCGCTTAAAACCGACTTTTACGCGTTTTAAGCGCATAGTATGAGTTAAAACTATTTTTGGCATATGAAACTTAATACCTACTGATGTTTTAAGTAAATTTTTATAATTAAACAGTAAGAAAAAGTTTTGAACTCAGAATTCTAATTTTGACCTTTAAAGCTTATGTGAAATTACCAAAATGCCCCTACAGTGCATAGTTTGGTTATAAAAGATAAATTTCACATATATGCAATACCCTACTGTTATGACTTATAAAAATAAATATTTTTACTGATTATATCAGACCTGAAACTCAGATTAGTATTTAAACTCTTTTATAACCTTTAAAATGACCAAAATACCCCTACGGGGCATAATTTGAGTTTAAATCCATTTTGGCATAATGGAAGGTATCTTACTGATATCACAACATATTTAAGGCATATTAACTTAGGAAACCTGTTCATGACTCATTTGGTCACCCGTTACGCATTATTCGCGTTCGGTGCGGTTTATGTAACTAGTTTGCATAAATTAGCCGAAACGGGTCAAACCTTATCGTTTTTATCTCAGAATCCAGAATGTGTTTAGTTTACCCATATTATACAAGTATACAAACTTGTCGGGTCTAAACCACACTCTAATCCGGTCATCGCTTAATCGTGCATTTTGAACTGTCACACCCCCAAAATCCACACGCGGAGTATCACCGCTTGGAGGCGTGACATAACCAGGATCAAGCCACCAATCATATTGAACAATGTATGTAGTAAATATAATTCAACCAAACAATATGAAAGGTGTTCAAAACCAAAGCATAGTTAAGTGTTTAGCGGAAGCATAAATGTAAAACCCAACATAAGTATTACTACGAAATAAAGTAATGTTTTTTTTTTAGCATGGCACACAGGGCCATGTCCCATGATGTGCTGAAAATGGGTTAATTAAAAACAACTAAAATTACCCTAATTCTAGACTCTCTAAGCTTTAAATTTATAAAACTAAGACTCTCTAAACCCTAAACCACACAACCGGCAAGTGTACCGATCAATGTAGTAAAGCTAAAGTAAGTCCGAGTATCGAACCCAAGAGACTCTACTGATTCCGCTAACGACTCTATCTAGACTTAGACTGACGCGACTTAACTAAATGTTTATTGATTGGGGGGGTTTTCTAAAAATCCTAATAAAGTGCAAATAACGAATACTAACTAGACTAGACGAACTAGACACGAACTCACACGAAAACTTTGACCAGTGATGGATGAAGACTACCTAGGCTAGACGCAAGCTAAACTCAGAATGGATCTCTATTCGATGATTTTGTGGTGTGGAACCGGGATCTTAAGATGCTAAACCTATTAAGACACCACTAAGCCCCTCAAACACTCTCAAGGCGATTCTTGTGGCACTACCTAGGCTGTTACGTTTACCGGTTTGCTAGATTTCTTTTCCGTCCTCTAGTTTCTTGAAAGTGCCTATATAAGACGCTCTACTTTGCCGCGCGAACGTCTAAAGCGACTACGGGTTCTAATCTTGGTTTAATAGACTATGGAATGTTAAGGACTTATAACCAAACCTAGACCTATTAATACCCTCGAGCCTTTCCGCGACGAGTTTAGCAGCACACTTGATTTTATAATATTACCAAGTATTACTTCTAAGGTTACTTAAGCTATTTTCACCCTAAAGGATTAATGATTTATTATGTGATAAAGACCGTCACCAAAATCAAGAAACCCTAATACAACCCTATTATGTGATAAAGACCGTCACCAAGAGTTATATGAAGCAATAAACAATAATAAAACAATGGTCAAACACGCATATGCACCAAGTTAGATTCCCAAAGCTTTTACAATACAAGAATAACCACAACCACGCTAAAAATCAAATAAAGATCCAAACTTTATTAAGCTATTGTCATAACCTAGGTAGTACGAGAAGTTTAGCCGAATATCATGTCAACAATAATAGCAACAATAAATATAAGTTCAGAATTCATCATCGAACAAATAAAAACAAATGAAAAACGAAGAATCAAGATAATGAAACCCGTAAACTTCGATCCCGAGTGCTCCCGAATGATCCCCGATGATTCCCCAGCCGTGTTCTCTTGCAAAAGATGCTCTCCAATTCGTCCAGCCAGCCTCCTGATCGTCGTGAATCTCCCTGTCTTATGCGTCTGACCTTGTATTATATTGCGTGTCCTCTCTTGTCCGCCGCCCAAGATTCGATCCATTAAGTCAGCATCCAGGTCCTAGACCAAGCCCAACATGCCCGTCCACCACTAATATTGGCGGCCCAATCACGTCTGATGTTGTTATATGTATGGTCCAATAGAATGATTCGGGTTCTAAAACAATATGATACAATAATTTGTCTAGATAAAACTTCTCATGGCCCACTAAGTTTCTTTTTGTCAAAGGCATGCACGTGATTCTCTGATTATAGTATATGATTCTCTAATGTTGCCTCCATGATTCTTTTTTTATATTTTGCCTAATATGTTAAGTCAGCCAAATTTCCTTTTGTCCAAGATAAGTGGAGAAAATAGCTGCAATTTTCATTCGGTCACTGGCTCCCTACTCTGCCCAACTAGCAGGTCATTTCCATATTACTCGTTTTCGCTCCATTTGCACCAGAACCTGCCAAAACACATAATAACATAATATCACACTACAACTAAATAAAAACAAATAAAAACTATACAAAAATTATACAAACTACACGGGACAAATATGTGTATTTTACCATTTATCATCCCACAACGACCGCACCTCCCTGTGCAAGCTCCAAGTGTACCTAACGACCTGCAAGGCATGTAACAACGAGTCAACAACAAAGTTGAGCGAGTTCACAGTCGATGGTTTAGTTATAGCATTCGTTTCGTAAATCGTATGTTCGTTTTGTAAACCATGTATCGTATTAATTCGTATCGCGGTCTCCCAGACATGTTTGCGAAGAGTAGTGGGGGCTTCCCATGTGTTACTAGACCATGCGTATCGACTGCTATGAAAATGTAAGAGGTGCCCTAAGTCAATGTCTATCAGCATTGACCCTTTGCCCATAGTCCATTAGTACACGCCCGTCCGACTGGCACGGTGTGAGGTTTGTTAAACCTAATAGCTCTATTAACTAATGACCCACTCGCCATAGGCCTCGGTGATTAAGTCGATAAATGAGGGACCTCCATTGATAGAGTTGATGGTCTTATGGTCGTGTACGTTGGTTTTACGTACGTGCCCTTCAATCCGAGGACAGTAGTAAGTATGAGTGTACGTAGGTTTTACGTACGTGCCCTTCAATCCGAGGACAGTAGTAAGTAGTTTAATAGTAATGATAGTTCGAGTAGTTATTCAATCCGATTCCCAACCCCTGGGAATCCCATGCCTTGGAAAGAGTGTGAACTCACCTTGGTGTGCTCGGTATGCTAAACTATGTGTTCGCAAGTAATCAGTCAAGTCCTATAATATGCACGTATACTTAATCAGTTAAGTTCATATAGATTCACATGCCATCTATGTCACGAAATGTGTTTAAGCAATTATCACGCATCATATAAGCAGTTAATCAAGGCCATGCAATTCATGCTTGACAGGATTAACAGGCAGTTAACATGCTATTCAAGTACTACCCAAATAAATCAAGCAGGTTCATTTAACATCTAACCGCCCAGCTATCATGCATGCGAACTGTTAAAACCTTTGGCCCAGATTATTAACCTATGGCCCAACTAAGTTTTGCATGTTACCAAACCCCTTTGATCGCCCAAAACTAACTATAAATCATCGGCCCAATTCAGCATATACTTAAGGGGTTAGTTGGCCCAACCTTAGTTCGCAGCCCATGTTGTATTTTCCCTACACACTAATGAATTGATATCATATAATAATAAGGAATCGGATTTACATGACCCACAAAAGAAACACACAATTATCACATGATTGGACCGAATAGTTAGTGGGTCTTGATGCTTTGTATTTTGATATTCAAATCAACTATCATTAATTTCACTAGCCGACAAGACTGTTGCTATATTACATGCGATTTGACCAAGTATAAGACAAGAACTCACATGGCATGGATCAGACATCATAAATTAATTCACATGCAAAATCCTTGAGTTCTTATTTAAATACCTATACTACTAAATTTCAATTGGACCAACCATTGTGAGTAGTGGGCTGACAACCTACTCATTATGTTTGCTAGCCTACAATCGATTTCATGCAAAGCCCAAATATCAATTTATTTTAGTTTATGAGTTATCATGTGCTACTAATATTCCCCTATTCTCATATAACCTGATGACCCCAACAAGCAAAGCCGACAACTCTTTTCACATTAATATTCTATTGCCACTCACAACTACCAAGCATGATCATCAAAACAAATTGCAAATAATTCACTAACCTGATAATAAGTTTGGTTGGGATGGTGTTGCGTGAGAAGGGGGGTCTTGATCCTGCCGTCACACAATGGATGTGAGGGTAGGGTTTATTCTACTTTCAATTCCTATCTACGTAACATATAGTTATACGGATAAGAGGTTTGGGCCGGTTGCTTAAGATAGCCAAAACAAAGTGTTGGGCCGGTTATGGCTGCTAATCCAAACCATGGATTGGGCCGGTATCACACACAATGCGGAACAGTTTTGGGTCCGGGTCTAGAAGTTTATTCATTGGGCCAAGTTCAATCCAATATGCTCACGGGTTTTCGCTCAAACAAACATACACACTTATAAGGCACACCATATAAAACATATCAATCACAATACGATTTAACATATTACAAACGTGTACAGTTGTGAAACAAACAAGTCGTGTAAACAAACAACTTAAACAATTAACGTGCAATTAATGCGAAGATGGAAATATTGGAAACTCGAGTTGTCACATGAACCGTACATCTTCCTTTAAAACTAACCGGTCTAAGTTTAGACTTAATTAAGACCCGTTAGGAATCTAATAGGTTATTAAAACCTTCGTTCCAGATTAGGAGACCAGTAAAAGGTACTTGCATTCGCTGATTGTGATATATACTTGCTCAGGTAAATACTTTTAACTTATTTTCCCTTATACGGGCTTGGGGTACGGTATATAAAATACCGCTTGGTCGGGCATAGAATGGTTAATCGTATGAAGGTTAATTTATTGAGATGATCCGTTTAATCTGTTTTGTTTGCTTAAAGCCTTTGGGGGGTTAATGACCATGTCCCGGATATCCTTGGCATCATTCATTGAAATGGCCACGACCTAAGCACGAGGTGTAGGCATACACCTGCCAGTGCATATATATATAAGAAGGTATAACCGACGGATTGAGAATAACTCGCCGCGGGATTATATCATGTGGTGAGTCTATTAATCTTTAACCCAGTATTCAGCTCGGGCTACTGAACGTATAACGAACATGTAATTCTTTTACAAGTTTATATATAAATAATTATCCCAAGTTATAAAAGATTATTTTGTGCCTTGTGCATTCAAATCAATTTTCTTAAACATTTTCAAAATGAGTCGGTTAATTGTATTTACCAGTGTAAACTGACGTATTTTCCAAAAAGGCTAAGTGCAGGTACTAAACGGAATAGGCTGGCTACTCCTAGCATCAATAAAGAGTCTTGCAAGCTTAGATGTTATAAATCTGCTGAACAATATTCCTTTTTAACTTTGATCTGCCTGTGGATCCTTTACAACCGTTTTGTAATAAATGATATTACTTTCATTCGGTTTGTAATGATTTTATCTTTCGACTTCCGCTGTGTATATAAACTGTGATAAATTGTCTATGATGATATCAACTACGTCACGATACTCCCCACCGGGCCCACCGGTAGTACGTGGAAATATCAGGGTGTGACAGTTGGGGTGTGACAATGAAGTTGATGATATACTTGTCTATAGAATCATCATACATGATAGTAATAGGAAGATATGTGAATAATCTATGAGTTCGAGTACATGTTCATACTTGCCATAGAATGGGTTTAGTATTGAGGAAATAGATGTTATATTCATGTTAAATGATGTTCGAAATCATCATGTGTTACGAATGATTAAAGTATTTGGCTAAGTTTGATGTTTGGGTAAATTCCAAATATACGATGCAATGGGTTGTTTCATAGCTGTCACACCCCGATATTTCCACGTATTACCGGTGGGCCCGGTGGGGAGTATTGTGACGTAGTTGATATCTTCATATTCAAATAATCACAGTTCAATGCACAGCAGAAGTCTAAAAGTAATAATTATACAAACCGATTTGAAAGTATCGAAAATATTACAAACGGAATGTAAAAAGATCCACAGGCAGATCAAAACAAAAGAAGATAATTGTTCAACAGATTTTTAAGCATCTAAAGCTTGCAAGACTCTTTATTGATACTAGGAGTAGCCAGCCCATTTCTCTTAGTACCTGCACTTCACCTTTTTAGAAAATACGTCAGTTTACACTGGTAAATACAATTAACTGACTCTTTTGAAAAGTGTTTATAAAATTGATTTAAATGCACAAGGCACAAATAATCTTTTATAACTTGGGATAATTATTTAAAAATAATCTTGTAAAAGAATTATATGTTTGTTATACGTTCAGTAGCCCGGGTTAAATACCGGGTTAAAGATTAATAGACACACCACATAATATAACCCACGGCGAGTTATTCTCGAACAAGCGAGTATATCATTTTACATACGCACCGGCAGGTGTATGCCTACACCCCGTGCTTAAGTCGTGGCCATTTCAATGAATGAGCCGAGGATATCCAGGACATGGTCATTAACCCCCCCCCCCCCAAAGGCTTAAAACAAACAAAACAGATTAAACGGGTTATCTCAATGATTTAACCTTCATATGATTAAAGATTCAATACCCAACCAAGCGGTATTTTATATACCGTACCCCAAGCCCGTATAAGGGAAAATAAGTTAAAAGTATTTACCTGAGCAGAATATAAATTTATTCCCAGCCGTAAATCAATCAAGCAAGTACATATAGCTTTTACCGGGCTCCTAATCTGGAACGAACGTTTTTAATAACTTATTAGAATCCTAACGGGTCTTATTTAAGTGTTAACTTAGACCGGTTAGTTTTAAAGAAATGTATACGGTTCAAAACGCAAGATTAAGCGAAGACCGGATTAGAATGTGATTTAGACCCGACAAGTATGAAGACTTGTATAATATGGTAAACTAAACACATTCTGGATTTTGACGAAAAATGATAAAGTTTGACCCGTTTCGGTCAATTTATGCAAACTAGTCACATAAACCGCACCGAATGCGAAAATGCATAACGAGTAACCGAATGAGTCATGAACAGGTTCCTTAAGTTAATATGCTTAAAATGTGTTATGATATCAGTAGGATACCTTTCATTATGCCCAAAACGAATTTAAAATCAAAATAAAAACCCCGTAGGGATATTTTGGTCATTTTAAAGATTATAAAAGAGGTTAAATGACAATCTGAGGTTCTGGTCTAAAATGATCAGTAAAAATATTTACTCATTAGGTAATATCAGTAAGATATTAACCATATGTGAAATTTATCATCTAGCGCCAAACTATGCACCGTAGGGGCATTTTGGTCATTTCACATAAGCTTTAAGGGTCAAATTTGGAAATCTGATTTCAAAACTTTTACTTACTGTTAAAGTATCAAAATTTACTTATAACATCAGTAGGTAATGGGTCTTAAATGTTAAACATAGTTTTAACCCATACTATGTGTTTAAAACGCGTAAAAGTCGGTTTTATGCGATTTTCAGGTTATATAAGGAAAGCTGAGATTTTTATCAGTCCAAAAGGCTTAAAATATTTCATTTAACATATGAATTCAGTAGAAAAATATTTGGTATCAAAATGTTATGTAAAACTCATTTTATTAGTAAAAAGGGTATAACCGTCAATTAACGAATCAAAGCAAGAACCCCATGTTATGATCAGTTTAAAAATTAATAAAAATCTCCAAAAATCCCAAAATATTATATTACATCAGTGGGTAAAAGGTTTGGTGTCAAAATTTGTGTTTAAATGGGTTTTATGCTAAAATGTCGTTTAAATAAATAAAAAGCTTTTAATTTAAGATATCGAACATAACTCCTAATTTAGATCTCAAACTGATGTCAAATTTTTAGGACATGTTTATAAATCAGCAACAAAGGTTTTTGTCCTCTCACATTTTCAAAAATCTCGTTTTAATATCAAAAGGGCATAATGGTCAATAATTAAGCAATTAACGGAAACATGCATATGACTTAGATTTAACAAGAACCATTTAGTATAATCTCAGAGGGTTATACTAACATGCAATATGGTCCTAATGGAACCCTAAGGCATATCTAAACCAAGCCTAATCGGGTCAGAACTGAAAGTCAAAGCAAAAGTCTACTTTTGCGACTTTCGGTTCCGAACCGAGCCTAAACTCAGAATCGTCGGGTTGAACATGCCTAAACATGTCCTTATATTATTTACCAAGTTATTTTAGTGTTTAAACATGTTCCATAACTTCTACATTACTAGTTATGGATTTATTTGCAAAAACAGATTCTGTTGACTTTTTAATAACAAGTTTGACCCGACAATTGACCAAGTTAGAGTGGGAATCAGTAGGTGCCCTTTTAAGGGTTTTTTACCTACATAATTACCAACTCATAGCCACTTTCAATTCGAATAATGACTGGACCATTAGTGATTAATCACTTAGTCAAAACAGAATTACATCAACTTTGACTTTTTGTCATTACACTACCAAAAACTTAATTACAGAGGCTAAGCACACTTACAAGAGTCCTTAGCATGAAGATTGAGACTAATAGAGCTTCCTTCCAAAGTAGGATGCTCTAGAAAGTGATCAAAAAGCTTCAAGACTTGGGAGTTATGTTTGAGAGTATGAATTGATCATGCAAGTGAGAAATGCTGCCAAAAACCCACCTATTTATACCCATTGAAGGTGTCATCAGATCAATACAGGTGTCTTGGCTCTTCCTTGATCAGTACATGTGTCCAAAATGGTTTTTAAAACCATCAAACAGTCCCTAGATTCAAGTTAAACCATGCAAGGGTGAAGAGAGGTGCAGTGACCTGCACCTGTGCATGTTTCTGTCCAGATAAGGTCGTCGCGTCGCGCGACGGCAGAGGGTGTTGGTGGTGGCGTGACGCCACCATAAGGGTAACCAGATCAGCAAGTTTCCAATTTGACATTTTCACCCCCTGGACCTTCTAAAACGTAAAATCTTTCATTTTAAGCTCATTTAACCCATTTAACTTTTATTTTTATGATCCAAGAGATATAACCAAACACCGTTAGGTTCGGTTTCGTTAAATGATAATCGAAAACACAAGTTTTGTCTTGTTGACGCTTTTAACCCCTTAATTACGAAAGTTAACGTATTTTCCTCATACGATATCGAAACCTTGTGAAATTTTTATCACTTATTCTTGGCAGCATAATTAATCGTTACAAGGCTCCGGGTTCGCTAAAAGGTCACTCAGAGGTATTATTTAAACATGTTGACACATTTAACCCTCGCGTCTTGTAAACTTTCACTTTCTTTCACAAACGGTTTCATACGATTCATGATTTATTCGTTTAAGGGTATAAACATCGTGTAGGGTTGTTGAAAGGCAAAATTATCAAATGTTGACACTTTGAATCCTCTTATACACATACTTTCTTCGTTTGTCAACTTTAGTCCCTCGTAATCAATTCGATAAACGTTTAAAGTCCATGACACGTGTCGATACTATATTGGACATGATTTTGCGAGGTGTTACATCCTCACCCCCTTAAAAGAAATCTAGACCTCAAGATTTACTGAAATAAATGAGGGTACTTCTATTTCATTGTGGATTCAACCTCCCACGTGTATTCGGGACCTCTACGGGCATCCCATTTAACCTTCACAATCGGCACGTGCTTCCTTCGAAGCTTCTTAACCTGTCGATCCTCGATCGACAAAGGTTTTTCAACAAACTTTAAGCTTTCATATATGTGCACATCCTCATGTGACATGGCTAGTGATTCATCAGCTAGACATTTCTTCAAATTGCAGATGTGGAACACATTATGGATTCCACTGAGCTCTTCCGGCAGATTTAGCTTGTAAGCCACTGTTCCGACACATTCTATGATCTTGAATGGTCCTATATACCTAGGGCTGAGCTTCCCCTTTTTGCCAAAACGCATCACCCCTTTCTAGGGTGAAACCTTAAGTAGCACCTTGTCACCTACCTCTAATTTCAGAGGTTTACGCCTTTTGTCTGCGTAGCTTTTCTGCCTATCTCTGGCAGCTTTGAGACGATCATGTATCTGAACAATCTTATCTGTCGTCTCCAGGACTATATCAGGTCCTGTTAGTTGGACATCTCTAACTTCCGCCCAACAAACTAGAGTCC
Organism: Helianthus tuberosus; assembly: GCA_030545235.1. Taxonomy (NCBI): domain Eukaryota; kingdom Viridiplantae; phylum Streptophyta; class Magnoliopsida; order Asterales; family Asteraceae; genus Helianthus; species Helianthus tuberosus. The sequence continues at coordinate 78,422,795 of CM060408.1, forward strand.
TACACTTTCTTCCATACAAAGCTTCGAAAGGTGCAGCTTGAATACTCGAATGATAGCTATTATTGTACGAAAATTCAATCAACGAAAGATGATCATCCCAACTTCCACCTAAATCAATAACACAAGTTCGTAGCATATCCTTGAGTGTTTGTATCGTACGTTCGCTTTGACCATCCGTCTGAGGATGATATGCAGTGCTGAAATTTAATCGAGTACCTAATGATTGTTGAAAGCTTTACCAAAAGTGCGATGTGTATCTTGTATCCCTATCAGAGATAATAGATACTGGTATTCCGTGAAGAGATACAATCTCGTCCACGTACAGTTGAGCTAACTTGTCGGAGCTGTGAGTTTCTTTTTATCGGCAAGAAGTGGGCTTACTTAGTCAACCTGTCGACTATAACCCAAATAGTATCATTTCCTTGCTTTGTTTTCGGTAACTTACTGATGAAATCCATAGTCACCATTCCCACTTCCAGGTGGGAAATTCAGGCTGTTGCAGCAAACCTGACGACTTCTGGTGTTCGGCTTTAACTTGCGCGCACGTCAAACATTTTGCCACATAAGTGGCTATAGATTTCTTCAAACCTATCCACCAATAATTTGCCTTTAAATCCTGGTACATCTTATCACTACCAAGATGAACAGAATATTTGGAGCTATGGGCTTCTTGAAGAATAACGTCCCTGAGTCCTCCATAAATTGGAACCCATATTCGCTCATTTAATCTTAGGATTCCATCCTTGCCATATGATAGCTGTTCAGCAGTTACGCCCAACTTCTCATTTGGGTAGTTAGCTTCTAATACAGCTTCCTTCTGAGCGGCTAACAACCTTTCATTCAAGCTGTTTTTCAATTCAATACTCTTGGCATTGATTCTAATGGGCTTAACCCTTTCCTTCCTGCTTAGAGCGTCTGCTACAACATTCGCTTTGCCTGGATGGTAGCGAATTTCACAATCATAGTCATTCAGTGTCTCCATCCATCGACGCTGTCTCATGTTCAGATCCTTCTATTTAAACAGATGTTGAAGGCTCTTATGATCAGAATATATCACACACTTGGTACCATATAAATAATGCCTCCAAAGTTTTAGTGCAAACACAACGGCACCCAATTCCAAATCATGGGTGGTGTAGTTCTTTTCGTGCACCTTTAATTGCCGGGAAGCATATGCAATAACCTTGCCTCTTTGCATGAGGACGCAACCCATTCCAGTGTGCGATGCGTCACAGCATACCACAAATTCTTCAATCCCTTCAGGCAATGTCAAGACCGGAGCATTGCTCAACTTTTGCTTAAGAATCTCAAAGGATTCTTGTTGCTTAGGACCCCAATCAAACTTTATATTCTTTCGGGTCAATGAAGTTAGGGGTGCAGCAATCCTTGAAAAGTTTTCAATAAAGCGCCTGTAATATCCTACCAGACCCAAGAAGCTACGAATCTCTGTGGGCGTCTTCGGCTCTTGCCAATTCATAATGGCTTCAATCTTAGAGGGATCCACCTGGATACCATGCTCACTAACCATATGTCCAAGATATTGGACTTCACGAAGCCAAAACTCACATTTTGAAAACTTGGCGTAGAGCTTTTCTTGTTGAACAAGTTTAAGAATACACCTAAGATGGTTTTCATGATCGGCCTGATTCTTCGAATATATAAGTATGTCATCAATAAATACAATGACAAACTTGGCCAAATATGACTTGCATACACGATTCATGAGATCCATGAACGCTGCTGGTGCATTAGTGAGCCCGAAAGGCATCACCAAGAACTCGTAGTGACCATAACGAGTCCTGAATGCAGTCTTATGCACATCTTCATCTCTAACCTTCAGCTGATGGTAACCTGATCTTAAATCCATCTTGGAGAAGTAACTTGCTCCTTGAAGCTGATCGAACATATCGTCGATCCTAGGCAATGGATATCTGTTCTTGATTGTAACCTTGTTTAGCTCACGATAATCGATGCATAGACGCATCGATCCATCATTTTTCTTTACAAACAGAACGGTGCTCCCCAAGGAGATGAACTAGTTCGAATAAAACCTTTTGCCAATAAATCATCTAACTGAGTTCTCAACTCTTTCATCTCAGTCGGTGCCAACCGGTAAGGTGCTCTTGCAACTGGTGCCGCTCCAGGAATAATGTCAATTCTGAACTCCACTTGCCTATCTGGGGGTAAACCAGGTAGTTCTTCAGGGAATACGTCTGGATATTCAGAAATAACAGGGATGTCTTCAACCTTGGGCTTTGGTTCATCAATAGTTACATGTGCCATATAAATTACACAACCTTTCTTCATACACCTCGATGCCTTAAGCATCGACACTTGCTTAGGCAACCCATACTGAGTATCTCCTTGTATTGTAAGTAGCTGTAACACTCCGCTTTTTTGTAACTTTCTTTAATTAGAAAGCTCGTCTTGTATTTCTTTTTTTTTTGGAAACTTGTAATTCTTGTTATCGTATTTCGTTTCGTACCATTGTAAATCCGAGGCTTCGATCGTAATGAAATTGATCTTTTGTTTATACATGTTTATACATTGATATGTGCATTCGGTTGATACTTTGATCATAGTGAAATACTATTTTTATACATGCTTATACGTGTTGCAATACTCGGGTTATATGTTACCAATCTCGAATGCATACGCGCAACCGATACTTGACATACTGGTACTCATAACTTATACATGCTTGTTAACTATTAAGTACGTAATTAAATTCTGTTGATAATTCTAATAATACTAATTCTAACAATAATATAATAATATTAATAATAATAATTCTAATAATATAATAATAATAATATATAATATTAGTATAATAAACATCATGTAAAGTTGGATGTTTTTTTATGTCCAAATGTTAATTACCAAAAAAAAACAAAACAAAAAAAGGGAAAGCATAGAAAGTCAGCAAACGGCCAGCCTTGGCTAATGTAATTACCCCTTTTCAATGTTTAAAACACATGATATTTCATTAGTGGGTTATGTGTTGGACATAATATATGTTATACAATAATTTAATCTCTTATGTTCCATAAAGAAAGATGATCATGGGCTGCCAAAAGCCTTCACGGCTGCAAGTTTTAGGACAGCAACATTATTTTTTTTTTATTAGTTTAACCCCCAAAAACATATAATAAATGCCAACCAACTTAAACCCTAATCCTTCCCTATAAATACCACTCTAATCTCAGCCACTTTTCCACTTTTACAACCCTTAAACACACTCAAAAACCTCTCAAAACTCAGCTGGAAATACAAGTTCGAGCAGATTCAGCAAGCTTCACTAAAGTGAGCATAACTAACTCAATACTTGTCCGATTTAGTCCATTCTTTTTCCTATGTGCTTGGATTAACCTTAGCTTCGATTCCATGGGTTTTTCATAGTAAATAAGTCCCTGGAACTCCGGCAAAAAGGCTCCAAAGTTCACTGTTCGTTTTTGTTTTGATTCAAACTTTACTAAACTTGTTCAAACTTGAGTCTAACTCATCTCAAACCTATGTCCTTATGCTTATAACCACTTCTATGGTTAGTTAGTCTTAAAAACAAGGTTGAGACATTCAAAATCAGAGGATTAATCCTCATAAACTTTCTGTTTTGTTCAAGGGTTTAACCCACAAGTGATGTTCAAGCTCAAAGCTTGATGTATGTGTGATATAGGATTAACTTGGGTTGTCCTACATAAAAATCCACACATTGCTTGATGATTTCTTATAGATTAGTTGTTTATATTCTTGTATTACTTGTAGTTCATGACCCTCCTTGAATGTTTTTACATCAAGTGTAGTGGTGAACACTTAGAGGTGCCTAAATGGAAGACTTCTCTTCCTACCTCCTACATGAGTTCCATGAAACTTAGAGGTACCTAAATGAAGATTTAATCTTCTACCTCATGCTTGACTATTGGACATACTAATATGTAACCTAAATAATACTTACATGTACTATTCAACATTCGAACCTTGGATGATGAACTTGTGTTCATTCGTCAAAGTGCTAGAATAACATCATCTAAGACATAAAACTTGTTATGATTCTAATGGGTATACTACTCATGAAAACATTAACCCTTGAGGTTTCATAGTGTCAAAACAAGTACTTTATGTTAAAAGATTATTACTTTCGTATACATATGTTCTTGTTTTAAATTCCTAAATCTTTAATCTACCGTTACTCTCCGATACTCATATGCCTTGTTTACTTCGTGTAGAAGGACTTGGTGTTCCAACCCCCTAATCAACAAACAACTCACTCGCGGATTCTCAAGTTTAAGACTTGCAAAAGCGTGAGTACACTCGACCCATTTACTTTTAAAGACACTTTGGGTTGTAACATGTTAATATACAAAATACACACTCACACACTTAAACATTCTTTATACTCTCAATCCGTTATACATGTGTAACAACCCTCAAAGAAACCAACACCCTCGAATATTTTCTGACACCTTAGTATATTTTAAAATATCCCAATATGTCCAAAAATACACCCCATACGTGAAAACGGGCCCCAAATACATTAAATATTATTTAAAAATAAATAAAAAACAAGAAATATTAAGCTGAGGCGGGCCGCGTAGACCCACCCCAATCCTTACGCGGGCGGTATGAAGGTTAAAACCTGATTCCTTTGATTTTCTTAAGTTTAGGCGGGCCGCGTAAGACCCCCGTTAGTTAACGCGGGCCGCGTGAGATCGAAATAGTGGCACAGCCCGGTGATGACACGTGTCATCATCGTGTCAAGTCTAGTTAGTGATCCGGACGAGCTACGCATTGACCGGAGGTCAACGCGGGCCGCGTAGGCCTTGTGCTTATGTTACGCGGGCCGCGAGAGATCCAGATTCAACCAGAAATCATTCAAAATTCATTTCTCAATCTCAAATTCTGAATATAGGCTTTATTATACGGGTATTATACCCCCCCCCCTAATTAGCGAAGTTCTGCTTCGTTGTAAGTATTATAACCCGTGGATACGTATTAGATACGCTGCCCGATTGATCTAGGGTTCCGTAACGGCTGTCGTGGTTCTGCCCGACGTAGTCGTTGGAAAGCTGTCTCGGGGAGGGTATTACTAATGTTAAAATGGGTTATTATACTAACGCGTGTACATTTGTGTAAATTATAGATTGTCTCCAGGAAACCCTTACGAAAAACCTAAGACAACAATGTGAGTTTATCCGCTTTTTGTTAACCTTTTTGTAATGTTTTACAAAACCTTAAATGTTTTACAATGCAATTTAGCAGTGATTGAGTCTTTGTAATTCTTCAATTACTGCCGGTATGTTGGGGTTTTGTATACAAAATTTACTACACTGAGTAGTAAGTCGGACGACAATACGTTACCATTGGACAATGAGTTAGCCAATGTGTAATATGACCCACAAGTCAGGATTGACAGTACTAATGGAGTAATTGTGTAGATATAAACATTGTAATCGCTCTTGATACTGTTTAAATTAAATTAATGTTTCTTGATTAAACTGGGATTCACTCACCAGTATTTCCCACTGACAAATGTTTTTAAAACGCGTTTCAGGTAACACAATGTGAAAGCCAATTAGAAGCCAGCTGGACAGCACTGAAGGCTTGGAAAAGTGGCTATAAAAGTTACCTAAATAAAGAAGGCGTTTTAGTTCAAATAAAATGGGATTTATCCCTATAAATTAGTTTGTAATAAAAACTTGGGTTTTAACCCATTTGTTTAATATTATGAAATTATGGTATTTTACTCTGATAAATATTTCCTAACTACGGTCCTGATGAAAAAATTCCGCTGCCAAAATTAGACAATACACGATACCACCGAAACTGGCTCGCGGCCGCCCGTTCCCGGGACAGATAAGGGATCGGGGGTTGCGACAGAAGGTGGTATCAGAGCGTAGCCACTGGTCTAAGCCAAAGAAGTGTTCTGTTGACACTCAAATTTTAAATTTTGTGTTAGGAAATAAATTACGGGAATACATGCGTAACTATATTTTATTGTTATGTGTTATTTGACTATCTGTTAGTTTACAGTATGAGCGACCAAGAACCATCTGACGCGTACCGTCAATTGTCTGGTTCGCCTAGAAGCGAAGGCACCTCCTCTTCTCAGCCTGCCCTTTCAGGGTACTCTGTTGATACGGAAGAAGGAATATTTGTGTTTAAGGCTCAGTCAGAAGAGCCATTTCCTCAGAAAAAGAGGGGATGGTTCAGTAGAGGGGCACACAAGCGTAGGAAGCGTACCAAAAATTACAAGATCAGAGGGTACTAGCCGCAGCCAAGAGAGAGACAAATGCCTATGCCCAGGATATGATAAATAGGGGTATAGCCAATATTCACATCCTAGCCACTACTGCAGCTGACCCAAATTTGGAGCAAATAATAGCACCCCAACCACAGCCACCAATCCTTGATCAACCCATGGAGATAGAAAACCCTGAAAACCAAGTAGAGATGCATGACTTCAATCCAGAAGAAATCCCTAGGGTACCAGCACCAAACCCCCTAGACCCAAATTACGATCCCTGGTGGGATGACGTTAGGGACTATGTGCAACGTTACCCGATACATGAAGACACACCCATGCAGAACGTCGGAGCCTATCTTGTTTGGACCCTTTAGATCCCTATTTCCATGATGAATATATTAGGGAGATCTTAGAAGATCCTTACCAATTCCAGGCACCTACACCCCCATATCAGGAACCCGCACCCCAGATTCCGAACCCAGTCCTAGAACCTGCACCCCCAATGAGTGCAGAAAATGTACAAGAACTTATGACTTTTGGTGAGGAATTTTAGAGAGCAGTGAGAGAATGAGACAGGTGGGAGAGCGTCTCGTATGGAAATACGATGAGCGCAATATGGATTTTTGGATGAATCCATATCCTTGAATATGATGGTAGGAGACGGTAATAGTAATAATAATAATAAAATAATAAAATATGTGTGTACGGATGCCTACTATTATTAATTTCTGTTGGTATTGTAATTTTATTTCAGTACTAGTGTGTAATAGATATATAGTAGATGAACAAGAGTAAAGTCGCAATGATCGACGCTTTTGGCTAAAATGCGTGTCATGTGATTGACTATATTAACTATTATTTTGTGATATTAATACGGGGTAAATGTTTAAAATTCAGATGGCCGACGAAGGAAATCAAGGAAATCTAAATAACGATAACCAGAGTAACATTAACGTGGTTAATGAGAATCCGAGCATCAATAACAATGGAAACCAAATGGATAATAGTGCCGTTCAACACATAGTGGCACAAGCAATCATAGATGCAATGCCATTTATTATTCAAACAATTCAAGAAGCGAATAATAAAAGTAAACATAGCAGTAAGCGACCAATTGAACCAGAACACAGCGTGAACAATGGCCCTGTACTTCAAGCGCCCATTCCCAAAAGAAGAAGAACCGTGTCTTACGGTTATTCTTACAAAGAATTCTGGTCCTGCAAACCAATAGAATTCTCGGGCAATGAAGAACCTATTGCAGCTCTACGCTGGATAGAAAAGACTAAGGCTGTTCTGAAAATAAGTAAATGTGCGGAAGAGGACAAGATAATGTTTGCTTCCAATCTATTTAAAAATTCAGCCTTAGAATAGTGGAACACTATCCTCCAATCAAGAGGAAGTGATAGGGTTTACAACATGGAATGGGAGGAATTTAAAAATATGGTAGAAAGGAAATTCTACCCTCCCAATGAAAAGGAACAGATAGCAAACAAATTCCTAAACCTTAGGATGAATGGAGTGGATAGTAAGGGGTACACCAAGTTATTCTTTGAATATGCTAGAATAGTACCAACCCTTGCATCACCTGAACCAGTATTAATTTCTCGTTACATCTGGGGATTAATTGGAGAGATTAGACATGTAGTCAAGGCAGCTAGACCTCAAACTATAGAAGAAGCTGTAGAACTAGCAGATACATTGACAGATGAATTAATCCGTACTAGAGAAGAAGAACAGAGGAAAAACCTAGCCCAAAGACTTACTCAAGAATTCCGTTCTGGAAATTACAACCATAGGAATATGGGTTCTACCTCTGCACCTTTCTGCAAGGTCTGCAAGAAAAAGCATTCGGGAAAATGCTCCACTCTTTGCAACTATTGCAAAATGCCAGGACACAAGGAAGAAAATTGCAGGAAGAAATCCAGTAATGGATTATGCTACAACTGTGGAGAAAAAGGTCATATCAGGCCAAACTGTCCAAAACTAGCCCTAGCTGCAGGCAACAAGAACACTAAAAATGCTAGAGCATTTGTTCTGACTGCAGATGAAGCCAAAATGATTCCAGATGTGATAGCTGGTACGTTTTTAGTTAATGATGTTTTTGCTAAAGTATTATTTGACTCTGGTGCAAACCAAAGTTTTATTAATACATCATTTTGCAAACTCCTTAATCCGTCATTAACTAAACTACCACAAGAATGCTTAGTAGAGACAGCTAATGGAGAAACTGTTAGGATTTCTGAAATCTTGCAGGGAGCAAGAATAGAAATTTTAAACCAAAAGTTTATGGCAAACCTTTATCCCATGAATCTGGCAGGATTTGATATCGTTTTAGGAATGGATTGGTTAATAGCCAATAAAGCCAGTATTTTATGTGATTAAAAGTCAATCCAAGTAAATTCACCAAAAGGTAAAAAGATCACAATTAAAGGAGATAAACCATCTAGATCCATAAAATTTATCTCTGTGATGAAAACTGCAAGCTATATAAGAAAAGGGTCTATAGTGTATTTGATTTCTATAATCACTAACACTAAAGGAAAAGAACTAAAAGACATTCCAGTAGTGTCTCAGTTTTCAGATGTATTTCCAGAAGAATTGCCAGGACTACCGCCGGATAGAGAAGTTGAATTCAGAATTCACCTGCTACCAGGTACGTACCCGATTGCCAAAGCACCTTATTGTTTGGCACCCGCAGAAATGCAGGAATTGAAGAAACAATTAGACGAATTGTTGGAGAAAGGATTCATACAGCCAAGCTCATCACCGTGGGGAGCACCGATTTTATTTGTTAAAAAGAAAGATGGATCGATGCATATGTGCATTGATTACCGAGAATTGAACAAAGTCATGATTAAGAATCGGTACCCATTACCTAGAATCGATGATCTGTTCGACCAACTGCAAGGAGCTCGATTTTTCTCTAAAATCGATTTAAGGTCAGGATATCATCAATTAAAGGTACAGGAAGAGGACATTCCTAAGTCCGCATTTAGAACAAGGTATGGCCATTATGAATTTACTGTCATGCCATTTGGTTTAACCAATGCCCCAGCCACATTTATAGACATGATGAACCGAATATGTAAGCCATATTTGGATAAATTCATAATTTTTTTTATAGATGATATTCTAATTTACTCTAAGAATAAGGAAGATCATGCAAAGCATTTGCACGCACTTGTAAGTCTATTAAGAAAGGAAAATCTTTACGCTAAGTTTTCAAAGTGCGAGTTTTGGTTAGAACAGGTACAATTTCTTGGACATTTAGTGAATCATGAAGGAATTCATGTGGATCCAACAAAGATCGAGGCGATTACCAAATGGAAAACCCCTGAATCACCAACCGAGGTTAGAAGTTTCTTAGGATTGGCCGGTTATTATAGAAGATTTATTCAAGATTTCTCTAGAATAGCCATTCCTTTAACTAAGTTAACCTGAAAAATCCATTAAGTTTGAATGGGGACCAAAACAAGAAGAAGCTTTTAGAATTCTTAAACAAAGATTAACTAATACACCCATATTAGCGTTACCAGAAGGAACTGAAGATTTTGTAGTCTATTGTGACGCTTCTAAATTAGGTTATGGATGTGTATTAATACAACGCCAAAAGGTTATAGCATATGCGTCTAGACAACTTAAGAATCATGAAGAAAATTATTCAACCCATGATTTGGAATTAGGAGCTATAATTTTTTCCCTCAAGATTTGGAGACATTACCTTTATGGTAGTAAGTTTACCATATTCAATGATCATAAGAGTTTAAGGTATGTTTTCGAGTAGAAATAGTTGAATATGAGACAAAGACGCTGGATGGAGATGCTTAGTGATTATGATTGTGACATCCAGTATCACGAAGGAAAGGCAAATGTAGTGGTAGATGCTTTAAGTCGAAAGTATCATGAAAAGCCAAAAAAGGTACGTTCTCTTAAATTGAATCTGCAAGTAGATTTAAATGATCAGATAAGAGAAGCACAAGAATCAGTAATCAAAGAAGATGCTGAAAAACTAAAAGGTATGATTAAGGAATTAGAACAAGGAACAGATGGAATTTGGAGATTCCATAAAAAGAGAATGTGGATACCTAAATTAGGAAACTTACGTCATCATATATTAGAAGAAGCCCATAAGTCTAAATATACGATGCATCCAGGAAATGATAAAATGTACCAGGGTTTAAGGAAAAATTTCTGGTGGATAGGAATGAAAAAGGACATAGCAGCCTATATTTCTAAATGTTTAACTTGTTCACAAGTTAAAGCTGAACATCAGAAACCCTCAGGTTTGTTACAACAGTTAGAAATGCCAGTGTGGAAATGGGAATTAATAACAATGGATTTTGTTACTAAATTACCCAAAACAAAGAAAAGTAATGATACAATCTGGGTGATTGTAGATAGACTAACCAAGTCAGCTCATTTCCTACCAATGAAAGAAACTTTCAGTATGGAACAGCTAGCCAAGTTGTATGTAAATGAAATTGTTTCATTACATGGAATTCCTTTATCAATTGTTTATGATAGGGATAGCCAATTTACCTCTCATTTTTGGTCAAGTTTCCAAAAGGCAATGGGAACCAAGTTAAATCTGAGCATAGCTTATCATCCTCAAACGAATGGACAAAGCGAAAGAACAATTCAGACAATGGAGGACATGCTTAGAGCTTGTGTAATTAATTTTGGAGGTAATTGAGAAGATCACTTACCTTTAATAGAATTTTCATATAATAATAGTTATCACACAAGTATCAATGCTGCACCATTCGAAGCACTTTATGGACGAAAGTGCCGAACCCCAGTCTGTTGGGAAGAAATTGGGGAAAAGCAACTATCTGGACCTGAGATAGTGCAAGAAACAACCGACAAGATTATTCAAGTCAAGGAACGACTGAAAGCAGCACGTGATCGACAGAAGAGTTATGTTGATAACCGACGCAAGCCATTGGAATTTCAAGTATGAGATAAAGTATTGTTAAAGGTCTCTCCTTGGAAAGGAGTAGTAAGATTCATCAAAAGAGGAAAGCTAAGTCCCAAGTATATTGGACCTTTTGAAGAATAGGACCTGTAGCCTATCAGCTACAACTGCCAGAGGAAATGGCAGGAATACATGATGTATTTCATGTATCTAATCTCAACAAATGCTTAGCTGATGAATCACTAATGGTACCTCTGAACAACTCAAGTTTGTAGAAAGACCTCTACAGATTGAAGACAGGAAAGTCAAGAATCTCAAGCATAAGAGATTAGTTATGGTCAAAGTGAAGTGGGACTCCAAAAGAGGACCTGGGTACACATGGGAACTTAAATCTGAAATGCAAAGGAAATATCCACACTTGTTCCAGTAGATCTCGAGGACGAGCTCTAAAACAAGGTGGGGAGGATGTAACAACCCTCAAAGAAACCAACACCCTCGAATATTTTCCGACACCTTAGTATATTTTAAAATATCCCAATATGTCCAAAAATACACCCCATACGTGAAAACGGGCCCCAAATACATTAAATATTATTTAAAAATAAATAAAAAAATAAGAAATATTAAGCTGAGGCGGGCCGCGTAGACCCACCTCAATCCTTACGCGGGCGGTATGAAGGTTAAAACCTGATTCCTTTGATTTTCTTAAGTTTAGGCGGGCCGCGTAAGACCCCCGTTAGTTAACGCGGGCCGCGTGAGATCGAAATAGTGGCACAGCCCGGTGATAACACGTGTCATCATCATGTCAAGTCTAGTTAGTGATCTGGACGAGTTACGCATTGACCGGAGGTCAACGCGGGCCGCGTAGGCCCTGTGCTTATGTTACACGGGCCGCGAGAGACCCAGATTCAGCAACTATATAAAGGAGCCATCGGGTTCAACCAGAAATCGTTCAAAATTCATTTCTCAATCTCAAATTCTGAATATAGGCTTTATTATACGGGTATTATACCCCCCCCCCTAATTAGCGAAGTTCTGCTCCGTTGTAAGTATTATAACCCCTGGATACATATTAGATACGCTGCCCAATTGATCTAGGGTTCCGTAACGGCTGTCGTGGTTCTGCCCGACGTAGTCGTTGGAATGCCGTCTCGGGGAGGGTATTACTAATGTTAAAATGGGTTATTATACTAACGCGTGTACATTTGTGTAAATTATAGATTGTCACCAGGAAACCCTTACGAAAAACCTAAGACAGCAATGTGAGTTTATCCGCTTTTTATTAACCTTTTTGTAATGTTTTACAAAACCTTAAATGTTTTACAATGCAATTTAGCAGTGATTGAGTCTTTGTAATTCTTCAATTACTGCCGGTATGTTGGGGTTTTGTATACAAAATTTACTACACTGAGTAGTAAGTCGGGACGACAATACGTTACCATTGGACAATGAGTTAGCCAATGTGTAATATGACCCACAAGTCAGGATTGACAGTACTAATGGAGTAATTGTGTAGATATAAACATTGTAATCGCTCTCGATACTGTTTAAATTAAATTAATGTTTCTTGATTAAACTGTGATTCACTCACCAGTATTTCCCACTGACAAATGTTTTTAAAACGCGTTTCAGGTAACACAATGTGAAAGCCAATTAGAAGCCAGCTGGACAGCACTGAAGGCTTGGAAAAGTGGCTATAAAAGTTACCTAAATAAAGAAGGCGTTTTAGTTCAAATAAAATGGGATTTATCCCTATAAATTAGTTTGTAATAAAAACTTGGGTTTTAACCCATTTGTTTAATATTATGAAATTGTGGTATTTTACTCTGATAAATATTTCCTAACTACGGTCCTGATGAAAAAATTCCGCTGCCAAAATTAGACAATACACGATACCACCGAAACTGGCTCGCGGCCGCCCGTTCTCGGGACAGATAAGGGATCGGGGGTTGCGACAACATGCTACTTGTTTACTTTGGTTCATGCTAGATTATACATGCTATATGTCATTAACTTTGCTAAGCCCTCAACTTAACATATATAGCGCTATAGGAGTAGTACACCACCCGTCAAGGTCTTGTTAAGTCTTTATTCTAAATGGTCTCGTCACTTTGTGGTGAGGGATGCTAAATACTAGTGGACACTTGGGTTTGACGTATTGCTATGCATGCTAGTTACCTTGTTTACAAATTGCCATGTGGATTCGAGAAAATACTTTTATACTTATGTTATACTTATTCAAACCTTGTGTACTCGCCTTTGCTTTTGCATTGAACTTTATTTTAAACATGTTACAGGTTGATGATGATGATGCTATGAAACGAAGTAGAGATGATGCCTAGATACACATTTAGACGTCTTGGGTTTAAATTGTTGTATCAAATTTTGTTTCGTTATGTTATGAACATGTTATTTGAATTTCTATGTAATGTTGACAATTTTATTATGAAATGAAAAATGGTTGATTTAAATATTGTCACCAATAGTGTTATGAAGTCTCTTGCAATCTATTTCGTCTCATCTCGATGATTCCACCATCGGTTGGGGTGTGACAGTAGCTCACCATAAGAAGTTTTAATAACCACTTGCTTCTTATCGCACATAATCTGAGCTTGATTAGAAGACAACCAATCCATGCCTATCACTATGTCAAATCCAGCTAATTTCAAAGGAAGCAAGGACAATGGAAAAGAGTGGTTCCTAATGGATATAAAACATTCATCTAATACGGTTGAAGCAGTCTCTATTGTACCGTCAGCCAATTCTATTTCATATTTTATGCTTAGGGTTCTAACAGGCAGATTTAATAACTTACAAAATTTATTATTCACAAACGACTTATCTGCACCCGAATCAAACAAAACCCTTGCATAAACATCATTGATAAGAAAGGTACCTGTTATCACGTTGTCATTCTGAATCGCTTCGTGTGTATTCATTTGAAAGACCCGAGCATTGGTCTTTTTACCTTCTTCAGGTTTCTTTGCATACTTTGGGCAGTTGGACTTGATATGCCCCTTTTTGTTACAGTGGTAACAAGTCGCATCCTTTATCTTCTTACAATCCAGTGTTTTATGCTCACTAGATTTGCAGATCCCACAAGCTCTTGGCTGCGATTGGGACTTTGACTCAAACCTGCACTTTCCTAGATGGCGCTTCTTGCAAGTCTTACATTTGGGCTTCTCACCCGACTGTTGGTCATCCTTTTTGAACCCTGAACTCTTCTTGTTCTCATAGTTCCCCTTATGTTTCTTCTCAGAACGACGTGAGTTCTCATCCTCACGTTTCCTTTTTCCCTCATCAGAGTTCCTAAGCGATCTCTGCCTGACCGCATCAAGAGTAAGAGATAACGACAGATCAGCCACTGACCTAAAGGTAGTAGGTCTTGATGCTTTCACACTTGCCTTAATCTCCGGAGCTAAACCTCCAATAAATCGAGCTATACGTTTCGGTTCCGGTGTGACCAAGTATGGAACCAATCGCGACATAGTGTTGAAGCTCGTAAGATATGCCTGACAGTCTGAGTTCTTCATAACCAATGTCAAGAAGTCAGTCTCAATTTTCTCAACTTCATGTTGAGGACAGAAATTTTCTTTGATTAGAGCAACAAACTGCTCCCAAGTCAAGTTGTATAACGGAATCTTCCTTGTAGCTTGGATCAGTGACCTCCACCAAGCTAGAGCTTCTCCTTTAAACGATTGTGACACAAACTTCACAATGTCCTGTTCGGCACAACCACTAATATCAACCACTGTGTCCATCTCATCTAGCCACGTCATACAATCGATGGCTCATTTCTCCCCTGTGAAGTCTCTGGGCTTGCAGGAGACGAAATACTTATATGAACAGGTTTTAGCACGTGGCTCTTGATTGAGCACTACTTTCTTAGATGGAACACTCCTCTAATTCGATGAGTGATGAGATTCGCTCTTGCGAGCTGAATGAGTCTTAGAGGGTGGTTTTGAATGTGGTACAGACTGAGTTCTGACGCGGGTACCACTTGATTCATTAAATTGTCTGTCAAGAGCTCGAGTAACGGCATTATCTATTAATGCCTGCAGTTCCGCACCAGCCATATTAACTCTGGTAGTATCATTATTCTCTCTTGGGTGACTGTTAACTTCCTCCGATTCAGCCATGTAGCTTGTTTGCTACAAAACAGTTGACAATATTTTATTCAGAGGTTATTATGGGATCATTATTTCTGATGATTCATTAACCATGGTAAACATAGACCATATTTGGTTAATTTGTTAATCATATTTATTTAGGATTTTCACTATAATTTATCCCAATTAAAAAGTATTAAAGGTATTATTAATGGCACATAAGGCCTAGTCACAAGGACAGCTTTAAGATTATAAGCCATGATTTCAGAGAATCGAGTTATTAAGGTTTGAATGTAGTTCATTACCTTTTATCTATAGGGAGTCGTAGACTACATCTGTCTTTTGTCTTATTTGACAATTATTACGGCCCGTAGGCGCCACATCACTAATGGATGTTTAAATAATAAGGAAAGAAATTGGAAGAATCCAATATAAGGATGACTTATGTGATTTTATCGAATCACATTTGCCAGGAGTGTTAACATGTTTTCAGATGTTAACAAGGAACTTGAATCTAAAAGGAACTACCATCATGGCCCTGTCTTAATATGACATATAGGCTAGGTTTTGCCTTTAAGATTTTCTTTAATATTTATTGGCAGATTTAATACAAAAAGGAATGATATTTTGGATTTATTTCATATATTATATTCATACATATAATGATAAATGAAATTTTTAAAATTAAAACATTCCATTAAATTTAAAAGGAGTACATAGATGCCCTAAACGGGACTTTTAAACAAACAATTTGTCCACATAGGGACTAAAAAGGAAATACAAGTCCTCGTAGGGACTGAATACATAAATAGATGTCCACGCAGGGACTTAATTGAAATTAAAAATTACAAAACAAATAAAATAAGGAATTTCAAAAATCCCTCTTCTTCTTCCCCTTGATCAGATTCGCCAGACCTTTAAGAAATCCCTGGTGGCTCCAACGCTCCTCTTGAACGTCTCGTTCCACCTGGCTCAACCTCTGAAGAATCTCCTGTTGTTGCGGCGGCGGGATTAGTGGCGGCTGCGGCGGCTGTTGCTGCGGAGGTTGAGCAGGTGGCGGGTATTGGTACCCATATGCTTGGTACCCAGACTGGTATGAAGCTGCGAAAGGTTCTTCAGGGTGAAGAGCATTGTAGTTTGCCGCTACGAGATACGGGTCAACATCGGGGGCATTGTAGTAGTTGTACCCCGAGTAGGCTGGCTGCTCAAAAGGGTTATACGCCGCTGCACCGGCGTAGGAAGGTATTGGGTTATCAAAACCCATATGTGGTGGTGGTGGTGCGACTGGCGCAGAGTCCACCTCAGAAACGGGGTTTGAAGGGCCACCCATCTGTGGGTCTTCATATAGTGGTGGGTAGTGACTGCCACTTGAATGTTGAGGGGTGCTGAAGTGGAAACCCCCTTGCACGGACATCCATGCACCTGATCTTCTCTGCCTCGGTGGCTCCGGAGGCGGTCGCTGCTCTGGCGGCGGTGGCGTAACCGCCTGGAAACATGAATCCTCAGAGGGATCCTGCTGCTGCTGTTGAGGTGGGTTGTAAGGGGGAGTAAACTCCTAGTTGTATGTGGCAAACCTTGCTTCATAGCTGTCTGGACCCCGATAAGGTGATCCATGAAAAGATGACCCATCTGAAATCTCTATGGGATGCGTGGGCATCCCTGATGGTGGCTCGGCAGGATCCGGATCTTCGTCCATATCCATGTCTTGGTCACCGAAAAAATGATCTTCTGGTCCCAATGGGTTAAAACCCACTGGTTCTTGCACCTGATTTACCGGATTGAACCGGCTCTGAAAGTACGGGGTCGGGTCCTGAAAGGCGCGGTGTGAACCCGACCGCTGCAACGGCAAATAGGAGTGGTATGAGTCATTGGGCTCATTTTTTTACTGTGGCCCAAAGGAGTGGTGATACGAGGGTGAAGAGCTTAGCGAGACTGAACGCCTCGCGGGTTCCAAATACGTCCTCCAATCTTCTTGAGGACTAGTGCTCATGGTTGCTGATGGAGTTCGCCGGTGTGAAGGCCCGGCCTCATGATCGTTAGGTGCAGTAAATGGCGCCTTGCCTCGTCCTCCTCTCCTGAATCTTGGCGGTATTTTCTTGATCCTGTCAAAAAAAAAACAAACGAACAAAAAAAAAACAAGAGAAAGCAATAAAATTAGGATTAGTCCTATGTTGTTAGCCTAGACTCGGAGGTCAAGGAATGTGCAAACTGTGTCATTGAGATTAAACACAAAAGGCTAGTGTTTAATTCACTCAATGTTAGCTCTGATACCAACCTGTCACACCCCGATATTTCCACGTATTACCGGTGGGCCCGGTGGGGAGTATCGTGACGTAGTTGATATCATCATAGTCAAATAATCACAGTTCAATGCACAAG
Organism: Helianthus tuberosus; assembly: GCA_030545235.1. NCBI lineage: Eukaryota > Viridiplantae > Streptophyta > Magnoliopsida > Asterales > Asteraceae > Helianthus > Helianthus tuberosus. The sequence goes on from CM060408.1 coordinate 78,440,439, forward strand.
GGAAGTCTAAAAGTAATAATTATACAAACCGATTTGAAAGTATCGAAAATATTACAAACGGAATGTAAAAAGATCCACAGGCGGATCAAAACAAAAGAAGATAATTGTTCAACAGACTTTTAAGCATCTAAAGCTTGCAAGACTCTTTATTGATACTAGGAGTAGCCAGCCCATTTCGCTTAGTACCTGCACTTAACCTTTTTGGAAAATACGTCAGTTTACACTGGTAAATACAATTAACTGACTCTTTTGAAAAGTGTTTATAAAAATGATTTAAATTCACAAGGCACAAATAATCTTTTATAACTTGGGATAATTATTTAAAAATAATCTTGTAAAAGAATTATATGTTTGTTATACGTTCAGTAGCCCGGGTTAAATACCGGGTTAAAGATTAATAGACACACCACATAATATAACCCACGGCGAGTTATTCTCGAACAAGCGGGTATATCATTTTACATATGCACCGGCAGGTGTATGCCTACACCCCGTGCTTAAGTCGTGACCATTTCAATGAATGAGCCTAGGATATCCAGGACATGGTCATTAACCCCCCAAAGGCTTAAAATAAACAAAACAGATTAAACAGGTTATCTCAATGATTTAACCTTCATATGATTAAAGATTCAATACCCGACCAAGCGGTATTTTATATACCGTACCCCAAGCCCTTATAAGGGAAAATAAGTTAAAAGTATTTACCTGAGCAGAATATAAATTTATTCCCAGCCGTAAATCAATCAAGCAAGTACAGATAGCTTTTACCGGGCTCCTAATCTGGAACGAACGTTTTTAATAACCTATTAGAATCCTAACGGGTCTTATTTAAGTCTTAACTTAGACCGGTTAGTTTTAAAGAAATGTATACGGTTCAAAACGCAAGATTAAGCGAAGACCGGATTAGAATGTGATTTAGACCCGACAATTATGAAGACTTGTATAATATGGATAAACTAAACACATTCTGGATTTTGAGGAAAAATGATAAGGTTTGACCCGTTTCGGTCAATTTATGTAAACTAGTCACATAAACCGCACCGAACGCGAAAATGCATAACGGGTAACCGAATGAGTCATGAACAGGTTCCTTAAGTTAATATGCTTAAAATGTGTTATGATATCAGTAGGATACCTTCCATTATGCCTAAAACGAATTTAAAATCAATTTAAGCCCCGTAGGGATATTTTGGTCATTTTAAAGATTATAAAAGAGGTTAAATGACAATCTGAGGTTCTGGTCTAAAATGATCAGTAAAAATATTTATTTATTAGGTTATATCAGTAAGATATTAAACATATGTGAAATTTATCATCTATGGCCAAACTATGCACCGTAGGGGCATTTTGGTCATTTCACATAAGCTTTAAGGGTCAAATTTGGAAATCTTATTTCAAAACTTTTACTTACTGTTAAAGTATCAAAATTTACTTATAACATCAGTAGGTAATGGGTCTTAAATGTTAAACATAGTTTTAACCCATACTATGTGTTTAAAACGCGTAAAAGTCGGTTTTAGGCGATTTTCAGGTTATATAAGGAAAGCTGAGATTTTTATCAGTCCAGAAGGCTTAAAATATTTTATTTAACATATGAATTCAGTAGAAAAAGATTTGGTATCAAAATGTTATGTAAAACTCATTTTATTAGTAAAAAGGGTATAACCGTCAATTACCGAAGCAAAGCAAGAACCCCATGTTATGATCAGTTTAAAAATTAATAAAAATATCCAAAAATCCCAAAAAATTATATTACATCAGTGGGTAAAAGGTTTGGTGTCAAAATTTGTGTTTAAATGGGTTTTATGCTAAAATGTCGTTTAAATAAATAAAAAGCTTTTAATTTACGATATCGAGCATAACTCCTAATTTAGACCTCAAACTGATGTTAAATTTTTAGGACATGTTTATAAATCAGTAACAAAGGTTTTTGTCCTCTCACATTTTCAAAAATCTTGTTTTAATATCAAAAGGGCATAATGGTCAATAATTAAGCAATTAACGGAAATATGCATATCACTTAGATTTAACAAGAACCATTTAGTATATCTCATAGGGTTATACTAACATGCAATATGGTCCTAATGGAACCCTAAGGCATATCTAAACCAAGCCTAATCGGGTCAGAACTGAAAGTCAAAGCAAAAGTCTACTTTTGCGACTTTCGGTTCCGAACCGAGCCTAAACTCAGAATCGTCGGGTTGAACTTGCCTAAACATGTCCTTATATTATTTACCAAGTTATTTTAGTGTTTAAACATGTTCCATAACTTCTACATTACTAGTTATGGATTTATTTGCAAAAACAGATTCTGTTAACTTTTCAATAACAAGTTTGACCCGACAATTGACCAAGTTAGAGTGGGAATCAGTAGGTGCCCTTTTAAGGGTTTATTACCTACATAATTACCAACTCATAGCCACTTTCAATTCGAATAATGGCTGGACCATTAGTGATTAATCACTTAGTCAAAGCAGAATTACGTCAACTTTGACTTTTGGTCATTACACTACCAAAAACTTAATTACAGAGGCTAAGCACACTTACAAGAGTCCTTAGCACGAAGATTGAGACTAATAGAGCTTCCTTCCAAAGTAGGATGCTCCAGAAAGTGATCAAAAAGCTTCAAGACTTGGGAGTAATGTTTGAGAGTATGAATTGATCATGCAAGTGAGAAATGCTACCAAAAACCCACCTATTTAAACCCATTGAAGGTGTCATCAGATCAATACAGGTGTCTTGGCTCTTCCTTGATTAGTACATGTGTCCAAAATGGTTTTTAAAACCATCAAACAGTCCCTAGATTCGAGTTAAACCATGCAAGGGTGAAGAGAGGTGCAGTGACCTGCACCTGTGCATGTTTCTGTCCAAATAAGGCCGTCGCTTAACATGACGGCAGAGGGTGTTGGTGGTGGTATGACACCACCATAAGGGTAACCAGAGCAGCAAGTTTCCAATTTGACATTTTCACCCCCTGGACCTTCTAAAGCGTAAAATCTTTCATTTTAAGCTCATTTAACCCATTTAACTTTTATTTTTATGATCCAAGAGATATAACCAAACACCGTTAGGTTCGGTTTCGTTAAATGATAATAAAAAACACAAGTTTTGTCTTGTTGACGCTTTTAACCCCTTAATTACGAAAGTTAACGTATTTTCCTCATACGATATCGAAACCTTGTGAAATTTTTATCACTTATTTTTGGGAGCATAATTAATCGTTACAAGGCTCCGGGTTCGCTAAAAGGTCACTCAGAGGTATTATTTAAACATGTTGACACATTTAACCCTCGCGTCTTGTAAACTTTCACTTTCTTCCACAAACGGTTTCATACGATTCATGATTTATTCGTTTAAGGGTATAAACATCGTGTGGGGTTATTGAAAGGCAAAATTATCAAATGTTGACACTTTGAATCCTCTTATATACATACTTTCTTTGTTTGTCAACTTTAGTCCCTCGTAATCAATTCGATAAACGTTTAAAGTCCATGACACGTGTCGATACTATATTGGACATGATTTTGCGAGGTGTTACAATAGTGATGATGCAATCCCAAGTTCTTGTATGATATTCATAGATTAGCATTCAATGATTGAAATTATGTTAATTTGATGTTAACAATAGCACGAACTTAGTTGGAAAATTTAATTAAAATGTTAGCCTAAAAATAACGTCTACCTGGTATTTGATGAAATGCCTAAGTGAGTTCGTTAAACTGATTTGTGCATTTGCATATGTTAATACGCAGTTGACTTTTAAAAGTCAAACTGGCCTATAATAAGATCAAATGATAATTTGATATAAAATCTGTAAGGTGGGATAGTCGTGATAAATAATGACCAATCTAACCATCTTGCGAATGATAAATGATAGTTTGACGCTTGACAAGCTAGGTGGTAGCTTCGGAAGAAGCAGGTCAAACGGATCAAGTGAGCAGGAAAAAGTATAATCGGATGCATGGTAAGTAAAGCTTACATCTTTTAAGTAAAACACCTACTTTTTGTATTGGTTAAGAACAAGGTAATTAGTATTTGAAATATGACGTTCCGACACGGAATGGTACGGGTCGGAACAAGTGAAAATTGTAACGCCTGCGTCCCTAGACTTTTAACTTTTGTCAATTTTAGTCCCTAAGCTATGTGGTACTTGATACTTTTTGATACTTGTGATAATTGAATCTTGAAACTTGATAAATCTAAATTCTATGAGGCTTGATTCTTAATACTATGATTCTTGAGACTTAATGCTATGATTCTTGATACTTGATACTTGGAAACTATAATTCTTGATACTTGGAAACTATGATTCTTGATACTTGGAATCTAGATTCTTGACTCTTTGGTGCTTAACTCTTGAGACTCGTGAAACTTGAGACTTGGTGGAACGAGAGACTGGAGTCTTGTCACTGGCAGAAACTATGAAACTTTGAAACTAATGTGTTAATGATATAATCTAGTTATGTGATACTATTACCTAATAATACGCAACACAACGCTTAACCTAACTCACAAAACGAATCAGGACGGTGAAACGGAAAGGATGGGATTGACCGGATGGCAGTCCGATCGGATGACCAACCGATCGGATGGTCATTCGATCGACCTGTCATCTGATCCGCTGCACACCGCCTCACACTCCTCTATGACACTATAAATAGGCATGTCACATCATTCTCACTGATGTGACAGCCTCACTCGATCCAGACGCACACACTCCCCTTTTCTTCCATTTCTCGGCGAGTTCGGTACGTTTTACACTAGATTCTTGTACATCTTTGATCTACACGCTATTCTCCACACGATTCTTCTTTGAAATCTCACTTTTCTCCGTGAAATCTCAAAGATTTGAGCCCTTGATGGTGACATCATCATGGTGGGTTGTACAAACTATGGTGTAATGTCATTCCTACCAAGATCTAGATCAGATCTAAGGAATTTCATATGTTTTACACCGAATCTTAACTAAATCTAGACTTTTTAGCTAAAAACTTATGTTTATCTTCTTCATTTCTTAACTTTTCACTTAAAACGGTGGAATCCGGATCTGAACGGACTGAAGACTTGATGATTAGTCTTGAGTCGGCTCGGAAATGGATTGTTGCCGGAAAAGATGACTGGAGTACGGATTCTGACATAAGCACTGTCACGAACAGACGACTGATCAGACTGGGGTGATTCCCAACCAATCAGACCGGCTGAACATTAATGTATCTACTGTTGTCTCGAGACGTATCACGTCGTCACCGTCAAACCAGAGACTTAGAAAACTTTACAAGGTCGTGACGGGACAAGGACAACTTAATCGAATGGCAATCCGATCGGATAGCAACTGCCATCCGATCAGGTGACACTTGCCTCTTAACCTTAAACACTTTGGAACCTTGAATCTTTGGTCGTCAAATGGCAATCTGATCGGATAGCCATCCGATCGAACTGCCATCTGATCAAAGTGACAATGTGCCTTGAAACCTTTCAATACTTAGAAACTTTTCTAAAACTTTAAATTTGGAAACTTCCATGATTGAATGGCAATCCGATCGAATAGCCATCCGATCGAAGTAACCTCACTTAAACACTTGGTAATCAATTTGGAATCTTGACTCTTGGGTCGAACGACCATTCGATCGAATGGCCATCCGAACGGATGACCATCTGATCGGATGGCAATCCGTACCTCACTCACAATAGTCACCTTAATCGAATGGCAATCCGATCGGATAGCCATCCGATCGAACTGCCATCCGATCCAGTGACTGATCCGACACTTTTTGCAATCTCGTTGTTTTGTCCGACACTTATCTGTTGTAATCTAATCAGGCTAAACCTAAAAAATCCCTTTGATCCAATAACAGTTAATCTGTTAAGCAATCACTGAGAGTATACTCGATCCCTTTTTGTTTTAAACTTTGGGATGCAACATGTATTCTATTAGACTATGAAACTTGATACTTTTGAATCTAAACTCTATCCTATGTGTATGTGAAACTTGTGATTCTTGATTCTTGATTCTTTGTGCTATGTGGACGTTTAATCCAGAGTGTGTAGTTCCGCCTTAACAATAGTAGCGCTATAGGAGATGCACCTCCCCATTATTCTTGGGGGTATTGTTAGGAGGATTCTAGTTTTCCTTGATTCTTGGGAAAACACTAAAACATCGGGACACTTGGGCTATCACTTGGACTACGAACACTAGCACGGCTGAAACTATTTTGTTATCATTTACATTACGGATATGAGTCTTTTGAATCTATTATGCTATATACTCAAACTTGTATACTTGCCGGTACATTTCTGTACTGACTCTATTTTAATACATGTTGCAGGCTGATAGGATGCTGAAACATGGAAATCCAGCTAGGGTTGATGCTTATAAACCCACCTAGTTTAATCTAGATTTTTGAACAATGATTTATGGTTGTATTTGATACCTTGTTGGTGATGTTGTTTTAGACAAATTTTTCATGAAACTCAATTAATCTATAATGAAACTTTTGATGTTATGGAAACTCGTGAGCAATCTGAACGCTTAGTGCCGCACCCCGTTGTTTCCGCCATCGGTTGGGGTGTGACAGATTGGTATCAGAGCCATAACTATAGGGAATTAGGATAAGTAGGAATACTTGCCCTAATCTATAGTTCTAGGAATCTTGACTCTTATCTATTGTTTAAGACTTATGCATTCTACCGTATCCGCTTCCTAGCAGCACATTTCCTGTTAAGCTTACATGCCTTTCCTAAGGCTGACATAATATACACTTGATACTTTGAAAACGCTGTTAAACAGTGTTTGTATTTTGCACGAAATTTTTCCTCAAGCCAGGAGTGACATCCAAACCTTGAAGGGAGAATTTCCATATTATATTCTAGAAGGTCTTATCTATTGATAAGTACCGACGTTATTAGGGTACGACGTTGTCAAGATAGAGGTGAAACTCAGACCTTGATAACTAGTCCCACTCTTGATTTTATGTCTCGCCAAGGTCCCGAAACTTCTAATCAATTAGGGACGTGAAATGACCAAAAGGACGAATATCGTAGGCCTAACATCGATGACGTATTTGTCTCAGTAAGTCAGGACACGTTGCCCCAATTCGAAAGGAGTTCGAATCACTTTGGTTAGTCACCGTTCCTCTACCTAGAACAATCTATGTTTTATGAGCCTATCATTTATGCTATCTCGACTTTTATATGTGGTTTTAAACTTGATTCTTCGTCTGTTTTGAGGCTTTTTACACGATTCGCATGTATATCCGCAATCTAAAACACTAATTCTAATCTTAGAATCGAACTAAATTTATGAAGCTTTGTTCATGATATTAATCTATGTGGGAATCTTGATCAACTATGATGCTATGTGGAGCTATTTGATGAATCTATGTGTTATTGTGGTTGTGAAGCACTAAACGGAACATGGCATAGAAATACGAGACAGAAGTGACGTGTCTGAAACATGATGGATACGCCGCTGGTACTTCCTATATATAAGTGTTTCAGGCATGTTACCAACTTTCGTACCACGTGCCATGCGAAACTTAGTGTTTTGCAGACCGGTGATGAGATGGTTGAAATCTAAGCTATGGGAAACTACTTGTGTAATCTGTATGGAATCTAAGTGTAATCTACATGTACTTTAGCATAATCTATGTGTAATCTAAGTACATATGTGTTGTTTTGAGGAACAAAAATTTTATATGTATATTTTACATGTATATTTTATAGCTATATCTAATTGCTATTTACATAAAAAAAAACCTAACTGTCACTATTCACGCTATTGGTCGCTATGACTCAGATAGCGACACTTGGTCACCTCGCTACATAGCGCGCTATAGCCGCTATTGACAACTATGGTGCAAGCCCAAAAGCATATGTGATAGGTCCCATAAAGTAAGCACATATAATACGAATTACAATTGCATAACCCAGATATAACAGATATAATCAAAACTCAGAAACCTAACAAGACAACAAGCAAGAACATAGCAAGACCCATGCACAAAGCAATGCAATAAATTAATCTTCAGCTAAATGACCCAAATAATGATATTGCACACTGAATAGTGGCCTACATGTAACTGTTTTAAGCTTAAAAGCTGCTCTGTTAACCTTAAAAACCAACTTCATTCGCCTAAAAATCCAGAGTTCTTTTCATCACGATGAGTACAATAAGAAATTGGTGACTTTAAAAAGAACCAAACGTTAACTTATTATTATTATTATATAACAACGTATATAAACAGAATACACATACACCGAGCATCCACATTGGAATCCCTATATCATTACCAACCTGAAAAGTTTAAGGTTTTTTATGAATTTATACACTAAAAAAACACAATACAAAAGAATAAACAAATTTTGTGACTGGCTACAAGTAAAAGAAACAGAAAAAATACAATACAAAAGAATAAACAAATATTATTTAGTTAAACAGAAACAGAGTTGAGAGGGTTTTTTAGAAGGTGAACAATTTTATAAATAAAAACATTTTAATTTTGTTAAATTATAGATATAAAAATAACTAGACAAATCTCCCATAATTCGTACAAAATCAAGATGACGATTCACTAACCCTAAAAATTAGGGTTATTGGATTTTATCACCCTCAACTATCGGCCTTTGGCCGTTGCCACCCGCAACTAACACTTTGACACCCGGCACCCCCAACTTAACTTTTTGTTTGTGCTGACACTACCCAGTTAAATCTTCACTAACAGGGTTTGTTTTTTATCTGACGTGGCACAAATTTGATGAGTTAGAGTTGATTAAGTGGCGATGATCTAGGCAAAATTATGTCCACGTCAGCAAACAATATCCACAAACTCTCAATTTTCTCTTCTTAATCTTATCATCCATCTGTAACTATCTCACATGATCAACGAACCATGGGTTGCTGCAGCTATTACCACCGACGCTCTGGTGGCGGACCTTTTATTACACATCAAACGATCATCATCATTTTCGACACCTGCACCGCCGTTGAGTTTGAATCCTCCAGGAAGGGGCGATCATAAGTCTCGATCGAAACCGTCGGCGATTTCTAATTCCACCGTCGGTAAAGGACAACAAGGGAGCCCTAGCACACCGCTGTCGTGGAGGGACGGTTACGATGAATCTACCAGGTGTTCAGATCATAGATTCGGCAAGGTTTGTATCTTCTCCGTCGTTCTCCGTCTACAAAATCAAATTACTGAATCACGCTAAATCAATCGGCTCAAAACCCTAAAACTCTGATAAAATAAAATAAGAAAAACCTGTCACAAATATGTATTTATCTTCGAATTAGCAGTATTAACATACTCTTTGTGTTCATTTAAAACCTACCACGTGTTCAGATCATAGATCCGGACGCAATAGTCATCTCCGGCGAAATCATTACACAATTTTACAGTCAGATTGTCGCCGGCGACGGCGTACGACGGTGATCGGAAAAGTTTTCTCAGTGGCCATGATTGATTGATCTGTGTTCGATTTCACACAAGGGTTTTGAGTGAAATTGAAGAAAGATCGAATTGGGAGCAGACCCAATTGACGGCAAGTTCAAGAAATTGAAATAATGGGGTGAAGACGATGATTGCCAGCTTGAAGAAATCAAGATTCGGAAGAATAATAGGATATGATGATATGAACGGTGATCTAGCATATGGAGACAACTAGACAAGATCCCATTTGAGGAAAATTAATAAAGCTTTGAAATTTAATTTAATTTAATTTAATTTAATTTAATTTAATTTAATTTAGGGTTATTGGATTTAAAGTTGTTGCCTTGCTTGTGACACGTAGGATCAGATATATGCTAAATTCGCCATGTCATCCTGTCCACGTAAGCTTGGATGTGCCACGTCAAATAAAAAACAAACCCAGTTAGTGAAGATTTAACTGAGTGGTGCCAGCACAAACAAAAAGTCAAGTTGGGGGTGCCGTGTGTCAAAGTGTTAGTTGGGGGTGGCAACGGCCAAAGGCCGATAGTTGAGGGTGATAAAATCCAATAACCCTAAAAATTAAGATATAAGTAATAACAAAACGAAGGGAGAAAACCCTAGAAATAGAAATGCAACGTGACGTAGATCTATATCTTCCTCAAACAATCATACGTGTAAAAGATTAAGCATTGAAAAGTTAGTAATCGTTGAGTCTAATTCTTACCACCGGAGCTTTTGCGAGGCATGATGATGAGAGAGTAGATAGAGAACAAATTATAGACGACGATATGAATGAATATGAATAGAAGATTTACGATCAAATTACGCTGCTACTTATAAGGAAACATGTGGCTATAAATAGTTGTACGTTACGCTTTCTGAGTTGTACATGGTGGTGTGATGACTTGGCAAATACGATTGATTTGTTCTTCTGGAAGCGTCTAATTTTGTATTTTATTTTCCCCTCCCCAAGAATCTCATTCTAGTTTATTTTTCTTTATTTTTGGAAATTGTTTTCTTTTTCTTAGGGGAGGGATGTGATATACCGCACCTAGCCACATCATCACTTTTAGCGCCCCCTATCCATCCTCTGCACGCTAAAGGGGTGTCATCGATTCTTCGCCAGCCTAGTAACGAGCACTATTAAGTATGCATGTGACACCCATTTCTTTTCCACTAATCACATTTCCCTCTTTTTTATTTCCTTTTTCTTTTTTTTTATATTGTTTAAAAGGGGTTTTAAACTATTTTCTTTTTCTTTTTTCATACTGTTTAAAAATGGTTTTAAACCATTGCATGAATTTTAAAGGAAGTGACTTTAAAAGCCTCCATATGAGGTGACGCATAAGTGGAGTTGATGTGGCGTGATAAAGCCCATTAGGGCTTTAAACAACACCCTCTAGCCTTAAATTTTTTAACTTATTCGCATAAAAATGTTCGTAAAATTAATATAAAACATTTTTAATACTAAATTACAAGTTAGATAATAAAGAAGTAAAATTAAAAAAAAAAGAAAGAAAATGAAGTGGAATCGTATTTGTCTCGGGATTTGTTCTTAATACAATTCATCTAAAGTCTAAAACAGATTAAGGTTCTCTTAAAAGAATTTGTTTGTTTCGCAGGGTATAAGAGCCGTAACAATGTGTAATGTCTGGGATGACTCGAACACCCGAATTGTACAGTGAAACAAAAGTCCAACTTGAAACTGCAGACTTTCGCATGCACCCGTACGCCTACGCAACAATTCGTTTTCCATCCAAACCACACACATGCCATATTGTGCCTGCCTGCCCGACCTAGACGACTCACGCTAGACACCACACATGCTAATTGAATCCTTGCTCGCGCACCCACCATCTGGACCAGATGACCGCGTCACATACGCAAATAGATATGCCTAGTCAAGCCACCCACAAGTGTGCAAAATGCGACTTCAAAGCGTCACATTGCCCCCGTCACCCTCATCACGCACACACGGGTGCTTCACACCCTTGGGAACCCTACTTGTGTGTGCTTCTAGGGAAACAATAAGAAAATGATGCTCTCACTTATATACCACTTCAAGTCCCTCCTAGGTGGGACAAGTTCACACCTTTTCATTTTCCATGCTTTTTTCTTGCCATTTTCTCAAACTTTCACAATTTCACACAACTTGCGTTGATATTTATTCATCATAGCTCTATTTTGTACATGGTTTAATATGTTTTGAAGTTCGTCAAACATAAACCCGTATGTGTGTGTGTCCAAAGCTAGGAAACAATTATTTTCCTATTTTGTGATAAAGACTATTTTTTTTTACTATTTTTTCTAACATTATTTGTATAATCAAAATACATCATATACGGTTTTACCATCAATAACAAGCGTTCCCACAAAAGTGTGTAACTGCGTGATACATTAATAACATCTGTAAACTTTTATCAAACAATACGCTAATTTTACAAACATGTTACAATTTTCCATATTACACCACTTTAAAATTATTTTTATTACCAAATTACATCTATATCTATGATACTATATAATACATTTGAGGAGGGTAAACTTGTAATTTACCATCCATTTTAAAATGCCTACTTTTGGTGCGCAAGGTACACAGCCTATGCAACTTCTCTTAATTAGTACATTATTTAATACATATATACTTCATTTAATAAATTTCTCTTAATAATACATTATATATATATGGGGTTAGTGTAAAAAAGGGTCATTTTGTGAAAAGTGTAAGAAGTGTTTTAAGCCCTTAGATTTTGTAGTTAATGACTGAGATAAAAAAGGACTTAAAATGTAAATTATGTTTTATTTTTTTGACTAATTTGACTAGATTAGGGGTAATAGTGACTTTTTATATTTTATTGTTTAAATTAAGAAACTGTCATCAACTTTAATGCACGTGCAAGTTCCACCAATCTTTTTTGAACGTCAATAACTTTTTATACGTAACGTTTTTTTTTTAAATTACGCTATAATAACGAGCTTTTTTATCTTTAATATGAGTACCATATTGCTATATTTATATAGATAAAAAAAATTACGTATAGCATAATATGAAGCCTACTGGAATGCAGGTTTAAATACCATACAAAGAACATATACTGTAATGCAGGTGTAAATCACCATGAATCCATGTGTAAATGCAGGTGTAAAACACCATATGAAGAATATACGAAGAACATATAATGGACTGCATGTGTAAAACACCATGAATGCAGGTTTAAAACACCATAAGAAGAAGATGTACTGGAATTGCAGGTGTAAAACACCACACAAAATGTGCAATGCAATAATTCCATATGTTAAAACACCATGACTGTATTACGATTCAAGTCGTGGTGTTTTGGAATCTAAATGGTGTTTTTGGAATCTAAATGGTGTTTTATATTATCAAAACAATCAAAATCATTCCTACAACTAACGTAGTACACTCACTGTGATTTAAAACACCTTGCTCACCAGATTGTATGTCACATAATATTATAAAACACCCTGCATCAGAACAGTTATATGTTACTTAAAAACATCTTGTTGAACTATAGTATAAAACTTCTTGTAGCTAATGTATTTATCTTCGCTATGCAAACAAAAAACACCGATTAAAAAACGAATGTAATAATCTTCGCTATCAAAAGAATTAGATGAATCTGATTTATAAAATTTGTCCATTCGTATACAACAGTTAATTCATAAACAATCTTTGTAAAAAATAAAATTATATCAGTATCCTAAAATAACTCACTGACGGTTACAAGATTATTTTATCATTTAATTGAACTTTGAAGTAAATTACATTATTGCCATTTTTCATTAATATAATTGAATGACACATGTCAACACTATATTATTTCTTACACTTCTCACACTCTTACCTCTTTTTGCAGGATCCTTAATCTCTCTCTCCATATATATATATATATATATATATAAACAGTTTCTATCACATGAGATTATTTAATACATTATGTAAGTAGATAACAATTTCTATCACATAAGATTTATATTATGAAATGTGTATATAGAAGTGTGTGAATGAAGGGTGTGTGTATGAGTGTGCGTGAGGTGTTGGTGTGTGATGAAACCGTGTATGAGTGTGCTTAAGGTGTTGGTGTTTGCAGATGTGTGATGAAACCGTGGGTTGGTGGTATTTATGGATGATTTGCACTCTGACATTACCTTATAAAACATCTTTTTAGGGTAGATTTGTAATTTAATTTTAATTTAAGACACTTAAGAAAATCTATAACGCATTTGATACAAGTTTTGATGCATAGCGAACTTGTCATTTACCATTTTATCAGTCGTGTGATATTAATGAAATATGAACATAATATTTAATGAACATAGTATTTATTGACATAGTGAAAGGGTAAAATGAGAATCACCTTGAGTTGTGAGAACCATGAGAACTAGGCTTTCCAAAAGATTTTTTTAAAAACCTCAAAAATCATAAAAAAATCACTTGTTCCAGCAAAAGAAAATAATAAATAAAAATGTCGCATGCAAAAATTTACATTGGCTGTAACAAAATTTACATCGTTGTACACAAATTTTACATTAGGCCAAAATTTACATAAGGCGTAACTATCGACTTGACAATTTTTTTGTCTTTTTTTAAGATGTGTTTATAACATTTTTATCTACGTTTGTGCAAAAAAATGGTGGCCAACTCGCGCGGAAAGTAAGAGTTCTCATGGTTCTCACAACTCGTGGTGGTTCTTAATTGAACCAAATCATTGACATAAATTGTACAAATATAATATTATGTATTTTTATTTATAGGGGAAGGTTTATTTAAGAAGAAAATTTAATTGAGAACAAAAGGAACAAAGGGTACAATTGTAAAATATTAAATAATATTTTTTTCATCTCATTTATTACTATATTTAAGTAATTAATTACTCGTAAAGACTATTATTCTCTACACTATTTTTTTGTACTAGACACATAAAAAGTTATCCTACATATTTCGAAAATTATCCTACACATATTTAAATTTATCCTACATAACTCGCAATTTATCCTATACACCTATAATTTGTCCTACACTCTAAATTATTTTTTTTTTATTTTTTTGAAAAAATATATATCTTGAAAATAAGTTACAAATTTAATGTAGTTAGCTATTAAATAAGAAAACTAGAAATTAATGATCTTTGTAAGTTTACAAATATACCCTTACATTAAAATTAAATGCAAATATTAAATAAGTAAAATGAAGCATTCTTATTGGTTGAAACTTATTCTTTTTTCTTCTTACACAAAAATTCTTCTCATTTGAACTCTCCACTTTATTTATAACTTAATATTTAATATTTATTAATTGGTTGAATTTAATATTTTAATTTTTTATTCATTTTTCTTTTAATAATGTTTGGTATTTAATAATACGTATTGGCCGGGACAGATCGGGCAGCATGTCACATTAGAATAGGTCACATAAAAAGGCTTATGTTGTTCGAGAGAAAACAGGTTCTGGTCAAAAGAGTTTCGATTCAGACCAATGTTTAAGGCATGTCGGGTAAAATTGTGTTCTCCAAAAGAGCTATGTTTACTATCTATATCTTTATAATATCAAAGATTTGTCCTATATGGTTATTGGTTTTTAAAACATTGATTATGGTTTTGAATTTCAAGTTATTACATTTTTTTTTATTTTTTAAGTGTGCTTTGAACCACTATAATGACAATCTATAAGTAATATCAGATTATTAAATATTCCATGTCTAAAAAGTTTAATCTATGTTGTTAGTAGTTTTTAAATCGATTTCAGAATTTGGTATATCGATCTACAAATCTGTAAGTTGCGTTTGTTAAATTCCTTCTTTAATCATTCTTTATGTGTTTCTCTGTTTATTTACTGTTTTAAAAGAATGGTTATGTTGATTTAACCCTAAATCCGATTGTCATTGAAAATCTGTTGATTTTGTGGTCTTAACATTATGGTTATGTTATAGAATTTGATGTTTATGCAAAACCCTAAAACCGATTGTGATGCATAATATGTTTTATTTCACATGTTTATGTAATCTTTCAAGTTTATACGAAACCCTAAACCCGATTGTTATGGAATATCTGTCTTATTTTATTTCATTATGTTAATATGTTATTGTTAATGTTAATTCTTTTTTTGTTTTTGTGTATTAAAACTATTGTTATGTTATAGAAATTTATCTTTATGCAAAAGCCTATATCTGATTGTGATGCAAAATAAGTTTTATTTGATTTGATTTTGTATTCTATGAACCTCATTCGTGTATATCATTGTTATGAATGATAGTTTTTTATTTGATTCGATTCTGTTTATATGTTTTTTTCAGTCTGATTTATTTAGTATGGTTATGTTATACAAACCTTGAATCCGATTGACATGGAAAATCTGTTGATTTTGTTTTTATTTCACATGTTTATTTAATGTATCAACTTTTTAGGTCACTTTTGTTGGATTTAATCATAGTATAATAGGATTTTATAATTTAAGGAGTTGTAATTTTTGTTAATTGTCAGTGGAAATCATTTGGTGACACAATTTAATTATTCCTTGCCCTAAAATGTGCATACACACCTATATTATGTTCATATCAGTGTCTAATTTGACTTACTTTTATTTGATGTATCATAAGTAGATACATCATTATCAGTGGACATAACTTGCTTAGCACATTTTGTTTCAGTTTACCAATATTTGGAGTGATTCATATTGTGTGCAGCACAATACTGGGTTACTGGCCTTTGGTTGTAAAATGTGTGACATGCATATGATGTGCACGACATGTTCTGTAATCCGATTTTTTGAGGTTTTTGAAATGGGCTTGGTTGACTTTGGACCATTAGAGAAGAAAGTTGTAACCGATATGTATAATTAATATCTTAGTATGCCTAATTTGAACCAAAAAGTACAATTCTTTAACTTCTTATCACATGAGTTTTTTTAGTTTAAGTGTTTTTTATAAGTTGTTATGTATAATAAATTTTTAGAATGTCTTTTGATAAAGAAGGCATCGTATACGTGATGCGCTCCGCATAAGATTGTTTGACCTAACG
This sequence comes from Helianthus tuberosus, assembly GCA_030545235.1. Lineage (NCBI taxonomy): Eukaryota > Viridiplantae > Streptophyta > Magnoliopsida > Asterales > Asteraceae > Helianthus > Helianthus tuberosus. The sequence continues at coordinate 78,456,902 of CM060408.1, forward strand.
CATCTGAGCATCGCACAATTTAAAACCAATACCGGCTCTAATATATGCATTATGTGTGTATTATGTTTATGATAGATAGCTGCTTTCATTTCATTTTTTGTCATGAGCTTTGTGGATGATTGTTGTCATTGGTTTCCTTTATTTGTTCTTTGTTTTTGAATTTAATTTACTTTGATGGTGTTTGTTTTGTTTATTTTGTGTAGAAAAGTTTTGATTTTTAGAATAATTTAACGGTACCCATTTGTGATATGATCTTCAATTTTAAAAAAAAAAATTCTCATCTATTCTGCATGTGACATCAATTATCATGAGTTTTATGAATGGTTACATCATGGGTTTCCTCCATTTGTTCTTGATTTTGGAATTAAACTTACTTTTGATGAGGTTTGTTATCTTTATGTAAATATTAAATCTATGCATATATATGGATTCTTATTATAACATTTCCGTCACATTGTTTTTTTTTTTTTGTTGTTATTTTGAATTTTTGTAATATATCAGCTGATTTGGTTTGTTTATGTAACCTGTTTTTCTAGGTTTTTAATATGGCTGAAAGTTCATCAAGGTATTTTTTGTTGATTTGGTTTGTTTATGTAACCTGTCATTTGTAGAATCTGTATTTTTTTCATGTTATCATTTTTTTCGAACAATAACATTAACATATATATGTTTATTAATATCGTATTATTTTAATCAGTATCAGAGAACCATGCTTCTGTAGGCATATGAATCGAGCAGACGAAGTTATTCCGGTAAATCATAAATTATTACATGAGTTATTTGTGTTATTTTTTTGTTATCATTAACTACAGTTTATTATTATTGTATTTTTTAGATATTTTGACTATAATTATAATTCATGTTCCAATGTTTTTTTATTAGTCGATTCCTCTTGACGCTGCGTTCAAACTGTGGGGTGTGGATAAAGGCCCTACAAATGTTATGATACAGACCGAGGATGGCCGAATGTTTAATGTTGGTATAAGCGAATCAAAAGGAAAGTTATTCTTTTTCCATGGTTGGTCGAATGTTGTCATACATTTGCGACTAACCAAAGGATGTTTGGTAGTATTCAATCCCGTAGATTCTACTACGTTCAAATTAACACATTTCCTTGATGGGGTTAGTGGCCATGGTAGCTCTTTCTGGACATATCTGCTCCCTCCATCATCTCAGTTTCATGTAAGATAATTGTTACTTTTATTTTTCTTAATGTATTTACGTTTTTTCTTTAGTCATATTTAAACTAACCTTTGTATTTTTTTTTTTATCATTCCTACAGGTCATTCCTGAATGTATCCTGCCCAAAATCTATGATTATACATCCGATGATGTAACTCCACTGTAATTGTAGACAACAAAACGTTTCATGTTATTATCGAAACGGCTGACGGTAAAGTCGGTTTTACCGTTGGTATTGACCTAATTGTTAGTCAGTTACAATTGGAGTCGGGATGTTTTTGTTATTTACAAAATATTTTGGTAATTATTTTCATTTAAAATTTTTTGGAAAAAACGGTGTTGAAATGAATTTTCCAGATGTAGATGTCGATGAGGTAAGTATACATTTTTCTACTTATTTATATATTTGATATATTGTTAATATAATAAATGTTATATTTAATTTGCAGGCTGTAGTTGCACCTATCGATTCTGTAAATGATGTTTATGAACAACCTCATGGTCGTGTTCATCGGTTTGTCGTATGGATGGTCAACATTATTTTGTAAGTTTTAATATCATTTTACAAACTGTTAAATATTAAGTGTTACAATTTTATTTTGACGTAATAAAACATTATTGTTTTTAGTTTCGTCTTTATTATTTATTTTATTTTTACAACAATACAGAGGCTTCCAGATCCTGTTTCACGGATGGCTAAACTTGATGAAGGTTTAAAAGATATCACCGTCAGACTTATGCATCGTGATCCGCCAGAGCAGTTTACCAACGGTACCAGACGTGAAATGAAAGAAGAAGGTTTTCGATATGCGTTAAGGAATTGGTCGAAGTTCATGAAATCTGCTTGGAATTAAGGTCCGTGACACCGTTCACTATTCTTTTGATGAAAATGAACAAGTGTTGAGTGTTGAAAAGGTTGTACCCTACGTTAGGCGTAGTGATTAGTTATTTGACAAGTAGGTTTCGTTTTTTCCTTTTCATATGTGAAATATTTGACATTTACGTTTCCGACCACCTTTTTATATGGTTATTGGTTTTTAAAACATTGATTATAGTTTTGAATTTCAAGTTATTACATTTTTATTTTTATTTTTTAAGTGTGCTTTGAACCACTATAATGACAATCTATAAGATAATATCAGATTATTAAATATTCCATGTCTAAAAAGTTTAATCTATGTTGTTAGTAGTTTTTATTCCCATTACACATAATGACAATCTATAAAAATATATTACCATGGCTGTTTATGTACAAAATTAGTGTTTATATAACTCATTGTTGTATGTGTTATATATATATATATATAAATAAATAAAAATTACACATATGATAGATCATAAACGATATAGAATCAACTTTTAAAGATATAAAGGAATTAATATATTCAGATATTAAGATTGCTGTTTATTTTTTAAAAATATATTACCATGGCTGTTTATGTACAAAAATTACTGCTTATATATCTCGGTGTTTTGTTCTCTTATATATATAAAAAAAATATATACAAAATTTAAATATTAAACAGGGAAGTGAATCATATGTATGTGTGATTGATATTATTCCGTTAAGTAACTAAATTAACCTAAAAGAAGTTGATATATTTATTGAAATAATATATAAACTATTTCAACTTTAGTTCACTGTTTTTTATAATTTTATAACATCCGTAAATTATGCTAATCATGTTAATAATTTCTACAAAAAGTATATTCTTATTTTATCATCTCTTAATCAATTAACCATTTAACATGATTGAAAATAATCATGATGCCAATCGGGGCTAAAAATCCCGAAATGAAAAATACCAATGCTTTGACCTTCCTCTTTGATGCATATAGAATAAAGTGTTGTTATTATTAGAAGAACAGTATTATGAACTTTTAGTAATACATATAGAATATAAGACTATGATTGTAAACCTTTTATTATAGTTTTGACCTGCTACATTAGTATTCTTTTTACATAAAATTAGTCTATTTATAGTCATTTTAATTATGAAAAGTCAACTCTCACTTAATAGGTATCAATTTCAAAATTTCATGGAAGTCTGAGAATTATGGAAACTGATTAATCATAATAATTTAGATTACCGTATTTTTATATTTTAGTAAAGGTTGACAAATATAATTAAAATTAAAAATATTGCTACCAAAATTAAGTGCTCAATTTCTTTTATAAATAAGTCTCATTTTTTATGTTTCATACACGTCGCATCTACTGAGTTTGTATATTTCGATATACATATCTTCTGGTATGAGTGTTATGGTTTTCATTTTAATTGATGTAGTTATTGTATTGTTGAGTTGACATATTATTTTTTTCATATACTTTTCTTCATAGATTATTATATATCATCATCAAGTAAGTAATCTTAATTCTTTTTCATGAATTGCAGAGATGGAACAGGCTGCTATCACACTTCTTAATAATGTTGATCTTAATATTTACGATTATACTATCAGAATCCACATAGTCCGGCTATGGACAAGACCTACCTTCAACAATCCTAGGAAGATTTATTGCTACGACATGATATTCATGGACCATGATGTTTTTTTTTGCCCAATGCATACGTTTTTTTTCAATTTCATATTAATGTGTTACTTTTTATAATTAATTATAAAACGTTGTGTTTTAGGGCACCAAAATGCAGGCATTTGTTTTACAAAAGAACACTACTTCTTATGAGCATTTGCTTAAAGAAAATCAATGTATAACTATTCGTAATCCTTCGATGGGTGAAAATCGTCAGAAAGTTAAATATGTTCATAGTTCGTTGAAGATCAATCTAAATGACAACACTACTGTCGAAGCATGCAACGAGCCTGTTGGTGCTGAATGGGGATTTGATTTTTCTCCATTTGATTCTGTTGTGGATGACCCTGATGATGACGGCAAGTCTTTCAAAAGCCCGATAGGTACTTTATTTAAAAATGTGTTGTTCATTTTTAATATTTTAATATTATATTTTTATGTAATTTTAATTACATTATTTTGTATTTTTAGATGTTATTGGTTTTGTGGTTAAGTGTCTTCCGTCAGAGGATAAAAGTGAACATAATAACGGTGAAGACGAGAAAAAGACTACCTTTATTCTGGAAGATTTGCAGTATATTCTTATATATACCTACATTTACTTATATATTTATCCTATTTTATGTATTTTACAACTACCAACTTACGTATTGAAACTTTTTTTTGTAGACACCATCAGATTTACGTGACATTATGGGGTTGTTATGCTAATCAGATTTTAGAATTTGAGAAGAACCATAAGGATGAAAAGAATGTTGTGGTCGTTGTTCAGTTTGGGAAGTACAGATTTTGGGGAGGTATATTGTATACCGACAATCTTACTTATCATTCAAGTACATATTTAATTTATTCAAGTTGTGGTTTTATTTACATGTTGCTTTAATTAAACAGGTAATTTGTTTGTCTCCAATTTGTATACTGTAACTCGAGTCTTCATAAACACTGAAGTAAAAGAGATTTTGGATTTCAAGAAAAGGTTTGTAATCTTATTACCTTTTTTTATAATATCTTTTGAATACGTATTTTTGTCACCTACATTATTTTATCTGTACAGTTTCCTTGCTCAGCTTACTGCTTCAACGTCTTCCGGTTATTCTGGATTGAGTTCTTCTGCTATCAAGTCAACGACTGAGGAATATCTATCTGATGTTTCCTTTAGTACGATTGGAGCATTAAGCGAAATATCCGAAGTATTGTTACAATTTTATTTTGTTTGATTTATTAGACCTATTATTTTTAACTTTCAGAATGTACTAAATGATATACTATGTATACAGCAAAAGTTTGTTATTATCCTGGGAACATTTGTCACTGGTTCTGTTAAAAGTATACTTTACGATTACTTGACGTTTTAAACATTGTATGAGACCAGTTAAGGTTATCTGTATTATATTCAAACAAGTTTTAATATACATTTCTGTTTCTAACTGGTCCTTTTTTCATACGTGTTTTGTAGGTTCTTTAACTTTTATATCCGAATTTATATTCTTTACATTTTTTTTCCCAAAATAGATAACAGGCTTCCTGCTCATTTTAACTGTTTTGATTGCCGTTTATTAGATAATGTTATTATTTTATTTTAAAAAAGGGGCTGCAATTTTTTAATAAAATTGCTTTTTTTGGAATAGTGTTCAAGATCCTACCTTTATATGATTTTATTTCCTTTTTATTTTCGTTTGTTGTGGATTTATAACCTTATTCTATTTATATTAATGTTGGTTATAAATTTCTTGACAGATGTGGATCGTGGTTTTTTTTGTTTACATCGAGGACAGGAAATTAGAAGAACAGGTAAAACGTTTATTTATAACATCTTATATATTATTATATTGTTAAGTGACAACCTAATCGTTAATAAATGTATATTTAGCATTTTTTTTTGTGTTTTGATTATTTAATGACTTAAACGTTGTTTGCAGCCTTTACCAGCTTGGTATAACAAGCTGAATTACTTAGATGGATATCCCATTGGAACTGTTTTGTTAATCACCGATGATAAAGCAATATTTAATGTTACAATCAAGGAGTCTACGGACGGTTATTGTCTTTCAAACGGTTGGTTAACTCTTATAAATGTGCTTGAGGTAGACAATGGAGACTATGTTGTATTTGAACTTATGGATGCATTGACGTTTAGAATAACTCATTTTAAGAGTTATCCACACACAGTTCAAGGTTCAAAGTTCCACATTGTTATATTACACCCCGAGAACCGGAATTTAGTATGCTTTAAACAGTTTTTGTTATGTTTAGTAAAGATTTACATTTTGTACTTACTCAATGGTTTTTTAATCAACTGCAGTGGTTACCCAGAGAGTTCATGCAACACCATTTCAACGGTGATAATCTGTTTGACAAATTTCTTATTGTTTTTGACAAAAACCACACGTGGACTGTTACTATTAGAAGACTCTGGGATATCAACCATTTCTTTGTTGATTTTTCTCAACTTTCCAATGATCTATGTTTAATAACTGGCGGTGTTATTGTTTTCGAGTTGGTTGATGATTATGTTTTTAGGATTAAACCGTTCCGTCCTAGCGGTCTTCAGTCGCTTAGTCCGGACGTTGTCGTACCAGTGGTGGAATCCCTTAAGAATGAGGTGCAAGGTTTTCTTTTAGACCGAGGATTTTATATTGTTATTGCGGACTCCTAAAAAACAGAACAGGTAATGGTTTGTTAATCAACTGCTATTTGTAATCTGTCGAGCTTCTGAGCATCAAGTAATTTAATCTATTTGTAAATTACAGTCTCTCCCTTTATGGTATAATAAGTTTGATAACTTGAAGGGCTATCCGATTGGTCCTGTGATTATTACAAATGAAGAGGCCAATGAGTGGACTGTTTCGGTGAAATCTACTACCACTGGGTATTGTTTCTCGAATGGTTGGGCTGCTATGGTTCGTGATGTTGGCGTGGAGGATAAAGATGTTATTGTTTTCCATGTTGTTGATGCTCAGACGCTAAAGTTCACTCATTTTAAGGCTGATTGTCTTTCCGGTGTAAACAATAAGTTTTTTGTAGAGATGTTATTTCCCGAGAACGCTAACTTGGTAATTTATACTTTTCTACTTATTTTCATACCAACTGACCTTTTTATTGACGATTGCTTTTATTCTTATTTAGTGGTTGCCGAAAGAGTTTATGAACAGGTATTTCAAAACTGACACTTTGGACGATGACTTTACAATTCGTTTTGGAGGTACGCACATGTGGAATGTCAAAGTGAATAGGCTCTGGGGATCGAACTACTTCATTCAAGATTTCTCACAAATCACCAAGGAACTTCATCTCATATCAGGTGACGTAATCGTTTTTGAGTTGGTTGCGAGACGTATTTTCAACATTCTGCTTTTCCGTCCTAATGGAATACAGTCTGTTGTTCCCGAGGTTGCCAATAATGTTGGTGTTGAAGAAGAGGAAGACACAGAAGAAATGGATGTTAGTGAAGATTTGTTATTAGACGGGGAAAATCAAGACATGGTTTATGAAGAACAAGTTATCGGCCATGATTATGCTGATGTAGCATTGCAAGAGCAGCATGTATTGGAAGATGACATTGTAGACGTTGAACATGATGTGCCAGTCTTTCAAGCGGATCCTGTGTTGGAACCAGACTTTGTTGACGTTCCATACATTCCGCCCGTTGTTGATCAAGCCAACCAATACGAACTAACATGGTGTCTATCTTTTCGTTTTGTAAGTTACGCTACCTTTCTTCATTAGCCAAAACAACAATATGTTAGGGTTCAACGCTTTGAAATTTTTTTTTATTATTTTTTTTAATTTGTTTATTTTATCGGACTGTAATGCAGCGGTTCCCAAAGGCATTTGCAGCAAATGTAGATTTGTCTGTCCTTGATGAGATGATAGTTGAAACTGAAGATGGGTTTTCAATGACACTAGAGACGGGGCAAGAAACGGCACATGGGAGACCTCGGTATGCTTTCAGAGGATGGCAGAACTTCATGCTGCAGGCTGGATTGGAAAATGGAGCTCAGTTCTTGCTGCGATATGATAGGAATCAAAACACGTTGCCAATTCTTAATCCGAACCCCTAGGGGATGTATCTATTGACAGATGGCGTCAGAAGTAAACAATTAATATCGTTACCAAGCATGTCGTATGTGTGGTAACAGTTTTGAAACAATTATTACTATATATGTTTTGTTATCTTAATCTCACTTCAGACTTTTTTTAATTTTTACTTTTTTCCCTAAAATTGGTTTCTACTAAATATAAATCATATCATGCATACCATTAACGCATTTCCTTTACAACTTTTGTCACACATTGTTTGTTTTACTACCTTTACGTAGATGAATTCGTGTGTGTTATCTATTACTCTACCTTCATTTGTTAATGTATATTTTTATGTTCACACTTCCGGTGCAAGTCATTTTCGACAAAAGGCATGAAAACATCATAATGAAGGTTTTGTTGACAAAACTTAATGTTTAACGAACATTATGTCGATGTACTTTTGGGACGTGCTCAACTGTCTCAAAATATTAGGCTTAACAAATCAAAGTTTAACGGTTATACGTTTAAATTATTTTATTTGTTTAGTTGGTGTTTAGCCACCCGCGAAAGTCGCGGGTTCTTAGGCTAGTATTGATACTATATTATATGGAAATCAAATGGTAGAAAAGTATACACGTGGGTCATGTTATCATAATATATCAAGTGAATTATGCTTGACAAATGAGGGTAATATAGTAAATGCTGATGGCTTGGTGGCTAATGATATAAAATACGTAAGTAGAGCAAAAATGAGGAACAAAGTTTTGTGTCAAACGTTGGTTAAGCTAGACAGTCAATTTATGGAAAAAGGCAATGACGTCTATTGTTTACAATTATATGACTATCTAGTTGGAGCCGAACTATTTGAGCGAATTAGTTTGATAGTGGACGGTATACAAGCCAATGCCCCGTTTGACCCCGGTGGCACATATCTAAAGTTGAAAGAGCCGACTTGTAAAGTTGGGTTGGTTATGTGGGTCGTGTTAATAACAAAGAGGAATTGAGTTGATGTTCCTTTTGATCCAGGTGGCTTTGATCCGAAGACAAAACTCGAGGATGAGTTTTTTCGAAGACTGGGAGTATGAAGCAGGATATATACGAATATTATTTTATATTTATTTCAAATTTTAGTTTCCTGATATTTTGTTATTTAGTTTCCTTTTGGATTATGATTCCTATCATATAAATAGGATGTCTAGGGTTATTGTTTATTTAGTTTTTGATTGAATTGAATTAATAAGAACTTTGTTCTTGAACCTTTTGGTTCCTTTTTGAGACGTATGATTATCAATTGTTCTTGAGCCATTTAATCGCACGCGAAACTGCATCAGTTTTGATTTCTTTTAGCCATTGTGAACTAATGCTCGAACTTCACTCATGGCTTTTGATTTCTTTTTAATATTTGAAACACAACAGTTATGCTGTTTTTGCGAATTTTATACTTCACATGTCCAGTAAGTCTCGAAATTATATGTATATATCTTGTTGAAGTATTTATATCTAGTGCATGTGATTATATTTGGTTTGATTATATATTGTGATTGCATATTGATTATAATCTAACAAGTTTAGTGTGTGTTTCTAAGCAACATACACTCCCGTTGTGCATTATGACATATACGTCCTCAGTTCTTGTTATATTTTATCTTGTCAAACCATGTTACCATAATCGTAAACAAGTGCATTACCACTTCATTAGTCATCGTGCATATGCACATAAGTGTTTGTGTGATGGGTACAAAGATGAGTGTTTACCTTTAAGTGTGATGGTCCTGGTGACAGAAATAGCAACAACCATTGAGGACATATGCGTCTAATTAAGGTCAGAATATCTTGCTTTGAATCATGATCATACCTGCAAGTTAAGGAAATTCAACACATTGCTATTTTGTCATGGACAAAGACAGATATACCATCATTGTAAGCCATAGATTAGGATCTCATCTCATTTAATATAACAATCCTGATAATATAACTATCCAACTTAAAACTATATTTGTTAGGTTTATAGGAATCTTTTCTAAGCATTAGTATTGGGGGGCATACACAACCATGTTAAGGTATCTTTGTGACCCATATGAAGAAGCTAAGAACCGGAAACTAAGAGGTTCTCAATGAGGTTTTTTCGAAGATAGAACTTCTAATTATGAAATTAGAGACACCTAATGATTGTAGGAGCCCCCAACATCTTGTTCAACTACAATGACCAGCTTCTTTTTTACAAGACGGGGTAATGTATTTAAATCCATTACATTACAAGATGTGTCAAATATACCATACATATTGTGGGAATGTGTGCGTAATTCTGTGATTTGTAATTTGAATATTTGTGATTCAAGAATTTTTAATAACATTCCACGACTTATATAATTATATGTAATTAGCTGAATTGTTTGTATTTTTATTGAGAAAAACTAAAAAAAAAATTCTAAATTGGGTGTTTGACATGTTTTATGAATGTTGGTTTTGTTTTGGGTTATTTAAAACCCACCGATGCCGATTGTTTTGGGTTTTTAAAACCCGCATATGGAATGCGAGATGATTGTTGGGTTTGGATGTTGTTTCTATCTGGCATGCATCCTGAATCCTCTGGAGTTTTTGCTAACAGTCTGTTGTGGAGATGATAGTGGCCTGCTACCTGGCATGGCAACTCCGGTTGCAGCTGTAGCGGCAACTGAGCCACTTTATTTTCCGGTGATGATGTCGATGTGATGATTGTAGATCCCAATCGGTTCTATTATTTTCTTTCTTTTGTTACCTTGGTAATGGTGTTGTTGTTAGTTGTGTTTACATTTGTGGTTTGGTTGGTTTTACCTCACACCCAGTTTATACTTCATAGTGTGAAAATTAACATAAAAACATATTTTTGTTGGCGTTTTTTCTAACATGGTAAGGATACTTTGTCAAAGTTTATAAGAACAGGAACTATATAACACGTACACCTGTGACCAAACAATATAATAATAGAGAATCAGGAAAATAAATATGTGATATAGGAGCATAGATCATTTGTTAATACATCGTAAAAAAAATCAGTTTCTATTATCTTAGAGAAAACAAGGGATGTGAAGTTGATGATTATTTGGGGAGGTGTTATGTTTGTTTGTGTATGTGTTTGGGGTTGGATGCAAGTTGGATTGGAATTAAATGGGAAAATGAATTGAATGATATATGTTAGGGCTTATGATGGAAGTATGGGGTGGACGTGACCACTACAGATATTGTAAAGTACATGAAAGATCTGTGATTAAGTTTGAAACTTGTCAAATTGGCCCATTGGGTGTAGGGGAGAAGATAAGGTTATTATATGGCTTTTACTTTACAAGAATAAGAACAGTAAGTTATAAGACTGAAAGAATGGTTGTTATAAAAACATAGATTATATGAGTTGTTTAAAATCATAGATTATATGAGTTGTTTATGTGATAGATTAAAATTTGTATTTCGTTTAAGAATTTGAAATTATGCGTTTTTTATTGTTTATGGAGTTGCCGTGTATTCCGTATATCCCTACAATCTTGTATTGGGCAGACGGCATGCTAAAGCACTTTGACGGCTTTTCATACCACCAAGCTCCCGGCCGCAACACGGCGGGGCGGGGCGTACATCTAGTATATGTAATTATACACATTAAATATAATTTGGTTATAACACTAAATAATAATTGTATGTCTACACGTGAGAGAACATAACATATGTAATAAATAAATAATAACTATTGGGGTTTTCTCACGCTACACAATGAAAATTTGGTTGGTTCTGATTCAGTTTGTTATGGTAGGTATGCTATTAGTGCTCGTAAAACAACCAAAAGAGTTAACTCAAATCAAAATAATGAAATGATAAACGGCGTCACTTTATTATATGTAAAAAAACTAAGCCGTAAGACAACTTTGATAACATGTAAGTTTGTGTTTCAATTACTTTTTCTTTTTAACATTATGTCTAGGATAAATACAACACTTGCAGATCCATCCACCAACCTTGTTAATTATTATTATTATTATTATTATTATTATTATTATTATTATTATTATTTGGTTTTGTATTTTTCGGGTGTTACGTCTACTATACATGAGCAAGATGATCACCTCTTGTTCTCCCATGTAATTTGTCTTTTAGGTTTGAAAAAAACCAGGCATGTCAAGACTGTGTTTGGTATCCTCAACTTCAATTTCCTGAACACCAGATAGTTTCTTCGAGATAAAGGAACCAATGAGTTGAACATATTATCGCAAATCTTAGTTTTTTTCTCCTTTTTCGACACCTTGGCAAAAGTCGAGTCGGTAATCATTGAGTGCACATACAAAGTTTTCTAGAGATCAGATACAATAAAAAACAAATGATAACAAAAAAATAATTGTAATAAACGAGTGGACCCTGGCGGCTAAGCACAAGGGGTTGAAAACAAAACTGCAAGTTGGGTGAATTTGTTCAAAAAAGCACGCTGAAAGTGATTAATTTTTTAATGGGTTATTAGATTTTATCACCCCGAACTATTAACTATTGGCCGCTGCCACCTTCGGCTATCACTTTAACACCCGCCACCCCCAACTTAACACTTATTGTGTTTTGTCACCAAGTCGTTAACTGATCGCTAACTTTTGATCTCGTTACTATACTTTTGGGGTGTCCTAAGGCCATGGGGTATGGGGCTTGGGTTTGGGCGTGGGTTGGGGGAAAACTCCCAAGCCACCACCCCGGGTGGGCTTGGGTTGGGGCTTGGCTTTCAAGCCGGGCGTGGGGCGGTATGGTCATGCTAGCTGGCTGAATCTCATTCGCTCACCCCGCCATGTCAAGCGGACTTTTCAAATTTCGAATTTTAAATTCAAACCGCCACCCGGGTCTACCAACAACCTCTATATATTGTAACCCCCAACCCACTGGTCCCCCCATCCCACGAACCCAACCCCTCTATGGCATCTTGGACCCATGAAGAAGAAATTGCTCTCGTCACAAGCGTCGTTGACGCTATGAAGGGGCGGCCACCGGGCCAAACAAAATATTGGCTGGAAGCATTCGGAGCCCACCGACATAACGTCGGTAACGACCGCCACAACCTCAACGCGTGCCAACATAAATGGCGCGAGCTACGGCCCAAGCTCGAGCGTTTCAAGGCTTACTACGAAGCCGTTCCCGGTGGCGAGTTAAGCCACGAGGACCGAGTGGCGGTTGCGAACATAGAGTTTCGAGGCAAGGAAAAAAGGCGTTCGACAAGATCGACATTTTTGAAATTTATTTAACGCTCTAGGTTTGTTATTTTGTAATTTTTAGAAATTATGTAATTTTTAGGATTATGTAATTTTTAAAATTTTAATGAAGTTGTAGTTTTTTTTTTATAAATGTTGTGTGCTTTTTTATAAATTTTTTGTATTTTTTTTTTAATTTTCTGCCACGCGGTGCACCCAACTCACGCCCCGTCATACCCCGTGGACATGTAACCAGGCGGTGGGGGGCTCCCATTCCACGTGTCAACAAATGCCCAACTCAAGCCCCAACCCAAGCCCCACCATACCCCACGGTCTAAGACCCTAAGACTATCCACATCCACAACCCAACCCAACCCAACTCAACTCAACCTAACTTTCAAATAAAAAACTGTTTTCTCTCTCTTCCACGTACACAACTCAACCCAACTAAAATTTCACACCCATTAATAACCTAACCTAAACCATTTTTCTATTAAATAAATTTGATTTGTAGTTTTAGTTTATTTAATAAAAATCTGGTGAACCAATAAAATATGGGCACGTACCATATATTTTTTTTTTCTTAATTTTAAAACAAAGAAAAGTTATTTATTTTAATAAAAATAAAAGATAAAACATCAATATTTATTTTGTACTAAAAAATACATATTTTAGAACGAATTATGTTTTTTTAAATATTTATACCGAGATGTTCACAAAAACATTTACGAAATACAATGTATTTTGTTATTTTTTTAAGTTTAAGTATTATAAATTATTTGAGTAATTAACTTTTTGGGGGAATTAGTGATTAAGAAAAATAATCTATATATATTCTAAAGTTTAGTTATATGTTCTATTTTAAAACCAAAATTTATGGTTGTTTTAAATGCACCAACCTATAAAAATCCTATTAATTGCATTTAATTTACATTAAATAAATAAGAGATAAGATAAAAAAATAAAATAAAATAATTATATATCAATAATCATTAAAATTAATATCAATCAATAACACATTATCTATATACCTTTATTAAGCAAACTGAGTTTTTTATCCTTCTGGTAATTTTACCATCCGTATAAATTTTAATGCATTATGTACAAGAGATTCAAGCCATTTTAGAGGGGGCAATCTGAGACAAAGTCCAAACTTTTAAGACGCTTTTAGGGCATAATTGGTAATTCGGACCTACTATCTTCACCGTTTAATTAACTTGATGATTAAAACCTTTCATCAACCCACAATCAATCAGTTTTGGCCGTTCAAAAAAAAACCCACAATCAATCAATTCAGAGTAATTAAAACCCTTTCAACTTTCTTCCAAACGATTTCATTATTCTCCAGCAAAACTTGATGAGTTGATGGCGGAACTGATGGGAAGGAAAAGAAAGTCAAAGAAGGTATCACATTTTCTGACAGTTATTTTCAAGCTTGTTTTCTATTGTCTTTCTATATGGAATAAATGCTGTAAGAAGGTATCACATTTTCTAAAGTTGTAAATTATGGCAGATTAAGAAAAGAGGCAGGAGGAAAGGATCAAAGAAGAAAATGAATCCAGAGATTACACAAAAATTAGGTGATGCTATTTTAAACAAGAATAGAACATAACCAGATCTACCCGCTCCTAGGTAAATGGATTGAATTTGCTTTCTTTGGTTTAAATTTTTTTCATGACAATATACATATCCTGTTTATGATATTATATATATTTTATTGTTCCAGGATATAATCACAAATCAAATTATGTTCATTAGTTTTCTCTCTTGCGGATCATATAAGTGCCATACTTCAAAGAGTAGGTGGTAAGAAGCACAAAATGGGAGAGAATTAATGCAAACATGCCTTGGTTCATTATGGTTCTTATGAAGTTTTTGTCCCCAGAAACCAAATGGTAACATGTACAACTGATACACATGAAGTTTGTTTGGGCATGTTTTAAACATTTTTTTATTTACGATTTAGGGTTGAGGCCATGGTTGGCTCTCTTTTTGTTCAATTTTTTTATATTTTATTAATAGTTATTAATTAATGTGCTAACTGTTATGACATACATTATCTGGTTTCTATAATAAGATGTTTTAAATTAGATGATTTAGTAGGTTTTGTACGAAAGTATACTTGCAGAATGCCTGGTATTTTTTCTTTTAAGACTATGGGGTATGGGGCGGGGGTTGGGTACAAACGCCCAAGACACCACCCTGGGTGGGCTTGGGTTTCGGCGTAGCCCCTTGGGCGGGGGTTTCAGCCCGGGCGTTGGGCGGGGGTTGGGTACAAACGCCCAAGTCACCACCCCGGGTGGGCTTGGGTTTCGGCATGGCCCCTTGGGCGGGGGTTTCAGCCCGGGCGTTGGGCGGGGCTATCCACATGACATGGCGGAACCTCATTGGCCAAGAGCACTAGCCCTTTGAAATTGGCTTTTTTTCCATGCCACCCCAATCACGCCCCACCATACCCCTTTGAGATTGACTTTTGGTCTTGGGTGCCCCATATTCCACGTGTCGCACCATGCCCCCAATCCACGCCCCACCATACCCCACGGTCTAAGCCGTAAACTGTTAAAGATAAAAATTTAAATGCGTTTTGAGGTTTTTCTGCCTCAACTTTTGCTTTAGCCAAAATTTTCAGACCCATTTTCGGCCTTTAATTAGTATTTTTTTCCACTTTTTTGTCTGACAGGAACCGAAATGCCTGCAGGCTGCAAGAGTTCCTAAAATGTTGATGAAAAGGGGTCAAACAAGTGTCTCTTCACCCTTTCAAAGTGCAACTATATGTTTTTGAATTTCCAGAAAGAATTGAAATCGAGTCCCATTTTACCTCATCCCTTTTTCAGTCCCATGTAAATCACTTTTGTTGTGCCATGTTTATTTCATGTGTTGAACAATTTATCTCATGGGGTGTTCTTTAAAGTAGGCTTTTTTTCAGAAACTCGATACGTCTATGTAATTCAATATAACCCGTGTCATACATGTGTCAATTCAGGGGACTTTCTTACGATCTTATTTATGACCTTATTTTGTTATATCAAGTGGGTACAAATACATGTAAATCATGACTAAAAACTGCAACTCTATTACCAGGCACACAATTTTTAAAATTTTATAAAAACTTGGTCAATGCCATAAATGTGTGGATGGATATATAATGTTTTCTTCTATTTCCACAACCTTTATAAATAGTGTTATTTTTACATAAGTCGTTTTACATATGATGCATAAAATCTAGAAAACAAAAACTTTAAAAACATATGATGCATAAAATCTAGAAAACAAAAACTTAAAAAGCATGTTAGCTTCAAGTTGCGGTTTGCTTGATTGGTCTTTTGACCCGACTCAGAAAAAAAAAACTTAGAATTGACCAAAATGTCCTTAGAAATATATGAGAGGTTTATGGCTTCTTAAATGTGTAATCAACATTTATGATGTTTTAAATGCAGTACTTAAAATAATATTGATTAAAATAATATCTATATCTATATACACTTAAAAATTTAGTTATAACAACTTTTTTACAACCTTCATTATGAGCCTCTTAAATACATTTGTGTCTTTTCGATCACCATTATTATTAATAATTGATCATTAAAAATACATAAATGAAAAAAACAATTATTATGACAAGCCATAATGTAATTCTTCATAACATTAGCCTTTTAAAAACTAACGAAAACGAGTACCGAGTTGCATTTAATTTTAATTAATTGCATTTAATTTACATTAAATAAATAAGAGATAAGATAAAAAAATAAAATAAAATAATTATATATCAATAATCATTAAAATTAATATCAATCAATAACACATTATACTAAATAATATATTATAGATAAAGGTAGATTAGTTTAAAGTTAACTTTGATCTTATTTTTTTTTAATAATTGGTTTAAAGATAATTATTCCAAACTTATGATTATTCTATAAAATGATCTTTGACAAGGTAACCATAAATTTAAATTTCGAAGTAACTAATATATTAAAAGTAGCTCAAATATAATTCGTAATAAAAACACAACAATATATTTTCAAAGAAAACATATAATAAAAAAATAGGTAAAGGGATCCAAATGATATTAAATATTAAGAACTTATCCATGATATTAGTAACAGAATTTAATAGATTAAGATAAAATTTAAACCGAAAGATCATAAGTATCATAAAAATATCATTAAATTAAAGTTAAAAAGTAAAGAAAAGAATTATTATTATAATATTAAAATAATAAAAATATTTAAAAAACTATATATATTATTAAAATATTAAAATTGCTATTTGTACCGATACCAAACAAGACCATACCAGTATTTTCGATACCAGTACCGGTTGACACCAAGCTTATCCCACCCCGTGATACTAAAAAATCATTAAATTAAAGTTAAAAAGTAAAAAAAAGGAATTATTATTATAATATTAAAATAATAAAAGTATTAAAATAACTATATATATATATTCTAATATATTATTAACAAGATTTTGGCTAAATTAATTAGATTATTATAAATAATAATAATAATTTACAAATAAAACAACACAATTTGCAACAAAGCAATGCATGAAACACCATATTAACATATAGTACAGTACATTAATGTTTGAACCTAATGCAAATTAATAGTTACATTACTTTAATCATTTGTGTCAAAAATAATTCCACAAACCCTAGATCATCTGATAATAACAATAAGAAGAAAGCTCCGGCCGCACACAAATCTCCGGTATTCGACTGCGATTGCTTCGATTGTTACACGAACTACTGGTTCCGGTGGGACACGTCTGTTAACCGAGAGCTAATTCATCAAGTAATTGAAGCATTTGAAGAAAACCTTACCAGTAGTGAACAGGTTAACTGCCGCGGCCGTAAACCTAACCAGAAGAAAGAGAAGGCGAGTCATCGGAGGTTCGCCGGAAAAGCTTTAAATCCTCCGCCAGAGGTTTCGGTTTCGCCTCCGTACGACGTCTCATTAGTTGAAGAATGTGCAAAGGAAGAACATGAGGTAGTGGAGGAGTCGCCGGAGACGGATGCAACGGCGAGAAGAGGACTTCCGGAAGTGAAAGGGTTGTTTAACTGGCGTTTGTGGGGACTTTGGAGTCCGTGATATTCATCCTTCGCCTCTCAATATATGCTGTCCAATCCATAATTAACTTCTCCCCAATTGAAGATCTTCATCGATTAGGCACACAACTCTCAGACATATATCTTCGATTGATCTCCTGCACAGGCTCGCCATCAGGCTCTCCATCAGTCGGCAACTCAATTGGAATTGTAATTAACTTCTCCCCAATTGAAGATCTTCATCGATTTGGCACACAATTCTCAGACATATATCTTCGATTGATCTCCTGCACAGGCTCTCCATCATTCGGCAACTTCAATTGGAATCAAAATGGGTCATTTACTTGCTCCTTTAATTACACATCATCCTTCGACTCTCCAGCAACCTTTAAGTGCAATATCTATATCTCTAAGATGAAGATAATGTATGGTAATGAAGATTTGGAGCAGCAAGAGGTAAAAACAGCCCGAATTTTTCCTTTTATAAATTCGATTCGTGAGTGTTAGTGTGTGTGTTTATATTGATTAGGGTTTCATCAAATGCAATGTGAGGGTTTCCAATCGGTGTTTATACAAATAATATTGAACCCAATTTTTATGTATGTGTATGCAGTGTGTAGTATGGGGTCTTGCTTACCTCATTCAAGGAATAACAATGAAAGACAGGGGTCATTGATTTCGAAAAACTCCGCCCCTTTGTTCGCCTTCTTCCTGATTTTAAGTTATGGTGAGTCAATTTCCTTTTTTCTAATTCTAATCAATTAAGAACTATACGTGATTAACCAACGAATTGTGGTAGATTTTATGTTTCTATTGCAGTATTTGGATTGAATTGACTGTTGCAATTTAATAATCATCAGTTATAGTTCGTTTTTTGAATATAGAGAAACACTGACTTATTTAAGGTGCTTGATTTGGGTGAATAGTAGCAATATAAACTGCTATTGTAATTTGGTGTGATATTCAATTCAGTATCAGCAACCTAATCAAATTGTGCCTTAAACATAGAGTAAATGTGTTCACCAGCAAGGTAATAATATGTACTAATTTTCAATTATCAGTGACTTCTAATAAGGAAATATAGCTATTAGGTTATGTCAAGGTAAGCATAGTTTATAAAGAATATGTTGCAGAATAAAGTTAATACAGCATTTTAGTAATAAATAATAAACTGCTTTCTTATCTATAAAAGGGAACAAAACTTGCAATTTGACTTTTAGATGTCAAAACTGAATTTATATGTATATGTGTATGTAGTATAATATATATATTTAACATCTATTTTACACCATCTAAAACAATGAAAAAGAAAAAATAAAAATAAAAAATTTGAAAACTGTGACGTCTTTTGAAGAGGGTTGAGAAACCACACGTCCATAGATTTGAAGTTTTGTGAGAGCACATGTGGTGGGGCGCAAACATCTCTCAAAGCGTCTTAAAAACGCGGGGGAAAACTGTACCCTCGGGCGTTTTAGGCCTTTTTTGACTGGTAGTGCTACCACAAAGCGCCGAACGAGGAGTGGACTTTGGTCAAAATAACCATGGTCAAACGGCTAACTTTAAAAAAAAACGGTTTTTTGTTTTAAAATCTATACTATATTCGCACTTTCGTACCGTGTCACACACTATCTATATCAGTCGTCGTTCCAGGAAAAAACAATAACTATTATGCATGTCGTGCATCGCACGGTTGTTCCCCCTAGTAAAAAAAGAAAACTAAAGTACTACACCAATCAAATGTGGGCAAGTATAGTATTGACCGGTTGCAACCTTGGGTTGCCATGGAGACCAGGTTGTGAGCCAAAGATAATAAAATTGATTATTATATTACTGTTTGTTGCCCACCTGGCGACCAAATCAAGTGGAAAAAGACATCTGTTCATTTAATTAATGGCTTTTTCGGTGTGAAGATAAGTCAAAGGCTAGATGTCTTTTTTTGATCAAAAAGGTTGTTTTAGTAATTTCCCAAGAAGATAACCCAATTTCCCCGTTTTTTCGTCCATATCGCCTTCTCATTCATAATAAATAGTTTATTTGAATGCCAATAGACTGACTCACCAAACCCACCAATCGCCTTCTCATTCATAAAATAAATAGGTTCTTTGAATGCAAATAGACTCACCAAACCCACTAAAACATGAATAACTCTTGTTCAGTGTTTCTCTTAGTTGTTTCTCTTTCTTTTTGTGTTTCATTTGGAGCATTGTCTTCCATTTTTGATGTATCTTCAACTTCTGAAGATTTCATAACCTGTCTCCAATCCAACTCCAACAATGTCACCACCATCTCTCAACTCATTTTCACCCCGGTCAACACTTCTTACATACCCGTTTGGCAAGCTGCAGCCGACCCTATTCGGTTCAACAAATCCTACATTTTTAAACCATCGGTCATCGTTACTCCCACCGACGAAACCCATATCCAAACCGCTCTTTTATGCGCCAAGAAACACGGATACGAGTTCAGGATCCGGGATGGTGGGCATGATTTCGAGGGCATCTCATACGCCGCGAACGCTCCGTTTGTCATGCTAGATCTCGTCAACATGAGGGCTATAGAGATCAACGTTGAAAACCGGACCGCGCTGGTCCAGGGTGGCGCTTTGCTTGGCGAGCTCTACTACACTATTTCACAGTTAACCGACACCTTGTATTTTCCAGCTGGTATTTGGGCTGGAGTCGGTGTTAGCGGGTTCTTGAGCGGTGGTGGGTATGGAAACCTGTTGAGGAAATACGGGCTTGGTGCCGATAATGTTTTGGATATTCGTTTCATGGATGTTAATGGAAACATTCTTGATAGGAAATCGATGGGTGAAGATTTGTTTTGGGCGCTTCGTGGCGGTGGTGCTTCCAGTTTCGGAATAGTTCTTTCGTGGAAGCTGAGGTTGGTTCCAGTCCCGGAAAGAGTTACTCTTTTCACGGTGAATATAACTTTGGAGCAAGGTGCTACGGATATTTTCCATAAATATCAATACGTGTTACCAAAATTTGATCGTGATTTAATGATCAGAGTTCAAATTAACAGTGAAAATATTGGCAACACCACCAAGAAAACCGTAAGACTATTGTTTGACGGTCTTTATCAGGGCAATATTGACACGCTGCTTCCGTTGTTGAACCAAAGTTTTCCGGAGCTCAATGTGACACGAGAAGTTTGTAAAGAAGTACGAATGGTCCAGACCACCCTTCAATTTAGTGGCTTTACCACCTCCACCCCGCCCGAGGTTCTTGCGAACCGATCAGCCATCCCCAGGCTGAGCTACAAAGGCAAATCAGACTATGTCCGGACTCCAATTCCCAAAAGCGGGCTCAGAAAGATATGGAGAAAGATTTTACAAAATGACAAGTCAGAGACTCTGTTCATGTACACGTTTGGGGGAAAGATGGAGGAGTACTCAGAAACAGCAATCCCGTATCCTCACAGAGCTGGAGTGTTGTACCAGGTTTTCAGGAGGGTGGACTTTATAGATCAGCCTTCGGACAAGACCGCGATATCGCGCAGACGTTTAGCTTGGATCCGAAGTTTTGATAAGACTTTGGAACCGTACGTATCCAAGAACCCAAGGGAGGCTTATTTGAACTACAATGATCTTGATTTGGGCGTTGGAAGTGCTACATATGAAGAAGCAAGTGTTTGGGGGGAGAGGTACTGGAAAAGAGAGAATTTTAAGAAGTTGATTCGAATCAAGGCCAAAGTTGATCCAAAGAATTTCTTTAGACACCCACAAAGTATACCAGTGTTCTCAACACCTTTTTCAGATATGTGAAACTTGTAGGAACTAGGTTCACGTTTTATTAATAAAATAAATAAAATAACGAGACTCTCGTTATTTGTGAGAAATTCGACTAGTACAATACCGGTTACAAAACTAAATAAACGAATATAAAATACAACTAAATTGTATCAATCTTGATTCAAAGCCAATGTCTTTGAAAACTTCAACCGCACCTACGAGATCAAAACTTCGCTGCAAGACAAGCAAACTTGTTGACGGTTTTGGTTGAGGCACATGTTCAACACGCTTCCCTTAAAACAGATTCCGCGCCTCCTCTCAGACGGTTCTGTCTCTCAGGGTACAACAACCGGAACAGTATGTGTATTGCCGGAGATGGCACTCGCGCCCGAGATAGCACCGTTTATCATAGTGTTCTAATTTACGTGGGAAAATAAAGATAAGTTGGTGATGGTGGAAAAATTAGAGAGTACTCCTCTCTAAATTCTATAAAACATTGTGCATAATTTTCTCTAGTATATTTCTTTCATCTCATTTTTCTCTATTTTCTTTCTTCTCATCCATCAAAGAGTCATAAGTTCCTTTTATAACCAAAGGTTGAAAAGGTAAACTTCATGATCACTCTTTGATATTATAACCATAATCTCTTTTTTAAATTATAGACATGGTTTGACCTTTTAGGTCAAAGTTTTATATTGCAAGTCCAAAACCTTCATGGCATGAACTTTGGTACAAATTCATCTTTTAACACATTTTTATTACTATAAAAATACATTTCATTTATGGTTGAAGTATATTTTGATTCAATTTTCTTAAAAGCTTTGTCAAGCCAGACTATAATTTTCAAACATGGTTTGAGTTTGAATCACTAACATTATAACATTTTTTTCTATCAGCGTGTCATTGGCGTAGTTCTCAGCTACATTAGATTCAAAATGATGATAGATTTCTTCGGTAAGTATCTCCATGATTGGGTTATTTTCGTCATTCATGCTCAAGTTGCATAATGAGTGAGTTAGATTACAGGGCAAATCGGTTCAAGAGTAAAAAAAAAAAAGATGCTGTGTAGGTTTGGGCCACCTCACAAACAACTTTGTGTCCATTTTTTTATACTATATAAATCTAGAGATGAGCAATCGGTGCTTGGTACCGAAAATACCGGTACCAAATCGTACCGTACCCATTGAATTTTGGTATCAATTTGGTATCTATTTTTGACATTTTTCGGGATCGGTAATTTCGGTACGGTACAATATTTCACCCACGTTTTACCTTTGAATACCGTATTGTACTGATAGTCCGATACCTTACCGAACATTTTCCACACCAGTATCGATACCCATTATTGGTGATTTTCAGGATCATTGCTTTTGATACCGATATGTTACCGACTCATCCTTGTATAAACTTTAACACGAGCCAAGTTATTTTTTTGAAACACGGGTCAAGTTAGTTTGGGCCGACCCCCTCAAAAATGGTTAGCTTTTTGTCCAGTTTTTCAATTATGTAATTTAACTATGTGATTTATATGATTACTAAATCTATATTTTTTAATAAGAAGTGTTAGACATTAGACAAACAAAATAACTTAATTTTCATACTTAAGAGTTGAAATGGGTCATTTTTTAGAATAGGTTGAAACAATCCAGAACGGGTTTGCTCTGTGATCTACATGCAATTTCAGTTTGCACTAACAATATGAGATATTTAATGGCTTTACTAGCACAACGAGCCCTATTGATGTGAGATTTATCGTGTTGCTCACCAGCATGGTGTGGGATTAGCAATCAAATTCAAACATGCAATATGCAGATTGTTAATGTTACGATGCCAACAAATTATTTCCATGTGTTACGTCGGCATGTGCGTTCATCAAACTTATTTTTTTTGTTTAAGTTTTAATGCTTACATTTTATTGTTGTTTTTTAGCTGCATATGGAGTTCCATAAGCCGCTTATCATAATGTCTTCTAAAAATTTGCTTCGTCGCAAAGACTACAAGTTGAATTTATTTGAGTTTGATGTTTTCAAGGATATCATCCCTGGGTATATTAATATG
Organism: Helianthus tuberosus; assembly: GCA_030545235.1. NCBI lineage: Eukaryota > Viridiplantae > Streptophyta > Magnoliopsida > Asterales > Asteraceae > Helianthus > Helianthus tuberosus. The sequence goes on from CM060408.1 coordinate 78,480,673, forward strand.
AATTTAAATAAGAATTTAGATATTAAAGTTTATATAAACTTCATGTCAATCAAAAGGTTAGAAAACCATGACTTTTCGTTGATCTATTAAAGGTTCGCTGGTATGTTACAGATTTTTGCAGAGGAAAGTGATCACTCTGTTCGGTTATGGGTTTCTACCGGTTAGGGTTGTGTATTGTTTGTTTGGGACCTGTTCCAACCCTTAGACGTGAAGCCTAAGTTTGGAAAAGGCCTAGAACAAAACTGATGATCTACATGGGCTTCAATGCCAGTAGATATTATATGTTTGTGTTAAGTCACCTGCGAAACTCGCGGGATCTTAGGCTAGTTACCTTATAAAACATCTTTTTAGGGTAGATTTGTAATTTAATTTTAATTTAAGACACTTAAGAAAATCTATAACGCATTTGATACAAGTTTTGATGCATAGCGAACTTGTCATTTACCATTTTATCAGTCGGGTGATATTAATGAAATATGAACATAATATTTAATGAACATAGTATTTATTGACATAGTGAAAGGGTAAAATGAGAATCACCTTGAGTTGTGAGAACCATGGGAACTAGGCTTTCCAAAAGATTTTTTTTTAAATTCTCAAAAATCTTAAAAAAATCACTTGTTCCAGCAAAAGAAAATAATAAATAAAAATGTCGCATGCAAAAATTTACATTGGCTGTAACAAAATTTACATCGCTGTACACAAATTTTACATTAGGCCAAAATTTACATAAGGCGTAACTATCGACTTGACAATTTTTTTTTTTTGTCTTTTTTTAAGATGTGTTTATAACATTTTTATCTACGTTTGTGCAAAAAATGGTGGCCAACTCGCGCGGAAAGTAAGAGTTCCCATGGTTCTCACAACTCGTGGTGGTTCTTAATTGAACCAAATCATTGACATAAATTGTACAAATATAATATTATGTATTTTTATTTATAGGGGAAGGTTTATTTAAGAAGAAAATTTAATTGAGAACAAAAGGAACAAATGGTACAACTGTAAAATATTAAATAATATTTTTTTCATCTCATTTATTACTATATTTAAGTAATTAATTACTCGTAAAGACTATTATTCTCTACACTAATTTTTTGTACTAGACACATAAAAAGTTATCCTACATATTTCGAAAATTATCCTACACATATTTAAATTTATCCTACATAACTCGCAATTTATCCTACACACCTATAATTTGTCCTACACTCAATTATTTTTTTTTTATTTTTTGAAAAAAATATATATCTTGAAAATAAGTTACAAATTTAATGTAGTTAGCTATTAAATAAGAAAACTAGAAATTAATGATATTTGTAAGTTTACAAATATACCCTTACATTAAAATTAAATGCAAATATTAAATAAGTAAAATGAAGCATTCTTATTGGTTGAAACTTATTCTTTTTTCTTCTTACACAAAAATTCTTCTCATTTGAACTCTCCACTTTATTTATAACTTAATATTTAATATTTATTAATTGGTTGAATTTAATATTTTAATTTTTTATTCATTTTTCTTTTAATAATGTTTGGTATTTAATAATACGTATTGGCCGGGACAGATCGGGCAGCGTGTCACGTTAGAATAGGTCACATAAAAAGGCTTATGTTGTTCGAGAGAAAACAGGTTCTGGTCAAAAGAGTTTCGATTCAGGCCAATGTTTAAGGCATGTCGGGTAAAATTGTGTTCTCCAAAAGAGCTATGTTTACTATCTATATCTTTATAACTAAATAGTATTTAAATTATATCTTGTTTATAATACTTGCTGTTTGGCAACTTCAGAATGGTTAAGTGCTTAACCAGTAAGAGGTCTGAACCATTAAGTGTTGAATCAGTAAGAGGTCTGAACCATTAAGAGCTAGTATAATGCTCAACCATTCAGAGGCAAATGTCTGACGAATTAAGATTAGAGGTCTTAACCATTCAGACTTAATATAATGCTTAACCATTCAGAGGCAAATGTCTGAAGCATTCAGACATCTGCTCGTGAAACAAACAGTCTGAACCATTAAGTGTTTAACCAGTAAGAGATCTGAACTATTAAGAGCCTCATTAAGAGGTAAACGAACAGCCCCTTAAAATTAATATATAAATTCACATAAAGAAACACAAACATGTTCATTTATGTTTGTGAACTGTTTGTTTAGGTGGTACACGGACGAACATAAAGAAACACGAACATGTTTATTTTCTTAAAGATCGAACATAAACAAAAAAAATGTGTTCGATTATATATCGTTTAGGTAGTACACGGACGAACATAAAGAAACACGAACATGTTCATTTTCTTAAAGAACGAACATAAACACAAAAATGTGTTCGATTATATGTCCGTGTTCGTGTTCGGTTAAAATTAAATGAGCAAACACTACCATGCTCGTATTAATATTCGTTTAGTTCGTTTACAAGCTTTCACAAATTGAGCCTTCATAATCTAGTAACCTAATGGTCCAGAGTAAACTATATTAGCAATTTAACAACACTTTTCATTGCCAGCGCCAGTTCCTACAACGTCATTTCCATCGTCAACAAGCTCCAAGACATGTTCTCTCTGCTTGGAAGTTTTTTTACTATTGAGCTCCCTCTTGTAGCGGTTGTTGGCAGTGCTTGAAGCTCTTGGCGGTCTTGACTTCTTTCTGAAAGGATCAGATATCTACACTCGCCGCTCTCTTGTGCTTCCGCTTCTTCAGCCGAAGCAAAAGCTCAACGGTACAGATGAAGAGTCAAGAGTATGTAATGTGTAAAGAGATTCATTTACTTCTTACAAAAACATATGTATACATGTTTGGATAAATGTTATAATACATGCTCACAAACAAATTCTCTTGCTAATCTATGATTTACTAGCATTTTAAAATTGCTTCAAATAATACATGATTTGCTGCTTGTATGGGTTGATTTTCTTTTCAACACTTGATAATCTCCACTCACCAACCACATCCTTTATACAACTTGATCATTTTTATTGAAGTTCGTTAGAAAGATGTTGGCATGTCGATTTTTAATGAGTGATCTCATTAACACAACTCATTTATCCTATGTATCTTCAGTGTTCAATGGTGATCATTTCACCTAGTGTACCTGAAATCACCCTCATCGATCTATTGGTATACCCAAAGTTCCTGTCGGTGACCAGCCGTCTAGTTCTTGGTCTGTGAAGATGCGTTGTTAGGTGCTCCATTTTATTTTCCCATTGAGGCCGAACCTAAACCTGTGCTCGAGAGATAGCTGTCCATACACTGATAAGGGATGTATGGATTCTCGAGAAGAGAGGAGCCATGGTGGTATCGTTTAATACTAGTTGTCACACCAGCACATTCTAACATTGCCAACTTGGATGCATTTCAGATCGCTAGAAATGCAGATCCTGAGGGTAGGCTCTGATGTCATAAATAACCGATTTTAATACTATGATTGTTTATTAGTTGAGTCTTATCTCTTTTGCTTGACTTTTTTTCTTCTTGTGCATTCAGGTTACCCAACATTCATATGTTTGTATGCCTATCGACATAAACTCGTAGCAGATTGATTTCTCAAGATTTGCTAAACCTCATTTGGCCCGTCTTCTTTGCAGATTTTGGTGCAACATATTGCAACAATGCCAGCAGTCGCATGACCTATCTTCTTTAGATTCATTACCGCGTTTAACCATACAAATACAGAGTTGCGCAATGTCTGTATTGACAAGTTATACAGCTAAGAAAGAGCTTGAACTACCTTCGAGCTGACGGTAGATCGCTCGAAAAAAAATTCATCCTTGATTTTCATGTGAATTGATAATTTTTATGTTCACTTCCGACTTGTTATCGCTGTGAATAGATCAGAAATAGAGTAGAACTGTTCAACACATACAGAAACGAAGAAACTCACAATCCGAAAAGTAAATTATAATCTCATGATAATTGTAACAATGCGACCTCAAGACATGAACAGATATATCTACAATCTTTGTAACAACTAATGTGAGTTTGTTTATGAATGCAACATCTTCCCTTATTTCTCTTCAAATATAGCCGCACCAACCTACCTTTCAGGTGCCACAGCTGAACCGTCTCCATTAGAGGCCATTATTATAGCATTCACATTTACAGCATCTGTCTCATTTGCTTCCACATCACTCTGCCAAGAAACCCACCTGGCATCAACATTATTTTCATTTCAAATATAAACGGGAGTGTGTGTTTGTGTGCGTACCTGCTCTATAGACTTTCCAGTAGGGTCTGGAGCTCCTGATGCTGAAACCTTGTTAAGGTCTCGTAGAACTCCCTGCACACAAGTCATTGGCAATATTCAGAACGAGAATGTCGAATAATCGTTCATAAGAAACAAAAATAACCAACTTCTGGGAGTAAAATGCCATTTTCATCCCTGAGGTTTGGCTACTTTTGCGACTTTCGTCCAAAGGTTTGTTTTTCCGCATATGCATCCAAAAGGTTTGAAATCTTGCCATTTTCATCCAACTCGTTAACTCCATCCATTTTCTAACGTTAAGTCAGGGGTATTTTTGTCTTTTTAGACATTTTTTGTGATGATTAAAGGGTTTGGGTGGAGAGAAAGTCAACAAAGATGGATCTTTATTTAGTATAGTGTTTTTATTTTAATAAAAAAATGTCTAAAAAGACAGAAATGCCCTTCATTTAACGGAGAAAAATAGATGGAGTTAACGAGTTAAATGAAAATGGCAAGATTTCAAACCTTTTGGATGCATATGCGGAAAAACAAACCTTTGGATGAAAGTCACAAAAGTGGCCAAACCTCAGGGATGAAAATGGCATTTTACACAACTTCTGGATACAAACCTTGTTGGCCCATTTGAGTCCGCATGCATTGCACAATGTTCTCGGGCCAGAAGGCCCACGACGCATCATTGGAGTAGCCTTTGAGCTGATTCCACAGTGTCTACATCTGCAAATATGTAAACACAAGCAATTTGAGTGAAATATTGGCTAAAAAGACCATAATATGATTCAAGCAATAAAAGGACACAACAGTAACGAAAACCGACATTGTTTCTTCATCCTGGGCAGGACCGCCGTTCCAATCTGAAGTAGCTGTACCTGCTTCATCAGAGACTGCCTTGGATGATGTAAACTGACCCTTCTTCCGCTGCATTCTGTAGTGCAAATACCAATCAGAACCAAAGTCAAACAAGCCAACAATGTTACACATGTGTATAGCCTATAGCATGAATACAGATAGAACGGGAACGCATTACAAGCAAAATGATATTAAAAGCAAAACTGAATATATATGTATGCATAATATACAGAAGAGTGCATATGCTTATAGCATGAAACTAGATAGAACATATTGGCATGTAATATGTAGTAATCTGGCAAATCAGCAATTATTATGACCAAAGCAACGAAAACAAACTTGAAACCACCAAGAAAGATGTAAATCACAGAAAGCAAGTAAATAATCTCAAAAGCTCTAGCATCTGTAATACCTAAGAGCAACTTCCTTCCGTACACTATAACGGATTTTCTTATCAAAGCATCTTTCTTTACGCTTTTCTCTGAACCGACTCAATGAAGCAGCCCGTTGTGGTTGACTTGATCTTGCAGGGAATTCAGTCAAACCCTACACATTCACATAAAAAAACCCAATTAACCTAACTTAAACAAGAATTCCAGTATCCAAACTTACACCAACAGTTTTCCATACTCATACCCTATGGTTTTGAGGAGGCATCCCCAAAGTCGGAGCACCAGTTGGTACCTCATACCCACCCAATAGCAACAACACAGCTTGCACCTGCAAAATCCCCAAAATTATATAATTTCCATCAATTAGCAGCAAATCAAGAAACTTTACCCAATTAGGTCAATAACCAGTGTTGTAAAAATCGTTAGGCACTAGTCGGCCAGTGAGGTACTAACTAGCGATTAATCAGTATGTAATTTTTAAAACTTACGTATACAAACACATCGATATGAATATAATACCTCAAAGTCTACATAGCATAGTTCAAACATATTAAACTTAAACATAACAAATCAAGTACTTAAAAATTCAAAAATTAGCATACTAGTTCAAATACTTGGAAAAAATAAATACTGTCCGACTAGGTGAAATTTAATCGGTGAACCACGATTAATCCCGATATTTACAACACTTATTAACAACAAATGCACAATGAAGAAACAAAACCCTAACTCCCGAACAAAGAAACTGCGAAAAGCTTTCACCTTTTCGGGCGAAACAGCATCAAAAACATAAACTTCCCCTTGAAACGACAGCGTAAGCTGATCAACACCAGCAGCAGCTCCACCAACAGCACTAACCGGATGCATCTCAGCATCCGGAACATACAAGGGGTGAATTTCAGCATCCGTAACCCTAATATCCTCCATTCCACCTTCCTGCAAACCATGATGCTGATGCTGCTGCTGCTGATTATGATGATGAGGATCATAACGGATCTGGCTAGGGTTATCTATGGACTCTTCAGCACCACCTGCAACATCATCGTCTTCTTGAACAACCACATCGTTGTTATTGTGTTGTTGATGATGTTGATGATGATGGTGGTGGTGGTGGTGGAGATTAGCTGGTTGTAGGTTTACGGATTCGTAGATTGATGAATGATGGTGGTTGTTTGTGTTGGTTTCCGACATTCTTCAATTGCATGAAGCAGAAGGTGAAATTGAATATGATTTTGAGGTGAATTGAAGCGAATGATTTGTATGTTTTTAGAAAGGGGGAAAAAGCAAGTTTTTGGAGCCCTAGTTTTTGCAGGATGAGGATTTCACAATTTTGGACTTTGATTGAAAATGTGATGCACGCGCTCCATATGCTTCATCACTTGTACCACATTTCTTCTTGTAAGGCTTGGGTTGTGCCGTTGTGGTTTAAAGCCCCAAGGGCCTTTATAGTGACACGTCAAAGTTATATCAGCACCATATTACATAGGGGGCTTTGAACCCGTCTTTTTAATTTGTATGCAATGGTTTAAAGCTTATTCCTTTAACTTTCATGCAATGGTTTAAAATCCCTGTAAAGCCTCCCTAGTAAACAAGATACAAAAAACAAAAATAAAGAAAAAAAATTGATTGGCTGAAAACAATGGATCCCACTAGCACCTCCCTTTAACGCTCGTTACTAGGCTGGCGGAGGATCGATGACGCCCCCCTTTGGCGAGCAGAGGATGGATAGGGGGCGCTAAGGAGCGCTAACGACGCTGAAATGGCCAAGAACTGTATACTACACCCCTGACCTAAGGGTGAGAATGTAATAATCTCATAATCAATCCTCTACTAATTTAATGGTACATAGGGATAGGTAGGGCAAGCATACCACTCCTATAGGACATGATATACATTCATATAATGCGGAAGGGGCGTCTATTACTAACATCACATAAAAATTCCAGTATATTTCACTCATTATACTTATAATAACACCAATTACATTCTAAAGTAAATATCACACGTAATCATAATTTTTTAACGATAAGAAACGACGTGTCAACCACCTTGACACCAGGCCCTTGGCTCTTCCAGATGCACGGAAATCCGACCTCCACCCGCCCGAAAGCACGACAATGGAATAATCGGTAAAACCTCGCCTCCCATCCAAGACGACCTGGCGCCACCCGTATTCGCCCTTCACCTGGATGCCGCAAAAAATAATGGGGAGAGTGGGAGTCGAACCTGTGTCACAAGGAACACTAAGTCTTTCCCTGACCACTCCACCCCTACCTCATTGGCACACCTAATCATAATTTAACACCTTACCATCAAAAGTCTAACCCACACAGCATCACCAACATGACGTGTATCGTGGGCAACAACATCACCAAGTGATACACCCTGCTTGCGGCGGTGTATCACACCATCACACGCAGTGATGGTGGTGTATCACGCGACCACCATGAGTGCCTTAAGGTGGTAGACGTGATGGTATAACTTTTGTATAGAGGTATATGTTAGTTTTTAAAATGTTATATGCTTGTATACATTATGATGGATTGATGCAAAGGTTAGTGGGCATGAAAAGGGTGTAAACGTGTCAAACCGCAAGTAAGGTACTCGAGATTAGTTCGTTAAAAATTGAATCGAATCGAATCAAACTTAAAGAAGCTCAAGCATAAAAATAAGCATGTTAAATAAATGAGTTCAAGTAAGAATCAACTCGTGAGCGTATTATTTACATAAATTGTATTTAATATATTAAATATACATTTAAATAATTAATGTTATTATTTTTTGTATAAAATTATGATAAAAATAATATATAATATTATATATGTGTGTGTGTATATATATATATATATGTATACATACGTATATTATATAATTTAAATTAAATAATATATAAAAAATAATTATAAATGTATATAACTTATTTGATAAATATTAAATGATTCAAGCCCAGACCGAGCTTGAGCTTGAAAAACTAGTCACAAGTCAGACTCGAGTTTTAGACTTTTAACAATAGAGTTTAAAACGAGTTGAGTACCCGCTCTCATAAGTTAATCGAGTTACAATCAAGTATGGGTCGACTCATTTACACCCCTATGCATGTAGTGAATCCCCACCCAACCCCTCTTTAGCCATTTGTTCACATGAAAGTCTCTGTTAAGAACGGTAACAAACGTGCGTCACAGCGCAATGTTTGGGAACTAGCCTGCCCATCATGCCAATATGGTTCATTCAAACATTTAAAATACAATGCACCTGCAAACCAGGCTTGAGAGTTACATAGTTACAACTTTATATGTTCAAACGCAATTCATATATTTCATAAAACACTAAATATACTAAAAGTTTTAGTATATTTAGTGTTTTAACTTTCGGAAAAGACATGAAAGATAAACCATGTGTTTTAACTTTCGGAAAAGACATGAAAGATAAACCATGTGGTGCAACACCATGAAATTTAAATAGAATATATATATAAATAATAACTAAATTTTTAGTAAAGTAGATCTTTCATTATAAGGTAGTTGAAAACGGGGGTTAAAAATGGAGTAAACGTTTGAAATTAGTGTAATAGTTTTGAAAAAAGATAAAGTGGAGTGGTCAAAACTCAAAGTAGTAAACATCATATAAAGTTAAATTGAAACTGTGTGAATCTACTTTTGGGGTCAGGGAGAGTGCATACACATAAAACATAAAAGGAAAAAAAAAACTAGTTGCAAAAGCCTTCAAGAAACAAATTATTGATGAAATTAATCAAGAAATCTATTTGAAAGTGATCAAGGGTTTTAGAAAGCAAAAAATTAGGGCAAATTTCTCTATATGTAAATTTCTCAAGGGTTTCAAAAGGCAACAATTCCACATAGAATGTAGAAATGGGTGTATAGACTGTAGTATAAAAATGAGTAAACCGATTTCATAAATTGACATGATATGTGTTCCAAAAAAATTAGTTTTAAACCTTAATTGTTGGTTGAACTAGAGGGATTCACCAGTGCTTTGCGGCGGGATTTCGGTCAATATCGGTTCGGTTCATGATAGTACCACTACCAACATGATACTGACACTCGGCATAGCAATTGACACATGTTTTACATCGATTGAAAACCATAATAACGAATGTATGTACCAAACTATCGTTGTTCGGTTGGTATTGGTTTGATTTGTTACGGTATTAGGATGATACCTTCACTCGCTATAACTTATAATACCCAAAAAAAAATTATTGCGAATACAACTCTGTATTCAACGAATTTTATACTGGCAGGTTGAGAAAAATCATAAAAACGAATACAATACCTGTATTGATATTGACCCCCACGTTGCGAATGGCAGGATCATAAAACCGTGCTAAGTAGTAAGCAAACATTGACCAAAACCGAGAAAATCATAAAACAAAAACGCGAATTTATACCGTCACGTGATCTATAAACATAGGGAAAAGCAAATGCAGACTTATACCGAAAATTACCGTAATACACATGCGAAGTCACTACAAGGCAAAAAGAACGAAGACAAAAAAAAAAAAAAAAAAAACATAAAAGACACAAAAAAAAAAAACATTATTCACAAAAGGCTTCATCATTTGTTATTATATAAAACTAGTAGATGCTCCGCCCGCGTTGCGGGGCGATGGCCGAATAATTCTCAACCAATTAAAAAAAGACTACTATAATTTTGCTAGGGAAAAAAAAAACAAAAACGATGATAAGACTGTAATTTTGGGCTCGGGGCAAAACTGTAATTTTTCAGAACTAATAAGCTAGTGTTAGACAACTCGTTGAGACGAAAAAAAATTAAATCGAGTAAACCAATTAAAACAAAAAAACCTTTATACTTTTGGTAAAAAAAACTAAAACGATGGGAAAAACGTAAATTTTTACTGAGGGCCAAATCATAATTTTAATTCGGGGATAAATTGTAAACTAAATGGACCAACGGGAGAGTGCCAGGAAGTTGCCGGCACGACTGTAATTTTACACTGGGGGGGCAAAATTGTAATGTCACCAGAAAAACAAACAAAAACGATGGGGAAAATCTAAAGTTAAGTTGAGGGTAAAATCGTAACTTGGCTGTGAGAAAAAAAACTAATGGCAAAACTATAAATTTATACGGGGCAAAATCGTAATTTTGAACCGAGGGCAAAATTGGAATTTTTAGCCAGGAGCAAAAGCGTAGGTTTATTTTTAAGTGGGGGTAAAAACATAATTTTGAACTGATGGAAAAATTGTATTTTTAAGGGGTGGAACGGGGCAAAATCGTAATTTTTTAACCGGGGGTAAAATTGAAATATTTAGCTGGGAGCAAAAGCGTAAATTTATTTTTAAGTGGGGGCGAAAACATAAAAAAAATAAATTTGAACTGATGGCAAAATCGTAATTTTAAAGCAGGATAAAATCGTAATTTTGTTGGACCAATAGGGGAGTGCCAGACAGCTGTCTGGCACTATTACCCATGCCGCCCTTTTTGCCTAATTGAAGGGCTCAACTATTCCCTGCTAACGTCACAATCTTGTGTTTGTAGTAGTTTAAATATATATTATCAATAATCAAAGTGTTCTGGATGATAATATAACTAATTAAAGTGTATAATGATAAATTTTGAAGAAAATGATAAGAAATTACAGAAATGGGATTCAAGCAGTGAAAAATGAAAATTATGGATAATATCAAATATAAGTTTAAAATGTATTAAAAATATACAAGAATTAAAAATTGAGGTGAAAAGTGTTAAAACTAAATTTGGTGAGTTTTATCAACTAATGAGTCGAGCTGGGTTGAGAAACCTTTTGAAACTAAGATCTATCTTATTAATCAATAAGAACTCACTTTTAAAAGACGTGTTATAAATGAACTACATCTAGACACAATGACATTGGAGAAATTAAATAGAAAGTAAATCATGGTTAATTTAAACCATAAATTGTGTAATAACAATACACTACGTGCTTTAGGTGAAAGTGTGAAGTTAAAGAAACTAAAGATACGAAAAGATTCTAATGGCCAAAACAAGTACGCTATTCATAACCCATGATGGGTATGTAAATACAAATCAAAGGCATTGTCTTTTGTATTTGAGTATATGCCTTTTCGTTTGACATAACAAATGATACATGAATCAAATTCAAATATGTTTTTCATTTCCATAATAAATGATACAAAAGTTGATTCAAGTATTTGTTTTCCAGGGTAAGAGTTGGCTATAAAGTCTATTTTTCCTACAAAGTGTAAAAAAGTCATAAAACGTCATCATGTCAACTATAAAACACACTCAAAACCCACAAATAATAAAGTGAAGATTAACAAAACACCATATTTGTGGGTTTTGTGTTTTGTTTTGGATGATAAGGCTTTGATCAGCGAATGACTAACATTAGTGTATTTAATGTTGATTATCATGTTGTTTTTTATATTCATAGTTGTATGATGGTATGTTTGAAATTTTTATGGACTGTTAGGGTTTTGATATTGTGTTTTAGTGATCTTCACTCTGTTATTTGCGTGTTTTGAGTGTGTTTTATGGCTGAAATTGTGGTGTTTTATGACTTTATACACTTTGTTGGAAAAATGGACTTTGTAGCCAAGCCCACCCTTGTTTTCTATATTCGAGTATCCATACCATCTACTATATTAGATGATACGTGAATCAAATTCGAGCGTCTGTTTATATTCTCGTCTAACTCATGTTTTTCTTTAACTAGAAAATCACTATATATTATGATTATAACCTTGAATTATTATGTAATTATGACCTACTCTTAAAAATGATTACTGTGATTTATGCAAAATACCAATATATTTTTTTATTTCCTTTTTGTCACAACCAGAATACAAAAAATAATATGTTATGATTTTTGTAAATGTATTTCTATTGTGAGAAAGACAAAAATAGGAGGATATAAATTGGCGGACATGCATATGATACAACATGAGATCCCCTGAAAACCCAACAAACAAACATTCACCATGGACGTCGATCAAGAAATTCAGCATCTCAGAGAAGAAACCAAACGTCTTGGCCACAAACAAACCGATGGATCTTACAAGGTAATCAATGTTTACATTTACATAAACCGAATGCAAATGCATTGTAGACATTAGATCGTTATTGTTGATCTAAAACGGACGCAAATAGCAATTTTGATTGAGTTATGGCAATGACGCTTGCACGTTAGACCATGCTTAATGGGACATATTAGCTCCCATTCACGCAAACACCGCATCGGTGCTTCGTAAGAGGGGCGTGAGATAGATTGATGACATGGAGTGAAATTTGTTGGTAAAATGAAAATGGTGGGAGCCAATTATGCATGTACCTCCACTCACCTTTTTTTATTTATTGTTACAAAAAATTTAAGTTAAAGACTTGTTTTGATTTTTCTTAAATAGCTTGTTTTTAGTCATTAAAAAAAAAACTAAATATATGGTTTTGTTTTGTTTTTTCTTTTTCTTCTAACATTTTTTATACAATTTATAGAAAAAGAAGTTATAAATGTTTTTGATCTGTCAGTGGTTTTGACACGTAGTTGGATCGACATTGTACCTCCACTCACCTTTTTTTATTTATTATTACAAAAAAATTTAAGTTAAAGACTTTTTTTGATTTTTCTTAATTAGCTTGGTTTTAGTCATTTAAAAAAAAACTAAATACACGGTTTTGTTTTTTGTTTTATTTTTTATTTTTCTTCTAACATTTGATATACAATTTATTGTAAAAGAAGTTATAATTTTTTTTTTTTGATCTGCAAGCGCGGTTTTGACACATAGTTGGATCGACATATCGGATGATAAGTAATTAAACGTTTTAGGTTTCCCTCACAGGATTTAACAATTTATAACATTTTAGAGATTTCCAGTTTTGATTGATCGTGTTCATTTCGACTTGTTTGATTTGGTTCATCCATTACTGATTTGAAATTTGAAAACTGGATGATGAAGGTGACATTCGGGGTGCTGTTCAACGACGATAGGTGTGCTAACATCTTTGAGGCACTAGTAGGAACGCTAAGGGCGGCCAAGCGGCGCAAGGTGTTGACATATGATGGCGAGTTACTGCTACAAGGTGTGCATGATAATGTTGAAATTGTACTCAAATCATCCGCCTGATTCATCATAACTTGCTTTATAAGTAATCATAAGTTTGTTCCCCGTTATAACCATTACTTGTATAATCGACATGCTTATGATACAATATGTTCTAAATTGTCTATCGTTTGTACATTGTGCGTGTGCTGCAGTTCCCGGTTACAAGGGGTGAGCAAAAAACCGATTAACCCAACCACGACCAAATTAACCGACAAAACTGAATGGTTCGGTTTTGGTTTTTTCAAAAAAACCGAAAAAATACAGTTTGGTTTTGTTTTTTTTTTTTTTTTCAACCGAAAAAACCGAACCAAACCATATTGTTTTACTATTTCATTTATTTTTTTTACTTGATTATTAAAGCAAACTTTTAGACCCCAAATTCATTATTCTGAGCATTTTGGCCCAAAACTTTCAAGCCCAAACAGCAAAACCGAAACCGAACCCATCATGAAAACCGAAATAATAAAAACCGAATGGTTTTTAAAAACCTAAACACTGACTTTTCGGTTTTTGGTTCGGTTTGAGATTAAAACCGACCTACAAACACCAATACCAGTAATGCTAGGGCAAAAGGGTATTAAACATATGACCAAACAAATGAATTGCTTTGACTTTATTAATCTTGTTGACTTTGACTAGATGGGTTTGGGAATTTGACCAAAGTCATGATTGGTTAGCAAGTATCAATGCTTGAAGGTGACTGGGATTGATCAATTGCTCCTGAATGTGGCATTGTCATCAGTTCTTCCTGAATGTGGCTCCTGCAGTGCAACCTTTGCACCCAAAATCTAGTTTGACACAAAATGCGCATGGGTCGGGGGGTCAATTCAGAAATGATGTTTACCTGATATCCTAATCCCACAAAAGCAAGCAGTACTTACCTGTCGTGACGATTTAGATTGCTTTCATTCTCACCATAAAACGAACCAATCACATTATACAGTGGAAGAGAGATATAGAGGATGACGGTTAAAGCAATAGTTACAAATGTTTATGCTGTTATATAACAATGGTCGAATCTTTAATCTAGAGATTACTTCTCGATGAGGCATAGAATCAAACAATTTCTAGGAAATCGAACAAAATGCTAACCTCCACCATTTCATCAGTAGGCAGCGCACAAGATGGCAGTTTATCTTGAACCAAAATCCACCTGACAACACTCTTATTTGCTAGTGCACGAAAGCCAAACCTCCAGGTGCAAAACTCCCTCCATCAGCCTCCGCAGCAACAAGCCTCTTTTACAACTGAAACTTCACTGCTTACATCACAATTACTTTCTTAACTAACGATACAGTTCTGTTTACCGAGATATTGGTGACAACGGCGACCACGCGGTCATCAGAGCCAGAAATCGGGTCCTTGACTCGGATTTTCGCTGAGGTTTCCTGCTGCAATTGTTTAATGATGGCACAATCTATGTTTCATCTACAATGGTTGTCCGTGTAGGGGTTTTGGAGTAGGGTGCTTTTCAGTGGTGTACACTGCATGCACATCCTTAGTACCCGTCACATAAGTTGTTTCAACATGTAAACAGGCGTTTAGTTTTGGCGATTCTGGTCAAAAGGCCGTGTATAGCAATGTATATATGTGGTTAAACGGCCATATAGTATAAAGCGCGTTTAACTCCTGCGTTTCACATTTTAAATGACCATATAACATCGAGTGGTTTGTGATTAGCTTCTCATTGATGTGTATTTCCCCCTTTAAAGTAAGACCAAAGATAAATTATGACTGTTGCTCCAAATGCAAGTTACAATATTATTACATCAACATCAAAGGAAATTTTATTTTTTTCACATAGCAACTTAGCATCCATAATACATCAATAATAATAAAACCAGAAAATATACACGAGAAACGAAGCTTTTTATAGCATTTAATCTTAAACCACTTGAGTAAGCATAAATAGACATAAAACATGATACGAATAGAGTATTTTTTACAAATGATTTTTAGGCAACAAAGGATCAGAAACCACCTGGGGCTCGAAATCAGGCTTCACATATCGAGAAAGCATGTCCGCATATAACTCGTATCTAGCCGTCATACGGAACCCCCATTTGTCCTTCAGTTGTCTGCAGAGGTTAAGATCCATGTCTGATATCAACAACCCGTCTTTGTTCCTTGAAAGCGATGGCGTACACGAAGCGTCCGGCGCTGAAACATGACTTGAACCGTAGAAATGACCAAAGTCTGCATGTTGCGGCTTTCCATCGCCTGATGTGAACGGATTCGGGAACACCTCTGTCCCCACCCGGTTGATGGACCCCACAAAGTAACTATTTGCTATTGCAGCATTTCGTGCCTAAAAGATATATATAAATATAAATATAATGTATATGCATAGTAAAAAAAGGCAATTGCTCTTAAATAAAGGTAAAAACAGAAGAATTCGTGGGTACCTCGATAGGCCACATTGGCTCGCTGAGTTCACCAACAGTGGCAGACGGATTAAAGACAATTTCGGCACCGTTTAACCCAGAGGCTAACCAGTTTAACGGATGGTGTCTTCCGTAGCATATGTTGACACCGATCTTTCCGTACGCAGTCTCGAACACCGGGTGCCCCGTATTGCCCTCCATGTAATACGTACTCTCGTTAAAATCCCCAACTCGGGGTATATGATTCTGCCATTTGAATTACCACAAGTTTTTAACCTTACCAGAAGAGGAGCAAATAATAATATTTTTTTCAACAATCAGATTATGACATGATAACATGGTTTTCTAATTTCCAATTTCATTTTGCATTATGGTCATTTGTAGGGATGCAAACGAACCAAACTTTCAACGAACAGTTCATGAACCGTTTGGCGGGAAGTTCTTTGGTTTAATAAATAAACGAACACGAACAAGAAATTTCGTTCGTTTAGTTAAATGAACAAACATGAACAGAGGTCGCGTTCGTTCATTTATTTTCGTGAACGTTCGGTAATGTGTTCGTTTGTGTGTGGGGATTTTAATTTTTATTTATATATTTTCGTTTGTGGGTGGATCCATTTAATGTCTGTGATGCTGATTTTATTCGAAATTTAATATATGTTCGTTTGTGTTCATGAATGCTTGTTTGTGTTCATGAACGCTCGTTTACGTTCGTGAACGTTCGTTTGTGTTTGGTACTTCGGTACCTAAAATTAACGAACGAACACGGACAAGTTCATTTCCTTGATAAACGAACGCAAACAAAAAATCTCGTTCGGTAAGTGTTCGTGAACACATGTATTTCCTTAACAAACGAACACGAACAAACAGCCCTATGAATTTGGTAACATAAAACAAATTACAATGTTTGATAAAGTTAATAACTTGATAAGAAATGAAAATAAATTAAGAACTTACCTTCCTGTGCTTGCCAATTATGTTACCGTTATTCCCAATTATAACCGCAGTATTCCATATAGTCTCCCCATGTTTCAAATCTCTCTCAAGTATCGGGTTTACTATGACCATGTTATATTTCCTCGCAAAACCTTGAAGGAACTGTGTTGATTCTCCATCTGCAGGCTCAGCAAATTCACACCATCTTTTCTCACGGGTGCAAAAGGCAAAAGGCATCATCCACGCCTCCTGTATATCCGTTATATATTGTTTCTTTAATCCAAAGATTAAGGAAAATCGTGTTATCAGCAAGAGTTGATTGCTATAGTTTGGCTTACTTGTAGACATAATATATTGACTCCAGAAGCACCTGCGGCATCAATTATGGGCTTTAGTTTCTGAAAGATGGCTTTCTTCTGGTCGAGAAATGGTGCGGTAGTTGGTAGAGAGATGGAGTTTTGAATTAGTCCGACACGCACTATACGTGGTTCTCTTAGTAATTCCTTGTCGGCATTGAATTTGAATGCCTGCAACATGAATTGAAAAGCTTGTGTAAACATATCGTATATCAAATATTTCTTGTATATTTTACAGGTATACCCGTTGGAGATAACTGCCTACCTGAATATCGAAATCATGTTGTGAGGACAAATCTTTGGCGGTTTCTACTATCGTCAAGGGCTCAAGTGCTTTTCCACAACTCAGTCCAATAAGCAAGCGGCTGACTTCCTGCAAAAAGAGTTGCAATTCAGATCATCAAATAAACAACAGCATAGTTTAAAAATCAACAATGCAGGATTGCACCTAAATATGCCATTTGTCCTTAACATATGCGTTACAAAAGGGCTGCTTATTAATTTAACCTCACAAGTTGTGCAAATACAAGCAACATATTATTTGGCTATTAAAGAAATTGCACTACTTTTAACGTTATTTTACTAATTTTGTGAAAATAACGTTTAAAGCGGGGGATGGTTAATCATGCATCATGTAGTCAATGGCGAAGCTTGAGATTCCAACCAGGGGGTCGAAAACATATATACCCAAAAATTTCTATAAAACGGGGGTCGAAAAAGTATATACCAAAAAATTTCTATACAAAAACTACATACTCTCCACTACTGAGCGAAAAGTTCGGGGGCTCGGCCGCCCCCACTATGTAGTGCCTCTGCATGTAGTGGCGTTGATAGCCGAAAGACAAGGGGGTACATGCACTAATCGGCCTTTTTGCCGAGAGTTAGGCGCTTTATGTCCAAGGCTTGATGCAAAACTACTATGGAGCCGGGGGTCTCACTGAAAGCAACCTCTCTATTCCTACGGGGCAGAGGTAAGACTGTCTACATCTTACCCTCCTCAGATCCTACCTTAGCTTTTCTGAAACCGGTAAACATTTTCATTTTCGGTAAGATCATTGACTTAAACTTACCGATAATTCAGCATCAACATTACTTCATATTCAGCACTGGCTATTAAACTTAATTAGCTACCAAACTACTTTAAATAAAAGTCAACACCCTATCAATTTTAATTCTGAAGCAATCTTTGACTCAAAAAGTCAACGTGCATCATCCTACAAGTAGAGCAAAATATTACAGATCTGCATCAAACTTAAATTTAACAAATACCATATCAAGATTCAAAAACTAACATCAACTTCTAATCTAATTATGAGATCGTAACACATAACAGAATTAAAGTATAACAACAAACAATTCATCCAATCAAACATCTAACAAAAGATATATAATTCAAATGATATAATAAACCGAATGAGTGAATCGGTGGTACCTTGAAAAGTTGCGGAGAGAGAGACGATTCAAGGAGGCGATGAAGAGATCGAAATCCACAAATCGAACCGTCTGTTGTTGGGGTTAGGGTTTGTGATGATTCTTCTGAATTTCTATTTTTATTATTTACGATTTCTTCCTTCGTTTCCATTTTTCTCTGCAGAAGTGGTGATGATTGCGTCTTGCAGTGATGCACTCGAACAAGTGATAACTATATATTTTATTAAAAGTTACAATAATGGTCCCGGAACTGTTACAAACCAACACTTTGGTCCTTTAATATTTCTTTTTTTAAGGGATATTGGATTTAAATAACACTAACTTTCACCGATTGGTTGATAACACTCCTAACTTTCGATTTGTACACCAGTACTCCCAACTTTCAACTTATTGGCTGATAACACTCCCTAACTAACTGAACCCTAACTCAGTTAACTGATGTCAGCTGCCACGTCACCAAAAATGCCATGTCAACTGACACATCAGCCGCCACATCATAAAAAATGCCACATCAACTGTTACATCAGTTGCCACGTCAAAAAAAGCCACATCAGCTTCCACGTCATATGCCAGTGCCACATCAACAAAAACTAACTGGGTTAAGGTTCAGTTAGAGCATGTGTAGTGGTAAGGTCTTATAAGGGGGTTATGTGATAAGTGACGAAATGTCTAAGAAAGGAGGGTTATATAATTTGAGTGTGTAGTGGAAAGTGGGATATAATTATAGATATATATCTAGGTATGTGTGTGAGAGAGAAACAAAAGTTCACGGCGCTATGCATATCACGCCATGCTCCATAACCCCCCATAACGCCGGGCGGGGCGGTGTTCCGGGGTGCCATAGGGCGTTATGGGGGATGGTGACGCCATATAAGCTGCGACTATAGATGACCTTAGTTAGGGAGTGTTATCGGCCAATAAGTTGAATGTTGGGAGTGCTGGTGTACAACGAAAGTTGGGAGTGTTATCGGCCGATTGATGAAAGTTGAGGTTATTTAAATCCAATATCGCTTTTTTTAACGGCCAACGAATAACAACCCAGCTATCTGGGGTAACCCGATGACACAAGACGACCCCATATGCTCGCGAGGTCAGATAGTGCTGGGTAGCCCATTATTTCTTTTGCTCCTTCAATATTTCTTAGGTGCTGTTTGTTTTTTCTGCAGGAAAACCTCTTCTGCTGCAGGCCACATATGCAGACATCTGCAGGAGAAGAGGTGGACCAAATGTCTGCAGTCTGCAAGGAGAAGAGGGTTTGTTTTTTTTTTTTTTATATAAAACCTCTTCTAGGTTTAAAACACACACAACATCACACACTACACTGATCTCTCTCTACTCTCTCTCTACTCTCTCTCTACAATCTGCACCACCTCCGCCACCACTTCACCACCGCCACCACTTCACCACCGCCATCACCACCGTCACCACCGCCACCACTTCACCACCGCCACCACCGTCACCACTACACCACAGCCACCACCGTCACCACTACACCACAGATCGATGATGATGATGATGTTGCAGATCGATTTGGGGGCTTTTGTTTCAGATCGATGATGATGTGAACGATTTGGGGGTTTGTTTCAGATCGATGATGATGTGAACGATTTGGGGGTTTTGTTTCAGGGTGTCGGAGCAGGGGTGTCGGAGTGGATGGCGGAGGTGGAGGTGGTGGCGGAGCAGGTGGTTTGTTTCAGGGTGTCGGAGCAGGTGGTTTGTTTCAGGGTGTCGGAGTGGATGGCGGAGGTGGAGGTGGTGGCGGAGCAGGTGGTTTGTTTCAGGGTGTCGGAGGTGGAGGTGGTGGCGGAGTGGAGGTGGTGGCGGAGCAGGGGTGTCGGAGGTGGAGGTGGTGTCGGAGGTGAAGGTGGTGGCAGAGGAGGTGGTGCCAAGAAGAGGTAAACGTCTGCTCCAAGAAGCTTATGGTTTATCTCTTCCTCAGAAAGAGGCTGGGGAGAGGTAAAAAGCACTTCTCAAAAAAAAAAAAAACAAACACTCTTCTGAGGCTAAACCTCTTCCCGCGTCTGCACGGTGCAGACAGAAGAGGCCAGGAAGCTCTTCTTGAAAAAAACAAACACCACCTTAGTTTGATCTTTTGACTAAACAAATATTTGGTACCGGATTTGTTCCTCTTTTAACTTTATTCACCAATATATTCGTGTAATCGTGTCATTATTCAACAAAATATTCTCTAGGTATTCAGTGTTAGGTTATAATGCTGAAACAATAATATTGTATACCTTATATTAATTAATCTGATACTCGGAAAGTATTAGCTAAGGTAACTACTAGTTTTTTTAACAGCAAAGCTCTTTATATATTTTATATATGTATATAAAGGTCTAACAGGGGACTAGAATACAAATGCAGCGGAAAGCAAAAACAGAAAAAGAAAACAAATTACAAAAGATGGGTAACATCGAAGTCGACCCAATTGTCCCAAATCGGTAAAAAACTACTATCTTAGCTTTTAGCTTTTATTTATTATATAGGTTATTTTCCATGTAATATACGGGTATAACAAATATAAACTTTAAAGCTATAAGTAACTGGGATTACACAAAAATTTAAATAATTGAGATACAAAAATTTTATTAGAATTAAGACACGGACTAAGAGAGAATATAAATGCATTAAAAATATACAAATAATTCATAAATTTGTGAATATTGGTTTATTGGTAAATGTGTTGTTGGTGTTCTATTTTGTAGATCATACATGACAATTTTCAAAAAATTTGATGATGATATCTTGTTAGAATTTGTTGTTTAGCTATCATATTGGATCTATGATAATCCAACAACAACTTTTTTTTTTAAATTTAGGCCTCTTGACAGCGTTGGTATAAGCATTGTCAAGGGTACAAACTACAAGAAATATATAGATTTTTTTTTTTTTTGAAAAACTAAAGTTAAAAAAAACTCATTAATAATGTATACATATATATATATAAGGTAATATATATCATACCATCTAAAATATTAGATAAAAAGTTATTTCCTCATCACCTACAAAAGAGTAAGTCAATGTTGTATTTTTGTTATTTTACGTGTGTCACGTTATATTTTAAAAATAGAACTCGTGAATAGTAAACAACATACAATTTAATGTATTGGTGTTGATAATTTTTTAGAAGAAATTTTTTTTGAGCTTTTGTACTTTCATTTCCTTGTATGGTAGGTGTGAAAGCTTAATAATATACGTAGTTTTGTTAAATAACTTTTATGCTCAACAATTGTATAGATAACGAAAATTTTTAATTAATTAGTTATCTTTTTACTCACTATTAAAGATTACTGTAAGTCCAGGAACTATCAATTGGATATCACATACACAAATCTAAGTGCGGAATAACAAAGAAAAGTGTAGAAGAAGAACACAAGTGTCGATTGTCATAAGATGATTGCACACAATCTCTAGGATTGCCTGGTACAAAATAATGAATAGCAAAACAATCAACAACCATTGAAGACCTAGGTGCACCCTATTTATAACAACATAGAGGCGACCTAATACAACTGGGCCAAGCCCAACCCGCACACTAATACCATGATCGACCAAGCCCATTTAAACTATCTAACCAACCCATAACTAATATATACAAGACAAACGTAAACCTATTAGTACATGTCCTTACAATATCCCCCTAGGTTTATGTTGTCTAGCTTCACTTGCGTTTCTTCATATGTTGCTGTACATTGGGAAGTTTGTTTCCAATATAAGGACCGAACAATTGTGTTTCCACTCTTCCTCTTTGTCCAGACCATAGCTTGAATAACATGATCTAAGCAATTCTAGAGTAAACGATTTGGCACAAACTTCGTACTGCGGATCACCCTGTATTTGTGTCCTTCCTAGAAGCTTGATGTCATTCTCTCCAAAACACATAAGAACTTTCACATCAGCAACTCTATACTCATCATGCACTTTTCTCGAACAATTGGGGATACTTGTGTTTCATTCGGTCTTCTCGTTCCCAGGTAAACTCTGGGCCACGACGGGAGTTCCAACGAACTCGAACAAGAGGTATTCTGGTACGCTTGAGAACCTTAACATCTCGGTCAGTAATCTCTACTGGTTCCTCGACGAATCGCAGTTGATCGTCGAAGTGAGTTCCTTGAGAGGAACTACGAGGGTCTCATCTGACAGACACTTCTTTAGATTTGACACATGGAATACGTTGTGAACTCCACTGAGTTCTTTAGGTAGATTCAGTTTGTAAGCCACCTTGCCGATTTTCTCAATGATGTCGAAAGGTCCAACATATCGCGGGTTGAGTTTGCCTCGTTTACCAAAACGAACTACACCTTTCCAAGGTGAGAATTTAAGTAGCACTCGATCCCCAACCTGGAACTCGAGTGGTTTCATGCGCTTATCAGCGTAGCTTTTCTGACGGTCACGAGCTGCCGCCATTCGTTGTCGTATATGAGCAATCTTCTCTGTTGTATTTACTACAAGTTCTGGGCCAGTGATTTGGCTATCGCCAACCTCTGCCCAACAAAGAGGTGATCGGCACTTCCGTCCGTACAATGCCTCGAACGGAGCAGCCTGGATACTGGTGTGGTAACTGTTATTATACGAAAACTCCACTAAAGGAAGATGCAGTTCCCAGCCGTTACCAAAGTCGATTACACATTCTCGAAGCATGTCTTCAAGGGTTTGGATGGTGCGTTCAGACTGCCCATCCGTCTGAGGATGATACGCCGTGCTCATGTCTAATTGAGAGCCAAAGGACTTATGCATCGCTTGCCACAATTTAGATGTAAAACGTGAGTCACGATCAGAAATGATGGAGGTTGGCACCCCGTGCCTAGTAACCACTTCTTTCAGGTAGACATCTGCAAGTGTAGAAAACTTATCTGTTTCCTTGATAGCCAGGAAGTGTGCAGACTTTGTCAATCAATCCATGATCACCCAAATGGTGTCGTTTCCTCGTTGAGATCTAGGTAGGCCAGTAACGAAGTCCATGGAAATTTGCTCCCATTTCCATGTCGGGATCTCTGGTTGCTGAAGTAGGCCTTATGGTTTCTGGTATTCAATCTTGACCCTAGCACAGGTCAAACATTTACTAACACAGGTCGCTATGTTAGCTTTCGTATGGGGCCACCAGTACGTAGCTTTGAGACCGTGGTACATCTTATCCGAACCAGGATGAATCGAGTAACGAGACTTGTGTGCTTCATCCATCACAAGCTCACGTAAATTACCATACAATGGAACCCAGATGCGCCCTGTCACGTAGTAAGCGCCGTCTTCCTTTTGTTCTAACCGTTTCTTCGATCCTCGCAGGGACTCAGCCCTGATGTTCTCTGCTTTCAATGCTTCAACCTGAGCATCACGAATTTGAGCGGGAAGACTAGAGTGAATGGTAAGCTGTAACGCGCGTACACGCTTAGGTTTAGTCTCCTTTCGACTGAGGGCGTCGGCCACAACATTGTCTTTGCCCGGATGGTACTTGATCGCGCATTCATAATCATTCAGGAGTTCGACCCACCAACGCTGTCGCATGATCAACTCCTTCAGTTCGAAGATATGCTGGAGACTCCTGTGATCGGTGTAAATGGTGCACTTGGTACCGTACAGGTAATGTCTCCATATCTTGAGTGCAAAAACAACAACTCCCAGCTCCAGATCGTGGGTAGTGTAATTCCTCTCGTGAACTTTAAGTTGGCGTGATGCATAAGCAATGACCTTGTCCCTTTGCATCAACACACAACCAAGTCCTTGAATTGATGCGTCGCAATAGACCACAAAATCGTCTGTGCCCTCAGGTAACGAGAGGATAGGCGCGCTACAAAGTCTCTCCTTTAAGTGCTGAAACGCGGATTCCTGTGCATCACCCCAACGATAGGTGACACCCTTCTGAGTTAGTGAAGTGAGAGGTTGCGCAATCTTTGAGAAATCCTTGATAAACCTTCTGTAGTAACCCTCCAAACCCAAGAATTGGCGGATTTCAGTCGGCGTACTAGGTGCAGGCCAGTTCTTGACCGAGTCAACCTTGGATGGATCCACATGAATCCCATCCCCGTTTACCACGTGGCCTAGGAAATGGACTTCACGAAGCCAAAAGTCGCATTTCGAAAACTTAGCATAGAGCTGCTCTGCTCGAAGGAGTTCCAAAATAAGTCGCAGATGATGCTCGTGTTCCTCCTGAATCTTAGAATGGATCAGGATGCTGTCGATGAAAACAATAACGAACTTATCCAGGTAAGGTTTGCATACTCGGTTCATGAGATCCATGAAGACCGCAGGTGAATTTGTCAACCCGAAAGGCATGACTAAAAACTCGTAGTGCCCGTAACGAGTTCTAAATGCTGTCTTGGAGATGTCCTCGTATCTGACTCTCAGTTGATGATAACCCGATCTCAGATCAATCTTGGAATAGAAGCTCGACCCTTGCAGCTGGTCGAATAGGTCGTCGATACGCGGGAGAGGATAACGATTCTTCACGGTCACCTTGTTGAGTTCGCGATAATCAATACACATTCGGAAGGTACCGTCTTTCTTCTTCACAAACAAGACTAGAGCTCCCCAGGGCGAAGAGCTATGACGAATGAAACCCTTGTCCAAGAGTTCTTGTAGTTGCGTGGACAGCTCTTCTAGTTCTGATGGAGCTAAACGATAAGGTGCACGAGCTATTGGTGCCGCTCCAGGAGCTAGCTCGATTTGAAACTCAACCTGACGATGAGGCGGAAGACCAGGTAATTCCTCAGGAAATACCTCAGGAAAGTCGCGCACAATAGGAAAGTCTTCTATCTTCTTCTCTTTCGTTGATGCGTCAGTAACCAGGGCTAGAATAGCTGCGTGGCCCTTTCGTAAGCACTTGTGGGCCTTAAGGAAAGATATGATGCGTACTACAGCACCACTCTTGTCACCACGAATCACAAGATGTTCTTCACCAGAACGAGGAATACGGACGATTTTCTCCTTGCAAAGAATCTCCGCTTGATGTTGAGACAACCAATCCATCCCAATGACGACGTTGAAGCTACCAAGAACAATGGGGATAAGGTCGATAGAGAATGTCTGACCAGCAAGAACAAGATTACAACCCTTAACTATGTGTGTGGCCTCGAGACTTTTACCATTTGCTAGTTCTACAGTGTGCTTGGTGTTCAAAAGTGTTGGGGTACGCTTAAGCATCTGACTAACTTTTAAGGACACGTAACTAGTATCGGCACCCGAATTAAATAATACTGAAACAAAGAAGTCATCCAGTAGAAACTTACCCGTCACAACATTAGGATCATTCCTCGCTTCACCCTGACCAATCACGAAAACACGTCCCCTGGCACTTGTTGTTGTTGTTCTGATTTTGATTCAACTATGGACAGTGTCTCTTGAAGTGACCCTCAGCACCACATTGAAAACATCCTTATTACCCTGATGTTGCTGTTGGTTATGTGGAGCTTGTTGCTGTTGCTGACGATTCTGATTTACAGGATATGGGCTCCTGCAATCCTTTGCTGCGTGACCAAGCTTGTTACATCTATGACAATGACCATTGTTGCACGGCCCGCTGTGGTGCAAGTTACATCGATTGCACTTAGGGTGGTTTCCCTTGTACCCACCCTGACCCTGATTCCCAGAAGACTGCTAACTGGGGCTCTTGTAGTCGTTAGTCCTTCGCTGCTGAGACTGAGACTGAACAGAGGTAGAACCCTTGCTTGAATTTCAATCCCATTTGCGCTTGTTGTTGCTAGGAGCATCAGAAGTAGTGGTAGCACTAATACGCTTAGGCAGCTTATTCTGCTCAACTGCCTGATCAGTGAGACGATGGGCTAGCCGTATGACTTGCTGGATGGTACCAAGGTTAGCCGCAGTCACATGGCTCTGAATCTCTGGCACTAAACCTTTGAGGTACAGCTCGATACGTTTGATAGGAGGATCCACCATAGTAGGACACAATACAGCCAATTCGTTCGATCTCTTCGTATACGCCTCGATTTCAGACCCCGTCATCTTCAAATTGTAAAACTCCACCTCTAACTTGTGAATGTCGTCGCGATGACAGTACTCCTCTTTGATCAGATCTTTGAAGTCGTTCCATGGGGTGGTGTTAGCAGCTGCCAACCCTAACCTTTGAACCTGTGCTTTCCACCAAGTTAACGCAGCACCTTCGAGTGTTCCAGTAGCAAATTTCACCCTACGAGCTTCAGGGCATTCACACATCTCGAAAACGGATTCGATCTTCTCAAACCAGTGGAGAAGACCTATAGCTCCTTCCGTACCACTGAAGGTACTAGGTCGACAGTCCATAAAGGTCTTGAAGGTACATACGGGAGGCTGAGCATGTTGACCTGTCGCGCGAGAAAGAAAAGACAAGGTTAAGCATAAGAACTGGTTCGCGGGAGTAGGATCTAAACATCCTAAGATAGGTCGGAATGGCAGGTTATACCTCATGCAGGGGCTGCTGCGAGTGCCTCAGCAACTCGTTCGTTAATTAGAGCCGTCAGCTGGGCTTGAGTCAAATTCAGACGTCCACTCATGATCTTCATATAAAAGGAAACACAGGTGAGAGAAGTGTCGCGAAAATGCATAAGTGTAGGATGACAGAAGAGAGCAAGCACACAGGGTTTCAAACAACAGTTGCTACATTAACTAAGCATGCCATGATCAATGCACTATGTAAACTAACAAGTAGGCAATACAGGCATCAATCATATCACCTATAATGTCGAGTCTTGCACATGGAGCGAAGCGTCATTGTGGATCGTTGAGCACTGTATAGGTTATATTCTGGTTTTATCAAAAAGTTTTTCCCTTTTTAAAACCAAGTTCACTATAACCAATGGCTCTGATACCAATCTGTCACACCCCCAAAATCCATGAGCGGAGTATCACCGCAAGAGGCATGACTGACCAGGATCCAGCCACCAATCATATTGAATAATGTAAGTAAATAAATAAAAGTCCAACCACACAATATAATTGGTGTTCAAAACAAGTTAATCATATTCAAGATACCAGCGGAAGCATAAAGTTTAAAAACCACAGTATAAGTTTAAAGGTTTAAATGTTAACATGGAACTCAACAGTCCATGTCCCACAACGACTCCTGCTCCCCTGCAAGCTCCAGCAAAACATCTAACGACCTGTAAGGCATGTAACAACAAGTCAACAACAAAGTTGAGCGAGTTCACAGTTGGTTGTCCATTTTATAGTTGTTCCAAAAACCACGAGTTATTTCAAAACCATAAGTTATCCAGTTCATTGTTTCCCAAACCATAACCAGTGGGGGCTACCCCATGTAACCACTAGACCCGTTACCATATCGACAACTAACTGAAGTAAGTTCTGCCCTACGTCAATGTCTATCATCATTGACTAAGTGCCCAGATTCATTAGTCCACTCCCTTCCTCTACGGCACGGTGTGAGGCTTGTCAAACCTAATAGCGCTATTTAACTAATGACCCGCTCGCCATTGGCCCGACGATTAAGTCGATATAAAAATGAGGGACTTCATGATAGAGTTTTGTCTAGTAAGTTATATGTTGTCGTCCTTCCAACTGAGGACGGAGGTACGTAATCTATCCAAGGAGAATACGCAGGTTTAATGTTGTCATCCTTCTTAACGAGGATGGAGGTACATATTCTACCCGAAGAGAATATGCAGGTTTCGTTTTAGTTTCTTAAACTATTCCCAAACCACCGGGAATCCCATGCCTTATAGAAAGTGTGAACTCACCTCGGTTTGCTTGGTATGATTAACTACTTGTTCACAAATAATTCAGTCAAAGCCTATAGTATTCATACATACATAATCAGTTGACATCCACATAGTTCATGTATAAATCATGATCATAATGTGTATTTCAAGCAACAATCGCCACATAGCACTTAACTGTGACAACCGGTAATTTACGGCTCCTAATTTTGTGATTAACAGACGATTAACACGATAATAAATAATGTTCAAGACGCAAATTAACCTAATTAGGCCTTTGGAGTGCCTAGGAACGTCTATACGACTTTACAGTACGCGAACGGTGGTTTACAGAGAAATCTGCTAAATATTACGCAACAACGAACTGAAAACCGTATGAAATACTGACGATACCGACAAATATGGATGTTACACGAATATTTTTATGCATGTAGAGTTTGGATTGCGATATCTAGTCCGTATGAATTACGGGCCACATACGTATGAGATGGGATTGTGGGCCCTGGCCCAAGCCCAAAACCCACAAGACTAAAAAAGATCAAAACTATACTTAGATTGCAACCAAATCACATGTAGTATTGTTAGAAAACATCTTTAAATATTTTATGTTACTTTTGGAGTACATGCCATTCCCAATACGATTAGACAACTCATCATTTTCATATGTTGGGTATTGACTTGGGTTAGATACTTATGACCTGAATGTAACTTGAACACACAATAGACATAAAAGTCATTGTGGTCTATAAATAAAGACCCATACTACACACAGAGAAAAAATACTCCTCTCCTCTCCATCTCTTGTATGCCTGGTCTTTTTTTATTACCCTCACTCTCTCTCGATATTACATACACAAACAAACATAGAGATTGCAGTATTTTCATTTAAGTTCAAACAAATACACAAACACACATCTCGAATCCCTCTCTCCCTATCCACATCGAACCGCCGGCCACCACTGTGGTGGCGGCGCTTGGTGACTGCCGGCGTCAATGACCGACCGGCCACACCCCCTTCGACTCGCCTGCATCTCCTACATACACCACCATCAACCGCAAACCCCCTTTTCCTCGATAACAGAGCAGACCACCACCACCATCATCGGGTGGTGGTGAGCGGTGGTGCGGCAATCGAGCAGAGAGAAAGAGGAGAGAGAAACTCGGGAAGAGAGAGAGAGAGAGAGGAAACCGGTAGTGGTGATGATGAGCGGCGGTTGCGTCTCGGACCGGTGGTCCTTTACTCGGACCGGTGGTCCTTGACTTTTCCCGGCGGTCTGTGCTTCGGACCGGTGAGTTTCACCGGTGATGTGAAGATGATGGTGGTTATTCACGACTTCGGTTCTAATTTCAGCTTCGGGTGTCTCGGTGCGGTTCAGTCAACAAGTCAGCGGGTTCGAGTTGTGGGTCTCGGCTCAGATCGGGTTCGGTTCGGGCGGATTAGTCAACTTCGGAAATGGTTCGGGTTGACTCGGTCAACTCAGCAGGTCAAGCAAGTCAACAGGTCAACGACTCGGTCAACCGTAGTCAACGTCAGTTGCGGTTCAGGTCCCGGTTCCAGCTTCGACTCAGTCAACTCGGTCAACTGAGTCAGCGCAACGAATCAACTCAGCGAGTCAACTCAGTTGACTCGGTCAACTCAGCGAGTCGACTCGGTCAACATCCCGACGCGAAGACTTGGTAAAAATTAACGTCACGTTTATTTTGTTATTTTTATAATATTATTACTCACGTGACAAACGAGCTCGAACCGATTTAAAATAACGTTTAGTTTATACTTTGTCGTCTCATAAAATTATATATATATTGAGTATATGATTGGATTGTTGTTGAAAATTGTTGAATTTTGATATAACAACGACAACTGGTGTTGTCGGGGGCGTCCAAAAACAGAGGAAACTCTGCCCGTTTTTCGAGAGAATCCGTAAAAACAAAACGCGTTTTATTATATAACAACGATTCGCATTTTAATATCAAAATATAGCGATCAACTACAAACGCTTTTTACAAAAGTAAAAACAAGAGTATAACTTTCGACAACGACTTACAACTTACGAGAACAACGATACGGAAATTATTTCGACAACAAAAAATAAATATAGTTATTATTATATTTTCCAATACAAGTCGACGATTCTTTTACAAAATAAATATAACTGTTATATTTATTTTATACGCCTAGACGGCACATACGTATATTTTTGGCAAATATACACAAGACGCAATATATATAATACGAGTTTATTATATATTTCTTTCATACGAATATTCCTTTATATCAACATACGACTTCTTAAAACGAGCTAACACGTATAACTTCTTCGCTTCTTTTAAGTTGACAATTTACCGTCAAATCGTTCGATTAACGATTCGGTAGAGCTCGATTACACGTAGTTAGTTACTGCGTTACTTAGAAACTTATTAGATATTCCGTGTTAGGAATATTGTAGAATGCACGCTAGCAAGTCAAGTCTTGGAAACGACATTACGAAGTCGTAATTAGCTAGCTTTGCGCAGGAATATTCAGGTGAGTTCATAACCCCACCTTTTATGGTTTTACATTTATGTAAATGTTTTCAGGGTGGAAAGACATGCACTTTTTGCAAAGTATACAAGAATTACATATTTCTAAACCATTTTACAAGCAAGTTTAAATGACACAAATGGTTTACGAAAAGCTTATGTTTTATACCGGTTTTTCAAACAAGCGTATTTTTTGAAATATGCATACACACGAGATTCTAGTTTTATAAACTACGGGAAAATACAAATACAAGAGTTTACAAAATACAAATGTTAAAATGTATATGATAAAAATACAAGAAGCACACTTGGTGAGGACGAGAACCAAGTGTGACGAGATATAAGAATACGAGAAACGCACTTGGTGAGGACGAGAACCAAGTATGAGGCGTTATGAGAAATGATGCGAGAAATCGTGTCACGAATAGGGTACAGAAGCACCATTAATCAACAATATACCTAGACCGTAGAACAAAAGGTTAGATCTAACGGGTGCCGGGCAGCCACACTCTCGGTGAGGGCGAGAATCGAGTAGTGCTTTTGTGTCTCAGAATATACCAATTAAATGCCTAAGGTTTGGTGACTTCCTATGTCGTGTCACATGTTAATGGCTTTGCAACCCATTAACAATCCTGATACTTACAGGAATACTTTATTTACATAAAAATCATACCATACAAAAACTTGATTTATAACTTGAAGTACGTGGGGTACTCAAGAAAAACTTGATTTATAACTTGAAGTACGTGGGGTACTCAAGAAAAACTTGAATTATAACTTGAAGTACGTGGGGTACTCAAGAAAACGGGAATTATACTTGAGTACGTGGGGTACTCAAGAAAAACCTGAATTATATATAAGTACGTGGTGTACACATGAATACTTGATTTATATATGAAAACTTGATTTATACAAGATACATACCATGTTTTCATACAAAGTTTCTGTATAACATGACAAGAAAATGATTTTAATTCGTTTTCTCAACAATACTTCAAAAACCGGTTATTCAAAAAGATTTATTTCAAATCTTTTACAAACAAACTATGAACTCGCTCAACTTTATGTTGACTTTTTCGCATGTTTCTTTCTCAGGTTGCATTTCTAAGACAAGGCACGGTTGGAATAGGAGAACCATGAAGAGTCGAGTACTTAGTGGCGTTCATTTTCTAAAAGACTTAGCTTATTTGCTTTCTCTGTGCAATGAAGATACCAGTCCAGTCACGCCAATGCTCTGATATTTCGGGGTGTGACAGATTGGTATCAGAGCTATAGGTTACAGCGAATAGGGTTTCCTGTAGGAATACCTTGGCTCTAACCTCACTTTCCTCTGGGAACTTAGAATACTAAAACCTGAATACATACAGAACGCATAGTACTCGAATATGGTCTCCAACCGTTGCCGAAAAACGAATAGTCAAAAATTTTGTTTCCAAACATACGCTAAAGTGGTGTTTTACCCACGATACACAAAACAGTCGCATACAGTACACGAAACTCTGAGAGTTTAGGAAACATGCATGTAAGACCTTCGGAAACTTATGTTGAAGTTCATTAAAGGTCATCACGTAGGAACTGCAAATATTAATTCGGGCACACACAATTATACATATTGTCTATGATGTTTTAACTTCCCGAGCAGGCAGCCTACGCATAACGAAACGCTAGTGCACGAGAATACATAGAACTCAAATTTTACGTAAACAGATGTTGGAGTGCATCACAAAACGAAATGCTAGCGCACATGCATACGTGAGACTTAAGCTATACATCAACGGAGGTTGAAGTACGTCACACGCGACTATCGATCAGGAAGTGGCAGTTGGCACGCGGTCCTGCAAGCGACACGAGTCATGCTAAGGAAAAGACGCAAGTCACCGTATTCCCCCTATTTCAGATAACAACGAATACGCTATGTTCGACATTCTATGGTAATGTCACCTAACAACTAGTTATCACATGCAACCCCAGGTAAAGTCCTCAAATTTCTTTTATTGAAATTTCGACTTTCACATTTACTGAGTAGATTTTCGTATCTCTACTCCTCTTAATGGTCATTGTATCACGATCATTTCCTTCAGAATAGCGAATACTCATTTGCTTCGCTTCTTGAAAACTTATATGTTACGCATGCATCGTTTGTTACGCATGTGGTTTCGTTTCGAATAAAGCGTTTCATTAAAGTTCTAGTATTATTTCGCTAAAACTAATTATTGATTTGTTATTCGAATGACCCGCATTATTGTAATTGTTGACTTCTTTGTTATCAAGTCAACACATTTTCTTGAAATTCCTTTTCTTTTCAAGTTACATACATGGTTTTCGTTGTGACCATGCCGAAAGTTTTCTTGTCAATACATGTATTTATTGTCGGCTTGCGCCGAAATCAAATTCAATTGTTTGAACTTGTTCATTACACATATTCAATTCAAGACACCATATGATGTATTGGAAACATCATATTCGAATTCGTTTTAACAAACGTTTCATGGTTCTGAGTTGTAGTAGACTTGTTTGGTCTATGACCCCATCAAGTTGTTTGTTGATTTCGACACCTTGTGGTGTCAGTATAAACTTGTAGCTTGGGCTAATCATGATTGAGCGTCTTATGCAAAACACAGGTGATACTTGTTCGATCACCGCTATATTTGAATTGTTTCATTCACTACGACACCTTGTGGCGTCGGTAGAACTTGCAGCTTAGGCTGATCATGATCGAGCGTTTCATGCAAACTAGTACATTTGAGCTTGTTGAAATCTAAATTCATTTATTGGATGCAATCATTTCTAGAATTCATTTGTATCTTGTGATACTTCCTTGAATTCACATCATTCGAATAAGTCTTGATTCGATTTCATGATCGTTCACTTTGGTACTATTCGTATTTTCTACGCATAATGTGACTCTAAGGAGTTAACGTAGTCTAAATTTCGAGGACTAAATTTTATTAACAGGGGGGAGAATGTGACAACCGGTAATTTACGGCTCCTAATTTCGTGATTAACAAGATAATAAATAATGTTCAAGACGCAAATTAACCTAATTAGGCATTTGGAGTGCCAAGGAACGTCTATAAGACTTTACAGTACGCGAACGGTGGTTTACAGAGAAATCTGCTAAATATTACGCAACAACGAACTGAAAACCGTACGAAATACTGACGATACCAACAAATATGGATGTTACACGAATATTTTTATGCATGTAGAGTTTGGATTGCGATATCTAGTCTCGTATGAATTACGGGCCACATACGTATGAGATGGGCTTGTGGGCCCTGGCCCAAGCCCAAAACCCACAAGACTAAAAAAGATCAAAACTATACTTAGATTGCAACCAAATCACATGTAGTATTATTAGAAAACATCTTTAAATATTTTATGTTACTTTTGGAGTACATGCCATTCCCAATACGATTAGACAACTCATCATTTTCATATGTTGGGTATTGACTTGGGTTAGATACTTATGACCTGAATGTAACTTGAACACACAATAGACATAAAAGTCATTGTGGTCTATAAATAAAGACCCATACTACACACAGACAAAAAATACTCCTCTCCTCTCCATCTCTTGTATGCCTGGTCTTTTTTTATTATCCTCACTCTCTCTCGATATTACATACACAACCAAACACAGAGATTGCAGTATTTTCATTCAAGTTCAAACAAAAACACAAACACACATCTCGAATCCCTCTCTCCCTCTCCACATCGAACCGCCGGCCACCACTGTGGTGGCGGCGCTTGGTGACTGCCGGCGTCAATGACCGACCGGCCACACCCCCTTCGACTCGCCTGCATCTCCTACATACACCACCATCAACCGCAAACCCCCTTTTCCTCGATAACAGAGCAGACCACCACCACCATCATCGGGTTGTGGTGAGCGGTGGTGCGGCAATCGAGCAGAGAGAAAGAGGAGAGAGAAACTCGGGAAGAGAGAGAGAGAGAGAGGAAACCGGTAGTGGTGATGATGAGCGGCGGTTGCGTCTCGGACCGGTGGTCCTTTACTCGGACCGGTGGTCCTTGACTTTTCCCGGCGGTCTGTGCTTCGGACCGGTGAGTTTCACCGGTGATGTGAAGATGATGGTGGTTATTCACGACTTCGGTTCTAATTTCAGCTTCGGGTGTCTCGGTGCGATTCAGTCAACAAGTCAGCGGGTTCGAGTTGTGGGTCTCGGCTCAGATCGGGTTCGGTTCAGGCGGATTAGTCAACTTCGGAAATGGTTCGGGTTGACTCGGTCAACTCAGGGAGTTGACTCGGTCAACTCAGCAGGTCAAGCAAGTCAACAGGTCAACGACTCGGTCAACCGTAGTCAACGTCAGTTGCGGTTCAGGTCCCGGTTCCAGCTTCGACTCAGTCAACTCGGTCAACTGAGTCAGCGCAACGAATCAACTCAGCGAGTCAACTCAGTTGACTCGGTCAACTCAGCGAGTCGACTCGGTCAACATCCCGACGCGAAGACTTGGTAAAAATTAACGTCACGTTTATTTTGTTATTTTTATAATATTATTACTCACGTGACAAACGAGCTCGAACCGATTTAAAATAACGTTTAGTTTATACTTTGTCGTCTCATAAAATTATATATATATTGAGTATATGATTGGATTGTTGTTGAAAATTGTTGAATTTTGATATAACAACGACAACTGGTGTTGTCGGGGGCGTCCAAAAACAGAGGAAACTCTGCCCGTTTTTCGAGAGAATCCGTAAAAACAAAACGCGTTTTATTATATAACAACGATTCGCATTTTAATATCAAAATATAGCGATCAACTACAAACGCTTTTTACAAAAGTAAAAACAAGAGTATAACTTTCGACAACGACTTACAACTTACGAGAACAACGATACGGAAATTATTTCGACAACAAAAAATAAATATAGTTATTATTATATTTTCCAATACAAGTCGACGATTCTTTTACAAAATAAATATAACTGTTATATTTATTTTATACGCCTAGACGGCACATACGTATATTTTTGGCAAATATACACAAGACGCAATATATATAATACGAGTTTATTATATATTTCTTTCATACGAATATTCCTTTATATCAACATACGACTTCTTAAAACGAGCTAACACGTATAACTTCTTCGCTTCTTTTAAGTTGACAATTTACCGTCAAATCGTTCGATTAACGATTCGGTAGAGCTCGATTACACGTAGTTAGTTACTGCGTTACATAGAATTACATATTTCTAAACCATTTTTACAAGCAAGTTTAAATGACACAATTGGTTTACGAAAAGCTTATGTTTTATACCGGTTTTTCAAACAAGCGTATTTTTCGAAATATGCATACACACGAGATTCTAGTTTTATAAACTACGGGAAAATACAAATACAAGAATTTACAAAATACAAATGTTAAAATGTATACAAATGGTATGATAAAAATACAAGAAGCACACTTGGTGAGGACGAGAACCAAGTGTGACGAGATATAAGAATACGAGAAACGCACTTGGTGAGGACGAGAACCAAGTATGAGGCGTTATGAGAAATGATGCGAGAAATCGTGTCACGAATAGGGTACAGAAGCACCATTAATCAACAATATACCTAGACCGCAGAACAAAAGGTTAGATCTAACGGGTGCCGGGCAGCCACACTCTCGGTGAGGGCGAGAATCGAGTAGTGCTTTTGTGTCTCAGAATATACCAATTAAATGCCTAAGGTTTGGTGACTTCCTATGTCGTGTCACATGTTAATGGCTTTGCAACCCATTAACAATCCTGATACTTACAGGAATACTTTATTTACATAAAAATCATACCATACAAAAACTTGATTTATAACTTGAAGTACGTGGGGTACTCAAGAAAAACTTGATTTATAACTTGAAGTACGTGGGGTACTCAAGAAAAACTTGAATTATAACTTGAAGTACGTGGGGTACTCAAGAAAACGGGAATTATACTTGAGTACGTGGGGTACTCAAGAAAAACCTGAATTATATATAAGTACGTGGTGTACACATGAATACTTGATTTATATATGAAAACTTGATTTATACAAGATACATACCATGTTTTCATACAAAGTTTCTGTATAACATGACAAGAAAATGACTTTAATTCGTTTTCTCAACAATACTTCAAAAACCGGTTATTCAAAAAGATTTATTTCAAATCTTTTACAAACAAACTATGAACTCGCTCAACTTTATGTTGACTTTTTCGCATGTTTCTTTCTCAGGTTGCATTTATAAGACAAGGCACGGTTGGAATAGGAGAACCATGAAGAGTCGAGTACTTAGTGGCGTTCATTTTCTTAAAGACTTAGCTTATTTGCTTCCGCTGTGCAATGAAGATACCAATCCAGTCACGCCAATGCTCTGATATTTCGGGGTGTGACATTAACAGTTATTCGAGCTCTTCTAAGACCATAGTTTGCATGTATGTTCAACATTACATGTCCTACTTATGATTTCACTAACATAGTCATCCATCAACAGAATTAACTTAGTTCACTGTGCTTATTTACCCTCTTGACGAAACCCCTGTTTCATCGGGATCCCCTTTGGTGAAACCCTCAGGTTTCGTCGTGATTATCCATTGACGAAACTCCCAAGTTTCGTTGACAAAAGATGGCGAAACTCCCAAGTGTTTCGTCGAGAATGCTAATGACGAAACCTCCAGTGTTTCATCGTCAACATAAGTGACTAAACTCCCAGACCTTTCATCGAGGTGTTAACAGTTTCAAGCATTTGCCTAACTACTCCTCTAAATCCCGTAAACATTTCCTAATTTCCCCAAGGTGGATCAAACAAGCAACCCTAAACATGAACCCTAGATTAACAGAGCATCATTATGCACATATCCATACCACCTATCCATTAACTATACATAAACAACTGAAAACCCTAACTATTGACAATTTCATCATTTAACCATCTCGTAACAGATTATCAAATCCACCATTTACAAATATCACTTGAATCAAACGATTAAATCTCGACATACATAATCATCACAACAATCTAACCATTTATAATCCCCTAGATCATCAATCATCATCATAAGCCATGAAATCATATCTAGCAATCATTGCACAGTAACAAATCAAAGCATCCTACCAAGGTATCATGCAACCTAATGTGATAGAAAGTTGAATCAGACAATTGGTATCTATACACTAGCCGGTTACGAGATGAACTAGCAAGGATTCGAGAGGGTTGGTGATTGCCGTCACGTGCAAGAGAGAGAAGAAAGCCTAGGGTTTGCAAATCGATCAACTATGTGACATCGTGCAACCCTACTTTGTTATATATGTGCGTGCAAGTGTTGGGCCCTTACTGGGCCTCAGAGAAACCTGGGCCGGCGAAACTCCATGTTTCGTCGTGAGGGTCATGACGAAACTCCTAAGTTTCGTTGACTGAGGTGTGGTGAAACTCTAGATGTTTCTTCGAGATGGTTTGTGGCGAAACACCCAAGTTTCGTCGAGGTAGTTCCTAACTTTAAAACAGTTCACAAGTTTATGTAACTAAACACCTTAATCACATTAATTAAATAATAACACCACATATCAAACAAACATCTCAAACATATAACTAACGTGCACAATTACAA
Source organism: Helianthus tuberosus (assembly GCA_030545235.1). NCBI lineage: Eukaryota > Viridiplantae > Streptophyta > Magnoliopsida > Asterales > Asteraceae > Helianthus > Helianthus tuberosus. The sequence goes on from CM060408.1 coordinate 78,519,070, forward strand.
GGCTAACAAGTTATGCAAACACAATTGTGAAACAAATAGTGTGTCGAGGAAAGACCTTGAAAACTTGAGTTGTCACACTTCAGCAGCGGAATGGTCTTTGTCTGTTTAGTTGGAGGCCACGAGAACATACAATTCATCGTAGTCAAGCCCTTCAATCTATTTAAAGCCCTGCAACGCCAGTCTCGCCTTGTTTCTTACAAGCACTCCACTATCATCTCTTTTGTTTCGATAAACCTATCTAGTTCCGAGTGATTTCTTTTCGGCAGGCAACCTAACCAACTTCCACATTTGCAGTTTTTCAAACTGGTTCAGTTCATCATGCATGGCATCTACCCAACTAGGTTCTTGAAGAGCCATAGAGGTAGTTTTAGGCTCTACTTGAGAAATGAAACACGAGTACATGCATATGTTGATGTCTCCTGTCTGACTTCTGGTCAAAACCCTTGTTGGTGCATATGTCTGTCGACTTCGTCTTGTATTGAGTCTTGTAATAGAATTGATAGAACAAGACACGTAGTTCGAGAAAAACAGGAAACAGATCAAAACCAGCCAATTCACATGAAGTGGCCAGTTCGTGCGAACTGGACCAGTTCGTGCGAACTGGACCAGTTCGTACGAACTGGACATGACTGCTTGGTGCGAACTGATCTCTCCTATAAATAGGTGTCTTGTGATTTCATTTGAAATTTCTGATTCCGGTAGCGAAGCTCTGCCGAAGTGTCGCCAAGCCTGTAAATCGTCGTGATATCAATCTAATCGACATTTAATCTACTTCTAAGTGCAAATCAAGCTGATACAACATCAATACGTCTGTTTCCGCCTTTCGTATTGATCGAGAACTCTCCTGAACGTCTCGTTTGATCGATTCAACGATCCTACAAGTGGTATCAGAGCACATGAGGAAGAGTTCTTACCATTTCAGCTTGTTTTTACCAAAAAATCTGATTTCTTCTTATTTCTACTCATTTTCTACACATTTTCTCAAAATTAACTGAGTTTTTACGGTTAAAATGATCTGATTTTCACATATAACACGTAAAACATTGTTTTAATCAATCCGTGAACAAATCATAACAAAATTCAGCCTAAAACCTGATCAATTTGACAAAATACCTTCCGATTGTTCGACATGTCCCCAGTTCGCATGATCTGAGACACCAGTTCGCACGGACTGATTATTCAAGTTCGCACTAAGAAGGTCCACTTCGCACGGTTTGAACTAAGGTCGCTGCAATAAGGTCCAGGTCGCACGGTTTGGTTAATTTGCGAGTAGTTCAGTTCGCACGAGTTAACCAAGTAGTTTGAACTAGTTCTCAGTTCGCACGGTTTGGGTCAGGTCATTTGAAAGTGTTCAGTACGCTTGAAAGTTTACCAGTTCGCACGAGGAAGGTCGTTTGAGGTATAACCAGGTCATACCAAAGCCAGTTCGTACCAAGTCAGGTCGTATCAACTTCCTGGTCGTGTGGTTCGAGTAATCTCCAGTTCGTTTGAATATCTTCAGTTCGTTTGAAATCTTTCCAGTTTGTTTGAAAAGACTGTTATTGTGAACCTTCGATACCGAAACATGGACAACGAATTTTATAACGCATTTGCTACTGCTCCGGGTACTCCTGTTATCGTTGCTCAGAGTGTGACTATGGAAAATGAAACGGGAACATTACAAAAACCTCCAAAGTTGATGAGCATTGAAGAATATTATAGTTGGAAAGAACGGTGCGAAAATTGGGTTCAAGCAAACCATTTAAGGTCTTGGGAGTGTATTGAAACTAAGTATGTTAGACCTCGTTCTGATGTGGGAGTTATAAAGATTATTTCTGAATTGTCAGACAAAGAGAGAGACATGTACAAGGCAGAAAAAATGATGATCAGTTTACTTCAACAAGCTGTGAAAGAAGACATTTTCATATTACTTCCACATGATGGTACTTCACGTTCGATTTGGGAAGCACTTCGCATAAAGTTTGAAGGAAGTACGGAGATGATCAAGAATAAGAAATCATTATTAAAGAAAGAATTTGATTTGTTTTCGAGTTTGCCGGGTGAAACTACAAAGAAACGTATTGAGAGATATTGTCATTTAGTGCGTTCAATGACCCGTTTGGATATCAACAAAGATCGAGAGGAATGGGTTGAAAAATTAGCCGATGCTTTATCTCAAAATGAGTGGGGTACATATCTTATGATTTTGAAGAATACCGGAGAGTATGATAGATTGTCAATTGCTCAATTCATTGAAAAACTTGAAGGACAAGATCTTGAACAACAAAAGATTGCTAGAATGAACAATTCAAGTGGTCAACAAGATATCAAGATGTATTTCAAAGGTAATGTTCAAAATGTTGAAGCTAGTCCAAAGATCCAAACCGCTTTCAGCGTAGAAAATTCATCCGGATCACTCAATCAAAGCTCAATCAACAACAGTGGATTTTCTTCATATTCGAGTGTTAACCCTAATGTTTCAACTTCAAATTTTCAGTCTCAAAGCTCAAATAATGGTAATGGTCATGTGCTACAATGCAACATCGCGTTGCATCTTCAGAACGGTCAGAATTTCTCTGAAGAAGTCGCTAAAGGTCATATGGCATTACTAGTTACCGTGTTAGAATCATATGAGAGTTTGGTTGCGGGAAGAATCGGAAATCCTATGTTAACAAAAGAGGATTACGATCAGATTGATGCTGAGGAAATGGAGTTAATGGATATTAAGTGGTGTTTAGCGAGCGTGTTGAGAAGAGCTGAGAAATTTAAGCATATTACCAGAAGAGATGACTTACGTGAAGCTAATGTTTCTACTTTAGGTTTTGATAAGTCTAAAGTTACTTGTTTTCGGTGCAGGGAAAAAGGACATTTCAAGAGGGAATGTACCAACCGCGAAGCAAGTGGAGCTCAAAATCCATTCGGCAACAATGATTATCATCGAAAAGCGATTTATCATCAAATTTCTCAACAGCCGCATCAACAACAATCGTCACAAACTTCACATGCTAGGAAGGATCTGATTGAAGAGCCATCAAAGAAAGCTTATCTAGTTAATCAAGAAGATGAAAGATTGCCAGAAGGATTTAGCTGGGACAAATATATTCCAGCTGAAAGTAATTCAAAGTTTAGAGCATTTATTGCACAGATCATTCAAGAGCCAGAGTTGATGAAAGAATGGATGGATGTGTTTGCAAATGATGAGAAAAGTCAAGATGAAGAGTCTGTTACTTCAGAAGATAGTTCAGAAAAGACACCAGTCTTTGACCAATCATCAATTGATAGCAGTGATGATGAGGAAGAAATTAATCAAATAAATATTGGTAAAACTCATCTATCATCTGAAAGTTTCAAATTTTATTTTGCAGATAAATTGGAGAAGCTAAAGGAGAAACGAGCAGCAAAAGAGAAGAAAAAGGTAAAATGTGAGAAGGTTGTTCAGGTGGAAGAGAAGAATGAACAGAGTGAAGTGGTTAAAGTTGCTGAGAAGATTGTTGAGATTGAAAAGATTGTAGAGGTCACAAAACCGTGTCTGAAATGTTTGGAACCATGCAAACATTGTGAAGAGAAAGATAAGAAGTATAGTGAGCTCAACGAGATGAAAGAAAAATTATTGTTCGATGTTAAGTATGTGAAAGAATCGTATGATGTGTTGAACAGAACAGTCAACCAGTTGGAAAAAGCAAACTCAGAAAGGGAAGATGCTTTGACAATGATGAATGCAGTGATGATGTCTAAGCAAAAGGCCATCAATCACTATATTGATGAGTGTGCAAAGTTGAAGCAGGAATTGGAGACTGAAAAAATCGAGAATGAAAGAATCAGACGATTGCTGCAGAGTTACTCAAGTTCTGATTACTTGATTGATAGAATTTATCCGACAGTTGCAGGTTTTGAAGCCTTTCAAGATAAAAAGTCGGAAGATACGGATACTGGTAAGAAACAAAGTGCAAATTATAAAAAGTGTCCGCCTCCATTTTGGGAAGGGTATTCACCGAGACATCCAAACTCAGAACAAGTAAAAAAGGCAGTCAATATAAAGTTAAAGTCTGAAACAACTGATGAGTTACCAGACAACATTGATGTCACATTCACATCGTCTGACACTGATCATGAGTCTGAGTTAATAAAAAAAGTGGTCGATCAGGTGTTGGATAAGGATGAGGAGTCAGAGTCAAAGTCTGAATTTGAGAGTTCAAGTTCATCAGTCAACAGTTCGAAATCTTCGGTTAAAAGGGTTTACAATAAAGAATTTCTGTTATAAAAAAATAATTTGAATGACGAAACATTCAAAGTAGCATATACTTTGAATGATTCAGACAAATTATATTCTGATGAGGAATTTCCAATTAAAAATGTGAAAATTGAAAATATTAAAACAGTTTTTAAATTGACAGAAATAAAGTTTTCAGAAATAAAAGATAAAATGGGTTTTTCAAAACCTAAATATACTTCTAGAGTTCAACAACGTTTAAATAAAAAGAAAGGGTTCGGTCCAGGTCATCAAAAGAAACCGAATCATAAAATCAATTTCAAAAAGAAGGGATTGGATTTTGATGTCGATAATAATAATAATAATGATAAAAGTTCTAAAACAAATACAATATTTGTTTCAGGGCCAAGTTTTGAAGAAGAGAAAAAGTGCTCATTCTGGAAACAGTCAAACAAAGCGTTTCTTGTAGAAAAACAGAAAGATGAGAAGAATGAAGCTAATCAGAAAAAGGAGACAAGAACTTGTTACCGATGCAAAGTTGTTGGTCACATCGCCTAGAACTGTCCAAAGGCAACCAACACACAACAGGGAGTGTCTTCCAAACTCAAAGAGAAAGTTGTTGATAAAACTGAACCACCAACTGAAAAATTCAAAGTGTTTAAAAATTCTTCATTTGAAGTTGGTGAGAGTTCAAGAAGGTTTTACAAAAGAAGTGTGAATCTTAACAACCAAACGTGGGTTGTTAAGAAATCAGATGTTAAGTCTGGCGATGAATTTGTTTCTTCGGAAGCAAAGGAGCCACTTTCTGGCAATGAATCTGACTCGTCAAAGTCAGAGGAGCAACAAGTTGAGCTAAAAAGAGAAAATTCAGTTCCGCCAATGGATGATGTCAACTTTTGTAACACCTCGTAAAATCACGTCCAATAATGTATTGACACGTGTAATAAACCCTAATAAAGTCAAACGTTGAATTTGAAGGACTAATTTTGCGAAAAATCAAAAACTTTGATTATAGAAGGATTGGAAATGTTAACATTCTTATTATAAGCCTCTGAATAACGTTACACGGTAATCATGTTCACAAATGAGCCACTTGTTGATCAAGAGTAGCCGTTTGCGTAATTTTAATTGAAAGTTTGCGCAATGAAGGGTTAAAAGCGTCAACTTTTGAATCTACGCCTTTTAGGACCATCCTAAAAAGGTTAGAAAAGCCGAATGCTACTTGCTCTAAATCATATTTCCTTGCTCATGAGAAGAGTTCTGCTCACACTTCGAATGTGAAGGACAAACCAAATAAGATGACATATATCAAGGAGCCCTGTTCCTCTAAAGGATGTACTTAAAAGTACTTTGTCTCTTACAAGTCAAGAGACTTAAATGGCGAGAAAGGGAGCCATTGATTTCGTAAAGTTGTTGAATGAAATGGAAACCATTAAGGACATCAGCGATTGTGCTGAGAAAGACATGGCGAGATATGTATCACAGTCATTCAAGGGCGATGCCCTTAATTGGTGAGGACGTTAATAAAGTCTACATGAAAGATACCCTCATACAATATAGGATGGTCTAAGTTTATGGACTCATCAGAAAAACCGGTTGTCTGCGACACGGAATAGAAATGATGGAATAAGAATTTTTGACTTTCACCATAAAAGACCTAGACTGTCTACAGTATAATACAGACTATTATTTATTGTCTGGAATACTGTCCTATTCAGTTCATCCAAAATCCAAGCATAATGCACTATATATTGGTGGTTTAGCATCGGAAATAAGAAGGCATATTAAAAGCTTGCTACTTATAAATCCATTATGGATCTACCTCAGCCACTTACATTTTATGGGTTAAGAAATAAACCGGTCAAAGCTGAGATTGCCCTAAAACTGTCAAAGAGAGTATAGCCAAGTATAGAGAGACTAAGAATAGAGGCGCTATTGAGACAGTTCATATCAAAAATGACACCAGGTACATCCCTTATTATGATGGTATTACTAAGAATCATGTTTGGATTCAGGTGCTATTGAGTCTTTCATAGACCATAAGCTTTGCAAACTTTTAGAATTATCCCATAAGAACTCCAGATATTAAGCATAAGGTAAGACTTGCCAAAGAAAATCATAGAGACATTTCCTTCTATTTTCATCAAATCATCTTCATTCATAAAAATCTAAAGTACTCTTTCTCCAGATCGAGTACGACAATTTATGTTACTTTATTTTGTTATCTCATTGATTTCTATCAACTGCGAATGCTAGACTATGCTTGATAAAAGAGCCATATGAGGATTGGCGTATCCTAGTGTGTTCCATAGATTGCTTACATGCCTGATCAGTATGGAGGTTTAATGCATGGAACCACTGAGATATCCCGATGGTCATATAGTACTAGAATCGGCTAATGGTATTCAAAGAAGATATCCAATCTAGAAATGTCCAAGTAAGTGCAACAAATTAAGGCATCCTTGCATTCGTAAAGTAAATGTGTTATTTATCTGACACGGGTATAGATAGATGAACCGGAGCTTGAGATTTGGAAAATCTCTGTAATCTCCTTGTGTCTTGATTATCTTCTCCAAAGACTACCTTGTTTACCTCCTGAGACAAGTAGAGTTAAGATTAACATCCCGCTTAGGGCTACAGTATCGTGAAATCTCCGTGACGATTAGTACCTCCAACTCGGGAATAATAGAAACCCTAGTTAGATGACTTTTAAGATAAAGGTTCTTAAAGCCTAATTCGTAATTCTAAGAGTTTCAATATTATTAGTTAGGAAAGACGGTTCTCTTGCTTATGCATTGGTTACCGCAACCCTATTTAGGCAACAATTAAGAATCGCCATCAGCTGCCCAGGATCGTCGATTTGTTCGACTAACCGTAAGGATTTGCTATTCCTTAAGATTGGTTTTAGGTATTAGTTGGAATAACCATCTCACCTTAAGTGAGTTTCTCTATAATAGTTATGATAAGTATCAAGGCTGCTCCTTTGGAGACCTTATATAGATGGGATGTTAGACATCTGTTATTGGACAGAAGTTTGCTAAGTCCAATTATCAGGATCTGAAAGTTGCCTTGGAAACAACGAATAAGATCATACAAATTCATAATCATCTGAAAGTTGCTAGTAATTGGCGGAAAAATCAAGGATTGATGAAAGTCGCAACCCTCTTGAATCCTTAATAAGGAATAAGGTTCAATTGAAGGTATCACCCTAAGAAGGTTGTGCTGAATTTTCAATTTATAGGACTAGTTAAGTTCTGATATATAGAATCATTTGAGAAAATCGAATATATCAAGATTGGTAAGCTACAAGCTAAAACTTACCTGAGGAGCTTGATGGAAATCAATATGTTCCACAACTGTGATCTAAAGATATGTATAGACAATAAGTCAAGAAGCATTGTCACATAAGGATATGCAGACTAATGAAAATTTATGGTTTGAAGAGAAACCTGTGTAGATTAAGAATCGATAGGTTAAGAAGCTCCGAAAGAGAGTACGTACCTATTGTATAGGTCAACTGAGATGCCCGTAGAGGCCCAAATATGCTATGGAGGATAAGTCCATGATACGTCGGAAAGTACTTCCACTACTTTAGCAAATCTCGAGGTCGAGATTTCTTTTAAGGGGATGAGGATGTAACACTTCGTAAAATCACGTCCAATAATGTATTGACACGTGTAATAAACCCTAATAAAGTCAAACGTTGAATTTGAGGGACTAATTTTGTGAAAAATAAAAAACTTTGATTATAGAAGGACTGAAAATGTTAACATGCTTATTATAAGCCTCTGAATAACGTTACACGGTAATCATGTTCACAAATGAGCCACTTGTTGATCAAGAGTAGCCGTTTGCGTAATTAATTGAAAGTTTACGCAATGAAGGGTTAAAAGCGTCAACTTTTGAATCTACGCATTTTGGTGACCATTTAAGCAAATGAGAGCATAGTAATATTTAAACACATGCTTGGGAATACCCATTATGGGCCATGGAAGGCTTGGATATCATCAAATGACATTTCGCGCTACTTTGTGCGATTTAAGGGACTATTTACGTCAAACTGCAAAAGTATACCGATTCGTATGGTATCGAACCTTCTGGAATATGATCATAAGTTAAGCATGCCCTAAATATCCTTTACATAGCTTAGAAATAGGCTTAGATGTGTTTGGTGTGCAAAAATAAACTTATTTGATCAACAGGGACTAAAAGCGTCAAAAAGTGCATAAGTTTGCATTTTCGCGCATATCTTACGTTCTGAATATATATCCGTACATCCAAAAATTTATACAATCATTAAAATATTTTATTTTAGTGATTGGCATGATAAAATTCCATTCGTCTCTTAATTTGGATGGTTTTTGCGTTAGTTACGACTTCCGTCGTAATTAACCGAACAACGCAATCGTACGACCAAACGAGCCGACAACCGAGATGTTTTTGAGCATATTTTAAGTTCCCTATGCTTTAACTTTATTTTAGAGCCTTGAAATGGGGTTAACGGGGAATAAAAGTGCCAAAAATCAAGATTTACAAGTGCAGGGACCATTTTTGAAATTTCTGGCAGATACATTGAACTTGGTCCATTTTTGAGGTTTTGATGGTTTTAACCCATGGTTTTGCACCCTATGGGCTGGTATTTGATGGTTTTACATGTTCCCATGGTATTCTAAAACCTTGGGCCCAAGTGTAAGGTCATGATTCAAGCACGGTTTACGAGGAACAATCCTAACGGTTTACCGAAATCTATATAAACCCAACACCTTCATTCTCATTCCTCACAATCTGATTCAAATAGCTCTAAGTTGGGGTTTAACACTTCATACCTGATCAATTTGAATCAAGATCTTCCTAGCTTGGACCCTTTGTAAGCTTCTTTCGTTCTTTTATGCGTTTTTAAGCGCGAAAGTCAAACAGTGTTTGACTTTCTTCTTTGACCAGTCAATGGTCAACACGAAGTTCATTTGAACTTCATAACGTGAACATAATCACGATTGTTATAGTCTCTTGTGACTATACCTACTGATTACCACGTTATTTAGGCTTAGTGACGAGTCATAGTTTCGGTCAAAATGCGCGTTTATGCGTATTTCGCAACCAAACTATTTTTGGGTATCAAGACCCTTTGTCTTGATATCAAACTTGTTTTCTAACTTCGTTAAACATGTTTTAACATGTTTAAATTGTCACTTTAAGTTTAGTGCTTATGTAGGGTCGTAAGATAAGCGGTCTAAACAACCGCTTAGACTTTCGAACTAGACCCGTTTGGTCGATCATTAGGATCCGACCAAACACAATAGGTGACCATAGTTGTATAGGGAATAACCTTCCGAGGTTATACCTTATGGTCACTTCGTTTAGTTAGTTGTATGATAGGTAGTTTATATGCCTTAGGTAAATAACCAAAATACCCCTACGGGGCTTAATTTGAGTTTAAATTCGTTTTGGGCATATTGGAATGTATCCTACTGATATCATAACATATTTAAGGCATATTAACTTAGGAAACCTGTTCATGACTCATTTGGTTACCCGTTATGCATTTATCGCATTCGGTACGGGTTATGTAACTAGTTTGCATAAATTAACCGAAACGGGTCAAACCTTATCATTTTTACTTCAAAATCCAAAATGTGTTTAGTTTACCCATATTATACAAGTCTTCAAACTTGTCGGGTCTAAACCACACTCTAATCCGGTCTTCGCTTAATCTTGCGTTTGAACCGTATACCTTTCTTTAAAACTAACCGGTCTAAGTTTAACTTAAGTAAGACCTGTTAGGAATCTAATAGGTTAATTAAAACTTTCGTTCCAGATTTAGGAGACCAGTAAAAGATACTTGCACTTGCTGATTTGTACGGCTGGGATAAATTTATATAATTTGCTCAGGTAAATACTTTTAACTTATTTTCCCTTATACGGGCTTGGGGTATGGTATATAAAATATCGCTTGGTCGGGCATTGAATTTTTAATCATATAAAGGTTAATTTATTGAGATGACCCGTTTAAACTGTTATGTTTGCTTAAAGCCTTTGGGGGGTTAATGACCATGTCCCGGATATCCTTGGCATCATTCATTGAAATGGCCACGACCTAAGCACGGGGTGTAGGCATACACCTGCCAGTGCATATATATATAAAAAGAGGTATAACCGCCGGTTCGAGAATAACTCGCCGTGGGATTATATCATGTGGTGTGTCTATTAATCTTTAACCCGGTATTCAGCCCGGGCTACTGAACGTATAACGAACACGTAATTCTTTTACAAGTTTATATATAAATAATTATCCCAAGTTATAAAAGATGTTTTGTGCCTTGTGCATTCAAACCAATTTTCTTAAACATTTTCAAAATGAGTCGGTTAATTGTATTTACCAGTGAAATCTGACGTATTTTCACAAAAAGGTTAAGTGCAGGTACTAATCGTAATGGGCTAGCTACTCCTAGCATCAATAAAGAGTCTTGCAAGCTTAGATGTTTAAGAATATGTTGAACAATGATCCTTTTATCTTTGATCCGCCTGTGGATCCCTTTACAACCGTTTTGTAATAATTGATGTTACTTTTATTTGGTCTGTAATGTTTTTATCTTTCGACTTCCGCTGTGTATTAAACTATGATAAATTGTCTATGATGATATCAACTATGTCACGATACCCACCGGGCCCACCGGTAATACGTGAAAATATCGGGGTGTGACAGGTTGGTATCAGAGCCAAGTTTGAGTGAATTAAACACTAGCCCTTAGTGTTTAATCTCAAATGACACAGTAGCACATTCCTTAGATCTTCTGAGTCTAGACTAAACATAGGAATGCTCTCATCCCTATTAAGTAAACATTGCTTTTGATTTTATGTATTTTGAATATATCGCCAGGCAAGGAAGCTGTCGATGGAAATTCTCCACATCCGAAACTTAGAAAGGCCAAGCTTCGTACCACGGCTAGGATAAGCGTACAATCAGTTGGAGGAAAGACCTTTATGAATCTATTCCCAAAAACCAAACTTGTTTAAACCCTTATCTAGACTACGGAGTCCATACCAGAAGGTCCTGAGGCTCCCATATTGAAGATGATACATGTGGGTGTCATTAAACCCTATTTCTTACCTCCGAGTTTTCAAATTTCAAACTTAGACTATACTAGTCAAAACCTAATCTGTAATCCATGGCATTCCTTTAATCATTGAATCCTTAGATTCTACTTCTGCAATGGGTCCTGATTTGAAATATTATTTATTCACTAAAATCTTCAGAGTCCCTACTGCGTACGACAAATAAAGATGAAGAAACAATCAGAATAAGGGAAAGAAGACATTAGAAGACCCTCCTTCCATCATACTTCTTTTCATTTAAGTCCCTGTTTGGGCATTTAATTATTGTAGTCCTTCATGGACATATTAATTCATCAAAGTCCTTATAGACTTACCTCTTTTGATAAGACCCCATAAATATATACGTCTACCTATTGAAAATCCCTTTGAGGATATTATCTTTTAGTAATAGTCCATTCGAGGACATTATACTTCAAATAGTCTTTTCATGGACATTATACCCTATTATATTCCATACGTGGACACGAGATTTAATTATAGTCCCTTAGTGGACATGATATTTCATCACAACCTTTGTAGACCTGATATTTTATTATAGTCCTTTCATGGGCAAACTATTTTAATATAGTCCCTATACGGACATATGATATTTCTATAGTCCCTAGCCGGACTTATAATTTCCTTTTAAGTCCTCTATGGACAAGTATGATATTAAAAGTCCTGTTTGAGGCACTATGGTAAAATTTCCTAATGATTTATTGGGAGTTTTGAAAAAAAAAATAAAAAAAAATAAAAAAAATTTATATAGGTACTCATATCGTCCTTTATCAATCATTAGTATGAATTTTATTCGAACTTTATCGATCAGCTAAAAAAATTTCAAAAGATCTTCTTAATGGTTTACCCCTGCCAAGTGGCAAGTCCACATTAATTGGCCAAAACTTTCGGTAGTTAAGGATAATTATTCCTTCTACTATGATAGTTAAAGGAGTTACCCCTCCTATCCAAAGGTGGCGAACTATGTTCAAGCCTCCAAGCCTATATGATCAATGCGATCATGGTAATGTTGTGTGACCATTAAGACAAATTAATCCTTGTTGACATCTAAGAACATGTTAACATTCCTGGCAGTGTGACTTGAGAAACCACGCCAGCCGTCAAGGTATTTTGGACTATGTCCAAGCCTTAAAGCCTATAGGATCGAATTTGATCTTGGCAAGTATCATCAATGTGATGATCAAAATGTAAACATCCATTAGTGATGAAGTGCCTATGGGCTAAATTTGTTGTCTGATAAAGACAACGACATTAGTGGTCTATGACTCCTGTCTAAGAATATTGGATTACGTCCAAGCATAATAGTCTATATGATCATTACGATCATGACTAATATCGTATAAATACGATGATCACATTATTTGACATCCTTTAGAGATGTTTTCGCCTACGGGCCATATTATATTGTCCATTGTGACAAGGACAGTGGTGATCTCCTATGAATCCCTGTCCAAGGTAGTGAGCTATGCTCAAACCACATAGTCTATATGATCAATGCGATCAAGACTAATATTATCAAAAAGATGATCATGTGTAAATATCCTTAATAATATTTCGCCTACGGGCTATGTATAATATATTGTCCATTAGTGACATTGACATTGTGATCCTTCTGATCCCATGTCCAAGGTAGTGAGTTATGCTCAACCTAATAGTCGATGTATGATCAGTGCGATCATGACTAATATCAACTGATACGGTGATCATATTATTTTATAGGATATTTGAAGTTCAAGCTTAGGCCTTCCTATCTTCATAGTAAGATTTTAAGAAATACTTACGACCCGATGGTTATAATTTATGCATAAATTTTCGGTGCTTAGATAACAAAACTAAAGTAATACAATAAGCACATGGTGGATACGCCGCTGGTACTTCCTATATATAAGTGTGTTCATTGTATTACCCTTGGTGGCGTTATCCTGAGTCACCATTAGAGATTATGCCTCCTACGGGCTATATACTATGTTGTCCATTAGAGACACTGACATGTGTGACCGTTATGGTCCATCGTCAAGGTGATGGGCAATGCCCAAGACTTATAGTCTATAAGATCGATGAGATCATGACTAAATATACTAAATTGTAATAATTATATATATACACATATGTGTATATATATAAACATCCATTAGTAATGTCCCATGACTTGCCTATGTGCCAAAATGAATCGTCATTCAAGGACGATGACAGTTGTAGTCTATGACTCCCTGTCTAAAGGTGAAGAACTACGTTCGAACCTTAAAGTCCCTAATCTAATAAGATCGCGACTTATAAATTAATGTCCTCCGTGACAGGCTTTTGTTGCCATATCTTATAATGTCCTTTGCGACAAGGCCTTCGTGCCATATGATTTTTTATATCATTCAAGACGAACTCATGTTACATATTGTAAAAGCCATTATGGCAAGCCTTCGAGCTATCTAAAATCATCAATATGACAAAGACAGTTGTGACATTGTGATCTCCTGTCAAAAGGGTAATGGACTTGGTCCAAACCTTAATTGCCATTGATGGATCTTTTGCGACCTAGGCTAAGTAAATTGATATACATTCAAATGACATTCATTAGGAATGTTCATACCCCATTAGCCGGTAAGGTTTAAGGATACCATGGCTAATGTATGTTGGTCGTCAGGACGATGACTCGCTATAGAAATGAAATTAAGCAATTGTTTAATTTTGGTGTTTAGTGCCAAGCTTCAAGTATGGCAAACTTGAATGAGACACATAACAGTCGCAATACCGATGGTGCGACAAATGTTAATTATGCAACAAAGGTGAATCTCAAGGTTAATGGAGTTAATCTCCAAACTGTGATTGATGCAGCTGTTAGAAAGGCTATGAGAAAGGATCTAAAAAGGTTCGAAAAGCCGAATGCTACTTGCTCTAAATCATATTTCCCTACTCATGAGAAGAGTTCTGCTCACACTTCGAATGCGAAGGACAAACCAAATAAGATGACATATAGTAAGGAGCCCCGTTCCTCTAAAGGATGTACTTAAAAGTACTTTGTCTCTTGCAAGTCAAGAGACTTAAATGGCGAGAAAGGGAGCCATTGATTTTGTAAAGTTGTTGAATGAAATGGAAACCATTATGGACATCAGCGATTGTGCTGAGAAAGACATGGTGAGATATGTATCACAGTCATTCAAGGGCGATGCCCTTAATTGGTGAGGACGTTAATAAAGTCCACAGGAAAGATACCCTCATATAATATAGGATGGTCCAACTTTATGGACTCATCAGAAAAACCGGTTGTCTGCGACACGGAATAGAAATGATGGAATAAGAATTTTTGACTTTCACCATGAAGGACCTAGACTGTCGACAGTATAATACAGACTATAATTTATTGTCTGGAATACTGTCCTATTCGGTTCATCCAAAATCCAAGCATAATGCACTATATATTGGTGGTTTAGCATCGGAAATAAGAAGGGATATTAAAAGCTTGCTACTTATAAATCCATTATGGATCTACCTCAGCCACTTACATTTTATGGGTTAAGAAATAAACCGGTCAAAGCTGAGATTGCCCTAAAACTGTCAAAGAGAGTATAGCCAAGTATAGAGAGACTAAGAATAGAGGCGCTATTGAGACAGTTCTTATCAAAAATGACACCAGGTACATCCCTTATTATGATGGTATTACTAAGAATCATGTTTGGATTCAGGTGCTATTGAGTCTTTCATAGACCATAAGCTTTGCAAACTTTTAGAATTATCCCATAAGAACTCCAGATATTAAGCATAAGGTAAGACTTGCCAAAGAAAATCATAGAGACCTTTCCTTCTATTTTCATCAAATAATCTTCATTCATAAAAATCTAAAGTACTCTTTCTCCAGATCGAGTACGACAATTTATGTTACTTTATTTTGTTATCTCATTGATTTCTATCAACTGTGAATGCTAGACTATGCTTGATAAAAGAGCCATATGAGGATTGGCGTATCCTAGTGTGTTCCATAGATTGCTTCCATGCCTAATCAGTATGGAGGTTTAATGCATGGAACCACTGAGATATCCTGATGGTCATATAGTACTAGAATCGGCTAATGGTATTCAAAGAAGATATCCAATCTAGAAATGTTCAAGTAAGTGTAGCAAATTAAGGCATCCTTGCATTCGTAAAGTAAATGTGTCATTTATCTGACACGGGTATAGATAGATGAACCGGAGCTTGAGATTTGGAAAATCTCTGTAATCTCCTTGTGTCTTGATTATCTTCTCCAAAGACTACCCTGTTTACCTCCTGAGACAAGTAGAGTTAAGATTAACATCCTGCTTAGGGCTACAGTATCGTGAAATCTCCGTGACGATTAGTACCTCCAACTCGGGAATAATAGAAACCCTAGTTAGATGAATTTTAAGATAAAGGTTCTTAAAGCCTAATTCGTAATTCTAAGAGTTTCAATATTATTAGTTAGGAAAGACGGTTCTCTTGCTTATGCATTGGTTACCGCAACCCTATTTAGGCAACAATTAAGAATCGCCATCAGCTGCCCAGGATCGTCGATTTGTTCGACTAACCGTAAGGATTGGCTATTCCTTAAGATTGGTTTTAGGGAGTAGTTGGAATAACCATCTCACCTTAAGTGAGTTTCTCTATAATAGTTGTGATAAGTATCAAGGCTGCTCCTTTGGAGACCTTATATAGATGGGATGTTAGACATCTGTTATTGGACAGAAGTTTGGTAAGTCCAATTATCAGGATCTGAAAGTTGCCTTGAAAACAACGAATAAGATCATACAAATTCATAATCATCTGAAAGTTGCCACTAATCGGCGGAAAAATCAAGGATTGATGAATGTCGCAACCCTCTTGAATCCTTAATAGGGAATAAGGTTCAATTGAAGGTATCACCCTAAGAAGGGTGTGCTGAATTTTCAATTTATAGGGCTAGTTAAGTTCTGATATATAGAATCATTTGAGGAAATCGAATATATCAAGATTGGTAAGCTACAAGCTAAAACTTACCTGAGGAGCTTGAAGGAAATCAATATGTTCCACAACTGTGATCTAAAGATATGTATAGACAATAAGTCAAGAAGCATTGTCACATAAGGATATGTAGACTAATGAAAATTTATGGTTTGATGAGAAACCTGTGTACATTAAGAATCGACAGGTTAAGAAGTTCCGAAAGAGAGTACGTACCTATTGTATAGGTCAACTGAGATGCCCGTAGAGGCCCAAATATGCTATGGAGGATAAGTCCATGATACGTCGGAAAGTAATTCCACTACTTTAGCAAATCTTGAGATCGAGATTTCTTTTAAGGGGGTGAGGATGTAACACCTCGTAAAATCACGTCCAATAATGTATTGACACGTGTAATAAACCCTAATAAAGTCAAACGTTGAATTTGAGGGACTAATTTTGTGAAAAATAAAAAACTTTGATTATAGAAGGATTGGAAATGTTAACATGCTTATTATAAGCCTCTGAATAACGTTACACGGTAATCATGTTCACAAATGAGCCACTTGTTGATCAAGAGTAGCCGTTTGCGTAATTAATTGAAAGTTTACGCAATGAAGGGTTAAAAGCGTCAACTTTTGAATCTACGCCTTTTTGTGACCATTTAAGCAAATGAGAGTATAGTAATATTTAAACACATGCTTGGTAATACCCATTATGGGCCATGGAAGGCTTGGATATCATCAAATGACATTTCGCGCTACTTTGTGCGATTTAAGGGACTATTTACGTCAAACTGCAAAAGTATACCGATTCGTATGGTATCGAACCTTTCGGAATATGATCATAAGTTAAACATGCCCTAAATATCCTTTACATAGCTTAGAAATTGGCTTAGATGTGTTTGGTGCGCAAAAATAAACTATTTGATCAACAGGGACTAAAAGCGTCAAAAAGTGCATAAGTTTGCATTTTCGCGCATATCTTACGTTCTGAATATATATCTGGACATCCAAAAATTTATATAATCATTAAAATATTTTATTTTAGTGATTGGCATGATAAAACGAGTCGACATCCGAGATGTTTTTGAGCATATTTTAAGTTCCCTATGCTTTAACTTTATTTTAGAACCTTGAAATGGGGTTAACGGGGCTTAAAAGTGCCAAAAATCATGTTTTACAAGTGCAGGGACCATTTTTGAAATTTCTAGCTGATACATTGAACTTGGTCCATTTTTGAGGTTTTGATGGTTTTAACCCATGGTTTTGCACCCTATGGGCTGATATTTGATGGTTTTACATGTTCCCATGGTATTCTAAAACCTTGGGCCCAAGTGTAAGGTCATGATTCAAGCACGGTTTACGAGGAACGATCCTAACGGTTTACCGAAATCTATATAAACCCAACACCTTCATTCTCATTCCTCACAATCTGATTCAAATAGCTCTAAATTGGGGTTTAACACTTCATACCTGAGCAATTTGAATCAAGATCTTCCTAGCTTGGACCCTTTGTAAGCTTCTTTCGTTCTTTTATGCGTTTTTAAGCGGGAAAGTCAAACAGTGTTTGACTTTCTGCTTTGACCAGTCAATGGTCAACACGAAGTTCATTTGAACTTCATAACGTGAGCATAATCATGATGGTTATAGTCTCTTGTGACTATACCTACTGATTACCACGTTATTTAGGCTTAGTGACGAGTCATAGTTTCGGTCAAAATGCACGTTTATGCGTATTTCGCAACCAAACTATTTTTGGGTATCAAGACCCTTTGTCTTGATATCAAACTTGTTTTCTAACTTCGTTAAACATGTTTTAACATGTTTAAATCGTCACTTTAAGTTTAGTGCTTATGTAGGGTCGTAAGATAAGCGGTCTAAACAACCGCTTAGACTTTCAAACTAGACCCGTTTGGTCGATCATTAGGATTCGACCAAACAAAATAGTTGACCATAGTTGTATAGGGAATAACCTTCTGTGGTTATACCTTATGGTCACTTCGTTTAGTTAGTTGTATGATAGGTAGTTTATATGCCTTAGGTAAATGACCAAAATACCCCTACGGGGCTTAATTTGAGTTTAAATTCGTTTTGGGCATATTGGAATGTATCCTACTGATATCACAACATATTTAAGACATATTAACTTAGGAAACCTGTTCATGACTCATTTGGTTACCCGTTATGCATTTATCGCATTCGGTACGGGTTATGTAACTAGTTTGCATAAATTAACCGAAACGGGTCAAACCTTATCATTTTTACTTCAAAATCCAGAATGTGTTTAGTTTACCCATATTATACAAGTCTTCAAACTTGTCGGGTCTAAACCACACTCTAATCCGGTATTCGCTTAATCTTGCGTTTGAACCGTATACCTTTCTTTAAAACTAATCGGTCTAAGTTTAACTTAAGTAAGACCCGTTAGGAATCTAATAGGTTAATTAAAACTTTCGTTCCAGATTTAGGAGACCAGTAAAAGATACTTGCACTTGCTGATTTGTACGGCTGGGATAAATTTATATAATTTGCTCAGGTAAATACTTTTAACTTATTTTCCCTTATACGGGCTTGGGGTATGGTATATAAAATACCGCTTGGTCGGGCATTGAATTTTCAATCATATAAAGGTTAATTTATTGAGATGACCCGTTTAAACTGTTATGTTTGCTTAAAGCCTTTGGGGGGTTAATGACCATGTCCCGGATATCCTTGGCATCATTCATTGAAATGGCCACGATGTTGATAATTTCTCGCTATGTGACCAGCGACGCGACATGTGTAACATATTTGACGTTTCACATGAGGCTTCGCTCGAGATCTATCAGCCTTTTTAGGACTAGATGTCGTAGCCCCTGACCCTGCCCCGGGAGGCGGGTGGCGGCGGACATGCAGAGCTGGTGGTATCGGTGTTTATTTAATTTGGCAGCCAAAAACTTTCATCAGGACCGTAGTTAGGAAATGTTTTATCAGAGTTAAACACCAAACTTTTTATAGTAATAATTGGGATAAAACCCAAGTTCATTTAACAATACATTGTAGGGATAAACCCTAATTATTGAAAAAAAAACTCCTTTTTATTTAGGTAACTTTTGTAGCCACTTTTCCAAGCCTTCAGTGCTCTCCAGCTGGCTTCTATTGGCTTTCACATTTGGTTACCTGAAAGCGTTTTAAAAAGATTTTATCAGCAAGAAATACTGGCGAGTGCATCCCAGTTTAATCAAAACAGTTTTACAACTTTACAGTATTGAGGGCATCCGCAATTACATTTGTTTATATCTACTCAATTACTCATTCAGTACTGTCAACACCTGACTTGTGGGTCATATTACTCATTGGCTATCTCATTGTCCAAAGGTAACATCTTTCACATTTTGTATACAAAACCCCAACATACCGGCAACAATTGTAGAATCACAAATACTAAATTACTGTTAAGTGTAATTTAAAACATTTGAGGTTTTGGTAAAATATTTTTGACTCACAAGAATATATTTAAAAAGGTGACAAAAAGAGTATGTACTCACATTGTTTACTTAGGTAAAACTAAACTTCCTGCTGTATCTCCTGGTTATTATCTATTAAAATTAAACAATGCACACGTGTTAGTAAAATAACCCAAATCATATTAACTGTAAGACTCGAGACAGAACTCCAATGACTGAGTCAGGCAGAGCCTTGACATGCATTACTGAGTCCTAGATCAATCGGGTATAACACGAGTCAGAACTCCAACAACTGAGTCAGGCAGAGCCTTGACATGCGTTACGGAGCCCTAGATCGATCGTGTAGGGTAACAAACAGGGTTATAATACTTACAACGAGGCAGAGCTTCGCTTTATAAGGGTATAATACCCGGGTATTATAACTAACAGAAAGTTGAGAGAGAATATTAGAATTTGAACGAGAATCAAATGAGCCTCGACCTCCTATTTATAGGCTTGACGGATGGCGAGTCGTGACCCGTGACAACTTTGGCTTCGGCCTTCGCGGCCCGCGAGAGCATATGTGTCAATTATAGCTTGGTCGATTCAAGGTGTAGGGTTGTTGAGTCACCGGACACGTGGTGCAATGCCTTGTCCGTCAATCCAAGCCAGTCGCGCGCCGCGACAGACCCTAAACATTGGGTCGCGGCCCGCGAGGGCACTAGGTTTGGGATTTTATTTGATTTTTATAAATATAAAGGTATTCTGGGTCCGTTTCTCATATACGGAGTATATTTGAAGACGTTTAGGGTCACGTGAAGGGTTCTAGGAGGGTTGTTATATCCTCCCCACCTTGTTTTAGATCTCGTCCTCGAGGTCCACTGGAATAGGTGTGGATATTTCCTTTGCATTTATGATTCGAGCTCCCAAGTGTATTCTGGTCCTCTCTTGGAATCCCATTTTACTTTGACTAGAACTAATCTCTTGTGTTTAAGATTCTTGATCTTTCTATCTTCGACCTGAATGGGTTTCTCTACAAATTTAAGTTTCTCATTTACCTCTATGTCCTTTAGAGGTATTACTAATGATTCGTCTACCAAGCACTTTTTGAGATTACATACATGAAACACATCATGTATTCCTGCCATTTCCTTTGGCAGTTGTAGATGATAAGCTACAGGTCCTATTCTTCTAATAATCTCAAAAGGTCCAACATACCTGGGGCTTAGCTTTCCTCTTTTAACGAATCTGATTACTCCTTTCCATGGAGAGACTTTTAACAATACCTTATCTCCCACTTGAAATTCTAAAGGTTTTCGTTTGTTATCTGCATAATTCTTTTGACGATCTCGTGCTGCTTTTAGTCTTTCCTTGACTTGAATTATCTTATCTGTTGTTTCTTGCACTACCTCTGGTCCAGATAGTTTCTTTTCTCCAATTTCTGTCCAACAGACTGGAGTTCGGCATTTTCGTCCATAAAGTGCTTCAAATGATGCATCATTAATGCTAGTATGATAGCTGCTATTATAAGAAAATTCTATTAATGGTAGATGATCATCCCAATTTCCTCCGAAATCAATTACACAGGCTCTAAGTATATCTTCCATTGTTTGTATCGTCCTTTCGCTTTGTCTATCCGTTTGTGGATGATAACCTGTGCTTGGATTTAACCTGGTTCCCATTGCTTTTTGGAAAATATAACTTAGCTAACTGTTCCATACTGAAAGTTTCCTTTTCGTTTCTTGGGTAATTTGGTAACAAAGTCCATTGTTATCAATTCCCATTTCTATATTGGCATTTCTAATTGTTGCAATAACCTTGAGGGTTTCTGATGTTCAGCATTAACCTGTGAACAAGTCAGACACTTAGCAACATAGTTTGCTATATCCTTTTTCATTCCTATCCACCAGAAATTCTTTCTTAGATCTTGATACATCTTATCACTTCCGGGATGTATCGTATACTTAGACTTATGAGTTTCTTCTAAAATTCTATGGCGTAGGTTTCCTTGTTTAGGTATCCACATCCTTTTCTTATGGAACTTCCCAATTCCATCTGATCCTTGTTCTAATTCTTTAATCATTCCTTTTAAACCTTCAGCATCGTCCTTGAATGCTGTTTCCTGTACCTCTCTAATTTGCTCATTTATATCTATCTGCAGATTTAATTTAAGAGAGCGTACTCATTTCGGCTTTTCATAATACTTTCAACTTAAAGCATTAGCTACTACATTTGCTTTTCCTGCATGATACTGGATATCACAATCGTAATCACTAAGAATTTCCATCCAGCGTCTCTGTCTCATATTTAATTCTTTTTGCCCAAAAATATACCTTAAACTCTTATGATCTTTGTAGAAAACAAATTTATTTCCATATAAATAGTGTCTCCAAATCTTAAGGACAAAAACTATGGCTCCTAACTCTAGATCATGGGTCGTATAATTCTCTTCATGTTTCCTTAAGTTGTCTAGAGGCATAAGATATAACCTTTTGACGTTGCATCAACACACATCCATATCCTAATTTAGACGCATCACAATAGACTATAAAGTCTTCAGTTCCTTCTGGTAATGCGAGTATGGGTGCGTTGGTTAACCTTTGCTTAAGAATCTTGAAAGCTTCTTCTTGTTTTGGTCCCCATTCAAACTTAACTGATTTGCAGGTCAGTTTGGTTAATGGAATGGCTATCCTAAAGAAATCTTGGATAAACCGTCTATAATATCCTGCCAGTCCAAGAAAACTTCTTACTTCTATTGGCGATTCAGGGACTTTCCAATTAGTAATGGCCTCGATCTTTGTGGGATCCACATGAATTCCTTCATGAATAACCAGATGTCCAAGGAATTGCACTTCTTGTAACCAGAATTCGTATTTTGTGAATTTAGCATAAAGTTTCTCTTTTCTCAACAATGTCAGAAGTGTATGCAGATGCTCTGCATGTTCCTTTTTACTCTTAGAGTAAATTAGAATATCATCTATAAAGACAATTATGAATTTATCCAGGTATGGTTTACATATCCTGTTCATCATGTCTATAAATACGGTTGGGGTATTGGTTAAACCAAATGGCATGACGGTAAATTCATAATGACCGTACCTTGTTCTGAAAGCAGTTTTAGGAATGTCTTCTTCCTGAACTTTCAGTTAATGATATCATGAGCGTAAGTCGATCTTAGAAAAGAATCGAGCTCCTTGAAGTTGATTGAACAGATCATCGATTCTCGGTAGTGGGTACCGATTTTTAATCGTAACCTTGTTCAATTCTCGGTAATCAATGCACATACGCATCAATCCGTCCTTCTTTTTAACAAACAACACCGGTGCTCCCCACGGTGATGAACTTGGTTGTATAAAACCTTTGTCAAGAAGTTCGTCCAATTGTTTCTTTAGTTCCTGCATCTCCGTTGGTGCTAATCTATATGGTGCTTTGGCAATCGGTGCTGTTCCTGGTATTAGGTGAATCCTAAATTCAACCTCTCTATCAGGCGGTAATCCAGGAAACTCTTCTAGAAAGACGTCTGAAAATTTAGATATCACAGCGATATCTTTTAATTCTTTTCCTTTAGTATTGATGATTACAGAAATCATATATACTATTCCTCCCTTCCTTTCATAACTTGCAGCTTTCATCACAGAGATGAATTTTGTCGATCTGGTTGGCTTATCTCCTTTAATTGTGATCTTTTCACCTGTTGGTGTACTTACTTGTACTCGCTTTTGATCACATAAAATACTGGCACGATTGGCTACTAACCAATCCATTCCTAATACAACATCGAATCCGGCTAGATCTATTGAGTAAATGTTAGCAAAGAAATGATGGTTTAAAATTTATATTCTTGTTCCCTACAAGATTTCACGTATCTTAATGGATTCTCCGTTTACTGTCTCTACCAGACAATCTTGTTGAAGTTTGGTTAAGGGTCGGTCGAGAAGTTTGTAGAAAGAAGTATCGATAAAACTTTGGTTTGCACCAGAGTCAAATAATACTTTGACAAATATATTATTAACTAAGAATGTACCGGCAATCACATCCGGAATCATCTTGGCTTCCTCAGCTGTCAGAACAAATGCTCTGGCATTCTTCTTAGGTCCTTCAGTTGTCTTAGCCTTGTTGGTTGTTTCTAGAGCTAGTTTCAGACAGTTCGGTCTGATGTGCCCAGTTTCTCCACAATTGAAGCATATCTTATTGCTAGGTTTCTTCCTACAGTCTTCTTCCTTGTGTCCAGATATTTTGCAAAAGTTACAGTATATGGAGCATCTTCCAGAGTGCTTTCTTTTGCAATACTTACAGTAGGGTGTAGACGAAGAACCTGTACCTTTCCCACGGTTGGAATTACCGTAGCGAAATTCCTAGGTAAGCTTTTGAGCTAGGTTCTTTCTCTGGTTTTCTTCTTGTGTGTGTACCAGTTCATCAATCAGGGTATTGGCTAGTTCTACTGCTTCTTCTATGGTTTGTGGTCTAGCTGCCTTGACTACGTGTCTAATCTCACTAATTAATCCCCAAACATAACGGGAGATTAACACTGGTTCAGGTGAGGTTAAGGTTGGCACTATCCTAGCATATTCGAAGTATATGGTAGTGTAACCTTTGCAGTCTATTCCAGTCATTTTAAGATGTTGGCGATTTGTTCATTTTCATTAGGAGGACATAATTTTCTTTCGACTATCTCTTTAAAGTTAGTCCATTCCATATTATAAACTCTGTCACTTCCTCTAGACTGGAGAATAGTATTCCACCATTCTAAGGCTGCATTTTTGAAAAGATTAGGAGGAAACATAATCTTATCTTCATCTGCACATTTACTTATTTTTATGACTTATTCTGTCTTTTCTATCTAGCGCAAGGCTGAAATGGCTCCTTCATTGCCTGAGAATTCTATTGGTTTGCAGGCCAAAAATTCTTTATAAGAACAACCGTAAGAAACGGTTCTTCTTTATTTAGGAATTGGAGCTTGGATTATTGGTCCGTTATTATCGTTTACACTGTGACTTGGTTCAGTGTGTTGGCGTTTACTCCCATTTGCAGATTTATTATTTTCTGCTTCTTTAACAGTCTTGATAATATAGGGCATAACAACTATAATTCCTTGTGCTACTATATGTTGGATGGCACTGTTATCTATTTGGTTTCCGTTATTCTCATTATTCTGATTTTCCTGATTTACTTCGTTGTCCATCTGGAATGGAAACATTTATCAGCTATTAATTATCACAGAATAAAGTCCAATACAAATAATTATATCAACAGATTGATAAAAAACGTTGAACATTGCGACTTTTACTCTTTTTATATATATATGCATCGGTTACATACTATAACTGGAAATAAAATATACTAGTAGTTATGCATCTGTATCTATTTTAGTCTTATTGGTTATATATATATATATATTATCAAAATACAAAATTACACATATATCTATGCATTTTCTAAGTGCCGTTCATCCAGTACTGCATTTCATTCTCATCATATTTCCAAACTAATTTCTCTCTTATCTGTCGAATTCTATTCCCTTCATTCACTAAACTTTCTCCATACAAACGGAGTTCCTATACATATTCTCGACTCATTGGTGGGTTTACTGGGTCGGGGTAATGAGGTATGGGTTCCTCATAAGGGTCTGTGTTATTCATTTCATGAAATGTTCTATCGTCATCCCACCACGGATCACGTTCTAAAGGGATTGGGGTTGGGATTCTAGGTAACTCGTTGGGGTCAAATGCAGGTATCGGGAATTAGTTTTCCTGGTTGGGTTCTAGCATTTGTTGGTCTGGGAATAAAGGTAACAGTGACGGTTCAGCTATTTGGTTTAAGTTAGAGTCTACTGCTGTAGTGGCTAGCATATGGAAATCTACCAACTGTCTATCTAGTTCCTCTTCCCAAGGTGACCTATTGACTGTTTCCTGAGTTTGTGCATTCGCTTCCCTATTAGCTCTAACTAATGCTCTCTGTTGTAATTTCTTCATCCCCTTTCATCTCTCATGTGCTCCCCTATTAAACCATCCTCTATTTTTTTTTGGAGGGGGGGGACGGTTTCTCAGACTGTGCCTTAAAAATAAATATTCCTTCCTCAGTGTCAGCTGAGTAACCTGAGAGATTTGGTTGAGATGAGGTTCCTTCATCTTTTGGGGAACTAGCTATTTGACGATAAGTGTCTGATGTACCTTGCTCACTCATACTGTAAACTAACAAATAGTCAAATAACACAAAACAATAATATACTTATTTACACATAATCACGTGTCAGCAAAACACTTCTTTGGCTTAAACCAGTGGCTGTAGCTCTGATACCACCTCCTGTCGCAGCACCCGACCCTTGCCCCGGGAGGCGGGCGACCGCGGGCACGCAGAGCTGGTGGTATCGGTGTTTATTTAATTTGGCAGCGGAAAACTTTCATCGGGACCGTAGTTAGGAAATGTTTTATCAGAGTTAAACACCAAACTTTTTATAGTATTAATTGGGATAAAACCCAAGTTCATTTGACAATACATTTGTAGGGATAAACCCTAATTATTGAAAACAAAAACTCCTTTTTATTTAGGTAACTTTTATAGCCACTTTTCCAAGCCTTCAGTGCTCTCCAGCTGGCTTCTATTGGCTTTCACATTTTGTTACCTGAAACGTGTTTTAAAAAGATTTTATCAGCAAGAAATACTGGCGAGTGCATCCCAGTTTAATCAAAACAGTTTTACAACTTTACAGTATTGAGGGCATCCGCAATTACATTTGTTTATATCTATTCAATTACTCATTCAGTACTGTCAGCACCTGACTTGTGGGTCATATTACTCATTGACTATCTCATTGTCCAAAGGTAACGTCTTTCACATTTTGTATACAAAAGCCCAACATACCGGCAACAATTCTAGAATCATAAATACTCAATTACTGTTAAGTGTTATTTAAAACATTTGAGGTTTTGGTAAAATATTTTTGACTCATAAGAATATATTTAAAAATGTGACAAAAAGAGAATGTACTCACATTGTTTACTTAGGTAAAACTAAAGCTTCCTAGTGTATCTCCTGGTTATTATCTATTAAAATTAAACAATGCACACGTGTTAGTAAACTAACCCAAATCATATTAATCGTACAACTCGAGACAGAACTCCAATGACTAAGTCAGGCAAAGCCTTGACATGCATTATGGAGTCCTAGATCAATCGGGTGTAACACGAGACAGAACTCCAACAACTGAGTCAGGCAGAGCCTTGACATGTGTTACGGAGCCCTAGATCGATCATGTAAGGTAACAAGCAGGGTTATAATACTTACAATGAGACAGAGCTTCGCTTTATAGGGGTATAATACCCGAGTATTATAACTAACAGAAAGTTGAGAGTGAATATCAGAATTTGAACGACAATCAAATGAGCCTCGACCTCCTATTTATAGGCTTGACGAATGGCGAGTCGCGGCCCGCGATAACTTTGGCTTCGGCCTTCGCTGCCAGCGAGAGCATACGTGTCGATTATAGCTTGGTCGAGTCAAGGTGTAGGGTTGTTGAGTCACCGGACACGTGGCGCAATGCCTTGTCCGTCAATCTAAGCCAGTCGCGCCCCGCGACAGACCCCGAACACTGGGTCGCGGCCCGCGAGGGCACTTGGTTTGGGATTTTATTTGATTTTATAAATATAAAGGTATTTAATGAAACAGTGGTTAACCAAGAGAGGTTAATTCACTGGTCTCGTCAAGTAGGGTTAATCCCTTCTTTCCGAGGATCGATGGTTGGATCGTCAGCTGGGCTGTCTCCTGCACAAGGAAAATACACCGTGACTCGTAACAAGGAGGAAGGGGTGGGGGGTGCTCCTTGTTACCACTCTCCGGCGTAAGAATCTGTAATTTGCTTGGGAAGCAAAGTGTGTGATAGTAGTAGTAGTGAGAGAGTTGTGAAGAGATACCTCAAACCTGGTTTGGGATGGGTATTTATAGCCGAGGAGTGAAGGAGGGTGGTTGAGTGGACAGACTGACGACGCGCCGCCCTTATGCAGGTGTGTCAGGCTTGTCGGCTGTGGAGGTAAAGCCACGTCCTACTGTGGTGTCAGTCTGTTGCTTACGTATGGGCTGACAGGCGACTGTCATTGGTGCCACTTGCTCTGTGGTGTCAATCCCACTTTCCTCGTGGGCAGGATGCGGTGCCGCGCCGCATCGTTGCCTCGGTAACTGTTGTTGTTTCCGCGTTCTCACTCTGGTGAAGACTGCGGGATGCGGTGCCAGGCCGCATTGCCACTTGTGGTAACTAATGCTGTTGTCCAGATCCCTTGTCATGACGAAAGTGTTCATAGGATGCGGTGCTTGGCCGCATCGCTATGCGTACACCCATTTTCATACACAAGGTAAGTCTTATTCCTATCGCTTGACCGATTGGATTCGACTGCTGTGTTCGCGCGTGCCCGCATGGACACAGATAAGTTCGTGCTGGTGGGGTTTTTTGATAAGTGTAATGGTCACTCGCAGCCATGCTGGTGCGAGATCTGGGACCATACCCCTTCAAGTCCCCCCAAGTCTAGTGTTGCTTCCTCATGCAAGTTGCATGTGGGAGGAATACTGGACTATGGTGTCTAGAAGGTAGTTTGAAGTTTGGAGAAGATTCTAGGCCATGCAGATGGCTCCCGCTTCAAGTAAATCAAGCTGGGGATCCGGTAGAGTCGTGTGACGTCTCTTCCGTACCGGTGAGCAAGTTTCGTCTGATGCGGAATTCTCAGCCAAGGATTTTGATCCGGTAGTATGGTCTACCTTTTTCTGATGTCATCATGGTTGGTTGCCACCTGTTGGTGTGTCGAACCAACCTTTGAGACCGTGACCGAAGATGTCAGTGGCCGTAACTCTAGTTGTAACCTTTGCGGCAGCGGATGCAATGCTGTTAGTGCCTTGCTCTCGCTTTATGTTTATCAACTGGACATGCAACGATGATCCCTATTTTGTGGGGTGTTCATGTTCTTCCAGTTTAGCTCTCAAGTAACCGCACGTCCTTTTGCGGTTACCTCGTTCCTTTGCATTGTTGGCCATGTTTGGTCGAACAATGTGGGGTACTTGCGTCATTGTTGGCCGTGTTTGGTCGAACAATGTGAATCTGGTTAATGGTCAAATAAACATGGTTATAGGCACGGTTGTGCCCACCATTGTTTATTCTATGCAGCTCATAGGTGGGCAAACAAAGTCATATGCAGACTTGTTACCACTGTTGCTTGGCTTGTTGCTCAAGGAGATCACCTTAGATGCTTGGGAATCTGGGTGAAACTTGTCCGCATTCATTCTGTATCCACTTTCCTTCACGCTTAGTTGGAAAGCAGTTTTTTTGGAAGTAGCTTTACTCAACCGTGTGATGGCTTAGTCGTGGCTCTTCCGTAGCTACCGTTCACGTATTTGCGTTTCGCCACAGCTACTCATGAGTGTTTGCAGTTTGCAGCAGAAGACTCGCTTTAAAAGAGTTTTATGCTTGGATGTGGCTCTTGAAGGATCAGGAGTCAGGGTTGCTGATGTGCGGTCGCTCATCATACTTATCCTTTTCCCTAACGAGAAGCTGTTTGCATCCCCTCTGTGGTTGTGAACCGGACACGAGGGATTTGAAGCTTGAAGAAGTTTGATGGGACTGCGGTTTGCCTCATCCTGAGAAGCGGTTTTTGCAGTCCAAAGAACAACGCTAGTTCTGAGTATCTGACACACCTGTACGGGCTCGTGTGTGTCATCTCTGCATATTCCACGTGTGCTTGTGGGTATATGAGGAAATTAGTTATACCCCTTTACATAATGTAGAGATATATATTTTTGCCTTTTTTGAGAGGTATGTAAAAAACGACATGCGGTCTAGGTTATGGTTTGAGAAGCCATAAAAAACCGCATGCCGCGTACATGAGAGTTATCTTCATTTGTAGCTTTTGTAAACGTTGTAGACCGCACGTGCGAGTTGGTGGAAGTTGGTGAGATTTGCCTGACATGTGCTGAAACGAAAGGAAATTTGCACTGCCTGAGGTGATCACTGTACTGTAGCATGAGTGTAAAAGTCTCTTTTGTCAGGCGCGTGGGTAGCTACTCGCGCGTGGTAACCGTCAGCGGAACCGTCACTGTACACGTGTCGTCGCATGGTTCGTTCCTTTTACACACGACGTTTCGGTTACTATTCTGCATTAATTGCGATGAGTATAAAAGGGGAAACCGTTTGGGGTTTCCCCTCCCTTGTTCGAAAATTCAAAAAATTTCCGGTGAGAGAAGTTAAAAAAACTTCGTCTTCTCCGATCAATCCTTTATTTTTCCGGTGAGGTTTGTTTTTAAACTCATCTTCCATTTTCTTTCTTCTACATTCTGATGGCTGAGCCATCCAATCCCCATACTGCTGAGGGTGAAAACCCTGACCCTTCGTCGCCGGCGGCGACGGCGGAGGAGGAGGAAGGTGGTGGTGCCCCCGGCGGAGGCTTGCCGGTGCTGAAATGGACGAGGCCTCAGTTTGAGAATCTGATGACCGATATTCAGATGCCCCAAGAATATGGGGCTGTTTATCCACCAGAGGGTGACACCGGCGGTGATGCTCCGGCAGGCTATGTCACCATGTGGGCAGATTTTTCGGTGACTGTAACCTCTGGTTACCGTTGACGGTGTTTGTCGCCGAGGTTTTGTAGTGGTATAGGATCCATATCTCTCAACTGAGCCTGTTTGGGATGATTCAGGTTCGAAACTTTAAGTACACCTTTCGTGCTCTTGGTATGGAACCCACCGTCGGAGACTTCCGGCGGTTTTATCAGTTGACAGTGCATACGGGTTTCTTCTCTTTCGGTCAACGGTATGGCAGCCCTAAGCTGATGGTCCCTCCCAAGGGAATTACGAAGTGGAAGACAAAGTTCTTCTACATTAAGGCTGCTGCGGTCACTGCCAAATTGACCTTTCGGAATGTGACTGAAACAATCATAGCGGAGACCATTGCTGTCCCCAGGGCTGTTACGGTGGACTGGTTTCCGAGGTTGCGGCTCATCAGGTGGCAGAAACTGGGCAACACGCAGTTGTGGGTGATGCGGATGATGCTGACGAGGATGAGTAGGAAGGCGAGGCCCATTGTGTGGGAAAAAAGTGGTGGTAGGTATTCCTTTTTTCTGTGCGGTATCTTGCTTTCTTATTTTTATCACTGAATTTTGTAAATGTGCCATCAGAGGATGCTGCCCTTTGGAGGATATTTGACCCAGACTTCAAAGGCAAGGTTGAGGTGCTTGCTTGTGCGGATGGTGAAGAAGGGTTCAACTTCACCATTCGTGACAACTTTCGGTTGACTGAACGGGAGGCAATGGAAGCAGAGTTGCCGCAAGGCAAATGTACAATAGATACACTCTCCTTACTTGTTTCGTAAATAAGTTAGCCTTGCTGAATGTTTGTTGATGAATGAAAACGCAGGTGATCTTGGGGCTTTGGGAGACCCTGATGCGGCAGGTGTTCCCAAAAAGCATGTGGAGAAAACCATGTGGATCCGTACTTCGAAGAAAAAACATGAGCCGGCTTTTGTGCCTCCGTTGGTGCCGCAGGCGGCAGGTATCTCTCGTACTCGTTTACGTAGATACACCGATTATGTGGTAGTGTCTGACACCCTTGAGGGTTTGGGTTTTCCAGGTGGTAGTGCGGCTGCGGGTGGATCTTCTGCGGGTTCCAAACCTGCTGATGATAAGAAGAAACAGAAGGTAGAGGCCGCTGGTGCTGATGAGCGAAAACGTCCGGGGTTGAGAACGCCTCGGACAGCTGCTGTCTCGCAGCCAAAGCCTGCGGTCGTGACCGGTAAGTTTGACCATTCGTTTACAAGTGTTTGTCATTTATAACTTGTACTTTATAGTTGTTTTTTGCTTGTTGTAGAACCGCTTGAGGAGACTTTCTCCTTCTTTGAGGCTCGTTCTTCTCCTCCGCGAGACGCGGGTGCGGATTTGGGAGCGAATAAGGAGTTCCGGAGATGACCTTCTATCGAAGTGGTTACTGCGCCCTCTGCGCAAGCGAAGGATGCTGGGAAGAAGGCCGCGGATCAAACTATCTTTGATACGGTGGATTCTTCTGACAATTTGATCCCCCCGTGGGATATTGATGTTGAGGGGGGGGGGGGAATAATCTGAAGTTTGCTGATGCTGAAAAGCAAAAAATCCCCTGCTGCCGAGAAGGCTTCTGGTTCTGCCTCCGCGGGTACGGGCTTTGAAGAACCATCCATTCAGCCTGGTGAGTCTGAATTGGAGTTTTATTACCGTACTTATACGGAAAACCGGGGTGTGAACTACCACTTTCCCCCTTGGAGTATTATGCAAGGGGATGATATTTTCAAATGATCCCTCCGCTTGTAGGGATATCTTGAGTGGTTTGGGCACCCCGTTTGAGGTTCTTCGGGCCCGTGGTTTGCCCCGTGAGAACCAGATAAATCAACTCTCCTCCATGCTTGTTGGGAGTTCCATAATGGCTAGTGCTATTATGGAAGATTACAAGGCTCTGGGCCGCAAGGTGGAGGAAACCGCTCGCCTGCGGTGTAACAACCCTCATTAAAAGTCCTATTTATTTTATTATTTTATCCAATAGGAAACCCTAATTGAGACACCGAAGTGATTCTGCACAAACCCTAAAATTTTCAGAACAATCAGAATCAGGATCAGGGCCCTAAAACTCAGGGGGGGTATTCCCTACTCGACGATTATCCTCACAAATTGCTGTCTAAATTGAATTTTACGAAAATGTTAACTCAGCAAGCCTACTCCCACATGTGGCTACCCTATAGTGAAAATGTGTCCCTTACGGACCGTAAGGGATTTGGCTTACGGTCCGTAAGCATGTCAAAATTCGTATATAAATAGCAGACATTGGGACTGGAATTCTGGCGATTGAACGACGATAAAATTCGATTCAGGCACTGAGATATCGTCCAAATACTCTAAAAACACACACGAATCACTAATTAGTATAGCGGGGTGCTGCTACGATACGGGGTATTAACTCGATCGCTGCTACGATTCAATGTCCGATCGATGGAAACTATCCGATGGATGTTTTAGTGCTATCCTTTGTCATTAGTCGTGATTCTGACCGGATGTTTGAGTACCACCCGAATTCGGGGAATACTCTGTCATTCGTTGTGAATCCGATGGATGTTTAAGTGATTGCACTTTGTCATTCGTTGTGAGGGTTTTAATCTCGTGAGTTATCGTAAATGCTGTATTAGTTAAATACCTAGTTCGTGTGCACTAGGTTACAAGGCTAAATCAATAGGCTAAGCTCTGCCTGTATAAATCTGCAATATATCAAGGCTTATCTGTAGACTAAACTTTGACCGTATGAATCTGCATGTTTATAATGTGAGTCATTCTCTTTTTATCAAATTTGATTTCAAAAGCATGTTTATTTTCAAGGTTATAATTACAGGGATTAAGTCTTTGTAATCACCAATTTACAGCCGGTATGTGGGGTATTGTGCACAATATTAATTTCTCACAGGGTTAGGCTAATAAGCCCTAACAGTGATATACGTCATCATGGGGGCGGCCAATGGTGATATGACCATAGTCACAGATCCGGTCGAGTGACAAATACTGTGGGTAGTTGGTTGATATAGAAACAATGTAATCACCCTTAACACTGTAATTTATAACAATGTTTTCTAGTTATACTTTTCAGTGATTAAGTCTTTGCCAATCTTTAAGAAGCAAATGTAAAAACTCTTAATGCTGTAAATTATAACAATTATGTTTTATTAAATAGAATGATTCACTCAGTATTTCCCGCTGACAAAACCTTTTTAAAACGCGTTTCTGGTAATTACAGTAGATTGGATTAAGAGATGGATACGGCACTGAAAGGCATCAAGAAGTGGCTTATTTTATTAATTAAATCAAATTAAGAAATATTGTTTTATGTAATCAAATTTATCTTTATTAAAGCTACCATTGTAAAACATGGGTTTATCCCATCTATTTAATAAATAAAAACCGGTGTTTTCTAAACTCTGATATTTTTCCTAACTCACGGTCCTGATGAAATTTCCGCTGCAATATTTTTCAAAATAATCACCGGTACCACTTGGCTGTTCGCGGCTCCCGATTCCGTCCAGGGTGGGTCGGGGGTCGTGACATGCGGGCTGAGGCTGAGGCGATGGCTAAGGCTGCTCGGGAGGGTGCGGAGCAGCTTGAAAGAGAGAAGGCTGCTTTTGATAAGCACAAGCAGACTGAAGCTTGGGCCGCGACAGCTGGCCTTAAACAGGTTCGTACTCTTTCTAAGTTGCTTTCTGATGAGCGCAAGGGTTGGAGGGAAGCTTGCGCTCGAGAAAATGAAAAACTTTTCCGTGTTCGTCAGGAGGTGACCAATCTCAAGGAAGCGAATGCTACTTTGGTAAAGGAAAAGGCCGCAGCCGAAGCAGCTGCTAAGGAGGCCAAGGAGGCGGAGGCACGCGGTGCCAAGGCTCTTGAAGAGGCGGATGCTGATCGCAACAACTTGAACAAAGTTGTTGAAGATCTTAAGGTATGAACCGCGATTCTACTTGAGTCTGCTTCCTTTTCTTTTAAAAGTATAACTGATTGCCTTCCTATACTTGTATTTTCTTTGCTGTTGAAAGGCTGAAGTGCAGAATCGAGTGACTATTCTTGAGGATGTCACTGCCCGCGTGGCTGAAGCTGAAGCGCGGGCGAGGGAGGCTGTTGAGGCCAGAGATAGTCTGATTTCTTCCTTAGATCAGCTTAAGGCAGACCGTGACTGGATTCGTTACCACGGTATCGGGCATGTAAGTATCCGGTGCCTTTGTTATTGTTATATTTGCCTTTGCTTACCCTCGTTACTTGTGTTTTGCAGATTATTGGAACTATTCTTGATGCTCCTGAGAACGCAGTTGCTGTTAATGAGCTTAAGGAGCGTGCGCAGGAGGTGGGGTTCGAGGCTGGGTACAACGAATGCCTTAATCATGTGAACCCTTTCTACCAGAGCAGGTTTACTGATGAAAGATCTGGGTTCCATGGTGTAGATACTGAGGCACAGTATGTTGCAGCTATTAATGCATACAACAGCTTGTCCATTTCTGCCATTGATGATATTGATAAATGCTTGGAGGCGGAAGATTATGTGGACCGCTTGCGGTTGTTGTATGCTGATCCTGAAGAGGAGGAGGAGACCGCTGGTGACGCAAAGGGTGATGCGGGTACCAGTGGTACAAAAGAATACTAGGTTGGCCTGCGTACCCTTTTTGACTTTTCTTTTTGATGTAAATGTTCCTAGAGGAGAACTGATGTAAACTTCTTCTGCACCGCAATGGTGTAGAAATATTTTGGAATATATAAAGTTTAACCCTTTTGTTCGATTTGTACAAGTCTTTTTACTACTTGCATTCTTGAACATGTGTGAGTTAATGTTTTTGTGAATAACATTAAGTCTGAATTTGCCTTTTGCATATCTAGGTGATATGCATGTATGTGCGACTCAGAGTTCATAAGTAAAGAATATTTACTGTCTTTGTGTGAGCGCAGTTGAAATAGTGTTTATTTAAGGCCAATGTTTCAGGCGCATGTAAATAATACTAAGTCATTGTTTGCCATTTGCATGTCTAGGTGACATGTAAGTATACGGATAACTCTGTTGGCTGTAAAGCGCAGTTGAGTATACTCGACACCTTTGTCGTGTGAGTATTAGTCAATTCCTGTTTTTATCCCGTTAGGGTTTAGGAATTGTGTAGGTTTTGTAAAAACCGTATGTGCGTATCCAGCCAGATAGACATTGATGTTTTGCCTTTGGTGGCCTATTACAATATTTGTGTGTGATTACCACTTTGTGTGGGTATCGCGAATGAAGATTTTGTCAATCTGTTTTTGCAGATACCGCGAAGTGGAACACGCATTTGTAATAGAAGGAAAACAAACAATATTGCATTGGATTGTTCATTTATTTATTTGCAAATGGCCTGCGACCCGATAGGTTACATGGAAAATGTAAAACATGGCTTACATGTAACAGCGTCGAAGTTGCTGTACATTCCATGTGCGTGCGATAGGTTTGACTTCTAATGTTCTGCGTTAGACGCCTCATTGTTGCGAAGGACGTAGTCTCGTGGGTTGAAGGTACAGATGCGAACGCGTGCATTGTAGTACTTTTCAAGTTTGGTTTTGTATTTGGCCTCGTTGATTGCTGCGTGTTCACGCCTTTCTTCTAGGAGGTCCAAGTCAAGCCTGCGTTCATCGCTGTTGTCAATCTTGTTGATAGCCAACAATTGGGGTGAAGGGAGACCTACTTCAGCGGGGAACACCGCCTCAGAGCCATAGACCAGGCTGAAGGGTGTCTCACCGTGACTTGTGTTTGGGCTAGTCCTATGAGCCCATAGGATACTAGGGAGTTCATCGACCCAGCCGCGTCTGGCCGTTCCCAACCGCGCCTTTATGCCTTCGAATAAACTTTTTGTTGATACTCTCTACTTGGCCATTTCCTTGCGGATGCGCCACTGAGGAGAATATGTGTTCAATGTTTAGTTCCTTTAGCCAGTTTTGAAAGTCTTCGGCAGCGAAGTTGGTGCCGTTGTCGGTAACGATGCACATTGGTAGACCGAAACGGCAGATGATATGTTCCCAAACAAATTTCCTTGTTATCATAGCGGTGGTAGAGGCGAGCGGTTTTGCCTCTACCCATTTTGTGAAATAGTCAATAGCCACTATGATAAAGTTCACCGCACCTGGTGAGTCTGGAAATGGTCCCACCACATCGATTGCCCATTTTTGAAATGGCCATGCGGTGGTACGGGGATCAGGTTGTTCTTGGGGCGTAAGGTTTTGGGAGCGTGCCGCTGACAATTGAAACACTTGCGCAAGACTTTGACCGCGTCCAGGTGCATGCCGGGCCAGTAGTACCCAACATTCATGATTTTGGCCACCACCATGCGTGGGCCTGTGTGTATGCCACATATTCCTTCGTGTATCTCTCTGATTAGATACGTGGCATCTTGGGGGTCGACGCATCGTAGAAGTGGCCCCAGGTATGATTTGCGGTATAAAATACCGTCTCCCATCTGATAATGGCATGCTTTGTATTGCAACTTGCGTGCCTCTGCTTTACTTTCGGGAGTAACACCTGATTGCAAGTATGCAATGATTGGTGTCATCCAGGATGTTGTACCGTACTGGATGACGTTGACTTGGCGGAGGGGTACTGGGGGATTTTGCAGAATCTCAATGCGTATCTCCTTTGCCAGGTGTTGGAAGCTTGTGGATGCGAGTTTTGAAAGTGCATCCGCGGGTTTGTTTTCACTCCAGTTGATATGGTGGATATTGAAGGAAGTGAACTTTGATTTTAGTTGCAGGGCTTGTTCGAGGTAGAGGATCATGATATCCCCCTTTGCGGTATAGTCGCCGCGCACTTGCCTTGTAACTAGTAGTGAGTCGACGTGTGCCTCCAAATGTTGGACGCAGAGTTTGACTGCCAGACGCAACCCTGCCAGTAGAGCCTCATACTTTGCCTCGTTGTTTGTGCTCCTGAAATCGAAGCGGATTGCGTAGGTGAGCTCTTGGCCATCGGGGCTGACGAGTCGCAGACCTGCACCTGCACCGTCCTCGTTGGATGCACCATCGGTGTATAGTGCCCAGATATCCGATGAGGATGGTGGTGATGTAGGGTTTTGTTCTTCTTCGCATTCTTGGATGTGATTTGCCGGTACCTCGGCAACAAAATCAGCTAGAACTTAGCCTTTGATCGCGGGGCGCGGTTTATAGATCAATGTGTGCGCACCCAGTTCAATGGCCCATTTTGCTAATCTCCCAGAGATTTCGGGTTTGGAGAGGATCGGCCCGATCCTGTAGTTGGTTAATAAGGTGATGACGTAATTTGCAAAGTAACGTCGTAACCGTCTCGATGCGTGCACCAGTGCGAGTACCAACTTCTCCATGATGGAGTACCTTGTCTCTGGGTCATTGATCATTTTGTTGATATAGTAGATGGGTGTTTGAACTCCCTCTCGCTCCACTATGAGTACCGCACCCACCACGTTGTCTGCGGCAGATAGGTATAAGATAAGTGGTTCTTTCTTGCGTGGTGCGGTTAGAGTTGGGAGTTGGATCAAACACTCTTTCATCTCCCGAAAAGCGTTTTCAGCCTCTGCGGTCCACTGGAATTGTTCCTTTTTTAGGCAGTTCCGAAGAGTCCTGATAAAAGGATAAGATTTAGCTCCATGATTGGCTAAATATCTGTTTAGCGCTGCTAGCCGGCCGGCTAGTCGTTGCATTTTCTTTATTGTGGAAGGCGATGGCATACGCTCGATCGCCAGGACCTTTTCCGGGTTTACCTTGAATTCATCTTTGGTGACGATGAATCCAAGGAACTTGCCTTCTTCCATTCCAAACGAGCATTTCCCTGGGTTGAGCATCATATTGACGCCGCGCAGAGTTTGGAATGTTGTTTCGATATCGTTGGGCATGGTATCCTCTTCCATGCTCATGACGACTAGGTCGTCCATGTAGATTTCGACACTTTTGCTGATTTGATCACCAAAAGTGTCATTCATCAACTTTTGATAAGTTGCGCCCGCGTTGCGCAACCCAAACGGAATTTTTGTATAACATTAATTCCCGGTAGGTGTGCGGAATGCCGTTTTATCTTCATCTTCGATTGCTATCTACACTTGGTGATAGCCTTTGTAACAATTAAGGAAGCACTTCCATCGAAACGGGGCGAGGTTATCGACTTTCTCGTTGATCTCGGGAAGTGCGTATCAGTCTTTGGGGCAGGCTTTGTTGAGATCTTTGTAATCGGCGCACATGCGCCAGCCCCCGGTTGGTTTTTCTACCATGACTGGGTTGGATAACCAAGTCTGGTATTTGACTTCCCGCAGGATGCCTACGGAGAGCAGTTATTTGACCTAATCATACATCGCCTCGTTCTTTGCGGACCCAAGGTGGTGTTGGCCTTGGATCACCGGCTTGATACCTGGCAAGGTATTCAAGAAATGTTGCGCGACTTCATGTGGCACTCCTGTCATGTCAGCGGGTGTCCATGCGAAAATATCTTGATTTCTGAAGAGGAGTTGCTTCAGGCGCGCTCTGATGTTGTTGGACAAGGCATGTCCCAACGTGACCGTTTGTTCTGGGTGTCTTGCGTTAAGAACCCATTTCTCTGGTTGGGTGTTGGGGGTAAGCCTTGCCGTCTTTGTCGGACGTAGCTCGTCCGTGGACATAACCTATCTGCAGGCATAGATTATCGCAACCCCCGTCTCGGTTGGGAAACCAATGGCAGAGTGGGGGACGGATGTAATCATGTTAAAATCGCCTTGGGACTCTCGT
The DNA here is from genome assembly GCA_030545235.1 of Helianthus tuberosus. Taxonomy (NCBI): domain Eukaryota; kingdom Viridiplantae; phylum Streptophyta; class Magnoliopsida; order Asterales; family Asteraceae; genus Helianthus; species Helianthus tuberosus. Next base: position 78,557,975 of record CM060408.1, read on the forward strand.
CCGAGAAGTACGCCGTATCGGGAGGTGTGGGGTAAAACCATGAAGTTTACCTCCTCCGTTCGCGTGTGCCTTCCGTTGGTAAGGTGCACGGGGAAAGTGATTTGGCCCAGGGGGAATACGGTTTCCCCCGCGAATCCGGCCAAAGGGTAATCTACCGGCTGCAACCGATCCTTGTCTTCTTGATCAAACTGGTTGAAGCACTGCTCATATATAATGTTAGAAGTACTGCCCGGGTCGATGAATAATCGCTCCGTGTAGTAGTGAGCCAGGTAGTCTGTAATGACGATGGCGCGCCTGTCACGCGGACCGCCTCGGACTTTTGGAAAGACGATTTGTTCGTCTTCCCAGTCATTGTCCGGTCTTCTTGCTGCCTTGCGCGGCTTTCCACGTCCTCCATTGATCATGTGGGTTGAGGCCGCATACATGGTCCTTTTACCCATGGAGGTGCCCTCGTTGTGGGGGGTGATGCGCTTGGTTTGCTTTTGCGCGGCTGTTAACAAGTGTTGCAGCCTCCCCTCATTCAGGGCTCGCTCAATCTCCAGTCGGAGACTAATGCAGTTGTTGGTTGTGTGGCCCGAGTCTTTGTGACACTCACAGTAAAGCGTGAGATCTTGGTTCTTTTTGGACTTCATTGGTTGGGCCGGTCGCAAGAATTGTGCGTCCGTGAGGAGGATGTCACTTGGCGACTGGTTGATCTCGATCCAATTACGGTCTTGAGATTCTTTCTTGGATGCCCGGTTGTCGCGCTGGGCATTGATTGTTGCCCTTGCGTCGGGCTGGTGGCTGCGTGGGACGTATGGTTTGCAATCGTTGCCACAATTCCACGTGTCCCGGTTGCGCTTGTTATTGCGCTTTGAGTCTTGGCGGGAGGATTGACCTTCTGCTTGGGGCTGTGCCTTGGTAGTGTGCGGTTTGAGAGACCGCTGAGTTTGGGCATACGTCTTGACCGCGACCATGACGTCGTCCCATCTTTCTGGCAAGCCCTCCTTGCCTGAGATGGTCATAACCATTTCATCATCCTTGACGGCTTGAATGAAATGGTTGCGTGCCATTTGATCTGCTACTCCGCCGATCTCGAGGCACTCTTTATTGTAGTGGACGAAAAACGACTCCAGACTTTCGTTGTCTCCGCACCAGATGTTCATGATGTCCATGGAATCTCATTTGTGACATTGCTGCTGGCTGAAATGTGCAAGGAATCTTACTTGCAGGTCTTCAAATGAAGCCAGTGATCCCACTGGCAAAGAATCGAACCAAGCCCTCGCCAGACCAGTGTGGGTCTGGGGGAAAAATGACACCAAGTGGCCTCATCCCACTAGCCATTGCACCCAGCGCCGGTAAAAATGTTCATGTGGTCGTCCAGGTCGGACGACCCATTGTACTTCCCAATCGTTAGTGGGAGTTTAGTCATTGTGACATCGGCGTGGGCAATCTCTGGTACAAATTTGGAGTTTTCGGCCCCGGATTTTGGCCTGTAGGCCTGGGTTTGGTTGCGCTTAGCAGTGCGGAGTTATGTAGTGCGGTGTGCCGTGGGAGGAACGTAATTGTGTCCCCCTGGTCAGCTGTTAGTCGTGTGAGACTCCCCGCAATATGTATGGTCGTCCGGGTCGGTACGATCATACCCCTCGTTATGAGGTTGTGGTCCCAGGCGGCTATGGATCCCGGAGCCGCGGTGGGCTGTAGACTGCCGCCTAGTTTCGATATGAGGGCCTAGGAGGCTATGTATTGGGCCCCTACAGCGGGACCCATATGTGGAATCATCGTCATCGAGCGTGCGGACGTCGCAGTAAGAGGAACCGCGATCTTCGTGCCTACTGCGAGAGGCTGGGTGTGTGGGGACCCTACCGTCGTATTGCAAGATACGACCCGTAGGTGTATGTGGTGCAGGGGTGGGACCGCCTGGAGTTTGTTCTTCAACGCAAGCTCTATTGTATGCTGTGGCCAGCATAGTTTGTTGTTGGTAATACCAGGCATGGAGATCTATGCCCGGAGGTATCACCGAAGCATACTGTGAAAAATTTGGTGCGAATGTGGGGGGAGTGCCCCCTTGTGTGGATGTGTCGATGTGGCCAACGTTTTGGGCTGGGGGAGAAGTCCCCGCAGGCCCTGGGTTTGCGGGGTTTAGACTTTCCCCGGTAGCATTGTTTGGACGATCAGACATGATCTCAAGAAAGAAAGAGATGTGAAAAAAAGTGCTAAGAGTAGCGGTGGGCGCCAATGATGAAATAGTGGTTAACAGAGAGGTTAATTCACTGGTCTCGTCAAGTAGGGTTAATCCCTTCTTTCTGAGGATCGGTGGCTGGACCGTCAGCTGGGCTGTCTCCTGCACAAGGAAAACACACCGTGACTCGTAACAAGGAGGAAGGGGTGGGGGGTGCTCCTTGTTACCACTGGCGTGAGAATCAGTAATTTGCTTGGGAAGCAAAGTGTGTTATAGTAGTAGTAGTGAGAGAGTTGTGAAGAGATACCTCAAACCTGGTTTGGGATGGGTATTTATAGCCGAGGAGTGAAGGAGGGTGGTTGAGTGGACAGACTGACGACGCGCCGCCCTTATGCAGGTGTGTCAGGCTTGTCGACTGTGGAGGTGAAGCCACGTCCTACTGCGGTGTCAGTCTGTTGCTTACGTATGGGCTGACAGGCGACTGTCATTGGTGCCACTTGCTCTGTGGTGTCAGTCCCACTTTCCTCGTGGGCAGGATGCGGTGCCACGCTGCATCGCTGCCTGCGGTAACTGCTGTTGTTTCCGCATTCTCACTCTGGCGAAGACTGAGGGATACGGTGCCAGGCCACATCGCCACTTGTGGTGACTGTTGTTGTTGTCCAGATCCCTTGTCATGACGAAAGTGTTCATAGGATGCGGTGCTAGGCCGCATCGCTATGTGTACACCCATTTTCATACACAAGGTAGGTTTTCTTCCTATCGCTTGACCGATTGGATTCGACTGCTGTGTTCACGCGTGCCCGCACGGATACAGATAAGTTCTTGCTGGTGGGGGTTTTTTGATAAGGGTAATGGTCACTCGCAGCCATGCTGGTGCGAGATCTAGGACGATATCCCTTCAGTATTCTTGGTCCGTTTCTCGTATACGAGGTATATTTGAAGACGTTTAGGGTCATGTGAAGGGTTCTAGGAGGGTTGTTATACTAGAAGACCTGTGTGGATCCCGAGGCCTTGACGAAACGGACTTACTTTGATTCGTGCCATGCTTATTTGTTTCTTGTGTTTTCGAAGTTTTATTATCTAGATTATTTGCACACACATTTTTCGATTTCGACTTAGGTGGAACATATTTTGTTTCTCCACCCTGTCTAGCTTGTTTTACCAACTAATTTTTAGATAAATCAGATTTACTAGGCAAAACGACGGAATTTAAGAAATCAGAAACAAAATCAAAGCAAGTATTCAAACATCCATCGCTCTTAAAAACAAAGCCCACACAATTTAAAGCATCAACAGAAATTGAAACATTGTTTGAGTTTTCAGAAACTAAAAGATTGTTTTTCTGAATTTTTAATTTTAAATCATGCAATTCAACATCATCATCCTCGTCATCCTCTACCCAATCTTCAATAATCACTTTTTCTGCATATGAAGTAACCGGGTTAGTAACTTTCATTTTCTCACAAATAGTGTCAGTTGAATCTGCAACACTGCTCAGTTTCAAGTGACACCGTTTGTTTAGCAGCTTCAGAATCAACAACGTTCTGTGGCTGAACAGAGACGGATGTTGTTGATTCAAGTTCAATAGGTGAAGTATCACTAGATTCAACAAAAGCTTTTGTTATGGGTTCTGATTCTGCTTCTTCAGATGATTCATCACTAGATTCAGCAGATTCAACTAATTTTGAGTTTTTACAATTAGCTGTTTCTGAAGAATCACATGAATTATCGAATGAAGTAGTTGATTCAGATTGTTTGCTAGACTCAAACTCTTTGATGAACTTAGCCAGATCGTTCATCATATAGCAAACTCAAGACAGGTCGATTTAATTTGAGACTCTTCCTTTTGATTTTGCAATTCAGATGGTTTTTAAGAAATTGTTGATTCAGTATTATTTAATACTTGAAAATGTTTATCAACATTCGCATTTTTCTCAAAACTTAGAGTCTCAGTCTGCTTTGAGACATCAACAGGTTTTATAAAAGTTTTATTAAAGGCCTATTTCTCTAACATAATTTCAGTTTTATCGGGCCTTGTAATTTTTACTTTCTTGGGCTTGGCAGATTCAACCTTTACATCACTAGCCCGCCCATAGACCATGTCAGGCATGTTGGCGATCTCCTCTTCAGTCATAGGAATAAAGGTATAGTTGTGATTGTATGGTGGAAGAATACATACAAATCTCAAGCCCGTATTCCTAGTTTCCTTTTGACTGTATTTTAACTGTTTGTTTATCATTTTCTCAACTTTTTCACTTGAAACGTCGAACTTTTTAAAATTAAACTCTGTATTTTCAAAAGTTGATTTTAGAGAATCAAGTTCAACAGTTAATTTTTCTGAAAGTTCTTTGAAGTGGAGATGCCTACACTTTTCTTGACTCAAGTCATTTTGCAAATGGTGGATATCAAGCTTTTGCGCCTCCACCATATCCTTGTATCCATTAATTTTCTTTTTAATCTGATATAAACCAGATTTGGATAATTGCAATTGCATAATGAGTGAGTTTGCCTGTTCTTTATAACCACTAACTTTTTCCCTACAAGCACTCATACAACAAATATTATCTACACATAGTAGGGGTAAAGTCGTGCATCTGAGCCGTGAAAGCTTGATACACAGTATCTTCAGTGATTCGCAAGTCAGCCATCTGAGCTAACCAATCAAATCCTTATCCCTCCTGAACCACCATAGCATTGTTTGGATTTGCAACTGAAGGTAATCCAGAGACAGTGCTTTGGTTTATGGCAGATGTATTTGAGGTAGAACCAGTAGCGGGTCAAGTGGTAGAAACAACAGCAGGTCTTGAAGCTGAGCTAACGGTGACAGTCACATTCGAATCTGATCTCTCTCTCTTAGGCTATCGACATTCACGAGCAAAGTGCCCTGGCTCATGGCAGTTGAAGCATCTGAGCTTAGACTTGTTCCATCCAAGGTCCTTGTTTGCTGCTTCCAAGTTGTTTCTGCCAGTTCTTTTGATGAAAATTTTGGCATGAAACACAGCCATAGCCATTTGCCAGGTGATGTCCATCTCTTCAATGTCATCTGGATGGACTTCATGTAGCTCATATGCCCTGATGTTATGGGCAGTCAGCTTCCCAGCAACAAAAGCATTATAGCAATTCATAACTCCCGCCATGAACGCCATATTTTGTTCAAACTCTTTAGAGACCACGAAAGGAGTTGCGGTGCTTGACGCAGTACCAGATGCAACAGGAGTTGGCGCAGACTGAACCGGATTCACTGGTTGAATTGGAGTGGTTGGCATGTAACCAGAATAACCAGGGTAGGTGGAAGTATTGGACTAGTTGGGAACACTAGGAGGAAACATTTGAAATGACCCAACCCCATGTTGTGATACCAAAGCTGTGTTGGATAGAGCAACATTGTTATAACTTGAGGTGTGGTTGTAGAGTTGTTGCTTATCACCCATTTCATAAGACTTGAGTAGAGAAATCAATTCAGCAACACTCAACGGGACAAGTCTTTTGTTCTCTTAATTATTGTCACATTAGTATCCCAACTTTTTAGAAGAGCATTTAACAACTTCTTGTTGACAACAGAGTTCTGAAGCATCATATCATGTGTCCTCATCTCACTAATTAGGGAGATAAACCTTTAGATTTGATTTTCAAGGGTTTCTCCCGGGAAATGAGTAAACATTTTGAACCTCTATGTCAACATCTCCCTTTTGCTTTCCTTCATCTCTTCATTGCCCTCATACATGGCCAAAAGAGCATTCCACAGCTCCTGGGTCGAATTAGCTTCCCTAACCCCAACATCAATCTCAGGAGCCAACGCGGAGTGTAGCACAGTCAGAGCCTTGCCATAATCTCAACCTTTTTATATCTCCAACCTTTTTTGATGATTCCTCTTCACTAAGCTTGACCCCTCATCTACTACATAACACACTTCCCGGTTCCCCCCTCATAAGGATCTCCAAGCTTTGGGTCTTTGATCTTCATATATTGAATGAACCAAAACTTCTATTCTGAAAATGATCCTGTAACACCTCGAAAAATCACGTCCCTAAGTATTGACACGTGTCATACGCTTGAACGTGTGAAAGTGAATACTCTAGAGGGACTAAAGTTGACAAACAAGAAAAGTGTGTGAATAAAGGTTCAAATTGTCAACAAGGGATAAATATACTTTACAGTAACCCTACATGATGCTTATGCTTTCAAACGAATAAATCATGGATCATACGAAGCTAAATATGAAAGAAAGTGAGAGATTACAAACTACAGGGGTTAAATGTGTCAACATGTTTAAAGTATACCTCTGAATGACCTTTTAGCAAACCCGAAGCTTTGTAACAGTAAATTATGCTCACTAGAATACATGATAGAAATTTCATAAAGTTTGGTTATCGTATGAGAAAGTTATGATCAAATTCGTATGCGAGGGGTTAAAGCGTAAACGTTGAAAGTTATGACTTTTCGGGTGATAACCAAGTTAACCAAGGACTTAACAAAGTGGGTATAAGACTTGAAGCCCTTATAAGTCAAGTTAAGGGGCTCAAAAGGCAAAGAATAAAGGTAGGTTGACCTTTCGAAAGACCAAGAGCCACGATGCAAAAGTTGAAAAACTTTTAACCTGAAAACAGGTCTTAGGCGGGCCGCGTAAGACATGTTAAGATCTTACGCGGGCCGCGTCAGACCCCCAGATGCAGAAAAACGTAAAAGTTGGCTGTTCAGCCTTGGAACCGACTTAAGAAGATATTTTCTCATCCATGGGCGACCCCTAAACATTCCTAGGCACTTAGGGACACTTGTGGGTGATCCATGATCAGTTGTAGCCTTAGTTGTCAACAATCTAATGAGATTAAAGCACTATAAAAGGGCCTTGTGTTGCAACATTGTGTTCACTCATTCCTTCTGCATTTCTGGAGTTTCCTGGAGCTTAAGAGCAGACCCTAAGCCTTCCTAATCGTGCATAGGACTTCTGTAAGTATGCTTAACCTTTCTTAGTTGAGTTTTTACTTAGTTTTAGCTTAAAAGTCAAACCGTCGTAATGAACGGTTGACTTAGCGATTAATCATTTATGGTCCAGTGATTAGTCGAATTGAAGGTAGTTATAAGTTGGTAATTATGTGGGCATTAGACCCTTAAAAGGGCTCCCTCTGATTCCCACTCTAACTAGATCAAATGTTGGGTCAAAGTTGATTAGAAAAAGTCAACATAACCTTAATTTGCGAATCAACGCCTAATTGACAATGTAGAAGGCATGTAACCTATTTTATCACTCATATAACTTTATAATAAGTATAAGAACTAGTCTAAGCTTGTTTGATCCTACAATTTTCTGTTTAGACCCGGTTCGGAACCGAAAGTCGCAAAACTTTGACTTTTGCTTTGACTTCAGTTCTGACCCGATTTAGTATGATTTGGAATTGCCTTAGAGCTTCCTTAGGACTAGGCTACATGTTAGCATAACCCTCTGTGGTTGGTTCATTGATTATCCGATTCGTTTACATGTTTCCGTTAATTGCTTAAATGTTGACCAATATGCCCTTTTGACCATAAAACGAGAATTTTGGATATGTGAAAAGACAATAACCTTTGTTACTGATTTATAAACATGTCCCTAAAGTTTCATATCAGTTAGAGGTCCAGAATAGGAGTTATGCTAAATAGCGCATTTAAGAAGCTTTTTGTTAATTAAACGACGCAATTAGCATAAAGCCTATCTAAACCCAAATTTTGACACCAATCCAATTGCTACTGATTTTATATATAAATAAAGTATTTTTAACTTTATAACCTGATCAGAAAACTTAGATTTCCTGTATAACCCGGAAATCGCTTAAAATGACTTTTTACGCATATTAAACGCATAGTTTGGGTTTAAAACCATTTTGCCATATAAGACTTATTATCAACTGATATGACCTATTAAAATAAGTTATTTTACTGATGTATTCGGACCCGAATCTCAGAACTTCATTTAAACTCTTTTATAACCTTTAAAATGACCAAAATACCCCTACGGGGATTATTTTGAGATTAAACTCGTTTTGGGCATAATGGAAGGTATCCTACTGATATCGCAACATATTTAAGGCATATTAACTTAGGAAACCTGTATATGACTCTTTTGGTTACTCGTTACGCACTTGTCGCGTTCGGATCGGCTTATGTGACTAGTTTGCATATATTAGCCGAAACGGGTCAGACCATATCTTTTTGGTCTCAAAATCCAGAATGTGTTTAAGTTACCCATATTAGGCAAGCATACAAGCTTGTCGGGTCAAAACCACATTCTAAACCGGTCTTCGCCTTATCATGCGTTTGAACCGTATCTTTCTTTAAAACTAACCGGTCTAAGCTTAGGCTTAATTAAAGACCCGTTAGCATTCTAATTGGTTATTTATACCATCATTCCAGACTAGAGCCTTCCGGTAAATTGTACCTACGCTTACTTAAGTGAATACGGCTGAGTTATTAAAATCTTGCTATTTAAGACAGGAGCTAGCTCAGGTAAATACTCTTAACTTATTTTCCCTATACGGGCTTGGGATACGGTATTATAATAATACCTCTTGGTCGGGTATTGAATGTTTAATCGGATTGTGATTAAATTATTGAGGTAACCCGCTTTAATCTGTATTGTTTGAAATAAAAGCCTTTAGGAGTTAATGACCATGTCCCGGATATCCTTGACATCATTGTCTTATAAAATGGCCACGTCTTAAGCACAGGGTGTAGGCATACACTGAAAGTTGCTTAAAGGGAAACGGTATCTCACTCTCTTGTGGGCTTATACTTGTGGCGTGTCTGTTAATCTTGACTCGGTTTCTACATCGGGCCCTGAACGTACAACGAACATGTAAATCTGTATACAAGATTAATTTTATATAATTGTCCCAAGTTATAAAAGATATCTTTGTGCCTGGTGCATCTAAATCAATTTTCTTAAACTCTTTTTAAAATGAGTCGGTTAATTGTATTTACCAGTGTAAACTGACGTATTTTCCAAAAAGGTTAAGTGACAGGTACTGAACGTAATTGGCTGGAAGCTCAGGGCGTTAATAAGGAATCTTGCAAGTTCTAGGCGTCCAAAGTCTGTTGAATAATGTTTATGTTTTAAGATCCGCCTGTGGATCCTTTACTTTCCGTTGTAATACTTTGATATTACTTTATATTCGGATTGTAATATATTTATCTTTTGCTTCCGCTGTGCATTTATATATTGTGTTGTTTGACTATGATGATATTAACTACGTCATGATACTCCCCACCGGGCCCACTGGTAATACGTGGAAATATCGGGGTGTGACAGATCCCCCTAATAGCATCTGCATCCTGGGGATCCTGTTGTTGGTTCCTATGATGTTATCGAGATCCTGGTTCATGGCAGCCGTGTCCTCGACAAGATCTGGTTAGTGAGTTCCACTTCTGAAAAATCAAACTATAAGTAATAATTGAAAAATTAATTAAGTTTAGCAGTTTCTAATTTTTCAATTTTATTATAACTTATAAGTCCAAAATGGTCCAAAATGGTCCAAATATGACAGTCCAAAACAGTCGCACAGTCAACCAGGTCAACACGGGTCGCACAGTCCAAACAGTCCAAAATTTATAAGTTGCACGGTCCAAAAGTCTAAACAGTTCAACAATGAGGTCGTACACTGTTCTTTAAGTCGCACACTATTAACTTGGACCGCTCACCCCTTAATTATTGGGTCGCACACTTCCTTGTTGGGCCGCACACCTTGTTGGGCTTCAAACTAAGTGATGTCAAAATAACGTAAGACCGCATACTTATATCAGGACCGCACACTCTTTGATGGACCACACACTCACTTATTGGGCCCGTACACTGAAGTCCAATCCACAAGTTACTTATGAGGCTGCACACTTGGTCCGCACACTGGAACTCGCACACAACAAGTTTTATCCCGTACACTCCCAAAAACTTAATTTTGGTAACAAAAATCAATCTTATACATCAAAATTCCGAAATTGTAGGAGATCAAAATCAAAATCTCATTGATTTCTTTCCACCAATATTCCCGAAAAACCTGCAAACAACTTCTCAATTAACAGATCAACTAGAACTTTTTAACAAGATTAATAAAAATTGTTTAAACTGTTCTTTCAAAAATTCTGGATTTTATAAAGCCTTCGACCAAAAAAAAAAACTAAAACACAACCTGTCAAACAACTCAAATAGAAAGGCCAGTTGAATAATAAAGATTAAACGATGAAACAGAACCAAAATTCAACCTTTTTAATCTTCTTTGAATCAGCAGTTGTTTCTTCGGTCTTGTTCTTCGATGTAATATCCAACGAACCGAGCCTTCGAAAGACTTCTTAGGCTCTGATACCAATTGTAAGTCCAGGAACTATCAATTGGATATCACACACACAAATCTAAGTGCGGAATAACAAAGAAAAGTGTAGAAGAAGAACAAAAGTGTCGATTGTTATTAAGATGATTGCACGCAATCTCTAGGATTGTCTGGTACAAAACAATGAATAGCAAAACAACCAACAACCATTGAAAACCTAGGTGCACCATATTTATAACAACATAGGGGCGACCTAATACAACTGGGCCAAGCCCAACCCGCACACTAATACCATGATCGACCAAGCCCATTTAAACTATCTAACCAACCCATAACTAATATATACAAAACAAACGTAAACTTATTAGTAGATGTCCTTACAATTACTTGTGATCCATTAATTATGATAGATAAGTAATTGGTCTAATAGAAAAATTCTCTTCTCTTTTGAAATAAACAAATGATTAGTATATGATAAACTAGGTTATAACCCCGTGTATTACACGGGTTGAGTAAATAAATTTATATACTAAATAATAAAACATTATATCTTTAAAAACTTCCTTTATTGCACGAGTTGAATATATATAATTTTATATATTAAATAATAAAAAGTTATATATATAAGAACCATATTGTACGGGTTGAATTAATGTAATTTTATATATCAAATAAAAAAAAATTATATCTTTAAAACCACATTTATTACGGGTTGAATAAATGTAATATTGTTTACCAAATAATAAAATAATACATCTTTAAAAAACCTCATTTATTACACGAGTTAAATAAATGTAATTTTATATACCAAATAATAAAAAAGTTAGTAAATGTAATTTTGTATAGTGAAAATAAAAATATTTAATATATTAATACAAAGTTTGGTTTTCGTGATAAATAATTTGTTTTATTTAAAATGTTTTAAATTAACAATTTACAATTTCGGATAATATTTTTTTAGAAATATAGAAGAATTGTATTCGAAATTTAAAGTAGGATAAAATTTAATATTAGCTCATTATTCATTTATTTATTTAATTAATATAAGATAAGTTTGGAAGTGAGGCGAGAAAATCATAAAATAAATACCTACAATGAACGACATGTGTCACACATTAATGTTTTATTATAAAGTATAGTATAAATAAAAATTTAGAATGATATAAATAGATTATTTTTTTGTAGCAAAATTTGTTAACAAAGTCTAAATAAATTTAACCCATTATTTAAAATCCGTAAATGTATAAATGATAAATAATATTAGTTAGAGTAAATTATGATTTTGGCCCCTGTGGTTATATCACTTTTACCCTTTTAGCCCAAAAAACAATTTTTTAACATCTGAGTCCCCAACGTCTTTTTTTCTAACCCTTTTGGCCCCTAACACTAACACCATCCATTAAATGTTAGGGGCCAAAAGGGTTAGAAAAAAGACGTTAGGGGCCAAAAAGATTAGAAAAAAAGACATTGAGGGCTCAGATGTTAAAAAAAAATTTTGGGCTAAAAGAGTAAAAGTGATAGAACCATAGGGGCAAAAATCGTAATTTACTCTATTAGTTAAATAAATAATATTATAAATGAGAAGGAGATTAAACTAAATAATAATTATCTATAAGAAATTAAACTAAATAATATTTAATAGGAGGATTATCTATAATTAATTAGAAAAGATTAAACTAAAATAATACTTATCTATAAAACATGGCCTAATATGATGACAAGTGTCCCCAAAATAGTTTCTTTTATTATATAGTATAGATAGATTATATTAACTTATAAATGAATAAACTAAAATAATTTCACAAAATATATTAACATGGTCGGTTATTAAAGAGGCCACACAACCGGCTCATCGAAACTCTGAAGTATTGTCACGTAAACTTCACAAATTATTTCAGCAACTATAAGTTATCACAGTATGAATATTATAATTTTAAATTACCTATCTTATTTATTTGAATATGATAAATTTATTCGAACGTATATTAAGAAGATGATTGTTAGTAGATATATACAAAATTTGGCATAATTGAAAAATTGTTAAGTTTGTTATAAACGAGACATTTTAGGCCCAACTTATGGGCTTTAGGGTTTCCAGCTATTTTTATCTATATATTGTAATGTTGAATAGAATGAAATGTGTGAATTCAGTTTATCTCTATTTTCTCTTTAGTTTTTATCACGTTATCAGCACTTTGATTTTCCACTGGGATTTCCTGGCCATCAGACACTTCAACATATTCAACATTCTTGTTCATCATATCCTGGTACACATATTCATAATCTCTACTCAGTGTTTAATGTTTCCCTATTAATTTCCTGCAATTTTTATTTTGAACTTTTCAAAAAAAAAAAAAAAATTAGGACTGCCGACAGATACGAAATCGAAAATATCACAATCCATTAACATCTTTAAGTATTGAATACACAGTATCAAAATTACATTTTTTTTCTCGTTAGTATCTGTTTGTCGTTTCCAATTTTCTTGAGGAAATCAAACCAAAACTATATCTTCATAGTACACAAACCCAAAACCGCAAGTCCTCTGCCGGAGTAAACCATTGGTTCTCTTTTGGAGCGAACCGCCGACGCCGTCTCAACCGTCGGACCAAAACGCCGCCCTCTCAGTCCTCGTCGTCTCGACCGTCGGAGCAAAACGCTGCCCTCTCAGTCGTCGCCGTCTCAACCATCGGAGCAAAACGCCGTCCTCTCAGTCGTCAGAGTAAAAATTGCGTTGACGGACAATAACCGCCGGCATAACCGTCACCGGTTTCGTTTTTTTCTTAACCGTCGCCACCACCGGAAGACCTAGTGACATCGGGAACTTGTTTTCTGGCGTAACCGCTGTGACCTTTCTTCGACGTTGTTGTGAAGACTTGATGCTTTCCATTCCGATGATACTTACTACTCCATTTTTTTTTGAACGGCTGACAGAAATTATTTTATTAAATTGTAGCAAGATGCTACCTGCCAAATATACAAATTACAAGAAATCAACACCAAACGAACCACGTAATATTACATAAAAAACTAGGCACTAAAAATCAAACCGACTCCAATCCCCCCACGTTAATGACACCATTTTTGCCCTATTTTTAACCCAAAGGAACGTCATAGCTTTGATCTCATCTAGGATCTTCGTTGTGTGCGGAACCGTATTGTTAAAGACGGAGTCGTTTCTTAGCTTCCAAAGGCTCCAGATAGTTGCCAGAACCACCGCATGCATCACCTTCTTCTTTGTTGAATTACTTGAGCAAGTTTCATGTAGGAACAGAACATCATTTAATTCGAAAGCAAATATTGGCGGTATATTGCACCAATCCGCAATGTTTTGCCAAACCCATTGAGCGAACTGGCATGCTACAAAAAGGTGTTCGGACGTTTCCGCATAATCACCACAAAGAACACACAAATTATTTTGTACCGAGATGTTCCGATTCGCCAATGCACACTTGGTCGGTAACCTTTCCATTGCTGCCCTCCAAGCCACAATAGATACCTTTTTTGGGACCCAGTTATTCCACTTAAAAACCCTTGTTGGAGCTACACGGTTAGCCGAACTTAATATTTTTTTAATCCCAGCTACACAAAAGACACCATCTGGAGCATTCTGCCATTTCCATAGGTCCCTACCCAAGCCCATGTTCAGCCCATTCACCAAGGACATCAGTTGTGATAATTGATTTTGGCAAATTCCATCTAATTCTGGCCGGACCCAGGCCCACGAAAAAACAGGCCCAAACTCCCCATTAGCCAACCGATCTGCCAATACACACATCTTATTTGATTCAACCTTAAATAAATTAGGGAACCTAATATAAAAAGGTTGAGAATCCGTCCAGGTATCTAACCAAAACTGTACATTTTTACCATTTACAGGAACTGCATAAATAGAACCACTTAAATCAATACCAGCGCCATGAAGACTCGGTTTAATACTCATGATGCCCTTCCACGGACCCGCAATAGATACTTTAACCGGGAAATCATTCCAAACTCTACAGTTATGATGGATAGCCCAGACAACTCTTCTCCATAAACTATTTTTTTCGGTTTTAAACCTCCACCACCACCACCACTTAGCCAACATGGCTAAATTAGTGTCTCTAATAGATCCGAACCCCAACCCACCAAACTCAACCGGAGCAATTGTTTTTTCCCAAGCAACCCAATTCATTTTTGCTTTATCTTCCGAGCCACCCCAAAAGAACACCCTTCTAATCTTATCGAGAGCACTTAACACTTTAACCGGAGCTTTAAATAAAGATAAAAAATAGGTTGGCAAGGAGTTTAATACCGACTTTATCAAAGTTATTCTTCCACCATATGAAAGAGTTTTAGCTTTCCAAAGCGAAAGCCTATTTCTAAACACATCTACCACCGATTTCCAATTTCGAGCCAAATTCATGTTAGCCCCAATTGGAAGACCAAGATGAATAAAAGGAAACGTACCTTTCTTGCACCACAAATAAGTCGCCATTTCTTGAACTTCTTGGTCACTGACACCAATCCCAAAAATGCTACATTTGGCTAAATTAACCTTGAGGCCTGAAACTAGATAAAAGCATCTAAGAATCCGTCTCAGGTTATTGATATTAGATGTAGACCATTCACCAATAAACATCACATTGTCCGCATAAGAAAGATGAGACAGTAGTGGGCCATCAGCGGAGACTTTGATACCATTGAATAAGCCAATAGAGGTAGCCTTCTTCATAACACATGATAAGGCTTCCATCACAATAACAAATAAAAACGGGGAAAGCGGGTCGCCTTGCCTAAGACCACGGGAGCAATCAAACTCTCTAGTTGGAGATCCATTAACTAAAACCGAAGCTCTAGCTGAATAGAGAGTCGCCATTACCCAAGATCTCCATCTGCTCGGAAAGTTCATCTGGGTCATAATCGAGTTTAGAAAGGACCAGTTCACCGAATCATACGCTTTATTGATATCCACTTTGAAGAACATTCCACTTCGCTTATACTTTTTTAACCAACCGAAAACTTCATTGAGAACAAGAGGGCCATCCATGATATTTCTTCCAGCTAGAAAGGCCGATTGTTGCTCAGCAATTAGCTTCCCCATCACACTTTTTAGACGGTTAACGAGCACCTTTGAGATTACTTTATTAATTACCCCAATTAGACTAATCGGCCGGAAGTCTGTTGGGCGAACTGGGTCCTTTACCTTAGGGATCAAAGCAATAAATGAAGAAGTGCAGCTTTATTAATAGAACCCTCCTCATAGAATTTGTTGAACAACCTGACCATATCATCCCGGAGCCCAACCCAACACCTTTTAATAAACTTAAAATTAAACCCATCCGGCCCAGGAGCCCGTTCACCTTCACATTCCCAGACAGCTTCTTTAATTTCCTCCACCGAAAAGGGATTCTCAAGCAAGGTTGCCTCATGATCCGAAATGGTAGCGATATTAGAACATAACATCTCCGGTCTAATAGGCATAGGTTCCGAAAATTGATGATGGAAAAATTCATACAGTGCTTCTTTAATGGCCAGAGGATTAGTATTCCATTCACCATCGATCAATAAGCCATTCAATCTATTCGAACTGATATTGGAATTAATAATATGATGAAAAAATGCAGTGTTTACATCACCATCAATAGCCCACTTGGACCTGGATTTCTGGCGCAGATCCAACTGCTTAATTCTTTCAAATTCAGCCACATAGTTACGACATTCTGCCCGTTCAGCCAGTTCATCTTCCCCAAGAATTCTTTCCTCCGCCAGGTTTTCAATAAATTCCAGTCTCCTCTTTTTTCCACCATAGATTCCATCTCTTCTTTCTTTTTCCATTTTCAGCCATGATTTGATTTTGTCTTTAAGCCACCTTAATTTAATCGCAAGAGCAAGATCCTCCGGCCCCGAGAAGTGGAAAGCACCACAGTTCTGGAGGACAAATTCGAGGAAGCCAGGAAATTCGAACCATGAGTTAAAGAATCTGAAAGGGATATGGCCAAAATCTGATTGAACAGTAGAGAGCACAATTGGCCGATGATCCGAGACTTCCCTAGCCAAAGCAACCACACTCGCATTTGGCCAATTCTCCCTAAACCCCAAACACACAAGAAAGCGATCCAACTTACTCAGCTTTTTACCATTATCCGACATATAGGTGAAATTTCCACCACCCATATTATATTCCACAAGCCCAGCTGCAAGAATAAAATCATTGAATGCCCTCGCACTAGCTTCAACAAACTCTGAGTTCATACACTCACTTTCATCCCGCACGTCATTAAAATCCCCCATCATGACCCATAACCCTTGTAAAGAGTTCCTAAACCCCATAATTTCCGTCCAAACCCCACGTCTACTAATAGCATCATTGGGAGCATAAACGTTAACAAGATTAATTTTGCACCCCGACTAAACCAAAAAACCCGACACAATAATAAAATGTCTGTTGCAAAAAGTGTCTACACACCTTAAAACCGCTGGGGACCAAAGACATGCAAGACCACCGGATCTGCCCTGAGAGTCCACTACAGCAACCTTAAATTCAGCTCGACCCCAAAACTGATTGAACCTAAACGTCTCTGACACTTGTAATTTCGTTTCCTGGATGGCGAGAAAGTGTATACCATAACTAGTTTTAAGCCCTCTAATCCAATCTGCCTTACGACTACTACGCACCCCCTTAGATTGATTGATAAACAATTCATCGATAACAGTTTTCATCACCTTCTTTAACAATTAACTCTTCGGTATCCCTCAAAAACCCACTTAGATCAACACCAATCATTGCTCCAATCTGTACAGTAGCTTGTACTTCATTCCTTAGACTTTCATCCTCAGACCGGGCACCAGGATTCCTTAGGTCCTGATCCCCGACTGCATCTGGCTCGGCTCCCTCCTGATTGACAGAATCGGTGTCACCATCACCTTGCTTCTCACGACCATACACCTCGTTACCAGAAGCTTCTCCCACCGGAGTGTTAAGATCTAAAGACACCGGACCAGACCTATTGGCCTGGCCAAAAATCTTTTGAGAAGGGCCTTGCATAGACCCAATAGACGGAGGACTGCGGTCGTCACGATTTCTTTTACCCAAATTGACACTGGGAGTTGGGCCATCCTCACCTATAACAGAATTGGGCTTTAAGACCTCCACACCTGGCCCAATCTCGTTAGGACCACAACACCCATCACCTTTTTGATAAAAGCTGTTACTATTCCCTAGGTCCCCCACATTATTACTATTCTCGTTAGCCGACAAAGCCTCTTCCCCATGCACATAATTATTCCCCATATCCATATTCACTGTAGGCGACTACTCATGCATCGGCGACCTTTGGACAACCGGCGACTTATCATGACCCACCGGAGGATCAGCTTGGGCCCCCGTCGGACTGGTACCCCCCATCTCCGGCGCCGGAGACTGATGGGCTTCCTGGTAACCTCCAGCTGAGTTAACGGTTTGCCGGATCTCTCCTTCCTCAAATTCATCTACATCATTCAATGCTATATCCGAGTCCGATTCCGAGTCCGAGGCTAGCTCAGAATCACTATCCTCCATCCTAAGGTCACAGTTCGAATTGTTCATATACTGCCCAGAAGATTCCGAAACCCATGCCACTATGCTTTTGTCATACCACTTGATGACCACCGCTTCTTCAATTCTAGACTTTTGATTTGTTAGGACTTTAACCGATCCCCCCGAAATATCCTCATTTTGCCAAGAGAAATCTGATTGTTGAATCACTTCACCGAATAAACCACCGATCCTATCGAAAATAGAGTAATCGCGAATAATAAAAGGCACCCCCACAACATTGATCGTGGCAACCCGATTAAACGGAATATCTTCACCTTTCCACAAATAAAACTTAGAAAAAATTTTGTTGAAAAAGGCTGAATGGGACTTCATGCACTCCAAGGCTAATGACTTATCCTTAAAAGTTAACATGAAGGTCACCCCCTACATACGACAATCCAACATCAGTTAAATCCTCTTCCTCCAGAGATATCCGTATCTTACCAATGGACATGATTTCCTTACTACTCCATACCAACATAAATGATAAATCAAATCCAAACCTTAATATTTCCGAAAACAGGAACAAGAAACAAGAAACTTACATGTTGCCGATAAACTCATTAACTTTATTACCACCACAACGTCGTCGTTTCGTGTGCTAATTACCCACAGGCCACAAAGCCTCCTTCTTTACAAGGATCACCGACACCAATGTTGTTATTATTGTTCTTGAATCGGTCGCTTACATGTCCTAATTCGTAAACCATCCTCTCATAATTTCTAACTGAAAGAACAAAGAACAATTAAAGAACAAAAAAGGGTGTCTGAAAATATAAAAAAGATTGCGAATTTGCGAGAAAAATGAAACGGGTTGGAATTCAAGATTATTATTATAGGAACCCTAGTTTCGGATGATGAAAGAGGAAAAAATGAGAATACTTAATAGTATATTAATATATTAATAATTAATAATAATAATAATATTGTATGTCAAGCTAATATTAATACTAGTATACAGCTGTAACTCACAAATTGACTATTTTTTTAAGATAATATTAATATACTATTATGTTTGAGATTAATATACTAAATGCCATTTTAGTCCATGTGGTTTGAGCCAGTTTGCCAGTTTAGTCCAAAGGTTTCATTTTTAACCTGTTGGTCCAAAAAGGTTTCACATTTGCCATTTTAGTCCACTGGGTTAACTTCATCCATTTTTTCTGTTAACGAGAAGGCCAATTCGGTCATTTTATATGGCTAAATTGCCCTTTTAGTTAACAGAATTACATACAAAATGACCAAATTGGCCTTCTCGTTAACAGAAAAAGTGGATGAAGTTAACCAAGTGGACTAAAATGGCAACTGTGAAACCTTTTTGGACCCACAGGTTAATAATGAAACATTTGAACTAAACTGGCAAAATGGCCCAAACCACAGGGACTAAAATGGCATTTAACTCTTAATATTATATTCATATACAAAGTTGTTAGTACCTTACATTGAATTATGTCAAAACTGTTATATGAATATTAATAATATATTAATATATTAATAATATTGTATCAACATATTATATGAAAATTGTTTGTATAGAACCTGAAGTTCTATTTATAAAGAATCCTAAGTTCTCCTATAGTATTCATTATATACACATGCTTCTTCATATCACCTCTGAGCTTATATTACGTGGTGAACAAATCACCGACAAAGACATGATTGAGCAAACTACCTCAACGTTCCATTTATCCAACATGCTCCTGACGCAGCAGTACAGGGAACGTAATTTTACAAAATATTCTGAGCTCATATCATGTTTACTGGTCATGGAACAAAACAACAAACTCATACTATAAAATCATTAAATGCGTGTTATGTGATGATTTTTTTAGACTATGTTTTTTTTCTTTGTTTGAATTTTATTTCAACTCTAGTGGTATTTTATGTTTTGAACTATTGTTATGGTTTCATTTAAAACCTATTGATGTTTGATTTATAGTTGCATGATGTTTTTATCATACTCAAACATGCAATTTCTTATACTTAACGTGTTTTATTATTTCCAGAAGAAATATGTATACCAGCTCCAGCAGAGCTATTATTGGTGATGAATGTCTGGTAGATAGTGGTAGTATTAACACTATTATCAAAGATATGAAATTTTTCTCTGAGTTGTCTCCGGCAGAGACACCGATTAGTACTATATCTGGTGTAAGTAACCTTATCGAAGGCTTCGGTAGAGCACACATAATATTATCTTCGGGTACCCAATTAACTATTGATAATGCATTATATTCTAGTAAATCCAGAAGAAATTTACTAAGCTTTAAAGATATTCGAAAAAACGGTTACCACCTAAAAACAATATCTGAAAATAATATTGAATATCTTCAAATTACTTCAAACAAAAATGGCAAAGAAACAATTGTTGAACAATTAGAAGCCTTATCCTCTGGGTTATATTGTACTAATATCAATCCTATCGAATCATACATGGTGAGTAACCAAAAGCTGTTAGATAAAGATACATTCAATATATGGCATGACCGTCTAGGTCAGCCTGGTAGCATAATGATGAGACGAATAATCAAAAGTGCAACCGGACACCCTCTCAAAAACTTAAAAGTTTTGCTACCACAAGACTTATTATGTGCAGCATGCTCTCTGGGCAAACTTATAATCACAAACTAAATTGATACATGAAACCCCCTCATTTTTGGAAAGAATCCAAGGGGATATTTGTGGGCCTATTCATCCTCCGTGTGGACCATTCCGCTATTTTTTGGTTTTAATAGACGCATCCTCCAGGTGGTCACATGTGAGCCTTTTAGCTACTCGAAATGTAGCATTTTCCCGGCTTTTAGCTCAAATCATACAATTGAGAACCAATTTCCCCGATAATCAAATTAAAAACATCCGGATGGATAATGCGGGAGAGTTCACATCTCAAGCTTTTAATGACTATTGTATGTCAATTGGGATCAATGTTGAACATTCAGTACCTCATGTTCACACACAAAACGGTTTAGCTGAATCTCTGATCAAACGATTACAAATAATCGCTAGACCACTCTTAATGAGATGTAAATTACCATCTTTTGCATGGGGTCATGCTATTTTGCATGCCGCTGCACTGATTAGATTGAGACCAACTGCTGATCACGAATACTCCCCATTGCAACTGGTCTCCGGACGAGAACCAAGTTTGTCCCACCTTAGAATTTTTGGTTGTGCGGTATATGTACCAATACCGCCACCACAACGTACTACAATGGGACCCCAAAGAAGACTGGGTATCTATATTGGTTTTAACTCCCCGTCCATTATTAGATACTTAGAACCAATGACGGGAGACATGTTTACAGCACGGTATGCTGACTGTCATTTTGATGAAACGATGTTCCCAGTCTTAGGGGGAGATAAGGACAAAGAAAGACTGGTAACACAAGAAATAATGTGGAATGCATCATCGCTATCAAATCTCGACCCCCGAAGTGGTCAATGAGAATATGAAGTCCAAAAGATCATACATTTGCAAAGAATAGCGAATGAATTACCAGATGCATTCACAAACACGAATAGAGTGACAAAGTCACATGTACCAGCATCAAATGTACCTGCTCGAATTGAAGTAATCCCAGAAGGGATTACTATACAACGAAAGCGTGGGAGACCAATCGGTTCCAAAGACAAAAACCCACGGAAACGAAAAGAGCAAAGTAACGTAGTTGGTGAAAACTCACAAAAGATTATAAGTGAAACCCCGATAGAGGTAAAGTCCCAGAAGAGACAACTATGAATCCAGAGGAAAATGAAGTTTCAGAAGAAACACCGGTACCGAACGAAAATGAGATGTCTATTAATTATGTATAAGATAGTACAATGTGGAACCGGAATAAAACACGTGTTGATGACATATTCGCATATGCTATAGCAACGGATGTAATTAATGAAAATGATTACGTACCTAAAACTTTAGAAGAGTGCATGCACAGAAATGATTGGCCAAGATGGCAAGAAGCCATAAATGCCGAATTAAATTCGCTCGAAAAGCGACATGTTTTCGGACCTGTAGTCCGAACGCCTATAGACGTCAAACCAGTAGGTTATAAATGGGTGTTTGCAATAAAGAGAAATGAAAAGAATGAGATTGTACGATATAAGGCTCGACTTGTAGCACAAGGGTTTTCCCAAATCCCAGGAGTTGATTATGAGGAAACATATTCCCCTGTAGTGGATGCGATAACCCTTAGGTTTCTAATCGGCCTCACAATCTCTGAAGGACTTCATATGAGACTAATGGATGTCGTCCCCGCATACTTATACGGGACACTTGAAAATGACATCTACATGAAAATCCCTAAAGGATTAAAATTACCTGAAGCATTAAAATCGATACCTCGAGATATGTGTTCTATAAAGCTCCAGAGATCTTTATATAGTCTCAAGCAATCTGGTCGTATGTGGTACAATCGACTTAGTGAATATCTCGAAAAAGAAGGATACAAGTTTGATGTAATTAATTAGTCCATGTGTTTTTATAAAAAGATCACTCTCAAATTTCACTATAATAGCAGTCTATGTTGATGATATCAACATCATCGGATCTCCTGAAGAGATAGAGAAAGCTGCTCAGTTGTTAAAGAAGGAATTTGAAATGAAAGATCTTGGTATGACAAAGTTATGCATCGGACTACAATTTGAGTATCTGTGCAATGGCACATTTGTCCATCAATCAAACTACATCCAGAAGATGTTAGTACGTTTCAATATGGATAAAGCACACCCATTTAGCGTACCTATGGTTGTCCGACCGCTAGATCCACACAAGGATCCTTATCGCCCTCAAGAAGAAGGCGAAGAAGTACTTGGTCCAGAAGTACCGTACTTAAGCGCGATCGGTGCCCTTATGTATCTCGCAAATAACACAAGACCTGACATTGCATTTGCAGTACATGTACTAGCGAGATACAGTTCGAATCCAACACGTAGACACTGGAATGGTGTAAAACATATATTCTGGTATATTTGCGGGACACAAGACTTAGGTCTTTTCTATCAGAAAGATCAAAGTCCCAGCTTGTTGGGTATGCTGATGCCGGATATCTATCAGATCCTCACAAAGCAAAATCTCAGACAGGTTATGTATTCACATATGGTGGCTAGTGTTGTAAAAGTCGGATTCCAAGGCCGAGTACTCGGCGAGTACTCGGTCCTCGAAACCCCTCCGAGGCGACTTCCTCCTAGGCGGACTCAATTAGTCGGCCTCGGTCAAACTCGGCGCCTAGTCGGCCTAGTCGGCGCCTAGTCGGCCTAGTCGGCGCCTAGTCGGACGTAGTCGGAAAGAGTCGGCCTAGTCGGTCTAGGCGGTCAGCGTGGTTTGTTGACTTTTAATTAGTCAAACTCGGCCTACTCGGACTACTCGGCCTTGTACTCGGACTACTCGGACTTGTATTCAGAATATTTGAACTTTAAACATGTTTCATTTTAAATTATACTCAGTTGACATGAATTATGCTTATTTTAACATATGTATAATATATAACAATTAATTTTCTTTATAGTTACCATGTCCGCGTACTCCCCGAGTACTCTCCGAGTACTCCGATTACTCCCAACTCCCCAGTCGGCCGACTAGATACCGCCTAGCGACTTTTACAACACTGATGGTGGCACAGCAATTTCTTGGAAGTCAACTAAGCAAACACTTACAGCAACATCATCAAATCATGCCGAATTAATAGCACTATATGATGCTGGTAGAGAATGTGTGTGGTTGAGATCAATGATTAATCACATACAAGAAGCATGCGGATTAGAACAGATCAAGAAGGAGCCAATGATTATTTATGAAGACAATGCTGCTTGCATAGCTCAGATCAGAGAAGGTTACATCAAGGGTGATCGAACAAAGCACATCTCACCAAAGTTTTTCTCAACATATGACTTGCAGAAAGAAGGGGAAATTGATGTTCGCCAAATCAAGTCAAATGAAAATTTAGCTGACATGTTCACAAAATCTTTACCAAGAAGCAGTTTCGAGCAACTATCACACAAGATCGGTCTTCGCAGATTGAAAGATGTTTGTTGAATTCAGGGGGAGAATTATACACACTGTACTCTTTTTCCCTTAACTAAGTTTTGTCCCAATGGGTTTTCTTAGTAAGGTTTTTAATGAGGCAGTACAACTGATCCAGTAGTATCAGTTTATTTATTCAGGTCCTGAAGTACCTATTTAACATTATCCTGAAGTATGTTGTTAAACTGTGTTTAATTCTAAATGTCTGAGGGGGAGTGTTATAAACCAGACATTTTAGGCCCAACTTATGGGATTTAGGGTTTCCAGCTATGTTTATCTATATATTGTAATGTTGAATAGAATGAAATGTGTGAATTCAGTTTATCTCTATTTTCTCTTTAGTTTTTATCAAAGTTATCTTTTTATTCATTAATAAACATTACTTAGTTGTCCATTAATTATTAATTATGATAGATAAGTAATTGGTCGAATAGAAAATTCTCTTCTTTTATGACTATATAAATTTATTTTCTGGTATGAGGAACACAATTTTAAATTCCTTAATAATAAATTAGCGGTATAATCAAATTCAACAAAGAAACTTGGAAATTTTTAGTAAACCAAAATAACAACGCAATTTAACATTTTTTTTTTGAACGGCCGACAGAAATTTTATTCATAGTAGCAAGATGCTACCCACCAATTGTACAACGTTTTACACCAAGATAAGCAAACCAAGCACAATTACATCATTACATAACACCTAAATTAAACCGACTCCAGTTTTCCCATGTCAATGTATTCGCTTTTGACTGATTTTTAATCCATAGAAATGCCATCGATTTTATCTCGTCAAGGGCTCTCGTAAAGTTTGGTACCGCTTGCCTGAATACTATGTCGTTTCTCATCTTCCATATACCCCAAATAGCCACCAGAACTATAGCATGAACGACTTTCCTTCTTCTTGAGCCCGAACTTGATCCATGAAGTGTGAGAAGATCCTTAATTCCGAAAGCTATTATCGGTTGCAACCTAAGCCATCCCGCCAAGTTCTGCCAAATCATTTGTGCAAAGTGACACGACACAAATATGTGTTCACAGGACTCCACATACTCGCCACAAAAAACACACATTTGGTTCGGGACCGGTACACTTCGCCTTGCCAACGCACTCTTAGTCGGTAACCTCTCCATTTCTGCCCTCCAGGCTACAATACAAACCTTCTTTGGGACCCAGTTGTTCCATTCGAAGACATCTTCGGGGCTGCCACGTCCAGCAGAGCATAGGATGTTTTTAATGCTTGCAACATTGAAGACGCCATCCACTTCGTGTCTCCATTTCCAAGTGTCCGATCCTACATACATGGGGCTACAATTTAACAGTGACATCAATTGCTGCAGTTGACCGAGAGCATCTGGGCCGAGAACCGGCCGAGACCAGGCCCAAACCCAAGCCGGGCCGGTATCGCTGCTGATCCACCTATCCGCAACCAAACATTCTTTCAACCTCTCCTCCTTAAATAGGGCCGGGAACTTTAGATACAGAGGTTCTGTGTCAATCCAGCTATCTAACCAAAATTGTATATCTTTACCATTACCCACCTATGCTGAAAAAGCGTTTTTGATATCAATACCTGCAATTTAACATATAAGTTATCTTTTTATTCATTAATAAACATTACTTAGTTATCCATTAATTATTAATTATGATAGATAAGTAATTGGTCGAATAGAAAATTTTATTCTTTTATGAGTATATAAATTTATTTTTCGGTATGAGGAACATAATTTTAAATTACTTAATAATAAATTAGCAATAGAATCAAATTCAATAAATGAACCTGGAAATTTTTAGTAAACCAAAATAACGACGACGCGTTTAACATATAAATTGAATTTAGATAATTTAGATGTAACTACCTTTGTTTGGTTTATCTAATTTAATTTAAAATGATATGTGGTATTTATTATTTTATTACTTAATTTAAATGTAGTACAAATATTATATTAAGTAGAGATAAATGGGGAAAAATATATTTTTAGGTGGGAAAACCATATTGAGATCACCCTAGAGCACCATGTGTCCTCCATCTAGTTTACTTTATTATATAGTATAGATATAGATTGTTGGGTAAATTACTTTTTGAGTCTCTGTGTTTTATGGGTTTTAACCAGTTGAGTCCAAAATCAAAAAGTTTAACGACCTGAGTCCCTATAAGCATTTTCTTTAACCATTTGAGTCCAAATTTCTAACACCATCCACCAAGTCTGTTAACTATAAGGGTATTTTGGTCATTTACACACAAAGTACAAGTCTTATATGCACATGAATCCAAAGAACAAGTCTTTAATGCATAAAGCTTTAATATATAACATATATAAAAAAAATTACATATATATAACATACACCAGCACGGCAGCACACAGTCACACACACATCAGCACACTTTCTCTCTCTCTCTCTACACCACCAAACCGCCACCATCTCCACCACTGCCCCACCATCATCCCCACCAAAATCATGCTCCAGATCCAGAAACCCTCCACCACTGTCTCACCTCCACCACCAGTGCCACCTCACTGCCACCACCATCCTACTATCGCCATCTCCGAACACCCACCACCACCGTCTCACCCCCAACTGCCAAACCTTTTCACCATATCAAGACCATCTTCATCCACCATCATCACCGTAACACAGAATATTAACTATAAAAAGCTTGAAAGTATGCAATATGTCGGATCTAGGGATTTTGTACCTTATAGGATCCGTTTGGTGGTGCGATTACAGTTGGAGAATTGTAATGTAACGGGCTCAGATCTGATCTGACGGAGCTCAGATCTGTTTGGGGCATTTCCGGTGTCGTTAAGGTTTCACTACAAAATATCAAAACACAATTGAGTAATAATAATTAGGGCAAAACAGACATTTCGAAGAGTATCTTCAGTGGTCAAACGAGAGAGACGACCGACGAAAAGAGTGCAATAAGGATCTTCTCTGATGACATTCGGATCGCCAAACGGATCCTCTGTAACAAACTTGGAATTCAGCAAAGAAGAAGAAGATGAATAAAAAGAGGAAAAAGCGTACAGTTTGCTGCCGTTGTTGTTGTCTTTGTTTCTGTTGTTAATGGTGTTCGTCTGTTGTATGAAGTGATCAGGGTGTGCAACGGAGGGGGGATGGTCGATGGAGGTAGTTTAGAGAGAGAAAGGAGGATATGAGAGAGAGATGTAGATTTAGAGAGAGATAAGGGAGATAGACAAGTGATGTGTGTGTGTGGGTGATAAATTAGTTTTTATTTTTATGTTTTTAATTATAGGGGTAATTTGGTCATTTAACAATATTTAACAAAAAAATTCTAACAGTGTTAGAAATTTGGACTCAAATGGTTAATGAAAATGCTTATAGGGACTCAGGTCGTTAAACTTTTTGATTTTGGACTCAACTGGTTAAAACCTATAAAACACAGGGACTCAAAAAGAAATTTACCCTAGATTGTTAGAGTAAACTACAATTTGAGTCCTTGTGGTAAACACTCCATGGCACATTGAGTCCCTATTCGGTAAAATTGAACAATCAAGTTCCTGTGGTTGTCATCAATAACGTCTCTACTAACATATCTCGTTAGTCAACCGTTAGTTAACCAGGGAAAACAAGTCTGGATGTTGAGGAAGTGGAGAGAAGAGAAGAGAACTTGGAACCGTTTAAAGGAGGAGGAAGTTTATGAAGCTACGGCCATCGCGATAGAAAACTTGGAACGTCGCACAGAATCAGTTAATCTAGATGCCTAGGAGAAGCGCGAAAGTGTCGTTCTTCAGTTAAAAATAAAGGAAATTGATAAGGCTAGGGCTGCGGATCTTCAACAAAAGACGAGGGTAAATTGGGTCAAGCTCGGAGACGAAAATTTAGAATTTTTCCATCGGATTATAAAAACAAACGTGGCAAAAAAAGGATAAATGAGATGCTTATAAATGGGGCGTGGATTTCGGACCTGGTTCAATTGAAAGACTAGATCAGAAGGTGGTTTAGAGCTTTCTTTGCTGAACCCATGAGAAGAAGACCTCGCTACTTAAACCTCAGGCTGCCATCCATATCCTCTACGAAAGCGAACTCTCTTGTGGTCCCTTTCTCGAATGATGAAATAAGGAGAGCAATCAGGAATTGTGAAGGAGGAAAAGTGGCGGGACCGGATGGCTTTTTCAATAAGTATAGGGAAACGGTTGGGCCGACCATCATGAAGTTCATGGAGGATTTCCATGCTACAGGCCAGAGGTTGCAATGTGTCCTTTGTCGCTTTGATACCAAAAAACTCGGACCCCCAAGTACTTACTGAATTTAGACCTCTCTCTCTTGTTGGGTTAATATATAAAATTGTGTCAAAAGTGTTAGTGAACCGTTTGAAACGGGTTATTGATCCCTTGATCTCTCCGAATCAATCGACTTTTGTGGGGGGAGGGGTATTCTTGATAACCCATTAATAGTAAGCGAGTTGATTTCCTGGACCAAGAGCAGAAAATAAAAAATGTTAATATTTAAAATAGACTTTTTACAAAGCCTATGAATCGCTAAATTGGAAGTTTTTATTCAAAACTTTGAAGTTTATGGGGTTTCCGGCTGATTGGGTTAAGTGGATTAGAAGGTGTCTTGTATCGGGAACAGATCGGTGTTAGTTAACGGCTTACCAATGGGAGAATTTCCTTTTAAAAGAGGATTAAGGCAAGGGGATCCTCTATCCACACTCCTCTTTATTTTAGCAATGGAAGTTCTAAACATTCATGAAACGAGCAGTGGAGATAGGCCTTTTTCATGGAGTAAATGTAACGCTTCGCATATTTGTACTTTCCCGATTTAGCAAGTATTGTTGTAGATTTTATTTTTAAAAACTTGTACTCATGTCGTATTCTATCTCGTTTCATTTTGTAATCCGAGACAGTTGATCATAATGAAAACGCCAATATTTTATTCATATTCATGATACTTATGTTAGACTTGCTTGCATATTTTTACTAACAATTGACATTTAAACACTATTATACATGTTTACACAATACACATTTATGCTTGTTACACGTAAAACCGGTTAAAACACATAACATAATCGAACTTGAACCTTGAGAGAAAGGAATGCCCCTCTCACGCGAACGGGCCTCTCGCGCGAATGCCCCTCTCGCGCGAATGGGCCTCTCGTCCCAATACTCCGTCTTGCGTGAATGCCCCTCTCGCGCGAATTGGCGGTAACATCTGTGCTTGTAATCATTGTAAACAGTACAATTATCAATAAAACAATGTTATTTGATCCCAATGTTTGTTTATTTATGTTTGACATTTTTCATGTTTTGACTTTTGTTCAATTTCAAACTCTATATCACTTTCTGGAGAGTTATACGCAAACTGGTGCGTAAACGTACTTAGTTTAACGCGAAAAATACTCCGGAACATCAACATATACTTAACATACCTTAAATAACCTTTACATAACTTAGAAATAAGTTTTGAAGGATTTGGTATGGCAAAAACAAGTTAATTCGCTTACAGGGACTAAACTTGACAAACTGCGAAAGTAAGCCAATTTGAACTGTAACAAACATTCCGGAACATGACCATAAGTTAAACATCCCATAAATATCCTTTACATAGCTTAGAAATAGGCTTTAAGGGGTTCGGTGTGCTAAAATAAACTTTTGGGTCATTCAGGGACTAAAAGCGTCAAAAAGTGCACAAGTTTGCACTTTCGCGCATAACTTACGTTCTGAATACATCCGGACATCCAAAAATTTATGTAAGCACTAAAACATTTTATTTTAGTGTTTGGCATAAGAAAAATCCATCCGTCGCGTCATTTGGATCGTTTTTCGCGCTTATGCGCATTCCGTCGTAATTAAGCGAACATCGCGATCGTACGGCCAAACGAACCGACATCTGAGATATTTTTGAGCACATTTTAAGTTCCCTATACTTTAACTTCATTTTAGAGCTTTGAAATGGGGTTAACGGGCCTTAAACGAGTCGGAAATGGCCTTATTACACAACAGGGACCAAAACTGCCAAAAATCAAAGTTTCTGGTCTGCAAGGTCCTTGCGCACCTCAAGGGCATGCTTACGGTGCGCAAGCAGTCCCCAGACAGTAGAAACTTGTAGAAACATTGCATCTGGTCCCTTTCACTTGTGCACATGGTATTGGGCAATACTAGGGGCTCAAATGGTTTTCAAAAACCAGGGTCTTGAGGTGGAGGGTTGAGATTTGATCACGGTTTCCATGAAACGATCTTAACGGCTCTCCGAAAACTATAAATACCCCCCCCCCCCCATGCCATTGCAAAACCCACTTGATTTCTTGAAATTTCTCTAAGTTGGAGTGAAAACACTTCATACCTGAGAATATTTGAGAGATCAAAGCTTTCGGGGACCCTTTGTAAGTATTCCTTCGTTCTTTTATTGCTTTTCGAGTCCGAAAGTCAAACTTTGTTTGACTTTCTGCGTTGCCCAGTTTATGGTCAATGCGAAGTTCGTCTGAACTTCGCAACGTGATTGTAATCACGATGGTTATAGTCCCTTGTGACTATGCCTACTGATTACCACGTTGTCTAGGGTCGTAAGGGTAAGCGATCTAATAAATCGCTTATACCTTCGAACCCGACCCATTTGGTCGATCATTAGGATCCGACCAAATACATTAGGTGACCATAGTAGGTAGGGAATAACCTTCCGAGGTTATACCTTATGGTCACGACGTTTAAGTAGTTGTATGATAGGTAGTTTATATGCCTTAGGTAAATTACCAAAATACCCCTTTGATGCCAAAATTCATTATAAACATATGTGACATAACTTTTGACATCTAAACTGATTTGGCGACAATATTAGGCATGTTAAGGCATATTCTACTTGTCATAGGACTAGTTAGGCGGTCCGAATGCGTTTCACGCGAACGACGCGTTAAAGTAGCATAAGCTACCTAAACGGGTCGTAATGGGTCGTAAGCACTTATGTTAGGTTTCATTTAGTGTGTAGGCTTTGTTAAACCATATTACACGAGTCTCCATACTCGTTTGGTTTACGAACCCTCATTCTATCCGATCCTCCGATTTAGGTCCGGTTTATTAACATAGTTACCTATATTAGGTGCCGTTTGATATCCGTGATCTCTAGCATTGTTTGGTGGTTATCTTAGGACTTCTGAGCAATCTCAAGTGAGTACATAGACCCCTCTTTTACTGTTTTCCAAACATTTTGGGGTGAAACACATGTGCCTACTTGTTACTTTCGTGCCTTTCATGCTTTCATATCATATGCTTGTTATGTTCATTAGTACATTATAGTACATGATTTCATTACATTTTATGCTATGTATGTCCATTGTGTGCATACTTAGTACATCGTTTTACATTACATTTCATGCTATGTATGTTGACTGATAGCATACTTAGTACATTGTTTTACTTTACATTTCTGCTATGTATGTTGACTGATAGCATGCTAGCACATTGATTTACATGACTTTTCTGCTTTGTATGTTAACTTAGCATACTTAGTACATTGTTTTCATATGACATGTATACAATTGCTATAACATTTGGTTTGCACAAACGAGACTTATATACGTTCATTAACATTAGCTACGCCGCTCGGTAGTAAGTAATGGTACCATAGGACTTGACAAATCCCATTCCTGACATCTCGGGTTTGTTTGGATGTAAGGAATGACTGAATCCGAAAACAATTCTTTTGATAACCTTGACTGAAAGGGTTATCCGACTGTCTCAAGGCTTGAATGTATGCGTTAACTTACCACATAAATGTTTGTATCAATGTAACATGCTTTTACTTTGCAAAACATAACTTTTTGATAGATTCAAAATACTTTGTTTTGTACATTTCTACAATTGGTTTATGTGACAATACTTTACTTACAATACATAACATTTGTTACACATTACTTGACTACATTTGGACTTTTCAACATTTGACATGGTTTATACAAGGACTTTTGACAATTGGTTTAAACATAGACATTATACATTGTTGGTTGGTTTAAGTGACTTAAGTAACGAGATGTGAGTAATATGATATAAGCATGGTGGATACGCCGCGGGTACTTCCTATATATAAGTGTTTGTATTATATTACATATCATAGCGTTATTTAAATCATTCATTTTGGACTTATACATTTTACACAAGTAACATGTTTTCACAAGACTTTGGTTTACAATACAGTTTATTTTATACAACTCATTTTACTTGGTTATTCATTTAACCATACATTATTCTTTTATTTATACATATCATCTGATCTTATCGCTTTTTAAATGATTTACAAAACAAAACAATTAACAAGGTTCATGACTAAATTTTATTAAACATTTTCTTAAACTTAAGTCATGAATCTAATTTTCACAAACCTATGTATCTCACAGGCATTTTCATGCTGACGTACCTATTTTCACATGTGTTTTCAGGAGCTTTTGCATAGGATGATGATCGTGACACTAGGGCGGACCTGTGCCTTAGAGACATAAAATGAAGATAGAACTAGTTTAATTACGTTCTGAACTCTTTATTTCCTGTTTAAGACAATGTAACTCTTATGTTGATAAATAAAGTACAACTTTGAATGCCATGGTTATGAAACAATTAATTATGTTACAACACTCCCCGACGTTTTCCGCCACGTTTTATATGTTATATGTGGTCGGGGTGTGACATGGGCCTCTTTCACATTATAAACTGCACACTTAACACCCTTGTCAATTATCAACATATCATAACAATATAACCATAAGTGTAACAACTTTTATAATTCGTTACAACAAGTTCAACAAGAACAACTGATCATGTTTGATGTATGAATTACATACAATAATAACTTCAACATCCCCCCATAATTCATACACCAAACATATCAACTAAACCCAGTTTTTCACACAACTGCTCATGCTGAACACTGTTCAACCCCTTTGTGAACAGATCGGCTAACTGATACTCCATAACAATTTTTTCTGGAGATACGACTCCATCAACAATCTTTTTACGCAAAAAATGTAGATCAATTTCAAAGTGCTTAGTCCTTTCATGGAAGACTGGATTTAGAGCAATAGATATAGCAGATTGACTGTCACAGAACAACTTAACAGGAAATTTATACTCAACTTTTAACTCTTTAAAAATGTTTAATATCCACATTATTTCACATGTAGCAGAGCACATAGCTCTGTATTCGGCTTCAGCCGTAGACCTGGAAACAACACTTTGTTTCTTGCTTTTCCAAGAAACTAACGAGTTTCCTAGAAAAATACCAAACCCAGTAACGGACTTTCTAGTAGCCAAACACTTGGCCCAATCCGAGTCAACATACCTAGTTAGCCCAAAACCATTACCTTTTTTAAACATGACTCCTTTTCCTGGAGACAACTTTAAGTACTTAAGCAGTCTTAAAGCAACTTGTAAATGACAAGTATTAGGAGCATGCATAAATTGACTTAAAAACTGCACCACATAACTTATATCTGGTCGGGTTATAGACAAGTAAATGAGTTTTTTGATTAACTTTTGAAAATTAGTGACATCTTTAACTACTTCGTGACTCTGAGCTAACTTATTAACTAACACATGACTTGCCTCAATTGGAGTATTAACAAATTTGACTCCTAAATACCTAAACTCACTAAGTAACTCGAGACAATACTCCCGTTGAGTCAAACACATACCAACATCAGAATATAAGACTTCAATCCCAAGAAAATATTTTAGAATTCCTAAATCTTTAATCTAGAAATTATCACTTAGGATTTTCTTCACATTAACAATTTCAGACTGAGAATTGCCAGTAAAAATTATGTCATCTACATATACTAAAAACACAATGAACACAAAGTTTTTTGACAAAGTATACATAGAATGATCACACACACTCTGAACAAATCCCATATCAACTAATACATGTGTTAACTTCTCATTCCACTTCCTAGGTGTATGTTTAAGGCCATACAAAGATTTAACCAATTTACAAACTTTGGTTTCATTATTTGGAAAATACCCAGGTGGTAATGACATATAAACATCTTCTGTGATAGAACCATATAGGAAAGCATTATTAATATCAAGTTGGAAGATAGACCAATTATTTTTAACAGCAAAACTCAAAACACAACGTATAGTAATCATTTTTACCACAGGAGAAAAGTTTCCCCCAAAGTCAACCCCCCTTGACTATACCCTTTAGCAACAAGTCTAGCTTTGAATCTTTCAACCTCACCACTAGATTTATACTTCACCTTATAAATCCATTTACAACCTGTAGGCTTCCTATCTTTAGGTAAATCAACAAGGACCCAAGTTTTATTTCGATACTGTTGGTGCATGCGTCTGTCGACTTCGTCTTGTGTCGAGTCTTGTATTGTACTAGATAGATCAGGGCACGTTAAACGAGGAAATGAGTTGGAGGTAATTTCGCTTGAAATGACAAGATGTCATTTCAAACGAAATCATATAGTTTAATTTCGCTTGAACTTGAGTTGAATCATTTCAAACGAAATCTGTGATTTCGCTTGAAAGTGATTCCGCTTGAGTTTGTTTCAAGCGAAATCAGACCTCCTATAAATACCTTGAATCCTGAATCATTTGTAATGGGTTCCGGTCAGTGTAACGAAGTGCTGCCAAAGTGTCCACATGCTTGTATTTGATCTGAAATCAATATACGGACAGTTTTTAGTGTGAATCTAGCTGAATTGAACTCGATACATTTGTTTCCGCCACTCGTATTGAGATAAACTCTTCTGATCGACTCGTTCGGGTCTGAAAACGATCCTACAAGTGGTATCAGATCTCAGGAGGAAGAGTTCATACCAATTCAGCTTCATTTTCTGATTTCTACACATTCTTTTCAAAATTAGACAAGTTTCCATGGTTAAAAACATCTGATTTTCACATATCATGTGCGTAATGTTGTTTGAACAAACCCTAGAAAGTTTCAGAACTAAAATCGGCTTAAAACTTGATCAATTAGACCATAATCAAATCGAATTGCTGACATCATGCTGATTCCGCTTGAACTGTCTGGTTGATTTCGCTTGAAACCACACATTGTTCCTGATTCCGCTTGAATACGATATTCCGCTTGAAATTGCCGTGTGATTCCGCTTGAATCACCTATTCCGCTTCAAAGACATTATTCCACTTGAAAGAGGTGTGTGTTCAAGCGAAATTAGGTATTTCGCTTGAGTTGGTATTCCGCTTGAACAGGGTGATCTTGGTTAGACTGTGATTTCGCTTGAAATTGACAGATTGTGAACTTGTGAAAACTGAAGACATGGAAAACGAGTTTTATAATGCCTTTGCTAGCCCAATGACTGTTACTCAGAACACGATGCTTGAAAATGAAACTGGAACAACACAAAAACCACCTAAGCTTTTAGATATTGATGATTTTAGTGGATGGGCTGAAAGATTTGGCAACTGGGTTGAAGCTTATCATTTAGATGCATGGGAACATACTGAAGTTCAATATTTTAGACCAGTTGGTAGCAATCGATAGAAAATACCAATTAGAGATTTGAGTGCTGAGGAGAAAAAGAAATACAAAGATGAGAAGTTGATGGTTAGTTTGTTGCAGCAGGCGATTAAAGAAGATATCTTGATTTTACTTCAACATAACGGAACTGCACATTCGATATGGACAGAATTAGAAACAAAGTTTCTTGGTAGTGATGACATGCTTAAGAACAAAAAATCGTTGATGAAGAAGGAATTCGATTTGTTCCGAGGTTTAAGAAATGAAAGCACCAAGCAGATCATTAAAAGATACTGCAATTTATTGAAAAACATGAACAGATTGAGTATCAGAAAAGATAAAGATGAGTTGATTGAAAAGTTAGCTGATGCGTTGCCACATGATGAGTGGGGCACGTATCTTATGATGTTGAAAAACAAACCGGGTTTTAATGACCTAACATTGAGTGATTTTATTAAACAGCTTGAAGCTCAAGAAATGGAGCAACGAAAGATAGCGAGAATGAAGAATTATGATGGAGAGCAAGACATTGGTTTGTACTACAAAAGTGGTGTTAATGACAAAACCAAGTTTTCTCCAAAGGTTGAAACTGCTTTCAATACAACGGAATCTTCTGAAAAGCCATCTCAAGGATCAAGTAACAAAATGGGATTTTCTTCATTTCCATCTTTTGATCCACATTTTTCTACAACAAAGAGTGGCAAAGTACTTCAATGCAACATTGCTTTAAACCTTGAAAATGATCAGAATTATACCGAGGAAGTTGCAAAAAGCCACATGTCTTTGTTGGTAACTGTGCTTGAATCCTATGGAGGTTTAGTTGCAGGAAGGATCGGAAATCCAATGCTAACAAAAGAGGATTACGATCAAATTGATGCTGAAGAGATGGAATTGATGGATATAAAATGGTGCATGGCTAGTGTACTGAGACGAGCTGAAAAGTTTAAAGAAATTACAGGCAGAGATGATTTTCGTGATGCACATGTTTCAGCTTTAGGATTTGATAAGTCTAAAGTTACTTGTTTTCGATGCAGGGAAAAAGGGCATTTCAAGAGGGAGTGCACAAATCGTGAAGCAAGTGGAGCTCAAAATCCTTTTGGAAACAATGATTACTATCGAAAAGCGTTATATCATCAAGTTGCTCAACAGCCACATCAACAACAACAGCCACAAACAGCTCATGGTAGGAAAGAAATTGAAGATTCAAAGAGAGCATGTCTTGTTAATCAAGATAAAGGAAATAGTTTCAGTTGGGATAAATACATTCCAAAAGAGAGTAAAATATGTGTGGCAGAACAAGAAGATGAAAAATTGGCAGAAGGTTTCAATTGGGACGATTATTGCCCAGACAAAGAATTCCTGGCTAAAGGATTTGTTGCTCAGGTTATCAATGATTATACTGATGATTATTGGGCAGAAAAAGTCAGAAAACGTTTAAATGGTGAAGCTAAGAAAAGAAAGAAGTTGTAGGAGAAGTTCAAGTGAGAGTAGTTAAAGAAGTTCCAGCATTTGAAATAAAAAAAGACGATGAAGTAGTCAAGTTTGCTGAGAAGTGTATGAATTGTGACTCTCTGATAATGCAGAACAATGAATTGATGCACAACATAAAAAGGCTGAAAGAATCATATGATACTTTGAACAGAGAGATGAATAAGTACAACGAGTCAAGTAGTGAACAAGCGGTAGCAATGAATACCCTCAAAGGAGCTTACATGAGACAGCTTGAAGATGTCAACTACTATACAGAGAAGTGTGCTGAACTTGAATTGAAATTGGCAACACAAAGAATTGAAACTGAAAGAGTTAACAATTTATTAAAAAGTTACTCATGTTCTACTTTTGTTGTTGACAGGATTTACCCCATAGTGTAAAAACTGAAGACATTTGAAGAAGAAAAGACTTCGGAAGAGGAAAAATCTACGACAAAAGAATATGATGAAGTGAATACATCTGGTAAGAAATCAAGTGTGGTTTATAACAAATGTCCGCCTCCTGTTGAAAATGCATATTCTCCGCGAAATGCTAATTCTGAAAGAGTCAAAAAGGCAATGAACTTACAGTGGGAGTCTAAGTCGTCAGATAATTTGCCAGAAAGTATAGATGTTACTTTCACATCGTCTGATACTGATCATGAGTCCGAGTTAATAAAAAAGGTGGTCGATCAGGTGTTGGATAAGGATGAATCAGAGGAGTCAATGTCGGAGTCGAAATCAGAGTCCAAGTCAAAGTCCGACATGTCAAGTCAAAAAGTCAAACAGGAAAAACGGGTGTATAATAAAGAGTTTTTGTTATCAAAATCTAATTTGAATGACGAACTGGTCAAAGTAGCATATACTTTGATAGATTCTGACAAATTATATTTTGATGAAGATTTTCCAATAAGAGGTGTGAAAACTGAATTGATTAAAAAGGTTTTCAAACTAACAGAAATTAATATTTTTGAAATAAAAGATGTAAATCTTCCTGAAAAACCTAAACCTTACACCTCAAGAATTCAACAACGTTTAAACAAGAAAAAAAGTTACAGTTCTAGTTCGGGTTATCGAAAGAAACCCAACCATAACGGTAATTTCAAAAAGAATGGTCTAGGTTTTATTCCACCGAAAAACTATAAAAATGAGAAAATTTATAAACCAAAAACTATTTTTGTTTCAAGAACAAGTGCTGAGAAAGAACAGAAGAGTTCATTCTGGAAACAAACAAATGAAGAATTCCTTGCAAAGAAGCAAGAAGAGATGAAGAAAAGTGTTGTTCAGAAGAAGACAGAGA
Organism: Helianthus tuberosus; assembly: GCA_030545235.1. NCBI lineage: Eukaryota > Viridiplantae > Streptophyta > Magnoliopsida > Asterales > Asteraceae > Helianthus > Helianthus tuberosus. Next base: position 78,596,227 of record CM060408.1, read on the forward strand.
CAAGAACCTGTTTTCAATGTAAAACAGTTGGTCATATTACCAGAAATTGTCTCAAGACAATATGAACAAAACAGGGAGTCTTTGGTAAACAAAAAGAAAAAGTTGTTGAGAAAACTGAACTTAAAACCAGAAAATTTATAGGTTTTGAAAATTCAATTTTTGAAGTTGGTGAATGTTCAAGGAATGTTTTAAAAAGAAAAGAAAATCTGAAAAATCAGAAATGGGTGGTTAAGGGTTCAGGAAGTAGTTCTAGCGATGAATCTGATGTATCAAAATCAGAGGAGCTATCTACTGGCGATGAATTTGTCTCTACAAAGACAGAGGAGCCACAGGTTGTTGAGAAAAATGAGAAATCTGTTCCGATTGTAAATGATGAAAATTTTCCATTACTAAGGGCTGAAAATTTTAAAAAGAAAGTGGGAAAGGTGGAAATTTCAAATCAATTTTATTCTGAAAAGAATAAATTTGATGTTGAAAAGGCTTTCAATGGGCATGTGAAACACATTTTTGGAAAAATGGTCGATGGTAAGGCCAAAAGTGTTAAAGAATTTTATGCTTCCAAAAAGAGTGTTCACAAGTCTGTTGAAAGTGACGTTGAAAAAGAAGTGGTTACACCCAAGGATGGTCAGGCCTGGGTGTCAATATTTTTCAAAGAATAAAAACCTGACTTGCCGGAGCTTCCAAGTTGGTAATCATGGAGCATGAATCGGCATCTTTCATTGTTTATGAAAATTGTTTGTGAAAAAGTGTGACTTGCCGGAACTCCCAGGTTGATAAGTGTGGAGTAGGAATCGGCATCTTGAGAATTCAACTTACATGTAGTATTGGTTGGCGAGCCATGGAGTTGAAAAAAGGTTTTATCTGCAAGTGGTAAATCAAGGACATTAATTTGTACTTGCATTTTCCTACAAGTGGTTGAAAAACAATATGATGAATCAAACCCCTAACCTACAAGAGGTTTTTATAAAATCAACAAAACTAATTTTCTGGAAAAACCATTTGATTAAAACAAACTTAAGTGTTTTGAAATCAATGGGAAAATAGTTTATTGTGAGGGGGAGTTCTGATTGTTTATGCCAAGCAGATGGCAAATTGAAGTAATTCGATATCAGTTGTCAGTTTGCTTGTACAGTTTGTTTTTTAAATTTCAGTTAAATATGTTTGCATTTTAGGGGGAGTAAGAAATTTCAGAAAATCCAAAAACATTTGAAAATTTGAAAAAGACAAAAACATGATAAAATGCAAAAATGAGTTTTGTTGTCAAAAAGAGGAAATGATAGTACATCAGTGGACTGTCACGACACGCTAAAGAAATGAAATGATCAAATGTGATAAACGGTCTCACTAAAGATGTGACGGTAGGCTCAGCTAGACTAGTAGATTTGCGATAACGATACAAATTTAAATGAAAAAGCCTAGTTCTAGTGGAAAACATGGTCGAAAGCATAGTACTTAGTTTTTGTCCTTCTTGATTGTGTGCCTACTCAGCAATCGCTGATTGTCGAAAGACATAAAACTGGTTAAGTTTGTGAACTTTCACAACTTTGCTGAAAAGTCGCTGTGATTGTGTATTTCTTTTTGCAATGATTTAAACTTGTTTATTTCTTTATTTTGTTTAAGCATTGGATATCCTCTGCGTATACGTGAGTATCGACCTGGATATTAATGCCTAAACGTTCTGCTTTATTTTCTTTGGTGTTTCGTTTAAGCTTTGGATCACCTCTACGTATACGGGAGTATCGACCTGGTGGTTAAAGCCTAAACAACTTCAAATTGTTTTATTTTTCTTATTTTGTTTAAACATTGGACTTTCTCTGCGTATACGGAAGTATCGACCTGATTGTTAATGTTTAAACATTCTGTTTTGTTTTCGCACAAATCACAGTTGATAAAAGTTTAAAGGCATTACTTGAGTTAGTGTATTGCATGATGAGGGGATATGCTGAGATCGTGGGGTCCATAAGAATTTAGTGCAAAATTAATATACTTTAACGTATCGGTAAGCATTTCGAAAGTTTTTAGATTGAGTTTAAGTGGACAACAATATCGTCAATCTACGTGAATCGTTTAGAACTTAAAATGTTTAAAGCTTCACGGTGTTGGTGATTGGTCTCATAAACGGATATGATCCTCTTGCACAAGCTCACAAAAATAGTGTTTGTAAATATTTCTTTATTGCATTTCATTTCATTAAAAAAAAAAATCCAAAAAGAGTTTAGTGTGTTTTAGCATAAATTTTGAAAAATTCAAAAAGATTTTCGACAACTGATGTTGGAGAACTGATTTTCAAAATTCCAAGTGCTAAACTTGATGAACAGGTTTGGGAAAGAATGTATGAAGAAGTTGTGTTTTCATGTGATTTTCAAAGAGCAAATCATGTTTGAATGATACCTGCTAGTGATTTCTAAATTTGCCAAATTTTTAAAATTTGTGAAACTTATTTTTTAGTAGAGTTATGCAGGTTAGACAGGTTCTGATACCTGAGTTAGATGAATACCAGGTTACGATCTAAGAACCTAGGGAAAATGAATTCCAGACTGTGATCCCAGCTTAGCAAAATGGGGAGTCTGAAGACATCGAGAGGAAGCCTGAAGATAGTAAAGTCAGATTCAGATCCTGAAGATTATAAGAAAGAGAAAGAGATTGATTGTGAATGCTTACAATGGAAGATATTTGGAGAGAGCGAGAAGACTGATAAAGACTGAAGGTTTGACAACCGAAGACTCGACACTGAAGACTCGTCAACATTCGAGGGGGAGTCTGTTGGTGCATGTGTCTGTCGACTTCGTCTTGTATCGAGTCTTGTATTGTACTAGATAGATCAGGGCATGTTAAACGAAGAAATGAGTTGGAGGTAATTTCGCTTGAAATGACAAGATGTCATTTCAAACGAAATCATATAGTTTAATTTCGCTTGAACTTGAGTTGAATCATTTCAAATGAAATCTGTGATTTCGCTTGAAAGTGATTCCACTTGAGTTTGTTTCAAGCGAACTCAGACCTCCTATAAATACCTTGAATCCTGAATCATTTGTAACGGGTTCCGGTCAGTGTAACGAAGTGCTGCCGAAGTGTCCACAGGCTTGTATTTGATCTGAAATCAATATACGGACAATTTTTAGTGTGAATCTTGCTGAATTGAACTCGATACATTTGTTTCCGCCACTCGTATTGAGATAAACTCTTCTGATCGACTCATTCGGGTCTGAAAACGATCCTACAGATACAAAGCTTCCATTTCTTTATTCATGGCTTCTACCCGCCTAGGGTCTTTAACAACCTCAAAATAACTAGTTGGTTCAACAGTTTTGTTAAGACTCAAGCACATGCTTTGCAATGCTACTGTTCTCACATTGCCAGACGGAAACGACGATTTCATTGTCTATTGTGATGCTTCCAACCTCGGCCTCGGCTGTGTCCTTATGTAGCGGGACAAGGTTATAGCTTACGCATCTCGTCAGCTCAAAATCCACGAGAAGAACTATAGAACCCATGATCTCGAGCTAGGTGCAGTTGTTTTTGCATTAAAGATTTGGCGACACTACCTGTATGGTACAAAGTGTACGATCTTCACCAATCATAGGAGCCTACAACATATCTTTAACCAAAAGGAACTTAATATGCGTCAACGCCGGTGGGTAGAACTTCTCAACGATTATGACTGTGAGATTCGTTCCAGGCAAAGCAAATGTTGTTGCCGACGCACTCAGCAGACGGAGCTATCTGCTTAGCACTCGTAACATCCAAGCCCAATACGACCTCGAAACTCTCATTCGTGAAGCCCAACATGCATGTTTTAATGAACGCACTCTGAAGAAGGAAAGAATCTACCACGATGGAGCTCAGCTTGTGAGTAAGTCGAATGGGATATTCCACTTTCTGGACCGAATTTGGATCCCTAAACGGACCGATTTGCGACAGATTTTGATGGACAAAGCCCACAAATCCCGGTATTCTATTCATCCCGGTGCCGATAAGATGTACCAGGATCTTCGCTACAAGTACTGGTGGCCGGGCATGAAAAGGGATATCGCTCTATACGTAGGGAAGTGCCTGACTGGTGCAAGAGTCAAGGCTGAACATCAAAGACCCTCTGGCTTACTCGAGCAACCACCGATCCCTATGTGGAAGTGGGAGAGTATAGCTATGGACTTCATAACAAAGCTTCCGCACACGTCATCAGGTCACGACAGCATTTGGGTTGTTGTTGATCGTTTGACCAAATCAGCTCACTTCTTGCCAATACGGGAAGACTAAAAGGTAGAACGATTAGCCCGAATCTACGCCGACGAGATCATTTGTAATCATGGTACGCCTCGTGACATCATCTCTGACCGTGATGCTCGGTTTACCTCGCGACTGTGGGAAACGTTTCAAACGGCACTCGGTACATCGCTTAATCTAAGTACCGCTTTCCACCCTCAAACCGACGGACAGACTGAAAGAACGATTCGTACTCTTGAAGACATGCTCCGTTCGTGTGTCATAGACTTCGATGGTAATTGGGATAAATACCTGTCGTTAGTCGAATTCTCGTACAACAACAGTTATCATTCCAGCATTCAGATGGCACCGTTCGAGGCTTTATACGGAAGAAAATGTCGATCGCCTATTGTGTGGCACGAGATCGGTCATTCGCAATTAACCAGTCCCGAGCTATTGCAAGAAACGACAGACAAGATTTTCCAAATTCGAGACAATCTAACGAAAGCTCGGAATCGACAGAAAAGTTATGCCGATAGACGACGCAAGCCCCTTGAATTTGACGTTGGCGACTACGTACTCCTAAAGGTGTCACCTTGGAAGGGTGTGGTCAGATTCGGCAAGAAAGGGAAACTAGCGCCTCGATATGTTGGACCTTTTAAGATTCTGGAAATGATCAGAAAAGTCGCCTACAGACTCAAACTACCGGAGGAACTTAGTAACGTCCACCCGACTTTCCACGTCTCAAACCTCAGAAAGTGCCTGGCCGACCACGACTTGCATGTTCCTTTAGAGGATCTGCAAGTAAACGAAACACTACACTTCATGGAGAAGCCTGTCGAAATCATGGATCGCCAAACCAAGCAGCTCAGACGCTCTCGCATTCCAGTTGTGAAAGTCCAATGGGAAGGCAAACGAGCCGCAGAGTTCACTTGGGAACTCGAAAGCGACATGAAGGCGAAGTACCCGCAATTATTTGTTACGGCTTTGGCCTAATTTCGGGATGAAATTCCCTAAACAAGGGGAGGCTGTAACACCCAGTGTTTTCGAAAGTCAAAGTCAAGGTCAAAGTCAACGACCGATTTCGCACAACTTGACTTGTAGTGAATTTCTTTTATGTGTTTATTTTAGTTGTATTATGTGGAGTAAGTGTCAATAAATATAATAATCGACATATGTTATTCACAATCTAATCGACCTACGACCGTGAACTATAGGAAGTAACAATGCGATAAAGTTAATGTCATGGCCCCCGACCCGGGTTGACCCGTTTCAGGAGCCGCGAGGCGGAAAATCCCGTGGTATTAATTTAACAGCGGAAGTTTTCTTCAAGATCTTTTTAAAACTACAATTTCCCGATTTATTTTATATCACAACTCGGGATATAACCCCGGTAATTTACATTCATATGATTTCACGGAGAAATCTTTATTTTACAAAACATGTTTCTTTATTTTATACTGAGCCACTTTCTTTAAGCTGATAGTGCTTCACGGCACTTTTCCTGGATCATAACAGATCACCTGAAACATGTTTGAAAAAGGTTTTGTCAGCGGGAAATACTGGTGAATCATTCTTTTTACTAAAATGACACATTTGTTATAATTTACAGTATTAAGAGATATTACAATGTTTCAGATATCAACCAACTACCCACAGTATTTGTCATCGACTCGTTTCGATGACTGTGGTCATATCACTATTGAGTCCTGTCACCTAATAGTGAAGAGTATCACTAATTATGTTCGCCCACCTAAAGTGATAAAAACAGTAGTAATGTGCACAATACCCCACATACCGGCTGTAATTTGGTGACTACATATACTTAATCACTGTAATTATAACTCTGAAAATATTTAAGAATTTATAAAATACTTTGAATAAAAGAGAATGACTCACATTGCAGATTTAATTTGAGCAGAGCCTAGCCTACTGATTAACCTTTTAACCTAAATTAATAACATGCACACAACTCGGTTAGTAACTTAATACAGCATTTACGATAACTCACAAGATTAAACCCTCACATCGAATGACAAAGTGCGCTACTTAAACATCCATCGATTTAACGACGAATGACAAAGCATAAACCCTAATGTGGGCAGCACTTAAACATCCATTGGATAGTTTAATCGATCGGACATTGAATCGTAGCAGTGATCGAGTTATTACCATGTATTGCGGCAGCGATTCGTGAATCGTGTGTGTTTTTATAGTAATTCTACGATATCTCAGCGTATATTTTGAGTTTTAACGTCGTTCAAGTGCCATAATTCAAGTCCCAGACACCCCTATTTATACATGAAATTTGACCCCGTCGCGTAGCGCGACGGGTCACCTATTTTCATAGGGTAGCCCCGTGTGTGTGTAGGCTTACTGAGTTGACGAAATCGTAAAATTCGTTTTTGACAGCGTTTTATTTAGATAATCGTAACTAGGGTTTACCCCCCCCCCCTAAGTTTTAGGGGCCCTGATCCTGATTCTGATTATTCTGAAAATTTTAGGGTTTGTGCAGAATCACTTGGGTGTCTCAATTAGGGTTTCCTATTGGACAAATTAATTTAATAAATATAACTTTTGATGAGAGTTGTTACAGTTAACTAAACGATAATCAAACTATGCTAACCAAATCGACATCTAATCGAATCGCAACCCGAACTACGCATTTTGGTCATTGTTATACGTGTGTGTGTGCCTTATGTGTTACTTGTGCATGTTTATTTATGTTATGTGTGGTAATCAATCGAAACGCAATCGAACTCGAACTCAATCGAAATCGAACTATGATAATTAGTGGAGAAGGGACAGTGCTAGATATGAATAGTTGGGACTAAAATTAATTTGACTAAGAAAATCTATCGCATCGCATCGCTCGCGATTACAATCGAAACCTAAAAAAAATCGTCGCGCCAATCACCCGAACCAAGTGCCATCCGGCCGGATCAGCCATCCGACCGGGCTGCCACTTGATCCGGTGCCATGTGTCATCCGACCGAGATGACATCCGACCGGATACGTAATCCGGGCGAGATGCCATCCGACCGGCCCACACTTTCCTCTTTGGGTAACTCTATAAATACCCATGTCACTTTCATTCTTTCTACTTTTGGAAACTCTCTGTCTGAACAGCATGCTCTCCTCACCTTTTCTTCGATTTCTCTCAATCCTGGTAAGATCTCGTCCTAAATCTTGTATTTTCTTAATCTACACGCACTCCTACACCTTTCTATCTTTTGAATCTTAACTTTTAACCATGAAATCACTAGATTTGAGGTGTTCTAGGATGACGTCATCATGGTGTTCTTATGAACTTCATGTTTTGGCTTCAATCCACCAAGAACAACTTTGATCTAATCGATTTCCACACGAATACACAAAGATCTTTCATAGATCTAAACATAATCATAGTGGAAAAGGATTGAAAGATGGTTTCTAACTTTCTTTCAACTCTTTTACACTCAATGCACTCAAAACCGATAGAATCGGACCTTGTTCTAGTCTCCTACTCATTCTTAGTGTTGTGCTAGTTCAAGATCTGGAATCTACTCACGAGACCACCGATTTCGGGTTAACCAAGAACAATCATAATGAACCGGTTAACTGGTCAAACTAGGGTGATTCCTGTTTGATCGGGCCACTTGGGTTAGGATGGGGTTCCGTTGGTTAACACGTTGTCAAAACGTCTCGATAAAAGCAACAAACAATCAAGACGGCCAAGTGAAAGATGAACGGAACGACCAGCATGGAGTGCTATCCGACCGGACTACTGTCCGAACGGATAAGTCATCCGAACGACTAGGTCATCCGAACGGCTTACACTTTGGGTCCCACACTTAACCAACTTTATCTGAAGATTGAGTATTGAACGAATTGCTATCCGATCGGACTACCAACCCGACCGGATTACTCTTCGGATCATGAGATACTTGGACTTTAACACTCGAATAATTTTCAACATGTTCAATGCATTAAGGATGCCACCCGACCGGACCGGACCACCTGTCCGACCGAGTGACCGCCCTGTTGTGAACTTGTTCTCGCTGAAGTATCAACCTATCGGATTGTCGTCCGATCGGACCGATCGTCCGATCGACTGACTTGAAAGGGTAGAGATACTTCAGTGTTTTCAAAATGCTACAACGAAAACTTCAAAGGACAAGCCATCATACACAAACACATCAAAGGAAGAAACAACCCACTCGAATAGTCATCCGACCGGACAACCTGTCCGACCGGATTACCAATCCGACCAAGTTACTGTTCGAGCCACTTACACCTTGCATCGTTTTACGCGTCACTTATCGTTATGTTATCGTTCTGATCAAGCTAATTCCGCTCTAAGCGCTCCCTTCAATCCATCATCGCTGTGAGTATACTCGATCCCTTTTTGCTTTACGCACTTTTGGGTGTTACATACGTTACGAATATTCAAATCACAACAAACACACTACCCAATACTATTTGAACGCTAACCGTTAATGCATGTTATACGTGGCTTATGAATGCTTGTTTGTTATGTTTACACATGGAATGCTGTCTACCTGCCTTAGCAACGATAGTACTATAGTTTGGACTCAGCACCTGTTCGCAGGGGTTGTTAAGGACAATTACTTGCATGGATTACGGTGGTAATCATGTATTGCGAACTGCCTCAGGCAGTCAACCCGCAGTCATTGGTATCGATGGATCTATGTCGATAACTAACATGCCTCATTTCACTATGTGTACGTGCTGGTTATGCGTAAACGAATTCGAACTTTATATGCTATTATCAAACTTGTATGCTCACCTTTACATTATATGTATTGACTTTATTTTAGCGTATGTGACAGGTGCTTAGGATGCACATCTGCTAGGAAATCGAGGCTAGAATAAGGCTCTAGAGGCCAACAAATAGTTGTCTGTACAAATTAAATCAAGGGTCTCTAGAAACAGATAAACAATTGCTCTATTTATCTGAGTTGTCGGAATAGAACTATTTGCCTAGATTTTGTCTGTAATAATTTGTTTACCTTTTGAGGCATGGTATGGGACATGTTACTTTAAATTGATTGGTAATGATAATTGTTATGGAAACTTCTGGACAATCTGTTTCGCTCAGTGCCATACCCCGATGTTTCCGCCATCGGTTGGGGTGTGACATCATCATTGGGAGTTAACAAAACATTTTCAGAATTAATGGATGTAGGTGATTCAAACATATCAAAAAAGTTTATATGAGTTAAACTTTGATCTTGTAAAACATCAGAGTTATTCCTTTCAAGCGTTTTAAAAGGAAAAACATGTTCATAAAACTTCACATATCTTGAATATAACTCTTTTTTACTATCCAAACTCCATAATTTGTATCCCTCTTTTGAATTAGAATACCCTATTAAAACACATTTTTCAGCACGAGTAGATAGTTTATCACACTCATTTAAAACAGTACTAAAGCACAAACATCCAAAAACCCTTAAATGTTCAAGAGAGGGTTCAAAACCATACACAAGTTCATAAGGACTTTTACCTAATAACACAGAAGAGGGAATCCTGTTAATCAAATACACAACAGTTAGAACACAATCTGCCCAAAATCCTAAAGGTAACCTTCCCTGATATAACAAAGCTCTAGCCATGTTTAAAAGATGTCGATGCTTCCTTTCCACCACACCATTTTGCTGTGGTGTATAGGAGCGTTAGGTCTGGTGAATAATTCCCTTTTGTTTACAAAAAATTGACATTTGCGGATTGACAAACTCAGTACCATTGTCACTTCTAAACACCTTAATTCGTTTTTCAGACTGAGTTTGCAACAATTCATAAAAATTAACAAGGTTTTCAAAGACTTCATACTTATTTTTTAAAAGAAAACACCAAACAGTTCTAGAAAAATCATCTACAACAGTCAAGAAATACTTATACCCTTCCCTACTAGTGACCCTATAAGGACCCCGCAAATCCAAATGAATTAACTCGCCCACACTTTTAGACTTATGATCACTTAGAGGGAATGGAACTCTAACTTGCTTAGCCCTATGACATATTTCATAGGGATGTTTTTCACCAGACCCTAAGTTCAACCTATCTTTTAACACAGACAGAACTTGATCAGAGGGATGACCCAGTCTATTATGCCAAATATCAGACTTAATCATACTATTAAAACACAAATTATTACCATTCTTACTAACAAAATGTAACCCATTTTCCTGTCTATCAGTCACCAGGACTTTCCTTGACTTCGAGTCCTGAATAACACACATAGATTCATCAAACACAACAGACAACTTGTTATCTTTAGCAAGTTTATGAACCGACACAAGATTCACACTATAACTAGGTACATAGAAAACATCATTTAACACAACACCAGAAACTAGTTTAATGTCTCCAATTTTAGTAATTTTAGCACTAGTCCCATTAGGGTGACGGACTTTTAAATCAAACTCAGATACATCAACACAATTATACATGTCTTTATCATTCATTACCATGTGTTGATTAGCACCTGAATCTATGACCCATTTATAATCATTAGCATAACTCACAACACTAGAGCAGCTAATAAAACTACCACAAACACCTGACACATTAACATTGTTATTCAAACTAAGAGACTGACCTCCCATATTTGAACTTTGTTGCCTAGTTCCAGTTTTTTTCACTCACTAGACTTAGCAGCTTTGAAATTTGCTCATTTGTAAAAGGCATAGAAGAACTAGACACCATATGTGCCTTATTAACATTCACATTATTACTACTACTGCCCTTACCACTCTGAACATTAGACCTTCTTTTAAACCCCTGTGGATACCCAATCAACTCGAAACATCTATCCACAGCATGACCAATCATATTACAATGTGTACAATTCAAATTAGGATTAGGTCCTCTAAACGGTTTTTTCTTTTGGTCAAAAACTTGATTCATTTTAGTTAGGAAAGACACATTTGGCCCATTTTTCTGACCACTACTAGCAATTCTATGTGATTCTTCCCTAGAAATGATGGAGAAAGCAACCTTAACAGATGGAAATGGTTCTCTTGTGAGTATGTTTGTTCTCACATGTTGATAAATATCATCAAGACCCATGAGAAACTGCATCAATTTTATTAGAGTAGTAAAATCATTATAGTCTTTAGCAGCTTTACAAGAATAGGAAGGCAGTTGTAATATAACATCAAACTGCTTCCACATAGTATTTAACTTGTGATAATATTCTGAAACTGAGCTACCGTTTTGGGAAATACAATTGATTTTTTTATACAAATCATACATAACAGAACCATCTACCTTATCGTACGTCTCTTTCAAATCTGCCCACACTTCTGAGGCAAGTTTAGAAAAAAAAACTTGCCCCAAATACAACTCCTCAGACACAGAGTTTAATAATCAAGTTAAGACTACTGAGTTACACCTATCCCGTTGTTTACTTAGGACCTCATCATCTTCAGTTTTAACACATTTCCCATCAATAAAACCAAATTTATTCTTAGCCTCTAAGGCTAATTTCATAGCACTAGACAATACCTCATAGTTCTTTGTCCCTTTTAGTTTTATATTAACAATGGTTAATCTACTCGAGTCACTAGGGTGCAAGTACAAAGGGTCTCCTATATCAAGTTTACTAATCAAAGTCTGTGAAGTACCTTCACCATCACCCGTGATAACAGAAACAAAGAATATCACAAATATTCACAACAGATCACAGAATATACAATAACAAAAACAAAGAAAACTAGGGCGAAGCTGAGTCAGGGACCAGATTCCAGGATCGTCACTCTACGGTGCCTGGACAAGCCTTTACTCAGGAGCCACTAGCTAAACATCAACCAATAGACACACTACAACTATAAACAAAAAGAACAATAACTAAAAATCACAGAATAATGCAACAATCTCTAAAAAAATAACCATAGAATAATGCAACAATTAGCACAAAAGACTCGATCAAGTGCCTGCCAGACTAGTCCGGTAATTAACAATAATGCCTAGGACATAACTGATGTAGTGCAATGAACAAAAAAAACAGTAAAGAGTAAAAAGAATGGAAAGATCTCATAGAAGCGTTTAACTCCCTCCAAGCAGCAGAACTGTCTCGCAACCTTCTAGGGTTGCTAAGAACAGAACAGAAAACACCAACAACACTTGGTCAGTTTGCCCTGAAATCTTTTTGGATTTCAGAGACCAACACAAGTGTAAAAACCCTAGAAACGAGAGAGTCCTCTCTCACATAAACACCAAACCCTAGCTAGGGTTTCAATCGCATAAGATCAACACCGACACGCTTCCTAAGACCACCGATCCAGAAGATTCTTCAACAAGAGAAGCCTCCGAACCTCCAATAACAAGATTTACACCCAAATATGAGCAGCGGAAACTCAGATCTAGACACAAGAGCCTAACATGGCTCTGATACCATGTATAAAATTATAGAATGACAGAAGAACAACGGAAGTAGCGGCAAAATGGTGACGTAAAACTTTATTAGTTAACCAACCCCAAAATCACCCAACCGAACCCTAGATCTCACAATAATGAGATCTATGAAATAGAGAGAAAACTTCAACCAATCAACACAATCTGTTGAACGATTTACAGCGATACAATTATAGAAATGCTGAGATCACAAGATCTCAGATCAACAAGAAACTGTACAAGAAAAACGAGACCAGAAGAATACAGTGGAAAATGAGAGAACAATTCGAAACCCTTAGAAAAATATTCAGCAACTGAGCTGTGCTTCTCTCTCTCTTCTTTTTATATCACAGAAGACCAAGTTTCACTTTAGCCCTCGTAATGTTTCAATACAAACCTGGCAGCTTCCACACGTTTCATATGAGCCCCTTTCACATTATAAACTGCACACTTAACACCCTTGTCAATTATCAACATATCATAACAATAAAACCATAAGTGTAACAACTTTTATAATTTGTTACAACAAGTTCAATAAGAACAACTGATCATGTTTGATGTATGAATTACATACAATAATAATTTCAACATAGAAACAAAAAATCACACAAGAATTAAGGCACATTTCTTATCGCCTTGGGGACACCCGGTTTCGGGTTCATGTAGGTATCATAACATAAAAAGTTAAGACATATAGAGATTAATACAATTGTATTAATTTTAGTTCCTGAAAGTATAGCTTGACATGAAATCTCTAATGATAGGCCCCACCTTCTCTTTTGTCTTGATGATACAGAAGAACATTATCCTATATGCAACCACCATACCAAACATGATTGCAAGATCAATCCATTTAGAGTATCCCATCTCGACATGCAATACGCTCTTTAGTAGCGTTTCTCCATCAACCGTAGGAAGACCTCCGGGGTACGCAGGGAACGTAAGCCCTTCAAACTCATTTTTGTACAGTCCTTCTAATGCATACCTGTGAAATGATATATAGTACATTGGGTATTTCCAAAAGATATGAGGTAGATGGTTTGGTAGCCGAAAGAACCCTGCACCTAGTATCATCAACCCTTGGACTCCAGCACCAGATATGATGCCCATAAGCAGATTTGGCACAATGGCTGCTACAATCATCATTTGGCATTCAACCAACAACATTGCCATTAAGACAACTAATTCGAAATATATGAATTGTCCCGGTTTTCTTTGGAGTCCGATGAACGAGTATGCTATGGCTCCCGGGAGTAAAGAGATGAGAAGTAGGTACGGCGTTGAAGAAATTGCATGACTGATAACATATGACCCAACCCCGTAGTGTCCGTTTAGTCTTTCGCATTGAAAAACCTAGTTACAAATATATACAATGTTGTTATAACTGAATTTATCTCAAAAGCATTTTGTTTTAAGTAACAACAAACATAAGATGTATAACAAACCTTAGTTTCTTCTACAAAGGAAGGGAACCCACCAACAGCTAGAATGGTCAGAAATGAAGAAACGAACAAAATCATTGAAACCCTAGCCTGTGTGATAAAAAACAAACCATTTCAAATACTTATCTTAAGATTATTAGCAACCCAAGACCCATACCAAATTCATATTCTATTAATTAACCTTATTCTACAGCCACAAAAAAAAAAAAACCCAAACCAAATGCCTGCATGTATTATCCAACCCTCGTTTTTTACCCTATATTACATTAAAAATCACTATTTTTTCTCTTTGCTTTTCAATTAAATAATACTTTATAGAGTTAACTTTCGTTTTGCTCCATGTAGTTTGGTCATTTTAACAGTTTTGCTCCAATAGTTTAAAAATAGTCATTTTCCTCCCTGATCTTTTGAGTTTGTCGTCAGTTTGCTCCCTGGTTCCAACTCAGTTAAAACGTTCAATTAAAAGTAGGGGTATTTCGGTAGTTTACTCCCTGGCTCTAACTCAATTAAAACGTTTAGTTAAAAGTCGTGGTAGTCGTGGTCGGCAGGTGGTAGTTGCAGGTGGTGGTGGATGGTTGTGGATGGTGGTGGCCGGTAGAAAGAGTGGTTGGAAAGATGTGAGATCAGAAAAGAATTACTTATATACATGTAAATAAACAAGTTATAGGTTTAGTTAGGTGAAAAGACTTACATGCCGTTGCTTTTATCTATAAAATTACCAAAATACCCTTCTAGTTAATGGATTTTTCGGATGGAGTTAGAGGCGGGGAACAAAATAAAGATAAGTTAGAAAAATCAGGGAGGAAAATGACTATTTTTAAACTAATGGGGCAAAACCATTAAATGACTAAATCACAGGGAACAAAATGGAAGTTAACACTACTTTATAATACATTTATCATTATTTCACAACCACTTTCAAAATATATATAACAGTGTCCTTTAAATTTACAGATGAATAGTAATATTTTCTCTCTCCTTTACTTACAACAACTTTTTTATAAGATAAAAAGCCCCTCACATAATTTGGAGCGTTGAATGTGAATGCTATTAAGACCATGTGTAGTGCTAATGCCCTTAACCTTGTACGTTTTGCGCCATGTGGCATCGCAGTCAGCAATAGGGCATTATGAGACGTTTTCTAAAATGGGTGTAGTGGGGATGCGGGGTATTATGTTAAAAGAGGTGTAATAAAATTAAATAAAAAAACCATTAAAAATCTTATTTTACAAACAAAAGGAAGATCAAGGGTGATTGACCAAAACTAATGAACCAGGACGTGGAAAAAAACACGTCAAAAGCAATTTTGTTGAAAAAAACGCCCCCAAGGTGGGAGATGGACGTTATGAGGCTTTTTTAGGGGAAAAAAAGCCTAAAAAAACCCATTACACATGTTCTAACCATCCTAACTATTTAGTTAACACATTCTCTTTAGCAACGGCCTATCATAAATGGTGTCAAATTTAAAAAAGATAAAGTTAGCTTTTTTAGGTGCCACATGGTAAGACATCACTAAAATATATGCATGCATATACATCCGTTCAACTTAAAACTTAGTTTTCATTTAAGCGTAAATTTCACTTTTTGTCCCTTATGTATTATCTGAATTTTGAAACGTGTCCTTTAAAAGTTTTAGTTTCAGTTTATGTTAAAAAAACACATGTTTTATATCACTTTATGTCCTTTACATCAAACTGAGTTAAATTATTCAGTTAAGTTTATTTAAGACAAGGGCAAAAATGGAATTTTATAAATAAATGTCATCAGATCCCCTTTCTCTCTCTAAATAAATGCACAATTATCATTAAGCTCATCATCATCACATAACATGTTGAAAACCTCATCAAACAAAATATCAAAATTCCTCCTATCTGCTTCGTTCTGCTTATCCGAACTGGAAGTGGAACACTGATGTGCATTTTGAAAACTCGTTTCACTCGCTCTAACATCAACAAATTTATGCTTGTCCTTTTTCGCAAATGGAATAAGAACGATAAACTCTCCATCGGAAATCATATTACTACTTATCTGACTCTGCAAGCTTAGTTTCCTACCCTAAAACAACTAACACCAATAACCTACTCTGTCGGTGGCTGGAGATTATCTCCGCCACCGGTAACCACCACTGCCACCTGTGAATGCCACCATAACCACCTCAAATGTTACGAATCTAAGAAACCAAAGTATCCAAACCCAGATCTACCACAGGAGTTTCATAGTGGCTTATTGGAGTTCGTGAGTTGCCAAAGTTAGTCGCCAGAGTCCGTTCATACTCTCACCGTTACCAGATCTGCCATTGTCGTTGCTCGAACCACTGTTGCCGTCAGGGAACGGCTGAGCCTCCATGTCGCTGCCACCACTCCATACACACCCGAGGTTACATCACAGCTAAAATAGTACCAAGTCGTCGCCACTAACCACCGAGACTCCGTCGTTCATGGTGGTGGCCGGCCATCCGTCTCTCTCTCTCTCTCTCACGCGACTTTCTCTCTGCCACTCTCTCTCATGTGACTTTCTCTCTAAAGATTTGCGTGCTATGTTTGTGATTTAGGGAAGAGGAGATGAGAGGTTAGGGTTTGATAGGAATGAGGGGTTGGGTGAGTGTGTGGTCGGCCGGAGATCAGCGCCGGACATCCCTGGAGAACCGAGTCCGGCTGCCGGACTTGAAGGGGAGAAGGCAGGGGATTTGGGTTGTGTGCTAGGGTTTCTCAGAAATTGAAAAAGATAAGGGGACAGGGGATCTGATAACATTTATTTATAAAATACAATTTTAGCCCTTGTCTTAAATAAACCTAACTGAGTAATTTAACTTAGTTTGGTGTTAAGAACATAAAGTGATATAAAACATGTGTTTTTTGGACATAAACTGAAACTAAAACTTTTAAAGGGCACGTTTCAAAATTTAGATAATACATAAAGGACAGAACGTGAAATTAACTCTTTTTTTAACAAATATATTTTATAGCCTTATCACATGTGATGGTTTATCAATCTGTGACAACCGTCACTTTTCCGTACATTCCGTACACTAGATGAACAGTAATTTGTGCTTTAATGACTGTACATGATCTAGTTACCAGACAAATAAATTTCTGAATTCCATGCAAGTGAATTCATGCACATTTTGTGCTACAAAATATAGCTTTATGCATAAACGAGAGCGTTGCGTCAGAAATATTAGTAAACTCACCGGTAAGACACATTGTGTCAACAGAACTGCAGAAAGCAGTCAGACATTAGAATTGAGTCCTAGGTGTAGGTCCGACGACAAAAGTACATTAAAACCCAAGAGTACATATAAGGGTTTAATTTATAGACATTGCGAAAGCAAAAATAAGCACTAAAAAGCACCCGAAACGCACTTTAAGTGCAGAATTCATATAATTCAGCACTAATTCAGCATTTAAACATATGAATGTTTTGCTGAAATGTCGTTTTATTATCCAGAATATTTCCCTAAGTGTTGGGAATTGAAAGGATACAAAAAGGTACTTATAAGACACTAAAAAGTGCAATTTAGCGCTTTAACGAATCGGTATACAACCGAACAACCGGATATTACCCGGAACACAAAAATATTGTCAAACACATTGTTTTTATTCTTCTGAGCTAGTTAGGGTCCCCGAGCACCCTAACACTCACCAAAATATCTTGAAACTAACATAACTAACTATATGCTTGGAATTGAACATTAAACTAACTAGATGGTCAAAAATTACAACTAGACCCCCTCCCCCTCATGCCATAATCGGCCCACATGGCCTAACTAAGTGAATCTTCACTTGATTTCCCTAAGATATGCCTAGATTTGGCCTTGTACTTAGGAGACACCATACACATTAGGCAAAAGACTTGAAATGGTTATAAGTGTTAGATGGAGGTTCATGATCTTGCATCTCTCACACACAAACACACACTAATCTCTTCTCCTCTCCTCCCCTCATCCACGACCGAAGGCTCCCCACCATCCCACCATTATCATTCATCCATTCCATCCATTTCCAAGCACATACAAGAGTGATAGAAGGTGTTTCATGAAGTTTGGTGCACTCGGAACTTGAAGGACCTCTTCCGTTTGCTTTTACCCACTCGATTTTCTTCATAGTTCTTCCCTAGCTTGAAGCTAGTAGTAAGTGTTCTAAAACACCATCTTGTTCTTGTTTAAAGTGGTTAATAAGTGATTTAACGGTTAAAACTCAAGAACACACAAGATCAAGACTAAAAGTCTTGAAAGAAAGATAAACTAGTTGGATAAAGAGTAGATATGTGTGTAAATCATGTGAATCTTGTATGGTTGTTATTATTTGATGTTGTTTGTTACTAGAAGTGGGATAGATCATCATCTAACCATACTAGGTTATGTTCAAGAACATGAACTAGTAGTATGTTAATGCTAAAGTTATGGAAGATGATGAAACTTTCCACCCATGAACTTGGAACTTGTGTAAACATAATTTTCCTTGAAAAATAAGACTCTAAACATGTAGATCTAAAGATCTACAAGTGGTTTTTCGGAAGAACCAAGCAAAGATATTAGTCTTGTTAAAACCCGGATCTTATCCGAACTAAAAGCATTTTTAGTAAATAAACAAGTGTGTAGACACACGTGTCACAAGAAAACTTAACAAAGAAATATTTTTGCGAATCTCGATTAGAAGTTGTGAAACTTCATATTCTTTAAAAATAAAGTTTTTAAGAAACTAAAATTATTTTTAAAGATAACAAGACTTACTAAATGTGCTAGTAAGTTACTACACATTTTTGTAAATGTTCAAGTTCATGAAATGGAGAAATTAGTGATTATTGTTAATGAGAATTGTTGTTGATGATTGTTGACGAGTTAAAAGAAAATAAACACATGTTTTGAAAACATGGGAAACCTCTATTTTTAGGGGAAACTCTGTCAAAATTTTTATAAATTTTGACACTTAGAAAAATATAAGTTTTTCAGAAGCTTATTCCCTAAAAATGTATTTAAGAGTATTACCAAGGTTTCCCAAATTTTTGGTGATAAGAAATGATGATTTCTTCAAGAATAAAAATGGATATAAGTATGTATATTTTTGAGAGAAAAATATATATTATTTGATCACCAACTTTTGTGCTAAGTGTATATAGTATGTGTTATACGTGCTAGCGTATTAAGACTTAAAAATACACTAAATACTCACGAGAAGTATAAACACAAAATACACATACAACATACCAGATACATAATTCGGGTGCAAAGTGCAAAACATGTGATACTTATATTAATTTTTGAGAAAATAATATAAGTAAAACACTTAGTTAAAAATATAGAATATTTTTAACACAAGAATATATACAAAAGAGAGTGACTGTACTTGTGCGACGCAAGTCTAGTGACTAACGTTAAGAAAACGCGTATAGGTTACGACGTTAATTAAGCAAATCCGGTGAAGTTTACGACGCACAGGAACGCAAAGTTGTGAGTTCATGCTCCCCCTTTTCTCTAACTGTTTTTGGTTTTATAACTCTCGGGGGTGAAATACATGTTACAAATATTATAATTTTTACAAAGGGTAAAAATACAAGAAGCACTCTTGGTGAGAACGAGAACCGAGTGCAATGTGATTTGAGAATACGAGAAGTACTCGTGGTGAGTGCAATATGATGAGCTTTAAGAAAAGCCTAGAAAATACTAGATCATGTGAGCTTAAACTAGATATTGAGATGCCATTAATACGTAATTAGGGACGAGGGTTAGATCTAACGGGTACGGCCGAGCCCCACTCATGGTCCTTATGTGACCACTTGAGTGCTTCGGTGTCCCAGTCGGGGGAAATCGACGCAGTCGAGGGTAATCGACACAGTCAAGGGAAATTGACGCAGTCGAGGTTAATCGACACAGTCGAGGGAAATCGACATAGTTAGAGGGAGAATATACTAATGCTCCCAATGTCCTCACATGCCTTGAGGGAGAAAATACTAATGCTCCCTATGTCCTCACATGCCTTGAAGGAGAATATACTAATGCTCCCTGTGTCCTCACGTGCCTTAATGTCCTTGTATAAACAATCATTTAAAACGTGGGGTACACAAGAAAACTTGAATGATACTTGAGTACGTGGGGTACTCAAGAAAGCGGGAATTATACTTGAAGTACGTGGGGTACTCAAGAAAGATTTGAATTATACATGACACATACTATGTTTTCATACAAAGTATAAAAACGTGAAATACAAAAACACATGAACTCGCTCAACTTTATGTTGATGTTTTCCAAAATTACATGTATTTCAGGTGACAGGATGGATCTTGGGCGCAAGTGTCGTAACTAGAAGTAGACTACGAGTTTAGATGTCATCCACTTTTGTTGAATTGTAACCTTGTCAAAGGTCGTGTTTTGAAAACTTAAATAACAAGTGTTTGTAATACTCAAATTTTCATGAATGGATGAACATCGTTTTGATCATGTAGTTGTTTATTACGATTGAATGCAATGATAACAAGCTAGTCACACATCATACGCTTCCGCAAAAGACAGGGTGTGACAGTTTGGTATCAGAGCTTCGATTGTAGTGAACTAGGATTCTTTCTCGAGTCTAGACTACAATCACTAGAGTTCTCTCACGAAAACATTTTACAAAAAGGTTTTCATTGCATTCACGAAAGCGCCAAGATCCATAAGTCAGACACTTTTCAAAAGTGACAAGGCAAGGACATTAGTGAGGAATACCTTTAAAATAAGGTGCCAACCAAAGCATAGTCTACACGAGTTAGACTTGCCAAAAACAAAATGACCCCCCAAAAACGAGAGTTATACGTGATATAATGCATTAAAATGCTTGATTATGCTAAGTAGCATATATGTTATTGATATACATACATACAAATAAGTGTACGGAATGATTATTGACGTGAATAAGATACTTTCGACTCCGACTCCTATTACTATACGTGACTCGCACGATGAAGCTACCGACCTCGCATCCTTTGCAAAGCTCATGGCTGGGAGTGATTACCAAACAAGATGCTGAGCTTGCTTCTGTAGGAGATGGCTGCTCTTCCCTCTCGATCGTGAAGATGCCTAACTACGGTGATGATGACGAGGCAGAGGCGGCAACCTTGATCGAATTCTCAATCAACGGGACGAGATCCCTGCGGCTTATGTGAAGCAAGATTGACGACATACTTGACCAGAAAAGGAAGATGAAGTGTTCATCTCGAAGGTGCCCCTCCAACTACTAGGAATTCTCCCTATTCCTATTCCATCTAATCATCGTGCCTATACGCGCGTAACAATAACGAATGTTAGCGCGTGGACCATCGCAAAGGTCCTTTCCATGAAAAGAGGTATAAGGACAATAGTGTCCCCTCCTTGATTGATCATCTGCTTGGACGAGAGAAAATTTGGGGTAACTGTGCAAGACAATTTATTATTACGGGGGCCCACGTAATAACGACTTGTAGTGCACAGAAATCCTGGTGGACTCTGCGGGTCGAGCTAATGAAAACCATACAAAATTAATCTATAGGTGTCCTCACCTTCATCTGGTAGAACAACACATAGATCAGTGCTTTAGCACATTAGAAAGTAGGAAGCCTGTCTTAGCCTACTTCGTGACTGACACTTCTACCGGCATACGAGACGTTTGAGAAAACGATGTTTAAGCAAGAGAGGTGGAATGACATTCAGGAAGAATCAGTGACGATACACTCCCTATCACCTCTACACAAACAACCCCATCAAAGGGGAAATATACACACCAGTAAAGCTAAAGACCTAAGAAAACCAAGGTAGCAGGAAATAACTTAAACTTGAATGACCAAGGCGATGTAGCCTCGAGTTCATTTCAAACAATAAGCCAAGTTGGCAAGCCTATGTGAAGGCTCAATAACTGTTTCCTCGCTTATACATTGATTATATATACATGTGAAATTGGGTAATTACATAATGGCTTATGGTGCTATGTATCTCATAGACAATTGGAATGTTGTCTAACCTACTTCATACCATTTTGGCAGAAGAGAATGCCGCCCAGGCGAGACACAAACACCAGTACGTTGCCAAGGACAGAAGCTGAGCTGCAAGAATGCATCTCACAGGCAATTGCGTGACATGAAGCCCTCCGCTCTAAGCACAGCGATGGCACTACTGAAAATAACCCTCCAACTAGCTGCACCTTCAAGCAGTTCCTGGACTGCAAACCATTAAACTTTGACGGAACAAGAGGCGCCGTTGCATTTGTTCGTTGGACAGAAAAGACTGACTCAGTTCTAAGAATGAGTAACTGTTCACCCCAACAGAGTGTTACTTATATCTCAGGGTTATTCGTAGATGGCGCACTCTCCTGGTGGAACCTTTAGGTTCAAACCCTTGGTGCGGATGCTGCTTATGCACTAAGCTGGGATGAGCTCAAGGAAATGATGGAAAAGAAATACTGTTCTAGGGCCGAAATCCAGAAGCTTGAGGTGGAGTTCTGGAACTTGAAAATGGACGGACCGAAGATTCATGAATACGTCCAACGATTTCACGACTTGTCTAGGGTCGTCCCCTACTTAGTCAAACCGGAATTCAAAAGGGTTGAACGATTCATTTGGGGACTTGCACCTCAGATCAGGAGCATGGTTACTACCTCAAAGCCCTCAGCCATTGCAGAGGCTATCGATATGAGTGTCACTCTTACTGAAGAAGCTCTACGTGCTGGAAAATTTTCGGAATCTGAGGATAACAAGAATGAGACTCATGTGGAGTCATCAGGCAATAAGAAAAGGAAGTCTTCGAACCTAAAGGTGGGCACACGAGTCAGCTACGGAAACTCTAAAGCAAACAAAAGAAAGAAGGTGAATCCGCCACGTGACAGGAAAACTGATGAAGCCACTAATAAGGCCGGTGGTAAAATATACTCGGGGACTAAGCCGAGATGCGGGGAATGCACTTTTCACCATGAAGGTCGATGTCTAAGGCCTACGTGCGGAAAGTGTGGAAAAGAAGGGCACAGCAAGGATGCCTGTTGGGCGAAGGACCCAGATGGAAGAAATAAGAGAATACCAGGTTGTTACAAATGTGGTGAAGCAGGGCACTTTAGGAAAAATTGCCCTAGGAAGAAACAAACAAGGAAGGGTTTTCACGATTGAAACTCGTGAAGCACGCCAGGATCCAGATGCGGTTACGGGTACGTTCCCTATTAACCAACCTAATGCATCTACTTTTAATTAATACTGGCATCAACTTCAACCTTGCATGCTTAGAACATAAGAAACTGCTTGGCCTAGTTTCGAGTAAAATAGACATCCTATATCCTTTAGAAATGGGCATATAGGAGGCTAGTTTAAACAGTCGAAGCGAGTAAGGAATTATATTCTAGGGACTCAGAAGGTCGGAACCTTCTGTTCCCATCGACTCGCGAAGTCATAATATGATAGTCAGCATGGATCAGAAGTCCAAGTATACAGCTGAAGTTGTTCGATATGAGAAAATCAGACGCATCCCTCTTGCGGATGATGAAACCCAACTTTCCTGCAATAGGTGCAAGGATGCTAGACCCCATAAGGCGGCAGATCTACGACATCCCTCATTGGTCGAAGAGGCATAGAAACGCCTCCGAGTAGACTGCAGAGCCTGAGAACATCCCCGTGACGGAAGATGTCCCAGTAGCCTTTTCGGAAGACTTGCCAGGAACGCCTCTCTGTAGCGACGAGAGGAGTTCAGGATAAATCGCGTGCCAGGAGCAGCACCAGTGACGAATGACGCCATACCAACCAGCTTCACCAGCGAAGCATGAACCTCTGATATGACTGGAAGAGCTGCTAGACAGAGGAAATTAAGGACATAACATCCTTAGTTAAGGAGACGAGGAGAAAGTTGGTAGTCTCCACTTTACGTAAACTTTAGAAAATTGAGAATCAGAATCCTTTGCCAAGGACTGACGACACCAATGAGCCAACCGTAAGGTTCCAGTTACCACTCAAAGATCAACTTAAGGGCAGGATGTCCTCCACTGTGAATACAAGAGGGAAATATCCCTGAAACGGCCTTTAGGACTCGCTTCGAGCATTACGGGTTCCTAGGCGTATCCTTTGGCTTAACACATGCAATGTTCATAGACCTCATGAATCGAACGTGTAAGCCATACCTGGATAAGTCATATACTTATTTGACTACATTCTTATATGGCCAACGACCAAGGAAGGTCGTGAGCAACAGCTGCAATTTACCTTGCAACTCTTAGAGAAAGCACAGTTATGTGCAATAATGACGAAAAGCGGATTTCGAGTTCGCGAAGGGAGAACTTCAAGATGCATGGTGGATAAGAACGAAATTCATGCCAACCTTGCAACCAAGAGCTAAGGAGCTAGAGTTGCAATTATGTGACGTATCTCGACAAAGTCTCGATTGTACGTCGATGCAACGAGACCACAACATTGCGTACGCGGCACATTGATTAAGGAATCATGAGAAAAGACCTTGAGATAGATACAGTAATTGCGCGCCGCAAACTGGACGTCATTACCCGAAAGAAAACGCTGCACGATCTTTACTGATCACAAGGGTTGCAGCACACCGATGATCGTAAGAACTCGAATATGAACTGAGCTGCTGAACAATGCAGACTGTATGAACACAATACGTTCTTGTGTGATAAACCTTGATGAAAAGTCGGAACACTCACTTGCCCTTAGTGGAGTTTTCCTACAACGGTATCTATCCCACCGTCGTCTAAACCGCTTCGTGTAAAACTTTAGACGGAACATAATGAGTAAATTCCCGTCATGTTGAACGGAGACGAGAAATAAACAATCAACTGGCCCGAGATGGCCCAGGAAAAACTAGTGGCAAGATCCTTTAGATATGTGATCATATCAGGACAGCCCACAGAATACAGAAAGATAGCGCCGATGAGCGGCATAAGTCGAAAGAAATTGAGACAAGAAGTATGACTAAAATGAGAGCCTCGCCTAGAGAGGGCGTAGTGTGATTTGGAAAACGAAAAGGTTGAATCCCCGGTGTAGGGATCAGAACCATTGTTCACAAGATGAAGCTCCCAGAAAAAGATCAGTAGTGATCGCGACACATTCATGTGTCTAGCCTGTAGAGGAGTCAGACTTAAGGAACAGTCGTTGTTCCCACAAATAAGATTCACGTCAATGACAAACGACAAGAATTACTATAGAAACCTGTTAAGGTTTTGGACCAAGAGTCCGTGATACTATAGAAACCTGTTGAGGTTTTGGACCAAGAGTCCATAGAAACCTGTTGAGGTTATGGACCAAGAGTCCACAAGATACAGAAAAGTCATGATCGACTTACTTGAGTATGATAGAATTCATGACATGACCCAGAGATTTCATGGGAACATGAAGACAAATCATGAATCTAAGTGACCATATTGGTTTCACAACTCCCCTGCGACCGATGGCATCGCTTGAATTTCGGGACAAAATTCTTTTAACGGGGGGAGACTGTGACAACCGTCACTTTTCCGTACATTCCGTACACTAGATGAACAGTAATTTGTGCTTTAATGACTGTACATGATCTAGTTACCAGACAAATAAATTTCTGAATTCCATGCAAGTGAATTCATGCACATTTTGTGCTACAAAATATAGCTTTATGCATAAACGAGAGCGTTGCGTCAGAAATATTAGTAAACTCACCGGTAAGACACATTGTGTCAACAGAACTGCAGAAAGCAGTCAGACATTAGAATTGAGTCCTAGGTGTAGGTCCGACGACAAAAGTACATTAAAACCCAAGAGTACATATAAGGGTTTAATTTATAGACATTGCGAAAGCAAAAATAAGCACTAAAAAGCACCCGAAACGCACTTTAAGTGCAGAATTCATATAATTCAGCACTAATTCAGCATTTAAACATATGAATGTTTTGCTGAAATGTCGTTTTATTATCCAGAATATTTCCCTAAGTGTTGGGAATTGAAAGGATACAAAAAGGTACTTATAAGACACTAAAAAGTGCAATTTAGCGCTTTAACGAATCGGTATACAACCGAACAACCGGATATTACCCGGAACACAAAAATATTGTCAAACACATTGTTTTTATTCTTCTGAGCTAGTTAGGGTCCCCGAGCACCCTAACACTCACCAAAATATCTTGAAACTAACATAACTAACTATATGCTTGGAATTGAACATTAAACTAACTAGATGGTCAAAAATTACAACTAGACCCCCTCCCCCTCATGCCATAATCGGCCCACATGGCCTAACTAAGTGAATCTTCACTTGATTTCCCTAAGATATGCCTAGATTTGGCCTTGTACTTAGGAGACACCATACACATTGGGCAAAAGACTTGAAATGGTTATAAGTGTTAGATGGAGGTTCATGATCTTGCATCTCTCACACACAAACACACACTAATCTCTTCTCCTCTCCTCCCCTCATCCACGGCCGAAGGCTCCCCACCATCCCACCATTATCATTCATCCATTCCATCCATTTCCAAGCACATACAAGAGTGATAGAAGGTGTTTCATGAAGTTTGGTGCACTCGGAACTTGAAGGACCTCTTCCGTTTGCTTTTACCCACTCGATTTTCTTCATAGTTCTTCCCTAGCTTGAAGCTAGTAGTAAGTGTTCTAAAACACCATCTTGTTCTTGTTTAAAGTGGTTAATAAGTGATTTAACGGTTAAAACTCAAGAACACACAAGATCAAGACTAAAAGTCTTGAAAGAAAGATAAACTAGTTGGATAAAGAGTAGATATGTGTGTAAATCATGTGAATCTTGTATGGTTGTTATTATTTGATGTTGTTTGTTACTAGAAGTGGGATAGATCATCATCTAACCATACTAGGTTATGTTCAAGAACATGAACTAGTAGTATGTTAATGCTAAAGTTATGGAAGATGATGAAACTTTCCACCCATGAACTTGGAACTTGTGTAAACATAATTTTCCTTGAAAAATAAGACTCTAAACATGTAGATCTAAAGATCTACAAGTGGTTTTTCGGAAGAACCAAGCAAAGATATTAGTCTTGTTAAAACCCGGATCTTATCCGAACTAAAAGCATTTTTAGTAAATAAACAAGTGTGTAGACACACGTGTCACAAGAAAACTTAACAAAGAAATATTTTTGCGAATCTCGATTAGAAGTTGTGAAACTTCATATTCTTTAAAAATAAAGTTTTTAAGAAACTAAAATTATTTTTAAAGATAACAAGACTTACTAAATGTGCTAGTAAGTTACTACACATTTTTGTAAATGTTCAAGTTCATGAAATGGAGAAATTAGTGATTATTGTTAATGAGAATTGTTGTTGATGATTGTTGACGAGTTAAAAGAAAATAAACACATGTTTTGAAAACATGGGAAACCTCTATTTTTAGGAGAAACTCTGTCAAAATTTTTATAAATTTTGACACTTAGAAAAATATAAGTTTTTCAGAAGCTTATTCCCTAAAAATGTATTTAAGAGTATTACCAAGGTTTCCCAAATTTTTGGTGATAAGAAATGATGATTTCTTCAAGAATAAAAATGGATATAAGTATGTATATTTTTGAGAGAAAAATATATATTATTTGATCACCAACTTTTGTGCTAAGTGTATATAGTATGTGTTATACGTGCTAGCGTATTAAGACTTAAAAATACACTAAATACTCACGAGAAGTATAAACACAAAATACACATACAACATACCAGATACATAATTCGGGTGCAAAGTGCAAAACATGTGATACTTATATTAATTTTTGAGAAAATAATATAAGTAAAACACTTAGTTAAAAATATAGAATATTTTTAACACAAGAATATATACAAAAGAGAGTGATTGTACTTGTGCGACGCAAGTCTAGTGACTAACGTTAAGAAAACGCGTATAGGTTACGACGTTAATTAAGCAAATCCGGTGAAGTTTACGACGCACAGGAACGCAAAGTTGTGAGTTCATGCTCCCCCTTTTCTCTAACTGTTTTTGGTTTTATAACTCTCGGGGGTGAAATACATGTTACAAATATTATAATTTTTACAAAGGGTAAAAATACAAGAAGCACTCTTGGTGAGAACGAGAACCGAGTGCAATGTGATTTGAGAATACGAGAAGTACTCGTGGTGAGTGCAATATGATGAGCTTTAAGAAAAGCCTAGAAAATACTAGATCATGTGAGCTTAAACTAGATATTGAGATGCCATTAATACGTAATTAGGGACGAGGGTTAGATCTAACGGGTACGGCCGAGCCCCACTCATGGTCCTTATGTGACCACTTGAGTGCTTCGGTGTCCCAGTCGGGGGAAATCGACGCAGTCGAGGGTAATCGACACAGTCGAGGGTAATCGACACAGTCAAGGGAAATTGACGCAGTCGAGGTTAATCGACACAGTCGAGGGAAATCGACATAGTTAGAGGGAGAATATACTAATGCTCCCAATGTCCTCACATGCCTTGAGGGAGAAAATACTAATGCTCCCTATGTCCTCACATGCCTTGAAGGAGAATATACTAATGCTCCCTATGTCCTCACGTGCCTTAATGTCCTTGTATAAACAATCATTTAAAACGTGGGGTACACAAGAAAACTTGAATGATACTTGAGTACGTGGGGTACTCAAGAAAGCGGGAATTATACTTGAAGTACGTGGGGTACTCAAGAAAGATTTGAATTATACATGACACATACTATGTTTTCATACAAAGTATAAAAACGTGAAATACAAAAACACATGAACTCGCTCAACTTTATGTTAATGTTTTCCAAAATTACATGTATTTCAGGTGACATGATGGATCTTGGGCGCAAGTGTCGTAACTAGAAGTAGACTACGAGTTTAGATGTCATCCACTTTTGTTGAATTGTAACCTTGTCAAAGGTCGTGTTTTGAAAACTTAAATAACAAGTGTTTGTAATACTCAAATTTTCATGAATGGATGAACATCGTTTTGATCATGTAGTTGTTTATTACGATTGAATGCAATGATAACAAGCTAGTCACACATCATACGCTTCCGCAAAAGACAGGGTGTGACACAATCATCTATTAAATATGATATGATATTGCAATATACGTATTACTTTTAACCCGTTATATTACAAGAAATAGTATTAGAATCTCGAGTATTACGTAAATTGAATAAATATACTTTTATATAGTTAATAATAAAAAAATTACTTTTTAAAACATGTGTATTATACAGTTGTCAAAATGCCTTAAAAATGCATTTTGACCTAACCATTATAAATTCTCCTATATATTAATAAACGAATGGAATCAACAGTAAAGTAACCAATCACAATCTTCTTCGGCTACACATCCTCTTTCCGAGTTTTCTTTAAATTATTTTTAAAGGGTTTTCAAATCTTAGTTTACTTAAGACTATGAGGTGTGGAGGGGCTTGGGTTAGGGGCATTGCTCGATCGAATCAACCAACCATAACCAGCCATGCAAACCCTTCCCCCCCTCCCCCCCGGGTTCCAAGGCAGGCTCAATCCCCACGCCAAAGCGCTTGCCCGGGATGGAGCAGCCGACGTTGACCCTAAACCGCTGTCCCAACCCACACCCGAAAGTCTAATACTTCTGCATTATCTTTTAAAAACAAACACTTGTTATATTAAAAAAATATTCTTTATAATTGGCATTAATTTTTTTATATAATTGTAAATGTTAATTCAATTAAAGTGTACTTAGTTCTTTCAATTTTTTAGCATAGTCTATTTTGAACGGCAAATTTGGATCACTGATGGATCACTGGAGTATAATCGTGTCACCAGCGAAATCACCGAATCATATTCATCTCCACTAGGCATAATTATGTCTATACACCAATTCAGGAGGAATACCAAGGGAAAACCCCCTTTTAAGAATCGAACTCAAGACCTGTTGGTCTAAAAGCCTTACCCCACCCCCAAAATTATAAATATACATATAAAAAATTAAGATCTAAAAGTTGGTTAATGTATAATAACTATCCATAACTAAATTATAAGTATACATAATTAAACTTATATTAAATGTCTAAAATATATTCTTTTAATTATTATTATTTAACTGAAGACACATAGGTAAGGAAACCAATTTTCTAAGATCGTGAATTCACGTCGTGTGTCCTCTAGGTCAATTGTTTATTGGGTAGTGATTAATATAGATTTTAATATAAATTTTATTTTAAGTAATACTTTCTTAGTAACATGTATCGCAATGAAATATTGCAACACATGATAAATGAATGAGAGTATGCTTGACAACAAAAGCTTTGGAGCCAACAATTAGAAACTTTTATGTAACCTCAAAAAGAGAAGTATAGAACTATAAGTTTTACATGTAAAAATCTCATTTATATAATTTTAGGTAACCTCAAAAAGAGAAGTATAGAACTATAGGTTTTACATATAAAAATCTCATTTATAAAAAATAAGTGTTACTTACTTATATAAATATGTGTATACAAGCATAAAATATATGTCATGTCACAACCATAATTAATAAGATACATGCATGTATGTACTAGTGGTCATATAATATTATATAAATTAGTAGTTATGTTATAAACTTATATATATATATATATATATAAAGTGTATTGTACAAAATGGCTTAAC
The DNA here is from genome assembly GCA_030545235.1 of Helianthus tuberosus. NCBI lineage: Eukaryota > Viridiplantae > Streptophyta > Magnoliopsida > Asterales > Asteraceae > Helianthus > Helianthus tuberosus. The sequence goes on from CM060408.1 coordinate 78,626,812, forward strand.
GTACGCTACGTACGCGATGTGAAATCACATGTTATAAAATAGCATGGATGAAATCGCATGTTGGTTTTTTGTAACAATTTCGCATTTGATAATTTTGATGAAATCGCATGTTTGGTTTTTGTAACAATTTCGCATGTGGTAATTTTGATAAAATCACATGTTAAAAAACAACATGCGAAATTGTTACAAAAAACCAACATGCGATTTCAATGTGGGATGAAGATCTGACGGCTGAGATGATCGCGTACGTAATGTAGGATAAGGGCTCTTTTACGTTAACCTAACTCTCTCTCTCTCTCTCTCTCTCTCTATATATATATATATATATATATATATATATAAACTTCTAAATACAAATGGCTTTTAATGTGCGTAATTATGTTTTATAACATGCTTAATTAGGGTTATTCCTTATGTAATTTGAGTTTAACACATATGCAATTTAGATGCTTGATGGTGTGCGAGATTTGAATTTTGTAACATGTATACTTTAAAAATGAATATGCGTCGTTCATTTCACACCTTCGTAAGTTAAGGAGCTATTGTATAATAATATTCCCCTATATATTTATGTTTATATTATCTATACACTATAAATACAGTTTTGCCCCGTTTAAATTTACAGTTTTACCATTGTTTTTTTTTTCTCCCAGCCAAATTACGATTTTGCTATCAGTTCAAATTTACAGTTTTACCATTGTTTTTGTTTTTTTTCTATCAAATTACGATTTTACCCACAGTGTAAATTTATAGTCATGCCACGGTTTTAATATTTTTTTTTTGTGAAAACTATGGTAGTGTGTTGTTTTAATTGTTTGACTCGGTGTAATTTTTATTTGTGCCATGTGGTTGCCTGGTACACACTTATTTGTCCTGAAAAATTAAAATTTTGCTCTTAGTTTAAAATTATAGTTTTTCTATCGTTTTAGTTTTTTTTTAGCAAAAGTATAGTAGTGTTTTGTTTTAATTGGTTGACTCGATGTAATTTTTTTTAGATCGTGTTATGAGTAGTAGTATGTGCAAGTAACCGAAACACAGATATACATTTTATGAGAGACAACTATTCGGCTTAGTGCCTCGCAACGCAGGCGGTTGCCGGACACCCCTCATTCGTCGTTTCTTTTTGTATTTAACTTTTAAATCTTATTACTTGTTTCGTAATAAAAAAAAGGTCAAATGAATATTTTCATTATTGTTTTCTCGTGAGAGTTCCTTTGGTGAGTACGTAAACTTTGTCTTAAAGAGGGGTCTTGTGGTGAAAATATGCACAAATCTACTCTTTTAAAATCATAACGTACACACTTGAACATTTTAGCATAAAACTTACATTGATTGAGTCAAACTCGAAACCGATTTCGTAGAAGAGTGTTCCTAATGCAAAACCCAACGCAATATATATACCAAGTCGCAACCAGTAGTATCCTAGATCACGATACATGTTTTTGAATGATCTTGCTGAGAGCACCATACACTGTGTAATGAAACTGGCTTGCATCCCCCCTCTTCCCTCGATTAAATCTCCTTTCTTTGAAGAGAAAAAAAAAAAAAAATCATTTCTACGTAATGTAAAGTTCAGCTATATGAAAAAACACAACGAGTTACCTGTGTACATAAAGTAGCTATTTCTCTTTGAGTATCCATATATACTTCTGATGACTTGTAGGCTTCAGCAAGTAGATGGATTACTTCATTAGGATCGTTTCCAATATCAGTGTCCTATCAGTACCAAAAAAAAGAATAGTTGAATGAAAATGTAATAGAACTTTAACTTTTAGTGTAAAAGAAGAAATTTGATGAAAGATAAGGGTATTCCATGACTTGTTAGATCATCCACGATAAGAGCATATCCGATAGGCCATTTTTAGGTGTTTTTGGGGCCATTTTTAGGTGTTTTTGAGGCCATTATAGGCAAGGGCGGAGCTAGTATATTAGCTACCCCTCAACCCCGTCTATGTACCGTTTTCATAGTGTAAAAAAAATATTTCCAGTTTTATACAAAACATACCCTGATCTCAAAAAAATTAGGATACCCCTAATTTTTTAGGCTAGATCCGCCACTATAGGCATAATGATTTTTTAGGCTGTTTTAGTCGGTTTTAGGTTATTTTTAGAAGATAATGTTTTTTACAATCATGGAAGTCTTCTATTTTAGAGAAGCAACATAGTTTGATCATTCATCAGAGAAAATACTGAACAATATATATAATGTAGGGTCCTACCTCATCAAAATCCGTATTGATAGTCATTAGATAGTGATCCGAGGGACTTTGTAGCTCTGGACAGGGAAAACCATTTACTACAAAAAACTGGTGGTGCCAACAAAAGTAAAAGTTAGGTTCATGCAACATCATGATATCTAATAATTGTTGTAGTTGACATTGTTAGAAGATGAAAATAACCTGGTTTGCTGCAAAAGTGGGACCAAAGTATAATGTTTTCCCCAAAGATAATAAACAAAGATTGTTGAAAAGCCCAAACACTTGACTACTAGGTTGATGTATGGCTGTGATAACCGTCATTTGGTATTGCTGAGTGAGCTTAACAATCCGACTCATGACATAGAACGAAGATGCGCTGTCAAGACCACTTACAGGCTCGTCGAGGAGGAGGAACTTGGGGTGTGTTAAGAGTTCTACACAGATGCTTAGGCGTCGCTTTTGGCCACCACTAAGTCCTTTGATCCCCCAACCTCCTATTCTTGTGTTCATGGAATTTTGGAGGCCCATCTCCCTTATAGTTTTATCAGCTCTCTCCCTCTTCTCTGATTTTGGCATCGACTTAGGCAGCTGGAGTTCAGCCGAGTAATACACAGTTTCTTTAACTGTTAAAGTCCATGTTAACACTTGTTCTTGAGTCATATATGCCTACAATAATTTGAAAGTGTTTAAGCATGATCATGTGTAGGGCCATCTCTGAGAATTCAGGGGTTTGTGTGAGTAGAAAATATGGGACCCTAAATATGAATTTATACATGAAAATTAGTAATAGGACAATAATGTTGGATTATTCGGGTTTGTTTACAGGTCACGGGCATTAACGGGCCACGGTTTAACGGATTATGGGTCGAAGATTAATGGGTCACGTTTAATCAATAGTTTGCACGATAAAAGATTTGGTCAGGAGTTGACCGATTTTGTTGGAAGCTATTCAAAGTGCACGTTCTAGTTTAGGGTTTCTTTGGCAAATATTTATAGTTTGTTAGCTTTTATTATTCCCACGTTTTGGTTTGTATGGCTATAAATTAGCTTTGTTTATTGAATAATGTACCCCATTTTTTCATCGATATATAGTAGCAAGTTTCCTTCAGTTCATACATACATATATACGTGAGTGTAGTGTGTGGAGTGGGGCCTGAACTAACATTTGGTATCAGAGCCTAGGGCTCGTGAAGAAGACGGTGTAGCCGTTTGAGAGTCGGTCTCGTGAAAACGGTTTAGCCCGTCGTTGCGGGGCAAACGCAGCGGGAAAATGGGTTGTTCGGGACAGCAGGGGGCTGTTTCGGTGTCGTTTTACAGCAGAAGACGGAGGTGTTATGGTGTTTTTGGTAGGCCGTTGTTGTGGTAGACGTACCGGTTAAGACGACGGGGGTGACCGGTGATGAAACACTTGTGTTCCGTGGCTGTTAATGGTGATGAAAGGAGGAAGAACGAGGCTGTTCGGTTGTTAGTTGCAGGTTTGCGCAGCTGGTATACAACCGGTGATAACAGTAGATGGTGAGAACGGTTGCCTTGATCGGTTGTTCGTGATAAGAGGAGACCTGCGTAGTGCGTGAAAAGCGGGCATAATGGATCCGTCAAAGCAGGTGGCTTTAGATTCGTCTGGTTTGGCAAGGTGAGAAGACGTAAGAAGCGGGTGGCTTGTTTTCTTTGTCGGTGGGGAGCCTCTTGAACAGAGGTGATTGAAAAAAGGTGCGGGTTGTTGAGACGAGAAAAGAGTGAAGAAACTACACCGTTGTAGACATTATGGCGTTGGAGTTCAATCGGGTGGCTTTGGATGTGAACGGGGAGAGGTCGTCGATCCGTGATAAGTCAAGATGTTAATGAACGTGTGTCCAACGGGATGCTATGTGATATGTTACAAGTGTAGTGGAGTTGATTCGGGTTGAACCGAGACATTGGACGTGATCGAGGTGAAGATTGGGTGTCCGTTAGATGTCATAGTGGTTCGAAACCGAGGCGATTCGGTGCTGCGGTGAAGGCGTAAACAAACACCGATTAAGGGGGTGATTGTTGGATTATTCGGGTTTGTTTACCTCTTAAAAAGGAAACCTTTTTTTTTTTTTGGATTTGGGTACAGCAAACTTTCAATATATATATTTAGATGTACTAGTTCACACGCCTCTAATCCACCTACAATTCTTGAATATCTTGTTCATACCATGGTGCCATATGCAAGTCTTGATTTATGTCCGTTGATTAGAATCCGTCCGGTTTGTCTCGTGTTCGAAGACAATCGTCCTGCATGTTCCCACAACTAATAAGTAAAACGATTGCTGTACATATATAGTTCCGTCTTACCACTTTTCTATACGTGGAGTGCATGTATATGTACATAAATAGGGATTATATACAAAGAGCTCGTGACATGCAGGATATAAAACTGTAGTACATACCAGCCAATGAATCAAGGAGAGTAGACTTGCCACAACCAGAAGGACCCATAATGGCAACAATCTCTCCAGGTTTAGCATAACCAGTGGCATCAGTAAGTACGGATTTATATCCATTCTTCTCTGCACTACCTCCGTTTGAGCTTGAAACAGCTACACCAAGCTTCTCCCATGTCAGATAGGCTCCATCCCCCATATTCTTCCTCACAGAATCCACAATTTGGATGCAGCATCCTCCTTGTTCATCTTGTTCTGGACATATTCCACTGTGTTTTCTAAAACTACCCATGTAGATTCAAGATGTATAAAGAATATGAGAACTATAATAGGCGGATAGAGAACGTATTGGATGGTTTGCTATCATGTAATGAGTGGGAGCTATATATAGTAACAGAATAAGGAAATATCAAAATATCAACACCTGCCAGTTGTAATAAATGGCGGCAGTCAGATATAACTATTTACCCCTTGCTGCTTTATAAGGACACCTCAGCGCCACGTAGGCGCCATATCAGCTGCTTCAGCTTTATAACCCCCCCCCTTTAACATGGAGGGTGTGGTGATAACCCCTAGGGGCGCTATAGAGGGAAAAAAAAATATTTGATTGGTGCAAACAAGTGGGCCCCACCTGATACCCCCTTCTCCTCTCGTTACCATGTTGGCGAGTGAAGTATGGCGCCCCAACTTAATATGGTGGGTGTGGGTGTACAGCGCCCGGGGCGCTATAGGCAGTGACGTGGCTAGGGTGGCGCCCCCCACACCCTCCGGCCTAAAAAGTAGTTGTATCATAACATATGCAATAGCATATTTAAAGAACGAGAATTTACTTTCTTGTATCTAACATATTTAGAAAAGTTAGATTTAAATAGTTTGATATGTTTTTTTTTATCAAACAATAAAAAATATAAGTTAAACAAATTTAGAAAAGTGGGTACAAAATATCGTACCCAATTTATATCGTCTAATGAATAGGGATTATCTTTTGACCCGATTAGTTTTCGAAAAAATCTATGTCAGAACGTAGACAAACTAAAAGCATATATAAAAATAAGCACGAAAAATGTATAATATTTGACTCGACATATTACCAAAGAAAATTTACGTCAAAATGTAAAACAACTTAAATTAATACCAACACGTGCATAAAAATAAGCACGTAAGAAAATAGTTTTTTTTTTCAGTTAAAAAGTGGTACGACGTGTTGCGACAGTGTCGAAACGTAAAGTGACTCGAATTTATATCGTCTAATGGAAACATATTATATTTTACCCGACTCATTTCCTAAATTTTTTTACGTTAAAACGTAGACCAACTGAAAATATACATAATGATAAGCATAAGAACATATTATATTTGAACCAACTCATTTTCGGAAAAATTTACGTCGAAACATAAATCAACTTGAATTTATAACGACATGTACATAAAAATAAACATGTAAAATTCAATTACAAAGTCTTTAGAGAATTAAAGGGTTATAAGTGTTAATGCTAAAAGTTTAGGGGTAAAATTATACAAAAATTCAAAAACACAAAATTTATATAAAAAAAAGAAAAAAAATTCAAGGCCAGAGTACTGTTAACGAAACTAAACTTGATAATTGTAATATAGTTAATTAATTAATTTTGACCCTTTTAATTTTTTGACATATGCATTATATTTTTCTATTTTTTTCTGTTATACTTCTTTTCAGACTTGTAGTCAATTCATTTATTTCTTTTTTTTTTTTTGAAAGGTGAATTTCGATCTAGGTTGTGAACGAATCCACAGCCCCCAAGTCGGGAGCCCCAACCGCCCCACGGACTCCAGGGTCTTGCATGCAGAGGACCCTGTGCCGTTTGACTCGGCTTTCCCCGAGAAACTTCACCACCCCACATCCGTATAGGTGTGGGTTGCCCAGCCGGGGGCTGAACGCGGTTACTCGAAAACTCGGGCGGTTGCTCAGATTCGAACCCTTAAGTTCTTTCATATACATTTCAGTCAATCTTTTATGCTACTATTAAACATGTATTTTTATTATTTTATCATATTTGTTGATTATTTAAAATTTTATTGTAAGTACAAAAAATGTTATAAGAAATGGTTTGTTAGACTAACTCCAATGCTAAGGGAGCCCTTAGGCGCCCATACCTGCCTAGTCAGCTGCCACATCATATTTATTACAAATCCATAAAAATCCTTACAAATCCTTAAAATCTGTCAATTTCACCTCCAATCATACAAACATCCTTACATATCCTTACATTTTCCATCTCATCATCTATTTTTTCTTTAAACTAAATTACTTAAGTTATTAAAATGTATTTAAATATTAAATGGTCAAATAATTAATTTAAGTAAATAAATAATATCAAATAATAATATCTAAAAAGCATAACAAGATAAATTTTGCATTACATAAAAAACAAGGCACCGTTGAAAAAGAAAACAAAATAAAAGGAATGCATATAGAAATAACACAATTTAATACTCCAGTTTAATAATGGGCATTACATAAATTTGTGCAATTAACAAAGTTGGTATACAATTAATTAATAGCCACCGCTGAAGAAAAAACTAGGCCCTTAAGTTTGGGCGGCTGACAACAAACATCAACAGGCGCCTGTCTTTCAACGCTGCCTTTAATTTCAGGCAACTCCAACGTGGCTCGGACATGGTGATTTCAGACGCGTTGGAGTTAGTCTTAGGGTGAAGGGAGTGGTTAAACAGGTGAAAGTGGCAAACTTTAAAATGGACCAATCAGAGTGTGCCATGTCAGTAAGTGTGAAGAGTTTAAACTTTGGTGAAAAGTGTTGGCAGTGGTGTAGACACTTGAAAGTGGCAAACTTTTTTTTTTATTATTTTTTTTAAAAAGAATTATGTGTTAAATAAAAACAAATAACATTAAAAAACTGTTTTTTTTTTAACTTATACGGCATATAGCCGTTACCAACAAACAATCATTATTGCCTCCCTCTTTGTCGATCGGTGACATGAAGCCGAGTTCACCACTTTGCCGCGCGGGAAAAATGGATGGCGGAGGTGTTGCCGCTCGGCAATCGGCTTTGCCGATGCCTTTGCCGCACCACTCCCTTCACCCTAATAGTTTCACATCCAAATTTATTCTGTGTCAGTAAGTTAAATTAAAGTACAGCTGAAATGTCAATGCCTGAGCGTTGGTTTCGTGCAAGAACAACATTAATGATAAAAAAGACAATCCTTTCGCTCTCTGTCGTTTGAAAGATATATAAACCATTCAATGCATCCATGTGGGTTTATGGAGCATCGGTGGATGCCCTTGGTCACGGATGAGGGAAGTACGGGGTCCACTTTTTATACCACATGTATTTCTTATTTTTTATAACCATGTACGGTTACGATGTCACTAACCAAATTAGTAGTTAGTATATTAGCATCAAGTTAATGTTACGATATTCCTTTGCCTGATTTTAAACCCATGACATCTAAAAAAAAGCAAAACATCCTACATCCCTTTTAACTATTAGGCCAATGGATCATTGGTGATATTCTTTACTTTCTACTGCCTTAGGCCATGTGTAGTCATAACCCCCCTTTGTGGGCGTTATGCGACACGTGGCGCGCCACGTGTGCGGGTGGGCTTTATGGGGCGTTATGCATTTAAGCCCGTAGTCATAAAGCCCCTACCCATCATTACCTAATTATTAATTTTCAATTTTATTATTAATTATAAAAACTCTATTCTATTTTTTGATTGGCCAAATGAAGTCACCAAACAAAAATAACGCCACATGGAGCCCCATAACAGGTAGTCTTATAAAAGTACTAGCAGATCCCATTATATAATACAAAAATGAAAGTATAATAATGTATTAAAAAATTACTAGTAAATAATCTGTATAATAGAAGTTATATAATATGTGATTTGATATTGTTTTTGTTGTTTAAATATTAATAGTTAACCCAAAGCATATAAAGAATGAGGAATTTCAAATCCCAAAAAGTATCGAAAGTTTGTTCTCATAATAAAAAAAAAAGAGTTAAATGTCATTTTAGTCGTTGTGGTTTGGGTAATTTTGCCGATTTAGTCTAAAGGTTTCATTTTTCGTATGTGAGTTCAAAAAGGTTTCACGTTACCATTTTAGTCCACCGGATTAACTTCATCCATTTTTTCTATTCACGAGAAGGACAATTCGGTCATTTTATATGTAATTCTGTTAACTAGAAGGGCAATTCGAATCCACTTGGGAATAGCCCAGTGGTGTTGGGGAGTTTAGATAGAGCTTAGGATAGAAGAGGGCAGGGGTTCAATCCCCATGGTGTGCAACGTTAGCCATTCAAAAAAAAAAAAAAAGAAGGGCAATTCGACCATATACAATAACCCGTGGACTAAAATGGCAAAGATGAAACCCACAGGTGAAAAATGAAACATTTGGACTAAACTGCCAAAATGACTCAAACCACACGAAACGAAATAAAATGACATTTAACTCATAAAAAACCTATATCAATGATCTAAATTAAAGTGGAATTTAATTAAATTAAAAACTATCATTTAGTGAAGTTTGTTATTGTATAAAAAAACTAAAACAAATTGTATATAGATAACTTTGGGTACAAATCATATAAATAAAATAAATTTTGATATAAATTAATTTGATTTCAAAACTCGAACTTACATAAATTAACGTATCGTTTATCTGAATTAAACTGAATTTCTATTTCTACTATATATATAATAGAACTGAATGAACAATGCATGGACACATGTCCATGCGCATGGACACGTTTGTTGGTTGCTTTTTTTATTTGATTTCTCGTTTTAGAGTGTTTATATACAATTTTTCTCGTATTCAAGTTGAATATGTTTGCTTGGCATAGGGGTGTGGGTTGCTGATGATTTATGTTGAAACACAGGTTCGATTCTCGGATTGATGTTTTTAAATCCCTTTTATAGGTTTTCTAGGCGTCGACCCTTTATTATCTTTGTAATGTGTTATGGTTCGGTTATTTGGGTAGAGCTCACATGCGTCCCTTATCTCCCTTTCTCTCTTGTCTAGGTACCCATTTTTTTACACAGACAATTGGGTTGTTGTTTGCCTCTCTTCTTATCAACTGATTTCGTATGTATTTACGAATTCGTATTTTACAAATGTTATATTGTTTCCGGAACTTTGATCTTCGATCATCCCGACATCATTGTGAGTTTAGCATTTTTGTATATGAGGTTTCAGATTGTGTGTTAATTTGTTGTTTTAGATTTGGATTGACTTGGGTTTAGTTAACCTTATTATATGAGTTTTGGTGGTTGGATTTGTTGTTTCTATGGTTCATTTGGGATCTTTATCGTCGCTCCATTCCACTATTGTCATGGTTGAAGATCTATTTTCAAGTTTCCTAAAAAAAAATTTGGGTTGTAATAAGATTTTAGGCTGTTTATGATGCATGTGATGTGATGCGTAATTTTGTCTATTGGGCGTGCTTAGGTTTATCATTTGCCTATTACTATGTAAATCCCTAATTTTTTTATATTTTTTTAGGTTTTGGAGCTTTATGTTCAACTTTGATCAATTGTTTGGTTGACTTTTGTCATTGAACTGTGATGAGTTAATGTTTGGGAGCCTTACGTTAGACTGTTTTCAATCGGAATGGTTGGGGTTTATCATTGGGCTGTAATGAGTTGATACGCTTGACTACAAACTAAGTGGTTGATTTTTTTTTGTCGCCTTGGCGTGCCAGGATTAGTGAATGGTCATTTAACAACTATACCCCCTATAGCATAGTGGTTTGGCCTTTAAGTTTAAACCGTTATGATTTGTGTAACACTCCAAAAACAGACTTGATAACTAAACCAAATTAATTGGGGATAAGCGGGTAAAATACCGTTAGTGGTAAAAGTTAACCCGTAAACATTGGGATTTAAATAAATAAACCTAATGTTGTATAAAACCGAGTAAATGGTTTTAGAAAATTAAGGTTTATAAAAGGTCTGAGCTATCAGCACATAATCTAAGTCGGGTTGTAGCATCCCCGAACTTAGTAATAGAATTATTATGTTCGTTGATAATTAACGGGAAGTAGGAAACCAGGAATACTAACCTAGTTAAAAACATGTCGTGTGTTGGTAAATTGACTAAACGATGGTCTTTTATGACAAAGCTAAAACATGAGGGACTAAAGTGGGGCAATTTGGGCTGAATTTATTAAAAAGCATAGTTCGCAAAAAAAAAAAAAAAAAAACACACACACACACGTGTGTGTGTGTGTCGAACCAGGAGAAGAAAAGAGGGAAAAACCCTAGTTCATCTTGTTCTAACAAATTGAAAGGTGAATTGGGGCCAAATCACATGCATGAACATAAATTAGTGATCATCTAAGCTTAGAGATCATAAGGTATGTGGTAATTTATGTTTTGGTGATGAGTAGTATATGGAGGAACTTGAAGGTGGTAACCTTGAGATTAATATTTTTGTTAGTATGATGAAATTGATGATGAACAGATGTTAATAATCATCATACTTTCTTGTATGTATGAATTACTTGAACAATTTATGGATTTTGATAAGTATTCTTAAGTGACTAGAAGTGAGTTTTGACATAAGAGTTGAACCCATGAATTATGTTGGTCAAAAGGATGAATTAGCTTGTGACAATTGAAAGTTATGTCAACTTGACGCTAGAAAGTGTATGAATTTGTTGAGTTGAAAGACACATGGTGATTGTGGTTGGAAAATTTAGCTAATATGATGACCTAAAAGTGATGTCCACCAAGTTTTTGATAAAATGCCTAAATAAGTTTTATTGACCTTGATATTGTATCCATGTATGTCAATTGACCTAAAGTAGAATGGATAGTAAATGTGGTATATAAATCATAAGGGTGATGGTCATGGTATTTGATGACAATTTAATCATCTTGTGGAAATTATATGATAGTTTGACTCTTGACAAGCTAGGTGGGGGCTTCGAAAGGAACGGGTCAAACGAATCAATTACGCATGGATGCTTGAACAGACTCAAGGTAAGTAAAGCTTATACCTCCTAAAATAGAATCACAATATATGTGATGAAAGTACTTTAGTTAAGATCTGGTTAGCCAAAAAATGTTAAAAGGAGACCCCATGGTGTAAACCATGAAACGGGTCAAAACGAGTAAAATTATGATGAACTAATGTCCGTAATAAATGAAGGTTTGTTAAAACAATACCCCATGGTGTAAAACATGAAACGAGTCAAAACGAGTAATATTATGATGAACTAATGTCTGTGATAAATGAAAGTTTGTTAAGACAATACACCATGGTGTAAACCATGAAATATGTCAAAACGAGTAAAATTATGATAAATTAATGTCTGTGATAATGAAAGTTTGTTAAGACGATACCCCATGGTTTTAGCCATGAAACGGGTTAAAACGAATAAAATTATGATGAACTAATGTCCGTGATAATGAAATTTTGTTAAGATGATACACCATGGTGTAAACCATGAAATGGGTCAAAACGAGTAAAGTTATGATGAACTAATGTCCGTGATAAATGAAAGTTTGTTAAGAAGATACCCCATGATGTAAAGCATGAAATGGGTCAAACAAGTAAAGATGAGTTTTTGGTATAAACGTTTGCTGACACGAAGCAAAACTAGTAGAAATGAGTTTTGGTGTAAATATTCGCTAACGCGAAATATGCAAATATGTTTGTGTGCAAACTACTATAAAAGTGAAAATTCAAATATGTTTTTATGAAACTATTTTAAAAGTCAATATGCAAATATGTTTGTATGCAAACTACTTTAAAAGTCAATATGAAAAGTCAGCATTTAATTAGAATGGGTCTTACAATTGGTGCGAAACCGTATTTGGTGGTAAACAATGAGTTTTTGAGAGGATTACTTTATGGCGCAAACCTTAATGGGTCAAAAAAAATAGAAATAAGTTTGTGGCATAAACATTTGCTGACACGAACCAAAACTAGTAGAAATGAGTTTTTGTGTAAATAATTGCTGACGCGGACCAAAAGGGTTAAACAATATAAAGATTGATTTAGATGCCATAAAGGGCGAATCAAGAATTGTCAAAATGATAAACGGGTCATGCGGGTCAAATGGTGATCACCATTTCAACTTGTTATTTAATGCTTTGTTTTGTCAAGTTTCATGCTTATAGGTAAGCATAATGTATGAGCATGGATTGCCAGAAATTGGAAAGAATAGAAATCGCATGGTATGGATAACGAGTCAATGGTTTTGACTGGTGATAGTTATGTATAAAAGGTTATGCTTTCGGTATGGGCTTATAGCTTGACTAAAGAGGTATGGGTCAAATTTGGGTAATAGATTAACCAAAGTGAAATGCATTTAGCATTTTAGGTATAACGACCATTCGAGCCAAAGCACGTCCATCATGCGGAAATGGACTAAATTGACTAAAATGCCTCGGGTGATAAAGCGAGCAAACTACCCCAAAGGGTAGGTTAATTATAACTCCTAAAATTGGGTTGATCTTTTTGGTAACATAAAAGTGTGAGGCGTAGGCTTTTGGCTCAACGTCTCATAACATGTCATTTTTGGTAAAACGCCATACCAAAAGATAATAACGAAAAGTTAATGTTTTGTTAAATGAAACTAACCACAATTGCGGTTGTAGTTGATATAAAATGTGGGAAACATGATAAGGGATATAGGAGACTTGAGCTACAACGCTTAAATTCCCTTAACAGGTTGGTTGGTTAAAACACCAAATTGAATTGGAAGTGAATTGGATTGTAGAGGAATAAACATCTAAAGAATACAACTCGTTTATCTTTGTTTTTTTAATAGCGTTTGACCATTTAACTCAAACACTAATTGTTTTTAGTGTTTATGTTAGGCTTTTACAAAGGTGAGTATCAGACGGACGACCAAGCATATGAAGAACCGAACACTATTAAACCGCTACCCCTTGGGAAATAATTATAGAAGGATGAAACATGATCATGCACGTCAAAGTCTTCAAGCTTAAGGTATTATAATCTCTAGCTTGTATTTTAAATGTAAAATTAGTTATGTCGGTTCGTTTGGGTTATCAGTTAACCCAGACGTATAAGTTCTATTTAAAAAAAAAATCTGGGACCACATTCTACGAAAATTTCAGATATTCGGTGTAAATGGGATAGAGTGTTACAAGTGGTATTCAGAGCTCAAGGTTTAAGGAATTAAAGTGTTCGGTTTAAGACATGGTCGCAAGTGTGGCATTAGCACATTTTCAATCATTGTACGATTCCAAACATTTTCGTATTCAATAAAATATTGTATTTTATTTATGAAATGCATTATCTTAAATCGTTGGACAATTTCAATCATTTTCGTGTTCAATAAAGTCTTGCATTCTATTTATGAAACACGTAGCCGTACGATCGAACGAAACGATATCCACGACATTTCCGGACAAAATCCGAGTTACCAATGCCTTAACACCTTTGTATAACCTAAATATTAGGTTAAAAGGGGTTAAAAATGATGAAACGTGATAATACAAGTCCAGGGGACAACACTGTTAAACTTCAAAACTTCTGCCTACCCAAGGCCTTGCGGACCGCAAGAGGGACCCTATACGATCCGTATGGGGTGCCCAATACAGCAGGTTATTTGGCAACTTCTTGTTCATAGCCTTGGCCCCCAAGTCGTGAATTTTCCATCTTTTTACCTCCTTTGGACATGTGTAATGACACTCCTCATATCATGACACCTCAAGGACATTTGGCTTGATCTTGTGAGCTCATTAACACTATAAATAGCTGAGAATTTCATCATTCCAACTTGCTAATTTCTCAATTTTTTCCCATCTCTTTGGAGCTTGTTTCCAGTCATTTGGAAGCCTCCTACTTGAAGTTTTGAAAGTGTTCTTCAACACAAGTAAGTACTTTCCTTAGTTCTTACATTATTTTGGCATTTTGAGCCAAAAGTAAAACAGTTTGACTTTTTGTTCGACTTTCAGTTCTGACTATTTTTGGTCAAGTCAAAGCTCAATTGAACTTTGCAATGTGATCGTAATCATGAAGGTAATAATCCCTTGCGATTGCACCTTCTGATTACCACGTTTAGTAGGTGAAGTGACGAGTGAAAGTTTTATTAATTAAAAGTTAAAAATGCGCAAAAGTGCATTTTACGACGAAACTGTTTTCGTGTTTTAAAACTTAAAATTTTGACACCAAATCAGTTTTATAACTTAATTAGACATGTTCCAACATGTCTAACTCGTCATTTATAGTTTAGTGCTTTTATTTTAGTCGTAATTCGAGCGGTTTGACTACCGTTTTGACTTTCAAATCTGACCTGTTTGGTCAAATCTTAGGATTCGACCAAGCGCATATTTTATGACCATAGTTATATAGGGAATAACCCTCTGAGGTTATATCTTATGGTCATATAGTTTGGTTAGTTATATGATGAGTCGATTTTTATGCATTAAATTGACCAAAACGCCCTTTTAGCTCATAAAATGGTTTTAAGCATATGAAACCAAAGTTTTGACATTTAAACTGATGTTATAACATAATCAAACTTGTTTTGGCATATAAGACTCATCATGAGACATATTTAACCATCCAATCTTATAATTACGCTTAAGACCTGTTAAAGTGGCGTAAACCAGTTTAACGAGGATCATAACGGGTTAAAAGCACTTAGGATCACTTTTAAATCAGAATGTTAAGCTTGTTGAACCATATCATACGAGACCCAACACTCGTTTGGTTTGTAAGACTTCATTCTATCCAATCATCCGATTAAAGTCTTGACACACTAACATAGTATTCCGATACACTAGGAACCAATTGAACTCTTGAACCGATGAGCTTTGTTTGATCATCGAACAAGACATTTATGCAATCCCCAGTGAGTACATAGTCCCCTCTTTCACATTTTCAAATGTTTTGTGGTGATTCATATGTGCCTATCACTACTTTCATGTTTTCATGATACATGGTTTTATTACCTAGTATGTATAGTACATGATTTCAAAGACAATTTACATGGTATATTGACTTAGTATACCTAACACTTGGTTTCAAAGACATTTTACATGGTATATTGACTTAGTATACCTAGCACTTGATTTCAAAGACATTTTACGTGGTATATTGACTTAGTATACCTAACACCTGGTTTCAAAGACATTGTACATGGTGTATTGACTTAATATACCTAGTACATGTTTTCAAAGACATTTTACATGGTTTCAAATATTTACACGACATGCTTACATTGTACTAGACATTTGGTGCGTTGAATATACAATGATACATCCATTAACATTGATCACGCCGATCAGTAGTATGTTATGGTACCATAGGATTTATAACCCCATTCCCGCTCCCTAGGTTTGTTTGGAAGTGACCTTAGGGAATGACAGAATCCGATGAACATTTGATAAACCTTTGTCTTTGTATGGGTTTATCCGATAGTCGACAAGGCTTGAATGTATTCGCCAACAATCCATATATATGTTTACACAATAAAAGCAATTGTTTTATAAGAAAAAAAACTTTTTGATTAAACAAGACCTTTGTTTATTCAAAACACTTGTTTTATAAAAGACATTTTGATTATACAAGACAAGAAATTTTGATTGTTTATACAAAACATTATTTTATGGTTTAAGCAAGACATTTGTTTACCATACAAGACATTTATGGTTTATACCATACAAGACATTTGTGGTTTTTTACAAGATATTGGTTTATACAAGACATTGATTTATACAAGACATTGGTTTATGGTAAGTGATTTAGATAATGATACGCGTGTAATATGGTAAAAGCATGGTGGATACGTCGCTGGTACTTCCTATATATAAGTGCTTTTATTGTATTACATATCGTAACGTTATCCAAATCACTTCAAACAAAGACAAGATAAGACATGACATTTTATTTGGTAATTCTAAAACATACTTGATTATTAAGTTAATCATGTATCATTTCTTTTAAATCAAATGATTTTCATATGATTTCATAAAGAAATACTTTTGGTCATAGATTCATAGCTACTTTTGAAATAGTTAAACATTTTCTTTTAACATTCAAAGCCATGAATCTTCATCACAAAACCTATGTTATTCACATGCAATTTTATGCTGATGTTTTATTTTCACATATGTTTCAGGAGCTAATGTTTGATTTGAGCATGCTACACATAGGACGGACGTAGGCCTTAGTTTATCTTAAAACATGAAAGACAATTATTGTATTTTATTTGTGTTTTCCCAAAACAATGTAATCTATTAATTTAATAATACAAAACTTTATGTACCATGTGTTGTGAAACAATATTTCTGTAATGTGATTCCCCGACGTTTCCGCCGCGGTTTGTTGTTTTACGCAGTCGGGGTGTTACAGAAAGATTGGTATCAGAGCCATGGTTATAGGGAATTAGGTTATTAGTAATACTTTTGACCTAGACTATAACCCTTCTAGGACCTTAACGCAAGTTATCTTGTGTTTAGATTCTTAAAGCAATACCATCACCTATCCTTAGGTGATTAACAAACAATACAAAAGTCACAAATTCTTTCCAAAACATTTATAAGAAATCAATCGTCTATCCTTAGATGATTTGTTTTGGGCTTTATGCCTTCAAAGTTTTTAAAATCTCGTCAAAGTTTGGTTTTTAATAATGTGAACACGTGCAATCTGGAAGGGTGGATGCCTGTACCCTGAGTTTTTTGTCTAAGGCTAGAGTGTTCGTACAAATCTGCATTATCGGAGCAGTCACTCTTACCTGAGAATTATTGGGGTGAGTGTCCACCTATAGGCTAAAGCATGTCTTCATGATACATTATAAAGACCCATTTACTTTGATTTTTTACTGTGTCGTTTGTTTGTTTTAAGTAACAAACAAATGATCACCATCCTTATGTTTTTTAACATCTCATTTTGATTATTCAATATCAATTTCACTCATTTTCTCTCATATTTCCTTTTCTTTTAGAATGCCTCCTCGTCGAAATGCTGCTCAAGACGCCGAAATGGCGGCTCTAATTACTCAACCGATAGCTGCTGTGCTCCCAAATCTTGTAACTCAACTAAACCAAGCCAACAATAACAACAACAATGCACCTGCTCTGTGCAACTTTAAACAATTTAATTTGGCAAAACAACTCAAGTTTAGTGGGTCTGAAGGAGCTACTGGGCTCCTACAGTGGTTTGAGAGTCTCGAGAGCACATGCCGCCATGTCCAGTGTCCAAATGAGTGCAAAGTAGAATTTGCATCTAATGTGTTCAAAAAGAGGGCACTCACATGGTGGAACGGAGTTGTGAGAGATAGGGGTGCGGATGTAGCAATGGCTCAGACGTGGGAAGAGCTTAGAGCTCTCATGATGAAGGAATTCTGCCCACATCATGAACAGAGGGCGCTAGAGAATGAATTCCACGATCTGAAATAAGATAGTGGAGAACATCGTGCCTACATGGACCGTTATGAGGAGCTGAGTTTGTTATGTCCCACCATGGTCATGGCTTTGGATAAGGCAATTGAAAAGTACATTGATGGCCTCCTTAACCTAGTTCAGGACATAGTCACTGGTAGCAATCCCGCTACAGTTAGACAAGCCATTGAGTTAGCAGCTACCCTGACTGACTCGCAAGTCAAGAAGGGTAAACTCCATCGCAAAGGCGACAAGAAACCATCTGCCAAGATAGCACAAGGGAAACAAAAGAAAAACAAGACCGAAACCTCCAAGAAATCACGGAATCGCAAGGCTTCCAAGAATTTCACAGTTGTTGCACAGTGATGTGTGTAAAATGCAATATATAAATTACATCAAATGAGGCATAAAACTAACCCTTTTTAGTACTAATGTTGGAAAAAGTGTGCTTTTGTCTTCCTTTTGTATTTTCAGGATTAAATGAGCGTAAATGAACAAAAGAAGCAAAAATGCAGCAAAATCTAACATAATTACAAGAAAAGGAATAAACGTGGCATGCCCGACCCCTCAACAGCATCTTCCCAAGCTAAAACAAGTAAACAGAAGGCTGCACACGGCCCTGTGCCCAGCAGACACGGGGGCGTGTTCAGGTGTCTGCAGAAAAGACAAAGCTATAGAAGCTTCTATTCCCGACACAGGGGCGTGCCCAGCTCAACATGGCTGTGGTCAACGCTAAGATTCACAGAATCCAAGCAAATCTTGATAGTACATATACGCTTCTGCACACGGGGCCGTGCCCAGCGGACACGGGGGCGTGTGGAGCTAATGCAGACAAAATGCAATTAATGAAGAGAGAGAAAGTTGATGGACACGGGGCCGTGTTCAATGAACACGGGGTCGTATCCGGGCTTCTGTGCAGGCTATAAATAAAGGGCTTCTGTCAGGGTCAAATCAAACAGAAGCGAAGAGGTTGTTCACAAAAACGTATAGATCACTACGTTGATATCGTTCCTGGCATCACCCACACCCATCACGAATGCTCTCACATGAGCACCATTTCCACTGTCCTTGTTATTGCTATATGATTTCTGGCGTTGTTGTTGTTTCCGTCATTGTTGGTCTTTTGATTTAGCTGCAGCCAATCCCTATCAAAGTGGCCCTCACTACTATACTGAAAGCAACCCTTACGTGTATCTTACTGCTGCTGTGGCTGTTGCCTCTAATGTTGTTGCTTTGGGGACAGAACTCTTTGTCCTTTTGCGAAATGGCCCACCTTCTCACATCTCTGACATGTCCTAGGGCACTGCCCATGGTGATTGTAGTTACACATCTTACACTTCAGTCGTTTGCCAGTGTTTATGCCTCGATTCTGGTTTATAGTAGAAGACTAGTTGAGGTTACGGTTTTTGTTACAGGTCCTCTTCCGTTGCTAGCTAGAGTTTGAGATTTGGTTGAACTCACTCTACTTGCGTTTGTTGTCGGTAATCGGAGCCATCATGACACCGTGATCGGTAGTGTACCATGTTCAACTTCTTGTTCATCGGTCTTATGAGCCAAACAAGTAATTCACGATAAGTTGTTCTAGATTTGTAGGGGTGAGCATACTATTGTTCTGAGGCGTCAACCCGTTGAGTTCCAGTAAATGAGAAAAGTGGGAAAGAGTGCAGATCAACATTCGATGCTTCGATAACTAATGCAGAGACTGTTGGGATTGAACCCTACCAAAGGAACAGTTGATAAAGCCAAAACTGGATCAGATCAGTGGATCCAGAATAAGCAGTTGTTTGCATCAGTCTTTCCCCTTGAAAGTGGCTTAACATTTGATGCACTCTAAGTACTGATCTTCTACAACAACTGCTGATCTACATCAACTGCTGTGCATTCAAAGAAATGTTGAAGACTAAACACTGATGAGTCAATCTGCTGCCTTAGTTCAAGTACTGCTGAAGACAAAGCACTGCTAGGGCTAAAGCAGTGGAATGAAGAAGCAGCAGTTAAACTAGTATTTGTATTTCATTTCTTGTAACAGTTGTTAGACAACAGTGTTTGTATAGATCAGTTGTTAGAGTTTGTTAGGAAGTTAGATGTCACTTTCATGGTGACGTCAGCAAAGATGCCACAGTGGTTTGTTATGTACTATAAATAGAACAGTACCCTGTACTGTTCTATTAGCTCTCTTCTTCTACAAGTCATTCTATACGAACAACCATTTGTGAACTCAGGCCGAGGGGGAGATTGTATGCATGTATACATTGTTAATTGAAGTTTGTAATAAATACATTCATTCGATTCCAAGTAAACATGTTTTTCTTAAAACAATTTTCTCTTTGATTGTGTTGAAAGTGTGTTCCATCTTTAATTCCGTTGCACTTTATCTTAATTCATTTTCATTACATTCAAACAAGCACAATCTTATTAAACTCAGATCCTAACAATTGGTATCAGAGCTAGGACAGTCAAACTTGATCTGACAATCATTTTGACATAAAAGTTCAGCTCAAAATCGTTGATACTTTCAATTGTTCGTTTCGTTGAAAAACAGAGCGAGGTTTAATCACGAGCAAAGTTGATTAATCAGTGTCTGTAAAACAACCAGAATGATGTCACAATCACAAGATATGAACAATAACATTGGGTCTCTCTTCAAACCACCTATGTTGAAGAGAAATGAGTACAACATCTGGGAGCGAAGGATGGGTCACATCTTAGTTCAACAAAACACCAGATGTTGGAATTTGGTTATCTTTGGACCACATGTTCCAATAGTTCCGAGTGCTAAGGATCCAAAGAAGTTTGAACCTAAGAAAATTGAAATTACACTGAACAAGATTTTCAGAAAATTGAACTGGATGCCAAGGCATTTAGCATCGTTGCATCTGCACTTCCCAATGAGATCTATGCTGGGCTGTTACACTGTAACAGTGCCAAGGAATTTTGGGATGCACTTAAGGAACAATTTGGGGGAACTAAAGAAGTAATTGAAAACAACAGGGAAATTTTGAATCAACAGTATGAAACCTTTTGTCACATTAAGGGTGAAACGTTAACACAGCAGTTTGAGCGATTTAGTTGTCTCATAAGTGAACTTAAGCTTGTTAAAACTGAATTTCCTAGATCAACTGTTAATAGCAGGTTTTTAAGGTCACTTCCTGAAAAATGGGACACAATTGCTTTTGTAACCAGAAATTCTGTTGAGTTCAAAGATCTGACCCTGACCCAACTTCATGGTAGACTCCTGACCTATGAAAGGGAGTTAAACCAGAAAAAGAAGTTACAAGAGTCTGGAAAAGTTGCAGATGACTATTCATTTGGCAGCACAACTCTTTTGGGTCAAGAAGAATCTGGTAGTAGTAAGGATCAGAGTTATGATCATTATATTGACCTAACTGCTGGTGGAGCTTTTAACAACTCTGATTCTTACTCAAACAACTATGCTTTCACAGCTAGTAGTTAAAACTAGAACTCTGACAATCTGTGCTTTGAACTCAATGATTTGCAGCATTTTGATCCAAATGACTTAGAGGAAATGGACATTTTGCACCAACTTGCACTGCTGAGTGTTAGAACCAGCAAGTTTTACAAAAGGACGGGGAGAAAATTTCTAGGGTTACATGGGAACTTAAAAGTGGGGCTGGATAAGTCAAAGATCAAGTGCTATAAGTGTAATAGGTTAGGTCATTTTGCTAGGGAATGCAGGAGTCAAACCAATGGACCAATTATCACACATCCCAGCTCAAACCCTAGACCACAAATTAACCAAAACACTGTGCACTATGCCCAATATGCCCCTGCTGCTCATGTAAACACTGCTCACTATGCACATCCTACAACCCCTATTCTTGTGCACTATGTTCAAACCACTGTCCCTCAGATACAGTATGTCCAGGCCCCTGCTCCTCAGGTTTAGGTGCAACAAGCTGCACCTCAACAAGCTGCACCAGCAGTGGTTCAACCAGATCAGCAAAGCTTTTTCACCCAAGGCCTTGTTGACTGGAGCAGCTTACCTGAAGAGCTAAGAGATGAAAATTTTGCACTCTATGCTCAAAATAATGTTTCTAGTGGTAATGCTATTTGTTTTGTAGCATTGGAGACCATACCAGAAGGGCTGGAAGCTGAAGAAGGACAGTCAAATGATGAAGCAGTGGATACAATTGCTGAAGCAATGGTTAATGCTGTTGCTGGTGAAATACTATTGGGAGAAAGTTCAGAACCCCTGTTGGAACCACTGTCTGACCCCTGGTCTGAAGAAGGAGAAGAAAGAAGGTGAAAAAGAAGAGAAAGCTCAAGAAGAAAGTGATGATCATACCTGTGATTGTGCCATGATGGCTGCAACTAAGGTATCACCCCAGGTTCTTAAAAGCCTTTTGTTAGGATCTGAGGCTTATCATGATTGTGTTTGTTTGAGATTAATGAAGAAATGAATGAATAATTAATGATCAAATGCAGCGGAAATGGAAACAAACTTTACAACACAATCAGAGAGAAATAGTTTTCAGTAAACATATATTCTTCATTAAGTCAAATGATTACAAAAAGATAATGATTACAATGCTTACATACTAAAACTCCCCCTCAGCATGAGCTCAATGGTTGATCGTACAAGATCACTATGTTGAAGGAGAAAACTCCTTAAATAAAACAGTACAGGTTGTTTTATTTATAGTACATATCAAACCACTGAAGCAACTTTGCTGACGTCACCATGAAAGTGAGATCTAACAAACTAACTAACTCTAACCACTGATTCTACAACTACTGACCATACAGTCACTGATTACATTCTAAACACTGATATATAAACACTGATTCTTCATTCCACTATTGTAATCTAACCACTGATGTTGACCATCAGTGCTTTCCTCAAAGGTTGATCAGACCTTGAATGAGCAGTGCTTTGATTCTCAAACAGTGCTTGGATTCCATCAGTAGATTGAGCTTCAGTCTTTAATCTTCACCAGTACTTTAGTAACAGTTGTTCTATTGAGCAGTGCTTTGAAGTCAGTCAGTTGTTAGATAACCACTGTCAAGGGGAAAGCTTTAGTGTAAACAACTGCTTATTCTGGATCAACTGTTCTAACCCAGTTTTGGCTTTTATCATCTGTTCCTCTGGTAGGGTTCAATCCCAACACCTTTGTTCAGACAAATGCATCATAGCATTTGCAAACATTAAGAAGGTGAATGAAAACCTTAGAGATAGGTTATTAACTGGTGAAGTTCAATTGAAAGGTCTTTAAAAGAATTGAAAAACAAATTGATTGAAAAAGAAAATGAAATTTGCAGCATTAAACAAGAGCATAGCATAACCAAGGACCAACTCCAGACCATGATAGAAAAATATCGTGCATGCAAAAAGGATTTGGAAGCCCCCCAAATCACTTGTGAAAAATGGGTGGAATCCTGCAAAGGTTATGAAGTTATGCTTGAGAAACAGATCAAAAGCAATGTAAAATTTGGTGTAGGTTTTAGAAAACATGACCAAGTTGAAAACAATGCTGTAAATGAATCTGGATCAGTTGAAATCATTCCCACAAACAAGAATGGCCAAGAAATTAAAATAACTGATAAAAATGGCAACAACATCACACTTGAAATATCAATGGACTCTTTAACTTATGAAGAGATTGAGGAATATCAATTTAAACCCAGATGGTCTGATGAGTGTGACATTCTTGAAAATTTCAAACCCATGGATTTCACAACCATAGATGGTGTCAAGGCTCCTAAGGCCAAGGTTATTCCTCTTAAGGACATCCCAACAGTGGTTCAAAACTCTGTTGCAAAGGAGTCTGGAAAGAAGAAAAGAAAAGAAAAGGTTAAAAACTTATTTTGTGATTTTTGTGAAAAGAAAAATCATGTGACCAAAGATTGTTTTCATTTAAAGGCATATGATATTAACAAAACAAGTACCATTGTGCCTGCCAAAAGCTACACCATCTGTGGTAAATCAAACCATCTCACTCAAGAATGTATGTATCTCAAATCCTTTGAAGCAAAAAAGAATGAGTACACTTCAAAAACACCCTTGAGTTCATCAAAATCACAAGTCAAGAATCAACCACTGTTTATGCCAATCCAAACAGCTGTTACAAAACAGCTGAACCAAACCTCTGTTAAAAGAGATGTTCAGGTAACTGATGCACCCCCTGCTAACCAATACCGAAGAAGTAAAGGTCAACCATCATATCCAAGGGTCCCACACGTTTATGAAGCCTACAAAAGGCCTTTTAAACCAAGAGTGAACAGACACCCCTATGGATACCAAGAATTGATTGGAAATGGTCCCCAACAGTGGTTAGAGAAACAAGTTGCAAAAATTGCTCAATCCCCTTATCTAACCACTGTCCATCTTCCTGACCTTAACATAGACACTGTTGAGACTCCATCCAAAGCCTTATTGGCTTTGGAGACCCTCTTGAACTAATTATTTACTTAATGTGCAAGGAGCTTCTGCATGCTTAGATAGTCTTTGGTATGTAGATAGTGGAGGCTCCAGGCACATGACTGGATGTAGAGCCCTACTCAAGGAATTCAAAACTCATGGAGGGGGTGATATATCTTTTAGTAATAATAGTAAAAGGAAGGTGATGGGTTCTGGTACAGTTCAGTCTGGAAATGTTAAGTTTGAAAATGTCAATCTGATAGACAATCTAAAATTCAACCTCCTTAGTGTCTCTCAAATGAGTGACAAAGGTTATGGCTCTTTCTTTACTAAGGAGTGTTGTAAGATTGTTGGACCAGAAATGGTTGAAAAGATTGAAGAAATAATAAAAAATGGAAAAACCCAACTTGTTGCTCAAAGAAGTGGCAATGTTTATGTAGTTGATCTGTCAAAAGAGAGCCCCAGGACTTATGCATGTCTGTTCTCAGCTGCCTCTAACAAAGAGACAGAACTTTGGCACAGGAGATTGGGGCACACAAATCTCAAGACAATCACTGCTTTGTCAAAATAGGGGTTAGTAAGAGGTCTTCCTCAAAAACTGTTCACCTGTCCTGAGCATTGTGTTTCTTGTTTAAAGGGAAAACAACATAAAAGCTCATTTAAGTCCATTGAAGAGTCCAAAACAACCAAGTGCTTGCAAATGCTTCACATGGATTTGTTTGGCCCAGTTAAAGTCATGAGTCTTAGAAAGAAAAGATATTGTTTGGTAATTGTAGATGACTTTTCTAGGTTTACATGGACTTATTTCTTACATTCCAAAGATGAGACTGCAGGCATTCTGCAAGACTTTGTTACACAGGTTGAAAAGCAGTTTGACCTTCCAGTAAAAATCTTCAGGAGTGACAATGGCACATAATTCAGAAATAGGGAGTTGGATGAGTTTTGTGTGTCAAAAGGAATTGTAAGGCAGTACAGCATTCCAAGAACACCAGAACAAAATGGGGTTGTTGAAAGAAAGAACAGAACTTTGATTGAGGCTGCCAGGACCATGCTTGCTGATTCAGGTTTGCCATTGACTTTCTGGGCAGAGGCTGTAAACACTGCCTGTTATGTCCAAAACAGAGTTTTAATAAACCCCAGGCATCAAAATACTGCCTATGAAATTCTGTATAAAATCAAACCACTGATCTCATATTTCAAAGTTTTTGGCTGCCCATGCTTCATTTTAAACCTAAAAGATTCCATTTCAAAATTTGCCGCCAAAATAGATTGTGGTTATCATTTGGGATACTCAACCACTGCTAAGGCCTACAAAGTGTTCAACACTAGGAGTAAGACAGTGGAAGAGACTTTGAATGTGAAGTTCAATGAAAATCCCTGCATATCCTGCTGAATTATTTGATCTTGATAAGTTTACCTTTGAAAATGTCTCTGTCAAGACTAACAGTGCAGGTCCATCTCAAAATCCTCCATCAGACTATGGATATGAAGTCATCATTCCACAACAAAAGTCTGCATCAAATGGTAGAGCAGCAGATGTTCAAAACACCTGTCAAAGTTCAACCACTGCTACCTCAACAGTTGTTGACCAAAGTAGCCCATTAACCCCTGCTTCCACATCCTCAAGCACTGTTGATAAAAGTCCTCAAATAGTGGATAAAAATCAACATGTTTCCACACCACTTCCTCCTATTCCTCCACCTCCATTTCAAGCCACTGTTGGATCATCAAAGTCACCAACAGTGGTTAGCTCAGATGATTCACATCTGCAGCACTCACCCTTAAATGCCATTGTTCCATACAAAGGAGATTTAATCTTCTTGAAGTCTCATCCACCTGACCAAATCATTGGAAACATCAGTGAAGGGGTGCTCACAAGAAGTCAATCCCAAAACATCTGTCTTTTTGCTGGTTTCCTATCTCTCCATCAGCCAGTCAAGTACCAAGAGGCACTAAAAGACAACAGCCTTCAATGAGATACCATTGAAAATCCAATACCTGGGATATTCTATACTTATTGGAGATGTTACTTTTAACTATTCCCAGGAGATTTTCAATGATATGGTCAAAAATATTAATAATATCAAAGATAATAAAAACCCATTTCTCTTATTTCCAAGGTTTTTAAGTTATTATTTTCAAAAGAAATTCTCCAAGGATAATGCACATGTGCTTATCCAAGGAGATCCCATTCAAATAAACAGCCTTTCTTTTGAAACTTTTACTAGGCTGTCAAAAGTTTCCAAAACACAAACAGGGGAACCTGAGCAGACTTTAGCAGCTACCACTGCTCCTCAGGTCCCTGCTGTTGAGCCCACTGCTCAAGGTGAACACAGCAGCACAACCACTACTGTGCAACCCCCACCTAAATGCACCAAAAAGACCATCAAGAAAAAATCACAGAAGCCCCCCAAACCTCATAAAAAGGTAACTCTGGAAGATGAGATCCCAGAGCAACTACCAGTGACAACACAAATGTCACCAGAAACTACTGCTGCTACTTCCTCACTGCAGTTGGTTGAAAGATCTCAACCTGAACCTCAAAGTCCTCCTGCTTCTTCTCAAAAAGAACATGTTGTATCCACAGGGACGCCAAATTATGATGCTCTGGAATCACTTGATTCCATCATCCACAGCCCAGCTCCCGGGGCAAATTCTCTTTCTACACCCATACTCACTGCCGAAATTCCACCACAAATATTACCTTTGTTGTTGGATCGTTGTACGACCTAAATGAGTCGATCAGAAGAGTTTACAATCCATATCAAAGGCGGAATCAATGATACGAACTTGACTACAGCTTGATTCTCCCTAATTATCTTGTTTTATTGATTTCAAAGCTTTACAGATCACTTGACAGTTTGGCAGCACCTCGGTTTTGAAATCCGAATCGTTACAAATGATGAACCAGCTCAGACTATATATAGTGGTGGCATTTCGTACGAAATGGGTACTGTCCATTTCGTGCGAAATGAGTTTGATCCATTTCGTACGAAATGGATTTCTCCATTTCGTGCGAAATCATCACACAACACTAAAATCTTGTATTCTAACCTATTGAGCACTGGTTTATCCTATCTAGACACAAGACTTGATAAAGACGAAGTTAACAGACATTTATGCACCAACAGACTCCCCCGTGGATGTTGACGAAGTCTTTGGCATCGAGTCTTCAGTCTTGATCAATCTTTTCTCTCTTTCTAAATTGTTTGACACTGTAAGCATCCTTCAATCTCTACCAGCATCAGCAGCTAGCACTCGAACTTAGTTTTAACAACCTTCAAACTCCCTCTTGAATGTTGATCCAGAAACTGTTAGACTCCCCCTTTCAATAAGCTGGGATAGAATTCTGGTTCAAACTTTTTTCAAACTTAGCCATGGGGGTCTTGCTTTGCTGCTTTCACAGGATCAAACCTGTTCCCTGCTTCTTAGAAATTTGACATTAAAATCTATTCTCCTTTTTTACTTCATTAATTGTTTTTATCAGTTTTTAATAATCCACTTAAGTATCTAGGTCCAAGTTAATGACCCTAGGCACTTAATTTGTCTACCAAGTCCAACTTAATAACCTTGGTTGATCTGAAACGAAGCAAACCTGACTTTTGTTCAACATAGTTCAAAACATTTTTCTGAAAATTACAAGTTTCAACTTAATGAACTTGATTTGACTTTTCATTTTCATAGGTTTAACATAATAAGCTCCCAACTCATCTGTCCAGCTCAGAAACTTCCTGCATCTACTTCAAACTGTGAGTCTGAAGATCAGCTTTCCACTTTGATTTGTCAGAAAAATAAAGCAGAAATATAAAATCTTTTTGAATTTTGAATAAAGTTTCTATACTAGAATGCTAAACAGAAATGAAATGCAGTAATGTAAACTATTTACAAACATATTTTTGGTGAGCGTGTTAAGGAATCATATCAGCTATCGACAAGTCACAAGTACCGTTAAGCTTTTGATTTCATACTCAGAATTAAATAATTCGCTTAGATTGTCGATATACTGATCCTCTTAAGTTCTCACACAAATTTCATTCTGTTCAGGATACGAATTTAGTGTTTTAGAGACTTAGCTTATACACGTGTACCACCTTAGAATATACTCCCGTATCCAGACAACTATATTCAGTCTTACAGGTGAGTGCACACTAGTAATATCTGTAAGGGGTTAAGTTGTTGAGGCCATGAGAGCTCAGGCTATTGCTTCCGCAAAATCAGAGAGATGATGGCTCAACTTTAGGTGGGTCCCCTTTGGGGATCTTCTTTTACAACAGCACATGATTAGCATTTTTCAATGTTTCATCATTTTTTATGCTGGGGGGGCGGGGGCTTTATGATAAAGCTGTACAAAGTATTATACGAGGACTAGGCTATTGCTCCCGCAAAATCAGAAGTCCAGGTATAATACCCCAGATATTACCACGTACAAAGACCTAGTATGTCAGAAATAGAGCCTTTCAAACAAGATTTCGCGGGTTACCCATAAATCCGAGAAATGTTCCCCACGTAAAAAGCAAATTGTGATTTAGGTTTATATCCCGAACAAACCTACTAAATGAGTAAAAACCTACCGGCATATCATCAGCGAGACTGCTTAAGACTTTTAAACTTTCCATATCTTTAGCATACTGTAACTGTCAAGCCAATGTACTATCATTTTCCCTTTTTACACAAGCTCTTTTTCGGTTTTCTATTGTTTTTGTATTTTGAAATATCTCATGTTTTTGGATTTTTGAAAATTTGTACTGTTTTTGTATTTTCTGAAAATATAAACTACCTCCCCCTAAATACCAAAACAAGTAAAAAACGACAAACCATTGCAGATTGCTTCTCAACATCATCTACAGTGGTACCTTTATCTACGCCAAGAATCTCCTCTGACACCGATAAAAGCTTCATACCGTTCAGTTTTAAAAGATATTGAAACCGAGTTTTATCAAACGCTTTGGTATAAAAATCAGCTTTTTGTTCGTCAGTGTGGATTTTCTCAATTCATATCAATTTCTTCTCGAAACAATCTCGGATGAAGTGATGACGAATTTCAATGTGTTTCGTTTTAGCGTGATGAACAGGATTTTTTGTTATGTTTATGGCTGCCTCATTATCAACAAAGATAAGGGTGTTAAGAAATTGCAAACCGTAGTCTCTCATCTGTTGCTGGATCCACAAGATCTGAGATACCACTTGTTGAATCGTTGACTGCCGTCTGATTGTCAAGAGATTACTGAAAATCATCATGTTCTCCAGCATTACTTGGACCAGCTTCATCGTCATTGGAAGCTCGATATTGATGTCTAGAAGACTCAGCTGGGAATCTCTCTTGTGATGCTTCATATTCTCTTAGAATATCCAACTCATCAAAGAAATATGTTTCTTCTTCTATGTCGAATGAATCCCACAGAGTATCATAATTGAAACGCCATGAATTGCCGGGACTCTGAGGTGGCATGGTATAACTTTGACACTCAACATTATGTGCTTCGATGATCCGCTTCAATCTTGGAACAAAGACTCGTTTCAATGGACTTGCATATCCCACGAAAATTCCCTCGATGCTCTTTGAAGCAAATTTACCATAAGGTTCTAGAACTGTACAGGGAGACCCAAACGGTTCCAGATACTTTAGGTTAGGTTTGCGATTGTTGATCAGCTCGAAACATGTCTTGTTGAATTTCTTCATTGTAAGAACCCGGTTGAGTGTATAGCAAGCGGCTGACACTGCTTCTGCCCAAAAAGTTGACAGGTAGTTTGGAATCAGCAAGCATCGTCCTAGCCGTTTCAATTAGCGTCCTGTTCTTTCTTTCAGCTACTCCATTTTGTTGCGGAGTGTAAGGAGCACTAAATTCTTGCAATATACCTCTCTCATCACAATATTCTTCCATCTTGTTGTTCTTAAACTCTATACCGTTGTCACTCCTGATTCTTCTGATTGGAGTTTGGTACAAGTTTTCAATTTTTCTGAACAACGTCATCAAACTTTCAAATGTCTCATCCTTAGACTTCAGAAATGATACCCACGAAAATCTTGAGTAGTCGTCTGTTACTACTTGACAGTAGAGATCACCAGTTATACTTTTGACGTTCACTGGACCAAACAGATCCATATGGAGTCTCTCTAATGGTCTCGAGACTGAGTTAACCTTCTTCCCAGGGTGAGATTTCTTCTTTTACTTGCCTTTGATACAGCTAATACACTCCCCCTCAAGATGAAAACCTTTCACATGAACACCAATTACTAAGTCATTATGCACCAGGTGATTCATTTTTCGCAGATGAATGTGACCCATCTTTCGATGCCACAGTTGCGATTCTTTTTCTGTTGCTCTTGACATAAAACAGTGAGCCTGACTCGTGATAGTAGTTGCTACACTCATGTCCAACACATACAGATCATTGACTCTAGGTGCTCTCATGATAACCCACTCTTCGGGAACAACAAATCCTGGTTTCAATATCAAACATTCCTTATCTGTAAAGTGTGTTGTATACATACGATTACAGATCTGAGAAATGCTGAGAAGATTGTTTTCAAGCTCAGCGATGTAGTTTACTCTTTCAAACGTGACAATACCATTCGATAAAGTTCCTTCACCAACTATTCAACCACCTTGATTCCCTGCAAATCCTACATATCCTCCATTAAACCCTCGAACATCGTACAATAGGGTTTTCTTCCCCATCATGTGCCGAGAAGCTCCACTATCCATAATCCAACGTGAAACGGATCTTGGAAGCTCCTGCACATATCACAAACACTTAGTTAGATTTTGATGCCACCCAAGCCTCTTTTGACTCAGGTAGCTTGACTTTGAGGTGAGTTTTTGAAGTGTAAAGTGGCGGAAAATTCTTGTCATTCATCTTTAAGCTCTCCTCAGACCCAATCTCAACCTCTTTGTATAGAAAGAAATCATTTTTAGGACGTTGACCAGATGATTGGTCTTTCTTTGGTACATCCTTCTTCTCAAGTTTCTCATAATAATCCAAAGGAACATTCATCTCTACCGGAGTGGTAGAGGATGATTGTTTTACTGTCTCAGAAACCTTTGCTTTTGGAGAACTTGATTTCTTTTCCACTGATTTTGGTTTCCATGCTTGTTGAGGCGAAGCAACCCGTTTGTAAAATTTGTCAGTTCTAGTTACCACATTCTTTACAGATTCAGTTTTGATTTTGATGTTTTCATTTTTCAAAACTTTCTTCTCAACAACCATTGGAGCTTTTCCTTTAGCATCAATTTTCCTTTTCTGACTCTCAATAACTTCAGATTTAGGCTTTAAATTGGTGCACTTTCATGCAATGTGTCCAACTTTGTTGCATTTAAAGCATGTACGGGTATCAACTTCCCAACTTGTTCCTTCAGTCTAAGGCTGTGAGGCCTTTTCTTCAAAAAACTCTTCATTTGATTTTGAAAAAATCTCAGATTCTTGCTCGGAATGAGAACTCGAGCGTTTTACAAACACCTTTTTCTCAAGAAACTTGTTATTTTGAAAGTTCCTTCTTTGTTAATTTTTACCACCCTGATAACCACCCGACCATTTGTTTTGATTGTTTTTAGAAAAATGTGGCGGTACAACAGATTTTTTGTAGTAAGTTTTATCTTTTTCAAAATTTAATTGCCTTTTGGAACGTTTCAAACCTTCGATTTCACAGACATCAATCTCAACCAGTTTAAAGACATTTTTCAATTTGTCGACATTCACATTTTCCAATGGGAACTCAAGATCCGAATACAACTTATCCGAACCCGACATCTTGTATATCACAAGAGTAGGTTTTTCACTTAAGTTGTTTTTGGAAGTTGATTTCGGAATGTAATTGTTCAAAAAACATTCTTCATCCTCAGTTGAGTCACTTTCATATTTCAAAACATTTTCAACCATACTTTTAACAACTTCGGACTGAACACTGTCTTCATCGGATGATGAAGTGAATGTGACGTCAATTAATTCTGGAAGTTTAACCTCATTTGTTTCATTATCATTAACCAACCCGGACTTTTTCTTTGAAAACTTATTTAATACTGGCGGTGGAACCTGATGATACCCAACCCCAGTTCCGTCCGAATAAACATCTTCGCCAGCTTTGTTCTTCCCGATTGGTTTAGGAACGATATATTGAAGAACAAAACTTGCGGAGTTGTAACTGTTGAGTTTCAGATTGATGCGTTCATTTTCAATCTTAGCTTCCTGAACTTGAAGCTTCAGATTAGCAATCTCATCCAACTGTTGGTTGATTTGCCTCTCTTTCGACTGAAGTACTCCTGTCATTTGGAGATTTTCTTTGATTTTTTTTATCATTTCTTTCATCAGAATCTTTTGTCGTTCTTTTTAGCTTCTCATAATTTTCCAAAAGTTGACGGTTTTCATGAATTAATTTTTAGTTTTCTTTCCTGATTCATTCTAGGTCAATTTTATCAATTTCAAGTTTATCAGTTAATTCTTTTATTCGATCATTTGAAGCTTTTACCAATTTGTCACGACTTAAGATCTAATTTTCAACTTCCCTGACTCTTTCTGTCAGTTCTTTAGTCTTTTTACCACTAAGGTAAGCATGTGTACTACAAACCTTGCAATCTTGCATGCAATTTTTGCAGTCACTTTCACTTTTGGCTTTATCCGTCTTACCTGACTCATTTGCTGAATCATTACAACTGACCTTGCTCTTTGACTCAGTTCTGGACTTAGTGTCTACCTCTAACTCTTTTGCTGCAAGAACTTTATCAGCCATTTTCTTCAAATTTTCTGCTGTGAATTCTTTCGTCGTGTCGATTATTCCATCATCGATCTTTTTCGACTATAGCTCTTTTTCTTTCTCTTATTCATCACTTCCCCACCACATTCTCTGTCTTGCTTCTTCCTCTTCTGTGATTTGTTCAATCAGAGTCTCAACAAGAAGTGTTGATGGTTCCACAAGTATATTTCCCTTAGGATCCAAATAGCATTTTCTGTCAGCGTCCCATCTCTTCACGCTTTTTGCCTCTTTCCATGCACGATAATGTTTGTCTTTCATCATTTGACCTAACATTTTCCTGTTGACATATTTTACTTCTTCTGTTCGTGTATCTTTGAAAGGAACAATGTTTGCCATGAAGGCATATCCCACTGCATCTTCTTCCGGCAACACGTCACTCCAATCATATCCCTCATCGTCATGGATAATAGCTAATGCTCTCGACTTTTCTTTGGGAGCATCTTCTATCTGCTTCATTCTGGGAGATTCTGCTTTGTTTTGATGATAGATGGCTCTTTTGTAATAATCTTCACGGAAAGGATTGGCTGTTTCATCAGCGGCTGCATTTCGACATTCTCTTTTAAAATGCCCCTTTTGTTTACATATAAAGCATGTGACCTTCGATTTATCAAAACCTAGCTTTGTTGAAGGTCCGCCAATGGAGTGTCTGCCTGTTATCTCCATGAATCTCTTAGCCCTTCTGACCGCACTTGCCATACACCATCTTATATCAATTAACTCCATCTCTTCAGGGTCAATTTGATCATAATCTTCCTTGGTGAGATTAGTGTTTCCGATCTTTCCAGCAACAAGGCTCTCATATGATTCCAAGGCAGATGCCAAAAACACCATTTGCTGCTTGGCGGATTCTTCACTGAAGTTTTATGCATTTTTGAGGTCAACAACAATATTGCACTGAAACAAATTTTTTGAAACTGATTGACTTGGAGAAGTTGAAGATAATCCTCCATGATAACCACTGCTTGAACTTTTGTTGATTTGACATATTTGAATTTTTTGCTGAAAAGGCAGTTTTCAGGGACACAGTTTTAGGAATCATACTTCCTTGATAATATAAGTCAACATTTTGCTGATACGAGGAGTTGTTGACTTTGTTTGTTTTCCTGATCTCCAATTCATGACTTCCCAACCTTTCAATTAGCAAATCAACTGTCAGATCAGCCGACTTCACTATGTTCTTCAACATTAAAGCAAAATACTGCCAGTCTTTCTCATCAGGCAGTGAGTCAAACAACTTGTCAACCAATTCTTCCTGAGTATACACAATTCCATATCTTGCAAGTTCCAACTTTAAGTGACCAAATCTTTCTATCATCTTTGATACAGACTCATTTTTTAGACATCCAAACAAATCGAATTCTTTTCTCAACAATTTTTTTCTTATTTTTAATAATCTCAGCACCACCCACACATTTCATCTTTAATTTCTCCCATAGATCTCTGGAATCTTTGTATTCAATCAATGATATAATGTCATCCCTCACTGATTGATGTAGTAAAGCGATGCATTTCTGTTCTGCAATGAACCTATCTTGTTCAGTATCAACTAAGTTCTCAAAATCAGTTCTTCCAATGTCAAAACCATTTTTCAAACTCTTCCAACTTAGGTATGCAAATTCCTGTAGCCATTCCTCAAATCTACTTGCCCATCTATTGTAATCCTCTATGGCCATTAGCTTGGGCGGTTTGTTGTAGGTGTCGTAGGCATTAACAACACTCAAAGAATCAGCAATGGTTTTCTTCGGACTCGGATTTGTTGGTGCATTTTCATTTGTGTTGTTTGTTGTATCATATCTTGTGCTTCCAGTGTAAGCAAAACCATCACTAAATGGATTCAGAAAATCATCCATCTTCAAGTACCTGAAAGAATCAACAAACACTTAGAAAAATTTTTAGATTTTAAAACAAGCTTCACACGAAATGGAGTTTCAAACGAAATGATCTTCAAACGAAATGGGTAGGCTTCAAACGAAATGAACTTCACGCGAAATGAATCTTCAAATGAAATGAGCTTTCACACGAAATAGATGTAGCTTTGGTGCGAAATGACAACTTTGGTACGAAATGGGGTATTTCGTACGAAATGAAAATCCAGAAAGTTGATTTCGTGCGAAATGAAGTTGCAGAAGGTTGATTCCGTGCGAAATGAAGATCACGATGTTGATTCCGTGCGAAGTGATATGTTGATTTCGTGCGGAAAGATGATGACGTCACACTGTCGGCCAAGATTTTGTCAAATTGATCCGGTTTTACGTTGAATTAAGGTCCAATTCTTTCAAGGATTCGTTAAAACTGTGTTTTACGTGATATATGTGAAATTCAATCCATTTTAACCGTTAAATTTTGAAAATTGTGAAGAAAAATGAGTAGAAGTGAGAAATTCCGGTGAAAACAAGCTGAATCGGTATGAACTCTTCCTCCTAAGCTCTGATACCACTTGTTGGATCGTTGTACGACCTAAATGAGTCGATCAGAAGAGTTTACAATCCATATCAAAGGCGGAATCAGTGATACGAACTTGATTACAGCTTGATTCTCCCTAATTATCTTGTTTTTATTGATTTCAAAGCTTTACAGATCACTTGACAGTTTGGCAGCACCTCGGCTCTGAAATCCGAATTGTTACAAATGATGAACCAGCTCAGACTATATATAATGGTGGCATTTTGTACGAAATGGGTACTGTCCATTTCGTGCGAAATGTGTTTGATCCATTTCGTACGAAATGGATTTCTCCATTTCGTGCGAAATCATCACATAATACTAAAATCCTGTATTCTAACCTATTGAGCACTGGTTTATCCTATCTAGACACAAGACTTGATAAAGACGAAGTTAACAGACATTTATGCACCAACATTTGTTGGATGCACTTGATATAGCTCAGACAGAAATCAGTTCTTCTCAACAACCTATAACTGAGAATAAGCCTCAACAAGTGACTGAGTCTGAGCTCCCTATCATTGCTAACCCACCAACAACTGAGGAGGTTACACCCCTTGAGTTACATGTAACTCTTGGTGGTAGTTCAAGTGGAGCAGCTACTACAAGTGTTGAACCCACTGGTTTACACTTGGACAGTAGTTTCATAAGTGAGACTCCCTTGAAGGCAATTTCTTCTTTGGGAACCAGAGTGTTTCCAGTATTCACTGGTACACTTAAAATGGTTACCTCTACTGAAGGAAGAAGTCCCAGTACCAAGAAAAAGGGGCATTAGTGGATGATTTTTGGGACACTTTCCCTAAGTCAACCACTAATAAAACCACCACTGGTGGGAAATCAGATGATCCCATTAACTTGGGTGATGGTTTAATGTACAGAGAATTGATGGGGAGGGTTGACAAACTTGACACATCTGTTGCAGATATTAAAACTATGCTGCAACAGTTGTTACAAGCACAAAAGGCACCACCCACTACTGCACCAGCTCAAACATCTGCTCCATCATCCGCTCCTACTCCCACTGAGCTTTGGGAATTATTTCAACCTCTTCTTCATAAACAAAGAGAATATGCTGATCAACAACATGAAATTCAAGTTCAAAAGATCAGAAATTTGATGGAAGCTAGGTTCAAGGACACACAGGCAGATATTAAGGCAATCAAGTCCCATTTATTACAAACCACTGGCTCTGCTCCACCTACAATAATCTTTGTTGACAATCCTCTAAATGATGCCAAAAGGGGGAGAAAAAGAAGAAGGGATATGAAGATGGTTTATACATTGCACCAGATGAAAAGTCAAAACTGGTTGTGGAAATCCCAAGGCCAGATGGTTCCAAAAAGATTGATGAGACTCTAAATGCTTTTTCTGGATTAAAAGCAAACATGAAAGAGATAATGGAGGTAAAAGGGGCAGAAAGGTTTGAAGAGGAGAAGAAAGTTTTTATGGAAAAGGAAGAGCAGGGCACTTTTGAGCCTAAGGAAGAGGAGGTTTTACCTAAGCCTAAAAGAAGAAAGCCTGCTAGAAAACCAACCAAACCCAAAACCACACCTTCCAAAACCATCAAACAAACTCCCCAAACTCCCAAAAACCCCTCTCATCAAACTTCCAAACCAACAGATGTTAAAACACCTGTTGTATCAACAGCTGGTGATACTTTAGTGGTTTCAACAGATGTTACTCCAACAATTGCCACCAACACTACATCTACCACTGCCCTCATCATTTCACCAACTACCATACAACCCACTGCCACATCACAAACAAAACCACCATCACTTACACCACCTGCTAAAAAGCAGAAGAAAGCTGATGACACATCATCAGTTGTAATGACAACAGTGGTTGAAACACCAGTTGTTTCATGAACTATTAGTCAGCCACCTACCACTCAAATCACCACCACTCAATCCACCAAAACACCACCAACCTCTCCTAAACCCAAAAGGAGAAGGATTATAACTGGAAGATGACTCTCCATTACCTCCAACATCATCACAACCACTGACACTTGTTACCTTTCCAAACCCTATTCCACTCTCTTCAGTACAAGCTGATAATTCAAACACTGCCATTGTTCCTGCAGGAGTCCAATTTCCATTAGATCTTCCAGTGGTTAGAGAGGAGATAAAGTCCTTCTACTCTAAAGATGACCCTGCTAAAAGGAACTTGCCATCTCTTCAAGGATATCCCAGGCCTAATAACATAGAAGAATATTTGAAGTTAAAGGCTCAACAAGCAGAGGATATCTCCAAAAGAAATACAAAAGGAAAATCTGACAAAGAAATCTAAAGAAACTTTCAATATCTGCTCTCACAAGTCAGAACTTTGGAGCAGTTTTCAAAAGATACTTGTTAGAAACTTTAAGAAAGAGATGATGAAAGCTTGAGAAAAGATTACATTGATCACATCATGGCTTTCAAGAGATACAAGGCAGAGAAATACCAATTCAAGGAATGGACCATCAGTGAACTTAAAGAGGAGCTAGAAAGAGTACAAAAAATGAACAAAGATAAAATAAAACACACTCCTCCTGTTTGGTCCAAGTACAAGAAGAATGTCCCAGAAAGGACCTTAAAGGTGAAAAGAATGAAAGAAGAGCTTATTGCTGCTGACTATGGGTCAAGGAATCAAGTTATCAGATGGAAAGAAGAGAAAGTGACTGATACATACAAGAGGTTGGAAGAGTTAAGAAAGAAAGATCCCACTGCTCCTCAAAAGCCCATTTATCCTGAAACAGTGGTTCCAACTAGACAACCAAAACTGCCTATCAAAAGATCCACTGCTCCACCTGGTGCCATACTGTATCAAAGAAAGAAACAACAGCAGATGGATGCAGAAACTGAAGCAGATAAAGCACAAGGGGATTACATTAAAAAAATGGTCATTCAGCAGATGATAGCAGAAAATCCTGAGTTGGCACAAGCTGCAAGCACTGCTCAAAGTGTTATGACCAGGCCTCCATCTCCAAACTCATCTAAAATAAAAACTCTCCCAAGAAACCTGATGCGTGTGAAGTGTCATATAGTTTTTAATGTATATTTTAAGCCCTTTAACACTTTTTAGCCAAGTTTTAAATTTATAAAACACGATATTTACTAACACTAAACACACATATGGGCAAGTGCACCCATCGTGAGCGTAGTTTAGTGTTGGTAAGATACCGAGGTCGACCAAGGACACAAGAGCTTTTAATACCGGTTTATCCTCAACGTCTAATCAAATCAAAATTTAGAAAAATGTTTTAAACTAGAAAAAATAAAACTAACTAAAATGCTGAAAAATAAAATAAAATAAAAACAGATAAACAAGATGAATCACTTGGATCCGACTCGTATTTAGTGTAACCTTTGATTATTTCCGCACTTTTGCACTTTTTAATAGATTATCTTAGTTATTGTAGTAGGCCCCTCTTCTGAAGGTGACATTACCCTCAACCCAGTAGTTTGAGTCAGCAAGGATACAATCCTAAAGGGTTGGATTATTGAAAGATAATTAATTAAGTTATTAATGCATATTGTGGTAGGCCCCTCTTCTGGAGGTGACGTTACCCTCGGCTTAGTAGTCTGAGTCAGCAGGGATACAGTCCTAAGTAGCCGGGTTAAAGTTTTAATAGTAGTTTACATATGAGGGGGTCAAGGAGTTCGGACCCCCGCCATCCAATACCAGTGGGTATTGAAGGAGGTCTTACTAAAGTTGACCCAGGTCCTTGCAGGATCTATACACTGAACAAGGCAAGACTCTTACCAAACCGTTCCCTTAATCCCCGACCAGGTAGCCAACATACCTCCATATAGACCGTGGAGATATGAATGGTGAAAATCTTTTATTTTATATAGACAGTAAAATAATGTCAAGACACCACGGACAAACGATAAGGAAGACTCACCTTCAACATAAGAAACTAGTTATTAAAGTCATTAATACATAACCAAATAAAAAGTGCGAAAAGATTAAAAATAAAAAGTATTACACTAAACACTTGTCTTCACCAAGTGATGTAAGAGACTTAGGCAAACAAGGCCTTTGATTGTCAAGAACTCTTACGATCAATCTTGGATCCCGAGACTACTCACACACTCTATGATGGATGATGGATGATGGTGGTGGATGTGGGTTGTGATGGTGGTGGTGGGTGGGTGAAGTGTGAGAGAGGTGGTTTGCCAAGGGATGGTTTGCAAATGAGCCAAGCACCCCTATTTATAGCCTGCACAGAGGCCCGGACACGGCCCCGTGTCCACCCATCTTCTCTTTCTTCATTAAATGTAGTTTGTCTGCATTAGTTGACCACGCTCATGTGTCCTCTGGGCACGACCCCGTGTGCAGAAGCGTATCTGTACTATCAAGATTTTCCCAGATTCTGCGAATCTTAGAGTTGACCACGGCCCGGTGTCTACTGGACACGCCCCCATGGTGGGTGATAGAAGCTTCTACAACTTTGTCTTTTCTGCAGACACTTGGGCACGCCCCCGTGCTCAGTGAGCATGGGGCGTGTTCAGCCTTTTGTTCTCTTGTTTTTGCTTGGGGAGATGCTGTCGAGGGGTCGGGCATGCCACGTTTATTCCTTTTCTAGTATTTATGTTAGATTTAGCTGCCTTTTTGCTTCTTTTGTTCATTTGAGCTCATTTAATCCTGAAAATACAAAAGGAAGACAAAAACACACTTTTTCCAACATTAGTACTAAAAAAGGGTTAGTTTTATGCCACATTTGATGTAATTTATATATTGCATTTTTCACACATCAAATACCCCCACACTTGAATCTTTGCTTGTCCTCAAGCAAAACTCTTTATAATGTGGCTTTACACTCCCAAATGGAATGGGTAGAAGAGAAGGTTTTGGACTTGTCATAGAGTGTCGGGATTTCCAAGATTCTTTATTAAGTTTTATTTTTATTTATTTACAATCTTATTCGTCATGATTTATTTAAAACATTACATAAGATAAATTACTTATTAGGGCATAACATGTCTTTTTAAAATTCCATTTATATACAAGTTCACATACCTCACGGGGGATCACTCAACACTCGGCCGAAAATGTATTTTTGTGAAACACTCGAGAGCGGCATGGAACTTACTTCTACCATAAGCTTGCCAAGCAATCAATCCTCCTCCTTTTTAACTATATACCTTTGTAAATATCAAGAGGACTTTGGGGGAAGGGTTAGGCTTGGGTTAAAGGTATGTGGTTGGGTTAGTGGTTAGTAGAAAAGGGCGAAAGGCATAAAAAGCGTCGGTTTTCGTAAGACTTTTTTTTGTAACTTTTTATTTTGATGAAGCAATGATTCAAACAAAGTTCTTTTTGATAAACTTGTTTGTTTATTTCTTTTGGCTTCATCATCATCAATTTTTTTTATTTTTTTTATAAGGAAGGTCATATGAAAAACCGAGCTTTGTTACTAAAATAAAGGGTTTAAAAAAAAGGGTTTTGGTGGGTAAAAGGGTGTTTGTTTTGGGTTAAGAAATGAAAAGGTTTAGGCTCAAATGGGTTAACTAGGGGGATTTTGGGTAGGTGGTAAAAAAAAGAAAAAAAATGCTGTTGAAATAAAAAGGGTTAGTCCTAATGCCTCCATCATTTACTTACTCGGGTTTAAGTTGGTAAGGCCCGGGAATGTATCGTCGTGGCAAGTTCTAGAGTTGTAAGAAACCAAGCGGCTATTCACACAAGAAACTAAAAATGAGCATTTAGTTTAAAGATGTGTATTTGTATGCTCAATAAAGGCTCAAAACTCACTTTTTGTGGGAATGGGTTTTTATGTGATCAAGTATATATAATCAAATTTTAACTAGATTTGTCATGTCGTTTCATAATTTTCTTATGTTGGCTCTTTTTATCACGACACTATAGGTTGTAAATTTGTAAAAATATCACCTTTTTAGAATTTGAAATTCCCAAATTAAACCTAAACAAGTAAAAAATGAAAATTTTTTGAAAAAATTTGGGGTGTTTAGCGGTTCCAATAGAGTTTTGTGTAAGGCTTGTAATTAGGACTTGCAAAATTCAAGGTTTTAGCATCGCCCCCACACTTAAATTAGACATTGTCCTCAATGTGTCCCAAAAATAAGTTTTTAGGTTGATTGAATGTGTGAAAAGATGTGAAAAAGCAAAATTTTACGTTACTGGGCGTCTGGACATGGCCCCGTGGTGTCCGGGCACGGCCCCGTGTTCAGATCGCCAGTAACAGAAAATAAAGTAAAGTAACAGAAGGCTGGACACGGGGGCGTGTTCAGTGAGCACGCCCCGTGTCCAGGTACCTGAACTGGGCATTTTTCTGCAGATGGTTGAGCATGGGGCGTGTTGGATGAGCACGGCCCTGTGCTGAACTTGCTGTAATGAAAAAAATAGGCGGGTGGCCCTGTTTTCGTGCATGGGGTGTTGGTGCAAGTTTCCCTTGGTATCCTTCACCATCCCGAGTGTGTTTTACCCATTACATCATCATCCAAACACCAAATTAATTAAAACCATCATTCATTAAAATAGAGAAAGTTACATAATAATCCTAATAAATTAAAATTCTAGATAAATAGGTCAAAAGAAACGCAAGAAGTCTAAACCAAGAAGTTCTAGCCTAAAGTTTATTCTATTAGCAAAATTTTCGAAAAGATAATTCTTTCGGTTTGATGTGGCTTGAAGAACTTCTTCCTCCGAATATGGGTTCCTCATACGTCGGGGAGCCATTCCTCTATCTCTCTTGGGAGAAGAAAGGCGGGCTCATTTGCATCAGTTTGAGGGGGTGCAATCTCCAACGGGACTTCTTGCAAATCTTCAAGAGGAAGCTCCGCGGGGATGTCATCCCACCCGGTGGGATTATTGACTCCAAGTGCTAGGTTCCAATCCTCTTGAGGGAGGATTGGCTCCGTGGGAGGTGTCACAAGAATGTTCAACCTCTGGTGCAAGAGGTTGGTTTCTTGAAAACTGTTTTCCAACCTTACCGTAAGATAATTTATACGGTCTATGAAGACCTCCTCCACCGAGGTCATCTCATCAAGCGCTTCACGTAATGCCATCATGTAGCGTACCAGAGTTGCTTCAATCGAAGACCTCCTTTCCCTCCGACTGTTTCTGGAATGTGCAGAAGAAGTTCCACTGTTTTGGCTCGACATTCTACGAAAATAAACTGAAAAAAGTTCATTTTAATGAAACAGTAGTCTCGGACACGGCCCCGTGCTCAATGAGCACGGCCCCGTGTTCACCTTTCTGCAGATTTTTGGAACAAGGAATCTTGGAGTTTTAAATTATTTTTCCAACTTAGGAAGCGTTTTTGAGCATAAATAACTTAAAACAATGTTGTAACACTTATTTATAACAAGATTCCTTGAACAAAAACCTAACAAATATCACAATAAATCTTGGAATCATGGTGATCTCAAGCTCTAATGGAGGTGTTGAGGTGAAAAAATGAAGAAGAAGGGAATGGGAAAGAGAGGAAAGGACAAGATGGTTGTTGAGAACCTTCTTTTAGAAAATACCTAGGTTGGTATGTGTGAAGATCCCACCAAATCTCTGTCCCTGGAATGGTCTAAATGTGCAGGATTCTAGGCTACATTTATAGAAAACGACAGCACGCTGCACACGGCCCCGTGTCGGTTGGACATGGCCCAGTGTGCAGACGAAGCCCTGACACATTTTGTCCGTATTCTGACAAAAAGTCATAAAGGAATCTTTTGGTGGACACGGGGGCTTGTTGACCTGGACACAACCCCGTTTCGAGAGGCTTTTTATGAAGTTTCGTCTATTTCTAAGGAATTCATCCAAATCGGGTGGTTCTTTACTGGATGGAACAACCCCAAAGTTCCTGAGATACCTTAATTGCTCTAGACTAAGACGAGAACGCAAGAGGTTGTCGGTGAGGGTGATTCCTATGCTAAATGTAGGTGGACAAGTCCAACCCTTTCTCGGGCTCTCGTTAAAGAAGGTGTATGCCGAATCGCTCAGGTCTATGTATGCACCGAACGAAGTCGATGGGGAGTCCTTCACGGCACAATCGACACAGGGACGACTGTAGCTCAAGTCCTCGCTAGAGTTAGAGGTGATTTCGGGAACAACGAAGTTGTTTTTATTCAAATGCGATCTCAATAATTCTTCTTGGGCTTCGTCTTGAGGTGAATTAATGA
The DNA here is from genome assembly GCA_030545235.1 of Helianthus tuberosus. Taxonomy (NCBI): domain Eukaryota; kingdom Viridiplantae; phylum Streptophyta; class Magnoliopsida; order Asterales; family Asteraceae; genus Helianthus; species Helianthus tuberosus. Next base: position 78,670,468 of record CM060408.1, read on the forward strand.
TATCCATCTCAAGTTCTTTCACCCAATTAAGAATTAGATTTTCCATTTGAAATAGTTCATCGAGAAGCATTTCTCCTAGAAGGGTTGATTGAGAGCATTCGAGGGAGAGATAAGGATTATTTTTACTTTCGCTCCTCTTAAGGCTACAGGAAAACAATGGGTCTATATAATGGGGCTTATAATTTAGAAAATAACATTCTAAGTCTTTATAAGGGCCATCACATATTTGACACCACGTACCATAAGAGTGCCGAAAGTAAAAAAATATCAGTATCACTCATGTTTGGGTCAGAAATTACCAACCGTCGGGATCTTACGGTTCTGTTTTCAGTAACTGAAGCTTGGGCACGGGGCGTGTTGAGTGGACACGGCCCCGTGTTCAGCTTACTGTCTGACTTAAAACAGGATTGCCAGTACCAAAGATTGGGCACGGGGGCGTGTTCAGCGGGCACGCCCTGTGCTGAGTTCTGCAGAAGCTGAAAATCTAAAAAAATCATTAAAAAAATAGAAAAATAAGAAAAAACAATTAGGCCATTGATTCCTAACTTTCTTAAAATCCTTGTGTCCCCGGCAGCGGTGCCAAAAACTTGATGCGTGTGAAGTGTCATATAGTTTTTAATGCATATTTTAAGCCCTTTAACGCTTTTTAGCCAAGTTTTAAATTTATAAAACACGATATTTACTAACACTAAACACACAATGGGCAAGTGGACCCATCGTGAGCGTAGTTTAGTGTTGGTAAGATACCGAGGTTGTCCAAGGACACAAGAGCTTTTAATACCGGTTTATCCTCAACGTCTAATCAAATCAAAAGTTTAGAAAAAGGTTTTAAACTAGAAAAAATAAAACTAACTAAAATGCTGAAAAATAAAATAAAATAAAAACAGATAGACAAGATGAATCACTTGGATCCGACTCGTATTTAGTGTAACCTTTGATTATTTCCGCACTTTTGCACTTTTTAAGAGATTATCTAAGTTATTGTAATAGGCCCCTCTTCTGAAGGTGACGTTACCCTCAACCCAGTAGTTTGAGTCAGCAAGGATACAATCCTAAAGGGTTGGATTATTGAAAGATAATTAATTAAGTTATTAATGCATATTGTGGTAGGCCCCTCTTCTGGAGGTGACGTTACCCTCGGCTAAGTAGTCTGAGTCAGCAGAGATACAGTCCTAAGTAGCCGGGTTAAAGTTTTAATAGTAGTTTACATATGAGGGGGTCAAGGAGTTCGGACCCCCGCCATCCAATACCAGTGGGTATTGAAGGAGGTCCTACTAAAGTTGACCCAAGTCCTTGCAGGATCTATACACTGAACAAGGCAAGACTCTTACCAAACCGTTCCCTTAACCCCCAACCAGGTAGCCAACATACCTCCATATAGACCGTGGAGATATGAATTGTGAAAATCTTTTATTTTATATAGACAGTAAAATAATGCCAAGACACCACGGACAAACGATAAGGAAGACTCACCTTCAACATAAGAAACTAGTTATTAAAGTCATTAATACATAACCAAATAAAAAGTGCGAAAAGATTAAAAATAAAAAGTATTACACTAAACACTTGTCTTCACCAAGTGATGTAAGAGACTTAGGCAAACCTGGCCTTTGATTGTCAAGAACTCTTACGATCAATCTCGGATCCCGAGACTACTCACACACTCTATGATGGATGATGGATGATGGTGGTGGATGTGGATTGTGATGGTGGTGGTGGGTGGGTGAAGTGTGAGAGAGGTGGTTTGCCAAGGGATGGTTTGCAAATGAGCCAAGCACCCCTATTTATAGCCTGCACAGAGGCCCGGAAACGGCCCCGTGTCCACCCGTCTTCTCTTTCTTCATTAAATGCAGTTTGTCTACATTAGTTGACCACGCCCCCGTGTCCGCTGGGCACAACCCAGTGTGCAGAAGCGTATCTGTACTATCAAGATTTTCCCAGATTCTGCGAATATTAGAGTTGACCACGGCCCCGTGTCAGCTGGACACGCCCCCGTGGTGGGTGATAGAAGCTTCTACAACTTTGTCTTTTCTGCAGACACTTGGGCGCGCCCCCGTGCTCAGTGAGCACGGGGCGTGTTCAGCCTTCTGTTCTCTTGTTTTTGCTTGGGGAGATGTTGTCGAAGGGTCGGGCATGCCACGTTTATTCCTTTTCTTGTATTTATGTTAGATTTGGCTGCCTTTTTGCTTCTTTTGTTCATTTGAGCTCATTTAATCCTGAAAATACAAAAGGAAGACAAAAACACACTTTTTCCAACATTAGTACTAAAAGGGGGTTAGTTTTATACCACATTTGATGTAATTTATATGTTGCATTTTGCACACATCAAAACCCATTGGGTTCAAAAATACTAAAGTGGAATTCTGATCAAAAGACCCACATATTAACATTGCTCAAATCCAATGGGAAAGTGGAGCACATATCAAGGGAACAAATACTTGGCCTGAGTGTTGAAGATTTATAGGATCTCCTTGAGCTCACAATGTACAGGGATGAGAATGATACACATTCCTTGGACTTTGAATTACAATTCAAAGGGCAAGTCAGGGAATTTTTTATGAGGCAATAGAGATCCAAGAATAATGAAGAGTTTTGGCATCATCTGTTCTAGGGGGAGATTGTTGGGATTGAACCCTACCAAAGGAACAGTTGATAAAGCCAAAACTGGATCAGATCAGTGGATCCAGAATAAGCAGTTGTTTGCATCAGTCTTTCCCCTTGAAAGTGGCTTAACATTTGATGCACTCTAAGTACTGATCTTCTACAACAACTGCTGATCTACATCAACTGCTGTGCATTCAAAGAAATGTTGAAGACTAAACACTGATGAGTCAATCTGCTGCCTTAGTTCAAGTACTGTTGAAGATAAAGCACTGCTAGGGCTAAATAGAACAGTACCTTGTACTGTTCTATTAGCTCTCTTCTTCTACAATTCATTCTATACGAACAATCATTTGTGAGCTCAGGCTGAGGGGGAGATTGTATGCATGCATCCATTGTTAATTGAAATTTTTAATAAATGCAATCATTCGATTCCAAGTAAACATGTTTTCTTAAAACAATTCTCTCTTTGATTGTGTTGAAAGTTTGTTCCATCTTTAATTCCGCTGCACTTTATCTTAATTCATTTTCATTACATTCAAACAAGCATAATCTTATTAAACTCAGATCCTAATAGAGACGTTTGCACTAACATATAATATTCCTAGTAAATCATCCAGACGTTCAGATAAGTGCTCGGGCAACAGTCAATATCATCGAGATTCATAAGGATTCGGAGAGGAGTGAAAAGATCAAGTCAGAGTAGGAGGCAATCATCACTATGATTCCTATAGATTGTTGAATCTTCAATTATGTCGGATAATGGGTCAGAATCCTTCTACATTTGCTAAGACTCACTGGGACTCACATGCACCCAAAATTATTATTATTATTATTATGTGTGCACCCGTAATGATAATGTGGTTTGCATGTTCATCTCAGTTTCTCTTAACTCGCGTCAAAAGATCCTCGGATTGGAGTGTTAAAAGCTAAGGTGTTGTCAAAACGATAAGGATCACGAAGTTCTAGTGATGTAATAATACTATGTATGCAAATATATGCAATGCAATGCGTATGTGTATGCTAGATGTACACTGTATACAGTAAATAAAAGACGAACCTTGCAATTTGGAGCGGAGTGTCATGGTCGCTTTCGGAACAGATTCGGTTATAGTATGGTTTTATTAAAACGTGTCAAAACCTAGTTCACTATAACCAGTGACTCTGATACCAAACTGTCACACCCCTAAAATACCACATGCGGAATCCACCATGAGGCGTGTGACGTACCAGGATCTAGCCACTAATCACATTAAACTAACAGTAAGATAATAGTTTTGAAATCTCATTCAACGTGAAAAGTGCATTTCAAAACATCTGATTAAACAAGTATACATTCAGCGGAAGCATAAATTATCATTTAACCAATCCAACATCACTTTGTTTAGAAAACATAAGCAACTATTAAATGTCTTTTCAAATGACACGACCCATGATGACAGCGGCTTCCCAGACTGCAAGTTCCATTTCGGGATACATCTAACGACCTGCAAGCGTGCAAAAAAAGTGTATCAGCATAAAGCTGACAAGTTCAAAGTTTTGTTTACCAAAAATCATGTAGGTGTTTAGTTTAAAGACATGTTACGAATAATAAACTCTGTACCGATTGGATGTTCGTTTTTGGTGCCCTCATCAATGTTTATTAGCATTGATCAAAGTGTTTAAGGTCATTAGTTCAAGCCCGTCCTCCCAGGTACGGTGTGAGGTTTGTCAAGCCTAATAGAGCTATCAACTAATACCCCGTTGCGTCCTAGGCAACTAGCTCGGTATGTAAGTATGGAATTTCGTGACAGAGTTTGAGTTTATTAACTAACATCGAAATTAAACCAAAACATAGAAAAGTATTCCTCCCAGGAATAGTAAGTCGTTTGTTTGTTTCTCCCCTCGGGACGCATGCTTGTGAAAAGTAGTAAACTCACCTTGGTTTGCTCGGTATGCATTAATGTGCCTCTACACGTTAAATTAAGCATTAGGTCCGTTACACGCGACCTAAGGTACAATATCTATCATGTAAGTAAATATATGAGTAGGGTTTCGCAATACCCTAGTGTGTCCAAACAACAGGTGTTTGTTGTAATCAAATTAACACGTCACACAGTACAATAACACACGTACATAAATTCTGAACATATCATTCATATCAATATTATTATGTTTGGAGTCCTCGTATATGTATTCAGAAAAATACATTATCTCTAAATATGTGTATTAATTTTAGAACATGCAACAAACTCATATACGTGCTGAAAACGTCGGACCTATTATGTTACATTAACCCTGTCCAACCAAACGTTACTCGACCCAATAAATAGTATGCCTTGCCCAACTAGTTATATAAGCTCGGACCCTTTTTTTAGACACCTAAGCAATTACTTAATTCTTTTTTTGTTAATCACTGATAACTATCATTAAACTAAACTATGGAAATATTACCTAGATTTAAAACACCATTGACTTTGAATATAAAATGCAAATTCAATTCTTGATATTAACATATCCTCGGATGCTTCTCATTCACCTACATATATCTATGTGGACCCATGAACAAATTAAAACCACTGGCCCACTCTAACACTCTTGGACAGCCCGCTTAATAGAAATATAAAAACTCGGACCATGTTAGTGTTTGTTATTCATGCATGTTCGGACAACTACATATACAAACATTAATTAAGTTCTGACTGATTGCATAAATGGCACGCATAAGTGCGGACCTCGCAATACATGTGCGGATCATTCTTTTCACAATAAGTGTGGACTGTTATACGTCAATTAAGTGCGGATACACATGTTAACTAAGTTCAGACCTATAAAATCTAACAAGTTCGGACTTATAAACATTAACAACATGTGCGGACATCATCCAGGTGTTTAAGTGCGGATAGGTTATATTTAATTTAAGTGCAGACGTTTGAAATCTATTTAAATGAGGACACCTTTGTAAATCACAAGTTCGGACTCTTTAAACTTTACTATGTTCGGACATCTTGGTTCCTATATAAGTTCGGACCCTTACAAAACAGTTAAGTTCGGACTTATTATACATCAATTAAGTGCGCAACATTCAAAGAACCGTATATACGGACAGTGCACTCACATTCGAATATGTGCGGACACTCTTTATTTTCTAAGTGCGGTCAGTACAGACATTCTAGAGTTACACAAGTGCGGACACTCTTTATTATTCACAAATGCAGACCATATTAGCTTTTTAACAAATACGGATTATATTTAAGGTTTCATAAGTTTGACAAATACGGACAACTTTGTGACTTCACAAAGTCTGACATTCAGAACTTTCATTCTTCAAGGTTTCTACAAACAACTGTCACACCCCAACCTATGGAGGAAATATCGGGGCGCGACACTAAGTGTTCAGATTGCTCAAGAGATTCCACAACACTATTTGTTTCGATATAGATTAATCAAAATTTCATAAATAAGTCTAAATCGTCAAACACATTCCACGACCAACATATTGTATCAACAAAACATTCAAATATTGTTCCAAAATTGTCTAATTATTTGAGATGAGTTTCTAAGTATCATCCTAGCTTGTTTTCTTGATTCCCATCTAATATCAACCTGCAACATGTGTTAAAATACAATCAACAATAATGTTGGCGAGCATACAAGTTTGAATACGTAGCATAATAGTTTAAAAACTCATATCCAACACGAAAACATATAATAAGTTTCACCATGCTAGTTAACGCAGTCCAAGTGATAGCCCAAGTTTCCAATGCGTTAAATGCCTTTCCCAAAGAATAATGGGAGATTATATGTCTCCTCCTAACAATACCCCAAAGACTAACGTGGAGGTGCGTTAACCCTATAGCGCTACCATTGTTATGGCGGAACTACACACAGGGATTAAACGTTCACATGGCATAAAAGTCTTAAGTATCACAAGTTTCATGTTTAAATGGATAGAGTATGTTTCCAAATAAGTTTCAAGTGTCAAGTATCTTGATATAGAATACATGTTGCATCCCAAAAGTGTTTAAAACAAAAAGGGATCGAATATACTCACTGTGGGTGCTTAAAACCAAACACTGCTAAGTTGGATCGAAGGGAGTGCTGGATCAGCCTGTGTGCCGGGAACAGAGCATAAGTCCTCTAAGAGCTGACCCGGTTGGGAACAGAGTGTCGAATGATGCGAAAATCGAGTAAAAGTGTCTAACAGACTACCTGGTGGATGGTCATACGGACGGATGGTCATCCGGACGGATGACCATTCAAACAAATGGGCTCCATCCGATTAGATGGTCATCCGGACAGATGACCATTCGAACGGATAGCCATTCGAACAGTGGGTGTTTGTGAACTTATAAAGTTTTCCAAGTTTTAATCATAATGTCATGTAAAACAAACAAGTGTCATCATAGTCAGATCATTTGGATGAATGTTCATCCGATCGGATGGCCATTCGGACAGACGATCAGTGAGTGAAGTTTCGTGAAATTTTCTAAATTTAGAGTTACGGTGACGACGTGTCAAACAACGGAAACATACCAAAACCCAACTCGTTCGATCGGATGGGCATCACCCCTTTTCGAACCGACAAACTGTTTCTGATGAACCTTCATGTTTGGACCGTCAATTGGCCGGTTTTCCGGTTGAATTCAGTCTTCAAGACAGCTTTCGACTAACGAATGAGTCGGAAGCCTGTTTGAGTTCGATTTCACCCATGTTTTGTATAAAGTTTGCAGAGAAGTTCGAAAACTATTTGTAAAACGTGCTGTTCGTCAGATCCGAGCCGGAAACATGTGAAATCCCGTCAGATCTGGTGTAAAAAGCGTGAGATTCCTTACATTATGTGTAAAAGCTGTGAAAATCCTTTAGATCTGGGGTCGATCTTGATTAAATGATGATCCACCACAGGTTGTACAAACATCTGAGTGGAAATCACCTTCAAGAGACCCAAATCAGTTGGTTTTCGTGAATAAGTTGAAGTGTTCATGTGATTTCAATGAAGAATATGGTGTAGAAGTGATAAATGATGAAAGTTGTACAAGAATCGGGGAAGAATACTTACGAGTTTGCCTTGAATCTTGATTAAAGTGTCTGAGAGTGCGTGTGGTCGAATGGCAAAGAGTAAAGGAGAGAATGAAGGGTCAAGGGGTGTATTTATAGGTGAGGTTGATAGCTAAGTCGGTGTAGAGTGCAATGGATCGGATAGCTCTCCGGTCGAATGGCCATCCGATCGGATGTCCATTCGGACAGCCAATTCCCTTTTGCTAGTCTTCCGACTTTGGTTCATTTTGCGAGCTAGATTAAGTGTTGCATTGCGTATTATTGTGAGTAACCGTTACATGGCATTATTGTATAGTTAACACAAAAGTTTCTGTGGTTCAAGTCTGCGTTTAAGCTAATTAATAAGTATCAAGTTTCTCATTCAATAACTATCAAGTTCCTCGTTCAATAAGTATCAAAGTTTCTCGTCCAATCAATATCAAGAGTCGAGTGTCAAGAGTCAAGAATCATAACATAGAATCAAGAATCATATTAAAGAGTCAAGAATAACATCGTTCATATGTATATAAAGTATCACAAGAGTCAAACATCACAAGAGTCAAGATTCTGTTTAGTCATATCGTTCACACATGTAATAAGCATCAAGAATCATCTCATAGAGTAAAAGTTTCACATAGTTTAATACGGTTAAGATCAAATAGTTTCATTAAACACCACGAGGTCGGAAATATGACGAGACTTGCCAAAATATATAAATTTCGAAACATAGGGCGTTACAGTCTCCCCTCCTTTAGGAGATTTCATCCCCGAAATCTAAGAGGAAGGCTGCTCAAAGAGTTGTGGATACTTGGTTTTCATCTCACTCTCGAGTTCCCAGGTGAATTCGGCGCCACGCTTTCCTTCCCAGCGTACCTTAACTATGGAAATTTTGCTGCGCCTCAGTCGCTTGGTACTTCGGTCCGTGATTTCGATCGGTTTCTCCACAAAATGAAGAGTCCCATTTACTTGCAAGTCTTCAATGGGAACCTGAAGTTCCTCGTCTGCTAAGCACTTCCTAAGATTAGATACGTGGAATGTCGGATGTACATTGCTAAGTTCCTGAGGTAAATCGAGTCGGTAAGCCACCTTGCCAATCCTTTCGAGTATCTTGAAGGGACCCACATAGCGAGGGGCAAGCTTTCCCTTTTTACCAAATAGTATCACTCCTTTCCAGGGAGACACCTTGAGTAGAACGCGATCTCCAACATTGAATTCCAGAGGCTTACACCTTTTTTTCAGCATAGCTCTTTTGTTTGCTCCTAGCCTTGATCAAGTTATCGCAGATTTAAAGAATCTTATCTGTCGTCTCTTGAATGATCTCAGGGCCAGTAAGTTGCTTGTCACCAATCTCATGCCAACTGAGAGGAGAACGACACTTGCGACCATACAAAGCTTCGAAAGGAGCCATCTGAATACTGGAATGGTAGTTGTTGTTGTACGAGAACTCGATCAATGGTAAATGTACATCCCAATTACCACCAAGTCGATGACATAAGAACGGAGCATATCCTCTAGGGTTTGAATTGTGCGTTCAGTCTGTCCATCCATTTGAGGATGAAAAGCTGTACTAAGATTCAAGTGAGAACCCATAGCGGACTGAAATTTTTTTCCAAAGACGTGAAGTGAATCGACCATCACAGTCATAGATGATGTCACTGGGTATACCATGACGACATATGATTTCATCAGTGTAGATTCGAACAAGTTTCTCCACTTTGAAGTCTTCACGAATTGGAAGAAAGTGGGCTGATTTGGTCAAACGGTCAATGATTACCCATATACTATCATGACCAACAGGTGTTCGAGGTAGTTTAGTTATAAAATCCATAGCGATGCTATCCCATTTCCAAACGGGGATTTCGGGTTGTTCAAGAAGACCTGATGGGCGTTGATGTTCGGCTTTAACCTTTGAGCACGTAAGACACTTCGAGACGTACGCGGCGATTTCCTTCTTCATACTAGGCCACCAATAAGTCATACGCAGATCATGGTACATCTTATCAGCACCATGATGAATTACGTACCGGGATTTGTGAGCTTCATTCATAATGAGCTCACGAAGATTGTCGCGATCTGGCACCCAGATGCGATTGAGGTAGTATTGAAGTACATCAGACTTTGTTTTGAGTTGGTCCATAGTAGCACCTCTTATTTCAACGATTAGGCTACCTTCATTGGCTGACGAGTATTGGGCTTCACGGATACAAGCATGAAGATCACTAGTGATCTGAAAACAGCAGATGCTACTAGCATGAGTCTTACGACTAAGATCATCGGCCATGACATTTGCCTTGCCATGATGGCAGCGAATCTCATAGTCATAGTCGTTAAGCAACTCTACCCATCGTCGCTGATGCATATTCAGTTCTTTTTAGTTAAAGAAGTGCTGCAGGCTCTTATGGTAAGTGAAAACCACACACTTAGTACCATATAGGTAGTGTCGCCAGATCTTTAATGCAAAAAAACTATGACAAGCTCTAGATCATGGGTAGTATAGTTCTTCTCATGTATTTTAAGCTGTCAGGAGGCATAAGCGATGACCTTGTCCCGCTGCATGAGCACACAGCCCAGGCCACGGTTCGAGGCATCACAATATACCATGAAATCGTCATTCCCATCAGGGAGAGTAAGCACAGGAGCATTACAGAGGAGATTCATAAGAGTTTAAAAGGATTCCTTTTGCTCAAGACCCCAAGCAAAAGGTTTCTCTTTCTGAGTCAACGAAGTGAGAGGAACGACGATCTTTAAAAAATCCAAGATGAATCGGCGATAATAAGCCGCCAATCCCAAGAAGGAATGAATCTCAGATGCAGATTTAGGCGTACTCCAATTCTTCATTGCTTCGATTTTGGAAGGGTCGACATGAATTCCGTGTTTACTAACAACGTGACCTAGAAATTGTACTTCATTAATTCAAAACTCACACTTAGAAAACTTTGCGTATAAACGTTCACCACATAAAAGTTCTAACATAAGGCATAAATGACGTGCATGATCAGCTTGGTTATTCGAATAAATAAGAATATCATCAATAAAGACTATCACAAAACGATCCAAGTAAGGTTTACAAACACGATTCATAAGGCCCATAACGAGTGCGAAATGCGGTTTTGGGGATATCTTCTTCGAGAACACGGGGCTGAACATAACCAGATCGAAGGTCGATTTTAGAGAAACAACTCGCACCTTGTAGTTGTTCAAAAAGATCATCGATACGAGGGAGAGGATAACGATTCTTGACGGTGAGTTTGTTAAGTTCACGGTAGTCGATGTACATGCGAAATGAACCATCTTTCTTCTTGACGAAAAGCACAGGAGCACCCTAATATGAGGTACTTGGACGTATAAAACCTTTGTCGAGTAGTACCTGTGGTTGACTAGATAACTCTTGCATCTCAGAGGGTGCAAGTCGGTAAGGAGCCTTGGCGACAAGAGTCGAACCAAGTAGGAGATCAATAAGAAAATCAACGGATCGAGGAGGAGGAAGACCAGGAAGATCTTCAGAAAAGACATTAGGGAAATCACACACCACTTGAACATCACTTACGCTCTTTCCATTGCTCTTTTATTCCACTATGTGGGCCAAGAAGGCAAAGTACGGTTTACGTAAGCATCTATTCACCTAAGTGCATGACATCAGCTTCAGTCCTCTAGAAGGTTGGTCTCCATAGACATGCAAAGTATCACCAGACGGAAGAGGTAAACGAACGTAGTTCTCGTGACAAGCGATTTCAGCATGGTTCTTACGCAACCAATACATGCTGACTATGATATCGAAGCTACCCAATTGCATGGGTATGAGATCAATAGTAAAAACGTGATCGTTAAGAGTCAGGGAATAATCACGGAGAATAGAATCAACTAGAATAGAATTACCATTGGCAATCCCAACAGAGAACGACATAGGTAGTTTAAAGCGTACACAGTTTAACAAAGATTCAAATTCTACAGACACAAAGCTTATATCGGTACCAGCAGGGTTTGGATTCGCAGCAAGAATAATTGCATTGCAGCCAGAGTTTTAAGAATTTTGTTTCTTATTCTTGCTGGCACTTGGCTGCTGGGTAATCTGGTTAGCAGGTTTCGAGGGAGCAGAGTTTCCAAACTGTTTATCACGAACACGGTTCTTGTTCAAACTTGCTGCAAGATGGTACACTTCTTCAATAGAGTTGAGTTAAGCTGCTTCAATGGCATCACGCATAGCAGGAGGTAACCCATGGATGTACTTGGTGATCATGCGTTTAGGGGTAGACACCAAGTGAGGCACAATGATGCTGAGTTGCTTAAAACGGGTAGTATAAGCCAGATTTTCATCCCCAACTTATTTCAGATGCTAGAATTCATCCTCAAGTTTCTGCTGCTCATGCAGAGTGCAGAATTCGAGCAACATCAGTTCCCTAACCTCTGCCCATGGTAAAGCATAAGCTTCATCATTCGAGCGGATGATTCTCTCATTGGTCCATCATTCTAGAGTTCTTCCTTGAAACACGCCAGTTGCACTCCTAGTGTCACACACCAACCGATGATGGAAACATCGAGGCGTGGCACTGAGCGAAACAGATTGTCCAAGAGAAATCCATAACAACCAAAATTACCGGATATTTATCATTATGTCCCATACCATAATATATCAAATAAAAGCAGTTATTACAGACATTGTTTTCTCAAAGACATATCAAATGTTCCGACAACTCAGATTTTATTTAATTTGTCTATAGACTCCATCCTAGCTTGATTCCAGCAATTAACAAGTAATCATCCTAAGCACCTATCACATACGTTAAAATAGAGGTCAATACACATAGTGTAAAGGTAAGCATACAAGTTTTATAGTAATAGTAGAGTTCGAAATCGTTTACGCATAACCATCATGTAACATGTTTAGTGTGAAGCTAGTAGGTTATCAACAATGAAATATGCACAGACAAGACTATGAGATGTAGAATGCGCAACACATATCACCACTGTGACACGTGAAGAGGTAACCTTAACAACCCCTGTCCATGACAGGTGCTGAGTCCAAACAAATAGTACTATCGTTGCTAAGGCATCAGGCAACAATCACTGTGTTAACATAACATACAAGCATTCGTCAAGTAACAAGTAACATGCAATAATGGTCAGCGTATAAATAGCGTGTGCGTTGTGTGTCGATGTGATTTAGAATAAGTAACGTATGTAACACCCAAAAGTGCGTAAAGCAAAGACAGATCGAGTATACTTACAGCGGTGGTAGTTAATGGATTGAAGGGAGCGCTAGAGTGATTAGCCTGAACAGTTTACGATAGAATAAGCGAATGTACGGTGCGTTAAACGATGAAAAGTGAACCAAGTGATGAATGGTCATCTGATCGGATGACAATCTAAATGGATGGTCATTCGATCGTATGACAATCCGTTCGGATGGCCATTCATTCAGATTGGCATTTGTTTGGGATGGATGTGTTTGTGTATGATGGCTTTGAAGTTTTCGTTGTAGCATTCCAAATTTAGATAAGTATCTCTACCTTTCAGGTCGTTCGATCGAATGGTCGTTCAATCGAATGGCGATCCGTCCGGGGAAGGCATTCTCAGAGAACAAGTTCACAGCAGGATTGTCATTTGATCGGATGGTCTTCTGATCAAATGGCAATCCGTTAGAAACTAATGATCTTTTGAAAACTTGAAAATTGTAAAGTGTAGGACCAAGTGCAATCCGATCAGATTGTCGTTCGATCGGATGGCAATCCGATCGACGGCAATCCGTCCCGACGATCTGATCGTTTGAACTTGATGATTTTTATGGGTTTTGCGGTTTGCTTGAGACGGTATGACAACGCATTGAACAACAGGAACCCCATCTGACCTAGGTTATCTAATCGAACGGGAGTCACCCCAATCCGATTCGGATAACTGTTCATAATGGTTGTTCGTGTTCAACCCGAAGTCGGTTGCCTCATTGATAGGAATCAGATCTTGGACCGACACTTCACTAGGAAACGAGTAGAAGGCCTGATCTAGCTCCGATTCTATCGGTTTGAGTGCATTGAGTGTAAAAGAGTTGAAACAAAGTTAGAAACCATCTTTCAATCCTTTTAATCACTAAAAAGTTTAGATCTAGATGAAAATATTGTTGAATCATGTGGAAATCAGGTAGATCTGAGTTGTTCTTGGTGGAATAATGCCAAAACTTGAAGTTTATAAGAACTCCATGATGACATCATCCTAGAACACCTCAAATCCGGTGATTTCATGGTTAAAAGTGAAGATTCAAAGGTGAAAATGATGAAGAAGTGTGTGTAGGTCATAGGAGTACAAGGTTTGAGTTGAAAACTTACAAGAATCGTGAGAAATCGAGAGAAAGAAGGCCTTGAGTGTGCTGGTCGAATGAGAGAGAGCTGTCACATCACAAGTGATATGACGGGGGGTATTTAAAGGTTGCCAAAAAGGGAAAGGAGGAGCACGTGTCGGATAGCTCACCGATCGGATGACACTTAGATCGGATGGCAATCCGATCGGATGGCCATTCGATCGAGTGGTCATTCGATTGAGTGGCTCCGACGGGTTGCATTCCGACGTTTCGTTTTGTGTTTGAGCGTTGCGATGCGATTCGAGTGAGCGATGTGATAGTATTACCCATTAGTTACACAAATAACCTAACTACTATATCTAACATACAATCACTATAAATAACTTGCGTTTAGCGTTAGCGATTAGATTGCGTTGCGATAGAATTGCAATTGCGATTGTAATTAATCACCTCAACATAAACATAACATGCACAAATAACACATAATAGCACACACACGTAAAACAATATCCAGAACCTATAATTCGAGTTGCTATGCGATAGCGATAAGTCGATTAGTGATTAAACATGCGATTGAACCTCGATTATTAATAGATACTCCATATAATACAACTAAAGCTAAAATAAGATAAAGTTGATTACAAGTCGAGAAGCACAATTCAGTAGTTAAGCAAGGAATGGCAGGTCGCAATTAGAAATCTTTTCTTCCTTTGACTTTGACTTTGACTTGTACCTTGACTTTCCAAAAAGCGGGTTGTTACAGCCTCCCCGACTTTAGGAAATTTCGTCCCGAAATTTAAGAAGTAGGCATTACAAACAGTTGCGGATACTTCGCCTTCATGTCACTCTCGAGTTCCCAGGTAAACTCAGCACCGCGTTTGCCTTCCCAGCGAACCTTCGAAATGGGAATGCGTGAGCGTCTGAGCACCTTGGTTTCTCGTCCCATGATCTCGACAGGCTTTTCCATGAAGTGTAATGTTTCGTCCACTTGTAAATCTTCGAGAGCGACAGGCAATTCCTGGTCGGCTAAGCACTTTCTGAGGTTCGAAACGTGGAAAGTCGGGTGGACATTACTAAGTTCCTCTGGTAGTTCGAGTCTGTAGGCCACTTTTCCAATCCTTTCCAGAATTTTAAAGGGTCCAACATATCGAGGCGCGAGCTTTCCTTTCTTGTCAAATCTGATCACCCCCTTCCAAGGTGCAACCTTTAGGAGTACATGATCGCCAACGTCAAATTCCAGGGGCTTGCGGCGTCTATCGGCGTAACTTTTCTGTCGGCTTCGAGCTTCAGCAAATTGTCTCGAATCTGGAGGATTTTGTTAGTCGTTTCTTGCAACAGCTCAGGACCGGTAATTTGCGCGTCTCCGATCTCGTGCTATACAATAGGCGATCGACATTTTCTTTTATATAATGCCTCAAATGGTGCCATTTGGATGCTAGAATGATAATTGTTATTGTACGAGAACTCGACTAAAGGTAAGTGCGCGTCCCAATTACCACCGAAATCTATGACACACGAACGAAGCATGTCTTCAAGGGTACGAATCGTTCTTTCAGTCTGACCGTCGGTTTGGGGATGGAAAGTGGTACTTAGATTAAGAGTAGTACCGAGAGCAGATTGAAACGTTTCCCAAATACGCGAGGTAAACCGACCATCGATGTTAGATATGATGTCACGAGGCGTCCCGTGTCGACAAATGATCTCATCGGTGTAGATTCGGGCTAATTTTTCTACCTTAAAGTGTCACACCCCGATATTTCCACGTATTACCGGTGGGGAGTATCGTGACATAGTCGATATCATCATAGTCAATTAATCACAGTTCAATGCACAGCGGAAGTCTAAAGGTAAAAATATTACAAACCGATTGAAAGTAACATAAAGTATTACAACGGGTTGTAAAAGGATCCACAGGCGGATCTAAGGTTAAAAAAATATTGTTCAACAGATTTAAGCATCAAAAGCTTGCAAGACTCTTTATTCGATACTAGGAGTAAACAGCTCATTTCGCTTAGTACCTGGAATTAACCTTTTTGAAAAATACGTCAGTTTACACTGGTAAATACAATTAACCGACACTTTTGAAAATATTTAAGAAAATTGATTTAAATGCACAAGGCATAAATAATCTTTTATAACTTGGGATAATTATTTGAAAATAATCTTGTAAAAGACTTATATGTTTGTCATACGTTCAGTAGCCTGGGTTAGAAGTACCGGGTTAAAGATTAATAGACACACCACATAATATAAACCCACGGCAAGTTATTCTCAACAAGCGGGTATATCTTTTTACATACGCACCGGCAGGTGTATGCCTACACCCCGTTCTTAAGTCGTGGCCATTTCAATGAATGAGCCGAGGATATCCAGGACATGGTCATTAACCCCCCAAAGGCTTAAAACAAATAAAACAGATTAAACGAGTTATCTCAATGATTTAACCATTATTCGATTAAAGATTCAATACCCGACCAAGCGGTATTAATAAATACCTTACCCTAAGCCCGTATAAGGGAAAATAAGTTAAAAGTATTTACCTGAGCTAAATATAAATTTTAATCCCAGCCGTAAATCAAACAGCAAACACAGGTAGCTTTTACTGTGCTCCTAATCTGGAACGAAGGTTTTAATAACCTATTAGATTCCTAACGGATCTTATTTAAGTCTTAACTTAGACCGGTTAGTTTTAATGAAAGGTATACGGTTCAAAACGCAAGATTAAGCGAAGACCGGATTAGAATGTCATTTATGAAGACTTGTATAATATGGGTAAACTAAACACATTCTGGATTTTGAGGTAAAAATGATAAGGTTTGACCCGTTTCGGTTAATTCATGAAAACTAGTTACATAAAACATACCGAACGCGAAAAATGCATAACGGGTAACCAAATGAGTCATATACAGGTTTCACAAGTTAATATGCCTTAAATATGTTGTGATATCAGTAGGATACCTTCCATTATGCCCAAAACAAATTTAAAATTAATTTAAGCCCCGTAGGGGTAATTTGGTCATTTTAAAGATTATAAAAGAGGTTAAATAACAATCTGAGGTTCTGGTCTAAAATGATCAGTAAAAATATTTATTTTAACGAGTTATATCAGTAGGTTATCATATATATGTGAAATTTATCCTTTATGACCAAACTATGCACCGTAGGGGCATTTTGGTCATTTCACACATGTTATAAGGGTCAAATTTGGAAATCTGAGTTCAAAAGTTTTACTTACTGTTAAAGTATAAAAATTTATTCATAACATTAGTAGGTAACAAGTCTTAGGTGCTTAATATGGTTTTAAACCATACTATGCGCCTAAATCGCATAAAAGTCGGCATTTGACGATATTCGGGTTGAATAAGGAAACCTGAGATTTTGATCAGCCTTTACTGTTTAAAATAACTTATTTAACATATAAAATCAGTAGAAAAAGGTTTGACATGTAAAGGATGTATAAAACTCATTTTATTAGCAAAAAGGGCATTATCGTCAATTACCGAGCCTATGCAAGAACTCTATGTTATGATCAGTTTATAATTTAATAAAAATTTCCAAAAATCCTTAAACATTATATTACATCAGTGGGTAAAAGGTTTGGTGTCAAAATTTGGGTTTAAATAGGATTTATGTCGAAAATCTCGTTTAATTAATAAAAGGCTTTCATTTACGATATTGAGCATAACTCTCATTTTAGACCATAAACTGACGTCAAACTTTTAGGACATACTTAAATACCAGTAATAAAGGTTTTTGTCCTCTCACATTTTCAAAAATCTCGTTTTAATATCAAAAGGGCATTATGGTCAACATTTAAGCATTTAACGGAAACATGCAAATGAATCGGATTATTAAGGAACCATGTAGCATAACCTCAGAGGGTTTTACTAACATATAATATGGTCCTATAGGAACCTTAAGGCATATCTAAAACAAGCTAAATCGGGTCAGAACTGAAAGTCAAAGCAAAAGTCTACTTTTGCGACTTTCGATTCCGAACCGAGCCTAAACTCAGAATTGTCGGGTTGAACGTGCCTAAACATGTTCTTATATTATTTACCAAGTTATTTTAGTGTTTAAACATGTTCCATAACTTCTACATTATCAGTTATGAATTTATTTACAAAAATAGATTATGTTGACTTTTTAATAACAAGTTTGACCCGACATTTGACCAAGTTAGAGTGATAATCAGTGGGTGCCCTTTTAAGGGTTTATTACCTACATAATTACCAACTCATAGCCACTTTCAATTCGAATAATGGTTGGACCATTAGTGATTAATCACTAAGTCAAAGCTTAATTACGATAGCTTTGACTTTTGGTAATTTAACTAATAAAACTTGAACTTAAGAGGCTAAGAACACTTACTATGGTCCTTAGCACGAAAATAGAACTGAGGAAAGCTTGTTTGAACTCCAGGAAGCTCCAGAGAAAGAGTTTGAATGAGAAATTTGAGAGTGTGCAAATGAATTCTTGAACAAGAGCCTTTATATAGGATTTTACACTTCATAAGATCATTCCACATGACCCTACAATGATCCCTGATGACTCCAGGTGTCCTAGTGCATGAAAATCTATTGGCACAGTCCCTAGTATTGAAATCTAGCATGCAAAGGCGGTGGAACTGGTTAAACATGCAGCTGTCCTTATCTTTCTGCATCTGGCACTTCCACGCGGGCCGCGTAAGACTCAGAGAGAGTCTACGCGGGTCGCGAAACTCCCTCATGACCGGATTCCAACTTTCAAAGTTTGCAATTTTGGTCCCTGGTCCATATAAACTTTATTTAACTTTCATTTATTGCATTTAGGACCCCCATAGTTAACTTTTAAGGACCTTGGGTCATAAACTAACTCCGTTAAGCTCCCGGTTAGTTGTACGGTCACCCAAAAAGTCTTGTTTTCGACGAAATTCCACAAAATTAATATCTGATATTCTTGAGAGCAAAATATACTATTATTACAATGTTTTTGGGATCGTTAAAAGGTCACTCAGAGGTATCTTTTAACATGTTAACACTTTTAACCCCCTATGTTTCGTAAGATCCTTATTTTAAACACAAACGACTTTCTATGTTCGATAATTTATTCGTTAAAGAATACGAACGTCGTATGAGGTCAATCAGAGGCACAAGAATGGCATGTTGACACTTTGGATCCCTTTTACTTACATATTTACATTGTTTAACAACTTTAGTCCCTCAAGATCAATCCATTACACGTTTAAAGTCCATGACACGTGTCTTTATTATATTGGTCATGATTTTACGAGGTGTTACATCCTCACCCCCTTAAAAGAAATCTCGACCTCGAGATTTACTAAAATAAATGAGGGTACTTCTGTTTCATTGTGGATTCAACCTCCCACGTGTATTCTGGGCCTCTACGGGCATCCCATTTTACCTTCACGATCGGCACATGCTTCTTTCGAAGCTTCTTAACCTGTCGATCCTCGATCGACAAAGGTTTCTCAATGAACTTTAAGCATTCATCTATCTGCACGTCCTTGTGCGACATTGCTAGCGACTCATCGGCTAGACATTTCTTTAAGTTGCAGATGTGGAATACATTATGTATTCCACTAAGCTCTTCTGGCATATTTAACTTGTAAGCTACAGTCCCGACACATTCGATGATCTTGAATGGTCCTATGTATCTAGGGCTCAGCTTGCCCTTATTGCCAAAATGCATCACCCCCTTCCAGGGTTATACCTTGAGTAATACCTTATCACCTACCTCTAATTTCAGAGGTTTATGCCTTTTATCCGCGTAGCTTTTCTGCCTATCCCTGGCATCTTTGAGACGATCATGGATCTGAACAATCTTATCCGTCATCTCTAGGACTATATCAGGTCCTGTTAGTTGGACATCTCCAACTTCCGCCCAACAAACTGGTGTCCTACACTTTCTTCCGTACAAAGCCTCGAAGGGTGCTGCTTGAATACTCGAATGATAGCTATTGTTGTACGAAAATTCAATCAACGGAAGATGATCATCCTAACCTCCTCCTAAATCAATAACACATGCTCGTAGCATATCCTCAAGCGCTTGAATCGTACGCTCGCTTTGCCCATCTGTTTGAGGATGATAAGCAGTGCTGAAGTTTAATCGAGTGCCTAAAGATTGCTGAAAGCTTTTCCAAAAATGCGATGTGTATCCCGTATCCCTATCAGAGATAATAGACACTGGCACTCCATGGAGAGATACAATCTCATCCACGTACAGCTGAGCTAACTTGTCGGAGCTGTTTGTTTCCTTGATCGGCAAGAAGTGGGCTAACTTAGTCAACCTATCGACTACAACCCAAATAGTATCATTTCCTCGCTTTGTCTTTGGTAACTTTGTAATAAAATCCATGGTTACCATTTCCCACTTCCAAGTGGGAAGTTCAGGCTGTTGAAGCAAACCTGACGGCTTTTAATGCTCTGCTTTAACTTGCGCGCATGTCAAACATTTTGCCACATAAGTGGCTATAGATTTCTTCTAACCTATCCACCAATAATTTGCCTTCAAATCCTGTTACATCTTATCACTGCCAGGATGAACATAATATTTGGGGTTATGAGCTTCTCGAAGAATCACTTCCCTAAGTCCTCCATAGATTGGAACCCATATTCGTCGATTCAACCTTAGGATTCCATCCTTGCCATATGATAACTGTTCAGCAGTTACGCCCAACTTCTCATTCGGATAGTTATCTTCTAATATAGCTTCCTTTTGAGCGGCTAACAATCTTTCATTCAAATTGTTCTTCAATTCAATGCACTTGGCATTGATTCTAATAGGTTTAACCCTTTCTTTTCTGCTCAAGGCATCGGCGACTACATTTGCCTTTCCTGGATGATATCGGATTTCACAATCATAATCATTCAGCGTTTCCATCCATCGACGCTGTCTCATGTTAGGATCCTTCTAGTTAAACAGATGCTGAAGGCTCTTATGGTCATAATAGATCACACACTTAGTCCCATAAAGATAATGCCTCCATAGCTTTAGTGCGAATACAACGGCGCCCAACTCCAAATCGTGGGTGGTGTAGTTCTTCTCGTGCACTTTTAGTTTTCGGGAAGCATATGCAATAACTTTGCCCTTCTGCATAAGCACACATCCCATACCTGTGTGCGATGCGTCACAGTAAACCACAAACTCTTCAATCCCTTCTGGCAATGTCAACACAGGTGCATTGCTTAACTTCTGTTTAAGAATATCAAAGGATTCTTGCTGCTTGGGACCCCAGTCAAACTTGACATTCTTGCGGGTCAGCGATGTTAGAGGTGCAGCGATCCTCGAAAAGTTTTCAATGAAACGCCTTTAATATCCTGCCAAACCCAAGAAGCTGCGAATCTCTGTAGGCGTCTTTGGTTCTTTCCAATTCATAATTGCTTCAATCTTAGCGGGATCCACCTGGATACCATGCTCGCTCACCACATGTCCAAGAAATTAGACTTCACGAAGCCAAAACTCGCATTTAGAAAACTTGGCATAGAGCTTCTCTTACTGTAGTAGTTTAAGGATACATCGAAGATGTCTTTCATAATCGGCTTGATTCTTCGAGTAGATAAGAATGTCATCAAAGAAGACAATGACAAACTTGTCCAAGTACGGCTTGCAAACGCGATTCATGAGATCCATGAACGCTGCTGGTGCATTAGTGAGCCCGAAAGGCATCACTAAGAACTAATAATGACCATAACGAGTTTTGAATGCAGTCTTATGCACATCTTCATCTCTGACCTTCAGTTGATGGTAACCTGACCTTAAATCAATCTTGGAGAAATAACTTGCTCCTTGAAGCTGATCGGATAGATCATCGATCCTGGGTAGCGGATATCTGTTCTTGATCGTTACCTTGTTTAGCTCGCGGTAATCAATGCATAAACGCATTGATATGTCTTTCTTCTTCACAAAGAGAATCGGTGCTCCCCAAGGGGATGAGCTAGGTCGAATGAAACCCTTTGCCAACAAATCATCCAACTGTGTCCTTAACTCTTCCATTTCAGTTGGAGCCAAACGATAAGGTGCTCTTGCAATTGGTGCAGCTCCAGGAATGATATCGATTCTGAACTCTACTTGCCTATCTGGGGATAAACCACGTAGTTCTTCAGGGAATACTTCTGGATATTCAGAAATAACGGGGATGTCTTCAATCTTGGGCTTTGGGTCATCAATAGTTACCTGTGCCATATAAATGACACAGCCTTTCTTCATACACCTCGATGCTTTAAGCAAGGACACTTGCTTAGGTAACCCGTACTGCATATCTCCTTGTATTGTTAATGGCTCACCATAAGGAGTTTTGATAACCACTTGCTTCTTGTCACAAACGATCTGAGCTTGGTTATGAGATAACCAATCCATGCCTATTACTATGTCAAATCCTGCTAGTTTTAACGGAAGCAAGGACAACGGAAAAGAGTGATTCCTAATGGATATAAAACATCCATCTCGAATTGTTGAGGCAGTTTCTATAGTACCATCGGCCAATTCTACTTCATACTTTATGCTTAGAGTCTTAACAGGCAGATTTAATAACTTACAAAATTTATTATCCACAAAAGACTTATATACACCCGAATCAAACAATACTCTAGCATAAATGTCATTGATAAGAAAGGTACCTTTTATCACATTGTCGTTCTGAATGGACTCCTGAGCATTCATCTGAAAGACCCGAGCATTGGTCTTTTTACCCTCTTCAGGTTTCTTTGCATACTTCGGGCAGTTGGACTTAATATGCCCCCTCTTGTTACAGATGTAACAAGTCGCATCCTTTATCTTCTTGCAATCCAACGTTTTATGCTCACTTGATTTGCAGATCCTACAAGCTCTGGGCTGCGATTGGGATTTCGATTCGAACCTGCACTTCCCTAGATGACGTTTCTTTCAGGTTTTACACTTGGGTTTTTCACCCGACTGCTGACTATCCTTTTTAAATCCAAAACCCTTCTTGTTCTCAGAGTTCCCCTTATGTTTCTTCTTAGAATGGCGTGAGTTCTCATCCTCACGTTTCCTTTTCCCTTCGTCAGAAATCCTGAGCGATCTCTGCCTGGCCGCATTGAGAGTAAGAGATAACGACAAATCAGCCACTGACCTGAAGGTGGTAGGTCTTGATGCTTTCACACTTGCCATGATTTCTGGAGCTAGACCTCCAATAAAACGAGCTATTCATTTTGGTTCTGATGTAACCAAGAATGGAACCAATCGAGACATGGTATTGAAACTTGTAAGGTATGCCTAACAGTCTAAGTTCTTCATGACCAATGTCAAGAAATCAGTCTCAATTTTCTCAACTTCATGTTGAGGACATAAATTTTCTTTAATAAGAGCAACAAACTGATCCCAAGTCAGATTGTATAACGGGATCTTCTCAGTAGCTTGGATTAGCGACCTCCACCAAGCTAGAGCTTCACCTTTGAACGATTGTGACACAAACATCACAATATCCTTATCAGCACAACCACTAATATCAAGCACGGTATCCATATCGTCGAGCCAAGTCATACAATCAATGGCTCCTTTCTCCCCTGTGAAATCCCTCAGCTTACAGGAGACAAAGTATTTATAAGAACATGTTTTGACCCGAGGCTCCTGATTAAGCACAAACTGTCTAGACGGAACACTTCTCTGATTTGATGAATGATGAGAATCGCTCTTGCGAGCTGTATGAGTCTTGGAGGGTGGTTTTGAATGTGGTACGGACTGAGTTTTGGCGCGAGTACCACTTGATTCATTAAACTGTCTGTCGAGAGCTCGAGTAACGGCATTATCTATTAATGCATGCAGTTCCGCACCAGCTACATTAACTCTGGTAGTATCATTATTCTCCCTCAGGTGACTGTTAACCTCATCTGATCCAGCCATGTAGCTTGATTGCTACATAAAATATTAATAATGATTCATTCAGAAGTCTATTATGGAATTGTCATTTATGGCAATTCATTAACCATGGAAATCTTAAGCCATATTGGTTAATTCAATTAAATTTTTATTATATTTTATCCAGTTATAAACTATTAAGGATAACAGGGTGGCATACAAAAGGCCTAGTCACAAGGACAATTTTAATTTATAAGCCATGATCTTATAGGATCGAGGCATTAAGGTTTGAACATAGTTCATTACCTTTTCTTGACAGGGAGTCGTAGACTACAACTGTCTTTTTGTCTTAAAGGACAATAAGTATGGCCCGTAGGCACTTCATCACTAACGGATGTTTAAATAATAAATAAAGGAAAGGAATTGGAAGAATCCAATATAGGGATGACTTGTGTGATTTTATCGAATCACATTCGCCAGAAGTGTTAACATGTTTTCAGATGTTAACAAGGATTTGAATCTTAAAAAGGGACTACCATCATGGCCCTGTCTTAGAATGACACATGGGCTAGGTTTTTACCTTTAAGATTTCATTTAATAATTAATGGCAGATTGATACAAAAAGGAATGATATTTTGATTTATTTCATATATTATATTCATGCATATGATGACAAATGAAATTTTAAAATTAAAACATTCCATTAAATTTAAAAGGAGTACATAGATGTCCTACACGAGGCTTTTAAATAAATAACTTGCCCACGCAGGGGCTAAACAAGAAAGACAGATCCACGCAAGGACCAAGTACATAAATAAATGTCCACACAGGGACTTAATTGAAAAATAAAAATTACAACACAAATAAATAGGGAATCTTCAAAAATCCCTCTTCTTCTTCCCCTTGATTAGATTTGCCAAACCCTTAAGAAATCCCCGGTGGCTTCTACGTTCCTCTTGAACCTCTTGTTCCACCTGGCTCAACCTCTGAAGAATTTCCTGCTGCTGCGGTGTTTGGATCAGTGGCGGCTGCTGAAGTGGAGGTTGAGGAGGTGGCGGGTATTGATACCCATATGCCTGGTACCCAGACTGGTATGAAGCTGCAAAAGGTCCTTCAGGGTGAAGAGCATTGTAGTTGGCCGCCTCGAGGTATGGGTCAACGGCAGGGGCATTGTAGTAGTTGTAGCCAAGATAAGCTGGCTGCTCAAAAGGGTTATACACCGCTGCACAGGCGTAGGAAGGAATTGGGTTATCATAACCCATTGGTGGTGGTGGTGCGACTGGAACTGAGTCGACCTCTAAAATTGGGTTTGAAGGCCCACCCATTTGCGGGTCTTCATAAAGTGGCGGGTAGTGGCTGCCACTGGAGTGTTGAGGGGTGCTGAAGTGAAAACCCCTCTTCGCACGGACATCCGTGCACCTGATCTTCTTCGCCTTGGCGGTTCTGGAGCCGGCTGTTGCTCTGGCGGCGGCGGTGGCGTGACCGCTTCAAAATGTGGGTCCAAAGAGGGGACCTGCTGGTGTGGTGATGAGTGGTGGGAAGGTGTGTACTCCCAGTGATAATTGCTCCACCATTGAGCAAATGGATCGAGACCTCTATAAGGTGAACCATGGAAAGATGATCCGTCTGAAATCTCTATGGGATGTGTGGGTGTCCCAGATGGTGGCTCGGCAGGCTCTGGATCTGGATCCTCATCAATATCCATATCCTGGGCTTCAGGAAAATGGTCTTCTGGTCCCAATGGGTTATGGCCCATTGGTTCTTCATTCACGTTCGCCGGGTTGAACCGGCTTCGAAAGTATGGGGTCGGGTCCTAAAAAGCCCGCTGTGAACTCGACCGCTGCAATGGAAGGTAGGAGTGGTGAGAATCATTGGGCTCGTTCTCTGATTGTAGCCCAAAGGAGTGGTGACACGAGGGCGAAGAGCTTAGCGAGATAGAATGCCTCGCAGGTTCCAAATACGTTCTCCAGTCTTCTTGGGGACTAGAGCTCATGGTTGCTGAAGGAGTTCGCCGGTGTGACGGCCCGGCCTCATGGTCATTAGGAGCAGTGAATGGCACCTTGCCTCGTCCACCTCTTCTGAATCGTGGCGGCATTGTCTTGTTCCTGCCAAAAGAAACCAACAAAAATAAAACAATAAGATTAGGATTAGTTCCTATGTCGTTTGACTAGACTCGGAAGTCAAGGAAGGTGCAAACTGTGTCATTGAGATTAAACACAAAAGGCTAGTGTTTAATTCACTCAATGTTGGCTCTGATACCAACCTGTCACACCCCGATATTTCCACGTATTACCGGTGGGCCCAGTGGGGAGTATCATGACATAGTCGATATCATCATAGTCAATTAATCACAGTTTAATGCACAGCGGAAGTCTAAAGGTAAAAATATTACAAACCGATTGAAAGTAACATAAAGTATTACAACGGGTTGTAAAAGGATCCACAGGCGGATCTAAGATAAAAAGAAATATTGTTCAATAGATTTAAGCATCAAAAGCTTGCAAGACTCTTTATTCGATACTAGGAGTAGCCAGCCCATTTCGCTTAGTAGCTGCACTTAACCTTTTTGGAAAATACGTCAGTTTACACTAGTAAATACAATTAACCGACACTTTTGAAAATATTTAAGAAAATTGATTTAAATGCACAAGGCATAAATAATCTTTTATAACTTGGGATAATTATTTGAAAATAATCTTGTAAAAGAATTATATGTTTGTCATACGTTCAGTAGCCCAGGTTAGAAGTACCGGGTTAAAGATTAATAGACACACCACATAATATAAACCCACGGTGAGTTATTCTCAACAAGCGGGTATATCTTTTTACATATGCACCGGCAGGTGTATGCCTACACCCCGCGCTTAATTCGTGGTCATTTCAATGAATGAGCCGAGGATATCCAGGACATGGTCATTAACCCCCCAAAGGCTTAAAACAAACAAAACAGATTAAACGGGTTATCTCAATGATTTAACCATTATTTGATTAAAGATTCAATACCCGACCAAGTGGTATTAATAAATACCGTACCCCAAGCCCGTATAAGGGAAAATAAGTTAAAAGTATTTACCTGAGCTAAATATAAATTTTAATCCCAGCCGTAAATCAAACAGCAAACACAGGTAGCTTTTACTGGGCTCCTAATCTGGAACGAAGGTTTTAATAACCTATTAGATTCCTAACGGGTCTTATTTAAGTCTTAACTTAGATTGGTTAGTTTTAATGAAAGGTATACGGTTCAAAACGCAAGATTAAGCGAAGATCGGATTAGAATGTGAATTGACCCGTTTCGGTTAATTCATGCAAACTAGTTACATAAACCGTACCGAACGTGAAAAATGCATAACGGGTAACCAAATGAGTCATATACAGGTTTCACAAGTTAATATGCCTTAAATATGTTGTGATATCAGTAGGATACCTTCCATTATGCCCAAAACGAATTTAAAATTAATATAAGCCTCGTAGGGGTAATTTGGTCATTTTAAAGATTATAAAAGAGGTTAAATAACAATCTGAGGTTCTAGTCTAAAATGATCAGTAAAGATATTTATTTTAATGAGTTTATCCTTAATGACCATACTATGCACCGTAGGGGCATTTTGGTCATTTCACACATGTTATAAGGGTCAAATTTGGAAATCTGAGTTCAAAACTTTAACTTACTATTAAATTATAAAAATTTATTCATAACATTAGTAGGTAACAAGTCTTAGGTGCTTAATATGGTTTTAAACCATACTATGCGCCTAAATCGCATAAAAGTCGGTATTTGACGATATTCGGGTTGAATAAGGAAACCTGAGATTTTGATCAGCCTTTACTGTTTAAAATCACTTATTTAACATATAAAATCAGTAGAAAAAGGTTTGACATGTAAAGGATGTATAAAACTCATTTTATTAGCAAAAAGGGCATTATCGTCAATTACCGAGCCTATGCAAGAACTCTATGTTATGATCAGTTTAAAATTTAATAAAAATTTCCAAAAATCCCTAAACATTATATTACATCAGTGGGTAAAAGGTTTGGTATCAAAATTTGGGTTTAAATAGGATTTATGTCGAAAATGTCGTTTAATTAATAAAAGGCTTTCATTTACGATATTGAGTATAACTCTCATTTTAGACCATAAACTGATGTCAAACTTTTAGGACTTACTTAAATACCAGTAATAAAGGTTTTTGTCCTCTCACATTTTCAAAAATCTCGTTTTAATATCAAAAGGGCATTATGGTCAACATTTAAGCATTTAACGGAAACATGCAAATGAATCGGATTATTAAGGAACCATGTAGCATAACCTCAGAGGGTTTTACTAACATATAATATGGTCCTAGAGGAACCTTAAGGCATATCTTAAACAAGCTAAATCGGGTCAGAACTGAAAGTCAAAGCAAAAGTCTACTTTTGCGACTTTCGGTTCCGAACCGAGCCTAAACTCAGAATTGTCGGGTTGAACATGCCTAAACATGTTCTTATATTATTTACCAAGTTATTTTAGTGTTTAAACATGTTCCATAACTTCTACATTATCAGTTATCAATTTATTTGCAAAAATAGATTTTGTTGACCTTTTAATAACAAGTTTGACCCGACATTTGACCAAGTTAGAGTGATAATCAGTGGGTGCCCTTTTAAGGGTTTATTACCTATATAATTACCAACTCATAGCCACTTTCAATTCGAATAATGGCTGGATCATTAGTCATTAATCACTAAGTCAAAGCTTAATTACGATAGCTTTGACTTTTGGTCATTTAACAAATAAAACTTGAACTTAAGAGGCTAAGAACACTTACTATGGTCCTTAGCACGAAAATAGAACTGAGGAAGGCTTGTTTGAACTCCAGGAAGCTCCAGAGAAAGAGTTTGAATGAGAAATTTAAGAGTGTGCAAATGAATTCTTGAACAAGAGCCTTTATATAGGATTTTACACTTCATAAAATCATTCCACATGACCCTACAATGATCCCTGATGACTCCAGGTGTCCCTAGTGCATGAAATCTATTGGCACAGTCCCTGGTATCGAAATCTAGCATGCAAAGGCGGTGGAACTGGTTAAACATGCAGCTGTCCTTATCTTTCTGCATCTGGCACTTCCACGCGGGCCGCGTAAGACTCGGAGAGAGTCTACGCGGGCCGCGACACTCGCTCATGACCGGATTCCAACTTTCAAAGTTTGCAGTTTTGGTCCCTGGTCCATATAAACTTTATTTAACTTTCATTTATTGCATTTAGGACCCCCATAGTTAACTTTTAAGGACCTTGGGTCATAAACTAACTCCGTTAAGCTCCCGGTTAGTTGTACGGTCACCCGAAAAGTCTTGTTTTCGACGAAATTCCACAAAATTAATATCCGATATTCTTGAGAGCAAAATATACTATTATTACATTGTTTTTGGGATCGTTAAAAGGTCACTCAGAGGTATCTTTTAACATGTTAACACTTTTAACCCCCTATGTTTCGTAAGATCCTTATTTTAAACACAAACGACTTTCTATGTTTGATAATTTATTCGTTAAAGAATACGAACGTCGTATGAGGTCAATCAGAGGAACAAGAATGGCATGTTGACACTTTGGATCCCTTTTACTTACATATTTACATTGTTTGACAACTTTAGGCCCTCAAGATCAATCCATTACACGTTTAAAGTCCATGACACGAGTCTTTATTATATTGGTCGTGATTTTACGAGGTGTTACATAAAGTCTTCTCGTATCAGCAGGAAGTGGGCTGATTTAGTCAAACGGTCAACGACAACCCAGATGCTGTCATGACCTGATGGTGTGCGCGAAAGTTTCGTTATAAAATCCATAGCTTTACTCTCCCATTTCCACATAGGGATCTCGAGTTGGACGAGTAAGCCAGAGGGTCTTTGATGTTCAGCCTTGACCTTCGAACAAGTTAGGCACTTCAAAACGTAAAGAGCGATATCCTTTTTCATGCCCGGCCACCAATACTTGTAGCGCATGTCCTGGTACATCTTCTCAGCACCGGGATGAATAGAGTATCAGGATTTGTGGGCTTCGTCCATCAGAAGTTGTCGCAAATTGGTACGCTTGGGAATCCAAATTCGGTCTGGATAATAAAATATCCCATTCGATTTTTTCACCAGTTGGGAGCCATCGTTGATGATTCTTTCCTACTTCAAAGTTCGTTCGGTAAAACAAGCATGCAGCGCGTCACGGATAAAAGCTCCGAGGTTATGCTGGGCATGGACATTACGAACGCTATGCAAATAGCTTCGTCGATTGAGAGCATTGGCAATGACGTTTGCTTTGCCTGGATGGTAACGGATCTCACAGTCGTAATCGTTGAGGAGTTCTACCCATCGGCGTTGACGCATATTCAGTTCTTTCTAGTCAAAGATGTGTTGTAGGCTCCTATGGTCGGTGAAGACCATACACTTGGTACCGTAAAGGTAGTGTCGCCAAATCTTTAATGCAAAAACAACTACGCCAAGCTCGAGGTCGTGTGTGGTATAGTTCTTCTCGTGGATCTTGAGCTCTCGAGAGGTGTACGCGATAACCTTGTCCCGTTGCATGAGAAGATAACCAAGACCAAGGTTTGAGGCATCACCGTAGACAACGAAATTGTCGTTTCCGTCGGGCAGTGAGAGCACGAGAGCATTGCAAAGCATCGCTTTGAGAGTTTGAAAAGACTCCTCTTGTTTAGTTCCCCAAACAAAAGGTTTGTCCTTATGCGTAAGCAAGTAAGCGGTACAATGATTTTTTAGAAACCTTCGATGAATTAGCGATAATAGCCCGCTAGTCCGAGAAAATAATGGACTTCAGACGGGTTCTTGGGTGTAACCCAACTCTTAACAGCTTCGATCTTCGTAGGGTCGACGTGAATACCTTGACTATTGACAATGTGACCCAAGAATTGGACCTCCTCCAACCAAAATTCACACTTGGAGAACTTGGCATAGAGACAGTTTCCCTGGAGTAACTCAAGAACCAAACGTAGATGTTGCGAGTGTTCGGCTTTGACATGGAATAGATCAGGATATCATCGATGAACACGATGACGAAGCGGTCAAGGAAGGGTTTGCACACACGATTCATTAGATCCATAAAGTCCGTGGGAGCGTTGGTCAAACCAAAAGGCATAACAACAAACTCGTAGTGACCATAGCGGGTTCGAAACATGGTTTTGGGTATATCTTCCTCTTGAATGCGTAACTAGTGATAGCCTGAGCGTAGATCGATCTTCGAGAAACACGTAGCACCTTGTAACTAATCAAACAAATCATCGATTCAAGGCAAGGGATAGCGATTCTTGATTGTCAGCTTATTCAGCTCCCTATAGTTGATGCACATCCGGAATGATCCATCCTTCTTTTTAATGAAAAAGACAGGCATGCCCCAAGGAGAGGTGCTAGGGAAAATAAAGCCTTTATCAAGTAGTTCCTGGAGCTGACTCGAGAGTTCGCGCATTTCTGAAGGAGTGAGACGATAAGGCGCTTTAGCAACATGATTTGCTCCAGGAATGAGGTCGATTCTGAAATCGATCGCATGAGTAGGAGGTAAACCAGGTAAATCATCAGGAAATACGTTAGGGAATTCGCAAACAACGGGAACATCTTTCACTCCTGAGTTTCCTTTCTTTTCCTTCTCCGCTACTACAATGTTAGCCAAGAAAGCTCTGTATTCCTTGCGGAGATACTTGCTAGCTTGGACACATGATATGAGTTTGAGACCTTTCGATGGAGTTTCGCCATACACACAAAGTTGATCACCCTTCGCGAGCGAGAAACGAATCATCTTTTCGAAGCAAACAACTTCAGCATGATTTTCGCGAAGAAAATCCATGCCTATTATGACGTCAAAACTACCGAGCTGCATCGGAAAAAGGTCGATAAGGAAGACGTGATTGTTGAGTTCAAGCGTACAATCACGTAGAACAGAATTGACAGCGGAGGTTCTTCCAGTGGCAACTTTAACATCGAACGTCGAGGGGAGATGGGTGCGCTTACGAAGCATATATACCATTCACAAGGAACGTACCATTAACCACGTTGTTGTCTGCTTGAGCCTGGCGGGCGTTAATGTTGAAAGCACGTCCGCGGGCTGCTGGCTGTTGCTACTGCTGAGGCTGCTACTACTGTTGTTGTTGCGGCTGCTGCTGGGGCTCTTGTTTCACTACTCTATTGTGGCACATGTTTGCAAAGTGGTTGGGATCACCACATGCGAAGCAAGCTCTAGCGTGAGCAGCGGTTGCAGGAGCTGCTTAATGGCCCTGAGGAGCAGGAAGTAGAGCTTGTGGTGTAGGAGCTTGACCTTGAGCTGGGGCTGGAGTTTGGCGAGGACCAGTGATGCAGTTTGCGGTGAAGTGGCCGTACATGTTGCAATGAACACAGAACCGGCATGCGATATCAACCGGGTGATGATAGGTACAAGTAGGGCAGAGCGGGTGTGGGCCAGTGTATGCACGCTTGGCAGGCGGTGCATTGACCACAGGCGTCGCTACTTGGTGGTGTTGAGGTTGCGGTTGGGTAGGTACTGTTTGGAGCGGGGCAGCAGTAACTGCACAGGTCTTGTTGCTGGAGCTGTTGTTCTTTCTCTTGCGACGCGAGAGCTATGAAGACAGCGATGCGGCGGTGGTTTCAGCGGGTGTAGCAGCAGTGACTTGATGTAGATTCTTGGAGGCTTTATCAAAATAACCAGCCCTGACTCGCTTATCGTTGATCTCAGTGGCGAGCAGGTAGGCTTCCTCGATTGTTGTCGTCTTTGCAGCCTGAACAAAATCTGCGACACAATCCAGTAGTGCACGGATGTACTTCTTGATTGTAATTTCAGGGGTAGTAACTTGACCAGGGCAGATGATACTCAACTGCTTGAAGCGAGCAGTTAAACCAGAGTTATCTCCACCATCCTGCTTGATATGCCAGAATTCATCCTCTAGCTTCTGGAGTTCATGGGGAGGGCAGAACTCTTGCATCATGATGTTCTTCAACTCGTCCCACGACAATCCAAAAGCTGCATCGTTCCCTCGTTTGTTTCTCTCGGCTATCCACCAATCAAGAGCGCGGGATTGGAACACGTCGGTAGCATTGACAATGTGGAGGTCTTCCGGACAGCCACTCTGGCGCAGGGTGACTTCGATTGAATCAAACCATTGAAACATGGCCGTAGGCCCATCTTCACCCGTAAATTCTTTTGGACCGCAGGCTTTGAACTGCTTGAAGCTAAAAGCGGCTTTAGGAGTATCAGTCCGGGATTCTTCTAAAGACTTGCTGGCATTTTCGTTCAGCTCACTAACAATTTACGGTATGACTTTCACCATCTGTTTAGCAACCAGTGCAGCAATGCGTTTGTCTTCCTGGTTCCGTCTAGCAGCGCGAGAGTGGTGAGTACTGAATGACGACATTGTCTGCAGTAGACATCGTCACAGGTCTCAACACAACATCGATTAACCCTAATATAGTCTAGTGATTCACCCAAGACTACTTATTAAAGCACAGGAACACGTCAATTCACAAAAATCATTTAGACACATAAACACAGAATCACATAAGCACATAAGCACGTATTTCACGTAAGCACCGTAGCACATAAGCACATAGCTCCCTAGGCTAACCTAAGCACATATTTTGCACGTATTCACCTATCTTTCATAGCAGCGTATAGCGATTAAGTATAACGATTCCGATTAGCGAGTAGCAATTACGAATAAAGACCAGCGATTTGTTGTCATTTTGAGATAAATGTGCAGTGCGAGTTATGCGTGTTGATCAAGCGAACAGCGAAAAGCGAGGAAATCACCAAAATCGAAACACACAAACACATAAAATCACATAAAATTCACATAAAATCGATAAATCACAGAGTTAGCTGCTGCGGATTCTAGAACCGAAACACATAAAATCGAGGAGAGATTGTCTGGGTGCGAGACGTCGACTACCCAAAGTGATTCGATTATTCACAAAGACCCTAAGTGCACACTTTGGCCTTCTATATTGTGCTCTCGCCTCAATATGGGCGTTCGGCAAGCATCCTTCCAGTTACAGTGTGACTTCAAGTCGTTGGAGTCCCTTGAGACTTTGGTGAGAGCTTTGCAAAACTAAAAGTATAGAGTTGAACGAGTCATCAAGGTTCGGGTTTCACCCCTGGCTTAACGACTATATCCCCGTTTGTACGATAAAATCATGAGATAGATAAGGAGATTTGCGTCAAAGTATGGATTTCACTGCTAATTCAACACAAAATCTCTTGTTTATAGTGAAAATAGCAAATCGAACGAGTGATCCGGTCGAGAGTTTGCGGTTTTCACACCTAATCTTAACCAGATCATTCGTTTTTGTGTGTATAAAGCCTTAGGAAAGGCTGGTCTTGTGCGGAACTGTAGTATGCGATGTTCACGCAAGTGTGTATTGTACAGCGAGTTCGAGCGAGAAACAGCTAGTAAGCTCGTGCAGAACCCACACCGGGTATGCACAAGTTGGTCTGTGGGTACCTAGAATATAGACTAGATCGTTTCTAAGACATCGACCCGGACTAGGTCGAGTCTTGCCTAATTTCCTATAGTTATGGCTCTAATACCAATCTGTCCCACCCTAACCGATGACGGAAACATCGGGGCGCGGCACTGAGTGAAACAGATTGTCTAGGAGAAATCTATAACAACTAAAAATACCGGATATTTATCATTATGTCCCATACCATAATATATCAAATAAAAGCAATTATTACAGACATTGTTTTTTCAAAGACAGATCAAATGTTCCGACAACTCAGATTTTATTTAATTTGTTTCTAGACTCCATCCTAGCTCGATTCCAGCAATTAACAAGCAATCATCCTAAGCACCTATCACATATGTTAAAATAGAGGTCAATACACATAGTGTAAAGGTGAGCATACAAGTTTTATAGTAATAGTAGAGTTCGAAATCGTTTATGCATAACCTGCATGTAACATGTTTAGTGTGAAGCTAGCAGGTTATCGACAATGAAATATGCACAGACAAGACTGCGAGTTGTAGAATGCGCAACACATATCACCACTGTGACACCTGAGGAGGTAACCTTAACAACCCCTGTCCATGACAGGTGCTGAGTCCAAAAAAATAGTACTATCATTGTTAAGGCGTCAGGCAACAATCACTGTGTTAACATAACATACAAGCATTCATCGAGTAACAAGTAACATGCAATAATGGTCGGCGTATAAATAGCGTTTGCATTGTGTGTCGATGTGATTTAGAATAAGTAACGTATGTAACACCTAAAAGTGCGTAAAGCAAAAAGGGATCGAGTATACTCACAGAGATGGTAGTTAATGGATTAATGGGAGCACTAGAGTGATTAGCCTGAACAGTTTACGATAGCATAAGCAAATGTACGGTGCGTTAAACAGTGAAAAGTGAACCAAGTGACAAATGGTCATCTGATAGGATGACAATCCGAACGGATGGTCATTTGATCGTATGACAATCCGTTCGGATGGCCATTCATTCGGATTAGCATTCGTTTGGGATGGATGTGTTTGTGTATGATGGCATTGAAGTTTTCGTTGTAGCATTTCAAATTCAGAGAAGTATCTCTACCTTTCAAGTCGTTGAATGGCGATCCGTCCGGGGGAGGCATTCTCAGAGAACAAGTTCACAGCAGGATTGTCAGTCGATCGGATGGTCTTTCGATCGAATGGCAATCCGTTACAAACTAATGATCTTTTGAAAACTTGAAACTTGTAAAGTGTGGGACCAAGTACAATCCGTCCGGACGATCTGATCATTTGAACTTGATGATTTTGATGAGTTTTACGGTTTGCTTGAGAAGGTATGACAACGCATTGAATGACAGGAACCCCATCAGACCCAGGTTATCCGATCGAACGGGAATCACCCCAATCTGATTCGGATAACTGTTCACAATGGTTGTTCGTGTTCAACCCGAAGTCGGTTTCCTCATTGATAGGAATCAGATCTTGGACTGACACTTCACTAGGAAACGAGTAGAAGGCCTGATCTAGCTCCGATTCTATCAGTTTGAGTGCATTGAGTGTAAAAGAGTTGAAAGAAAGTTGGAAACCATCTTTCAGTCCTTTTAATCACAAAAAAGTTTAGATCTAGATGAAAATAGTCTTGAATCGTGTGGAAATCAGGTAGATCTGAGTTGTTCTTGGTGGAATAATGCCAAAACTTGAAGTTCATAAGAACTCCATGATGACATCATCATAGAACACCTCAAATCCGGTGATTTCACGATTAAAAGTGAAGATTCAAATGTGAAAATGATGAAGAAGTGTGTGTAGGTCATAGAAGTACAAGATTTGAGTTGAAAACTTACAAGAATCGCGAGAAATCGAGAGAAAGAAGGCCTTGAGCGTGCTGGTTGAATGAGGGAGAGTTGTCACATCACAAGTGATGTGACTGGGGGTATTTAAAGGTTGCCAAAAAGGGAAAGGAGGAGCAAGTGTCGGATAGCTCACTGATCGGACGACACTTTGATCGGATGGCAATCCGATCGGATGGCCATTCGATCGAGTGGTCATTCGATCGAGTGGCTCCGACGGGTTGCATTCCGACATTTCGTTTTGTGTTTAAGCGTTGCGATGCGATTCGAGTGAGTGATGCGATAGTATTACCCATTAGTTACACAAAAAACCTAACCACTATATCTAACATACAATCACTATAAATAACTTGCGTTTAGTGTTAGCGATTAGATTACATTGTGATAGAATTGCGATTGTGATTAATCACCTCAACATAAACATAACATGCACAAATAACACATAATAGCACACACACGTAAAACAATATCTAGAACCCATAATTCGAGTTGTGATGCGATAGTGATAAGTCGATTAGCGATTAAACATGCGATTGAACCTTGATTATTAATAGATAGTCCACATAATACAACTAAAGAGAAAATAAGATAAAGTTGATTACAAGTCGAGAAGCACAATTCAGTAGTTAATCAAAGAATGGCAGGTCGCAATTAGAAATCTTTTCTTCCTTTGACTTTGACTTGTACCTTGACTTTCCAAAAAGCGGGTTGTTACACCTAATCTTTAGATGCTCAGGGCATTCACTATTGATGAACGTAACCTCGATGCTATTCAACCACTCCAGCATTGCAGTCACCCCATCACTGCCTGTGAAAAGGTTAGGGTTGTAAGAGACAAAGTGTTTGTAGTTGAAGCTCACATACTTAGGTTTGTCTCTTTAGAGTCAACAGAGGAGGGAGGTGTGTTTGATCCCTGGATTTCAGTGACAATCTTGGGAACAATGCGTGCAATCTGGTCGACCATAAAAGACATCATCTTTTTCTGAGTGTTGGCCTTTGACCTCTTTCGTGGGTTGGAGAGACGGCTTGATGACATCTAAAGATTCAACAAGGAGTCGGGTAAGACTTGATCATAGTGTTTTGTTTAAATGATATAGTTTCACGAACACGTAACAACAAGTTTCACATGATTGCATAAAAGACTCAAGTTGTTTAAAACGTTCAACATGTTTAATCAAGTTGTTTCACGTAGCATAACACGTTCAGCATGTTTCTCATAGTTTGATATAGTTGTTTCACATAGCATAGACGTTCAACATGTTTCTCATAGTTTAACCAAGATTCCCACGTAGTATAACACGAATGAATAAAGCATCATAAATTTAGTTTGTTCCCGAGATATTATTGTTATTGTTTTAGATTGCGATGACACGTACGAGATGTGTAAAAGTTTCGAAATGAATAAAGTATCAAGTATAAACCACATGTAAATCGAGATAAGATAAAAGATAGGCTCATAAAACATAGGATTGTTTCGGGTAGAGAAACATCGACTAACCAAAGTAAATCAGGGCGCGGCACTAAGCGTTCAGATTGCTCAAGGGATTCCACAACACTATTTGTTTCGATATAGATTAATCAAAATTTCATAAATAAGTCTAAATCGTCAAACCCATTCCACGGCCAACATATTGTATCAAAAAAAACATTCAAATATTGTTCCAAAATTGTCTAATTATTTGAGATGAGTTTCTAAGCATCATCCTAGCTTGTTTTCTTGATTCCCAGCTACTATCAACCTGCAACATATGTTAAAATACAATCAACAATAATGTTGGCGAGCGTAAAAGTTTGAATACGTAGCATAATAGTTTGAAAACTCATATCCAACACGAAAACATATAATAAGTTTCACCATGCTAGTTAACGCAGTCCAAGTGAGCCCAAGTTTCCAACGCGTTAAATGCCTTTCCCAAAGAATAACAGGAGGTTATATGTCTCCTCCTAAGAATACCCCAAAGACTAACGGGGAGGTGCCTTACCCCTATAGCGCTCCCATTGTTAAGGCAGAACTACACACAGGGATTAAACATTCACATAGCATAAAAGTCTCAAGTATCACAAGTTTCATGTTTTAATGGATAGAGTATGTTTCCAAATAAGTTTCAAGTGTCAAGTGTCTTGATATAGAATACATGTTGCATCCCAAAAGTATTTAAAACAAAAAGGGATCGAGTATACTCACCGTGGGTGCTTAAAACGAAACACTGCCAAGTTGGACCGAAGGGAGCGCTGGATCAGCCTGCGTGCGGGGAACAGAGCATAAGTCCTCTAAGAGCTGACCCGGTTGGGAACAGAGTGTCGAATGATGCTTAAATCGAGTAAAAGTGTTTGACAGACTACCTGGCGGATGGTCATCTGGACGGATGGTCATCCGAACGAATGACCATTCGAACAGATGGCCATTAGAATAGTGGGAGTTTGTGAACTTATAAAGTTTTCAAAGTTTTGATCATAGTGTCCTCTAAAACAAACAAAAAGTTTCATCATAGTCACATCATCTGGACGAATGGTCATCTGATCGGATGGCCATTCGGATAGATGATCAGTGGTTGAAGTTTCATGAAATTTTCTAAGTTTCGAGTTGCGGTGACGACGTGTCATACAACGGAAACATACCAAAACCCAGCTCGTTCGATCGGATGGGCATCACCCCTTTTCAAACCGACGAACTGTTTCTGATGAAGCTTTATGTTTGGACCGTCATTTGGCCGGTTTTCCGGTTTAATTCAGTTTTCTAGCCGGCTTTCGACTAAGGAACGAGTCGGAAGCCTGTTTGAGTCCGATTTCACCCATGTTTTGTATAAAGTTTGCAGAGAAGTTCGAAAACTATTTGTAAAACGTGTTGTTCGTCAGATCTGAGCCGGAAACATGTGAAATCCCGTCAGATCTAGTGTAAAAAGCATGAGATTCCTTAGATTATGTGTAAAAGCTGTGAAAATCCTTTAAATCTGGGGTCAATCTTGAATAAATGATGCTCCACCACAGGTTGTACAAACATCTGAGTGGAAACCACCTTCAAGAGACCCAAATCAGTTGGTTTTTGTGAATAAGTTGAAGTTTTCGTGTGATTTCAATGAAGAATATGGTGTAGAAGTGATAAACGATGAAAGTTGTACAAGAATCGGGGAAGAATACTTACGAGTTTGCCTTGAATCTTGATTAAATTGTCTGAGAGTGTGTGTGGTCGAATGGCAGAGAGTAAAGGTGAGAATGAAGGGTCAAGGGGTGTATTTATAGGTGAGGTTGACAGCTAAGTCGGTGTAGATTGCAATGGATCAGATGGCTCTCCGGTCGAACGGCCATCCGATCGGATGGTCATCCGAGCGGATGGTCATCCGAGCGGATGGTCATCCGATCGGATGTCCATTCGGATAGCCAATTCCA
Source organism: Helianthus tuberosus (assembly GCA_030545235.1). Lineage (NCBI taxonomy): Eukaryota > Viridiplantae > Streptophyta > Magnoliopsida > Asterales > Asteraceae > Helianthus > Helianthus tuberosus. Next base: position 78,709,886 of record CM060408.1, read on the forward strand.
GTTTGCTAGTCTTCCGACTTTGGTTTGTTTTGCAAGCTAGATTAAGCGTTGCGTTACGTATTATTGTGAGTAACCATTACATGGCATTATTGTATAGTTAACACAAAATTTTCCGTGTTTCAAGTCTGCATTTAAGCTAATTAGTAAGTATCAAGTTCCTCGTTCAATAAGTATTAAAGTTTCTCTTTCAATCAAAATCAAGAGTCAAGAGTCAAGAATCATAACATAGAATCAAGAATGATATTAAAGAGTCAAGAATCACATTGTTCATATGTATATAAAGTATCACAAGAGTCGAGCATCACAAGAGTCAAGATTTTGTTTAGTCATATCGTTCACACATCTAATAGTCATCAAGAATCATCTCATAGAGTAAAAGTTTCACATAGTTTAATACGGTTAAGATCAAATAGTTTCATTAAACACCACGAGGTCGGAAGTATAACGAGACTTGCCAAAATATATAAGTTTCGAAACGCAGGGCGTTACAGTCTCCCCTCCTTTAGGAGATTTCGTCCCCGAAATCTAAGAGGAAGGTTGCTCAAAGAGCTGTGGATACTTGGTTTTCATCTCACTCTCGAGTTCCCATGTGAATTCAGCGCCACGTTTTCCTCCCATCGTACCTTAACTATGGAAATTTTGCTGCGCCTCAGTCGCTTGGTACCTCGGTCCATGATTTCGACCGGTTTCTCCACAAAATGAAGAGTCCTGTTTACTTGCAAGTCTTCGATGGGAACCTGAAGTTCCTCATCTGCTAAACACTTCCTAAGATTATATACGTGGAATGTCGGATGCACATTGCTAAGTTCCTGAAGTAAATCGAGTAGGTAAGCCACCTTGCCAATCCTTTTGAGTATCTTGAAGGGACCCACATAGCGAGGGGCAAGCTTTCCCTTTTTACCAAATTGTATCACTCCTTTCTAGGGAGACACCTTGAGTAGAACGCGATCTCCAACATTGAGTTCTAGAGGCTTACGCCTTTTATCAGCATAGCTCTTTTGTCTGCTCCTAGCCTTGATCAAGTTATCGCGGATTTGAAGAATCTTATCCGTCATCTCTTGAATGATATCATGGCCAGTAAGTTGCTTGTCACCAATCTCATGCCAACTGAGAGGAGATCGGCACTTGCGACCATACAAAGCTTCGAAATGAGCCATCTGAATACTGAAATGGTAGCTGTTGTTGTACGAGAACTCGATCAATGGTAAATGTACATCCCAATTACCACCAAAGTCGATGACACAAGAACGGAGCATATCCTCTAGGTTTTGAATTATGCGTTCAGTCTGTCCATCCGTTTGAGGATGAAAAGCTGTACTAAGATTCAAGTGAGAACCCATAGCGAACTGAAAAGTTTGCCAAAGACGTGAAGTGAATCAACCATCACGGTCAGAGATGATGTCAATGGGTATACCATGACGACATATGATTTCATCAGTGTAGATTCAAGCAAGTTTCTCCACTTTGAAATCTTCACGAATCGGAAGAAAGTGGGCTGATTTGGTCAAACGGTCAATGATTACCCATATACTATCATGACCAGCAGGTGTTCGAGGTAGTTTAGTTATAAAATCCATAGCGATGTTATCCCATTTCCAAATGGGGATTTCGGGTTGTTCAAGGAGACCTGAAGGTCGTTGATGTTCGGCTTTAACCTTTGAGCACGTAAGACACTTCGAGACGTATGCGGCGATTTCCTTCTTCATACTAGGCCACCAATAAGTCATACGCAGATCATGGTACATCTTATCAGCACCAGGATGAATAGCATACCGGGATTTGTGAGCTTCATTCATAATGAGCTCACGAAGATTGTCGCGATCTGGCACCCAGATGCGATTGAGGTAGTATTGAAGTACATCAGACTTTGTTTCGAGTTGGTCATAGTAGCGCCTCGTATTTCAACAATTAGGCTACCTTCGTTAGCTGACGAGTATTGGGCTTCATGGATACAAGCATGAAGATCACTAGTGATCTGAAAACAACAGATGCTACAAACATGAGTCTTTCGACTAAGAGCATCGGCCACAACATTTGCCTTGCCAGGATGGTAGCGAATCTCACAGTCATAGTCGTTAAGCAACTCTACCCATCGTCGCTGATGCATATTCAGTTTGTTTTTGTTAAGGATGTGTTGCAGGCTCTTATGGTCAGTGCAAATCACACACTTAGTACCATATAGGTAGTGTCACCAGATCTTTAATGTAAAAACAACTACGCCAAGCTCTAGATCGTGGGTAGTATAGTTCTTCTCATGTATTTTAAGCTGTCGGGAGGCATAAGCGATGACCTTGTCCCGCTGCATGAGCACACAGCCCAGGCCACGGTTCGAGGCATCACAATACACCACCAAATCATCATTCCCATCAGGGAGAGCAAGCACAGGAGCGTTACAGATAAGATTCTTAAGAGTTTGAAAGGATTCCTCTTTCTCAGAACCCCAAGCAAAAGGTTTCTCTTTCTGAGTCAACCAAGTGAGAGGAACGGCGATCTTTAAAAAATCCAAGAAGAATCGGCGGTAATAACCTGCCAATCCCAAGAAGGAACGAATCTCAGATGCAGATTTAGGCATACTCCAATTCTTCACTGCTTCGATTTTGGAAGGGTCGACATGAATTTCGTGTTTACTAACAACGTGACCTAGAAATTGTACTTCATTAATCCAAAACTCACACTTAGAAAACTTTGCGTATAAACGTTCACCACGTAAAAGTTCTAACATAAGGCGTAAATGACATGCATGATCAGCTTGGTTCTTCGAATAAATAAGAATATCATCAAAAAAGACTATCACAAAATGATCCAAGTAAGGTTTACAAACACGATTCATAAGGTCCATGAACACAGCGGGTGCGATGGTCAGGCCAAATGGCATGACCACGAACTCGTAATACCCATAACGAGTGCGAAATTCGGTTTTGGGGATATCTTCTTTGAGAACACGGAGTTGATGATAACCAGATCGAAGGTCGATTTTAGAGAAACAACTCGCACCTTGTAGTTGGTCAAAAAGATCATCGATACGAGGGAGAGGATAACGATTCTTGACGGTGAGTTTGTTAAGTTCACGGTAGTCGATGCACATGCGAAATGAACCATCTTTCCTCTTGACGAAAAGCATAGGAGTACCCCAAGGTGAGGTACTTGGACGTATAAAACCTTTGTCGAGCAGTTCCTGTAGTTGACTATATAACTTTTGCATCTCAGAGGGTGCAAGTCGGTAAGGAGCCTTGGCGACAGGAGTCGAACCAGGTTGGAGATCAATACGAAAATCGACGGATCGTGGAGGAGGAAGACCAGGAAGATCTTCAGGAAAGACATCAGGAAAATCATACACCACTGGAACATCACTTACACTATTTCACTTCCCCTTTTCTTCCACTATGTGGGCCAATAAGGTAAAGTATGGTTTACATAAGCATCTATTCGCCTGAGTGCATGACATCAGCTTCAGTCCTCTAGAAGGTCAGTCTCCAAAGACGTGCAAAGTATCAGCAGACAGAAGAGGTAAACGAATGTACTTCTCGTGACAAGCGATTTCAGCATGGTTCTTACGCAACTAATCCATGCCGACTATGATATCGAAGCTACCCAACTGCATGGATATGAGATCAATAGTAAAAACGTGATCGTTAAGAGTCAGGGAACAATCACGGAGAATAGAATCAACTAGAATAGATTTACCATCGGCTATCTTAACAGAGAACGACTTAGGTAGTTTAGAGCGTGCACAGTTTAACAAAGATTCAAATTCTACAGACACAAAGCTTCTGTCGGCACCAGTATCAAATAGTATCGAAGCGTAAAGATTATTAACGAGAAACGTACCACTAACGACATCATTATCGTTACGCACCTGATTTGTGTTGATGTTGAACGCTCGTCCTCGAGCGGCTGGCTGTTGCTCCGGGTTCAGCTGGGGACATTGGGAACGGAGATGAGTGGTGTCCCCACACTTGTAGCATGCTCGCACATTGTTTGCTAGTTTGGGGTTCTGAGGAGCTGGTAGAGCTGGAGCTACTTGCTGGACTTGATTGGCTTAACGGCAGTAAGGGGCAGGGTGACCATAGCGATTGCAATTGGTGCACATATGACAGGCTACGCCAGCGGGGTGATGATAGTTGCAAGTTGCACACTTGGGATGAACCCCAGTGTACGACTTCTTGGTGTTTTCAGGAGTAGGAGGGTTCGGAGTAGCAGCAGGCACAATAGAATTGCCAGCAGGGTTTGGATTCGCAGCAAGAATAATTGCATTGCAGCCAGAGTTTTGAGAATTTCGTTTCTTATTCTTGCTGCCACTTGGCTGTTGGGTAATCTGTTTAGCAGGTTTCGAGGGAGCAGAGTTTCCAGACTGTTTATCACGAACACGGTTCTTGTTCAAACTTGCTGCAAGATGGTACACTTCTTCAATAGAGTCGAGTTGAGCTGCTTCAATGGCGTCACGCATAGCAGGAGGTAACCCATGGATGTACTTGGTGATCATGCGTTTAGGGGTAGACACCAAGTGAGGCTCAATGATGCTGAGTTGCTTAAAATGGGTACTATAAGCCAGATTGGCATCCCTAATTTGTTTCAGATGCCAGAATTCATCCTCAAGTTCCTGCTGCTCATACGGAGGGTAGAATTCGAGCATCATCAGTTCCCTAACCTCTGCCCATGGTAAAGCATAAGCTTCATCATTCGAGCGGATGTTTCTCTAATTTGTCCACCATTCTAGAGCTCTTCCTTGAAACACGCCAGTTGCACTCCTAGTCTTTAGATGCTCAGGGCATTCACTTTTGATGAATATAACCTCGATGCTGTCGAACCACTCCAGCATTGCAGCCACCCCATCACTGCCCGTGAAAGGCTTAGGGTTGCAAGAGACAAAGTGTTTGTAGTTGAAGCTCACAGGCTTAGTTTTGTCTACTTTAGAGTCAACAGAGGAGGGAGGTGTGTTTGATCCCTGGATTTCAGTGACAATCTTGGGAATAATGCGTGCAATCTAGTCGGCCATAAAAGACATCGTCTTTTTCTAAGTGTTGGCCTTTGACCTCTTTTGTGGTTTGAAGAGACGACTTGATGACATCTAAAGATTCAACAAGGAGTCGGGTAAGACTCGATCATAGTGTTTTGTTTAAATGATATATTTTCACGAACACGTAACAATAAGTTTCACATGATTGCATAAAAGACTCAAGTTGTTTAAAATGTTCAACATGTTTAATCAAGTTGTTTCACGTAGCATAACACGTTCAGCATGTTTCTCATAGTTTGATCTAGTTGTTTCACAAAGCATAGACGTTCAACATGTTTCTCATAGTTTAACCAAGATTCCTACATAGTATAACACGGATGAATAAAGCATCATAAATTTAGTTTGTTCCTGAGAGATTATTATTATTGTTTTAGATTGCGATGACACGTGCGAGATGTGTAAAAGTTTTGAAATGAATAAAGTATCAAGTATAAAACCACATATAAATCAAGATAACATAAAAGATAGGGTCATAAAACATAGGATTGTTTCGGGTAGAGAAACGTCGACTAACCAAAGTAAATCGAGCTCCTTTTCGAGTTAAGATAACGTGCTTTAGCTTACTTAGACAAATACGTTCATTGATGTTAGGCCTACGATATTTGTCCTTTCGGGCACTACACATCCTTAATCGGTCGGGAAATTCGAAACTTTGGCGAGACTGAAAATCAGAGAGTGGGAATAGTTATCAAGATGCGAGTTTCACCTCTAACTTGGTAACATCGTACCCTAATAGTGTCGGTACTTATCAAAAAATAAGACCTACTAGATTATAAATTGGAAATTTCCCTTCAAGGTTTGGATGTCACTCCTGACTTGAGGGTAAATCTCGTGCAAAAAATACTAACACTGCTAAGCGAAAGTCGTCATCATAGGTGGGAATCACCCCTGTTTTGATTAGTCGTTTCGAGAGTGTCTTCGAAGCATCCAAGCGTGTATTGTGTTAGCCTTAGGAAAGGCATGTAAGTTTAACAGGAAAATGTTGCAAGGAAGCATGTACGGTAGAATGCATAAGTTTTAAACAACAGATAAAAGTTAAAGTTCCTAGAACTATAGACTAGGGCAAAGCATTTCTACTTTTCCTAATTCCCTATAGTTATGGCTCTGATACCAATCTGTCACACCCCAACTGATGGAGGAAACATCGGGGCACGGCACTAAGCATTCAGATTACTCAAGAGATTCCACAACACTATTTGTTTCGATATAGATTAATCAAAATTTCATAAATAAGTCTAAATCGTCAAACACATTCCACGACCAACATATTGTATCAACAAAACATTCAAATATTGTTCCAAAATTGTCTAATTATTTGATATGAGTTTCTAAGCATCATCCTAGCTTGTTTTCTTGATTCCCAGCTACTATCAACCTGCAACATGTGTTAAAATACAATCAACAATAATGTTGGCGAGCATACAAGTTTAAATACATAGCATAATAGTTTAAAAACTCATATCCAACACGAAAACATATAATAAGTTTCACCATGCTAGTTAACGCAGTCAAAGTGATAGCCCAAGTTTCCAACGCGTTAAATGCCTTTCCCAAAGAATAACGGGAGGTTATATGTCTCCTCCTAACAATACCCTAAAGACTAACGGGGAGGTGCGTTACCCCTATAGTGCTATCATTGTTAAGGCGGAACTACACATAGGGACTAAACGTTCACATAGCATAAAAGTCTCAAGTATCACAAGTTTCATGTTTCATGTTTAAATGGATAGAGTATGTTTCCAAATAAGTTTCAAGTTTCAAGTGACTTGATATAGAATACATGTTGCATCCCAAAAGTGTTTAAAACAAAAAGGGATCGAGTATACTCACTGTGGGTGCTTAAAACTAAACACTGCTAAGTTAGATCGAAGGGAGCGCTGGATCAGCATGCGTGCGGGGAACAGAGCATAAGTCCTCTAAGAGCTGACTCGGTTGGGAACAGAGTGTCGAATGATGTGAAAATCGAGTAAAAGTATCTGACAGACTACCTGGCGGATGGTCATCCAGACGGGTGACCATTCGAACAGATGGGCTCCATCCGATCGGATGGTCATCCGGATGGATGACCATTTGAACGGATGGCCATTCGAACAATGGGTGTTTGTGAACTTATAAAGTTTTCAAAGTTTTGATCATAGTGTCCTGTAAAACAAACAACAAGTGTCATCATAATCAGATCATCTGGACGAATGGTCATCCGATCGGATGGCCATTCGGACAGACGATCGGTGAGTGAAGATTCGTGAAATTTTCTAAGTTTCGAGTTATGGTGACGACGTGTCAAACAACGGAAACATACCAAAACCCAGCTCGTTCGATCGGATGGGCATCACCCCTTTTCGAACCGATGAACTGTTTCTGATGAAGCTTCATGTTTGGACCGTCAATTGGCCGGTTTTTCGATGGAATTCAGTCTTCAAGCCGGCTTTCGACTAAGGAACGATTCGGATGCCTGTTTGAGTCTGATTTCACCCATGTTTTGTATAAAGTTTGTAGAGAAGTTCGAAAACTATTTGTAAAACATGTTGTTCGTTAGATCTGAGCCGGAAACATGTGAAATCCTGTCAGATCTGGTGTAAAAAGTGTGAGATTCCTTAGATTATGTGTAAAAGCTATGAAAATCCTTTAGATCTGGGGTCGATCTTGATTAAATGATGCTCCACCACAGGTTGTACAAACATCTGAGTGGAATCCACCTCCAAGAGACCCAAATCAGTTGGTTTTCGTGAATAAGTTGAAGTGTTCGTGTGATTTCAATGAAGAATATGGTGTAGAAGTGATAAATGATGAAAGTTGTATAAGAATCAAGGAAGAATACTTACGAGTTTGCCTTGAATCTTGATTAAAGTTTCTGAGAGTGCGTGTGGTCGAATGACAGAGAGTAAAGGTGAGAATGAAGGGTCAAGGGGTGTATTTATAGGTGAGGTTGACAGCTAAGTCGGTGTAGAGTGCAATGGATCGGATGGCTCTCCGGTCGAATGGCCATCGATCGGATGGTCATCCGAGTGGATGGTCATCCGATCAGATGTCCATTCAGACAGCCAATTCCCGTTTGATAGTCTTCCGACTTTGGTTCGTTTTGCGAGCTAGATTTAAACGTTGCGTTGCATATTATTGTGAGTAACCATTACATGGCATTATTGTATAGTTAACACAAAAGTTTCCGTGTTTCAAGTCTGCGTTTAAGCTAATTAGTAATTATCAAGTTTCTCATTCAATAACTATCAAGTTCCTCGTTCAATAAGTATCAAAGTTTCTCGTTCAATCAATTTCAAGACTCAAGTGTCAAGAATCATAACATAGAATCAAGAATCATATTAAAGAGTCAAGAATCACATCATTCATATGTATATAAATATCACACGAGTCGAGCATCACAAGAGTCAAGATTCTGTTTAGTCATATCGTTCACACATGTAATAAGCATCAAGAATCATCTCATAGAGTAAAAGTTTCACATAGTTTAATACTGTTAAGATCAAATAGTTTCATTAAACACCACGAGGTAGGAAGTATGACGAGACTTGCCAAAATATATAAGTTTCGAAACGCAGGGCCTTACAACAACCCCCCTAGATGCAAAGAAATCAACAATGTCAGGCATCAATTTAACCAATCTAACAGTTCTATCATATCATTAATCTTCAAATAGCTATTACCCATTCATTTAGTCTACAGTGATTATCATACATTCATCAATCATGAAACAAAAACACAAATTGTTTGGATGTCTAAATTTTTGCATTTGGAATCAAAGAACAAGATTTACAACATAACGCATGAACACTTACCTCAGATTGATATAGAAATTGTTCTAGGAGGATTGGAGAGATCAAGATTGATGATTAAAGGTGGTGTTGCAAAGCCTAAAATGATTAGAGGTTTCTACTGCCGTGAGATTGAGATTATGGGGAGTTTAGGGTTAGGAGTAGTTTATTAAGGTTTAATAATTTCTCTAATCACCCCCTAACTATGCAAGTTTCATAAAAGAAGCACATGGTAACATACAATTTACAGTAAAGCACATAATTCATGTATTTGTCATGTAACACATAAGTTTCTTATAAACCATTCGTTTATAATTATTATTCGCGGTAGTCACCAATGTTCGAAAGTTATCATGTGTGTGTTCTGATAATCCCACGAATTACCAACGTAGACTCTTTTAACTAACCCAAGTTAAATGCAGTACTATGAATGTATGATTAAATTAACTGTGGTTAGGTAAAGGTAGTGAACTGAAGTTGCGGGTTATCACATAGGCTGTGGACCCGAAAAATATTTAGGACTAAGCATAAACTAGTGAGTTCATGAACATAACTAATTTATTCAAAACATATATTTATTGACTATAACATCAATCAGATATAATCATGGCAAACATATAAGAACAGAGTAAGCACAATATGTTCACATAACCAGGCTATGTATACAAACTCTACTGGTTAAATCATATATATACAATCAGCCCTCAATCATCCTATCAATCATTGCCACATATCACAGATGTTATACATAGTCGATTCCATAGTTATTACCAATCAGATAGAACATCACATCGGGTTTTAGAAACGGTTTAGAAGAACTCACCTTGCTAGCTTGTAGTTCTTGAGCCTTCAGATAATTAAGCTTCTTATAAGTCTATATTCCTGGTTCAAAGCCTTCTAATAACTAAGCATCTACGTTAACAGAGTAGAATACGCATAAGTGTAAAAATTGAATCAAACTTTAACGACAATTACGAAATCAAAACCTCAATGTAGATGACAAAGTATAGCCTTTTTCAGGCAGCAGTTAAACATCCATTGATTGGTTTCAGATCAATCGGACAGGATGTCGTTTAAGTGATCAGGGTTTAGTACACTTTCTACGAAGCAGAGTTTTGAGGGTTTAGAATTTTTGGGTATTAGGATAGTAAGTCGAGAGAGAGAGAAAGAAAATAAATGAACAAGTTGAATTGTCCAATTCTCGCTCAATTAATAGCTTCAATTCAATCCCGTCACGTCACACAACCACTCTTCCCCATCACCGTCATGTAGCGTGACGGGGTAGATTAGGGCATAGGTGGCATGAGTCACCACATAGGCCTGCCACGTGGCGGCACATGTCTTCTGTAATAGAGGCGTCGCGTCACGTGACCGTCTTTTGCCATTTTCGTCGCGTAGCATGACGAGACCAAAAACTAGGTTTTCTCGTTTTCGTGCTGGTTCTCGTTGTACGTGTTTGGGGTTTCGATTACAGGTTTATTCAGGACATTTGGATTTTATTGACCCGAAGACTCAGGATGTTACATTTGTACGTTCAATGAGTTAATTTGGGATCCCGGTTCATGAACAAACGTTTACTAGCGTGATGGTTTGTTGATTCAATGTGTAAAGTTTCAGTTTTATTCAAAGGTTAGTTTCTTGAGAAAACACCCTATGGTTTTTAATAGTTATAACTAATTGCAATTGGATCACTGGACAAGTTTTTCAGTTTCTTGTTTGTACACACTTCCGCTTTGTAATTGATATGAGATATGAATTAAGAATAAATAAAATAAGATTTTATACAAAATTAAAATTGTACACCGACGATTCCTAACAGTATGCTCATATAAAGTTTGTTTTGATGAAATGTTTTGTCATATGGGTTTTAAAAGTTAACACACCAGGTAAAAGTTGTAGGTTGTCTGGTAGCTCCCTTGGATGATGGTGGCACGAATGAGCACACTACCCTACGAGAGAGACTGACTTCCCGAATTTTTGTTTTGTTTTTATATTTAGACCTATATTCTTATGTCTTGTATTCAATATTGGATGTTATGTTTGAAATGTTTTCGTTCCGAATTTTTGAAAATTTTTGGTTTAAAAACTATGTTGCAATGTGTAATCCAACGTAAAAAAAACCTCGAAGTTTGGGGCATTATCCATTTAGTGCTTTAGGAGCACATTTTATTATTTTAAGGAGGCATATGAATCGCTCGTAGGTTATTATTTTATCTTCAATATTTGACAATGTGACTTAATTCAGCTTTGTTTTATATTTTATTGTAGCCATGTTTCAACTCAGTTTATAACGTTTCCGTGTTATTATCCGTTTGATAGGCAATTGCTCAAATATGCTTCTTTTTTCTTTGTGCACATCCTATAGCCGAGCCCTAGACAAGTTCGTCATAAGAGATACACTAAAAACGAGTCCAAGATGAGTTGGTTGATATAACTTATTTTTGAATATTGTTACTTTGTAAAATTCATGTTTATGAATTTCCTAGATCCATGTTGTGTTTTAATTTATCTAGGAGATATAAATAAAATTATACTATATTATTAATTTAGAGTAAATTACAAGTTTTGTCCTTTATGTTTGTGTCAAATTGCAGGCTGTGTCCTTTGCCTTTAAATTTGACGAGTTTTGTCCTTAATATTTCAAAATCTTGCACGTTATGTCCTTTAGCCCTAACTAAGTCAGATTTTTTTGTTAATTATGGTCATGTGCCTTGCACATGAGGGTACTATTGTCATTTTATCTTTTTAGATCAAAGGACTAAATGTGCAAAAAGATTAAAGAATAAGATACAAATAAAAAAGGGAAAATTACCAAAATGTTGGTTGACCAAGTGTGTTTTCAAATTTGTCACCCTCCTACGTCCTTGGAAGGACTACTCAGCCTCGGAAGCGTCCGTATGTTTTGTTGAAGCGTCCATGTCCTAGAAGCTGACACGTGGCATTTTGCATGTGGGCCCAGACGCATCCCAATGCGTCTTTTTCTCTCTCCTCTCTCTCTTCTCTTTCTCTCTCCTCTCTCCCTCTTCTTTTGGTCGACGCATCTCTCTCTCTTCTCTTTCTCTCTCCTCTCTCCTCTCTCTCTTCTCTTTCTCTTTCTCTTTCTCTCTCTTCTCTCCTCTCTCCTCTCTCCCAATGCACTTTTCGTCATTGAACTTCCTTGAACTCCATTTGGGCATGAACCAAGAATCAGCAGCAGTAGCATGACAACAAAAATGAGAGAAAGTGTGTTGGATTTAGTGCTCATGATTGAAGATATTGATGTGTATAACAAGATGTATATGAAGGTTTATATATATGTGTGTATATGTAAAGTGTGTTGTTGTGGATGGGATCTTTGACTGTGTTGATCTTCAACACTGTTGTTACCATCTTCTCCATTTTAATTAGAAGAGAACGAGAAAAGAGAGAGAGAGAGGGGAGAGAGAGAGTAGAGAGAAAGAAAGAGAGGAGAGAGAAAAGGACGCATTAGAAACTTGCCCGACGCATCCCGTGTTTGAAAGAAGCATCCCGTGTTTGAAGGACACATCCCGTGCTTGAAGGACGCATCCCGAAATGGTCCTTTCAAGGACGCATAAACATCTCGGACACGTGTCAGCTTCTAGGACATGGACGCTTCAACAAAACATAGGGACGCTTCCGAGGCTGAGTAGTCCTTCCAAGAACGCAAGAAGATGACAAATTTGAAAACACTCTTGGTCAACCAACATTTTGGTAATTTTCCCAATAAAAAACCTAATTAAAAAAATTCTCTCTCTATATTACAGGCCTCTCCTCTCTCTCTCTCTCTCTCTCTCTCTCTCTCTCCCTAAAAACCCTGCAACAACCAAATTCATCTTTAAAACTCCATTGTCGACTTTGGAATTGGGTTCGATCCAGATGGTTCACTGAACCACCAAACTCGACCGGTTGAATTTATCATTTCTCAAATAGAAACGGGTCGGAAGACTCTGGTTCCGCAGAAACACGTTGTTATGGTCACAATCAATCCCAAATTCTTAGCCTATAAGATATTGATATTCAAGACTTTGGGGGTCAACATCGCCACCATAATCTTCCACATGTTTTCTATAATTGTAATTAAATGTCATTTATTAATCACACCCACTCATCAAAACCTATTTTCATCTTCAAAACCACTCTTTTCGCTGGATTCATCGTTGATTCGGGTAAGCCATGCTGCAATTCAAAGACCCTTTAAAGTTTAGAACCAAAAAGGTAACATTTTTACTCATAAATCACTTTGATTATAGGTTCTTGATTCGAAATTAGGGTTATACTATATGTGGGTGATTAGGTTTAATGTGTAAATAGTTTATTAAGGTGATGGGTTATATCTGATCATACAATAATGTCGAAAATTGTGTTTGATTATGTCTTTTTAGCCATAAATATACTTTTCTGCAAATATGTTATTTAAATATGAATTAGGTTGTTCCAAGGTTTTTAGAGAGAGAGATTGGGGAGAGGCGTGTGATACAGAGAGAGAACTTTTTTAATTAGGTTTTTTTATTTATATCTTATTCTTTAATCTTTCTACACATTTAGTGATGACGGGGGTAGCCCAAGACAAAAGATAAACGATTTAAATACGTAAATGCCCATAAGGCAAAATGGTTCAGGGGTTAAAAACCTGGGAAATCGAGATAAAGTAACACGGAACAGTAAGTAGTCATGTCTCTTGATTACTTCACCAACTCGCCAGCCGCAAAAGCAATGCAGGTCCACATAACACACTCTATTATCCAGGGCTCAAAAGGCTTCAACCCCCGAAAGGGTAAGCCCCTCACTGTAAGCATGGTCACTAGTCAAATGCATTCCTCTTTGGGAGATGTCTTCTCCTATATATTAGACACTTCATTTACTAAGCAGGACATTCCTGGCAAGCCCTGATTCCTGAAATCTCTGGTCATTCACTCCGAGTACTTGCTTCATGCGAGTTACTCTCTTTCACATCCAACACACACATTCTGTTTGCTCCTTCATCCGAATCTGAACACACCTCAGAGGAGGATCTTTAGTAAACAATAAAAATAAACTAGTGAACCTCCTTCCACGTCTTGCAAACATGGGGGGACCCCATGACCTGTGTTAGGCAAAGCTGAACCCCTCAACCCTTTTGCCTAACCAGCCCAGCTACTATCCTTGGTCTATTATTTGTTGCATCAACAAGCTGGCGCCCACCGTGGGGCTACGCCGCTATTTCTCCTAAAAAAGACCTAGTAGTGTAGCTCTTTTCTCTTGAAATTACCATGTCAGAAAGTGGATCCCCGGGAGAAGTAAATCAGGTTCCAAACACCTCTACCCCGGGTACTAGCCAAACTCATGTGGCTATACCAACTTCTTTCTCAACTCCAGGGAGCACTCCCGAGTTTCTCACTTTCAACACTCCAACTCCGTCCAGATCCGGAGTCCCTTCCCCAAATGTCGGTGTCTCTAACGCCCCAACACGTGTTGAACTTACCCCTAAAGGGATTGCCAACAACTTCCTTGAGTTGAGGTCTCTCCTCAACCAATATGTGAGTAGGGAAAGGGACAAGGGAGTGAGGATTCGTTTAGACTATGATGAACCAGAACCAACGTTATCTCCCGGACCTCCCGTCCCTCCTTTTGCATCTAGGGATGAGGTTGGTCCCAGTAATCCTCCAAACCCTAATCCATATCTGTCCAGAAGGCCGAATCCCACAGCATATCCTCTCTTCTCTTCTCAACCAGTTATAAGTGGTGCTCCTCTGGGGCATGAGCTGACCTTAGACCAGCTCCTACAATCCCCAGTAACGAGCCTTCCAGCTTCTACAACAACTACATGGGAACAAGCTCTGTCCGTGCTCCCTTTGGCACGTAGTGCTGTTATGAGCACCCCCCCTTGGGAGTCAGTTGCCCAGTTGCACCCGGAAGCCTTCAAGGCTTCAACCCTATGCCTCAGATGATGGCCCAGATGATGGCCAACTTCCCGTGGCAACACTTTATTAACCAAGTGCTGGCCACTCAGGGAAACAGCAGCAATGGCAACAACCCAAGTACAAGGACTGAAGAAGATTTGGCCAAACCCTACAAGCCGAGTAACCTTTCATGCTTTTCCCAGCAAATAGCAGATTATGATTTTCAAACAAAGATCAAGATGCCTCCTCACATCAAAACGTATGATGGGACTGAAGATCCTGAGGACCATCTTCAGATCTTTACTGGTGCAGCAAGGATAGAGAAATGGTCAAACGCTGAATGTTGTCTAATGTTCATGCAAACCCTTGTCGGATCAGCCAGGATCTGGTTCAACGATTTACCTGCTTGAAGCATTCGAAGCTTCGACGACCTCAGCAAGGGTTTTCTGGCCAATTTCTCCCAACAAAGGCGATATGTCAAAGACGCAACAGTGATCTTTCAGATAAAACAAAGAGACGATGAAAGTCTTCGAGAGTTTATCGAACGATACAAGAAGGAAGGTCTAACATATGTGGGGGCAGACGAAAAAATGAGGGTGGCTGGTTTTATGAATGCTATCACCTCAAAATATCTCACAAGAGATTTCAACAAATCCCTGCCCAAGACCTTGGAAGAAGCTCTCGAAAGAGCTGAAGCCCATATCCGGGGAGACGAGGCAGTAGATATTAAAGAGCAAAGGAAAAGAGGATCCAGTTGGCAAAGTAACAGCCCAGCCAGAAAAAGGGGAAACTTTAACTCCTATGATAGACGCCAAAAGGGTTCAGACCATCGAAGGCTTGAAGGACGGAACCCTTCCACCAGGGAAAAAGGCATAAGTTTCACACCCCTCACAAAGACTCCTCAAGAAATCCTTGCAACGGAAGAAGTCAAGCAGAACTTTCGGCCTCCTAGGCCTCTGCCCAAAAGCAGAAAGAATGAAAACTCCACACAATATTGTGAATTTCATGAAGAAAAGGGACACCATACCAATGATTGCTTCCAACTTAAGAAAAGGATCGAAGAAGCCGTTAAGTCTGGGGAACTTGCTCACTTGGTTAAAGGATTAAGGGACAAAATGGCTGAAGGAAAAGGCAAGGAAGTTAATATGGTAGGTTTCGATGGAAGGGTTCCGTACAAAAGGCAGCGGTTGGAAGCTTGGGAGCTTCAGTGTGTTTGTTTCCCCCCAACTGAGAAAGACCCTCTTTCAAACCCTCTTGTGGTTGAGGCTACTGTGGAAATGTTGCAAACAAGTAGAGCATACATAGACACCGATGCTGCCACCGAAATCATGTTTGAGAAGTTCTTCAACTGTTTAAGCAATGAAGAACGTTCAAAGCTCCAACTCTCCGGAACCTCCATAAAGGGTATAGCCGACATACCCCTCAAGCCTTTAGGGCAGCTAACACTCGACGTTCATTTCAGTGAAGGTCAGAAGGAGAGAGTCCAGCCACTCACCTTTGTGGTTATCAATATTCCCTCAAACTATGACGTGATCATCGGGAGGCCGGGACAGTGTGCATTTTACATAGCCATGTCCATTGGCCATGGCACTGTCAAGTTTCCCACCGAAAGGGGAATAGCAACCCTTCAACCTTCCCAGGAAGCCTACATGGTTGAGGGTGAAAGCTCCAAAAATGAAGAAGACAGGCAAAGGCCAATTGTAAATCCCAAGTACCCCGAGCAGAAGATAAGGGTCAATCCTAGCCTTTCACAAGAAACCCTGTCGTACCTTAAAAAGCTGTTGGAACATTATAGTGATGTCTTCGCTTGGTGCCCGGAAGATATGACAGGCGTCCTTCGAAGCATTGCTGAGCACGAGTTGAGAATACCATCTCATGTCAAGCCCGTGGTCCAAAATAAACGAAGTCTGGCACCCGAAAGAAGCTTGGCCGCATGCCAGGAAGTTGAAAAGCTTGTGTCATCCGGCATTCTCCGCAAAGTCAAATACCAATCTTGGGTTGCAAACCCAGTGATGGTCCGAAAGCCAGACAATTCGTGGAGAATGTGCATAGACTTCAAGGACCTTAACAAGGCTTGTCCCAAAGACTGCTACCCGTTACCTGAAATTGATCTCAAAGTGGACTCCCTCATCGGTTACCCGTTCAAATGCTTTCTTGATGCATACAAAGGTTACCATCAAATCCTCATGAAGGAAGAGGATGAGGAAAAGACAGCCTTTCACATGGACAAAGGGATCTTTTGTTATTAAAAGATGCCTTTTGGCCTAAAAAACGCTGAAGCAACCTACCAACGACTAGTTGACAAGGCCTTTTCAAGTCAAATCGGTAGAAACATGGAGGCATATGTTGACGACCTGGTGATTAAAAGCAAGGCGGAATATCAAATGCTTGATGACATCCAAGAAACCTTCAAGAACCTAAGGAAGGTGAATATGAAGCTCAACCCCGAAAAGTGTTCCTTTGGGTTTGAGGAAGGTAAATTCCTTGGCCATATTGTGGGGAAACAAAGCATTAAAGCCAATCCAAACAAGGTGAAAGCTGTTCTGGAAACCAAACCACCAAGAAGGAAAGAGGTTGAGAGCTTAAACGGGAAGCTTGCAGCCTTGAAGCGTTTTACCTCCAAGTTGGCTGAAAGATCTCTGCCCTTCTACAAAACGCTCAAGAACTGCTCTGATAAGAAGGACTTCAAATGGACTGAGGAGGCTGAAGAAGCCTTCAACCAGATGAAACAACATCTTGCTTCCTTACCTAACATTGCAGCTCCAGAAACGGGGGAGTTAATCTCGGTGTACCTTTCAGTCGCCGAGGAGGCCATAAGCGCGGTCCTCACCATTAAGCGAGAAAAAGCACAGGTACCCGTTTATTTCTTCAGTAAAACTCTAAAATTGGCTGAAACCAAATATCCTCCTCTTGAAAAACTTGCCCTAGCCCTAGTTCAAACAGCTAGAAGGCTTCGAAGGTATTTTCAAGCACACCCTATACAAGTGGTCACTGACCAGCCTATTAAGAGCGTGCTTGAAAAACCAGAAAACTCGGGATGATTAGCCAAATGGGCAGTGGAACTAGGTGAGCATAACTTCACCTACGTCCCAAGAAAAGCTATTAAAGCCCAAGTTTTGGATGATTTCATTGTAGAAGTCCCAGAGCAAACAGTCACTGAAGTGAACACCGCCACCACTGAACCTTCAGACCTCGAAGCCTGAAAGCTTTTCACCGATGGGGCTTCAAGCGTTGAAGGGTCAGGGGCTGGGCTCATTTTGATCAACCAGAAGGGTTGGAATTCACGTACGCTCTCCGTTTTGATTTTCAGACCACCAACAACGAGGCTGAATACGAGGCACTGATCACCGGCCTAAGATTGGCTAAAGAAATGAAGGTCCAAAAGCTTGAAGTGTTCACAGATTCATTGTTGGTCTCGAGCCAAGTGAACGATAGCTACGTTGCAAAGGAGCCCAACATGAAAATATACAAAGAAAAATCCAAGGAACTGATGAATACCTTTCAAACATGCAACATCAAACAAATTCCCAGATCTCAAAACAAAAAAGCAGATGCTTTGAGTAAGCTGGCATCTCTCACTTTTGCCCACCTTACCAAGAAGGTGTTGGTAGAAGTGTTAAAGGCTCCATCAATCGATGAATTGGAAGTTCAAGACGTAATCACTGAGGAAGATCCAAATTGGATGACTCCAATCAAGAAATTCCTTAAAAATGGTGAATTGCCAAGTGATCAAATAGAAGTTGAAAAGGTTAAGATCAAAGCAAGGCAATATGTGCTACCTGATGAAACCCTTTACAAAAAGGGTTATCTTGCTCCCTTGCTAAGATGTGTGGGTCCCGAGCAGAGTCAGTATTTGATCAAAGAAATTCACGAAGGTATATGCGGAGCTCATTTTGGAGCTAGGTCGGTGGTTGCAAAACTTATTAACCTTGGGTATTTTTGGCCCTCAATGCACCGGGATACCGCTAAGCAATTAAGGAAATATGATGCCTGCCAAATTCATGCACCAATCCCAAAAAGTCCCAAGCATGATCTGGTCCCAATAACCTCAGCATGGCCATTCTATAAATGGGGAATGGACATCGTCGGTCCGTTTCCCCCAAAAAAAAGCCATGAAAGACTTTCAACCATTCAAACACAAGTTAAAACAAGTCCTACTGACTTGCAAGTTTGGATATTGTTCAAACGACCATACAGGCCTAAAAGCACAACCACATAACAAGAAGCTTAGGGGTTCCTGTAAAACCTAATATTGTTTGAAGTTAACATTACAAACCACAAATTGTTTTAAAGTGCTAAGAAAGCTACGAATATCATGCATCAACAGAAGGCTTAGAAGCCCCAGAACTGTTACCTTTAGCCTTCTTAGTCCTCTTAACCTTCTTAGCCTTTAGACCCTTATCACCAACAGCTGAACCCTTCAAGCTGGCATCCTTAGGAGCATCAAGTTCTCCAGGAAAGGTATCTTCGCTATCTCCTGAGTAGGAACGTTTCCTCGAAAGAGAACTAAGCACTTCAACACATACCTTCTCATTCAGACCAACCGGCTTCAGTTCCTGCAAGACGGAAAGAGGCTTACCATAACAAGAAGCAACCTGGCTCACATATGGGTACGTTAACCTCTCCATTTGCTCAACGGAACTCTTGAAGATATCGGAAGCCTCGGGACGGTACAAGGGAGATTTTTCTAAAGGATGGCCAGACTCGTGAAGCTTATAACCCGCAATATGTGACAACCCTCACAATTACAGGTATCCGTACAATTAATTAATCTTAATTATGTGCTTAATGACTGTGCTTGATTACAACTGACAGTTTAAACTGCTTTATGATTTTTGTATCAAACATACATATGCATCATGTTTCATACAGTCACTCCTTTTATTACACACAAACTTTAGTGACACACTTGATGCGCAAAGCACAGTTAGCACACTGAACGGATAATTCAAAAACATGCTGTCAATGCCAACACATAGACAGACAATGTTATTGAGGCCAGTATGAGCCAGGGACAAGTACTACACTAGTATGGAGTGTAGGGAAGTGAGGACCATAAAACTGCGTCACTAGGTGATAGTTATAGTGCCGGGAAGTGCCTAAAACACACTTAAATTGCTGAATTCTGCATTTATTAATAAAATTCAGCACTGTAACATACTAGTAAAGTGCAAAAATATGGCAGAATGGTCCTGTATGCTTTCCTAAGTGCCGGGAATAAATTGTGTTACAAAAATATATATAAAAGACACTTTACGGTACAATTAAACACTTTAACGAAACGGTATCCAACCGAACAACCGGACATTACCCGGAACACTAAATTTTTGTCAAATGCATTGTTTTATTATTTATTGGCTTGTCATGATCCCCGAACACCCTAACACACACTAAAAATCAAATAGCTAACATATATAAACATATTACTTGAAATCTAACTAACCTTTGCAATTTAGTTACAAAAATTTACAACCAACCCCCCCCCCCTAACCGAATTCGGTCACAAGGACCATCCCCACCATGCCTCAATCTTTTGCAAGATTATATCCCATTATTTTATTAAATTAGTTACTTGTGAAGGTTACCAAAATATTAGAACAATCCTTTATAAGCATGGCACCAAAGATCACTACCATACTTCTCATTATCACACCTACACCTCCACTCCCCACTCCCCACTCCCTCTTCTCGGCTCACTTGTACTGCCCCCATCACCACCACAAGTCCAACATCTTCATCCATTTTTCAAGTTCCATTCAAGCTTATAAGGTGATTCAAGGAAGTTGCAACTTGTGGAGCTTCAAAAGGACTTTGTTCTTGCTTTTTCATCATCATTTCTCATCATCTTCTTCACTAGATTCTACCCTAGCCATTGTGCTAGTAGTAAGTTCTTGTCAAACCCTTGTTCATCTTGTTTTTATGGCTAAAAATTGTAGTATGATGCTTATGTTTAAAACACTAAAGAACAAGAACACTAAAAGGATTAAACAAGAAACTTGAACATAAAAGTTTACATAGAGATGAAATGTTGTTGTTATGATATTGTTATGAATATGTTGTTAATTGTATGATGATTCTTGGTTGTGTGATGTTAATCACCATATGAGTCTTGTTAAATAATATTTAGAAATATGATTTAACAAGATTAGAAAGTGGTTATGTGTTACATAAATAACCACCTTCTAGTTTAATCATGAACTTGAATAAAAATAATTTTTCTTGAAATATTAGTACACAAAATAACTTGATGATCATGTGGATCTAAGTTTTACAAGAGGTTTTCTAAATAAACCAAGTTCAAGAACCGATTTCAAAAGGATTATGACTTTTACATACTCTTACATATTTTTGTAAATAAAATAAGTGTAAAAAGCTTTTATTTACAAGAAGAGTTCAAGAGTTTTATTTTTGTAAAAATTGTTTACGAGTTATAAACACTAAACTTTTGTAAGAGAGTGGTTTTTAAAGAAATAACTACACTTCAGAAGGTAACTAAGTCCACTAAAAGCTTCACTAAGTTACTACGCGTTTTCAGAAAGTATCAAGTTCATGAATAGTGTGTAACACATATAGTTTTTACTCTCGGTAATGTAAAGTTGTTTAAAAGATAATTGTTGATGATTGTTGATTGAATTTGAAAAGAAATTGATATGCTTATTAGCATTGTCACCTCCGTTTTTAGGGGAAACTCTGGCGAAATTTTCTAAAAATCCCAAGACTTAGAAAATTATTTTCTAACAAGTGTTTGCAAATATGTTTTAAACATTGTCTTTCAAAGTAAACTTCGCCATGAGTATTGTTACAAAACTTCAAAGTGTCGGAGGTGGGTTTTCGAAAATAAAAGCGGATGAATATATATTTCATACTAAAACGCTTGTGTGATTATTTGTTCATTTGGGAACTAGTTATATTATTTAGGAAAAAATAATGTAACTTAGCAAAATACCATCACATTTATAAATCCGAAAAATACGTTTACGAATATATTTTGGGGTAAACATTATTTGGATACAAAGAATGAAAATATATTATTTTTGGGAAAAATATATATTTTGGGACATATTATTTTTGATAAATAAATTATCATGTATTTTCTAGATTGGGACTTAAAAATATATAATGTCAATACTTTAAATCACAAAATACATGTATACATACCCCCATCCTTGGGAAGAAATACACACATAAGATACTTGAGAAGTATGAATACGAAATAGTTGCCTAACTATTATTTCAAGACCTAAAAATACAATGTAAGTTAAAATAATTATAATTTTAACAATAAGTTATAACTTGGAATAATATCCAAGTAACGTAACTCAAACCGTAACTACAAAGGCAAGGCAAGGCACGACCCGATCGTCTAATAGACATTAGTACGTTGTAGGTCGTCGGGTAGCTGATCAAGTTTGAGTGGACGTTACGATACAGGAGACGCAGTACTGTGAGTTCATGTCCCCCTTTTCTTTTTAACTGTTTTCGGTTTTTACAACTTCGGGGGTGAAATACATGTTACAATTATGACGGACATTTTTATACATGGTATGGTTAGCTTAAGGAGGGTATACTACTTAGATCATGTGAGTGACGGGCGCGACACTTAAAGCCATTAATCCTCGTAGTAGGACCGAGGGACATGAGTGATAGATCTATTTGGGTGTAGCGAGCCCACACCCATGAGGCCGGGCCGGCCCATAGTGGTGACTGTGTCTTACAGCCGGAAGCCCGGTGCAACTCCGCTAGGTTTGAGTTTTCCTGTATTCACTTCACACATGCCAGTGGCTTTGCAACCTATTGGTGATCTCTTTTTCCTTATTGCTACATACCAGGGACTTTCATACATACACCGTTTACAAAAGTTTATACAAACTCACATACACATGAACTCGCTCAACTTTTGTTGATTTTTCAACTACATGTATTTCAGGGAATTGATCGGATCTGGCGGGTGATGCACGTTAAGCTGCGTATTAAATAAAAGATGTCATCTAGGGGTGTAGGGTTTGGGAGGTGTAACCCTTGCCTGGACGGGTCACATGTCTCCAAACCTCGTTTTATTTAAGGTCTTTTGTTGAGTCCATTGTGAACTCATTTTTAAGCAAGTCATGGTTGTAACTTAATTTGGGTAGTTGTTTCAAGACAATTATGTTATGGCATTTTCTAAACTATATTAATGGATGAACATCTTGTGTTTTTGTCATATAGCATTGTTATGATTGTTGCTATGGTATTAAGAAGTCACACCAAATAAACCCACGCTTCCGCAAAAGCCAGGGTGTGACAGCTTGGTATCAGAGCCACGATCATAGCGAACTAGGATTCATTCTCGAGTCTAGACTATGATCACTAGGGCTCTCACGAAAATGTTTTCAAACATTTTTACATTGCATACACTAAAAGTCCAGATCCGGGGCACAAACATTTTACAAACAAAAGGCACGCATATTATATTTCAGTCTTAGAGACTGAGGGAGTTCAGCCCTAGAGGCTGGGGAGGTTCAGTCATAGAGACTGAGGGGTTCAATCTTAGAGATTGGGGAGAATTTAGTTTTAGAGACTAGGAGGTTTGGTCTTAGAGACCAGGTAGTTGGTCTTAGAGACCAGGGGATTAGTCTTAGAGACTGGGAAGGTTGGTCTTAGAGACCAGGGAATATAGTCTATGGAAGACTAGGATGATTACTTGCTTGCATTATTGTGATTTATATGCTTACTTGACTATTATTGATGTATGTGCACACATTGTGGTTGTGTTATTACAGACGCTGTGTCTTCGTCGAGTGGAGTTTCTGACCCAGTGGCTGTAGATTTTGATGACCCGATGCACACCGATCCAGAGGTTTATACGTCCGATACTACGAGCACTGATGAGGACGCGTTCCAGCCTTTTGCTATACCAGACTTTGGGGATGACGTACCTCACGCTGATGGCATTCCAGATGGGGATCTCCCTCTTGCTGAGATCCCTGCTCCTATTCCACTTGCTGCATTTCCCGTCGAGGATTTACCACTAGATGTTATGTCAGATGATGACATCGATCTTTTCGAGGGTCCCCCTGAGGACGACCATGAGGGTGGGGCCCCGATTGCTGATGATGTCGCCATTCCTTTGGTTGAGGCTCCGGTTGTGGATGCTGTTGTTTTACCGCCTGTTGAGGCTCCCGCTGAGGAGATTTTAGCTGATCACTCTGGTGCTGATTCTTTTGAGTCAGTATCCTCTTCCACTTTGCACGCCGTCGGATTGCGTCGATATCCTACTGACTCCGACTCCGATACAGCTATGTCAGCTGTACCTGGTTCACCCCACGAGTTTGAGTTTGATCCTGTGTTCGAGGACGAGTTTGATCCAGTTTTTCCTCCTGATTTTGATCCCGATCACGAGATCGAGTTTATTCCTGATAATCAGCCCTTGGAGGCACCCGTGGTTCCTATCGATCATCTTCTTGATGTACCTGCCGACTTTGATATGGCTTTTGTCGACCATAAGCCAGTCATGGCACCTGAGCCTGTTATTGCTCCTGACCCTGTACTTATGCACGACCCTGTTCTTATGGATGCACCAGCCAATGCACCACCTATTGTTGATATTCCCATTATCGCACCACCAGTGGTGGGTGTTCCTGTTACTGATGCACCTTTGCCTGATCCTGTGCCGGCATTTGTTGACTGCGCACCTTTTGCCACTCACATCGATCCTCGTTATGCTGACACCCGTAATGGGTGGATCGAGGATGATGATGACTACCCTCCGTTTGTGCTACCAGTCACTCCTCCTGTGGCACCTGTTTCCGCACCTGTTGATGTTCCATTGTTCCACCCACACACATCTGATACCCATCGCACCGACCTTCCTATCACGTTCCTCCAGGACATTCCTCCACCTCGACCTGGGGAGGGTTCGTCGAGACAGCCTTTTGGCCATGTACCTTTTATGACAGGGGATGGCCAGTTTATGCCGCAGATTCCTCATCCTGCTTTTGTTCCACCCATGTCGTCAGCTATACCAGTCATGTCTCAGTTTCCTCACACTACACCATCTTTTGTACCTTCGGGCGAGCCGTTTCTGTGGTCTTCGCCCAATGTTATGCCGTTATCAGACCCTTATCACCCTTTCCATGTCGGATATTCCACGGAGGATATACTCATCTCCCTACAGTTGCAGCAGGAGGCACTGAGCCGGAGAGTTCTTGAGTTGGAGAGGATTCCACGCCCTCCCCCGTGCCATTGTCAGTCTCCTTTTGCTACACCACCGGCCCCTCTTCCACTACCTCCTGATGCTGATGTTCGTTTCCTTACACTAGAGCAGCAGATTGCCTATCTGCTGCGAGTTGTCCACGCACTGGAGGAGGATTGGGTGCTTATGCGCCGTTTGCTTTTCTCTTTTTCTCCACCTCCTCCTCCGCCATCAGCGTAGCTATATTTTTGGTTTGGTGCAGGTAGATCGTTTTGGTGAGAAAGTCGTAATTGAGCCAACAGATGAAGACTTTTGGAAGACCACGTTTTTGTATATGATTTGTGTAGACTGACTTGTATTTTGGGGTGATGTAACCCTATGATCTTATTTTAATGTATGATGTACTGTGAAACATGTAAAACAATATTGTGGTCATGATTAATGAAAGCTCAATGGCAACGTTCTCACTACATGCATTGTTGAATTAATTGTTTTATATTATAACATGGGATGTTATGTGTTATGAGATTGATGGATGCTATTACGTACGCATATTACTTACTTACCATACTATGACCTGACCGATACGATCTTCTTTTAGAAGATGCCTCCATGAAGAGCTGTACGTTTGCCCATAACAGAGGCAGAGTTACAAGAACAAATTTCAAAAGCAATAGCAGACCATGAGGCATCGCGAGGCGAAACTAGTGGGAATAACCCAAGAAACAACAACCCACCGCATGGTAATGTTTAAGTCACTGAAAAACATTACCTTACATTTGGACACTCCAGATGCAATTTCTAATGCTTTCTGTGAATGACGTTACTTGTACAGGTTGTACCTTTAAGCAATTTCTAGACTGCAAGCCGCTTAACTTTGACGGCACCGGAGGTGCTGTAGGTTTTGTACGATGGGCAGAAAAGACTGATTCGGTGCTAAGGATGAGCAAGTGCGCACCGGATCAGCAAGTTACCTACATCTCTGGTCTATTCATAGATGGAGCGCTGTCGTGGTGGAATCTCCAGGTCCAAACCCTGGGAGAGGCAGCAGCTTACGCATTGACGTGGAACGAACTGAAAGAGCTCATGCGGAAGAAATACTGCTCCAGGGCGGAAATCCAGAAATTAGAAACTGAATTCTGGAATCTTAAAATGGATGGCCCAAAGATCGCCGAGTATGTTCAGAGGCTTCATGATTTGTCCCATGTGGTACCTTATATGGTTACGCCTGAATTCAAACGCGTGGAGCGTTTCATCTGGGGTTTGGCACCCCAGATCATGAGCATGGTAACATCTTCAAAACCGGCAATGATTACTGAAGCTATAGACCTGAGCGTGTCTCTGACTGAGGAAGCTATTAGGCTCGACAAGTTTTCCATCTCTGAGCCGAAAAAGAAAGAAACTCATGTTGAATCTTCCGGGGAGAACAAGAGGAAATTCTCCAACTTTAAAACAAGTACCGGTAGTGCCAACAAGAGGAAGGATGTGAACCGTCCAGCTGAAAATAGGCATGGTGCTGAAGCCAAAGGGAAAGGATACATGGGCACTCTGCCCAAGTGCGGATTATGCCAGTTTCATCATGCTGGCCGGTGCAGACTTAGCAAATGTGAATCCTGTGGAAGGATGGGTCACTCAAAAGACACTTGTTGGGTTGGTACTGGCCGTGGTGGTCAAAGGGGTTTTGGTAACAACAACCGAGGAGGTAACGGAAATGGGAACCGCAACGGCGGAAATGGTAATCGCGGTAACTTCGGCAATCAAGCAGGAAATGGTAACCGCAATTAGAACAACAATCAAGGCGGTAATGAAGATGGTAACAGTCGAGGACCGAGATGTTTTAACTGTGGAGACGTCGGGCACTTCAAGCGTGAATGCCCAAAACTCAATCAAGCTCGTGGTAGAGTATTTAACATTGGAGCGAGGGAAGCACGCCAGGACCCGAATGCTGTCACTGGTACATTCCCTATAAATCAACGCTTTGCATCTGTATTATTTGACACTGGATCCGACTATAGTTTTGTATCGTTAGAATTTAAGAAAATGCTTGGGTTAACTGCTAGTAAGTTAGGTACCCCTTACTCAATTGAACTGGCTAATGGAAAGCTAGTTGAAACAAACGAAGTCATCAGAGGGTGCGTGATCGAATTGGGAGAACACAAATTTACACTAGATCTACTACTAGTCAAGTTGGGAAGCTTCGACGTGGTAGTAGGGATGGATTGGTTGTAAAGCAACAAAGCCGAAATTGTATGTCACGAGAAGACTATTCGCATCCCAATGGCGAATGGAGAAACGATTGTGGTACACGGAGAGAAGTGTGATACGCCCCTGCAGATCATTGGTTGTTTGAAAGCTAGAAAGTGTTTGAAGAAGGGATGTGTTGCATTCTTGGCACACATCATAGATAAGGAAGCCGCTGAGCCGAAACTTGAAGACATTCCTGTCGTTAAGGAGTATCCTGAAGTCTTTCCGAAAGACTTGCCAGGATTGCCGCCACATAGACAAGTCGAGTTCCATATTGACTTAGTCCCAGGCGTCGCACCTGTGGCTAAGGCACCCTATCGACTTGCGCCTTCGGAAATGCAAGAGCTGTCAACGCAACTCCAGGAGCTGATAGACAAGGGATTTATCCGACCAAGCTTCTCGCCTTGGGGAGCTCCAGTTTTGTTTGTTAAGAAGAAAGATGGTAGTTTTCACATGTGTATCAACTACCGGGAGCTGAACAAGTTGACAATTAAGAACAGATATCCTTTGACAAGGATTGGCGACCTATTCGATCAGTTACAAGGTTCAAGCTTTTACTCAAAGATCGACCTACGATCAGGTTATCACCAGTTGAGGATTCAAGAAGAAAGTATCCCAAAGACGGCCTTTAGGACTCGCTATGGGCATTACGAGTTCCTGGTTATGCCCTTCGGGTTAACAAACGCACCAGCTGTATTCATGGATTTAATGAACAGAGTCTGCAAGCCCTACCTTGATAAGTTTGTGATCGTGTTCATTGAAGACATCCTGATCTACTCAAAGACAAAAGAAGAACATGAGCACCATCTAAGAGCCATCTTAGAGCTGCTTAAGAAGGAGAAGTTATAAGCGAAATTTTCAAAGTGCGAGTTCTGGCTACGGGAAGTTCAGTTTCTTGGTCATGTGGTTAATGGAAACGGAATTCATGTGGATCCCACAAAGATCGAGGCAATTAAGAACTGGGAAACTCCAAAGACGCCAACCGAGATTCGACAGTTTCTAGGTTTGGCTGGGTATTACCGCAGATTTATCGAGAATTTCTCAAATATCGCTCAACCTCTGACTGCTCTCACACAAAAGGATAAGAAGTTTGATTGGGGAGACAAACAAGAAGAAGCATTTCAGTTGTTGAAGAACAAACTTTGTGACACACCGATTTTATCTATACCCGAAGGCACGGAAGACTTCGTGGTATATTGCGACGCCTCGCGCCAAGGTTTAGGCTGCGTGTTGATGCAGTGACAAAAAGTTATAGCCTATGCTCCACGACAGCTGAAGGTTCATGATAAAAATTATACCACGCATGATTTGGAATTAGGCGCGGTGGTATTTGCATTGAAGATTTGGCGACATTACTTATATGGCACGCGGTGTACAATCTTCACTGATCACAAGAGCCTGCAACATATATTCGATCAAAAAGAGCTCAACATGAGACAAAGACGCTGGGTTGAATTATTGAACGACTACGATTGTGAGATCAAGTATCACCCAGGGAAGGCGAATGTAGTCGCCGATGCCCTAAGTTGGAAAGAAAGGATCAAGCCCATAAGGGTTAGGGCTTTAGAAATGATTGTTCAAACGGACCTCTCATTGCGCATTCATGCCGCGCAGAGAGAAGCACTCAAGGAAGGAAATATTGAGAATGAGTATCTCCGTGGGATGGAGAAGCAGTTGGTACCAAACGGGGAAGGGACGTGGTGCTTCATGAAACGGATTTGGGTTCCCTTGTTTGGTGGTTTGAGAAATGTTATTTTTGAGGAGGCTCACAAGTCACGGTACTCGATTCATCCCGGAGCGGACAAAATGTACCAAGATCTAAGGGATTTTTATTGGTGGCCAAGGATGAAAGACGATGTTGCAATATATGTTGGTAAATGTCTAACTTGCGCCAAGGTCAAGGCCGAATACCAGAAGCCTTCCGGTCTCTTGCAGCAACCTGAAATACCCCAATGGAAATGGGAACAGATTTCTATGGACTTCATAACGAAATTGCCAAGGACGCCCAAGGGCCATGATACGATTTGGGTGATAGTAGACCGTCTAACGAAGTCTGCACACTTTTTGCCAATCAAGGAAAAAGATAACACGAGCAAACTGGCTGAGATATACCTGAGAGAAATTGTTGCACGACATGGAGTGCCTCTCTCAATTATCTCTGATAGAGATGGACGCTTCGTGTCAAGGATTTAGCAATCTTTTCAAGAAGCTTTTCGTTCTCAGTTGAATCTGAGTACTGCTTTTCACCCGCAAACAGACGGACAGAGCGAGCGAGCGAACGATTCAAACATTAGAAGACATGCTGCGAGCTTGCGTAATGGATTTAGGTGGAAGTTGGGACACTCACCTACCATTGGTTGAATTTTCATACAATAACAGTTATCATGCAAGCATTCAAGCCGCGCCGTTCGAAGCTCTCTATGGGCGTAAGTGTCGATCACCCTTATGCTGGGCAGACGCGGGTGATAGGCAGCTTGTTGGCCCAGAATTGGTTCAGGAAACAACAGATAAGATTTTGCAGATCCGAGAACGCATTAAAGCGGCTCGTAATCGACAAAAGTGTTATGCGGACCGCAGAAGAAAACCTCTGGAATTTGAGGTGGGAGATATGGTACTGTTAAAGGTTTCACCCTGGAAGGGTGTGGCACGCTTTGGGAAGCGTGGGAAATTGAACCCCAGATACATTGGTCCATTCAGAATTCTGGAACGAATTGGTCTCATAGCATACAAGTTGGATTTACCTGCAGAACTAAATGGCGTTCACGATACATTCCATGTATCAAACCTGAAAAAGAGTCCAACTCAGGAAACCGTTGTCATTCCTACAGACGAAATTCATGTTGATGACACACTCCACTTTATCGAAGAACCAGTTGAGGTTACAGATTGGAAGGTTAACAAAACACGCAGGAGTAGTGTCAAGCTCGTTAAGGTTCGATGGAATGCACGACATGGCCCAGAATTCACGTGGGAACGTGAGGATCGTATGAAGGCCAAGTACCCACATTTATTCCCCAAGACCCCTGCAACTAGAAGCAGAACCTAAAATTTCAGGACGAAATTTTCTTAACGGGGGGAGAATGTGATAACCCTCACAATTACAGGTATCCGTACAATTAATTAATCTTAATTATGTGCTTAATGAGTGTG
Source organism: Helianthus tuberosus (assembly GCA_030545235.1). Taxonomy (NCBI): domain Eukaryota; kingdom Viridiplantae; phylum Streptophyta; class Magnoliopsida; order Asterales; family Asteraceae; genus Helianthus; species Helianthus tuberosus. The sequence continues at coordinate 78,740,114 of CM060408.1, forward strand.
CTTGATTACAACTGACAGTTTAAACTGCTTTATGATTTTTGTATCAAATATACATATGCATCATGTTTCATACAGCCACTCCTTTTATTACACACAAACTTTAGTGACATACTTGATGCGCAAAGCACAGTTAGCACACTGAACGGATAATTCAGAAACATGCTGTCAATGCCAGCACATAGACAGACAATGTTATTGAGGCCAGTATGAGCCAGGGACAAGTACTATACTAGTATGGAGTGTAGGGAAGTGAGGACCATAAAACTGCGTCACTAGGTGATAGTTATAGTGCCGGGAAGTGCCTAAAACACACTTTAAGTGCAGAATTCTGCATTTATTAATAAAATTCAGCACTGTAACATACTAGTAAAGTGCAAAAATATGGCAGAATGGTCCTGTATGCTTTCCTAAGTGCCAGGAATAAATTGTGTTACAAAAATATATATAAAACACACTTTACGGTACAATTAAACACTTTAACGAAACGGTATCCAACCGAACAACCGGACATTACCCGGAACACTAAACTTTTGTCAAATGCATTGTTTTATTATTTCTTGGCTTGTCATGATCCCCGAACACCCTAACACCCACTAAAAATCAAATAGCTAACATATATAAACATATTACTTGAAATCTAACTAACCTTTGCAATTTAGTGACAAAAATTTACAACCAACCCCCCCCCCCCCCCGCCCCTAACCGAATTCGGTCACAAGGACCATCCCCACCATGCCTCAGTCTTGTGCAAGATTATATCCCATTATTTTATTAGATTAGTTACTTGTGAAGGTTACCAAAATATTAGAACAATCCTTTATAAGCATGGCACCAAAGATCACTACCATACTTCTCATTATCACACCTACACCTCCACTCCCCACTCCCTCTTCTCGGCTCACTTGTGCCGCCCCCATCACCACCACAAGTCCACCATCTTCATCCATTTTTCAAGTTCCATTCAAGCTTATAAGGTGATTCAAGGAAGTTGCAACTTGTGGAGCTTCAAAAGGACTTTGTTCTTGCTTTTTCATCATCATTTCTCATCATCTTCTTCACTAGATTCTACCCTAACCATTGTGCTAGTAGTAAGTTCTTGTCAAACCCTTGTTCATCTTGTTTTTATGGCTAAAAATTGTAGTATGATACTTATGTTTAAAACACTAAAGAACAAGAACACTAAAAGGATTAAACAAGAAACTTGAACATAAAAGTTTACATAGAGATGAAATGTTGTTGTTATGATATTGTTATGAATATGTTGTTAATTGTATGATGATTCTTGGTTGTGTGATGTTAATCACCATATGAGTCTTGTTAAATAATATTTAGAAATATGATTTAACAAGATTAGAAAGTGGTTATGTGTTATATAAATAACCACCTTCTAGTTTAATCATGAACTTGAATAAAAATAATTTTTCTTGAAATATTAGTAAACAAAATAACTTGATGATCATGTGGATCTAAGTTTTACAAGAGGTTTTCTAAATAAACCAAGTTCAAGAACCGATTTTTTAAGGATTATGACTTTTACATACTCTTACATATTTTTGTAAATAAAATAAGTGTAAAAAGCTTTTATTTACAAGAAGAGTTCAAGAGTTTTATTTTTGTAAAAATTGTTTACGAGTTGTAAACACTAAACTTTTGTAAGAGAGTGGTTTTTAAAGAAATAACTACACTTCGGAAGGTAACTAAGTCCACTAAAAGCTTCACTAAGTTACTACGCGTTTTCAGAAAGTATCAAGTTCATGAATAGTGTGTAACACATATAGTTTTTACTCTCGGTAATGTAAAGTTGTTTAAAAGATAATTGTTGATGATTATTGATTAAATTTGAAAAGAAAATGATATGCTTATTAGCATGGACACCTCCGTTTTTAGGGGAAACTCTGGCGAAATTTTCTAACAAGTGTTTGCAAATATGTTTTAAACATTGTCTTTCAAAGTAAACTTCGCCATGAGTATTGTTACAAAACTTCAAAGTGTCGGAGGTGGGTTTTCGAAAATAAAAGCGGATGAATATATATTTAGAATATATATTTCATACTAAAACGCTTGTGTGATTATTTGTTCATTTGGGAACTAGTTATATTATTTAGGACAAAATAATGTAACTTAGCAAAATACCATCACATTTATAAATCCGGAAAATACGTTTACGAATATATTTTGGGGTAAACATTATTTGGATACAAAGAATGAAAATATATTATTTTTGGGAAAAATATATATTTTTGGACATATTATTTTTTATAAATAAATTATTATATATTTTCTAGAGTGGGACTTAAAAATATATAATGTCAATACTTTAAATCACAAAATACATGTATACATACCCCCATCCTTGGGAAGAAATACACACATAAGATACTTGAGAAGTATGAATACGAAATAGTTGCCTAACTATTATTTCAAGACCTAAAAATACAATGTAAGTTAAAATAATTATTATTTTAACAATAAGTTATAACTTGGAATAATATCCAAGTAACGTAACTCAAACCGTAACTACAAAGGCAAGGCAAGGCAAGGCAAGGCAAGGCACGACCCGATCGTCTAATAGACATTAGTACGTTGTAGGTCGTCGGGTAGCTGATCAAGTTTGAGTGGACGTTACGATACAGGAGACGCAGTACTGTGAGTTCATGTCCCCCTTTTCTTTTTAACTGTTTTCAGTTTTTACAACTTCGGGGGTGAAATACATGTTACAATTATGACGGACATTTTTATACATGGTATGGTTAGCTTAAGGAGGGTATACTACTTAGATCATGTGAGTGACGGGCGCGACACTTAAAGCCATTAATCCTCGTAGTAGGACCGAGGGACATGAGTGATAGATCTATTTGGGCGTAGCGAGCCCACACCCATGAGGCCGAGGCGGCCCATAGTGGTGACTGTGTCTTACAGCCGGAAGCCCGGTGCAAGTCCGCTAGGTTTGAGTTTTCCTGTATTCACTTCACACATGCCAGTGGCTTTGCAACCCATTGGTGATCTCTTTTTCCTTATTGCTACATACCAGGGACTTTCATACATACACCGTTTACAAAGGTTTATATAAACTCACATACACATGAACTCGCTCAACTTTTGTTGATTTTTCAACTACATATATTTCAGGGAATTGATCGGATCTGGCGGGTGATGCACGTTAAGCTGCGTATTAAATAAAAGATGCCATCCAGGGGTGTAGGGTTTGGGAGGTGTAACCCTTGCCTGGATGGGTCACATGTCTCCAAACCTCGTTTTATTTAAGGTATTTTGTTGAGTCCATTGTGAACTCATTTTTAAGCAAGTCATGGTTGTAACGTAATTTGGGTAGTTGTTTCAAGACAATTATGTTATGGCATTTTCTAAACTATATTAATGGATGAACATCTTGTGTTTTTGTCATATAGCATTGTTATGATTGTTGCTATGGTATTAAGAAATCACACCAAATAAACCCACGCTTCCGCAAAAGCCAGGGTGTGACACAATAAGACCTTGATGTTTTCCCAGATTGAGCAGTTTAGTGTAAACCTCACCAAGAGCAGAGTTAAACTCTTTAGAGTGAAGAAGATAGGTAACAACCTGATGAAAACCCTGCTCAATAAGCCACTGGTTATCCCCAGTGGCTTGGGCAACCAAAGTTTTCAAACCATCTTTTTCCTCATCAAAAGCCTTCTGTTGAACAACCAAGGCCTCTCTATCAGATTTCAGCTTCAATCGGTCAGCCTCAAAACTCTTTTTGAGATCACCCATCTCAATCTCGTGTCTTTTTGTCAACTCACCCACTTTCTTGGCCCAAGCCAGCTCTTTCTCAGCGAAACCATCAATCTCCTTCTTCATTGCAGCAATTGAAGCGTTCATTTTTTCCTTCTTCTTGGAGGCTTCCTCGTATTCCTGCATACCTTGGGCAAACCGAGTAACACCTTCAGCCAACAGGGCTGAAAGGTTGCAGGAACTGAGCATCATCCTAGAAATAAGATGATCAGCCTCCATCTCTGAAATGGCGTCCCGAACACCAGGAGGAGCAAAATGAGCTAAGGCTTCAGCACAAACAGCTGGATCTTTAAAACTATCTCCAACTTTAACCCCCCAGTTGGGTACATAAACCTCTTCACCCTCTGAACCTTCGAAGCTCTCAACGTTTTTGACTGACGGACCCTGAATGACAGGAGGGGTACCTTTCTTAACTAACTTCTTCTTTTTACTTGAAACAGTTAACTCCTTCTCCTTACCCTTGCCAACATCAATGGTCTGCTCTGCCAATACTTCAATATCATCACTAATATCAACAGCCTCCGAACCAGATGGCTGATCAACACCTTTCAGATAGCGTTGGGAACGATGAGTGGAAACCTTGGAAGCAGTAGTCTTGGTAAAGCCTTTAACATTTGGGACATTTACATAACCAGAACCCTCGAACCTATAATCAGAACCCCTAACAACCGCATCCTCACCCGGAGTAGCAGCAGCATCATCAAAGGCAACGTGAGAGGTGTCATCACTTTTGATAAAATCAAGTGCAGACATAACTGCAAAACAAACAAAAACACATGAGCAAACACAGAAATAGGAACACAAAAGCACGAGAAGAACAAATGCATACCCTTCCCATCTCTCATGAGCACCGGGTCTCGATCACGTTTTTCCCACAATTTACTAAGACCTAATAACACCAACAAATGCTTCGGAAAGGGACGAAGCCTTGAAGAGCACTCCCTAAGAGTTTCTAAAAATTGAGTATTTATATCAGACGCAGAAGGCTCAGGTTCGTTCAGAACGGCATCCGGGTGTCTCCAAACAAGTTTGAAAGGAACAATCTCCTCGGACACCCAGAAAAACCGGTCCTTCCAGACCCCAAGTGTAGAAACCATGGACGAAATCAAACAGGTATCAACTTGAGTGGTCTCGAAGGTAAACCAATCACCATTCTTAGCAAGCCGGAAGAAGCGGCGGAAGGACAACAGAGATGGGTCATACCCGGAGGACCGACACAAAATTTCAAAATGTAAAACCCTAGCCATGCCAAGGGGGTGAATCTGACCAAAAGACACTCGATAGTATTCCAGAATATTCAAAACAAAGTTTGAAAACGGGTGACGAAGATTGGAAAACTCAAAATGCCGACAATATAAAGCAGTCGAACCAGGAGGACATTCATTGACAGATTTATCACAAGCCGGTGCAACCGGTTTAAATTTTGTCCCTATCCCCCATTCCATACAAAACAAATCGACTTCCTCTTGAGTCATTCGAGAAAACGACTTTGCCATATCCTTACGAGCACCCATGATATGAGAAATTAAACAAAAAAAGAAGCAGAGGAAACTAACCTGATTTGATAAAGGGGAAAAACTTGAGGAAAAAGAGGGCAAGTAATGTTCTTCTGATAAAATATGTGTAAATAAATAAGATGAAAGGTAATAATTAAGGGATAGAATTAAAACCGCCGCCTGAAAAACTGCCACAAGTCATGTTAACTGTCTTGTCAAATTTCGAAATTCAAAAACCCCAACCGTTCTCAACATTCCAACCCTGGAACCCTTGAAGCCTTTAGGCAATAAAATACACGTATAAAAGTCAGAAGTCTTTGAGCTCATTTCCCAAAGCCTCTGAGTTGGGGGGCTGATGACGGGGGTAGCCCAAGACCAAATATAAACGATTTAAATACGTAAATGCCCATAAGGCAAAATGGTTCGGGGGTTAAAAACCTGGGAAGTCGAGATAAAGTAACACGGAACAGTAAGTAGTCATGTTTCTGGATTACTTCACCAACTCGCCAGCCGAAAAGCAATGCAGGTCCACAGAACACACTCTATTATCAAGGGGCCAAAAGGCTTCAATCCCCGAAAGGGTAAGCCCCTCACTGCAAGCATGGTCACTAGTCAAATGCATTCCTCTTTGGGAGATGTCTTCTCCTATATATTAGACACTTCATTTACTAAGCTAGACATTCCTGGCCAGCCCTGATTCCTGAAATCTCTGGTCATTCACTCCGAGTACTTGCTTCAAGTGAGTTACTCCCTTTCACATCCAACACACACATTCTGTTTGCTCCTTCATCCGAATCTGAACAAACTTCAGAGGAGGATCTTTAGTAAACAATAAAAATAAACTAGTGAACCTCCTTCCACGTCTTGCAAACGTGGGGGGACCCCACGACCTGCGTTAGGCAAAGCTGAACCCCTCAACCCTTTGCCCAGCTACTATCCTTGGTCTATTATTTGTTGCATCAACATTTAGTGACTTGATATAAGTTATTTACTCAATAGTTCCTGAAGATGTAAAATGACAATAATACCCTCATGTGCAAGGCACATGACCATATTTAACAAAAAATCTGACTTAGTTAGGGCTAAAGGACATAACTTGCAGGATTTTGAAACGTTAAGGACAAAACTCATCTATTATCGCTTCTATCATCTTTTTTGGTATTTCTATAAGCAAGAGAGATTTTCTTCCAAATAGCAAATACAATGACGTGAATACTTTAGGTCTTGTTAACATCAATTCCTAACATGGCCGGTCAATTTACTCAAATCTATTTTATGGACACCTTTTGGTCAAGGAATTGCATGAAGTAGTGATCATTCCAACTTGGTCGATTTGCTAATTTCAACCTCAATCAACGCGTTTGACATTAAAACCTCCTAATCGATTTTTGTATTGACTATCTACATAAAATCTACGAGGTTGGTATATCTCTTAAAAATCACCAATTTGACTTTAATGCATAAAAAATTATTTTCACAATTAAATTAATTTTCGCTATGCTTAAGGGTGTTAGGAGTAGAGTCGGCAAAGGGGTTTGCCGCGCGGCAAACACCGCCGCCAACCCTTTGCCGATGCCGAAAATCAAGAGGGCCGGGGTGTGCATGCCGACGCGGGGACCATGGTTTCAAACGGTATTATAGCCGTTGGGGATTTAAAAAAAATCATTTTTACATTTTATAAATTAACCATTTCAAATCCATTTTCTCCAAACATCACTCTCATCCATTTTTACCACATTTCACTATAATTTTTTCAAATCTTTTCAAAAAAATGGAAGGCTCAAACAAAGGTGAAGGCAAGAAAAAAATGGTAGGGTCCGGTTCGAAGTCGAGGGCTCAAGATAAACGTGGTTCGGGTGGTTCTAGTGTCCCGTTTCATCCGCACCTTGGGTTTGCGAATCAAACCCAACCTCCATTTTATTTTAACCAACCCATGCATCAACCTTTCGGTTATGATACCCAACCCATCCAAAATTGGATGCAACACGGTCCGACGATGACTCGACCCGGTTATTATGATTACTTCTTAGAAGCCCAAAATGCTTTTGACCCGTTTGCTTTTCAAACCCCAAGCTCACTATCACCGAGACCTTTTCAAACCCCAAGGTCACAATCACCGAGACCTTTTCAAACCCCAAGGTCACAATCACCGAGAGACGTACAAGATGACTCCGATGAGGAGTTCGTGCCGGAAACCCAAGAACAAGAGTTAGATGAGGATGAAGATGTTGCGGTTGAAGAAATCCCGTGAACGAAAATGTAGCCGAACCGGAAAGAAAAGGAAAAGCGAAACGGGAAACTTGGACGCCTAGACAAGAAGAGGTGTTGGCAAAGGCTTTTATTCATTGCACTTTGAATAAAAAGAAAGGCAATCAACAAAAGGCGGATGGGTTTTGGAAGAAAGTTCTAAACCACTACAATGAAACGGTCGGAGGAAGTAACCGAACCCACCACCAAGTTCGATCAAAATGGATGACGATGCAAACAAAAATTAACACATTCAACGGTCTATATCATCAAGCGGTAATTTTTTATACGGTTTATTTTTTAACGAAATATTTGGATTAAGTTGTTGATAATTTATTATTTTAGGATCATTTACGTCCTAGCAGGAATGACGATGCTTATGTAATAAAGCAAGCGCTAAAGGATTACAAAAGCAAAGAAAAAAATGATTTTGCTCATATTGCGGCTTGGGAGATTGTTAGAACAAATCAAAAGTGGTCGCCGGTACCTTTATTGAATGAAGAAAGCTCCGGCTCGGGTCAAAAAAGAAAGTATTCGGATTCGGGAAATTATACACGAGGATCACCGAATGTTGAAATCTCGAGCGGATTCGGACAAAGGGAAATTCCCAACATAAACGAGGATCCCTCGCCAAGACGACAAACGAGAAAGGAGAGAAAGGACAAAGGGTCGTCTTCAAGATACGAAGACCCAAGAGATATAACACACAAATTCGAAGAGTACAAGGCCATGAAAAAAGAGATAATGGAAAGTAAACGTATACGAGAAGAAAAATACTTGACCTTGGCGGATGAGCAACGAGAGGCGTTGCGACAAACAATGTTCGACAAGGACTTGGAGACGTATAATCGGCCTACCGACAATGTTCACCCTGTGATGTTGGAAATCACACTCACTAGAAAACGTGAGATCGCAAAAAAATATGGACGGCCTTGTGATTTTTAGTTTTTTTTTTTTTAAAGAGATTTTATTTAAAATGTAATGCTTTATTTTTATTTATAGAAAGTTTATGTTTTTTTCCATTTTATCTTAAATTTAAAAAAAAAAGAAAATAAAAAAAAAGTTTGCCACTCAGCAAGTGTTTAAACTATTGCCAACATTTTTCCGCAAAGTTTAAACACTTTTGACTGATTGACATGGCGCACTCTGATTGGTCGATTTTTTTGGTTTGCCACTCTAGGGTGTTTAACCACTCCTAACACCCTAAGATCTAAAACACATCAAATGATTATTATAATCATTCGAAACAATGTTTGTTATCTATACAACATATTTTCTTCCAAAATCCTATTGTAGGTCAAAACCGGTCACTTCACTCTGTTGGAAATTTTAGTGAAAATGAGTTTTTCACTAAATATTTTTGGACATTAATAATATTTATATATGTGTTGTATAAATAATTATTTATGGTTTGTGTTCAAACTATGTCCAAATAGAGCTAAGATGAATGAGATATCGAAGCTTGAAGCTGTATGTTTGGAACAAACAGAGATGAGAAAAATGGATTGAGATTTGTCATCTTGTCCCACATAGGTGGGATGACAAAACTTAAAGTGGTTTATAAGGAGGAGCACTCCTTGTACTCATGCACATATGCGCGCGTGCCGTGGGCTATAGGCCCTATGTAGTGCACTTTGAACTTCGCACACCGCCTTGTATTTTTGTCCATGAGCGCGTGGTCAGATACATGGCGGGTCTGCATATGGCGCACCATTGGGTGGCGTAGGCGGATGCCATGGCGAAGACTGCAAATGGCACATGAGTTTGGATGGCGCATGACCAGGTGGCGTCCTGGTATGCGTAGTAGCATCCGTGTGGCGCGCAAGTATAGATAGCGCATGACCAGGTGGCGTCCTGGTATGCGCAATGGCATATGTGTGGCGCGCGGGTCCATATGGCGTGGCGTAAAGTCCATGTAGAGTGTTGCATGGACTGGCGGATCAGGTCTAGTACGCGCGCAGGTTTGCAACAGTAGTAAAAGATCTAGTTGGACCTAGTCAAACTAGTTGTTTCAAACCATTTAATTCGTGTCATGATGAATATGACCGTTTTGACTTACCACTTAAGTCCATTAATTTAGAGATTAATGTCATATTCATTATCTTGCTTATTACAAGATTAATGGTATAGTTATGACAAGATTAATGCCTATTTTATTACTAGTTTTAATGAGCTTAAAACTATAAGTGTATATATATGAACTTGGTGGTTCATACTAAACACAAGAAAATAGACATTCTCTTTAGTCTCAATGTTTCATTGAGAGGAGTACTCTCAATTTTACACAACTTCACATTGTTCCAATTTTAGGAACACCAATTTATACCCGGTGTAATCTAGGGCGCGAGTGTCATCTCCGGCAGTACAACTACTGCTTCGGTTGTTGTATCCTGGAAACAGACCGTCTGAGAGGAGGCGCGAAATCTGTTTTAAGGGCCCCGTGTCTAACACGATCCTCAACCAAAACCGTCAACGGCAGTTTGTTCATTCTTGCAGCGGAGGTTCATACAAGATGGTGCGGTTGAAGTTCTTCCAAAGATGTTGGCTTGAATCAAGATTGGTACAAATTTAAATTGTATTTACATTTGTTTATTTAGTTTATGTAACCGGTATTGTACTACAAGAATTTCCCACAAATAACGAGAGTCTCGTTATTATTTATTTTATTAATATTTTTAATAAAAAGTGAACCTAGTTCCTACAATCTTAATACAGACTTTCGTGAAGATTGTTGCTACAATCTTAAATCCCTTCTCTACGAGGATTTAGGTTCACGAAAGTTAAAATATTTAATGGGATTTTTGTTAAATCTTGTAAATATTTTTGGGGAAATATTTATTTAGTACAAATGAGTCGGATTAATTTTGATGATTGGAGTAGAATCTTTAATCCGAATACCGTGTTACAAAACGTACGTTTTGATTCAAGTTTTGGGATTTCCTGGATTGTGTTCGTGTTTTGTTAAACCGAACCATATACAAAATAATAGGTATTTCAATTTGTTTTTGAAATACTAAATTTTCTAATGAGCGTATTAGAAAATTTTATTTTGTAACCCTTACAAATTAAATGTTTGTAACGTTTAATTTATTTATTTTAAGCTTTTAGTAACCATAATTGAGAGATTAATGTTGGTTTTAAAAGTCTTGAAATATTTATTTTCTAATTAGCATATTAGAAAATAATTATTTTATAAAATAACTAGTTTTAATATCTTCTAACGAGCGTGTTAGAAACGTTGTTGAAAGAATAACGACATTAAAACTTTTTATATCTCTAACGAGCGTGTTAGAATTGTATAGAATGATAAGTTTTAACATCATCTTTTATATCTAATGAGCGTGTTAGATACGATGATTGTGTAAAACTAACTTGTTGGAAGACGATTAGATTTTCTAACAAGCGTGCTAGAAAATATACGTTTAGATTTTCTAACGAGCGGGTTAGAAAATATTATTATTTCTAATAATTACCGACGAGCGTGTTGGAGACAATTATTTTGGATAATAAATCTTGTAACGGTTTCGTCTAAACTATTAAATTTCTAACGAGCGAGTTAGAAACGGATTTTTTCCACATACGTTTAAACAATTTTTATTTGTTTATTTCTAACGAGCGTATTAGAAATAGTTTATATTTTTTATAAACTTCGAAACAAATTTTGTAATCGATTATTTCTAACGAGCGTGTTAGAAACGATTTAAAGAGTTTGATAGTTGTTTATTTTCTAATGAGCGTGTTAGAAACGATTTAACGACTTTGTCAATTGTTTATTTCTAACAAGCGGGTTAGAAAACGTTTAGTTTATAGAAACCAAAAACGGCTTTTGGCAATAAATAATCGTCTAATTTTTCTAATGGGCGTATTAGAATTAGTTTATCTTATAACCAACTATTTTAACGATTTGCAATCGTTAATTTCTAACGATCGGGTTAGAACCGGGTTAACTATGATAAACTATTTAAGATGATTTGTAATCGTTTATATATATTTTCTAACGAGCGTGTTAGAAAAGATATGTGTTCATTTCTAACGAGCGTGTTAGAAAACGTTCATTTAAGTAAACCAAAAGTGAATAAATGTATTCGCTTTATTTCTAACGAGCGCGTTAGAAGCGGTTTACTTTATAAAACCGAATATTTTGAATGTTTGTTAAACATTTAAATTCTAATTAGCATATTAGAATTGGTTTTCATACAAACCACTCATTTTAACGATTGATAATCGTTATTATCTAACAGCGGTTAGAAATGGTTTGAATATGATAAACCATTTATTAAAACGATGTGTATTCGTTTTATTTTCAAACGAGCGAGTTTGAAATTGTTTTACTTATTAAACTATTATAAGGTTTATTGTCTTGATTTGTAATCAAAACATAAATATCTCGTTAAGAGATATAAAAAAAGTCTTGATTTGTAATCAAAACATAAATATATAGTTTAATATTAAAACACTTGCAAAAACAAGAAATGTTTTGAACGAATAAAACATGTCTTTGCGAAGTATACTTCCACGAGAAGTATAACGTCTTGAACCATATAATAGTCTTGGAGAGACTATTTTATGAAAAACAACTCGATGTTGTTATAGACATAATAAGTTGCTTAACTACTTGCAAGTAGTTAATTGTAAACAACTTTATACTTTGAACAACTTGTGATTATTCAAGTTTTAGAGTTCCAAGATGAGGGAGTACCTCAAAACATGACACCGAACGAAATAATTGCGTTTATTTCGGTAAAAAGTGTTGAAGATAATAACACTTTGGCTTTTGATGTTTAGATATCATTAGTGTATCCGTTATTTTGGACTACTAATAAGTTGTCAAAAGGATACACATTTTGATACAAAGTGTAAAAAGTAATTTACACAAACACAACGAGCGGGTTGTGATCATGACTTATGTAATAAGTCACAAATCAAACATCAAATGTATAACGGCGTCGTGAGAAACGTGGTGTATGGTTTGAGATGGAATACACGAAAACAAGATATGTCATCTAATGTTGAGAGCATCAACATGGAAATGCACATGTAAGTTTTCAAAGAATATAACATATGAAAGGACTATATGTTATTATTGTAAATGAGCTTAATAAATTTAGCAAATTTATTAACGGAAATTTACAATAGTGATGGACTTGTAGATGCTTCTACCACCATCAATGTTGTTTAAACTATGTGGAGGCTTGGTCCTAAATTTGGGAGAGTATCCCAATACATGGTTTTAATGAAACAACAACGTAAGTATATATATCACTATAGGCATATGTGAATGCCTTGTTGTTGAGAGTCAATCTAATTGACTATATCTCAAGACTCGAGTGATTTTATACAACTTTTTCATCAAAGTGACTTGGATTAAGACTTATGTTTAAGTCTTTAGGAAGTCAATGGTGAAGCCTTGGAGATAAAAGGGCAAACGAGTTATGATCCTAATGGATGAAGTTAACTATGGTTTTGAGGCATTCCTAAAACTGATGGTTTTGGAATGGTGAAATAAAATTTCATTATTGTGTCTAAACTAAGAAACGAATGTTCGGAAGAGATAGTGCGTTATCTCTTAAGGCTATGAAGAATCAGAATGATGCATCTTCTGTTCACATGCTAGAGTATTGTGGTCTAAAGCATGCTAGACTAATACTTGTTAATTTATATGCTCGACGGAGATTAAATTAACTTTAAACATTCAAAATATGTGATGACACAAGAACGAATTTTGTGCTAAACAAAACTATAAATATAACTTCATTAAAATGCAAGCAATGTGGGGGGAGGAGGCCATTTAAGAAACAAACCCTTTAGGGTATGTGGAAATGGTAGTTGAGAAGTTTTCTCAAACTCGAAATGAAAGGGAGAACCTTTCATCACCCCATTTTGGATGTTATCCAATTACACTTTAATGTGGGGGTGACTTGCATTTGAATGTGGAAATGGGAGTTGAGAAGTTTTCTCAAACTCGAAATGAAAGGGAGAACCTTTCATCGCCCCATGTGGATGCTATCCAATTACACTTAAATGTGGGGGTGACTTGCATATATTGCAAACGCATGACCAAGTGGAGTACACAATGGTTATATGGAGTCAATCGAGTAGATTGGACTCGAATGCCAATTGGTTAGATTCAAGATCTAGTAAGATGTCGGTCATGACACACCAAAGGCATGGTGAAAACGTGTCTAGCCATGAATTGAGTTTCATGTCATTCTAAGACAAGGTACATAACTGGATCCAGGTTGAGATCACGAGTTATAAGTCTTATGAATCGACTAAAAGGTAAAGGTGACCAGCGAGTCAAGAACACGTTAGAACAACTGATCTCAATTTAAATTGTCGTTGGTGACTTAGCGAAGTCAAAGATAATTTTGGATCCAACAACCAGTGGGTTGATAAGAGATCAGGTTGTGGAATGGGACTAAAGCCATGGATAAAGGGACATGAGGGAAACCTAACCTAGTTGACTGGAGATCCCAAGATCTAGGTTCAATAGGCCAACTTAATCATGAACCGAAGGGTAGTCACTGTGGGGGCGTAGCTAATATATATGTTTATATACAAGCTAGTTTATATGTTTCATATATCCCCCTAAAACTATAAAAGGGTGTTTAAATACGTCCTAGTCCATTCCTATAATATTCAGTGACATTGTTGTGAGGTTAAGCATAATATGTGGTTTTATAATTTGTGTAAATCATAGTAAACCATAATGCTTTTAATGATTTAAAGGGAAATCACCTATGTTGGAGAGAAGTGTGGTCGCTTCGAATGGAATTAGGGCATAATTCCTAGAGCTCCCGCAGAACCAGGAAAGTGCTCCATGACCATTATTGGAGACATACATGAGGAGATGGCCCGGCTAGGGAAAGTATTGTGTGAATGTATATTGTCGCTTACATAAATGGGGGGTTGTTCAAGGACATCACGTCTACAAAACCCTAGGAGGCTAAGTATGCTTCACAAAGGAAGGTTCAAAGGCTACACCTACCTATCCTGCAATACTCGACTGTTGAGTTTTCATCGGGGAATTTTGTGTGTTTTAATCGATCTCCATTCATGTGGGGGATTGTTGGAAATTTTAGTGAAAATGAGTTTTTCACTAAATATTTTTGGACATTAATAATATTTATATATGTGTTGTATAAATAATTATTTATGGTTTGTGTTCAAACTATGTCCAAATAGAGCTAAGATGAATGAGATATCGAAGCTTGAAGCTGTATGTTTGGAACAAACAGAGATGAGAAAAATGGATTGAGATTTGTCATCTTGTCCCACATAGGTGGGATGACAAAACTTAAAGTGGTTTATAAGGAGGAGCACTCCTTGTACTCATGCACATATGCGCGCGTGCCGTGGGCTATAGGCCCTATGTAGTGCACTTTGAACTTCGCACACCGCCTTGTATTTTTGTCCATGAGCGCGTGGTCAGATACATGGCGGGTCTGCATATGGCGCACCATTGGGTGGCGTAGGCGGATGCCATGGCGAAGACTGCAAATGGCACATGAGTTTGGATGGCGCATGACCAGGTGGCGTCCTGGTATGCGTAGTAGCATCCGTGTGGCGCGCAAGTATAGATAGCGCATGACCAGGTGGCGTCCTGGTATGCGCAATGGCATATGTGTGGCGCGCGGGTCCATATGGCGTGGCGTAAAGTCCATGTAGAGTGTTGCATGGACTGGCGGATCAGGTCTAGTACGCGCGCAGGTTTGCAACAGTAGTAAAAGATCTAGTTGGACCTAGTCAAACTAGTTGTTTCAAACCATTTAATTCGTGTCATGATGAATATGACCGTTTTGACTTACCACTTAAGTCCATTAATTTAGAGATTAATGTCATATTCATTATCTTGCTTATTACAAGATTAATGGTATAGTTATGACAAGATTAATGCCTATTTTATTACTAGTTTTAATGAGCTTAAAACTATAAGTGTATATATATGAACTTGGTGGTTCATACTAAACACAAGAAAATAGACATTCTCTTTAGTCTCAATGTTTCATTGAGAGGAGTACTCTCAATTTTACACAACTTCACATTGTTCCAATTTTAGGAACACCAATTTATACCCGGTGTAATCTAGGGCGCGAGTGTCATCTCCGGCAGTACAACTACTGCTTCGGTTGTTGTATCCTGGAAACAGACCGTCTGAGAGGAGGCGCGAAATCTGTTTTAAGGGCCCCGTGTCTAACACGATCCTCAACCAAAACCGTCAACGGCAGTTTGTTCATTCTTGCAGCGGAGGTTCATACAAGATGGTGCGGTTGAAGTTCTTCCAAAGATGTTGGCTTGAATCAAGATTGGTACAAATTTAAATTGTATTTACATTTGTTTATTTAGTTTATGTAACCGGTATTGTACTACAAGAATTTCCCACAAATAACGAGAGTCTCGTTATTATTTATTTTATTAATATTTTTAATAAAAAGTGAACCTAGTTCCTACACACTCCATCTTCACTTTATATTCATGACTTGAAGATTCCTGGTAATAATAATTGCACTTTCTAAAATTATATACTATTTTGATACGATATTAAAGCTATAGATATCACAAATAGCTCAAGAACCAAAAACTAACCCTACTAAATTTTGAAATAATGGAACTAGGGAGGGATTGAAAATAACGTATAATGGGTGGGTGAATACTACACTGTAAATAATTAAATAACGATTCGAAGGTGAATGCTATATTTTAGCTTTTGATTTTCTTCGACATTAGTGCTGGTGTATGGGGTCAGGATGGGCGTTGAATGTGGAATGATTTGTATGAATCTTTAGGGGGGATGTAGTTGTACGGGAAGGGTGGTAGTGGACATTAATGGTGACGTGACAAATGGGGTTGTGACCGAAGACATTATGGTGGTTGATTGGTTTGAATACAAAACGAATTTGAAAAGAAATAAACAGAAATACGAAAAAAAAAAATGATAATACTTCTACATGAATAAAAGCTTAAAGAAATATTTTATCAACTTTTATTAAAAAAAACAAACATCCACCATCACCAATGCAAGATGCTAAGACCATGCGTAGTCGTTGGGGTGAATAATGCCCTACCCTAAGGCGTTTTGCGCCACGTGTAATCCTAGTCATCAAAAGGGCTTATTCACAAAGGGGCGTAGTGGTGATAACGCCCAATAATGCCCCGTCAATCATTACACAATCATTAAATTTTTTAATTAAATTTCATTAAATAAAAAACATTACATTCTAAAAAAAACCGAAATTAGTAAAAAAAAATATAAAAGTTGATAAACAAAAATGTTATCTTTGGAAGTTTATAAAGTTGAAAAGTTAGCTTTTGAAAGTTTAAAAATCATTTAAAACCATATCTAAACCACAGGACCAAAGTTGTCATGTAAGACCCATACTAAATTAACATTTCTATATCAATAAAGTAAGCATTTTATATCAAAAATGCCACTTTGCAAAAACTTTTACATCATAAATATTCAAACATGTTTAAAAGATTCAAAGACATGGTTATAGTTGTTTACATAATTCACTTTTTAGGCTATGCGGTATGGGCAACGTCCCCCCTCCGTCCAGGACCGGCGACGGTCCGCACACCGTGACGCCCCCTTGCGTCGTCGTCCTCACCGTCCAGCAAAGGACGTTTGAGACGTTCCATGTGAAGACAAAAAAGGGTGGGTCCCAAGGCTTTTGACCGTTTAATAAAAAAAATTATTTCCAAATTCAAAATTCATTCAAATGGTCACTTTCCCCCTTTTTATAAAAATCCAATCCATTTTCATATTCATTCACCATTTTTAACCCGTTTTTTTCTACTTTTCATCTACCAAACTCATATCTCTCCCTTATTTTTTATAAAACATCTTCCACTTTTATAAACGTATATTCTACCATGGATCCCTTCAACAACCCGAACAACCCGAACGTCCCCAACAACCCGAACAATCCCAACAACCCGACCCAACCGAACATCCCGAATGTTTTCTCGGTTCCGGGATACTATCCGACGATAGAACCGAACCAATTCTCTCAATATTCCTCAAACGCCTTTGCCGCATTCCAACACGCACCGAACGTTTTTGCTCAACCGCAACAAAGTCAAGCCCTACAACAATTGATGATGCGGGGTGCTTTTAATATCCAACACTTTCAACCCGAACCGAACCCGACACAACCCGTTCAACCCCAACCGAACCCGACGCAACCCGAACGATCCGAACCCGACAAGGATGTGGAAGTTGTTCCCGAGACCCAACCGCAAAAAGGCAAACGAAGAAAAGGCAAGCAAGTGGTGGGTGAGCAACCGTCCAAAGCAAAGGCGAAACCGTGGACGTAAATCGAGGAAGAAGCCTTAGCGAAGGCTTACATAGGCACGTTTACACACCCAACAAAAGGTTCGTAAAAATAACTTTTTTTTTTTAAGTTTATATTTTGTAGTATTAGTTTTTTATTTTTTGTAACATATTTTATAGGTAATAATCAAATGGGTGAAGGGTTTTGGAAGGCGGTTTTGGCGAAGTTCCTTGAGCTAATGGACCAAGGCCCGTATCGAGATATCGACTCGGTGTCATTAAAGTGGCGAAAAATGAACGGGTTCGTCAATAAGTTTTGCGAAGAATATAATAAAATATATTCAAGTGGGCGTCGTAGCGGCATGAGCGACGAGAATGTGTTTAAAAAGGCGTTGGAGATGTACAAGTCGAACAATAATAATACCTTGTTCGCACACGTTCGCGTGTGTGAAATTTTGCGAACGCACCAAAAATGGGCGCCGATTCCGAACGAGGTGGAGATGGCGAAGCGGCAAAGAACATCGGAATCTGGTAGTTATAGCGCCGATGGATCGGACGCGAGGTGTCACATAAACTTAAACGATGACGCCGAGTTCGACGAAGAAGAATATGCCGTATATGAAGCGGAGCGTCCCCCGGGCTGGGACAAATCAAAGAAAAAGCGGGCGAATGAGAAAGAAAAACAAAAGCTGGACCCGAAGATGGACGAGTTTATGACACAATTTAAAACGTACACCGAGGTCACAGCCCAAAAGGCGAAGGCGAAGGAGCGGGCCATCGAAGAAAAGTCTCGTGTGGCGGGTGAAAAGTTACGCGTGACGGGAGAAAAATTTCGATTGTCCGATGAAAAGATTCGGCTCAAGAAATGGAAAATATTAACGATGGATGTCGATAGTTATCCCGAGCCGAAACGTTCGACTTTGCTCAAACTACAAAACGACATCATGAATAAGCATCAAAGTGGTTGATTTTTTTCTAAGTTGATATTTTTTTTTAATTTATTAGGATTTTTTTTTTAAGTTTATGGTTTTTTTTTAAGTTTATGTATTGTGTTTTAATATTAATGAAAATATTTTCTTAAGTTATTTGTTAAATGTTTAAAATAGTGGAAGATTAAAATATATATATATATAAAAGTGGTGGGGTAGAATCATCTAGGATCATCCTCCCATTTCCACTAGTTTTGTGAGATGGACCATCCTTGGGAGGACTATGATGTGGCGCCTAGGTGGCGGATCATCCTCCAAAGGAGGATGGACATCCTCCAAAGGAGGATGGACACCATACCATGTAGCCTTATAAAACAAAACAAGATCAAATGCGGAAGCTTCATTTAGACGTGTGTTCGGTTCTTGTTCGTTGCTTGATCTTCATCGGAGGCCTTTGACATTCACCTAGTGTCAAAACCAACATAAACTTTAGTTATGAAGGTCTTGAAACATTGTAAAACAAGTTCCATAAACAAAACAATCAAAATAAAAAAAAAATGTCAGCTATAAGGCCTCTCGCGTGCCGCGAGAGGCTTGACCCTTTTCCATCGCGGGCCGCGAGAACAGTCGCGTGACGCGACAATGTGAGTGGGTTGTGGTCGCTTGACACAACAAGCCAATTTCGACAGAAGGTTTCTTTCTTTTGAGTTGCATTTTTGCCCAGCTACGTATTTCCTTAAGTTTAACATAAACATGCATAACTTTCAAACTACACATCTGTTTTACACGGTTCTCGTTCCTATGCGACCGTATGAAAATTACGCATACGTATAACACCTTGGTCGAAATCCGATTTATAAGCTAACAGCTTATAAATCCTTTTTACGATTATTCAACCCGTTTCATTTTAAATCACACTACATGTTTTATAACAATGGTCATTTCTTATCATTTTTACCCAATCCCGGGCTTGTCAAACATTAGCGTTTTTGCTACCATTACACGGTTTGCGCACGCACTTACATCATGCTTGTTATCTACAATTCAAGCATACACATTTTATCAATATTCAATGAAATCAAGTTTTCTATGTTTTGACCAAAATCCAAGGGTTCATTAAGTCAAATTTTGGCGTGTCGGTTTCTCGGCTTACGCACTCATTCTACCAACTTGTTGCGTGACATTCGAGTCACTTCGAATCACTATCGTTTTAAACATCTATTTGACCCGTTTGGTTGTTGAGTGAATTCCATCACTACAATGACATACCAAACATGCTCTAACTATCTATTTTGACCCGTTTAGTTGTCGAGTGAGTTCCATCACTTCAATGGCATACCAAACTCGTACATTTTGCTATAACAACACTAACATAACTACGACTAATGTATATACATAATGTAACGACTAATCTATATGTGTATATATATATATAGGGTAGGGATCCTAAGAGAAGTCCACTCTATTTGAGAAACTTGAGAAGCAATCTGGACCACACATTTTCCCTAAGCAAAAAATGCAAAAAAAAGGTGAAAAAATGCAATTTTTTTTTTTGAAAAATCGCAGCTTTTTCTTAAGGATTAAATTTTTTTATTATTTTAAAAAAAAAAAATTTTTTTTGGGATTTATACACATGTGTATATTGTTTTTTAACTATACATATATGTATATTGTCAATTATACATATATGTATATACATGTTTAAAATTGAAAAAATATGTGTTATAAATCCTAAACCTTATACCATAAACACTAAATCTAAACCTTAATGCTAAACCCTAAACCTTAAAGGTAAACCCTAATTCTAAACCCTAATGCTAAACCCTAAAGCTAAACCTTAATTCTAAACCCTAAAGCTAAACCTTTAATGCTAAACCCTAAAGATAAAGCTAAACCCAAAAGTTAAAGTTAAAGCTAAACCCTAATGCTAAACCCAAAAGCTAAACCCTAATGCTAAACCCTAAATACTATTACTAAACGCTAATGCTAAACCCTAAAGCTAAACCCTAAACCATAAAGCTAAACCCTAAACCCTAATGCTAAACCCTAAATACTAATGCTAAACCCTAAATAACACTTATTTTTCAATTTTAAACATGTATATACATATATGTATAATTGACAATATACATATATGTATAGTTAGAAGATTAACAATATACACATATGTATAAATCCCAAAATTTTTTTTTTTTTAAATAAAAAATTAAATCCTTAAAGAAAAAGCTGCGATTTTCCAAAAAAAAAAAAAAAAATTTTTGCATTTTTTTTACATTTTTTTTTTGCATTTTTTTGCTTAGGGAAAATGTGGTCCAGAATGCTTCTCAAGTTTCTCAAATAGCCTACTACTTCTCACATGATCCTTATCCTATATTATATATTCCAAAATAGTGTTTTAATGCGAGGAGATGGAAACTTAGGTCCTAATTTTTTTTAGTTATTTGTATTTTTTAAAGTTTTTACATACAAATGTGTAAGTTATATACATAAAAACTTATTAAATTAATTTTTTAAATGTTTTCTAACGTTCAACTTTCTCCAACATGTGTTAGATTATGTATAGAAATAGAACTTGAACACGTATAAATTGTCTAAACAAACGAAAGCGTTCATATATCTTGAATCACTCAATTTATGTCGAAATTGTTCAGATTTCTTCAATCAATTCTTTTTTTTACTTTTAAAATTTTTATGATTGGCTATTCATCTTCTCCTCTCTTTTTTCACGTTAATTTGTTTTGTGAATCAGACATTTATATATATGAAACGCCCTAATCTGGAAGTGTCATTTGTTAGTTTTACTTTTTAACAAATGATTATCAGAAGGCGAATTGGAAATAAATAATCTCATCTAACTAAATTTGGCTGATAATAATACCAAGTCAGTTATTGACCGATAATAATCCGAACGGGTTAATTTTTTTTTTTTGTAAAATAGTCCGCCGATAAAATAGCTTAACGGAGTTAAGTTTTTTTCCGAATTACAAACCGATGTTTTAGGGCTTTTGATCAGAACGACGATACGAGTCAATTGATGCAAAACTTACCTTGAAATTATGCTCGAAATGGCTTGATTTATTTTAATTGAAAGTTTAAACACCCGAATTGAAGCACCGTTTTCGTGGGTTGGTGCAGTATTTTGAGGTAAGTTTTACATCAATTGACTCGTATCCTCGTTCTGATCAAAAGCCCTAAAACATCGGTTTGTAATTTGGAAAAAAACTTAACTCCGTTAAACTATTTTAACAGCGGACTATTTTACAAAAAAAAAAAAAAAAAAAAAAAATTGACTAGTTCGGATTATTATCGGCCAATAACTGACTTGGGATTATTATCGGTCAAAATGAGTTAGGTGAGATTATTTATTTCCAATTTGCCTTATCAAAATAAAAAAATAAAGTATTGGTATCAGAAATGTAATTCAAAGCAAGAACAAGCATAGTTTAAAGCATCCCAAAACAATAACATACGAAGATACTATGGGATGCTAGTCTCTCATCAGGTAGCGTTCGCAACTACCAGTCTACCACTACCATTTCAAAAAATTATCCACTATCTATGCTTTAGCATATATGCATATTAAGGGTATGTTTGGCAAAAGTAGCTGGTGGCTGGTAGCTGGTAGCTGGAAGCTGGTAGCTAGTGGCTGAAAGCTGGTAACTGTAGCTGGTAGCTAGTAGTTGTAGCTTTTTAGATATATTTGGTGTTTGGTAGAGTAGCTGGAGCTTTTAATAAAATGTATAAAATGACCAAAATGGACATAACTAAAAATTTAGAAAGTTGATGCATTAAAAAGTTCCTTATTTTTAGAGGTTAAAATAGTCATTTTTTTCCTAAAAGCTTGTAGCTCCTTCTAAACGCTACTATTAGTAGCGTTCAACCAAAAGCTTCAAGCTCCTAACCTAAAAGCTTAAAGCTCATTCAACCAAACAAGACTTTATTGACTAGGAGTTTTTTCTTAAAAGTTTAAAGCTAGAAGCTCCTAAAAGCTCCATGCCAAACATACCCTAAAAGTCAGTCGTGCCGAGTAAGTGCTCGTTTATAAAATAGTAAATAATTCTAGCAAAACATACATATAATAAAAGGGTTGACATAATTATATATATATTGATTTCGAGTGATGATAAATAGTAATTTTATTTTTATAATAATATATAGTTTTTTATTATTTTATATATTATAATAGTTTATTATATTTACTTTTAATAACATTTTTTTCTTTTTTAAACATATATTTCCTTTACCCTTTTTAATAATTGTTTTTTTTCTTTTTTTAAACATATATTAATTTATCGATTAATTTGATACTTCTTTAATAAGTTACGTTTATTATCTTTTTCTAAAAACTTAAGTACGTAGTTGTGCTTGATTTCTTTACCTGACATTCCGTTATAAGTCCTGTTAAAACGAGGTTATACTCAAAATAAAGTATTTATTTGGTATCATAAAACGGTACGATTATAAATAAATTGTTCTAATGGTTTGACTTTCTAAACAGATTTCTTTACCTGACATTCCGTTATAAGTTCTGTTAAAACGAGGTTATACTCAAAATAAAGTATTTATTTGGTATCATAAAACGGTACGATTATATACTAAATTGTTCTAATGGTTTGACTTTCTAAACAACATGCTTTATTTTCAAATCACGTTTGTTTTATATTATCATTTGCTCGGTTTCGCCGCAGCCCGCGATATAAAAAAACTAGTACACATTAAACCTTGAGATTTATCTTTAACAATAAAATTCATCACTTCATTTTAAAGGAAATTGTTCCGTAAATTTTATGACTTGTATTAATTTATTGTTGATCTTCTTATATGTATTGTGATATAGGATAAATTTGTATATATAGTATAGAAAATAGTTTTCGCGTATCAGGGGGCATGGTCTCATGACGGTTGAGGAGTCGATCTTAAAAATAGCTCCAAGCAGGGCAAGTTTTCACGTGAGATGTTTTAGCGTTCAAAAAAGAGTAATGTGAAACATATACAATGGAGTTTTAAACCGTGAGGGAACTAAACTAGTACGTCTAAACAATAGGTTTTCTGGCATCTATAATAAACCACGTGAGATTTTGTTGATTATAGTCATAATACCGTAACGTGTTAGATTTTTAGTTTTACTTTCTGATAGTGTTTTTTTGGTTTCTAACGGAAAATTCTTAACAATACAGTAACGTATTTGATTTCGAGTTTTACATTACAACTGATTTTTGTTTCTATTGATGGAAAATTCTTGATAACACCGGTACATGTTATATTCCGATAGTTTGTTTGTTTGTTTCTATTAATGGAAAATTGTCATTAGGGCTTAAGCCAAAAAAGAAATTTAGCGGTTTACGCCAATAAAGTTGAATCCGTGCACCCATCCTTCATTTCACGGGTCGAGCCTTCCATCTCCTAATTCTTTCCATTTTTAATTTTAATAGATTTCCCAAATTTCCTTTTATTCACCAAAAAAAAATAGAAAGCATAATTAGATAAACTGAAAAGAAATAAAAGCATTAATTTGGACTGTTAGTTAATGCTTTGCCATAACTTTAACAATATATCAAGTAGTTATTGACCCAGTACCTCGCTGCGGATAGTGCTGTTTTCACGGTAGAAAAAAAATCCACACTTTCGTTTATCCAACGTTGGTCATAGATTGTAAATTACATATTTAATTGGTTAGCAAGTGAACATAAAATAGCAAATTTGAGCAAAGCGGTGTGTTGAAACAATTGCATATTTTGAACTGTTAAAAAATAGTTGATATGAATATGAAAGAAAATAATGTACATAAGAAACGTAGGACATAGGTTATAATTTTATCAACAAAAGTAGTAAAAAGTAATAAAGACACTTTCTTTAAATATTTGGAAAATTGTATACTACTACAAAAGCAAGTGTCGGTTGTGGGCTATCATTGGCCAACATGGGCGGCAACTTTAAAAATTGGTTTTTTTTTTTTTTTTTTTTTTTTTCTCCCCTTTTGCCCTTAGCTCAAACTAAAATTACGCTTTTGTCTCCATCTCAAAAATACGATTTTGCCCTCAAGCCAAAATTAGGATTTTGTCTGCCACTCTCCCATTGGACCAACCAGTTTATTGTTTTATATCCATTTTAAAATGACGGTTTTGCCCCCAGCTCAAAATAATATTACCCTTTTGTCCCAAATAAACTTATGTTTTTCTCCCCAGCTAAAAATTACGATTTTGCCCTCTGTAAAAACATGTTATTTTTCCCCGTTAAAAAAATTACGATTTCGCCCTTAGTTGAAAATTACGTTTTTCCCCCCTTCAAAATAAAATGATGCTTTTGCCCCTAACTAAAAACTACGCTTTTGCCCTCGGCTCAAAATAAAATTGTGCTTTTGCCTCCAGCTTAAAATTACGATTGTGCCCGTATTTCAAATTTATATTACGCTGTTACCCTAGGTGCAAAATTACGAATTTGTCCCTATTAAAATTTCAAATTCCCCCCCCCCTTCAAATTTACAGTACTGCCATCACTTTAGCTTTTGGCAATTTACGATTTTACCCCAGTCAAAAAATACAACTTTCCCTCAGTTAAAAATTACAATGTTGCAATTGTTTTAGTTTTTTTTATCAAAAATATAAAAGTGTTTTTTTTTAATTGGTTAACTCGATTTAGTTGTTTTTCGTGTGAATGAGCTGCTGCCTAACACTCGCTCATTATTCGTCCACCGCCCCGCAACGCGGGCGGGGCATCTAACTAGTTATCTACAATAACAAATACCATGGGCGGTAATAGTATTTTGGTTGGATTGGGTGAGGTGGGAGGCCACATGGCACCCACAATTGTTTTTTTTTTTTTTTTTTTACCAAATTATGATTTTTCCCCGTTTATGTTTATATTTATAGTTATGCATGATAATTCCCTATTGGTCCAACAAATTTACGATTTTATTCCGTTTTAAAATTAAGATTTTCCCATTAGTTCAACATTATGCTTTTACCCTCACTTAAAAATAAATTTACGCTTTTGCTCCCATCTAAAAATTTTCAATTTTGCCCTCGATTCAACATTATGATTTTGCCCCGTTTAAATTTACAGTTTTGCCATTAGGTTTTTTCCCTTATAATAACGATTTTGCCATCTGTTCAAAATTATGTTTCTTACCCCCATTTAAAAATAAATTTACGCTTTTGCTCCCAGCTAAAAATTTCAATTTTGCCCTCGGTTCAATATTACGATTTTGCCCCGTTTAAATTTACAGTTTTGCCATTAGTTTTTTTACTCACACAGCTAAGTTACGATTTTGCCCTCAACCCTATTGGTCCATTTAATTTACGCTTTTATCCCTAAAACAAAATTATGATTTACCCCCCAATTCAAAGTTACGTTTTCCCCATCGTTTTAATTTTTCTAGCAAAACTATAAAAGTTCTTTGTTTTAATTGGTTGACTCGATTTTATTTTTTTTCGTCTAAAGGAGCTGCCTAACACTCGCTCATTAGTCCTGAAAAATTACAGTTTTGCCCTGAGCCAAAAATTACGGTCTTATCATCGTTTTAATTTTTTTCCTACCAAAATTATCGTAGTGCTTTTTTAATTGATTGAGACTTATTCGGCCATCGCCCCGCAACGCGGGCGGGGCAACTACTAGTTATAATACATATTCTTTTATAAATGGGCCTGATGATCATGATTCAACTGGGCTAGTTCAGGACCCAAGTCCATCATCTTACCCGAACTAGAAACATTCCCTCAAGATTGAAGAATTATGTGGTAGGGACAGGTCATCACAAATCTAACCGAAAAGGGTAGGGTCCATGTTAAAAAGGGAAAAGGGTAGAGGTGTTGAGCTAACAGCACGGGAACGGGTACAGGACTGGGGTATGGGGATGATACGAGTACGGGGAGCGACAAAACTCAAAAATCCAAGATACAGGTACGACAAAGGTACAACAAAAAAAATATAAAAAATAAAAATATATTAAACAAAGTCCAAAATAGATATATATTGATATAAACTATAAATTCCAAATTTTAAAAATATCTTTTATTATTAAGTTTATAAAATATAATATGTTTAATGTTTCGAGTAGTATTCAAATTTCAATTAATAATATAATTTTATATTATATATCAAATGAGCATCAAACTTAACTAAATAAGTCCATGTAAAAAAAAGAAAATAAACAGGCCGTAACTTTTGTTTATCTGATTATCTCTTCCTTCTTCATCTGTTTGGCTAAGCTTTTTGAAACAACTTATTGACTTATTGGCTTTTTGAAAAGTCATACGCTCCAAAATGATGTTTGGCAATGAGGGTGTATGTGAGAGGGAAAAGTGACTTCCAAAAAGTCACTCCATACTGACTTTTCCAAAAAGCCAATAAGTCAATAAGTTGTTTCAAAAAGCTTAGCCAAACATGCCCTAAGTTCTAACCCTAGTTACAACACCCATCGGAAACTTTGAACAACCGCAACCCCCTGCCGAACAAATAGAGTCTATTAATATGGAAAGTGATGAAGTTGAAAGGCTGACGTCCGCGAAACGTCAAACTGCCGTCCCCACTTTCCTAGAAGCGGTTCGATGTCGTCCCCATATTCCCGGAAACGTTTGGGGGACGTCCCCATGGCGTTTCCGTCCCCAAACCATCCCCGGGACGGGTACTCAATGCTCGATGTCATCCCCGCGCTTCATAGGTGTTGAGCATGTTGATTGTTATTGAGTTTGTTATGCCTTCTCTCTCACCTAATCTTCTGTATTCTCTCATCTTTTCTTCTTGGTTAAATTAAGTTGTGTTGATTGAGCCCTAATTTCCATTGTTAATTTTTATTCCTTAATTGATAGCCAATTTCATATTCTGTGTTTACTTCATTGGTACTTTCATTGAACATCGGCACAAATGGCTACTCGTGCCAAAGTCCAGGAGGATATCGATAAAGCCTTGCAAGATGGTCAGAACAAACTCCGACGTGATATGGATTCAATCACTACGGCGTTAACAAAACAAGATGAAACCCTCAAAGAATTTCTCGCTCAGTTTGCACAGGACCTCATAAAGAGATTACACGGAATTTCGATTCCCCGGGTAGTGGTTCCTCTGGACAGTCTCACAACATTGATTCTACGGTGTTAGGGCGTCACAAACCGACACTGGTGTCATTAGCCAGATTTTCTGGTGATAATCTGGATCGATGGATTGCACAAGCTACTAGGTACTTTGATTTCTATTCCATCTTAGATCTAGACCGATTGGTGGTTTCTTCTTTTTAATTGGATGATATGGCTGTCGATTGGTTTGATTAGACGCAACGTCATGATCGAATCACCACATGGGGTGCATTTACTACGGTACTTTGTAAATGTTCTCGTCCCCGAGATTTAGAAGAACCAGAAGGTTTGTTGGCCAAATTGCAACAAACAACGACTGTTACCGAGTTTTGAGGCCATCTCCAATCGTACAATTCTCCTTCCGATGGCTTGTCTCGTCAGTTGTTTTACCTCCGGCTTATGATTGGATATCAAACAATCTGTTTTAATACATCACCATCCACCCTCGATGAGGCTATGCACTTGGCTCATCTTCATAAGCAACGGGTCCTATGTGAAAAGGGTTTGGGCCGTGTTGCTTTAGGCTCTGGTAAGGCCATGTTACCAACCCCTAAAACTGTTAGACCCTAATTCGTATTTGACAAAAAGTCGCAGCGGAAAATCGTGCTATCAAATTTCTTTCATTTCAAACATATTGACTTACTTGAAGGTTCGTTTTAAAATGTGTCTTTTACAAAAATAAGGCATAAGTCATGTTTACTAATAGTACATACTCAATTAATCCCGTACAATCTATCTCGTGACTCGGTCTTCGATCTCTAATCCTTGTGATGATCACCCGTAATCTGTATAACCTGCACCCACCACATTCATTCATAACATTAGCACACATTATATGAATAAGATTCATTCATGTTCACTTCATATTTCGTCATTTTTCAAACTTTAAGCATTTCATCTGCGTATCCATTTCCTGGTGAGGCTTCAATAATGTACCTGCATTACTTTTCATTCTCAAGGTACACCATTAATAACATTAACACTCAATGTGTCTAAATCATACATACATACGTACTTACATACAAACATACATACACATCTACATACATTCATACCTTTCCTGCAGCTTTACATACGTGCATACACTCATACATGTCTTTATACATACATACCTACACAACTACCTACGTACATACCTTTCTTACATCTTTACATTCATGCATACACTCGTACATATCTTTATACATACATACATACACTTCCACATACGTACATACCTTTCCTACATCATCACATACATGCATACACTCGTATATACCCTTATACATACATACATACATACACATCTACGTACAAACATACCTTTCCTACAACTTTACATATGTGCATACACTCATACATGCCTTCAGACGTACTCACATACACAACTACATACGTACATACCATGCCTACATCTTTACATACATGCATAAGCTCGTACATATCCTTATACATACATACATACACATCCACATACGTACATACTTTTCCTACATCATCACATACATGCATACACTCGTATATACCCTTATACATACATACATACATACATACACATCTACGTACAAACATACCTTTCCTACAACTTTACATATGTGCATACACTCATACATGCCTTCAGACGTACTCACATACACAACTACATACGTACATACCATGCCTACATCTTTACATACATGCATAAGCTCGTACATATCCTTATACATACATATATACACATCCACATACGTACATACTGTCACACGTAGCTTCATATATACATTATAACTTGATGATTTTACATAAGTTTTAATTTCGGATAGCCTGCTTTTAATCCAAAATATGCGTTGCCGGTTTGACAAGGTTAGGGAGCTTTTCGGGAGCTTTACATGCCACCGGGTCGAAAACCGAAGCACCAGGACATGTTACGGTTCAACCGGAAACACAGGACGCGAAGAATAAAAAGCTCACAAACAAGAGCCCGTCGCCGACGGGCCCCCAAGCCGTCGGCGACGGGTTGTAAATATGCCCGTCGCCAGTGAGTTAACCCGTCGGAAGAAAACGGCCAAACCAGAGCCCGTCGGCGACGGCCTCCTTGCCCGTCGGCGACGGCCTCTCTAAATTGCATTTTTCTTGCAGATCCGTTTCATCGTCCGAACGCACTAAAACGCGCATAACTTTCGAACCGTTTACCCGTTTAACCTCCTGTTTCTTCCTACATGCTTGTAAATTCACATTCTATCATATAAACTTAAAATCCCACATTCGGATTAAGGAAATTCTTATCTTACGCTCTATCGACTTATTATCACATTCTAATTATTTGACCCGTTATGGGTATTTGCGCATTAATTGGTTTATGACATACCAAGACCATACTTCTCGCTTCCATACTTGTTCAAAACATTATACTCATCAAATAACTTGTTACTAAACTACCTTTAAAATCGTTCGCCCAAAATACCCATCAAGGGCATTTTGGTCAACTTTAACTCAATCATTTATGACGAAGGATTTTAACACATATTTGACCTCAAACATCATGTTTAATTAATTTAAACAGTATATTACTTAATCGTACTAAGAAGTGATTACGGAAATCACTTACCTTATGCATCCGCGTTCCTATCCGCTTCCTTGCCTTCTCTTGACCCGTTAGTCAATCATGCTTGAGTCCGCCTTGATATGATTCCTATACTTTCACATCACCCACATCGCATTCTCGTTAGCTTACATCATTGTACATACTCACGACCATATCAATCACATGTTTCACATTTGACTTTCATAAGTCGATTCTAGCTAACATAAAACATACAACCAAATTCATATCCCGTTAACGCATGTAATTCATCATGTCATTCCATTTAATACATATCGACATAACAGGTACCATACCACTTCCTATAATCCTACCTTTACGACAACTAGTCACATCGTACTTCATATGCATAGTTGACTTTCTGAAAGTCAACAGTTCATTAATTTAACTTTCCTACTTATCATCATATACTCGTAACATCATAATAGACTATACGGACGATACTAAATACGTCTTATCACACCATTGGTGTGCGTACCACCTTTTAAGCATAACGTACAACTAATTCATGCACAATCTTCTAAATTCATACATAATTCATCAAATCCTTCTACTAATCAACATGAATCATACATGCATAAACATCAACATACTAGTATCACATTTCTTTCAATTCCTCTAACAAGAATCCATCATACAACTCAAAATACATCTATATTAAGCAAGAATTTAGACATAGATGATTTACCCATGTCATCATCTTCACCATAACAAACGGGTTTCATCCTTAAACATCAAATTAACCTAATTTATGCATAATCCATGTTCCAAATGATAATTCTAACACACACTCATACTCAATTTCATACCAATTCGTGATTTACATCATAACCCGATTCATGCATAATCACCAAACTAACTTTTAAGACATACCTTGCGATCCCCACGAGGAGGTGATCATTAATCCGTGTTTGGTTATGAATTTGAGCTTCGTTTAGCCTTCCAATTTGATGAAATAGATGAAAGTTAGGGTTCTTGGCTCCTTGGGAGCCTCCTGCTCTTTCACGAACACACTATGTGTGTTTGTGTGTGTGTTTTGTTATTTAGTAACCCAACTTTCACTTTATTCCATTTAACCCCTCCATGTTTGCCACTAAAACATGATTGGCACCACTTTCATCTTTTAAATAGTTTTTATCATTCACTTTATTAGGTTAAATAGCCTAGTCATTTAATTCTTGATGTACCATATCCTAACATTTAACGAATATAAACATTCGGGTTTTTGGGGTGTTACAAAAACGCCACCACTAGATACTCCACCGGCCTTCCGTCGCCTAAATCTGGTAACCTTAATTTAGCTGCTCGAAAGCTTGTTTTCAAACGATTAACCCCAACAGAAATGGCTCAGAAGCATTCTCAAGGGCTCTGTTATCGGTGTGACGAAAAATACACTTCGATGACGATTCTAAAAATTTTGACCAACTTACCAAAGTTGCCACCAAACAACTCCAACTGGAAGCGGTACATGTGATATGCACAAAATACAACATATAAATTATATCAAACAAGGCATAAAATCAACCCCTTTTACGTACAAACGTTGGAAAAAATACGTTTCTTTGTATACTTTTGATTTTCAGGACTAAATGAGCTTAAATGTACAAAAGAAACAAATTAACGGCAAAACCAACATAAATACAAGAAAGAAGAGTTGACACGCCATGCCTACCCTCCAAGCTACACCCCAAGACCAAAACAACTAACAAGAAGTCAAGCACGGGGCCGTGCCACAAAGGCATGGGGTTGTGCCCCACTCCAGAGTCCATGCAGAACAAGACAAACAAAGCAGACAAGAGACACGAGGTCGTGTCCTATGGACCCCACTTTCGACCTCCCACTTAATCCTGGGTAAGTCCTACCAGTCCTTTTGTAAAAAAAAAATATTAGCTCTTAGACTGATTAGGGCTACCTGATGCAATATGTCCATCTCCTTTAGGTTAGTTAGGTCTATGTGCTTAAGATCATCAAATACAAATGACAGATTATCAGGGACATGATTATCATCGTTTGCTGCAAAAGCATAACTCACGAAATGTTGATCAGAGTCGATTCCTGTTGAAATATCAATAAAGTGATCAAAACTCTGATCATTTCCCATTCCAGTTGATGAACCTTCCTGACTCAAAAGTGTCGTGTTACCAAAAACGTAACTCTCAAACACCTTTCTAGTTTCCTAGAGCGTTTTCTTTTGGACAAGCTCCCTTTCGAATATTAGGAGCTTTCCATGGAGCTAAGTCAGTCTCATGTCCTTGAAATCTAGGGATGTTCTCATCACTATAGCTATGGTGTCCCATTTTTCAGGCAAAGACCTCAGAAATTGGTTACTTAAAGTTGTTTTAGTAAATTCTTTATTAACCGACTTTACTTCACTGATTAGAAATAAAAAACGTTCAAACTGTTGAGTCAGGGTCTCCCATTTAACATGAGTGAAGGTTTCATATTGTTGGTTAAGGATTTCTCGAGTATTCTCGATAACATCCTCCGTGTCACACCCCGACCGCGTAAAACAACAAACCGCGGTGGAAACGTCAGGGAGTGGAGTGGCAGAATTATTGTTTCACAACCATGGTATTTAAAGTTTCGTTTTATTTATAAGCAAACGGATTACATTGTCTTAAAACAAAGAAAACAAAGAGTACATAACATAATTAAACTATTCTTGCTTCATTTTATGTCACTAAGGCCCAAGTCCGCCTAAGTGTATCTTGACCAATCCTACGCATCAGCTCCTGAAAACACATGTGAAAATAGGTACGTCAGCATAAAAATGCATGTGAGATACATAGGTTTATTGATTTAGGATTCATGACTTGTAGTTGAAAGAAATGTTTAATAAAAGTTAGTCATGAATATTGTAAAATGTTTTCCTTTGTAAATCATATGAAAATTGATAAATGTCTAAGTTATGTTGTATGTAAATCAATGTCTTGTGAAAATATGTCGTTTGTTATAAAATGTAATATGTTCTTGTTGAAATGATTTAGATAACGCTACGATATGTAATATCATAAAAGCACTTATATATAGGAAGTACCAGTGGCGTATCCGCCATGCTTTTATCATATTACACACGCCTCGTTATTTAAATCACTTACCCAAACAAACCACCAAAATACCTTGTTTAAACCGATGTCAAAATGTTTATGTGTAAACAATGTCAAATGCCAAATGTAAATCATGTAATGTATAATCAAATGTTATGTATGGCAAGCGAAAGGTGTCAACTAAAGCCATAGGTAAAATGCACAAAACAATGTATTTGAATAAATCATAGTTTAAATCAAAAGTTATGTTTTGTAAAATAAATGCTTTATTGATACAAACATCTATGCGGTAATGTTAAAACGCATACATTCAAGCCTTGTGACTGTGGAGACAAACCTTTAAACAAATTAAAGATTTATCAAAATTATGTATATCGGATTCAGTCATTTCCTACTTCCAAACAAACCTAGGAAGCCAGAAACGGGAGTTGTCAATTCCTATGGTACCACTACTTACTACCGAGCGGCGTGATCGATGTTAATGAACGTATTTATGACCCGTTAAACAAACCAAATGTCATACCAAATGTAAGCATGTTATGTGAAAATAATGTACTAAGTATGCTAAATGAACATACATAGCATGAATACGATGTAAATCAATGTGTACATATGCTGAAATGAACATATGAAACAAATGTGTTTATGAAATCAAGGTACTAGCATGTTAATTAAACATACATAGCATAAACATGGATGAAATCATGTACTATACGTGTACTATATGAACATAGCAAGCATATGTTATAAAAGCATGAAAAACACGAAAGTAACAAGTAGGCACATGTGTTTCACCCCAAAATGTTTGAAAACAGTAAAAGAGGGGACTATGTACTCCATTGATAATGCTTAAGAGTCTTGAAATAACAACCAAACAAAGCTAGAAGGATCACGGAATCAATCGGCACCTAATATAGGTAACTACGTTAATAAACCGGACCTAAATCAGAAGATCGGATACAATGTGGTTTTGTAAACCAAATGAGTATAGGAACTCATGTAATATGGTTTAACAAAGCCTACATTCTAAATCGGAACCTATCCTAAATGCTTACGACCCATTACGACCCGTTTAGGTAGCTTATGCTACTTTAACGCGTCGTTCACATAAAACGCGTTCGGACCGCCTAACTAGCCCTATGACAAGTATTATATGCCTTAACATGTCTAATATCATTGCCTAATCAGTTTAAATGTCAAAATTTAGGTTACATAGGCTTAAAATGAAATTATGCGTAAAAAGGGCATTTTGGTCATTTTCCTAAGGTATATAAACTACCTATCATACAACTAACTAAACGAAGTGACCAAAAGGTATAACCTCGGAAGGTTATTCCCTATACAACTATGGTCACAAAATATGTTTGGTCGGATCCTAATGTTCGACCAAACGGGTCGGGTTCGAAAGTCTAAGCGGTTGTTTAGACCGCTTATCTTACGACCCTATATAAGCACTAAACTAAAAGTGATGAGTTAAACATGTTTAACTAAGTTAGAAAACAAGTTTGATATCAAAACAAAGTGTTTTGATACCCAAAGATAGCTTCGTTGCAAAATACGCATAAACACGTATTTTGACCGAAACTATGACTTGTCACTACGCCTAATCAACGTGGTAATCAGTAGGTATAGTCACAAGGGACTATAACCATCGTGATTACGCTCATGTTGCGAAGTTCAACGAACTTAGTGTTGACCATAAACTGGTCAAAGCAGAAAGTCAAACACTGTTTGACTTTCATGCTTAAAAATGCATAAAAGCATGAAAGAAACTTACAAAAGGTCCAAGCCTTGAAGATAGAACAAGAAGACAAGAAGAAAGGAGCCTTCAACCAGAAGGGATAACTCCTATTGTCTAGAAATGAGAGGAAAAACTGATTTGAGCAAGTTGTGAATGAAAAATCATGGCGTATTTATAGATTTGGGACAACCGTTAGGATCGTTTCTCGGTTATTGAGCTTCAATCTTGGCCCTCCATGTGTTACCCACTGAATTACAATACTAGGGGAGCCTAAATACCAGTATATGGTATGTTAAAACCATGCACAAAAGCCAGAAACCAGCTGCTGTTTGAGAAAATTGATTTTTGCAGAACTGGGGGGTCTGTCACGGGCCGCGTAGGCTGGAGCCTATTCTTACGCGCCCCTCCTAGATTACCAGATCAGCAATTTTCAAAAATTGGCAGAATAGGCCCCTGATGCTTAAAACTTGATTTTTGACACGTTTGAGCCCCGTTAACCCATTTTCAAGGCTCAATAATGATGTCAAAGTATAGGAGGCATGAAATATGCTTGAAAATATGTCGGATGTCGGTTTTTTTGGTCGTACGATCACGTTATTCGGATAATTACGACGAAACACGAACGGACGCGAAAAACGATCCAATTTATGCGACGAATGGAATTTTAACATGCCAATCACTAAAATATAATATTTTAATGATTAAAATTTTTTTTGGATGTCCGGATATGTTCAGAAAGTAAGATATGCGCGAAAATGCAAACTTATGCACTTTTTGACGCTTTTAGTCCCTGATTGACCAATAAGTTTATTTTCGCATACCGAACCCCTCAAAGCCCATTTCTAAGCTATGTAAAGGATATTTAGGGTATGTTTAGCTTATGATCAAGTTCCGGAATGTTCATTACTATACGAATCGGCATAGTTTCATAGTTTGTCAAAAATAGTCCCTGCGATCGAATAAACTTATTTTTGCCATACCAAACCCTTCAAAACTTATTTCTAAGTTATGTAAAGGTTATTTAAGGTATGTTAAGCATATGTTGATGTTCCGGAGTGTTTGTCGTGTTAAACTGATTACGTTTACGCATCGGTTTGCGTATAACTTTCCAGAAAGCGATGTAGAGTTTGAAATTGAACAAAAATCGAAACGTGCAAAATGTCAAACATAAATAAACAAACATTGGGGTAAAATAACATTGTTTTATTGATAATTGAACTATTCAGAGTTTGTACAATGATTACAAGCACAGATGTCACACTCCGTTCTACCAAATTGTTCCTTCAATGAATCCCACAACTCCTTGGCGTTGTTACAATGCAACAAACCAGCATAGATATCATTCGGCAAATCCATAGCCATGATACTAAAGGCTTTCTCATCTAGCTCAAATTTTTGATAATCTTGCTTAGAGTAATTCTCCGGCTTCTTTGGCTCGAGCACAATTGGGTTCTCGGCACTTGGTACCATTGGAATATGGGGTCCGAATACAACAGACTTCCAACACCATCTATTTTGCTAAGCAAGAATATGACCCATCCTTCATTTCTATATGTTAAATTCGGATCTGACAAGTATATGTGATTTATTACTAAAGCCGGTATTGTGGAGATCATTCTGTGCCATTTTCTCTTGTTCTTTACTAAAAAAACAAAGTGTGTGAAAGACACTATTTAGTTCTTCACTATACAACTCTGAACTACGAACAGTATTGGATCTTTGATGAACTGATCTTTGTATGTTAAACTGATTATCAAATCAAGTTTAACGTGACCAAGCTCCGATACCAATTGTTAGGTCCGAGTTTACAAGTTTTGTGATTAGAAATACAGTTAAGCTCAACCAATATTGTATTGTTATAACAAAAGATAAATAATCACAAACGAGAAGTCATTATCAATAATTGTTTTTCAGTTGATTCAAAAGATTCAAAAGTTTTTCAATAGATTGACTTTAAAGACTCCCCCTCAGCCGATCACTTAATAATTCTATTTGTACAAGAGAAAAGGTGATGTGTGTGATAGATTGATCACAAACAGGTGTGATCTATTTATACTAAGTACGAAAGCCCTGTTTGTGATTGGCTGACATCACCTTGATAATGACATCTAACACTTCTAACAGAAAAGTTTCCATAGATGTCGTAAACATCTGTGCAAATCTAAACATCTGTTCTAGCTAGTCTAAACACTGATTGAAGATAAGTACTGTTACATTAAGAAATCGATATTGGAGTTATCGTCTGTTGCCTTGATTCCAAACATCTGTTTGGCCAGACAGATGTTTGGTCTTCTTCCTTAGACCTTTGGCTTCAACAGACT
The DNA here is from genome assembly GCA_030545235.1 of Helianthus tuberosus. Classification (NCBI taxonomy): domain Eukaryota; kingdom Viridiplantae; phylum Streptophyta; class Magnoliopsida; order Asterales; family Asteraceae; genus Helianthus; species Helianthus tuberosus. The sequence continues at coordinate 78,777,573 of CM060408.1, forward strand.
TTAGACTTCAACAAATGTTGTTTCTTCTTAAACAGCGGTTCCAAGGTTTGATCAGATGTTTGCTTTGTCTTCAATAGATTTTCTGATTAGGTGTTAAAGATTCACTATCTTTGGGGAGAGACTGGTTTAATCTTTTGTTTATTTCTTTATCAGTTGATCATGTTTTGGCTTTTGCATATCATCTGTTCTTTTGTAGGTCCAACAATTTTCAAAATATATTACATATGAGATGAAGTAGATGAAAGACATATTTTTCAGGATGTACTTGTAGGCCCAGCTAACTTAGAGGGTTCCATAGATTGTTTTATTATACCTTAACTTAAATCATGAAGTCTTATGGGTTCTTATCTTAGGGGATATAGAAAAACTGAAACTGTTGAGGGTATAAAAGAGCCATTATAAGTAAATAACCTATAAGTATTTTAAATTAAACTGGCACACTTATCATTTTTATGAGAATAAATCTGGATTCTGGTGGAACCTAAAAAATTCCATCATTCATTCATTTGAGCTATTTTTAAAATAAACTGAAGCCTATGGTATTAACCACTGGGATGGTGATGCGGATGGGGTATACCCGCTAGGTGGAAGTTAAAGAAAAATGTGAGGCTCATGGTGTTTCCCACCGGGATAGCGACTTGGTGATAATGCCTTCTGAGTTGATCATGAAGAAAAAATAGCTAAAGCTCATTATCATCATCCATTCAATCCATCAAGAAATTTAATTTTAAAATACATCAGGGTTATTTGTATAAGATGGTAGATTTTAGTATTTTCCATATAAGCTCAAGATACGATTATGTGGATTTGTGGACCTTGAGTGTGAGACCTTTAGATGAAATGTTGACTTGAACCTAATGGTAGCATAAAAGGGGCTTGATGAGTCGGAGGTTGGGTTTAAGTGGATAACCATACCGGTAATCGTGGTTAAATGTTCTTGGGTCTTATAAATTAAGAAATCTAAATTTTTTGACACCGGTAATCCTAGTTCTGATTTCATTGCAGAGTTTTTCAGGAATGAAAAAAAAGTGTGGGGATATTTGATGCATTGCAAAATGCATCTATTTCCGATGTATAGTTTGTACACTTTTCGATTAGTTTTCTGTCGTTTTGTTATTGGTTTTGCAAGATACTTAGTCATTTGTGTTTTGCAGGGGTCCGGAGGAAAGATGAAGTGAAAACGAGCAAAAATGGAGAAAATCGAGCTTCCAGACGCGTCACGGAGGATCAGGAAGTTAAGAAACAGAAATAATGGTGAAATTATACCATGTCGCATCGTGCGACAGGGCTTCGAAGAGCCCCTCGCATGACGCGAGGGGACAAACTACATTGCATTTTATTTAACATCGTCGCGCTACGCGGAGGGCTCAAATATCGAGAAAATGAAGTTTGTTGTCCAAGTTAACATATATTGGTGCGTGTCGAGTGCGATGTATTTTTATTTTACGCATTAGTCAAGTTTTAAATTTATAAAACACGATATTCTACTAACACTAAACACACACTTGGGAAAGTGCACCCATCGTGAGCGTAGTATAGCGTTGGTAAGATACCGAGGTCGTCTAAGGACACAAGAGCTTTTAGTACCGGTTTATCCTCAACGTCTAATCAATCTAATTTTTTTAGAAAAGTTTTGAAACATGAAAATAAAAAACTAAAAATGTAAACATAAATAAAATAAAAACATATAGACAAGATAGAATCACTTGGATCCGACTCGTCTTTATTGTATCCTTTGATGATTTTCGCATTTTCGGACTTTTTAAGAGATTATCTTATCTATAGTAGTAGCCCCCTCTTTTGAAGGTGACGTTACACTCAACCCAGTGGTTTAAGTCAACAGGGATACAATCCCAAAGGGTCGGAATATTGAAAGATAATTAAGTTAGTTATTAATGTGAAAAGTGGTAGGCCCCTCTTTTGAAGGTGACGTTACCCTCGGCTAAGTGGTTTGAGTCAGCAAGGATACAATCCCAAGAAGCCGGTTTAAAATATTAATAGTAATTTACATAAGAGGGTTTAAGCTATTCGCACCCCCGACATCCAATACTAGTGGGTATTGAAGGAGGTCCCAGTAAGCTTGAACCAGGTCCTTGCAGGATCTATACACTAAACAAGGCAAGAACCTTACCAAACCATTCCCCTAACCCCCGACCAGGTAGTCAACATGCCTTTATATAGACCGTAAAGACATGAATGATACAATCTTTTACTTTATATAGACAGTAAAGTAACTTCAAGACACCACGGAAAAATGATAAGAAAAATTCACCTTCAACATAAGAAACTAGTTATTAAAGTCATTAATACAAACCCAAATAAAAAGTTCCGAAAGATTAAGAATCAAAAGTAATACAATAAAGACTTGTCTTCACCAAGTGATGTAAGAAGCTTAACCAAACATGGCCTTTGATTGGCAAGAACTCTTACAATCAATCTTGGATCCTGAGACTACTACACTGTCACACCCCAACCGATGGTGGAAACATCGAGATGAGACGAACAAATTGCTCAAAACGTCATAACACTATGTGACAATATAATTAAAAATTCAAATTTCATAAATGGACTAAATGTCATACAAGATTCCAAAGAAATACAACATAGTTCAACAAAACATAACATCAAAAGATAAACTAAATTTAGGTGTGTATCTAAGTCCACCTAATCTTTGTTCTTCATCGCATCATCATCAAACTATCAACCTGCAACATGTATTAAAATATATCAACAAAAAGTTGGCGAGCATACAAGTTTGATTACATAGCATAATATCGGTTAAAAAGTTGCTCATATCCACATGAATCAAAATATGCCAGTTACTAGTATGCTTAGATTGTGTAACAATATGTTCAAACCCAAGTTTCCAACGCGTTTAATTTTGCCTATCCCAAAGTATCGCGGGAGGTTTACATGTTTAACTTAACAATACCCCAAGTCTCGTGGGCGGTGCTTTAATCCTATAGCGCTATAATTGTGAAGGTAGACTAGCAAAGTTAATGAGCATATATCAACACAAATAGTTTACATAGCATACGAGATTAACAAGCATCACACATAGTTTCATGTTTCAACAATGGATAGAGTTTGTTTAAAATAGTTTCAAAGTGAAGTGTAGTTTGTATAGTATACATGTTGCACCCAAAAGTGATTAAAAGGAAAAAGGGATCGAGTATGCTCACGGTTTTTGCAAGCTTTCCAACTTGATATCCCACGAGTGTTGTTGGTGGATGGATTAATTTGGAGCACATTGTCCTTCTACACGAAGAAGACATAGGTGTGTGAATTTGGGGAATAACGAAAGATTATAGATTCGGAATTTAGAATACATGAACATTGACATAGGAAAATAATCATCCATCACATATGATGCTTAGATGATATACTTACTAACTTGACAATGTCTACTTGTTCATCATCAAGTGTTCAGTTTGTTTGAATGTTACATAAGTATTACATAGAGTATACTATATCATATATGTCATGCATGAGGTAGAAGATCAAAGTCTTCATTTAGGCACCTCTAAGTATCATAGAATTCATACAAGAGGTAGGAAGAACAAAACTTCCATTTAGGCACCTTTATTGTTCACCACTACACTTGTTGTTATAAACAACAAGGAGGGTCATGAACTTACAAGAATAATGAAATACAACAACTAATCTATGAGAAAACATTAAGAAGTGCGTGGATTTTTATGAAAGATATCCCAAGCTAGTCTAACAATCACACATTCATCAAGCTTCAAGCTTGAACACTTCTTGTGGGTAAAACCCTAACTAAAACAGAAAGTTTGTGAGGTTTTAACCTCTGATTTAACATGTATCAACCTTGTTTTCAAGCCTAACTAACCATAGATGAGGTTATAAGCATTAGGACATAGGTTTGAGATGAGTTAGACTCAAGTTCGACTAAGATTAACAAGTTTAAATGAAATGAGAAACAAACAGTCCACTTTGGAGCCTTTTTGGCGACATTCCAGGGCTTGGTTTTCCATGAAAAACCTCTGGAAACGTAGCTAAGGTCAACCCAAAGAAGTAGGAAAAATAATCGAGTGAATCGGATAAGAAATGAGAGAGTTATGCTCACTTTTGTATGAAGGTATGAATCTGCTTGAATCTTCAAGTTACCAGCTGATTAGAGGGATTTTGAGAGTGTTTTAAGTGTTTAGCAAAGTGTTAAAAGCTTGGAGAATGATGGGTTTTTATAGGGAAGAGTTTGGTTAGTTGGTAGTTGAGTAATTAATGTTATAAGTTGGTTTAAATCTCAAAACAAGTAAAAAACTCGCTCCCAAAACGAGCTGAATAGGGCCTGGTCGCGGCTGTTGGTCTGGGCTGTCGCAGCGAGTCCTTAAATGATTTTTTGGTCGGGCTTTGTTCAATAAAAAGGCTGCAGAGCAGTGGTTAAGTGCGCGCGCTTGTGAAGCTGGTGACCCGGGTTCGATCCCCGCGGTCATCAGTTTTAGTTATTTATTTTGTTTTGTTTTAGTATACTTTCAGAAGTTACATAACTAGTCCTTGCAACTTTACACTTTCATAAATTGCACAAATTACCCCTAAACTTTTAGTTAACCAAATATATTGTTATTTTTAAAAGAAAACTAACTTTATAGTTTAAACTACGTTAGCTTACTAACTTTAATATCTAACGGGACTAACTAGATTATTATAAAAATAAACTTTTAAATAACAAAATTAATTAATTTAATTATTTTAATTTAAATAATTTTGTATAATGACCATATTTATAACGAATAAAAATCTTTAAACGATTATTCATTTCACGAAGCTTTCGAGACTCATTATTTTAAGAGTTTTAACCAGATTAACAAGTATCAAGTGTCGGTAAATAAAGAAACGAGAATCCTTGAATAATATTTTGTTCAAACGAGAAATTGATTACAGTTGCACATAAGTCTAATATGAATACACAAAATAGCTTCGTTTTCATTATGATCAATAGTCTTGAATTACAAATGGAACGAAAGTAGATTACAAGAGAGTACAAGGTTTCTAAATATAGGATTTCAAGCAAGGGTTTCCAAATATAGAAAGTATGAAAACGCAAGGCGTTACAGTCTCCCCTCCTTTAGGAAATTTCGTCCCGAAATTTATTCAAGAGGAAGACTTGAAGAGTTATGGAAAAAAGGTGATTATTCAAAACCGAGACTTGAAAATTTCGAAACATAAAAAGCAAGAAATTTCAAAGAACGACAAGATAAATTTGTAAAGGAGTTCGTTTGTGTAAATTGATTTGAGGTACCAAGCATAACTGAAAACGTAAGGGTGCGTATATGGTTAAAGAGAGTTTAAACAAGTTTGAAAATCTCAATTGGATATGTATTAAAATGCGTCGTATTAGGAAGGGGAATCTTGTGTGAAACGGTTTGTATTTTGATGAAAGTGGGGTAGCTTGCATAGGAAGTTTTTAAGGGTAGTAAAGTCGCACATTTGTAAAAGTTGTTTATTGAGAGGAACGAGAGGGTTCGGTAAATAAAGTGATAGCGGTCTACTAAGTATGTTTACACAAGAATAAAGAATAAAAAGATGGTTTTAAAGGTAAAGAGATAAGTTAGGATTCGAATGTTTAAACCGATATGATTGTGAACGAGGTTCGTACAAGAGGACAAGGAATAATGGAGAATAATGAGAGTATAAAAGTGTCACACCCCAATATTTCCGCATAATACCAGTGGGCCCGGCGGGGAGTATCGTGACGTAGTTGATATCATCATAGTCAAATATACACAGATCATTGCATAGTGGAAGTCTTGGTAGAAAATACTATTACAAACCAAAATGTAAAGTACGAATAAAATATTATACAGATGGTTGTAAGATAAGATCCACAGGCGGATCTAAAATAAAATACAAAAAAACTTGTTCAACGGATTTAAGGCATACGAACTTGCAAAATTCACTATCTATGCCCCGAAGCTCCCAGCCAATTATGGAAAGTACCTGCCACTTAACGTTTTTGAAAATACGTCATTTTTCACTGGTAAATACAATTAACCGACTCTTTTGTAAACATTAATGAAAAATTGATTTGAATGCACAAGGCACAATATTCTTTTATAACTTGGGACAATTATGTTAAAAATAATCTTGTATCAGATTTACATGTTTGTCCAACATTTAGGGTCGGGATAAAAGCCGAACAAGATTAACCAACACACCACAAATATAAACCCACGACGGGTCACCCCAGTGAGTGAGTATATCTTTTACATACGCAACTGTCAGGTGTATGCCTACACCCCGTGCTTAAGTCGTGGCCATTTACGATTTTAAATGAGCCGAGGATATCCAAGACACGGTCGTTAATCCCCAATGCTATTTGTTATCAACCAAAACTGATTAAAACAGGATCATGCAATTTAACCATATTCGATTAAAATGTTTCTACACCCGACAAAGCGGTAATATTTTACCGTATCCCAAGCCCGTATAAGGGAAAATAAGTTAAAAGTATTTACCTGAGCTTAAAAATGCAAGTTTTGTATACTCAGCCGTATATTCTACTCAAGCAAGTGCAAGTAACTTCTACTGGGCTACTAATATGGAACGAAGGTTATATTAACCTATGAGATTACTAACGGGTATTATTTTAGTAGTAAACTTAGACCGGCTAGTTTAAGGAAAGGTTTACGGTACGAAACGCTAGATTAAGCGATGACCGGATCGGAATGTAATTTAGACCCAACAAGCATGGAGACTTGTATAATATGGGTAAACTAAATATATTCTGGAATTTGAAGTTAAAGTGATAAGTTGTGACCTGTTTCGGCTAGTTTATGTAAACTAGTTACATAAACCGCACTGTACGCGTATAAGCATAAACAGGTAACCAGATGAGTTATATACTAGTTCCATAAGTTATTATGCTTAAAATATGTTGTGATATCAGTAGGATATCAACAATTATGCCCAAAAAGATTTTAAGACCAAATTAAGTCCCGTAAGGGAATTTTGGTCATTTTAATATTTATAAAAGAGTTTTTAAAGCAAACTGATGTTCTGGTCTAAAATATTATGTAAAACTATTTATTTTATGAAGTTATAACAGTATGATATCATACATATGTGTGGTTTACCATTTATGGCCAAACTATGCACCGTAGGGGCATTTTGGTCATTTCACATATGCTTTTAAGGACAAAATTGGAAGTCTGAGTTCATGACTTATACCTACTGTAAAAATATTAAAATTTATTTAAAAATTCAGTAGGTAACAAGTCTTAGGTGTTAAATATGGTTTTAAACCATACTATGCACCTAATTAGCGTAAAAATCGATAATTGACGATAATTACAAAGTTTATGTGATTCTGAGGTTTTGACCAGCCTTGAAAGGTTAAAATATTTTATTTTAAATATGACTTCAGTAGAAAAAGGTTTGGCATGTTAATTGTATGTAATTCACAATTTATTAGCAAAAGGGGCATTATCGTCAATTATATAATTTATACGAGAACTCAATGATATGTTCAGTATCAAATCTGACCCAACATTCCAAAAATCCCTAAAAATAATATCATAACAGTAGGTAATGAGTTTGGTGCCAAAATTTAGGTTTAAACATGTTTTATGCACAAAAGCGTAATTTAATTAATAAAAAGTTAAATTTTACGATATCTTGCATAACTTCGTTTTGAGACCAGAAAATGATGTCAAAATTATTTGACATGTTTATATATCAGTACCAATGCTATTTTCATGCTTACATATTCAAAAATCTCGTTTTTACATTATAAGGGCATAATGGTCAAAGTTTAAGCATAATAACGGTAACAAGCAAATAACTCAGATTACTAAGGGACCATGTAGTATAACCTCAGAGGGTTATACTAACATATAATATGGCCACATAGGAACCTTAATGCATAAATAAACTAAGCTAATTCGGGTCATAACTGAAAGTCAAAGCAAAAGTCAACTTTTGCGACTTTCGGTTGCGAACCGAACCTAAACTCAGAATTGTCGGGTTGAACATGCTTAGACATGTTCTATTAATATTTACCAAGTTATTTAGGTGACGAAACATGATTCATAACTTCTACATTATCAGTTTTAATTATTATTTGAAATTTTGACTATTTTGACTTTTTGACTAGTTGCTTTGACCCGACAATTGACCGAGTTAACGTGATAATTAGGAGGTGCCCTTTTGAGGGATTAACACCTACTTAATTTCCAACACATAGCCACTTTCGTTTAGAACCGTGGCTGGACCGTTAATGAATAAACTAGAAGTCAAAGCAGAATTACGCTAACTTTGACTTTCGGTCCTTATACTCATAAAAACTGAACTATGAAAGCTAGGAACACTTACACAAGGTCTCCAAGCACAAAGTTTAAACTTGAGAGAGCTTCCTTTATGACCAGGATGCTCCAGAAACAAAGCTTTAGGGAGAAGAATTCTGATTTTGAAAATGAGCAACTTCAATTGAGGCAAATGAGGGCCTTTATATAGAAGAGTAGGATGATTTAGGATTAATCCAAGTGTCCCAGATGTTATATGATGCTCACAAGTGTCCAAATGGTATTATAAAACCGTCAACATGCAGCTGGTTTCGATTCAGAGTTGCAGAGAATATAACGAAGATTGCAGGTTTGCATGCTGGACAGATGCCAGTTCTGGAAGGAAAACCTTCTCCGTCTCGCCACGCGCCAGATAAGGCAGATCCTGGTGCGCCACGCGAGGCAACACGTTTCAAAATTTGTTTGTTTTGTTGCAAGATCAGTCCCTGTACTTTTTAAACTCGTATATCTTTCATTTTCAGCATGAGGGGCCCTTAACTTTAGGTTTCACATGATCTTGGGAATAAAACCAAATATTGTTAAGTTCTGGATTTGTTAAAATGGTCTCCCGGGAATAGAATTATCATATTGACACTTTCAACCCTTCTTCTTGGAAATTGCAAATTAAATCATATAATCGCACCGAAACTTCATGAAATCAATATCTGATATTCAGGAGAGTATAGTAAGACATTATAAAGCCTCAGGATCGTTAAAAGGTCACTCAGAGGTAAGAATTAACATGTTGACACTTTTAACCCCTATGTTTTGTAAATTTTGGTTTTAAGCACAAACGGCTTCTTGTGTCCGACAGTTTACTCTTTAAAGAATACGAACATCGTGTGAGGTCAATCAAAGGCACAAGTTTGGTATGTTGACACTTTTAGTCCTTCTACATACATCTTTACACTGTTTGTCAACTTTAGTCCCTCAAAGTTAACTTCTTACATGATTAGCATTTATGACACGTGTCTACACTTTATTGGTTATGATTTTTGCGAGGTGTTACAACCTCACCCCCTTAAAAGAAATCTCGACCTTGAGATTTACTAAAACAAATAGGGGTACCTTTGACGCATCGTGGATTCAACTTCCCACGTATATTCTGGGCCTCTACGGGCATCCCATTTCACTTTTACAATTGGCACATGCTTCCTTCGAAGCTTTTTGACCTGTCGATCCTCGATTAATAAGGGTTTTTCAACAAAATTTAAGCTTTCATCAATTTGCACGTCCTTATGTGACATTGCTAGCGATTCATCAGCTAGACATTTCTTCAAATTGCAGATGTGGAACACATTGTGTATTTCGCTAAGTTCTTCAGGTAGATCTAGCTTGTAGGCCACGCTCCCGACACATTCGATGATCTCGAATGGTCCAATATATCTTGGGCTCAGCTTGTCCTTTTTACCAAATCTCATCACGCCTCTTATCAGCGTAGCTCTTCTGCCTATCCCTGGCAGCTTTCAAACGGTCACAGATTTGAACAATTTTATCCATCGTTTCCAGAACTATTTCTGGTCCTGATAGTTGGGTTTCCCCAACTTTCACCCAACAAACAGGCGTTCTACACTTCCTTCCATACAAGGCCTCAAAAGGCGCTGCTTGGATGCTCGAATGATAACTATTGTTGTATGAAAATTCAATTAAAGGAAGGTGATCATCCCAACTTACACCTAAGTCAATAACACAAGCCCAGAGCAAGTCTTCCGATGTTTGAATAGTACGCTCACTCTGTCCATCCGTCTGAGGATGGTAAGCAGTACTGAAATTCAAACGAGTGCCACGGGATTGCTGGAAACTTTTCCAGAAGTGGTGAAGTATATCTAGTATCTCTATCAGATATGACAGATACTGGCACTCCGTGGAGAGATACAATCTCATCCACATACAGCTGGGCTAGTTTATCGGAGTTGTGCGTTTCTTTGATGGGCAAGAAATGAGCTGACTTGGTCAGCCTGTCGACTATAACCCATATCATATCATTCCCGTGTCTCATCTTGGGTAACTTGGTTATGAAGTCCATAGTTACCATTTCTCACTTCCAAGTAGGGAGTTCAGGTTGTTGCAGTAAACCTGACGGCTTTTGATGCTCGGCTTTAACTTGTGAGCACGTCAGACATTTAGCTACGTGTGTGGCTATGGATTTCTTCAAACCCATCCACCAGTAGTGTGCCTTCAAATCCTGGTACATTTTATCACTCCCCGGGTGAACTGAACATTTGGAATTATGTGCCTCTTGGAGAATGACATCTCGAAGTCCTCCACAAATTGGAACCCATATTCGACCATTAAATATGAGGATTCCATCGTTCCCAGATGTCAACTGATCCGCAATTGCACCTAATCTTTCTTCAGGAAAATTATCTTCCATTATGGCTTCTTGTTTAGCAGACAACAATTTCTCGTTTAAACTGTTCCTTAGTTCGATGCTTTTAGCATTGATCCTTATTGGTTTAATCCTTTCCTTCCTGCTCAATGCATCAACGACCACATTTGCCTTGCCAGGGTGGTAGCGTATTTCACAGTCATAATCGTTTAGTGTTTCCATCCAGTGTCACTGCCTCATGTTGAGATCTTTCTGGTTAAACAAGTGTTGGAGGCTTTTGTGATCGGAGTAAATCACACACTTCATTCCATACACGTAATGCCTCAAAAGTTTGAGTGCAAATACAACGGCACCCAATTCCAAATCATGGGTGGTGTAATTCTTCTCGTGCACCTTCAGTTGGCGTGATGCATAGGCAATCACCTTGCCTCTTTGCATAAGCACACAGCCCATACCCATGTGCGATGCATCACAATAAACAACAAACTCATCTATCCTTTCTGGCAATGTCAACACAGGAGCATTGCTTAATATCTGCTTAAGAATCTCAAAAGATTCTTGTTGTTTGTGACCCTAGTCAAACTTTACATTTTTGCTGGTTAACGAAGTTAAAGGTGCAGCTATCCTTGAAAATTTTTTGATGAAACGCCTAGAGTAACCTGCCAGACCCAAGAAACTGCGAATCTCTGTAGGTGTTTTGGGGGCTTCCCAATTCATAATTGCCTTTATTTTAGCAGGATCCACCTGGATACGACACTCGCTTACCACGTGTCCAAGGAATTGGACTTCTCGAAGCCAAAATTCACATTTGGAGAACTTTGCATAAAGCTTTTCCTGCTGCAGAAGTTTAAGAATACATCGGAGGTGCTCCTCGTGATGAGCTTGACTCTTGGAGTAAATGAGTATGTCATCAATAAAAACAATGACAAACTTGTCCAGATATGGCTTGCAGACTCGATTCATGAGATCCATGAATGCTGCAGGTGCGTTAGTGAGCCCAAAAGGCATCACTAAAAACTCGTAGTGACCATATCTTGTCCTAAATGCAGTCTTGTGTACATCTTCCATCCTAACCTTTAATTGATGGTATCTCGACCTTAGATCGATCTTCGAGAAGAAACTTGCCCCTTGCAGCTGATCGAACAGATCGTCGATCCTGGGCAATGGATATCGGTTCTTGATTGTAACCTTGTTCAGCTCACGATAATCAATGTATAAACGCATTGAGCCATCTTTCTTCTACACAAATAGAATCGGCGCTCCCCAAGGAGACGAGCTTGGTTGTATAAAACCCTTCTCCAATAAATCATCCAACTGGGTCCTTAATTCTTTCATTTCAGTTGGTGCCAAACGATAAGGAGCTCGGGCGACTGGTGCTGCTCCAGGTATAATATCAATTCTGAATTCCACTTGCCTGTCAGGAGGAAAACCAGGTAGCTCTTCAGGGAAAACGTCTGTGAACTCCAAAATAACAGGGATATCTTCAATTTTGGGCTTTGGCGTATCTGCAGTCATTTGTGCCATGTAAATGACACAACCGTTCTTCAAACCTTTGGACTAGGGCTGGCAATTTTACACGAGTACACGAATACACGACACGAACCTACACAAAGTTAACTGGTATCGTGTATGGCCTTAACAGGTATCGTGTACCAAACAGGTAAACACGAGATTACCTGTTAATTTTCGTGTATAAACAGGTTAAATACCTGTTTACATGTTAACACCCGTTAGTACACGATAAGAAATTAAATTAAGTAAAACTCATCAGCCATGTGCGTGTGGGTTCCTTAATTCCTTTCTAATTTCATTCCTCATTCAATTAAAAAAATAAAACCCTAAACTCCCTCTGTAACTCTTAGATAACATGTCATGTTCGTGTTAACAGGTATTAACAGGTAATTTTCGTGTATAACAGTCGAACAGACGTGTTAACAGGTATTAACAGGTAATTTTCGTGTATATCGTGTCGTGTTCGTGTTCGTGTTTGAAAAAAAGGACACGATAAGTTATCGTGTCGTGTTCGTGAATGGGGTTTCGTGTATCGTGTCTTATCGTGTCGTGTCTTATCGTGTACGGGTATACACGATATGCCAGCCCTACTTTGGACGCCTTAAGCATAGCTACTTGATCAGACAGTCCATGGTGTGTATCTCCTTAAACAATAATTGATTCTCCCGATGGGGTATTAATAACTTGCTTCTTGGCACAGGCAATTTGGGCTTGGTTCAAAGATAACCAATAGATGCCTATAACTATATCAAATCCTGCCAATTTCATCGATAACAAAGACAATGGAAAAGAGTGGTTCCTAATGGATATGAAACATCCATCTAGAATTGTTGAGGCAGTTTCTAAAGGTACCATCAGCCAATTCTACCTCATATTTTATGTCTAGAGTTTTTATAGGCAGATTTAACAGTTTACAAAATTTATTGTCTACAAAGGACTTATCCGCACCAGAATCAAATAAAACTCTAGCCTAAATATCGTTTATAAGGAAAGTAACTGTTATAACATTATCATTCTGCACTGCCTCCCTCGCATTCATCTCGAACACTCGTGCTTTGGTCTTCTTGGCCTCTTCAGGCTTTTTCACATTCTTGGGACAGTTGGACCTGATGTGTCCCTTCTCGTTACACCCATAGCAAGTCGCATTCTTTAATTCCTTGCACTCTAAGGTGTTATGACCCTTCGTATTACAAATTCCACAGAGTTTAGCCTGCGGGTCAATTGTACACTTACCGGGATGGTGCTTCTTGCAGTTCTTACACACGGGTCTGTCACCCTACTGATTTGAGTTTTTCTTAAACTCAGAACTTTTCTTATGCTCAAAATTACCTTTCTTCTTGTTATCGGAGCAATGTGAGCTCTTGTCTTCTCTCTTTCTCTTTCCCTCATCAGAAGCCTTAACAGACTTATTCCTAACTGCATCAAGCGTGAGTGATAAGGACAAATCTACCACGGACCTATAAGTGGTAGGCCTGGAAGCTTTGACGTTTCCTTTAATTTCCGGGGCCAGGCCTCTAATGAAGCGCGCTATGCGCTTAGGCTCAGGTGTAACCAAATAGGGAACAAGTCTGGACATAGTGTTGAAACTCATGACAAATGCTTGCCAATCCAAATTCTTCATGACCAGAGTCAAGAAGTCAGTTTCAATCTTTTCTATCTCGTGCTGAGGACAAAAGTTTTCTTTCATCAGTGCCACAAACTCCGACCATGACAAGTTATAGAGTGGAATCTTCCCCGTGGCTTGAATTAATGACCTCCACCAAGCTAATGCCTCTCCTTTAAATGACTGCGATACGAACTTCACCACATCCTTCTCAGTGCATCCACTGATATCCACAACAGTATCCATTTCATCAAGCCATGTCATACAGTATATGGCACCTTTTTCTCCTGTAAAATCCCTTGGTTTGCACGAAACAAAGTATTTATAAGAACAAGTCTTTGAGCGGGGTTCCTGATCAAAACAATTTTCTTAGACGGCTGGCTTTTCTGATTCGACGAATGGTGCGAATCGTCCTTCTTTGATTCATGTATTTTGGAAGGGGGCTTAGTATGAGCCACAAATTGGGTCTTTGTGCGAGCAGCACTTGAATTTTTAAACATTCTACCGACGGCTTTGGTTACAACATTGTCTATTAATGCTTGCAAATCCGCTCCTGTTACGTTCATTCTGGTATTATCATTCCTTTCGTTGGGATGACTATTAACTTCTTCTGATTCAGCCATGGTGAAGCTTGATTTGCTATAAGACAATTGACAACAACTTGTTTAGTGATCTATTATGGAATCATCATTTTCGGTGATTCATTAACCATGGTATAAATAGACCATATTGGTTAATTTGTTAATCAGATTTATTTAAATTTTTCATTATATTTATTCTCAGTTATACAAACATTCAGAGTATTAGGGTGGCACAAAAGGCCTTGTCACAAGGACAGTTTTAATTTATAAGCCATGATCTTATTGGATCGAGGCATTAAGGGTTGACCATAGTTCTTCCCCCTTTCTTGACAAGGAGTCATAGACTACTACTGTCATTTGTTATGTAGTTAAAATAGTTTGGCCCGAAGGCGAGATAATGGCATCACATAGTGAATGCTTTAATATGGTCATCTCATTTGATGACGTCAGCCATGATTTACCAGATTACTTGGCTAAATAAGGAATTTGGAAAAATCCAATATTAGGATGACTAGTGTGACTTTCTCGAATCACATTTGCCAAGAGTGCTAACATGTTCTTAGGTGTTAACAAGGATTTATTATCTTAAAAAGGCATTACCGTCACGGCGATGTCTGTAATGACATATAGGCTAGGTTAGTCCTTTAAAATTGTCTTTTAAGATTTTAAAGGCAGATCAATTATAAATTGAAATGATACTTTAATTTGTGATATAATGTATATGCATATGTATAATGACAAATGTAATTTTAAAAGGAAACTTTTCATAAATGGTCCTACGATTTACAACAATTGCCCTAAACGGGACTTTAAATAAATAAATTTGTCCACACAGGGACGGAATAAGAAAACAAATCCACGCAGGGACTAAATACTCAAATAAAATGTCCACGCAGGGACTTAATTGAAATGAAAATTACAAAATAATAAATAAGGGTTCTTCAACAGTCTTTCTTCTTTTTTCCCTTGATGAGGTTTGCTAAACCCTTAAGAAAACTGTTGTGCTTCTTGTCAAGCTCTTCAACCTTATTTTCCACCTCATGCAACCTTTGAAGAATTTCTTGTTGCTGTGGTTGTTGGAATGGAGGTTGCGGTGGCTGTTGCTGCTGAGGTTGAGGAGGTGGTGGGTATTGATACCCATATGTCGGGTACCCAGTTGGGTACGCGGGTGGAAAGGGAGAGGGGTAAAGAGCATTAAAGTTTGCTGCCTCTATATATGGGTCGACAACAGGTGCATGGTATTGATAACCTGAGTAAGCTTGTTGCTCGTACGGGTTGTACCCAGCTGCATCTGGGTAAGTAGGGATCGGGTTTTCATAACCCATGGGTGGTGGTGGTGGTGTAGGTGTGACCAGTGCAGAGTCGACCTCTGAAATAGCATTTGAAGGCCTGCCCAATTGAGGGTCTTCAAAGATGGGTGGATAGTTGCTGGAGTGTTGGGGGTGCTTAAATGAAAACCCCCACGCACGGACATCCGTGCACTTCTTCTTCACCTCGATGGTTCTGGAGGCGGTGGCTGCTCTGGCGCTGGTGGTGTCGGTGATGTAACCGCCTGAAAGTGTGGGTCCTCAGAGGGAACCTGTTGGTGGGGAGGTGAGTCGTGATGTGGGGGAGTAAACTCCCACTTGTATGTGCTCCACCTTTCGACCCATATGTCGGGGCCTCTATATGGCGATCCTGCAAATGATGAACCGCTGGAAATCTCGATGGGATGCGTCGGCGTCTCAGATGGTGGCATGGCGGGATCAGGATTGTCCTCCACATCCATATCTTGGTACTCGGGAAAGTGGTCTGCTAGTCCCAATGGGTTATGACCCACTGGCTCGTCAACTTGGTTCATGGGGTTGAAACGGCTTTGAAAGTAAGGTGTGGGGTTTTGAAAGAAGTGGTGAGAGTCGGAACGTTGCAAGGGTATGTATGAGTGGTGTGAGTCATGGGGCTCATCTTCCTGATGTGGCCCGAAGGAGTTGTGGTACGAGGGCGAAGAGCTAAGAGAGACAGAGCGCCTAGCTGGTTCGAGATAGGTCCTCCAGTCCTCATGCGGGCTGGAGCCGAAGGATGCTGAGGGTGTGCGTCTGTATGACGGCCCAGCTTCATGATCATTTCTTCCCCTCATCGGGGCCTTGCCTCTGCCTCCACGTCCACGTACTCTTGGCGGCATGATTTAAGTATCCCTGTCAAAACAAAGAATAAAGAAAAGATATAAACAAATAAGATCAAGATTAATCCTAGGTCATTTGCCTAGACTCAGAGATCAAGGAATGTGCTACTGTGTCATTGAGATTAAACACAAAAGGCTAGTGTTTAATTCACTCAATGTTGGCTCTGATACCAACCTGTCACACCCCGATATTTCCGCATAATACCGATGGGCCCGGCGGGGAGTATCGTGACGTAGTTGATATCATCATAGTCAAATATACATAGATCATTGCACAGCGGAAGTCTTGGTAGAAAATACTATTACAAACCGAAATGTAAAGTACGAATAAAATATTATACAGACGGTTGTAAGATAAGATCCACAGGAGGATCTAAAATAAAATACAAAAAAACTTATTCAACTGATTTAAGGCATACGAACTTGCAAAATTCACTATCTATGCCCCGAAGCTCCCAGCCAATTATGGAAAGTACCTGCCATTTAACCTTTTTGAAAATACGTCAGTTTTCACTTGTAAATACAATTAACTGACTCTTTTGAAAACATTTATGAAAAATTGATTTGAATGCACAAGGCACAATATTCTTTTATAACTTGGGACAATTATGTTAAAAATAATCTTGTATCAGATTTACATGTTTGTCCAACATTTAGGGTCTGGATAAAAGCCGAACAAGATTAACCAACACACCACAAATATAAACCCGCGGTGGGTCACCCCAGCGAGTGTGTATATCTTTTACATACGCAACTGTCATGTGTATGCCTACACCCCGTGCTTAAATCGTGGCCATTTACGATTTTAAATGAGCCGAGGATATCCAGGACACGGTCGTTAACCCCCAATGTTATTTGTTATCAAACAACACTGATTAAAACGGGATTATGCAATTTAACCATATTCGATTAAAATGTTTCTACACCCGACCAAGCGGTAATATTTTACCGTATCCCAAGCCCATATAAGGGAAAATAAGTTAAAAGTATTTACCTGAGCTTAAAAATGCAAGTTTTGTATACTCAGCCGTATATTCTACTCAAGCAAATGCAAGTAACTTCTACTGGGCTCCTAATCTGGAACGAAGGTTATATTAACCTATGAGATTACTAACGGGTCTCATTTTAGTAGTAAACTTAGACCGGCTAGTTTAAGGAAAGGTTTACGGTACGAAACGCTAGATTAAGCGATGACCGGATCGGAATGTAATTTAGACCCGACAAGCATGGAGACTTATATTATATGGGTAAACTAAATACATTCTGGAATTTGAAGTTAAAGTGATAGTTTTTGACCCGTTTCGGCTAGTTTATGTCAACTAGTTACTTAAACCGCACCGTAAGCGTATAAGCATAAACGGGTAACCGGATGAGTTATATACTAGTTCCATAAGTTTTTATGCTTAAAATATGTTGTGATATAAGTAGGATATCAACAATTATGCTCAAAAAGATTTTAAAACCAAATTAAGTCCCGTAAGGGCATTTTGGTCATGTTAAGATTTATAAAAGAGGTTTTAAAGCAAACTGATGTTCTGGTCTAAAATATTCGGTAAAAATATTTATTTTATGAAGTTATAACAGTATGATATCATACATATGTGTGGTTTACCATTTATGGCCAAACTATGCACCGTAGGGGCATTTTGGTCATTTCACATATGCTTTTAAGGACAAAATTGGAAGTCTGAGTTCATGACTTATACCTATTGTAAAAATATTAAAATTTATTTAAAAAATCAGTAGGTAACAAGTCTTAGTTGTTAAATATGGTTTTAAACCATACTATGCACCTAATTAGCGTAAAAATCGATAATTGACGTAATTACAAAGTTTATGTGATTCTGAGGTTTTGACCGGCCTGGAAAGGTTAAAATATTTTATTTTATATCCCACTTCACCCACACTCCACCACCATCACAACACCCACATCCACCACCATCATCCATCAAAGAGTGTGTGTAGTAGTCTCGGGATCCAAGATTGATAGTAAGAGTTCTTGACAATCAAAGGCCATGTTTGCCTAAGTCTCTTACATCACTTGGTGAAGACAAGCATTTAGTGTAATACTTTTGATTTTTAATCTTTTCGCACTTTTTATTTGGTTTTGTATTAATGACTTTAATAACTAGTTTCTTATGTTGAAGGTGAAACTTCCTTATCATTTGTCCGTGGTGTCTTGGCGTTATTTTACTGTCTATATAAACTAAAAGATTTACACCATTCATATCTCTACGGTCTATATAGAGATATGTTGGCTACCTGGTCGGGGGTTAAGGGAATGGTTTGGTAAGGTTCTCGCCTTGTTCAGTGTATAGATCCTGCAAGGACCTGGGTCAAGCTTACTAGGACCTCCTTCAATATCCACTGGTATTGGATGGCGGGGGTGCGAATGGCTTGATCCCCTCATATGTAAACTACTATTAATACATTAACCCGGATACTTGGGATTGTATCCCTGCTAACTCAAACCACTTAGCCGGGGGTAACGTTACCTTCAAAAGAGGGGCCTACCACATTACGCATTAATAACTTAATTAATTATCTTTCAATATTCCGACCCTTTAGGATTGTATCCTTGCTGACTCAAACTACTGGGTTGAGGGTAACGTCACCTTCAAAAGAGGGGCCTACTACTATAACTAAGATAATCTATTAAAAAGTGCAAAAGTGCGGAAATCATCAAATGTTACACTAAAGACGAGTCAGATCCAAGTGATTCATCTTGTCTATCTGTTTTATTTTTATTTTATTTTCAGGATTTTTAGTTTTTATTTTCATGTTTAAAACTTTTTCTAAAATTTTGATTTGATTAGACGTTGAGGATAAATCGGTACTAAAAGCTCTTGTGTCCTTGGACGACATCGGTATCTTACCAACGCAATACTACGCTCACGATGGGTGCACTTGCCCATATGTGTGTTTAGTGTTAGTAAAATATCGTGTTTTATAAATTTAAAACTTGACTAAAGTGTTAAAAAGGGCTTAAAATATACATAAAATTATATAACGCTACACATGCATCATGTGTACATAATAAAGTCTATTAAAAGTAAGTCTTGGTAACGATCACCTAAGTAAGGGAATCACCCCTAACTCGTTGGTGAGGCCGTTGTAAGGTGAGAAAGAGACGGAGTTAGTCGTCAAGGTAAGGAATTCACTCCTATCTTGATGATATGCCTCCATTTATTGTTACAAGGGATATAAATAAAATTATGTGAAATCATGTATGTGAATAATGTATAAATGTATGAAAAAGTATTAGTACGATACATGCGTAAAAGTGAAATCTCAAAAATAATTCGAATTCGAAAAGAGGGAATTGCATCATAAATGATCGAGAATAATACAGCGTAAATTCGATTAAAACTTGGATGGTTCCAAAATGGAACGTTGACTAACCAAAGTGGTCGAAAAGTCTTTTGAATTTGAGAATCATGCTTTGGCTTAATAGGTGGTATACTCTCGCTGACACGTCGGTTAACGGTATTCACCCTTCCGGTTACTACATGTCCCAATTTAATCAAAAATTTGAGACTTGGCGGGATTTATGAAAATCAAGGAGTGAGACTAGTCGACAAGATGCGGGTTTCACCCCTAACTTGATGATTTCGTGCCCTAAGTGTGGTTGGTACTCGTCGGGTCAAAATTTAATTTCGACACGTTTACGAGGGTCCAATAGAAATTGAAATTGAAATTCTTCATCAAGGTGAGGACTTCACTCCTAACTTGATGACGAATCTCGTGTAAAAAGAATATGTAGATTGAGAGTCGTTCACCAAATTGTGGGTTTCACGCTTATTTTGGTGAATTCGTCTCGTTTGTATAATACGAGTGTTTGCGGATTTAGAATAGCCGAGTAAAATGTATGAGGAAAAGCGTATGTTGAAGATTAAACAAACAAGTATAAACATGTCAAGAATGGCACATAAAGAATGAAATATTAAAACAAATATTAACACATAATAAAACAAGTATTAACGCATAAGAATAGCATGTCAAGTATGATACGTAAGGATAAAACGACATATATGCTTAAAAGGCTCAAAGAGAATAAATAAGAAACACATAAAGTGGCATGCATGTAGTTTCGAGCAAAACATATGAATAAGGCTCTAAAACTATAGACTAGGTAAAAGCATTCCTACTTTTCCTATATTCCCTATAGTTATGGATCTGATACCAATCTGTCACACCCCAACCGATGGCGGAAACATCGGGATGAGACAAACAAATTGCTCAAAACGTCATAACACTATGTGACAATATAATTAAAAATTCAAATTTCATAAATGGACTAAATGTCATACAAGATTCCAAAGAAATACAACATAGTTCAACAAAACATAACATCAAAAGATAACTAAATTTAGGTGTGTATCTTGGTCCACCTAATCTTTGTTCTTCATCGCATCATCATCAAACTATCAACCTGCAACATGTATTAAAATATATCAACAAAAAGTTGGCAAGCATACAAGTTTGATTACATAGCATAATATAGATTAAAAAGTTGCTCATATCCACATGAATCATAATATGCGAGTTACTAGTATGCTTAGATTGTGTAACAATATGTTCAAACCCAAGTTTCCAACGCGTTTAATTTTGCCTATCCCAAAGTATCGCGGGAGGTTTACATGTTTAACTTAACAATACCCCAAGTCTCGTGGGCAGTGCGTTAATCCAATAGCGCTATAATTGTTAAGGTAGGCTAGCAAAGTTAATGAGCATATATCAACAATAATAGTTTACATAGCATACGAGATTAACAAGCATCACACATAGTTTCATGTTTCAACAATGGATAGAGTTTGTTTAAAATAGTTTCAAAGTGAAGTGTAGTTTGTATAGTATACATGTTGCACCAAAAAGTGATTAAAAGGAAAAAGGGATCGAGTACGCTTACGGTTTTTGCAAGCTTTCCAACTTGATATCCCGCGAGTGTTGTTGGTGGATGGATTAATTTGGAGCACACTGTCCTTCTACACGAAGAAGACATAGGTGTGTGAGTTTGGGGAATAACGGAAGATTATAGATTCGGAATTTAAAATACCTGAACATAGACATAGGAAAATAATCATCCATCACATATGATGCTTAGATGATATACTTACTAACTTAACAATGTCCACTTGTTCATCATCAAGTGTTCGGTTTGTTTGAATGTTACATAAGTATTACATAGAGTATACTATATCATATATGTCATGCGTGAGGTAGAAGATCAAAGTCTTCATTTAGGCACCTCTAAGTATCATAGAATTCATATAAGAGGTAGGAAGAACAAAGCTTCCATTTAGGCACCTCTATTGTTCACCACTACACTTGTTGTTATAAGCAACAAGGAGGGTTATGAACTTACAAGAATAATGAAATACAACAACTAATCTATGAGAAAACATCAAGAAGTGTGTGGATTTTTATGAAAGATAGCCCAAGCTAGTCTAACAATCACACATTCATCAAGCTTCAAGCTTGAACACTTCTTGTGGGTAAAACCCTAACTAAAACAGAAAGTTTGTGAGGTTTTAACCTCTAATTTAACATGTCTCAACCTTGTTTTTAAGCCTAACTAACCATAGATTAGGTTATAAGCATTAGGACATAGGTTTGAGATGAGTTAGACTCAAGTTCGACTAAGATTAACAAGTTTAAATGAAATCAGAAACAAACAGTCCACTTTGGAGCCTTTTTGGCCACATTCCAGAGCTTGGTTTTCCATGAAAAACCTCTGGAAACGTAGCTAAGGTCAATCCAAAGAAGTAGGAAAAAGAATCGAGTGAATCGGATAAGAAATGAGTGAGTTATGCTCACTTTTGTATGAAGGTATGAATCTGCTTGAATCTTCAAGTTACCAGCTGATTAGAGGGATTTTGAGAGTGTTTTGAGTGTTTAGCAAAGTGTTAAAAGCTTGGAGAATGATGGGTTTTTATAGGGAAGAGTTTGGTTAGTTGGTAGTTGAGTAATTAATGTTATAAGTTGGTTTAAAACTCAAAACAAGTCAAAAACTCGCGCCCAAAACGAGCTGAATAGGGCCTGATCGCGGCTGTTGGTCTGGGCTGTCGCAGCGAGTCCTTACATGATTTTTTGGTCAGGCTTTGTTCAATAAAAAGACTGCAGCACAACGGTTAAGTGTGTGCGCTTGTGAAGCTGGTGACCCGGGTCCGATCCCTACGGTCATCAGTTTTAGTTATTTATTTTATTTTGTTTTAGTATGTTACGTGCCACTTTCTTTTTTCCACATGATTTGCATGATTCCTTTTTTATCTCCATATTTAGTTATTAGTTGAGTAGTGGGTTATTAGTTTGAGTAGTGGGTTAGATGGTTAACATTGTGATTTCTATTTAAACAGTCTATGTATGTCTATTTCTTTTTATGAATGAAAAATATTAGGCTTGAATTCTCTCCCTAAATTTCTTTCTGGTTTCTTTCTATTTTCTTTGGCCAACATACAATTGTTAGAACCACAACAGTGGTATCAGAGTTGTCGTGATCCCCCCGGACCATGGTTGCTCACACTTTATCCGAAGCCAAGTTCTATCAATGGATGAATGAATCCCTTGCAAAGCTCGAGTCTCAATTGAAAACCATCTTCAACGAGTTCCGATCGTTCCGTACCACGTGGGAAGCTCAATCTCCTACACTTCCACCACTTGTTTCCGCCACCGCACCACCCGTACCACCCACTTCTACCGCTACACCACCAAAACCCGCCCCATCGACACCGACACCGACACCAAAACCATCTCCGCCTCCTTCGGTTCCGAAAATAAACCCCGTGCTTTGTCGGCTATCATCCAGTGTTTCACATTCGTACTCTGTTGTTGTCTCTGCCGACTCCGGCAACACAGAGGTTCAAAAAAATCAAACAATTTCCACACCACAATTGCTTGCTTCTTTGGTCAAATTGACAGAATGTATCAAGTATCTTGGGTCAAAACATATTGCTTCCAATTTGGAAAAAACTTCATGTTTGGCTTCCTTCAAAAAATCCCCCCCTTTCACTGTTTCTCAAGTCAATTACATGCACAACAGATTCCCCACTTTTGTTTGCATTGACAAGGTTAAATTCTGTTTTGTAAATTTGGGATACTTCACTTTAGAGTTGGAACCAATTGCCGCTAGAGCGGGATTAACTGAACAACGTGAATGGCGTCCACCGTGGCCTTTCAATAAAAATGCTCTGAATGCCACAGGGAGACTCAAATGGCGGCCACCGTGGTGCATCGCTAATGATCATCCTTGTGGACAAGGATTATTTTGAGTAGGAGGGAATGTTACGTGTCACTTTCTTTTTTCCACATGATTTGCATGATTCCTTTTTTATCTCCATATTTAGTTATTAGTTGAGTAGTGGGTTATTAGTTTGAGTAGTGGGTTAGATGGTTAACACTGTGATTTCTATTTAAACAGTCTATGTATGTCTATTTCTTTTTATGAATGAAAAATATTAGTCTTGAATTCTCTCCCTAAATTGCTTTCTGGTTTCTTTCTATTTTCTTTGGCCAACATATAATTGTTAGAATCACAACATAGTATACTTTCAGAAGTTACATAACTAGTCCCTGCAACTTTACACTTTCAAAAATTGCACAAATCACCCCTGAACTTTTAGTTAACCAAATATATTATTATTTTTAAAAGAAAACTAACTTTATAGTTTAAACTAAGTTAGTTTACTAACTTTAATATCTAACGGGACTAACTAGATTATTATAAAAATAAACTTTTAAATGACAAAGTTAATTAATTTAAATAATTTTGTATATTTAAACGATTATTCATTTCATGAAGCTTTCGAGTCTCTTTATTTTAAGAGTTTTAACCATATTAACGAGTATCAAGTGTCGGTAAATAAAGAATCGAGAATCCTTGAATAATATTTCGTTCAAATGAGAAATTTATTAACAATTGCACATAAGTCTAATATGAATACACAAAATAGCTTCGTTTTCATTATAATCAATAGTCTCGAATTACAAACGGAACGAAAGTAGATTACAATAGAGTACAAGGTTTCTAAAAATAGGATTTCAAGCAAGGGTTTCCAAATATAGAAAGTATGAAAACGCAGGGCGTTACATACACACTCTAAAGATGGATGATGGATGATGGTGGTGGGTGTTGGTGTTGTACTGGTGGTGGAGTTGTCGCAAAGTGGGAGAGTAGTGGTTTGCCAAGGGATGTCAGTCTTTCAAGTGAATCAAGCACCCCTATTTATAGCCTGCACAGAACTCTGGCCAAGGCCCCGTGCCCACTGGGCACGCCCCGTGGCCAGCCTTTTCTCTTCCTTCATTAATTTCAAGTGTCAGCAGAGGGCCCCACACGGCCCCGTGTCTCCTGGGCACGGCCCCGGGGTCAACTTCGTATCTGTACTATCAAGATTTAGCAAGATTCTGCATATCTTTGCGTTGACCACGCCCCGTGCTGAGCTCGGCATGCCCCGTGCGGAGCTGGGCACGCCTCCGTGGTGGGTGTGGAAGCTTCTAGTGGTTTGTCTTTTGTGCAGGGCCCTGACAACGCCCCATGCCCAGCTGGGCAAAGCCCCATGGTCAGGTTTCTGTTGCCTTGTTTTTGCTTTAGGGATGCTGCCGAGGGGTCGGGCATGTCACTTTTATTCCTTCTTTTTGTATTTATGTTGGTTTTGGCTGCTTATTTGCTTCTTTTGTTTGTTTAAGCTCATTTGGTCCTGTAAATTCAAGAGGAAGAAAGAAAAACACTCTTTTTCCAACATTAGTACTAAAAAGGGTTAGTTTTATGCCTCATTTGATGTATTTTATATGTTACATTTTGCACACATAATATATTAACCTTATTATGACTTTTATTCATCATTATCGTAACTTTGGACGAACAAGGAGCAGTGGAAGACGAATTTGAAGGTTCAAGACGCTAGGATTCAAGCGCTGGGATCGTGATTTCTCGAGTGTTTAACATTCGATTCATCTTTTCCTTGTTTCCTTTGATTCCCGTCATGAATATTAGACTTGTTTTGACTTTTGTTTACTGTTTAAAGATGATTATGGGTAAAAAAAATTAGTAGCCACCTAGGTTATGTGATTAATATTTGTTAATAATTGGTTTTGAACGGTTTTGGTAATAAACGGATGGATTAATGCTTTAGTAAATTGTCTTGTTCATGAATTCAGTTGTGTATGCATGCTTAATACTGCTTTAAACTTATTCATAGTTCTACTTGCGTTTTTGTGATAGTCTGTCATGTATGAATGGTAGTTAGGTTGCCTCTTGTGTGTTTGCGATTAGTTTACGGTTAATTGTTGACGATTCCATTCCATCTTCAGCTTCCGGTCTCTTGGGTCCTGTTCCTTCATCTCGCCCGACCTTACCGGCTCATAACCCCACTGTTCGGCGCATCTCTAGTGTTGAAGCTAAGGATCGTCGCGAAAAGGGACTCTGTTATTATTGTGATGAGAAGTACACCCTGGGTCATCGGTGTGTCAAGCCACAATTCTTTATTATTGTTGATTTGAGGAACAACGAGGCACCGATAGATGTGTCCTATGTTGGAATTGCGTGGCAGCCACCTTGGCTCCTTGAGGACAAGGAGAATTCGAGAGGTGGGGATTGATATGTGCATGGGTTGATAGCCACGTCATACGTCATCAAGGCTTAGCAATTTGCAAGTTTCTTTGTTTATTTTTATTATTTTAGTTTAATTAATGTGGAGTAGTGGGTGGTGTATGTCATTACTCACGTTCACATGATTTGCAATTATTTCCATTCCCATGTTTTCCCATTTTCTAGGACCATGTAAGCCTATTAAAGGCATAGGATTTCCCTTTTTTTGTTATGAAATGAATTTTAGCAAAATCTAATTATCTTCTCTATAACTTCTTCGAAACCTTCTGCTCTATTTCTTGGCTAAAACCCAAGAGACCACAACACAACTCTTCCGATCTCTCTCTCTGTTCTCATTTTCTCTCTCTATGTCCTTGTTTCTCTCTCTCTATAAAATTCAGGAAGGTTAGTGTTTTATGTGGTGTGTTAAAGAATAAGGAAGGAAATAGAAAGCATTAGGGGTATGTGAAACGTATTATCTTGTGTGTGTATGTACAGAGCTGCAAGATGAATAAGATGGTTGATATAAGAAGTTGGGGGAAAAATTAGGGTTTTGATATAGCAAGACGGCTAAATAAGTAATTTCGCAAAAATCTAACGTTGATTTGGACGACAACATGATGGAGGGTCCAACGTTGATGCAATGTCAAAAGACGGGGTGTAAAGTTGATTGATTTTCAAAATAGGGTGTAAAGTTGATACCAGGGTTTAACCACAGGGCGTAAAACTGCAGTTACTCTAAAAGTAAATAAACGACAATTAACCTTTTAGTAGTATTTCCAACATGTATATTTTTCTTGTACTTTTGTAAAAACCATTGATCTCATCTTTACTCTCTCTACGAATTTAGTTGCTTGGAAGTTATTTGAGAATGACTAGTTAAATTGAGCTTGATTGTAAACAAACTTGAACATAAATTGGAGTGTTGTCTTTAAACGTGCATGGGGATAAAAATAGTTTATCAAACCATAACTTGAGGCCAATGATTATTAAATTAATGAAAATAGAGTAACAAACCAACACCGCTCACCAAAATACCCAAGTAATAAAATGTTATATGTACATAACTATTCATATCTATACTACTAAATAATACACTTTTCAAAAAAAAAAAATACTACTAAATAATACATATTAGAAGGATATAGCCTATGACATTATAACCTAGTGACATCTTCTGGATGAGATAAGATTTAGAGACCATTAGGTCTTAGGTTCGATTCCTACAATGAGGGTTTTCCCAGATTTATTAGGTTTGCTCCTGAATTGGTGTATAGACATTATAGTCAAGTGGAGATGGATATGATCGGGTGATTCCGCTAGTGGCACGATAATAATTCAGTGATCCGTTAATGATCCAAATATGATGTTCAAAAGAAAGGGATATAATTGAAATTTAACATTAATCTAAAAAACTTAATTAAATAAACTCTATTTAATATAACTTCATTTAATAAACTTCACTAAATTAGCTCTATTTAATAAAGTTTAAAGGTTATATTTATAAATTTTTTTATACATTTAAGATGTCATTTAACTTTTTATAAAAGATTAAAAACAACTCCATGAATTTCTTAAAATCAAGTTTATTGTTATGTTTTTTTATCAAATGGTTTTGTCAGGTAAAAAAACTTACTGAATTTGAGTTTGTTAAATAGTAAATGTGCACAGTCTTTAGGTTAGAATGGTAATCCGATATATTAAGATGTTTTTTTTATAACCATGAGAATCCCGTCAGGTTTTTTTTTCTCAAACCTGTTCGGGTTTTTAAGAAGGATTAAAACCAGCTTTGGTCAAATCGATTTGGGCTAGAAACCGGGTTGGGCCACATATAAACCGAACCTCCTAGAACCGGTTGAGGGGAAAATAAACCATTTTTTACTTTCTTTTTATTGATTTTTGTAATATTTTAGTTTTAGGTTGTTTTTATTAATATTATTTTGGCTGTTTCGTCTACAGTTTTATTTAAATTTTGTTCAAAATCAGTGTGTCCACATCGCGAAGCGCGATGGGCCTCCTCTAGTAACTATAAATAATTATATATTTTGTTTGAATGACTAACATTAGTCTCCCAAACTACTATATTTACAAATAATCACCTTTGTTTGGGATTGAACTCCTACTAAGAGGCAAGAGTCTCTACCAAGTTAGCTAGCCCCACTTGGCTATAAATAATTATATAAATTAAGTAATTTATTATAAGTAAATTAATGACAACTTTTACCGTACAGGGGTCAAAATTGTAAACTTAGCCATAACTTGAGGTCTGGTAGTAATTATTAAATTAACCGTAACAACTAACAAACCATCGCGGATCCGTTATCGCCGTTCACTCACCAGAATTCGATAACCGGCTGTTTCTTTCAAAACCCCGATCGCCGTAGAAGCTCGCCGGAAAATATGGCTAATGAAATCAATGAAGTAGAGACCTCACAACCCTTAGCTAATAGTGCTACCACTAGTTCATCAAACCCAACATGCAACAACCTCAGAGTCCGGGCCAAACCCGACCCGATACTCGCTACCTGCCGGTGTTTCAGCTTCGTTACTGTTGCCGCTTCGATTCTTTGCATTGTGGTTAATGTCATCTCAGCCGTCCGATCTTTGACAAATGGATTAGATGTAGGCTATTGATCTATTTCCTTCTTTCTATATATGAATGGTGATACATTTGTTGCTTATGATGTTGTGTGTTTTTATAGATATTTGATGGAATATTCCGGTGTTACGCGGTGGCGATTGCGGTGTTTGTGGTTGTTGCTGAGACTGAGTGGTCGTTCATCATCAAGTTCTGGAAGGTTCAAAACCCTAATTTAAATTTCTTAAAAAGAAGAACAATTATATGATCAAATATATAGGACATTGTTACACCAGTTTATTACCTATCATAGTTATTATTATTTGATTTATCATTTATTTTTAAGTTTGTTTGTTAACTATTATTCGAACTCTAGTTTGAATATTAGGATAGTTGTTAACAGTGGCGAAGCTTGAAAATTTCCACCAGGGGGTCGGAAGTCACAGGACCTAAAAGTATATACCTAAAATTTTTTATTTTTATAAAACCGGGGGGGGGGGGGGGGTGTCGAAAACGTATATACCTAAAAAATTATATACAAAACGTACATACAAAACACTACTGACCGAAAAGTTAGGGGGTCCCCCGCGCTTGCGGCCCCTTCAATGCTTCGCCCCTGGTTGTTAACGATTTATCATTTATCTTTATCCATATCGCTTTTTATTATATAACTAGATATGATTTTTAGTTATTGCCCTTGAATTTGAACAAGAATATGAGAAATGTGCTATTAATTTGTTTTAGGTACTGGAGTATTGGGCTGGCAGGGGCATGCTGCAGATTTTGTAAGCAAATTTTACATGTAATTTGATGCATTCCACCAAAGTTTATGTGTTTTTGTTTTCATTTCAGTGTGGCTGTTACTACAAGAGCTTATCCTGGTATGTATCGCGAGCGCCATGAGATTCTTCTTCTTCGTGATATAGCCAGTTACACACTCCTTGCTTGTGGCCTGATTTATGTTGTTTCTGTAAGTCGAAGAGAAATACGAATTATGTACATTTGGTTTTGCTACTTTCGGATACTAGAAGTCATCTGTAATTAACTAAATTTGTAGGGAGTGTTGTGCCTTGGTTTCCTCAAGCGCGCTCGCCAACAAAAAGAAGTTTCAACACAGCAAGCGCTTAAAGATTTGCAGGTATGCGGTTCATGGTAGTAACCAAGTAAGGATAATTAGTTAGTTTGTCTTGAACGTTAGTACAATTAGTCATCTGCTTCTTATTACTTGATGTGGCAATTATGACCCGTTTATTTATAAGCGGGTTGTGTTTCATCTCAAATGGGTCTCATAGGTTAATAAAAGGAATACGGGTCAAGCGGGTTAAAACTTAAAAGACATTTGAAGTGTATTTGATTGGGTATAAGTCTCCTTAGTTGGTTTATTAATAAGCTAGATTTTTCTTTTGTAACCAACCTAAACCGTACTAAATACCTACCCTTTTTGACCTCTTACCCAATCCGCTCAACCCACCCATGGCACCACTTCTCTTGTATTTGCAAATTGTTCACATTGGAAGACCATGTTTACATGATATACATAATGTTTTTCTAATCTGAAAATTTTAGGAACTTGAGCGCCGCCGAGCAGAACTTGAAGCACTGCTGATCCTTGATACCCCGTGAATCCATGATGATGATGATGATACAAATGTCAACCGGCACAAGTGCTCGACTACTAATATGTTACAACTATAATGAAGTAAAGTGAGTGAAACTTTCTTGTTTCCTTGATTATAATCGCTAGGAATATGTTAATTCTTTGGTTTCATTTGTATAAAAACTGAACTGATCTGTTGGTTATCATTTTCTGATAATAGCATTTTTTATGCTAGAAATCTATCCGGTGGACCTTTTTTCATTTTTATTAGTAAAGTAATTTATGCATTTGGATAATTTTATATACAACTTTTTTTAACAACAAAAAATTATCACAAAAGAAAAACCATAACTTTGTGTGCAACTATCCTTATTTGTCATAATTTATGACTCATAAATTAACAGTCTACATCTCAAAAACAAGCCATGTTCTACCCTTTCTCTATTTCAATCTTCTGTATGATCATAACATGAATCACCACACAAGTCTATAGACTATAGTAATAGTTAATGTGTACCTTGAGCAATGCCTATCATGCACCCTTTCCCTTTTATATTCTCAATCACGTTGTTGTTTCATCTAATCTCACAGCAACACGAATACCTAGTCAGTGTGACCCCTACAAATTACAATAGCCTACAAACTATGACTACACATCATGCATACAAAGACATACCGTGTGTGACGTACAATGTAAAACCACCCTTAATTTTAAAACCTTATCATATATTCAAGTTCACAAATTATAAATTGTCTTTTAAAAGATGGTTTCTTAAAAATGATGTAAGTGATCATGAAAAAGCTTTTTCTAGATTTTATGAAAACTTTTGAATAAGTTTTTTAATAACTCAAAAGATTTTTGTTCAATGATGTAACTAGTGAAGAGTAAGGAACATATCACCACACAGGCACAAAAATGTGTAGTGGTTTTAGTGGATGTTGACCATTCCTTTGTCTTAGACTGTGGGGTGTGGGGCTTGGGTTGCGGCGTGGGTTGGGGGAAAACGCCCAAGCCACCACCCCTTGGGGCTTGGGTTAGGGCGTGGCCCTTGGGGCTTGGGTTTGAAGCCGTGCGTGGGGCGGGCTTGGGTTTGATGTGGCGGCCTCCTATTCGCCTTGGGTTTTAAATTTTTTATATATATTTTTTTTTAATAACCTGCCAACCCACGCGGTGCACCCACGCCCCGCCATACCCCACGGACACGTCACTAGGCGGTGGGAGGGCTCGAACTCCACGTGTCAACTCATGCCCCCAACCCAAGCCCCACCATACCCCACAGTCTTACATACAAAAATGGTTTCTCTTCACCAACTTCTCTCAAAAATGGTTTGAATCGCTAGCATACAAAACAGCCCTCTCTAAGCAGAGATCACCACATGAACTTCTTTATTATCACTTTTGGATGTGATATTATCACCACTAACTTGTTGGGCAAAGCCCGATAATATCCAACTCACCCAAGCCGGTATGGGTTGGATCATAGCAATTGGTTGGTTATCCATAAGCCGATGGATTAACCGAATAGGTTTAAACAAGTTGGTTTATCCCTTTATTCTAGCTATTGAGTTGTAGTTCGATTATAATTGCTAGATTAAGTTTAGCTATATATGCATCGAGTTATGATACACAGAAACCGATTGTAATCATGTTTTTTGAGTTAATATTTTCACGGTTAATGAAGTTTGGAGAGTTATTCCAAGATTGTTCTTTGTCTGTTTTGATAATTGTTTGAACTTTGGACTCGTAACTTCTAATCTAATCAAGAAAGTGATCGCCTTAATAATTGTTTTGAGTTAATACTATGTAATTGAGAAATAATAAGTATGGTAGGTCTTGATAATTGTTTTGAGTTAATACTATGTACCAACACCTTCGTACGTCTTATTGGTGGTCCAATATGAAGAAAAACATCGCAACCTATGTGTCCAAATGTCTCACTTGTTTCAAGGTGAAAGCTGAACATCAACGTCCTTCGGGCTTACTCGAACAACCAGAAATTATTGTCTGGAAATGGGAGAGTATTGCTATGGATTTCATCACCAAACTCCCTCGAACCTCGTCCGGTCATGATAGCATTTGGGTAATCATTGATCGTCTAATCAAATCCCCTCACTTCCTCCCCATTCGTGAAGATTACCATGTTGAGAAATTAGCTCGTATCTACACTAATGTAGTCATTTGTCATCATGGTATCCCCATTGACATCATTTCAGACCGTGATGGTCGTTTCACCTCGCGTCTTTGGCAAACCTTTCAAACTGCTCTTGGTACTCAACTCAATCTTAGTACGGCTTTTCATCCTCAATCGAATGGTCAAACCGAGCGTACTATCCAAACTCTCGAAGATATGCTTCTTCTTGTGTAATCGATTTTGGTGGCAACTGGGATATACACTTACCGTTGGTAAAATTTTCGTACAACAACAGTTATCACACTAGCATTCAAATGGCTCTGATGTGCACAAAATGCAACATATAAATTACATCAATTGTGGCATAAAACTAACCTTTTTTTAGTACTAATGTTGGAAAAAGTGTGCTTTTGTCTTCCTTTTGTATTTTCAGGATTAAATGAGCTCAAATAAACAAAAGAAGCAAAAAGGCAGCTAAATCTAACATAAATACAAGAAAAGGAACAAACGTGGCATGCCCGACCTCCCCGACAGCATCTTCCCAAGCAAAACAAGAGAACAGAAGGCTGAACACGCCCCGTGCTCAGTGAACACTGGGGCGTGCCCAAGTGCCAGCATAAAAGACAAAGCTATAGAAGCTTCTATCGCCCACCACGGGGCCGTGCTCAGCGGACACGGGGCCGTGGTCAACTATAAGATTCGCAGAATCCAGGCAAATCTTGATAGTACAGATATGCTTCTGCACACGGGGGCGTGCCCAGCGGACACAGGGGCGTGGTCAACTAATGCAAACAAACTGCAAATAATGAAGACAGAGAAGAGGATGGACACGGGGCCGCACCCAATGGACACGGGGCCGTGCCCGAGCTGTTGTTCAGGCTATAAATAAGGGTGCTTGGCTCATTTGCAAACCATCCCTTGGCACACCACCTCTCACACACTTCACCCACCACCCACCACCATCACAACACCATCATCCATTGTCCATCATAGAGTGTGTGAGTCGTCTCGGGATCCAAGATTGATCGTAAGAGTTCTTGACAATCAAAGGCCATGTTTGCCTAAGTCTCTTACATCACTTGGTGAAGACAAGTGTCTAGTGTAATACTTTTTATTTTTAATTTTTTCGCACTTTTTACTTGGTTATGTATTAATGACTTTAATAATTATTTTCTTTTGTTGAAGGTGATTCTTCCTTATCGTTTGTCCGTGGTTTCTTGGCATTATTTTACTGTCTATATAAAATAAAAGATTTTCACCGTTCATATCTCCACGGTCTATATGGAGGTATGATGGCTACCTGGTCGGGGGTTAAGGGAACGGTTTGGTAAGAGTCTTGCCTTGTTCAGTGTATAGATCCTGCAAGGACCTGGGTTAAATTTAGTAGGACCTCCTTCAATACCCACCGGTATTGGATGGCGGGGGTCCAAACTCTTTGATCCCCACATATGTAAGCTACTATTAATACTTTAATCCGGCTACTTAGGACTGTATCCTTGCTGACTCAGACTACTTAGCCGAGGGTAACGTCACCTTCAAAAGAGGGGCCTACCATAATATGCATTAATAACTTAATTAATTATCTTTCAATAATCCGACCCTTTAGGATTGTATCCTTGCTGACTCAAACTACTGGGTTGAGGGTAACGTCACCTTCAAAAGAGGGGTCTACTACAATAACTAAGATAATCTCTTCAAAAGTGCAAAAGTGCGGAAATAATCAAAGGTTACACTAAACACGAGTCGGAGCCAAGTGATTCATCTTGTCTATCTGTTTTTATTTTTATTTTATTTTTCAGCATTTTAGTTAGTTTTTATTTTTCTTATTTAAAACCTTTTTCTAACTTTTGATTTGATTAGACGTTGAGGATAAACCGGTACTAAAAGCTCTTGTGTCATTGGACGACATCGGTATCTTACCAACACTATATACGCTCACGATGGGTGCACTTGCCCATATGTGTGTTTGGCGTTAGTAAATATCGTGTTTTATAAATTTAAAACTTGACTAACGTGTAAAAAGGGCTTAAAATTATATACACACCACACACGCATCAAGTTTTTGGCGCCGTTGCTGGGGACACAAGGATTTTAAGAAAGTTAGGAATCAACGGCCTAATCGTTTTTTCTAATTTTTCTAATTTTTTTTTTAGGATTTTTCTTAGTTTTTCAGCTTCTGCAGAACTAAGCACGGGTCGTGCCCGCTGAACACTCCTCGTGCCCAATCATTGGAACTGGCAATCCTGTTTTAAGTTAGACAGTAAGCTGAACACGGGCCGTGCCCACTCAACACGGCCCGTGCCCAAGTTTCAGTTACTGAAAACAGAACCGTAAGATCCCGACTGTTGGTAACTTCTGACACAAACATGAGTGATACTGATATTTTTTACTTTCGGCACTCTTATGGTACGTGGTGTCAAATATGTGGTGGTTCCCATAAAGAATTAGAATGTTATTTTCTAAATTATAAGCCCCACTATATAGACCCATCGTTTTCCCGTAGCCTTAAGAGGGGCGAAAGTAAAAATAATCCCTATCTCTCCCTCGAATGCTCTCAACCGGATCTTCTAGGAGAAATGCTTCTTGATGAACTATTTCAATTGGAAGATCTAATTCTTAATTGGTTAAAAAAACTTAGGATGGATTTCAATAATTTATCTCAAGACGATAATCAAAAAGAATTGTTGGGATCGCATTCAAATAAAAACAACTTCGTTGTTCCCGATGTTACCTCTAACTCTAGCGAGGACTTGAGCGATAGTCGTCCCTGTGTCGATTGTGCCGTGAAGGACTCCCCATCGACTTTGTTCGATGCATACATAGACCTGAGCGATTCGGCATACACCTTCTTTAACGAGAGCCCGGGAAAGGGTTGGACTTGTCCACCTACATATAGCCTAGGAATCACCCTCACCGACAACCTCTTGCGTTCTCGTCTTAATCTAGAGCAATTAAGGTATCTTAGGCACTTTGGAGTTGTTCCATCCAGTAAGGAACCGCCCGATCCGGATAAGTTCCTTAAAAATAGACAAACTTCATAAAACAGCCTTTCGACACGGGGTCGTGCCCAGGTCAACACGCCCCCGTGTCCACCAAAAGATTCCTTTCTGGCTTTTTGTCAGAATACGGACAAAATGTGTCAGGATCTTGCCTGCACACGGGGCCGTGTCCAGCATGCTGTCGTTTTCTATAAATGCAGCCAAGAATCCTGCACATTTGGACCATCCAGGGACAGAGATTTGAAAGGATCTTCTCACCTACCATCCTAGGTATTTTCTAAAAGAAGTTTCTAACAACCATCTTGTCCTTTCCTCTTTTATCCATTGCCTTCTTCTTCATCTTTCTTGTCTCAACACCTCCATTGAAGCTTGTTCCCAAGCTTTATTGTGATGTTTGTTAGATTTTTGTCCAAGGAATCTTGTTAAAAATAAGTTGTACAACATTGTTTTAAGTTATTTCTGTTCAAAAATGCTTCATAAGTTGGAAAAATAATTTGAAACTACAAGATTCCTTGTTCCAAAAATCTGCAGAAATGTCACACCCCGATATTTCCACGTATTACCGGTGGGCCCGGTGGGGAGTATCGTGACGTAGTTGATATCGTCATAGTCAAACAACACAATTTTAAATGCACAGCGGAAGCAAAAGATGAATCACATTACAAACCGAATATAAAGTAATATCAAAGTATTACAAACGGACTGTAAAGGATCCACAGGCGGATCAATTAAAAAGAAACATAGTTCATCAGACTCAAAATGCATCCAAGCTTGCGAGACTCTTATTGATGCTAAGGAGAAGCCAGCCTATTTCGATTACAGGTTTCCTAAGTTAATATGCTTTAAATATGTTGTGACATCAGTAAGATATCTTCTATTATGCCCAAAACGGATTTAAACTCAAATTACGCCCCGTAGGGGTATTTTGGTCATTTTAAAGGTTATAAAAGAGTTTAAATATTAATCTGAGTTACAAGTCTGATATAATCAGTAAAAATACTTATTTTTATAAGTCATAACAGTATGGTATTACATGTATGTGAAAT
This sequence comes from Helianthus tuberosus, assembly GCA_030545235.1. Classification (NCBI taxonomy): domain Eukaryota; kingdom Viridiplantae; phylum Streptophyta; class Magnoliopsida; order Asterales; family Asteraceae; genus Helianthus; species Helianthus tuberosus. Next base: position 78,813,997 of record CM060408.1, read on the forward strand.
TTATCATTTATAACCAATCTATGCACCTTAGGGGCATTTTGGTAATTTCACATAGGCTTAAAAGGTCAAAACTGGAAATCTGAGTTTAAAACTTTTGTTTACTGTTAAAGTATAATAATTTACTTAAAATATCAGTAGGTATCAAGTCTTATATATTTAAAATAGTTTTGATACATACTATGCGTTTAAAACGCGTAAAAAAACGGTTTTAAGCGATTTCCGGGTTTTATAAGTAAAGCTGATATTTTTATTATTCCAGAAGGCTAAAAATATTTTATTTATCATATTAGATCAGTAGAAAAAGGTTTGGTATCAAAATGATTTGTAAAACTCATTTTATAGGCCAAAAGGGCAAAACCGACAATAACCGAATTAAGCTTAGAACCCTATGTTATGCTCAGCCTAAAAATAAATAAAAATCTCCAAAAATCCAAAAATATTCTTTTACATCATTGGGTAAAAATTTTGGTATCAAAAATTGGGTTTAGATAGGCTATATGCTAATTACGCCGTTTAATTAATAAAAGCTTTTCATTTACGCTAATGAGCATAACTCCTAATCTAGACCTCAAACTGATGTCAAATTTTAGGGACAAGTTTATAAATCAGTAACTAAGGTTTCTATTCTTTTACATTTTCAAAAATCACATTTTAAGGTAAAAAGGGCATAATAGTCAACATTTAGGCATTTAACGGAAACATGCATATGAATCGGATAACTAATGAACCAAGTTGTATAATCATATAGGGTTATAATAACATGTAACCTGGTCCAAATAAAGCTCTAAGGCATTTCTAAATCATGCTACATTGGGTCAGAACTGAAAGTCAAAGCAAAAGTCAAATTATGCGACTTTCGGTTCCGAACCGAGCCTAAACTGAAAATTGTCGGGTTGAACATGTTTAGACAAGTTCTTACATTAATTACCAAGTTATATTAGTGATAAAACAGGTTTCATGGGTTCTACATTGTTAATTATGCATTTATTTGAAAATAAGCTTTCTGTTGACTTTTTAAGATTAACTTTGACCCAACAATTGACCTAGTTAGAGTGGGAATCATAGGGTGCCCTTTTAAGGGTTTATTGCCCACATAATTACCAACTCATAGGTACTTTCGATTTGAGATTTGACTGGACAAATTGTGAATAATCACGAAGTCAAACTCTAATTACGACGGTTTGACTTTAGGCTAATTAACTAAGTAAAACTGAATTAAGGAAGGTTAAGGACACTTACAAAGGTCCTATGCTTGATTAGGAAGCCTAAGAAAACTTGGTTGCTGACCAGAGAGCTCCAGAAATAAGCTTGTGAAAGTTTGCAAGTGAGTGTGTGAAGTGTTGCAACAAGGAGGTTGCTTATATATTGAATTTGATCTCATAGGATGATGCCAAATAACTCTATGCATGGATTCAGATCATCACAACTGTCCCTAGTGCATGAAAAACCGTTGGGGCAGCCCCTGGTATGCAAAACAAGAGTTTTAAGTCGGTTAACAGGCTTTAACAGGAAGCTGCAGGTGAATTCTATCGCTGGCATGCTCACGCGGCCCGCGTAAGGGTCCCTAAGGGGCTTACGCGGCCGGTATGGCCCCCCAGAATCAGCCAAACAAGTTTCAAGTTTTGCATTTTAGGTCCCTGGTCCTTCCAAACGTGGTTTTAACTTTGTTTCTTGCATTTGCAACCCTCTAACTTGACTTTTAAGGGCTCCAATACATAAACAAACACCGTTAAGTCCTCGGTTAACTTTGTGATCACCCGTAAAGCCTTAAATTTCAACGTTGACGCTTTTAACCCCTCGTATACGAATATTGTCATAACTTTCTCATACTTTATCGAAACCTTGTGAAATTTTTATCACTTATTCTAGTGAGCATATTTAATCATTACAAAGCTTCGGGTTTGCTAAAAGGTCACTCAGAGGTATACTTTAACATGTTGACACATTTAACCCCTGTAGTTTGTAATTTCTCACTTTCTCTCATAATTAGCTCCGTATGATCCATGATTTATTCGTTTTAGGGTGTAAACATCGTGTAGGGTTATAGTAAAGTATATTTATCCATTGTTGACACTTTGAACCCTTATATTCACATACTTTCTTTGTTTGTCAACTTTAGTCCTTCATAAGTAATCTTTTACACGTTTAAAGCTCATGACACGTGTCGATACATTATTTGACATAAATTTTCGAGGTGTTACAAGAAAGGTGAACACGGGGCCGTGTCCGATGTACTGTTTCATTAAAATGAACTATTTTTGGTTTGTTTTCGTAGAATGTCTAGTCAAAACAGTGGAACCTATTCTGCGCACTCCAGAAACAGTCGAAGGGAGAGAAGGTCATCAATTGAAGCAACTCTCGTACGTTACGTAATGGCATTACGTGAAGCCCTTGACGAGATGACTTCGGTAGAGGAGGTCCTAATAGACCGTATAAATTATCTTACGGTGGGGTTGGAAAACAGTTTTCAAGAAATTAACCTCTTGCACCAGAGGTTAAACATTCTTGTAACACCTCCCATGGAACCAATCCTCCTTCAAGAGGATTGGAACCTAGCACTTGGAATCAACAATCCTACTGGGTTGGATGACTTTCCAGCGGAGCCTCCTCTTGAAGATCTACAAGAAGTCTCGGTGGAGGTTGCACCTCCTCAAACCGATGCCAATGAGCCCGCCGTTCTTCTCCCACGGGAGATAGAGGAATGGCTCGCCGACGTGTGAGGAACCCATGCCCGGAAAAAGAAGTTCTTCGAAGCCGCATCCAACCAAGAGAATTATCTCTTTGGAAATTTTGCTAATAGAATAATTTTAGGCTAGAACTTCTTGATTTAGATTTCTTGTGCTTCTCTGACCTATTTATCTAGAGTTTTAACTTTAGAATCATTATGTACTTCTCTCTATGACTTAATGAATGATGGTTTTAGCTAATTTGGTGTTTGGATGATGTTGTAATGAGTAAAACACACTCGGGATGGTGAAGGATAACAAGGGAAACTTGAACCAGCACCCCATGCACGAAAACAGGGCCATCCGACAAAATTTTCTTCATTACAGCAAGTTCAGCACGGGCCGGGCCCGCCCAACACGGCCCCGTGCTGCACAATCTGTAGAAAATGCCCAGTTCAGGTAACTGGACACGGGCCGTGTTCACCCAAAACGCCCCCGTGTCCAGGCTTCTGTTTCTTTTTATAAACTTTTGTTACTGGCGATCTGAACACGGGGCCGTGCCCGGACACCACGGGCCCGTGTCTAGACGCCCAGTAACATAAATTTTGCTTTTTCACACCTTTTTACACATTCAATCAACCTAAAAACTTATTTTTGGGACACATTGAGGACAATGTGTAATTTAAGTGTGTGGGGGGGGGGGGGGGGGATGCTAAAACCTTGAATCTTGCAAGTCCTAATCACAAGCTTTACACAAAACTCTATTGGAACTGCTAATCACCCCAAATTTTTTTCAAAAAATTTTTCATTTTTACTTGTCTAGGTTTAACTTGGGAATTTCAAATTCTAAAAAGGTTATATTTTTGCAAATTTACAACCGATAGCGTCGTGATAAAAAGAACCAACATAAGAAAATTATGAAACGGCATGACAAGTTTAGATAAAATTTGATTATATATACTTGATCACATAGAAACTCATTCCCACAAAAGTGAGTTTTGAGCCTTTATTGAGCATACAAATACATATCTTTAAACTAAATGCTCATTTTCGTTTCTTGTGTGAATAGCCGCTTGGTTCTTACAACTCTAGAACTTGCCACGACTATACATTCCCAGTCCTTACTAACTTAAACCCGAGTAAGTAAATGATGGAGGCATTAGGACTAACCCTTTTTCATTTCTACACCATTTTTTTACCACCTACCCAAAATCTCCCTAGTTAACCCCTTTGAGCCTAAACCTTTTCATTTCATAACCCAAAACAAACACCCTTTCACCCACCAAAACCTTTTTTATTTTTAAACCCTTTGTTTTAGTAACAAGCTCGGTTTTTCTCATGACTTTCAAAAAAAAAATGATGATGATGATGAAGCAAAAGAGAAATAAACAAACAAGTTCATCAAAAATAACTTTGTTTGAATAATGGCTTCATCAAAATAAAAATTGCAAAAATAAAAAGTCTTGCGAAAATCGACGCTTTTACGCCTTTCGCCCTTTTACTAACCACTAACCCAACCACCTACCTTTAACCCAAGCCTAACCCTTCACCCAAAAGTCCTCTTGATATTTACAAAGGTATATAGTTAAAAAGGAGGAGGATTGATTGCTTGGCAAGCCTATGGTAGGAGTAAGTTCCATGCCGCTTTCGAGTGATTCACTAAAATACATCTTCGGCCAAGTGTTGAGTGATCCCCCGTGAGGTATGTGAACTTGTATATAAGTGGAATTTTAAAAAAGCATGTTATACCCTAATAAGTAATTTATCTTATGTAATGTTTTAAATAAATCATGACGAATAGGATTGTAAATAAATAAAAAATAAAACTTGATAAAGAATCTTGGAAATCCCGACACTCTATGACAAGCCCAAAAACCTTCTCTACTACCCATTCCATTTGGGAGTGTAAAGCCACATTATAAAGAGTTTTGCTTGAGGACAAGCAAAGATTCAAGTGTGGGGATATTTGATGTGCACAAAATGCAACATATAAATTACATCAATTGTGGCATAAAACTAACCCTTTTTTAGTACTAATGTTGGAAAAAGTGTGCTTTTGTCTTCCTTTTGTATTTTCAGGATTAAATGAGCTCAAATAAACAAAAGAAGCAAAAAGGCAGCTAAATCTAACATAAATACAAGAAAAGGAACAAACGTGGCATGCCCGACCTCCCCGACAGCATCTTCCCAAGCAAAACAAGAGAACAGAAGGCTGAACACGCCCCGTGCTCAGTGAACACGGGGGCGTGCCCAAGTGCCAGCATAAAAGACAAAGCTATAGAAGCTTCTATCGCCCACCACGGGGCCGTGCTCAGCGGACACGGGGCCGTGGTCAACTATAAGATTCGCAGAATCGAGGCAAATCTTGATAGTACAAATATGCTTGTGCACACGGGGGCGTGCCCAGCGGACACGGGGGCGTGGTCAACTAATGCAGACAAACTGCAATTAATGAAGACAGAGAAGAGGATGGACACGGGGCCGTGCCCGAGCTGCTGTTCATGCTATAAATAGGGGTGCTTGGCTCATTTGCAAACCATCCCTTGGCACACCACCTCTCTCATACTTCACCCACCACCCACCACCATCACAACACCATCATCCACCACCATCATCCATTGTCCATCATAGAGTGTGTGAGTCGTCTCGGGATCCAAGATTGATCATAAGAGTTCTTGACAATCAAAGGCCATGTTTGCCTAAGTCTCTTACATCACTTGGTGAAGACAAGTGTCTAGTGTAATACTTTTTATTTTAAATCTTTTCGCACTTTTTACTTGGTTATGTATTAATGACTTTAATAACTAGTTTCTTATGTTGAAGGTGATTCTTCCTTATCGTTTGTCCGTGGTGTCTTGGCATTATTTTACTGTCTATATAAAATAAAAGATTTTCACCATTCATATCTCCACGGTCTATATGGAGGTATGTTGGCTACCTGGTCGGGGGTTAAGGGAACGGTTTGGTAAGAGTCTTGCCTTGTTCAGTGTATAGATCCTGCAAGGACCTGGGTCAAATTTAGTAGGACCTCCTTCAATACCCACCGGTATTGGATGGCGGGGGTCCAAACTCTTTGATCCCCTCATATGTAAGCTACTATTAATATTTTAATCTGGCTACTTAGGACTATATCCCTGCTGACTCAGACTACTTAGCCGAGGGTAACGTCACCTTCAAAAGAGGGGCCTACCATAATATGCATTAATAACTTAATTAATTATCTTTCAATAATCCGACCCTTTAGGATTGTATCCTTGCTGACTCAAACTACTGGGTTGAGGGTAACGTCACCTTCAAAAGAGGGGCCTACTACAATAACTAAGATAATCTCTTAAAAAGTGCAAAAGTGCGGAAATAATCAAAGGTTACACTAAACACGAGTCGGAGCCAAGTGATTCATCTTGTCTATCTGTTTTTATTTTTATTTTATTTTTCAGCATTTTAGTTAGTTTTTATTTTTCTTATTTAAAACCTTTTTCTAACTTTTGATTTGATTAGACGTTGAGGATAAACCGGTACTAAAAGCTCTTGTGTCCTTGGACGACCTCGGTATCTTACCAACACTATACTACGCTCACGATGGGTGCACTTGCCCATATGTGTGTTTGGTGTTAGTAAATATCGTGTTTTATAAATTTAAAACTTGACTAACGTGTAAAAAGGGCTTAAAATATACTTAAAATTATATACACACCACACACGCATCAGGCTCCATTCGAAGCTTTGTCTGGTCGGAAGTGTCGTTCGCCTATTTGTTGGCACGTGATCAGAGATGAACAAATCACTGGTCCCGAGCTCATATAAGAGACAACGGACAAGATCTTGCAGATTCGCAACAACCTACTCAAAGCTAGAAGTCGTCAAAAGAGCTATGCCGACAAAAGACGAAAACCTTTGGAATTCAACGTTGGTGATCACATACTCCTCAAGGTGTCCCCTTGGAATGGAGTTGTTCGATTTGGTAAGAAAGGCAAACTCGTTCCTCGCTTCGTAGGTCCTTTCAATATTCTCGAAAGGATTGGCAAGGTAGCGTACCGACTGGATTTACCTCAAGAACTCAACAATGCTCACCCGACATTGCATGTATCCAACCTCAAGAAGTGCTTAGCCGAAGAAGGACTTCAAGTTCCACTTGATGATTTAAAAATCAATGGGTCCTTACACTTTGTCGAAAAACCGGTCGAAATCATGGACCGAGGAACCAAACAGCTTAGGCGCAGTCGAATTCCCATAGTCAAGATTTGATGGGAAGGAAAACATGGCGCCGAATTTACTTGGGAACTCGAAAGTGATATGAAGACCAAGTATTCGCATCTGTTCACCGAGTCTTCCTCTTGATTAAAATTTCGAGACGAAATCTCCTAAAGTAGAGGAGACTGTAACGCTTCGCATTTTTGTAATTTCCTTATTTAGAAAGTTGTATTTGTATTTCTATTTTTAGAAACTTTTTAATTCGTATTTCATTTCAATCTTGAGACTTTGATCATAATGGGAATTAACTTTAATATTCATACATGTTATCCTTCATATTTGTGTTATATACGCAATCAATCTTTAAATACGTGTTTATACGTAAAACCGAGACTTAAAATACACTTTGGATACCTAAAAACAAATTAAAATACTAGAAATTAACGGCATAAAATAACCTAGCTACAAAGTGCAGGGACTAAAAGTGAGCAAAACCAAAAGCTTTTCCACCTCCTTCCTTCTCCAATCATCTTCCACCCTCTTTAGCCAATAATATTTCACCATTTTCCACCTTCCTTTTCCTCCAATCACCTTCCACCTTCATTAACTCCCAAACCTTAATCCCCACTTATAAATACAAGCCTCCACCGCCTTCTAAACACTTTCCACACAACTAATCTTCTCTTAAGTTCTCTAATCTTCTCAAATATCTCGAAGAAAGGCAAAAACATTCAAGTGTTCTAACTGAGTTTTCACTCACTTTTCTTCGCATTCTTCTTTCAATCTACTTGGATAACCTCTAGAAAGGTTTCCACATGTTTGTCATGGCAAACTAAGGTGGAACCTCACCGCATTTGAGGTCCAAAGTAGTATAAAAATTCTGCTTTGATGTATCTTTTTATTTCATGTATATTTTACTTGAAACTTAGTGGAATCTTGTACCCACCATGCTCCCAACTAAGCTTATAGTTGTGGGTTTGTGTTGTGGTTGATTTCCACCAAGAAATAAGGCTCAAAACCTCTCTAAAATTCTGCCCAAAATGTTCTAAGTGTTGAAACCATCCAACCTTCCAACCTTCAATGTTGGAAGACTTGTGTATGAGTAATGTGTGAACTATGGAAGCTTTGGCTCTCCAAACTTGTTCCACTACCTCACTTGTATATTTTGGTACAAATACAACTTCCATAAAGTGACAAGGCTACATCACATCCTCGAACACTTTCCATGCTCGAGATGTACGCATCTAGTTTGCTCACTTGGTTGTTTTAGTTAGTTAAAAATTAGTCTTACCTTCGTGATCAACCGAACTCATCAACTAAGTTGATGAGTTTGTGCTTTAGTGAATCATACAATGAGGTTTAATGGATGTAAATCATCTTACCTCCATGCTTGACTTATATGGTAATACACGATGGACGAAATTATAACTTCTACTATATAATATATACTTATTAACCGAATTCTTGATACTAATCGGATTATGATTAGATGTCAAGGACTTAGGTTAGGTTATCCAAGAGAATACCACTGTTGTAGGATTTAAACTTGGGTAAGGTGCCAACATATATAGATATAGCCCTGACGTGTTGCAAACCAATACACTAAAGTCGTTCAAAAAAAATGAAGGCCACACTATATACCTTTAGGGCTATAAATGAGTCGAGTCAAATTTCAAATCGAGCTGAGATTTAAGGCTCGAGCTCGACTCGATTAAAATTCGAGCTAGCTCGGCTCGGCTCGATCTAGTTCGAACTAACAAAGAACCACAAAATTTACTACTTAAAAAGCCCTAAAAATGAATCTCTTCATAGACTAAGGGCCATAATTGCAATTTAATTTAACCAAATGACTAAATATGCAAGTATAAATAGTTAGCTCACTTTGTACATTGTTTCTATTTTCTTTTATAGGAGAGATACTCCCTTGATTTTTGTCTTCTGAGCGATATGAGACAAAAAATTGAAGGATGTAAACCTTATCGAGCCGGCTCATGAGCTCACGAGCCTAGCTTTTTGCGAACATTTTTCGAGCGAGCTACGAGACACGAGTTTTTTGAACACCCCTATATACCTTACAGTGTCATAACGGTTTAACTAACACAATTTAGGGGCTGTTTGGTAGTCTCTTAATGACCATTCAGATGCTACCTCTTAATGGTTTAAAACCTCTGAATGAATAAGATGTAACCTCAAGTCTGAATGGTTAAGAGGTAACCTCTGAATGGTAAATCATCACATGTCACATTTTTCTACCTTCTCATTGGTAAAATTCTTAATGGTTCCATTAAGAGGTAGCCTCTTAATGACAAAGGTTAAAGAAAAAGAAGTGGCTTGAAAATAATGGCCGCTCTCTACTTTCTTTTTATTCGTCTTCAAAATTTCAAAATTCAAAATTTTCAGTAAAAGCAAATTTTCCCCTATTTCTAGTTTCCATTACATCTTCGTAGATCTCATCACTCCTTTCTCAAACTTCCACATTCAATTTGGTTTTCCGAATTTCTTGTGCGAGTAAGTTAACTTAACATTGTTTACTTAATCCTGATTTTGTTATACAAACCTTATTACTTACTTATTTCATTATTCATATGTTGTTTCGATTCTGTTTGTCAATTTTGTAAAAATTCATAGAAATTTGCTTCATTTTTGTATTTCATATCTGAATCTTTATTGGGTTTAGTTCTTATATCACCAAGATATATAATATATAATTACATTTTAGGTTATATTGTTGATGTGGGTACATTTTATTTGCCATGAATATAGTCAAGATTAGGCCTTTTATACGTGTGTTTAAGTGGTCTTTGCCCCCCAAATATCTTTAAGTGAGATTTTAACTATTTAATTCTTCTTTGGAGTGATTATGTAGTCTTGAATTTTGGTTGAAATTGAGCTGACCACCAGGTGTTTGATGAATTGCCTCAGAGAATGGACTCGTTGCCGAATGCTGTCGTGCAGTACATTTTGTCAACCATAAACAATGCGAATGATATCGCGTCTTGTAACTGTGTCTCCAAGAAGTGGAAAGACTCGATGCCTTACGTTAAAAGCGTTCATTTTTCCCGTAGCATATTCGACAAGCTGAAAGATGATCAAACTTCTGACTGCATTGTGACGCGGATAGTCTCATCTATTTTTCAACTGGAAGATCTTGTGGTTTACTGTCCCTTTACCGGTGCAGGGCTGGCTTCATGGCTGTTACTCGTGGGACACTCGTTGAAAAATCTCGAGCTCCGTATAGATAATCTTGCTGATCAGAATACAGCAAATGAAAATCCGTCGAAACTTGATTGCATAAAAGGAGCAAGAAACTTGGAGTCATTAAGACTTTGGGGTGTGCTAATGGTCAATGCCCCAAAATGGGATGCGTTTCAAAAACTGCAAAATCTTGAAATTATTGCAGCGAAGATGGAGGATTCGGCTTTGATTGAAGCACTTAAAGCGATTCCTAATTTGACTCGTCTTGTGCTTATTGGTTGCGAGGGTTTAAGGAGTGTTTGGATTGAGCTTCTCCACCTTGAGTATTGCAAACTTGATTTTCGTGGTTCGGGTAGCTGCTCGCTCACGCTCACAGCTCCAAAGGTTGAATACCTTGAGCTTCAAGGTTTTAATTGGATTCGGGTTCGTGAGACGAATTGCTTAAAGAATCTTTCCCTTGCAAATAATGATGGTAAATTTTCAAGATTTTCCTTAAAGATTTCATATTTCCAAATCCCAATTAGATATTTGGATTTGGATTCGTATGCCTTACTTATTTATCAATATTAGGGCTGTAGACGAGTCGAGCTGAGCCGAACTAGGTTGGGCTCGGGATTAAAGTTAAACGAGCCAAGCTGGTTCGTTAATCTTAACGAGTTGAAAAGTTGGGCTCGAGCTTGGCTCGTGAAAAGCTTGATCCAACTTGTTTATTTTTAAAGTTGTCTTTTTTACACGTATAGATGTATATAATGTGGAATTTATTAACTACAAAATTTTAATGCAAGTTTAGTGCATAACCAAGTTCTAATATTTACTAGTTCACCATTGCGCATGGTGATAAACTATAATTTTCGGTTGTAATTTGTATATATTAAAATTTGGGCTTTAACTTAAACGAGCCAATGAGCGAGCTTATCTTGGCTCGGGCTCGACCATTTACAAACCGAGCTGATTTCGAGCGAGCTTTTTTCAAACTTTTCTCGAGCTTGTCGCGAGCTTTTTGAATATCATGTAATTTGGTAATTTCATTTTGCGGGTCCTACTTTTGTACGTACGTTGTTAAGATATCGAGATGTGATTATTGGTCTAATTATTGCTTGCAGGTAGAGTTTACATGGTGGATTTTGGTAAACTCATGGCACTTGAATCGTTATCAATTAGAGGTGTTCAATGGTGTTGGGATGCAATAGACAAAATGCTTCAACTCGCAAGTGAAGTAAAACATCTTTATATGAAAGTCGAATTCACCGGAGATTTTGAAGCTCTTCTTCCCTTTCCGGAGATTAATTTTGTTGACTTTTTCAAAAGTCATCCGAAGCTCAAAACATTCGACATCCATGGTGCAATGTTTGCTGCTCTATGCCAAAAGAACAGTCTAAAGAATGTAAGTTTTAGAAACGCAAAACAATTACTTGCGAAGCAAGAAATCTTGATTCCTAAGCCATGTTTTTGCTTTTGTTTTAGGTGGATTCTAGTTTCGTGATTCCTTGTCTTGAAGAAGTAGTGATTACGGTTAGATCACCATTGAACGCTGAACATAAAATGAACACACTCGAGTCTTTGGTGACGTTTGCGAAGAAGTTGAAGAAGATGACGATAAAGATTCTTAGGATGAAGAGCGTACACAGCTCTGCTGATGATTTTTTTGAGGAGATATGCAGGTTTAGATACATGAATCAAAACTTAATTTCCATAGAATAAAACCATTTTTTTAACTCGATTTATTGCAAGATGTGATCTTATAATCAATGTTTAGAGTAAAATTTTGTTTACTTTTGTATGATTTTGATGTTGACATTCATGCGTTAGATCTTACAGTGTTTTAAGATTGAAAGTGAAGTTAAACAAGACAATGTATTCAAATCTGTAAAAGAAAAACAATTTTGTTTTTTTTTTAAATGGCATTTGCAGTTGAAGATTTGATTCTATATTTCTATAATTGTAAAATATATTTGGTTTATTCATTCTGAGAACTTTTCTTGTTTACATTGTTTGTGCAATAAAAAGAGGTAAAATGGCAACAGAAGTTGGTAGCCAGTAGTGGTGGATCGAACCCTCCAAATATGCCGGTTGTTTACCTTTATAATTTTATATACTCTTGTATTACACGAGTTGAATAATAGAAAAAAAGAATTTAAATGCAATGTTTCATATATTTTTTTATATTTTGAGTATGTATATTAATAAATTAGCCTTTCATTTTAAAATTTTTATACCAATTAATGATTTAAGAAGTTACAAATGTATAAAAAAGAGTTCAAACAACCAAGGGTTGCAAGTAATTGGATGGTAACCAGCGAACGACACATTTCAAGACACCAAAGAACTTACTAGGGATTTTAGGCAGAACAAAGAGAGTCCGCTCAGGAAGGTGGTAGTCTGGCGCACCACTGATGAAGAACAAAACAGTATTTTTCATCATCATCATATTGGCAACATGTGTAAAATGGTACTGTCATGATTGGTTTCACGCATTCATCACATAACAATTGGGTTCTTTTCATGGGGTCGTGTAGAGAAACGCCAACTGTTTGCTTCTCGAAAAGGTTGAGTGGGTATTGATGGCTAGCATGGGTGAGCATCTCACCATCACGTTGTTTGGAGTTACCAATCAACTCGTGTTGATTGGACATATGACGTTTCAAAAGGTTGTCACCTTCATCTTGAAATGGACAATGGAGTAGTTTTGGATGCTCATCTTCTTTAAAAAATTTGAAAGTTTTGCAACGACCTGGTTAATGTTATACTTGAAACTAGACTATGACACAAACAAGAAGAGAATGCTCACTTGTAGTTAGGAATATGGACATAAATGGCTCTCTCTTTAATGATGCACAATCAAAATCAAAATGCACGTAATACCACTATTTATCACATTTGTAAATCTATAAATGAGAATAAAATTGACCATCACAGACTACAACGGGGACGGAATTTAGCTCGTATATCCAAATATGGAAAGGAATAGGCATAGGTAAGTGGATGCGAATGAGTGAAAGTCCCATCAGGATGATTTTATATAAGTAATTTGGCAGGCAGCAAAGCACAATCCAGGTTGATAAAAAAAATCTAGGACAAGTGGTATAATGAAAGAGGACATCTTCATGTTTGTTACCACATGCTACACAATGTAAGATGTTTTTTTTGCGTGGTTAGTTTGATACTCGAAGGTTATAGATGTAATGGTAGAAAAATCTAAATTCCATAGGAAATTGTACCCCAAAATATTTTGGCAAATTAAAGAGACATCTAATTGGGAAAAACACAAACCCGACGAGTAATAAGGAATCAAATACCCAACAGATATATTAGATACGCTTTTACATGCGTACACATATATTATAACAAAAGATATATCATGGTTTTATTTTTTTATACATAATAACAACTAAAGTGTACTTCCTCTTGATCTACTTATTTTTTATTTCTCAAATGAGCACCGAAAAGCATGCATATATAAAATGAAAGAGAAGACATGCCAATTGAAGAGTCCATTAAATTAATTTTCTTCTCCGATCAATGAGCAAGTTGAATACCAAATTACACACTAATGCACCATTATAAATGAAACAAGAGGAATATCTTTAGTTACACGTAAGGAATGAACCATTCAATAAAAAATCTCTATCATTTCTTTCAACCCCACACTTTGATTCCTTCCTCAACATTTATGTATATGTACACTTTTATTATATTCCATTCTAAGATTGAATAGAAAGGAAATAAAGTTAATTAGTTGTAGACTTCAACTCATTTACATAATTGTGCATAGAGTTGTGTAGCTAATGCTTTAGGAGGTTTTTAAAAAAGTTTTGATTTTTCACTTTTAACTCAAAACTAATTGTTTTTTTTCCTTATAACACCAAAACTTTCATATTTTACAATTTAACCTCTCAACTTTTGTACTTTCATCTTTGATCCCCTATATTTTCCATCTTACGCAAATTTTTCGTTTTACGTTTCATTCTAAATTTAACGAGTTAACACGGCGCAATGTGTGTGTAGTTTTTACGTCGTCTATTTTTCCTGTTTGACAGGTCCGTCGCAACGTGTGGGTCCTAGATCAACTTAGTTATTATTTTCTATGTTTTACGTTTCAGTCTAAATTATTCGCATTAACACGCTTCAAGTTCAGTGTTGATGGCCCTGCCGCAACGATGTGTATAGGTGGTGAGAGGGTGTATCAAACTCAGGTCAGCAGTACATACCTTTTGGTCTTTATAAGGGTGCATTGCGGCGATTGCTACAGTATAGTTTGAAGAGTTGTAATTTTTGAATGTAATGTAACAGTTAATTGTATTTAATAATTTATATAAATCTAAAACACAATTTGTTAAAATTTTATTTCTACTAAATCTTAATAAAGAAAAAGTTGTACATCGATACATAGAAATGAATTTCCAATAAAACATATACCGACACATATAAAACAATTCAAATTTCTATCTAAAAAAAGAAGAAAACAAAACAAATGTTACAAACACCTATCAGTGTAAATTATTTAAAAATAAAATACAAAAATGACTTCATTTTTAAACATATTAAAACTCTCAGTTCTACTATTTAATTGTTTATCCTAATTGTTTGCATGCATATCAATATTTCATTTAATTGCGATTTAAATGCTATTTTAGTCCATGTGGTTTGAGTCATTTTGTCAGTTTACCAAATGTTTTATTTTTCTCCTGTTGGTTCAAAAAGATTTCACTGTTGCCATTTTAGTCTACTGGGTTAAATTCATCCATTTTTTCTATTAACAAAAAGGGCAATTTAGTCATTTTATATGTAATTCTGATAATTAGAAGGGTAATTCGGCCATATAAAATGACCGAATTGCCCTTCTCGTTAACAGAAAAAATGGATGAAATTAACCCAGTGGACTAAAATGACAACAGCGAAACCTTTATGGACCCACAGGCGAAAAATGAAACCTTTAAACTAAACTGACAAAATGATCGTGACATTTAACTCTTTAATTGTAGAGAAAAGATTACAGTGGGCCAAATGTACATCTTTTGAACAAGATCCCCAGGGACTGTTTCTGTAGTTCATTTCAAAGAAATAAACGACGCCGTATCTGAAGGAGAAATATACAAAGGCGGGCAAAAATTCAAAATTAAAGAAAAAGCAAAAAATGTCAGCCGCTTTGTAGCATCGATTCCAACTTCAAACTACCCAAACTACCCAAATCTTCAAACTCTGGTTCAAGATCGAATAGAGTAAGGTATGATTTCTTTCTAGGGTTTCTTCACTTTGAGTTGTATTTATGTTTAGAAAGAAAGAAAGAAAGAAAGATGTTTTAACTTCACATTTGATATCAGTTGTCAGATGAGTAGATATAACTAACTGCATGATGAATTGAATGTTAAGATGCATTAATATAGCCTGCCTGCTTGAAAGTTTTGGGAAATAAGCATACTTTTTAGGCTTAGGAATAGTTTTATGTGGTTGTGGATTAAAGGGGAAGTTCACAGTTAAATGTGCTTCAGTGGAACAATTCCACCTGCCGATATCGTGGTTTAAAAAAGCGTGATGCGAAACGCTTTTTTTATGTGTGTTTTTAATGAATCTGGTGATGAAATTGGTTAGTATTTTATTTTTTATAAGATATATAATTTTTATATATTTTTTTAATTCCGCCTTGAGGCGAAGGGAAAACGCCTCAAGGCACGATTCCGTACTTTTAAACCTTGAGTGGCGGGTGAACATGAATCAATGAGGTCATGATAGGCAGGTTCTGATTGTTGGTTACTTGATGTGAGAACAAATGTAATTATATAAATGATGCCTGCATGATTTCGAAAGATCAATCAAAGAAAGTTTTATATATCTTTGAGCAGCAGTGAGCTTTTCTAACAGCAGACTTTCAGACAACTAGCTAGCCATCTTTTTTTTTTCTAAATGTTCATAAGCAGCTAGACTTATGTAGTTGACTGACAGGTGGTGGTTTTTTATGTCGTAATTAAACAGGAAGCCTTGACATTCACCACACACACAATGATTGATCATAAAGAAATGAATGTTCATGAAGCACTAGAACAAGTTAGAGCACAGAACGAAAAACTCGAGGAAGAAATTCATATCAAGACCGATTTGTGCAAGAACTTGAAAAGAGCTCAAGATGAACTGATAACGAAACTTCAAGAAGCAAAGTCGCAATCTGAAAAACAAGCCCAAGAACTGAGTACCAAATCTGAAGAGTTATCTACACTGACTCAACTCCATCAAGACCTCAAATCAAGTTTCCAAGAAAAAGAATCGGCGTTAAAACACCTTAATTCCGCAACTGAAAAGCTTCGGTATGAATACGGAGAAAAAGTTCAAAAGTTTGAGGGAGAAAACAAAGAACTCATCTTGGCTCTGGAAGAAGCGAAAACCGTTTCAGAATCTTTGAAGTCGAGTCTTGATTCTAGCAACGCGGAGATCGAAGATCTGAAGAGAGTTTTATCACTTAAAGATAAAAAAATTGTCGAAATCTCCGACAAAACACAAGCAGCAAGGGATCTGATTTCGAGAGACGAGGTGATAAGTAAACTGGAAGAAGAACGTAGAGACGTTCAAGATCGGTTGAAGTGGAAGAACGAACAGTTTCAACATCTCGAAGAAGCACATAAAAAGCTTCAAGATAGTTTCAAATCTAGTAAAATGGAATGGGAGAACGAAAAGTCGTTGTTGCTACAAGAGATTTGCTCACTTCAAACGAATCTCGATTCTCAAACTAGAATATCCGAAAACCTTCGGACCGAACTGAGAGTATGCAACCAAGCGTTAGCGCATGAACAAAGCAATAAGAAACTGTTGGAAGTCGAGATTTCGGAATACAAATCGCGGTATGATGATATTTTCTCCAAGTGTCATGAAGCAAAGTTGACGATCGAAAAGTTGTCGCATAAGCGGGACGAAGAGGTTGCGGAATTAAGAGACGCTTTGGCTGCAAAAGGTTCGTTATCGAAAGAAATGGGATACAAATTGGAGCATTTGGAACGAGAGAATACGGATCTAATTGCATCGCTTAAAGAATTTCAAGAATCTCAAATTAACAGTGGGAATACGGGCTCGTTGAAGAAGCTTCAAAAGAAGTATAACAGTTTGGAACAGGCACACAAGAAGTGTAGTGAGAAATTGAAAGTAGAAGTCGAGTTGAAATCTGAATTAGAAAGGTTGAAGAAAGAGAGAGATGATTATTCGATCAAACTGAAAGATCAAAGTGAACACGTTATGCAACTACAAGAAGAGTTGAAATCTTGTCGGTGCTTGCCCGAAGTACAAAATGAAGAAATATCTTCACTGGTTCTTGTGTTGAAGACACAATTGTCGGAAATGAATACCAAAATGGAGCAAAAAAATGCAGAAAATGAAGATATCATCCGACATCTAAAAGAGGAATTGGAGGCCAATAACAATATTATTTATGAAGTAGATTTAAATCTCACTAAAAAAAGTGAGGAAGTGGCATTGTTGATGAAGAAAGTTGAGTTATTCGATGATATGAAACAGCAGCTGCTTGCTGAATCACAGAAGTTAGTTGAATTGGAGAAAGGGAAACTGTTTGTTGAAAGCCAGAATATGCAACTTGAAGCGGAGAATCAAAGGATTCTATGCAGAGTAAACGAGCAAAATGAAAAAAATGTCGATTTGCAGCAACAACTTGTTTTACTAGAAACGTTGCTTACAGAAAGAACAGAAGCACAGAAAAAGGAAAAAGAAAATAATTTAGAAATTATTGAAGAACTTGTGAAAGAGAAACAGAAACTGGAAAATGAAGTTTCTTGTTTATGTGTGGAAGTCAAAGTCAAAGACGAGTCCTTGTTGAAGTCAACTCGACGAGCAGAAGAACTAGAAAACTTGCTACAAGTCACCAAATTAGAAACCGAAAATCTGATGGATGAGAATACGCGTCTGGTGAATAATGTTGAGGCTCAAAACCGGAGGATAGAAGAACTTTTTAAAGAGAAGACAAATAGTTTAATGATCTCTGAAGAAAAACAGAAACTGGAGAAAGAATTCTCTGGTTTATGTGAGGAAGTCAAAGTCAAAGACGAGTCCTTGTTGAAGTCAACTCAACGAGTAGAAGAACTAGAAGACTTGCTGCGAGTCAACAAATTAGAAACCGAAAATCTGAGGGATGAGAATACGCGTTTGATGAATAATCTTGAGGCTCAAAAGCGGAGGATTGAAGAACTTGTGAAAGAGAAGACAAATGTTTTAATGATATCTGATGAAAAACAGAAACTGGAGGATGAATTTTCTTGTTTATGTGAGGAAGTCAAAGTCAAAGACGAGTCCTTGTTGAAGTCAACTCAACGAGCAGAAGAACTAGAAGAGATGCTCCGACTCAACAAATTGGAAACTGAAAAGTTGAGGAATGAAAATACGCGTTTGGTGAATAATCTTGAGGCTCAGAACCAGAGGATAGAAGAACTTTTGAAAGAAAAGACAACTACTTTAATGATCTTTGAAGAAAAACAGAAACTGGAGAATAAGTTTTCTTGTTTATGTGAGGAAGTCAAAGTCAAAGACGAGTCTTTGTTGAAATCAACTCAACGAGGAGAAGAACTAGAAGACATGCTCCAAGTCAACAAATTAGAAACTGAAAAGTTGAGGAATGAAAATGCGCGTTTGGTGAATAATCTTGAGGCTCAGAACCAGAGGATAGAAGAACTTTTGAAAGAAAAGACAACTACTTTAATGATCTTTGAAGAAAAACAGAAACTGGAGAATAAGTTTTCTTGTTTATGTGAGGAAGTCAAAGTCAAAGACGAGTCTTTGTTGAAGTCAACTCAACGAGCAGAAGAACTAGAAGACTTGCTACGAGTGAACAAGTTAGAAACCGAAAATCTAATCGATGAGAATATGCGTTTGGTGAATAATGTTGAGGCTCAGAACCGGAGGATTGAAGAACTTGACAAAGAGATGACACATGCTTTAATGATCATTGAAGAAAAACAGATACTGGAGGATGAACTTTCTGGTTTATGTGAGCAAGTCAAAGTCAAAGATGAGTGCTTGTTGAATTCAACTCAACGAGCAGAAGAACTAGAAGACTTGCTGCGAGTCAACAAATTAGAAACCAAAAATCTGATGGATGAGAAAATGCGTTTGGTGAATGATGTTGAGGCTCAGAACCGGAGGATTGAAGAACTTGACAAAGAGAAGATAAATGCTTTAACGATCTTAGAAGAAAAACAGAATGAAATTGATGTTATGCATCAGGATTTACGTAAACTGGAGGATGAAATTTCTAGTTTATGTGAGAAAGTCAAAATCAAAGACGAGTCCTTGTTGAAGTCAACTCAACGAGCAGAAGAACTAGAAGACATGCTCCGAGTCAACGAATTAGAAACCGAAAAACTAATGGATGAGAATACGCGTTTGGTAAATAATCTTGAGGCTCAAAACCGGAGGATAGAAGAACTTGTGAAAGAGAAGACAAATGCTTTAACGATCTCTGAAGAAAAACAGATTCAAATCGATGTTATACATCAGGATTTACATAAACTGGAGAATGAAATTTCTTGTTTATGTGAGAAAGTCAAAGTCAAAGACGAGTCCTTGTTGAAGTCAACTCAACGCGCAGAAGAATTAGAAAACTTGCTGCGGGTCAGCAGATCAGAAACCGAAAAACTAATGGATGAGAAAACACGTTTGGTAAATAATCTTGAGGCTCAAAACCGGAGGATTGAAGAACTTGAGAAAGAGAAGACAAATGCTTTAACGATCTCTGAAGAAAAACAGATTCAAATCGATGTTATACATCAGGATTTACATAAACTCGAGAATGAAATTTCTTGTTTATGTGAGAAAGTCAAAGTCAAAGACGAGTCCTTGTTGAAGTCAACTCAACGTGCAGAAGAATTAGAAGACTTGCTACGAGTCAACAAATTAGAAACCAAAAATCTGATGGATGAGAATGCGCGTATGGTGAATCAAGTGAATAATCTTGAGGCTCAAAACGAAGCTTTATGTGAAGATATTGAAAAGATACGCTTACATAAAGAGGATTTGCTAATTCAAATGGAAACAGCATCCAGACATATGGAAGAGTGTTTTAAGGATGTTGAGTTAACAAGAATGCTGGAAAACATGTTGCAGAGGTGTTAGAATAACTTATAACATAGTAGAGTGATTGTTTGTCTAATTGTATCATGTGATATTTGTTATCTCATCACATCAGTTTAGTTGTGCTGTCAAACCTTGTAATATTGTAGTTGAGTAAACGATAACAAATTCTGTAATCGTTTTACGTTTAATGTCACGTCATCAAATGTTGACACGTCATCTACGTTATAATCAAAACAATGCTTTTATGATTTATCCTTTCCTTTTGTAAAATGGAACGTTTTAATGTATGTTACCTATCTTTATTTACCATCTTTTGGAAGTAAGTTACTTTGTTTGTTCATAAAGGCAATATTTTTATGAACTAAATGAGTAAATAATAACTTGGAGACTTGATAAAGTGTGGATGCTTAGTTGGTTTAAATCAAGATTCATATTAATAATTTCACAGATTTATGGTATTTGATTCAATCAAGTACAACTATGAGCATTGTGTTACAAGGTGTGGTACACAAGGCAATGGAAGAAATAAAGGACAAAGATACCAGTGCATCTGATGTGGGTTCGTGTTCAAGATTGAATCTTCAATGGTTGAACACCATTAACGCTCAGGGAATTTATGAAAAAGATTCCGAAAGTTAGTTAATAGGATTGAGTGAAGAAGATAGAGAGAGAAAATTATTATTGATTTCTG
Source organism: Helianthus tuberosus (assembly GCA_030545235.1). Taxonomy (NCBI): domain Eukaryota; kingdom Viridiplantae; phylum Streptophyta; class Magnoliopsida; order Asterales; family Asteraceae; genus Helianthus; species Helianthus tuberosus. The sequence goes on from CM060408.1 coordinate 78,834,802, forward strand.
AATGCCCTCTTTACAATACAAGTTCTCCTATTTATACAACGGATCTTTGACTAATTGACTTTCTAACCGACCAATAACCAACTAATAAATCACCGTTACTTGACAACTAACTATAGTAAACTTTGATACACATCAACATCATGGAACGATTGGAGGTTTTCGCTGGATGATGATCACCTTGTAATTTTCTTTGTTTTCTTACCCTATGTCATGACAGTCGTTTCTTAGCACCTTGCTACGGGGCGGCTGGGTTTTTATTTTGAGTTATGTTTGCCATTAAAAAAAAAATTATGACCACTGTGGTTGGTGAAATTGAAAATAGTATTAGAACCTAAGTACGTAATCTCTTTTAGTTGTTCTCGTTATCATTAAACTCGCAATTTTTAATAATTAAATTGACAATTTTTATCGATGCTATTTGAGATGAGATGAAATGGTAACGTTATTTGAGATAAAATGATGAACTAATAATCAGGTGTTATTCTATAAAGTCTAAATCACTAAGGATGGATTTTTTTTACAACTTATTGAAAATGCTAATTATACATATTAATATAAACTGTTGATGAACAGTTATATATTAATAAAGTATTTGTTTACTACTTTACTTTTTCTTATTTTAGTATTTATTTATTTTATGTTTTTAGTATTTATTTTTTATAAACTTTATTCATTATTCAGTTTAATTTTTTCTAGGGCTGGCAATTCTAACACGAATACGATAATACGCCACGAACCTACACGAAGTTATCATGTTTCGTGTTTGACCTTAACAGGTTTCGTGTCTAGAACAGGTCGACACGATAAGACCTTAACAGGTTTCGTGTCTAAACAGGTTAAAACCTGTTAACCTGTTAAGACCCGTTAAGTACATGTTAATAATTAAAAATTAAAAAAATATTATATGTGGGTGTGAACATGGGGTCATCAGTTGTGGGACCTGGGATGAATTATACACAAACACACACGGTTCTTTTTCAACAATCCAAACCCTAATTTTTAAATCTCCCCCACAAATACCACCATTCCCAATCCGGTTCACAGCTTCCCCAATTTGGTCGTGTTCGTGTCTTAAACAGGTCCTATGATACATTGGTAATTTTTTTGTGTCTTAACAGGCTGTTTCGTGTAACCTGTTTATTAACAGGTTCGTGTTTCGAAAATCTGACACGATAAGATTTCGTGTCGTGTTCGTGTTTACGTTTTTCGGGTTCGTGTCTTATCGTGTTCGTGTCTTAATAGATCGGGTTGACCTGTTATTCCAGCCCTAATTTTTTCTAATAAGTTTTATTCATTAACTTCTAAAAAAAAAATCTTACTTCATACCTATGTTTATATATATATATTTTAAATTATATAAGTTTTATTGAAAATAGATACCGTGTCATTGTCGTATTAAACCGAACCAAAATGGACGATGGATGATAATTTATTATTTGTTCTATGTTTAACTTTTTCAACATTGTGATATTACTTTTATTGAAAACGGATATTGTGCCGCTATTGTCACACCCTTTTCTGCGGCGGAAGCACGAGGTGTGATCATGAAAGGTTCTCATTGCATACGAAAGGTAAACATACTACATGCACATGAAAACAACTTCAAATACCATAATTTGAAAACATAAGTCAAGTGTTTACAACACGAGATAACATATCGTCTTATAAGTCACAACTTTATTTTGATGAAATTGATTTGATCAAAATTTATATCAACTCTATTACATTTTGAAAATCGCATGAACACTGCTTTATTCTTTTTTTATTTTTGCTTTTTGACTTTTTTGTCTTATTGGCCAAATCAATTTACGATTTTGTCTCGCTTTAAAATTACGCTTTTGTCATCAGTTTAAAATTACGATTTTACCTACCGTTTAAAATAAAATTATGTTTTTCCCCCGGTGAAAAATTACAATTTTGCCCTCGGTTCAAAATTACGATTTTGCCCCGTTTAAATTTAGAGTTTCGCCATTAGTTTTGTTTTCTTCCTCCCAGGTAAATTACGATTTTGCCCTCAATTTAAATTTACATTTTTTGTCATCGTTTTTCATTGCTTTCCCAGTCAAATTACGATTTTCCCACCAGTGTATAACTACAGACACAAGATGGAGGAGTAGTGTTAGGCAGCTGCCTGGAACTCCCCCATTAGCCCACCCAATTTACGATTTTATCACCGCTTTAAAATTACGATTTTGCCATCAGTTCAAAATTACGTTTTTACCCCAGTTCAAAATAAAATGATGCTTTTGCCCACAACTAAAAATTACAATTTTGCCATCGGTTAAAAATTACGATTTTACCTTTTTAAATTAACGTTTTTTTCCCTTTTCCGCTTTATGTATGCATTATAGTTATTATTGCGCGAAACTATTAAAAAAAATTTCGCAATTAAGTTGATCGTATGAACATTCAAATATAGTGAGTGTCTCGGGTTCGAAGCCTTTCATTGGAAAGAAAATTTTTTATTACCTGTTGCCAAATCTTTTAAAACAAAGACCTTTTTAACATAACTTCATCTTCCTACAGTGTAGCGCAGATTAGAGATGAACATTTGGTTCCAGGTACCGAACCATACCGGGTATATTCGGTACCGGTTCCCGTTTTCCCCGTTTTTCGGTACCGGTACGGTACCGGTATTTACAGGTAAAACATTGGTAAGTACCTATACCGTATCAGTACCGGTACCGAACCGGTGTATTCGGTACCGGTACCACTTTTCCCCTTTTTTCAGTACCGGTACTTTCGGTACCGAACAGGTACCGTGCTCATCCTGTTACATAACAAAACGAATCGATAACGTTCGAATTTCCCGCCGTGTAGTGCGGGAAATTAATTTTTATAACCAACCGGTACGGTACCGGTATTTACGGGTAAAACACCGGTAAGTACTGGTACTGTTTCGGTACCGGTACCAAACCGGTGTATTCGCTACCGGTACCACATTTCCCCGTTTTCCGATACCGTTAATTTCGATACCGGTTCGGTACCGAACGGGTACCGTGCTCATCCCGTTACAGAACGAAACAAATCAATAACGTTCGAATTCCTCGCCGCGTAGCGCGGGAAATTTCACTAGTTTTCCTTAAATTAAACGACATAAGTCACATGAAACATATATAAAGTTGGTTACCTTTTAGTGGTGATTTTTGGTCATGTACATTGAACATTCATTAAAGTTAATTTAAGTAAATCTTTTTCTTTAGTATTACAAGTAGAATTTGTATTAAATATTTACTAAATAGTAACTACGACTCATATGTGTTTCGCTTAAATCCTAATTTTTTAATGAATAACTATTAAAGGAATTCACAAAAGTAAGACAATAGTAAAACTCTGAGTGGTTTTTATGGTTAGAAAAAATAGAAAGATTAAACTTCCGTTTTGCTCCCTGTGGTTTGGTCATTTTAACGGTTTTCCTCCAATAGTTTAAAAATAGCCATTTTCCTCCCTGATCTTTCGAGTTTGTCGCCAGTTTTCTCCCTAATCTTTCGAGTTTGTCTCCAGTTTCCTCCCTGATGGAGTTAGAGGCTGGGAGCAAAATGAAGATAAGTTAGAAAAATCAGGGAGGAAAATGGCTATTTTAAACTATTGGAGCAAAACCGTTAAAACGACCAAACCACAGGAAGCAAAACGGAAGTTTACTCAAATAGAAATAACTTTAATAGAACATTGTAACATAAAACTCGAGAGGCATGGAACCCATAAAACACCGCCCCCTCCTCTTCCATGTGTGGAAAACATGGATATTTATCCACGCCGCCTCTTTAAAGAAATTGATGAATTTGATTGGTGATGGACCATCACCACCACCACACCATGAAGGGTGGTGACGGAGGATGATGTACGAGAATGGAGTGATGTGACGATAACATGGAATGTGGTAATTGTGATTAGGAAGATCACCGCACCATATAGCCTAAGTATCATTAAAACTAGAAAAAATATTATCTAATAAATGAATGCATACCAAACACAGTTACAGCAAAATGAACAAGGATTAAATTTATATATACCCTTACAAACTTGAGAAATTTCATATATACCCAACCAAAACTACAAATATTATATATATTTCATTACAAAATAGTTGAAATATCAAATATACTCAGTTTATTAAAAACAATCTAATAAATAATCATTTTACCCTTATTTATTTAACTTCAAGTTTTCATATATGCTTATTTTTAAACTTTATATTTTTATATAACGCATTTTAGGCTTAAATTTATTTTTACCCATTTGTATTTTTATATTTTTTTCCCGTAAACAATAGCATTCTCCGTATATACTATTTTAGCTATATAAATTAATGACTAAATATAATATTTGAAGTTAAAAGAGATTTCAAAGTTTTATAAAATAAAGATAAAATTGTTATTTATGAAATTGTTTTTAATGAATTGGGTTTGTATTGATATTTATAATTTTGCATGGGTATATATGATAGTCTGCAAGTTTGTAAAGGTATATATGAAATTGCCCCAACGAAAAAACTGCAAGTTTGTAAAGGTATATATGAAATTGCCCCAATGAAAAAAAAACTCTTTTTCCATCTTCAACACGAGTTATTAAGAGTAGACACATCAATCTATCAAACTTATTACGCTATTCATAGGAGTACAAGTGGGAGTCGAACTAACAAGCTAGTCGGCGTAACTCAAAATCCTTTGAATTTAAGACAAACCCGAACTTGAGCAAGCAGACTTTCGATTTGGGCTCAAGTACTAAATCACATAATAAAACATCAAATAATTATGTAAAGATTAAACCACATTTTAGCGCGCACAAGTTCAGGAAGAAAATCAATCTTCATGGAGATTTTTCATTTAGTAATGAAAAGAAGCCGGCTTCATAATTTATTTTCATCGTAACCAAAATGCGACTTCTTTACAATGCGGGATATGGACAAAAGAGGGATTATATTTTCATCGTAACCAAAATGCACAAATTTATTATCACCTATTGGCTTCTCCTACGTCTTTTTCGTGCACCAAAACCCATAGGCAACCTGTGTCTTGTTTTTGAAGTCTCCGCATTCAAACCACATTCTGCAACATTTTTGTAAACAGAAGGCGAAGTCTTTTGATGGTTATTGTTGATGTCACAGATAAAAAAGACATCTGAATCATTGTCTGAACCAGAATCTTCTACAACACATGTTTCATACACATCATCGTCAGAATCTTCAACAACATGTGATTCAAGCACATCGTTGTCTCCGCCAGACTTTTCCTTCAGCTGTAATAAATTCATTGACGTGTTGATACGGTTCACAATTGGATTTATCTTGTTAGTCTCCGAAACTGTGACTATTTGCTTGTCAACAGAGTCTTCTGTTTCATCGATTTTCTGTTTATACAAGAAAACCACACGCAACATAATGCAATTAGTCAGTTGTGCAGCCTGGGAAGTAAAAAAAAACAAAACTACAGCAAATGACTTCAGTATAAGTGAAATAGGCCTGTAAATGAACCGAACGAACACGAACAGAGGCATGTTCGTGTTCGTTCATTTAACTTTAACCAAACACGAACATATAATCAAACACATTTTTTAGTTCATGTTCGTTAATTAAAATGGGCATGTTCGTGTTTGTTTATGTTCGTTCGTTTAAAACCTAAATGATCAGTTCACAAACGTAAACGAACATAATTTAACAAACACTAAACAACACAAATGAACATAATTGAAGAAACATAAATGAACATAATATAGTAAACATAAATGAACATCAAGTAATTTTTCATATAAATTAGTGATTAATTGCGACAAATTCCATTGGAAACCCCATTTTATTACTATAAAGCTCAATTACCAATGAGTTATATTTATATAAGTAGTTAGAAAATTTATTTTATGTTTAATATTAATATAAATATAACTACTTATGTATTTAAATTGAAACGAACATAAACAAATGTAAATAAACAAACATAAACGGACGTTCATGAACATAAATGAACAAACAAAATGTGTGTTCATGTTCTTTCGTTTGATTAAATGAACAAAAACTTGTGTTCATGTTTGTTCGTTTATTAAACAAATAAACATAAACGAACTTCCCGCCGAACAAGTTCACGAACAATTCATGAACGTTCGGTTCATTAACAGGCCTAATAATAAAGCAAAGATAACTACTACCTTTGTTGGTGACATGGCACGTATAGAAGGATCATACAAAACCATTTGCTGCCCATGATTCTTCTGCTCACTGTCAGCAATTAACGATCCTCCATCGATGTCACTATCCGAAAGATTTACGCCCATGTCTACACTTCTCAATGGTTTAACCATTAATGGTGTTGCGTTGTTCACACAAGTACCAGACACACTTTCACCACAAGTTTCCTTGGAGTTGCACGCATCATGGAGAATTTGAACATCGGCTTCATCATCATCGTAATCAATATCATCATCATCTTCTTCATCCTTGAGCTCATAGGACGATTTAGGTGACGAACCTTTCTGGATATTGCTTTTCGTAAGTTCAAAGATCAATCTTTTGATTCGAGTACGTTTCAAAGAAGCTTCCATAGGATAGAACCAATCTGGACTGATCTGAAGAGAAGCATATTTGTTATTTGCAGACATTGCATAGAAGGTAAATTTTAAGAAAACAAAAATATTAAAATAAATAGTAGCGCTTTACCCAAAAAAATAAATAAATAAATAGTAGCGCAGAGGTATCTCTTTGTTAAGTTGGCTGGCTTAATGACCCAAAAACCAAATAGATCATGCGCGACTTACAAAGTCTTTCAACGGGTTAAAGTTATTGGAAGCCTGTTTCACAAAAAGTTCCATGTAATGGAGCATAAATAGCCCGCAATCATAAGAATTCTCCTGCTGGGGTACCTGAATGAAACCAAACTACACGGTAAGAAAATAAGATCCTATTGGCTTTAAGTAACTTTTTTTAGCGTAAGATGCCATTTTCGTCCTTGAGGTTTGGCCAGTTTTGTGACTTTTGTCCAACGGTTTGTTTTTCCGCATCTGGATCTAAAAAGTTTGAAGTCATGCCATTTTCATCCAGCTCGTGATCCATTTTTCTCCGTTATGTCAAGAGTATTTTCGTCTTTTAGTTAACTTACAGGGCAATTCGGTCTTTTTTACTTTATGTACAAGCATTTAGCATAATGTACAAGTACTCAAAACAAAAACAAAGTAGGTACAGAGACGAAAATACCCCTTTCTTAACAGAGAAAATGGAAGGAGTTAACGAGCCGGATGAAAATGGCAAGATTTCAAATCTTTTGAATCCAGATGCGGAAAAACAAACCTTTGGATGAAAGTCGTAAAACTGGCCAAACCTCAGGAACGAAAAATGGCATTTTACTCTTTCTTTTATTTCTAGAATACCTGGTCGTATGTATTCATATACTACAAAATGGTTTTTTAATATGTAAAATATATACCTCGAGACGAATAAACCGCAAATCCTGGATCTTGGTAGAAATACGTTCTGATGCATCAGTATTTCTCTCTTTCCACTCTTCCCACAAATAGCTGTAATTAAACATATTAAACTAAACGCGCACACACGAAAAAACGTAACTGTGCAGAGATTCTAGGTAGCTTACCATTTGATACAAGGTTCAAGACCTCTGTGGTGTCCTTTAATAGAGTCCATGTGCAAAATGCATGGCACTTTAAGTGAACTCTCCATTTCATCATCTGCACAAGTGCTAGTTATTGTAATAAAAAAGCGCAACATTTTTTGAATAACATGAAGTTCACAATCAAATAAAAGAAGTTACCTGTGAAATGCACCACTTCACCAGGATGACATATGATAATCAAACTCCAATGCAACCTGCACATATAATATATTTACTAGTAAATGGGTCAAAGTGCCACCTCTGATGATGATGAATGGTATGCTTGAATGCTGGCTAAAATCTCACCTGAAGTTTACAGGAATAAAAATGTAATCCTTTTGAAATATATCCACTTTCTTCGTCCACTTGCGAACTCTTTGGAAAGCTTCCTTGAAGTCGATAGAGCGTGACTGATTTTCATCAAAATCTGCCAGCTTTCTAAAGAAAAAGCTATTGAAAAAATGGACTCTTGCATCAGCAGGTTTGATCTGCTTCAGGTATCTGTCGATAACTTAAGTCATGTCATGTAAACTTCTAAATCTAGTACTCTAGTAGTTACATATATGTTATAAAAAGTCAATTTCGACCCGTTTACATAGACACGGGTTGATTCGAGCTATGGGTGATTTTGATGGAAAGGGAACAGGTCAAATGGGTCAAACAGAATAAAAGCAACCCGTAGTGTATTTAACAACTTATGTTTTATAATATCTTCACCCAAAACAGCTGATTATCAATAGATTAACAGAGTATCATAATAACAGTTCTAGTAATTATACTAAATACATTGAGTCATTAATTATTAATTAACTTTATGAAAAGAATGCAAAAAAACATTTTGTGTGTCAACCTAAAGTCCCAAACCTTTTATCAGTATTAAAGATTTCCTGTTCTGACCCAAACACATTTTGGCCCGTTTCCCAACCCACCTAACCTGTCCATTCTACTCCCTATAACTTTAAGTTAAAACTGAAATAAATAAAAAACAAAAAACTCAACTCTATATAGAAGTCAACAATGGTATCATTGATAAACTTTTCTGGCTGCAGAAGCTGAAAGTCTCTGTTAGAAATGGCTATAGAATCACCATCCCCTTCCAGATATGTAGTATCCTCAAACATCTCATATGAACTGTAAAAAACAGTTAAAACAGCATAAGTCAACTCCCAGACACGTGTGTGTGTATATATATAGGGTTAGGTTCATTTGTGAACAACCCCCTTGATTGTGAACACTAGTGAACTAATCCTAGCCTTGATTATCAATACACAAGTGTAAATCGATGGCCAAGATTTGATGATGAACATACACTAGTGTATTTTACGATTTGATGATGTAAATCAAAGGCCAGGATTTGTTCATTCAGTTCACAAATACACTAGTGTTCACTCTAGAACCCCACCCTATATATATATATATATGTGTGTGTGTGAGGCAGTGAGGGATCATGAGAAAACTCATCTTTGTGAGAAAATTCTATCTAACCATTACTAAACCTAACTCTAATCCCTAAACCCTAAGAAATAAACCCTAAAGCCCAAAAAACTATACCATAAACCCTAAAGGCTAACGCCTAAAAGCTAAAAACTAAATACTAAAGCTAAACCATCATCATACTCGGTAAATCCCACCAATAGCAAAGCAAAGGTAGGGTCTAAGGAGGGTAAGATGTAGACAGCCTTACCTCTACCCCGTAGGAATAGAGAGGCTGCTTCCAGTGAGACCCCCAGCTTTACAACCTTTATTTAAAAGTGTAATTTCTCCAATTGAAATCAGGGTTACTTCATAGTTTGAGATGAGAAGATACAGGGTGCATGCTATGAGTATTTCTGTTATTATCCTTTTTCAATAATCAACAACAACAACCATACCCAGTAAATCCCACAAATAGCAGAACTATTGGTAGGGGTCTGGGGGAGGTGGGATGTAGGCAAACCTTTCCTCTATCCTAAGAATAGAGAGGCTCCCTAAAAGCTAATCCCTAAACTCTAAAAATTAAACCCTAAACCCCATTAAAAAAAATCAACACAAATACCAACCGTTTGATAAGAGTTTCTCACGAAGAAAAAGTTCTCATGATCCTCTCCCTCCTATATATATATAAGGGAAAGTTAAAAGGAGTACGTAGATTTTCGTGTCAACCGCAAGAACTTGATCAAAAACCATTTAAAATAAAAAAATTACACTTATCATTAATTCATTACTATTCGAATACAATAGCAGAAATTAAATTTACACGTTTAAATTTACATGTATTCATAAACAAAAAACATTTACACGTGTAAATTTGTTGTATTTACACGTGTAAAAAAAATCTTAAGAGTGATTTTGAGAAAAGGTATGAATTATTTAAAGAGTAAATTCTTTTTTAATGTTGTACTAAAAAATGATTTTGATTGGTTTTATCATTCGTTTTCACGGTTCTCGCAATATTTAGCGTTCTCAAGATAACCCTCCCCTATAAGTGTGTGTGTCTGTGTCAACTCTCCCACACATAAGCTTTCTTATATTAACGATGTACAGCCAAAGTTATCTACAACTCATGAGCCACATGGTATAAAGACTAGAATAAAATATAACGACGTACAGCCTAGTTTCTAAAGAATATTTTATACTTTAATCTATGAAAAATAAACCACGAGCAGCATACAAGGAGGCAAATAACTCACTCGAGATCAACATCCCATGTTTCCTTATATTGCGTATCCAGAGATTTGATAAGATCTTGCTTATTACTCCAACAAGAGTCGGTAACAGTAAATTTTACCTCCAAAACGCCTGCAAGATGATAGAACCAGGAATTAGATAAAGATAATGAGATGATTCAATTAGTGGTATCCTAAGAATTACAAGATAAAGACCCAATTCGAGATGGGTTAATCTCCATAAACAAGAACAGTAAATAACTCACAAATACAATACCCCCTAAAACTAAACAGGGAATAGATATTTAAGCGTAATAAGTGGCAGTTAGTCTCCCTAATATTTAGCCCCACTTCCCCACTACTTCTAGTTAATCCCTACTCCCGAATTATTTAATTTTTGGCGCCAGAAATGAGTTAATCAGAACCCCCAGCAGCTGGTTCAAACCCGACCCGTTCTGACCCATATCTGGGTTCGTATCAATACTACGCGCCCGGAGAAACGACTTGACCTCAAGTCGAGAAAAAGGGAGTTGGCCTGCTAAGTCCCTGTGTTCTAAGTCAGCTTGCACATCTTTATTCCTAACAAGAAGAGATTCCTTCAAATTATCCATACTTTTATGTTTTTCATGATTTGTAGCTTTTGATAATGATGATACATCCTTATGTTCCTTATCATGTAGTAGTGGCAAACCATCTTGCTCATTTACATCCACATACATCATTTCTCTGTGGTGCTCTTTTGATTCCACCTTACATTGATGCATCCACATCTTATTTTCAGACCACTCCAATTCATCATCATCAACATTAACAGCAACAACTGAAACCTCATCTCCATGAACATTGGATCCTCTGTTTTGTCCCCTGTTTCGTTTATGGTTAAAATGCTCTGTTTCTTTTTCAAGTTCTGGAACTCCTTTTTCTCTAATTTGTTGTAACCCATTATCATCATCATACACGGTGTTTCTTGTGGTGTACCCGTAATAATCCAACGAAGAAAATGGGTGATGGAAGGTGGCCGTTTTGGCGGTGGCGGTGGCAGAGTCGGTAATTTTGGTGGCAGTGATGACGGAGTCGGTAGTCCCGGTGGTGGAGGATGGTTTCTTTGGTGACAGCGGTGGCGGTCCTGATAGTTTCGGAGGCGGCAGTGGTGAAGTAGGTAGTTTTGGCGGCGGTGTTGGCAGGGGCGGTTTTCCAAACATCAAGGTCTTGAGTTCTTCAACATCTTCCCTCAATTGCGAAACCATGGATTCAAGTTTAGTAGCGATTTCTGCCAACGGAACAGCCACAAAATCGGAATTGTTCCGGGCCTCAACCATGTCGATTTCCCGGCAATGGAACCAAATGATAGAACCCAGGAATTAGATAAAGATAATGAGATGATTCAATTAGTGGTATCCTAAGAATTACAAGATAAAGACCCAATTCGAGATGGGTTAATCTCCATAAACAAGAACAGTAAATAACTCACAAATACAATACCCCCTAAAACTAAACAGGGAATAGATATTTAAGCGTAACAAGTGGCAGTTAGTCTCCCTAATATTTAGCCCCACTTCCCCACTACTTCTAGTTCATCCCTACTCCCGAATTATTTAATTTTTGGCGCCAGAAATGAGTTAATCAGAACCCCCAGCAGCTGGTTCAAACCCGACCCGTTCTGACCCATATCTGGGTTCGTATCAATATTGATACAAACCTGTTGACCCATATCTTGTGTGAAGCTCCAGCTGGGTATTTGACCCGTTTAATTATTAGCGGGAATGGGTTTTGGGGGGAACAGTTTTAGGAGCAAGTAGTGGGGCAGTTAGTTCTAATCTAATCTTATTTATATCAGTGTATCATTTAGATTAGGTGTGGATGTTTTATTCTATAAAAATTAGGGTTCTTAAACCTTGCATTTGGAGACCTAATCCTTCTCGAATTGGATTATTTATCTTGTTTGTTCTTGTTTCAATCAAATCTGAATTTCAGATTCTATCAAATAGTTCCATTGCCGGGAAATCGAATGGTGCTTACAACCCGGAATTTAGCGGATCAACTCGCAATCATTGCAACACGATTAGACGGCATTCTTGCATCTTTGAGAGATGTTGTTGACGAAATTAAAGCTCAGGTGATTGAAGATGGTTGTAACAGTGAAGAATCAGACGAAGATGGTTGTAACAGTGAAGAACCAGACGAAGATGGCTGTAACAGTGAGGAAGTGGACAGAGATTTGAAGAACACGGTGGAGAAGGATGGAGGACCGAATGGTCTCAATGAAGAACTGATGAAGGCTAACGTGTTTATCCAGAAACCTAGAACCGAGTGTTATGCTGTTCGCCTTGCCCTAGAAAATGAGTCCAAGATCTGTTCATCTAAGCCCAACAGAAGTCTTGCATGGAGCCCAAGCCCAAAACCTATTTCAGAATATACTAAAAATGTCGCTCAGTATGGTACCCACAACCCTACACCCCAACGTCAGTTTTTCCACAAACTCAGCCTTGTCAACCTCTTTAAGAAACTGTCATCTAGCTCTTGTGGACCTTATCGCATCATTCTGGTCTCCCATGTATCCTGGTTGAAACCTGCAAGGGTTCAAGTTCCGGCAACGCCTTTAGCTTCTCCACTGACTACCAAAGATTGGGAATTTGATTTTCAACCTCGGTCTATAATTGAATGGCTTATTGCTTGGCACAACAGTTCCCTTGTTTCCGACTTGAGGACAAGTCGGATTTTGGGGCAGGATGTATTGATACAAACCTGTTGACCCATATCTTGTGTGAAGCTCCAGCTGGGTATTTGACCCGTTTAATTATTAGCGGGAATGGGTTTTGGGGGGAACAGTTTTAGGAGCAAGTAGTGGGGCAGTTAGTTCTAATCTAATCTTATTTATATCAGTGTATCATTTAGATTAGGTGTGGATGTTTTTTTCTAAAAAAATTAGGGTTCTTAAACCTTGCATTTGGAGACCTAATCCTTCTCGAATTGGATTATTTATCTTGTTTGTTCTTGTTTCAATCAAATCTGAATTTCAGATTCTATCACAAGATTTCTTAGAAATCAAGTAACCATCTACAACTATATTTAACTGTATATGCATGGGTAAGAGGTTAAAAAACAAGACACGTTTAATTCTGTGAGGTAGGTCATCGGTGTATATGTGTTTCCTGAGATGCAAGTAAAAATACATGCAAATAACACCTGATTGTTACCATTCATAAATATGAAAAAACTCACGGATCACTTTGCAATCAGTACATACACAGGTTAAAAGTATAAAATATATGGTCTACAAATGTATAACCAAGATTCAGATGAAATACAAAATAGAATGCCTATTATATCGTTAAGCACTTAAAACACATAAAGCAACAAAATAAATTTATAAAACAGATTGCTAGTTGTCGTATTCAAAAGACACGTCCTTTAGAACTGGGAGAGATTAATGATCCATATACTATTGTTTACATAATTCTCTATTTTTCTAACCTTTGAATATCCCATGTGCACTATATATAGTTTACATAAGCATCTCACATGTTCCGTAATAAAAAATAAAAACTCAAATCACATTTAGACTCGCAATATATATCTAGCGGGACATAAAACTCTATGTATCCGAGACGTACCCTACATAGATCTCGAGTGTCTTGGGTTTTACTCTACACTAATAAAGCATTGAGATGACATATCTAGAAAATAATACAGATAAAGAAAAAACATCTTGAACATGCAAATATCTAGAAAGTAATATTTCTGTTACCTGACTTTTGATTGTGATCCGACTTGATACGAAGGCAGACCTCAGCTGTTTTGAACTAAATAAAAAAATAATAGTTACTTACAATTTCACAGAAGTTCACCATATGAAGAACAAACTACAAAATAACATAGAATAGAGGCTTTAGACTCACAGGATCCAACCATCGTGACTCGATACTAACAAGATTTAGAGTCTTCCATTCAAAAGTAAGACAACCTGTGGCCCCTTCCTCGGAAACATCAAGCTTAATAGAAGTGCGAAAAAAAGTCAGCTGTGCTGTCGAGTAACAGCTTCTTCCATAAGTAACACACTCTGGGCAAACAACAACACTGGATTCCTGCATATTCCCACACAAAAAGCCAAAAGCTATTATTTCCATTTTATGCAAGAACTTGAGCAGGCAAAGACATTATTACCAAAAGCCAGAGTTTAATCTTATACATTTAATAAACATTTAAGAAAACAAAAATACTATGCCGTTTCTATTGACTATTGACCAAAAAACTGAGTACATAATTATATACACATACAAAACAAAAGCCCGTTGATATCTAATAGTAAGAGTAAAATACCTTTTTCGTCCCTATGGTATGTAAAAGAATACAAAAAAGTCCCTTAACGTAAAAAATTACACTAATCCTGTGATTGCTGTTTAAATGCAGTTTTGGTGTCGTTAGCATCCAGCTGTTAAGCTCCGTCATGTGTCAAACATGTTATGAGTATTTTGATAATTTCAAATTGATATTATAATTATTATCATTATTATCAACTAAACAAACAGAGAAACAAAAAAAAAATGTGATAAAAAGAAGAAACTCCTTCCATCAAAAAGTGCAACCAAACAGGATCCAGAATCTGGTCAAACGAAATCTCCCGTTCCATCCCACCACAAACCTCTTCAACATTTTGTGACAAATGATAATTGTTAAATATCTAGTTTACCACTAACAGTGCAAAACACATGTGGCATATGAAAATTGATCAAAACACGATAAACATAAGACTATAACAGCAATATCAGCATCTCAATTGCATTTTTTTCATCATCATCGTGAGACTATACTAACAGATATATATTTTATATGAACAATTTTATCTAAAACCAATTATTACTAATAACCCAAACAATTATCTTTTTACCCTGATAATGAGTGGAATATTATATAGATCAAAAATAACAACATTTGTTTTTACCAGATGCTTCTATAAAGTTTTCATCAACTTTAAGAATGTTCACAAATGCACTTACCTTATCATGTGAAGTACTCTCGTGCTCAAGATCCCGTCCTCCTGATAAACCTAAAGAGGTAACAATCACCAGTATGTAAAAACATTATTCTCCATATAAGATAAAAGGTACGCTTAAAATAAATCCAAATGTACAAACCTTCAGCATCTGCAAGAGCATCGGAAGACATTGTAGATGAGTTATCTATGTCCTCATCTGAGATTATAGACACAAGCTCATTCTGTACCAAAAAAAACAAATTAGATGTTAGATTGTCCCAAACCTATGTTGCAGTTCATTTGGTCGTTAATAAAACCAGTAAGTAAAATTCAGATGCTAAATACATCAGCCAAGTGAAGCGGTTGGTTACGATCTGAATACTTCCCGTCAGAGGCGGCTTTATGCGATGGAAAATAATCAGTACACTTGGATTGAGATAAAGTCTTTGAATTGTAATTTGAAGAACTCGATTCTAAAGCAGCACCTGGTCGACAGATCCTTTCATTCACCATTTCATCAACTTCATGAACAATTGATTTTCCATCCCGGGGTTTCTTTCCTCTAGAAACATTCCCTATTGCAACTATGGGAAAAAAGAAAGACATTGTCTGATTAAGAAATACCATGCAAAAATTATGACCAATTCCAGACTTAATCATCGTCTCATCGATGCTCACAGATATGATTTCTATTTCTCTTTAGATTGCGATATAATAAGCCTTAAAACTGTACAGATTCAAACACAAAACAACAAAATCCTAACACCTAGGTACCTTCACCACTCATCATCAAACTATACAACTGTCACAAAAATTAACCTCATCTTCATTACAAAATCACATCTAAGCAATCTCAACAACTAGAAGTAAGTATCAATAGCAACCGTAGAATCAATACTCAACATACATACGATAAACTGACCGATAAATTAGGGTTAACAACATTCAAATTGATAAATTAGGGTTTATGATACTCTTCCAATACATACATGATTCCAACAATATCAAAACACCTCAAATATCCAAACGATAGAATCAATAATTCCGTAATTCCACAACATCAACATACATACAATAAACAGACCGATAAATTAGGGCTAAGAACATTCAAATCAATAAACTAGGGTTTATGATACTCTTCCAATACATACATGATTCCATCAATATCAAAAGACCTCAAATATCCAAACGATAGAATAAAAAAATCCGTAATTCCACAACATCAACACACATACATTAAACAGACCGATAAATTAGGGCTAATAACATTAAAATCAATAAACTAGGGTTTATGATACTCTACAAATACGTACATGATTCCAGGAACTTGTGATTGTCTTCACTGGAATAATGAGATTTGTTCTTCCTGGAAGGTGCGGATTTCCATCTAGTGTTTTCCTCTGGAGCCAATTCATCGAACACATACTCTTTGAATTTCTTGCTGGAGTACATCATGCCCATCGTAACGAGATGTTAGTTAGAATTAGGGTTTCTGATCATCGAGAGTCGTAAGGGTTCAGGAACACGAAGAATACATGTAACGGTCGCAAGTAACTAGTTTAATACCCGTCTGGTCTGTGGACGGGTATATTAAAGGTTTAATGAACGGGTATATTATTAGAGGTTTAATGACAATCTCAAGTATTAATCATGTAAGCTAAATAACAACCAAAATGTGTTTAAAAAAAGGGTCGTATTATTGGCATACCTTGAAAAATTAAATTGACACTTTCAATACGCATCATATAGGCCTATACGATGCGTATTATGTGAGATTCACACTTCAAGGTCAGGCAAAGGCTGACAATATCCCCTTCATGCGCAGTAATACGCATCGTATAGGCCAATACGATGCATATTGGTACTAGGTTGTCCTTCAAAGCTGACATTTATGGTTCACATGCAACCCTAATACGTATCATATAAGCCTATACGATGCATATTGTAGTACGAGGTTGCTTTCTGTCACTCAAAAGTGACAGAATGTGATTGACGTCAGCCCTATACGATCGTATAGGCCTATACGACCCGTATTGAATTGTAAATTTGCATTCTGCTTCCCCTATTTAAACGATGAAGAATACGATGATATATATCATCTTCATTATATATTCACATTCACTAACATGTGTTGGTTTAACCACATTTTTTGCGAGTCGTCCGACACAAACAAGAGCACGTTTATTCCGGAAAGCAGTGCGGTATAGCATTTTTTAACTTGTTCTGTTTTTTTATGAAATACTTAGCACACCGTTTGTATTAGGAGGGGTCTGCTGTCCGGATTCTTACGATGGGAGAGGAAATGATGATCACGCGGAGGAGGTCGTGTCCGGCTTTCTTCCCCATCATAATGAATCGTTGTTGCCAGACCTCACCGAGTTAAGTATATATTTACTTGTTTCTATTCGACGTTAAACTTATCATTACCTTTTACCCGTTGGTTTTTTTTAGTTTGTTGTGCCCCGCCAACCGTTGTTACCATATCTGAACGAGGTAAAAAGAAATCTACTTATTATTATGAAGGCTTTTAGATGTGCCGTTATGATTTAACCGTTGTTTTTTTTTCAGTTATTCGTGCCTAGCTATGATCATGGTTAAGGGTCTTCGTATTATGAAGTCGGTTACGGTGCCTCGTACAGACAGAAATAATATGGCAATAACTTTTTCGTTAGTGGTGCCTCGGGAGTACAAGAAGACGTTAGTGAGTCTTCTTACGTGCAAGAGTCATTGGGTGACGAACAACCCGCTTACCATAAAGTTTCGTACAAAACTGATCAGGTACGAATGATATATATTTTTGTTAAATGTTATATTTTTTCTGTTAAAAATTATTAAAAAATACATTAAAATTGTTATATTTTTCAAATATGATAAAAATTAATTAAAAATGTTATATTTTTTATAAAATGAATTAAAATTGTTATATTTTTTTAAATATAATAAAAAATACATTAAAAATTGTTATATTTTTTTAAAATATTTGTTATATTATTAGATTATATGGATGATGTTGTTATATATTTTTAATAGAATTATAAATGTTGTATTTTGTTGGTTAAAAATTATATTTTTGTTAAATGTTAAATTATTATAAAATTGTAAATAAAAAATACATTTAAAATTGTTATATTTTTTAAATAGGATAAAAAATTAATTAAAAAAATGTTATATTTTTATAAAATTAATTAAAATTGTTATATTTTTTAAATATAATAAAAAATACATTAAAAATTGTTATATTTTTTAAATTATTTGTTATATTTTAAGATTGATATGGATGACGTTGTTATATATTTTTATAAATGAATTATAAATGTTATATGTTATATTTTTTCTGTTAAAAAATATTACAAAATTATTAATAAAAATACATTAAAATTATTATATTTTTTAATTAGGATAAAAAATTAATTAAAAATGTAATATTTTTATAAAATTAATTAAAATTGTTATATTTTTAAAAATATTCTAAAAAATACATTAAAATGTTATATTTTTAAAATATTTATTATATTATTAGATTGATATGGATGACGTTGTTATATATTTTTTAAAAAGAATTATAAATGTTATATTTTGTTGGTTAAAAAATTATATTTTGGTAAAATGTAAAAATTGTAAAATTGTAAATAATAATACATTCAAAATTGTTATATTTTTTAAATGGGATAAAAAAATAATTAAAAAATGTTATATTTTTTATAAAATTAATAAAAATTGTTATATTTTTTAATATAATAAAAAATACATTAAAAATTGTTATATTTTTTTTAATTTTTTTAAAATTATTTGTTTTATTTTTAGATTGATATGGATGACGTTGTTATATATTTTGTAAATGAATTATAAATGTTATATTTTTTTTGTTAAAAAATTATTGTAAATGTTCTATATATTTTTCACTTAGCATTTTATATTTAGAAGGTTGGGTAAAACGAAGGGGTTTAGCCAACGGATACGTTATTGTTACCAAACTATCCAAGGATCACTGGATATGGCTCCAATGTTGTCGTAGTGGCGAGCATGAGACTAAGACCACGGTTAGGAAAACCGGCAGCAAAAAAATGAGTGTGCCCTTTTATGGTGATAGGTCGTCTCGACCAAAGTCGTCGAGCTTGGCGGATAGATTATCTGCACAAAAATTTTAACGAGACCCACAACAACGGCCCTACTGAACATCTGGAGGGTTACGCGTATGGCAGGATACTTACTCCTAATGAGTATAGACCGGTGCAAGAGCTGACAGATCAAGACATACAGCCCCATACAATCTGGAAGGCTGTAACCAAACAGAACCCTGAAAATAAATGTGTTCCGAAAGACATACACAACGCTCGCCAAAAGATCAGGGCCACAAAGTTCGAGAAAAAAATGACTCCCATGCAGAGGCTGGAACAAATCCTCCAGGAAAAAAAGATGACCTATTACATACAGGCGGAACCTTCCACCAATGTCGTTCAGAATATATTTTTCTGTCACGACAAGTCCTTTGAAATGTGGAGGGCATTCTCGCATGTGCTTATGGTCGACGCTGCCTACAAAACTAACATGTGCAATCTTCCACTTTTGCAAGTTATGGGTATGACGTCGACAAACCAAACCTTCTGTGTTGCGCATGCATTTCTTTCAAACGAGCAGGCGGTAACGTACGTCTGGGTCATGGAGAGGGTCAGGTCCATGTTGCACGAGTGCATGGAGGCACGTGTAATTCTAACGAACAGGGGCCAGGCATTGATAAACGCATGTAGAAAATATTCCCTGCCGCACACAGATATCTCTGTAGGTTCCACATCTTACAAAATATTGTGAAGCACTGCAAGAATTCGTTTACTCAATCAGTGGAAAATAGTGTGTGATTCCGCTACCGAGGAGTTATATGATTATAACCTTGTTAACCTTCAGAGACACCTTTTCAATTAACAACGTAAACGTATGTTTTCTCTTAAGTTAATACATTCATTTAAATGGATATATAATTTAAATATGTTTATTTTTTAGATGTTTTTTGATTACCTGTGGGATAACTGGTTAAACACCTCCCGCCATTTGTTCGTATTTGCATGGACCAATGGTTCATCCGAACATGTTTAAGATACAATCTAAAATGAGAGTAAATTAGTCATTCAAACAATCATTACATGAAATGAGAGAATTAAAGTGTAATTAAGATAAGGGATTAAAGTATAATTAGTCATTTCACTTACTGTTTGAATGACTAATTTACCCTCATTTTAGGTTATACCATATGCATTAAAGCATGAAATTCGGTTTTTTAGTTGATTATGGTTCATTTTCACCTGTTTTTTATTTGGTTTCGGTTATTGTTCGCCCTTAATTTCATGTATATATACGTTTCATGTATTTATACCTTAGTTTCATGTAATGTTTGAATGACTAATTTACCCTCATTCTGGTTTTGGTTAACGATTCAGTTATTTTTTCACCCTTAATTTCATGTATTGTCACACCCCCATATTTTAACCACAAACCGGTGGGCCCGGCGGAGAGTATCGTGACGTAGTTGATATCATCATAGTCAATATACATAGTTTATAGCACAACGGAAGTCTTGGTAGAAATTACTATTACAAACCGAAAGTGTAAAGTACGAATAAAAGTATATACAGACGATTGTAAGAAAGGATCCACAGGCGGATCTAAATATAATACAAAAACATTTTTAACAGACTTAAGGCATTACGAACTTGCAAGATTCTCTATTTAACGCCCAGAAGCTCCCAGCCTAGTACGTGTAGTACCTGTCACTTAGCCTTTTGAAAATACGTCAGTTTACACTGGTAAATACAATTAACCGACTCTTTTGAAAAACATTTATGAAAAAATGATTTAGATGCACGAGGCATAAATATTCTTTTATAACTTGGAATAATTATATAAAATAATCTTGTATACAGATTTATACGTTTGTCGTACGTTCAGGGCCCGGGATAGAAGCCGAGACATGATTAATAGACACACCACTAATATAAATCCACAAGGAGTTATCCCCAGCAAGTGGGTATATCTTTTTACATTCGCAACTGTCAGGTGTATGCCTACACCCCGTGCTTAAGTCGTGGCCATTTACAAATGAAATGAGTCGAGGATATCCAGGACACGGTCGTATTAAACCCCAAATGTTTATGTTATCAAACAAAACATATTAAAACGGGACATGTAATTTATTAATCACAATCCGATTAAATAATTCCATACCCGACCAAGCGGTAATATATTACCGTATCCCAAGCCCGTATAAGGGAAAATAAGTTAAAAGTATTTACCTAAGCTTTAAAATGCGAGATTTATCTACTCAGCCATATAATCTAATCAAACTAGTGCAAGTAGCTTTTACCGGGGATCCTAATCTGGAACGAAGGTTTTATTAACCTATTAGATTACTAACGGGTCTTATTTAAGTTGTAAACTTAGACCGGTTAGTTTAAAAAAGGATTTGCGGTACGAAACGCTAGATTAAGCGATGACCGGATTGGAATGTAATTTAGACCCAACAAGTATGGAGACTTGTATATTATGGGTAAACTAAATGCATTCTGGAATTTGAAGTTAAATTGATATGGTTATACCCATTTCGGCTAATTTATGCAAACTAGTTACATAAATCGTACCGTACGCGTGTAAGCATAAACGGGTAACCGGAGGAGTCATATACAAGTTCCATAAGTTATTATGCTTAAAATATGTTATGATATCAGTAGGATATCAACAAATATGCCCAAAAAGATTTTAAAACCGAATTAAGCCTCATCAGGGCATTTTGGTCATTTTATGATTTATAAAAGATGTTTATATGCAAACTGAGGTTCTGGTCATAAACCTTTTGTAAAAATATTTAATTTATGTTATATTAACAGTAGGATATTATATATATGTGTGCTTTACCATTTATGACCAAACTTATGCACCGTAGGGGCATTTTGGTCATTTCACACATAGTTATAAGGACTTATTTGGGATTCTGAGTTCATGACCTATACTTACTGTAAAAATATTAGAAATAGTTTATAAAATTAGTGGGAAAAAAGTTTTGGGTGCTAAGTATGGTTTAAAACCATATTATGCACCTTAATGTCGTAAAAATCGGTAAATGACGATTATTTCGATGTTTAGGAAATTCTGAGGTTATGACCAGCTTTAAATGGTCAAAATAATTTATTTATCTTATTATATCAGTAACAAAAAGTTCTTGCATGCTAATCTCATTTAAAATCCATTTTATGTGTAAAAAGGGCATAATCGTCATTTAATAATATAATACGAAACTTATGCATAAACTAAGTAAGTAATCTGATTTGAAATCCTAGTTAGTCCTAAATATGATATTATATCAGTGAGTAATGAGTTTTTATGTCAAAATCATGTTTAAACTTTATTTGCATGCAAAAGGGTAATTTAGTCCTTTTAAAAGCATGTTTTACGATTTATTACGTAATTACAGTTTCTGACCAGATTCTAAATGTCAAAATATGTGAAATAATATTACTAATCAGTATGTAATTCATTTGGACGGTTGTTTATGTTAAAAATCTCATTTTTGATAAAAAAAAAAGGCATTTTAGTCAATATTAAGCATAATAACGGAATCAAGTAAATAAACTCAGATTACTAAGGGACCATGTAATATAACCTTAGAGGGATATACTACTATATAATATGGTCACAAAGGAACCTTAATGCATAAAGAAACTAAGCTAATTCGGGTCAGAACTGAAAGTCAAAGCAAAAGTCAAGCTTTTGCGACTTTCGGTTGCGAACCGACATAGACTTAGAATTGTCGGGTTGAACATGTTTAGACATGTTCTAATAATGTTTACCAAGTTATTAAAGTGATAAAAATATTTTATAGCTTCTACATTATCAGATATGAATTTATTTAAAAACTGACTCGTTTGACTTTTTATGTTAACTAGGATATATCCCGCCGCGTTGTGGCGGTGAAGTATGCTCTAGTATGATGACGATTCATTAGGATATATTATGCCCTTAACGAAATTCAAAATCAATCGGATTGTAGATGTTTTTTTGTCAGGTGACTTATTCAAGACGTAAGAGAGGTTAACGGGTTGACCCGGTCTAACACAAAAGGGAAAACACTTGTTTGTGTACATATCTTGCACCAGTTTGGTAAATGGCAAATATGAAAACAACAACCACTACTTTGTAATTCACATGTGCATGTAATCAACAAATATTTAAGATTCAAGCTGCTGCTTGCCTTGACGCCTCTCTTCCGTGACCTGTCCCTGCTGAGCTGGTATTTGTTGCCTTTGACAATATTAAAAGGAAAGTATTTGTAAACTGCTATAGATAATTAAAGCAGTATTATTAGTTAAGCAAACAAGTTTTAAATATTAACATACTAACAACCTTCAAATGAAGTGTTACGTTTGTCGCATGACGAAGATGCCTTTTTGGGTTAGTTTCTTCTTTAATTACACACGAGCTACTTTCATCTCAGTTACTTGGTATACCCTTGCGAGATGAGTCGAAGCCTTAAATCGATACTTAACCTGACTCGGATAACAAAATAAACCGAAAAAATCTGAATACACTGACGACTAATCTTATACGAAGAAAACATACTGATTTGTATCTGTCACATAACGAATCTGCTTTTTTCAGTTGACGCTTCCCAATTGTATTGTTTCTCTGAATATGAGGCTTCTTGTGGACATTTACCTATTTGTTTAGAAACAAAGAATTATACACTATTTTTTTTTGTTAACTTAAAAGGGCAATTGAGTCTTTTTCCCTTATTAAATTAAAATGACTCAAATACTCCTGATTTAATAGAAAAAATGGATGCAGTTAGCTAGTCCGATGAAAATGGCAAGATTTCAAACCTATTAGATTCAGATGCGGAAAAATAAACCTTTGGACGAAAGTCGCAAAACTGACCAAATGCCAGGGACGAAAATGGCATTTTAGTCAATTATAAATAATGAATAAATAAATAAGAGAATATGATTTGGTACCCAACAATTGGATGGACAAATCTGTAGACGGTTTTTTAGGATGGACGGCTGCATTGTTGAGTATATTTCCCGTTTTTCTTTTAAGTGCCCAAGCTGATGAATCCTTTGTGGCCGCCAGTAAAACGCTCTTCTCAAAACTATGCAAACTGCACATCCCAAAATGCAGAGAGATGACAGTGGTCGACAGTTCACTTGCTATATGTCTCTCCTATAATAATGCGAGCCCCGCCGCATCAATTACCGAAACCTGGGTAAAAAGTTTGCTACTTTAACGGGTAGTTAGAATGGAGGAAAGAAGTGGAAAATGATATCTTGCGTATCGTTGATGCGACCCAACATCAATATGTTTAGCGTTGTGACTTGTTGTTATTGAAAGCACTGCGCCATTAACCTTCATGAGTTTAACACTTTGGATGATATTGCTTCCTTTCTTTGAACTTCCTGGTAGCAATAATACAAATTATATTCTATAATCATCTATAATTGATATATGTATTAATTATAAGCTATGCAGTTAATGCGGTAAAAATCAGATATCAGTCAAGGACCACTGTTTGAGATATAGGTTATCGTACTGGGATATCAGTAATTTTAAAATCATGCAGAATTTATATATATGTAGCAATTTAACACTAACAATTCAGTATACTCTCCGACCATTAATAAATAAACCTTTACAAGTTGCAAAACACTAACAATTGTATCAAGTAGTAACTGATCAAGACTTAAAACACTAACAATTAAGACTTAAAATACTAATAGTAGAAATATAAGAAAGATAAATTGTTGAACTAATAAGAAAGGTACTGACATGAAAATTCTAACCTGTATCACAACAGAAAATACATTAAAGCATGCAATTCAAATTAAAATGTAAGATATTTTTACAGTCTGATAACATTTATACTTACTGTTCCACTTTAATCTCCAGATATGAGGAGTCGTGCTTCCATATCGTAACATAACGCAATCAGGAGTACACCACTTAATGTTCATTTATTATAACAACCTGCAGACAAGATCAACATTTTTGTCACCAAACAAAGTTGTTAAACCAAAATGAGTAATATGCCATTTTCGTCCTAGTGGTTTGGTAAGTTTTCGACTTTCGTCCAAAGGTTTGTTTTTCCGCAGCTGGATCCAAAAGGTTTGAAATCTTGCCATTTTCATCTGGCTTGTTAACTCCATCCATTTTTCTCAGTTAAGTGAGGGGTATTTTCATCTTTTATGCTAACTTAAAGGGCAATTCGGTCTTTTCCACTTTATATAAAGATTGCACGGATAGAGAAAAATGGATAGAGGTGATGTAAATGTTAAGCAAATATAAACTCACATTATTGACAAAAGTGTCGCAGCTTTTGTTTGAGTGCATATGTGGTTTCCAATCTGAGAGCGGGCACTTCAATTGTGATTCTTGGTGAACCCAACTCGGAGGATATCTTTTCAGTCAACATTTGTAGGAACCTGGGATGTGATTATAGGAAAAAAATCATGTTGAGATGGTAAGTAGATTAAATATATTAGATTGAATACAGTCTAAAAAGTTGTGCATGAAAGATTAATATATTACAATGACAAAACAAACATGTATGAAATAAGTGTTTTATGAGAAGAACCTGATGGTCATTTACTTTACTCATCAAGTCAGAAAAAACAACATTTTTGGTACAGTCTTGATAGGTGGTGTTAGAAGGTGTGAGAAGAATTTTAAGTGAAGATGGAGAAGTTGCTCGGGAAAGGGCAACGTATAATTGACCATGAGTAAATACTGGTTCAGGAAGATATATGCCAATTTTGTTAAGAGATTGACCTTGGCTTTTGTTTATAGTCATAGCATAACATATTTTCAATGGAAATTGTCTTCTTAAAAACGAAAAAGGTAAATCATTAGTCTTATGTACAAATTTAATTCTTGGGATATATACACAATTACCTGTTGAAGTACCTGTTATTATGCGTGCTTCTATGACAGTCGGCAATAATTGAGATATTAGCAATCGAGTACCATTACATAGACCTAGCGTTTGATTTATGTTACGAATAAGCATGACAGGTGTATTGATTTTTAAATCTAGTCGATGAGGGGGGATGCCAGGAAAACTTAGCTCGTTTAGATATTCTTGTGGATATAAGGCATCAACATATGTTGTGTTTTGCGCATATGGTACAATTGAATCATAACTGATATAAGATCTTGTTTCTCCAGGAGTTAGATTCAACACGATTTTGTTTATTTCATCTGCTGTTTCATTCTTTGGGCAAACAATGGCTCTATTTGATAAATTCTCAGCTGATGGATAATTAAGTATGAATTCATCATAGACAAAGTTGATAAGAGAACAGATGCCATTTTCACCAGGTTCAATTAGAAAATTAGAAGGAATCTGAATGGTCCGTGTGTTCTATGGATCTTGCATATCAGGATCTCCTACTAACCCATTCCCAATGTCTAGTAGCCATGAAGCGAAGTTGTTGGAATCTTGCATAGATGTTGGGTTTTGAGCATCACCTCTAACACGCATGTTCTCGTTTAATTTATCCACTTTGAAAAACTGCCATAAGTAGGACATTGGTAATGTTGAGGTGATGATCTCTAATCGTGTGCCTCTGGGTTTCACCGGGAGTGATTGACGAAAATCACCTCCAAGAAGTACAGACTTACCACCAAATGGATGTGCATCATTGTTAAGAATGTCTTCAAAATGTTCTATCAAGGCAATCAAAACACCGACGATCACTCATCGGCGCCTCATCCCAAATTATTATCGTCGTCTGTTTTAGAAGATCAGCAAGTTGAGTATTTTTTTTATGAAACATGTTGACTGATCTGTTAACTCTATTGGTATGTGGAACCGGGAGTGAGCTGTCCTACCAGAGGGCAACAAAAGAGAGGCAATTCCTGAGGCAACAACTGCAAGCATAATTTTGCCAATAGACCTAAAGAAGGATATTATTGTATTCCACAAGAAAGTTTTTCCCGTTCCGCCATGGCCGTAAACAAATAACAACACCTGAGTTTCACTGGTGTGTGGATGTATCGCAGCATTATAGATACGTAATTGATCTGCAGGTTGCGTGCATTTTAGAGTGTTGAGCAGCTAAAGCTGGTCTGTCATAAGTTGTTTCTTCCATTAGAAGTCGGTTTCTCAATGTTGCAAGGACAGCCTCAGATGGCATGGGAAGACCAAAATTCTTAAGTGACTTCGATGGAGTAGCAGATCTTAGCAGCTTTTCTATTTCCAACAATACTTGTTGTTGTAAATCGAAGTCATTTACAAATAAATTGGTATTTCGAGAAGAACCATTAATTGACAGACGTATGTCATCAGACATTTTTTCCATTCAGTTTCCCATAAAAGCAGAGGTTTATTTACCTCGCAAAACAAAAGCATATGAACAAAAAGTGATATTAATTCAGACGATGTGGCCCAAGTAGAAGCATCAATAAAGGTTGTTTGCCATTCTCTATCATCACCTATTAAACCCAATGCCTCACATGCGTCTCGAAAAGTTGCATGCATAGTGTTTAAAATTGTGCGTATGTCTGCAAACAACTTACAACCTTTTTGATGACATAGCAACATGCGCAGATAAAACAATTCCCCTGAAGTGGGATGAACATATGTAAGACGTCCTATTGCTGGAGTACGTAGTTGTACTCGACGAATCCATACTTTCCCAGATGCATCCCAGCGATATTTGGAAGGGTATTCAGTGTAGGTCAGATTTCGTCCTTCTGATTCTGTTTCTGAGTTGTTGTTAGACAACCACTCGGTTAAAGTCGTCTTCCCGAAAGACGGGTTGTTGATAATGGACTGTAATTTGCTATTGTCTCTGAAAGTGACGTTTTGCATTCCCTCCAAGTGGACTGCTAGTATTTGCACAGCAGGATTTCGTTCATGAATTGCGAAGTTCAAAATTCTCCATGCCGCCTCGTGTGGGCAAATAAATCTTCCGTCTACAAAATTTTTAATTTCATCAACAGACGAATGACCATTTGTGGATGTAGATGTTGAATCCTGTTCGGCTTGCTGAATTGCAAATCTAACACGATCTGCTCCTTTTAATATGTATTTGAATAAATACTTAATCATCATGTTCCATCCACAGTATTCTACATTTATATAGGCGTTGAAACGGCTAGACAAACGTTTGTTATAAGGGACAACATAACCATTGTCAATTTGAATGCCATTCCTCAACACATGATGGCCATTGGGTGATCGTTTATAATGAACATATCCTTCCTTGTCAAACCAGGTGACAGGTTCGAAGTTTTTCGGAAAACTTTTGGAGCATGTACCATCACGCATACACGGAGCCTTTGGATTGAGCAATCCACATGGGCCGTGAACCATACACTCTGTAATCGTTTTATATAAAGAAGATTCTGTGTCAGGGTCTGGAAACTCAGCAGTAACATAGGGGTCAACTTCTGAGGCATCATGTATTCTGAAAGGAGCGGTTACCCAGAGTAGGGTGTGGCAGTGTGGTAGACCTCTCTTTTGAAATTCAATAGTATACAGGTCTGAGGAAGAATTAATAAAACAAATTGTTAGGCACGTAAGTGAACAAAGTAAAGACAAATAAATAACAAAGGAAAAGAAATACTAACATGCCGCAACGTCACCAAATGGTTTATCCTCTTTCATAAACTTAATAAACTCCTGAACTTTCATTTGGAAAACGCGTGCTACAATATCAGGACGATCTTCAGAATGCGTGCAACCAATGGCAATAAAGTGTCTAACGATTTCAGGCCATTTAACATTGCATGTGAATGTAATGAAGTACTGGGGATTACCAAAGACCCTGCATATTGCTAGGGCATCCTGATAATGCTTATACATATACCATGGCCCCCCTGTGAACGAAGATGGCAAAAAGATTCGCTTGCCTATATTGTGGCAATTTGTATCACCTCTAGAAAGAGCATCATAGAGACCTGAGACATACTCTGAATGGAACAAATCTTGGTTGGCATTTATGTATTCTAACCTACTCTGTTCTATGCATATATATGCGTCCACTAAATATTGTTGAAATAATTGACCACCTTTTAGCAAAAGAGAATAGACATTTTGACGGTCATGAAGTTGATAAGTGTAGTACATGTTGATAGTCATTTTTTTGTTTTGTGAATGACCAGCCATACGCAATCGAAGGCTTGGAGACCAACCTTGCTCAGCAAAAGGAAAAAGCAGAGGATATTGCAAAGGCATGTAAGATGGATGAAGTTTGCTTACTCTTTGAGGAGTACCATCCTTCTTGTGAAGAACAATATCATAATTGCTAATATTTGAATCATCAGCACGTACGATGCCACCTAATGCACCAGGTGCAGGAGGTTCATATCTTCGATCGGGAACATTGTTATAAAGACGGATACCGAAGTCAATGGCATTTCCGTTACCATACAATTCAATAGAATTCTTAAGAAGGCGAGCATATTCATTGCAAGAATGAAGCGTTTCACTTAGATCACTTACAATTGCAGTTGAAAGATTCTGGCCGCTTGAGTTAGTAAAGAAACGAAGCCTATTTGAAATTTCATTTGCTGTATCATAAATATACATTTGAAGAAAACGGGGTTTCTCGTTTGACGGAGGACATAAAGATCCAATCCAATGTGAAACCTGTCCTGAAACTTTAAAGACGTAGGGACCACAACCATCGTTAATGGTATCATCAATGTCTGCTCCAAACGATGTCATGGAAAACATATTATTGTATGCTCTAATATTTTCCATGAAATGAGAATTTTCAAAAAGTTGTCTGATGACAATTGGCGGATTAAGAGGAAATGGCAGCCTTACACAACCCGATTTGCAACATTGATTATACCGTGGCCATTCACTACGGGAAGCATATAAAACTCTTTCTCCAAACCAGAACATTGCACTACAGTACTCACATACGAAACGACAGTCCCCAGAATCTAAATACACAGGAAGTGGCCTCCAAATCATCGAAGATGCGGCAGAGTTGTCACCAATAACTGATTGCATAAGTTGCGACATTCTACGGGATGGGCGAACACGTGAAGATTCACCAACTTCGTACACACTATCGCTCAATGGACGTTTACCACGCGACCGTAGTGGTGACATCTCATAAAACACTAAAGAATATGTAAGTAGTAAACATTCATATATAATCAGTCAATTATAAAGACACCGTAAACATGAAACTAACAGCGGTATGTGACATTTTAACAAATATACTGCTTACTAAATTAAAATATTACCAAAAGTAAACAACCACGGACCGGGAAGCAATTGTCTTTTGTAACCTGTAATATATAACCGACAATCTTTTTAGAGAGGCCGATTTAAGAGTTGCTAAAACAAATTGTACATTGCAAAGATAATTAAAACTACCTTCATGCTATAGGTCTGGAGACAACAACGATTAAAGAGTACGTTGAAGCACGTGTATGGCCTTCTATGGCTCCTATCTTCAATTGCGATGACAGGTCCTGAATCCATGAAGGTCGAAACCCAAGTCATATGTTTGTTTCTGTCGTTGAAGTTAAAAATTGCAAGGCAAGGACCATACAACTTAAAAAAAAGTAATGAGTACAAACAGCTCTTGTTTCTTTTATCACGGAAATGCACTTTTAAACCCACTGGTCATTATCCTAACCACATTAATACAAAGGCTGCAAATAACCAAGAGAAGCATCAACTGAAAGTATTTTGTAAAACCTTTTTTTTTAATAATGAATCAATACTGAAAGCATTTTTTTAATAATAAATCAGTGTGGGCATATTGAAAGAAACTTTCACATAAAGTAAAAGCACATACATCAGATTTAGGTCCATCATTTCGAATCTCATAATAGCATTCCGAAATTCAGATCACTAACTGAAGAATTTTATCAGTAAAGTAACCAAAAATCGGGGAAGAACTGGAGCAAGAATCACTAACCAAAAATCGGGGAAGAACTGGAGCAATAAGGGTTCCTGTGTTTAAATCGGAAGGTTGATTCAGATCACTAACTAAAGAATTTTATCATTAAAGTAACCAAAAATCAGGGAAGAACTGGAGCAAGAATCACTAACCAAAAATCGGAGAAAAGAAGGGTTCCTGGGTTCAAATCGGAAGGTTGATGTAGCACGATGCGGGAGGCAGCCCAGATCCGGTCAAAATCGATTGATGTGGAGCGACATACACCGGTCTTCTTGTGTTCTGTCTTTAGATTTAGCTGTAGCAAACCCTATTTACCAAGGGTGTTGAAGCTGAGGATGAAAAGTGAACGTGGCAACTGAGGATAAAGCTGATGGAAACGATAAATGACGAAAATAGCCTCGATACTGTAGCAAACCCCTTTTGTAATTTGATATATATAATAATTACTTTGACCCGACAATTAACTAAGTAAACGTGGTAATTAGGAGGTGCCATTTTGAGGGATTAACACCTACCTAATTACGATCACGTAGCCATATTCGCCTTGAACAATGGCTGGACCGTTAAGGTTTAAACTGAAAGCCAAATCCATTTTGCGGCAACTTTGACTTTTGGATTTAAAAAGCTTAAAAACTTAAAAGCAGAGGCTAAGAACACTTACACAAGGTCCTAGCTCGAAACTTGAACTGAGGAGGGCTTCCTTCTAGATTAGGAATCCCAGAGAAGGTGTAGAGAGAAGAAAGTTTGAATGTGCAAGTTCTAAAGCTCAAGAATGAGCTCTATTTATAGTGAAACAAGTCTCACAAGATCAAGGAAGTTGTTAAATGTTGTTTTAAGATGCTTCCAAGTGTCATAGAGGTTCTTATAAACCATTTGCATGCTGCTGGTTTCGTATCAGATTGCAGAAGATCTTGTGTGGGGAGCAAGGATGCATGCTGGCAGCTGCCAGTTTTGGCTGGATTTCGATCTCCGTCGCGCCACGCGCCAGGTAGGGGAGATCCTGGCGTGCCACGCGGGGCAATTCAAAACCAAATTTTGTTTGTTTATTTACAAGTTTAGTCCCTGTACTTTCAAACCTCGTATATCTTTTATTTCCAGCATTAGGGGCCCTTCAAATTAGGTTTTAAATATTCTTGGGAGTATAATCAAGTGCCGTAAATCTCTGAGTTCATTAAAAATGTCTTTCGGGAGTAGAATTGTCATATTGACACTTTCAACCCCTCTTCTTGGGAATTTGCAGATTTAATCATATAATGGTACCGAAACCTCATGAAATCATTATCTGATATTCGTGAGAGTATAATCAAACATTACAAAGCCCCGAGTTCGTTGAAAGGTTATTCAGAGGTAAAAATTACATGTTGACACTTTTAGTCCCTCCGTATACAAATTTTCACCGTTTTTCAATTTTTGTATTTCAAAGTCAACTTTTTACACGTTTAGGTTTCATGACACGTTTCTTCATTTTATTGGAGATGATTTTTGCGAGGTGTTACATCCTCACCCCCTTAAAAGAAATCTCGACCTCGAGATTTACTGAAATAAATAAGGGTACTTCTATCGCATCGTGGATTCAACTTTCCACGTATATTCTGGGCCTCTACGGGCATCCCATTTCACCTTCACAATTGGTACGTGTTTCCGTCGAAGCTTTTTAACCTTTCGATCCTGGATCGATAAAGGTTTTTCAACAAACTTCAGGCTTCCGTCAATTTGCACTTCCTTATGAGACATTGCTAGCGACTCATCAGCTAAACATTTCTTTAAGTTGCAGATGTGGAACACATTGTGAATTCTACCAAGTTCTTCAGGTAAATTTAGCTTATAGGCCACACTCTCGACACATTCGATGATCTCGAATGATCATATATATCTTGGGCTCAGTTTCCCTTTTTACCAAATCGCATCACTCCTTTCCAGGGTGACACCTTGAGTAATACTTTATCTCCTACCTCAAAATTTAGAGGTTTGCGCCTCTTATCTGCGTAGCTCTTCTGCCTGTCTCTGGCAGCTTTTAGACGATCACGGATCTGAACAACCTTGTCCGTTGTCTCAAGGACTATCTCAGGTCCTGATAGCTGGGTTTCCCCAACTTCCGCCCAACAAACAGGCGTCCTGCATTTCCTTCCATATAAGGCCTCAAAAGGCACGACTTGAATGCTCGAATGGTAACTGTTGTTGTAGGAGAACTCAATCAGGGGAAGATGATCATCCCAACTTCCACCTAAGTCAATGACACAAGCCCGGATCATGTCTTCAAGTGTTTGAATCGTACGCTTACTTTGCCCATCCGTCTGAGGATGATAAGCAGTACTGAAATTCAAACGAGTGCCTAAGGATTGTTGGAAACTTTTCCAAAAATGAGAAGTGTATCTAGTATCCCTATCAGATATAATAGATATTGGCACTCCGTGAAGATATACAATCTCATCCACATATAGTTGGGCTAGTTTATCGGAGCTATGTGTTTCTTTGATGGGTAAGAAATGTGCTGACTTAGTCAGTCTGTCAACTATAACCCATATTGTATCATTTCCATGCCTTGTCTTTGGTAACTTGGTAATGAAATCCATAGTTACCATTTCCCACTTCCAAGTGAGAAGTTCTAGTTGTTGCAGTAAACCTGATGGCTTTTGATGTTCGGCTTTAACATGTGAGCACGTCAGACATTTAGCTACATGTGTGGCTATGGATTTCTTCAAACCCATCCACCAATAGTTTGTCTTTAGATCTTGATACATTTTATCACTGCCCGGGTGAACTGAATATTTAGAATTATGAGCCTCTTGGAGGATTACATCTCTAAATCCTCCACGAATTGGAACCCAGATTTGACCATTCAATCTGAGGATTCCATCATTCCCAGGTGACAACTGATCAACAGTTGCACCTAATCTTTCTCCGGGAAAGTTATCTTCCATTACGGCTTCTTTTTGTGCTGACAACAACTTCTCATTTAAACTATTCTTTAGTTCAATACTTTTAGCATTGATCCGTATAGGTTTAACCCTTTCCTTCCTGCTTAATGCATCAGCGACCACATTCGCTTTGCCAGGATGGTAGCGAATTTCACAATCATAATCATTTAATGTTTCCATCCAACGGCGTTGTCTCATGTTGATATCTTTCTGATTAAACAAGTGTTGGAGACTTTTGTGATCCGAGTATATCACACACTTAGTTCTATACAGGTAATGCCTCCATAACTTAAGTGCAAATACAACGGCACCCAATTCTAAATCATGGGTGGTGTAATTCTTTTCATGCACCTTTAGTTGTCGTGATGCATAGGCAATCACCTTGCCTCTTTGCATAAGCACACAACCCATACCAGTGTGCGATGCATCACTATACACAATGAACCCTTCTATTCCCTCAAGTAACGCCAACACAGGAGCATTGCTCAACTTTTGCTTGATAATCTCGAAAGATTCTTGTTGTTTGGGACCCCAATCAAGATTCACATTCTTGCGGGTTAAAGTAGTTAAAGGTGCAGCTATCCTTGAAAAGTTTTCGATAAATCGCCTGTAATATCCTGCCAGTCCTAAGAAGCTGCGAATTTCAGTAGGTGTCTTTGGTGCTTCCCAATTCATGATTGCTTCTATTTTAGCGGGATCTACTTGGATACCACGCTCACTTACCACATGTCCAAGAAATTGGACTTCTTGAAGCCAGAATTCACATTTGGAGAATTTCGCGTAAAGCTTCTCCTGTTGTAAAAGTTTAAGGATGCATCCGAGATGTTTCTCGTGATCAGCTTAACTCTTGGAATAAATAAGTATGTCATCAATGAAAATAATGACAAACTTGTCTAAATACGGCTTGCAGACTCGATTCATGAGATCCATGAATGTTGCAGGTGTGTTAGTGAGCCCAAAAGGCATCACTAAGAACTCATAGTGGCCATATCTTGTTCTGAACGCGGTCTTGTATACGTCTTCGGTTCTGACCTTTAATTGATGATACCCCGACCTTAGATTGATTTTTGAGAAGAAACTTGCCCCTTGTAGCTGATCGAACAGATCGTCGATCCAATGGATAGCGATTCTTGATTGTTAGTTTGTTTAGCTCACGATAATCAATGCATAGACGCATTGAACCATCCTTCTTCTTTACAAATAAAATGGGCGCTCCCTAAGGGGACGAGCTTGGTTGAATAAAACCTTTCTCTAATAGATCATCTAACTGGGTTCTTAATTCCTTCATTTCGGTCGGTGCCAAATGGTAAGGTGTCACACCCCGATATTCCACGTATTACCGGTGGGCCCGGTGGGGGAGTATCGTGACGTAGTTGATGTTATTATAGTCAAACAACACAATGTTTAAATGCACAGCGGAAGCAAAATATAGATTCATTCCAACCAAATAATATTGTAATATTAAGTTTCACAAATAGTTGAAATAATCCATAGGTGGATCAAAATAAAAAGGAAACATTATTCAACAGTTTTATGTCATCCAAGCTTGCAAGACTTATTGTGGATGCTAGGAGAAAACCAGCCTATTTCGAGTAGTACCTGCACTTAACCTTTTTGAGAAAATACGCCAGTTTACACAGGTAAATACAATTAACTGACTCATTTTGAAAGGGTTTAATAAAATTGATTTGAATGCACGTGGCACAAACGTTTTATAACTTGGGATAATTATTTGAATATAATCTTGTAAAAGAATTACATGTTCCTTATGCGTTCAGTAGCCCGATCCGTAGACCGGGTTAAAGATCAATAGACACACCACGTTATTTATTTAGGCACTGACGGGTGTACGCCTACACCCCGTGCTTAGGTTGTGGCCATTTCTTAAAATGATGCCAAGGATATCCGGGACATGGTCATTAACCCCCCAAAGGCTTTAAGCAAACAAAACATTTCCAAACGAGACATATCAATGATTCAACCTCTATCCGATTAAAGATTCAATGCCCAACCAAGTGGTATTTTATATACCATACCCCAAGCCCGTATAAGGGAAAATAAGTTAAAAGTATTTACCTTTGCAAATAATGTTCACAACAAGCACGTGCACGTAGCTTTTACCGGGTCTCCTATTCTGGAACGAAGGTTTATAATAACCTATTAGAATCCTAACGGGTCTTTAATTAAGCCTAAACTTAGACCGATTAGTTTTAAATAAGGATACGGTTCGTACGCATGATTAAGCGAAGACCGGAATAGAATTTGATTTAGGCCCGACAAGTTTGAAGACTTGTACAATATGGGTAAACTAAACACATTCTGGATTTTGAGATAAAAACGATAAGGTTTGTCCCGTTTCGGCTAATTTATGCAAACTAGTTACATAAACCGAACCGAACGCGCAAGAGGCGTAACGGGTAACCATAAGGGTCATATACAGGTTTCCTAAGTCAATATGCCTTAAATATGTTGTGATATCAGTAGGATACCTTCCATTATGCCCAAAACGAGTTTAATTTCAATTTAAGCCCCGCAGGGGTATTTTGGTCATTTAAAAGATTATAAAAGGGATTATTTATAATTCTGAGATTCGGTTCTGAAATAATCAGCAAAACAACTTAATTTAATAGGTTACATCAGTTGGTGATAAGTCTTACGTGACAAAATGGTTTTAAACCCATACTAGGTGTTTAATACGCGTAAAAAGCCTTTTTAAGCGATTTCCGGGTTATACAGGAAATCTGAGTTTTCTGATCAGGTTATAAAGTTCAAAATACTTCATTTATTCTATAAAATCAGCAGCAACTGAATTGGTGTCAAAATATTATGTAAAACTCATTTTATACACAAAAGGGTATAATCGGTATTTACCGAATCAAGGCCATAACCTTAGGTTATGATCAGTTTAAAAATAATTAAAAATCTTCAAAAATCCCAAAATATTATATTACATCAGTGGGTAAAAGGTTTGGTGTCAAAAATTGGGTTTAGATAGGCTTTATGCTAATGACGCCGTTTAATTAATAAAAAGCGTTCTAATTACGCCATTGAGCATAACTCCTAATCTAGACCTCCAACTGATGTGAAAATTTAGGGACATGGTTATAAATCAGAAACAAAGATTATTGTCCTCTCACATTTCCAAAATTCTCGTTTTATAGCAAAAAGGGCATTATGGTCAACATTAGGCAATTAACGGAAACGTGTAAACGAGTCGGACAAATAACGAACCAAACACAGAGGGTTATACCATCATGTAACCTAGTCCTAAGGAAGCTCTAAGGCATTTCTAAACCCATCTAAATCGGGTCAGAACTGAAGTCAAAGCAAAAGTCAAAGTTTTGCGACTTTCGGTTCCGAACCGAGCCTAAACAGAAAATTGTCAGATCAAACAAGCTTAGACCAGTTCTTATACTAATTAACAAGTTATATGAGTGATAAAATAGGTTACACGCCTTCTACATTGTTAATTATGCGTTAATTCGAAAATTAAGTTCCTGTTGACTTTTTATAAACAACTTTGACCCGACAAATGATCTAGTTAGAGCGGGAATCAGAGGGTGCCCTTTTACGGGTTTAATGCCCACATAATTACCAACTTATAACTACTTTCAATTTGACTAAACATCATACCTTTAATGATTAATCGATAAGTCAAACCTTAATTACGACGGTTTGACTTTAAGCTAATTAACTAAGTAAAACACAATTAAGGAAGGTTACCAAGGTCCAATGCACGACTAGTGATGCTTGGGGAATGGCCTTGAGCTCTAGAAATGATCAGAAGTTGAGTTGGGAATGAATGATCAAAAATGAAACAATGTGGGTTCTTATATAGTGTTCTTGATTGCTTAAGATCATGCCAAACAACTCTAGGATTGATCCCTGATCAATAACAAGTGTCCCTAAGCCTAGGAACTAGTTTGTGCTGCATATGGTAGTGAAAAATATCCTTTTAAGTCGGTTAAACATGTTATAGCAGACCCCTATCAATTTTCTGTCGCTGGGCATGCCTTACGGACCGTAAGGCAGGACCTTTACGGTCCGTAAGCCTTTACCAAAAGGCAAAAGTTTTTAACCTTTCAAGCTTCGAACAGGCAACATAGGTATTATGAATTTGGGCCTCTATTATCAGTATGGGCCACATGAACATGCCCTGAACAGTTTAGACCACCTTTAATGATGTATAATTGTCTTGGACTTTATCGAAAAGGTCACGAATGAAGGTTTGTCAAACACAATCTCATAGGATCCAATTTCTTGCACTTTGAATCAATTATTACTAGTATTTACCGGGTTTGAGTATGTATCAGATGTTTATAATATAGATTAGGGTCTTGGGATTCATAACGAGGTCGTTCAGAGGTATTTAATTAACATGTCGACGCTTTTAAATCCTACCATACATCTTTGACTAGATCCGGGTTTATAACACTTTTGTCTTGCACGACACGTGTCGTTATTTCATTGGACATAAATTTTCGAGGTGTTACATCCTCACCCCCTTAAAAGAAATCTCGACCTCAAGATTTACTGAAATAAATGAGGGTACTTTTCTTTCATTGTGGACTCAACCTCCCACGTGTACTCGGGACCTCTACGAGCATCCCATTTAACTTTTACGATCGGTACATGCTTCCTACGAAGCTTCTTAACCTGTCGATCCTCGATCGACACAGGTTTTTCAACAAACTTCAAGCTCTCTTCTATGTGCTCATCTGTATGTGGTATGACTAGTGATTCATCAGCCAGACACTTCTTCAGATTGCAGATGTGGAATACATTGTGAATACCACTGAGCTCTTCAGGTAAGTTTAAGTTATAAGCAACTGATCTGACACATTCGATGATCTCGAATGGTCCTATGTACCTTGGGCTTAACTTACCTTTCTTACCAAATCGCATCACTCCCTTCCAGGGTGATACTTTAAGCAACACTTTGTCACCTACCTCGAATTTCAGAGGTTTACGCTTTAAATCGGCGTAGCTTTTCTGCCTATCTCTGGCAGCTTTCAGACGATCATGAATCTGGACAATCTTGTCCGTCGTTTCAAAGACTATTTCAGGTCCTGTCAGCTGGACATCTCCAATCTCCGCCCAACAAACGGGCGTTCTGCACTTTCTACCATATAAGGCCTCGAAGGGCGCAACTTTAATGCTGGTGTGGTAGCTATTGTTGTAGGAGAATTCGATTAACGGCAGGTGGTTATCCCAACTACCACCTAAGTCAATCACACATGCACGAAGCATGTCTTCCAAAGTTTGGATGGTACGCTCACTCTGCCCGTCCGTCTGGGGATGGTAAGCCGTACTAAAATTTAAGCGCGTGCCCAAAGATTGTTGGAAACTCTTCCAAAAATGTGATGTGTATCTAGTATCTCTGTCGGAGATAATAGACACTGGTACGCCATGTAGAGATACAATCTTATCCACGTACAATTGGGCTAACATGTCGGAGTTATAGGTCTCCTTAATGGGTAGGAAATGTGCGGACTTAGTCAGTCTATTTACTATCACCCATATAGTATCATTTCCTTTCCTTGTCTTCCGCAACTTGGTGATGAAATCCATTGTCACCATTTCCCACTTCCACGTGGGAAGTTCAGGCTGTTGTAGCAAACCTGACGGCTTCTGATGTTCAGCTTTGACTTGCGCACATGTCAAACATTTAGCTACATAGGTAGCTATAGACTTCTTTAAGCCTATCCACCAAAAATTTACCTTCAGATCTTGGTACATTTTATCAGCTCCGGGATGGACAGAGTATTTAGAACTGTGGGCTTCCTGGGGGATAACATCTCGAAGTCCTCCATAAACTGGAACCCATATTCGTCCATTTAACCTCAAAATTCTGTCCTTGCCATATGATAACTGTTCTTCAGTTACTCTTAGCTTTTCGTTACGATAGTTAGCTTCCAACACAGCTTCCTTCTGTGCAGCTAACAACCTTTCATTCAAACCATTCTTTATATCAATGCTCTTGGCATTGATTCTTATAGGCTTCACTCTTTCCTTTTGACTTAAGGCATCGGCGACTACATTCGCCTTGCCAGGATGGTATCTGATTTCACAATCATAATCATTCAAAGTTTCCATCCAACGTCGTTGCCTCATGTTTAAATCCTTTTGGTTAAACAGGTGCTGGAGGCTCTTGTGATCAAAATAAATCACACACTTGATACCATATAAATAGTGCCTCCATAGCTTCAGTGCAAATACAACGGCACCCAACTCCAGGTCATGGGTGGTGTAATTCTTTTCATGCACCTTTAACTGACGTGAAGCATAGGCAATAACCTTGCCTTTCTGCATAAGCACACACCCCATGCAAGTGTGTGATGCGTCGCAGTAAACCACGAATTCTTCGGTACCTTCAGGGAATGTTAGTACAGGTGCATTGCTTAGATTCTGCTTATGGATATCAAAGGATTTTTGTTGCTTGGGTCCTCAGTTGAACTTAATATCCTTCCTAGTCAGAGAAGTTAGGGGTGCAGCAATCCTTGAAAAATTTTCAATAAAGCGCCTGTAGTATCCTGCTAATCCCAAGAAACTACGAATTTCTGTGGGCGTCTTCGGCTCTTGCCAATTCATGACAGCTTCAACCTTAGCGGGATCTACTTGGATTCCGCGTTCGCTAACCACATGTCCAAGAAATTGGACTTCACGAAGCCAAAATTCACATTTAGAGAATTTGGCATATAGCTTTTCTCGATGAAGCAGTTTCAGAATGCAATAGAGGTGCTTCTCACGGTCGGCTTGGTTCTTCGAGTAGATGAGGATATCGTCAATGAAGACGATGACAAATTTATCCAAGTAGGGCTTGCAGACGCGATTCATGAGATCCATGAATGCGGCAGGTGCATTAGTGAGCCCAAAAGGCATCACTAGGAACTCGTAATGACCATAACGAGTCCTAAATGCAGTCTTGTGTACGTCTTCATCTCTAACCTTCAGTTGGTGATAGCCTGACCTTAAGTCAATCTTAGAGAAGTAACTTGCCCCTTGAAGCTGATCGAACAGATCGTCGATCCTGGGCAATGGATACCTATTCTTGATAGTGACCTTATTAAGCTCACGGTAATCGATGCACAGACGCATCGATCCATCCTTCTTCTTGACAAATAAGATTGGTGCTCCCCAAGGAGACGAACTAGGTCTAATGAAACCTTTGGCTAGCAATTTATCTAGTTGTGTTCTCAATTCCTTCATCTCTGTTGGTGCCAACCTATAAGGCGCCCTTGCTACTGGTGCTGCTCCAGGGATGATGTCAATTCTGAATTTTACTTGCCTATCTGGTGGTAAACCAGGTAGTTCTTCAGGGAAAACATCGGGATACTCAGAAATGACGGGGATATCCTCAATCTTAGGCTTCGGCTCATCAATAGTTACTTGCGCCATGTAGATAACACAACCCTTCGTCAAACACTTTGATGCCTTGAGCATGGACACTTGCTCAGGCAGTCCATACTGGGTATCTCCCTGAATGGTAAGTGATTCACCAGATGGAGTCTTGATCACTACATGCTTCTTATTGCAGACAATCTGGGCCTGGTTATGAGATAACCAGTCCATGCCTAAAACTATGTCGAAACCAGCTAACTTCAAAGGAAGTAGGGACAAAGGAAAAGAGTGGTTCTTAATGGACATGAAACATCCTTCTAATATGGTTGAGGCGGTTTCTAAGGTGCCATCTGCTAATTCTACCTCATATTTCACACTTAGGGCTTTAACTGGTAAATTCAGCAATTTGCAAAACTTATTATCTACAAATGATTTATCAGCTCCTGAATAAAAAAGTACTCTTACATAGACATCATTTATGAGGAAGGTACCTGTGATCACATTGTCGTCCTGGACAGCTTCCTTTGCATCCATCCTGAAGACCCTAGCATTGGTCTTTTTCCCATCCTCAGCTTTCTTAGCGATCTTTGGGCAATTGGATTTGATGTGCCCTTTTTCGTTGCAGTTGTAGCACGTAGCATCCTTGTTTTTCTTACAGTCCAAGGTCTTGTGCTCAGAAGACTTGCAGATCCCACATGCCCTTGGCTGTGACTGGGATTTCGACTCAAGTCTGCACTTCCCGAAATGGTGCTTCTTACAGATTTTACATTTGGGCTTATCACCCGACTGATGACCATCTTTCTTGGATCCAGAACTCTTTTTGTGGTCATTGTTTCCCCTATGTCTCTTATCCGATCGTCGTGAGTTATCATCCTCACGCTTCCTTTTCTCGGCATCCGTGTTCCTCAGCGATCTCTGCCTGACCGCGTCCAATGTGAGGGACAAGGATATATCAGCTGCAGACCTGAATGTAGCTGGCCGAGAGGCTTTTACACTTGCCTTAATCTCTGGGGCTAAACCCCCAATGAAACGGGCTATTCTTTTGGGTTCCGGGGTCACAATATAAGGAACCAACCTTGACATTGTATTAAAGCTCGTAAGGTAAGCTTGGCAATCCGGATTTTTCATTACCAATGACAGAAAATCCGACTCAATCTTTTCTACCTCATGCTGAGGGCAGTAGTTTTCTCTAATCAATTTCATAAACTGATCCCATGTCAGATTGTACAATGGGATTTTTCTGGTAGCTTGGATCAAAGACCTCCACCAAGCTAATTCTTCACCTTTGAACGACTGGGATACAAACTTTACCACATCCTTATCAGCGCACCCGCTGATATCAACCACGGTGTCCATCTCATCCAACCATGTCATGCAGTCTATAGCTCCTTTTTCCCCAGTGAAATCCCT
This sequence comes from Helianthus tuberosus, assembly GCA_030545235.1. Taxonomy (NCBI): domain Eukaryota; kingdom Viridiplantae; phylum Streptophyta; class Magnoliopsida; order Asterales; family Asteraceae; genus Helianthus; species Helianthus tuberosus. Next base: position 78,877,594 of record CM060408.1, read on the forward strand.
GGGTTTGCATGAAACAAAATACTTGTAGGAGCAATTCTGCACCCGCTATGTTAATTCGGGTATTATCATGATCCTCCATTGGGTGACTGTTGATCTCATCCGAGTCAGCCATGTAGTTTGAACTGTTACATAAGATATTGACAATAATTTATTTGGGAGTTTATTATGGAATTGTCTTTTATGGCAATTCATTAACCATGGTAAACACAGGCCATATTTGGTTAATTTGTTAATCATATTTATTTAGGATTTTTATTATAATTTATCCTAATTATAAAACAATAACAGTTTTATTAGTAGCACAAAAGGCCTAGTCACGAGGACATTTTTAAATCATAAGCCATGATTTCAGAGAATCAAGGCATTAAGGTTTGAACATAGTTCTTTACCTTTTTCTGATAGGGAGTCGTAGACTACTACTGTCTTTTGTCTCATATGACAATGAGCAGGGCCCGTAGGCACTATATTACAAATGGATGGTCAACATGTGATCATCTTAATTGCTGATTTAAACCCATGATTTATAGATCATTAGGTTAGGTTAGGAATCTTTTGGAGAATCCTATTATAAGAATGACGTGTGTGATTTTAACGAATCACGTCTGCCAGGAGCGTTAACATGTTTTCAGATGTTAACAGGGATTTGAATCTTTTAAACAGGTCTTACCATCTTGGCCAAGTCTTATAATGACATGCAGGCTAGGCTATACCCTTATGATTCTTAGTTAATATTTAAATAGGCAGATTATTTTTAAAAGGAATGATTTTTGATTTATTTATTTCATGTATAATATATTTATGCCTATAATGACAGAAATGAAATTCATAAACTTAACATTCCATTAAATATAAAAATGATTACACATTGCCCTAAACGGGACTTTTAACAAAATAATTTGCCCACGCAGGAGCTAAATCGATAAAACAAGTCCTCGTAGGGACTGATTACTAGCTAGATGTCCTCGCAGGGACTAAAAGACAAGTACATAGATAAATGTCCACGCAGGGACTTGATTGAACTAAGTACTTACAACAATACATATAGGAATTCAATGATCCCTCTTCTTCTTTCCTTTTAACAAGCTTGCTAAGCCCTTGAGAAATCCTCTGTTGTTCATACGTTCTTCTTGAAATTCATGTTCCACCCGACTTAGTCTTTGAAGGATTTCCTCCTGTTCCGGTGGGGAAAATCGTGGTGGCTGCAACTGCTGCCGAATCGGAGGTCGAGCAGGTATTTGATACCCATGAGCTGGATATCCCACTCCCCAAGGGGCTCCATATGGTCCTTTGGGGTGAAGGGCGTTGTAGTTTGCCGCTACAAGGTACGGGTCGGCTTCAGCATAGTTATAATGAGTGTGAGCCGGCTGCTCAAACGGATTGTACGCCGTTGAACCGGCGTATGTAGGAATCGGGTTATCAAAACCCAATGGTGGCGGCTGTGGTGCAACTGGTGCAGAATTCACCTCTGGAATTGGGTTTAAGGGCCCACCCATTTGTGGGTCTTCATGCAGTGGCGGATAGTGACTGCCACTTGAGTGATGGGGGGTGCTAAAGTGAAAATCCCCTCCTCGCGCGGATATTCGTGCGCCTGTCCTCCTACGTCTCGGTGGTTCTGGAGGTGCTTGATGAACTGGCGGCGGTGGTGGCGTGACTGCCACGAAACGCGAATCCTCTGAGGGATCCTGTTGTTGCTGCTGCTGTGGGTTATGAGAGGGTGTAAAATACCACTCATATTGGTTAAACCTTGCTTGATAACTGTCTGGACCACCGTAGGGTGATCCGTGGAAGGATGATCCATCAGAGATCTCGATGGGATGGTTGGGTGTCCCGGTTGCAGGCTCGACGGGATCCGTGTCCTCGTCCATGTCCATTGCATGATCACCGGAAAAAATGATCCTCTGGTCCCAATGGGTTAAAACCCACTGGTTCTTGAATATAGTTTGCCGGGTTAAACCGGCCCTGAAAGACAGGAGTGGGGTCGCCAAAGGAATGATGCGAAAGGGATTGCTGCAATGGCAAGAAGGAGTGGCGTGAATGTTCAGGCTCGTTCTCTGATAACAGTCCAAAGGAATGGTGATAGGGAGGCGTTGAACTATGCGAGATAGATCGTCTAGCGGGCTCCGAATGGATCCCCCAGTCTCCTTGAGGACCAGCACTCCTGGTGGCTGAAGAAGTTCACCGGTGTGAAGGCCCGGCTTCGTGATCGTTGGGGGCGTTGATCGGCCCCTTACCTCGTCCTCCTCTTCTAAATCTTGGTGGCATTGTTTATCTTGTCAAAACAAATAAAAGATACAACAAGAAATATAAAGGACAAAGTTAAAATTAAAAACAAATTTGGATTTGTCCTAAGTTCTTTGTCTAGACTCGAAAATTTAGGAATGTGCAATTGTGTAACTTAGATTAAACACAAAAGGCTAGTGTTTAATTCACTCAGTGTTGGCTCTGATACCAACCTGTCACACCCCGATATTCCACGTATTACCGGTGGGCCCGGTGGGGGAGTATCGTGACGTACTTGATGTCATTATAGTGAAACAACACAATGTTTAAATGCACAGCGGAAGCAAAAGATAGATTCATTCCAACAAAATAATATTGTAATATTAAGTATCACAAATAGTTGAAATAATCCACAGGTGGATCAAAATAAAAAGGAAACATTGTTCAACAGTTTTATTTCATCCAAGTTTGCGAGACTTATTGTAGAATCTAGGAGAAAGCCAGCCTATTTCGAGTAGTACCTGCACTTAACCTTTTTGAGAAAATACGTCAGTTTACACTGGTGAATACAATTAACTGACTCATTTTGAAAAGGTTTAATAAAATTGATTTGAATGCACGTACACAAACTTTTTATAACTTGTGATAATTATTTGAATATAATCTTGTAAAAGAATTACATGTTCCTTATGCGTTCAGTAGCCCGATCCGTAGACCGGGTTAAAGATCAATAGACACACCACATTATTTATTTAGGCACTGACGGGTGTACACCTACACCCCGTGCTTAGGTCGTGGCCATTTCGTAAAATGATGCCAAGGATATCCGGGACATGGTCATTAACCCCCCAAAGGCTTTAAGCAAACAAAACATTTCCAAACGAGACATATCAATGATTTAACCTCTATCCGATTAAAGATTCAATGCCCGACCAAGCGGTATTTTATATACCATACCCCAAGCCCGTATAAGGGAAAATAAGTTAAAAGTATTTACCTTTGCAAATAATGTTCACAACAAGCACGTGCACGTAGCTTTTACCGGGTCTCCTATTCTGGAACGAAGGTTTATAATAACCTATTAGAATCCTAACGGGTCTTTAATTAAGCCTAAACTTAGACCGGTTAGTTTTTAAATAAGGATACGGTTCGTACGCATGATTAAACGAAGACCGGAATAGAATGTGATTTAGGCCCGACAAGTTTGAAGACTTGTATAATATGGGTAAACTAAACACATTCTGGATTTTGAGATAAAAACGATAAGGTTTGTCCCGTTTCGGCTAATTTATGCAAACTAGTTACATAAACCGAACCGAACGCGCAAGAGGCGTAACGGGTAACCATAAGGGTCATATACAGGTTTCCTAAGTCAATATGCCTTAAATATGTTGTGATATCAGTAGGATATCTTCCATTATGCCCAAAACGAGTTTAATTTCAATTTAAGCCCCGCAGGGGTATTTTGGTCATTTAAAAGATAATAAAAGGGATTATTTATAATTCTGAGATTCGGTTCTGAAATAATCAGCAAAACAACTTAATTTAATAGGTTATATCAGTTGGTGATAAGTCTTATGTGACAAAATGGTTTTAAACCCATACTAGGTGTTTAATACGCGTAAAAAGCCGTTTTTAAGCGATTTCCGGGTTATACAGGAAATCTGAGTTTTCTGATCAGGTGATAAAGTTCAAAATAATTCATTTATTATATAAAATCAGTATCAACTGAATTGGTGTCAAAATATTATGTAAAACTCATTTTATACACAAAAAGGGTATAATCGGTATTTACCGAATCAAGGCCATAACCTTAGGTTATGATCAGTTTAAAAATAATTAAAAATCTTCAAAAATCCCAAAATATTATATTACATCAGTGGGTAAAAGGTTTGGTGTCAAAAATTGGGTTTAGATAGGCTTTATGCTAATGACGCCGTTTAATTAATAAAAAACGTTCTAAGTACGCCATTGAGCATAACTCCTAATCTAGACCTCCAACTGATGTGAAAATTTAGGGACATGGTTATAAATCAGAAACAAAGATTATTGTCCTCTCACATTTCCAAAATTCTCGTTTTATAGCAAAAAGGGCATTATGGTCAACATTAGGCAATTAACGGAAACGTGTAAACGAGTCGGACAAATAACGAACCAAACACAGAGGGTTATACCATCATGTAACCTGGTCCTAAGGAAGCTCTAAGGCATTTCTAAACCCATCTAAATCGGGTCAGAACTGAAGTCAAAGCAAAAGTCAAAGTTTCGCGACTTTCGGTTCCGAACCGAGCCTAAACAGAAAATTATCGGATCAAACAAGCTTAGACCAGTTCTTATACTAATTAACAAGTTATATGAGTGATAAAATAGGTTGCATGCCTTCTACATTGTTAATTATGCGTTAATTCGAAAATTAAGTTCCTGTTGACCTTTTATAAACAACTTTGACCCGACAAATGATCTAGTTAGAGCGGGAATCAGAGGGTGCCCTTTTAAGGGTTTAATGCCCACATAATTACCATCTTATAACTACTTTCAATTTGACTAAACATCACACCTTTAATGATTAATCGATAAGTCAAACCTTAATTACGACGGTTTGACTTTAAGCTAATTAACTAAGTAAAACACAATTAAGGAAGGTTAAGGAAGCTTACCAAGGTCCAATGCACGACTAGTGATGCTTGGGGAATGGCCTTGAGCTCCAGAAATGATCAGAAGTTGAGTTGGGAATGAATGATCAAAAATGAAACAATGTGGGTTCTTATATAGTGTTCTTGATTTCTTAAGATCATGCCAAACAACTCTAGGATTGATCCCTGATCAATAACAAGTGTCCCTAAGCCTAGGAACTAGTTTGTACTGCATATGGTAGTGAAAAATATCCTTTTAAGTCGGTTAAACATGTTATAGCAGACCCCTATCAATTTTCTGTCGCTGGGCATGCCTTACGGACCGTAAGGCAGGACCTTTACGGTCCGTAAGCCTTTACCAGAAGGCAAAAGTTTTTAACCTTTCAAGCTTCGAACAGGCAACATAGGTATTACGAATTTGGGCCTCTATTATCAGTATGGGCCACATGAACATGCCCTGAACAGTTTAGACCACCTTTAATGATGTATAATTGTCTTGGACTTTATCGAAAAGGTCACGAATGAAGGTTTGTCAAACACAATCTCATAGGATCCCATTTCTTGCACTTTGAATCAATTATTACTAGTATTTACCGGGTTTGAGTATGTATCAGATGTTTATAATATAGATTAGGGTCTTGGGATTCATAACGAGGCCGTTCAGAGGTATTTAATTAACATGTCGACGCTTTTAAATCCTACCATACATCTTTGACTAGATCCGGGTTTATAACACTTTTGTCTTGCACAACACATGTTGTTATTTCATTGGACACAAATTTTCGAGGTGTTACATAAGGAGCTCGTGTGACTGGTGCTGCTCCTTGTATAATGTTAATTCTGAATTCCACTTGCCTCTCAGGAGGTAAACCAGGTAATTCTTCAGGAAAGACGTCTGGGTATTCTGAAATAACAGGGATATCTTCTATCTTGGGCTTTTGCGCATCTACAGTCACTTATGCCATGTAAATGACACACCCGTTCTTCAAATGTTTGGATGCCTTAAGCATAGTCACGTGATCAGGCAATCCATGGTGCGTATCTCCTTGAATAGTGATTGATTCACCAGAAGGGGTTTTAATGATAACTTGCTTCTTGGCACAGGCAATTTGGGCTTGGTTAAATGATAACAAATCCATGCCTATAACTACATCAAACCCTGCCAATTTCATTAGCAACAAGGACAACGGAAAAGAATGGTTCCTAATGGATATGAAACATCCATCTAGAATTGTTGAAGCAGTTTCTAAGGTACCATCGGCCAATTCTACCTCATATTTTATGTCTAGAGTTTTAATAGGCAGATTTAACAATTTACTAAATTTATTGTCTACAAAGGACTTATCTGCCCCAGAATCAAATAAAACTCTAGCATATATAGCATTTATGAGGAATGTACCTGTTATAACATTATAATCCTGCACTGCTGTTATGTGTAAAATGCAACATATAAAATACATCAATTGAGGCATAAAACTAACCCTTTTTTAGTACTAATGTTGGAAAAAGTATGCTTTTGTCTTTGTTTTGTATTTTCAGGATTAAATGAGCGTAAATGAACAAAAGGAGCAAATATGCAGCAAAATCTAACATAATTACAAGAAAAGGAATAAACGTGGCATGCCCGACCCCTCGACAGCATATTCCCAAGCAAAAACAAGAAAATAGTATATGAAGTATATTAAGCCCCGTTAACCTCATTTCAAGGCTCTAAAATGAAGTTAAAGTATAGGGAACTTAAAATATGCTCAAAAATATCTCAGATGTAGGTTCGTTTGGCCGTACGGTTGCGTTGTTCGGTTAATTACGATGAAACACGAACGAATGCAAATAACGATCCAAATTACGCGACGAATGGAATTTTATTATGCCAAACACTAAAATAAAATATTTTAATGCTTACATAAATTTTTGGATGTCCGGATATATTCAGAACGTAAGATATGCACGAAAATGCAAACTTATGCACTTTTTGACGCTTTTAGTCCCTATTGATCAAGTAAGTTTATTTTAGCATACCGAACCCCTCAAAGCCTATTTCTAAGCTATGTAAAGGATATTTAGGGTATGTTTAACTTATGATCAAGTTTTGGAATGTTCATTACAGTACGAATCGGCATACTTTCGCAGTTTGTCGAAATTAGTCCCTGTAAGCGAATAAACTTGATTTCGACACACCAAACCATCCAAAACTTATTTCTAAGTTATGTAAAGGTTATTTAAGGTATGTTAAGCCTATGTCACTGTTCCAGAGTATTTGTTGCATTAAACTGGTTATATTTACGCATCAGTTCGCGTATAACCTTCCAGAAAGCGATTTAGAGCTCAAAATCGATCAAGAATTGATATGTGCAAATGATACACATATTTATACAAATCCCAAGTATGAAATTATAATATTTCATTGGTTTGGTATTTGTTTGATGGTTGAAATGACACAGGTGTCACAGTCTCCCCTACTTTAGGAAATTTCGTCCCGAAATTTAATTTTAGAGGAAACTTGTGAGGACAACTGTGATGGTTTCGCTTTCGAATGAATCCCTCAAACCCTAAGTAAAACTCTGGGCCATGTTTGGATTCTTAACGAAATTGTCAACTATCAAAGTGAAGTCCTTGTAGTAACAAAATATGGAGTTTCGAACTACGGACAGAAGAACGTTTCTCATGAAGACTTATCATAGGAAACTTGTGTGTGCTTGAAATCAGAGTTGGAGAGTGTAAGATAAAATGACATTGGTCAAGGTTCAGGACTTCTAGTAACTTAAATAATGCTACGTTCGCAATGTAATAATGAACACTTATATATAGAAAGTACCAGCGGCGTATCCACCATGCTCCTTTCTACATTGTTCCTGTTTCGTTATGCTCATCACTCTAGGTCTTAACACATGACAATATTTTATGTGATTCTTGTGCACTGAATTCCATAATTATGTATGCATCCATAATTACGTAATTCCTTGTACAGTCCGCACAGTTCATTTCATAATGCGTAGGGGAAAAATCAATTGAATAAACATGAAGTGATTCGACTAGACCACCAAAGGATCTTTTTAACTAGATCAACGAATGATCTTTTTAACTAGATCAACACACGATCTTCTTAACTAGACCGTTGTACGATCTCCTTAAATAGACCACTTAAGGGAACTTTTTAATTATATCATCACATGATATTCCTAGCCAGATTTTTAAATCAATCTGTTTAACTAGACCACTCAAGGGGTCCAATTATAGAATAGTACTTCATAACCCAAGGGACTTTAACTACAACGTAGAAGTCCATTAAGGAATTAAGATAGTACCTTTGGATATCCTACTTTGAATCCCTTATACGAAGATATGGAAGATTCTACGAGGATTTGGATATTGAAAATTCGGATTACACAAAAACATAAATAAAACTCAAAACATATAAGCACAAAATCACATAATTTGTTTAACTTGATCTTTAATTTGTTATCTTTGGACACGGGTATTTTAAAGCACACCAGGAATCCAATCCGTGGATTTCATTTGGCACTTTAAACATCTTCAAGAATCTAACTATGGAGATAGAAAGATCTTAATAGGAATTCGGCTTTGTCCTTATTGAATTGTAATATACGTATTAAGGCATACGAATAATTCAATTAAGGCTCTGATTTGAGCGATATTTATCCACAAGGATCTATTTATGAGGATAGAAAGATCCTATTTTGGATTTTGGAATTTGTGTAACGAGAGGTGTTTCGAAACCTTGCACTAAACGTGCTTAAGTCGATACACAAGGTAGAGAGTTCATGAGGTTGAGGTACTAGATATGCCAAGGCGACATATGAAGCAGAATTTGGAGTTTGAGTAGCGGCAGGATTTGCAACAGCTTTGTTTTGGATAGCAAAGCAACACATGTTAACCAAATGTCTCCATCGTCCACCGTGGGTACATTTGAAACAGGGTATTTGATTCGGATGATGACGGTGGCATCGATTGCATCAAAGAGCATTTCCCTTGTAAAGCTTCATCCCCGAGGCGAGTCATGGTGATAGCTAAATCAACGGTCTTCTGGAGTACGACGCCTATTTGTTGAGTGATTGTAGCACCTAGTTCAGACATTGTTGTTGTGACGAAGAGGCATCATGAAGATGATGAAAGATATGGGAGGAAACAAGTGAAATGAAAACAGAATGACAACGCATAAAAATTGCGATCATTTGTTTGTTACCTAAGGCAAACAAATGAGATGGTGACTAATCAAAGTAAGTGGGTCATATTAATGTATCGCGAAGACATGCTTTAGCCTATAAGTGGACACTCACCCCAAGAGTTCCCAGGTAAGAGTGACTGGTCCGATTATGTGGATTTGTACGAACACTCTAGCCTTAGACAGAAAGCTCAGAGTACAGGCATCCACCCTTCCAGATTGCACGTGTTCACATTATAAGACCCAACTTTGATAGGATTTTGAAAACTTAGAGGGTTCAAAACCTTATAATAAATCATCCTAGAACAGATGATTAGTTTTCAAAGCGGATTTGAATTTTGTGTTCTTATTGTGGTTGTCACCTAAGGATAAGTGACGGTATTATTTTAAGACTAAACACGAGATAACTCGCGTTAGGGTCCTAGGAAGGTTATAGTCTAGGTCAAAGCATTACTAATAATCTAATTCCCTATAACCATTGGCTCTGATACCAACTTTTTTGTCACACCCCGACCACGTAAAACAACAAATCATGGCGGAAATGTCGGGGAGTGTCGTAACAGAATCATTGTTTCACAACCATGGATTAAATAATTTCGTTTTATTGAATTATTATACTCTTTGTTTTATTACAAATAAGATAAATACAAATATTATCTTTCAAGTTTTAAAGTCGCTAAGGCACGAGTCCATCCTATGTATAACATGCATCAACAATCATCACATAACAGCACCTGAAACATGTGTAAAAATAGGTACGTCAGCATAAAAATGCTTGTGAGATACATAGGTTTTATTATAATAGGATTCATGACTTATAAGTTTTAGAAAAAAAATATTTAATCAAAAATAGTCATGAACCTTAAAATATTTTCTTTTATAAATCATACTAAAATTTATAAGAAATCAGATAATATAACAGAATAATACATAGGTAAATAAATAACTAAGTAAAATGAGTTTGTATAAAATATATTGTTTGTAAAACAATATTTTGATAAAAAGGTTTGTAGTACATATATAAAAATATACTTTGGTTTTAAGAAAGTCGAATAAGTAATATATTAAAATATATTTCAGTTCAAAAATCGTTAAATAAATAGTATATTAAATATACTTTAGTCGTCAAAATAATAATTTTCAGTAGTATATCAAAAGTATACTTTGGTTTTATTAATAACATATTTAAACTATGTTTTGGTTTTATAAATAACATATTAAACTATGTTTTGGTTTTATAAATAACATATTAAACTATGTTTTGGTTTTATAAATAACATATCAAACTATGTTTTAATAATTAACAAAATATATGTTGGTTTTGTACAATATCACACATGAGAGTATATCAAACTATACTTTTGGGAGTATAACAAAATATACAATAAAAATGTGATTTGAGAATTCAACCAAACCTAGTGCATCAAAATACACCTAGGAGACTATAGAAATACCACGAAGGCAATCCCCATTTGGATAAAATATCGGTTTCTGACATTCCATGACAACAAGAATGGGGTGTCAAATCCTATAGCGCTATATCATCCTACCAACCGGTCTAGTGAACATAAAATAAGTACTATCCAACAATTTAATTTTATAATCTTTGGAAAAATTAGTGTTTAAACCATAAATAATCATTCAGTTTGTAAAAGATAAGTACTAATATGTATAATCAATTATACTTTCGAAAACAAGAACATAACAAATAGGTACACATATTTCACCCCAAAACATTTGAAAACAGTAAAAGAGGGGACTATGTACTCACTTGAGAGTGCTTAGAAGTCTTGAACAACTACCAAGCAAGCTAGAGGGACCACGGAAATCCACCTAATATAGGTAACTACATAAATAAACCAGACCTAAATCGGAAGATCGGATAGGATGAGGTTTCGTAAACCAAATGAGTGTGGAACTCATATGATATGGTTTAACAAAGCCTACATACTAAAACGAAACCTAACCTAAGTGCTTACGACCCATTACGACCCGTTTAGGTAGCTTACGCTACTTTAACACGTCGTTCGCGTAAAACGCGTTTGGAACGCCTAACTAGTCCTATGACAAGTATTATATGCCTAAACATATTTAATTATGTTGCATAATCAGTTAAGTGACAAAAGTTTGGGTTACATATGCTTAAATATCAATTATGCATAAAAAGGGCAATTTGGTCATTTACCTAAGGCATATAAACTACCTATCATACAACTAACTAAATGAAGTGACCATAAGGTATAACCTCGGAAGGTTATTCCCTATGCAACTATGGTCACCTAATGTGTTTGGTCGGATCCTAATGATCGACTAAACGGGTCTAGTTCGAAAGTCTAAGCGGTTGTTTAGACCGCTTGACTTACGACTCTACATAAGCACTAATCTAAAAGTGACAAGCTAAACATGTTTAAAACATGTTTAACAAAGTTTGAAAACAGGTTTGGTATCAAAACAAACGGTTTTGATACCCAAGAATAGTTTGGTTACAAAATACGCATGAATACGCATTTTGGCCGAAACTACGACTCGTCACTACGCCTAATCAACGTGGTAATCAGTAGGTATAGTCACAAGGGACTATAACCATCGTGATTACGCTCACGTTGCGAAGTTCAACGAACTTCGTGTTGACCATAAACTGGTCAAAGCTGAAAGTTAAACACTTGTTTGACTTTCATGCTAAAAACGCGAAAAAGAACGAAAGAATACTTACAAGAGGTCCAAGAATGGAAGTTTGATCCAATTATTCTCAGGTATGGCGTGTTAGAACCCCAACTTAGAGAACAAATCAGATCAAGGTGTGAAGAATGGAATGAGTGGAGGTGGGTATTTATAGAAAACCAAGAACCATTAGGATCGTTCATCGAAAAATGAGCTTGAATCTTGGCCTTACACTTGGGCCCAAGGTATTAGAATACAATGGGATGCTAAAAACCATCAATTTTCAGCCCAAGGTATTGAGAATTTTGCATTAAAACCCCTGAAATATGACCAGAATGCTAAAAATGAAGTTTCTGTTTTATGAGCTCTCGCCGGCCGCGTAAGAATTGATCAAGGCTTACGCCCCAGGCCTAGCAAACTTTGGCAGAAATGTCAAAACAGGCCCCTGCACTTGAAAAACATGCATTTTGATGCATTTTTGGCACGTTTAAGCCCCGTTAACCTCATTTCAAGGCTCTAAAATGAATTTAAAGTATAGGGAACTTAAAATATGCTCAAAAATATCTCAGATGTCGGTTCGTTTGGCCGTACGGTTGCGTTGTTCGGTTAATTACGACGAAACACGAACGGATGCAAATAACGATCCAAATTACGCGACGAATGGAATTTTATCATGCCAAACAGTAAAATAAAATATTTTAATGCTTACATAAATTTTTGGATGTCCGGATATATTCAGAACGTAAGATATGCGCGAAAATGCAAACTTATGCACTTTTTGACGCTTTTAGTCCCTATTGATCAAGTAAGTTTATTTTAGCATACCGAACCCCTCAAAGCCTATTTCTAAGCTATGTAAAGGATACTTAGGGTATGTTTAACTTATGATCAAGTTCCAGAATGTTTGTTACAGTACGAATTGGCATACTTTCACAGTTTGTCGAAATTAGTCCCTGTAAGCGAATAAACTTGATTTCGACACACCAAACCATCCAAAACTTATTTCTAAGTTATGTAAAGGTTATTTAATGTATGTTAATCCTATTTCACTATTACGGAGTGTTTGTTTCATTAAACTGGTTATATTTACGCATCAGTTCGCGTATAACCTTCCAGAAAGCGATTTTGAGCTCGAAATCGATCAAGAATTGATATGTGCAAATGATACACATATTTATACAAATCCCAAGTATGAAATTACAATATTTCATTGGTTTGGTATTTTTTGATGGTTGAAATGACACAGGTGTCACAACTACAACCTACATCCACCACCATCATCCATCATCCATCATCCATCATAGAGTGTGTGTAGTAGTCTCGGGATCCAAGATTGATAGTAAGAGTTCTTGACAATCAAAGGCCATGTTTGCCTAAGTCTCTTACATCACTTGGTGAAGACAAGCATTTAGTTTAATACTTTTGATTTTTAATCTTTTCGCACTTTTTATTTGGTTTTGTATTAATGACTTTAATAACTAGTTTCTTATATTGAAGGTGAAAATTCCTTATCATTTGTCCTTGGTGTCTTGGCGTTATTTTACTGTTTATATAAAATAAAAGATTAACACCATTCATATCTCTCCGGTCTATATAGAGAGAGATATGTTGGCTACCTGGTCGGGGGTTAAGGGAATGGTTTGGCAAGGTTCTTGCCTTGTTCAGTGTATAGATCCTGCAAGGACCTGGGTCAAGCTTACTAGGACCTCCTTCAATACCCACTGGTATTGGATGGCGGGGGTGCGAATGGCTTGATCCCCTCATATGTAAACTACTATTAATACATTAACCCGGCTACTTGGGATTGTATCCCTGCTGACTCAAACCACTTAGCCGAGGGTAACGTCACCTTCAAAAGAGGGGCTTACCACATTACGCGTTAATAACTTAATTAATTATCTTTCAATATTTCGACCCTTTAGGATTGTATCCTTGCTGACTCAAACTACTGGGTTGAGGGTAACATCACCTTCAAAATAGGGGCCTACTACTATAACTAAGATAATCTCTTAAAAAGTGCAAAAGTGCGGAAATCATCAAAGGTTACACTAAAGGCAAGTCAGATCCAAGTGATTCATCTTGTCTATCTGTTTTTATTTTTATTTTTATTTTCAGCATTTTTAGTTTTTAATTTTCATGTTTAAAACTTTTTCTAAACTTTTGCTAAACTTTTGATTTGATTAGACGTTGAGGATAAACCGGTATTAAAAGCTCTTGTGTACTAGGACGACCTCGGTATCTTACCAACGCTATACTACGCTCACGATGGGTGCACTTGCCTATATGTGAGTTTAGTGTTAGTAAAATATTGTGTTTTATAAATTTAAAACTTGACTAAAGTGCTAAAAAGGGCTTAAAATATAACTCAAAATATATCACACTCGACACGCATCAACTGCCTCCCTGGCATTCATTTGGAACACTCGGGCATTAGTCTTTTTAGCCTCTTCGGGCTTCTTTGCGTTTTTCGGGCAGTTGGTTTTGATGTGCCCCTTCTCATTGCAACCATAACAGGTTGCATTCTTTAGGTCCTTGCACTCCAAAGTTTTTTGACCCTTCGTTTTGCAGATTCCACAGGGTCTAGCCTGCGAATCAATTCTGCATTTCCCGAAGTGGTGTTTCTTGCAGTTCTTGCACAAGGGCTTTTCACCCGACTGATTGGAGCTTTTCTTAAACCCAGAGTTACCTTTCTTCTTCTTATCAGAACGTTGTGAGTTATCATCCTCTCTCTTTCTCTTCCCATCATTGGTAGTCTTTACAGATTTATTCCGGATAATCTAAAGTCAAAGACAGAGACAGATCTACTGCTGACCGGTAGGTTGTAGGCTTTGAAGCCTTCACATGACCCTTTACCTCGGGAGCCAATCCACCAATAAAGCATGCAATACGCTTTGGCTATGGTGTAACCAAATAAGGTACCAATCGAGACATGGAGTTGAAGCTAGTAACATAAGCTTGACAATCTAAGCTTTTCATAACCAGGGTTAGGAAGTCAGCTTCAACTTTTTCTACTTCGTGTTGTGGGCAGAAAGTTTCTCTTATCAGATCAACAAATTTATCCCATGACAGATTATAAAGTGGAATTTTCCCCGAGGCCTGTATCAGTGCCTTCCACCAAGCCAGGGCATCACCCTTAAAAGACTGAGAAACAAACTTTACAACATCCTGCTCAGCACACCCACTAATGTCAACCACTGTCTCCATCTCGTCTACTCATTTCTTACAATCAATGGCACCCTTTTCCCCAGTGAAGTCTCTTGGTTTGCAAGATACAAAGTACTTATAAGAACAAGTCTTGGAACGTGGTTCCTGGTCAAACACTATCTTCTTGGATGGTTGACTTTTCTGATTTGACGAATGTTGAGAGTCGTCCTTCTTAGATGTATGTGTTTTGGAAGGGGGCTTAGAATGAGCCACTGAATGGGTTTTGGTGTGAGTAGCATTTGACTCTCTAAATACTCTGCCAACAACTTTAGTTACAACATTGTCTATCATAGCTTGCAGATCAGCACCCGTTACGTTTAATCTTGTGTTATCATTCCTTTCATTAGGTTGACTATTAATTTCTTATGAGTCAGCCATGGTGAAGCTTGAATGCTATAAAACAAATGACAACAACTTATTTAGTGGTCTTATTTTGAATCATCATATTTGATGATTCATTAACCATGGTAAAAATAGACCACATTGGTTAATCAATTAATCAGTTTTGTAGAATACTTATTTAAACTTTTTATTTATAGTAAGTCCAGGTTATAAAACCATTAGGAGCACTAGGGTGGCACAAAAGGCCTTGTCATAAGGACAATTTTATATTATAGGCCATGATCTTATTGGACCAAGGCATTTGAGGATTTGAACATAGTTCTCCACCTTTCTTGACAGAGAGTCATAGACTACTACTGTCATTGTTATGCAATTTAAATAGTTTGGCCCAGAGGCGAAACAAGGGCATCACTTAGTGGATGTTTTAATATGATCATCTCATTTGATGATATCAGCCATGATTCACTAGATCATTTGGCTAAATAAGGAATTGGAAGAATTAAAGTATTAGGATGACTAGTGTGATTTTCTCGAACCACATTTGTCAAGAGTGCTAACATGTTCTTAGATGTTAACAAAGATTTATCATCTTAAGAGGGTTTTATCATCACAACCATATCTATATAGGCTAGGTTATACCATTAAGACAGTCTTTTGAGATTTATTGGCAGATCAATTATAAATTGAAATAATAGTTTGGTGAATGATATAATGTATATACATGTATGATAACAAATGTACTTTCAAAAGAAACTTTCTCATAAATGGTACTACGAATAACATAAAACTGCCCTAAACGGGTCTTGAAATAAAATAAGTTGTCCACGCAGGGACTAAACAAAAGACAAGTCCTCGCAGGGACTGATAATTAAAAGAAATGTCCACGCAGGAACTTAATTGAAATAAAAAAAATTACAAAACAAAAGTAAGGGTCTTTAATGATCTTTCTTCTTTTTCCCTTTGATGAAGTTTGCCAAACCCTTAAGAAACTTGTGGTTCTTTCTATCCCTTTCTTCCACCCTTTGTTCCACTTCTTCTAACCTTTGCAAAATTTCTTGTGGTTGCGGTTGTTGAAGTGGAGGTTGAGGTTGCTGCTGCTGTTGAGGTTGTGGTGGTGGCATATATTGATACCCATAAGCAGGGTACCCATTTGGGTACGCGGGTGGAAAATGTGAGGGGTAGAGAGCATTAAAATTTGCTGCCTCGACGTATGGGTCAACGATAGGTGGATGATAGTTATAACCCATGTAAGCTTGTGGCTCATACAGGTTGTACCCAGTTGTATCTGAGTAAGTAGGGATTGGGTTTTCAAAACCCATGGGAGGTGGTGGTGGTGCAAAAGTGACCGGTGCCGTGACGATTTCTGACACAGCGTTTGAAGGCCCACCCATTTGTGGATCTTCAAAAATGGGAGGGTAGTTGCTGGAAGATTGTGGGGTGCTAAAATGGAAACCCCCTCGCACGGACATTCGTGCGCTTCTCCTTCGCCTCGATGGTTCTAGTGGCGGAGGTTGTTTTGGTGCTGGTGGTGGCGGTGGCGGTGGCGGTGGCGTGACCGCTTGAAAGTGTGGGTCCTTAGAGGGAGTCCGCTGTGGTCGTGGTGAGTCGTGGTGAGGGGGAGTGAACTCCCACTTGTAGGTGCTCCAACTTTTGGCCCATAAATCAGGGCCTCGGTATGGCGATCCTGCAAAAGAAGAACCGCTGGAGATATATATGGGATGCGTATGCGTCCCAGAAGGTGGCATGACTGGATCTGGATCATCGTCCACATCCATATCCTGATATTCAGGAAAGTGATCTTCGGGTCCCAACGGATTATGACTCGCTGGTTCATTAATGTAGTCATTGGGGTCAAATTGACCCTGGAAATAAGGAGAAGGTTGGTGGAATGAATGGTGGGAACCAGAACGTTGCAAAGAATGGTGCGAATGCACTGACTATTGTGAGTGGTGGGAGCCTTGGGGCTCGTTAGGTTGTTGTGGACCAAAAGAATGGTGATAAGAGGGGGAGATGCTAAGCGAGACAGAACGCCTCGCGGGTTCCAAGGAGTGTCGTCATCGTATGGGTCTGAGCTGAATGATGCAGAGGGAGTTCGCCTATGTGAAGGCCCTGCTTCGTGGTCATGCCTCCCTCTCATTGGGGCTTTGCCTCGTCTTCTTCTTCCTCGAATTCTTGGTGGCATGTTAAATATGTAGTCCTGTCAAAAAAAAAAAAAAAAAACAAGGAAACAAGCAAAATATATAAACCAAATAAGATTAAGATTAATCCTAGGTCATTTGCCTAGACTCGGAAGTCAAGGAATGTGCTACTGTGTCATTGAGATTAAACACAAAAGGCTAGTGTTTAATTCACTTAATGTTGGCTCTGATACCAACCTGTCACACCCCGATATTTTAACCACAAACCGGTGGGCCCAGCGGGGAGTATCTTGACGTAGTTGATATCATCATAGTCAATATACACAATTTATAGCACAGCGGAAGTCTTGGTAGAAATTACTATTACAAACCGAAAGTGTAAAGTACGAATAAAAGAATATATAGACGGTTGTAAGAAAGGATCCACAGGCGGATCTAAATATAATACAAAAACATGTTCAACAGACTTAAGGCATTACGAACTTGCAAGATTCTCTATTTAACGCCCAGAAGCTCTCAGCCTAGTACGTGTAGTACCTGTCACTTAGTCTTTTGAAAATACGTCAGTTTACACTGGTAAATACAATTAACCGACTCTTTTGAAAAACATTTATGAAAAATTGATTTAGATGCACGAGGCATAAATATTCTTTTATAACTTGGAATAATTATATAAAATAATCTTGTATACAGATTTATACGTTTGTCGTACGTTCAGGGCCCGTGATAGAAGCCGAGACATGATTAATAGACACACCACTAATATAAACCCACAAGGAGTTATCCCCAGCAAGTGGGTATATCTTTTTATATTCGCAACTGTCAGGTGTATGCCTACACCCCGTGCTTAAGTCGTGGCCATTTACAAATGAAATGAGTCAAGGATATCCAGGACACGGTCGTATTAACCCCCAAATGTTTATCTTATCAAACAAAATAGATTAAAATGGGTTATGTAATTTATTAATCACAATCCGATTAAATGATTTCATACCCGACCAAGCGGTAATATATTACCGTATCCCAAGCCCGTATAAGGGAAAATAAGTTAAAAGTATTTACCTGAGCTTTAAAATGCGAGATTTATCTACTCAGCCGTATAATCTAATCAAACCAGTGCAAGTAGCTTTTACCGGGGCTCCTAATCTGGAACGAAGGTTTTATTAACCTATTAGATTACTAACGGGTCTTATTTAAGTTGTAAACTTAGACCGGTTAGTTTAAAGAAGGATTTACGGTAGGAAACGCTAGATTAAGCGATGACCGGATTGGAATGTAATTTAGACCCAACAAGTATGGAGACTTGTGTATTATGGGTAAACTAAATACATTCTGGAATTTGAAGTTAAATTGATATGGTTATACCCGTTTTGGCTAATTTATGCAAACTAGTTACATAAACCGTACCGTACGCGTGTAAGCATAAACGGGTAACCGAAGGAGACATATACAAGTTCCATAATGCTTAAAATAGGTTATGATATCAGTAGGATATCAACAAATATGCCCAAAAAGATTTTAAAACCGAATTAAGCCTCATAAGGGCATTTTGGTCATTTTATGATTTATAAAAGGGGTTTATATGCAAACTGAGGTTCTGGTCATAAACCTTTTGTAAAAATATTTAATTTATGTTATATTAACAGTAGGATATCATATATATGTGTGGTTTACCATTTATAACCAAACTTATGCACTGTAGGGGCATTTTGGTCATTTCACACATAGTTATAAGGACTTATTTGGGATTCTGTGTTCATGACCTATACTTACTGTAAAAATATTAGAAATAGTTTATAAAATTAGTGGGTAAAAAGTTTTGGGTGCTAAGTATGGTTTAAAACCATACTATGCACCTTAATGTCGTAAAAATCGGTAAATGACGATTATTTCGATGTTTAGGAAATTCTGAGGTTATGACCAACTTTAAATGGTCAAAATAATTTATTTATCATATTATATCAGAAACAAAAAGTTCTTGCATGCTAATCTCATTTAAAATCCATTTTATGTGTAAAAAGGGCATAATCGTCATTTAATAATATAATACGAAACTTATGCATAAACTCAGTAAGTAATCTGATTTGAAATCCCAGTTAGTCCTAAATATGATATTATGTCAGTGAGTAATGAGTTTTTATGTCAAAATCATGTTTAAACTTTATTTGCATGCAAAAGGGAAATTTAGTCCTTTTAAAAGCATGTTTTACGATTTATTACGTAATTACAGTTTCTGACCAGATTCTAAATGTCAAAATATGTGAAATAATATTACTAATCAGTATGTAATTCATTTGCATGGTTGTTTATGTTAAAAATCTCATTTTTGATAAAAAGGGCATTTTAGTCAATATTAACCATAATAACGGAATCAAGTAAATAAACTCAGATTACTAAGGGACCATGTAATATAACCTTAGAGGGTTATACTACTATATAATATGGTCACAAAGGAACTTTAATGCATAGCTAATTCGGGTCAGAATTGAAAGTCAAAGTAAAAGTCAAGCTTTTACGACTTTCGGTTGCGAACCGACCTAGACTTAGAATTGTCGGGTTGAACATGTTTAGACATGTTCTAATAATGTTTACCAAGTTATTAAAGTGATAAAACATATTTTATAGCTTCTACATTATCAGATATGAATTTATTTAATAACTGACCCGTTTGACTTTTTATGTTAATTACTTTGACCCGACAATTAACTAAGTAAACGTGGTAATTAGGAGGTCCCCTTTTGAGGGATTAACACCTACCTAATTACGATCATGTAGTCATATTCACCTCGAACAATGGCTGGACCATTAAGGTTTAAGCTGAAAGTCAAAGCCGTTTTGCGGCAACTTTGACTTTTGGCTTTAAAAAGCCTAAAAACTTAAAAGCAGAGGCTAAGAACACTTACACAAGGTCCTAGCTCGAAACTTGAACTGAGGAGGGCTTCCTTCTAGATCAGGAATCCCAGAGAAGGTGTAGAGAGAAAAAAGTTTGAATGTGCAAGTTCTAAAGCTCAAGAATGAGCTCTATTTATAGTGAAACAAGTCTCACAAGATCAAGGCAGGTGTTAAATGTTGTTTTAAGATGCTTCCAAGTGTCATAGAGGTTTTTATAAACCATTTGCATGCTGCTGGTTTCGTATCAGATTGCAGAAGATCTTGTGTGGGGAGCAAGGATGCATGCTGGCAGCTGCCAGTTTTGGCTGGATTTCGATCTCCGTCGCGCCACGCGCTAGGTAGGGGAGATCCCGGCGCGCCACGTGGGGCAACCCAAAACCAAATTTTGTTTATTTATTTACAAGTTTAGTCCATGTACTTTCAAACCTCGTATATATTTTATTTCCAGCATTAGGGGCACTTCAAATTAGGTTTTAAATATACTTGGGAGTATAATCAAGTGCCGTAAATCTCTGAGTTCGTTAAAAATTTCGGGAGTAGAATTCTCATATTGACACTTTCAACCCATCTTCTTGGGAATCTGCAGATTTAATCATATAATGGTATCGAAACCTCATGAAATCATTATCCGATATTCGTGAGAGTATAATTAAACATTACAAAGCCCCGAGTTCATTAAAAGGTCATTCAGAGGTAAAAATTACATGTTGACACTTTTAGTCCCTCCGTATACATATTTTCACCGTTTGTCAATTTATGTCTTTTAAAGTCAACTTTTTACACGTTTTAGGTTTCATGACACGTGTCTTCACTTTATTGGAGATGATTTTTGTGATGTGTTACATGTATATATACTTCCGTTTTATGTATTATACTCAATTTTATGTATTGTTTGAATCACTAATTTACCCTCACTTCATGTATAAATACATGAGGGTAAATTAGAAATCTCATGTATTGCACCTCAATTGCTATACCTCCATTTTATGACTAATTTACCCTCGTTTCATGTATAAATACATGAGGGTAAATTAGTCATTTCATGAATGACTAATGACTATACCTCCATTTCATGTATTTATACCTTAATTTTATACATTTCTATATTTTATACATTTCGTTTTTATACCTCTATTTTATGTATATATACTTCCTTTCATGTATTTATACATCAATTTCATGTATTCATAAACAAAAGTTTTATACAAGTTTGGTTTTGGCTATTAACCGAAATTAAACGAATCAAACCAAAAACCGTCAATCTAACCGAATAAATTGAATTGTTTAATTGAAAATCAATTTATTAATAAAATAAACTAACTGATGAATTCAGTTTCGGTTGAGGATAATGACCAAAACAACTGAAAAATGCTTACCCTGACAGTGTCTGTGATTCCCGTTGCATCGCGCAAGCACTCTTTTAGTGTGTGTATGTATGTATATATATATATATATATATATTGTAGAATCATAAAAACTTTGAATTTATGAAAAAAATTGGAACTAAAAAAATAATAGTAATGCTTGATAGACAACTTTTTTTCTATAAAATGATTTTAGTTTTACAATTATTGTTGCTAAAATGATCCACGTAATACATGCTAGAAACTTAGCTCCATAGTCGTAGCTAGTTATGGATACTCTAGTATAGTTATCGACTATTATCTACATACAAAACAGTGGCGAATCTTAAACGAAAACTCAGTAGGAGCCGAACTCTCAAAATCTAAATCGGTAGAGGCCAGACTCTTAAAAATCCAGCATTTTATACTACAAAAAAATTCCAGAAATTTTTAACAAAATTAACGCTACGATCGAAAAATCAATGAGGCCGGGGCAGTCCCCCGCCCCAATAAAGCTTCACCAATGATACTAATACCATTGGATGACATACAAACACCATTGGATTCGCCACAATAAGGGAATGAGATCTATGTGGTGGTGAGGCTCTGACTTGATACTCAATATTGTGTTTACGATAAGATAGAGACAGAGGGTAGTAAATGCAAAGTAGTATCATTCCTCATAAAAGGGATGAAGTATTTATAGGGTGAACCCATTTTGAGTCTGTCACACCCCTTTCTGCGGCGGAAGCACGAGGTGTGATCATGAAAGGTTCTCATTGCATACGAAGAGTAAACATGCTACATGCTCGTAAAATAACATCAAATACCATAATTTGAAAACATAAGTTTAGCGTTTACATCGCTAAGTCGCATAAAACATTGTCTTAAAAAGTTTACAACTTTATTTAAAGTGAGGGTGGTGGTGGTGCTTGGTTGAGCCGAGAATAAGGAAGGGTGGAAGGGAGTGTTTTGTGAAGTTGGTGATGAGTGGGAATGGCCTTGAACTTGTGGTTTATAAGGAAGACCTCCCAACATCCATTTATCCCTTGGTCACTATGTCCATTAGGCACCAACAAGATCAAATTTTTAATTGAGATAAAATCTTATGGTGAGGGCCATGTCTAGAGCCGGTTATGGGGGGGGGGGGGGTTAGTTTAGTTTGATTTCAAGTGGAAGTTACAAGCTCTAGTTACATGTTAAGTGTTAGATTTAGTGTTAAGTGTGTTATGAAATATATAGTGTGTTAGGGTGTACGGGGACCCTAACTAGCTCAGAAAAATAAAAACAATGCTTCTAGCATTATTTTGGTGTTCCGGGTAATATCCGGTTGTTCGGTTAGATACCGATTCGTTAAAGTGCTAAATCACACTTTTTAGTGTCTTTTAAGTACCCTTCTTGTACCCTTTCAATTCCCAACACTTAGGGAAATATTCTGGATGATAAAACGAAATTTCTGCATAATATTCATATGTTTAAATGCTGAATTGAGCTGAATTATACAAAATTCTGCACTTAAAGTGCGTTTCGGGTGCTTTTTAGTGCTTATTTTTGCTTCCGGAGAGTATATATATTAAACCCTTGTATGTACTCTTGGGTTTTAATGCATTCTTGTTGTCGGACCTACACCTAGGCTCCAATTTTATTGTCTGACTGCTTTCTGCAGTTCTGTTGACACAGTGTGTCTTACCGGTGAGTTTACTATTATTTTTGACGCAACGCTCTCGTTTATGCATAAAGCAATATTTTGTAGTATACAACGTGCATGAATTCACTTGTTTAGCATGTAATCAGTCAATGCTGACAATTAAGCACATAATTGCAGTCATTAAATATCAATTAAAGTGTACGGAAATTACCGGTTTGGTGCCAGTTGTCACAGTCTCCCCCCGTTAAAAGAATTTCGTCCCGAAATTCAGGCTGAACTAACTCTCGCTGGAGTCTTCTTGAATAGGTGGGGATACTTTTCCTTGAACTGGTCTTCACGTTCCCATGTGTACTCGGGTCCGTGCTTAGAGCTCCAACGTACTTTGACAAGTTTTGCGCTGCTCCTCCTGGTCTTGTTGACTTTCCAGTCGGTAACCTCAACGGGTTGTTCTGTAAATCGGAGGGCTTCATCAATATGCACTTCATCCATCGGGATGATCACGTTTTCTTGTGTTGGACTCTTCTTCAGGTTGGATACATGAAACGTATCATGTACTCCATTAAGTTCTTCTGGTAACTCCAACTTGTATGCCACGGTACCAATTCTCTTCAATATTCTGAATGGTCCGATATATCGTGGATTCAGCTTTCCACGCTTTCCAAATCTGACTACGCCCTTCCAAGGTGAGACTTTTAACAACACTTTGTCTCCCACCTTGAATTCTACTGATTTTCTTTTCGGATCGGCGTAGCTCTTTTGTCGATCTCGAGCCGCCTTAATGCGCTCTCGGATCTGCGCAATCTTGTCGGTTGTCTCTTGTACAAGTTCAGGACCAACCATACGTTTATCTCCAGCGCCTGCCCAACATAAGGGCGATCGGCATTTGCGGCCATACAGAGCTTCGAACGGTGCGGCTTTTATGCTCGTATGATAACTGTTATTGTAGGAAAACTCAACTAGAGGTAGATGAGTATCCCAGCTGCCGCCCAGATCCATGACACAAGCGCGAAGCATATCTTCTAACGTTTGTATAGTCCATTCGCTCTGGCCGTCTGTTTGCGGATGGAATTCCGTGCTCAGATCTAACTGAGATCCAAAGGCTTCCTGAAATGATTGCCAGATTCTTGAGACAAAGCGTCCATCTCTGTCTGAAATGATTGAGATTGGCACTCCATGACGTGCCACAATTTCTCTTAAGTATATCTCTGCAAGCTTTCCAGTGCTATCCTTCTCTCGGACTGGTAGGAAATGCGCAGATTTCGTTAATCGATCAACTATTACCCATATCATATCGTGCCCTCTCGGGGTCCTGGGTAATTTCGTTATGAAGTCCATCGAGATGTGTTCCCACTTCCACACGGGAATCTCTGGTTGTTGTAATAGGCCGGACGGTTTCTGATATTCTTCCTTAACCTTGGCACAGGTTAGGCATTTTCCAACATAAATAACAACATCGCTTTTAAGTCTCGGCCACCAGTAGTATTCCTTTAAGTCTTGATACATTTTGTCCGATCCTGGATGGATCGAATATCTCGATTTGTGGGCTTCATTAAGGATGACTTCTCATATGCCACCATAGAGTGGAACCCAAATACGCTTCTTGAAGTATAAGGCTCCCTCTTCGTTTGGCACCATGTATTTCAGCATACCCC
Source organism: Helianthus tuberosus (assembly GCA_030545235.1). Lineage (NCBI taxonomy): Eukaryota > Viridiplantae > Streptophyta > Magnoliopsida > Asterales > Asteraceae > Helianthus > Helianthus tuberosus. The sequence goes on from CM060408.1 coordinate 78,902,510, forward strand.
ATAGGTATTCAGCTTTACGGTTCTCTTCTTTAAGAGCTTCTTGTTGTTCATCACGAATGCGTGCAGTAAGGTTCGTTCGAATCGTCATTTCTAACGCTCGAACCCTTAGGGTCTTAACCCTTTCTTTTCGGCTCAACGCGTCCGCTACAACGTTTGCCTTTCCAGGATGGTACTTAATCTCACAGTCATAATCGTTCAGCAGCTCGACCCAACGTCGTTGGCGCATATTCAATTCCTTCTGATCAAATATGTGTTGTAAGTTTTTGTGATCTGTGAAGATTGTACATCGAGTACCATATAAATAGTGTCGCCAGATCTTCAAGGCGAATACCACTGCGCCCAGCTCTAGGTCGTGAGTGGTATAGTTTCTCTCATGAACCTTCAATTGTCTTGAAGCGTAAGCGATGACTTTTTGGCGTTGCATGAGCACGCAACCCAAGCCTTGTCGTGAGGCGTCGCAGTATACCACGAAGTCTTCAGTGCCTTCGGGTAATGATAGTATCGGTGCATCGCAGAGCTTGTTCTTAAGTAGCTGGAAGGCTTCTTCCTGTTTGTGACCCCAGTCGTATTTCTTGTCTTTCTGTGTTAGGGTTGTTAGCGGTTGAGCTATCTTTGAGAAATTCTCAATGAATCGCCGATAGTAGCCCGCTAAGCCCAAAAATTGTCGAACTTCAGTTGGGGTCTTGGGAGCTTCCCAGTTCTTTATTGCTTCTATCTTGGATGGGTCTACATGAATGCCCTTCTCATTCACAACGTGACCAAGAAATTGTACTTCGCGAATCCAGAATTCGCATTTCGAGAACTTTGCATAGAGCTTCTCTTTCTTCAGTAGTTCCAAGATGGTTCTGAGATGTTGCTCATGTTCTTCTTTCGTTCGCGAGTAAATCAGGATATCGTCGATAAATACAATCACGAATTTATCGAGATATGGTTTGCATACGCGGTTCATTAGATCCATAAAGACCGCTGGTGCATTCGTCAGCCCAAACGGCATCACAAGAAATTCGTAGTGCCCATAGCGTGTTCTGAATGCAGTCTTTGGTACGCTTTCCTCTTGGATTCTCAGCTGATGGTATCCAGATCGAAGGTCGATCTTGGAATAGTAGCTTGATCCTTGCAGTTGATCAAATAAGTCATCAATCCTTGGTAGCGGGTACCGATTCTTGATAGTGAGCTTGTTCAGTTCCCTGTAATCGATACACATCCGCAGTGTTCCATCCTTCTTCTTTACGAATAATACTGGAGCTCCCCAGGGTGAGAAGCTTGGCCTTATGAATCCTTTATCCAACAACTCCTGGAGCTGTGTAGATAATTCTTGCATTTCGGATGGCGCAAGTCGATAGGGTGCCTTGGCTACAGGAGCAGCTCCCGGAACCAAGTCTATACGGAATTCGACTTGTCGTTGCGGAGGTAGTCCTGGCAGATCTTCAGGGAACACATCAGGAAATTCCTTCACCACAGGAATGTCTTCGAGTTTTGGCTCCACAGCCTTCTTGTCTATAACGTGTGCTAGGAAAGCGACACATCCTTTCCTTAAGCACTTCTGTGCCTTCATGCAACTGATGATTCGAAGAGGTGCGTCTCGTTTTTCTCCATGCACGATGAGAGTTTCACCATTCGCTAAAGGGATGCGAATGATTTTCTCATGACAAATAACTTCAGCTTTGTTCTTGGACAACCAGTCCATCCCGACTACTACATCGAAGCTACCCAATTGAATAGGTAGGAGGTCGATGCTAAATCTTCGTTCACCAAGTTCTAGTGTGCAGCCTCTAACAACTTCGCCCGATTCAACAAGTTTACCATTGGCTAGTTCTATGGAATAAGGAATTTCTAATCTACTAGATTCTATTCCGAGTATGCGTTTAAATTCCACAGACATGAAGCTATAATCGGCGCCAGTGTCAAATAATATGGATGCAAAGTGATTGTTAATGAGAAACGTACCGGTGACCACGTTAGGGTCCTCGCGTGCGTTCTTTGCTCCAATCACAAATGCTCTAGCCTGAGCATTGTTTCCCTCTGGGCAGTCCTTCATGAAATGATCATTGCTTCCACACTTGAAGCATCCTTGGTTCCGCCCTTTCCCATTACCGTTCTTGTTTCCAGCACCGTTTCCATTTCGGTTCTTTCCTTTTCCCCAACAGTCTTCTGTTTGATGACCCAATTTACCACATTTGTCGCACCTTGGAATGCGACAAGCTCCATCATGATGATACTTACATTTTTGGCATCTAGGCATGGAGTCTTGGTATGCTTTGGTTGCATGGGTTTTCGCCTCCTGGGACGGGTTAGCGTCACGCTTCTTGCTGAAACCCTTGTTGTTACGAGTCGCTTGGTTCAAACTTATATGCTTTCTCTTTTTATCGCCGGACGACTCAGCATGTGTCTCGGTCTTCTCTGTTGGGTTTAGTGATAACTTCTTCATACGAACACAATCTTCAGTCAGACTGACAGCCAGAGTTACAGCCTCAGTGATTGTTTGTGGTTTGGCCGACGTCACCATGCCACGAAACTCTGGGGCCAGTCCCCAAATGTAGCGTTCAACGCGCTTGAATTCGGGAGTCACCATGTAGGGAAGCACTCTAGACAGATCGTGGAACCTTCGAGTATAACCATTAATGTCAGCACCCACCATGGTCAAGTGCCAGAACTCCGTTTCCAGCCTTTGGAGTTCAGCGCGAGAGCAATACTTCTCTCTCATTCTTTCCTTCAGTTCCTCCCAAGTTAAGCCATAAGCGGCATCATCACCCAAAGTCTGGGCTTGCAGGTTCCACCAAGTCAGAGCTTCATCGACAAACAACCCAGTAGCAAAGGTGACTTGCTGATCCGCGGTACACTTGCTCATACGGAAAGTAGCTTCAATCTTCTCCGTCCAGCGCACAAATGCTACTGCACCTCCTGTGCCGTCATAGTTCATCGGCTTGCAGTCGAGAAACTGCTTGAAAGTACAGCCTTGAGCTGCATTGCCTCCAGACGAATCTCCATTCCCATTACGCCTAGCGTTGCTTGGTCCTCCACTGTCTTGAGTACGGTTCGCCTCGTACTGGGCGATAGCAGCGGAGATCCTTTCTTCCAGTAGAGCGTTCAGCTCTTCAGCAGTTCTTGGCAGTGGGGGAGGTGGAGGTTGATCGTCATTGCGAGCATTTACAGCTTTCCTGGGTGCCATGTTCTGACAGAACATAACACAACAGGGTTAGACATTTGTTTGATATCGTCCTACTAGACAGTAGTAGTATATATATTCACAGGTATATACCACATAAGTGACATCAAACAATTATTACTCTAGCAGAGTACTTAGTAGGCTTGCACTGAGGGAATCTATATGTGACAAGACTTGCTGTGATTTCTGTGCACTGAATTTCATAATTATGTATGCATCCATAATTACGTAACTCCTTGCACAGTCCGCACAGTTCGTTTCATCCTCGTATTTCTTCCTTCAGATGGGCCATCGCTTTCAGATAAAGTCACGTATACTTGTGACATTCTACTTCTAGTACATGCTAATTATCACACATAATTGCAAGTAATTTCTAGTCAACGACAAGTGCTACTCAAGTGCACTCTAAGTCTCGTAGTGTCTTTTCTAGACTCATGTAGACAGTTTCAGGTAGTGGATGTCGCGGGACGTTTTATGCAATGAAAACTCTTTGAAAATTGTTTTCGTTAAAGGATCCTAGAGATTGTAGACTAGACTCGAGAAGGAATCCTGGTTCACTACAATCGCAGCTCTGATACCAATCTGTCACACCCCTTTCTGCGGCGGAAGCACGAGGTGTGATCATGAAAGGTTCTCATTGCATACGAAGAGTAAACATGCTACATGCTCGTAAAATAACATCAAATACCATAATTTGAAAACATAAGTTTAGCGTTTACATCGCTAAGTCGCATAAAACATTGTCTTAAAAAGTTTACAACTTTATTTAAAGATGAACATAAGCGACATCCACGAGCATAAGCAAGACCGCGCGCACATCCATCCTAGTTACCTGAAATACATGTGAGTTTTTGGAAAAAAACGTCAACATAATGTTGGTGTGAATTCATGCAGTTTTGTATTTCACGTTTGTATACTTTGTATGAAAACATAGTTTGTGAATAAATCAAGTTTTCATATATAAATTCAGTTTCATGTGTACATCACGTACTCATGTATAATTCAATTTCTTCTTGAGTACCCCACGTACTCAAGTATAATTCCCATTTTCTTGAGTACCCCACGTACTTCAAGTATAATTCAATCTTTTCTTGAGTACCCCACGTACTTCAAGTATAATTCAATCTTTTCTTGAGTACCCCACGTACTCAAGTATTCATCAATTTTTAGTATGGTATGACTTTTATGTAAATAAAGTATTCCTGTAAGTATCAGGATTGTTAATGGGTTGCAAAGCCATTAACATGTGACACGACATAGGAAGTCACCAAACCTAAGGCATTTAATTGGTATATTCTGAGACACAAAAGCACTTCTCGATTCTCTCCCTCACCGAGAGTGTGGCTGCCAGGCACCCGTTAGATCTAACCTTTTGTTCTGCGGTCTAAGTATATTGTTGATTAATGGTGCTTCTGTACCCTATTCGTGACACTATTTCTCATAACGCATCCTACTTGGTTCTCGTCCTCACCAAGCGCGTTTCTTGTTATCATTTCTCATAGCGCCTCATACTTGGTTCTCGTTCTCACCAAGTGCGCTTCTCATATTCTTATATTTCGTCACACTTGGTTCTCGTTCTCACCAAGTGTACTTCTTGTATTCTTATATTTCGTCACACTTGGTTCTCGTTCTTACCAAGTGTACTTCTTGTATTTATATCATACCAATTATAAATTTTGTACATTTGTACATGTATTTCACCCCCGAAGTTATAAAAACTGAAAACAGTTAAAAGAAAAGGGGGAGCATGAACTCACAACTTTGCGTTCCTTGCGTCGTAAACTTCACCGGATTTGCTTAATTAACGTCATAACCTATACGCGTTTTCTTAACGTTAGTCACTAGACTTGCGTCGCACAAGTACAGTCACTCTCTTTTGTATATATTCTTGTGTTAAAAATATTCTATATTTTTAACTACGTATCTTACTTATATTATTTTCTCTAAAATTAATATAAGTATCTCGTGTTTTGCACTTTGCACCCGAATTATGTATCTTGTATGTTGTATGTGTATTTTTTATGTTTATACTCCTCATGAGTATTTAGTGTATTTTTAAGTCTTAATACACTAGCACGTATAACACATACTATACACTCTTAGCACAAAAGTTGGTGATAAAATAATATATATTTTTCTCTAAAAAATATACATATTTATATCCATTTTCATTCTTGAAGAAATCCTCATTTCTTATCACCAAAAATTAGGGAAACCTTGGTAATACTCTTAAATACATTTTTAGGGAATAAGTTTCTCGAAAACTTATATTTTTCTAAGTGTCAAAATTTATAAAAATTTTGACAGAGTTTCCCCTAAAAATGGAGGTTTCCCATGTTTTCAAAACATGTGTTTATTTTCTTTTAAATTGTCAACAATCATCAACAACAATTATCAACAATACTCATCAACAATAATCACTAATTTCTCCATTTCATGAACTTGAATATTTACAAAAATGTGTAGTAACTTACTAGCACATTTAGTAAGTCTTGTTATCTTTAAAAATAAGTTTAGTTTCTTAAAAACTTTATTTTTAAAGAATATGAAGTTTCACAACTTCTAGTCAAGATTCACAAAAATATTTCTTTGTTGAACTTCCTTGTTACACAAGTGTTTACACACTTGTTTATTTACTAAAAATACATTTAGTTCATGTAAGATCCGGGTTTTAAACAAGACTAATATTTTTGCTTGGTTCTTCCGAAAAACCACTTGTAGATCTTTAGATCTACATGTTTAGAGTCTTATTTTACAAGGAAAATTATGTTTACACAAGTTCCAAGTTCATGGTGGATGATTTCATCATCTTTTATATTTCTAACACTAACATACTACTAGTTCATGTTCTTGAACATGACCTAGCATGTCTAGATGATGATCCATCCAACTTTTACTAACCAATAACATCAAATAGTCACAACTAGACAAGATCCACATGATTTACACACATATTTACTCTTTATCCACCCTTAATCTCTTATGTTCAAGACTTTTAGTTTTGATCTTGTGTGTTCTTGAGTTTTAACCGTTAAATCACTTATTAACCACTTTAAACAAGAACAAGATGGTGTTTTAGAACACTTACTACTAGCTCAAGGCTAGGGAAGTTCAAGAGTGCAAATGAGGTGGATAAAAGCAAATGGTGAAGGTCCTTCAAGTTCCGTGAGCACCGAGCCTCGTTAGCGACCTTCTTACACCTCAATATCACCTTGGAATGGATAGATGATGCTTGAAAGTGAGGGTGGTGGTGGTGCTTGGTTGAGCCGAGAATAAGGAAGGGTGGAAGGGAGTGTTTTGTGAAGTTGGTGATGAGTGGGAATGGCCTTGAACTTGTGGTTTATAAGGAAGACCTCCCAACATCCATTTATCCCTTGGTCACTATGTCCATTAGGCACCAACAAGATCAAATTTTTAATTGAGATAAAATCTTATGGTGGGGGCCATGTCTAGAGCCGGTTATGGGGGGGGGGGGGTTAGTTTAGTTTGATTTCAAGTGGAAGTTACAAGCTCTAGTTACATGTTAAGTGTTAGATTTAGTGTTAAGTGTGTTATGAAATATATAGTGTGTTAGGGTGTACGGGGACCCTAACTAGCTCAGAAAAATAAAAACAATGCTTCTAGCATTATTTTGGTGTTCCGGGTAATATCCGGTTGTTCGGTTAGATACCGATTCGTTAAAGTGCTAAATCACACTTTTTAGTGTCTTTTAAGTACCCTTCTTGTACCCTTTCAATTCCCAACACTTAGGGAAATATTCTGGATGATAAAACGAAATTTCTGCATAATATTCATATGTTTAAATGCTGAATTGAGCTGAATTATACAAAATTCTGCACTTAAAGTGCGTTTCGGGTGCTTTTTAGTGCTTATTTTTGCTTCCGGAGAGTATATATATTAAACCCTTGTATGTACTCTTGGGTTTTAATGCATTCTTGTTGTCGGACCTACACCTAGGCTCCAATTTTATTGTCTGACTGCTTTCTGCAGTTCTGTTGACAAAGTGTGTCTTACCGGTGAGTTTACTATTATTTTTGACGCAACGCTCTCGTTTATGCATAAAGCAATATTTTGTAGTATACAACGTGCATGAATTCACTTGTTTAGCATGTAATCAGTCAATGCTGACAATTAAGCACATAATTGCAGTCATTAAATATCAATTAAAGTGTACGGAAATTACCGGTTTGGTGCCAGTTGTCACAGAGTCGAGGGATGTTCAAAATCGGATATTCGAAAATTCGAATATCCGGAATTCAGATGTCTGAAATTTTCGTATACTTGATTTCACTATTGGAATCCATATCCAAATTTCAGATATCCGAATATGCAATTTTTTATTTTATATATTTTTATTTATTCGAAACCAGATATTTTCAGATATACGTATATAAACTATCAAATAATTCGGATATTTTTGTTTTTTTGGATATCCGAATATAAATTTTTAGATATTTCGGATTCTTTTCGGATATTTGTATATCCGATATTTTTTTAAGTTATAAATTTCCGGATATATCCGAAATTTTTTAAAATCACTATCCAAATCCGAATCCGAATCCGAAAATTCGGATATACGATTTTCGGATATCTGGAATTTCAAATAGTTCGGATTTGGATATTGGATTCATATATTTTTGAACACCACTAGTTTTGACTACTCTGTCATTAATGTTGTGTACGACACCTGACAATTTGTGAGGCGTAAATAATAACATTGTTGGCGTGATAGGGTCCGAGGTAATAATCATTAGGTTCTGGTATTGCCCGCAAGTCGGTATGTCAAAAGGTACTGTTCATTTGCATGCTTGGTCCGAACTTACAATGATATTGTAAGGTATTTAATCCGTACCTTAAAAGCTGGAGGCATTGTTTGTTCTGATAGTATGGTGCTCCCGAGGACTTTAGTCCTAGTGTTCCGGACACGATGTGCTCTAGAGCCATGATGTTCCTGAGGTTGTGCTCTGCCTAGTGAATGTGAAATGATTACGGAGTTATACTATGCTGATTGATAGGTTTACGGGTTAACTCATGGTGGGTTTATTGATCAAACTGTCTGAGTATAAACAAGGGCGTAGTTTTGTGGGGGCGGGAGGGGGCGGCCGACCCCCCAAACTTTTCACTTAGCAGGGAGAGTATATAGTTTTCGTATAGAAATTTTTTGGTATATACGTTTTTGACCCCCTGATTTTATAGAAATTTTATGTATATACGTCTTCGATCGCTCAGTCGGAAATCTCAAACTTCGCCACTGATTATAAATAAAAAAAAGTACAAATAGCGCAAATGACATGGGCTGTCCGAAAGTAGAACAATCGCAATGTCTAATTATTTTACATGTGAATTTAAACAACCACGTTGGTACTAATTTGAAAAATAAAATCACATGAACTCAAAAAAACATATGAACTCAAAAGGCAGTATATTCTACTTTTAGAACATGCTAGGCGATTTTTATATTTTAAGCTAAATATTTAATTTTCTCATGGTTTAATTGTTTAACATGTGTGATTATTTTACCAAATTTACATTTAAAAGTTACCTGACGAGTATATAATAAGAAAAAGAGTAATCGCCCGGATGGTCCCATGTGGTTTCACGTTTTTTTACGTTTAGTCCTCACTTTTTGAAAATAGCAGGTATGCTTCCTATGGTTTGTTATTTTGTTACTTAGATAGTCCCTGAGTATATGCCAGTTAGTTTGGAAATAACAGATTTGCTCCTTATGGTTTGTCATTTTGCTACTCGGATAGTCCCCTGAGTAAATGTTAGAGGACTATCCGAGTAACAAAATGACAAACCATAGGTAGCATACCTGCTATTTTCAAAAGGTAGGGACTAAACATGAAAAAACATGAAACCACAGGACTATCTGGGCAATTAACTCTAAGAAAAATGAAAAGCATTATAAATTTATGAGCTGGATACAAAAATGGTTCATGTGGAAATATATTTTAGGAATTTGGTCATCTTTTCTTTTGGATACGACATTATTAATAATATTACTTTTCGTCAAACAGAGTTCATTGTAGGGCATGGGTTGAAATATTATTTATCACATATGACTATTAATCTGAGTTTGATGAAGTTCTGATTTTGTGAACAAGCGGATTTGATAGATATAACATGCGGGTTTCCGTTTTTTAGGTTTATAACGTGCGGATTTCTAATCGCGCACGCATCGTATGTTAAGGCCAATTGTAAGTTTACTGACCCTTATATATATATATATATAGGGTTAGGTTCATTAGTGAACAACTCCCTTAATTGTGAACACTAATAAACTAATCCTAGCCCTTGATTATCAATATACAAGTGTATACACAAGTGTAAATCAATGGCCATGATTTGATGATGGAAATACACTAGCGTACTTTACGATTTGATGATGTAAATCAATGGTCAGGATTTATTCACTCATTTCACAAATACACCAGTGTTCACACACTCTCGCTCTCTATATATATGGTGATTTGTAAAAAGTAAAAATATAATGCAAAACGTATGAAGTCTTGATATACTTGGTTCAGAAGTGTTTTAGTGTAATACAGTAGGATCTTTTCCCTACAAATTATAAGATCGTACCATGAGTCTAGGTTTTAGAATTGATAACCAACTTATTAAGAAACATTATTACAAGATTATATTATACAAACGGATAGTAACAATAAATATTCTCAATTATTTTACATCTACACCCCTCCTTGAAAAGTCTCCAGGCTTTCAAGTATTGGATTCTTGTGCTTTGCATTATAATGAGCGGTACAATGTGCAAAATAAGTTGTAGTAGCATGATGTGTAGATCATATGTTTATTTGATGATCGAATCTAGATAGTATACCAAACGAGAGGGTCTTATTTTGACCGATCAAACATTACGCACTTGTTTAATATAAACTAGGATTTTGACCCGCCGCGCGCTGCTGCGGCGCCAAAAGTTAAAGTCACCCGTATTTATACTTTATATTTAACCATACTTGTAACACCCCAACCCATACGGGCTGACGTGTCACTCTTACAGATATCAAATCCAAAACTAGTCCATAACATTGAATCGAAAGGATCCTAATTACATTTTATGACATGACAAAAATTAAATAAAATGTAATTAGGATCCTTTCGATTCAATGTTATGGACTAGTTTTGGATTTTATATCTGTAAGAGTGACACGTCAGCCCATCTGGGTTGGGGTGTTACAGTTATGGTATCAGAGCCTTTTGTTATGAACTACCACTAGCATATTCTATGTCTCGGCTGTTCCGAATAATTATTCTATAGTCATTAGGATTTCGTTACCAAATTCTTAAATGTTCAGGGATAATACGGGGAATCAGTAATGAGAGATTAATGGATGTTCAAGAGTATTTAAAGACTCTTTATTTTGTTAAATCATGTACTTTTAAATGAACTTAAGACTTAGGTATTTTTGAGACGTGTATGTCACCTTGAATCCTATCTTATATTAAGTGGATGTGTTTTGGTTATGATATTCGTAATAGTGACGCTCCGACCTGCCCCGGGTTGGGGTGTTACAGTTGTGGTATCAGAGCTAAGGCTCTTTCCTGTAGGAAACTTAAATCTTAAAAAGTAAACTTGTAAGGTAATGGGTAGACGTTGGGTTAGGATTTCGATTCCAATCAATCTTCATACTCATCGGTTTGTGATCTTTGATCAATACATCAGAGCCTTTTGTTATGAACTACCACTAGCATATTCTATGTCTCGGCTGTTCCGAATAATTATTCTATAGTCATTAGGATTTCGTTACCAAATTCTTAAATGTCCAGGGATAATACGGGGAATCAGTAATGAGAGATTAATGGATGTTCAAGAGTATTTATTTATTTTGTTAAATCATGTACTTTTAAATGAACTTAAGACTAAGGTATTTTTGAGACGTGTATGTCACCTTGAATCCTATCTTATATTAAGTGGATGTGTTTTGGTTATGATATTCGTAATAATGACGCTCCGACCTTCCCCGGGTTGGGGTGTTACAATACTCTTTACTGAAAAAAAAATTACGTCGCCATTGAATGAAAACGTATTATATTTGACCCAACTTGCTTTTAAATACAGTTTACGAACGTACATAAAATAAGTATAAAACGTATTATTTTTTTACCTGACTCACTTGAGAAAAAAGTTTACGTCAAAACGTGAATTTAAAATGACAGGTACGTTAAAACTGCGATACACAACACATTACGCCGACGGCACCTTAGTTGTTTATAGCGGACGACACATTATGTGATGCGTTGACCATATAAAACACATGTTTGATGTATCCGATCAAACTCAGTGTAACCTGTATAAGCATTTGTGGTTTCAACGTACAATGATGACAATAACGTTTGATGCCCGCACATGACATTACACGTTTTTTACTTTGTTATGCACGGTACGTTTGTGACATTAACACCATTAGATATATATATATATATATAGTATGGCTCGATCATTGCGGTGTAAAGTTGTAACAATATTTTAGACAATCGTGTAAAGTCGTAAAAGTAATTTAGAAATTAACATGGTTATACATAGATAAAAAATAGTATAATAATGTGTGACGCTATGGTCTAAAGTCGTAGAAGCAATTCAAATAAAATGAGACGTCAAGTTATTAAGTAGAAAAAGTTGGCGGATCAAAGTTGTCAATTACCAAAAGTTAGAAGTGAATGTGTAACTTACTTAGATTGAAAGTGTGAAGTGAAAAAATTAAAAGTATAAGAGGTTAGAAAGTAAAAGTATTGGAGTTAGAATTATAATATATGAAAATTGAAAGAACATAAATGTTCAAGGGCTAAATGTGTATTTTTTTAAATGTTGAGGACTTAATACACAAAAGGACTAAATGTGTATTTTTTTGTAAATGTTGAGGACTTAAAACACAAAGTCCACCCACCGACTTTGTGTTTTAAGTTGTTACTAGTAAAAAGACCCGAGCGTTGCGGCGCGGGTAAATCGCAATCGTGGAATAGATTAGTCCAAGCGTTAAGTTACGTGATGCGTTAACTATATGAAAACGTGTGTTTCGACGTAATTCATAATAACTTGCCATCAGCAATTTCTTAAAACTTTATAACTATGATCAACTCATGATAACTAAGAGGTTGTATGGAGAAATAAGAATAACCCAAACTGCAAATTCAAATATAAAATTATTAATAACCATGATGAGCATAATGTCAAATGTTGGGAGTCGACTTTTGCACCATGTTCAGTGGTTGCCTCTTAGTTTTTTAACTTCGATATATTCTTTCCCTAACATTCTTTTATTCAAGTTAAGAGTACCTAAAGTAAGCTAGCGTGTGTCAAATGTTGGGAGTCAACTTTTACAGTGTGCCTCTAACCAAGAACTTGAGGTAGCGCAAGTGGGTTCCGTCCAAAGTCTCGTGCTTTGGCTGGAGGCTGTTGTTAAATAAAGTTCTGGTTCGCTCGACCCTTGCCAGAAGAGGAATCCCCATTGCGGACACCTGCTGCCCTATGTGCAGCTCTGTCGATGAAACTATCGAACACTTGTTTGTTCATTGTCCAGTAGCGATAGAGGTTTGGAATAGGATGTCGTGGTGGAGTGGTGTAGGATGCCAGTTGGCGAACAATATTATGGAACTCTTCGATTTAACAGATCAGTCCGGTGGCTCTACGGATCAGCGAAAGGCGAAATTAACAATTCTTTACTCTACTTTTTGGTTTTTGTGGAAGGCGAGGAATAATAAGATTTTTCGAAGACAAAGAATATCTATTGATTCTTTGATGGAAGACTGCACAGCTAATACTTTTAGTTGGATCATTAGCAGACGGAAGTTTAAGTCTATATGCTGGCAAATGTGGTGTAGCTCCCCTGTTTCATGTTTTGTTTAATTTGTTGTTCTGTTATTTTTTTTGTGTGTCTCATCTAGTTTCCTGCTGGGATTTGCATAATGAAAATTGCCTTCATTTTTTTTTACTTTTGTGTTTGGTCAATATACAAATTGGTGATTTTCCCTTTCAGTTTGCTTATGTTTTAGAGAATCCCACTGATTTTACTGTATTTGTTCATCAATTTACTTTTATTTAATTTTGTGTATTACTCAACGCCCGCTATAATATCTACATCTCATAGTTTTCTTGAATTCAGATTATACTGATCTTAAACTACCCATGATCATTGTGTAAAACATATGGGTAATGATTTATTTAAACTACCTATGTTATCATACACTAACCTTTTATATTGTAAACTTAAAACACTCAGACCAAGCCATCTAGTCTTCTTGCACTTATAACAACGTGTGTATAAATTTATCAGGGTTTTTATATTACTTGATAATACTTATTGTTAAGGGACTAACAACTTGATCAACGATATGGGCTCGAATCAATAAATTTCATCTTAACTACATACATATTTCAAATGCATAAAAATGTATTCAACAATAGTTCTCATAATTTTGTGGTCAGAGAGAAATGTTAAAGTAGGGTAAAGCAAAATATTCCACACACTCAAGTCCCATTGTATCTCTAGATTTTTTTAGAACGTGTCATAATCTTAATCTACTCCTAATAATTGTCTGCACATGTTGAATAGAGGAAATGCACATTTCCACCAATATGCCCCTTAGACTATGGGGTGTGGAGGAGGGTCGTCCTCAAAGGATGATCCGTCATGTAGGCGTCCATGTAAGTGGGTGTGGAGATGAGCCTAAAGGGGATGGACCTAGGGTGTGGGGATGAGCCTCGATATATATGTGTATATGTATGTATATGTGTGTGAAAGGACTAAGCTAGGGTGTGTAACGTGTAAGTTATAAGAATCCAAAGCAAAGCAATCTCTCCTTTTGCTACAAATCTCAGTGCTCTTATTGATACATTCAATAGTGGTAAACAATGTAAAGACTTTGTATCTGTAATGAAAAACGAAAACTCACTAGCCTACACCAAATAAACGTGCTACTGTGGTCGCTAGAATATCAGTCACCAGCCTACACCAAATAAACTTTCCCTGTTGTCTTGGCTTACACGAAATCTACAGTTGAAAAATCAAATAAACACTTTAGGTTTAGGTAGAAAATGAAGAGCAGGTTACAGACAGTCATTTTTTTATATTGAAGAACCAAGAGACATAATCTCATGTAGACCATTTTTGCCTCTTATAAACTTTCAGGAGGACAGGCAAACTAATAATCATTCAAACAAATTCCAATTGAAACTGGAGATTTAAACCAAGCTACAAAGAGTTGGCAAAAAGTACAGTGCATCTATCATGTTACTGATCGAAAAGGGCTTTTCTAAAAAACAGAAACTTAGAAGAAAGTTGCAATTTGACATACGACATCAGACAAACAAAAGCGGTCATCTGTATAATTGAAACCTAGGATAAAAAAAATATGGTACCGGGTACCGGCAAGTGTCACACCCCCAAAATCCACATGCGGAGCATCACCGCTTGGAGGCGTGACTGACCAGGATCAAGCCACCAATCATATTGAAAAATGTAATATAAACCAACCACAATATAATTGGTGTCCAAAATAAATTAACCAAATCCAAGTATCAGCGGAAGCAAAAAGTGTAAACCAAATTATAAGTTTTAAAGTTCAAATATCCCATATGGAACTCAACATTCCATGTCCCACAACGACTCTTCCCCATGCAAGCTCCAGCTAAGTACCTAATGACTTGCAAAGCATGTAGTAACGAGTCAACAACAAAGTTGAGTGAGTTCACAGTTGGGTATTTGTTTTAAGTTGTTCCAAAAACAGTTTCCTTTAACTGGTATCCCTGCCGTGGGGGTTACCCCATAGTTGAAAACGTGTTCTGTTTAATCCCGTCCAGCCGTGGGGGCTACCCCTTGTTTATACTACTAGACTCGTTACCATATCGACCACTGACTTTAGTCATGTTTATGTGCCCTGAGCGTCAATGTCTATCATCATTGACGTGCCCAGATCCATTAGTTCACTCCCGTCCTCTGTGGCACGGTGTGAGGCTTGTCAGACCTAAATAGCGCTATCTAACTAATGACCCGCTCGCCATTGGCCCGGCGATTAAGTCGATATAAAAGGAGGGACTTCGTGATAGAGTTTTTGGTCTAGTGAAGTTTAAACTGTCCAAGAGGACGAGGAATTACATTCCTTAACCCGTACTGTCCTACCCAAGGATGACGAGGAATCCATATTCCTTAACCCATTCCCAACCCCTGGGAATCCCATGCTTTGTAGAAAGTGTGAACTCACCTTAGGTTAGCTCGGCAGATAAACGAAAGGTCAATCGAGCTGCTAGGGTCAACCACGTCCTAACATGGTTACCATACAAGTCAGGTCTAGGTTCATGTAGTGCACGTATGTTTACACAGAACTAACAGGTTACTAGCACATAACAATCATGGCATACCCAAAGAACACGTTAAACGATAACTGTTTAGCATACACATGAAGTCCAACATAACTCGGCCCAACATGTTGTGCGATCAGCACAACCTTGTGCGATCCACCACATGTTGTGCGATCCAACATAAGCCCGGCCCAAACATTTGAAATCCCAAACATAAATACACGGCCCAAACAATTACACACGTTGATCTTGTGCGGTCCGGATGGACTTGTGCGACTGAGAAGTCCTTGTGCGATCTGGATAACTTGTGCGACTGGGTTTGGGCTTTGAGGCCCAATAGCATAGAAATGTTTAACAGATGTGTATGGCCCAGGCCTTGTGCGATCGGCACTGTCTTGTGCGATCCACAAGGTGTTGTGCGATCATGCTGTGCTGTGTTGTACACTGTGTTCTAACTTATTGTACCCCAACCTACCTTGTGCGAATGCCTTGTGTGATCAGATCAGATCTTGTATGATCTGATCTTGTGCGACCAAGGAGTCTTGTGCTATTGGTTATAAATCATTCCATGATTCATGTAAATCAGTTACAATCAATTCGAATAGTTTCCTATTTTCATTCGATCAATCAAAGCTAACAGTTTCCTACTTTGAATTTACTCAATCAAAACAACACTTAAGAGTTTCCAATCATACCAACAATCGATTAAATCAAGGTTTTATCTATTGATTCATATGAACCCTAATCACATTCAAGCATGAACAAAACATGAGCAATAATCCTAACACTTAATCCTATTAACATGATTCTTGATCTCGATCCCTAGCATGCATACTAACATAACAATCCAACACATCATTCACATATACTCGTTTAACAGCCGATTAACATGCAATCGATTCTAGATCATCAACCACATCATATGATTAACAACTCTATATTGATCTAAGATGCTATACATGTGAGCCGATTTAAATATACTAAAACTCAATAACTTTCATCATAATCAATCATAAGATATCACTAAATCATCATGTAATACAAATGGATCACAACATCATCTATCATACAACCAATACTACAAACACTAACCGGTTGAGAAAAGGATAGGATCGATCCGAGTAAGAAAACTTCGAGAGATAGGGATGTTTGCCGTCGGCTTCAAGAGGAGAGGAGTAGGGTTTGTGTGTGTTTCTTGTGTTAGCAAATAATGAGAAACAAAACTCCCCTAGGGATATGTGCATACATATAAGAGAAGTGGGCCGAACCCTACTTTGGGCTGCCCTTGGTCTCGAGTTTAACCCAAATGAGATTGGGCCGAGAGGATGTGTGAAACCAAAGCCGAATGGCTTGTGCGGTTGGGTGAATGTTGTGCGATTCGGGATATAAATAGACATACATATATTCACATAACATAACATAATGTTTCACTTAAAACCATGTATCACATAATCATATATTGATCAAACAGGTTACATCCAAGTACAACGAAGGTTTGAAATACGAGTTGTCAAATTATCCCCAAGTTGAAAGAAATTTCGTCCTGAAATTTAGCACGTACTCACTGAGGAAGCTAGTTAAGTTGCATGTTTTTCCTGGGGTGTCACATCCTTCCCCCGTTGGTTTGGAATTTCATCCCGAAATTCCGCAGTAGCTTCAGCCTCAGTAGTGGTTTCGTTGTTCTCGAACAACTGGGGATACTTGTGTTTCATTTGGTCTTCGCGTTCCCAGGTGAACTCTGGGCCACGACGGGAGTTCCAACGAACTCGACAAGAGGTATTCTGGTACGTTTTAGAACCTTAACTTCTCGGTCAATAATCTCTACTGGTTCCTCGACGAATCGCAACTGATCGTCGATAGTGAACTCCTTCAAAGGAACTATGAGGGTCTCATCTGACAGACACTTCTTCGGATTCGACACGTGGAAAACGTTGTGAACTCCACTGAGTTCTGTTGGTAAGTTCAGTTTGTAGGCCACTTTGCCTATTTTCTCTATGATGTCGAATGGTCCAACGTATCGCGGGTTGAGTTTGCCTCGTTTACCAAAATGAACAACACCTTTCCAAGGTGAGACTTTGAGTAGCACTCGATCCCCAACCTGGAACTCGAGTGGTTTCCTGCACTTATCCGCGTAGCTTTTCTGATGGTCACGAGCTGCCGCCATTCGTTTTCGTATTTGAGCAATCCTTTCTGTTGTGTCTACCACAAGTTCTGGGCCAGTGATCTGGCTGTCGCCAATCTCTGCCCAACAAAGAGGTGATCGACATTTACGCCCGTACAATGCCTCAAACGGAGCTGCCTGAATACTGGTGTGGTAACTGTTATATTATGAGAACTCCACTAACGGGAGATGCTTTTCCCAGCCGTTGTCAAAATCGATTACACATGCTCGAAGCATGTATTCAAGGGTTTGGATGGTGCGTTCAAACTGCCCATCCGTTTGCGGGTGATATGCTGTGCTCATATCTAATCGAGAGCCAAAAGACTTGTGCATTGCTTGCCACAATTCAAAAGTAAAACGCGCATCACGATCAGAGATAATGGAGGTTGGCACCCCGTGCCTCGAAACCACTTCCTTCAAGTAAACGTCTGCTAAAGTAGAGAACTTGTCAGTTTATTTGATAGCCAAGAAGTGTGCAGACTTAGTTAATCGATCCACTATCACCCAAATAGTGTCATTTCCGCGTTGTGATCTAGGCAGACCAGTAACGAAATCCATGGAAATTTGTTCCCATTTCCATTTTGGTATCTCTGGTTGTTGAAGTAGGCCTGATGGTTTCTGGTATTCGACTTTGACTCTCGCATAAGTCAAACATTTACTGACGTAGGTTGCTATATGGGCTTTCATGCTAGGCCACCAATACGTGGTCCTTAAATCATGGTACATCTTATCCGAACCAGGATGTACTGAGTAACGAGAATTATGTGCTTCATCCATCACAAGTTCACGTAAGTTTCCATAAAGTGGAACCCAGATGCGTCCTGTTACGTAGTATGCGTCGTCTTCCTTTTGTTCTAACCATTTCCTTGATCCTCGCAGGGACTCCGCCCTGACGTTTTTTGCCTTCAATGCTTCAACCTGAGCATTTCGTATTTGAGTAGGAAGACTTGATTGGATGGTAAGTTGTAACGCGCGTACTCGCTTAGGTTTTGTTTCCTTTCGACCGAGGGCGTCGGCCACCACATTGGCTTTGTCCGGATGGTACTTGATCGCGCATTCGTAATCATTCAAGAGCTCGACCCATCGACATTGTCGCATGTTTAACTCCTTTTGCTTGAAGATATGCTCGAGACTCCTGTGATCGGTGTAAATGGTGCACTTGGTACCGTACAGGTAATGCCTCCATATCTTAAGAGCAAAAACCACTGCTCCCAACTCCAAGTCGTGCGTAGTGTAGTTCCTTTCATGGACCTTAAGTTGCCGTGACGCGTAAGCAATGACCTTGTCACGTTGCATCAACACGCAACCAAGTCCTTGAATGGATGCGTCACAATAAACCACGAAATCTTCTGTGCCTTCAGGCAATGAGAGGATAGGTGCGCTACAAAGTCTATCCTTTAGGTGCTGAAACGTGGACTCTTGTGCATCACCCCAACGATAGGTGACACCTTTCTGAGTTAGTGAGGTGAGAGGTTGCGCAATCTTGGAGAAATCCTTGATAAACCTTCTGTAGTAGCCCGCCAAACCCAAGAATTGGCGATTTTCTGTTGGTGTACGGGGTGCAGGCCGGTTCTTGATCGAGTCTACCTTGGATGGGTCAATGTGAATCCCGTCCTTGTTTACCACGTGGCCTAGGAAATGGACTTCGTGAAGCCAGAAGTCACATTTCGAAAACTTAGCATAAAGCTGTTCTGTTCGAAGGAGTTCTAAAATAAGTCGTAGATGTTGCTCGTGCTCTTCCTGACTCTTAGAATAGACCAGGATGTCGTTGATGAAAACAATAACGAACTTGTCCAGGTAAGGTTTGCACACTCTGTTCATAAGGTCCATGAAGACCGCTTGTGCGTTCGTCAGCCCAAAAGGCATGACCAAAAACTCGTAGTGTCCATAACGAGTTCTAAAGGCTGTTTTGGAGACGTCCTCTTCTCGGACTCTCAGCTGGTGATATCCCGATCTTAGATCAATCTTCGAGTAAAAACTCGACCCTTGCAACTGGTCGAATAGGTCATCAATGCGTGGAAGAGGATAGCGATTCTTCACAGTCACCTTGTTGAGTTCGCGATAGTCAATACACATTCTGAAGGTACCGTCTTTCTTCTTCACAAATAACACTGGAGCTCCCCATGGCGAAGAGCTAGGACGAATAAAACCCTTATTCAAAAGCTCCTATAGTTGCGTGGACAGTTCTTCCAATTCAGATGGAGCTAGACGATAGGGTGCTCGAGCTATGGGCGCTGCTCCAGGAGCCAGCTCGATTTGAAACTCGACTTGACGATGAGGCGGAAGGCCAGGTAATTCCTCAGGGAATACCTCAGGAAAGTCACGTACGATCGGAAAATCTTCTATCTTCTTCTCTTTCTTCGAGGTGTCAGTAACGAGTGCCAAAATAGTAGTGTGGCCCTTTCGCAAACACTTCTGGGCCTTAAGGAAAGAGATGATGCTCACAACAGCACCACTCTTGTCGCCACGAATCATGAGAGGTTCATCACCTGAACGAGGAATACGGAAAATCTTCTCGTTGCAAAGAATCTCTGCTTGGTGTTGGGATAACCAGTCCATCCCAATGACAACGTCGAAACTACCCAGGATGATAGGAATGAGGTCGATAGAGAAGGTGTGACCAGCAAGAACAAGATTACAACCCTTGACTATGTGTTCGACCTCTAAACTTTTACCATTTGCTAGCTGTACAGTGTGCTTGGTGTTCAAAAGTGTTGGGGTACGCTTAAGCATTTGACTAACTTTTAAGGACACGTAGCTAGTTGATGTGTGCAAAATGCAACATATAAATTACATCAATTGTGGCATAAAACTAACCCTTTTTTAGTACTAATGTTGGAAAAAGTGTGCTTTTGTCTTCCTTTTGTATTTTCAGGATTAAATGAGCTCAAATTAACAAAAGAAGCAAAAAGGCAGCTAAATCTAACACAAATACAAGAAAAGGAACAAACGTGGCATGCCCGACCCCACGACAGCATCTTCCCAAGCAAAACAAGAAAACAGAAGGCTGAACACGCCCCGTGCTCAGTGAGCACGGGGGCGTGCCCAAGTGTCAGCATAAAAGACAAAGTTGTAGAAGCTTCCATCGCCCATCACGGGGCTGTGCTCAGCGGACACGGGGTCGTGGTCAACTATAAGATTCGCAGAATCCAGGCAAATCTTGATAGTACAGATATACTTCTGCACACGGGGTCGTACCCAGCGGACACGGGGCCGTGGTCAACTAATAAAGACAAGAGCAATTAATGAAGACAGAGAAGGATGTGGACACGGGGCCGTGCCCACTGGACACGGGGCTGTGCCCACTGGACACGGGGCCGTGCCCGAGCTTATGTTCAGCCTATAAATAGGAGTGCTTGGCTCAAGCTCAAACTATCCCTTGGCACACCACCTCTCTCACACTTCACCCACCACCCACCACCACCATAACACCATCATCCATTGTCCATCATAGAGTGTGTGAGTCGTCTCGGGATCCAAGATTGATCGTAAGAGTTCTTGACAATCAAGGCCATGTTTGCCTAAGTCTCTTACATCACTTGGTGAAGACAAAGTGTCTAGTGTAATACTTTTTATTTTTAATCTTTTCGCACTTTTTAATTGGTTATGTATTAATGACTTTAATAACTAGTTTCTTATGTTGAAGGTGATTCTCCTTATCGTTTGTTCGTGGTGTCTTGGCATTATTTTACTGTCTATATAAAATAAAAGATTTTCACCATTCATATCTCCACGGTCTATATGGAGGTATGTTGGCTACCTGGTCGGGGGTTAAGGGAACGGTTTGGTAAGAGTCTTGCCATTGTTCAGTGTATAGATCCTGCAAAGGACCTGGGTCAAATTTAGTAGGACCTCCTTCAATACTTAACGGTATTGGATGGCGGGGGTCCAAACTCTTTGACCCCCCCATAAGTTAAACTACTATTAAAACTTTAACCCAGCTACTTAGGACTGTATCCCTGCTGACTCAGACTACTTAGCCGAGGGTAACGTCACCTTCAAAAGAGGGGCCTACCACATTATGCATTAATCACTTAATTAATTATCTTTCAATAATCCGACCCTTTAGGATTGTATCCTTGCTGACTCAAACTACTGGGTTGTGGGTAACGTCACCTCCAAAAGAGGGGCCTACTACAATAATTAAGATAATCTCTTAACAAGTGCAAAAGTGCGGAAATAATCAAAGGTTACACTAAACACGAGTCGGAGCCAAGTGATTCATCTTGTCTATCTGTTTTTACTTTTATTTTCAGCATTTTAGTTAGTTTTTATTTTCTTAGTTTAAATTTTTTTTTCTAAACTTTTGATTTGATTAGACGTTGAGGATAAACCGGTACTAAAAGCTCTAGTGTCCTTGGACGACCTCGGTATCTTACCAACACTATACTACGCTCACGATGGGTGCACTTGCCCATATGTGTGTTTAGTGTTAGTAAATATCGTGTTTTATAAATTTAAAACTTGGCTAAAAAGTGTTAAAAAGGGCTTAACATATACATTAAAAACTAATAACACTCACGCACATCAAGTTTTTGGCGCCGCTGCCGGGGACACAAGGATTTTAAAAAAGTTAGGAATCAACGGCCTAATCGTTTTTCTTATTTTTCTATTTTTTTAAGGATTTTTCTTAGTTTTTCAGCTTCTGCAGAGCTCAGCACGGGGCATGCCTGGTCGGACATGGGCCGTGCCCAGCATTGTTACTGGCAGTTTTTATTTTCCGAGTTACAGAGAGCTGAACACGGGGCCGTGTCGGTGCAACACGGGGCCGTGCCCAACTCCTAGTAACAGGGATCCGGAAAACAATCACTGTATCTCTGACCACGGGCCGTGTTCGCTGAACACGGGGCCGTGGTGAACCTTCTGACCAACGTTCTTTTCTGTTTTTGCTGCAGGACTTGGAACCCAGACGCCACATTTGAATCTCCTACGTAGTGCATGAGCTCCAGTTCTAGTAGAGACATAAAAGAACCTCTAGAAGAACCCGAACGCTTTCTCAGAAAAAGACTTAAAGCTAAAAACCAAGAGAAAGTTTCGGGGGACCCACTTCCAATGGCTGACCAACGTACCCTCATGGATTACCTACGATGTAACACCCCAAAAATGGGTTTGATAATTTAAACCCGGTTAATATAGAGGAACGGGTAAAAATACCGTTAGGGGTAAAAGTGAACCCGTAAATAAATATTATCTAGGAATAATTAACCTAGTTGAATATTAGTAACGTTGGTATTAAACGAAGGGTTGTAGCCTTATTTAATTAAAACGAAACATGAGGGACCAAAGTGAACAACTTGAAAGTTGTTTTATTAAAAATAAAATAACACACACATACACACACCTCGTGTGTGTGTTCATTAACGAGCAGGGAAGGCTCCCATGGAGCCAAAACCCTAAACTTCACAAATTCTCCAAATTGAAAGGCTAAACGAAGCCCAAATTCACAACCGAACATGAATTAACGATCACCTCCACAAGGGGATCGTAAGGTATGTCTCAAAACTTAGATTTGATGATCTTGTTTGAAGTGGGTTATGATCAATCCATGAATTTGTATGCAATTAAGCTTGTAGAGGTGTTAGAAACACCAAATAGAACTTGTGTTATGAATAATTTCAAGTAATTGGGTGATTTAGAATGAAACCCATTGCATGAGTGTGAAGATGATGATCATGATGAACTTGTAGATGTTATAGTGTGATCTTGTGATGTATAAGGTGTTATATGATAGACTTAAATAGATAAATTTGATGTGGAATTTATGATTATGAGATTTTGCTTGAATGTGATGGTTCATAAGATGAAATAGGGAAGAACATGCTTAAAGCACTTGTACATTATGCTTAGAAAGTGATATGCACACCAAGTGTTTGATGAAATGCTTAGGAGAAAATGATAAGTGAGATTGTATGCTAAAAATGAATAAATGTATTTAGAATGTGATGATGATGTATTAAATAATAGATTTGTATAAGGAATGTGTTTTGAATGGATTACAAGTGAGAAATTAGTTGATAAGATGATATGGC
Source organism: Helianthus tuberosus (assembly GCA_030545235.1). NCBI lineage: Eukaryota > Viridiplantae > Streptophyta > Magnoliopsida > Asterales > Asteraceae > Helianthus > Helianthus tuberosus. The sequence continues at coordinate 78,926,182 of CM060408.1, forward strand.
AAGAAACCTTCCTTAAAAGGTATGTATGCTCATGTATGCTAATCATGTTATGATGAATGTGATGACATGTACGGATAGGAGCTATGTCAACGCGGGCACAAGCATGAAAGGCAACGGGCCAAGGATAAACACGGAAGCTATGCTCGAACTCGGACGCACGAGGTAAGTGAACTCCCAATCTACCCTTTTGTTTGGTAATGTATTTATGATATATGGTACTCATTGAATGTAATGTGAGAAGATATGAATCGTTGTTATTACTAAGTTAAGTTTTAGTGGAAATGAGTCGAAAGTGGTTAAGAAAGAGATTCGATTAAGTTTGGGTAAGAAATGGAACTTACATAATGAACTATGCATAAGATGATTTAAGGAGTTATACATGTAGGATGTAAATTGTAAATACATGTATGAATAGAAAGTGAATACATGCTTGAGTGGGTATTTAATTATATGCTTGAATGAATAAGATGGGTTATGTGTATTCGAGGACATGTTCATATGAAAGGAAGCTAATGTTACTAACCGTTTTTCTATTGAGAATTAATGTGAAGCATAGGTATGCTAACAATGGAAGTAAAGGTTGACTCCGCAATCCGATGCGAGTGATCGAATGGATGGATGAAGGGGCGAGTATAAGAGGAAGCATGATATGTTGACGTTTTATTATGCATGTGTTAATATTTTTGTATTATGTCACCGGTTGCTAATGATGGGATTGAATGTGGTGACTGCAGGTTGTACAGGGTTATGGATGTTTCATCAAGAAATGCACGCGGTTGAAGATCGAGTCAAGACATGGATTGTACGTGGGTGTGTATGTGGACACTTAATTCGATATATGTATGTTAGTTTTTAATTAAATTATAGAAAGAGATTAATGTATTTAAGTTAAAGAAAGAATATCATGAAAAAAAATTTAGATATGTATTTTCCGCTGCGAATCTTAGGTTAAAACGTTTAGGGCGTAACATACGACCCACTGTAGGTAATCTCGGCGCCGCTATCAATGCACCAAATGTCGAAGCCAATAACTTCGAACTTCGACCGCATTTGATACAAATGCTTCAAAACTCCGCAACCTTTCATGGGCTTGCGGACGAGGATCCCCATCTACATATTACTAATTTCTTAGAAATATGTGATACCTTTCGGATCAATGGAGCATCAAACGACGCCATCCGCCTTCGAACGTTTCCATTTTCACTAAAAGACCGAGCTAAGGCTTGGCTCAACACCCTCCCAGTTGGCTCGGTAAACACCTGGGATGAACTAGCCCAAAAGTTTCTATATAAGTATTTCCCTCCTGCTAAAACGGCTAAATTAATGACTGAAATTAACACATATTCACAAGAGGATGGGGAATCCTTATATGAAACTTGGGAAAGGTTCAAGGAGCTACTAAGAAAGTGTCCTCATCACGGTCTTGCGGTATGGCAACAAGTATCCACTTTCTACAATGGGTTGTTGCCACACACAAGACAAACACTTGATTCTAGCTCCGGGGACTTCTAGGTAATCGTCGCCCAAATGAAATATATAATCAAATTGAGGAAATTGCGCAAACCAATTTTCAGTGGCACAATCCCCGAGGTAATAAATCTATTGCCCCGGGCACCCATAAGGTTGATGAAAGCACTTCTTTACAAGCCCACATCGAGGCCCTTTCTTCAAAAATAAAAAAAATTAGAAATGGAAAAAACGGCATCGGTTATGGCTTGTGAGGGGTGTGGTGGACCACATGAAAGTTGGAGTTGTATGAAAGAAGTAGATGATCAAACAGAAACGGTAAACTACATTGATAATAGACCTAGGCCGTCGGGTCCACCAACGGGTACCTACAACCAAGGATGGCGTAACCACCCTAACCTTGGTGAATAGCCGCTTGGTTCTTACAACTCTAGAACTTGCCACGACGATACATTCCCGGTCCTTACCAACTTAAACCCGAGTAAGTAAATGATGGAGGCATTAGGACTAACCCTTTTTATTTCTACACCATTATTTTTCTTTTTTTTTACCACCTACCCAAAATCCCCCTAGTTAACCCCTTTGAGCCTAAACCTTTTCATTTCTTAACCCAAACCAAACACCCTTTCACCCACCAAAACCTTTTTTATTTTTAACCCTTTGTTTTAGTAACAAGCTCGGTTTTTCGTTTGACTTTGAAAAAAAAATTTGTTTGGTTGATGAAGCAAAAGAAATAAACAAACAAGTTCATCAAAAATAACTTTGTTTGAATAATAGCTTCATCAAAATAGAAATTTGCTAAAATAAAAAGTCTTTCGAAAACCGACGCTTTTTACGCTTTTTCGCCATTTTCTACTAACCACTAATCCAACCACCTACCTTTAACCCTAGCCTAACCCTTCACCCAAAAGTCCTCTTGATATTTACAAAGGTATATAGTTAAAAAGGAGGAGGATTGATTACTTGGCAAGCCTATGGTAGGAGTAAGTTCCTTGCCGCTCTCGAGTGATTCACTAAAATACATCTTCGGCCGAGTGTTGAGTGATCCCCCGTGAGGTATGTGAACTTGTATATAAATAGAATTTCAAAAAGGCATGTTATGCCCTAATAAGTAATTTATCTTATGAAACGTTTTAAATAAATCATGACGAATAGGATTGTAAATAAATAGAAATAAAACTAATTAAAGAATCTTGGAAATCCCGACACTCTATGACAAGCCCAAAAACCTTCTTTTCTACCAATTCTATTTGGGAGTGTAAAGCCACATTATAAAGAGTTTTGCTTGAGGACAAGCAAAGATTCAAGTGTGGGGGTATTTGATGTGTGCAAAATGCAACATATAAATTACATCAATTGTGGCATAAAACTAACCCTTTTTTAGTACTAATGTTGGAAAAAGTGTGCTTTTGTCTTCCTTTTGTATTTTCAAGATTAAATGAGCTCAAATTAACAAAAGAAGCAAAAAGGCAGCTAAAACTAACACAAATACAAGAAAAGGAACAAACGTGGCATGCCCGACCCCACGACTGCATCTTCCCAAGTAAAACAAGAAAACAGAAGGCTGAACACGCCCCGTGCTCAGTGAGCACGAGGGCGTGCCCAAGTGTCAGCATAAAAGACAAAGTTGTAGAAGCTTCCATCGCCCACCACGGGGCCGTGCTCAGCGGACACGGGGTCATGGTCAACTATAAGATTCATAGAATCCAGGCAAATCTTGATAGTACATATATGCTTCTGCACACGGGGTCATGCCCAGCGGACACGGGGCCGTGGTCAACTAATAAAGACAAGAGCAATTAATGAAGACAGAGAAGGATGTGGACACGGGGCCGTGCCCGAGCTTCTGTTCAGCCTATAAATAGGAGTGCTTGGCTCAAGCTCAAACCATCCCTTGGCACACCACCTCTCTCACACTTCACCCACCACCCACCACCACCATAACACCATCATCCACCACCATCATCCATTGTCCATCATAGAGTGTGTGAGTCATCTCGGGATCCAAGATTGATCGTAAGAGTTCTTGACAATCAAGGCCATGTTTGCCTAAGTCTCTTACATCACCTGGTGAAGACAAAGTGTCTAGTGTAATACTTTTTATTTTTAATCTTTTCGCACTTTTTAATTGGTTATGTATTAATGACTTTAATAACTAGTTTCTTATGTTGAAGGTGATTCTTCCTTATCGTTTGTCCATGGTGTCTTGGCATTATTTTGCTGTCTATATAAAATAAAAGATTTTCACCATTCATATCTCCACGGTCTATATGGAGGTATTGTTGGTGCATTCATCTGTCGACTTCGTCTTATATCAAGTCTGGGTTGCGTTGCGGATCTGATCAAGAATGATATCATCATCATTGATGATGACATCATAATGGTGACATCATCAATTGCATCATCACATGAAATTACATGCTTTCATGAATCAGATTTATATATTTTAGAAGTTCGCTTGAAAGTCAACTTAGGAGGTTCGCTTGAATGGTCCGCTTGAAGCGGACATGTATGTTTCAAGCGAGATAGGGATTCCTATAAATAGGCTAGTTGGATTTTCATTTGTAACAGATTTCAGAATCGATACCGAGGTGCTTCCGGTATTCCTTGTGATTGTAATAGTTGTTATTTCAATATACAAGAGATTTAAAGTGATATTCAAGCTGTTTCGGACCTATACGTTTGTTTCCGCCTTTCGTATAGTCTAAGAACTCTTCTGAAAGACTCATTCAGGTCGCGATTCGATCCTACAAGTGGTATCAGAGCCCAGGACGAGGAGTTCATACCAAAACAGCCTGTTTTCATCACAATATCTGTTTTCTACACCTTCTTTCACAAAATTGATAATTTTTCACGGTTAAAATCAGCTCAAATTCTCACATAATGTGTGTAATCATGTTTTAACAAATCCTGGAAAGTTTCAGAACTTAAATCGACTTAAAACTGGTTAAAATCATGTGTTCGCTTGAAATTTTTTTCGATATGCTGATGTCATCTGGTAGTCCGCTTGAAAATACGTTATGATCTCGCTTGAAATTACATTTTTGTGACTGAGTCCGCTTGAAAACGACTGTCCGCTTGAACACACCACTTGAAAACGACTGTCCGCTTGAAAACACCATTTGAACGAGGTTCCGCTTGAAATTAGTTGTGTGAACCGCTTGAAATTGCATTGTGTTGTGTGAACCGCTTGAAAGTGCATCGAATGGTGTGAAATAGTTTCAGTTCATGTGATTAATCAGGTCCATTATCATTTGAGGCCCAATCAAAGTAAATCTAAAACCTGTTCATTGAATCGAGGTGTTTATACAAGGTGATCCAGCTCGTTTGAGACCAGTATTTTTGAAACAAGAAAGTTTGTGTTTGTGAAGATTTGACTTTGAATCATGTCTGAAGAATTTTATAATGCTTTTGCGACACCTGTTGCTCCAGTTACTGCTGTTGAAACACTGTACAGTGAAAATGAGACGGGAACTCATCAGAAACCGCCAAAACTTATGTACATTGAAGATTTTAAAGGATGGCAGAATCGATTTGAGAACTGGGTACAGGCGTATAAGTTTGATGCTTGGTGTTCATTGTTGAAAGATTATGAAAAACCAAAGAATGAACGTGGGATTGTAAAGGCAATTGAAGACTATTCAGAGAGTGACAAATTGAAATTTACAAGTGAGAAAATGATGATCAGTATTCGTCAACAAGCAATTAAGGAAGATATCTTTGTTTTGCTCCAACATAATGGTACAGCTAGATCAATTTGGGAAGCTTTGATTCAAAAGTTCAAAGAAAGTGCAGATATGATTAAAAATAGAAAGGCATTACTAAAGAAATCTTTTGATATGTTTGTGGCTTTTGATCATGAAACAACAAAACAGACCATTGACAGATATTGTCATCTTGTTTTGGAAATGGAGAGATTGGATATAAAGAAAGAAGATGAGGAATGGGTTGATAAACTTGCTGAAGCACTACCACAACATAAATGGGGAACTTATTTGATGATTGTGAAACACTTAGGAAAGTCTCAGAGTATGAATTTGGCACAGTTTATTCAAAAGATTGAAGAGCATGAGTTGGATATTCGAAAAACTGCTATCATGACAAATCCAAATGCTAAACAAGATGTTAGTCTGTATTACCGAGGGAACAAGTTTGAGGCTACCCCTAATCCTAGTCTAAAGATCCAAACTGGTTTTAGTGCTGACAGTTCATCTGGAACAAAGGGTAGTGGTGTGACACAGAGTGGTGGATTTTCATCTTCGTATTCAAGCTTTGATCCAAACTTTACAACATCAAGTCCTCAACAACAGAATTCAACAAATCTTCAATGTAATGTTACTCTGAACATTCAAAATGGTCAAAATTTGTCTCGAGAAATAGCCAAGCAACACATGGCATCTCTCGTTGCTATGTTGGAATCATATGAAAGTTTGATTGGTGGCAAAATTGGAAATCCGATGCTTACCAAAGAAGATTATGACCAAATTGATGCAGAGGAACTTGAGTTGATGGATGTGAAGTGGTGCTTAGCTAGTGCTTGGAGGAGGGCAGAAAAGTTTCAACAAATTACTGGTGGAGATGAGTTTCGAGGAATGGCTACTTCTCCTTTGGGTTTTAATAAATCGAAAGTCACTTGTTTTGTTGCAAAGGAAAAGGTCATTTTAAACGAGAATGCAAAAACCAAGAAGCAACCGGGAATCAAGAAAAGAACAATTATTATCAGAAATCAATTTTTCATCAGATTACTCAACAAAAGGATGAGATTAGTGAGAAAAGAATCCCGATTTTTCAAGACCTTGGAAGTGATGTGGATACCGATGATGAGGAAGAACATCTCAACAAAGATAGAAAAGGCATAGATCCTACTAGTTTTAATGTGTTTTTTGCAGATAAAATGGAGATGCTGTATCAGAAGAAGATTGCCAGATTGAGGAAAGAGCTGGAAGCAACAAAAATCCTAGCTGATGAAAAGACAAAGTCAGAAGCAGAAAAAGCAAATGCTGAGGCAGTAATTGAGAAGGTTGAAGATAAAGTTGTTGACGTGGAGAAAGTAGTGGAAAAAATAGTTGAAGTTGAAAAAATAGTTGAAGTTGAAAAACTGGTCGAAGTAGAGAAAATTGTTGAAATAGAAAAAAATGTTGAAGTATAGAAATTTGTTGAAGTTGAAAAGACTGTCGAGGTTGAAAAGATTATTGAAAAAATGGTTGAAGTTGATAAACCATGTTTGAAGTGTTTAGAATCTTGCAGAGCTTGTGAGGAGAAAGATAAGAAGATTGCTGATTTGGAGAAGATTAAAGAAGATTTACTGTTCGATGTGAAGTATGTGAAGGAGTCGTATGATGTGCTCAACAAAACAGTTGATCGTCTGAAAAAGACGAATACAGAAATTGAAAAAGCAATGGAAAAAATGAGCGCAACATTAATGACAAAACAGAGCGTCATAAATGATTACATCGAAGACTGTGCTAAGTTGAAGAAAGAAGTGGAACTTGAGAAGATTGAGAGTGAAAGGATTAAACGATTGTTGTTGAGTTATACAACATGTGATTATTTGATTGATCGTGTTTATCCTACTGTTGCAGGTCTTGAAGCATTCATGGAGAAAAAGACTGAAGATACTGATACTGGTAAGAAACAAAGTGTCAAGTATAACAGATGTCCGCCCCCGATCCATGAAAGTTACTCACCCAGGAATCCTAACGAGGAGCGTCTAAAAAAAGCAGTCAACATCAAATTAAATTCTGAAATCATTGATGAATTACCAGACAATATTGATGTTACATTCACAGCGTCTGACACTGATCATGAGTCTGAGTTATTAAAGAAAGTGGTCGATCAGGTGTTAGATATGGATGAAGAGTCAAAACCGGAGTCTAAGTCGGAAAGTTCAAGTTCATCAGAAAAGAGTCCGAGTTCACCGGTTAAAAGGGTTTACAATAAAGAATTCTTGTTATCAAAATCTAATTTGAATGACGGATCAATCAAAGTGGCTTATACTTTGAATGATTCAGACAAATTATATTCTGATGAGGAATTTCCAATAAGAAGTGTAAAAACTGAAATGATCAAACAGGTTTTCAAATTAACAGAAATTAATATTTCTGAAATAAAAGATTTAAATCTTGATGAAAAACCTAAAAAATACACTTCAAGAGTTCAACAGAGATTGAACAAGAAAAAGGGTTACAGTTATGGTTCTGGTTATTGAAAGAAATCAAACCACAACGGTAATTTCAAAAAGCAAGGTCTTGGTTTTAGTTCTTCAGAAAATTATAAAAATGAGAAAAATTATAAACCAAAAACAAAATTTGTTGCAGGTGGAAGCTCAGAGGATGAACAGAAGAAACCTTTTTGGAAACAGTCAAACCAGGAGTTTCTTGCTAAAGTGAAGAAGAATGTGAAAATGTTTGCTAAAAGAGGTGATAGAAGAACTTGCTTTAAATGCCAAAAAGTTGGGCATATTGCTTGGAACTGCCAAGAGTCCACTTATTCAAAACAGGAAGTTTCGTCGAACTCTAGTATGAGAAAGAAATGTGTTGATAAATCGACTTTGGAAGATGGTGAAACTTCAAAACGGTTTTACAAAAGAAGTGTCGATTTAAGAAAAAAAAATGGGTTGTTAAAAGTTCTCAGAGTAGTTCTGACAATGAATCTGATTCCATAAAATCAGAGGAGTCATTTGTTGAGAATTCAGTTCCTGAGGAGAACGATGAAAATTTTCCCAAGTTGACAAAAGAAAATTTGAAGTTGAAAGTGGGTAAAACCGAGATTTCAGGTCAATTCTTTGCTGGTAACAAAGAATTTGATATTGAAAAGGCGTTTAATGGCAAAGTAAAACATATTTTCGGGAAGATGGTTGATGGAAAGGTTAAAACTGCAAAAGATTTTTATAAATCAAAATGTTGGTGGGATAGATGTGTCCTAGAATCTCCCAATGCTGGTCAGGCTTGGGGGAAAGTTTTTCCAAACTAAAAATCCTGACTTGCCGGAGCTCCCAGGTTGGTAAGCGTGGAGCAGGAATTGGCATCATTCTTGAAAGGTTTGGTTGGTAAATCTACAGGTGATATCTTTATATTGTTATATGTTTATTTACAAGTGGTTATGGTTGGTGAGTGAACCTGCAAGTGGTTGAAAGAGGTTTTCACTTACAAGTGGTTAATCAAGGTCATTAAGTTGAACTTGATTGGACCATACTTACATGTGGTTATTTTGGTGAACAAATGATGAGTTTATCCCCTAACCTACAAGTGGTTTGAAAATCAACAAAACTAATTTTCCGGAAAAACCATTTGATTAAAACAAACTTAAGTGTTTTGAAATCACAATGGGAAAATAGTTTGTTGAAAGGGGGAGTTCTGATTGTTTATGCCAAGTGGATGGCGATTTGAAGCAATTCTATATTGGTTGTTAACTTTATTGTATAGTTTGTTTTCAAATTTCCTAAAATGTGTTTGCATTTTAGGGGGAGTAAAAATTTTCAGAAAATCCAAAAACATTAGAAAATTTGAAAAAGTAAAAAACATGATAAAATGAAAAATGAGTTTTGTTGTGAAAAAGAGGAAATGATAGTACATCAGTGGACGATCACGGCATGCTAAAGAAATGGAAAGTTAAATAGTGATAAACGGTCTCACTGATGATATGCCAGTAGGTTTTTGCACAGTTAGTAGATTGTGACGAGATATAAACCTAAATTCAAACTTGCTTAATTCGTGGGTAACATCTCTCGGATATATGGGTAACCCCCGAAATCTTGTTTGAAGGACCCCTCTTTCTGAGATACTAGGTATTTATGCTTAGTGATATCTGGGGTATTATCCTGGGACTTCTGATAATGCGGAAGCAATGGCCTAGTCCCCGGAGAATACTTTATGCTTGCTTGAAAATAGCGTCGCCCTCAGCAAAAATGATGAAACAATAAAATTGCTAATCAATGCTGTTGTAAAAAAGATCCTCTAAAGGGGACCCACCAAAAGTCGAACCGTCATCTCTCTGCTGAACGGAAGTTCTGACCTGAGCTCTCACGGTTTCGCAATCAACCCCTTACAAATATCATCTAGGTATACTCACCTGTAAGACTGAATATTGGGATCTGGATACGGGAGTATATTTTGAGGTGGGACACGCGAATAAGTTTAAGTGCTTAAGACATTAATCTCGTATCTCGAAACAGTTGAACTTTGTGTGAAAATTTAAGTGGATCAGTATACTGACAATCTAAGTGAATCGTTTAGAACTTAAAATGTTTAAAGCTTAATGGTGTTGGTGATTTGTCTCATAAACTGCTATGATCCTCTTACACAAACTCACAAAAATATTGTATGTAAATATTTCTTTACTGCATTTCATTTCTGTTATATCAAAAATCCAAAAAGAGTTTCGGTGTGTTTTAGCATAATTTTTGAAAAATCCAAAAAGATTTTAGACTACTGATGTTGAAAAGCTGAATTTCAAAATTCTGAGTGCTGAACATGACGAACAGGTTTGGGAAAGTTTGTTTGAAGATGTTTGAAATGAAAATGATATTCATTCAAGTGGTTCATTAGTGACTTACATGATAAATCTTTTTGTTCGATAATTGAAATTGATGTATTCAGGGTTGTGTATTCAAGTGATTTGCAAAGTTTCTAAATTTGTTATATCTTATCTTTTATGAAACTTATGTTTTGGGTAGAGAATATGCAGGTGAGTCAGGTTACGATACCTGAACCTGTGAAAGCCAGACTACGATCCCAGTACAAGTTGAGGGGGAGTCTGTTCGAGAAAGAAAGTCGAAAGTTGCTAGAGTCAGCTGTTGATCCTGAAGAATACAAGAGAGAGTTACATCATCCGAGGAGGAGATTAGTTGAAGAATGTTAGAACACAAAGACTGATAAAGACTGAAGATTGTAAAGACTCGACACTTAAGACTCGTAAACATCTGAGGGGGAGTCTGTTGGTGCATTCATCTGTCGACTTCGTCTTATATCGAGTCTGGGTTGCGTTGCGGATCTGATCAAGAATGATATCATCATCATTGATGATGACATCATAATGGTGACATCATCAATTGCATCATCACATGAAATTACATGCTTTCATGAATCAGATTTATATATTTTAGAAGTTCGCTTGAAAGTCAACATAGGAGGTTCGCTTGAATGGTCCGCTTGAAGCGGACATGTATGTTTCAAGCGAGATAGGGATTCCTATAAATAGGCTAGTTGGATTTTCATTTGTAACAGATTTCAGAATCGATACCGAGGTGCTGCCGGTATTCCTTGTGATTGTAATAGTTGTTATTTCAATATACAAGAGATTTAAAGTGATATTCAAGCTGTTTCGAACCTATACGTTTGTTTCCGCCTTTTGTATAGTCTAAGAACTCTTCTGAACGACTCATTCAGGTCGTGATTCGATCCTACAAGTTGTATCAGAGCTCAGGACGAGGAGTTCATACCAAAACAGCCTGTTTTCATCACAATATCTGTTTTCTACACCTTCTTTCACAAAATTGATAATTTTTCATGGTTAAAATCGGCTCAAATTCTCACATAATGTGTGTAATCATGTTTTAACAAATCCTGGAAAGTTTCAGAACTTAAATCGACTTAAAACTGGTTAAAATCATGTGTTCGCTTGAAATTTTGTTCGATATGCTGATGTCATCTGGTAGTCCGCTTGAAAATACGTTATGATCTCGCTTGAAATTACATTTTTGTGACTGAGTCCGCTTGAAAACGACTGTCCGCTTGAACACAACGCTTGAAAACGACTGTCCGCTTGAAAACACCATTTGAACGAGGTTCCGCTTGAAATTAGTTGTGTGAACCGCTTGAAATTGCATTGTGTTGTGTGAACCGCTTGAAAGTGCATCGAGTGGTGTGAAATAGTTTCAGTTCATGTGATTAATCAGGTCCATTATCATTTGAGGCCCAATCAAAGTAAATCTAAAATCTGTTCATTGAATCGAGGTGTTTTTACAAGGTGATCCAGCTCGTTTGAGACCAGTATTTTTGAAACAAGAAAGTTTGTGTTTGTGAATATTTGACTTTGAATCATGTCTGAAGAATTTTATAATGCTTTTACGATACCTGTTGCTCCAGTTACTGCTGCTGAAACACTGTACAGTGAAAATGAGACGGGAACTCATCAGAAACCGCCAAAAATTATGTACATTGAAGATTTTAAAGGATGGCAGAATCGATTTGAGAACTGGGTACAGGTGTATAAGTTTGATGCTTGGTGTTCATTGTTGAAAGATTATGAAAAACCAAATAATGAACGTGGGATTGTAAAGGCAATTGAAGACTATTCAGAGAGTCACAAATTGAAATTTACAAGTGAGAAAATGATGATCAGTATTCTTCAATAAGCGATTAAGGAAGATATCTTTGTTTTGCTCCAACATAATGGTACAGCTAGATCAATTTGGGAAGCTTTGATTCAAAAGTTCAAAGGAAGTGCAGATATGATTAAAAATAGAAAGGCATTACTGAAGAAATCTTTTGATATGTTTGTGGCTTTTGATCATGTTCAGTGTATAGATCCTGCAAAGGACCTGGGTCAGTGTATAGATATGATCAATAATGGAGGTATATTGGCTACCTGGTCGGGGGTTAAGGGAGCGGTTTGGTAAGAGTCTTGCCATTGTTCAGTGTATAGATCCTGCAAAGGACCTGGGTCAAATTTAGTAGGGCTTCCTTCAATACTTAACGGTATTGGATGGCGGGGGTCCAAACTCTTTGACCCCCTCATAAGTTAAACTACTATTAAAACTTTAACCCGGCTACTTAGGACTGTATCCCTGCTGACTCAGACTACTTAGCCGAGGGTAACGTCACCTTCAAAAGAGGGGCCTACCACATTATGCATTAATAACTTAATTAATTATCTTTCAATAATCCGACCCTTTAGGATTGTATCCTTGCTGACTCAAACTACTGGGTTGAGGGTAACGTCACCTCCAAAAGAGGGGCCTACTACAATAACTAAGATAATCTCTTACAAAGTGCAAAAGTGCGGAAATAATCAAAGGTTACACTAAACACGAGTCAGAGCCAAGTGATTCATCTTGTCTATCTGTTTTTACTTTTATTTTTATTTTCAGCATTTTAGTTAGTTTTTATTTTCTTAGTTTAAAAACCTTTTTCTAAACTTTTGATTTGATTTGACGTTGAGGATAAACCGGTACTAAAAGCTCTTGTGTCCTTGGACGACCTAGGTATCTTACCAACACTATACTACGCTCACGATGGGTGCACTTGCCCATATGTGTGTTTAGTGTTAGTAAATATCGTGTTTTATAAATTTAAAACTTGGCTAAAAAGTGTTAAAAGGGCTTAACATATACATTAAAAACTAATAACACTCACGTACATCACTAGTATCGGCACCCGAATAAAATAAAATAGTAACATAAAAGTCGTCCAGTAGGAACTTACCCGTCACGACGTTGGGATCGTTCCTTGCATCACCTTGTCCAATCACAAAAACACGACCCCTGGCACCATTGCCGTTGTTACCCCCGTTGTTTCCATTCCCCTGGTTATTATTATTGTTGTTGTTCTGATTCTGGTTCAGCTGGGGACAGTCTCTCTTGAAGTAGCCTTCAGCTCCACACTGAAAGCACCCTTTGTTGATACCTTGCTGCTGCTGCTGGCGTTGATTTTGTGGGGCTTGTTGTTGCTGAAGATTCTGATTCGTGGGGCGTAAACTTCTGCAATCCTTTGCGGCGTGGCCTGGCTTGTTGCACCGATGACAGTTACTCCTGGTGCATGGCCCGCTGTGGTGTAGGTTACAGCGATTGCATTTGGGGTGAATTCCCCTATACCCACCTTGACTTTGGCTACCAGGTGATTGCTGACTAGGGCTCTTGTAGTCGTCAGTCCTTCTCTGCTAAGACTGAGATTGAACAGAAGTTGAACCTTTGCTTGAAGTTCCATCCCACTTACGCTTGTTGTCGCTGGGAGTATCAGAAGTAGTAGCACTAATACGCTTTGGTAACCTGTTCTGCTCCACCGCCTGATCAGTGAGACGATGGGCCAATTGAACAACTTGCTGGATGGTGGCGAGGTTAGCTGAAGTCACATGACTTTGAATCTCTGGCACTAAACCCTTAAGGTACAGTTCGATACGTTTGATGGGAGGATCCACCATAGTAGGGCACAAGATAGCCAGGTCGTTCGATCTTTTCGTGTATGCTTCAATTTCTGACCCCGTCATCTTTAAGTTGAAGAACTCTACCTGCAGCTTGTGAATGTCATCATGATTGCAGTACTCTTCCTTGATCAATTCCTTAAAATTGTTCCATGGGGTGGCATTAGCAGCAACCAACCCCAGCATTTGGACCTGAGCGTTCCACCAAGTGAGCGTTACACCCTCGAGAGTACCAGTAACATACTTCACCCTGCGAGCCTCAGGGCATTCACACAGTTCGAAGATAGATTCGAGTTTCTCGAACCAGTGGAGGAGACCTACAGCTCCTTCGGTACCACTGAAGGTACTAGGTCGACAGTCCATAATGGTCTTGAAAGTGCACACGGGAGGCTGTGCAGGTTGACCTGCCGTGAGAGTAAGAAAGGACAAAGTTTAACACAAATGTTGGTTCACGAGAGTAGGACCTAGAGATCCTAGAGTGAGTTGAAATGGCAGGGTATACCTCCTGCCTGAGCGGCTGCAAGTACCGCAACAACTTGTTCATTGATCAAAGCCGTCAGCTGGGCTTGAGTTAAGTTCAGGCGTCCACTCATGATCTTCACAATAAAGAGAGCATAAGTGAGGAAAGTGTCGCGATAATGCGTACGTGTGGAGTGACAAAGGAGAGTAAACACGCAATGTTGCAGGCAATCGTTACTATGTTATCTAAGCATACCATGAACAATGTTCCATGTAAACTAACAAGCAGGAAATATAAATGTAAATCATATCACCTATAGTGTCGAGCCTTGCACGTGGAGTGAAGCGTCGTTGTGGATCGTTGAGCACTTTACAGGTTATAGTCTGGTTTTATGAAAACTTTTTCCCTTCGTGATAGAGTTTTTGGTCTAGTGAAGTTTAAACTGTCCAAGAGGACGAGGAATTACATTCCTTAACCCGTACTGTCCTACCCAAGGAGGACGAGGAATCCATATTCCTTAACCCATTCCCAACCCCTGGGAATCCCATGCTTTGTAGAAAGTGTGAACTCACCTTAGGTTAGCTCGGCAGATAAACGAAAGGTCAATCGAGCTGCTAGGGTCAACCACGTCCTAACATGGTTACCATACAAGTCAGGTCTAGGTTCAAGTAGTGCATGTATGTTTACACAGAACTAACAGGTTACTAGCACATAACAATCATGGCATACCCAAAGAACACGTTAAACGATATCTGTTTAGCATACACATGAAGTCCAACATAACTCGGCCCAACATGTTGTGCGATCAGCACAACCTTGTGCGATCCACCACATGTTGTGCGATCCAACATAAGCCCGACCCTAACATTTGAAATCCCAAACATAAATACACGGCCCAAACAATTACACACGTTGATCTTGTGCGGTCCGGATGGACTTGTGCGACTGAGAAGTCCTTGTGCGATCCGGATAACTTGTGCGACTGGGTTTGGGCTTTGAGGCCCAACAGCATAGAAATGTTTAACAGATGTGTATGGCCCAAGCCTTGTGCGATCGGCACTGTCTTGTGCGATCCACAAGGTCTTGTGCGGTCATGCAGTGTTGTGTTGTACACTGTGTTCTAACTTATTGTACCCCAACCTACCTTGTGCGATCAGATCAGATCTTGTATGATCTGATCTTGTGCGACCAAGGAGTCTTGTGCGATTGGTTATAAATCATTCCATGATTCATGTAAATCAGTTACAATCAATTCGAATAGTTTCCTGTTTTCATTCGATCAATCAAAGCTAACAGTTTCCTACTTTGAATTTACTCAATCAAAACAACACTTAACAGTTTCCAATCATACCAACAATCGATTAAATCAAGGTTTTATCTATTGATTCATATGAACCCTAATCACATTCAAGCATGAACAAAACATGAGCAATAATCCTAACACTTAATCCTATTAACATGATTCTTGATCTCGATCCCTAGCATGCATACTAACATAACAATCCAACACATCATCCACATATACTCGTCTAACAGCCGATTAACATGCAATCGATTCTAGATCATCAACCACATCATATGATTAACAACTCTATATTGATCTAAGATGCTATACATGTGAGTCGATTTACATATACTAAAACTCAACAAATTTCATCATAATCAATCACAAGATATCACTAAATCATCATGTAATACAAATGGATCACAACATCATCTATCATACAACCAATACTACAAACACTAACCGGTTGAGAGAAGGATAGGATCGATCCGAGTAAGAAAACTTCGAGAGATAGGGATGTTTGTCGTCGGCTTTAAGAGGAGAGGAGTAGGGTTTGTGTGTGTTTCTTGTGTTAGCAAATAATGAGAAACAAAACTCCCCTAGGGATATGTGCATACGTATAAGAGAAGTGGGCCGAACCCTACTTTGGGCTGCCCTTGGTCTCGAGTTCAACCCAAATGAGATTGGGCCGAGAGGATGTGTGGAACCAAAGCCCAATGGCTTGTCCGGTTGGGTGAATGTTGTGCGATTCGGGATATATATAGACATACATATATTCACATAATATAACATAATGTTTCACTTAAAACCATGTATCACATAATCATATATTGATCAAACAGGTTACATCCAAGTACAACGAAGGTTTGAAATACGAGTTGTCACAGCAAGGAACCGGGTACATTTTGGGTGCCGATTGGGTACCAACTTTTGGCATTTTCGGTACTGGTCTAGTACGGCACCGGTTCAGTACCGGTATTTACCGTTTTTTACACTAAAATACCAATATCGTACCGGTTCCGAACTGTACCGGGTATATTTGGTACCGGTACCCACTTTTGGGAATTTTCGGTACCGGTTCGGTACCAAACGGGTACCATGCTCATCGCTAGTTGGGATGCCCTTTTTTTTAACTATTTGTGAATACAGATATATAGGAAACAGAATAATGTGTTTTATGGGTCAGACCAACTGCCACCCATTTGACCAGAACTCAATTTTGACTATAAATACCCTGTGGATGTTTAAACAATAGCGAAAAACTTCAATGACAATGTATCTAATCATCAGGCATTCAATTAAATAAAAAAGCAAACCAGTTTTACCTTTATCCAACAGCAAACATTCAAAAACAATAATATTCATTTGCTAAAAAGTGTTCCAACCTAGGTGAATCAACGAAACCTTCCATATCAATGTGTCGAATAATCATACATTCAAATAAAAGTAACCATTTAACATATGAAATCCACAGAATTAAAAACCATTGACAAAGTCACTTAGTGTAACCCAAAGACAATACACAAAGAAGAAACCCTAGCCTATGAATTAAAAGGAAGGCAAGCATCAACACTGACCTGAACGGCAAATCTGATAAAGCACTGGCTCTAAAAATCGCTGCAAGTATAAATCCTTCTACGCGATTTTAAGTTCTGGAGGTAAAATTCTAGGGTTACATGTGTAAATCTTCAGTTTTGAGGTTCCGATTATTGTAGTTTGACAAAAAGCTGGAAGAAAGCTTTAAAAGCAGAGCAAGACATAGGCTATATACGGGTAAAGAAAAACGAAAATACATACTTGCTGAAAGGAGGAAGTCCGCCACGGCCTCCGCCGTCCCTGCCGACCCTGAAACCGCCGCCTCCGCAACCTCTGCTACCGAATCCGCCGGCTGTATTGCGGTAGTGAAAGCACATCGCTATTGTACGTAGGACTGGAGGGACAATGGTAAGTGTCAAAGAATAGGGCGAGTATTGTCGGTGGCAAAGGACACCGACTTATGATAATGATAATAGAATAAACAATAAACAATATATTATAAAATAAGAGTACATACATAATAATATGTATGGTTCTTGTAATATGTATATTTTGAGATTTATTGTTCTTGTAATACGTATATTTTGAGATTTTGGTCCTTTTGTAAAATTAATTATGGCGTTAGACATTTACAATAACGACCGGACCCAATAAATAACACAAATAACAAAGGTATTGGTAGAGTATGTGAAGGGTAAGATGTAGACAAACCTTACCCATATCGAATCTAGAAAGTATAAAGCAACCAAACGAGAGGGTCCTATTTTGACGATCAAACATTACACACTTGTTTAATATAAATATGGGTTAAGATAAAATAGTAAGTTTTTTTTTTTGCTAGGAAGGCTATGAAGTAATCTTGACCATCAATTGATTTAATCAATGGCTAAGACTAAATGAGTGAAATTGAAGAGAAAAAAAGAGGCGTGTAGGTTTGTGTAAGAGCATTCTAGTCAATCCAGGACAATAGTTTCTCTCTCCTCCAATTCCCCTCAGTTTTTAAACATTAATAACTTTTTCATACGACATTACTTTTTTTTTTATAAAAATTGGACAAAAAACGAGCGTTTTTTATCTTTAAAACGAGTATACTATTGCTATATTTTCCAAAACTTTTTTTGAAAATCCAGTTGCGTAAAACGCAATGGAAAAAAAACGTAAAAAATGACTTTTTTCTAAAGCGCAATGCACAAAAAACACAAAGAAATGTCTTATTTCTAAAACGCAATGGCCAGAAAACAGAAAACACAAAGAAATATCTTATTTCTAAAACGCAATGGCCTAAAATCACAAAAGAAAGTGTACTTTCTAAAACGCAATGGACTGAAAACACATAAAAATGTGTTTTACCTAAAACGCAATGGACTAAAAACACTTCAAAAATGTGTTTTTCTAAAACGTAATGGCGAGAAAACACATAAAAATGTCTTATTTCTAAAACGCAATGTCCTAAAACACAAAAGAAAATGTTCTTTTTAAAACGCAATGAACTGAAATGTGTTTTACCTAAAACGCAATGGACTAAAATCACTTCAAAATGTGTTTTTCTAAAACGCAATGGACCAAAAAACAAATAAAAATGTTTTTTTTTTTTTTTCTAAAACGCAATGGCCTAAAAACACAAAAGAAAGTGTTCTCTCTAAAATGCATTGAACTAGGGTATTTTTTGTCTGTGAATTGTCTGAACCAGGAAATAGGAGATCAAAAATTGTTTACAAATTTTTGTCTACAAAATGAGACAATTTCCAGAAAATTAAATTTTCGGATTCAGTTTTATTAAAGCAATTTAATCAAAAAAAATTTAGTGCAATTTTTGGCTCTGCCCCTTGGACCCCGCCAGGGGCTGCCGCCCCTTGGACCCCCGCCAAGATTACTTTGTAAAACTAAATGACTCAATTCAAAAACCTATATTGTAAAATGCAATTCAAAAATTTCTTACATAGATTGAAGTCGATTTCTTCAGATTTCTTCACCAATTAATTGACGAAATCTGAATGTTAGAAACACTTATCAGCGATCGAATCGAACGAATCGAGTGATTCGATTCAAAACCACAGAAAAAATGAGATATTGTATGAAATTAAACTGAGTTTCTTCAAAAAAATTGAAGAACCCGTTGATTGGGTGTTTGAATCATTGATTGATGACGAAAATCGCACTATAATGTAGTGATTATTGAGATAGAAAGTGAATACAAGGTTGAAGATGGTGGGTTTTGAAAATGGTGGATTTTGAAGTTATAGAGAGAAGAAGAAGAAGGGAGAAGATTGGGTAAAATTGACTATAATACCCATCCTCTTTATTGTATTGGTTTCGATTTTTTTGGGGTTTCGCGGTCATTAAAAATGATGCCTTAAGCTTTGGTGGTTCTATTTCGACTTTTATGTTTGGGTTATATAATGCTATAAAAAAGATTTTTTGGTGCATGTTTTTTTTTTGGGTGGGGGGGGGGGGGGGGGGTTATGCCATCTTTGAAGACAACGGCTGATGCGTTGGTGTTCTTGGTTCGACTTTTTTTGTTGGGCTTTTGTGTTTGTATGAAGGATTTATTGGTGCATGTCTTTTTTATTATATTAATCAAGGTTTCAGTATTGAACGAACGTCTGATGTTGTCGTTTATCTTGGATTTTGGTTTACATTTCTTTTTAGATGTTTGGATGAGACCTTTTGAGGATTTTTGTTTGCGGTTTTCTTTAGTTTTACTTTTACTGTTTGTTTGGTTGTTCTTTTTAAGGGTTTGTGAAGGTGTAACGATAATGTTCATCGGAGATCTTTTGTAGTTTCAAAGCTTTTGTTAGTCTTTGTGATGTTTGTTTATTGGGTCGATGAAAATGACTTATGGCTAATCGGAAACCATTAGCTATGATGTTGCTTTGGACTTTGCTTGGTAACTTAAATTGCAGCCGTCTATTGGTTATGAGCTTTGTTTTATTGTTATTTTGATGTTGATTATGGGCATTTGGGTGTGCAATGTTATTTACATACTCTATATTGGTCCTATTATGTTGTTGTTAGCTGATGTACTACTCGCTTAGCCTAACTGGTTCAAAACAGTATTTTTTTCGAGAGCCATAGCTGAGATGCTAGTTACAGATTTAAATAAACCTATTATTGGAATATTCTTTCTTGCATATCTTTTTAGATTCAACAAATCAATCTAGTTATTTTGATTATATGATATTAAAATATGGTTATTATATATAACGTATTTTTAAAAAATTAAAAGAAAATAGTGACTATTAAATATGGGGTAACTTCGTAGAAATGTAACCAAGTTTGTCAAGTGTTTCAGTTTAGTCACTGCAACTTTTTTTGTCTCTCTAAAATCACCAAGTTTCATTTACTGTTCTAATACTATGTAATTATCAGGTTAACAGGTTAGAATGATGATGTGTCAGTTTTTTTTTTAATTTATTGTTAACTTTATTTAAAACATTGTATATGTATTTAAATAGGGGTATTGGATTTTAATAATCCCAAGTTTCACTAATTGGCCGGTAATAATCCCAACTTCAAAAATTGCCTACAACAGTCCCAACTTGTAAGATTTTGGCCACCAATGATCCTTGTCTAACTGGGTTATAACCCAGTTAGTTTTTTGAAGTTTTGAGCGGCGGAGAAGGTCACTAGAGGTCAGGGGCGGACCTTAAGTGCAATCGGGCGTAGCCCGGGCTACGGCTCAAGTTTTTACCCGCAGTGTAAAATTTTTTATTTTTTTTCCGATTTTTATACACAGGACACCCCTGAACAAGTACGAGGACACCCTAAAAAATTTTGGGATACCCCTGAGTTGAAGTTCTAGTTCCGCCACTGCTAGAGGTTAGAGATGACAAGTGGTGGTCTCCTTTGGTGGTTTCAGGGGTAAAGAATGT
The DNA here is from genome assembly GCA_030545235.1 of Helianthus tuberosus. NCBI lineage: Eukaryota > Viridiplantae > Streptophyta > Magnoliopsida > Asterales > Asteraceae > Helianthus > Helianthus tuberosus. The sequence goes on from CM060408.1 coordinate 78,946,940, forward strand.
CGTCGGAATAAGTTGTAGGTCACCGGAGTTGCGTAGATGGTGGAAATTTTAAACTTTTGAGAAGCGGATAAGATTACAGGAGGTCGGAGATGATTGGTGGTGGCCTCGTTTGGTGGTTTCAGGGGTAAAACGGGTCGCCGGAATAAGTTGCAGGTCACCAGCCCAACAAGGTTATAACCCAGTTATATAAGGATCATTGGTGGCCAAAATCTTACAAGTTGGGACTGTTGTAGGCAATTTTTGAAGTTGGGATTATTACCGGCCAATTAGTGAAACTTGGGATTATTAAAATCCAATACCCCATTTAAATAAAAACTACCAACACTAGGGCTGTAAACGAACCGAACGAACACGAACAAGGCCTTGTTCGTGTTCGTTCGTTAAGGAAATAAATGTGTTAACGAACGGTTCATGAACACTTACCGAACCAGATTTTATGTTCGTGTTCGTTCATTAAGGAAACGAGCGTGTTCGCGAACGGTTCATGGACACAAACGAACACAAATAAATTTGGCAAACACGATGAAGGATAAAGATAGATGGTCCAGAGAGTAGCACTCGAACTTGAATCCCTTATTGTGGAACGGAGGTCGATCGTCTAATAAGAAATGAAAGGGAAATGATGCATAAACAAGGTGAAAGTGGGTTTTCTAGTTTAATTGTTAGGGTAATAAAATAAATAAAAGTTTAATAATATGAAAAGTACAAATAAAATATAAGAAAGTACAAAGATCTTCAATTAAAACACAAACATACGAACATAAACGAACTTAAATCAACGAATGTTCACGAACACCTTACCGAACGTTCACGAACACAATCGAACGAACGAGATCTTTGTTCATGTTTGTTCATTTAACTAATCGAACGAAATTTCTTGTTCGTGTTCTTTCGTTTATTAAATGAACGAACATAAACAAACTTCCCGCCGAACGGTTCACGAACTGTTCGCTAACGTTCGGTTCATTTACAGCTCTAACCAACACATAAATTAAACACCATCCGATTGTATCCACTGTCCACCCTTTTTCTTTATTTCCACTATTTCTTTACCACGTACAAATTTTCAAGCAGCTATGGTTCAATTTCATTTCACAATGAAACTTTTACAGCAAATAGCATGATAGCAAAGATTGACAAAACAACTAACACAAGATGTAACTGTGCGGAACATATTCTAGCAATGGAGCCTTCAATTTCACACGGAAAAGTTCGCCATTCCGTTCGCCAGAGTGGAGATTCCGATATTATGACTTCTGACACCGGTAAAGGAAGAAAGTTTGAGCGCAGGATGATGATTTTCAGCTTTAGATCGCTCGCACCATGATGTTGAGTTCGATATAAATTTGTGGGTTTTGTGCTTGTAATCCACGATTTGATCTCAGATACGAAGGTTTAGAGTTCAAAATTCTTGGAAATATTAGATTCTTCTTGTAGATTTATGATTATATCAAGAATTAAAAAAATTAAAAATAAGAGAAAATATTGTAACCGGATGACCTGGTAATTACACACTATTAGAACACAAAATTAAAGTTTAATTATTTTAGAGAGACAAAAATTGTTTGGATTACTTAATTAGAATAATGGGCAAACTTGGTTACATTTACGTGACATTTTCCCATTAAATATTGGTATAGAACGGAAGCTTGTATATTGGAATTGAAGTGTAAGATAACATGATAAGTTTAAATAAATCATACATCAAATTGTAAATAAATACACTTTTTCATCTTACTTTAATTCTCGTAGCACATGTTAGGAATAATTACAAAAGTAACTATATATAACCACTCCCTAAAGTACCATTTATTCGACCATTTCATTCCAACTCCAAACATGGCTTCCACCACCACCCACATCATCTTCACTCTCTTAGCCGCTCTCTTTATCTCCGGCAACCTCCAAACCACCTCCGCCCGCCGCCTATTGTTCTTCTCCGTCCCCGGGTTATCGGGAACTCTCCCAATCCCCTCACTCCCACCTACACTCCCACCGTTGCCTCCATTTATCCCAACACTTCCCAACTTCCCCTTTCCTATCGGCACCCCCTCCGGGCCCTCAACCACGCTGCCATTCGCCAGAATATTCGCTCCTACCATTGCCGGTACCATCCGTCATTGAAGTTACGTACATTTCTGATCCTTCCGCTATGATATGTTTTGTTATTATGTAATGTTTAAATGTTATTTTATGTTTAATGTGTATTGGAATATGTATGCTGGATTTCTTTGTTTTCTTTATGGTATGAATTGAAACACTGATTTTGTATTTAAAATGATTGTTTACGTACGTTTTTCTTTCTTAATTGTGATTTCAACCCACTTATTGATATATTAAGTTCAGGTTTCAGGTTTTTTGGGTTTTGGTTGGAAAAAGTGACCTGATAACCGGCTCATTTAAAGTTTGGGCCGGTAACGTTTGGGTTGTTTGATTTTCGAGTTTAGATGTAACGTGAAAAAAAAAACATGTTCATATTGCTACTAAGATAATCAAACATCATTAACAATATGACATGATAATGTTCAATAGTTTCAAAGCATCATGTTCAAAATAATAGATACTCCAAACCAAAACACATCTATAAAAATAACGATAATTGTTGGTTTTTCCGGTAAGGATGTTCAGTTTTTTAGCTGGGAAAAGTGACCCGATAACCAACCCATATAAGGTTCGAGTTGGTCAGCTACGGGTTTTACAGCTTCAGGTTTTTCGGGTATTCTTTAGTTCGGATTAAGATGGCTTCAGATTCGAATGGAGTTTCTAGTAAAAATGCACAACTCTAAGTAAAGATGCATGTGTTGTACTTAAAACTACTCAAATGAGTTAAATGTCATTGTCATCTAATGTAATTGCTCTGATCTATAAAGTTTTTACAAAATTATTATACATTGTCTCACCCATTTATAAGACTATATGTAGTCTTCCTTTTTTTAATAACAGGTAACACTTCTAAATCTATACATTTTTGTTTATTTCAGAACTTAAACCCTTACCACTTGAAAAATTATATTTTTTTCAACACCTTGGTACAACTAGACTAATGTCTCTCTGGTACATCGTATATAGTCCTAAACCGTATTTTAAAAGTTCTATAATGCATAAACTCATAAATGCTACAAATGTACCAAGCACCTGACACATTAGTAATGTATTCATTCATCAAAACCTCAGTATTGCCCTTCATAATATGTTGATGAATTATTATGGGTAGTAATAATCATATTGTCATCATCATCATACTCAGTAAATCCCACCAATAGCAAAGCTAAGGTAGGGTCTGAGGAGGGTAGATATAGACAGCCTTACCTCTACCCCGTAGGAATAGAGAGGCTGCTTCCGGTGAGACCCCCGGCTCGAGTTAAATAGATCATACGGAATCTTTATTCTAATATTAAATAGAGTAACCTGCCATTTTGGTCCCTATGGTTTGATCACTTTTGTCATTTTAGTCCAAATCTCAAACTTTTTACATCTGAGTCCCTGTGGTTTGCATTTTGTTACTATTTTAGTCCAAAACTCAAAATCTCTAATTTTTTACTGTTTTAATGTCCCTTTTGTCTTTATCTAAAGGGGTAGTTTGGTCATTTAATTTTCATTAAAGCAATTCATTTATTAAAAAACCCCCAAATATAAAAACCCCCTGATCATCATCATCTTCAACCTCTGCACCTCATCTCCGCCAAGCACCACCACCTGCCACCACCACCACCCCCTCTCGCTGCCAAGCACCACCACCTGCCACCACCCTCTCGCACCCCCTGCAACCACCGCCCCCTCTCTCTCTCTCTCTTACATCATAACACCATCTCCTCCACCTCCACAACTGCCACACCAATCCGGTGACCAAAATGGCTTTCTGATGAACCTGCAACTCAATCCGGTGAGCACCTCCACCCAAAAAACGACTGGGCAAACACTATAGACCCTACCGCTATCCTCATAAATTCGCCCTAATCTTCCACTATTCTCCACCACCGTCGCCTTATCCCACCTTAAAAACCCTAATCGGTTTACCATGTGTTCTTGAGGCCGAGATCTGTGTGTCTCATTCCGGATTCATCATCATCGTCTTCAAGATCTTGAGGCGGAGATCTATGTGTTCATAGGGGTGTTTGGAGACGACACCGTTGTTGAAGGCTCATCTGTCTCTTCAAACAACATTCCACCACTGTCGGAGATCTATGCCACCACCGTAGTTCCTCCTTGGTGCTAGGTCTGATTTGGGTGTGGGTGTGTGGTTATCGGAGAACCACCACCTCCTTCACCTGCTCTGCCGGTTCTCTCTCTCTCCTCCCCTGATTTCGTTACCGTGCCGCCGCTACTGGTCTGATTTGGGTGTGGGTGTGTGGTTATCGGAGAAGGAGAGTGGCAAAGGGTGTGGTGTATGTGGTTTGCAGAGAAGAAGATTGGAGTTTATCTGTGTTTTAATGAGAGAGAGAGAGAGAGAGAGTTATATATATATAATATATAATTAATTTTTTTTAATTTATTAGAAGAGTAAATCAGAATGACCAAAATGCCCCTGCACTAAAGGACAAAATAATCAGCTTTCAACAGTCAAAATAGAGGGTTTTTGGATTTTGGACTAAAATGGCAATAAAAGTGAAACCACAGGGACCCAGATGTAAAAAGTTTGAGATTTGGACTAAAATGGCAAAAGTACCCAAACCACAGGGACCAAAATGGCAGTTTACTCTATTAAATATGTTAAAGGGTGACATGTTAAATTTCAGGATGACCCATATTTCGATGTGCTTGTGTAATTTTATTGGGCAAAGGTGTAATTGTTTTTGGGAGGTCTATCGGACCAGATAAGTAGATAACCACGGATTTTGCATGGTTACATCAACAGAACGTCAAAGGACTTGGTGACGTTTTTGTGACCAAATACGTGCTGTTAAGTAGAGTAAAGATCACGTACAAAATATCTTATCATACAAAACGTACGAATGACATAGAAAAGTAAAAAAAAAAAAAAAAAACGTGGTGATATTTTTATAATTATTTTAATTGTAATTAACCTACAAGATCAAAATTACCATACAAAGATCAAAATTACCCTACAAAATCAAAGTTACCCTACAAGATCATTTGTAGAATAATTATGATACTCTACAAAATTACCTTATAGGATCAAAATTACTCTACAAGATCAAAATTACCCTATAACATTGTTTGTAGAGTAATTATGATAATCTATAAAATTGCCTTACAAGATCAAAATTACATTATAAGATCACTTTATAAAATTACCTTACAAGATCATTTATAGAGTAATTTTGATAATTACCCTACAAGTAAAATAACTATGAAAATGTCATCGCGTTCTTTTTATTTTTCCACTCCATTCGTACGTTTTGTACAATAAGATACTTTGTATTTGATGTTTTTTCTAGTTAAGTATATACTAAAATCAAGAATATTATTATTTTGCTGATTAGTCTATATCTAATAGGAACAAAGAGTAACTTTAATCCCATATGTCATTCTCTTAAAATAAAAAAATTCATCAAAATGTCATATGGCAATTTATTATGCTACCTTAACCATATAATAAATAATAAGTATATTAATATAAAGACTATTAAGTGATTTAGTTTAATATATATTAGAAATGATCTTATATTTATAATTATATCTTTTCAATATTCTTAATTCTTAATAATTAATATTAGTTATCTACTTACCTATACTTTAGTATAATATCTCTATTTTAGTAGATAAAAACATACTTTTCAAAAGAAGATTGGATAACCAAAAATCTATATACTCATCACTATTTGACGTAACCAAAAATTTAAAACCTCATCATGTTTATAATTTGTTATTGTCGTTTTCACAAATGTTAAACATATGTATAAACGGATTAAGATCAAATACAAAGGATCCTAATTGTAAGAAGTGTAAGAAGGATTTATAGAGTGACAAGTGTCCAATAACCTAAAAAAACCCACTACACAAAAAAACCCCACTAAAAAAAAACCTTAAACATCCACCACCACCAAAAACCTAAACCCCCACCCCCCACATCACCCCCCCCCCCCCCCCCCAAAAAAAAAAAAAAAAAATCCGAGGGAGTGGGGGGTGGGGGGGGGGGGTTAGGTTTTTTGGGGGCTTTTTTTTGGTGAGGTATAGTTTTTTTTTTTTTTTTTTTATTGCCCGGAGGGGGGGGGGGGGGGGTTAGGTTTTTTTTTAGGTTTTTGGGGGGTGGGGGGTTAGGTTTTTTGGGGGTTTTTTTGGTGAGGTATAGTTTTTTTTGTTTTTGTTTTTTTTTTTTTTTTTTTTGCGGGGGGTGGGGGTGGGGGTTTAGGTTTTTGGGTGGTGGTGGGGTGGTGTGGGGGTGGGTGTTTAGGTTTTTGGTGGTGATGTAGTGGGTTTAGTTTTAGGTTATTGGACACTTGTCACTCTATAAATCATTCTTACACTTTTTACAATTAGAAGCCTTTGTAGAATAACTTGACCCATGTATAAACAATATATATATATTTGGCTAAATAAAATAACTAAATTGATAAATATTTGGCTAGTCGAGCTTGAGTTGGACTCGAGCTTTAGAAATTGAGCTCCAAATGAGCCCGCCTTTGGTTCATTTACTAAACCCTTATATAAATGCAAGAGTTTATGAAAATCTAGGTGAATAGGCTCTTCTAAATAGATAAATTTCTTGTATAAGAAAAGAGAACATACAAAATCATTAAATTTGTATTTGAAACTTGTACGCTTCAAGGTTGTTCTAACAATGATTGTTGTTAACTTGTTATTTGAGATATTATCAAATCGAGCCATGAGCAGGATCAAGTTGAAATTAAGCCGAATAGAAGCTCAGTTTCAGCCCATTGAGATATCAAATCCAATTGACTTAACTCATATAGTTATCACATCTGGCCAGATTATATGCTAGTTCTACTTGAACTCGCTCTTTGAGCTGCCCTAAACCCAACCCGACCCAACATAGCATGTATATCCCAAAACAATGAACCAAAGCAGTGATACATGTAATCAAGATAGAAAGAAATAGTATCAGATCCATCCCATTCACAGGAAACTTTGCTAGGTCTTTATATAACAAGAACCATGTAACAAAAATATTGTTTGATGAACAATAGATAATCAATGTAACTATTCAAGTTGCAAATATATGAAAAGAGAAATATCACCTTTCTAACTAGGAAAAACACCATGTTGTTTTGAACTGGGCTTCTTTTATCCTCTATGGCCAATCTTGAAGGTTCTTCAACCTCTTCAACAAAAGCTTCAAAATCATAACCTGTTACCCAATTAAATTAACTCGTTTAGGAACAGGAACTCTACTTCTATATAATATTAAGATGCAAGATTTTAACCAGATAAGAGCTTAGGGCAGTAGCCTTCTGGCTGACAATTTCCATGCCTATTTAAATGGAAACATAATAACAAGAGATAGTCTCCTTAAAGTACGTGAGGATTTAGATTTTGGTAGCATAAAGGAAGTTTAAGATGCTTAAATTTCAACAAGGAGCAGTAACTAGACTCATTACAAACCTTTCAAACCACACTACCATAGATAATGGGTTTATTTGAAGAAATAAGGTTGCCGATTTGCTGTTGTTATCACAATTCCATTCCGATCCTCATCTCAATTTCCACAAATTCATCAAAGTAACTCATGAATTAATTAACTCCGTGCAAAAGGTGCAAAAAATTAACCTAAAATTCAGATTCCAGATAACGAAAAACAATAGGATCAAGCAAAATAATACAATAGTAGAAACTCATAAAAGCACAAGAAGCCTGATCTGCAAACAAAAATTGATAGTTCAAACGTAAACCCCAATTTGATGGATGCAACTAGTTACAATCTGCTAAAAAAATACATAACGAAAACCTAATATGGCAAATTCAGTAAGTAAGATCAACTGGGAGAGTGAACTCTAAGCTACCACCATCTAAGAGCTCACAAATCAAAGATACAATTCGATTCGCCCATCCACAGGTCCAAATCATGATATGCCAATTAGGCATATCTACACCTAGTTGTCAAACAAACCAACTTATTAGGCATCCATACAGTAGTTCAGGCACACATATTAGCGTTTAACTACTAAATTGAAGTATAGAAAGCACAATGTGTTGTCAAAATCCTTCTCCTCAAATGAGCAATCCACTTACAATTATGTTGTAATTTTTGAAAACCCTGTCAATTCAAAGAACCTACAAAGTTCATCTCAAAAACTTAAATCTACGAATCCTTATCAACTTATAAAACTACGTCCTTCAATTTCAAGCACACGCAATCAATCACCAAAATCGAACTGAAATATCATAGTAACTAACCGCAACACTGATAAGAGTTTCAATTCTAGACAGATCGTGATGTTTCTAGTTGCAATATCAATCAAGTTTAGTAGACAGATGCAATTAAATTTAAATTGACAAACCTAGTTCAAGAAACCGTTGATGCATCCAAACATCGACCGAAATTCAACTTAATTCGCTAAATGTCGTGTCTCCATCGACGGAGTGATGAGTAAATACAACTCAATTCGCTAAAACCTTGCGTCGGTACGATGGAACAGTGGAGGAGCTAGGGTTACGACTTAGGCTTTCTAAGTGGCGGTGGCGTTGGTGGTGGTGGTAGTTGTTCAGAGGAGGTAGGGTTTGCAACCGTAGATAGAGTAGTGTTTCTGATACGCGAAGTTAATGAAATATAGTTGGACAAAAATGTCCTGTTCCCTAGTTCCCCACTTTTTTAGTGTTCCTCAATGAACCCTTCCCTATATATATATATATATATATAACAATTATATACAATACCAACCCTTAGATATATGAATACAACACAAATTGTTCAAAAAAGAGGGAATAAAGGGATTTTAGATTTCTTAAAAACACAGAATAGAAAAAAGTTTATAGAAAATGAATCATTAAAACTTTTAATATATTTTTTAAGTCATGAAATAGAGAAAGGGCAAGATATTACAAAAAAGTGTAAATCATCCTATGATATTACATTTAGAAAAAAAATAGGATATATTGGAGAATATATAACAAAATCAAATGTAAAATATATTTGTAAATTTAAATTAAAAAATCCTGATATAATAATCAGAACATCTAATATAGAATATAGCCCATTAGATAAAGAAGAGTTCAAAAAACAAATCCCTGAAATGGTAAATCAAGGGTTAATTAGAAAATCAGAAAGTCCTCATAGATCTACAGCTTTTTTAGTAAGAAATCATAGTGAGATAAAAAGAGGAAAAGCCAGAATAGTCTATAATTATAAAAGATTAAATGATAATACAATAGATGATGGGTATAATATTCCTAACAAAGATAGTTTGTTAAATCTTATACAAAATAAAAAAGTATTTTCAAAATTTGATTTAAAATCAGGATATAACCAGTTAAAGTTAGAAGAAAGCTTTAAACCATGGACAGCCTTTACATGTTCTGAAGGGCAATATGAATGGAAAGTCCTTAGCTTTGGACTAAAAAATGCACCTTCAATTTTTCAAAGATTTATGGACAGCATATTTTTAAAATTTGATTTTTGTCTAGTATACATTGATGACATTTTAGTTGCAAGTAATACAGTGCAGGAACATGAGAAACATCTACAACAGGTTTTTGAAGAAATAAAGAAAAATGATATAGTTGTTTCAAAAAGAAAAATGGAACTTTTTAAAAGAAAATTTTCCTTTTTAGGATTAGAAATTGGAAATGGAAAAATAGAATTACAACCACGTATTTCTACAAAAATTCTAAATTTTCCAGAAAAATTTGAAAACCTAAAACAGATACAAGCCTTTTTGGGTCTAGTAAACTACGCTAGAAAATTTATTCCAAACTTGTCAAAATTAGTTGGACCTTTATATGGTAAAACCACTAAGAATGGTCAAAGGTATTTTAATCAAGAAGATATTAAACTAGTTAAAGAAATTAAAACAGCAGTCAAAAACATTAAACCATTAGAGTTACCATTAGTTACAGATTATATAATTATTGAAACAGATGGATGCAAAGAAGGATGGGGAGCAGTCCTTCTATGTAAACCAAACAAATGTTGTCTCAAGGAAGAAGAGAAAATTTGCGCTTATGCAAGTGGTAATTTTCAAAATAAAACAAATTGGACTACAATTGATTTTGAAATACAGGCATTAATTTATGCATTAGAAAAATTTAAAATTTTTCTTAAGAAAGAATTTACAGTAAGAACTGACTGTGAAGCAATAGTTAAATTCGTAAAAAATGACCAAAGTAAAAAAGTAAATAGAACCAGATGGGTTAATTTACAAAACATTATACAAGGAAATAGGTATTTTATAAACATTGAACATTAAAGGAAAAAATAATGGGATAGCTGATATGTTATCTCGAAATATAAACAAATGGTTTGTTTCAGATGGACAGGAAACCAGATAAGGAGAAATTAAAGCTTATACATCCAAAGCAGGGGAATTCTTCTTCGGATGAAGAAAAAATTCAACATTCATATTTACAGTCAACAGAAAGAATATACACTTCTCCTCATACGTCATTACCACAGATAATGATGGGGCAGTTTTATAAACAACAGCAATCAATGGCAGCTGTCAAGCGACCTTTGCACACCAATTTTTCACCCAAGCCGGTGATTGAATTTGGAACATATGCCTTACAGATATGCAATGAAGTTGATAAAAAGTTTCGTCCTATCATGGGAATGCAACTTACAGATAAACAGCAATGTTTATTAGACAACTTATGGCATATTCAAACCATGCCACAAGCTTCAACATTTAAAGTACAGGTTATAGATGCTTTAAGCATTTACTTTCAGGAACAATGTTCAAAAACACCTGAAAGACAGTTTAAAACAAAACCAGATTACACACATTATGTAATATTTAGGATTACAAAGATTGGTATTTTCAACAAATGGGAAACAATTACACAACACATAACTTGTGCAGGAGGATCATTTTGGAAAGGTTATACAAGTTTTGCTGAAGCTTTTTAAGCAGCAAGAAACAACTTTGGCATACAAAATTTTTACATAGAACCTGAAGAGGTTAAAAGTTTTTCTGATATGGCTAAAACAAATCCCGAGCATTACATAAAAGCTCAACAAGAAATTATTTCTACATTAAGAACACAGCTCGAGGAAAAAACAAAAAATGCACAAGATATACAGTTGAAAATTGAAAATAGTCTGTTAAAACAAAAAATGAGTTTGCTCGAAGCAAAAAATGCACAGTTATTAAAAAAATTGAGAAAAAAGAAAATAAAGAAAAAACAGATGTACACAGGACTTTTGAGTGTTTCAGGACAAGGATTCTTGATACAACTTGGTGGCAATGTTTGAAGCCAGTTTCAGAAAGGTTCCCAGAATTCGAGAATCTTGTTTCACAAAAAGTATGTGCAGAGTTTCCTTTAATTCTGTACAATCTGCAACAACAGCTGGTAGACATGGCATTCAGATTTGACAGTGAACAACAGGGATTCACAGTGGTGGAAAGAACAAATGAAGCAGGAGATGGAATTGGTCTTCTGTTGCTTCAAGTACATCATCCTACAAAATTAACAGATGAACAAATAATTCAATTCTATCATCATGGTATGATTGATTATTTGGAAATCAAGTTAAACAGAAAGACAGAAGATCTCCTTAATCAGCTTGGAGAAAAAAATGATTATAGTAGCAGGAAATATTGCAATAAGATCGACAACCTCGATTATTGGTTGCAAAATATTTTCCTCATTTCCTTACACAGATTCATACACATACAGACCAACTAGAAAGAGAATTTTCATAGAACACAATAAACACAAAAATGCAAGCAATTATCTACAAACAGCAATGACAAAGACCAATCTAGAGTTTGCAACTTTACCTTGGTTGAGTCATACAGATCATACAACTAAAGAGATCCCAGACAGTTTTACACAGTTTATTAAAAAACATCAGGAAACTCCAGAAATTCCTGACTATTTTCCATGGAGGAACTATCAATTAATAGGCGAAGGACACTACATACAAGTCTACACAAAAACAAATTGGAGAATGCTTCTACCTTTTGCAGGGGAAGGAGGCACTCTACAAGTACAACACATCATAAACTTAGAAGACAAAGATTGTGAACACGAAGACTGTTCGAGTCCACTGTTAATAGACAGCACACATAGAGACTTCTAGAAGATGACGCAAGAAATGACGAAAACAGACACAAGACAAAACATATGACGAAAGCAGTGACGATTTATAAATTCAATTATTTACAGAAAGTGGTCGACAGAGGGCAATAATTTCAAACCTAATTTTGGAATCTAACTTTGTAATCAATCGTTTATTTTGCTTTCTAGACTAGGCTTTTTGACTTTTGTGTTATTATTCTTTCCTTATATGCCTATATATAGAGGCATTTGTAAATCGTTGTAAGACACGAAAAACCATTTCAAGTAATATGATTACTACTTCAATGGCACACTAAAACTCTCTCCATATCTCTTTAGCTCCACTCCCTTAACACCCCAAATTTTCTCCAGTTCTTCATATTATATTCCAACACACACATAAAAAAAAAACATTTCTTCTGCAACCTTCTACTCCGCTGTGCATACTCTCATCCATCATCATCCACTGTGCATATCTCCATCAAAGTAAGTTTTAAATCTCCTCTTATTTTCAGTTTCCATCAAACATTTCTCAGAGAGGGTGGTGATGAAAACTGAAAATAAGAGGAGATTTAAAACTTACTTTGATGGAGATATGCACAGCGGATGATGATGGATGAGAGTATGCACAGTGGAGTAGAAGGTTGTAGAAGAAATGTTTATTTTTTTTATTTTTTTTATGTGTGTGTTGGAATATAATATGAAGAACTGGAGAAAATTTGGGGTGTTAAGGGAGTGGAGCTAAAGAGATATGGAGAGAGTTTTAGTGTGCCATTGAAGTAGTAATCTTATTACTTGAAATGGTTTTTAGTGTCTTACAACGATTTACAAATGCCTCTATATATAGGCATATAAGGAAAGAATAATAACACAAAAGTCAAAAAGCCTAGTCTAGAAAGCAAAATAAACGATTGATTACGAAGTTAGATTCCAAAATTAGGTTTGAAATTATTGCCATCTGTCGACCACTTTCTGTAAATAATTGAACTTATAAATCGTCACTGCTTTCGTCATATGTTTTGTCTTGTGTCTGTTTTCGTCATTTCTTGCGTCATCTTCTAGAAGTCTCTATGTGTCCTGTCTATTGACTGTGGACTCGAACAGTCGTTGTGTTCACAATCTTCGTCTTCTAGGTTTATGATGTGTTGTAGTTGAAGAGTGTCTCCCTCCCCTTCAAAAAGTAGAAGCATTCTCCAATTTGTTTTTGTGTAGACTTGTATGTAGTGTCCTTCGCCTATTAATTGATAGTTCCTCCATGGAAAATAGTCAGGAATTTCTGGAGTTTCCTGATGTTTTTTAATAAACTGTGTAAAACTGTCTGGGATCTCTTTAGTTGTATGATCTGTATGACTATACCAAGGTAAAGTTGCAAACTCTATATTGGTCTTTGTCATTGCTGTTTGTAGATAATTGCTTGCATTTTTGTGTTTACTGTGTTCTATGAAAATTCTCTTTCTAGCTGGTCTGTATGTGTATGAATCTGTGTAAGGAAATGAGGAAAATATTTTGCAACCAATAATCGAGGTTGTCGATCTTATTGCAATATTTCCTGCTAATAGAATCATTTTTTCTCCAAGCTGATTGAGGAGATCTTCTGTCTTTCTGTTTAACTTGATTTCCAAATAATCAATCATACCATGATGATAGAATTGAATTATTTGTTCATCTGTTAATTTTGTAGGATGATGTACTTGAAGCAACAGAAGACCAATTCCATCTCCTGCTTCATTTGTTCTTTCCACCACTGTGAATCCCTGTTGTTCACTGTCGAATCTGAATGCCATGTCTACCAGCTGTTGTTGCAGATTGTACAGAATTAAAGGAAACTCTGCACATACTTTTTGTGAAACAAGATTCTCGAATTCTGGGAACCTTTCTGTAACTGGCTTCAAACATTGCCACCAAGATGTATCAAGATTCCTTGTCCTGAAACACTCAAAAGTCCTGTGTACATCTGTTTTTTCTTTATTTTCTTTTTTCTCAATTTTTTGTAATAACTGTGCATTTTTTGCTTAGAGCAAACTCATTTTTTTGTTTTAACAGGCTATTTTCAATTTTCAACTGTATATCTTGTGGATTTTTTGTTTTTTCCTCGAGCTGTGTTCTTAATGTAGAAATAATTTCTTGTTAAACTTTTATGTAATGCTCGGGATTTGTTTTAGCCATATCAGAAAAACTTTTAACCTCTTCAGGTTCTATGTAAAAATTTTGTATGCCAAAGTTGTTTCTTGCTGCTTGAAGAGCTTCAGCAAAACTTGTATAACCTTTCCAAAATGATCCTCCTACACAAGTTATGTGTTGTGTAACTGTTTCCCATTTGTTGAAAATACCAATCTTTGTACCCCTAAATATTACATAATGTGAGTAATCTGGTTTTGTTTTAAACTGTCTTTCAGGTGTTTTTGAACTTTGTTCCTAAAAGTAAATGCTTAAAGCATTTATAACATGTACTTAAATGTTGAAGCTTGTGGCATGGTTTGAATATGCCATAAGTTGTCTAATAAACATTGTTGTTTATCTGTAAGTTGCATTCCCATGATAGGACGAAACTTTTTATCAACTTCATTGCATATCTGTAAGGCATATGCTCCAAATTCAATCACCGGCTTGGGTGAAAAATTGGTGTGCAAAGGTCGCTTGCCAGCTGCCTTTGATTACTGTTGTTTATAAAACTGTCCCATCATTATCTGTGGTAATGAGGTGTGAGGAGAACTGTATATTCTTTCTGTTGACTGTAAATATGACTATTGAATTTTTTCTTCATCCGAAGAAGAATTCCCCTGCTTTGGATGTATAAGCTTTAATTTCTCCTTATCTGGTTTCCTGTCCATCTGAAACAAACCATTTATTTATATTTCGAGATAACATATCAGCTATCCCATTATTTTTTCCTTTAATATGTTCAAAGTTTATAAAATACCCATTTCCTTGTATAATGTTTTGTAAATTAACTCATCTGGTTCTATTTACTTTTTTACTTTGGTTATTTTTTACGAATTTAACTATTACGTCACAGTCAGTTCTTACTGTAAATTCTTTCTTAAGAAAAATTTAAAAATTTTTTCTAATGCATAAATTAATGCCTGTATTTCAAAATCAATTGTAGTCCAATTTGTTTTATTTTGAAAATTACCACTTGCATAAACTTGCATAAGCGCAAATTTTCTCTTCTTCCTTGAGACTGTATTTGTTTGGTTTACATAGAAGGACTGCACCCCATCCTTCTTTGCATCCATCAGTTTCAATAATTATATAATCTGTAACTAATGGTAACTCTAATGGTTTAATGTTTTTGACTGCTGTTTTAATTTCTTTAACTAGTTTAATATCTTCTTGATTAAAATACCTTTGACCATTCTTAGTGGTTTTACCATATAAAGGTCCAACTAATTTTGACAAGTTTGGAATAAATTTTCTAGCGTAGTTTACTAGACCCAAAAAGGCTTGTATCTGTTTTAGGTTTTCAAATTTTTCTGGAAAATTTAGAATTTTTGTAGAAATATGTGGTTGTAATTCTATTTTTCCATTCCCAATTTCTAATCCTAAAAAGGAAAATTTTCTTTTAAAAAGTTCCATTTTTCTTTTTGAAACAACTATACCATTTTTCTTTATTTCTTCAAAAACCTGTTGTAGATGTTTCTCATGTTCCTGCACTGTATTACTTGCAACTAAAATGTCATCAATGTATACTAGGCAAAAATCAAATTTTAAAAATATGCTGTCCATAAATCTTTGAAAAATTGAAGGTGCATTTTTTAGTCCAAAGCTAAGGACATTCCATTCATATTGCCCTTCAGAACATGTAAAGGTTGTCCATGGTTTAAAGCTTTCTTCTAACTTTAACCGGTTATATCCTGATTTTAAATCAAATTTTGAAAATACTTTTTTATTTTGTATAAGATTTAACAAACTATCTTTGTTAGGAATATTATACCCATCATCTATTGTATTATCATTTAATCTTTTACAATTATAGACTATCCTGGTTTTTCCTCTTTTTATCTCACTATGATTTCTTACTAAAAAAGTGTAGATCTATGAGGACTTTCTGATTTTCTAATTAACCCTTGATTTACCATTTCAGGGATTTGTTTTTTGAACTCCTCTTTATCTAATGGGCTATATTTTATATTAGCTGTTCTGATTATTATATCAGGATTTTTTAATTTAAATTTACAAATATATTTTACATTTGATTTTGTTATATCTTCTCCAATATATCCTATTTTTTCTAAATGTAATATCATAGGATGATTTACACTTTTTGTAATATCTTGTCCTTTCTCTATTTCATGACTTAAAAAATCTATTAAAAGTTTTAATGATTCATTTTCTATAAACTTTTTTCTATTCTGTGTTTTTAAGAAATCTAAATTCCCTTTATCCCCTCTTTTTTGAACAATTTGTGTTGTATTCATATATCTAAGGGTTGGTATTGTATATAATTGTTTACTTAGTGTTATAAAATTTCTTGTAATTGTTACTGCACCATTTAATCCTAATATGAAATTTAATCCTATTACAAAATCCTTTGATTTTATATTTGGTGGATTAATATTTATCTGTGGCATATCATATTTTATACTGTAATTGTTTGCAAAATCTAAAAATTGTATTCCTATTAGTTCTAAGCAATGTGTAATAGGTATTATTCTGTCTTCTACTGTTCTTGTACTTAATTCATATGATAATTTTTTATGATACTCTATAGGTGCCAAACTGTATGAGATTAAGCTTTTTGTAGCTCCTGTATCAACTAATGCTGTTAAATCTAGGTATTTATTATTATCTAACCATAAACGACATTGTATGTTTATCATGTTTGTTGATCCTTGTGTGTGTGTGTAAGTTTGATCATCTGGTTTTTGTAGAGCCATTTTACTTATTTCTTCTATGTTTACTTTGTATTTCATTCCCGAGCTGTTACTAGCTTTTCCTAGTAACAGCAGTAAAAAACATTAAACCATTAGAGTTACCATTAGTTACAGATTATATAATTATTGAAACAGATGGATGCAAAGAAGGATGGGGAGCAGTCCTTCTATGTAAACCAAACAAATACAGTCTCAAGGAAGAAGAGAAAATGACAGAAAGTGGTCGACAGAGGGCAATAATTTCAAACCTAATTTTGGAATCTAACTTTGTAATCAATCGTTTATTTTGCTTTCTAGACCAGGCTTTTCGACTTTTGTGTTATTATTCTTTCCTTATATGCCTATATATAGAGGCATTTGTAAATCGTTGTAAGACACGAAAAACCATTTCAAGTAATAAGATTACTACTTCAATGGCACACTAAAACTCTCTCCATATCTCTTTAGCTCCACTCCCTTAACATCCCAAATTTTCTCCAGTTCTTCATATTATATTCCAACACACACATAAAAAAAAACATTTCTTCTGCAACCTTCTACTCCGCTGTGCATACTATCATCCATCATCATCCGCTGTGCATATCTCCATCAAAGTAAGTTTTAAATCTCCTCTTATTTTCAGCTTTCATCACCACCCTCTCTGATATATTGGTATCAGAGCAAAGGCTTTCTTAAAATCTAATAGACTAAGACAAGTTCCTTTATGGCGTGTTATGCCAGTATTTTTGGAAAACTCTCTTAGGTGAAGATTGTGGGAAAGATAGTTGCTTTGATAACATCATAAACGAAAGGGTTAAATATTATGACTAGTTTTTATATTAGACATCTTTTAAATAGATTAAAAAGATATGATAGACTAATTCTTTCTTTAGATTCAGCAGATTGGTTAGATTATATAGATGAATATCGTTTAAGGTATTATATATACCAGCGAGCTAATTTAAAAGAAAGAATATATAGACAAAATCGTTTAATAGATTAGTTTGCATCTGTTAATGGATTAGCTTGTATATTATTATTCTTAAAATAGTTGGAATATAAGAAAATATTTAAGAAAAAATTGGAGTAAGGGATAAAAGCTAAAGAGAGTTGGAATTCATTAATCATTGGTACTTCTCAAATAATCAAGCGTTTAGAATTTTTAGATTTAGAACTTTCTGAAAAAGCTCACCGAAAACCTTTTATAACAGATAATTTTACTATAGTTTGTAATATTAAAGACCTTTGTGAACATACTCTATATACAAATAACTCACAGCTAAACACTTTAGTAGATTTATTTATAAATCTAAGTATTAGTTTACAACAAGAAGCTATAAATAATAAATAAACATTAGAAAATTTAACAGTAGAAATTAAAAAATTATCACAAAACCTAGATTATATAAAAAACCAGTCTAATATATTAATTAGCGAACTAGGAAAAAATAAAAGAAAATTGAAAATAATATACCTTTAGAAGTTGAAAAAATCACAGAAGCTTTACAAAAACTAAAAACAGAGAAAAAACCTACCCCATATACACACTGGCAGCGAAGAAAATGAATAATAATAATATTTTTTAGGAAGAAGTAGAACTATACAGGAAGCTAGGAATTCTACAAGTAATATAAATGATACTATAACATCAGACAGTTTTTTAAATAGAATAATTAGAAGAGGATCAGGATCTAATAGTAATAGACACATAATACAACTAGAAGAAGAAATAGATTTAGATAGAAACTTGGAATTATATAATCAACATCAATTAGACATATTAAATCCAAGAATATTATATCAAACAGGTAGATTAAACATAAACACAACTCTTATAAAAAGTAATAGAGAAGAAAGTTTAAGGGTAATAGATAATACAGTAACCCTAGATCTTTTGTCACCAGAAACTATTGAAAAAATTAAAAAACAAAACAAAAACTTTGTACACACAGGATTAATAGTAATATGAGTTAAAGCTTTAGGAAGAAAAAATTTAGGAACAAAACTATTAGCCATAATACTTGATAAAAGTTGGAAATCAGATATGAAAAAAGCTATAATCTCAGGAATGGAAGTAGATTTAAGTCAAAATATAGCGATATTTTATTGTACACCAGATATTTTAAAAGATGTTAAAGATTTACAAAACATTAAAATAGCTTTACAAACAAAAGGATATGAAGAATATGAAGGAAATAACCTGGTAGTAAGTATAGGAGTACTAGGAAAAGCTAGTAACAACTCAGGAATGAAATACAAAGTAAACATAGAAGGAATAGTAAAAGCAATTGCATCAAAATCTATACAGATGATAGAACCAATAAAAATAGATCTAGAACAGTTAACAGGATTAGAATAGGATTTAGAAGATTTACAAGAAAAAGAAGAAAATACAGTTTTGATACCTAAGAAAAGTTATATATATGAAGAAATTGATGGAAAACAGAAGTTAATGTATACTGATTTTAAAGAAAAACAAACAGAGAAAAATGATGATGAAGAATATCATTTTATGAATATTGAAGACAATGAAGAAGAAACACCTTTTATATATAATACAGACAATGAGGAAGATGAAATAGATGTAAATTTCTTAAAATTTGAACAAGAAGAAACAATGGATTACACATTATTAGATTATGAAGAAGAATCAATAGATTGTTTTAAAGTAGAAGAAACAAATAAAACAATAGAACAAATTATAGATAAAAAATTTACAGAAATAAATATACAACAAGAGGTAGATGATATGATTACAGAATGTATAACAGAATTAGGGATGGACTATGAAGAAAGTTATAAAAAATTACAAGAATATTATAATTTACCATTAGTAGAAGATATTATGAATGGAAAAGTAATGTTATCAGATTTTTACAAACAAGAACAAAATTTTATGGATACTCAAATGTTTAATCCCTTAAAAAGACCAAAAATAGAATGGGGAGGAGAATATAGTGGTACACACGAAAGTCATGGCAGAGAACCATGGACACAACCAACAATTAATTATCAACAAGAATCTAATTCTACAGGAAAAGAAAGAAGATTGCCTATAGGACAAATATACAGTGGAAATATGTTATTGTTAGAACAACAAAAGCCTTAGTTATGGATAGATGAAGTTTTAACATGGGAACAGAATGTAGTAAGATTATGGGAAACAAATAAAAAAGACAGCATGGATATGTTTTCATATTTAGAAACTACATTAGGACCAATAGCATTAGGAATATGGCAAAGCAAGAAAACACAAAATCCAGAAGAAATAAATAATCTTAAAGCATTAAGGGACAATCCTTATAATTTTACATCACAAATTAGAACACTTATATTAGGAGTTGATCCAGCAAAAAATAACTCTCTAATACAGGATACAGCTATTAGGAATCTAGAACAATTAAGTATAGCAGATATGAAATATATAAATGAATTCACATTAGATTTTACAAGATTATTATCACAAACAGGAAAAGCAATGGATGATAATCTATGTGATAAATATTTTATAAAATTACCAGGTGATTTAGGAAAATCTATACATGAAGCATGGAAAACAAATTATGGTACACAACAAAATTTAGGAATAGGACCAAGAATAACTTATACATTTGGTATATTAGAAGAAAAATGTAAATAAGTAGCATTACAAGAACAATTAAAAAGAAATGCTTATGCATTCTGTAAAACAGCAATTTATACACCACAAGCATATAGAGTTTATGATAAAAAGAAAAGGATACGAAAAAACACAACATATAATAGAAATTATAGAAAAAATTATAATACAAATAAATATGTTAAAAAATCACAAACACGAAAATGTAGATGTTATACTTGTGGAGAAACAACACACTTTAGCTAATAAATGTCCAAATAAAAGAAAAAATATGGAAAGAGCTAATTTAATAGAGCAATTACAAGATTATGAAATAGAAGCTCTAGGAACAGATGATGAATCTGATAACGAATCAATATATAGTATTTACAGTGAAGAAGAAAATCCAACAGCAAAAGTAACATATACATATATGAATACAGAAGAAAATTGTGAACATGATTGGAAACAAAATAAGGGAAATAATCACATAAGATGTTACAATTGGGGATATTACCCTAGTATAGAAAAAAGGTCACAATGTAATAAAAGTTTTAAAGAAATTTGTTTTAAATGTCTTAAGGAGATTTATGACAAAGATATAGCTACAACATCTAAAGTTAAAACAATTTCTAAAAATAATGTAAATGAAAGAATAGATAAATTCGAATTAACAATGGAGCTACATAGTTTAAAAATAAAAAACTTAGAAAACAAAGTAGAAGAACTTGAAAGATTAATAAAAACAGAAGAAATAAGTAAAATGGCTCTACAAAAACCAGATGATCAAACTTACATACAAACACAAGGATCAACAAACATGATAAACATACAATGTCGTTTATGGTCAGATAATAATAAATACCTAGATTTAACAGCATTAGTTGATACAGGTGCTACAAAAAGCTTAATCTCATACACTTTGGCACCTATAGAGTATCATAAAAAATTATCATATGAATTAAGTACAAGAACAGTTGAAGACAGATTAATACCTATTACACATTGCTTAGAACCAATAGGAATACAATTTTTAGATTTTGCAAACAATTACAATATAAAATATGATATGCCACAGATAAATATTAATCCACCAAATATAAAATCAAAGGATTTTGTAATAGGATTAAATTTCATATTAGGATTAAATGGTGCAGTAACAATTACAAGAAATTTTATAACACTAAGTAAACAATTATATACAATACCAACCCTTATATATATGAATACAACACAAATTGTTCAAAAAAGAAGGGATAAAGGGAATTTAGATTTCTTGAAAACACAGAATAGAAAAAAGTTTATAGAAAATGAATCATTAAAACTTTTAATAGATTTTTTAAGTCATGAAATAGAGAAAGGACAAGATATTACAAAAAGTGTAAATCATCCTATGATATTACATTTAGAAAAAATAGGATATATTGGAGAAGATATAACAAAATCAAATGTAAAATATATTTGTAAATTTAAATTAAAAAATCCTGATATAATAATCAGAACAGCTAATATAAAATATAGCCCATTAGATAAAGAGGAGTTCAAAAAACAAATCCCTGAAATGGTAAATCAAGGGTTAATTAGAAAATCAGAAAGTCCTCATAGATCTACACTTTTTTAGTAAGAAATCATAGTGAGATAAAAAGAGGAAAAACCAGGATAGTCTATAATTGTAAAAGATTAAATGATAATACAATAGATGATGGGTATAATATTCCTAACAAAGATAGTTTGTTAAATCTTATACAAAATAAAAAAGTATTTTCAAAATTTGATTTAAAATCAGGATATAACAAGTTAAAGTTAGAAGAAAGCTTTAAATCATGGACAGCCTTTACATGTTCTGAAGGGCAATATGAATGGAATGTCCTTAGCTTTGGACTAAAAAATGCACCTTCAATTTTTCAAAGATTTATGGACAACATATTTTTAAAATTTGATTTTTGCCTAGCATGGTTGTAAAAGTCCCGCCTAGGCTCCGAGTACTCCCCGAGTACTCGCTACAAGGTAGGCTGCCGAGGCCCGAGTACTGTTCTCCCAGACCAATTACTCCCCGAGTAATCTCCGCCTAGGCCGAGTACCTCCCGAGTACTCCCGAATCCGACTAGGGAGCGCCTAGCGACTTTTGCAACCATGTTGCCTACTATACATTGATGACATTTTAGTTGCAAGTAATACAGTGCAGGAACAAGAGAAACATCTACAACAGGTTTTTGAAGAAATAAAGAAAAATGGTATAGTTGTTTCAAAAAGAAAAATGGAACTTTTTAAAAGAAAAATTTACTTTTTAGGATTAGAAATTGGAAATGGAGAAATAGAATTACAACCACATATTTCTACAAAAATTCTAAATTTTCCAGAAAAATTTGAAAACCTAAAACAGATACAAGCCTTTTTGGGTCTAGTAAACTACGCTAGAAAATTTATTCCAAACTTGTCAAAATTAGTTGGACCTTTATATGGTAAAACCACTAAGAATGGTCAAAGGTATTTTAATCAAGAAGATATTAAACTAGTTAAAGAAATTAAAACAGCAGTAAAAAACATTAAACCATTAGAGTTACCATTAGTTACAGATTATATAATTATTGAAACAGATGGATGCAAAGAAGGATGGGGAGCAGTCCTTCTATGTAAACCAACCAAATACAGTCTCAAGGAAGAAGAGAAAATTTGCTTATGCAAGTGGTAATTTTCAAAATAAAACAAATTGGACTACAATTGATTTTGAAATATAGGCATTAATTTATGCATTAGAAAAATTTAAAATTTTTCTTAACAAAGAATTTACAGTAAGAACTGACTGTGAAGCAATAGTTAAATTCGTAAAAAATGACCAAAGTAAAAAAGGAAATAGAACCAGATGGGTTAATTTACAAAACATTATACAAGGAAATGGGTATTTTATAAACTTTGAACATATTAAAGGAAAAAATAATGGGATAGCTGATATGTTATCTCGAAATATAAACAAATGGGTTGTTTCAGATGGACAGGAAACCAGATAAGGAGAAATTAAAGCTTATACATCCAAAGGAGGGGAATTCTTCTTCGGATGAAGAAAAAATTCAACAGTCATATTTACAGTCAACAGAAAGAATATACAGTTCTCCTCACACCTCATTAACACAGATAATGATGGGACAGTTTTATAAACAACAACAATCAAAGGCAGCTGGCAAGCGACCTTTGCACACCAATTTTTCACCCAAGCCGGTGATTGAATTTGGAACATATGCCTTACAGATATGCAATGAAGTTGATAAAAAGTTTCGTCCTTTCATGGGAATGCAACTTACAGATAAACAACAATGTTTATTAGACAACTTATGGCATATTCAAACCATGCCACAAGCTTCAACATTTAAAGTACAGGTTATAAATGCTTTAAGAATTTACTTTCAGGAACAAAGTTCAAAAACACATGAAAGACAGTTTAAAACAAAACCAAATTACACACATTATGTAATATTTAGGGGTACAAAGATTGGTATTTTCAACAAATGGGAAACAGTTACACAACACATAACTTGGGCAGGAGGATCATTTTGGAAAGGTTATACAAGTTTTGCTGAAGCTCTTCAAGCAGCAAGAAACACCTTTGGCATACAAAATTTTTACATAGAACCTGAAGAGGTTAAAAGTTTTTCTGATATGGCTAAAACAAATCCCGAGCATTACATAAAAGCTCAACAAGAAATTATTTCTACATTAAGAACACAGCTCGAGGAAAAAACAAAAAATGCACAAGATATACAGTTGAAAATTGAAAATAGCCTGTTGAAACAAAAA
The DNA here is from genome assembly GCA_030545235.1 of Helianthus tuberosus. NCBI lineage: Eukaryota > Viridiplantae > Streptophyta > Magnoliopsida > Asterales > Asteraceae > Helianthus > Helianthus tuberosus. Next base: position 78,971,321 of record CM060408.1, read on the forward strand.
ATGAGTTTGCTCGAAGCAAAAAATGCACAGTTATTAAAAAAATTGAGAAAATAGAAAATAAAGAAAAAACAGATGTACACAGGACTTTTGAGTGTTTCAGGACAAGGATTCTTGATATACCTTGGTGGCAATGTTTGAAGCCAGTTACAGAAAGGTTCCCAGAATTCGAGAATCTTGTTTCACAAAAAGTATGTGCAGAGTTTCCTTTAATTCTGTACAATCTGCAACAACAGCTGGTAGACATGGCATTCAGATTTGACAGTGAACCACAGGGATTCACAGTGGTGGAAAGAACAAATGAAGCAGGATATGGAATTGGTCTTCTGTTGCTTCAAGTACATCATCCTACAAAATTAACAGATGAACAAATAATTCAATTCTATCATCATGGTATGATTGATTATTTGGAAATCAAGTTAAACAGAAAGACAAAAGATCTCCTCAATCAGCTTGGAGAAAAAATGATTCTAGTAGCAGGAAATATTGCAATAAGATCGACAACCTTGATTATTGGTTGCAAAATATTTTCCTCATTTCCTTACACAGATTCATACACATACAGACCAGCTAGAAAGAGAATTTTCATAGAACACAAAAAACACAAAAATGCAAGCAATTATCTACAAACTGCAATGACAAAGACCAATATAGAGTTTGCAACTTTACCTTGGTTGAGTTATACAGATCATACAATTAAAGAGATCCCAGACAGTTTTACACAGTTTATTAAAAAACATCAGGAAACTCCAGAAATTCCTGACTATTTTCCATGGAGGAACTATCAATTAATAGGCGAAGGACACTACATACAAGTCTACACAAAAACAAATTGGAGAATGCTTCTACCTTTTGCAGGGGAAGGAGACACTCTACAACTACAACACATCATAAACCTAGAAGACGAAGATTGTGAACACGAAGACTGTTCGAGTCCACAATCAATAGACAGCACACATAGAGACTTCTAGAAGATGACGCAAGAAATGATGAAAACAGACACAAGACAAAGCATATGACGAAAGCAGTGACTATTTATAAGTTCAATTATTTACAGAAAGTGGTCGACAGAGGGCAATAATTTCAAACCTAATTTTGGAATCTAACTTTGTAATCAATCGTTTATTTTGCTTTCTAGACTAGGCTTTTTGACTTTTGTGTTATTATTCTTTCCTTATATGCCTATATATAGAGGCATTTGTAAATCGTTATAAGACACGAAAAACCATTTCAAGTAATAAGATTACTACTTCAATGGCACACTAAAACTCTCTCCATATCTCTTTAGCTCCACTCCCTTAACACCCCAAATTTTCTCCAGTTCTTCATATTATATTCCAACACACACATAAAATATATATATATATACACATATATATACATATATAGGCAGAGGTTCCTGTAAAAAGGGATTTTTTTGTGAGAAAGGTAAGAAAGAATCTACACCATTAGATCTTTGATCTAATGGTTGAGATCATAATAGCAAAATTGTAAATAATGTTTACTATTAAACAAATTATTTTTCTAGATTAAGGGTATACAGGTGAATTTAACATTTTTAAATTAAGAAACTAACATTAATGCACATGCAACTTCCCCCGTATATTTTAAACGTCAATAACTTTTTATACGTAACTTTTTAAAATAACGAGCGTTTTTTATCTTTAATATGAGTACCATATTGCTATATACTTATATAGAGAAAGAAAAATGTTTCGATCAGATGTTTAGTCCATGATGTTTTGTTAATGTTCATACAGTGGTGTTTTAATTGTATTGTGATTCAAAGCGTGGTGTTTTAAACACATACTGGAAAGCGTGGTGTTTTCTTTATCTACTGGAATGTAGGTTTTAAAACACCATGGTGTTTTAACAAATGGAATTTGGAACATCTACTAGCATGCAGATGTAAAACACAATGCATGCAGTTTTAAAACACCATATATAATTACCATACTATGAACATTATACTAAGAACACATTCTGGACATGGATATAGTGTCTTTAATAGTGTTATATACTTATTGAATGGTGTTATATAATTATTGAATGGTGTTATATATGTGTTGAATGGTGATTTTGCAGTGTTATTCGTAGTGTTTTTATAGAGATCTTTAAAATGGTGTTATATACTTATTGAATGGTGTTATATAATTATTGAATGGTGTTATATACATGCTGAATGGTGGTTGCAGTGTTATTCGTAGTGTTTTTATAGAGATCTTTTAAAAAAATCATGTTCCTATAAATAAGGTGGCGGTTATGGAAGGTTTTGAATTATTGAATAAATGATAAAATTACTTGTTTATCCTTTTGAATTAATTAAGATTGAGGACGCATGTCATTTCCACAATATTTCTCACACTTCTCACACTTTTAACCTTTTTTACAATAACCTTACCATATATATATATATATATATATATGAGTAAATTACAAGTTTTGTCCTTTGTGTTTACATCAAATTGCAGACGCTGTCCTTTTGGCCAAAAGTTTACAGGCGGTGTCCTTAACCTTTCAAAATCTTGCACGTTTTGTCCTTTAAGCCAAACCTGGTTAGAAATCTCAGTTAATTCTTATCATATGCAATGCACATGAGGGTACAATGGTCGTTTTCCCTCTAAACCCTTTTTATTCCCCATTTATAACCCTAATCTCCAACCTCCACCTTAATCTCTGTCTCTGTCTCTATGGCTCGCCACTATCTGGTCATCTTCTTTTTCATCTTCAAATAATGGTCTTTTTCATCTTCAAATAATGGTACTAATTCAGTGGCACATCTATTAGACAATGGAAATCTTGTAATAAGGGAAGAAAATAGGATTATATGGCAAAGTTATGATTACCCTGGAGACACCTATCTCCCAGGTATGAAAGTCGGCATGGACTTTACTACAGGCATAGACAGGAAATGGACATCATGGAATAGCCTTGATGATCCTTCTCCAGGTCAGTATTAACAAGGAAACTTCCCTATTTATAGTTGTCTGGAAGGTTTTGTGCCCAAGCGCCCAGAGGAATGGAATGCGGGAGCCTGGTCAAGTGGGTGTGCACCGAGAACTCCTTTAGATTGTGGGAATGAGAATGACAATGGGTTCAAAAGACTTTCAGGTGTAAAACTCCCAGATACGCGAAGTTCATGGTATGATTCGAGTATGAATATAGGGGACTGTGAGACGGAGTGCAGGAGTAATTGCTCTTGTATCGCGTTTGCAGATTTGGATATTAGAAATGGTGGAAGTGGATGCTTGCTATGGTTTGATGAGCTAGTGGATATTAGGGAATACAATGAAACACAAGTTCTTTACATTAGAATGGCCAGCTTTGAATTAACAAGTAAGCACCCTTTATTTGAGTATCTGCTAGAGAACAAGGAGGTTGGTGGTGATTGTTGTATGCTTCGAGAAGAATGGGGAAATTGGTGGTGGTTCTTGGTGGCCAGCCATAGAGACAAAGAGAAATTAAGGTAGAGGTTGGAGAAAAGGGGCTTAGGGTTCTAAATGGGGGAATAAAAAGGGTTGACAAGGAAAAAGACTATTGTACCCTCATGTGTATTGCACATGACAAGAATTAACTGAGATTTCTAACTAGGTTTTGAAAGGTTAAGGACACCGCCTATAAAATTTCAGCCAAAAGGACAGCGCTTGCAATTTGATGTAAACATAAAGGACAAAACTTATAATTTACTCTCTCTCTCTATATATATATATTCATATATATATATACATAGGGGACCGCTAAAATGAGAACCACCTCCAGTTGTAAGAACCGCGAGAACCACTTTCTAGCCATTAGATCAAGTAGATGGATGGATGAGATTAAAGGTATTTAAAAATAATATTAAGTATTTTTTGTCTTATTATGTCTTTAATATTTTAATCCAAAAGGGTATTTAAGTAAATTTACTCTATTTTGTCTTTTTGAGTTTATTGTTTTTTTATTACTTTATTGTATTATTATATTAGACTAGGTGTAGGACCCGTGTGACACACGGGTATGTTTAATAATGATCGAAATCAAATACTAAAAAACAGATTATAATATATTATTTAAATTATTTGCATTTAGTTACATATCTTTATAAAATAATGTTAAAGACAGTTTGTTTTAGTGTACATGTTTGATATAGAAATAAGGTAAGTAATTGATAATCATAAAGTTGTGTCGGTTTTCACATCGGAATCGATTACTTTACTCAAAGTGCCGTAAACACTTGCTGCATCCGCAACATCATTGACCTGAAAGTGATTACTCAAAGTGTCGGTTTTCACATCGCTATACTTTCTCATAGCATTGTTGAGATTTACATTATTGCTATAAGGGCTACATATTTCTATTGCTTGTTTGCCTACTCATTACAACATTAGTGACGACTAAAGCAAACCACAAAGCAATATAAAGACCACAGCAAACCCAAAAATGGTTTTATATTCAATCAAATATCACATCAGTGATGATATATGCTAGATTTTTTTTAGCTAAAACAGAACTAGCATAATCATCTAAAGATTCCAATCATAACTTGAACACGACATTACGTAGTAGAATTACCAATTGAGAAACAAACTGAAACTAACCTATATCACTGTCAATATAAAAGTCCACCCTGTAAAAACACAACAAACACATAAATTCAGGTATCGTGAACATCAAATCTAGAAGAAATGGTGGCTTGAAATTTGGTAATTTCCTTTATAAATTATAATAAATTGTAATCTCCAGTGTCAAGAGAAACCAAACTTACATCTAACTGGGAAGCCATTTGTTCAAACCACTGTTTTAACCCAATAGTGGTTTCAAACATCTGTTTTCTCCATAAACCACTGTTTTAACCCAACAGTGGTTAAACCACTGTTAGGTTGAAACGGTGGCTTGAAACCACTGTTGGGTTAAAACAGTGGTTTATGGAGAAAACAGATGTTTGAAACCACTGTTGGGTTAAACAGTGGTTTGAACAAATGGCTTCTAAGTTAGATGTAACAACCACTGTTTTTCTCCACAAACCACTATTCTAACTCAACAGTGGTTTCAAAAGTGGTTTCAAAACTGCTGTCAAAAGCGAAGACTGCATAATTTGGCGAAAATACAATTGTGTCAGATTGTAAAATCATATTTAGGTTACTTAAAAGAACTTGACGATTTAAAACATTATAACCTTGATACATTGTTCCCTCGATTTAGCAGCCAGCAGTTTCGGGTTCCTTTAGAACGTCTCAGTTCCCTGAACATCACATCCTATATACAACAAGATTACAATCACAAACATTAATATCGTAATAATAATGCTTTCATATTCACAATTAACACAGTGAACTTATAGAATATACACTTTTGGGTTAAAACAGTGAATATACGTTAAAGTCTCTAGCCTATCGACAGTGGTTAGGATAAACAGAGGTTATGAGAACAGAGGATACATTCCAGCAGTTGATGAATTTTTAGCCAAGCAGAGGTTTTAAAAGCAGTGATTTAAAAACAGAGGTTTCCTAACATAAATGAGGTATCCTCTGTTCTCATAACCTCTGTTTATCCTAACCACTGTCGATAGGCCTCTTGAGAGCGTATTCAGCCCAAACGCACTGTGAATCGATGAACTCACTCTCCCATGGCTGTTGAAAAGAGAAAAGCGGTCAGGAAACAAATCGCAACATAAAAATGTTATTATTTAAATACTTTGAAGATCGTATATGATATACCTGAATGTAACGATACAGTAAAAATGACATGGACACTGAATATGCTATCTGTTTGAGCTTGTAAGCACTGATTATAGACAACTAATGGGGCGGGTAAACGGGTGTACCACAAAAAATCAAATATTGTCAATAGTCAACACCAAATTCAAGTCAAGTGTATGAATTGGACTTATTAAATCGTACTTTAATCTTGTCTTCGAAATGCAGCCACCTTTTCAATTTTTGTCAGAACCGAAGTATAACCCGAGTCGAATTTATATATCAAGTCGACCCAATGTCAAGAGTAGTAAGAAAATAAGACGCATTACATAATTCAAGCCAAAACGAATTAAACCTTAATTGAGTATTTTTGGAATACCTGTTTGTCAATCAGTTGGTAATGGGTTTCATTCTCGCTATTTCTGGAATCCACTTGCGTTTAACGTAATGGACTCCCCTATCTCTGAGTGCTGATATGCTTGTGTCTCCCATTTTGCAAAACCTATATTCAAGGAAAGCGGAGGTATATTATTAGTATTTTTCAAGCTGGAAAGGTTAACATTTACTGTTGCTAATAATATTATTTTGTTACGACTTTGTATTGAACCTATAAAGTACATGTCTAATTGTTATAGCAACATTATTGTAAATCATGATTAAATTAGCTTGGAGTTAGCTAATGGTTCCTATGAATGAATCGACATACCAAGTTAGCCAAATCAATTTATTTTAATACGATCCAACTCGGTAACAAAATCTTAATTCGTTTGCCAAAGCAATTTATATCAGTGAAGTTGAACATGAATTATACACTACCTCAACTAACGATTTTGGCTCCTCATTGACATAGTATACTTTTAAGTTTTTAACACACCAAAAAAAAAAAACACAATTTGCTTTCGGCATTTCAACGAACAACTTATATGCATACGTTGCAAGTAATTTTATTTGAAATAAAATATTTTGACCCGTCTTGCCACCTGTAACCTTAATAAATAACTCACTTGCAACCAATGGCTGGAATCAAATCAAAATTCCTACATGTAATATAGAAAGTAAAAACAACAATATGAAGAAATAGATATGCCATTACCTCTTTCTCTGTGTGAGCATCCCTAACAAAATTTGGAATGACATTCAATTTGATCTGCTCGAATTTCTCTGCAATGGCTCCGCCCTTGGCCTTTTGCGACTGGGTATAGCAGACCGTACTGAAAAAAAGCATAAGCAGCTGGATCTGATGTGGCGGTGTAGCTTTGTATTTCAGTTGTAACTAATTCAATGAGTCCATCAATTGAAGAAACCGTGATTTGCGTGTTTCCCTTATCGAAGAAGTATAGGTACCTGAAAGTACATTGCAGTTGCACAAACCCATGTAAGTTTATTATATATATAGCACGAGTTTCAATAAATTAAATAGTTGTGTTACTTGTAGAATCTCGATAAAGAGAATGATTGACCAGCTGTTACCTTTTGTCACATTCGCTATTTGTTGAGCATCGTTTGCGATTCTTAAGGCACGCTACAAACAGAGTAATACTCTACATCTGACACAAAACAACTTGATTTAGGCCCAACTAAGTTCAGAATGATTTGACCTCAAAAACCAAGTTCATTAAGAAAACCGAAAAAAGAGGTGGCATTCGGGCGGGTAGGGTGTTATGTCAAAACGGATCATTACTTAAAGCAATACCTTTTACCCAGGTCCACTCTGACTTAAATAACTGATTTTGACCTGAACGCATATTAATTGTAACCAAACTGAACAGGTTTAAAAATTGACGAATTCAAACAAAAAAAAATCAGAACAAATAAAGTCTATCTATCAAAACACCTACAGGAAAATAAACTTTAGGGGACCATTCTGTGACAATAGAACAAATAAAGTGTTTTAGAAAACGGACCAATCTGGTAACAGAAAAATTGAATTAATTTACATTTACGTTATCTGAATTTGATTTTAAAACCGATAATTATTAATTAGAAAATAAAGTGTTTTAGAAAATAAACTTTAGGGGACCATTTTATATGATTCGGTTCAAGAAAAATTCCTATAGTGTAATGGTTTCACAAATTTTCACTTTTTTTCGGTATGAGCTTTTACTCACTTTTTTCACCTATAGCGTAATCGTTTCACAAATTTTCACTAACCACCACCAAACCACCTTCTTCATCGGCGTGAGCTGCCTCACACCTACAACCAAAATTCCTCACTAACCTTTATTGGGGCGGTGTTTCACCGGGGGTTCATGGCCACATTAGATGGGTACCCATCATAACCTAGGGATGAGCTCAGTACCAGTACTAAAAGTCACCAAAATTTGGTGCTGGTACTGAAAATGTTCGGTACGGTACCCATATTTGAAGTTAAAAATCGGAATTTCAGTTAAAAATGGGTACCTTTCCAAAAAACACCGGGACCAAAAACTATAAAAAGTGGGTACTTAATCGGTATCGAAAATAAAATATTGTCAATAGTGAACACCAAATTCAAGTCAAGTGTATGAATTGGACTTATTAAATCATACTTTAATCTTGTCTTCGAAATGCAGCCACCTTTTCAATTTTTGTCAGAACCGAAGTATAACCCGAGTTGTATTTATATATCAAGTCGACCCAATGTCAAGAGTAGTAAGAAAATAAGATGCATTACATAATTCAAGCCAAAACGAATTAAACCTTAATTGAGTATTTTTGGAATACCTGTTTGTCAATCAGTTGGTAATGGGTTTCATTCTCCCTATTTCTGGAATCCACTTGCGTTTAACGTAATGGACTCCCCTATCTCTGAGTGCTGATATGCTTGTGTCTCCCATTTTGCAAAACCTATATTCAAGGAAAGCGGAGGTATATTATTAGTATTTTTCAAGCTGGAAAGGTTAACATTTACTGTTGCTAATAATATTATTTTGTTACGGCTTTGTATTGAACCTATAAAGTACATGTCTAATTGTTATAGCAACATTATTGTAAATCATGATTAAATTAGCTTGGAGTTAGCTGATGGTTCCTATGAATGAATCGACATACCAAGGGATTGCGAGCCAAATGATTACCACTTTAGAATTTAGCATCGACGGCAAGTTGGCTCGCATTGCTTCACGCGCCACCTTGTAACTTGGGTGCAACCACCGTACTGGATTTGCAGTTGCAACTTACAACTCCTTTAATGGGAAAATCAGAAAAGAAAAAAAAAGTTTCACAAACAAAATTACTAAAATACATATGGACAAAATTACTAAAAAAGACATGAAATGGAAACAGTATATACAAACCTCAAGCGGGAAAAGTGGTTTAGAAGAAACTACAACAGGTGTTACTTGTTCTATTGTCACAGAATGGTCCCTGGTTGTCAATTGTTGCTTTATAATAGAAGGGATTTCCATAAATGCTAAAAGAGCAAATTCGGTCTCTTTTCGTATTACAGGAACATTATTTGACATGATTTCTGTGAAATTGACAAACTAAGACAACAAATAGAATAACATCAGAAGTTACAATATCTTAGTATCACACTATAGATACTAAAAAATAACATTAGAAGTTACGATATCTCAGTTGCGATCAGGGATGTTATCATCAAATTCTTTCATCATGTCCCGCGGCCCATCACTATCCTCAACTAATATGATAGAGAGTGGAAGCTTGCTGTACAAAAATATATATTATACTTTACCAAAAGCCGATAAAAATTCTTAGATATAAACACTTAATACTTAATAAATGTTGTAGAGTGTAGACAATCACCTTGCTTCAAAGAAACATCAAACTTAATAAATTCTTCGTTGTAGAGTGTAGACCTCCAAATATGAAGCGCCTTCATAAGAAGTCATTGTGGTTAGTTTGCCTACAAAGCAATTTGTTATAAAATAAACAATGATTATGTTGAAAGAAGCCCCATAGTGCGACCCAGTCCATGGTATGGATCCTAAAACAACAATGTTCAGATTTATCTTAAAAATCCCAATAAAAAGCGTTAAATTCATAGCTAAAAGTGACCCGATAACTTACTATTCCATAAGATCACTATCAAGGCTTATTCCCACCACTAATTTTACAGTAGAACACCACCACATTTAGTTTTTTTTTTTTTTTTTTTATCATTTTGCATTATTCAAATGACTCCAAACTTTCTTTATATAATCACAGATATACAAACTCAGCAAAGATTCAAAGTTGATGACTCTTTCATCCCCACGTACTCATATGCTCCATGTTTCCTCCCTGTAAAAGAATAGCAAAAATGACAAACATGGGATTTAACGTTGACTATTGGTGTATAAGAGCAGACTGTAAGGAACACGTGACGCACCAATTTATAACTTCGTAACCATGAGACAAAGCTATCTTTCAATACAAAATACTTATAAGCTGCTGATTCGTTTAGGCGCTTCTATTTCATCATGCAATACAAAACACACATAATATGGATTTTCAGCAGGTAGAAATCTACAGTGGTTTCAACCACTGTTTTAACCCAACAGTGGTTTAACTCACTGTTTTAACCCAACAGCGGTTTCAAGCATTGTTTTTACCCAACAGCGGTTTCAAGCACTGTTTTTACCCAACAGTGGTTTAAAGCACTGTTTTTACCCAACAGTGGTTTAACTCACTGTTTTAACCCAACAGTGATTTAACTCACTGTTTTTTATCCAACAGTGGTTTCAACAATTGAAGGCCAGTAGATAAGATCGAGCATCATGTTAGGACACAACAGTGGTTTAACTCACTGTTTTAACCCACAGTGGTTTAACTCACTGTTTGACCCACGTACATAAAAATAAGCATCCAAATATCCTAATTTTTGCATTAAACCACTGGAATAAGAAATTAAGAGTAAAAATAAGTAGTTAATTTCCGTTCTGCTGCCATTAATTTCCGTTCTGCTGCCATAAAGTGTATTTCTAAAATCTATAAAACCTCCTATATCCTTATATTCATAACATATATTACTACGGAAATTAGTGCGGATACATACCTTTGTGGTTAAATTTGACACTGCCAAATTCCATTTGTGTCGAGTTTTTGTTCCTGCCGCTTGCCCAGCTTTTGCCACTTTACCAAAAGCTCCGTTTAGCCAAGCTGCTCCAGCTGTCACATATCGGATAAACAAACCATACGAATATTACAAATTTTAGCAACAATCTAACATGACAAATTGTAGTCATATTTCAAGAGTTCAATTCAAACCTGCTTGATTTAACAGCTGATCCTGTGTCATTTAATTTCCGTTCTGCTGCCATTAATGCCGCCATCGTTTTGTCGGAAACTTGAAGCCTTTGATCTTAAAGATACATAAAGTGTATTTCTAAAATCTATAAAACCTCCTATATCCTTATATTCATAACATATATTACTACGGAAATTAGTGCGGATACATACCTTTGTGGTTAAATTTGACACTACCAAATTCCATTTGTGTCGAGTTTTTGTTCCTGCCGCTTGCCCAGCTTTTGCCACTTTACCAAAAGCTCCATTTAGGGGTGGAAAATATGGGCTAAAAGCAATACACTAAATAAGAATTTTTGGCAGGCTGGCACTTGCTCAATAAATCACTATCCATTAATTTACCTTCGAGCTAGTGCTTCAAGTTCAGCTCATCTCAGCTCAGACTCAGGCGACAGACAAGTGTTCGTATTTTTCAACTTCTTAGCATTACCACCCAGCAAAACCAACTTCCCAAAGTAAACGTCTCTGAATTCTATGATGTTTTGTGCTTTGATTTGGTCATTCATGACCAAGAGCAGAATAATTTTTTACTAGTATCACTACTATTAAATATGAACTTTGAAAAATGATACCTGATTAGCAGCTTCTCCAATTCTTTTATATTTTTATGATGATTTGTTACCATTATTTTCGCTAGAATCCTTGTGTTGTAGAATGGTTCCCCAAAGCTTTGGACCTGTTGCATAAAACAATACACATGTAGATATCAACTTATTTGTATTACTACAATAACAAAATGTGCAAAAAGGTGGATTTCTTAATAATAAACCCATCAAATTAAAAAAAAAAGTTAACACAAACATAGCTACATACTAATCTTTAACCCAAAACACATGGAGCTACACAATATCAAAGGAGTGGCTGGAATTGTCAATTATGATGCTAAAAGTGGAGCTTCTCATTTACTTCAATAACCTTGAAAAATCCTAGCTTCTTGTGAATTTGAAATTGTTAAAAAAGTTGAAATATGAAATATTACCAGGTGATTCATGGAAACTCTAGCTCTATTGTTAACCTACTGGCAGAATGTAACCATCATATTAGCTTATGGAAAATATAAAATCACACAATTACCTTATCTGCAACTAAGAGGAGTCTGGGACAAAGAATTTATACCAATGACAGAAACACGTCAGATTACAATCAAACAATCATCAAATTATCTTTTTTTTATGAACATATAAATTACTTCTTTATACCCTACGACCTCAAACAGGTACATATAACATCTCCCAACCGATTACCATATACCACAAAGATTAGCCTACAGTCAAAGCGAAAACAAACTAAGAACCCTAATTTCATCCAACAAATAACAGAAGTTCAATCAATTTCAAACGATTAAAGATTCAACATCTCCAAACCAATTACTGAAAACCACAAGATTAACCTACAGTCAAGCCAAAACAGCTTAAAACCCCTAATTTCATCCAACAAATAACAGAAGTTCAAACAATTTCACACAATTTCACCACATATGATCCATACAAACGCATAAAAAAAACGGAATGATATCACAAACACGAAAATTGTACGGCTGATTACCTGATTCGACGGAGGAATACGGCGGAGGCGCGTGTGATTGAAGGTTAGGGTTCCGATTTACGACGACTTTGGAAACGGTGAGCTGAAGATGGAATATTATTAGGATTGAAGGACATGGTGGAGGAAACGGCGAATCGACGGTCGCCGGAGAGTTGTTCGCCGGCGATTGAAGGTTAGTGATGGTGGTTATCTTCAGAAGTTTAGACTCAGATCCAACCAAACACTGATGGTTTAAGTGTTGTTTGAAATTGTTTGACTCAGAAGTTTGACTCAGAAGTTTAGACTCAGATCCAAGCAAACACTGATGGTGGTTATCTTCGCCGGCGATTGAAGGTTATAGATGGTGGTTATCTTCTGAGTCTAAATTTTATGGCCAGCGATGGTGGTTATCTTCGTCGGAAATCTGGATTTGAGAGAGAGTATAATGGAGCTGCTCTTGAGAGAGGGATTGAATTTTGAAAGTGGAGCCAAAATAATGTAGGATATATATGTATATAGTTTGAATTTTGAATCTGGAGCCAATATTTTGAACATGGGCAGTGGTTTAGATGAACATCAGTGGTTTGCGAAAAAGTGAATGTGGGCCACCTTTTCAATGAAATGAACATCTGTGGTTTGCTTTGTATATGTGGGCAGACATTTGAAAAAGTGAATGTGAGCCACCTTTTTTTATGAAATCAGTGGTTTGAGTATAGATTACAAAATACAAAAAGGAATTATGACATCAGCATTGACACTTGGCATAGCTTAGGAGTTGACACTAAAGCAGATTTACATTAGCCCATAATCTCTTATTATAGATAGTGTAGATTTTTATTTTTTTAAACATAGTTTTTTTATTAAGCATTTTTAAATTCAGATTTATTTACAGATTTTTACGTTTAACGTTTTACGTTTTTACGCCCGGCCTTTTCACGCCCCGTTTTTTGACGCGCCGTTTTTACGCCCAGCTTTTTCACGCGTCGTTTTTTCATCGCGCCATTTTTACGTTAACGTTATTTACGTTTTACGCGCCGGTTTTTTACGTTTTACGCGCCGTTTTTTTACGTTTTACTCACCGGTTTTTTACGTTAACGTTTTTTACGTTTTTACATTTTACGCGCCGGTTTTTTACGTTAACGTTTTTTTACGTTTTACGCGCCGGTTTTTTACGTTTTACTAAAAAAAGTTACGTTTTATGTTTTACCTAAAACTTTTTACGTTTTACGAAAAACTTTTACGTTTTACGTAAAACTTTTTACGTTTTACGTTAAAAAGTTTACGGTTTAACTTTTTTTTTTACAAAAACTTTTTTACACAAAAACGAACGCACCCAGAAAATCGTTACTCGGTAGGTGTCTCAGATACTTTGCTATCATCATCGACCCCTCAAAAAAAATATAAAAACCCAACAAACAAAAATAAAAAAGAACGAGTGGATTCTTGAACAAAAACGAAGTTTTGGCTCAGAATTTCCGATAATCAGAGGCTGCAAAGTGGGGTTGCGGGTTCAAAAACCTACACTCCACCATCTTTGCCGCGCCATCGTCCGTTTTTTTTGCATCATCACCGCCGATTCAATAAGGCACCAGATTCAACCGATTTAAACATTCAAAAGGATCATGAACATCATTCAAACCCAGAAGGAACATGAACATCATTCAAACCCAGAAGGAACATGAACATCATTCAAACCTAGAAGGAACATGAACATCATTCAAACCGATTTAAACATTCAAAAGGAACATGAACATCATTCAACAGATTTCAAAAAGCACCAGATTCAACAAAATCAAACCCAACAAAAACACTTACCAAACAAACACATGAACATCGAGCACCACCATCACCGATCTCTGCACAAAAACCCCCACCGGTCTCCCCACAAACCACCACCGCCTTCTGACATCGGCACTCGACCACCGTCATCGAGCACCCACCACCGCCGGGATAACAACACATGTCCTATCGTTCACCGTTAAACCACCACCATCTAACCCTAAACTCCAAATCGGAGCTCACTACCCCAAATCGGAGCTTTGGGCGGCGGTTTTGTGACTGTTGCCCACGCAAGTCTTCATCAAATCCAGAATTGGGCGGTGGTTGGGTGGTGAGCGGTTGGGTGGCGGTGAACAGCGGTTTGTGGTGGGGGGAGGGGGCCGGAGATGATGGTGTGTGGTGGTTGTTTTGAGTTTTGATTTGGGTTTTTCCAAATGCAGAATCTTTCGAAGCATTTTCAAGAGAGAGAGGAATGGGAGATAAATGGAGAGTGTAGAAGATGAATCTGACAAATGAAAGAGGAGAGAGAAAGAACTTTAAATGAAGAGAGATAAGGGGATTTGACATTTGGGGTAAAAGACCAAAATAACCTTATTGTTGGCATAATCTAATTGGTTGAGAGTGGTTCTCGCGGTTCTTACAACTGGATGTGGTTCTCATTTTAGCGGCTCCATATATATATATATATATATAGGGGAGGGTTTAAATGAGAACGCTAAATATTGTGAGAACCGTGAGAACAAATAAAAAAACCATGAGAACTTGGTCAAAAACAATTCAAATTCAATTTTTTTTTTTCTACACTTATGATTATTATTCGAATACAATGTTAGAAATTCAATTTACACGTTTAAATTTACGTGAATTCGTAAATAAAGAAAATTTACACATGTGTAAGTTTGCCATTTACACATGTGTAAATCTGTTATATTTACACATGTGTAAAAAATCTAAAAAGAGTGATTTTGAAAGGAGAAATGAATTATTTGATGTTATAAATTCTTGTTTTGATGATGTATCTTAATTACAATGAGGTTTGTATTAAAAAAATTGGTTTTGATTGCTTTTTTCATTCGTTCTCACGGTTCTCACAATATTTAGCGTTCTCAAGATAACCCTCCCCTATAATATATATATATATATATATATAGTGTGAGGTTCATTAGGGAACACTAAAAAAGTGGGGAACCGACTCAAACGAACTCCGATTGGACTCATTCCAGCGACGTTGGAACCGGCTCTTCGAACCCTAATTAGGATCTTTTAACCCTAAACCCTAAATCATAACCCCTAAACCCTAAATATATTAGGGTTTGGTTTTTAGGGTTTAGCTTTAGGGATTAGCTTTAGGGTTTAGGGTTTAGCTTTTAGGGTTTAGAGTTTAGCTTTAGGTTTAGCCTTTAGGGTTTAGCTTTTAGGGTTTATAGTTTAGATTTTATGGTTTACCTTAGGTTTTAGCCATATTTTTTAGCTTTAGGGTTTAGAGTTTAGGGGTTAGGATTTAGGGTTTAGGGTTAAGAGATCCTAGTTAGGGTTCGACGACCCGGTTCCAACACCGCTGGAATGAGTCCAATAGGGGTTCGTTTTAGTCGGTTCCCCACTGTTCCCCACTTTTTTAGTGTTCCCTAATGAACCTTCCCCTATATATATATATATATATATATATATATATATATATATATATATATATATATATATATATACGGTCAGGATTTAGAGAGAACGGTGAAAAGTGTGAGAACGGTGAGAACGATTTTGGTGGTGACATGTGGCATTGATGTTAAATTACACTAAGGGGTAATATTGTAAAAAAAAACCCACTCACATGAACTGGGTGTTCAAATAAAACGCCATAAAAACACCCAATTTAGAAAAACGCCAAACACTCAAAAGCTATTTTTAAGCTATAATTTGTGACAACTAGCACAAAACCGGTAATTTCTGTACAATTTAATTAATACTTAATAACTGCAATTATGTGCTTAAATGTCAACATTGTCTGATTACATGTTATACATGTGAATTCATGCATGTTTTATACTTCAAATATGGCTTTATGCATTAATGTTAGCGTTGCGTCAAAAAGACTAGTAAACTCACCGGTAAGACACATTGTGTCAGCAATTCTGCAGAAAGCAGTCAGACAGTAGAATTGGGGCCTAGGAGCAGGTCCAACGTCTAAAATACATTAAAACCCAAGAATGGATACAAGGGTTAACATATAGACTTTCCGAAAGTTAGAATATGCATTAAAAAGCACCCGAAATACACTTAAAGTGCTGAATTCAGCATATTTCAGCAAAATTCAGCATTGTGACAAGTTTGTAACATGTAAAAATATGACTAAATGGTCCTGAATGCTTTCCTAAGTGTCGGGAATTAAAAGCGTCACAAAAGGGTACTTAAAGATCACTAAACAGAATAGTTTGACACTTTAACAAACCGGTATCTAACCGAACAACCGGACATTACCCGAAACACCAAAATTTTACTAGAAGCATTGTTTTAATGTTTTTGAGCTAGTTATGATCCCCGAACACCATAACACCTCTTATAACATATTAACACATTAAATCCCTAATCAAGACACTTGAAATCTAACTTGATTTTACAATTAGTGATTGAAACTTACACTTTACCCCCCCCCCCATGTAAGTGGACGGTCATGAGGTGGCCCCCACCATAATCTTCCCATGATCTTGCATAATCTCACTTAGATTCACTTTGATTCACTAAGATCTATTAGAAGATTATGTCTAGTACTTGAGAAACACTTTACACAATGGTTAATATGTTAAGAATGGTTATAAGAAGAATGATAGATCACACTTCACCACACCACTATTCTTCTTCCTCTCCTCCCCACCTTCGGCCGAAACCACCATCAACACCACCACCATCTTCAATTCAAGTTCAACCAATCTCAAGCGTACACAAGGTGCAATAAGGGTTATAAGCAACCTTGGTGGTCTTGGAGATTGAAGGACCTTCTTCATTTGCTATTAACCAACCCGTTTATCATCTTCAACATCTTGTGTTCTTCCCTAGCCTTGTGCTAGTAGTAAGGCCCTTGTAATCCCTTGTTACTTCATATTTAGTGGGTTAAAAGATGATGAACGTTGTTAATCTTGAAGAACACTAAAGAACATAAACATGAATCTTTAACATAAGCTTAATAACATAAGAATACATGTTGATTTGTGTTTATATGCTTCTTGATGATTGATTTTTTTTGTGTTAGTGATGTTAGACATCATAAGAAACCTACTAGATTATGATTAAACACATGATCTAGTAAGTTAAGGTGGTGATCTTGTGAAAGACCAAGATCATCATGCTTTATGTCTTTATGAACTTGAATGATGAAATTGGTTTTCATATGCAAAGATGATTTAAACAAAATACAAATCTTGTAAATAGATGGTTACAAAAATAATTTTCTCAAGAAACCAAGTTTATTTATAAGATTTACAAGTCATGGTTTCTAAGTAAACTAATCACATTTTTAATGTTAAATCAAGACTAGGAACATGATTGTAACAAGAAAAATACAAAAGAAATATTTTTAGAAAAATCATCTTACAAGTTGTAAATGACTAAATCTTTCAAGAATGTGATTTACAAACAAATAACCATGTTTTTAAGGATAACTAAACCTACTAAATAACATGGTAAGCTACTACAAGTTTTACAAAAACTTCAAGTTCATGATGTAGAGCAAATTACTTGATTTTGGCACTTGGTAAGTGTTGACTGAGTTGTTGATTGTTTGTGATGATTTTAAAAGAAAATAAACACATGTTTTGAAAACATGGGAAACCTCCATTTTTAGGGGAAACTATGTCAAACTTTCTCTAAAATTTTGACACTTAGAAAAATATAAGTTTTGGTGAAACTTATTCCCTAAAAATTTACCTAATAATACTTACCAAGGTTTCCCTAATTTTTGTGTAAATTTCAAGATAAGAAATTATGATTTCTTCAAGATAAAAATTGATATTAAGTATGTATATTTTTGAGAAAAATATATATATTTATTGATCACCAAATTTTGTGCTAAGTGTATGTAGTATGTATTATATGTAATAGTGTATTAGGACTTGAAAATACACTAAATACTCTTAAGGAGTGAAGATACAAAAATACACATACAACAAGCATAGACAAATACAAGAAAATATATTTATGGAAATATATTTCTTAATAGATTATGTAACTTGGACGAGTTACGAACTTAAAATGAAGTTTTGGACAAAAATACATAACTCGGGTGAAAAATACAAGATACTTATATTTATTTTTGAGAAAATAATATAAGTGAGATACATATTTAAAAATATAAATTATTTTTAACAACAAAGAACACATACATAAAAGATGGTGACTTGTACTTGTGCGATACAAGTCTAGTGACTAACGTTAATAAAACACGTATAGGCCACGATGCTATATAAGCAAACCCGATGAAGTTTACCGCGCAAGAAACACAAAGTTGTGAGTTCATGTCCCCACTTTTAAACTTTTACATGCTTTTTAAACTTGGGGAAAATACATGTGTTATGGTATGTTGGATACAAAAACTAATGAATGATACTTTAGATCATGTCACAAATAGGGTACCAGAAGAACCATTAATCGTGTACATACTAAGACCGCAGAACAAAAGGTTAGATCTAATGGGTTTCAGGAAGCCACACTCTTGGTGATAACTAGTACCAAGCAGTGCTTTTGTGTCCCAGTCGTGAATCGACTACTAAAAATGCCTATGGTTTGGATGCTTCCTATGTTGTGTCACATGTTAGTGGCCTTGCAAACCATTAGCGATCTCGATTTCCTTATATTTACAGAAATACTTGATTCATACAAATTACATACCATGTTTGCATTCAAAGTATACAAACGTTCAATACAAAAACTGCATGAATTCACACCAACATTATGTTGACGATTTTCCAAAAACTCACATGTATTTCAGGTAACTAAAGTGGATGTGCGTGCGGTCTTATTCTTGCTCCTGGATGTTGTTTATGTTTTAGTTATGTTATGTCAAGACTCCGATGCCTCTTTTGCAGGATTTGGTCGTTATATCCCACCTCATGTGGTGATATACTGACTAACCCTTGATGTTCATCTTTAAATAAAGTTATAAACTTGTCAGACAATATTGTATTTGTGTTGTAAACACTTAACTTATGTTTTGTTAATGGCATTTGGAGTTATTTTACGAGCATGTAGTATGTTTACCTTTCGTATGCAATGAGAACCTTTCAAGATCACACCTCGTGCTTCCGCCTTAGAAAGGGGTGTGACATAATTTACAACAGCTCAAAAAAACCTTTTTTTGAACGCCATAAAACACTCAAAAGCTATTTTTTGAGCTATAATTTACAACAGCTCAAAAAAACCAGTTTTTTGAGCCAGCTCCTAGTTAAAACGCCATAACAAAAAAAAGCTATATTTTCAGGGTCAAAAGTGTAACTTATAGTGTGATCAAGTGTAAACAAGTGTGAACACAAGTATTTAATTAGTTTCATCATACACGGGGAATGTGATTGGAAATAAAAGAATTCGTACTAGTTAAAACGCCATAACAAAAAAAGCTATATTTTCAGGGTCCAAAGTGTAACTTATAATGTGAACAAGTGTAAACAAGTGTGAACACAAGTATTTAATTAGTTTCATCATACACGCAGCTTTGGGGGATGTGATTGGAAATAAAAGAATTCATACTCTAATGAAGACACACAGAGCTCCCAGTTATAACGCCATAACAAAAAAGCTATTTTTTGAGCTATAATTTACAACAGCTCAAAAAAACCCATTTTTTTGAGCTATCCGCCTAAACTAATATTTTTTGAGCTTAGAAAAATCATAATTTGTACTGTAAAAACACCGAAAAACACGCAGTTCAGAAAAACGCCATGAAAAACTCAGTTGAAAACGCCATAAAACACTCAGTTCAGAAAAACGCCATGAAAATACCTAGTTAAAACGCCATAAAAACACATAGTTCAGAAAAACGCCATGAAAATACATAGTCTAAAACGCCATAAAACACCCAGTTCAGAAAAACGCCATAAAACCCAGTTAATTTTTTTTCGAAAAGTATATCAATAGTATACTCATTGAAAGATAAAAAAACGCTGAGTTTTATGGTGTAATTTTTTTCAAAAAATAATCACGTATAAAAAAGTTATTGTCGTTTTAATATGATGGGGGGAAAATGGCATGTGATTAGCATGTGCACCTTTGATTGGATCTTCCTATTTTACCCCTCCTGGTAGTTCCTAGACCCCTATTATTTATAAAAATGCCACCGCATCAATCTCAGCCACAAGCCACTAAGATCTTGTGACTGAGAATCGTTCTCATCGTTCTCACACTTTGAGGCGTTCTCTCCTGATCCTGTTTCTATATATATGTGTGTGTGTGTGTGTGTGTGTGTGTGTGTGAAAATCCCAGTGGGTAAATACTCTTTAGGTAATAAGCTACGTATGAGACAAGATTTTACAACTGCATATGAGAATGAGATTAGCTATACCCAGCCCATTGCATGACATGAGTCCAGATTTGAATCTAATATCTAGGCTAGATTTTAGAAGTGTTGGGGTCACGTTCTTTAACTCTGTCTTGTGCCAGATAAACCCATTAAGGTTTGATCTATTTGTACGTTCTAAAAGATAACTCGTCCCACACCATAGGGATGCTTTCCGATTTCTTCCTTAAACTCTTCCTTCTTTTCTTTCTCTCCGTCTCATACCTGTAGAAAACTATGGTAAGAACCAGAACAAGAATGAAAACTGAACAAACAACATAGCTGTAGCGACAAAACAGTGATGGAAAACTTTATTATCTTTTAGCCAACCCGAAAAACACCCAAACCACCCAAGATCTTACTAAACTGTAAGATCAGAAATCAAACAGTACAAAGTACATAATCAACTGATAACAATCAGTTGATGAATCGAAACAAAAAACAACAAGAATGAAACAATACAACCTGAACAAAGACGATCTGCAGGATCTGAAATACAACACTAAACAGACGAAGAACTTAATCTATAATAAACCTTCAACTTATCACCAGCGGGTAGAACAATCATCAACCGGAAAGTCTTTGATCCGTCTTCAACTGGTATGAGCAAAACTCCAAAGACAGAGAGTGAAAGTGTGTGATAAGATGAATGAAACTTCTGGAAACCCTAGCTCTCAAAGTGGTCTTTTATACACCTGCAAATACACAAATACACTTTGCACCCATAAGAATCACCACAAACGATCAGACCCCCTGAGAAGTTTCATATATCACCCTTGAACTTGAACCATAATACAGATCTATTTGGAAGTTTGTTATGACCGACTGAACCAACCACAAGCCCAACTTATGTTGTTATACCATACTGGCCCAGTGTATAAAACAAGCCCAATGAATAAGTAGGCTAGTATATGAATGGAGATATTATGATATTTTCAATATGCCCCCATCATTCATATACTATACATGTCGATCATCCCCATTTTATCACACATAAGACCATGTTGTAACCTGAATCACAGCCTAAAAAGCCACTTTTAACACGCCCCCTTCATTCAGGGGTAAACAGGTCTAAATTACCAAGTTCCTTACAAAGAGATTGACGTCGGTTAACACTAAATATTTATGAAAAAACTATACAAAACAAAACACAAACAAATCCACCTGTAACAGAGCCATATACACAACATAGAGAACCAAAACAAAAAATAGAATTTCTACAATCAAAATCCTATTTCAGATAAACTAAGTAATCAGACAACAACGATAGCCTACACAAATTCTGGCAAAAAAAAAAACAAAAAAAAAAAAAAACAAACACTACCAGACACATCTCTAATACGAGAAAAAGTACAACGCTAACACAACATACATACAAGAGACAAGCTTGAACACAGACCCCATTAGACATAGACAAACCATGATATATGACAGTCATTCACTATGATATACTAATCACACCTAGAAAACAAGTTTAACGGAATTGAAGTCAAGAAGATACCACATAATGCAGAACGACTCTGATAAAAAAGAACCACAAGATTCGATAACCATTTACCATGCTGACAAAACTGATCAAATAAAGACTCTGGCAAGTCAAGAAGCAACCCTGACAAACAAAAACCATAAGCTAAAACACAGTACAATATCAACAATCATCACAATCCATAAGCAGGTCTAAAACGAACTAGAATAGTATGAAACCAATCATACAAATAACTATTATAACAAGAACTCTCATGTGACAAGATTTATAAATTCTAATTGAACAACAGTATACATCTCTATATTCACAAAACAAATAACAAAGTCACATGTCAAGAAATTTCAGACCCACAGCTGAACCAAAAACCTGGTCAAGAATTCATAAAGATCCATATGGTTTTACCAAAAAAAAAACCTTTACAATTACACAAGAAATGAAACATAGAAATGAGAACTACTCACAAAGAAACAAACATGGCAGTCATAACATACAAGAGCAATTTTCTACACAAAGACACTAGCAAGATAACAAGACAACATCGAATCATACGATTCTTAAGAATATGATACCAAGACTGAAAGACAATACTTGTGAAGAACTCAAAGTCTAATTTGAATTAATTAGAAAAACTTTTCATGAGATACTGAATAACAAGAATCATACCAAGACTTATAAACAAGAAGTACACACTTCTATATTAGACAACAATTCCAGCCTAAACAAACATGAAATACAAAAACACATGATTTAATATCACACACACAAGACAAGAACAACACGACAATAAGACACAGCCAAACAAAATCACAAAATAACATATTCTACAACCAAAAACACCTCACAAGAGATAACATACAAGGCTGTCACAAATATAGAATAATCTTGACAATACCAACGGTTAAACATGAACCACACAACTCAACCTAACCATACAAACAAGATCATAGACAAGTAGACACAGACATCAAGAACAAACTTGACAAAACATGTGACAAACCAAATATTTAAGGTTCGCATTACTCAAGACTTAGTGGGTTAAACTCGTGTTTCGCTAAAATGTTATGTGTGTAGGTTATCTATGCATGAAACCGTTGGATATGCTTTATGAGCTTGATTATTTATGTCGTGTAATTATAGGTATGTGGAAGATCACCCAAGTGGGCTTCGATAAATTGCGCAACTGGGCCGGAAACCCCCCCCCCACACACACACACTTACACCGCATGTACACTCCCTTATGGCCCTAGGTCTGGCCCAGCTACTCGTGTAAACAACCCAGTCACAGCCCAAACCCTTTTGTCCCACATTTAATTATCATCGGCCCAACCTCCCATCATAATTAAACTCGGCCCAGCTCCTAATATGTATACGTAAATTATGTGATTTGATTCATAACACATTGTAAACCCTATATTCATCTAAAATATCGACGACAGAAGAGGACCCCCCCTCGAGGCATTCTCCTGGTGGATCGAGTGATTTGGTTAGTAATATTGTTATATCATTACTTGCTTTGTTTTGTGGGGTCAACATCTTGTAACAGTAGTACATGTGCTATGCATTGAAAGTGCAGCCAATTTGATAATGATCACTGCATTGTCGGCTATTATGTTCCAAATGTGCATGAAAGTTGTCAGTTGGCATGTGGTTGTTGATAGCCTAATATGTGTGCAATTTATTAATATCGATGTATGTATATATGATAACTAGGCTTTATGAAAGAAGTGGTTTGTTAGAATTGTAAAGTTCCTTGTGATACTTGTTAGAACTGTTGCCTTTCATGATGAATGGTAATTGGATTGATTTAACTTATAATTGGTGTGAGCATGGTTTGGTATGATGATACTAGGATGACATTAAATAGATCAACGAAACTGTATGGTCCCTTTGTGAGTCATGCTAGTTTGATTCGACTGATAATATTATGTTAACAATTCAATAGCAAGTAGGGTATTTGATTATGTGGTTGGATTGCTAGATGTCATAACTGTTGTTCATCGTGTATCATAGGGGAGCGAATTATTGGAAAGGTGGAACTAATTGTTGATTAATTGTGTAACAAAACAGAATAATAATGGAAAGTAAATAGTGGAAACAAAGGTTGATTGTTTCGGCTCTCCCTGATCACACAACCATCGGCTAAACATGTGTGTGGGCCGGAATAGGTAGTGGGCTTCAAGAATTCAACATCTGGGCCAAGTCACAACATCAAATAACATAGTACTAGGGTTGTTTTGGTATGTTGGGCCACACACGTTACACACCCACTATAATGAATTGTTAATTGGAAGATCTATACATGGGGTTGGGCCGAGGAAACATGTGGACCGCGTGCGGTCGAACACGCACTAGCTGAGTCTGGTCGAACATGTCACGACCCATCTGTGTCACCTGATGGGCTGATGACAGGTTGGGCCGGCTGGGGGTTGAATCAAATTGTTATTTAGGTGCACTTTGGTTAACCAATGTTGTAGTGTGAAGAACTAGAGTGTGTATTAGGGAATGAAAATTGTTACGTGTATTTGGAACATAGACTAGTGAAATGAACGTGTATTTTGCGTGAAAGTCTGTGGTGCAGAGTAACTGTGTTAACTTAGATCATGTGTGATATAGTTAACTGTTATAACTTGCATGAAAGATGTGAATATTTCATGAATGTGACATGTGTAATGTGTGATAACATACGTGGAACAACGGGAATGTAGAACTGATTGTGGTTGGTAAATCATGATAGGACACTTTTGAGCAACTATTAAACAAGTAATTAATCTTACCGAGCAAACCAAAGGTGAGTTCATCTCTCTTGGGCATGCGTCCCGGTGGTTGGGACAGTCAGTGGGTATCCCGGGGAGGGATAAGTCTTCTGGGTAAAAACGGGAATGTTGGATAATATACTCATCCTATCACCTTTAAAGTCCCTCCGTGTTGTTTGGTTACCGGGGAGGTAACATGGTATTAGTTGGTAGCGCTACTTAGGTTTGGCAACCTCACCCCGTACCTGGGAGGACGGGTGTTGAACTAATGACCTAGTCATGACCAATGCTTTGATAGGAGCATTGGAGAAAGGGCAATGTAAATCAGGAGCTGTCTTGTTTTCGGGGTATTATCAACATTACTTTTGAATTTAACTTCAATGGATTAACTAAACACTTGGTAACCAACGTTTTCGTAAAACTATGAACTCACCAGCGTTGTCTGATACACTTGTTGCATGCTCGCAGGTCGTTAGATGTCTTGGATTTGGAACTTGATGTCTGGAGTAGCTGGAGTGGTCATGGGTCGACTGGAGGGATTCATGTGAATGAACTATTGATATTATACATTGGTTTTGAAACAGTTTAACTTTGGGTTACTATTTGCTTCCGCTGAACATGTTGGTTTTCATTTAAACTTATTGATAGTACTTTTCATTATTAATAATCAAGGGTTTTATTTATAAACTTGAATAGGTTCAATGTAATTAGTGGCTCGTTGTTGGTACGTCACACGCCTAACAGGGAAATTCCCTAGGTGGTATTTTGGGGGTGTGACAGTTTGGTATCAGAGCCACTGGTTATAGTGAACTTGGTTTTAAAACGCCTTTATAAAACGAGACTATAACCGAACAGATCCGAAATTGACCTTGACACTCGGTTCCAGATTGCCAGGTTCGTCTCTCGTATACTCATTGTACTGCGTAACTAGTGAACACTTACATATGATATTGCATGTGATTGCACGTTTAGCACAACAGTATGAGTTCATGTATTACTTGCATGTGTTATGTGACTGATAGGGTGGTATTTCCCTTAAACATTCATGACTTACGTTTCGTGATGCTCTTTGTTTGCTACTGAGTTTGAAGGACCATTTGACATGAGTTAGGAGGAGCTGAGATGAGCATGCAAATCACAATATTATTGTGGGTGCACACATAATAATAATGTGGGGTGCATGTGAGTCCCAGTGAGGCTTAACAAGTGAAAAAGGGGTGATACGTGGTTGAAAACCGGTGCTCGTAATCGTGTAACTTTATGTTTTTATATGAGTTTTAATCTTAAATGGCCTACTTTTAATTAGATTTGTGTTTATGCAGGTTTAACGAAGTTAAGGCGCTTTTCGGGAGCTTTACGGGTCACCGGGTCGAAAACCGGAGCACCAGGACGCGTTACGGATCAACCGGGAGTGCAAGAATCGAAGTTTGAAGAATTGGTATTCTAGAGGCCGTCGGCGACGGGGGTATACCCGTCCCGGACGGGCCCCAGAAAGTCCCGTCGGCCATAATGACCCGTATACAGCAAGATAAAGCATCGGAGAAAAACAAGACCAGGAGAGCCCGTCGGCGACGGGGTCAGGCCCGTCGGCGACGGGCAGTGCTTTCTTCAAACGCGAACTTTTGTGATTTTTGGGTTAAACTCGATTTCGATTGGTCCTTTTTGCATTAACTCGGGAGTTACGCTGTTGGGGGAGGTTGGAACTTGATCATGAAGCCAATACTCATCACCATTCACCTACCATTCCATCTCTACAACATCTATCACCCGAATCAAGATCAATCATCATCTACTATCATCCATCTCATAATCAATCATAAAAACCCTAGTTCATCCAATCCATCATCCATCTCACCGTCATCATCCACAAACCCTAATCATCCATCATTCCTTCATTCATCAAGCTTCAAGATGACTTCATTCACGTTCCAATCATCCGGTGATCAAGCTTCTTCAACCATGAGCGGCTAATCATCTCGGTTTCACCCCGGTGTAGGTAGTTGTTGATTTTAGGGTTTCGAATTGTTCTTGTTTCAACTTAGTGACAATTTATGTTTGATTTTTGAAACCTTTGATAATAGTGTTACATTTGTTGCGAATTCGTAAATTGTCGAACGATGTTAAAAGTTATGACTTTGCGAAATGGTGATATGTAATTGTGCATTGTCGTGGTTAGGATTTACTTGTGTTGATTACAAAGTGTATTCTTGTCCGTTCTTTGGGACGTTGATAGTTATTAGCACCTACGTCACGGTACACTAAATCCGCTAATCATACACACTTGAGTTGAATCTAAAAACTTGTAGAAACCCTAGGTTGACGATTACCAAAACCGGGTGTGAACCCTTTTTCTCATTATGGTCTATTAATCAAATTTTCTTGCAATCGTTAATTAGTAGTTGTTAATTAATTAATCCAATTCCAGTAGTTCAAATTCACATCTTTCTACTAAACAAAAATACAAAAAAATATCTGGCAAGCTTCATAATTGTGACACAATTGTTCTAATTCAATCGAATCCACACACAAACCACATACTCTTCGTGGTTCGACCCCTTGCTACCACTAACTATTTGTTAATGGTAAATTGGGCTTATAAATATTATCTTTGACCGGAGCGCGACACTCCGATCAAGGGGTTCCATTCCGTTATTTGCTTGATGTGAAAGACAACAGTCTATGGGAGTCATAGCAGTGATTGTCTCCTACTTGAATGTGATCTTTTCACTTCCCTATGAAACCTTTCGAATCTCGATGCTATCGAGTATTACCTGAATACCCATCTGAATGTCTAGCAAACTGTGTAGAATGCTAGGTGCTTGTACGAACGTCTCTGAGTGGATGTTGCAGCGTCAATGATTGGTCCATACCTTTCTCACTTTTCTTCGTTTGCTGGAACTCTATGTATTGACGTCTTAGACTCCGAAGTGTGATCACTTCTGCAACACTCTCGCAGCATACCACATATTACTCAATCGACTTGCTAGATCGATGGACAAAAGGGTAAGCGTAGTATTTTACCGACCTCAGTATTTGGACAACCCTGATTACCGGCAACAAACACCAGCAAAATTGACTTCAATTGAATTCTTAACTCTAGTCAGCGACTTGTGGGAGTCAACTTTTACGAATCAATCGGGACATAAGCGATGACAACAGATTATAGTGTGAAATATGTGGCTACCAGGGAAGTGAGTAGCGCATGACACATAATGTGAAAAGACGGACTTTGATGGTGAAAGATTGTAGGGCTCCGTTTCAAGCAACGGCATTGGAGGCAACAGTCGCGGCAACATTAAGGTACTCGTAATCGTAGTCTACAGCATGGAAACTAAGGTGACATTGACAGGGATTGACTGTTGCTAAGTCAAGACGTCAATAACCAACGGAATAATGATAGTAATGGGAACCCTCGCAACCGTAACAACAACACTGGAAATGATGCTCGTGGAAGGACATTTAGGATTGGCGTAAGAGACGCCAGGCATAGCAGCAACATGGTAGCTTGTATGGGTAGCTGTTTGCTTCGTCTCTATTCTGCTTGACCCTGATACTCCTTGAAACTAAACCTGATGTGGAATCGGCTGATGGCAAGTCAAATGAAATCTCATACGTTCGTTAGGGTGTAAACATGACCTTGTGGGGCGAGTGTTCGACGTCGACCTTCCTTCTACTATCCTCGATGGTTACAACGCAGTAGTTAGTGTGAATTGGTTATCAAGGAATCACGCAGATATACCCAGTGAGGAGAAAACTTTGTGTGGAGAATCGTTATTTATTCTAAAGCAGCAGAGTAGTGCAAAAGTTAGCGCCATTTCAGCTGTGAAGGCCAGAAGTGTCTACGGAGGGATTACTCCGCTGTGTTAGCAACCGTTACTGATGATAGGGCTGAGGGAAAAGAGGATCGAGGATCCACCAATTGTTTGTGATCCCTCTCGATTTGTTACCCGAGGAACTTTCGGGCTTACTTCCACAACTGTTAGGCATAATCTCAGTTTAATATCACCCCAGAAGCAGCCTTGATCAGTCGTACTTCATACCGTCTTGCACCAGGAGGGTTGCAAGAACTGTCTAGTCAACTTCAGGAACTACCGGGTGGGAGTTTTAGCGATCTAGCTCCATGTTCTGGGGAGCCCGAGCTCTATTGTGGAAATGAAGGACAAGTCCTTTCGTACGCGTACAGACTACCCCAAGGTGGAAATCATAGACCATCACCCTCTATCTCGCATCGACAACCTGCTTGACCCGTTGCAATGATCAAGCCTCTATTCGGAAACCGACTTAAGATCAGACTGTCACTTGATGGAAGACCCAGGGGAGGATGACTTCTAACACGACATTACAGGCACGGTACGGCCACTACGATTTTCTGTTCTTGTTGTTTAAAGATACCCAACACACCAGCAGCCTTAGGGATCACATGAGTAGTGTGTGCCAACCCCATCTTGCCAGATTCGCCAACCGTGTTTATCTATGACGTTTTGAACCACTTCCAGGAGAAAGGAGCACCATGAACGGCACTTGTATTTCATCGTAGAGCTTCTAGGGGAGGAGCATCTACGTGCGAAGTCTACCTAAGTGTGACTTCATGTAACATCCCGAAAATACAAATTCTTAAATTCGTAATTTAGTTGCGAGTATATTTGTGAGATAATCTAGTTAGTAAAGACACTAACCTAGTTAGTTTATCACTTAATAGTAACTTGAGACATAGAAATAAAATAAAACAAACAAGAGGGGCCAAAAGTGTTAAAATTGAAAATAGTTTTAATAAAAACTATTTTATTAAAACACAAACTAAAATCTGGAAGTGGGGATCGACCAGAACAAGGGGAGGGGCGACCTGAACTCATTGAAAACCCTGGTTCATGCTAAATCCTACAAATTGAAGATCCAATTGGCTCCCAGATCGAAATCTGAGTTAAGATTAGTAATCCCCATCACAAGGGGGTTGTAAGGTATGTAAAATTCTATGAAAATTCTCTGTTTGAAATTCTTATGAATTTGGGAGATTCAAAATTTGATGATGCATGTATGTGATTTGGTTAGATTAGGGATAATATAGTGTCTAGAAGTGAAACCTAGACAACTACATCTGAAATCATGTCCAAATTCAGGAAATTCCATGAACACATTGAAGGTGGGTTATGGGTTTTACAATATGATGATGAACACTAGGGTTTAGAATGATTATTCTAGTGTAATTTGATGATAGAAAGTGATTTCAGAAAAGTATGATGTTTAAATGATATATGAAGGCTATATTGATGTTAAGTTAGCTAATTAGCAAGCTATGAACTTGAATATGAAAGATATAAAAAATTCTGCCCTTATAGTGTTTGATAAAATGCCTCAAAGAAGGTTTGAAACTGAATTGTTAAGTTAAAAACGCATAATTATGATGTATGTTAAAATGTGCGTTATGTATGTGAAACAAAGAGTTCTAAACATAAAGTGATTGAACTCTATAGGAAAGGAAGCCGGGGCATCTAGCGGGCAAACCGGTGTGGACGCACGTTTGAAAGGCTTGCTTTAAAGGTATGTAACTTGACCCGTTACATTAAGTAGATTTTGATGATTATATAATGCGTAATTGAATTTTAGAATAAGGATTGTTTTGAATTAAAGCAGTGATGTTGCTATATTGTATAATAAGTTAAATTTGGTTGGAACTCGTTGGTAGTCGTCACAAAGGAGGATTCCTTAGACGAGCCAAACGGGTCGAATAATCAAGTAAGGCATGGTTAATGCTCCGAAAATATGATGTATTGATCTTTGATATTGGTATATATATATAATATATTAGAAATACGAGAATTTAATGTATTGGTATGCTAGAAAAGTGAAATCCGAGATTAGGGTTTGAGTGTAATAAACAAATCAAACAAAACATGGATTTCCAGGGACTACCGTAAGTTACGGTAGTACCGTAACTTACGGTGGAGGGCAGGAGTTTACGATGATTCACCCCTGTTTTACAGTGAACCAGAAGCTTCCAGGACTTACCGTAACTTACGGTGACGCCGTAAGTTACGGTAGAACCAGAAATAAAATTGTGTTTTATTTTTATTCAATTTGATGTTGGATCTCATGTTTATGTACTATATAACAATGTCAAAACTAATATTTTAATGGTTTTGCTCTAGGTGACGAGGTGGATCTTACGGATGGCGGTCAAGCAAATGTCGAAGAACCGAACACGATTTTTGAAGCTTCCGCAATGTTTTAATCTTACTTAGACTTTGTGCATGGGTTGTAAACAATTTCTAAAAAAAAAAAATTGAATGTTCTAACTTAGTCATTAGTTGACTAAGGTTTATACTACTTGTGAACTTGACTTATGAAACTTATGTTATTTTAATATCTTTTGGTATAAAAATGTATAAAATTAGTATTAAATTCAAGTAAAATTTTAAGGGTGTTACAAGTTGGTAATCAGAGCTTAAGGTTGTCAACAAAGTGTTCGGTTCAAGCTTGATCGATCGTCCGGTAAGAATTAACTTATTATGTTAATAACTTGTGTATTACGTAAGGAATGAGAAACAAACTGATATGCATGGGAAGAGCGTGTTAACACACTCAAACCCGGAAAGTGCATTAAATGTGAATGGTTAAAGCAAGTTAGGAACTTGGCTAAACCGAAACAAACAAAGCAATGTCATGAATGAAATGTTTAACGTTTGATGTAAACATTTCAGTTTCAAGATGTCGAAAGGGAGCAATAATGATCCGGTGCCGACAAGCACCGAACAAATGAAAGAAATAATTGCCGAGGAAGTAGGAAAGGCAATTGAAGGCAGTCTATCCGGATTTATAGACAAGATTCAAAGTACGGTGTTTTCGCTCGTAGAAGAGCGAGTTAAAAGGTTGGAGGATATTGTCAACCTCATGAAAGAAAAAACTGGAGAACGTAAAGGGTGCTCATATAAGGAATTCATGGCATGTAAACCGCCAATTTATAACGGGGAAGTCGACCCGATAATTTGTCAAAGATGGTTGGGCGATATTGAAGGGGTGTTTGAAAGGACCCATTGCGACGAAAGCGATTTCGTTGCCTACGGAACGGGTCAGTTAAGAGGACAAGCCAAGGATTGGTGGGATAACAAAAAGAATGAAATAGGGGCTGAAGCGGCAAGGGCCATGACGTGGGAAGAGTTTAAGACACCATTTCTTAAACATCATAGTCCCAAGGCGGTCATTAACAAAATCAAGGAAGAGTTCATGCAACTTAGGCACAAGGGTGAAACCATAGACAAGATCACGGCGATGTTTATGGATAAAATGAAGTTTAGTAGTGAATTGGTGACGAACGAAGAACAGAAAATATACTACTACTACAATATGTTGAGCGCTGAATATAGGGAGTTTATGACTCCTTCAAAATACGAGACCCTTACCGAAATCATTAACGTTGCTCGGGAACAGGAAATTGAGTTGAAGAAACAAGTCGAAAGAGGTGAGCGAAGGGCACATGATGTGAATCCAAGCCCTACAAAGAAAGCCCGAACTGGAGAATCGGGAAAGAAGGTGGATGCTAAAGGTGGGTCGCCAAGTTGTAAAGTGTGCGGGAAAGGACACAAAGGGGTATGTCGGTTCAAGGACAAGCCATGCCCCATATGTAATAAGACAGGGCACACGGCCTCGCTATGCCCGGGAAAAGTCTCTGTTTGCTACAACTGTTATTAACCCGGCCACAAAAAGTCCGAATGTCCGGACTTAGTTGGAAAGAGAGATGTTAAAGAATCTCCAACAGAAGCTCCCAAAGCGAAGGCTAGGTCCTTTCAACTTACCGCGGCTGAAGCGAAGACAGAACCCGACGTGGTTTCAGGTATATTCACAATTAACTCAATTCCAGCTTGTGTATTGTTTGATACGGGTGCGAATAAATCCTTCATTTCGCATGGATTTATTCGACATCCTTCATTTGTATTAACGAAATTACCTGTGCCCTTAGAAGTTGAAATAGGGGACAACAAAAGTTTTATAGTTTGTGATGTTTGTCGAGGCTGCAAATTAAGCATCGACGATGAGGAATACTTGATAGACCTAATTCCGATGTCAATGGGTGAATTTCAAGTAGTCGTTGGGATGGATTGGTTAGCCCAGCACCATGCAAAAGTCGTGTGTTTTCGAAAAGAGATAAAACTAACATCTCCGAGCGGGAAACATGTCACCATTTATGGTGAAAGAGGAGGTAACCCCATAGTGTGCTCAATGTTGAAAGCTCACAAGCTTATGAAGCGAGGATGCAAGGCATTCATGATATACGCGAATGAACCCGAGAAGGAACCACGGAAGATTGAAGATGTACCGGTAGTACGAGATTATGGAGATGTGTTTCCGGAGGATTTACCGGGGGTACCACCTGAACGGGAAGTAGAGTTCGGGATCGAATTGGTTCCGGGCGCAAAACCCGTAGCTAAAGCACCATACCGACTCGCGCCATCGGAATTACAAGAGTTGATGTCCCAAATTCAAGACCTGCTTGACAAGGGATTCATAAGGCCGAGTGTGTCTCCTTGGGGCGCACCGGTACTGTTCGTGAGGAAGAAAGACGGAAGCATGCGCATGTGTATCGATTACCGGGAGTTAAACAAACTTACGGTAAAGAACCGATACCCGCTTCCAAGAATAGATGATTTATTCGACCAATTACAAGGTGCGAATTGGTTTTCAAAAATTGACCTTAGATCGGGGTATCACCAACTAAAGGCCAAGGAAGAAGATGTGCCGAAGACGGCTTTCCGCACGAGATACGGACATTACAAATTCCTCGTGATGTCATTTGGGCTAACAAATGCACCCGCGGCCTTCATGGACCTCATGAATCGGGTTTGCAAGCCAATGTTGGATAAGTCGGTCATAGTGTTTATCGATGATATTTTGGTATATTCAAAAAGTGAAGCTGAACACGCACCCCACTTGCAAGAAGTATTAGAGACACTTAGGCGAGAAAGGCTGTATGCGAAATTCTCTAAGTGTGCATTTTGGTTACGAGAGGTACAATTTCTTGGCCACGTCATAAGTGCCGACGGAGTATTGGTGGATCCTTCGAAGATCGAGGCTGTGTCAAAATGGAATCCACCGAAGAACCCTTCGGAAATTAGAAGCTTTTGGGGCTTGCGGGATATTATAGGAGATTCATTCAAGATTTCTCCAAGATTGCGTCACCGCTAACAAAGCTAACCCGAAAGAAAGAAAAGTTCATTTGGGGTGTCGATCAAGAAAGAGCGTTTCAAACGCTAAAAGAAAAGTTAACTCAAGCACCGGTACTGACATTGCCGGACGGAGTCGAAGACATGGTGGTTTATTCGGATGCTTCACTATTGGGGCTCGGATGCGTGTTGATGCAACGGGGCAAGGTAATAGCCTATGCCTCGAGGCAATTGAAGATACACGAGAAGAAATATCCCACGCACGATCTCGAGTTGGCTGCAGTGGTATTTGCATTAAAAATATGGAGGCACTACTTGTATGGGGTAAAGTGCACCATATTCACCGACCACAAGAGCTTGAAATACTTCTTCGATCAGAAGGAGTTAAATATGCGACAAAGGCGATGGCTAGAAACGGTGAAAGATTTTGACTGTGAAATACACTACCACCCCGGAAAGGCAAATGTGGTGGCGGATGCTTTGAGCAGAAAAGCGGACTATGTCCCAATAAGAGTAAGGTCGATGCAGCTCGTGGTGACCTCGGGTATACTTGAACGTATTCGAGAGGCGCAGTTAGAGGCAGTAAAAGAAGAGAATTGGAAGAAAGAAAGAATAATTGGTCAGTTGAAAGATTTGTCAGATGGGAATCACGGGTTAAAGACTCGATCCGGAAGGATATGGGTTCCAAATACTTGTGGGGTGAAAGCGCTTCTACTTGATGAAGCTCATAAATCTCGATATTCAATTTATCCGGGTGCGACCAAGATGTACAATGATTTGAAACAAAATTATTGGTGGCCTGGAATAAAGAGGGATGTGGCGAAGTATGTGGAAAAATGCTTGACATGTTTACAAGTCAAGGCGGAGCACCAGAAACCATACGGCAAACTCCAACCGTTAGAAATTCCGGTTTGGAAATGGGAACATATTACAATGGACCTACTAACCAAGTTGCCTAAGATAAATCGTGGTTTCGATGCCATATGGGTAGTGGTGGATAGATTGACGAAAAGTGCTCACTTCATTCCGATCCGTGAGACTTATACGTCAGAAAAGATGTCAGAAGTTTACACTAATGAAATAATAGCACGTCATGGGGTGCCGGTATCCATCGTGTCTGATAGGGATACCCGGTTTACTTCAAATTTCTGGCGAGATTTCCAAGAGCAAATGGGAACCAAATTGTTCATTAGCACTGCGTACCATCCTCAAACGGATGGACAGAGTGAAAGAACAATACAAACATTGGAGGACATGCTACGGGCGTGTATAATCGACTTTGGAGGAAGTTGGGATGTTCACTTACCGTTAGTCGAGTTTTCGTATAATAACAGCTACCAATCTAGTATTAAGATGGCACCGTACGAAATGCTCTATGGTAGGAAGTGCCGAACCCCGGTATGTTGGGGTGAAGTGGGTCCACGTGAACTCGCCCACCAAGATATAGTACAAGCCACAAATGAAAAGATTGATAAGGTTCGGGCACACTTGAAAGCGGCTCAAGACAGGAAAAAGGCGTATGCGGATAAAAGAAATAGGCCAATTGAATTTCAGGTTGGCGACATGGTTATGCTAAAAGTTTCCCCATGGAAGGGCATTATTAGATTTAGAAAAAGGGGGAAGCTAAGCCCGAGATTTATTGGGCCATTCAGAATCACTGAACGGGTTGGTAAAGTAGCTTATCGTCTCGAATTACCCGAGGAGTTGAGTGGGATTCATAGCACATTCCACGTGTCACATCTCCGAAAATGTTTGGCAGACGAAACTGCTCGTATCCACTACGATGATATCGAGGTGGATAACAGCCTCAACTATGCAGTAAAACCAATCGCGATTTTAGATCGTAAAGAGAAGAGTTTGAGGAACAAGGTGATTAATCAAGTCAAGGTCAAATGGGAGCATAGGAAAGGTTCGGACACCACATGGGAGCCTGAAGAAGAGATGCGACGTCTCTACCCTACACTATTCGGTACATACCTTGGTTTCGGGGACGAAACCCTTTTAAGGGGGATGGACTTGTAACATCCCGAAAATACAAATTCTTAAATTCGTAATTTAGTTGCGAATAAATTTGTGAGATAATCTAGTTAGTAAAGACACTAACCTAGTTAGTTTATCACTTAATAGTAACTTGAGACATAGAAATAAAATAAAACAAACAAGAGGGGCCAAAAGTGTTAAAATTGAAAATAGTTTTAATAAAAACTATTTTATTAAAACACAAACTAAAATCTGGAAGTGGGGATCGACCAGAACAAGGGGAGGGGCGACCTGAACTCATCCAAAACCCTGGTTCATGCTAAATCCTACAAATTGAAGATCCAATTGGCTCCCAGATCGAAATCTGAGTTAAGATTAGTAATCCCCATCACAAGGGGGTTGTAAGGTATGTAAAATTCTATGAAAATTCTCTGTTTGAAATTCTTATGAATTTGGGAGATTCAAAATTTGATGATGCATGTATGTGATTTGGTTAGATTAGGGATAATATAGTGTCTAGAAGTGAAACCTAGACAACTACATCTGAAATCATGTCCAAATTCAGGAAATTCCATGAACACATTGAAGGTGGGTTGTGGGTTTTACAATATGATGAAGAACACTAGGGTTTAGAATGATTATTCTAGTGTAATTTGATGATAGAAAGTGATTTCAGAAAAGTATGATGTTTAAATGATATATGAAGGCTATATTGATGTTAAGTTAGCTAATTAGCAAGCTATGAACTTGAATATGAAAGATATAAAAAATTCTGCCCTTATAGTGTTTGATAAAATGCCTCAAAGAAGGTTTGAAACTGAATTGATAAGTTAAAAACGCATAATTATGATGTATGTTAAAATGTGCGTTATGTATGTGAAACAAAGAGTTCTAAACATAAAGTGATTGAACTCTATAGGAAAGGAAGCCGGGGCATCTAGCGGGCAAACCGGTGTGGACGCACGTTTGAAAGGCTTGCTTTAAAGGTATGTAACTTGACCCGTTACATTAAGTAGATTTTGATGATTATATAATGCGTAATTGAATTTTAGAATAAGGATTGTTTTGAATTAAAGCGGTGATGTCGCTATATTGTATAATAAGTTAAATTTGGTTGGAACTCGTTGGTAGTCGTCACAAAGGAGGATTCCTTAGACGAGCCAAACGGGTCGAATAATCAAGTAAGGCATGGTTAATGCTCCAGAAATATGATGTATTGATCTTTGATATTGGTATATATATAATATATTAGAAATACGAGAATTTAATGTATTGGTATGCTATAAAAGTGAAATCCGAGATTAGGGTTTGAGTGTAATAAACAAATCAAACAAAACATGGATTTCCAGGGACTACCGTAAGTTACGGTAGTACCGTAACTTACGGTGGAGGGCAGGAGTTTACGGTGATTCACCCCTGTTTTACGGTGAACCAGAAGCTTCCAGGACTTACCGTAACTTACGGTGACACCGTAAGTTACGGTAGAACCAGAAATAAAATTGTGTTTTATTTTTATTCAATTTGATGTTGGATCTCATGTTTATGTACTATATAACAATGTCAAAACTAATATTTTAATGGTTTTGACTCTAGGTGACGAGGTGGATCTTACGGATGGCGGTCAAGCAAATGTCGAAGAACCGAACACGATTTTTGAAGCTTCCGCAATGTTTTAATCTTACTTAGACTTTGTGCATGGGTTGTAAACAATTTCTAAAAATTTTTTTTTTTGAATGTTCTAACTTAGTCATTAGTTGACTAAGGTTTATACTACTTGTGAACTTGACTTATGAAACTTATGTTATTTTAATATCTTTTGGTATAAAAATGTATAAAATTAGTATTAAATTCAAGTAAAATTTTAAGGGTGTTACACTTCAGGATTCGGGAAGTACACATTTTTAGTCATATAAACAACGAAGTGCGAATACACGTGGATCTCGCTATGATCCATTTTGTTAGAAACTGATCAACATCAAAGATCCCTTCGAGGATACAGGAATTTCTTGGTCTCACTAGATACTACGTAGCTTAATCACAAGATTTTTGAAGGTCGCGCAACTTAAATCTCTTTAGCACAGTAGGGTGCTGTGTTCTTGAAAGAGAAAACAGGAGGACGTCTTCTCAGCTTTCGAATCCCAACTCTGCAATGCACTGAGCATCGTCTTTACCCGAGGGTGCGGGTGATTTAGTGGTGTACCATGATGGTCCGAATTAGAGTCCCAGTTACACACTGACGCAACACGAGAGAGTGATGACTTACGTAATGGAGTTACAAAGAGGAACTGCATGACACACAACCGGCGGTGGAAACCGTGGTCTTTGGATTTACTTGGAGGCATTACTTGGACGGTACCGAATGCGCTACTTAGACCGATCACAAGGGCCTCCCGTGTACCCTGGTTTCGAAAGAGCTAAATCAGTTAATGGCATCGCTGGATGGAACTTTTGGATGATTACGAATGTGGAACTTGAACGTGCACGAGCTTTGCAGCTCACTACCGACTCTAACTTACCTGATCCGACTCGCTCTGTTCAAACTGGGGAACTGAAGGAAGAGAATTTTCAAGTTGAACCCATGCGGGGCATGGAGAAGCCACCTTGGCAGGTCGGAAGATATTCGCTACCTCATGGAACGAATGTGGACCTCATTATACAGTACCTGTAGGAAATTTGTGTTGAGCAAAGCACACCGGCTTCGATATTCTAGTCGTCTGGGTTTGATGAGACACTTTAGGATTTATAAACCTTGTACTGGTGATTGGGCATGAAGGCCCACATAGCTAGGTATGGGAATGATGTTTGACTTGGGGGAAAGTCAAGATGGGATATTAGCAACCAGAAACACATGTATGGGAATGAGAACAGACTGCCATGGATTTTGTCACTAGTCTACTTATAACTCGAAACGGTAACATTATCACCTGGGTGATCATTGATGGACTCAAGTTACCAGCACACTTTCTTGTAACCAAGAAAACTGATGAGTCTTCACAGTTGTGAATGTTCCTCTGAGAGAGGCGACTTTTAGGCACGGTACCAACTCCTGTTACCTCTGATATTGATCTATGCATGATTTATGTCAGGCAATACACAACACCCTTGGCTCACGTTAGGACCAGAGCATTGCTTATCACCGTTGGGTGAACGATCAGAGAAAACGAACTCTCCTGGCACTCGAAGACATGCTGCGAGCATGTGTGTGACAGGATTTGGTGCAAATTTGAAGGACTCTTACCTATGGTTGAGTATTACTGCAGCAGTTATCATCTTGGACTGGTACTCGAAACTCTTGGGAAGGTTGTTTGGATCGGGAGTCGCTTGGCAGCGGCGCGTGACCGTCAGGAAAGCTGATAAACTAGGGAAACGCTGGAAGATCGCTGTAGGCGATCGTATCATGTTGAAAGTCTCACCCTGGGAGGGTATGGAATGCTTGGGAAGCATGGAGAGCTTAACTGACGTCACCCTGGACCATTCAACAATCTGGGAAGAATCGGTAGCGTAACCTACAAACTCGAGTTACCCGACGAATCGCGTAACGTACGCGATGTCATTTATGTTTCGGATTTAAGGCAGTGGTTGTCTGATGAAACATGTGCGATACCTTTACTGGAGGAATTCATCGAACACATGGACCAGGAAGTCAAGGTTCGTAAGCATAGTCGTATTCCGACTGTGAGAGTTCGTTGGAACTCAAGGCATGGACCGGAGTTCACATGGGAGCGTGAGGAGCAGACGAAACTCAAGTATCCTCAACTTTTTCCTGATGACCAATCTAATTTTGGTACTACTAGTGAATTTCGGGACGAAATTTCTTTCAAGTTGGGGATAATGTGGCACCTGAGGAAAACCGCCAGCAATCTTGATTTATCACATCACTCCTCTGTGATTACTTGCCAAATTTCGGGACGAAATTTCTTTCAAGTTGGGGATGATGTGACAACCCGAATATTTACGGTTCGCATTACTCAAGACTTAGTGGGTTAAACTCGTGTTTCGCTAAAATGTTATGTGTGTAGGTTATCTATGCATGAAACCGTCGGATATGCTTTATGAGCTTGATTATTTATGTCGTGTAATTATAGGTATGTGGTAGATCACCCAAGTGGGCTTCGTTAAATTGTGCAACTGGGCTGGAAACCCCCCCCCACACACACTTACACCGCATGTACACTCCCTTATGGCCCTAGGTCTGGCCCAGCTACTCGTGTAAACAACCCAGTCACGGCCCAAACCCTTTTGTCCCACATTTAATTATCATCGGCCCAACCTCCCATCATAATTAAACTCGGCCCAGCTCCTAATATGTATATGTAAATTATGTGATTTGATTCATAACACATTGTAAACCCTATATTCATCTAAAATATCGACGGCAGAAGAGGACCCCCCCCCCCTCGAGGCATTCTCCTGGTGGATCGAGTGATTTGGTTAGTAATATTATTATATCATTACTTGCTTTGTTTTGTGGGGTCAACATCTTGTAACAGTAGTACATGTGCTATGCATTGAAAGTGCAGCCAATTTGATAATGATCACTGCATTGTCGGCTATTATGTTTCAAATGTGCATGAAGTTGTCAGTTGACATGTAGTTGTTGATAGCCTAATATGTGTGCAATTTATTAATATCGATGTATGTATATATGATAACTATGCTTTATGAATGAAGTGGTTTGTTAGAATTGTAAAGTTCCTTGTGATACTTGTTAGAACTGTTGCCTTGCAAATGGTAATTGGATTGATTTAACTTATAATTGGTGTGAGCATGGTTTGGTATGATGATACTAGGATGACATTAAATAGATCAACGAAACTGTATGGTCCCTTTGTGAGTCATGTTAGTTTGATTCGACTGATAATATTATGTTAACAATTCAATAGCAAGTAGGGTATTTGATTATGTGGTTGGATTGCTAGATGTCATAACTGTTGTTCATCGTGTATCATAGGGGAGCGAATTATTAGAATGGTGGAACTAATTGTTGATTAATTGTGTAACAAAACAGAATAATAATGGAAAATAAATAGTGGAAACAAAGGTTGATTGTTTCAGCTCTCCCTGATCACACAAACATCGGCTAAACATGTGTGTGGGCCGGAATGGGTAGTGGGCTTCAAGAATTCAACATCTGGGCCAAGCCATAACATCAAATAACATAGTACTAGGGTTGTTTTGGTATGTTGGGCCACACACGTTACACACCCACTATAATGAATTGTTAATTGGAAGATCTATACATGGGATTGGGCCGAGGAAACATGTGGACCGCGTGCGGTCGAACACGCACTAGCTGAGTCTGGTCGAACAGGTGGCCCATCTGTCTCACCTGATGGGTTGCTGACAGGTTGGGCCGGTTGGGGGTTGAATCAAATTGTTATTTAGGTGCACTTTGGTTAACCAATGTTGTAGTGTGAGGAACTAGAGTGTGTATTAGGGAATGAAAATTGTTACGTGTATTTGGAACATAGACTAGTTAAATGAACGTGAATTTTGCGTGAAAGTATGTGGTGCAGAGTAACTGTTAGATCATGTGTGATATAGTTAACTGTTATAACTTGCATGAAATATATGAATATTTCATGAATGTGACATGTGTAATGTGTGATAACATACGTGGAACAACGGGAATGTAGAACTGATTGTGGTTGGTAAATCATGACAGGACGCGTTTGAGCAACTATTAAACAAGTAATTAATCTTACCGAGCAAACCAAAGGTGAGTTCATCCCTTTTGAGCATGCGTCCCGGTGGTTGGGACAGTCAGTGGGTATCCCGGGGAGGGATAAGTCTTTTGGGTAAAAACGGGAATGTTGGATAATATACTCATCCTATCACCTTTAAAGTCCCTCCGTGTTGTTTGGTTACCCGGGAGGTAACTTGGTATTAGTTGGTAGCGCTACTTAGGTTTGGCAACCTCACCCCGTACCTGGGAGGACGGGTGTTGAACTAATGACCTAGTCATGACCAATGCTTTGATAGGAGCATTGGAGAAAGGGCAATGTAAATCAGGAGCCGTCTTGTATTCGGGGTATTATCAACATTACTTTCGGATTTAACTTCAATGGATTAACTAAACACTTGGTAACCAACGTTTTCGTAAAACTATGAACTCACCAGCGTTGTCTGATACACTTGTTGCATGCTCGCAGGTCGTTAGATGTCTTGGATTTGGAACTTGCTGTCTGGAGTAGCAGGAGTGGTCATGGGTCGACTGGAGGGATTCATGTGAATGAACTATTGATATTATACATTGGTTTTAAAACAGTTTAACTTTAGGTTACTATTTGCTTCCGCTGAACATGTTGGTTTTCATTTAAACTTATTGATAGTACTTTTCATTATTAATAATCAAGGGTTTTATTTATAAACTTGAATGAGTTCAATGTAATTAGTGGCATGTTGTTGGTACGTCACACGCCTACAGGGACATTCCCTAGGTGGTATTTTGGGGGTGTGACAGTGGTTAGAAATACTCAAACCATATAGTTCGACTAACCATACAATAAGACATACATTGATCATGGCCAAAAAAACATTTATACATTGTTCAAGACAAAGATAAATGATCACTTGATTCTAAGACAAAGAAAAAACTATCTCTTACACAAGAGAAAAAACATACAAATCAGAACCATCATTCAAGATAACAGCCTTAAACAATTACAACGAACCACACGACAGAAAACAAACAACCAATCAAAATTTTTTTTTTTTTGACTAAAACAACTCATGGTAAAATGATCAACCACAATTATAGCCAAACAAACATTGACTAAACCAAATAACAAGAAACTCCTTCAACTACACACACGAGAACAAGAACCAAGAAAAATAATATTAACACATAATGTGTCAGATCTCATAAACTCAAAGAATGTTATCCGGTTTAACCAAATTTAGAGATTTTAAAACGCACCAAACAAGACAAATCCAAGTTATTGTTACTACAAAGAAACAGAATACAAAACAGCAAGAGAAACTTATATTTTTCAATCAACTCGTCCCTTTGTACAAAAAATCTTGACCAACCATTCCATATCATCAACACTTTTAGAGCCATACAGACAATTAGTACAAATATCTTCTTTCAAACTAGTAAAAACAATGAACAACTAAAAAACCCTTTTTAAGGAACTCTACTCAAAATATAAACTAGCAATTAGACTCGAGACTCAGAATATGCATGTAATGGAACCAAGACCAACAAGCATAGACTAACACACTTCACCAACAGAATAACATGATCAGTAAAAAGAGTAAAACTAACCCATCAATAAAAAAAACTACACAAACAGATCAAGACATTGAACACAAACCTTTTTTTTATGGACAGTGAAAAGAAATCAAAGCTCCATTTAGCAATTTTAATAGTCATATAGGAACCGATTCTAAATAACCTCCTTACCATAAACCACAAAACATTAAAAAAAAACCCTCATATGACAAACATACATTTCGATTGTTCTCAACAAGAGACATTGCGCAGTCAATCAAAAAATCTTCACATAACAAATAACAATCTTCACACACTATAGAAAAACAAGGATATCCTAACATAGAGTTAATGAACATAAGACCTCAACTAATGCTTTTATGAATCTATATTTAAACAATTTAGCAATTTTAAACTGAGACAAAAAACACGTAAATGAACACTATATAAGTAGGAGAACACAAGTTAACAGACAGATAACAAACCACAAAAAAAAAAAAAAAAAAAAAATCAAACAAGATGCAGATGGTACCACAGATAACACAAAACGTATGAAACAAACAGATCAAACAAACCCTAAGGCGAAACTGAGTCAGGGACCAGATTCCAGGTTCATCACTCTATGGTGCCTGGACAAGCCTTTCAGGAGCCACAACTACTCCTATAAGACCTAAAGTAAAAAAAATGACAAGAAGTATAGATAACACATACAACAGCCCTGCAAGAACACAAAACAGAACAATGCAACAAGTATCAAGTAAAGACGATCAAGTGCCGGCCCGACTAGTCCAGTAAACAGGGAATGCCTAGACTTAGAACAAAATGATGCAGAAACAGAAAATAACAGAGTTAAACGAATGGAACGATCTTACAGAGAGTGCAAAAGCTTCCAAAGAAAATGGATTAGAACTGTA
This sequence comes from Helianthus tuberosus, assembly GCA_030545235.1. NCBI lineage: Eukaryota > Viridiplantae > Streptophyta > Magnoliopsida > Asterales > Asteraceae > Helianthus > Helianthus tuberosus. The sequence goes on from CM060408.1 coordinate 79,015,564, forward strand.
GTTTTCGAAAAACTATAAGAACTGGTCAACACACAAAAACCACCTGGTTAGTTTGCCCTGAACCTTCTAGGGTTCAGAGACCAACACAGGTCTTGAGAAACGGGAAATGATAGAACACCTTCATGACTTCCAACAAACCCTAACTTGGATTTGTGTCATACCAAAAGACAACAAAACAGATTTCACCAGATGTGCACCTGCACACACTCCAAGAAACAGATCAAAACATACCAGACAAAGAGAAACCCAAAAAAGCACAAAACATACAACACAAAACACAAAGAACAACAAGAAACACAAGAGAATGAGAACTAACAGGACCAAACAGAACTTCACACGAGACATAGGATTTCTATGATGAGAAACCGTAACAAGAAGACAAAAACCAAAAATCGATCAGCAAAAGTATGACCAGATCAAGATTAAGCCTTGACGCAAGATACAACATCTCTGAATCACGAGACACCCAATTTTAGCGAACATACCCTAGATTAGGGTTCCATATCGTTAAGGAACATTTGAACCCGATAAGCACACCTTTAAAGAACACTCGATATTTTGAATCTTGATTTAAATATCTTGAAAAGTTCCGGCAAAACCCTAAATTCGGGTTATCAGGCTTTAATACAAGAAAATTCTCAAATCAAAGAATAAACCCCCAAATTTGATGAACCAAATATTATCGGAAACACTTCAGATCTGAACAATCTTGACTCAACCTAGGGTTTCAGCAACAACACTCTAATTCGACAAACAAAACTGAACCACAGCGGAAGAACCACAGAATCGGAGCCTTATAGCTCTGATACCATGTAAAAAACTATGGTATGAACCAGAACAAGAATGAAAACTGACCAAACAACACAGCCGTAGCGACAAAACAGTGACGGAAAACTTTATTAACTTTTAACCAACCCGAAAAACACCTAAACCACCCAAGATCTTAGTAAACTGTAAGATCAGAAATCAAACAGTACAAAGTACATAATCAACTGATAACAATCAGTTGATGAATCGAAACAAAAAACAACAAGAATGAAACAATACAACCTGAACAAAGACGATCTGCAGGATCTGAAATACAGCACTAAACAGATGAAGAACTTAATCTATAATAAACCTTCAACTTATCACCAGCGGGTAGAACAATCATCAACCGGAAAGTCTTTGATCCGTCTTCAACTGGTATGAACAAAACTCCAAAAACAGAGAGTGGAAGTGTGCGATAAGATGAATGAAACTTCTGGAAACCCTAGCTCTCAAAGTCGTCTTTTATACACCTGCAAATACACAAATACACTTTGCACCCATAAGAATCACTACAAACGATCGGACCCCCTGAGAAGTTTCATATATCACCCTTGAACTTGAACCATAATACAGATCTATCTATCTGGAAGTTTGTTATGACCGACTGAACCAACCAGTGGCCCAACTTATGTTGTTATACATGACTGGCCCAATGTATAAAACAAGCCCAATGAATAAGTAGGCTAGTATATGAATGAACATATTATGATATTTTCAACACCCATTTAAAAAACCATTCGCTCTTTCACACTTTTATAGATGTATTTAGTGGTTGTTTAGTTCGCATCGTCATGTTGGTTAAGCAATTGAAATTAATTTCAATAAAAATTGTATTGTATTTGGTAATGTTATGATGATTTTGGGTTCCAAATTCAATTTGGTGGTGAGTTCCAACCATAAAAGATACAGAAGATGTTGGGGGGATTTTAGTCGCATGCAATTTAGAGTTTCCATAAACAAGACGAAGGTGTAACATGCCCAAAATGAAAATCTACGGTTTAAAATGAAAATCTGGACAAGTTTATTGTAGCAGACCACTACGCCCGCGCTAAGTGAGCTATGAATGGGGTTACTTACTTGTTAAGTTTCTTAAACACTTCACCTTGGTAACTACAGACAACGACCAAGTTTCCTAGAGCTGCAAAAGTACCGGAGCTTGACACATGGCAGGTGACGCAACTAGCCAAAGCGGTAGCAGACCTCTACCATTTCTTAGCAACCCCCCTCAAAGAAAAAATAAAATGGGGACTTCAATCATACAAACGCAAACCATATTCTCTCTCGTAGAACCACATCCACTTTATCAACATTTCTTTACAGTTAGGCTACGTGTAAACGTTCATGTTCATGTTCATGTATGAGTCCCGAGATTAGTATGGTGACGAAGTGCCAGGTGTAGAAGCTCTAAGCTTTGACCAAGCCAAACTTTATCAAAGGGAAATATGCTTAACTATTTTAAAACATGTAAATAATTTATATCTTGAAAATAGCATCAGGTTACGTTTCATGCATAAGGTAGTCTACGGATAAACCATACAGGCTATATGTACACGTATTTCTTCCTTGGTAAGTTGATACAGTGATGAAAGGTCGTCATGGGGCTGGTATAGACTCGGCCGTAGGATAATTGGGTAGAAAACCAATAGTAGACCTACCTGAGCCATGATGCAAGTGTGTTCAGTGGCTGTACATTTGGGTGAAATAGTCCTAGTGCATGTGTAGATTAACAAAACTATGGTTAAATGGCTTCAGTACTATTCATGCTGAAAATATTTGTTTTTCTTTTAAAGCATTTTTAGGTAATCATGAATGAATACATATGGCAAGGTTAATTAGGTGCTGCAAGGATTACGACTCTCTAGGCATAGGAAAGACCTTGTGGCCTAAAATTCTGTAAATATTTTCTGTAGACAAGATATTGATATGGATTACTTTTTTGTGTGCAGAAATGTTTTGTACGATCAAGGGATATTTAAATAACCAACGTTTATTTTGTTCAATTTACGAGTTTTTAATACAAAAGAAAGAAATGTATTTTTCCGTCGCGTTTAATTTGATGGTCGCGTGACTAGGGTGTCGAAAAACAGGAGTCTGACAAAAGGAAAGTAACTTTCCTATGCATGAAGGTACTGGATATGGAAACAAAACATTTCAACGCATATAATCGCAACCAAACATGATAATTTCTGTGGAAAACATTCCAATTAAAGAAATATAGATACCAACCGAGTCATGGGTGTGTTTTATTCGGATTATATTGATTAGAATGCAGGAGTGGCATAATTGTTAGAGGACACACAGGGGCGGACCTAGCATATAAGAAGGGGCAACCTCCGCTACGGCTTGGCGTTCCGGCGGTAGTGTAAAATTAGTGTAAATTTTGGAAAAATTTGACGTTTTTACGATTTCGTTACGGCTTTTTTATAAAACGTTACGGCTTGGCGGATTTTCTAGATCCGCCACTGAGGACACACGACTCCAACGGTTCAATGAATGTTAGACGCAGACTAACCCAACGACAAGACCTAACTATTATATTGTAGTAGCTACTTATATTTTTAAGAAAAATGATTTTTGTAATTGATAGTTAGTCACATGGGCATCATATATAATGATAAACATACTAGTTGGTTCTTCATACCCGAATCCGGTCCAAACAAGTTTTTCCGATTATTTGGTTGCCTTGTTGCATTTCAAGATACTCCTTGTACTTCATCGGATTATATGCCGACGGACATCTTTCCTCGGTCATAAACTTATAAGCTGGCTCCACCAGTGCATCCAATGATGGTCCATTTGCCACAACAACCGATAATCTTGTGACCGCATTATTCACGATAGCACGATGCTCCACACTCTTAAACTTCCCATTACTAAAAATCTGCAATGGAAAGAAAAAAAAACATCATTAACGCGTTAAGGATAAGCTACCGACCCTTATATAGAACAAAGACATGCATACCTCAAGTTGATCAGCAGTATTGACAAGAAGCGAGTTTGGAAGATCGTTGTTCACATTGACCCATTTTCCCTTGTGCTTGATTTGAAGTCCGCCTACGCCATTGTTGATCAAGAGTGTGAGCAGGCCATGGTCCGAATGAGGTGGGAACCCGATTGTAAGTTCCGGTTGTGGGCAAGGGGGGTAAAGATTGGCCACCAATATTTGCAATCCGGATTCCAATTTCAAAGCTTTTTCTACATAACATTGGTCGAGTCCTAGGCTCGTTGATATGCCATTCAGTAACCCTTTTACTACTTCTCTAGTTCTCTTCGAGTACTCTAATAAGACTTCCCTGCAACATATGTTAATTGACTTTGACTTTTAATTATGTTTGTAAACGACTCATTTGAATTAGGGTTGTAAACGAGACGAGCAGAGCCAAACCAGGATGGGCTTCTGATCGACATATTTATCTTCACTAGTTGTAATGTTAGTTCGAGCTCGGCTCGCCAAATGCTTGAGTCTGCTGGTGGGTCGTTGAGCCGACTCGTTTATTTTTTCTAAGTTTAAAACTATTTTAATTATATTTTTTACACATATTGAAATATATAAAAACAAAAAGTAATAGTTTTAACATACATGCAAAATTTATAAGCTACGGTACAAGAAAGAGGTTTTGATGTGGAATTATTTCTTGAAAACCAAGAAAACTTAATATCATAAATGAAAGGGGAATTGACCTATAATAATCCTAACCGTCATTGGTCATTGTCAGTCTCACCTTTAAATATTCTTCATGCCAGTCCGGCAGTCCCACCTTTCACCTATTTTTCCTCCACCGGTCCTTAGTTAAAAAAACTTAAGTTTTTTTTTTTTCTGAATTACAAACTGACGTATTAGAGCTTTGGACCAGAACGAGGATACAAGTCTATTGATGTAAAACTTACCTCGAAACAGTGCTCCAAACCACTTGATTTTTTTATTGGAAGTTTAAACACCCGAATTGAAGCGCAATTTCAAGGTAAGTTTTTATATCATTACACTCGTATTCTCGTTCTGATCAAAAGCCCTAAAACGTCAGCTTGTAATTCAGAAAAAAAACTTAACTCCGTTAAGTTTGTTTAACTGAGGACCGGTGGAGGAAAATAAGTGAAAGGTGGGACTGGCATTGGGGAATATTCAAAGATGGGACTGCCAATGGCCAATGACGTCTAGTTGGGATTATTACAGGGCAATTCCCCTAAATGAAAAGAGCAATCACCTGAGACCTAAGGGCTTGTTCGGCCAGTGAAACTCCGGGTGTACAATAATCTTGAGATAATCTCTCCAGTAAAAGATTTCATCCTTCTTAGAATTAAAGCTTGTTCCATATCTAATTGGATCAAGAACACCATTTTCTTCAAACTCTTTCTTCTCTTCATCTCTCAAATCAAAAAATTCTTTTGACTTTTCAATCACCATGTTCATCAAACTCTCAGGGACACCATGATTAATCACCTAACATTTTTAAAAACTTTAAAACAAGTCCTCCCCATAATTTTTAGTGACTTATTCAGAAAAGAAAGCAAGTACTTACCCGGAAAAAACCCCAATCTTGGCATGCGAAATAGAGTTCCCGGATCACTTGGGACCGTAGTTTAGGATTATCAGAAGTGAGTAAGGAAAAATCAATAGTGGGGATTGCATCTTGAAGATCTGAAGCAGGTGGCTCGGTTGAGTTTGCAGAGTTTATGTAGATCGAAGGAATGCAACTGAGATCAGGCGATTCAGATAAAGCTTTAACGGAGTTCATCGTCCACACAAGTAGCTAAGGTAAGCACATAATGGAGTTGAGTGTGTATTTTGATCACTGATCAGATGGATGAAACATGCACCAAGAAATGCCAAATATGATGATCATCTTCACAATCAACCACGTATCATGTGCTCACATCACAAACCAACAAAGGATTACAATATCACAGATAACGCCAAAATTTGAAACAAAAATGTTTTGTAAGTACTTTGAACATCAGATGAAACCAAAACGGAAGCAGGAAAGTTAAATTATACTAATGATTTGAAATCCTACTTTTACATAAAATACATTTTGAAAAGAGTAAACTGTCAAAATGGTCCTGGGTTTGGTCACTTTTATCACTTTAGTTTAAAACTCAAACTTTTGAATCTAGGTCACTGTGGTTTCAATTTTATTGTCATTTTCATCCAAAATCATAATCTAGTCAGATTTTTTAGTTAACATCCCGTTTTTTTCCTCTATTTTAATGAAGGGCAAAATAGTTTTTTAATGTTTTATTATAACAAATTAAAAAATCTGACCATTTGCCCTTCATTAAAAGGGAGGAAAAGGACAAAAAAACTGGATGTTAAATGAAAAATCAGACAAGATTTTGATTTTGGATGAAAACGACAACAAAATTGAAACCAAAAGGACCCACATTCAAAAGCTTTGAGTTTTAGAATAAAGTGACAAAGTCAACAAACCTCAGGGACCATTTTGGCAGTTTACTCTTTTGAAAATGTTGGGAAACGAATATATTTTTATTACTTAATATCAAATTTTAGTTTTATTCCTTTAAATAATGTATGTTTTTCACTTGTTTAGTTTTTACGCAATTTTACTCCGATTAAATTTTGTTGACAATAAAGTTGTATTTAAATTTGTCACCATAAACTATGCCAAGTACTTGGTTATGTAGCAATACTATAACAAATTGAACTAATACTAGCAGAAATCGAATTCTCACCGCATAAAAAAAACTACTAGTATATTAATAGTTCGATCAAAGCCCCTGTATATTCCAATTAATTTATATTACAATGTATTGATATGTTTAATTTATTTTTTATTTAATGTAAAAGGTATAAACTATGATGATCTGGAATACAAGCATCCACAAATATGTTTAGTTGGCTATCATGATGATCTGGAATACAAACAGCCACAAATATGTTTAGTTGGTTAGACCATGTGTAGTGGTTAAACAAAATAATGCCCCCACCATGGGGCATTATTCGACACGTGGGAGTCCAGTCAGCATTGAGCGTTATTGCAAAAGTGGCGTAGTGGGAATAATGCCTGATAGTGCCCCTTCCAATCATTAAAAAAAAAGCAAACTATTTTCTCATTGGTGGGTCAAACCCAGTCAACCATTCCACAAACCATGTTAGGCGTTTTATATATAATGCCCCACCAATTTTTTTCAAAAATAATGCCCTATGTAATGGGGAAGGGGGCGTTTTTTTTGCCCTATAATGCCCCACTACACATGGTCTTATCATATCACTAAGGTCGCAGGGTATGACTTAGCGCCACCCCGTCATGTCACCGTTTTTAGCACCTCAGGGCGCCATCAGCCACCACCCGGCAGTTATCGAGGGGGCGCTATCCACCCTCCGCCACCGTCCTAACGAGCGAAAATTGAAAGGATCGAGGGAGTTTAAATGTTGGTCAACTATACCGTTGATCAACGGTAACTTTAAAAAAAAATTAAGTTTAAAATTTATAATTTACCTATAAATACCCTACCCCTTTTTTATATTTTTCATCTCTTCTTTCTCTACTTTTTATCCAGAATCTTTACACTTTTTTTCATAATCACACAATGTTTCCCAACAACCAAAACCTGTGGGATCCCAACCATCCGTTTTGGCAAAGTGCACCAAACAATCCCAACAACGATTAAGAAGACCGTTATCGAAGAGACCCGTGAACTGGTGAGCTTGGATATTATCCGATGCTACCTAGCACCCCAACTTCCCCTCATCCGAGCGAAATATATGTAGTTTTTATTTTCTAGTACTTTATTTTTTTAAGTAACTTTACATTTTTTAAGGACTTTGTAATATTTTATTTTAATGAAATTATGTTTTTTTTATATTTTGTAGTTATTAAAATTGGCATATAAATTAAAAAAATAAAATATATAAATAAAAAAATAATTAGGTAATGATGATGGGGGCTTTAAACCATTGCATGCAAATTAAAGGAAGGGCTTTAAAACCCCATGTGTGACGTGGCGGTGAGGTGGCGCTAAGATGGCGTGATAAAGCCACTAGGGGCTTTATACCACGCACTGCAGCCTAATGCATATGCCAATGAGGTGGTGGAGTCGTAGGGGAGAGACTTGGTGTTCTAAGGGACCCAAGTTCGATTCCTGCTCTCCCTATTATTTTCTGCGGCACCTTGTGATGATGAGATAATAGGCGGAGATCGCTAGTTGGATCCTTGAACTGAGCGGGTTTTACCTCACCGCACTGTCGTGCCTTCAGGTGAGTGTTCACGGGCTTTGGCCCTAGGTGAGGGTTTTTCCTGATTCGAAGACAAGTGTATCCAGATGTGATGACCTTCGTCAGTAGTCTATTTGAAGGATTCGTTGGCCGTTCAAAAAATATGACTAATGCATACATCTTTAAAAATGTATTTTTTTCTAAACAATACATTCACTATATGAGAATCCTTCCATCTTCACGACATCATAATCTTTTACAAATTTTTTTTTATGGTCAATTAATTTATTATAATAAAGTATTTAATTTTAGTATTGTATAGTGGGAATGTCTGCGCGTTATGGCATGTAGTTATGTTTTTTTAGCCGCAAAAACATGTATGACATAAAAAATAAAAGGAATGTTAATGAAAGTTTCCCATGATCCTATGTAAATAGTAAAGTAAAAAAAAAAAGAATCCAGTATAAACGTATAAACTCGTGATGCTAAGAGGAAAGAGACTAACGCTTATGAAGTTGGCATGCTTACCTAACCAAGTTTCTTGACAAAAAGCCTTAAATACCAAAAAAAAAGATGCTATTGACCCATTTGGGACAAATGAGAAAGAACATTGGTATTCTATGTGTGAAAATAGAGAAAGAACATTGGACTTCTACGTTCAAAAATAGCCTATTGACCCATTTAGGACGACATGGATAGGAATCAATACAAGTCACCATAGGAACTCAACATTTTTGCCATGTTTACCCATCGATATTAATTAACGGGTGGGTCAAAACTACCATTTTGTTAACGGGTCAAAACTACCATTTTGTAACATGTGGGCATGGGTGATTGCACTGACCAATTTAAATAAAGAAAAAAAAAGGTTGTGGAACCTATTCTTCAATTAGGCTTGTTTCATGTAAAAAAGAAGAGCTATGCAAATCACCAAACACGAGACTGTGCCTCTTAAAATGTAAGTGAAATATTATTCTTTCATATTTCAAGAGTATAGCTTAGAGCTGTCCAAACTGCTCGACGATCGCTCAAAAAATGCATGAAAAATGCTCGTTCGATTCCCGCTCAGATTGTAAATGAGCCGCTCGGCTCGGTTCGATTTGAAAACGATCCAAGCATGAGCAAAGGTCCGCTCGCTCGTCGATCGCTCGGTTTCGCTCGAATTATTTTTTTATTAAATAATTAATCTATATATATATATATATAGTCTTAGGATCCTGTAAAAAGTACATTTTTCGTGAGAAGTGTGAGAAGGTATAAAAATTAATATGTAGACATCATATTTTGGACTTGGGCACAATGTTTTGGGTTGTTTTGGCAAGAAAAACACCAGACATAACAATTTGAGACACAATGCAATGAATTCTAGGCTTAAAACTTAAAACACCATGCCAAGAACATTAAGTAGTGTGTTTTAAGTGTTATGTAGTGTGTTTTAAATTTCATGCCCATAATACGTTGCATTATGTTTTAAATTGTTATGTTTGGTGTTTTTCTTACCAAAACAACCCAAAACATCATTCCTAAGTTCAAAACATGATGCCTACACATGAATTTCTATGCCTTCTCACACTTCTCACGAAAATGGTCCTTTTTACAGGAACCTCACCATATATATATATATATTTGGGCCCGCTAGAATGAGAACCACCTCCAGTTGTAAGAACCGCGAGAACCACTTTCTGGCCATTAGATCAAGGAGATGGATGGATGAGATTAAAAGTATTTAAAAATAATATTAAGTATTTTTTGTCTTATTATGTTTTTAATATTTTATTCTTTAAGGGTATATTAGTGAAATTGTCTTTTTATATATATTAATTTTAAATTACCTTTTTTTGTCATATTCATTAATTACTTTTTTTACTTAATTATTTTTTATTTATAAACATATTTTTTTGTTAAACAATTTTTTGAAATCAAATTTTTAGTATATTTTTTTTAAAGATTTGTTTAAAAAAACGTTTTGAAGAGCCGTTTTTTTTAACGTTATTTACGTTTTACGCGTCGGTTTTTTACGTTTTACGCCCCGGTTTTTTTACGTTGACTTTTTTTACGTTTTACGTGCCGGTCTTTTACGTTAACGTTAATAGTCTTTTACGCGCCGGTTTTTTACGTTTTAGGCTCCGGTTTTTTACGTTTTACGCGCCTTTTTTTTACGTTAACGTCTTTTACGTTTTCCTAAAAAAATTTACGTTTTACGATTTACCTAAAACTTTTAACGTTTTACGGAAAACGTTTTACGTTTTACGTTTTTACGTTAAAAAGTTTACGGGTAAAAACGTTTTTACGCAAAAACGAACGCACCCAGAAAATCGCACACTCGGGATGTTTACGTATTACGTTTTACATTTTACGTAAACTTTTTACGTTTTTACGTTAAACTTTTTAAGTTTTACGTTTCACGTAAAACTTTTTAAGTTTTACGTTTCACGTAAAACTTTTTACGTTTCACGTAAAACTTTTAACGTTTCACGTAAAACTTTTTACGTTTCACGTAAAACTTATTACGTTTGACGTTAAAAATTTTACGGTTTAACTTTTTTTTTTTACAAAAATTTTTTTACACAAAAACGAACGCACCCAGAAAATCGTTACTCGGTAGGTCTCAGATAGTTTGCTATCATCATCGACGCCTCAAAAAAAATATAAAAACCCAACAAACAAAAATAAAAAAGAACTAGTGGATTCTGGAAAAAAAAACCGAAGTTTTGGCTCAGATTTTCCGATAATCAGAGGCTGCAAAAGTGGGGTTGCGGGTTAAAAAACCTACCCTCCACCATCCTTGCCGCGCCATCGTCCGTTTTTTTTTTGCATCATCACCGTCGATTCAAAAAAGGCACCAGATTCAACCGATTCAAACATTCAAAACCCACAGATCAAAACCCACAAATCAAACATTCAAAAACCACAGATCAAACATTCAAAACCCACAGATCAAGAACACATATCAAGAACACAGGCCAAGCTTCAACCGATTCAAACATTCAAAACCCAGAAAAATCAAGAACACATACCAAAAATTCAACAGATCAAGAACACAGGCCAAGATTCAATAGATCAAAACCCACAAATCAAACATTCAAAACCCAGATTCAACCGATTCAAACATTCAAAACCCACAGATCAAACATTCAATACCCACATTCAAAACCCAGATTCAACCGCCGCCGACCAAACCAGTCACACAGCCACCACCTCTAACACCACTGCCGCTAACACCGTCGGGCCACCCTAAAACCGCCACCACCTCTACCCACCACCCAATCACCGGAACCACCTCTACCCACCACTCAAAACAAAGATTCAAACAACAAAAACAGAGACCTTCATCGTAGACATCTCCGTTTTGAACACAACAGGGGGAATCAAAGGCTTAAATTCTTACCAATTCAGTAAAGAACACCCAGGCGGCGGTGGCATTGTGGTGTCATCAAGACCTCGTACAAGCAGAGAGACAGGGATCGGAGGACGGTGGTTGCGATGTGGTAGTGGGTTGAGATCGGAGCAGGAGGATGATGTTTGTTTGTAGGGTTGTTTGAAGATGAGAGAAGAAAGTCTGCAACTTTAATGAGAGAGGAGAGGTGAGAGAAGAAAGCCTGGAACTTTAAAAGAGGAGAGAGGAGACAGGTTTGGCAAGTAATAAATGAGGGGAGAGATGGAAATGAGTAAATGACCAAATTACCCTTTTGAATGGCAGCATCTAATTGGTTGATAGTGGTTCTCGCGGTTCTTACAACTGGGGGTGGTTCTTATTTTAGCGGCCCCCTATATATATATATAGGAGAAGGATCCGTTAGGAACCACCATTTATTGCGAGAACCGCGAGAATCAGTGTGAACACAAACAGTAATACCTAAAAAAAATCTAAAAAACACCCAAACTTTTTTTTTACTATTTTTTTGGAAAAATCGCTATATTTTGTTTATGAAAAAAATTCAAAAAATAAAATAAAAATTTCAAGTAATAGTTATCCATGCACATGTTCATTTGTATCATTTCTTTGACAAATTCCGTATTTCATTACAAATATTAGACAATTGCACTTTCATTTACACTACCACGTGTAATACACTACTTTTTACGTTAACACATGTGCATCTATATGTATCAACATGAAATAAGGTATGTAGGTACACTACTTTCTCTTTCATCTATCATTCCATCCATAATACACAAACATGCACATGTGCATTTTTGTCATTTCTTTGACAAATTCCGTAATTCATTACAAATATTAGACAATTGCACTTTCATTTACACTACCATATGTAATACACCACTTTTTACATTACAAATATTAGAAATGCACATGTGCATCTATATGTATCAACATGAAATAAGGTGTTTTGGTACACTACTTTGAATACACTTTCCCTTTCATCTATCATACCATCCATAATACACTACCATTACCTTCTACCATCCATAATACAATACCATTACCTCCTACCATCCATAATACAATACCATTACCAATATTTTCACTTTATTACATGTATATCAACACCATTTATACCATCCAATCAACATATTACATCATAAATTGACAACTATAACCAAACCATCAACCACTAGATATAACTAACCAAAAAACATGTATATGGGCCTACTTCTCCATTCAAAATCACAAACTTTTTGTACCAAAACACGTTATATCATGGTTATACATAATGATGCACATGTGCATTTTGAATATTGGTGATGTAAAAAGTAGTGTATTACTGATGGTATTGTAAATTAAAGTGCAATTGTCTATTACTGATAACGTATTACGTAATTTGTCGAAGTAATGATACATATGCACATGTGCATGGATAACTGTTACTCGAAAAATAAAGTTTTTTTTTGCTAACTAAATATAGCGATTTTTTTTAAATATTAAAAAAAAAACAATTTTTGAGCGGTTTTTTATTTTTTTTAGATTTTATTTTGTGTTCACATTGGTTCTCGCGGTTCTCGCAATAAGGGTGGTTCACGCATGAACCTTACCCTATATATATATATATATATATAGTGCGGTTAACATACAAGACACCTTATCATACTTCACGTACGCGACAGCGTCAACCATCAGATCAGGGAAAAATAACGCATGGAACCCTAGTTTTTGTGATAATCACGCATGGAGGTACAAAATCACGCATGGGAGCCTTATAATCACGCATGGGATACAAATCACGCATGTTATAGTTGATAAAAAAAATCACGCAAGTTATATATGTTGTCGCGTACGTTAATGTAGGATAAGCCTTTTTGTACATTATACTTTCTATATATATATATATATATATATATATATATATATATATATATATATATAGAGAGAGAGAGAGAGGAAGTGTAGAATACAAATCCCCTAATCATACATTATGTACGCGATGATAATAGCCCTACACGTGTACCTGATTCATTTTTCCTATGTGTACACGATTAGTGTCCGAGTTTGTGAGTCCGGGTTTGTGAAGCGATGCGATTTTGGACATAACATGCGAACAACCAATTTTGTGAGTTAGAGTTTGTGAGTCCATGCGATTTTTGAAAATGTCAGGGTTTGTGAGTCAGAGTTTGGGCATAACATGCGAACAACCTTTTTGTGAGTCAGAGTTTGTGAGTCCATACGATTTATGAAAATGTCAGGGTTTGTGAAGCCATGCAATTTTGAACATAACATGCGAAACAACCTTTTTTGTGAGTCAGAGTTTATGAGTCCATGCGAATTATGAAAATGTCAGGGTTTGTGAAGCCATGTGATTTTGGACATAACATGCACACAACCTTTTTTGTGAGTCAGAGTTTGTGAGTCCATGCGATTTATGAAAATGTCAAGATTTGAAGCCATGCAATTTTGGACATAACATGCGAACAACCATTTTTGTGAGTCGGAGTTTGTGAGTCCCATGCGACTTTATGAACATGTCCGGGTTTGTGAAGTCCAGGTTTGATAGACAGAAGATCTAACGGCTGGGGTCATCGCGCACAATTTGTAGGATAAGGGGTATTGTACGATAACCGGCCTCTATATAGATATATATATTTATATAGGGTGGGGTTCTAAAGTGAACGCTAGTGTATTTTCGAACTGAGTGAACGAATCTTGGCCATTGATTTACACACGTGGATGGCTAGGATTTCATCATTAAATCGTAAAATACATTAGTGTATTTCATCATCAAATCCTGGCCATTGATCTACACACATGTATGGCCAGGATTAGTTCGCTCAGTTCGCAAACTACACTAGTGTTCACTCTTGAACCTAATATATATAGGGTAGGGTTCCAGCGTGAACAACCTCCCAAGAGTGAACTGCGTGAACAGATATGGACCCTTGATTTCCTTTTTAGTTGTTAAGGGTAGAATTGTAATTATATAAAAAATTAGATGTAAATCATTATTTTAATAATTGAATTAAGTTACATCTTTCCTAATTTAAATTCATTATCCACATTATGTTTATTTATTAATAAGATAATTATCAAAAGAAACAACAAATCACCAGATTTCAATTTTAATTTTTATTTCAGATTTCATCACCAGAATTCAAATTTTGATTTTTAAGATCCACGTAACCTTCATATTTCAACGTTATACACAGGTGTACATCAACATTCAATAAAAAAAATTCTGAGATATCACAAAAATAGACGATATACACATGTGTACATCGCATTAAAAAGAGGGCAAAATCAGAATACACATGTGTACATCGCATTTAAACAAATAATTATTTTGATAATTGAATTAAGTTACATCTTTCCTAATCCTTGATTTGATTTGTGAGAGATTTATGCAATCAATTTAAGAGGATAATTGATTACTTGATTTGTGAGAGATTTATGCAATCAATTTAAGATTGAAATTACACATATACCCTTTTTGTATTTAATTAAATGAAAAAAATTAACCAAATAATTACCATCATCCCACTCACTTTAATCTCAAGATCATAAAAATCAAGGGCCCAGATCAGTTCACGCGGTTCATTCTAGGGATTTTGTTCACGTTTGAACCTAATCATATATATATATGAGAGGGTTATCTTGAGAATGCTAAATATTGCGAGAACCGTGAGAACGAATGAAAAAACCAATCAAAACCAAATTTTTTTTTAATACAAGCCTCATTGTAATTAAGATACAACATCAAAAAAAGATTTTACAACACCAAATAATTCATTTCTCCTTTTAAAATCTCTTGTTTTAGATTTTTTACACATATGTAAATATAACAGATTTACACATGTGTAAATGACAAACTTGCACATGTGTAAATTTTCTTTATTTACGAATTCACGTAAATTTAAACGTGTAAATTAAATTTCTAACATTCTATTCGAATAATAATGATAAGTGTAGAATATTTTTTTTTTAATTTGAATTGTTTTTGACCAAGTTCTCGCGTTTTTTTTCATTTGTTCTCACGGTTCTCACAATATTTAGCGTTCTCATTTAAACCTTCCCATATATATATATATATATATATATATATATATATATATATATATTATAGATTTTAAAGATATATATATATAGTTATAGTTACATAGATAAGTAGCCCAAGAAAAATTAAAAGCCCAAGAAACATACACATACTAGCCCAACTCAATACCAAAACCTAACCCTAATTCCTAAAAATACAAATAAGCACCTAATCTCCTGCTACATACCTCCTGCCACATACCTCGCTGCTGCTCAAGTTCAACTCATACGGATCATGATTTTAGTTATGTGTTGCTTTTATTAGTAAGATGTTGGACATGTTTTAATTAAATTAGGATTTGTTTTTGTTGAATGCAGCCTTGTAATAGCCTTGATTTCAGTTTTTTTTTTGTTGCTACACATATTTTAATTTCGGTGATGAGAAAAACCGAGCGAAAACGATCCGCTCGATTTAAATTCAATCCGAGCACGAGCATCACTTTTGTGCTCGGTTTTGCAAATTCGATCCGATCGGATCAGATCAGTTGTAATTCAATCCGAGCACGAGCAGACCCTCGCTCGGATCGGATCGGCTCATGAACACCCCTAGTATTGCTTGTAAATATAACCATAAGTGCCACCAGGGAATCCAAGATCTAACACGAGAAACACAAATACAATAAAGAAAGTATTATTTCATATTTGTTTCATTTCAATTGCATGATTATTGAAAAAATAATAAGAAAAATCACCAATTGAACAAAATTAAAGCGTAGTGGATTTGTAATCATACAAAAGTATCAATGACTTTAGCCGGTACATCTACCCACATAAACCGCACATATAGTTAAGTACATAGATTACAAACTACATATAGAAACACAGTACCTAAAAAATATTTTTTTGGAATAGGTCTGATAATCTAGTCCCACGTCACGCCATCCGCTATTGATATACGGTCGCTAGAAAGTTGCGTGAGGTGGCATTGGTTTTGATGTACAAACTTCCCCATGAGAATCAAAAGATAAAAAGTGGGATACCTTTTTCATCAGCATATTTCTTGCTGATGCAATGATCTATGAGTATGAAGACCATTTACATTGAGTGATGTATAAAACTACATAATAACCAATCTTGTAAAAAGGCAGGAGCTCACATTAGCAGGAACTTCTTTAGACTTGTTAACAATGTAGAGGACTTCAAAAAGTACGTGGGCCACCTGGTAGGCTTTTCTCATAGTAACGAAAACAAGAAGTAGAATATGATAGAATCGATCTTGAACCTAATATGAAATGAATGAAACAATGAAGACGATAACGAACAGACAACGTTAATGACTGTGTGATTGAATTATACCTATGTTCAATTCCCAGCACCATTACTTGTGTCGATTGATGCCCCTGAACAATAATCACCCGTCTATTGTTGATAGTATTCTAATTAAGTTCAACCGCAGTTGGATATCATCGTTCTTTAGCTTGTCTATCAATGTTTGTCAACCATTAACGTTTAAAAATTAAACCTAATAGTAACAATATTTTCACATGGTATAATTCTTTCATAAAAATTATTTTTTCTAATATTAACTTGAATTAGAGCTGGCATACAAGTTGTGTACCTGTGCATGACCCCAATCTCAAGTAAGAGAGGTCCAAGAATGAACCAACCGCCAGACCCCAACAGGCCACCAAAAGTCCCACCCAAGACCCCACAAAATGCACAGAACATAAGGTGGGACAGGGTGCGGTCAATTGCAGCCTCACAAACTGATTAACGGTTCCCAGTGTTTCTTCTTTTTTTGATTTCTGTATACAAGTTGATGTATTCATACCCAAATACAGCTAGTTCCACTGGGAACTGCACAAAACATAAATAAGCCTTAAAATGTATGTGATCCATGTGAATAATTGATATCATCTCTGTATTATGGTTTCACTCATATATGCGATTGATGAATATAATAACGGAATTAAATGTGGCATGATGGATAAATACAAATATACATATTCATATAATTTGAATGTTTCGAGCCAGAAGGCATACCTGATGTGTATTCTGAAATTAGGGATTATCTACAAACTAGAAAGTTAAAATACATTAAAGGAGATTTCTTAATAGATATCATATAAAACCCTAACTACAAAATCCGTGAGCTGGGGTGATAATTATCAGGAGTATCAAAAGCGAAGTACAAAATTAAATAGATCGCTTATCAAAAGCCAAAATGTTACCTGAGTGCACGTCGTCCCAGTTTATTCTCAGTGTTGAACATCATCAGGAGTAATCCAGCAAAAATCAGATAATAATTAGCAATATACAACCCACAGAAACGTAATTGAAGAACCAAAAACCACAAAATTGTACAATTACGAGTTTGATTTAAGTGATAATGATAGTACCTGAGATTGTGGGTGTCCAAGAACGCAAATGATCTTAAACAAATAGAAGTAAAGATGAAGCTCTAACAACTCACTCTCCGTTATAACATCAAAATGCTAAGAATCGATACCATTGAAGAGAGATTGAAGCAACAATCGTTGATTCTAGCATTCAAGATGGTTAATTATGGCATTCAATAGCTTGAATTGATTAGGGGAATCTGAAGCGACTATTGTAAATGGAGGGAACGTCTTAGACTGTTAGACTAGAAGGTACCGAGCTTTACTACAACCATCCCAAGTCATCATGACTTCATATTTTAACATATTACATGTTATTTACTCAATAAAATGGTACTAATAATTATATTAGTACAGATTTCATGTAAGTTACATAAATCAAGCATTTTCACCCATTTACTACTTTTTAAGCCTCATGTACAACATGCAAGATCATCTAACTTATGACACACACTTCTTTGTATCGTTAAAACACATCATATATTATCATATTAAAATGCATGCAACCTGATTTAATTCAACTTTCATGCATCATATTATATCATCATCTAGTCATCACTAACACTTATGTACAAGTACTTAATGCATGACCATCATTTCCATACTTTTATGAACTAACAAACAAAAACTCACATGTACACATATACATATACATGCACGACACATATACATATGTCTAAACATCAACTTTTCATTTCTTCCGACTCAAATCATACATGAAATGTAGGATCGTGTGATGACCCGAACGATCGTTTAGAGGAGTTTTGATCTGTTTCAGATGCGGAAAATAAGAAAAAGACTTGGACACAGATTGTAATTCACTTTAAACACTCTTCTGATTGATTTAACAACGATTATATTCAGAATTCAAACCGGCAGCACCTCGGTATGAATTTCAGGAACTAATTACAACTGATTCAGCTTGAACTACTATATATAGACTTTGAGATTCCGCTTGAACATGCTCAAGCGGAATGCCATCTCAAGCGAAATCAAGATTCTCAAGCTAAATCACCTATTCAAGGGAAATCAGCTATTTCGCTTGAACCTGACATGTCCTCTTCAAGCGGAATAAGCCCTTTGACTTGTTTTCTCGACCTTCGTGCCATATGTAATGTAAGACTCGATACAAGACGAAGTCGACAGACGCATGCACCAGCAGACTCCCCCTCGAATGTTGACGAGTCTTCAGTGTCGAGTCTTCAACGTCTTCAGTCTTTATCAGTCTTCGGGCTTTACTCTTTCTATCAGCACCAACATGCTTCCTTCAATATGCTGGGATCGCAGTCTGGCTTTTGAAATCACGTACTCCTTAGTTCAGGATAAAAACCTGGCTACACCTGCACATTCTTAACCCAGAAGTAAATTTCACAAATTTAACAATTTGACAAATTTATATACAAACTCTTTCTCAAATTAATCCAGAATGATTTATCAAATATAGAAACCTCAGATGATCACTTGTATATATGAAAATTTTTCTTTATTTAAACATACTCTCCCCCTCACCACATGCTCATCATGTTTAGCACTTGGAATTTTGAAAATCAGCTCTCCATCATCAGTTGTCGAAAATCTTTTTGCATTTTTCAAAAATTTATACTAAAACACACTAAAAATCTTTTTTGAATTTTTAAGACAAGAAATGCAGTAAAGAAATATTTACAGACAATATTTTTGTGAGTCTGTGTAAGAGGATCATATCAGATTATGACAAGTCACAAGTACCGTTGAGCTTAGTTACACATTAATAATTAAACAATTCACTTAGATTGCCGATATACTGATCTACTTAAATTCTCACACAAATTTCAAATGATTCAGGATATGAGTTAGGTGCTTTAAGAACTTAAACTCATTCATGTGTCCCACCTCTTGAATCTACTCCCGTATCCAGATCCCAATATTCAGTCTTATAGGTGAGTATACCACAGATGATATCTGTAAGGGATTAAATGCGAAACCGTGAGAGCTCAGGTCAGAACTTTCGTTCAGTAGAGAGATAACGGCTTCGACTTTTGGTGGGTCCCCTTTAGAGGATCTTTTTTACAACAGCAATGATTATCAATTTTATTGTTTCATCATTTTTGCTTATGGCAACGCTATATTTCAAGCAAGCAGAAAGTATTCTCCGGGGACTAGGCCATTGCTTCCGCAAAATCAGAAGACCCGGGATAATACCCCAGATATCACTGAGCATAAAGACCTAGTATCTCAGAAAGAGGGACCTTTCAAACGAGATTTCAGGGGTTACCTATATATCCAAGTAGCGTTCCCCACGAAATAAGCAAGTTTGAATTTTAAGTTTATATCCCGAACAAGTTTACTAAATGTGTAAAAACCTATCGGCATATCATCAGTGAGACTGTTTAATGCTATTTAAACATTACATTTTTTTAGCATACTGTAACTGTCTACTGATGTACTATCATTTCCTCTTTTTTAACACAAAAACTCATTTTTGCATTTTCTCATGTTTTTTACTTTTTCAAAATTTCTAATGTTTTTGAATTTTCAAAAATTCTTACTCCCCCTAAAATGCAAACACATTTAAAGAAAATTTGAAAACAAACTATACAATAAACATGACAACTGATATCAAATTGCTTCAATTCGCCATCCACTTGACATAAACAATCAGAACTCCCCCTTACACAAAACTATTTTCTCATTATGATTTCAAAACACTTAAGTTTGTTTTAACTAAAATGATTTTTCCAGAAAATAATTTGTTGATTTTACCACTTGTAAAGTTAGGGGTTCAATTCCTCACTTTGTTTTTCAACCACTTGTAGGAAAATGCAAGTACAACTTAATGTCCTTGATTTACCACTTGTCAGTGAAAACCTTCTCAATCACTTTGCAGGTTCACTTGTTAACCAAAACCACTTGTAAATCAAAATATAACAATATAATGATATCACCTGTAGATTTTACCAACCAAACCTTTCAAAAATGATGTCGATTCCTGCTCCACGCTTACCAACCTGGAAGCTCCGGCAAGTCACACTTAACCTGTAAAAAATTAACCATTATAAGATTCATTCACAAAATCAATTATCAAGAAGGATGCCGATTCCTGATCCACGATTACAAACTTGGGATCTCCGGCAAGTCCAGATTTTCAAGGAAAGAGAATTTCCACCCAAGTTTTACCAACCTTGGGTGTTCTTAACTCTTGTTCAGTAGGGTTATAAGTTGCTTTCTTGGTAGCATAAAAATCTTTAACCCCTTTTACTTTCCCATCAATCATTTTCCCAAAAATTTTCTTAAAATTCCCATTGAATGCTTTCTCAACATCAAAGTCATTCTTCTCAGAATAAAATTGATTCGAGATTTCAACCTTACCAACCTTTTGTTTGAAATTCACATCCTTCAATGGTGGGATTTGAACATCACCCACTGAAAGCACAAATTTTCCTTTTTTAACTTCAACCTGTGACTCCTCTGATTTTGTGGAATCAGGTTCATCGCCGACTTTCTCATCAACCTTCTTAACAACCCACATTTGGTTGTCTTTTGCTCTCTTTTTGTAAAAGTTTTTCTTTGAACACTCACCAACTTCATAAGTCGAATTTTCAAAAAGTTTAAATTTCTCAGTTGGTGGTTCAATATCAACAACTTTTTCTTTAAGTTTTTCAGATATTCCTGTTTTGTCTTAGTATTCGTCGGACAATTCCAAGCAATGTGACCAGCTTCATTGCACTTGAAACAGGTTCGAGTATCCTTTCTGTGAAAAACTCCAGTTCCTGTTCTCGTCTTTTCAGCAAGAAACTCCTGGTTTGATTGTCTCCAGAAAGGTTTCTTCTATTCTTCTTCAGCATTTCCTCCTGAAACAAATTCTGTTTTTGTTTTAGAATTTTTTTCATTTTTATAATTTTCAGATGGAATAAAACCTAAACCTTTCTTTTTGAAATTACCAGTATGGTTTGGTTTCTTTTGAAAACCAGAACCAGAATTGTAACCGTTTTTCTTGTTTAATCGCTGTTGAACTCTTGAAGTGTATTTTTTAGGTTTTCCAGTAAGATTTAAATCTTTTATTTCAGAAATATTTATTTCTGTCTTTTTGAAAATCATTTAGATCATTTCAAATCTAACACTTCTTATTGGAAACTCTTTGTCAGAATCATTCAAAGTATATGCTACTTCGAATGTTTCATCATTCAAATTTGCTTTTGATAACAAAAACTCTTTACTATAAGCCCTTTTAACCATCGGTTTTGAACTGTTGACTGACGAACTTGACCTTCCAGACTCAGACTTTGACTCAAACTCCTCATTAGTATCTAACACCTGATCGACCACCTTTTTGATTAATTCAGACTCATGATCAGTGTCAGATGATGTGAAAGTAATGTCAATGTTTTCTGGTAATTCATCAGTTGTATCGGTTTTTAACTTTATATTGACTGCTCTTTCGACTTGCTCTTCATTTGGTTTTCTAGGAGAATAACCTTCCCAGATCGGGGGCGGACACTTGTTATAGCTAACAGTCGGTTTCTTACCAGTATCTTTCTTCTTTGGCTTGTCATCCTGAAATGCTTCGAAACCTGCAACAGTTGGATAAATTCGATCAATAAGATAATCAGAACTAGAATAACTTTGTAATAATCGTCTGATCCTCTCATTCTCAATTTTCTCGGTCTCCAACTCTTGCTTCCACTTTGCACTTTCTTCAATGTAGAAGTTAATAGCTTTCTGCTTCGTCATCGTCGTTGCATTCATCATCGTCAAAGCATTTTCTCTTTCAGAGTTTGTCTTTTGAAGACCAGTTACTGTTCTGTTCAAAACATCATAAGACTCCTTTACATAGTTGAGATTGAACAGTAATTGTTCTTTCATCTTCTCAAATTCAGCTAGCTTCTCTTCTTTTGCTGCACATTCCTTGCATGGTTCTAAACACTTTGAACAAGGCTTGATGACTTCCACAATCTTTTCTACTTCAATTGTTTTCACCACCTCAACCACTTTTTCTGCTTCAGTTACCTTTTCTATTTCAACAACCTCCTCAGCAACAATTTTAACTTCTTCCTTTTGAACTATCTCATCCTTTTCACTTTCAGACTTCATTTGCTTTTGTTCTTTTGCTGCTCGTTTCTCCTTCAGCTTCTCCAAGCGATCTGCAAAATAAAAATGAAAACTTTCAGGAGAAAGATGAGATTTTGCAATATTAATATGTTTTTCTTCTTCATTATCACTACTGTCATCAGTTCGTGATTGATCAAACTCTACTGATTTGTCAGAATTATCATCCGAAGAACCAGAATCAGATGGTGTTTGATCAAATACAATTTCTCTTTCTGAACTCTCATCTGATCTTTCTGAGCTTTCATTTGATGAAACAGATTTTTCATCTTCATTCTTCACACTAACACCAATAGATTTCATCCACTCTGTAAACATATCTGGTTCTTTCACAATCTTAGCAATGAAAGCTTTAAACTCTCCTTTTTCATCCACAAACATATCCCAGCTAAAACCTTCTGGTAACCTTTCATCATCTTGATTGATTAAGCATGCTTTGCTATCGGATGAAATGTATTTGTTCCAGCTAAAATCTTCTTGATTCACCAAACATGCTCTCTTTGAATCCTCTATCACTTTTCTACCATGAGCCACTTGTGGTTCTTGTTGTTGACCAACTTGTTGATATATGGCTTTCCGGTAGTAATCATCTTTTCCGAATGGATTCTTTGCTTCATTGCTTCCCTATTCTTGCATTCTTTCTTAAAATGACCTTTCTCCCTGCATCGAAAACAAGTAACTTTAGATTTATCAAAACCTAAAGTCGAAACGTGTGCATCAAGAAAATCATTTCTTCCAGTAATCAATTTGAACTTTTCTGCTCTTCTTAGGACACTAGCTAAACACCATTTGATGTCCATAAGCGCCATTTCTTCAGCGTCTATCTGATCGTAATCCTCCTTTGTTAGCATAGGATTCCCGATCCGCCCTGCAACCAAATTTTCATAGGATAGTAGCACAGAACCAAGTAATGCCATGTGATCTTTCGCAACTTCTTCAGAGAAACTTTGACCTTCAGGAAGATTCAAAGCAATGTTGCATTGTATCACATAACCATTTCCACTTTTAGAACTTTGATGCTGAAAACTTGATGTTGTATCTTTTGGATTAACACTCGGATATGAAGAAAACCCACTGTTTTTGTTAGAACCCTGATCAACATTTTCTGATGAATTTCTAGCACTAAAAGCAGTTTGAATCTTTGGACTTCTTTCAGCTTCTGGAACACTGCCTTTGTAATACATTTTAACATCTTGTTGACCACTCGGATTATTCATCCTCGCAATCTTTTGTTGTTCCAGATCTTGACCCTCAATCTTCTCAATAAACTGAGAAATCGTCAACCCATCATATACCCAGTGTTTTTTAGAATCATCAAGTAAGTACCCCACTCTTTTTGCGGTAAAGCGTCAGCTAACTTATCAACCCACTCTTCACGATCTTTGGTTATACTTAGCATCGACATGGATTGCACCAAGTGGCAATATCTTTCAATTAACTTCTTTGTATCTTCCCCGGGCAAACAAGTGAATAGATCAAATTCTTTCTTAAGCAATGCCTTTTTGCTCTTAATCATATTTTCACTACCCTCAAATTTGATTCGAAGAGCATCCCAAATTGATTTTGATGTTTTGTCATGTTGAAGCAGCACAAAAATATATTCTTTAATAGCTTGCTGAAGTAAACTGATCATCATTTTCTCAGCTTTGTACATATCTCGTTCTTGGTCACTGAATTCAGAAATTGTTTTCACAACTTGCAAATCAGTACGTGGTAAGACATACTTCTTCAGAATGCACTCCCATGATCTTAGATGGTTAGCCTAAACCCAGTTTTCAAATCTGTCTTTCCATCCGTAATACTCTTCAATGCTCATTAGCTTTGGAGGTTTTTGTAATGTTCCGGTTTCGTTTTCCAAATTCATGTTCTGAGCAATAGAAGCCGGAGTAGTCGGGGATGTTGCGAACGCGTTGTAAAATTCTTCACTCATGATGAAATCAAATTCAAGCAAAATACCAAAACACTCTTTCAAGCGAAATCTCCAAACAACAATTTCGAGCGGAATATCAAACCAAGCGGAATCACTGATTTACAGTTTCAAGCGAAATAACCAACTGATGGTTTCAAGCGAAATACTCAACTATCAGTTTCAAGCGGAATTACAAGTATTTCAAGCGAAATGACAGGTTTCGCTTGAAACTTTTCAAGCGGAATAAGCAATCTTGAGCGAAATCTCAGTTGTTCGTTCAAGCGGAATCTAGTCTAAGGTCCATTTTTACCACTTTTACTTTGATTTTAGCTCTGAAACTTTCAAGGATTTGTTAATATGCAGTTTTGCACAATATGTGAGAAACTTAGTCGATTTTAGCCGTGAAAACTTGTTCTATTGAAGAAAGAAGGTGTAGAAGAAAGAAAACACAATGAAATCCAGCTGTAATCTGCAGAACTCCTAAACCTGAGCTCTGATACCACTTGTAGGATCGTGTGATGACCCGAACGAGTCATTTAGAGGAGTTTTGATCTGTTTCATATGCGGAAAATAAGAAACAGACTTGGACACAGATTGTAATTCACTTTAAACACTCTTCTGATTGATTTAACAACGATTATATTCAGAATTCAAACCGGCAGCACCTCGGTATGAATTTCAGGAACTAATTACAACTGATTCAGCTTGAACTACAATATATAGACTTTGAGATTCCGCTTGAACATGCTCAAGCGGAATGCCATCTCAAGCGAAATCAAGATTCTCAAGCTAAATCACCTGTTCAAGCGAAATCAGCTATTTCGCTTGAACCTGACATGTCCTCTTCAAGCGGAATAAGCCCTTTGACTTGTTTTCTCGACCTTCGTGCCATATGTAATGTAAGACTCAATACAAGACGAAGTCGACAGACGCATGCACCAACATGAAATCACTTTTCAAGATTCATCATAATCATATCACAAATTTGAACAAAACATCAACACTAACACACACCCACACACACCTACGGCTCACTCTCACACACATACATTTCCATTTTCATTTGTTTATAAACCATTTTCTTATTTAAAATTCAAGTGTGTGAAAAATCCAAGCTTTTGAGGAACAATCTTTTGTAAATCAATATTTACAAGCAAAATTGTAAACAAGGAAGATGAAGGTTCATACCCTTGATGACCATTAAAATAAATGAAAGTTTTTGATGGGTGTTCTTGGGTAGATATTTCGAATGTGCTTGAACCTCCATCATAAAGCTTCAAAATTACCACAAATTTCACCAAAACAATTTGAAAGAACTTAGATTTCCACTAGAATCTTTAAGAAAACTTTGAAGGGAAACGAAATGAGGGAGGTGATGGAGCTATACAATTATGGAGGGAGAGAGAAGAGATTTTCATGTCTTGATAAGACTATGGGGTATGGGGCGGGGGTTGGGGCGTGGGTTGGGTACAAACGCCCAAGTCACCACCCCGGGTGGGCTTGGGTTTGGGCGTGACCCCTTGGGCGGGGGTTTCAGCCCGGGCGTTGGGCAGGGCTACCCACATGACATGGTGGAACCTCATTGGCCAAGAGCACTAGCCCTTTGAAATTGTCTTTTTTTCCACGCCACCCCAGCCACGCCCCACCATACCCCTTTGAAATTAACTTTTGGTCTTGGGTGCCCCATACTCCACATGTCACACCATGCCCCCAACTCACGCCCCACCATACCCCACATAAGGGAAATGGTGGCATGTGGAAGCCATGCATGCATCTAAGACACATATGCAAGACACATGTTGCATATTCCTCCTTCCAAGACCCACATAAGCATTCCCACTTTAAAATTCTGCATTTTTGTGGGGCCCAACCCTATTTGGCCGAAATTTAGGTAAGGGAAAGAGTTCCCTCTTTCTTTTTATAAAAAGCCTTATTTTTTATAACATTTCATGCAAGTTTTTATAAAAAAAAAATAAGGTGTGTTTAAGGTAGTTTTCCAATCTAATAATTATCCAAATAATTTTTCCAACCATCTACCATTATTTATAGCCAACAATTATTAATTTTGCTTTTTGTTGGCGTAACGCGCTTTAAAAGTGCGTAAAAAGGTCATACACGTGCCAATTTCGAGCATTGCGAACTAAAAACTACCCACTATAGTTTTTGTGTGTTTAAATATTATTTCTACTAATTTATGAAAATTAGCTTGCCATAATATTGTTGAACAATATATTATTTGCTTTGACTGGAATTGTCGGTTAAATTTTGTAAGATACACGTGGTATTGCGCAGTATGCAATTAAAATCACAAATCAGTGTTTTTAAGCGTTTTACTTAAATTTTCCTCACGGATATGACTAAAAATAGCATTTTAATCATAACGGAAAATTTTTAAGATTTTAACATTAATCAGGCGGTCACCGACGCTCATTTCGCATTTTGTTCGTTACGCGATAAGCTTATATCTTGTTTTTGCCAACATAATTTTTAATAAAGTTTGGACTTGCCAACACATCAAATATTATCAATTAACAACAAATTAAATCAGATAATGCATTTATTCATAGATAACACGTGTTACACTAGTACGGTATAGACTCTATATAGTCGGGTGTCGTCACAGCCTGGGTTGAAGGTAACACAGGAGTGTTGCCTTATAACTAGTTCAAAATTGATATTAGATTATAATTACAATGTCGCCTAAATAGATTTTCCATGTCATCATCTTCTTAATGATAGTGAGTGTCACCAAATTCAAGTGTAGTGTCTCCAAATTCAAGTTATGTGTCGCCAACTTCAAGATAGAACAACCTTTTTTTCAAGAACTACACAAAGATCACACAAATCAGTCCATAAACACTACTAATTGATCAAAAATAGCAACCAAACTCTTTAAAGAAATTTTTATAACAACTTTAACAATTTCACTGTTGCAGATCCGTATTTTGAGGTTTTGTAAACTTTTTGAAACTTTTCAAAAACCCAAAAGTTTTAAACAATCAAGGGAATCTAGGCTCTGATACCAAATTATAAGATCAAAATCCCAGAAATATCGATACTGTTGATGTTTCTCAACAATAATCAAATATGAAACGTCAAATACTTTGACCATTTGACCTGAAAATGATAGAAAGCTCAAAACGCTTTAAGAATAAAGTAGAAGAAGATAAATACTAAACCGAGGCTTTGATTAGATAGTCGAGAGATGTATACAACGAGAACCAACTTTGCTATTTCTGCACAAACACACACATAAAGTGTAATCAAAGATCCAAAAGCTTAACCTAGTGAAATGAAACAACAACTATTTATAGGCACTGGTTAGGTCAATTGGCGACACTATTAGAGTGACGCCATGTATGTTGCCGTCACATGAGACTTGTGATACATCTTTAAGTGACGCTTGATAACCTAGATCAACTATATACTGATAATAGCCAGGCGACACTCAATCCAATCCGTGTGTCGCCAACAATAGTAAACTTTCTTTGTTTGTCTGGAACAGTATGCTACAGTCTTATAAGTTCCAACAGTTATTACCACGTCATAATGTTCCAAATGTTCCAAGTGCACCCCAAGGGTTCCAATATCTCAATTGTTTACTTCTTTACCTAGACAACCTGGGTCGAGTAATTTGTTTGCTAGACCACCTCCTCCTAGATCTGTTATGTCAGATTTTATACCACGACCGCTTGGTCTTAGAATGAAGGGATCAGCTAGAATAAGTGTTGAAGAACCAGTACATACTAGACCTAGAGCTGAAAGACCGATTTTGTCGCAACCCCCGATCCCTACCCTGGGAGAGGGTGCCGCGAGATCCAGATCAGTGGTATCGGTGTTTATTAATTTGGTAGCGGAATACATCAGGACCGTGGTTAGGAAATATTTTTATCAGAGTAAAACACCAAACTTTTTATAACAATTCATTTGGATAAAACCCAAATTTTCATTACCATATCTTTATAGGGAACCCTAGTTTATCAAAAGAAAAAAACTCCTTTTTATTCAGGTAACTTTTATAGCCACTTTTCCAAGTCTTCAGTGCTCTCCAGCTGGCTTCTATTGGCTTTCACATTGTGTTACCTGAAACGCGTTTTAAAAACATTTTATCAGCATGAAATACTGGCAAGTACATTCTATTTTTGCAAAGCATCATTTGTTACACATCACAGTATTAACGGCGATTACAATGTTTATATCTACACAATTACTCGGTCAGTACATGTCACTCGACGGATATGTGACTATGGTCATATCACACATTGGATACTCGTTCCCAATTGTGAAGGTTATCAAAGACTTAATCACTGTAATTGTATTATAAAACATTTGAGGTTTTGATAAAGCATTTTGACTCATAAAAAGAAAGGTACTCACAAAAAGTGAGGAAAAGTGAATGTACTTACATTGTTGACTTAGGTGATACTACTATAGCTTTCTGATGATTCTCCTGGTTATTATCTATTAAAATTAAACAATGCACACGTGTTAATAAAATAACCCAAATCACATTAACCGTACAACTCGAGACAGAATTCCAATGACTGAGTCAGGCAGAGCCTTGACATGCATTACGGAATCCTAGATCAATCGAGTGTAACACAAGACAGAACTCTAACGACTGAGTCAGGCAGAGCCTTGACATGCGTTACGGAATCCTAGATCAATCGTTTAGGGTAATAGCAGGGTTATAATACTTACAACGAGGCAGAGCTTCGCATTATAGTGGGTATAGTACCCGAGTATAATAATTGTCTACAGAAAGTTGAGAGAGATTTTTGATTTCTGAACGAATTTCAAATGAGCTCGTTCACTTTATTTATAGGCTACATAGAAGGCGGCTCGCGACCTGCGAAGACATAAGCTAACTCTCTCGCGGCCCGCGAGAGAGCACGTGTCGAGTATAGCTTGGTCGAGCCAAGGGGCTAGCTTTGATGAGTCACCTGCCACGTGGCAGTATGACTTGACCTGCAATCCAAGCCAGTCGCGACCCGCGAAGGCTTTAGCCAAGGGGGTCGCGCCCCGCGAGAGACTCCTAAACTTCGTTTTTCTTGATTTTTATAAATACAATGGTATTTCGGGCTCGTTTCTCATATACGAAGTATATAAAGAACGTTTTAGGGTCACGTTAAGGGTTCTAGGAGGGCTGTTATATCCTCTCCACCTTATTTTAGATCTCTTCCTCGAGGTCTACTGGAATAGGTGTGGATATTTCTTCTTCATCTCTGACTCAAGCTCCCAAGTGTATTCTAGTCCTCTTTTGGAATCCCATTTCACTTTGAATAGAACTAGTCTCTTGTGTGTGAGATTCTTCATCTTTCTGTCTTCAATCTGAATAGGTTTCTCGATGAACTTAAGTTTCTCATTTACCTCTATGTCCTTAAGAGGTATCACTAATGATTCATCTGCTAAGCATTTCTTGAGATTACATACATGAAACACATCATGTATTCTTGCCATTTCTTCTGGCAGTTGTAGCTGATAGGCTACGGGTCCTACTCTTTTAATAATATCAAAAGGTCCAACATACCTGGGGCTTAGCTTTCCTCTTTTAACGAATCTAACTACTCCTTTCTATGGAGAAACTCTTAACAATACCTTATCTCCTACTTGAAATTCTAAAGGTTTTCGTCTGTTATCTGCATAACTCTTTTGACGATCTCGTGCTATTTTTAGTCTTTCCTTGACTTGAATTATCTTATCTGTTGTTTCTTGCACTATCTCTGGTCTAGATAATTGTTTTTCTCCAATTTCCGCCTAACAGACTTGAGTTCGGCACTTTCGTCCATAAAGTGCTTCAAAAGGTGCAGCATTAATGCTAGTATGATAGTTGTTATTGTAGGAAAATTTTATTAATGGTAAATGGTCATCCCAATTTCCACTGAAATCAATTACACAGGCTCTAAGCATATCTTCCATTGTTTGTATTGTCCTTTCGCTTTGTCCGTCCGTCTGTGGATGATAAGTTGTGCTTAGATTTAACCTGGTTCCCATTGCTTTTTGGAAACTTGTCCAAAAATGAGAAGTAAAACGGTTATCTCTATTAGATAGAATAGATAAAGGAATTCCATGTAATGAAACTATTTCATTTACATATAGCTTGGCTAACTGTTCCATGCTGAAAGTTTTCTTCATTGGTAAAAAATGAGCAGATTTGGTCAATCTGTCTACAATCACCCAGATTGTATCATTTCCTTTTCTTGTCTTGGGTAATTTGTGTGACAACTGTGCTCTGTAATCGATGTACAATGTAAAACAATGTTAATTATCAATAAAAAAATGTGTTTTGGTGTTATTATGTGTGTATTTGTGTTTGATGATTTTACGATTTGATTCGATTCCGATTTCAAGCTTTAAATCGCTTTCTGGAAAGTTATAAGCAAACTGGCGCGTAAACGCAGGCAGTTTAACACGACAAACACTCTGGAATAGTGACATAGGCTTAACATACCTTAAATAACCTTTACATAACTTAGAAATAAGTTTTGGATGGTTTGGTGTGTTGAAAAACAAGTCTATTCGATCGCAGGGACTATTTGTGTCAAACTGCGAAACTATGCCGATTTGCATAGTAACGAACAGTCCGGAACATGATCATAAGCTAAACATACCATAGATAACCTAAAAAATAGCTTAGAAATAAGCTTTGAATGGTTCGGTGTGCGAAAACATGCTTATTTGATCTTACAGGGACTAAAAGTGTCAAAAACGACGTAAGTTTGCATTAACCCGCACATCTTACTTTCTGACCACATCTGGACATCCAAAAATTTTGTACACACTAAAATATTTTTATTTTAGTGATCGGCATGCAAAAATACCGTTCGTCGCTTAATTTGAATCGTTTTCGTGTCCGTTCGAGTTTCGTCGTAATTTGACGAATAACGTGATCGTACGGCCAAACGAACTGACATCCGACATATTTTTGAGCATGTTTCATGTTCCCTATACTTAAACTTCATTATTGAGCCTTGAAAATGGGTTAACGGGGTTTAAACCCATCGAAAAAGGCCTTAAACATGTGCAGGGACCATTTCTGCCATTTTGGCAAAATTTCTGGGAACTGGCACATGGTGGCGCTGCGCCACCACCATATGTCTTTGCCGTGGCGCGACGCCACGGCCTCATCTGGGCAGAAAACTCATTTTCAGCATCAGATTGATAATTCAGGGGCCATTCTTGCAATTTCTTTGTGTGGTAGCCAAGTTAGCACCACCCCAAGTAAATTAGCTGGCCTCTAACACTTGTATGGCTAGGATTTAATGCTTGATGGCCACAAAAACACTTGTTTTGATCTTGTGAGTTCACTACAAGTATAAATAGCCAAGCATTTCATTTATTGCAACTCACACTTGATCTAAATTCTCTAAGTTGAGGTTTCATAACTTCATACTTGAGAATTATAAGATCAAATTCAAGCAAGGACCCTTTGTAAGCTTCCTTCATTCTTTTATTGCTTTCCTAGCTTGAAAGTCAAACAGTGTTTGACTTTCAGCTTTGACCAGTCAATGGTCAACACAAAGTTCGTTTGAACTTTGTAAGGTGATTGTAATCACGATGGTTATAATCCTTAGTGATTATACCTACTGATTACCACGTTAACTAGGTGTAGTGACGAGGCTAGTTTCGGTCAAAATGCTTTTTAGCACGCATTTTGCAACGGAACTACTCTTAGGTATCAAAACAATTTGTTTTGATACCAAATCAGTTTTCTAAGTTAGTTAAACATGTTTTGACATGTTTAACTCGTCACTATTAGTTTAGTGCTTGTTTAGGGTCGTAAGTTAAGCGGTCTAAACAACCGCTTAGACTTTCGAACCCGACCCGGTTGGTCGATCATTAGGATCTGACCAAGCATGATTAGTGATCATAGTTGCATAGGGAATAACCCCTGAGGTTATACCTTATGATCACCTAGGATTTGTTAGTTATTTGTTAAGTAGCTTAAATGCCCATAGGAAATGACCAAAACGCCCTTTTGAAGCATAAATCCGTATTTTGCCTATGTGAACATATTTTTGACATCTAAACTGATATGGTAACATATTTAAGTGTATTTGGGCATGTAAGACTTGACATAGCATCTAGATAACCATCCGACCAAAGTTTTGTGCAACCGACGCGTTATAGTAGCTTATACTACCATAACGGGTCGAAACGGGTCAAGAGCACTTAGGTAGACTTCCAAATCAGAATGTTAGCTCTATTAAATCATACCATATGAGTTCAAATACTCATTTGATTTATAGAACATCATTCTATCCTATCTCCCGATTTAGGATCCGATTATTAACATAGTTACCTATACTAGGTGCCTTGTTGATTCCATGATACTTGGAGCTTAATTTGGTCTTATTCTCAAGACTAATAAGCAATCCCAAGTGAGTACATAGTTCCATTAGTTTACTGTTTTCAATTGTTTTGGGGTGATTCATATGTATTAAAACGATTTCGATATTTAAACGATGGTTTCAAAAACGATAAAGATGGTTTATATTTAACTAATAAAGATTTCGATAATGTGAACGAACTTGTTGGTTGTAGTTACATAACGAATGACATTCATTAATTTTGGCCGAACGGACCAGTATTAGGTTATGGTACCATAGGATCTGACAAATCCCGTTATCAGACTACACCCATGGTTATGTGTGGGGGTTATGTAGGTAACGACCGAATCTGATGATTGTTAACTTACCCTTTGGTGGTTTGTTAATGCGAGAAACGAGATAGTCGAGTCACGAAGGTTTGAATGTTATTAGCGAGACGACCATAAGTAGTTTCACAATTTAAAACGAATACGATTTTGGGACGAGTTAAACTATTTGATACGAATTAAATGAGATAAACAATTTGGATAAACGATTGGTTTTGGGTAGTGATTAGATAATGGGACGGGTGTAACATGATAGAAGCATGGTAGATACGCCACTGGTACATCTTATATATACTTTTATCATATTATATTCCGTGTCATTATTTAGTTCACTTGGGAAACGATTTCGAAACGATATCACACAATGAGGTTTTTGAAATGATATAAACCATACGAGTTTTATTAACGAGTTTTATGAGATATTTTACGAGTTGGTTTACTAAAACAAATGTTTTGGGGTTAAGAATCATGGCAACGAGATTTTATAAACTATAACTATCTTGATTTGAGTTGGTTAATTATGTTGCAATACTCTTTTCAAAATGAGGTTTGTACTTTTGACTCTTGTAGTCTAATAAGGTACTGCAACATATAAATGAGCCATGAATCCGACACTCTTATAAAACCTATGTGCTCGCCAGCATTTCTTTGCTGACTTTATTTTTACATATGTTTCAGGTGGTGTTGCTTGATGTTGGTTGCTAGGATGCATGAGTCACATAGGATCTGGACGAGGCCTTAGTGACTTAATAACGATAATAGACGATGTTTAATTTGTTTGTTTGGTTAAAGACAATGTAAATTACTTAATGAATCAATAAAACGAAACTTTTAATTACCATGGTTGTGAAACGATGATTCTGTTACAACACTCCCGATGTTTCCGCCGCGGTTTCGTTGTTTTGACGCGGTCAGGGTGTGACAGAAGAGTTGGTATCAGAGCCAATGGTTATAGGGAATTAGGTTATTAGTAATGCTTTGACCTAGACTATAACTTTCTAGGACCCCAACGCAAGTGTTCTTGCGTTTAGATTTTAAAACAATACCGTAACCTATCCTTAGGTGATAACCACAACGAGAACACAATAACAAATCCGCTTCGACAATTAATCATCTATCCTTGGCTGATTGATTACAAGGTTTTGATCCCTCTTAGTTTTCAAAATCTCGTCAAAGTTTGGGTCTAAATAATGTGAACACGTGCAAACTGGAAGAGTGAATGCCTGTACCCTGAGTTTTCTGTCTAAGGCTAGAGTGTTCGTACAAATCCGCAGTATCGGACCAGTCACTCTTACCTGGGAAATCTTGGGGTGAGTGTTCACTTATAGGCGAGCATGTATTCAGTGATACATTATATTAACCCATTTACTTTGATTTGTCACTGCGTGTCGTTTGTTTGTTCGAGGTAACGAACGAATGATCGCCTTCCTTGTGTTTTGTCGATGTTTTCAATACCTCTTTTGTTTTCCCAATTGTCGATCTCACTCGATTCCCCTGTTTCCTTGTTAGACAATGCCTCCTCGACGTGATGCTCAACCTTTTACTGCTGAAGAAGTCACAGCCCTTGTTGCTCAGCAAATGGCTGCAGTACTTCCTGGCGTAGTAACCCAGATCCACGAGTTATACAATAACAACAATAATGCACCGTGTAATTTCAAAAATTTCAATTCTGCTAAGCCGTTGAAATTTTCTGGGTCTCAAGGAGCAACCGCGCACCTGCAATGGTTCGAAAGTCTGGAAAGCACATTCAGACATGTGCAATGTCCGAATGAGCGTAAGGTTGAGTTTTCATCAAGTGTGTTCGAGAAGCGTGCTCTGACATGGTGGAACGGAGTGATGCGTGATAGGGGTGCCGATGTGGCGATGGCACAAACTTGGGAAGAGCTCCGAGCTCTCATGATGAGAGAGTTCTGTCCCCGTCACGAAATTCGAGCTTTGGAATGAGAATTCGATGATCTGAAACAAGATGGGGGAGAACACTGTGCTTACACGGATCGATATGAGGAGCTCAGTTTGTTGTGTCCTACGATGGTTACCCCGTTGGAAAAGGCAATTGAGAGGTATATCAATGGTTTACCCGATTCTGTGCAAGATATTGTGATTGGCAGTAATCCTACCACTGTCCGTCAAGCGATTGAATTGGCTGCTACTCTGACCGAGTCTCAGGTTAGAAAGGGTAAATTGACCTGTAAGGGTGATAAGAAGAAGTCAGCCGATTCTGCTCAGGAAAAGGGTAAGGGTAAGAAGAAGGGTGAGTCTTCTAAAAAGTCAAGGAAGCGCAAGGCTTCCCAGAACTTTGCTGTCACCAACCAGAACCCTCAGAACCCACCAGCCCTACCTCCTGCGAAGAAAGTATATGCTGGTACCGCACCTCACTGTTCTCGATGCAATGGTCATCATGTTGCCCAACAGGCTTGCAAGCAGTGCACCACGTGTGGTAGATTTAGGCATATGGCCAACATTTGTCGTTTGGGCCAGAATCAGGCTGATCAGGTTCCAGCACAAGTTCAGGGGAATGCTGCGAGATTCCCACCTGGTTTGTGTTTCAATTGTGGAGAAATGGGCCATTTCCGCAACAACTTCCCGAGGTTGGTAAATGCAAATGCGAATCCGAACGCGATCGCGAATGTGAATCCCGCTAGTGAACGAGCATTCAATCTGAACGCGAATGAGGCGAGGGTGGACAACGAGGTTGTTAACGGTACGTTCCTTGTTAACAATCAACTTGCATCTGTTCTTTTCGATTCTGGTGCCGATAGGAGTTTTATTTCGTTATCTTTCGAGCCTTTACTTGCGATACCTAGAACTAAACTGAGGAAACCCTTATATGTCGAGGTTGCTATTGGTAAACCACTTGTACTCGATTATGTTATTCGTGGTTGTCAATTGAACCTCGATAACCATCTTTTTCCAATTGACCTCACGCCGATGCAACTTGGGAGTTTCGACATTATCGTGGGGATGGATTGGTTAACCAAATATCATGCTGAGGTGATCTGTTTCGATAAGATCATTCGTATTCCTCTTTCGTCTGGCGATGTCCTAGAGGTTCGTGGCGAGAAACCATCTGTTGGTTTGAAACTTATGTCGTGTACGAAAGCCTGAGGTTATTTGCGAAAAGGATATGTTGCTTTTCTGGCACATGTAACCGAGGAGAAAGGCAAAAGCAAGAGTATTCAGGAGATTCCAATTGTTCGGGATTACCCAGAGGTGTTTCCTGATGAACTGCCTGGTTTGCCTCCAGTTCGTCAAGTTGAGTTTCATATTGATCTTGTACCCAATGCTAACCCGATTGCGAAAGCACCTTATCGTCTTGCACCGTCTGAGATGCAAGAGTTATCAAAACAGCTTCAAGAGTTATCTGATAAGGGATTCATCCGACCGAGTTATTCACCCTGGGGAGCTCCTGTCCTCTTTGTGAAAAAGAAATATGGATCTTTTCGAATTTGTATCGATTATCGTGAGCTTAATAAACTTACCATCAAGAATCGATATCCCCTACCTCGAATCGATGATCTCTTTGATCAGCTGCAAGGTGCTACCTGTTTTTCCAAGATCGATCTGCATTCTGGGTATCATCAACTTCGTGTACTCGAAGAAGATATTCCCAAAATTGCTTTCCGAACAAGATAAGGGCATTACGAGTTCACTGTCATGCCTTTTGGTTTGACGAATGCCCCAGCTATCTTCATGGACTTAATGAATAGGGTCTGTAAACCTTATTTAGACAAGTTCATCATTGTGTTTATCGATGATATTCTCATTTATTCGAAGTCTCGAGCCGATCATGAGCAACACCTTCGTTTGACACTAGAACTCCTAAAGAAGGAACAACTATTTGCTAAATTCTCCAAGTGTGAATTTTAGCTTTAAGAAGTTCAGTTCTTGGGTCATATAGTCAACAAGCAGGGTGTTCATGTGGATCCATCCAAAATTGCAGCAATTAAGGATTGGAATACACCAACGACACCCACAGAGATTCGATCTTTTCTTGGTCTTGCAGGATATTATCGTCGATTTATTTCGAACTTCTCTAAGATCGCGGTTCCACTCACTGCTTTGACTCAAAAGAATAAGCCTTTTGAGTGGGGACCCAAACAAGAAGAAGCTTTCCAAACGCTGAAACGGAAGCTCTGTGATGCTCCTGTTTTATCTTTGCCCGAGGGAATCGATGATTTCATTGTCTACTGTGATGCATCCAACTTAGGCCTTGGTTGTGTTCTTATGCAACGAGGTAAAGTTATAGCATACGCGTCTAGACAATTGAAAGTTCACGAGAAGAACTACACAACTCATGATCTTGAATTGGAAGCTGTGGTTTTTGCTCTCAAAATCTAGAGACACTATCTCTATGGTACAAAGTGTGTGGTTTTCACAGACCACAAAAGTCCCCAGCACATTCTTAATCAGAAGGAGCTGAACATGAGGCAACGACATTGGGTTGAGCTCTTAAACAACTATGATTGCGAAATTCGTTACCATCCTGGTAAGGCGAATGTCGTAGCCGATGCGCTTAGTCGAAAGGAGCGAGTCAAGCTTCATTCTGTTCGAACTCTATCTGATATTCAAACTCGTGTTCTTCAAGCTCAACAATTTTGTGTTTCACAAAATTTGATGGGTAAGGAATTACCACGTCAACTTGAGCTTAAGCTCGAAGCGAAGGACGATGGTTTACTCTATTTCAAGGATCGTTTGTGGATTCCAAAACAAGACGATCTTTGCACTTTAGTGATGGACGAGTCTCATAAGTCTCGATATTCTATCCATCCTGGTGCTGATAAAATGTACAAGGATCTCCGTACTCAGTATTGGTGGCCTGGTATAAAGAAGGATATTGCCTTGTATGTATCGAAATGCCTAACTTATCTCAAAGTCAAAGCAGAACATCAACGATCATCTGGTTTGCTTGTACAACCAGAGATACCGGTTTGGAAGTGGGAGAACATTGCGATGGATCTCATCACTAAATTACCACGTACATCTAAAGGTCACGATGCTATTTGGGTTGTTATCGATCGATTAACAAAGTTAACTCATTTTATTCCAATTTGCGAGGATCTATCTGCTGATAAACTTGCAAAGATTTATGTTGATGAGATTGTATCTCGACATGGTGTTCCTTTGGACATCATATCTGATCGTGATGCTCGATTTTCATCTCATTTTTGGAAGACCATGCAATCTGCTATGGGAACCCAACTAAATCTAAGCACAGCTTATCATCCCCAAACAGATGGACAATCTGAGAGGATGATTCAAACTTTGGAGGATATGCTTAGAGCATGCGTGATTGACTTTGGTGGTAATTGGGATTCTCATCTGCTATTGATCGAGTTCTCTTACAACAATAGTTATCATGCTAGGATTAATATGGAACCATTCGAAGCTCTCTACGATCGAAAATGTCGTTCACCTGTCTATTGGAATGAGATCGGTGAAGCTCAGCTTACTGGACCTGAGCTCATTCTGGAAACAACAGACAAAATCAAGAAAATTCGCGATAATCTTGTGATAGCTAGAAGCCGTCAAAAGAGTTATGCGGATATGCGACGCAAGCCCCTAGAATTTCAAGTCGGAGACCATATCCTACTCAAGGTGTCACCTAGGAAGGGAGTGGTGAGATTTGGAAAGAAAGGAAAACTTACACCACGATATGTTGGACCATTTAAGATTGTTGAAAGAGTTCGAAAGGTTGCCTATCGACTAGAGCTATCTCCAGAGCTTGGAAATATTCATCTGACTTTTCACGTGTCCAATTTGCAAAAGTGTTTAGCTGACGCTGATCTTCACATTCCACTCGATGAAATCCAAATCGATGAAACGATGCACTTTGTCGACAAACCTGTGGAGATAGTAGACCGTACATTCAAACAGTTGAAGAACAAACAGATTCGATTGGTCAAGGTTCGCTGGAATCTAAACGTGGCACAGAGTTTACTTGGGAACGTGAGGACCAAATGAAGGCGAAATATCCGCAATTGTTCTCACAAGTTTCCTCTAGTTAAAATTTTGGGACGAAATTTCCTAAAGTAGGGGAGACTGTGACAACTGTGCTCTGTAATCGATGTACAATGTAAAACAATGTTAATTATCAATAAAACAATGTGTTTTGGTGTTATTATGTGTGTATTTGTGTTTGAAGATTTTACGATTTGATTCGATTCCGATTTCAAGCTTTAAATCGCTTTCTGGAAAGTTATACGCAAACTGGCGCGTAAACGCAGTCAGTTTAACGTGAAAAACACTCCGGAATAGTGACATAGGCTTAACATACCTTAAATAACCTTTACACAACTTATAAATAAGTTTTGGATGGTTTGGTGTGTTGAAAAACAAGTCTATTCGATCACAGGGACTATTTGTGTCAAATTGTGAAACTATGCCGATTTGCATAGTAATGAACAGCCAGAACTTGATCATAAGCTAAACATACCATAGATAACCTAAACATAACTTAGAAATAAGCTTTGAATGGTTCGGTGTGCGAAAACATGCTTATTTTATCTTACAGGGACTAAAAGTGTCAAAAACGACGTAAGTTTGCATTTACGCGCATATCTTACGTTCTGACCACATCTGGACATCCAAAATTTTGTACACACTAAAATATTTTTATTTTAGGGATCGGCATGCAAAAATACCATTCGTCGCTTAATTTGGATCGTTTTCGCGTCCGTTCGAGTTTCGTCGTAATTTGACGAATAACGTGATCGTACGACCAAACGAACCAACATCCAAAATATTTTTGAGCATGTTTCATGTGCCCTATACTTAAACTTCATTATTGAGCCTTGAAAATGGGTTAACGGGGTTTAAACGCATCGAAAAAGGCCTTAAACATGTGCAGGGACCATTTCTGCCATTTTGGCAAAATTTCTGGGAACTGGCACATGGTGGCGCTGCGCCACCACCATATGTCTTTGCCGTGGCGCGACGCCACGGCCTCATCTGGGCAGAAAACTCATTTTCAGCATCATATTGATAATTCAGGGGCCATTCTTGCAATTTCTTTGTGCGGTAGCCAAGTTAGCACCTCCCCAAGCAAATTAGCTGGCCTCTAACACTTGTATGGCTAGGATTTAATGCTTGATGGCCACACAAACACTTGTTTTGATCTTGTGAGTTCACTACAAGTATAAATAGCCTAGCATTTCATTTGTTGCAACTCACACTTGATCTAAATTCTCTAAGTTGAGGTTTCATAACTTCATAGTTGAGAATTATAAGATCAAGTTCAAGCAAGGACCCTTTGTAAGCTTCCTTCATTCTTTTATTGCTTTCCTAGCTTGAAAGTCAAACAGTGTTTGACTTTCAGCTTTGACCAGTCAATGGTCAACACAAAGTTCGTTTGAACTTTGTAACGTGATTGTAATCACGATGGTTATAATCCTTAGTGATTATACCTACTGATTACCACATTAACTAGGT
Organism: Helianthus tuberosus; assembly: GCA_030545235.1. NCBI lineage: Eukaryota > Viridiplantae > Streptophyta > Magnoliopsida > Asterales > Asteraceae > Helianthus > Helianthus tuberosus. Next base: position 79,056,442 of record CM060408.1, read on the forward strand.
GTAGTGACGAGTCTAGTTACGGTCAAAATGCGTTTTAGCACGCATTTTGCAACGAAACTACTCTTAGGTATCAAAACATTTTGTTTTGATACCAAATCATTTTTCTAAGTTAGTTAAACATGTTTTGACATGTTTAACTCGTCACTATTAGTTTAGTGCTTGTTTAGGGTCGTAAGTTAAGCGGTCTAAACAACCGCTTAGACTTTCGAACCCGACCCGTTTGGTCGATCATTAGGATCCGACCAAGCATGATTAGTGATCATAGTTGCATAGGGAATAACCCCTGAGGTTATACCTTATGATCACCTAGGATTGGTTAGTTATTTGTTAAGTAGCTTATATGCCCATAGGAAATGACCAAAACGCCCTTTTGAAGCATAAATCCGTATTTTGCCTATGTGAACATATTTTTGACATCTAAACTGATATGGTAACATATTTAAGTGTATTTGGGCATGTAAGACTTGACATAGCATCTAGATAACCATCCGACCAAAGTTTTGCGCAACCGATGCGTTATAGTAGCTTATACTACCATAATGGGTCGAAACGGGCCAAGAGCACTTAGTTAGACTTCCAAATCAGAATGTTAGCTCTATTAAATCATACCATATGAGTTCAAATACTCATTTGATTTATAGAACATCATTCTATCCTATCTCCCGATTTAGGATCTGATTATTAACATAGTTACCTATACTAGGTGCCTTGTTGATTCCGTGATACTTGGAGCTTAATTTGATCTTATTCTCAAGACTAATAAGCAATCCCAAGTGAGTACATAGTTCCCCTATTTTACTGTTTTCAATTGTTTTGGGGTGATTCATATGTATTAAAACGATTTCGATATTTAAACGATGGTTTTAAAAACAATAAAGATGGTTTATATTAAACTATTAACAATTTCGATAATGTGTACGAACTTGTTGGTTATAGTGACATAGCGAATGACATTCATTAATTTTGGCCGAACCGACCAGTATTAGGTTATGGTACCATAGGACCTGACAAATCCCGTTATCAGACTACACCTATGGTTATGTGTGGGGGTTATGTTGGTAACGACCGAATCTGATGATTGTTAACTTACCCTTTGGTGGTTTTTTAATGCGAGAAACGAGATAGTCGAGTCACGAAGGTTTGAATGTTATTAGCGAGACGACCATAAGTAGTTTCACAATTTAAAACGAATACGATTTTGGGACGGGTGTAAGATGATAGAAGCATGGTAGATACGCCGCTGGTACATCTTATATATAAGTGCTTTTATCATATTATATTCCGTGTCATTATTTAGTTCACTTGGGAAACGATTTCGAAACGATATCACACAACGAGGTTTTCGAAATGATATAAACCATACGAGTTTTATTAAAGAGTTTTACGAGATATTTTACGAGTTGGTTTACTAAAACAAATGTTTTGGGGTTAAGAATCATGGCTACGAGATTTTATAAACTATAACCATCTTGATTTGAGTTGGTTAATTATGTTGCAATACTCTTTTCAAAACGAGGTTTGTACTTTTGACTCTTGTAGTCTAATAAGGTACTGCAACATATAAACGAGCCATGAATCTGACACTCTTATAAAACCTATGTGCTCGCCAACATTTCTTTGCTGACTTTATTTTTACAAATGTTTCAGGTGGTGTTGCTTGATGTTGGTAGCTAGGATGCATGAGTCACATAGGATCTGGATGAGGCCTTAGTGACTTAATAACGATAATAGACGATGTTTAATTTGTTTGTTTGGTTAAAGATAATGTAAATTACTTAATGAATCAATAAAGCGAAACTTTTAATTACCATGGTTGTGAAACGATGATTCTGTTACAATACTCCCCGATGTTTCCGCCGCGGTTTCGTTGTTTTGACGCGGTCGGGGTGTGACAATTTGGTAACAAAGTCCATTGTTATCAATTCCCATTTCCATATTGGCATCTCTAACTGTTGTAATTATCCTGAGGGTTTCTGGTGCTCAGCTTTAACTTGTGAACAAGTTAGAAATTTAGCAACGTAGTTTGCTATATCCTTTTTCATTCCTATCCATCAGAAATTCTTTCTTAAATCTTGATACATTTTATCACTTCCAGGATGTATCGTATACTTAGACTTATAAGCTTCTTCTAGAATTCTATGGCGTAGGTTTCCTTTTTTAGGTATCCACGTTCTTTTCTATGGAACTTCCAAATTCCATTTGTTCCTTGTTCTAATTCCTTAATCATTCCTTTTAAACTTTCAGCATCGTCCTTGATTGCTGTTTCATATACTTCTCTAATTTGATCATTTAAATCTATTTGTAGATTTAATCTAAGAGAACGTACTCGTTTCGGCTTTTCATGATACTTTGGACTTAAAGCATCAACTACTACATTTGCTTTCCCAGCATGATACTAGATATCACAATCATAATTAGTAAGAACTTCCATCCAGCGTCTCTGTCTCATATTTAATTCTTTTTGCCCAAAAATATATCTTAAACTCTTATGATCTGTGAAGACAACGAATTTATTTCCATATAAATAGTGTCTCCAAATCTTAAGGGTAAAAATTATGGCTCCTAATTCTAGATCATAGGTAGTGTAATTCTCTTCATGTTTCTTAAGTTGTCTAGAGGCATAAGCTATAACATTTTGACGTTGCATCAACACACATCCATATCCTAACTTAGATGCATCATAGTAGACCATAAACTCTTCAGTTCCTTCTGGTAATGGAAGTATGGGTGCGTTGGTTAGCCTTTGCTTAAGAATTTTAAAAGCTTCTTCCTGTTTTGGTCCCCAATCAAACATAATTGATTTGCAGGTCAGTTTGGTTAATGGAATGGCTATTCTAGAGAAATCTCGGATAAACCGTCTATAATATCCCGCCAGTCCAAGAAAACTTCTTACTTCTGTTGGTGACTCAGGGATTTTCCATTTAGTAATCGCCTCGATCTTTGTGGGATCCACCTGAATTCCTTCATGATTAACCAGATGTCCATGGAATTGCACTTCTTGTAACCAAAATTCACATTTTGAGAATTTAGCATAGAGCTTCTCTTTTCTCAACAATGTCGGAAGTGTATGCAGATGCGCTGCATGTTCCTCTTTACTCTTAGAGTAAATTAGAATATCATCTAGAAAGACAATTATGAATTTATCCAGGTATGGTCTACATATCATGTTCATCATGTCCATAAATGCAGCTGGGACGTTGGTTAAACCAAATGGCATGACGGTAAATTCATAATGACCGTACCTTGTTCTGAAAGCAGTTTTAGGAATGCCCTCTTCCTGTACTTTCAGTTGATGATATCCTGAGCGTAAATCGATCTTAGAAAAGAATCGAGCTCCTTGAAGTTGATCAAACAGATCAACGATTCTCAGTAATGGGTACCGATTCTTAATCGTAACCTTGTTCAATTCTCTGTAATCAATGCACATACGCATCGATCCGTCTTTCTTTTTAACAAACAACACCGGTGCTCCCCACGGTGATGAACATGGTTGTATAAAGCCTTTGTCAAGAAGTTCGTCCAATTGTTTCTTCAGTTCCTGCATCTCCGTTGGTGCTAATCGATATGGTGTTTTGGCAATCGGTGTCGTTCGTGGTATTAGGTAAATCCTAAATTCAACCTCTCTGTCAGGCGGTAATCCAGGTAATTCTTCTGGAAAAACGTCTGAGAATTTAGATATTATGGGAATATCTTTTAATTATTTTCCTTTAGTATTGATGATTACAAAAGTCATATATACTACTCCTCATTTCCTTTCATAACTTGCAGCTTTCATCACAGAGCTGAACTTCGTCGATCTGGTTGGCTTATCTCCTTTGATTGTGATCCTTTCACCTCTTGGTGTACTTACTTGTACTGTCTTTTGATCACATAAAATACTGGCACGATTGGCTACCAACCAATCCATTCCTAATACAACATCGAATCTGGCTAGATTCATTGGATAAAGGTTAGCAAAGAAATGATGGTTTAGGATTTCTATTCTTGCTCCCTACAAGATTTCACTTATCTTAATGGATTCTCCGTTTGATGTCTCTACCAGACAATCTTGTTGAAGTTTGGTTAAGGGTTGGTCGAGAAGTTTTTAGAAAGAAGTATTAATAAAACTTTGGTTTGCACCAGAGTCAAATAATACTTTGGCAAAAATGTCGTTAACTAAAAACGTACCGGAAATCACATCTGGAATCATCTTGGCTTCTTCAGTTGTCAGAACAAATGCTCTGGCATTCTTCTTGGGTCCTTCAGCTGTCTTAGCTTTTTTGGTTGCTGCTAGAGCTAGTTTCGTACACTGTTCGGTTTGATGTGACCAACCTCTCCACAATTGTAGCATATTCTAGCACTAGCCTTTCTCCTACAATCTTCTTCCTTATGTCTTGGGTACTTGCAAAAGTTGCAGGACACTGCACACTTTCCTGTGTGCTTCTTTTTACAAAACTTGCAGTAGGGTGCATAAGAACCTGTTCCTTTTCCACGGTAGGAATTACCGTAACTAAATTCCTGGGTAAGCTTTTGAGCTAGGTTCTTTCTCTGGTTTTCCTCTTGTGTACGTACCAATTCATCAGTCAAGGTATTGGCTAGTTCTACTGCTTCTTCTATGGTTTGCGGTCTAGCTGCCTTGACTACATGACTAATCACACTAATTAATCCCCAAATATAATGGGAGATTAACACTGGTTCAGGTGAGGCTAAGGTTGACACTATCCTAGCATATTCGAAGAATATGGTAGTGTAACATTTGCAGTCTATTCCAGTCATTCTAAGATTTAGGAACTTATTGGCGATTTGTTCCTTTTCATTAGGAGGACAAAATTTTCTTTCAACCATTTCCTTAAAGTTGATCCATTCCATAGTATAAACTATGTCACTTCCCCTAGACTGGAGAATAGTATTTCACCATTCTAAGGCTGCATTTTTAAAAAGATTAGAAGCAAACATAATCTTATCTTCGTCTGCATATTTACTTATCTTTATGACTGCTTCTGTCTTTTCTATCCAATGTAAGGCTGCAATGACTCCTTCATTGCCTGAGAATTCTATTGGTTTGCAGGCCAAGAATTCTTTATAAGAACAACCGTAAGAGACGGTTCTTATTCTTTTAGGAAATAGATCTTGGATTATAGGTCCGTTATCGTTCACACTGTGACTTGGTTCAGTGTGTTGGCGTTTACTTCCATTTTCAGATTTATTATTTTCTGCTTCCATAACAATCTTGATAATATATGGCATAGCATCTATAATTCCTTGTCCTACTGTAACATCCCGAAAATACAAGATTTTATAATAAAATTTAAAACGTGAAATAAACAAGAACAAACTAACTAGGAATGGATAACCCAGTTAGATATGAGTCTTGTGATACCAAATAAATGGATGGAAAACTCTTAAATCATAAAGAAAGCAATAATTGAGGGACTAGAATGGTTAAAATTGAAACTTGAATTATTAGTAAATAAAATAAACTCCAAACACACACCTAAGTGTGTGCCTGGATCGATCAGAACACAGGAGCGACCAGGAGCTCCTCTCCAAACCCTAGCTCACTAAAAATTGATCAATTGGAGGTTCAATTCAGTCCCAAATCAAATTCTAACCACGAATTAGTGATCACCTCGTTGAAAAGATCATAAGGTATGCAAAATTTTGATGTTTTGATTCATCTTAAGTTCTAGGTTAATTATGAAAAATCAAAATTGAGCTTGATTGTGTCTTGCATGAATGAAATTAGAAGGGATATGGTGTCTAGGGATGAACCCTAGGTGAAATCTTGTTAAAAGATTTCATGATAATTATAGAGTTCATAACCACCATTGTAGGTGATTAATGAACTTGAAGAAAACTTGATAAACCCTAGAATTATGATCTTGTTCTAGCATAATCTGAATTTAAGAGTAAATTTCAGAAATATTGATGTTAAGACATGTGTAGAATTGTCTAATCGAAGTTAATTTAGATGATAATTACAAGTCATGAACTTGGTTTTGATGATATAAAAATCTGACCCGCTAGGTGTTTGATGAAACGCCTAAGTGAGGATTAAAATGTTAAAAGTTGGGTAAAAAAGCAGATTTGATTATTATAAAGAATTATGCGTTAAAGCTTATGAAAGGGGTTCTAAACTTATTGTGAATTGAACTCTATAGGCAAAGAATCCGGATCATCAAGCGGACAAGCCGGAGGAGGAGATACGCGTTTGAAGGGTGCGCTCTAAAGGTACGCGACTTGAGTCCCGTTACATTACGCATAAATGTTTAGTATTAGTGTACAAATTGTGTCGTAGTATAAATTACGGGTTTGATGTGTTATTGAAGTGACGAAGTTCACTCGACCATCAAACGGGTCAATATAAAGGCTGGAAGTAGTTTGGCTTGTCATTGAAGTGATGGCTTTCACTCGACAACCAAACGGGTTAAGATTATACATTGAAATAATCATGAATGAAGGGACTTGAGAGTCTCATAAATTGTTAGTATTGGATTAGTGTAACATACACGTTTGATGCGTCATTGAAGTGACGAAGTTCACTCGGCAGTCAAACGGGTCAATATAAAGGTTAGAAGTAGTTTGGCTTGTCATTGAAGTGTTGGTTTCCACTCGACAACCAAACGGGTCAAGTTATGCTTTTGTAATAATCATGTGTTAAGAGACTCGAGAGTCTCATGTCTCGTTAGTGTTGGGTATAAATACACCAAGATTTATAAGCCCGGGGACTTGAGTAATTACATCCAAAAGGATTTAGAATGGGAAATTAGTATTAGGCACATATAGCTAATGGGTCGAATAATTGAAACGAGGATTTTGTAAACCATGTGCTCGTAATTCGGTTTTTATAATATGAAATTTACACGGCTGGCTTCGTAATTTTATGACGGACTCATAGGAAAAAGAATCACCCAAAACGGATAACCGAGTAAAAAGTTATAAGGATTTAAAGTTGGATTTTTTGTGAATTTCCGGAGCTGGGTAAAAATGCAGGTCCAGTAACTGGACTTGCTGGAAAACGCACTCCCCCGCGCCACGCGAGGGGAGCCTAAGACTCTGGCGCGACACGCGGGTGCCTCCCGCACCACGCGACGATCCTTCGCGACACGCGACAGGATCAAAATTAAAATTTTATTTTTATTTTGACGATTTGATACTAGAACTAGTTTATATGCATTATATTTATGTCAAGACTAAGTTTTAAGGTGGTTTTGACTCTAGGTAAAGATGGGGTCTTTCCGGATGGTGATCAAGCATGTTATCAAGAACCGAACACGCATTTTGAAAGCTTCCGCGTCAACTTAACTTTGTCTAGACAATGTTTTTGATGTAAATGATTTGCTAAACATGTTATGAATGTTTAAACTAGTCGGTAGTTGACTAGAAGGTGTTACTTTGAAACTTTTATTTTGTACTTATGTTAAACCTAGGTACTTTATATCTAAAATTAAGTATCTTTTATTACATAAATTAGAACTTTAAACGGTCGTAACAAGTTGGTAATCAGAGCTCAATGTTGTTAACAAAGTGTGTTTGGTTCAAGCTTGATCAAGCATCCGGTAAGACTTATTAAGTATAAAAAGAGAATGATGAATAGACATGCATGGGAGGAGCGTGTTAACACACTCAAACCCGGAAAGTGCATTAAATAAGAGCGGTGAAACAAGTTATGAACTTGAATAAACCGAAGTAAATAAACCATATGCTATAGATGAAATGTTTAACACTCAATGTAAACATTTCAGTTTAAAGATGACGGATAAAGGTAGCGATGATGCGGTACCGAGAGTCACCGAGCAAATGAGAGAAGTGATTGCTGAGGAGGTAGGAAAGGCAATCGAAAACAGTTTGCCGGGTTTCATCGACAAAATCCAAAACACGGTATTATCAGTGGTGGATGAAAGAATCAAGAAATTGGAGGATAATACCAATTTAGCAAAGGAAAAGTCGGGAGGACGAAAGCCTTGTTCATATAAAGAGTTCATGGCGTGCAAACCACCAATTTACAATGGGGAGGTTGACCCGATAATATGCCAATGGTGGCTAAGCGATATGGAGGGGGTATTCGAAAGGACCCATTGTGATACAGATGACTACGTAGCCTATGGCACGGGCCAGTTAAGGGGTCAGGCGAAGGACTGGTGGGATAACAAGAAGAAAGAGATTGGAAGTGAAGCGGCTAAGGCTATGACATGGGACGAGTTTAAGACGCCGTTTCTTAAACATCATAGTCCCAAGGCAGTCACTAACAAGATCAAAGAAGAATTCATGCAGCTTCGACACAAGGGTGAATCTATCGATAAAATCACGGGAACATTCATGGATAAAATGAAGTTTTGTGATGAACTGATAACAAACGAAGAGCAGAAAATATATTATTACTATAATATGTTAAGCGCCGAGTATAGGGAGTTTATGACTCCTTCAAAGTATGAGACCCTCACCGAAATTATAAACGTTGCTCGGGAACGGGAGATAGAGTTGAAAAAACAAATTGAAAGAGGCGAAAGAAGGGCGCAGGTAGTTAATCCAAGCCCGACGAAAAAGGCGTGCACGACCGAATCATCGAAGAAACAAGAAGGAAAAAGCGGGTCACCAAAATGCAGGGTATGCGGGAAAGGGCACAAGGGTGAGTGCCGGTTTAAGGACAAACCGTAATCTGTGGGAAAACAGGGCACACGGCTGCGTTGTGCCCAGGGAAAGTGTTGGTATGCTATAAATGTTATCAGCCGGGTCACAAGAAGTCTGAGTGCCCGGAGTTGACTGGAAAGAAAGAAGGCAATGATACACCTACTGAGACACCAAGAGCAAAAGCTAGCTCTTTCCAATTAACAGCAGCAGAGGCAAAAAGGGAACCCGATGTGGTTTCAGGTATATTTGCTATAAACTCAATTCCCGCACATGTGTTATTTGATACGGGTGCGAATAAATCCTTTATTTCGCATGGATTTATTCGACATCCTTCTTTTATACTAACAAAATTACCTATGCCATTAGAGGTAGAAATAGGTGACAACAAAAGTTTCTTTGTGTGTGATGTATGCCAAGATTGTAAAATAGATATTGACGGCGAAGAATATTCAATAGATTTGATCTCGATGTCAATGGGAGAATTTCAAGTGGTTGTCAGGATGGATTGGTTATCCCGACATCACGCGAAAGTGATGTGTTTCCGCAAGGAGATAAAATTGACATCTCCAAGTGGAAAACACGTTACCATTTATGGTGAAAAAGGGGGTAATCCCATTATGTGCACAATGCTAAAGGCCCACAAACTCATGAGGCGAGGGTGCAGAGCATTCATGATCTATGCTAACGAGCCGGATAAAGAAATGCCAAAGATTGAAGATGTATCGGTGGTACGTGATTACGCTGATGTATTTCCGGAAGATTTACCGGGACTACCGCCAGAACGGGAGGTAGAGTTTGGAATTGAATTGATTCCGGGCGCGAAACCTGTGGCCAAGGCGCCGTATCGGCTCGCGCCATCAGAATTACAAGAGTTGATGTCCCAAATTCAAGACCTGCTTGACAAGGGGTTTATTCGGCCAAGTGTGTCTCCATGGGGCACACCGGTGCTGTTTGTGAAAAAGAAGGATGGGAGCATGCACATGTGCATCGACTACCGGGAGTTGAACAAACTCACGGTGAAAAATCGGTATCCGCTTCCAAGAATTGATGACCTATTTGACCAATTGTAAGGCGCAAGTTGGTTCTCCAAGATTGACCTTAGATCGGGGTATCATCAATTAAAAGTCAAAGAGGAGGATATACCGAAAACGGCATTCCGCACACGGTACGGGCATTAGGAGTTCCTCGTAATGTCCTTCGGGTTGACAAATGTGCCCGCGGCTTTCATGGATCTCATGAACCGGGTTTGCAAGCCGATGCTGGATAAGTCGGTAATAGTATTCATTGATGACATTTTGGTATATTCAAAGGATGAGGCAGAACATGCCGGTCATCTAAGTGAAGTATTGGAGACGCTCAGAAAAGAGAAATTGTATGCAAAGTTTTCAAAATGTGCCTTCTGGTTACGAGAGGTGCAATTCCTGGGGCACGTCATTAGTGCAAATGGGGTGTTAGTAGATTCGTCGAAAATAGAAGCAGTGACGAGATGAAGTCCCCCAAAGAACCCTTCGGAGATCAGAAGCTTCTTGGGGCTTGCGGGTTATTATCGGAGATTCATACAGGATTTCTCCAAAATTGCTATGCCGTTAACCGAACTAACCCGTAAGGATGAAAAGTTTATTTGGGGCGAGGATCAAGAAAGGGCGTTCCAAATGCTTAAAGAAAAACTGACTCATGCACCGGTATTGTCATTACTGGATGGAACTGATGACATGGTAGTTTACTCAGATGCCTCGCATTCGGGGCTTGGCTACGTTTTGATGCAACGAGGCAAGGTTATAGCCTACGCCTCGAGGCAGCTAAAGACTCATGAAAAGAAATATCCCACACATGACCTCGAGTTGGCAGCGGTGGTGTTCGCCTTTAAGATATGGAGGCATTATTTGTATGGGGTAAAATGCACTATCTTTACCTACCATAAAAGCTTGAAATATTTCTTCGATCAGAAGGAATTAAATATGAGGCAGAGGGGTGGTTAGAAACTATCAAAGACTTTGATTGTGATATACATTACCACCCCGGGAAGGCTAATGTAGTGGCGGACGCGTTGAGCCGAAAGACAGATTATACACCTATTCGAGTGCGATCGATGCAACTAATTGTGACATCGGGTTTGCTTGAGCAAATCCGGAAATCTCAAACTGAAGCAATGAAGGAAGAAAATGTGAAAAAGGAAAGAATAGTTGGCCAATTAAAAGACTTGGCGGATGGTAACCAAGGATTGAAAACTTGATTTGGGAGGATTTGGGTTCCAAATTCATGTGGAGCCAAGGAGCTCCTACTTGACGAGGCCCATAAATCTCGTTATTCGATCCATCCGGGGGCAACCAAGATGTATAATGATTTAAAACAAAACTATTGGTGGCCCGGAATGAAGAGAGATGTTGTGAAATATGTGGAGAAGTGTTTGACCGGTTTGCAAGTCAAAGCAGAGCACCAGAAGCCATATGGTAAGTTGCAACCATTGGACATCCCAGTTTGGAAATGGGAACAAATCACAATGGATTTGCTGACCAAACTGCCCAAAACCAACTGCGGGTTTGATGCAATATGGGTAGTCGTGGATAGATTGACGAAAAGTGCTCACTTCATTCCGATTCGTGAGACTTATACATCCGAGAAGATGTCAGAGGTATACACCAATGAAATCGTGGCACGTCATGGAGTACCGATATCCATTGTGTCTGACAGAGATACCCGGTTTACTTCAAACTTTTGGCATGAATTCCAAGAACAAATGGGAACTAAACTTTTCATTAGCACTGCTTACCATCCACAAACGGATGGGCAAAGTGAAAGAACAATACAAACGTTGGAGGATATGTTACGGGCTTGCATTATTGACTTTGGTGGTAGCTGGGATGTCTATCTACCCTTGGTCGAATTTTCATATAACAATAGTTATCACGCGAGCATAGGAATGGCCCCGTATGAGATGCTATATGGTAGAAAGTGCCGAACCCCAGTGTGTTGGGGAGAAGTGGGTCCACGTCAACTAGCACATACTGATATAATCCGAATTACGAATGAGAAAATCGACTTGGTCCGAACTCACTTAAAAGCAGCTCAGGATCGGCAAAAGTCGTATGTGGATAAACGGAGGAGACCGATTGAATTTCAAGTGGGCGATAAGGTGATGTTGAAAGTATCACCATGGAAAGGAATAATTCGGTTTAGAAAAAGAGGAAAGTTGAGCCCAAGATTTATTGGGCCATTCAGAATCATAGAACGGGTTGGTAAAGTAGCATACCGTCTTGAACTGCCTGAGGAGTTGAGTGGGATACATAGCACATTCCACGTGCCGCATCTCCGAAAATGTCTAGCCGACGAAACTGCTCATATCCACTACAATGACATCGAGGTGGATAACAGTCTCAACTACGCGGTAAAGCCAATCGCGATACTAGATCGTAAGACAAAAAGCTTAAGGAACAAAGTGATTAAACAAGTAAAGGTCAAATGGGAACACAGGAAGGGTTCGGAAACCACATGGGAGTCCAAAGAAGAGATGCAACGACTCTACCCTACATTATTTGGTACGTATTCTGCTTTCGGGGTCGAAACCCTCTTTAAGGGGGGTGGACTTGGAACATCCCGAAAATACAAGACTTTATAATAAAATTTAAAACGTGAAATAAACAAGAACAAACTAACTAGGAATGGATAACCCAGTTAGATATGAGTCTTGTGATACCAAAAAAATGGATGGAAAACTCTTAAATCATAAAGAAAGCAATAACTGAGGGACTAGAATGGTTAAAATTGAAACTTGAATTATTAGTAAATAAAATAAACTCCAAACACACACCTAAGTGTGTGCCTGGATCGATCAGAACACAGGAGCAACCAGGAGCTCCTCTCCAAACCCTAGCTCACTAAAAATTGATCAATTGGAGGTTCAATTCAGTCCCAAATCAAATTCTAACCACGAATTAGTGATCACCTCGTTGAAAAGATCATAAGGTATGCAAAATTTTGATGTTTTGATTCATCTTAAGTTCTAGGTTAATTATGAAAAATCGAAATTGAGCTTGATTGTGTCTTGCATGAATGAAATTAGAAGGGATATGGTGTCTAGGGATGAACCCTAGGTGAAATCTTGTTAAAAGATTTCATGATAATTATAGAGTTCATAACCACCATTGTAGGTGATTAATGAACTTGAAGAAAACTTGATAAACCCTAGAATTATGATCTTGTTCTAGCATAATCTGAATTTAAGAGTAAATTTCAGAAATATTGATGTTAAGACATGTGTAGAATTGTCTAATCGAAATTAATTTGGATGATAATTACAAGTCATGAACTTGGTTTTGATGATATAAAAATCTGGCCCGCTAGGTGTTTGATGAAACGCCTAAGTGAGGATTAAAATGTTAAAAGTTGGGTAAAAACGCAGATTTGATTATTATAAATAATTATGCGTTAAAGTTTATGAAATGGGTTCTAAACTTATTGTGAATTGAACTCTTTAGGCAAAGAATCCGGATCGTCAAGCGGACAAGCCGGAGGAGGAGATACGCGTTTGAAGGGTGCGCTCTAAAGGTACGCGACTTGAGTCCCGTTACATTACGCATAAATGTTTAGTATTAGTGTACAAATGGTGTCGTAGTATAAATTACGCATTTGATGTGTTATTGAAGTGACGAAGTTCACTCGACCATCAAACGGGTCAATATAAAGGCTGGAAGTAGTTTGGCTTGTCATTGAAGTGATGGCTTTCACTCGATAACCAAACGGGTTAAGATTATGCATTGAAATAATCATGAATGAAGGGACTTGAGAGTCTCATAAATCGTTAGTATTGGATTAGTGTAACATACACGTTTGATGCGTCATTGAAGTGACGAAGTTCACTCGGCAGTCAAACGGGTCAATATAAAGGTTAGAAGTAGTTTGGCTTGTCAATGAAGTAATGGTTTCCACTCGACAACCAAACGGGTCAAGTTATGCTTTTGTAATAATCATGTGTTAAGAGACTTGAGAGTCTCATATCTCGTTAGTGTTGGGTATAAATACGCCAAGATTTATAAGCCCGGGGACTTGAGTAATTACATCCAAAAGGATTTAGAATTGGAAATTGGTATTAGGCACATATAGCTAATGGGTCGAATAATTGAAATGAGGATTTTGTAAACCATGTGATTGTAATTCGGTTTTTATAATATGAAATTTACATGGCTGGCTTCGTAATTTTGTTACGGACTCATAGGAAAAAGAATCACCCAAAACGGATAACCGAGTAAAAAGTTATAAGGATTTAAAGTTGGATTTTTGTGAATTTCCGGAGCTGGGTAAAAATGCATGTCCAGTAACTAGACCTGCTGGAAAATGCACTCCCCCGCACCACGCGAGGGGAGCCTAAGACTCTGGCGCGACACGCGGGGCCTCCCACGCCACGCGACGATCCTTTGGGACACGCGACAGGATCAAAATTAAAATTTTATTTTTATTTTAACGATTTGATACTAGAACTAGTTTATATGCATTATATTTATGTCAAGACTAACTTTTAAGGTACTTTTGACTCTAGGTAAAGATGGGGTCTTTCCGGATGGTGATCAAGCATGTTATCAAGAACCGAACACGCATTTTGAAAGCTTCCGCGTCAACTTAACTTTATCTAGACAATGTTTTTGATGTAAATGATTTGCTAAACATGTTATGAATGTTTAAACTAGTCGGTAGTCTAGAAGGTGTTACTTTGAAACTTTTATTTTGTACTTATGTTAAACCTAGGTACTTTATATCTAAAATTAAGTATCTTTTATTACATAAATTAGAACTTTAAACGGTCGTAACAGCTACTATATGTTGGATGGCACTGTTATCTCTTTGGTTTCCGTTATTTTCATTAACTTGGTTTTCCTGATTGTAATCCGATCGGATGGCAATCCGTTTGGAACTGGCTATGTATTGAATATGCTGAAAATTGTTTAAGGGATGAAGTTCAAAACATCATAGGGTCTGGTGGTCGTTCGATCGGGTGGCAATCCGATCGGACGGCAATCCGTTCGACGTTCAGAACTTGAAAAGTTGAATTAAATAGTTTAAGTATGGAACCAAGTGCAAGCCAATCGGACGGCTGTTCGATCGGGTGGCAATCCGATCGGGTGGTAATCCGATCGGACGGCATTCCGTTCCAACTGCCTCGATCGTCTTGACACTTGATTGTTTTGAAAGTTTGCGGTTTTGATCGAGACGATGTGATAATGTGCTAAACAATAGAAACTCCATCATGAACCAAGTCATCCGATTGAACAGGAATCACCCTGGTCCGATCAGTTAACTGTCCGTAACGGTTGTTCATGCTTAACCCGAAATCAGTTGTCTTTTTAGACAGAATCATATCTGGAACCAATACTTCACTTAGAATGAGTAGAAGATCAGAACGAGCTCTGATTCCATCGGTTTTGAGTGCATTGAGTGTAAAAGAGTTGAAAGAAAGTTGAAAAAGTTTCTTTCAATCCTTTTATCATTGAATGTGTCTAGATCTATGTGAAATCATAGTGAAATCATGTGGAAATCCTTCAGATCTGAGTTATTCTTGGTGGAATGAGGCCAACATTTGAAGTTCATAAGAACTCCATGATGACATCATCCTAGAACACCTCAAATCCATTGATTTCATGGTTAAAAGTTAAGATTCAAAGGTGAAAAAGATGAATAAGTGTGTGTGGATTGAAGAAGTACAAGATTTGAGTTGAAAACTTACAAGAATCGCGAGGAATCGAGAGGAAAAGCCCCAAAAACGTGCTGGTCGAGTTAGAGCTGTCACATCACTATTCAAGTGATGTGACAAGTGCTATTTATAGGTGAAGTGGAGTGAAGGGGAGAAGTGCAACGGATCGGATGGCAATCCGATCGGGTGGCTTTCCGATCGGGTGGCCACTCGATCGATCAGTCACTCGATCGGCAGTCTCCGACGTGTTGCGTTTCGATGTTTCGTTTTGTTCGTTAAGCGCCGCGATAGTTTGGTTACACATTTTCATACCCATACTCGTATATTTATTATAATTAGTCACATAGGGTCGTATAAATATCCATATTTCAAAGTTGCGATGTAATAAACGGGTTTCGTTTCGAATATGCGTTCTTTGCGACGCATCACGGCTATCGAGGAGGGTAGAATAGGTCCACACTCCACGTCATCATGAGCGTTAGTGTGTGTGATACGATGTGTTATGGCGATAAAGTATGCGTAATATGCGATAATACGGCGAAATAGCGATGTATGCGATATAGCTACATTATGATCCGAATCTCTTGTGCTAGGCGTAACGAGTATAACGATTAGTAACAGCGCACGAACGTGCGGGTTGTTACCGTCTCCCCTGCTTTAGGAAATTTCATCCTGAAATTAATCCATAAGAAGGGTCGCGAGGGTTGATGCGAATGAGAGTAGTGATAAAGCGTCAAGAATAAGCGAGCGATCGATTGAAGATTGACGAGTGAAAGCGTTGGGAAGGCTGGGCAATTTCGGCGAGTAAGACGATTCGTATACAAAAGATGGCAACACACAAAAAGCGATCCAGTAGTGTTTTGGAATTCTTGAACAGTTGATTAATTCGAAAAAGTTTGAAGAAACTTGTTTAAGAAAAATCTTCCCATAGTGTAGCGTTAAACCGTTTCGATGTTCACACCAGCGCTATGAGTGGGGTTTTATTAGGTTACTAAAAATATTGTAGGATGTCTAAAACTTATTTTACGAAATTTTCTCGTCACGCAGCAGTAACTTGAGTCGATTGTTACACCATCGTTACAAGAAAATCTCGTTTTGTACAAGGGTTTTGATCAAATTTTTAGAAAAAGTTTTGTAAGAAAAGCTTTGTTTACACAAAGGTTTTAATAATATCAAAAAGTTTTAAATTTAAAGTCGGCCCCGCATGGCACTTTCCCACGAAAGTTTGACAATATGGCTAAAACACTTATTTATAGGAAGTACCAGCGGCGTATCCACCATGTTTTAGCCATATGGCTTTCCGTCCCGTGAGGCGGTGTCATGTGTGTCGACATAGTACTGATAGATTTCGATTCCCTCGGTCCAAGCGAAAGATGGTCAGACCAAGTGTAAGAGAGGGGTTGAGCAAACAGAGCGTGTAAGTCATTTTCGAACTCAGTTTAGCGATACAGGCGAGAGCGATAAGAGATAAGCGGTACGCGATGTTTGATAGCACAAACAACCGTAATAAGCGAAGGCGACGACGACAAGCGAGAAGCGATGAGCGATAGGCGACGAGCGGTAGCGACAACCGTCTAGCGGTAGGCTACGATCAATGCGTTGCAAGTGATGGGAATATGCGATTTGATTAGATTAGACATGTAACACCCCGTGTTTTGAAAGTCAAAGTCAAAGTCAAGATTGAAGTCAAAGGAAGAAAAGATTGCTAATTGCCATCTGTCTCTCCTTGCTCAATTCCTGTTTTGACTTCTTTGACTTGTAATTAGTCTATTTTGTTATCGCTTTAGTTGTATTATGTGGAGTATCTATTAATAATCGCATAGTAATCACTATTTATCGCATGTTTAATCGCTTTATCGCTATCGCACTCGCAACTCGAATTTATGCATTTTGGTTATTGTTATACGTGTGTGTGTGCCTTATGTGTTACTTGTGCATGTTAACTTATGTTATGTTGTGGTTATCAATCGAAAACTCAATCGCAATCGAATACAAACGCTAAACGAATATGAAATAAGGATGCTTGTATGTTGATATAGTAGTTGGGATTAAAAGTAATTTGTCTAGGAAATCCTCTCGCATCGCAACGCTTGCAATCGCAATCGAAACGGCAAAACTCGTCACACCGAACACTCGAACCAACTGACTGATCGATCAGGTGACCAGCCGATCGACTAGCCGTTCGATCGAGCTGCCACTCGATCGGCCAGCTGTTCGACCGGGCTGCCACCCGATCGGCCAGCCCCTTTCCTCTTTGGGAAACCCTATAAATACCCCTGTCACCATCTTACTTTCCACTTTTTGCAACTCTCCTCCAACCAGCTCATCTTCCCCACTTTTCTTCAGATTTCTCGCGATTCCGGTAAGATCTCATCCTAAATGTTGTACTTCCTTAATCTACACGCACTCCTACACCTTTCTATCTTTTGAATCCTAACTTTTAACCGTGAAATCATCAAGATTCAAGGTGTTCAAGGATGACGCCATCATGTGTTCTTGAGAACTTCATGTTTTGGCCTCAATCCACCAAGAACCACTTAGATCTAACCGATTTCCACATAAACAAACAAAGATCTTTCATAGATCTAAACATATTCACAATAAAAAGGATTGAAATATGGCTTTCCAACAATCTTTCAACTCTTTTACACTTAATGCCTTCAAAACCGATAGAATCGGAGCTTGTGCCGACTTACTACTCATTTCTTGTGGTGGAGTTGGTTCAAGATCTGGATTCTACCCACGAGACTACCGATTTCGGGTTAAACATGGAACACCGTCTTGAGCAGTTAATTGGTCAGATTTGGGTGATTCCTGTCCGGTCAGGGGTACCCAGTATTGACAAGGTTTCTGTTGCTTAATACGTTATCAAAACGTCTCAACAAAATGACAAACAACCAAAACAATTAAGTGTAAGATGAACATGTCGACCCGGACGGAGTGTCGTCCGATCGGACTGCTATCCGATCGGACAGCCATCCGAACGACCGGTCATCCGATCGACTTGCACCTTGGCCCCACAATTTATTTTCAAATCAACCCTCAAGAGTTTTGGGGAACACCGAACGGATTGACGTCCGATCGAGGTACCACTCGATCGACCGACCATCCGACTATGTGATGTTTCGAAACTCCAACACTTAAACAATTTTCAACATGTTCAATGCACAAGGGATGCCACCCGATCGAACAACCGTCCGATCGAGTGACAACCTGCTGAGAATTTGTTCCCGCTGAAGTGCCCAACCTATCGGACTGTCGCCCGATCGAATGGTCGTTCGATCGATCGACCTGAAAAGTAGAAATACTTCAATGTTTTCAAAATGCTACAACCAAAACTTCAAAAGACAAGCCATCATACACAAACACATCCTTCCCAAAGGAAGTAACAATCCACTCGAACGGTCATCCGACTGGACGACCGTCTGAACGGACTGTCACTCGAACGACCGGCTGTCCGATCGGACTACCATCCGATCGAACTGCTGTCCTACCCACTTGCACTCCGTATTGTTTTACACGTCGCTTATCGTTATACTATCAATCTGTTCAGGCTAACCTTACTCTCTAGCGCTCCCTTCAATCCATCAATCGCTGTGAGTATACTCGATCCCTTTTTGCTTTACGCACTTTTGGGTGTTACATACGTTACTTATACGAAATCACATCGAACACACTACGCAATACTTTAAACGCTAACCGTTATCGCAAGTATACGTGACTTAATGAATGTTTGTTTGTTATGTTTACGCATGGAATGTTGTCTACCTGCCTTAGCAACGATAGTACTATTAGTTTGGACTCAGGACCTGTTCACTCAAGGGTTGTTAAGGACAACTACTTACATGGCTCACAGTGGTGAGTGTGTATCGCGAACTGCCTTGGGTAGTCAACCCGCAGTCATTGGTATCGATATGTTCATGTCGATAACTAACATGCCTCATTTTACACTGTGTACGTGCTGGTTATGCGTAACGATTTCGAACTCTATATGTTATTATTAAACTTGTATGCTCACCTTTACACTATGTGTATTGACTTTTACTTTAACGTATGTGACAGGTGCTTAGGATGCTTATTTGCTTACTTTGCTATGAAATCGAGGCTAGGAAAGACCTAGGTTAACAATAAACAATTGTTTGTAATGAAAATCCGAGTTGTCGGAACAGAACAATTTGACTAGATCTTTTCTGTAATAATTGTATTATCATTTATGACATGGTATGGGACGTGTTGCTTTAAATATTTGGTAAATATAGTTGTTATGGAAACTTCTGGACAATCTGTTTCGCTCAGTGCCACGCCCCGATATTTCCGCCATCGGTTGGGGTATGACAGATTGGTATCAGAGCCATAACTATAGGGAATTAGGAAAGACTCGACCCAGTCTAGGTCGATGTCTTAGAGACCTAGTCTATAGTTAGGAACCAACAGACTGACTCGAGCATGTCCAGTTGGGATTTTATGTGAGCGTACTTGCTATTTCTCGCTATTCTCGCCTACGCTACACTATCACAGCACTTGAATTTTCAAATATGATTAAGCAATCAAGTCGAGATTAGGTGTGAAAACCGCAAACTCTCGACTAAATTGCTTGTTCAACCCACATTTTCATCCATAAACACGAGAAATTGCGTTGGAATAGGAGTGAAATCCATACTTTGACGCATAATTCTCTTCTATTTTATCAAAACAGGAATGAAGTTGTTAAGCCAGGGGTGAAACCCTAACCTTGACGACTTGTTCCGACCTTTACTTGGTTTTTGCAAAACTCTCCCCAAAGTCTCGATGGACTCCAACGACTTGAAGTCACGATACGATTGAAAGGATGTGTGCCGAGCCCAAGATTCGAGGCAAAAACACAGTCCTAAAAGTCAAAGTGTGTACGACAGGTCCCTGTGAATAGTCGAATCACTTTGGGTAGTCAATGTCTAATAGCCGCAGATGATCTATTTCTCGATTTCTATGTGTTTCGATTCTGAGTCCGCAACAGCCGACTCTGATATTTCGTCATTTTTACATGGATTTTATGTGTTCTTATGCTTATTTGTTAGCGTTTTGAGGTATTGTTGGTTTCGATCTAACGCCTTTTTGCTTCCGCTAAACACACAACACACCGCACAAACGTTAACAAATCGCTATTACCATAAGGAACCACGTTAACGAACGCTCTTCTCGAACGCTCGCGAACTTTAAATGATAGGATCCTGTATTCTGAGGCTGACAGAATGCTCTACGTGTATCTATATGCTCTGTGTGCATCTAGACAAGTTACGTGCTTATGTGCTTCTGTGTTTCTGTGCCTTACGTGCTTATGTGGTTCTGTGCTTATGTGAATCTGTGATTATGTGCCTATGTGCTTACGTGATTGTACGTGTTCCTGAGTTTTAGTAGTATTAGGCATGTGAGGTGAGATTCGATTATATTGTGTTGAGTCCTGTGGTGATGTCTGTTGCAGACAATGTCGTCATCTGGATCTCACACTACTCGAGATACTCGCCGAAAGCAAGCAGACAAACGCCTCGCTGCCATGATTACTAAGAAAATGGCAAAGGTTGTACCCCAAGTCGTCAGTGAACTGTAGGAAAACATGAGCAAATATTCTGAAGAATCCAGGACCGAGACTCCCAAAGCTGCTTTCAGCTTCAAACAGTTCAAGGCATGTGGACGGAAAGAGTTCACCAGTGAAGAAGGCCCTACGGCTTTGTTTCAATGGTTTGACTCAATCGAAGTCACCCTGCGATAGAGCGGATGTTCTGATAATCTCCGCACACTGAACGTGACCGGCGTCTTCCAGTCCCGCGCTCTAGACTGGTGGACGGCCAAAAGGAACAAGCGCGGAAATGATGCAGCTTAAGGTCTGTCATGGGACAAGTTGAAGAACATTATGCTCGATGAGTTCTGCCCTCCCCATGAGCGCCAGAAGCTGGAGGATGAGTTCTAGCACATTCAGCAGAAAGAAGGTGACAACGCTGCCCTGACTGCTCGCTTTAAGCAGCTCAGCATCATCTATCCCGATCAAGTGAAGACGTCCCACATGACGATCAAGAAGTACATTCGAGCTCTACCCGACTGAGTTGCAGATTTTGTGCATGCCGCAAAGCCAGCAACAATAGAAGAAACCTACTTGCTTGCCGCCGAAATCAACGACAAGCGAGTAAAAGCTGGTTTTTGGGATAAAACTTCAAAGAACCTGCATCAAGTCACCGTCGCACCAACCGCCAAAACCGCCGCCGCTCAGTCATCAAAAGCCTCTCGCCGCAAGAGGAAGAACAACAACAGCAGCTCCAGCAACAAGAACTGTGCTGTCACAACCACTGCTGCTCCACTTCAAGCCGTACCGGCTTAGCAGCAATCGCACCACCGCCCAGCACCAGTTACCTATGCACCGCCTGCAAAGCGCGCATACACAGGCCCTCACCCTGCCTACCCAACATGCTCTTATCATCACCCGGTGGGTCTAGCTTGCCGTTTTTGCGCTCACTGCAATATGT
Source organism: Helianthus tuberosus (assembly GCA_030545235.1). Taxonomy (NCBI): domain Eukaryota; kingdom Viridiplantae; phylum Streptophyta; class Magnoliopsida; order Asterales; family Asteraceae; genus Helianthus; species Helianthus tuberosus. Next base: position 79,078,228 of record CM060408.1, read on the forward strand.
ACGGCCACATCACTGCAAATTGTCGTACTGGTCCCCGTCAAGCACCAGCTCAAGCCACTGCTCATCAAGCTCCACTCCCAGCCCCGCAAGGCCAACAAGCAGCTCAGGCACCCGCTGTCAACGCCCGAGTCTGCTTCGCATGTGGTGATCCCAACCACTTTGCGAACATGTGCCCGAACAGGGTTGTGAAACAAGAGCCCCAGCAGCAGCAGCCTCAACAGCAGCAACAGCCTCAGCAGCAACAGCAAGCCGCACGCGCCAGAACTTTCAACATCAATGTGCGCCAAGCCCAGGCTGACAACAACGTAGTCAATGGTACGTTCCTTGTGAATGGTATTTATGCTTCGTGTTTGTTTGATACTGGAGCCGATAACTGCTTTGTGTCGTTTGAATTCGAGAAGCTTCTTAGTCGTAAGCGCTCCCATCTCCCATCGATGTTCGATGTTGAAGTCGCCACCGGAAGAATTGTCGCCGTTAATTCTATTCTTCGTGATTGTACTCTTGAGCTCAACAATCACATCTTCCCAATCGACCTTATTCCGATGCAACTCGGAAGTTTTGACGTCATAGTGGACATGGACTTTCTTCGCGAAAACCATGCTGAAGTTGTGTGCTTCGATAAGATGATTCGATTCTCGCTTGCGAATGGTGATTTATTGTGTGTTTATGGTGAAACTGCTTCGAAAGGTCTCAAGCTCATGTCGTGTGTCCAAGCTAGCAAGTATCTCCGCAAGGAATACAGAGCTTTCTTGGCTAACATTGTAGTAGCGGAGAAGGGAAAGAAAGGAAGACCCGGTGTAAACGATATCCCAGTGGTTCGAGAATTTCCTAACGTTTTTCCTGAGGATCTTCCCGGCCTTCCGCCAAGTCGTGATATTGACTTTCGTATCGACCTCATTCCTGGAGCCAACCCTGTTGCCAAAGCTCCTTACCGACCGCACCGTCTGAAATGCGTGAACTCTCGAGTCAGCTTCAGGAATTACTTGAGAAAGGCTTCATTCACCCGAGCACCTCTCCTTGGGGCGTGCCAGTCCTTTTCATCAAAAAGAAGGATGGGTCGTTCCGGATGTGCATCGACTATCGGGAATTGAATAAGTTAACTATCAAGAATCGCTATCCCCTGCCTCGCATTGATGATTTGTTTGATCAGCTACAAGGTGCTATGTGTTTCTCGAAGATCGATCTACGTTCAGGTTATCACCAACTACGCATTCAGGAGGAAGATATACCCAAAACCGCTTTTCGCACTCGTTACGGCCACTATGAGTTCGTTGTCATGCCTTTTGGTTTAACCAACGCACCCGCGGTTTTCTTGGATCTGATGAATCGCGTGTGTAAACCTTATCTCGACCGTTTCGTCATCGTGTTCATCGACGATGTCTTGGTCTATTCCAAATCGAAAGCCGAACACGCGCAACATCTACGTTTGGTTCTCGAGCTACTCCAAGGGAATCGACTCTATGCCAAGTTCTCCAAGTGCGAGTTCTGGCTGGAGGAGGTTCAATTCCTCGGTCACATTGTAAATAGTCAAGGTATTCACGTCGACCCCGTGAAGATTGAAGCCGTTAAGAGTTGGATTACACCAAAGAACCCGTCTGAAGTCCGTTCTTTTCTCGGACTAGCGGGCTATTATCGACGATTTATCAAAGGATTCTCCAAGATCGCTGTGCCGCTTACTGCTCTCACGCAAAAAGACAAGCCATTTGTTTGGGGAACCGAACAAGAGTCCGCTTTCCAAACCCCCAAGCGCATGCTTTGCAATGCTCCTTTTCTCACATTGCCCGACGGAAACGACGACTTTATTGTCTATTGTGATGCCTCGAACCTTGGTCTTGGTTGCGTTCTCATGCAACGGGACAAGGTATTGCCTACGCATCTCGTCAGCTCCAAATCCACGAAAAGAAGTATACAACCCATGATCTCGAGCTAGGCACAGTTGTTTTTGCATTAAAGATTTGGCGACACTACATGTATGGTACAAAGTGTACGATCTTCACCGATCATAGGAGCCTACAACATATCTTTGAGCAGAAGGAACTTAATATGCGTCAACGCCGATGGGTAGAACTTCTCAACGATTATGACTGTGAGATTCGTTATCACCCTGGCAAAGCAAATGTCGTTGTCGACGCTCTCAGCAGACGGAGTTATTTACTTAGCATTCGTGATACCCGAGCCCAATTCGATCTCGAAACCCGCATCCGTGAAGCCCAACATGCTTGTTTTAACGAGCGCACTTTGGATAAGGAAAGAATCTACCACGATGGATCTCAGCATGTGAATAAGTCGAATGGGATATTCCACTACCTGGACCGAATTTGGATCCCTAAACGGACCAATTTACGACAGATATTGATGGACGAAGCCCACAAATCCTGATATTCCATTCATCCCGGTGCCGATAAAATGTACCAGGACCTTCGCTACAAGTACTGGTGGCCGGGCATGAAAAGACATATCGCCCTCTACGTTGGAAAATGCCTGACTTGCTCGAAGGTCAAGGCTAAACACCAAAGGCACTCTGGCTTACTCGAACAACCCCCGATCCCTATGTGGAAGTGGGAGAGTATAGCTATGGACTTCATAACAAAGCTCCCGCGCACGCCATCAGGTCACGACAACATCTGGGTTGTTGTTGACTGTTTGACCAAATCAGCTCACTTTTTGCCAATACGGGAACACAACAAGGTAGAACGATTAGCCCGAATCTACACAAATGAGATCATTTGTTGACATGGGATGCCTCGCGACATCATCTTTGTCACACCCTCAAATCCACATGTGGAGTATCACCGCGAGGTGTGTGACTGACCAGGATCCAGCCACCAATTATACTGAGCATTTAGTTAATAATAAGAATGTTCACCAACCATAATGGTTAGTAAATACCAAAATTAAAGTTCAAGAATTTTAAGTTCAAATAACAGTTTAAGTAAGTAGCGGAAGCATAGGCAAAACAATTAAACAAGGTTCATAGTTCAAGCTTATTTAGAGCCCATCACAAGGATAAAGGCGACCACTACACTTCCCCAAGCTGCAAGCTCCTGAGTCACTGGGTACCTGCAAAGCATGCAGTAGGGTATCAACATAATGTTGGCGAGTTCACGAGTTTGTCCAGTTTTTAATTCCAAAAACTTGTTTCAACAGTTAATTTACTCATTTATACCATGCCAAGGGGAGCTACCCCTTAAGTAAGCTACTAAACTGGTTTACAATACCGAATACTATGCGACCGTACGTTTCTGTAGAGTGCCCCATTTGTCAATGTTCTATCATCATTGACAGTTTGCCAGAGTCTATTAGTTCACTCCCGATCCCATACGCGGGCACGGTGTGAGGCTGGTGAGACCTAAATAGCGCTATCAACTAATAACCCGTTCGCCAGGCCCCGGCGACTAATCGGTATTAAGTAGTAGGGACTTGAGTGATAGAGTTTCGTTTAGTATGGCTTGTTGCATCTAATATAAATAGTAATTAACTAAGGTTCCCGCATAAGGGGAGAAAAGTAGGTTTGTATCCCTCACAAGGGGATAGCGTGGTTTTAAGTTCCGTTTCCCAACCACCGGGAACACATGCTTTAAAAGTTGTGAACTCACCTTGGGTTGCTCGGCAGACTAGTTTGCTTGGTCAAGCACGCTGGTCACCACGTCCTAACATGGTTACCAGTACGGGTCAGGCTCGGATACAAAGAAGTCACGTATATCTCACACGTATAACTAAGTCGGGCAGCCCATCCGAGACTAGGTGGTCTCGACTCGAGAACATGCGGTCTTGAGTCGCAACCAAGGGGTCTCGGGTTGCCAACAGGAGGTCTTGAGTGGTGCATACATGGGTCGCAACCTTGAAGGTCTCGAGTTCAGTCTCGAGTCGAGATCAGGAGATCTCGAGTCGAGATCTTGCTGGTCTCGAGTTCCTGATACCTGCTGCCTGGTTTTGAGTTGTCATCATGACAGTCTCGAGTCGAAACCGGGGGTCTCGACTCACACACCTGATGATGGAATCCTTCTAGAACCTATCCAAACTTGTACCATCCAATAGAATTGCAATATCATGATTTGGAGTACTAACCAATAGAATTCCATAAACATGTTTCCTTGTCTAACACTTAATCAAAACGGATCAAACACACAATTTTTCAATTATTCATGTCATATTCAAATAGTTCATCATATGTTCATATCATATTCAACACATATTCATAATGTTCTTTATGAGCTCATTCAAACATGAAATTTTGTGATCAAGGATCATGTGAACATATAATCTTGATATCAAGACAATCTTGTAACCCATCATCAAACACAACATTTATTCTATAATATCTAACATGAATCGGATAGCCAAAACATCCTAAACTATTAATCATTTATCATTCAAAACAATCTTAGCAAGACATTTCACACACAACATTCATCATTTTAATCATTCAAGGCAAACGTCTTATTAAACAACTCATTCATTCAACAAGGTAGTATCATCAAGTATCCTAAAATCACCTTAAAGACCAACTAAACCACAAAATACTAACCTGGTAGATATAAAGGGTATGGAGGATTGATGTAGGGAGCTTCCGAGTAATGGTAATGAGCTGATCCAAGAACCTTGTTGCTGCCGGTTTGAACCCGAGAGGAAGAGAGGAGGATTGTGGTGGTGCTTTAGGGTTTTAGTGAGGGAGAATGAAGGAGAGTGTGGGAGTAAGTGTGAGGGAATGTTTCTAGGGATTTGTGTGAATGATGACGGTTGCCAAATAGAGGAAAGTCGGCTAATAACATCGGTTTTATACCCGTTCCAAGTTGGTGCACCCTAATGGGTTCTCGAATGGGCTAAAGGGTTGCGGCCAACTGATGTGGGTTACTCGAGACCGGGTGGTCTCGAGTCGGGTCCTTGTGGTCTCGGCTTACTAATACACATATATATATATACTTCATACACATAACTTAATACAAGAATCACATAGCTCATCAAGATAAAACGCAACTTTCATTTAATAATATATGTACACACAATGCCAATACAAGACGGTGGCTCAGGAAAACCTAGAGTGTCACAATCTCTGACCGTGATGCTCGGTTTACCTCGCGACTGTGGGAAACGTTTCAAGCTGCTCTCGGTACAACGCTTAATCTAAGTACCGCATTCCACCCCCAAACCGACGGTCAGACTGAGAGAACGATCCGTACCCTTGAAGACATGCTCCGTGCGTGTGTCATAGATTTCGGTGGTAATTGGGATGCATACCTGCCATTAGTCGAATTCTCGTATAACAACAATTATCATTCCAGCATTCAAATGGAACCATTCGAGGCTTTATACGGAAGAAAATGTCGATCGCCAATTGTATAGCACGAGACCGGTCACTCGCAACTAACCGGTCCAGAGCTATTGCAAGAAACGACTGACAAAGTCCTCTAAATTCGAGACAACTTGTTGAAAGCTCGAAGTCGACAGAAAAGTTACGCCGATAGACGACGCAAGCCCCTTGAATTTGACGTTGGCGACTACGTACTCCTAAAGGTATTACCTTGGAAGGTTGTGGTCAGATTCGGCAAGAAAGGGAAACTAGCGCCTCGATATGTTGGACCTTTTAAGATTCTGGAAAGGATCGGAAAATTCGTCTACAGACTCGAACTACTAGAGGAACTTAGTAATGTCCACCTGACTTTCCATGTGTTAAACCTCCGAAAGTGCCTGGCTGAGCATGATTTAATTGTGCCTCTTGATGACCTCCAAGTAAACGAAACACTACACTTCGTGGAGAAACCGGTCGACATCATGGACCGCCAAACCAAGCAGCTCAGACGCTCGCACATTCCTATCGTGAAAGTCCGATGGGAAGGCAAATGAGGTGCAGAGTTCACTTGGGAACTCGAAAGCGACATGAAGGCGAAGTACCCACAGTTGTTTGTTACGGCTTCGGCCTAATTTCGGGACAAAATTCCCTCAACTAGGGGAGGATGTAACACCCCGTGTTTCGAAAGTCAAAGTCAAAGTCAAAGTCAAAATTGAAGTCAAAGGAAGAAAAGATTGCTAATTGCGATCTGTCTCTCCTTGCTCAATTCCTGTTTTGACTTCTTTGACTTGTAATTAGACTATTTTGTTATCGCTTTAGTTGTATTATGTGGAGTATCTATTAATAATCGCATAGTAATCGTTATTTATCGCATGTTTAATCGCTTTATCGTTATCGCAATCGCACTCGCAACTCGAATTTATCCATTTTGGTTATTTTTATACGTGTGTGTGTGCCTTATGTGTTACTTGTGCGTGTTTACTTATGTTATGTTGTGGTGATCAATCGAAACGCAATTGAAAACTCAATCGCAATCGAATACAAATGCTAAACGAATATGAAATAAGGATGCTTGTATGTTGATATAGTAGTTGGGATTAAAAGTAATTTGACTAGGAAATCCTCTCGCATCGCAACGCTCGCAATCGCAATCGAAACGGCAAAACTCGTCGCACCGAACACTCGAACCAAGCGACCGATCGATCAGGTGACCAGCCGATCAACCAGCCGTTGCCGCTCGATCGGCCAGCTGTTCGACCGGGCTGCCACCCGATCGGCCAGCCCCTTTCCTCTTTGGGAAACCCTATAAATACCCTTGTCACCATCTTACTTTCCACTTTTGGCAACTCTCCTCCGACCAGCTCATCTTCCCCACTTTTCTTCAGATTTCTCGTGATTCCGGTAAGATCTCATCCTAAATCTTGTACTTCCTTAATCTACACGCATTCCTACACCTTTCTATCTTTTTAATCCTAACTTTTAACCGTGAAATCATCAAGATTCAAGGTGTTCTAGGATGACGTCATCATGTGTTCCTGAGAACTTCATGTTTTGGCCTCAATCCACCAAGAACCACTTAGGTCTAACCGATTTCCACATAAACAAACAAAGATCTTTCATAGATCTAAGCATATTCACAATAAAAAGGATTAAAAGATGGCTTTCCAACTTTCTTTCAACTCTTTTACACTCAATGCCTTAAAAACCGATAGAATCGGAGCTTGTGCCGACTTACTACTAATTTCTTGTGGTTGTGTTGGTTCAAGATCTGGATTCTACCCACGAGACTACCGTTTCGGGTTGAACATGGAACATCATCTCAAACAGTTAACTGGTCGGCTTTGGGTGATTCCTGTCCGATCAGGGGAACCCAGTATTGACAAGGTTTCTGTTGATTAATACGTTATCAAAACGTCTCGACAAAACGACAAACAACCAAAACAACTAAGTGTAAGACGAACAGGTCGACCAGGACGAAGTGTCGTCTGATCAGACTGATATCCGATCGGACATCCATCCGAACGACCGGTCATCCGATCGACTTGCACCTTGGCCCCACAATTTATTTTCAAATCAACCCTCAAGAGTTTTGGGGAACACTGAACGGATTGTCGTCCGATCGAGGTACCACTCGATCGACCGACCATCCGACTATGTGATGTTTCGAAACTCCAACACTTAAACAATTTTCAACATGTTCAATGCACAAGGGATGCCACCCGATCGAACAACCGTCCGATCGAGTGACAACCTGCTGAGAATTTGTTCTCCCTGAAGTGCCCAACCTATCGGACTGTCGCCCGATCGAACGGTCGTTCGATCGATCGACCTGAAAGGTAGAAATACTTCAATGTTTTCAAAATGCTACAACGAAAACTTCAAAAGACAAGCCATCATACACCAACACATCCTTCCCAAAGGAAGTAACAATCCACTCGAACGGTCATCCGACCGGACGACCGTCCGAACGGACTGTCACTTGAACGACCGGCTGTCCGATCGGACTACCATCCGATCGAGCTGCTGTCCTACCCACTTGCACTCCGTATCGTTTTACGCGTCGCTTATCGTTATACTATCAATCTATTCAGGCTAACCTTACTCTCTAGCGCTCCCTTCAATCCATCAATCGCTGTGAGTATATTCGATCCCTTTTTGCTTTACGCACTTTTGGGTGTTACATACGTTACTTATACGAAATCACATCGAACACACTACGCAATACTTTAAAAGCTAACCGTTATCGCATGTATACGTGACTTAATGAATGATTGTTTGTTATGTGTACACATGGAATGCTGTCTACCTGCCTTAGCAACGATAGTACTATTAGTTTGGACTCAGCACCTGTTCACTCAGGGGTTGTTAAGGACAATTACTTACATGGCTCACCGTGGTGAGTGTGTATCGTGAACTGGCTTGGGCAGTCAACCCGCAGTCATTGGTATCGATAGGTTCATGTCGATAACTAACATGCCTCATTTTACACTGTGTACGTGCTGGTTATGCGTAACGATTTCGAACTCTATATGCTATTATTAAACTTGTATGCTCACCTTTACACTATGTGTATTGACTTTTACTTTAACGTATGTGATAGGTGCTTAGGATGCTTATTTGCTTACTTTGCTGTGAAATCGAGGCTAGGAAAGACCTAGGTCAACAATAAACAATTGTCTGTAATGAAAATATGAGTTGTCGAAACAGAACAATTTGACTAGATCTTTTCTGTAATAATTGTATTATCATTTATGACATGGTATGGGACGTGTTGCTTTAAATATTTGGTAAATATAGTTGTTATGGAAACTTCTGGACAATCTGTTTCGCTCAGTGCCATGCCCCGATGTTTCCACCATCGGTTGGGGTGTGAAAAGACAACACCACAAATTTTAACTAACATTCAGCCCCACATGGCCTTTTTCCACGAAAGTCTGCTGATGTGGCTAAAACACTTATATATAGGAAGTACCAGCGGCGTATCCACCATGTTTTAGCCATATCAGTTTCGTCTCGTGAAGCGAGGTCATGTGTGCTAACATCACACAGATAACGTAAATAGTGGTAAGCGATCGCGATGGCGATAAACGTTAAGCGATACATGATGAGCGATGGAGCAATACACAAGCGATAGAGCGATACCCACGATTAGCGATACCCACGATATGCGATAGCCACGATAAGCGATACCCACAATATGCGATAGCCACGATATGCGATAGTGTGATGCACATGATAAGCGATTGAGCGAACACACTATAAGAGATTGAGATTGCGAGATAGGTTCCAGCGATAATGCAATTGCGAGCGTGTTGACTTACGAAAAGTCTAGCGATTACACGCTTTGGGTTGCGCTTGAGATTGTTACGCCTTGCGATGTAGTGTAGTGTGTCGAAAATAGAATTAAATAGTATACTTGGTCTAATAACGTTCAACTTGTATGGCACTTTCTTCACAAGACATTGGTCAGCATGGCGAAACACTTATATATATGAAGTACCAGCGGCGTATCCACCATGCTTCCACCACACGTCTCTGCTCCGTGAATAGGTGTCACACTGTGTCGACATGGTCAAGACGCTTATATATAGGAAGTACCAGCGGCGTATCCACCACGCTTTACCATGCTTTTAACGTTATGGCATCATTGAAACTTATTACGATCTCCATGCACTGATCACAGTAATCCCGTGTGCACCCGTGATTAATTTGATCCTTGCATGTTTATCGTACCTTACTTCAAGAACGCATAATAGGGGTAAAACGCATTATATAGTACATAGTGCTAGCATTTAGTCCGTGCTCGAGTGCGAGGGAGAGTGAGAGATAAATAGAGTCCACATTGCATCGCGAAATAGAACAAGTTTAACTTGCAAAAGAACTTAACGGCGAAAAATCGTATCATTACAACAACATTGGAAGCATAACTAATGTTGCTGTGGAGGACTTCTACGGAGACTGCGATTGTTGCTGAAATTCCTCAAGTCTGCGGTCCCGTGCGGCAGTGCTGGGTAAGATGACCATACCAGTTGCAATTTGTGCAAAAGCGACAACCAGCTTCTGGCGGGTGATGATACGTACACATGAGACACATGGGATGAGTTCCGTTGTAGTCACGCTTCGAGTGAACTGGAACTGCTTGAAGAGGTTCTGGTTGCGCCAGTTCAGTTGTTGAAGAGTTTGGGCTTATGGTCTTTCGTTTGCGACTGGGCTGAGCTTCCTGAAACGGTACATTGTCTTCAGAGGATTCGTCCGAGGACTCACTTGAAGAATCGCCGGTAGAGTCATTGGAGGAATCGTCAGAAGAATCGATGACGATTTCTTGATGAGCTTGTTTGACTAGATTCTTGGAGAAGGATCCGTCCAAGACTTGTTTGTCGTTGATTTCTGTGGCCAAGCGGTAGGTTTCTTCGATGGTAGCAGGTCTTGCAGCTTCGACAAAATCGCCCACACATTCACGCAAGCCGCGAATGTACTTCGTGATGGCTTTTTCTGAGGTGTTGACTTGACTTGGGCAGATGATGCTAAGTTGTTTAAACCTTGCGGTGTAGCCAGTATTGTCACCTTCGTCTTGCTTGATTTCCCCAAAATTCGTTTTCTAGCTTCTGGACTTCGTGTGGAGGGCAGTACTCTTTCTTCAGAAGCTCTTTCAGCTCATCCCAAAAGAGAGCATAAGCTGCGAAGATCCCACGTTTGTTACGTTCGGTTGTCCACCAGTAGAGTGCTCATGATTGAAATACCTAGGTTGCGCTAGTAGTACGGAAACTATCGAGACACCCATTATGACGAAGGGTGACTTCGATAGAATCGAACCATTGGAGTAGCTGGGACACACCTCCTTCACCTGTGAACTCCATCGAGCCACAGGCTTTGAAGTGTTTGTAGAGGAAAGCAGCGCTTCCATCTTAGAGTCTTTCGAGGTTCGAGAGTTGCTGAGAGAGTGCACTTGAGCGACAACTTGAGGAATGACCTTGGCCACTTCCTTGGCCACAAGCGAGGCAATCCTCTTTTCGGCGCTTCGTTTGGCTCTTCTCCTAGTTGTTGTCTTGAGGTAGAGTCGTTGGAAGACATCTAGACAGAGAGAGATTTGGAGTGAGATTCGATCATAATGATTTTTGAGTTTTGCGATGCGATTGAGCGCGATCAAACTTGTAGCGAGTAATATAATAGATTTCACATAGGAGCCACATAGGAGAGACGAGATTCCTAAGTTCCCACACAATTGATTTGTTTTGTACATATAAATAGTTGTAGTTTATACTTACACACACACATGTCGGTGTAGTATGCGCGAGGACGCGATGAAGAGGGAGAGAGCGAAAGCGAGTAATTAGACATTAGTTTTGTTGCGGGCATTCGTTTTTCATTTTAGATTGCGATGGCTGTGCGAGTTGTGCGGTTGCAAAAGCAGGGAGCGAAAATCGATAAATCGATAAAGCGTAAAGTTTTAAATTGTAAACACATAAGCGTAAATAGGTTCCATAAAGCATAAAATCGGCGAGTCGTATGCTAGAAAAATAGATAGAGTGCCTCGGGTGTTTAGGCGTCGACTGCCCAAGGTAATCCAACTATACCCAACAAGTTCGTGCACGCGCGCTGCCCTAGAAGGCTTATGCTTCCACTGGGATGCAGCTCATGGCACTCGTCTTCCTGGTCATCGCGTGGCTCGAGTTATTGTTATAGTCGAGTCCTTGGTGAGAGCTTTTGAAAACCATTTTTTTATAGAGAGCGAAACGGTTTATTAAGATACGGGTTTCACCCCTGACTTAATAACTTCACTCCTAGCTGTGGTTGTGCTCTTCGAATAAATTCGGGAGTTCCACTAGATTTTGAAATTGAGACTTTTGTTGAGATAGGGATGTCACTCCTAGCTCAACGGAAAGTTCTCGTGCTAGAAAATGCGTTGGGTGAGCGATCTTGTCGAGAGTTCTTGGTTTTCACGCCTGATCTCGACTGGATCACTCGGTTGTGTTACACGAGTATTTTCAAAAACGTGTGTATTGTGTTGGCCTTAGGAAAGGCTAGGTAAAATTCCAGCCCTAGGAAAGGCTCTTCGTGTGAAGTTGTAGTATGCGGTGTTTACGAAGTAGTAGCTTTTAGCGAATTCGAACGAGAGTATCAAGTAGGCCCGTGCAAATCCTACTGGGTTCGCACGAGTCGGCCCGTTGGTACCTAGACTATAGACTAGGTCATTTCTAAGACATTGACCCGGACTAGGTCAAGTCTAGCCTAATTCCCTATAGTTATGGCTCTGATACCAATCCGTCACACCCCAACCGGTGGCGGAATCATCGGGGCGCGGCACTAGGCGAATCAGATTGCTCAAGAGAATCCATAACAACTAAATTGCGACAGTATTTAACCTGTTCATTATCCCATACTAATAAACAAGTACAATCACATAAGCTGTCACGAATTTTCATGTTCTCTCAAACAATACAAATCCGACAACCTGGATTTTTGGTGTGTTTCTAGACTTCCTAGCTTGATTTGATGTAGACTGTGACTAAACCTGCAACATACGTTAAAACAATTTCAATACAAAAGTATTGGCGAGTATACAAGTTTTGATAGAGTAGCGTAAATTAGTTAAAAGTGCTGCGAATTACCAAATACATAAACTGGATACCTTAACATACATGCATATAAGACTGATACTACCAGCTAAGTCACTCGAGCTGCTATTGCGATTGCTATTCATCCTAACTAGACCCCGTCGGGTGCTATAGTACTATACTAGTTAAGGCGGGACCTCGCGAGTATAAGTCCTAACACATATGTAACTAGTATCACGTGTAAATATGCATAACGGTTATTCGCAAGTGATAAACAGTTTGATTGAATAATTCATTTTGATAAATTCGATTTAATAGGAACGTATGTTACACCCAAAATGCGATAAAAAGGGGTTCGAGTATACTCACAATCGGTGTTCGGCAAGCAAACACAACTTGGTTGGATTGAAGGGAGCGCGTCTGAGGTTAGCCTGATTACAGATTGATGGCGTAAGCGTCGAACAGTGCATTAAACGATGAGATGTGACTGAGTGTCGAATGGCAACCTGATCGGATGGCAATCAGATCGGATGGCCAGTCGATCGGGTGGCAATCCGTTCGGATGGTCATCCGATCGGATGGCCATTCGATTGGATTGTCACCTAGTTCGGTATGGATGTGTGTGTATATGATGGCTTGCCTTTTGAAGTTTTCGTTGTAGCATTTTGAAAACAGAGAATTATCTCTACCCTTCAGGTCGGTCGATCGAACGGTGGCTCGATCGGGTAACGATCCGATTAGTAGGACACTCAGTGAGAACAAGTTCACAGAAGTTTGTCACTCGATCAGATTGTAATCCGATCGGATGGCAATCCGTTTGGAACTGGCTATGTATTGAATATGCTAAAAGTTGTTTAAGGGATGAAGTTCAAAACATAACAGGGTCGGGTGGTCGTTCGATCAGGTGGCAATCCGATCGGACGGCAATCCGTTCGACGTTCAGAACTTGAAAAGTTAAATTAAATAGTTTAAGTGTGGAACCAAGTGCAAGCCGATCGGACGGCTGTCCGACCAGGTGGCAATCTGATCGGGTGGTAATCCAATCGGACGGCATTCCGTTCCAACTGCCTCGATCGTCTTGACACTTGTTTGTTTTGAAAGTTTGCGGTTTTGATCGAGACGATGTGATAACGTGCTAAACAACAGAAACTCCATCATGAACCAAGTCATCCGATTGAACAGGAATCACCCTGGTCCGATCAGTTAATTGTCCGTAACGGTTGTTCATGCTTAACCCGAAATCGGTTGTCTCTTTAGACAGAATCAGATCTGGAACCAATACTTCACTTAGAATGAGTAGAAGATCAGAACGAGCTCTGATTCCATCGGTTTTGAGTGCATTGAGTGTAAAAGAGTTGAAAGAAAGTTGAAAAAGTTTCTTTCAATACTTTTATTATTGAATGTGTCTAGATCTATGCGAAATGCTAATGAAATCATGTGGAAATCCTTCAGATCTGAGTTATTCTTGGTGGAATGAGGCCAACATTTGAAGTTCATAAGAACTCCATGATGACATCATCCTAGAACACCTCAAATCCATTGATTTCATGGTTAAAAGTTAAGATTCAAAGGTGAAAAAGATGAAGAAGTGTGTGTAGATCGAAGAAGTACAAGATTTGAGTTGAAAACTTACAAGAATCGCGAGGAATCGAGAGGAAAAGCCCCAAAAGCGTGCTGGTCGAGTGAGAGCTGTCACATCACTGTTCAAGTGATGTGACAAGTGCTATTTATAGGTGAAGTGGAGTGAAGGGGAGAAGTGAAACGGATCGGATGGCAATCCGATCGGGAGGCTGTCCGATCGGGTGGCAATCCGATCGGGTGGCCACTCGATCGATCAGTCACTCGATCGACAGTCTCCGGCGTGTTGCGTTTCGATGTTTCGTTTTGTTCGTTAAGCGTCGCGATAGTTTGGTTACACATGTTCATACCCATACTCGTATATTTATTATAATTAGTCACATAGGGTCGTATAAATATCCATATTTCAAAGTTGCGATGCAATAAACGGGTTTCGTTTCGAATATGCGTTCTTTGCGACGCATCACGGCTATCGAGGAGGGTAGAATAGGTCCTCACTCAACGTCATCGTGAGTATTAGTGTGTGTGATGCGATGTGTTATGGCGATAAAGTATGTGTAATATGCGATAATAGGGCGAAATAGCGATGTATGCGATATAGCTACATTATGATCCGAATCTCTTGTGCTAGGCGTAACGAGTATGACGAGTAGTAACAACGCACGAACGTGCGGGTTGTTACACCAGTTGTGAAGGTTATCAAGTATTGTATACAAACCCCATAATACTGGCAGCAATTGTAGAATTACAAAGACTTAATCACTGTAATTGTATTTGAAAACATTTGAGGTTTTGATAAAGCATTTTGACGCATAAAAAGAAAGGTACTCACAGAAAGTGAGGAAAAGTCAATGTACTTACATTGTTGACTTAGGTGATACTACTATAGCTTCCTGGTGATTCTCCTGGTTATTATCTATTAAAATTAAACAATGCACACGTGTTAGTAAAATAACCCAAAATCACATTAACCATACAACTCGAGACATAATTCCATTGACTGAGTCAGGCAGAGCCTTGACATGCATTACGAAATCCTAGATCAATCGAGTGTAACACGAGACAGAACTCCAACGACTGAGTCAGGCAGAGCCTTGACATGCATTACGGAATCCTAGATCGATCGTGTAGGGTAACAGCATGGTTATAACACTTACAATGAGGCAGAGCTTCGCTTTATAGTCGGTATTGTACCTGAGTATAATAATTGTCTATAGAAAGTTGAGAGAGATTTTTTATTTCTGAACGAAATTCAAATGAGCTCGTTCACTCTATTTATAGGCTAGATCGAAGGCGGCTCGCGGCCCACGAAGACATAAGCTAACTCTCTCGTGGCCCGCGAGAGAGCACGTGTCGAGTATAACTTGGTCGAGTCAAGGGGCTTGCTTTGATGAGTCACCTGCCATGTGGCAGTATGACTTGACCGGCAATCCAAGCCAGTCGCGGCCCATAAGGCTTTAGCCAAGGGGGTCGCGCCCCCCGAGAGACTCCTAAACTTCATTTTTCTTGATTTTTATAAATACATGGGTATTTCGAGCTCGTTTCTCGTGTACGAGGTATATAAGGAACGTTTTAGGGTCACGTTAAGGGTTCTAGGAGGGCTGTTATAGATTTGCCCAAGGCCTAAAATTCCACATCTAGAAGGTTCAACATAAAGAGCAAGTGCTAGTGGTGTTCTGATAAACCAAAGTTTGTTGATTATGTTATGAATAAGTTTAGCGAAATTTCAAAATTCTTGGATGGTTAAACTAGAATGATTCATTAGAATGCAACCTTGATTAGAGAGCAGCAAAAGACCATTGATGCTCATCGTGTTATACTTCAATATAATGAACGAAGAAAAGTTGAGTTGACTGCAATTGTTGCAAGCCAATCTTAGAAATTGAAGACATTATAGCATCATGATACAATTTACATAGAATGGCACAGACGGGTGATTGGTTTGAATGAGAATGTCAAGAAAGTGATTAGTGTGCTTGTTGCACTAATTGCTGCTCAGAGGGAGAATGACCAGATCAGGTGTATGGTTAATGAATTGAAGAAGTTACAAGATGATTTTAGCCGTGAAAATGATCCTAAAGTTGCAAGGTCAAGGGAGTAGGGTAGTAGTACACAAGCTACTACAACTTCAACTGAGACAACAACTAAGAGGAAGTCTAGAAGTGGTAACGGAACTGGTGGAACAACTGAAGCTGAGGTGATAGAAGATGTAGGTGGTGATAAAGGTAAAGGTGTAGAAGTTGAAGAAGATCAACAAAATGATGCATTGATTGGTTTGGATGATTGTTCAGAGGATTTAGATCATGAAGAAGATACTCTAGCAGAAAATTATTTGGTTAACAATGATTTGGAAGAAGGTGAGATTGTTGAAGGTGTTGTAGAAGATTGGAAGTCAGATGATGACATTGCTGAAGTTGAGATTAAGAAAGGTGAGGGAATAGCTTACACTTATGAAGACATTGCTAATATTGATTATGAATCTTTTAAAGCTAAGATTTATTGAGAAGAAGATGTTGAGGAGATTCCAAATCCCGAAGATATCCTAGAAGAAACAACCTATACGTTTAAGAAATGGCTAAGGGAGCATGTGCCAGAGTTAACTCAGAAGAAACAATTTGTTATTATTCGTGGTGAGTATGTTAGGCAGATTATTAGTCGGGATTATGATGAAGTGTATAATTTGATAATGTTAAAGAGAAGTTATGATGCGCGATACTTCAAGTGTCTGCTAAATATTTGAGAAGTTTGCCAACAAAAGATCTACATCATCTGCTCAGCTTGATTTGAATAATAGAATGTCTGTAAACAATCTTGTTTTTTAGAGCGGAAAATGTTTAAACCAACAATTAGAAGACGTGTAAAAAGCAGGGATCTCGTGATTGGTAAAAGGATATATAAGATGATATACAAACCTGCTAAGTGTATTAGAAAGATTCCGATGTGAGAATTTGATCTGGATTACTTGTAAGGGATCAGGAGTTGGTATGTGGATGGCTAGACAGGTGGAGCAGTCTTCACACCAAAGAATGGTTTGGATGAAATAGTTAGAATTTTGGAACCTATGTGGCTCATCAGCCTGAAGATTGAAGATATGACTGAGAATACATGCATTACAGTATCGTGATGACATGAGAACAGTTGTGTTGCAGTACATTCAAGTGGTTCAATTTTGTGTGAAGTACAGAGTTTATACAGGAAGTTTATACTCGAAGCATCAACGAAGAGTTACAACCAAAAGTTTTTGAAGATCCGAGCATTTATCAAGGGGGAGTCTGTAAATGTACTAAAGTGATGAAGTGCTAGATCTAACAACTCTAACATTGAGTAGGGTCAAAATTATAATTTTGGTCGAATTTGTGTTTATGTAATTTGATTTAGTGTCAAGAGTGTCTGGAATTGTGGATAATCCGGAACTAGTGTGTTCCGGATTAGTAGGTTCCGTGTTATTGTAGTTTAGGGGTTTACTCCCCTGAACAAGTGTGGTTGTAGTATAAGATAGATTATCCGTAACTTATAGAAGTTTCGGATTGTGTGCTAACCATATATATGGGTTTGTGTGATGTATCGGTGGAACTTTTGAGCATTATTAAACTATAAACTGTGTGTTTACAGTGTGTGTTAATATAAGTTCATATTTTGTAAACTCTTGTGTTTCTATTCCTTTCTGTTTAGTGATAATACTCTAGTAGAAAATTATTTGGTTAACGATTATTTAGAAGAAGGTGAGACAGTTGAAGGTGTTGTAGAAGATTGGAAGTTAGATGATGACATTACTGAAGTTGAGATCAAGAAAGGTGAAAGAATAACTTACACTTGTGAAGACATTGCTAATATTGATTATGAATCTTTTAAAGCAAAGATTCATTCAGAAGAAGATGTTGAAGAGATTCCAAATCCCGAAGATATCCTAGAGGAAATAGCCTATACGTTTAAGAAATAGCTAAGAGAGCGTGTGTCAGTGTTAACTCGGAAGAAACAATATGTTAATACTCGTGGTGAGTATGATGGGCAGATTATTGGCTGGGATTATGATGAAGTGCTTAAATTGATAATGATGAAGAGAAGTGATGGTGTGCAATACTTCAAATGTCAAGCTTAATATTTGATAAGTTTACTAGCAAAAGATTTACATCATCTTGCTCAGCTTGATTTGAATCATAGAATGTTTGTGGCTAATGTGAATGGGTTAATAAACAATCTTGTTGTTGAAAGCAGCGAAAGCAAGTAGAAAATGTTTGAACCAGCAATTGGAAGACGTGTAAAAAGAAAGGTCTTGTGACTGGTAAAAGGATCTATAAGATGGTATACAACCTGCTAAGTGTATTAGAAAGATTACGATGAGAGAATTTGATATGGATTGCTTGAATGGGATCAGTAGTTGGTATGTGGATGGCTAGATAGGTGGAGCAGTCATCACACCAAAGAATGTTATGGGTGAAATCGTCAGAATTTTGGATCTTATGTGGCTCATCAACCAGAAGATTGAAGATCTAACAAGACTGAGAAGACATGCATTACAGTACCGTGATGGCATGAGAATAGTTGCGTTGCAGTACATTCGAGTGGTTCAATTTTGTGTGAAGTACGGAGTTTGTGCAGGAAGTTTATACTCGAAGCATCAATGAGGAGTTGTAGCCAAAAAATTTTGAAGATCCGAGCATTCACCATGGGGGAGTCTATAAATGCACTGAAGTGATGAAGTTCTAGATTTAACAACTCTCACATTGAGTAAGGTCTAATTTGTAATTTTGAATGTGTTTATGTAATTTGATTAATTGTCAAGAGTGTCCGGATTTGTGAATAAACCGGAACTAGTGTGTTCCGGGTTAGTAGGCTTCGGGTTATTGTAGCACGGGGATTTTTTCTCCTGAATAAGTGTGGGCGTAGTATAGGATAGATTATCCGGAACTTGTAGAAGTTCTGGATTATGTTTAACCCTGTATATATCTGGGTCTATGTGATGTATTGGTAGAAATTTTGAGTATTTGTAAACTGTAAACTGTGTTTTTACATTGTTTGTTAACACAAGTGTATATTTAGTAAATTCTCTGCGTTTCTACTCCTTTTAGTTTAGCGTCTACAGTGTGTACATGCTTCATGATGGATTTTGCACATCATGATGTATCGTGTTCTTGATTCAATCCGTATAGTTGAGTATTAGGTGACCTTACAAACTTGAGACTTTATCTTAAATTTGATGCAAAATTACTGTTTTAGACATCTAGTTTTATTTACACGGTGTTATAGATATAGATTTCTAGCTTTTATACCTTCATTTCATGTATGTTAATCTTTCATACAATCATTTCATATATTTATATCTCAGTTTCATGTATTTGTACCTCTGTTCCATCTGTTTATACCTCCATTTCTTGTATTTCTAAGCATAAAAATAGCCAAGTTTGGTTTTGGTTATTGATTAAACCGAAAATTGACAATCTAACCGAATAAACTGAACCGATTTGTTAATAAAATAGATTAACCGATTACTTCGGTTTCAATTTCGATTGAGGCTAATAATCGATATAAACCGAACCATGCACACCCTGAAAGTTTCTGTATTCATTATGCATGAAGCAGACACCCTTATATCTATACTATATAATAAAAGAAACCTGTTTTGAGACACTTGTCATTCTCTCATTCAATTGATTAAAATTATTAACAATACTAATAATAATAATATTTAATCTAATCTAATACAAATTCTTATTATTAATAATATTTAATCAAATCTAAAATCTAATCTAATACACATGCTTATTATTAATAATATTTAATCAAATCTAATAAGAATTTATATATTATTTTAGTTAATAACAATCACACGATTAAATAACCCACACACGTTCCATATTATTTTAGTTAATATTATTTAGTTAATATTATTTTAGTTAATATGGGAAAGGCAATTGAAATTTATTTTAGTTAATAACAATAACAAATATATAATTCAGAGTAATAGGTACTAGAATCCCTCACACGATGGAGCGGAAATTCAATTTTGGTCGAAATCAGTTTGGTTAGTTACGGTATCGACACTCGGTATGACAATTGAAAGAAAAAAAATCAAAATGAATGAAGTTGAACTTCAGAGTACAAACATTTTGTGGTCATTTAAAAAAAATCGAAACTTTAATATGTGCTAAATCCATATAATTATCTATAAGACATGGCCTAATATGATGACAAGTATATCTTAAAAAACTTTATGTATTACACGGGTCGAATAAATGTAATTTTGTATAGTAAATAATAAAAAAGTATATCTTTAAAAAACCACGTGTATTACACGGGTTTAATAAATCTAATTTTATATACCAATAATAATTTTAGAGGCCAAAAGGGTTAGAAAAAAAAAGACGTTGGGGTCCAAAAGGGTTAGAAAAAAAGACATCGAGGGCTCTAATGTTAAAAAATTCCTTTTTGGGCTAAAAGGGTAAAATTGATATAATCACAGGGGCCAAAATCGTAATTTACTCTAATATCAAATTAGATAACTAAATTTGAAGTAACTAGATAAATATACAAGTAATAATTAAACTAAAAAATATTTAGTTGAAGGATTATCTATAATTTGCGCTTCGTTGCGGGTTCAAAACGTAAATAAAAATAGGTAAATTATAATACACCCACGCTCCGTTACGGGTTCAAAACGTAGATAAAATAAGCGACTTGCACCGGTACACATGGAAATTCGGAAACATTATGTTTTTCAATTCAAGAGTAAGTTACTTTTTGGGTCCCTGTGTTTTAGTTGTTTTAACCACTTGAATCCAAAATCTATTAATTAAATAAAACTTGGGTTATTATATGTATGCTCACATGACTGTTAAAACTCGTGAGAAAGTCGATAATACAGTTTGTTTTCTAATCGATGGTTCAAATGCTTTCATATTTATAAACTTGATAAACATCACAAGTTTTGATCATATATGACACAAAATTTTGTAAATATCGTTTTATAATTGTTAAATCTTTGTTATTAACTATTTGATTTTTTATTTACTTAACCCGTGTAATACACGGGGTTATAACCTAGTATCATTATAAAAGAATCCACTTCACAAAATACATAACGATATATCACTATAAAACAAGCCACTTCACAAAATCAAAAGACATGTTGCGTGTTTGAGAGAACCCGAAGTCATAAATCACATAGCTCTCAATCTCTCATTTAGCGTTCTTTTGGTGATTTCTTTTGAAAGTTGGGTTCTTCAATTATGTGACATAAAACCTCTTATGGTACACAATTTAAACAATTGACTTATAGGGTGGAGATACAATAGGAAGTTTATTTGGCTAAGAAGGCTAGGAAGTGATCTTGACCATCCATTTAGTTAATCAAGGGCTAAGATTAAATGATGGAAATTGAAGAGAAGAAAAAAGGCGCATGAGTTTGTTTAGGGGCATTCTAGTCAATCCAAGGTAATAGTTTATCTCTCCTCCAATTCCCCCCCCCCCCCCCCCATTTTTTAAACGTTAATAACTCTTTCATACCACATTATTTTTTTATAAAAATTGCACCAAAAAAACGAGCGTTTTTTTATCTTTAAAACGAGTATACTATTGCTATATTTTCGAAAAAAAAATTTGAAAACCCAGTTGCGTAAAACGCAATGGAAAAAACCCAGTTAAGTAAAACGCAATGGAAAAAAAACCCTAAAAATGACATTTTTCTAAAACGCAATGCACCAAAAACATAAATAAATGTCTTATTTGTAAAACGTAATGGTCAGAAAACACAAAGAAATGTGTTATTTCTAAAACGCAATAGCCTAAAAACTCAAAAGAAATTGTAGTTTCTAAAACGCAATGGACTGAAAACACATAAAAATGTGTTTTACCTAAAATGCAATGCACCAAAAACACAAACACATGTCTTATTTCTAAAACGCAATGGCCAGAAAACACTTCAAAAATGTATTTATCTAAAACGTAATAGCCAAAAAACACATAAAAATGTCTTATTTCTAAAACGCAGTTGCCTAAAAACACAAAAGAAAGTGTATTTTCTAAAACGCAATGGACTGAAAACCCATAAAAATGTGTTTACCTAAAACGCAATGAACTAAAAACACTTCAAGAATGTGTTTTTTCTTTGTGTTTTCACATGCCCAGTTCATTGTGTTACAAAATAGAAATAAACATAGATACATTGAGATGAAAATAAACAATTGCGTTTTACAAATTCATTGGCATGTACAATTAAAATGAAAATCCATTAATTAATAATTAATAAAACTATTGCCTTTTATAACAAATGGTACTGAAAAGTCAAAAGTTGAATAGTTAAATCAACTTACAACAGTTTATTTCTGCAACCCATTCCTTTATGAAACTCCAAAATCCAAAACTCTCTCACCATTGCAAAAAACCCATTCCTTTATGACAGCAGCTCCACAACATTTGGTGGAAGATAAAAGTGCAAGCCAAAAAATAAGGAAGCTACAAGTATTAACTAACATATCCTCACTTCTTTTGATTTTTAGATGTTTACAATATAAAAAAACATCACGGATCTGAACGGTTTAGAACGCATTCAAGGTGAAAGAGGAAGAGATTGAGAAGAAATCGGAGGTTAGAGAACGTGTTCAAGCTCAATTACGACGAATTGAGGAAGAAATGATGGGTTTAATGACGATTTGTGAGGTTTGATTTGTGTTTTTAAGTGTTAATTGGTTGAATCTGGGGAAGATTTGTTTGAATTTTAGGGTTTTATTGAGATGTGAACTGGGGTTTTTTGTGCGTGAAAGATGACAGAGAATGTGAAACTGTGTTTAGACCAAAATACCCCTGCGCGTCTAAATAAAAAAAATCATACGTGGATGGCTAAGATTAGTTCCTATACTTCCTAGCAAGATGAAACTTCCTATTTGATCCTTACCCTTGACGTATAACCAATCAATTATTTCAATATACAAATATATATTAATTTATTTCCTAAATAAATGGATATTCATAACGAAATAATTATCTTTTTGTGAAATTAATATGTTAATCAATATAGTTATCTATCTATACTTTATATTTAGACTATGGGTATGGGCCGAGAGTTGGGTACAAACGCCCAAGTCACCACTCCGGGTGGGCTTGGGTTTCGGCGTGGCCCCTTGGGCGGGGGTTTTAGCCCGGGCGTTGGGCGGGCCTAGCGGTCTTCCGTGACCGGCTCTCATTGGCTGGGTTGGCTAGGCTATAGGTGGCTAAGATTTAAATTTAAAAAACAACCGTTTTAGGAAATTAAAAATATAATTTTAGGCTTTTTTTTAATTTTGTGTGCATTTTTATAATAATTGAAAAAAAAATTATAACATCTGGTCAACCCACCCGGGCTAGCCACGCCCCGCCCCGCCATACCGACCCAACATGGCAACATGCAACTGACCTGCGGTGCCCCTCGAAGTCCACGTGTCAAGCCATGCCCCAAACCCCCGCCCCACCATACCCCACGATCTTATATAATAAAGTAAATCAATATATGATACGTGTCATTCATTGAACTCACACTAATTAATATATTAATCAAAATTAAAAGAATATTAATATAACATTGCGTAAATTAATATTTCACATGCTGTAATATTAATATAATATTAACATGACGTTTTTATTTGACTGAGTATAGTTTATAAAAACAAACCTAATTTTAACATTTTTATTATTTAATATGTAAAATTACATTTATCCAACCTTGTAATACACGAGTTTTTTTTAAATATATAACTTTTTTATTATTTAGTATAAAAAATTAAATTTATTCAACCCGTGTAATACACGGGATTTTAAAGATAACTTTTTTTATTATTTGGTATACAAAACTACATTTATTCAACCCGTGTAATATATGTGGTATTTAAAGATATATTTTTTTTATTATTTAGTATATAAAATTAAATTTATTCAACTCATGGTGTTCTTGAAGTCTTTTTAATTATTTAATATGTAAAATTATATTTATTCAACACGTGTAATAAACACGACTTTTAAAGATATATTGTTTTATTATTTGATATATAAAGTCACATTTAATAAACATGTGTGGGTTCTAAGTTCTAACCGAGTTTATTTCATAAATTAATATGACAATTACCTCATGTACAATTAACCTATTAGACTATCCACTATCACAACCCAACTCAATCTTTCATTAAAATACAATTTTTTTTCTTTTCCGTCTACACAACCCAACCCAACCCAACTCAATTCAATTTTTCACCCACATTCATAACCCAACCTAAACTAATATTTTTATAAATAAAAATGATTTATAGTTATTGTTTATAAGGGAAAAGACAAAAAAAAAACAATTAAATATTAATATAAGTGGTTGCAAACTTTGGTTGTGTACGCAACCCGGTCGTGGAGCAGGGCAATTTTTTTGATTAAAATACTTGCTTGCTTTTTTGTCTCATTGTCCACCTTGTAACCAGTTGTGAAACTTTTTCATCATAGTAAGTAGTTTAATAGTAAGTAATATTTGTTACACAAATAGCATTAGACCACCCGTAGTGGGGCGGTATATTTTAAAAAAAAAATTGAAAAAAAACGCCCCAAAACACCCCCCCCCCACACTACCCCCGACGTTATAGGGCGTTATTTTCGAAAAAATGGACGTTGGCGTTTTAATTAAAATGCTGAAATATCACTTGGGCCAAGAGATGACCGTTGACAACGGTCAAATGTTTAACTTTTTTTTTTTAATTCAAAAATTTACCCACTATATATATATCACCCACTTTCTCCTATTTTTTATAAAAAAACTCTTACTTTCTCTCCTACTTCTTTTATATTTTATACAATCATGCATCCATTCCGACCCCCTTTTGGTGTCCCCGCAAGACCCATGAACCCGAACACAACCCAACCGCAACACACGTTTAACCTTCAAGAAATGGACCCGAGCATGTTAACATACGCGGCTTACTTGAGTGGCGCCACCCCGTTCGTGCCTCCCACCTTTGGCTATGGTCAAGCCGGCGGGTCGCAACCGTCACAACAACAAGCCGAACCCGAACCTGATGTCGATGTCGTGCCGGAGACGCAACCCGAACCGGTGCAAGAGAAATCGAAACGCGGCAGAAGGTCGCATAAGAAGAAGGAAAAGGACGAACATCGACGTACAAAAACTACCATTAAATGGACGAAGGATGAGGAATTCACGTTGACTCGGGCGTGGCTCGACATTTCGGAGGACCACGAAACTGGTAACTTTTATATTTTTTTTTTACTTATTTTTTACTTATAATTTTACTTTTATTTTTAACATACAACTTATATTTTTACTTTTATTTTTTAAATTTGTAGCAAACTTTCAAACGGGCCCGTTTTTTGGGATATGGTTCGTGCACTCTTTTTTAGCACGTGGGGTCAAGGCGAACATCGGGACAAAGATTCCATTTCTAGCAAATGGACCGACATCAACAAGTGTCATGCGTTCCAAGAAGTGTACCAGCGTAACTTCGATAATCGCGGGAGCGGTGAAGCTGACGTCGGGGTTTTAACGAAGACTTTGGACGAGTTCGAGAGAACGAAATGCTCTTTCCCGTACTATAAGTGTTGGGATCTACTACGAAAAAGTCCAAAGTGGGCGCTAGTTAATCCAATGACGTCTAGTAGTAGACGTCGAGCTAAAAGTCAAAAACATCATCCTCCGTTGACCCTGAAACACCGACATCGGATGCCCGCAATGTCGATCTAAATGAGGTGGTGGACGTTGACGAGGAACTTGAAGAAGAGTTGACCCGACCGCCCGGTAGAAGAAAGGATAAGCGAACCGGGAAAAAAACGGTTGAGTCGTCTTCCGATCTCGAGTTAAAGGAAGATTTGTAACACCCCAAAACTCGAATGTTTATAATTATCGTATGTCCTATATGACTTAGCATGAAATAAATGACTAGGCTATTTAACCTAGTTAAGTGTGTGGTTAAAAGTATTAAAAGACAAGAGTTTTGCCAATATTATTTAGTGGCAAACTTGAGGGACTAAAGTGGGGTAAATGAAAGTTGTATTTATAAAAAAATATATATATATATACACATACACACACGATGGTGTGTTCGAGAAGGAGCCAGGAGCTCCATGAAGCTCACAAACCCTAACCATGAAGATCACCAAATTGAAGGGTTAATGGTAGCTCAAATTCAAGAAGAAACATGGATTAATGATCACCTTCACAAGGGGATCGCAAGGTATGTCTTAAAAGTTAGATTGGTGATTATGCACGAAGTGGGTTTTGATGTAAACCGTGAATTTGTATGAAATTGAGAATGGGTGTGTGTTAGAATCATCATATAGAACATGGATTATGCATGGTTTAGGTTAATTTGATGTTTAAGGGTGAAACCCGTTTGTTATGGTGAAGATGATGACATGGGTAAATCATCTATGTCTAAATTCTTGCTTAATATTGATGTATTTTGATTTGTATGATGGATTCTTGTTAGAGGAATTGAAAGAAATGTGATACTAGTATGTTTGATGTTTATGCATGTATGATTCATGTTGATTAGAAGGAAGAAATTGATGACTTATGTATGAGATTAGAAGGATATGCATGAACTAGTTGTACGTTATGCTTAAAAGGTGGTACGCACACCAATCGTATGATAAAATGTATATATTGTCGTCCGTATAGTCGATTATGATGTTACGGGTATATAATGATAAGTCGAAAGTTAAATTAAATGAACCGTTGACTTCTAAAAGTCAACTGGGTATAAGAAGAATGGTTAGACGTGTTGTTATAATTGTAAGATTAGAGTAAGTTATACGGTGCGTGTTAGACTTATGTGTGTTTAATGCGATGACATGATGAATTACATGAGTGCAAACGGATATGGGTATGGCTATATGAGTTACGTTTGTTAGAAATGACTAATGATATGACCGTTAACATGTACAAATGAGTATGCTAATAAGAGCGTGATTTCGATGAAATGGAAGCATAGGAATCACGTCGAGACGAGCTCAAGCACGAGGTGTTAACGGGCCAAGAGGAGGCAAGAGATCGGATACAAGCACGGATGCATAAGGTAAGTGATTTCGTAATCACTTCTTAGTTGCTTATGTAAAGTTATATGCAACTTAATTAAATATGATAATTGAGGTCAAATAGGAATGAATTGTATGATGTCGATGAAGTATTAAACGGATCTTAGTTTTGATCCGAGCAAGGTATGTGTGATTAAGAATTGTAGCTAAGTAGTAGGATTGGTTACTTATGCAAGGAATTCCTTTGTTGTTAAGGATAGAGCGAAATTGACAAAAAACGCCCTTAATAGGTATATCGGGCAAACGACCTTAAATGTCTATTGGAAACAAGCGAATCGATTGGAGTAATGTTTTGGTCATGTGTGAAAGCGAAGAGTATGGTTTTGTATGTCATAGACCATTTAATGCGCAAATACCCATAACGGGTCAAATAATTAGAAAATGATAATAAGCCGAATGCGCGTAAGGTAGGAATTTCCTTAAGTCAGATATGGGATTCCAAGTCCATTTGATAGAGGGTCAAATTATGATCATGTAGGAAGAAACGGGAGGTTAAACGGGTGAACGGTTCAAAAGTTATGCGCGTTTTAGTGCGTTCGGACGGCGAAACGAACCTGCAGAAAAATGCAATTTCTAGAGGGGGTCACCGACGGGCTTAGGGGCGTCGCCGACGGGCTCCAGAAAGTGAGTTTTTGGCTGACGGGTTATTTGACTGTCTACGGGGTTTTTGGCTACGGGTAATTGCAAGGGCCGTCGCCGACGCCCTCCCCAAGTTCAAAAACCTAAAAATTTGTTATTTAAGTTGATTTATGTATCGTAGGCTTCAGTTTGTTATCCGTGGACTACGGCGGACTTTCCAAACATGATTTTGATGGTTCCTTAGATGTTTATGGGCTATAAATCTAAGTCTAAGTCCCATGTAATTAATGTATGATTATGTAAGAAGTATGTGAGAGCTTGTATGTGTATATATGGGTATGTACATCTGTAGATGTGTATATATATGTATGTGTGAAGGTACGTCTGAGTGTATGTATGCACGTGAAGATATGGGAAGGTATGTATGCATGTGGATGTCTACGTATGTAAGCATAAAGGTATGTATGAGTATATAAGGGTTCGGTAAGATCTTGAATGTGTAAATGTGAGTATGCATGTATGTAGAAATATAGGGACGTATGTACGTATGTAGATGTGTGTTTACGTATATATGAAGATCCGTATGTATGTAGAGATGTATGAATGTAAGTATGTATGTATGCGTGTATGTAGAGATGTATGAATGCATGTAAGTATGTAGATGTGTATGTATGAATGTAAGTGTGTATGTACGCATGATTTCGATACGTTGAGGATTAACGTTGTTAATAGTGTGCCTGGAGAATGAACATTAATGCAGATACTTTATCGAAGACTCACCAGGGAATTGATATGTGGATGTAATGCTTAAAGATAGACATATAATTGGAATGGGAGGTGTACGTGATTGAATCTTGTTTATGTATTGTGCACTAATGTTATGAATGTATGTGGTGAGTGCAGGTTGTACGAATCACGGGCGGTTATTACAAAAATTAGAGATCGAAGACCGAGTCACAAGATAGATTGTACGGGAATAATTGAGTATGTGTTTTAGCAAACAGGACTTACACCTTATTTTTGTAAAAGATACATATTAAAACGAACTTTCAATTAAGTCAAGATGTTGTAATGAAAGAATTTTTATGGCACGAATTTCCGCTGCGACTTTTTGTTAAATACGTATTAGGGTCTTACAAGATTTCGAGGAGATGAACCGTCGTCTCCAAGACATTCGCGACCTCGGCCACCAACGTTATGAGATTATGAAAGAATGAGTGACCGAAACCAAAAAGTTTAACGAGATGCAAGAGGCGAGGCAAATGGAAAAGGACATTGAGTTTTTGTCCCAACCTATCGACCACCTCCAAGGCGATGCGTTGATCCTTGCGCAAATGCGTCGCCAAAAAATTCGAGAAAAATATGGACTCTAGATCATCTTTTTTTTTAACTTTATTTTTTTCGGTTTTTTTTTTTATTTTCTGTTTTTTTCGGGTTTTTTTTATTTCAAGTAGTGTAATTTTTATTTTAAATTAATGAAGATTTTTATGTTTTATATTAAAAAAAATTGTGAAATGATTGCATGGGTGTTATTGGAATAATGCCCCACTACACCATTTTTGCAATAATGCCCCATGCTGACTGGACTGCCACGTGTCGTATAATGCCCCATGGTAGGGGCATTATTTTTCTTAACCACTACACCCGGTCTTAGCTAATACGAAAGACATTTAAATTTTAATCATATGATTCATGATCCTTTTTTGTTCATGTCTTAAGATATGTTTGATATCTCATCATTGCTAACTTATGAAATCTAGTTGTGCTCAATTGTAAAGTATATCATAAAATTTGGATTGATAAATGCTTCGGAAAATGTATAGTGCATTTTGTATAAAGATAATTGAATTCGGATTCTGATTTAAAATCACAAAAAAAAATGGCCCTGTTTGAGATAAAAAAAATTGGGCCCTATTCGCAAATCTTCTTATAATATAAACTTATCAATCATTCAATCAAATATATAAATCCTAAAAACCCATAATATTATGATAATTGTTATGAAATAGACAAAACAAATTAACAAAAATAGTGTAGCAAAAATGATCAAATTATCAAACCTACTTGCTAAGCGAACAGTGTGGTTCTTCATCTACGTTCACATCTTCTTCACCCACATTATTGTCACTCAAGTTAGAACTATAATTTTGAGTTTGTTTTGAAAAAAACTTAGTGTATTCGGTTTTGTTTTACTTCGTCCGCCTTTCTTTTCTCTTCCTCTAGCTTCCTCTTCTTACGTTTTGATGGCCGGATAGGTGTTTGTATTTAGAAATGGGAGGCATATTTCTACATATTAACCAAAAACATTCATTCAATCACAATCACATGAAGTTTTATAGTATATGAAATCAGAATCACACATATTAATATATTATGAAATAAAAAATGTATGACATCAAAAACATATGAAATCAAAACGACAAAAACATATGATCGACATTTTGTTTCTAGTTACCCTCATCCCAATTCCCTGTGCGATATACTATACTGCCTGCGACAGTGCGACGTTTTGTTTCCTTTCCCTGATCTAGCAGGCCCTTATTTTTTTTTTTTGACTAGTCACTTGGGCTTGTTAATTGGTTCGTTTTTTTTTTTTTTAACTTTTAAACTGGCCCTTAGTTAAAAAACTTTGGGCCTTTTAGCAGGCCCTTATTTATACAAACATCCAGGATTATATATATATATATATATATATATATATATATATATATATAGGGAGAGGATCATGAGAAAACTAGATATAAATGAGAAAACCAAAAAACTAACCAAAAAAGCACTAAAAAGGAGGGGGGGGGGGGGGGGGGGACTTTTAATGAAGGAGGGGTAAAATTGGAAAAAAAAATATATAACTTTTCAAACATTTCCCATTTCTCCATACGTTATCATTTTAAAACAAAAATGGCACCATAAGATCACAAATTTTTGTATCTTTCATTCAAGTATATTCGAGCATATTTTTTATGACATAAAAAAAGATTTATGGTGTCGTCTTGTTTTCAATACTATTATTATAGTAGTGCACATGTGCAATATAACATGTACTACAATTGCATTACATGCTTAAAATTACCTTTTTGAGTCTAGTTTAGCTTTTAGGGTTAGTTTTTTTGGAGGTTTAGGATTAGGATTAGGTTTTTGGGTGTGGGGGGAGGGGGGTTTAGGTTTTTGGGGGGTGGGGGGGGGGGGGTTTAGGTTTTTTTCGGGTTTACAATTGCATTACATGCTTAAAATTAGCTTTTTGAGTCTAGTTTAGCTTTTAGGGTTAGTTTTTTTGGAGGTTTAGGATTAGGATTAGGTTTTTGGGTGTGGGGGGGGGGGGGGGGAGGGGGGTTTAGGTTTTTTTTTGGGGGGGGGGGGGGTGGGGGGTTTAGGTTTTTTTCGGGTTTATGTTTAGGGTTTAGTTTTAGGTTTTCAGGAGGGTGGGGGGTGGGGGGGTTTAGGTTTTTGGGGGGTGGGGGTGGGGGGTTTAGGTTTTTGGGGGTGTCGGTGGGGGGTGGGTTAAGCTTTATGTATTAGTGCATATGTGCAGTACGACAAAAAAAAAAAAAATTTGAAAATTTTTTTCTAGGCATAAAAACTAGCGATTTTTTTATTAAAAATTGTAAAAAAAAAAAAAAAAAAATTTTGGTATGTTTTTAGGTTTTTTTTTAAGCTTTTTTTGTTAGTTTTTTGATTTTCTCATTTAAACTAGTTTTCTCATGATCCATCCCCTATATATATATATATATATATATATTGATTTGGGCCCTGATCGCAGGCACCTCCTGCACCCTGATAGACGGCCTTGCTTGAAATGAGTATTATAAGTACACTGATTTAGTAAAATAAAAATAATTAGCATAGACAAGCAGTCGACACAAACGAGCGAGTGTAGGGGAAGAACAAAAGGTCAACGTATGCATGTTTGACTTATGCATTTTTTAATTAATTTCTAAAGTCTGGACTTTTCAAACACTGACCTCAGGATAACGTGTCTACTCGAACAATGTCAAATGATAATTCAATCGTTGATCTTATGATTTAATGATTTTTACGCCGTTCTCATGCGTTTTTTTTTTTTTAATGTGTGAATTATTCACGAATGTTAGAAGGTCTAGCATACATTGTTTTAATCGGGTCCACGCTAGAGAGCTCTCTCGCACATTAAATCCCTCAATTTAAACTCCTTAATAAGAAACCACTGTCACCCAGACTCGAACATTGATAACGTTGGCCTGACTCATTTAATATACGCTCTTGCCTCCTAGTGAAAGATCTGGTTTCTAGCCCAAACAAAGGACTTGTAGTTTGGGGAATTTGTCTAAAGGATTTCTTGGTGTTGTCCTCTTTATCCCAAGGGTCTCCTGAGTGTCGTCATTTAGGGGAAATATACATGATGAAACTTCAACAAAACAAGTTAGACCGGTGGGTGTGGCTTAACGCCACCCCGCCACCTTACCCTCTATGGCGCCTCCTGGGCGCCATCGTCCACACCACCTCTCGCCAGCATGTTAACTAAGCAATTTTGGCATTTTCGAAGTTAATGGTCTTTAGGGGGGGGGGGGGGGGGGGGGGGCTATAGTGTAAACGGGACTTTATACCACACCCTGCAAATTAAAAGAAGGGGCTTTAAAGCCCCCTGTGTGACGTGACGCTGAGGTAGCGTGATAAAACCCCTAAGAACTTTATACCACACCCTCCAGCCTTATAATAATCTCGATAGATAAAAATTATTAAAGATATCTACAAATCTAGAATAATATCAGAAATTACCTAATATTTGACCCTAAAATGAAACAATGTGTAAATTTCACCAACCTTCGTTATCTAAAAGCAACCGATTCAATTCAAACTACTGTGAATTAAATAATTTTGTTTAGTGTTATTAGTTTACCAAAATGGATTGCCAACCAACTATGGGTTGGAATTGAAAGCAACCCAATTGTTTTTTTCTGCCATTGAAAGTGACCTCTCGGTTGGTACTTTTATGACCCTTTACACTCTTTCCATCTATGAAAAAAAAAAAAAAAAAAACCCCTCTAATGATGTCAAAATTAGAATAAGAATTAAGAATATCTTGAACTCGAAGCGAGCACACGGGGGTATATGTAATTTTGACATCAAAGGGTATTATCGGAACTCAAAAAAACGATCCCGGTTACCTGAAACCTTAGAGCATCTACAATGGGTCCGTCAAAGCGTCAACCCCTACGAAAAGAGAATGGCGACAAACCACACGCCTCTCGTGGTTTCCCAATACCAAAGTTCGTGTGAAAGGACCTCTAGAACCACTTCTTTGTGATCCTTGACTCGTGGTTTTCACCACAAAACTCCTTGGCCCGAATCTTCACACGCGTGTTCAACCTCCTGGATCGCGCAGCGAACATGAAACTAGCATATCACATCATGATCAAAATATATACATGATTATCTTTCTCAAAAACATAAAGCCAAAACAGGATCAAAACACTGCAAACTATAACATAAGAAAGCAAATAGTAACTGAATAATTAGTTGATAACAACAAACTGTGCCTTATCATTTGTGTATACAACCATCCTTTTTGTATCAAAATAAAAAAAAAAAAAAAAAAAAAAAAAAACATGAAGACTCTCAGCTTGTTGAGAGCTCTTCAAAGATACCTGAAACCATCAAGATTACACTTCTTGACTATTTTGATTATTCGCTCTTCGATCGACTTTAACCAAATCAAACCCGAAATCCCCATCACCCGATCGAATCTGAACATCATGCCGATCCGAATAATAATTATTATGATTATTATTATTATTACCACATATATCAGATCTAACCCTACAAGCTTCATAATCTTTCAAAGAAACTGATCTTCTAATAGTTCCACTTACACCAACACTTTCCCCTTTATGTTCATCATCAACAACTCCTCCAATTGTCATATCAGAACTCTCATCATCCTCCTGTTCCCCACCCGCTTCCTCGGGTATCGAAACCGTCATAGTTTCATCAATCTCATTCAAATTATCGTTACTATTACTATTACTATTATTATTACTGTTACTGTTACTATTACTACCCGAACCCGAGTTAGCAACACTAGTTTTAACAATCCCAGCTCGACACAAGGGGCAATTTGTGTGTGATCTAAGCCACGTGTCAATACAGGATACGTGGAAAGCATGATTACACTTTGGTAACAACCTTAGGGTTTCATCTTCTTGAAAATCACTCAAACAAACAGAGCAAGATGCACCGTCGATTAACCCGTCAGATTTGTTGTATTTAACGACGGTTATAGCGCTTATTACCGACGGTTGGAGACCGATTGTTCTTATGTACCATATGGGGTGATCCAAAACATCGTGATCAAGAAACTCGTTATTGATTTCTTGATTTTCCGGCGGCGGTGGCGGCGGCGTACGGCGGCGGCGGGTGCGGTACCAGACGGTGTAGAATTTGTAAAGGGTGTAGAGGAGGAAGAAGGAGAAGGTTAGGACGAGGATCACGAGGGAGATTTTGAGGGGGAGAGAGAGGGATGAGTGGTGGGGTTTGGGTGGTGTGTCGAGGATGTAACCGCCGGTGTACGGCGGCGATGGTGGTGGCGGGGAGGATGATTCGTTGAAAACACAGGAGAGGCAAGTGATGGAGGGGTTTTTTAGTGGGTCGCAATCGGTTGTGCAGATTACGGATCCAGTGGTGGAATTTGATGGATCTTGGATGATTTTCCGGTGAGCCGCCATTGGAGAAAGGTTGTTTCGGTGGCGTTGATGATCATTCACTTTAAGGATTTTGGTTTAGGATTGGGTTGGAATGGATTGATCTACTACATGAATAATTCACGTGTAAATCGATTTTGAAGATATAAGATTCAAAAGTCAACATTCAAAAACCTCACACATTTGTGTTTGAAGCGAAGTGGATTTTGTAGACAATAGGAACTTATATTCAAGATAGTATTTTAATAATGATATAATAATATATACGACTTATTATTCAAGATAGTATTTTAATAATGATAAGGTACATTAAAAATACCAGGATTCAAGATATTTATTTTATTAAATACAAAAATACCAGGATTCAAGATATTTATTTTATTAAATACAAAAATACCAGGATTCAAGGTATTAAATACAAATGATTGATTTATTTATTGATATTATATATTTTAAGAGGGTGTTTGGGTTGGCTTATTTTGAAACATATTGACTTAAACCCACCGTAGTGGGGCGGTACATCGTGCGGTTGAAGCCTTTGGCGTCTGGCCACACCACTACGACCGGCGCTATGGGTGAGAAAACTCCAAATCCAATGAAAATTATAATGCGCAAATTTTGTGAATTTAAAAAAATCTGATCGTTGAACGGTCATGTATTTAAAAAAAATTGTTTTACATCTATCTCTTATACTAAAGCAAAATAGCTTTGACCAATTGACCATGATGTGGCATAGGTCTTTAGCCAGATAATTGTGTGTTTGAGCGGCAAAATGGATTTATCTATTCTCCTTCACTTTTGTGAGCGGCAAAAGGTTTTCCTCCATTCTCCTTCATTCATTTGTGAAATAGTTGTGTTCTTCATATGGAAACTCCAATTAATCATCAATCACTTCAAAATCTTCTACAAAATTATGAATATGTTTCCATTTATTTTCCTTTTATTACCTTCACACGCTCTCTCTCTATCCGATTAAACTACTTTCAGTTTCTTCCATACCTATGAAAACCCTAATTGACAGCCGTATTCAATCAAAATCGTAGTTTCTCATACCTATCAAAACCCTAATTGAAACATCAACCATGATAGAGGCAGCGAAACCAGGCAGTGGTTGTGTCTAGTGGCGGAAGTGGTGGTCTAATGTTAATGGTGGAGGAGTCACTACAGCAGTGGTTTTGTGGTACTTGAATCTTCGTCTCAATCATTCCCTACGCCATCTAATGTTTTACAGGTTCGATTCGATTTTTTTGAATTGGGTTTGAATTCGAATTGGATAATGAGTTTTACTGATTTTGATTTGTGGGTTCTGTATATCTTAATAATTATGGTTATTTATTGGATGATTTTGATATGTATAACAGAGATGTTGAAAGAAGATGCAAATAGTGGAAAAGTGTCGTCTGATGTACCTGCTGCACTCAAAGAATTGAATGAAAATGTTGAAGATTTAACCTTAGCAGATTCCTCAGGTTATTTTCGATTTGTATGGTATGCTTATTATGTGTTAAGAAGATGATTATGTCTTTAAATTAAAAGATAAAGGAGTGATACAATTGAATTAGTTTGATCTAGAATTTGAGAAGAGGTTTGTAAGAATTTATTAGGAATGAGATACATCATTTGCTTTTGAATATTTATTGGTTTATATGAAATTTGGGTTTATATAACAGTGAATTTGATTGACAAAGGTAATAAACCAGAAGCATAATTTTTTAAGTTTAGTGTTTTTTTTTTTTTTTTTTGAAGCTATTATGAATTTTAAGTAGATTATTTCGTGATTAATTTTGTAATGTTTATTGTTTTTATAAATGATATAGGTTACAAAGGAGGGTGATGAGAAATGGAAGCCTATGACTGATGAAGCCACTCTAATAAGGGTTCATGTTGTTCAAAACTTCAAATCCAATTGAGGCAATCCACTCTAATAAGGGTTCATGTTGTTTTTATTAATAATAATTGAATCCGTTCTTGATTTCAGTTCGTTTTGTAATTATTGAATCTGTTTCTTTATGAATTTACAAATCGGATTAAATTACAACATGATTTATTTATATATATGTTCTAAGTGATGAAGTTTTCATCTCATTCGAATGATTTAATATTGTTTTGTGTAAATCAATCTTCCTTAGATGGAGAAGAAGAATTATGTTTTTTGTGTTGTTCTTCCGTTTATTGTTTCAGGTAAACTGCATATTCTGTTCATGTATGCATAATATTTAGTAACTGGAATGCTTTGGGGATTGTTCACAATGATGGTGAGTTTTGATTTCAGTTTAGGTAACTATTACATGTTTTTATTTTTCTTGTGCTTTAGGGTTTTGGTGGATTCACTACATCTGAGAGGACCAACAAGCAGTTCCAGGTATACCTTCTTCCCTCTCCTTCCCGATTAGTTTTTAATATTTCACTTTATGGGGGATTGATCAAATACAGACTCATCTATAATCGACATGGTTTGATTGGAAGTAACAACTTACATATGTTACTTGGTGGTCTGTCATCGTTTTCTTCGGTATGGCTCTCTTAAGCTTGAATTCTATTTAGAATATGGCATACATACTCCTTATATATGTGTGATTTTGCAGCAACAATATCCGATTGGTATCAAGCTTTCAGTTTGATTACATCAACCATTAAGCGAAACTCCTAATAGACTTAATCTAACTAAATGCAATTGCTCACTAAATACAGTCCAAGCCTTTTCGGCTTCTGATGTCAAGAATGTTGCCTTATCAAGGTAAACATTATATAATTATTAGCACTATAAGTATTTAAAAATTGATAGCTTACCTGGTTAATGATTATGTTAAAACGTTTTGCAATGGTTCGCAATGTAAATCTATTATACTGAAGCTACTTCCAGCAGTGGCCATTGTTGTGTTTGCTGGTAGAATCAAATTAAACTATGAATTTTTTAACGTGCATTCTTATTGTTTTAGTAGATGCTATGGAACTCAGCAAGTTTAATTCTTTTCTCAAGAAATATCTGATCATAAAGGTTGTTAGCCATCTATTAAACCTGCAAGGAGTGTTGCTCCATCCATACAGCACCAGTACAGTGCTCGCTCTATCCCGCTGTCTCCACATCTCCTTATTTGTCTTCATCACCCAGCAGTACCACTCTCCCGCTAGAAGTAACTAATTAGAGAATTTGATATGAATGTAAGGAAAATTTCAAGCCGTTTCCATTTTGAATAAATCTTTTAAGTTACTTATTTGACCTGTCATGATGAATGGGTCGAAAATACCACTTTTACCTTTGAGGCATTCTTTCTGAAGATGAATTTTGTTCTATGTGGCAGGTTTGCGTTGCAACATGCTTTGAACCCAATATTTTGGATGATCTTCATTCAAACTAAGGAAATTTGTTGAAACGAAAGCCTACTTTAGCTGCTATAACTTATAGGTGAGGTACATGCCCTTTAGTAAATCTAAATAGTTTACTTTTAGTTGCAACATTTTTAGTAGATTGCAAGATCATCTAAATCGTTATATTCAAGGTTAATTTATTATTGCGGTTGCAGGTCATCCACATGAGCTGATTAAACCATCTAATGTGCGTGTATATAACTTCCAGTCAGAGCTTATATTATGTCGATTCATCAAGGTATGTATATACACACATACATATAAATACATATCCCCTTCCAATGACTATTGTGCTCCGTAAAATTTTCTGACATTTTCCCTGTTTAATTGTTTATAATTTCAAAACAAAGACAAAAATAAGGTTAGAAAGAGTGCCAACTTGACCCGAACCTTGAGTCTTCTCAAAGTTTTTGAACCATTACCCAATCTATATGACCAGCCTGTTTTGCCACACATACTAATAAGGTTTTATATGATGGGCTACATGTCATGCTAGGCAACACAGTGGCCTTTCTTCTTCAGAGATTCGCGAAGCGGTTGACAAACGTCTTTCAATGCATGATATGACCTCAAAAGGTTTGCGACCCTTTTTAGAAATACATACTTGATGTTTACCCTCATTGTTATGTAGTTATTAGTTTATTTCTCTAACATTCAAAGATTATTTGAAGAAGTATGCTCATGCTAAGTACTATGATGAAGCAAAACCTTGGAATGCAACTTAGGATACGTGTCCAACTTCGCGTTTTCTCTGTTATTACAAAAAATATTTGTCGAGCCATGTTATAGTTATGCCATCCCTTCCAAATTAATAAAAAAATTTAATAATTTCAACTTGACATACAATCATTGTTTGCCATTCTGTACGTGCTTTAAGTTTCTGCATACCTCCCATGGCTGACCACTGCCAACCTGAGTAGGATACCAGTTGAGTTAGTATCTCAAGTATTATAAATGTTTCCTTTATAGATTTGTTAAGGAGATCTATATGGATTTATTTAACTACTCTTAAGAATGAAACGTTTGTCTGACAATCATCTAGAATACTTGTAGATGATAAATAGATCTTGTGGATCTTAATTTTCCCTCATTTTATTTCTAATGCTGATTAGGACAAATAGGTGTTTTTTAGTTCATGTATTTGGTCAGTCAATGCATTTCATTTGAATACAGAAGCTGGAGATAAATACACATGAGTTTATGAAGATCACTAACACAATTTACTACAAGGCATCCCAGTGGACATCTTCAGGTGAAAAAAGGTTAGTTAAAAATAAAACCTCTAATATGGGTTGAGGCTCAGATTGAAAAAGATACGAGAAGTAAGATTGAGATTTTTGTAAAAGCAATAAACCAATTTAGAGAGCAAAGGTACCACTTGTAACATGAAATTAAAAATCCATGATTTTGCATAAGATTAACCATTATTTTTTTGAACAAGTCAACGGTTAATTTTCATTGAACGGG
The DNA here is from genome assembly GCA_030545235.1 of Helianthus tuberosus. Lineage (NCBI taxonomy): Eukaryota > Viridiplantae > Streptophyta > Magnoliopsida > Asterales > Asteraceae > Helianthus > Helianthus tuberosus. The sequence continues at coordinate 79,117,293 of CM060408.1, forward strand.
TCAAATGGGTAATAAGTGACCATCAAAATGGGTAATTTTTATTGCATGGGCCAAATGGTTCAGTTCTATTAAACGGGTCAAGTGACCTGCAAAATGATTGCTCGAAACAGGTTCTGGTTGGATTAGCCTAGCGTCGATCACCTTTTCCAAAGTTTGAAAAATAATTAGCGTGTCAGGTAGATTAAAGGAAATGACCTTATTGTATTTAGGAATATTTATTTGGTCAAAACGGCTTCGGGTCGGGTTAGGCTGGCCCCAATCACCTTTTCGTTTCCAAAGTTTTAAAAAATAACAGTTACCGACGCTTAAAGGTCTGCAAAAAAGGAATGTGCATTATGGTTTGATGTTATGCAGGCTGTGTAGTGAGATGGAGGAAGATACGGATCACCTGCTCGTGTCATGCTACATCGCTTTGGGGGTTAGACAGAAGGTAAGTCTTTGGTGCAGCATCCCTTATTTTTCAGGTACAAAGGTGAGGGAGCTGTTCAAATTTTATTAAGCAGAAGGCATATTGGAAAATAAAAGAAAGTTGGTGCAATGATTGTTATTGTGTCAACTTGGGAGATTTGAAAAGCACGAAACGAATTGATATTCTCAGGCAAGCGGGTATTAGTTGATCGGATATTCGCGCAAAGTCAGGCGATGTCGTTCATGTGAATGAAACATCGGGCGAACCGACCAGGGTTAGAGTGGGCGAAGTGGCTAAAGTTTGATGTTTTAGGTTGATATGTAATTGGAGTATGGGGTGAGTTATGTACTGGGTATGGGTTTAATGGGTACTAGCGACTTACTGGTACATGCCCTTGTAACGTATATAAATTTGGTACATGCCCTTGTAACGTATATAAATTTGATATTTATATTTTTTTTTTCATATTTGTTGTTAATTAGTAATTACATTGTCATATTACCAAGGATGGGATCGGGATCGTACCGTATCGGTACCGGTACTAAAAATACTGATTCCAAGTGAGTATGGAGTATCTGTTCGTTTCCAGTACGGTATCGGAGCCGGTTTTGTAAAACTTTACCACTTTGATATCGGTTTTTGTGTTTTCACTATTTTTACCTAATTTTCTTTATCGTCCGATAAGAACTATATTATTAATTAGTTGGATTTTTCATGCTAATATAAAACAAAATTGAGATCTATGATTCATAATACGTTAGCATAGTATATGTGTATATATAGGGGACCGCTAAAATGAAAACCACCTCGAGTTGTAAGAACCGTGAGAACTACACCGTACGGGGTGTCTTGGACCAAATTTTTTTTTTCATAAACGTAGATGCGTGTATTATAAACACATTTGTAAAAAAAAATTCAAAAAAAAATGTCGTGTGTGTAGTTTTGAGCACCACAAGTTTGTGTTTACGGGAACCGTACGGTTCCCGTAAACACAAACTTGTGGTGCTCAAAACTACACACACGACATTTTTTTTTGAATTTTTTTTTACAAATGTGTTTATAATACACGCATCTACGTTTATGAAAAAAAAAATTTGGTCCAACTTGCCCCGGATCAAAAAGTTCTCATAGTTCTTACAACTCGAGGTGGTTTTCATTTTAGCGAACCCCTATATATATATATATATATATTTTTAGATATTTAGTTGGTTACTATATTAAAATCAAATTAGGTGAAAAGTAAAAACTAATAACAAAAATGAATACTGCAAAATATAATTTGAATGTTGGTAATAACAAACATGATTCACAAACATGAAAAGTAAAAACTTTCGACAAGTCATTGTATGTTTAAATGTACATGAACATTTGTGTTTCAATTCAATTAAATATTTTGTTATACAATACATGAAATGATCAGTTATTAACAAATTTATAATATTAGTTACGTGTTTATTTTCTTAAAAATAACCTACGTATATATTTATACACATGAAGATCCTTACTTTGGCTATTCGTTATATTACCAAATGGACTTAACTATTTAACAAGTTTATTATACGGATATTAACAATTATAGTGTTGGTGTTTATGTACATGAGTCTACGATATTAATCTTCGAGTAAAGTGTGTGAGTGTGTGGGATGGTTTATGTGTGTCTTATCTAATTTAAAAAAAAAAATCACATATTTGTTTTATGGTTTTCTGTTGACTTTGTTTCATGCATTTAAGTTTGTTTGATGTGGTGTTTGATCTTTATATGCTTTTTTTACATATATGAATAAATCTATCTTCAAACAGTAAACTAATAATCTTATCTCATAATTTGTATAAGATATTCTGTGAATGTCCTCACAAATTTTAAAAAATAAGCCCTTATAGTTAAAAATATTCATGTTTAATAACTAATAAAATAAAAAACACTGTTAAATAATTTAATTTATTGTGAGGCCACCCGTGTAACACACGGGTACTTAGACTAGTTTTTATATATATTCTCATCTTCAACTCACTTTTTTAAAACATACATACTCTACCACCATTCACTCTCTTTTTATTTTTATAAAAATCTAGGTGTTTATACCATGTATCCCTACAACCGCGGTTTTTTTCCTCCGTGTTCTAGTGCGGACACGAACCAAACGACCAATCCTAGCCAACCCGTTTCTCCAATTCCTACTCGACCCACCCCCTACGGATCCGGTTTTGTCGAGTACAATCAAAATCAAACCGGCTTCATGAACCTATTGAACCAACCCCTTTCATGGGACCCAAATCTATACGGTTGGAACCCGAATCACAACGTGGGAGGAATCGGGTCGTCTCAAGCTTTCGGCTCACCACTACGTGAGCCCGACTTCGTCCCGGATACACAAACGGAGCCGCAACCGGTAGTAGACGAGGCGCAAAAAAACAAAACCACACGCAACCATAAAAAGAAAACCGAGACCCGAACGAAAAAAAAAACGTGCAACCATGTGATGAGAAAGAGGAGTACGCATTAACTCGAGCTTGGCTCGACATGTCGGAGGACCCCGAAATAGGTAATATTTTTTAAACTTTTTAAAGGGTTTGGTATTAAATCTTTTTTTTGTATTTTTTAGCAAACAACCAAAATAAACACGTGTTTTGGAAACGAATTCAAGAACTATTTTTCGGGCTCATGGGTAGGGGGAGAACTACCTGCTACAGGATTCAATATTGGGCAAGTAGACCAATATCAACAAAAGTGCACAAATTTTCAATCAGTTTACCAACGAGTAAAAAACGGATGGAAAAGTGGCCATAACGACGAGGAGATTATGCGGGCCGCCTTAATAGAATATCAAGCCGTTCAAGACAATTTCTTATACTTGAAGTGTTGGCAATCTCTTTGTAATTGCGCCAAATGGGCCAACGTCCCTACCACGGTAGAAACATCTTCAGATCGGTCGGCAAATTAAAGACTGTCAAAGAGATCGAAAACCACCGAGTCGGTTGAACCCGAAACTCCAACGTCCGGCGCTCGAAACACCGACTTAAACGATGTTAATCCGTTATTCACCTGGGAGGAAGGGGCGGATGAGCCGGGGGAAGAGCTAGCACGACCATCCGGTAGAAGAAGCGGTGTAGGATCGAGGAGGCCGGATTCATCGTCGGTGGGATCCGACTTGACTAATGCCGTTTTGGAGATGAACCAATGCCTTCAAGACATACGTGACCTAGGGGCTCAACGTATGCAAGAGAACCGGGAAGTGACCAAGATTATGCGGGATAGACGATGGGAAAAAGACTTTGCTTTATACTCGAAACCATCCGACCACCAAGCCGGAAAGGCGTTGCAAATGGCAATACAACAAAAGGAGTGAATCGAAAAAAAACTTAATCTTTGAGTTTTAGAGTTTTTTTTTTTAAATTTTAATGTAATGTTTTTTTTTTAAACTTTTTGTAACGATTTTTAATTTAATGAAATGTTTTTTTTTTACTTTTTTTATTTTGTAAATTTAGAAATTAATTATAAAGATTGAAAGTTAATAATTGAGTAATGATGGGGTATTTGGTTATGATTACACCCTCTTGTGATATAACCACGCATAAAGCCTCGTCTTGCACTTTTTCGCTACTTGTCGCATAACCCTCACTAAAAGGCTTTATGGAGTTTTATAACTATACATGACCGTATAAAAGTTAGTAAGTGCATGTTTGGGATTCCTTTTAAAAAGGACTTTTGGAGGCTTTTTGACTTATTAACTTCTAAAAAGTTAGAAGGAATACCAAACACTTTTTTGGAAAAGTCCTTTTATGCCTTTGGAAAAGTCCTTTTACGCCTTAAAAGCCTTAAAAGAAAGGAGAAGTTGAGAAGTTAGAAATTCTAACTTCTCACTTTTGAGAAGGACTTTTGATAAGTTAGAGGTTAAAAAGGAATCCCAAACACCCCTAAGTTGTTTTTATAGTGTTTGGATAAAAAGTTAAAAAGGAGTTGTGTGTTGAGAAATTGAAAGAGAAGTTAATTTTCTGACTTCTCAAAAAAGTTGAAAATAAGAAGTTAAAAGGAGAAAAGTGAAAGAATCTCAAACACCCTTTAAATTATTTCAATTAAAAATAAATTATGAAAAATATATTTTTTTTCATCAACGTAAGTTGTACAAACTAGTTTTTTTACCCAGGCTTCAAACTGGTTTATGTTACTTCAAAACATGTTTTTTTAAAAACCGGTCCGAATAAGTAACTGGTTTTGTATTTGAAAACGTGAAATCTATAGGAAGCGGATAGGTAGGTTTCGAGCTGTTAACAGGAAACAGGTTATTTAAGAATTGGTTTTGTTAAGAAAAAAATACTTTATTTTGTAAAATTATAGTATAAAGTAAAATAAAAAATGACATTATTTTTGGAAGAGTATAATATGAAAAGTCGAAGAGGTTAGGTGATCAATTTAAAAATACAATTGTGTACGTATATGAAGTTAGTTGAGCAACACTCGTTTGACCTTTTCATTTTTAGTAAAATAATAAAAGGTTTATATGATAAGGATTGGACGGGACAATATGGACAATAATTTAATTTTAATCTATTAATTAATTATAATTAAAATATGATAAATAAATGAAAAGTAAAATTATCAACCTGAAGAGATAATTCTGATTTGAAGGATTATCCATAAAGTTAATATGAGTTAAGGATAATTCAAGTGGATTCAAAATAAATATAGTTTGGTTATTTATTTAAAATTAAATTGAATTATTTGTTTGTTAGATAGGTTTATCTAATTAGTTTATTTAATTATTTAAATTGAGTTTGAGTTAGGTTAGGATTAGAATGAGTTTAGTATAAATACAGGGTTATGTATTCAGTTTTATTTGTCGAGTTAAGTTTAATAATACAATGAGAATGAGACGTGTTAGTCTCCAAATCGTTTGTGTTTGGTTTTGTATATTCGTGATTGGAAGTCTGGGCCAACAATTGGTATCAGAGCTTGGTCAAGAGCCGACTAAGAGAAGCCGAAGCAACGATCGATCACACGTTCAAGATCTATTAAGCCGAACTCGACCAGGGGAGACAAAGATGAAGAGAAGATCGACGAGTAAGTTCATGCGTCTCCTAATCTTGTTTGATCATGGAAGCCGTAAGAAGAAAAAGAAAAAGAACAAACAAACGAGTAAATAGAGATCAGATGAGAAATCAGTGAGTTTAAGTTTTAATATAACTTTGATTAATTTTAAAAGTAAATTTGCAGAAGATAACGAGTCGATGAGATTCGTATATGGTAATTAGTGAAAGTTATAATCCCTACACATCCTTAAGTTCTAGGGTTATATGGTAATTAGTATAAAGATTGGAAGTTACAAAGTTGAGGGACTAATGTTGACAAAACAGAACTTGACAACCAACACTCCAAGAGTTGCGACACCCTTGGAGTCGCATCTGTTTGATTTCGGTAGACAAAAAAACAAAGGCATGGTCACGTATAAAGAAGGGCATGGTCATGTTGATTGGAAGGCAAGGTCACGTCTATTGGGAAGCAAGGGCGCGTCTATTCAACAAGGATTTACAAAGGGCTGCAATACATCAGAGACAAAGGGACACGACTTTTGGAATCAATGGACGCATCTCTTCATGTTTAATCACATCCACACAATTCAAGAGACGCAACCGTTCGCGAGGAGACGCGTCTATTAGATCGCACCCATTAGAAACTATAAATAGGGCTTAGGTTTCATTTGTAAAATTCGTTCATTGTATTCCATTGTACAAATTCTCATTTTATATATTCAAGTTATTCGATTGTCTAGAGATCAAAGATCCATTTTGGGGCCAACAATTGGTATCAGAGAGTCCGGTTCTAGGCATCGCAGGGAATTCGCGATCAGGTTTTATTATTCTTTCTCAATTCGCAAGTTAGTTTTATTTTCGGTTCAGGGTCAAACCAGGGGTTAGGAATCTAGGTTTTTGATTCCGGGGTTTAGTGCGAATTAGATTGATATGGTTATTACGCGTTTCGGGTTATACGCGGTTTAAAGATTTGAGAGTTTGATGAATGCAAGGGAATTGAATTTACCGGTACAGTGGTTCGTATTGGTGGCCAAGAAATTTTAGAAACAAGAATGGAAGGTTTGTGAGAATTCTAAGCTAGCAATCAGACTAGGGTTCGTGAGTGTACCGAACCGAGTACAGGAGTGCAGAACAGGGTTATTTTTGTTTCATTTGGAGGGCCAGGAAGAATCAAAATTTAATCTGGTGGTTATACGCGATCAGTTTTATTCGCGGGTGAAGGTTTGAAGGCCAAATTCATAGTATAGAAAAGAAAATTGAGTGAATCAATTGGGAAAAAGAAAATCGAGTAAGTCGATCATGAAGAAGAAGCGAGTAAAGACGGAATCATTCGAGTGATTCGAAGTGTGTTCGAAGAATCTAGAATTACCAAGTGAAGGCTCGAAGGTTTTTTCAATAAAAAACAAAGTGCAATGCGGAATAGACAATTGTAGATGCAGTGAATGCAAATAAATACGATGATGCAGTGGATGCAGGATAGTGAAAAGTGATGCAGTGAATGTTGGAAACAAGAAGAGAAAATTGTTGTAGTGAGTGTAGAAAAAATAAAGTGCAGTGAATGCAGAAAAGGTTAAAGTTATTGAAACAATGAATACTATTGGTGAGACATCAAAAAGGTTTGTGTGATTCGAAACCGTGTGGAAAAGTGTAGTCGATTTGTGAGGAGTCGAAGGAAAGAAGAATCGTGTGATGCGGAGATAACCCGTAAGGAAAGCAATCAATGATGAAGAACCCGTTGTGAGAGACAACCGTGAATACGAGATTAAATCTGTGATAGACCAAGAAGAAGGCACGCGTGTGAACGAAACAAGTAATCCTGTGACTGGGTCAGAAGAAGGAATTGTTGTGTGATACAACCGCAAGACAAATCTAAGTGAGTTAGATTGTTTAAATCTATGCGAGATGGATTTAATTCATGTGATATGATGGTGGGCAAGTTAATCAAGACCGTTGGAGTTCGTGATGAGACAACTACACAAGAAAAGGTTCGTGTGATGCAAATCAAGTGCGGTCAAGACAAGTGTGAAGCGAGTTCAAGTGAAACAAGGTTCGTGAGGAGCAAGGTTCGTGAATAAGAAGATTACATGTGAAGTGTTAAATACCGAGGAGTTTCAAGAAGATGGAATTGATCAAGTTCAAGATCTACAACAACTCAAGGATGTTCGTGATTAGGGGGGGTGAATGAAAGTTATAATCCCTACACATCCTTAAGTTCAAGGGTTATATGGTAATTAGTATAAAGATTAGAGGTTACAAAGTTGAGGGACTAATGTTGACAAAACAGAACTTGACAACCAACACTCCAAGAGTTGCGACACCCTTGGAGTCGCATCTGTTTGATTTCGGTAGACAAAAAAACAAAGGCATGGTCACGTATAAAGAAGGGCATGGTCATGTTGATTGGAAGGCAAGGTCACGTCTATTGGGAAGCAAGGGCACGTCTATTCAACAAGGATTTACAAAGGGCGGCAATACATCAGAGACAAAGGGACACGACTTTTGGAATCAATGGACGCATCTCTTCATGTTTAATCACATCCACACAATTCAAGAGACGCAACCGTTCGCGAGGAGACGCGTCTATTAGATCGCACCCATTAGAAACTATAAATAGGGCTTAGGTTTCATTTGTAAAATTCGTTCATTGTATTCCATTGTACAAATTCTCATTTTATATATTCAAGTTATTCGATTGTCTAGAGATCAAAGATCCATTTTGGGGCCAACAATTAGTTTCAAATGAGATGGAATAATTCACGAATACCTTAAGAAGTTTAAGTCGGTGAAGTTACATTAAATTAGATTTCATGTGGTCAAACCAAAGAAAGTGGGCTGAGACTTTCATTGGTGGAATCGAATTCCAAAAGAGGAATTATGCGATATGTGGAAATAATTTGGCACGAAGAAGAGGAGCAAACATATTGATGTCGGTAACCCTTGGAACAGGTGGTCATGATGTTGATGGATCAAAAATTAAAAGAAGGTTGCATGGGCCTGTTGGCAAGGGTGAATTCATGTAGATTACTAGCGAGCTGTTATACATGAGTTGGTGTGGCGGCTAGAAAAAAAAAGGAGAACACGAGTAGGTTGGTTCTTAGTGGATGAAAAGTTTTTTCGTTATAGTTGCTTAATTTTTATGATGTTTTGGGAGATGAAAGTCGGAGCAACAACGGTTCAATGGCGAATATGTAACCAGGTTGGGTTATTTCCATGCGAAGCTATCATTCGATCAAGGAGAAGATCGAGTCCGTTAATAGCTAAGTCGAAAAATCCGTGTGAAGACAAGGAGAAGATCAACGATCAAGAGTAGGAAAGTACCGATAAGATGAGACCGTTTTAGGTTGTGTGGAAGCAGCCAATCTCGTCGAAACCAAAGAAGATTAATCACTCCGTTCAAGTGATTAGAAGAGGAATCACTCCGTTTAAGTGATCAGAATAGGCGTGCAAAATCTTGTAATTCGATCAAGGTGTGAACGAATCCGACTAGATCCGTGCGCGTAATCAGGTTGGTGTTAAATCTTGTAATTCGATTAAGGAGTAATCGAATCCGGCAAGATCAGTTACACATAAGTTGGTATTTTGTGGATAGTTTCTACCGTTATAGGAACCAATGGCATAGTTTCTACCGTTATAGGAACCAATGGCTACCACAAACAGATTATACCATCTAAGAAGAGTTCATAGTCGAAGAACAGTAGATCAAATTGTGGAGTATGATCATTCGACTCAGATTTAATCACAACATGTGAGTTGCGATCAGATTTTCGGACAAGACCAGATGTGAAGGGGGTCCAAATCAGAATTAAGGGGGTGAATGAAGAGATAATTCTGATTTGAAGGATTATCCATAAAGTTAATATGGGTTAAGGATAATTCAAGTGGATTCAAGATAAATATAGTTTGGTTATTTATTTAAAATTAAATTGAATTATTTGTTTGTTAGATAGGTTTATCTAATTAGTTTATTTAATTATTTAAATAGAGTTTGAGTTAGGTTAGGATTAGAATGAGTTTAGTATAAATACAGGGTTATGTATTCAGTTTTATTTGTCGAGTTAAGTTTAATAATACAATGAGAATGAGACGTGTTAGTTTCCAAATCGTTCGTGTTTGGTTTTGTATGCTCGTGATTGGAAGTCTGGGCCAACACAACCTTCAAAATGAACCTGATTAATAATGGAGAAAACTATGCATAAAATTTTAAATTAAGTGGATTTTTAGCCTGTTAAATTAGATGACCCGATCAATTAATATATTAAAACTTCAATTAAATGGAGTTGATTTTTTTTTTGAATTGCAAGGAACGACGTGTTAACCATCGTGACACCGGGTACCAGTGACGGAACTAAAAGAAATATCCAAGACTATCCTAATTTTTTTACTGTACATTTATAAAACGGAATTTTTTTACCTACATTACGGGGCGGGGCGGGGCCGATCCTGAAAATTCAAGTGCTCTGGCCGAGCCAAAAAAGACCCTTAGGCTTTACCGAATTAAATCTTATAAACTAGTTTAACAACAAAAATAAACTCTTAAAACCTAGCAAATAACAAATATACAAAATACTTACTAGTTACTATTAAACGTCTAAACTAGAATTCAAGAAGTCAAAAAATCAAAATATCAAAAATAAAATAGAATACATAATACATTCATATACATATACATACAAGAAGTCAAGAAATCAAACTATCAAAAATCAAATAGATATATATTAAACATTCATATATCAAACGTTCAAAAAATCAAATACACAGATATCAAAACTCAGATTTAGATGACAATAAAACTCACAAACTGCGTGTGCGACGATTGTGTGAAGATCCGTTCGGCTGTTCCAATCCACTGTGTGTGCGAATGTGCAATTGTTTGGCAGTTCAGATTCAGGCGTTCAGTTTCTGTGCGTATAACGTTTGGGAATATACATATAGATAATTTTGAATCTAGAAGTTACCTATAGATAATTTTGTAGTTAACTGGAAGTTACCTATGAATATGATAGACCAAAAGCGGAATCATTAGATAGAATTGACTTGTTAAAATCTACTAACGCCAAGTTTTTTAAACTCAAGGTGTAGGATAAATGGAGGTCATAGGTTCAATTCTTATGGTATGCAATGCAAGTTTAGTCATTAAGAAAAGAAAAAGTAACGTATATATTTTATTTATTTTTCTTCTTAATTAGATCACAAAATCAAAATAACAATTTTGTTTGATTTGGTCATAGTATTTGTATATGTTATCTTAAAAACAACAATTTTCAAAAGGTCTATTTGAGCGTGGGACAAGCATTGCCTTCAAAACTGTTACAAGGGTACATCTAACTCAATTACATCGTCTAACAATGGTGCATCTAATTAACTTTGTTGTTGTGATGAGTTTTGCCTATGAAAAACACCTCCCAAGTACACTTTGCGTCTAATATTTCATATCTTAAAATAATTAAAAATAAAATCTAATGTTATACATGTAATGCTGTTTGTTTTTCCCTCACTTCTCCCGAAATTCAAAAAACAAGCATCAAATTTTGTTTAATTGCTCATGTATATAAGCCTCACATGTATAACGTATGTTATTTATGCATATATGTAGATAGGGGAAAAGTAGCCTAAGAAGGATTGTGATAATGACATGTGACACTCCTAATAAGTAGAAATGAAGGACATTTTGGTCCGTATAAATATGAGTGAAAATGACATGTGACACCCCTTTTGTTTTTTAAAAATACAACAAAAAAAATTTAGTAAAAAAAATCTAGCACAAAAAAATCCAGTACAAAAAAATATAGCACGAAAAAATTCAGCAAAAAAATGTAGTACAAAAAAATCCAGCACAAAAAATTGAGAAAAAAAATTTAAGATAAAAAAATTCAGCACAAAAAATTTAGCATAAAAATATAGTAAAAAATCTAGCACAAAAAAATGTTAAACAACATAGAAATACAACACATTTTAGTGGTTTTTTTTAGTATTCATATTATATATAACAATATAGTACTCAAATTAAAGATAAAAAGACGCTTGAATTTACGGTGAAATTTTTATGGAAAAATAATGCCGTATAAAAAATTTATGAACATTTAAAAAATTGGGTGGGATATGCATGTGCCTTGCATGTGAAGAGAGAAAACCCATAAATAAGATTTTCTCAAGATACCATTGCACTCCTCCTTTCTCCTACATTTTCATCTTAACCATTGATTTGAAAAACGAATGGTTAAGATTCCTTCTCATCCTACTTAAGGAAAATTAATTTTTTATTTGATCTTACCTCTATGTAGATAAATGATACAAAATAGTTATAGAAAACGTATGAATAATTTAGTTTGATAGATTTTTATGTACATATTTAAGAAATTCAAAGGTATCTTTTTTTATTGAGTTTTTATTTTCTGAATACAAGAACAGAGAGTATGACTCTGTTTATATAGAATACAAAGGACAAAAGAAAAAAAAGAATCAACTATTATGGCTAAAATTAGGTAGAGGAAACATGGACTAAAATTTGGGAGAAGATTATGGAGAGAATGTCTCCATATAATTTCAAAAGCCAATATTCCCCCTCAAGCTGGAGCGTGAAGATTGACAACGCCCAGCTTGTCGAGTAGAAAGCGAAGTTGTGAAGCTCCAAGTCCCTTCGTAAGAAGGTCAGCAAGTTGAAGTTTCGAGTCGATGGGCATAGGAGAAATTTCTTTGGATTCTACACATTCTCGAACAAAATAGCAGTCCATCTCAACATGTTTAGTGCGTTCATGGAAGACCGGGTTGTTGGCAATGTGGCGAGCAGCTTGGTTGTCACAGAAAAGGGTAGTAGGCCCAAGTTGCGGAAGACCCAGTTCCTTCAAAAGCCATCGTAGCCAAATGATTTCGCTAACAGTGGTAGCCATGGCGCGATATTCAGCTTCAGCAGAAGAGCGTGAGACAACCGACAGCTTCTGGGTTTTCCACGAAACTGGAGCACCTCCGAGCAGTAGCATATATCCAGTTCGAGAGCGTCTAGTGAGAGGACAACCGAGCCAATCCGAATCAGAGTATGCAACCAGATTAGTGCCACCTTCTTTTGGTAGGAGTATGCCTTGGCCTGGGGTCGCTTTGAGATATCGAAGGATCCTAAACACAGCATCCAGGTGGTTCTGACGAGGATCCGATACAAACTGGCTAAGGGTGTTAACCGAGTAGGCTATATGTAACACCTCGTAAAATCGTGTCCAATGATGTGGTGACACGTGTAATGAACCCTAATAAAGTCAAACGTTGACTATGAGGGACTAATTTCGTCAAAAATCGAAAACCTTGATTATAGAAGGACTGATAGTGTCAACATGTCTAAACTAGGCCTCTGAGTGACCTTATACGGTGTCCGTATTCTCAAACGAGCCACTTGTTGGACGAGCGGAGCCGTTTGCGTAATTATGTGAAAGTTTGCGTGTCGAAGGGTTAAAAGTGTCAATATGTTAATTCTTACCTCTGAGTGACCTTTTAACAAACCGAGAGCTTCATTATGTTTCATCATGTTCTCGGGAATGCCTCATATTGGTTATTAAAGGCTTTTATGCCAATAAGTGAAGTTACGTGCAAGTTTGCGAGTTAGAAGGGTTAAAAGCGTCAATATGTTTAATTATACCTCTGAATGACCTTTTAACGAACCCGAAGCATTTTGATGTGCCATCATACTCTTGAGAATCCTTAATATGGGCTACATAGGGCTTTGATGCCATTAAATGATGATACGCGCAAGTTTGCGCATTAGAGGGACCAAAAGCGTTAATAAGCGAAACTACGCTTTCAAGCGACCTTCAAGAAAACTAGAGACTCCGTAATGCTCGGTCATCTTCTCGGGAATCCTTATATAGGTTATACAAGACTTTGATATCAATAAATGGCTTTACGCACAACTTTATGCGTTCAAGGGACTAAAAGTGTCAAAACGGCGAAAGTATGCATATTCGCGCGTATTCTACATTCTGGCCATACCCGCACATCCATAAATTTTTGTAATCATTAAAATGTTATATTTTAGTGATGGGAATGCAAAAATACCATCCGTCGCGAAATCTGGATTGTTTTCGCGTCCGTTCGAACGTTCGTCGTAATTAAGCGGAAAATGCGACCGTACGACCGAACGAACTGGCACCCATGATATTTTTGAGCATGGTTTAAGTTAAATATACTTTAACGTCCTTATAGAGCTTAGAAATGGGGTTAACGAATGTTAGAAGTGCCAAAAACTCAACGATACGCGTTCAGGGGCCAAAACTGCCAACAGTTGAAACTTCATGTATGCTGACCAGGTCCTTACGGACCGTATACATGGACCCATACGGTCCGTATGCAGGTGCCAGATACGAAATTTGCTTGGTCTCCACTCAATTCCATTCTCATCCAATCAAAACCGAATCCTTGGACTTCAAGGCAATTATACAGCTGTCCTAACAGGTGTAGTGATCTGGTTAACCCTTCCAAACACTTGTCTTAATCCTAATCTTGTCCAAAAACTATAAATAGGCCTTTGTTCAACACTTTCATTTGCTCATTTCTTCATTCCTTCTCTATATCCCTCAATCTGGAGCTTCCTAAGCTGATTGGAACTTGTATTCTTGTAGAAAAGATAGCTAGGACTCTTGTAAGTGTCTTAAGCCCTCTCATTAGTTCAGTTTCATAGTTTTACAAACCGAAAAGTCAAGTAGCGTAAATTAATTTTGACTTTCGGTTTAAACTCTCATGGTCCAGCCACTGATCAAAATGAATGTGGGTATAAGACCATAGTTAGGTAGATGATTAACCCTTAAAAGGGCACCTCCTAATTCCTTCGTATTGCTTAGTTAATTGTCGGGTCAAACTATTTAATTAAAAAGTCAACTTGGCAGAATTATGATTAATAAGTAAAACCAATAATACAAAGGTTATAAATTATATTTAACACCTTATTAACTTGGTAATTATTATTTAAACATGTCTAAACATGTTTAACCCGACAATTCTAAGTTTAGGATCGGTTCGCAACCAAAAGTCGCGTAATTTGACTTCTACGTTGACTTTTGGTTATAAGCCGAATTTGACTAGTATGCTACTGATTTTAGGTTCCGTTATGATCGTATTATAATGTAGCATAACCCTCTGGGATTATATTACATGATCATACTAGTAATCCGAGTCTTATGCAAGTTTCCGTTAATATGCCATACTTTGACTATTATGCCCTTTTTAGCAAAAATAAGGTTTAGACACCAATAAACTTTCAAACAACTTAGGTACTGATATGTTAACATGTTTAACATATTTTGATGTTATAAATCTGATCATAAACTGAGTTCGCGTATAATGTCGTGAATTGTGCTTTAAAGTGACCAAAATGCCCTTTAGGCGCATAGATCGGTTTTAAGCATAATTCCTTATACCAAACTCATTGCCTACTGATTTAATATCATAATTAGGATAATTTGAGATATCAATTCAGATTATAAAATGAGTTTACACACAAGTTCTTGAATTATGTCTTTAAATGACGATAATGCCATTTTGGCACCTAAAATGGTTTTAAAGCATGATTATCATACGAAACCTTTTTACTACAGATATATCATATTAAATAACATATTTTGGTTATATAAACCTGACCGTAATATCAGTTTTCTTAAAAGATCGCATATATCGTCATTTAGCGACTTAATCGCCGTCTCGGCGCGTAGTATGGTTTTAAACCATAACTACCAACCAAGACTTGTTACATACTGATTTTATAAATCATTTTAAATATATTTCTACAGTAGATATATGTTATAAACTCAGATTCCCAAATTAGCCTTCAAAACTATGTGTGAAATTACCAAAATGCCCATATGGAGCGTAGTTTGGTTTTAATCTATGAAACACACATATGTTTGATATCATACTGATATTATATCATAAATAAAGTATTTTAAAAGAATGTTTATGATCATAACATCAGCTTGTACCCAAGTTCCTTTTATACGTCATTAAATGACCAAAACGCCCTTACGGGGCATAGTTTGATTTTAAAACCTAAACGGGCATACAAGTTGATATCCCACTGATGTTATAACTTGTTTAAAGTATATTGGCATACGGAACTTGTTCATGACTCATCCGGTTACTCGTTATCGCTTATACGCGTACGGTTAGACTTACGTAACTAGTTTATGTAAGTTTGCTGAAACGGGTTTAACCTTATTGTTTTTACTTCAAAATCCAGAATGTACTTAGTGTACCCATATTATACAAGTCCTCGTACTTGTTGGGTCTGAATTACATTCTATTCCGGTCATCGCCTAATCTAGCGTATCGTACCGTTCTAGATATTTTAAGCTAGCAGGTCTAAGTCTACGACTTAAATAAGACCGTTAGCATTCTAAATTGGTTATATATTACCATCACTCCAGACTAGAGCCACCCGGTAAAAGCTACCTGCATTAGATAGATTGGATACGACTGAGTTATTTTGCTGTGAATCAAGTATTAGCTCAGGTAAATACTTTTAACTTATTTTCCCTATACGGGCTTGGGATACGGTATCATAAAAATACCGCTTGGTCTGGTATGAGATCATTTAGTCGGATTGTGATTTAATAAATCTGCATAACCCGTTTTAATCTGTGTTGTTTTATAACATAAACATTGGGGGTTAACGACCGTGTCCTGGATATCCTCGGCTCATTAAAGTTAAAAATGGCCACGACCTATGCACGGGGTGTAGGCATACACCCGACAGATGCAAATGCTAAAATATAAATAACCCACATGTTGGGGATAACTCCTTCGTGGGTTTTGTAAGTGGTGAGTCGGTTAATCATGACCGGCTTCCAAACCGGCCCCATATGTATGACAAACATGTGAAACAATATACAAGATTTTATTAAAGATTGTCCCAAGTTATAAATGGTTTGTGCCTTGTGCACTTAAATCAATTTTCATAAATATTTTTATATGAGTCGGTTAATCGTATTTACCAGTGAAAACTGACGTATTTTCCAAAGACTAAGTGGCAGGTACTACTCGTAATAGGCTGGGGGATTGCTCGGTGTCGAAATAGAGGATCTTGCAAATCCTTAAAGATGCCTTAAAGTCTGCTAAACTTCATTTTATACATTCTGTGGATATCCACCTGTGGATTTGATATTACAGGCTCGTCTATAATAAATACTTTGATATTTTCAGACATTTGAGTTTGTAATAATATTTTATATTCCAAGACTTCCGCTGTGCTATTCTGTGTATGTTTGACCATGATGATATCAACTACGTCACGATACTCCCCACCGGGCCCACCGGTAATATGTGGAAATATCGGGGTGTGACAGGTTGGTATCAGAGCCAACATTGAGTGAATTAAACACTAGTCTTTTGTGTTTAATCTCAATGACACGGTAGCATATTCCTTAGACCTTTTGAGTCTAGACTTAACATAGGAATGCTCTCATCCCTATTAAGTAAACATTGATTTCAATTTTATGTATTTTGAATAAGTCGCCAAGCAAGGAAGCCGTTGATAGAGATTCTCTTCATCCGAAGCCAAGGAATGCCAAGCTTCACAATACGGCTAGAATAAGCGTGCGACTGGTTTGGAGGAAGACCATTATGGATTCATTCCCAAAACCAAACCCATTTGAATTACAATCAGACTTCAAAGTCCACACCGGAGGTCCCTGAGGCTCAAATTTTAAAGTCTGTGCCAGTGGAGTCCATACCATGTGGTCCCTGAGACTCCCGTTTTGAAAATAATACCACTGGATCCTAATTATCCCTATTTCTTACCTTCAAGTTTTGAAATCCCAAGATTTGGATTGTGTCAGTCGAAATCCAATCTGTGATCCATATCATTTCCTTAACCATAAAATCTTTGAATTCTACTTCTATAACGGATCCTGATTGGAATACTTACCTTATTCAATGAGGTCTCCAGTATCTCTACCATGCACGGTTAACAAAAAAGAGAAACAATCTAAATGGAGCAAGGAAGACGTTAGAGAATCCTTCTTTCCTAATATTCTTTGTCTTTTAAGTCCTTATAAGGACCTGCCTCTTCTATTTAGTCCCTGTATGGACATACCTTTTGACTTAAGACCCTATATGGGCATTTGCTATTTAGTCCTTTCATGGACATTATATTTCAATATAGTCCCTTGTGGACATTATATTGCAATAAAGTCCCTCGGAGGACATACGATTTCAATATAGTCCTTTCATGGACGTGTGATTTTATTAAAAATCCCTTTTGTGAATACACTATTTTAAGATAGTCCTATCGTGGACTTGATATGTCAATATAGTCCTCTCATGGACATTATATTTCATCATAGTCCTTCCATGGACATAGTATTTCATTAAAAGTCTTTTCATAGACATATTATTTTATCAAAGTCCCTTGGTGGACATGATAATTCATTATCGTCCTTTCAAGGACATATCATTTCATCATAGTCCTTTCATGGACATGCGGATTCATCGAAGTCCCTTTTTATGGACAAATTATCACACTAAGATCCCTTGTGGACATGATGTCTTATTATAAGTCCCTTTACGGACTTATATTTCCTTTTAGTCCCTGCGCGGACTAAAGCTGCTTTAAGTCCCTGTGAGGACATCTGTACAGCAAAGCCATTTTGTGTGCACACTGTACCAATATAGTCCTTTTATGGACATGCTATTTCATTAAAATCCCTTTGGGGATACGTTATTTCGAAATAGTCCCTTTGAGGACATGATATTTTATTATAACCCCTATATGGACTTATAATAATTATAGTCCTTATACAGACTTATATTTTTCCTCTTAGTTCTCTGTGGACAAATATATTACTAAAAGTCCTGATTAAGGCGCTATTGTAAATTCCTAATAACTTAGGAAAGTGTTGAAA
Organism: Helianthus tuberosus; assembly: GCA_030545235.1. Classification (NCBI taxonomy): domain Eukaryota; kingdom Viridiplantae; phylum Streptophyta; class Magnoliopsida; order Asterales; family Asteraceae; genus Helianthus; species Helianthus tuberosus. The sequence goes on from CM060408.1 coordinate 79,135,605, forward strand.
ATTTTATGTAGGTATTCATTTCGTCCTTTATCCAACAATAGTTCTGAATTTTACTCGAACTTTATCGATCAGCTGAAAATTTCAAAAGATCCTCTTAATGGTATAACCTAGCTGATATGTCTATGAACATGGCTATGATGGTAAAACCCTCTTAAGACAATTAATCCTTGTTAACATCTAAGAACATGTTAACATTCCTGGCTGTGTGACTTGAGAGACCACACTAGCTTCCTAAAGTACTTGGACCTTTCCAAGCCACCTTCATAGCCTATATGATCAATACAAATCACGGCTATTAAACAACAGTATGATGTATACATCAAAACATCCAATTGAGATGTATGCCTATAGGCGAAGGTGTATTCATGACAATGATAGTTTTATTTTATAAACTTCTTGTCAAAAGGGCGATGAACTATGTTCGACCCTTAAAGATCACTGATCCAAGAGATCATTGATTATGTTTTAATTGTCCTTGTGACAAGGCCTTTTGTGCCATCTAACTGTCCTTCGAAACGAGCTTTGTGCTATATGAGAATGTCTCTATGACATTGACCTTGTGATCTTTATGATCCACTGTCCAAGGTAGTGAGCTATGCTCAAGCCTAATGGTCTATATGATCAGTGTGATCATGACTAATATCATCTAATACGATGATCATATTATTTAACATCCTTTAGTGATGTTTTGCCTACGGGCTATAATATATTGTCCATTTGAGACATTGACATTGTGATCTTTATGATTCCTTGTCTAAGGTAGTGAGCTATGCTCAAATCTCATAGTCTATATGATCATTGCGATCCTGACTAATATCATCAGTATGATGATCATAATACTAACATCCCTAGTGATGAAATGCCTACGGGCTATACTTTACTCTATTGTCGATCAGACAAAGATAGTGGTGGTCTTTGTGATCCCCTGTTCAAAGAGGTGGGTTATACCCAAACCTAATAGTCTATACGATCCATACGATCATGACTAATCTCATCAACATCTTAATTATACTAAAAATTCCTAGTAATGTCTCGTCTACGGGCTACATTCTATCGTCCATGTGAGACAATGACAATTGTGACCATTATGGTTCCCTGTCTAAAGTGGAAAGCTATGCCCAAGTTTTCGCAGTCTATATGATCATTGTGATCATGACTAATATCATCAAATATGATGATTATATATAAACATCCATTAGTACTGTCAATTGGTTTACCTTTGTGCCAAATGAATCGTCTTTCAAGACGATGACAGTTGTAGTGTACGACTCCCTGTCCAAAGGTGAAGAACTATGTTCAAACCTTGAAGCCCCTAATCCAATAAGATTGCGGCTTATAAATAAATGTCCTTCGTGACAAACCAACTAGTTACATTTTTAAAGTCATTCATGACAAGCCAATGTGCTATAATATTGTCGTTCGTGACAAGTTAACATACTAAATGTTAACATCCCTTGTGACAGGCCTTTTGTGCCAGATTTTTTTATGTCCTCCGTGACAGGCCTTTTGTGCCATATCTAAATGTCCTTTGCGACAAGGCCTTCATGCCGTATAATCATTTATGTCCTTCATGACTAGGCGTTATGCCATATCTTTCTACGTCCCTCGTGACGGGCCTTTATGCCATATGTATATATAATAATAAAAGTCATGTAAGACTATCCTTCGAACTATCTATTCATAATCGTCCTTGTGACAAAGACAGTTGTCACATTATGATTCCCTGTCATATAGGTAATGGACTCGTTCCAAACCTTAAATGCCATTGATGGTCCTTTTGTGACCTAGGCTAAATGTAATGGATACACATTCAAATAACATTCATTAGGAATGTTTGGAACATAATAGCCTATACGGTTTATGGATGATGTGGCTAATCTATGTCAGGTCATCAGGATGATGACTAACAATTGTTTAATGTGGTGGTTAGTACCAAGCTTCGAGTATGGCAAACTCGGATGAGGTAGACAAAAGTCGCGATACTATTAATGCGACAAAAGCTAATAATGCTACAAACGTAAACCTCAATATTAATGGAGTTAATCTCCAAGCTGTGGTTGACGCAGCAGTTTGAAAGACCATGGAAAAGGTCATGAAACAATTCAAAGAGCCGAATGCTTCTCGCTCTAAATTTCATTCAAAACCTCAATCAATTGCTCATGAAAAGAGTTTTGTTCACACTTCGAATGTGAAGGATGAACAAGGGAGGAGGATAACTCCTATAAATCGAAGAAAAAGAGCAAATTACGGGCTTAATAAGAACCATCATAAGTTCAGTAAGAAGCCTGTATGTAAGAGTTGCTATAAAAGACACTGGGGACAGTGTCAAATGAATCAAAGACCAAAGCAGTGTGACATCTGCAAAGGAACTGGTCATCAGTCCCATGAATGTAGGGACATGTGGGATACAGTCTGTTACGACTGTGGTGAGTAAGGCCACATCAGAATTAGATGCCATAAAGCTGCCAACGAAGGTGCAGCTAAGCCTAGAAAGGTTAAGGAAGGAAATGCCTGAACTCGCCTGATAAATGCCAAAAGGTAGTACATGATGTCATCAAGTACATTCCTTATCATTTACCAATGATAATCTCTGTTAAGTATCATGTTTTAATACAAGCAATAATAAGTCTTTCATAGACCATAAGCTTAGCAAAACCTTGATGATATTCATAAGAACTCCAGATGCTAAGTATAAGGTAGAACCTACCAATGAAACCATAGAGACTGTTTTCTCTTTCTCGGCGATGAATCCTTTCGTAAAATATAAGAGTACTCTTTCTTTGAATAGAGTACGACCATATATATTATTTTAATTAATTTTTTCTCATTGACTTCATCAACTGCGAGTGCCAACTATGATTGACAAAAGCGCCATATGAGGATTTGCGTATCCCAGTGCGTCCCATAGATTATGTCCATGCCTGATCAGTATGGAAGTTTAATGCATGGGACCACTAAGATATACCAGTAGTCATATTGTACTAAAGTCAGCTAGTGGTATTCAAAGAAGCTATCCGTAATAGAAATGCCTAAGTAGGCGTCTCTACTTAAGGCATCCGTGCACTCGTAAATCAGATGTGTCCTTTGCATGGCACAAGCGACGGTAAGTGGACCAAGGTCGAAGGTTGAAGCTACCTCTATCATATTTGGATAACTTGATTTCTTCTCCATAGAACTTCCCTGTTTGACCTCTTGAGAGGCAAAGTGGAATTAAGATTTACATCCTATTATGAGCTGTGTCTATTGCAGAAGCTCTTTATCGGTTAGCATCAACGGAAATGGAAGAAATGAGAACTAACAAGATGAGCTTTCTTGAACAATCTAGCTCATCATCTTCAGAGCTCTGATTACTGTTGATAAAGGGAAGCACGATGCAATACACTTGTGTATTGGTTATTACAACCTAACTAAGAAACGATTAAGAATCGTTATTAGCTGCCCAGGATCGTCGACTTGTTCGACTAACTATGAGGGTAGATGATTCCTTAAGATTGATTCGGGTAGTAGTTGGAATGACTATTTCACCCTAATTAAGTTCTCCATAACCAATAGCATTATATAAGCATCAAGGCTGCTCCATTGGAGACCTTGTTTGGAAGAATTAGTCAACGCCCAATTATTGGGCAGGAATTTGGGAAAGCCCAATTCTCAGGATTTGAGATTTGTATTAAAGACGATGAATAGGATATTATGAATATGTGATCGTCTGAAAACTTCCAGTAATCGACAGAAGAGCAATACGAACAAGAGGCGCAAATTTCTTAAAGTTCTAAATGGGGAAGAAGACTCTATCAAAAAAATATCAAATATGAAGGAGTACAATACGTTTCGGTATAAAGGGCAAGTTAAGCCTTGGGTATATAAATCATTCGAGATCATCGAATGTGGTGGCAGTATAGCTCATAAGCTAATAAGGAGCTTTGTGGAATTCACGATGTGTTCCACATTTCTAACTTAAGGAAATGCCTAGCTGATAAATCGCTAGCAATGTCTTGTAAAGACGTATAGATTGATGAAAGCCTGAGGGTTATTGAAAGACCTATATCGAGCAAGGATCGACAGGTTAAGAAGCTCCGAAAAGAAGCAGGTACCTATTGAATAGGTCAATGGGAATGCCCGTAAAGGTCCCTAAATGACTGTAGAAGTTAAGTCCAGTATACGACAGAAAGTACTTCCATCTTTTTAACAAATCACGGGGTCGAGATTTATTTTAAGGGGGTGAGGATGTAACACCTCGTAAAATCGTGTCCAATGATGTGGTGACACGTGTAATGAACCCTAATAAAGTCAAACGTTGACTATGAGGGACTAATTTCGTCAAAAATCGAAAACCTTGATTATAGAAGGACTGATAGTGTCAACATGTCTAAACTAGGCCTCTGAGTGACCTTATACGGTGTCTGTATTCTCAAACGAGCCACTTGTTGGACGAGAGGAGCCGTTTGCGTAATTATGTGAAAGTTTGCGCGTCGAAGGGTTAAAAGTGTCAACATGTTAATTCTTACCTCTGAGTGACCTTTTAACAAACCGAGAGCTTCATTATGTTTCATCATGTTCTCAGGAATGCCTCATATTGGTTATTAAAGGCTTTTATGCCAATAAGTGAAGTTACGCGCAAGTTTGCGAGTTAGAAGGGTTAAAAGCGTCAATATGTTTAATTATACCTCTGAATGACCTTTTAATGAACCCGAAGCATTTTTATGTGCCATCATACTCTTGAGAATCCTTAATATGGGCTACATAGGGCTTTGATGCCATTAAATGATGATACGCGCAAGTTTGCGCATTAGAGGGACCAAAAGAGTTAATAAGCGAAACTACGCTTTCGAGCGACCTTCAAGAAAACTAGAGACTCCATAATGCTCGGTCATATTCTCGGGAATCCCTATATAGGTTATACAAGACTTTGATATCAATAAATGGCTTTACGCACAACTTTATGCGTTCAAGGGACTAAAAGTGTCAAAACGGCGAAAGTATGCATATTCGCGCGTATTCTACATTCTGACCATACCCGCACATCCATAAATTTTTTGTAATCATTGAAATGTTATATTTTAGTGATGGGAATGCAAAAATACCATCCGTCGCGAAATCTGGATTGTTTTTGCGTCCGTTCGAACGTTCATCGTAATTAAGCGGAAAACGCGACCGTACGACCGAACGAACTGGCACCCATAATATTTTTGAGCATGGTTCAAGTTAAATATACTTTAATTTCCTTATAGAGCTTAGAAATGGGGTTAACGGATGTTAGAAGTGCCAAAAACTCAACGATACGCGTTCAGGGGCCAAAACTGCCAACAGTTGAAACTTCATGTATGCTGACCAGGTCCTTACGGACTGTATACCTGGACCCATACGGTCCGTATGCAGGTGCCAGATACGAAATTTGCTTGGTCTCCACTCAATTCCATTCTCATCCAATCAAAACCGAATCCTTGGGCTTCAAGGCAATTATACAGCTGTCCTAACAGGTGTAGTGATCTGGTTAACCCTTCCAAACACTTGTCTTAATCCTAATCTTGTCCAAAAACTATAAATAGGCCTTTGTTCAACACTTTCATTTGCTCATTTCTTCATTCCTTCTCTATATCCCTCAATCTGGAGCTTCCTAAGCTGATTGGAACTTGTATTCTTGTAGAAAAGATAGCTAGGACTCTTGTAAGTGTCTTAAGCCCTCTCATTAGTTCAGGTTCAAAGTTTTACAAACCGAAAAGTCAAGTATCGTAAATTAATTTTGACTTTCGGTTTAAACTCTCATGGTCCAGCCACTGATCAAAATGAATGTGGGTATAAGACCATAGTTAGGTAGGTGATTAATCCTTAAAAGGGCACCTCCTAATTCCTTCGTATTGCATAGTTAATTGTCGGGTCAAACTATTTAATTAAAAAGTCAACTTGGCAGAATTATGATTAATAAGTAAAACCAATAATACAAAGGTTATAAATTATATTTAACACCTTATTAACTTGGTAATTATTATTTAAACATGTCTAAACATGTTTAACCCGACAATTCTAAGTTTAGGATCGGTTCGCAACCAAAAGTCGCGTATTTTGACTTCTATGTTGACTTTTGGTTATAAGCCGAATTTGACTAGTATGCTACTGATTTTAGGTTCCGTTATGATCATATTATAATGTAGCATAACCCTCTGGGATTATATTACATGATCATACTAGTAATCCTAGTCTTATGCAAGTTTCCGTTAATATGCCATACTTTGACTATTATGCCCTTTTTAGCAAAAATAAGGTTTAGACACCAATAAACTTTCAAACAACTTAGGTACTGATATGTTAACATGTTTAACATATTTTGATGTTATAAATCTGATCATAAACTGAGTTCGCGTATAATGTCGTGAATTGTGCTTTAAAGTGACCAAAATGCCCTTTAGGCGCATTGATCGGTTTTAAGCATAATTCCTTATACCAAAATCATTGCCTACTGATTTAATATCATAATTAGGATAATTTGGGATATCAATTCAGATTATAAAATGAGTTTACACACAAGTTCTTGAATTATGTCTTTAAATGACGATAATGCCATTTTGGCACCTAAAATGGTTTTAAAGCATGATTATCATACGAAACCTTTTTACTACAGATATATCATATTAAATAACATATTTTGGTTATATAAACCTGACCGTAATATCAGTTTTCTTAAAAGATCGCATATATCGTCATTTAGCGACTTAATCGCCGTCTCGGCGCGTAGTATGGTTTTAAACCATAACTACCAACCAAGACTTGTTACATACTGATTTTATAAATCATTTTAAATATATTTCTACAGTAGATATATGTTATAAGCTCAGATTCCCAAATTAGCCTTCAAAACTATGTGTGAAATTACCAAAATGCCCATATGGAGCGTAGTTTGGTTTTAATCTATGAAACACACATATGTTTGATATCATACTGATATTATATCATAAATAAAGTATTTTAAAAGAATGTTTATGATCATAACATCAGATTGTACCCAAGTTCCTTTTATACGTCATTAAATGACCAAAACGCCCTTACGGGGCATAGTTTGATTTTAAAATCTAAACGGGCATACAAGTTGATATCCCACTGATGTTATAACTTGTTTAAAGTATATTGGCATACGGAACTTGTTCATGACTCATCCAGTTACTCGTTATCGCTTATACGCGTACGGTTAGACTTACGTAACTAGTTTATATAAGTTTGCTGAAACGGGTTTAACCTTATTGTTTTTACTTCAAAATCCAGAATGTACTTAGTGTACCCATATTATACAAGTCCTCGTACTTGTTGGGTCTGAATTACATTCTATTCTGGTCATCGCCTAATCTAGCGTATCGTACCGTTCTAGATATTTTAAGCTAGCAGGTCTAAGTCTACGACTTAAATAAGACCGTTAGCATTCTAAATTGGTTATATATTACCATCACTCCAGACTAGAGCCACCCGATAAAAGCTACCTGCATTAGATAGATTGGATACGACTGAGTTATTTTGCTGTGAATCAAGTATTAGCTCAGGTAAATACTTTTAACTTATTTTCCCTATACGGGCTTGGGATACGGTATCATAAAAATACCGCTTGGTCGGGTATGAGATCATTTAGTCGGATTGTGATTTAATAAATCTGCATAACCCGTTTTAATCTGTGTTGTTTGATAACATAAACATTGGGGGTTAACGACCGTGTCCTGGATATCCTCGGCTCATTAAAGTTAAAAATGGCAACGACCTATGCACGGGGTGTAGGCATACACCCGACAGATGCAAATGCTAAAATATAAATAACCCACATGTTGGGGATAACTCCTTCGTGGGTTTTGTAAGTGGTGAGTCGGTTAATCATGACCGGCTTCCAAACCGGCCCCATATGTATGACAAACATGTGAAATAGTATACAAGATTTTATTAAAGATTGTCCCAAGTTATAAATGGTTTGTGCCTTGTGCACTTAAATCAATTTTCATAAATATTTTTAAATGAGTCGGTTAATCGTATTTACCAGTGAAAACTGACGTATTTTCCAAAGACTAAGTGGCAGGTACTACTCGTAATAGGCTGGGGGATTGCTCGGTGTCGAAATAGAGGATCTTGTAAATCCTTAAAGATGCCTTAAAGTCTGCTAAACTTCATTTTATACATTCTGTGGAGATCCACCTGTGGATTTGATATTACAGGCTCGTCTATAATAAATACTTTGATATTTTCAGACATTTGAGTTTGTAATAATATTTTATATTCCAAGACTTCCGCTGTGCTATTCTGTGTATGTTTGACCATGATGATATCAACTATGTCATGATACTCCCCACCGGGCCCACCGGTAATATGTGGAAATATCGGGGTGTGACACTATTTCTGGACGAGTGGCCTGAAGGTATAATAATCGGCCAATGAGCCACCGATAGTTACTAGCATCAACCTTAGATTCCTTGTCGTCCATAGTAAGCTTTAGATTTTGTTCAATTGGAAAGAAAGACGGCCGACATCCTCCGATACCACTATCTTCCAAGATGTCAAGAGTATACTTTCGTTGGCTCAAAACAAGACCACGAGAGGTTTTTGCCACTTCGATGCCAAGGAAATACTTCAGTTCACCTAGGTCTTTGATGCTAAACTTTTCATGCAAACATTGCTTGATTTCTTGTATCTTCTTGGAATTATTACCAACCATGATAATGTCATCAACGTAGATAAGTATAGCAATGAATGTTTCAGTGTTTTTGTAGAGGAAGAGAGAATGATCCGATTTGGATGAACAAAACCCGAGGCCGAGAAGAACCGTGGTAAATTTTTGATACCAATTTCTTGACGCTTGTTTGAGACCATAAAGAGATTTTCGTAAACGACATACCCGATCCTCATTCTCTTTAGAAAAACCTTGCGGTATTTTCATGTACACCTCTTCTTCTAGATCGCCATGCAGAAAGGCATTGTTGACGTCAAGCTGGTTAATGAGCCAATTGTTTTTAGTGGCCACGGATAGTAATGTTCGAACAGTCACCAACTTTGCTACCGGAGCGAACGTGTCATGGAAATCTTCTCCTTCAATTTGAGTAAACCCCTTTGCTACGAGGCGGGCTTTGTATCTTTCAACATCCCCATTTGGTTTATACTTGATCTTGTAGACCCATTTAGAATCAATAGCTCGTTTTCCTTCCGGTAAGGATTCAAGAGTCCACGTGTTGTTTTGATCAAGGGCTTGAATCTCTTTCTTCATAGCTTCAATCCATCTTGGATCTTTCATAGCTTGCTTAAAATGTTTCGGCTCATCAGCAGTAGTGATGGCCGCCAAAAATTTTTTGTGAGCATTAGAAAAATTTTCATAAGAAAGATAATTGGCTATAGGGTGTACCGTGGAGGCGTCTTGAGTTGTTGCGGTATGTGTATGGTCGACCGAAGGGGGAAGATTCACACCGAAATCGTGAAGCCGTTTGGGTTGAGTTCGATCCCTCTTTGGTCGTGAGGTTTCAACATTGGTATGCGATTCACGGTTTTGGTGAGAAACCTCTTCACGATTTATTGTTGGATCACTTTCACCATTATTTTCTTGAGTCATATGGGCATCCTCATGTCCCACGGTATGTGGGCTGGAAATAGGCCCATCATTAGGCATTTCATTAGAAGTAACATATGGTTCTTGATGTGGGCTTTCATCATCGTGGGCTTGAACAGGAATGAACACATCTTCATTATCATGGGCTTGCGCTGGAACAATATCATGGGCTTTCAATGTCAAATATTTTGTAACCTTTTACTCCTGGAGGATAGCCCAAGAAAATCCCGGGTCTCCCCCTCACTTCGAACTTGTCACCCTTTGTTTCGATACTCCAAAAGTAAGTTAGACAACCAAAGACCCTCATGTGGTCATATTCGGGTTTTTGGTTGAACAACAACTCATATGGAGTTTTGTCACCAAGAGTTTTAGAGGGTAATCGATTGATAATATATGCGGCCGTCAGAACACATTCCCCCCAAAAACATTTTGGCAAATTAGCTTCAAACCGTAAAGCCCGAGCCGTATCAAGCAAATGTCTATGCTTACGCTCAACAACTCCATTTTGTTGAGGCGTATGTGGACATGTGGTTTCTAACAAAATTCCTTGTTTTGGCAAATTACGCTCACTTCGAACTTGTCACCCTTTGTTTCGATACTCCAAAAGTAAGTTAGACAACCAAAGACCCTCATGTGGTCATATTCGGGTTTTTGGTTGAACAACAACTCATATGGAGTTTTGTCACCAAGAGTTTTAGAGGGTAATCGATTGATAATATATGCGGCCGTCAGAACACATTCCCCCCAAAAACGTTTTGGCAAATTAGCTTCAAACCGTAAAGCCCGAGCCGTATCAAGCAAATGTCTATGCTTACGCTCAACAACTCCATTTTGTTGAGGCGTATGTGGACATGTGGTTTCTAACAAAATTCCTTGTATAGAGTAAAAATTCAACATAAGGTTTGATGTGAACTCCCCGCCATTATCACACCTTATTCTCTTGACGTTTTTGTGAAATTGGGTTTCAATCATCTTGCAAAAATTGACCAAACAAGTACTATCATCACTTTTATATTTAATAAGAAAAACTGTAACACCCATCTTATTATTACTTGAATTTAAAAAAATTTCATACGATTTATATAAAAGGTGTCTAAATTAAAACATAGTTCCCAAAACAAAGTTCCAAGTAATCAAAACTAGTCACAAACGACTAGTTAAAACATTCATGATCTGATTAGCAAATTGTTTACATTCAAAAGTGAAGGGGTAAGGTCCCAAAAACCTTGTAATAAGTACTTGGGACCATACCACAACCTCGTCTTTCAAGCTCTTTTTACCTTGCGCGGCCGCACACTGGTTTTATAAAGGAAAGGCTTAAGGCAGATAGCAGACAAAACCCGCGCGCCAAAGGAAATCATAAATCCTTGCGCTTTCATAAGGGATGAAAATCCTAGGACAGGCATTCCCACTTAATAATATCCAGGCTTGGACATTATTTAACTGATACCACACGGTAAAGAATCACACCAGATTACAGCAGTAATCTTCTAGAAGACTTAATCGTGCACCACCCAGACGGTTATAACCGTCTGGGCCACGTGTCATCTCCCCAACCTCCCTTAGAGTCACGGTGATGGCATGGAAATAGAAAGAAATCATCACTTGTCCACTTTCCACGTGGCAATTCCCTAGCCTTTGATCTAAACAATGATCCGTGTGCTCTCACGTCGGATCACAGGAATTAACGATGGAGGAAAATAACCGCTACGGCGTTAGCATCTTCCGTCAACTTTTCAATAACAGGTTTTCCCTCCCAAAAATTCCCGGCTATAAATATGAGGATAATTCAGGTATGAAAGGCAAGTTACACACACTTCTTCAATACATCTTCTTCTTCATAATCCATACTTATTCTCACACCGGAGTCGAGTCAAGGAGAGAACCCCTTTCTCCCCTTGGCGAGGCTAACGGTGCTTCTTTTTTGCAGAGTTTATCGGAGAAGAAGATCAATCATAATCGAATCAAGCGAGAGAGAACAAACCCCTTTATGCAGATCCAAACCCCCTAGATATTTCAATCCCGGTCGTTTATCTAGTGTTTCTTCATTGGCGCCCACCGTTTTTTCTCTGTTCCACCCGTTTTTCTCTTGTTTTTCGATTCACTTCGTTGATTCCATTTTCTCATGGAAGAGACATCAGCTCACCGGTAAACCGGCCCTCGGCCGAATTTTGGTAACAACGTCCAACCTAAAGGAATTCCGGAGGAAGTCTCCGACGATAATGAGGTTCAATCCAACCGAGTAAACAAACCTGTCACTCCAGGAGTGCTACCAACAGATCCTGTCCACTCAATTTTACCGCCAGGAGAAACTCCAATCTCCTGGTACGTTAGGTCTCAAGGGGCACTAAACGCAGTATACACACAGCTGTGTGCACAGACTGCTCCCTTAACTCAGTCACGGAGGCCAGGATCTCGTGCTAATGCTTCCCAACGGGAGGATCCATCTTACGAGAATACAGAAATTCACTCCAGATCTATTTCAAAGCATGAGTACACTCAGTCAGGAAGTCATCAGAGAGAGTATCGTGACGAAGCACACCCCCACCGCAGACAATCAGCTCATACCAGGCTGGGTCCTCAACGAAACACTCACACCGATGAATCAGAATCAACCTATCGTGTGAGTGAGAATACCAGTGTGTTTAACCGCCTGCAGCCCAATTACAACAAATGCAGACCTCGTGCGGTTTACAACCCGGAGGCCGAGCATAATTATGATTTGATTAATCGCCCTGCGGAAGCAGCGGAAAATTCGAAATTCATCATGGAAATAGCTCTCGCGCCGCTTGAGAAAGCAAAATTACCATCTAATGTGGGAAAGTTCAACGGGTTGACAGACCCGGATGATCATTTAAGAGTATTTACCAGCGCAGGATTGGTTGGGGGCTGGACCCTCCCATTATGGTGCCATCTGTTCGTATAGACCCTAACCGGCGCGGCGAGAATCTGGTTCGATAACTTGCCAATCGGACAGATCGCATCATGGAAAGATCTGCGCGAAAAATTTCTGACACATTTTAGCCAACAACGGCGTTCCATTCGCGATACATCTGATGTAATGAACATTTGGCTCCACGATGACGAAAATCTGGAGGACTTTATCACCAGATACAACAAAGAGGTATTGGAGATTGGCGGTGTTCATGAGCAACTAATCCGCCCTCAATTCAAATACGCGGTTAGGTGCGATGACATGATTAAGGTCTTATCCGGAACAGAAGGCCTCCTGAAGAGTTGGGAGAAGGTAATGGCAGCGGCAAAAGTTTATGCTCAAACTGAAAAGAACCTTACCACAAATAGGCCGCCGCCACCATATAACAGACCCGCGGACTTAGGCTCCACTGGCGGGAGAAAGTTTAAGAAGTCATGGCGTGATTCTGGCTCGGCAAATCATTCGTCTGAAGATGCTCGAGCAACGATCAACAAACTTACCGCGCAGAGGGAGACCAAACAGGAGAATAGGGAGAGACAGTGGACTCCCTTAACTAAGACCCCGGCGGAAGTTTTGAGTACTGAAGACTGTCAATTCAAACCTCCGATCCCCATGAAAAACAAGCGTGGACAAGACCTTCCCCAATATTGCGAGTATCACAAGGAAAGCGGTCATACCACTAACAACTGCATTTCTTTACGCACAGAAATAGAAAAAGCCCTCAAGAGCGGCGAGCTCACACATTTGCTCCAAAATGTGCGCAAAGAAATAAAGCAGATAACTCGGAGTGAGGAGGGCCCAAGCAAAAGGGCGAAAACTTAAGAGACAACTCTATGAATTCCCCGCGGGAAAACATGATCTATCAAACGAAGCGGGAAAGTTAGAGAGTAAGTTAAGTTTCATATAATTATATTAGCAAACTTTGTAATAGCCTCTGTGCTCTATCCCTAAATAAAATAGCAAAGTTTCTATTATTTGGATGTTTTTCTTACAAAGTGCATGCAATTTCTTTTAGTAAGCGCAAAAATATTATGGTAACTACAAAACAAAGCCTCATGAACGGTCAGTGATTACGTCACAATTGACCATAAGTTCACACATGAGCTTTATACCAACTTTATTCGCCTTACACAATAAAAGTAATCGTATTCATGCAAGATATTGTAAAACGAAAAACATGACATACTACTCTTAGCGTAGAGATACGCCCTAAAAACTATCAAACACGACAGTGTTTTAGTTACTTGCGCAACAGCGCACCAACAAAAAAAGGGATATACATCCCAAATATTACAAGAAAATTGTTCAATACATTTTCAACCTACGCCAAATCTTCACCCTCATCCGGAAAGATTTCCTTTAGTTATGCTACGTGATCATCAGATTGCAGCGCAACATTTATCAGATCCATAATCGGGAGTTGCAAGTTGTTAAATTCTTCCTTTAAAGCAGCAAGTGCAGCACCAGTATTCACGCCGTGAGTTGCAGATTTGCTGATATCCCAATCAACCTTCAAAGCGCTGTTTACATGATGAGAACATTCAGCATAACCTTGGGCGTACCCGTCTCTTCGTGCAGCAACAACTAAACGCGCAATGGTTTTATCCAACTCCTCAGAATTCAGCACTGATTCAGCAACCTATGAAAATATGTAAGGGTAAATAACAAAAAGGCGCATAAACAAGCCCGCAAAAACAAAAAAAAAGAAAAAAAAAAGAAAAAAAAAGAAAAGAAAAGGGGGCAAGCAACTTACACAAGAAATTCCACGATCTTTTAGCCACGCCATATCACTCTTTAAAGGTTCAAGCTCGCTCTTCGCCGTGGCTCGCGCCGTTTCAGAGTTTTCCAATTTTTCTTCAGTTTCGGTCAAACGGCGAGAGGTTTCAGCCTTTTCAGAATGCGCAAGCTCCAGATCCTTTTTAAGTTGTTCCTGGTCAGAAAGCAAAGCAGTAAGTTCTTCCAACTCTTTATCTCTAAGAGCAAGAGTGGCGCAAGCTTGTACCTCTCGTTGCTCACTGCGCTCCCTATGAGAACGCGCTTCTTCTAGCGCAGCTTCTGCATCAGCTTTCTCCTTTTTCAATCTTTCTACCTCTGCATCCTGTCTCTTCAGCTTTTCAATCTCAGCCTTGAGATTATTGATGACATTGCGAAGATTTACCTTCTCAACATTATCTTTTTCGCAAATTCTCTTCCAGTTCTTGCGTTCCTCGGAAAGGAGGGCAGCTTCAGCTTCCGCTTTCCTCTTCCAACCTGCAACAGACCACTCCTTGGTTTTACGGTCGGCCTCAAACTTGGCTTGATCAGCTTCTAATTTAGCTTTTAGCTAAGCTAAGAGCCTTTCATCACTAGCAAACTTCTTATGGGAAACCCTAAAAGCTTCCCAATCCTTATGCATACTATACCACTCACGCACTATGCGATGAGTGGTAGAAGCATGAGAAGCAGTCTCCTCAAGGTAAGCTTGATATGTTTGTTCATAAGACCGATTTTCTTGAAACTTGATCTCCCAGGCGGAAATATTCCCTGCAGCCAATCTCGGCACACATGCCAATCCGAGAAAGTGTCACCTTTCTTCAAATTCCAAATAGGGGCATGAAGTTCAGAAGCATCTTTCTCCGAGTAGGTCCTATAATTGTAATCCCCCAGGGTTTCCTCTGGGCGGATTGGAGAATTTTTATCAACACCAGCAAATGAGCTTTGCTCCTCAGCAGAAACCTTCTCAACACGCTCAGGCATAGCATCAGAAGGCTTAGGAGAAGAAGTTGAAGTAGGAGTTTTTTCCGCAGTTTGTTCTTTCCCCAGGTCTTGAGCAACAGTTTCAGAGGTTCGTGGATTACCAGCACCATCCACAACCCCTGGATCAATAACCTTTTCAACCTCTGCAGTAACATCAACAGGCTTGTCAGCCTCAACAGTCTTCTCCACACCACCTTCAGGAACCTCCATAGTCTTCAACTGATCAACAACAGAAGCACGCGGAGGGGAAGGTGGGAGTTCTTCATTAACCACAGGCTGCGGCTCTGTGGACGCGGGAGAAATAGGAACCTCTGAAATAAAAACAACAAAGTCTGTAAAGATTCAATGCGCATAAGGAAAAGAAGTAAAGACAACACTTACCAGGAGCAGATTCCGAAATGAAAGAATCTAGATTGCCCTTCCTGGTAATTTTCTTCCTCTGGATTTTCTTTGAGGGCGGACCCTCAGCGTCAGTATCAGTTTGTTTTCTTTTGCCCGCTTTCCTCGGCACTAAGTGTTCAGGGCTAGATTCCAAGTCAATGGGATCATTTGGGTTGGATGGAGGGATATCAGCAGTATCTCTCGGTTCAGGTTTTGGCCTCCTAACAGTAACTGCAGACGTAAGACCCTCCAGAGAGTCAGAAACCACCACATAATCACACCAGGAGTCAGAGGAACGGCGCATACCTTTCTTCTCTCCTCCAACATTTTTTGTCTTCAAAGATTGAGCTTTACCAGTTTCGTTCTTCTTCGGCATAGAAGTAGAAGTCGCTGCGCGCCTCTTCTTCTCAGGGCCTATACCCAAGTTTGACAACTCACCTACGGAAGCGTAAAAACGATTTTTACTTAAAAGCGCAAAAGTGAACAGTAAACCAATATGCACATAACTTACCAGCACCAGCAGCAGGCTGAACAGACAGATCCGCATCTCGCGGAAGAATAAAATTCTTCACAATACGATGGTACCAAAGCTCTTCATCAGGCTTCTTCTTAATGGTACCCATCTTTCCGCCTTCTCTCTTGAACGCGACAACATACAGCGAAACAACTACAAGGGAAGAAAGGCAAGTTCAAAAAAAAAAAAAAGAGAGAGAAGAGGGAAAAACCCCAATCTTACTGTGCCCATCCTCCGTATACACCGGCTTGTCAACACGGTCCATTTTCCAATTCAAACTCATGCTGGCTCCAACAAGAGTTTTCTCTGGCAAAGCGATATTAGGAACATCCTTCAGATCTTGATACCAGTTCTTGTCAATAGGGGTCTGAATTGTTTCGACAGGAACATCTTCTTTTCCCCTTAAAACCATCGTCACCGGAATCACTCCGGCTTTGATAAAGAAAATTTTTTGCTTCCAGTCATGGAAAGACTTTGGAGGATGTTGCAAAATCTTCTTTGCAGATGCTCTCTGAACAAAAGAATAAAACCCTTGAATACAATGCATTTGGTAAAAAACCCTAAATCGAGGGATTGTCGGCTCGATATGCATCGTTCGGCACACAAACTCGAAATGTCGAACCCTAACCACGCCAATAGGGTGCAATTGGGAAATATGTAACTTGTAATACTCAAGGATTTCAAGGAAGAATCTGGTTACAGGCAAACGAAAGTTGCCTTCACAGAAAAAATCCCAAAAAAGGGTGATATACCCAGTCGGAGCATCCGCTGCTGTTTGCCCCTCTTCAGGGTACAGAGCACCCCAGTTCTCCGGAAATTTAAGGTTCCGAACCAAACCATCAAAGGTCGCTCTAGGCCATTTTAACGGTGGAAGTTCAGCAGACATTTCTTCAGATAGGTCTTCTTGGTGTTCTCCGGTTGACATAAGAGAAAGAAATGATAAACCTTTTCTCAAACGATTAATGAAGAAAGGAAGAATAAAAGTTTTTCAATAAAGCAATGATTAAATAGGAAAGGGGCAACTCAAACAAACTTATATACTCACCGCAATAAATAGCATTGGTAACCGCCATAGCACCTTTTCCGGATATCACAGTTATCCAAGCGGCAGAGCGAGTGAAAATCAACACAAAGGCGAGTACACGCGCGCGTGCAGAACACGGACAGTAGGGGACAACTGACAATGACAGCCTGTCACTCAGTCTTTACTGTACCAAGTCCCATCTAAAGTCAAAGATTTTCAAAAATCTTTATAATAAAATGAATCTTCTTCCAGAAGAATCCCTACTTTCGCGCCAAAAACATCTTTCCTCTCATAAGTCCAGTGATCCACTTACTTGCATAAGAGCAACACTAGACTGGGGGGACTTGAAGGGGTAAGGTCCCAAATACCTTGTAATAAGTACTTGGGACCATACCACAACCTCGTCTTTCAAGCTCTTTTTACCTTGCGTGGCCGCGCACTGGTTTTATAAAGGAAAGGCTTAAGGCAGATAGCAGACAAAACCCGCGCGCCAAAGGAAATCATAAATCCTTGCGCTTTCATAAGGGATGAAAATCCTAGGAAAGGCATTCCCACTTAATAATATCCAGGCTTGGATATTATTTAACTGATACCACACGGTAAAGAATCACACCAGATTACAGCAGTAATCTTCTAGAAGACTTAATCGTGCACCACCCAGACGGTTACAACCGTTTGGGCCACGTGTCATCTCCCCAACCTCCCTTAGAGTCACGGTGATGGCATGGAAATGGAAAAAAATCATCACTTGTCCACTTTGGCAATTCCACAGCCTTTGATCTAATCAACGATCCGTGTGCTCTCACGTCGGATCACAGGAATTAACGATGGAGGAAAATAACCGCTACGGCGTTAGCATCTTCCGTCAACTTTTCAATAACAAGTTTTCCCTCCCAAAAACTCCCGGCTATAAATATGAGGATAATTCAGGTATGAAAGGCAAGTTACACACACTTCTTCAATACATCTTCTTCTTCATAACCCATACTTATTCTCACACCGGAGTCGGGTCAAGGAGAGAACCCCTTTCTCCCCTTGGCGAGGCTAACGGTGCTTCTTTTTTGCAGAGTTTATTGGAGAAGAAGATCAATCATAATCGAATCAAGTGAGAGAGAACAAACCCCTTTATGCAGATCCAAACCCCCTAGATATTTCGATCCCGGTCGTTTATCTAGTGTTTCTTCAAAAAGAAATAGAAACATTGTATAACAAAGTTATGAAATCGCGGAAGCTTCAAAAGTTGTGTTCGGTTCTTCAAAAACTTGCTCGACCGCCATCCATATTCTTGCAATACCTGAAACTGGAATTGTTTAACAAAAATTAGTATTAGAGTTCTTGGGATTATTGCTTAATCGAAACTGCGCTTAGAAACGAATTCGATTAACTATAATATTGAAAAAATTTAACAAAATTTGCAGGCTCTACCGTAACTTACGGTATCTACCGTAAGTTATGGTAGTCATTTGATGATTCTGGTCTACCGTAAATCAGTAGTGGACCACCGTAAGCTTTTGATCTCTACCGTAAGTTACGGTGGATACCGTAACCTACGGTAGTCACTACAAGTTTATGTTTTGACTGATTTGTTTATTTTACCCAAAACCCAAATCCCGGATTTCTCATTCTGACAAACCAACACACTAAATTCTCGTATCCCAATATGTCTTTTATTAACAATAACAAAGACCGAGTAACCATACTACGATGCATTAACCACGCATTATTTGATTATTCGACCCGTTTGGCTCATCTAAGGAATCCTCCATTATGATGACTACCAACGAGATCAAACAAATTCTTGACTTATTATTCAATATAGCGAACATTATACCTTTAATTCAACTCAACTTTTATTCTACAAATCAACTACACATATGGTAATTATCGAAATTACCCAATGTAACGAATCAAGTTACATACCTTTAGTGCACGCCCTTCAAACGCAAGTCGCCACCGGCTTGTCCGCTTGGAGCTCCGGTATCCTTTCCTATAGAGTTCAACCAAGAAATGTTTAGAACTCTTTTCAATTCATAGTTCGCATATTTTGCCGAAACATCAAAATCATGCGGTTTAACTCAAATTTTTAGATTTAAGCCTTCTTTGAGGCATTTATGCGAACACTTTAAGGACAGAAATTTACACTATATATTATCAAGTTCATAACTTGTCATATAGCCATAATTCTTCATCAATCAACTACCTTACATGAACTTTAACCTCTAAAATTCTGAAATCACTTCACATATGTCAAATATTACTAGAACAACCACTATCATCCTAGTGTTTATCATTTTCTCACAAAACCCATGAATCACCTTCAATGTGTTCATGAAATTTTCAGAATTTAGGCATGATTTCACATATTGTTGTCTAGGTTTTACTCCTAGACACTATATCATTCCTATTCTACCCAAGTAACAAACATGCATGCATCATAATATTTCAGATTTCCCAAATTCATGAGAATTTCAAGTAGAGAATTCTCATCAAATTTTACATACCTTATAATCCTCTTGTGATGAGGATCACAAATCTTAGCTCGGATTTCGTTTTGGATCAGATTTGCACCGTCAATTTATGAGATTAGTGAATGTTAGGGTTTTGAGATGCTTGGTCACCCCCTTGCTTCTGGTCGATCCCACGTACTAAATTTTGGGTTTGTGTTTTAATAAAAATGTTTTTATTAAAACTATTTTCAAGTTTAACACTTTTGGTCCCTCTAGTTTCTTTTATTTTATTTCTATGTCTTTAACTACTCATAAGTGATAAACTAACTAGGTTAGTGTCATTACTAATTAGATTATTTTACTAATTTATTTGCAACTTAATTGCAAATTTAAGAATTTTTATTTTCGGGATGTTACAAGTCCAGCCCCTTTAAAAAGGGTTTCGTCCCCGAAACCAGAGCACGTACCGAATAATGTAGGGTAGAGACGTCGCATCTCCTCTTCGGACTCCCACGTAGTGTCCAAACCTTTCCTATGCTCCCACTTGATCTTAACTTGATCGATTTGTTTGTTTCGCAAGTACTTAATCTTTCGATCTAAAATCTCCAATGGTCTTACCACATAATTCAAGCTATCATCCACTTTGATATCGTCGTAATGGATGTAAGATGTTTCCTCCGCTAGACATTTCCGCAGTTGCGACACATGAAATGTGCCATGTATTCCACTCAACTCTTCCGGTAGTTCGAGGCGATAAGCCACCTTGCCAACCCGTTCGATGATTTTAAATGGCTCGATAAACCTCGGGCTTAGTTTCCCCCTTTTTCTGAATCTAATCACTCCCTTCCATGGGGAAACCTTTAACATAACCATGTCGCCTACCCGAAATTCTATCGGTCTTCGTCTTTTATCGGCATAAGACTTTTGCCTATCTTGGGCTGCTTTCAAATGGGCTCGCACCACTTCAATTTTCTCATTAGTGGCCTGAACTATGTCTTTATGTGCCAGTTCCCGCGGACCCACTTCACCCCAACACACCGGGGTTCTGCATTTCCTACCGTATAGCATCTCGTAAGGTGCCATGCCGATACTTGAATGATAACTATTGTTATACGAAAATTCGGCTAAGGGTAGATAAACATCCCAACTTCCACCAAAGTCGATGATACACGCCCGCAACATATCCTCTAGCGTTTGTATTGTTCTTTCACCCTGCCCATCTGTCTGAGGATGGTAGGCGGTGCTAATGAAGAGTTTTGTTCCCATTTGTTCTTGAAAATCTCGCCAAAATTTTGAAGTAAACCGGGTATCTCTATCCGATACGATGGATACCGGTACTCCGTGACGTGCCACTATTTCATTTGTATATACTTCGGACATCTTTTCCGAAGTATATGTTTCGCGTATAGGAATAAAATATGCACTCTTCGTCAATCTATCCACAATCACCCAAATAGCGTCAAATCCCTGAATCGTTTTAGGTAGTTTGGTTAATAGGTCCATAGTGATATGTTCCCATTTCCAAACCGGGATCTCCAAGGGTTGAAGTTTCCCATACGGTTTCTGGTGTTCCGCTTTGACTTGTAAAGCATTTTTCCACGTATTTCACAACATCTCTTTTCATTCCGGGCCACCAATAGTTTTGTTTTAAGTCGTTATACATTTTGGTCGCTCCCGGATGGATGGAATAACGGGACTTATGAGCTTCGTCGAGTAGAAGCTTTTTAACTCCACATGTGTTAGGAACCCAAATTCTATTGAAACGTGTTTTCAAACCGTGGTTGCCTACTTCGAGATCTTTAACTTGGCCAACAATCCTTTCCTTTCTCCAGTTTTCCGTCTTTACTGCTTCATCTTGTGCTCCTCGGATTCGTTCAAGTAAGCCCGAGGTCACAATGAGCTGCAATGATTGTACTCGTATCTGGGCATAATCTGCCTTTCGGCTCAACGCATCCGCCACTACATTGGCTTTCCCGGGATGGTAGTGTATTTCACAATCGTAATCCTTGACCGTTTCTAACCATCGTCTCTGGCGCATATTTAACTCCTTCTGATCGAAGAAGTATTTTAGGCTCTTGTGGTCGGTGAATATGGTGCACTTTACCCCATATAAATAGTGTCTCCATATTTTTAACGCAAATACCACCGCAGCCAATTCGAGATCGTGCGTGGGATACTTCTTTTCATGTATCTTCAATTGCCTCGAGGCATAAGCTATAACTTTGCCCCGTTGCATCAAAACGCATCCGAGCCCTGATAACGAGGCATCCGAGTAAACCACTAAGTCTTCGATTTCGTCCGGCAACGTTAATACCGGGGCTTTAGTTAATTTCTCTTTTAGTGTCTGAAACGCCCTTTCTTGTTCAACACCCCAAATGAACTTTTCCTCCTTCCGAGTTAACTTTGTTAGTGGCGACGCAATCTTGGAGAAATCTTGAATGAATCTCCTATAGTATCCCGCAAGCCCTAAGAAGCTTCTAATTTCCGAAGGGTTCTTCGGGGGATTCCATTTCGACACGGCCTCAACTTTTGACGGATCCACCAATATTCCATCGGCACTTATGATGTGGCCGAGGAATTGCACCTCTCGTAACCAAAAGGCGCACTTCGAGAATTTTGCATATAACCTTTCTCGTCTAAGTGTCTCTAACACCTCTTGTAAGTGGTGTGCATGCTCAGCTTCATTTTTCGAATACACCAAAATATCGTCGATAAACACGATGACTGATTTATCCAGCATTGGCTTGCAAACCCGGTTCATAAGATCCATGAAAGCCGCGGGTGCATTTGTTAGCCCAAATGACATCACGAGGAACTCGTAATGTCCGTATCGCGTGCGGAAAGCCGTCTTCGGCACATCTTCCTCCTTGACCTTTAGTTGGTGATACCCTGATCTAAGGTCAATCTTTGAAAACCAGTTCGCACCTTGTAATTGGTCGAATAGGTCATCTATCCTCGGAAGCGGGTATCGGTTCTTTACCGTGAGTTTGTTTAACTCCCGGTAATCGATACACATGCGCATGCTTCCGTCTTTCTTTTTCACGAACAGTACAGGTGCGCCCCAAGGAGACACACTCGGCCTTATGAATCCTTTGTCAAGCAGGTCTTGAATCTGGGACATTAACTCTTGTAATTCCGATGGCGTGAGTCGGTACGGTGCTCTAGCTACGGGTTTTGCGCCCGGAATCAATTCGATTCCAAACTCTACTTCCCGTTCTGGCGGTATCCCCGGTAAATCTTCCGGAAACACATCTTCGTAATCCCGTACTACCGGTACATCTTCAATCTTCAGTAATTCTTTCTCGGGCTCATTTGCGTATATCATAAAGGCCTTGCATCCTGGCTTCATAAGTTTGTGAGCTTTCAACATCGAGCATATTATGGGGTTACCTCCTTTTTCGCCATAGATAGTGACGTGTTTCCCGCTCGGAGATGTTAGCTTTATCTCATTACGAAAACACACGACCCTTGCGTGGTTATTGGTGCACTTAGTGTCTGTTGACTTCGTCTTTAACAAGTATTATGTCTAGATAGAATGAATGAGCACATAATAGGTTAGAAATTTAGGGTTTTACATGTTAATATAGGGTGCTTCGCTTGAAGGTGATTCAAGGCAGTTCAAGCGAAACCATATCATGCAGGTTCGCTTGAAACTGACATGTTTAAGCGAAACCCATTCGCTTGTCTTGTTCAAGCGAAACCCCTGTGTCTATAAATAGGGGATGTGTGTCATTTGAAGCGAGAGGTCATTAGTGTTTGTGTGTGAGTTGAGGTGCTGCTGGATTTTTGTCAGAATTGATTGTAAAGACTCAGGTTTGATTAATAGAGGAAGAATTGAAAAGGAACAAGCTGTTTGACGTTGTTTACTTTGATTCCGCCTTAGTAAATGATGATGAACTGCTCAACTTGACTGTTTAGGGTCACGAAACCGATCCAACAAGTGGTATCAGAGCTCAGGACGAGGAGTTCATACCATAGCAGCTTGATTCTACCGGATTTTCTCATTTCTACTCATTTCTTCTCATACTTTTCTGATTTGAACGAGTTCTAACGGTTGAAATGGCCTGATTTTCACATATGTTGTGTAAAACATAGTATTAACAAATCCTACAAAGAATCAGATTAAAATTCGGATTAAAACTGATATAAAATGGCATAAAACTGTGTTTCGCTTGAAACTGTTCTTCGTAGTTTCGCTTGAAAATCACACATTTCGCTTGAAAATCTCAAGCAAAACATCTTTAAAATACACCTTTCGCTTGAAAATACACCTTTCGCTTGAAATTTCAAGCGAACCAGGACATTTCGCTTCAAAAGGCCGTGTTTCGCTTGAATTGCTTGATCTTGTTGCTTTCGCTTGAAGTCATTTTGCTTCAAGTGGTTTCGCTTGAATCTGATTTTTTTAAAATCAATAAATTTCTAAGTGTTTACTGATTTTTTAGGTACGTGCAAGATGGATGATATATTCATGAACCCGTTTAGCGACATGTATGCGTTTGCTGGAAATTCCGGGGATGATGCTTCACCAAGCAACACCAATGAGAACACGTCAAATACAAAGAAAAAGTTATCGGATGCTTTGGAAGTTGAAAGCGCATTTGGAACATATAACAAACCTCCGAAGTTGATGGCTATCGAAGAATACTGTCGGTGGGCCAAGTAGTTTGAGGATTGGTTGAGAGCTTTTGCTTTTCCCAGCTGGAAGAGTCTAAAAAATGGTTACAATGATGGAGGGAAAAGTGGCGAAACCTTATCATCACCTGAAGAAATAGAGACATTTGTCGCTGAGCAAAAATGCGTTGCACTACTATTTCAGTCTGTTCGAGAAGATATAATATCTTTGATCGAGTACAGCAGTTCTAAAGATCTCTGGAAAAAGTTAGAAACCAAATGTTTAGGAAGTACAGAAATAGTGAAGAACAAAAAGAAACTACTTAGAAAAGAGTTTGATTTGTTTGGATGTTTAAAGAATGAATCAGTTTGTAAAATGATTGAGAGGTTTGGGCACCTGAAGCTGGAACTGGCGAGACATGGAATTTCCTATACTCAAAATGAGCTAGTCGACAAATTGTTTGATTCGTTGCCAGATGAGATGGATTGGCAATATTATGCGTTGATGCTAAAGAATACTATCAAGCCGCCAGAAGTGTTGACAGTAGACTTGCTTATTGAGAGACTAGAGAGTCACGAGTTGGAATTAAAGAAGACACACAAAGTCAATCATTCGTCTTATCAGCAGAACTTGG
Organism: Helianthus tuberosus; assembly: GCA_030545235.1. Taxonomy (NCBI): domain Eukaryota; kingdom Viridiplantae; phylum Streptophyta; class Magnoliopsida; order Asterales; family Asteraceae; genus Helianthus; species Helianthus tuberosus. The sequence continues at coordinate 79,160,450 of CM060408.1, forward strand.
ATTTGTATTATCCAAAGAGTATGATGACAAAGAGTACATCTCCTAAGACAGTTTTTTCTGCCGAAAATGTTAACACATCAAACAAAGAAAGTCAAAGCAGTGGATTTCACAGTGGATCTTCGTCATCTGTAAATCATTCTGATGCAAAGAATCTATTTCAATGCAACATCGCTGTAGACTTAAAGAATGCTCAGAATTTTAGCGAGGAGTCTGCAAAGCAACAGATGGTTTTCTTAGCATCTGTGCTAGAATCTTATGAAAGTCTTGTAGCAGGGAAGATAGGCAACACCAATCTGACGAAGGAAGATTATGATCAGATAGATCCTGAGGAGATGGAACTGATTGACATAAGGTGGTGTATGGCCAGTGCAGTTCGTCGAGCACAACGTTTTATGGAGATCACAAGGAGGAAGTCTATTGGTGGACCTTCTACCAAGTTAGGCTTTGACAAGTCTAAAGTGACATGTTTCAAGTGTAAACAGAAAGGTCACTTTAAGCGCAAATGTCGAAACGCGTATGCTGATGAATCTGAAAACCCGTTCAGAGAAGATTATTACAAGAAAGCAATTTATCATCAGAATAAATCAGAGCCGCCGAGAATGAAGCAGATTGAGGATAACAAAGAGAAATCTAGAGCTCTTGCGGTGATTCATGACGATGAAGATTTTGACTGGAGCGAGTTATTACCTGAGGAGGATGCGGTTGGATATGCATTTATGGCAAAATCTGAACCTGTTCCTTGGAAAGACAACAGAAATGAAGAACAGAAGTATAATCACAGAAAGCTGTTGGCCACGAACAAATTGATCAGAATAGCTGGTATCTTTTCTAAGGCAAAAAGAGCAAAAAGATGGGATCCAGATAGGGAATGTTATCTTGACCCCCAGGGAAACATTGCTATTGATCATAACACTCTTGATGTGGAAACCATAATCAAAGAATATAAAGAAGAAGATGATTATTGGCAGAGGAAATGGCGGGGAAGTAAAGAAGAGAAAGAGAAAACAAAGAAGATTGATAATGGAATCATTGACACGACACAGGAGTTGAATGCTGAAAACATGGGAAAGATGGCTGACAAGGTGCTGGCTGCTAAGGCACTTGAGGTAGATTCTAAATCTGTCTCTGAGTCTAAAAGCCAGGTCAGTTCAAACGCGTCAACGACTGAGTCAGGTAAGAAAGTCAGTGGTGATGTTGACTGCAAAAATTGCATCAAAGAATGCAAAGTTTGTAGTACAAACACTTATCTCAAAGGTAAGAAGATTGATGATCTGACTGCTAAAGTCAGAAGTGTTGAGGATCAAATCCTTGATCGTGATAAAATGGTGAAAGCTTCAACTGAACGATTAAAAGAATTAACTAACAAAATTGAAACTGATAAAATTGACCAGGAAAAGGTTAGGAAAGAAAATGAGAGGTTAGTTCTTGAAAATCATCAGATTACTGAAAAATTTGAGAAGCTTAAAAGCACGGTTAAAGATAATGATGATAGAAACGGTAAAACATACAAAGAAAATTGCCAATTGCAATGTGTTTTAAGGATTAAAGAAGAATTAATCAATAAACAATTGGATGAGATTGCTAAGTTGAAGCTTCAGTTTGAAGAAGCTAAGATTGAAAATGAGCGAATCCAGTTGAAGCTTAAGAGTTACAACTCCGCAAGCTTTGTTTTGCAACACATTGTCCCCAAACCTATCGGGAAAAACAAAGCAGGCGAAGATGTGTACTCTGATGGAACTGGGGTGGGTTTTCATCAAGTTCCGCCACCAGTTCTAGACAATTATTCGAAAAAGCAATCTGGGCTGGTTAATCTTGAAGATGAAAATGAAGTTAAACTTCCTGATTCAATTGATGTGACATTTTCTTCATCATCATCAGATGATAGTGTTCAAACTGAGATTGTTAAAGGCATGGCTGAAAGTGTTTTGGATAGTGATTCAGCTGAAGATGATGAATGTTTCTTGGACAAATACATTCCGAAAAAAAAATCCAAAAACAACTTAGGTGATGAACCGGGTCTTGTGATGTACAAGATGGCTGGATCTGATAAGTTGTATTCGGATTCTAAGTTTCCTTTGGAGAATGTAAATGTTTCAAAATTGACAAATGTGTTCAAAATGGTTGAAATTGATTTGTCTGAAGTAAAGAGTTTAAAACAAACAAAAAGGCAAATGAATTTTGAGAAAGATAAAGCTTACTACAAGAAAACTGTAGTTCCACCACGTTTTTATAACAACAATCGAAACAATTGGTCGGGTGGTTATCAGGGTGGTAAGGGTTATCAAAAGAGAAATGTTCAAAACAAGAAGTTTGCTGAGAAGAAAGTGTTTGTGAACAGTTCAAGTTCACTTTCTGATGAAGAGAAAAATATTTTTTCGAAATCAAATGCAGAGTTCTTTGAAAAGAGGGCTTCACAACCTCAGTCTGAAGGCACAAGTCGAATAGTTGATACTTGTACATGCTTTAGATGCAACAAAGTTGGTCATATTGCAAGAAATTGCACCACCAACTTCAAGCCTAAGACTGAAGTTGTTGAGAGTCAAAAGAAGAAGGTTGATGCAAAAGGAAAAGCTCCATTGGTTGTTGAGAAAATTTTGAAAAATGAGAAATCAAAAGTCAAAATTGAACTTGTTAAGAATGTGGTAACTAAAAATGACAAATTTTACAAACGGGTTGCTTCATCTCAACAAACATGGAAGCCAAAAGTTGTTGAAAAACCAAAGGTTTCTGAGTCGGAAAAACAATCGTCTTCTACCACACCGGTAAAGATGGATGTTCCTTTGGATTATTATGAAAAGTTGGAGAAACAATCTTCTACTCCACCAGAGAAGAAGAATGTTCAAAAGAAAAATCAACCAACCGGTCAACTTAAAATAGATGAGTTTTTCTTATACAAAAAGATTGAGGTTGGATCAGATGAAAGCTTGAAAATGAATGATAAAAATTTTCCGCCACTTTACACTGCTAAAACTCATATTAAAGTCCAGTTACCTGAGTCGAAAGAGGCTTGGGTAGCATCAAAATCTCATTAAAAATTTTGGACTTGCAGGAGCTTCCTAGTTGGTAATTGTGAAGCAGGAATCGGCATCTTTATTGAATTGTTTGTGATATGTGCAGGAACTTCCGAGAGCTATTTCACGATGGATTATGGATAGTGGAGCGTCTCGACATATGACAGGGAAGACTGCATTGTTGTACGATGTTAGGAATTTCAATGGAGGTTATGTGGGATTCGCAGGAAACCAAGGTGGTAGAATTGTCGGTGAAGGAACGTTATCCAATGGGATTGTTACGTTTGAAAGAGTTAACTACATTGCTGAGCTGGAGAATAATCTGCTGAGTATCTCACAGATTTGTGACAGGATGTATACCACTCACTTCACAGACAAAGAATGTTTGATCTTGAAGCCAGGATTTGTTATCCCTGAAGAATGGATTATCATGAGGGCACCAAGAGTCAATGATCTGTACGTGTTGGACATGAGTGTAGCTACTACAACCACGGGTCAGGCTCATTGTTTTGTGTCTAGAGCAACGGAGAAAGAATCGAGGTTGTGGCACCGAAAAATGGGGCATATATATTTGCGAAAAATGAATCACTTGGTGCACAATGATTTGGTTATAGGTGTTCATGTTAAAGGTTTTCATCTGGAAGGGGAGTGCATTAGTTGCATTAAAGGCAAGCAGAAGAAAAAGTCACACCCTAAAAAGCAAGTCAATTCAGTTTCCAAACCGTTAGAGAGACTACATATGGATCTGTTTGGTCCAGTAAATGTCAAAAGTATTACAGGGGATCTCTACTGTCTTGTGGTTACTGATGATTATTCCAGATTTTCGTGGGTATCATTCTTGAAGTCGAAAGATGAAACGTTTGACAGTTTGATGGCGTTGTTCAAAAAGATTGAAAATTTGTACCAAAGGCGTATCAAAAGAATTAGAAGTGATAATGGTACTGAATTCAAGAACAACAAGATGGAAGAATATTGTGATGAAAGAGGTATATTGCATGAGTTTAGTGCTCCGTACACTCCGCAGCAAAATGGAGTTGCAGAACGTAAAAACAGGACGCTAATCGAAACGGCCAGAACAATGCTTGCTGATTCAAAGCTACCGATAAATTTTTGGGCATAAGCAGTTTCAGCCGCATGCTATACTCTCAACAGAGTTCTCACTGTAAAGAAATTCAACAAAACATGCTTTGAGTTGATCAATAATCGCAAACCAAATCTGAAGTATCTTGAACCGTTTGGGTCACCCTGTACTGTTCTAGAACCTTTTGGAAAGTTTGGTCCGAAGAGTATTGAAGGCATATTCATAGGTTATGCAAGTCCGTTACGACGAGTCTTTGTTCCAAGCTTGAAACGGATTATTGAAGCTCCAAATGTTGAGTGTCAGGGGTATACTATGTCGCCTCAGAACCCCGGTCACTCCTGGCGTTTTAATTATGATAAATTGTGGGATTCGTTTGACATGGAAGAAGAAAAGGAAGAAGATGAAGATTTCTTTGATGAGTTGGATATTCTAAGAGAGTATGAAGAATCGCAAGAAAGATTTCCAGCTGAGTATTCAAGACGACCGCAACGAGCTTCAAATGATGATGAAGCAGGTCCAAGCAATGCTGGTGAACATGATGATGTCCAACAAGATGAAGTTGCTCAAGATAATCAGACGGCACAGAATGATAATCAAGAATCTGAGAACATGCCAATATTTGATTGTGGTGATTCAGATTCTGAGGGGGAGCAAATTCAGATCTCAAGACAAACAAACCCAGTCAGTGAACAAGATGCAAATCAGAATGTTACTAATCTGGAAGGTGATGTAGATGTTCCAGGCGAAGTGATGCCACGAACTCTTTCATATCATCCAGAGGAATTGATCATTGGAGAATTGCAGACAGGCGTCCGCACTCGAGGACAGCTTGATAAAGGGCTTACATGTTTCTATACTAAAGTTGCTCCTTTGCAAACTGAATTCTCATTGAGTTGTTTTATCTCGCAGGTTGAACCAAGGACTTACAAAGAGGCGCTTACTGAAGATTCTTGGGTCAATGCAATGCAGGAGGAACTGAGCCAATTCGAAAAGCTGGGAGTGTGGAAGTTAGTGGATTTGCTAGATGGTCAAAGGAAGATAAACACCAAGTGGGTGTTCAAGTGTAAGAGAGACGATAGAGGAGTTGTAGTTCGAAACAAAGCTCGACTCGTAGTCCAGGGTTTCAGTCAGCAGGATGGTATAGATTTCACTGAAGTGTATGCTCCGGTTGCTAGACTAGAAGCAATCAGAATCTTCCTGGCATTTGCGTCTTGGAAAAACTTCAAAGTATACCAGTTAGATGTGAAATCGGCTTTTCTCTATGGGAAGGTAAAAGAGGAGGTATATGTCGGTCAGCCACCGGGCTTCACCGATCCAAATCACAAAGACAAGGTCTACTTGCTAGACAAAGCGCTGTATGGTTTACACCAGGCCCCGAGAGCTTGGTACGAGACATTGTCTCAACACCTACTAGCCAACAGCTTCATCCGAGGAAAAGTGGATGCCACTCTCTTCACCAAAGAGGTCGACGGTCATCTTCTTATAGTTTAAATTTATGTGGATGACATCATATTTGGGTCAACAAATGAAAATTTGTGCAAAGATTTTGAACGAGTTATGAAGCAGAAATTTGAAATGTCATCGATGGGTGAGATGAAATTCTTTTTGGGACTGCAGGTTGATCAACTACCCAAAGGAATTTTCATACATCAAACGAAATATGTTCATGATATCTTGGAGAAATTCGGGATGTCAGGTTCTACTCCAGCTTCCACCCCATTAGCAACGAATCATGGGATAAACCCTGATCTCACCGGAGAGAAGGTAGATGAAACGATGTATCGTTCCATGATCGGTTCGCTGATGTATTTGACAGCTTCAAGACCCGATATCATGTACCCAACTTGCCTCGCAGCAAGATTTCAATCTAACCCGAGAGCTTCGCATATGGTGATTGTGAAAAGGATATTACGCTACCTGAAAGGAACTCCATCATTGGGGTTGTTGTATCCAAGAGAAGGCGATTTCATGCTCGAAGGGTATTCCGATTCCGATTTCGGATGCTGCAAAGTTAATGCTAAATCAACAACAGCAGGGTGTCAGTTTTTCGGACCACGATTGGTCACCTGGCAATGCAAAAAGCAAACCTCTGTGGCTTTATCCACATGTGAAGCGGAGTATGTATCTGCTAGCAGTTGCTGCTCACAGATCTTGTGGATACAGCAACAGATGCGCGACTACGGTTTGCAATTTCTAAACACCCCTATCTTTGTTGATAATGAGGCAGTGATTAACATTACTAAAAATCCAGTTCATCACGCTAAAACCAAACACATTGAAATTCGTCATCACTTCATTCACGATTGTTTCGAGAAGAAGTTGATACGAATTGAGAAAATCCACACTGACGAACAAAAAGCTGATTTACATACCAAAGCATTTGATAAAACACGTTTTCAGTATTTGCTAAAATTGAATGGTATGAAGCTTTTATCGGTGTTGGAGGAGATTATTGGCGTTGATGAAGGAGACATTGTAGAAGATGTTGAGAAGCAATCTGCAATGGTTTGTCGATTTTTTACCTGTTTTGGTATTTAGGGGGAGGTATAGGGTAATATTTCAGAAAATACAAAAACATTAAAAAATGATAAAAATACAAAAACATGAGATATTTTCAAAATCCAAAAACAATAGAAAATTGGAAAAGAGCTTGTGTAAAAAGGGAAAATGATAGTACATCGGCTTGACAGTTACGGTATGCTAAAGAAATGGAATGTTTAAATGCGTTAAACAGTCTCGCTGATGATGTGCCGATAGGTTTTTACACATTTAGTAGGTTTGTTCGGGATATAAACCTAAATCTTACTTACTTATTTCGTGGGGAACACTACTTGGATATATAGGTAACCCCTGAAATCTCGTTTGAAAGATTCCTTTTTCTGATATACTAGGTCTTTATACTCAGTGATATATGGGGTATTATTCCGGGACTTCTGCTGAATGGAAGTTCTGACCTAGTCCCTGAATAATACTTTCCGCAATGCTTGAAACATAGCATCACCCTCAGCATATATGATAAGACAATAAAATTGCTTAGCAATGCTGTTGTAAAAAATATCCTCTAAAGGGGACACACCCAAAAGTTGAGTCATGATCTCTCTGCTGAACGGTAGTTCTGACCTGAGCTCTCATGATTCTTCATAATTTATTAACCCCTTACAGATATCATTTGTGTTATACTTACCTATAAGACGGAATATTGGGATCTGGATACGGGAGTATATTCAAGAGGTGGGACACACGTTTAAGTTTAAGTCTCTAAAACACTAAATCCGTATCCTGGACAGATTGAAATGTGTGTGAGAATTTAAAGTGGATCAGTATATCGACAATCTAAGCGAATTGTTTAATTCTGTATATGTAATTGAAGCTTAACGGTACTTGTCACTTGTCGAATAGCTGATATGATTCCCTAACACGCTCAACCAAAAATATGTTTGTAAATAGTTTACTTTTACTGCATTTTAGTTCTGTATTTCATTTCTAGTATAGAAGCTTTATTAAAAATCCAAAAAGATTTTTCATTTCTGCTTTATTTTTGACAAATCAAAGTGGAGAGTTGATCTTCAGATTCGAATTGAAGCAGATGCAGGAAGTTTCTGGGCTGTACAATGAGTTTGAAGCTAAACATGATGAGTTTGTGAAATTGGAAAGTTAAAGCAAGTTCATTAATTTGAAACTTGTAAATTTTCAGAAAAACAAGTTGAACAAAAAGTCAGTGTGAATTATTTCTGATCAACCAAGGTCATTAAGTTGAACTTGGTAGATAAATTGAGTAATCAGGGTCATTAACTTGGACTTGAATATTTAAGTGGACTTATAACACTGAAGGTTGAATGGTAAGTATGGATTGATATTGTTATTGTCATATATCTTATTTTTGGGTAGAGTATATGCAGGTAACAGGAATCCCCATGGCATCAAAATGTTAAAGTTTGAACCAGAATTTAAAGCCCTAGTTTATCGAGAGGGGGAGTCTGCGAAAGGGGGAGTCAGAATTCTGGATCAACAGTCAAAGGGGAGATTGAAGATTATAGTTTGAAGATAAAGATTGAAGAGAGTTTTTACAATGATAAATTAATTCGGAGAAAGACAAATACTAAAGACTCAATGCCGAAGACTTCGTCAACATCCAAGGGGGAGTCTGTTGGTGCACTTAGTGTCTGTTGACTTCGTCTTTAACAAGTCTTATGTCTAGATAGAATGAATGAGCACATAATAGGTTAGAAATTTAGGGTTTTACATGTTAATATAGGGTGTTTCGCTTGAAGGTGATTCAAGGCAGTTCAAGCGAAACCATATCATGCAGGTTCGCTTGAAACTGACATGTTCAAGCGAAACCCATTCGCTTGTCTTGTTCAAGCGAAACCCCTGTGTCTATAAATAGGGGATGTGTGTCATTTGAAGCGAGAGGTCATTAGTGTTTGTGTGTGAGTTGAGGTGCTGCTGGATTTTTGTCAGAATTGATTGTAAAGACTCAGGTTTGATTAATAGAGGAAGAATTGAAAAGGAACAAGCTGTTTGACGTTGTTTACTTTGATTCCGCCTTAGTAAATGATGATGAACTGCTCAACTTGACTGTTTAGGGTCACGAAACCGATCCAACAGTGGTGCTGAGATAGCCAATCCATCCCAACGACTACTTGAAATTCCCCCATTAACATCGGGATTAGGTCTATTAAGTATTCTTCATCTTCGATGCTTAATTTGCAACCTCGAAAAATATCACAAACTATAAAAATTTTGTTGTCCCCTATTTCAACTTCTAAGGGTACAGATAGTTTCATCAATACAAATGAAGGATGTCGAATAAATCCTTGTGAAATAAATGATTTATTCGCACCCGTATCAAATAATACACGTGCGGGGATCGAGTTTATTGCGAATATACCTGAGACCACATCGGGTTCTGTCTTTGCTTCAACTGCTGTAAGTTGGAAGGACCTAGCTTTCGCCTTTGGAGCTTCCGTTGGAGATTCTTTAGTGTCTCTCTTTCCAACCAATTCTGGGCATTCAGACTTTTTGTGGTCGGGCTGATAACATTTATAACAAACGGAAACTTTTCCGGGACATAACGATGCGGTGTGTCCTGTCTTCCCACATACCGGACACGGCTTGTCTTTGAAGCGACACTCACCCTTGTGCCCCTTTCCACCCACCTTGCAACTTGGCGACCCACTTTTAGCATCAACCTTCTTTCCCGATTCACCAGTTCGAGCTTTCTTTGTAGGGCTTGGATTCACATCCTGTGCCCTTCGCTCACCCCTTTCAACTTGTTTCTTCAGCTCGATTTCCCGTTCCCGAGCAACATTTATGATCTCGGTAAGGGTCTCGTATTTTGAAGGAGTCATGAACTCCCTATACTCGGCGCTCAACATGTTATAGTAGTAGTATATCTTTTGTTCCTCATTCGTCACCAATTCACTGCAAAACTTCATCTTATCCATAAACGTCGTCGTAATCTTGTCTATGGTCTCGCCCTTGTGCCTAAGTTGCATGAACTCTTCCTTGATTTTATTAATGACCGCCTTGGGACTATGATGTTTAAGAAATGGCGTCTTAAACTCCTCCCATGTCATGGCCCTTGCCGCTTCGGCCCCTATTTCATTCTTTTTATTGTCCCACCAATCTTTGGCTTGTCCTCTCAACTGACCTGTTCAGTAAGCAACAAAGTCACTTTCGTCGCTATGGGTCCTTTCAAACACCCCTTCAACGTCGCCCAACCATCTTTGGCAAATTATCGGGTCAACCTCCCCGTTGTAGATTGGCGGTTTACACGCCATAAATTCTTTGTATGAACACCCTTTACGTTCTCCCGATTTCTCCTTCATAAGGTTGACACGATCCTCCAACCTTTTGACTCGTTCTTCAACAAGTGACAACACCGTGTTTTGAATTTTGTCTATAAACCCGGATAGACTACTTTCAATTGCCTTCCCCACTTCTTCGGCAATTATCTCTTTCATTTGTTCGGTGCTTGTCTGCACCGGATCATCATCGTTTCTTTCCAACATCTTGAAACTGAAATGTTTACATTAAACGTTAAACATTTCATTTATAACCTTGCTTCATTTGTTTCGGTTTAGCCAAGTTCCTAGCTTGCTTTAACCGTTCACATTTGGTGCACTTTCCGGGTTTGAGTGAATTAACACACTCTTCCCATGCATATCAATTCACTTCTCATTTCTTACATAAGATATAATCTATTAAAATAATAAATTAATTCTTACCGGACGATCGATCAAGCTTGAACCGAACACTTGTTGACAACCTTAAGCTCTGATTACCAACTTGTAACACCCATCTTATTATTACTTGAATTTAATAAAATTTCATACGATTTATATAAAAGGTGTCTAAATTAAAACATAGTTACCAAAACAAAGTTCCAAGTAATCAAAACTAGTCACAAACGACTAGTTAAAACATTCATGACCTGATTAGCAAATTGTTTACATTCAAAAGAAATAGAAACATTGTTTAACAAAGTTATGAAATCGCGGAAGCTTCAAAAGTTGTGTTCGGTTCTTCAAAAACTTGCTAGACCGCCATCCATATTCTTGCAATACCTGAAACTGGAATTGTTTAACAGAAATTAGTATTAGAGTTCTTGGGATTATTGCTTAATCGAAACTGCGCTTAGAAACGAATTCGATTAACTATAATATTAAAAAAAATTAACAAAATTTGCAGGCTCTACCGTAACTTACGGTATCTACCGTAAGTTACGGTAGTCATTTGATGATTCTGGTCTACCGTAAATCAGTAGTGGACCACCGTAAGCTTTTGATCTCTACCGTAAGTTACGGTGGATACCGTAACTTACGGTAGTCACTGCAAGTTTATGTTTTGACTGATTTGTTTATTTTACCCAAAACCCAAATCTCGGATTTCTCATTCTGACAAACCAACACACTAAATTCTCGTATTCTAATATGTCTTTTATTAACAATAACAAAGACCGAGTAACCATACTACGATGCATTAACCACGCATTATTTGATTATTCGACCCGTTTGGCTCATCTAAGGAATCCTCCATTATGATGACTACCAACGAGATCAAACAAATTCTTGACTTATTATTCAATATAGCGAACATTATCGCTTTAATTCAACTCAACTTTTATTCTACAAATCAACTACACATAAGGTAATTATCGAAATTACCCAATGTAACGAATCAAGTTACATACCTTTAGTGCACGCCCTTCAAACGCAAGTCGCCACCGGCTTGTCCGCTTGGAGCTCCGGTATCCTTTCCTATATAGAGTTCAACCAAGACATGTTTAGAACTCTTTTCAATTCATAGTTCGCATATTTTGCCGAAACATCAAAATCATGCGGTTTAACTCAAATTTTTAGATTTAAGCCTTCTTTGAGGCATTTATGCGAACACTGTAAGGGCAGAAATTTACACTATATATTATCAAGTTCATAACTTGTCATATAGCCATAATTCTTCATCAATCAACTACCTTACATGAACTTTAACCTCTAAAATTCTGAAATCACTTCACATATGTCAAATATTACTAGAACAACCACTATCATCCTAGTGTTTATCATTTTCTCACAAAACCCATGAATCACCTTCAATGTGTTCATGAAATTTTCAGAATTTAGGCATGATTTCACATATTGTTGTCTAGGTTTTACTCCTAGACACTATATCATTCCTATTCTACCCAAGTAACAAACATGCATCATCAAATTTCAGATTTCCTAAATTCATGAGAATTTCAAGTAGAGAATTCTCATCAAATTTTACATACCTTATAACCCTCTTGCGATGAGGATCACAAATCTCAGCTCGGATTTCGTTTTGGATCAGATTTGCACCTTCAATTTATGAGATTAGTGAATGTTAGGGTTTTGAGAAGCTTGGTCGCCCCCCTTGCTTCTGGTCGATCCCCCGTACTAAATTTTGGGTTTGTGTTTTAATAAAAATGTTTTTATTAAAACTATTTTCAAGTTTAACACTTTTGGTCCCTCTAGTTTCTTTTATTTTATTTCTATGTCTTTAACTACTCATAAGTGATAAACTAACTAGGTTAGTGTCATTACTAATTAGATTATTTTACTAATTTATTTGCAACTTAATTGCAAATTTAAGAATTTGTATTTTCGGGATGTTACAAAAACCCAAACACTTCTACTAAAATCATCAACAATGGTCAAAAAATAATTTGCCCCAGAAAGTGAAGGAATGCGATATTTGCCCCATACATCGCAATGCAATAACTCAAAACATCCTTTGGTTTTAATTTTACTTAATGGAAGGCGATCTCGTACGTTTAGCCTTAGAACAAGAATCACAAACATTATTTCTAAGATTAAAAGAAAACCTTTGAGAAAATCAACCTTAGCAAGTTTCTCTTGAGATGTATGTCCCAACCTTTTATGCCATCTTTCAACCGTAACAGTCGTAGCCTTTCTCTCTTTCCCAAACATCCCCATTCGGTATAGACCTCCTTTACACTTACCCGCACCAATCAAGTTCCTCGAACGGAGACTCTGCATCACACAAAAATCAGGAAAGAAAGTCACAGAACATTGAAGATTTTTAGTCAAACGACTGACGGAAAGAAGATTGCAAGTAAACTTTGGGACATGCAATATTCCCTTTATTTTGGTGCCTCCTGGTATTTCCTTCAACCGGGATCGCATCACCATTAGGAATAACCATAGGCATTTCATGAGGATCTCCCGAATCCACAACCCAATCATCCTCATCATCATTAAATCTACCCGTCATGTGCCTTTAATCGAGCAGCAGGATCACTGCTCTGATACCATTAAGAAATTCAAAGGTATCCCTTTTTATTGAGTTTTTATTTTCTGAATACAAGAACAGAGAGTATGACTCTGTTTATATAGAATACAAATGACAAAAGAAAAAAATGAATAAACTATTATGGCTAAAATTAGGGAGAGGAAACATGGACTAAAATTGGGGAGAAGATTATGGAGAGAATGTCTCCATATAATTTCAAAAGCCAATACATATATGTCGGAAGTTCAAAAAAGTAGAAAGTTATAACCACTGAAAAAGTATTAGATGGCTTAGATTTGTGTTACGTCTTCTCGTAAAATTTATTTGTACTAAGACAATCACGAGGTTTGAACCTATACCTTCCCTCTAAGCGGCAAGTGCCTCTACCCAGTAAGCTAGCTTCACACTGGCAATAACAACTTTTGTTATGTGAGATGCTGATGACTTAAACAAGTCCTAATACATAGTGTATAAGTTTGAGATGTCCAACACTACAATTTGTGGGAGGTTTAATTTTTAGGTGATATATATGTATAATAATGAGGTGCCTCTTACGAGGGAATTGTTATTAATACGAAACACTGATAGGAACCAAGAAAATCATATGGGCCTCATATCTACATAAATGCACTGGCATATTACTAACAAGCATACAAAGTCCAATACGCCTCTACGTGGGAGAAATATGTAATATATCCTCAGAGAAACCATTGCAAGAATAGCGGTGTTATAACATGCTAACAATAAATGCACTGAACATCTATTGAATCTTTCACCGGAACAAAATGTGAAAATCTATTTTAATATATTAATTAATACTTATTATTAGTTGAGAGGTAGGTAGCACTGAGATTATTATTATTACACCTGAAATAGGAGAAACAGATAGTCAAACACCAAGCTCACCAAGAGGAGCTTCAAGCCACGTTAGTTTACCAAGGCCTCTAGAGCCTTAATTTGGCTAAATGTGTTCATGACTATTCGTTGCTTTCTCGAGTGTCACAAGATTGAACTCGCCCCAAGAGATATCGCAAACACTCCTATAGAGGGACATATTATAAGGGCGTCCAACCTAGTCGACGTTAGAGAAAGCGTTAACTATAGAACCAGGAAAAGCATGTAGCGCCACATAATAATTTCGGTGAATGAGGAGTCTATGAGAATTTGGTACCACAAGTGTAATATAAGATACTAAGATGTGATTTAGAATGGATCGAGTAATGTGTATTTGTGAGGGCATGCATAAATGGTAATACTTTATTGACAAAAAAGTAATCTTAGGATCATATAATAATTTATCATTATCACGACTTAATTATTAGTTGCCCCGAAAAGTTTGGGGGGTCAACCTTCCGGACTTGACATATAGAACCCCTCAACTATACAATATAACAACAAGAACTAATCAGATAAACTTAACTGAAAACTCAAATGGATACTTAGATGAGAGGTAACTTCTTTTAACAACTGGAAAGACAGTTGATTTGGAATGATAGGATCAAAAGTAAATTATTTTTGAGATAACACAACACAACCATTATAACCCTCGATATCTAGAAAAATATGCAATGTCCCCAAGTCATTTAAGAAAAATATGCACTTGAGGCAGGGGCGGACCTAGGTGATGGCTTGGGTGGGCGGGCGCACCCCTTGAGAAAAGTTATCTAGTATATTTATAGGTAAAAAACTCGATCGCACCCCTTGAAAGTTTGGTTAAACCTCTGATTCACACCTCCATAAAATAATTTTTAGGTCTGCCACTGACTTGAGGCAAAGAAAAGTCACCCTGTTTGATCCATAGAACAACCTATTTCAATGATGTCATCAATATAGATCGACAGGGGAAGGTTAGAAGGGGCCGGGGGGGGGGGACTGACCCCCCAAACTTTTCGCTCAGTAATGTTATGTATGTAGCTTTCGTATAGAAATTTTTGGGTATATACGTTTTCGACCCCCCGGTTCTATAGAAAATTTTGGGTATATACGTTTTCGACCCCCGTCGGAGTCTCAAGCTTTGCCAACGTCGATGGACACATAAATTATTACAAATGTTTGTGCATATACATATAGAGGGGAGTTGACATTAGTGTTAGTAAACCCTGTGGTTAATAGTTACTGTAATGTTAATAAAACCATGCTCAAGATGCATGCTTAGGCCATATATAAACGAGTAAAGACAATACACATGATTCGGTAGATTTCAGTCTAGAAACACGTTTTAAAAATCTAATGGAAATTAAGGAGCCCAACCTTGAGAAATAGCTGGTAAAGTGGACTACGGATTCTCGTATATCTGACTTAACGTCTCATCAAAATCAACACATGGTTGTTGGTGAAGTCTCTTTTAAACCTGAAAACATTATATTTTTTTAGAATAGGCACAAGGGTGCATGTGCCATCTTAGAAAATCCATATAAGGAGTTTTTTAGTCATTTATCATCTTTAATAAAAGACTCTTTAGCCATTTGACATCTAGAAATTTGTAATTTAACTAACACAAGCTAATAGCAATTCCATTAATAATTAGAATATACAAAAATGGAAAATTTAGACACTTTAACGGTAGGCAAAATCCGCACGTTTTGGTAGGAATGTTAAAATTTGTAATCCCCGATTTTGACAACTTGTATATTAGTGTTCACCCCGTGGTAAAAATAAGTACAAAGAAATGAAAAAAATCTAATTTTTATAAAACGTCGTATTTTAAAGGCTGTGTAAGGAAATAAAACCAATGTTATTTCACTGTATTTTATTAGTTTGTAGGCAGAGAAAAAATGAAGTGAAAATTATCGGTAAAACTAACCAAGTGTTAAACGGAGAAATTGATTCATAACCAAAGCAACTCAAGAATAAAAGATGCTTTAAAAAGATTTAAAATCCAGCAGAGTGAAGGTATGATTTATTAATCCAATAAAATCTCTATAGGAATTGTTGTTAAAAAAATTTAAAATATTTATTATTAATTGGTGAATAATAAAATAATTAAGTTATTAACTAATTAGTGCAATAATCAATCAAAAGAATTGGGCTAAAAAGTTGAAGTTGGGCTGTTGAGTAAGTGGGGTTGCTTCTTCCTAACATGGGCCGCATGGGAATTGATATTGATATTAGAAAATAAAAAACTTATAAATTCATTTTTTTTATTAGAAATATTACAATACACCTTAATACTGCTAGTGTATGTGCCCTTCATCCGATCTTTTTAAGTAATTTATTGGTTAAGATAAATTTGTTACAACAAAGATTGAAGGAATTTAAATGAGATTTGTTTTTGAGTTTTTATGCTTTTTAGCATCTTTGTTAGAAAATATCTTTCTTCAACGGCTACGTTGGTGAATCTGTTGAAAATATTTTATGTACTCTCAAGTTATTATCCATTTATGATGTTTTCTTCGGTGGTCCATCAGTAATATACATCGATGAATGTGTTGTAGGTGATCAACCAGTGAAGCATTCATCGGTAAGTTCACTGGCAGATTCTGTCCCAGTAATGAAAAAAATATTTTTATATGTTTCTAAACTTGCAAAAAGAGATTTGATGTACCAAATTGATAGAATTACTAGTTTCTTACGATTGGTTAACTACATAAATTTATACAATTTCTATTTACTTATTGTTTTTTAGTAGAACTAATCTTATAAGAAAGTGTTTTCTACTGTTTTCAACAGAACTAATCTTTTTAACAGATTTGATGTACTCAATATCTAAATATCTTGATACACTTAACCTTACAAAAACTATTAATCCGAAACATTAAAGTTCGTTGAACAATAGCGATTTGTGTCCAATTTTTTTAAATCGTTGAACAATAGGGATTTGTGTCCAATTTTTTAAAGCTATGTGCATTAATATGAATCTTTATAGTTCATTAAACAATAGCGATTTGTGTTCAGTTTGATATATTTTAACGCAATTAACCATTTTATATAAGCACCTTTTATAAAAATAAACTAATATTTATTACATAAAATATGGAACCATAGCTGATCAGAGCAAACTTCTTATCTAAAGATTGATCTAATCTATCAGCAATTTAATATCTTTTAATACAACTCTAACCTTTTTAGTAATGTTTCACTTTAAAAAAGCTAACTTAATGCCTTTATTTCTTCAAAACTTGCAAGGAACACATAACTTGTGAAACAAAATACTCTATTGCTTATCTTAAAGTCATCAAAACCTATAACAAATTCTCACATGCAACATCATTCTTATTTATACCATTCAAAAATCATTTTGTTAGCTTTCTGAAAACCTTTTGGGATATCAACTTGACCACCATGAGCCCAGGAAGTGCTTCATCATCTTATGGGGTCCGAACCTTTGCCACCACGTTGATACACCGTTACAGAGCTAGCTCAACGACTGCGGCTAGTAATTCGGGCTACCAGCATATAGGTGGTGGCATTAGGCGTTCCATGTTCGGGTATGGCAGTACAAGCCATCACGCGTTAAGCTTTTCTAGTGGCAGTTTGATTGAAAGGCCGGAGTCTAAAATGTGAGTGTCTTCACCTTTTGGGCTTCTTTTCGGTTCCAAGATATTAGTTGAACATTGAAGAACTTGTTTTACTCGTTTATGATTGGTAAACGTAGGGAACATGAAAGTAACTTGAAGGCTCAACCATCTGATCCAGATCCTCCAAGGGACAACCTCTTTTCTTGGTATATACTCTTTTAGCTTTATATAAAACAAACCATTCTACTACACTTTACGAAAAGTGTTCAAACAGTTTAGTCATTTCTGATGTGAATTCTTGGTCGATTCGCTAATTACTTGTTTTGAAAACCACAAACCAAACTGACCAAGTTGGGCGATTTGACCATTTGGTTTTGACGGTTTGAAGTGAATTCTTATTTTAATTTTTAGAACTGGTATATTTATCATGATAAAGATGGCTTATAAATATAATACATAGATAACTACATATTTTAAAAATAAATATGCTTCAATAAATCAGATAATATGGGTTTTGTTTTGTCACAAACATGGCAAATTAAAAACAAAATATTGAAAAATGGAAACAAGTCAAATAGGTTGAATGGACTAAGAGTAGTCCATATCAAATTTAATGCATCTAAACTCCTAAGTAAGATTTCCATTTGTAATTTATTTATAACAACCAAATCAAATAAATTACATATAAAAAATATGTTTGTGGGTCAACCCAACTAGATCTAACCCGTTTTAACCAGTAAAAGATGCTTGTATCAACCCGAAACCCTTTTGTCATGTTAACTAACCATTCTGACTGTCTCAACACCACTATAGACATAACCAAGTAACCAGGGCCGTTCCAACCTTTTTGGAGGCTCAAGGAGAAATGAAGTTTTGAGGCCCTTTTTCCTTCTTTGATTGCTATATTTTGAGGCCCTTTTTCCTTCTTTGATTGCTATAAACGATATTTCTTTATTCGTGTTTGGAACCGAACAAAAATCTAATACAACTATAACAGGGAGTAGTTTGCTTGTATAAGGAATCAAACAAATCTAAAACAATAAGTTTGCACTAATATTAATAGTTACTAGTTAGTATATTAATTTTGTTTTAAGTCGGGGCCCTATTTTTTTGGAGGCCCTAGGCCCAAGTCTAGATTACTTGTACGTCCTGCAAGTAACCAACACTGAACTAATAAAGATCATGTAATCTTGTGCAGGGTAAAATGGGTATGGGGCTCTATGTTACCTATAATGTTCTCATTTTGGAAGCAAAAATGGGATTCCATGCTAAAGCTAAAAGGCAAGCAAATTTACATTAATGTGGTGGTACTTGCTACATGATGGTTCAATTATTGAAACATATAATTGATATGTTTCAATAAACTAATGCAAAAAGAATTTAAAGATGATGATAATTGTAGGTAAGGTTGAAGGAGTTGTTAAAGAGGTGGAGGAGGTGGCCGAGGTGGTGGAAAAGGTTGCCTCTAAAACAGAAAAGTTATCGGCAGAGGTCGCAGAGAGGCTAAACAATGGTGAACTGAAAGAAGTTGCTTTAAATGTAGAGCATGTATCTAATGTCATTGCTAAGGATGCTCGAATGACGGAAGATTTCATCCACAAGGTATTTAGCAACAAACTGTTAGATTACATATTACAATTTCGACTTGTTTAGTTCCGAATAATATGTTGAATTGGGCTATGCCCTGTCTCACATGGTGGTCACTTCTTTTAAAAGCAAAAATACATCCACCCAGTACACACTTATAAGTTATAACACACGTTTGCGCCACTTCGAGGGGCCTGTTGGTCTAAACGGGTCAGTTTAGATATATTAGGCAAAGGGTAAAAGTCGGCCGTTGTGTATTATGTATCATACATACTGCTAAATCATTTTATTTGTAAAGTTATAATATTATTGTTATAATATAGGTCTTATAACCAAATCTAACATGTTCATACAAAAACTACTGTATTGTTTCGACCAAAACTATATTTGACCTATCTTTGAACAGACCGGACTCGTCCATTTTGTAACATCCATGTACAATGTTTGCCTCGGCCATTTTTTGTAACAGACTTTTTTCCTTGCAGGTTGGTGATCTTAAGCAAGACTTGAAGGACTTGGAGGCTCTGGTAGAACCTGTCATTGATAAAATGGAACATAAAAAGTAGACCATGAACATTTTTTTAATTAAATTTCTCATTTCTATTGGCAAAGTTGTATATTTGTTGTACAGTGTTTTTAGACACAATCAACTAGAATTTACTTTTATTCTAAGTTTCTGATAATATATATTTTTGTTTTAGTTTACTTATTGTTTTATAGTTAAATGTTGTTTGATTACTACTTTTGAAAAGTGATCATACACATACAAAAAACACTATTTGTTAAAATTCATGTATACATTCAGTAGATATGAAATTGATATACTTAGTAACTTGGATAAGAACAGGCTTGTGTGTAGGGCCGTCCAATAGGTCATGGCTCTATGCTTGCTCACAATCAGCTTGTCCTGTGAACGAGCGAAGCTCGAACCAAGTTTGGCTCGCTCATTAGCTCGCTCGAATATTTTAATTTTAGTTTATTTTTACATTATAAAGTTTACAAAATTCTATTCTATTTTATTCTATTCTGTTACTAGTAAAAGGAAACTTGCGTAAATAGTAACGTAAAAGCATGACATTAGTAGTTTTAAATTGATACCGACCGAATTCCCGCTGCGTATCGCACGAACTATTCGATATGAACTATGAAACATGAAAGCCACCAATATGTGAAAGCCCAATAAAAAGTTTGATAAAGCCCACTCAAGAATCATAATCAAAGTAACTTATTTTGCCCTGATCAGTTATTTCCTTTTTGGCTGGTCAACGGTATGATTCCATGACACCTATTCCAGATCTTTCAAACTCTACAAACAAACAAATAAACAACTGTCAGTTTCATTGACAAAGCATTCAACTATCACAAACATCTATCATAGGCATACTCCAGATCTTTTAACTCTACAAACAAACATCTATCATTGAAACCATGGAGATTAAGATTCAATCAGTTCAGTTCATAAAACCATCAAAGTCAACCCCACAAAATCTACGCCACTTCAAGCTCTCCTTGCTGGATCAACTAGCTCCATCTTCTTACATAAATCTGATCTTCTACTATAAGACGAATGGAGAGGTTGACATCTCAGAAAGATGTGATCACCTGGTCAACTCTTTGTCAGAGGCTCTAAGTTTGTATTACCCACTAGCTGGCAGACTCACAAAAGATGGGCTAGAAGTTGATTGTATTGATCAAGGGGTCAAGTATTTGGTGACTCAAGTGAGTTCAAGCCTTGATGAATTTCTCAAACTAGATCCCAAGAATGACCATATAAGTCAACTCATATCTGCAATGGATCTAGACACAACTCGGTTGGTTACGGTGCAGGTCAACGTCTTTGCTTGTGGTGCACTTGCTATTGGTGTGATTGCTTCACATCAAGTCACTGACGGATGCAATCTAGTCAGGTTTTTTAACCAGTGGGCGAGTATGAACCGCGGAGGTGGTAGCAATATCAATGGGTCATTTGAACCTACTTTTGATAAACTGGATCTTCTGTTCCCGCCTATGAAAGCTTCATCACATGGACACTCGTCGGTTCCGGTTGACCAAGAAGCCATGGTTGTGACAAAAAGGTTTCGGTTTAATGGGACTTCAATGTCAAAGCTAAGAGTGAAAAGTGGTTCAGTGAATGGTCAACATACTCGGGTGACACTGGTGGCTTCGTTAATATGGAAGGCTCTTATCGCGGTTGACCAAGTGAAATGTGGGAGTCTCAGGAACTTTTTATTGGCCCCGGCCATGAGTTTGAGAGGAAAGGCAAGCTCACCGGTATCAGAAAGCTCGTTTGGGAATGTATGGGCTCCCTATCCGATCCGGTTTTTGGAAAATGAAACCGGATTGGAGTTTGGTGATCTTGTGGATCTGATAGAAGACACTACAAGAAATGTTAAAATGTGGGTTCAAAAGGCAAGTGGTGAAGAGATATGTATACATGCACAGGAAAGTTATGCTTTGGTTTATGAAGAATTAAAGCACAACAAGTTTTGCATTTTTACAAGTTGGTGTCGCTTTCCTATTTACGAGGCGGATTTTGGTTGGGGCAAGCCATGCTGGGTGAATACTGCTGGAAGTTCAGTTGAGATGGTGACTTTAATGGATGACAAAGATGGTGATGGAATCGAAGCATGGGTTAGTTTGAACCAGAAAGAAATGTATGTATTTGAAAGTGATCAGGACATCTTAGACTTAACCTCCTAAATAATTGCTTTAACCTATTGTTGTATGTATATCTCATCTCACTTGCAGTGAAGTTACAAACTATCAGGATTGTGACCCTTCATCTTTGTATGTATGTTTTAATTTACTGTTGCATGTCTACCTCATCTCCGTTCCAGTAAAGTTTGAAACCGTCAAGATTGTGACCGTATATCTTTGTTATTTCCAATGGAGGGGAACCCTTCAAGAAACCTTAGGAAAGCTCATTTCGGACCCATGGGCCATAAACTAATAAGCAGACTAATACAAATACTAGAATGTAAACAACTAGCAGTGTAGCACTACTTGAGGCTATCTGCAATATGAAAAGTCCATCTTATTATCTTAATGTAGTTAAGCTAAATAAATGGAGGGTCCGTTTGAGTGCTTACAACCCGATCTCTGATGATTAGATGACAATCAACTTCAACATGCTTTGTCCTCTCACTAAGATCTTTATTCTTGGCTAAATGTATAGTTGATTGGCTATAACGCTATAACCGATATAACCACATCAAGTCATTAGAAATAACCTACAATTCTTCGAGAAGATGACAAACACATACCATCTCTAATGTGACACCTAGTATCACTCTATACTTTGACTCAACACTCGATCTAGATATTGTGTGTTGCTTCTTACTCTTTCAAGGCTCAAGATTTCATTCACAACAAACACACAATACCAATTCGTAGAATGTCGAGAAACAGGACATCCTACTGAATCTACGTCTGAGAATCCCAATACCTGTCCATCTCCATCCTCTGTAAATACCCGAGACTAATGTGTCCCTATCAGACTACAAAATTCACCAACTTGGTGTGGCATTAAGATATCTCAAAATACGCAGAGATCATCTCATTTTCCAGTGTATGGTGTGGCCATGAACAGACTCAAGACATTAACAACAAAACAATATATCATCGTGTAACTGTCAAGTAGTTAAGCTTCCCAACTAGTCGTATGCATCATTCTAGATCCTTCATCAGCCTCCCTTCTTCACAAGAGCTTACCTATAGGAAGCATTGGGTTATCAACTTGCTTGCAACACACTCATATATCAAGGACATACTTGTGTTGAAAGAAAAGTACTCATTGTGGAGAAAGAGATACCTCGATGGAACCACGATTGAATGAACTGTTGGATAATGGTAATCTTGACCTCGTCATCCTATATAATTAAGATGTCATCCACATAAAAAACTACAATAATCCTTCTGCCTTTATAGTGTCTAAAGAATAAATAGCGATCATATGTACTACAAACCATCCTGAACTCTCCCATAACACGAGACAACGGACCAAACTATGACTTGAGAGACTGCTTAAGGCCATATAAGGAGTAACGTAATCTATATAATTTCGGAGTCTCCTCCTTGATAAAGAATTTAGGATCCAAATATACCTTCTCCTCAAGGCCACCATTAAGAAATGAGTTCTTGACATTACACTAGTGGGTGGTCAATGATTAATGGCAACGAGAGCAATACAAATACCTACAAATGACCTTTTGGAAACCAGGAAGAAAGTCTCATCATAATCAATACCATATGCCTAAGAATAACCTAATGACAGCGGGCAACATTTTTACATAATCAACTTAACCACCATGTAAGTTCTTTAGCATCTTATGAGGTTCGAACCGTCATTGTGTTGATATGTCGTTATAGAGTTGTAAGACCAAAACTAGTAATTCTGACTACTAGCATATGGGCGGTGGCTTGAGGCGTTCCAACTTTGTGTATAGCATTGGTTGTTCAAGGCACCACACGCTAAGCATTTCTGGTGCCAGTTCAACTGAAAGACCAGGGTCTAGAATGTGCATCTCTTCACCTTTTCATCTTTTATGATATTAATGTTTTTTTGAACGGCAAACAACTATATTTAGATATAGCGAACAACAAGAAGCTAAAAGTACAAGCGGGAAAAAAGACATTATACAATCAAGGAATTATTAATTGAACAGTGAAGAAATTTGTCTTTTGTGATTGGTAAACGTAGGAACATGAAAATAATTGAAAGGCTCAACGATATGATCTAGATCCTCCAAGGGCCAACATGTTTTCTTGTTATATACTCTTTCAGATTTATATAAAACAAACCATTCTTTATGTAAAGCATTCACGGTCTTGTTCATAAATAGATATAAACTATTCCTAGTCTTCTTTACCCCGCAATCTAAGGAGTATGGTCACTAATGTTTAGACTCGATCACAAGTCGGTGAATATAACTATTCGTAAGCCCTTGGTGAAAAGCTATTAGGTAACTGGTTGGAACATGCATAACACGAATCTGACCTCGTTGAACTTTTTCATAAACAAAATGTATATCGATTTCAATGTGTTTAGTGTGTTGTTGTTAAATAGGGATTCCTGACATGTAGATGGCAATAACATTGTCGCAATACACGAAAGAGGTATGACATAGAGGACATCCAAGTTCAAGAAGCAGGTTGCATAACTCAAGTGTATAGATAAATATTTCAACAAGTTTTAATAGTTGGACTCGCAAATATACCACACACACACGACAAGTGTACCAGTCATAGTGTAGTATATTGTAACACCCTAACAAATAATAACTTAAATATCGACGCAGCGGAAATTCAAGCCTTAAAATTTCTTTATAATTTAAACACAATGCATACATGAAGACCCAATTTCAAAATATTAAACATTTGCTAAAAGGAAATGTTTACATTTACTTTCACATGTTAAAACATTACATAATTAAAATTTCGTTACTGTTCTTCCGTACAATCCTTGCTTTTGACTCGATCTTCAATCCTTCTATTCTTCAAGACGATGATAAGTCCGCGGAACCTGCATTCACCACATACATCTACATTGATTAGATTTGGTGACGTCATTCCTAAACTAAACATACATAATCAATGACCAGTCAGTGTTCCTTCTTCCCATACTAATCCTAACGAATATGCTTTCTGTGTACATTCGTGCATTCCAATTCCTTAACCTTGATAAGGACATTAATAGAGTACCTGCATTCTCATTTCATACTTAAGACACCGAATTAGTAACTTAATACTCAACTTATTTAAGCTATACAAACACATACACAAGATTCCGTTCATTCATGCACAATAAATCCTACTTCATGTAGAAGTACCTAACCGCGTATGTTTATACACATCTCATACCCACATACATACATGCAAACATACTTACGTACATATATACTTACATAAATACATAAATACATTCATACATACATACCACTTACATAATTCCCTATGAATTACTGACGTATCCTAATTACAAACCTCCATGTAGTAAGACATGTACGAACAAACTTATATACATACTCACTCCTATTCATGATTATTATAAGTTTAAGCCTATTGGAATGAAGTTAAATCTATACATACACACCCACATACTTAATTCATTACCCCGCATACTCGCTCCCACATCCCGTCCTTACTCACACATCATATACGCTTTTTAAATGTCTTTCGGGTATGTTTCGGATCTTAGGAATGAGTTCTGTACTCACCCGTAACTTACCAAGCCATTTGGTAGGGTTGAGGAACATTATAAAAACTTAACAAGGCTTGGAATGGGTTCACGGGGTCCGAATTAGAAGAAAAACGAAGAATTGCATAAACTTTTTATTTTGTATCTGACCTCCACCGTAAGCTACAGTAGCTACCGTAGCTTACGGTGGCCATGAAATCCTTACGGTGACAACCTACTGCCTTACGGTGGAAAAATGGATTCAGCTCCTACCGTAACTTATGCTGGCTACCATAAGTTACGGTTGCGCCCAGATCAGCTTTCCATTTTAATACCAAAACTCGCATAACTTGCTCGTTTTTCATGCGTTTCACTTGAAACTTGTTTCTATTTGTTCATAAAACATTTCCCCACCTAATTATCTAAAAATCCATACATTGAGGTCCTTAAACTTTATAAATTACATTACCATTACACGATTCATGCATATATGTTCGACCCGTTTGATTTCACCATGCACTTTTCGTTACCTTGTGAACTATTAACAACTTATTACGACTTTCCTTTCCATTTACTTACCTTCTCAATCATTCCTACAAGACTCCTAACCTTCATAAATAGACTTTAATTATATACTAAGAAGTGAGGTTCGGAACTCACTTACCTTATGCATCCGTATTCGCATCCGTTCCCTTGCCTCCTTTTGACCCGTTAGCCTTTCTTGCTTGAGTCCATTTCCACATGATCCCTATGCTTTTATGTCACCGCAATCACATCCTTGTTAGTATACATGATTGTACATATAAATGATCATGTCGAATGCATAACTCACATTTGACTTTCATTAGTCAAGTCTAACAATCATAAGGCATATACCCAAAATCACATATTTTCAAACTCATATAATTCATCATGTCAACGCATAAAACGCATATTGATTTAACGCATGCCATATGACGTTCTAAGATCTTACAATGGTGACAAAATTCTAGCCATGCCTCTTTTGTGCAGTTGACTTTCAAAAGTCAACGGTTTATTGTATAAACTTTCGACTTAACCTCATATATTCGTGACATCATATTAGGCTATACATATGACACTATATACATTTCATACTCATGATGCAAATGTGCTTACAACCACATGATCACATAATTATATACACATACACATTTACTTACACATACTTTCACATGTTAATGTTTTGTGATTCTATATTTGGCAATATCATCTATGGTAACAATACGACATAACTCCAACATTATTACTTACCAATAAGCTATTCGTTTCACATTTCGTACACATTCACTTTTAATTATCATAAATCAAGCGCATCAAATACATGGTGAGCATCACACCATTCAAGCACAAGATACAAGTCCTAATGCATAATTCTACCCAACCATACCATCAACCATTCCTTCTTACGAAATCCTTCTACAGTGCATTTTCTCATGTTTAATATCATCAATCATGTCATCATCAAATTCTACACATGTTCAATCATTGTTTAGCATATGATTTCACATACTATCTTATACTAAGCATTTCATCAAACACTTGGTGTGCGTACACCATTTAATGCACAATGTACAACTAACTTATGCATAATCTTTCCAGTTCATAGCATTCATCATCAAGTAGCCTTCCTACAACATATATATCATTCTATTCACATCATAAGACATAGCTAGAAACTATATTTCACTCAATCAATCCATATTTACTCAAAACCTCAATTTCTTGAACATGGGTTTCCAATCAAATACCCCAATTAAGATGTTTACATCAGTATTAATGCTAGATAAAAGCATCTAAGCATAATTTCAACCATCTCATCCTCCGAATTTACCCAATTTAGGAGCAATTCATCAAAACCCACCAAGTACTCCTGTAAGAAGGTTTTAAGGGGTGAATTAGGCACTTACTTTATGCTTTGGAGGTGAAGAACACTCCAAAATTCATAGATTTTCCATGCAAGTTTAGATTTTTCCTCTCATTCTTCTTCCTTTGGATCACACAAGAACACACACACAATATGTGTGTGTGTCGATACACACATCTGCCCCAAATGGGGTTTCCCCCTTTTCTTTTATGTTTAATAAAACACTTTCCAACTTGCCCTCTTTTAGCCCTTGTAGTTTTTGTTTGTTATTTGTTAGTCCCAAAATTTCATTCTTTATTATTTAACTTGTATTCATAACTACGTTAACTAACTTAGTCACCCCATATCACATTGTGTAAAAATAAGCATGCTTATAATTTAACATTCGGGTTTTGGGGCATTACATATATGTGGTAAGACCAGATATTAAACCTAAGGACTATTTTAAGCAACTTTTAATGAATAACCTTTACCGAATACTAGTCAATTTTAAATAAAAATTTTTGAGTTTTTTGTTTAATTAAATAGTAACTATGAATTAAACTAAGAAAACGAATGCTAAGCACGTAACTATAGGGTCGAAATCAGAAGAGAAAAGGCAACTACCTAGGCATAGGCTCCTACCGGCAAATTCGCAACTCTTAGAATTGGATAATTGATTGTTAACCGGTTTCTAAGGATACGACTAACAAGGGATTACTAAGACACACTCGATCTCCTTCCGGTCTCACTAATGCTACATGACAATCCCCAAATAGGTGTGTAAGCTCACAATTTATAATTCGATTCACCTCCTGGTCTCACCTGATAGCATGCTAAGGTACCCAAGACTAGATGTCCTTCCGATCTCACTAATCACAATACACCCAAAGATGTAAAGGGGTAATCTCTCTACTACGGTTTTAACTCCAAATTGCTAAGGATCTAAAGACTACTAGGATGGATCTACTCCCGGTCTCACCAAAACCCATAAACTATAGAGTTAGACAACCGATACTATATCTCCTCATTGTCTCAAGAATAACAGAACGCAAGTTTTAGCTAAGATACAACTCTTTCCTAGAGTTTTAAGACAAGAAACCACTAATCCATTAGCATAATCATAAACACAAAGTAGTTGACAAAGACATGAAATTCAAATCAACTAATACAAAATTAATTAATACAAGAATCATGCAGAACAAGATCATAAAACTAAGCCAAACATATAGCATGCATACGTATCAAAACAAAGTAGATAAACAATTTACCAAAGAATGAAAAACAATCAGTAAATTCAAATGAAAAAATGTAAGTAAGTATAACCAGCAATCACCATGAGCCTAAGTAGTTTAAAAGAGTTTGGCTGCTCATGGTGATGATAGAAAACTCAAACATGTTCAAAGAAATCAGATTCAACATGATTCAAAACTAAAAAAAAGTGTTTAGAAATGTTTTTTAACCCACTGCAACTTTAGTCCTTCCTCTAATCTTCCTTGATCTTCAATACCAGCCTAAAATCGCCTTAAACAGTAGGTTTTTGCAGGACGAACATGAGTTTAAATAGGGTTCAAAACCCTATTATGCCGAGTTTAGGGGGTTTCACATGTCACAATGGGGCATTAAACTTGCCCCGCGACACACTTAAGGACGAGATGACGATAATTTAATCGGTCAATGCATCCGCGTTTTGGTCAAACCAATGTTTTCAGGACCGAACCGGAGGTCAACCCGGTCGCCTTACGGGGTCAAAGGTCGGACTGGCCCGACTGGATTTAAGACCCTGATTACATCATAAATTGTATAAAAATATAGAAAAAATTCATCAATAAATTAGCAATTTAACAATATCAATTCACTAAATTTCTTCCCCAAATAGTGTCTTTATACCTAATTTGACAAATTTCATCAATAAATTAGCAATTTAACAACATCAATTCACTGATATACTGTAACACCTCGTAAAATCACGTCCAATGATGTATTGACACGTGTAATAAACCCTAATGAAGTCAAATATTGAATTTAAGGGACTAATTTTTTGAAAAATCGAAAACCTTGATTATGAAAGGACTGGAAGTGTTTGTAAACCTAAAATAAGTTTCTGAATAACCTCGTACGGTATTTATATTCACAAATGAGCCGCTTGTTGATCGAGAGTAGCCATTCGCGTAATTAATTGAAAGTTTGCGCAATAAAGGGTTAAAAGCATCAACATGTTAATTCTTACCTCTGAGTGACCTTTTAACAAACCGGGAGCTTCATGATATTTTATTATACTCTCTGGAATGCCAAACATTGGCCGTCTAAGGTTTTTATGCCTATAAGTAAAGTTACGCGCAACTTTGCAAGTTAGAGGGACTAAAAGTGTCAATATGTTTAATTATACCTCTGAATGACCTTTTAGCGAACCCAAAGCATCATTATGTTTAATAATACTCTCAAGAATGCCTAATATGGATTAGATAAGGCTTCGACGCTATTAAACGATGAAATGCGCAAGTTTGCGCATTAGAGGGACCTAAAGCATCAACTTTTGAATCTACGCCTTTTGGTGACCATTTAAGCGATCGAGAGCGTAGAAATAATTAAACTCATGCTTGGGAATGCCCATTATGGGCCATAGAAGGCTTGGATATCATTAAACGACATTTCGCGCTACTTTGTGCGATTAAAGGACTATTTGAGTCAAACTACAAAAGTATGTCGATTCGTATGTTATCGGACCTTTCGGAATATGAACATGAGTTAAAAATGCCCTAATTATCCCCTACCTAGCTTAGAAATAGGCTTATAGGTGTTTCGTGCGCAAAAATAAACTTTTAAGTCATGCAGGGACTAAAAGTGTCAAAAAGAGCTCAAGTTTGCATTTTCGCGCATATCTTACATTCTGGATATCTCCGGACACCCAAAAATTTATGTAAGCATTAAAATATTTTATTTTAGCGTTTGGCTTGATAAAATTCCATTCGTCGCGTAATTTGGATTGTTTTTCGTGTCCGTTCGTGTTTCGTCTTAATTAGACGAACAACGTGACCGTACGGCCAAACGAACCGACATCCGACATGTTTTTGAGCATGTTTCATGTCCCTCATGTTTAGGCTTCATTTTAGAGCCTTGTAAATAGCTTAACGGGCCTTAAACGTGACCTTAAAAGCTATCAGGGACCATTTCTGTAATTATTTCAAACTTGATTGCTGAACCAGGGACCTCAGGCGGCCCGCCTAAGCATCCCTTGAACCTGTGGCCCGTGTGAGCATGTCAGAGCTGCAAAACTGATTTCCCAGCTGTTACCAGCTGTTCCAGCTGTTTGAATCACTTGCAAATGGTATTTCTTCAATCTTTGGGCACCCATAGTATTGAAAAACTTTGGGTAATAGGTGTATGGTCCAGATTTAATCACGTTTATCGAGGAACAATCCTAACTGTCCTCTAATCCTATAAATACCCCATTGATTTTGGGTTTCATTTGCACCTCATTTCATTTCTGATTGCTCTCTGAATTCTTGGAGGATCTTGAGCTTCTTGAGAACCTCCTTCTGTCCTTTGGACCTCTTGTAAGTATCCTTTCGTGCTTAGTTTAATTGTTTAGCGATTAAAAACCGAAAATTCAAGCGTTTGCGATAAACGCTTTGACTTTCAAATGGTTGAGCCATTGTTCGCAACGAACATGGCTACATGATTGTAATTAGGTAGGTATTAAACCCTCAAAAGGGCACCTCGTAATTACCACGTTTGCTTAGTTAATTGTCAGGTCAAAGTAATTAAAATAAAAGTCAAACGAGTCAGTTTTTACTAATAAATTCATAACTGATAATTCAGAAGTTATGGAACATGTTTTAACACTTAAATAACTTGGTAATTAACATAAGAACATGTTTAAGCATGTTCAACCCGACAATTCTAAGTATAGGCTCGATTCGAAACCGAAAGGCGCAAAAGTAGTCTTTTGCTTTGACTTTTAGTTCTGACCCGATTTAACTTAGTTTAGACATGCCTTAGAACTCTATTAGGACCAGGTTATAGATTAGTGTAACCCTCTGAGGTTATACAACTTGGTTCCTTAGTTATCCGATTCATATGCATGTTTCCGTTATATGCCTAAATGTTGACTATTATGCCCTTTTGACCTTAAAACGAAATTTTTAAAATGTGAGAGGATAGAAACCTTCATTACTGATTTATAAACATGTCCCTAAAATTTGACATCAGTATGAGGTCTAGATTAGGAGTTATGCTCATTAGCGTAAATGAAAAGTTTTTATTAATTAAACGGCATAATTAGCGTATAGCCTATCTAAACCTAAATTTTAATACCAAAATTTTTACCCACTGATGTAAAATAATATTTTTGGGATTTTTAAAGATTTTATTTTTTTTAGGCTGAGCATAACATAGGGTTCTAGCCTTGATTCGGGTATTGTCGGTTTTGCCCTTTTGGCCTATAAAATGAGTTTTACATAACATTTTGATACCAAACTTTTTGCTACTGATTTTATATGATAAATAAAACATTTTAAGCTTTCTGGAGTAATAAAAATATCAGCTTTTCTTATAAAACCCGGAAATCGCTTAAAATCGCGTTTTTACGCGTTTTAAACGCATAGTATGTATTGAAACTATTTTAAATATATAAGACTTGATACCTACTGATATTTTTAGTAAAATTTTATAATTAAACACTAGGAAAAAGTTTTAAATTCAGAATTCTAATTTTGACCTTTAAAGCTTATGTGAAATTACCAAAATGCCCCTTCGGTGAATAGTTTGGTTATAATTAATAAATTTCACCTATATGCAATACCATACTGATATAACTTATTAAATTAAGTATTTTTACTGATTATATCAGACCTAAATCTCAGATTAATATATAAACTCTTTTATAACCTCTAAAATGACCAAAATACCCCTTCGGGGTTAAATTTGAGTCTAGATTCGTTTTGGGCATAATGGAAGGTATCTTACTGATATCACAACATATTTTAAGGCATATTAACTTAGGAAACCTGTTCATGATTCATTTGGTTACCCGTTACGCACTTTTCGCGTTCAGATCGGTTTATGTAACTAGTTTGCATAATTTAGCTGAAACGGGTCAAACCTTATAATTTTTATCTCAAAATCCAGAATGTGTTAGTTTACCCTTATTACACAAGTATACAAGCTTGTTGGGTCTAAACCACATTCTAATCCGGTCTTCGCTTAATCATGCGTTTTGAACCGTATCTTCTTTTTAAAACTAACCGGTCTAAGTTTAGGCTTAATTAAAGACCCGTTAGGAATCTAATAGGTTATTAAAAACATTCGTTCCAGATTTAGGAGCCCAGTAAAAGCTATCTGTACTTGCTGATTTGATATACAGCTGGGATTGAATTTATATTTAGCTCAGGTAAATACTTTTAACTTATTTTCCATATACGGGCTTGGGGTACGGTATATAAAATACCGCTTGGTCGGGCATTGAATTTTTGATCGTATGAAGGTTAATTTATTGATATGACCCGTTTAAATTGTTTTGTTTGCTTAAAGCCTTTGGGGGGTTAATGACCATGTCCCGGATATCCTTGGCATCATTTTAAGAAATGGCCATGACCTAAGCACGGGGTGTAGGCGTACACCCGACAGTGCATATATAAATAATAAGGTATAACCGCCGGTTACGGGAATAACTCGCTGCGGGACTATATCATGTGGTGTGTCTATTAATCTTTAACCCGGTGTCAATCCGGGCTACTAAACGTATAACGAACATGTAATTCTTTTACAAGTTTATATATAAATAATTATCCCAAGTTATAAAAAGTTTTGTGCCATGTGCATTCAAATCAATTTTCTTAAACGTTTTCAAAATGAGTCAGTTAAATTGTATTTACCAGTGTAAACTGACGTATTTTCCCAATAAGGCTAAGTGTAGGTACTAATCGGAATAGGCTGGCCTCTCCTAGCATCAAATAAAAGTCTCGCAAGCTTAGATGCCTTAAAGTCTGTTGAACAAAGTTTCATTTTATTTTCGATCCGCCTATGGATCTTTTACAACCGTATATGTAATACTTGATATTACTCTTTATCGGATTGTAATATAATTATCTTTTGCTTCCGCTGTGCATTTAAATTGTGTTGTTTGACTATGATGATATCAACTACGTCACGATACTCCCCACCGGGCCCACCGGTAATACGCGGAAATATCGGGGTGTGACATATACATCATATCATCAATGAAAAAAATAAGCAAATCCTATCATAGATTTATAGAAAAACCCATTACAGATTCAAAGCCAAAATTATATACAAGAACATAGATTCATAGACAAAGTTATCATAGATTCAAAGCCAAATACAAGAAAATTGCACTCCTGATTCAAGAAGATGATGAATTGCTGATGAAGATAATCGAAGAAGATGATGAATCGAAGAAGAATATGACGATGGTGGCTGAGCTTTGTGTGCGTACAGAAGAAAAAAGTGGAGGCGTAAAGAAGTGGTTGAGTTTGTGTTTGTATTGTGCGTACAGAAAAGAAAAGCACTAAGAAGTAGGGTTTCAAATAATGGATTATTAAAAAAAATAATAGTCATACACATGACCGGTCCGACCCAATCCCATGACCCGTCGGCCCGACCGCCAGCTACCGGCCCGACCACCGGCCCAATGTTGAAACGGCTAAAACCACTGACCCAGCCTGCTTTAGTCACCGGCTCCCAGCCAGACCGGTCCAACTGGCCCGGTCCGGGTTTAAAAACATTAGGTCACACTCAAAAGCCGCTACGCGTGTCGCGAGAGCCACCTCTTCTCAGCTCGTGACATGCCTACTTACTATAATTTTAGAAATTGCAATTTTGACCCATGGACTTCATCTCTTACTCCAGGATGCTCGTTTCTTGGTTATTTTTGCTCATTTTTTCTTCCTTTATGCACCGGGACTTGCATTAACACAAACTAATCAAATATACGCCAAAAACTAACAAAGATGACACAAATACTAAATGAAATTGTATAAAATACATAGGATAAAAGCTTGTGTTTTGCAACACGTCAGTAACCAACAAATTTGAACAACAATATTAGCTACACCTGATTATCCGCCTCAACACTAGAATGAGAAATGGTGGTTTGCATTTTAGATGAACAAGATATCAAATTATTAACCAGGTAGACATAATAGCTGATGTAGAGCGTTGTGTATCTGGGCACCCGACCTAATTAGCCTCGATGTAGAAGAGCAACGTCGATGGTAAGCTGGGGTATGTGTAAAGACCCATTCGAATTGTCCCCTTAACATACCTTAAAATGTGTTTCAAAGCATTAAAGTGTTATGTCCTTAGGGTGTTTGGTCCTTAAGGATGCATATGTATGTACATTTGTTGAACGAAAAGAGAGATGTTTGGAGAAGTAAAAGTCAAATATTGAGGAGCCCCAACTTGGCTCCTATAAGATGTGGAATCAGAAACTAGCTCCCCCGATGTGCTACTTAATTTACCAGTGGTGTCAACGGGAGTATTAACTGAATTACAGTCAGCTATCTTTACCCGTAGCAGAGTATTTGAAGCATGTCTTGTAACGCTTCACATTTCTCTACTTTCCTTATTTAGAAAGTACTGTTGTAATTCTTTTTTTGGAAACTTGTATTTGTGTTGTATTCTATTTCGTTACAACTTTGTAATCCGAGACTAGTGAACATAATGAAAATTCAAGTATTTTATTCACATTATTGTTATTCATGTTAGACTTGTTTGCATGTTTATACTCAAAATCAATGTTTTAAACACCATTATACATGTTTCATATTTGCGCGATACACATTTATGCTTGTTACACGTAAAATCGACTGAAACTCATAACATAATCGAACTCGGACCTTCGAGAGGAAGGGAAGCACCTCTCACACGAAATGACCCCATTTCGTGCAAAAGGGCCTGTCGCTCGAACTCCCCTCTCACCCCAAACTCGTCCTAAACCTATAAATAGGCACACTACTTCACTCATTTCTCCTTCCAGTCGCTCTGAAACACTCTCAAATGCTCTGAAAAATCCCTTTGCGATCAGAAGCCATTTCAGTATATTTTCTATCTCTTTCTTTCATTTTATTACATTTTCTTGCATTTTAATTCCATTTCTTAAACTTTTATTACAAATCCTCTTGATTGAACATATGTCATGGATGGTTTCACAAGTTTGCTTGGGCAAATTGATGTTGCAACCTCACCACATGTGAGATTCAAATCAAGATTTACAAACTTTGATGTTTTACAACTTATTCATACATTTCATTTGAATTTCTGTACAAGCTTGGTGGAATCTGGTACTTATCAGACCCTCAACTCGATTCATAGTTATGGGTTAACTTCCACCAAGAAATGATCTATTTCGGATAGATCAAACAAGCGTTTTTGACACAAACTGTCACCTTTCGCATGAAAGGGGACTATTTGATATATTTCGTTTTCGATTTCATTTCTGTTCAATATCAGTTCATCATGGATGAACACCAAACAGTTTGCTAGTCACAAAGTAAGTTAACCCCATCCAGCCTCCAACACTTGGTTCACTCCTTCTATGTTGCGTTGGCACACCTGGGTTGTCCTTACTTGACTGTTTGGTCTATTTTACCTTCTGTTTTCATTTTGTATAACAATTACAGTTACTGTGTTATGTTAAAACAGTTTACAATTTAATTTTACACACAAATTCGTGTTTAAAATAGAACAGTCGCACGAAAGGCCACTGCCTTTCGCACGAAGGGTCTGTTACTTGCATTGTTTCGTACTTTTTTCGTATTTTAAAGTCTGATCCAAACCTTTTCACATCAGATTACTCACACCTTCATTTACCCATTTCAGGGTGACTTCGGTGTACCAGCTCACATCTAATCCACTCTCGGTTTTCGTGGAAATCTATGCAAAACTGTGAGTATACTCAATTCCTTTTTCATTTTATACACTTTGGGTGCAACATGTACACTTATACAAAAACACGCAACACAATTAAACATGTTTACAAATCAAACTCTATCCGCTATTAAACGTGAGACTTGTTATACTTGTTAATCTCGCATGCTATGTTTACACGTGTCTATATGCTCATTAACTTTGCAAGCCTACCATAACAATTATAGCGCTATAGGATTAACGCCCCGCCTGTATTCTTGTGCTATTTTTAAGTAAATCACCGTTACACCCTCTTCGTTTCGACACTGTTGGGTAATCAGCATTGCGTTAAACTCTGGTTTGACATATAGTTTACACTTGTATAGAATGTTAGTAACAGGTTATACATTTTATCATGTTGGATATGAGCACCATTAAACATTTTCTCCATTATGCTATGTATTCAAACTTGTTTACTCGCCAACATTTTTGTTGATCATATTTTAATACATGTTGTAGGTTGATAGGTGACGATATGAAGAAACAAGTTTAGGGTTGTAACACCTCGCAAAATCGTGTCCAATAATGTGAAGACACGTGTCATAAACCCTAAATAAATAATAAGTTGACTTTGAAGGACTAAAGTTGACAAATAGAGAAAGAATGTATGCGGAGGGACTAAAAGTGTCAACATGCTAAAACTATGCCTCTGAATGACCTTACACGATGTTCGTATTCTTAAACGAGTAAATTATTGAGCGTGAAAAGCCATTTGTGAAAAACAAGTGAAAGTTATAAGACGAAGGGGTTAAACGTGTCAACATATTAATTCTTACATCTGAGTGACCTTTTAATAAACCCGAGAGCTTCGAAATGTCCAATTATACTTCCGAGAATGCTAGATGTTAATTACATAGGGTTTCGGTATTGTTATATAATAAGTTGTGCAAGATCTCAAGAAAAAGGGTTAAAAGTGTCAACGAAAGAAACTAGTACCTTTCGAGTGATCTCTTAACTGAACATAAGCCTAATGATGTTTATTATAAGTCCCAAGATACTTAAAAACTAACTATAGGGGCCAATAGTGCTAAAAATGAAAGTTATATGAAGTTAATAAGGATAGGGACTGAAACTGCCAATTCTGAAACTTGTTTTACCAGAACCGAAGGAGAGTCGCGACCTGCGAAGACCAAGGTCTTATCTTTCGCGACCCGCGAGAGACTGCCTAGTAAGCAAAAATTGGACAGCTGCATATAGCAGTCTTGCAGTCCACACAAACCGACATTGCATGCCTGAAACTCGAAACCAGGGCTTGTTTGATGGTATTTACTGACACTAGGACACTTGGAATGATCTGAGGATGATCAACAATACCTGGATTGATCCTAAGACACCATGATTTACTATAAATAGGTGCCTTCATCCTCCATTTGAACTTGCACCTTTCAAAAATCACTTCTATACTTCTTCTCTGAGGTTCCTGATCAAAAGGAAGCTCCCACTTAGTCAAGTGTTTAAGCTAGGACCTGTTGTAAGTGTCCTTAGCCACTCTAGTTCGATTTTTATGCATATAAAAGCCGAAAGTCATAGTTGCCGCAAATCGGCTTTGACTTTCGGTTTAGACCTAAACGGTCCAGCCATTGTTCGAGGCGAATATGGCTAAGTGATCGTAATTAGGTTGGTATTAATCCCTCAAAAGGGCACCTCCTAATTACCACGTTTACTTAGTTAAATGTCGGGTCAAAGTAATTAACATAAATAGTCAAACAGGTCAGTTTTTAAATAAATTCAAATATGATAATGTAGAAGTTATAAAATATGTTTTATCACTTTAATAACTTGGTAAACATTATTAGAACATGTCTAAAGATGTTCAACCCGACAATTCTAAGTTTAGGCTCGGTTCGCAACCGAAAGTCGCAAAAGCTTGACTTTTGCTTTGACTTTCAGTTCTGACCCGAATTAGCTGTCACACCCCAACCGATGGCGGAAACACCGGGGCGTGGCACTGAGCGAAACAGATTGTCAAGTAGTTTCTATAACAACTATCATTACCAATTAATTAAACAACATGTCCCATACCACGTCTTAAAAGATAACATAATTATTACAGACAAGATCTAGTCAAATTGTTCTGTTCCGACAACTCAGATTTATTACAGGCAATTATTTATTGGTTTCTAGACTTGTCCTAGCCTCGATTTCATCACTGCAAAGAAAGCAAATAAGCATCCTAGGCATCTGTCACATACGTTAAAGTAAAAGTCAATACACATAGTGTAAATGTGAGCATACAAGTTTGATAATAGCATATAGAGTTCGAAAGCGTTAGGCATAACCAACACGTACACAGAGTGAAATGAGGCATGTTAGTTATCAACATGAACCTATCGATACCAATGACTGCGGGTTGACTGCCCAAGGCAGTTCGCGATACATACTCACCACTGTGAGCCATGTAGGTAATTGTCCTTAACAACCCCCGAGTGAACGGGTGCTGAGTCCAAACTAATAGTACTACCATTGCTAAGGCAGGTAGACAACATTCCATGTGTAAACATAACAAACAAGCATTCATTTAGTCACGTATACATGCGATAACGGTTAGCGTTTAAAGTATTGCGTAGTGTGTTCGATGTGATTTTGTATAAGTAACGTATGTAACACCCAAAAGTGCGTAAAGCAAAAAGGGATCGAGTATACTCACAGTGGTTGATGGATTGAAGGGAGCGCTAGAGAGTAGGGTTAGCCTGAACAGATTGATAGCATAACGATAAGCGTCGCGTAAAAACGGAACAAGTGATAGTTGGGTCGATCAGTAGTTCGATCGGATGGTAGCCCGATCGGACGGCAGATCGTGCGAGTGACAGTCTGTTTGGACGGTCGTCCGGTCAGATGACCGTTCGAGTGGATTGTTTCTTCCTTTGAGAAGGATGTGTTTGTGTATGATGGCTTGACTTTTGAAGTTTTCGTTGTAGCATTTTGAAAACATAGAGGTATCTCTACCTCCCAGGTCGGTCGATCGAACGGTCATTCGATAGGACGACAACCCGATTGGTTGGACACTTTAGTGAGAACAAGTTCACAGCAGGTTGTCACTCGATCGGACGGTGGTTCGATCGGGTGGCATTCCTTATGCATTGAACATGTTGAAAATTTGTTTAAGTGTTGAAGTCTGATCATTACATGGTCAAGTTGCAGCCCGTTCGGATGGTAATCCGATCGGTCAGCACTTAGTTCAATGTTTATCCTTCGAGGTTTGAACATAAAGGTTAAGTGTGGGACCAAGGTGTAAGTCGTTCGGATTAGCCAGTCGTTCGGATTGGCTGTTCGATCGGACAGTAGTCCGATCGGATGGCACCCCGTCCTGGTCAACCTGTTCGTCTTACACTTGGTTGTTTTGATAGTTTATCGTTTTATCGAGACGTTTTGATAACATATTAGGCAACAGAAACCTCGTCAGTACTTGGTACCCCTGATCGGACAGGAATCACCCAAACCCGGTCAATTAACGGTTCGACGGTGTTCTATGTTTAACCCGAAATCGGTAGTCTCGTGGATAGAATCCAGATCTTGAGCCAACACAACCACAAGGATGAGTAGTAAGTCGGCACAAGCTCCGATTCCATCGGTTTTGAATGCATTGAGTGTAAAAGAGTTGAAAGAAAGTGGGAAAACCATCTTTCAATCTTTTTCATTGTAAATATGTCTAGATCTATGAAAGATCTTTGTTTGTTTATGTGGAAATCAATTAGATCTAAGTTGTTCTTGGTGGATTGAGGCCAAAACATGAAGTTCTTCAAGAACACATGATGACGTCATCCTAGAACACCTTGAATCTTGATGATTTCACGGTTTAAAGTTAAGATTCAAAAAGATAGAAAGGTGTAGGAGTGCGTGTAGATTAAGGAAGTACAAGATTTAGGATGAGATCTTACCGGAATTGTGAGAAATCGGAGAAAAAGCAAGGTGAGAGCACTGGTCGGACGTCAGTTTCCAAAAGTGAAAAGTATGATGGTGACAAGGGGTATTTATAGGGTTACCCAAAGTGGAAAGGAGTGGAGAGGGGCTGGTCGATCAGTTAGGCAGTTCGATCGAACAGCTGTCTGATCGAGCGGCTGGTCGATCGATCGGCTGGTCGATCAGTCACCTTGTTTGAGTGTTCGGTGCGACGAGTTTTGCCGTTTCGATTTCGATTGCGAGCGTTTCGATGTAACAAAGTTTCCTAGTCAAATTACTTTTAATCCCAACTACTATATCAATATACAAGCATCCTTACTTCGTATTCATTTAGCGTTTGTGATTCGATTGCGTTTCG
The DNA here is from genome assembly GCA_030545235.1 of Helianthus tuberosus. Lineage (NCBI taxonomy): Eukaryota > Viridiplantae > Streptophyta > Magnoliopsida > Asterales > Asteraceae > Helianthus > Helianthus tuberosus. The sequence continues at coordinate 79,200,586 of CM060408.1, forward strand.
ATTGATTTCCACACATAACATAAATAAACATGCACAAGCAACACATAAGGCACACACACACGTATAACAATAACCAAAATGCGTAATTCGAGTTGCGAGTGCGATTGCGATAAAGTGATAAATAGCGATTACTATGCGATTATTAATAGATACTCCACATAATACAACTAAAGCGAAAATAAAATAGACTAATTACAAGTCAAAGAAGTCAAAACAGGAATTGAGCAAGGGGAGCCAGATCGCAATTAGAAATCTTTTCTTCCTTTGACTTCAATCTTAACTTTGACTTTGACTTCCGAAACACGGGGTGTTACATTAGCTTAGTTCCTTTATGTATTAAATGTTCCTTTGTGACCATATTATGTAGTAGTATAACCCTCAGAGGTTATATTACATGGTCACCTAGTAATCTGAGTTTTGATTCCGTTATCATGCTTAAACTTGACTATTATGCCCTTTTTATTTAAAAATGAGATTTTGAATATAACTAAGAATGCAAATAAATTATATTCTGATATATTAACATGTTTAGCATATTTTATCAATTATAAACTGGCCATAAACTAAGTTTGCTTAATTAATCGAAATATGAGCTTTAAAAGGACTAAAATACCATTTTTTTCACATAAAATGAGTTTTTAACATAATTAAACATAAAAACTCATTACCTACAGATATGATATCATATTTGGAATTATTTAGGATGCCATGTCTGATTACTTGTTGAGTTTATACACCTGTTCTTGTATAAGGTTTTTTAATGATGATAATGCCCTTTTAATACTTAAAAATAGATTTTGAACATAATATACATGCAAAACCTTTTGCTACTGATATGTTATGTTAAATAAAATATTTTGACCATTCAAAGCTGGTCATAACCTCATAATTTACTAAACACCGAAATAATCGTCATTTATCGACTTTTACGACATTAAGGTGCATAGTATGGTTTTAAACCATACTTAGTACCCAAGGCTTGTTACCTACTGATTCTATAAAATATTTTTAATATTTTTACAGTACGTATAAGTCATGAACTCAGAATCTCAAATAAGTCCTTATAACTACGTGTGAAATGACCAAAATGCCCCTACGGTGCATAGTTTGGCCATAAATCATTAACCACACATATGTATAATATCCTACTGTTATAATAACATAAATTAAATTTTTTTACAGAATGATTATGACCAAAACTCCAGTTTGCATATAAACCCCTTTTATAAACCTTAAAATGACCAAAATGCCCTTATGAGGCTAAATTCGGTTTAAAAACCTTTATGGGCATACTTGCTGATATCCTACTGATATCATGACATATTTTAAGCATAATAACATATGGAACTTGTGTATGGCTCATCCGGTTACCCGTTTATGCTTATACGTGTTCGGTTCGGTTTATGTAACTAGTTTGCATAAATTAACCGAAACGGGTTTAACCTTATCATTTGAACTTCAAAATCCAGAATGTATTTAGTTTACCCATATAATAAAATTCTCCATACTTGTTGGGTCTAAATTACACTCCATTCCGGTCATCGCTTAATCTAGCGTTTTATATCGTAAATCCTTCTTTAAACTAACCGGTCTAAGTTTACGACTTAAATAAGACCCGTTAGTATTCTAATAGGTTAATAAAACCTTTGTTCCAGATTAGGGAGCCCTGGTAAAAGACACCTTCATGAGTCTAAGTACATTATACGACTGAGTAGATAGATCTCCCTCCAAGACTCATTCTGTGTCCTACACTAAGTCCCAATCCAAACCGCATACGTCAAAGAAGGATGAATTTGTACATTCATCAAATCAAAACAGTCAACCATCCAAGAAGATAGTGTTTGACCAGGAACCACGTTCCAAAACTTGTTCCTACAAGTACTTCGTCTCTTGTAAACTAAGAGACTTTTCTGGTGAAAAAGGAGCCATAGATTGTATGAGATGGCTTGACGAGATGGAGACAGTCGTTGACATAAGTGGGTGTGCCAAGGAGGATGTTGTTAAGTTTGTATCGCAGTCTTTTAAAGGTGATGCCCTAGTTTGGTGGAGGGCATTAATTCAGGCCTCGGGGAAAATACCACTCTACAACCTATCGTGGGATAAATTTGTAGAACTGATAAGAGAAACTTTCTGCCCGCAACATGATGTGGAGAAAGAGGAAGCTGACTTCTTGACTCTGGTCATGAAGAACCTAAATTGCCGAGCATATATTACTAGCTTCAACTCCATATCCAGACTTATGCCTTATTTGGTAACTCCGGAACCAAAGCGCATATCACGCTTCATAGGTGGCCTGGCCCCCGAGGTAAAAGGACATGTCACAGCTTCAAAGCCTACCACCTACAGGTCAGCAGTGGATCTGTCTCTATCTCTAACTTTGGATATTGTCAGAAGTAGGTCTGTAAGGACCACAGATGAAGGAAAAAGAAAGAGAGATGATGAAAACTTGCACCGCTCAGATAAGAAAAAGAAAGGTAACTTAGCTCCAAGAAAAACTCTAATCAGTCGGGTGAAAAGCCCTTGTGCAAGAACTGCAAAAGGAATCATTTTGGGAAATGCACCATAGATCCACAGGCCAAACCCTGTGGAATCTACAAGAAGAAGGGACACAAGACGTAAGAGTGTAAGGATTTGGAGAATGCAACCTGTTATGGTAGCAATGAAAAAGGGCACATCAAGTCAAATTGCCCGAAAAATGAAAAGAAGCCTGAAGAGGCTAAGAAAACAAACGCCAGAGTGTTTCAGATGAATGCCAGGGAGGCAATGCAAGACGGCAACATTATAACAGGTACTTTCCTCATAAATGACATTTATGCTAGAGTTTTATTTGATTCAGGTGCAAATAAGTCCTTTGCAGACATTAAATTTAGTAAACTGTTAAATCTGCCTATTAAAACTCAAGACATTAAATATGAGGTAGAACTAGCTGACGGTACCTTAGAATCTGCTTCGACAATTCTAGATGGATGTTTTATATCCATTAGGAATCATTCTATTCCGTTATCTTTACTGCCAATGAAATTGGCGGGGTTTGATATAGTTATAGGCATGGATTGGTTATCACTTAACCAAGCCCAAATCGCCTGTGATAAGAAACAAGTTAACATCAAAACCCATTCTGGTGAATCAATCACTATTCTAGGAGATACGCACTATGGACTGCCTGATCAAGTGTCTATGCTTAAGGCATCTAAATGTTTGAAGAACGGCTGTGTCATTTACATGGCACAGGTGACCGTAGACGTACCGAAGCCCAAAATAGAAGACATTCCAGTCATCTCAGAGTACCCAGAAGTCTTTCCTGAAGAACTACCTGGATTACCTCCTAAGAGGCAAATAGAGTTCAGGATCGATATTATACCAGTCGCAGCACCAGTCGCATGAGCTCCTTATCATTTAGCGCCAACAGAGATGAAAGAGCTAAGAACTCAACTAAACGAACTTTTGGAAAAAGGTTTTATTCAGCCTAGCTCATCACCTTGGGGAGCACCCATTTTGTTTGTGAAGAAAAAGGATGGTTCAATGCGTTTTTGCATTGATTATCACGAGCTAAATAAAGTAACAATCAAGAACCGCTATCCATTGCCCAGGATCGACGATCTGTTTGATTAGCTATAAGGAGCAAGTTTCTTCTCAAAGATTGACTTAAGGTCGGGGTATCGTCAACTAATAGTCAGAACTGAAGATGTACCTAAAACTGCATTCATAATGAGGTATGTTCACTATGAGTTCTTAGTGATGCCTTTCGGGCTCATTAATGCACCCGCAACATTCATGGATCTCATGAATTGAGTCTGCAAGCCGTATTGGGATAAGTTTGTCATTGTCTTCATCGATGACATACTTATTTATTCCCGTAATCAAGCTGATCATGAGAAACACCTCCGGTGCATCCTAAAACTTCTGCAACAGGAGAAGCTTTACGCTAAATTCTCCAAGTGCGAATTCTGGCTTCGCGAAGTCCAATTCCTTGGACATGTGGTGAGTGAGCGTGGTATCCAGGTGGATCCCGCTAAAATAGAAGCAATCATGAATTGCGAAGTACCTAAGACACCTACTGAAATTCACAGCTTCATAGGGTTGGCAGGATATTACAGGAGGTTCATCGAAAACTTTTCAAGGATAGCTGCACCTCTAACTACTTTAACACGCAAGAATGTAAAATTCGACTAGGGTCCTAAACAGAAGGAGTCTTTCGAGATCCTCAAACAAAAGTTGAGTAATGCTCCTGTGTTGACATTGCCTGAAGGAATAGAAGAATTTGTTGTCTACTATGATGCTTCTCACATTGGCATGGGCTGTGTGCTTATGCAAAGAGGCAAGGTGATTTCCTATGCATCACGACAACTAAAGTTGCATGAAAAGAATTACACCACCCATGACTTGGAATTGGGTGCCGTTGTATTTGCACTTAAGCTATGGAGACATTACCTGTATGGAACTAAATGTGTGATATACTCAGATCACAAAAGTCTCCAACACTTGTTTAGCCAGAAAGATCTCAACATGAGAGAACGCCGTAGGATGGAAACATTGAACGATTACGATTGTGAAATTCGCTACCATCCTGGCAAAGCGAATGTGGTTGCTGATGCATTAAGCAGGAAAGAAAGAGTCAAACCTATACGAATCAATGCTAAGAGTATTGAACTTAGGAAGAGTCTAAATGAAAAGTTGTTAGCAGCACAAAAAGAAGCTGTGTTGGAAGATAATCTTTCAGAAGAAAGATTAGGTGCATCTAGTGATCAGTTGTCACCTTGGAATGATGGAATCCTTAGATTGAATGGTCGAATCTGGGTTTCGATTATGGAGGACTTAGAGATATAATCCTCTAGGAAGCTCATAATTCTAAATACTTAGTTCACCCTAGAGGTGACAAAATGTACCAAGACTTAAAGGCAAATTATTAGTGGATGGGCTTGAAGAAATCCATAGCCACACACGTGGCTAAATGTTTGACGTGCTCACAGGTTAAAGCCGAACATCAAAAGCCGTCAGGATTACTGCAACAACCAGAACTTCCCACATGGAAATGGGAAATGGTAACCATGGATTTTATCACCAAGTTACCTAAGACAAGACATGGAAATGATATAATATGGGTCATAGTTGACAGACTAACTAAGTCGGCTCATTTCTTACCCATCAAGGAGACACATAGCTCTGATAAACTAGCCCAATTGTATGTGGACGAGATTGTATCTCTCCATGGAGTGCCAGTATCTATTATATCCGATAGAGATACTAGATACACTTCTCATTTTTGGAAAAGTTTCCAACAATCTCTAGGCACTCGTTTGAATTTCAGTACTGCTTATCATCCTCAGACGGATAGACAAAGTGAGCGTACAATTTAAACACTCGAAGACATGCTTTGTGCCTGTGTTATTGATTTAGGTGGTAGTTGGGATGATCATCTTCCCCTGATTGAGTTCTCTTATAACAAAAGTTACCATACGAGCATTCAAGCTGCACCTTTCGAGGCTTTATATGGGAGAAAGTGCAGAACGCCTGTTTGCAGGGCAGAAGTTGGGGAAACCCAACTATCAGGACCTGAGATAGTCCTTGAAAGGACGATAAGATTGTTCAAATCCGTGATCGTTTAAAAGCTTCCAGAGACAGGCAGAAGAGCTACGCAGATAAAAGACGTTAACCTCTAAAATTCGAGGTAGGAGACAAAGTGTTACTAAAGGTATCACCCTAGAAAAGGGGTAATGCGTTTTGGTAAAAAGGGCAAGTTAAGCCCAAGATACATTGGACCATTCGATATCATCGAGTGTGTTGGTAGTGTGGCCTATAAGCTGAACTTACCTGAAGAACTTAGTGGAATTCACAATATATTCCACATCTGCAACTTAAAGAAATGTCTTGCTGATGAATTGCTAGCAATGTCTCATAAAGACATGCAGATAGATGAAAGCTTGAGGTTTGTCGAAAAACCTATATCGATTGAGAATCGACAGGTTAAAAAGCTTTGAAGGAAACATGTACCAATTGTGAAAGTGAAGTGGGATGGCCGTAGAGGCCCTGAATATATGTGGGAGGTTGAATCTACCATGCCACAAAAGTACCCTCACTTATTTAAGTAAATATCAAGGTCGAGATTTCTTTTAAGGGGGTGAGGATGTAACACCTCGCAAAATCGTGTCCAATAATGTGAAGACACGTGTCATAAACCCTAAATGAATAATAAGTTGACTTTGAAGGACTAAAGTTGACAAATAGAGAAAGAATGTATGCAGAGGGACTAAAAGTGTCAACATTCTAAAACTATGCCTCTGAATGACCTTACACGATGTTTGTATTCTTAAACGAGTGAATTATTGGGCGTGAAAAGCCATTTGTGAAAAACAAGTGAAAGTTATAAAAAGAAGGGGTTAAATGTGTCAACATGTTAATTATTACCTCTGAGTGTCCTTTTAACAAACCTGGAGCTTCGTAATGTCCAATTATACTTCCGAGAATGCTAGATGTTAATTACATAGGGTTTCGGTATCGTTATATAATAAGTTGTGCAAGATCTCAAGAAAAAGGGTTAAAAGCATCAACGAAAGAAACTATTACCTTTCGGGTGATCTCTTAACTGAAAGGAAGCCTAACGATGTTTGTTATAAGTCCCAAGATACTTAAAAACTAACTATAGGGGCCAATAGTGCTAAAAATGAAAGTTATATCAAGTTAATAAGGACAGGGACCGAAACTGCCAATTCTGAAACTTGTTTTACCGGAACCGAAGGAGAGTCGCGGCCCACGAAGACCAAGGTCTTATCTTTCGTGGCCCGCGAGAGACTGCCAGTAAGCAAAAATTGGACAGCTGTATGTAGCTGCCTTGCAACCCACACAAACCGACATTGCATGCCTGAAACTCGAAACCAGGGCTTGTTTGATGGTATTTACTGACACTAGGACACTTGGAATGATCTGAGGATGATCAACAACACCTGGATTGATCCTAAGACACCATGATTTACTATAAATAGGTGCCTTCATCCTCCATTTGAACTTGCACCTTTTAGAAATCACTTCTATACTTCTTCTCTGAGGTTCCTGATCAAAAGGAAGCTCCCCCTTAGTCATGTTTTCAAGCTAGGACCTGTTGTAAGTGTCCTTAGCCACTCTAGTTCGATTTTTATGCATATAAAAGCCGAAAGTCAAAGTTGCCGCAAATCGGCTTTGACTGTCGGTTTAGACCTAAACAGTCCAGCCATTGTTTGAGGCGAATATGGCTACATGATCGTAATTAGGAAGGTGTTAATCCCTCAAAAGGGCACCTCCTAATTACCACGTTTACTTTGTTAAATGTTGGGTCAAAGTAATTAACATAAAAAGTCAAACAGATCAGTTTTTAAATAAATTCAAATCTGATAATGTAGAAGTTATAAAATATGTTTTATCACTTTAATAACTTGGTAAACATTATTAGAACATGTCTAAAGATGTTCAACCCGACAATTCTAAGTTTAGGCTCTGTTCGCAACCGAAAGTCGCAAAAGCTTGACTTTTGCTTTGACTCTCAGTTCTGACCCGAATTAGCTTAGTTCCTTTATGTATTAAGGTTCCTTTGTGACCATATTATTTAGTAGTATAACTCTCTGAGGTTATATTACATGGTCACCTAGTAATCTGAGTTATTTACTTGATTCCGTTATTATGCTTAAACTTGACTATTATGCCATTTTTATTTATAATTGAGATTTTGAATATAACTAAGCATGCAAATAAATTATATTATGATATATTAACATGTTTATAATATTTTAACAATTATAAACTGGTCATAAACTAAGTTTGCTTAATTAATCAAAATATAAGCTTTAAATGGACTAAAGTACCCTTTTTCACATAAAATGAGTTTTTAACATAATCAAACATAAAAACTCATTACCTACTGATATGATATCATATTTGGAATTATTTGGGATGCCATGTCTGATTACTTGTTGAGTTTATACACATGTTCTTGTATAAGGTTATTAAGTGACGATAATGCCCTTCTCATACTTAAAAATAGATTTTGAACATAATATACATGTAAAAAATTTTGCTAATGATATGTTATGTTAAATTAAAATATTTTGACCATTCATAACCTCATAATTTACTAAACATCGAAATAATCGTCATTTATCGACTTTTACGACATTAAGGTTCATAGTATGGTTTTAAACCATACTTAGCACCACGGGCTTGTTACCTACTGATTTTATAAATCATTTTTAATATTTTTACAGTAGGTATAAGTCATGAACTCAGAATCTCAAATAAGTCCTTATAACTATGTGTGAAATGACCAAAATGCCCCTACGGTGCATAGTTTGGCCATAAATCATGAACCACACATATGTATGATATCTTACTGTTATAATAACATAAATTAAATGTTTTTACAGAATGATTATGACCAGAACTCCAGTTTGCATATAAACCCCTTTTATAAACCTTAAAATGACCAAAATGCCCATGTGAGGCTAAATTCGGTTTTAAAACCTTTATGGGCATACTTGCTGATATCCTACTGATATCATGACATATTTTAAGCATAGTAACATATGGAACTTGTATATGGCTTATCCGGTTACCCGTTTATGCTTATACGCATTCGGTTCGGTTTATGTAACTAGTTTGCATAAATTAACCGAAAGGGGTTTAACCTTATCATTTGAACTTCAAAATCCAGAATGTATTTAGTTTACCCATATAATACAAGTCTCCATACTTGTTAGGTCTAAATTACATTCCATTCCGGTCATCGCTTAATCTAGCGTTTTATACCGTAAATCCTTCTTTAAACTAACCGGTCTAAGTTTACGACTTAAATAAGACCCAGTAGTATTCTAATAGGTTAATAAAACCTTCGTTCCAGATTAGGGAGCCCCAGTAAAAGCTACCTTCACGAGTCTAAGTACATTATACGAATGAGTAGATAGATCTCGCATTTAGAAACTCAGGTAAATACTTTTAACTTATTTTCCTTATACGGGCTTGGGATACGGTAAATTATTACTGCTTGGTCGGGTATGGGATCAGTTGGTCGGATTGTGACTAACAAATTCGCATAACCCGTTTTAATCTGTATTGTTTGATAACATAAACATTGGGGGTTAATGCGACCGTGTCCTAGATATCCTTGGCTTATTTAATTGCAAATGGCCGCGACTTAAGCACGGGGTGTAGGCATACACCTGACAGTTGCGTATTTAAAAAGATATACCCACATTGTTGGGGATAACTCCTTGTGGGTTTATATTAGTTGTGTGTCGGTTAATCATGTCTCGGCTTCTATACCGGGCCCTAAAGGAGTGACAAACATGTAAACCTGTATAAAAGATTATAAATATAATTGTCCCAAGTTATAAAAGATTTTGTGCTTTGTGCACTGATGTGTGTAAAATGCAACATATAAATTACATCAAATAAGGCATAAAACTAACCCTTTTTAAGTACTAATATTGGAAAAAGAGTGTTTTTGTCTTCCTTTTGTATTTTCAGGATTAAATGAGCTCAAAAACGCAAAAGAAGCAAAAAGACAGCTAAATCCAACATAAATACAAGAAAAGGAATATTAGTGGACTGCCCGACCCCTCAACGGCACCTTCCAAAGCAAAGTAGAGAAATCAGAAGACTGAACACGCCCCGTGCTCAGCCAGCACGGGGCCGTGCCCAAGAAGCAGCAGAAAAGACAAACCTATAGAAGCTTCTATTGCCCACCACGGGCCGTGCTCAGCGGACACGGGGGCGTGTCGAAAGTACAGCAGGCTCATTTATTGTAATTGCGAATTACAATTAATGAGGAGAGAGATTGTCAGACGGACACGGGGCCGTGCCCAGCGGACACGGGGCCGTGCCCAGCTCTCTGTTCAGCCTATAAATAGGAGTGCTTGGATTCATTTCATCTCATCCCTTGGCACACCACCTCTCTCACACTTCATCCACCACCCACCACCATCACAACACCATCATCCACCACCATCATCCATTGTCCATCGTAGAGTGTGTGAGTCGTCTCGGGATCCAAGATTGATCGTAAGAGTTCTTGACAATCAAGGCCATGTTTGCCTAAGTCTCTTACATCACTTGGTGAAGACAAAGTGTCTAGTATAATACTTTTTATTTCTAATCTTTTGCACTTTTTATTTGGTTTTGTATTAATGACTTTAATAACTAGTTACTTATGTTGAAGGTGATCTTTCCTTATCGTTTGTCCGTGGTGTCTTGGCATTATTTTACTGTCTATATAAAATAAAGGATTTTCACCATTCATATCTCCACGGTCTATATGGAGATATGTTGGCTACCTGGTCGGGGGTTAAGGGAACGGTTTGGTAAAGGTCTTGCCATTGTTCAGCGTTTAGAGGTCCTGCAATGGACCTGGGTCAAATTTAGTAGGACCTCCTTCAATACTTCACGGTATTGGATGGCGGGGGTCCAAACTCTTTGATCCCCTCATAAGTTAACTACTATTAATACTATAACCCGGCTATTTAGGACTGTATCCCTGCTGACTCAGACTACTTAGCCGAGGGTAACGTCACCGCCAAAAGCGGGGCCTACCACAATACTGCATTAATAACTTAATTCATTATCTTCCAATAATCCACCCTTTTAGGATTGTATCCCTGCTGACTCAAACTACTGGGGTGAGGGTAACGTCACCTTCAAAAGAGGGGCCTACTACAATAACTAAGATAATCTCTTAATTATGTGCAAAAGTGCGGAAATAATCAAAGGTTATACTAGATACGAGTCGAAACCAAGTGATTCATCTTGTCTATCTGTTTTTTCTTTTATTTTTATTTTCAGCATTTTAGTTAGTTTTTAATTTTCTTAGTTTAAAACATTTTTCTAAACTTTTATTTTGGTTAGACGTTGAGGATAAACCGGTACTAAAAGCTCTTGTGTCCTTGGACGACCTCGGTATCTTACCAACGCTATACTACACTCAACGATGGGTGCACTTGCCCATATGTGTGTTTAGTGTTAGTGAAATATCGTGTTTTATAAATTTAAAACTTGGCTAAAATAAGTGTTAAAAAGGGCTTAAAATATACACCTAATATATATAACACTTCACACGCATCATGCACCGAAACCAATTTTCTTAAACACTTTTCAAAAAGAGTCGGTTAATTGTATTTACCAGTGTAAACTGACGTATTTTCAAAATACTAAGTGGCAGGTACTACACGTAATAGGTTGGGAGCTACTGGGCGTTATTTAGAGGATCTTGTAAGTCCGTGATGCCTTAAGTCTGTTGAACTTTGTTTTGTGTTTTTATTTAGATCCGCATGTGGATCCTATCTTTTACAACATTCTGTATATTCTTTTATTCATACTTTGAACAATCGGGTTGTAATAGTAATTTACCTTCCAAGCCTTTCGCAGTGCTATAACTGTGTTAAATTGACTATGATGATATCAACTACGTCACGATACTCCCTACCGGGCCCACCGATTTATGGTTAAAAATATCGGGGTGTGACAAGGGTGGACTTAGATACTCACCTAAATAATGAACAATTATTCATGTTTTATGTTTCATGTTTGCTACAATTTGCTTGTATTTGGTTTTTGAACGATGTATGCCATTTTAGTATTTATAAATTTCGATTAATTATTGTCACATTTTAGTGTTATGATGCTATGAACAATCATGTTTTCGTCTCACTCTGATGTTTCCGCCATCGGTTGGGGTGTGACAGATTGGTATCAGAGCCATAACTATAGGGAATTAGGAAAAGTGGCTACGCTTTTGACCTAGTCTATAGTTTAGGAACAATATTCTTGTTTGTGTTTTAAAACTACTTGCATTCTATCTTACTTGCTTCTATCTATTCCTTTGGTCTCAAAGATAAACAAGTCTTTCCTAAGGCAAACACAATACACACACTTGAAGACTTGATGAAGACACTCTTATTCCACAATTGAAACGACTCACCAAAACAGGGGTGATTCCCACATTTGGTGATGATTTACAGTCCACTTACTTGTTATTTTTGCAAGAAGTTTACCATCAAGTTAGGAGTCACATCCATATCTTGATGGGAATTTCCATTTCATATTCTAGTGGACCCTTATCGTTTGATAAGTACCAACCACACGATGTTACCAAGCTAGGGGTGAAACCCGCATCTTAATAGCTAGTCCCACTTCTCGATTTTCAATCTCGCCAAAGTTTCAATTTTCCAATCGACTAGGTACGTGTAGTAACGGGAAGGGCAAATACCGTTAATCGCTTCTCGACGAGAGTATTTTCCTATTAGGCCAAAGCACATTTTCCTAACTCGAAAGGATTTCGATTCACTTTGGAATAGTCTTAGTTACGTTCCGTGACAATCCAATTTTTACGTTAACTCTCTTTTATACTACCTCAATTTTAATGTATTTTACATTTGTACGTTATTTCATTTCAACGTTGGAGACACGAATCGCACTTTCCTCGCAAGCTAAAACAATAATAATCTCTCGTGAACAAATTAAATTTACAATGCTTTCACCATTATTTGTTACACAATGTGAATTCTTGTTATGCTATGTGAACTACTTAAAACATTTACGTGCTATGTGATGCATTACATGATACAAAAAAATTTAACAAAACGTTATGATCAAGTCTCATCCATTCTTCTGTTTTTGAATCTATAGATGTCTTCCAGCTGTCTTTCCAACTCGAGCAAGAAATCAAAGACCGGCTCCAAGAAGAAAATGCTCACATTCATGGCTACTCAAATGGCTCGCGTGCTCCTTGAGATTATTAGCAAAGTTACTGCATCCACTACACCTAACTCCTCTGTTGACTCGAAAGTCGAGCAACCCAAACCCGTTTCCTTTAACTTCAAGCATTTCTCAGCTTGCAACCCTAAACCCTTCACTGGCAATAATGGTGTGACTGCGATGCTCAAGTGGTTTGACAACATCGAGTTTACATTCATTAACAGTGAATGCCCTGAAAACTTGAAAACCCGCAGTGCTACTGGCGTCTTCCATGCAAGAGCCCTTGACTGGTGGACGAATGAGCGCTTCGTACCAATGAGGAAGATTATGCCCTTCCTTGGTCTGAAGTTAAGGAATTGATGATGACCGAGTTCTGCTCTCCCCATGAGCAGCAGAAGCTTAAGGAGGAGTTTTGGAACCTCAAGTAGATTGGTGATGATAATCTTGGCTATACCACCTGTTTTAAACAGCTGAGTTTTATTGTGCCACATCTTCTTTCGGCTCCTGAGCGTACAATCAGGAAATACCTTCAAGGTTTACCCTCCGCTATGCGTGACACCATAGAAGCCTCTCAACCCAACACCATTGAGCTTGTTTACCGCTTAGCAGCCAGTCTCAATAACAACAGCATCAGAGACAAACAAACCACAACCCCCACCTCCACCAAGTCAGCCAACCAAGTCACCACTGAAACCAAAACCCAATCAAGTGGCAGCAAAGGCAAGAAACACAAGTTTCAAAGCCAAAGTTGCAACGCGATTACCCCTGCTGCTACCCCAAATCCTGCCACACCAGAAACCACAAGAAAGCCTTACACTGGGATGCATCCCAAGTGTAACACTTGCCACTACCATCACCCTACAAACATCGCATGTCGCCATTGCTGCACGTGCAATCGGTTTGGGCATAGAACCGCCATATGCCGTAGTGGTTCTACACCAGAAGGCAACCAAGTTCAACAAGCTCCTCAAAACCCAAAGCCAGCCAATAATGTTCGGGCATGCTACAACTGTGGAGACACTACTCATCTTCGCCCTCAGTTTCCTCAGCTTAATCAAGAGCAGGAGCTGCAGCAGCTAGCACCTAGTGGTCGAGCTTTAAATATCAACGCGAACCAAGCTCAGAACGACAATGAAGTGGTAAACGGTACGTTTCTTGTTAATAACCTATATGCTTCTCACTGTTTGATACTAGTGCAGACAAAAGCTTTGTGTCCATCGAATTTGAATCAATGTTAAATTGTGCACGCTCTAAACTCCCCAAGTCATTCACTATCGAAGTTTCCATTGGTAAGTCCATCACCGTTGATTCTGTGCTTAGCGATTGTTTCCTCACCCTCAACGGTCATGTTTTCCCTATCGATCTCATACCCATGCAATTGGGAAGCTTCGATATCATAATAGGCATGGATTGGCTTCGTAAGAACCATGCTGAAATCGCTTGTCATGAGAAATACGTTCGTTTTCCCTTCCATCTGGCGACACTTTGCACGTCTATGGAGACAGACCTTTAAAGGTTTGAAGCTTATGCCATGCACACAAGCGAACAAGTACTTACGTAAACAGTACTTTGCCTTTTTAGCCCACATGATGGAAGAAAAGGGTAAGGGAAAGAGCATAAGTGATGTTCCAGTGGTGCGTGATTTCCCTGATGTCTTTCCTGAAGATCTACCTGGTCCTCCTGCCGCTCGTTCTGTTGATTTTCGCATTGACCTCATTCCTGGTGCAACTCCCGTTGCGAAAGCTCCTTACCACCTTGTACCTTCTGAAATGCAAGAGTTGTCAAGCCAACTTAAAGAGTTACTTGATAAAGGTTTCATATGCCCAAGTACTTCTCCTTGGGGTGCTCCTTTTTTGTTTGTCAAGAAGAAGGATGGTTCATTCCGAATGTGTATCGATTATTGATGTCGGTTCAAAATAAGTCGTAATTTATATTAGTTTGTGTTAAAGTTTAACATGTTAAATATATTAAATCTGTATGTGTTAGATACTTATCATGTGTTGATGATTTTGTGTTAATAGGTGTTAACAAACATAAACAAGATTAAACGAGTGAAAAGCGAGTTCGACAAGCAACCACGAGACTTAAAGTTGAAGGAAGTCAACTTGGATTAGCCCCGTGAGACGCGCAAGGTGATTAGGGACCATCCGCGACACGCTGAAGATACCAGAATCATGTCGACTAATCTAAAATGTGTTGGTCAAGATAGGTGACCCCCGCGACACGCGGACACAATCAAAAGCGAGAAACATTAGGTTGTCGGCCTAAAACATGTATTTAAAGACCAATTCGCACTCATTCGAACACAGCTGTCATACGTCAACCCCTAGGACGAATTTGAAGATCATTCATCATCTTTGAAGCTATTCAATGAAGTCGGATCACTTTGGAATGACAACCGAAGCTGTGAAGATCATTATGCGCGGCTAAACCACCTGTGACTAGTATATCTTGACTACTTATGTTGGTTTCTTGATAAACATTTATTTTATTTGAATTATCTGTCATTTTATCAAGCGTATTGGAAACTTACTTGCGTTGTTAGCGGGTTGGTAACTTGGTGGGTAGTTGATACAATTAAACGGATTGTTAGGTTGCATGGTGAATGTTAAAAACTATCCTTAAAAATTAATCAAAATCATTATTTCCAAGGCCATGTCTATGTGGCGTTTTGAATCAGTAAACAGATTTTTATGTTAATACGGGTATTCGGGATTCCGGGTGGTGGTTACTTCTTCTTAATCTGATAACACTTTTCGTGACAAATCGTGTTTTCTTTACAATATAACAAACAAACCCCAATTTAGATACTTTAGTTTAAATTAGATTCGTTGACGCTAACCACAAATTCCCCGTGGATACGATACCCTATTTACGCTATCTACGTAGTTTAATTAGGTTTTTGATTGAACCTTACGACAATCGTCAAAATGGCGCCGTTGCCGGGGAATTCGTGTGCTTAGTGTTAGTTTAGAATTAGTTGTTTTATTGCTTTTGAAAAAAATCTAAAAAAACCCAAAAATATTTCTTTTTGTTTGTTGTTGTTTCGTTCGGTATTACACGTTTTTTTTTTCTTGTCTACTTGTGTGCAGGTGATCCTATTGCATGCATACCAGGTTTTCAGGAAGATCTTCACCACTGCTATTTGATCCCGAAATCGAAAAAACCACGCGCCAAAATCTACTTCTTCGTTCAGCCTTAAAAGGAAAAGCACCAATTTCCATCGTGAATCCTTTAGACAATCAACAGAATCCAAATCCGCAAACGCCACAACAAGCACCAATTAATGATATACCACCAATGCCACCACCCCCGTTTACATCTGAGCCACAAAATCAAACCCACACCCAAACCCAAACTCCACAAACTCCTCCCATAGCACCGCAATCCAACACAACCACCCAACCAATATCTGCTCCAACTGGAGACTTTCATGCGATTGGTGGACCACTTTATTCGTTAGAAAGCCGATTACCACCAAAGCCCAATCCGTTGCAGGCTGTGAATCAACCGAATTTAGTGCCAGACCTGAACCGATCGGGTGTTATGTTTGACCAAGTGGAAAATAGGGTTAGAGCCGATACATGGGATGACAGGTATGGAGATGACGAGTGGGGGATAAATGATGGATATATGGGGTATCAAGGTGGTTTGCAAAATCTGGCACTGAACCGGAATTAGCTAGTTTTTTAGCAGAGACAAGCTGCGAGGTGGAGATGAATATCAAACTCCACTAGGTTTATCGGGTACCAGCTGCTCCATGTCATCGTCAAAGGGATCCTTGATTTCCGGATCCTAACATTGGAGGAGTAGAGAGTCACTTCCGTCCACAAATTACGAAACACTCGTCCCCGATTGTCATGCCAGTCGCACAGGGGAATGGGGATAGGTCATTTGAGGCAAAACCTCATATTCTGAACATGCTACCTACCTTTCATGGGAAGGGTACTAAAGAACCATATGCTCACATTGTATAATTCGAAGCAGTTTGTAGCATGATAGGTGGACACGGGTTCACCCGTGATCAAGTTAAGCTGGATTTATTTCAGTTCTCCCTAAAGGACTCGACACACTAATGGTTTGTCTCTTTGCCTTATGCAAGCATTCACACATGGCAAGAGATGCAGCAGCACTTCTTAGAAGAATATTAAACGCCACAACAAACTAAAATGGGAAGAGCTGCGCTTAGGGAATTTCAACAACTTCCGGGTGAGTTGTTGTATGAGTCGTGGAAGCGGTTCAATCAGTTGATCCGTAATTGTTGTTTTTATACCTTATTTGATATAATTTATATTTTGCATTGGCGCATATCAGTAACAATTGTGAAAATTTTGAGCCTTTAAATTCCGTATTAAATATTCCTTAACTGGCATTTGAACATAATAAATTTAAACTTAACAACATTACCGGAACAAAATCTAAGTTCAGGGGCCAAAACTGTAAAACAACAAAACTTTGTGCGTCAGAGGGCCTTACGGACCGTAAGGCTTTACCTCTTACGATCCGTAAGGGTCCCTGATAGTAGTTTTGCTGCTGGACAACAGCATTTTGCTGCATACTATGCCATCTAGCTCTCTCCTTGCCACCTTCTAACCTGGTGTTTACACATACCTAGACACTAATCCTTCTCTTAGAGCCTCTAGGACACTTGTCTCATCCTCCTTGATCCTTCTTGACTATAAATACCCCTCTAAATTTCATAATTTTCACACCACTGCAAAACAAACACAAAGTCTTGTGTGAGCTCCTTGGTCTTTGCCTTGGGAGCTCCTCTTCTAGTCTTTTTGAAGAAGTCCCCTAAAGCAAGTAAGTATTCTTTCATTAGTTCCTTTCTTTAGCTTTTAGTTTCGTAGTCTGATTTTGTCCAAAAGTCTGGAATTATCAACCATTTAACTTTTCCAGTTGACCTTTGAATTCGACCACTTTGGTCAAACCAATTTTAAATTCTTTTCACCTAGATGATCATCATAATGTATGGTATAAATCCCTGGAAATACATGACATGAACATCAAACTTTAGGGTCAAGAATACCCTTTTTACGAATGATTTTAAATTCTTTTCACCTAGATGATCATCATAAGCCTATTCTTGACCTTTTAAATTCTTTTCACCTATTGCAATACCAAACTTTAGGTTGGAGACATGTACTCTTGCATTCTTGTCTGAAATAAGAACCTTAGAAATATGGCTAAGAATCAAGATTAAAGTTGACTTAGTCAAGGATCACTAAGAATTTTTACTTGGTCAGTAAAACAACTTTGTTAGTCAGAACACGTGTTAGACCACCCGTAGAGGGGGGGGGGGGGGGTGAATTGGGTGTTTTTTAAGCCCAAAACGCCCCTAAATGCTGAAATCAGCGCCCTTTTGGGTGTTTTCTTTGAAAAAAATGTGAGGAGTTTTGTTAAACACACCGGATCGAAATAAATTTGGCCAATCAAAAGATATGAACGTTGGCAACAGCTGGGAGGCAACAATCCTTTAAAAAAATAATCAATTTCATTGAACACGTTTTACACACACACACAACTCACAAAAACTCTACAAGAATATACACTCACAAGTAACAAAAACTCTACAAAAATATACACTCACAAGTAACAAAAACTCTACAAAAATACACACTCACAAAAACTTTACAAAAATGGATTCCCCTACATCATCATCATCAGTTGCAAGACATTTTTACAAAGAGTTTTTAGCTATGTATGCTTGTATAATCATGCATAATACGATATTATAAATTAGAAGATGAAGGAAAAGCAATACGTCAGAATTATATACCGGATGTTGTTCATGAATATCCGCAAGCAACAATGGCTGAAAGACACAACACGAATCAAATGCGTTCCGAAACAGCACATTGCGCGTTAGCGTTGGATTTGGTCTAACATGCATGGTCGGTTCGGTATATTCCAAATGAGGGTGAAGCAGAAGAGGAAGATGAAGACGAACACGATGATGATGAAGAAGGCTAAGATGAAGACAAGTATGGCGAAAGTGAAGATGAAAAATTAAGATGAATAGAATTGTTTGTGTGTTTTTTTTAATATTAATGTAATTTCCTTAAAAAAGAAAAGAAATTAAAAATAAATAATAGGATAATGATTGAATTGGGCATTATACCACTACACCATTTTTTAACTTCATAATTGAATGGGGGCATTATGAGACATTATACTACTATACCCCTTTTTAGATCATGTGTGCTGAGAGATGAAGATAATGCCCCCACCCTTAGATGTTTTGCGCCATGTGACGATCCAGTCAGCATGTGGGCATTATGGGGCATTATCTTAAAATGGGCGTAGTGGTATAATGCCCCAACCAATGATTACCCAGTTATCACTAAATAAAAAATTACATTGCTAAAAACAAAATAAAAAACCGAAAAACGTAAGAAAAAAAATAAAATCCAAAGTCCGTATTTGTTACGGATTTGTTGCCGATGCATTTCCGCTTGGATCAACGCGTCTCCTACGATATGAAATTGGTTGCGGTTGGGTGGTGTTCGGGCGATATGTAGTTTGATTGCCGGATCTAGACGGAACACCGAATGGGGGTCGGAAGGGATTCATGATGTGATTTTTTTATAAAATTTGAAGTAATACAGAAGAGAATAGGGTAAAGTTTATAAAAAAATGAGTGAAAGGGGTGTTTTATGGGTATAAAAGTGGAACTACAAAAATAAAATTTTTTGTTTGTTATCGTTGAAAGCAACGATATAATTTTGAAAGATGTGCGAATTTTGGCGTTTTAAATAAAATGCTGCATGCAAATTTTTTGAAAAAAAGGCCCCCGGGGGCGGTCCCAAGGAATGATTGGGCGTTTTTTTTTTGGAAAAAAATGCCAAAAAACCCTACTACGAGTGATCTTAACTTTACATTTCAATATGCCCCAAATGTCACGGGTCGCTTCATGTCCAAAAAAGTAACGTTATGATAATGTCCCACTACACATGGTTTTAAAGGTTAAAATACCATTGAAAATTGATATCCATATATAATTCAGAAAAGACTATTCGCTGAAATTCCCTATCATGCATATATTCAATAGATTGAAATTGATATCTATACCCAACTTGGATAAGAATGGGGCTTATGGATATGATTTCATACATATGGTGTTGGTTCAGTTCTGTTTGAGCATGAGGGAAAACAGTAAATCATACCTGTCACAGCAGAAAGTCCAGTGGAGAATCCAGTAATGGAGTTCGACATGCTTGTCATCGTGATTTGGTTCCTCCTTAGGGTGCTAACTGATGATGGGGCTTAGAGAACCGAAAAGGGTATCGGTTAGGAGATGGAGGACGAATTTGATGTTATGCTTATGGGGTGTGTAACTGAGTAACCCTTTAACCTCCACTTAATTCTCCTTATATAAGCACCTAGGAGGAAACCTAATTAGTTACTAAGGGTAATATGGTCCATCAACAATTACCAACTAATTTAAATAATAGGTTATTATATATTTTGATCTATATTATGTAAATGATTATAATGGCTATAGATTAAATATTGTTACATAATATATTTAATCTTACATTCTCCCACTTAGCCGAGTAATCATTTACTATGAGTATTAGATAAGCCTGATCAGGAGTTAACACTCATTTTAGCCTTAAACAAGTACTATAGCAGAGAAATACAGCCGTTGAATCATTATGCGACTCAGGACCCCCATTAATCATACTATAGCCTTAATTTAAAACCTAATCGTCATGATCAAAATACGCGTAAGCCCTTTGTTTGATTTGTAACTTTATTTGTCAATATGCCATTATACCGGTTGAACATATTCTAAGAGACATACAAAATCAAACTGAGGAAATTTCATTAACATAAAACATAAGCTAGTACAATATGCTCAAATAAGGTCTTTACAAAATCCCATATTACGAACATGTTCTTCATAAACCTTAGGAGGGAGACCTTTAGTCATCGGATCCGCAAGCATATCCTTAGTACTAATATACTCGATACAAAGATTATTTTCCTCAACTCGTTCTCGTACGAACAGATATTTTGTATCGAGATATAAACCAGCTCCAGTCGAACTGTTACTGTTCGAGAAACTAACGGCAGCTGAATTATCACAGTAAAGCTTCAATGGTCTAGAAATGGAATTAACGATTTTGAGTCCAGTGATCAGATTTCTAAGCAACATTCCATGACAGGTTGCGTTATAAACAGCAATGTACTCTGCCATCATTGTGGAAGTTGTGGTCAACTGTTGTTTATGACTCTTCCATGAGATAGGGCCGCCTGCTAACATAAAGATATAGCCCGAAGTGGATTTCTTGTCATCTTTGCACTTTGCAAAGTCAGAATCAGAATAGCCCACCACTTCTAAATGATCACTTCTTCTATAAGTCAGTTTGTAGTCTTTCGTCCCTTGCAGATATCGAAGTACCTTCTTAGCTGCTTTCCAGTGATCTAGGCCAGGATTGGTCTGATAACGGCCTAACATTCCAGCAATATAAGCGATATCTGGACGAGTACAGACTTGAGCATACATCAAGCTCCCTACTACTGACGCGTAAGGTATCTGGCTCATTTGCTCCTTCTCAACCTCTGTTGTCGGACACTGGAATGAACCGAAAACATCTCCCTTAACTACTGGAGCGACGGAGGGTTTGCACTGTTGCATGTTATATCGTGTAAGGACACGATCTATGTAAGCCTTCTGGGACAATCCTAAGATCCCTTTGTGTCTATCTCGGTGAATTTCGATGCCAATGACGTAAGAAGCCTCTCCGAGATCCTTCATGTCGAAGTTATGCGAAAGTAACCGCTTCGACTCATGCAACATGTCTAAACTATTACTTGCCAATAGAATATCATCTACGTAAAGGACAAGTATAGTAAAGTTGCTCCCACTCATCTTGAGGTAGGTGCATTGATCCATTTGATTCTTCATAAAACCTTGCTTCTTCATGACTTCATCAAACTTGAGGTACCATTGACGTGATGCTTGTTTTAACCCGTAAATGGATTTCTTCAACTTACAGACTAGATGCTCCTGACCTTCAGGTTTAAAGCCTTCAGGTTGTTTCATGTAAACATCTTCGTCTAAATTTCCGTTAAGGAAAGCGGTTTTAACGTCCATCTGATGCAGCTCTAAATCGAAATGAGCTACTAGGGCCATGACGATCCTTAATGAATCTTTACGAGAGACAGGTGAAAAAGTCTCTTGATAATCAATTCCCTCTTTCTGAGTGTAGCCCTTTGCAACCAATCTCGCTTTGTAGCGTTCAACGTTTCCATTCAGATCCAGTTTTGTTTTGAATACCCATTTACATCCTACGGGTTTGGCTCCGTTGGGTAATTCTACCAAATCCCAAACGTCATTTTTCTTCATGGATTCAAGCTCTTCAATCATTGCTTTATTCCATTCAGAAGACTGATCACTGCTAATGGCTTCATTGTAAGAGATAGGATCATTGAGCTTTCCTGCATCCATTTCAGTCACGTAGGTAACATAATCATCCATATTAGTAGGCCTTCTTTGCCTAGATGACCTCCTGAGTGGAATATCGGGTTCAGCGTTATCGTGGTTATGAGTGTTTGATGTGCCTTCGTCATGAGGTATAATGGGTTCTGATTGTAGAGGTGAATTTGGAGTTGGTGCAGTAGCTTCAGGTACAGTAGTTGCATTGGGTACAAGAGGAGTAATCGGAGTAATGGTAAGCGACGAGTCTCTCCCCCCCGCGTCTTGTACTTCTTGCAATTCTTCGTAAGGGTTGGTACTGCTCCCACTGACCTTGAAATCCTCCAGGAACGCGGCACGCTTGGTTTCAACAATACGGGTGACATGGGAAGGACAATAGAAACGATAACCCTTAGAGTTCTCAGGATACCCGATAAAGAAACAGGTAACTGTTTTAGGGTCAAGTTTCCTTAG
The DNA here is from genome assembly GCA_030545235.1 of Helianthus tuberosus. Taxonomy (NCBI): domain Eukaryota; kingdom Viridiplantae; phylum Streptophyta; class Magnoliopsida; order Asterales; family Asteraceae; genus Helianthus; species Helianthus tuberosus. The sequence continues at coordinate 79,223,198 of CM060408.1, forward strand.
GAAAGGATTGTAAAGCTTCGCTTCAGCAATGCAGCCCCATACTTTCATATATTTAAGACTCGGTTTCCTTCCTGTCCAAAGTTCATAAGGAGTTTTAGGGACAGACTTAGAAGGAACTCTATTGAGTATATGAACAGCTGCTTTTAACGCTTCAGTCCAGAGGAATAATGGTAAATTAGTGTTGGCTAACATACTGCGCACCATGTTCATAAGGGTACGGTTTCTTCTTTCAGCGACACCGTTCTGCTGAGGTGTACCAGGCATGGTGTATTGGTTCACAATCCCCTGGCCCTTACAAAACTCATAAAATGGACCAGGAGCTTGACCCACATCTGTATGTCTTCCATAATATTCACCGCCTCTATCTGATCTCACAACTTTAATCTGACGATCTAATTGCTTTTCAACTTCAGCCTTATAATCTTTAAAAGTTGTTAGAGATTCAGACTTCTCCTTAATTAGATACAAGTACATGTAACGAGAATAATCATCAATAAAAGTGATAAATGAAGTATGTCCTGTTATGCCAGCGATTTGGTAGGGACCACTAATGTCAGTGTGAATGAGTTCTAATAAATTAGAGCTCCTAGTGGCACCTTTCTTATTCGCTAATGTCATTTTACCCTTAAGACATTTGACACATGTTCCAAAATTCGAGAAATCGAGAGGAGGTAAGACTTCATCCTTCACAAGACGATTTAATCGTTCTTTTGAAATGTGGCCTAAACGCTGATGCCACAACATGGATGAAGTTTCCAAGTCTCGTTTCTCTTCCATCTTTGTGAGTGATTCATTAATGTTATATGACAACAAAGATTTGGAAAAGTTATCTTCTAGTTCTAATCTATAGAGACCACCATCCAGAATACCAGTACCATAAAGAACAGAATCATAAAGGATAGAGAGTTTGCGATGACCATGGGAAACAATAAAACCGTCCATGTCTAACTTTGGTCCTGATACAAGGTTCCGAGTTACCTCAGGAACATATAAGGTATCATAAAGTTTAATACATAAACCAGTTTTCATAACTAATTGTAATGTTCCAATGGCCTTCACTTCTAATTCTCGATCATCCCCAACCTTAAGCGTTCTTTGGTTTCTTTCCAGCTTCCGGATTGAAAGGAATCCCTGAGTAGAATTGGTAACATGAACCATAGAACCAGAATCAAACCACCAAGAATTAGCAGGAACACTTAAATTATAGGACTCAAGTATCATAAAATAATCGTTACCTTTCTTAGCCAGCCACTCCTTAAAATCAGGGCACTCCTTCTGCATGTGTCCTGTGTTTTTACAGAACTTGCAGCGGATACTGCCTAAGGAGTTCTTAGAGCTGGAGGGTGCACTTGTATTAGGATGAGGGTTAGGCCTTTGGACTTTTGAAGCATCCTTCCTCTGATAATTGTTCTTCCTCTTCTTAGAGTTGGAGGTAGTGAAGTTGGCAACATCAGTATGGCGATCCATCCTCATACGCTCTTCCTCCTGTACGCACATGGCGACCAGCTCACTCATCGTCCATTTGTCCTTCTGAGTGTTGTAATTGATCTTGAATGCTTCAAAGGACGAAGGAAGCGAAGCAATGATGAAATGAACAAGGAAACCATCACTGATTTCCATTTCCAGCCCCTTCAGCTTATTGGCCATGTCATTCATCATCATGATGTGCTCGCGAATGCCGCTCCTCCCATCATACTTAGTTGTCACCAGCTTGAGAATAAGAGTACTAGCGTGTGCTTTAGACGTCCCCTTGAACTGAGCCTCCACATGTTCCAAGTAGGTTTTAGCATCTTCAGAGTCAGGAATAGCTCCCCTGATTGCATTGCTGATGGACTGCTTCATAAACATGAGAGACATGCGGTTACACCTAGTCCACTTATCATGAGTTAACTGCTCAGCAGCAGTACTTGTGGCAGTAAAGTCCGCTGGCTTATTCTCTCTTAGAGCATAATCAAAGTCCAGCAGCCCAAGAGTAAGCATGAGAGCATCCTTCCATGCAGCAAAGTTATCACCAGTCAAAGGTGGAATCCCGCAATTGGGTGCTGATAGTGGAAATAAGATGAGCAAGTTATGATACTAATGAAGAAATCCTAATGTGATCTAAGGGCACGTTAAACTAAGGCAGGCATAAATAATGACCATTTTACATTATGAAGCTGTGATATTGTCTATTACTAACATCAAAATAATAGACTTAGCTAAAAAGTTCTACTTAAACGAAAACAAAGCAGCTTTGGCCAGAAGTGTAATCATTTAAGCATATGTGCAAAGTGGTTGTAACAAATCAGCTTTGGCCAGAAATTGAAACAATCACTTTAGTTATGCACTTGTTGAGTATGCCATCTATGAATGAATTAAATCAGCTTTGGTCAGAAATTAAGACATTCATGCTTATGATGCACACACAACATAGCTTTCGTAATACTTGAACGATAAGTAGATGTATCAAGTCAGCTTTGGCCAGAAATGATATATCAAAAACTCATTCAAGTTAAGCTATTCTGGTTTTGCAAAACATTATCTGATTCTGATTAATTAACTAAGTAAATTACAAAACCATTTATTTAATAGCAAACCATTTATTTAGTTCACATTAAACAGCTTAAAAAATAATGAGGTTTCGAGTCACAGCCTTGTTGTCTCGAGTCGAGACCTTTGTCTCGAGTTGACACGTTATGGTCTCGAGTCGAGATCTAATGATCTCGAGTCGAGACCTCTGTCTCAAGTTGATACGTTATGGTCTCGCCTTGTCACGTTATGGTCTCGAGTCGAGATCTAATGGTCTCGAGTCGAGACCTCTGTCTCGAGTTGTAATGGTTCAATGGCCTTAGTCGAATCCTCAGTGGTCTCGAGTTGACACGTTATGGTCTCGAGTCGAGACCTTTGTCTCGAGTTGAAAACTTTTTAGAGCCCTTATGATTTCGAGTCGAGACCTTGTGGTCTTGAGTCGAGATCTTGGTCTCGAGTCGAAACCTGATGGTCTCGAGTCCACTGTTGATAGCTGTTTCTTGTGATAACATAACTGAAATTCGAAATCTAAGGGATTATGAGATATTGTTTCCTGTTTTAAGATGATCTAATTTTATCAACATATTTCGAAAATTATGATATGTTTATCTAATAACAGTTTTTCGAAAATCTATTGAGGACAAAACAGATCAAAAACAGAAAAAACACTTCATAATCCAAATCATATTCCAAATCATAACAGAATTTTCGAATTTCCTAAGAACATGTGATGAACCCTAAACATAAAATAAAATTCTGGAACCCGAAACCTGAAACTTTTAAGACTTCTAAACAGATTTCGGTTGTAAAACATAAACCCATTTGATTTCGAGTAAACATATGATTATTCCTTTTCCGAAAACAGGGATTTCGAGTGGATTTATGTGACTCGAAACGGCTGCCATATTCATTAAGTTATAAAATTCCGTTTTCCAAGTTTCAATCCCAGAATTATGGATACGAAAACAGAACTGACTAATCAACATATGCTCTGATACCACATGTTGGTTCAGTTCTGTTTGAGCATGAGGGAAAACAGTAAATCATACCTGTCACAGCAGAAAGTCCAGTGGAGAATCCAGTAATGGAGTTCGACATGCTTGTCATCGTGATTTGGTTCCTCCTTAGGGTGCTAACTGATGATGGGGCTTAGAGAACCGAAAAGGGTATCGGTTAGGAGATGGAGGACGAATTTGATGTTATGCTTATGGGGTGTGTAACTGAGTAACCCTTTAACCTCCACTTAATTCTCCTTATATAAGCACCCAGGAGGAAACCTAATTAGTTACTAAGGGTAATATGGTCCATCAACAATTACCAACTAATTTAAATAATAGGTTATTATATATTTTGATCTATATTATGTAAATGATTATAATGGCTATAGATTAAATATTGTTACATAATATATTTAATCTTACATATGGTAGATCTTTTAAGTCCACAAAACAAACATCTATCACTTCCTCATTGAACCATGGAGATTAAGATTCAATCCATTCAGTTCATAAAACCATCAAAGCCAACCCCGGAAAATCTACGCCACTTCAAGCTATCGTTGCTGGATCAACTAGCTCCATGTTCATACATAAATCCGATCTTCTACTATAACGCCAGTGGTGAAGTTGAAAACTCAGCTAGATGTGGTCAGTTGGCCAACTCTTTATCAGAGGTCCTAAATTTGTACTACCCACTAGCTGGCAGAGTCACAGAAGATGGTCTGGAAGTAGATTGTAATGATCAAGGGGTCAAGTATTTGGTGACTCATGTGAGCACAAGCCTGGATGATTTTCTCAAACAAGGTCCCAGGATTGACCACATGAGTCAACTCATAGCTGCAAAGGATCAAGACACAACTTGGTTGGTTACGGTACAAGTCAACGTCTTTGTTTGTGGTGCACTTGCTATTGGTGTGATTGCTTCACATAAACTCACTGACGGATGCAATCTAGTCAGGTTTATTAACTCGTGGGCGAGCTTGAACCGTGCATGTGGCGGCGATGATGCCTTTGCACCTACTTATGATAAACTGGATCATCTGTTCCCACCGGTGACAAATTCATCACCTGGGCACTCATCCGATCCGGTTGACCAAGAAGCTATTGTCGTCACAAAGAGGTTTCTGTTTAATGGGACTTCTATATCAAAGCTAAGAGCAAAAGCTGGTTCAGCAAAAGGAGAACACACTCGGGTGACATTGGTGGCTTCGTTATTATGGAAGGCTCTGATAGCCGTTGATCGAGTCAAAAGTGGGAGCTTCAGGGATTGTTTGTTGACGGTTGCAATGAATTTGAGAGGTAAGGCAAGCTCACCAGTATCGAAAAGTTCGTTTGGGAACGTATGGGCTCCTTATCCAATTCGTTTTTTGCAAAACGAAACTGAACCTGAGTTTGGTGATCTTGTGGCTCTGATAGAAGACACAACAAGAAATGTTATCAAGTGGGTTCAAAAAGCAAGTGGTGAGGAGATATGCAGACATGCAAAGGCAGGTTATGCTTTGGTTGATGAAGAACTGAAGCAAAACAAGTTTTGCATTTTTACAAGTTGGTGTCGGTTTCCGATTTACGAGGTTGATTTTGGTTGGGGTAAGCCTTGCTGGGTAACTGAAGCTGGAAGTGCACTTGAGATGGTGAGTTTAATGGATGACAAAGATGGTGATGGAATTGAAGCATGGGTTAGTTTGAACCAGAAAGAAATGTATGTGTTCGAACGCGATCATGACATCTTAGATTTCACCTCCTAAATAAGTGCTTTAAGAACATTCACATCCCTTCCCTCATATTATGTGGAGGGAGGTTTTTGTTTTATAAAAAGTTGTTGTAGGTGGTTATAAATGGTTGTGAGTAGAGGGGAAAGACAGGAGGACACTGTTTACCCTTTATAATTTTTTAATATATTTTGAAAGTGGTTATGAGTGAAAGAGAAAGAAAATGTAATGATAAATGTATTAAAAAATATTATTTAATTAAAAAGAAGAAAGCAAAGATAGTAATTTTTATTGTGATATAGTGTAAAAAATGTGGTGTTGGATGTGAATGCTATAACCAACAGTTGTACGTACATTTTCATCTCTATTCGAGTAAAGTTTCAAACCATCAAGAGATTACTCACACCCAAGTACCTTTTCATGTCAAAGACATCAACCCTAGCCCACACACCTAATACCGTGTAGCCTGAAGTCCAAAACACGGTCAAATGGGTTGGCAAGTCAAAACGGGTTGATGGGTTATAAACTTAAAGGGATTGACATGTTGTAAACACTAAACAGGTTAACAAGCTAGCAGAACTTATAAACTAATATTTTTTTCTAAGGTGTATGGTGGGTTGATTAAGTCAAGTCAAATAGTAGGTAACTTGGAGGATCACATCACTAAAAGCTGGTACTATAACTTTCTCTCAGAACTCCTTCTAAGAATTATAACCACCTTACTTACATCATGGAGATTAAGATTCAATACACTCAGTTCATACAACCATTAAAGTATAGATAAATGTGACGTTTGTTTATTAGTTTAATTTAATAAATAATCCAAGTAATTTGTCAATACAAATAGAGGCTTTAGGGTTGATGTAATGTGTGTTTTTTTATTTCCTAGTTGTATGATGGAAGCGTAGGTGGGTTGAGAAGTGAAGTCAAATAACTAAGTTAGGTAAGCTGGCTGTGTCGTGAGGGTTGACCCTGCTAGTTTATACATGTATATAGTAAAATTTAATGAGGGGTGACCCATGCCAGATGCTATAAATATTTCTTAATAGCACTTACAAAATACGGTGGAATGCCATTTGCTATAACTCTCTCAACATTTCTTTAAAAAATCAGCATACATCATGGAGATTAAGATTCAATCCACTCAGTTCATAAAACCATAATCAAACCCAACCCCAGAGAATCGACGCCACTTCAAGCTGTCAGCGCTCGATCAACTTGCTCCACCTTCATCATACATGTTTAATGTGATCTTGTACTACAAGACCAGTGGCGAGGTCGATGTTTCTGATAAAAGCGGTCAACTGGTCAACTCGTTGTCCGATGTGCTAAATTTGTATTACCCACTAGCTCGCAGAATCACACAAGATGGGTTCGAAGTTGATTGTAGCGATCAAGGGGTGAAGTATATGAAGACTCGAGTGAGTGTAAGACTGGATGATTTTCTCGGTCATGGTCCCAAGATTGACCACGTTGGACAACTAATCGGTGCACTAGATCTAGTCACAAACGCGTTGCTTATCGTCCAGGCCAACGTCTTTGACTGTGGTTCGCTTGTTATTGGTGTTAGTGCGTCACACAAAGTCACTGATGCATATAACCTAGTCAGGTTCATTAATGCATGGGCTAGCGTGAACCGCACAGGGCGCAGCAATGCTGCATATTGCCCTTCTTTTGATAGCCTGGATTCAATTTTCAAACCAATGAAAGTTCCATCATTTGAGCCATCACCCGTTACGGTTGACCATCCACCCATGATTATAACAAAAAGATACGTCTTTAACGAGACTGCAATATCAAATCTGAGAGCAAAAGCCAGTTCAGAAAATAGTAAACATAGTCGAGTAACATTGGTGAGTTCGTTAATATGGAAGGCTCTTATCACCATTGACCAGATCAAAAGCGGTAGATTAAGGGAAAACTTGTTGACTCCTACAATAAATCTAAGGGGAAAGACAGGGTCTCCGGTAAAACAAAGCTCTTTTGGGAACGTATGGATTCCATATCCAATCCGGTTTTCACAAACTATAACAGAACCTGAGTTTACTGATCTCGTGGCTCTGATAGAGGACACAACAAGAAACATAATCAATTGGCTTTGGAAAGCAAGTGGTGAAGAGATATGCACACAGGCAAAGTCATGTTACAGTGAGGTTTTCGAAGAGTTAAAACAGAACAAGTTTTGCTTAATTACAAGTTGGTGTCGGTTTCCTATATATGAGGCCGATTTCGGTTGGGGGAAGCCCTGCTGGACTAGTACAGCGGGTTATTCACATGATCTGGTAACTTTAATGGATGACAAACATGGTGATGGAACTGAAGCATGGGTGAGTCTGAATGCAAAAGACATGCATCTGTTTTAACAAGATCAGGATGTTGTAGCCTTCACATGTTAAATTGTAGGAATCCCTTCACTTTATGCAAATATATGTCTCATCTTGATTCCAAAAAAAGTTGTAATTCCCATTAGACATTTTTCAATAAAACTAAATAATTTAGCATTAAATCATTCAAAATTTGCATATAATTATTAGATACAATCTTCTACAAACAATAAAAAGACATCCAAATTAATCAATTATAGAGTATAGACTGGTGGCTGATCTAAAAGAAACCGAGCCAGTATCAAATTTATTTTTGGGTTAAAATGTAAATAAAATCATAAGTAACTTTTTTATAATCGTCAAAACCAAGTTTTACAAATTTTAACATATCTTACTATACATAGTATTACATATCATTAATTATTACAACCATAGAAACTTTATGATTTACATCAGAAATTTGTATTTACGTTTTCTTAGTTGAATCATGTAAATTTTTTTGAATGATCAACTTTATTCACAACAATTTTATTTAGACTGCAGTTTGTCATTGTATTGATCTGCAGTTTATGATGCTTATTCTAAAAAAATTAATTTGGATTTACCAGATATTATTCTCTCAAATATAATAGGGTCTACATATTCACACACCCTAGTCCCTATTTACACACCCTCGTATACGCCTCGTATAGGTCCATACGTCGCGTATAACCTTTTTCAAATTCCAAGAGAATCTCTGATTATGTCATATTTTGTCTTATATGGGGCGTCTAGACGAAAAATACCATTTTACCCCTGAGTTAGACCTAGACTGGGGGTAAATTGGTCTTTTTTGCCTCTCTTAAATGCCTAGTATAGGCCTGTATCAGACGTATATAAATAATGCAAATTACCATTTTAGCCTTGAGTTAGGCCTAGACTGGGGGGCAAAACAGGGCTATAATGGTCTTTTAGACCACACTATACGCCCGTCTAGCCCTAGATGAGGCATATATTTTTAATTTTTTTGTTTTCTCTTTTTAATATCCATAACACTAATATTAATTATAAATACTCATATTAATATCAATAACACTAATATTAATTATAAAAAACTCATATTAATTATAATAACACTAATATTAATTATAAAAAACTCATATTAATACCAATAACACTAATATTAATTAACAAAAACTCATATTAATTATAATAACTCTAATATTAATTATAAAAAAACTCATATTAGTTATAATAACTCGTATAGACATGTAGGTGTAGTATAGGTCTCGCATAGGACTATAGATGTGGTTTAGGTCTCGTATAGGTCTATACAGATGTTATATATCATATCCTGTACTTGTTATTTTTATTTATTTAAAATAGAAAACTTATTTTTGTATAAAAGTTTACTAAAACGATTAATATTGTATAAAATGTTTGTTAAAAAAAACCCTTATATATAGGCCTATACGTGACATATATAGGCCTATACATGCATGAGTCATATACGAGACCTATACGAGGGGGTCCTATACGCCCCGTATAGGCCTATACGAGGCATATAGGAGCAGACAAACCAAAACTGACATGAGTCAGACACTAAGTTTGATTTAACCCTATACACCCCGTATAGGCCTATACGAGGCATATACGAGGCAAAGAGTGTCCAAATAGACAGATAAGGTGTGTGGATAGTTTGAGCCATATAATATTGTATTTTATACTTTACTAAAGTTAATGTTGTAATCTATAGACACTTCTCTACAATATTTAGAATTCAAGATATAATAAACAAATTATAATACACTATCTCAAGATCTCGGATCACCCTAATCAAATCATAACCCAAAACATTAATAAATGAAACTCATTGAGGTCATAAACATCACCACCAATTTCATAAAAGTAATTATTTATTTAGTTAAGTCAATAACACCAAAAGAAAACATTACACTAATAAAGCCACTGTTAAAACACCAACAGCTAAAAATCCAACAGTTGCTTTGTTCAAAACACCACTGCTCGGCGCTGGAGCAGGCGCAACGCTGTCCGATGGAGGCGATGCATCCAATGTCGTAGCCGGAGAAGGAGACGCTGCGTCACGTTCATATGGAGGAGAATCACCTACTGACAACCATGGAGATGGAGACATAGATGACGGAGCGGGTGTTATATCGTCAACAGAAGTTTGTGGTGCCGTTGTCGGGGACATGGATGACATTGTGGACACAACAAGCAGTGCAAGTGACAACATGATGATTGTGAAGGAAGACATTGTAGAGTAGGGATGAAGGTGGCTGATGAGAATAAATATAAGGGTGTGTGTGAGTTTTTATAGAGGATGTTGGAGGGTGGTGTATGAGGGGACGCCAGTTTTCATCGAACTGAGACCGTTAGATTTTGCAGGCAACAAGTTCAACGGTGTTGATGTGGTGTACCAAAGAGTCTTGCTTCATTAAAGAGAGATTACCATAAAGGCCTAAACTTAAACCAATTACGCAAAAGAAAGGTCACTAAAATATATTGAGGTTATAACTTATTATAAACAACCTCATATAGTTATATTATGTTTCGTATAATATTATGTTTTACCCCTAATCGATTATTCTGATCTTAATAATATGTATAACATGTCAATATATTGTTATATTATCAGACACAATCAGTGGCGGACCCAGGATTTTTTTCCTGGGGGTGCGGAAATTTTTTAAAGATTTTAGACCCCTAGCTATATAAAAAAATCGGTTCATAGCGGGTCGGATCAGGTCGCGTCATGTAAAACAAGTAAAAACAAACAAAGTTTCATAGCGGGTCGAATCAGATCGGGTCGGGTCCATTTCAATTCTCAAACAATCAAACCCTAGTTCCTAACTACCTATCACATTAACAAACCAAAAAAACTTCAAAGCTCAAACCATCCCTAGTTTTATTTCTCTTAATCATTCAATAAAAAAACAAAAAAACTTATTTATAACATACCTTGGTCTTTAATTAGAATAATCCTGCAAAAAAAGTGGTTCAACCCCTTTCCTCTTAAGAAATCGCGGCATAACTTCCGTACTCATTGTTCATTCGTAATCCTATCACATACAAAATAAACAAGGATCTTCAAGTGTTCAACCATAGCCCATGTTCCTTAATTTTCAATTTAAAATTTTGAATTTCAAGCCCTAGTAATTATTATTTGCCAACCAACAATCATATAATCAACAAACATATTTGCCAACCAAAATTTTGAATTTCAAGCCCTAGTAATTATTATAAGCCCTAGTAAAAAACATGTACCTGTCAGGGGGCCTGAATTAACCAGTTTGCAGCTGAAATTTTGCAGTCGCCGGCCGGAATTATGCTGCCGCTGGATGCTGAAGTGAGGCAGAGGGAGGGCGGGAGTCGCTGGCAAGTGGCAGCGATTTGGGTTTTTTTTATTATGTGCACTGGTTTGTTTAACAAAACTAGAAGTTGGGTTGGTCTTGAATGGGTATTAAGTTATTGGGCTTGATGGATTGAATTTAAGTTTTATTAAAGGGGTTAGTAGGCTAACTTGTTTACATAATTTGATCGGGTTTCAATCCGTGTTCACAATTTTTTTTACATAAATTTCTAACATTTTTTTCTAAGGGGTGCGGACAAAATTTCCAAGGGGTGCGGTCTGGATTTTTCGCGAAAAATGCCACTAAATTTTTTTTTCAAGGGATGCGGCCGCCCACCCACCCCATAACTTGGGTCCGCCCCTGGACACAACATATTTACATTCATCGATCTCTTCGAGGATATATTTATATTTGTTTCCAACCAAGTACTATTTTAAATCTCATTTCAAAATACCACATCATCATCATCATACTCGGTAAATCCTACCAGTAGCAAAAATAAGGTAGAGTCGAAGGAGGATAGATATAGACAGCCTTGCCTACCTCGTAGGAATAGAGAGGCTGTTTCCGGTGAGACTCCCCGCTCGATTGTAGTTTTGTATCAAGCCTTGGATCTAAGACACATAACGCTCAAACAATCGGGACAGAGACTGATTGATGCATGTACCCACATGTCTTTCAGCTATCAACGTCACCACATGATGCATGATTAACCATCCGCCGCTTTTAACGTTATTTTCACGAGATTAGTAAAATAACGTTAAAGTTAGTACCATTTCATTTTTTCCCCCGAGCGCCCACACACATATAAACATTATGTGCACACCGCAAGCAGTGATATTTCAAAATACCACACAATTTGAATATATATATATATATATATATATATAGGGTCAGGATTTAGAGAAAACGATGAAAAGTGTGAGAACGGTGAGAACGCTTATCGATCGTCCGATCAAAACAATCTATGGACTAGATTGGCGCGGCGGCGTTTTCGTAAATAACACGAATTCTATTGAGTCGACGCGCTTCATTAAGGGTAAAAAGGTCTTTAGACTTCTATACCAAAACGCCAACTAATGAATAAAACACCATTACTGGCCAAAACGCATCCCTATATAAACAAAACATTCTCATACATAAGAACACACATCCCCCCAACCTGAAAACGCCATATTTCTGCTATATAACATTCATCTTACAACGCCAAAAAATGAAAAACATCAAACACACCTACTTAAAAAACGCCATATTTTACTATATACCAATCAACTTAGAAAACGCCAAATCTCTCGAATATCAAAAATTTCCAAAAAATGGACTTTTCTTTCAGATACACAATTTCCTCAGAAAACGCAAAAAATGCCAAAAATCGTTTCTTGTATATTAAATATTGTTCTACGCGAATTTTCGGAAAATGCATTCTTTCATGAGGTGCTGCGACTCAAATAACATTTTGCTAAATGAGATGGACAAAACTTCAAGAAAAAGATACTGGGGTCAGACTTATGTCAGTTTTTGTGTTTTGTTATTGATGAATATTATAATGGCATGAATTAGACGAATGATACTGATAAGTGGTTTAAAGATACATATTCAAACAAAAAATTCATGTCATATTGTCTTTCCAAACTACCAAAAAAAACACAAGAATGACAAAGCCAACCCGCCAGTGAACATGTTTCATATTTCTTTTTCTGTTGTTTGTTATGTATTTTTCAGCTTATAATAAAAAATAACATTATATTAATAAAACGCCAAAAGTCATAATTATTGTGAAACGCCATAATGAAATAAAACGCCAAAAACTACTTAAAGCCATTAAAAACGCCAAAACTTGGAAGATGGAATGTTCAAGACCATAAAAACTCATAAAAAAACATGAACAAAAAATCAGTAAAAAATACACAGAGTAATTGAAAAGACGGCTACTTTATTAATATCATTTATTATAAATAAAAAATCCCGCCTAAACTACGCGCCAAAAACATCTTACAAGAGAGACGACTCTGCACAATCAACTGATCACACCACCAAAAAAATAAACGCCATCTTTCCAACAAACCATTTACTTTAAAACGCCAAAAAAGATACTTAAAAAAGCCAAAGATGCGGAACGTCATTTCTTCTTTATTGAGTATTGTTCAGAATGAAGTTTCACTGAATGGATTCTACTCTGAGGTGGGTATATCTATAAGCTTTTGCTGAATGGGATGGACAAATTATCATGAAAAAACGAAGAAAAAAAGACTTTTACCCCTTAATGAAGACGTGCGTTATGTAGGAAAAAAAGGATCTACATAAGTTATTCAAAACAAGTTCAAAACGCCAAAACAGGTTAAAGTAGAAGAGGCTGATGACAGTGAAGATTTGGAAGAGAAATTAGATTATAATTTTTATTTTATTTTTCAGTTTCTATTGTTTGTTATCTAATTCTCTGATTTTATTATATAATTCTTTACTAAAAAAATTAATATAAAACGCCAAAAACACCAAAACGACTAATAGTGTGAAAACTGAGAGAACGGAAGCTAGCAAAGCACGATGTTGCTATAAAACGCCAAAAACGCCAAACAAAGTATTATTGAAAAATCAACACTAATGCACCGATGAAAATTGAACGAAACAGAAATTGCTAAACAGTAAAATGAAGAGACGGTAACATTATTGCCAAACATTTATTATATTAAAAGCCACTACATGGAAAACTGAATTTATTTATCTTTTTAAAACGACATAGTTGTCTGTCAAATTATAGACCTGTATCCTACTTGATATAATAAACACCAAGAAAATTACTGATGTTTTTTACATCATAGACATGAATCCTGATTTAAAAAAACAATAAAAATGCCAAAACATAATTAAAACGCCAAAAATATTAACTATGATCCTGATCCACAAACATAAACGCGGCGAATTTATTAAACGCCAAAAAAATGGAAACGGGATGTGACGCGAGTTTAAAAAAAGAAAATATGAAAGGACAAAAAAGCCCCTCCGCCCTTCTATATGTCGCGTGACACGTGTTAGGCCAGGAAGCGTTCTCACCGTTCTCACACTTTTGAGCGTTTTCTCCTGATCCTGTTTCTATATATATATATATATATTGTGAGGTTCTTGTAAAAAGGACATTTTCGTGAGAAGTGTGAGAAGACATAGAAATTGGCATCATGTTTTGAACTTAGGCATGATGTGTTTTGGTTGTTTTGGCAAGAAAAACACCAAACATAACAATTTAAAACACAATGCAACGTATTATGGGCGTGAAATTTAAAACACAATGCTTAACACTTAAAACACACTACTTAATGTTCTTGGCATGGTGTTTTAAGTTTTAAGCCTAGAATTCATTGCATTGTTTCTCAAATTGTTATGTTTGGTGTTTTTCTTGTCAAAACAACCCAAAATATTATGCCCAAGTCCAAAACATAATGTCTAAATATGAATTTTTATGCCTTCTCACACTTCTCACGAAAAATGTCCTTTTTACATGATCCTAGGACTCTTTATATATATATATATAGGGAAAGGTTCTATGCAGAACACTAAATATTACGAGAACACGCAGAACAAAATGAATCTCTCATTTTTTCAATCCTAAAAACCTAAAAAGGAAATGAAAATGTTATAAATGTAAAATTTATTGTTTCCTACACTAGAATTTAAAACAAAATATTAAAAATCTTTAGTTTTTAAATAACCTACACACATGTAGGTTATGTGTACGCTAAATTACCTACATCTATGTAGACTATGTGTAGGGGAAAATATATGATTTTTTATGTATATATAATACACATATGAATATAAGAAACATAAAATTTAAGAAATATGAACCTTAAATCCCAAAATTTAGTGATTTAGAGTTGTTCTTTTTGTTCTCGCAATAATTAGTGTTCTGTAATGATCCTTATCCTATATATATAGGGTAGGGATCCTAAGAGAAGTCCACCCTATTTGAGAAACTTGAGAAGCAATCTGGACCACACATTTTCTCTAAGCAAAAAATGCAAAAAAAATGTGAAAAAAATGCAAATATTTATTTATTTATTTATTTGGGAAAAATCGCAGCTTTTTCTTTAAGGATTATTTTTTTTTAATTTTTTTTGGATTTATACACATGTGTATATTGTTAATATTTTAACTATACATATATGTATATTGTCAATTATACATATATGTATATACATGTTTAAAATTAAAAAAATATGTGTTATAAATCCTAAACCTTAAACCATAAACACTAAAGCTAAACCTTAATGCTAAACCCTAAACCCTAATGCTAAACCCTAATGCTAAACCCTAAAGCTAAACCCTAATTCTAAACCCTAAAGCTAAACCCTAATGCTAAACCCTAATGCTAAACCTTAAAGCTAAAACTAAGCCCTAAAGCTAAACCCTTAATGCTAAACCCTAATGCAAACCCTAAAGATAAAGTTAAACGCAAAAGTTAAAGCTAAACCCTAATGCTAAACCCAAAAGCTAAACCCTAAATACTATTGCTAAACCCTAAACCATAAAGCTAAACCCTAAACCCTAATGTTAAACCCTAAATACTAATGCTAAACCCTAAATAACACTTATTTTTCAATTTTAAACATGTATATACATATATGTATAATTGACAATATACATATATGTATAGTTAAAAGATTAACAATATACACATGTGTATAAATCCAAAAAAAAAATTAAAAAGAAAATAAAAAATTAAATTCTTAAAGAAAAAGCAGCGATTTTTGCAAAAAAAAAAAAAAAAAAAAAAAAAAAAATTGCATTTTTTTCGCCTTTTTTTTTTTGCATTTTTTTGCTTAGGGAAAATGTGTGGTTCATAATGCTTCTCAAGTTTCTCAAATAGCCTACTACTTCTCACATGATCCTTATCCCTACTTCTCACATTTTCGGATAAAAATTATATTTTTGCTCAGGTAAATACTTTTAACTTATTTTCCCTTATACGGGCTTGGGGTACGGTATTTAATAATACCGCTTGGTCGGGTATTGAATTTTTAATCGAATAATGGTTAAATCATTGAGATAACCCGTTTAATCTGTTTTGTTTATTTTAAGCCTTTGGGGGGGTTAATGACCATGTCCTGGATATCCTCGACTCATTCATTGAAATGGCCACGACTTAAGCACGGGGTGTAGGCATACACCTGCCGGTGCGTATGTAAAAAGATATACCCGCTTGTTGAGAATAACTCGCCATGGGTTTATATTATGTGGTGTGTCTATTAATCTTGTTCCGGCTTCTATCCTGGATCCTGAATGCATAATAAACATATGAATCTTTTACAAGATTATTTTTTTAATAATTATTCCAAGTTATAAAAGAATATTTGTGCCTTGTGCGTTTAAATCAGCCACTCCAGTGGCAGCCACTACCCGCCACTATATGAAGACCCGCAGATGGGTGGGCCTTCAAACCCCGTTTCTGAAGTCGACTCTCCGCCAGTTGCACCACCGCCACCACATATGGGTTATGATAACCCAATTCCCTCTTACGCTGGTGCAGCAGCGTATAACCCTTTTGAGCAGCCAGCTTATCCTGGCTACAACTACTACAATGCCCCCGATGTTGACCCGTATCTCGTAGCGGCAAACTACAATGCTCTTCATCCTGAATGACCCTTTCAAGCTTCATACCAAACAGGGTACCCAGCCTATAGGTATCAATACCCACCACCTCCTCAACCTCTGCAGCAGCAGCAGCCGCAGCCACCACTGATCCAACCATCGCAGCAGCAGGAGATCCTTCAGAGGTTGAACCAGGTGGAGCGTGATGTTCAGGTGGAGCGTAGAAGCCGTCGGGGTCTACTTAAGGGTTTGGCTGATTTAATCAAAGGGAAGAACAGAATGGATTATTGAAATTCCTTATTATTTGTTTTGTAATTTTTAATTTTCAATTAAGTCCATGTGTGGACATTTATTTATGTACCTAGTCCCTACGAGGACTTGTATTTTCATTTTAGCCCCTGCGTGGGCAAGTTATTTATGTAAAAGTCCCGTTTAGGGCACCTATGTACTCCTTTTAAATTTAATGGAATATTTTGATTTTAAAAATTTCATTTGTCATCACATGTATGAATATAATATATGAAATAAATCAAATATCATTCCTTTTTGTAATTGATCTGCCATTAATTATTAAATGAAACCTTAAAGGTAAAAACCTAGCCCATATGTCATTCTAAGACAGGGCCATGATGGTAGTCCCTTTTTAAGATTCAAATCCTTGTTAACATCTGAAAACATGTTAACACTGGCAAATGTGATTCGATAAAATAACACAAGTCATCCTTATATTGGATTCTTCTAATTCCTTTTCTCTATTTATTATTTAAACATCCATTAGTGATGAAATTCCTACGGGCCACACTTATTGTCCTATAAGACAAAAAGACAGTCGTAGTCTACGACTCCCTGTCAGGAAAAGGTAATGAACTACGTTCAAACCTAAATGCTTTGATTCTATAAAATCATGGCTTATGAATTAAAATTGTCCTTGTGACTAGGACTTTTGTATGCCACCCTATTATCCTTAATAGTTTATAACTGAATAAAATATAATAAAAATTTAAATAAATTAAATTAACTAATATGGCTTAAGATTTCCATGGTTAATGAATTGCCATAAATGACAATTCCATAATAGGCTTCTGAATGAATCATTATTAATATTTTATGTAGCAATCAAGCTACATGGCCGGATCAGATGAGGTTAACAGTCACCCGTGGGAGAATAATGATACTACCAGGATTAATGTGGCTGGTGCAGATCTGCAAGCCATGATTGATAATGCTGTAACACGAGCCATGGACAGGCAATTCAAAGAATCTAGTGGCACTCGTAGCAAGACCCTATCTGTAGCTCATTCAAAGCCACCATCTAAGTCGCACACATCACACAGAGACGATTCCCATCACTCATTGAATTAGAGGAGTGTTCCATCTAAGAAGGTTTTGCTCAATCAAGAGCCACATGTTAAAACCTGTTCATATAAGTATTTCGTCTCCTGCAAGCCAAGAGACTTCACAGGGGAGAAAGGAGCCATTGATTGCATGACGTGGCTAGATGAGATGGATACAGTGGTTGATATTAGTGGTTGTGCAGAACAGGACATTGTGAAGTTTGTTTCACAATCATTCAAAGGTGAAGCTCTAGCTTGGTGGAGATCGTTAATCCAAGCTACTAGAAAGATTCCATTGTATAATCTGACATGGGATCAGTTTGTTGCTTTAATCAAAGAAAATTTCTGTCCTCAACATGAAGTTGAGAAAATTGAGACTGACTTCTTGACCTTGGTCATGAAGAACTTGGATTGTCAGGCATACCTTACCAGTTTCAACACCATGTCTCGATTGGTTCCGTACTTGGTCACGACAGAAGCGAAGCGTATAGCTCGTTTTATTGGAGGTCTAGCCCCAGAAATTAATGCTAGTGTGAAAGCATCTTGACCTACCACATTCAGGTCTGTGGCTGATTTGTCGTTATCTCTTACTCTCGATGCGGTTAGGCAGAGATCGCTTAAGAATTCTGACGAGGGGAAAAGGAAACGTGAGGATGAGAACTCACGCCATTCTGATAAGAAACATAAGGGGAACTCTGAGAACAAGAAGGGTTCCGGATTTAAAAAGGATAGTCAGCAGTTGGGAGAAAAACCCAAGTGTAAAACCTGCAAGAAGCGTCATCTAGGGAAGTGCAGGTTCGAATCGAAATCCCAATCGCAGCCCAGAGCTTGTGGGATCTGCAAATCAAGTGAGCATAAAACGTTGGATTGCAAGAAGATAAAGGATGCGACTTGTTACAACTGTAACGAGAAGGGGCATATCAAGTCCAATTGCCCAAAGTATGCAAAGAAACCTGAAGAGGGTAAAAAGACCAATGCTCGGGTTTTTCAAATGAATGCTCAAGAAGCGGTTCAGAATGACAATGTGATAACAGGTACCTTTTTTATCAATGAAGTGTATGCTAGAGTATTGTTTGATTCGGGTGCAGACACGTATTTTGTGGATAATAAGTTTTGTAAGTTATTAAATCTGCATGTTAAAACTCTAAGCATAAAGCATGAGGTAGAATTAGCCGATGGTTCTTTAGAGACCGCGTCAACAGTTCTAGATGGATGTTTTATATCCATTAGGAACCATTCTTTTCCGCTTTCTTTGCTTCCATTGAAATTAGCAGGATTCGACATAGTAATTGGCATGGATTGGTTATCTCATAACCAAGCTCAGATCGTTTGTGATAAGAAACAAGTGGTTATCAAGACTCCTTATGGTGAGCCGTTAACAATACAAGGAGATACTCAGCACGGGTTACCTAAGCAAGTGTCCTTGCTTAAAGCATCAAGGTATATGAAGAAAGGATGTGTCATTTACATGGCACATGTAACCATTGATGAACCAAAGCCCAAGATTGAAGACATCCCCATTATTTCTGAATATCCAGAAGTATTCCCTGAAGAACTACCTGGTTTACCCCCAGATAGGCAAGTGGAGTTCAGAATCGATATCATTCCTGGAGCTGCACCAATTGCAAGAGCACCTTATCGGTTGGCACTAACTGAGATGAAAGAGTTAAGGACTCAGTCGGATGATTTGTTGACGAAGGGTTTTATTCGACCTAGCTCGTCCCCTTGGGGAGCACCGATTCTGTTTGTGAAAAAGAAGGATGGCTCGATGCGTCTATGCATCGATTATCGCAAGCTGAATAAAGTAACAATCAAGAACAGGTATCCATTACCCAGGATCGACGATCTGTTCGATCAACTGCAAGGGGCAAGTTACTTCTCCAAGATTGATTTAAGGTCAGGTTACCATCAACTAAAGGTAAGAGACGAAGATGTGCATAAGACTGCATTCAGGACTCGTTATGGTCACTATGAGTTCTTGGTGATGCCTTTCGGGCTCACTAATGCTCTAGCAGCGTTCATGGATCTCATGAATCGCGTTTGCAAACCATACTTGGATAAGTTTATCATTGTCTTCATTGATGACATTCTTATCTACTCGAATAATCAAGCCGATCATGAAAGACATCTTCGATGTATCCTTAAACTTCTACAGCAAGAGAAGCTCTACGCCAAGTTTTCAAAATGTGAGTTTTGGCTTCGTGAAGTCCAATTTCTTAGACATGTGGTAAGCGAGCGTGGTATCCAGGTAGATCCCGCTAAGATTGAAGCCATTATGAATTGGCAAGAACTAAATACGCCCCCAGAGATACGCAACTTTTGGGTCTAGCAGGTTATTATAGACGTTTCATTGAAGACTTTTCAAGGATTGCTGCACCCCTAACTTCGTTGACTCGCAAGAATATAAAGTTTGATTGGGGTCCCAAGCAACAATAATCCTTTAATATTCTTAAACAGAAATTAAGCAATGCACCTGTGTTGACATTGCCAGAAGGTATTGAAGAATTTATGATTTATTGTGACGCATCGCACACAGGTATGGGATGTGTGCTTATGCAGAAGGGCAAAGTTATTGCATATGCTTCCCGACAATTAAAGGTGCACGAGAAGAATTACACCACCCACGATTTGGAGTTGGGTGCCATTGTATTTGCACTGAAGCTTTGGAGGCATTACCTTTATGGGACTAAGTGCGTGATCTATTCTGACCTTTATGGGACTAAGTGCGTGATCTATTCTGATCATAAGAGCCTTCAACATCTGTTTAACCAGAAGGATCTTAACATGAGACAGCGTCGATGGATGGAAACGCTGAATGATTATGATTGTGAAATCAGATATCATCCAGGCAAGGCGAATGTAGTCGCCAATGCCTTGAGCAGAAAAGAAAGGGTTAAGCCTATTAGAATCAATGCCAAGAGCATTGAGTTAAAGAGCAGCTTGAATGAAAGGTTGTTACCCGCTCAAAAGGAAGCCGTATTAGAAGCTAACTATCCGAATGAGAAATTAGGCGTAACTGCTGAATAGTTGTCGTATGGCAAGGATGGAATTCTAAGATTGAACGGGAGAATATGGGTTCCAATCTATGGAGGACTTAGGGATGTGATCCTACAAGAAGCCCATAGTTCCAAGTATTCTGTTCATCCTGGCAGTGATAAGATGTACTAGGATTTAAAGGCAAATTATTGGTGGATAGGTTTGAAGAAATCTATAGCCACTTATGTGGCAAAATGTTTGACGTGCGCGCAAGTTAAAGTATAGCATCAAAAGCCGTCAGGTTTGCTTCAACAGCCTGAACTTCCCACATGGAAATGGGAAATGGTAACCATGGATTTTATCACTAAGTTACCGAAGACAAAGCGAGGAAATGATACTATTTGGGTTATAGTCGACAGGTTGACTAAGTCAGCCCACTTCTTGCCGATTAAAGAAACTCACAGCTCCGACAAGTTAGCTCAGCTTTACGTGGATGAGATTGTATCTCTTCACGGAGTGCCACTATCTATTATCTCTGATAGGGATACAAGATACACATCGCATTTTTGGAAAAACTTTCAGCAATCTTTAGGCACTCGATTCAATTTCAGCACTGCATATCATCCTCAAACGGATGGACAAAGCGAGCGTACAATTCAAACACTCGAGGATATGCTTAGGGCTTGTGTCATTGATTTAGGTGGAAGTTGGGATGACCATCTTCCGTTGATTGAATTTTCGTACAATAATAGCTATCATTCAAGTATTCAAGCAGCACCTTTCGAAGCCTTGTACGGAAGAAAGTGTAGAATGCCAGTTTGTTGGGCGGAAGTTGGACATGTCCAACTATCAGGACCAGATATAGTTCTGGAGATGACGGATAAGATCGTGTAAATCCGTGATCGTCTCAAAGCTGCCAGGGATAGGCAGAAAAGCTACGCAGATAAAAGGCGTAAACCTCTGAAATTCGAGGTAGGTAACAAGGTGTTACTTAAGGTATCACCCTGGAAAGGGGTAATGCATTTTGGCAAGAAGGGTAAGTTGAGCCCTAGATACATAGGACCATTCGAGATCATCGAATGTGTCGGGACTGTAGCTTACAAGCTAAATCTGCCTGAAGAGCTCAGTGGAATCCATAATGTGTTCCACATCTGCAATTTGAAGAAATGTCTAGCCGATGAATCGCTAGCAATGTCGCATAAGGACGTGCAGATAGATGAGAGCTTAAAGTTCGTTGAAAAACCTTTGTCGATCGAGCATCGACAGGTTAAGAAGCTTCGAAGAAAGCATGTACCGATTGTAAAGGTAAAGTGGGTGTGGGAGGTTGAATCCACAATGAAACAGAAGTACCCACATTTATTTCAGTAAATCTCTAGGTCTAGATTTCTTTTAAGGGGGTGAGGATGTAACACCTCGTAAAATCACGACCAATATAATAAAGACACGTGTCATGGACTTTAAACGTGTAATGGATTGATCTTGAGGGACTAAAGTTGTCAAACAATGTAAATATGCAAGTAAAAGGATCAAACGTGTCATCATGCCAAACTCGTGCCTCTAAATGACCTCATAGTATGTTCGTATTCTTTGATGAATAAAATTATCGGACATTGAAAACCGTTTGCGCTTAAATTCAAAACTTTATGAAGCATAGGGGTTAAAAGTGTCAGCATGTTAAATGTTACCTCTGAATGAACTTTAACGAACCCAAAAACATTGTAATAATTATATATTTGGTTCCCAAGAATATTGGATATTAATTTTGTGGAGTTTCGAAGAAAACAAGACTTTTCGGGTGATCGTACAACTAACCGGGAGCTTAACGGAGTTAGTTTATGACCTAAGGCCCTTAAAAGTTAACTTTGAGGGTCAAAAGTGCAATAAATGAAAGTTAAATAAACTTATTATGAACCAGGGACCAAAACTACAATAAATGAAACTTGTTTTTCGGTCATATGGGAGCGTCACGGCCCGCGTAAGAGTGCCAAATGCAGAAAAATTAGGACAGCTGCATGTTCAGCCTGTTGCACTGCCTTTGCATGCTTGTTTTTTATTCCAGGGTCTGAGCCAACAGTTTTTCATGCACTAGGGACACCTGGTAACATCTGGGATCAATGTAGGGGCATGTGGATTGATCTTGGAGCTCTACAAATCCTATATAAGGCACTTGTTCTTCACTTGTCATTTGCACACTTGAAATTTTATTTCAAAACTCACTCTTTGGAGCCTCCTGGAGCTCAAGGAAGTTTTCTAAAGCTCCATACTCGTGCTAAGTACCCTAGTAAGTGTTCTTAGCTCCCTAAGTTCAAGTTTTATTAGTTTAATGACCAAAAGTCAAAGCCATCGTAATTAAGCTTTGACTTAGTGATTAATCACTAATGGTCCAGCCATTATTCGAATTGAAAGTGGAAATGAGTTGGTAATTATGTAGGTAATAAACCCTTAAGAGGGCACCTACTGATTATCTCTCTAACTTGGTCAATTGTCGGGTCAAACTTATTAATAAAAAGTCAACAGAAGCTATTTTTACAAATAAATTCATAACTGATAATGTAGAAGTTATGGAACATGTTTAAACACTAAAATAACATGGTAAATAATATAAGAACATGTTTAGGCATGTTCAACCCGACAATTCTAAGTTTAGGCTCGGTTCGAAACCGAAAGTCACAAAAGTAGACTTTTGCTTTGACTTTCAGTTCTGACCCGATTTAGCTTGTTTTAGATATGCCTTAGGGTTCCTTTAGAACCATATTATAGGTTAGTATAACCCTCTGAGGTTATACAAGTTGGTTCCTATTAAATCTGATTCATATGCATGTTTCCGTTAATTGCTTAATTGTTGACCATTATGCCCTTTTGATATAAAAACGATATTTTTGAAAATGTGAGAGGACAAAAACCTTTATTACTGATATTTAAGTATGTCCTAAAAATTTGACATCAGTTTATGGTCTAAATTAGGAGTTATGCTCAATATCGTAAATTGAAAGCTTTTGATTAATTAATCGGCATTTTCGGCATAAAACCTATTTAAACTCAAATTTTGTCACCAAACTTTCTACCCATTGATGTAATATAATATTTAGGGATTTTTGGAAATTTTTGTTAAATTTTAAACCACGGTTGTAAAAGTCCCGCCTAGGCTCCGAGTACTCCCCGAGTACTCGCTACAAGGTAGGCTGCCGAGGCACGAGTACTCTTCTCACAGGCCAATTACTCCCCGAGTAATCTCCGCCTAAGCCGAGTACTTCCCGAGTACTGCCGAATCCGACTAGGGAGCGCCTAACGACTTTTGCAACCATGTTTTAAACTGATCATAACATAGGGTTCTTGCATTGACAAGGTAATTGACGGTTATGCCCTTTTTGCTAATAAAATGAGTTTTACACATCCTTTACATATCAAACCTTTTACTACTAATTTTATATATTAAATAAGTTATTTTAAATAGTAAAGGCTGATAAAAATCTCAGATTTCATTAATCAACCCGAATTTCGTCAAATACCGACTTTTATGCGATTTAGGCGTATAGTATGGCTTAAAACCATATTTAGCACCTAAGACTTGTTACCTACTGATGTTATGAATAAATTTTCATACTTTAACAGTAAGTAAATGTTTTAAACTCAGATTTCCAAATTTGACCCTTAAAACATATGTGAAATGACCAAAATGCCCCTTCGGTGCATAGTTTGGTCATAAAAGATAAATTTCACATATATATGATATCTTACTGATATAACCTATAAAAATAAATATTTTTACTGATCACTTTAGACCAGAATCTCAGATTACTATTTAACATCTTTTATAATCTTTAAAATGACCAAAATACCCCTACGGGGCTTGAATAGATTTTAAATTTGTTTTGGGCATAATGGAAGGTATCCTACTGATATCATAACACATTTTAAGCATATTAACTTAGGGAACCTGTTCATGACTCATTTGGTTACCCGTTATGCATTTTTCGCGTTCGGTACGGTTTATGTAACTAGTTTGCATAAATTAACCGAAACGGGTCAAACCTTATCATTTTCACTTCAAAATCCAGAATGTGTTTAGTTTGCCCGTATTAAACAAGTCTTCATACTTGTCGGGTCTAAATCACATTCTGATGTGCGTGAAGTGTGTTATGGTTTTAATGTTTATTTTAAGCCTATTTACACTTTCTTTAGCCAAGTTTTAAATTTATAAAACACGATATTTACTAACACTAGACACACATATGGGCAAGTGCACCCATCGTGAGCGTAGTATAGTGTTGGTAAGATACCGAGGTCGTCCAAGGACACAAGAGCTTTTAGTACCGGTTTATCCTCAACGTCTAATCAAATCAAAAAGTTAGAAAAAGGTTTTAAACTAGAAAAATAAAAACTAACTAAAATGCTGAAAATAAAATAAAAAATAAAAACAGATAGACAAGATGAATCACTTGGCTCCGACTCGTGTATAGTGTAACCTTTGATTATTTCCGCACTTTTGCACTTTTTAAGAAATTATCTTAGTTATTGTAGTAGGCCCCCCTCTTTTGAAGGTGACGTTACCCTCAACCCAGTAGTTTGAGTCAGCAAGGATACAATCCTAAAGGGTCGGATTATTGAAAGATAATTAATTAAGTTATTAATGCATATTATGGTAGGCCCCTCTTTTAAAGGTGATGTTACCCTCGGCTAAGTAGTCTGAGTCAGCAGGGATACAGTCCGAAGTAGCCGGGTTAAAGTATTAATAGTAGCTTACATATGAGGGGATCAAAGAGTTTGGACCCCCGCCAGCCAATACCGTTAAGTATTGAAGGAAGTCCTACTAAATTTGACCCAGGTCCTTGCAGGATCTATACACTGAACAAGGCAAGACTTTTACCAAACCGTTCCCTTAACCCCCGACCAGGTAGCCAACATACCTCCATATAGACCGTGGAGATATGAATGGTGAAAATCTTTTATTTTATATAGACAGTAAAATAATGCCAAGACACCATGGACAAACGATAAGGAAAAATCACCTTCAACATAAGAAACTAGTTATTAAAGTCATTAATACATAACCAAGTAAAAAGTGCGAAAAGATTAAAAATAAAAAGTATTACACTAGACACTTTGTCTTCACCAAGTGATGTAAGAGACTTAGGCAAAAATGGCCTTGATTGTCAAGAACTCTTACGATCAATCTTGGATCCCAAGACGACGCACACACTCTATGATGGACAATGGATGTTGGTGGTGGATGATGGTGTTATGGTGGTGGTGGGTGGTGGGTGAAGTGTGAGAGAGGTGGTGTGCCAAGGTATGGTTTAAACTTGAGCCAAGCACTCCTATATATAGGCTGAACAGAAGCTCGGGCACGGCCCCGTGTGCCTTGGGTACGGCCCCGTGTCCATCCTCTTCTCTGTCTTCATTAATTGCAGTTTGTCTGCATTAGTTGACTACGCCCCCGTGTCCGCTGGGCACGCCCCCGTCTGCAGAAGCATATCTATACTATCAAGATTTGCCTGGATTCTGCGAATCTTATAGTTGACCACGGCCCCGTGTCCGCTGAGCACGGCCCCGTGGTGGGCGATAGAAGCTTCTATAGCTTTGTCTTTTCTGCTGGGACTTGGGCACACCCCCATGTTCACTGAGCACGGGGCGTGTTCAGCCTTCTGTTTTCTTGTTTTGCTTGGGAAGATGCTGTCATGGGGTCAGGCATGTCACGTTTGTTCCTTTTCTTGTATTTATGTTAGATTTAGCTGTCTTTTTGCTTCTGTTGTTAAATTGAGCTTATTTAATCCTGAAAATACAAAAGGAAGACAAAAGCACACTTTTTCCAACATTAGTACTAAAAATGGGTTAGTTTTATGCCACAATTGATATAATTTATATGTTGCATTTTGCACACATCAAATACCCCCACACTTGAATCTTTGCTTGTCCTCAAGCAAAACTCTTTATAATGTGGCTTTTTCACTCCCAAATGGAATGGATAGAAGAGAAGGTTTTTGGGCTTGTCATAGAGTGTCGGGATTTCCAAGATTCTTTATTTAAGTTTTATTTTTATTTATTTACAATCCTATTCGTCATGATTTATTTAAAATTTTTCATAAGATAAATTACTTATTAGGGCATAACATGCCTCTTTAAAATTCTATTTATCTACAAGTTCACATACCTCACGGGGGATCACTCAACACTAGGCCGAAGATGTATTTTAGTGAATCACTCGAGAGCGGCATGGAACTTACTCCTACCATAGGCTTGCCATTCAATCAATCCTCCTCCTTTTTAACTATACACCTTTGTAAATATCAAGAGGACTTTTGGGGTGAAGGGTTAGGCTTGGGTTAAAGGTAGGTGGTTGGGTTAGTGGTTAGTGAAAGGGCGAAAATCATAACAAGTGTCGGTTTTCGTAAGACTTTTTATTTTTGAAACTTTTATTTTGATGAAGCTTTTATTCAAACACAGTTATTTTTGATAAACTTGTTTGTTTATTTCTCTTTTGCTTCATCATCAACATATATATATATATATATATTTTTGAAAAGTCATACGAAATACCGGGCTTGTTACTAAAATAAAAGGTTAAAAATAAAAAGGGTTTTGGTGGGTGAAAGGGTGTTTGGTTTGGGTTATGAAATGAAAAGGTTTAGAATCAAATGGGCTAACTAGGTGGATTTTGGGTAGGTGGTAAAAAAAATAATGGTGTAGAAATAAAAAGGATTACTCCTAATGCCTCCATCATTTACTTACTCGGGTTTAAGTTGGTAAGGACTGGGAATGTATCGTTGTGGCAAGTTCTAGAGTCATAAGAACCAAGCGGCTATTCACACAAGAAACGAAAAATGAGCATTTAGTTTAAAGATATATATTTGTATGCTCAATAAAGGCTCAAAACTCACTTTTGTGGGAATGGGTTTTTATGTGATCAAGTATATATAATCAAATTTTAACTAAGCTTGTCATGCCGTTTCATAATTTTCTTATGTTGGTTTTTTTATCATGACGCTATCGGTTGTACATTTTTAAAAATATAACCTTTTTAGAACTTGAATTTCCCGAGTTAAACCTAGACAAGTAAAAAAAAATTAAAAATTTTTTGAAAAAATTTGGGGTGATTAGCGGTTCCAATAGAGTTTTGTGTAAGGCTTGTTATTAGGACTTGCAAGATTCAAGGTTTTAGCACCCCCCCCCCCCCCACACTTAAATTACACATTGTCCTCAATGTGTCCCAAAAATAAGTTTTTAGGTTGACTGAATGTGTAAAAGGGTGTGAAAAAGCAAAAATTTGTGTTACTGGGCGTCTGGACACGGCCCAGTGGTGTCCGGGCACGGCCCCGTGTTCAGGTGCCAGTAACAATATTGAAAAAGAGAAACATAAGCCTGGACACGGGGGCGTGTTGGGTGAACACGGCCCGTGTCCAGTTTACTTGAACTGGGTATTTTCTGTAGACTGTGCAGCACGGGGCCGTGTTGGGCGGACACGGCCCGTGCTGAACTTGCTGTAAAGAAGAAAGTTTTGTCGGATGGCCCTGTTTTCCTTTATGAGGTGCTGGTTCAAGTTTCCCTTGTTATCCTTTTGCCATCCCGAGTGTGTTTTATCCATTTCAACATCATCTAAACACCAATTTAACTAAAACCATCATTCATTAAGTCATAGAGAGAATTACATAATAATCCTAAGGAGTTAAAAACAAAGCGGAAAATAAAATTTAAGGGTCCTAAATTAGATAGGTCAAGTGATACGTAAAATCATCCTAAGGAGCTCTACTAATACAATAATAACCAAAATTCCAGAAATAGTTTTCCGGTATTTAAAAGTTTTGTAGCACTCCAAGCCGAGGGGCGTTAAAGCCATTCTTCTATCTCTCTTGGGAGGAAGAAGGCGGCGTCATTCTCTTCAACATCTTGTGGAGGAGGAGCGACACTAAACGGAACCCCTTGTAGCACTTCCCGATGGGGCTCCGGATGCATGGCCTACCACTCGGTTGGTATGATGACTTCAGGAACCACATTCCATGCCCTTTGGGTAATGATTGGAACCAAAGGAGGAGAGGCGAGAATGTTCAACCTTTGGTGCAAAAGGTTTACCTCTCGAATACATCCCTCTAGCCCCACCGTCAAATGACTAATACGGTCAACCAATGCCTCTTCCACCCCTGTCATCTCATCAAGGGCCTCTCTTAAAGCGTAAACGTAGTTTACAAGAGAATCTTCAACCGTTGATGATCTTCTCCCTTGTCGGTTGTTTCTGGAATGTGATGAAGATGTTCCGCTAGTCCTGCTCGCCATTCTGAGAAAACATACCGAGAAGGGTTCAACTTTATGTGATCAGTACTTCGGACACGGCCCCGTGTTCAACGAACACGGCCCGTGTTCAAATGTCTGCAGATTTTTAGGACAAGGGATCATGGAGTTTTAATTTGTTTTTATTATGTTTAGAATGTTTTTAAGCAGAAACAACTTAAAACCTTGTTGTAGAACTTATTTTTAACAAGATCCCATGAATAAAAATCTAACAAACATCTCAATAAAGCTTGAAATTGTGGAGATTTCAAGTTTTAATGGAAGCATGAAGGAAAATTGAAGAAGATGAAAGTGGATAAAAGAGGAAAGGACAAGAAGGTTGTTGAGAAACTTCTTTTATAAAATACCTAGGATGGTATGTGAGAATATTCTCCAAATCTCTGTCCCTTGAATGGTTCAAATGTGCAGGATTCTTGGCTGTATTTATAGAAAACGACAGTACGCTGCACACGGCCCCGTGTCGGCTGGACACGGCCCCGTGTTCAGGTGGAATCCTGACACATTTTGTCCGTATTCTGACACGAAATCAGACGGGTATCTTTGAGTGGACACGGGGGCGTGTTGACCTGGACACGACCCCGTGTCTAGAAGCTGTCTTATGGAGTTTGTTTATTTCTAAGGAGCTTATCCGGATCAGGCGGTTCCTTACTGGATGGAAGAACCCCAAAGTGCCTAAGATACCTTAATTGTTCTAGATTAAGACGAGAACGCAAGAGGTTGTCGGTGAGGGTGATTCCTATGCTATATGTAGGTGGACAAGTCCAACTCTTTCCCGGGCTCTCGTTAAAGAAGGTGTATGCCGAATCGCTCAGGTCTATATATGCATCGAACGAATTCGATGGGGAGTCCTTCACGGCACAATCGACACAGGGACGACTATCGCTCAAGTCCTCGCTAGATTTAGAGGTATCGTCGGGAACAATGAAGTTGTTTGAATGCGATCCCAACACTTCTTCTTGGTTATCGTCTTGGGATAAATTATTGAAATCTATCCTAAGTTCTTTTAACCAATTAAGAATTAGATCTTCTAATTGAAATAGTTCATCAAGAAGCATTTCTCCTAGAAAATCCGGTTGAGAGCATTCAAGGGAGAGATAGCTAGGGATTATTTTTACTTTCGCCCCTCTTAAGGATACAGGAAAATGATGGCTCTATATAGCGGGGCTTGTAATTTAGAAAATAACATTCTAATTCCTTATGGGAACCACCACATATTTGACACCACGTACCATAAGAGTGCCGAAAGTAAAAACTATCAGTATCACTCATGTTTATGTCAGAGATTACCAACCGTCGAGATCTTACGGTTCTGTTTTCAGTAACTGAATCCTGGGCACGGGGCGTGTTGAATGGGCACGGCCCCGTGTTCAGCTTACTGTCCGACTTAAAACAAGATTACCAGTTCCAATGATTGGGCACGGGGCGTGTTCAGCAGGCACGACCCGTGCTGAGTTCTGCAGAAGCTGAAAAATTAAGAAAAATCCTAAAAAATAGAAAAATAAGAAAAAATGATTAGGCCGTTGATTCCTAACTTTCTTAAAATCCTTGTGTCCCCGGCAACGGCGCCAAAAACTTGATGTGCGTGAAGTGTGTTATGGTTTTAATGTTTATTTTAAGCCCTTTTACACTTTCTTTAGCCAAGTTTTAAATTTATAAAACACGATATTTACTAACACTAGACACACATATGGGCAAGTGCACCCATCTTGAGCGTAGTATAGTGTTGGTAAGATACCGAGGTCGTCCAAGGACACAAGAGCTTTTAGTACCGGTTTATCCTCAACGTCTAATCAAATGAAAAAGTTAGAAAAAGGTTTTAAACTAGAAAAATAAAAACTAACTAAAATGCTGAAAATAAAATAAAAATAAAAGCAGATAGACAAGATGAATCACTTGGCTCCGACTCGTGTATAGTGTAACCTTTGATTATTTCCGCACTTTTGCACTTTTTAAGAGATTATCTTAGTTATTGTAGTAGGCCCCTCTTTTGAAGGTGACGTTACCCTCAACCCAGTAGTTTGAGTCAGCAAGGATACAATCCTAAAGGGTCGGATTATTGAAAGATAATTAATTAAGTTATTAATGCATATTATGGTAGGCCCCTCTTTTGAAGGTGACGTTACCCTCGGCTAAGTAGTCTGAGTCAGCAGGGATACAGTCCTAAGTAGCCGGGTTAAAGTATTAATAGTAGCTTACATATGAGGGGATCAAAGAGTTTGGACCCCCGCCATCCAATACCGTTAAGTATTGAAGGAGGTCCTACTAAATTTGACCCAGGTCCTTGCAGGATCTATACACTGAACATGGCAAGACTTTTACCAAACCGTTCCCTTAACCCTCGACCAGGTAGCCAACATACCTCCATATAGACCGTGGAGATATGAATGGTGAAAATCTTTTATTTTATATAGACAGTAAAATAATGCCAAGACACCACGGACAAACGATAAGGAAAAATCACCTTCAACATAAGAAACTAGTTATTAAAGTCATTAATAC
This sequence comes from Helianthus tuberosus, assembly GCA_030545235.1. Classification (NCBI taxonomy): domain Eukaryota; kingdom Viridiplantae; phylum Streptophyta; class Magnoliopsida; order Asterales; family Asteraceae; genus Helianthus; species Helianthus tuberosus. The sequence continues at coordinate 79,254,765 of CM060408.1, forward strand.
ATAACCAAGTAAAAAGTGCGAAAAGATTAAAAATAAAAAGTATTACACTAGACACTTTGTCTTCACCAAGTGATGTAAGAGACTTAGGCAAACATGGCCTTGATTGTCAAGAACTCTTACGATCAATCTTGGATCCCGAGATGACTCACACACTCTATGATGGACAATGGATGATGGTGGTGGATGATGGTGTTATGGTGGTGGTGGGTGAAGTGTGAGAGAGGTGGTGTGCCAGGGATGGTTTGAACTTGAGCCAAGCACTCCTATTTATAGGCTGATCAGAAGCTCGGGCACGGCCCCGTGTCCATCCTCTTCTCTGTCTTCATTAATTGCAGTTTGTCTGCATTAGTTGACCACGCCCCGTGTCCGCTGGGCACGCCCCCGTGTGCAGAAGCATATCTGTACTATCAAGATTTTCCTGGATTCTGCGAATCTTATAGTTGACCACGGCCCCGTGTCTGCTGAGCACGGCCCCGTGGTGGGCGATAGAAGCTTCTATAGCTTTGTCTTTTCTGCTGGGACTTGGGCACGCCCCCGTGTTCACTCAGCACGGGGCGTGTTCAGCCTTCTGTTTTCTTGTTTTGCTTGGGAAGATGTTGTCGTGGGGTCGGGCATGTCACGTTTGTTCCTTTTCTTGTATTTATGTTAGATTTAGCTGTCTTTTTGCTTCTTTTGTTAAATTGAGCTCATTTAATCCTGAAAATACAAAAGGAAGACAAAAGCACACTTTTTCCAACATTAGTACTAAAAAAGGGTTAGTTTTATGCCACAATTGATGTAATTTATATGTTGCATTTTGCACACATCACATTCTAATCCGGTCTTCGCTTAATCTAGCGTTTTGAACCGTATGCATTTCTTTAAAACTAACCGGTCTAAGTTATAGCATAAATAAGACCCGTTAGGAATCTAATAGGTTATTAAAAACCATCGTTCTAGATTAGGAGCCCGGTAAAAGCTATCTGTACTTGTTGATTGATTACGGCTTGGATAAAAATTATATTTTTGCTCAGGTAAATACTTTTAACTTATTTTCCCTTATACGGGCTTGGGGTACGGTATTTAATAATACCGCTTGGTCGGGTATTGAATTTTTAATCGAATAATGGTTAAATCATTGAGATACCCGTTTAATCTGTTTTGTTTATTTTAAGCCTTTAGGGGGTTAATGACCACGTCCTGGATATCCTCGGCTCATTCATTGAAATGGCCACAACTTAAGCACGGGGTGTAGGCAAACACCTGCCGATGCGTATGTAAAAAGATATACCCGCTTGTTGAGAATAACTCGCCGTGGGTTTATATTATGGGGTGTGTCTATTAATCTTGTTCTGGCTTCTATCCCGGATCCTGAATGTATAATAAACATATGAATCTTTTACAAGATTATTTTTTTAATAATTATCCCAGGTTATAAAAGAATATTTGTGCCTTGTGCATTTAAATCAATTTTCTTAAATATGTTCAAAAGTGTCGGTTAATTGTATTTACCAGTGTAAACTGACGTATTTTCAAAAAGGTTAAGTGCAGGTACTAAGCGTAATGGGCTGGAACTCCTGAGTGAATAAATAAAGAGTCTTGCAAGCTTTTATCACTTTAAGTCTGTTGAACAATACTTCTTTTGTTTTGATCCGCCTGTGGATCCATCTTACAATCCGTTGTAATATTTTATGTTACTTTCAATCGGTTTGTATAATTATTACTTTTAGACTTCCGTTGTGCATTGAACTGTGATTATTGACCATGATGATATCAACTACGTCACGATACTCCCCACCGGGCCCACCAGTAATACGTGGAAATATCGGGGTGTGACAACAGGCGGATCTAAAGCATAAAGTAAAATATTGTTCGACAGACTTTAAACACTAAGAACTTGCAAGATTCTTTAATTAGTGCCCAGGAGCTTCCAGCCAATTTCGCTTAGTACTTGCCACTTAGTCTTTTTGAAAAATACGTCAGTTTACACTGTTAAATACAATTAACTGACTCTTTTGAAAACATTTTATGAAAATTGATTCAAATGCACAAGGCACAAATATTTTTTTATAACTTGGGACAATTATATAAAATAATCTTGTATACAGATTTACATGTTTGTCGTACGTTCAGGGCCCGGGTTAGAAGCCGATACAAGATTAATAGACACACCACTGGTATAAGCCCACAAGAAGTTATCCTCACGAGTGGGATACCATTTTACATACGCAACTGTCTGGTGTATGCCTACACCCCGTGCTTAAGTCGTGGCCATTTCAAATGAATGAGCCGAGGATATCCAGGACACGGTCATATAAACCCCCAAATGCTTTGTATCAAATAAAACATATTAAAACATGTTATCTCAATGATTTAACCACTAATCGATTAAATATTCAATACCCGACCAAGCGGTAATAATTTACCGTATCCCAAGCCCGTATAAGAGAAAGTAAGTTAAAAGTATTTACCTGAGCTTAAAATGTAAAATTTGTATTCTCAGCCGTATATCATACTCAACAAGTGTAGGTAGCTTTTACTGGGCTCCTAATCTGGAACGGAGGTTTTAATAACCTATTAGATTCCTAACGGGTCTTATTTAAGTTGTAACTTAGACCGGTTAGTTTTAAAGAAAAGTTTACGGTACGAAACGCGAGATTAAGCGATGACCGGATTGGAATACGATTTAGACCCAAAAAGTATGAAGACTTGTATAAAATGGGTAAACTAAATACATTCTGGATTTTGAAAAAAAAATGATAAGGTTTAACCCGTTTCGGTTAATTTATACAAACTAGTTACATAAACCGTATTGAACGCGTATAAGCATAACGGGTGACCGGATGAGTCAAGTTCAAGTTCCACAAGATATTATGCTTAAAATATGTTGTGATATCAGTAGGGTATCAATAATTATGCCAAAAACGAATTTAAAACCAATTTAAGCCCCGTAAGGGTATTTTGGTCATTTTAAAGTTTATAAAAGAGATTTAACAGTAAACTGAGGTTCTGGTCTTAAACATTCAGTAAAAATATTTATTTTATCATGTTATATAAGTAAGATATCATATATATGTAAGGCTTCCCATTTATGGCCAAACTATGCACCGTAGGGGCATTTTGGTCATTTCACATATGTTTTAAGGACCAAATTGGAAATCTGAGTTCAAGACTTATACTTACTGTTAAGATATTAAAATTCATTTATAAAATCAGTAGGTACCATGTCTTAGGTGCTAAATATGGTTTTAAACCATACTATGCACCTAATTTGCGTAAAAGTCGATATTTGACGATATTTGAGATGTCTATGAAATTCTGAGATTTATATCAGTCTTGAATGCTTAAAATATTTTATTTAATATATAACATCAGTAGGAAAAGGTTTGGCATGTAAATGATATGTAAATTTCATTTTATTAATGAAAATGGCGTTATCGTCAATTACCGAATTTATGCAAGAACTCTATGTTATGGTCAGTATAAAATCTGAAAAAAATTTCCAAAATTCCCTAAAAATTATATTAAAATAGTAGGTAATGAGTTTGGTGCCAAAATTTGGGTTTAAATATGATTTATGCAAAAAATGCCATTTAATTAACAATAAGTTTCATTTTACGCTATCTTGCATAACTTTAGTTTGAGACCAGAAACTGATGTCAAATTTTGTGGGCATACTTATATTTCAGTAATAAAGCTTTTTATCCTCTCACATTTTCAAAAATCTCATTTTTATAACATAAGGGCATAATAGTCAACTTTTAAGCAAATAACGGAAACATGCAATGAACTATTATTTCTAAGGGACCATGAAGTATAACCTCAGATGGTTATTCTAACATATAACATGGTCACAAAGGAATCCTAAGGCATAACTAAACTAAGCTAATTCGGGTCAGAATTGAAAGTCAAAGCAAAAGTCTACTTTTGCGACTTTCGGTTGCGAACCGAGCCTAATACTCAGAATTGTCGGGTTGAACATGTCTAAACATGTTCTTATATTATTTACCAAGTTATTTAAGTGATAAAACGTATTTTATAGCTTCTACATTATCAGTTAAGAATTATTTAAAAAAAAAACTGACTCGTTTGACTTTTCTGTTCATTTCTTTGACCCGACAATTGACTAAGTAAACGTGATAATTAGGAGGTGCCCTTTTGAGGGATTATCACCTACTTAATTACCAATACATAGCCACTTTCAATTCGAATAGTGGCTGGACCGTTAGTGATTAATCACAAAGTTAAAGAATCATTACGATATTTTTGACGTTTGGTCATTAAATTAATAAAAGCTTAACTACAGAAGCTAAGAACGCTTACAAAGGTCCTTAGCACGAAGATTAAACTTAAGAGAGCTTCCTTAATGCTCAGGATGCTCCAGAGAATGCTCCAAAGCTTGAGTAATTGAGAAATGAGAAAATATGAAGTGTGCAAGTGATAAAGCTGCCCAAATGCCTCGGTTTATAGTGAATGTGAGCATGTCCAGATCATCCCAGGTGTTATGGGTTGATTCCAGATGAGAACAAGTGTCCAAGGTGGTATTAGAAACCATTAAATAGTCCATTGTTTTGAGTTGTGAGTGTTTAAAGCTGAATTGGGGGAAGAAGCATGCAGGACCTGCACCTGTGCATGCATTATATCAAAAACAGGCCATCGCGTCGCGTGACGGCAGGCCATGTTCAGGGTCGCGCAGCGCGAGCCCATGGGGGACCAGTATACCAAGTTTCAAACTTGGCAGAAACAACCGCTGGACCTTTTCAAGTATTAAATCTTTTGTTTTAGGCACAAATAACCCCTCTAGTTAGTATATGAATGATCTTAAGGTTATAATCAAACACCGTTAGGTCCGGTTTCGTTAAATGATAACCGAAAACACTAGCTTCACCATGTTGACGCATTTAACCCTCATTTACGAAAGTTAACGTATTTAATATCAAACGATATCGAAACCTCGTAAATTTTTCGTCACTTATTCTTGAAAGTATAATCACTTGTTACAAAGTCCCGGGTTCATTAAAAGGTCACTCAGAGGTAGTAATTTAACATGTTGACACATTTAACCCCCGTGTCTTGTAAACTTTCACTTTCCTTTACAAACGGCTTCATACGTTCCATAATTTATTCCTTTAAGAGTATAAACATCGTGTAGGGTTGTTGAAAGGCATAGTTTTCAAATGTTGACACTTTGGATCCTTTCACACATATCTTTTCCTTGTTTGTCAACTTTAGTCCTTCGAAACCAATTCATTACACATTTAAAGTTTATGACACGTGTCATTACCAATGTTGTAGAAGGCGCTAGGCGCTAGTCGGGCGGTGAGGTACCGCCTAGGGATTAATCGGGATTAATCGAGATTAATCGGAATGGGATTGTTATATGTATTTTTTCAAAATTATATATATATACCCAATAATATAAAAATAATACCTCAAAATTCACATAAATACTTCAAGTTTCAGATAGTATGGTTCGATTTTGACCGATTTTGACTGATTCTGACCAATTTTGACCGCCTAGGACCGATTTTGACCGATTTTGACCGATTAATATAGCCCGATTAATCCGATTTTTGACCGCCTAGGACCGATTTTGACCGACTTTGACCGACTCCGATTAATTGACTGACTAGCTCAAAATTAGTCAGTAAGTAGCCGCCTAGCGCCTAGGCGCCGATTAATCGGACGCCTAGGCCGATTTTTGCAACACTGGTCATTACTATACTGGACATGATTTTTGCGAGGTGTTACATCCTCACCCCCTTAAAAGAAATCTCGACCTCGAGATTTAATGGAATAGATGAGGGTATTTCTGTTTCATCGTGGATTCAACTTCCCACGTGTATTCTGAGCCTCTACAGGCATCCCATTTTACCTTCACAATTGGCTCATTCTTTCTTCGAAGCTTTTTAACCTATCGATCCTCAATCAACAAAGGTTTTTCGACAAACTTCAAGCTCTCGTCACTCTGCATGTCCTTATGCGACATTGCTAGTGATTCATCGGCTAGACATTTCTTTAAATTGCAGATGTGGAATACATTGTGTATCCCACTAAGCTCTTCAGGTAGATTCAGCTTGTAAGCTACAGTTCCGATGCATTCGATGATCTCGAATGGTCCTATGTACCTTGGGCTCAGCTTGCCCTTCTTGCTAAAGCACATCACCCCTTTCAAGGGTGACACCTTGAGTAGTACTTTATCACCAACTTCGAATTTTAGAGGTTTGCGCCTCATGTCTGCATAGCTTTTCTGCCTATCCCTGGCAGCTTTCAGACGATCACAGATCTAAATAATCTTGTCTGTCGTCTCCAGGACTATATCAGGTCCTGATAGTTGGGTTTCTCTAACTTCTACCCAACAGACTGGCGTTCTGCACTTCCTTCCATATAAGGTCTCGAAAGGCGTGGCTTGGATGCTTGAATGATAACTATTGTTGTATGAAAATTTAATCAAAGGGAGATGGTCATCCCAACTTCCACCCAAATCAATAACACAAGCCCTGAGCATGTCCTCAAGCGTTTGAATCGTACGATCGCTTTGCCCATCCGTCTAAGGATGATAAGCAGTACTGAAATTTAAACGAGTGCCAAGAGATTGCTGAAAGCTTTTCCAAAAATGAGATGTGTATCTAGTATCCCTATCAGAGATAATAGACACTGGCACTCCGTAGAGAGATACTATCTCATCCACATATAGTTGAGCTAGCTTATCGGAGCTGTGCGTTTCTTTAATGGGCAAGAAGTGAGCTGACTTGGTCAGTCTGTCTACTATAACCCATATCATATCATTCCCATGTTTCGTCCTTGGTAACTTAGTAATGAAGTCCATAGTTACCATTTCCCATTTCCAAGTGGGAAGTTCAGGCTGTTGAAGTAAACCTGAAGGCTTTTGATGCTCGGCTTTAACCTGTGCACACGTCAGACATTTAGCCACATAAGTGGCTATAGATTTCTTCAAACCTATCCACCAATAACTTGCCTTTAGATCCTGATACATCTTATCACTGCTTGGATGGACTGAATATTTTGAACTATGAGTGTCTTGGAGGATCACATCTCTAAGTCCTCCATGGATTAGAACCCAGATTCGACCATTTAATCTAAGGATTCCATCCTTACCATAAGACAATTGATCAGCAGTTACGCATAACTTCTCATTCGGAAAGTTAGATTCTAATGTAGCTTCCTTTTAGGCAGCTAACAATCTTTCATTCAAGCTATTCTTTAGTTCAATGCTTTTGGCATTGATCCTGATAGGTTTAATCCTTTCTTTCTTGCTCAAGGCATCAGCGAGCACATTTGCCTTGCCAGGATGGTATCGTATTTCACAGTCATAATCGTTTAATGTTTCCATCCAGCGCCGCTGCCTCATATTAAGATCTTTCTAGTTAAACAGATGTTGAAGGCTCTTGTGATCTGAATAGATTACACACTTAGTTCCATATAAGTAATGCCTCCATAATTTTAGTTCAAATACAACGGCACCCAATTCCAAATCATGGGTGGTGTAGTTCTTGTCGTGCACCTTCAGTTGACGAGAAGCGTAGACAATCACCTTGCCTTTCTGCATAAGCACACAACCCATACCAGTGTGCGATGCGTCGCAGTACACAACAAACTCTTCAATCCCTTCTGCAATGTCAACACAGGAGCATTGCTTAATTTCTGCTTGAGAATCTCAAAAGATTCTTGTTGTTTGGGACCCCAGTCAAACTTTATATTCTTGCGAGTCAACGAAGTCAAAGGTGCAGCAATTCTTGAAAAGTTTTCAATGAAACGTCTGTAGTAACCTGCCAAACCTAAGAAGCTGTGTATTTCTGTGGGCGTCTTAGGTGCTTGCCAATTCATAATTGCTTTAATCTTAGCGGGATCCACCTGGATACCACGCTCACTTACCACATGTCCAAGAAATTGGACTTCTTGGAGCCAGAATTCACATTTAGAGAACTTTGCGTAGAGCTTTTCTTGTTGCAGAAGTTTAAGAATACACCGGAGATGTTTTTCATGTTCGGCTTGGCTCTTTGAATAAATAAGTATGTCATCAATGAAAACAATGACAAACTTTTCTAGATATGGCTTGCATACATGATTCATGAGATGCATGAATGCTGCAGGTGCATTAGTGAGCCCGAAAGGCATCACTAAGAACTCGTAGTGGCCATATCGTGTTCTGAATGCAGTCTTGTGCACATCTTCGGTTCTGACCTTCAGCTGGTGATAACCTGACGTCAGATCAATCTTTGAGAAGAAACTTGCTCCTTGAGCTGATCGAACAAATCGTCGATCCTGGGCAATGGATATCTGTTCTTGATCGTAACTTTGTTCAACTCACGATAATCGATGCATAGGCGCATCGAGCCATCTTTCTTCTTCACAAATAGAATAGGCGCTCCCCAAGGAGATGAACTTGGTTGAATAAAACCTTTCTCCAATAAATCATCCAACTGTGTCCTCAATTCCTTCATTTCAGTCGGTGCCAACCGATAAGGAGCTCGTGCAACTGGGGCTGCTCCTGGTATGATATCAATTCTAAATTCCACTTGTCTGTCGGGAGGTAAACCAGGCAATTCTTCAGGAAAAACATCTGAACATTCAGAAATAACTGGAATATCTTCTATATTGAGTTTTGGTTCATCTATAGTCACCTGTGCCATGTAAATGACACAACCTTTCTTCAAACACTTTGATGCCTTAAGCATAGATACTTGTTTAGGAAATCCATATTGTGTATCTCCCTGAATTGTAAGTGATTCACCATAAGGGGTTTTGATGACAACTTGCTTCTTATCACAGACAATTTGGGCTTGGTTAAAAGATAACCAATCCATGCCTATAACTATATCGAATCCTACCAATTTCAATGGAAGCAAAGATAGCGAAAAAGAGTGATTCCTAATGGATATGAAACATCCATCTAAGATTGTTGAAGCAGTCTCTATGGTACCATCGGCCAATTCAACCTCATATTTTATGTTTAGAGTTTTAACAGGTAGATTTAACAGTTTACAAAATTTATTGTCTACAAAAGACTTGTCTGCACAAGAATCAAATAAAACTCTAGCATATACATCGTTGATGAGGAAAGTACCTGTTATAACATTATCGTTCTGTACTGCCTCCTGAGCATTCATCTGGAAGACTCGAGCATTGGTCTTCTTGGCCTTTTCAGGCTTCTTTGGGTTTTTCGGGCAGTTGGTCCTTATGTGCCCCTTCTCATTGCAACCATAATAGGTTGCGTTCTTCATATTCTTACACTCCAAAGTTTTATGCTCTTTTGACTTGCAGATTCCACAAACTTTAGGTTTCGTCTGCGATTCAAGTCTGCATTTCCCAAAATGGTGTTTCTCGCAGGTTTTACACTTAGGTTTCTCACCTGTCTTCTGAGAGTCCTTCTTAAACCCAGAACTCTTTTTATGCTCAGAGTTACCCTTTCTTTTCTTGTCGGAGCGACGTGAGCTCTCATCTTCCATTTTCCTCTTTCCCTTATCAGAAGTCTTAACATACCTATTTCTAACTGCATCGAGTGTGTGGGATAAGGACAAATCTACCACAGACCTATAAGTGGTAGGCCGAGATGCTTTAACACTGCCCTTGATTTCTGGAGTCAGGCCTCCAATGAAGCGCGCTATGCGCTTGGGTTCAGGTGTAACCAGATAAGGGATAAGCCTAGACATGGTGTTGAAACTTGTGACATAAGCTTTGCAATCCAAATTCTTCATGACCAGAGTCAAGAAGTCTGTTTCAATCTTTTCTACCTCATGCTGAGGACAGAAGTTTTCCTTGATCAGTGCCACAAATTGTTCCCACGACAAATTATAAAGTGGGATTTTCCCCGTGGCTTGGATTAACGACCTCCACCAAGCCAACACTTCCCCTTTAAACGACTGTGAAACAAACTTCACAACATCCTGCTCTGCGCATCCGCTGATATCCACAATAGTATCCATCTCATCAAGCCATGTCATACAGTCAGTGGCACCCTTTTCGCATGTAAAGTCCCTTGGCTTGCAAGAGACGAAGTATTTGTAAGAACAAGTCTTTATGCGCAGTTCCTGATTAAGCACAATTTGTCTGGATGGGAGGCTCTTCTGATTCGACGAGTGACGAGAATTATCCTTATTTGACTCATGTGTTTTAGAAGGCGGCTTACTATGAGCCACAGATTGAGTCTTTAAGCGAGTATTACTTGGTTCCTTGAACTGTCTGTCAATGGCTCTAGTAACAGCATTGTCTATCAATGCTTGAAGGTCTACACCAGCTACATTTATTCTGGTGTTATCATTTCTCTCCCTTGGATGACTATTAACCTCTTGAGACTCAGCCATGAAGCTTGATTGCTATAAAACAATTGACAATAATTTGTTCAGAAGTTTATTATGGAATCATCATTTTCGATGATTCATTAACCATGGTAAATATAGACCATATTGGTAAATTTTTAAAAAATTTTCCATTATAATTATACCCAGTTATAAAGCATTAGGGATATTATGGTGGCACAAAAGGCCTAGTCACAAGGACAGTTTAATTTATAAGCCATGATCTCATAGGATCGAGGCATTAAGGGTTGAACATAGTTCATCACCTTTTTCTTGACAGGAAGTCCTAGACTACACTGTCATTTGTCTTATAGGACAATAAGTATAGCCCGTAGGCACTTCATCACTAATGGATGTTTAAATCATCAGGTTAGATAAGGAAATGGAAAAATCCAATATAAGGATGACTAGTGTGGCTTTATCGAATCACATTTGCCAGGAGTGCTAACATGTTTTCAGATGTTAACAAAGATTTAAATCTTAAAAAGGTTTTACCATCATGACCATGTCTAAAATGACATATGGGCTAGGTTATTCCTTTAAGATTTTCTTTTAAGATTTAATGGCAGATCAATTAAAAATTGAATTGATATTTTGATTTGTTTTATATTGTACATGCATATATATAATGACAAACAAGAATTTAAAATGAAATATTCAATAAGTTGTCTTAAGAAGTACAATAGTTGCCCTAAACGGGACTTTAAATAAATAACTTGTCCACGTAGGGACTAAAATAAGAAAGACAAGTCCACGCAGGGACCAATTACATAAATGAATGTCTACGCAGGGACTTAATTGAAATAAAATAACAATACAATAATTAAAGATTTCTAATAATCCCTCTTCTTCTTCCCCTTAATGAGGTTTTCCAAACCCTTTAGAAGACCGCGGCAACTTCTACGCTCTTCGTCTACCCTTTGTTCCACCTCATGCAACCTTTGGAGAATTTCTTGCTGCCGCTGCTAGGGTTGAGGAGGCGGTGGGTATTGATACCCATATGCAGGGTACCTAGTTGGGTACGTAGGTGGAAAGGGCCCAGGGTAGAGAGCATTGAAGTTTGCTCATTCAATGTACGGGTCAACGACAGGTGCATTGTTGTAGTTATAACCCGAATAAGCTTGCTGCTCAAACGGGTTGTATCCAGCTGCACCTGGGTAAGATGGAATTGGGTTTTCATAACCCATGGGTGGTGCAGGTGCGACTGGTGCAGAGTCGACTTCAGAAACTGCATTTGAAGGCCCACCCATTTGCGGGTCTTCAAAGAGCGGCGGGTAGTTGCTGTTGCTGGAGTGTTGGGGGGTGCTGAAGTGAAAACCCCCACGCACGGACATCCGTATAGTTCTTCGTGGCCTCGATGGTTCTGGAGGCGGTGGCTGCTCTGGCGCTGGTGGTGGCGGTGGCGTGACCGCTTGAAAACATGGGTCCTCCGAAGGGACGTGCTGGTGTGGTGGTGAGATGCGGTGAGGGGGAGTATATTCCAACTTGTACGTGCTCCATCTCTCGGCCCAGATATCAGGGCCCTGTAAGGCGAACCATGAAAAGATGATCCGCTAGAAATCTCGATGGGATGCGTCGGTGTCCCAGATGGTGGCATCTCAGGATCTGGATCCTCGTCCACATCCATATTTTGGTACTCGGGAAAATGGTCAGCTGGTCCCAAAGGATTTTGGCCCTCTGGTTCTTCCATTTGGTTCATCGGGGTTGAACCGGCTCTGGAAATAAGGAGTTGGGTTCTGGAAAGAACTGTGAGAACCCGAACGCTGCAAAGGAATGAAAGAATGATGTGAATCATGAGGCTCTTCATCCTGATGCAGCCTGAATGAATGATGGTAAGACGGTGAGGAGCTAAGCGAGACTGAGCGTCTCGCAGGCTCCAAATAGGTTCTCCAGTCTTCTTGTGGGCTGGAGCTGAGTGTTGCTGATGGTGTGCGCCGGTGAGATGGTCCAGCCTCGTGATCATTCCTACCCCTCATAGGGGTTTTTCCTCGTCCGCTCCTTCCCCTAACTCTTGGGGGCATGTTAAGTGAAGTCCTGACAAAACAAAAACAACAAAACAAAAACGATTAAGATTAGGATTAGTCCTAAGTTGTTTGCCTAGACTCGGAAGTCAACAAATGTGCTACTGTGTCACTGAGATTAAACACAAAAGGCTAGTGTTTAATTCACTCAATGTTGGCTCTGATACCAACCTGTCACACCCCGATATTTCCACGTATTACCGGTGGGCCCGGTGGGGAGTATCGTGACGTAGTTGATATCATCATAGTCAATAATCACAGTGTAACACCCCGTGTTTCGAAAGTCAAAGTCAAAGTCAAGATTGAAGTCAAAGGGAGACAAGATTGCTAATTGCGATCTGTCACTCCTTGCTCAATTCCTGTTTTGACTTCTTTGACTTGTAGATAGTCTATTTTATGCTTTACATTAGTTGTATTATGTGGAGTAATTAATAATAATCGAGGTTTATTCGATATTTATTGCATGTTTTATCGCTATATCGCTATCGCGATCCCACTCGTAACTCGAATTACGCGTTCTGGATATTGTTCTATGTGTGTGTGTGACTTATGTGTTACTTGTGCATGTTTAATTATGTTTATGTGTGGTGATTAATCGAAATGCAATCGAAACTCAATCGCAATCGAACCGCAAACGCTAAACGAGTATGAAATAAGGATGATTGTATGTTGATATAGTAGTTGGGATTAAAAGTAATTTGACTAGGAAACTCTATCGTGTCGCAACGCTCGCAATCGCAATCGAAATAGCAAAACTCGTCGCGCCTTGCACACCAATCGAGTGGCCAGCCTATCAAGCTGCCACCCGATCGAGGTGCCACTCGATCGAACAGTCACCCGATCGGGTTACCACCCGATCGACCAGCCTCTCCTCCCCCTTTCCTGTTATGGAAAGCCATTAAATACCCCTGTCAACATCACAAAGTTACCTTTTCTGCACCTCTCGTCCGACCAGCGCTTCTTGCCCACTTTTCTTCAGATTTCTTGCGATTCTTGTAAGTTTTCCATCTAAATCTTGTACTTTCTTGATCTACACGCACTCCCACACCTTTCTAACTTTTAACCATGAAATCACTAGATTTGAGGTGTTCTAGGATGATGTCATCATGGTGTTCTTATGAACTTCATGTTTTGATTTCAATCCACCAAGAACAACTTAGATCTGAACGATTTCCACACAAATAAACAAGGATCTTGCATAGATCTAAACATATTCATGGTGAAAAAAGGATTAAAAAATGGTTTCTAACTTTCTTTCAACTCTTTTACACTCAATGCACTCAAACCGATAGGATCGGACCTTGTTTTAACCTTCTACTCCTTCTTGGGGATGTGTTTGTTCAAGATCTGAGTTCTACCAACGAGACAACTGACTTCGGGTTAAGCAAGAACAACCGTCTTGAACGGTTAACTGGTTGAACTTGGGTGATTCCTGTTCGATCGGGTCACTGGTGTCAAGATGGGGTTCTGATGATTAGCACGTTGTCACACCGTCTCGATAAAACTACAAACCATCGAAAACAACCAAGTGTAAGACGATCAGGCCTACCAGGATGGAGTGCCGCCCGATCAGACTGTTGTCCGATCGGATTATCACCCGATCAGGTTTCCATCCGATCGGCTTACACCTTGGCCCCACACTCAATTTTTATTTTCAAACTTTGGAGGTTGAACATTGAACGAAATGTTGTCCGATCGGATTACCACCCGAACGGATTACCACTTGACCATGAGATGTTCTGACTTTAACACGTAATGATTATCAAACATGTTCACTCCGAACGGATTGCCACCCGATCGGATAGCCATCCGATCGAGTGACCGTCCTGTTGTGAATTTGTTCTCAAACCTGAGAAGCCTCGCCAACCGGATTGCAGTCCGATCAGACTGCCATCCGATCGATTGACCTAAAAGGTAGAGATGCTTCTCCATTTTCAAAATGCTACAACGAAAACTTCAAAACACAAGCCATCATAAACAAACACATCCTTCCCAAACAAAGAACCAATCCACTCGAAAGGTCACCCGATCGGATGACCATCCGAGTGGGTTGTCACCCGATCGACCAGCCACACGATCGGACTACCATCCGATCAGATTGTTGTTCGACCCACTGACACTTTATTCCGTTTTACTTGCCGCTTATCGTTATGCTATCGTTCTGATCAGGCTAATTTCCGCCCTAAGCGCTCCCTTCAATCTATCAATCGCTGTGAGTATACTCGATCCCTTTTTGCTTTGCGCACTTTTGGGTGTTACATACGTTACTTATATTAAATCACATCGAACACACTACGCAATACTTTAACGCTAACCGTTACCGCATGTTATACATGACTTAATGAATGCTTGTTTGTTATGTTTACACATGGAATGTTGTCTACCTGCCTTAGCAACGATAGTACTATTTGTTTGGACTCAGCACCTGTTTACTCAAGGGTTGTTAAGGACAATTTGTTACATGGCTCACAGTGGTGAGTGTGTATTACGAACTGCCTTGGGCAGTCAACCCGCAGTCATTTGTATCGATAGGTTCATGTCGATAACTAACATGCCTCATTTTACACTGTGTACGTGCTGGTTATGCGTAACGATTTCGAACTCTATTATATCTATTAAACTTGTATGCTCACCTTTACACTATGTGTATTGACTTTTACTTTAACGTATGTTACAGGTGCTTAGGATGCTTATATGCTTAGCTTGCTGTGAAATCGAGGCTAGGAAAGGTCTAGAAACAAATAAACAATTGTCTGTATTTTGAAATCTGAGTTGTCGGAACAGAACAATTTTACTAGATCTTGTCTGTAATAATTATGATATATTTAATGACATGGTATGGGACATGTTGCTTTAAATAACTGGTAATTATAGTTGTTATGGAAACTTCTGGACAATCTGTTTCGCTCAGTGCCGCGCCCCGATGATTCCGCCATCGGTTGGGGTGTGACAGATTGGTATCAGAGCCATAACTATAGGGAATTAGGCAAGACTCGACCTAGTCCGGGTCGATGTCTTAGAAACGACCTAGTCTATAGTTAGGTACCAAAAGACCGACTTGTGCGTACCCTTGGAGGTATTGTACGAACTTGCTTGCTATTCTCGCTATTCTCGCCTATGCTACACTATCACTGCACTTTAGTTTTCAAAAATGAACAAGCGATTAGGTCGAGATTAGGTGTGAAAACCGCAAACTCTCGATTAAATTGCTTGTACGACCCGCATTTTATCTATAAACACGAGAATTTGCGTTGAATCAGGAGTGAAATCCATACTTTGATGGATAATTCTCTTTTATTTTATCATAACATGAACAAAGTTGTTAAGTCAGGGGTGAAACCCAAACCTTGATGACTTATTCCGCCCAATTTTGTTTTACGAACTCTCACCTAAGTCTCGACGGACTCCAACGACTTGAAGACACGATATGGCTGGAAGGATGCGTGCCGATCGCCCATATTTGAGGCAAGAGCACAATCCTGAAGGTTAAAGTGTGTACTGAATGTCTTTGTGAATAGTCGAACCTCTTTGGTTAGTCTACGTCTATCAGTCGCAGACAATCTATCCTCGAATTTTATGTGTTTCGATTATGAGATCGCTACTGCCGACTCTGATATTTCGTCATTTTATGTGGATTTTTATGTGTTTACGTGTTACGATTTTTGGTAATTTATTCGCTTTCGTTCTTCTCTTTGATCGACACATACGACTTGCACTGCACTTCTATCTCAAAACACTGACAAATCGCTACTACATGAGAAACGACTTTACGCCATGTTGATTGCTATGTTATTCGCTTATGCTATACTACTCACTATGTTAATTGCGATCACTATTTTCGAACGCTCGAGGACTTTGAATGATAGGTTTCTGTATTCTAACTGCCTCTTATGCTTACATGCTTTGGTGTTCCTGTGATTCTGTGTTTCTGTGCCTTACATGCTTACGTGCTTTTGTGCTTATGTGTATCTGTGATTATGTGCCTATGTGCTTACATGATTATACGTGTTCCTAAGCTTTAGTAGTGTTAGACGTGTGAGGTGAGATTCGATTATATTGAGTTTGAGCCCTATGGCGATGTCTGTTGCAGACAATGTCGTCATCTGGACCCTCATCTTTACCCCATCACCCACGAGTTACTCATCAAGAACAGAGAGATAAACACCTTGCTGCTTTCGTCGCTAAGCAAGTAGCAAAGGTAGTTCCTCAGATCGTGAGTGAACTGTACGAGAATGTGAGCAAATCGTCCGAGGGATCCAGGACCGAAACTCCTAAAGCTACACCCAAAGCTGCTTTCAGCTTCAAACAGTTCAAGGCATGCGGACCGAAAGAGTTCACTGGCGAAGATGGCCCCACGGCCTTGTTTCAATGGTTCGACTCAATCGAGGTCACCCTGCGACAGAGCGGGTGTCCTGACAATCTCCGCACACTGAATGATACCGGCGTTTTCCAGTCCCTTGCACTAGACTGGTGGACGGCCGAGAGGATCAAGCGCGGAAACGATGCAGCCTATGGTCTGTCATGGGATGAGTTGAAGAACGTTATGCTCGAAGAGTTCTGCCCTCCCCACGTGCGCCAAAACCTGGAGGATGAATTCTAGCATCTGAAGTAGAAAGATGGTGACAACGCTGTCCTGACTGCTCGCTTCAAGCAGCTCAGTATCATCTGCCCTGATCAAGTGAAGACTACTGACATGACGATCAAGAAATACATCCGTGTTCTGCCGGATTGTCTTGCCGATTTTCTGCATGCTTCAAAGCCAGCAACGATCGAAGAAACTTACTTGCTTGCCGCATAAATCAAAGACAAGCGAGTAAAAGCTGGTTTTTGGGATAAAACTTCAAAGAACCTGCACCAAGCTACCTCCGCACCAACAGCCGACACCGCCACCGCCACCGCATCTCAATCATCCAAGTCCTCTCGTCGCAAGAGGAAGAACAACAACAGCAGCTCCAGCAACAAGAACTGTGCTGTCACAACCACTGCTGCTCCACTCCAAGCCGTACCAGCTCAGCAGCAACCCCAGCACCGATCAGCACTAGCACTAATCACCTATACACCGCCTGCTAAGCCTGCATACACAGGCCCTCACCCTGCCTGCCCGACATGTACTTATCATCACTCGGTGGGTATTGCCTGCCGATTTTGCGTGCACTGCAATATGTACGGCCACTTCAATGCCAACTGCCGTACCGGTCCCCGCCAAGCACCAGCTCAAACTACTGCTCATCAAGCTCTGCTTCCAGCTCCTGAAGGCCAACAAGCGGCTCAGGCACCCGCGGTCAACGCTAGAGTCTGCTTCGCGTGTGGTGATCCCAACCACTTCGCGAACATGTGCCCGAACAGGGTTGTGAAACAAGAGCCCCAGCAGCAGCAGCCTCAGCAGCAGCAGTAACAACAGCCTCAACAGCAACAGCAACAAGCCGCCCACGCCAGAACCTTCAACATCAATGCGCGCCAAGCCCAGGCTGACAACAATGTGGTTAATGGTACCTTCCTTGTGAATGGTATTTATGCTTCGTGTTTGTTTGATACTGGAGCCGATAACTGTTTTGTGTCATTCGAATTCGAGAAGCTCCTCAATCGTAAGCGCTCCTGTCACGGCTCCCGACCCGATTTTACCCGTTTCAGGAGCCACGGGACAGAAATCCCGTGGTATTTATTTAATTGAGTTTAACAGCGGAAGTTTATCATCAGGATCTTTTTAAAGCTAACATTTTCCCGATTATTTTATTTCACAACTCGGGATAAAACCCCGGTAATTTACAATACGAAGAAATCTTTATATTACAAAACATATTTCTTTATTTTATATTGAGCCACTTTCTAAGCTTGCAGTGCTTCCCGGCACTTTTCCTGGATTACAACAGATCACCTGAAACATGTTTGAAAAAGGTTTTGTCAGCGGGAAATACTGAGTGAATCATTCTATTTACTAAAACAACCTGTTTATTATAATTTACAGTATTAAGGAAGATTACAATGTTTCTGATATCAACCAACTACCCACAGTACTTTGTCACTCGACCCATTGGCCCATTTGTCCAATGGTGTCTGTGATTATGGTCATATCACCCCTTGGCTGCCCCAATGGTGAAGATTATCAAGTAATGTATACAAAACCCCACATACCGGCTGTAACTTGGTGATTAGATAAACTTAATCACTGTAATTATAATCTTGAAAATAAACATTATTTTGAAAGTAGTTTGATAAAAAGAGAATGACTCACATTGCAGATTGAATACGGACAGAATCTAGTCTATGGATTAGCCTTGTTAACCTAATTTAAATAACGATGCACACAAAACAGGGTTAGTAATCAATACAGTATTTACGATAACTCACGAGATCAAATTCTCACAACGAACGACAAAGTGCAATACTTAAACATCCATCAAATTAACGACGAACGACAAAGTATAACCCTAATGTGGGCGGCACTTAAACATCCATTGGATATATTGATCGGTCGGAAATGAATCGTAATAGCGATCGAGTTATTACCCTATTTTGCGGCAACAATTAGTGAATCGTGTGTGTTAATTGTGGTATTCTGATCGTAACTCAGTGCATGTAGCGAGAATTTACGTCATTTTAACTTCCGAATTCAAGTGCCAATGTCTGCTATTTATACCCGAAATTTGGACTGGCTTACGGACCGTAAGACACAACCCTTACGGTCCGTAAGGGATAAAGAATATTTATAGGTCAGCCACCTCAGGGACTAGCCTTGCTGACTTGACACCGCCTATGCTTACGGACCGTAAGACTCAACCCTCACGGTCCGTAAAGGACACGACATCACTATAGGGTTGCTGAGTGTGGGAGTAGGCTTGCTGAATTAGTACTTTCGAAATTTTAAGTTTTAACAGGTTTCTATTTGGATAATCGTAATATAGGGTTTACCCCCTTCTGAGTTTAAGGGGCCCTGATCCTGATTCTGAAAATTCTGAAAATTTTAGGGTTTGTGCAGAATCACTTGGGTGTCTCAATTAGGGTTTCCTATTGGACAATTAAAATAATAATTAAGACTTTTTTATAGGAGTTGTTACATTCTACCCACATTAAGAAAATCTCGTCCTCGAGATTTACTGGAATAATTGAGGATACTTTTTCTTCATTTCAGATTCCAGCTCCCAAGTGTATTCAGCTCCTCTTTTTGAATCCCACTTTACTTTAACTAGCACTAGTCGTTTGTGCTTGAGAAACTTCACTTTTCTGTCTTCTATCTGAAGAGGTTTCTCAACAAATTTTAAGTTTTCGTTTACCTCTATGTCTTGAAAAGGTACTACCAGAGATGCTTCTGCTAGACATTTCTTGAGATTGGATACATGAAATACATCATGTACTCCAGCTAACTCTGCTGGTAGTTGTAAACGATAAGCTACTGGTCCTATACGTTGGATCACAGAAAATGGTCCTATGTATCTTGGACTTAGCTTTCCTTTCTTACCGAATCGAACTACACCTTTCCAAGGGGAAACTTTCAACAGTACTCTGTCTCCAACTTGGAATTCTAACGGCTTGCATCTATTGTCTGCATAACTCTTCTGACGATCTCTAGCCGTCTTCAGTCTTTCCTTGATTTGTGTGATCTTATCAGTCGTCTCTTGCACAATCTCTGGTCCTGATAATTGATTTTCTCCTATTTTTGCCCAGCAAACTGGAGTTCTGCATTTTCTTCCATACAGTGCTTCAAATGGGGCAGTTTCAATGCTTGAATGATAACTATTGTTATAGGAGAATTCAATTAATGGTAAGTGATCGTCCCAATTTCCACCAAAATCTATTACACATGCTCGGAGCATGTCTTCTAGAGTTTGGATCGTCCTTTCACTTTGCCCATCTGTTTGTGGATGATATGCAGTACTTAAGTTTAGTCGAGTTCCCATTGCTTTCTGGAAACTTGTCCAAAAATGAGAAGTGAACCGACTATCTCTATCTGAGACAATGGAGAGTGGAACTCCATGTAAAGACACGACTTCATCTACATACAACTTTGCCAGTCTTTCCATGCTAAAGGTTTCTTTCATAGGCAGAAAGTGAGCAGATTTGGTTAATCGATCCACAATTACCCAAATTGCATCATTACCTTTTCTGGTTTTGGGTAACTTAGTAACAAAATCCATTGTTATGAGTTCCCATTTCCATACTGGCATTTCTAATTGTTGTAATAGACCTGATGGTTTCTGATGTTCCGCCTTAACTTGTGAACAAGTAAGACACTTTGATACATATCTAGCTATATCCTTTTTCATGCCTATCCACCAGAAATTCTTTCTCAAATCTTGGTACATTTTATTGTTTCCAGGGTGTATGGTATACCTAGATTTATGGGCTTCTTCTAAAATTTTATTTCTTAATTCTCCCTGTTTAGGTATCCAAATTCTGCTTTTGTGGAATCTCCAAATTCCATCAACTCCTTGCTCTAATTCTTTTATTCGTCCCTTCATTCCTTCAGCAACATCCTCTATTGCTGTTTCTTGAAAATGCTTTAGTTGTTCCATTAAATCTAGTTGTAGATTTAATCTGAGAGCACGAACTCGTCTTTGTGTTTCATGATATTTACGACTTAAGGCATCTGCAACTATATTTGCCTTTCCTTCGTGATATTGAATATCACAGTCGTAGTCACTTAAAATTTCTATCCATCTCCTTTGCCTCATGTTTAACTCTTTTTGCCCAAAAATAAATTTTAAACTTTTGTGGTCTGTATAAACAGTAAATTTACTTCCGTAAAGATAATGTCTCCAAATCTTAAGGGCGAAAATTATGGAACCTAACTCTAAGTCATGAGTTGTATAATTTTCCTCGTGCTTTTTCAATTGCCTTGAAGCATATGCAATTACTTTCTTGCGTTGCATCAGCACGCATCCAAATCCTAGTTTTGAAGCATCACAATATACTTCAAAATCTTTAGTTCCTTCTGGTAAAGCTAGGATTGGGGCATTTGTTAATTTCTGCTTCAATATTCTAAAGGCTTCTTCTTGCTTAGGTCCCCATTCAAACTTAATGGCTTTACAGGTTAGCTTAGTTAATGGTACAGCTATCTTTGAAAAATCCTTAATAAACCTTCTATAATACCCAGCTAAACCGATAAAACTTCTAATTTCCATTGTGGTTTGCGGAACCTTCCAATTGGTAATTGCCTCTATCTTAGCAGGATCTACATGAATACCTTCGTGATTCACCATGTGTCCTAAGAATTGTACTTCTTGTAGCCAAAATTCACATTTTGAGAATTTGGCATACAACTTTTCTTTTCTTAACAAAGTTAAGAGTGCATGCAAGTGCTGACAATGTTCGTTCTGACTTTTTGAATAAATAAGTATATCGTCTATGAAAACAATTACAAATTTATCCAAATATGGTTTACAAATCCTATTCATCATATCCATGAATGCGGCAGGAGCATTCGTTAACCCAAAGGGCATGACTGTAAACTCGTAATGACCATACCTAGTCCTGAAAGCAGTTTTAGGTATGTCTTCCTCTTGTACTTTCAATTGATGATATCCAGAACGTAAGTCCATCTTAGAAAAATATATAGATCCTTGAAGTTGATCAAACAGATCATCAATCCTAGGTAATGGGTATTGATTCTTAATTGTAACCTTATTCAATTCTCTATAATCAATACACATTCTCATTGAACCATCCTTTTTCTTTACAAACAACACTGGAGCTCCCCAAGGGGATGAGCTAGGATGTATGAAACCTTTACTTAGTAATTCATCTAATTGTGTTTTTAGTTCTAACATTTCGGTAGGAGCTAACCGATAAGGTGCCTTAGCTATCGGTGTAGTTCCAGGAATTAGATGAATCCTAAATTCTACCTCCCTATCTGGTGGTAACCCTGGTAATTCTTCTGGGAATACATCTAGGTATTCTGAGACTACAGGAATTTCCTTAAGTTCTTTACCCTTAGTACTGATGATTGCTGAAATCATATATACTATTCCTTGTTTTCGTTCATAACTAGCAACTTTCATTACTGATATGAACTTCATGGGCTTACGTGGTTTATCTCCTGTAATCGTGATTACTTCTCCAGTAGGTGCCTGAATTTCTATAGAATTCTTATCACAAAGAATTCGAGCATAGTTGGCTATTAACCAATCCATTCCTAACACAACATCAAATTCAGCAAATTTCATAGGTAATAAGTTTGCAGAAAATTTATGACCTGAAAGTTCTACTTCTACTTTTTGCAAAACCTGATCTATTTTAACTGAATTCCCATCTGCGGTTTCAACTGTAAAAATCTGCCTAATGTTGGTTAAAGGTAACTTAAGAGCTTGACAGAATAAAGTATTGATAAAACTTTGGTTTGCACCAGAGTCAAATAATACTTTTGCGTATACATTGTGAACTAAGAACGTACCAGCTATCACATCTGGAATGAGTTCTGCTTCTTGAGTAGTTAGCTGGAATGCTCTGACATTCTTCTTAGTAGCTCCGTCGATCGCCTTGGTTTTGTTGTCTGCTGGTTTGACCAATTTAGGACATTCTGTTTTAAAATGTCCTGCTTCTCCACAATTAAAGCAGATTATGGTTTTCTTTCTGCAGTTTTCCTCACGATGTCCTATAGCTTTGCAAAGGTTGCAGGTTACATTACATCTTCCATAATGTTTCCTTTTGCAATTTCTACAGAAAGGTGGATTTGAAGATTGCCCTGCTCCTCTTCTCTTGAAGTTATTACTATTACCCACCCGAAATCCTTGGGTAATTTTCTGAGCCAATTCCTTTTTCCTGTTTTCATCTTGCGTGCGTACCAGTTCATCAGTTAGGGTGTTGGCTAGTTCCACTGCATCGTCAATAGTGCGAGGTCTCGCAGCTTTAACGATATTGCGGATTTCACTAATTAATCCCCAAATATAGCGAGAAATGAGTACCGGTTCTGGCGAAGCCAGTGTTGGTACCACTCTAGCATATTCGAAAAATGTCGAAGTATAACCGCGACAATCTACACCCGTCATCCGATGATTTAGGAATTTATTTGCCATTTGATCTTTTTCATATTCGGGACAGAATTTTCTTTCCACAAGAATCTTAAATTCTTCCCAGTTCATGGCGTAAGCCTTATTTCTTCCTTTAGCTTGTAACACCGTGTTCCACCATTCGAGCGCCCCTTCTTTGAAAAGATTTGACGCGTACATGACTTGATCGTTTTTGTCACATTTACTTATTGCAATTACTGCCTCGGTTTTTTCTAACCAACGCAGTGATGCAGTTGCTCCTTCATTGCCTGCAAATTCAATGGGTTTACAGGCAAGAAATTCTTTGAAAGTGCAACCAGGTGTTGCGGCTTTCATTTTCTTAGGGAGCGGAGCTTGCCGTGGTTCATTATCGTGATTATCGCCTCCATTTACGCTATTACTGAAGTTATCTTCAGAAATACGTTTACTAGGAATAATTTGTTGAGGTTCGGCAGGTTTTTGAATAGCAGCAACAATTGCTGGAATAGCATTGGCTATTCCTTGTGCAACGATATCTTCTATATCTTGCCTAGTTAATAATTGTTCTTCCTGAATTTGCTCGGATTGATTTACTTCATTAACTGGTTCATTACCCATGTTTGCCATCTGGTAATTTAATTAATATAATTTATTAGTATCCGATAAATAATAATAAAACAATTATACAAATTTCAAATACGCACATATATATATCCAAAACCATCAATTTCTTAATTTATATTTTATATTATGCATCAATACACACTATCTTACAAAGTTTTATTCGTAGTTATTTTACAGACTGATTGTATTATTATTATTACACAACCACAGTCTCACTACCCACTTCTCTCTTGTCACTTGTTTTCCTAAAAACGAAGCTCCCTTTCATCATATTTCCAGGCAATTTGTCCCCTATCTCCCGGATTCTATTTCCCGCATCCATCAACTCTTCACCAAAATGGCGAAGTTCAGCCATATCCTCGTTACTCATTGGTGGATTGGGTAGAGGTTCTGGATCAAACTGGGGATGAAAGGAATAAGGATCGTTGACAATGTTTTGGAATTGCCAATCATTCGTCCACCATTCGTCCATTCCTAAAGGTTGGGAGTGGACTATTGGTTCTAGGATTGCTGGATCAAGATTTATAGGGAGTTGATTTTCAATAGGATGAGTAAAAATATTTGTATTGACAGGCTGAATAGTATCACAGCTTGCCAATAGAAAATCTATTTCTTCCTGAAAAGTCATTCTCTGGTTTTGTTTGGAGCTCTCTCCAATTTCCATCTGAGTTGGTCTAAAACCTTTTCCAACCTCCATTTCTATTTCCTTAGAATATTCCTCAAATTGCATTCCCATTTGCTTAGAATCTTCCTTGACTTCAGTCTCCATCTACTGCTTAGAACTTTCACCAGTTTCAATTTCTTTTCCTTTTACTAAGGGATTGTTTATTTTAGGAAGTTTCGTAGCTGGCTTTTTCCTACGTATACGACTTCCCCACACGTAATTCTTTCTTTTCTTTCGTTTTAGCTTTTTCAGAGGTGGAGCGTTGAATTCTACAGGTTGTTCCACATCAGGAAAATACCCAGTAAATTCTTTAGAAACTTCTAGATTTACAGGGTATAGGTTGAGATTCTCTAGGGCTTCCGATAACTCATTCATGCTGTTTAATATTCAAAAATGCTAAGTTAAAATAAATTTTTAGAAATAACCCTTAAAATTTTTTATTGCATACCCTGTGACTAATTTATACAAAGGAAAATGGACAATTTAAACATACTAGTTTTTATTTATTTACTAGATGATATTTTCTAGCTTGTAGATGATATGGTTTGTTAAAACGGAACAAATTATTTAAAGATCTGCATTTACTGCTACTGTAGCTAACATATAAAGATTCGCCCATTTTTCATCTAATTTGTCCTCCCAAGGTGTTTTACTGGTTAATTCCTGGGTTTCCTGTTTAACTTTCTTCTCTCGGGCTTTCTTTATTTTCTCCTGACTTTTCTTATGAATCAAACTTCTTTTATTCGGAGAAAGTGGTTTCTCGTATTGGGCTTTTCGAACAAATATTCCTTCTTCAGGAATTGCAGGAAGTTTTGAGGATTTGGTTTGGGATGAACTTCCCTTCTCGTTGGATGACCTATCTAATTTAAGATAGATGCTGGAAAGCTTTTTCTTACCCATACTGTAACTACCAAATAGTCAGTTAATAAAACACATAATCACATAATAGTAATCAGGAAAAATTAAGTATTTCTAAAATACTTAATTAGCTTAACACAGTGGCTCTGACACCACCTTTTCCTGTCACGGCCCCCGACCCGATTTTACCCGTTTCAGGAGCCGCGGGACAGAAATCCCGTGGTATTTATTTAATTGAGTTTAACAGCGGAAGTTTATCATCAGGATCTTTTTAAAGCTAACATTTTCCCGATTATTTTATTTCACAACTCGGGATAAAACCCCGGTAATTTACAATACGAAGAAATCTTTATATTACAAAACATATTTCTTTATTTTATATTGAGCCACTTTCTAAGCTTGCAGTGCTTCCCGGCACTTTTCCTGGATTACAACAGATCACCTGAAACATGTTTGAAAAAGGTTTTGTCAGCGGGAAATACTGAGTGAATCATTCTATTTACTAAAACAACCTGTTTATTATAATTTACAGTATTAAGGAAGATTACAATGTTTCTGATATCAACCAACTACCCACAGCACTTTGTCACTCGACCCATTGGCCCATTCGTCCAATGGTGTCTGTGATTATGGTCATATCACCCCTTGGCTGCCCCAATGGTAAAGATTATCAAGTAATGTATACAAAACCCCACATACCGGCTGTAACTTGGTGATTACATAAACTTAATCACTGTAATTATAATCTTGAAAATAAACATTATTTTGAAAGTAGTTTGATAAAAAGAGAATGACTCACATTGCAGATTGAATACGGACAAAATCTAGTCTATGGATTAGCCTTGTTAACCTAATTTAAATAACAATGCACACAAAACCGGGTTAGTAATCAATACAGTATTTACGATAACTCACGAGATCAAATTCTCACAACGAACGACAAAGTGCAATACTTAAACATCCATCGAATTAACGACGAACGACAAAGTATAACCCTAATGTGGGCGGCACTTAAACATCCATTGGATATATTGATCGGTCGGAAATGAATCGTAATAGCGATCGAGTTATTACCCTGTTTTGCGGCAACAATTAGTGAATCGTGTGTGTTAATTGTGGTATTCTGATCGTAACTCAGTGCATGTAGCGAGAATTTACGTCGTTTTAACTTCCGAATTCAAGTGCCAATGTCTGCTATTTATACCCGAAATTTGGAGTGGCTTACGGACCGTAAGACACAACCCTTACGGTCCATAAGGGATAAAGAATATTTATAGGTCAGCCACCTCAGGGACTAGCCTTGCTGACTTGACACCGCCTATGCTTACGGACCGTAAGACTCAACCCTTACGGTCCGTAAAGGACACGACATCACTATAGGGTTGCTGAGTGTGGGAGTAGGCTTGCTGAATTAGTACTTTCAAAATTTTAAGTTTTAACAGGTTTCTATTTGGATAATCGTAATATAGGGTTTACCCCCCTCTGAGTTTTAGGGGCCCTGATCCTGATTCTGAAAATTCTGAAAATTTTAGGGTTTGTGCAGAATCACTTGGGTGTCTCAATTAGGGTTTCCTATTGGACAATTAAAATAATAATTAAGACTTTTTGATAGGAGTTGTTACAGCTCCCCTATGCAGTTAATGCGGAAAAATATTGGTTATCGGTCAAGGACCGATAATTGAGTTATCGTTTATCACGGTGAGATATCGGTGATTTATAATATTATGCATATATATATATATATATATATATATTCATATTCATATCTAGAGCCCATATATATACTAGAATTCTAGAACCTATATAATATTAATAGCAAAATAAAGAAATGTTCATCAAGATGTGGTAGAAATCTAGGTATGGGAATGAAAGTCTCAAAAGGTGGGCTAAATACTTTGTCCCAAATTGGTGTGGGGACAAAGTGAGTGGTTATTTATAAGGTAAAGCCTTTACTACTCCATTGTAGCTTTAAGACATGTTTTACCACAAGTCCTACCCGCGCGCAGGGGGGGTGCAAAAAATAATTTTCTGAGCTGGACTTTGCTTGAACTCGTGCGTGCGTGCCCGCACGTCCTGCGGACACGAAGGCAGCTCCGAAAACCCAGGCCCGCGTGCGGCAGTTTTTGCATCATTTAAGCTTTTGTTCGTTTTTTTTTTGCTGCTGTAAAATGGTTTTTTGCTGAAAAAGTATGAAAAACTGGCCCAGGCGAGATATCAGCGAGAAAACCGATACACGTTTTGCAAAATCTCGGCGATATATCGGTGTTTATCGCCGATAATATCGTTGGCCGAGATAACACCGATATTTCAAAATGATATTTTGCCCTACACCGATAACCGATATATCAACGCTATAGCACCGCTATAGCGCCGATATTAACTGCATAGGCGCTGCCATCTCCCCTCGACATTCGATGTCGAAGTCGCCACCCGAAGAACTGTTGCCGTTAATTCTGTTCTCCGTGATTGTACTCTTGAGCTCAACAATCACATCTTCCCCATTGATCTCATCCCGATGCATCTCGGAAGTTTTGACATCATAGTAGGCATGGACTTTCTTCGTGAAAACCATGCTGAAGTTGTGTGCTTTGATAAGATGATTCAATTCACACTCGCTAATGGTGATGTATTGTGTGTTTACGGTGAAACTGCTTCGAAGGGTCTCAAGCTCATGTCATGTGTCCAAGCTAGTAAGTATCTCCGCAAGGAATACAGAGCTTTCTTGGCTAATATTGTAGTAGCGGAGAAGGAAAAGAAAGGCAGACCAGGAGTGAAAGACGTTCCTGTGGTTCGTGAATTTCCTAATGTATTTCCTGATGACCTTCCCGGTCTACCGCGAAGTCGTGATATCGACTTTCGTATCGACCTCATTCCTGGAGCAAACCCTATTGCTAGAGCTCCTTATCGACTCGCTCCGTCCGAAATGTGTGAACTCTTGAGTCAGCTCCAGGAACTGCTTGATAAAGGCTTCATTCGCCCGAGCACCTCTCCGTGGGAATTGAATAAGTTGACAATCAAGAATCGCTATCCCCTGCCTCGCATTGACGATTTGTTTGATCAGCTACAAGGTGCTACATGTTTCTCCAAGATCGATCTACGCTTAGGCTATCACCAGTTACGCATTCAAGAGGAAGATATACCCAAAACCGCTTTTCGCACTCGATATGGTCACTATGAGTTCGTTGTTATGCCTTTTGGTTTAACCAACGCACCTGCGGCTTTCATGGACCTGATGAATCGCGTGTGTAAACCTTATCTCGCCCGCTTCGTCATCGTGTTCATCGATGATGTCTTGATCTATTCCAAGTCGAAAGCCGAACACGCGCAACATCTACGTTTGGTTCTCGAGCTACTCCAGGGAAATTGACTCTATGCCAAGTTCTCCAAGTGCGAATTCTGGCTGGAGGAGGTTCAATTCCTCGGTCACAATGTCAATAGTCAAGGTATTCACGTCGATCCTGCGAAGATTGAAGTAGTTAAGATTTGGATTACACCTAAGAACCCGTCTGAAGTCCGTTCTTTCCTCGGACTAGAGGGCTATTATCGTCGATTTATCGAAGGATTCTTAAAAATCACTATGCCGCTTACCGCTCTCACACATAAAGACAAGCCTTTTGTTTGGGGAACTGAACAAGAGTCTGCTTTCCAAACCCTCAAGCACATGCTTTGCAATGCTCCCGTTCCCAGTTTACCCGACGGAAACAACGACTTTATTGTCTATTGTGATGCCTCGAACCTTGGTCTTGGTTGTGTCCTCATGCAACGAGACAAGGCCATTGCTTATGCATCTCGACAGCTCAAAATCCACGAGAAGAACTATACAACCCATGATCTCGAGCTAGGCGTAGTTGTTTTTGCGTTAAAGATTTGGCGACACTACCTGTATGGTATCAAGTGCACGATCTTCACCGATCATAGGAGCCTACAACATATCTTTGACCAGAAGGAACTTAATATGCGTCAACGTCGATGGGTAGAACTTCTCAACGATTATGACTGTGAGATCCGTTATCACCCAGGCAAAGCGAATGTCGTTGCCGACACCCTCAGCAGACGGAGCTATCTGCTTAGCATTCGAAATATCCAAGCTAATACGATCTCGAAACCCTCATCCGCGAAGCCCAGCATGCTTGTTTTAATGAGCGCACTCTGACGAAGGAAAGAATCTACCACGATGGAGCCCAGCTTGTGAATAAGTCAAATGGGATATTCCACTTTCTGGACCGAATTTGGGTCCTTAAGCGGATCAATTTACGACAGATATTGATGGACGAAGCCCACAAATCTCGGTACTCTATTCATCCCGGTGCTGACAAAATGTACAAGGACCTTCGCTACAAGTATTGGTGGCCAGGCATGAAGAGGGATATCGCTTTCTATGTTGGGAAGTGCCTGACTTGCTCGAAAGTCAAGGCTGAACACCAAAGAACGTCTAGATTACTCGAACAACCCCCGATCCCTATGTGGAAGTGGGAAAGTATAGTTACAGACTTCATAACGAAACTCCCGCGTACGCCATCAGGTCACGACAGCATCTGGGTTGTCGTTGACCGTTTGACCAAATCTGCTCACTTTTTGCTAATACGGGAAGACTACAAGATAGAACGATTAGCCCGAATCTACACTGATGAAATCATTTGTCGTCATGGGACGCCTCGCGACAACATCTCTGAACGTGATGCTCGGTTTACCTCGCGTCTGTGGGAAACGTTTCAAGCGGCTCTCGGTACTACGCTTAATCTAAGTACCGCATTCCACCCTCAAACCGACGGTCAGACTGAGAGAACGATCCGTACCCTTGAAGACATGCTCCGTTCGTGTGTCATAGATTTCGGTGGTAATTGGGATGCTTACCAGCCGTTAGTCGAATTCTCGTATAATAACAGTTATCATTCCAGCATTCAAATGGCACCGTTTGAGGCTTTATATGGAAGAAAATGTCGATCGCCTATTGTATGGCATGAGATCGGGCACTCACAATATTGTATGGCATGAGATCGGGCACTCGCAATTAACCGGTCCTGAGCTACTACAAGAAACGACTGACAAAGTCCTCCAAATTCGAGACAATCTGCTGAAAGCTCGGAGTCAAAAGAAAAGTTACGCCGATAAACGACACAAGCCCCTTGAATTCGACGTTGGCGACTACGTACTCCTAAAGGTATCACCTTGGAAGGGTGTGGTCAGATTCGGCATGAAAGGGAAACTAGCACCTCGATATGTTAGACCTTTTAAGATTCTGGAAAGAATCGGAAAAGTCACCTACAGACTCGAACTACCGGAGGAACTTAGTAACGTCCACCCGACTTTCCATGTGTCGAACCTCCGAAAGTGCCTGGCTGAGCATGATTTAATTGTACCACTTGATTATCTCCAAATAAATGAAACACTACACTTCGTGGAGAAGCCTGTCGAAATCATGGATCGCCAAACCAGGCAGCTCAGACGCTCGCGCATTCCTATTGTGAAAGTCCGATAGGAAGGCAAACGAGGCGCAGAGTTCACTTGGGAACTCGAAAGCGACATGAAGGCAAAGTATCCACAATTGTTTGTTACGGCTTCGGCCTAATTTCGGGACGAAATTCCCTCAACTAGGGGAGGCTGTAACACCCCGTGTTTCGAAAGTCAAAGTCAAAGTCAAGATTGAAGTCAAAGGGAGACAAGATTGCTAATTGCGATCTGTCACTCCATGCTCAATTCCTGTTTTGACTTCTTTGACTTGTAGGTAGTCTATTTTATGCTTTACGTTAGTTGTATTATGTGGAGTAATTAATAATAATCGAGGTTTATTCAATATTTATCGCATGTTTTATCGCAATATCGCTATCGCGATCGCACTCGCAACTCGAATTACGCATTCTGGATATTGTTCTATGTGTGTGTGTGCCTTATGTGTTACTTGTGCATGTTTAATTATGTTTATGTGTGGTGATTAATCGAAACGCAATCGAAACTAAATCGCAATCAAACTGCAAACGCTAAACGAGTATGAAATAAGGATGATTGTATGTTGATATAGTAGTTGGGATTAAAAGTAATTTGACTAGGAAACTCTATCGCGTCGCAACGCTCGCAATCGCAATCGAGACAGCAAAACTCGTCGCGCCACCCGATCGGGTGACTGCTCGATCGAGCTGCCACTCGATCGGGCTGCCACCCGATCGAGGTGCCACTCGATCGAGCAGTCACCCGATCGGGTTACCACCCGATCGGGTTACCAGCCTCTCCTCCCCCTTTCCTGTTATGGAAAGCCTATAAATACCCCTGTCAACATCACAAAGTTACCTTTTCTGCACCTCTCGTCCAACCAGCGCTTCTTGCCCACTTTTCTTCAGATTTCTCACGATTCTTGTAAGTTTTCCATCTAAATCTTGTACTTTCTTGATCTACACGCACTCCCACACCTATCTATCTTTTGAATCTTAACTTTTAACCGTGAAATCACTAGATTTGAGGTGTTCTAAGATGATGTCATCATGGTGTTCTTATGAACTTCATGTTTTGATTTCAATCCACCAAGAACAACTTAGATCTAAACGATTTCCACACAAATAAACAAGGATCTTGCATAGATCTAAATATATTCATGGTGAAAAAAGGATTGAAAAATGGTTTCTAACTTTCTTTCA
Organism: Helianthus tuberosus; assembly: GCA_030545235.1. Classification (NCBI taxonomy): domain Eukaryota; kingdom Viridiplantae; phylum Streptophyta; class Magnoliopsida; order Asterales; family Asteraceae; genus Helianthus; species Helianthus tuberosus. The sequence goes on from CM060408.1 coordinate 79,286,820, forward strand.
ATTCTTTTACACTCAATGCACTTAAACCGATAGGATCGGACCTTGTTCTAACCTTCTACTCCTTCTTGGTGATGTGTTGGTTCAAGATCCGAGTTCTACCAATGAGACAACCGACTTCGGGTTAAGCAAGAACAACCATCTTGAACCGGTTAACTGGTTCAACTTGGGTGATTCCTGTTCAATCGGGTCACTGGTGTCAAGATGGGGTTCTGTTGATTAGCACGTTGTCACACCGTCTTGATAAAACTACAAACCATCGAAAACAACCAAGTGTAAGACGATCAGGCCGACCAGGACGGAGTGCCGCCCGATCGGACTGCTGTCCGATTGGATTGTCACCCAATCAGGTTGCCACCCGATCGGCTTACACCTTGGCCCCACACTCAATTTTTATTTTCAAACTTTGGAGGTTGAACATTGAACGAAATGATGTCCGATCGGATTACCTCCCGAACGGATTACCACTCGACCATGAGATGTTCTAACTTCAACACGTAATGATTTTCAAACATGTTCACTCCGAACGGATTGCCGCCCGATCAGATAGCCATCCGATAGAGTGACCGTCCTGCTGTGAATTTGTTCTCAAACCTGAGAAGCCTCGTAAACCGGCTTGCTGTCTGATCGGACTGCCGTCCGATCGACCGACCTGAAAGGTAGAGATGCTTCTCCATTTTCAAAATGCTACAACAAAAACTTCAAAAGACAAGCCATCATACACAAACACATCCTTCCCAAACGAGGAAACAATCCACTCGAAAGGTCACCCGATCGGATGACCATCCGAGCGGGTTGTCACCCGATCGACCAGCCAACCGATCGGACTACCATCCGATCGGATTGCTGTTCGACCCACTGACACTTTATTCCGTTTTACGCGCCACTTATCGTTATGCTATCGTTCTGATCAGGCTAATTTCCGCCCTAAGCGCTCCCTTCAATCCATCAATCGCTGTGAGTATACTCGATCCCTTTTTGCTTTACGCACTTTTGGGTGTTATATACGTTACTTATATTAAATCATATCGAACACACTACGCAATACTTTAACGCTAACCGTTACCGCATGTTATACGTGACTTAATGAATGCTTGTTTGTTATGTTTACACATGAAATGCTGTCTACCTGCCTTAGCAACGATAGTACTATTTGTTTGGACTCAGCACCTGTTTACTCAGGGGTTGTTAAGGACAATTTGTTACATGGATCACAGGGGTGAGTGTGTATTACGAACTGCCTTGGGCAGTCAACCCGCAGTCATTGGTATCGATAGGTTCATGATAACTAACATGCCTCATTTTACACTGTGTACGTGTTGGTTATGCGTAATGATTTCGAACTCTATTATATCTAATAAACATGTATACTCACCTTTACACTATGTGTATTGACTTTTACTTTAACGCATGTGACAGGTGCTTAGGATGCTTATATGGTTAGCTTGCGGTGAAATCGAGGCTAGGAAAGGTCTAGAAACAAATAAACAATTGTCTGTATTTTGAAATCTGAGTTGTCGGAATAGAACAATTTTACTAGATCTTGTCTGTAATAATTATGATATCTTTTATGACATGGTATGGGACATGTTGCTTTAAATAACTGATAATTATAGTTGTTATGGAAACTTCTGGACAATCTGTTTCGCTCAGTGTCGCGCCCCGATGATTCCGCCATCAGTTGGGGTGTGACAGATTGGTATCAGAGCCAAAACTATAGGGAATTAGGCAAGACTCGACCTAGTCCGGGTCGATGTCTTAGAAATGACCTAGTCTATAGTTAGGTACCAACTGACCGACTTGTGCATACCCTTGGAGGTATTGTACGAACTTGCTTGCTATTCTCGCTATTCTCGCCTACGCTACACTATCACTGCACTTTAGTTTTCGAAAATGAACAAGCGATTAGGTCGATATTAGGTGTGAAAACCGCAAACTCTCGATTAAATTGCTTGTACGACCCGCATTTTATCTATAAACACGAGAATTTGCGTTGAATCAGGAGTGAAATCCATACTTTGACGCATAATTCTCTTTTATTTTATCAAAACAGGAACGGAGTTGTTAAGTCAGGGGTGAAACCCGAACCTTGACGACTTATTCCGCCCAATTTTGTTTTACGAACTCTCACCTAAGTCTTGACGGACTCCAACGACTTGAAGACACGATATGGCTGGAAGGATGAGTGCCGATCGCCCATATTCGAGGCAAGAGCACAATCACGAAGGTCAAAGTGTGTACTGAAGGTCTTTGTGAATAGTCGAACCGCTTTGGTTAGTCGACGTCTATCAGCTGCAGACAATCTATCCTCGAATTTTATGTGTTTCGATTCTGAGATCGCTACTGCCGACTCTGATATTTCGTCATTTTATGTGGATTTTTATGTGTTTACGTGTTACGATTTTTAGTAATTTATTTGCTTTCGTTCTTTGCTTTGATCGACACACACGACTCGCACTGCACTTCTATCTCAAAACGCTGACAAATCGCTACTACATGAGAAACGACTTTACGCCATGTTGATTGCTATGTTATTCGCTTATGCTATACTACTCTCTATGTTAATCGCGATCGCTATTTTCGAACGCTCGTGGACTTTGAATGATAGGTTTCTGTATTCTGACTGTCTCTTATGCTTACATGCTTCGGTGTTCCTGTGATTCTGTGTTTCTGTGCCTTACATGCTTACGTGCTTCTGTGATTATGTGCCTATGTGCTTACGTGACTATACGTGTTCCTGAGCTTTAGTAGTGTTAGAAGTGTGAGGTGAGATTCAATTATATTGAGTTTGAGCCCTATGTCGATGTCTGTTGCAGACATTGTCGTCATCTGGACCCCGTCACCCATGAGTTACTCGTCAAGAACAGAGAGACAAACGCCTTGCTGCTCTCGTCGCTAAGCAAGTAGCAAAGGTAGTTCCTCAGATCGTGAGTGAACTGTACGAGAATGTGAGCAAATCGTCCGAGGAATCCAGGACCGAAACTCCTAAAGCTACATTTTATGAAAATTGATTTAATTGCACAAGGCACGAATATTCTTTTATAACTTGGGACAATTATATAAAATAATCTTGTATACAGATTTACATGTTTGTCGTACGTTCAAGGCCCGGGTTAAAAGCCGAGACAAGATTAATAGACACACCACTAGTATAAGCCCACAAGAAGTTATCCTCACAAGTGGGATACCATTTTACATACGCAACTGTCAGGTGTATGCCTACACCTCGTGCTTAAGTCATGGCCATTTCAAATGAATGAGCCGAGGATATCTAGGACACGGTCATATTAACCCCCAAATGCTTTGTATCAAACAAAACAGATTAAAACAGGTTATCTCAATGATTTAACCACTAATCGATTAAATATTCAATACCCGACCAAGCGGTAATAATTTACCGTATCCCAAGCCCGTATAAGGGAAAATAAGTTAAAAGTATTTATCTGAGCTTAAAATGTAAAATTTGTATTCTCAGCCGTATATCCTACTCAACAAGTGTAGGTAGCTTTTACTGGGCTCCTAATCTGGAACGGAGGTTTTAATAACCTATTAGATTCCTAACGGGTTTTATTTAAATTGTAACTTAGACCGGTTAGTTTTAAAGAAAAGTTTACGGTACAAAACGCGAGATTAAACGATGACCGGATTGGAATACGATTTAGACCCAACAAGTATGAAGACTTGTATAAAATGGGTAAACTAAATACGTTATGGATTTTGAAATAAAAATGATAAGGTTTAACCCATTTCGGTTAATTTTTGCAAACTAGTTACATAAACTGTACCGAACGCGTATAAGCATAACGGGTGACCGGATGAGTCAAGTACAAGTTCCACAAGTTATAATGCTTAAAATATGTTGTGATATCAGTAGGATATCAATAATTATGCCCAAAACGAATTTAAAACCAATTTAAGCCCCGTAAGGGTATTTTGGTCATTTTAAAGTTTATAAAATAGATTTAATAGTAAACTGAGGTTCTGGTCTTAAACATTCAGTAAAAATATTTATTTTATCATGTTATATCAGTAAGATATCATATATATGTGAGGCTTCCCATTTATGGCCAAACTATGCACCGTAGGGGCATTTTAGTCATTTCACATATGTTTTAAGGACCAAATTGGAAATCTGAGTTCAAGTCTTATACTTACTGTTAAGATATTAAAATTCATTTATAAAATCAGTAGGTATCATGTCTTAGGTGCTAAATATGGTTTTAAACCATACTATGTACCTAATTTGCGTAAAAGTCGATATTTGACGATAGTTGAGATGTCTATGAAATTCTGAGATTTATATCAGTCTTGAATGCTTAAAATATTTTATTTAATATATATAACATCAGTAGGAAAAGGTTTGGCATGTAAATGATATGTAAATCTCATTTTATTAATGAAAAGGGCATTATCGTCAATTACCGAATTTATGCAAGAACTCTATGTTATGGTCAGTATAAAATCTGACCAAAATTTCCAAAATTCCCTAAAAATTCTATTAAAACAGTAGGTAATGAGTTTGGTGCCAAAATTTGGGTTTAAATATGATTTATGCTAAAAATGCCATTTAATTAACAAAAAGTTTCATTTTACGCTATCTTGCATAACTTTAGTTTGAGACAAGAAACTGATGTCAAATTTTGTGGACATACTTATATTTCAGTAATAAAGCTTTTTATCCTCTCACATTTTTAAAAATCTCGTTTTTATAACATAAGGTCATAATAGTTAACTTTTAAGCAAATAACGGAAACATACAATGAACTATGATTTCTAAGGGACCATGAAGTATTACCTCAGAGGGTTATTCTAACATATAACATGGTCACAAAGGAATCCTAAGGCATAACCAAACTAAGCTAATTCGGGTCAGAACTGAAAGTCAAAGCAAAAGCCTACTTTTGCGACTTTCGGTTGCGAACCGAGCCTAATACTCAGAATTGTCGGGTTGAACATGTCTAAACATGTTCTTATATTATTTACCAAGTTATTTAAGTGATAAAACGTATTTTATAGCTTCTACATTATCAATTATGAATTATTTAAAAAAAACTGACTCGTTTGACTTTTCTGTTCATTACTTTGACCCGACAATTGACTAAGTAAACGTGATAATTAGGATGTGCCCTTTTGAGGGATTATCACATACCTAATTACCAACACATAGCCACTTTCAATTCGAATAGTGGCTGGACCGTTAGTGATTAATCACAAAGTCAAAGTATCATTACAATATTTTTGACTTTCGGTCATTAAACTAATAAAAGCATAACTACAGAAGCTAAAAACTCTTCCTTAATGCTCAGGATGCTCTAGAGAAGGCTCCAAAGCTTGAGCAATTGAGAAATGAGAAAATATGAAGTGTACAAGTGAGAAAGCTGCCCAAATGCATCTATTTATAGTGAATGTGAGCATGTCCAGATCATCCCAGGTGTTATGTGTTTATTCCAGATGAGAACAAGGTAGTGTTTGGTATGAAGGAATGGGAGGTGGAATGGAATGGAATGGATGATTACGAGAGAATGAAGAAAAGGGTGTTTGGTTGGTCAATGGAATAGAATCACCAATTCCAAAAGGCATTCCATTCCCTCAAAATCATTCCTTTCACCCCCCATGTTTTTTTTCCATTCCATCCCCTCTTGCACCATTCATCAACAACACCAAAACCCACCACCTTTGCCACAACCCACCACCACCCACCACCGACGCCATCGCCGCCACCCGCCACCACCTCACCACGACAGCCACCGTCGCCGTCGTCGCCGCCACCCACTCGCCACCGTTATCAGCACAGCCGTGACCACCCGCCAACGCCACTTGTTGCCGCCGCCCACCACCATCGTCGATGCCACCACCACAGCCACCACCACCACCACTAACCGCCGACGCCGCCCACCGCCACCTCTGCTGCCACCTACCACCAACGGCCACCTTGCCGCCACCACCACTCGTCGTCACCGCCGCACCGCCACTCACCACCGCCACCACCACCCATCGCCGTCGCCGATACCCACCACCGCCACCTATAACCACCCACAATCACTACCACCGACCACCACCACTCACCGCTGATTTTGTTACTTCGTTTTTCTTGCCTACCGAACAATATACGATAATAATTCATTCCATTCACACATGGTAACCAAACAAGACATGGAATGGTAATGATCCATTGCATTCCCTTGTCCATTCCATTACCTCATTCATTCCATTCCTTCGTCCGTTCCATTATCCCATACCAAACAGACCCCAAGTGTCCAAGGTGGTATTAGAAACCATTAAAGAGTCCATTGTTTCGAGTTGTGAGTGTTTAAAGCTGAATTGGGGGAAGAAGCATGCAGGACCTGCACCTGTGCATGCATTCTGTCAAAAACAGGCCGTCGCGTCACGCGACGGTAGGCCATGTTCAGGGTCGCGCAACACGAGCCCATGGGGGACCAGTATACCAAGTTTCAAACTTGGTAGAAACAACCCCTGGACCTTTTCAAGTATTAAATCTTTTGTTTTAGGCACAAATAACCCCTCTAGTTAGTATATGAATGATCTTAAGGTTATAATCAAACACCGTTAGGTCCGGTTTCGTTAAACGATAACCGAAAACACTATTTTCACCATGTTGACGCTTTTAACCCTTATTTACGAAAGTTAACGTATTTAATATCAGACGATAGCGTAACCTCGTGAATTTTTCGTCACTTATTCTTGAAAGTATAATCACTTGTTACAAAGTCCCGGGTTCGTTAAAAGGTCACTCAGAGGTAGTAATTTAACATGTTGATACGTTTAACCCCCGTGTCTTTAAACTTTCACTTTCCTTTACAAACGGCTTCATACGTTCCATAATTTATTTGTTTAAGAGTATAAACATCGTGTAGGGTTGTTGAAAGGCATAGTTTTCAAATGTTGACACTTTGGATCCTTTCACACATATCTTTTCCTTGTTTGTCAACTTTAGTCCTTCGAAACCAATTCATTACACGTTTAAAGTTTATGACACGTGTCATTACTATACTGGACATGATTTTTGCGAGGTGTTACACACAACTTCTTCCTTCTACCTTTCTTATAGCTCAGAGCATTTTTGTGTGTTTTCAGTGTGTGTTTTTATTGTAGATCCAAAATGCTTAAACGTTTATGAATGAAATGGATTGAGTTTATTTAGTTGTTGCTTGTTGATTAATTGCATATCAATTTGGATTCCGCACTTGTTAATGCGTTGGATTACATATAGTAGTAGTAGTTCTCGATTTAGATCGAGAACGTGGACCTACACACTGTAAAAGTCTATTCCTAGTAGTGCATTAACTCTGTTGTATACCTTATGTGAGTATGAAAAAATGTCCAAAAATGTTCAAATAACCTATAAACAATGTTTATAACATAATAATCGGAACACGATCCAATACAATAAATAATAGATCTACTAAAAGTGATGATGTCTTTTCGAAATAGGTAGTACTGAAAGTAGAACATATGCCACTTAATTTAATACACGACATCATGAGTGAGTCCCTAAGCCATAAACATGCCCCATCTTAGCTTTTTAGGTTTCGAGATATCGTTTGTTTGTTGTCCTTGGTAACATGAGTAAGAATGGGAACTCTCTGAAACTTCTAAGCCATTTCTTTTAAGTTTAATGCACTTAATTGGGTTGTTTGTCATCAATTTCATTGTTTTAACTCTCAAATCCTTCAAAATCTAACATGATTACAGAAAAAATATAAATAAAAATAATTAAATGAATCATAACAAGGAAAACACATAATGTTTCTTACCATTGAAATATGTTAACCAGATATGTAACATAAGTAAAACGTCCACTTTCGTATTTGATGTGTAGGTGACACCAATCAATATTTGCATAAAGAAAATAATCTTAATGTTAACAAGTTGCATATATGCACATAAATTAAAAGTTCCTAAAAAAGAACCTGTCATATTTTTTATGTTAAACTACAGACATATTCATATATAGATAATAGTAGGTTTAGCTTACGCGTTGCAGTGGGGATTCAATGAGCCTTCTATGATATATGTTCGGTTTTCTATATATAGTACAAGTCATAATCAAAACAAAATGTTATTTACAAATCTCATCTTTGTTTTTTTCTAATTTAATTGCATCATTATTTTACATTTAGAATGTAGTTGTGATATAATATCATTTTATATTAAAATGTTTAGAATATATTAATATTTATTATTACAGTAAATGACAAAAACAAAACTAGTTCTTAGCTTCTCAACGGATGCAATTAACTTGAGTTGAGCTATCAATGATCTCGTAACTAAATTAAAGATGATTTCAATAAAAAATACTCTTTCTCTCTCTCTTTATATATATATATATATATATATGAGGGTATGGTACAAAGTGAAAAAACGTGAGAAAGGTAGGAAAACCAACATAGAATAACATGTGTCTAAGTGGCGACCAACGAAAAAGGTAAAATGCGTTAAAAGGGGAAAGGAAGTTGCATATGCTTCTCACATGTCAATGACCTTGCACATGCAAGTGTCTCCATCATTTTTAAAGGTCTATAACTTTTTATCATATGTCATTTAAAAAAATTATATCATGAATCTAGTATCATTTTATTTTTAGTATCAGTATACTATTGTTATACTTTTGAAAAAAAAAAATTCAAAAACCGAATTGTGTAAAACATAATGAACAACACACTAAAGACGTAATGAACAACACATTAAAAACACGGTGTACAAGAAACTAAAAAAAGCAAGGTCAGCAGAACAAAAACACAATGGATTTCAAACTAAAATACAATGGACAACAGAACTAAAAACACCATCGACAACTGACTAAATTACATTGAAAAGGAAACTAAAAACACCATGAACGCCAAACTAAAAACATCATTAACAACTAGTAAAAAGATAGTGAACAAGAGATTAAAACCATCATGGACAACAATCAAAACTCTATGGACAATAAACAAGAAACACAATGAACATCAGGCTAAAAACACTGGATAGTAGAAAAACACAATGAACAATTACTAAAACACAATGGATAATATACAAAACATAGTAGACAACATACTAAAAAAGCGGAGTTAACAAGTAACTTTTTATAATTTTTGTATAACCATATCATACACATATTAAAGATAAAAAATGTTTGTTATAAGGTATAAGGATGTAACTTTTTATGAAGAAATAATATCATATAAAAAGGTTTCTAATGTTTAAAGATTATGGGAGAATATGCATATGTTTTCCATGTGAAGCGAGAAAGTCAACAAAAACAAATGTAAGATATTCCTTTTCTACCATTCTCCTCGTTTTCAATGTCACTTGCAAGTGGCTACTTTACCAACCTAATCTCAACCCTCCATATTCAAAATCAAAGAATCATATCCCTTTCTACCATCCGCACGATTTTTAGACTTTGTATCCTAACTCATACATACACATACACACACAAACATATATATATATACACACACAATACCTTATAAATAAATACAAAATTGCATATATGTAACCACCATTTTTTCACCAAATAAATATTTTTTCCCGTCCATACCCTAAATAAAGAAATTGTTTTATAAAGTAGGAAGAGCTATCTTAATCCTATTTTTATATAATTAATTTCTTTTATGTACATACTAGGTTATTCCCCGTGAACTTCATGGGGTTAAACCATTTAAATTATATATACAACAAATGTACAATAAAAACACTACCTGAATTTCACGGGCAAAAAAAAATAATTTATATTAATTTAAATATGTCGTTAAATAAAATAAAAAGGAATGTTTACAAACACTATATTTTTTTTATAATTGTTTTGTATTAACAGTAGTAGTTGAGATAAATTTTAACTTAATTTAAAAAAATTGTAAAAAAAATGTATTAAACAATGTTTATAGACATAGTAAAGGACTCCATAAAAAATACTTAAAATAAAGTGACACTATGTCAAAAAAGGCTTACGGCCACACAAAAAAAGTGTGACCATACGCTCTTTGCCACACTTTCTTTTTTCAAGTAAAGTGTGACCAAAGGTCGAGTCATCGTAAGTATCATACGGCCACATTCAGGTTTAGTGGCTGTAGCAACTTAAAAGTGTGGCTAAAGGGTACTACTATTTCTTGCGGGAATAAGACAAAATTGTGGCTAAAAGGTAGCAACGGCCACTTAAGTTTACTTTACATGTGACGGTTTCTATTATATGGTCACATATATTTACTAAAAAGTTTGTTTTAGCCACATCAATTAAAAAAAAGTGTGGCAAAAAAAGGTTGTTGTAATCAAGCATTTTGTTCATTAAGTGTGGCTAAAGGGTAGCAACGGCCACATAAATTTATCATAAGTATGACTAGTTCTATTATGTAGTCACATGAATTTATTGTAAGTGTGTCGAAAAAGCATTACTAGACACACAAAACACTTTTGTAATTTTAAGTGTGGCTATTATCTAACATTTCGTCACGCATAGTTGTTTTTCCCATGACGTTTGGTACCATCCTGTCACACAAATAAAAAACAAAATGACTATGTTGTGGCTAATGGTTACTTATAGCCACACGAAATTGTGTAATTTTAGGTGTGACTATTGTTTAACCTTTGGTCACAAATATTTTTTTCCCATGACTTTTGGTATCCTTTCGTCACACAAACAAGAAACAAAGTGACTATGGTATGGATAACGGTTATTTATAGCCACACGATATTTTGTAAATTTAAGTGGTGGCTGTTGTCTAATTTTTGTCACACATAATTTTATTCTAGTAACATTTGTTATTCTTTCGTCACACAAAAAAAAAAAAAAAAAAAAAAAACAAAGTGACAAAAGTGTGGCTAATTACTAACATTTGATCACACATGTTTATTATAATTCAATGTGGCCATTTTATTTTCAATTTTTTTTTGTAAAATTAAAACAGTAAACATGAGACAACCGAAAAACAAAATAATATTAAAGATAACTTTTAATGAAAATCTATCTACAAAATTTGCAATGGGAAATGACTATACATATAAACTGCAAACTATTTCTATGCTGATTTTTTTATTACACCACGGTAGTTGATGTTGATGATGAAACTATTGCTCATGTTGATCTTGAAACTGCTAGGAGACATAAGTAGACAGATGTTGATGATGAAACCGTTGCTCATGTTGATCTTGAAATTGCTGCTGATGTTGAAACAAGAGATAAAAGTAAACATAAACTGTACAGAAGCAGTCTGTCAACATATAATGTAATTAACCAACACTACAAGATGACTTAATTGTATTACAGTATCAGTTTGAACAAAATAAAGCAAGAACCTTATTATGACATGTATAAGATTATAGTACCTCTTCTAGTGTTGTATAGCGAAACAGGGTTTCTATAAATTAAGCACTATACCCTCAACAATAGCTTGCCATCCAGCAACTGCTCCAGCTGATCCATGGGGTTCAGATGTTTGATAGCAACTGCATCTCATGTGTTCAGATCACATACAGGGCACCGAATAAACTGTAAATCAGAACATAACATCCCGATTTTGGATAATAAGAAAAGGATATCTGATTCAAGTAACAATGAATACTAATCAAACTTTGAAGAGAATTTTACAAGATATTACATGCTATCCATATTCCAGTTTTGATGGCCATAGCACCAGCGCTTGAAAGCTTCTTGTGGTAGACATGACACTTAAAATGCTTAGGCTTCTAGTGCTGAACCAAGATCTTCTCACCATCGAGTTATTTGTCGCAATAATAACACCATACATTTGACGATACTCTCTTCTTCTTCCCCTGTGATTGTTATATTTTTCAGCAAATCTAACAAACAACTATATGCAATGGAACAACAAATGCATAAGATTACCAAATTAAAAGATGCTTTTATAAAAAAAAATTAAAAAAAAAAGTGTACCAATGGTCGGGATGGTAGTCACAATCTCCCCAAGTATGATCTTGTAAAAATGGTTGTCTTACCAGCAACATCCAGGCCCAGCATCAATATACCCATTTCTTTCTTGGTGAAAAGCCAGCTAAAGAGTTTGGTAGTAAATGTAAGCCCCATTGTCTGATGAGGACCCCTGCACATAAAGTCATATCAGTCATACTTTACGGCTTTTAACCTGCTTGACACCCCAACCTAACCAATTTTCCACCTCTATGTAAAAGATAATGAACTCTTGTTTATACCTTTAGAGACAAGGTCGTCCCTGAAAATCCTTAAAAATTCCTAGGCCCGAGCGACTAGAAAAAAGGGCCCCTGAGTCACAACCCAGCTGGCTCATCTACAAATTTGAACTTGAAAGTTGAAACTGTTTATAGGGAGCGTGAAAGGCATTAAAAACAAATTTGAGGAAATAAAGCTATAAAAACCAATTCACATGTGTCATCGATTATATATATAATACATGATGCTAACGCCTAGATGAGAAGATAGTAAATAAAGTCCAAAAAAGCCACATCAATAAGGAATATGTATATATTATGGACATCAATAATGAATATATACACAACTAGAGCTGGCAAACGGGTCGGGTCGGGTCGGGTCGAGTCGGGTCATGGGTCAAAACAGGTTAGGGTCAAAACGGGTCAATTATAAAAAAAGGTTGTTTTGGTTCGGGTCGAAATGGGTCTGGGTCGGAACGGATCCGGGTCAAAACGGGTTTTGGGGGTGGGTTGGGTCAGTCTTTTTTTCTTTTTTATGATGACTAATATGCATTAATTATTTATATACTAATGGGGTTGTACACAAGTTTTTACCTATTGTCCAGGCCTAAACAAACAACTTACAACTATGGAGTTTTTTTGTGCTAGTGTCTGCATACACAACTCCAACTACTGTTTTCAACACTCCAGGAAGCTTTGTACCTTGTTGGCCATCTTCACCTATCACTCAACAACAGAAAATATTATTTGAAAATTTGTTAAAACGGGTCACGAGTTTTGAAACTAAAGCATAATACTACCTGCATACGGGTTCTCGCAAGTTCAACTGAGTATTGTAAAGGTTTATTCTCGTTGATATGAACGTAATCGCTCTCACCAGTTAAGCTAGATTCATCGAACAACAAGTTGTATCCCGATATGAATATCCTGTCAGCTGGTACTTGATCACCGATCGACAAGTGGACAATATCTCCAACAACTAAGTCGTAAAATCGACACCTTTTTTCTACATCTGTCTCTCGCTCACAGTGGTAACAATGACCACTAACAAAATACTTAATAAATTCCTAACCCGTCATATATCCCATTGGGCCAGCCCCTCGATTGCGAGTCCGACACCGATTGAAACAATGGCACAAACTATAAGGATCATAAGCGTTAGATCATGAAGCGCGTCCCATACAAACATTAGAAAGCTCTTGGACGGTTTTTTGGTGTATTTGTTGAAGCCATAAGTATCTTGTCTGGTAGACAATTCACTAGATTTGACTCCTTCATTAATCGACACATTTAATGCGTTTGCTATTCCATCAGCCCCGTTAACGGCCCGCAAAGTCTTCTTGTCGTAGTTACGTACCATTGTTGCAAGTTTATCGGGATCTTTGCTGAATTCTGAAATGTTTACTTCGCTTCATTGGTTATGTTCTTAAGTATTTCGATGTTGACCATCAGCTATTCATATAGAATTAAAATCATAACACTACCTAATTGCATTACAAACTAACCTAATTGCACCAGTACTCAACAGATTTATCAACAGATAAGGCATCTACCATGCATGAAAAAAAAAAAAGAAAACACCACTGGAGACTTCAATAATGTATATAAAGGAATCTACCATGGATGAAAAAAAAAATGCCACTAACAAGTCTAGAACCGCACATGGGCTCAAATATAATCTTCAACAGTTAAGTACCACAAAACCCTTATATAGAACCTACCTCCAATTCTACTGAACTAATAACAAATCAAGTTTGTGCATTATCAAGCACTTGTAGGAAATGTAACGCTAAATTTGTGGAGGTTTATAGTTATAAAAACTGCCAAATTAGAAGCAGATAATAATAACAAAACTCTTTTATCGCAGACATAGATCTAGAATGTGACAACCCGAGATTTCAAGACATTTCCTTTACGCGTCACCTGTTTTACGAATCCTGTTTTACATTTCGTTGAGCGTTGTATCGTTATTATCATTGTAGAATGATTTAATGTTAGTTGTGTGGTGGGTTTAATGTTTGAGCATGAAGGACTTTCGTCACTCATGGGTCTCGACGAAACACTAGGTGTTTCGCCAGGAGAGTTTCGCCAATAAGGGCTTCGGCCCAATCCATTTTGTGGCCCAACTGTGTAATGTTATCTAATATCATAAGATGTAAACGAAAACCCTAGACCCTCATATTCGTGATAGAAGTTTGTCCTCCTCCATCTTATCGTGCCATCATCTTTGTAGCTTCTCTTCATCCACTCGAAGCTTTCCCTCTCACCGATTCAAATACCGTTATTCCTCTACGATTCTCCGGTGAGTGCGACAACACTTGTTTTAATATTTGTTGCTTGTTCTAATTGATGTGCAAACTGTTGATCGTTTGATGGCTACGAAAATCATGAATTTGTATAGTTTTAAAGAGGTTGCAATTTTGTGTATCCTGTTGATGATGTAATTATGTGTATGATAGTTGACCTACATGATGATTATATGTTAACCTGTCTTTCCTGAGATAGTAAATGATTAGGGTTGCATGCTGACGATTGAAATCATTGTATTATTGATCTGAATAGGATGTTGTGGACTGTTGGTCGATGAGATTAGTTGTTAATGTTGATGAATTTGATTGCATATAATGGATACCAAATGTGTTGGATTGATCTGAAGGAGACGAACCAAAAAGTCTGTAACTGTTGATTTGTGCGACGAAACATAAGAGTTTCGCCATGACTGTAACTCAACGAAACATAAGAGTTTCGCCATGACTGTAACTCGACGAAACATAAGAGTTTCGCCATGTCTGACCTTTCGTCGGAAACCTTTTGAGAACGAATTAACAGAACCATTAATATAGCAGGTATAGTGTGTGTAATCGGCTGTAGTATGATTTGATTTAGAGTATTATATAAGTGCTTGTTAACCTTGATCATTAAGAGGTCTAGATCCTTACATGAAAACCCAGTTTGTGGGTTATGTATACATGAAATTGCTGAATGGTTATAAACCTACGTGGGAATGCGTGATGATGATTTCAGAAGGGTTAGTATGATCATGTTAATGATTGACTTCATGATAAGTGTGTTTGTTTAGTTGTGTATGAAACTGTTAGTGAAATGGACTGCGTGAAAACTATTCATGAATTGGGCTTCATGTATTGGGCCGAACGCCTGAAGTCGGCCATACGCTTGATTGGACCTGAGCTAATGAGCCGTACACTATAGGAACAGCGTGTTTGACTGAAGTATTGTTTATGTAACACACGAAACCTATTTGCTTGTGTATTGATGATTAGAGTATGAGTATGGCTATGTGTTTTACTTGTACGTTACTTGCGTAATGTGAACGAAGAATATGTGATCGATGTGTTTACAAAACTAACTATTTTTGGTAACCATGGTAGGGTTTGGTTGACTAACTGGGAACTGGTAAAGTAAATTAAAAATCCGAGCAATCTAAGGTGAGTTCATTTCTCTTGAGCATGCGTCCCGGTGGTTGGGACAGGCATTGGGTATCCCTGTGAGGGATCGGTTTTTGGGTAAATCAACTGGGTATTCCGGAGAGGAATACGTCTCGTGGGTAAAATCTGGTATGTTGGATAATACACTCGTCCTATCACTCTTAAGTCCCATCTTTTTGTTACCGGAGAGGTAACGGGGTATTAGTTGGTAGCGCTACTTAGGTTTGGCACCCTCACCCCATACCGGAGAGGACGGGTGTGAACTAATGACCTAGTAATGACCAATGCTTTGATAGGAGCATTGGGGAAAGGGCAAAATAAATCTGGAGCCGTCTTGTATCCGAGGTATTATCAACATTGAAATCAATGAACGGAATTAAACACTTGGTAACTAATGTTTTCGTAAAACTATGAACTCACCAGCGTTGCCTGATACACGTGTGTGCATGCTCACATGTTATAGGTATGTATGAATGTGGAACTTGCTGTCTGGGATGCTGCAGTGGTCATGGGTCGAGATACATGGAATCGCAAGACGAGTCTAATGGTTATCATACATATGAAATACTTAACCAATGTTTTATGCTTCCGCTGAATACGATGAATTGTAATTACTGTTTTGTGACACTTAATGTTATTTAATGAAAGTTTTATTTAAAATATTGTATGAGTTCAATGTGATTGGTGGCTAGATCCTGGTACGTCACACGCCCCGCGGGGGTTTCCGCTTGGGGTATTTTGGGGGTGTGACAGTTTGGTATCAGAGCCACTGGTTATATTGAACTTGGTTTTAAAACGTTTTTATAAAACCAAATTTTAACCGAACAGTTCTGAAAACAGGAATACGACCATGACACTCAGCTCCAGACTGCAAGGTTCGTCTCTCGTTTGCTCATTGTACTGCATAACTAGTGATCACATACATATGATATTGCATGTGATTGCATGTTTAGCACAACAGTATGAATTCATGTACTACTTGCATGTGTTAAGTGATTGATAGTGTGGTATTTCCCTAGACATTCATGACACACGTTTTGTGATGCTCTTTGTTTGCTACTCGAGTTCGAGGAACCATTTGACATGAGTTAGGAGGAGCTGAGATGAGCATGCAAATCACAATATTATTGTGGGTGCACACATAATAATAATGTGGGGTGCATGTGAGTCCCAGTGAGACTTAACAAGTGAAAAAGGGGTTCAGCTCTGTTATTTGATCAATGTGAAACGTAACAAGTCTATAGGAGTCATAGCAGTGATTGTCTCCTACTCGAACGTGATCTTTTCACTCCTCTTTGAATCCTTTCGAATCTCCATGCTATCGAGTATTATCTGAACACCCATCTGAATGCCTAGCGAACTGTGTAGAATGTTAGGTGCTTGTACGAACTTCCCTGAGTTGGATGTTACAACGTCGAATGATTGGTCTATACCTCCCTCACTTCTCTCTGTTTGCTGGAACTTAATGTATTGACGTCTTAGATTCCGAAGTGCAATCACTTCCGCAACACTCTTGTAACAGACCGTGTATTACTCAAGCAACTTGTAACAACGGTGGACAAAAGGATGAGAGTAATACTTTACCGACTTCAGTATTTGGACGACCCTGATTACCAAAAATGAACATCAGCAATTTGACACCAATCGGATCTTTAACCCTAGTCAGTGGCTCATGAGAGCCAACTCTTACGAATCAATCAAGACATAAGCGATGACAAATGACCATGGTGCGGAAATGTGTAACAGCCAGCACAATGAGTAGCGCCTTAGGACGTGGCACGGAAATGTGACAAGATGGACTTTTTCGGTGAAAAATCGTAGGGCTCTGTTTCAAGCAACGACATTAGAGGCAACAGTCATGGCAACATCAAGGTACTCGTAATCATAGTCTACAGCATGGAAACGAAGGTGGCATTGGCAAGGATTGACTGTTGTTAAGTCAAGACATCAACAACCAAGAGGATAATGACAGTATTGGGAATCCTCGCAACCGTAACAACAACACCGGAAGTGGTACCCGTGGTAGGGCATTTATGATTGGCGTAGGCGACGCTAGGCATTGTGGCAACATGGTAGCTTGGATGGGTAGCTATTCGATTTGTCTCTGTTCTGTTTAACCCTGATGCTTCTTGAAACCGAACCTGTTGTGGAGTCGGCTGATGCAAGTCAATTGAAGCCTTATATGTTCGTTGGGATGCAAACTCGACCTTGGGGGACAGGTGTTCGACATCGACCTTCCTTCTGCTATCCTTGATGGGTTTGATGCAGTAATTGTGTAGATTGGTTATCTAGATATCGCGTAGATATACCTTGTGAGAAGGAAATTTTGCGTCACTTTATACCTTGAAGTGTCAGAATGGTGTAAAGGTTAGCGCCAATTCAGTAATGAAGGTCAGAAGTATCCACGGAAGGGTTACCCCGCTATGTTAGCACTCGTTACTGATGTTAAGGCTAAGGAAAAGAGGATCGAGGATCCACCCATTGTTCGTGATTTCTCCCTATGTGCTACCAGAAGAACTATCAGGTTTACCTTCACATCGTCAAGTGGAATACTAGATCGGTATCATGTCAGAGGCAGCCCTAATTACTCGTACTTTTACCGTCTTGCACCAGGAGGGTTGCAAGAGCTGTCTAATCAACTACGGGAACCGTTGAACAGGAGTTTTGTTGAACCTAGCTTTTCGCTTTGGGAAGCCCAGTTATATCCGTGAAGATAAGCCTTTTCGTATGTGTACTGATTATCGAGAACTCAACAAGGTGACAGTCAAGAACCGTTTGCCTCGACCATGTATTGACAACCTGTTGACCAGCTGCGAGGGTTAAGCTCCTATTCGAGGGTTGACTAACGAACGAACTATCATCAGATGGAAGTCCAAGGGAAAAATGATTCCTACAACAGCATATCGAACGCAGTACGTCCATTGCGACTTTGTATTCCATGACTTTTGGGCTAATCATCACATCAGGAGCTGTATAGATCACATGAATCGGCTATGCTTATTGACGATGTGTGGAATCATTTCCAGGAGAAAGGAATATCATGGACGGCATCTGTATCTTATTTTAGAGCTCCTGAGGGAGGAGCCATCCTGTGCGAAGTCTTGTCAAAGGTAACTTCTGGATTCGAGAGGTACAGATTTTGGTCATATAAACAATGAAGTGGGGAAAACACGTGGATCTCGCTAAGATCCATTTTGTTAGAAACTGATCGACACCAAAGATCCCTTCGAGGATACAGCAATTCCTTGGTTTCGCTAGTTACTATCACAGGTTCATCACAGGATTTTCGAAGATCGCACCGCTTAAATCTCTTCAGCACAGCAGGGTGCTGTGTATACGTGAGAAACAAAACAGGAGGACGTCTTTCCATCTTTTGAAACCCAACCCCCCAATGCACTGAGCATCGTCTTTACTTAAGGGTACGGGTGGTTTAGTGGTATACCATGATGGTTCGAATCAGAGTCCTAGTTACACACCGATGCAACACGAGAGAGTGATAACATACGTAATGGAGTTACAACGAGGGACTGCACAGCACATAACCTGCGGTGGAAACCGTAGTCTTTGAAGTTAAGTTGGAGGCATTACTTGGACGGTACCGAATGCACTACTTAGACTGATCACAAGGGCCTCCCGTGTACCCTGGTTACGAAAGAGCTAAATCAGTTAATGGCATCACAGGATGGAACTTTTGGATGATTACGACTGTGGAACTTGAATATGCTCGAGCTTTGCAGCACACTATCAACTTTAACCTACCTGATCAGACTCGCTCTGTTCAAACTAGAGAACTGTAGGAAGAGGATTTTCAAGTTGAACCCATGCGGGGCATGGAGAAGCAACCTTTGGCAGGTCGGACGATATTCGCTACCTCGTGGAACGAACGTGGATCTCATTATACAGCAACTTTAGGGAATTTGTGTTGAGCAAAGCACACCAGCCTCGATATTCCAGTCGTCTGAGTTTTGATGAGAGATATTAGGGTCTATGAATCTTGTACTGGTGATCGGGCATGAAGGCCCACCTGGTAAGGTATGTGAATAATGTTTGGCTTATGGGAAAGTCAAGGTGGGGTATAAAGCAACCAGAAGCATCGAAACAGAAACAATAACACTTGGGTGATCGTTGATTGTCTCACGCTACCAGCACGCCTTCTTGCAACCAAGGAAACTGATGAGTCTTCACAGCTGTGAACGTTCCTCTGAGATAGGCGGCTTCTAGGCACGAGGTGCCAACTCCCGTTACTTCTGATTTTGAGGCATACCTAATTTATGACAGGCAATACACGATACCCTGGGCTCACGTCTAGATATGGGCATTGCTTATCACCGTAGGACAAATGGTTTGAGTAAGTGAACCATCCTGACACTTGAAGACATGCTGTGTGCACGTTTGTTATTGACTATAGTGAAATTTGAGGGATATTTACCTATGGCTGAGTTCTACTGCGGCAGTTGCCATTCTAGTATTCGGACGGATCTGTTTGGGGCATTGCATGGATGATAATACCAGTCTTCTTATTGGACTAAGGTGGGTGACAACCTAATCACCGATCCAGATTTGTACTCGAAACTCTTGGGAAGAGCGCTTAGATCAGAAATTGTTTGACGACAACGCGTGACTGTCAGGAGAGCTGATAAGCTTAGGAAACACTGGGAGTTCGTTGTAGGTGAACGTGTCATAATCGAAAGTCTCACCCTGGGAGGGTGCGGTACGCTATCAAAAACGTGGCAAGCTTAGCTTACGATGCGTTGTGACATTCAAATTCCTGGAACGAATCAGTGACATGGCTCACAAACTCTAGTTACTTGGTGAACTGGGTAACATTCACGATGTCAGTATGACTCGAATCGATAGAAACGTTTGACCAAGAAAACATTTGTGATACCTACTACCCTCGATTTATCCCGTGGGAGTTCGTTGGAACTCAAAAGGTGGACTGGAGTTCACCAGGGAACACAATGATCGGAGTAAGCCCTACTACCCTCAGCAGTTCAGACGGTTGTATCAACTTCTGGTATCATTAGCGAATTTCTGGACGAAATTCCCTTTCAAGTTGGGGATGATGTGCTACCCGAGGAAAATCCACAATCATCCTAATCTAGCACTGTGTCGCTTCGTGTTACTTTTGAGTTACCGTGTCACTTTTGGTTTGCTTATCAAATTTCGGGACGAAATTTCTTTCAAGTTGGGGATGATGTGACAACCCGAGATTTCAAGACCTTTCCTTTACGCGTCACCTGTTTTACGGATCCTGTTTTACATTTCGTTGAGCGTTGTATCATTATTATCATTGTAGAATGATTTAATGTTAGTTGTGTGGTGGGTTTAATGTTTGAGCATGAAGGACTTTCGTCACTCATGGGTCTCGACGAAACACTAGGTGTTTCGCCAGGAGAGTTTCGCCAATAAGGGCTTCGGCCCAATCCATTTTGTGGCCCAGCTGTGTAATGTTATCTAATATCATAAGATGTAAACAAAAACCCTAGACCCTCATATTCGCGACGGCAGTTTCTCCTCCTCCATCTTATCATGCCATCATCTTTGTAGCCTCTCTTCATCCACTCGAAGCTTTCCCTCTCACCGATTCAAGTACCGTTATTCCTCTATGATTCTCCGGTGAGTGCGACAACACTTGTTTTAATATTTGTTGCTTGTTCTAAGTGATGTGCAAACTGTTGATCGTTTGATGGTTACGAAAATCATGAATTTGTATAGTTTTAAAGAGGTTACAATTTTGTGTCTCCTGTTGATGATGTAATTATGTGTATGATAATTGACCTACATGATGATTATATGTTAACCTGTCTTTCCTGAGATAGTAAATGATTAGGGTTGCATGCTGACGATTGAAATCATTGTATTATTGATCTGAATAGGATGTTGTGGACTGTTGGTCGATGAGATTAGTTGTTAATGTTGATGAAATTGATTGCATATAATGGATACCAAATGTGTTGGATTGATCTGAAGGAGACGAACCAAAAAGTCTGTAACTGTTGATTTGTGCAACGAAACATAAGAGTTTCGCCATGACTGTAACTCGACGAAACATAAGAGTTTCGCCATGACTGTAACTCGAAGAAACATAAGAGTTTCGCCATGTCTGACCTTTCGTCGGAAACCTTTTGAGAACGAATTAACAGAACCATTAATATAGCAGGTATAGTGTGTGTAATCGGCTGTAGTATGATTTGATTTAGGGTATTATATAAGTGCTTGTTAACCTTGATCATTAAGAGGTCTAGATCCTTACATGAAAACCCAGTTTGTGGGTTATGTATGCATGAAATTGCTGAATGGTTATAAACCTATGTGGGAATGCGTGATGATGATTTCAGAAGGGTTAGTATGATCATGTTAATGATTGACTTCATGATAAGTGTGTTTGTTCAGTTGTGTATGAAACTGTTAGTGAAATGGACTGCGTGAAAACT
Source organism: Helianthus tuberosus (assembly GCA_030545235.1). NCBI lineage: Eukaryota > Viridiplantae > Streptophyta > Magnoliopsida > Asterales > Asteraceae > Helianthus > Helianthus tuberosus. The sequence goes on from CM060408.1 coordinate 79,308,847, forward strand.
ATTCATGATTTGGGCTTCATGTATTGGGCCGAATGCCTGAAGTCGGCCATACGCTTGATTGGACCTGAGCTAATGAGCCATACACTATAGGAACAACTTGTTTGACTGAATTATTATTTATGTAACACACGAAACTTGTTTGCTTGTGTAATGATGATTAGAATATGAGTATGGCTATGTGTTTTACTTGTACGTTACTTGCGTAATGTGAACGAAGAATATGTGATCGATGTGTTTACAAAACTGACTATTTTTGGTAACCACGGTAGGGTTTGGTTGAACAACTCGGAAGTGGTAAAGTAAAGTAACAATCTGAGCAATCTAAGGTGATTTCATTTCTCTTGAGCATTGATGTGTGCAAAATGCAACATATAAATTACATCAATTGTGGCATAAAACTAACCCTTTTTTAGTACTAATGTTGGAAAAAGTATGTTTTTGTCTTCTTTTTCTATTTTCAGGATTAAATGAGCTCAAATTAACAAAAGAAGCAAAAAGACAACAAAATCTAACATAAATACAAAAAGGGAACAAAAGTGACATGCCCGACCCCACGACAGCATCTTCCCAAGCAAAACAAGAAGACTGAACACGCCCCGTGCTCAGTGAGCACGGGGGCGTGCCCAAGTGTCAGCATAAAAGACAAAGTTGTAGAAGCTTCCATCGCCCACCACAGGGCCGTGCTCTGCGAACACGGGGTCGTGGTCAACTATAAGATTCGCAGAATCTAGGCAAATCTTGATAGTACAGATATGCTTCTGCACACGGGGTCGTGCCCAGTGGACACGGGGCCGTGGTCAACTAATAAAGACAAGAGCAATTAATGAAGAAAGAGAAGGATGTGGACACGGGGCCATGCCCACTGGACACGGGGCCGTGCCCGAGCTTCTGTTCAGCCTATAAATAGGAGTGCTTGGCTCAAGCTCAAACCATCTCTTAGCACACCACCTCTCTCACACTTCACCCACCACCCACCACCACCATAACACCATCATCCACCACCATCATCCATTGTCCATCATAGAGTGTGTGAGTCGTCTTGGGATCCAAGATTGATCGTAAGAGTTCTTGACAATCAAGGCCATGTTTGCCTAAGTCTCTTACATCACTTGGTGAAGACAAAGTGTCTAGTGTAATACTTTTTATTTTAATATTTTCGCACTTTTTAATTGGTTATGTATTAATGACTTTAATAACTAGTTTCTTATGTTGAAGGTGATTCTTCCTTATCGTTTGTCCGTGGTGTCTTGGCATTATTTTACTGTCTATATAAAATAAAAGATTTTCACCATTCATATCTCCACGGTCTATATGGAGGTATGTTGGCTACCTGGTCGGGGGTTAAGGGAACGGTTTAGTAAGAGTCTTGCCATTGTTCAGTGTATAGATCCTGCAAAGGACCTGGGTCAAATTTAGTAGGACCTCCTTCAATACTTAACGGTATTGGATGGCGGGGGTCCAAACTCTTTGACCCCCTCAAAAGTTAAACTACTATTAATACTTTAACCCGGCTACTTTGGACTGTATCCCTGCTGACTCAGACTACTTAGCCGAGGGTAACGTCACCTTCAAAAGAGGGGCCTACCACATTATGCATTAATAACTTAATTAATTATCTTTCAATAATCCGACCCTTTAGGATTGTATCCTTGCTGACTCAAACTACTGGGTTGAGGGTAACGTCACCTACAAAAGAGGGGCCTACTACAATAACTAAGATAATCTCTTAAATAGTGCAAAAGTGCGGAAATAATCAAAGGTTACACTATCCACGAGTCGGAGCCAAGTGATTCATCTTGTCTATCTGTTTTTATTTTTTTTTTATTTTCAGCATTTTAGTTAGTTTTTATTTTTCTTAGTTTAAAACCTTTTTCTAAACTTTTTGATTTGATTAGACGTTGAGGATAAACTGGTACTAAAAGCTCTTGTGTCCTTGGACGACCTCGGTATCTTACCAACACTATACTACGCTCAAGATGGGTGCACTTGCCCGTATGTGTGTTTAGTGTTAGTAAATATCGTGTTTTATAAATTTAAAACTTGGCTAAAGAAAGTGTAAAAGGGCTTAAAATATACTTAAACTTATATATACACCTAACACGCATCAAGTTTTTGGCGCCCCTGCCGGGGACACAAGAATTTTATGAAAGTTAGGAATCAACGGCCTAATCGTTTTTCTCATTTTTTCTATTTTTTTAGGATTTTTCTTAGTTTTTCAGCTTCTGTAGAACTCAGCACGGGCCGTGCCCGCTGAACACACCCCGTGCCCAATCATTGGAACTGGCAATCTTGTTTTAAGTCAGACAGTAAGCTGAACACGGGGCCGTGCCCACTCAACACGCCCCGTGCCCAAGATTCAGTTACTGAAAACAGAACCGTAAGATCCCGACGGTTGGTAATTTCTGACACAAACATGAGTGATACTGATACTTTTTACTTTCGGCACTCTTATGGTACGTGGTGTCAATTATGTGGTGGTTCCCATGAGGAATTAGAATGTTATTTTCTAAATTATAAGCCCCACTATATAGACCCATCGTTTCCTTGTATCCTTAAGAGAGGCGAAAGTAAAAATAATCCCTATCTCTCCCTCGAATGCTCCCAACCAGATTTTCTAGGAGAAATGCTTCTTGATGAACTATTTCAATTAGAAGATCTAATTCTTAATTGGTTAAAAGAACTTAGGATAGATTTCAATAATTTATCTCAAGATGATAACCAAGAAGAAGTGTTGGGATCGCATTCAAACAACTTCGTTGTTCCCGATGATACTCCTAACTCTAGTGAGGACTTGAGCGATAGTCGTCCCTGTGCCGATTGTGCCGTGAAGGACTCCCCATCGACTTCATTCGATACATACATAGACCTGATCGATTCGGCATACACCTTCTTTAACGAGAGCCCAGAAAAGGGTTGGACTTGTCTACCTACTTATAGCATAGGAATCACCCTCACCGACAACCTCTTGCGTTCTCGTTTTAATCTAGAGCACTTAAGGTATCTTAGGCACTTTGGGGTTGTTCCATCCAGTAAGGAACCGCCCAATCCGGAAAAGTTCCTTGAAAATAGACAAACTTCATAAACAGCCCTTCGACACGGGGCCGTGCCCAGGTCAACACGCCCCCGTGTCCACCAAAAGATTCCCTTCTGACTTTTTGTCAGAATACGGACAAAACGTGTCAGGATCTTGCCTGCACACGGGGCCGTGTCCAGCCGACACGGGGCCGTGTCCAGTATGCTGTCGTTTTCTATAAATGCAGCCAAGAATCCTGCACATTTGGACCATCCAGGGACAGAGATTTGAAAGGATTTTCTAACTTACCATCCTAGGTATGTTCTACAAGAAGTTTCTAACAAACATCTTGTCCCTTCCTCTTTTATCCATTACCTTCTTCTTCATCTTTCTTGCAACAACACCTCCATTGAAGCTTGATTCCAAGCTTTATTGTGATGTTTGTTAACTTTTTGTTCAAGGAATCTTGTTAAAAATAAGTTACACAACATTGTTTTAAGTTATTTCTGTTCAAAAATGCTTCATAAGTTGGGAAAATAATTTGAAACTTCAAGATTCCTTGTTCTAAAAAAACTGCAGAAAGGTGAACACGGGGCCGTGCTCATTGAGCACGGGGCCGGGTCCGTGGTACTGTTTCATTAAAATGAATTATTTCTGGTTTATTTTCGTAGAATGTCTAGCCAAAACAGTGGAACCTCTTCTGCGCACTCCAGAAACAGTCGAAGGGAAAGAAGGCCATCAATTGAAGCAACTCTCGTACGATACGTAATGGCGTTACGTGAAGCTCTTGATGAGATGACTTCGGTAGAGGAGGTCCTAATAGACCGTATAAATTATCTTACGGTAGGGCTGGAAAACAGTTTTCAAGAAATTAACCTCTTGCACCAGAGGTTAAACATTCTTGTAACACCTCCCATGGAACCGATCCTCCCTCAAGAGGATTGGAACCTAGCACTTGGAATCCACAATCCTACCGGTTGGGACGACATTCCAGCGGAACCGCCTCTTCATGATCTACAAGAAGTCCCGGTGGAGGTTGCACCTCCTCAAACCGATGCCAATGAGCCCACTTTTCTTCTCCCTAGGGAGATAGAAGAATGGCTCGCCGACGTATGAGGAACCCATGCCCGGAAAAAGAAGTTCTTCAAGCCACATTTAACCGAGGGATTTACCTTTTCGGAAATTTTGCTAATAAAATAAGTAGTAGGCTAGAACTTCTTGGTTTAGATTTCTTGTGTTTCTTTGACCTAACTATCTAGTATTTTAATTTTTAGGACTATTATGTAATTCTCTCTATGACTTAATGAATGATGGTTTTAATTAATTTGGTGTTTGGATGGTGTTGAAATGAATAAAACACACTCGAAGATGACAAAGGATACAAGGGAAACTTGAACCAGCACCCCATGCAGGAAAACAGGGCCATCCGACAATTTTCTTCATTAACAGTAAGCTCAGCACGGGCCGTGTCCGCCCAACACGGCCCCGTGCTGCACAGTCTGCAGAAATGACCCAGTTCAGGTAAACTGGACACGGGCCGTGTTCACCCAACACGCCCCCGTGTCCAGGCTTCTGTTTCTTTTGTTTAATTTTTGTTACTGGCACTTGAACACGGGGCCGTGTCCTGCGCCCAGTAACGCAAATTTTTGTTTTTTCACACCTTTTTACACATTCAATCAACCTAAAAACTTATTTTTGGGACACATTGAGGACAATGTGTAATTTAAGTGGGGGGGGGGGATGCTAAAACCTTGAATCTTGCGAGTCCTAATAACAAGCCTTACACAAAGGTTATATTGGAACCGCTAATCACCCCAAATTTTTTTCAAAAAAATATTCATTTTTTTTACTTGTCTAGGTTTAATTTGGGAATTTCAAAATTCAAAAAAAGGTTATATTTTTACAAATTTACAACCGATAGCGTCGTGATAAAAAGAGCCAACATAAGAAAATTATGAAAAGGCATGGCAATCTTAGTTAAAATTTGATTATATATACTTAATCACATAAAAACCCATTCCCACAAAAGTGAGTTTTGAGCCTTTATTGAGCATACAAATACATATCATTAAACTAAATGCTCATTTTTCGTTTCTTGTGTGAATAGCCGCTTGGTTCTTACGACTCTAGAACTTGCCACGACGATACATTCCCGGTCCTTACCAACTTAAACCCGAGTAAGTAAATGATGGAGGCATTAGGACTAACCCTTTTTATTTCTACACCATTATTTTTTTTTACCACCTACCCAAAATCCCCATGGTTAACCCCTTTGAGCCTAAACCTTTTCATTTCTTAACCCAAACCAAACACCCTTTCACCCACCAAAACCTTTTTATTTTTAACCCTTTGTTTTAGTAACAAGTTCGGTTTTTCGTATTACTTCCCAAAAAAAAAAAAAAATTGTTTTGATGATGAAGCAAAAGAAATAAACAAACAAGTTCATCAAAAATAACTTTGTTTGAATAATAACTTCATCAAATAAAAAATTGCAAAAATAAAAAAAATAAAAAAAAGTCTTTCGAAAACCGACGTTTCTTACGCTTTTTCGCCCTTTTCTACTAACCACTAACCACTAACCTAACCACCTACCTTTAACCCAAGCCTAACCCTTCACCCAAAACTCCTCTTGATATTTACAAAGGTATATAGTTAAAAAGGAGGAGGATTGATTGCTTGGCAAGCCTATGGTAGGAGTAAGTTCCATGCCGCTCTCGAGTGATTCACTAAAATACGTCTTCGGCCGAGTGTTGAGTGATCCCTCGTGAGGTATGTGAACTTGTATATAAATAGAATTTTAAAGAGGCATGTTATGCCCTAATAAGTAATTTATCTTATGAAAAGTTTTGAATAAATCATGACGAATAGGATTGTAAATAAATAAAAAATAAAACTAAATAAAGAATCTTGGAAATCCCGACACTCTATGACAAGCCCAAAAACCTTCTTTTCTACCAATTCCATTTGGGAGTGTAAAGCCACATTATAAAGAGTTTTGCTTGAGGACAAGCAAAGATTCAAGTGTGGGGGTATTTGATGTGTGCAAAATGCAACATATAAATTACATCAATTGTGGCATAAAACTAACCCTTTTTTAGTACTAATGTTGGAAAAAGTATGTTTTTGTCTTCTTTTTGTATTTTCAGGATTAAATGAGCTCAAATTAACAAAAGAAGCAAAAAGACAGCAAAATTAAACATAAATACAAGAAAGGGAACAAAAGTGACATGCCCGACCCCACGACAGCATCTTCCCAAGCAAAACAAGAAGACAGAAGACTGAACACGCCCCGTGCTCAGTGAGCACGGGGGCGTGCCCAAGTGTCAGCATAAAAGACAAAGTTGTAGAAGCTTCCATCGCCCACCACGGGGCCGTGCTCAGCGGACATGGGGTCGTGGTCAACTATAAGATTCACAGAATCTAGGAAAATCTTGATAGTACAGATATGCTTCTGCACACGGGGTCGTGCCCAGCGGACACGATCCGTGGTCAACTAATAAAGACAAGAGCAATTAATGAAGAAAGAGAAGGATGTGGACACGGGGCCGTGCCCGAGCTTCTGTTCAGCCTATAAATAGGAGTGCTTGGCTCAAGCTCAAACCATCCCTTGGCACACCACCTCTCTCACACTTCACCCACCACCATCATAACACCATCATCCACCACCATCATCCATTGTCCATCATAGAGTGTGTGAGTCGTCTCGGGATCCAATATTGATCGTAAGAGTTCTTGACAATCAAGGCCATGTTTGCCTAAGTCTCTTACATCACTTGGTGAAGACAAAGTGTCTAGTGTAATACTTTTTATTTTTAATCTTTTCGCACTTTTTAATTGGTTATGTATTAATGACTATAATAACTAGTTTCTTATGTTGAAGGTGATTCTTCCTTATCGTTTGTCCGTGGTGTCTTGGCATTATTTTACTGTCTATATAAAATAAAAGATTTTCACCATTCATATCTCCACGGTCTATATGGATGTATGTTGGCTACCTGGTCGGGGGTTAAGGGAACGGTTTGGTAAGAGTCTTGCCATTGTTCAGTGTATAGATCCTGCAAAGGACCTGGGTCAAATTTAGTAGGACCTCCTTCAATACTTAACGGCATTGGATGGCGGGGGTCCAAACTCTTTGACCCCCTTATAAGTTAAACCACTATTAATACTTTAACCCGGCTACTTAGGACTGTATCCCTGCTGACTCAGACTACTTAGCCGAGGGTAACGTCACCTTCAAAAGAGGGGCCTACCACATTATGCATTAATAATCTAATTAAGAGTTAATTGCCAAAATCGTCCCTGAGGTTTAGACACTTTTGCCATTTTCGTCCAAAATGACAGTTTGGTATTATTTAGCCCCCCACGTTTGCAACTTTTTGCCATTTTCATCCAAATCCCTAACCAAGTTACTTTATACCGTCTGTTGGGGTGTTTTTGAAATTTCTCAATTATAAGGGGGTAACTTGTGTTTATCTCACTCTTTTATAACATTCCTTATTTCCTTCTTCATAAAACCCAGTGTTTATCTTTCTATAAAACCCAGCAACCATCATCATCAAATTTACAAAAAAAAAAATGAAAAAATAAACATCCGACTCAGATTTATAGTCATCATCATCGTCTTGCAAAATAAAGAGGCTCAGATGCAGCCACGGCTGCAACCGATCATCGCCACAAATTTATATATACGCAGAAACAACATCCAAACCCGATCATTATCCAGTCTTTTATAACATTCCTTCATAAAAACCCATTTACATTTACAGACATAAAAAAGCCCCAAAAATTTATATATATGCAGATTTATACTTGTGCTTTAAAAGCCCCAAAAATACAACCGACGACACCGAAAGCTGGTGGTAGGCTTCCAAAAACCCACAGAACTTCGATTTCACCCACTATGGCGACTTCACCCACAGAACTTCGATTTCACCTATAGAACTTCGATATTCCGGTCGCCGCCGCTCAATCGCCACCACAAGCTTTTGGCCGCCGCTCAATCGCTTCCACCACCACCAGTTCTGACTCTAGTGTGACTCTATAGTCGCTTGGATTCCAGATCGGCTCTTGTAGAATTGGGCCTTGAGTTCGAGGATGGGGGTGGTGGTGTGGTGGGGTGGGGTGGGGTGGGGGTGGGGGTGGTGGTGGGGGAGGTGAATGATCTATGAACAACTGAATACTCGTATATAAGGTATGTATGCATTGGGCACTTAACAATTTACCCCCTTATCATTTTCAAATTTCAAAAATACCCTAAAGTGGGTAAAAAGTAACCTGGTTGGGCATTTGGGTAACTTGGTTAGGGATTTGGATGAAAATGGCAAAAAGTTGCAAACGTGGGGGCTAAATAATACCAAACTGTCATTTTGGACGAAAATGGCAAATGTGCCCAAACCTCAGGGACGATTTTGACAATTAACTCCTTAATTAATTATCTTTCAATAATCCGACCCTTTAGGATTGTATCCTTGCTGACTCAAACTACTGGGTTGAGGGTAACGTCACCTCCAAAAGAGGGGCCTACTACAATAACTAAGATAATCTCTTAAATAGTGCAAAAGTGCGGAAATAATCAAAGGTTACATTATCCACGAGTCAGAGCCAAGTGATTCATCTTGTCTATCTGTTTTTACTTTTTATTTTTATTTTCAGCATTTTAGTTAGTTTTTATTTTTCTTAGTTTAAAACCTTTTTCTAAACTTTTTGATTTGATTAGACGTTGAGGATAAACCGGTACTAAAAGCTCTTGTGTCCTTGGACGACCTCGGTATCTTACCAACACTATACTACGCTCACGATGGGTGCACTTGCCCATATGTGTGTTTAGTGTTAGTAAATATCGTGTTTTATAAATTTAAAACTTGGCTAAAGAAAGTGTAAAAGGGCTTAAAATATACTAAAACTTATATATACACCTAACACGCATCAAGCATGCGTCCCGGTGATTGGGACAGTCATTGGGTATCCCTGTGAGGGATCGGTTTTTGGGTAAATCAACTGGGTATTCCGGAGAGGAATACGTCTCGTGGGTAAAATCTGGTATGTTGGATAATACACTCGTCCTATCACTCTTAAGTCCCATCTTTTTGTTACCGGAGAGGTAACGGGGTATTTGTTGGTAGCGCTACTTAGGTTTGGCACCCTCACCCCGTACCGGAGAGGACGGGTGTGAACTAGTGACCTAGTCATGACCAATGCTTTGATAGGAGCATTGGGGAAAGGGCAAAATAAATTAGGAGCCGTCTTGTATCCGAGGTATTATCAACATTGAAATCAATGAACGGAATTAAACACTTGGTAACTAACGTTTTCGTAAAACTATGAACTTACCAGCGTTGTCTGATACACGTGTGTGCATGCTCGCAGGTTATAGGTATGTATGAATGTGGAACTTGCTGTCTGGGATGCTGCAGTGGTCGTGGGTCGAGATACATGGAATCGCGAGACGAGTCTAATGGTTATCATACATATGAAACACTTAACCAATGTTTTATGCTTCCGCTGAATACGATGAATTGTAATTACTGTTTTGTGACACTTAATGTTATTGAATGAAAGTTTTATTTAAAATATTGTATGAGTTCAATGTGATTGGTGGCTAGATCCTGGTACGTCACACGCTCCGCGGGGGTTTCCGCTTGGGGTATTTTGGGGGTGTGACATAGAATACTAAAATTTACATCTAAGATCTAAAACAATCATCAGTCTCAAATAAGAATGGTATCTGCGTTCTTGAAGGTACCGCGGTAAACTAGAAAAACACTTTATTCACTAAAATTCCATTGTTCAGATGTGAAAGGGGTTTACGGTGGTGGTTTCGAGACGTCAAAGTTGTAACGTGGTGGTGGTTCTGGTGTAAGATAGTGATGGTGGTGAGTTGGTGAACGGTTTTGAGTGGGCTGGGGTGGTTGATGGTGGGATTAATTAGCCTAGTTGCTATACACTCTGGTAAGAACTCCGATACTGTAAAACCTCGTAAAATCACGACCAATATGATGAAGACATGTGTCATAAGCTTTAAATGTGTAATGGATTAAAAATGAGGGACTAAAGTTGACAAACAAAGAAAGTAGGTGTGTAACAAGATTCAAAGTGTCAACATTTGATAATTATACCTTTCAACAACCTTACACGATGTTTATACCCTTAAACGAATGAATTATGAATCATATGAAGCCGTTTGTGGAAGAAAGTGAAATTTTACAAACCGCAAGGGTTAAATGTGTCAACATGTTTAATTTATATCTCTGAGTGACCTTTTAACGAACACGAAGCTTTGTAACGATTAAAAATGCTCTCAAGAATAAGTGATAAAAATTTCACAAGGTTTCGATATCGTATGAAGAAAATATGCTAACATTCGTAAATAAGGGGTTAAAAGCGTCAACGTTGAAATTCAGGACTTATTCGGTGATTGTATAACTAACCGGGAACTTAACGAAGTTTGTTTATGACTTAGAGCCCTTAAAAGTCAAGTTTGGGGGTTAAAAGTGCAATAAAAACAAGTTAGAATCAAGTTTAGAAAGACCAGGGACCAAATGAGCAAATCTGACAAACTTGTGACCGGACTAGACCTTCACGCGGGCCGCGTAAGGCCTCTGCAGAGGCCTTACGCGGCCTGCCTAAAATGCCCAGTTACAGATTTCTTGGACAAATGCCTGTTCCAGCCAGTTCCACCGCCTTAAAAGCCTGATTTTCGATCTCAGGGGCTGCACCAACGGTTTTTCATGCATTGGGACACTTGGGATTCATCAGGGATCATGTGTAGACTTTGTTGGATTGATCTCATGCATTCTAATTTCCTATATAAGGAGCCTTGTTGCAACATTGTTCTTGCACACTTGAAAATTATTCACATCACTCTCTCTGGAATTTCCTGGAGCTCGAGCTAGTTCTCTTAAGTTCCAAATTCGTGTTAAGGACCATTGTAAGTGTTCTTAACCCCCTAAGTTCATGTTTTATTCGTTTAATGACCAAAAGTGAAAGTCGTCGTAATTAAGCTTTGACTTAGTGATTAATCACTAATGGTCCAGTCATTTTTCGCATTGAAAGTGGCTATGAGTTGGTAATTATATGGGTAATAAACCCTTAAAGGGGCACCCTCTGATTTCCACTCTAACTAGGTCAATTGTCGGGTCAAACTTAATTATAAAAAGTCAACAGAAAGCTATTTTTCAAATAAACTCATAATTAACAATGTAGAAGCTATGAAACCTGTTTTAACACTTATATAACTTAGTAATTAATGTAAGAACATGTCTAAGCATGTTCAACCCGACAATTTTGAGTCTAGGCTCGGTTCGGAACCGAAAGTCGCAAAAGTAGACTTTTGCTTTGACTTTCAGTTCTGATCCGATTTAGTTTAGTTTAGACATGCCATAGAGTTCCATTAGGACCAGGTTATAGGTTAGTATAACCCTCTGAGGTTATACAACTTGGTTCCTAATTAATCCGATTCATATGCATGTTTCCGTTAATTGCTCAAATGTTGACCATTGTGCCCTTTTGACCTTAAAATGAGATTTTTGAAAATGTGAGAGGACAAAAACCTTTGTTACTGATTTATAAACATGTCCTAAAAATTTGACATCAGTTTGAGGTCTAGATTAGGAGTTATGCTCAATAGCGTAATTTGAAAGCTTTTTATTAATTAAACGGCATAATTAGCATAAAGCCTATCTAAACCCAAATTTTGACACCAAACCTTTTACCCACTGATGTAATATAATATTTTGGGATTTTTAAAGGTTTTTATTTATTTTTAAACTGATCATAACATAGGGTTATTGCTTTAATTCGGTAATTGAAGGTTATACCCTTTTTGCTAATAAAATGAGTTTAACATAACTTTTTGCTACTGATTTCATATGATAAATAAAATATTTTGAACTTTATAAACTGATCAAAAACTCAGATTTCCTATTATAACCCGAAAATCGCTTAAAATGACTTTTTACGCGTTTTAAACGCATAGTATGGATTAAAACTATTTTTGGCATATAAGACTTAATACCTACTGATGTTTTAAGTAAATTTTTATACTTTAATAGTAAGCAAAAGTTTTAAACTCAGATTTCCAAATTTGACCTTTAAAGCTTATGTGAAATTACCAAAATGCCTCTACGGTGCATAGTTTGCTTTCAAATGATAAATTTCACATATATGCAATACCCTACTGTTATGACCTGCAAAAATAATTATTTTTACTGATCACTTCAGACCAGAACCTCAGGTTTATATTTAATCTCTTTTATAACCTTTAAAATGACCAAAATACCCCTACGGGGCTTAATTTGACTTTAAATTCGTTTTGGGCATAATGGAGGGTATCTACTGATATCACAACATATTTAAAGCATATTAACTTAGGAAACCTGTTCATGACTCATATGGTTACCCGTTATGCATTCATCGCGTTCGGTACGGTTTATGTAACTAGTTTGCATAATTTAACCGAAACGGGTCAAACCTTATCATTTTCACTTGAAAATCCAGAATGTGTTTAGTTTACCCATATTATACAAGTCTTCATACTTGTCAGGTCTAAACCACATTCTAATCCGGTCTTCGCTTAATCATGTGTTTTGAACCGTATACCTTTCTTTAAAACTAACCGGTCTAAGTTTAAACTTAAGTAAGACCCGTTAGGAATCTAATAGGTTAATTAAAACCTTCGTTCCAGATTTAGGAGACCAGTAAAAGAATACTGCATTTGCTGACTTGTACGGCTGGGATAAATTTGTATAATTTGCTCAGGTAAATACTTTTAACTTATTTTCCCTTATACGGGCTTGGGGTACGGTATATAAAATACCGCTTGGTCGAGTATTGAATTTTTAATCGTATGAAGGTTAAATTATTGAGATAACCCGTTTAATCTGTTTTGTTTATTCTAAGCCTTTGGGGGGTTAATGACCATGTCCTGGATATCCTCGGCTCATTCATTGAAATGGCCACGACTTAAGCACGGGGTGTAGGCATACACCTGCCGGTGCGTATGTAAAAATAATGTACCCACCTGTTCGAGAATAACTCGCCGTGGGATATATTATGTGGTGTGTCTATTAATCTTTAACCCGGTTTTCAGCCCGGGCTACTGAACGTATAATAAACATGTAATTCTTTAACAAGTTTATTTTTAAATAATTATCCCAAGTTATAAAAGATATTTTACGCCTTGTGCATTTAAATCAATTTCCTCAAACATTTTCAAAATGGGTCGGTTAATTGTATTTACCAGTGTAAACTGACGTATTTTCCAAAAAGGCTAAGTGCAGGTACTAGACGGAATAGACTGGCTACTCCTAGCATCAATAAAGAGTCTTGCAAGCTTAGATGTTTATAAATCTGTTGAACAATGTTCCTTTTAACTTTGATCCGCCTGTGGATCACTTACAACCGTTTTTGTAATAATTTATATTACTTTCATTCGGTTTGTAATGTTTTATCTTTCGACTTCCGCTGTGTATTAAACTGTGATAATTTGACTATGATGATATCAACTACGTCACGATACTCCCCACCGAGCCCACCGGTAATACGTGGAAATATTGGGGTGTGACAGGTTGGTATCAGAGCCAGGTTTGAGTGAGTTAAACACTAGCCTTTTGTGTGTAATCTCAATGACACAGTTTGCACGTTCCTCGACTTTCGAGTCTAGACAAAGAACTTAGGACTAATTCAAATTCGTTCTTTTTTATGTTGTCCTTTATCGTTTTCCTTTGTTGTTTCTTTTGGTTGTTTTGACAGGATCAACAAAAATGCCGCCAAGGTTCCGTAGAGGAGGAACAGGCAAGGGGCCATTCAACGCCCCCAACGATCACGAGGCCGGACCTTCCCACCGGCGAACCCCATCTGTTACCATGAGCACCAGTCCTCAAGAAGACTGGAGGACCTATTTGGAGCCCGCGAGGCGATCTGTCTCGCTAAGTTCATCACCCTCTTACCACCATTCCTTCGGGCCGCAATCGGAGAACGAGCCCGAATATTCGCACCATTCTTTCTTACCGTTGTGGCGGTCAACATCTCATCGGGCTTTTCAGGACCCGACACCTTATTTTCAGAGCCGGTTCAACCCGGCAAACCAAAATGAAGAACCAATGGGTCATAACCCATTGGGCCCTGAAGACCATTTCCCTGAAGCTCAGGGAATGGATATGGATGATGACCCAGATCCCGCTGAACCACCATCTGGGACACCTACTCACCCCATCGAAATTTCGGATGGGTCGCCCTTTCATGGATTACCTTATCGTGGTCTAGATAGCTATGAGGCAAGGTTTGCCCAATTGCACTGGGTGTTTACTCCCTCCTACAACCAGTCTCAGCAGCAGCAGAAGGATCCCTCTGAGGATTCATGTTTTTTGGCGGTCACGCCACCGCCACCGCTTGAGCAGCAACTGCCTCCGGAGCCACCGAGGCGAAGAAGAACAGGTGCACGGATATCCGTGCGAGGAGGGGACTTCCATTTCAGCACCCCTCAGCATTCAAGTGGCAGTCACTACCGACCACTATATGAAGACCCACTGATGGGTGGGCTTTTAAACCCCGTTTCCGAGGTGGACTCTGCGCCAGTCGCACCACCACCAGTGGGTTATGACAACCCAATTCCTTCATACATCGGTACAGCGGCGTATAACCCTTTTGAGCAGCCTGCCTACCCGGGGTATAACTACTACAATGCCCCCGATGTTGACCCATACCTCGTAGCAGCCAACTACAATGCTCATCATCCAGAAGGGCCTTACGCATCCTCCTACCAAACCGGGTACCCACCTTATGGGTATCAATACCCACCACCACCACCTCCTCAACCTCCGCAGTAGCAGCCGCCACAGCCACCACTAATTCAGCCCCAACAACAACAGGAGATTCTACAGAGGTTGTGCCAGGTGGAACAGGAGGTTCAAGAGGAACGTAGGAACCACCGGGGATTTCTCAAGGGTCTGGCGAATCTAATCAAGGGAAATAAGAAAAGGGATTTTTGAAGATTCCTTATTTATTTATTTGTATTGTAATTTCCTTGCTTCAATCAAGTCCCTGCGTGGACATCTATTTATGTATTTAGTCCCTGCGAGGACTTGGATTTTCAGTTTAGCCCCTGCGTGGGCAAGATATTTCTGTTAAAGTCCCGTTTAGGGCAAATATGTACTCTTTTAATTTTAGTGAAATGTTTGAATTTAAAATTTTCATTTTGTCATTATATGCATGAATATAATATATATGAAATAAATAAATCCAAAATATGTCATTCCTTTTATAAGATCTGCCTTTAAATATTAAATAAGAATCTTAAAGGGTATAACCTAGCCTGCATATCATTATAGACCTGGCCATGATGGTAAAAAAAACCTGTTTAAAAAGATTCAAATCCTTGTTAACATCTGAAAACATGTTAACACTCCTGGCAGATGTGATTTGTTAAAATCACACATGTCATCCTTATATTGGATTCTTCCAATTCCTTCTGTATTATTTAAACATCCATTTATGATGTAGGGCCTACGAGCCATATTCATTGTCATATAAGACAAAAGACAGTTGTAGTCTATGACTCCCTGTCAAGAAAGGTAATGAACTACGTTCAAACCTTAACGTTTCGATTCTCTGAAATCATGGATTATAATTTTAAAACTGTCCTTGCGACTAGGCGTTCTGTGCCGCTTTAATATCTTTATGACTCATAATAAAAGGATGAATTATAATGAAAATCCTGAATAAATATGTTTAACAAATTAACCAAATATGAGTTATATTTACCATGGTTAATCATCAAAAAGGGGTAATCCATAAATAACCTCTGAATAAAATATTGTCATTATTTTGTAGCAATCAAGCTACATGGCTGAATCAGAGGAAGTAAACAGTCTCCCAAGAGAAAATCATGATACCACCAGGATTAATGTAGCTGGTGCAGATCTACAAGCATTGATAGACAATGCTGTTACTAGGGCACTTGACAGATAATTCAAAGAATCAAGTGGTACACACTCTAAGACTCTAACTGTGGCTCGTAGTAAGCCCCCATCTAATGTAAATGAGTCAAAGAAGGACGATGCTCGTCACTCGTCGAATCAAAGAAGTATTCCATCTAAACAGATTGTGTTCAACCAAGAGCCTCGTGTTAAGGGTTGTTCTTATAAGTATTTCATCTCCTGTAAGCCCAGAGATTTCACAGGAGAGAAAGGAACCGACGATTGTATGACCTGGCTCGATGAGATGGATACAGTGGTTGACATTAGTGGTTGTGTAGAGCAGGACGTTGTAAAGTTTGTGTCACAATCATTTAAGGGAGAAGCTCTAGCATGGTGGAGATCACTGATTCAAGCTACAGGAAAGATCCACTTGTATAGCATGTCTTGGGAGCAGTTTATTGCTCTAATCAAAGAAAATTTATGCCCTCAACATGAAGTTGAGAAGATTGAAACTGATTTCCTAACCCTAGTTGTGAAGAACTTAGACTGCCATGCTTATCTAACGAGCTTCAATACCATGTCTAGATTGGTTCCATACTTAGTCACACTGGAACCAAAACGTATAGCCTGTTTCATTGGAGGTTTGGCTCCAGAGATTAAAGCTAGTGTAAAAGCATCTCGACCGACTACCTTTAGGTCTGTAGCTGATCTGTCACTATCTCTTAGCCTTGATGCGGTCAGGCAGAGATCGCTTAGGAATTCTGATGAGGGAAAGAGGAAGTGTGAGAATGATAACTCACACCGTTCAGACAAGAAGCACAAAGGGAACTCCGACCACAAAAAGAGTTCCGGATTTAAAAAGGATGATCAACAGTCGGGTGAAAAACCCAAGTGTAAAATTTGCAAGAAACGTCATCTGGGGAAATGCAGGTACGAATCGAAATCCCAATCGCAACCCAGGGCTTGTGGGATTTGTAAGTCAAATGAGCACAAGACGTTAGACTGCAAGAAGATAAAGGATGCGACGTGCTATAACTGTAACGAGAAGGGGCACATCAAGTCTAACTGCCCAAAATATGCCAAGAAACCCGAAGAAGGAAAAAAGACCAATGCTAGGGTCTTTCAAATGAATGCACGGGAAGCAGTTCAGGATGATAACGTGATAACAGGTACCTTCCTTATTAATGATGTTTATGCAAGGGTATTATTTGATTCGGGTGCAGATAAGTCATTTGTTGATGATAAGTTTTGTAAATTCTTAAATCTGTCTGTTAAAATCCTAAGCATAAAATATGAAGTAGAGTTGGCTGATGGTACCATAGAGAGTGCTTCAACTGTGTTAGATGGATGTTTCATATCCATTAGGAACCACTCCTTTCCATTGTCTTTGCTTCCTTTGAAACTAGCTGGATTCGACATAGTAATAGGCATGGATTGGTTATCTCATAACCAAGCTCAGATCGTTTGTGATAAGAAGCAAGTGGTTATTAAAACACCGTATGGTGAGCCGTTAACAATTCAGGGAGACACTCAGTACGGGTTGCCTGAGCAAGTGTCTATGCTTAAGGCATCAAGGTGCATGAATAAAGGTTGTGTCATCTATATGGCACAGGTGACAATTGAGGAACCAAAGCCTAAGATTGAAGACATCCCTATCATTTCTGAATACCCTGGTGTATTCCCTGAAGAACTGCCTGGTTTACCCCCAGATAGGCAAGTGGAGTTCAGAATCGACAATATACCTGGAGCAGCACCTGTTGCAAGAGCACCTTACAGGTTGGCCCCAACTGAGATGAAAGAGTTGAGAACTCAGTTGGATGATTTGTTGGCAAAAGGATTTATTAGGCCTAGCTCATCTCCTTGGGGAGCACCGATCCTGTTTGTGAAGAAAAAGGATGGATCAATGCGTTTATGCATTGATTATCGAGAGCTGAACAAGGTTACAATCAAGAATAGATATCCATTGCCCAGGATCGACGATCTATTCGATCAGCTTCAAGGAGCCAGTTACTTCTCCAAGATCGACTTGAGATCAGGATATCATCAGCTGAAGGTTAGAGATGAAGATGTGCACAAGACTGCATTCAGAACTCGCTATGGTCATTACGAGTTCTTAGTGATGCCGTTCGGACTCACTAATGCACCAGCAGCGTTCATGGATCTCATGAATCGCGTTTGCAAACCCTACTTGGACAAGTTTGTCATCTTCTTCATTGATGAAATTCTTATTTATTCAAAGAATCAAACTGACCATGAGAAGCACCTTCGTTGTATTCTTAAACTTCTTCAACAAGAAAAGCTCTACGCCAAGTTTTCAAAGTGTGAATTTTGGCTTCGTGAAGTCCAGTTCCTTGGACATGTGGTTAGTGAGCGTGGTGTCCAGGTGGATCCCGCTAAGATTGAAGCTATCATGAATTGGCAAGAGCCGAAGAAGCCCACAGAGATTCGCAGCTTCTTGGGTCTGGCAGGATATTATAGGTGTTTTATTGAAAATTTCTCAAGAATTGCAGCACCCCTAACTTCACTGACTCGCAAGAATATCAAATTTGACTAGGGTCCTAAGCAGCAAGAATCCTTTGATATACTTAAGCAGAAGCTGAGCAATGCACCTGTGTTAACATTGCCTGAGGGAATAGAAGAGTTTGTGGTATACTGCGACACATCACACACTGGCATGGGATGTGTGCTAATGCAGAAGGGCAAAGTTACTGCCTATGCTTCCCGACAATTAAAGGTGCACGAAAAGAATTACACCACCCACGACTTGGAGTTGGGTGCCATTGTGTTTGCACTAAAACTATGGAGGCATTACTTATATGGTACCAAGTGTGTGATCTATTCTGATCATAAGAGCCTTCAACATCTGTTTAATCAGAAGGATCTGAACATGAGACAGCGTCGATGGATGGAGACACTGAATGATTATGATTGTGAAATCCGATACCATCCAGGTAAGGCGAATGTGGTTGCTGATCCTTTAAGCAGAAAGGAAAGGGTTAAGCCCATTAGAATCAATGCCAAGAGCATTGAATTAAAGAGCAGTTTGAATGAAAGATTGTTAGCCGTTCAGAAGGAAGCTGTATTAGAAGCTAACTATCCAAATGAAAAGTTGGGTGTAACTGCTGAACAGTTATCATACGGAAAGGATGGAATCCTAAGACTGAATGGATGAATATGGGTTCCAATTTATGGAGGACTTAGGGATGTGATTCTTCAAGAAGCCCATAACTCCAAATATTTTGTTCATCCTGGTTGTGATAAGATGTACCAGGATTTAAAGGCAAATTATTGGTGGATAGGCTTGAAGAAGTATATAGCCACTTATATGGCCAAATGTCTAACATGTGCTCAGGTTAAAGCCGAACACCAGAAACCGTCAGGTTTGCTACAACAGCCTGAACTTCCTACCTGGAAGTGGGAAATGGTAACTATGGATTTCATCACTAAGTTACCGAAAACAAAGCGAGGGAATGATACTATTTGGGTTATAGTGGATAGACTGACTAAGTCAGCCCACTTCTTGCCTATTAAGGAAACACACAACTCAGATAAGTTAGCTCAGTTGTACGTGGACGAGATTGTAACTCTTCACGGAGTGCCAGTGTCTATCATCTCTGATAGGGATACAAGATATACATCTCATTTCTGGAAAAGCTTTCAGCAGTCCCTAGGCACTCAATTAAACTTCAGCACTGCGTATCATCCTCAGACGGATGGCCAAAGTGAGCGTACTATACAAACACTTGAAGATATGTTAAGGGCTTGTGTTATTGATTTAGGTGGAAGTTGGGATGATCATCTTCCGTTGATTGAATTTTCATACAATAATAGTTATCATTCCAGTATTCAAGCCGCACCTTTTGAAGCATTGTATGGAAGAAAGTAAAGGACGCCCGCTTGCTGGGCAAAAGTTGGAGATGTCCATCTAACCGGACCTGATATAGTCCTGGAAACAACAGATAAGATTGTACAGATACGAGATCGTCTCAAAGCTGCCAGGGATAGGCAGAAAAGCTACGCAGACAAAAGGCGTAAATCTCTGAAATTCAAGGTAGGTGACAAAGTATTACTTAAAGTATCACCCAGGAAAGGGGTAATGCATTTTGGCAAGAAAGGAAAGTTAAGCCCAAGATACATAGGACCATTCGAGATCATTGAATGTGTCGGAACAGTGGCTTACAAGTTAAACCTGCCTGAAGAGCTTCGTGGAATTCATAATGTGTTTCACATCTGCAATCTGAAGAAATGCCTAGCTGATGAATCACTAGTCATGCCACATACGGATGTGCATATTGATGAGAGCTTAAAGTTTGTCGAAAAACCTTTGTCGATCGAAGATCGACAAGTTAAGAAGCTTCGAAAGAAGCACGTACCGATTTTAAAGGTTAAATGGGATGCCCGCAGATGTCCCGAATACACGTGGGAGGTTAAGTCCACAATGAAACAGAAGTACCCTTATTTATTTTAGTAAATCTCGAGGTTGAGATTTCTTTTAAGGGGGTGAGGATGTAACACCTCGTAAAATCACGACCAATATGATGAAGACACGTGTCATAAGCTTTAAACGTGTAATGGATTAAATATGAGGGACTAAAGTTGACAAACAAAGAAATTAGGTGTGTAACAGGATTCAAAGTGTCAACATTTGAGAATTATACCTTTCAACAACCTTACATGATGTTTATACCCTTAAACGAATGAATTATGAATCATATGAAGCCGTTTGTGGAAGTGAAAGTTTACAAACCGCAAGGGTTAAATGTGTCAACATGTTTAATTTATACCTCTGAGTGACCTTTTAATGAACCTGAAGCTTTTTAACGATTAAATATGCTCTCAAGAATAAGTGATAAAAATTTCACAAGGTTTCGATATCGTATGAAGAAAATATGCTTACATTCATAAATAAGGGGTTAAAAGCGTCAACGTTGAAATTCAGGACTTATTCGGTGATTGTATAACTAACCGGGAACTTAACGAAGTTTGTTTATGACTTAGAGCCCTTAAAAGTCAAGTTTGGGGGTTAAAAGTGCAATAAAAACAAGTTAGAATCAAGTTTAGAAAGACCAGGGACCAAATGTGCAAATCTAACAAACTTGTGACCGGACTAGACCTTCACGCGGGCCGCGTAAGGCCTCTGCAGAGGCTTACGTGGGCCACCTAAAATGCCCAGTTACAGATTTCATGGATGGATGCCTGTTCCAGCCAGTTCCACAATCTTAAAAGCCTGATTTTCGATCCCAGGGGCTACACCAACGGTTTTTCATGCATAGGGACACTTGGGATTCATCAGGGATCATGTGTAGACTTTGTTGGATTGATCTCATGCATTCTAATTTCCTATATAAGGAGCCTTGTTGCAACATTGTTCTTGCACACTTGAAAATTATTCACATCACTCTCTCTGGAGTTTCCTGGAGCTCAAGCTAGTTCTCTTAAGTTCCAAATTCGTGTTAAGGACCATTGTAAGTGTTCTTAACCCCCTAAGTTCATGTTTTATTAGTTTAATGACCAAAAGTCAAAGCCGTCGTAATTAAAATTTGACTTAGTGATTAATCACTAATGGTCCAGTCATTTTTCGAATTGAAAGTTGCTATGAGTTGGTAATTATGTGGGTAATAAACCCTTAAAAGGGCACCCTCTGATTTCCACTCTAACTAGGTCAATTGTCTGGTCAAACTTAATTATAAAAAGTCAACAGAAAGCTATTTTTCAAATAAACTCATAATTAACAATGTAGAAGCTATGAAACCTGTTTTAACACTTATATAACTTGGTAATTAATGTAAGAACATGTCTAAGCATGTTCAACCCGACAATTTTGAGTCTAGGCTCGGTTCGGAACCGAAAGTCACAAAAGTAAACTTTTGCTTTGACTTTCAGTTCTGACCCGATTTAGTTTAGTTTAGACATGCCTTAGAGTTCCATTAGGACCAGGTTATAAGTTTGTATAACCCTCTGAGGTTATACAACTTGGTTCCTAATTAATCCAATTCATATGCATGTTTCCGTTAATTGCTCAAATGTTGACCATTATGCCCTTTTGACCTTAAAACAAGATTTTTGAAAATGTGAGAGCACAAAAACCTTTTGTTACTGATTTATAAACATGTCCTAAAAATTTGACATCAGTTTGAGGTCTAGATTAGGAGTTATGCTCAATAGCGTAATTTGAAAGTTTTTTATTAATTAAACGGCATAATTAGCATAAAGCCTATCTAAACCCAAATTTTGACACCAAACCTTTTACCCACTGATGTAATATAATATTTTGGGATTTTTAAAGATTTTTATTTATTATGTGGTGTGTCTATTAATCTTTAACCCGGTTTTCAACCCGGGCTACTGAACGTATAATAAACATGTAATTCTTTAACAAGTTTATTTTTAAATAATTATCCCAAGTTATAAAAGATATTTTGTGCCTTGTGCATTTAAATCAATTTCCTCAAACATTTTCAAAATGAGTCGGTTAATTGTATTTACTAGTGTAAACTGACGTATTTTCCAAAAAGGCTAAGTGCAGGTACTAAACGGAATAGGCTGGCTACTCCTAGAATCAATAAAGAGTCTTGCAAGCTTAGATGTTTATAAATCTGTTGAACAATGTTCCTTTTAACTTTGATCCGCCTGTGGATCACTTGCAACCGTTTTTGTAATAATTGATATTACTTTCATTCGGTTTGTAATGTTTTATCTTTCGACTTCCGCTGTGTATTAAACTGTGATAATTTGACTATGATGATATCAACTACGTCACAATACTCCCCACCAGGCCCACCGGTAATACGTGGAAATATTGGGGTGTAACAGATACCGCTGGTGACGGAAAGGTGGGGCATCCACGGTCCCTTTCGTTGATCTCAAACATAGAACAGATCTGGTGGAGAATTTCAGAAGGTGTAGTGTTTTGCAATTGGAGAAGGGGGAGTTAGGGTTTAGAATGGACATCGAGAGGAAACTTCAATTTAGAATTGAAAATCTGAAAATTTTGAAAGGTTTAAAGGAAATTGAAATTTTATAAAAAGAAAATCATTACATAGAGGGAAACTTAAATTTAAAGGTGAAAATCTGAAAATTTTGAAAGGTTTAAAGGAAACTGAAATTTATAAAAAGAAAATCAATACATATAAATTTATAAAAAGTAAACTTTGAAAGGTTTAAATTAATACATACAAATTTTAGTGGCTAATAACTATTTTTGTCACAAAAACTAATATATTTATACAAATATATAAAAATGATACATATAATATATAAAAAATAAATTGAAATTATATGTTTTTTATGTATTTTATATATGAACTAGTATCTATGACGTTAGGCGAACAAAAAGTAAACCGTAAAAGTGACGAATCATGCATGCACGTTACGGTAAGTTAACTTGCAAAAATTAGACCAAAAAACTAAAAGATGGAAAAAATAACTAAGTCGGCTTAGGACAGGCGCGTTTCGAGGGATCCGTTAAACCATATAAATTTTGAACCACATGGTTAGTTAAGACATGTATGATATACCATTGTCCATGGCGATCCATTCAGGCCCAATATGGTCCATTAAGACATGTATGATCTACCATTGTCCATAGCGATCCATTAAGACCTAATATGGTCCATTAAGACATGTATAATATACCATTATCCATAGCGATCCATTAAGGCCCAATATGGTCCATTAAGACATGTATGATATACCATTATCCATAGCGATCCATTAAGGTCAAATATGGTCCACTAAGACATGTATGATCTACTATTGTCCATTGTGATCCGTTAGCACCCAATATGATCCACTTAGACATGTATGATCTACCATTGTCCATTGTGATCCATTAAGGCCTAACATGGTCCATTATGACATGTGTGATCTACTATTGCCCATTGTGATCTATTAAGTACCAATATGTTCCATTAAGACATTTATGATCTACCATTGTCCCTTATTATCCATTAAGGCCCAACATGGTCCATTAAGACATGTATGATCTACTATTGTCCATTGTGATCCATATGGTCCATTAAAACAAGTATGATCTACTATTGTGCACTATGATCCATTCAGGCCCAACATTGTCCATTAAAACATGTATGATCTAATATTATCCATTGTGATCCATTAAGACCCAATATGGTCCATTAAAACATGTATGATTTACTATTATCCATTGTGTTCCATTAAGGCCTAATATGGTCTATTAAAACATGTATGATCAACTATCGTCCACTTTGATCCATTAAGGGACAATACGGTCCATTAAGACATATACGATCCACTATTTAGCCATTGTGAAATATTTAGGCCCAATTTGGTCCATTAAACACATATATGATCTACTACTGTTTATCATGATCCATTAAGGCCCAATATTGTCCATTAAGACTTGTACAATCTACTATTGTGCATTATGGTCGATTAACACATATATGATCCATTATTTGTCTTTGTGATCCATTTAGGCCCAATACGGCCCATTAAGACATGTGTGATCCACTATTGGTCCTTGTGATCAACTAAGGCCCAATATGGTCCATTAAGATATGTATGATCTACTATTGGCCATTGTGATCCATTTAGGCCCAACATGGTCCATTAAGACATGTTTAACTACTATTCTCCATTATGATCCATTAAGGCCCAATACGGTCCACTAACACACATATATGACCCAACATTGGCCATTGTGATCTATTAAAGCCCAATATGGTCTATTAATACATATATGATTAGGGATGAGCTCGGTACTGGTACGAAAATACCGCTACCGAAAATCGTCAAATATGGGTACTGGTACCAGTACCGAAAATGTTCAGTACGATACTCTATGTTACCGATATTTGAAAATTAAATTTGGTATACTTATTGGTGTTGTACCGAAAACGCCAAAAAGTGGGTACCGAAAATAATTTGTTACGGGAAATTTGATACAAGTACTAATTTTGCATACATTAAAAAAGTATATAAACATAACTAATATGCATACTCTTACATATTATTTAGAAGAAAAAACATATGGTTAGAATATATAATATATAATATTAACAATAGGATAAATTTTTAAATATGTAGTAAGATTTTTTCTTTTGTTTAACAATATTAACTAATATAATTTTCAAATGAGAATATTATTTGAGAGGGAAGTTTTGAATGAAATATTTTGGTGGGAAGTTTTAGAAAGAAATATTTGTGGGGGAAGTTATTTTGGGGGTAAGTTTAACTTTTAGGATGACATATTTTGGTGGAGACTTATTTTGGGGGTAAGTTTAATTTTTAGGATGAAATATTTTGGTGGGAAAATTTAGGTTGAAATATATTGGTGAGAAGTTTTAGGATGAAATATTTTGAGGGAAAGTTTAAATTCTAGGATAAATATTTTGGTGAGAAGTTTTAAAATAAAATATTTTTGGAGAAATTTTTTAATATATAGTAAGTTTAACATTTAGTCACACATTTTTTTTATGAAATTTGATAATATTTCTTCACACGAAATAAACAAAGTGACAATGATGTGATGAATGTTTATCTAAAGGCACATGATTATTTTTTTTTTAATTTTAAGTGTAGCTATTGTATAACCTTTGGTCACAGAAAATATTATACATAACCATATGTATTGGATTTTAGCTATATTAGTAAACATATAATGTGATCGTAGATCACATTTGGCCATACTTTTATAGTGTGGTTGTTTTTTTCTTAACACGTGGCTAAAGGTTTCGAATACTTATGTTTTTAGTCACATGAAACAATATATTGTGGCCGTAGCTCATATTTGACACACTTTTTTAGTGTGGCTAATAAATGTCATAACTTTTTTCTTAAAGTGTGGCTAAAGGTTTTGAATTCATATATTATTAGTCACATGAATACAAATATTGTGATCATAGATAACAATTGGCCACACTTTGCTAGTGTGGCTAATATATGCCACAGTTTTTTTTAAAGTGTGTCTAAAGCTGTCAAATAAATATGATTTTGATCACATGAAACAAAAATATGTGGCCAAAAATCACATTTGGTCACACATTTCGAGTTGTGGCTAATAATTTTCTAAAAGTGTGGCTAAAAGTTCTGAACTGGTATAAATGGTCACATTAATAATAAAATATGTGGCTAAAGGTGTTTTAAAATGTGATGAATGACCTTTAGCCACACATTTTTTCAAATGTGTGGCAGGGCGGTTTTGCCAAAAGTGTGGCCATAGCCCTTTTTTCACGTAGTGTGATAACTATTTACTATAAATACGGCACATTAAAAATGTTAGATTTGACTATTAACATAAATCTATTTACATATTTGTATAAATAATGTTAAAAACAAATATCACCAATAAACGCATAACCCAAATTATAACAAACATTTTAACGTGTTAAAAAACATAATAAATCAACGGAAACATTCAAATACACCACAATGTGAAACAAATAACACCAACATGTCTTAAAAGACACTTCATGAAAAATGAAATATAATGAAACACACCACTTCTCCATCTTTGAAATCAAAAGTTTGCCAAGTCCATAAGCATCGGCTTCGTCTAGCATCGGCTTCGTCTTTTTCATCTTCGATCCGGCGTTTTGTTGAAGAACAATTTAGTGAGTCGTCTACCTTATAGACTTCACGAAGGTTACGCTTAACTTCACCAGAGGATGATGATTTCTAATTACTTCGAGTAGCATTAGATACATGCGTTGAATTACCTCTAATATAATACACTTCATCCTACAAATAAATACATAAAAATAGTTTTAAAAAATGGTAATAAAAAAATATATAAAAAATTGAAAAAAATTGAGATAACCATAGAAAATTCAGGAGGATGAGATTGAAGTTCTGACATAGGAACACCAAATGATTCTGATATGGTTTGAGAATCCCTCCAGAACTAAACACCTATAATATATGAGTAAAATATGAATACGTAAGATATTGAAATAGTTTTAATGACAAAGTTGTAAAGTATAGTACAAAATCATGCAATACATTTTAAAGTATAGTACAATACAAAAGTATTGGCGAGTATACAAATTTGAGTACTAGCATATATGAATAAGAGTTCGAACAATCCATATGACAAAAATAGTTAACAAGATTAATGTTAACATGGCATGCAATTTAACAAGTCAACCCTCTGATTACCGCAAGAATAAAAGACTTAACATGACCTTAAGAATATGGGCGGTGCGTTACTCCTATAACGTTATACATGTTATAAGGAGGCTCGTATGAAGTTAATGAGAAGTAAATCACACAAAAGAATCATCCATGTCTACAAATCAAGTCTCACGTATTTAAACATGTATGATTGGATTTTTTGTGTTTGTGATAAGCATAAAGTATGATTACATATGTTTAAATAGTATAACGTATTGCACCCAAAAGTGTAAAAGGAAAATGGGTCATGTATACTCACAAGTTTGCAAAATCTTTCTGATTATCCGTGAGTGACGAGTTGTTTGAGAATGGGGAATCGAAGGAAATGTCATACGGCATTTATAGAGTAGTTAGATTCGGGATTTAGAATTTAAGTACAAAAGTATGTATGCATAAAAGTATATCTAGTCTAAGTACTCGTTTTAACACTAAGTTGTATGTGATTTCATGGGTCCTAGTTTGCCCATTAGAATCAACAATGAGAGACTTAGAATCGTAGATAAGTAGCCTAGGTTTATGACGGAAAATCATAAACCGATTATCATCATAAATTCAGCCATGTTCATATATATATATATATATATATATATAGTTATGGAGGTTGTATTTATAGTTGGGAAGTTAGGTTAAGAGTTAATAGTGTTTTAAAGAGAGTTGGGTGGGAAAATGATTGAGAAAATGGACCAATCCGTGAAAGGAAACAACATTCTGCAGATTAAGGGGTTTCATGGCCCGCGATAGATAAGGCTTAGGGTATCGCGCCCCGTGAAACCCCATTTTATCAGCCCCAAGTTTGATTTATTGCATTTTGGCCCCTGAACTTTGATATTCTTATTATTTTAAGCCATAACTTCCAATTTCAGTGTCGTGAATGCGTGTATAAGTATTGCGCGTATAAAGAGTATTGAAAATGTATAAATGATAGTTTGTAAGTAAAACAAGTTCAAGTTTTTGTGAGAGATGATTATGTAATGGGCATGTATGTAAATTGATTGTAAAACAAACACGAATAATCAAGGTATAATATTCATACAAAATGATCAAGTTTTATTACGATCAAAGCCTCGAATTACAATGATTTGAAACGAAATACGAATACAAGAGATACAAGTTTCCAAAAAATAGAAGTGTGAAACAAACTTTCTAAATAAGGAAAGTTACAAAAGCGAGGCGCTACAGTCTCCCCTCCTTTAGGAAATTTCCTCCTGAAATTTACTCAAGAGGAAGACTTTGTAAAAGGCATTTTAGCTAAAAGGGTTGGCTAAAATCAAAACTTTTAAATTTTGAAGCGTGTTAAAAATGCATGAAATTTTGAGGAACGAAAAGGGTAGGTTTGTAAAAGTAGTTCGTTTGACTAGGGTGACTTGAGGCACCCGCTATAAGTATGAGTAAAATGTGCATGTGTGTGTAGGCAAAGTGTGTTTGACTAAGTTTGTATAACTCGATGGGGGAATTATTTAAAAAAAATGTTACCTAAGAATTAGGGTTTTCGTATAAAATAGAATGTATTTTGATGGAAAGTGCGGCCCACCCATAGGTTGTAAGAAAATTTTTATCGGTTTTAAGGCGTATTAGTAAAATCACATGTTTGTAGAAAATTGCTTATTTGTGAGAAACTGGGATGGTAGGTATTTATGATTTCAAAAGGGGTTTGGTGGTAATGGGCCGACTAAGTAAAGTTCGCGCGTAAATAAGAATGGAAAATAATTTTAATAAGTAAGGAAGTATTTTAAGGGATTGGACGTTAGGCTGATTTATTGTAAATACGGTTTGTATGAAAGGTCAAAGAATAATTGGGAATATTCGTGGTATGAGAGTGAACGAACGATTCAATAGATGAATGCAAGGGTAGGAATGGTATGATTTTTGGATATAATTGGGAATATAATGCGTTGAGGATGAGGTTTCGTCTTGGATAATTGGATATCGTACACTTAGATGGGCATTTGTGAGTCACTAAAGTTTGTGTAATTGTGTTAGAATAAGGTCTGGGAAAACACCGAATTTCTCATGGCACGTTTTACGAAAGTTTGGTAATATGGTAAAAATATTTATATATAGGATGTACCAGCGGCGTATCCACCATGTTTTAGCCATGTTACACCCGTTTCGTTCTTCGATGTCATGTTACGTTCTATGTCTTACCATACACAGTAGCACACCCTATGGTTTTCATGCGCCTACCACCATAATCTCGTGTGCACCCGCGATTATATTGGTTGTTTCATGATCCGCATAGTTTGTACCAGTAGTGTATGAGTCAGGGTATGCAGTAGCATTAATAGTTAGAATGTGTGCGTGTGATAACGTATAAAAATTTAGCATTTAAGCATGATTATGTTTAAGTATGTATGTGATCAACGTAAGAGAACCACTCGGGCTATGCTCACATATAGGTGCGAATGTATGAGTATGAGTATGATTGATGACAATTGCGTATACAGTATAAGTTGAAACATAACGAATTTAAGCAAATAAAATGATCGAGAAATTGTGGGTGTGTAAAAACGAAGTCTAATGATAATATGTGTGAGATTGTCATTAAATATTGACTAAAACGTGTACGATAATATGCATGTGTAGTTGTTTGAGAAAATCATTGAGTTTATTGAATCAAAATGGATTGAGTTTGTCGAGAGTGGAGAATCAGATTTGTGAATGTCAAGAGCATATAAAGTATCTATTTGTTATGTGAGATGTGTTTTGTAAGAAGAAAATGCTACTTTTGTTTCAAAAAGAATGGGATTTACGTATGGCGTAGATTGTTTGCTCCTATGAAGTTTCCTTTCCCACGTGTTTGGAACTGGAATTATGTATTTAGCGGTGTCTGAAAAGATTTTTTTTGAAAGTAGCGGGTTTGCTTCATTTAAAGTATGTTGTATTAAAATACGAATAGTTGCATTTCAGAAATTCTCATGAAAACTTTGGTCTTTGAAAAGAATTTTAGCAAAATGAACTTATAGATAGTCGGATTTCGTTGGTATAGGCGTATAGGTGTAGGGTTACTATGTCTAGTGTGTGTATTGGGGGTGAGGTTAAGCGACGATTGTGGTAAGTTGATTGAATGCTAGTTTGATGGTAAGGTGTTATGTTTCGACTAAGTGCTTATAGGTTCGGTTTCTTGGTGTTCGCGGCATGGTGTATGAGTAAGTTACTAGTCGTGGATATTGGGAGTTCCTCTAGGTATGGTTTGTATCGAGTTTCTTGGCTTGTGAGTATAGATGAGGGTTGTAGGAGTTTCATCCTTGTTCTAAGTTATAGATGGATTTTCTGGTAAGAGAGCTGGTTCTAGTTAGGATTCACTATTGAAAGTCAAAGTCTCGAGGGTTTATGGATTGAGTATTTGCATTTTTTTGTTAGATTGACTATGGATCGATCATGTTTATCAACTGAATGAGGTTAAAGAAGTGACATCTATAATATTTGTGCGTATGTGAGCGAAAGTTTCATTGGTTCCCTGTTGGGAACGAGATGTCTTTAGTATAATAGTATAATGTGTTGAATACGAATTTCGTGGGCAAGAGATTCATTAGACCGACTAGGTTGATAGGTAGCATTTCATAAGATTTTGAAAATCGGGTGATAAAACATTTAAGGTATGATTATGAATTTTGTGCATGTGATTTTCGTAAAAAAAGGTTGTAAGAAATACGCTTGATAAAACAATGAGGTTTGAGATTTTTGAATAGGTAGAAGTGTTGACAAAATGATAAAAGATTTAGGTATAAAACTTGATCGTGTGGTTGGCATGATAAAGTCTCTTTGAAAAAGGAAGGTTAAAAAAAAAAAAAAAAAAAAAAAAAAAATGGTAACGATCACCAAGGTAAGGGAATCACCCCTAGCCCGTTGGTGAGGTCATTTTAAGAAGGGAAGTAGCGGAGCTAATCGTCAAGGTAAGGGAATCACTCCTATCTTGATGATATATCCCCATTTTGGGATTATGAGTTGTGTAAATCTTGTTGGTGACGTTTTGAAATCATGCATATAAATAACGTATATGTATATGAAAAAGGATTAGTATGATGTGTGTGTAACCATGGTGAAAATAATTCGAATTTTGAAAAGGAAAAGTTTGGATCGTGATAAGCGTAAAATTGATACTAGTAAAACGAAGGTTTGATTAAAATTTGGATTGTTATGAAACGGAACTTTGACTAAACCAAAGTGGTCGAAAGTTCTTTTGAGTTTGAAAAGCATGCTTTCGCCTAATAGGTAAAATACTCTCACCGAAATTTCGGTTAACTGTATTCACCCTTCCGGTTACTACATGTCCCTAATCAATCGAAAATTCAAGACTTGGCGGGATTTTGAAAATCGAGGAGTGGGACTAGTAGACAAGATGAGGGTTTCACCCCTAACTTGACAACTTCGTACCCTAAGCCTGGTTAGTACTCGTTGGGTAAAGAAAGTTAATTCCGACACGTTGACGAGGGTCCACTAGATTTGTAATGGAAAGTCTCCATCAAGGTGAGGATTTCACTGCTAACTTGATGGAGAATTTCGTGCAAAACGAATAAGCGGATTGAGATTCGTTCACCAAATTGTGGGTTTCACGCCTATTTTGGTGAAGTCGTCTCGTTTGTATAATATGAGTGTTTTCACATAATCGTGCAAAGTTACCTTAGGAAAGGCATATGTTTGGAAATGGAAAATATATGAATACATAAAAGATGTTTCAAGAATTTAGCACATAAATCAGGAATGGTCAAGTATGGTGCTTAACTATAGACTAGGTCAAAAGCCTGGCAATTTTCCTAATTCTCTATAGTTATGGCTCTGATACCAAGCTGTCACACCCCAACCGATGGCGGAAACATCGGAGTGAGACGAACAAGATTGCTCGAGACTTCATAACACTAAATGTGACAAATATTAATAAACAATTACATTTCATTAATAATATCAAGTACATTGTTTCAAATAGAATACATCGAGTTTGAAACACAATGAATTACAACAATTATCGAATGACTAAGCTAATAAACATGAATTAAAGTTTGGTGTGTTTCTAGGTATCCTACTAGATTCTGTGCATCATCATCATCATCATCAAAATCCTGCAATACGTTTTAAAGTATAGTTCAATACAAAAGTATTGGCGAGTATACAAGTTTTGAGTACTAGCATATATGAATAAGAGTTTGAACAATCCACATGACAAAGTAGTTAACAAGATTAATGTAAACATGGTATGCAATTTAACAAGTCAACCCTCTGGTTACCGCAAGAATAAAAGACTTAACATGACCTTAAGAATACGGGGGGTGCGTTACTCTTATATCACTATACATGTTTAGGGGAGGCTCGTACGAAGTTAATGAGAAGTAAATCACACAAAAGAATCATCCACGTATACAAATAAAGTCTCACATATTTAAGTATGTATGATTAGATTTTTTTTGTTTGTGATTTAAGCATACAGTATGATTACGTGTGTTTAAATAGTATAACGTATTGCACCCAAAATTGTAAAAGGAAAAGGGGTCATGTATACTCATAAGTTTGCAAAAGCTTTCCGATTATCCGTGAGTAACGAGTTGTTTAAGAATGGGGAATTGAAGGTAAGGTCATACGGCATTTATGGAGTAGTTAGATTTGGGATTTAGAATTTAAGTACAAAAGTATGTATGCATAAAAGTATATCTAGTCTAAGTACCCATTTTGACACTAAGTTATATGTGATTTCATGAGTCCTAGTTTGCCCATTAAAATCAACAACGAGAGATTTATAATCGTAGATAAAGTAGCCTAGGTTTATGAAGGATAATCATAAACCGATTATCATCATAAATTCAGCCATGTTCACACACAAGCGCATATATATATATATATATATATATATATATATATGTATGTATATATTTGTATAGTTATAATAATAATCCTAAGCTAAGTCCATCATGAGTTTCATAGATTGTCATATAAGTCAAGCATGAAGCATTTTCCTCATTGTATGATTCACCACTACACAAATCATCACAACGATAATTCGGAGGGTCATGAATGAAAAGAAATTACAACTAACTAATACATCATCAAGTAGCCACGTAAGACCTAACCCGGGTGAACCATCATAACATGGAAAGAGTTAACTAAGTGTTGGAGGCTAGACGGGGTTATGTTACTTTGATACTAGAAAACTACTTGAGAGTTCATACACAAGGTTTACAAGTGAGGTAGTGGAACTAGGTTGGAAAGCCAAAGCTCCCACGGTTCACACTCTTACACATCACAAGTTCAACCATATAGAAGATGGTGAATCAGGGTGAATCGAGAATGTTTTCAACACTTGAATATAACATGTATGAACTTAAAGTAAAGAGTTTTGAACTCACAACTTGATGGAAATCAACCTCAACACAAACCCACAACTTGGTGGGTACAAGATTTCACCAAGTTTAGTAAAGACAAAGAAGATATAAGAACTTTGTACAAAACAAAATCTAATCTCACTTTGGACCTCGAATATGGTGAGATTTCACCTTCGTTTGCCATGGAAAACTTATGAAAACCTTCCTAGAGGTTATCCAAGCAAGATGAAAGAAGAAACAAGAAAGAAATGAGTGAAGAAGTGAGCTAGAACTCACTTAAAAGTTTTGAAAGTTTCTGTCCAAAAATCAGAATTTTTTAGTGTTCTTGAGAGGATTTGAGAGTGAATAAGGTGTTTGGAAAGTGAAAATAAGGGTTAGGGAGGTTGTATTTATAGTGGGAAAGTTAGGTTAAGAGTTAATGGTGTTTTAAAGAGAGTTAGGTGGGAAAATGAGTGAGAAAATGGACCAATCCGTGAAAGGAAACAACATTCTGCGGATTAAGGGGTTTCATGGGCCGCGATAGATAATGCTTAGGGTATCGCGCCCCCTGAAACCCCACTTTATCAGCCCCAAGTTTGATTTGTTGCATTTTGTCCCCTGGACTTTGATATTCTTATTATTTTAAGCCATAACTTCCATTTTTAGCACATTTTCAAGTATGTAACATTTATACAACCATAATTTGAGTGTCGTGAATGCATGTATAAGTATTTGCACATATAAAGAGTATCGAAACACGTATAAATGATAGTTTGTAAGTAAAACAAGTTCAAGTTTGCGTGAGAGATGATTATGTAACGGGCATGTATGTAAATTGATTGTAAAACAAACATGAATAATCAAGGTATAATATTCATACGAAATGATCAAGTTTTATTACGATTAAAGCCTCGGATTACAACGATTTGAAACGAAATACGATTACAAGAGATACAAGTTTCCAAAAATAGAAGTACGAAACAAACTTTCTAAATAAGGAAAGTTACAAAAGTGAGGCGTTACACATGGTGTTTTAGTTTTTCATGGAGTTTAATAACACAAATGATACAATATATGTTGTTCGATAAGACGATCACAGATGATACATGACGTTTAATAACACAAATGATATATGTAAAATAGCGTTTTCATACAGTCAAACAATATTATACAAACAATACACGTATTGGCGTTTAGTAACAAACTATCAAAATATATTTCATGATATATCTAGTTTTACAAACAAACATCATAAAAAGTAACCATCTGTACCATGTTTTATTGTTGTCTTCTTTCTTTGCTCGGTGGTTCTTTGTCGTTTTGGAGCAGGTGACCCTTCCTCTACCACACCCATAGAAACCGCACATTTATTGGTAAAATTAGAACGCCAAAAATATCATAAAACTAGCATAATGTAAATCGAAGTTAACTCACTCTTTTTTTTGCCTCTAGATCTTGTTTGATCTTTAGATGCCATAATATTTGTGGTTTCGCGTTTTCTAGGGTTTTCACGTTTTTCGTAGGAGTTGGAGAGGTTTCTCTAGGAAGTATATATGTTTCGGTCCCGTTTGATGGGTTTTGTAGATGCACATATACCTTTTTGCCCTTAATGAAACGCGTCCACTTTAGAAAGTTGATGTTATTTACAAAAACGCCACCGTGCCAATCTAATCCATAGATTGTTTTGATCGGACGGGTCAGAACCATTCTCACCGTTTTCACACTTTTAGGTGTTTTCCCTAAATCCTGCCTATATATATATGTGTGGATGAGTTAAAATGAAAACCACCCCTAGTTGCGAGAACCGTAGGAACCACTTTTCCACCATTGATCTTTTGTGTTGGATGGTTGAGATTAAAAGGACATATATCACATGTCAAATTCTTTTTATCTTATTATGTTTTTAATATTTTATTGTGATAAGGGTATTTTGGTCAATTGTTAATTGTCAAATCAAATCACAAGTCTTTGTCTCTCTCTTTTTCATATAAATCAGATTTTTTACAAAAAACAAATTTTTATAGACTTTTACAAAGCATATTTTTTATAAATTTTTTTACAAAGCAGATTTTTACCCGGTTATAAACTCATTTTTACACACAAGTTGTAAATTTTACGCCCCAGTTATAATTTTTTTTAACGCCACCCCCGGTTGAAAAAAATTTTACGCCCCAGTTTTAAACTTTTTCTATGACTCGAGTTTAAACTTTTTTTACGACCCGGTTGTAAACTTTTTTACGCCCCGGGTTTAATATTTCTTTACGCCCCGGTTTTAAACTTTTGTTACGCCCCGGTTTTAAACTTTTTTTACGCCCTGGTTTTTAACTTATCCTCATAGACATCAGAATCAAACAAACATCAGTATCAAACTCCAACCCGACCCGATTTCGGGTTTACGAAATTTCAGAATCTTAACAAACAAACTCAATCAAAATCACGACTCGTAGATGTCTCAGATAAGTTAATACTTATCATCATCGACTGAAATATAAAAACCAACAACAAAAATCAAAACCATCTGTGGATCTTGAAAAAACACGGTTTGTCTCAAAGTTTCCAAAAATCATGGCTGCAAGTGGGTTGCAGGTCAAGACCTACCCTCCACCATCCTTGGCTCGCCATCCTCATCAATTGTCAGAAAAAAAAATTCAACTATCACTGCCAAAGAAAAAAACCGATGACAAAAATTTAGAACTAACCACTTGCAAATCGGTCACCGCGCCATCGTCATCAATTGTCGGAAAAAAAAAAGATTTGAACTATCATTGCCAACTCAACTCAAACCTTTATTTCAACACAAAATATCAATAACAAAAACAAAGAACAAAAAACACAGTTTCAAATAATAAAAACTAAAGAATGGCAATTTACCGATGATATAAAAAATCGGCACCACCGGCACCACCGAAATGAAACAAAGACCACCGGCGCCACCGGCATCACCCACCTCTGCATCCTCTCTCTCTCTCTCTCTACTGTCTCTCTTTCTCTCTCTGCCCCACACCGTCACCCAGCAAACCATTTCATAAGAAAACCTAGCAAACCATTTAAGCAAACACCTCCTCTACCCACCACCACCATCGACATCACCCACCTCTACCCACCACCACCACCTAGGGTTCTGCCACCAACCCCAACGCCACCACCACCAAGCACCAGTCACAAGGGAGACGGCGGAGAGGAAAGGTAAGCCAAAGATGTCGTCGAAGATGTCGCCGCCACCAACCCCAATGCCACCACCACCAACACCGTCATCCACCTCTGCCCCACACCACCACTACCCGTCGCAGAAACCACTATCGAACCCCCCCTGAAACCACTAGAAACCACCGTCATCTTCGAGTAGGTGGTTGTTTGCTCCGTTAATGGCGAGAGGTTCCTCTCAATTGTCTTCGAACAGGTGGATGTGGTTGAACAGAGGTGTTCAGTGGTGTGAATTTGAAGAGAGCAAGAGAGAAAGAGATCAGATTTTTTATATGAGAGAGAGAGAGAGAGAGAGAAAAAGATCTGAAAGTTGATAGTTTTGAATGAGAGAGAGAGAGAGAGAAGGTGATCTAATATAATTGCATATATGTTAGTCGCTTAAATTACAAAAATACCCCTCAATTATACTCACATGTTTAATGAGGTGTCCACTTTTGATTGGTTAATATTGGTTCTTACGGTTCTCACAACTAGGGGTGGTTTTCATTTGAACTGATCCCTATATATATATACACACACACACGAATGTGATTATTGAGTTGTTGCAAACTTTAAATTGTTGTGGAATATTGTTCTTGATTCTGAATCTCTTAAGTATTTTGATTTCACAATGTCTTATCATTTGTATAAATCTCAGATGAGCGTTTTTAACATGACTCAATCAACCAATAGGTTAGGTTAGGTTACGAAAGATAAGCATG
Source organism: Helianthus tuberosus (assembly GCA_030545235.1). Taxonomy (NCBI): domain Eukaryota; kingdom Viridiplantae; phylum Streptophyta; class Magnoliopsida; order Asterales; family Asteraceae; genus Helianthus; species Helianthus tuberosus. Next base: position 79,346,120 of record CM060408.1, read on the forward strand.
TTTTAAGGTAGGGTTTGCTATCGAAAGCCACACATTCAAGTTCATTGATTGAAATGCTGGCGAGCATGTTGTTTTTCTATAGTTAACTCCATTGTATAGTAAGTATGAAAATATGCACAAGATGTCCAAAAAAATTCAAATAACCCATAAACAATGCTTATAACATGATCTAGCACAAAGTATATTAGATCTACTAAAAGTAACAATGTCTTTTTGAAATGGGTAATACCGGAAGAAGATCACATGCTACTTAAGTTAATATATGGCGTTGTGAGACCCTAAGCTATAAAGATGCCCCATCTTTTCTTCTTTGGTTTCGAGATACCGTTTGTTGTCCTTGGTAATAGGAGTAAGAATGGGAACTCTCTCTGAAACTTCTAAGCCATACCCTTTAAGTTTAATGCACTTGATTGGGTTGTTTGTCATCAATTTCATTGTTTTAACTCCCAAATCCTTCAAAATCTAAACATGAATAATTAAATGAATCATAACATGGAAAATGCATAATGTTTCTTACCATTGAAATATATATTAACTTGATATTGATATGTAACTTAAGTAAAATGTCTACATTCGTATCAGCTGACACCAATCAATTTTTGCATTAAGAAAATAATCTTAATGTTAGGAAGTTGTATACATGCACATTAATAAAAGTCCCTAAACAAGATCTGTCTCAATTTTTTTATTTTAAACTACAAGCATTTTCATATTGAGATACCACTAAGTTCAATATGTGCGTTGCGATGGGGATGCGATGAGTCTTCACGAAAAATGTTTGGTTTTTATAGTACAAGTGATATTAAAAAAAAAGTTATTCACATATCTCACCTTTGTTTTTTTTTTTCTAATTTAATTGCATCATTATTTTACATTCAGAATGTAGTGGTGATACAATATTAATTTATATTAAACTGTTTAGAATATATTAATATACATTGTATCTTAACTTAATATTTATTATTGTATTAAAATATGAAAACATAATTACTTTTTGGCTTCTCAACATGCAATTAATTAATTGAGTGAATTAAAGAGTAATAAATATAGATAGTGGTGATATAATATTAATTTATATTAAAATGTTTAGAATATATTAATATATATTGTATCTTAACTTAATATTTATTATTGTATTAAAATAGAAAAACATAATTACTTTCTGGCTTTTCAACATGCAATTAATTGAGTGAACTAAAGAGTAATAGATCTAGATATGTGCATTTGTGTATGTGTATGTGTATACCTGAGCTCCAATGGCATAATCTCTTGAATCTACAGGCAAACCAAGGTCCTCGTTGGCTTGTACCGTATCGCGACCATTATCTTGTAAGTTATAAGCACGAAGCTTGTGACCTAACCCGATGCCTCTTCCCTCATGACCTCTGAGATAAACCACTACTCCCCTACCGGCCTCTTCGATTAGTTTCATTGCAAGTTCCAATTGGTTCCCACAATCACATCTAGCAGACCCGAATATGTCTCCTGTTAAGCATTCTGAGTGAACCCTAACAAGAACATTCTTTCCATTGCCAATCTCACCCTGTTGTCAACACATAAATATTACATATCAACTTTTTGTCTCATAAATCAAATTTTAAAAATCAACCTTTAATTACTATCGCGACATGCTCCAATCCATCCGACATTGCTTTATAACAATAAACAACAAATGATCCACATGTAGTAGGCAGCCGCGCTGAAGATACTCGTTTAACTATTTTATTTATCTTCTTTTTATACCTTAAAAAGTTAAAAGATGTGTGACACCTTAGACAAATTTCACATCGTTATATTCAGTTTTGCAAACTGGGCCATACATACGTATACATGCATATATACATATACACATACATACATATACATACATAATAATTACATATATATACTCATAATAAAATACAATCTGAATAGAGAACATACAGAAACAATGCTATCACTAAAAAGCCAACGGAGAAAATTGTTGCTTCATTCTGGATCAGTGGAGAAGATGACTGAAGTGTTGTTCCAATGAGCAAAGCAGCTAAAAGATATACTAGAGTGAGAAAATCCATTGTTGACAGACAAAACACTCGTTGAACGGAGAAGAATATGGGGTGGTGGTGAGGGTTTATTTAGGAAGAATTTTAGGGCATACATTTGAGTGACCACACTGCCCACATGTTTTCATTAGATCTTAACCGTTGGATATTAGTAATCAACGGCGGCCGCAAAGGAGTAGATTGAAATAGCAGGTCAGGTTTTGTTTCCCCCTAACAATTTGAATGCTGATATAATTCTTGCTGATTGAAAAATTAATTAAACAAATATACAAATCGAAATATATCATAAAATTGATGGCTAAAATTAAATAAATACATTTTTGGAAAATCAATTAGGGACGGCAATGGTTCGGGTTCGGCCGGGTATCGGTAATCTCATGCCATACTCGGTTGTAAAATCGAGTTTCATACCTGGCCTAACACCCGGTGAGCAGAGGCGAAGGATAGTGGGTGCCCGGGGGTGCACCCGCCCACCCCAATGTTTCGGTTAGAAGTGTATAAGTTTCGATTTTTCGTCCGAAATTTTTAAAATTATATAGGATCGCCCTCCCGATTATTTTTCCTAAATTGTATATTCTAAATATTTGTAAACTTTGTAAATAAATGATGGGTAGTTTGGTAAATATACACTTTGTTTTGTTTGAAACTATTATTATTTGACCCAACTTGTATCGAATAGCCAACCCGACCCGACCCGAAACATAACGATAGGAAAAAAAATTGGGTCCCATCACTTTACGCCCCCTCGAAACTTTTCGTCAAGCTCCGCCACTGCCGGTGAGTATTTGTCAGTAATTAACCATTGGGTATTGTACATACCCGTTAACTTGTTAAAAGATGTCAAGTGGGATTTCCAAATATATTTCCTTTTGCTATTTTAATTATCGTATAATTTTATTTGGGTATTTTTGCATATTTCGTCTTAAAAAACTTTGAAATTGCATATATACCCGAGCAAAAAATTAAATTGCATATTTCCCCTCTATTAAGTAGTAAAATTACAAATTTACTCATTTTGATTTAATTTATCGAAATTAAATTATAGAAAGACTATTTTACCTTTTAAAAAAAAAGACTAATCACTAAATACTTCAAGCTAAAAAAAAAAGACTAATCACAAGATGACAAACAAGAGTCTATACTGTTAATTTTTATAATCAAATACTTCAAGCTAAAAAAAAGACTAGTCACAAGATGACAAACAATAGTCAGTACTGTTAATTTTTATAATCAAAATGACAAACTGTTATTTATATGTTTTAGTGTTCAAAGGATCTTATATGAAGAGTCAATACTGAGTAGGGTAAAACGAATGCTTGTTAATTTCTATTATCACATACTTCTCTTTTAAAAAAAAAAAATCCACTCTCCAATGCTCTAGGATAAAAATAATCCACTGTCAGTTATAGAATACAAGTTTAGGATAAACATGATTCATCTTTTTGGAGGATGTTATTATTTTACTTACCAATATGTGGAGTTTGCAATTAAGATGGGCCATTGGGTGGCTTAAGGTAGCATCTCGATCAACAGTAGACGCCGTAGAAGAAATAAAACAATATGGTTGGAAAAGTGATGCAGGCGGTTTCAGGTTTCTTTAAAAATAAAACAATAACTAACCTTAAATACTCATAAACGCTATAGAAGAAACGCCATAGAAGAACTGAAGATGCTGCTGGAGTGTCGCCGTAGAAGAGCTGCTGGAGTGTCGTCGTAGAAGAAGAAACTGAAACGTCGTGCAGTGAATGTAGGAACTAGGTTCACTTTTTATTAAAAAAATATAAATAAAATAAATAATAACGAGACCTCGTTATTTGTGGGAATTACTAGTACAATACCGGTTACATAAACTAAATAAACAAATGTAAAAATACAATTGAATTATACCAATCTTGATTCAAGTCGATGTCTTTGGAAACTTCAACCGCACCTACGAGATCGAAATTCCGCTGCAAGACAAGCAAAATTGTTGACGGTTTTGGTTGAGGCACGTGTTCAACACGCTTCCCTTAAAACAGATTCCGCGCCTCCTCTCAGACGGTTCTGTCTCCCAGGGTACAACAACCAAAGCAGTAGTTGTACTGCCGGAGATGACTCTCATGCCCGAGATAGCACTGAGTATAATGGTGTTTAGAATTGTTGATGGAAATATGAAGTTGTCTCTATTTTAGAGTACTCCTCTCAAATTTATGGAAATTTAGAGATTAAAGAGTGTACACATTTTTCTTGTGTTTTTGTAGGAACCATCAAGTTCATATATATACACCCTAGAGTTTTAACCTCATTAAAACTAGTAATAAACAAGACATTAATCTTGTCATAACTAAAACATTAATCCTGTAATAAACAAGATAATGAATATAGCTTTAATCTCTAATTAATGGACTTAAGTGGTTGGTAAAAAAGGTCATATTCATCATGACATGAATTAAACAGTTGTGACAGCTAGTTTGACCAGGTCCAACCATTTGCTCTGTTACCGTTGCAGACATGCACGCGCACCTGAAGTGACTCTTCAGTCCGTGCGCCACACTGTATGGAACCCGCGTATGCGCATGGTATGCAGACCAGTGCGCCTAGTTACTACTGCAAACCTGCACGTGCTTGAACTGGCCTGCCAGTCCGCGCGCCACGCTTCAAGGATGGAGTCGCGCGCCACACAGATGCCACTACGCATAACAGGACGCCACCTGGTCATGCGCCATCCAAACTCGCGCGCCGCTTGCAGTCTTCGTCATAGCCAATGACGTGCGCCATGCGTCTAAGGAGCTCGCGCCGCATTGACATGCGCCATGCCAAGGCATCCGCCTACGCCACCCAAGGGTACGCCATAAGCGGACCCGCCATGTATCTGACCACGCGCTCATGGGCAAAAATACAAATGCGGTGTGCGAAGTTCAAAGCGCACCACATTGGGCTTATAGCCCACGTCACGCGCGCATGTGTGCAGGTGCGATGCACCCTTTGGGTCCCCACTAGTGTTTGCCTTTCAAGGAGTGCTCCTCCTTATATACCACTTTAAGTTTTGTCATTCCACCTATGTGGGACAAGGTGACAAATCTCAATCAATTTTTCTCATCTTTGTTTGTTCCGAACATATAACTTCAAGCTTCGATATCTCATTCATCTTAGCTCTATTTGGACATAGTTTGAACACAAACCCATAAATAATTATTTCTACAACACATATATAAATATTATTGATGTCCAAAATATTTAGTGAAAAACTCATTTTTCACTAAATTCTAAAATGATAACTATGAACCAGATTTTTCTCAAAACAAGATCTTTTAATTTTGAAAATGGTAGTTTTGTCATTTTAATAGAGAAGGGAAAATATGCAATTTTTATTTAGGCTTGGGTAAATATGAAATTAAGGGTGTTTTTAAAGGGAAATATGCAATTTTTCCATTTTATTTATATAACTATTAGAAATTAAAATATACATTACATACATACAAGTAACATTATAATTTTACTTATATATTTCACAACACACAAAAAATAAATAATATTATCAAATACATATTTCGAAAAATAAATTACACATAATGAACCTACTAAAATCTTTCACTAACAGACAATGGTGAAGGAAAATAAAAATATACATAAAAAATTCCATTTATATGATAGGGTATATATAGTTCGGGTAATGGGGTTTGTGATTTCGGGTAACCGGGCCGGATATCACCAAATCCCCAACCCGTCCATACCCACAAAGCTTTTTAAAACTAATCTTATACCCGACCCATAACCTCGAGCTTCGGGTATACCCGTCCCATATGTTTCGGGTATACATATCAACCTCGGATTTTTTGGCCATCCCTAAAATCAAGTGCATTTTCTTTAGTATTCATTAATAAAATACAATTTTAAAAAGTAACGAGGAACCCGTAAGATGCGGCGGAGTGAACAATTTACAACATTGTACTCGTTTTAAGAGTCTTAAAATTTGAGATAAATTAGAATGTTACTCTCCTCAGAAAACTACGGACATAAAGTCCATAAAACGCAAACATACACGTGTATGATTCATTTTATGATTTTAGTGTTTTAGAGCAATACCACCTAGTACTAGTGGTAGTATGTTTAGTTTAGTAACAGTTTACAGTAGCAACAATAGTAGTAACACCAGCAGCAAGAGGAGAAGCAGCACCAAGAGCAGGAATAGTACTGACACTAATAATAATATTAATATATTATATGTATAATGGGTGAGTAATTAAATACATATTTTAATTTTAGTTTTCCTATTGTTTAATTTAGTTTTTGATGAATTATTATAGCTAGTTTTTTTACGTCGCGAGTTGCGGTGAAACCGAGCAAATGATAATGTAAAACAAACGTGATTTGAAAATAAAGTATTTGTTTAGAAACCGAAACCATTAGAGCGGTTTAATTTATCATTGAATCGTTTTATTATACCGAATAAATACTTTATTTTGAGTGCAACTTAGTTTTTAACAAAACCTATAACGGAATGTCAGGGAAAAAATCAAGCACAACTACGTGCTTTTTTAGAAAAAAAAAAGTTATAAACGTAAATTGTTAAAGAAGTATCAAATTAATAGATATATTAATATATGTTCTAAAAAAAGAAAAAGAATTATTAAAGAAAATGGCAAAGGAAATATATGGTTTTAAAAAAGGAAAAAAATTAAAGTATGTTATTAAAAGTAAATATAATAATAAACTATTATAATATATTATAATATATTAAATAGAAAAAATAATAAAAAGTATACATTATTATAAAAATAAAGTTACTATTCATTGTCTTTCGTCAACAACATATATACTAGTTTTTTTGAAGTCGCGCATTGTGGCGAAACCAATCAAATGATAATATAAAACAAACGTGATTTGAAAATAAAGCATGTTGTTTAGAAAGTCAGACCATTAGAATGGTTTAGTTTATCATCGTATCGTTTTATAATATCAAATAAATACTTTATTTTGAGTACAACTTCGTTTTTAACAAAACTTATAACAGAATGTCAGGGAAAAAATCAAGCATAACTACGTACTTAAGTTTTAGAAAAAAAGTTATAAACGTAAATCATTAAAGAAGTATCAAATTAATCGATAAATTAATATATGTTCTAAAAAAAGAATTATTAAAAAATGGTAAAGGAAATATATGGTTTTAAAAAAGGAAAAAAATAAAAATATAATATTAAAAGTAAATATAATAATAAAGTATTATAATTATAATATATTAAATAGCCCTTCCTTAACTATAATATAATATAATATAATATAATATAAAGAGTAAAATACAAGGATAGTCCCTGTGGTTTTGTAAAATAACACCTATAGTCCTCAACTTTTGAAAATTACACTCTTGCTCCCTGTGGTTTACTCAGTTGTTACTCGGATAGTCCCTGGAGTGGACGGCCGTTAGTTTTCTCAGTTAAGTCCATTTAAATGACAAAAATGCCCTTAATATAAAAAACAATTAAAACTAATTAGAAAGTGAAACCCACCAATCACTTCATCTTCCCCAATTACACCAAACCCTTATTCCAACTTCATCTTATTCAAAAATCACCCGCAACCATAAAGATCACCCACAATGATCAACATCCTCCACCACCATCGACAACCTCCACCCTTAAACTAACATAAAAAACCTGAAATCAATCCAATGTTCCACCCTTAAACTAACATCAAAAAGCTGAAATCAATCCAATGTAATAGCCAAATCACAGTCTTAAAACCCACAAATGTGAACTAGGATTTATCTTAAAACTTGTGTGATTGAATCGGCTGATTTGGGGATAAAGATGAGGGCTTTTGTGACACCGGAGAACAACAAGAGGACATTGATGACCCGACACCAGCCCCACCACTCTACCCACCCACTTCAGCCGGCAAACACGACCACCTATGCCACAACCAACCACCCGACACCACCACTCTACCCACCCACTTCAGCTGGCAAACACGACCACCTCCGCCGCAACCAGTCACCCGACACCACCACTTTACCCGCCCACTCCGCCTGAAACCAGCCACCCAACGCCACCACTATACCCACCCACTTCAGACGGCAAACACAACCACCTCCACCGCGATGTACACCGCACATCATCGGTCATCTCCATCACATCCACCAACTACAAAGTTGTCGAATAGTTTTGTTTTTCCAGATCTGAGTTGCTGCAGAGAGGAAGGTGGTTGTTGTATTGTTTCTGATGTGAACGAGTGAGAATGATGGTGATCTAAGGTGGTTGCAGGTTCAAGAAGCCACTGTATACGGTGGTTGTTGGTTGTTGGCTGGCTCCGACGAGAAGGTTGTTGTGTACTGTGGTAGTTTGTGTGTATGGGGTGGGGATTGGTGTGGGTGAGTGTTAGTTTATATTTAGATAAAATATGTGGGGCCCATCATAGTTAAATGTTGAATTTATTTCTTTTAACTATTTAATTAATATTCTTGTAGCGAGGGTAGTTTAGTCATTTCACATAGACTTAACTGAGAAAACTAACGACCATTCACTCCAGGGACTATCCGAATAACAACTGAGTAAACCACAGGGAGCAAGAGTGTAATTTCCAAAAGTTGGGGACTATAGGTGTTATTTTACAAAACCACATGGACTATCCGTGCATTTTACTCTAATATAAATTACAATACTTGTGTAGAAACATGGAATAACAGTACTTCAGTTCTTTTTGAAAATATTTAATAGAGTTAATTGCTTGGATAGTCCCTGTTGTTTGTCGTTTTTCACGTTTAGTCCTCAACTTTTTAAAATAGCATGTTTGATCCCTGTGGTTCGATTGTTTGTTACTCGATGAGTCCCTATGCTAGATGGACGTTAAGTTATTCAATTAAATGTATGTAAAATTACAAAAATACCATTGCTAATTAAAGAAATACTTTTTTATTATCTATATATAACAATTCACGCCGTTCCTTGTGAACAATATAATAATTGGTTAAAATGTTGCGCTTATTTACAATATTGCCATTATTTCTTTTTGTCTAACACAGGGAGATGGGAGAATAGAGAAGAAGAAAGAGATAGCGTGAACTGGAGGGGACCACTAACTCTAATGAAGAATAACTGTGGTTTAGGTATATTGATTGATGATGTCGGATCTTTGCGGTCGGCGAGTGAAGCGGCTAGAGGGGGTTCCGACAAGTGGGATTGTGACAATTGATGGGGACATGACTTAGAGGTTATAAAGAGAGTTCCCATTCTTACTCCCTTTACCAAGGACACCAAACGAGATAATCTTGAGACTAAATAAGCCAAGACGGGCATCTTTATGCTCAAAGACTGAAGATGCCCTATGTTGACTTCACTTCCATGTGTTACTCTTTCAACATTACCCATTCTTAGAAAAAAAAAGATACCGTCACTTTTAATAGTAATTATTTGATGTGTTTTGTACGAATCATGTTCCTATTATCAAATTACAACATTGTTTATCGGTTCTTTGAACATTTTTGGACATCTTATTCATATTTTCATATTTATATAAGATATACAGCAGAGTTAACTATTTTGTTCTTGCAAAACTATTGCATGCCACAAATATAAGCAATGATCTTGAATGTGCAATTATAATATCTCGATTTTAGGAATCCCTACCTTGAGATATGCTTGACTTCCTTAACCTGTCGGTTGACTGAATCATGTTAAAAAACAAATTTTCAGGACTGGACCTGATGTCGAACTAGTCTCCTTACCGATCCACTGGTCTGGTCCGATTTTCAAAACATTGAATTTCATCGGTTCATGTTTTACACATCTCACATTGTCAGGTTGTGCGTTTAATCCCAGTTCATGATTTACACATCTCACATTATCAGGCTGTGCATTTAATCCCAGTGGGGCTATTAGTTGGGAAAACCTTAGGAGTTTACGTATTTGGCATGTGAATTTAGATGAAGCTTTGATTGAAAATATATTATCCGGAAGTCCTATATTGGAAACTTTAGTGTTGTAGCATTGCTATGGTTACAAGCGGTTAAATATCACTTCAAAGAGGGTTAAGAACTTGGTGGTCTCTAGAATGCATCCTTGCCATCCTCATATCATTGAAATCAATGCTCTGAATATTTGGACACTAAAAATTCAAGATGTATGTTCTGGTGTTGAGAATAATTTTGTTGCTAAAGGTGTCTTCTTTACTTGAAGCTCACTTAGATTGTAAGAAGATTTTATTTCATTATGGGACACCCGCCGAAGAAGTTCAAGATGAGATGCTTACAGGGTTTATACCAATGTTTTTTTCAGGACTGGACCTGGCGTCGAACCGATCTCCTTGTCGATCCACTGGTCGGGCCAGTCAAATAGGATGTATGAACCGGGTGATGCCATAAATATTATAAAAATAAATAGGGTAAAGTTGAAAAACTTTGATCAAAATCCGGTTCAACCCCCCAAAAATTCTGGTTCAACCGCCTGCTTTTCCAGTCTGGGCGCCTGCTCAACCCTCCAAAAAATCCGGTTCGACTCTAATCGGGTTTGATAGGGTGACCAGGACCGGCCAAAACCTCAGTTTCTGGTTTCATCGGTTCGACCGACCGGTCTAGTATGTTTTTCAAAAACTATTGAATCAAAACTGTACATGGTTAAAATTAGTCAACTATATCTATACTTGACACTGATTAATCTAGGGCAATGATGGTTATTCGCAACAGAACTTGATGAATCACAAATATTGTTGTATAATCTATGTCATTACCTAGTCAATATCACTAATCCAAACCATACTTGGTAAATGTTGGTTATTCATAAATGTACTTGATATATATATATATATATAGGGTGGGGTTCTAGAGTGAACACTAATGTATTTGCGAACTGAGTGAACAAATCCTGGCCATTGATCTACACACGTGTATGGTCAGGATCTCATCATCAAATCGTAAAATACACTAGTGTATTTCAACATCAAATCTTGGTCATTGATCTACACACGTGTATGGCCAGGATTAGTTCACTCAGTTCGCAAGCTACACTAGTGTTCACTCTTGAACCTAATCCTATATATATATATATATATATATATATATATATATATATATATATATATATATATATATATAAGGGAAGGCTAGATAGAAAACCCTCATTTTGGTAGAAAACTCTGGAAACCCAAATCTCCCCCCATTTTTACCCAACTTCCCGACATTTTTTTTTTTGAAAAAAATAACACATGTAATATACATGTTTTAGAGTGTTTTGGGCCAAAAAAATCAAAAAAGCGCCGAAGGGATTTTTTTAAAAAAAATAAACAAATTTCAGCAATGTCCGGTCGCCTAACATGTGTTAGGCACAAAAGACAGAAATTGCTGAAATTTTTTTTTTTTTTAAATTATCCCTTCGGCGCTTTTTTGATTTTCTTTGCCCAAAACTCTTAAAAACATGTATATTACATGTGTTATTTTTTTCAAAAAAAAAATGTCGGGAGGTTGGGTTTTCTAGGGTTTTTTATATAGATAGGGTTTTCTATATAGCCTTGCCCTATATATATATATATATATATATATATAGGCCAATCATGGTCTACAACTAGGGCTTTCATAACAAGTCAGACACAACACAATAAGACATGATGATGGTGTGCGTTAAGCGTGGTATGATTTTATTAATATTTTAAGTTCGTTTTACGCATTAGTCAAGTTTTAAATTTATAAAACACGATATTGTACTAATACTAAAGATACACTAGGGCAAGTGCACCATCGCGAGCATAGTATAGATTTGGTAAGATACCGAGGTCGTCCAAGGACACAAGAGCTTTTAATACCGGTTTATTGTCAACGTCTAATCGATCTAAATTTTTTATAAAAGTTTTTAAACATAAAAGTAAATCTAAAAATTAAAAGATAAATAAAATGAAACACAAATAGACAAGATAGAATCACTTAGATCCAACTCCTCTTTAATGTACCATTTGATGATTTTCGCACTTTCTATAACAACCCTCCTAAAACATACTTGGACACCCCTAAATGTCCTAAAATATACTTCGAATGTGAGAAACGGACCCAGAATACCCTTATCTTTATAAAAACCAAGGAAAAAAAATCTGGGAGCCGCTCACGGAGCGCGACTCCCTTAGCCTTTACCTTCGCGGGCCGTGACTGGCCTGGTTGCTTGGCAGACACCCATGCCACCACGTGTTGACACGTGGCAAGGCTAGGTTCGCTGACTAGCCAAGCCTAAGACCTAGTCTACTCTCTCACGGGCCGCGAGAGAGTTAGTGATGTGCTTCGCGAGCCATGAGCCGCCATACTTCAAGCCTATAAATAGGGTCGATCTGCTCATTTGTTCACCATTTAAATTTCGAATTCTCTCTCACACTTTTTATAGGCAATTATTATACTCAGGTATTACACCCCTATAAAGCGAATCTCTGCCTCATTGTAAGTATTATAACCCTGTTGTTACCCTACACGATCGATCTAGGGTTCCGTAACGCATGTCAAGGCTCTACCTGACTCAGTCATTGGAATTCTGTCTCGTGTTACACCCGATTGATCTAAGACTCCGTAATGCATTTCAACGCTCTGCCTGACTCAGTCATTGGAGTTCTGTCTCGAGTTGTACGATTAATGTGATTTGGGTTATTTTACTAACACGTGTGCATTAATTAATTTTAATAGATAATAACCAAAAGAATCACTAGGAAGCTAGAGTAGTATCACCTAAGTCAACAATGTGAGTACATTCTCTTTTATAAACACTTTTTGTGAGTCAAATTGTTTTACCAAAACCTCAAATGTTTTCAGATACAATTACAGTGTTAAGTCTTTGTAATTCTACAATTGCTGCAAGTATTATGGGGTTTGTATACAGTACTTGATAACCTTCACAATTGGGCACGGGTATCCAACGTGTGATATGACCATAGTCACAGATCCGTCGTGTAACAACCCGACATTTTGAAGTCAAAATACATTTCAAAATCAAAGTCAAAGTCAAAGGAAGAAAAGATTGCTAATTCGATCTGCCATTCCTTGCTTAATTATTACTTGTACTCTTTGACTCGAAAATCGATACTTTAGTTTATGTTACTTTAGTTGTATTATGTCGAGTAAATGCAATAAAACGCTATTAAACGCTAATCGACTTAACGCTAATCTCATCGCTATCACATCGTAACTTGAATTGCAGTTCTGGATATTGTTTTACGTGTGTGTGTTATTATGTCTTACTTGTGCATGTTTAATTAGGTTAAAGGTGTTAATCGCAAACGTAATCGAAACTCTATCGCAACACAATCTCATCGTGAACTCAAAATTTAAGGTTTACTTTTCTGATTATTAGGAGTTATGTCATTTGTGTAACTATTATGTAATACTATCGCATCGCTTGCTCGCAACGCTCAACGCTTGAAACGAAAAGTCGGAAACCAACTCGTAAGCGCCATCCGATCGAAGGACCATTTGATCGTATGGTCATCTAACCGGATGACCATTCGATCGGATGGCCATCCGATCGGAAGGCCCTCCGATCCCTTTACCCTGCACCGCCTTTCTCCTCCTCACCTATAAATAGCACCTGTCACATCACTGTTCACGTAATGTGACAGCTCTCCTCCGACCCTTCGCCTTCTTAGCCACATTTCTCTCGATTCCTCGCGATTCTTGTAAGTTTTCATCTCAAATCTTGTACTTCTTTGATCTACACACACTTTCTCATCGATTTCACCCACAAATCTCAACTTTTAACCATGAAATCACTTGATTTCGGGCTGTTCTAGGGTGACGTCATCACGGGTTAGTATGAACTCTGGAGAATGTTCATTCCATCAAGAACAACTTGAATCTAAAAGATTTCCACAATGTTTAAACACTAATTTCACTTAAATCTAAACATACTTCTAGTGTTTCAAACTTTTCTTCAACATTCTTAACTATTCACATAAAATTGATAGGATCCGAGCTTGTTCAGGCTTTCTGCTCATTCTCTAGTGAAGTGCCGGTCTGAGAACGGGTTACTATCAAAGAGATGACCGACTTAACAGGTTGAACATTAAGTTCCATCAACAACAGTTACTGATCGGATGGGGTGATTCCCATCCGATCGGATGACTTGGGCTTGATGGGGTTTCCGTTGTTTTACACGTTGTCATGCCTTCTCGGTTTAATTGCAAAACTTTCTAGACTTAGCAAATTTTACAAGTTTTACAAACGAACAGGTTGCCAAGCGGATTGTCGTCCGATCGGATCGCCATCCGATCGAACGACAATCCGGACGGATGACTTGTGGGTCTCAAACAATTAACCAAATTTTGCAAGCTTTCAAAAATGTCCGTTTCCAACGAACAGTCATCCGATCGAATGACTATTCTATAGGAGACTTGGATCTGTGAAATATCTCACTTGGACGGATCACCATCCGAGCGAACGACCATCCGTCTGGATGACCGTTCGACCGGACGATCTGAAAGGTAGAGATACTTCTCTCTTTTTAAAATGCTACAATGAAAACTTCAAAGTCACATCATACACAAACATATCCATCCCAAACGGACAACCCTCCGACCGAATGGTCATCCGTCCGGATGGCCATCCGCCGGAAGGTCATCCGATCGGATCACCCTTCGTCCCTCAGCTCACTAAACGCACCGTTTCACGCACTGCTCAACGCTTATACTGTCGTTCTGTATTCAGGCTAACTCTCTAAGCGCTCCCTTCAATCCAATACAGATCGTGTTTAATAGTGACCATTATCTGTGAGTATACTCGATCCCTTTTTACTTTAAGCACTTTTGGGTGTCACATACGTTACCTATATCAAATAACATCTATCACACAACGCAACACTTTTTGTACGCTAACCGCTGTCGCATGTTATACGTGTTATTCGTTGAATGCTTGTATGTTATGTTTACACAGTGATTGTTGCTTGACACCTTAGCAACGATAGTACTATAGTTTGGACTCAGCACCTGTCATGGACAGGGGTTGTTAAGGGTATTTCTTCACGTGTCACAGTGGTGATATGTGTTGCGCATTCTACAATTCGCAGTCATGTTTGTGCATATTTCATTGTCGATAACCTACTTGCTTCGCATTACTACGTGTTACATGCTGGTTATGC
Source organism: Helianthus tuberosus (assembly GCA_030545235.1). Lineage (NCBI taxonomy): Eukaryota > Viridiplantae > Streptophyta > Magnoliopsida > Asterales > Asteraceae > Helianthus > Helianthus tuberosus. The sequence goes on from CM060408.1 coordinate 79,361,232, forward strand.
GTAAATCGCTTTCACTACTATTACTATTAAACTTGTATGCTCACCTTTACACTATGTGCATTGACCTTATTTTAACATATGTGACAGGTGTTTAGGATGCTGTGCTATGCTAGCTTTTGTGGAATCAAGCTAGGGGAGTCTAGAAACGTCATTTAATAATTTATGAGTTGTCGGAACAATATTTGTCTTTGAGAACACTATGTCTGTAATAACTGTTTTATTCTGATAGGTTATGGTATGGGACATGACGTTAAATATCTGGTAATTATAGTTGTTATGGATTCTCCTGGACAATCTGTTTCGCTCAGTGCCGCACCCCGATGTTTCCGACATCGGTTGGGGTGTGACGGATTAGTATAAGAGCCCTAGCTATAGGGAATTAGGCAAGACTCGACCTAGTCCAGGTCGATGTCTTAGAATTGACCTAGTCTATAGTCTAAGTACCAAAAGACCGACTTGTGCAAGCCTAGTAGGGGTTTTGTATGAGCTTACTTGACATTCTTGCTCGAACTCGCTGGAACTACACTCTTGCGCGAACATCGCATACTACCGCTTCGTGCAAGGTCAGCCTTTCCTAAGGCTGGCAACACACACGATTTACAAAAATGCTCATGTAAGCAAGCAATTTGGTCAAGATTAGGTGTGGAAACCGCAAACTCTCGACAAAAATCACTCGCCCGACGCGCATTTTTACTATACACACAAGAATTTGTGTTGAATCAGGAGTGAAATCCATACTTCGATAAAGTTCTCCCTTTCTATCTATTGGAATTCTCGAATTTATTTTAAAACGGAGCGTCTGGGCAAGTTGTTAAGCTAGGGGTGAAACCCGAATCTTGATAACACGTCCCACTCCCTGATTTCTTTTACAAAACTCTCACCAAAGTCTCGATGGATTCCAATGACTCAATCCACGTAGCAACCGAAAGGATGCGTGCCGTTCACCGTATGACGGTGAGAGAGCACAGTCTATTAGGCCAAGGCGTGTACTCGAAGTCCTTGAGAATAGTCGAACCACTTTGGGTAGTCAATGGCTCGCACCAAGACAATCTATTTTCGATTTCAAGCTCCAATCACTGATTTTATGTGTTTCGATTCTGAGATCGCAGCCGCTGACTCTGTGATTTATCACTTTTATGTGGAATTTTATGTGTTTTATGTGGTTTTATGTGTTTATGTGTTTGATTTTGGAGATTTATGAGCTTTTCGTTGTTCGCTTTGATAAACACGCACAACTCGCACTACACATCTATCTCAATACGCTAACAAATCGCATGCTATGTTACTCGCAATCGCTACTCGCTTTTCGCACTCACAACTCTCGACCGCAATCGCAGCTTTGAAAGATAGGTGAATACGTGCAATATATATAGGTGAATACGTGCAAAATATAGTGAAGATGTGCTTAGGTGGATTACCTGCTTCTGTGCTTACGTGGACTACGTGTTTATGTGTTTACGTGCTTGTGTGGATTACATGCCTACGTGATTATGTGCCTACGTGTAGACGTGTTCATGTGCTTTATATAAAGTAGCTTTGGGTGAGATAATAGACTATACTCGACTTAATCGCGTCTTAGTCCTATGGCGATGTCTGTTGCATGCAATGTCGTCATTTGGATCGCATACGGCTCGCGCTTCTCGTCGAAACCACGCTGACAAGCGTATCGCTTCTCTAGTCGCAAAGAAAATGGCTAAGGTCATTCTGCAAATTGTCAGCGAGCTTAATGAAAACGCTAGCAAGTCCTCTGAGGAATCAAGGACCGACACTCCTCGCGCTACTTTTAGCTTCAAGCAGTTTAAGGCATGCGGCCCCAAAGACTTCACCGGAGAAGACGGGACTACTGCCATGTTTCAATGGTTCGATTCAATTGAAGTCACTCAGCGCTAAAGCGGCTGTCCTGATAACCTTCGCACTGTTAATGCTACTGACGTTTTCCAGTCCAGGGCTCTGTACTGGTGGACTGCTGAAAGAAACAAGTGAGGAAATGACGCAGCCTATGGGCTTACTTGGGAAGAGTTGAAGGAAATCATGATGAAGGAATTCTGCCCTCCCCATGAGCTTCAGAAGCTGGAGGACGAACTTTGGCATATCAAGCAAGAGGGTGGCGACAATGCTGGTCTAACTGCCCGCTTTAAGCAGCTGAGTATCATTTGTCCCGGCCAAGTCACTACTCCGACATCACCATCAAGAAATACATCCTTGCTTTACCGGATTGTGTTGCTGAATTTGTGCATGCCGCCAAGACGACAACCATTGAGGAGACCTTCCTGCTTGCCGCCGAGATTAACGACAAGTGAGTTCGGGCTGGTTACTTCAAGAACACCACCACCAAAGTCTCCACCAAGTCACTGCTTCACCCACTGCATCTGAAACCGCTGCACCGCAAGGGTCGAAATCTTCAGGCCGCAAACACAAGAACAACAACAATAAGAACGGTGTTGTCACTGCTGCTCCACTCAATGCAGTACCTGCCCAACCCCAGAACCAAAACCGCCAGGTAGCAGCACCAGGCACCAATGCACCGCCAGCTAAGCGTGCATATACTGGTCCACACCCACTGTGCCCTACTTGCACCTACCATCATCCTGTTGGGATCGCATGTCGATTTTGTGTTCACTGCAACCTTTACGGCCACTTTACTGCTAACTGCCGTACTGGCCCCCGTCAAGCTCAAGCTCAAGTTCAAGCTCCTGCACTGCTGTGACAACTGGCACAAAACGGGTAAGTTCCGTACACTTTAATTATTATTTAATGACTGCGATTTTGTGCTTAAATGTCAACATTGTTTGATTACATGATATACTGGTGAATTCATGCACGTTTTATACTACAAAATATTTCTTTATGCATTAACGAGAGCGTTGCGTCAAAAATACTAGTAAACTCACCGGTAAGACACATTTGTGTCAACAAAACTGCAGAAAGCAGTCAGACAATAGAATTGGAGCCTAGGTGTAGGTCCAACGACAAGAATACATTAAAACCCAAGAGTACATACAAGGGTTAACATATAGACCTTCCGGAAGCTAAAATACGCACTAAAAAGCACCCGAAACGCACTTTAAGTGCAGAATTTTATTAAATTCAGCTATAATCAGCTTCTTAATACATAAATATTATGCATAATTCATGTCTTATTATCCAGAATACCCTCCTAAGTGTTGGGAATTAAAAGGGTTACGAAAGGGTACTTAAAGGACACTAAACGGTGCAATTTAGCACTTTAACGAACCGGTATTTAACCGAACAACCGGACATTAACCGGAACATAAAAATATTTCTAGAAGCATTGTTTTAATGTTTCTGAACTAGTTATGGTCCCCGAACACCATAACACCCCTTATAACGTAATAACGCATTAAATCCCTAAACTTATTACTTGAAACCAACTTATTTTTGAACTAGGGAGTAAATATTACACTTTGCCCCCCCCCCTTCATATATACGGTCATAAGGGGGTGGCCCCCATCAAGATCTTGCTTGGATCTACTAGATTTCATAAGATATTCCTTGGATTTAATTTGATTTCATTAGATATTACAAAGATATTATGGATCTTGAAAGATTTACTAGAAATTGAAATTTACACATTACCCCCCCCCCCCCTATATGGTGGACGGTCATGGTGGCCCCATCAAAGATCTCACTTGATCTTATAAGATTGTATGTGATCTTGCCTATATCTTCTTTGATTCACTAGATCTTCATTAGATTCATTATGATATGGAAAGAGATCTTACAAGTACTATAAAGATAACATGAGCCCTCATAACTTACGCCCACATTTCAACCACACTCTCTCTCCCTCCCTTGATCCACTCTCGTCCGAAACCCACCAAGGCACCACCACCATCTTCAAACCTTGTTCATCCATTCCAAGTTCATATTGAGGTGCAAGAAGGTGTTTAACGAAGTTTGGAGCTTGCGGAGCTTGAAGGGCCTTCTTCATTTGCTTTTATCCACCATTTTTGTCATCTTCAACTTCTAGTAATCCTCCCTAGCCTTGTTGCTAGTGGTGAGCCCTCATGATCTCTTATTACTTCTATTTTTAGTGGTTAAAAGATATATTATGGTGAAAATTACAAGAACACTAAAGAATATGAACATGAATCTTTCACATAAGCTTAAATACATAAGAATATATGTTGAATATGTTGATTTGCTTCTTGTTGATTTATTATTAGTGTTGGTGATGTTTGACATCATATGGAGCCTACTAGATTGTGATTAAACACAAGATCTAGTGAGTTAAAGTGGTGATCTTGTGAAAGACCAAGATCTTCATACTTTATGTCTTCATGAACTTGAATAATGAAATGGGTTTTCTTATGTAAAGATGGTTCAAACAAAATACAATTCTTGTAAATAGATGATTACAAAAATAATTTTCTCAAGAAACCAAGATTATTTACAAGACTTACAAAGTCATGGTTTCTAAGTAAACTAATAATATTTTTAGTGTTTAAACAAGAATAGAAACATGTTTGTAACAAGAAAAATACAAGAGAAGTATTTTTAGAAAAATCATCCTACAAGTTGTAAATGACTAAATTCTCCAAGAATGAGATTTACAAGCAAACAACCATGTTTTTAAGAGTAACTAAACCTACTAAATAACATGGTAAGTTACTACAAGTTTTTACAAAACTCCAAGTTCATGATGTAGTGTGATTTACTTGATTACTGGCACTTGATAAGTGTAGAATAGATTGTTGATGCTTGATGATGATTTAAAAGAAAATAAACACATGTTTTGAAAACATGGGAAACCTCCATTTTTAGGGGGAACTCTGTCAAAATTTCTATAAATTTTGACACTTAGAAAAATATAAGTTTTTGGGAAACTTATTCCCTAAAAATGTACCTCAAAATATTTACTAAGGTTTCCCTAACTTTTGTGTTAAGAAATGATTATTTCTTCAAGACCAAAATTGATATTAAGTATGTATATTTTTGAGAAAATATATATATTTATTGATCACCAAATTTTGTGCTAAATGTATGAAGTATGTATTACATGTAATAGTGTATTAGGACTTGAAAATACACTAAATGCTCTTGAGAAGTAAAAATACAAAAATACACATACAACCCACTTAGACAAATACAAGAAAATATATTTATGAAAATATATTACTTGATAGAATGAATAACTTGGACAAAGTACATAATTCGGGTGCAAAATACAAAATACTTATATTTATTTTGGAGAAAATAATATAAGTAAGACACATAGTTAAAAATATAAATTATTTTTAACACATGAGCAAATACATAAAAGATAGTGACTTGTACTTGTGCGATACAAGTCTAGTGACTAACGTTAATAAAACACGTTTAGGTCACGACGCTAGATAAGCAAATCCGGTGAAGTTTACGACGCAGGAACGCAAAGTTGTGAGTTCATGCTTCCCCTTTTCTCTTAACTGTTTTCAGTTTTATAACTTCGGGGGTGAAATACATGTTACAAATGTTACAATGTTTATAAATGGTATGATACAAAAACAAGAAGCACTCTTGGTGAGAACGAGTACCAAGTATGATCCGTTTTGAGAATACAAGAATACAAAAAGCACTCTTGGTGAAAACTAGTACCAAGTATGATGCGTTTTGAGGAATGATACGAGAAAGCGTGTCACGAATAGGGTACCATAAGCACCATTAATCAACAATATACCTAGACCGCAGAACAAAAGGTTAGATCTAACGGGTTTCGGACAGCCACACTCTTGGTGAGAACGAGTACCAAGTAGTGCTTTTGTTTCTCAGAAGAACTTGATAAATGCCTATGGTTTGGTGACTTCCTATGTCGTGTCACATGTTAATGGCCTTGCAACCCATTAAAAACCCTAATACATACAAGAACACCTTATTTATACAGGATTCATACCACAAGAATACTTGATTTATACATGAGTACGTGGTGTACACAAGAATACTTGATTTATACATGAATATTTGATTTACACAAGAATACTTGATTTATACATGAGTACGTGGTGTACACAAGAATACTTGATTTATACATGAATATTTGATTTACACAAGAATACTTGATTTATACATGAGTACGTGGTGTACACAAGAATACTTGATTTATATATGAGTACGTGGTGTACACAAGAATACTTGATTTATACATGAATACTGGATTTATACAAGGATACTTGATTTATACAAGATACAAACTATGTTTTCATACAAAGTATACCAACGTAGAATACAAAAACTGCATGAATTCACACCAACATTATGTTGACGTTTTTCCAAAAACTCACATGTATTTCAGGTAACTAAAGTGGATGTGCGCGCGGTCTCACTCATGCTCTTGGATGTTGTTTATGTTTGTCTTTGAAGAAAGTTGTAACTTTTCAGACAAAATGCTGTCTTGTGATGTAAACACTTAACATATGTTTTCAGTCATGAAATGTATGGGTATTTGAAGCTATTTTTACGAGCATGTAGTATGTTTACCTTTCATATGCAATGAGAACCTTTCATGATCACACCTCGTGCTTCCGCCTAAGAAAGGGGTGTGACAGATTGGTATCAGAGCTGTGATTGTAGTGAACCAGGATTCCTTCTCGAGTCTAGACTACAATCTCTAGGATCCTTTCACGAAAACAATTTTTCAAAAAGTTTTCATTGCTTAAAACTTTCCGCGACATCCACTACCTGAAACTGTTTACAAGAGGCAAGAAAAGACACTATGAGATTTAGGGTGCACTGGAGTAGCACATGTCTGTGATTAAGAATTACTTGCAATTATGTGTGATAATTTATATATACATATACTAGAAGTAGAATGTCATAGGTATACGTGACTTTACCTGAAAACAATGGCCTATCTGAAGGAAGAGATACGAGGATGAAACGAACCGTGTGGACTGTGCAAGGAGTTACATAATTATGGATGCATACATAATTATGGAATTCAGTGCACAGAAATCACACGTATAGATTCCCTAACCAACTGGGGTAGCCCAGTTAGCCACCGACACCCACCTCTTCCTAGAGGTACTGGGTTCGAGTCTTGGGAGTGGCATATGTCGCCCAGGGTAAGAACTCGGCATGGGGAAGTCACCGCGGAGCTAGCTTGGTCGGGTAGCGGCTCCCGGAGTGAGATCACTCCGGCGGTTGGGAGGACCGTGCACTACCCCCCCCCCCCCCACGTATAGATTCCCTCAGTGCAAGAAAAGGTCAAACGTGAACACCAGCCTATTAAATACTCTGCTAGAGTAATAATTATTTGATGTCACTTATGTGGTATATGCCTGTGTATATATATACTACTACTGTCTAGTATGACGATATCAAACAAATGCCTAAACCTATTGTGTGGTGTTCTTTCAGAACATGGCACCTAGGAGAATTGTGAACAATCGAGATTCGGATCAACCTCCTCCTCCCCCACTGCCAAAGACTGCTGAAGAGCTGAACGCTCTACTGGGGGAAAGGATCTCCGCAGCTATCGCCCAGTACGAGGCAAACCGAACCCAAGACAGTGGCGGACCAAGCAACGCTAGACGTAATGGGAATGGAGATTCATCTGGAGGCAACGCAGCTTAGGGCTGCACTTTCAAGCAGTTTCTCGACTGCAAACCGATGAACTACGACAGAACAGGAGGTGCAGTAGCATTTGTGCGCTGGACGGAGAAGACTGAAGCTACTATCCGCATGAGCAAGTGTACCGCGGATCAGCAAGTCACTTTCGCTACTGGGTTGTTTGTCGATGAAGCTTTGACTTGGTGGAACTTGCAAGTCCAAACCTTGGGTGATGATGCCGCTTATGGCCTGACTTGGGATGAACTAAAGGAAAGAATGAGAGAGAAGTATTGCTCACGTGCTGAACTCCAAAGGTTGGAGACTGAATTCTGGCACTTAACCATGGAAGGTGCTGATATTACTGGTTATACTCGAAGGTTCCACGACTTGTCTAGAGTGATCCCTTATATGGTGACTCCTGAATTTAAGCGCGTTGAACGCTACATTTGGGGATTGGCCTCAGAATTTCGCGGCATGGTAACTTCGGCCAAACCTCAAACAATCACTGGGGCTGTAACTCTGGCTGTCAGCCTTACTGAAGATTGTGTTCGTATGAAGAAGTTATCGCTGAACCCAACAGAAAAAATCGAGACGCATGCTGAGTCGTCCGGTGACAAGAAGAAAAAGCATTCGAATCTGAATCAAGCAACCCGCAGCAACAACAAAGGTTCATACAACAAGAAGCGTGACACTAACCCATCTAAGGAGGCAAGAACCTTTGCAGCGGCAAATGATACTGCAGGCAGAGGATACCAAGGCACCCTGTCCAAATACCAAAAATGTAAGTATCATCATGAAGGAGCTTGTCGCATTCCAAGGTGCGACAAATGTGGTAGATTGGGTCATCAAACAGAAGACTGTTGGGGTAAAGGAAAGAACGGTAATGGAAACCGCAACGGTGCTGGAACTGGAAACAATGGTGGAAATGGAAATGGTACTGGCAACAGGAATGGTAACAGAAGTGGGAAGAACCGAGGATGCTTCAGTTGTGGAATCAATGATCATTTCATAAAAGACTTCCCAAAGGGAAACAATGCTCAGGCTCGAGCATTTGTGATTGGAGCAAAGAACGCATGAGAGGACCCTAATGTGGTCATCGGTACGTTTCTCATTAACAATCACTTTACATCCATACTATTTGACACTGGTGCCGATTATAGCTTCATGTCTGTGGAATTTAAACGTATGCTTGGAATAGAATCTAGTAGACTAGATATTCCTTATTCTATAAAGCTAGCCAATGGTAAACTTGTTGAAGCGGGCGAAGTTGTTAAAGGCTGCACATTAGAACTTGCGGAACGAAGATTTAGCATCGATCTCTTACCTATTCAATTGGGTAGCTTTAACGTGGTGGTCGGAATGGACTGGTTGTCCAAGAACAAAGCTGAAGTTATTTGTCATAAGAAAATCATTCGCATCCCTTTAGCGAATGGTGAAACTCTCATCGTGCATGGAGAAAAATGAGATGCGCCTCTATGAATCATCAGTTGTATAAAGACACAGAAGTGCTTAAGGAAAGGATGTGTTGCCTTCCTAGCACACGTTGTAGATAAGAAGGCTGTGGAGCCAAAAATCAAAGATATTCCTATGGTGAAGGAATTCCCTGATGTTTTTCCCGAAGATCTGCCAGGACTACCTCCGCAACGACAAGTCGAATTCCGTATAGACTTGGTTCCAGGAGCCGCTCCTGTAGCCAAGGCACCCTACCGGCTTGCACCATCCGAAATGCAAGAATTATCTACACAACTCCAGGAGTTGTTGGATAAAGGATTCATAAGGCCAAGCTTCTCACCTTGGGGAGCTCCAGTATTGTTCGTGAAGAAGAAAGATGGAACTCTGCGGATGTGTATCGATTACAGAGAACTGAACAAGCTCACAATCAAGAATTGGTATCCACTACCGAGGATTGATGACTTATTTGATCAATTGCAAGGATCAAGCTACTATTCCAAGATCGACCTTCGATCTGGATACCATTAGTTAAGGATACAAGAAGAAAGCGTGCCAAAGACTGCATTCAGAACACGATATGGGCATTACGAATTTCTTGTGATGCCATTCGGGCTGACAAACGCACCAGCGGTCTTTATGGATCTGATGAACCGCGTATGCAAACCATATCTCGATAAATTCGTGATTGTATTTATCGATGATATCCTGATTTACTCGCGAACGAAAGAAGAACACGAGCAACATCTCAGAACCATTCTGGAACTACTGAAGAAGGAGAAACTTTATGCAAAGTTCTCAAAATACGAATTTTGGATTCGCGAAGTACAATTTCTTGGTCACGTTATGAATGAGAAGGGCATTCATGTAGACCCGTCCAAGATAGAAGCAATAAAGAATTGGGAAGCCCCCAAAACCCCAACTGAAGTTCGACAATTTTTGGGCTTAGCGGGCTATTATCGGCGATTCATCGAGAATTTCTCAAAGATAGCTCAACCGCTAACTACCCTTACATAGAAAGACAAAAAGTACTGGAAAGCTTGCTGAGATATACTTAAAAGAAATCGTGGCACGTCATGGAGTGCCAATCGCAATTATTTCAGACAGAGATGGACGCTTTGTCTCAAGAATCTGGCAATCCTTTCAGGAAGCCTTTGGATCTCAGCTAGATCTAAGCACGGCATTCCATCCACAAACAGACGGCCAGAGCGAATGGACTATACAAACGTTAGAAGATATGCTTCGCGCATGTGTTATGGACCTAGGCGGCAGCTGGGATACTCACCTACCATTAGTTGAGTTTTCCTACAATAACAGTTATCATACGAGTATAAAAGCCGCACCGTTCGAAGCTCTGTATAGCCGCAAGTGCCGATCGCCCTTATGTTGGGCAGATGCTGGAGACAAACGAATGGTTGGTCCTGAACTTGTACAAGAGACAACCGACAAGATTATGCAGATCCGAGAGCGTATTAAGGCGGCTCGAGATCGACAAAAGAGCTACGCAGATCAAAGACGAAAACCATTAGAATTCGAGGTGGGAGACAAAGTGTTGTTAAAAGTCTCACCTTGGAAGGGCGTAGTAAGATTTGGAAAGCGTGGAAAGTTGAACCCACGATATATCGGACCATTTAAGCTTTTGGAAAGAATTGGTACCGTGGCATACAAGTTGGAATTACCGGAAGAACTTAATGGAGTACATGATACGTTTCATGTATCCAACCTCAAAAAGAGTCCAACACAAGAAAACGTGATCATCCCTGCGGATGAAGTGCATATTGATGATGCCCTCCGATTTACAGAACAACCCGTTGAGGTTACCGACTGGAAAGTCAACAAGACCAGGAGGAGCAGTGTGTAACTTGTCAAAGTACGTTGGAACTCTAAGCACGGACCCGAGTACATGTGGGAACGTGAAGACCAGTTCAAAGAAAAGTACCCCCACCTATTCAAGAAGACTCCTGCAAGAGTAAGCTCAGCCTGAATTTCGGGACGAAATTCTTTTAACGGGGGGAGACTGTGACAACTGGCACAAAACGGGTAAGTTCCATACACTTTAATTATTATTTAATAACTGCGATTATGTGCTTAAATGTCAACATTGTTTGATTACAAGATATACTAGTGAATTCATGCACGTTTTATACTACAAAATATTTCTTTATGCATTAACGAGAGCGTTACGTCAGAAATACTAGTAAACTCACCGGTAAGACACATTTGTGTCAACAAAACTGCAGAAAGTAGTCAGACAATAGAATTGGAGCCTAGGTGTAGGTCCAACGACAAGAATACATTAAAACCCAAGAGTACATACAAGGGTTAACACATAGACCTTCCAGAAGCTAAAATACGCACTAAAAAGCACCCGAAACGCACTTTAAGTGCATAATTTTATTAAATTCAGCTATAATCAGCTTTTTAATACATAAATATTATGCAGAATTCATGTCTTATTATCCAGAATACCCTCCTAAGTGTTGGGAATTAAAAGGGTTACGAAAGGGTACTTAAAGGACACTAAACGGTGCAATTTAGCACTTTAACGAACCGGTATTTAACCGAACAACCGGACAGTAACCGGAACATAAAAATATTTCTAGAAGCATTGTTTTAATGTTTCTGAACTAGTTATGGTCCCCGAACACCATAACACCCCTTATAACGTAATAACGCATTAAATCCCTAAACTTATTACTTGAAACCAACTTATTTTTGAACTAGGGAGTAAATATTACACTTTGCCCCCCCCTCCCCCTTCATATATACGGTCATAAGGGGGTGGCCCCCATCAAGATCTTGCTTGGATCCACTAGATTTCATAAGATATTCCTTGGATTTAATTTGATTTCATTAGATATTACAAAGATATTATGGATCTTGAAAGATTTACTAGAAATTGAATTTACACATTACCCCCCCCCCCATATATGGTGGACGGTCATGGTGGCCCCATCAAAGATCTCACTTGATCTTATAAGATTGTATGTGATCTTGCCTATATCTTCTTTGATTCACTAGATCTTCCTTAGATTCATTATGATATGGAAAGAGATCTTACAAGTACTATAAAGATAACATGAGCCCTCATAACTTACACCCACATTTCAACCACACTCTCTCTCCCTCCCTTGATCCACTCTCGGCCGAAACCCACCAAGGCACCACCACCATCTTCAAACCTTGTTCATCCATTCCAAGTTCATATTGAGGTGCAAGAAGGTGTTTAACGAAGTTTGGAGCTTGCGGAGCTTGAAAGGGCCTTCTTCATTTGCTTTTATCCACCATTTTTGTCATCTTCAACTTCTAGTAATCCTCCCTAGCCTTGTTGCTAGTAGTGAGCCCTCATGATCTCTTATTACTTCTATTTTTAGTGGTTAAAAGATATATTATGGTGAAAATTACAAGAACACTAAAGAATATGAACATGAATCTTTCACATAAGCTTAAATACATAAGAATATATGTTGAATATGTTGATTTGCTTTTTGTTGATTTATTATTAGTGTTGGTGATGTTAGACATCATATGGAGCCTACTAGATTGTGATTAAACACAAGATCTAGTGAGTTAAAGTGGTGATCTTGTGAAAGACCAAGATCTTCATACTTTATGTCTTCATGAACTTGAATAATGAAATGGGTTTTCTTATGTAAAGATGGTTTAAACAAAATACAATTCTTGTAAATAGATGATTACAAAAATAATTTTCTCAAGAAACCAAGATTATTACAAGACTTACAAAGTCATGGTTTCTAAGTAAACTAATAATATTTTTAGTGTTTAAACAAGAATAGAAACATGTTTGTAACAAGAAAAATACAAGAGAAGTATTTTTAGAAAAATCATCCTACAAGTTGTAAATGACTAAATTCTCCAAGAATGAGATTTACAAGCAAACAACCATGTTTTTAAGAGTAACTAAACCTACTAAATAACATGGTAAGTTACTACAAGTTTTTACAAAACTCCAAGTTCATGATGTAGTGTGATTTACTTGATTACTGGCACTTGATAAGTGTAGAATAGATTGTTGATGCTTGATGATGATTTAAAAGAAAATAAACACATGTTTTGAAAACATGGGAAACCTCCATTTTTAGGGAGAACTCTGTCAAAATTTCTATAAATTTTGACACTTAGAAAAATATAAGTTTTTGGGAAACTTATTCCCTAAAAATGTACCTCAAAATATTTACTAAGGTTTCCCTAACTTTTGTGTTAAGAAATGATTATTTCTTCAAGACCAAAATTGATATTAAGTATGTATATTTTTGAGAAAATATATATATTTATTGATCACCAAATTTTGTGCTAAATGTATGAAGTATGTATTACATGTAATAGTGTATTAGGACTTGAAAATACACTAAATGCTCTTGAGAAGTAAAAATACAAAAATACACATACAACCCACTTAGACAAATACAAGAAAATATATTTATGAAAATATATTACTTGATAGAATGAATAACTTGGACAAAGTACATAATTCGGGTGCAAAATACAAAATACTTATATTTATTTTGGAGAAAATAATATAAGTAAGACACATAGTTAAAAATATAAATTATTTTTAACACATGAGCAAATACATAAAAGATAGTGACTTGTACTTGTGCGATACAAGTCTAGTGACTAACGTTAATAAAACACGTTTAGGTCACGACGCTAGATAAGCAAATCCGGTGAAGTTTACGACGCAGGAACGCAAAGTTGTGAGTTCATGCTTCCCCTTTTCTCTTAACTGTTTTCAGTTTTATAACTTCGGGGGTGAAATACATGTTACAAATGTTACAATGTTTATAAATGGTATGATACAAAAACAAGAAGCACTCTTGGTGAGAACTAGTACCAAGTATGATCCGTTTTGAGAATACAAGAATACAAGAAGCACTCTTGGTGAAAACTAATACCAAGTATGATGCGTTTTGAGAACCTTTCATGATTACACCTCGTGCTTCCGCCTAAGAAAGGGGTGTGACAACTGCCAGCTTCTCTTCCTGCTCCACAGGGTCAACAAGTAGCTCCTGCCCCCGCTGCTCACGCAAGAGCCTGCTATGCATGTGGTGATCCCAACCACTTTGCAAATGTCTGCCCGAACAGAGTGGTGAAGTAAGAGCCACAGCGGCAACCAGCGCAACAACATCAACAGCAGCAGCCTCCGCAGCAGCAGCAGCGAGCGCAACAAGCAGCCCGTGCCCGAACTTTCAACATCAACGTTCGCCAGGCTCAAGCTGACAACAATGTTGTCAATGGTACGTTTCTTGTCAATGGTATATATGCTTCATGTTTGTTTAATACTGGAGCAGATAACTGTTTTATGTCGCTTGAATTCGAGAAGCTCCTAAAACGTAAATGCGCTAATCTCCCTACGACGTTCGACGTAGAAATTGCCACTGGAAGAACCGTCACTGTTAGTTCTGTTCTGCGTGATTGTACTCTTGAGCTCAACAATCACGTCTTCCCGATCGATCTTATTCCAATGCAGCTTCGTAGTTTCGATATCATAGTAGGCATGGATTTTCTTCGCGAGAATCAAGCTGAAGTCGTTTGCTTTGATAAAATGATTCGTTTCTTTCTCGCTAATGGTGATCAACTCTGTGTCTATGGAAAAAATCCATCGAAGGACCTCAAACTTATGTCGTGTATCCAGGAAAGCAAGTATCTCCGCAAGGAATACAAAGCTTTCTTGGCACACATCGTAGTAGCGGAGGAAAAGGAAAAGAAGGCAATGGATAAGGTGCCTATGATTTGTGATTTTCCTCGTGTCTTTCCTGACGAATTACCTGGTTTACCGCCCAGTCATGACATCGACTTTCGTATTGACCTCATTCCCGGAGCAAATCCTGTTGCTAAAGCTCCCTATTGACTCGCTCCGTCTGAAATGCGCGAACTCTCTAGTCAACTCCAGGAGTTGTTTGATAAAGGCTTCATTCGCCCTAGCACCTCTCCTTGGGGCGCACCTGTCCTTTTTGTCAAAAAGAAGGACGGGTCGTTCCGCATGTGCAACGACTATAGGGAATTGAATAAGCTGACTATCAAGAATCGCTATCCCCTGCCCCGAATCGATGATTTGTTTGATCAGTTACAAGGTGCTATGTGTTTCTTGAAGATCGATTTACGCTCAGGCTATCACCAGTTACGAATCCATGAGGAAGATATACCTAAAATCACATTCCGAACCCAATACGGCCACTATGAATTTGTCGTTATGCCGTTTGGATTAACCAACGCACCCGCAGTTTTCATGGATCTGATGAATCGCGTGTGTAAACCCATTCTCGACCGCTTAGTCATCGTGTTTATCGATGATATCCTGATCTATTCAAAGTCGAGAGCCGAACATGCGCAACATCTATGTTTGGTTCTTGAAATACTCCAAGGGAATCGATTCTATGCCAAGTTCTCCAAGTGTGAATTTTAGCTTGAGGAGGTTCAATTCCTCGGTCACATTGTCAATAGTCAAGGTATTCACGTCGATCCCGCGAAGATTGAAGCTGTTAAAAGCTGGATTACACCAAAGAACCCGTCCGAAGTCCGTTCTTTTCTTGGACTAGCGGGCTACTACCGCCGATTTATCGAAGGATTCTCTAAAATCACCGTGTCGCTTACTTCTCTCACGCATAAAGACAAGCCTTTTATTTGGGGAACTGAACAAGAGCTTGCTTTTCAAACTCTCAAGCATATGCTCTGCAATGCTCCCATACTAGCATTACCCGACGTAAACGATGACTTCGTAGTCTATTGCGATGCCTCTAACCTCGGTCTTGGTTGTGTTCTTATGCAACGAGACAAGGTTATCGCGTACGCCTCTCGTTGGCTCAAGATCCACGAGAAGAACTATGTAACCCACGATCTCGAGCTTGGTGCAGTTGTTTTTGCATTAAAGATTTCGCGACACTACCTTTACGGTACCAGGTGTACGGTCTTCACTGACCATAAGAGCCTACAACACATCTTGAATCAAAAGGAACTGAATATGCGCCAACGCCGATGGGTTAAACTTTTTAACGATTATGACTGTAAGATTCGTTACCATCCTGGCAAAGCAAATGTCATTGCCAATGCACTAAGTCGACGAAGCTATTTGCATAGCGTTCGCAATACTCACACCCAGCACGACCTCAAAGCCTTAAATCGTGACGCTCAGCACGCCTGTTTAATTGAGAATACCTTGCGAGAGGAAATGAAGAAGTGTGGTGCTGAATCTCAATTTGTCACCAAATCAAACAGTATCTACTACTACCTCGATCGTATCTGGATTCCAAGTCACAATAACCTTCGGGAGATATTGTTGACTGAGGCCCACAAATCCCGATATTCCATTCATCCCAGTGCCGACAAGATGTACCATGACCTTCGTCTTCGGTATTGGTGGCCTGGAATGAAGAAGGATATCTCTATCTATGTTTCGAAATGCCTGACTTGTTCGAAAGTCAAGGATGAGCAACAAAGGCCCTCTGGCTTACTCGTGCAACCCGAGATCCCTATGTGGAAATGGGAAAGTATAGCTATGGACTTCATAACGAAACTCCCACGCACGCCATCAGGTCACGATAGCATCTAGGCTATCGTTGATCATCTTATAAAATCTGCTCGTTTTCCGCTGATACGAGAAGACTTTAAGGTAGAACGAGTAGCATGGATCTACACCGACGAAATCATTTGTCGACACGGGACGCCTCGTGATATCATCTCTGACCGCGATAATCGGTTTACCTCGCGTCTTTGGGAAATGTTTCAATCTGCTCTCAGTACTACTCTTAATCTAAGTACCGCTTTCCATCCCCAAACCGACGGTCAGACTCAACGACCGATTCGTACCGTTAAAGACATGCTTCGCTCGTGTGTCATAGATTTCGGTGGTAATTTGGACGCGCACCTACCTTTAGTCAAATTCTCCTACAATAACAGTTATCATTCTATCATTCAAATGGCACCATTTGAGGCATTATACGGAAGAAAATGTTGATCGCCTATTGTATGGCACGAGATCGGGGATGCGTAAATTACCGATCCTGAGTTATTACAAGAAACGACTGATAAGATCCTCCAAATCCGAGACAATCTCTTGAAAGCTCGGAGTCGTCAAAAGAGTTACGCCGATAGACGTCGCAAGCCCCTTGAATTTGACGTTGGTGATTATGTACTCCTAAAGGTTTCACCTTGGAACGGGGTGATCATATTCGGCAAGAAAGGAAAGCTCGTGCCTCGATATGTTGGACCCTTTAAAATTCTAGAAAGAATTGGCAAAGTGGCCTACAGACTCAAACTACCGGAGGAACTTAACAACGTCCACCCGACTTTCCACGAATCGAACCTCAGAAAGTGTCTAGCCGAGCAGATTTTACAAGTACCACTTGAGGATCTACAAGTGGATGAAACATTACACTTCGTGGAAAAGCCAGTCGAGATCATGGATCGATAAACCAAGAAACTTTGACGCTCACGCATTCCCATTGTGAAGGTTCGCTGGGAAGGCAAACGCGGTGCTGAGTTCACCTGGGAATTCGAAAGTGATATGAAGGCTAAGTATCCACAGCTTTTCGTTACGCCTGCGGTTTAATTTCGGGACGAAATTCCCTAAAGTAGGGGAGGCTGTAACAACCTGACTGTTTGAAGTTAAAGTACATGTCAAAGTCAAAGTCAAAGTCAAAAGAAGAAAAGATTGCTAATTCGATCCGCCATTCCTTGCTTAATTATTACTTGTACTCTTTGACTCGATAATCGATACTTTAGTTTATGTTACTTTAGTTGTAATATGTGGAGTAAATGCAATAAAACACTATTAAACGCTAATCTCATCGCTATCACATCGCAACTTCAATCGCAGTTCTGTATATTGTTTTACGTGTGTGTGTTATTATGTGTTACTTGTGCATGTTTAATTATGTTAAAGGTGTTAATCGCAAACGCAATCAACTCTATCGCAACGCAGTCTCATCGCGAACTCGAAATTTAAGGTTTACTTTTCTGATTATTAGGAGTTATGTCATTTGTGTAACTATTATGTAATACTATCGCATCGCAATGCTTAACGCACGAAACAAAAAGTCAGAAACCAACTCGCAAGCGCCATCCGATCGGAAGGCCCTCCGATCCCTTTACCCTGCATCGCCTTTCTCCTCCTCACCTATAAATAGCACCTGTCACATCACTGTTCACGTAATGTGACAGCTCTCCTCCGACCCTTCGCCTTCTCAGCCACATTTCTCTCGATTCCTCGCGATTCTTGTTAGTTTTCATCTCAAATCTTGTAATTATTTGATCTACACACACTTTCTCATCGATTTCACCCACAAATCTCAACTTTTAACCATGAAATCACTTGATTTCGGGTTGTTCAAAGGTGACGTCATCACGGGTTAGTATGAACTCCGGAGAATAACTTCATTCCATCAAGAACAACTCGAATCTAACATATTTCCACAATCTTTAAACACTAATTTCACTTAAATCTAAACATACTTCTAGTGTTTCAAACTTTTCTTCAACATTCTCAACTTTTCACATAAAACCGTTAGGATCCGAGCTTGTTCAGGCCTTCTACTCATTCTCTAGTGAAGTGCCGGTCTGAGAACGGGTTACTATCAAAGAGATGACCGACTTAATGGGTTGAACATGAAGTTCCATCAAGAACAGTTACTGATCGGACGGGGTGATTCCCATCCGATCGGATGACTTGGGCTTGATGGGGTTTCTGTTGTTTGACATGTTGTCATGCCGTCTCGGTTTAATCACAAAACTTTCTAGACTTAGCAAATTTTACAAGTTTTACAAACGAACAGGTTGCCAAGCGGATTGTCGTCCGATTGGATCGCAATCTGATCGAACGACAATCCGAACGGATGACTTGTGGTTCTCAAACACTTAACCAAATTTTGCAAGCTTTCAAAAATGTCCGTTTCCAACGAATAATCATCAGATCGAATGACTATTCTATAGGAGACTTGGATCTGTGAAATATCTCACTTGGACGGATCACCATCCGAGCGAACGACCATCCGTCTAGATGACCGTTCAACCGGACGACCTGAAAGGTAAAGATACTTCTCTCTTTTTAAAATGCTACAACGAAAACTTCAAAGTCACATCATACACAAACACATCCATCCCAAACGGACAACCCTCCGACCAAATGGTCATCCGTCCGGATGACCATCTGTCCGGAAGGTCATCCGATCGGATCACCCTTCGTCCCTCAGCTCACTCAACGCACTATTTCACGCACTGCTCAACGCTTATACTGTCGTTCTGTATTCAGGCTAACTCTCTAAGTGCTCCCTTCAATCCAATGCAGACCGTGTTTAATAGCGACCATTATTTGTGAGTATACTCGATCCCTTTTTACTTTAAGCACTTTTGGGTGTCACATACGTTACCTATATCAAATCACATCTATCACACAACACAACACTTTTTGTATGCTAACCGCTATCGCATGTTATACGTGTTATTCGATGAATACTTGTATGTTATATTTACACAGTGATTGTTGCCTGACACCTTAGCAACGATAGTACTATAGTTTGGACTCAGCACCTGTCATGGACAGGGGTTATTAAGGGTATTTCTTCATGTGTCACAGTGGTGATATGTGTTATGCATTCTATGACTCGCAGTCATGTCTGTGCATATTTCATTATCGATAACCTACTTGCTTCGCATTACTACATGTTACATGCTGGTTATGCGTAAATCGTTTTCACTACTATTACTATTAAACTTGTATGCTCACCTTTACACTATGTGTATTGACCTTTATTTTAACGTATGTGACATGTGTTTAGAATGTTGTGCTATGCTAGCTTTTGTGGAATCAAGCTAGGGGAGTCTAGAAACGTCATTTAATAATTTATGAGTTGTCGAAACAATATTTGTCTTTGAGAACACTATGTCTGTAATAACTGTTTTATTTTGAAATGTTATGGTATGGGACATGATGTTAAATATCTGTTTAATTATAGTTGTTATGGATTCTCCTGGACAATCTGTTTCGCTCAGTGCCGCGCCCCGATGTTTCCACCATCGGTTGGGGTGTGACACGTCGAGTGACACGTACTGAACGAGTAATTGTGTAGATATAAACATTGTAATCGCCCTTAATACTGTAATCTGTAACAACTAATGCTTTACAAAAATGGAATGTACTTGCCAGTATTTCTTGCTGATAAAATGTTTTTAAAACGTGTTTCAGGTAACATAATATGAAAGCCAATAGAAGCCAGCTGGAGAGCACTGAAGGCTTGGAAAAGTGGCTATAAAAGTTACCTAAATAAAAAGGAGTTTTTGTTTTTAATAATTAGGGTTTATCCCTACAAACGTATTGTCAAATGAACTTGGGTTTTACCCAATGATCTGTTATAAAAAAAGTTTGGTGTTTAACTCTGATAAAAATATTTCCTAACTACGGTCCTGATGTATTACGCTGCCAAATTAATAAACACCGATACCACCCGCTCTGCGCACTCTCGCGGCACTCACCTTCCGGGGCAGGGGGTCGGGGGCTGCGACAGGAGGTGGTATCAGAGCTACAGCCACTGGTTTAAGCCAAAGAAGTGTTCTGCTGACACTTAAATTCTGTGTTAGGAAATAACTTATGTGAATACGTGTAAATATTGTTTTGTGTTATTTGACAATTTGTTAGTTTATAGTATGAGTGAGCAAGGTACTTCGGACGTTTATCGTCATATAGCTAGTTCACCAAAAGATGAAGGAACATCATCTTAACCCAATCCCTCAAGATACTCAGCCGATACTGAGGAAGGGATATTTATTTTTAAGGCACAGTCTGAGGAACCCTTCACTACTAAGAAGAGAGGTTGGTTTAATAGAGGAGCATATGAGAGAAGAAAGAGAATGAAGAAATTACAACAACAGAGAGCGATAATCAGAGCCAATAGGGAAGCGAATGCACAGACTCAGGAAACAATCAATAGGCCAACTTGGGAAGAGGAACTAGATAGACAACTGGCAGATTTCCATATGCTAGACACTACAGCAGTAGACGCTAACCTAAACCAAATAGCTGAACCACCACTGTTACCTTTATTCCTAGACCAGCCAATGCTAGAACCCAACCAGGAAAACCAATTCCCGATACCTGCATTTGACCCCAATGAATTACCTAGAATCCCAACCCCAATCCCTTTAGAACGTGATCCGTGGTGGGATGATGATAGAACATTTTTTTAAATGAATAACGCAGACCCTTATGAGGAACCAATACCTCATCACCCTGACCCAGTAAACCCACCAATGAGTCGAGAATGTGTGCAAGAACTCCGTCAGTATGGAGAAAATTTAGTAAATGAAAGGAATAGAATTCGGCAGAGAGGGGAGAAGTTAGTTTGGAAATATGATGAGAATGAAATGCAGTACTGGATGAACGGTACTTAGAAAATGCCTAGATATATGTGTAATTTTGTATTTTGATAAAAAAAAACTAGACTAGATAGACTAAAGTAGATGCAAATGCATAACTACTAGTGTGTTTTCTCGTTGTAGTTTGTAATTGACGCATATATATATATATATGTGTGTGTGTGTGAAAAGAGTAAAAGTCGCAATGATCGACGTTTTTGATCAATTTGTTTGTGTGATTGTGTATAAATGTTTGTACTAAATTTATTCTGTAATAATTAATACTTGATAAATGTTCACAATTCAGATGGACAACGAAGTAAATCAGGAAAACCAGAATAATGAGAATAACGGAAACCAAATAGATAACAGTGCCATCCAACATATAGTAGCACAAGGAATTATAGATGCTATGCCCTATATTATCAAGATTGTTAAAGAAGAAGAAAATAATAAATCTGTAAATGGAAGTAAACGCCAACACACTAAGCCAAGTCACAGTGTGAACGATAATAACGGACCTATAATCCAAGCTCCAATTCCTAAAAGAAGAAGAACCGCTTCTTATGGTTGTTCTTATAAAGAATTATTGGCCTGTAAACCAATAAAATTCTCAGGCAATGAAGGAGCCATTGCAGCCTTACGTTGGATAGAAAAGACAGAAACAGTCATAAAAATAAGTAAATGTGCAGACGAGGATAAGATTATATTTGCTTCTAATCTTTTCAAAAATGCAACCTTAGAATGGTGGAATACTATTCTCCGGTCTAGGGGAAGTGACAGAGTTTATAATATGGAATGAACCAAATTTAGGGAAATGTTTGAAAGAAAATTCTGTCCTCCCAATGAAAAGGAACAAATCGCCAATAAGTTCCTAAATCTTAAAATGACTGGAATAGACTGCAAAGGTTACACTACCATATTCTTCGAATATGCTAGGATAGTGCCAACTTTAGCCTCACCTGAACCAGTGTTAATCTCCCGTTATATTTGGGGATTAATTAGTGAGATTAAACAAGTAGTCAAGGCAGCTAGACCACAAACCATAGAAGAAGCAGTAGAACTAGCCAATACCCTGACTGATGAATTGGTAGGCACACAAGAGGAAAACCAGAGAAAGAACCTAGCTCAAAAGCTTACCCAGGAATTTCGTTTTGGTAATTCCTACCGTGGAAAAGGAACAGGTTCTTCTGCACCCTACTGCAAGTTTTGTAAACAGAAGTACTCAGGAAAGTGTGTTGTGTCCTGTAACTTTTGCAAATACCCAGGACATAAGGAAGAAGACTGTAGGAGAAAGGCTAGTGCCAGAATATGCTACAATTGTGGTGAAGCTGGTCACATCAAACCGAACTATCCGAAACTAGCTCTAGCAGCCACCAACAAGGCTAACACAACTGAAGGACCTAAGAAGAATGCCAGAGCGTTTGTTCTGACAGCTGAGGAAGCCAATATGATTCCGGATGTGATTGCCGGTACGTTCTTAGTTAATAATATATTTGCCAAAGTATTGTTTGACTCTGGTACAAACCAAAGTTTTGTCAATACTTCTTTCTACAAACTTCTCAACCAACCCTTAGCCAAACTTCAACAAGATTGTCTGGTAAAGACAGCCAATGGAGAATCCATTAAGATAAGTGAAATCTTGCAGGGAGCAAGAATAGAAATTTTGAATCATAACTTCTCAGCTAACCTTTACCCAATGAATCTAGCTGGATTCGATGTCGTATTAGGAATGGATTGGTTGGTAGCCAATCGTGCCAGTATTTTATGTGATCAAAAGTCAGTACAAGTAAATACACCAACAGGTGAAAAGATCACAATTAAAGGAGATAAGCCAACCAGATCGACAAAGTTCATCTCTGTGATGAAACCCGCAAGTTATCAAAGGAAAGGAGGAATAGTATATATGATTTCTATAATCATCAATACTAAAGGAAAAGAATTAAAAGATATCCCAGTGATATCTAAATTCTCAGATGTTTTTCCAGAAGAGTTACCTGGATTACCGACTGATAGGGCTGTAAACGAACCGAACGAACACGAACGAGGCCTTGTTCGTGTTCGTTCGTTAAGGAAATTAATGTGTTCACGAACGGTTCATGAACACTTACCGAACGAGATTTTATGTTCGTGTTCGTTCATTAAGGAAATGAGCGTGTTCACGAACGGTTCACGAACACAAGCGAACAAAAATAAATTTGGCGAACGCGATGAAGGATAAAGGTGGATGGCCCAGAGAGTAGCACTAGAACTTGAATCCCTTATTGTGTAACGGAGGTAGATCATATTCGTCGATGTAAATAATGAGAAAAGAAAGGGAAATGGTGCATAAACAAGGTGAAAGAGGGTTTCCTAGTTTAATTGTTAGGGTAATGATATAAATAAAAGTTTAATAGTATAAAAAGTATAGATAAAATATATGAAAGTATAAAAATCTTTAATTAAAACACGAACATAAACGAACGCAAATGAACGAATGTTCACGAACACCTTACCGAACGTTCACGAACACAATTGAACGAACGAGACATTTGTTCATGTTCGTTCATTTAACTAATCGAACAAAATTTCCTGTTCATGTTCGTTCGTTTATTAAACGAACGAACATAAACGAACTTCCCGCCGAAAGGTTCACGAACTGTTCGCTGAACGTTCGGTTCATTTACAACCCTACCGACTGATATAGAGGTTGAATTTAGAATTCACCTAATACCAAGAACGGCACCGATTGCCAAAGCACCATATCGATTAGCACTAACGGAGATGCAGGAACTGAAGAAACAATTGGACGAACTTCTTGACAAAGGTTTTATACAACCAAGTTCATCACCGTGGGGAGCACCGGTGTTGTTTGTTAAGAAGAAAGACGGATCGATGCGTATGTGCATTGATTACAGAGAATTGAACAAGGTTACGATTAAGAATCGGTACCCACTACCGAAAATCAATGATTTGTTCGATCAACTTCAAGGAGCTCGATTCTTTTCTAAGATTGACTTACGCTTAGGATATCATCAACTGAAAGTACAAGAAGAGGACATTCCTAAAACTGCTTTCAGAACAAGGTACGGTCATTATGAGTTTACCGTCATACCATTTGGTTTAACCAATGCCCCAGCCGCATTTATGGGCATGATGAACAGGATATGTAAACCATACCTGGATTGGTTTAACCTAAAACTGCTTTCAGAACAAGGTACGGTCATTATGAGTTTAACCAATGATTTGTACGGTCATTATGATTGTTTTTATAGATGATATTCTAATTTACTCTAAGAGTAAAGAGGAACATGCAGCGCATCTGCATACACTTCTGACATTATTGAGAAAAGAGAAGCTTTATGCTAAATTCTCAAAATGTGAATTTTGGTTACAAGAAGTGCAATTCCTTGGACATCTGGTTAATCATGAAGGAATTCATGTGGATCCCACAAAGATCAAGGCGATTACTAAGTGGAAAGTCCGTGAGTCACCAACAGAAGTACGAAGTTTTCTTGGACTGGCAGGATATTATAGACGGTTTATCCGAGATTTCTCTAGAATAGCCATTCTATTAACCAAACTGACCTGCAAATCGGTTAAGTTTGAATGGGGACCAAAACAGGAAGAAGCCTTTAGAATTCTTAAGCAAAGGTTAACCAACGCACCCATACTCGCATTACCAGAAGGAACTGAAGACTTTATAGTCTATTGTGATGCGTCTAAGTTAGGATATGGATGTGTGTTGATGCAACGTCAAAAGGTTATATCTTATGCTTCTAGACAACTTAAGAAACATGAAGAGAATTACACAACCCATGATCTAGAGTTAGGAGCCATAGTTTTTGCCCTTAAGATTTAGAGGCACTATTTATATGGAAATAAATTTGTTGTCTTCACCGATCATAAGAGTTTAAGATACATTTTTGAGCAAAAAGATTTAAATATGAGACAGAGATGCTGGATGTAAGTTCTTAGTGATTATGATTGTGATATTCAGTACCATGCTGGAAAAGCTAATATAGTAGATGATGATTTAAGTCAAAAGTATCATGAAAAGCCAAAACGAGTACGTTCTCTCAGGTTAAATCTACAAGTAGATTTAAATGATCAAATTAGAGAGGTACAGGAAATAGCATTCAAGGATGATGCTGAAGGATTAAAAGGAATGATTAAGGAGTTAGAACAAGGAACAGATGGAATTTGGAAGTTCCATAAGAAAAGGATATGGATACCTAAACAAGGAAACCTACGCCACAGAATTCTAGAAGAAGCTCATAAGTCTAAGTATATGATACACCCTGGAAGTGATAAGATGTATCAAGATCTAAGAAAGAATTTCTGGTGGATATGAATGAAAAAGGATATAGCAAACTACGTTGCTAAATGTCTAACCTGTTCACAAGTTAAAGCTGAGCATCAGAAACCCTCAGGATTATTACAACAGTTAGAGATGCCAATATGGAAATGGGAATTGATAACAATGGACTTTGTTACCAAATTACCCAAGATAAGAAAAGGAAATGATACAATCTGGGTGATTGTTGACAGATTGACCAAATTTGCTCATTTCTTACCAATGAAGGAAACTTTCAGTATGGAACAGTTAGCCAAGCTATATGTTAATGAAATAGTTTCATTACATGGAATTCCTTTATCTATTATATCTGATAGAGATAGCCATTTTACTTCACATTTTTGGACTAGTTTCCAAAAAGCAATGGGAACCAGGTTAAATCTAAGCACAGCTTATCATCTTCAAATGGACGGATAAAGCGAAAGGACAATACAAACAATGGAAGATATGCTTAGAGCCTGTGTAATTGATTTCGGAGGAAATTGGGACGACCATTTATCATTAATAGAATTTTCCTACAATAACAGCTATCATTCGAGTATTAATGTTGCACCATTTGAAGCACTTTATGGACAAAAGTGCAAAACTCCGGTTTGTTGGGCAGAAATTGGAGAAAAGCAACTATCTGGACCAGAGATAGTGCAAGAAACAACAGATAAGATAATTCAAGTCAAGGAAAGACTAAAAGCAGCACGAGATTATTAAAAGAGTTATGCAGATAATAGATAAAAACCTTTAGAATTTCAAGTAGGAGATAAGTTATTGTTAAAAGTCTCTTGATGTGTGCAAAATTCAACATATAAATTACATCAATTGAGGCATAAAACTAACCCTTTTTAGTACTAATGTTGGAAAAAGTGTGCTTTTGTCTTCCTTTTGTATTTTCAGGGTTAAAAGAGCTTAATTGAACAAAAGATGCAAAAATGCAGCCAAATCCAGCATAAGTACAAGGAAAGGAATAAAAGTGGCATGCCCGACCCCTCGACAGCATCCTCCAAAGCAAAAACAAGAGAACAGATGGCTGAACACGCCCCGTGCTCACTGAGCACGGGGGTGTGCCCAAGTGTCTGCAGAAAAGACAAAGTTGTAGAAGCTTCTATCACCCACCACGGGGGCGTGTCCAGCGGACACGGGGCCGTGGTTAACTCTAAGATTCGCAGAATCTAGGTAAATCTTGATAGTACAGATACGCTTCTGCACACGGGGTCGTGCCTAGCGGACACGGGGGCGTGGTCAACTAATGCAGACAAACTGCATTTAATGAAGAAAGAGAAGATGGGTGGACACGGGGCCGTGTCCGGGCTTCTGTGCAGGCTATAAATAAGGGTGCTTAGCTCACTTGCAAACCATCCCTTGGCAAACCACCTCTCTCACACTTCACCCACCCACCACCACCATCACAACCCACATCCACCACCATCATCCATCATCCATCATAGAGTGTGTGAGTAGTCTCGGGATCCAAGATTGATCGTAAGAGTTCTTGACAATCAAATGCCATGTTTGCCTAAGTCTCTTACATCACTTGGTGAAGACAAGTGTTTAGTATAATACTTTTTTATTTTTAATCTTTTCGCACTTTTTATTTGGTTCTGTATTAATGACTTTAATAACTAGTTTCTTATGTTGTAGGTGAGTCTTCCTTATCGTTTGTCCGTGGTGTCTTGGCATTATTTTACTGTCTATATAAAATAAAAGATTTTCACCATTCATATCTCCACGGTCTATATTGAGGTATGTTGGCTACCTGGTAGGGGGTTAAGGGAACGGTTTAGTAAGAGTCTTGCCTTGTTCAGTGTATAGATCCTGCAAGGACCTGGGTCAACTTTAGTAGGACCTCCTTCAATACCCACTGGTATTGGATGGCGGGGATACGAACTCCTTGATCCCCTCATATGTAAACTACTATTAATACTTTAACCCGGCTGCTTAGGACTGTATCCTTGCTGACTCAGACTACATAGCCGAGGGTAACGTCACCTTCAGAAGAGGGGCCTACCATAATATGCATTAATAACTTAATTAATTATCTTTCAATAATCCAACCCTTTAGGATTGTATCCTTGCTGACTCAAACTACTGGGTTGAGGGTAACGTCACCTTCAGAAGAGGGGCCTACTACAATAACTAAGATAATCTCTTAAAAAGTGAAAAAGTGCGGAAATAATCAAAGGTTACACTAAATACGAGTCGGATCCAAGTGATTCATCTTTTCTATCTGTTTTTTATTTTATTTTATTTTATTTTTCAGCATTTTAGTTAGTTTTATTTTTCTTGTTTAAAAACCTTTTTCTAAACTTTTGATTTGATTAGACGTTGAGGATAAACCGGTACTAAAAGCTCTTGTGTCCTTGGACGACCTCGGTATCTTACCAACACTATACTACGCTCACGATGGGTGCACTTGCCCATATGTGTGTTTAGTGTTAGTAAATATCGTGTTTTATAAATTTAAAACTTGGCTAAAAAGTGTTAAAGGGCTTAAAATATACATTAAAAAATCTATAACACCACACGCACATCATCCCTCCATGGAAAGGAGTAGTCAGATTCATTAAAAGAAGAAAGCTAAGCCCCAGGTATGTTGGACCTCTTGAGATTATTAGAAGAATAGGACCCGTAGCCTATCAGCTACAACTGCAAGAGGAAATGGTAGGAATACATGATGTGTTTCATGTTTGCAATCTCAAAAAGTGTTTAGCAGACGAATCATTAGTAATACCTCTTAAGGAATAGAGGTAAATGAGAAACTTAAGTTTATCGAGAAACCCATTCTGATTGAAGATAGAAAGATCAAGAATCTAAAACACAATAGACTAGTTCTAGTCAAAGTGAAATGGGATTCCAAGATAGGACCAGAATACACTCGGGAACTCGAATCAGAAATGCAAAGGAAATACCCACACCTGTTCTAGTAGACCTCGAGGATGAGATCTAAAACAAGGTGGGGAGGATATAACAACCCACCTAAAACATACTTGGCCACCCCTAAATGTCCTAAAATATACCTCGAATGCGAGAAACGAACCCAGAATACCCTTATATTTATAAAAACCATGGAAAACAAAATCTGAGAGCCGCTCGCGGGGCGCGACTCCCTTAGCCTTTACCTTCGCGGGCCGCGACTGGCCTGGTTGCTTGCCGGACACCCATGTCGCCATGTGTCGACACGTGGCAAGGCTAGGTTCGCTGACTAGCCAAGCCTAAGACCTAGTCTACTCTCTTGCGGGCCGCGAGAGAGTTAGTGATGTGCTTTGCGGGCCGCGAGCCGCCATACTTCAGGCCTATAAATAGAGTCGATCGGCTCATTTGTTCACCATTCAAATTTCGAATTCTCTCTCACACTTTCTGTAGGCAATTATTATACTCGGGTATTATACCCCTATAAAGCGAAGCTCTACCTCGTTGTAAGTATTATAACCCTGTTGTTAACCTACACGATCGATCTAGGGCTCCGTAACGCATGTCAAGGCTGTACCTAACTCAGTCGTTGGAGTTCTGTCTCGTGTTACACCCGATTGATCTAGGACTCCGTAATGCATGTCAAGGCCCTGCCTGACTCAGTCATTAGAGTTCTGACTCGAGTTGTACGGTTAACGTGATTTGGGTTATTTTACTAACACATGTGCATTGTTCAATTTTAATAGATAATAACCAGGAGAATCACCAGGAAGCTAAAGTAGCATCGCCTAAGTCAACAATGTGAGTACATTCTCTTTTATAAACACTTTTTGTGAGTCAAATTGTTTTACCAAAACCTCAAAAAAATTTCAAATACAATTACAGTGATTAAGTATTTGTAATTCTACAATTGCTGCTAGTATTATGGAGTCTGTATACAGTACTTGATAACCTTCACAATTGGTCACGGGTATCCAATGTGTGATATGACCACAGTCACAGATCCGTCGAGTGACACGTACTAAACGAATAATTGTGTAGATATAAACATTGTAATCGCCTTTAATACTGTAATGTGTAATAACTAATGCTTTACAAAAATGGAATGTACTTGCCAGTATTTCTTGTTGATAAATTTTTTTTAAAACGCATTTCAGGTAACAAAATGTGAAAGGCAATAGAAGCCAGCTGGAGAGCAGTGAAGGCTTGGAAAAGTGGCTATAAATGTTACCTAAATAAAAAGGAGTTTTTGTTTTCAATAATTAGGGTTTATCCCTACAAATGTATTGTCAAATGAACTTGGGTTTTACCTAATGATTTGTTATAAAAAAAGTTTGTTGTTTAACTCTGATAAAAATATTTCCTAACTACTGTCCTGATGTATTCCACTGCCAAATTAATAAACACCGATACCACCCGCTCTCGCGGCACCCGCCTCCCGGGGCAGGGGGTCGGGGGCTGCGACACTTTCAGACTTTTTAAGAGATTATCTTAGTTATAGTAGTAGGCACCTCTTTTGAATGTGACGTTACCCTCAACCCAGTGGTTTGAGTCAGCAGGGATACAATCCCAAAGGGTCGGAATATTGAAAGATAATTAAATAAGTTATAATGCGAAAAATGGTAGGCCCTTCTTTTGAAGGTGACGTTACCCTCGACTAAGTGGTTTGAGTCAGCAAGGATACAATCCCAAGAAGCTGGTTTAATGTTTTAATAGTAGTTTACATATGAGGGGTTCAATCTATTTGCACCCCCGCCATCCAATACCTTTGGGGCATTGAAGGAGGTCCTAGTAAGCTTGAACCAAGTCCTCGCAGGATCTATACACTGAACGAGACAAGAACTTTACCAAACCACCCTTCTAACCCCCTTCCAAGTAGTTAACGCACTTTATATAGACCGTAAAGACACGAATGAGCAAATCAATGTCATCATGAAGAAATGGTAAAGAAAATTCACTTTCAACATAAGAAACTAGTTATTAAATTCATTAATACATACCCAATTAAAAAGTGTTGAAAGATTAAAAATCAAAAGTAATACATTAAAGACTTGTCTTCACCAAGTGATGTAAGAGATTAGCCAAACATGGCCTTTGATTGACAAGAACTCTTACTGTCAATCTTGGATCCCGAGACTACTACACACTCTAAAGATGAAAGATGGATGATGGTGGTGGGTGTTGGTGTTGTAGTGGTGGTGGAATGGTGGCAAAGTGGGAGAGAAGTGGTTTGCCAAGGGATGCCTTTGAAGTGAACCAAGCACCCCTATTTATAGTCAGAACAGTACCCCGGCCACGGCCCCGTGTCCATTAGGCACGGCCCATGGCCAGCTTCTTCTCTTCCTTCATTAATTGCAGCTATCAGCAGAGGGCCCCACACGACCCCGTGCTTCTGGAGACGGCCGTGGTCAACTGTTCGTTGTACTATCAAGATTCTGCAAATCTGAGAGTTGGCCACGCCCCATGGTGAGTTGGGCACGACCCTGTGGTGGGTATAGAAGCTTCTGTAGGTCTTGTCTTTTTGTGTGAGGTCTGACCACGGCCCATGCCTGGCTGGGCACGGCCCCGTGGTCAGCTTCTGTTTTCTTGTTTTTGTCTTGGGAGATGCTGCCGAGTGGTCGGGCATGTCACGTTATTCTTTCTTCTTGTAATTATGTTGTTTTTTGGCTGCTTATTTGTTCCTTTTGTTCTTTTAAGCTCATTTGGTCCTGTTAATTCAAAAGCAAGAAAGAAACGTGTTTTTCCAACATTAGTACTAAAAAGGGTTGGTTTTATGCCTCTATTAATGTGATTTATATGTTGCATTTTGTACACATCAATGATATGAGGTGCTAGACACGAACACGACACGAATTTAGTTGTGTCTTAAACATATTATTAACAAGTTACTCTAGGGGCCACATATTATTTTTTAAATAAAAATTATAAATAGGTCATGAACAAGTTAATAGGTGTTTAACCTGTGTAGACATGAATTTAATTGTGTTTTAAAATATTGACCTATTTAAGACATGAAATCTTATAAGCTTGTACATGAAACCTTTTAACTCGGTGTCATTTCGTATAGTGTTAACAGGTCCATGTCGTTTTGTATCGAATTGTGTCAACAAGCCCATGTCAGAAAATGCGAGTCTTATCTACAAAGATCATTCAAAAACATACTTAGTCAACTTAGGTTAGTAACAATCTGTTTGATTACTCACAACCAAACCTGGTCAATAGTGGTCATTCGTAGCCAAACTTCGTCAATCTAGATTGATCGTTGTTGTTTAAGGTTAATCAAGATCATAGTCGATATATGTCGACATCAATCATACACAATAATGGCCCATCACTACGACACCTGGTTAATCTTAGTGAACATTAGTTGTTCACAAGCCATAATTGGTCAATTTTGATCAATCAAGGAACATCGTTAAATGGTATCAGTATCATCAAGACCAAGACCGATACCAACATCTATTTTTTTTATTGTTTTGATCAACTTTAAATTGTAAACGAAGTTGTATTTAAAACAAAATGTTATTTTCTATATCGTATGCTATAGAGAGTGATGGTACCGATACTGTTACAAATCATCCGGTTCTGACCAAACAATATCGATACTAGTATTGGTATTACTGGAACCGTTCTTAAGCCAGCTCGAGCTTTTAATGAGCCGAGTTCTTAAGCCAGCTCAAGTTCAACTCATTAAAATAAACAAGCTGAGCCTAAACTAGCCGAGGTTACCCTGACTCGACTCATTTAGAACCCTCATATTACATAAATGAATTAACAAGCTATCAGAGGTATAAGGTAGGGGTGAGCAGGAAACCGAAATAACCGAACCGTAACTGAAATAACCGAAAAATCCGGACCGAAAAAACTGAACCGAAACAAAAACCGACGGTTTGGTTTTCGGATTTTTAGTAACCGAAAATTTCGGTTCGGTTTTCGGATAATCATTTTCAATAACCGAACCGATAAGTTTTAATAGTATACCAAATCTATATATTTTTATGTTTAAGTTGTTTAAGTGTTTACCCATGCTACTAAGAATTATTAATTTTATTCTTATTTGTCAAATATTTATAATAAGAATATTACCATGTTTATTTATCATTAAAATTATCCATTGTTTACAAGAACTAACAAAGTTTAATATAAAAATTAAATGGTTTTCAAAGTATTATAAAAGAAAACGTCTTAACAAAAACTTTGGAGAAACATTAAAATAGATTAGAAGGTTAGGTTTATGTGAATAATATTAATTTAAAAAAACTAAATATATTAACTTAAATGTAAACATTTAAGAAAGATTCTTAAACTTTGAATTATACTTTTAATTTTTGAATCTTACATAATTTGTTTCAAAAACCGAAAAAAACGAAAAACCGAACCGAACCGTTGCTAAAACCGAAATAACCGAAACTGAAAAAACCAAAACCGAACGGTTTTTAAAAACCAAAAACCGAACTTTCGGTTACAGTTATGGTTTTACCCAAAAACCGAACCGAAGTAAACCGTGCACACCCCTAGTATAAGGGTATCATAAAACTTATACATCAAAAGAAATATACATTGAAAGTTAAAGGGTCATATGGTGAAACTCTCATAACTAGAATCAATACGTGGAGTGTGGGCGATAGATAATAAGACGAGATCTTTCCTCTCAGAATCGCTCATCATCCATTGGCCACAATTGAAATTGAAAACCCTAGGCGCCTCTTACATCTCTATCGATCGGTAACTTTCCACAACTCTATATTCGATTCCGATTGTTATTCCTTATGATGTTTTGATTTATGTTATTCGTTATTATTAATTGCTTGTAACGGTGGAGTTGCTATGTATATCCGCCGGTTTGTTGATAATTCAACGAGTTTATTGTGTTGTTATAATCAGTGATAATCGATGTTGTTAGAGATTTACGAAGACAGTTTTCATCCGAGATCTTTATATGTCATCGTAGTTTTTGGATTTTTGTTTCCGTGTTGAGTTTGAATTTGCTGTATGAAGTTGTATTTAGATCTGATTTTTTGTGCTTCGTTGCTGAATTGTGTTATTCATTGAATTATTATAGTTTGATGATGAAACCTGTGGTTTCTGATTATTTGATGGAACTTTGATTATTTGAATCACCACTGTTTGTGTTTCGTTGTTGGTTTGCTTTATCAGTGAACTTCTGGTAGGTTTGTTTCAATGCTGAAAATTTATGTGGGATGGTTGAGGGGATATGTTGACGAGATAGGTCTTATGATTCGTTTGCATTGTATTAGGGCTTGCATTAAATTTGATGTTATGTTATGTTATGTTAATGATGCTTTGATGCCATCTATAATATTCGAATGTATTTGTATAGTTTTGTCTTTGCGTATTTAACGGTTATCCTTTATGTGTGAGGTGTATTAAATATTGTTAGAAGTTACTTTTTTAGTGATCGTATTGAATGCAATTCTTAGTTATCTAAATAATTGGCACTGGTTTTATAATCACACATTCACACGCAAATTGTTAAAAGTCAATAAAAGGCAGTCGTGATGTCTCTGGTTGAAGGATGCATTTCTTATTCATAACAACGTAACTTAGCTGCCTAATTTTTAGTCATAAATGGTTGTGTTGCGTTGTGGTTGAAATAAACATAATTTTTTAGTCATAAATGGTTATGTTGCGTTGTGGTTAAGTTATTAATGCTGCTGGTATATTTTTTTACAACATTGTTGAGTAAGAGTGATATAAAGCTGACTTGATATACCTCGTTGAAGGATGCATCCCTTACTCTTTATATTTAATTTGCCTGTCTAGTTTTACTTCAGTCATACTTGGGGGGGTAATGTATTCTATGTGGATTTTGTTGGGATTACATGTGGTTGAAACAATCATATTTTTATTTTACTTAATTTTATTTTTGACAATGCTGTTCATAGGAGTGATTTGCTAAGTAGTCTTCATGTTTTTTAACCGGTGTTAATCACTCTATACAATCCATCACTGCTTTACAGTTCTTGTGGTATAACAATTAAAGCACATTGTGGTTATTCGCTCTTATTATGATTAGTTATGTTGCTTTTCTGGGTTACTAATTACTTATCATAATTTTCATGAAGGTGCAAGGCAGTCGGCTCTCAAGATATTGCAAGGTGGAGTTTCCAGAAAGTTACAAAAAGGGTATTTTTATGTCCGCGCAGGGTATTCTCTACTTAGGGTGTATCGGTTTACTGGGAGAGTATTGTCCTGTATCCTTTCAAGGAGGAAACTCCTATCCTGTTAAAAACAGTTGGCTGTATGCTTCGAGCTCCATTAGAGAATTCTGTGGTTGCAGCAGCTTGGCGCAGCTACCTTCATTCCTTACAACAACTGATTGCTCGTGTTTTTGCTCCAAAAATCTGTGATCAGACACTTTGACTACTCGCGGAACCATGGCTTTGCAGAACATTGGTGCCAGCAACAGCGATGATGCATTCTACAGGTATAAGATGCCAAAGATGATTACGAAGATCGAGGGGCGAGGAAACGGCATAAAAACGAATATAGTGAACATGGTTGATGTTGCTAAAGCTTTGGCTAGGCCAGCTTCTTACACTACAAAATATTTCGGGTGTGAGCTTGGAGCACAGTCTAAGTTTGATGAAAAAACAGGGGTGTCACTTGTGAATGGTTCTCATGACACTGCAAAACTAGCTGGTCTCCTTGAGAATTTTATCAAAAAGTATGTTCAGTGTTACGGTTGCGGGAATCCGGAAACAGAGATACTAATTACAAAAAGTCAGATGGTTCAGTTGAAATGTGCTGCTTGTGGCTTTGTGTCTGATGTGGATATGAGAGACAAGCTGACATCGTTTATCTTGAAGAATCCACCGGAACAGAAGAAAAACTCTAAAGACAAAAAGGCGATGAGGAGGGCTGAAAAGGAGCGGCTGAAGGAAGGTGAGGCAGCAGATAAAGTACAAAAGAAGCTGCAGCAGCAGACGAAAGACGTGGTGAAGAAGACTAGTAAAGATAAAACATCGTCAAAGAAGAAAGCTAATGCTTCTGATGAGGATCGTGTTTCGCCAGCTGCAAGCCAGGCTGGCGACAAGGAGAATGGTTCTGGTGAGGAAGATGATGATGAGGTTCAGTGGCAGACTGACACATCAGCAGAAGCGGCTCGTCAACGCATTCAGGAACAGCTTAGTAGTGTGACAGCCGAAATGGTGATGCTGTCTACAGAAGAGCCTGTGGTGGAGGAGAAATCCAATGGCAACGTGAAGAAGAAGAATCTCGTTGACATGGCTAAGGCATATTTAAAGAAGGGTGTCGGTCCAAAGGAAATGATGGCATCATTGTCCGGCTCTCCACAAGAAAACGCAAGCGCTCTTTACGAGGCTTTACTGGATGGAGTGGAGAAAGGGTATGCAAAACACGCGCTCAAGAAGAAAAACTACTTGGCTGCTGTTGTTGATGGTGAGGGTGATTCACAGCTGCTTCTTTTAAGAGCAATTGAAGACTTTTGTGAGAAGTCAAACTCGATTGCAGTGAAGGAAGTGCCGCTTGTTTTGAAAGCGTTGTATGACGTGGACATTTTGGAAGAAGAGTGTATCGTGAAGTGGTATGAGGAGGGATTGAGTGGTGGGAACCAAAGCTCTCTCATCTGGAAGAATGCAAAGCCTTTTGTTGAGTGGCTTCAGAGTGCAGAGTCTGAAACCGAAGAAGAGTAGGATGATGTTTTATAACTTTTATCTTTGTGTTATCTTATGATATTATGTTTTATGGATGTATGTGGCTTGCTGTTTTAATAATAAACCATGTGTGTTGTTTAATGATTGCTTACGTTTATGCACTAAGTTTGGATACTTCATGGTTTAATTTAATTTTGATCATTATATACCTGATGCTATAGCACCATCCTTGATTGACCAAGAGGATACTAATACGAATTCTTATTTAGTAACAGTTCGGCCGGCTTTACAAATGTTAGAACCATTTATGCCACACCTTCTTTAACCAATAAAACATCCGGTACGTAATCTTATATATTTTCCAAGTGTTATTACACTTGATTAATTCTTTAACTTTTGACCAACGCATTATATTTGATCATTATTCATTAGGGTGAGGGGGGCACTCCCCTAAGAGGGGAGTCCCCTCTCTTACGCACACCCAATCAGGTTATGCCACGTCAACTCCCCTCTTAAACTCCCCTCACACCCCAATTTGATGGCGGCACTCCCCTCTTAGATTACTTGTTTTTTTATTAAAAAAAAAAAAAAAGTTTTCATTGGTTGATTGAATGGTGGCCCCACCTTCTCTCTCCTCCCCTCTTCGGTGCCTCCTCCCCGATTTGGCTCCCCCATTTGAGTCCCCGCATGGATGGCAGCACTCTCCCGCTCGGCAAAGTCGGTCCCCGCACGGGGTCACCGAGGGTGCCCCCCTCACCCTTAGGTATATATCTATTAGGACACCGTTATCTGACATATCCACGATATTTTTATTATTTCAATTGTACTCAATCACATTTAGTTTTCTTATTTAAATACTAACGATATTTTTACATTTAATTAATACGTTATTAAATGTAAACATACATCAAAGACCAATTGTTATTCAGTTGTTATATGTTACTTATAATTTTTATGTGATTCTTATTTTATCACACTATTTGTTACCTTAATTTTATAGCTTCTGTTGCTGTCGAAAGGCAAAAGATGCACAAGGTTAATATCGATACTAAGAGATCAAACGCAAAAGGTGAGACCACCTCTACATGTCGAGGATAAAGAACCTGACTTTGGTTGAGATTGAGAAATATCTTATTCGTAATAGCTCTACATTGAAAAGATTTCAAAGTATGCGATTTCCTGATGATGATTCATTGGTATACGATGGCAACCGTTTGATTGATGAAGAACTTTCCTATGATATTCCTCAAGTACAATCCGAGCTAGATACACTTAGATCTTTTTTAACAGATGAACAACTTAGAGTTTATAATCAAATAATGTCTGCTGTTGAAGGTAAAAATGGCAGTGTTTTTCTTCTTAAGCAAACCAAGTTGGTTATATGGGACAAAGCATCCATGGTACACAAACATGCATTTGAAGCTCTAGATAGAACCGGAAATTGTTAATGCTTCATTGAGTTCATCTTACATATGGTCCCAATGTAAATTACTTACATTGACAAAAGACCATCGGTGCTTGAGGGTCTACATTAGAAGCGACTAATCAATTTGCAAAATGGGTTCTTGATATTGGTGAGGGCAAGGTGTCAGAACTCAAGAATCAAATGGTTTTATTATGAAAAACTCAGTATCAATTACAATGATTGAACGAATCTGTCATCACAGATTAACAACGAACAAAGAGCAAAAAGATCTCCAGCAGGATGATCGGTACAAGTAATAGACAAACCCTAGACTCACGAATGTACGTGTGAGAATAGGGAGACAAGCTAGAGAGCAGCGAAATGATCAGCAAGAGAATGAGATGCTCGAATGAATAAGCCAAGGGACCAAGCCCTTCTTTTATCTTGCCAAACCCTAAGCGACAACACAGGAGCCCAGGCTGG
Organism: Helianthus tuberosus; assembly: GCA_030545235.1. Lineage (NCBI taxonomy): Eukaryota > Viridiplantae > Streptophyta > Magnoliopsida > Asterales > Asteraceae > Helianthus > Helianthus tuberosus. Next base: position 79,399,357 of record CM060408.1, read on the forward strand.
CAACCAACAGGACGCAATGGCTATAAGCCCAAGACATAAGCCCAAGACAGCAATCCACCTTGATAGAACCCAAAGCCAGCAGCCCGTCCTTGATAGCCCAAACCTCACAACCAAAATAAATAAAAGGTTAAAAATAAAAGGAAATAAAAAACATAAAGGAAATATAAAAGGCACATTTATACCGGATAAATACAAGAATTTTAACATCCCCCCTCAGTTTAAATGTGCAAAAAGATTGGACAGACCTAGCGACTTACACATTTCAGAATGAGTCTTTGGGAGTAAGCCTTTAGTAAATATGTCAGCTAGCTGATGCTCAGTCTTAACACCTTAAGTTTTGATCAGCCCTGATGCAATTTTCTCTCTTAGAAAGAATAAATCAACTTCAAAGTGCTTAGTTCGGTCATGAAAGACAGGATTGGCAGCAATGGACAGTGCTGCAGTGTTATCGCACTTCAATACAACCGGAATATTCACATCAACATGAAGTTCTCTTAAGATATTCAGCAGCCACAATACTTCACACGTGACACTGCACATGGACCTGTATTCAGCCTCGGCAGAGGACCGAGAAACTACACTTTGTTTTTTGCTTTTCCATGAAACCAATGATCCACCAAGAAAGATGCAAAAACCTGTGACAGACCTTCGGCTGTCCACACATTTAGCCCAGTCCGAATCTGCAAACGCAGTTAACTGGAAAGTGTTGCTTTTTGTAAATAGGATCCCAGTGCCAAGAGCACCTTTTAGGTATCTTAACACTTTGAAAGCGATTTGAGTGTGAGCCTCAGTAGGCTTATGCATAAACTGAGATAAATAATGAACAGAGTAAGCAATATCTGGTCTAGTGTGAGATAGGTAAATGAGTTTACCTATTAGTTTTTGATACTGCGTGGTATCAACAGGTTTTGAGTTATTGAGTGTCATGTTGGTCAAAACATGGTTTTGATCAATGGGACAACTATTGGGCTTACTACCACTCATCCCATATTCATTTAACAAGTCCATGCAATACTTTCTTTGAGAAAGACAAACACCGTTATTAGATTTGATTACTTCTATTCCAAGAAAGTACTTTAGTAAACCGAGATCTTTGATCAAAAATTCATTTTTCAAAAGACTCTTGATTTTATTTATCTCCTGTTCACAGTTTCCTGTTAACACAATATCATCAACATACACTAAGAGGATAATAAAGACATATTTTTCGGACTTAATAAACATGGAATGATCGCATTTAGATTGCACAAACCCAATTTTGACTAAGGTTTGAACAAGCCGCTCATTCCACATACGAGGGGCTTGTTTTAACCCATATAAGGATTTGTTCAACTTACACACTTTATTTTGTTGATTAATATTTAATCCATCTGGTAGTGTCATATAGATATCTTCCCTAAGATTGCCATAAAGAAAGGCATTGTTCACATCGAGTTGGTATAGGGGCCAGTTGTTTTGAACAGATAGACTAATAACACATCGAACTGTAACCATTTTGACAACAGGGGAGAATGTTTCCTCAAAATCAATCCCTTCACGTTGGTTAAATCCTTTAGCCACAAGCCTAGCTTTAAATCTATCTATTTCACCTGTTGATTTGTACTTTACTTTAAACACCCACTTACAACCAATAGGTTTAGTACCACTAGGGATATCCACAATATCCCAGGTATTGTTCTTATATAGAGCAGACAATTCATCATTCATAGCATCAATCCACCTTTTATCTTTAAGAGCTTCTTTATAAGTTTGTGGTTCAATAATTTTATTTATATTGGCAGCTAGACAAACATTTTCCCTAGGCAAATTGGAATAATCAACAACTTTATCATAACTATATTTAGCATTCCCAACAATAAAGTCATCAAATCTTTTAGGGGCCGAGGCAGACCTAGTAGATCTTCGAATGTTTTGAGTACCCTCAGGAAGGTTTGACTCATCATGAACACTACTAGAATCAGCCCTCATAGGTTCAGTTGTAACACCTATAGACTCATTATGCTCAGACACATCATCAATGCCTGATGATTGTTGAGTGTCACTATCAATAGTTGACTCAACTGCATCACTATGTTGCTGAGTCACAGTAGTTGAGTCAGTGGCACCCTTCTCTTCATCATTGGGATTTGTATCACTTGAAGGATCAAGGTTGTCAAAAAAGTTTAGTTGGTTTAACAAGTTTGTATTAATTTGATCAGGAGACTTATTTTTAAAAGGGAAAACAGTTTCATGAAAACTGACATCTCTGAAAAAAATGAATTTTCTTTGGTCCAAACTCCAAACCTTATACCCCTTTTTAAAGTTAGAATACCCCATAAAAACACATTTTTTAGCACGTTCCTCAAGTTTATCAGAATTGTCTAAAGTGGTGAAGAAACAAAGGCAACCAAACACTTTCAAGTGATCAAGAGAAGGTTTAAAACCAAAAAGCATTTCATAAGGAGAACAACCATGCAGCACAGAGGAAGGAAGCCTGTTGATTAAGTAAGAAGCAGTAAGAACACATTCAGACCAGTATTTAAGAGGGACTTTAGACTGAAATAATAAAGCTCTTGCAACATTTAACAAGTGTCTATGTTTTCTCTCTACAACCCCATTTTGTTGTGGGGTATAGGTGCATGAGGTTTGATGAATGATCCCTTTAGTTTTAACAAAGGATGACATTTGAGAGTTAATAAATTCAGACCCATTATCACTTCGAAGTACCTTGATATCAACTTCAAATTGGGTTTTGACTAAGTTGTAAAAGCTTTGTATGTTTTCAAAAACTTCGGATTTAGATTTCATTAAATACACCCACACAGATCTGGTGAAATCATCAATAACAGTGAGAAAATATTTGTACCCATCTATGCTGGTGACTTTGTAGGGACCCCAAACATCTAAGTGAACTAGATCCCCTACTTTAGTTGACCTATGGTCACTTAGAGGAAATGGTGCCCTATGTTGTTTGGCCCTGTGACAAACGTCACAAGGATTGGCATCATTTGATTCGGTTTTAATTTGTAAAACTTTTAACACTTGTTCAGCTGGGTGACCCAGCCTTGAGTGCCAGAGCTTTGTGCTTTCAGTTTTACTTAAGCAAGAAAAATTAGTGCCTAGAGGATTACCACAAAAATACAAACCCTCAGTTTGTCTACCAGTCACCAGGGTTTTCTTGGTGCAAGAATCCTGAATGTAGCAAGTATTCTCATCAAATATAACTCTAAGCTTATTATCCTTAGCTAACTTGTAGACAGAGATGAGATTCACATAATATTCAGGCACAACAAAAACATCCTTTAGAATCACAGAATCAGATAGTTTAAAACATCCAATTTTAGTGACTTTAGCATCTGTTCCATTAGGGTGCTTAATGGTTATATTATATTCAGTGACATCAATCAAATTGAACATATTTTTACTGGACATGACCATGTGCTGGTTTGCACTAGAGTCTATGATCCAGTTCAGACTCTGAGCAGAAGAGTTCATGGTGTTAAAACAGAAAAGGTTTTTGAAAACAGAGAAGGAGTTAAAGCATTTACCTCCCACATTGGACTTATTAGAATCTTCATTTTTATTTTCATTCAGCAGCCCTAGCAACTTAGAAAACTGATCAGCAGACAGAGTGTTTAAGGAATTACCACCTTTATCACCCACAGAGTTATTCACAGAAGGACTATTCCCATTACTGATAGAATTATTAGATTTGGACCACTGACTGTTTGGTTTTTGTCTATAGTTGGAAGGATAGCCATGTAGTTCAAAACATTTATCAATAGTATGCCCAACTTTATTGCAATGAGTACATTTAAGATTAGAATTTGGACCTTTGTTAAATTTTTTCATGTCATTAAAATTGTTTGACTTAGCAGCAAAACCAATATTAGGAATTTTAGACCCACTATTTGATCCTCTATGAGACTCTTCTCTAGAGATAATAGAGAAGGCAGTTTTAATAGTAGGTAGAGGATCCCTAGTCAAAAGATTAGTTCTAACAGGTTGGTAAATGTCATCAAGGCCCATCAGAAACTGCATAAGTTTGATTAACTGATTAAACTCATTGAACTTAGATGAAGCATTGCAAGTACAAGAAGGCAACTGTAACATAGCATCAAATTGCTTCCACATAGTGTTAATTTTATGATAGTACTCAGAGACACTAGAGCCATTTTGACTTACTGAATTGATTTTTTGTTATAAGCTAAACACAACTGACCCATCAACCTTATCATAGGTGTCTTTTAAATCATCCCACACTTCTGAAACAAGTTTAGAGTAGACTTGACCAACATATAACTCATCAGAAACTGAGTTCAAAATCCAGGTGAGAACAATAGAATTACATCGATCCCACTGACTAGCAAGCACATCATTGTCTTTAGATTTAACACAAGTTCCATCAATAAAGCCTAGTTTGTTTTTAGCCATTAAAGCAAGTTTCATAGCATTAGACCAGACCACATAGTTTTCAGTTCCTTTTAGCTTTATGCTAACTATTGTGAGCCCACTAGAGTCACTAGCATGAAGATATAATGGGTCACTGGCATCCAACTTGCTAATCAAGGTCACAACAGTTTCAGTTTTATCAGTCACAATGGCAAGATAAGGAAATACATAACAGAACAGTTAATAAACAGATAAGCAAAACCAAACAGATAAGCAATCAAAGTACTAAATGCACACCGGTGAAGCCTGGACAGAGGTCCGATCAGAGGTTCATCACTCAAGGTGCCTCCGCAGACAATGACTAGGGAGCCACAACTCAACAGACCAAACCAGACACAATGCAACAGAGTGAACCCTCTCTGTGTCCCAATAATCAAACCGGTCTTGCCTAAAACCCGGTATCAAGAATGCCTAGACTCAAGACACAGTGATGCAAAATAAAAAAGAGATAAGGAAAGGAACAATCTCACAGCGGGTGCAAAGACTCCAGCGGACCAAGGCTTGTAACCTTCACTTAGGGTTACAAGCGTTTGATCAGAAAACCAAACACGGGTCCTGTTAGTTTGCCCAAAGAGGGACTAACGAGGGCCTTCTTCAAGCAACAAAGCAGAACCCAAAAATTAGGGTTTCAATTCCACACGAGCAGCGCCGACCCCAGAAACAGAGCACCAGAACCAAAAATCCAAACCCTAAAACTTAGGGTTTCAATCATAGTAGTAGTAAGACAAGGGGAACAACGCGGATTGAAGTCGGCAGACACACAGACTACCAGGACCTCAAGATAACCGGAAACCCTAGGTTGATTCACAGAGAATCAGACCTTCAAGAGAAGCAGCGGAAGAACACCAGAGCACCGATTCAACCTCGGAGCTCTGATACCATGTCAGAACTCAAGAATCAAATGGTTTTATTATGAAAAACTCAGTATCAATTACAATGATTGAACGAATCTGTCATCACAGATTAACAACGAACAAAGAGCAAAAAGATCTCCAACAGGATGATCGGTACAAGTAATAGACAAACCCTAGACTCACGAATGTACGTGTGAGAATAGGGAGACAAGCTAGAGAGCAGCGAAATGATCAGCAAGAGAATGAGATGCTCGAATGAATAAGCCAAGGGACCAAGCCCTTCTTTTATCTTGCCAAACCCTAAGCGACAACACAGGAGCCCAGGCTGGCAACCAACAGGACGCAACGGCTATTAGCCCAAGACATAAGCCCAAGACAGCAATCCACCTTGATAGAACCCAAAGCCAGCAGCCCGTCCTTGATAGCCCAAACCTCACAACCAAAATAAATAAAAGGTTAAAAATAAAAGGAAATAAAAAACATAAAGGAAATATAAAAGGCACATTTATACTGGATAAATACAATAATTTTAACACAAGGTTGGAGGTGAAAATGATGGTGAAGCAATTGTAGAGATACCATCTGATCTTTTAATCACTGACATTTTAGATCCGATTGAAAGTTTGATTCAATTTGTCTATCCTTCTGTTTTAGAAAAATACAAAGATCGGGATTATTTTTCTGAAAGAGCTATACTGACTCCAAAAAACGAAGTGGTACATGACATAAATGATCGATTGTTAGCATTGTTTCCTAGTGAAGAAATAGAATACCTAAGCTCTGATAGTATATGTCAAACAGAACAGATTCTTGATTCATTCCAACAAGATTTATACTCACCCGATGTTCTTAATGGACTAAAGATTTCTGGTTTTCCAAATCATCGCTTAGTTTTAAAGGTTGGTGTTCCTATAATGCTACTTAAAAACATTGATCAACAAAATGGTCTATGTAATGGAACAAGTTTACAAGTTACGTTTCTTGGAAAGAGGGTTATAGAGGCTGAAATTATTTCAGGGACTAATGTTGGAACCCGGACTTTCATTTCAAGAATTAGCATGATTCCTTCGTACAAGAAAATTCCGTTTATTTTTTAGAGGTGTCAGTTTCCCGTATCAGTTTGTTTCGCCATGACAATCAACAAAAGTCAGGGGTAGTCTCTTTCTAGAGTCGGTCTATATTTAAAAGACCCTTTTTTCACACATGGCCAATTATATGTAGCATTATCAAGGGTAAAATCAAGACAAGGTGTGAAAATGTTAATTCTAGATAAAGATGGCAAACCTTCAATCAAGACAACAGATGTTGTTTATAAAGAATTGTTCACACACTTATGAAATGTTTTGAATTATTTTTTATTTATTGTTAACATTTTGAATTATTTATTTTTATGCACATCGTCCACATTCTTCAAGTTTTTTAGTTGCATTATGGCTAATTGGCTATACTTGATTGCATGTCAAATTCATAAACATCAAGCAGTTTATGATTTCTTATGTTAACTTTATTAACATATAGGGTACTTGATGATATATCGGTATTACTTGGGAAAAATTATTCCAAGACCATTAAAGTAACACAGATGCCTTCGTCTTTGAGAAGATCCTTAATCAATAGTGGCAAAAATAAGAAATTAATAAGAACAATTTTTCATTTATACTGTCTTTCCTTGCTAATTACTTCATTTACACGAGTCAATTAAATTATAGATGACATGAATTAGTAAAGCATTTGTAAACATTATTAAGTAAATTACTTTTTGAGTCCTTGTGTTCTAGTGGTTTTAACTATTTGAGTTCAAAATCAAAATGTTTAACGCCCTGAGTCCCTAGACACTTTTTTTATAACAATTTGAGTTCTTTTGAGTTCAAATTTTAACCTTTTAAGTCCATTTTTTTTTAAACAAAATTGGACTTAAACCGTTATAAAATGAACAAGCGTTAAAACTTTTTGATTTTGTACTTAAGTGGTTAAAACCACTAAAACACTGAGACTCAAAAAGTAATTTACTCTATAATATAACAACACAATTTTAATATTTCAAAATTAATTTTCCTGCCCGGGAGGTTCCCGAGTTATAGCCTAGTAATATAAAAAAAACAAATTTTAAACAAAACCACATGACAAATTTTGGTTCCTTGAGATATTTTTCTAACAAAAAAAATAAGAGTTAAATGCTTGGTTGGTCCCTGTGGTTTTCAAAAATTGCAGACTTGGTCCCAATGGTTTACTAATTACACGCGTGGTCCCTGTGGTTTTCAAAAATGCACTCGGTTGGTCCCTAGCCCTAACATCAGTTAAATTTCTCAGTTAAGTCCATGTTAAATGACCAAAATACCCTTGCTTATTAACAAAACCCTCTTCATCACCATTTTTCTTTACTTCTCTGTGCACACAACACCCACATACCTCTCATCTTCTCTCTCGATCACCAACACCCACATACCTCTCATCTTCTCTCGATCACTACTCAGACAACCGGAGCTTGTGATTCCGGCCGGCCGGCGCCGACTCCAACAAACACGCACACCCACCTACAACACAACACATCTTATCATACCCTCTATCTCTCTCGGCTCAGAGGTTCCTCCGGCGACCAGGTTACTCCGACGACAACCACACCCACAGCCGACACCTGCAACATCTGCAGCACCACCCTTCTTCCTTTGATTCCGGTGACGAGATCGAGAAATGAGATTAGAAGTTCTAGTGAGAGAGACAGAAGTGAGAGAGAAAGAGAGAGAGACGGAAGATCGAGGGTCGGATTTTACAGATTAGAAGTCCTCCGCTGTTGGAAAAGACCATTTTGCCCTTCAACAGCAACATGTTCAGTTTCGTTATACTCCACCACAGGCGCATGTTAGTCAGTTTTAGCATCCTCATTTTTCTGTTCACCAACAACAACAGCAGCAGCAACATCAACAACAGCGGCAACGTCACCCGGTGGAGGTTAGTTTCAAGCCTGCTACGGCGCCGTCGCAGGCGGTGGTGAGTCAGTCGTTGCAGGTGCCGGAGGTGAAGGTTGAGGGTGGAGGTGTTGGTGGTCAGGATTCGGGTGCAAAAGCGGTCGAAAAGGCGAAAAAAGGGTACGTGTATGACTTGGTGAATGAATCTTTTTTATAAATGTTTGGTTATTTACTTGTTAGGGTTTGGAATTGGGGCAGACTTTTCTCGATTGTTATTGTTGATAGCTAATTAGTATAGTGTAGAATTTGTTGATTTTGTAGGTTTTGGTGAATCCGGTTGAGATTTGGTGGAATTAGGGCATTGATTTGTGCAGAACGCGCGCGTGATTTTGTTAGCGAGGTGAACTCGGTGGAATATTGAAGATGGTATGAAGATGATGATGGTGATGTAGATCAGGCGAGTTTCCCATGAAGGTGGGTGATGGGATTTTAGAGAGAGAGGGGGAGGAAGAAGAAGAGTCTTCTTTATATATATATTTTTTATTTTTTTTAATTGTTCAGGGGTAATATAGTCATTTCATACATAGTTAACTAAGAAATTTAACTGATGTTAGGGCTAGGGACCAACCGAGTGCATTTTTGAAAACCACAGGGACCACGCGTGTAATTAGTAAACCATTGGGACCAAGTCTGCAATTTTTGAAAACCACAGGGACCAACCAAGCATTTAACTCAAAAAATAATGATAATTTGGTAAGTGAAGTAGAAGATAAAAACTCCACAGAACTCCGGGAGAACTCCGGTCAATTCAATTAGTTCGTCATTCGTGATTTTCTTTTTTTTTTTTTTTTTTTTTTTTTTTTTTTGAAGGGTGACTTTCTATGTACAAGACCTTATCGGTCACCGGGTTGTAAAGCCGCTGGGGTAACAGCTGGGTGAAAACCGGGTTGCCCTCCGGATCAAACCATGCCTCGGTAGGAGCGATCCATCATAGGGACGTCCCCCAAATGTAGTGGGTGGGGATCGAACCCGGGTCTCCAAGGAAACCCAAAGCTCTTTCCACCACTCCACCACAAGTGGGGGGATGATTTTCTCTTTATTTTATTTATGAGTTGTAATTACTTGTGGATAAACATAAAGATATTAAATGAAAAAAAGGGTTGCGTTGACTTGAAGAAGGGTAAACTTGCTATGCAAGAACAAGTAGGCTTGGAGAGGAAGACATTACACTCCTTATAAATAATCTTTAGTCATGAAACACTAATTAAAACAATAACACGTAGCTTATCAAGATTAGAGTTGAAAAACAAATGAAGGTTTTTTCATTCATGTTGGGAGGAGTTTTTGGAGCATATATTGCTCAGAACTATATTTTACCAGACATCAATAGTACATTTATCGAGGTCCGTAATAGACACATGAAAGAGGCATGTCTTCATAATAAAGACTATTTTCACCACCGTCATCACTACCACCGACACAATGCAATGGACAAGGACAATTGTAATCGCTACGATCAACCAGAAGTAGTTGATGGTGGGCGAAAAGAGGCAGAGCGTGTGCACATGGACTTGCAAGAAACTATTGAGATGAATGGACACAACTAGACCTTGATGCTTGCTAATTATTGAGTGTATGTGTGTGTTTTAGTATTTCATGGCATATTTTTATAGAATATTGTAATATTATACACTATTATATGGTTTGCTCTTTGTAATTAAATGATAAGCAATAACACACTTGTATATTACTTTTGCTTTAGTGTATATAATGGCTTTGATTTTACGGCATAGAGCATGTAGATTATTTTCATTTTAACTATATCGTACCATTAAAAAACAGTTGCATGCGACCATCAAAACGGATGCAAATATTAAAGTCACAAATACGTTTTTGCAACCGATCGCAACTAATTTTTGCGAACAAATTCTTTGATTAACATTTCCATCACCAATTTGCAACTAAATTTATGATCATATCCAACTATTATTATTTATTTTTTTGTTTATCTTTTTAACTTAATTTAAAGAGTTAATTGCCAAAATTGTCCCTGAGGTTTGGGCATGTTTGCCATTTTCGTTCAAAATGACTTTTTTGTACCAAATAGCCCCCCACGTTTGTAACTTTTTGTCATTTTCATCCAAATGTCTAACTGGGTTAGAAACAACCGTTTGATGAGGTTTTTTTTTTTTTGAAATTTCACAAGTACATGGCCTAAAATGTAATTTCTTTTTAAACTCTAACTTTATAAAAGTAAAGATTTACATGTAAAACAAATTGTAGAATTATATAAAACAATTGTGGACAAAAAAATAAAATACTTAATTAATATCCACTGGCGATACTCCTTGTTCATAGCTTGAAGGCTTGAATAAGCCATGAATAGACACTGTAACTTTATAATTCAACTCGATCATATTAATAATTAATGAAAATTTGTTTAGACCTGCTTAAATCTAACACTCGTAATGAAGATGGCTTTAGATCTAACACTCATTACAGAGATTCCGATTCAAATCATAAAGTTTCTATTCTAATTTCCGATGAACTGTGCGGTGGATTCAAAACATAGAGTTTCCGTTTTGATTTCTGACGAACCATGCGGTGCCGATTCAAATCATATAGTTTCCGTTTTAAATTCTGGCGAACCATGTAGTGTCGATGTAGGTCGTTTGACCGCACAAGTGACGACGGCGACCTTTAGCATGCGAAAATTTGTTGAACGAAGCTGGTCAAAAGATGTATCACAGCAGAGATGAGATCCTCCACCGGATTTGTCGTCGGCGAACTCATCAACGGCCGGAAGTTCTTACAAATTTCACGTGTTGATCTAGCCTTCTTCTTCTTCTTCTGCTTCTGAACATGATATCTCCATCTCGTTCTTCAAGCTTATAAGGTGACATTCCGGTTATCAAAAGCCCTCCAAACTACAAATCACAAGCAATAATACACAAAACAATGAGCATTACACAGTGGAGGTGAGTAACGGTGTGAGTTGCCATACCCCGATATTTCAACCACAAACCCGGTGGGCCCGGTGGGGAGTATCGTGACGTAAGATTGATATCGTCATAGTCAAACATACACAGAATAGCACAGCGGAAGTCTTGGAATATAAAATATTATTACAAACTCAAATGTCCGAAAATACCAAAGTAATAATTACAGACGAGCTTGTAATAATAATCCACAGGCAGATCAATATCTACAAAAGGAGTTCAAAAGACTAATAGGCTTATGCAAAGGAGTTGCAAATTCCTCTTCTAGCAGTATCGAGCAACTTCTAGCCTATTTACGTATTTGTACATGTAACTTAGTCTTTTGAAAACACGTCAGTTTTCACTGGTAAATACAATCAACCGACACATTTTGAAAACATTTTCAAAATTGATTTTCTTATACACTATGGTACATATAATTTTCATAACTAACTTGGGACAAATTATATCTCATGTTATCAGTTTTACAACACTTGACAATACATATGGGGCCCGGAAACTATGCCGAGACATGATTAACCGACACACCACTTATTCCCTTATTGGGAATACCCATATTGGGCAAAACCCGTATTGGGTTATAAAATCATTTTAATAAAGCGTTAGCGTCTGTCAGGTGTATGCCTACACCCCGCGCTTAGGTCGTGGCCACTTACAATTAAATGAGCCGAGGATATCCAGGACACGGTCGCATTAACCCCCAATGTTTAAGTCAAGCAATACGAATTAAAACGGGTTATTTGAATTTCCCGACACATTGGTCTTCGAATCCCATACCCGACCATGCGGTAATAATTTACCGTATCCCAAGCCCGTATAGGGAAAATAGGTTAAGAGTATTTACCTAAGCTAACACTCGTGTTATAATGCAAGATTTATAATAACTCAGCCGTATTCAATTAAGTAAGCGTAGGTAACAATTTATTGGAAGGCTCTAGTCTCGAATGATGGTATCAATAACCAATTAGAATGCTAATGGGTCTTATTCAAGTCATAGACTTAGACCGGCTAGCTCAAAGTATCAAAAACGGTACAATACGCTCGATTAAGCGATGACTGGAATAGAATATAGTTTAAACCCAACAAGTACTATGACTTGTATAATATGGGTAAAGTATTAACATTCCGGAAATTGAGATAAAAATGATAAGGTTAAACCCATTTCGGTAAACTTATGTAAACTAGTTACATAAGTCTAACCGTACGCGTATAAGTGATAACGGGTAACCGGATGAGTCATGAACAAGTTCCATATGCCAATATACTTTAAACAAGTTATAATATCATTGGAATATCAACTTGTATGCCCGTTAAGGTTTTAAAATCAAACTATGCCTCATAAGGGCGTTTTGGTCATTTAGCGACGTATAAAGAGAACTTGCGTATAATCTGATGTTATGACCATAAACATTCGGTGAAAACACTTTATTTATGATATAATATCAGTAGGATATCAAACATATGTGTGTTTTATAGTTTAAGACCAAACTATGCACCGTAGGGGCATTTTGGTCATTTCACACATAGTTTAAAAGCTTATTTGGGATTCTGATTTTATAGCATGTACCTACTGTAAAAAAAATTTTAAATAAGTTATAAAATCAGTAGGTAACAAGTCTTGGTTTACCGGTAAATACGGTTTAAAACCATACTACGCACCAAAAGGGCTTTAAAGTCGTTAAATGATGATATTTGCGATATTTTATCAAAACTGATGTTATGATCAGGTTTATATGATTAAGATATGTTATTTAATATAACTTATCAGTAGGTAAAAATATTTCATATCAAAATCATGATTAAAACCATTTTTAGTGCCAAAAGGGCATTATCGTCATTTAAGGACCTAATACAAGAACTTGTACTTAAACTTAGTTTATAAACTGACTTGATATCCCAAAATATCCTATTTATGATATTACATCAGTCGGTAATGAGTTTGGTATAAGAAATTATGTTTAAAACCATTTTAAGTGCCGAAAGGGCATTTTGGTCAACTTAAAACATAGTTTACAACATTATATGAAAACTCAGTTTATGATCAGATTAATAACATCAAAATATGTTAAACATTTTAACATATCAGTATATAAATCATTTGCAATTTTATTAGTGATTAAAACCTTATTTTTAATAAAAAGGGCAAAATAGTCAAAGTATGGCATAATAACGGAAACTTGCATAAAACTCATATTACTATTTTGATCATGTAATATAACCTCAGAGGGTTATACTACATTATATTACGATCATAATGGAACCTTAAATCAGTAGCAAACTAATCTAATTCGGGTCAGAATAGAAAGTCAAAGCAGAAGTTAAACTTTGCGACTTTCGATTGCGAACCGACCCTAAAACTGGAATTGACGAGCCGAACATGTTTACACATGTTCTAATAGATATTACCAAGTTGTTTATGTGTCAAAATGTATTTTAGAACACTTCTAAACTCAGATTACAATATTTATTAGTTCTGCCCCGTTGACTTTTTAAAACAATAATATGTTGACCCGTCAATTGACCAAGCAAACGTGATTCTTAGGAGGTGCCCTTTTGAGGGATTAACACCTACCTAATTACGATCACGCAGCCATGTACGTCGCGAACAATTGCTGGACCATTAAGGTCTAAACCGAAAGTCAAAGTGTTTATCGAAAACGTTTGACTTTTGGCTTTAAAAGCCTAATAAACGAACAAGCAAGGAAAGGAACACTTACATGTGATCCAAGGGACTGATTAAAACTCAAAGGGAAGCTCCCAAATGCTCAGGAACCTCTAGAGGAGAAGTTATAGAAGGAAACAAGAAAAGGTGCAAGTTTACAAAGAAAACAAGCTCCTATTTATAGTTTTTGAGGATCTTTGAGATCATTCCAGCCTGGAATGATCTCAAAGATCCTCAAAAACTATAAATAGGAGCTTGTTTTCTTTGTACACTTGTTTGTGACATGTTTAGGGACACTTGTTATCATCCCTTGAAGCCCCATAATACCTGGAAATTCCAGGTATTATGGGGCTTCAAGGGATGATAACAAGTGTCCCTAAACATGTCATAAACAAGTGTACAACCCCTGGTTTCGTTTAGGAGGTTTAAGGCAACTTTGAGTGGGGAACAAGAAAATTTTCAAAGCTGGGCTCCTGCATATGGACCGTAAAGGTCTATGTATGCGGTCCGTAAAGGAAGCTGGTCAGCAACATAACTTTCGTACATTGACATGTTTGGATCTTATACTTTCATATGCTAATGTATAACATTAAATGGCATAAAATACCCTTCATGGCCAATATTAGGCACACCCGAGAGTATGACCGAACATCATAAAGCACTCGGTTTGTTTAATAGGTCACTCAGAGGTATAAATTAACATGTTGATGCTCTTAACCCTTCAACTCACAAACTTTCAAACAATTTCACATACGGTTCCTCTCGTCCAACAAGTGGCTCATTTGAGAATACGGACACCGTATAAGGTCACTCAGAGGCATAGTTTCAGCATGTTGACACTTTTAGTCCCTCCACATTCATACTTTTCATATTTGGCAATAATAGTCCCTCCTAGCCAACCTTAGGCATAATTAGGATTAGGGACACGTGTCAATGCATTATTGGACACGATTTTACGAGGTGTTACATGAGTGGTAGTTGATGGTTTGTTTTGAAGGTTGTAGAGAGAGAAAGCAGAGGGTGATGGTTTTAGGTTTAAAAAGAAATTACATTTCAGACCCTGTACTTGTGAAATTTCAAAAAAAAAAAACCTCTCATCAAACGGTTGTTTCTAACCCAGTTAAGCATTTGGATGAAAATGGCAAAACGTTACAAACTTGGGGGGCTATTTTGTACAAAAAAGTCATTTTGGACGAAAATGGCAAACATGCCCAAACCTCAGGGACGATTTTGGCAATTAACTCTAATTTAAATTATATAAAGAGTTAATTGCCATTTTAGTCCCTGTGGTTTGGCCCATTTTGCCAGTATAGTCCAAAGGTTTCATTTTTAACATCTGGATCCAAAAACGTTTCATCGTTGCCATTTTGGTCCAATTGACTTAACCCCATCCATGGACCTCAGTTAACTCAAGGGCAATTTTGTCATTTCCCAAATTATTTTAATTAACCCTTTAATTCCACTTTATTTTTTTCTTTTAATCATTTATATAAGATTTATCTTATATATAATAATTATAATATAATTATAATAACATATATATATATATATATATATACAGATATTGTGCACCACCACCACTCATTCTCACTCTCTCCTGTCTCTCTCTCTCATCCACCAATCACCATCGCCCCCTACCAGTCACCACCGCTGTAAGCACCACCGCTGCCATCACAAGCCATCACAAGCCACCAACGTCCCTAACAGGTTTGACTTTCTATCTCTCTAAAAATGGTGGTTCGACGGGTTTGATGGTGATGAACGGCAGAGGTGGTTCGACAGGTTTGATGGTGATGAACGGCGGTGGTGAGTTTGTCGTTGTGGATGTTTATGGTGATGATAGTGGAGGTGGGGTGTTGCTGGTGATGATGGCGGAGGTGGGTGTTGATGGTGATAAACGGCGGCGCTGGGTTGTGGGTTTTGTAGGTGGTGATTGGTAGGGGGCGATGGTGATTGCAGAGAATTGATCATTAAATTAGTGATTAGAAAACTTGTCTTGGAGCTATATCTTCGAATAAACATCAGATTATCAACGAAGGAGGATAATTTGGTTGTGAAGGGAAAGAGGGAACTAGTGCAGAATCGCTTATGGAATTGGAGGTGCAATTGTCGATCAGGGGAACTCATTATGGTTCATACAAATCTCAGTCAGTCTACAAGCTTCTGTAATTTCTTGTTTCTTCGAATTATCAAAGTACATAGATTATAAGGGATTAAGCTTTGTTAATTGTTATGGTTTGGCTGTTTGGTTTTGTTCTTTGCTTCAGAACTAATTTATCAAAGTCATTCTGCTATATGATTTCATATTTGCTCCTTGTGTTACTATACAAGATAAGAAAGAGTTGTGTTGGTATCTGCAACTGCTATCAATTATTGAACAAATTGATATACATTGAGTTTTGTTTCTTAGATTTATTGTTTGAAACATGTCATTTTCCTGGTTTCGGTGCCTAGAATTGTAACATAGTAGTTTGCTTGCAGTAATCATAATCATAAAGATAGTCTCCTTGTGTAAAAAAATGAATTGGTGTGGTCGGTGGCTGAAGTGTGGTGGTGGCTGAGGTGTGGCTGAGGTGTGGCTGAAGTGGTGTTAGTCGGAGGTGTATTGTTGCAGGTTGTGTTTTGCGGTGGTGGGGATGGTGGTGGTGTGGTGGTGGTGGTAGTAGAGAGAGAGAGCAGAGAGAGTGTTCTGTATGTATGTGTGGATTCCATGGTGGTCGGGTGGTGGTGATTGGTTGTGGTGGTCAGTTCCTGGTGATAGTTGTGGTAGTCCGGTGATGGTGATGGTGTTCGGCGGTTGGTGGAGGTATAGAGAGGGAGTAGAGAGAGAGAGTACGTGTTTCAAATTTTGGTCAAGTTGCCCCTGACATAACTTGATGACTTTTATTATCAAGCACTAGTTTATAGACCTCATTTGCAATATGGTGGATTTAATAAAAACTTTAAATAAAATAAAAGGAAAAAGACCAAGTTGCCCCTGACTTAACTGAGGTCCATGGATGGAGTTAAGTCAGTTGGACCATAATGGCAACGATGAAACCTTTTTGGATCCAGATGTTAAAAATGAAACCTTTGGACTATACTGGCAAAATGGGCCAAACCACAGGGACTAAAATGGCAATTAACTCTTATATAAAAAAATTATTTAATTAATACCGTTACCATAAGTTATATTTTATTTAATTATTACCGTTACCATAACTTATATGTTTATCTTCTTGCTATGCTAGAGCCAGGCCTTAAGCTTGAGACCTCTACATTATTTTGAGATGGTTTTTTCAACTCTACTACCATAACTTATATTTCGTCATCAATCAATAATTTAAACACCCAATCAACGTGTTCTTCAACTTTTTTGAAGAAACCTAGTTTAATTTCATACAATATCTCATTTTTTTCCCGTGATTATGAAGCGAATCACTTGATCCGTTCCATTCCATCGCTGATAAGTGTTTTTACCATTCAAATTTCGTCAATCGTTGAAGAAATCCGAAGAAATCGGCTTCGATCTATGTAAGAAAATTTTGAATTGCATTTTTATGATCTGAGTTTTTGAATTGAGTCATTGTGTTTTACAAAGAAATGAAAAAATAGTTTTTTTTTTTTTTTGTATTTTCAGTCCATTGCGTTTTAGAAATAACACATTTTATTATGTTTTTAGTCCATTGCGTTTTAGAAAAAAAAAACATTTCTTTTGTGTTTTTGTCTATTGCGTTTTAGGAAAACACATTTTTATGTGTTTTTTGGTCCAATGCGTTTAAAAAACACATTTTGAAGTGTTTTTAGTCCATTGCGTTTTAGGTAAAAACACATTTTTATGTGTTTTTAGTCCATTGCGTTTTAGAAAAAAACACTTTCTTTTGTATTTTTTGTCTATTGCGTTTTAGCAAAAACACATTTTTATATGTTTTTTGGTCCATTACGTTTTAGAAAAACACATTTTGAAGTGTTTTTAGTCCATTGCGTTTTAGGTAAAACACATTTTTATGTGTTTTTAGTCCATTGCATTTTAGATAAAAAAAACACTTTCTTTTGTGTTTTTAGTCCATTGCATTTTAGAAAAAAAATCATTATTTTGTGTTTTTAGGTCATTGCGTTTTAGAAAAAAAGACATTTCTTTGTGTTTTTTGTCCATTGCATTTTAGAAATAAGACATTTCTTTGTGTTTTTAGGCCATTGCGTTTTAGAAAAAAAGACTTTTCTTTGTGTTTTTCAGCTATTGCGTTTTAGAAATAACACATTTCTTGTGTTTTTTGTCCATTGCATTTTAGAAAAAGTCATTTTTTTTTCTTTTTGTCCATTGTGTTTTACGCAAGTGGGTTTTCGAAAAAAAAAATCAAAAATATAACATTAGTATACTCGTTTTAAAAATAAAAAAACGCTCGTTTTTTTGTGCAATTTTTATAAAAAAAAATAATTAATGTCGTATGAAAGAGTTATTAACGTTTAAAAAATAGGGAGGAATTTGAGGAGAAAGAAACTATTGTCTTGGATTGACTAAAATGCCCCTAGACAAACCCACACAACTCCTTTTTCTTTTTTTATTCAATTTCACTCATTTAATCTTAGCACTTGATTAATAAATAGATGGTCAAGATTACTTCCTAGCCTTCCTACCTAAATAAACTTCATAGTATATTCTGACCCTTGGTTTTTACTCTTAATCATAATTCATAACTATAACGCTAGCTTTGGTTATAGGATTCCCTTAACTGTAACTATAATCAAACTTAGGTTTTCGGTTAATCGGTTATGAAACACGGTTATCGTTTGGTTTTGGTTAATCTCGACTATTAACTAAGGCATGTATGAACTAAAATTTGAACTATATCAATTAATGAAAAGAACGATTAACACTGGCCTTACGATAAAATACGCGACGCTCACAGTAGCTGCTAAAATATGCCATGCTTAACAACAAGAAGCAGTAGCGATGCATGACCACGGTGTAACAAAACACGGGCGGTCGACAGTTGCTACTATTGTCGCAATAAGCGACGACTTATGCAAGTTATGATATCCGATGTAACATGAAGAGAAGCAGATGTGGCGAGGCTGTTCAGATTCGTGGCTATAGTAGCGGTGATTTGTGTTGTTGGTTGCGGCGGAGCTCGGTTAGAAATCAAAATATTTGTGGTCGGCGATGTGTGTGACGTGTGGTGTGTGTGACTTGCAAGACCCGACAATAAAAACACCAAACAAGAATTTTAGTTACCAAAAATGATGATTTATAAATCACCAATGACCTTGTGCTACACCAAACAAGAATTTTAGTTACCAAAAATGATGATTTATAAATCGCCAATGACCTTGTGCTTTATAATTTCACCAACATTTGAATTAATTTTAAACCCTAAGCTTTATAATTTAATTTAATGTCACTAATTTGTTATATAAGTATATTAATTTATGATTAAATATGCCATGTTTCTGGTATTAAAGCCCACTAATATCTAGGGAAAAGGTCAAATAGAAAGTTTAGTTTGGGTAGGAAAGATAGGAAGCAATAAGAAGATGACATGTGACAAAGATGAAAAAACATAATTTGGTCAAAACTAACCATCCTAAAAAAAACCCAACATCTGCAATTCATTTCTCTTCCCCGTATACTCAAATCCACCATTTTCAAAACCATAAACTAACACATCACAACCACCACCTCCACCACCACCACCACCTCCACCACCACCACCACCACAACCACCACCTACGATTGCCACCATCTTGCCGGAAACTAGATCTGAAACCACCACCACCTTCAACCACCTGTTGGGTTTTTCAGATCTGACACCACCATTCCACCATCCACCGCCACCGCTCCACCGCCACCAGTTTTCCCACGGTGTATTGGAGTTCTTTCTCCATCCACCGTCGTTAATGATAGTTCTTTTATAAGTTGTGTTATTTTTTATTTTCATTGCGTTTTAGGTTATCAAACCTCAATTGCGTTTTTCACCTCATTATGTTTTAGTTAGAGTTCTTTCATTTTTGTTCTTCTGGATGGCATGACCATGCTAAAATAGAAGCATGATCATGTTGGAACAAAGGCATGACCACGTTAAAACTCATTGCGTTTTAGAACTGCAGTGCAAAGAACATGATCATGCTAAGACAAAGGCATGATCATGTTGGAACTAAGGCATACCCATGTTAAAACTACATTGCTTTTTAGAACCTATGTTAAAAATCCATTGCTTTTTAGACCTGCAGTGCAAAATATTGATTTTGGGTTTCATTGCGTCTTACAACCTGGAGTGTAAAGAACATGATCATGCTAAAATAGAAGCATGGTCATGTTCGAACAAAAGCATGACCATGTTAAAGCATAAACATGGCCATGTTCAAACTCCATTGCTTTTTAGAACATACAGTGCAAAATATTATTTTTTGGTTTCATTGCGTTTTACAAACAAAGAACATGATCATGCCAAAATAGAAGCATGGTCATGTTGGAACAAAAGCATGACCATGTTAAAACATAAACATGGCCATGTTAAAACTTCATTGCTTTTTAGAATCTGTAGTGTAAAATCTTTATTTTGGGTTTCATTACGTTTTAGAACTGGAGTGTAAAAAAAACATCAAAGAACATGATCATGTTAAAAGGGAAGCACGATCATGTTGGAACAAAGACATGACCATGTTAAAACATAAACATGACCATGTTAAAACTCATTGCGTTTTAGAACCTGGATGTTGGAACAGAGGCATGACCATGTTAAAACAAAGGCACGACCATGTTAAAATAAAAACATGACCATGTTAAAACAAAGGCATAGCCATGTTAAAAGAGAAACATGACCATATGAAACCTATTGCATTTTAGGTACGTTTTCTTTAAAATTTGAGTGCAAAGAACATGATCATGCTAAAACATAAACATGATCATGTTAGAATAGAGGCATGACCATGTTAAAACATAATCACGACCATATGAAACCCGATTGCGTTTTAGAACCTGGGTTATAGTGTGTTGTTCTATACATTGCGTTTTACACATCTGGGGTTTCAATTTTTTTTTTCAAAATTATAGCAATAGTGTGCTGGTTTTAAAGATAAAAAAACGCTTGTTTTTATGGTGCAATTTTTATAAAAAAAATATTATCGTATGAAAAAGTTATTAAGGTTTTAAAAACGATGGGGAATTGGATGAGAGAGAAACTATTGACTTGGATGGACTAGAATACCCTCAAACTAACTCACGCGCCTCTTTTTTTGTTCAATTTCACTTATTTAATCTTAGCCATTGATTATTTAATAGATGATTAAGATTACTTACTAGCCTTCCTACCCAAATAAACTTCCTAGTATATCATGAGTAATATATAAATGCATTTTTTTCTCAAATTTAATTACTATCCATTGTTTTAGCACTCAACTTTTCCTTATAAGTTATATTATAATTACGAAAGTGGTATTAACTGATACGATTTTCGGAATACGTATAAATATTGCATCGCCTCCATGCAAAGTAGTAAAAACAATATTCAAGGTTTTCTGGTTATGAAATATTACAAGTTTGTTAATCAAATTTTCTATGAGTAACGAACGCAAACAAAATGACCGAATAAGCGTCGCACATCGTGAGAGAATGTGTAACCGTTCGCGTAATTAAATCAAATAAAACAATTTTATTAAATAAAACAATATAGTACTTTTACAACTGAAATAACCAAATTACAAGAATTAAAGATGAAGTAGAAAAGAACTGGCTGAGGGTTGTGTTTAACACAGGGCCCTTAAAACAAATTCCGAGTCTCCCAGGAGAACCCGTTTTGTTTCCCACGGTATAACAGCCGAAACAGTGTGTACTGCCGGAGCTGGCACGAGAACCCGAAGTCTACCTTGAGAAAAGTAAGAACAAGATCAGAAGAGAGTAGAGAATTGTTTGTATATGTTGCTGTTGTAGCTGGTTGTAAGACCCTTACATTCATTGAATATTTGATATTTTATATATAGCATTTTTATGCGTCATTTTTACAAAATACTACGAAAACAACGTTTACATAAAGTTCAACCCTTCAAATTATATTTACAAAGGTTTAAATCACTCAAAAGGTGATTTTACAAGTTCTACATAAGTTTTTGTAACGGAAACGACTAATGTAGCAGCGGAAACTTCGTTGATTGGTGTGTTCGGTCCTCTAGCAAACTTGATCGGCATCCGGACGATGTTTATAGTTACCTACATTTAAAGTGATCACAAACATTAGTGATTTAGTTTATAACATGTTTAAAACAAGTTCCCAGCATCAAAATAAATAAATATGCAGTTCTGGCCGAGTTTAGAACCCTTCGCGCGACGCGACGGGATGTGAACCAATCTGTCACGTGACGCGACACCGGTCGCCGGCCGCGACCACATCAATGGTCCCTGTCACGGGGCACGAGCAAAGGGCTTCAACAGAAAGATTTGTTTTTCAGGCCTGCATTATTCCAACCAAGCTAGTTTTTACGAAATCCGTCATAACTTACTCGTTATTGATTCGAATTGGGTCACGTTTCTTCCTACGTGATCGTAATTCGATCATCTATACTATGGAATCAAAATCCAACATCTAACTGAACAATTTTCTTAAATGTAAGCCCTCGGCTTATAATAATTTCAAGTTATTTTGACCCGTTTGTATTTTAAACATCAATTTGATCAAAGTAACTATCCGTTTTACACTGACAACACAACTTGGATATTTACTACTACTAGGGGCTTTAACCATGAGGTTTATATGCCCATAATATTTACATGTATGTTATTTATTCGACCCGTTTAGCTATAACTGAGTTTATGACTTATATTCGGCGTTACCCTTTCTCGGCTAACGACTATAATGTTTATTAATTCAAAATTCGGCATCATTTCGAGGTCTTTAATCGTGTAACCTTTCCGGTTTGCATCAAGACATCCATTTGACCCGTTTATCCATCTTAGCGAAATCCATCGCTTTATTTCACCAAAGCTTCATTTCTTTGGTTGTTTTGACCCGTTTTGTTTCATTAGCGACATCCATCGCTTTATATTACCAAACACTCATCATATGAGTCAAATTGACCCATTTGATTATCATAGTGAAATCCATCACTTTTATTATCTAACATAACTTTAAACTCTTAATTTATCCGTTCGGTTTGTCTATACGAAATCCACCGTTTTTGTATTAACTGAACTTCATAATATTGAAATTATCATTCAAAGTAATTAAACATAAAGTACTAACGTAAATTTACGAAGCGTGTAGTCGCGTACCTTTAAAGCTTTCCTTTCAACCGATTATCCGTTCCTCCTTGATTACTTGACGATCCACCCAAATTGCCTATAGAATCCAATTCAAACTTATTACTTAGAATTCATATTTCAATATTCGATATCAAATGCTTATAGCTAATCAATTAAGTGATTCTTTCATTTAAATCCATATTTCAAGATCACTTAGAAATTTTGTCGAACATCTTAAGGGCGTAATCCTTATAATACCATTATCATGTTCGTGATTAACTAGTTAACCATATCAAAACATCATTTTCATACTAATATGACAAGAATATCATAAACGACACTTGAACTTGCGTTATAACAATCAAATAACATCAATTATCACAATGATTCAAGTAGTTATCACAAAATCCATATAACCCACATATGATACACATTGAAATCACTAGGTTTTGACATGAATTCATCACTTTCTTATCTAAGACTTGTGTCATCCTAATTTTACCATAACATCAATTAATTTTTCAATAATTTCAGTTATGAAAATTCAAGAAGAATCAAAACTTCACCAAAGATCAAAATTAAACATACCTTGTGAGCCTCTAACTATAGTGATCACGAATTTAGCTTAGAATCGAGTTCAATTCGGTTTCTCTCTTTGATTTTGAGTGATATATAAAGAATTTAGGGTTTTATATGAAAGGCTCTGTTTTGCCCTGTGGTTTTGATCGACCAGAGGTTTACACACACCAAGTGTGTGTTTTAAACCTATCTTGTTTTATTTAAAGAGCTTTCAAGAATGTCACTTTTAGTCCCTCAAGATTTTAGGATATGTAAAGTAATTAAAATCCCTTAATTCCCATCTTTTTATAAGTAAAATTTTAACTAGGTTAATTATTCCTAGTTTTAATTTTACTATTTTATTATCAATATTAGCAATTATACATGTATACAAGCATATATAATTTAATATTTGAGGGGTGTTACAAGTCTACCCGCGTAAAGAGGATTTCTTCCTCGAAATCGTAATACGTAACAAATAAGGAAGGGTATAAGCGTCTCATCTCTTCTTCAGACTCCCAAGTGGTGTCCGATCCATTCCGATGTTCCCATTTGACTTTTACTTGATCGATTTCTTTATTCCTTAAGCTTTTAACCTTTCGATCAGGACTTGTGATAGGCTTTACGACATAGTTCAGTTTATCGTCAACTTCGATGTCGTCATAGCTTATATAAGTCGTTTCATCAGCTAAGCACTTTCGCAGATGTGAAACATGGAAGGTGTTGTGTATACTGCTCAATTCTTTTGGCAGTTCGAGTCGGTAAGCTACCTTACCCACACGTTCCACGATTTTGAATGGCCCAATAAATCATGGACTTAATTTCCCCTTTTTTTGGAATCGGATGACCCCTTTCCACAGAGATACTTTGAGCATAACCATATCACCAACCTGAAACCCGATTTATCTTCGTCTTTTATCCGCATAAGACTTCTGTCGATCTTGGGCAACTTTCAAATGAGCCCAGACCATTTCAACCTTTTCATTAGTGATCCTGATTACATCTTTGTGGGTTAATTCTCACGGACCCACTTCACCCCAACACACCGGGGTCCGACATTTTCTGCTGTAAAGCATTTCATACGGAGCCATTCCAATGCTGGAATGATAGTTGTTATTATATGAAAATTCAACTAGTGGTAGATAGATATCCCAGCTACCACCAAAATCAATAATACATGCTCGTAGCATGTCCTCAAGCGTTTGAATAGTTCTTTCGCTTTGCCCATCGGTCTGTAGATGATATGCGGTACTAATGAACAACTTAGTACCCATCTGCTCTTGGAAATCATGCCAAAAGTTTGAAGTAATCGAGTATCCCTGTCAAACACGATGGATACCGGTAATCCATGGCGAGATATGATTTCATTTGTATATACTTCCGACATCTTCTTAGAAGTGTATGTCTCACGAATCGGAATAAAATGGGCACTCTTGGTCAATCGATCAACTACCACCCAAATAGCATCAAATTCACGTGTTGTTCCTGGTAGTTTAGTTAATAGATCCATAGTGATGTGCTCCCATTTCCACTCCGGAATGTCTAACGGTTGAAGTTTACCATAAGGCTTCTGGTGTTCTGCTTTTACTTGTAAACAAGTTAAGCATCTTTCAACATACTTAATTACGTCTCGCTTCATTCCGGGCCACCAATAGTTTTGTTTCAAATAGGGCTGTCCAAAAAGCTCGCGACTTGGAGCTCGCTCAAAGCTCGCTCGGATTTAGCTCGGAAAAAGCTCGCTCGATATGGCTCGGTTTGAAAGTGAGCCGAGCCGGCTCGGCTCGGTTAGAAAGTGAGCCTAGCTAGGCTCGACTCGTGACGAGCCAAATTGGCTCGGCTCGACTTAGCTCAAATTATTTTACTTATAATATATTTTATTTTTATATACATATAATATATTACAAAAAGTGAGTATTATTTACATGTATTTAGGCTTGTAGTTTGATATCTATGACATATTTAAAGGTTGATTGGCGTGCTAATGAACAAATATTGTATTTACTTGAAATATAAAACTTATTTTGCGTTGTTGAACATGATTTTGACTTGTAGTGTATTAGGTTGAACTTATTTTGAATATGTTCTTTTGAAGTATTAAATAATATTTTCGAATATTGAAATTTGAGAGCTATTTATTAATTTTTATTTTTAAAATCGACTCAAACCAAGCCGAGCTGAGCCAGTTCGGTTTAAAACCAAGCCGAGCCCCAGCTTAGATTTTCAGTTCAGATTCAAATCCGAGCCGAGGCGAGCCAGCTCGGTTTATAATCGAGCCGAGCCCGAGCTTGCCCAAGCTCGGCTTGGCTCGACTCATGAACAGCCCTAGTTTCAAATCTTGGTACATTTTGTTAGCTCCCAGATGAATAGAATAGTGTGACTTGTGAGCTTCATCAAGAAGAAGTGTTTTAACACTACAAGTGTTTGGAACCCATATTCTACCGAAACGGGTTTTTAATCCATTACTATCTTCTACCAAGTCTTCGAGCTGGCCCACTACTCTTTCTTTTTTCAAATTCTCTTCTTTTGCAGCTTCAATTTGTGCCTCTCTGATTCGTTCGAGTAAACCTGAGGTCACTACTAACTGCATCGACTGCACCAGAATGGGTGAATATTCTTCTTTTCGGCTTATTGCATCTACAACTATGTTGGCTTTTCCGGGATGATAGTAAATTTCATAATCGTAATCCTTCACCATCTCTAACCAACGTCTTTGTCTCATATTCAACTCCTTTTGATCAAAGAAGTACTTGAGACTTTTATGGTCAGTGAAAATAGTGCATTTCACACCATACAAGTAATGCCTCCAAATCTTTAAGGCAAAAACCAATGCCGCCAATTCAAGGTCATGTGTCGGATACTTCTTTTCATGAATCTTTAATTGTCTTGAAGCATACATGATCACTTTTCCCCTTTGCATAAGTAGACACCCGAGACCAAGCTGGGATGCATCAGAATATATAACCATGTCTTCAGTTCCATCTGGTAACGTTAATACCGGAGCGCTGGTCAACTTTTCCTTGAGTATACGAAAGGCATCTTCTTGTACGCTTTCTGTAACACCTCGTAAAATCATGTCCAATATTATGGCGACAAGTGTCATGGACTTTAAACGTGTAACGGATTGAGTATAAGGGACTAAAGTTGACTAACAAAGAAAGTATGTGTGTAAAAGGATTCGAAGTGTCAACATTGGATAATTATGCCTTTCAACAACTCTACACGATGTTTATACCCTTAAACGAATGAATCATGAAGCGTGTGAAACCGTTTGTGGAAGAAAGTGAAAGTTTACAAGACGCGAGGGTTAAATGTGTCAACATATTTAAGTTATACCTCTGAGTGACCTTTTAGCAAACCCAGAGCCTTGTAACGATTAATTATACTCCCGAGAATAAGTGATAAAAATTTCACAAGGTTTCGATATCGTATGAGAAAGACACGCTAACTTTCGTAATTAAGGGGTTAAAAGCGTCAACAAGGCAAAACTTATGTTTTTGGTTATCATTTAATGAAACCGGACCTAACGGTGTTTGGTTATATCTCATGGATCTTAGAAATATAAGTTAAATGGGTTAAATGTGCTTAAAATGGAAGAAATTACGTTTTAGAAGGTCTAGGGGTGAAATGTCATTGTTTGAAAGTTGCTGGTCAGGTAACACACATGGTGGCGCTGCGCCACCACCTTCACCCACTGCCGTCGCGCGACGCGACGGCCTGACCTGGATAGAATCTCTGCACACCTGCGAGTATAGCCAGTTCCACCGCCTTAGAAGCCTTGTATTCGAATTCAGGGGCTGTTTCAGTGGTTTTTCATGCATAGGGACACTTGGGACTCATCAAGGAACATCTGTAGACTTAGTTGGAATGATCCCATGCATTTTAAATCACTATATAAGCACCCTTGGTTGCAACATTCTTGCATACACTTGGAAAATCATTCAAACTGAATTTCTGGAGCTCTTTGGACCTCAAGCAAGATCCCATTAGCTTCTAAGTCGTGCTTAGTACTTCAGTAAGCTTCCTTAACCTTTCTAATTCGTGTTTTATTAGTTTAATGGCCTAAAGTCAAACCCGTCATAATTAAGGTTTGACTTAGTGATTAATCACTAATGGTCCAGTCAATTCTCAAATTGAAAGTAGCTTTGAGTTGGTAATTATGTGGGTAATAAACCCTTAAAAGGGCACCCTCTGATTTCCACTCTAACTAGGTCAATTGTCGGGTCAAGCTTAATTATAAAAAGTCAACAGAAAACTAATTTTCGAATAAACACATAATTAACAATGTAGAAGCCATGAAACCTGTTTTATCACTTGTATAACTTGGTAATTGATGTAAGAACATGTCTAAACATGTTCAACCCGACAATTTTCAGTTTAGGCTCGGTTCGGAACCGAAAGTCGCAAAAGTAGACTTTTGCTTTGACTTTCAGTTAAGACCCAATGTAGCATATTTTAGAAATGCCTTAGAGCACTATTAGGACCAGGTTATAGGATAGTGTAACCCTCTGAGGTTATACAACTTGGTTCCTTAGTTATCCTATTCATTTGCATGTTTCCGTTATATGCCTAAATGATGACCATTATGCCCTTTTGACTTTAAAACGAGATTTTTGAAAATGTGAGAGGACAAAAACCTTTATTACTGATTTATAAACTTGTCCTAAAAATTTGACATCAGTTTGAGATCTAGATTAGGAGTTATGCCCAATATCGTAATTAAGAAGCTTTTTATTAATTCAACGGCGTAATTAGCATAAAGCCTATCTAAACCCAAATTTTGACACCAAACTTTTTACCCTCTTATGTAATATAATATTTTGGTATTTTTGAAGATTTTTATTTATTTTTAAGCTGAGCATAACATAGGGTTCTTGCTAAAATTCGGTAATTGTCGGTTATACCCTTTTCTTGAATAAAATGAGTTTTACATAATATTTTGACACCAAACTTTTTGCTACTGATTTTATATGATAAATAAAATATTTTGAACTTTATAAACTGATCAAAAACTCAGATTTCCTATTTAAACCCAAAAATCGCTTAAAACCGACTTTTATGCGTTTTAAGCGCATAGTATGGGTTAAAACTATTTTTAACATATAAGACTTAATACCTACTGATGTTTTAAGTAAATTTTTATAATTAAATAGTAAGCAAAAGTTTTGAAGTCAGAATTCTAATTTTGACCTTTAAAGCTTATGTGAAATTACGAAAATGCCCCTACGGTGCATAGTTTAGTTATAAAAGGTAAATTTCACATATATGCAATACCCTACTGTTATGACTTATAAAAATAAATATTTTTACTGATTATATCAGACCTGAAACTCAGATTAATAATTAAACTCTTTTATAAACTTTAAAATGACCAAAATACCCCTACAGGGCATAATTTGAGTTTAAATCCATTTTGGGCATAATGGAAGGTATCCTACTGATATCACAACATATTTAGGGCATATTAACTTAGGAAACCTGTTCATGACTCATTTGTTTACCCGTTATGCATTTTTTCGCGTTCGGTACGGTTTATGTAACTAGTTTGCATAAATTAACCAAAACGGGTCAAACCTTATCATTTTTATCTCAAAATCCAGAATGCGTTTAGTTTACCCATATTATACAAGTCTTCAAACTTGTCGGGTCTAAATCACATTCTATTCCGGTCTTCACTTAATCATGCGTTTCGAACCGTGTATCTTCTTTTAAAACTAACCGGTCTAAGTTTAGGCTTAATTAAGACCCGTTAGGAATCTAATACGTTATTAAAACCTTCGTTCCAGATTAGGAGACCAGTAAAAGATACTTGCACTCGCTGATTGAGATTTATACTTGCTCAGGTAAATACTTTTAACTTATTTTCCCTTATACGGGCTTGGGGTACGGTATATAAAATACCGCTTGGTCGGGCATTAAATTTTTAATCATATAAAGGTTAATTTATTGAGATGACCCGTTTAAACTGTTATGTTTGCTTAAAGCCTTTGGGGGGTTAATGACCATGTCCCGGATATCCTTGGCATCATTCATTGAAATGGCCACGACCTAAGCACGGGGTGTAGGCATACACCTGCCGGTGCATATATATAAAAAGGTATAACCGACGGTTCGAGAATAACTCGCCGCGGGATTATATCATGTGGTGAGTCTATTAATCTTTAACCCGGTATTCAGCCCGGGCTACTGAACGTATAACGAACATGTAATTCTTTTACAAGTTTATATATAAATAATTATCCCAAGTTACAAAAGATTATTTTGTGCCTTGTGCATTCAAATCCATTTTCTTAAACATTTTCAAAATGAGTCGGTTAATTGTATTTACCAGTGTAAACTGACGTATTTTCCAAAAAGGCTAAGTGCAGGTACTAAACGGAATAGGCTGGCCACTCCTAGCATCAATAAAGAGTCTTGCAAGCTTAGACGTTATAAATCTGCTGAACAACGTTTCTTTTAACTTTGATCCGCCTGTGGATCATTTACAACCGTTTTGTAATAAATGATATTACTTCCATTCGGTTTGTAATTATTTTATCTTTCGACTTCCGCTGTGTATATATAAACTGTGATAAATTGTCTATGATGATATCAACTACATCACGATACTCCCCACCTGGCCCACCGGTAATATGTGGAAATATCGGGGTGTGACAGGTTGGTATCAGAGCCAACGTTGAGTGAATTAAACACTAGCCTTTTGTGTTTAATCTCAATGACACAGTTTGCCCCCAACGATCACGAGGCCGGGCCTTCACACCGGCGAACTCCATCAGACACTTTAAGCACAAGTCCCCAAGAAAACTGGAGGACCCATTTAGAACCCGCGAGGCATTCAGTCTCGCTGAGCTCCTCACCTTCCTACCTCAACTCTTTCGGGCCTCAATCGGAGAACGAGCCCCACAACTCACATCACTCTTTTTATACCCCTTTAAAGCCCCAACTCACACCATTCCTTTAACGACCCAACACCCTACTTTTAAAGCCGGTTCAACCCGGCAAACCAAATTGAAGAGCCAATGGGTTATAACCCGTTGGGACCGGAGGACCATTTCTCCATGGACATGGAAGAGGATCCGGAACCTGCCCAGCCGCCAACCAGAACACCTACTCACCCCATCGAGATTTTGGATGGGTCACCCTTTCTTGGATCACCTTATAGTGGTCCCGACAGCTACGAGGCAAGGTTTAACCAATACGACTGGGTATTCACTCCCTCCTATAACCAACAACAACAACAGCAGCAAGATCCCTCTGAGGATTCGCGTTTTGTGGCGGTTACTCCACCACCACCACCAGTGCAGCAACCGCCTCCGGAGCCACCGAGGCGTAGGAGATCAACCACACGGATGTCCGTGCGAGGGGGAGTCCGTATCAGCACCCCTCAGCATTCAAGTGGCAGTCATTACCCGCCACTATATGAAGACCCACAGATGGGTGGGCCTTCTAACCCTGTTTCTGAGGTAGAGTCTGCACCAGTCGCACTGCCACCAGTGGGTTATGATAACCCAATTCCTATATACGCCAGTGCAGCGGCATACAACCCCTTTGAGCAGCCTGCCTACCTGGGGTATAACTACTACAATGCCCCCAATGTTGACCCATACCTTGTAGCAGCCAACTACAATGCCCTTCATCCTGAAGGACCTTACGCATCTTCCTACCAAACCGGGTACCCACCTTATGGGTATCAGCACCCACCACCTCCTCAACCGCCGCATCAGCAGCCGCCGTTGATTCAGCCCCAGCAGCAACAGGAGATTCTACAGAGGTTGAGCCAGGTGGAACGGGAGGTTCAAGAGGAACGTAGGAACCACCGGGGATTTCTCAAGGGTTTGGCGAGCTTAATCAAGGGGAAGAGCAAAAAGGATCATTAAATCCTTTATTTGTTTATTTGTATTTCTTTAATTTCAATCCAGTCCCTGCGTGGACATCTATTTCTGTATTCAGTCCCTCTGAGGACTTGTAGTTTCTGTTTAGCCCCTGCGTGGGCAAGTTATTTCAGTTAAAGTCCTGTTTAGGGCAATATGTACTCTTTTTAAATTTTTAGTGGCATGTTATAATTTGAATATCAATTTTTATCATTATATGCATAAATGTAAAATGTATGAAATAAATAAATAAATTCAAAATATGTCATTCCTTTTAAAATAATCTGCCTATTAAATATTAAATAAGAATCTTAAAAGGTATAACCTAGCCTGCATGTCATTATAAGACCTGGCTATGATGGTAAAACCTGTCTAAAAAGTTTCAAATCCTTATTAACATCTGGAAACATGTTAACACTCCTGGCTGATGTGATTCGTAAAATCACATGTGTCATCCTTACATTGGATTACTCCAATTCTTTCTTTATTATTTAAACATCCATTTGCGATGTAATGCCTACGGGCCATAATCATTGTCATATAAGACAAAAGACAGTTGTAGCCTATGACTCCCTGTCAAGAAAGGTAAAGAACTACGATTCAAGCCCTAGTACCTCGATCCTATAAGATCTTGGCCTATAATTTGAATGTGTCCATGTGACTTGGCCTTTTGTGCCATTATTATATTTAATTATAACTAAGGGTTATTAATGAAAAATCCTGAATGAAATACTTAACAAATTAACCAATATGGTTCTTTAATACCATGGTTAATAAGTTAATAAGATGACAAATCTATTATAAACCTCTAAGAAATCATTGTCATCATTTTATGTAGCAATCAAGCTACATGGCAGAGTCTGAAGAAGTCAACAGTCATCCAAGGGAGAATCATGATACTACTAGGATCAACGTAACTGGTCCGGAACTTCAAGCATTGATTGATAATGCTGTTACCAAGGCCATAGATAGGCAGTTTAATGAGTCAAGTGGTACTCGAAGCAAGACCTCATCTGTACCCCATTCTAAACCTAAGACTCACTCAGAGGCTCATAGTAAGCCATCTCCTAAACATAATGGATCAAGGAGGGATGACGATCATCACTCCTCAAATCAGCATAGTGTTCCGTCGAAGAAGATTGAGCTCAAACAAGAACCACGTGGTAAGTCCTGTACATATAAGTATTTCGTCTCCTGTAAGCCTAGAGACTTCACAGGGGAGAAAGGAGCCATCAATTGTATGACTTGGCTCGATGAAATGGACACTGTGGTTGATATTAGTGGTTGCGCTGATAGGGACGTTGTGAAGTTTGTATCTCAGTCATTTAAAGGAGAAGCGCTAGCTTGGTGGAGGTCTCTGATCCAAGCTACTGGAAAAGTCCATTTGTATGGCATGTCTTGGGAGCAGTTCGTTACTCTCATCAAAGAAAATTACCGCCCTCAACATGAGGTTGAGAAGATCGAGACCGATTTCCTGACATTGGTTATGAAGAATTTGGACTGTCAGGCTTATCTTACGAGTTTTAATACTATGTCTCGATTGGTTCCTTACTTAGTGACGCCAGAACCAAAGCGGATAGCCCGTTTCATTGGGGGTTTAGCCCCGGAGATCAAAGCCAGTGTAAAGGCATCTCGACCGACTACCTTTAGATCTGTAGCCGATCTGGCACTATCGCTTACCCTTGATGCGGTCAGGCAGAGATCCCTGAGAAATTCTGATATAGTGAAGAGAAAACGTGAGGATGAAAACTCACACCATTCAGACAAGAAGCACAAAGGGAACTCTGACCACAGGAAGAGTTCAGGGTTCAAGAAAGATGACCAACAGTCGGGTGAGAAGCCCAAATGCAAAATCTGTAAGAAGCGCCATTTGGGGAGGTGCAGATACGAGTCAAAATCCCAATCCCGGCCAAGAGCTTGTGGGATTTGTAAGTCAAATGAGCACAAGATGATAGAGTGCAAGAAGAATAAAGATGCAACGTGCTATAACTGTAATGAGAAAGGGCACATCAAGACCAATTGCCCTAAGTATGCCAAAAAGCCTGAAGAAGTCAAAAAGACCAATGCAAGGGTCTTTCGAATGGATGCACGAGAAGCCGTTCAGGATGATAATGTGATAACAGGTACCTTCCTTATAAATGATGTTTTTGCAAGGGTGTTATTTGATTCGGGTGTGGATAAGTCATTTGTAGATGATAAGTTTTGTAAGTTGTTGAATTTACCTGTTAAAACCCTAAGCGTGAAATATGAAGTAGAGTTGGCCGATGGTACCTTAGAAACTGCCTCAACTGTGCTAGATGGATGTTTTATATCCATTAGGAACCACTCCTTTCCGTTATCCTTACTTCCTTTGAAATTAGCTGGTTTTGACATAGTGATAGGCATGGATTGGTTATCTCATAACCAA
Organism: Helianthus tuberosus; assembly: GCA_030545235.1. Taxonomy (NCBI): domain Eukaryota; kingdom Viridiplantae; phylum Streptophyta; class Magnoliopsida; order Asterales; family Asteraceae; genus Helianthus; species Helianthus tuberosus. The sequence goes on from CM060408.1 coordinate 79,433,256, forward strand.
GCCCAGATTGTTTGTGACAAGAAACAAGTGGTGATCAAGACTCCGTATGGTGAGCCACTTACCATACAAGGAGATACTCAGTATGGGTTGCCTAAGAAAGTGTCTGTGCTTAAGGCATCAAGGTGTATGAAGAAAGGTTGTGTCATTTATATGGCATAAGTGACTATTGATGAGCCAAAGCCCAAGATTGAAGACATCCCTATCATTTCTGAATACCCTGATGTATTTCCTGAAGAACTACCTGGTTTACCCCCAGATAGGCAAGTGGAGTTTAGAATTGACATTATACCTGGAGCAGCACCTGTTGCAAGAGCACCTTACCGGTTGGCCCCGACTGAGATAAAGAGTTGAGAACTCAGTTGGATGATTTGTTGGCAAAAGGATTTATTAGACCTAGCTTATCTCCCTGGGGAGCACCAATTCTGTTTGTAAAGAAGAAAGATGGATCGATGCGTCTATGCATTGATTATCACGAGCTTAACAAGGTCATGATCAAGAACAGATATCCATTGCCCAGGATCGACGATCTGTTCGATCAATTGCAAGGAGCAAGTTACTTCTCCAAGATTGACTTGAGGTCAGGTTACCATCAGCTGAAGGTTAGAGATGAAGATGTGCACAAGACTGCATTTAGAACTCGTTATGGTCACTACGAGTTCTTGGTGATGCCTTTTGGGCTCACTAATGCACCAGTAGCGTTCATGGACCTCATGAATCGCGTTTGCAAACCCTACTTAGATAAGTTTGTAATTGTCTTCATTGATGACATTCTTATTTATTCAAAGAATCAGGCTGACCATGAGAAGCATCTTCGTTGTATTCTTAAACTTCTTCAACAAGAAAAGCTTTACGCCAAGTTTTCAAAGTGTGAATTTTGGCTTCGTGAAGTCCATTCCTTGGACATATGGTTAGTGAGCGTGGTATCCAGGTGGATCCCACTAAGATTGAAGCTATCATGAATTGGCAAGAGCCGAAGACGCCCACATAGATTCGCAGCTTCTTAGGCCTAGCAGGATATTACAGGCGTTTTATTGAAAATTTCTCAAGGATTGTTGCACCCCTAACTTCACTGACTCGCAAGAATATCAAGTTTGATTGGGGTCCTAAGCAGCAAGAATCTTTTGACATCCTTAAGCAAAAGTTAAGTAATGCACCTGTGTTGACATTGCCTGAAGGAATAGAAGAGTTTGTAGTGTACTGCGACGCATCACACACTGGTATGGGATGTGTACTCATGCAGAAAGGCAAGGTCATCACCTATGCTTCCCGACAATTAAAAATGCACGAGAAGAATTACACCACCCATGACTTGGAGTTGGGTGCCGTTGTGTTTGCACTAAAACTTTGGAGGCATTATTTATATGGTACCAAGTGTGTGATCTATTCTGATCATAAGAGCCTTCAGCATCTTTTCAATCAGAAGGATCTGAACATGAGGCAGCGTCGATGGATGGAGACTCTAAATGATTATGATTGTGAAATCCGATACCATCCAGGCAAGGCGAATGTGGTCGCCGATGCCTTAAGTAGGAAGGAAAGGGTGAAGCCCATAAAAACCAATGCCAAGAGCATTGAATTAAAGAACAGTTTGAATGAAAGATTGTTAGCCGCTCAGAAGGAAGCTGTATTAGAAGCTAACTATCCTAATGAAAAGTTGGGAGTCACTGCAGAACAGTTATCATATGGCAAGGATGGAATCCTAAGATTGAATGGACGAATATGGGTTCCAATTTATGGAGGACTTAGGGATGTAATTCTTCAAGAAGCCCATAACTCCAAATATTCTGTTCATCCTGGAGGTGATAAGATGTACCAGGATTTGAAGGCGAATTATTGGTGGATAGGCTTGAAGAAGTCTATAGCCACTTATGTGGCCAAATGTCTGACATGTGCTCAAGTTAAAGCAGAACACCAGAAGCCGTCAGGTTTGCTACAACTGCCTGAACTTCCCACCTGGAAGTGGGAAATGGTGACCATGGATTTTATCACCAAGTTACCGATGACAAAACGAGGAAATGACACTATTTGGGTGATAGTGGATAGATTGACTAAGTCAGCCCACTTCCTACCTATTAAGGAAACACACAGCTCGGATAAGTTAGCTCAGCTGTACGTGGATGAGATTGTATCTCTCCACGGAGTGCCAGTATCTATCATCTCTGATAGGGATACGAGGTATACATCGCTTTTCTGGAAAAGCTTCCAGCAATCCCTAGGCACTCGATTAAATTTCAGCACTGCATATCATCCTCAGACGGATGGTCAAAGTGAACGTACTATACAGACACTCGAGGATATGCTACGAGCTTGTGTTATTGACTTAGGAGGAAGTTGGGATGATCATCTTCCATTGATTGAATTCTCATACAACAATAGCTATAATTCAAGTATTCAAGCTGCACCTTTTGAAGCTCTGTATGGAAGAAAGTGCAGAACGCCCGTTTGTTGGGCAGAAGTTGGAGATGTCCAACTAACAGGACCTGATATAGTCCTGGAGATGATAGATAAGATTGTGCAGATACGAGATCGTCTCAAAGCTGCCAGGGATAGGCAGAAAAGCTACACAGATAAAAGGCCTAAACCTCTAAAGTTTGAGGTTGGTGACAAAGTGTTACTGAAGGTATCACCTTGGAAAGGGGTAATGCATTTTGGCAAGAAAGGCAAGTTAAGTCCGCGATACATAGGACCATTCGAGATCATCAAATGTGTCGGAACAGTGGCTTATAAGTTAAACCTGCCTGAAGAGCTCAGTGGAATTCATAATGTGTTTCACATCTGCAATCTGAAGAAATGTCTGGCTGATGAATCACTAGTCATGCCACGTACGGATGTGCATATTGATGAGAGCTTAAAGTTTTTCGAGAAACCTTTGTCGATTGAAGACCGACAGGTTAAGAAGCTTCGAAAGAAGCATGTACCGATTGTAAAGGTTAAATGGGATGCCCGCAGAGGTCCCGAATACACGTGGGAGGTGGAGTCCACAATGAAACAGAAGTACCCTCATTTATTTCAGTAAATCTCGAGGTCGAGATTTATTTTAAGGGGGTAAGGATGTAACACCTCGTAAAGTCATGTCCAATATTATGGCGACACATGTCATGGACTTTAAACGTGTAACGGATTGAGTATGAGGGACTAAAGTTGACAAACAAAGAAAGTATGTGGGTAAAAGGATTCAAAGTGTCAACATTGGATAATTATGCCTTTCAACAACCCTACACGATGTTTATACCCTTAAACGAATGAATCATGAGGCGTATGAAACCGTTTGTGGAAGAATGTGAAAGTTTACAAGACGCGAGGGTTAAATGTGTCAACATGTTTAAGTTATACCTCTGAGTGACCTTTTAGCGAACTCGGAGCCTTGTAACGATTAATTATACTCCCAAGAATAAGTGATAAAAATTTCACAAGGTTTCGATATCGTATGAGAAAGATACGCTAACTTTCGTAATTAAGGGGTTAAAAGCGTCAACAAGGCAAAACTTATGTTTTCGGTTATCATTTAACGAAACCGGACCTAACGGTGTTTGGTTACATCTCATGGATCATAGAAATATAAGTTAAATGGGTTAAATGTGCTTAAAATAGAAGAAATTACGTTTTAGAAGGCCCAGGGGGTGAAATGTCATTGTTTGAAAGTTGTTGGTCAGGTAACACACATGGTGGCGCTGCGCCACCACCTTCACCCTCTGCCGTCGCGCGACGCGACAGCCTGACCTGGACAGAATCTCTGCACACCTGTGAGTACAGTCAGCTCCACCGCCTTAGAAGCCTTGTATTCGAATTCAGGGGCTGTTTCAGTGGTTTTTCATGCATAGGGACACTTGGGACTCATCAAGGAACATCTGTAGACTTAGTTGGAATGATCCCATGCATTTTAAATCACTATATAAGCACCCTTGGTTGCAACATTCTTGCATACACTTGGAAAATCATTCAAACTGAATTTCTGGAGCTCTTTGGACCTCAAGCAAGATCCCATTAGCTTCTAAGTCATGCTTAGTACTTCAGTAAGCTTCCTTAACCTTTCTAATTCGTGTTTTATTAGTTTAATGGCCTAAAGTCAAACCCGTCATAATTAAGGTTTGACTTAGTGATTAATCACTAATGGTCCAATCAATTCTCGAATTGAAAGTAGCTTTGAGTTGGTAATTATGTGGGCAATAAACCCTTAAAAGGGCACCCTCTGATTTCCACTCTAACTAGGTCAATTGTCGGGTCAAGCTTAATTATAAAAAGTCAACAGAAAGCTAATTTTCGAATAAACACATAATTAACAATGTAGAATTCATGAAACCTGTTTTATCACTTGTATAACTTGGTAATTAATGTAAGAACATGTCTAAACATGTTCAACCTGACAATTTTCAGTTTAGGCTCGGTTCGGAACCGAAAGTCGCAAAAGTAGACTTTTGCTTTGACTTTCAGTTCTGACCTAATGTAGCATATTTTAGAAATTCCTTAGAGCTCTATTAGGACCAGGTTATAGGATAGTGTAACCCTCTGAGGTTATACAACTTGGTTCCTTAGTTATCCGATTCATTTGCATGTTTCCGTTATATGCCTAAATGATGACCATTATGCCCTTTTGACTTTAAAACGAGATTTTTGAAAATGTGAGAGGACAAAAACCTTTATTACTGATTTATAAACTTGTCCTAAAAATTTGACATCAGTTTGAGATCTAGATTAGGAGTTATGCCCAATATCGTAATTAAGAAGCTTTTTATTAATTAAACGGCGTAATTAGCATAAAGCCTATCTAAACCCAAATTTTGACACCAAACTTTTTACCCACTGATGTAATATAATATTTTGGGATTTTTGAAGATTTTTATTTATTTTTAAGCTGAGCATAACATAGGGTTCTTGCTATAACTCGGTAATTGTCGGTTATACCCTTTTCTTGAATAAAATGAGTTTTACATAATATTTTGACACCAAACTTTTTGCTACTGATTTTATATGATAAATAAAATATTTTGAACTTTATAAACTGATCAAAAACTCAGATTTCCTATTTAAACCCAAAAATCGCTTAAAACCGACTTTTATGCGTTTTAAGCGCATAGTATGGGTTAAAACTATTTTTAACATATAAGACTTAATACCTACTGATGTTTTAAGTAAATTTTTATAATTAAATAGTAAGCAAAAGTTTTGAAGTCAGAATTCTAATTTTGACCTTTAAAGCTTATGTGAAATTACGAAAATGCCCCTACGGTGCATAGTTTAGTTCTAAAAGGTAAATTTCACATATATGCAATACCCTACTGTTATGACTTATAAAAATAAATATTTTTACTGATTATATCAGACCTGAAACTCAGATTAATAATTAAACTCTTTTATAAACTTTAAAATGACCAAAATACCCCTACAGGGTATAATTTGAGTTTAAATCCAGTTTGGGCATAATGGAAGGTATCCTACTGATATCACAGCATATTTAGGGCATATTAACTTATGAAACCTGTTCATGACTCATTTGTTTACCCGTTATGCATTTTTTCGCGTTCGGTACGGTTTATGTAACTAGTTTGCATAAATTAACCAAAACGGGTCAAACCTTATCATTTTTATCTAAAAATCCAGAATGCGTTTAGTTTACCCATATTATACAAGTCTTCAAACTTGTCGGGTCTAAATCACATTCTATTCCGGTCTTCACTTAATCATGCGTTTCGAACCGTGTATCTTCTTTTAAAACTAACCGGTCTAAGTTTAGGCTTAATTAAGACCCGTTAGGAATCTAATACGTTATTAAAACCTTCGTTCCAGATTAGGAGACCAGTAAAAGATACTTGCACTCGCTGATTGAGATTTATACTTGCTCAGGTAAATACTTTTAACTTATTTTCCCTTATACGGGCTTGGGGTACGGTATATAAAATACCGCTTGGTCGGGCATTAAATTTTTAATCATATAAAGGTTAATTTATTGAGATGACCCGTTTAAACTGTTATGTTTGCTTAAAGCCTTTGGGGGGTTAATAACCATGTCCCGGATATCCTTGGCATCATTCATTGAAATGGCCACGACCTAAGCACGGGGTGTAGGCATACACCTGCCGGTGCATATATATAAAAAGGTATAACCGACGGTTCGAGAATAACTCGCCGCGGGATTATATCATGTGGTGTGTCTATTAATCTTTAACCCAGTATTCAGCCCGGGCTACTGAACGTATAACGAACATGTAATTCTTTTACAAGTTTATATATAAATAATTATCCCAAGTTATAAAAGATTATTTTGTGCCTTGTGCATTCAAATCCATTTTCTTAAACATTTTCAAAATGAGTCGGTTAATTGTATTTACCAGTGTAAACTGACGTATTTTCCAAAAAGGCTAAGTGCAGGTACTAAACGGAATAGGCTAGCCACTCCTAGCATTAATAAAGAGTCTTGCAAGCTCAGACGTTATAAATCTGCTGAACAACGTTTCTTTTAACTTTGATCCGCCTGTGGATCATTTACAACCATTTTGTAATAAATGATATTACTTTCATTCGGTTTGTAATGATTTTATCTTTCGACTTCCGCTGTGTATATATAAACTGTGATAAATTGTCTATGTTGATATCAACTACGTCACGATACTCCCCACTGGGCCCATCGGTAATATGTGGAAATATCGGGGTGTGACACTTTCCCAAACAAATTTTTCATCTTTACGGGTTAACTTAGTTAATGGCATCGCGATTTTGGAGAAATCTTGTATAAATATTTGATAGTAACCCGCAAGACCTAGGAAACTCCTAATCTCTGATGGATTTTTCAGAGGTTTCAATTTAGACACAACTTCTATCTTGGACGGGTCCACCGACACTCCATCGGCACTAATAACATGCCCTAGAAATTGTACCTCACGTAGCCAAAAGGCACATTTCGAAAACTTCGTGTAAAGTCTTTCACGCCTAAGCGTTTCAAGTACTTCACGCAAATGACACTTGTGATCCGTTTCACTCTTCGAATACACGAGAATATCGTTGATGAATACTATCACAGACTTGTCTAACATTGGTTTGCAGACACGGTTCATGAGGTCCATGAAATCCGCATGTGCATTTGTTAACCCGAAAGACATTACTAAAAATTCGTAATGTCCATAACGCGTTCGGAACACCGCTTTCGGTATATCTTCTTCTTTCACATTTAACTGATGATAACCCGACCTTAAATCGATCTTTGAAAACCAACTTGCGCCTTGCAACTGATCGAACAAGTCGCCGATCCTCGAAAGCGGGTATCGATTCTTTACCGTGAGTTTATTTAACTCCCGGTAATCAATACACATTCGCATGCTTCCATCTTTCTTATTTACGAATAATACCGGCGCTCCTGACGGAGAAATGCTCGGCCAAATAAATCCCTTGTTGAGAAGATCTTGCAATTGCGACAACAATTCTTGTAATTCCTATTGCGCTAATCGATACGGAGCTTTGGCTACCGGCTTTGGGCCCAGAATTAATTCGATGCCAAATTCCACCCCGAATTCAGGTGGTATCCCTGGTAAATCTTCTGGGAAAACATCTTCAAACTCCCGTACTACTGGTACGTCTTTAATTTCTGGAGACTCTTTAGTTGAATCATGTATGTAAGCCAGATGTGCCTTACATCCATGTTGAACAAGCTTATAAGCTTTGATAAACGAGCAGATTATGGGACTACAACTTTTCTTCCCATAGATAGTAACATGTTTCTCGCTTGGAGATGTTAGTTGTATCTCCTTACGGTAGCATATTACCTTTGCGTGATATCGAGTTAGCCAATCCATCCCGATTACCACTTGAAATTCTCCCATTGACATGGGAATTAGATCGACGAAGTATTCTTCATCGTCAATGCTCAATTTGCAGTTCCAGCACATATCACAAACAATAAAACTTTTATTATTACCTATTTCTACCTCTAGAGGCATAGGTAATTTCGTTAATGTGAATGTAGGGTGTTGAATAAATCGATGTGAAACAAAAGATCTATTCGCACCCGTATCAAATAAAATTCGTGCTGGAATTGAATTTACAAGAAATATACCTGAAACGACATCAGGTTCAACTTTAGTCTCTGTGGCTATCATGTGGAACGACCCTGCCCTCGACTTCTGGGCCTCAAACTTTGTGTCAGTTGTTTCTTTGGTTCCTACAATTCCGGACATTCAGACTTCTTATGTCCCGGTTTATAACATTTATAACACACCGACACCTTTCCCGGGCAATTTGCAACCACATGTCCCACTTTTTCGCAGGTAGGACATGGTTTGTTTTTAAAATAGCATTCGCCCTTGTGAGTCTTTCCACATATTTTGCATTGAGGTAACCCCCCTTTTGCAACTCCTTTCTTAGGAGCTTCATTAATCTTTGATTTCTTTGTGGGGCTTGGGTTCACATCCAACACCCTCCTTTCACCTCTTTCGATCTGTTTCTTCAGCTCGATCTCTCTTTCGCGTGCGGCGTTTACTATACCTGTAAGATGCCCGTATTTCGAAGGAGCCATAAACTCCTGATACTTCGCACTTAACATGTTGTAGTAATAATAAATCTTATGTTCTTCAGTTTGAACTAGCTCATCACAAAACCTGAGCTTGACAAGAAACACTCCCATGATCTTGTCTATCGACTCACCCCTCTGCCTCAGCTGAATAAACTCTTCTTTGATCTTGTTGATCACAGCTTTTGGGCTATGGTGTCTAAGGAACGGTGTCTTGAATTCCTCCCACGACATCATTCTCATGGCCTCAATTCCTTGTTCCTTCTTCAGATTATCCCACCAATCCTTAGCTTTGCCTCTTAATTGACCGGTTCCGTATGCCACAAAATTGGTCTCATCACAATGGGTTCTTTCGTATACCCCTTCTATGTCGCTAATCCATCGTTGATAAACGATCAGATCAACTTCGCCATTATAGATCGGGGTTTGCATGCCATAAATTTTTTATATGGACATGCTTTCGATTTACCCGTGTCACTTTCTTTCATTTCATTCATCTGATCATCCATTACCGATATGAGTGTGGTTTGTAGTCTATCGATAAACTGCGGTAGACTAGCTTCTAAAGCCTTTCCGACTTCCTCGAAAATTTTAGCTTTCATCTCTTCAGTTAATTGTGATGCCGAATCACCTCCGGTTGCACCAGACACTGAAATGTTCAGAATAGTTAATCAATAACTATTTTATTCATTTCCATTTTGTTACATGGAAATTTATATCACATGTAACACCCTCAATTTCCACATGCGCAGTAATACCGCGAGGCGTGCTACTGCCCACGATCCAGCCACTAATTATTTTGAACCGATTAGTTATTGTTACTAATAATAGTATAATTAGTGACCTAATTTAAATTTTTCAAAACATAGTTTAAGTTTGCAGCGGAAATGGAAAGAAAACACATCGTAATTTAAAACCACAAGTTTGATAACATGAAACTTACGAACCACACACTCCAGCCGATTGCAATGTCCGTCCCAAGCAGTAACGAGCAACCTGCAAAGCATGCAGTAGGGTGTCAACATAAAGTTGGCGAGTTCACAGTTGTTTAGTGTTGTTCCAAAAACATAAGTTCGTTAAATTACTCTGTTCTTAAAAAACATGTCATGGGGAGCTACCCCACCTTTTTAAGGTATTAAACTCGTTGCCATACCGACTACTAACTGTGGTTATGTTTAGTGCTCCGCGTCAATGTCTATCGTCATTGACTAGTGCCCAAGTATATTAGTCCACGCCCGTCCTCTGCGGCACGGTGTGAGGCTTGTTAGTCCTAATAGTGCTATTCAACTAATAACCCGTTCGGCATTGGCCCGGCAATTAATCGGTGTAAAATGTGTAGGGAATTTCAGATAGATTTTCCATCTAGTACGCTTAAGAAATGTAGTATAATAGTAAATTAACATGTTGTCCCACCCAAGGGGGACAAGGTTTCTCGTATCCTTCCCAAGGAGAATATGTAGTTGTATCCCACACAAGGGGATAGTTGTTGTTTGTTCCATTCCCAATCCACCGGGAATTACCTGCTTTTATGAAAAGTGTGAACTGACCTTAGCTTAGCTCGGCAGATAAATGTCACTTGAGCTAATGTGGTCAACCACGTCCTATTATGGTTACCATATAAGTCGGGTTCGCATTCAAGTAATACACGTATTGTTCTACACGTATTCTAACAAGTTGCATACAAGCATGGTCGTCACATAACACGTATAGCATAACAGTTACAACATACGTTCACATCAAAAGCCCAAAGTATACGGTTTAAGTGTACGGCCCAACTGGTGTGCGATCTAGACTCTTAACCGTTTAATGTGATAGTGCGGCCCATAACATATAACAGTTCAATACAAGTGTGCGGCCCACTATAGTGTGTGGTCATGCTTCATCAGTTTGTACAATATTGTAACGTCCAAAATTTTTCCTTTTAAATTTAAACATCGACATACTATTTCTAACGAAATTTGGGCATGACCCGTTCGTACTACGAGCGGTCCCCTGTTTTTCACAATCAAAATTTCATTTAAAATACGCTACGTTTCAAAAGTCACAATACATATAATATCAAGGCGAACCTTGATATACATACGAAAACCATTAAGTTAAAACACTTACAACGAACTAAGTTTCAAAAGACAAACATGTTAGGACATTAAGACTTAACTACTAGACATAAACTAAGAGACCAAAATATATTTGACATGATCTTCTTTACAAAAGATGCGGAACACGTGACGGCTTTGAAGTGTGTTCGGACCGGACGAAGCTTGACATTAAACTTGAGATTTGCCTACATCACAACAACAATAAACTTCATTAAAACTAAATTACTTCCTTTATAACTCAAGATTTCAACTCGTAGATTTTTAGCCATTATGACATCCGCGAACTTACTAGTTACTCAATACATTAGTATCGTCCTTCTCACTCATAAGTATGTTCCAAGAATGGAACTTAATACCATTGTTTTCATTCTTACATTCTAAATCTTTTGACCCATTCATAAAGGGTCTACACCTATTCTTTCTCTTGCATTTTAATTCGACATATTCGACCCATTAAGAGTCCTATACATAGTACTCGTTATAAATAACTCAATTACAACATCATATAGTAAAATAATAACATAAATAAACCATGAATTGTACATGTAGCGTACCTCGTTCTTGATTTCCTTGTTGCTTCACGTGACTCGAACTTTCCTCCTTTACACCTATACATAATCATTCATACTTAGAATTCATGCCATATACATATTAACATACATTCCTTGATAAGATGTCATACATTTTAATTCTTACTTCATAAGCACATTCAAATGATGATTTTTACATAAAGTTTATGGTTAATATGGCTGAATTCTTTATTGAAGCATTTCATCAAACACTTGGTGTGCACAATAGCAACAAAGCACAAGGTACAAGTATTCATAGCATAGTTCTACTTGTTCACTTTCTAGTCTAACAAGAATCAATCAAATTCATATCTTTCTTTCATCCTATATTAACTTATCTAATTTCTCTATCACATACAAGATCATGCATCAATTCACATCTATAAGCATATTATTTAAATCATCATGTTCATCATACTCTTACAATAAGTGGGTATAAACCTTAAATCACCCAAATAATCGCAATCAAACAAAATTCTCAATCTATTGTGAAAACCTAACTCACAATTACACAAGATTTCCACATAAATTCATGATTCGGTTAAAACCCACTTTCTACAAATCACCAAATCAGAATTTTCGACTTGCCATTTGTTGAACAAGCTTAGATGGTTAAAGATTTGAGTTCATGCATTAGTTTGGGCTCTTAATTCCTTCCTAATCTTGTGAGTTTCTGAAAACTAGGGTTTTCTCCTTGGTTCTTTGCTCATGGTCGATCCACACAACACACCAGAGTGTGTGTTTTGTGTTTTCTTTTGTTTATTAAAAACTTTCATCACCTTTTTACAAGTTCAGCCCCTCTAATTCTAATTGTTGATTATTAACACATTAACTTTCATTCTTGTTGAACTAATATCGCATTCTTTTAACTTAGTTAATATTACAAAATTAGACATTTAAGGTAGCATAAATAAATTGCATATTTTGTGGTATTACAAGTCTACCCCCCTTAAAAGAGGTTTCGTCCCCGAAACCTTAATACGTACCAAATAATGTCAGGTAGTGCTCCCTCATTTCATCTTCTAACTCCCATGTAAGATCCGATCATTTCCGATATTTCCATTGCACCAAGACTTGCTTTATAGTTTTGTTCCGAAGGTGCGTTACCTTGGAATCCTTGATAGCTATCGGTCTTTCAACGTAATTCAATCTTTCGTCCAATTCAATATCGTCGAGGGGCACATATGCCGTCTCATCCGCTAAGCACTTTCTCAATTGTGACACATGGAATGTGTCATGTATTCCATCTAAGGTTGGTGGTAATTCCAACCGATATGCTACCTTCCCAACCCGGGCTAAAATCTTGAAAGGTCCTATGTAACGGGGACCTAGCTTTCCTCGCTTACGGAAACGGATTATACCTTTCCATGGGGAAACCTTTAATAACACCTGATCACCTATCTGAAACTCGATAGGTCGTCTTCTTCGATCTGCATAGGCCTTTTGTCGATCTTGAGCCGCTTTTAAACGGGCTCGCACAAGATCGATCTTTTCGTTAGTTTTAGCTACTACATCATTGGGCGCATTTTCTCTTTGCCCCACCTCTCCCCAACAAATTAGAGTTCTACACTTCCTTCCATACAACATTTCATACGGTGCCATTTGAATGCTGTTATGGTAGCTATTGTTGTACGAAAATTCCACCAATGGCAAGTGGTCACCCCAGCTTCCCCCGAAATCTATCACACACGCTCGCAGCATGTCGATGAGTGTTTGAATGGTTCGCTCAGACTGACCATCCGTTTGGGGGTGGTAGGCGGTACTGAAAAGTAATTTTGTACCCATACTCACATGAAAACCTTGCCAAAATCAAGATGTGAATCGGGTATCTCGATCCGACACAATAAATACAGGGACTCCGTGTCGAGATATTATCTAGTTAACATACCGCCATCCTTTCAGAAGAGAAAGTATCCCGAATGGGTAAGAAGTGCGCGCTCTTGGTGAGGCGGTCCACGATCACCCATATAGCATCGTCACTTTTCCTTGTCTTAGGAAGCTTGGTCAGTAGGTCCATCGTCACTTCTTCCCATTTCCATACCGAAATTTCTAACGGTTGTAACTTTCCATATGGTTTCTGATGTTCTGTATTTACCTGCAAACAGGTCAAACATTTTGCATCATACTTGATGATATCACGTTTCATACCGGGCCACCAAAAACTTTTCTTCAAATCTTGATACATTTTTGTGGCTCCCGGATGGACCAAAAAACGGGATTTATGAGCCTCATCAAGTAACATAGTCTTTATCTCGCATGACCAAGGTATCCAGATTCGACCGAACCTCGTGTTTAACCCATTCACATTTTCTTCCAGTTTATCTGCGAAACCCTTTGTCCTTTCTTTCTTTGGATCCCCCGTACTTAATGATTTAACTTGTGCCTCTCGTATTACCTCAAGAATTCGAGGAGTAATAATCATCCTCATTGGTGTCACTCGAATTGTAGATAGGTGATTCTTACGGCTCAAGGCGTCGGCCACGACGTTCGCCTTTCCCAGGTGATAGAGAATATCGCAATCATAATCCTTACTGAGCTCTAGCCATCTTCTTTGTCTCATATTTAATTCCTTCTGTTCGAAGAAATACTTGAGACTTTTATGATCCGAATAAATCGTACTCTTCGTCCCATACAAGTAATGCCTCCATATCTTCAAGGCATATACCACTGCTGCTAACTCCAAATCGTGAGTCGGGTAATTTCCTTCATGAGGCTTCAACTGTCACACCCTGACTTTTGCGGAAGCGTATGATGTGTGACTGGTTTAATATCATTGCATTCAATCGTAATAAACAGCTACATGATCAAAACGATGTTCATCCATTCATAAAATTTGAGCATTACATACACTGGTTATTTAAGTTTTAAAACACAACCTTCGACTAGGTTACAAACCAACAAAAGTGGATGACATCTAAACTTGGAGACTACTTCTAGTTATGACACCCGCGCCCAAGATCCATCATGTCACCTGAAATACATGTAATTTTGGAAAATATCAACAAAAGTTAAGCGAGTTCATGCGTTTTGTTTGTGAGTACTGTAATCTTGTAAATCTTTGAGAGACTCCTTTGTAAGCAGGTATGAAAAGCGTATATGAACATAAATGTTTTACAAGGACTTTAAGGCATGTGAGGACATAGGGAGCACTCGTATGAGTAAGCATATACCCTTGTCGATTTTCCTCGACTGTGTCGATTACCCTCGACTGTGTCAATTTACCTTGACTATGTCGATTACCATTGACTGTGTCGATTACCCTCGACTGTGTCGATTACCCTCGACTGTGTCGATTAACCTTGGCTGGGACTCCGAAGCACTACTTGGTACTAGTTGTGACCATGAGTGGGGTTCGGCCGTACCCGTTAGATCTAACCCTCGTCCCTAATTAAGTGTTAATGGCATTTCAACATTAAGTCTATGCTCGCATGATCTAGTATTTCATAGGCATTTCATGTGTATCTTGCATTATGTAGTGTGTTAGAGTGTTCGGGAACCATAACTAGCTAAGAAATAATATAACAATGCTTCTAGCAATATTTTGGTGTTCCAGGTAATGTCCGGTTGTTCGGTTAGATACCGGTTCGTAGAAGTGTCAAGTTATTCTGTTTAATGTTCTTTAAGTACCCTTTTGTGACACTTTTAATTCCCAACACTTAGGAAAGCATACAGGACCATTTTGTCGTATGTTTGTATGTAATAAGCTTGTTAAAATGCTGAATTTTGCTGATTTATGCAGAATTCTGCACTTTGGGTGAGTTTTAGGCACTTTCCGGCACTTTATCTATCACTTAGAAAAGCAGTTTTATGGTCCTTACTTCCCTACCCTCCATACTAGTGTAATACGTAGTCTCTGGCTCTTACTGGGCCTCAAAATACTGTCTGTCTATGTACTGAACATCGTCAGCATTTTCTGTTTATCTGGTAACGGTGCCAATT
Organism: Helianthus tuberosus; assembly: GCA_030545235.1. Lineage (NCBI taxonomy): Eukaryota > Viridiplantae > Streptophyta > Magnoliopsida > Asterales > Asteraceae > Helianthus > Helianthus tuberosus. The sequence continues at coordinate 79,448,360 of CM060408.1, forward strand.
CTGTTCTGTGCATTATTAGAACTATATCGTGTTGCATGTAGCAACGAATAAAGTCTTGCAACATGAAATGTCATTGTATGTATATAACAGTAATCAGAAATTCATTTGTCTTGTAAATTAGATCATGCACAGCTATTAAAGCACAGATTACTGGTCAATTAGTGTACGGAATGTACGGAAAAGTGACAGTTGTCACAGACTCCCTCCGTTAAAAGAATTTCGTCCCGAAATTCAAGCGATGCCATCGGTCGCAGGGGAGTTGTGAATCAAATGTGGTCACTTATGTTCAAGATTTGTCTTTATGTTCCCATGTACTCTGGCTCATGAGATGAATTCTATCGTACTCAAGTAAATCAATTACGTCTTCTTTGTATCTCGTGGACTCTTGGTCCGCAACCTTAACAGGTCCTATAGTAATTTTGTCCTTTTTTATTGACGTGAATCTTATTTGTGGGAACAACGACCGTTCCTTGAGTCAGACTCCTCTAAATATTAGACACATGGAATGTGTCGCGATCACTACTGATCTTTTTCTGGAAGTTTCAACTTGTGAGCAATGGTTCTGATCCCTACACCGGGGGTCCAACCTTTACGTTTTCCAAATCACACCACGCCTTCTCTAGGCGAGGCTCCCATTGAAGCCATACTTCTTATTTCAAATTCCTGCGATTTCCGCCGCTCATCGGCGCAATCTTTCTGTATTTCGTGGGCTGTCTTGATATGATCACATATCTGAACGATCTTGCCTCTAGTTTTTTTTTTCCTGGACCAACTCAGGCCAGTAGATTGTTTATTTCCGATCTCCGTTCAACATGACGGGGATCGACTTATTATGTTTCATCTAAAGCTTCACACGAAGTGGTTTAAACGGCGGTGTGATAAATGCTGTTGTAGGAAAACTCCACTAAGGGCAAGTGAGTGTTCCAACCTTTCATCAAAGTTTATCACACTAGCACGTATCGTGTTCATACAGTCTGCATCGTTCAGTAGCTTAGTCCATCTATGTTAATATTCAAGTTTTTACGATCAACGGTGTGCTGCAACCCTTGTGATTAGTAAAGGTTGTGCAATGTTTTCTTTCAGGTAATGACGTAAAATTTGCGGTGCGCAATTACTGTATCTAGATCAAGGTTTCCTCTCATGATCTTTTAATCAACGTGACGCGTATGCAATGTCGTGGCCTCGTTGCATTGACGCGCAATCGAGACTTTGTCGAGAAGCGTCACATAATTGCAACTCTAACTCCTCAGCTTTTGATTCCAGGGTCGGCATGAATCTCGTTCTTATCCACCATGTACCCTCAAGTTCTTACCTCGCGAATTCAAAATCCGCTTTTCGACATCTTAGCACATAACTGTTCTTTCTCTAAGAGTTGCAGGATAATTTGAAGTTGTTGCTCGTGACCTTCCTTGGTCGTTGGCCATACAAGAATGTAGTTAATAAATATACTCATGATCTATCCAGTTATGACTTACACGTTCGATTCATGAGGTCCATGAATATTGTTGATGCATGTGTTAAGCCAAATGGTACGACAAGGAACTCGTAATGCTCGAAGCGAGTCCTAAAGGTTGTTTTAGGGATGTTTCCTTCTTGTATTCACAGTTGAGGACATCCTGTCTTCAAGTTGATCTTTGAGTGGTAACTAGGACCTTACGATTTGTCTGTTCATGTCATCAGTCCTTGGCAAAGGATTTTGATTCTCAATTCTCTGGAATTTATGCAAAATGGAAACTGTCAATTTTCTTCTCATGTCCTTAACTAAGGATGTCATGTCCTTAATTCCTTCTGTCTAGCAGCTCTTGCAGTTATATCGGGGTCTCACGCTTCTCGGACGAAGCTAGTCGGTAAGGCGTCATTCGGCACTGGTGCAGCTCCTGGCACGAGATTTATCCTAAACTCCTCTTGGCGCTGTGGAGGTATTCCTGGCAAGTCTTTAGAAAAGGCTACTGGAACTTCTTCCGTCACGGGGATGTTCTCAGGCTCTGGCTCTTTGGTCTCCTTATTGGCAACATGAGCTAGAAAGGCTCTGTAGTTTACTCGGAGGCGTTTATGTGTCTCTTCGACCAATGAGAGATGTCGCAGACCCATGGTCTAGTACCCTTGCAATTATTGCAGGAAGGTTGTGTACTATAAATGTTTCATCATTCACAAGAGGGGTGCGACTGATTTTCTTATATCGCACGACTTCAGCTGTATACTTGGATTTCCGATCCATGCTGAATATCATATCATGACTTCCTAAGTCAATGGAAACAGAAGGTTCCGGCCTTCTGAATCCCCAAAATATAATCCTTAATTGCTTCGTCTGCTTTAAACTAGCCTTCTATATACCCATTTCTAAAGAATACTATTTCTAAAGAATACGGGACGTCTATTTTACTCGAAACTAGGCCAAGCAGTTTCTTAAGTTCTAAGCATGCAAGGTTAAAGTTGATGCCAGTATTAAAAAAAATAGATGCATAAGGTTGGTTAATAGGGAACGTACCCGTAACCGCATCTGGATCCTGGCGTGCTTCACGAGCTTCGGTCGTGAAAACCCTTCCTTGCTTGTTTCTTCCTAGGACAATCTTTCCTAAAGTGCCCTGCTTCACCACATCTGTAGCAACCTGTTATTCTACCATTATTTCTTTTGTCTGGATCCTTCGCCCAACAGGCATCCTTGTTGTGTCCTTCTTTCCCACACTTTCCGCACTTAGGCCTCGGATATCGACCTTCATGGTGAAAATTGCATTCCCAGCATGTCGGCTTAGTCCCCGAGTAAACTTTACCACCAGCCTTATTAGTGGCTCCATCAGCTTTCCTGCCACGCGGCGAGTTCACTTCCTTTCTTTTGTTTGCTTTAGAGCTTCCATAGCTGACTTGGGTGCCTATCTTTAGGTTTGAAGACTTCCTTTTCTTGTTGCCTGATGACTCCACATGAGTCTCTTTCATGTTATCCTCAGATTCCGAAAATTTCCCCATGCGCAGAGCTTCTTCAGTAAGAGTGACACTCAAATCGATAGCCTCTGCAATGGTTGAGGGCTTTGAGGTAGTAACCATGCTCCTAATCTGAGGTGCAAGTCCCCAAATGAATCGTTCAACCCTCTTGAATTCCGGCTTGACTAGGTAGGGGACGACCCTAGACAAGTCGTGAAATCACTGGACATATTCAGGAATCTTCAGCCCGTCCATTTTCAAATTCCAGAACTCCACCTGAAGCTTCTAGATTTCAGCCCTAGAACAGTATTTCTTCTCCATCATTTCCTTGAGCTCGTTCCAGCTTAGTGCATAAGCAGCATCTGCACCAAGGGTCTGAACCTGAAGGTTCCACCAGGAGAGTGCGACATCTAAAAATAACCCTGAGATAAAGGTAACTCTCTGTTGGGGCGAACAGTTACTCATTCTTAGAACGGAGTCAGTCTTTTCTGCCCAACGAACAAATGCAACGGCACCTCCTGTGCCATCAAAATTCAATGGCTTGCAGTCCAAGAATTGTTTATAGGTGCAGCCAGTTGGAGGGTTATTTCCAGAAGTGCCACCGCTGTGTTCAGAGCGGAGGGCTTCATGTCGTGCAATTGCCTGTGAGATGCGTTCTTGCAGCTCGGCTTCTGTCCTTGGTAACATACTTGTGTATGTGTCTCTTCTGGGCGGCATTCTCTTCTGTCAAAATGGTATGAAGTAGGTTAGACAACATTCCATAATTGTCTATGAGGTACATAGCACCATAAGCCATCATGTAATCACCCAATTTCACATGTATGTATAATCAACAATGTATGAGCGAGGAAACAATTACTGAGCCTTCATAGGCTTGGCTACTTGGCTTATTGTTTGTAATGGGAAAAATGGACTCGAGGCTACATCGCCTTGGTCATTCAAGTTTTAGTTATTTCCTGCTACATTGGTTTTCTTAGGTCTTTAGCTTTACTGACGTGTATATTTTCCCAGAGATGGGGTTGTTCATGTAGGGGTGATAGAGGGTGTAACGTCACTGAATCTTTTTGAATGTTATCCATCTTTTCTTGCTTAAATATCATTTCTCAATCATCTCGTACACGGGTAGAAGTGTCAGACACGGAGTAGGCAAAGACAGCTTTCCTACTTTATAAAGTGCTAAAGCAATGATCTATGTATTGTTCTACCAGATGAAGGTGTGAACACCCGTAGATTATTTTTTTGGAGGGATGGCGATCATTAACCTGACTCGCAGAGTCCATCAGGATTTCCATGCACTAAAAGTTGTTATTATGTGGGCCCCCGTAATAATAAATTGTCTTGCATAGTTACCCCAAATTTTCCCTCGTCCAAGCAGATGATCAGCCAAGGAGGGGACACTACGGTCCTTATATCTCTGTCATGGAAAGGACCATTGCGGTGGTCCACGCGCTAACACTCGTTATCTTTACGTGCGAATAGGCACGATGATTAAATGAAATAGGAATAAAGAGAATTCCTAGTAGTTGGAGGGGCACCTTCAAGATGAATACTTCATCTTCCTTTTCTGGTCAAGTATGTCGTTAATCTCGCTTCACAAAAGTCGCAGGGATCTCGTCCCGCTGATTAAGAAGTTGTTCAAGGTTGCCGCCTCTGCCTCGCCAACACCACCATAGTCAGGCACCTTCATGATCGAGAGGGAAGAGTAGCCATCTCCTACGGAAGCAAGCTCAGAATCTCATTTGGTAATCACTCTAGCCATGAGCTTTGCAATGAACGCGAGGTCGATAGCTTCATCGTGCGAGTTAAGTACAGTAATAGAGTTCGGAGTCGAAGGTATCTTATTCACGTCAACAATCATTCCGTACACTTATTCGCATGTATATATCAGTAAACAAATATGTTACTTAGCATAAACAAGAATTTTGATGCATCATATCACGTATAACTCTCGTTTATTCTTTTTTTTTTTAGGGGGGGGTCATTTTGTCTTTGGCAAGTCTAACTCATGTAGACTATGCCTAAGTTGGCACCATATCTTGAGGGTATTGCCTACTAATGTCCTTGCCTTGTCTTTTCTTCGAAAAATGTTTGACTCATGGATCTTGACGCTTATGTGAATGCAATGAAAACCTTTTGTAAAATGTTTTTGTGAGAGAACTCTAGTGATTGTAGTCTAGACTCGAGAAGGAATCCTAGTTCACTATAATCGAAGCTCTGATACCAAACTGTCACACCCTGACTTTTGCGGAAGCGTATGATGTGTGACTAGTTTAATATCATTGCATTCAATCGTAATAAACAGCTACATGATCAAAACGATGTTCATCCATTCATAAAATTTGAGTATTACATACACTGGTTATTTAAGTTTTAAAATACAACCTTCGACTAGGTTACAAACCAACAAAAGTGGATGACATCTAAACTTGGAGTCTACTTCTAGTTATGACACCCGCGCCCAAGATCCATCCTGTCACCTGAAATACATGTAATTTTGGAAAACATCAACAAAAGTTAAGCGAGTTCGTGTGTTTTGTTTGTGAGTACTGTAATCTTGTAAATCTTTGAGAGACTCCTTTGTAAACAGGTATGAAAAGCGTATATGAACATAAATGTTTTACAAGGACTTTAAGGCATGTGAGGACATAGGGAGCACTCGTAATGAGTAAGCATATACCCTTGTCGATTTTCCTCGACTGTGTCAATTAACCTCGACTGTGTCAATTTACCTTGACTATGTCGATTACCCCCGACTATGTCGATTACCCTCGACTGTGTCGATTAACCTCGAATGGGACTCCGAAGCACTACTTGGTACTAGTTGTGACCATGAGTGGGGTTCGGCCGTACCCGTTAGATCTAACCCTCGTCCCTAATTAAGTATTAACGGCATTTCAACATTAAGTCTATGCTCACATGATCTAGTATTTCATAGGTATTTCATACCGTTTAAGCATTCGTACATGTATTCCACCCCCAAGAGTTTTAAAACCAAAAACAGTTAAGAGAATAGGGGGAGCATGAACTCACTGTTTTGCGTCTTCAGTACTCGTAACTCAAATCTCGTCAGCAAACACGACTACCTACAATGTGCTAGGGTCTATTAGACGAGCGGGCCGTGCCTTGCCTTAGTATTCATGTTTTGAGTTACGTTTTCTTTATGTCTTTAACATTATCAAAAGTTATAATACTTCTCAAGTATTTATTTTCGTATTTCCTTCCCAAGGATGGGAGTATTTCATACATGTGTATTTGTATTCTCGTATTTGTAGTTTCGAAAATAATATATTTTCAAGTCTTACTTCAGAAAATATATTTAAACTTATTTTGTCCCAATAATGTATTTTCTACTTATCGAAAATATGATACACTTTGTAATAATAATAAAATCATACTTTCATCTCTTCTGTATCCAAAACCATGTTTACCAAAAATATATTTGTAACGGTATTCTCCGGAATATTTCATAAGTTGTGTTTTATCGTTCGGTTTCACAATATTAAGTGTGTAACTTATATTTCATTCCTTGTGATCTTTGGTATTATTTTGGATTGTAAATTCTTGGTTAAGTTATATTATTTTACCCTAAAATAATATAACTATTTCACATAATCACACACAATGTCTTTAATGTAAATATATATTCTAAATACGTATTTATCCATTTTTGTTTATAAAAACCAACCTCCAATACTTGTATTTTTGTATTAAAATTTATGGCAAAGTTTATGTTGAAAAACATAGTTTAAAATACACTTGTAAATACTTGTCTAGAAAATATTTTCTAAGTGTTTGAATTTTTAGAAAATTTTGCCATAGTTTCCTTTGTAAATGGAGGTGTCCATGCTATTTAGCATATCATTTTCTTTTCAAAAATCATCCAAACAATCAACAACAAATCACTAATCATCTTACACTTACCAAGTGCAAAACTATACATTTTACATAATAACATGAACTTGATCTTTCACAAAAATGCGTAGTAACTTGGTAATGTTTTTAGTGGAGTTAGTTACCTTCCAAAATATATTTACTTCTTGGTAAACTTCATTCTTGAAAAGATTTAGTGTTTACAACTTGTAAACACATTTTACAAAAATGTTTATTTATAACATCATCTTGTTTCATAAGTATTTCTACACTTGTTTTATCACTAAAAATAGTGCAAGTTTAGTAAAAACCATGATCTTTCAAAAATCACCTTTTTAAACTTGGTTCTTTTAGAAAAATCATTCACAAATCTTGGATCTCTAAGTTTACTACTTCACTTTGTTTATTACTTTACAAGAATCATTTTATTTTCAAGTTCATGTCTTCACTAGAAGATGATTATCTTACGTTGTTACATATCATCTTCCTACTTGCTAGATTATGTATCTAATCACCATCTAGCAAGTTCCATGTGATGATTAACATCATCATCTCTAGAAATCAACAAGCAAATATCATTCATGCATTAAACAATACCATTTTATCCATATTTCATCATATGTAATCCTTTTGTTTATGATTCAAGTTCATGTCTTTTAGTGTTCTTATGATTTTCAACATAACATATCTTTTAACCACTAAAAATGGAAGTAAACAAGAGTCCAGAAGGATCTTACTACTAGCTTCAAGCTAGGAAAGAACAATGATGAAAATGGAGTGGATAAAAGCAAACGGGTGAGGTCCTTCAATTTCCATGAGCACCAAGCTTCCTAAAGCTTCTTGTAACACCTTGTGAAGACCTTGGATTGCATGGGCTTGAAACAAAAACAATGGTGGTGTGGTGAAGGGGGGTCGGCCGAGAGGTGAGGGAGAAGAGGAGAAGAAAGTGTGGTGGTGAAGATGAACTAATGACCCATATATAAACTCTAATCCCTTTTGTCCAAAGGTTAGTGTGTTCCTTGAAGTACATGCATGATCTTATTGAATCCAAGGAAAATCTTTAAGAGATTTAGGCAAGATCTTTAAAGATTGAGGTGGGGCCTTCACTTGTGACCGAAAATTATGAAGGGGAGGGGGGACTTGTGTAACTTTGAACCATAAGTTAGATAATTAGTTGGAAACCAAGTGTGTTAGTTAGTGTTTATGTGCATCTTGCATTATGTAGTGTGTTAGAGTGTTCGGGAACCATAACTAGCTAAGAAATAATATAACAATGCTTCTAGCAATATTTTGGTGTTCCAGGTAATGTTCGGTTGTTCGGTTAGATACCGGTTCGTTAAAGTGTCAAGTTATTCTGTTTAGTGTTCTTTAAGTACCCTTTTGTGACACTTTTAATTCCCGACACTTAGGAAAGCATACAGGACCATTTTGTCGTATTTTTGTATGTAATAAGCTTGTTAAAATGCTAAATTTTGCTGATTTATGCAGAATTCTGCACTTTGGGTGAGTTTTAGGCACTTTCCGGCACTTTATCTATCACTTAGAAAAGCAGTTTTATGGTCCTTACTTCCCTACCCTCCATACTAGTGTAATACGTAGTCTCAGGCTCTTACTGTGCCTCAAAATACTGTCTGTCTATGTACTGAACATCGTCAGCATTTTCTGTTTGTCCGGTAACGGTGCCAATTCTGTTCTGGGCATTATTAGAACTATATCGTGTTGCATGTAGCAACGAATAAAGTCTTGCAACATGAAATGTCATTGTATGTATATAACAGTAATCAGAAATTCATTTGTCTTGTAAATTAGATCATGCACAGCTATTAAAGCACAGATTACTATTCAATTAGTGTACAGAATGTACGGAAAAGTGACAGTTGTCACAGACTCCCTCCGTAAAAAGAATTTCGTCCCGAAATTCAAGTGATGCCATCGGTCGCAGGGGAGTTGTGAATCAAATGTGGTCACTTATGTTCAAGATTTGTCTTTATGTTCCCAGGTACTCTGGGTCATGATATGAATTCTATCGTACTCAAGTAACTCAATTACGTCTTCTCTGTATCCCGTGGACTCTTGGTCCGCAACCTTAATAGGTCCTATAGTAATTTTGTCGTTTGTTATTGACGTGAATCTTATTTGTGGGAACAACGACTGTTCCTTGAGTCAGACTCCTCTAAAGATTAGACACATGGAATGTGTCGCGATCACTACTGATCTTTCTCTGGAAGTTTCAACTTGTGAGCAATGGTTCCGATCCCTACACCGGGGGTCCAACCTTTACGTTTTTCAAATCACACCACGCCTTCTCTAGGTGAGGCTCCCATTAAAGCCATACTTCTTATTTCAAATTCCTACAATTTCCACCGCTCATCGGCGCAATCTTTCTGTATTCCGTGGGCTGTCTTGATATGATCACATATCTGAACGATCTTGCCTCTAGTTTTTTTTCCTGGACCAACTCAGGCCAGTAGATTGTTTATTTCCGGTCTCCGTTCAACATGACGGGGATCGACTTATTATGTTTCATCTAAAGCTTCACACGAAGCGGTTTAAACGGCGGTGTGATAAATACTGTTGTAGGAAAACTCCACTAAGGGCAAGTGAGTGTTCCAACCTTTCATCAAAGTTTATCACACAAGCACGTATCATGTTCATACAGTCTGCATCGTTCAGTAGCTTAGTCCATCTATGTTAATATTCAAGTTTTTACGATCAACGGTGTGCTGCAACCCTTGTGATTAGTAAAGGTCTTGCAGCGTTTTCTTTCAGGTAATGACGTCAAATTTGCGGCGCGCAATTACTGTCTCTAGATCAAGGTTTCCTCTCATGATCTTTTAATCAACGTGACGTGTATGCAATGTCGTGGCCTCGTTGCATTGACGCGCAATCGAGACTTTGTTGAGAAGCGTCACATAATTGCAACTCTAACTCCTCAGCTTTTTATTACAGGGTCGGCATGAATCTCGTTCTTATCCACCGTGTACCCTCAAGTTCTTACCTCGTGAATTCGAAATCCGCTTTTCGACATCTTAGCACATAACTGTTCTTTCTCTAAGAGTTGCAGGATAATTTGCAGTTGTTGCTCGTGACCTTCCTTGGTCGTTGGCCATATAAGAATGTAGTCAATAAATATACTCATGATATATCCAGTTATGACTTACACGTTCGATTCATGAGGTCCATGAATATTATCGATGCATGTGTTAAGCCAAATGGTACGACAAGGAACTCGTAATGCTCGAAGCGAGTCCTAAAGGTCGTTTTAGGGATATTTCCTTCTTGTATTCACAGTTGAGGACATCATGTCTTTAAGTTGATCTTTGAGTGGTAACTAGGACCTTACGATTTGTCTGTTCATGTCATCATTCCTTGGCAAAGGATTCTGATTCTCAATTCTCTGGAATTTATGCAAAATGGAAACTGTCAATTTTCTTCTCATGTCCTTAACTAAGGATGTCATGTCCTTAATTCCTTCAGTCTAGCAGCTCTTGCAGTTATATCAGGGGCTCAAGTTTCTCGGACAAAGCTAGTCGGTAAGGCGTCATTCGGCACTGGTGCCGCTCCTGGCACGAGATTTATCCTAAACTCCTCTTGGCGCTGTGGAGGTATTCCTGGAAAGTCTTTAGAAAAGGCTAATGGAACTTCTTCCATCATGGGGATGTTCTCAGGCTCTGGCTCTTTGGTCTCCTTATTGGCAACATGAGCTAGAAAGGCTCTGTAGTTTACTTGGAGGCGTTTATGTGTCTCTTCGACCAATGAGAGATGTCGCAAACCCACGGTCTAGTACCCTTGCAATTATTGCAGGAAGGTTGTGTACTATAAATGTTTCATCATTCACAAGAGGGGTGCGACTGATTTTCTTATATCGAACGACTTCAGCTATATACTTGGATTTCCGATCCATGCTGAATATCATATCATGACTTCCTAAGTCAATGGTAACAGAAGGTTCTGGCCTTCTGAATCCCCAAAATATAATCCTAAATTGCTTCGTCTGCTTTAAACTAGCCTTCTATATGCCCATTTCTAAATAATACTATTTCTAAAGAATACGGGATGTCTATTTTACTCGAAACTAGGCCAAGCAGTTTCTTAAGTTCTAAGCATGCAAGGTTAAAGTTGATGCCAGTATTAAAAAAAATAGATGCATAAGGTTGGTTAATAGGGAACGTACCCGTAACCGCATCTGGATCCCGGCGTGCTTCATGAGCTTCGGTCGTGAAAACCCTTCCTTGCTTGTTTCCTCCTAGGACAATCTTTCCTAAAGTGCCCTGCTTCACCACATCTATAGCAACCTGTTATTCTACCATTATTTCTTTTGTCTGGATCCTTCGCCCAATAGGCATCCTTGCTGTGTCCTTCTTTCCCACACTTTCCGCACTTAGGCCTCGGACATCGACCTTCATGGTGAAAATTGCATTCCCAGCACCTCGGCTTAGTCCCCAAGTAAACTTTACCACCAGCCTTATTAGTGGCTCCATCATCTTTCCTGCCACACGGTGAGTTCACTTCCTTTCTTTTGTTTGCTTTAGAGCTTCCATAGCTGACTTGGGTGCCTATCTTTAGGTTTGAAGACTTCCTTTTCTTGTTTCCTGATGACTCCACATGAGTCTCTTTCTTGTTATCCTCAGATTCCGAAAATTTCCCCATGCGCAAAGCTTCTTCAGTAAGAGTGACACTCAAATCGATAGCCTCTGCAATGGTTGAGGGCTTTAAAGTAGTAACCATGCTCCTAATCTGAAGTGCAAGACCCCAAATGAATCGCTCAACCCTCTTGAATTCTGGCTTGACTAGGTAGGGGACGACCCTAGACAAGTCGTGAAATCGCTGGACATATTCAGGAATCTTCGGCCCGTCCATTTTCAAATTCCAGATTTCCAACTCAAGCTTCTAGATTTCAGCCCTAGAACAGTATTTCTTCTCCATCATTTCCTTGTGCTCATTCCAGCTTAGTGCATAAGCAGCATCTGCACCAAGGGTCTGAACCTGAAGGTTCCACCAGGAGAGTGCGCCATCTAAAAATAATCCTGAGATAAAGGTAACTCTCTGCTGGGGGGAACAGTTACTCATTCTTAGAACGGAGTCAGTCTTTTCTGCCCAACGAACAAATGCAACGGCACCTCCTGTGCCATCAAAATTCAATGGCTTGCAGTCCAGGAATTGTTTATAGGTGCAGCCAGTTGGAGGGTTATTTCTAGAAGTGCCACCGCTGTGTTCGGAGCGGAGGGCTTCATGTCGTGCAATTGCCTGTGAGATGCGTTCTTGCAGCTCGGCTTCTGTCCTTGGTAACATACTTGTGTCTGTGTCTCGTCTGGGCGGCATTCTCTTCTGTCAAAATGGTATGAAGTAGGTTAGACAACATTCCATAATTGTCTATGAGGTACATAGCACCATAAGCGATCATGTAATCACCCAATTTCACATGTATGTATAATCAACAATGTATGAGCGAGGAAACAATTACTGAGCCTTCATAGGCTTGGCTACTTGGCTTATTGTTTGTAATGGGAAAAATGGACTCGAGGCTACATCGCCTTGGTCATTCAAGTTTTAGTTATTTCCTGCTACATTGGTTTTCTTAGGTCTTTAGCTTTACTGACGTGTATATTTTCCCAGAGATGGGGTTGTTCATGTAGGGGTGATAGAGGGTGTAACGTCACTGAATCTTTTCGAATGTTATCCATCTTTTCTTGCTTAAATATCGTTTCTCAATCGTCTCGTACACGGGTAGAAGTGTCAGACACAGAGTAGGCAAAGACAGTTTTCCTACTTTATAAAGTGCTAAAGCAATGATCTATGTATTGTTCTACCAGATGAAGGTGTGAACACCCGTAGATTATTTTTTTGGAGGGATGGTGATCATTAACCTGACCCGCAAAGTCCATCAGGATTTCCATGCACTACAAGTTGTTATTACGTGGGCCCCCGTAATAATAAATTGTGTTGCACAGTTACCCCAAATTTTCCCTCGTCCAAGCAGATGATCAGCCAAGGAGGGGACACTACGGTCCTTATATCTCTGTCATGGAAAGGACCATTGCGGTGGTCCACGCGCTAACACTCGTTATCGTTACGCGCGAATAGGCACGATGATTAAATGAAATAGGAATAAAGAGAATTCCTAGTAGTTGGAGGGGCACCTTCAAGATGAATACTTCATCTTCCTTTTCTGGTCAAGTGTGTCGTCAATCTCGCTTCACAAAAGTAGCAGGGATCTCGTCCCGCTGATTAAGAAGTTGTTCAAGGTTGCCGCCTCTGCCTCGCCAACACCACCGTAGTCAGGCACCTTCACGATCGAGAGGGAAGAGTAGCCATCTCCTACGGAAGCAAGCTCAGAATCTCATTTGGTAATCACTCTAGCCATGAGCTTTGCAATGAACGCGAGGTCGATAGCTTCATCATGCGAGTTGAGAACAGTAATAGAGTTCAGAGTCGAAGGTATCTTATTCACGTCAACAATCATTCCATACACTTATTCGCATGTATATATCAGTAAACAAATATGTTAGTTAGCATAAACAAGCATTTTGAAGCATCATATCACGTATAACTCTCGTTTATTCTTTTGGGGGGGGGGTCATTTTGTCTTTGGCAAGTCTAACTCATGTAGACTATGCCTAAGTTGGCACCTTATCTTGAGGGTATTCCCTACTAATGCCCTTTCCTTGTCTTTTCTTCGAAAAATGTTTGACTCGTGGATCTTGACGCTTATGTGAATGCAATGAAAACCTTTTGTAAAATGTTTTTGTGAGAGAACTCTAGTGATTGTAGTCTAGACTCGAGAAGGAATCTTAGTTCACTACAATCGAAGCTCTGATACCAAACTGTCACACCCTGACTTTTATGGAAGTGTATGATGTGTGACTGGTTTAATATCATGGCATTCAATCGTAATAAACAGCTACATGATCAAAACGATGTTCATCCATTCATAAAATTTGAGTATTACATACACTAGTTATTTAAGTTTTAAAACACAACCTTCGACTAGGTTACAAACCAACAAAAGTGGATGACATCTAAACTTGGAGTCTACTTCTAGTTATGACACCCGCGCCCAAGATCCATCCTGTCACCTGAAATACATGTAATTTTGGAAAACAACAACAAAAGTTGAGCGAGTTCATGCGTTTTGTTTGTGAGTACTGTAATCTTGTAAATCTTTGAGAGACTCCTTTGTAAACAGGTATGAAAAGCGTATATGAACATAAATGTTTTACAAGGACTTTAAGGCATGTGAGGACATAGGGAGCACTCGTAATGAGTAAGCATATACCCTTGTCGATTTTCCTCGACTGTGTCGATTAACCTCGACTGTGTCGATTTACCTTGACTATGTCGATTTCCCTTGACTATGTCGATTACCCTCGACTGTATCGATTACCCTCGACTGTGTCGATTAACCTCGACTGGGACTCCGAAGCACTACTTGGTACTAGTTGTGACCATGAGTGGGGTTCGGCCGTACCCGTTAGATCTAACCCTCGTCCCTAATTAAGTATTAATGGCATTTCAACATTAAGTCTATGCTCGCATGATCTAGTATTTCATAGGCATTTCATACCATTTAAGCATTCGTACATGTATTCCAACCCCAAGAGTTATAAAACCAAAAACAGTTAAGAGAATAGGGGGAGCATGAACTCACTGTTTTGCGTCTTCAGTACTCGTAACTCAAATCTCGTCAGCAAACATGACTACCTACAATGTGCTAGGGTCTATTAGACGAGCGGGTCATGCCTTGCCTTAGTATTCATGTTTTGAGTTACGTTTTCTTTATGTCTTTAACTTTATCAAAAGTTATAATACTTCTCAAGTATTTATTTTCGTATTTCCTTCCCAAGGATGGGAGTATTTCATACATGTGTATTTGTATTCTCGTATTTGTAGTTTCCAAAATAATATATTTTCAAGTCTTACTTCAGAAAATATATTTAAACTTATTTTGTCCCAATAATGTATTTTCTACTTGTCGAAAATATGATACACTTTGTAATAATAATAAAATCATACTTTCATCTCTTCTGTATCCAAAACCATGTTTACCAAAAATATATTTGTAACGGTATTCTCCGGAATATTTCATAAGTTACGTTTTATCGTTCGGTTTCACAATATTAAGTGTGTAACTTATATTTCATTCCTTGTGATCTTTGGAATTATTTTGGATTGTAAATTCTTGGTTAAGTTATATTATTTTACCCTAAAATAATATAACTATTTCACATAATCACACACAATGTCTTTAATGTAAATATATATTCTAAATACGTATTTATCCATTTTTGTTTATAAAAACCAACCTCCAATACTTGTATTTTTGTCTTAAAATTTATGGCAAAGTTTATGTTGAAAAACATAGTTTAAAATACACTTGTAAATACTTGTCTAGAAAATATTTTCTAAGTGTTTGAATTTTTAGAAAATTTTGCCATAGTTTCCTTTGTAAATGGAGGTGTCCATGCTATTTAACATATCATTTTCTTTTCAAAAATCATCGAAACAATCAACAACAAATCACTAATCATCTTACACTTACCAAGTGCAAAACTATACATTTTACATAATAACATGAACTTGATCTTTCACAAAAATGCGTAGTAACTTGGTAATGTTTTTAGTGGACTTAGTTACCTTCCAAAATATATTTACTTCTTGGTAAACTTCATTCTTGAAAATATTTAGTGTTTACAACTTGTAAAGACATTTTACAAAAATGTTTATTTATAACATCATCTTGTTTCATAAGTATTTCTACACTTGTTTTATCACTAAAAATAGTGCAAGTTTAGTAAAAACCATAATCTTTCAAAAATCACCTTTTTAAACTTGGTTCTTTTAGAAAAATCATTCACAAATCGTGGATCTCTAAGTTTACTAGTTCACTTTGTTTATTACTTTACAAGAATCATTTTATTTTCAAGTTCATGTCTTCACTAGAAGATGATTATCTTACGTTGTTACATAATCATCTTTCTACTTGCTTGATTATGTATCTAATCACCATCTAGCAAGTTCCATGTGATGATTTACATCATCATCTCTAGAAATCAACAAGCAAATATCAT
Source organism: Helianthus tuberosus (assembly GCA_030545235.1). Classification (NCBI taxonomy): domain Eukaryota; kingdom Viridiplantae; phylum Streptophyta; class Magnoliopsida; order Asterales; family Asteraceae; genus Helianthus; species Helianthus tuberosus. The sequence goes on from CM060408.1 coordinate 79,464,217, forward strand.
TCATGCATTAAACAATACCATTTTATCCATATTTCATCATATGTAAGCCTTTTGTTCATGATTCAAGTTCATGTCTTTTAGTGTTCTTATGATTTTCAACATAACATATATTTTAACCACTAAAAATGGAAGTAAACAAGAGTCAAGAAGGATCTTACTACTACCTTCAAGCTAGGGAAGAACAATGATGAAAATGGAGTGGATAAAAGCAAACGGGTGAAGACCTTGGATTGCATGGGCTAGAAACAAAAACAATGGTGGTGTGGTGAAGGGGGGTCGGCCGAGAGGTGAGGGAGAAGAGTAGAAGAAAGTGTGGTGGTGAAGATGAACTAATGACCCATATATAAACTCCAATCCCTTTTGTCCAAAGGTTAGTGTGTTCCTTGAAGTACATGCATGATCTTATTGAATCCAAGGAAAATCTTTAGGAGATTTAGGCAAGATCTTTAAAGATTGAGATGGGGCCTTCACTTGTGATCGAAAATTATGAAGGGGAGGGGGTCTTGTGTAACTTTGAACCATAAGTTAGATAATTAGTTGGAAACCAAGTGTGTTAGTTAGTGTTTATGTGCATCTTGCATTATGTAGTGTGTTAGAGTGTTCGGGAACCATAACTAGCTAAGAAATAATATAACAATTCTTCTAGCAATATTTTGGTGTTCCAGGTAATGTCCGGTTGTTCGGTTAGATACCGGTTCGTTAAAGTGTCAAGTTATTCCGTTTAGTGTTCTTTAAGTACCCTTTTGTGACACTTTTAATTCCCGACACTTAGGAAAGCATACAGGACCATTTTGTCGTATTTTTGTATGTAATAAGCTTGTTAAAATGCTGAATTTTGCTGATTTATGCAGAATTCTGCACTTTGGGTGAGTTTTAGGCACTTTCCGGCACTTTATCTATCACTTAGAAAAGCAGCTTTATGGTCCTTACTTCCCTACCCTCCATACTAGTGTAATACGTAGTCTCTGGCTCTTACTGGGCCTCAAAATACTGTCTGTCTATGTACTGAACATCGTCAGCATTTTCTGTTTGTCTGGTAACGGTGCCAATTCTGTTATGTGCATTATTAGAACTATATCGTGTTGCATGTAGCAACGAATAAAGTCTTGCAACATGAAATGCCATTGTATGTATATAACAGTAATCAGAAATTCATTTGTCTTGTAAATTAGATCATGCACAGCTATTAAAGCACAGATTACTGTTCAATTAGTGTACGGAATGTACGGAAAAGTGACAGTTGTCACATCAACTGCCTCGATGCATATGCTATAACTTTACCCCTTGCATTAATACACCTCCCAACCCCTGATGAGAAGCATCCGTATACACAATCAAATCTTCTACGCCATCTGGTAGAGTCAATACCGGAGAACTTGATAATTTTTCCTTCAATGTTTGGAAAGCCTTATCTTAGTCACTACCCCACACAAACTTCTCATTCTTTTTTTTTTAATTTCGGCAATGGTAAGGCTATTTTTGAGAAGTCCTTAATAAATCTCCTGTAATAGCCTGCCAGATCCAAAAAGCTTCTCACTTCGCTTGGATTCTTTGGAGGTACCCATTTAATAACAGCTTCCACTTTTGATGGATCTACTAAAATACCATCCGCATTAATCACATGACCGAGAAATTGTACTTCTCTAAGCCAGAAAGCACACTTAGAGAATTTCGCGTACAATTTCTCCTTGCGGAGCTCTTCAAGAATTTCGCGCAAATGGCATGCATGTTCGGCTTTACTTCGGGAATAAACCAAGATATCATCAATAAAAACTATAATGAATTTGTCTAATATGGCCCGACAAACTCGATTCATAAGATCCATGAACGCGGCGGGCGCGTTCGTTAACCCAAAGGACATTACTAAAAACTCGTAATGTCCGTATCGCATTCTAAATGCCGTCTTCACCACATCCTCATCCCGTACCCTTAATTGATGGTATCTGGACCGTAAATCAATTTTTGAAAACCAACTTGCCCCTTGTAACTGTTCGAAGAGATCATCGATTCGGGGCAACAGGTATCGGTTTTTCACTGTTAGCTTATGCAACTCTCGATAGTCGATGCACATGCATATCGAACCATCTTTCTTTTTAACAAAAAGAACAGGCGCTCCCCAAGGCGACACGCTCGGGCGTATAAATCCCTTGTCGAGTAACTCTTGTATCTGAACCATTAACTCCCACATTTCAGTTGGGGCCAACCTATAAGGAGCTTTGGCTACGGGTTTGGCATCGGGATACAATTCAATCTTAAAATCTACTTCACGTTCTAGTGGAAGCCTCGGCAAATCTTCCGGAAATACATCAAGAAACTCTTTCACAACCTCAACCTCCTCTATCTTGGGGGTATTCTGGTTAGTATCTATCACGTAAGTTAGAAATGCCTTACTTCCATTTCGCACATACTTTAATGCTTGGACTATAGAACAAAGCTTCGAATTAACATTCCTTTCCCCTTGTATACATACTCGTTTTCCTCCCGGTGTTAACACATGGATTACCTTCTTCTCCCATTGAATTTCGGCATGATGTTTGGCTAGCCAATCCATGCCAACTACAACCTTGAATTCTCCCAATACCATGGGAATAAGGTCAATGGCAAACTTCTAATCTTCAAAGATAATTTCACAATCTCAACAAACTTCGTGCAACAAATAACTCTTACTATCCGCTATCTCTACTTCTAATGGCACATGCATTCTTTCGATTCTAAAAGAGGGGTGTGACACTAATTCACTTGATATAAACGATCTACTGGCTCCAGTATCAAATAACACGTACGTAGGCATCAAGTTCAATAAGAATATACCTGACACAACATTCGGGTGGTCCTTTGCTTCTTCAGTCAAGATCTGAAACATCCTCCCCGTAGCTCTTGGGGCTTCCTCCTTTCTTGCTTCCTTATCGGTTTTCTGTTGAAGCTTGGGACATTCAGCCTTAATATGACCCGGTTGGAAACAGTTATAGCACGTTCTGGTAGGATTAGGACATCTATAGTATGGATGTCCCTCTTGACCACAATTGTAACAGCCCTTCTTCCCCTTCAAGCACTCCCTCGTGTGTAACTTTCCACAAGTCTTGCATTTCGGAATGCTACCTTTCGCCTTATCCTTCTTGCCATGATCTTGAAATTTCTGTTTCTTTGACGGGCTTGAGCTGGGAACATTCTCAGACACCCTCTTCTCACCTCTTTCTGCTTGTCTTCTTAGTTCAATCTCCCTATCTCGGGCCAAATTAATGAGCTCGTTCAAGGTTTCACATTTAGCGGGAGTTATGAACTCCCGATATTTGGCCTTCAACATACCATGATAGCGGTTTATCCTCATTCTTTTCGTTCCCGCTATTTCTTTACAGAATTTTAGCTTGTCAAGAAAAGTGTTGGTGATTTCATCAATGGTTTCGTCTTTCTGACAAAGATGTAAGAAATCTTCTTGGATTCTGTCAATGGCAGATTGCGGACAATGGTACTTTAGGAATGGTTCCTAGAACTCTTGCCATATCAAGACTTGAACCTTATCTTCACCAATTTCTTTACTATAAGCATCTCACCAGTCTTTAGCTTGGAGTTGTAAACAACCGGTGGCAAACATTACTTGGTCTTCCTTTTCACAGTGGCCCCTTACAAACACCGCCTCCATACTTGCGATCCACCTTTGACATGCTATAGGGTCAATCTCTCCTTTATAGGGTAAAGGATTGCACGCCATAAATTCCCTGTATGTGCATTTGCGAGCCCCCTTTTTTCCTTGTATTTCATCAATCTTCCCTTTCAACTCGTCCATCTTACTTGCCATCATCGTTTCTACCACTTCTAACACATGACTTTCCACTTCTTAGGGTAGTCGAGGAATATTGGCCTGGATTGCCTTTCCAACCTCTTCCGAAATCATAGTTTTCAGTTGTTCTTGTTGTGTCGCTTCGTCCTCATTCGTATCTGCCATCTACACATAAACATCATTCTTTATTTTAAACATTCATTCATCCTTTCTATCATGTAATCATACTAGTGATACATAACTCTCATTCTTTTTAATATGTAAAAGAAATTACACACGACTAATTCATACTTAAACTTCATTTGAAAACTCAACGTTTCCGACAACCAACCATCATGGCATTCTTTCTTTCGTATATCTTGGTGTCACTTTTCTTATTCTTTAGAGTCTTGTTATAACGTTTTTAATACTTCCCGTGTGATAAAAACATTAAACAGAACAACATATTTGAAATTGGCTGAAAATGGTCCCCACCGTAAGCTACGGTGGCTACCGTAGCTTACGGTGGTGTCTTTTTCCTTACGCCCCTGAGCTACTGTCTTACGGTGGCCATTTTATCTCAGGGTCTACCGTAAGCTACGGTAGCCACCGTAGCTTACGGTGAAGCCCAGCATACTATGGCTGATTTTCATGTTTTTCCAGCCATTTTCCGACCCGTTCTATCCTAAACTGACCCGATTCATCCCACACCCTTACACATCATCCCATAACAATTCCATAACATTCTGTAACTAAATTATTCGTAATGCAAAATTCTAATTTTAAGGGTACTTACTTGCTTCGCGCCACGGAACGAACACACACTTCACACGAGCTTTCGGTTTGAGTTCAAGCATTTGATGCTTAAATCCCTCAAACCTAGGCTCTGATACCAACTTGTAACGTCCAAAATTTTTCCTTTTAAATTTAAACATCGACATACTATTTCTAACGAAATTTGGGCATGACCAGTTCGTACTACGAGCGGTCCCCTGTTTTTCACAATCAAAATTTCATTTAAAATACGCTACATTTCAAAAGTCACAATACATATAACATCAAGGCGAACCTTAATATACATACGAAAACCATTAAGTTAAAACACTTGCAACGAACTAAGTTTCAAAAGACAAACATGTTAGGACATTAAGATTTAACTACTAGACATAAACTAAGAGACCAAAATATATTTGACATGATCTTCTTTACAAAAGATGCGGAACACGTGACGGCTTTGAAGTGTGTTCGGACCGGACGAAGCTTGACATTAAACTTGAGATTTACCTACATCACAACAACAATAAACTTCATTAAAACTAAATTACTTCCTTTATAACTCAAGATTTTAACTCGCAGATTTTTAGCCATTATGACATCCGCGAACTTACTAGTTACTCAATACATTAGTATCGTCCTTCTCACTCATAAGTATGTTCCAAGAATGGAACTTAATACCATCGTTTTCATTCTTACATTCTAAATCTTTTGACCCATTCATAAAGGGTCTACACCTATTCTTTCTCTTGCATTTTAATTCGACATATTCGACCCATTAAGAGTCCTATACATAGTACTCATTATAAATAACTCAATTACAACATCATATATTAAAATAATAACATAAATAAACCATGAATTGTACATGTAGCGTACCTCATTCTTGATTTCATTGTTGCTTCACGTGACTTGAATTTTCCTCCTTTACACCTATACATAATCATTCATACTTAGAATTCATGCCATATACATATTAACATACATTCCTTGATAAGATGTCATACATTTTAACTCTTACTTCATAAGCATATTCAAATCATGATTTTTACATAAAGTTTATGGTTAATATGGCTGAATTCTTTATTGAAGCATTTCATCAAACACTTGGTGTGCACAATATCAACAAAGCACAAGGTACAAGTATTCATAGCATAGTTCTACTTGTTCACTTTCTAGTCTAACAAGAATCAATCAAATTCATATCTTTCTTTCATCCTTTATTAACTTATCTAATTTCTCTATCACATACAAGATCATGCATCAATTCACATCTATAAGCATATTATTTAAATCATCATGTTCATCATACTCTTACAACAAGTGGGTATAAACCTTAAATCACCCAAATAATCGAAATAAAACAAAATTCTCAATCTATTGTGAAATCCTAACTCACAATTACATAAGATTTCCATATAAATTCATGATTGGGTTAAAACCTGTAGGATCGTTTTCACAACCAAACGAGTCGTTCAGAAGAGTTTTTGCTCAATACGAGAGGCGGAAACAAACGTATTAAGGTAATTCAGCTTGCAATTCACTTTAAACTGTCTTTGATTGATATAATAACGTTTTACAGCGAGTAGACACTTCGGCAGCAGTTCGGTACTGAAACCGGAAATTACAAATGACAAGGCACACCTAGTATTTATAGGACTAGCTATTTCGCATGAAACAGTTGGTGCAAAATCACTTCACACGAAATGACTATTTCGTGCGTAATACCCAACTGATTTCGTACGAAATAGTTGTTTGCTATTTCGTGCGAAATACCCTTAAAACCACATTTCTCGTTTTGCGTGCCCTGATCTATACAATCTAATACAAGACTCGATACAAGACGAAGTCGACAGACGTATGCACCAACAGACTCCCCCTCGAATGTTGATGAAGTCTTAAGTGTCGAGTCTTCAATCTTCAGTCTTTATCAGTCTTCTCGAACTTTTCCAAAGTATCTAACAATGTAAAGCATCCTCAATCTTTCTCTTCTCTCTTTTCCAGGATCTCATCTGACTCTATCTTCTCTTGATCAGATCTCTTGATTCCTTAAGTTCATCAGCATCAGTAGCTATCATGAAAATCAGGTCCAGAATCAGAACTTGGCTCTCACAGTATCAGGATTGTGACCTGGCTAACCTACACATATCTCTACCTCATAATAAATTTCACAAATTTAAAATTTTAACAAATTTATTCTCTGCTTACCACTTGTAAACACAAACTTAAAACATCATTTGCAAGAATTGTACAAAATGATTTAACATTTTTAATCTTGAATGACCACTTGAAAGAAAGTCTTTTTAAACACAATTTCCCAAACCTGTTCATCATGTTTAGCACTCGGAATTTTGAAAATCAGCTCTTCAACATCAGTTGTTGTAAATCTTTTTGAATTTTCAAAAATTTATGCTAAAACACACTAAAAATCTTTTTGGATTTTATGAACTTGAAAGTAGATGCAATAAAGAAATATTTACAAACAATATTTTTGTGAGTTTGTGTAAGAGGATCATATCAGTTTATGAGACAAATCACTAACACCGTTAAGCTTTAAACATTTTAAGTTCTAAACGATTCACTTAGATTGTCAGTATACTGATCCACTTAAATTTTCACACAATGTTCAACTGTTTCGAGATACGAGATTAATGTTTTCAGCACTTAAACTTATACGTGTGTCCCACCTCAGAATATACTCCCGTATCCAGATCCCAATAATCAGTCTTACAGGTGAGTATACCTAGATGATATCTGTACAGGGTTAAATGCGAGGGCCATGAGAGCTCAGCCTATTGCTTCCGCAAAATTAGAGAGATGATGGCTTCGACTTTAGGTGTGTTCCCTTTAGAGAATCTTTTCTTCAACAACACATGATTAGCATTTTGCAATGTTTCATCATTTTTTATGCTGAGGGGGGGGCTATATTTCAAGCAAGCGAAAAATATTATACGGGGACTAGGCATTGCTTCCGCAAAATCAGAAGTCCCGGGATAATACCCCAGATATCACTGAGTATAAAGACCTAGTATCTCAGAAAGAGGGACCTTTCAAACAAGATTTCGGGGGTTACCCATATATCCGAGAGATGTTCCCCACGAGATAAGTAAGTTTGAAATTTAGGTTTATATCTCGACACAATCTACTAAATGTGCAAAAACCTACTGGCACATCATTAGTGAGACCGTTATCACATTTTAACTTTCCAATTCTTTAGCGTGCTGTGATAGTCCACTGATGTACTATCATTTCCTCTTTTTACAACAAAACTCATTTTTGATTTTATCATGTTTTTAACTTTTTCAAATTTTCAAATGTTTTTGGATTTTCTGAAATTTCTTACTCCCCCTAAAAATCAAAAGCATTTAAAAGAAATTTGAAAACAAACTATACAAATAAAGTGACAACTGTTGTGAATTGCTTCAAATCACCATCCACTTGGCATAAACAATCAGAACTCCCCCTTACAACAAACTATTTTCCCATTATGATTTCAAAACACTTAAGTTTGTTTTAATCAAATGGTTTTTCCGGAAAATTAGTTTTGTTGATTTTCACAAACCACTTGTAAGTTAGGGGATCAATTCTTCACCTTGTTCTTTCATTTTCAACCTTTTGAAAAATATAACAATTTTTAAGTTCAAGCAACAAATACCTCTTGTAGAAAATCAAGTACAACTTAATGTCCCTAATTTACCACTTGTAGATTTTCATAAAAATACAAACTTTAAGAAAGATGCCGATACCTGCTTCACATTTACCAACCTGGAAGCTCCGGCAAGTCATACTTTTCACTTATGAAAAACAGACATCCAAGCCTGACCAAACTTGGATGTTACTTCTTCAGATTCACTCGGGGTGTAAGTTGCCTTCTTTGATTCATAAAAAACTTTAACCCCTTTTACCTTCCCATCGACCATCTTCCCAAAAATCTTTTTCACATTTCCATTAAAAACCTTTTCGACATCAAATTCTTTCTTCTCGGAATAGAATTGATTCGAAATATCAACTTTACCAATTTTTTATTTAAAATTTTCAGCCCGCAATGGTGGAAAATTGACATCATCCATTGGCGGTACTGACGTTTCTATTTTTAACTCAACTTGTGGCTCCTCTTATTTTGACGAATCAGATTCATCGCTAGATTTCACATCAGATTTCTTAACAACCCACTTCTGGTTGTCAAGATTCACTCTTCTCTTGTAAAATCTTTTCGAACATTCACCAACCTCATATGTTGAATTTTTAAACACTTTGAATTTTTCAGTTGGTGGTTCAGTTTTGTCAACAACTTTTTCTTTGAGTTTAGAAACAACTTCCTGTTTTGTGTTGGTAGCCATTGGATAGTTCCGGGCAATGTGACAAACTTCTTGACATCGGTAATAGGTTCTTGTTTCCTTTCTCTGATAAACTCCATTCTTTTCAAACTTTTGTTTTTCAGTAAAAAACTCTTTGTTTGATTGCTTCCAAAATGAGCTCTTTTCTTCTTCTTCTGAACTTGTCCCTGAAACAAATACAGTTTTTGGTTTAACATTTTTATAATTTTTCTGATTTTCTGGTGAATTAAAACCAAGTCCTTTCTTTTTGAAATTACTGTTATGGTTTGGTTTCTTTCGATAACCTGAACCAGAACTGTAACCCTTTTTCTTGTTTAAACGTTGTTGAACTCTTGAGGTGTAAGGATTAGGTTTTTTAGAAAGATTTTCATCTTTTATTTCAGAAATATTAATTTCTGTTAGTTTGAAAACCTTTTTAATCATTTCAGTTTTAACACCTCTTATTGGAAATTCCTCATCAGAATATAATTTGTCTGAATCATTCAAAGTATATGCCACTTTGATTGGTTCGTCATTCAAATTAGATTTTGATAACAAAAACTCTTTCTTGTAAACCCTTTTAACCGACGATTTAGAACTGTCAACTGATGATGAACTCGAACTTTTGTATTCGGACTTTGACTCTGACTCTTCATCTTTATCCAACACCTGATCGACCACTTTCTTTATTAACTCAGACTCATGATCAGTGTCAGACGATGTGAACGTAATGTCAATATTTTCTGGTAACTCATCAGTTGTTTCAGACTTTAACTTTATATTAACACCCTTTTTGACTTGCTCCTCATTTGGTTTTCTGGGAGAATAACCTTCGCATATCGGAGGCGGACACTTGTTATAATTTGCACTTTGTTTCTTACCAGTATCCTTATCTTCAGACTTCTTATCTTGAAAGGCTTCCATACCTGCAACAGTTGGATAAATTCTATCAATCAAATAATCAGAACTAGAATAACTTTGTAACAATCGTCTAGTTCTTTCATTTTCAATCCTTTCTGTCTCCAACTCCTGCTTCAACTTTGCACATTCCTCAATATAATCATTTATGGCTTTTTGCTTTGTCATCATCACTGCATTCATCATTGTTAACGCGTCTTCTCTTTCAGAATTTGTCTTTTGTAGACCATTCACTGTTCTATTTAACACATCATACGATTCTTTCACATAATTGAGATTGAACAGTAATTTTTCTTTCATCTTATCTTGCTCACTCAATTTCTCATCTTTCTCTTCACACTACTTACATGAATCCAAACATTTTAAGCAAGGTTTTGTGACTTCAACAATTTTTTCTACTTCAATAATCTTTTCAACTTCAACCACTTTTTCAGCTTCAACTGCCTGCTCAGTAGCTTTATCCACTTCACTTTGTTCAAAAATCTTTTCCTGAGCAACACTCTCACTTTTCACCTTTTTCTTTTCTTTTGCTTCTTGTTTCTCCTTCAGCTTCTTCAGTCTATCTGCAAAATAAAATTGAAAAATTTCAGGAGATAAATGAGTTTTTGCAATATTAATATGCATTTCTTCCTCATCATCACTATTGTCAGATGATGATTGATCAAACATTTGTATCTGTTCTGAACTATCATCAGAAGAAACAAACTTTTCATCTTGACTTTTCTCATCACTGGCAAACGCTTTCATCCATTCCGTCATCAAATCTGGCTCTTGAACTATTTGTGCAATGAGAGCTACTACTTTCGAATCAGGTGGTATGTATTTATCCCAGCTAAAGCCTTCTGCCACTTTTTCATCATCTTGATCAATTATGCCAAAATAAGCTTTCTTATTTGCTTCTTCGATCATTTTAGCATGTGCAGTTTGTGATTCTTTTTGTTGATATGGTTGATGAGCAACTTGTTGATATATGGATTTCCGATAATAATCATTATTTCCAAACGGATTCTGTGCTCCACTTGCTTCTCGATTTTTACATTCTCTCTTGAAATGTCCTTTCTCCCTGCATCGAAAACAAGTAATTTTAGATTTATCAAAACCCAAAGTAGAAACATTTGCATTCAGGAAATCATCTCTTCCTGCAATCATCTTGAATTTTTCAGCTCTTCTCAAAACACTCGCTAAACACCACTTGATATCCATCAGCTCCATTTCTTCAGCATCGATCTGATCGTAATCCTCTTTTGTCAACATAGGATTTTCGATCCTTCCTGCAACCAACCCTTCATATGATTCCAACACTGTAGCAAGTAACGCCATATGACTATTAGCAATCTCTTCAGAGAAATTTTGACCGTTCTGAAGATGCAACGCGATGTTGCCATGTAAAATTTGACCATTACTACTGTTTGAGCTTTGAAACTGATGACTTGAGTTTGATCCCTTCGGATTAACACTTGGGTATGAGGAAAATCCACTACTGCTGTTTGAACTTTGATTGATTGATTCAGATGAATTTTCTGCACTGAAAGCAGTTTGGATTTTTGGACTTGCTTTGACATTCTGAACATTCCCTTTGAAATACATCTTAACATCTTGTTGAGCATTTGGATTGCTCATTCTAGCAATCTTTTGTTGTTCAAGATCTTGTCCTTCAATCTTTTCGATGAACTGAGAAATTGTCAAACCATAATATTCTCCAGTATTCTTTAATATCATCAAAAATGTACCCCATTCTTTCTAAGGTAAAGCATCAGCTAATTTGTCAACCCATTCCTCACGATCTTTGTTGATATCTAACAATGACATTGACCGTACTAAGTGACAATATCTTTCAATCAATTTCTTTATATCTTCTCCCAGCAAACTTGTAAATAAATCAAATTCTTTCTTTAACAATTATTTTTTACTCTTGATCATCTTTTCACTTCCCTCAAACTTAATTCGAAGTGCTTCCCAAATTGAACGTGAAGTCTTATCATGTTGAAGCAATATGAATATGTCTTCTTTAATAGCTTGCTGAAGTAAACTAATCATCATCTTTTCTGCTTTGTACATGTCTTGTTCTTTATCCGTAAATTCAAAAATTTTCTTTTCAACTCCCAAGTCTGTACATGGTAGTACATACTTTTTCTCAACACATTCCCAAGATCTCAAATGATTAGCTTGAACCCAATTTTCAAACCGGTCTTTCCAACCATAGTATTCTTCAATGCCCATTAGCTTAGGGGGTTTTTGTAAAGTTCCAGTTTCATTTTCCATGTTCATGCTCTGAGCAATAGTAGCTGGAGTACTCGGGGCAGTAGCAAATGCATTATAAAACTCTTCTTCCATGATTCGGAGAAATTTTTCACAAAACAGTCACTTTCAAACGAAATCAGATTTCAAACGAAATACACTTTCACGCGAAATAGTCTTTTCAAGCGAAATACCCTGTTCAAACGAAATGACCTGCAAGACAATTTCAAACGAAATGAGATGCTTTCGTACGAAATGAAAATTTTTGGAGCGAAATAAGTGCTTTCGTGCGAAATAGCAGACTTTCACATGAAATAAGGACACTTTGGTATGAAATAGTGCTTTCGTACGAAATAGCTCACACGATATACTGATTTCGTGCGAAATAACAGATCTATTCCGTGCGAAATACTGCTGACGTCATCATGTCGATCAGATTTTTGTCCAATTGATCAGGTTTTAGTCCAAATTTAGGTCTGAAACTTTTAAGGCTTTGTTAAAACACTGTTTCGCATATATTGTGAGAAATTCAAGTCATTTTAACCGAAAAATCAAGTTTAATTTTGAAAAGAAGGTGTAGAAAACAGATTTTTGAGCTATTTTTGAGCTGAATCGGTAAGAACTCTTCCTCCTGAGCTCTGATACCACTTGTAGGATCGTTTTCTGACCAAACGAGTCGTTCAGAAGAGTTTTTGCTCAATACGAGAGGCGGAAACAAACGTATTAAGGTAATTCAGCTTGCAATTCACTTTAAACTGTCTTTGATTGATATAACAACGTTTTACAGCGAGTAGACACTTCGGCAGCAGTTCGGTACTGAAACCGGAAATTACAAATGACAAGGCACACCTAGTATTTATAGGACTAGCTATTTCACACGAAACAGTTGGTGCGAAATCACTTCACACGAAATGACTATTTCGTGCGTAATACCCAACTGATTTCGTACGAAATAGCTGTTTGCTATTTCGTGCGAAATACCCTTAAAACCACATTTCTCGTTTTGCGTGCCCTGATCTATACAATCTAATACAAGACTCGATACAAGACGAAGTCGATAGACGTATGCACCAACAAAACCCACTTTCTACAAATCACCAAATCAGAATTTTCGACTTACCATTTGTTGAACAAGCTTAGATGGTTAAAGATTTGAGTTCATGCATTAGTTTGGGCTCTTAATTCCTTCCTAATCTTGTGAATTTCTGAAAACTAGGGTTTTCTCCTTGGTTCTTTGCTCCTGGTCGATCCACAGAACACACCAGAGTGTGTGTTTTGTGTTTTCTTTTGTTTATGAAAAACTTTCATCACCTTTTTACAAGTTCAGCCCCTCTAATTCTAATTGTTGATTATTAACACATTAACTTTCATTCTTGTTGAACTAATATCACATTCTTTTAACTTAATTAATATTACAAAATTAGACATTTAAGGTAGCATAAATAAATTGCATATTTTGGGGTGTTACAAATACGCAGTTCAAGTGTGTACCCTATAGAAGTGTGCGAGTGTCAAGTGTGCGATGTGCATCAACAGTGTGTACAACATGCAGTCTAGATTGTATGACATACCAGTGTGCGACCATTCAATGTGCGATACACCATTTATACAATCATCCAGTATGTACAAGTACCAAATATAGCAGATTCGACACTTTATGAACTTACAAACATGCATAACTCAATTTACTGAAAATAGACTATTTTGGGGTGTTTGTTTACCATACTTACGAGACTTCAAAAATTACGATCTTTTTATGTGACGTGCCCTTCGGAGAGGTTGGTTTTATGTTAAATTTTTAGAGTTTGACTCTTTACTAAAAATTTATAAAAATTCATTTACTAAGCTATAATCAGATTCGTCACTTTCTAACTGCAGCTCACGGAGAAATTCATTTAAAAATCCTCGGTTATCCGATTGACGAAATTCCAGTTGGAGGTTTGCACTACACTTAAGACCATCTATAGAAAAAAATTTCGTGGTCTAACTCTAATTATTCATCTAGTTATGACTTAAAACATAACACATAAAATATGCAGAAAAACGCAACTTCAGTTGCTGAAACGAAATAATTTATTTAAAATAGCAAACCATGTCCAAAAATCATGATTCCAGCGCCATTAGAAGCGTATTTCAAAATAACACATTATAGACTTGAGAAAATCTAGATTTCATTAAATTATGACCCCGTTATAGCCTGTTAAAATTGGCTGTAACTGTCAGGCATAATCTGTTTTCGTTACCCCATCCCCCCAACCGAACAACTAACGCACCCAACGACCTAAAATCTTTAATCACAGCAGATCATCATCTTAAAATAAATCATATAACAATTAGTTCATTAAACCCATCAAGATTTACATCAAAATTATTCTATGAAACGAAACCCTCACGACTAACCGAACCCGCACCCAATCATAATGCCAACAACAATGATTTCTAGCAACCCTCTATTACATGTAACTATCACAATGTCAAGAACATACAAGAACTTCCAGAATCGCAGCCATGATAAAATGTTTTAACAAGTTTATACTGAAATTAAAGACAAGTTACCGGGTTGAAAGATGGTGGGGATCACTCGTGCTTGAACCGAAAGACTTGAAAGACTTCCTTGGAGCTCTTGATCGTCGCCTGTGAAGAGGAAAGGAGAGAGAACATGGATCGCAGGTTTATGTGTAGGTGGTTTAGGGTTTGAGGAATTTTATAAAAAAAATAAACTTCCTGCATGTACATACTATATTAAAAGAGTAGGAGTTGGGGTGGACTTAGGATTACATGACCTGGGCCGAAACTTGTAGTTAACAATTGGTTTAATACATTAATAACTGATTTGGGCCTAATTATTTTAGATTTGGAATTGGATATTTAGGAAATCAACATCTTTATTATCTTGATTGTCTTAAAAGTCCATTATCTTGAAACCAATTAATTCGTTGATGTCCACTAAATTGATTGGACTAAATTTAAGCCAATGGTGGTTTTGTTCAGAATTGAAAAGTCCATATGTGGCTTTATTTTTATGCCATGACTTTAGTTTTTCTTGATAAAAAATTGGCAACACACGGAAAAGAAAGAGTGGGCCAGAAACACTAAACAGTGTAGAATAAATTGGGTGGTCGGATGTTTTGGGCTGATAAGAAGAGGGAAGGGTAAGGGATAACGCATGAGGGTGTTCGGGTTGGCCCTTCTTGGACCAGAGTAAGAGAAGGAATCAGTGGGTGTGGGCCGCGAGTGAGAGTAGAGTAATGGGTTGGGCCACAAAATGGTTCGGGTGTCGAGTCAGTTTCTATATTTGACTTCGAGTATCGTTCGTATAATACTATATGTTAAAATAAATTTATTCTTTTATAAAAACTAAGAGAAGTAAGGTGTTACGTAAAAGAATTTATAAATACGAAAATGAACGGTGCTAACCTCATAAGCACGGGTTGTCACATCATCCCCAAGTTGAAAGTAATTTCGTCCCGAAATTTAGCATGCAGTCACTGAAGAAGATAGTGTGGTTGAGCATTTTCGCGGAGTGTCACATCACACATACTTAATCATAAGTAATGTGTTATTCTTTTTCGGTTTGGTCAAGTATATAACTTGCCTTACCTTTCTTACTTAGTGTATTTCCTGGGTTCGAGCGTATTTATACACTCCTCCCATACACTTCGTCTTAACCATGCTCTGATTACCAACTTGTAAGACCCTTACATTCATTGAATATTTGATATTTTATATATAGCATTTTTATGCGTCATTTTTACAAAATATTTCTTAAACAACGTTTACAAAAAGTTTAACCCTTCAAACGATATTTATAAAGGTTTAAATCATTCAAAAGATGATTTTACAAGTTCTACATAAGTTTTTGTAATGGAAACGACTAATGTAGCAGCGGAAACTTCGTTGATTGGTATGTTCGGTCCTCTAGCAAACTTGATCGGCATCCGGACGATGTTTATAGTTACCTACATTTAAAGTGATCACAAACATTAGTTATTAAGTTTATAACATGTTTAAAATAAGTTCCCAGCATCAAAATAACTAAATATGCAGTTCTGGCCGAGTTTAGGACCCGTCGCGCGACGCGACGGGATGTGAACCAATCTGTCGCGGGCCGCGGCCACTTCAATGGTCCCTGTCGCGGGGCACGTGCAAAGGGTTTCAATAGAAATATTTGTTCTCAGGCCTGCACTATTCCAACCAAACTATTTTTACGAAACCGTCATAACTTACTCGTTATTGATCCGAATTGGGTCACGTTTCTTCCTACGTGATCGTAATTCGATCATCTATACTATGGAATCAAAATCCAACATCTAACTGAACAATTTTCTTAAATTTAAGCCCTCGGCTTATAATAATTTCAAGTTATTTTGACCCGTTTGTATTTTAAACATCAATTTGATCAAAGTAACTATTCGTTTTACACTAACAACACAACTTGGATATTTACTACTACTAGGGGCTTTAACCATGAGGTTTGTATGCCCATTATATTTACATGTATGTTATTTATTCGAACCGTTTAACTATAACGAGTTAAACGAAATTAACACGAATCCTATATTTGGGGTCATGCTTCTTTTGGTCATACTCACAACTAAGTTTATGACTTATATTCGGCGTTACCCTTTCTCGGCTAACGACTATTATGTTTATTAATTCAAAATTCAGCATCATTTCGACGTCTTTACTCGTGCAACCTTTCCGGTTTACATCAAGACATCCATTTGACCCGTTTATCCATCTTAGCGAAATCCATCGCTTTATTTCACCAAAGCTTCATTACTTTGGTTGTTTTGACCCGTTTGGTTTCATTAGCGATATCCATCGCTTTATATTACCAAACACTCATCATATGAGTCAAATTGACCCATTTGACTTTCATTGTGAAATCCATCACTTTTATTGTCTAACATAACTTTAAACTCTTAATTTATCCGTTCGGTTTGTCTATCGGAATCCACCGCTTTTTTATTAACCGAACTTCATAATATTGAAATTATCATTCAAAGTAATTAAACATAAAGAACTAACGTAAATTTACGAAGCGTGTAGCCGCGTACCTTTAAATCTTTACTTTCAACCGATTATCCGTTCCGCCTTGATTACTTGACGATCCACCCAAATTGCCTATAGAATCCAATTCAAACTTATTACTTAGAATTCATATTTCAATATTCGACATCCAATGCTTATAGCTAATCAATTAAGTGATTCTTTCATTTAAATCCATATTTCAAGATCACTTAGACATTTTGTCGAACATCTTAAGGGCGTAATCCTTATAATACCATTATCATGTTCATGATTAACTAGTTAACCATATCAAAACATCATTTTCATACTAATATGACAAGAATATCATAAACGACACTTGAACTTGTATTATAACTGTAACACCTCGTAAAATCATGTCCAATGATGTGTTGACACGTGTACTAAACCCTAGTAAAGTCAAACGTTGACTATGAGGGACTAATTTTGCGAAAAATCAAAAACTTTGATTATGGAAAAATTTGAAGTATTAACATGCTTAGACTAAGTCTCTGTATAACCTCGCACACATTCATAATCTCATATTAAGCCGCTTGTTGGATTATCGAAACCGTTTGCATAATAAACCAAAAGATTTGCACGGTAAAGGGTTAGAAGCATCAACATGTTTAATAATACCTCTGAATGACCTTTTAACAAACCCGAAGCATCGTAATATTCAATAATACTCTCGGGAATGCCCAATATGGATAACATAGGGCTTTGACGCAGTAAAGCGATAATACGCGCAAGTTTGCGCGTTAAAAGGACCAAAAGCGTCAATATTTAAAACTGCACCATTGAGCGACCATTTAAGTGAACTAGTGGGAACTGGAGTGTCGTAATACTCCATTATACCCTTGGGAATGATTGTTATTAACTTCGTAAGGCTTTTACGCCATTTCGCGTTAATACGCGCAAGTTCGCACATTAAAGGGGATAAAAGCGTCAATATGCCAAACTAGGCCTCTGACTGACCCTTTTAACATATCGAGAAGTTTATGATGCTTGGTTATACTCTTGGGTGTGCCTAATATTGGAAATATGAGGCCTCGTGTGCTAAAAACATCGTTTCGGAAGAGTTCGGAAGTGCAGGGGCCAAACTTGTCAACATAAGAAAGTTTTGGTGAGCTGGTCTGGTCCTTACGGACCGTATACCCAGACCCTTGTGGTCCGTAAAGGATGCCCAGTAACAGAAAACTAAAAGCCAGCTTTGGTTTGCCTCCTTGCCTCACACATTTGATTCTAGGGGCCTTTGATGGTTTAGAAAAATGGTATTACTCCTGTTATGATCTGGTTAAACCTCTCTAACACTTGTAATGATCCTATGCAATCCAAAAACCTATATAAAGGGCCTTGAACTTCATTTCATTTCACACCATTTTCTTGAATTCTTGCTCTCCTACTCAAATCTGAGGGTCCTGATCATTTGGAACCTCCTTTTGAGTTATCTTATGTCCTAAGGACCACTTGTAAGTGTTCCTTTCATGCTTAGTTATTTTGTTTGGCTCTTAAAGCCGAAAAGTCAAGCGTTTGCGATAAACGCTTTGACATTTAGTTAGACCTTGTACCGTCAAGCCATGGTTCGCAACGAACATGGTTACGTGATCGTAATTAGGTAGGTGTTAAACCCTCAAAAGGGCACCTCCTAATTACCACGTTTACTTAGTTAATGGTCGGGTCAAAGTAATTAAAATAAAAGTCAAACGGGTCAGTTTTTAAATAAAATTCATAACTGATAATGTATAAGCTATAAAATCAGTTTTATCACTTTAATAACTTGGTAAATATTAATTGAACATGTCTAAGCATGTTCAACCCGACAATTCTAAGTATAGGCTCGGTTCGCAACCGAAAGTCGCAAAAGTTGACTTTTGCTTTGACTTTCAGTTCTGACCCGAATTAGCTTAGTTTAATTATGCCTTAGGGTTCCTTTGTGACCATATTATATGTTAGTATAACCCTCTGAGGTTATACTACATGGTCCTTTAGAATTAGAGTTCATATGCATGTTTCCGTTATATGCTTAAAAGTTGACCGTTATGCCCTTTTGATATTAAAACAAGATTTTTGAAATGTGAGAGGACAAAAACCTTTATTACTGATTCATAAACATGTCCTAAAAATGACATCAGTTTGAGGTCTAGATTAGGAGTTATGCTCAATATCGTAAATTGAAGTCTTTTTATTAATTAAACGGCATTCTCAGCATAAAACCTATTTAAACCCAAATTTTGACACCAAACCTTTTGCCCACTGATGTAATATAATATTTAGAGGTTTTTGAAGATTTTTTTTGAATTTTAAACTGATCATAACATAGGGTTCTTGCATTGACTCGGTAATTGACGGTTATGCCCTTTTTGCTAATGAAATGAGTTTTACACATCCTTTACATATCAAACCTTTTTCTACTGATTTTATATATTAAATAAATTATTTTAAACAGTAAAGGCTGTTCAAAATCTCAGATTTACTTATTTAACCCGAATACCGTCAAATACCGACTTTTATGCGATCTAGGCGCCTAGTATGGTTTAAAACCATATTTGGCACCTAAATCTTGTTACCTATTAATGTTATGAATAAATTTTTATACTTTAACAGTAAGTAAAAGTTTTGAACTCATATTTCCAAAATTAACCCTTAAAGCATATGTGAAATGACCAAAATGCCCCTACGGTGCATAGTTTGGCCATGAATGGTAAATTTCACATATGTAAGATATCTTACTGATATAACTTGATAAAATAAATATTTTTACTAATTATTTAGACCAGAAACTCAGATTATTATTTAACCTCTTTTTATAAACGTTAAAATGACCAAAACACCCCTACGGGGCATAAATTGGTTGTAAATTCGTTTTGGGCATAATGGAAGGTATCCTACTGATATCCCAACATATTTAAGGCATATTAACTTGTGAAACATGTTCATGACTCATTTGGTTACCCGTTATGCATTTTACGCGTTCGGTACGGTTTATGTAACTAGTTTACATGAATTAACCGAAACGGGTCAAACCTTATCATTTTCACTTCAAAATTCAGAATGTGTTTAATTTACCCATATTATACAAGTCTCCACACTTGTCGGGTCTAAATCACATTCTAATCCGGTCTTCGCTTAATCTTGCGTTTTGAACCGTAGACCTTTCCTTAAAACTAACCGGTCTAAGTTACAACTTAAATAAGACCCGTTAGGAATCTAATAGGTTAATAAAACCTTCGTTCCAGATTGAGAGCCCCAGTAAAGGTACTTGTGCTTGCTGATTTGAATATACGGCTGAGAATAATATTACATTTTAGCTCAGGTAAATACTTTTAACTTATTTTCCATTATACGGGCTTGGGATACGGTATTATAAAAATACCGCTTGGTCGGGTGTAGAAACCTTTTAATCGGAGATGATTAAATTGCATAATCCTGTTTTAATCAGTATTTCTTGATAAATAACATTGGGGGTTAATGACCGTGTCCTGGATATCCTTGGCTCATTTAAAAAGTGTAAATGGCCACAACTTAAGCACAAGGTATAGGCATAACACCTCCTGTTGCGTATGTAAAAGATATACTCACTCGTGAGGTAACTTCTTGTGAGTTATATTTGTGGTGTGTCGATTAATCTTGATCGTTTATTTAATCACCGGCCCTAAATGTTGGACAAACATGTAAATCTGATACAAGATTGTTATTAATATAATTGTCCCAAGTTATAAAAGAATATTTGTGCCTTGTGCATTAAAAATCAATTTTCATAAAGATTTTCAAAAGAGTCAGTTAATTGTATTTACCAGTGTAAACTGACGTATTTTCCAAAAAGGTTAAGTGACAGGTACTGTACGTAAATTGGCTGGGAGCTCAGGGAGTTAATAAGGAATCTTGCAAGTTCTAAACGTCTAAAGTCTGTTGAACAGTGTTTATATTTCTGTTTTAAGATCCGCTTGTGGATCCATCTTGCAATCCGTTTGTAATATTTGATGTTACTTTTGAATCGGTTTGCAATATATTTACTTTAGACTTTCGCTGTGCATTGAACTGTGATTATTTGACTATGATGGTATCAACTACGTCATGATACTCCCCACCAGGCCCACCGGTAATACGTGAAAATATCGGGGTGTGACAATAACAATCAAATAACATCAATTATCATAATGATTCAAGTAGTTATCACAAAATCCATATAACCCACATATGATACACATTGAAATCACTAGGTTATGACATGAATTCATCACTTTCTTATCTAAGACTTGTGTCTTAGACCTTTAATCATCCTAATTTTACCATAACATCAATTAATTCTTCAATAATTTCAGTTATGAAAATTCAAGAAGAATCAAAACTTCACCAAAGATCAAAATTAAACATACCTTGTGATCCTCTAACTATAGTGATCACGAATTTAGCTTAGAATCGAGTTCAATTCGGTTTCTCTCTTTGATTTTGAGTGATATATAGAGAATTTAGGGTTTTGTATGAAAGGCTCTGTTTTACCCTGTGGTTTTGATCGACCAAAGGTTTACACACACCAAGTGTGTGTTTAAACCTATCTTGTTTTATTAAAAGTGCTTTCAAGAATGACACTTTTAGTCCCTAAAGATTTTAGGATATGTAAAGTAATTAAAATCCCTTAATTCCCATCTTTTTATAAGTAAAATTTTAACTAGGTTAATTATTCCTAGTTTTAATTTTACTATTTTATTATCAATATTAGCAATTATACATGTATACAAGCATATATAATTTAATATTTGAGGGGTGTTACACTGGTGTACTTCTGCTGTGGAAGAGATGTTGTACTTATACAGCATCTGAGTTGAAACAACCAAAAACGAATTAAAGGAGAGAATTAAATTGCATTAAACGTCTTCAATGCACTTTAATTCGTCATTTAATTCTCAGTCAAAACCATTGACTCGTCTCTTTCAAATGCTAAAATGAAACTGCTCTGACATTGAAGTCTGGAAGCTTCTTTCACGTGCGTGCGCCCAGGACAGACACTCTGGTGCGCACGCGCTACTTTAGCTCACTTTTGTGTGCGAGCATGTTTGCACCACTCATGCGCGCGTGCGCTTGTTTGGCTCATTTTCATCCACGAGCAGGCTTGCACCACTCATGCGCGCGTGCGATAGTAGGTCTGCACCACCCTTGCGCGTGTGCTAGCTTGGTACACTTTCACGCGCGCGCCAGTCACAAGTGAACCTATACGAGCGCGCCACACAGTCGCGCCGTATTGGATCACTTTGGTGTGCCCGCGCGCGTCACTTAGTGTCCATGCGCCAGTGCGCGAAGACCAACCTGGTCATGCCCCCGTGTACTCGCGCGAGACCAACCTAGTCATGGTCGTGCACTCGCACGCCTTCCTGCCACGTCATCCTCCATGGTTTACCTGCCTCCTGGTCTTTGCAGCCCATGTGCTTCACCACGTGCGCGTGGTCAAAAATACAAAGGCGGCTCTCAAGTGGCTCGCAGCGTTGCGAGCGTGCGAAGTGCAAAGTGCGCCATCAGTGCCACATTGCGCCATCCTCGCGGAAGGCATGACACTTAGCGAGACATTTCAAGTGGCAACAGTGATTGAAAAGTTACCTCCTTGTTGGGTGGATTTTAAGAATTATCTTAAACACAAACGAAAGGAGATGACTTTAGAGGATCTTATTGTTCGTCTTCGGATTGAAGAGGATAATAGAATTGCCCAAAAAGGCAGCCTTGCGCAAACTACTGCTAGCGCAAATATGGTTAAGCATGGGCAATCCTCTAAGAGCAACAAGGGTAAAGGGAAGAAGGACAAAGAGAAAGCAAAGGCTAGCAAGCTTGGACCAAAGAAAGGGGTTGTGAAAAAGAAGCCTCAAGTGTTCCAAGGGACTTGTTACAACTGTGACGAGCCGGGGCATCGGGCTAACCAATACAAGAAACCAAAGCGTGAGCGCGCACATGGTAGATGAAGACGGAATGCCTTTGGTGGCAATGATTTCCGGCAAAACCGCCATGATGGATGAGGTCAATACCGTGACCAATACTCCAAAAGGATGGTGGGTTGATACGGGCGCGACCCGTCATGTATGCCCAGACAGGAGCCTCTTTAGTACCTTCAGGGAGCTTGCGGGAGATGAGAAGCTGTATATGGGAAATGCAGCCACCGCGGACATCAAGAGTGAAGGCATAGTGATTTTGAAGTGGACTTCGGGGTAGGAGCTCACTCTAACCAACGCGCTGTACGTTCTGGATTTACGCAAGAGCCTAGTCTCGGGATGGTTGCTTAATAAGTTTTGATTCCGTTTAGTATTTGAAAGTGATAACTTTGTTCTTACTAAACGAGGAACGTATGTTGGTAAGGGCTATGCCCTCAATGGAATGTTCAAATTGAATGTAATGGCTGTAAAAAAGAACATGATAAAAATGCTACTACTTCTACTTATATGCTTGAGTTTTCCGATTCGAATAAATGGCATGGTAGATTAGGTCACATAAATTTTAATTCAATAAGTCGTTTAATCAATTTAAAATGTATACCAACATTCCATATTGATTCACATTCAAAATGCGAAACATGAGTATAATCCAAACTTACAAGATCATTATCGAAATCGGTTAAACGAATAACCGAACCCCTTGATTTAATTCACACCGATATTTGTGATTTAAAAGCGATACCCACAAGAGGAGGAAATAAGTACTTTATCACGTTTATTGATGATTGTACTAAATATTGCTATGTATATTTACTAAAAAGTAAAGACGAAGCAATAAATAAATTTATCTTGTATAAAAATGAAGTTGAGAATCAACTTCAAAAGAAGATAAAAGGTGTGAGAAGCGATCGAGGAGGCGAATATGTTGCACCTTTTGCTGATTTATGCGCAAAAAGTAGCTTTGTACATGATGAGGGTACACCTCCTTATTCTCCACAATCAAATGGCGTGGCGGAACGAAAGAACCGTACATTGAAAGAAATGGTAAACGCCATGTTGATCAGTTCTGGGGTGAGCCAGGACATGTGGGGGGAAGCCATTCTCTCGGCCAATTATCTTTTAAACAAGATACCACTCAAAAAGAGGGACGAAACTCCATATGAGTTATGGAAAAGAAGAAAACCTTCATACAAATACTTGAAAGTGTGGGGGTGCCTAGCAAAGGTGATTGTACCACCTCCTAAGGCTCTTAGGATAGGACCCAAAACTGTTGATTGCATATTCATCGGGTATGCGCATCAAACTAGTGCACATCGCTTTCTTGTACATGAGTCCAAGAATCCAGATGTACACGAACACACTATCATGGAGGTGAATCCTAACGTTTTTACGTACTTTGAAAATGTGTTTCCTTTGAGAGGACAAACACATGCAACGTCATCAACACCCAATTTTGAAGTAGGTGAAAACTCATTTATACCAGTTGATGACGTAATTCAGGATAAGACACATGAACGACCTAAGGTTGAGGAAGGTGATCGTAAGCAAAGCAAAAGGCCAAGGGTTGAAAAATCCTTCGGTCCAAACTTCGTTAGCTATATGGTTGAGGGCGAGCCCAATACATATCGTGAAGCGGTTTCCTCTTCGGAAGGACCTCAATGGAAAGAAGCAATAAAGAACGAAATTGATTCTATATTGCAAAATCATACTTGGGAGTTAGTAGATCTTCCACCTGGTTGCAAACCACTTGGATATCGTTGGATATTCAAAAGGAAGATGAAAACTGATGGAAGTGTTGATAAATACAAGGCTAGGTTGGTGATCAAAGGATTTAGACAAAACAAAGGTCTAGATTACTTTGATACCTACTCGCCTGTGACACGCATAACCTCCATAAGATTGGTTCTTGCTATAGAGGCTTTAAGAAATTTGAAAGTTCACCAAATGGATGTTAAAACCGCATTTCTAAATGGCAATTTAGAAGAAGAGATTTACATGGAGCAACCTGAAGGTTTCTCCGCCCCAGGTCAAGAGGGTAAAGTATATAAACTCGTCAAGTCTTTGTATGGCTTAAAGCAAGCTCCAAAACAATGGCACCAAAAATTTGATTATGTCATGATTGACAATGGTTTCAAAATAAATGAGTGCGACAAATGTGTTTATTTCAAAGACACAAATGAAGGTTATGTGATTTTATGTCTTTATGTAGACGATATGCTTATCATTGGGAGTAATGATAAAATGATCAAAGCTACTAAAAACATGTTGAAAGCGAGATTTGACATGAAAGACACGGGTCTAGCGGATGTGATTTTTGGAGTAAAAATCATTAGAACCCAAGATGGTCTTGTGTTAAGTCAATCTCACTATGTGGATAAGATTCTTGAAAAATTCAACTCGGGAGATACGAGTGTAGCTCGAAATCCAGTTGATACCTCCCAACATCTAACGAAAAATAGAGGAGAGGGAGTTGCTCAGTTAGAGTACTCAAGAATTATTGGCAGTCTGATGTATCTGATGACATGTACTAGACCCGACTTAGCATACGCTGTGAGTAAGCAATCCAAGTCGTGAACATTGGAAAAGTATAACAAGCGTGATTAGATACATAAGATACACAAGAGATTAGGGGTTGCATTATACCCGACAACCAGCAGTGATCAAAGGATACACTGATGCAAACTGGATATCGGATAATAAAGATTCCAAATCAACAAGTCGTTACGTGTTTACACTTGGAGGAGCGGCTATTGCTTGGAAGTCTTCTAAGCAAACTGTAATAGCAAGATCAACAATGGAATCCGAATTTATCGCCTTGGATAAGTCAGAAGAGGAGGCGGAATGGCTACGTCCATTCGTGGAATATATTCCAAGATGGCCAAAGCCTTTGCCAGCCATATGTATACATTGTGATAGCCAATCAACGATTGGTAGAGCTCAAAGCTCAATGTACAATGGGAGATCAAGGCACATTCGACGTAGACACAACACGGTACGACAACTACTCTCAACGGGTGTTATCACAATTGACTATGTGAGATCAAAAGATAACATTGCGGACCCGTTTACGAAAAGCTTAAGCAAAGAGTTAGTTCAAATGTCGTCAATAGGAATGAGACTTTTTTACTGGAGATCCCAAGATCTAAGTTCAATAGGACAACTTAATCATATTACCAAAGCGGAGTCATTGTGGGGGAGTACCCCAAACCAAATAAAAGGGAGTTATATACTTCCTAGTCCATTCGAATCAGAGACATTGAAGTGAGGCTAAGCATATTAAGGTTAGCGATTTCGAGAAATCAAATAACCATGATGCTTTTAATGATTCATGGGAATCACCTATGTGAGAGAGAAGTAGGGTCGCTTCGAATGGCATTGTGGGGTGCGCAATCCTAGAGCTCTCACAAAACCAGGCTAGTGTTCCAGGACGATAATAGGACACGACAATGAGGGGTTGGCCAGACTAGGGAGAGTATTGTGTGAAGCGTATTGTTGTTTACACAAATGGGGGTATGTTCAAGGACATCGCGTCTACAAACCGCTAGTAAGCTAAGTATGCTTCACAAAAGAATGTTCAGAGGTGACAACCTACCTTTCTTGCAATACTCAATTGTCGAAGTGTATCGTTGAAACTTGCAAGGAAAGATCGATTTCCATTCATGTGGGGAATTGTTGGAAATTTTGTAAAAATAGCATTTTTTACAAATATAGGAAATGCATTTTTCCTATTTTTGGATTAGAAAGAAATATGAGAAACGAAAGATATTTCATACATTTATTTATGAGTTTGTGTTCTATTTGGAAGAGCTTCGCAACGAATTAAACCGCGTCCAAAACGGAGCTAATATGAATGAGATATCGATGCTCAAAGTTTGGTGTTTGAAACATTCAATGTTGAAATAATGGGAAAGTGGCACCTTGTTCCACGTAGGAGGAGAGATGAAACTTAAAGGGGTATTTACGGGGGAACTCTCCATCCTTATTGTTTCATGGAAGCACACACTAGTGTACTCGCGAAGGGTACAGAGCACCCTAACTCGCACTCGCACTCGTACTCGCACAGAGTTCCCCCTTAAATACCCTTTTAAGTTTCATCTCTCCTTCTATGTGGGACAAGGTGCCACTTTCCCATTATTTCAGCATTCAATGTTTCAAACACCAAACTTTGAGCATCGATATCTCATTCATCTTAGCTCCGTTTTGGACGCGGTTTAGTTCGTTGTGAAGCTCTTCCAACATAGAACACAAACCCACAAATAAATGTATGAAATCTCCTTTGTTTCTTATATTTATTTCTAGTCCAAAAATAGGAAAAATGCATTTCCTATATTTATGAAAAATGCTATTTTCACAAAATTTCCAAAAAATGTGGGATTACCTCAACTCTAGTTTTTTTTTTTGTTGTTGTTCTAATGCTATATGATTCTTCTCTGTGAGGTCTAGTATCGGTTGTTAAATAGCACCTCAATTTGGCCACTTGAATCACATGCGAATTTGAACAAGGAGTAGTTGCAAATCTCTAGAAACAATTGGCCTGGGTTTGTTCTATCTCACAAATGATGGCAATGGTTTATTGGGTTTGTTCCAATACCTTGATTCGTTGATGTTCAGTTATGGGACATTTTTTAATCATAATGATAAAAATCTTAGTACGCAACAGATAGAAGATTTGAACTTGAAATGAAACAGATAGATCTAAGGCCCACTTGTAATACAGAAATACCACACAAACGAACAATAGGGTAGCGAATTTCCAATAGAAGATACAGATATACCATTACGGTTAGAGAATCGTGTCTAAGAACACCACACAACACGCCACAATTGAGCTAGCATAGACATATTAATATTAATTAACCCACACACATGAGAAAATTAACACGCATTTTTCATCATAAACTCACTGCCTTCTCATTTCTTCATTCGGTTACATACAGGAGAGAAAAATTACATGAAACAAAAATAAATAAAATAATAAAGACTAAAGAAAAATAAACAAAAATTAATGTATGAATAAAATAAACATGGGATAACTAAAACTTGCATGGTAGGGTAGGGATGCAAACATGGTTTCTTCAGCCAACATATTCATGGATCAAAGTGACCCAGGTTGGTGACCCACCCGTTATATATTAGCGGGTTTGTGATCCGACGTACATCACATAACCTCATGGATGGTCTAGAACAAGGACTCAGTTGTTTCAATCGATTCAACCATTCAAGTGTGTTTTTCATGTCTACAAGGCACTTTTTGTTCCACTATGGGGACAATTATGTGGCAAAATGACGGGTAGGGTCGGGTAGTGAATCAAAATAAGTTAAAGAGATACGGCTAAAGTTGAAACCATAGTTACACCTTTTTATGTATAAATTTTGAAACCATAGTTACACATTTTTATGTATAAATTTAAGGACCAAATGTAAGGTAGTGAAAAAAAGGGGGGGGGGGGGGGGTTAAATGTTAAAATACACAAATTAATTTTACACTTTTTATGTAGATTTTTACAAGTTTTAGAGACTAAATGTAAATTAATAAAACACAGAGGGGTTAAATGTTCAAATCTATAAAGTTATTTAACCCTAAAAAGCCTCAAACGCAACAAAACGCAGCCGCTCTTCTTCTTCCTAGTTTCCAGCAAGTTTCCGGCAGAAATTGCAGGTTTCCAGCCGGAATTCATCGTCGGAATCCGCTATAATCGCGCTATGGAGTCGCTACATAGCATAGCATATAGCGAGGGTATGACGCAACACGACGCTATTCGCTATAGCGGTCGCTATGGAAGCTATCGATAACTATGGTTGAAACAATGTATTATTGAGAAAAATAAATTTAAACGATTTCATGTGTTACATTTACTTATGGCAACTAGTAGCAACGACGTGCAATAGTTATGGTGATTATGTCAGCAATACCCATCCGGTGGTTGGCTGGTGGCAGTGATGAAGATGACGTTAGCGGCGATGTGGTGGCGTCAACTTCAATGTTTTAAAAACCGGTTCAAACCGGCCAATTGCACTTGTTGAACCATCCGGTTAAACCGCCCGATACATCCGGCTGAGCCAAATCCGGTACAGTATGAAAACCAGATTTTAAAACATTGGTTAACTTATTTGTACACTTAAATTAGAAATTAGCTAAATCAACACATGTGTAGAAGAACTGGTCATGATAATCATGAGTAGAATAATACGTAACATTGTGTAGGGATTAGCTAAATCAACACACGTATAGAAGAACTGGTCATGATAATCACGAGTAGAATAATACGTAACATTGTGTAGGGATGATACATAATACACGCCATCTCTCTTAAAAGAAAGATGAAAATTAACACACACAACCACTGTTTATTGTTAAGATAACCAACCAAGTGACACGACATCCAAACCAAAGCATTCAAGACACTCAAAAGATAACAATACCTTAAAATAACACAAAGATAAAGGAAGTAGAGTACCTACCATCTTACTCTTCTTCAGTTTCAGACTCTGCACTCTGAAGCCACTCCACAAAAGGCTTTGCATTCTTCCAGACGAGAGAGCTTTTGTTCCCGCCACTTGCTCCCTCCTCGTACCACTTCACGATGTACTCTTCTTCCAGAAGGTCCACATCATACAACGCTTTCAAAACAAGCGGCACTTCCTTCACTGCAATCGGGTTTGACTTCTCACAGAAGTCTTCAATTGCTTTTAAAAGAAGCAACTGTGAATCATTTTCACCATCAACAACAGCAGCTAAGTAGTTTTTCTTCTTGAGCGCGTGTTTTGCATACCCTTTCTCCACTCCATCCAGTAATGCCTCGTAAAGAGCGCTTGCATTTTCTTGTGGAGAGCCCGATAGTGACGACAACATTTCCTTTGGACCGACACCCTTCTTTAAATATTCCTTAGCCATGTCAACGAGATTCTTTTTCATCATGTTGCCATTGGATTTCTCCTCCACCACAGGATTTGTCTTCTTCAGAGGCTCTTCTGTAGACAGCATCACCATTTCGGCTGTCACACTACTAAGCTGTTCCTGAATGCGTTGACGGGCCGCTTCTGCTGATGTGTCAGTCTGCCACTGAACCTCATCATCTTCCTCACCTGAACCATTCTCCTTGTCGCCAGCCTGGCTTGCGGCTGGTGAAACACGATCCTCATCAGAAGCATTACCTTTCTTCTTTGACGATGTTTTATCTTTGCTAGTCTTCTTCACCGCGTCTTTCGTCTGCTGCTGCAGCTTCTTTTGTACTTTATCTGCTGCCTCACCTTCCTTCAGCCGCTCCTTTTCAGCCCTCCTCATCGCCTTTTTGTCTTTAGAATTTTTCTTCTGTTCCGGTGGATTTTTCAAGATAAACGATGTCAGCTTGTCTCTCATATCCACATCAGACACAAAGCCACAAACAGCACATTTCAACTGAACCATCTGACTTTTTGTAATTAGTATCTCTGTTTCCGGATTCCCGCAACCGTAACACTGAACATACTTTTTGATAAAATTCTCAAGGAGACCAGCTAGTTTTGCAGTGTCATGAGAACCGTTCACAAGTGACACCCCTGTTTTTTCATCAAACTTAGACTGTGCTCCAAGCTCACACCCGAAATATTTTGTAGTGTAAGAAGCTGGCCTAGCCAAAGCTTTAGCAACATCAACCATGTTCACTATATTCGTTTTGATGCCGTTTCCTCGCCCCTCAATCTTCGTAATCATCTTTGGCATCTTATACCTGTAGAATGCGTCATCGCTGTTGCTGGCACCAATGTTCTGCAAAGCCATTGTTATTGGTTCCTCGAGTAGTCAAAGTGTCAGATCACAGATTTTTGGAGCAAAAACACGAGCAATCAGTTGTTGTAAGGAATGAAGGTAGCTGCGCCAAGCTGCTGCAACCACAGAGTTCTCTATAGGAGCTCGAAGCATACAGCCAACAGTTTTCAACAGGATAGGTGTTTCCTTCTTGAAAGGATATAGGACAATACTCTCCCAATAACCCGATAGACCCTAAGTAGAGAATACCCTGCTCGGACATAAAAATACCCTTTTTATAACCTTCCAAAAGCTCCACCTTGCAATATCTTAAAAGCCGATTGCCTTGCACCTTCATAGAAGTTATGGTAAGAAATTAGTAACCCAGAAAAGTAACATAACAAATCATAGATGCGAATTACCACAATGCGCTTTAAATGACATACCACAAGAAATGTATAGCCGTGATGAAATGTATAGAGCGATTAACACCAGTAAGACAAACATGAAGACTATTAAGCAAAACACTTTTACTGAACAACCATAGTTATCGATAGCGAATAGCGACAAACAGCGACAACGTACCTATATGCTACGTAGCGATAGCGATGAAATAGCGCCCGCTATTTCGTGTTTAGCGATAAGGTAGTTAAAAATTTAAGAAATAAAACATAGCTATCTACATAACTTTTTTTTTATATATAACGTTAGTTTAATACCTTTTATGTATAAATTTATAAGTTTAAGAATCAAATGTAAGCCAGTGAAAATAGAGGGGGTTAAATGTTAAAATACACAAACTAATTTTACACTTCTTATGTAAGTTTTACAAGTTTTAACGACTAAATATAACCTAATGAAAAATAGAGGGGTTAAATGTTAAAATCCATAAAGTTATCTAACCCTAGAAAAAGGCTGAGACTGAGACGCAACAAAACAAAAAAAAGGCAGCCGCTCTTCTCTTCTTCTTCATCGCTTCCGGCAAGTTTCCGGCAGAAATAGCAGGTTTCTGGCCGGAGCAACAAATAAAAAAACGCAGCCGCTCTTCTCTTCTTCTTCTTCATAGTTTCCAGCAAGTTTCCGGCAGATTTCCGGCAGAAATTGCAGGTTTCCGGCAGAAATTGCAGGTTTCCGGCCGCTATTTTCACGCTATTAAGCGCTATACACCATATAGCGACCAGGTCTCGCCTCGCCACGCTATTCGCGATAGCGGTCGCTATGGCCGCTATCGATAACTATGTGAACAACATTGTTAAAACATACAAAACTATGACTCAACAAAGAAGTAAGACAGACCAACAATGTGATTGTTTCAACCATATCTTAATCGCAACAAAATCCACATAGAACAACATATTAACAATATAATCAAGTATGACTGAAGAAAAACTAGGCAGACAAATTATGCTGTTAATAGGAATAACACAACCCTTAACGGGGTATATCAAGTCAGCTTTATATCAACTTCACAATTTGCATGTGAGTATTAATCCAGCGCCGACTATTTAAGTTTCTCAAGATTGCATAGATGTAATCCTTGTATAAAGCAACTTCTAACCAAGTTCAATCATAAGAGCGTATCACCACAATACGATTCAATTGTAGCAGCATCGCCAATGGGACAACATATTACTTACAAAAATCACACTTATGTTGTCAAATACATACACATAGCAATAACTTAACAATAAAATACTCAAGTTTGTAACAAAACAATGACTTGTTTTGTCTGTTTCAACCACAAAGCAACATAACCAATTATGACGGAGATATCAGACAACGAATGCATCCCTTAACAGTTCAACCAGATATATCATGTCTGCCTTATATCGACTTTGACAATGTGTGTGTGAATGTGTGATTATTAAAGCAAACCGGTGCCAATTATTAAGTTCCTCAAAATTGCATAAATATGTTCATTAAAAAAGTAACTTCCAACAATATTCAATATACGTCACCATAAAGAGAGTAACTGTTAAAATTCAAAGACGGAACTATACAAATAGTTAAGACTTAAGAGTATTAAAGATGACATTGTAGCACCACTTATATAACATCAGATTTATTTCTAGGCTTCTAGCACTGATACAACACAAACATATATCATAAAACCAAATTCATTAACATTTTCCCTATTTGTAAGAAGATCATAAAAATTAAAAACTGATAAAATACTCCTCTGCCAATTCCTTAAACCACCACATACAAATTTTCAGTATTAAAACAATCATAAAAAATACAGCACATCAACAACGAAACACACACAATCGTGATTCAAATACTTGAATTTCCATCACATAATCAGAGACCACAAGTTCGATCAGGTAATCCAAATGCAACACGGAAACAAAAATCCAAAAACTACGGCAAACAATAAACATCCATAATATTTTCAGATCTCAGATGAAAACTGTCTTCGTAAATCTCTAACAACATCGATTATTACTTATTAAAACAACACAATAAACTCGTTAAATTATCAACAAACAGGCCGATATCCATAGCAACTCCACCGTTACAAGCAATTAATAATAACGAATAACATAAATCAATACATCATAAGGAATAACAATCGGAATCGAATATAGAGTTGTGGAAAGTTACCGATCGATAGAGATGTAAGAGGCGCCTAGGGTTTTCAATTTCAATTGTGGCCAATAGATGATGAGCAGCGATTCTGAGAAAAGGATCCGTCTTATTATCTATCGCCCACACTCCACGTATTGTTGATTCTACTTATGAGAGTGTCACTGTTTGACCCTTCATCTTTCGATTTTTATTGTTTTTGGTCTACTAGGTTTTATATTTGTAACTAATGGACCCTTATAATTAGAGATGAGCTCGGTACCATACCGGTAGGGTTGAGCGTTTCGCGGTTGCAACCCGTGAGAACCTTGGACCCGACCCATGAGAACCTTGGACCCGAACCTTTTTGAATATATGGGTTGGTTCCGATTCTAGATTTATACAAAATATCGGTTCCGGGTCGGTTCGGTTCCAAGTTCCAACCCGATGGTTCTAAGATAAGAACCACAAGAACCATTTGTGTTTTAATTATAACTAGGATTGCGACCCGCTGCAATGCGGCGGGGATTCTTTAGTTATAACTAAGTAGATCTACGACCCGCATGTTATGTTAAACCTGTCAAACGGGAAACAATAGACGATGTAAAAACGTTCACCCACACACGTACGTTACGTCGTGTTAACTTTAAAAATTTAGAACGAAACGTAAAAACATTAAACCAAAGACGCACGTTGCGATGTGTTAAGTCACAAAAATTAGAACCAAGCATAAATCGAAAAATTTGCGGAAAATGAAAACTATAAATGACCAAAGTTGAAAGTAAAAAAAATTGTGAGGATAGATTGCAAAAGATAAAAAGTTTGATGATAAAAGTAAAAAAAACAAATAGTTTTGGGTTAAAAGTAATTTATGAAATACTTTTAGGTGAAATGTAAAAAAAACAATTATTTTTTGGAAAACCGCCAAAGCCAAGGTTACAACAACCATATGCATAACCATTTTTCTTTGAAAACCCCCCAAAGCACACCCCACGTTGCGGCGGGGCGTAAAACGTGTCAAATAGTACTAATGTCACACAACTGTCATCGACCACCAACACTGAGTCGACATAGGATCTGCGTGTTGCGACGAACCTGTCAAACATGAAAAAATAGAGGTAAAAACGTTGAACCACACATGCACGTTGCGCCGTGTTAACTTGCAAAATTTGAAACAAAACATAAAAAAGTTGAACCACAGTCGTACGTTGCATCGTATTAGCTCGAAAAATTTAGAACTATACGTAAAACGAAAATTTGCGAAAGATGAAAAGTATAAGTGACAAAAGTTGTGATGTTAAATTGTAACTAATAAAAAGTTTTGGGTTATAGTTTAAAAAACAAATTATGTAGGGTTAAAATTGCAAAGGGTAAAAACCTTTGGATTAAAAGTAAAAAAAAACAAGTTTATTTTTTTGAAAAAGTCACAAAGCACAAGGTACAAGTTGTATTGCATGTTTTTGTTGCTTATTTATAGGAACTAGAATTGAGACCCGCCGCAATGCGGCGGGGATTCTTTAGTTATAAGTACTAAGTCGACCTAGGACCAGCACGTTATGTTAAACCTGTCAAACGGGAAAAAATAGACGATGTAAAAACGTTCACCCATACACGCACGTTGCGTCGTGTTAACTCGCAAAATTTAGAACGAAACGTAAAAACGTTAAACTAAAGACGCACGTTGTGATGTGTTAAGTCACACAATTTAGAACCAAGCATAAAGCGGAAAATTTGCAGAAAATGAAAACTATAAAGGATCAAAGTTGAAAGTAAAAAAAGTTGTGAGGATAGATTGCACAAAGATAAAAAGTTTTGGGTTAAAAGTAAAAAAAAAAAAAAAAACAAATAGTTTTGGGCTAAAAGTAATTTATGAAATACTTTTGGGTGAAAAGTAAAAAAAATCAATTTTTTTGTTGAAAACCCCTAAAGCCAAGGTTACGACAACCATATACATAACCATTTTTTCTTTGGAAAACCCCCAAAGCACACCCCGCGTTACGGCGGGGAGTAAAACGGTGTCAATTAATATTAATGTCACACAACCGTGATCGACCACCAACAGTGACTCGACCTAGGATCTGCGTGTTGCGATGAACCTGTCAAACATGAAAAAATAGAGGTAAAAACGTTGAACCACATATGCACGTTGCACTGTGTTAACTTGCAAAATTTGAAACAAAACATAAAAAAGTTGAACCACACTCATACGTTGCGTCGTATTAACTCGAAAAATTTAGAACTATACGTAACGAAACGTAAAAACGTTAAACCAAAGACGAAAAATATAATTGACAAAAGTTGTGAAGTTAAATTGCAAATAATGAAAAGTTAAAAAAAAAACAATTTTTTTAGGGTTAAAATGGCAAAAGGCAAAAACATTTGGGTTAAAACAAAAAAAATCAAGTTTTTTTTTTTTGAGAAATCCCCAAAGCACAAGTTACAAGTCTTTATGCATGAAAAAGTTACTTAGTTATATATGGAACTAGGGTTAAGACCCGCCCGCGTTGCGGCGCGGGTACATCGTAAACATTGAATAGATTAGTCCAAACGTTAAATGACGCATTAACCATATGAAAGCACACATGTCGACGTATCCAGTTGAACTCGGTGTAAGCTGTATAAGCATTGTGATTGGATCAAACGTAAAGTAAATGGAATTCATATCGAACAATCATAACGTATTATATGTGACCCAACTCATACATAGAAAACGTAATGGGTATGAAGGAAAATATGCACATGTAATCGAAAGGGATTAATTAGAGCTTTCGGAAAAAAGTGGAGAAAAAGAAACCATAATTTGACTCCACTCGGTTCGAAAAAAACTATACGAAACATGTATAAAATAAACACGAAAACATATTATATTTGACTTGAATCATTTCCCAAAAAAGTTTACGTCGAAACATAGAACAACTTGAATTTATACCAAAACGTACGTAAAAATATGCACGTAAAAAAGGTTTCTTTAAACGAAAAAGTATTATATTTGACCTGACTCGTCTATAAAATAATTTTACGTGGAATGTAGAACAAATCATATTTATACATACCCGTATATAAAATATGCACGTAAAAAATAGTTTTTAAGTAAAGAAAGTATAGGGGTAAACCGAAACAAAATATTAGTAAAAAATTTAATAGGTTAAAACGTTCGTAAAACCGTGCCAAGTAGCACCAATGCCACAACAACATCGACTCTCAACATCGTAAAAATAAAATAGAAAATTGGTAAAAATTACACTGAACGAAAAGGAGACTAAAATCGTTGAACCACGCACACCCGTTACAGTGTGTTAATGCGAAGAAATTAACCAGAAACGTAAAAGGCACAAAATAATAACTTAGTCGATCTAGGACCTGCCCGTTGCGGGGAAGTTTTCAAAAGGGAAAAAATGGACGCGGGTCTATCAAATATGAAAAAATAAAGCAAAAACGTTGAACCTCACATGCACGCTATGACATGTTAACTCGCAAAATTTAGAATAAACGTAAAACGAAAAACTTGCGAAAGATAAAAAGTATGGAGGACCAAAGTTGTAACTAATAAAGTGTTGTATTAAATTACAAAAGATAAAAAAGTTTGAGTTAAAAGTAAAAATTTCAAATGGGTTAAAATTTAAAAGAAAAAAACTTTAAGGTTGAAGGTGAAAAATAAAAAAAAATTGAAAAAAGTCCCCAAGCATAGGGTACAAGTCATGATGCACAAAAAAACTTGCTAATTTATATATGGAATAATAATAAAATGTATAAAAAAAAACCTACTATTTAGAGAAATGGTCCAATAGATATGTACTCTTAATGCAAAAAATAAAACAATACTCTTCTTTAGTCTCGCTATTCTTTTAATGCGTAATATTAATTACAGTATTAAAAGAATATTCTATTAATTACGTGTAATTGATTTCACGTAATATTAATTACAGTATTAAAAGAATATTTATTTTAAAGAATAACAATGTGTATTTCGTGAAACATTTTTCAGCTAGATGTGTACGTGTGAATGCGATGTACTACGTAATATATTTATTATATCCAAATTTGAAGTATACATTTACATATGTTACTCTAATGTATTTATATGTATGTATTAGTGACAAATATAAAAGTAAAGACCACAAATTATGGTATAGTCTTATTACATAGCTTTTGATATGTTCAATTGGGTATGTTCTGATGTTTATATACATGTATCTTTGTTTTGATATGTATACATAATGGATTCGCATAAGAGTGAAGAGAATGACAAAACCGTTACGAAAACATAAGTGGGGAAACGAAAAGTGACTTAAAAAGGAAAGCAAATTGGTTATTGTTAGAACCATATGAAGAAATTCATTAATGAACCTATTCAAAGAATAGGAAGATGTAACCCTTCAAAGGTTTTTATATAAAATGGTTCTGACCCATCAGACCCTTTACCTGACCCATTAGAACCTTTAGGACCCAGAACCACATAGCCTTCTAAGGTTCGGTTGTGGTTCTTAATTTCGTCAATAAAAGTTATGTGGTTCTGGTGGGTCCGGGTCGGGTCGGTTCTTACCCTTTGCAAAGCTCTAAAAAATACAACTAGGTTTGTGCATGCGATGTCGCAACGGGAAGGGGAAGAGGGCCACGAGACTTAATGGTACCTACAATGGGGAGGGAGAGGACTACGAGCCTGTGATGGTGATACTGCAACCTAAAGAATATGGCGAAAAGGGCGTTGAATCTATAAAAGGAGCGACGATGAGAGATTACAAACCCATATGTTGAGTTTCGATTTTGAAGTCAGTCTCACGACAGTCGGCAATCGAGGGTGGAAGAGGGGCGAACGGCAAGGTCGATCGGTTTTCGAATAAATGTGGCGTGCAAACTAAGAAACCTTGTTTTTGAATTGTGAGGCCATGAGTCATAAAGCCCCTTGTGGGGCGTTATGCGACAAGTGGCGGATTGTGTAAAAGATGGGCTTTATATAACTTGAATGGGTAGTGGGGTTATATATGTATGGGGTTATATATGTATGTATATATATATGTATGTATGTATATATATGTATGTACGTATGTATATGTGTGTGAGTGGGGAAAGAATGGTCACGCTGTGATATACATCGCGAGAGGGAAAAAATAACCCCATAGCGCCGGCCGTAGTGGTGTGCGGCGGCGCTATAGAGCGCTATGCCCTCTTTTGCCGTGTGGTGGCACCCCACTACAGAGGGTCTGATGAATGTGGTGTGCACGTGAATTTTTTCTTTAAGGTTAGGTAGCGACATAGGGTTGGGAATAATATATCAATATATTTATTATTTTTTGTTTTTAAGTTTTCGAATTCGGATAATCCGATTATCTGAAAATTTTTAAAATTCATATCCAAATTTCGGATACGGGTTTTTTGAAAATTTCGAATTCGATTTTTTTTAACACCCTTAGTTTGTGTACACCACCCAGCCGTAGCCGTAGGATAAAACTACAAAAATTATAATATAATACTTTTAATAAAGTCTAGATTATATCCATTTAAATTCAACCATCAATGACTACACACACTATCAACTCAATTTCACAAAACAGCCAAGATTTCCATGTTGACAGGATCTTCTCATTTGAATATTCAGTCACTCGAGTCAATCGACACCAACGGTAACAAGATGTAGTTTCCAAAAACGGATAATCCGTGTACCCAAGAACTGGATCAGGTATATAAAATGTTTCCCGGTTGTATTTGTTAAGAGGAGCATTAAGCTGAAATCGTTTTGGCAAATCAGGATTAGCCAAAAACAAACGACCATACGCAACCAGATCAGTTCGGTTCTCAGCCACAACATTATTACCATCATTCATATCATACCCACCCGCCGAAATAAAAGTCCCTTTGAATGCATTCCTCATAGGTACGAGACTATGAAGGCTATCAACCTTTTCACCTAAATATTTCATCCTTGGCTCCACCATATGGCAGTAAAGAATCTTATACTTATTCAAAGATTCAACCATGTAAAGACCTAATTCTTCTGGATTTGAGTCACCCGACTGCATGTAGTCTGCAAATGGCGATAATCGTATACCAACTTTATCCGTTCCAATCTCCTTCACAACAGCATCAACTACTTCTAGAGCAAATCTGCAACGGTTCTCAAGAGAACCACCATACTCGTCTGTTCTATCATTTACTCCATCTTTCATAAATTGGTCGATTAGATAGCCATGAGCCCCATGAATCTCAACTCCATCAAAACCTGTAATTTCATTAATTGATTTATGAGATAGTGACATTAATCAAGAACTTATGAGGAACTAACTGTTACCAGCTTCAATAGCATTTCTTGCAGCAACTCTGAAATCATCAACAACTCGAGGAATCTCATGTGTTGTTAGCTTCCTTGGAGGTGTAAAAGTTGCTACATCAATGCCACCGCCACTCGTAAATCCTTTGTCTGTAGAAGATATTGGGGCTTGCCCATTTGGCTGAAAACCTTTTATGTTAAAAAACAATTATTGAACTTCTAAGGCAAAAGTTTATACTTTCTTAAACAATAACCCTCATCAATGTTGCTTCTAGTAACGTTTTGATTTATTAGGGGAACGAATTATTTTGGACTAGTAATAAGACAGGTCTTCGGGTATGATATTAAGTTTTAAATCCTTTCATTGTCATGTAACGGGTAGGTTACTAGGTGATGCCAGGTCCGATTATCTTAAACCTATACATCCATTTAGGGAACATTACCCGTAAACATTATATTGTTAATTTCTTGAGTTAAATGTCATTTTAGTCCTTGTGGTTTGAGTCATTTTGGCAGTTTAGTCCAAATGTTTCATTTTTTGCCGGTGGGACCAAAAAGGTTTCACTGTTGCCATTTTAGTCCACTGGGTTAACTTCATCCATTATTTCTGTTAACGAGTAGGGCGATTCGGTCATTTTATATGGCTGAATTGTCTTTCTAGTTAACAAAAATACATATAAGATGACCGAATTGCCCTTCTGGTTAATAGAAAAATTGATGAAGTTAACCTAGTGGACTTAAATGACAACAGTGAAAGATTTTTGGACCACAGGAGAAAAATGAAACATTTAGACTAAACTGCCAAAATGACCTAAACCAGACATAAAATGGCATTTAACTCTAATTTCTTTTTGTCTTTGGTGATAAAATAACAAAATAGTTATTGATTGCACAAAAAGGTGATGTTTACCAGCATTTGAAACCCTTCCCACATGCCAAATTTGACAGAAAAAGACTCCTTTCGCATGAACAGCATCCACAATGGGTTTCCAAGCCTCTACTTGTTGTTTTGTCCATATACCAGGAGTCTCTGGATACCTTAACAATCACAAAACAAACAAAGATCAATGACGTAAATCAAGCATTAGTTTAAGATATATATAAACTCTTACTTACCCTTGGGCAGTGTCAGAAACACCAGTGGCTTCAGCAATAAGCAACCCTCCTTTGGTTGTTCTTTGTGCATAGTATAAGATCGCGTGTGGCTGAGGGACATTGCCGAACGATCTTTGCCTTGTTAGTGGTGCCAAAACAACTCTGTATGTATAAAGTTCATCAAATCAGCAAAAGGGATACTATGTTTATTCAACACTTGATGTGCATGTAATGTAATAATTCAGAAGGAAATGTGCACCAATGAAATTTGATCAAACCTGTGAGAAAGCTCAAATTTCCCCATCTTGTAGGGGGTGAGAAGGGGGATTTTGTCGGCCATGAAAAGATTTTGATGTGAGAAGGGTTTTGATGTGAGAAAGATTTTGATGTGAGAAGGGGGTTCATATAGATAACGCAGAGAAATCACATCCACAAAACCAACCACCTGTCAACTTCTTGGGAGGGGACCATCAAGGATTTGGTTTCTAAAAACTTACAAAACACACGTTCCCAAAAATAATGCAAGAAAAATTTACATGGATAGTCTGGCATTTTTATATTGCAAAGTATGAGAAATTATACTAAACTACATCATAAAATAGAAAGTCGGTGCATAGCCACCGACACCCTCAAAAATTGTTTCAATATTCTATCAAATAGTTTGACATTTTAAATACTTTTATATCATTTACTATAACCAATTAAACAATCAACTAATAAAATAATATATTATTAAAAAGGTATTCTTTTCCCTTGTATTTTTATATATTCACTAAAAAATATATACCTGCAATAATAATATTTCACAAAATAATTAAGTAAATAACTCACGTTTATAACTTGTTAATGTAAAAACAAGAGTTATACTAGTTTTCTTATGTGGTAGAATGTCGGGTTCAAATCCTTTATAGGTTATTGTACAAGAGAAAAGAACTGTACTAAATATAGGTGAGAAGTTTAGCCCTTGATTTGCACAATCAATGGCTGAGACTAAGTGGTCCCCAAATAGGCAAATACAGAATTGACATAACTAAAAACAAGAGAAAGAAAGAGGGAAAACAACGAAACAAGAAAATCCAATATTGACTCATAAACCCACTCCCCCCCCCCCCCCCCCCCTCTTTGATTTTCAAACGACTATAACGTTTTCATACGTTAATATTTTTTTTATAAAAATTGCACCAGCATTTCATTCTCTTTAATCCGAGCAGCCTATTGCTGTAGTTTTCTTAAAAAAATTGCAGGATTTTAAATACTCATTACGTGATTTTGAATACCCAGTAAGTGACTACGTGATCTTGAATACCCAATACGTGATTACTTGATTTCATTATAGTACATTATGTGAAACCCCACTAAATGATTACATAATTACGTAACTATAGTTGACTATGTATTCAAAATCACATAATGAGTATTCAAAATACGGTGTAATTCACACAGTAGTCTACTTTTATCTTTTAAAGAAAATAATCGTTTATTAATAAGTTTTGTAATTAAAGAATTAAACACACAGTAGTCTATAAATTAAAAAAAAGTGATACTTTTTCTATGTTATCTACGTTAAAAGGTTAAATAAAAGAGGTAGGAGGCCCCCGACCCAAAATCCTCGATCATTTCGTTCTCTAAGGGCACAAAAGTCGGATCCAAGGAAGAGACGGGGAAGCTCGGCCCAGGATGGGAGCATGTCACACCTCGACTTGCAACAGAAGTGTACGGGGATGCAACAGACACATGACACAAGCTCATTTTTCATTAAGATGTTGTATTAAAAACTAAACTGAATGTTATGTTACATTATCGTTTACACACTAGA
The DNA here is from genome assembly GCA_030545235.1 of Helianthus tuberosus. Taxonomy (NCBI): domain Eukaryota; kingdom Viridiplantae; phylum Streptophyta; class Magnoliopsida; order Asterales; family Asteraceae; genus Helianthus; species Helianthus tuberosus. Next base: position 79,506,636 of record CM060408.1, read on the forward strand.
GTATCTTACAAAAGCACATCTCCACGAACAACTTATCCCTATAGCAGGTATCCATCTTTGTACGATAATATCCGAAAAGCCCAAAACTTGTCCAACTAGCACATTCGCACATTGTTGTTCTTCAGTTTACCTAAAAAGCAAGTTAAGAAAACGGTCAACTACAAAAATTTGGTGAATTTCACCGGTTTTGTTTGTTTCAAATCAATGTATATGTAAGTCGAATTTAGCAAATCTGATGTAACTATACTAAGCCCGTAAGTGAAACCTTGACCGTTCATCCATGTCGCTGTAGCCCACATAAACCATGTCAGCATTCCCGCCCCAAGTAGCTATGTCTAACACCACAAAGCGTGTGCAAAGTATGTGAATGAATATGTGCAATTGCAGCAGAACCTATGGCATGCGTGCCAGTTCAATTGGGTTTGTAAGACCAATAGTACTATTCACACATCCAGCGGCCTATAGTTGATTAGTTGTGTTTGTGGTGACTTTCCGTGTGTTAGTGTTAACTCACATAATTCACATCAATTCACATGTTCATGTGCAAGCATGTACGTATGTGAACATGCTTTTCACCCCAAGTATTCACTAAAACAGTTTAGAGAAAAAGGGCAATGAAATTGTAACAACTCCCAAAAGACCCTATGAAGAACCAAAATCAGAACCCCGGACACGCACGACGAGAACAAGCGCGTTAAACGAATAATTCAAAACCAGGACGCTCGGGAGTGTCGCGGGATATAAGTTCGATAAATATCTCTCTCGATCTGTCGTTTCTAATACCCGAACCCCTAAAACTCGAAACTCTGCTCTGTAGGAAGTGTACTAAACCCTGATCACCGGTATGATACCTTGTATGATTGATCGTAAAACCAATCAAGGGATGTCAAAGTGCTGCCTAAATAAGGCTATACTGTAACACCCTTATTATTATTTAAAGGTTTTCGTATAATTTACGAAAATAAACGGGTAATTATGATTTCAAATACATTGAAAATACGGGTTCATTAAAACTTTTACAGAATTAGAACTATACAACATAACATGTGTGAGTTTCGTCATTTAACATAACAACGATACATAGTGCGGAAGCTTGTAACTTAATCGTGTTCGGTTCTTCGTTGAGCTTGATCATCCTCTGGTACTGTAAATATACCTACAATCCATAAAACATGAATTGAATCAGTCATACGTAGTTTAAAACGTGTCAAAACGAGTCCAGGAAGCTGAACTGATTGAAATACAAATTTTTCAACAAAAAGGGGTTCTTTCACGCCACGTGATGGCGCCATGTTGCTCCCTCGCGTGGCGCGGGGGAGGCACTTTTCCAGCAGGTCTGCAGCTCAGTTTCAGTTATGCCAGTTTTTACGGAAACGGCCATAATTTCTTCGTTATTGATCCGTTTTACGCGATTCTTTTTCCTACGCGTCCGTAATTTAATTCTCCATCATATGGAGTTAAAATCCAACATCCAACATAATAATTTTTGAGACTTCTAAGCCTTCGAATCGTTACCTTTTTACCGAATTTTAACCCATTTATGCATTTTATCAAACAAACACATTTGTTTGATCCTTATATCACATACACTTCTTCAAATTAATGTTACCTACCATATTAGGTTCTAATCTTAGGTTTATTACACAATTTAAACCCGTTTTCGCTCGTATGCTTATTTTGACCCGTTAAGGGTAATTAAGCCTATTTTAAGTATGAGTCTCTTTCATTCACATCAAGAATTATACTACCACATTTCTTGTCAAATAATCTTTCTTCACAACTATATTTGTATTGTATTAAGTGTGGAAATTCCTAAACTCTGAGTTTTACCCCTCGAATCATCATTTTACGGCAAAGACTATTATAGAGTCAAATGACTAAGGATTCACATCATTCGTTTTCGTTTACTCATTCTAAGTGTTTAATTATGCATACTACTCTTTTCCGAATAACCCTTATAGGTCGTTCACTCGATTTAGCTTACAAGGGCATTTTGGTCAATTTTCATCCTTCTTTTACTACAAGGTCCTTTAAATACTTGTTTGACCCCAAAATCCGACCCTTTTAACCATATCCTTGTTTATAAACCCATGTGCTTCTAAACACCATAAATATAATACAATTTATTCGGTTTACCAAAAAGGTAACCGAATATCTATATCTTAACCTTGTCCAACTCTTATAGAATCTCAAGTTCTACATGATGAGTTGAACCATTATACATACCTGGCTCGGATCAATATATTGACCCGTATCAATACCTTGACTTAGTAGCCGCTAAGAAATAGCGATGTGCGTATCCATTTGATATTTATTCCTATAAACATGTAACTCGACAAACCATTAGACAATATTGTCAAAGGGTGATAATTTCACCTTTTGACCCATTTATTTACCTAGTGATCTTCGTCACTTCAAGCAAATGCCAATTTCATGTATTATGCTAATTTAAAGTCTACTAGCGAAATACGGAATCTAGCATAACGTAACGGAATCGTAGTTACGTACCTTTTAAGCACCTTTTTCAACGCGTATTTCCACCGGCTTGTCCGCTTGACGATCCGGATTCCTCGCCTAAAGAGTTTAATTCACAATCCGTTTAGAACCCTTTTTCAATCATGTATCGCATAATTCGCTAAATCATCACAATCATGCGTTTTAACTTTAAATTTCAATTTCGAGCCTTCTTTGGGGCATTTTTACAAACAACTTAAGGGCAGAATTTTAAATAATTCATTAACAAGCTCATAACTTGTCATATAACCCGAATTTTCATCAATCAAACTATTTAACACAAATATTTGCCTTTACAAATTCTGAAATAACTTCACATATGTCAAATTACACTAGAACAACCCCAAATTTCCTAGTGTTTATCAATGTTCTACATAACCCACTAGTCACCTACAATGGTGACCATGGATTTCACTAGAATTTAGCATAATTTCAACATGTACTTGTCTAGGGTTTACTCCTAGACATTTTAATGTTCCTAATTCATCTACAATTCCTACATGCATCATCAGATTTCAAGTTCTCTAAATTCATGAGAATTTCAAGTAGAGAATTTTTGTCAAATTTTACATACCTTATGATCTCCTTGCAATGGGGATTATTAATCTATGCTCAATTTTCGTTTTGGACTTGGTTTGATCCTTCAATTTGTGAGATTAGTGAAGCTAGGGTTTTTGAAGCTCCTGGGGATGCTTCTGGTCGAACTGAACACCCACAAAACACACTGAATGTGTGTTTTATTTTTAAGTTTTTCTTTTTATAACTTAACTTTCCATTTACCCGCATTTGATCCCTCTTGTTTGGTTAGTTTATTAAATAGGTCACAACCTACTTAACTTTTAACAACATTACCACTTTTTTTTAAACTAGGTTAAACATTCCTAGTTAATTTAACGAGTTCGGGGAATTTACGACTAAGTTTATTTTAAGTCCCATTATCTCGGGCTTCTATAAACTTTATTTCTTCGAAAACTTTCATTTAACTTTTATTTTAATAATAGGCTTGTTTATTTAAGAATCCTAATATTCACCGGGTTACTTTTACCACTAAAGGTAAATTACCCGTCTTTTAGTATAAACGTGGTTTGATTACCAAACCCGTTTTCGGGGTGTTACAAATCTACCTCCCTTAAAGAGGTTTCGTCCTCGAAACCTTTCTTACATAGTTCATGGAGTGTTAAACTCAATGCATTTGACCTGAGTAATCTTTTAAGGATTACTCATACTTTAACCAATTGTTAGTATTACCAGAAAAATATGGTAATATCTTTTTTGTTACAAAACATCTACGTACCTCATACGACATAATGCAACTTGAAATAACGTAATTTCGTTATTTTTACTAGTTTAGTTAATTTAGCGATATCTATCGCTTTTATATATTATCGAACTCTTTATGAATCCGTTACTTTGATCCGTTTAAAGGTCTTTAGTGAAATCTTTCACTTTTAGCAACAATTTATTTTGTTTTCAAATTCATTTATTCGGTTCAGTTATACCGAATCCACCGCTTACAAGCAACCAAATTTATTTAAATGACCTTAACCGGTCTCACTAACTAGACTTATTAGTCCAGTTATTTTTTTTATTTTATTTTTTTACCGCTCGCTTGGTTATAATGTGATTCTACTTCACATTGCATTTTTTGACCGTGATCGTGTCACATCATGTTTAATTTATATCAACCTTTCATTTTCGAAAATATCACTTTTCGAATATATCGTCTTGCGCCTATTAGTGTCAAGACTTGTATCTTTCATGCTTACTATTTAAATTCCTATCAGAATCTATATTTGTAAAAACGTTATTTCTTATCAATACTGAAGTTTTAGTTTAGCATCTTCTCTTTAACTTTTGTCAATTATCCATACCAGGATATTGACAGTCCAAAATTTATTCTTTTGCAGTCTTTGTTTTAGGCGAGGATTCTCAACTGATTTCCTCGCTTTGTCTAATTAACCCATAGGTTTTATCACTTAGCCTTATGGGCTATTTTCTTAAGCTTTCACCTCTTTAAGGCGAGGCCCTTATGATCCCTTTGCTTCAATTCATGACCCGTGGGTCATTCTGACCTCGTAGATCTTTACACTAATTAATATCCCGTAGGTTATGATGATCCCGTAGATCATCTTTTATTCTAGTCTTTATTCAAATGTGTATACGTTTATATACGCATATGGCGTTAAGGCACCCCTTTTTATGTTTAGAATTATTCACCTTTACTTTTTGGATTTCGTTTGACCTTGACCGTAGTCTAAGGCTACATTGTTTTCTTTCGAATTATATTTCCGACTTCTTGACTTCTAACGTCAATTACACGTCGGTTTGCCCTACTCTTACCGTTACCCGGTTCTTACCTATACTTCTTTACGTCCCATTACCCGGGTTCTTTTATTTTAATGTTTTTAACGCCTATAACTCCTTTACATAGGTCTATTAATATTTTGCACTTTTATTTATTCGATTCGCGCTTACTTACTTTAGCAAGTGTCATCCTTTATTAAATTTGTTTGACTTATTCGTGTGAAAATTCATCACTTATGAATGTCAAACTTCAGTCTTTGTTCGACCCGTTCAGCTTTGAAATAGTTGAACGTAATTTATCAAAATTTCTATTTGCAGTATCTTATCGTCCTTTAGTCATGACCCAAAACCCGAGTCTTTTTAACTTTCCATACGCGTTCCTGTTTCTCAGTCTACGCATGCGTTTAATTCCTTACCCATCAACCGGGTGTTTTACCGAAATCGTTATCATTGCACCCCTTCCGGTATGCATTAAGACTTCATTTCGATTTACTTGGTCATCTTAGCGAAATCCGTCGCTTTTATTCGACCATGTCTTTTATTCTTTACGTGACCACCATTGGCGGCCTTATTAATTATGAGTGACGATTATCATCGTTATCCTTGCTTTACTACGACTAAAGTTAACAACCTTGATTATCTTTTTCGTGTGGGCAACACCTTTGTTTTTATGACCCAGCGGATCATCTATACTTCGGTTTTACTTGCCCATTTTGTTCACCATGGCCCTTTCATCCAAGATGACTTATTTTCATGAATTTTCTTTTGATCATTCATTTATATCATCATTTACATTAATCCTTGTCCCTTCTCTCGGGCTCATTATCCTAATGTAATACGCTTCCGTCACCCGGCTGTGCGTTTACATTATTATCAACTATTTTGTTCATTTGTTTCATTTGGGTACTTTTTAATTTGTCCCATTCACCCCGTCCTTACTACATCCGATGTAAATGTGTCCGCTATAAGAAGTTCATGGTATCATATGCCACTACTTACTTGGCCAGAGTAAGCGATTAACACATGACACGCATGACCTTTTTATAGTTTTCACATCACGCCCTATGTAAGTAATGCCTCTATTTGTTTCTCTTGGAAACAATATCCCGAATACATTTTCTATTCGGGTTTTTCCAAGTTTTTAATCTACATATGCAACTTTCAAATTCTACTTATTTGTTGCATATTACTATTTGTGCAATTAAATTTAAAGTGTGCACCTGGTAATGCTTGCCCTAACGGGCTTCTCTTGCCATTAGCCTTGTTCGCGACCGTTACGCGATTTAGGTCCTTGATGAGCATACTCTTTGGACCGTTCCTCTGTCAAATCTGTGATTTGTTAAGCTCTCGCTATCCTCATATGCGAGTGTCCTTCAACTAAAACATATAAAACAGTTAGTAATTTCAACCTTAAAGGATGCCCGTATTATAATACAAGGCTTTTCTACTATACGCATCAACGCGTGTAATTTCGTTGACTATATCTATTCTATATCGTTTTTATTGGTGTAACGTGTATTACACGATAACCATATGTGTTGTTCTCAACACTTTAATCATACTAAACCATTGATATACATTTACTTACCGGATTTGCGATCAAGCCTCGAACCGAACACACTTTATTCTTTAACCATGAGCTCTGATTATCAACTTGTAACACCCTTATTATTATTTAAAGGTTTTCGTATAATTTACGAAAATAAACGGGTAATTATGATTTCAAATACATTGAAAATACGGGTTCATTAAAAATTTTACAGAATTAGAACTATACAACATAACATGTGTGAGTTTCGCCATTTAACATAACAACGATACATAGTGCGGAAGCTTGTAACTTAATCGTGTTCGCTTCTTCGTTGAGCTTGATCATCCTCCGGTACTGTAAATATACCTACAATCCATAAAACATGAATTGAATCAGTCATACGTAGTTTAAAACGTGTCAAAACGAGTCCAGGAAGCTGAACTGATTGAAATACAAATTTTTCAACAAAAAGGGGTTCTTTCGCGCCACGTGACGGCGCCATGTTGCTCCCTCGCGTGGCGCGGGGGAGGCACTTTTCCAGCAGGTCTGCAGCTCAGTTTCAGCTATGCCAGTTTTTACGGAAACGGCCATAACTTCTTCGTTATTGATCCGTTTTACGCGATTCTTTTTCCTACGCGTCCGTAATTTAATTGTCCATCATATGGAGTTAAAATCCAACATCCAACATAATAATTTTTGAGACTTCTAAGCCTTCGACTCGTTACCTTTTTACCGAATTTTAACCCATTTATGCATTTTATCAAACAAACACATTTGTTTGATCCTTATATCACATACACTTCTTCAAATTAATGTTACCTACCATATTAGGTTCTAATCTTAGGTTTATTACACAATTTAAACCCGTTTTCGCTCGTATGCTTATTTTGACCCGTTAAGGGTAATTAAGCCTATTTTAAGTATGAGTCTCTTTCATTCACATCAAGCATTATACTACCACATTTCTTGTCAAATAATCTATCTTCACAACTATATTTGTATTGTATTAAGTGTGGAAATTCCTAAACTCCGAGTTTTACCCCTCGAATCATCATTTTACGACAAAGACTATTATAGAGTCAAATGACTAAGGATTCACATCATTCGTTTTCGTTTACTCATTCTAAGTGTTTAATTATGCATACTACTGTTTTCCGAATAACCCTTATAGGTCGTTCACTCGATTTAGCTTACAAGGGCATTTTGGTCAATTTTCATCCTTCTTTTACTACAAGGTCCTTTAAATACTTGTTTGACCCCAAAATCCGACCCTTTTAACCATATCCTTGTTTATAAACCCATGTGCTTCTAAACACCATAAATATAATACAATTTATTCGGTTTACCAAAAAGGTAACCGAATATCTATATCTTAACCTTGTCCAACTCTTATAGAATCTCAAGTTCTACATGATGAGTTGAACCATTATACATACCTGGCTCGGATCAATATATTGACCTGTATCAATACCTTGACTTAGTAGCCGCTAAGCAATAGCGATGTGTGATGTGTGCAAAATGCAACATATAAATTACATCAAACAAGGCATAAAACTAACCCTTTTTAAGTACTAATATTGGAAAAAGAGTGTTTTTGTCTTCCTTTTGTATTTTCAGGATTAAATGAGCTCAAAAACACAAAAGAAGCAAAAAGACAGCTAAATCCAACATAAATACAAGGAAAGGAACATTAGTGGACTGCCCGACCCCTCAACGGCACCTTCCAAAGCAAATTAGAGAAGTCAGAAGACTGAACACGCCCCGTGCTCAGCCAGCACGGGGCCGTGCCCAAGAAGCAGCAGAAAAGACAAATCTATAGAAGCTTCTATTGCCCACCACGGGCCGTGCTCAGCGGACACGGGGGCGTGTCGAAAGTACAGCAGGCGCATTTATTGTAATTGCGAATTACAATTAATGAGGAGAGAGAATGTCAGACAGGCACGGGGCCGTGTCCAGCGGACACGGGGCCGTGCCCAGCTCTCTGTTCAGCCTATAAATAGGAGTGTTTGGAATCATTTCATCTCATCCCTTGGCACACCACCTCTCTCACACCTCATCCACCACCCACCACCATCACAACACCATCATCCACCACCATCATCCATTGTCCATCGTAGAGTGTGTGAGTCGTCTCGGGATCCAAGATTGATCGTAAGAGTTCTTGACAATCAAGGCCATGTTTGCCTAAGTCTCTTACATCACTTGGTGAAGACAAAGTGTCTAGTATAATACTTTTTATTTCTAATCTTTTGCACTTTTTATTTGGTTTTGTATTAATGACTTTAATAACTAGTTACTTATGTTGAAGGTGATCTTTCCTTATCGTTTGTCCGTGGTGTCTTGGCATTATTTTACTGTCTATATAAAATAAAGGATTTTCACCATTCATATCTCCACGGTCTATATGGAGGTATGTTGGCTACCTGGTCGGGGGTTAAGGGAACGGTTTGGTAAAGGTCTTGCCATTGTTCAGCGTTTAGAGGTCCTGCAATGGACCTGGGTCAAATTTAGTAGGATCTCCTTCAATGCTTCATGGTATTGGATGGCGGGGGTCCAAACTCTTTGATCCCCTCATAAGTTAACTACTATTAATACTATAACCCGGCTACTTAGGACTGTATCCCTGCTGACTCAGACTACTTAGCCGAGGGTAACGTCACCGCCAAAAGCGGGGCCTACCACAATACTGCATTAATAACTTAATTCATTATCTTCCAATAATCCACCATTTTAGGATTGTATCCTTGCTGACTCAAACTACTGGGGTGAGGGTAACGTCACCTTCAAAAGAGGGGCCTACTACAATAACTAAGATAATCTCTTAATTATGTGCAAAAGTGCGGAAATAATCAAAGGTTATACTAGACACGAGTCGGAACCAAGTGATTCATCTTGTCTATCTGTTTTTCTTTTATTTTTATTTTCAGCATTTTAGTTAGTTTTTATTTTTCCTAGTTTTAAACATTTTTCTAAACTTTTATTTTGATTAGACGTTGAGGATAAACCGGTACTAAAAGCTCTTGTGTCCTTGGACGACCTCGGTATCTTACCAACGCTATACTACACTCAACGATGGGTGCACTTGCCCATATGTGTGTTTAGTGTTAGTGAAATATCGTGTTTTATAAATTTAAAACTTGGCTAAAATAAGTGTTAAAAAGGGCTTAAAATATACACCTAATATATATAACACTTTATCGCACATCAAGTTTTTGGCGCCGTTGCCGGGGACACAAGGATTTTAAGAAAGTTGGGAATCAACGGCCTAATCATTTTTTATTTTTCTTTTTATTTTTTTAGGATTTTCTTAGTTTTTCAGCTTCTGCAGCGCTCAGCACGGGCCGTGCCCGGTCAGACACGGGCCGTGCCCAGCATCATCACTGGCAGTTTTTATTTTCTGAGTTACAGAGAGCTGAACACGGGGCCGTGTCGGTGCAACACGGGGTCGTGTCCAACTCCCAGTAACAGGGATCCAGAAATCAATTACTGTGCCTCTGAACACGGGCCGTGTTCACTGAGCACGGGGCCGTGGTGAATGTTCTGACCAACGTTCTTTTCTGTTTTTATTGCAGGACTTGGAACCTAGGCGCCACGTCTGAACCTCCTACGTAGTGCATGAGCTCCAGTTCTAGTAGAGACATAAAAGAACCTCTAGAAGAACCCGAACGCTTTCTCAGAAAAAGACTTAAAGCCAAAAATCAAGAGAAAGTTTCGGGGGACCCACTTCCAATGGCGGACCAACGTACCCTCATGGATTACCTACGGCCCACCGTAGGCAATCTCGGCGCCGCTATCAATGCACCGAATGTCGAAGCCAATAACTTCGAACTTCGGCCGCATTTGATAAAAATGCTCCAAAACTCCGCAACCTTCCACGGGCTTGCGGACGAGGATCCCCATCTACATATTACTAACTTCTTAGAAATATGTGATACCTTTCGGATCAATGGAGCATCAAATGACGCCATCCGCCTTCGAATGTTTCCATTTTCACTAAAAGACCGAGCTAAAGCTTGGCTTAACACCCTCCCAGTTGGATCGGTAAACACTTGGGATGAACTTGCCCAAAAGTTTCTATATAAGTATTTCCCTCCTGCTAAAACGGCTAAATTAATGACTGAAATTAATACATACTCACAAGAGGATGGGGAATCCTTATATGAAACTTGGGAAAGGTTCAAGGAGCTTCTAAGAAAGTGTCCTCATCACGGTCTAGCGGTGTGGCAACAAGTATCCACTTTCTACAATGGGTTGTTGCCACACACAAGACAAACACTTGATTCAAGCTCCGGGGGACTTTTAGGTAATCGTCGCCCAAATGAAATATATAACCAAATTGAGGAAATTGCTCAAACCAATTTTCAATGGCACACTCCCCGAGGTAATAAATCTATTGCCCCGGGCGCCCATAAGGTTGATGAAAGCACCTCTTTACAAGCCCAAATCGAGGCCCTCTCTTCAAAAATCAAAAAGCTAGAAATGACAAAAGTGGCCTCGGTTATGGCTTGTGAAGGGTGTGGTGGGTCACATGAAAATTGGAGTTGTATGAAAGAATTAGATGAACAAACAGAAAGGGTAAACTACATGGATAATAGACCTAGGCCTTCGGGTCCTCCAACGGGTACCTACAACCAAGGATGGCGTAACCACCCAAATCTTGGTTGGAGAGATCCCGGCAATAGTAGTAACCAACAAAACCAACGAACTAATTTTCAACAACCGCAAAATTTCTCTCAACAACAAGGTGGAAGAGAAAGGCTTGAAGATACTGTATCTCGCCCCATCTCTGACACTGAAAAGAAAAACTCGGATCGATTTCAACAATTGGAATCGAATTTCAGAAATCAACAAGCTAGCATTCAAAACGTTGAAAAACAATTAAATCAACTAGCTCAAAATTTTTCCGAGAGACCACAAGGCGCATTACCTAGTAATACCGAAACAAACCCGAAGGCACAAGTACATCTCATCACATTAAGAAATCGAACCGTGGGTCCCGAGGATGCTCCATTGCCGCCAAATGAAGGAAGCCATTCTAGCCAGCCTATGACTCCTCCTGCACCAGAAAAGGCTTCTACACCAAATCAAGAGGCCACCAAGACTCCTCCAATTCCGTACCCCGGTAGGTTAAATCGTCAAAAGGCCGATGAGCAATTCGCAAAGTTCGAAAGTTTACTAAAACAATTGCATGTTAATATTCCTTTTATTGAGGTCCTAACCCAAATGCCTAAATATGCAAAATTCAGGAGGGATTTCCTCACTCACAAAAGGAAAATTGAATCATTGCAATTAGTTAACTTAGGCGAAGAATGCTCAGCTTTAGTACTCAACAAACTTCGACAAAAGAAAATCGACCCCGGGAGCTTCACAATCCCTTGTTCGATTGGGAAGTCTCCCGTCCGAAATGCTTTAGCCGATCTTGGGGCTAGCATCAACCTCATGCCCACATCAATGTTCAAGCGACTCGGCCTAGGAACAACAAGCCCTACAAAGATGAGCATACAACTCGCCGACAGGTCCATCAAATTCCCACAAGGTGTCGCCGAAAATCTGCTAGTCAAGGTTGACAAATTCGTCTTTCCAACCCACTTTGTCATCCTAGACATGGAAGAAGACACCGATGTTCCTCTCATCCTCAGGATGCCATTTCTAGCCACCGCCCAAGCATTGGTGGATATGAATGACGGAACTCTAACATTGAAGTTTGGGGATGAGGAAGTGAAATTTGAATGTGGAAAGCGAGTAGAGGAAGAAGATCCGGTCAACTACATGAAGGTCATAGACTCAAGCTTGGATGACGCTCTCCGACGGTGTAACATGGGATGCAAGACATCCCACTTGGGTAACATATGACCAGGCTTTGGGTCTAGCCAAGGACCCTTATAAACGTGGCGCACCATGGAGGCATTCCACGGAACTATCCTTAGTTTAATTTAGATTTATTTTTATGTTTTCTAGTTAGTTTTAATTTTCATGAATAAAACACACTCATGGTGGTAAAGGATGAAAAGGGGAACGAGAAAAATGAACTCATGCACAAGAACAAGGCAACCCGACAGTTCTCTCCATTTCAGAAGGTTCAACACGGGCCGTGCCCAACCAACACGGCCCCGTGCTGAACCACCTGCAGAAAAACGCCAGTTCAGGTACCTGGACACGGGCCGTGTTCACCCAACACGCCCCCGTGTCCAGACTTCTGTCTCTCTTATTTTAATTTTGTTACTGGCACTTGAACACGGGGCCGTGCCCGGATAACACGGGGCCGTGTTCAGTGCCCAGTAACACAATTTTTTGCTTTTTAAACACTATTTTACACATCTAATCAACCTAAAAATTTATTTTTGGGACACATTGAGGACAATGTGTAATTTAAGTGTGGGGGGGAATGCTAGAACCTTGAATTTTGCAAGTCCTAAATAAAAGCCTTACACAAAACTCTATTGGAACCGCTAATCACCCCAAGATTTTTTCAAAAATTTCATTTTTTTACTTGTCTAGGTTTAACTCGGGAAATTCAAGTTCTCAAAAAGGTTATATTTTTAAGAATTTACAACCGATAGCGTAGTGATAAAAAGAACCAACATAAGAAAATTATGAAAAGGCATGGCAAACTTAGTTAAAATTTGATTATATATACTTGATCACATAAAAAAAAAACCCATTCCCACAAAAGTGAGTTTTGAGCCTTTATTGAGCATACAATTACATATCATTAAAACTAAATGCTCATTTTTCGTTTCTTGTGTGAATAGCCGCTTGGTTCTTACGACTCTAGAACTTGCCATGACGATACATTCCCGGTCCTTATCAACTTAAACCCGAGTAAGTAAATGATGGAGGCATTAGGACTAACCCTTTTTATTTCTACACCATTATTTTTCTTTTTCTTTTACCACCTACCCAAAAAATCCCCCTAGTTAACCCCTTTGAGCCTAAACCTTTTCATTTCATCACCCAAAAAAAAAAAAAAAAACCCTTTTACCCACCAAAACCTTTTTCATTTTTAACCCTTTGTTTTAGTAACAAGTTCGGTTTTTCGTATGATCAAAAAAAAAAAAAATTTTGTTGATGATGAAGCAAAAAGAAAATAAACAAACAAGTTTATCAAAAATAACCTTGTTTGAATAAAAGCTTCATCAAAATAAAAAGTTGCAAAAATAGAAAATCTTACGAAAACCGACACTTGTTACGCCTTTTCGCCCTTTTTCTACTAACCACTAACCACTTTCCCAACCACCTACCTTTAACCCAAGCCTAACCCTTAACCCACAAAGTCCTCTTGATATTTACAACGGTATAAAAGTTAAAAATGAGGAGGATTGATTGCTTGGCAAGCCTATGGTAGGAATAAGTTCCATGCCGCTCTCGAGTGATTCACTAAAAATACACCTTCGGCCGAGTGTGAGTGATTTCTCCCGTGAGGTATGTGAGCTTGTATATAAATGGAATTTTAAAAAGGCATGTTATGCCCAATTAAATAGTTTCTCCTATGAAACGTTCTAAATAAATCATTACGAATAGGATTGTAAATAAATAAAAATAAACCCAAAAAGATCTTGGACATCCCGACACTCTACGACAAGCCCAAAAACCTTCTCTTCTACCTATTCCATTTGGGAGTGTAAGCCACATATTAAAGAGTTTTGCTTGAGGACAAGCAAAAGTTCAAGTGTGGGGGTATTTGATGTGTGCAAAATGCAACATATAAATTACATCAAACAAGGCATAAACCTAACCCTTTTTAAGTACTAATATTGGAAAAAGAGTGTTTTTGTCTTCCTTTTGTATTTTCAGGATTAAATGAGCTCAAAAACACAAAAGAAGCAAAAAGACAGCTAAATCCAACATAAATACAAGGAAAGGAACATTAGTGGACTGCCCGACCCCTCAACGGCACCTTCCAAAGCAAATTAGAGAAGTCAGAAGACTGAACACGCCCCGTGCTCAGCCAGCACGGGGCCGTGCCCAAGAAGCAGCAGAAAAGACAAATCTATAGAAGCTTCTATTGCCCACCACGGGCCGTGCTCAGCGGACACGGGGGCGTGTCGAAAGTACAGCAGGCGCATTTATTGTAATTGCGAATTACAATTAATGAGGAGAGAGAATGTCAGACAGGCACGGGGCCGTGTCCAGCGGACACGGGGCCGTGCCCAGCTCTCTGTTCAGCCTATAAATAGGAGTGCTTGGAATCATTTCATCTCATCCCTTGGCACACCACCTCTCTCACACCTCATCCACCACCCACCACCATCACAACACCATCATCCACCACCATCATCCATTGTCCATCGTAGAGTGTGTGAGTCGTCTCGGGATCCAAGATTGATCGTAAGAGTTCTTGACAATCAAGGCCATGTTTGCCTAAGTCTCTTACATCACTTGGTGAAGACAAAGTGTCTAGTATAATACTTTTTATTTCTAATCTTTTGCACTTTTTATTTGGTTTTGTATTAATGACTTTAATAACTAGTTACTTATGTTGAAGGTGATCTTTCCTTATCGTTTGTCCGTGGTGTCTTGGCATTATTTTACTGTCTATATAAAATAAAGGATTTTCACCATTCATATCTCCACGGTCTATATGGAGGTATGTTGGCTACCTGGTCGGGGGTTAAGGGAATGGTTTGGTAAAGGTCTTGCCATTGTTCAGCGTTGTCACACCCCGACCACGTGGAACATACAAAACGTGGCGGAAACATCGGGGCGTGTTGCAACAGAATTAATGTTTCACAACCATGGGTATCAAAAGTGTTTCGTTTTATTAATCATTGAATAATTACATCGTTTGGAAATCTAAATACACTATTTAAACATAGTCTATCATTGTTATTTAGTCACTAAGGCCTTGTCCAGTCCTATGTGAGCATGCATCTTATCAATCGATATCATTCAACAATACCTGAAACATATGTGAAAACGAGGTCAGCAAAGAAATGCTGGCGAGTACATAGGTTTTGTAGGAGTGTCGAAATCATGGCTAGTTTAGATGTTGCAATACTTTATTTAAAAACCTTGTTTTGAAAAGAGTATAATATTGCAACTTAATTAACCAACTCAAATCAAGCGGGTTATAATTTGTAAAACCTCGTAGCCATGGCTCTTAACTCAAAAACATTTGTTTTAGTAAATTATTTGGAAAAACAATGATAAGTTCAGGTGATATGTATAACTAAGAGAATAATGCATGATTAAATGAATAACCATGTAAAAATGAGTTTGTATAAGATAAGTTGTTTGTAAATAAATGTCTTGTGAAAAGTATGTTACTTGTATAAAATGTTCTATGTCTCGAGCTGAAATGATTCAAATAGCACTACAATATGTAATACCATACAAACACTTATATATAGGAAGTACCAGCGGCGTATCCACCATGCTTGTATCATATTACACACGCATTGTTACTTAATCACTTAATCCAAACCAAACCACAAAAGTAATCGTTAAAACATTGTGTGAAAACCCAATCGTTACCCAATCGTTAAAACATTGTGTGAAAACCCAATCGTTACCCAATCGTTACCCAATCGTTAAAACATCGTGTGAAACCCAATCGTTAATCGTTTAATTCGTTTTAGGTCGTGAAACTACTTATGTGGTCGTCTCGCTAATAACATTCAAACCTTTTTGACTCGCATTAATAAACCCTTACCAAAGGATAGATTAATAATTCGCATTAATAAACCCTTACCAAAGGATAGATTAACATCTCGCATTAATAAACCCTTACCAAAGGATAGATTAACATTTCGCATTAATAAACCCTTACCAAAGAGTAAATTAACATTTACAGATTCAGTCGCTACCCACAACACCCACACATAACTACGGGTGTAGTAACTAACGGGATTTGTCAGATCCTATGGTACCATAACCTAATACTGGTCGGCTTGATCATTGCTAATGAATGTCATTTGTTATGTAACTACAACCAACAAGTTTGTTCACTTTATGAAATCGTTATTAGTTTTGTATAAATCGCCTTAATCGTTGTTGAAACCATCGTTATAACATCGAAAACATTTAGCACATATGAGTCACCCCAAAACAATTGAAAACAGTAAAATAGGGGAAGAATGTACTCGCCTGAGAATGCTTGGAGGTCTTGAACAACAACCAAACAAAGCTTGAGGGAGCACGAAATCAATCGGCAATCTAAAACTATATAAATAAACCGGACCTAAATCGGGAGATCGGATAGGATGAGGCTTGGTAAACCAAACGAGTTTTGGAACTCATATGATATGGTTTAACAAGACCTACATACTACAATGAAACCAAACCTAAGTGCTATCGACCCATCGCGGCCCATTACGACCCGTTTAGGAAGCTTATGCTACTTTAACGCGTCGTTCGCGTAAAACGCGTTCGGACCGCCTAACTAGTCCTATGACAAGTGTTATATGCCTAAACATGTTACTTAATTAGTTATGTGACAAAAGTTTAGGTTACATATGCTTAATTACCAATTATACATGAAAAGGGTATTCTGGTAATTTACCTAAGGCATATAAACTACCTATCATACAACTACTTAAACGATGTGACCATAGGGTTTAACCTCGGAAGGTTATTCCCTACCTACTATGGTCACCTAATGTGTTTGGTCCGATCCTAATGATCGACCAAACTGGGTCGGGTTCGAAGGTATAGGCGATTTATTAGATCGCCTACCCTACGACCCTAGACAACGTGGTAATCAGTAGGCATAGTCCCAAGGGACTATGACCAACGTGATTACACTCACGTTGCGAAGTTCCTACGAACTTCGCATTGACCATTACTGGTCAACGCTGAAAGTCAAACAAAGTTTGACTTTCTGACTCGAAAAGCAGTAAAATAAGGAAAAGAACGAAAGAATACTAACCCAGGGTCCCCGAATGCTAATCCCGACTTCAAGAACTCAGGTATGAAACAATGGTTTCAACTTAGAGCTCTCAAAATCAGAATTCTAGTGCATTTGAAGTAATGGGGGGTGGGGTATTTATAGTATTCGGTCCACCGTTGAGATCGTTTCTTGGAAAAGGGGAAACGATCAAGGCCGTACATGTGTTGGAACCTTATGGTGGCTAAAAATGCCATCCTTATCTAATGACTAGATAATTAGGAACATGTGGATGTGGTTAATTCTGCTGAAAACAGGCTGTTTAAACATTGCATCTGGTCTGGAATACCCCTGCGCATCGTAGGGCAAAAGTCCCTGCGCATCGTAGGGGTTAAGTTTGGCAGATTTACAGTTTTGGTCCCTGAACTGTATTTAGGCCATTTTTGACACGTTTAAGGCCCGTTAACCCCATTTCAAAGCTCTAAAATGAAGTTAAAGTATAGGGAACTTAAAATGTGTTCAAAAATATCTCAGATGTCGGTTCGTTTAGCCGTACGAACGCGATGTTCGCTTAATTACGACGGAATGCGCATAAGCGCGAAAAACGAACCAAATGACGCGACGAATGGATTTTTCTTAAGGCGAACACTAAAATATAATGTAGTCATGCTTACATAAATTTTTGGATGTCCGGATGTATTCAGAACGTGAGTTATGCGTAAAAATGCAAACTTGTGCACTTTTGACACTTTTAGTCCCTGAATGACACAAAAGTTTATTTTAGCATACCGAACACCTCAAAGCCTATTTCTAAGCTTTGTGAAGGATATTTATGGTATGTTTTACTTATGGTCATGTTCCGGAATGTCTGTTACAGTTCAAATTGGCATACTTTCGCAGTTTGTCAACTTTAGTCCCTGTAAGCGATTAAACTTTGATTTCACCACACCAAACCTTCCAAAACTTATATCTAAGTTATGTAAAGGTTATTTAAGGTATGTTAAGCCTATTTCACTATTCCGGAGTGTTTGTTGGATTAAACTGGTTATATTTACGCATCAGTGCGCGTATAACCTTCCAGAAAGCGATTTAAAGCTTGAATTTGAACAAGAGTTGATATGTGTAAATGATACACATATTTTTACAAATCCCAAGTATGAAATACAATATTTCATTGGTTGGACATTTGTTTGACGGCCGTGGAGGCACAGGTGTTACAGTCTCCCCTACTTTAGGAAATTTTGTCCCGAAATTTAGAGGAAACTTGTGAGAGCTTGGAAATATGAAGTTGAAAAGATCAAACAACATTGGTTAGGGTTCTGAACTTCTAGTAACTTTAATAACATCATGTTTGCAATGTAAGAGGGATACTTATATACAAGTATATGAAGCGTCATTGGTGCGTCCACCGTACCTCCATTACATCGTTCACATTCCGTTATTGTTGTCGCTATTGGTTCTTACACATAATAAATCTTACTGGGTTTCTGTGCATTGAATTCCATAATTATGTAGGCCTCCATAATTACGTAGTTCCTTGTACAGTCCGCACAGTCTATTTTATAATGTGTAGTGTAAAACCAAATGGACAATCCTGTGATGAGTGTAACTAGACCGCCATAGAGTCCTTTAGACTAAATCAATAAATGATTTAAATAGACTATCAAGGAGTCTGTTCAGCTACATCACTAGATGTCATTCTTTAACCAAATTGTGAATCAATCTTTTTGACTAGACCACTAAAGGGTCCTTTAAGAATCATGGAGTGGTACCATATAATCCCAAGGGTCTTTAACTACAACGTAGAAGCCCATTAAGGATTTAAAGTAGTACCTTTTGAATATCCTACTATGAATCCCTCATATAAAGATACGAAAGATTCTATGAGGATTTGAAAATTGGATCACACAAAAACATAGAGGAGAACACATAACACATAATCGCATAATTGTATAATCGTTTAATCGCAAAATCGTTAAATCGCAAAATCGTTTAATCGTATAATCGTTTAATTTGTTATCTTTGGACATGGGTATTTAAAGCATACTAGGAATCCAATCCGTGGATTTCATTTGGTACTTTAAACATTAACAAGAATCTAACTATAAAGATAGAAAGATCTTTAAAAGAAAAATTCGATTTCGATTATAAGGAACCGAAATGTTCGAATTCAGGTACATAAGGAATCCGATTAAGGACTCTGATTTGAATGATGATCATCCACAAGGATCTAATTGTGAAGATAAAAAGATCCCTTATGGATTTTAGAAGTTGAAGATGTTTTGATACCTTGCACTGGACGTGCTTATGTCAAAACATGAAGTAAAAATGCTTATGAAATTGAGATGCTAGATATGTCAAGGCGACATATGAAGCAGAATTTGAAGGTTATGTCAATGTATGAGGAAAATATTTTTGAAAACTATGCATGGGGTTCTTTTAAGAAAAATGTGTTTAACGTTTTTGAAACCTTATATATAATATTTTTGAAATCATAAAGTAGGTGTATTAGGTAGATATATTTACAAAAATGTTTTAAAATCATGCGAGATGAATTTTGAAATTATGTATAAGGTTTTTGAAAGACATGAATGATGCTTTTCGAAATCATGCACTTGATCAGAAAATGTATTGTGTTAATATTGTCTTCAGACTATATGAAATATTTTGAAATTAGAAAGGTTGGTTTTGATAACATGGCCAATGTTTTTGAAATAACATAGACAATGCATCTAGAAAAATTGTTTTCAAACTATATGAAATGTTTTGAGATCATGAAGATTGTTTTGAAATACTGGTACTGTGTATGTTGAAAAAATCAAAACGTAATGGGTATGAGATTTGAAAATACCCTTAGTTATCTAACCAAGGATTTAAAGGCACAGATGTGCGAAAAGCACGATTACTCATAATGTCACTTAATTTTCTGTACTTTGTTTCTTAGAGTGAAACGAGTACTTAAAATTTTCGAGGGAATCATGAGCAATCATTTGAGAGAGAGAAATCACAAGAGTAGTTTGTAAGGTACATAGTTCCTTGATGTAGGTATCATAGGAAAAGTCATACACACCTAGTAGGGGGTTGAGCTGGTTGGTTGGGGACTGCTTTACCATTGTGAGCGACCATGGCGAAGTTCTGAGAAGCCTTTCGCTTCTTTGACTTCTTAGGGGATCGTTCATCCATGGTCTTTGATTCCTCGATTGGTTTCTTGGCTGATAGTGTTGTCGCCTGACTAGGTCCTGCCTGTCTTGGTGACTCTTGAGTGGCTTCATCCTGGAGATGATACATGGCAGTAGCTAATTCAACAGTCTTCAGGACTACTTCGCCTATTCGCTGAGCGAATTTGGCTGCTTGCTCAGATATCTGGGCGTCATTGTGATGAAGAGACATTCTTGAAGAAAAAGAAAGGCATAGGGAGAAACAGGTGAAAGATTATTGGACAATCAAAACAGAATGATAACGCATGAAGATTGCGATCATTTGTTTGTTACCTAAGGCAAACAAATGAGACGGTGACTGATCAAAGTAAATGGGTCAAAAATAATGTATCGCGAAGACATGCTCGCCTATAAGTGAACACTCATCCCAAGAATTCCCAGGTAAGCACAACTGGTCTCGCGTCTGATGAGATGTATACGAAGTGCTTGCCTAGCCAGAAAACCCAGAATACAGGCATTCACCCTTCCAGTTTGCACGTGTTCACATTATTTAAAACCTAAAACCTTGACGAGATTTTGAAAACTCAAAGGGGTTCAAAACCATATAATAGAGAGTTCAAAACCTTACAATAGAGGGTTCAAAACCTAGTAATCAATCATCCTAGAACAGATGATTAGTTTTCAAAGCGGTTTTGAAATTTATGTTCTTGTTGTGGTCGTCGCCTAAGGATAGGTGACGGTATTGTTTTATGACTAAACGCAAGTAAACTCGCGTTAGGGTCCTAGAAAGGTTATAGACTAGGTCAAAGCATTACTAATTACTAATAACCTAATTCCCTATAACCATTGGCTCTGATACCATCTTTTCTGTCACACCCCGACCACGTGGAACATACAAAACGTGGCGGAAACATCGGGGCGTGTTGCAACAGAATTAATGTTTCACAACCATGGGTATCAAAAGTGTTTCGTTTTATTAATCATTGAATAATTACATCGTTTGGAAATCTAAATACACTATTTAAACATAGTCTATCATTGTTATTTAGTCACTAAGGCCTTGTCCAGTCCTATGTGAGCATGCATCTTATCAATCGATATCATTCAACAATACCTGAAACATATGTGAAAACGAGGTCAGCAAAGAAATGCTGGCGAGTACATAGGTTTTGTAGGAGTGTCGAAATCATGGCTAGTTTAGATGTTGCAATACTTTATTTAAAAACCTTGTTTTGAAAAGAGTATAATATTGCAACTTAATTAACCAACTCAAATCAAGCGGGTTATAATTTGTAAAACCTCGTAGCCATGGCTCTTAACTCAAAAACATTTGTTTTAGTAAATTATTTGGAAAAACAATGATAAGTTCAGGTGATATGTATAACTAAGAGAATAATGCATGATTAAATGAATAACCATGTAAAAATGAGTTTGTATAAGATAAGTTGTTTGTAAATAAATGTCTTGTGAAAAGTATGTTACTTGTATAAAATGTTCTATGTCTCGAGCTGAAATGATTCAAATAGCACTACAATATGTAATACCATACAAACACTTATATATAGGAAGTACCAGCGGCGTATCCACCATGCTTGTATCATATTACACACGCATTGTTACTTAATCACTTAATCCAAACCAAACCACAAAAGTAATCGTTAAAACATTGTGTGAAAACCCAATCGTTACCCAATCGTTAAAACATTGTGTGAAAACCCAATCGTTACCCAATCGTTACCCAATCGTTAAAACATCGTGTGAAACCCAATCGTTAATCGTTTAATTCGTTTTAGGTCGTGAAACTACTTATGTGGTCGTCTCGCTAATAACATTCAAACCTTTTTGACTCGCATTAATAAACCCTTACCAAAGGATAGATTAATAATTCGCATTAATAAACCCTTACCAAAGGATAGATTAACATCTCGCATTAATAAACCCTTACCAAAGGATAGATTAACATTTCGCATTAATAAACCCTTACCAAAGAGTAAATTAACATTTACAGATTCAGTCGCTACCCACAACACCCACACATAACTACGGGTGTAGTAACTAACGGGATTTGTCAGATCCTATGGTACCATAACCTAATACTGGTCGGCTTGATCATTGCTAATGAATGTCATTTGTTATGTAACTACAACCAACAAGTTTGTTCACTTTATGAAATCGTTATTAGTTTTGTATAAATCGCCTTAATCGTTGTTGAAACCATCGTTATAACATCGAAAACATTTAGCACATATGAGTCACCCCAAAACAATTGAAAACAGTAAAATAGGGGAAGAATGTACTCGCCTGAGAATGCTTGGAGGTCTTGAACAACAACCAAACAAAGCTTGAGGGAGCACGGAATCAATCGGCAATCTAAAACTATATAAATAAACCGGACCTAAATCGGGAGATCGGATAGGATGAGGCTTGGTAAACCAAACGAGTTTTGGAACTCATATGATATGGTTTAACAAGACCTACATACTACAATGAAACCAAACCTAAGTGCTATCGACCCATCGCGGCCCATTACGACCCGTTTAGGAAGCTTATGCTACTTTAACGCGTCGTTCGCGTAAAACGCGTTCGGACCGCCTAACTAGTCCTATGACAAGTGTTATATGCCTAAACATGTTACTTAATTAGTTATGTGACAAAAGTTTAGGTTACATATGCTTAATTACCAATTATACATGAAAAGGGTATTCTGGTAATTTACCTAAGGCATATAAACTACCTATCATACAACTACTTAAACGATGTGACCATAGGGTTTAACCTCGGAAGGTTATTCCCTACCTACTATGGTCACCTAATGTGTTTGGTCCGATCCTAATGATCGACCAAACTGGGTCGGGTTCGAAGGTATAGGCGATTTATTAGATCGCCTACCCTACGACCCTAGACAACGTGGTAATCAGTAGGCATAGTCCCAAGGGACTATGACCAACGTGATTACACTCACGTTGCGAAGTTCCTACGAACTTCGCATTGACCATTACTGGTCAACGCTGAAAGTCAAACAAAGTTTGACTTTCTGACTCGAAAAGCAGTAAAATAAGGAAAAGAACGAAAGAATACTAACCCAGGGTCCCCGAATGCTAATCCCGACTTCAAGAACTCAGGTATGAAACAATGGTTTCAACTTAGAGCTCTCAAAATCAGAATTCTAGTGCATTTGAAGTAATGGGGGGTGGGGTATTTATAGTATTCGGTCCACCGTTGAGATCGTTTCTTGGAAAAGGGGAAACGATCAAGGCCGTACATGTGTTGGAACCTTATGGTGGCTAAAAATGCCATCCTTATCTAATGACTAGATAATTAGGAACATGTGGATGTGGTTAATTCTGCTGAAAACAGGCTGTTTAAACATTGCATCTGGTCTGGAATACCCCTGCGCATCGTAGGGCAAAAGTCCCTGCGCATCGTAGGGGTTAAGTTTGGCAGATTTACAGTTTTGGTCCCTGAACTGTATTTAGGCCATTTTTGACACGTTTAAGGCCCGTTAACCCCATTTCAAAGCTCTAAAATGAAGTTAAAGTATAGGGAACTTAAAATGTGTTCAAAAATATCTCAGATGTCGGTTCGTTTAGCCGTACGAACGCGATGTTCGCTTAATTACGACGGAATGCGCATAAGCGCGAAAAACGAACCAAATGACGCGACGAATGGATTTTTCTTAAGGCGAACACTAAAATATAATGTAGTCATGCTTACATAAATTTTTGGATGTCCGGATGTATTCAGAACGTGAGTTATGCGTAAAAATGCAAACTTGTGCACTTTTGACACTTTTAGTCCCTGAATGACACAAAAGTTTATTTTAGCATACCGAACACCTCAAAGCCTATTTATAAGCTTTGTGAAGGATATTTATGGTATGTTTTACTTATGGTCATGTTCCGGAATGTCTGTTACAGTTCAAATTGGCATACTTTCGCAGTTTGTCAACTTTAGTCCCTGTAAGCGATTAAACTTTGATTTCACCACACCAAACCTTCCAAAACTTATATCTAAGTTATGTAAAGGTTATTTAAGGTATGTTAAGCCTATTTCACTATTCCGGAGTGTTTGTTGGATTAAACTGGTTATATTTACGCATCAGTGCGCGTATAACCTTCCAGAAAGCGATTTAAAGCTTGAATTTGAACAAGAGTTGATATGTGTAAATGATACACATATTTTTACAAATCCCAAGTATGAAATACAATATTTCATTGGTTGGACATTTGTTTGACGGCCGTGGAGGCACAGGTGTTACAAGCGTTTAGAGGTCCTGCAATGGACCTGGGTCAAATTTAGTAGGATATCCTTCAATGCTTCACGGTATTGGATGGCGGGGGTCCAAACTCTTTGATCCCCTCATAAGTTAACTACTATTAATACTATAACCCGGCTACTTAGGACTGTATCCCTGCTGACTCAGACTACTTAGCCGAGGGTAACGTCACCGCCAAAAGCGGGGCCTACCACAATACTGCATTAATAACTTAATTCATTATCTTCCAATAATCCACCATTTTAGGATTGTATCCTTGCTGACTCAAACTACTGGGGTGAGGGTAACGTCACCTTCAAAAGAGGGGCCTACTACAATAACTAAGATAATCTCTTAATTATGTGCAAAAGTGCGGAAATAATCAAAGGTTATACTAGATACGAGTCGGAACCAAGTGATTCATCTTGTCTATCTGTTTTTCTTTTATTTTTATTTTCAGCATTTTAGTTAGTTTTTATTTTTCCTAGTTTTAAACATTTTTCTAAACTTTTATTTTGATTAGACGTTGAGGATAAACCGGTACTAAAAGCTCTTGTGTCCTTGGACGACCTCGGTATCTTACCAACGCTATACTACACTCAACGATGGGTGCACTTGCCCATATGTGTGTTTAGTGTTAGTGAAATATCGTGTTTTATAAATTTAAAACTTGGCTAAAATAAGTGTTAAAAAGGGCTTAAAATATACACCTAATATATATAACACTTTATCGCACATCAATGTGCGTATCCATTTGATATTTATTCCTATAAACATGTAACTCGACAAACCATTAGACAATATTGTCAAAGGGTGATAATTTCACCTTTTGACCCATTTATTTACCTAGTGATCTTCGTCACTTCAAGCAAATGCCAATTTCATGTATTATGCTAATTTAAAGTCTACTAGCGAAATACAGAATCTAGCATAACGTAACGGAATCGTAGTTACGTACCTTTTAAGCACCTTTTTCAACGCGTATTTCCACCGGCTTGTCCGCTTGACGATCCGGATTCCTCGCCTAAAGAGTTCAATTCACAATCCGTTTAGAACCCTTTATCAATCATGTATCGCATAATTCGCTAAATCATCACAATCATGCGTTTTAACTTTAAATTTCAATTTCGAGCCTTCTTTGGGGCATTTTTACAAACAACTTAAGGGCAGAATTTTAAATAATTCATTAACAAGCTCATAACTTGTCATATAACCCGAATTTTCATCAATCAAACTATTTAACACAAATATTTGCCTTTACAAATTCTGAAATAACTTCACATATGTCAAATTACACTAGAACAACCCCAAATTTCCTAGTGTTTATCAATGTTCTACATAACCCACTAGTCACCTACAATGGTGACCATGGATTTCACTAGAATTTAGCATAATTTCAACATGTACTTGTCTAGGGTTTACTCCTAGACATTTTAATGTTCCTAATTCATCTACAATTCCTACATGCATCATCAGATTTCAAGTTCTCTAAATTCATGAGAATTTCAAGTAGAGAATTTTTGTCAAATTTTACATACCTTATGATCTCCTTGCAATGGGGATCATTAATCTATTCTCGATTTTCGTTTTGGACTTGGTTTGATCCTTCAATTTGTGAGATTAGTGAAGCTAGGGTTTTTGAAGCTCATGGGGATGCTTCTGGTCGAACTGAACACCCACAAAACACACTGAATGTGTGTTTTATTTTTAAGTTTTTCTTTTTATAACTTAACTTTCCATTTACCCGCATTTGGTCCCTCTTGTTTGGTTAGTTTATTAAATAGGTCACAACCTACTTAACTTTTAACAACATTACCACTTTTTTTTTAAACTAGGTTAAACATTCCTAGTTAATTTAACGAGTTCGGGGAATTTACGACTAAGTTTATTTTAAGTCCCGTTATCTCGGGCTTCTATAAGCTTTATTTCTTCGAAAACTTTCGTTTAACTTTTATTTTAATAATAGGCTTGTTTATTTAAGAATCCTAATATTCATCGGGTTACTTTTACCACTAAAGGTAAATTACCCGTCTTTTAGTATAAACGTGGTTTGATTACCAAACCCGTTTTCGGGATGTTACATATACTTTGTTAACTACGTTGAGGTTTTGATCTCGTGATTATCATTAAAGTTTGAATTGGGTTTCTTACACTAACACGTGTTGCATTGTATGTTTAACTAGAAATCCAGGCTTAATACCAGGAGGCTATATATCAAATCCCTAATTTTTGAAAGTGAGACATTCTCTTTTCTTCACATTATGTGATACTTAAATGTTTTCAAAACCCAAAATGTTTTTTCAGTTATTACTTATAATTACAGGGGATAAGTCTTTCTATTCTTAAATTACTGCAGGTATGTGGTGTTTTGTATAGACTACTTGACAAGCCTTGCTATTGGACAACCTGTGGTTCTAAGATAAGAACCACAAGAACCATTTGTATTTTAATTATAATGTATAAAAAACCTACTATTTAGAGAAATGGCCCAATAGATATGTATTGTCAATGCAAAAAATAAAACAATACTCTTCTTTCGTTTCTTCGCTATTCTTTTAACGAGTAATATTAATTACAGTATTAAAAGAATATTCTATTAATTACGTATAATTGATTTCACGTAATATTAATTACAGTATTAAAAGAATATTTATTTTAAAGAATAACAATGTGTATTTCGTGAAATATTTATCAGCTAGATGTGTACATATGAACGCAATGTACTACATAATATATTTATTATATCCAAATTTGAAGTATACATTTACATATGTTACTCTAGTGAATTTATATGTATGTATTAGTGACAAATATAAAAGTAAAGACACCACAAATTATGGTATAGTCTTATTACATAGCTTTTGATATGTTTAATTGGGTATGTTCTGATGTTTATATACATGTATCTTTGTTTTGATATGTATACCTAATAGATTCGCACACGAGTGATGAGAATGACAAAACCGTTACGAAAACACAAGTGGGGAAACGAAAAGTGGCTTAAAAAGGAAAGCACATTGTTTATTGTTAGAACCATATGAAGAAATTCATTGATGAACGTATTAAAAGAATAGGAAGATGTAACCCTTCAAAGGCTTTTATATAAAAAGTTTTGGCCCATCAGACCCTTTACCCGACCCATTAGAACCTCTAGGACCCAGAACCACATAGCCTTCTAAGGTTCGGTTCGTGTTTCTTAATTTCGTCAATAAAAGGGTATGTGGTTCTGGTGGGTCCGGGTCGGGTCGGTTCTAACCCTTTGCACAGCCCTACATACTGGTACTGAAACAAAAGTACCAATCTTGAAAAACGCAAAAAAGTGGGTACCGGTACCAAAAGCGGCCAGTACGATACCGGTATTCAAAGGTAAATCGACACAAAATACCGAACCAAAAGTACCGATCCCGAAAATTGCAAAAAATGGTTACCGAATTAGTACTATTAAAATCTCAGTATGGTACCGGTACAATATCGGTAGTTGGTATCAAATGTCCATCCCTACCAGGGGCGGATCTATGGGTATTCCAGGGGTTGCCCGGGATACCCCTCAATTTTCTTGACGAATTGTAAATAAAACATAAAATAATATTCATTTTATGTATTAGATACCCTGAGAATAAGTTTGGATACCCCTCACTACAAAGATAAGAAGAAGTTAATCTGATTACATGAACATAATTTTTTTCTCCGATGGATTGTGATGCTGTTTAGAAGTGATTAGGTTTAGATGATGAAGATGGCAAAAAACAAAAGACTGCACCCCATTTTGTTATTACATGGGCTTTTCCAAAGTCATGTTTGTGGCCCATATCAAATTATAATAAATCAGCTATTTGTGAAATATTGTTTGGGCTAGACTTGAACGTTCTCACACTTAACATTTAACAACATAGTGTAATAGACATTCATTTTTTGTAGGTATATATTGCAAACTTATAAACAACTAGGGTTAAAACCCGCCCGCGTTGCAGCGCGGGTACATAGTAAACATTGAATGGATTAGTCCAAACGTTATATGATGCATTAACCATATGAAAACACACATTTCAACGTATCCAGTTGAACTCAATGTAACATGTATAAGCATTGTGATTGGATCAAACGTAAAGTAAATTAAATTCATATCGAACAATCATAATGTATTATATGTGACCCAACTCATACATTGAAAATGTAACGGGTATGAAGGAAAATATGCACATGTAATCGAAAGGGATTAATTAGAGCTTTCGAAAAAAAGGGGACAAAAAGAAAGCATAATTTGACTTCACTCGTTTCGAAACAAACTTTACGAAACATACATAAAATAAACACAAAAACATATTATATTTGACATGAATCATTTCCCAAAAAAGTTTACGTTGAAACGTAGAACAACTTGAATTTATACGAAAACGTATATAAAAATATGCACGTAAAAATGGTTTCTTTAAATGAAAACGTATTATATTTGACCTGACTCGTTTATAAAAAAAGTTTGCGTCAGGATGTAGAACAAATAATATTTATACATACCCGTACATAAAATATGCACGTAAAAATAGTTTTCAAGTAAAGGAAGTAGATGGGTAAACCAAAACAAAATATTAGTAAAAATTTAATTGGTTAAAAACGTTCGTAAAACCGTGCCAAGTAGCACCAGTGCCACAACCACATCGAATTTCAAGATTGTAAAAATAAAATAGATAAAATGGTAAAAATTACACTAAACGAAAAGCAGACTAAAATCGTTGAACCACGCACACCCGTTACCGTGTGTTAATGCGAAGAAATTAACCAGAAACGTAAAACGTAGAAAATTATAACTTAGTCGATCTAGGACCCGCCCGTTGTGGCGAACTTTTCAAAAGGGAAAAACCGGACGCGTTGCGACGGGTCTGTCAAATATGAAAAAATAGAGCAAAAAACGTTGAACCTCATATGCACGCTACGACATGTTAACTTGCAAAATTTCGAACGAAATGTAAAACGTAAAACTTGTGAAAGATAAAAAGTATGGGGGACCAAAATTGTAAATAATAAAGTGTTGTGTTAAATTACAAAAGATGAAAAACTTTGAGTTAAAAGTAAAAATTTCAAATGAGTTAAAATGTAAAAGATGAAACTTCTAGGTTGAAAGTGAAGTATCAAAGTTTTTTTTTTATTTTTATTTTTTTTGAAAATTTTCCTAAGCTTGGGGTACAACTCCTAATGCACAAAAAATTGCTAATTTATATATGGAATATAAAACAACTCTCAACTTTAATTTATGTAATATTTTCTCTGATTTAGTGTTATAAAAATATGCATTTATTTTGTTTTCTTATTGTTTTCATCTTATTTATTTACTCTATCACCATTAATATTTAATACATTTAATTTTATAAAAACCTCAAAACAAATATTGATTGGTAAATATATGGCTTACACAGCACAGCACCTTGATTGGTAAATATCTAGTTTAAACAACACCTTAAAATGACTTTTGTGGTCGTAGTACATCTTAAAAATAATAAATTAATATAATTTTGTGTATATAAAAGTTACACTGCAACCTCAGTCATAAAAGTCTGGTTCCGCTAGAGCAAAGGTATTCTAGCACAAAAGGGACCAAATTGGATTTTAGGTTAAGGTTTAGTTATTAGTTTTAGTTATGTATTTGGTTGTATGAATGTACGCTATTTTTTTGTAACATTGAATGAATATACGGTTAAAAAAAATTGGGATGCCCCTGAATTTTTCTTCTAGTTCCGCCACTGATCCCTACTTTCCGTGACATGCCCATTATTTTGTTTTTCTCTTAATAAGTTTGATTGAGTGTTTTGTTACCATTACACTTGGGTTTCATTGCTTTTCCAACTACCAAATGACAAGATACATGTTAGGTATCAAAAGATCGATATCTTTGTATGACTTCGATAGTGTTTTAGAAAGCGTATTTGTATCTCGTATTATCTCGTAAAAAAACTAATGAGTTTAAAATTAGAAAAAAAATGGATATTACAATAATATGCAAAATTAATAAACAGGAGAAAAAACCTAAAATAGTCGGTTTAAAAAAATTATAATATGAATTTGATGTTGATCAGTTCTGTTTAAACTAAATGGAAAACATGAATAACATACCTGTTATAGCATTCAAAGCAGTGGAGAATCCAGTCAGAGATCCAGCCATTGAGTTCGACATAGTTGTCAGGATGATCCGGTTCCTCCTTAGGGTGTAAAGTGATGATGGTGATGAAACCGAAAGTAGGGTTGATTTCGGTTATAGAGAGAGAGATACGAATTTGATGTTATGAGGGTTGTGTGTATTGTATAATTGTCTAACCCTTTAACTCTCTAATAAGCTCCTTATTTATACACCCAAGAGGAAACCCAATTAGTTAATAAGGGTAATATGGTCCATCAACAATTACCAACTAATTATTAATAGGTTATTAATATATTTTGATCTATATAATATAAATGATTATAAAGGCTACAAGATTAAATATTACATTAATAATATATTTAATCTCACATTCTCCCACTTAGCCGAGTAATCATTTATCATGAGTATTAGGTAAGCCTGGCCAGGAGTTAACACTCATTTTAGCCTTAAACCAAGAACTATAGCAGAGAAATACAGCCGTTGAATCATCATTCGACTCAGGACCCCCATTAGTCATACTATAGCCTCAATTTAAAACCTAACAGTTATGATCAAAATATGTATAAGTCCTTTAGCGTCTGATTTGTATTTATATTTGTCTATATGTCATTACACCGGCAGAACATATGTTAGAGACATACAAAATCAAACTGAGGAAATTTTATTAATTAAAACATAAGCCAGTACAATATGCCATTAAACAAGGTCTTTAATAAGTCCCATATTCGATACATGTTCTTCGAAAACTTTAGGTGGGAGACCTTTAGTCATCGGATCCGCAAGCATATCTTTAGTACTAATATACTCAATACAAAGATTATTTTCCTCAACTCGTTCACGTACGAACAAGTACTTCGTATCAAGATATAAACCAGCTCCAGTCGAACTGTTACTGTTCGAGAAACTAACGGCAGCTGAGTTATCACAGTAAAGCTTCAATGGTCTAGAAATGGAATTAACGATTTTGAGTCCAGTGATCAGATTTCTAAGCAACATTCCATGACAGGTTGCGTTGTAAACAGCAATGTACTCTGCCATCATTGTGGAAGTTGTAGTTAACTGTTGTTTATGACTCTTCCATGAGATAGGTCCGCCTGCTAACATAAAGATGTAGCCCGAAGTGGATTTCTTGTCATCTTTGCACAAGTCAGAATCAGAATAACCTACCACTTCTAAATGATCACTTCTTCTATAAGTCGGTTTATAGTCTTTCGTCCCTTGCAGATATCTGAGGACCTTCTTAGCTGCTTTCCAGTGATCTAGGCCAGGATTAGTCTGATAAGGACCTAGCATTCCAACAATATAAGCGATATCTGGGCGAGTACAGACTTGAGCATACATCAGGCTCCCGACTACTGACGCGTAAGGTATCTGGCTCATTTGCTCCTTTTCAACCTCTGTTGTCGGACACTGGAATGAACCGAAAACATCTCCCTTAACTACTGGAGCGACGGAGGGTTTGCACTGTTGCATGGTGTAACGTGTAAGGACACGATCTATGTAAGTCTTTTGAGACAATCCTAAGATCCCTTTGTGTCTATCTCGGTGAATTTCGATGCCAATGACGTAAGAAGCATCTCCGAGATCCTTCATGTCGAAGTTATGCGAGAGTAACCGCTTCGACTCATGCAACATGGCTAAACTATTACTTGCCAATAGAATATCGTCTACATAAAGGACAAGTATAGTAAAGTTACTCCCACTCATCTTGAGGTAGGTGCATTGATCCACTTGATTCTTTATAAAACCTTGCCTCTTCATGACTTCATCAAACTTGAGGTACCATTGACGTGATGCTTGTTTTAACCCATAAATGGATTTCTTCAACTTACAGACTAGATGCTCCTGACCTTCAGGTTTAAAGCCTTCAGGTTGTTTCATGTAAACATCTTCGTCTAAGTCTCCGTTAAGGAAAGCAGTTTTGACGTCCATCTGATACAGCTCTAAATCAAAATGAGCTACTAGGGCCATAACGATCCTTAATGAATCTTTACGAGAGACAGGTGAAAACGTCTCTTGATAGTCAATTCCCTCTTTCTGAGTGTAGCCCTTTGCAACCAATCTCGCTTTGTAGCGTTCAACGTTCCTATTCGGATCCAGTTTTGTTTTGAACACCCATTTACAACCTACAGGTTTGGCACCATTGGGTAATTCGACTAAATCCCAAACGTCATTTTTTTTCATGGATTCAAGCTCATCAATCATTGCTTTGTTCCATTCAGAAGACTGATCACTGCTAATGGCTTCATTATAAGAGATAGGATCATTGAGTTTTCCAGCATCCATTTCAGTCAGGTAGGTAACATAATCATCCCAATTAGTAGGCCTTCTTTTCCTAGATGACCTCCTGAGTTGATTATCGGGTTCAGCGTTGTCTTGGTTTTGAGCGTTTGATGTGCCTTCGTTATGAGGTATAATGGGTTCTGATTGTGGAGATGGAGTTTGTGCAGTGGCTTCAGGTACAGTTGTTGCATGGGGTACAAGAGGAGTAAACGGAGTAATGATAAGCGACGAGTCTCCCCCCCCCCCCCCCCCGCGTCTTGTACTTCTTGCAATTCTTCGTAAGGGTTAGTACTGCTCCCACTGACCTTGAAATCCTCTAGGAACGCAGCACGCTTGGTTTCAACAATACGGGTGACATGGGAAGGACAATAGAAACGATAACCCTTTGAATGATCAGGATACCCGATAAAGAAGCAGGTAACTGTTTTAGGGTCAAGTTTCCTTAGGAAAGGATTGTAAAGTTTTGCTTCAGCAATGCAGCCCCATACTTTCATATAGTTAAGAATCGGTTTCCTTCCTGTCCAAAGTTCATAAGGAGTTTTAGGGACAGACTTAGAAGGAACTCTATTGAGTATATGAACAACTGCTTTTAACGCTTCAGTCCAGAGGAATAATGGTAAATTAGTGTTGGCTAACATACTGCGCACCATGTTCATAAGGGTACGATTTCTTCGTTCAGCGACACCATTTTGCTGAGGTGTACCAGGCATGGTGTATTGGTTCACAATCCCCTGGCCCTTACAAAACTCATAAAATGGACCAGGAGCTTGACCCACATCAGTATATCTTCCATAATATTCACCGCCTCTATCTGATCTCACAACTTTAATCTGACGATCTAATTGCTTTTCAACTTCAGCTTTATAATCTTTAAAAGTTGTAAGAGATTCAGATTTTTCCTTTATAAGATACAAGTACATGTAACGAGAATAATCATCAATGAAAGTGATAAATGAAGTATGTCCTGTTATACCAGCGATTTGATAAGGACCACTAATGTCAGTGTGAATGAGTTCTAATAAATTAGAGCTCCTAGTGGCACCTTTCTTATTCGCTAATGTCATTTTGCCTTTGATACATTTGACACATGTTCCAAAATCAGTAAAATCGAAAGGAGGTAAGACTTCATCCTTTACGAGACGATTTAATCGTTCTCTTGAGATGTGGCCTAAACGTTGATGCCACAACATAGATGAAGTCTCTAAGTCTCGAACTTGTTTCATCATTGTGAGTGATTCATTAATATTATATGACAACAAAGATTTGGAAAAATTATCATCTAGTTCTAATCTATAGAGACCACCATCCAGAATGCCAGTACCATAAACAACAGAATCATAGAGAATAGAGAGTTTGCGATGACCATGAGAAACGACAAAACCGTCCATGTCTAACTTTGGTCCTGATACAAGGTTCCGAGTTACCTCAGGAACATATAAGGTATCATAAAGTTTAATACATAAACCAGTTTTCAAAAATAATTGTAATGTTCCTATGGCCTTCACTTCTAATTCCCGATCATCTCCAACTTTAAGTGTTCTTTGGTTTCTTCCCAGCTTCCGGATTGTAAGGAATCCCTGAAGTGAATTGGTAACATGTACCATAGAACCAGAATCAAACCACCAAGAATTAGCAGGAACATTTAAATTAAAGGACTCAAGTATCATGAAAAAATCGTTACCTTTCTTAGCCAGCCACTCCTTGAAGTCAGGGCATTCCTTTTGCTTATGTCCTGTTTTCTTACAGAACTTGCAGTAGGGTTTGCCTAAGGAGTTCTTAGAGCTGGAAGGTGCACTTGTATTAGGAGTTGGATTTGGCTTTTGAACCTTAGAAGCATCCTTTCTTTGATAATTGTGTTTCCTCTTCTTTGAGCTGAAGGTGGTGAAGTTAGCAACATCAGTAGTGCGATCTATCTTCATACGCTCTTCCTCCTGCACGCACATAGCGATCAGCTCACTCATCGTCCATTTGTCCTTCTGAGTGTTGTAATTGATCTTGAATGCTTCATAAGACGAAGGAAGCGAAGTGATGATGAAGTGAACAAGAAAACCATCACTGATCTCCATCTCTAGGCCCTTCAGCTTATTGGCCATGTCATGCATCATCATGACGTGTTCGCGAATGCCGCTCCTCCCATCATACTTAGTCGTCACCAGCTTGAGGATAAGAGTGCTAGCGTGTGCTTTTGATGTTCCCTTGAATTGATCCTCCACATAAGCCAAATAGGTTTTAGCATCTTCAGAATCAGGAATGGCCCCTCTGATTGAGTTATGAATGGACTGCTTCATGAACATGAGAGACATGCGGTTACACCTAGTCCACTTATCATGAAGTAACTGCTCAGCAGCAGTACTTGTAGCAGTAAGGTCCGCTGGCTTATTCTCTCTTAGAGCATAATCAAAGTCCAGCAGTCCAAGTGTAAGCATGAGGGCATCCTTCCATGCAGCAAAGTTATTACCAGTCAAAGGTGGAATCCCCTGATTGGGTGCTGATAGTGGAAATAAGGTGAGCAAGTTATGATACTAAGAAAAAAGTCTTAATGTGATCTAAGGGCATATTATACTAAGGCAGGCATAAATAATGACCATTTTAATTATGAAGCTGTGATAATGTCTAGTACTAACATCAAAATAATAGACTTAGTAAAATTCTATTTAAACGAAGACAAATCAACTTTGGCCAGAAGTGTAATCATTTAAATATGTGTGCAAAGTAATCGTGACAAATCAGCTTTGGCTAGAAATGAAACAATCACTTTAGTTATGCACTTGTCAAGCATGCTAAACATAAATGAATTAAATCAGCTTTGGCCAGAATTAAAACATTTCACGTTTGTAATGCATACTTAACATAGCTTTTATAATCCTTGAACAATAAATAGATGTATTAAATCAGCTTTGGCCAGAATTAATACATCAGAAGCTCATTCAAGTTAAGCTATTTTGGTTTTGTAAAAATTATCTGATTCTGATTAATTAATTAAGTATTAACAAAACCAAGTGTTTAATAGCAAACCACCTGTTAGCGCGGATCGAATAATGAGGTTTCGAGTCTTGTGCGATCAGTAATGCCCAAGTCTTATGCGATCAATAAGGCCCAAGTCTTGTGCGATCAATGCGGCCCAAAACAAATTTGTGCGACCAGTAATGACTTGTGCGATCAGTGAGGCCCAAAAAATTTGTGCGATCAGTAAGGCCCAATAATTTGTGTGATCAGTAATGCCTTGTGCGATCCACAAGTCTTGTGCGATCCACAAATCTTGTGCGATCAGATCATTTTTTTTTTGTGATCTGATCTTGTGCGACTGTTATGGAATTGTGCGATTATGATATTGATAATTTCGAACCTACTGTTAATAGCTGTTTCTTGTGATAATAACTACAACTCGAAATTTAAGGGATTGTGGGATAGTGTTTCCTATTTTATTTCTGATCTAACCTTATCAAAAGATTTCGAAAATAATAACTGAAAATCCATTAACAATTTTCGAAAATTTAATAGATAAAATTAAGATCAAAATCATTAAAATACCCACTAATCCAAATTATATTCCAAAATTTATGGAATTTTCGAATTTTCTTAGAACATTATGATGAACCCTAAAAAATTTAAAACATAATTCTGGAAATCCGAAACTTGAATTTTAATGGTTTTGTAATGGATTTCGTGACAACAAGTTTAACCCTTTATGATTTCGAGTCAATTTATCAAATAACTTTTTCCGAAAACAGGGATTTCGGCAACAAGGAACTCGAAAACAGTTTTGATTTTAAGGCTTTAAAAAACTTCCATTTTCCAGATTATGATCCCAGATTGATGGATACGAAAACAGAACTGATTTATCAACATATGCTCTGATACCACATGTTGATCAGTTCTGTTTAAACTAAATGGAAAACATGAATAACATACCTGTTATAGCATTCAAAGCAGTGGAGAATCCAGTCAGAGATCCAGCCATTGAGTTCGACATATTTGTTAGGATGATCCGGTTCCTCCTTAGGGTGTAAAGTGATGATGGTGATGAAACCGAAAGTAGGGTTGATTTCGGTTATAGAGAGAGAGAGAGATACGAATTTGATGTTATGAGGGTTGTGTGTATTGTATAATTGTCTAACCCTTTAACTCTCTAATAAGCTCCTTATTTATACACCCAAGAGGAAACCCAATTAGTTAATAAGGGTAATATGGTCTATCAACAATTACCAACTAATTATTAATAGGTTATTAATATATTTTGATCTATATAATATAAATGATTATAAAGGCTACAAGATTAAATATTACATTAATAATATATTTAATCTCACATTTGATTTTTATCTAAGGTTATATTACCTTTTATAAGGTAACTTTTGGTTTTGATACAAAATTACTGTAACTAGTAGTACACATTTTAAGCTCTTTGTGCATCATCGAGTTGTACTGGGTTTTTGTGTGTTGTCACGTTTTACTCAACTATACACCTCACTGATCGGTGGCTTTTTTTCCCTTTTCCTTTGTCAGATGGTGTGTATTGTGACAACCTGTACTTCAGAGGTAAACCGCTCACTTCCATAGGTTATTTTGTTTACGTTACGTACGTGTTAATGTCACAACATGCAACTAAGCTAAATGTGCAAAATGTGATTATGGCATCTAATATTAGTCTAACTTAATACGTATCCTTATTTAGCTGTACTATTCCCTCTCCATGCTAATCTCGACCAACCGTGTAGCTCGGTTGCGGCCCAACCCGAAGCCACATCTCTCTTTCTTGAGGCCCAACTACGACCCAACCCGAGGCCCGAGATTTCTTATCTTTTTTGCGGCCCAAAGACTTATTTAAACTCGGATCCTGCCCGAACACGATTTTGATTGAAACTCTTAGCCGTGTAAGCTAACCCAAACTGCCACCATCCTATATTACTCTAATCGGCCCAGCACCCTCACTACCTCCTTTAGCCTTTCGGCCCAACAAGCCCAATGCCACTTCTCTTTATTTGCGGCCCAACTCCACTTGAATGCCTAAACCGTCCCACAAATCCCTTAGTATTTACGTGCATGTACATCTGGACATAGGAGGATGATAATAAAAAAAAGAATCCTAATGTGTAACCCTCCAACTCACGGCCCATATATCAAGCCCAAACTGCCCCTAAGTTACGTATAATTTGCATGTGCTCTCATAACCAAAACCTTACATGCAAAATCTTTCTACCCCCTCTGCCTCCTCTCTGTTTACGTAGGAAGGAGCAAGGACTCCAAGAATTCTGCAATTTCAAGGCTAAATCTAACCCCTGCATTACTAGGTATCCACATGTTATATTTTTTTATTATTAGTTCATGCACGTTCTCGGTAATAACTGCTTAAAACTTGGCTGCGTTTTCGGTAATGAGGATGATTCTTGACATTCTTTGATGATTACTCGTAAATTATGGTTGCTAGATATCATGTTTGTTGGTGTTTTAATCGTTTGTGTATTCGTATGATTCCTAGGGTTGGGTCTTGTAGGATTTTGGTTAAACTTGTTGTTATTAATGAACAAATTGATATAGGATCTGATTTGAGATGACAACCTGCTATAAGTGATGTATTAATACCGTATTGTTTCGCTAGGTATGGGATTAAAGTCTTAAAACCATCTTATGTCATTAAGAGCTGAAACAGGAAGCTGTCCAATCGTTACAGCCGACATCAGTTGACTGTAACCGGGTCATAACATAACGAAAACTAGATTTTCTTGAGTCCAAAACGTAGTATTTCGAAATACGCTTCTAATGGCTCTGGAATCACAATTTTGAGATGCCGTTTGGTATTTTAAACAGATTATTTCGTTTCAGTGGTCAAAGCTGCATTTTTCTACAGAATTTGTGTGTTGTGTTTTACATATCTCGGTGAATACTTGGATTTAGGTCATGAAATATATACAATAGATGGTCTTACGTGTCGGTACGAATCTTCAAGTAGAATCGAGTCAATCGAGTAATCGAGGATTTTTAAATAAATTTTTCTATAAGCTGCAGTTAGAAAGTGACGAATCTGACCACTGCGTATAGGATTTTTCTAAATTTTTTGGTAAAGAGTTAGGCCTAAAAAATTTAACACAAGGACAACCCCACCTAGGGGTACATCCCAAAAAAAAGAACATAATTTTTGCAACGTCGTAAGTATGGTAAAAGAGCTTCCTAAAATAACATAATTTTCGGTGAATTTGCTATGCATGATTGATAAACTTATAAGAGTCAAAATTATTAGTTTAAGTTCCCGCACTTGGTTAGTGATTGTTTAAATGATATATGACATGTCGTAGGTTATATTATGAACATGTGCATGAAAACCACCCGGTAAAATATCTTGTGACAACTTGTTCACGTGCTATATGTGCTAGATTAGTGTAGAACTTATGAACTTTGCATAAACACACTAATAACCCTATGGGTATCATACTAGGTCGTGGTTAACCGCGTCAACTTATAACGCATTTGATTAGAGTGTCGCGCTCCAGTCAAAGATAATATTTATAAGCCCGAATTACCCTTAACTATGAGTTAGTGGTAATACGGGGTCAATCCACGAAGAGTCTGTGGTTTATGTATGGATGTGATTGATTATAAAGGGTATCACTTTTATGAAGCTTGCAAATGGTTTAAATTGAATGTTTTTTTGTTTGAAGGGATGTCAGATTAAACCGAAAAGTTTGTTTTTAATTACTTAACTACGAAAACTTAAATGATTGCTCGAAACTTAATTGATTGGTATAAAACAATAATATTAAACAAGGTTCACACCCGGTTTGGTAATTGAAGACCTAGGGTTTCTACATGTTTTAGTTTATAAAAGAATCATGCAAAATATATCTTGTTTTAAAGTAATTGACCAAATGCTAACACAAACACATAAATGGAACTTGAAACATCTTCCCATTCATTAATATGTATTACAAACAGATGAACCCGTCAAGGGTAAGTAAAGAAGGAGTCAATCAAATAGATGGACCCGGACTTATTCACTCGGGTTTTGGGCAATTATTTTGTCATTTCAGGTTATAAGGGTTGGGACACCATTGTTCTCCAAGCCATAAACGTGGCCCATCTTGGCCCGTTTGGTCTCGAGATATCGTTTGTTGTGCTTTGTAATTGGAGTCACAAGGGGAACTCTGCCTGCAACTTCCAAACCATAGCCCTTGAGCCCAATGTACTTAGCAGGGTTGTTTGTCATCAACTTCATTGTACTCACTCCTAAATCTCTCAAAATCTGCATATGGTTTCATTAAAACATAAATTTAAGAACAAGAAATATAAATAAAATGATTTTATGAATTCGGAATTCAAGATGCCAACTTGACCCAAACTGGTCAAAGGGGACAACAGGTCAAAAGCTTCACAAATGTCTTGGAAAGAATTTTGAAAATCAAATGTGTCTGCGAATTGTGATATGTTTTATCTCTAATGGGTCCAACATAGTATTAGAAGGTTATGGGTCAAACAGGTTAAAAGTCATTCTTAGCGTACTCAAATGCATAAATCTCCTAGATTCCTTTATTAAGAGGAAGTTATTTTATAGTAAAACTAGAGATTTTTTTTTGCAAGTCGGCCTAACCGGCCTGTTTTGATCATACACTAAAAACTACCTCTTTGGACCCGTTAACCAACCCACCCATGCTGTCACATCTATCTATTCGGTTCAGTGTTTTGAAACTACAAAAAGATTAGTTATTTTGCAAGTTGAATGCTTTTTCTACGTCTTTCGCTTGGAATTTATATAATAAATATATTGAAATTACATGTGCACCGATGCTGTACTCCCTTGAATCAATGGGCAAACCGAGCTCCTCATTGGCTTCAACTGTATCACGTCCATCATCTTGCAAATTATAAGCACGAAGTTTGTGACCTAACCCGATACCCCTTCCCTCTGATATAGATCAAAACACCCCTGCCAACCTCTTCAATTTGTTGCATTGCAAGTGCCAATTGGTTACCACAATCACATCTTGCAGACCCCAATATGTCACCCGTTAAGCATTCTGAATGTACCCTTACAAGAATGTCCTTGCCATCACCTATGTCACCCTGTTTCAAAATGAGAAAATATTTCGTCGGACTAATATTAAATTCCTACGAAAACTTTTGAAATTTGCAGCATATGATGCTCCCTTAGTTTCATAGGTGGGTACTTTCAAGACCTATACATCGAAACAAGTCAACTTAGATTGTATTCTATTGATAACGAGTCATGGGGGTTTAGTTAAAAAAGGGGTGGGCCGAAAACCATCCAAAGCGCATTTAAATGCTTACAATCTCTTAAATTGTTTCATTTATAAACCTAGACCATTATTTTAAATATTTAACTTCTATAATCATGTTTAATGTGATAATTATCTAAATCTAGGAAAAAAAAGAAGTATTGGTGTGTCAACGTGACAACTTGTTTTGACCCACATTAGAAAATGACCAGATTTAATTGAAAAAAATATACAATTTTGACCCGTTAGGCTGGCCTGCCCGCTGTCCATTTTGCCACCTTTTAGCTAATTCTTTGTATCTGACCCGTTTAAATTAAAACACAACTATGATGACCCATTCATAAGTATATGGGTTGATTTTCCACCTACAAATAATACTTTTATAAATGTTCCCTGACCTTGACCATAGCAATATGTTCGATTCCATCTAAGACTGATGTATAACAATAAGCAACAAATGGACCCCATGTAGTAGGTATACGTGCAGAAGAAGCACGTTCCACTAGCATATCCGTCTTCCTTCTATACCTGTCAAATTTAAAGCGATGTCAAGAAACGCCATCATTCCATAAATTCTAGAGGTGGCACTTTTGACCCATTTAGTTTTGCTCAAATCAAATTATAATAGAAGTAGTATAAACTTGGTGATCGTAGTTCACACACTAATTAACTCCCCCTTACCCGTCCCACCCATTTTGCCGCACATAAGATCATTGCCTACCTGATCAAATCCGCTATAGATATGATCTTTAAGTTTTCCCTTTTAACAAACTCTCGTAGCTTCGGCAATCTAGCCATGGAACCATCATCATCCACAATCTCACATAAGACGGCTACAGGGTCAAACCCAGCCAACATGGCTAGGTCAGCAGAAGCTTCCGTATGGCCTGCTCTTTTCAAAACACCGCCTTCCCTGTATCTCAATGGAAATATGTGTCCCGGGCGGTTAAAATCTGCAGGTTGCGAATCTTATAGTTACCGCCCTATCATGTGCTGACACCCCCGTAGTTGTGCCATGTTTTGCATCCTACATGCCAACATACAGCAAACATATATTCATTTATCTTATTATGTACAGGATGTTTGTCATTGCCTTTTGGAAGTGATTATGTGAAATGGAAAAACCAGAATCAGATAATCAGCTGTAATAAATTATATTTTTAGCAAAAGTGTTAAATATATCAAAAAACTATACATA
Organism: Helianthus tuberosus; assembly: GCA_030545235.1. Taxonomy (NCBI): domain Eukaryota; kingdom Viridiplantae; phylum Streptophyta; class Magnoliopsida; order Asterales; family Asteraceae; genus Helianthus; species Helianthus tuberosus. Next base: position 79,549,062 of record CM060408.1, read on the forward strand.
CCACTGATACTGTAAAGGCTGTACGCATCTTGTCTGCGTTATCTTTCTGATTAACCATCAAAGGAAGTTCCAATTGATCCAAATCTTCGTCTTTCGCATGCTTACACAAACAATCCCAGTTCCATGTTTAACAATAAAAGCCATAGCCTCTGGTGTAACACACGATGCAGCCATTATTAAATCTCCTTCATTTTCTCTGTCTTCATCATCAACAACCACTACCATCTGCAATAAAATTCAAATGGTACAAAAAGATTCACTTTCTTCACCTCAAAACGAAACGCAACAGTTTCATATGGTTAAGAAGTGATATTACTCACACTCTCCATAATCCTACATTTTAAATGTTGCAAGTCAATGGTATCTTAAGGGTGATATTGACATTCTACTAACTAAAAACTGCATGATAGGAAGTCTTTAATCATGTGACTAACGAAAACAATACTTACATTCAACTATATGTCGACTCATTAGTTGTATAATGTATATATAATAAATGGAGATGAAAAAATGCTAAACCTTTCCCTGACGTATATCTTCAATGGCCTCCGGAATGGACGAGAAGCCAGTGCTTGGCTGATCCAAACCATAATCATCAGCACCAATAGCAAATCCATTCATGCTAGGCAAAGCTATTGAATCGGCTTGTGTCACAATCCCAGACGATACACTAACGCGATTTTTGTCAACACTGTTAACCCCTTTTTGATTAACAAGAAAACTACTATCTAATGCAGCTCTGAACCTACCATCACCTTTACATTTGAAGCATGATCGAGTAGTGAGATGGGAACATCCCTCCGATGTATGCCCCTTGGACGAAAACAGATTCACATAGTGGTGACCGTTATACGAGCTGACATTTGTCATCATCCTGCATCATAGTGATCATAGATAGTCCATTGTTAGAGGCGGCATGATCAAATCTTATACTAGAGGTGGCATGATATCCAACGGTACCACCTCCATTAATTAAGGGGTTCACTATTCCCACACCCCTAAAATCTTATTTTCACACCCCTACATGTATACGGCCCGTATAGAGTTATACGGGCCGTATAACTGATTGTTGCACAAAAAAAAGTCAGGGAATGTTTTTTTGTCTATGTATACAGGCCGTATAACATTATACGACCCGTATAGAATGTTATATGACCCAATCCTCATATAATGTTATACGACCCGTATAAAATGTTATACGGCCTAATATTTTCTCTAAGCCGTATAACATTATACGAGCCATATAAAATTATACGGCCAAATATTTGTCATGTTAAATTATTCTATACGGGCTGTATAACGTTATACCACCCGTATACAGGGTGTGAAATTAAGATTTTAGGTGTGGGATTATTAGCACCCTTAATTAATTATGTGTTAGTTAAATGATGCAACTTTGGCGGGAGAAATGAAGTGTTTGAAACACAAAATATAGGAGTAACAACTTGGGTTCTTTGAGCAGTAATTTCTCAAATTAACATGAATTTAAACAAACCCAAAAGCATGCAAACATATATAGTAATCGAGAATAGAGAAAAACCCAACTGTTATCGAAGAAAATAAACAAGAAATGATGCCCAGAAAGCTTACTTTGAGCTTAGTAGAGAAGTGCATGCAAAAGACATGTTAATGGAAGCCATGAATCCGTTGAATTGATGAAAAAAAGCACAAATTGGTGCCTATTTATAGATGTTTGTGGGTGATACAATCCAATTTGCCAAATTTGTTATATTATATTATATTAGCCAAATTGACATGAGAAATGCCACATTCAAATTGACATGAGATATGCCACATTTTTAAATGATTGATTATATGATTGATGATTCTAACACTTTTCTGCTTAAAACTCTGCTCCGCTACCAGTATTGAATGTGTCCATTACAGCATTGGCGCAGACTCGCCGAACTTTTCGCTCAGTAGTGTAATATATGAGGTTTTCGTATAGAATTTTTTGGGTCTATACGTTTTCGACCCCTGGTTCTATAGAAATTTTTAGGTATATACGTTTTTGACCCCCCTCCTCTACCGGTCGAAAATCTCAAACTTCGCCACTGAAAAAAAATTCAACATTTAACAACACAAAAATCAAAGATGGTACATATTGAGTTATTTAGTCCAAATCTATTTTCATTTCTTATAATGCTAACTTTCGTTGTAATTGTTACAATGAAAAATACTTGTTCATGTTTATAACAACGAAATTATCCTGAAGGAAGTTGAACACTAAGCTTACTTAACATATGCTTGTAGTTTACAGCTCATCATTTCTTTATTTTTTTTCCCTGTGTTTTTCTTGCCCTTTGTTAATACTAAGTTTTCATATTTTAAAAATACAATCTAAAATATTTGATGAAAATGGAAGATTCTCTTAAAATATTTTTATGTTTAAGGGCAATTTCATATAGACCCTTACTAACTTGCCAAATATCATGTAACCATGCAAAAATATAAATATTATATATACCGTAGTTGAAATATCTTATATATCCAATTCATTAAACACATTTTAATAAAAGACAATTTTACCCTTATTTTTCTAAAACTTTGAAATTGTTGTGAAATATATGGCCTTTAACTTCAAATATTATATTTACTCATTTCTAGCTTAATTTATTTAGCTAAAATATTTTATATAGAAAAACTATTGTTTATAGCGAAAAAATAAAAATAAAAATGGCTAAAAATAAAGAGTTAATTACACAAATAGACCCTATGGTTTATAGCTAGTTTCACATTTGGGTACTAATTTTTTTAACAATTTAGGTTTTATAGTTTCAATTTTGTATCACCTTTGGGTACTAACACCAAAATTAGTTAATTTTATCAATATAATGACTAAAATACCCTTCCATTTTTTTTAATTTTATCATTGTAACACCTTTGGGTACTAACACCTAATTTTATTTAAGTTTAAATCAATTTTACAAAATCAATTTTTTTATTTTCATCTTTTTATTAAATTTCTTATTTAACATAAAATATACTAGTTACACCAGTATTTTTTTTGCTAATTTACATTACTATTTTAGAACTTATACAGTTTCTATATTTATTATATTGATCACTAAGATATAAAATACATATTAATGTAAAACTAATTATATGCACAATTCCGTTCTAAAAAATTAAATACACAGTTGACAAGTTTACTCGATACATGTTAGTTGAATCCAAAATTGAAAACGAGTAAGGTTTACATTATTTAAAACTAACAGCTTTATACATGTCTATTTTTTTAATTTACATGAAAGATTTTTATTATTATCTATCATATCTATCCAAAACTGAAAAAGAGTAAGGTTTACATTATTTAAAACGAGTAAGATATTTAATTTACATAAAATTATATAGCTAGTAGATTTTATTTAAAAAATCTATCTAAAAAAATACTGGTGTAACTAGTAGATTTTATGTTAAATAAGAAATTTAATAAAAAGATGAAAATAAAAAATATAAATAGATTTTATGTTAATTAAGAGATATAATAAAAAGATGAAAATAAAAAAAATAAATACATTTTTTAAAATTGATTTAAACTTAAATAAAATTAGGTGTTAGTACCTAAAGGTGTTACATTGATAAAATTAAAAAAATGGAAGGGTATTTTAGTCATTATATTGATAAAATTAACTAATTTTGGTGTTATTACCCAAAGGTGTTACAAAATCGAAACCATAAAACCATAAAACCTAAACCTGTTAAAAAAAGTTAGTACCCAAAGGTGAAACTAGCTATAAACGATAGGGTCCATCTGTGTCATCATCATCATCATCATCATCATCATCATCATCATCATCATCATCATCATCATACTCAGTAAATCCCACCAATAGCAAAGCTAAGGTAGGGTCTGAGGAGGGTAAGATGTAGACAGCCTTACCTCTACCCGTTAGGAATAGAGAGGCTGCTTCCAGTGAGACCCCCGGCTCGATAGTAGTTTCGCATCAAGCCTTGGACATAAGGCACATAACACTCAGCAATTAAGACAAAGGCCGATTAGTGCATGTACCCCCTTATCTTCGGTAAGATGTAGACAAAGGCCCATCTGTGTAATTAACTCAAAAATAAATTTAAGCTTAAAATGTGTTTATATAAAAATAAGAAGTTAAAAAATAAGCATTTATCAAAACTTAGAAGTTAAAAATAAGGGTAAAATGATTATTTATTAAATTTTTTAAATAAATTGAGCACATTTAATAATTTTACTATTTTGTAAAGGCATATATGATATTTTTAGTTTTATTTGAATACATATTAAATTTTTCAAGTTTGTAAGGGTATATATGAAATTAATCCTTATATTTACATTTAAAACTACTTATTATGTTTTTTATTAGTTATTATTTTTATGGCCTTTTTCATGGTTTTTTTATAAGTTTGTTTTTTTTTATATATTCTCTTAAAAAGGGAAACATAAAACATTATTTATAAACATTTTGAACGATTTATATCATGATTTTTTAAATTATGGCGCATCTTTCTCATTGTTACGTTTTCACGTTCAGAGCAAGTCGCTACCACAAAAACCGAACACTTGTAGATACCGTTTGACGTTCAGAGCGTATGCATGTACCGTACCAAGAGTTTAACGAAGTATGCTGATACCGACTAAATTTCCACCACATCCGCCGCAACGCATGGGTTTCTAGCACTAGTTGATAGAATAAAATAACATAAATTAGAGAATGCTAGTCTATTAAAAAATTAAAATGGGAATAAAAAAAATAATACTATAATGTATATTTTTCTGTGCATTATTATAAAATTATTTCGGAAGTTTAAGGCCGGGTTTGGATGAGCTTATTTTATCTCCTTATTAAAAGACGTTTATGATGTGAATTTCTGAATGAATCATTAACCCAATATTAACATCCCTTATATAGGGGAAAATACAATAATCTATGACCACTATTCTAGGAAACTAGATAAACAGCAATATTACAAATATTCTAACTAATCACAAAATTATCTCTAAGATAATCAGAATAATTATCGCTAAGATACCCCCGCAGTTTGAGCGGGAGGAGGACAAACGCTCAAGCTGGAACGAAACGACTGAAACATCTGTCTTGATAAGCCCTTTGTGAATATATCTGCATACTAAAGTGAAGACGGTACATGGAGAACTCGGATATGGCCCACTCGAACTTTATCGCGAACAAAATGAATATCGATTTCAATATGCTTAGTTCGCTGGTGTTGGACCGGATTGTTGGACAAGTAAACAGCAGAAACATTATCACAATAGACCACAGAAGCTTGCCGTAAAAGAGTATGCAGTTCAAGTAACAAGTTTCGTATCCATGCGCTTCAGCTATGGCGTTAGCAACCCCTCTATACTCTGCTTCGGCACTAGATCTAAAAACCGTAGGTTGACGCTTTGAGGACCATGAAATTATATTATCTCCAAGAAATACACAATAACCCGATGTAGAACGGCGCGAGTCCGGACACCCACCCCAATCTGCATCCGAATAAGCTACTAATGTGTGTTGAGAGGACTTAACGATACGAATTCCATAATCAAGTGTGCCTTGAACATACCGGATAATTCTTTTCATAAAAGCAAAATGAGAATCCCTTGGCTCATGCATGAATAGGCAAATTTGTTGTACGGCGTAGGCAATATCAGGCCGGGTGAATGTTAGGTATTGTAAAGAACCAGCGAGACTCCGGTATAGAGTCAGATCAGCAAATAAATTCCCAGCAGTTGCACTTAGTTTTGCGGATAAATCAACTGGTGTTGAGCAAGGTTTGCATGAGGACATAGAAGCACGGGCAATGATATCTTTCGCATATTGACTTTGAGACAAAAAAATACCCTGTGAATGCTGAGTAACCTTAATCCCCAGAAAATGATGAAGACGACCCAAATCAGTCATAGCAAACTCTCGTGAGAGCATTTGAATGATATCATTCAGAAGAGTATCATTTGAGGCCGTTAGAACAATGTCATCGACATATAACAATAAATAGGCAACATTAGAAGCATCCCGCTTATAAATGAACAATGAATTATCACACGCACTACTTCGAAAACCATGATAAGTAATATAGGTAGCAAATCGGGTATACCAAGCTCTAGGTGCCTGTTTAAGCCCATACAAAGATTTCTTCAAATGGCACACATGATTAGGGAACCGCCTATCAACAAACCCTGGCGGTTGATGCATAAACACCATTTCATGTAAATCCCCATGTAAAAATGCGTTCTTGACATCTAATTGATAAATTGGCCAAGATCGCGAAACCGCTAAAGAAAGAACAGTCCGAATAGTTGCCGGTTTAACAACCAGGCTGAAAGTATCCTCACAATCAATACCAACTGTCTGCGAATTCCCATTGACCACCAACCGTGCCTTATACCGTTTTAAAGACCCGTCGGACTTAAATTTATGGCGAAAAAGCCACATGCATCGTATGACAGGGCGATCCGTTGGACGAGGAACCAGCTCCCAAGTTGCATTTTCCTGTAGTGCGGTAAACTCAGTGAACGTGATAATAAGTGGGCAGTGGGAGGTGGGGCAGACGGTTGGGCAGTGGGCGGTTTCGGACGGCGAGAATAAGGGAACGTGAAAGGTGTAGTGACAGAGGGTCGTGGCATCAGAGGCTGGAAATTAAAACCCAAGGGGATGGGATCATCCAGGAAGGAGTAGGTAGTAGGTTTTTGGGGAATTGTATAAGGAAATGTGTGTTCATCGAAGGTCACATGCCGGGAGATGTGAACCTTGCCGGTAGTAGGATCAAAACATCGGTACCCTCGGAAATCTGGTGGATACCCGAGAAAAATGCATCTTACCGACCGCGGATAGAGTTTGTGAGGTTGGGTGGCTGAGGTGTTAGGGTAGCAAGCACAACCAAAGACGCGTAAATGTTCATACTCGGGGTGTCGTAGGTAAAGGGCAAAGGTGGGAGTGTAAAAGTTGAGACGTTTAGTGGGTAAAATGTTATGTAGATAAACGGCCGTGTGGAGAGCTTCCACTCAAAAAATAGGCGGAAGGTTAGCGTGAATAAGAAGGGCACGAATGATATCGTTTAAATGACGAATCATACGTTCCGCTCTGCCATTTTGGGAGGAGGTTTGAGGACATGAAAAACGGAATAAGAGTCCATGTTGGGATGCAAAAGATTTAAATGCATGGTTGTCAAATTCGCCTCCCAAGTCACATTGAAATGTTTTGATTTTATGTTGAAACTGGGTTGAAATGAGTTGGTAAAACTTGGCAAAGGTGGGGAAAGTTTCAGATTTATATTTGAGAGGGTAAATCCACACAAAATTAGAAAAGTTGTCAACAAGAACCATATAATATTTATAGCCGGATTTACTAGTGATCGGGGATGTCCATAAGTCGCAATGAATAATGTCAAACGGAGCAAAGATAAATGAATTCGATGAATAAAAAGGTAACCGTTTACTATTTGAAAGTTGACATGAATTGCAAACATGAGACAAACTGTCTTTATTACATGAAAAATTAAAATTACGACTTAAAATAGCTAAAACTTGGGCGCCGGGGTGCCCGAGCCGGTCATGCCATGGAAGAGAAGGAGAAGCAAGGAAACAAGCTTAAGGCGGAAGTTGTGGCGGAGTGAATGGATAGAGATCCCCGGTGCTATTGTGGCGAGAAAGCGTCCTTTTAGTTTTAAGGTCCTTCAAAGAAAAACCAAAAGGGTCAAATTCAACAGATACATTATTGTCATGAGTAAAACGACGGACGGATATTAGGTTTTTGATGATTTGAGGGCTGTAAAGTATGTTTGGTAAAATATAAGTACAGTTTGGTAATGGGTGAAAACCAGTGCCAGATCTGAGAATTGGTAGATAGCTGCCATTGCCTACCAAAATATTACCGTGTACAGGAGATGAACTTGGAATTAAAATTTTACCTGGATCCTGAGTGAGATGAGATCCAGCTCCGGTGTCCATAATATCCATGTTCCATAATGAGTTGGGCTGATTAACTTGCATGTGAGCAAAGGCAGCACTTAAATCAGAAGGGCTCAAAGCATTGTACCCACTATATTGCTGCTGTGTATAGACCGGATGGGTTGTGGGGTCAGCCACCCCGCCGAGCTGGGCCTGAGGGAAAGCAGCAAAGTGGGCCTGTGGAGATGGAGTACTCACCTGGGTATTGTTGGGCCGCCAAGAATTTTGGGTCGGGTATGGGCATGGTGGAGTAGTCCACCAAGCCCAATTCGGATAAGGGGGATATTGACTGGCCCATTGAGAAAATTGTTGTCTTCCACCTCCTCTGCCTCTGCCACCTCGTTTATTCCAGGAACCCCGGCCCCTGCCCCGCCCACGAGACGTGAATGAGTTGGGGTCAGGTGAGTTATTATGGTTGGAACTGCTGTGATTGTTGCTGGATGGAGTCTGAGACGGCACAACAGGGGCTGCAAGAACGGCTGTGGTTGCGCCTTTGCGAGCTTCGATCCGGAGGACTTCGTCATGGAGCATAGTGAGGGCTTGATCCCAGTCGACACCATTTTGATTAATTAAGGAGGCTGTGGTGTTGTATTCTTCTGGAAGACCACGAACCAATTGTAGGACTAAACACGATTCAGAAACTGGTTGATCAATATCCGCAAGTTGATTTGATAGTTCGGTCAGTCGTTGACAATAATCTTCAACGGAAAAGCAAGCGTTGAGGGTGAGGTTGCAGAATTTTGTTTCGAGGGCGGCGGCTCGTGCCTTTTTGTTACTGAGAAATATTTTCTCAAGCTTTGTCCAAGCCGCGTGTGCCGTGGTTTTGGTGTCTAAGATACGACTCAACAAATCGTCAGAGACGGTACTGTAAATCCATTGGAGGACAAGAGCATCAAGCTCCTTCCAGACTTCAAGTTCTGCCGAGGCATCTATTGGAGCGGGTGTGACATCGATGTGGTTATGGACTTTGTAGGCAACCGCATGCAGTTGAAACAGTTTAACCCAGGAAGAGTAAGTAACTTTGGTTCCGTCCAAGGTGCGGATTTTTGTCTGAATATTTGTAACTGAATATGCAGGATGCAGTGAGTTCGGTTTGGATGATGACGAGGCAGTATCATCTTTTGGCATGATGATCAGCCGGACTTATAATCGGAAAAGAAAAGTGACCGGAAAAAAAGTGGAAGAAGAAGGGGGGTATTCAGAACCGTGGCTCTGATACCATAAAAGACGTTTATGGTGTGAATTTCTGAATGAATCATTAACCCAATATTAACATCCCTTATATAGGGGAAAATACAATAATCTCTGACCACTATTCTAGGAAACTAGATAAACAGCAATATTATAAATATTCTAACTAATCACAAAATTATCTCTAAGATAATCAGAACAATTATCGCTAAGACTTATGAATTATTGACTTTTTGGAAATGAGTTTTTGTGAAATGGTGTTTGAATAATAAGGTGAAAAGGAGCTTTTTAGGCATTGAAAATGAGAAATGAAAAAGTCACTTGGTTGTGACTTTTCCAAAAAAGAAGATACGGATATTAAAAAGTCAATAAGGAGAAATGGAAAGCTCATCGAAACATGCCCTAAATATTTCGTGTTCACGTTAATAAGCTTAATAAATAGTCTTATATGGTTATGTTGTTTATCCCGCTCTAATAAACAATTAAGTTTTCGTTGGACTAAAATTATTACAATATAGCAATAGGTGAGTTAACGACGGTCGGTGATCGTGAGATGAGCAAGTGGGAGATAATTAATAAAATGAAAAATGAATGCATATAGATAATAGAAATAAGGGTTATTGGATTTTATCATTCCCAACTATTCGCCAATGGTCGCTGCCACTCTCAGCTTAACTTTGACGCCCGCCACTCCCAACTTAACACTTCGTGTGTCCTGTCACCTCATCGTTAACTAAACACTAACTTCGTTTGTTTTAGAATCCTACGTGTTAAAAATAACCAATGTGGCATGTTGACGTGGAAAAGATTTCCTGAACACCTTATAACTTTAGAAAAACCCCCTTGAAATCAGATTATCAACACAACTAACATGCTCATCTCACTCAAAGCGATCAAACCTTAATTTTGTTAATCAACGATTCAAGCCAAAATTCATGCAAAACAGAGGTACCTTAGTTGTTAGGGTTTATTGCATTTTGATGTTATGCGCCGATTGAATCTCATGGACGGTATCCAAGTGATGCTTTAGTATGGTGAATGTTTAGACTTTAGTTTCGATCAACCTCGGTATATTGGAGGTGATTCAAAGTTGTTACTCATAGATATTGACCATCTTGTATACTTTAAGCTAGTAGAATATGCAATGGAAACGAATTGCTATAAATCAAGGGATTTTTACATATATGGGTTGAATGTTGATAATGGTGAATTTAAGCTTTTTGTGAATGATAAAGATGTTATGGATATGGCGCTAAAGGCTAGAACCTAATTTGAACCATTAATGGAAATATTTATTCAAGAATGTCCAATTAGTTCTGAACATAAAGCCTAGTATAGTTTCCGACCCATTAAAAGACAAGCCCAGTCCAAAAAACCAGTAGTCCAGTCCAAAAAATGGTAGTCCTTGTAAAGAGACTGACTAGGGCATCTGCTAAAAATGTTACCACTCCTGTAGACCCTAGATCTGGATCTACTACATCAACTACCTCAAGTAAGGAGGCTACAAAAGAAGAACAAGTTGGTAATGATAAGGAAACAATTGTGAAACAGGCTGTAGTGTGGAAGAACTTGCTAGTTTTGATAAGGAAACAATTGTACAACATGCGGTATGGGCATTTGTTTTTTTATAAAGGAAATAAGTGTAAAAGAGGCTGCAGAGGAAGAAGTAGTTAGTCAAGATGAGGAGTCTGGTGTTAAACAGTGCAGAGGAAGAACTTGTTGGTTGTCATAAGGCAATTGGTTCTAATTAGGAAGAACCAATTGGTTGTGATAAGATGGCTGGTTTTGATAAGGAATCAAGTGTTAAACAAGGTGCAGAGAGGGATATAGTAGTTATGAGGAATCTGATGGTGATATTGCCACTCCTATTGATAGTGAAGATGATGATATCAGAGGTAAGAAGTACAAAGAAGCTGCTCCAACTGTAAGTAAACACACTAACTGGAAGAAGTTTACTTGGAAAGTTGGAACAAGGTTTGCTTCAAGGAATGCTTTTAAAGAGGTAGTGAGAAGATATGTTGTGACTACTGGTCGAAATCTATTTATTGTAAAGGCTTTTAAAGAGGTAGTGAGAAGTGTGTAGGAGGGTGTCCTTTCTATCTATTTTGTTTACAGCACAAAGGGAAAAAGTGTTACACGATTAAAAATGTAAAAAACAAACACAGTTTCCAAAGAAACATGATAAAGAATAGACAACTAACTGTTTAGTTTTTATGTGATGAGTTCCTACCTTTATTTAAGGCCAAGCCAAACTAGTCTGCTAAGAAGATCCAATCAGCTGTTAAACAGAAGTATATGGTGATTATTAGTAAGTGGTTGGCTTACAAGGCTAAATCATGTGCACATACGAAGCTTCCTGGATCAATAAGGGACCATTACAGTAAAATTGGTTCATACCTGGATGTTTTAAAGAAAGCAAATCCAACATCAACAATTAAGTTAGTAACTGCTCTACCAGGTTTCATTAATCTAGATCCAGAGGCCACATGTGAAGTATTCTTTAGACTGTTTGTATGTTTTGATGGAGCAAAAAAAGGGTTCTTAGTAGATGCAGGAAGGTGTTGTGCTTAGATGGTTGTTTTCTAAAGACTTTCCTTGGAGGAATGTTGTTAGCTGCTGTGAAAAGGGATGCTAATGAGCAAATATATCCCTTGGCATGGGCAGTGGTTGAAGGAAAAAAATAATGACAATTGGGAATGGTTCATGGATGAGCTTAGTAAATGTTTGGGAATAACTGATGGTGGGGAATCATGACGTTAATATCTGACCAGCAAAAGGTAGTTCTCCTAAATCAGAAATTTAGTTACTCATTAATAATGTTTTATACTATGTATGATTATGGCAGGGTCTGTTAAATGTTGTTTCATTGCTATGGCCAAAAGGAGAGCATAGAAATTATGCAAGGCACATCTAAGCAAACTGAAAAAAAACATTCAAAGATGAAGAGTTGAAGGATTTGTTTTGAAAAGCAGCTAGGGCTTATTGTGAAGCCGACTATATGCAAGCCACTCATGAGATGAGAACAATCAATACTAAAGGAGTAGAGGCCTACTGAAGCAGGATCCCAAATGGTTTAACAGGTGCTATTTGAGCACTCACACAAAGTGTGATGTACTAGTAAACAACATGGCAGAAACTTTTAATGGTTATATCAACAATGCAAGGTCAAAACATATTATTCACATGTTAGAGGATATCAGGATTCAAGTCATGAGTAGGCTACTTACAAAAAGAACAGAAATGGTTGCCAGAGATGTTATCATATGCCCTAGAATCCAGGAAAAGCCTGAATTTTCAAAAGATGTCTCTTATAGATGTGAGGTATATCCCTCATCATATCATGTTTTCCTAGTAAGGAATTTTGATGATGTATCTGTGGATTTGGATAATAAAACCTACACATGTAGGAAATGGGATTTAAGGGAATATCTAGGGGTGTTCAAAAAACTCGCGGCTCGCAGCTCGCTCGAAACTCACTCGAAAAAGTTTGAAAAAAGCTTGGCTCGTAATTGGCTTGGTTGTAAATGAGCCAGCTCTGCTCGGCTCGGTTTGTAAATGAGCCGAGCTCGAGCTTAGCATGGCTCGGCTCGTGAACTCGTGAGCCGGCTCGATAAGGTTTACATCCTTATTTTTTTTGTCCCACATCGCTTAAAAGACAAAAACTAAGGGAGCATCTCCCCGATAAAAGAAGGTAAAGACAATGTACAAAGTGGGCTAACTTTTTTATTATAACACCTGCTTCCCTAGACTTTTAGATATTGTCAATTTTAGTCCCTAAACTATGTGGTTATTGATACTTTTTAATACTTGGTAAATTTTATGCTATATACTAGATACATGGAATGTCTAAATCTAAATACTTGGAATGTCTAATTCTAACTACTTGGAATGTCTAATTCTAGATACTTGGAATGTCTAATTCTAGATACTTGGAATGTCTAAATCTAGATACTTGATACTTGGAAGACTAGATTCTTGACTCTTGATACTTTGGTGCTTGACTCTTGAGGCTCGTGAAACTTGAGACTTGGTTGAACGAGGGACTGGAGTCTTGTCACTGGCAGAAACTATGAAACTTGAAAACTTTTGTGTTAATGCTATAATCTAGTTATACTATTACCCAATAATACACAATGCTTAATCTAACTCGCAAATCGAATCAAAGACAGTGAAACGGAAAAGAGGGGATTGACCGAGTGGCAATCCGATCGGATGACCATCCGATCGGATAGCCATCCGATCGGATGACCAACCGATCGGATGGCCACTCGATCGAGCTACCATCCGATCCAAGTGCACACCGCCTTCACTCATTCTCACACTATAAATAGGCCTGTTACATCACCATTCTCACTGATGTGACAGCCTCACTCGACCAGACGCACGCACTCCTCTTTTCTTCCATTTCTCGGCGATTTCGGTACGTTTACACTATATTCTTGTACATCTTTGATCTACACATCATTCTCTATGAGATTCTCCTTTGAAATCTCACTTTTCACCATGAAATCTCTCAGATTTGAGCTCTTGAAGGTGATGTCACCATGGCGGTTTGTACCAAACTGTTGTGTGATGTCATTCTACCCAAGATCTAGCTCAGATCTAAGGAATTTCATGCGTTTTACACTAAATCTATGCTAGATCTAAACTTTTCAAGCTAAAAACCTGTGTTTATCTTCATCTTTATTTTGAACTTTTACATAAAACGGTGAGATCCGGATCTAACGGACTGTAGACTTGATTATTAGTCTAGAGTCGGCTTGGAAAGGGATTGTTACCGGAGAAGACGACCGGAGTACGGATTCTGACCTAAATATCATCACGAACTGACGACTGAACGGACTGGGGTGATTCCCGCCCGATCAGATCGGTTGAACACCGATGTGTTTACCGTTGTCTCAATACGTACCATGACGTCGACGTTTAAACAGAAACTTAGAGATTTTACTAGTTTAGGAACGGGACAAGGATAACCCGATCGAGTGGTAATCCAATCGGATAGCCATCTGATGTGTGCAAAATGCAACATATAAATTACATCAAATGAGGCATAAAACTAACCCTTTTTTAGTACTAATGTTGGAAAAAAGTGTGCTTTTGTCTTCCTTTTGTATTTTCAGGGATAAATGAGCTTAATTGAATAAAAGAAGCAAAAATGCAGCCAAGTCTAACAATAATAAAAGAAAGGCCAAATCTAACAAGAGATCAGAAGGCTGAACACGCCCCGTGCTCATTGAGCACGGGGGCGTGCCCAAGTGTCTGCAGAAAAGACAAAGTTGTAGAAGCTTCTATCTCCCAACACGGGGGTGTCCCCAGCGGATACGCGGCCGTGGTCAACGCTAAGATTCGCAGAGTCCAAGAAAATCTTGATAGTACAGATATGCTTCTGCACACGGGGCCGTGCCCAGCAGACACGGGGACGTGGTCAACTAATGCAGACAAATTGCAATTAATGAAGAAAGAGAAGATGGGTAGACACGGGGCCGTGCCCAATGGACACGGGGCCGTGTCCAGGCTTCTGTGCAGGCTATAAATAGAGGTGCTTGGTTCACTTCAAAGGCATCCCTTGGCAAACCACCTCTCTCACACTTCACCTACCCACCACCACCATCACAACCCACATCCACCACCATCATCCATCATAGAGTATGTGTAGTAGTCTCGGGATCCAAGATTGATCGTAAGAGTTCTTGACAATCAAAGGCCATGTTTGGCTAAGTCTCTTACATCACTTGGTGAAGACAAGAATTTAGTGTAATACTTTTTATTTTTAATCTTTTTGCACTTTTTATTTGGTTATGTATTAATGACTTTAATAACTAGTTTCTTATGTTGAAGGTGAAACTTCCTTATCATTTGTCCCCTTGGTGTCTTGACATTATTTTACTGTCTATATAAAATAAAAGATTTACACCATTCATATCTCCACGGTCTATATGGAGATATGTTGGCTACCTGGTCGGGAGTTAAGGGAATGGTTTGGTAAGCGTCTTGCCTTGTTCAGTGTATAGATCCTACAAGGACCTGGGTCAAACTTAGTAGGACCTCCTTCAATACCCACTGGTATTGGATGGCGGGGGTTTGGATTTCTTGATCCCCTCATATGTAAATTACTATTAAAACATTAACCCGGCTATTTAGGATTGTATCCCTGCTAACTCAAACTACTTAGCCGAGGGTAACGTCACCTTCAAAAGAGGGGCATACCACATTACGCATTAATAACTTAATTAATTATCTTTCAATAATTGAACCCTTTAGGATTGTATCCTTGCTGACTCAAACTACTGGGTTGAGGGTAACGTCACCTTCAACAGAGGGGCCTACTACTATAACTAAGATAATCTCTTAAAAAGTGCAAAAGTGCGGAAATAATCAAAGGTTACACTAAAGGTGAGTCGGATCCAAGTGATTCATCTTGTCTATCTGTTTTTATTTGTTATTTGTTATTTTTATTTTCAGCATTTTTAGTTTTTATTTTCATGTTTAAACCTTTTTCTAAAATTTTGATTTGATTAGACGTTGAGGATAAACTGGTATTAAAAGCTCTTGTGTCCTTGGACGACCTCGGTATCTTACTAATGCTATACTATGCTCACGATGGGTGCACTTGCCCATATGTGTGTTTAGTGTTAGTAAAATATCGTGTTTTATAAATTTAAAACTTGATTAAAGTGTAAAAAGGGCTAAAAATATACATAAAATATATATATATATAACACCGCACACACATCAAGTTTTTGGCGCCGTTGCCGGGGACACAAGGATTTTAAGAAAGCTTAAAATCGACGGCCTATCAGTTTTTCAAAACCTTTTTAAAACGCGCGCACATTTTTCTGCATTTTAGTTAGTTTTTGCATTTACAGTAGCCTGAACACGGGGCCGTGCTGCATTTTTTTTATAAAACACCAAGATACAGAGTCTGAACACGGGGTCGTGCTCACTGAACACGCCCCCGTGCTGCACAAAACCAGTTACTTTTATTAAAACGCCCAGATACAGATCCTGAACACGGGTCGTGTCCACTGAACACGGGGCCGTGTCCAGCCTCTGTTTCCGTTTTTATTTTTGTTTTCTAGTCTCGAGACTCTGTTGTGGTCTGCTGAGTGATTCTTATGGATCAATACTCAGGAGATTACAACTACACC
This sequence comes from Helianthus tuberosus, assembly GCA_030545235.1. Lineage (NCBI taxonomy): Eukaryota > Viridiplantae > Streptophyta > Magnoliopsida > Asterales > Asteraceae > Helianthus > Helianthus tuberosus. Next base: position 79,565,331 of record CM060408.1, read on the forward strand.
TATGAGGAGGATGATTATAGGGAATACTATTGCACCATTTGTGGTGACCCTCACTCGGTGCAATATTGTGACCTTTTTCAACCATCCACTTCATACACCTACTATGAGGAACCCAGGTACGAGCCATCAACTTCATACACATCCTATGAAGACCCAAGGAATGAACCTTCTCCCTCATACTCATATTTTGATGAACCAAGGTATGAGCCTTCATACTCATACTTTGAGGAACCAAGATATGAGCCTCCACCTTCATATGCTTATTATGAGGAACCATGGCATGAACAACCCACCTCATATGAGTATTATGAAGAACAAAATTTCGAACCTTATCCATCATATACTTACAATGAAGAACAATGGTGTGAACCATCTACTTCCTATGAGTATTATGAGGAACAAAGGATCGAACATCCGAATTCAAGCTTTGAGGATCCTGATCCTGATCCTTACTCTATCACCCACATAGCCGATAGGATAATAGAACACATTAAAACTATCGAACGTTGCATAAAAGAATCTCGCGCAAGGGAAGAATTAACTTGTAATAAAGAAGAGATAGTTGGAAATGTAAAAATGGAAGAACAAATAAGTGAAAAACCGACACATGAGTTAAACAACGAGAAAGGTGAGTCCAATAACGGTAAAATTCAAGAAGAGTCTAATTTTGAAAAAATTAATCTCTTGTCACCTTCTTTCGAAAATCATTGTTTAGTACCCACTCATGCTAAGTTTTTAAAAGAGTTAAACACTAACACTAAAATTGACGAAACAGTAAGCATTAAGTTAACAAATGATCAAACTTCGCTAATAAAAGAAGATCCATTTGAAATTAACATTACACCGGTTCCATGTTTTTTTCAAAACTCCTTTATTAGTAATATCACAATTGATAAAGATCTTTGTGTTAATATAATGTCAAACTACATTTTCGAAAAATTAAGTATTAGTGATTTTTCTCCACTTCAAATACCCATTTTTCTATCTAATCGGAATGTAATAAAATCAATAGGGGTAGTTGAGGATGTCTTGGTCCAAACCAACCAAATGGTAATCCCAACCGACTTTGTCATCCTTGATGACGCTCCTCTAGTGTTGGGACGACCTTTTGTAAAAACCCACGAAGCTTTGAAAAATCGGAAGTACAACAATCTATCTATTCAATTAGGGGCATTTAAAAAGAGTGTCGATCTTGAGCGTTCAATGAAATATCCATTCGGCAATAATGACCCCCTAATTGAAGATGAAGATGAACCACCCGATACAAGAGAAGAAATTGACCACTTTGTTGAAGAAGAGCTCGCCATAGAACAAACCTTTGTGATTCTTGACAAAAATGAGCAACCAAATAAGGAGTCTCCTAAAGACCCACCTCTTGAGCTCAAAGAACTCCCAAAAGGTTTGGAATATGCTTTTCTAGACAAAGATGGTAAATCACCTGTAATTATTTCGTCAAAGTTAACTAGTTTAGAAAAAGAAAAATTAATTAAGCTTTTGAAAAAATACAAAAATGCGATCGCTTGGAAGCTTGTAGATATCAAAGGAATAAGCCCTTCCATGTGCACGCACAAAATTTTAATGAATGGTGACTATAAATCAGTAATACAACCACAACGTAGAGTAAATCCAAATGTCCAAGAAGTGGTTAAAAACGAAGTCATCAAATTACTTGACGCCAGACTTATTTATCCAATCTCCGATAGTCCTTGGGTAAGTCCCGTTCAAGTAGTTCCAAAGAAAGGAGGTATGACGGTAATAACTAACGAGAAAAATGAATTAATACCAACGAAAACTGTCACAGGATGGAGGGTATGTATAGATTGTCGTCGATTAAATGAAGCAACAAGGAAAGATCACTTTCCTTTACCCTTTATTGATCAAATGTTAGAAAGATTATCCAGTCACAAATTTTATTGTTTCTTAGATGGTTTTTCAGGTTACTTTCAAATCCCGATAGCACCCGAAGACCAAGAAAAGACAACATTCATATGTCCCTATGGAACTTTTGCTTATCGACGCATGCCTTTTGGTCTATGTAATGCCCCCGCAACCTTTCAACGTTGCATGGTGGTCATCTTCCATGATATGAAAGAAAAGACAATGGAAGTCTTCATGGACGACTTTTCTATCTTTGGAGATTCATACGACCAATGCCTCGATAACCTTGAACGAATGCTATCCCAATGTGAGGAAACTAACATCGCCCTTAACTGGGAAAAATGTCATTTCATGGTAACAGAGGGAATAGTACTCGGTCACAAAATCTCGAGCGAAGGGATGGAGGTTGATCGAGCAAAAATAGACACTATTTCTCGGTTACCTCCCCCATCCTCCGTTAGAGCTATCAGAAGTTTCCTAGGGCATACCGGATTTTATAGACGATTTATCAAGGACTTTTCTAAAATCTCAAGTCCTCTAACAAAATTACTTGAAAAAGATGCCCCTTTCATCTTTGACAAGGATTGCAATCAAGCATTTCTAACCCTAAAAGAAATGCTAGTCAATGCACCTATCATGATAGCGCCTGATTGGAAATTACCTTACGAAATCATGTGTGATGCAAGTGACTTTGCAATTGGAGTTGTCTTGGGACAAAGAAAAGATAAGCATTTTCACCCAATTTATTATGCTAGTAAAACACTTAACGATGCACAAGAAAATTACACAACAACAGAAAAAGAGTTACTAGTCATGGTATTTGCTTTTGATAAATTCCGCTCTTATCTTGTTCTTTCTAAAACAATAGTCTATACAGATCATGCAGCCATTTGATATCTCTTCAAGAAACAGGATGCTAAACCACGTTTGATTCGGTGGATTCTACTCCTCCAAGAATTTAACATTGAAATAAAAGACAAAAGAGGAGCAGAAAACACCGCAGCAGATCATCTTTCGCGCTTGGAAGACCCAGCTTTGGAGGAAACCAGGGACGAGAAAATCAATGAAAAGTTCCTAACAGAGTCCCTGGAAATGGTGGAATACCGAGAAGAGCCATGGTACGCCGACTATGCCAACTACCTAGCTAGCGGTATAGTCGCAAAAGGATGGCCACATCATCAAAGAAAAAAATTCTTTGCCGATGTAAAGCATTATTTTTGGGAAAATCCTTTTCTTTTCAAAATGTGTGCCGATCAACTCATCCGCCGATGTGTACATGGTAGTGAAGCAAGAAAAATTCTCCGCCATTGTCATGAAGGTCCATACGGAGGACATCATGGTGCCGCTAGTACCGCACGAAAGGTCTTTGATTCAGGATTTTATTGGCCAACCATTTACAAAGACGCCCAAAGTCATGTCAAGACAAGTGACGCTTGCCAAAGATCAGGTAATATTTCTTCCAAAAACGAAATGCCACAAAATGGCATTCTTGTTTGTGAAATTTTTTATGTGCGGGGACTCGACTTTATAGGACCTTTCCCACCGTCAAAAGGAAACAAATATATACTTGTGGCGGTAGATTACTTGTCTAAATGGGCCGAGGCCGAGGCACTTCCAACAAATGATGGAAGAGTCGTGGTAAGATTTCTGAAAAGATTATTCTCTCGTTTTGGAACACCAAAAGCATTAATAAGTGATAGAGGTACCCATTTTTGTAACCATCAACTTGAAAAATCTTAACAAGGTATGGGGTCTATCACATGGTCTCAACAGCATATCACCCTCAAACAAACGGACAAGCCGAAGTGACTAATAGAGGTTTAAAACGAATACTCGAAAAAACCGTAGGGCTAAATAAAAAAGAATGGGCCAAAAAATTAGACGATGCTTTATGGGCTTTTCGAACTGCTTATAAAACAACAATAGGTACAACCCCATATAAGCTAGTCTACGGAAAAAGTTGTCATTTGCCAGTAGAAATAGCACACAAGGCCTACTGGGCAATTAAAAATGTAAACTTAGACTTAGAAATTGCTGGTAAAAATCGATTTTGCCAATTAAATGAATTAGACGAATTAAGGAATTATGCATACTCTAACTCCAAAATTTATAAGGAAAGAATGAAAACTTTGCATGATAAACACATTAAACCTAATGAATTTCGGGTAGGAGATCAAGTTCTATTGTTTAATTCACGACTTTGATTATTTCCTGGTAAATTAAAGTCTAGGTGGTCAGGACCTTTTTCCATCACCCATATTTTCCCACACGGTGCAGTCGAAATTAAATCTCGGAATGGAATTCCATTCAAAGTCAATGGCCAACTGCTAAAGCTTTATCAAGGATTTATTGAGGATGAGGAGGAAGAAATCTCGCTTCAAATAATCAAAGAATGAAACAAAGGTGAAAGCATCAACATCATACCTGGTAAGTTACGAAAAATCGGAACACATCTGAATCGGTAAGATTTCTAAAAACCAAGTTTTGGGAAACAGGGCACTCACACGAGCACTTATAAAAAAAATTATTTTGCCCACCCACGGGGCCGTGCTCAGCGAGCACGGGGCCGTGTCCGCGAAACTGTCGGGATAAAACCCCCATTTTCATTCAGTTTCTTCATTCCACACGCCCCGTTTCCCCAAAAACTCTCTGGTTTCGGCGAATTTTTCTGCAGATTTCAACGTTTCCCCTACTTCTAACAACATCAAGGTATGATCCTATCATCATAAGTAGTTAGATTAAGCACTTGCATGTAGTTTAACACCAAAAATTTGGGGAAAAATTTAGGGTTCTTCAACTTGAACCGGATCGAACCTCAAATTTTTGCATAAATCTGTTAGCATTAGTATAGATACATGTTATGGAAGTAAATCAACTTGTATTGTTTGTAGATTTGCCCGATTTCTCACAAAAAACCCCAAACCCTTGTTTTTGAACCGAAAAAGATAAAATCGAAGGGGTAAACGGTTTGTTTTGGGAAAAACGACACTTGGGGTTTCATTTTCAGGGAAAACCGCCCCTACTGGACCAAAAATTTACAAGTTTTCGGGACCGAGTCGAAAATTGGGATTTTTGGGAAACAGACGTCTGGACACGGGGTCGTGCTCGCTGAGCACGGGGGCGTGTCCAGCCAAATCCAGGCGAACTCGGGGAGTGTCCGCTGAACACGGGGCCGTGTTCAGCCAACTGTTTTCAGTTTTCTCCGAGAATTTCACTGTTTCTTGCTAATTGTTTGGTGTTTTCTTTCAGATGGCCAAGAAATTTACCAGATTCAATGCAAATGAGTTGGATGCTCAAGCAAGATACGATGTGCTAAGAACTAGGCCCGAGGAGTATCCACGACAAGTATGCACGGATCTTCTAGAAACAGTGAACCAGATAGACCGCTTCAACAACATTGTCATCGGACCACTACGAGCTGCCCTTTGCACTCGACTTCGCTCCGTGCATGAATATAACATGGAATTTTACAGCACGTTCGTCTTCAAGACAAGAGCTGATCCATTTGACAATGATGGGGTAGAGTTCCGTTGTGGGGGAACTGTGTACTTGATCTCGATCGCACAGTTTGGGGCAATAGTTGGGTTGTATGCGGAAGAAGATGCTGGGGATGAAGAGAACACCGGGGGTCTACGGGAGATTCCGGAAAACCAACGCCAAGCTGCTTGGGCTCAAATAGGGGAAGGCAACTATAACCCGAGCCGAACTAAGAGCACCCAGTTGAGAGACCCTCTTTACCGCTACATCCACAGGGTCCTCACCTACTCTTTTAGCCAGAGACATGACAGCAGTGGTGTTGTAGGGTTACGGGATCTGTTTGTCCTTCATTGCATCCACAACCGTGTCAACCTTGATGTTCCATACCTGCTACTCCGCAACATGCACTGGAACCAACTTGCTACTCCCCCGACTCCTATCTTCTTTGGAGGGTGGATCTACCGCCTTTTCAAACACTTTGTTGCTAGGATGCCGAGGTCTTTTCAAAAGAGCCCATGGTCGGGAAGAGTGGACATGGTCATTTGCCGCTCCATGAACTTGATTTATGAAGCAGATGACGGGTCGATCAGATTTCAGACGGTTCAAGGGCATTCATGGAACCCGCAAGAAGCACTCGTCTTACACGCTCCACACATCCGTCCTCCTCCTCAATACCACTACCAGCACCAGGGTGATCCGGGTCAATCCTCCTCTCAAGGAGGCGGTTTTCCTAACTTTCAAAGCTTACATGATTTATTGTAGGAAAACCTTATGTGCACCAGGAACACCTACAACATGGCCAGCAACACATACGCCCGGGTCGGAGTGATAGAGAGAAACATCTCCGACATGCAGGATGACATTGGAAACATCCGGGAGTATATGGCGGGCCACGGAGGAGGTGATGATGATGAAGACGAGGACATGGATTGAGCGGGAGGAGTAGGAGGTAGCATCCCACGTATGGAGGTCTCACAGGTTAACCCCCTTATCTCATGAACAATTTCTAGCCTGCGTGCCACTTGTTGAACAATTTACTTTCCTTAACTCTTTTTAATTTCTGCATTTCTTTTTCTTTTTAACTTGTGACGTGGATGATGAACTTTGGTAATTTAGGATGTTGGTTATTGTTTGGTGTGGTATTTATTAGTTAAACAGGTACATACGAGGCTTAGAGCACTAAACTTTAGTGCTACTAAAGCCGGGACAACAAAACCGAAGCTAGAAACCTGTTTTACACTTTTGCAGTTTGTCCACACGGAGTCGTGCCCAGCCGACACGCCCCCGTGCCCACCGGCCAGACCTGCTTTCTGCAGATTGCTGTTTAACTTGTGCCAACATGGGGTCGTGTTCACCAGACACGCCCCCGTGTCCACCTTCTGTAAGTCTTTGTTACTGGCAATCTGACCACTGGGCCATGTTCATCCAACACTGGGCCGTGTCCAGATGCACAGTAACATAAAATTTTGTTTTTAACACACCTTTTACACATTCAATCAACCTATAAACTTATTTTTGGGACACATTGAGGACAATGTGTAATTTAAGTGTGGGGGGATGCTAAAACCTTGAATTTTGCAAGTCCTAATTACAAGCCTTACACAAAACTCTATTGTAACCGCAAAACACCTCAATTTTTTTCAAAAACTTTTCATTTTTTTACTTGTCTTGTTTTAATTTGGGAATTACAAGTTCTAAAAAGGTTATATTTTTATAAATTTACAACCGATAGCGTCGTGATAAAAAGAGCCAACATAAGAAATTTATGAAACGGCATGACAAATCTAATTAAAATTAGATTATATATACTGGATCACATAAAAACCCATTTCCACAAAAAAGTGAGTTTTGAGCCTTTATTGAGCATACAAATACACATCTTTAAACTAAATACTCATTTTTGGTTTCTTGTGTGAATAGCCGCTTGGTCTCTTACAACTCTAGAACTTGCCATGACGATACATTTCCGGTCCTTACCAACTTAAACCCAAGTAAGTAAATGATGGAGGCATTAGGACTAACCCTTTTTCTTTCAACACCATTATTTTTCTTTTTTTTTACCACCTACCCAAAAATCCCCCTAGTTAACCCCTTTGAGCCTAAACCTTTTCATTTCTAAACCCACAAAACAAACACACTTTACCCACCAAAACCCTTTTTCATTTTAAACCCTTTATTTTAGTAAAAAACTCGGTTTTTCATATGGCATTCCTTATCAAAAAAAATGAATGATGAAGCCAAGAAATAAACAAACAAGTTCATCAAAAAAAAAGAACTTTGTTTGAAGAAATGCTTCATTAGAATAAAAAAAGTCATAAAAAATAATAAAAAGTCTTATGAAAACCGACGCTTTTTACGCCTTTCGCCCTTTTCTACTAACCACTAACCCAAGCACCTACCTTTAACCCAAGCATAACCCTTCCCCCAAAGTCCTCTTGATATTTACAAAGGTATATAGTTAAAAAGGAGGAGGATTGATTGCTTGGCAAGCTTATGGTAGAAGTAAGTTCCATCCCGCTCTCGAGTGTTTCACAAAAATACATCTTTCGGCCGAGTGTTGAGTGATCTCCCGTGAGGTATGTGAACTTGTATATATTTTAAAGAGGCATGTTATGCCCAAATAAATAATTTCTCTTATGTAATATTCTAAATAAATCATAACGAATAGGAGTGTAAATAACATAAAAATAAATCCTAATAAAAATCTTGGATTCCCGACACTCAAGACAAGCCCAAAACCTTCTCTTCTACCCATTCCATTTGGGCGTGTAAGCCACATTATAAAGAGTTTTGCTTGAGGACAAACAAAGATTCAAGTGTGGGGGTATTTGATGTGTGCAAAATGCAACATATAAATTACATCAAATGAGGTATAAAACTAACCCTTTTTTAGTACTAATGTTGGAAAAAGTGTGCTTTTGTCTTCCTTTTGTATTTTCAGGGATAAATGAGCTTAATTGAACAAAAGAAGCAAAAATGCAGCCAAATCTAACAATAATACAAGAAAGGGAATAAACGTGGCATGCCCGACCCCTCGACAGCATCTTCCCAAGCAAAAACAAGAGATCAGAAGGCTGAACACGCCCCGTGCTCATTGAGCACGGGGGCCTGCCCAAGTGTCTGCAGAAAAGACAAAGTTGTAGAAGCTTCTATCTCCCAACACGGGGGGCGTGCCCAGCGGACACGGGGCCGTGGTCAACGCTAAGATTCGTAGAATCCAAGCAAATCTTGATAGTACAGATACGCTTCTGCACACGGGGCCGTGCCCAGCAGATACGGGGGCGTGGTCAACTAATGCAGACAAACTGCAATTAATGAAGAAAGAGAAGATGGGTGGACACGGGGCCGTGTCCGGGCTTCTGTGCAGGCTATAAATAGAGGTGCTTGGTTCACTTCAAAGGCATCCCTTGGCAAACCACCTCTCTCACACTTCACCCACCCACCACCACCATCACAACCCACATCCACCACCATCATCCATCATAGAGTGTGTGTAGTAGTCTCGGGATCCAAGATTAATCGTAAGAATTCTTGACAATCAAAGGCCATGTTTTCCTAAGTCTCTTACATCACTTGGTGAAGACAAGCATTTAGTGTAATACTTTTTATTTTCAATCTTTTCGCACTTTTTATTTGGTTATGTATTAATGACTTTAATAACTAGTTTCTTATGTTGAAGGTGAAACTTCCTTATCATTTTTTCGTGGTGTCTTGCCGTTATTTTACTGTCTATATAAAATAAAAGATTTACACCATTCATATCTCCACGGTCTATATGGAGATATGTTGGCTACCTGGTCGGGGGTTAAGGAAATGGTTTGGTAAGCGTCTTGCCTTGTTCAGTGTATAGATCCTACAAGGACCTGGGTCAAGCTTAGTAGGACCTCCTTCAATACCCACTGGTATTGGATGGCGGGGGTTCGAATTTTTTGATCCCCTCATATGTAAACTACTATTAAAACATTAACCCGGCTATTTAGGATTGTATCCCTGCTGACTCAAACTACTTAGCCGAGGGTAACGTCACCTTCAAAAGAGGGGCATACCACATTACGCATTAATAACTTAATTAATTATCTTTCAATAATCCAACCCTCTAGGATTGTATCCTTGCTCACTCAAACTACTGGGTTGAGGGTAACGTCACCTTCAAAAGAGGGGCCTACTACTATAACTAAGATAATCTCTTAAAAAGTGCAAAAGTGCGGAAATAATCAAAGGTTACACTAAAGGCGAGTCGGATCCAAGTGATTCATCTTGTCTGTCTGTTTTATTTTTTATTTTTATTTTCAGCATTTTTAGTTTTTATTTTCATGTTTAAACCTTTTTCTAAAATTTTGATTTGATTAGACGTTGAGGATAAACCTGTATTAAAAGCTCTTGTGTCCTTGGACGACCTCGGTATCTTACCAACGCTATACTACGCTCACGATGGGTGCACTTGCCAATATGTGTGTTTAGTGTTAGTAAAATATCATGTTTTATAAATTTAAAACTTGACTAAAGTGTAAAAAGGGCTAAAAATATACATAAAATATATATAACACCGCACACACATCACCATCCGATCGAACAACCACCCTATCAAGTAACACTTGCCCCCTTAACTTTAAACACTTGAACTTTGAAGTCATGATCGTCGAACGGCAACTCGATCGGATAGCCATCCGTTCGAACTGCCATCCGATCAAGTGACCTTTTGAGACTTTGAATTTTGAAAACTTAAAACTTTGGATCGAATGGCAATCCGATCGGATAGCCATACGATCGAATAGCCATCCGTCCCTTTTCACTCACATGTCATCTCAATCGAATGGCCATCCGATCAGGATGACTGATCCGACACTTTGCGCAATCTCGTTATTCTGCCCGACTCTTATCTGTTGTAATCTAATCAGGCTAAACCTAAAGAGCTCCCTTTGATCCAATAACAGTTGATCTGTTAAGCAAGCACTGTGAGTATACTCGATCCCTTTTTGTTTTAAACTTTGGGATGTAACATGTATTCTATTAAACTACGATACTTGATACTTTTGCAAACTAAACTCTATCCTATGTGTATGTGAAACTTGTGATTCTTGTATTCTATTTGTGCTATGTGGACGTTTAATCCAGGGTGTGTAGTTCCGCCTTAACAATAGTAGCGCTATAGGAGATGCACCTCCCCATTATTCTCGGGGGTATTGTTAGGAGGATTCTAGTTTTCTTTGAGACTTGGGAAAACAACAAAGCATCGGGATACTTGGGCTATCACTCGTTGGACTGCGAACACTAGCATGGCTGAAAGTATTTTATCATTTACACGATGGATACGAGTTGTTTTAAACTGTTATGCTATTATTCAAACTTGTATACTCGCCGGTACATTTTTGTACTGACTTTATTTTAATACATGTTGCAGGCTGATAGGATGCTGAATCATGGAAATCAAGCTAGGGCTGATGCTTAGAAACCCACCTAGTTTAAATCTAGACTTTGAACAATGATTAATGGTTGTATTTTGAATCTTGTTTGGTGATGCTGTTTTAGATAAACTTATGCATGAAACTTATTTAATCTATATTGAAATTACTAGTGTTATGGAATCTCGTGAGCAATCTGAATGCTTAGTGCTCGCACCCCGATGTTTCCGCCATCGGTTGGAGTGTGACATTTATACTTGCATATTTAGCCATTTGATTAAATTAAATTGCAATTATGGCCCTTAGTCTATGAAGAGATTCATTTTTTGAGGGATTTTTAAGTAGTAAATTTTTCAGTTCTTTGTTATTCGAGCTAGATCGAGTCGAGCTGAGCTAGCTCGAATTTTAATCGAGTCGAACTCGAGCCTTAAATCTCAGCTCGATTTGAAATTCGAGCTCGAGTCGAGCCAACTCGAGTTGAGTTCGAGCCGAGCTCGAGCTGGGTAGAGCTCGGCTCGACTCGGCCCGTTTATAGCCCTAGGGATATATATGTAAACATGTGTGTACTGTGGCTGGTTTATACATTAGAATGCCGGAGATTGTGTTGATGAGTGTTACTACAAAGAAACATACATGAAGGCTTATGAGTTCTAAATCCATCCATTACCTAGTGAAAGGTATTGGCCCAAGGTTCATTATCCTACAGATCCACCTCCAGTCAAATCTGCTCATGGTAGGCCTAAGAAGAACAGAAAAGAGTGATCCTCATGAAGATCGAAAAAAACCCAGAAAACTTATAGAGCATGGATTAATAATGACTTCTGTAAATTGTGGGGCAAGGGGTCACAACAAAAGAAAGTCAACAGAAAAAAGAAAAACAGATGCACGTGAACGTTTCTTAGTCTTAGGTTTGTGTTTGACTTATGTTATTCGTTTATATTTGCCTAACAGTTTGTGAGATTCCTAATGACTGCAGGTGAGTCTGCTCTTAAGAGACAGAAGATGCGGAGCCAAAAACCAAACCAATCAACTCAAGCAGCTTCACAAGCTACAACTTAGCATTCTACTCAAGTAACAACCCAACTGTCATCTCAAAAGGGAACCAAGAGGCCAATTCAAAAGGGAATGGGAAAAACCAAAGGGAAGGGCAATAGGGAAGGCTGCAATTAATTAGTCAATGTTTGACTTTTTGTGTTATTTAGACAAGTTAATGTTATGTTATAACTTATTTACTCTATTATTTTGCCTAAAACCACCCGTTGGTAATGTGGTGTAATGTTATGACTTTTTATCAGTTTTTGGTAAACTATGTTGGACAACATGATCTAATGTTATGACTCTTTTGGACAAATTTGTGCACCTTAGTTTGGTCTTTTAACTTTGGTTTTACATGTTCAATTTGGTCCATGTTATTTTGGTCATTGTGTTTATTGTTTTAGGTTTGGTCCATGTTATTACCGTTTCAGTTTGGTCTTAGTGTATACAGTTTTATGTTTTTCAAATGTTCTCATAGTTTGGTCCTTGTTATTACATGTGTAGTTTGCTCCTTGTTATTATATGTGCAGTTTGGTCAAGCTTCGCATACACTTACATTTGCACTTTGGTCAACGTGTCTTACACTTACATGTGTAGTTTGGCGAATAACATTACCCTTTTCAGTTTTGTCACTGTGTTATTACACTTACATGTGCAGTTTGGTCAAAGTAACAGGAATCTTCATTAATGGGAAACTACTTGCAAATTCCATTCATAACAACAAGTGGGTACAAATACAACCAGGAATCACTAAATACTAATTAGACAATTAAAACCATATTGCAATGGCAATTAACAAGGTTAACACATATGGCTTCTTCGACTTAAACTCTGTACCACATATCTTTGATTTCAACATCTTGTTCTCTTCTAATAACACCAAATTCTATAATTCAACGTTTTGTATCTTCAGGTCTTGATAACTGGTTGGAGTTGTTATGCCGTTTGAATGTTCTTTGAACATGTTATCAACATCTTCTTTCCATAAGAAGAAATTGAAATCAGATCCCTACAAGACACAAACTTTCATAATTTCAAACCAAGATGAGGGAAAATGAGCAAGGGAACTTATAGGCCAATGAGAGAAGCCGTAAAATTGTTGACCATGGCTTTCACTTTTTCGTCCAACTACTCGAAGAATTGCAACAACGCCGTGATGGCAGTAGACCTTTCCATCCAAATCACTTTGAAGATTTTAGGTTTTCGGATTACACTAAATGCATGGGGTAGAAGAAGAGCTCATATACTCGGACCCTCTTTATTAATAGAATACAATCCAGGTTGACCTGTTTCCATGTATAGGTGTTGAAAGTACCACCTTTGAAACTAAGGGAGCACCATATACTACAAATTTCAAAAGTTTTCATAGGAATTTAATATTAGTTTGATGAAACATTTTCTCATTTTGAAAGAGGGTGACAATGGTGATGGGAAGGACATTCTTGTTAGGGTATATTCAGAATGCTTAACGGGTGACATATTAGGGTCTGCAAGATGTGATTGTGGTAACCAGTTGGCACTTCAATGCAACAAATTGAAGAGGCTAGCAGGGTTCTTTGGTCTATATCAGAGGCCATGAAGGAAGGGGTATCGTGTTAGGTCACAAATTTCATGCTTATAACTTGCAAGATGATGGACGTGATACAGTTGAATCCAATGAGGAGCTTGGTTTGCCCGTTGTTCTTTACTAAATGGTTTTAGGAGCTCGGTTTGCCTGTTGTTCTTCACTAAATGATTTTGCTCAGATGATTCACTTGTGTTCTTGTTCTTCACTAAATAATTTTAGGGTAATTTAGGGCTTTTTATAAGGTGTTAGGGGTGAGCCACATGCGCCTTTTCTATGTCAACATGCCACATTGGATAATTTTGACACGTAGGATAGTAAAACAAACGAAGTTAATGTTTAGTTAACGACGAGGTGACAGGACACACATAGTGTTAAGTTAGGATTGGCGGGAGTCAAAGTTGGCAGTCGCAGCGGCCAACGACAAATAGTTATGTGGTGCTAAAATCCAATAACCCTAGATATAAGAATAAGAACTATATAAGGGGAGGTTTATTTACTTATTTTTCTGAATGGCCAACGAATCCTCCAATGGGCTATTGGCAAAATTCAGCACATCGGGATACAGTCGCCTACGAATCCGGAAAAACCCTCAACTAGGGTTGAAGGCTGTAAACACTAGCCCGAAGGCATGACAATGCGGTGAGGTAAAACTCATTCAGTTCGAGGATCAAACTAGCGATCGTCGCCTACTCGCCTAGTCTCTCATTAGCACCCGGTGCCGCTGAAACTAATGGGGGGAAGCAAGAATGGAACCTGGGTCTCTTGGAAATCCAGGTCTCTCCCATACCACTCTACCACCAGCTCATTGACGGAGGTTTATTTGTGAAGCAAATTTATTTGAGGACAAAAAGAACAAAGAAACATTAAATAGTTTCTCTCATCTCATTTATTATTATATTTGACTAATTAATAAGTCATAAAGACTATCATTCTACACACTAAATTTTGTTGCCTACACACATCAAAATTTATCCTACACATTTCGAAATGTATCCTTTCGAAATTTATTATACATTTTATCTTACACAGCTCGTAATTTATCATACACTCTAAAGTAATTTTTTTAAATATATATTTTGAAAATAAGTTACAAATTTAATGTAGTTAGCTATTAAAGAGGAAAACTAAAAAGTAATGATTTGTGTAAGTTTACCAATAAACTTTACAATAACATTAAGAGTTAATTGCCAAAATCGTCCATGAGGTTTGGGCAGGTTTGCCATTTTCGTCCAAAATGTCACTTTTGTACCAAATTGCCCCCAACGTTTGTAACTTTTTTGCCATTTTCATCCAAACCACTAACTTAGTTTATTTTTTATGTTAAGTTGAGGATATTTGGATAAAACTGGCAAATATAAAACCACAGGGACGATTTTGGCAATTTACTCAAACTCTTTTAAAGTTATTTTATTTAATTAAGAGTAAACTGCCATTTTGGTCCCTGTGGTTTGGGCAGTTTTGCCATTTTAGTCCAAATCTCAAACTTTTTAAATCTGGGTCCCTGTGGTTTGCATTTTGTTGCCATTTTAGTCCAAAAGTGAAATCAGACCAGATTCCCTTAATTAAACCCTCAAGTCTTGTCCTTTTGCATAGGGGTAATTTCGTCATATACAACCACCCTATAAAAGGCCATCTCCTTCCCCAAATCTACGCTAACTCAAAAAACCCCACTGATCACTCCCTCCCATTCCCACCACCTCCGCCATGGACTCACACACCGCCACCTCTGCCGCCGTCACCGGAGATCACACTCCGGCCATCACCCGCACCCTTCACCCAACCGGCCACCGCTCTCTCTCTAACACCCCTCTGTCTCTTTCTTCTCACTCTCTCTCCTCTCTCCCGAACACCACCATTCATCGGAAAGTTACAGATCTGGAAACGGAACTACACCTCCGGCGATCGGAAACTTAACAGATCTGGAAACGCTAGGGTTAGCGTATAACGAGTGTCGAGTTACGAAGGTCGCCCACGGTGGCAGACGATGGTGGTAGATGGCGGTTATGTTCCGAGTTAGATGGTTTGGGCAAGAATAAGTACTGAAGATGACAAGTAGCGGCGGTGAAGATGTCTCACATGTGACCGAGATCGGTGACGTTTAATTTGCTACAACTAAAATTGATGCTATTGTAAACGAAATCATTTGTGCCAGGCTTTAATTTTGTGATGATCTTTTAGTCTTATATGCATTGCTTGTACAAGCCACACTCTGGGGTACTCAAATATAACTCGAGTGAGTTCTGAATTGGTGTTTCCATGATTTAGTTTTTTTTTAATATTGAATGGGATTTTTCAAGGATCGTTGTTTATGCATTTTATAGGTTTTAAAGATTCGGTATCAATAGCGGTGGTGAAGATGACAATTATTAATTTTAATGAAAATTGTTTTAATGAAAATTAAATGGACAAAACTACCCCAGCAGATAAAGACAAAAAAGGGATGTTGAAACAGTTAAAAATGAGAGTTTTTGAGATTTGGACTAAAATGGCAACAAAATGCA
This sequence comes from Helianthus tuberosus, assembly GCA_030545235.1. Taxonomy (NCBI): domain Eukaryota; kingdom Viridiplantae; phylum Streptophyta; class Magnoliopsida; order Asterales; family Asteraceae; genus Helianthus; species Helianthus tuberosus. The sequence continues at coordinate 79,581,191 of CM060408.1, forward strand.
AACCACATGGACCCAGATTTAAAAAGTTTGAGATTTGGACTAAAATGGCAAAAGTGTCCAAACCACTGGGACCAAAATGGCAGTTTGCTCTTTAATTAATTTTGTTACATATATAATAAAAAAAATATACATGCAATTTTTACATAAAAAAATAATAGATTTGTCACATAATTTTTATAAATTTTCATCCCACCACTAAGTTAATTTTTCTATTAATGTGAAGGATGTTTATAAACTAAGACAAAAATTAATTTCTAATTTTTATATAGATCAGTTTTATAAAAATAAAATCTACTTAAACATCTAAATTTTATAAAACTAAAATGCTGGTGACCTTATTGAAAAAGGTCAAATAAAAAAATCTTAGCATTATATATGATAAGATTTTTTTATTTGACATTTTTCAATAAGGTCACCAGCATTTTAGTTTTATAAAATTTAGAGGTTTAAGTAGATTTTATTTTTATAAAACTGATCTATATAAAAATTAGAAATTAATTTATGTCTTAGTTTATAAACATCCTTCACATTAATAGAAAAATTAACTTAGTGGTTGGATGAAAATTTATAAAAATTATGTGACAAAGCTATTATTTTTTCATATAAAAATTGCATGTATATTCCTTTTTATTATATATGTAACAAAATTAATTAAATAAAATAAATTTAAAAGAGTTTGAGTAAATTGCCAAAATCGTCCCTGTGGTTTTATATTTGCCAGTTTCATCCAAATATCCTCAACTTAACAGGAAAAATAAACTAAGTTAGTGGTTTGGATGAAAATGGAAAAAATTTACAAACGTTGGGGGCAATTTGGTACAAAAGTGGCATTTTGGACGAAAATGGCAAACCTGCCCAAACCTCAGGGACAATTTTGGCAATTAACTCTAACAATAAATGCAAATGTTAAATAAAGTAAAATGAAACATTTTTATTGATTAAAATTTATTCTTTTTTTCTTCTTAATTTTTTTTCTCCTATGAACCCTTCACTAAAATATAAAACAAAAAACGTAATTTCCCGTGAATATACTTATATTACATCATATAATATACTAATAACATAAAATTAATGAGGCTATATTGATATTGATAATAAATGTATCAGCTGAGAAATGATTAGTATACCTTAAGACCACGTGTAACGGAGCATTATAGGGGCTTGATAATGCCTCCAACGCCGTCTCCTTAGGCATTATACAGGGCATAAAGAAGTAGGGACGTTTCTAGTATAATGTCCAATGGGAAGAAAACAAAACGGAAAATAAAGATTGAAAGGGCATTAAGAGGTGTTAACCATTACACATTTTTTAAAAGGACGTTATGATGCTGATGTGTCGGAAAATGCCCCTTAGACTATGGGGTGTGAGGGGCTTAGGTTGGGGGCTTGGGTTGATATGTGGCGGTGGTGGGCTCAACATGGTGTGGCTTGGCTGGGCGCCTGGCGTGGTTTTTTTTTTTTTTTTTGAGTGTGGGGTGGCGTGGTATTATATATTATTAACTTTTAAGCTCAATCAAGAACCATTGAGGTTTCGAGGAGTATGTGATTCCATTACCCGACAGGTGGAATGACATCTTTTTATTTTTGATAATCAAACAATTTTTAGACTCCTCCAAGTTTATTTTTTTTAAAGAAGCATGCAAAATATAACAGTAAAAATTAACCTGTTTTAAAGTAATTGACCGAATGTGTCACATAGATGGAACTTGCAACATCTTCCATTCATTAACATGTATTACAAACAGGTTTCAAAGAATGAATTTTGCCGTTTAGGTTTCTAAACTCGAGATGAGGGTAAGTAAAGAATGAGTCAATCAAATAGATGAACCCGACTTATACACTCGGGTTTTGGGAAGTTGGTTTGTCATTTTGGGTTATAAGGGTTGGAACACCATTGTTCTCGGAGCCATAAACGTGGCCCATCTTGGCCCGTTTGGTCTCGAGATATCGTTTGTTGTGCTTTGTAATTGGAGTCACAAGGGGAACTCTGCCTGCAACTTCCAAACCATAGCCCTTGAGCCCAATGTACTTAGCAGGGTTGTTTGTCATCAACTTCATTGTACTCACTCCTAAATCTCTCAAAATCTGCATATGGTTTCATTAAAACACAAATTTATGAACAAGAAATATAAATAAAACAATTTAAAGAATCCAAAATTCAAGGCGGCAACCTGACCCGTTTTATCTCTAGTGGGCCCACGGTTAAATCAAAAGGTTTAGTTAAAAAATGAAACGGGTCAAAGAAGACAAGTAGGTCAAAAGCTTCCTAAATGTACTTATTTGATATTGTTTGTAATCATAATTAACGCACTGTCTATGAAAGAATTTTGAAAAAACAAATGTTTCGGCGCATTGTGCTATGTTTTATCTCTAGTGGGTCAAACAGGGTAAAACTATAAGAAGGTTATGGGTCAAACGGATTGAAAGCCATTTTTAGCGTACTCAAATGCATAAATCTCCTAAATTCCAAAAGGCTATCGACACGTGTTTTACATCGATGGAAAACCATAAAAACGAATATCAGTACAATACCGATATAGACGTTGTTTGGTCTGGTTTAGTTCGGTTCGTCATGGTAACGGTACGACATCAACATTCACTATAGGTTACAGCACACAATACCGAAAATATACAATGTTTTTAATATAACTTATTTCGAAGAGAAAAAAAAACTAAATGCAGCTACGTATTTAGTTTTTCAAAAAAAAAAAAAATTAAGGAACAAAATTTACAAGAGAAAAATAAAGCTATTGGTTAAAGATGTATAGCTATATTATAATGAGTGAAATCGAAACAGAAAAAAATATAAAAGTTTTATAACCCAAGAGTTGTATGATGTAACCTAATATATGAAGTCGTGTTTTACATCGTTCGAAAACCATAAAAACAAATACCAATATTGGTTTCGATGACACGGATACTATTGTTGGTCGGTACCCGCTCGGTTTGCCACCGTATGTTATAACGAATAGTGTACTACCTTTTCAATAAAATTTATATCAAAAGGTCGACATATAGGTTAACTCATCCGGGTATTTAGTATTTTATAAGGAAAAACTAACGAACGGAAGTTTAAAGAGGAAAATAAACTATTGGCTTAAAGGCGTATAAGGGGTGAATTTTGAAACTTATTAAAATAAAAATAAAATGTCAATATCACTTTAAACGACCAAGTTGCAATGGTATATATCAGTAAAAATATTAATAAGTAGAAAAAAAAAACTTTTGCAAAAAATGGTTAAATTAAAAATAAATTTTAGGAAAAAAAAAATAAACATTCACAAAATCCTAGATTTGAAAGTGCACCAATCAAATTGATTTACTATTCATTCTAATGTTGCAAGTGCACCAATCAAATTGATTTACTATTCATTCTAATGTTGCAAATGTTATATAGTAAATTACCTGTGCACCGATACCGTACTCCCTGGAATCAACCGGCAAACCGAGCTCCTCATTAGCTTCAACTGTATCACGTCCATCATCTTGCAAGTTATAAGCGCGAAGTTTGTGACCTAACCCGATACCCCTTCCCTCATGGCCTCTGAGATAGACCAAAACGCCCCTGCCAGCCTCTTCTATTTGTTGCATTGCAAGTGCCAATTGGTTACCACAATCACATCTTGCAGACCCGAATATGTCACCCGTTAAGCATTCTGAATGTACCCTAACAAGAATGTCCTTCCCATCACCAATGTCACCCTATTTAAAAATGAGAAAATGTTTCATCGAACTAATAAGTAAACGGGTTGATTTTCAACTTGAGCCCCGCTTGCGGTCTGCTCATATAATGTAATATATGTGTGGGCGCTCGGGGGGGCAAAAGCAAAAGTGCACTAATTTTTAACGTTATTTTACTAATTTCGTGAAAATAACGTTAAAAAGAGGGGATCGTTAATCAGGCATCATGTGGTGGCGTTGATAGCCGAAAGACAAGGGGGTACATGCACCAATTGGCGTTTGTCTCAATTGCTGAGTGTTATGTGCCTTATGTCCAAGGCTTGATGCAAAACCACAATCGAGCCGGGGGTCTCATTGGAAGCAGCCTCTCTATTCCTACGGGGTAGAGGTAAGGCTGTCTACATCCCACCCTCCTCAGACCCTACCTTAGCTTTGCTATAGGTGGGATATACTGAGTACGATGATGATGATGATGATGATGATGTTGATTTTCAACTTACATATATAATACTTTTGTAAATGTTTCCCCACCTTGACCATAGCGATATGTTCGATTCCATCTAAGACAGATCTATAACAATAAGCAACAAACGGGCCCCATGTAGTGGGTATACGTGCAGCAGAAGCACGTTCCACTAGCATATCCGTCTTCCTTCTATACCTGCCAAATTCAAACCCATGTCAAAAACGCCATTATTTCATAAATTGACAATTCGGAACACAAGAGCGCGTAACATCGTCGCATACCTGATCAAATCAGCTATAGATATGATCTTTAAATTTTCCCTTTTGACAAACTCCAGTAGCTTTGGCAATCTAGCCATGGAACCGTCATCATCCACAATCTCACATAAGACGGCTACAGGGTCAAACCCAGCTAACACAGCTAGGTCAACTGACGCTTCTGTATGACCCGCTCGTTTTAAAACACCACCTTCCCTGTATTTCAATGGAAATATGTGTCCTGGGCGGTTGAAATCTGCAGGTTGTGAGTCTTTGGAAGCTAATGCTTTTATAGTTACCGCCCTATCACGTGCGGACACCCCCGTAGTTGTACCGTGTTTTGCATCCTACATGCCAACATATTGTCAATACACATATTCATTTGTAATAAAATATAGTTTTTAGCAAAAATGTAAAATATATCAAAAACTATACATACCACTGATACTGTGAAGGCTGTACACATCTTGTCTGCGTTATCTTTATGAGTAACCATTAAAGGAAGTTCCAATCGATCCAAATCTTCGTCTTTCATGCTTACACAAACAATCCCAGTTCCATGTTTAACAATAAAAGCCATAGCCTCTGGTGTAACACATGATGCTGCCATTATCAAATCTCCTTCATTTTCTCTGTCTTCATCATCAACAACCACTACCATCTGCAACATAAATCAAAATTTGGTATAAAATAAAGCGACACCCAAAACTCAAATGGTATTAAAAGATTTTACTTTCTTCAGCTCAAAACTAAACGCAACAGTTTTTATGGTTAAGAAGTGATTTTACTTGCAAGTTGCAACTCTCACTAATCCTACATTTTTATAAATGTCGTAAGTCAATGGTATCTTAAGCGAATTAAGAGTGATAATATATTAAAATGTTTCAAAAATATGACAAAAGTATCCATCCGTTTTAACCGATCTGTTTTTACCCATACAAAATAATATCCATCCGTTTTAACCTGTTACCAAAAATGCTCATTTCGCCACCTCTAGCTTTTTGTCAAAATTCAATGCAAAATAATGTTTTTATCGGTCAATAACCTTTGCAAAGTATTGATAGCAGTATTTTGATCCACTAGATGCTCACTAGTTTAACATTATAGAGAATTATTAAATTATTTGACTACCGATAAAAATATCCTTTCATTAAACTATGTGTCAACTCACATAATTTGCGAAATTTTATTATCACAAGATGGGAAAATCACAGCTTTTAGCAGTGTATATAAAAAAGGAAATGAAAAAATGCAAAACCTTTCCCTGGCGTATATCTTCAATGGCCTCTGGAATGGACGAGAAGCCCACGGTTGGCTGATCCGAATCGTATTCATCAGCGCCAGATGAAAACCCGTTCACGCTAGGCGTTGTTTCAGCTGCTAGTGCACCCAAAGCTGTTGAATCAGGCTGTGTCACAATCCCCGATGATACACTAACGCCATTTTTGTCAACACCGTTAATCCCTTTTTGATTAACAGGATAACTACTATCTAATGAAGCTCTGAACCTTCCATCACCTTTACTTTTGGAGCATGCTCGAGTAGTGAGATGGAGAAACGCCTCTGATGTATGCCCGTTGGACGAAAACAGATTTACAAAGTGGTGACCGTTATACGAGCTGACATTTGTGATCATCCTGCATCATAGTGATCATAGATAGTCCATTGTTAGAGGCACCGTTAAGATTAGAAAGAATGTAAAGGAGCCCCCTTTGTTAATCTAAACTTATTATACTAGAGGTGGCATGATGTCCTCGTCTGGTAGGTTGGTAACGGGTCAAAACGGGTTGAGCAGACACGCATACTCTTCCCATAGTTGTTAAAAGCCATCGCCTCTTGCGCCTAGGCCTAAATTCCCAGCAAGGCGAGGCAATTGCGCCTTAAGTCAAGGCAATTGCACTTTAATTCTCCAGGTGATGGTTCATGTGCATATTCCAGCGAGATTCCTAGATTCTGGAGAATTTCCGATCAAATTCTCTAAATTCTGGCAAGATTCCAGCTAGATTTCTATTTTATCTAACAAAAACTATTTTTCTACACTAATAAACTAGCATTTATAACTTTTGGTACTAAATAAACGATATAAAATGTTATTTAATAGCTTTAGTTTTATTTTATTTGAAGAATCGTATTAATATTCTATTATATAAAAATGTTTCAAGTTTTCTTGTTGTGCGCTTTTTTTTCTCAGCCCACGCTTTTTTTGCGACTTGCGGCTAGGCCCCAGGCGAGACCTATGCGCCTTAAGTGCACCTAACGCCTTTAATAACTAAGACTCTTCCACCTCTTTTTTTTAAACTTTCATTAATTATGTGTTAGTTATTAACATAAAACAATACTATTACACTTTTTCGCCTTGGGGGTAAGTTAAAAGATGCAACTTTGGTGTGAGATATGAAGTGTTTGAAATAAAAATACCCTCAAAAATGCCAAAATGGAGGAATAATACTTATTACATCATAATCATACACAGAATCAATACCCATCAGTTATTGTGTAAAGATTAACAAGATCTATAAGTAATTCCGATCCCAAAATTGACAGCAAGGGATAACTGAGAGAAACCCTTTTGGTATATAACTCCATATCTCAAATATCAATAACAAGATAGCAATAAGAGTAACAACTTTGGCGCTAAATTATGAACAACAAACATTGAATAGTGTGAATCGAGCAGCAATATCTCAAATTAACATGAATTCAAACGAACCCAAAAGCTTTGAAAATAGATATAATAATTAAGAACAGAAAAATCCCAATTGCTATAGAAGAAAACAAGAAGAGATGAAGGGTAGAAAAGCTTACTTTGAGCGTAGAAGAGATGTGGATGCAGAAGACATGTTAATGGAAGCCATGAATCCGTTGAATTGAAGAGAAAAAGCCCAAATTGGTGGGTGTTTTATAGACGAGTAACAGAAGGGAATGAGAAAGAGAAGCAACTCGGAAACGATTGGTGTACAATCTACATCACCCCACCAATCCAATTTGCCAAATTGGTGGCTGCTTTACACACGTTTTTTTATTAAACACCAGAATGCGATTGGTATCGGTTCAGTTCGTTATAATACTATACTACGTTCGTTATAGTAATCGAAAGATAATTAAAAACCAAAAAGTTGATAGCCGGTACCAGTTAGTGTCAAAACAGTTTTAAGTAACATTAATATCGAGACGTAGATTAACATAACACGTTGAAATTGTATAATCAGAATTCTATAAATCATGGTGTTTTAAAAGTTATAAGATAAGAATAAAATAATACGTTTGCGTACCGATCACTTGTACATTATTATTCGCAACTCGATTTTAAGTTAAAACATATAATGAGACATAGATAAAAATAAGCATGTTGTGATTGCAAACTCAAATGCATCGTATATTAAAAGTTATAAAAGAAAAAACAAAATATGGTTAAATGTAGTCTTAATAATAAAATAATTAAAAAGCAAATTATAATATTCAAGTGTTGATGTTCATTGAAAAACCCACAACGCTTTTTTTTTTTTTTTTTGAACAGCAACAAAACAACTTTTATTCCATCGTGTCAAAGGTAAAAAACGACATATAGCAAGATACTAGATATCGCCACCCGACATCCTCAAGAAGCAATCAAGAATAGTTTCAGAACATACATCAAGGATCAATAAGACTACTAATATACACAACTCTCACGACCGTTACTCCCTAGGGCAAAAGTTCAACCACTCGTTCCATGATAAACCTGATTTCTTCGATCTTAGGGTAGCCCATTCAAAGGATTCTTCTTTAATTTCTTCCACAATCCTGGATGGTTCCTTGGTTTTGTCGTTAAAAGTTTTATTATTCCTGTTCTTCCATAGACTCCATGTCGCAAGTAAGTGAATAGCATATATCATTTTTTCCTTTCTCCTAGGCCAGTTTGTTTTCTCTTGGAATCTCACCGTCATGCTTTCGTTGTGGTCTCGAGTGGGGATATTCATCCAGTTCCATAACATTAGCCACACCTCCTTCGCTATCGGGCAGTGGATTACTATGTGATTCGCCGTTTCTGTGCCCAGCCCACACACTTTGCACAGGTCCGGTCCACCAAGCAAGCCCCTCTTCTTTAGCGCCACCATTGTCGGGACTCTTTCTTCCGTCGCCCTCCAAGCGAAGAGATTTACTTTTGCCGTAGCAATCTTACTCCATTCAAAACTGTTCGGATGATCATTAACGTCGACGATCCCAGCCAACGTTTTCCTTATTTCCTTCACCGAGTATCCCTTCGTGTCATTATCCTTCCATCTCCATTCATCTTCGTGTTGGCTCAGGTTTTGTTGTAATAATATTGCCTTCAATGCTTTCCACTCATTTTTTTCTTCATCACAATTTGGTATTCTATTCCAACTCCAGTCCCACAGTACACCTCCGTCGTTCCTTTTATAATTTTGCTGCACTTTGTTTCTTTTACTCTTTGCCAATCCAAACATGTTGGGGAATTCCTCCTTGAGTGGTCGGTTGGTCGCCCATGGATCCAGCCAGAAATATGTTTTATTCCCGTTTCCAACCTTGCACCTTAAGCAATTTTCCGGTTCTATCCCGACCTTCCTAAATTCTTCTTCCATCCCCATTATTGCTTTCCATGCTCCCGGAATTGATTTCTTTATCGGAATACTCTTAGCGAGCCTCTTGTTTTCATGAAGCGCTTCTATGACCTTTACCCACAGTTGCTCTGGTTCAACTTTAAATCTCCACCTCCACTTCATTAGTAGTGCCATATTCATTTCCTTGATTCCCCCAATCCCGAGCCCACCCATGCTTTTTGATGCCACTATCCTTTCCCACTTCATCCAGCGTATTTTTCTAACACCCCCACATCCTCCCCACATGAACCTTCTTCTAATCCCTTCTAATATCTTTGTGACTTTTTTTGGTGCCTTATACAATGATAAGAAGTAATTCGGTAAGGATCCCAATACCGACTTCACAAGCGTTAGTCTCCCCACGAAAGACAAGAGTTTTGTTTTCCAGTTTGACAACCTCTTATTGAACCTATCTATTACATACCTTTTTAATATAAAGTAATGTGTGAAACTAGTAGCTTTCATTAAACGTGTTGTGTTTGTGGGTTAACAACGCCTACCTGTGGCATGAGTCAAAATACTACACGAACCCCGAAAATCATTTTACGCATATAAAGTCGAAGCCGCCTTGTTTGACCCGATATTTTTTGTGTGTATTAATTTCTTAAAATTATTATACAACAAAAAAAACACAAATGTATATAAACAATACATTTAATAAACTAAAATAAAGGAAAAATATACATGAAATACATTTAATAAACTAAAATAAATAAATGGGTTAACTAGGTCAACTCGCGAACTACTCACACACGTACACAACCCATTTAATTGCACATGTTTGTTGGTTTGCCTAGCGCCCCACCATGCCTCATCCTTGGGGATTTGTGGTTACAAACGTGAAGCCAAAGCATCCCATAAACGAAATCACACAATAGAACGTTAGTGGATAGGATGTCACCTAGGCGTTTTTTAGCTAAAGACATGTGCATTAGAGATGGGGTTAGTTGTGTTTTTTGATCTTAAATAATCTAAATAAAGGAAAACAATTGTAAAGCTATTGGGATAAATTTTGATTACCTATTACATTAAGTGCGATATACAAACAAGTATATAATTAGAAAAATGTCTCACGACGTATAATTTTTTTTTTTTTGATTATATGATACTGATAGTTTTCTATATAAAAGTGTATCACTATTGAATGTGTCCATGTATTGTGATGGTAAGAAATAAGTAATGTTTATAACAAAATTGATAGAATAAAATAACAAAAGTTACAAGTAGAGACTAGTCTTTTTAAAAAACAAAAAGTAGAGATTTTTGCATACGTTAGAAACTTGTTTCAATCTCAGCAAAATTATAAAATTATTTTGAAAGTTTAAAACATTTCGTTAAGAAGTGGTTAAAAAAATTAGGCCTGTGCTTTAAATCGTATGATTCAGATGAATCTTTGTGTATATATGATTATAGATTATAGGGTAAATTACGCTTTTCGTCCTTTATGTTTGTATCAAATTGCAATTGATAGCCTTTAACTTCAATAACTACAGTCACAATCCTTTATTTGGAAAACTTGTTACATCTTTCGTCCTTTACCACTAACCAGGTTAAAATTTTCAGTTAACTTTGGGCACATAAGGTTAATTTAGTCTTTTAACTTTAAAAGAATTTTGAATAAATAAAAAACAAATAATTTAATCACCACCAACCCCTAATATTTACTAATAATTAATCTAAAAATAATAAAACACGTAAACCCTTCAAACAGGTAGCCCTTGACCAACGTCTTCTCCATCTCTGGTGAAGCATCCCATCTACGCAGCAACTACAACTACCACAGCCAAGAACTTCATCTCCAATGAAGCATCACCATCATTGCACCTGTGAGGGGATGGGATCGCCGAATGTTTTACCTCTCATCAACACCGCCGCCACAAACTTCATCTCTTATCAACACCGCCGCCACGAACTTCATCTTCAAATCTGTTACCTATCATCAACACGACTAAACACATCCAATGGTCCTTCATTTGTTGTTGCAGGTGTAGAAGAAGGATTGGGAGAAACAGATCTGAGATCGAAGTTATTGGGCTCGGTGGTGGTGGGTTCTTCATTTGTTGTTGAAGGTATTGTGTTGCTAGTTCTTACCTTGTGAGATATACATCAGTTGGATTCGGTGGTGACTTTGTGTGTGTTTAGAGATGTGTTTGTGGTGGCCAGACGGTGGTGGCGGGGGTTGGTTGTATACGGTGGCCGGTGGTGGTGGGGCTTGATTCGTCGTGGTGGTGGTGGGGCTTGATTCGCCGTGGTGGTGGGTTGGTGGCGGGGCTCAATTCGGTGGTGGTGGTTGCTGGATTTGATAGTGGTGAGGTTGGTTGATGAGTCTGGTTAATTGAGAGGAGACAAGGTTGAATATGTATATATATATATTGTTTTATTTTTTAGATAAACGAGTAAAATTACCGATTTACCCTCATGTGCAAGTCACATGATCTACAACTTAAATTTTTAACTTGGTTAGTGGTAAAGGACGAAAGGTGTAACAAGTTTTCCAAATAAAGGATTGTGACTGTAATTATTGAAGTTAAAGGCTATCGATTGCAATTCGATACAAACATAAAGGACAAAAAATGTAATTTATCCTAGATTATAAACCACAATATCAACATTTTTTTGAATTTTATTTACTGTCTTAGAAAAATGAAAGGACCCAAAACTCTTGTTTTATTTCACTCCTTTTAAACCGAGCCAACCCTGGTGAGTTAATAAATTTAATAAATAATTCTTATTTGGTTGCGTTGTCTATCCTTTCTAAAACTATCTCCAATACATCCATTGGAGGGATGCCCTTGAAGATCCTTACCATTTGAGTGCATCTATCCTAACATGCCCTTAGGTTAGATGTCCTAGCACAAGGGCATGGGTTTGCCTCGGTTCATGCGATGAGGTGGGCGCAAAGTAAAAAAAGAAATGTTTTATTTAAATATTGTGTGTAATGGATAGGTGATGGGGTGGAAATTAAGAAAGTTAAGGATATTTGTAGGATTGGTGATGAAATTGAGGTTTTTAAGAATTTGTAAGGGTGTGCGGGGCACAAGCGGGGAGGGGGATCGGTGATCCCAGTCCCCGATCGGGAACACCGCCGCCGTCACCGCGGGGACCCAAATCGGGGAGGGGTTTCGGTATTGTTTCACCGCATGAAGGAGAGAGGAGATGGTGGGCCACCCTCATTTTCAACCAATCAATTATTTTCCTTTTTTTTTAATAAAAAAACAAGTCACCTAAGAGGGGAGTGCCGCCATCAAATTGGGGTGTGAGGGAGTTTAAGAGAGGAGTTGACGTGGCATAACCTGATTGGGTGTGCGTAAGAGAGGGGACTCCCCTAAGAGGGGAGTGCCCCTCTCACCCTAAGGATATTATGTGGCTGATGATGTGACAGCTAAGGGCGTCTAAGGACGCGTTTAGCATTGAAGATATTCTAAGAGTAAGTTGTTGTAGAACTAAACTATTATAATATACAACAGGTGAGTTAAGGGCGGTCGGTGATCGTGAGATGAGCGAAATATTGACAACCAGTGGAGAAGGATTAGGTGGATCATCAGGCTGCTGAATAATATAAATGAAAAAATGAATGCTTTATAGATATAGCATACTAAGCTGCCTTTGTCATCTATTGTGGTATGCTCTGACTTTATAAATAATATAAATGAAAAATGAATGCTTTATAGATATAGCATACTAAGCTGCCTTTGTCATACTCCCCTCCTCGTGGCCCAGTGGGTATTCCCACTTGGGTTAAGTCGGCCGGCCCTCCTTTGGGAGGTCACCGGTTCGACTCCCACTTGTGGTCTTAGGGGGGGGGGGACGTCCCAATGATAGACCGTATCCTACCGAGGCATGGTGCGGTCTTGAGGGCAACCCGGTTTTACCCAGCTGTTACCCCAGCGAGTCTCTCGTGTGGGGGCAGTATGGTTTCCGGGCGAAAGTCAGCTTGCGCGACGGCCGGGGCCCAATCGAACATCGCGACGGGAGTGCGGGGCTGACGGGGGATTGTCTTTGACATAAACCCGGTGACCATTAAGGTCCAGTACATGAAAGTCACCTTTCAAAAAAAAAAAAAAAAAAAGCTGCCTTTGTCATCTATTGTGGTATGCTCTGACTTTGAAGTTTGACTTCTCCAACTATTCCAATGTTGGTCAACATGGCATAACAAGTGATGATAAACTAGCAATAAGTGGTGCGGGTACATCGTAAACATCGAATGAATTAATTCAAACGTTATGCGATGCGTTAATCATATGAAAATGTGTGTTTCGACATATCCGATTGAACTCAATGTAACCTATATTATTTATCATTCAAAAAGGGGGTGGCGGCGCAACTTGTTGCCCGACTACCTGCCATTGCTTTGTAATTGCCCTTTTTCGTGTGGAATGATATTTTACCAGAAATAAAAAAAAACCTATATAAGCATTGCGATTGAATCAAAACGTAAAGTAAATCGAGTTTATTTCGTACAATCATAACGTATTATATGTGATCCAACTCATACATAGAAAACATAACGGGTATAAAGGAAAAATTGACACGTTTAATAAAAAAGGATTAATTAAAGCTTTTGAAAAAAATAAGAAACCACAATATAACTCCACTCGGTTGGAAACAAAATTTACGAAACATCCATAGAATAAGACGACAAACATATTATATTTGACCTAACTCATTTCCCAAAAAATTAACATCCAATCGTAGACCAACTTGAATTTATACCAAAACGTACATAAAATATGCACGTAACAAATATTTTTTAAACGAAAACATATTGTATTTGACCTGACTCATTTCCAGAAAAAGTTTACGTCGAAACGTAGAACAAATCGAATTTATACCGACACATACATAAATATACACACGTAAAAAATTAGTTTTTTTAAGTAAAGGAAGTACATGGGTAAACTCAAAACAAACTATTAGTAAAAAACGTAATACGTTAAAAACGTTTGTAAAACCGTGCCAAGTTGCACCAATGTCACACACTGCCAGCGACCACCAACAGCGCAAAAGCTTGTGAAAATAAAATAATAAAAAGAAAAGTAAAGCCAGACGAAAAAAACGCTGAATCCCATACACACGTTATGGCGTGTTAACTCGCAAAATTTAAAACGAAACGTAAAACGAAAAATTTGCTAGAGATAAAAAGTGTGGGGGACCAAAGTTGAAAATAAAAGGTGTTAGGGTTAAAATTAATAAGAATAAAACCTTTGTGTTAAAAGTAAAAAATCAATGGGGTAAAATACAAAAATAAAAACCTTTGAGTGAGAAATGAAAAATCAACTTTTTTTTTTTGAAAAACCCCATACATAAGATACAACAACATATACCATCAACATAGTAAATTATAGTATGGAAATTGTGGTTTATGATACTTCACTTTTTTTTCATTATGTGAACAAATTAAAATAGGGTTTGTAATGCCCTACAATTCTGTTTTACTATGGGAAGTTGGAAACTATTGTATAAATATGTGAACATGTTTCATTGCCAGTTTTAATAAAAACTAGAGTGAATTTCAAATTTTGTCTTTTATATTTACAGTGAACTTCAGATGGTGTCATTTATCTTTCAAATTGACGACTCTTGTACTTAATGTTTTAAAATCTTACACGTTACGTCCTTTAGCCCTAACCCAGTTAAATTTTTCTGTTAAATCTGGTCATGTGACTTGCACATAAGGGTATTATTGTCATTTTACTTTTTAGGGACTAATAATGTAAATAAATTAAATACTTAACCATTAAAAAAGTAAAAATTAATATAGACAAAATTGCAGAAAACAACCTTTATGTATACCCCAAACTGCACTTTATACCTTTCACTATGAAATCCGCCAAAACCAACCTTTACGTTCATGTTTTGTTACACATCACAACCTTTACACCAAACCTAGTCAAAAAAGTCAGTTAAGTTGCCCCATGTGCGATGCATGTGAGGGCATATATGTCTTTTCCTTTGACCCCTTTTACAATGAATATTATGTTTAAACCTTTTTATTTATTTCCTTCAACTAACCTGATATCAGATTACCCCCAATTAATGAAACTGAAATTCCGATGAGTAGTAAGTATAGAGTGCCATTAGTATGCACCGTCGATAACTGATGATAACCGGTGAATGTTGGTGGTCGGAGGTGGTTTACATTTGATGATGACCATCTGCAATTTCGACCAGATTGAAACTGAAATTCCGAACACCATTATTCCCGTCAACCTCCCATCGATGATCTCCTGTAACCACCACCGCACGCCATCTCCACTACCGGATAACCACCTACACCATCACTACCACCTGAACTCCACCACCTCCGACCACGCACAACATAGCCAAGGTTTTTGATCTCTTCATATCTGATTAATGCAAAAAAGGTTTCCATCTTTGTCTCTCTGTTTTGCCAAATATGCATCCACCAACTTCCCAAAAACTCTAAATTCCGACCAGATCATCCACCAGCTACAATTGGACAACAAATACCACTCTCAATGTCTTCATAAATGTCAACTTCATAATTCACAATCTAAATCTCTAATACGTTAATAACTGAACACAATTAGGTTTAAAAAACAGAGCAAACAGATCTCATCAAATTAGGACACCAAACAATACATGTGCGAAAAACAGAGGATACGAACTATTATCACCAGAATAATCAACGGTTGGAGTAAGACTCCGAAACTCTGGTGACGGAGTAAACTCACCAAAATCATCCAAACACGAATCCGATTCAGCCTCAACAAATAAAGCACCCTCACCGTTACAATTTATCAGCGAGAGATCTGATAACCAAGTATCTCCTCAAATGCTCTTTAAAACCGTAACACCAGAGAAAAAGATGAGTAGTTGAAGGAAATAAATTGGGGGTAATCTGATATCAGGTTAGTTGAAGGAAATAAATAAAAATGTTTAAATATAATATTCATTGTAAAAGGGGTCAAAGGAAAAGACATATATGCCCTCACATGCATCGCACATGGGGTAACTTAACTGACTTTTTTGACTAGGTTTGGTGTAAAGGTTGTGATGTGTAACAAAACATGAACGTAAAGGTTGGTTTTGGCGGATTTCATAGTGAAAGGTATAAAGTGCAGTTTGGGGTATACATAAAGGTTGTTTTCTGCAATTTTGTCGTTAATATATGATAAAAGAACAATTGAATGAACAGTTGTTATATATTATTATATTATATTTAGGGTATATTAGAATATGGGGTATGGGGCGGGGGTTGGGTACAAACGCCCAAGTCATCACTCCGGGTGGGCTTGGGTTTCGGAGTGGCCCCTTGGGCGGGGGTTTCAGCCCAGGCGTTGGACGGGGCTATCAAGATGACATGACGGGATCTCATTGGCCAAGACAAGTAGCCGTTTGGGCTAGCCGTTGGCCAACGGGTATGGGGCGGGGGTTGGGTACAAACGCCCAAGTCATCACTCCGGGTGGGCTTGGGTTTCGGCGTGGCCCCTTGGGCGGGGGGTTTCAGCCCGGGGGCGGGGGTTGTGGCATGGGTTGGGTACAAACGCCCAAGTCACCACCCCGGGTGGGCTTGGGTTTCAGCGTGGCCCCTTGGGCGGGGGTTTCAGCCCGGGGGTTGGACGGGGCTATCAAGATGACATGACGGGATCTCATTGGCCAAGACAAGTAGCCGTTTGGGCTAGCCGTTGGCCAACGGCTATGTGTTTAAAAAAAATTATTCATTATAAATGCTCACACTTCTATTCATTTTTTTACCACAACTACTCCACCTCTTCTATAATCATTTTTATCTTATTTTTAAAAAAAATTCTCATCCAACCCCTTGGGCGGGGGTTTCAGCCCGGGGGCGGGGGTTGTGGCGTGGGTTGGGTACAAACGCCCAAGTCACCACCCCGGGTGGGCTTGGGTTTCGGTGTGGCCCCTTGGGCGGGGGTTTCAGCCCGGGCATTGGACGGGGCTATCAAGATGACATGACGGGATCTCATTGGCCAAAACAAGTAGCCGTTGGCCAACGGCTATGTGTTTAAAAAAAAATTATTCACTATAAATACTCACAATTCTATTCATTTTTTTACCACAACTACTCCACCTCTTCTATAATCATTTTCATCTTATTTTTAAAAAAAATTCTCATCCAACCACAATACGAAAAATGAATCCTCATAATCGTGGTTTTGACCCGAACAATCCGTGGGCATTCCAAGAAACACCTAGCCCAGCATCCAATCGTCCAATTGCTCCCTTTTTAATACACTCCATGATGCCGGATATGGCTGGTTACGCATCATTTATCTCGAATCGTTTGAAGAATGATGTCGGTCGAAAACACCAATGCCTTTCGCGCAACGCGCGTCATTGAAAAACACTAGTTAAAAATTAAAAATTAAGATCTTGCAAGCCTTCAATAATACTCATTAACTGTGTTTCACATTTATCCCAAATAAAACCCACCTGCAATCAGTTAACTTTATCAGATCCCAATCAAAAAAACTTCAAACAAACATCAAAACATTATTATTTGTTAAAAACATCATACCGAATCTTTATCAATCAGATATTCTGGAAGATGTTGGTTCTTGAAATAACCGTCAAAGACAAAATCAAAACAATAATCGCTACAAACGAAACCATTTGAAGAATATGAACACCCATTGATATAACTAAGATCATCTCATAAATACATAATATCCGATTTAAAAAAACATGAAAACAGAGGGCTCAAATTCTTCAAACCCACTTGTGATTATTCAAAATTGTTGTCTTGTAAGCACACAAATCGAGAAATCTTGGACGAATTGAGTGTCAATTTGTTAAAGAAACGGGACTTGCTTAACCATCACAGAGTTCGACACCCAACGATTAGAGTTCAAAGTTGGGTTGGCCCGGCGACTTTAAGAAAAACGTCGTTGATCGAATTGGAAAGGGTTCGGTTGTTAATTTAGAGAGGGCGGTGAAGCCGTCAACTTGAATGGGCGGGCATTTTGTGCATGGGAATGCGGATGGAACAGGGGAGATTGTTTCGATGGAACCGGAAGGGGATTCGTTATGGATTAAGGTGAAAACGTCGCCGGAGATTTTGAAATTTACAGTGCCGAAAGGGTTTATTGCGGTGGATGGAACTAGCTTGACTGTGGTCAAAGTGTTTGATGAAGAGGAGTGTTTGTCGGTGTTCATGAGCCGATCCAAATTCCGATCCGATCGAGGGTCTGCTCATGCTCAGATTGAATTACAACCGATCTGATCGGATCGAATTTGCAAAACCGAGCACAAAAGTGATGCTCATGCTCGGATTGAATTTGAATCGATCGGATCGTTTTCGCTCGGTTTTTATCAAATCATAAACTAAAATCGAGTGGATCGTTTTCGCTCGGTTTCGCTCAATTGAATTATAAGGTTGCGTTCAACAAAAACAAATCATAACTTAATTAAAACATGTCCAAACACTTTACTAACAAAAACAATACATAACTAAAATCATGATTCTAAAAATGTTTTTAACAATATCAAGAAGCACAAAATAAAGTGCGAAATACAAATTGTCATTTAGTTCAAAAGTCATAAACTTCTTCTTTAAGCTTGATCATCTCCATCCACAAAATTTAACTTCAAATCAACATATAACCTATAAGTTGGGCTAGTATATATTTTGGGCTTTTAATTTTTTTCGGCTAGTATATTTTTTAGTCTTTTAATCTTAAAAATCTATAATATATATATTAATAAAAATAATTCGAGCGAAACCGAGCGATCGACGAGCGAGCGAACCTTTGCTCATGCTTGGATTGAATTTGAATCGGACCGATCCGAGCGGCTCGTTTACAATTTGCTCATACTTGGATTGAATTTGAATCAGACCGATCTGAGCGGCTCATTTACAAACTGAGCGGGAATCGAACGAGCATTTTTTGAGCATTTTTCGAGCGATCGTCGAGCAGTTTGGACAGCCCTAGGTTCAGGAGTGCCAAAAGGGTTTATTGAATTGTGGTGGTGGTGGTGTGTGTGTGTGTGTGGGGGGGGGGGGGGGTTAAAATGTACAACATTTTTTTATACAATTCAATAATCTTTATAACGTATTTTGCTATATTTTTCATAATATTTTGTTATGTTTTTATTAAGAGTAAACTGTCATTTTGGTCCCTAAGGTTTGGTCACTTTTGCCACTTTAGTTCAAAACTCAAATCTTTTGCATCTGGGTCTCTGTGGTTTCAGTTTTATTGCCATTTTGATCCAAAAGCAAAGTTAGCTTAGATTTCTAAAAAAAACATGATTTTTGTCCTTTTCCTCGATTTATGACTTCTTGATTTTAGTTTTAAGAGCATATAACTTGATATATGCAAAAGATCAAAGGTTGTTGCAGTTGTTAGGAAATCTTTAATAAATACCCACACATATTTCCTTCATTACTTTTTATTCGATGGCCACAGGTCTCGTTATATTTTGCTGTTGATTCGGTTCTTTTTTTTTTTTTATCATAATCTACCTACAGCATTTGTTGTTTGATTGATTCACTGCCAACATCTTTTTAATTTTTAAATTTTATTTCTTAATTATGTTAATTAAAAATGACCATTTGCCTCTGAGAAAAATGACAAAATAGGAGGATTTAATTTGAGAAAGCTGGGCTCATTTCACTTTTGAACCAAAATGGCAATAAAATTGAAACCACAGGGATCCAGATGCAAAATGTTTGAGTTTTGGACTAAAGTGGCAAAAGTGGCCAAACCTCAGGGACCCAAATGGCAGTTTACTCTTTTATTAATAAGTGTTCATTTGTTTAAATGAGGTATGGACGAAAGTTAAAAAGACTTGGGGATGGAAGTAGCTGATGGGTCGAGTTTGCAGATACTGTTGGGCTCAAGATTAAGTGCATATGGGCCTGTAAATGGATGATGGGCTTTCAGGTCAGGTTAATTGGAGCTGCTATATAAAGGCCTGTGAATTGTGATGATCCGATAGAGTCAACGTTTTTTTCCTCCTGCTTCTGAGTTCTGAGTCATTGTTCATTCAAGTTTCTCATATACTCAAATCAGTTATACATTATCCGTTCTTTTCTCTCATGTTCTAGATCTAGGATTAAACTTGATTCTACATGTTATTGAATCAGTCATTCGTTAGATTTTGTGAGGGTATGGTATTCAGATCGTCTTGTTGATGGTTTGTGACTTTGTGAGTGTTTTTGAGATTTGTTGTGGTTTCTTAGTTTAATAAAGATCAGAATTATCATTTGTTGACAGTTTATTATTCGTAACATGTCTTTAAACTAAACACTTACATGATTTACGTTTAACAAAACTGTGAACTCGCCAACTTTATGTTGACACGCTCTTTCTGCATGCTTGCAGGTCGTTAGATACATCATGCTTTGGAACTTGCTGTCAGGAGAGTTGAAGGTGTCATGGGGCGTACTACTAGATGAAACATATAACACTTTGCATTTTAAAACACCTTGATTTTGATTATGTCAAATTGATTGCAATTGCTTCCGCTGAACGTATAATCTGTTGAAACGCTTATTTTGAAATGCACTTTTCATGTTGATTATGATCTCGTGTTTAATATTCTACTGTTAGTTCAATGTGATTAGTGGCTAGATCTGTAAGATTAAATATATTATGTTTTAATATTTAATCTAGTAGCCATTATAATCATTTACATAATATAGATCAAAATATATAACAACCCATTAAATAATTAGTTGGTAATTGTTGATGGACCATATTACCCTTATTAACTAATTAGGTTTCCTCTTGGGTGGTTATATAAGGAGACTTATGTAGAGGTTCTAAGGTTAGACACATAGCCTAATAATCATAACATCAAACTCGCCTCTCTCTCCATAGCCGAACTCCCTTATTCGGTTTCATCATCACCATCATCAGTTTGTACCCTAAGGAGGAACCAGATCACACTGACAAACATGTCGAACTCAATGGCATCTTCTCTGACTGGATTCTCCTCTGCACTGTCTGCTGTAACAGGTATATTTCATGTTTTCCATTATGCTTAAAACAGAACTGATCCAACATGTGGTATTAGAGCATATGTTGATTAGCCAGTTCTGTTTTCGTATCCATTATTCTGGGATTGAAATCTGGAAAACTGAATTTTGAAAAACTTAATAAACTAACAGCCGGTTTCGAGTCATAAAGGGCCACTCGAGATCACTGTTTTCGGAAAAGATTAATTATATGTTCACTCGAAATTAAATGGGTTGTGTTTTATGACCGAAACCAATTTAAAAACATTAAAAATTTCAGGTTTCGGGTTCCAGAATTGTGTTTTATTTTTTAGGGTTCATCATATGTTCTTAGGAAAATTCGAAAATTCCTTATGTTTTGGAATATGATTTGGATTATTGAGTGTTTTTCCATGTTTTTGATCTGTTTTAACTCTTAAAATTTTCGAAAAACTATTATTAGATCAACAGATAAAATTTTCAAAATATTTAACAAAATTAGATCATCAATAAAACAGGAAACCATATCTCAAAATCTATAAGAATTCGAATTTTCAGTTATGCTTTCACAACAACAGCTGTTAACAGGAGTTTCGAGATCACTTTTAATGACCCGAGACCAAGATCTCGATTCGAGACCACAAGGTCTCGACTCGAAATCATAAGTGTTCTCAAATCTTTACAACTCGAGACAACGATTTCGACTCGTGACCATAAGGTTTCGACTCGAGACCACTGAGGTTTCGACTAAGGGCTTCAATCTTCATAACTCGAGACCGTGGTTGCGACTCGAGACCTCATCAAGCACTCGAGATCTCATAAAACACAGTAGTCGAGACCATGATTACGATTCGAGACACTGAGGTTGCGACTCGAGACCTTAATGAGTCGAGACCTCATAATGTTACAAGATGAGTCGAGACTTGACTCGAGATCTCACTCGAGACCTCATAACTGAGTCGAGATCTCACTCGATCCGCGCTAACAGGTGGTTTGCTATTAAATAATTGGGTTTTGTAAATACTTAGTTAATTAATCATAATTAAATAATGTTTTTCAAAACCAAAATAGCTTAACTTGAATGAGCTTCTGATGTATCATTTCTGGCCAAAGCTGATTTGATACATCTACTTATCATTCAAGTATTAAGAAAGCTATGTTAAGTGTGCATAATAAACATGAATGTCTTAATATCTGACCAAAGCTGATTTAATTCTTTCATATATAACATACTTAACAAGTGCATAACTAAAGTGATTGTTTCATTTCTGGCCAAAGCTGATTCGTCACAAACACTTTGCACACATGCTTAAATGATTACACTTCTGGCCAAAGCTGATTTGACTTCGCTTAAGTAGGATTTTAATTAAGTCTATTATTTTGATGTTAGTAATAGACAATATCCCAACTTCATAACGTAAAATGGTCATTATTTATTCCTGCCTTAGTATAATTAGAACTTCTTTCTTAGAATCATAATTAGCTCATCTTATTTCCACTATCAGCGCCCAATTGCGGGATTCCACCTTTGACTGGTGATAACTTTGTTGCATGGAAGGATGCTCTCATGCTTACACTTGGATTGCTGGACTTTGACTATGCTCTAAGAGAGAATAAGCCAGCAGACCTTACTCCTCAAAGTACTGCTGCTGAGCAGTTAACTCATGAAAAATGGACTAGGTGTAACCGCATGTCTCTCATGTTCATGAAGCAGTCCATAAGCAATGCAATCAGAGGAGCCATTCCTGATTTTGAAGATGCTAAAACCTACTTGGCTTCTGTGGAGGCGCAGTTCAAGGGGACGTCTAAAGCACACGCTAGTACCCGTATCCTCAAGCTGGTGACAACTAAGTATGATGGGAGGAACGACATTCGCGAGCACATCATGATGATGAATGACATGGCCAATAAGCTGAAGGGGCTGGAAATGGAAATCAGTGATGGTTTCCTCGTTCATTTCATCATTACTTTGCTTCCTTCGTCCTTTGAAGCATTCAAGATCAATTACAACACTCAGAAGGACAAATGGACGATGAGTGAGCTGGTCGCTATGTGCGTACAAGAGGAAGAGCGTACGAGCATGTATCGCACTACTGATGTTGCTAACTTCACCACCTCAAATTCTAAGAAAAGGAAGAACAATCATCAGAGGAAGGATGCTTCAAAAGTCCAAAGGCCCAATCCCAATACAAGTGCACCTTCCAGCTCTAAGAACTCCTTAGGCAGAATCCACTGCAAGTTCTGTAAAAAGGCAGGACATATGCAGAAGGAATGCCCTGACTTTAAGGAGTGGTTGGCTAAGAAAGGTAACGATTATTTTATGATACTTGAGTCCTATAATTTAAATGTTCCTGCTAATTCTTGGTGGTTTGATTCTGGTTCTATGATTCATGTTACCAATTCAACTCAGGGATTCCTTACAATCCGGAAGCTGGAAAGAAACCAAAGAACGCTTAAGGTTGGGGATGATCGAGAATTAGAAGTGAAGGCCATTGGAACATTATAATTATTTATGAAAACTGGTTTATGTATTAAACTTTATGATATCTTATATGTTCCTGAGGTAACTTGGAACCTTGTATCAGGACCAAAGTTAGACATGGACGGTTTTATTGTTTCCCATGGTCATCGCAAACTCTCTATCCTCTATGATTCTGTTCTTTATGGTACTGGTATTCTGGATGGTGGTCTCTATAGATTAGAACTAGATGATAATTTTTCCAAATCTTTGTTGTCATATAACATTAATGAATCACTCACAAAGATGAAAGAGAAACGAGACTTAGAGACTTTATCCATGTTGTGGCATCAACATTTAGGCCACATCTCAAGAGAACGATTAAATCGTCTCGTAAAGGATGAAGTCTTACCTCTTCTCGCTTTCTCTGATTTTGGAACATGTGTCAAATGTCTTAAAGGTAAAATGACATTAGCGAATAAGAAAGGTGCCCCTAGGAACTCTAATTTATTATATCTTATTCACACTGATATTAGTGGTCCCTACCAAATCGCTGGCATAACAGGACATACTTCATTTATCACTTTTATTGATGATTATTCTCGTTACATGTACTTGTATCTTA
This sequence comes from Helianthus tuberosus, assembly GCA_030545235.1. Taxonomy (NCBI): domain Eukaryota; kingdom Viridiplantae; phylum Streptophyta; class Magnoliopsida; order Asterales; family Asteraceae; genus Helianthus; species Helianthus tuberosus. The sequence continues at coordinate 79,605,199 of CM060408.1, forward strand.
TTAACGAAAAGTCTGAATCTCTTACAACTTTTAAAGATTATAAGGCTGAAGTTGAAAAGCAATTAGATCGTCAGATTAAAGTTGTGAGATCAGATAGAGGTGGTGAATATTATAGAAGACATACTGATGTAGGTCAAGCTCCTGGTCCATGTTATGAGTTTTGTAAGGGCGAGGGGATTGTGAACCAATACACCATGCCTGGTACACCTCAGCAGAACGGTGTCGCTGAAAGAAGAAATTGTACCCTTATGAACATGGTGCGCAGTATGTTAGCCAACACTAATTTACCATTATTCCTCTGGACTGAAGCATTAAAAGCAGCTGTTCATATACTCAATAGAGTTCCTTCTAAGTCTGTCCCTAAAACTCCTTATGAACTTTGGACAGGAAGGAAACCGAGTCTTAAATATATGAAAGTATGGGGCTGCATTGCTGAAGCAAAACTTTACAATCCTTTCCTAAGCAAACTTGACCCTAAAACAGTTACCTGTTTCTTTATCGGGTATCCTGATAACTCAAAGGGTTACCGTTTCTATTGTCTTTCTCATGTCACCCGTATTGTTGAAACCAAGCGTGTTGCGTTCCTGGAGGATTTCAAGGTCAGTGGGAGCAGTACCAACCCTTACGAAGAATTGCAAGAAGTACAAGACGTGGGGGGGGGGAGACTCGTCGCTTACCATTACTCCGATTACTCCTCTTGTACCCAATGCAACTACTGCACCTGAAGTTACTGCACCAACTCCAAATTTATCTCCACAATCAGAACCTATTATACCTCATGACGAAGGCACATCAAACGCTCAAAATCAAGACAACGCTGAACCCGATAATCCACTCAGGAGGTCATCTAGGCAAATAAGGCCTACTAATTGGGATGATTATGTTACCTACCTGACTGAAATGGATCTCGGGAAGCTCAATGATCCTATCTCTTACAATGAATCCATTAGCAGTGATCAGTCTTCTTAATGGAATAAGGCAATGATTGTTGAGCTTGAATCCATGAAGAAAAATGACGTTTGGGATTTGGTAGAATTACCCAACGGTGTCAAACCCGTAGGGTGTAAATGGGTATTCAAAACAAAACTGGATCCGAATGGGAACGTTGAACGCTACAAAGCCAGATTGGTTGCAAAAGGCTACACTCAGATAGAGGGAATTGATTATCAAGAGACGTTTTCACCTGTCTCTCGTAAAGATTCATTAAGGATCGTCATGGCCTTAGTAGCTCATTTTGATTTAGAGTTGCATCAGATGGACGTTAAAACCGCTTTCCTTAACGGAGACTTAGACGAATATGTTTACATGAAACAACCTGAAGGCTTTAAACCTGAAGGTCAGGAGCATCTAGTTTGTAAGTTGAAGAAATCCATTTATTGGTTAAAACAAGCATCACATCAATGGTACCTCAAGTTTGATGAAGTCATGAAGAAACAAGGTTTTATGAAGAATCAAGTGGATCAATGCACCTACCTCAAGATGAGTGGGAGTAACTTTACTATGCTTGTCCTTTACGTAGATGATATTCTATTGGCAAGTAATAGTTTAGACATGTTACATTAGTCGAAGCGATTACTCTCGCATAACTTCGACATGAAGGATCTCGAAAATGCTTCTTACGTCATTGGCATCGAAATTCACCGAGATAGACACAAAGGGATCTTAGGATTGTCTCAAAAGGCTTACATAGATCGTGTCCTTACACGTTACAACATGCAACAGTGCAAACCCTCCGTCGCTCCAGTAGTTAAGGGAGATGTTTTCGGTTCATTCTAGTGTCCAACAACAGAGGTTGAGAAGGAGAAAATGAGCCAGATACCTTACGCGTCAGTAGTCGGGAGCCTGATGTATGCTCAAGTCTGTACTCGCCAAGATATCGCTTATATTGTTGGAATGCTAGGCCGTTATCAGACTAATCCTAATCCTGGCCTAGATCACTGGAAAGCAGCTAAGAAGGTACTTCGATATCTGCAAAGGACGAAATACTATAAACTGACTTATAGAAGAAGTGATCATTTAGAAGTGGTAGGCTATTCTGATTCTGACTTTGCCAAATGCAAAGATGACAAGAAATCCACTTTGGACTATATATTTATGTTAGCAGGCGGACCTATCTCATGGAAGAGTCATAAACAACAGTTGACCACAACTTCCACAATGATGGCAGAGTACATTCCTGTTTATAACACAACCTGTCATGGAATGTGTCGCAACCCCCATCCCCCTATTCAAACACAGGAACGGGCAGCCGCGAGCCAGTTTCGGTTGTATCTGGTATTGTCTAATTTGGCAGCGGAATTTTCATCAGGACCGTAGTCAGGAAATATTTTATCAGAGTAAAATACCACACTTTCATAATATTGAATACATGGGGTAAAACCCAAGTTTTCAGTACACACACTTTCATAGGAATGAATCCTATTTTTATTTAATAAAAACATCTATTGATTTTAGGTAACTTTATTGCCACTTTTCCAAGCCTTCAGTGTTGTCCAGCTGCCTTCTATTTGGCTTTCACAGTTTGTTACCTGAAACGCGTTTTAAAAAGATTTGTCAGTGGGAAATACTGGTGAGTGAATCCCAGTTTAATCAAGTTTAAATAAAAACCATTGTACAGTATTGAGGGCGATCTCGCAATTACATTTGTTTCCAAGTCATACTAATTACCACCCACGGTACTGTAAACCCGACTTGTGGAAAGTTACCCCTCGCAAGGCAGTAACTAATTTTGTATACAAAACCCCAACATACCGACGATAATTGTATCCTTACAAATACTCAATAACTGTTTAATATATAATTAATCGTGTGAGGTTTTGTAAAAACAATTAACAAAAAGAGATTACTCACATTGCTGTCTTAGATTATCCTTTAGGGTTTCCTGGTGACAATCTATAATTTACACAAATACACACGTGTTAGTATAATAACCCATTTTAATATTAGTAATACCTTCCCTGAGACAGCATTCCAACGACTACGTCGGGCAGAACCACAACAGCCGTTACGGAACCCTAGATCAATCGGGCAGAGTATCTAATACGTATCCAGGGGTTATGATACTTACAACGGAGCATAACTTCGCTAATTAGGGGGTATAATACCCGAGTATAGTGTACACTACGTAAAATTGAGAGAAAGAAAGAAAGTTTTGAACGAATTCGACTGAAGGCCCGAGCTCCAGCTTTATAGGGGCTGAGTTCGGGTTCTACGCGGCCCGCGTAAAACAAGACAATGACCTACGCGGCCCACGTCAACATTGGTCAACGGCCTAGCTTGTCCGGGTCAGCAACTAGCTTCGCCGTGTGTTGGGCCACGTGGCGGCCCAGGGTTTTGCCAGCCTTATACCTTGTCGCGGCCCGCATAAGGTTTAAGGTGTGGCTTACGTGGCCCGCCTCAAACCCAAAATCTTGATTTTTAATAATATTTAAGGTATTCGGGGCCCGTTTTCACGTTTGGGGTGTATTTTAGGACATATTGGGATATTTTAAAATATATTAGGGTGTCGGAAAATTTATAAGGGTGTCGGTTTTCTTTAGGGTTGTTATATTCTCCCCACCTTGTTTTAGAGCTCGTCCTCGAGATCTACTGGAATAGGTGTGGATATTTCCTTTGCATTTCCGATTCAAGCTCCCATGTGTACTCAGGTCCTCTTTTGGAGTCCCACTTCACTTTGACTAGAACTAATCTCTCGTGCTTAAGGTTTTTGACTTTCCTGTCTTCAATCTGTAGAGGTCTTTCTACAAACTTGAGTTGTTCATTTACTTCTATATCCTTAAGAGGTACTACCAGTGATTCATCGGCTAGACATTTCTTGAGATTAGATACATGAAATACATCATGTATTCCTGCCATTTCCCCTGGAAGTTGTAGCTGATAGGCTACAGGTCCTATTCTTCTAATAATCTCAAAAGGTCCAACATACCTGGGACTTAGCTTTCCTCTTTTGATGAATCTTACCACTCCTTTCCAAGGAGAGACTTTTAACAATACTTTATCTCCTACTTGAAATTCCAATGGTTTGCGTCGGTTATCGGCATAGCTCTTCTGTCGATCACGAGCTGCTTTCAGTCGTTCCTTGACTTGAATAATCTTGTTGGTTGTTTCTTGTACTATCTCAGGTCCAGATAGTTGCTTCTCCCCAATTTCTGCCCAACAGACTGGGGTTCGGCACTTTCGTCCATAAAGTGCTTCGAATGGTGCAGCATTGATACTTGTGTGATAACTATTATTATAAGAAAATTCTATTAAAGGTAAGCGATCGTCCCAATTACCTCCGAAATCAATTACACAAGCTCTAAGCATGTCTTCCATCGTCTGAATTGTCCTTTCTCTTTGTCCGTACGTTTGAGGATGATAAGCGGTGCTTAGATTTAACTTGGTTCCCATTTCTTTTTGGAAACTTGACCAAAAATGAGAGGTAAAACGGCTATCCCCATCAGAAACAATTGATAAAGGAATTCCATGTAATGAAACTATTTCATTTACATATAATTTAGCTAGCTGTTCCATACTGAAAGTTTCTTTCATTGGTAGGAAATGAGCTGACTTGGTTAGCCTATCTACAATCACCCAGATTGTATCATTGCCTTTTCTTGTTTTGGGTAATTTAGTAACAAAATCCATTGTTATCAATTCCCATTTCCACACTGGCATTTCTAACTGCTGTAACAAACCTGAGGGTTTCTGATGTTCAGCTTTAACTTGTGGACAAGTTAAACATTTAGAAACATAGGTTGTTATGTCCTTTTTCATTCCTATCCACCAGAAATTCTTTCTTAAATCCTGCTACATTTTATCACTTCCGGGATGCATCGTATATTTGGACTTATGGGCTTCTTCAAATATACGATGACGTAGGTTTCCTAATTTAGGTATCCACATTCTCTTCTTATGGAATCTCCAAATTCCATCTGTGCCTTGTTCTAATTCCTTAATCATACCTTTTAATTTTTCAATATCGTCCTTGATTACTGATTCTTGTGCTCTTCTAATTTGATCATTTAAATCTACTTGTAGATTTAATTTAAGAGAACGTACCCTTTTTGGCTTTTCATGATACTTTCGACTTAAAGCATCAGCAACTACATTTGCTTTTCCTTCATGATACTGGATATCACAATCATAATCACTAAGCATCTCCATCCAGCGTCTTTGTCTCATATTCAACTCTTTTTGCCCGAAAACATATCTTAAATTCTTATGATTAGTAAATATGGTAAACTTACTACCATAAAGGTAATGTCTCCAAATTTTTAAAGCAAAAATTATAGCTCCTAACTCTAGATCATGGGTTGAATAATTCTTTTCATGATTCTTAAGTTGTCTAGATGCGTAAGCTATAACCTTTTGGCGTTGCATCAACACACATCCATAACCTAATTTAGAAGCGTCACAATAAACTACAAAGTCTTCAGTTCCTTTTGGTAACGCTAATATGGGTGCATGGGTTAATCTATGCTTAAGAATTCTAAAGGCTTCTGCTTGCTTTGGTCCCCATTCAAACTTAATGGATTTACAGGTTAACTTAGTTAAAGGAATGACTATTCTAGAAAAGTCTCGAATAAATCTTCTATAATAACCGGCCAATCCTAAGAAACTTCTAACCTCGGTTGGTGACTTAGGGGTTTTCCATTTGATAATCGCCTCGATCTTTGTTGGATCTACATGAATTCCTTCATGATTCACTAAGTGTCCAAGAAACTGTACTTGTTCTAACCAAAACTCACACTTTGAAAATTTAATGTAGAGCTTTTCCTTTCTTAATAGACTTAAAAGTGCGTGCAAATGTTTTGCATGTTCCTCTTTACTTTTAGAGTAAATTAGAATATCATCTATAAAGACATTTATGAATTTATCCAAATATGGTTTACATATTCGGTTCATCATGTCCATAAATGCGGCTGGGGCATTGGTTAAACCAAATGGCATGACAGTAAATTCATAATGACCATACCTTGTTCTAAATGCAGTCTTAGGAATATCCTCTTCCTGTACCTTTAATTGATGATATCCTGACCTTAAATCGATTTTAGAGAAAAATAGAGCTCCTTGAAGTTGATCGAACAAATCACCAATCCTGGGTAATGGGTACCGATTCTTAATCGTGACCTTGTTTAATTCATGATAGTCAATGCACATACACATTGATCCGTCCTTCTTTTTAACGAATAAAATCGGTGCTCCCCACGACGACGAACTTGGCTGTATGAATCCCTTCTCTAATAATTCATCTAACTATTTCTTTAGTTCCTGCATTTCAGCGGGTGCCAAATGGTAGGGTGCTTTGGCAATTGGTGTTGTTCCGGGTAATAGGTGAATTCTGAATTCAACTTATCTGTCCGGCGGTAGTCCTGGTAATTCTTCCGGAAATACATCTGAAAACTAGGACACTACTGGAATGTCTTTTAATTCTTTCCCTTTAGTGTTAGTGATTATAGAAATTAAATACACTATAGATCCTTTTCTTATATAACTTGCAGTTTTTGTCACAGAGATGAATTTCGTGGATCTAGAGGGCTTATCTCCTTTAATTGTGATCTTTTCACCTTTCGGTGAATTTACTTAAATCGACTTTTGATCACATAAAATATTAGCTTTATTGGCTACTAACCAATCCATTCCTAATACGATATCAAATCCTGCCAGATCCATTGGGTATAAGTTTATAATATACTTTTGATTTAAAATTTCTACTCTTGCTCCCTGTAAGATTTCAGAAATCCTAATTGTTTCTCCATTTGCGGTCTCTACTAGACATTCTTGTGGAAGTTTAGTTAATGATTAATTAAGAAGTTTGCAAAATGAAGTATTAATAAAACTTTGGTTTGCACCAGAGTCAAATAATACTTTAGCAAATATATCATTAACTAAAAACGTACCGGCTATGATGTCCGGAATAATTTTGGCTTCATCTGCAGTCAGAACGAACGCTCTAGCATTTTTAGTATTCTTATTGTTCGCAGCTGGAGCCAATTTCAGACAATTCGGCTTGATGTGACCTTTTTCTCCACAGTTGAAGCACATCCCATTATTAGGTTTTATCTTGCAATCTTCTTCCTTGTGTCCTGGTGCCTTGCAGAAATTGCAGGGAGTGGAGCATTTTCCCGAATGCTTCCTTTTGCAGACTTTGCAGTATGGTGCAGAGGTAGAACCTATGTTCCTACGGTTGAAATTCCCAAAATCGAATTCTTGGGTAAGTCTCTGAGCTAGATTTCTCCTTTGGTCTTCTTCTCTAGTACGGATTAATTCATTTGTCAAGGTGTTTGCTAATTCTACAGTTTCGTCTATGGTTTGCGGTCGAGCTGCCTTGACTACATGTCTAATCTCTCCGATTAATCCCCATATGTAACGGGAGATTAATATCGGTTCAGGTGATGCAAGGGTTGGTACTATTCTAGCATATTCAAAGAATGTAGTAGTATAACCTTTATTATCTACCCCGGTCATTCTTAAGTTCAGAAGCTTATTCGCTATCTATTCATTTTCATTGGGAGGGCATAATTTCCTTTCTACCATATTCTTAAATTCTTCCCATTCCATATTATAAACCCTATCACTTCCTCTGGACTGGAGGATAGTGTTCCACCATTCTAAGGCTGAGTTCTTTAATAGATTAGAAGCAAACATTATCTTGTCTTCTTCAGCACACTTGCTTATTTTTAAAACAGACTCAGTCTTTTCTATCCAGCGTAGAGCTGCAATGGGTCCTTCATTGCCCGAGAATTCTATTGGTTTGCAGGACCAGAATTCTTTATAAGAACAACCATAAGGCATGGTTCTTCTTCTTTTGGGAATGGGCACTTGAAGTACAGGTCCATTGTTTACGCTGTTTTCTGGTTCAGTTGGTCGCTTACTGCTATGTTTACTTTTATTATTCGCTTCCTGAACCGTTTGAATAATAAATGGCATTGCATCTATGATTCCTTGGGCCACTATGTGTTGGATAACACTATTATCCACTTGGTTTCCATTGTTATTGACGCTCGGATTCTCATTAACCAAGTTAATGTTACTCTGGTTATCGTTATTCAGATTTCCTTGATTTCCTTCGTCGGCCATCTGAATTTTAAACATTTACCATGTATTAATTTCACAAAATAATATTTAATATAGCCAATCACATGACACGCATTTTGGTCAAAAGCGTCGATCATTGCGACTTACTCTATTCATATACTATGCATCTATTACATATCAGTACTGAAATTAAAATTAAAATACCAACTAAAATTTAAAACTACACTACTAGTAGTAGGCATCCGTAGTTTTTTTTCATACACATACACACATATTATATTATTTTATTATTATTATTATTACTACCGTTTCCACCATCACATTCATGGATATGGATTCATCCAAAAATCCATATTGCGCTCGTCGTACTTCCAGACGAGTCGCTCTCCCACCTGTCGCATTCTTTCACTACTCTCTAAAATTTCCTCACCAAATGTCCTAAGTTCTTGTACATTCTCTGCACTCATTGGGGGTGCAGGTTCTAGGACTGGGTTCGGAATCTGGGGTGCGGTTTCCTGGTATGGAGGTGTAGGTGCCTGGAATTGGTAAGGATTCTCTAAAATTTCCCTAATGTATTCATCATTATTGTAATAGGGATCTAGAGGGTCCAAACCTGGGTAGGCTCCTATGTTTGGAATGGGCATGTCTTCATGTATCAGGTAACGTTGCACATAGTCCCTATTATCGTCCCACCAGGGATCGTAATTTGGGTCTAAGGGGTTTGGTGCAGGTACCCTAGGTATTTCTTCCGGATTGAAGTCATGCATTTCTACTTGATTTTCAGGGTTTTCTATTTCCATTGGTAGGTCAGGAATTGGTGGTTGTGGTTGGGGTGCTATCATTTGTTCCAGATTAGGGTCAGCTGCAGTGGTTGCTAAAATGTGGATGTTGGCTATACCCCTATTAATCATATCCTGGGCTGTCACACCCCGAATTCCACGTATCACCGGTGGGCCCGGTAGGGAGTATCATGACGTAGTTGATATCATCATAGTCAAACAACACAATATATATATAAATGCACAGCGGAAGCAAAGATAAATATATTACAATCCGAATATAAAGTAATATCAAGTATTACAACGGAAAGTAAAGGATCCACAGGCGGATCTTAAAACATAAATATTGTTCAACAGACTTTAGACGCCTAGAACTTGCAAGATTCCTTATTAACGTCCTGAGCAGCTTCCAGCCTATTACGTACTTGTACCTGTCACTTAGACTTTTGAAAATACGTCAGTTTTCACTGGTAAATACACTCAACCGACTCAATTGAAAATGTCTATGAAAATTGGTTTAGGTGCTCAAGGCACGAAGATGTTTTGACACTTTGATTAAAATGCACAAGGAAAAATTTAATCTTTTATACTTGGGATAAACTATATTTCATGTTATCAGTTTTACATAACTTGCTCTACATACAGGGCCCGGTTCTATGCCGGTTCAAGATTTAACCGACACACCACTATTCCCTTATTGGGAATCCCTTATTGGGTATAATTAATTAATAAATATATGGCATCTGTCAGGTGTATGCCTACACCCCGTGCTTAGGTCGTGGCCATTGCATTTAATGAGTCAAGGATATCCAGGACACGGTCGCGTTAACCCCCAATGTTTCAGTCAAGAAATACAAATTAAAACAGGTTATTTGGATTTCCCGACTTATTGGTCTTTGAATCCCATACCTGACCATGCGGTATTTATATTACCGTATCCCAAGCCCGTAATAGGGAAAATAAGTTAAGAGTATTTACCTAAGCTAGCTTCTGTCTTAAATAGCAAGAATTATAATAACTCAGCCGTATTCACTTAAGTAAGCGTAGGTACAATTTACCGGAAGGCTCTAGTCTGGAATGATGGTATAAATAACCAATTAAAATGCTAACGGGTCTTTAATTAAGCCTAGGCTTAGACCGGTTAATTATACGGTTCAAACGCACGATTAGGCGAAGACCGGAATAGAATGTGATTTAGACCCGACAAGATTGAAGACTTGCCTTATATGGGTAATCTAGGCACATTCTGAATTTTGGGTAAAACCAATAAGGTTTGACCTGTTTCGGCTAATTTATGTAAACTAGTTACATAAGCCGAACCGAACGCGAAAGAGGCGTAACGGGTAATCATAAGGGTCCTAACCAGGTTTCCTAAGTTAATATGCCTCAACTATGTTGTGATATCAGTAGGGTACCTTCCATTATGCCCAAAACGAGTTTAAACACAAACTATGCCCCGTAGGGGTAGTTTGGTCATTTACAAGGTTATAACAGGGTTTAAGTATTATCCTGAGTTACAGGTCTGATGCAAAACAGCAAAAATACTCAAATTAATAAGTTATAACAGTAGGGTAAAGTATATATGTGAAAGTTATCAATTATAACCAAACTATGCACCGTAGGGGCATTTTGGTAATTTCACATAAGTCGAAAAGCTCAAAACTGAAGTCTGAGTTTAACAACTTTTGCTTACTATTAAAATATTATAATTTACCTAAAACATCAGTAGGTATCAACCCTTGTATGTTTAAAATAGTTCTAGTACATACTATGCGTTAAAAATGCTTAAAAAAACGATTAGAAGCCTTTTCCGGGTTCTATACATAAAGCTGATATTTTTATCATTCCAGAAGGTTTAAAATAATTTATTTATCATATCTGATCAGTAGCAAAAGGTTTGGAGTCGATTAGATATGTAAAACTCATTTTATAGCCCGTAAGGGCAAAACCGACAATAACCGGATTAAGCCTATGACTATAAGTTATGCTCAGCTTAAAATTAATTAAAAATCTTCAAAAATCTCAAAATAATATATTACATCAGTGGGTAAAGAGTTTGATATCAAAAAATATGTTTAAATAGGCTAAACGCTAATTATGTCGTTTAATCGCTAATAAACTTTCTAATTACGCTAATGAGCATAACTCTCAATCTACACCTCAAACTGATGTCAAATTTTGGGTGCAAGTTTATATATCAGTAATTAAAGTTTCTACTCTTTTACATTTTCAAAAATCACGTTTTAAGGTGAAAAGGGCATAATGGTCAACATATGGGCAATTAACGGAATCATGCATATTAATTGGATAACTAATGATCCGAGGTGTATAATCACAGAGGGTTATACTAGCATGTAACCTGGTCCAAATAAAGCTCTAAGGTATTTCTAAAACATACCCAAACGGGTCAGAACTGAAGTCAAAACAAAAGTCAAAGCTTTGCGACTTTCGGTTCCGAACCGGGTCTAAACAGGAAATTGTCGGGTTGAACATGTTTAGACATGTTCTTACACTAATTACCAAGTTATATTAATGATCAAACAGGTTGTATGTGTTCTACATTGCTAATCATGCATAAATTAGAAACTAAGTATCCTGTTGACTTTTTAATGACAAGTTTGACCCGACATTTGACCTAGTTAGAGAGTGGGAATCAGGGGGAACCCTTTTAAGGGTTTATTACCCACATAATTACCAACTTATAACTACTTTCAATTCGACCAATCACTGGACCATTAGTGATTAATCGTTAAGTCAACCGTTAATTACGACGGTTTGACTTTTAAGCTAAAACTAAGCAAAAACTTAACTAAGAAAGGTTAAGCAAACTTACAAGAGTCCTATGAATGACCAGAGATGATTTGGGGTTGCACTTGAGCTCCTGAAATGATCAGGAACGCAATGGGAATGAATGATCAATGTTGCCAACATGTGGGACTTTATATAGTGATTCAAACCCACTAGATTGTTGACATGCAAGTCTACAACTGACCACAACTCATTCATAAGTGTCCCTAAGTGTCTAGGGGTTGCCTAGGGGTCGTCCAATATGAGGAAACTCGGATTAAAGTCGGTTAGAATGGCAAAGGCAGACAAGAACCCAAGAAAATCGGACTAGATAGGCCCTCGCGGCACGCGAAGACCCCCCCCCCCCCCCTGGGGCTTCGCGTCGCGCGACACCCTTCTACACAGAATCTCAATTTTCTGATTTTTACGCTTTGGTCCTTGGCTCTTGGAAACTTTGCTACGACTTTATTTCTTGCACTTTGAACCCTCCAAATTGACTTATAAGGGCTTTAAGACATATACCCATTTTGTTTAGTCCTCGGTTAACTTTATTGTCACCCAAAAAGTCCTAAACTTCATCGTTGACGCTTTTAACCCCTCGCACACGAATTTGATCATAACTTTCTCATACGATAACGAAACTTTATGAAATTTATATCGTGCATTCTAGTGAGTATAATTAACCGTTACAAAGCTTCGGGTTTGTCAAAAGGTCACTCAGAGGTATAACTTAAACATGTTGACACATTTAACCCCTGTAGTTTGTAATCTCTCACTTTCTTTCATATTTAGCTTCGTATGATCCATGATTTATTCGTTTGAAGGCATGAGCATCATGTAGGGTTAATGTACAATATATTTATTCACTGTTGACATTTAGAACTCGTATATTCACATACTTTCCATGATTGTCAACATTAATCCTTTTATAACATTCTTTCACACGTTCAAACATATGACACGTGTCAACACATTATAGGACGTGAATTTTCGAGGTGTTACATCCTCACCCCCTTAAAAGAAATCTCGACCTCAAGATTTGTTAAAGTAAAGGAAGTATTTTCTAACTTATTTTGGGCTTAATCTTCCCAGTACCTTTGAGCCTCTAAGGCACTCCAATTGACCTTTATAATAGGTACATGTATCTTTTTGGAGCTTCTACTCCTGTCGATCCTTAATCGACATAGGTTGCTCATACAATCATAGATCTGCATATCATTATGTGATAGTACTTTTTGGCTTATTGGCGAAACACATCCTTCAGTCACTAGTGTGTAATGTATTGCGATCTCCGCCAAGCTCTTTAAATAGGTTTTAGCTTATAAGCTACTTGATCTTGATACATTCGATTTCCTTCGAATGATTCTATATATTCAGAGCTTGACTAGCCTGATAATTTAACAAATTTGGCACACCCTTCCTGGGTGATATCTTTTGTTGAGCCTTATTTCTTAACAAGAATTTAGGAAGGTTACTACTTTCCATTAATCCTTGATTTTCTGCCGAATAATGGTAACTTATAGATAATTAGGGGTTTGTATGATCTTATTCGTTGTTTCTAATGCAACTTTCAGATCCTGATAAGTGGACTTACCAATCTATTGTCCTAACAATAGATGTTTAACATTCCATCTTTACAAGGTCTCCAAGGGAGCAGCCTTGATGCTTACATATCAACTATTATAGAAAAGCTTATCTTAAGGTGAGATGGTTATTCCAACCACTACTTAACAAATTTTAAGGAATAGCTAATCCTTGTCGTTAGTCGAACAATTCGACGATCCTGGGTAGCTGATGGCAATTCTTAATTGTTGCCTAAATGGGGTTGCGGTGATCAATGCATAAGCAAGATGATCCATCTTTCTTATTTATATAAATTGGAGTTCTTAGAACTTCCAATTTTTGGCTTTATGAAATCTTCTCTAAAAACTTATCGACTTGGCTCTTAGTTCTTCCTATTCCGTTGGTACTAACGGATATAAGGCTTTTACAATAATTGCAGCCCTAAGCGGGATGTTTGTCCTAACATCCACTTGCCTCTCAGAAGGTAAACATGGTAATTTTTATAAAGAAGATAATTATGACACACAGAGATGTTAGAGATGTTTGTATTCTCAGGCTTTGGTTCATCTATCGATGTCGGTGTCAGATAAATGACACATTCTCTTTACAAATGCAAGGATGTCCTAAGTAGAGATACTTATAAGGATATTTTTATATTGGATATCTTCTTTGAATACTACTAGTCGACTCTAGTACAATATGACCATTGAGATATCTCAGGGGTTCCATGCATTAAACCTCCATACTGATCAGGCATGGAAGCAATCTATGGGACACACTAGGATACGCCAATCCTCATATAGCACTTTTATCAAACATAGTTTGACATTCACAGGCGATAGAAAACAAAGAGAAAAATAGCAAAATAAAATAAGGTAATATATATTGTCGTACTCTTTTTGGGGAAAGGTACTCCAGATTCTTATAAAAGGATTATCTTCGAGGATGGGAGAGATGGTTATTATCGATTCCATTGGTAAGTTATATCTTACATTTAATATTTGAAATTCTTATGAATGTAATCAAGAGTTTACTAGGCTTATGGTTTACTAAAGGTTTATTATCCCTTGCATTAACGTAAGATACTTAGCAGAAACTATCAGTGTTAAATGGTACGGGACGTACCTGATGCTATTCTTGATATGTACTGTCTCTGTCATTCAATCGGTAGTTCAGGCTTTTCCTTTCTTATCCTTCCCAGACTTAGCTGCTCCTTCCTTGGCAGCCTCAGGGCAATTAGTACTGATGTGGCCCTTTTCGCCACAGCTGAAACAGTTTGCATTCTTTATGTCCCTACATTCGTGGGACTGGTGGCCCGTTCTTTTGCAGATGCCACATTGCTTTACCTTTTGGTTTGATCGACACTGTCCCCAGTGTCTTCTTTGCAGGTTTTGCATGTAGGCTTCTTGTTGGAATCCGGTTGGTTATTGTTGAACTTGGATTTGCTCTTATTAGGATTCTGGGAGTTATCCTCCTCCCTTTTTCGCTTTCCATCTTCAGAGGCCTTGGCAGCCTTGTTTCTAACCACATCGAGTGTGAGAGATAGCGAAAGATCTGCCACTGACCTGAATGTAGTAGGTCTCGATGCTTTCACACTTGCCTTTATTTCTGGGGCTAGACCCCCAATAAAGCGAGCTATTCGCTTTGGTTCCGGTGTGATCAAATAAGGAACCAATCGAGACTTGGTATTGAAACTTGTAAGGTATGCTTGACAATCTAAGTTCTCCATGACTAATGTCAAGAATTCAGTCTCAATCTTCTCAACTTCATGTTGAGGACAGTAATTTTCTTTGATAAGAGCAACGAACTGATCCCAAGTCATGTTGTACAAAGGGATATTCCCGGTGGCTTGAATCAACGATCTCCACCAGGCTAAGGCCTCACCCTTAAATGATTGCGACACAAACTTGACCACATCCCTCTCAGCACATCCGCTGATATCCACAACTGTATCCATCTCATCTAACCACGTCATACAATCCACAGCTCCTTCCTCCCCAGTGAAATCCCGGGGTTTACATGAAACAAAGTACTTGTAGGAGCAACCCTTATCACGGGGTCCTTGATTCAGTATGATCTGTTGAGACGGATCACTGTGATGATTAGAAGAGTGACGCTCGTCATCTTCCTTCTTGGGTTCATTCTCCTTGGGGGGTGGCTTTGTATGTGGTTTTGATAGGGTCCTACTTCGAGTCCCACTATACTCTTCGTACTGCCGCTCTAAGGCCTTTGTAACTGCGTCGTCTACTAACACTTTTAGTTCAGCACCCGTTAAATTAATTCGGGTGTATCGTTGTTCTCCACTGGGTGGCTATTAATTTCATCTGAGCCAGCCATTTAATTGAACTGTTACATAAAACAAGGACACTAGTTTACTTGGGAGTTTATTATGGAATTGTCTTTTATGGCAATTCATTAACCATAGTAACGGAGACCATATTTGGTTAATTTATTAATCACGTTTATTTAGGATTTATATTATAACTTATCCTAATTATGAAAAAAAAATAACAGTCTTACTAGTGGCACGAAAGGCCTAGTCGCAAGGACATTTATGAATTATAAGCTATGATTCCAGAGAATCAAAGCATGAAGGTATATCAGCACAACAGGCCTAGTCACAAGGACATTTATGAATTATAAGCCATGATTTCAGAGAATCAAAGCATTTAGGTTTGAACATAGTTCATTACGTTTTTCGGACAGGGAGTCATCACTACCACTGTCTCTTGGCTCATGTAGAAATGAGCAAGGCCCGTAGGCACTATATTACCAATGTATGGTCAAAATATGATCATCTTAATTGATGATTTAAACCCATGATTCAGAGATCATTAAGTTGGGTTAGGAATCTTTTGAAGAATCCTTATATAAGAATGACGTGTGTGATTTTAATGAATCACGTCTGCCAGGAGTGTTAACATATTTTTAGATGTTAATAGGGATACGAATCTTTTAAACAGGTCTTACCATCTTGGCCAGGTCTTTATAATGACACTCAGGCTAGGTTTCACTCTTAAGCAATGTTGTAGAAGGCGCTAGGCGCTAGTCGGGTGGTGAGGTACCGCCTAGGGATTAATCGGGATTAATCGGAATGGGATTTTTATATGTATTTTTTCAAAATTATGTATATATACCCAATAATATAAAAATAATACTTCAAAATTCACATAAATACTTCAAGTTTCAGATTGTATGGTTCGATTTTGACCGATTTTGACCGATTCTGACCAATTTTGACCGCCTAGGACCGATTTTGACCGATTAATATAGTCCGATTAATCCGATTTTTGACCGCCTAGGACCGCCTAGGACCGATTTTGACCGACTTTGACCATGGCCGATTAATTGACCGACTAGCTCAAAATTAGGCAGCGAATGGCCGCCTAGCGCCTAGGCGCCGATTAATCGGCCGCCTAGGCCGATTTTTGCAACACTGCTCTTAAGATTCTTATTCATAGGTATACTGGCAGGGAAGGAAGGATATTTATTTTATTCAGGATTTTTATCATAAATCCTAATTTACAAGTTAATAATAGCACAAATGGCCTAGTCGCGTAGACAAGTTTAATTTATAAGCCATGATTTCAGAGAATCGAGGCATTAAGGTTTGAATCAAGGTTCATTACCTTTTCTTGACAGGGAGTTGTAGGCTACCACTGTCTTTAGTCTCAGAGGACATTAACTATAGCCCGTAGGCACTTCCCTTCTAAGGGATGTTTATAATATGATCATCTTATTGGATGATATAAGCCCTGATTTCAGAGAATCGAGGCATTAAGGTGTGAATCAGAGTTCATTACCTTTTCTTGACAGGGAGTTGTAGGCTACCACTGTCTTTAGTCTCAGAGGACATTAATTATAGCCCGTAGGCACTTCATCCTTAAGGGATGATTATATAAATAAGGGAAATTGGAGTAATCTTATTTAAGGATGACTCATGCGATTTTATCAAACCACGTCTGCCAGGAATGTTAACATGTTGCAGATGTTAACAAGGGTTTGAATCTCTTGAATAGGTTCTGCCATCTTGGCCTTGTAATATAGGCTAGGTTTACCTTTAAGATTCTTTTTAATAATTAACGCAGAACAAATTTTAAATCGAGATGTTAATAAGGATCTGAATCTAAATTGAGGAACTGCCATCATGGCCCTGTTCTTAAAATGACACATGGGCTAGGTCTTGTTCTTTTTAGATTTTGCCATTTTATTATAATGGTAGATCTTATAAGAGGAATGATATTTCTCATTTATTTCATGTACTATATTTATATATATATTGATAAAAATGAAATTTTGATAAAACCATCCAATGATTTTTAAAGGAGGTACAGAATTGCCCTGAACAGGACTTGAAAGGAAAATGTTGTCCTCGAAGGGACTGAAAGATGAATATGTCCATATAAGGGCTATTAAGGAAACGATCTTCAGCAAAAGGAGTTTCTTCTTCAGTCTATTTCTGAATGCTTTCTCCTTGGTTGCACGTTTCATCTTGGTCGCGGTACGAAGCTCAGCATTTCAAGGCTCCGAGTGTGGAGAATTCCTATTACAGCTTCTTCGCTTGGCGACGTATAAAAATTTGAAGCAAAATTTCCAGATTAGGATTGAGAATATTCCTATGTTAAGTCTAGACTCAGAAGGTCAAGGAATGTGCTAATGTGTCATTGAGATTAAACACAAAAAGCTAGTGTTTAATTCACTCAATGTTGGCTCTGATACCAACCTGTCACACCCCGAATTCCACGTATCACCGGTGGGCCCGGTAGGGAGTATCGTGACGTAGTTGATATCATCATAGTCAAACAACACAATATATATATAAATGCACAGCGGAAGCAAAGATAAATATATTACAATCCGAATATAAAGTAATATCAAGTATTACAACGGAAAGTAAAGGATCCACAGGCGGATCTTAAAACATAAATATTGTTCAACAGACTTTAGACGCCTAGAACTTGCAAGATTCCTTATTAACGTCCTGAGCAGCTTCCAGCCTATTACGTACTTGTACCTGTCACTTAGACTTTTGAAAATACGCCAGTTTTCACTGGTAAACACACTCAACCGACTCATTTGAAAATGTCTATGAAAATTGGTTTAGGTGCTCAAGGCACGAAGATGTTTTGACACTTTGATTAAAATGCACAAGGCAAAATTTAATCTTTTATACTTGGGACAAACTATATTTCATGTTATCAGTTTTACATAACTTGCTCTACATACGGGGCCCGGTTCTATGCCGGTTCAAGATTTAACCGACACACCACTATTCCCTTATTGGGAATCCCTTATTGTGTCACACCCCGAACACGTATATCATACAAGACGTGGCGGAAAACGTCAGGGAGTGTTGTAACAGAATTATTGTTTCAAATCCATGGCAAACAAAGTTATAATTTATTTATTAACATAAGAGTTTCATTGTTTCAAACAGTAAATAAAGAGTTTATAACATAATTAAACATAGTCTATCTTCATTTTTAAGTCTCTAAGGCACAGGTCTGCCCTAGTGTCATGATCATCATCCTACGGAAAAGCACCTGAAAACACATGTGAAAATAGGTACGTCAGCATAAAAATGCCTGTGAGATACATAGGTTTGTGAAAATAGGATTCATGACTTATGTTTGAGAAAAAGTTTAGTCATGAACCTTGTCATTTGATTTGTTTTGTAAATTGTTTGTAAAACAATAAGTTCAGATGATATGTATAAATAAGAGAATAATGTATGGTTAAATGGATAACCATGTAAAATGAGTTTGTATAAGATAAGTTGTTTTGTAAAACAATGTCTTGTGAAAAGTATGTTATTTGTATAAAATGTCATATGTCTAAATTGAAATGATTTAAATAACGCTACAATATGTGATACCATACAAACACATATATATAGGAAGTACTAGCGGCGTATCCACCATGTTTGTATCATATTACACATGCCTCGTTACTTAAATCACTTTAACAAACCACCAATGTATAAAGTCTATGTTTAAACCAATAGTCAAAAGTCCTTGTATAAACCATACCAAATGTTTATAAGTCCAAAAGTAGTCAAGTAATGTGTAACAAATGTTATGTATGGTAAGTAAAATAAGACTACTTAAACCATAAGTAAAAATGTACAAAACAAAATATTTTGAATATATCAAAAAGTTATGTTTTGCAAAGTGATGCATGATACATTGATACAAACATTTATGTGGTAAGTTAACGCATACATTCAAGCCTTGAGACAGTCGGATAACCCTTTCAGTCAAGGTTATCAAAAGAAATGTTTTCGGATTCAGTCATTCCTAACATCCAAACAAACCCGGGATGTCAGGAATGGGATTTGTCAAGTCCTATGGTACCACTACTTACTACCGAGCGGCGTAGCAAATGTTAATGAACGTAATAAAGACCCGTTTGTGCAAACCAAATGTCATAGTAGTTGTATATATGTCATATGAAAACAATGTACTAAGTATGCTAAGTTAACATACAAAGCAGAAAACTCTTGTAAATCAATGTGCTAGCATGCTATCAGTCAACATACATAGCAGAAATGTAATGTAAAACAATGTACTAAGTATGCACACAATGGACATACATAGCATGAAATGTAATGAAATCATGTACTATAATGTACTAACAAACATAGTCGGTATATGATGTGAAAACAGGAAAGCATGAAAGTAACAAGTAGGCACATGTGTTTCACCCCAAAACAGTTTGGAAAACAGTAAAAGAGGGGTCTATGTACTCACATTGAGAGTGCTTAGGAGTCCTTGTGTAACAACCAAATAATGCTAGAGATCACGGATATCAAACGACACCTAATATAGGTAGCTATGTTAATAAACCGGACCTAAATCGGAGGATTTAGATAGAATGAGGGTTTGTAAACCAAACGAGTATAGAGACTCGTGTCATATGGTTTAACAAAGCCTACATACTAAATGAAACCTAACATAACTGCTTTCGACCCATTACGACCCGTTTAGGTAGCTTATGCTACTTTAACGCGTCGTGCGCGTGAAACGCGTTCGGACCGTCTAACTAGTCCTATGACAAGTGTTATATGCCTAAACATGTTACATAATCAGTTAGGTGACAAAGGTTTAGGTTACATATGCTTAATTACCAATTATACATGAAAAGGGTATTCTGGTAATTTACCTAAGGCATATAAACTACCTATCATACAACTACTCAAACGATGTGACCATAGGGTATAACCTCGGAAGGTTATTCCCTACCTACTATGGTCACCTAATGTGTTTGGTCGGATCCTAATGATCGACCAAATGGGTCGGGTTCGAGGTATAAGCGATTTATTAGATCGCTTACCCTACGACCCTAGACAACGTGGTAATCAGTAGGCATAGTCCCAAGGGACTATGACCATCGTGATTACAATCACGTTACGAAGTTCAAACGAACTTCGCATTGACCATTACTGGTCAACGCTGAAAGTCAAACAAAGTTTGACTTTCTGACTCGAAAAGCAATAAAATAAGGAAAAGAACGAAAGAATACTTACGAAGGGTCCCCGAATGCTAATTTCAATTCAAAAATCTCAGGTATGAAACAATAGTTTCAACTTAGAGTTTCTCAAATCAAAATTCTAGCGATTTGAGCAATGGGGGGCATGGGGTATTTATAGTTTTCGGTCCACCGTTAAGATCGTTTCATGGTAACCGTGCTTTAATCGCAACCGTACAAGTGTTGGGAAGTTATGGTGCCTAAAAATGGTCCTTATCATCTGACTAAGCAATTGGGAATTTGTGGGTGAGGATCAAACAGCTGCAACCTGCTGTTAAAAACATTTAATCTGGTCTGATAGTGGGACGCAGCCCGCTTCAGGATCAGACAAACACAATGCGGGCCGCCTGGCCCTTCTGATCAGCAAACATGTTTGAAAAATGACAGTTTCAGTCCCTGCACGTGTTTAAGGCCATTTTCGACACTTCTAAGGCCTGTAAAGCCAACTTCAAGGCCCTAAAATGTTTCCTAAACATTGTGGACATGAAACATGCTCAAAAATATGCCGGGTGGTGGTTCGTTTGGTCGTACGAACGCGATGTTCGCTTAATTACGACGGAATGCGCATAAGCGCGAAAAACGATCCAAATGACGCAACGAATGGATTTTTGGCAAGCCAAACACTAAAGCATAATATAGTCATGCTTACATAAATTTTTGGATGTCCAGATGTATTCAGAACGTAAGTTATGCGCGAAAGTGCAAACTTGTGCACTTTTTGACACTTTTAGTCCCTGAATGACCCAAAAGTTTGTTTTAGCATACCGAACCCCTCAAAGCCTATTTCTAATCTATGTAAAGGATATTTATGGTATGTTTAACTTATGGTCATGTTCCGGAATGTTCGTTACAGTTCAAATTGGCATACTTTCGCAGTTTGTCAAGTTTAGTCCCTGTAAACGAATTAACTTGTTTTTGCCATACCAAAGCCTTTAAAACTTATTTCTAAGTTATGTAAAGGTTATTTAAGGTATGTTAAGTATATGTTGATGTTCCGGAGTATTTGTCGCATTAAACTGAGTACGTTTACGCACTAGTTTGCGTATAACTCTCCAGAAAGTGATATAGAGTTTGAAATTACATAAAAGTCAAAACATGAAAAATGTAAAACATAACAAAACAAACATTGTGATCAAATAACATTGTTTTATTGATAATAGAACTGTTCATAGTGATTACAAGCACAGTTGTTACAGTCTCCCCTACTTGTGGAAATTTCGTCCCGAAATTTATTTAGAGGAAACTCGAGGAAAAAGATGTGGATATTTCGCTTTCATTTGATCTTCGCGTTCCCAAGTAAACTCAGGTCCACGTTTAGCTTCCCAGCGAACTTTGACCAAAGGAATGCGCTTGCGTTTAAGCCACTTGACTTCACGTTCCATGATTTCCACAGGTTTCTCGACAAATTTCAGTGTTTTGCCAACACGAATTTCGTCAAGTGGTATGTGGAGGTTCTCATCAGCTAAACACCTCTTGAGATTGGATACGTGAAAAGTTGGATGAACATTTCCAAGTTCAGGAGGTAACTCAAGTCTGTAGGCTACCTTTCCGATTCTTTCGACGATCTTGAATGGTCCAACGTATCTAGGTGCAAGTTTTCCTTTCTTTCCAAATCTGATCACACCTTTCCAAGGTGAGACCTTAAGTAATACTCGATCACCGACTTGAAATTCCAAGGGTTTGCGTTTTGGATCCGCGTAACTCTTCTGACGGCTTCTAGCTTTCTGAAGGTTATCACGAACTTTCTTGATCTTGTCAGTTGTCTCTAAAATGAGGGCAGGTCCAGTAAGTTGAGCCTCGCCGATCTCATTCCAGCAGACTGGTGAACGACATTTTCGACCATAGAGAGCCTCGAAAGGAGCCATTTTGATGCTGGTGTGATAACTGTTGTTGTAGGAGAATTCAATCAACTTAAGATGTGAATCCCAACTACCACCAAAATCGATCACACAAGCTCTTAGCATATCCTCCAGAGTCTGGATTGTTCTCTCAGATTGACCATCCGTTTGCGGATGATAAGCTGTGCTCAGATTAAGTTAGGTCCCCATAGCAGATTGCATGGTTCTCCAAAAGTGAGAAGTGAAACGAGCATCTCTGTCAGAAATGATGTTCAAAGGAACACCATGTCGAGCTACAATTTCAACCACATAGATTTGAGCAAGTCTGTCAGCAGGAAAATCTTCACGGATTGGCAAGAAATGTGCTGACTTAGTAAGACGATCAACGACTACCCAGATGGCATCATGACCTTTCTTTGTGCGTGGAAGTTTGGTAACAAGATCCATAGTAATGTTTTCCCATTTCCAAACTGGGATCTCTGGTTGCACCAATAAACCCGAAGGACGTTGATGTTCAGCCTTAACCTTAAGACAAGTAAGGCATTTTGATACGTATAAGGCAATGTCTTTCTTCATACCAGGCCACCAATACTGAATACGAAGATCCTTATACATCTTATCTGAGCCCGGATGAATAGAATAATGAGACTTATGGGCTTCATCCATAAGCAAGGCACGAAGATCATCCTGGCTTGGGACCCACAAACGGTCCATGAAGTAATATGATCCATTGTCCTTCAGTTCAAGAGCAGGTGTTATGTGATAAGGAAATTCCTTATCCATCAAACCTTGTGAAACACAAGATTGTTGAGCCTGAGAAATGCGTGCTTGGATATCGGATCGAGCTTGAATAACAGATTGAACACGTACACAATGAAGCTTAGTACGTTCCTTACGACTCAATGCATCAGCTACGACATTCGCCTTACCAGGATGGTAGCGAATTTCGCAGTCATAGTCGTTTAGCAGTTCAACCCAACGTCGTTGCCTCATGTTGAGTTCTTTCTGGTTGAAGATATGCTGAAGACTTTTGTGGTCAGTGAAAACCACACATTTTGTACCATACAAATAGTGTCTCCAGATCTTTAGAGCGAAAACAACTGCACCCAACTCAAGATCATGAGTGGTGTAGTTCTTCTCATGAATCTTCAACTGCCTCGATGCATAGGCTATGACTTTGTTCCTTTGCATCAGAACACAACCAAGACCCAATTTCGATGCATCACAATACACGACAAAATCATCATCACCCTCAGGCAATGATAGAACAGGCGCATCGCAAAGCTTCTGCTTCAAGTGTTGAAAAGCTTCCTCTTGTTTAAATCCCCAATAAAAGGGCATTTTCTTCTGAGTTAGAGCAGTTAGAGGAACTGCAATCTTCGAGAAGTTTTCTATGAAGCGGCGATAATAACCCGCTAGACCAAGAAAAGAACGAACCTCTGTAGGAGTAGTAGGCGTATCCCAATCCTTAATCGCACTGATCTTGGAGGGATCTACATGAATACCTTGTTCGTTGATGATATGTCCTAAGAATTGAACTTCTTTAAGCCAGAATTCACACTTGGAGAATTTGGCGAAAAGTTGCTCTTTCTTTAGGAGTTCCAGAGTAAGACGAAGATGTTGCTCGTGATCAGCTCGCGTCTTAGAATAAATCAAGATGTCTTCAATAAAAACAATGACGAACTAATCCAAATAAGGTTTGCAGACCCTATTCATTAAGTCCATGAAAACAGCAGGAGCATTAGTCAAACCGAATGGCATGACTGTGAACTCGTAATGCCCATAACGAGTACGGAACACTGTCTTCGGAATGTCTTCTTCATGCACCCGAAGTTGATGATATCCAGATCGCAGATCAATCTTCGAGAAATAAGAAGCACCTTGTAACTGATCAAAGAGGTCGTCTATGCGCGGTAGGGGATATCGATTCTTGATGGTAAGCTTGTTAAGCTCACGATAATCGATACACATCCTAAAGGATCCATCCTTCTTCTTGACAAAAAGAACGGGAGCACCCCAGGGTGAAAAGCTAGGACGGATAAAACCTTTGTCAGAGAGCTCCTGAAGCTGCTTAGACAACTCTTGCATCTCAGACGGTGCAAGACGATATGGAGCTCTGGCAACGGGATTTGCACCAGGTACGAGATCAATGCGGAACTCGACTTGGCGTGCTGGAGGTAGACCAGGTAAATCTTCAGGGAATACTTCAGAATAATCTCGAACGACAGGAATATCTGAAATAGTCTTACCCTTGCCTTTATCTTCTGTAACATGTGCTAGGAAAGCCACATAGTTCTTCCGCAGATATTTCCGAACTTTAAAACAAGACATGAGCTTGAGGCCACCAGACGGTTTCTCACCTTGAACCTGTAGGATCTCGCCTGTTGAAAGCGGCACACGAACAATCTTCTCAGAACAAACTATCTCTGCGTGATGCTTAGATAACCAATCCATTCCCACAATGACGTCGAAGCTTCCAAGTTGCATAGGCGTGAGGTCGATAGGAAAAAGATGGTCGTTAAGGTTCAACTGGCAGTTGCGAAGAACAGAATCAAGAACAATGGGTTCACCACTAGCAACTTCTACTGTCAAAGGTTTACCTAGTTTCGTTCTAGACACGCGAAGCATTTGCTCAAAAGACAATGACACAAAACTCTTATCGGCACCCGAATCAAAGAGAAAAGATGCAGGCTGATTATTAATAAAGAACGTACCGTTCACCACGTTATCATCCGCCTGCGCCTCTTGGGCATTCATGTTAAAGGCTCGGCCTCGAGCCGGAGCCTGATTCGGATTCTGGTTGGCTAGCCTTGGGCACCGGTTCCTGTAGTGGGCCAGATCCCCACAATTGTAGCACGAACCAGGAGGAAAATGAGGTCGTGCAGCTTGACCTTGTTGCTGAGCAAGAGGCTGAGCAACTTGTTGAGCTTGGTTATGAACTGCCTGGTTCTGATTGACAGGAATGCGGCAGTTGACAGCAAGATGACCAGATCTTCCGCAGTTGGTGCACTGACGACACTGGAGATGTGGTTGGTGATGGCCGTTACACCTGTTGCACAAAGGTGCATTGCCAAAATAAGGCTTCTTGGCTATTGGCTGCGCAGGCTGATTTGGTGCAGCTTGAGGCTGTGCAGTAACGGCAAAATTTTAGGAAGCCTTTCGCTTCCTAGAATTCTTTGAGGAACCAGAAATCTTCCCATTCTTGTTTTCACCCTTCTTACCATCCCCTTTGCCAGATGCCTACTTCTTACCCTTGTCACCCTTCTTATGCAGCTTTCCCTTACGAACCTGCGACTCAGTCAGTGTCGCTGATAACTCGATCGCCTGACGGAGTGTGGCAGGGTCACTACCAGTAAGGATGTCCTGCACTGAGTCAGGTAGGCCGTCGATGTATCTTTCGATGGCCTTGTCGAGTGGGGTAACCATAGTCGGGCAAAGCAGACTTAACTCCTCAAACCTGTCAGTATATGCCCTGTGCTCACCACTATCTTGTTTCAAGTTATCAAACTCTTTCTCCAATGCTCGCTGTTCATGGCGAGGACAGAATTCCCTCATCATAAGGGCTCTAAGTTCAGCCCATGTCTGTGCGAGAGCAATCTCAGCACCCCTATCTCTCATAACCCCGTTCCACCATGTCAAAGCCCTCTTCTGAAATACGCTCGAAGCAAACTCGACTTTGCGATTGTCAAGACACTGCACGTGGCGGAAAGTATTCTCAATGCTCTCAAACCACTGAAGAAGCCCAGTCGCTCCTTCAGAACCACTAAACTTGAGTGGTTTAGCCGAGTTGAAATCCTTGTATTTGCATGGAGCATTGTTGTTGTTGTTGGCTTGTTGCCATTGAGCAAAGAGATTTGGGAATTGAGCAGCCATCTGCTGCGCAATAATTTCTGCCAGCTCGGCAGTTGCTATCTGGTTCTCGCGTCGAGGAGGCATTCTAAAAGAGGAAAACATGAAAAGAACGAGTGAGATGATTGGATGAAGAGAATGAGATAAAACAAAATCAACAAAAGCAGAGATGGTGGTCATTCGTCCGCATTACCAAGCAAACAAACGACACACAGTGACTAATCAAAGTAAATGGATCAAAAATAATGTATCACGAAGACATGCTCGCCTATAAGTGAACACTCATCCCAGGAATTCCCAGGTAAGCACAACTGGTCTCGCGTCTGATGAGATGTATACGAAGTGCTTGCGTAGACAGAAAACCCAGAATACAGGCATTCACCCTTCCAGTTTGCACGTGTTCACATTATTTAAAACCCAAAACCTTGACGAGATTTTGAAAATTTGAAGGCACAAGGCCAAAAACCAAACTGAAAGAGTTCAAAACCTTACTAAAGAGGGTTTAAAACCATGTAATAAATCATTCAAAAACAGATGATTGTTTTTCAAAAATCGTTTCGGAAAAATTTGGTTCTTGTTTTGATAATCACCTAAGGATAGGTGATGTACATGTTTTAAGATCTAAACACAAGATAACTTGTGTTAGGGTCCTAGAAAGGTTATAGTCTAGGTCAAAGCATTACTAATAACCTAATTCCCTATAACCATTGGCTCTGATACCAACTCTTCTGTCACACCCCGACCACGTATATCATA
Organism: Helianthus tuberosus; assembly: GCA_030545235.1. Classification (NCBI taxonomy): domain Eukaryota; kingdom Viridiplantae; phylum Streptophyta; class Magnoliopsida; order Asterales; family Asteraceae; genus Helianthus; species Helianthus tuberosus. The sequence continues at coordinate 79,632,317 of CM060408.1, forward strand.
CAAGACGTGGCGGAAAACGTCGGGGAGTGTTGTAACAGAATTATTGTTTCAAATCCATGGCAAACAAAGTTATAATTTATTTATTAACATAAGAGTTTCATTGTTTCAAACAGTAAATAAAGAGTTTATAACATAATTAAACATAGTCTATCTTCATTTTTAAGTCTCTAAGGCACAGGTCCGCCCTAGTGTCATGATCATCATCCTACGGAAAAGCACCTGAAAACACATGTGAAAATAGGTACGTCAGCATAAAAATGCCTGTGAGATACATAGGTTTGTGAAAATAGGATTCATGACTTATGTTTGAGAAAAAGTTTAGTCATGAACCTTGTTATTTGATTTGTTTTGTAAATTGTTTGTAAAACAATAAGTTCAGATGATATGTATAAATAAGAGAATAATGTATGGTTAAATGGATAACCATGTAAAATGAGTTTGTATAAGATAAGTTGTTTTGTAAAACAATGTCTTGTGAAAAGTATGTTATTTGTATAAAATGTCATATGTCTAAATTGAAATGATTTAAATAACGCTACAATATGTGATACCATACAAACACTTATATATAGGAAGTACTAGCGGCGTATCCACCATGTTTGTATCATATTACACATGCCTCGTTACTTAAATCACTTTAACAAACCACCAATGTATAAAGTCTATGTTTAAACCAATAGTCAAAAGTCCTTGTATAAACCATACCAAATGTTTATAAGTCCAAAAGTAGTCAAGTAATGTGTAACAAATGTTATGTATGGTAAGTAAAATAAGACTACTTAAACCATAAGTAAAAATGTACAAAACAAAGTATTTTGAATATATCAAAAAGTTATGTTTTGCAAAGTGATGCATGATACATTGATACAAACATTTATGTGGTAAGTTAACGCATACATTCAAGCCTTGAGACAGTCGGATAACCCTTTCAGTCAAGGTTATCAAAAGAAATGTTTTCGGATTCAGTCATTCCTAACATCCAAACAAACCCGGGATGTCAGGAATGGGATTTGTCAAGTCCTATGGTACCACTACTTACTACCGAGCGGCGTAGCAAATGTTAATGAACGTAATAAAGACCCGTTTGTGCAAACCAAATGTCATAGCAGTTGTATATATGTCATATGAAAACAATGTACTAAGTATGCTAAGTTAACATACAAAGCAGAAAAGTCTTGTAAATCAATGTGCTAGCATGCTATCAGTCAACATACATAGCAGAAATGTAATGTAAAACAATGTACTAAGTATGCACACAATGGACATACATAGCATGAAATATAATCAAATCATGTACTATAATGTACTAACAAACATAGTCGGTATATGATGTGAAAACAGGAAAACATGAAAGTAACAAGTAGGCACATGTGTTTCACCCCAAAACAGTTTGGAAAACAGTAAAAGAGGGGTCTATGTACTCACATTGAGAGTGCTTAGGAGTCCTTGTGTAACAACCAAATAATGCTAGAGATCACGGATATCAAACGACACCTAATATAGGTAGCTATGTTAATAAACCGGACCTAAATCGGAGGATTTAGATAGAATGAGGGTTTGTAAACCAAACGAGTATAGAGACTCGTGTCATATGGTTTAACAAAGCCTACATACTAAATGAAACCTAACATAACTGCTTTCGACCCATTACGACCCGTTTAGGTAGCTTATGCTACTTTAACGCGTCGTGCGCGTGAAACGCGTTCGGACCGTCTAACTAGTCCTATGACAAGTGTTATATGCCTAAACATGTTACATAATCAGTTAGGTGACAAAGGTTTAGGTTACATATGCTTAATTACCAATTATACATGAAAAGGGTATTCTGGTAATTTACCTAAGGCATATAAACTACCTATCATACAACTACTCAAACGATGTGACCATAGGGTATAACCTCGGAAGGTTATTCCCTACCTACTATGGTCACCTAATGTGTTTGGTCGGATCCTAATGATCGACCAAATGGGTCGGGTTCGAGGTATAAGCGATTTATTAGATCGCTTACCCTACGACCCTAGACAACGTGGTAATCAGTAGGCATAGTCCCAAGGGACTATGACCATCGTGATTACAATCATGTTGCGAAGTTCAAACGAACTTCGCATTAACCATTACTGGTCAACGCTGAAAGTCAAACAAAGTTTGACTTTCTGACTCGAAAAGCAATAAAATAAGGAAAAGAACGAAAGAATACTTACGAAGGGTCCTCGAATGCTAATTTCAATTCAAAAATCTCAGGTATGAAATAATAGTTTCAACTTAGAGTTTCTCAAATCAAATCAAAATTCTAGTGATTTGAGCAATGGGGGGCATGGGGTATTTATAGTTTTCGGTCCACCGTTAAGATCGTTTCATGGAAACCGTGCTTTAATCGCAACCGTACAAGTGTTGGAAAGTTATGGTGCCTAAAAATGGTCCTTATCATCTGACTAAGCAATTGGGAATGTGTGGGTGAGGATCAAACAGCTGCAACCTGCTGTTAAAAACATTTAATCTGGTCTGATAGTGGGACGCAGCCCGCTTCAGGATCAGACAAACACAATGCGGGCCGCCTGGCCCTTCTGATCAGCAAACATGTTTGAAAAATGACAGTTTTAGTCCCTGCACGTGTTTAAGGCCATTTCCGACACTTCTAAGGCCCGTAAAGCCAACTTCAAGGCCCTAAAATGTTTCCTAAACATTGTGGACATGAAACATGCTCAAAAATATGGCGGGTGTTGGTTCGTTTGGTCGTACGAACGCGATGTTCGCTTAATTACGACGGAATGCGCATAAGCGCGAAAAACGATCCAAATGACGCAACGAATGGATTTTTGGCAAGCCAAACACTAAAGCATAATATAGTCATGCTTACATAAATTTTTGGATGTCCAGATGTATTCAGAACGTAAGTTATGCGCGAAAGTGCAAACTTGTGCACTTTTTGACACTTTTAGTCCCTGAATGACCCAAAAGTTTGTTTTAGCATACCGAACCCCTCAAAGCCTATTTCTAAGCTATGTAAAGGATATTTATGGTATGTTTAACTTATGGTCATGTTCCGGAATGTTCGTTACAGTTCAAATTGGCATACTTTCGCAGTTTGTCAAGTTTAGTCCCTGTAAACGAATTAACTTGTTTTTGCCATACCAAAGCCTTTAAAACTTATTTCTAAGTTATGTAAAGGTTATTTAAGGTATGTTAAGTATATGTTTATGTTCCGGAGTATTTGTCGCATTAAATCGAGTACGTTTACGCACTAGTTTGCGTATGACTCTCCAGAAAGTGATATAGAGTTTGAAATTACATAAAAGTCAAAACATGAAAAATGTAAAACATAACAAAACAAACATTGTGATCAAATAACATTGTTTTATTGATAATAGAACTGTTCATAGTGATTACAAGCACAGTTGTTACATATTGGGTATAATTAATTAATAAACATATGGCATCTGTCAGGTGTATGCCTACACCCCGTGCTTAGGTCGTGGCCATTGCATTTAATGAGTCAAGGATATCCAGGACACGGTCGCGTTAACCCCCAATGTTTCAGTCAAGCAATACAAATTAAAACAGTTTATTTGGATTTCCCTACTTATTGATCTTTGAATCCCATACCTGCCCATGCGGTATTTATATTACCGTATCCCAAGCCCGTAATAGGGAAAATAAGTTAAGAGTATTTACCTGAGCTAGCTCCTGTCTTAAATAGCAAGAATTATAATAACTCAGCCGTATTCACTTAAGTAAGCGTAGGTACAATTTACCGGAAGGCTCTAGTCTGGAATGATGGTATAAATAACCAATTAGAATGCTAACGGGTCTTTAATTAAGCCTAAGCTTAGACCGGTTAATTATACGGTTCAAACGCACGATTAGGCGAAGACCGGAATAGAATGTGATTTAGACCCGACAAGATTGAAGACTTGCCTTATATGGGTAATCTAGGCACATTCTGAATTTTGGGTAAAACCGATAAGGTTTGACCTGTTTCGGCTAATTTATGTAAACTAGTTACATAAGCCGAACCGAACGCGAAAGAGGCGTAACGGGTAATCATAAGGGTCCTAACCAGGTTTCCTAAGTTAATATGCCTCAACTATGTTGTGATATCAGTAGGGTACCTTCCATTATGCCCAAAACGAGTTTAAACACAAACTATGCCCCGTAGGGGTAGTTTGGTCATTTACAAGGTTATAACAGGGTTTAAGTATTATCCTGAGTTACAGGTCTGATGTAATCAGCAAAAATACTCAAATTAATAAGTTATAACAGTAGGGTAAAGTATATATGTGAAAGTTATCAATTATAACCAAACTATGCACCGTAGGGGCATTTTGGTAATTTCACATAAGCCGAAAAGCTCAAAACTGAAGTCTGAGTTTAACAACTTTTGCTTACTGTTAAAATATTATAATTTACCTAAAACATCAGCAGGTATCAACCCTTGTATGTTTAAAATAGTTCTAGTACATACTATGCGTTAAAAACGCTTAAAAAAACGATTAGAAGCCATTTCCGGGTTCTATACATAAAGCTGATATTTTTATCATTCCAGAAGGTTTAAAATAACTTATTTATCATATCTAATCAGTAGCAAAAGGTTTGGAGTCGATTAGATATGTAAAACTCATTTTATAGCCCGTAAGGGCAAAACCGACAATTAACGGATTAAGCCTATGACTATAAGTTATGCTCAGCCTAAAATTAATTAAAAATCTTCAAAAATCCCAAAATAATATATTACATCAATGGGTAAAGATTTTGATATAAAAAATTATGTTTAAATAGGCTAAACGCTAATTATGTCGTTTAATCGCTAATAAACTTTCTAATTACGCTAATGAGCATAACTCTCAATCTACACCTCAAACTGATGTCAAATTTTGGGTGCAAGTTTATATATCAGTAATTAAAGTTTCTACTCTTTTACATTTTCAAAAATCACGTTTTAAGGTGAAAAGGGCATAATGGTCAACATATGGGCAATTAACGGAATCATGCATATTAATTGGATAACTAATGATCCGAGGTGTATAATCATAGAGGGTTATACCAGCATGTAACCTGGTCCAAATAAAGCTCTAAGGTATTTCTAAAACATACCCAAACGGGTCAGAACTGAAGTCAAAACAAAAGTCAAAGATTTGCGACTTTCGGTTCCGAACCGGGTCTAAACAGGAAATTGTCAGGTTGAACATGTTTAGACATGTTCTTACACTAATTACCAAGTTATATTAATGATCAAACAGGTTGTATGTGTTCTACATTGCTAATCATGCATAAATTAGAAACTAAGTATCCTGTTGACTTTTTAATGACAAGTTTGACCCGACATTTGACCTAGTTAGAGAGTGGGAATCAGGGGGAACCCTTTTAAGGGTTTATTACCCACATAATTACCAACTTATAACTACTTTCAATTCGACCAATCACTGGACCATTAGTGATTAATCGTTAAGTCAGCCGTTAATTACGACGGTTTGACTTTTAAGCTAAAACTAAGCAAAAACTTAACTAAGAAAGGTTAAGCAAACTTACAAGAGTCCTATGAACGACCAGAGATGATTTGGGGTTGCACTTGAGCTCCAGAAATGATCAGGAATGCAATGGGAATGAATGATCAATGTTGCCAACATGTGGGACTTTATATAGTGATTCAAACCCACTAGATTGTTGACATGCAAGTCTACAACTGACCACAACTCATTCACAAGTGTCCCTAAGTGTCTAGGGGTTGCCTAGGGGTCGTCCAATATGAGGAGACTCGGATTAAAGTCGGTTAGAATGGCAAAGGCAGACAAGAACCCAAGAAAATCGGACCAGATAGGCCCTCGCGGCACGCGAAGACCCCCCCCCCCCCCTTAGGGCTTCGCGTCGCGCGACACCCTTCTGCACAGAATCTCAATTTTCTGATTTTTACGCTTTGGTCTTTGGCTCTTGGAAACTTTGCTACGACTTTATTTCTTGTTTGAACCCTCCAATTTGACTTATAAGGGCTTTAAGACATATACCCATTTTGTTTAGTCCTCGGTTAACTTTATTGTCACCCGAAAAGTCCTAAACTTCATCGTTGACGCTTTTAACCCCTTGCACACGAATTTGATCATAACTTTCTCATACGATAACGAAACTTTATGAAATTTATATCGTGCATTCTAGTGAGTATAATTAACCGTTACAAAGCTTCGGGTTTGTCAAAAGGTCACTCAGAGGTATAACTTAAACATGTTGACACATTTAACCCCTGTAGTTTGTAATCTCTCACTTTCTTTCATATTTAGCTTCGTATGATCCATGATTTATTCGTTTGAAGGCATGAGCATCATGTAGGGTTAATGTACAATATATTTATTCATTGTTGACATTTAGAACTCGTATATTCACATAATTTCCATGATTGTCAACATTAATCCTTTTATAACATTCTTTCACACGTTCAAACATATGTCACGTGTCAACACATTATAGGACGTGAATTTTCGAGGTGCTACATGGGCATAGGCATCGGTTTCTCTTTTGGCTGCGACTAGTACTCTCTGGTCTTGTAACTTTTTCATACGCTTCCTACGCTCGTGTGCCCCTCGACTGAACCATCATCTCTTTTTTTGAGGGAATGGCTCTTCAGACTGAGCCTTAAACATGAATATTCCTTCTTCTGTATCAGCAGAGTACCCTGAGAGGGCAGGCTGAGAAGAGGAGATGCCTTCACTTCTAGGCAAACCAGACAATTGACGATACGCGTCAGATGGTCCTTGGTCGCTCATGCTGTAAACTAACAAATAGTCAAATAACACATAGCAATAAAATACAATTATGCACGTATTTCCATAATTTATTTCCTAACAGACTAAATTTTGATGTCAGCAGAACACTTCTGTGGCTGAATCAGTGGCTTAGCTCTGATACCACCTTCTGTCGCAACCTCCGTCCCCCTATTCAAACACAGGAACGGGTGGCCGCGAGCCAGTTTCGGTGGTATCTAGTATTGTCTAATTTGGCAGCAGAATTTTCATCAGGACCGTAGTCAGGAAATATTTTATCAGAGTAAAATACCACACTTTCATAATATTGAATACATGGGGTAAAACCCAAGTTTTTAGTACACACACTTTCATAGGAATGAATCCTATTTTTATTTAATAAAAACATCTATTGATTTTAGGTAACTTTATTGCCACTTTTCCAAGCCTTCAGTGCTGTCCAGCTGGCTTCTATTTGGCTTTCATAGTTTGTTACCTAAAACGCGTTTTAAAAACATTTGTCAGTGGGAAATACTGGTGAGTGAATCCCAGTTTAATCAAGTTTAAATAAAAACCATTGTACAGTATTGAGGGCGATCTCGCAATTACATTTGTTTTCAAGTCATACTAATTACCACCCACGGTACTGTCAACCCGACTTGTGGAAAGTTACCCCTCGCAAGGCAGTAACTAATTTTGTATACAAAACCCCAACATACCGACGATAATTGTATCCTTACAAATACTCAATAACTGTTTAATATATAATTAATCGTGTGAGGTTTTGTAAAAACAGATAACAAAAAGAGATTACTGACATTGCTGTCTTAGATTATCCTTTAGGGTTTCCTGGTGACAATCTATAATTTACACAAATGCACACGTGTTAGTATAATAACCCATTTTAACATTAGTAATACCCTCCCCGAGACGGCATTCCAACGACTACGTCGGGCAGAACCACGAAAGCCGTTACGGAACCCTAGATCAATCGGGCAGAGTATCTAATACGTATCAAGGGGTTATAATACTTACAACGGAGCAGAACTTCGCTAATTAGGGGGGTATAATACCCGAGTATAGTGTACACTACGTAAAATTGAGAGAAAGAAATAAAGTTTTGAACGAATTCGACTGAATGCCCGAGCTCCAGCTTTATAGGGGCTGAGTTCGGGTTCTACGCGGCTCGCGTAAAACAAGACAAGGGTCTACGCGGCTCGCGTCAACATTGGTCAACGCCTAGCTTGTCCGGGTCAGCAACTAGCTTCGCCGTGTGTTGGGCCACGTGGCGGCCCAGGGTTTTGCCAGCCTTTTACCTTGTCGCGGCCCGCGTAGGGTTTAAGGTGTGGCTTACGCGGCCCGCCTCAAACCCAAAATCTTGATTTTTAATAATATTTAAGGTATTCGGGGCCCGTTTTCACGTATGGGGTGTATTTTAGGACATATTGGGATATTTTAAAATATATTAGGGTGTCGGAAAATTTATAAGGGTGTCGATTTTCTTTAGGGTTGTTATAGAATGTTGCTTAGAAATCTGATCGCTGGACTCAAAATCGTTAATTCCATTTGTAGACCATTGAAGCTTTACTGTGATAATTCAGCTGCCGTTAGTTTCTCAAACAGTAACAGTTCGACTGGAGCTGGTTTATATCTCGATATAAAATATCTGTTCGTACGTGAACGAGTTAAGGAAAATAATCTTTGTATCGAGTATATTAGTACTAAAGATATGCTTGCGGATCCGATGACTAAAGGTCTCCCTCCTAAGGTTTACGAAAAACATGTTCGGAATATGAGATTTAGTAAAGACCTTATTTAAGCATATTGTACTAGCTTATATTTTATGATTAATGAAATTTCCTCAGTTTGATTTTGTATGTCTCTTAGAATATGTTCAACCGGTATAATGGCATATAGACAAATAAAGTTACAAATCAAACAAAGGGCTTATGCGTATTTTGATCATGACGATTAGGTTTTAAATTAAGGCTATAGTACGATTAATGGGGGTGAGTCGCATGATGATTCAACGGCTGTATTTCTCTGCTATAGTACTTGTTTAAGGCTAAAATGAGTGTTAACTCCTGATCAGACTTATCTAATACTCATAGTAAATGATTACTCGGCTAAGTGGGAGAATGTAAGATTAAATATATTATGTTTTAATATTTTATCTAGTAGCCATTATAACCATTTACATAATATAGATAAAAATATATAACAATCTATTAAATAATTAGTTGGTAATTGTTGATGGACCATATTACCCTTATTAACTAATTAGGTTTTTCTCTTGGGTGCTTATATAAGGAGACTTATGTAGAGGTTCTAAGGTTAGACACATAACTTAATAATCATAACATCAAACTCGCCTCTCACTCCATAGCCGAACTCCCTTAATCGGTTTCATCATCACCATCATCAGTTTGCACCCTAAGGAGGAACCAGATCACACTGACAAACATGTCGAACTCAATGGCATCTTCTCTGACTGGATTCTCTACTGCACTGTCTGCTGTAACAGGTATGTTTCATGTTTTTCATTATGATTAAAACAAAACTGATCCAACAAGATCCTGATACGTCACATGCTTTACGGTGAAATCCACACGTGATATTTTCGGAGTGTGACAGGTTGGGTCTTATAATACCCGTCTACGATCGCCAACTTATGGCGTAACCTTTTGTTGTTGAGTTACCTCGGGTGCTCCGACTTTTATATAATGGCCACCAAAAAAGAGCTACTATCTTTTTAATTCATTCTAGCTATAATTTTTCTAATAGCGTGAAATGACGTAACTAACCTCATGAATATTTCCATTAGATAAACGTGACCATGCACAGCCACACAGATCCCTTGGCGATTTATCAGTTCACCGTCCAGTCAATTCATCACCGTCCGTTAACTCACTTCACATCCTCCAATTTCATCTAATCACAGACACCAACCAAAACACTTGCTAACTCAAAATTTCCTAAATTCTCGTATCCAATGACCTCTGCAGTAGTATTCTCCTCTGCATTTTCCCCATATTTCAAAACCCACTTACACCTCCGATCTACCACCAAACCCTCACCCCCTCTCCTCCGACCACCGTTCACCACCACTCCATACCACCCCACCCTCATTACCCACCTCTCAAAACCCATAAGACTCATATCCACCTCATCAGCAAACACCAACAACCCCATCACCAAACCCCAAGGCGCCAAAATCATCCCACTAGCAATCTCACTCGCAATTGGGTTAACCCTACGTTTCATCATCCCAAAACCCATCCAACTCACCGATCAAGCATGGCAACTGTTATCCATCTTCATCTCCACCATCACCGGCCTAATCTTATCCCCATTACCCGTCGGTGCGTGGGCTTTTTTGGGTCTTACAACCACCATTTTGACTAACACTTTGAGCTTTACGACGGCGTTTAGTGGGTTTACTAATGAGGTTATTTGGTTGATTGTGATTTCCTTCTTTTTTGCTCGTGGGTTTGTCAAGACTGGGTTGGGTGAGAGGGTTGCGAGTTGGTTTGTCAAGTGGTTGGGTGGGAGTACTATTGGGTTGGCTTATGGGTTGATGGTTAGTGAGAGTTTGATTGCTCCGGCTATGCCGAGTACTACCGCGAGAGCCGGTGGGGTTTTCTTGCCGATTATTAAGTCGGTTTCGGTTTCCGCTGGGAGTTTGCCGAATGATCCGTCAGCGAAGAGGCTTGGATCATATCTTGTTCAGTCGCAGTTTCAGGTAGTTGAGTTTTGGATTCAGTTTGACGCAGAGCGGAAGCAAAAAATAAATACGTCTTAAAGAAAATTGCTAATATCATTTCACATATGTGCTAAAATTAATTATCTTGATTAGTTTTCATGTGCTAATATAATTCAAAAGTGCTACTTTTATGTACGTATTGTTTTAGTATGTGCTAATTTAACTTTTTTTAGGTGCTAGGATCTGTTCTTACGGTTTGTAGGATAAATATGGTTTGTACCGGAACCAACCCCGATCAAAATGATCATAGTATTAGAGATGTCAATTACAATTCATTTGTATGATAATGGATCATCTTGGGTGATATTTGTTTGACAGTGTTCTGGTAACTCTAGTGCTCTGTTTCTGACTGCTGCAGCGCAAAATCTTTTATGTCTACAACTAGCCGAGGGGCTCGGGGTGGTGGTTGCAGACCCGTGGGTCGAATGGTTCATCGCGGCTAGTTTACCTGCTTTCGTTTCACTATTACTTACTCCATATATCTTGTACAAACTATACCCACCTGAAACCAAAGACACACCTGATGCCCCTGCTATGGCTGCAAAAAAACTCGAACTTATGGGTCCAGTCACAACGAACGAGTGGGTGATGATCGGCACCATGCTTCTAGCCGTCTCCCTATGGGTATTCGGGTATTCAAAATCACTCTCATAATATACATTATTACATCCAAACATCCGCTTTACATGATCCAAAGTACTAATGTGGTTCATTCGCTACACAGGGATGCGATCGGGGTATCCAGTGTGCTTACCGCAATGATTGCGTTATCGATACTTTTGTTATTAGGAGTGCTTGAATGGGATGACTGCTTAAACGAAACTTCCGCATGGGACACTTTAGCTTGGTTTGCAGTGCTCGTGGGCATGGCTAGCCAATTAACTGAACTTGGGATCGTTAAATGGATATCAAGTTACGTTGAAGTTATTTTGCAATCTTTGTCGTTGAGCTGGCCTGTGGCTTTTGGTGTTCTTCAGGCAGTTTACTTCTTAATCCACTACATGTTTGCAAGTCAAACCGGTCACGTGGGAGCCTTATATCCAGCTTTTCTCGCTATGCATATTGCAGCCGGGGTGCCTAGGGTGTTGGCCGCACTCGCCTTAGCTTATAATACAAACTTATTCGGTGCTTTAACACATTATAGTAGTGGGCAGGCAGCCGTTTACTTCGGAGGTATGTTTCTTATAATAAAAACTTATTTGATTCACATGAATGTTGCACAGCATAAAGAATGATACACTTGTTTTCTCTTATCGTTTGTTGACAGCTGGTTATGTAGACCTCCCGGATATCTTCAGAATCGGGTTCACTATGGCCTGTGTAAACGCAGTGATCTGGGCGGTTGTTGGTGGTTTCTGGTGGAAGTTTTTAGGGCTCTATTGATTCTCGCGTTACATGTAAGTAATTATCTTAGTTTTGTATATATCCGCCCTCTCGATACAAGCACAACGGCGCTAAACAAGATTCATGTTTTCTGAAAGAGTCAGGGATCTTCAAGTGTTGTTGACTTAGGTTTAATCCAGTTCTCCGCTAAACCACGTATATAATTGTCTCTGATTAAATTGTGCATTGTTCATAACTTCTGTAATTGTAAATGTAATCTCTTTAGTATGTTTCCCATGCCCCCAACACATTTTTATAGATAATTAGCGGTCAAAACTCTTTGTTATGGTCCGAGTTTGATTATTACTAGAATGATAATAGGATTCTCAAGTAATGACAATATTTATAACATGTACATGGGTTTATTGTAATTACTAAAAATTATTTTACAATCACTCATGTTTTTGATACAAACTCATAAAAGGAGTTTAGGATCCCGATATCGATATGGTAATCATGTCAAAATTGGTCTTGGTAAACCGGTTCTTGTTATAAGCCTGGCTGCTACCATCCCAGCAGCCAATGCAGCTCCAAATAACGCATGTAATCGAACACAAAAATATTTCGCCATAAATATCTTAGTTTTATCCTGCAAGGATGAATCCCGTTAATCATCTTGATGTTATACAGAAACTTTGGTGATCTTGCAACCGACCTGGTGGTTATCTGAAACGAAGCTGACCACGAGCTTGCCCATGGGTAGTGTAAGTGCACACAAAAACTGCATCGCAAACTCGGGTCAGTTTTCGATACCTTTGACTTGTAAGAAAGTACATTTGTATGGAAAAAGAATTATTTGAAAAGCTTACGATGGAAGTGATTGGAAGAGCTTTACAAATGCCAAGAAGAAACAGAAGTGAATAGAGGGAAATCACTGACATTTTGACCACATTTGAACCTGTTTCTGTGCCAATCCGCACCTGTATAAGTGAATCGGAGCTGAGTTAGAGTTACTTGCGGATGTGGGTTTGGATTTTTGTACAAATCGGCGCGGAGACTACTTACCAGTGGAGAGAGTTTTCCTACTGCTTTATCACCTGGAATCTGAGTTTGCAAGTCAAGAAAACTTCTTAACAAACATAAAAAGATGGCGAAAACAATACGGAAAACATAGAGGTGGCAAAATGATTGATTGAGCAACGGGTCAAAATGGGTTGTCTTTTGTGCAAGCCCAAACGGGCCAGGGTGGACTAGGTTGAAGCGAAATGCTGTTAGTTAAAAAGAAGTTTTTTTTCCTAAATTATTAGTGTCATATATGATTAAAAAATACTATTTTAATAGTATAGTTTTCGAAAAAATAAGAGTTTTTATGCTTAAAAATACACTTTGGGCGACTTACAACCCGTTACTCTTTCCACGTATATATTCTTATATTACTTGTTAAAGATAAAAACAAAACACAAATTGACCCATTTATAACTACATAACATTACCTGGTGAAAATGGCTACAAAAAAGAATGAGTGATGTTGTAATGCCTACTAGGACAGAAGCCGCTAGAATTGTGCCGGTTATTGGTAGCGTCTCCACCCTTGTGCTACCGCCCTGCAACAGGTAAAAGGCTGTGGTTGCAAAAGGACCGAAAGCCGCAAAGCACAACGGTTCTCCAAGACCCCGGTAACTCAACCGGAAAGGCGGACACTGTAACAGGTTAGTTGAATGGTAACCAAAGGGGAACTTTCTGATCTGCCTGTAATATGTGTACCTGATATATGTATCCACAAGTGATCGCAGAAGCCAGTAGCAACATTGACCTCACATTTCCAGCTTCCATGGATGCCCAAACAAGCCCCATAGACCCGACACCAAGGAATAAGAATGCAGCCATAAGGGTCCCTGACCGACTGCATAGACACACGATACAATCGTTTAGAGAGATAAAGACGAACAATAGAGAGGTAAAGATTGACTGTAATTCACCTGCCGATCATGTTAACAACAGATTCTTTCTTGTTTATATCTGCTCCTGTATCAAAATCATAAACGTCGTTGCTGTCGAGATTGCACACCATATGAACGTACTTTTCATAGCAAATATGCGAATTTTGTTTCACGAATTTGCTGATTTTCTTACCTTAAATTGAGCCAAGTGATTATAAGAACCGACGAAGACAAAAGTAGAACATATTGCTTGGCTGAACACAACCCTGTTTGCAGATAAGCTGCTGCTGTTCCTACCTGTAGACATTGATGTCATTTCATGCCAAATACCTTTCTTATATAGGGGATGGACTATCACAATGTTTCAAACAAGTGGCGGTTGATGCTTAATGTCGACAATTGTACAGTTATACTAGTGGAACAAAAAGCTCCATCAGTGGTAACTAAAGTTAATTGTCCTTGACAGCCAGCCGCTGCCAACACTCTGTTACCACTGAGCATCTGTTGCCACTTACGACTATTTGCCACTGATGGACCAAATTGCAACCAATCAATAATGAGTTACCACTTATAATCAGTTTTCGAGCTCGGACCAAGCACCTGAATTCTCATGGCCGGGCCTGTAAATTATCATAACGGCACAAAAATCACTAACATAACTCTGTTTCAAGTTTGAACAACTTACAGTCAATGGAACCAATGCAACAGAATAGATTGGCAATTTGATCGCCCGCCATACCAACGTTGCATTAGAGATATCATCTTCATGTGCAGCAGCTTCATCCGGTTGACATTTCGGGCGAACCAGCTCTCTTCTTCTTCTTCTTTCTCCATGAACCTCTAGGCCTCCAATATGAGTATGTTTATAGTATAATCTATGGCTAAAGCAACACCATGATGAAGACTTCAAACCACCCAACAATGAAGCTACTGCATAACACCTGTTAATACAAAAATGAGATAATTCACAGTGTGCATGATTTGAAAGAAAAACGTTAATTGAAGACCACACATACCTGGTTAAATTGTGTGTGTTTTGAAGATGAAGTGCAGGCCTCCATGATGTTTGGGTGCAGAATTTGGGCACCATGTTTAACTGGATGCAACTACCACCACATACTCTTGTGTTTGAAAGTGAAGGGGGAGGATAAGGATGTTTTACACTTAGCTCCCCTACACTTTGGAGTATGTGTGAATAGGTCCACATAGTTTATATTTTGACAAGATTTCCCTTGTGGTTCGAGAGAGGATAATATGTTTGGACGTTGGATTCGTAGTGCGAGTGTGTGACAAACATAATACATAATAAAATATTTGAAAGCATTAATTACGAAAATATGACAAGTCACATTTTTGTCATTTGAATTAAGTGATGTTTCTTTTGGTTGTAAATTATGCTTTATGATTGGTACCATATCATATAATATTAGTTTTTTAACGACTAATTTTTTCCTTTAAATACTTATACCTTTCAAGGATTAAACCTTAGTCTTCCTACAAAAGATAATTACTCTTGACCACTAGGCTATAACCTAATTGACATAATATTATTTTCTTTCTTAAGAATTTAGGAAGTTTTCAACTTCTTTCCTTAAGAGTATTAATAAGGTTTACTTTCATTTTTTTTAAACTATTAATAATAAACTATTAATAAAAATACAAAGTAACCCTTATTCTTTGGTTGAACTTTATGATATATTCATAACATAATAATAATAATAATAATAATAATAATAATAATAATAATAATAATAATAATTATTATTATTAGGGAAATTGGTTTTTAATAAACCAACCTTTGCCAAATTGGTAATTAATAATCCAACCTACAGACTTGGTACCTAATAATCCTACGTTTCAATATGTTGGTACTCAATAGACCTCCGTTAGTTTTTTTTAACTCAAGTTAGTTTTTAAGTTTTATTTATTACACAAACAGTCCCTGTACTTATAATTTACTAGTTTTAAGTTTTATTTATTACACAAACAGTCCCTGTAGTTATAAAAAAATTCATAAAAATAAAAAAAAAATCAAAAAAATTCTAAAAAATTCAAAAAAATTCAAAAAAAATCAAAAAAATTCTAAAAAATTCTAAAAAAATCAAAAAAATTCAAAAAAACTCTAAAAATCATAAAAATTCAAAAAAAAATAAAAAAAACTCTAAAAATCATACCGTTTCGACCCGGACCGTTTCGACCCGTACCGTTTCGACCCGTACCGTTTCGACCCGGACCGTTTAGACCCGGACCGTTTCGACCCGTACCGTTTAGACCCGGACCGTTTCGACCCGGACCGTTTTCGACGCGTACCGTTTAGACCCGGACCGTTTCGACGCGTACCGTTTAGACGCGTACCGTTTAGACCCGGACCGTTTCGACCCGGACCGTTTTCGACGCGTACCGTTTAGACCCGGACCGTTTCGACGCGTACCGTTTAGACGTGTACCGTTTAGACCCGGACCGTTTCGACGCGTACCGTTTAGACGCGGACCGTTTAGACCCGGACCGTTTCGACGCGTACCACCGCCACCACCACCACCACCGCCACCACCACCACCACCGCCCCACCGCCACCACCACCACCACCACCGCACCGCCGCCACCACCACCACCACCACCACCACCACCACCGCCACCACCACCACCACCGCACCGCCACCACCACCACCACCACCGCACCGCCACCACCACCACCACCACCACCGCCACCACCACCACCACCACCACAGCACCGCCACCACCACCACCACCGTTTTCGAAACGGTCCGGTGGTGGTGGTGGCGGTGCTGTGGTGGTGGTGGTGGTGGCGGCGGTGCCGTGGTGGTGGTGGTGGTGGCGGTGGTGGTGTGGTGGTGGTGGTGGTGGCGGCGGTGCGGTGGTGGTGGTGGCGGTGGTGCGGTGGTGGTGGTGGTGGCGGTGGTGGCGGTGGTGCGGTGGTGGTGGTGGTGGCGGTGGTGGCGGTGGTGGCGGTGGTACGCGTCGAAACGGTCCGGGTCTAAACGGTCCACGTCTAAACGGTACGCGTCGAAACGGTCCGGGTCTAAACGGTACGCGTCTAAACGGTACGCGTCGAAACGGTCCGGGTCTAAACGGTACGCGTCGAAAACGGTCCGGGTCGAAACGGTCCGGGTCTAAACGGTACGGGTCGAAAACGGTCCGGGTCGAAACGGTATGATTTTTAGAGTTTTTTTGATTTTTTTTTTGAATTTTTATGATTTTTATGATTTTTTTGAATTTTTTTGATTTTTTTTGAATATTTTTGATTTTTTTAGAATTTTTTTGAATTTTTTTGATTTTTTTTGAATTTTTTTGAATTTTTTTTTTATTTTTATGAATTTTTTTATAACTACAAGGACTGTTTGTGTAATAAATAAAACTTAAAACTAGTAAATTATAACAACAGGGACTGTTTGTGTAATAAATAAAACTTAAAAACTAACTTGAGTTAAAAAAAACTAACGGAGGTCTATTGAGTACCAACATATTGAAACGTAGGATTATTAGGTACCAAGTCTGTAGGTTGGATTATTAATTACCAATTTGGCAAAGGTTGGTTTATTAAAAACCAATTTCCCTTATTATTATTATTATGTTATGAATGTATCATTTATATAGTGACTCTCCACATACATAACTCATATCTCTTCAATTTCTTTTATATTAATGTATGTGCCTATATATAGAGGCATTGTATATGGTGTATATAGATTAATGAATAAGAATTCTCCATGTTCTATTCTCTATATGATTTTATAGTTTTGTTCTCATGTTTATATACTTATATATTAGTTGCTAATAGACCGTTGTTTTGCAACACGTTATCAGCACGAAAGTGCTCTCTCTAAAAACCATGATCCATCTTCATTGTTATACTAATGGTGAAGCATAACTAATCGCCGGTCGATCTAAAGAAATCAAACCGAGTCCAAGGAGCCGCCGGTCTATTTCTCGTTAATCTGAACCACTATTGTATCGCTAACAACCGCGTTTGCAAACATAGGTAGCTTTTATTATTGTACTGATATTGCAATGGAACTTGATTTTGGTTGATGACTTTGGGGGCTAGGGTTAAGCATATATGTTAAATAAAACTGATTGGTTGGGATCTTTATACATTTTATATAAGCTATTATATTAATCATGTATGTATATCGATATTTGGTTTAAAATTATAACGCCCTTTAGTGATGTAATAAGTTGTTTTCTTATGGTAATTTATAATTAGTAGTCTAAGAATTTTTATGTTTTGTTTTATTTTCTAGAATGAATGACGTTTTTGGTTAAAGTTCATTCATAAATCCACTTTTTACTTTAGCCAAATATGTTACTCTTGTATTACTACTACTGCTACTAGTATTAGTATTATAATTATTGTTATTGTTATTGGAAAATAATTTATATATGTTAAAATCTCTTGTTGATTAGAGATTAAAGATTTGGAATAATATGGTTTTATTGGAAAATAAATTCTTGGTATAGATGAATATTTAAAAATTAGTTCAACTATGTTCGTTGCACTCACCGTATAGGTTAGTAAAAAAATTGTTAAAAAAAGTCAAGTAGGAGTACCATTTACACAATACATATGTAACTGTCATGATGTATTGCTTCATGATACCTTCTTCATATGCCACTTAGTTACTTATTTATTTATTTATTTATAGAACAACAATGTTTTGAAAATCACTTACTTAATTGATGTTGATAAAATAGAAAATGATGTTTAACGGAATGAGTTACATGATATTAATGACTAATGGATCATTGCTATCAACAATTTTTGATGTATCAATTAAAAATGCATGGAGACTTTTATTTTACTTGGCTAGATTAAGTACTTACAGCCTTTTAATACTAAAGTGATAAGTATTTGGTTGAATTGGAAAATTTAAAAGATCTTCTGATTATCGAATAGTCAGAGTTTAAGTCCGTTGCTATAGAATTTGATTGCTTTTTGTCAGCATGATTGACATAACAAAAAAAAAATCTAAGAAATAGTTAACATTTAAGTGTTGAGTTCCATATGTATATGATAAGTATTCCTTATGTATGATTTTATAATGTTTTGATTTAATATTATTAAATATCTATATGGATATTACTAAATATATATTTTCTTGTAACAGTTGAAAAAAAATCTTATTTTATAAAGTCTTATTATCATTTAGTTTATTCAATGACATGTTATAATGTTGCATATACCTTGATTTTTTTATGTTATTATTAATTATATGGATGATATTGAATAAACAATTAAATTGATGTTGTGGTTTATTCTCGATCTCATAAAAGAGTATAAATATATGACACTCAGAGTGTCATATTACCTAAATCTCATTATCATAAAATTTAGTCCGATACTACATGATACGATCATGCAATTACTTCTAAATTTATATTAGTGGTGAGAAGATTAATTATATAGAAATTGGACAAAACAATTTTCGTTTGTCATTTAAAATACGCTAAAGTAGCAATATTATGTAACGAGTATAACAATATTGAAATGATTACATATTTGTTTGTCCAAGAAAGTAATGATAAACCATGAACCTTTGTTGGTTCTACTTCATTCCAAATGTGATTGTATATCGATCATTGAAAATCTCGTGATCATGGATGTGACTTAAAAACTTGTAATGATGATCATGTTTGGTATGCCCTTATATTTGGTATGATATCATTTATTTATTAAGATGATATGAAGAGAACAACCAAACCAAAGTTATGATCTATTATTACTATCATGAAAGAATATAACTATTCTTAGATATGACACGAAATGTCATACTCACGTATCTCATTATCAAGTTATGAAAGACCGTATGAGGTCAGACCGATAATACTATATAATTCGGACATACAATTACTTCTCAATTGATGTTATGTGAAGAGAAGTTTATTTATAAGAGAAAATCAGACAACACAAATTTTGTTTATCCCTCAAATATGCTTCTGAGGTAGCAATATCATTAAAAAGGTATGAAAGGTTTGAAGTAACTGTATATCCGTATGTCCGAGAAAATCACAAAACTTGTTTGGTTTTACTTTGATCCATGAAATGAATATATATTGATCATTGTGATTATTGAGAAAAAATGCAATGATGGTTATGTTGATAAGGAGATCAACCATAGAAATTATAATGAGATCGAAAACAATAATTGTAATGATAGTCATGATAGATCGACTATTAGAATTGTAACAATAATCATAATGAGACCGACCACCAAAAGTAGCAAACTAAGGAATGATCATATAACATGGTGGTTTAAACCTTGAAGTTATAATAAATTCTCTCGTATCTTATATTTTGTATTACACACAGGCAAGTAATACATATGCGATCATAATCCAAAAGTTTATGGATCATAATTATTTAGTTAGTTGGCATGACCGGTTAGACCACACCGAGTCATTAATGATGATGTGAAAAGTATTGAAGAAACAGAAGATTCGTCTTGATAATTATAAATGTCATGTTTTCTCTCAAGTGAAGTTAAGTATTGATCAACAAAAGTAGGGTGTGAATCCCTAAATATTATGGAAATAATAATGGAAATAAATATACAAACATGATACCATTTAGTGTTTTAAAATCGATGCATCGTCTAAATGGTTATCAAATCCACAACCTGAAGTTTGTGTGATCGTGGCTCAGCTAATGTGATAGCAAGAATATTAATCCAGATTAGTATACTTATTTGATAATAGTGAATTTGATTCCCAAGTTATAACGATCATCGGAATAAGTGTTATTGTTGAGATGATCACTAAACGTCTATTATTGATTACAAAGCCAATAATCATGAGAGGAGCAAAAGTTCATTTAGGTACATGTAATTTTATATATAGTACCATCACACATCAAGCCAATAAGTTATAGTTCTCCCCATACAGTTGGTTTTTGGTCAGCAACCAAAGATGTCACATCAAAGATTTTGGTTGTACGACATATATTGAAACTCATCCACCACACCACACAAAGATGGGACTTCTAAAAAGTTTGAAAATATGTTAGGTATAAATAATCATCTATGATTAAATACTTAAAGCCATTAGTGAGAAATTCGTTTATGGCTCATTGGTTTTCACTTTAGTGAATGAATGTTCCTAACATTAGGGGGAGATAACAAGCAGTTGGAAAGTGAAAAGTGAAAAGTGAAATGAATTATCATGTCATCTTGATCCTCAGACTATAAACTATGAACTAGAAGTTTAAAGATAATTCATTTACTAATATTAAAGAACAAATTACCAGACAAGTTCACTGACCTAAATAGAGTGACTAAGTAAGTCACATAATCAACTGCTTATGCTCCAGTTATATGTGTGTCCCAAGAGGATAACCACATATTTTTGTAATGAGTCTATTACACTCCTAAAGCGTGGTAGACTAGTTGATTCCAATAATAAAATTCCTCAAAAATTGGAGCAAGTAATTAAGATGGTCAAGTCAAGGTTATAATAATAAGATCTCCTGAAGAGACAATAGACATGATGGTTCAAGAAGAACCTCATGTACCTGAAAATAAAGAGATCTCGATAAGTTGTATCATGTCTAAGATATGTATGGAATCGAAATAAAAATCGGCGTCGTTATACTTTTGTATATAATGTAGCGCTTAAAATGATTAAATGATGAGGATCAAGATTTAAGATCTGCCTATGAATAAATATTAAGAAATGATTGGCCAAAATGGAAAGACGCAAATAAGGCAAAGCTGAATTCTCTAATGACATGGAAAGTATCTGGACCAACAGTACATGCAACTGAAGTTGTAAAATATGTTGGATATAAACGGGTCTTTTATGCGAATTATGTGAAAAATAAATTGAGTGATATAAGGAAAAATTGGTGGCACAATAATTTTCGCAAAGACCTATGATTGATTATGAAGAGACGTATTCTCCAGTGGTGGATGCATTGACTTTCCAATATTTTATTAGTCTGGTAATATAAAGAGAGAATTGATATTCGTCTTATGAATGTTATGTATCCCTTGATACTGAAAGTTTACATGAAAGTCCCGAATGATTAAATTATGTAAGTCATGTAAAGTAAGTTCTCGAGAACAATATGAATATTCTATACATATTCGGATTTTGAATAGGTTATGATTTTTTACATATTGGATATAATTGAAACTCCTGATGAGTTTCTAAAGCAATTGGGTGCTTAAAAGGTTAATTGAAACATCTTTACGATGTAATACTTATGCACCAAGAAACGTACATAGAAACTTGTATCCAGTGATTGTGATATCTCGATAAATAGTGTACACGCATGGTACAATATTAATTTTGAAGATAAAAGCAAGTGTTCATGACACTTTTGCAGTTGATATAGATATCTAAGTGTTATATGGGTAAGTTTATGTAGCAAAACCATGAAAAGTGAATGCACATGTATATTGGGATAAGATTATGTAGCAAAACTCATGAAGAGTGAATGCACATGTATATTTGGATAAGATGGGCAGAATTCCCTCATGGATTGTTAATGCCAGAAGCATTGATATAAAAAACCTCAAGAACGTACTATATGAAGTTGCCAAAATACGTATAGGCTAAAATAGTTGGGTCGAGTGTTGTACAACTCTAGATATTCCCATAAAGAGGGATATAAGTTTGATTAAATTAGCCATGTTCTATGAACATTCTACTTTTAAAAGTTAACTATAATCGCAATTTACAGTAATATGTCTAGGCATCATCGAGAGAAATTGTCCAGCTTTTAGAGGAAAAAAATTTTAATGACCTTGGCACGGTCTAATTATTACTGGAACTGCAGTTTGAGTATATATATAAAATTATATTCATCGAGTACATCTAGAAGATGATGTTTGGATATTTTAGTATGGATATAGTTGAACCTTAAAGTGTGTTAAAGGTTGTTAAGTCATTTTTTTTATAAGAAATGACTATTAGACCATGTGTAGTGGTAATGTGTTATAATGCCCCCACCATGAGGCATTATCCGACACGTGGCGTCCTAGTCAGCGATGGGGCATTATAGCAAAAGTGGCGTAGTGGGGCATTATGCCAATAACCCCCATTCAATCATTTCACAATCATTTCACAATTATTTATTTTAATTTAAAACATAAAAAACTTCATTAATTAAAAAAAAATTACATTACTTGAAATAAAAATAAAAAAAAACTGAAAATAAAAAAAAACCGAAAATAAAAAAAAAAACAGAAAAAAAACCAAAAAAATTAAAATAAAGTTAAAAAAAATAACATGATCTAGAGTCCATATTTTTCTTTAATTTTTTGGCGACGCATTTGCGCAAGGATTAACGCATCGCCTTGTAGGTGGTCGATAGGTTTGGACAAAAACTCAATGTCCTTTTCCATTTGCCTCGCCTCTTGCATCTCGTTAAATTTTTTGGTTTCGGCCACTCGTTCCTTCATAATCTCATAACGTTGGTGGCCGAGGTCGCGAATGTCTTGGAGACGACGGTTCATCTCCTCGAAATCTTCCTTTAACTCGAGATCGGAAGACGACTCGACCGTTTTTTTCCCGGTTCCCTTTCTTCTACCGGTGGGTCGGACCAACTCTTCTTGAATTCCCTCATCAACGTCAACGTCCACCGCCTCATTTAAATCAACATTGCGGGCATCCGATGTCGGAGTTGACGGTTCATCTCCGCATACGTTAAAAAGCTCGGGTCCATGTCTTGAAGGTTATACGGGTTTTGCGGTTGAGTTGTGTTCGGGTTCGTGGGTCTTGCGGGGACACCAAAAGGGGGTCGAAATGGATGCATGATTGTATAAAAATGTAGGAGAAAGTGGGTGTTTTTTTTTATAAAAAATAGAAGAAAAGTGGGAGGGAAAGTAGAAGATAAAGTGGGTTTTTTATAAAAAATGTGAGAATGTGGGGTGATATATATATAGTGGGGTAATATTTTAAATTAAAAAAAAAAATACATAATATGACCGTTTGTCAACGGTAAAAAAGGTGGGCCCCCCTCATTTTAAGCGTTTTAATTTAAACGCCGAACGAATTTTTTCTCGAAAATAACGCCCGGTAACGCCGGGTGTAGCGGTTACCGGGGCGTTATAGGGCGTTTTTTTTTGATAAATTTTTAAAAAACACGCCCCACTACGGGCGGTCTTATCATCTCCTACCAAAATAGGGATTCTCATTCCAAAAGTACCATGGGTAAAGTGCAATTGTGTATTAATATTTCTTTCTATCTATGCATAATATATTTTTCTTATTTGAATTTATCAACATGATATAGCACATGTCCAATGAGGAGACATTTGAATGGTAAAACAGATATGTCGATACTCTAAAGGTAAGAATGACATGTGTTTATATTTTACTAACCTATGAAAACTAGTTCCGTTAGTCTTGTAGATGTAAAGAATGTAACACAACATAGTAGTGCATCTTATGGTATTTGTTTGCAAGAGGAAGCACTAGAAGTCTCACAAGAAGATTTTACAACATTACTCAATATAAAGTATTGCACTTCAAGGCATCAAACAACAAATTATTCTACAAAAGTTTTTAGTAACATTCGAGGAAGATGGATACATATTACTTAAAGGATACATATTATAATGAGGGAGAGATTTGTTCAAGTTACACTCTTTTTCCCTTAACTAAGTTTTGTCCCATTGGGTTTTTTTAGTAAGGTTTTTAACGAGGCAACATACCTGATCCAGAAGTATCAGAATAAGAAAATACGCGCTGCACTCTTTTTCCCTTAGCTAAGGTTTTGTCCCATTGGGTTTTCCTAGCAAGGTTTTTAACGAGGCAGAATCACCAAGCGTATTAAAGGTATGTGGATAGTCAAGGGGGAATGTTATGAATGTATCATTTATATAGTGACTCTCCACATACATAACTCATATCTCTTCAATTTCTTTTGTATTAATGTATGTGCCTATATGTAGAGGCATTGTATATGGTGTATATAGATTAATGAATAAGAATTCTCCATGTTCTATTCTCTACATGACTTTATAGTTTTGTTATCATGTTTATATACTTATATATTGGTTGCTAATAGACCGTTGTTTTACAATATATTATTATTATTATTTATGTTAATTAATGTATAATTGTACTTTATAACTTAAGTTTTTTAAGTTTATTTATTTTATGTTTTTGGGTTTTTTATATTGTTTCGATTTAGTTGTTCTTTTTACGAGAATGGTTTATGTTTTGATCAAAATTTTATGTTCAACATTTTTACGTCTGCTTTTGTTCGATTTAAGAATCTCGCCATCAGGTCCTACATATTAATTCATATGAAAATTGGGAAAATCTGGTTTGTAGTTTATTAGTACTTTAAAACATCATTTAATTATTATATTATATAACTTTATATAACTACTAATTTGTAACATAGGTACGCTTAATGTGATTGTACTTCATACTTGAATGGTGTTTTGTGCAATTTCGACAAAAGGTAAAGTGAAAATATTATAAATTTATATAATCAAAAGGAACAATTACATTAAAGAAAAGTGATGGAGAGGGTTAAACCCGAGCTTTAAAGTGTTTATCTTGCGAGTTTTGTTTAGTTTTAAGTAATTATATGCCTTGAATAAGATAACTACGAGAAATAGTGGTTTTGCAGGTTAATTGCTTAATTCGAGGAAGTTAAAGGGTTTAGATACCTAGCGGAATGTTCGAGGTTGATAAGTGCAACAAACGGAAGTATTCGGGACTTGTTCGGATTGGAAAAGTAACTTGTAGTTGCAAGAAACAAGAAAGATCAAAGTCCAGGGCTAAAGTGTCAATATATGAAAGTTGCATGTGAGATGTAAATGGCTGGTGAACTCTCGACGTAGGTTACGGTACGATGTAAAAACCCACAAGAAAACCGACACCCTCGAATATTTTTCGACATCCTAAAAATATATTACAGACCCCAATATGTCTGATATTATACCCCGTATGTGAAAACCAAGCCCAAAATAGATTATAACATATAAAAGAAAATAAAAATCTGAAAATGTAAGCTGAGGCGGGCCGCGAAAGACCTCACCTCAAGCTTACGCGGGCCGTATCAAGACCAGACTTGACTCCGCTGATTTCTTAAGTTCAAGCGGGCCGCGTAAGATCTCATCTAAGTTGACGCGGGCCGCGACAGATCATTACACGCGATTACACCAGAGGCCGACACGTGTCGACATCGTGGCGGACCTACTAGCTAACCCAGCTAAGCTACTAAGTTGACCGATGTTGACGCGGGCCGCGTAAAGGTCCCTTATCTTTTACGCGGGCCGCGACAGTACCAGAAATCACAACTATAAATAGATAGCATCAGATTACAATTTCCGTCGCTTATTTCTTTTTCTCAATCTCGAAATTCTGTAGTAGAGACATAATATTTTGGGTACTATACCCCTAATTAGCGAGGTTCTGCTCCGTTGTAAGTATTATAACCCTAGTTTCGTAATAGTTACACTGCCCGATTGATTTAGGGTTCCGTAACAACTGTCGTGGTTCTGCCCGACGTAGTTGTTGGAATGCCGTCTCGGGGAGGGTATCATTAATAATTTCAAAGGGTTATGATACTAACCAATGTACATTTGTATAAATTATAGATTATATCCAGGAAACCCTTACGAAAAGCCTAAGATAGCAATGTGAGTTTATCCTCTTTTTGTTAATCTTTTTGGAATGTTTTACAAAACCTTAAATGTTTTACAATGCGATTAAGCAGTGATTGAGTCTTTGTAGTTCTTCAATTACTGCCGGTATGTTGGGGTTTTGTATACAAAATTTGTACTACTTGCGAGTAGTAAGTCGGGATGACAATACGTTACCATTGGACAATGAGTTAGCCAATGGGTAATATGACCCACAAGTCAGGATTGATAGTACCAAATGGAGTAATTGTGTAGACATAAACATTGTAATCGTCCTCGATACTGTTTTAATCAGTAAAAGATTTCTAGATTAAATTGGAATTCACTCACCAGTATTTCCCGCTGACAAATATTTTTAAAACATGTTTCAGGTAACCCAATGTGAAAGCCAATTAGTAGAAAGCCAGCTGGAGAGCACTGAAGGCTTGGGGATAATGTGGCTATAAAAGTTACCTAATAAACGATGTTTTAAAATTTAATAAAATAGGGTTTTGTCCCTATAAATGTATTGTAATAAGAAACTAGGGTTTTGCCCTTGTTATTTATTAATATGAAATATGGTGGTTTTACTCTGATAAACATTTCCTAACTACGATCCTGATGTAAATTCCGCTGCGAGACTAAACAAACTGATACCACCAAACTCTGTGATCACGTCCGCCCGTTCCCGGGGATCAGGGATCGGGGGTTGTGACAGAAGGTGGTATCAGAGCCTAGCCACTGGTTGAAGCCAAAGAAGTGTTCTGCTGACACTTAAATTTTAAATTCTGTGTTAGGAAATAATTTATGTGATTATTTGTTTTATATTGTTTGACTATTTGTTAGTCTACAGTATGGGTAAGCAAAGAATTTCAGACATCTATCGTCAACTAGATAGTTCATCAAAAGATAAGGGAACCTCATTTCAACAAAATCCCTCAGGATACTCAGCAGATATTGAGGAAGGAATATTTGTTCGTAAGACACAGTCTAAGAAACCATTTACCTCTGAGAAAAGAAGTTGGATTATTAGAAAAAGTCGAGAGAAAATAAAGAAATCACAACAAAAAGAAGCAATAATTAATAAGGAAACCCAGGAAACAGGTAGTAAACCACCATGGGAAGATGAATTAGATAGCCAATGGGAAAATCTCTACATGTTAGCCATTACAGCAGTAAATGTTAACTTATAGTTGAATCGTCAAACCAGTGCTAGTAACCCTGCCACTTAAGAGCTAGAAACTTTAAAGGAACTTCGTTTAATTGATAACAAGCTAGTAATAAGAAAGAAATAGAATAAATCTTACATAAAAGCATGTTGAGCATAATATTCCTAGTTAGACTAAAATAGGTTACCACTGATATATTTCGAATTTCAGTTCTAGTTTGTAATAAATATATAAATCACAATATTTCATTTTAATTAATCTGTTCGTACAATTGTACTAGATATTTGTTTATGATAAATAAACATTCGGATGAACAATAAAGTGAACCAAGAAAACCAGAATAAGACCTAGAAATACAAGAGAATTTTTGATGCTATGCCTTAAATATGAAGCTTTGAGATAAGCCAATTACTTGCATAAACAAAGTGTGATGGTTATTGGTATCCTGTGAGGATAATGACTAGAACAGTGCCTGTATGATAAATAAGCAATAACAACTGCCCACTGTTATTTCTTGTTTATTGATACTACTCGGTTCTAGAATATGACCCCTCATGAGAATACTAATTTCCTTGTTTCTTGATGTAAGCCATAATAAATGATGTTTTTTTTAAAGATCATGATTTGAAATAAGTTTATTTGTGGAAAATACCATGATAATTACCTCTCCGGTAAAATTGGGCATGATGCGGTAGACTCTTCAGCTTGTCCGGGTGAGATGGGGTTACCTCTCCGGCGAGACCGGGTGAGATGAGGTTACCTATCCGGCAAGACCGGGTGAGATGGGATATATGTTATGATAATAGAATTTTCTAAATAGTACCATGACCTGATGTCTGATTCAGGAATTTATTAAATGCTTTGACATTATGGATAGTGTGTACATTACAGTATGTAAAATATATATATTGATGAGGAAATCCAAAAGATCCTAATAATTGATAATGAAAAATAAATTTCGAACAGAGGTGTCAAGTATGAATTTAGATTTGTCAGAAATCTCTAGTGGGTATATCTATAAATTCTGATGATAAACATTATTTGATTATCAATCTATGCGATAAATTGAACGGTAGTAATTCTTTAAATTGAGATGCCATTACAAGTATAAGATTCTCCTGTAATTAAAATTGCTAAGGTGACTAGAACACCTAAGAAAATGCTAGAACATTTGTTCTAAATACAGAAGCAGTAAGGACAATCCCAGGTGATCATTGTTATGTTTTTAGTTAATGATGTCTTTGCTAAAATATTATTTGACTCTGGTGCGAACCAAAGTTTTACTAATACATCGTTTTGCAAATTTCTAAATCAGTCATTAACCAAACTACCATGAGAATGTCTAATAGAGACAGCTAATTGAGGAACCGTTAGAATTTCTGAAACCTTGCAGGGAGCAAGAATAGAAATTTTAAATCAGAAATTTATTGTAAATCTTTATCTCATGAATCTGGCAGGATTTGATGTTATTAATAGCCAATAAAGCCAGTATTTTATGTGATCAAAAGTTAATCCAAGTAAATTCACCAAAAGGTAAAACGATCACAATCAAAGGAAATAAGTCCTCTAAATCCACTAAGTTTATCTCTGTGATGAAAACTGCAAGTTGTATAAGAAAAAGGTTCTATAGTGTATTTGATTTTTATAATAACTAACACTAAAGGAAAAGAACTAAAAGATATTCCAGTAGTATCTCAGTTTTCAGATGTATTTCCAAAAGAATTACCAGGACTACCCCCGGATATGGAGAAGTTGAATTCAGAATTCATTTGATACCAGGAACATCACCAATTGTCAAAGCACCTTACCGTTTGGCACCTGCTGAAATACAAGAATTGAAGAAACAATTAGATGAATTGTTGGAAAAAGGATTTATACAACCAAGTTCGTCGCCATGGGGAGCGCCGATATTGTTTATTAAAAAGAAAGACGGAGCAATGCGGATGTGCATTGACTACCGTGAATTAAACAAGGTCACGATTAAGAATCGATATCCATTACCAAGAATTGATAATCTGTTTGATAAACTGCAAGGAGCTCGATATTTCTCTAAAATCGATTTAAGGTCAGGATATCATCAATTAAAGGTACAGGAATAGGACATTCCTAAGACCGCATTTAGAACAAGGTATGGCCATTATGAATTTACTGTCATGCCATTTGGTTTAACCAATGCCCCAGCTGCATTTATGGACATGATGAACCGAATATGTAAGCCATATTTGGATAAATTCATAATTGTATTCATAGATGATATTCGAATTTACTCTAAGAGTAAAGAGGATCATGCAAGACATTTGCACGCACTTTTAAGTTTGTTAAGAAAGGAAAAACTTTATGCTAAGTTTTCTAAGTGTGAATTTTGGTTAGAACAGATACAATTCCTTGGACACCTAGTCAATCATGAAGGAATTCATGTAGATCCAACAAAAATCGAGGCAATTACTAAATGGAAAACCCCTGAGTCACCAACTGAGGTTAGAAGTTTCTTAGGATTGGCTGGTTATTATAGAAGATTTATTAAAGATTTCTCTAGAATAGCCATTCCCTTAACTAAGCTAACCTGTAAATCTGTTAAGTTTGATTGGGGAATAAAACAAGAAGAAGCCTTTAGAATTCTTAAGCAAAGATTGACCCATACACCCATATTAGCATTACCAGAAGGAACTGAAGACTTCGTAGTTTATTGTGATGCTTCTAGATTAGGTTATGGATGTGTGTTGATGCAACGCCAAAAAGTTATAGCTTACGCATCTAGACAACTTAAGAATCATGAAGAGAATTATTCAACCCATGATTTAGAATTAGGAGCTATAATTTTTGCTCTTAAGATTTAGAGACATTACCTTTATGGTAGTAAGCTTACCATATTCACTGATCATAAAAGTTTAAGGTATGTTTCGGACAGAAAGAGTTAAATATGAGACAAAGACGTTGGATGGAATTCCTTAGTGATTATGATTGTGATATCCAGTATCATGAAGGAAAAGCAAATGTAGTAGCAGATGCTTTAAGTCGAAAGTATCATGAAAAGCCCAAGAAGGGTACGTTCTCTTAAATTAAATCTGCAAGTAGATTTAAATGATCAAATAAGAGAAGCACAAGAATTAGTAATCAAGGATGATTCTGAAAAAATTGAAAGGTATGCTGAAAGAATTAAAACAAGGAACAGATGGAATTTAGAGATTCCATGAAAAGAGAATGTGGATACCTAAATTAGGAAATTTACGTCATCGTACACTAGAAGAAGCCCATAAGTCTAAGTATACAATACATCCAGGAAGTGATAAAATGTACCAGGATTTAAGAAAAAAAAAAATTTCTGGTGGATAGGGATGAAAAAGGACATAGCAATCTATGTTTCTAAATGTTTGACCTGTTCACAAGTTCAAGCTGAACATCAGAAACCCTCAGCTTTGTTACAGCAATTAGAAATGCCAGTTTGGAAATAGGAATTAATAACAATGGATTTTGTTACTAAATTACCCAAAACTAGGAAAGGAAATGATACAATCTGGGTGATTGTAGATAGGCTAACTAAGTCAGCTCATTTTCTACCAATGAAGGAAACAATTAGTATGGAACAATTATCTAAATTGTATGTAAATGAAATTGTTTCTTTACATGGCATTCCTTTAGCAATTGTTTCTGACAGAGATAGTCGATTTACATCTCATTTCTGGTCAAGTTTCCAAAAGGCAATGGGAACCAAGATAAAGCTAAGCACGGCTTATCATCCTCAAACAGATGGACAAAGTGAAAGAACAATTAAGACAATGGAGGACATGCTTAGAGCTTGTGTAATTGACTTTGGAGGTAATTGGGACGAACACTTACCTTTAATAGAATTTTCTTATAATAATAGTTATCACACAAGTATCAATGCTGCACCATTCGAAGCACTTTATGGACGAAAGTGTCGAACCCCAGTCTGTTGGGCAGAAATTGGGGAAAAGCAATTATCTGGACCTGACATAGTACAGGAAACAACTGACAAGATTATTCAAGTCAAGGAACGACTGAAAGCAGCACGTGATCGACAAAAGAGTTATGCTGATAACCGATGCAAACCCTTGGAATTTCAAGTAGGAGATAAAGTATTGTTAAAGGTCTCTCCTTGGAAAGGAGTGGTAAGATTCATCAAACGGGGAAAGCTAAGCCCCAGGTATATTGTATCTTTTAAATTATTAGAAGAATAGGACATGTAGCCTATCAGTTACAACTGTCAGAGGAAATGGCAGGAATACATGATGTGTTTCATGTATCAAATCTTAAAAAGTGTTTAGATGATGAATCATTAATAGTACCTCTTAAGGATATAGAGGTAAATAAACAACTCAAGTTTGTAGAAAGACCTCTACAAATTGAAGACAGAAAAGTTAAGAATCTCAAGCATAAGCGTCTAGTTCTAGTCAAAGTGAAGTGGGACTCCAAAAGAGAACCAGAGTACACATGGGAACTAGAGTCAGAAATGCAAAGGAAATATCCGCATTTATTTCAGTAGATCTCGAGGACGAGCTCTAAAACAAGGTGGGGAGAATGTAACAACCCTCAAGAAAACCGACACCCTCGAATATTTTTCGACATCCTAAAAATATATTACAGACCCCAATATGTCTGATATTATACCCCGTATGTGAAAACCAAGCCCAAAATAGATTATAACATATAAAAGAAAATAAAAATCTGAAAATGTAAGCTGAGGCGGGCCGCGAAAGACCTCACCTCAAGCTTACGCGGGCCGTATCAAGACCAGACTTGACTCCGCTGATTTCTTAAGTTCAAGCGGGCCACGTAAGATCTCATCTAAGTTGACGCGGGCCGCGACAGATCATTACACGCGATTACACTAGAGGCCGACACGTGTCGACATCGTGGCGGACCTACTAGCTGACCCAGCTAAGCTACCGAGTTGACCGATGTTGACCCGGGCCGCGTAAAGGTCCCTTATCTTTTACGCGGGCCGCGACAGGACCAGAAATCACAACTATAAATAGATAGCATCATATTACAATTTCCGTCGCTCATTTCTTTTTCTCAATCTCGAAATTCTGTAGTAGAGACATAATATTTTGGGTACTATACCCCTAATTAGCGAGGTTCTGCTCCGTTGTAAGTATTATAACCCTAGTTTCGTAATAGTTACACTGCCCGATTGATTTAGGGTTCCGTAACAACTGTCGTGGTTCTGCCCGACGTAGTTGGAATGCCGTCTCGGGGAGGGTATCATTAATAATTTCAAAGGGTTATGATACTAACCAATGTACATTTGTATAAATTATAGATTATATCCAGGAAACCCTTACGAAAAGCCTAAGATAGCAATGTGAGTTTATCCTCTTTTTGTTAATATTTTTGGAATGTTTTACAAAACCTTAAATGTTTTACAATGCGATTAAGCAGTGATTGAGTCTTTGTAGTTCTTCAATTACTGCCGGTATGTTGGGGTTTTGTATACAAAATTTGTATTACTTGCGAGTAGTAAGTCGGGATGACAATACGTTACCATTGGACAATGAGTTAGCCAATGGGTAATATGACCCACAAGTCAGGATTGATAGTACCAAATGGAGTAATTGTGTAGACATAAACATTGTAATCGTCCTCGATACTGTTTTAATCAGTAAAAGATTTCTAGATTAAATTGGGATTCACTCACCAGTATTTCCCGCTGATAAATATTTTTAAAACATGTTTCAGGTAACCCAATGTGAAAGCCAATTAGTAGAAAGCCAGCTGGAGAGCACTGAAGGCTTGGGGATAATGTGGCTATAAAAGTTACCTAATAAACGATGTTTTAAATTTAATAAAATAGGGTTTTGTCCCTATAAATGTATTGTAATAAGAAACTTGGGTTTTGCCCTTGTTATTTATTAATATGAAATATGGTGGTTTTACTCTGATAAACATTTCCTAACTACGATCCTGATGTAAATTCCGCTGCGAGACTAAACAAACTGATACCACCAAACTCTGTGATCACGTCCGCCCGTTCCCGGGGATCAGGGATCGGGGGTTGTGACATACGATGACCGTAACTTACGGTTGATTTGTGTACCATAAGAATGTTTACAGGGAGTGTATGTAGTAACCTACATTTGGAGACCATAACTTACAGTTCAAAGGGGAAAATAAAAAAAACATTAGAACCGTAACCTACGGTCTATGGACCTACGACGTGATTTTAGCGGCCGCATGAAATTGATTATTTTGGACGGATTTAAAGGATTTTAACCTTAATATTCAAGAAGACTTCTTTAATTACGAATTAGGCAGCAAACCCACATTACTTTGGCTCTAAATTTTCATCAACATTATCATCATTCCTTCAACAAAAACCAAAACAATCATGAATTCAGTCGTTTCACAAGTATTTGAAGATCAATCATTCACCATGAGCGGCTAGTCCTTTCGTGGTTTCCTCCGAATGGAGGATTCGTGTAAGTTAGGTGATATTATGTGTTTTTGATTATGTATGAACTTAGTGATCTAAGCATTTGATGTTTTTCACCTTTTGATTTGATTAATTGGTTGTAAACGATTGCATTTTATTGATCTTTAATCTTTAGTAATTCAATCCCCGAGAGTTCTAGTAATTGGGATACATCTGAGGTGGGATTAGGGTTGGTAATTGTAATTGATGTTCATTTGATAACCTCCCGTTATGTATTGATCGGAGTACTTAGTTTGTGAATGTCACAATCAGTTAATTAGGTTAACACTTATGTCTATGTAAGTGTTTTGAGAAAACACATAATTGAAATCTAACTGAGAATCTGTCGCAACAACCGACCCCTTGCCCCGGGGGCGAGCAGCCGCAAGCTACACAGAGCCGGTGGTATCGGTGTTTATTAATTTGGCAGCGGAAATTAAATATCAGGACCATAGTTAGGAAATAGTTTATCAGAGTTAAAACACCACACTTTTATAAATAACAAATACATGGGATAAAACCCAAGTTTCCATTACAATATGTTTATAGGGATAAACCCTACTTTATTAAAACAAAACTCCTTTTTATTTAGGTAACTTTTATAGCCACTTTCCAAGCCTTCAGTGCTCTCCAGCTGGCTTCTATTAGCTTAACATTAAGTTACCTAAAACGCGTTTTAAAAAGGTTTTATCAGCAAGAAATACTGGTGAGTGCATCCCAGTTTAATCAAAACAAGATTTTATAATTTTTTTTTACAATATTGAGAGCGATTACAATGTTTATATCTATCCAATTACCCCCCACGGTACTGTCAATCCTGACTTGTGGTCATGTTACCATTCGCAACAATAACAAGTAATGTATACAAAACCCCAACATACCGACAGTAATTGTAGAATACATAGACTCAATCACTGTTATCATAATTTAAAACATTTTGAGGTTTTGGTAAAACAGTTTGGTAGAAAAAAAGAGAATGACTCACTTTGTAGACTTAGATAATACTACTGCTTCCTGGTGATTCTCCTGGTTATTATCTATTAAAAATTAAACAATATACACGTGTTAGTATGATAACCCAAATTATATTAGCCATACAACCGAGACAGAACTCCAACGAACGGAGTCAAGCAGAGCCTTGACATGCATTACGGAGCCCTAGATCAATCGGGTAGAGTAACCAATACGTAACCGAGGGTTATAGTACTTACAACGAGGCTGAGCTTCGCTATTTAGGGGTATAATACCCAAGAGTTTTAGCTTACTAGAGATTTGAGAGAGTGATTTAAGAAATGAACGATTTGAAACTGAGGTTGAGGCCTTCTTATATAGGTCTGGAGGATGGCGGCTTGCGGCCCGCGAGCTCCTGCTCTTATTCTTACGCGGCCCGCGAGAGACCTAGGGTAGGTCCTAGCTATGGTGAATCAACGGTGTAGGTTTAACACGCATGGGACACGTGGCGCTTCATGGTGTCGCCTGGTGTCACTGGGTCACGGCCCGCGACACGCACTCTCAAGGGGGTCGCGCCCCACGAGAACCCTATATTATTGTTTTTATTTGATTTTTATAAATATAATTGTATTTTAGGTCCGTTAATGTATATTTGGGATATAATAGGAATGTTTTAGGTTCATGTTAAAGGTTTTAGGAGGGTTGTTATATCCTCCCCACCTTGTTTTAAATCTCGTCCTCGAGGTCTACTGGAACAGGTGTGGATGTTTCCTTTGCATCTCTGATTCGAGCTCCCAAGTGTAATCTGGTTCTCTCTTGGAATCCCATTTCACTTTGACTAGAATTAGTCTCTTGTGTTTGAGATTCTTGATTTTTCTATCTTCAATCTGAATGGGTTTCTCTACAAACTTAAGTTTCTCATTTACCTCTATGTCCTGAAAAGGTATCACTAATGATTCGTCTGCTAAGCATTTCTTGAGATTACATACATGAAATACATCATGTATTCCTGCCATTTCCTTTGGTAGCTGTAGCTGATAAGCTACTGGTCCTATTCTTTTGATAGTCTCAAAAGGTCCAATATACCTGGGGTTCAGCTTTCTTCTTTTAACAAATCTGACTATTCCTTTCCATGGAGAAACTTTTAACAATACCTTATCTCCAACTTCAAATTCCAATGGTTTTCGTCTGTTATCAGCATAACTCTTTTGACGATCTCGTGCTGCTTTTAGTCTTTCCTTGACTTGAATAATCTTGTCTGTTGTTTCTTGTACTGTTTCAGGTCCAGATAGTTGCTTTTCTCCAATTTCTGCCCAACATACTGGAGTTCGGCACTTTCGTCTATAAAGTGCTTCAAATGGTGCAGCATTGATACTGGTATGATAGCTGTTATTGTAGGAAAATTCTATTAATGGTAAATGATCATCCTAATTTCCTCCGAAATCAATTACACAGGCTCTAAGCATATCTTCCATTGTCTGAATTGTCCTTTCGCTTTGTCCGTCCGTTTGAGGATGATATGCGGTGCTTAGGTTTAACCTGGTTCCTATTGCTTTTTGGAAACTTGTCCAAAAATGAGAAGTAAAACGGCTATCTCTATTAGAAACAATAGATAAAGGAATTCCATGTAATGAAACTATTTCATTTACATATAACTTGGCTAATTGTTCCATACTGAAAGTTTCCTTTATAGGTAAGAAATGAGCAGATTTGGTTAATCTGTCAACACTCACCCAGATTGTATTATTACCTTTTCGTGTCTTGGGTAATTTAGTAACAAAGTCCATTGTTATCAATTCTCATTTCCATACTAGCATTTCTAGTTGCTGCAATAAACCTGAGGGTTTCTGATGTTCAGCTTTAACCTGTGAACAGGTTAGACACTTAGCAACATAGGTTGCTATATCCTTTTTCATTCCTATCCACCAGAAATTCTTTCTTAAATCTTGATACATTTTATCATTACCAGGATGTATCGTATACTTAGACTTATGGGCTTCTTCTAAAATTCGGTGGCGTAGGTTTCCTTGTTTGGGTATCCAAATTCTTTTTTATGGAATCTCCAAATTCCATCTGTTCCTTGTTCTAATTCTTTAATCATTCCTTTTAATCCTTCAGTATCGTCCTTGATTACTATTTCCTGTATCTCTCTAATTTGCTCATTAAAATCATCTGCAGATTTAATTTGAGAGAACGTACTCGTTTTGGCTTTTCATGATACCTTCGACTTAAAGCATCAGCTACCACATTAGCCTTTCCTGCATGATACTGGATATCACAATCATAATCACTAAGAATCTCCATCCAGCGTCTCTGTCTCATATTTAATTCTTTTTGCCCAAAAACATATCTTGGACTCTTATGATCGGTGAAGACAATAAACTTGCTACCGTAAAGATAGTGTCTCCAAATCTTAAGGGCAAAAATTATAGCTCGTAACTCTAGATCATGGGTTGTATAATTCTCTTCATGATTCTTAAGTTGTCTAGAGGCATAAGCTATAACCTTTTGACGTTGCATCAACACACATCCATAACCTAACTTAGAAGCGTCACAATAGACTATCAAGTCTTCAGTTCTTTCTGGTAACGCTAGTATGGGTGCATTGGTTAACTTTTGCTTCGGAATCCTAAAGGCTTCCTCCTGTTTTGGTCCCCCTTCAAACTTAATTGATTTGCAGGTCAATTTGGTTAAGGGAATGGCTATTATAGAAAAATCTTGAATAAAACGTCTATAATAACCTGTTAGTCCAAGAAAACTTCTCACCTCCGTCGGTGATTCAGGAACTTTCCACTTAGTAATCGCCTCGATTTTTGTGGCATCTACATGAATTCCTTCATGATTAACCAGGTATCTAAGGAATTGCACTTCTTTTAACCAAAATTCGCATTTTGAAAATTTAGCGTAAAACTTTTCTTTTCTCAGCAAATTCAGAAGTATAAACAAATGCTCTGCATGATCCTCTTTACTCTTAGAGTAAATTAGAATATCATCTATAAAGACACTTATGAATTTATCCAGATATGGTTTACATATTTTGTTCATCATGTCCATACATACGGCTGGGGCATTGGTTAAACCAAATGGCATGGCTGTAAATTCATAATGACCGTACCTTGTTCTGAAAGCATTTTTAGGAATGTCCTCTTCCTGTACTTTCAATTGATGATATCCTGAGCGTAAATCGATCTTAGAAATGAATCAAGCTCCTTGAAGTTGATCGAACAGATCATCGGTTCTCGGTAGTGGGTACCGATTTTTAATCGTAAACTTGTTCAATTCCCGATAATCAATGCACATACACATCGATCCGTCCTTCTTCTTGACAAACAAGACTGGTGCTCCCCATGGTGATAAACTAGGCTGTATGAAACCTTTCTCCAAAAGTTCGTCCAACTGTTTCTTCAGTTCCTGCATCTCTGTTGGTGCTAAACGGTATGGTGCCTTGGCAATCGGTGTCGTCCCTAGTATTAGGTGAATTCTAAATTCAACCTCTCTATCTGGCGGTAGTCCAGGTAACTCTTTTGGAAAAACATATGAGAATTTAGATACTACGGGAATATCTTTTAATTCTTTTCCTTTAGTGTTAATGATTATGGAAATCATATACATTATTGCTCCTTTCCTTGCATAGCTTGCAGCTTTCATCACAGAGATGAATTTTGTGGACCTAGTTGGCTTGTCTCCTTTAATTGTAATCTTTTCACCCTTTGGTGTACTTAATTGCGCTGACTTTTGATTACATAGAATGCTGGCATGATTGGCTACTAACCAATCCATTCCTAATACGATATCAAATCCAGCTAGATTCATTGGATAAAGGTTAGCAATAAAATCATGGTTTAAAATTTCTATTCTTGCTCCCTGCAAGATTTCAGTAATCTTAATCGATTCTCCATTTGCCGTCTCTACCAGACAACCTTGTTGAAGTATAATTAATGGTTTATTGAGAAGTTTGCAGAAAGAAGTATTGATAAAACTTTGGTTTGCACCAGAGTTAAATAATACTTTAGCAAAAATATCGTTAACTAAAAACGTACCAGCAATCACATCCGGAATCATCTTGGCTTCTTCAGCTGTCAGAACAAATGCTCTGGCATTCTTAGTAGCTTTGTTGTTTGTTGCTAGAACTAGTTTCGGACATTTCGGTTTAATATGCCCAGTTTCTCCACAATTAAAGCATAGCCTATTGCTAGGTTTCTTCCTATAGTCTTCTTCCTTATGTCCAGATATTTTGCAGAAGTTGCAGTAAATCGAGCATCTTCCTGAGTGCTTCTTTTTGCTGTACTTACAGTAAGGTGAAGAAGTAGAACCTGTACTTTTCCCACGGTATGTATTTCCATAACGAAATTCTTGGGTAAGTATTTGGGCTAGGTTCTTTCTCTGGTTCTCTTCTTGCGTACGTACCAATTCATCAGTCAAAGTATTGGTTAGTTCTACTGCTTCTTCTATGGTTTGTGGTCTAGCTGCCTTGACTACGTGTCTGATTTCACTAATTAATCCTCAGATGTAACGGAAGATTAATACTGGTTATGGTGAAGCTAGGGTTGGTACTATTCTAGCATATTCAAAGAATATGGTAGTGTAATCTTTGTAGTCTATTCCAGTCATTTTAAGATTTAAGAACTTATTAGCGATTTGTTCTTTTTAATGAGGAGGACATAATTTCCTTTTGACTATGTCCTTAAAGTCGGTCCATTCCATATTATAAATTTTATCACTCCCTCTAAACTGGAGAATAGTATTTCACCATTCTAGGGCTGCATTCTTAAAAAAATTAGAAGCAAACATAATCTTATCTTCATCTGCACATTTGCTTATTTTTAAGACTGCTTCTGTCTTTTCTATCCAACGTAAAGTTGCAATGGCTCCTTCATTGCCAGAGAATTCTATTGGTTTGCAAGACCAGAATTCTTTGTAAGAACAACCATATGATATGGTTCTTCTTCTTTTTGGAATAGGTACTTGGATTAGCGGTCCATGATTCACGCTGTGACTGGGTTTAGTAGGTTGTCGTTTACTTTCACTTATAGTTTTATTATTTTCTTCTTCTTCTTTAACAGTCTTGATAATATATGGCATAGCGTCTATAATTTCTTGTCCTACTATATGTTGAATGGCACTGTTATCTACTTGGTTTCCATTATTATCATTATTCGGGTTTTCCTGATTTAGTTCATTGTCCATCTGGCTTGTAAACATTTTTCAGGTATTAATATCACAGAATAAGATTTAATGCAAACAATCATACAAACAAATTGATAAAAAACGTCGAACATTGCGACTTTTACTCTTTTTATATATATACCTATATATATGCGTCGATTACAAACTACAACTGAAAAATAAGCACACTAGTAGTTATGCATCGATAGATATTAGGTTATCTATTTTAGTTAATTTTTTTTCAAACTACACACACACACACACATACACACACACACAAACATATATATATATATATATATATATATATATTAGGCGCCGTTCATCCAATACTGCATTTCTCGCTCATCATATTTCCACACGAGCTTCTCTCCTATCTGTCGAATCTTATTTTCTTCTTCCACTAGTTCTTCACCATATGTGCGGAGTTCCTGCACATTCTCTTCACTCATGGGTGGTAGTGGTGCTGGTACTAGGTCAGGGTATCGAGGTATGGGTTCTCCATATGGGTACGGGTTGCTTAACACACTTCGAATATACCTGTCGTCGTTCCAGAATGGATCTAAAGGATTAAGGTCGGTATATTGTGCTATGGGATTTGGTATTGGTTCTTCCTGAGGATATACTTCCTAGTATACCCTATTGTCATCTTCCCATGGA
Source organism: Helianthus tuberosus (assembly GCA_030545235.1). Taxonomy (NCBI): domain Eukaryota; kingdom Viridiplantae; phylum Streptophyta; class Magnoliopsida; order Asterales; family Asteraceae; genus Helianthus; species Helianthus tuberosus. The sequence goes on from CM060408.1 coordinate 79,673,049, forward strand.
TCATACTCTAGAGGATTAGGTGCTGGGTTCTAGGTATTTCGTTAGGGTCAAATGCTGGTATGAGGAATTGGTCTTCTTGGTTAGGTTCTAACTCCATTGGTTGGGTTGGAAATAATGGCAATGGTTGTGGTTCAACTATTTGATCAAGGTTTGGATCTGCTACGATGGTGGCTAGCATATGGAAATCTGCCAACTGTCTATTAACTGCTTCCTGGGTTTGGGCATTCACTTCTCTATGGGCTTTCGCTAACGCTCTCTGTTGTTGTAATTTTTTCATCCTCTTTCTCCTCTCATGTGCTCCCCTACTAAACCATTCTCTCTTTTTTGGAGGGAATGGTTCCTCGGATTGCGCCTTAAAGATGAAAATTTCTTCCTCATTATCAGCAGAGTACCCTGAAGGAGTAGGCTGTGATGAGGTTCCTTCACTCTTTGGGGAACTAGCTAATTGACGTTAAGCGTCGGATGTACCTTGCTCACTTATACTATAAACTAACAGATTGTCAAATAACACAAAACAATAATATACATATTTACACATAATTATTTCCTAACACAAAATTTAAGTGTCAGTAGAACACTTCATTAGCTTAAACCAGTGGCTGTAGCTCAGATACCACCTCCTGTCGCAACCCTCGACCCCTTTCCCCGAGGGTCGGGCGGCCGCGAGCTACACAGAGCCGGTGGTATCGGTGTTTATTAATTTGGCAGCGGAAATTAAATATCAGGACCGTAATTAGGAAATAGTTTATCAGAGTTAAAACACCACACTTTTATAAATAATAAATACATGGGATAAAACCCAAGTTTCCATTACAAGATGTTTATAGGGATAAACCTTAATTTATTGAAACAAAACTCCTTTTTATTTAGGTAACTTTTATAGCCACTTTTCCAAGCCTTCAGTGCTCTCCAGCTGGCTTCTATTAACTTCACATTAAGTTACCTGAAACGCGTTTTAAAAAGCTTTTATCAGCAAAGAAATACTGGCGAGTGCATCCCAGTTTAATCAAAACAGGGTTTTATAATTTTTTTACAGTATTGAGAGCGATTACAATGTTTATATCTATCCAATTACCCCCCATGGTACTGTCAATCCTGACTTGTGGTCATGTTACCATTCGCAACAGTAACAAGTAATGTATACGAAACCCCAACATACCGACAGTAATTGTAGAATATATAGACTCAATCACTGTTATCATAATTTAAAACATTTTGAGGTTTTGGTAAAACAGTTTGGTAGAAACAAAAGAGAATGACTCACTTTGCTGACTTAGATAATACTACTGCTTCCTGGTGATTCTCCTGGTTATTATCTATTAAAAATTAAACAATGCACACGGGTTAGTAAGATAACCCAAATTACATTAGCCATACAACTCGAGACAGAACTCCAATGAACTGAGTCAGGAAAAGCCTTGACATGCGTTACGGAGCCCTAGATCAATCGGGTAGAGTAACCAATACGTAACCGAGGGTTATTGTAACACCTCGCAAAATCATGTCCAATGTAGTAACGACACGTGTCATGAACTCTAAACGTGTAATGAACTGATTTCGAGGGACTAAAGTTGACAAACAAACAAAGTGTGTGTGTAGAAGGATCCAAAGTATCCACGTTTGAAAACTATGCCTTTCAACAACCCTACACGATGTTTATATTCTTAAACGAATGAATTGTGAAACGTATGAAGCCGTTCGTGAAAGAAAGTGAAAGTTTACAAGACGCGAGGGTTAGAAGTGTCAACATGTTAAATTAATACCTCTGAGTGACCTTTTAACGAACTCGGGGGCTTTGCAATGATTGATTATACTCTCAAGAATAAGTGACGAAAAATTCACGAGGTTTCGATATCATTTGATATTAAATACGCTAACTTTCGTAAATAAAGGGTTAAAAGCGTTAACGAGGAAAAAGTAATGTTTTCGGTTATCGTTTAGCGAAACCGGACCTAACGATGTTTGGCTATATTTTAAAGGTCATCAAAATATAAACTTTATGGGTTAAAAGTGCTTAAAATTGAAGTTATGAGGTTTTAAAGGTCTAGGGGTTGAATCTGCCAAGTTTGAAACTTGAATGACTGGTCCCCCCTAGGGGTGGCGCTGCGCCACAGCAAAACTACCCTGCCGTCGCGCGACGTGACGACCTAAAATGGGCAGAAATCATGCACAGGTGCAGGTTCTGCATTTTCTTCACCATTGCATGCAATATTTCGAAACTAAGGACTATTTGCTGGTTTCTAAAACCACTTGGGACACATGTAATCATCAGAGAACAACACTAAACACCTGGAATGATCAGGAGGTGCTCTCAATTGCTATAAATAGGTGTTCTTGGGCAGTCTCATTCACTTGCAAGTTCAAATTTTCATACTTTCTCAATCTCTAAAACTTTGGAGCATTCCCCGAAGCATCCTGGTTATCTTGGAAGCTTTCTCAAGTTTAATATTCGTGCTAAGGACCATTGTAAGCGTTCTTAGCTTCTGTAGTTAAGTTTTTATTAGCTTAATGACCGAAAGTTAAAGATATCGTAATGATGCTTTGACTTTGTGATTATTCACTAACGGTCCAGCCATTATTCGAATTGAAAGTGGCTATGTGTTGGTAATTAAGTAGGTGATAATCCCTCAAAAGGGCACCTCCTAATTATCACGTTTACTCAGTCAATTGTCGGGTCAAAGTTATGAACATAAAAGTCAAACGAGTCAGTTTTTATAAAATAAATCATAACTGATAATGTAGAAGCTATAAAATACGTTTTATCACTTAAATAACTTGGAAAATTATATAAGAACATGTTTAGGCATGTTCAACCCGATAACTCTGAGTATTAGGCTCGGTTCACAACCGAAAGTTGCAAAAGTAGACTTTTGCTTTGACTTTCAGTTCTGACCCGAATTAGCTTAGTTTAGTTATGCCTTAGGGTTCCTTTATGACCATTTTATATGTTAGAATAACCCTCTGAGGTCATACTACATGGTCCCTTAGAAATCAGAGATCATTTGCATGTTTCCGTTAAATGCTTAAAACTTGACCATTATGCCCTTTTGACATAAAAACGAGATTTTGAAAATGTGAGAGGACAAAAAGTTTTATTACTGATATATAAGTATGTCATAAAAATTTGACATCCGTTTCTGGTCTCAAATAAAAGTTATGCAAGATATTGTAAAACAAAACTTTTTGTTAATTAAAATGCATTTTTGGCATAAATCACATTTAAACCCAATTTTTGGCACCAAACTTCCTACCCACTGTTATGATATAATATTTAGGGATTTTTGGAAAATTTTGTATAATTTTATAGTGACCATAACGTAGAGTTCTAGCACGAATTCGGTAATTGACGTTAATGCCCTTTTCATTAATAAAATGAGTTTTATACATCATCGAGATACCAAACCTTTTCCTACTGATATCATATGTCAAATATAATATTTTTAACATTAAAGACTGATCAAAACTTCAAAATTTTATAAACATCTCATATATCGTCAAATACCGACTTTTACGCTAATTAGGCACATAGTATGGTTTAAAACCATATTTAACACCTAAGACTTGTTACCTACTGATTTTATAAATAAATTTTTATACATTAACAGTAAGTATAAGTCTTGAACTCAGACTTCCAAATTTGACCTTAAAAGCATATGGGAAGTGACCAAAATGCCCCTACGGTGCATAGTTTGGCCATAAATGATAAACCTCACATATGTATGATATCTTACTGATTTAACTTGATAAAATAAATATTTTTACTGATTATTTTAGACCAGAACCTCAGTTTATTATTTAACCTCTTTTATAAATTTTAAAATAACCAAATTACCCTTTCCGGGACTTAAACTGGTTTAAATTCGTTTTGGGCATAATTAGTGATATCCTACTGATATCATATCATATTTAAAGCATATTAACTTGTGGAACTTGTACATGACTCATTCGGGTACCCGTTATCCATATACGCGTTCGGTACGATTTATGTAACTAGTTTGCATAAATTAGCCGAAACGGGTCAAACCTTATCATTTTTACTTCAAAATCCAGAATGTATTTAGTTTACCCATTTTATACAAGTCTTCATACTTGTTGGGTCTAAATCACGTTCTAACGGTCATCGCTTAATCTTGCGTTTTGTACCGTAAACCTTTCTTTAAAACTAACCGGTCTAAGTTAAAACTTAAATAAGACCGTTAGGAATCTAATAGGTCATTAAAACCTTCATTCCAGATTAGGATCCCAGTAAAAGCTACTTGCACTTGCTGATTAGAATATACGGCTGAGTATAATTTACATTTTAGCTTAGGTAAATACTTTTAACTTATTTTCTCTTATACGGGCTTGGGATACGGTAAATTATTACCGCTTGTTCGGGTACTGAATATTTAATCGATTAGTGGTTAGATCATTGAGATAACCCGTTTTAATCTGTTTTGTTTGATACAAAGCCTTTGGGGGTTAATATGACCGTGTCTTGGATATCCTTGGCTCATTCATTTGAAATGGCCACGACTTAAGCACAGGGTGTAGGCATACACCTGACAGTTGCGTATGTAAAACGGTATCTCACTTGTGAGGAAACTTCTTGTGGGCTTATACTAGTGGTGTGTCTTTTAATCTTGTCTCGGCTCTTCTAACCGGGTCCTGAACGTACGACAAACATGTAAATCTGTATACAAGATTATTTTATATAATTGTCCCAAGTTATAAAAGATTTTATACCATGTGCATCTAAACCAATTTATAAATGCTTTTCAAAAGAGTCGGTTAATTGTATTTACCAGTGTAAACTGACGTATTTTTCAAAAAGATTAAGTGCAGGTACTACGCGAAATGGGCTGGAAGTTCCTGAGTATCAGATAAAGAGTCTTGCAAGCTCTTAATACTTAAAGTCTGTCGAACAATATTTTTCTTTATGTTTTAGATCCGCCTGTGGATCCACTTATAACCGCTTGTATGATATTTAATTATACTTTGTGTTTCGGTTTGTATTAATATTTTACTTTCAAGACTTCCGCTGTGCATTAAACTGTGATTATTGTCTATGATGATATCAACTACGTCACGATACTCCCCACCGGGCCCACCGGTAATACGTGGAAATATCGGGGTGTGACAATTATAATACTTACAACGAGGCAGAGCTTCGCTATTTAAGAGTATAATACCCGAGTGTTTTAGCTTACTAGAGATTTGATAGAGAGATTTAAGAAATGAACGATTTGAAACTGAGGTCGAGGCCTTCTTAAATAGGTCTGGAGGATGGCGGCTCGCAGCCCGCGAGTTCCTGCTCTTATTCTTACACGGCCCGCGAGTGACCTAGGGTAGGTCCTAGCTATGGTGAATCAACGGTGTAGGTTTAACACGCATGGGACAAGTGGCGCTTCATGGTGTCACCTGGTGTCACTGGGTCGTGACCCGCGACACGCACTCTCAAGGGGGTCGCGCCCCGCGAGAACCCTATATTATTGTTTTTATTTGATTTTTATAAATATAATTGTATTTTAGGTCTGTTAAAGTATATTCGGGATATAATAGGAACGATTCAGGGTTATGTTAATGGTTTTAGGAGGGTTGTTATAGAATCTGAATTCTGGAGCAACCATTGTTTTTCCAATTGATAAAAACTCAAATTTGTTCATTTAATTTAGCAAATCAACAAATTCACAATCAAGTTTTATTTTTCTGTAATTGATAATTAATACTTGGCATTGCAACAATTTCCACAATACTCCTCTGTTTCGATGCCCGACTTATCCTATCTACATAGTTTAGTTCGGTTTTTGTATGTTCTTCACGACAGACATCAAAAAGCTATTAAGCAACGAGCTCTCAGCAAACCAAGGAGACAACGGCAAAGGGAAAGGTAATTGGTTTGGTTTTTTGTTTACTCAGTTTTGACTTTTGTTTGGTCGTAACCGAAAACTAACCCAAATAAGATAAATGTTTAAGCGAATAAGAATTCAGTTTGGTTTTCGGTTTATCGGTTTCTAATCGAACAAAGAACACCTCTAAAGGGAAAATAGATAAATTAGTATTGTACCATCTAGACCAATCTAACTTTGGGGGAATTCACCTTTTGTAATCAAATAAACACATTTGCTTTGATCTCTTCTACCACCTTTGATGTGAGAGTCATTTTAGTGCTAAAGATAATGTCGTTACAATCTTCCATATAAACCATAATCTGGCGAAAAATATGCAATGGATTATGTCCTTCTTGTTCAGGTTAGAAGCACATAATATGTCCAGTTTCTTAGGACAACGGCCACATAATTATAGTTGGGAAAAAGCAACTTGCACCACACACACCTTGAACCCAAATGCTCTTAGCAAAACTTCATGAAACTAGAAACTAGAAGTTGATCAGCTGTCTCTACCTTGATATTACATAGTCAACATGAAGTAGAACATGTATTGATTCCCTACCTAGTTATTATTATTTATTATGTTAAGGTTTTTTTAGTCTATTTATTTTCTGTTTTCTGTGGGTTTTTATATTGTTTCGATTTAGTTCTTCTTTTTTACGAGAATGTTTTATGTTTTGATCAAAATTTTACGGTACGACATTTTTACGTCTACTTTTTGCACGGTTTAAGAGTCTCACCGTCAGGTCCTAAATATTAGTTCATATGAAAATTGGGAAAATCTGGTTTGTAGTTTATTAGGATTTTAAAACATCATTTATTATTATTATTATTATTATTATTATTATTATTATTTATGTTAAGTTTTTTTTAGTTTATTTATTTTCCGTTTTTGTGGGTTTTTATATTGATTCGATTTAGTTGTTCTTTTTTACAAGAATGTTTTATGTTTTGATCAAAATTTTACGGTACTACATTTTTTCGTCTACTTTTTGTTCGATTGAAGCGTCTCGCCGCCAGGTCCTAAATATTAGTTCATATGAAAATTGAGAAAATCTAGTTTATTAGTATTTTAAATTTTAAAATGTAACATTTAAAAATTAGCTATAAAATTTTTGCCAATGTTCATAATTCTGTTTTATCACCCACTCTATTAATTAATGTTTATATTTAATTTATTTATTCATCTTATTATTATTATTATTATTATTATTATTATTATTATTCATTTACCAAATTGTGTTATTATCATTAGAAAGGAAGGGGCGATTATTATTTTCATATTATAAATTAGTAACATGTTGTTGCTTAATGGTGTTATATCCTATACATGGGGTTTTTCAAAAAAAAAAAAAAAAAAAAAAAAAAAATTCAGTTCTAACCCAAAGATTTTCACTTTTTTCATTTTAACTCCTTTAATTTGTTAACTTTTAACTTAAAGTTTTTCATCTTTTCCAATTTAACCCCAACACTTTTTTATTTTCAACTTTGGTCCCCCATATTCTTAATCTTTCGCAAGTTTTTTCGTTTTACGTTTCGTTCTAAATTTTGCGAGTTAACACACAATAACGTGCGTGTGGAGTTCAACGTTTTTTCGTCTATTTTTTCTCATTTTACAGGCCCTTGGCAAAACGTCTATCTTTCTCCGTTTGACAGATTCGTTGCAACACGCGGGTCCTAGATCGACTTATATATTCTTTTCTTTGTTTTACATTTCGCTCTAACCTCATCGCATTAATACGCCGCAATGGGCATGCGTGGTTCAACGATCTTACGTCTGCTTTAGTCGGTGTTATTTTGTCTCTTTTATTTATTTTAGGTTTACGAGTTTTTTCGATGTTGGTGGTCGCTAACAGTGATGTGAGATTGGTGCTACGTGGCACAGTTTTACGAACATTTTTAATGTATTAAGTTTTTTACCAATAATATTTTCGAGTTTACCTCTATATTTCCTTTACTTAAAAATTAAATTTTACATGCATGTTTTTATGTACGTGTAGGTATAAATTCGATTTGCTTTACGTTTCGACGTAAACTTTTTCTGGAAACGAGTCCTGTAAGATATAATATGTTTCGCTTAAAAACCAGTTTTAAGGGCATGTTTTATGTACGTTTTTGTATAAATTCGAGTTGGTCTACGTTTCAACGTAAACTTTTTTGGAAACGTGTCAGATCAAATATAATATGTTCTCGTCTTTTTATGTATGTTTCGTAAATTTGGTTTCGAAGCGAATGGAGTCAAATTGTGTTTTTCCACCTTTTTTCAAAAGCTACAATTAATCGCTTTTGATTACACGTGTCAGTTCCTTTATACCCGTTGATGTTTTCTAGGTATGATTTGGGCCACATATAATATGTTATGATTGTATTATATAAACTCGATTTACTTTACGTTTTGATCAAATCGCAATGTTTATATAGGTCACATTGAGTTCAGTCAGATACTTGAAAACATGCTTTTTCATATGGTTAAGCTACTTCGTGTAATTAATTATGTTAATAGGCAGTTTGACTTTTTAAAGTCAAAATGACCTTTTATATGATCGAATGATAATTTCGACATAAAGATCGTAGGATGGAATAGTCGTTAATAATTATGACTAGTCTAACCATCTTACAAATTTCAATGATAGTTTGACGCTTAAGAAGCTAGGTGGAAGCTTAGGAATGGAGCGGTTCAAACAAATTAAGAATGAAGGAAAAGCATAATCTGGATGCAAGGTAAGTAAAGCTTACACTCTATTTATTTAATACCTATTGATTTTATAGGTTCTGAACAATATAAAGTCTTGTTTGGATTCTGATGTTCCGACACGACATGTGCGGTTTAGAACAAAAGACAATAAAGATAAACCATGTTTAATGGTTAAAAAGAGCTAATACGGTTATTTAGTCATGAAAGGACTAATAAATAACGAGTTTTGAATAATTACCTTATAAGGTAAACTAATACAAATAGTAAAGGTAAAACGATAATTCGATCACTCGTTGACGATTACCGTTAGTTTGTGAAAGACACTTTATAGCGTAAGTTATAATGGGTCAAAAGAGTCAATAAATGATTTATAAGGAAAATGACCGTACGGTGTAAACCGAAGAGAGTCCTGTAGACGAGATAGTAATAAACATCATCTCGCCAATAAATTCAGTCACTTAGACTAAACGGGTCAAAAGGTGAAAATATCACCTTTTGACAATAACGACTAATGGTTTGTCAAGTTGTATAATTATAGGAATAAATATCGAATGGATATTTACACCGCTATTACTTAGCGGCTATTAAGGCAAGGTATCGAAATGGGTCAACATATTGATCCAAGCCAGGTATGTATAATAGGTCAATTCATCATTTAGAACTTGAGGTTCAATGAGGGCTAAACAAGTTAAAAATGGACATTTGGTTATCTTTTAGGTAAACCGAATGATTTAAATTTTAGTCATTGTGTTTTGAAAACAAAATGATTATTTCAAACAAGATCCTAGTTTAAAAGTGGGATTTTGGGGTTAAACAAGTATTAAAAGTCCTTCATCGTAAAAGAATGACTTAAATTGACTAAAATGCCCTTATAAGCTAAATCGAGCAAACGACCCTTAAAGGTTGTTTGGAAATGAGTTATATGATGAAATAAATAATTTGAATAAGTGTAAAAAGTGAAAGATGTAAAATATTGGTCAAATGACTCTATAAGAGTCTTTGCCGTAAAATAATGATCCAAAGGGTAAAACTCGGAATATATAAATCACTACATTGAATCCACCACAAATATAGTGGTGGTGGGAGATCATTTGATAAGAAATGTGGACATATGAATTTAGAAACGAATGAAAGCGATTCGTGCTTAAAATATGCTTAAATACCCTTAACGGGTTAAAATAAGCATATGAGCGAAAATGGGTTTAAGAAGGTATATGAACCTGTAATTGGAACCTAATATGATAAACATTATTGAATTTAATAGGTTCACGAGAAATAGGGGTCAAACAAACTTGTTTGTTTGATAAATACACGAACGGGTCAAAAAGTTAGTAAATATATTTTAAGCCGAAAGCTTAAAAGTCTTGGATTTTGTTAATCCGGATGTCGGATTTTAATTTAAGGTGATAGAAAATTTAATTACAATCACGTAGGAAGAAACGTGACGTAAATCGGATAAAAAATGATCGAGTTATGATCATTTTAGTCGAAAATTTGATTGCTGGATATATACAGCAACAGAATCAAAACCTGCTGTTAAAAACACACCCTCGCGTCGCGCGATAGGGTGGATGAATTGTGGTCGCGGCCCGCGACTGGGTTAGCGTCACGCGACAGCAAGTCCCTCATCCCGTCGCGGCACTCGACGGGTTAGATGTCTGAAATTTTGTTGCTGTGCATTGTTTTGGGTCTTAATAACTTGAAAAACACATTATAAAAGATTCATAACTAACTCATTTCATGTTTAAATGAAATGCAGGTTGCGTAAAGGTGCCGGTAGATGATCAAGCTCAATAAAGAACCGAACACAATCAAGAGTCAAGCTTCCGCTACATGTTTCGTCGTCACTGTTAAACGGCGAATTTATACATGTTATGTTAAAATTTTTTAAAGATTAAAATATTTTAACAAACTCGTGTTTTAAGTATATGTTTAAGCGCAACTACAATATCATAATTGAATTTTATATAAAAAATCGCATAAAGTAGAGTAAGGGTCTTACAAGTTGGTATTAGAGCCCTGGTTTAAGAGATTCAAGTATGGTGGGGGGAAAAACTATGCTTGAACTTAAACCTTATGCTCTTGATAAAGATTGGTGTTCGGTTCGAGACTTGATCACAAAATTCGGTAAGTTATTATGTATATTAACGGTCTAGCATATAAAGTGTTGAAAATAACACATAGGGTTATCGTATAAAACACGTTACCCCAAATAAAATGATAAAATACCAATATAGTTAAACGAATTACGTGTGTTAACACATGTCGTAGAAAGCATTGTAGTATAATACGAGTGCTTGTTAATGTTAACGTTACTAACAATTGTAGACGTTTTAAATTAAAGGATCCTTGCATCTGAAGATGATGAGAGTCTAAGGATCTATCGATACGATGAAGATATAGTCTGAAGTATGACAAGTATGTCATACATGTTAAGGACATGAATCAAGAAATAATCTCGAACGAGAGATTGAACAAGAAAGTAATCAGGGCAAGTATCTACAAGGTACACGTCTTAAATTTATAGCATAAACAGAAATATGCAACAAACATATAGTGAATGACAGTTTCATATAGAATATGAAACTTAGAAAACCTGGATAGGTTATCTATCCAGGATGACAATTCCAAGAGAAATTCAGTAGAGATATACATTATTCACAGTCGTGAATAATAAGACAATACTGAACTTAGTTAAACATAAACTTGGACGGAAATAATCATCCAAGTAAGTATTCTTAATATAAATCTTATTGAGAAAAGTAATGATCACATCAAAGAATGTGATTGTATAAATGGTTATAAAAAGGAACATTATATATGTTTAGAGATAAAACAGGTAAAACTAATAATTGTTAATTGACAATTAAATAAAGTTTTACCAAATGAAATCATAAAACTGAAATAAATTGAGAGATTACTTACATGGGACGTGATGTAGTAATTATAATAAGGTAATGTGTACCATGTGTTGATCGCTTACTCTGACCAAGTAAGTAGTGAACACATGATACCATGAGCTTCTTATAATGAGCACAGTTATGTCCGATGTGGTTAGGTCAATATGAATGAAAAAGTTAAAAGAACCTTAGGGTCAAGAAATCTTATGGGCATGCTCGTATAAATGGTTTTCACGGGAACCGTAAAAGCGACATGGAGCACATAGAAATAAATGACCCAAGGGAATTTGTGAAATAAGTCATTTTGGACGAAAGAGCTATGGTTGACAATAAGGGCATATAAAACCAAAGTAGAAATGAACCACAGGGTTATAGAAGCAAAGGTATTGCCCATACGAAAAGACGAGCGAAGTCGTTGACTTTGGTCGTTATAAAGGAAGGATGATGATGATAATCATCATTCAGAATTTACAAGACCGTCAAGGATGGTCAAATAAATAATAAAGGTTTGGTTAAATAAGGAGATGGATTTCGCTAAGATAACCAAACAATTCAAAACAAAGTCTTAAGGCATACCTAAATGGTTGCATTAATAATGACTTCGCTAAGTCATCCGGTTGATGGGTAGGAATTTAAACACATGCGTAAACCGAGAGACGGGAAGGCAGATTGAAAGTCAAAAGACTCGGATTACGATTTATGACTAAAAGACTATAAAATTTCGCAAACACAAATTTTAATAATTATGATTCAACTATTGTGAAGTTGAACGGGGTGAATAAAGAACAAAGTTTGACTGTTCACAAGTGATGGATTTCACATGAACAAATCAAACGGGTTAAATACAAAGTAGGGTCGGATGGCATAAGAAAACGATTGTAGATACGGACTATAGTCACACTTAATGAATTTAAAATGTGAAAACAAATGAATTTCAAACATAAAAAGAATGATCTACGGGATCATCCTAACCTTCGGGTTACAAACAGTATAAAGGTCTACAGGACCAAAATGACCCACGGGTCATGAATAGAAAGAAATAGATTATAAAAATCTCGCCTTAAAGAGGTGAAAGTCTAATGAAATAGCCCACGAGGCTAAGTGATAGAACCTACGGGTTAATTAGACTAAGCGAGGGAACCAATTGAGAATCCCCGCATAAAACAAAGACTGTAGAAGGATAAATTCTTTGTTTTCAATTTCTTGATATGAAGTAATTGACATAAGTAAAAAGAAAACGTCAGACTAAAATTTAGTTTTAGTAAGAAATAACGTTTTTACAAATATGAATTCTAATAGGAATTTACATAGTAAATATTAAAAGATACAGGTCTTGACACTGATAAGTGCAAGACGATACATCCAAAAATAAATCTTTTCGATAATGAAAAGTTGAAATAAACCTAAACATGACGTGACACGATCACGGTCAAGAAAAGTAATGTGAAAGTAATCACATTGTAGCCCGAATGATGGGTATAAAGTAACTGGAATAACAAGTCTAGTTAGTGAGACCGATTGAGGTCAAAACTTAAAATTTAGAAATTTTTTTATACGCTATCCATTATAAGATTAGTGTGAAATAAATATAGTCGATAAGCTCATATGACCAAGTGGCCAAGTTATGATGACTCAGTCAAGTAAATGAAAAAAAGTATATAGTACAAGATTAAAGTGACGACCCATGAGGCCTCACTAACGAAAAATATTGGTCACCTATGTTGAGGGATCATAAGGCTATAAGTTCACAAACAAAGGAGTTTGTTTGTTAAAGTGAAAGATCCCACTAAAATATTCGAACGGATTAAATTAACGGATTCATGAAAAATTCGAAAGTATAAAAGCGATGAATTTGGCTGAGTTAACCAAACCGGTTGAAATGATGAGATTACGTTATTTTGATTTACATTAATTCATATAAAATACGTATATGCTTTGTAACCAAAAAGATATTACCATACTTTTCTGATAATGCTAACAATTGGTTAAAGTATAAGTAATGTTTAAAAGAGTACTCGGGTCAAATGCATTGAGTTTAAACTCAATGAATTATGTAAGAAAAGGTTTCGAGGACGAAACCTCTTTAGGGAGGGGTAGACTTTTAACACCCCGAAAACGGGCTTGGTAATCAAATCACGTTAATACTAAAAGACGGGTAAATTACCGTTAGTGGTAAAATTAACCCGGAAAATATTAGGATTTATATAATTAAACCTAATATTTAATAAAAAGGAAAAATAATGCTTTTGAGAAAAATAAAGTTTATAGAAGCCCGAATTAATGGGACTTGAAATAAACTGAGTCGTAAATTCCCCGAACCCACTAATTTAACTTGGAATGTTAAACCTAGTTAATAAGTGGAAATATTGTTAGAAATAAGTAGGTTGCAGCCAACTTAATAACTAACCAAACAAGAGGGGCTAAATTCGGATAAATGGAAAGTTAGGTTATAAAAACAAAAGTTTAATCAAAACACACACTTAGTGTGTTTTGAGAATGCTCTGTTCGATCAGAAGACTCCCCAGGAGTTTCAAAACCCTAGCTTCCAACAAATCCATCAGATTGAAGGGCTAAACGAAGCCCAAATTCACAACCGAACGTGAATTAACGATCATCCGAACAAGAGAATCATAAGGTATGTAAAATCTTGATGATTCTTGAAGTTGTGAAATTTGGATAATCATCATAATCGTGAAGTATGAATGAATTATTGAAGCTATGATTGAATTAGTGATGTATACTTGCTTAGGAACCAAACCCTAAGTGAAAATTTTGCATAAGATGCTATGATTTGAATGATTTGATGAATTACCATGCTAGGATAAGTGGGTATTAATCATAAGATGAATTTGATGATATAATTATGATTAGAATTCTCATACATGATTGTAATCAGGAAATACTTGAACAAATTATGTGTTTAAGTATATAATCATACTTACTATGATATGAGTTTAGTATGATATGATAAAAATTTATGATAGGTTCATGTTCAAGGATGTTTAATATCATTGTGTATTAATTCGGTGAATTATGATGACCAGAACTTGTTTAAAACGGTAACATAAAGATGATGCTTGCCGGATAATTGAACAATTAATTAAACGAGTAGTTAAGCTACTTCGTGTAATTAATTATGCTAATAGGCAGTTTGACTTTTTAAAGTCAAAATGTCCTTTTATATGATCGAATGATAATTTCGACATAAAGATCGTAGGATGGAATAGTCATTAATGATTATGACTAGTCTAACCATCTTACAAATTTCAATGATAGTTTGACGCTTAACAAGCTAGTTGGAAGCTTGGGAATGAAGTGGGTCAAACAAATTAAGAATGAAGGAAAAGCATAATCTGGATGCAAGGTAAGTAAAGCTTACACTCTATTTATTTAATACCTATTGATTTTATAGGTTCTGAACAATATAAAGTCTTGTTTGGATTCTGATGTTCCGACACGACATGTGCGGTTCGGAACAAAAGACAATAAAGATAAACCATGTTTAATGGTTAAAAAGAGCAAATACGGTTATTTAGTCATGAAAGGACTAATAAATAACGAGTTTTGAATAATTACCTCATAAGGTAAACTAATACAAATAATAAAGGTAAAACGATAATTCGATCACTCGTTGACGATTACCCTTAGTTTGTGAAAGACACTTTATAGCGTAAGTTATAATGGGTCAAAAGAGTCAATAAATGATTTATAAGGAAAATGACTGTACGGTGTAAACCGGAGCGAGTCCTGTAGACGATATAGTAATAAACATCATCTCGCTAATAAATTCGGTCACTTAGACTAAACGAGTCAAAAGGTGAAAATATCACCCTTTGACAATAACGACTAATGGTTTGTCAAGTTGTATGATTATAGGAATAAATATCGAATGGATATTTACACCGCTATTACTTAGCGGCTATTAAGTCAAGGTATCGAAACGGGTTAACATATTGATCCAAGCCAGGTATGTATAATAGGTCAATTCATCATTTAGAACTTGAGGTTCGATGAGGGCTAAACAAGTTAAAAATGGACATTTGGTTATCTTTTAGGTAAACCGAATGATTTAAATTTTAGTCATTGTGTTTTGAAAACATAATGATTATTTCAAACAAGATCCTAGTTTAAAAGTGGGATTTTGGGGTTAAACAAGTATTAAAAGTCCTTCATCGTAAAAGAAGGACGAAAATTGACTAAAATGCCCTTGTAAGCTAAATCGAGCAAACGACCCTTAAAGGTTGTTTGGAAATGAGTTATACGATTAAATAAATAATTTGAATAAGTGTAAAAAGTGAAAGATGTAAAATATTGGTCAAATGACTCTATAAGAGTCTTTGCCGTAAAATAATGATCCGAAGGGTAAAACTCGGAATATATAAATCACCAGATTGAATCCACCACAAATATAGTTGTGGTTGGAGATCATTTGGTAAGAAATGTGGACATATGAATTTAGAAACGAATGAAAGCGATTCGTGCTTAAAATATACCCTTAACGGGTCAAAATAAGCATATTAGCGAAAATGGGTTTAAGAAGGTATATGAACCTGTAATTGGAACCTAATATGATAAACATTATTGAATTTAATAGGTTCATGAGAAATAGGGGTCAAACAAACTTGTTTGTTTGATAAATATACACGAACGGGTCAAAAAGTTAATAAATATATTTCAAGCCGAAAGCTTAAAAGTCTCGGATTTTGTTAATCCGGATGTCGGATTTTAATTTCAGGTGATAGAAAATTCAATTACGATCACGTAGGGAGAAACGTGACGTAAATCGGATAAAAAATGATCGAGTTATGATCATTTTAGTCGAAAATTTGATTGCTGGATATATACAGCAACAGAACCAAAACCTGCTGTTAAAAACACACCCTCGCGTCGCGCGACAGGGTGGATGAATCGTGTTCGTGGCCGCGACGGGGCTAGTGTCACGCGACAGCAATTCCCTCATCCTGTCGCGGCACGCGACGGGTTAGATGTCTGAAATTTTGTTGCTGTGCATTGTTTTGGGTCTTAATAACTTGAAAAACACATTATAAAAGATTCATAACTAACTCATTTCATGTTTAAATGAAATGTAGGTTGCGTAAAGGTGCTGGTAGATGATCAAGCTCAATAAAGAACCGAACATAATCAAGAGTCAAGCTTCCGCTACATGTTTCGTCGTCATTGTTAAACGGCGAATTTATACATGTTATGTTAAAATGTTTTAAAGATTAAAATATTTTAACAAACTCGTATTTTAAGTATATGTTTAAGCGCAACTACAATATCATAATTGGATTTTATATAAAAAATCGCATAAAGTAGATTAAGGGTCTTACACTATTGGGGTCTTCCAAGCCAGAGCCTTGGAATGGTGGACCAACGAAAGGAACATCCGCTCTAATGAGGAGGCTTATGCATTACCTTAGGCCGATGTCAAACAACTAATGATGGACGAGTTCTGTCCTGCTCACGAGCAGTAGAAGCTCGAAAAAGAGTTTTGGACTCTTAAGCAAATTGGAGATGACAATCTTGCCTGCACCACCCATTTCAAGCAACTAAGCTTTATCGTAGCACACCTAGTGGCCACTACTGATCGCATGATCAGGAAATACATTCATGGCTTTCCTTCTGCCATGCGTGACACCATCGAGGCAGTAAAACTTGACAACATTAAGGCAGTCTATCGCCTCACAGCCAGCCTGAATGTGACATTTGTGCCTTCACAACTGTCATACAAACACGAATCCAATGAAATCTTGTGTTTCATTCTTGGGATTTGTACAATTACATATGACATTACACATATCAAATCTCGTATGATTTCGAACTCTCAAGAAACTTTTCTGGAAGTTTTACGTAAACAATTACGCAAACGTAATCAGTTTAATGCAATGTACAGTCCGGAATAGTGACATAAGCTTAACATAACTTAAATAACCTTTACATAACTTAGAAATAAGTTTTGAAGGGTTTGGTATGGCAAAAACAAGTTTATTCGATCACAGGGACTATTTACGACAAACTGCAAAAGTCTGCCGATTCGTATAGCAACGTACACCCCGGAACAAGATCATAAGCTAAACATACCCTAAATACCCTTTACATAGCTTAGAAATGAGCTTTGAGGGGTTCGGTGTGAGAAAATATGCTTATTTGATCAACAGGGACTAAAAGTGTAAAAAACGACGTAAGTTTGCATTTACGCGCATATCTTACGTTCTGACCATATCCGGACATCCAAAGATTTTTGTAATCATTAAAATATTTTATTTTAGTGATTTGAATGCAAAAATACCATTCGTCGCGCAATTTGGGTCGTTTTCGCATCCTTTCGAGTTTCGTCGTAATTAACAGAACAACGCGATCATACGGCCAAACGAACCGACATTCATGATATTTTCAATCATATTTCAAGTCTCCTATGCTTTAACATCCTTGTAGAGCCTTGAAATTGGGTTAACGAGGGTTAAATGCATCAAAAATCAAGTTTTTAGCATGCAGGGGCCTGTTTTGCCATAAAATGAAAGTTTCTGTCTGAGGTTTTAGGCTGGGCGCGAAGACTGTAAGTGTATCCTTCGCGGCCCACGAGGCCTGGAGCTAGCATATTTATTAAACCTTCAAAACAGCCTACTTAATCCATTTTTAACCATAGTTTTTGCATACCATGAGCTGGTTTATGTACTCATCAAGCCCCCTAATCAATGTGTAACATTTGTAGGGCCAATATCATGCTTTGATCCATGCAAAAACACTTGGCATTGATCAAATGAATCATATTTCCTATAAATACCCACCTCTTTTGCACTTCAACTTGCTCATTCCATTTTCTTCTTCACATCTGCTCTTGAGAGGCTCTCACACTTGTTGAAGGCCTCCTACTTCAGTTTTCTTTGATCTCTTTCCAAGCTTGCACCCTTTGTAAGTGACTTTCATGCTTGGTTATGTATTCAAGAAAGAAATTCAAACAGTGTTTGACTTTCTGCTTTGACCATGATTTGGTCAAGACAAAGTTCGTTTGAACTTTGCAACGTGAGCGTAATCACGATGGTTATAGTCCCTTGTGACTATACCTACTGATTACCACGTTGACTAGTCGAAGTGACGAGTCAAAATTTCGGTCAAAATGCATGATTATGTGCATTTTGCGACGAAACTATTTTCGGGTATCAAAACGCTTTGTTTTTATATGAAATCAACTTTCTAACTTAGTTAAACATATTTAACTCTTCACTTTTAGTCTAGTGCTTATATAGGGTCGTAATTCAAGCGGTCTTGACAACTGCTTAGACTTTCGAACCCGACCCGTTTGGTTGATCATTAGGATCCGACCAAACATATTTTGTGACCATAGTTGTATAGGGAATAACCCTCCGAGGTTATACCTTATGGTCACTTCGTTTAATTAGTTGTATGATAGGTAGTTTATATGCCTTAGGAAAATGACCAAAATACCCTTTTCATGCATAACTTAAATTTAAGCATATGTAACTTAATTTTTGACACTTAAATTTATTATGCAACATATTTAAACATGTAAGGGCATATAATACTTGTCATAGGACTAGTTAGGCATCTCGAACGCGCATTCGCGCGAATAACGCGTTAAAGTAGCGTAGACAACCTTAACGGGTCATAACGGGTCGTAAGCACTTAGGATAGGTTCCAAATCAGAATGTAGGCTTTGTTAAATCATATCACATGAGTTCCAATATTCATTTGGTTTACGAGACCTCATTCTACCCAATCTCCCGATTTAGGTGTCGATTTATTAACATAGTGATCCAATACTAGGTGCCACTTGAATCCTTGATTTCCCGAGCTTGCTAGTTCACTTAATCGAGGATACCTTGCAATCTCAAGTGGGTACACAGTCCCCTTTTTTACCGCTTTCAAATGTTTTGGGGTGATTCATATGTGCCTATACACTACTTTCATGATTTCAAGCTATATGTTTTCACATGCATAGTACTTATCTTTTGACGAATTGAACGATTATCTATGGCTTAAACACTGATTTTCAAAGTTTGTAAAACTATTTGTTGGTTCATATGTTTAGTTATACATTCATTAACAATGATTAAGCCGATTGGTAGTACGATATAGCGCTATAGGACTAGACACCCCATTCCTGTTGTATGGAATGTCAGAAACCAAAGTTTTAACCAAATAGAATTGCCTTTGTGGTATTTCTATAGTCTCCAAAGTGTAGTTTGATACACTAGGTTTGAATGTATTGCCAAATCACAATATATGGTATATTTCGGTATACTACTAAGGCATATTTTGATATGCTTCCAACGTGATATTATTATTATGTTAACCAATGTATAGATTGCAAATGTTTTCCAATTAAGCCATAAAAACTTATCTTATGTTATTTCCAAAACCAAAGCATAGTTTGATATGCTATTATTTACCAAAGTATAGTCTGTTATACTACCAAATCACGATATAGGTATATTTCGATAATACCAAAGCATATTTTGATTTGCTACCAACGTGATACTGTTTACCAAAGCATAGTTTTATATGCTATTTACAAAACCAAAGTATAGTTTGATATACTACCGAATTTGTTATTTCACAAACTAAAGTATATGTTGATATACTAACAAAGCATAGTTGATATGCTATTTTTTTAAAACCAAAGCATAGTTTGATATGCTATTTACAAAACCAAAGTATAGTTTGATATACTACCAATGCTTTCATTCTTAAACCAAAGTATACTTGTGATATACTATCAAATCTATTATTTCAGTAACCAAAGTATATTTTGATATACTATCTGTTTAACTATTTCAAAACTAAAGTATATTTTAATATACTACTTATCCGATTATCTCAAAACCAAAGTATATTTTTTGTATATACTACAAACCTTTCATCAAAACAATGTGTTTAAGAAACCAAAACTTTTACAAGGATTCATGGCTATTTTTGTAAACATAAAATATTTTTCTTATGTTGTCCAAAGCCATGAATCTAATTCACAAGACCTATGTTACTCACATGCATTTTTATGCTGACGTTTTATTTTCACATATGTTTCTGGTTCTACTATATGATGATTGTTGACGCATGCTATACATAGGATTGGACTCGTGCCTTAGCGACTTTAAAATTTGAAAGACAATTATTTGTATTTATCTGGTTTGTATTAAAACAATGAGTTCGTTAATGGAATAAAACAAAACTTCATTTACCATGTGTTGTGAAACAATGATTCTGTTACGACACTCCCCGACGTTTCCGCCGCGGTTCGTTGTTTTACGCGGTCGGGGTGTACCAGAAAAGTTGGTATCAAAGCTCATGGTTATAGGGAATTAGGTTATTAGTAATGCTTTGACCTAGACTATAACCTTCCTAGGACCCTAACACAAGTTATCTTGTGTTTAGTCTTAAAATAATACTGTTGCCTATCTTTAGGTGACAACTACAACAAGACACAATTTACAAATCCGTTTTGAAAACAAATCATCTATTCTTAGATGATTTATTACAAGGTTTTGAACCTTCAAAGTTTTGAAAATCTCGTCAAAGTTTGGGTCTTATAATGTGAACACGTGCAATCTGGAAGGGTGTGCCTGTACCTCGAGTTTTCTGTCTAAGGCTAGAGTGTTCGTATAAATCCGCCGTATCGGACCAGTCACTCTTACCTGGGAACTCTTGGGGTGAGTGTCCACTTATAGGCTAAAGCATGTCTTCGCGATACATTATTATTACTCATTTACTTTGATTAGTTACCGTGTCATTTGTTTGTAACAGATGATCACAATCTTTATGCCTTGTCGATATTTTACAACATTCTGTTCTACTATCCAATATCTTCTCACTCGTTTCTCCTGTTTCCCCGTTCCTTTTTAAAAAAATTCCTCATAGATGTGATCAAACTCAGGATGCTGCACTCGCAGCCCTAGTCGCTCAACAGATTGCTGCTGTGATTCCGAACCTTATTACTCAGAAAAACCAAGCAAATAACAATAACAACAATAACAACGCTCAGTGTAGCTACAAAACGTTCAATTAAGCTAAACCTCTGAAATTTTCTGGGTCTCAAGGAACAACTGCACTCCTACAATGGTTCGAGAGTCTAGAAAGCACATTTCGACATGTTCAGTGTCCAAATGAGCGAAAGGTTGAATTCGCATCTAGTGTTTTTGAGAAACGAGCATTAACATGGTGGAATGGTGTTATGAGAGACAGGGGTGCCGATGTGGCGTTGGCTCAGACCTGGGAAGAGCTTCGAGCTATTTATAAAACCAAAATATAGTTTGATATACTACCAATGCTTTCATTCTTAAACCAAAGCATACTTATGATATACTACCAAATCTATTATTTCAGTAACCAAAGTATATTTTGATATACTATCTGTTTAACTATTTCAAAACTAAAGTATATTTTGATATACTACTTATCCGATTATCTCAAAACCAAAGTATATTTTTTTTGTATATACTACAAACCTTTCATCAAAACAATGTGTTTAAGAAACCAAAAAAATTACAAGGATTCATGGCTATTTTTGTAAACATAAAATCTTTTTCTTATGTTATCCAAAGCCATGAATCTAATTCACAAAACTTATGTTACTCACAGGCATTTTTATGCTGACGTTTTTTTTTTCACATATGTTTCAAGTTCTACTATGTGATGATTGTTGACGCATGCTGCAGATAGGATTGGACTTGTGCCTTAGCGACTTTAAAATTTGAAAGAAAATTATTAGTATTTATCTAGTTTGTATTAAAACAATTAGTTCGTTAATGGAATAAAACAAAACTTCATTTACCATGTGTTGTGAAACAATGATTCTGTTACCACACTCCCCGACGTTTCCGCCACGGTTCGTTGTTTTACGCGGTCGGGGTGTGACACTGAACAACAATCGTATTAGGGACAAGCAAACCACAACAACCATCTCCAACAAACCAGCCAACCAAATCACCGCACAGTCAAGTGGTAGCAAGGGTAAGAAACAAAAATTTTAAAACTCAAGTTGCAACGCAATTGTTCCTGCTGCAACCCCGAACCCTGTTACACCAGAAAACATCAAGAATCCATACAATTGGGCTCATTCCAAGTGTAATACCTGCCATTATCATCACCCAGCTAACTCAGCTTGTCGCCATTACACTACATGCAATCGGTTTGGTCACACAACCCCTAATTGCCGCAACAACAACCAAGTTCAGCAAGCTCCCCAAAACCCCAAACCAGCGAACAATGCTCGAGCATGTTATAAGTGTGGTGACACAACACATCTTCATCCACAATGTCCTCAGCTGAATCAAGAGCAACAACAGCAACAAGCTCCACGAGGACAAGCTTTCAATATCAACGCTAATCAAGCCTAAAACGACAATGAAGTTGTTAATGGTACGTTCCTTGTTAACAACCTTTATGCTTCTATACTATTTGATACTGGCGCGGACAAAAGCTTTGTGTTTGTTGAATTTGAATCTATGTTAAATTATACACGCTCTAAACTACCTAAGTCATTCACAGTCGAAGTTGCCAATGGAAAATCTATCAAAGTCAATTCTGTTCTTCGTGATTGTTTTCTCACTCTTAATGATCATGTTCTCCCTATCGACCTCATACCCATACAATTGGGTAGCTTCGATATCATAGTAGGCATGGATTGGCTTCAAAAGAACCAGTAGCGTTTATGGATTTAATGAATCGTGTTTGTAAACCCTACTTGGATCTTTTGTAATCATCTTCATCGACGACATTCTCATCTATTTGAAAACTCAAGTCGATTATGAATGTCATCTACGCCTCATACTCGAACTCTTACGTGGTGAACGCCTATACACGAAATTTTCTAAGGGCGAATTCTGGATCAAAGAAGTTTAATTCATTGGACACGTCGTGAGTGAAAAGGGAATTCATGTTGACCCTTCCAAGATCGAAGTAGTGAAGAATTGGACCGTTCCTAAATCACCTTTTGAAATTCGTTCCTTCCTAGGATTGGCGGGTTACTACCGTCGATTCATCTCGAACTTTTTGAAAATCGCCGTTCCCCTCACTTTGCTAACTCAGAAAGAGAATCCTTTTGTTTGGGGTCCTGAACAAGAGGAATCCTTTCAAACACTTAAGGACTTGCTTTGCAATGCTCCTGTCCTTGCCCTTCCTGATGGAAACGATGATTTCATGGTATATTGTGTGTCACACCCCGACCACGTAGAACATACAAATCGTGGCGGAAATGTCGGGGAGTGTTGTAACAGAATTAATTGTTTCAAATCCATGGCAATTGAAGTTTCGTTTTATTGATTAAAAGTGTTACAATGTCTTAACAAACAAAGAAATACAACATAATTAACTAGTCTTGCATCTTTTATTGTCACTAAAGCCCAAGTCTGCTTATGTATATCTTGATCATCTTATGCAACAGCTCCTGAAAAACACATATGAAAATAGGTACGTCAACATAAAAATGCCTGTGAGATACATAGGTTTTGTGAAAATAGGTTTCATGACTTATGTTTGAGAAAATGTTTAGTCATGAACCTTGTAATTTGCTTTGTTTTGTTTTGTAAATCATTTGAAAAACGATAAGATCAGATGATATGTATAAATAAGAGAATAATGTATGGTTAAATGAATAACCATTGTAAAATGAGTTTGTATAAGATAAGTTGTTTGTAAAACAATGTATTGTAAAAAAGTATGTTATTTGTATAAAATGTTATATGTATCAAACTGAAATGATTCAAATAACGCTACGATATGTAATACCATACAAACACTTATATATAGGAAGTACCAGCGGCGTATCCACCATGCTTGTATCATATTACACACGCATCGTTACTTAATCACTTAATCAAACCAAACCATCAAAGTAATGTTTAACAATTGTAGAAATGTTTATGTATGGTCAAATATGGTTCACACGGTTCACAGATACAAACAATTCATAGATACAAACGGTTCACAGATACAAACGGTTCACAGATACAAACGGTTCACAGATACAAACGGTTCACAGATATAAACGGTTCACAGACACAAACGGTTCACAGATACAAACGGTTCACAGATACAAACGGTTCACATAGTCAAATGATTACAACGGTTCACATAGTCAAATAGTTATAAACGGTTCAAAATGTAATATAATGTGTTCATATACTGGATGAGCATATGCAACAAAATGTAATGTAAAACAATGTACTAAGTATGCACACAATGGACATACATAGCATAAAATGTAATGAAATCATGTACTATAATGTACTAACGAACATAGCAGTTATATGATGTGAAAACGGGAAAGCATGAATGTAACAAGTAGGCACATGTGTTTCACCCCAAAACAGTTTGGAAAACAGTAAAAGAGGGGTCTATGTACTCACTTGAGATTGCTTAGTAGTCCTTGAGTAACAACCAAACAATGCTAGAGATCACGGATATCAAACGGCACCTAATATAGGTAACTATGTTAATAAACCGGACCTAAATCGGAAGATCTGATAGAATGAGGGTTCGTAAACCAAACGAGTATAGAGACTCGTGTCATATGGTTTAACAAAGCCTACATACTAAATGACACCTTAATCTAAGTGCTTACGACCCATTACGACCCGTTTAGGTAGCTTATGCTACTTTAACGCGTCGTTCGCGTGAAACGTGTTCGGACCGCCTAACTAGTCCTATGACAAGTGTTATATGCCTAAACATGTTACATAATCAGTTATGTGACAAAAGTTTAGGTTACATATGCTTAATTACCAATTATACATGAAAAGGGTATTCTGGTAATTTACCTATGGCATATAAACTACCTATCATACAACTACTCAAACGATGTGACCATAGGGTATAACCTCGGAAGGTTATTCCCTACCTACTATGGTCACCTAATGTATTTGGTCGGACCCTAATGATCGACCAAATGGGTCGGGTTCGAGGTATAAGCGATTTATTAGATCGCTTACCCTACGACCCTAGACAACGTGGTAATCAGTAGGCATAGTCCCAAGGGACTATAACCAACGTGATTACACTCACGTTGCGAAGTTCAAACGAACTTCGCATTGACCATAACTGGTCAACGCAGACTCGAAAGACTCGAAAAGCAATAAAAGAACGAAAGAATACTTACGAAGGGTCCCCGAATGCTAATACCGATCCAAGTAACTCAGGTATGAAACAATGGTTTCAACTTAGAGCTTCTAGGATCAGAATTCTAGTGGGTTTTGAAGTTGTGTGGGTTGGATATTTATAGGAATACCCGAATCGTTAAGATCGTTTGTCGAATATCGTGCCTTAATCGTATCCATACAAGTGTCGGAAAGTTGTGGTGGCTAAAAATGGGTCTAAATGAGCTTAATGTGCAGTTGAGAATGTGTGGATGTGAATAAAACAGCTGGAATCTGCTGACTGTTCGATATTATCTGATCAGAGAGGCTGACGCGGGCCGCCTAAGATTTAAGCTTGGGCTCACGCGGGCCGCCTAGCTCTTCAGATCAGAAAACAAGTTTCAGAATCTACAGTTTTGGTCCCTGCACGTGTTTAAACCCATTTCCGGCACTTCTAAGGCCCATAAAGCCAACTTTAAGGCCCTAAAATGTTTCCTAAACATTGTGGACATGAAACATGCTCAAAAATATGCTGGACATTGGTTCGTTTGGCCGTACGAACGCGATGTTCGCTTAATTACGACGGAATGCGCATAAGCGCGAAAAACGATCCAAATGACGCGACGAATGGATTTTTGGCAAGCCAAACACTAAAGCATAATATAGTCATGCTTAGATAAATTTTTGGATGTCCGGATGTATTCAGAACGTAAGTTATGCGCAAAAGTGCAAACTTGTGCACTTTTTGACACTTTTAGTCCCTGAATGACCCAAAAGTTTAGTTTAGCATACCGAACCCCTCAAAGCCTATTTCTAAGCTATGTAAAGGATATTTATGGTATGTTTAACTTATGGTCATGTTCCGGAATGTCTGTTACAGTTTAAATTGGCATACTTTCGCAGTTTGTCAAATTTAGTCCCTGTAAGCGAATAAACTAGATTTTGCCATACCAAAGCCTTCAAAACTTATTTCTAAGTTATGTAAAGGTTACTTAAGGTATGTTAAGCCTATTTCACTATTCCGGAGTGTTCGTTGCATTAAACTGGTTATATTTACGTATCAGTGCGCGTATAACCTTCCAAAAAGCGATTTAGAGCTTGAAATCGAACAAGAATTGATATGTGCAAATGATACACATATTTATACAGATCCCAAGTATGAAATACAATATTTCATTGGCTTGGCAGTTGTTTGATGGTTGAAGTGACACAGGTGTCACAGTCTCCCCTACTTTAGGAAATTTCGTCCCGAAATTTATTCGTAGGAGTCTATTTGTGACTTTGTGTCAAATAACCACCAGAGATATGTAAGGCATAATCCTGTCATTTCCTTAACGGACATTATTTAGAACGAAAATGAACAGGCGGAGTCATTTTCTTCAACGAGTATTCTTCAGAAGCGGAAATGAAGGAATAAACAAACGGGGATTCATTTCCTCAACGGGCAATCTTCAGAAACGTAAAATGAACTTACGGAGTCATTTTCAACGGGTGCTTCATCAGAAATGGAATTGAAAAGGAGATACAAACGGATATTCATTTCCTTAACGGACAAATCTTCAGAAACGAAAATGAACAAACGGAGTCATCTTCAACGGGTGCTTCATCAGAAATGGAATTGAAAAGGAGATACAAACGGATATTCATTTCCTCAACGGACAAATCTTCAGAAACGAAAATGAACAAACAGAGTCATCTTCAACGGGTGCTTCATCAGAAATGGAATTGAAAAGGAGATACAAACGGATATTCATTTCCTCAACGGACAAATCTTCAGAAACGAAAATGAACAAACGGAGTCATCTTCAACGGGTGCTTCCTCAGAAATGGAAATGAAAATGATAGACAAACGGATATTCATTTCCTCAACGGACAAATCTTCAGAAACGAAAATGAACAAACGGAGTCATTTTCAACGGGTGCTTCCTCGGAAATGGAAATGAAAATGATAGACAAACGGATATTCATTTCCTCAACGGATAAATCTTTAGAAACGAAAATGAACAAACGGAGTCATTTTCAACGGGTGCTTCCTCGGAAATGGAAATGAAAATGATAGACAAACGGATATTCATTTCCTCAACGGACAAATCTTCAGAAACGAAAATGAACAAACAGAGTCATTTTCAACGGGTGCCTCCTCAGAAATGGAAATGAAAATGATAGACAAACGGATATTCATTTCCTCAACGGACAAATCTTCAGAAACAAAAATGAACAAACAGAGTCATTTTCAACGGGTGCTTCCTCAGAAATGGAAATGAATAGAGTTAACTTCTAGGTACATAACAAAACTCGCTGTGGTTTCTGTGCACTAAATTCCATAATTATGTATGCATCCATAATTAGGTAAATCCTTGCACAGTCCGCACAGTTTGTCTTGTAATGTTCATAAGCACATAATCACATAGTTGTTTAACTTGGTTATTAATTTGTTATCGATTGAGAACGGATATGGAAACCAGTCGATGGACTTTAATGTCTTCTGGGATCGATCTGAAGAGGTAGGAAGATCTCCCAAAAATTCGATTTTGTTTTCAAAGAAACGTAATAGTCGAATTTAAGGAACACAACAATTTTAGGATTCACGGAAATACCCTTAGGTACCCTATTAAGGATTTATAGTGGTAATTTGGGTATTCGTTCAGCGTTGTAACTTGCGCCTTGTACTTCGTTTCCTTAGAATAAACGGGTACTTAGGAATTTCGTGGAAACGCAAGAGATTATAGAATGGGAAAATTTTGGGGGTAGTTTGTTCTTCAAGGAATACGGTTCCTTGATTGTCGGTATTGTAAGAGATATGTTGTTTATACATGCAACCACATAAATACATTGCAATGTATATAAAAGATTTATTTATAAACAACGATAACAACTGTTTCTTGGACCTTGACAACTAAAGAAAATAATACATAAGGATTGATTAAAACAACGTTGTCCTTCATTCGGTCAGATGCTCATCCCTGTGCTGGATTTGCATTAGCAAGTTTTGGGCAATTTCTTCGGAATTGACCCATCTCGCCACAGTTGAAACAAGAACCTGGTAGAAAACGGCCTTGAGCGGTATTGTTGCCAGCTTGATTTGGTGCAGCTGCAGCTGGGCAAACTCTTGCTGTATGGCCTATAAGCCCACAAGTTTGGCATTTGCGGCACTTTACATTGGCATGATGATGGAGGCTACATTGGTTGCACAAGGGTGCAGTTCCATTGTATGGCTTCCTAGCAGGGGGTTGAGCTGGTTGGTTGGGGGCGGCTTGATCATTGTGAGCAACCATGGCGAAGTTCTGAGAAGCCTTTCGCTTCTTTGACTTTTTAGGGGATCCAGTCTGTTCATCCATGGTCTTTGATTCCTCGATTGGTTTCGATTCCTCGACCGGCTTCTTGTCACCTTTTCGGAAAAGTTTACCTTTCCTGATCTTTGATTCAGTCAAGGTTGCAGATAGCTCAATGGCCTGTCTAACTGTAGTAGGGTTGCTGCCAGTCACAATGTCTTGTATTGAGTCAGGGAGGCCATCAATGTACTTTTCGATTGCCTTATCCAAAGGCGTGACCATGTTTGGGCATAACAGACTTAACTCCTCATAACGGTCCGTGTAGGCTCGATGCTCACCGCTGTCTTGCTCAAGATTGTCGAATTCCCTTTCCAAGGCCCTGATCTCGTGACGAGGACAGAATTCCTTCATCATAAGGGCCCTAAGTTCAGCCCATGTCTGTGCTAGAGCAACTTCTGCACCTCGATCTCTCATAACCCCGTTCCACCACGTAAGGGCTCTCTTCTGGAACACACTCGAAGCAAACTCGACCTTGCGATTGTCAGGACACTGCACATGGCGGAAAGTATTCTCAATGCTCTCGAACCATTGAAGAAGCCCAGTCGCTCCCTCAGAACCACTAAACTTGAGTGGTTTCGCCGAGTTAAAACTCTTGAAATTGCATGGACCATTGTTGTTGTTGTTGGCTTGGTTCCATTGAGCAAAGAGGTTTGGGAATTGAGCAGCCATTTGCTGCGCAATGATTTCTGCCAGTTCGGCAGTCGCTATCTGGTTTTCGCGTCGAGGAGGCATTCTAGAAGAGGAAACATGAAAAGAAACGAGTGAGAGAATTAGACAAAAAGAATGAGATGAAACAAATCTGATGAAAGCAAGGATAGTGGTTATTTGTTTGTTACTACAAAGCAACAAATGACCTCGGTGATTAATCAAAGTAAATAGGTCAAAAATAATGTATCGCGAAGACATGCTCGCCTATAAGTGAACACTCATCCCAAGAATTCCCAGGTAAGCACAACTGGTCTCGCGTCTGATGAGATGTATACGAAGTGCTTGCCTAGACAGAAAACCCAGAATACAGGCATTCACCCTTCCAGTTTGCACGTGTTCACATTATTTAGGACTCAAAACTTTGACGAGATTTTTGAAAATTCAAAGGGGTTCAAAACCATATAACAGAGGGTTCAAAACCTTACAATAGAGGGTTCAAAACCTTGTAATCAATCATCCTAGAACAGATGATTAGTTTTCAAAGCGGTTTTGAAATTTATGTTCTTGTTGTGGTAGTCGCCTAAGGATAGGTGACGGTATTGTTTTATGACTAAACGCAAGTAAACTCGCGTTAGGGTCCTAAGAAGGTTATAGACTAGGTCAAAGCATTACTAATAACCTAATTCCCTATAACCATTGGCTCTGATACCATCTTTTCTGTCACACCCCGACCACGTAGAACATACAAAACGTGGCGGAAATGTCGGGGAGTGTTGTAACAGAATTAATTGTTTCAAATCCATGGCAATTGAAGTTTCGTTTTATTGATTAAAAGTGTTACAATGTCTTAACAAACAAAGAAATACAACATAATTAACTAGTCTTGCATCTTTTATTGTCACTAAAGCCCAAGTCTGCGTATGTATATCTTGATCATCTTATGCAACAGCTCCTGAAAAACACATGTGAAAATAGGTACGTCAGCATAAAAATGCCTGTGAGATACATAGGTTTTGTGAAAATAGGTTTCATGACTTATGTTTGAGAAAATGTTTAGTCATGAACCTTGTAATTTTCTTTGTTTTGTAAATCATTTGAAAAACGATAAGATCAGATGATATGTATAAATAAGAGAATAATGTATGGTTAAATGAATAACCATTGTAAAATGAGTTTGTATAAGATAAGTTGTTTGTAAAACAATGTATTGTAAAAAAGTATGTTATTTGTATAAAATGTTATATGTATCAAACTGAAATGATTCAAATAACGCTACGATATGTAATACCATACAAACACTTATATATAGGAAGTACCAGCGGCGTATCCACCATGCTTGTATCATATTACACACGCATCGTTACTTAATCACTTAATCAAACCAAACCATCAAAGTAATGTTTAACAATTGTAGAAATGTTTATGTATGGTCAAATATGGTTCAAACGGTTCACAGATACAAACGATTCATAGATACAAACGGTTCACAGATACAAACGGTTCACAGATACAAACGGTTCACAGATACAAACGGTTCACAGATACAAACGGTTCACAGATATAAACGGTTCACAGACACAAACGGTTCACAGATACAAACGGTTCACATAGTCAAATGATTACAACGGTTCACATAGTCAAATAGTTATAAACGGTTCAAAATGTAATATAATGTGTTCATATACTGGATGAGCATATGCAACAAAATGTAATGTAAAACAATGTACTAAGTATGCACACAATGGACATACATAGCATAAAATGTAATGAAATCATGTACTATAATGTACTAACGAACATAGCAGTTATATGATGTGAAAACGGGAAAGCATGAATGTAACAAGTAGGCACATGTGTTTCACCCCAAAACAGTTTGGAAAACAGTAAAAGAGGGGTCTATGTACTCACTTGAGATTGCTTAGTAGTCCTTGAGTAACAACCAAACAATGCTAGAGATCACGGATATCAAACGGCACCTAATATAGGTAACTATGTTAATAAACCGGACCTAAATCGGAAGATCTGATAGAATGAGGGTTCGTAAACCAAACGAGTATAGAGACTCGTGTCATATGGTTTAACAAAGCCTACATACTAAATGACACCTTAATCTAAGTGCTTACGACCCATTACGACCCGTTTAGGTAGCTTATGCTACTTTAACGCGTCGTTCGCGTGAAACGCGTTCGGACCGCCTAACTAGTCCTATGACAAGTGTTATATGCCTAAACATGTTACATAATCAGTTATGTGACAAAAGTTTAGGTTACATATGCTTAATTACCAATTATACATGAAAAGGGTATTCTGGTAATTTACCTATGGCATATAAACTACCTATCATACAACTACTCAAACGATGTGACCATAGGGTATAACCTCGGAAGGTTATTCCCTACCTACTATGGTCACCTAATGTATTTGGTCGGATCCTAATGATCGACCAAATGGGTCGGGTTCGAGGTATAAGCGATTTATTAGATCGCTTACCCTACGACCCTAGACAACGTGGTAATCAGTAGGCATAGTCCCAAGGGACTATAACCAACGTGATTACACTCACGTTGCGAAGTTCAAACGAACTTCGCATTGACCATAACTGGTCAACGCAGAAAGTCAAACAAAGTTTTACTTTTAGACTCGAAAGACTCGAAAAGCAATAAAAGAACGAAAGAATACTTACGAAGGGTCCCCGAATGCTAATCCCGATCCAAGTAACTCAGGTATGAAACAATGGTTTCAACTTAGAGCTTCTAGGATCAGAATTCTAGTGGGTTTTGAAGTTGTGTGGGTTGGGTATTTATAGGAATACCCGAACCGTTAAGATCGTTTGTCGAATATCGTGCCTTAATCGTATCCGTACAAGTGTCGGAAAGTTGTGGTGGCTAAAAATGGGTCTAAATGAGCTGAATGTGCAGTTGAGAATGTGTGGATGTGAATAAAACAGCTGGAATCTGCTGACTGTTCGATATTATCTGATCAGAGAGGCTGACGCGGGCCGCCTAAGATTTAAGCTTGGGCTCACGCAGGCCGCCTAGCTCTTCAGATCAGAAAACAAGTTTCAGAATCTACAGTTTTGGTCCCTGCACGTGTTTAAACCCATTTCCGGCACTTCTAAGGCCCATAAAGCCAACTTTAAGGCCCTAAAATGTTGCCTAAACATTGTGGACATGAAACATGCTCAAAAATATGCCGGACATTGGTTCGTTTGGCCGTACGAACGCGATGTTCGCTTAATTACGACGGAATGCGCATAAGCGCGAAAAACGATCCAAATGACGCGACGAATGGATTTTTGGCAAGCCAAACACTAAAGCATAATATAGTCTTGCTTACATAAATTTTTGGATGTCCGGATGTATTCAGAACGTAAGTTATGCGCAAAAGTGCAAACTTGTGCACTTTTTGACACTTTTAGTCCCTGAATGACCCAAAAGTTTATTTTAGCATACCAAACCCCTCAAAGCCTATTTCTAAGCTATGTAAAGGATATTTATGGTATGTTTAACTTATGGTCATGTTCCGGAATGTCTGTTACAGTTCAAATTGGCATACTTTCGCAGTTTGTCAAATTTAGTCCCTGTAAGCGAATAAACTAGATTTTGCCATACCAAAGCCTTCAAAACTTACTTCTAAGTTATGTAAAGGTTACTTAAGGTATGTTAAGCCTATTTCACTATTCCGGAGTGTTCGTTGCATTAAACTGGTTATATTTACGTATCATTGCGCGTATAACCTTCCAGAAAGCGATTTAGAGCTTGAAATCGATCAAGAATTGATATGTGCAAATGATACACATATTTATACAGATCCCAAGTATGAAATACAATATTTCATTGGCTTGGCAGTTGTTTGATGGTTGAAGTGACACAGGTGTCACATTGTGAATGCATCGAACCGTGTTCTTGGTTGTGTCCTCATGCAACGAGACAAGGTCATCGTGTATGCTTCTAGGTAGCTGAAAATACATGAGAAGAACTACACTACCGATGATCTCGAGCTTGGCGTAGTTTTTCTTGCATTAAAGATCTAGCGACACTACCTTTATGGTACAAAGTATGTGGTTTTCACTGACCATAAGGGCCTACAACACATCTTTAACCAAAAAGAACTAAACATGCGTCAACGTCATTGGGTTGAATTGCTTAACGACTACGACTGCGAGATTCGCTACCGTCCTGGAAAAGCGAATTTCGTGGCCGACGCGCTAAGTCGCAAAACTCATGTTAATAGAATTTGTTGTTCTCAAATCGTTAGTGATCTTCATACTTGCATTCATGAAACTCAGTATTCATCAGCCGACGAGGGTAGTTTATTCGTAGAGATACGAGGTGCCGCTGAAGATCAACTTGTGACAAAATCAGACGGACTCCAATACTATCTTGATCGCATTTGGGTGCCAAATCGCGACAATCTTCGTGAACTTATAATGAAGGAGGCACACAAGTCCCGATACTCTATTCATCCTGGTGTTGATAAGATGTACCATGACTTTCGTACGTCCTATTGGTGGCCTGGTTTGAAGAAAGACATTGCCACCTTCATTTCCAAATGTCTCACTTGCTAGAGAGTCAAGGCTGAGCATCAGCATCCTTCTTGTTTACTTGAGCAACCATAAATTCCAGTTTGGAAGTGGGATAGCATTGCTATGGACTTCATAACCAAACTTCCTCGCACACCTTCTGGTCACGATAGCATTTGGGTGATCATTAACCGTTTGACCAAATCCGTTCACTTCCTACCCATTCATGAGGATTTCAAAGTCGAGAAACTAGCTCGAGTCTACACGGATGAAATCATATGTCGTCATGGTATACCCATTGACATCATCTCTGACCGCGATGGTCGTTTCACTTCATGTCTTTGGCAAACATTCCAAACCGCTATGGGTACTCACCTGAATCTGAGTACGGAGTTTTATCCTCAAATGGATGGACAGACTGAACGTACTATTCAAACCCTAGAGGACCTGCTTCGTTCTTGTGTTATTGACTTTGGTGGTAATTGGGATGTACATTTACCTTTGATCGAGTTCTCGTACAAGAACAACTATGACTCCCGCATTCAAATGGCTCCTTTCGAGGCATTATATGGACGCAAGTGCCGATCTCCTATTTGTTGGCACGAAATTGGCGATGCTCAACTTACTGGCCCTGTGCTCATATAAGAAACGACGGATAAGATTCTTTAAATCCACAACAACCACCTCAAGGCTAGAAGCAGACAAAAGAGCTATGCTGATAAGAGACGCAAACCGTTAGAGTTTAATGTTGGTGATCACGTGTTACTCAAGGTATCTCCTTGGAAAGGAGTAATCCGTTTTGGTAAGAAGAGAAAACTTGCTCCACGCTTTGTTGGTCCTTTCAAGATACTCGAGAGGACCGGTAAAGTGGCATATCGACTCGATTTACCTCAAGAACTTAGCAATCTTCATCCAACGTTTCACGTCGTAAACCTTAAGAAGTGCTTAGCTGAAGAAGGACTTCAAGTTCCTATTGATGACTTGCAAATTAACGAGACTCTTCATTTTGTGGAAAAACCGGTCGAAATCATGGATCGAGGAACCAAACAACTTAGGTGCAGCCGAATTCCCATAGTCAAGGTTCGTTGGAAAGGAAAGCGTGGTGCCGATTTCACATGGGAACTCGAGAGCGAGATGAAGACCAAGCATCCACAACTCTTCGTTCAGCTTTCCTCTTAGATTTCGAGGATGAAATCTCCTAAAGTAGGGGAGACTGTAACGCTTCGCTTATTTGTACCTTCCCAATTTAGCAAGAATTGTTGTACTTTCCATTTTAGACACTTGTACTCTTGTTGTATTCTACTTCCTTTCCAACTTGTAATCCAAGACGATTGATCGTAATAAAAACGTAATTATTTTAATCATATTCATGTGCAAACATGTAATCACAATTCATATTTTGAATGCTATATTATGCATGATTCTCGATTCTTAGTTACACATTGATGCTTAATACTCGAAAAACCGATTAAAACACGTTAAATCATTCGAAAACCGACTTATATTGTGTAAATTCGATATTCGAGACCCAGTTAATCTATAAATTATGTTAGAAACTAAAAAGAAATGCATAAAAAAATCAAGCCCATAACATTAGGCAAAAAAAAAAAAAAAAAAAAAAATTATACAAATGGGCCAATTTTCAACTTTCCATATTTCTTTCACCACATTAAACCCTAATCTCTCACCTATAAATACCACACTCATTCCACCACTTTTCTTTGCTATTTCTCAAAGAATTCTTCCATCCTCTTGAAAATGAGTTCCATCTCCTTTCACCTTCTTATCTTTTTCTTGTTTTTTTTTATGTTTTCATACTTCCCCATATTGCAGAAATCCTTATGAAATGTCACCAAATGTTTACCATGGTAAACAAAGATGGTGCATCACCAAAATAAGGACCAATCTTGGGTTTTTCTTTTACATATTTTTTATATATATTTAATTGTGTCATTTCCATCTTACATTACTAACCATGATCAATTATTAAAATGCCTAACTTAATACCATCTAACTCTTTATTATATGACTAAACTAATACACTAACCGCTAACAATTTATATTCATGTCGTACCTAAGTTCTAACATTTACATTATGCTTTTACATTCATGTCTTGTCTAACTTCTAACAATTTATATTCATGTCGTACCTTACTTCTAACATTTACATTATGATTTTACATTCATCTCTTTTGCTTCTAGTTCGTGTTTACGCATTTGTTTGACCCTTTTGGGCTAATTCACCAAAACCAAACCAAGACACCAAACTAACCAAATGTTTGAGTGATCTTGTGTTAAGGTAGGCACTTGTTACGGTTAGGATGCAAATTCAACCATTTACCTACTTGCGTAAACATTTTGCATCTATTTTACATAATTTTCAAAAACCAAACCAAAATTCCACTTTTCACTTTAGAACATGTAAATATTATAGTAAATATAATTAGACATAAAATAAATAATACATGTATATATTGTTAGTAATTCTACTAATTTAATTTTCTAAATTTAATTAGTCTAATCATTTCTTTTTCCATCTATTTACCATAAACAACCTACTAATTACTTAATTATAAGATTATGGACTTTTTTTTTTATATAATTAGACTTACTTATGCATTATAGGTGATATTACATATAGTTATATAACAATTAACAAGTTTATACAATTATTAATATCTCTATACATATACATTTTAATTGATAAGTTATTCTTTATTTCTCATTTACATCTCTAAACTAATATTCAATTATCTCTTTACTTATTTCATACACATAAATTAATAGTGTCCAAAGTGAGTGTTTAGTCAATATAATATTTTTATGTATTTTCATATATTATTATTATTATTATTATTATTATCATCATTATTCATTTCTTATTCAAATCCCATTTACATTCCAACTTCTAAATCCTTGTACTTACACACCTTGTTAATACTTGTTAGGATAATTTGGTGCTTCAACCTTTCAAGACGACCATCTCACGTTTGTGGAAACCACGTGCAAACTGTGAGCATACTCGATCCAATTTTCATTTTAAATCACTTTGGGTGCAACATGTACATTATACAAATACGCGCAACACTTGAGACATGTTTATTAAAAATCACACTCTATCCACGTTTACACATGAAAACATGTGATACTTGTTAATCTCAAATGCTATGTATACATTGTGTCTATATGCTCATTAAGTTTGCTAGCCTACTTTAACAATTATAGCGCTATAGGATTAACGCATCGCCCCGATTCTTAGGGTATTGTTTGAGTAAAACATGTTAAACCCCCTTCGTTTCGACAATGTTGGGAAGTCAAGATTGCGTTGGAAACTTTGGTTTGACATATAGTTTACACTAGTTCAACATATTAGTAACTTGTATACATTATTTATGTTGGATATGAGCACGTTTAACATTTTATTCTTATTATGCTATGTATCAAACTTGTATACTCGACAACATTTTTGTTGATCTTTATTTTAATACATGTTGCAGGTTGAAAGATGATGCTAGTGAAGAAACAAAGTTTAAGGTGGACTTAGAAACACACCTTAGAAATAATAAATGTTTTTGATTCTATGTTTTGATACAATTTGATTATGTCTTGAACCATGTATGACAATTTAGTATTTTATGAAATCTTGATTAATTATATTGTCACAATTAGTGTTATGATGCTTTGAACTATTTGTTTTTGTCTCACTCTGATGTTTCCGCCATCGGTTGAGGTGTGACAATTACTCTATCTGGCCGAATAATCAAAGGTGAGTTCACACTAAAACTAAACGCATGTATTCCCAATGGTTTGGGAACTTCACAAACCAAGGTAATAGTGTGACACTTTAATAAAACTCATAAAGCATGCACTCCCAATGGTTTGGAAGCTTCATACTAAACGAAACTCGACCAAGGAAAGTCCCTTACACTTATACTGATTAATCACGGGGAGCGAACGTGATATTAGTTGATAGCGCTATTAGGTTTGACAACGTCACATCTTGCGGGGAGCCATACGTGAACTATTATATGGACATCGGGTTAATGACGGTAGACATTGACCTAAGAGGGCAAACAACAACTACGTCAAAGTTCGGTACTACACAGTTTAGTAGCTCATTATGGGATGGATTTCCCACAACAAGTTTTGATAACATGGTAACTCATAAAACAAATGTTTTTGGATAAAACGAGAAAACCTTTTCGAAAACAGTGAACTCGCCAACTTTATGTTGACACAATACTGCATGCTTGCAGGTCCGTAGATGTTGTGCTGGAGTCTGCTTGGAGCGTTGTGGTGGTCGTCTACTATTTATGTTTTCATGCTTCAGCTAAACATTTAAACTTTATATATTAACTATGTTTGGAACTTTAATTTAAACTTATTATGTCTTAGACTCAAATGCTAAGTCGCTAATCATGTGGATGATGGTTTTATTTTACTTATAATAAATGCTCAATGTAATTGGTGGCTTGATCTTGGGCAGTTACACGCCTCGCGGTGATACTCCGCACGTGGGATTTGAGGGTGTGACAGATTGGTATCAGAGCCATCAGTTATAGTGAATGCAGTTTTTAAAAGAAAAAGTCTTTTCGAGAAGAACCAAACTATAACCTACTTTAAACCAAATGATCCACAACGACACCACACTCCAAGGGCAAGACTCAGCATTCCCAGACTACTCAACATAAGTATATGTCTACTTACTACTTGCTTAATGTATTACATGATAGTATACTTAGTGATACATTATACTACTTATATGGTTCTATTCTAAGTGATGCTTAGAGGCTTACGTGTCATAGTTAAACATCTTCTTATCTTATTTCTCTCAAATCCTCCTGACGTCATTCTCATACTATGTTTTCTGGTTGTGAAGACAATGAGCAGACGAGGAAGAGGCAACGTTAACGTGACACAGGACCAGCTGACGAATCTTATCAACACCGTGGCTGCGACTTTAGCAGCCTATCATGGAGGTATACTAGTCATTCTAGGATGTTTAGATTCTACTCACGTATCGTCTTAATTATTCTTAATTCTGTTTGCTTCGTTTTACGTGACAGGACAACCTGCACCCATCCAGCCTCGTGTTTGCACCTTCAAAGCTTTCATGGATTGCAAGCCTCTTACCTTCAATGGTACGAAAGGAGCTGTACGCCTTCTGCATTGGATTGAAAAGACTGAATCAGTGTTCTTGATGTGCGAATGCCCTACTAGCTATCGGGTGAAGTTTGCTACTGGTACTCTCGAAGGAAATGCCCTCACCTATTGGA
Source organism: Helianthus tuberosus (assembly GCA_030545235.1). Lineage (NCBI taxonomy): Eukaryota > Viridiplantae > Streptophyta > Magnoliopsida > Asterales > Asteraceae > Helianthus > Helianthus tuberosus. The sequence continues at coordinate 79,712,385 of CM060408.1, forward strand.
ATGCGCAAGTGCAGATGCTTGGGTTGGTAGGTGCCGATGCCACTCCTTGGAATGATTTCAAGCATATAATCAAGGAAGAGTACTGTCATCAAGATGAGATACATAAGCTGGAAACAGAGTATTATGAGTTTGTCACACCCCGACCGCGTAAAACAACAAATCACGGCGGAAACATCGGGGAGTGTTGTAATAGAATCATTTATTCATAACACACAGAAATTTGAAGTTTTGTTTTATTTAAAGATTAACCAATTACATTATCTTGAAATTTAAACAAACAAGTTAAACATAGTCTATCTTTGTTATTAAATCACTAAGGACTCGTCCAGTCCTAAGTGAGCATGCATCCTAGCAATCAACATCATTCAACAACACCTGAAACATATGTAAAAACAAAGTCAGCAAAGAAATGCTGGCGAGCACATAGGTTTTATGAGAGTGTCAGATTCATGGCTAGTTTACATGTTGCAATACTTAATTAAAAACCTTGTTTTGAAAAATATAGTATTGCGACATAATTAACCAACTCAAATCAAGTTGGTTATAATTTATAAAATCTCGTAGACATGATTCTTAACCCAAAACATTTATTTAATTAAATCAAATTGTAAAACATCTCGTAAAAACTCGTTAATAAAACTCGTATGGTTTATATCCTTTCGAAAATATCATTATGTGACATCGTTTTAAAATCGTTTAACCAAGTGAACTAAATAATGCCACGGAATGTAATATGATAAAAACACTTATATATAAGATGTTCCAGCGGCGTATCTACCATGCTTTTATCACATCACACCCGTCCCATTATCCAATCACTACCCAAAAACCAATCGTTTATCCAATTCATTTAACTCGTCAAAATCGTTTCAGTCGTTTAAATCATTCTCGTTTTAAATTGTGAAAACTTCTTTTGGTCGTCTCGCTAATAACATCCAAACCTTCGTGACTCGACTATCTCGAAACTCGCATTAACAAACCACCAAAGGGTAAGTTAACAATCACAGATTCGGTCGCTACCCACCTAACCCACACATAACCATGGGTGCAGTCTGATAACGGGATTTGTCAGATCCTATGTTACCATAACCTAATACTGGTCGGTTCGGCCAAAATTAATGAATGTTATTTGTTTTGTAATTACAACCAACAAGTTTGTTCACATTATCGAAATCGTTATTAATTTAATATAAACCATTTTGATCATTTTCGAAACCATCGTTAAAACCTTCGAAATCATTTAATACATATGAATCACTCCAAAACAATCGAGAACAGTAAAATAGGGGAACTATGTACTCACTTGAGAATGCTTAGAAGTCTTGAACAACAACCAAGCAAAGCTAGAGGGAGCACAAAATCAATCGGCAACTTAATAACTATATAAATAAACCGGACCTAAGTTGGAAAATCGGATAGGATGAGGTTTTGTAAACCAAATGAGTATTGGAACTCATATGACTTGGTTTAACAAAGCCTACATACTAAATCGAAACCTAACCTAGGTGCTTTCGACCCGTTATGACCCATTAAGGTAGCTTACGCTACTTTAACGTGTCGTTCGCGCAAACGCGCGTTCGAGACGTCTAACTAGTCCTATGACAAGTATTATATGCCTAAACATGTTTAAACATGTTGCATAATCAGTTAAGTGACAAAAGTTTAGGTTACATATGTTTAAAATCCAATTATGCATGAAAAGGGCATTTTGGTCATTTTCCTAAGGCAGATAAACTACCTATCATACAACTACTTAAACTATGTGACCATAAGGTATAACCTCGGAAGGTTATTCCCTATACAACTATGGTCACTAAACATGCTTGGTCGGATCCTAATGATCGACCAAACGGGTCGAGTTCGTAAGTCTAAGCGGTGGTTTAGACCTCTTGACTTACGACTCTAGACAAGCACTAAACTAAAAGTGACGAGCTAAACATGTTGGAACATGTTTAACTAAGTTAGAAAACAGGTTTTGATATCAAAACAAAGTGTTTTGATACCCAAGAGTAGTTTGGTTGAAAAATACGCATAAATGCATATTTTGACCGAAACTACGACTCGTCACTATGCCTAGTCAACTCGGTAATCAGTAGGTATAGTCACAAGGGACTATAACCATCGTGATTACGCTCATGTTGCGAAGTTCAAACGAACTTCGTGTTGACCAAAGACTGGTCATAGCAGAAAGTAAAACAATGTTTGACTTTTACACTAGGAAAGCGATAAAATAACGAAGGAAGCTTACAAAGGGTCCTTGCTAGGGAGAACTTGATCTTATAATTCTCAGGTATGAAGTTATAAACCTCAACTTAGAGAATTTAGATCAAGGGTGAGTTGAAACAATGGAAATGCTTGGCTATTTATACTTGTTGGAGGTTCATAGGATCAATCCATGTGTTTGTGTGGCCAACAAGCATTAGATCACAGCTATACAAGTGTTAGAGGCCAGCTAATTTGCTTGGGGAGGTGCTAACTTGGCTACCGCACAAAGAAATTGCAAGAATGGCCCCTGAATTATCAATCTGGTGCTGAAAATAAGGTTTCTATCCAGATGTGATGGTGGCATGGCGAGACCACAAGGCCATATGGCCGTCGCGCGACACCAGGGCAATGGCAGGAAGTTTCAAAGTTTGGCAGAAATGGTCCCTGCATGTGTTTAAACTTGTTTTCGACATTTTTAACCTCCATTAAGCCATTTTCAAGGCTCTACAAGGTTGTGAGAGTGTAGGGGACCTGAAATATGCTCGGAAATATCACAGATGTCGGTTAGTTTGGTCGTACGGTCACGTTGTTCGGTTATTTACGACGAAACTCGAACGGACGCGAAAAGGAACCAAATTAAGTGACGAATGGTATTTTTCCATTCCGATCAGTAAAATAAAAATATTTTAGTGTCTACAAAAATTTTGGATGTCCAGATGTGGTCAGAACGTAAGATATGCGCGTTAATGCAAACTTACGCCGTTTTTGACACTTTTTGTCCCTGTAAGATCAATTAAGCATATTTTCGCACACCGAACCACTCAAAGCTTATTTCTAAGCTATTTTTAGGTTATATATGGTATGTTTAGATTATGATCAAGTTCCGGACTATTTGTTACAGTACGAATCGGCATACTTCCGCAGTTTGTCAAAATTAGTCCCTGTAAGCGAATAAACTTGATTTCGACACACCAAACCCTCCAAAACTTATTTCTAAGTTATGTAAATGTTACTTAAGGTATGTTAAGCCTATGTCACTATTTCGGAGTGTTTTTTGCATTAAACTGATTACGTTTATGCATCAGTTCGCGTATAACTTTCCAGAAAGTGATTTAGAGCTCGAAATTGAACAAGAATTAATATGTGCAAATGACACACATATTTATACAAATCCCAAGTATGAAATACAATATTTCATTGATTTGGTATTTGTTTGATGGCTATGGAGGCACAGATATCACAGTCTCCCCTACTTCAGGAAATTTCGTCCCGAAATTTAATCAGAGGAAACTTGTGAGAGCTCGAAACATGAAGTCGAAAAGATAAAACAACACTGGTTAGGGTTCTGAACTTCTAGTAACTTTAATAACATTATTCTTGCAATGTAAGAGGGACACTTATATACATATGAAGCGCCATTGGTGCGTCCACCGTACCTCCATTACATTGTTCACGTTCCGTTATTGTTGTCACTATCGGTTCTTACACATGATAAATCTTACTGTGGTTTCTGTGCACTGAATTTCATAATTATGTATGCATCCATAATTACGCAATTCCTTGCATAGTCCACACAGTGCATCTTATAATGTGTAAGGGAAAACCCAATAAACAAACCTGTGATGAGTGTGACTAGACCACCATAGGGTCCTTTAGATCAAATCAATAAATGATCTTTTAAAACAGACCACCAAGGAGTCTTTTCAGCTATATCATCACATGTCATTCCTAACCAGATTTGAATCGATCCTTTTACTAGACCACCCAAAGGGTCTCCTTCTAATTATGGAATGGTACTTATAATCCAAGGGTCTTAACTATTATGTAGAAGCCCATTAAGGATTTAAGGCAGTACCTTTGGATATCCTACTATGAATTCCTCATATGAAGATATGAGAGATTCTACGAGGATTTGGATAACGAAAAATTCGGATCACACAAAAACATAAAAGAAACACCTAATCACATAATCACATAATTGTTTATCTTGACCTTTAATTTGTTATCTTTGGACACGGGTATTTAAAGCACACCAGGAATCCAATCCGTGGATTTCATTTGGAACTTTAAGCATATCAAAATCTAAGTATGAAGATAGGAAGATCTTAATAGGAATTCGGCTTTGTCCTTATTGGATCATAATGTACATATTAAAGCGTACAAAGAATCCAATCAAGGGCTCCGATTTGAGCGGTAATCATCCACAAGGATCTAATTGTGAAGATAATATGATCCTATATGGATTTTGGAATTCGAATAGCAGGAGACGCTTCGAAACCTTGCACTAGACATGCTTAAGTCGACGCACGAGGTAGAATCCTCATGAAGTTGAGGTGCTAGATATGCCAAGGTGACATATGAAGCAGAATTTGGAGGTTGGGTATAAGATCAAAAAATACCCTTAGTTATCTAACCAAGGATTTAAAGTGATTAATCAAAATGTCACTTATATTCTGTACTTTGTTTCTTAGAATGAAACGAGTACTTAGAATTTTTCGAGGAATTCATGAGTGATCACATGAATGGGATAACTACAAGAGTAGTTTTTAAAGAACATAGTTCTTTGGTGTAGGTATCGTAGGGGTATGCCATACACAAATGTAACTACACTTGTACATCAGAATTGTGAACAACGATTTATTTATAAACAAAAACGATTGTTCCAGAGTTCAACAAAAGAGATAAAAACACAAGCTTCAAATTATTCAAAGTAGCAGCATCTTCTAATCAGCCAAATGCTCATCCGTGGGTCAGATTTGCATTGGCAAACTTTGGGTAATCATCCCTGAAATGACTCGTCTTGATAGAAGTAGCAAGTACCAGGAGGAAAACGAGCTTGTGCTGAATCTGTTTGAAATTGAACAGGGTTCTGAATAGCTTGGTTAAGCACAGTGACTGAACGACAAACTCTTGCCGTATGGCCAATAAGTCCACAGTTGAAACATGCTCGGCATTTGACACTGGCATGGTGGTGGAGGTTACATTGATGGCACAAAGGAGCTGTTCCTTCGTATGGTGCTCGAGCAGCAGTAGGACCTTCTACGGCTTTGTTTTGGATGACAAAGAGGCACATGTTAACCAAATGTCCCCATTGTCCGCAGTGGGTACATTTGCAACAGGGTATCTGATTCAGGTGATGAAGGTTGCATTGATTGCAACAAGGAGCAGTTCCCAAGTACGGCTTCTTGGCTGGTGGTGTTGCCGCCTGACCATGTCCTGCTTGATTTGGTGCAACGGCTGGAGGATTCTTTGAGGTTTTACACTTCTTTGACCTTTTCGAAGGCTTGGCTTCTGCTTCCTTTGATGCTTCTCGGGTGGCTTCATCTTGGAGACGGGACATGGCAACAACTAATTCAGCAGTCTTCAGGATTACTTCGCCTATTTGCTGGGGAACTTTAGTAGCCTGTTCGGACATCTGAGCGTCGTTGCGATGAAGTGACATTCTAGAGGAAATGGAAGACATAGGAAGAAACGAATGAAATGCTATCGGGTAGTCAAAATAGAATAACAACGCATAAAATTGTGATCATTTGTTTGTTACCTAAGGCAAACAAATGAGACGGTGACTAATCAAAGTAAACGGGTCATATCAATGTATCACTGAAGACATGCTCTCTTATAAGTGAACACTCACCCCAAGAGTTCCTAGGTAAGAGTGACTGGTCCGATACTGCGGATTTGTACGAACACTCTAGCCTTAGACAGAAAACTCAGCGTACAGGCATTCACCCTTCCAGTTTGCACGTGTTCACATTATAAGACCCAAACTTTGACAAGACCTTGAAAACTAAGAGGGTTCAAAACCTTACAATAAATCATCCTAGAACAGATGATTGGTTTCCAAAGCGGATTTGAAATTTATGTTCTTGTTGTGGTTGTCACCTAAGGATAAGTGACGGTATTGTTTTAAGATCTAAACACAAGAATCTTGTGTTAGGGTCCTAGGAAGGTTATAGACTAGGTCAAAGCATTACTAATAACCTAATTCCCTATAACCATGAGCTCTGATACCAACTTTTCTGTCACACCCCGACCGCGTAAAACAACAAATCACGGCGGAAACGTCGGGGAGTGTTGTAACAGAATCATTGATTCATAACACACGGAAATTTGAAGTTTTGTTTTATTTAAAGATTAACCAATTACATTGTCTTGAAATTTAAACAAACAAGTTAAACATAGTCTATCTTTGTTATTAAGTCACTAAGGCCTCGTCCAGTCCTAAGTGAGCATGCATCCTAGCAATCAACATCATTCAACAAAACCTGAAACATATGTAAAAACAAAGTCAGCAAAGAAATGCTGGCCAGCACATAGGTTTTATGAGAGTGTCGGATTCATGGCTAGTTTACATGTTGCAATACTTAATTAAAAACCTTGTTTTGAAAAATATAGTATTGCGACATAATTAACCAACTCAAATCAAGTTGGTTATAATTTATAAAATCTCGTAGCCATGATTCTTAACCCAAAACATTTATTTAATTAAATCAAATTGTAAAACATCTCGTAAAAACTCGTTAATAAAACTCGTATGGTTTATATCCTTTCGAAAATATCATTATGTGACATCGTTTTAAAACCGTTTAACCAAGTGAACTAAATAATGCCACGGAATGTAATATGATAAAAACACTTATATATAAGATGTACCGGCGGCGTATCTACCATGCTTTTATCACATCACACCCGTCCCATTATCTAATCACTACCCAAAAACCAATCGTTTATCCAATTCATTTAACTCGTCAAAATCATTTCAGTCGTTTAAATCATTCTCGTTTTAAATTGTGAAAACTACTTTTGGTCATCTCGCTAATAACATCCAAACCTTCGTGACTCGACTATCTCGAAACTCGCACTAACAAACCACCAAATGGAAAGTTAACAATCACAGATTCGGTCGCTACCCACCTAACCCACACATAACCATGGGTGCAGTCTGATAACGGGATTTGTCAGATCCTATGTTACCATAACCTAATACTTGTTAGTTCGGCCAAAATTAATGAATGTTATTCGTTATGTAATTACAACCAACATGTTTGTTCACATTATTGAAATCGTTATTAATTTAATATCAACCATTTTGATCATTTTCGAAACCATCGTTAAAACCTTCGAAATCATTTAATACATATGAATCACCCCAAAACAATCGAGAACAGTAAAATAGGGGAACTATGTACTCACTTGAGAATGCTTAGAAGTCTTGAACAACAACCAAGCAAAGCTAGAGGGAGCACGAAATCAATCGGCAACTTAATAACTATATAAATAAACCGGACCTAAGTTGGAAGATCAGATAGGATGAGGTTTTGTAAACCAAATGAGTATTGGAACTCATATGACTTGGTTTAACAAAGCCTACATACTAAATCGAAACCTAACCTAAGTGCTTTCGACCCGTTATGACCCATTAAGGTAGCTTACGCTACTTTAACGTGTTGTTCACGCAAACGCGCGTTCGAGACGTCTAACTAGTCCTACGACAAGTATTATATGCCTAAATATGTTTAAATATGTTGCATAATCAGTTAAGTGACAAAAGTTTAGGTTACATATGTTTAAAATCCAATTATGCATGAAAAGGGCATTTTGGTCATTTTTCTAAGGCATATAAACTACCTATCATACAACTACTTAAACTATGTGACCATAAGGTATAACCTTGGAAGGTTATTACCTATACAACTATGGTCACTAAACATGCTTGGTCGGATCCTAATGATCGACCAAACGGGTCGAGTTCGTAAGTCTAAGCGGTGGTTTAGACCGCTTGACTTACGACTCTAGACAAGCACTAAAGTAAAAGTGACGAGCTAAACATGTTGGAGCATGTTTAACTAAGTTAGAAAACAGGTTTTGATATCAAAACAAAGTGTTTTGATACCCAAGAGTAGTTTGGTTGCAAAATACGCATAAATGCGTATTTTGACCGAAACTACGACTCGTCACTATGCCTAGTCAATATGGTAATCAGTAGGTATAGTCACAAGGGACTATAACCATCGTGATTACGCTCACGTTGCGAAGTTCAAACGAACTTCGTGTTGACCAAAGACTGGTCAAAGGAGAAAGTCAAACACTGTTTGACTTTTATGCTAGGAAAGCGATAAAAGAACGAAGGAAGCTTACAAAGGGTCCTTTCTAGGGAGAACTTGATCTTATAATTCTCAGGTATGAAGTTATAAACCTCAACTTAGAGAATTTAGATCAAGGGTGAGTTGAAACATTGGAAATGCTTGGCTATTTATATTTGTTGGAGGTTCATAGGATCAATCCATGTGTTTGTGTGGCCAACAAGCATTAGATCACAGCCATACAAGTGTTAGAGGCCAACTAATTTGCTTGGGGAGATGCTAACTTGGCTACCACACAAAGAAATTGCAAGAATGGCCCCTGAATTATCAATCTGATGCTGAAAATAAGGTTTCTGTTCAGATGTGATGGTGGCGTGGTGCGACCACAAGGCCATATGGCCGTCGCGCGACGCCGGGGCAATGGCAGGAAGTTTCAAAGTTTGGCAGGAATGGTCCCTGCACGTGTTTAAACTTGTTTTCGATGTTTTTAACCTCCGTTAAGCCATTTTCAAGGCTCTACAAGGTTTTCAAAGTGTAGGGGACCTGAAATATGCTCGGAAATATCACGGATGTCAGTTCATTTGGTCGTACGGTCACGTTGTTCGGTTATTTACGACGAAACTCGAACGGACGCGAAAACGAACCAAATTAAGTGCCGAATGGTATTTTTGCATTCCGATCACTAAAATAAAAATATTTTAGTGTCTACAAAAATGTTGGATGTCCAGATGTGGTCAGAACGTAAGATATGCGCGTAAATGCAAACTTACGCCGTTTTTGACACTTTTAGTCCCTGTAAGATCAATTAAGCATATTTTCACACACCGAACCACTCATAGCTTATTTCTAAGCTATGTTTAGGTTATATATGGTATGTTTAGCTTATGATCAAGTTCCGGACTGTTCGTTACAGTACGAATCAGCATACTTCCGCAGTTTGTCGAAATTAGTCCCTGTAAGCGAATAAACTTGATTTCGACACACCAAACCCTCTAAAAATTATTTCTAAGTTATGTAAAGGTTACTTAAGGTATGTTAATCCTATGTCACAATTCCGGAGTGTTTGTCGCAATTAACTGATTACGTTTACGCATCAGTTCGCGTATAACTTTCCAGAAAGCGATTTAGAGCTCGAAATTGAACAAGAATTGATATGTGCAAACGACACACATATTTATACAAATCCCAAGTATGAAATACAATACTTCATTGATTTGGTATTTGTTTGATGGCCGTGGAGGCACAGATGTCACAGAGTTGAAGATGGTTGGATCCGAAATTGAAGCTTACACTAAGAGATCCAACGACTTGGCCGCTCTCTGCCCCAACATATTACAGCCTGCTTACAAAAGGATTGAGCTGTATCTGAAGGGTCTGGTCCCTGAAATTCAAAGCTTGGTGACTGCAGCCAATCTCACCACAATTCAGCAAGTAATTTGTGACACCTGTGTCAGTTCAACCATCAAACAAATACCAAACCAATGAAATATTGTATTTCATACTTGGGATTTGTATAAATATGTGTATCATTTGCACATATCAATTTTTGTTCGATTTCGGGCTTTAAATCGCTTTCTAGAAGGTTATACGCGCACTGATGCGTAAATGTAACCAGTTTAATGCAACAAACACTCCGGAATAGTGAACTAGGCTTAAAATACCTTAAATAACCTTTACATAACTTAGAAATAAGTTTTGGAGGGTTTGGTGTGGCGAAATCAAGTTTATTCGCTTACAGGGACTAATTTCGACAAACTGCGAAAGTATGTCGATTTGTACTGTAACGAACATTCCGGAACATGACCATAAGTTAAACATACCCTAAATATCCTTTACATAGCTTAGAAATAGGCTTTAAGGGGTTTGGTGTGCTAAAATAAACTTTTTGGTCATTCAGTGACTAAAAGCGTCAAAAAGTGCATAAGTTTGCATTTTCGCGCATATCTTACGTTCTGAATACATCCGGACATCCAAAAGTTTATGTAATCATTAAAATATTTTATTTTAGTGATTGGCATGATAAAATTCCATTCGTCGCGTAATTTGGATCGTTTTTCGCATCCGTTCGTGTTTCGTCGTAATTAACCGAACAACGCAACCGTACGACCAAACGAACCGACATCCGAGATATTTTTGAGCATGTTTCATGTTCCCTATACTTTAACTTCATTTTAGAGCCTTGAAATGGGATTAACGGGGCTTAAACGTGTCAAAAATGCATCAAAAACCATGTTTTGCACATTCAGGGACCAAAATTGACATTCTGCCAAAGTTATCTTAGGAAGGGACCAAAATGAAAAATCTAAATTCCAGCTTGTTCCAGCTGTTCCCCTCATTTTCACATGGTTTTAATGAAACTATGGGCTCCCATGGTTTCACAAAACCATGGACACATGTGTACGGATGAGATCGAAGCTCGTTTTACGATGAACGATCTTAACGGTTGTGCAAAAACTATAAATACCCTGCCCCCTTTCACTCAAAACTCACACCTTGATCTGATTTCTCTCTAAGTTGAAGTGATTTCACTTCATACCTGAGAATAATAGGGTCAAACTTCCGTTCTTGGACCTTTTGCAAGTCCTCTTTCGTTCTTTTACGCGTTTTAGCGTGAAAGTCAAACATTGTTTGGCTTTCAGCTTTGACCAGTTTATGGTCAACATGAAGTTCATTTGAACTTCATAACGTGAGCGTAATCACGATGGTTATAGTCCCTAGCGACTATACCTACTGATTACCACGTTATCTAGGCTCAGTGACGAGTCGTAGTTTCGGCCAAAATGCGTTTTCTCGCGTATTTTGTAACCAAACTACTCTAGGGTATCAAAACCGTTTGTTTTGATACCAAACCTGTTTTCTAACTTAACTAAACATGTTCTAGCATGTTTAGCTCGTCACTTTTAGAATAGTGCTTGTCTAGGGTCGTAAAGGTAAGCGATCTAAACAATCGCTTATACTTTCGAACCCGACCCATTTGGTCGATCATTAGGATCCGACCAAATACATTAGGTGACCATAGTTGTATAGGGAATAATCTTCCGAGGTTATACCTTATGGTCACGTCGTTTAAATAGTTGTATGATAAGTAGTTTATATGCCTTAGGTAAATTACCAAAATGACCTTTTTGCGCCAAAATTCATTTTAAGCCTATGTAACATAACTTTTGCCATTTAAACTGATTTAACAACAATATTAAACATGTTAAGTCATATCTTACTTGTCATAGGGCTAGTTAGGCGTCCGAACGCGTTTTACGCGAACGACGCGTTAAAGTAGCATAAGCTACCTAAACGGGTCGTAATGGGTCGTAAGCACTTAGGTTAGGTTTCATTTTAGTATGTAGGTTTTATTAAACCACATCATATGAGTTCCAATACTCATTCGGTTTACGAAACCTCATACTATCCAATCTCCCGATTTAGGTCCGGTTATTTATGTAGTTATCTATATAGGGTGCCGTTTGATTCCGTGATCCCTCTAGCTTTGCTTGGTTGTTGTTCAAGACTTCTAAGCACCCTCAAGTGAGTACATAGACCCCTCTTTTACTGTTTTTCAAACATTTTGGGGTGAAACACATGTGCCTACTTGTTAATTTCATGTTTTCCATGTTTTCATATCATATACTTGCTATGTTCATTAGTACATTATTAGTACTTGATTTCATTGTGTTTTTGCTAGGTATGTCCTTTGTAGCATACTTAGTACATCGTTTTACATGACATTTTATGCTATGTATGTTCACTTAGTTCATACTTAGTACATTGTTTTACATTTCATTTCATGCTATGTATGTTCATCATACTTAGAACATTTATTTTACATTGCATCTCTGTTGCATATGTTCCCGTAACATATGGACACATTATTTTACATCTCTACCTTGTATGCTTACTTAGCATACTAGGTACATTATTTTCATCACATGCTTACATTTTGATATGACATTTGGTTTGTTTAAATGGGACCATATACATTCATTAACATTAGCTACGCCGCTCGTTAGTAGGTAATGGTACCATAGGAATTGACAACTCTCGTTCCTAAAGTCCTAGGTTTGTTTGGATGGATGGAATGACCGAATTCGATTAAAACATAAGACAGATAGTCCTTTCATTTGTTTAAGGGTTTATCACCACAGTCACAAGGCTTGAATGTATGCATTTTCACAATACCGCATAAATGTTTGTATTCAGTATAGCATGCATTTCCACAAAACATAACTTTGATTTAAACCTCGTTTTACTTCAATACATTGTTTTGTGCATTTTTACCTATGGCTCAGTGGATATATATACATATAAATATATATTTCACTTGCCATACATGACATTTTGTTTATACATTACATAATTGACATTTGACATAGACATTATGATATTGATATACATATTCCATAGACTGTATTTTGACATAAACATTTTGACATGGTTTACACAAAGACATTTGACAAATGGTTTAGACATGGGCAATTTACATTGGTGGTTTGTTTGGGTAAAGTGATTTAAGTAACGAGGCGTGTGTAATATGATACAAGCATGGTGGATACGCCGCTGGTACTTCCTATATATAAGTGCTTGTATGATATTACATATTGTAGCGTTATTTAAATCCTTGTTATTTAGACATATAACATTTTATACAAATAACATATTTTTCACAAACAACTTATTTTATACAAAACTCATTTTACTTGGTTACTCATTTAATCTTACCTTATTCTTTTACATATCATCTACTTTATCATCGTTTTTCAAATGATTTATAAAACAAAACATTTTACAAGGTTCATGACTGACTTTTGTTAAACAACCTTTTTCTAAACTTATAAGTCATGAATCAAATTTTCACAAAACCTATGAACTCGCCGGCATTTTTATGCTGACGTACCTATTTTCACATGTGTTTCAAGATATGATGCATAGGACTTATCAAGATACACTTAGGCGGACCTTGGGCCTTAGTGACATTAAAAGATGCAAGACTAGTTAATTATGTTATGTTTCTTTGCTGTTAAGACATTGTAACTCTTTTAATCAATAAAACATAATTTCAATTGTCCATGTGTTATGAAACAATGATTCTGTTACAACACTCCCCGACGATTCCGCCACGATTTGTTGTTTTACGTGGTCGGGGTGTGACAGAAAAGTTGGTATCAGAGCTCATGGTTATAGGGAATTAGGTTATTAGTAATGCTTTGACCTAGTCTATAACCTTCCTAGGACCCTAACGCGAGTTTACTTGCGTTTAGTCATAAAACAATACCGTCACCTTTCCTTAGGCGACGACCACAACAAGAACATAAATTTCAAAACCGCTTTGAAAATCAATCATCTTTTCTAGGATGATTTATTGTAAGGTTTTGAACCTTCAAAGTTTTCAAAATCTCGTCAAGGTTTTGGGTTCTAATTAATGTGAACACGTGCAAACTGGAAGAATGAATGCCTGTACTCTGAGTTTTCTGTCTAAGGCTAGAGTGTTCGTACAAATCCGCAGTATCGGACCAGTCACTCTTACCTGGGAACTCTTGGGGTGTGTGTTCACTTATAGGCAAGCATGTCTTCAGCGATACATTAATATGACCCGCTTACTTTGATTTGTCACAGTCTCATTTGTTTGCCTTAGGTAACAAACAAATGATCGCAATTTTTATGCGTTGCCATTCTGTTTTGATTATCCGATAACCTTTCACTTGTTTCTTCCTATGTCTTTCATTTTCTTCTAGAATGTCCTTTCCTCTCAGCAACGGTCAAATGTCCGAGCAAACAGCCAAATTTTCCCAGCAAATAGGCGAAGTGATTCTGAAGACTGTGGATTTAGGCATTGCCATGTCTCGTCTCAACAATGAAGCCACTCAAGAGTCAGCGAAGGAAGCAGAAGTCAAGCCTGCACCAAAATCAAGAAAGCGTAAGGCTTCAAGGAAACCCGCAACAGTTACACCTAATCAAGTGGGACCTAGCCAAGTGGCAGCGCCACCAGCTAGGAAGCAGTACTTAGGAGCTGCTCCATGGTGCAGACGATGCAACCGTCATCATTCAAACCTCATACCCTGCTCCAAATGTACCTACTGTGGACGGTGGGGACATTTGGTTAGCATAGGCCGCTTTGCTATCCAAAACAAAGCTGTTATAAACCTTTCTGCTGCTCGACCTCCTGCCAGGAAACCTTATGCCGGTACTGCACTAATGTGCAACAAGTGTAATGCACCTCACCGAGCTTACCTGCAGTGTCGTCTGTGTGCATCATGTGGACGACTCGGTCACCTGGCAAATGCTTGTCAATTCAACCCAATCCAAGGTGGCCCAAACCAACCCCAAGTCAACCCTGCTCCAGCTCGTTTACCATCTGGTACTTGGTACAACTACGGCGAGACGAGCTATTTTAGGAACAAGTGAACAAAGATTGTCAATGCAAATCTGACCCACGGATGAGCATTTGGCTGAGTATGAGATGTTGTTGTTTTAATCTTATGCTTTTGTTTCTTTGTTTTTCTTGTAATGTGAAACAATCAGTGTTATTTATAAATAAATCGTTGATCACAAATTCTGATATACAAGTGTAGTTACATGTGTGTATGGCATTTCCCTATAATATCTACATTAAGGAACTATGTTCCTTACAAACTACTCTTGTGAATATTACCCATTCTTGTGTTTACTCATGATTCCCTTAGAAAATTCTAAGTACTCGTTTCATTCTAAGATACGAAGTACAGAAAATAAAGTGATATTATGAGTAATCATGCTTCTGTACATCTGTGCCTTTGAATCCTTGGTTAGATAACTAAGGGTATTTTTCTCATACCCATTACGTTCTGATTTTTTTTCAACATGCATAACATAAGTTTTCAAAACAACCCCCATGATTTCAAAAGCATTGTCTATATTTAAAAAACAACCTCCATGATTTCAAAAGCATTGTCTATATTTTACAACCTCCATGATTTCAAAAGCATTGTCTATATTCTCAAAAAAACCTCCATGATTTCAAAAGCATTGTCTATATTTTCAAAAACAACCTCCATGATTACAAAAGCATTGTCTATGTTTTCAAAAACAACCTCCATGATTTCAAAATGTTTCATATAGTTTAAAAACAATATTAACACAGTATAATTACTTATATCAAGTGTATGATTTCAAAAGCATCATTCATCTTTTCAAAAACCTTATACATAATTTCAAAATCCATCTCGCATAATTTTAAAACATTTTTTTAAATATACTTACCTAATACACCTACTTTATGATTTCAAAAGTATTATATATAAGGTTTTAAAAACATTGAACACATTTTTTTTAAGAACCCCATGCATAATTTTCAAAAATATTCTCCTCATACATTGACTTAACCTTCAAATTCTGTTTCATGTGTCGCCTTGACATATCTAGCATCTCAACTTCATAAGCATTTTTTTTACTTCATGTTTTGACTTAAGCACATCCAGTGCAAGGTTTCAAAACATCCTCAAATCCCAAAATCCATATGGGATCTTCTTACCTTCACAATTAGATCCTTGTGGATGATTATCGTTCAAATCAGAGTCCTTAATTGGATTCCTTGTGTACCTTAATTCGAACATTTCGATTCCTTATAATCGAAATCGAATTTTCTCTTTAAAAGATCTTTCTATCTTCATAGTTAGATTCTTGATAATGTTTAAAGTACCAAATGAAATCCACGGAATGGATTCCTTGTGTGCTTTAAATGCATGTACGCAATTAACAAAACAGATTAACAAACAATTTTGTAGTTATGTGACTATGTGTTTATGCATCTTGTGTTTTCTTTTATGCATTTTTGTGTTTTTGTATACTCTGGATATTCATTATCCAAATCCTCGTGGAATCTTTCATATCTTCATATGAGGGATTCGTAGAAGGATATTCAAAAAGGTACTACCTTAAATCCTTATTGGGCTTCTACATGATAGTTAAGACCCTTGGATTATATAGTACCATTCCATGATTTAAAAGAGACCCCTTTAAGTGGTCTCAGTCAAAAGATTGATTCAGAATCTGGTTAAGAATGGCATGTGATGATATAAGCTGAAAGGACTCCTTGGCAGTCTAGAGATAATTTATTGACTCAGTTAAAAAGGACCCCAGTATGGTCTAGTCACACTCATCACAGGTTTGTTCATTTGGTTTCCCCTACACATTATAAAATACATTGTGCAAACTATGCAAGGAATTACGTAATTATGGATGCATACATAATTACAAAGTTCAGTGCACAGAAACCATAGTAAGACTTATTATTATGTGTAAGAACCGATAGTGGCAACCATAACGGAATGGGAACAATGTAATAGAGGTACGGTGGACGCACCAATAACGCTTTATATACTTGTATATAAGTGTCCCTCTCACATTGCAAGCATAATGTTATTTAAAGTTACTAGAAGTTCAGGACTCTAACCAGTACTGTTTGATCTTTTCAACTTCATGTTTCAAGCTCTCACAAGTTTCCTCCAAAATAAATTTCGGGACGAAATTTCCTGAAGTAGGGGAGACTGTGACACCTGTGTCAGTTCAACCATCAAACAAATACCAAACCAATGAAATATTGTATTTCATACTTGGGATTTGTATAAATATGTGTATCATTTGCACATATCAATTTTTGTTCGATTTCGGGCTTTAAATCGCTTTCTGGAAGGTTATACGCGCACTGATGCGTAAATGTAACCAGTTTAATGCAACAAACACTCCAGAATAGTGAATTAGTCTTAACATACCTTAAATAACCTTTACATAACTTAGAAATAAGTTTTGGAGGGTTTGGTGTGGCGAAATCAAGTTTATTCGCTTACAGGGACTAATTTCGACAAACTGCGAAAGTATGTCGATTTGTACTGTAACGAACATTCCGGAACATGACCATAAGTTAAAAATACCGTAAATATCCTTTACATAGCTTAGAAATAGGCTTTGATGGGTTCGGTGTGCTAAAATAAACTTTTTGGTCATTCAGGGACAAAAAGCGTCAAAAAGTGCATAAGTTTGCATTTTCGCGCATATCTTACGTTCTGAATACATCCGGACATCCAAAAGTTTATGTAATCATTAAAATATTTTATTTTAGTGATTGGCATGATAAAATTCCATTCGTCGCGTAATTTGGATCGTTTTTCGCATCCGTTCGCGTGTCGTCGTAATTAACCGAACAACGCAACCGTACGACCAAACGAACCGACATCCGAGATATTTTTGAGCATGTTTCATGTTCCCTATACTTTAACTTCATTTTAGAGCCTTGAAATGGGATTAACGGGGCTTAAACATGTCAAAAATACATCAAAAACCATGTTTTGCACATTCAGGGACCAAAATTGACATTCTGCCAAAGTTATCTTAGGAAGGGACCAAAATGAAAAATCTAAATTCCAGCTTGTTCCAGCTGTTCCCCTCATTTGCACATGGTTTTAATGAAACTATGGGCTCCCATGGTTTCACAAAACCATGGGCACATGTGTACGAATGAGATCGAAGCTCGTTTTACGATGAACGATCTTAACGGTTGTGCAAAAACTATAAATACCCTACCCCCTTTCACTCAAAACTCACACCTTGATCTGATTGCTCTCTAAGTTGAAGTGATTTCACTTCATACCTGAGAATAATCGGGTCAAACTTCCGTTCTTGGACCTTTTGTAAGTCCTCTTTCGTTCTTTTACGCGTTTTAGCGTGAAAGTCATTCAGCTTTGACCAGTTTATGGTCAACATGAAGTTCATTTGAACTTCATAACGTGAGCGTAATCACGATGGTTATAGTCCCTAGCGACTATACCTACTGATTACAACGTTATCTAGGCTCAGTGACGAGTCGTAGTTTCGGCCAAAATGCGTTTTCTCGCGTATTTTGTAACCAAACTACTCTAGGGTATCAAAACCGTTTGTTTTGATACCAAACCTGTTTTCTAACTTAACTAAACATGTTCTAGCATGTTTAGCTCGTCACTTTTAGAATAGTGCTTGTCTAGGGTCGTAAAGGTAAGCGATCTAAACAATCGCTTATACTTTCGAACCCGACCCATTTGGTCGATCATTAGGATCCGACCAAATACATTAGGTGACCATAGTTGTATAGGGAATAACCTTCCGAGGTTATACCTTATGGTCACGTCGTTTAAATAGTTGTATGATAAGTAGTTTATATGCCTTAGGTAAATTACCAAAATGACCTTTTTGCGCCAAAATTCATTTTAAGCCTATGTAACATAACTTTTGCCATTTAAACTGATTTAACAACAATATTAAACATGTTAAGGCATATCTTACTTGTCATAGGGCTAGTTAGGCGTCCGAACGCGTTTTACGCGAACGACACGTTAAAGTAGCATAAGCTACCTAAACGGGTCGTAATGGGTCGTAAGCACTTAGGTTAGGTTTCATTTTAGTATGTAGGTTTTATTAAACCACATCATATGAGTTCTAATACTCATTCGGTTTACGAAACCTCATACTATCCAATCTCCCGATTTAGGTCTGGTTATTTATGTAGTTATCTATATAGGGTGCCGTTTGATTCCGTGATCCCTCTAGCTTTGCTTGGTTGTTGTTCAAGACTTCTAAGCACCCTCAAGTGAGTACATAGACCCCTCTTTTACTGTTTTTCAAACATTTTGGGGTGAAACACATGTGCCTACTTGTTAATTTCATGCTTTCCATGTTTTCATATCATATACTTGCTATGTTCATTAGTACATTATTAGTACATGATTTCATTGTGTTTTTGCTAGGTATGTCCTTTGTAGCATACTTAGTACATCGTTTTACATGACATTTTATGCTATGTATGTTCACTTAGTTCATACTTAGTACATTGTTTTACATTTCATTTCATGCTATGTATGTTCATCATACTTAGTACATTTATTTTACATTGCATCTCTGTTGCATATGTTCCCGTAACATATGGACACATTATTTTACATCTCTACCTTGTATGCTTACTTAGCATACTAGGTACATTATTTTCATCACATGCTTACATTTTGATATGACATTTGGTTTGTTTAAATGGGACCATATACATTCATTAACATTAGCTACGCCGCTCGTTAGTAGGTAATGGTACCATAGGAATTGACAACTCCCGTTCCTAAAGTCCTAGGTTTGTTTGGATGGATGGAATGACCGAATTCGATTAAAACATAAGACAGATAGTCCTTTCATTTGTTTAAGGGTTTATCACCACAGTCACAAGGCTTGAATGTATGCATTTTCACAATACCGCATAAATGTTTGTATTCAGTATAGCATGCATTTCCACAAAACATAACTTTGATTTAAACCTCGTTTTACTTCAATACATTGTTTTGTGCATTTTTACCTATGGCTCAGTGGATATATATACATATAAATATATATTTCACTTTCCATACATGACATTTTGTTTATACATTACATAATTGACATTTGACATAGACATTATGATATTGATATACATATTCCATAGACTGTATTTTGACATAAACATTTTGACATGGTTTACACAAAGACATTTGACAAATGGTTTAGACATGGGCAATTTACATTGGTGGTTTGTTTGGGTAAAGTGATTTAAGTAACGAGGCGTGTGTAATATGATACAAGCATGGTGGATACGCCGCTGGTACTTCCTATATATAAGTGCTTGTATGATATTACATATTGTAGCGTTATTTAAATCCTTGTTATTTAGACATATAACATTTTATACAAATAACATATTTTTCACAAACAACTTATTTTATACAAAACTCATTTTACTTGGTTACTCATTTAATCTTACCTTATTCTTTTACATATCATCTACTTTATCATCGTTTTTCAAATGATTTATAAAACAAAACATTTTACAAGGTTCATGACTGAATTTTGTTAAACAACCTTTTTCTAAACTTATAAGTCATGAATCAAATTTTTACAAAACCTATGAACTCGCCGGCATTTTTGTGCTGACGTACCTATTTTCACATGTGTTTCAGGATATGATGCATAGGACTTATCAAGATACACTTAGGCGGACCTTGGGCCTTAGTGACATTAAAAGATGCAAGACTAGTTAATTATGTTATGTTTCTTTGCTGTTAAGACATTGTAACTCTTTTAATCAATAAAACATAATTTCAATTGTCCATGTGTTATGAAACAATGATTCTGTTATAACACTCCCCGACGATTCCGCCACGATTTGTTGTTTTACGTGGTCGGGGTGTGACATAATTCGCCTGGCTCACCGCCTCACAGACTAGGTTGTCGAACAAGGAAAGCTGCCCAAAAGGATTAGTGCTACTACCGATGCTTCTGGAGACAACAAGCACAAGTGGGATAACAATAAGAGTCCCAACTCCTCACAGCCTCAAGCTCAGCAGAGGATGACCAATGGAAACAAGGGTCCTAACCAGCAAGCTGGAGGTTACCAAGGGAACCGACACAAGTACAACCAGTGCAATATGCATCACTATGGGCCGTGTGACAAGAACCGCTGCCTGCGGTGCAACAAAGTGGGATATGAAGCCAGGGATTGTAGGAATCAATACCCAGTGAAGCAAAACCAGAGACACCAGCAGCAGCAACAACGGAGTAATGACAAGAGATGTTTTCAGTGTGGGGCCGAGGGGCACATTCACAAGAATTGCCCGCAATTGAACCAAAACCGCAACAACAATTAGGGCGGGGGAAACAACAACAACAACAGGAATGACAACAATGGTGACAACAGTGCAAGAGGACGCGCCTTTGTGATTGGCGCTAGGGAGGCGAGGGATGACCCCAACGCCGTGACGGGTAAGTTCCTACTTGATGATCTTTTTGTTTTCGTATTGTTTGATTCTGGAGCCTATGCTAGTTACGTATCATTAAGTGTTAGTAAGATTCTTAAGTGCCCACAAACTCCTCTGAACGTTAAGCATGTCGTAGAATTGGCCAATGGTCGAAACATCGAGGATACTCACATCATTAACGATTGTAAACTTGTTTTAACCGGCCAAACTTTTTCCATCAGCCTCTTTCCCATCGTTCTTGGAAGCTTCGACGTCGTTATCGGGATGGACTGGTTATCCAAGCATCAAGCCGAAATACTCTGTCAAGAGAAAGTCGTTCGTATTCCTTGTTCTATCGGCGAACCTCTCGTTATTCAGGGCGAAAAGAATGGTGATGTTGTAGGCATCATCTCATTCCTGAAGGCGCAAAAATGTCTACAAAAGGGGCATACCATTATTCTAGCACTTGTTACCGATACTCAAGCGAAGGAAAAGAAGATTGAAGATATTTCTATCGTTGGTGACTATCCCGAAGTATTCCCTGAAGAATTACCTGGTCTCCTCCCTTATCGTCAAGTAGAATTTCAAATCGAGCTAACCCCTGGAGCAGCACCCATAGCTCGCGCACCCTATCGACTAGCCCCAACCGAACTGGAGGAACTTTCTACGCAATTGCAGGAACTGTTGGATAAAGGTTTTATTCGTCCTAGCTCGTCACCCTGGGAGCCCCAGTACTCTTTGTCAAAAAGAAGGACAACACTTTTCGTATGTGTATCACTACCGTGAACTAAACAAGGTGAACGTGAAGAACCGTTATCCACTCCCTCGCATCGATGATCTTTTTGACCAACTGCAAATGTCAAGCTTCTATTCTAAGATCGATCTGAGATCGGGCTATCATCAGTTGAGAGTCCGAGACAAAGATATCTCTAGAACGGCATTCAGGACTTGTTATGGCCATTATGAGTTTCTGGTTATGCCATTCGGGTTAACCAATGCACCTGCAGTCTTCATGGATCTTAGAACCGAGTGTGTAAGCAATATCTTGATAAGTTTGTTATCGTTTTTATCGACAACATCCTGATCTACTCGTAGAGCCAAGAGGAACACGAGCAACACCTATGTCTTATTCTAGAACTCCTTCGAAACGAACAGCTCTATGCCAAGTTCTCGAAATGTGAATTTTGGCTCCATGAAGTCCATTTCCTAGGACACGTGTGTAGGACCGGTTTTCGACTCTGAACGATTGCGAACCGATACGATACGTGTGACGTGCGGAATCCGTAAACGTACGTGGACCGAACACAAGAACGTACTATAAATGTGATTCTATTGAATAAACGACAATTACAAGCACCACGAATCACCTTTGCAACTTTCTCTCTCTAACCTTCAAAGCTCCCAAAAGTATGCAAATGGCCAAAAAGTCCTAAAATGAAACACTAATGCTCCTATTTATAGGCCAAGGCATAAGGGATTTCCCCTTATTTACAAGTTTGCCACCTTGCCCTTTTCCCTACTTAAAACACAATAAAATCACGTTTACTTCTATTCTTTGCTACGAACTAGATTGACGGAGGCGATAGACATTACTACACTAACAGACTCCCCCTTGGATATTGCTGCAGTCAATCTCGTAGCGTCTTGTCTTTCTCTCTCTCTGAGTCTTCTTAAAGGTTTGATATCATCAACAACCACAGACTCCCTCTTTCTCGAACAGAATCCTCGTGGATCTGTCTTCAGCTTCAGCTCCCCCTTTCGGTAAAATCTTTCTTCAGGCTCACCCTCTCGTCAAGCTTCCGTGCTTTTTGGATCGACACCTGGCTTTCCGGATACAAGCTCCCCCTTGCGTCGAGCTCGTCTTCAGACTCTCCCTTAGACTCGGCTATCGGGATCATAATCTGGTATAGCATCTGCAATTCTCAAACATTTATAAGTAAAACATTTTGAACTTCCAGGATTGAAAACCCTGGCTCTCTCAGCATAAGCTAAAATATTTCGACAGTGAAAGCATTTTTGGTTTTCCAGGAATAATGACTTGGCTCTCAAAAACTTTTTAATCAAGATCCTGGGTCTAAAATATAATTATATGAATATATCCCGGAATACTTGACTTACTTCCCCTATCAAGTTGCTTTAAAGATTTGACAGTTTAAGCAACCATTATCGAAACCTAGCTCTTTACAACAGTTTTTCACAATTTAAGAATCCAAAATCCTCACGAATTATCATCCAAGTCCAACTTAATGACCTTGGAGATTTCACAAACTGTTTTTAATTTTGATTTGAAAACTTTCAAGTTTCAAGTTAATGAACTTGTTTATTTTCAGAAACACGATCAACATACTTAGATTTTGAAAGTCAGCTTCCCAGACATCGGTTGTTGAAAATAAAGCAGAAATCAAAATCTTTTTGTATTTTTCTGAAACATAAAGCAGTAAAGAAATATTTACAGACAATATTTTTGTTTGAGTTCGTGTCAGAGGACATATCAGTTTATGACAAATCACTAGTACCGTTGAGCTTTAAACACTTTAAGTTCTAAACGATTCACTTAGATTGTCAGTATACTGATCCACTTAAATTTTCACACAAAATTCAACTGTTTCGAGATACGGATTTAGTGTTTTAAGGACTTAAACTTATTCGTGTGTCCCACCTCAGAATATACTCCCTAGATTCAGTCTTACGGGTGAGTATACCAATTTGATATCTGTATTCTGGGTTCGTGCGAGACCTTGAGAGCTCAGGTATGAACTTCCGTTCAGTAAAAGAGATGAAGGCTCGGATTTAGGTGTGTTCCCCTTGGGAATCTTCTTTACAACTGCACTTGATTCGTATCTTTCGATATTTTATCAATTTTTATGCAGAGGGTGAGCTTTAAAAGCGCGTAAAGTATTATGCGAAGTCTAGGCCATTGCTTCCGCAATATCAGAAGACTAGATATAATACCCCAGATATCAAACAGTATAAAGACCTAGTATCTCAGAATCATGCAATCTCTTAAACAAGATTTCGGGGGTTACCCATATATCCGAGAGATGTTCCCCACGAGATAAGTAAGTATTTGATATTTAGCTTTATATCTCGAAAACAATCTACTAAGCGTGTAAAAACCTACTGGCATATCATCAGTGAGACCGTTTATCACATTTTAACTTTCCAATTCTTTAGCGTACTGTGATTGTCTACTGATGTACTATCATTTCCTCTTTTTACGCAAAAACTCATTTTGAATTCTATCATGTTTTTGGCTTTTTCAAAATTTCAAATGTTTTTGTATTTTCTGAAATTTTTACTCCCCCTAAAATTCAAAACATTTAAAGAAAATTTGATAACCGATGTAGATAGCTTTGTCTCGCCATCCATTTTCTGCATCTCATGCTCTGTTTTGCAGAAAATATAACATGTAAAGCAGTAATTACCCCCATGATTTACAACACATTGATATTTTACAGTTTGAAAACCATTTTTCAATCTTGTGAAATTAATCATGTTTGTTCCGCCGTGAGGGTTTCGGCATATTCACTCAACATATTTTTGTAAATTTTTGACAAAAATAAAAACATATTTTTGGTTTTTAAATTTTAAATTTTTAGGGTTTTTGAAATATGGTTTATTTATGTACAAAAACTAACTCCCTGTTTCTCAGTGGCAGGGACCAGCAACCTTCTCCTCTAGTGCCAGGCTGCTCCGATACTCCTTTAGTTGACATTCAGTTTTCTTCGGGAGCACCTGCACATATACACAACTTAATTACTTGAATAATTCAGCCCAGGTCTGTTTGACCTTAGGCATTTCAACACAAAATTCATTCAATGATGGAAAATCTTTGTCATTTTGTACAAAATCTTTTTCATCTTTGACTTCAACTTTTTCGTCATTCACAGAAGTCACTTGTTTCTTAACCACCCAGTTTTGTCCTTTTGAATCACTTCTTTTGTAAAATCGTGACTCGTTTTGATTATTTTGATTTTGAACAACAACTTTTGGTTTCCAAAACTGGTTTGGTTTTGTCATATCAACCGATGTTTGCCAACTTTGTGTTGTTCTGAATCTGGGTGTGTGAGAATTCCAGGTTTGTCTTGAATCAAACCCAGTCTGGTTTGATTTCCAAGTTTGATTCGAAGCAAACTTGTTTGTGTTGTACCTCCAAGTTTGTTTTGAATCAAATCTGGTAGACCTTTGTTTCGCATCCTCAGATTTCTGTTTTTCAACATCAACAGGCTTTGGGTTTGGACACTTGCGTGCAAGATGTCCAGTTTGATCACATTTAAAACAAGTTTTCCTCGAAACATCTTTAGCCTGTTGTTGTTATTTCTGAGCATAGAACTCTTCATTAGACTGTCGTCTAAATTGGAGTTCTTTCTCTTCTTCCGAACTTTTCCTGTGAACGAAATTCATTTTCTTTTGAAAATTTTGCTTTTCAAACTTTTTGACTTGATTCTGTTTCTTTTTATAACCCAACCCTGCCTTCATATTCTTCTTTTTGTAACCAGGTTTGTTATAAAAAGCTTTCTTGCTCTTTCCATCAAATTTTGAAATTTCTGATTTTTTGATCTTTGCCAGTTTAAACACTTTGTCAATTTTATCCGCAATCACATTCTGAATCGGGAACTCATTATCTGAGAATAATTTGTCCAATCCAATCATGGTATAAGCCAATCCTTTTGGATCATCATTCACAACTTTCTCAGATTTTGAATGTTTAAGATAACTATCATGAAAACTTCCCTCATTTTAATCATGTGATTCAGACTTACCTTGGGTAGATTCATCTCTCAAAACGCTTTCAACAACCTTACTTACCACCTCTGAATCATAAGCATCATCAGATTTTGTGTAAGTCACATCGATATTTTCAGGTAATTGGTCAACCATGTTCAGACCTTTTGCCACCTTTTCTTCATCATAAAACGTGTAATTACCTCTCAATGGTGGTGGCACCTGATGATATTCTGAACCAATACCTTTTTTATTCTTTCCAGAATCTTTGTCATCTGGTGTGATGTTGAAAATACGTTCGAGAATGTACGAAGAACTATGATAACTTTGAAGTTTTGTAACAATATTTTCCTTTTCAACCAAAACTTGTTTGAGTTTAGCAACTTCCTCAATACATTTGTTTAACTCCTGTTGCTTTTCTTCAAACTTTTTCTCATAAAGTCTTGTTGTTGTTAATTTTTCAGACAATCTCTCATCCATACATTTAACTTGTTTCTTCAAAGTATCATAAGCTTCTTGTACTCTATGACTTGACCATTTCATTTTATCATACTCCGTTTGTAAATCTTGAAAATTATTATCCTTTTTAACACAATCTTCACATTTTGCCGAACACTTTTGTTTTAAAATCTCATTTTCTTTTTCAAAATCTTGACATTTCAGTGTCAGCTTTTCAATCTTTTGTTTCAAAACTTCTTCATTTTCAAGCATTTCTTTGCACTTTGTTTTGAAAACAGTTTCAATTTTATTTAATTCAATATCTTTTGTTTTTATCTTTTCGTCTTTCTTAGTACAGGCTCTGCACTTTTCTATGCAATTCCTGCACTTATCTTCAGTTTTATCAACATTTTGATCATTGTTTAATAATTCAGAAGATTCAGTTAGAATTTTTACCTCAGTTTCATCTGGCACTTCTGATTCTTCTGTTTTCAACTTCTGAACCTCATCATTCTTTTGTTCGTTCTCATCAGCATCCCCTGCTGTTTTCTTCACCTCTTCAACCAGCTTCTCAATCTCTTCTTCTTTCTTCTTTCTCAACTCCATCACCTTTGGTAAACTTGCCTCAAATACTTCTTTTAAACGTTTATACAGATTGGCTTCATAATCTTTCTCAGATAATCTCCTCGTATGAAATGTGTCACGGTCTGGAAATAAGTTTGCCACTGCATCAAAATCCACCTTCTTAGGATCAACCACTGGATTACCTTGTGGATCCAAATAACATTCTTGCTCAGCATCCCATCTTTTTGCTTTTTGTGCTTACTTAAAAGGAGCATACAACTTTCTGATTTCAAAACTAGCATTATCTCTCTGCCACCGTTTATCATCAATAACTTCAGCTACAAATGCGAATCCAACATGATCTTCTTCTGGAAGAACTTTGCTCCAGTCATAACCCTCGTCGTCCTGAATAACTACGAGAGCCCTTGTCCCTTGACTTCTCTTTTGATGAACCTTCGCTGATTTGCTTTTGATTCAACTTTGATGACTCACTGTTGCGATGATAGATTGCTTTTTGATAATAATCATCTTTGAATGGATTCACAGCTTCATCAGTTTGCCTGTTTGTGCACTCTCTCTGTAGGATCGAGATTCGATCAAACGAGTCGATCAGAAGAGTTCTTGATCAAAACAAGAGGCGGAATCAGACATTTCAATGTTGAATCAACCTGATTTGCACAAGAAAGTAGTTTAAATGTCTTTTGTATAGATTTGACAAGTTTACAGACCGTTCCGACACTTCAGCAGAGCTTCGCTACTGGAATTGCAAAGTTACAAATGAATGACCAAGACCTCCTATTTATAGGAGTGCCACTCCTCATGAACTTTCATGCTTTCTTGCCAGTCCTCACGAAACTGCCATTTCGTGCTTTCTAGCCAGTCCTCATGAAATTGACATCTCATGCTTTCTGGCCTATCTATACTAATACATGACTCGATACAAGACGAAGTCAACAGACATATGCACCAACAAACTCCCCCTTGGATGATGACGAGTCTTCAGTACATCGAGTCTTCAGTCTTGATCAGTCTTCTCGCTCTTTACTAAAGTATCTTTCTCTGTAAGCATCCTTCAATTTCTCTCTTCTCTTACGTCTTCAAACTCCCCTTTGCTTAACAGACTCCCCCTTAAGTTGTTCCGGGATCGCAATCTGACATAGCTTTCACAGGTTCAGGAACGACTCTTGGTTCTCCGTATCATCAAGATCAGGAACCTGGTAACCTGCACAATTCTCTACCCAACAGTAAATTTTCAAATTTTTGAATTTAACAAATTTAGAAACCTCTTGAAAATATCATTCAATCATCAACAATAGTTATATCAAGTTCAACTTAATGACCTTGATTAACTAGCAGTGAAATCAACCTCAAAACATTACTTGTAACATTTCTCAAACTATCTCAAACTTCATTTTTCATTTCAAACACACTCTCCCAACCCACTGTTGTTCATCATGTTTAGCACTTGAAATTTTAAAAATAAGCTTTTCAACATCAGTTATCAAAAATCTTTTTGAATTTTTTAAAATTTTATGCTAAAACACACTGAAACTCTTTTGGATTTTTTCTTAAATGAAAAGCAGTAAAGAAATATTATCAGACATATTTTGTGAGTTTGTGTAAGAGAATCATATCAGTTTATGACAAATCACTAGCACTGTTGAGCTTTAAACACTTTAAGTTCTAAACGATTCACTTAGATTGTCAGTATAGTGATCCACTTAAATTTTCACACAAAGTTCAACTGCTTCGAGATACGAGATTAGTGTTTTAAAGACTTAAACTTATTCGCGTGTCCCACCTCAGAATATACTCCAGTATCTAGATCCCAATATTCAGTCTTACAGGTGAGTATACCTAGATGATATATGTAAGGGGTGAATTGCAAAACTTTGAGAGCTTAATTTTTTGCAGAGTTGAAGGTTCGACTTTTGGTGTGTCCCCCTTTTCAACAGCACTTGACTTTATCTTTTCGATATTTTATCAATTTTTATGCTGAGGGTGTGCTTTTTATTTCAAGCAAGCAAAAAGTATTATACGGGGACTAGGCCATTGCTTCCGCAAAATCAGAAGTCCCCGGATAATACCCCAGATATCACTGAGTATAAAGACCTAGTATCTCAGAAAGAGAGGTCTTTCAAACAAGATTTCGGGGGTTACCCATATATCCGAGAGATGTTCCCCATGAGATAAGTAAGTATGATATTTAGGTTTATATCTCGAAAACAATCTACTGAATGTGTAAAAACCTACTGTCATATCATCAGTGATACCGTTTATCACATATTTAACTTTCCATTTCTTTAGCATGCTGTGATTGACTACTGATGTACTATCATTTCCTCTTTTTCACAAAAAAACTCATTTTTGATTTTCCAATGTTTTTGAATTTTAAAATTTTCAAAATTTCTAAATTTTATACTCCCCCTAAAATTGAAACCCTACATATGATCTACATCAAAATTTCTTTTCAGAACTCCCCCTGACAACAAACTATTTTCCCATTATGATTTCAAAACACTTAAGTTTGTTTTAATCAAAATGGTTGTTCCGGAAAATTAGTTTTGTTGATTTCACACACCACTTGTAGGATCGGGAATTCATTTATCACTTTGCTTTTCAACCACTTGTAAAAATCTAACACTTGTAGGTTTTCCACAAAAACATTTTTCAAGAATGATGCCGATTCATGCTCCACAATTACCAACTTGGGAGCTCCGGCAAGTCAGGATTTTATGCAAAGAATGCAGGCACCCAAGCCTGACCAGCCTTGGATGTAACCGGTTCAATTTCACATGGTCTTTGAACATTCCTTTTTGATTCATAAAATTCTTTTACCCCTTTGGCCCTACCATCGACCATCTTACCAAAGATATGTTTCACTTTGCCATTGAACGCTTTTTCGATATCGAATTCTTTCTTTTCAGAATAGAATTGATTCAAAATTTCCACTTTTCCAACTTTTTGTTTAAAATTTTCAGTTCGCAATGGTGGAAAGTTGACATCATCCATTGGGGGAACTGAATCTTCTCCTTTTAGTTCAACTGGTGGCTCCTCTGACTTTGACGAGTCAGATTCATCGCCAGATTTAACATCAGATTTCTTAACAACCCACGTTTGGTTGTTAAGTTTAGCATTTCTTTTGTAAAACCTTTTTGAACACTCACCAACATCAAATTTTGAATTTTTGAATACTTTAAATTGTTCGGTTGGTGGTTCAATTTTATCAACAATTTTTCCATTCAATTTATAGACTCCCTGTTTTGTTTGAGCTGCCTTTGGACAATTCCACGCAATGTGTCCAACTTCTTGGCATCTGAAACATGTTCTCGTCTCCTTCTTCTGAGCAACGTCATTCTTCAGTCCATCTTGCTTCTTAGCAAGGAATTCTTTGTTCGATTGCTTCCAGAATGATCTCTTTTCCTCTTCTTCAGAGCTTGACCCTGAAACAAAGACAGTTTTTGATTTATTGTTTTTATAATTTTTATGATTTTCTGGTGGAATAAAACCTAAACCTTTCTTTTTGAAGTTACTGTTATGGTTTGTTTTCTTTCGATAACCCGAACCAGAACTGTAACCCTTTTTCTTTTTTAATCGTTGTTGAACTCTTGAAGTGTATTTTTTAGGTTTTTCAGTAAGATTTACATCTTTTATTTCAGAAATATTGATTTCTGTTAATTTGAAAACCTTTTTAATCTTTTCAGTTTGTACACTTCTTATTGGAAATTCTTCATCAGAATATAATTTGTCGGAGTCATTCAATGTATATGCTACTTTGAATGTTTTGTCATTCAAATTATTTTTTGATAGCAGAAAATCTTTATTGTAAACCATTTTAACCAATGATTTTGAACTGTCAACTGATGAACTTGAGCTCTCAGATTCAGACTTTGACTCTGACTCCTCATCCTTATCTAACACCTGATTAATCACTTTCTTTAATAACTCAGACTCATGATCAGTGTCAGACGATGTGAATGTGACATCAATGTTGTCTGGTAACTTATTCTCTTCTATTCTCAGTTTGAGACTCAATGCCTTTTCCACCCCATCTGGATATTTCTGAGTGTAATGATTCCACATTGGGGGTGGAATGATGTGTGCAAAATGCAACAGATAAATCACATCAATTGTGGCATAAAACTAACCCTTTTTTAGTACTAATGTTGGAAAAAGTATGTTTTTGTCTTCCTTTTGTATTTTCAGGATTAAATAAGCTCAAAGTAACAAAAGAAGCAAAAAGGCAGCTAAATCTAACATAAATACAAGAAAAAGAACAAACGTGGCATGCCCGACCTCCCCGACAGCATCTTCCCAAGCAAAATAAGAGAACAGAAGGCTGAACACGCCCCGTGCTCAGTGAACACGGGGGCGTGCCCAAGTGCAAGCATAAAAGACAAAGCTATAGAAGCTTCTATCGCCCACCACGAGGCCGTGCTCAGCGGACACGGGGCCGTGGTCAACTATAAGATTCGTAGAATCCAGGAAAATCTTGATAGTACAGATATGATTCTGCACACGGGGGCGTGCCCAGCGGACACGAGGGCGTGGTCAACTAATGCAGACAAACTGCAATTAATGAAGACAAAGAAGAGGATGGACACGGGGCCGTTCCCACTGGACACGGGGCCATGCCCGAGCTACTGTTCAGGCTATAAATAGGGGTGCTTGGCTCATTTGCAAACCATCCTTGGCACACCACCTCTGTCACACTTCACCCACCACCCACCACCATCACAACACCATCATCCACCACCATCATCCATTGTCCATCATAGAGCGTGTGAGTCGTCTCGGGATCCAAGATTGATCGTAAGAGTTCTTGACAATCAAAGGCCATGTTTGCCTAAGTCTCTTACATCACTTGGTGAAGACAAGTGTCTAGTGTAATACTTTTTATTTTTAATCTTTTCGCACTTTTTACTTGGTTATGTATTAATGACTTTAATAACTAGTTTCTTATGTTGAAGGTGATTCTTCCTTATCGTTTGTACGTGGTGTCTTGGCATTATTTTACTGTCTATATAAAATAAAAGATTTTCACCATTCATATCTCCACGGTCTATATGGAGGTATGTTGGCTACCTGGTCGGGGGTTAACGGAACGGTTTGGTAAGAGTCTTGCCATGTTCAGTGTATAGATCCTGCAAGGACCTGGGTCAAATTTAGTAGGACCTCCTTCAATACCCACCGGTATTGGATGGCGGGGGTCCAAACTCCTTGATCCCCTCATATGTAAGCTACTATTAATACTTTAACCCGGCTACTTAGGACTGTATCCCTGCTGACTTAGACTACTTAGCCGAGGGTAACGTCACCTTCAAAAGAGGGGCCTACCACAATATGAATTTATAACTTAATTAATTATCTTTCAATAATCCGACCCTTTAGGACTGTATCCTTGCTGACTCAAACTACTGGGTTGATGTAGGATCGTTTTCAGACCCGAACGAGTCGTTCAGAAGAATTTTTCTCAATACGAAAGGCGGAAACAGACGTATCGAGGTCAATTCAGCAAGAATATCACTTTAAACTATCTTTGAATTAGTTTGACAAAGTATTACAGCGAGATGACACTTCGGCAGCACTTCGGCTCCGGAAACACACATACAAGAATGACTGAAACGGAATCAGGCACACATATATATAGGCAAAGTAATTCCATTTGAACCGGTTCAAACGAAATCAGATTCAAACGGAATCAGTGATTTCGTTTGAAACTGTCTTGATGATTTCAAACGGAATTACCCATTCTAATTTCGTTTGAAATGAACTCTCACCCTATATTTGACATTTTCCTCGTATAACGTGCCCTGATCTAACTAAGTACAAACAAGACTCGATACAAGACGAAGTCGACAGACGCATGCACCAACAGACTCCCCCTCGAATGTTGATGAGTCTTCAGTGTCGAGTCTTCGCATCTTCAGTCTTTATCAGTCCTCTCGAACCTTTTGAAGTATCTGACACTGTAAAGCATCCTCAATTCTCTCTCTTTTCTCTATCAGCACCAACAGATAACCTCCTCCTCTCTGACTCTATCTTCTCTTGATCAAATCTCTTGATTCCTTAAGTTTATCAGTATCAGCAATCTCATGGATCAGAACCTGGATCTTCGTCATTCAGACTCCCCCTCTCAATGAGCTGGAATTGTAGTCCGACTTCCACAAATTCAAAATCGTAACCTGGCTCACATCCTGTTCAGAATCAAAATCTGGCTTTTATCTGTTTATCCCAAGATCTGTAGCTGGCTCTACTTTTTCCTGCATAGATCTCTACCTAAAAATAAATTTCCCAAATTTAACATTTTACAAATTTATTCTCTGCTTACCACTTGTAAACACAATTCTCAAAATGATTTAACATTAATAATTTCTGATGAACCACTTGTAGGAATTATTCAATCAATGAATGATTTTACAATATTAATCTCTAATGAACCACTAGAAGATATATCATTTTTTTAAAACAATTTTATCATTTCAAACACAATCTCCCAAACCTTTTGTTCATCATGTTTAGCACTCGGAATTTTGAAAATAAGCTCTCCAACATCAGTTGTCGAAAATCTTTTTGAATTTTACAAAATTTATGCTAAAACACACTGAAAAATCTTTTTGGATTTTTGAATGTAAAATAAATGCAATAAAGAAATATTTACAGACAATATTTTTGTGAGTTTGTGTAAGAGGATCATATCAGTTTCTGAGACAAATCACCAACACCGTTAAGCTATATACATTTTAAGTTCTAAACGATTCACTTAGATTGTCAGTATACTGATCCACTTAAATTCTCACACAAAGTTCAACTGTTTCGAGATACTAGATTAATGTTTTAAGCACTTAAACTTATTCGCGTGTCCCACTTCAGAATATACTCCCCTATCCAGATCCCAATATTCAGTCTTACAGGTGAGTATACCACAGATGATATCTGTAAGGGGTTAAATTATGAGGGCCGTGAGAGCTCAGGTCAGAACTTCCGTTCAGCAGAGAGATGACGGCTTTGACTTTTGGTGAGTCCCCTTTAGAGGATCTTTTGTTCAACATCACATGATTAGCATTTTTCAATGTTTCATCATTTTTTATGCTGAGGGTGGTGCTATATTTCAAGCAAGCGTAAAGTATTATACGGGGACTAGGCCATTGCTTCCGCAAAATTAGAAGTCCCGGGATAATACCCCGGATATCACTGAGTATAAAGACCTAGTATCTCAGAAAGAGGGACCTTTCAAACAAGATTTCGAGGGTTACCCATATATCCGAGAGATGTTCCCCACAATATAAGAAAGTTTGAAATTTAGGTTTATATCTCGTCACAATCTACTAAATGTGTAAAAATCTACTGGCATATCATCAGTGAGACCGTTTATCACATTTTGAGTTTCCATTTCTTTAGCATGCTGTGATCGTCCACTGATGCACTATCATTTCCTCTTTTTCACAACAAAACTCATTTTTGATTTTATCATGTTTTTGGCTTTTTCAAATTTTCAAATGTTTTTGGATTTTCTGAAATTCTTACTCTCCCTAAAATTCAAACACATTTAAAGGAAATTTGAAAACAAACTGTATGACCAGTTTGACACTCTACTTGTACAGTTTATTAAAAAAAATGACAACATGATGTGAATTGCTTCAATTCGCCATCCACTTGGCATAAACAATCAGAAATCCCCCTCACAACAAACTATTTTCCCATTGTGATTTCAAAACACTTAAGTTTGTTTTAATCAAATGGTTTTTCCGGAAAATAATTTTTGTTGAATTTTACCACTTGTAGGTTAGGGGTTCATCACATTATTTTTCAAAATACCACTTGTAAGAATTGTCCAATCAAGTTCAACCTAATGACCTTGATTAACCTATTTATAAAATCACAATCTCTTTTTCAACCACATGGCTTACCAACCAATACCACTTGTAGGTTGAATTCTCAAGATGCCGATTCCTACTCCTCACTTACCATCCTGGGAGTTCCGGCAAGTCATACTAGTAAACATTTTCAATTTTTCAAAAACAATATACGAATGATGTCGATTCATGCTCCACGATTACCAACTTGGGAGCTCCGGCAAGTCCAGGGTTTTACTGATCATAATAGGTTCCATCCCAGTCACAAACCTGGGACGAAACACCCTTACCTGGTTTCTTTATTTTCTTCTCATAGAACTCTTTAACCCCTTTGACCTTCCCATCAACCATTTTTCCAAAAATGTTATGAACTGTGGAGTTAAATGCCTTTTCAATATCAAATTCTTTCTTTTCAGAGAAAAAATGATTTGAAATCTCCACTTTACCAATTTTCTTCTTAAAATTCTCAGCCCGAAGTGGTGGAAAGTTCACATCATCCACTGGAGGTACCAATGTTTCCAACTTCAACTCAACATGTGGCTCCTCTGACTTTGTGGAATCAGATTCATCACCTGACAATAACTCCTCTGATTTTGACGAATCAGAATCATTGCTTGAACTATCATCAGATTTCTTAACAACCCATTTTTGGTTGTCAAGATTTGCACTTTTCTTGTAAAACCTGTTTGAACTATCACCAATTTCAAATTTCAAATTTTTGAAAAGTTTAGTTCTCTCAATTGGTGGTTCAAACACAACTTCTTTATCTTTCAGTTTAGAAACTCCCTGTTTAGTTTGATTTGCCTGTGAACATTTCATGGCAATATGACCACTTTTTTACACATTTGAAACAGGTTCGAGTTTCTTTCTTCTGATCAACTGTCTGCATCTCTTCTTGCTTCTTCACAAGGAAATCTCTGTTCGACTGTTTTCTGAATAATTTTCTTTTTCTTCTTCAGAAGATGTACCTGAAACAAATATCATTTTTGATTTAAAATCTTGAACATATTTTTCATTTTTATGATTTTCTGGTGGAATAAAACCAAGCCCTTTCTTTTTGAAATTACCGTTATGGTTTGGTTTCTTTCGATAACCAGAACCAGAACTGTAACCTTTTTTCTTGTTTTCTTGTTGTTGAACTCTTGAGGTATATTTTTTAGGTTTTTCAGAAAGATTTACATCTTTTATTTCAGAAATATTAATTTCTGTTAGTTTGAAAACCCTTTTTATCATTTCTGGTTTTACACCTCTTATTGGAAATTCCTCATCAGAATATAATTTGTCAGAATCATTCAATGTATATGAAACTTTGAATGTTTCGACATTCAAATTAGATTTTGATAGAAGAAATTCTTTATTATAAACTCTTTTGCCCTGTTTGATGGTTTGACTTGGAGTGCTGGACTCAGACTTTGACTCTGACATAGACTCCGACTTTGACTCCTCAGTTTCATTGTTATCTAACACATGATCCACTACTTTATTCATTAATTGAGATTGTTGATCAGTGTCAGACGATGTAAAAGTGACATCAATATTTTCTGGCAAGTTAACTGAAGACTCCGACTCCCACTCTAAGTTTGTTGCTTTTTCGACTCTTTCTGAATTTGGATTTCTCGGAGAATATCCATTTTCAAGCGGGGGTGGACACTTGTTGTAACTGAAACCTTGTTTCTTACCAGAATTCTTCACTTTAGTACTCTTCTTTTGTTCAGAATTATTTCTCTCAGATGTTTCTTCTTCTGTGTCAATCTTTTTCTTTTCAGGGATGTCTTCCTCAAAAGCCTTCATGCCTTCTACAGTTGGATAAATCCTGTCAATGACATAAGAAGTACATGAGTAACTTTTTAACAAACGGTTTACTCTTTCTGTCTCAATCCTTTGTGTCTCCAGTTTTTGTTCAAGAACAGCACACTTCTCAATGTAACTGTTAACACTTTTCTGCTTTGTCATGAAAGCTACTTGTAGTGTCTTCATTGCTGTTGCCTGTTCACTGCTTGTTTCATTGTACATATTCATGGCTTTGTTCAGAACATCGTATGATTCCTTCAACCTGTTCATGTTGTTAATCAATTCACTGTTTTTCTTCTTTATAATCTCACAATTTTCACAAATCACCGGAACATTTTTAGCGTCAGCTTCTGCATCAAATTTGAACTTTGGAACTTCCATTACTTTCCTTTTGATCACTGGAGCTTCTTCATCATCACTGCTGACTGGTGTTTTGACCTTTTTCTTTTTCTTTTTAGCTTTTTCATCTTCACTATCACTTTCTGCCATCATTTTTACATGAGCTGCCATTCGTTTTGCATAATACTCATTATCATCATCACTATCTTCTTCAATTCTAGCCACAAAAGCTTTGGCTTTTAGCATTTCTTTATCCAGACAGTAATTATCCCAACTGAAATTTTCCCAACTAAAGCCTTCTGGTAATTTTTCATCATCTTGATTGATCAGACATGCTTTGTTGTCAGCAGAAATATATTTGTCCCAACTGAAACCTGTTGAAGATTTTTGATCATCTTGATTCACCAAACATGCTCTCTTTGATGATTCTTCAATCTCCTTCCTGCCATGAGCAGTTTGCATTTGTTGTTGATGTGGTTGTTGAGCAACTTGATGATAAATCGATTTCCGATAGTAATCATTGTTGTTGTTGAATGGATTTTGAGCTCCACTTGCTTCGCGGTTTTTGCACTCCCTCTTGAAGTGTCCTTTTTCCCTACAACGAAAACAAGTGACTTTAGATTTATCAAAGCCTAAAGTAGAAACATTTGCATCACGGAAATCATCTCTTCCTGTAATTTGTTTAAACTTTTCGGCTCTCCTCAACACACTTGCCAAAATTCCATTTTATATCCATTAATTCCATCTCTTCAGCATCTATCTGATCGTAATCCTCTTTTGTAAGCATTGGATTCCCGATCCGACCTGCCACTAAACTTCCATAGGACTCTAACACGGTTCCCAACAAAGACATGTGACTTTTCGCAACTTCTTCAGAATAATCCTGATCATTCTCAAGATTCAATACAATATTGCATTGTAGCTTCTTGCCATTCTTGATTGCTGAAATGTTCAGATCAAATGATGGATATGATGAAAAACTTGTGTTGCTGTTTGATCCTTTGGATGAACTTCCAGAAGAACTTTTTGCATTGAATGCTGTCTCAACCTTCGGTGACATGTTGATGGTTTTATCACTGACACCACCTTTGTAATAAAGACCAATGTCTTGTTCACCATCGAAATCTTTCATTCTTAAGACCTTTCTCTGTTCCATCTCCCGAGCCTCAATCTTTTCAATAAACTTGCTCAGTGTTAGACTGCTAAAACCTTTCTTGTTCCTTAACATCATGAGATATGTGCCCCAAGTCTCATATGGCAATGCATCAGCTAGCTTTTCGATCAACTCTTCATTATCTTTGGTGATGCTCAATCTTTTCATGTTTGCTAACAGACTGCAATATCTTTCAATGATCTGCTTTGTGCTCTCATTTTTCAAACCACGAAATAAATCGAATTCTTTTTTCAAAAGCGACTTTTTGTTCTTGACCATCTCTTGGCTTCCAACAAACTTCGATCTTAATGCCTTCCATATTGAATAAGAAGTTCCATTGTGTTGCAATAAAACAAAGATATCTTCCTTAACTGCTTGCTGCAATAAACTTGTCATCATTTTCTCATCTTTGTATTTCTTTTTATCTTCGGCACTTAGATCTTTAATTGCAATAATCTCCTCATCATCAGTCACCGGTCTAACATATTTCGTTTCAACACATTCCCAAGCATCTAAGTAGTTTGCTTGTACCCAATTCTCAAATCGTTCTTCCTATCCCTTATACTCCTCAATGTTCATAAGTTTTGGCGGTTTTTGCATAGTACCCGTTTCATTTTCTAACATTGTGTTCTGTGCAAGAGTAATCGGGGTAACTGGAGTAGCAAACGCGTTGTAAAATTCCTCTTCCATGATTCGGTTTTCAAGAAATTCACAAATCAGACACTTTCAAATGGAATTATACTCGTTCAAATGGAATCCATTTTAAACGGAATCAACAACAAGACAACTTCAAGCGAAATACCACTTTGAAACGAAATCACCTAATCTCGTTTGAAACTTTCAAACGGAATAACAACTTCAAGCGGAATAACTGTTTTCAAACGGAACCACTCAAACGGAATACCAGATTCAAACGAAATCAACCACTATTTCAAACGGAATACCGGTTTCAAGCGGAATTAAAGTCTTATTCCGTATGAAATGTTGCTGACGTCATCATTCTCGAACTGTTTTTCAAGCGAAATTACAATTATCATCAATTTTAGATCGATTTTAAGTCTGAAACTCTCAAGGCTTTGTTAAAACACTGATGCGCACATAATGTGTGAAAATTAGCCAATTTTAACCATAAAAAGTTGTTAATTTTGAAAAAGAAGGTGTAGAAATCAGGAAATGTAGCTGAATTGGTAAGAACTCTTCCTCCTGAGCTCTGATACCACTTGTAGGATCGTTTTTAGACCCGAACGAGTCGTTCAGAAGAATTTTTCTCAATACGAAAGGCGGAAACTGACGTATCGAGGTCAATTCAGCAAGAATATCACTTTAAACTGTCTTTGAATTAGTTTGACAAAGTATTACAGCGAGATGACACTTCGGCAGCACCTCGGCTCCGGAAACACACATACAAGAATGACTGAAACGGAATCAGGCACACATATATATAGGCGGAGTAATTCCGTTTGAACTGGTTCAAATGAAATCAGATTCAAACGGAATCAGTGATTGCGTTTGAAACAGTCTTGATGATTACAAACGGAATTACCCATTCTAATTTCGTTTGAAATGAACTCTCACCCTATATTTGACATTTTCCTCGTATAACGTGCCCTGATCTAACTAAGTACAAACAAGACTCGATACAAGATGAAGTCGACAGACGCATGTACCAACAGTTGAGGGTAACGTCACCTTCAAAAGAGGGGCCTACTACAATAACTAAGATAATCTCTTAAAAAGTGCAAAAGTGCGGAAATAACCAAAGGTTAAACTAAACACGAGTCGGAGCCAAGTGATTCATCTTGTCTATCTGTTTTTATTTTTATTTTATTTTACAGCATTTTAGTTAGTTTTTATTTTTTTCTTAGTTTAAAAGCCTTTTTCTAAACTTTTGATTTGATTAGACGTTGAGGATAAACCGGTAATTAAAGCTCTTGTGTCCTTGGACGACCTCGGTATCTTACCAACACTATACTATGCTCACGATGGGTGCACTTGCCCATATGTGTGTTTAGTGTTAGTAAATATCGTGTTTTATAAATTTAAAACTTGGCTAAAAAGTGTAAAAGGGCTTAAAATATACTTAAACTTATATACACACTTCACACGCATCAAGTTTTTTGCGCCGTTGCCGGGGACACAAGGATTTCAAGAAAGCTTAAAATCAATGGCCTAATCAGTTTTTCAAAACCTTTTCAAAACGCGTGCACATTTTTCTGCATTTTAGTTTAGTTTTGCATTTACAGTAGGTTGAACACGGGCCGTGCTCGCTGAACATGGGGCCGTGCTGTATATTTTTCATAACAACCCAGATACAGTAGCTTGAACACGGACCGTGCTCACTAAACACGCCCCCGTGCTCAACGAAATCAGTAACTTTAATTAAAACGCCCAGATACAGATTATGTACACGGGGCCGTGTCCACTGAACATGGGGTCGTGTCCAGCCTCTGTTTCCGTTTTTATTTTTGTTTTCTGATCTCGAGACTTGGTTGTGGTCTGCTGAGTGATTCTTATGGATCAATACTCAGGAGGTTACAACTACACCTATGAGGAGGATGATTATAGGAATAATTATTGCACTAATTGTGGTAACCCGCACTCGGTTCAATATTGTAACTTATATCAACCGTCCACTTCATACACCTACTATGAGGAGCCCAGGTACGAGCCATCAACTTCATACACATCCTATGAAGACCAAAGGTATGAACCTTCTCCCTCATACTCATATTTTAATGAACCAAGGTATGAGCCTTCTTACTCCTACTTTGAGGAACCAAGATATGAGCCACCACCTTCATATGCTCATTATGAGGAACCATGGCGAGAACAACCCACCTCATATGAGTATTATGAAGAACAAAATTACGACCCTTATCCATCATATGCTTACAATGAAGAACAATGGTGTAAACCATCTACTTCATGTGGGTATTATGAGGAACAAAGGATCGAACAACCGGATTCGAGCTCTGAAAATCCCGATCCTTTTTCTATAACCGAAGTGACCGATAGGATATTAGAAAACCTTAAAGTTATCGAGCGCTATATAAAAGAATCTCGTGCAAGGGAAGAGGAGTCCCGCGCAAGAGAAGAATTAAATAAAGAAGAGATAATTGAAAGTGTAAAAATGGAATAACAAATAAGTGAAAAACCGACACATGAGTTAAACAACGAAAAAGGTGACTCCGACAACGCAAAAATTCAAGAAGAGTCTAATTTTGAAGAAATTAATCTCTTGTCACCTTCTTTTGAAAATCATTGTTTAGTACCCACTCATGCTAAGTTTTTAAAAGAGTTAAACACTAACACTAAAATTGACGAAACGGTAAGTGTTAAGTTAACCAATGATCAAACCTCGCTAATAAAAGAAGACCCAGTTGAAATTAACATTACACCGGTTCCATGTTTTTTTCAAAATTCATTTATTAGTAATGTCACAATTGATAAAGATCTTTGTGTTAACATAATGCCTAACTACACTTTTGAAAAATTAAGTATTAGTGATTTTTCTCCACTTCAAATACCCATTTTTCTATCTAATCGGAAAATAATAAAATCAATCGGTATGGTTGAGGATGTCTTGGTTCAAACAAATCAAATGGTAATCCCAACCGACTTTGTCATCCTCGATGACTCTCCTCTAGTGTTGGGACGACCCTTTGTAAAAACCCACGAAGCTTTGAAGAACTGGAAGTATAACAATCTACCTCTTCAATTAGAGGCATTTAAAAAGAGTGTCGATCTTGAGCGGTCAATGAAATATTCATTCGGCAATAATGACCCCCTAATTGAAGATGAAGATGATCCACCCGATACAAGTGAAAAGTTTGACCACTTTGTTGAAGAAGAGGTCGCCATAGAACAAACTTTTAAAGTTCTTGATCAAAATGAGCAACCAAATAAGGAGTCTCCTAAAGACCCACCTCTTGAGCTCAAAGAACTTCCAAAAGGTTTGGAATATGCTTTTCTAGACAAAGATGGTAAATCACCTGTAATTATTTCATCTAAGTTAGATAGTTTAGAAAAAGAAAAATTAATTAACCTTTTGAAAAAACACATAAACGCGATTGCTTGGAAGCTTGTAGATATTAAAGGAATAAGTCCTTCCATGTGCACGCACAAAATTTTATTGAATGATGACTACAAATTGGTAATACAACCACAACGTCGAGTAAATCCAAATGTTCAAGAAGTGGTTAAAAACGAAGTCATCAAATTACTTGACGCCAGACTTATTTATCCTATCTTCGATAGTCCTTGGGTAAGTCCCGTCCAAGTTGTTCCAAAGAAAGGAGGTATGACGGTAATAACTAATGAAAAGAATGAATTAATACCAACGAGAACCGTCACAGGATGGAGAGTATGTATAGATTATAGACGATTAAATGAAGCAACAAGGAAGGATCACTTTCCTTTTCCCTTCATTGATAAAATGTTACAAAGATTATCCGGTCATAAATTTTACTGTTTCTTGGATGGTTTTTCAGGTTACTTTCAAATCCCGATAGCACCCGAAGACCAAGAAAAGACAACTTTCACATGTCCCTATGGAACTTTTGCTTATCGACGCATGCCATTTGGTCTATGTAATGCCCCCGCAACATTCCAACATTGCATGGTAGCCATCTTCCATGATATGATAGAAAAGACAATGGAAGTCTTCATGGACTACTTTTCTATCTTTGGGGATTCATACGACCAATGCCTCGATAACCTTGAACGAATGCTATCCTCCCCGACAGCATCTTCCCAAGCAAAACAAGAGAACAGAAGGCTGAACACGCCCCGTGCTCAGTGAACACGGGGGCGTGCCCAAGTGCCAGCATAAAAGACAAAGCTATAGAAGCTTCTGTCGCCCACCACGGGGCCGTGCTCAGCGGACACGGGGCCGTGGTCAACTATAAGATTCGCAGAATCCAGGCAAATCTTGATAGTACAGATATGCTTCTGCACACGGGGGCGTGCCCAGCGGACACGGGGGCGTGGTCAACTAATGCAGACAAACTGCAATTAATAAAAACAGAGAAGAGGATGGACACGGGGCCGTGCCCACTGGACACGGGGGAGTGCCCGAGCTACTGTTCAGGCTATAAATAGGGGTGCCTGGCTCATTTGCAAACCATCCCTTGGCACACCACCTCTCTCACACTTCACCCACCACCATCACAACACCATCATCCACCACCATCATCCATTGTCCATCATAGAGTGTGTGAGTCGTCTCGGGATCCAAGATTGATCGTAAGAGTTCTTGACAATCAAAGGCCATGTTTGCCTAAGTCTCTTACATCACTTGGTGAAGACAAGTTTCTAGTGTAATACTTTTTATTTTTAATCTTTTCGCACTTTTTACTTGGTTATGTATTAATGACTTTAATAACTAGTTTCTTATGTTGAAGGTGATTCTTCCTTATCGTTTGTCCGTGGTGTCTTGGCATTATTTTACTGTCTATATAAAATAAAAGATTTTCACCATTCATATCTCCATGGTCTATATGGAGGTATGTTGGCTACCTGGTCGGGGGTTAAGGGAACGGTTTGGTAAGAGTCTTGCCTTGTTCAGTGTATAGATCCTGCAAGGACCTGGATCAAATTTAGTAGGACCTCCTTCAATACCCACCGGTATTGGATGGCGGGGGTCCAAACTCTTTGATCCCCTCATATGTAAGCTACTATTAATACTTTAACCCGGCTACTTAGGACTGTATCCCTGCTGACTCAGACTACTTAGCCGAGGGTAACGTCACCTTCAAAAGAGGGGCCTACCACAATATGCATTAGTAACTTAATTAATTATCTTTCAATAATCCGACCCTTTAGGATTGTATCCTTGCTGACTCAAACTACTGGGTTGAGGGTAACGTCACCTTCAAAAGAGGGGCCTACTACAATAACTAAGATAATCTCTTAAAAAGTGCAAAAGTGCGGAAATAATCAAAGGTTACCCTAAACATGAGTCGGAGCCAAGTGATTCATCTTGTCTATCTGTTTTTATTTTTATTTTATTTTTCAGCATTTTAGTTAGTTTTTATTTTTTCTTAGTTTAAAACCTTTTTCTAAACTTTTGATTTGATTAGACGTTGAGGATAAACCGGTACTAAAAGCTCTTGTGTCCTTGGATGACCTCGGTATCTTACCAACACTATACTACGCTCACGATGGGTGCACTTGCCCATATGTGTGTTTAGTGTTAGTAAATATCGTGTTTTATAAATTTAAAACATGGCTAAAAAGTGTAAAAGGGCTTAAAATATACTTAAACTTATATACACACTTCACACGCATCAAGTTTTTGGCGCCGTTGCCGGGGACACAAGGATTTTAAGAAAGCTTAAAATCAACGGCCTAATCAGTTTTTCAAAACCTTTTCAAAACGCGCGCACATTTTTCTGCATTTTAGTTTAGTTTTGCATTTATAGTAGGTTGAACACGGGCCGTGCTCGCTGAACACGGGGCCGTGCTGCATATTTTTTATAAAACAACCCAGATACAGTAGCTTGAACACGGGGCCGTGCTCACTGAACACGCCCCCGTGCTCAACGAAATCAGTAACTTTAATTAAAACGCCCAGATACAGATTATGTAC
This sequence comes from Helianthus tuberosus, assembly GCA_030545235.1. Lineage (NCBI taxonomy): Eukaryota > Viridiplantae > Streptophyta > Magnoliopsida > Asterales > Asteraceae > Helianthus > Helianthus tuberosus. The sequence goes on from CM060408.1 coordinate 79,756,880, forward strand.
ACGGGGCCGTGTCCACTGAACACGGGGCCGTGTCCAGCCTCTGTTTCCGTTTTTATTTTTGTTTTCTGATCTCGAGACTTGGTTGTGGCTGCTGAGTGATTCTTATGGATCAATACTCAGGAGGTTACAACTACACCTATGAGGAGGATGATTATAGGAATAATTATTGCACTAATTGTGGTAACCCGCACTCGATTCAATATTGTAACTTATATCAACCGTCCACTTCATACACCTACTATGAGGAGCCCAGGTACGAGCCATCAACTTCATACACATCCTATGAAGACCAAAGGTATGAACCTTCTCCCTCATACTCATATTTTAATAAACCAAGGTATGAGCCTTCTTACTCCTACTTTGAGGAACCAAGATATGAGCCACCACCTTCATATGCTCATTATGAGGAACCATCGCGTGAACAACCCACCTCATATGAGTATTATGAAGAACAAAATTACGACCCTTATCCATCATATGCTTACAATAAAGAACAATGGTGTGAACCATCTACTTCATATGGGTATTATGAGGAACAAAGGATCGAACAACCAGATTCGAGCTTTGAAAATCCCGATCCTTTTTCTATAACCGAAGTGACCGATAGGATATTAGAACACCTTAAAGTTATCGAGCGCTATATAAAAGAATCTCGCGCAAAGGAAGAGGAGTCCCGCGCAAGAGAAGAATTAAATAAAGAAGAGATAATTGTAAGCGTAAAAATGGAAGAACAAATAAGTGAAAAACCAACACATGAGTTAAACAACGAAAAAGGTGAGTCCGACAACGCAAAAATTCAAGAAGAGTCTAATTTTGAAGAAATTAATCTCTTGTCACCTTCTTTTGAAAATCATTGTTTAGTACCCACTCATGCTAAGTTTTTAAAAGAGTTAAACACTAACACTAAAATTGACGAAACGGTAAGTGTTAAGTTAACCAATGATCAAACCTCGCTAATAAAAGAAGACCCATTTGAAATTAACATTACACCGGTTCCATGTTTTTTTCAAAATTTATTTATTAGTAATGTCACAATTGATAAAGATCTTTGTGTTAACATAATGCTTAACTACATTTGTGAAAAATTAAGTATTAGTGATTTTTCTCCACTTCAAATACCCATTTTTCTATCTAATCGGAAAATAATAAAATCAATCGGTATGGTTGAGGATGTCTTGGTTCAAACAAATCAAATGGTAATCCCAACCGACTTTGTCATCCTCGATGACTCTCCTCTAGTGTTGGGACGACCCTTTGTAAAAACCCACGAAGCTTTGAAGAACTGGAAGTATAACAATCTACCTCTTCAATTAGAGGCATTTAAAAAGAGTGTCGATCTTGAGCGGTCAATGAAATATCCATTCGGCAATAATGACCCCCTAATTGAAGATGAAGATGATCCACCCGATACAAGTGAAAAGTTTAACCTAAAGACCAAATAGAACAAACTTTTAAAGTTCTTGATCAAAATGAGCAACCAAATAAGGAGTCTCCTAAAGACCCACCTCTTGAGCTCAAAGAACTTCCAAAAGGTTTGGAATATGCTTTTCTAGACAAAGATGGTAAATCACCTGTAATTATTTCATCTAAGTTAGATAGTTTAGAAAAAAAATTAATTAACCTTTTGAAAAAACACAAAAACACGATTGCTTGGAAGCTTGTAGATATTAAAGGAATAAGTCCTTCCATGTACACACACAAAATTTTAATGAATGATGACTATAAATCGGTAATACAACCACAACGTCGAGTAAATCCAAATGTTCAAGAAGTGGTTAAAAACGAAGTCATCAAATTACTTGACGCCGGACTTATTTATCCTATCTCCGATAGTCCTTGGGTAAGTCCCGTCCAAGTTGTTCCAAAGAAAGGAGGTATGACGGTAATAACTAATGAAAAGAATGAATTAATACCAACGAGAACCGTCACAGGATGGAGAGTATGTATAGATTATAGACGATTAAATGAAGCAACAAGGAAGGATCACTTTCCTTTGCCCTTCATTGATCAAATGTTAGAAAGATTATCCGGTTATAAATTTTACTGTTTCTTGGATGGGTTTTCAGGTTACTTTCAAATCCCGATAGCACCCGAAGTCCAAGAAAAGACAACTTTCACATGTCCCTATGGAACTTTTGCTTATCGACGCATGCCATTTGGTCTATGTAATGCCCCCGCAACATTCCAACATTGCATGGTAGCCATCTTCCATGATATGATAGAAAAGACAATGGAAGTCTTCATGGACAACTTTTCTATCTTTGGGGATTCATCGACCAATGCCTCGATAACCTTGAACGAATGCTATCCTGATGTGAGGAAACAAACCTCGCCCTTAATTGGGAAAAATGCCATTTCATGGTAACGGAGGGAATAGTACACGGTCACAAAATATCAAACGAAGGAATGGAGGTTGATCGAGCAAAAATAGACACTATTTCTCGATTACCACCACCATCCTCCGTTAGAGCTATCAGAAGTTTCTTAGGGCATGCCGGATTTTATAGGCGGTTTATCAAAGACTTTTCTAAAATTTCAAGGCCTCTAACAAAATTACTTGAAAAAGATGCTCCTTTCATCTTTAACGAGGATTGCAATCAAGCATTTCTAACCCTAAAGGAAATGCTAGTCAATGCACCTATCATGATAGCGCCTGATTGGAAATTTCCTTTCGAAATCATTTGTGATGCAAGTGACTTTGCAGTTGGAGCTGTCTTGGGACAAAGAAAAGAAAAGCATTTTCACCCAATTTGTTATGCTAGTAAAACACTTAACGATGCACAAGTTAATTACACAACAACTGAAAAAGAATTACTAGCTGTGGTATTTGCTTTTGATAAATTTCGTTCTTATCTTGTTCTTTCTAAAACAATAGTCTATACAGATCATGCAGCCATTCGATATCTTGTCAAAAAGCAGGACGCAAAACCACGTTTGATTCATGGATTTTACTCCTCCAAGAATTTGATATTGAAATCAAAGACAAAAGAGGAGCAGAAAACACCGCGGCAGATCATCTTTCACGCTTAGAAGACCCAGCTTTGGAGGCAACCAGGGACGAGCAAATCAACGAAAAATTTCCAACGGAGTCCCTAGAAATGGTGGAATACAAGGAAGAACCATGGTACACCGACTATGCTAACTACCTAGCTAGCAGTATAGTCTCAAAAGGTTGGCCACATCATCAAAGAAAAAAATTCTTTGCTAATGTGAAGCATTATTTTTGGGAAGACCCTTATCTTTTCACAATGTGTGCCGACCAACTCATCCGACGATGCGTACATGGTAGCGAAGCAAGAAGAATTCTCCGCCATTGTCATGAAGGTCCATACGGAGGACATCATGGTGCCGCTAGTACAGCACGAAAGGTATTTGATTCAGGATTTTATTGGCCAACCATTTACAAAGACGCCCAAAGTCTTGTCAAGACATGTGATGCTTGCCAAAGAACAGGTAATATTTCTTCCAAAAACGAAATGCCCCAAAATGGCATTCTTGTTTGTGAAATTTTTGATGTGTGGGGACTCGACTTTATGGGACCTTTCCCACCGTCAAAAGGAAACAAATATATACTTGTGGCAGTAGATTACTTGTCTAAATGGGCCGGGGCCGAGGCCGAGGCACTTCCAACAAATGATGGAAGAGTTGTGGTAAGATTTCTGAAAAAATTATTCTCTCGTTTTGGAACACCTAAAGCATTAATAAGTGATAGAGGTACCCATTTTTGTAACCATCAACTCAAAAAAATATTAACAAGATATGGGGTCTATCACCGGGTCTCAACAGCATATCACCCTCAAACAAACGGACAAGCCGAAGTGACTAATAGAGGTTTAAAACGAATACTTGAAAAAACCGCAGGGTTAAATAAAAAGGAATGGGCAGATAAATTAGATGATGCTTTATGGGCTTTTCGAACTGCTTATAAAACAACAATAGGTACAACCCCATATAAGCTAGTCTATGGAAAAAGCTGTCATTTGCCAGTAGAAATTGCACACAAAGCCTACTGGGCAATTAAAAATGTAAACTTAGATTTAGAATTTGCCGGTAGAAATCGATTTTGTCAGTTAAATGAATTAGACGAACTTAGGAATTATGCATACTCAAACTCTGAAATTTATAAGGAAAGAATGAAAAACTTGCATGACAAACATATTAAACCTAATGAATTTCGAGTAGGAGACCAAGTTCTTTTGTTTAATTCACGACTTCGATTATTTCCTGGTAAATTAAAGTCTAGGTGGTCAGGACCTTTTTCCATCACCCATATTTTTCCACACGGTGCAATAGAAATTAAATCTCGGAATGGAATTCCATTCAAAGTCAATGGCCAACAGCTGAAAGTCTATCAAGGATTTATTGAGGATGAAGAGGAAGAAATCTCGCTTCAAACGGTCGAAGAATAAAAGCAACAACTTCATACCTGGTAAGTTACGAATGAATGGGTTGACATCTAAATCGATAAGTTTTCTAACCAAGTTTTTGGGAAAACAAGGGCATTCACATGAGCACTTAAAAAAAATATAATTGCTCGGCACGAGGCCGTGTCCGCTGGACACGGGGCCGTGTCCGCAAGACTGTCGGCATAAATCCCCCTTTTCATAACAGTTACACCATTCTACACGCCCCGTTTCCCCAAAAACGCTCTGGTTCAAGGCGATTTTCCACAGATTTTCGACGTATCCTCTACTTCTAACAACATCAAAGTATGATCCTATCATCATTAGTAGTTAGATTAAGCATTTGCATGTAGTTAATACTTCAAAAATTTGGGGAAAATCTAGGGTTCTTGAACTTCATCCGGATCGAACCTCAAATTTTTGCTTAAATCTGTTAGCATTTAGTTAGACTAATGTTATAGGAAGTAAATCCACTTGTATTGTTCAAAGATTCGCCCGATTTCTCACAAAAACCCCAAACCCTTGTTTTTGAACCGAAAAAGATAAAATTGATGGGGTAAACGGTTTGTTTTGGGAAAAACGGCACTTGGGGTTTCATTTTCGGGGGAAACCGCACCTAGTGGACCAAAAATTTTCAAGTTTTCGGGACTGGGTCGAAAAATGAAATTTTGGAGTAACATATGCCTGGACATGGGGTCGTGTCCGCTGAACACGGGGCCGTGTCCGGCTCGCTGTTTGCAGTTTTGTCCGAAAATTCCATTGGTTATATTAACTTTTGGTGTATTCTTTCAGATGTCAAAGAAATTCACAAGGTTCAACGCAAATGAGCTCGATGCTAGGGCTAGATACAACATGCTTCAAACAAGACCGGAAGAATACCCAAGACAAGCATGCATGGATCTGTTAGCAATGGTGAACCAACTTGACCGGTTTAACAACCTCGTTACCGGCCCACTAAGAGTCGCCCTAACCACTCGACTTCGCTCAGTCCACGAGTGCACTATGGAATTCTATAGCACCTTCACATTCAATTCAAGGTGCAACCCTTTCGACAATGATGGGGTGTCATTCCGATGTGGTGGAACTAGGTACTCGATTTCGATGGCACAATTTGGGTTGATAGTTGGGCTGTATGCGGAGGAAGATGCGGGTAATGAAGAAAACACCGGAGGGGTGCGAGAGTTGGATGAGAACGAACGCCAAGCCGCGTGGGCTCAGATTGGTGAAGGGCACTACAACCCGAGCAGCACTAAGAGCACTAAGTTGAGGGACCCACTCTACCGTTACATCCATAGGGTCCTCGCTTACTCTCTTAGCCAAAGGCATGATAGCAGTGGCGTTGTTGGGTTGAGAGATTTGGTGGTCCTTCATTGCATTCATACCTGCAGACACCTCGATGTTCCGTACATCCTGCTCCGAAACATGCATCTAAACCGGCTTGCTACTTCACCAACCCCTATCTTCTTCGGGGGTTGGATATACCGTCTCTTCAAGCACTTCGTGAACATACCTAGGTCCTTCGAAAGGAGTCCATGGTCGGGAAGAGTGGATGTACACATCTGCCGCTCCATTGATGTATAGCTTAAGTCTCACGTATGCCTGTGCGCTAGCGTTTCGTTTTGTTTTGCGTAGGCTGCCTACTCGGGAAGTTAAAACATCATAGACAATATGTATAATTGTGTGTGCCCGAATTAATATTTGCAGTTCCTACGTGATGACCTTTAATGAACTTTAACATAAGTTTCCGAAGGTCTTAAATGCATGTTTCCTAAGCTCTCAGGGTTTTGTTTACTGTATGCGACTGTTTTGTGTACCATGTACAAAACACCACTATAGCGTATGTTTGAAATCAAAATTTCGACTGTTTGATTTTCGGCAACGGTTGGAGACCATATTCGAGTACTAAGCGTTTTGTATATATTCAACGTTTGAATATTCTAAGTCCCCAGAGAAATATGAGGTTAGAGCCTAGGTATTCTTTATAGAGAACCCTATTCGTTGTAACCTATGGCTCTGATACCAATCTGTCACACCCCGAAATCATCAGAGCATTGGCGTGACTGGACTGGTATCTTCATTGCACAGCGGAAGCAAATAATCTAAGTCTTTTAGAAATTAAACGTCCACTAGGTACTCGACTCTTCATGGTTCTCCTATTCCAACCGTGCCTTGTCTTAGAAATGCAACCTGAGAAAGAAACATGCGAAAAAGTCAACATAAAGTTGAGCGAGTTCATAGTTTGTTTGTAAAAGATTTGAAATAAATCTTTTTGAATAATCGGTTTTTTTGAAGTATTGTTGAGAAAACGAATCAAAATCATTTTCTTGTCATGTTATATGGTATGTATCTTGTATAAATCAAGTTTTCATATATAAATCAAGTATTCATGTGTACACAACGCACTTATGTATAATTCAGGTTTTTCTTGAGTACCCCACGTACTCAAGTATAATTCCCGTTTTCTTGAGTACCCCACGTACTTCAAGTTATAAATCAAGTTTTTCTTGAGTACCCCACGTACTTCAAGTTATAAATCAAGTTTTTGTATGGTATGAATTTTATGTAAATAAAGTATTCCTGTAACTATCAGGATTGTTAACGGGTTGCAAAGCCATTAACATGTGACACGACATAGGAAGTCACCAAACCTTAGGCATTTAATTGGTATATTCTGAGACACAAAAGCACTACTCGATTCTCGCCCTCACCGAGAGTGTGGCTGCCCGGCACCCGTTGGATATAACCTTTTGTTCTGCGGTCTAGGTATATTGTTGATTAATGGTGCCTATGTACCCTATTCATGACACGATTTCTCATATCATTTCTCATAACGCATCCTACTTGGTTCTCGTCCTCACCAAGTGCGTTTCTTGTTATCATTTCTCATAACGCATCCTACTTGGTTCTCGTCCTCACCAAGTGCGTTTCTTGTTATCATACCATTTATAAACATTATAATATTTGTACATGTATTTCATCCCCGAAGTTATAAAACTGAAAACAGTTAAAAGAAAAGGGGGAGCATGAACTCACTTGTTTTGTAAAACCGGTATCTAATATAAGCTTTTCGTAAACCATCTGTGTTCTTTGTAACATGGTTTAGAAATATGTAATTCTTGTATGCTTTGCAAAAAGTGCATGTCTTTCCACCCCAAAAACATTTATAAAAATGTAAAACCGTAAAAGGTGGGGTTATGAACTCACCTAAATATTCCTGTGCAAAGCTAGCTAACTTACGACTTCGTGATGTCGTTTCCAAGGCAAGACTCACTAGTGTGCATTCTACAATATTCCTAACATGGAATATCTAATAAGTTTCGAAATAATGCGGTAACTAATCTACGTGTTACCGAGCTCTACCGAATTGTTGATCGAACGATTTGACAGTAAATAGTTAACTTAATGAAAATGACTAAGTTAAACTGCCGCGAGAAGTCGTTTGTGTATGTAGGAATATTCATATGAAAGTAATATATAATAAACATGTATTATATATATTGCGTCTTGTATATTTTTGTATATGTCGTTTCGGCGTTCGTAATAAATATAAAGTATTATATTTATTTTGCGATAGTATCATTGAGTAGTTCGAAGTTTGAAATAAATATAAAACTATATTTATTTTTAAAAACGAATTCACGTTGTACGATATTTGAAATAAATAGATAAGTTATATCTATTTTATAAAAGAATCGTTGTTTTTGTTTGACGTTCGAAATAAATATAATAACTATATTTATTTGTTGTCGAAAGAGACTTCCGTATCGTTGTTTTAGTATGTTTGTAAAGTGTCGTCGAAAAAATTATACACTTGTATATAAAGTGTCTTTATATTAAAAACGTGTTTCGTTTTACGGATTTTCTCGAAAAACGGGCAGAGTTTCCTCTGTTTTTGGACGCCCCGGACAACCAAGTTGTCGTAATTTTATCGAGATTCATCAATATAATCAAACAATAAGTGTGTATGAAATTTTCGTCAAAATGCGCCAAATATTAAATGTACATAATCACTAAATAAACGATGGTTCGAGCTCGTTCACGTGTAATGAATTATAGAGATAACGTAACGAAATAAATACGCCGTTAATTTTTACCAAGTCTTCGCGTCGGGATGTTGACCAAGTCGACTCGCTGAGTTGACTGAACCGTATACAAAACTGACCCGAGTTGACTGAGTTGACTCAGTGAGTTGACCGAGTCAACCGGGTTGGCCGATTAACCACTGTTGTCGCAACTTGAACCACGAGATGTGACCCGAGCCATCCTCCAATCTGAACCGAACATGACCAAATCCACTGTTCATCATCATTAAGCATCATCATGTTCATTAGAATGTAATGAAAAGAAACAGGCGAGACGACTTACCGGTAAACCCGTCGGATAACGGCAAGGACCGCCGGGTAAACAAACCGACCGCCGGTCCGTGTCTCCGACCACCGGTCCGTATCTCCGACCGCCGATAGCTCACCACCACACCCGGTTCTCCATCTGGTTCCACCGCCACGCCGCCGCACGACGGCGGCTCTCCTCCGTCACTCCCTCTCTTTCTTGCTGTCTCTCTCTGCTGCTCTAACCACCAACCAGCACCACCCGGTTCTCTGTGGTTGTCGCCGAAGTCCACTGTTCGCCGGAAAAGATCAGCAGGAGGGGAATTGGGTGTTGTCGGCTGGTAACACCGCCGACAGCCGGCGGTTAACAAGCTCCGGTCGTCGTCGACCAGTAGCTTCACGAGAGAGAGCAAGTAGCAATTGTTTTTGTGAGTGAAATGTGTTTTGTGTGCTATTTAATTGAGCTTGTAGATGTGAGGGTTTGTTTGTGATAAGAATAATTGTGTTGTTTTGTGTGTGTACAAATAATCGAGTGAGAGAGAGAGGCAGATTGTAAGTCGTGCTTGTATGTGTGAGTGTGATCGAGAGAGGAGAGGAAAAGTGATGCTCTGATGTTTGTTTGTGTATGTGTTCCCTGTGTATAAATAGAGTGAGGAAAGGATAAAAGGTTTTATTTTCTTTCATGTATACACTTTACATTCAGGTCATATCTTTCATCCTTAGAATTAAAATCTTTTATGTATTGCATTTAGGTCAGGCATTTTAACCTTTGATTCAAAATCTCTTGAAGAGATTTGTAGAGATTATGTAAATATCTGTGAAGATTTTGAGAATATCTTGCATAGATTTTCAAGATTTAATTTATTGTATGCAGGTTTAGGCTTGTGGGTTTTTGGGCTTGGGCCCGGGGCCTACAAGCCCATCTCATGTGTAAGTGGCCCGTAATTCCTAAGAGACCCGCTATCGCAACCCAAACTACATAAACATAAATATATTCGTGTAACATCCATATTTGTCGGTGTCGTCAGTATTTCGTACGGCTTCAGTTTATTGTCGTTTAATTTCCAACAGTATCTCCGCGGATCGTCACACGCGCACTGTAGAACCGCATAAGCGTTCCTAAGCTTACTGAGGCCCTGATTAAGTTAGTTTGCGTCGTAAACACTACTTAATATCGAGTTAATCGCCTGTTAATCACGTAATTAAGGGCGTAAATTACCGGTTGTCACATTCTCCCATTGTTAATAAAATTTCGTCCTCGAAATTTAGACTACGTTAACTCCTTAGAGTTACGTTATGCGCAAGTAAATACGAATAATACCAAAGTGAACGATCATGAAATCGAATCAGGACTTATTCGAATGATGTGAATTCAAGGACGTATCACAAGATGCAAATTAATTCTAGAAATGATTGCCTCAAATAAATGAGCTTAGGTTTCAACAAGCTCATATGTACTAGTTTGCATGAATCGCTCGATCGTGATCAGTGCAAGCTGCAAGTTCTACCGACGCCACAAGGTGTCGTAGTGAATGAAACAATTCAAATATAGCGGTGATCGAACAAGTATCACCTGTGTTTTGCATAAAACGCTCAATTATGATTAGCCCAAGCTACAAGTTTATACTGACACCACAAGGTGTCGAAATCAACAAACGAGTTAGTGGGGTCGTTGACCAAACAAATCTACTACGACTCAGAACAATGAAACGCTTGTTAAAACGAATTTCGAATATGATGTTTCCAATACATCATATGGTGTCTTGAATTGAATATGTGTAATGAACTTAGTTCAAACGATTGAATTTGATTTCGGCGCAAGCCGACAATAAATACATGTATTGTCAAGAAAACTTTTGGCATGGTCACAACGAAATACCATGTATGTAACTTGAAAAAAGAAAGGAATTTTCAAGAAAATGTGTTGACTTGATAACAAAGAAGCCAACAATTTCAATAATGCGGGTCATTCGAATCACGAATCAATAATTAGATTTAGCGAAATAATATTTGAACTTTGATGAAACGCTTATTCGGAACGAAACCACATGCGTAGCAAACGATGCATGCGTATCATATGAGTTTTCAAGAAATGAAGCAAATGAATATTCGCTATACTGAAAGAAATGGTCGTGACACAATGACCATTAAGAAGAGTAGAGATACGAAAATCTACTCAGTAAATGTGAAAGTCGAAATTTCAATAAAAGAAATTTAAGGACTTTACCTGGGGTTACATGTGATAACCTTTTGTTAGGTGACATTACCATAGAATGTCGAATATAGCGTACTCGTCATTAGCTGAAATAGGGGGAATTCGGTGACTTGTGTCTTTTCCTTAGTATGACTTGTGTCGTTTGCAGGACCGCGTGTCAACTACCGCTTCCTGATCGATAGTCGCATGTGACGTACTTCAACCTCCGTTGATGTATAGCTTAAGTCTCACGTATGCCTGTGCGCTAGCGTTTCGTTTTGTTTTGCGTAGGCTGCCTGCTCGGGAAGTTAAAACATCATAGACAATATGTATAATTGTGTGTGCCCGAATTAATATTTGCAGTTCCTACGTGATGACCTTTAATGAACTTTAACATAAGTTTCCGAAGGTCTTAAATGCATGTTTCCTAAGCTCTCAGGGTTTTGTGTACTGTATGCGGCTGTTTTGTGTACCGTGTATAAAACACCACTATAGCGTATGTTTGAAATCAAAATTTCGACTGTTTGATTTTCGGCAACGGTTGGAGACCATATTCGAGTACTAAGCGTTCTGTATGTATTCAACGTTTGAATAATCTAAGTCCCCAGAGAAATATGAGGTTACAGCCTAGGTATTCTTTACAGAGAACCCTATTCGTTGTAACCTATGGCTCTGATACCAATCTGTCACACCCCGAAATTATCAGAGCATTGGCGTGACTGGACTGGTATCTTCATTGCACAGCGGAAGCAAATAATCTAAGTCTTTTAGAAATTGAACGTCCACTAAGTACTCGACTCTTCATGGTTCTCCTATTCCAACCGTGCCTTGTCTTAGAAATGCAACCTGAGAAAGAAACATGCGAAAAAGTCAACATAAAGTTGAGCGAGTTCATAGTTTGTTTGTAAAAGATTTGAAATAAATCTGTTTGAATAACCGGTTTTTTTGAAGTATTGTTGAGAAAACGAATCAAAATCATTTTCTTGTAATGTTATACATAAACTTTGTATGAAAACATGGTATGTATCTTGTATAAATCAAGTTTTCATATATAAATCAAGTATTCATGTGTACACCACGAACTTATGTATAATTCAGGTTTTTCTTGAGTACCCCACGTACTCAAGTATAATTCCCGTTTTCTTGAGTACCCCACGTACTTCAAGTTATAAATCAAGTTTTTCTTGAGTACCCCACGTACTTCAAGTTATAAATCAAGTTTTTCTTGAGTACCCCACATACTTCAAGTTATAAATCATGTTTTTGTATGGTATGAATTTTATGTAAATAAAGTATTCCTGTAAGTATCAGGATTGTTAATGGGTTGCAAAGCCATTAACATGTGACACGACATAGGAAGTCACCAAACCTTAGGCATTTAATTGGTATATTCTGAGACACAAAAGCACTACTCGATTCTCGCCCTCACCGAGAGTGTGGCTGCCCGGCACCCATTAGATCTAACCTTTTGTTCTGCGGTCTAGGTATATTGTTGATTAATGGTGCTTATGTACCCTATTCGTGACACGATTTCTCGTATCATTTCTCATAACGCATCCTACTTGGTTCTCGTCCTCACCAAGTGCGTTTCTTGTTATCATTTCTCATAACGCATCCTACTTGGTTCTCGTCCTCACCAAGTGCGTTTCTTGTTATCATACCATTTATAAACATTATAATATTTGTACATGTATTTCACCCCCGAAGTTATAAAACTGAAAACAGTTAAAAGAAAAGGGGGAGCATGAAGTCACTTGTTTTGTAAAACCGGTATCTAATATAAGCTTTTCGTAAACCATCTGTGTTCTTTGTAACATGGTTTAGAAATATATAATTCTTGTATGCTTTGTAAAAAGTGCATGTCTTTCCACCCCAAAAACATTTATAAAAATGTAAAACCGTAAAAGGTGGGGTTATGAACTCACCTGAATATTCCTGTGCAAAGCTAGCTAATTTACGACTTCGTGATGTCGTTTCCAAGGCAAGACTCGCTATTGTGCATTCTACAATATTCCTAACATGGAATATCTAATAAGTTTCGAAATAATGCGGTAACTAATCTACGTGTTACCGAGCTCTACCGAATCGTTGATCGAACGATTTGACGGTAAATAGTTAACTTAATGAAAATGACTAAGTTAAACTGCCGCGAGAAGTCGTTTGTGTATGTAGGAATATTCGTATGAAAGTAATATATAATAAACTTGTATTATATATATTGCGTCTTGTATATTTTTGTATATGCCGTTTCGGCGTTCGTAATAAATATAAAGTATTATATTTATTTTGCGATAGTATCATCGAGTAGTTCGAAGTTTGAAATAAATATAAAACTACATTTATTTTTAAAAACGAATTCACGTTGTACGATGTTTGAAATAAATAGATAAGTTATATCTATTTTATAAAAGAATCGTTGTTTTTGTTTGACGTTCGAAATAAATATAATAACTATATTTATTTGTTGTCGAAAGAGACTTCCGTATCGTTGTTTTCGTATGTTTGTAAAGTGTCGTCGAAAAAATTACACACTTGTATATAAAGTGTCTTTATATTAAAAACGTGTTTCGTTTTACGGATTTTCTCGAAAAACGGGCAGAGTTTCCTCTGTTTTTGGACGCCCCGGACAACCAAGTTGTCGTTATTTTATCAAGATTCATCAATATAATCAAACAATAAGTGTGTATGAAATTTTCGTCAAAATGCGCCAAATATTAAATGTACATAATCACTAAATAAACGATGGTTCGAGCTCGTTCAGGTGTAATGAATTATAGAGATAACGTAACGAAATAAATACGCCGTTAATTTTTACCAAGTCTTCGCGTCGGGATGTTGACCGAGTCGACTCGCTGTGTTGACTGAACCGTATACAAAACTGACCCGAGTTGACTGAGTTGACTCAGTGAGTTGACCGAGTCAACCGGGTTGGTCGATTAACCACTGTTGTCTGAACTTGAACCACGAGACGTGACCCGAGCCATCCTCTAATCTGAACCGAACATGACCAAATCCACTGTTCATCATCATTAACCATAATCATCTTCATTAGAATGTAATGAAAAGAAACCGGCGAGACGACTTACCGGTAAACCCGTCGGATAACGGCAAGGACCGCCGGGTAAACAAACCGACCGCCGGTCCGTGTCTCCGACCACCGGTCCGTATCTCCGACCACCACACCCGGTTCTCCATCTGGTTCCACCGCCACGCCGCCGCACGGCGGTGGCTCTCCTCCGTCACTCCCTCTCTTTCTCGCTGTCTCTCTCTGCTGCTCGAACCACCAACCAGCACCACCCGGTTCTCTGTGGTTGTCGCCGAAGTCCACTGTTCACCGAAAAAGATCAGCAGGAGGGGAAGAGGGTGTTGTCGGCTGGTAACACCGCCGACAGCCGGCGGTTAACAAGCTCCGGTCATCGTCGACCAGTAGCTTCACGAGAGAGAGCAAGTAGCAGTTGTTTTTGTGAGTGAAATGTGTTTTGTGTGCTATTTAATTGAGCATGTAGATGTGAGGGTTTGTTTGTGATGAGAATAATTGTGTTGTTTTGGGTGTGTACAAATAATCGAGTGAGAGAGAGAGGCAGATTGTAAGTCCGTGCTTGTATGTGTGAGTGTGATCGAGAGAGGAGAGGAAAAGTGATGCTCTGATGTTTGTTTGTGTATGTGTTCCCTGTGTATAAATAGAGTGAGGAAAGGATAAAAGGTTTTATTTTCTTTCATGTATACACTTTACATTCAGGTCATATCTTTCATCCTTAGAATTAAAATCTTTTATGTATTGCATTTAGGTCAGACATTTTAACCTTTGATTCAAAATCTATTGAAGAGATTTGTAGAGATTATGTAAATCTCTGTGAAGATTTTGAGAATATCTTGCATAGATTTTCAAGATTTAATTTATTGTATGCAGGTTTAGGCTTGTGGGTTTTTGGGCTTGGGCCCGGGGCCTACAAGCCCATCTCATGTGTAAGTGGCCCGTAATTCCTACGAGACCCGCTATCGTAACCCAAACTCCATAAACATAAATATATTCGTGTAACATCCATATTTGTCGGTGTCGTCAGTATTTCGTACGGCTTCAGTTTATTGTCATTTAATTTCCAACAGTATCTCCGCGGATCGTCACACACGCACTGTAGAACTGCATAAGCGTTCCTAAGCTTACTGAGGCCCTGATTAAGTTAGTTTGCGTCGTAAACACTATTTAATATCGCGTTAATCGCCTGTTAATCACGTAATTAAGGGCGTAAATTACCGGTTGTCACATGGTGGTCCTTCATTGCATTCATACCCGCAGACACCTCGATGTTCCATACCTCCTGCTCCGAAACATGCATCTAAACCGGCTTGCTACTTCACCAACCCCTATCTTCTTCGGGGGGTGGATATACCGTCTCTTCAAGCACTTCGTGAACATACCTAGGTCCTTCGAAAGGAGTCCATGGTCGGGAAGAGTGGATGTACACATCTGCCGCTCCATGAACCTAATTTATGAGGTCGAAGACAGGTCGGTTAGCTTCCAAAGGATGCAGGGGCATGCATGGAACCCGCAAGAGGCACTCGTCCTTCACACTCCACAGCATCATCAGTACCAATACTAGCCCCACGGTGAACCGGGCCAGTCCTCCTCACAAGGAGGTGGTTTTCCTAACTTCCAAAGTTTACATGATTTGTTGCAGGAAAACCTCATGTGCACCAGGAACACCTATAACATGGCGAGCAACACGTATACCCGGGTCGGAGCTATTGAGAGAAACATATCCGACATTCAGGATGACATTGGGAGCATCCGGGGGTACATGGCAGGGCATGGTGGAGGAGGTGATGATGATGAGGACGAGGACATGGACTAGGCGGGAGGAGCGGAGGCAGAAGCGGTTGGTTGGTGATCTTACAGGTTAACTCCCCCTTTTATCTTGAACAATTTCCGGCCTGCGTGCCGTGTGTTGAACAATTTACTTTCCTTAACTCTTTTTACTTTCTGCATTTGTTTTTCTTTTTAACTTTGTGATGTGGATGTTGAACTTGGTAATTTAGGATGTTTGCTATGGTTTGGTGTAGTGTTTATTGATAAAACAGGTATATACGAGGCTTAGAGCACTAAACATTAGTGCTACTAAAGCCGGGACAGGAAAACCGGAGCCAGAAACCTGTTTTTCAACTTTGCAGATTGTCTACACGGGGTCGTGTCCAGCCGACACGCCCCCGTGCCCACTTCCTCAGACCTGCTGTTTGTTTAAATCTGCAGACTTTTTCCAGACACGGGGTCGTGCCCAGTGGACACGCCCCCGTGTCCAACTTCTGTAAGTTTTCGTTACTGGCACTCCAACACGGGGTAGTGTCCATCCGACACGGGGCCGTGTCCAGAGGTCCAGTAACACAAATTTTTCCTTTTTCACACCATTCTACACATTCAATCAACCTAAAAACTTATTTTTGGGACACATTGAGGACAATGTGTAATTTAAGTGTGGGGGGATGCTAAAACCTTGAATCTCGCAAGTCCTAATCACAAGCCTTACACAAAACTCTATTGGAACCGCTAATACTTGTCTAGGTTTAACTTGGGAATTTCAATTTCTAAAAAGGTTATATTTTTATAAATTTACAACCGATAGCGTCGTGATAAAAAGAACCAACATAAGAAAATTATGAAAAGGCATGACAAGCTTAGTTAAAATTTGATTATATATACTTTATCACATAAAAACCCATTCCCACAAAAGTGAGTTTTGAGCCTTTATTGAGCATACAAATACATATCTTTAAACTAAATGCTCATTTTTTGTTTCTTGTGTGAACAGCCGCTTGGTTCTTACAACTCTAGAACTTGCCACGACGATACATTCCCGGTCCTTACCAACTTAAACCTGAGTAAGTAAATGATGGACGCATTAGGACTAACCCTTTTTATTTCTACACCATTATTTTTCTTTTTTTTTTACCACCTACCCAAAATCCCCCTAGTTAACCCCTTTGAGCCTGAACCTTTTCATTTCTTAACCCAAAAACAAACACCCTTTCACCCACCAAAACCCTTTTTATTTTTAACCCTTTGTTTTAGTAACAAGCTCGGTTTTTCTTATGACTTTTAAAAAAATAAATAAATAAATATGTTGATGATGAAGCAAAAGAAATAAACAAGCAAGTTTATCAAAAATAACTTTGTTTGAATAATAGCTTCATCAAAATAAAAAGTGCAAAAATAAAAAGTCTTACGAAAACCGATGCTTTTTACGCTTTTCGCCCATTTCTACTAACCACTAACCCAACCACCTACCTTTAACCCAAGCCTAACCCTTCACCCAAAAGTCCTCTTGATATTTACAAAGGTTTATAGTTAAAAAGGAGGTGGATTGATTGCTTGGCAAGCCTATGGTAGGAGTAAGTTCCATGCCGCTCCCAAGTGATTCACTAAAATACATCTTCGGTCGAGTGTTGAGTGATCCCCGTGAGGTATGTGAACTTGTATATAAATGAAATTTTAAAGAGGCATGTTATGTCCTAATAAGTAATTTATCTTATGAAAAGTTTTAAATAACTCATGACGAATAGGATTGTAAATAAATAAAAATAAACTTAATAAAGAATCTTGGAAATCCCGACACTCTATGACAAGCCCAAAAACTTTCTCTTCTACCCATTCCATTTGGGAGTGTAAAGCCACATTATAAAGAGTTTTGCTTGAGGACAAGCAAAGATTCAAGTGTGGGGGTATTTGATGTGTGCAAAATGCAACATATAAATTACATCAATTGTGGCATAAAACTAACCCTTTTTTAGTACTAATGTTGGAAAAAGTGTGTTTTTGTCTTCCTTTTGTATTTTCAGGATTAAATGAGCTCAAAGTAACAAAAGAAGCAAAAAGGCAGCTAAATCCAACATAAATACAAGAAAATGAACAAACGTGGCATGCCCGACCTCCCCGACAGCATCTTCCCAAGCAAAACAAGAGAACAGAAGGCTGAACACGCCCCGTGCTCAGTGAACACGGGGGCGTGCCCAATTGCCAGCATAAAAGACAAAGCTATAGAAGCTTCTATCGCCCACCACGGGGCCGTGCTCAGCGGACACGGGGCCTTGGTCAACTATAAGATTCGCAGAATCCAGGCAAATCTTGATAGTACAGATATGATTCGGCACACGGGGGCGTGCCCAGCGGACACGGGGGCGTGGTCAACTAATGCAGACAAACTGCAATTAATGAATACAGAGAAGAGGATGGACACGGGGCCGTGCCCGAGCTACTGTTCAGGCTATAAATAGGGGTGCTTGACTCATTTGCAAACCATCCCTTGGCACACCACCTCTCTCACACTTCACCCACTACCCACTACCATCACAACACCATCATCCACCACCATCATCCATTATCCAATTTCCATCATAGAGTGTGTGAGTCGTCTCGGGATCCAAGATTGATCGTAAGAGTTCTTGACAATCAAAGGCTATGTTTGCCTAAGTCTCTTACATCACTTGGTGAAGACAAGTGTCTAGTGTAATACTTTTTATATTTAATCTTTTCGCACTTTTTACTTGGTTATGTATTAATGACTTTAATAACTAGTTTCTTATGTTGAATGTGATTCTTCCTTATCCTTTGTCCATGGTGTCTTGACATTATTTTACTGTCTATATAAAATAAAAGATTTTCACCATTCATATCTCCATGGTCTATATGGAGGTATGTTGGCTACCTTGTCGGGGGTTAAGGGAACGGTTTGGTAAGAGGCTTGCCTTATTCAGTGTAAAGATCCTGCAAGGACCTGGGTCAAATTTAGTAGGACCTCCTTCAATACCCACCGGTATTGGATGGCGGGGGTCCAAACTCTTTGATCCCCTCATATGTAAGCTACTATTAATACTTTAAATCGGCTACTTAGGATTGTATCCCTGCTGACTCAGACTACTTAGCCGAGGGTAACGTCACCTTCAAAAGAGGGGCCTACCACAATATGCATTAATAACTTAATTAATTATCTTTCAATAATCCGACCCTTTAGGATTGTATCCTTGCTGACTCAAACTACTGGGTTGAGGGTAACGTCACCTTCAAAAGAGGGGCCTACTACAATAACTAAGATAATCTCTTAAAAAGTGCAAAAGTGCGGAAATAATCAAAGGTTACACTAAACACGAATTGGAGCCAAGTGTTTCATCTTGTCTATCTGTTTTTATTTTTATTTTATTTTTCATCATTTTAGTTAGTTTTTATTTTTTTCTTAGTTTAAAACCTTTTTCTAAACTTTTGATTTGATTAGACGTTGAGGATAAACCGGTACTAAAAGCTCTTGTGTCCTTGGACAACCTCGTTATCTTACCAACACTATACTATGCTCACGATGGGAGCACTTGCCCATATGTGTGTTTAGTGTTAGTAAATATCGTGTTTTATAAATTTAAAACTTGGCTAAAAAGTGTAAAAGGGCTTAAAATATACTTAAACTTATATACACATTTCACACGCATCATGGAACGTTTTTGAAATCAGTTTGATGAGGAACAATCTGATCAATCACATAAGAAGATGTAAGATAACTGATCAACTTTTTGTCAACTCTTTCTGTTTCAATTCGCATCAGTTCAAGTTCCTTCTTTAGAGATGCGATTGTGTCTAGATGCATGTTAATCGCCATTTGCTTATCCATGACTGTAGCTTTGAGCAAAGTAACAGTTTTATCATTTTCTAAACTCTCTTTTCGAATCATTTTAATAGATCGTGACAGAGTGTCATAAGCTTCTTTAAAGTCAATAAAATCAAATTTTAATTTGTCGTTAAACTTTTTCAATTCTTGAAACTATTTGTCTCTTTCAAGACAATCCATGCATGGTTTCAAACAGTTTTTTCATGGTGTTTAAAGAATTTGATCAACCTTTTCAAAAACATTTTCTTGTTTATCATTTTTACTTTCCGAATTACCAAACTCTCCGGACTCAGACTCAGATTTCTCTCCAGATTCGGACTTCTCATTTTCTGATTTGCCATCGGACTCGGACTTTGAATTTTCATCAGACTTTGACTTTAATTTGTCATCGGACTCGGACTTATCTCTTGACTCATACGTATCACATGTCTCGATAACTGACTCCTTTTCAACTGATACTGACTCTTGAGTTGCATCTTGGGTCTCATTGTTATCAGAAGGTGTTTTAGTTTGTTCTACCTCTTGCAGCTCGATCATAAGAGCTTTGTCTGCTATTTCTTTCAAAGTCTCTTCATTCATTTCCTTCGAAACATCGATGATCTCTTGAAGCGGAGTTTGTTCAACTTCATACTGTGGGCAGAAACCCGTAGTCGGTTCACCGAAGAAACCTGCAAAAGAGTTAAACACATTAGCTGGCATTATAGATTTGAATGAATCAGCAATGATCTCTTGTTCATATTGATAATAGTAGACTGCTGTTGCCTCTTCTTCAAGATCTGCAAGACTTTCTTCATTCATCCCTTCACTGATTTCTCCAACTTCAGGAACACATTTCTCGATTTTCGGTTTCGGCTCTTCAATAATTTCAGCTATCTTTGCAAGACCATCTCCTGGAACATATTCTGGAATCTTTTCGTCATCTTGATTCACCAAAATAGCCTTTTCTGTTTGTTTGGATTGACTGTTTTTATGATAGATGGCCTGTTGGTAATAATTGTCGACGAAAAACGCATTATAAAACTCCATATTCACATTCTGTGCTATACTTGCTGGAGTTTGAACATGCATACCATCTCCGAAAAACGCATTGTAAAACACTTGATTGTCCATTTTTTGGTATTGAAAATTCACACAAACTGATTAATTTTCAAACGATCTGAAGACTTTTAAACCACACTGTACGAACAAAATTTCACGCGACCTGAACTGTTTCAAGCGACTTGATTAACTTGTATGACTTAAACAACCTTTCAAACGATCTGGTTAATCCTTCAAACAATCCAAATCTAGTTAAACTATCTGAACTACGTGCGAACTGAGATGATTTCCAAACTATCAATCAACATGAAATCATTTAATGCGCATCACATGAAATCTTATCTTACCATATCATGCATGCAAAACTATTTGACCAAGTGTAATTATTTAAATGACATGTTCACATGGCCGACAATCAACAAATATCACATGCAATGTATCGATTAATGTAATCAATGGCCGATTGTTTTTCAAGAACTGCAATATCACGTGAAGCTGATTGGACCAATGGAATGTTCACATGCAATCATTTACGGATTTCTCTTTCATTTAAACAATGTCCGACAACTGTTTTGAAATTTGGATTTTAATTGGACCGCTAAATTGATCTTTAATATTGATTGGGCCGAGATATATATTGATCACATGGGCCGATAAGTTTTTCAAGTGGTTTGAACAAACTTTCACGCGACATGAAGATCAGTTAACCACTCAGTACGACCTGAGTTCACTCCATGCGAACTGGATATTAAGTCATACGAACTGAGATGACTTCAAACGAAGTGATGTCCGTTTAACCAGTTCGTGCGAACAGAAATACGCTTCGTGAAAAGTGGGATCAAATCAATGCGAACTGGTTAGGTTTCGTGCGAACAGATGGTCACCTCGTGCGAACTGGAACAGATTTGGTGCGAAGTGAAGGTATCAGTTTGTGCGAACTGGTGAATTTGTCAAACGGTTGGACGAAATTTTGTCAAATTGATCAATTTTTAGGCTGAATTAGGGTCTAGTATGTTCACAGATTGATTAAAACCATTTTTACATGTTATATATGAAAATCAAGACATTTTGACCATTAAAACTCGGTAATTTGAAGAAAAAGTGTAGAAGAATGAAAGAAATGAGTAGAAATCAGATGTTTTTCGACGAAATCAAACTGAATCAGTAAGAAATCTTCCTCCTGAGCTCTGATACCACTTGTAGGATTTAGATTCGATCAAACGAGTCGATCAGAAGAGTTCTTGATCAAAACGAGAGGCGGAATCAGACGTTTCGATGTTGAATCAGCTTGATTTGCACAAGAAAGTAGTTTAAATGTCTTTTGTTTAGATTTGACAAGTTTACAGACCGTTCCGACACTTCAGCGGAGCTTCGCTACTGGAATTGCAAAGTTACAAATGAATGACCAAGACCTCTTATTTATAGGAGTGCCACTCCTCATGAACTTTCATGCTTTCTGGCTAGTCCTCACGAAACTGCCATTTCGTGCTTTCTGGCCAGTCCTCATGAAATTGACATCCCATGCTTTCTGGCCTATCTATACTAATAAATGACTCGATACAAGATGAAGTCAATAGACATATGCACCAACACTCTCTTGAAGTGCCCTTTCTGTTTGCACTTGAAACAGGTAACTTTCGATTTGTCGAATCCCAGTTTTGTATCAGCAGTTCCCAAACATGATCTTCCTGTGATTTCCATAAACCTTTGTGCTCTCCTCATAGCTCTAGCCATGCACCATTTTATGTCTATCAGCTCCATCTCCGCTGGATCGATCTGATTATAATCTTCCTTTGTCATATTCGGGTTTCCAACCTTACCCGCAATCAGACTTTCGTACGATTCCAGGACAGATGCTAAAAACACCATTTGTTACTTGGCAGCTTCTGCATTCAGACTTTGAGAGTTTTTCAGATCTATGGCGATATTGCACTGGACTATGTTCGGATTTGACGAATTTGAAATAAATGAATGATAACCCGAATCTTTTGAGAAACTGTGTTGAGATGAATCCTTTGAACTTCCTGCACTAAATGCCGTCTTTGATGCTAGATTAATCATGCTTCCTCTGTAGTATAGATCGACATTTTGCTTATATTGTTGATTTACCATTTTGTTCTATTTTTGTATTTCTAATTCATGTCCTTCAAGCTTCTCGATTAACCAATCAAGGGTCACTTTGCTCATATCATTGCTGTTTTTGAGTATCATGACATAGTTTGACCAATCATTTTCATTTGGAAGAGCTTCTATCAACCTGTCGATGATCTCATCATTATCTTTTGAAACACCAAACCTCTCCAATTCAAGCTTAAGATGACAAAATCTTTCAATCATCTGAGGAACAGTTTCACCTTTCATGTAAGAAAACAAATCGAATTCCTTTTTTAATAAGGAATGTTTGTTTTTGACAATTTCCTCACCACCAGTACATTTTCCCTCTAATGCTTCCCACAAACCTTTTGATGTAGTTTCATCTTCAAGCAACGAAATAACATCCTCTCGAACAGATTGATATAACAACGTAATCATTTTTTGTTTCGGCAATCATGTGTTTTACTTCTTGCTCTGTAAACTCTTCAATAGTTAATAAAAATCCTCCTTCTTTTGTTGGTTCTTTATATCCTAATTTCAATTTTAGCCAACACTCATGAGCAAACGCTTTTAACTAACCCTCAAACCGCTTTTTCCACCAGTTATAGTCCTCGATATTCATTAATTTTGGTGGCTTTTGTTGATTACCATACATATTATCGTATTTTAAATTATCTGAAATCGTTTTTGAAATGCTGCTTGTCTCCGACTTTGTTTCAGAAGTGTATGCATCATAAAAAGTGTTGTAAAATTCTTTGCCAGTTCCCGACATCTTCGAATTGTGTCTTGATATTAGCACCTTGTTTATCTTGAATCACCTGCAAACAAAACAAGCAAATGAACTATCAGTTTAAATGAACTGAATACGTGAAAGTGTGTGACGGTGTAATCGATCTAGGATTCGTGTCAAAGATTCGCGGACTCGTTTCAATGTTGTTTGGGTGAAATCACTGAATTAATGGGCCGGGAGACATGTGAAATAAATAAAATATATTAGACCGTTCCAAAACACTTGTGATTTTCAAAAAGTGGCCGGCTATTAAATGATCACATGCAATTCCTAATTTCAATCCCACTGAGCCGACACCCTATGATCTCACATGCAACTTATCTGACAAACTTTTTTTTTGAACGACAAATCACTTTATATATATAAAGAGCCAGCTAGAAACTGGGAAACAAAACAGGAAAAACAAAAAACGACCGAAACACAAAGACAATTACAACAACCCTACAGTATCAAAAATTAACCGATACCATCCGGCTCCCAAACCGACACGAAACCCCCATTTATATTGAATGTGCTAAAATTCATTGATTCCGGTTCATCTCCATCTCCTCACAAATCAATTTTTCACGTGATTCTCAAAACCTTCCACATCTATCCCCAGACAGGCTCCAAATTCCAATGTAAGAAAGACTTCTTCCTCAAAATTAAGGCGAACCTGCTCTTCCCCTGCAATTACTTCCGACGCCTCCCTGTGTATTCTACAACTTGGACCAGTTTCCCTCATCCTGTTGACCTCCTCCTCCAAACGGAAGATCTCCTCGAGGTTGAACGGGTGCCGAAGTGTTTGAAATCTCTGGCTCCTAATTAAGATCAAGGATAATTAAGTTTTGGGCCTTTTTCTTGGGTTTATTACCGCGTTTTGGCCTGCATGTGATGTAACTAGGCCTATTTTCTGCATCCCGTGGCCCACCCTGTTCGGTATCTAGGCCATTGCTCAGCACAGGCCCCACTACATCTCTCTCTTCATTGAGTCTAATATGCGGCGGTTCCTGATTCCCAAAAAACTCAACCTGCACGTGCTCATCAATAGAGGGTTCACCATTAATTCCTTCAGTGACACACTCTCTCTCCTCGTGGGCCGCATGAAACTCTTCCACCTCACCACTGTCTAAACTAGGACTTCGAGCCACTTGGGGATTCATAGTATTCTCAATATTCTAATTACTCATGCAAAACTATTCCCCAATTTTACTCGAGCTCTGTGCTACTTCTTTTTCCAAGGCTGGAGCATCATCATGCATGTTTTCCATGCAAAACCTTTCATTATCCCGATTACACCCATTCGTCTTCTCCACCTTGGTTGCCGTCGACCTGATCGTTAGCGATGCCGGTTCGACATCACCCAGAGTGTCGTCTTTAAGGAATGCTGGAAACCAACGGCCGTCGATCTCTTTTATCCGCACTTGTAGGTCATGCCCACCCCAAGAAAGGTTTATCTCTTCAGACACACGTTTACCCGAATGAACAATGATAGCCATTCAATCTTCGGTTAGGTTCCCATCGTCGACCGAAGCTTCCGATATTACCAGGAGTTTTCCACATCTCTCCCCTATACGGTCGAAAACATGCCTATCCCAAAGGCACGCTGGAACTCCGGTTACCTTTATCCATGCTACCCTTTCGAAAACAGGTGGTAAACCTTCCCATATGTATAGTCTTGAAAACCAATTCGACCAAGAATCAACCTGTTTTCTTAAGAACTCGTCTGCCTGCTCCTTGTTTATGAACATAATAAGAACTTTTACGCCTCCCAGGTACCTTAACATTGGCCCGTCATCAACCATTCCTGACAACAATGTTTTAACATTATTAAGGATCTCCAGGTCTTTTGCTTCCCCAATTAGAGACCTAAGTTCCCATTGTTTTTTGGCTTCCGTATTCACAGGAGGGAGCTCCACGGTGAACCTTTTCAGCTCAGTTGATTTTTCCGTCCTCCAAGCATTCTTCGCAAGATTGTTTCGTTGGGCCGATAGTTTTGATTGGGCCGCTAAACTTTTTTTTAAACATGCAAATCTGATAAATCTTGGCCGCCAAATCTAAATCAATGTGATGCTATTGGACCGTTAAAGTGTATTGGGCTTCAACAACACATGCAGATCTCATATTTATTAAACACACATGGGCCGTCAATATGAAATCAAATCCATTTTCATGATATATAAAGTGGCTGACAATTCTGATTGCAATTAAGAGTTCACGTGAAATCAAAGTTACTGTAAATTTATAATTGGACCGTTATTACTGTTGTTCACATGGTGTTATACAAAAGGGTTCGTTGAAATGAAAGGTTCGTCTAAACTTTGAAGGGTTCGTCTAATGTGAAGGGTTCATCACAATAGTTCATCAAACAAGTGAGGGTTCGTCAATATATGATGTGTTCGTCAACAAGTCTTAACAGTTCGTCGCTTGGATTACCCCTCAATCGGTGAACATCAATAGCAACAGTCCAACAGAAACATGAGTGTAAAGGATCGGATGGTCATCCGATCGGATTGCCATCCGATCGGTGACCAATAATGGCAAATGACATTATTTAATATATCACAATATCAACTGTTCGTCGTGATATGTTTGTCTCCAAGCAACTAAAGAGTTCGTCAATACTAATAAGAGTTCGTTGACCAAATAAGCCTTCGTCAACTGCAACAATAGAACAAAACAATTTAGATGTTTTGGATCGGATGGCTATCCGATCGGATTGCCATCCGATCGGTGACCAACCATTAGAACAGCAGCAACAATTTTTAACATTTTCGGACCAGAAAAACTTAGATTTCTCTCAAATCGTTTGGAGTTTTGATCTGAAATTTTGTAGGCTTGAACAATGATGATTTTCGCACAATATATCCAAAAATCAGCCAATTTTAACCATAAAAGCCATGTTAATTTTGTGTTTTTCTGTCAAAAACGTGAATAAAATGAGAAAATGAAGAAATTAGACAAATCTGAATGAAATTTGGATCTGAATCTGTTGATTTCAAGTCGAATCTTGTGAGTTTGATCTGTGCAATCGAGCTCCTGCTCTGATACCACTTGTAGGACCGGTTTTCGACTCCGAACAATTGCGAACCGATACGTGTGACGTGCGGAATCCATACACGTATGTGGACCGAACACAAGAACGTAATATAAATGTGATTCTATTGAATAAACGACAATTACAAGCACCACGAATCACTTTTGCAACTTTCTCTCTCTAGTTTCTCTCTCTAACCTTCAAAGCTCCCAAAAGTATGCAAATGTCCAAAAAGTCCTAAAATGAAACACTAATGCTCCTATTTATAGGCCAAGGCATAAGGGATTTCCCCTTATTTACAAGTTTGGCACCTTGCCTTTTTCCCTACTTAAAACACAATAAAATCACGTTTACTTCTATTATTTGCTACGAACTGGATTGACGGAGGTGATAGACATTACTGCACTAACAACGTGGTCAATGAAGCTGGGATTCATGTTAATCCAGCTAAGATCGACTCCATTAAGAATTGTCCTGTACCCAGAACTCCTACGGAAATCTATCAATTCTTAGGTTTGGCGGGTTACTATAGTAGATTCTTTGAAGGATTCCCGAAGATCACGCAACCTCTCACAACTCTAACTCAGAAGAGCATCGCCTACAAGTGGGGTGATGCTCAGGAGTCTGCGTTCCAGCAGCTGAAGGAAAAGCTGTGTAGTGCACCTATCCTCTCGTTACCCAATGGCACCGACGACTTCGTTGTTTACTGCGACGCATCCATCTAAGGACTTGGATGTATGTTGATGCAGCGTGAGAAGGTTGTAGCTTATGCATCACGACAACTCAAGATTCACGAGAAGAACTACACTACCCACGACTTGGAACTGGGAGCCATGGTGTTCGCCCTCAAGATATAGAGACACTATTTATACGGTACCAGATGTTTGATTTACACCGATCACAAGAGTCTCAAGCATATTCTGGATCAAAAGGAGTTAAACATGCGACAACGTCAATGGGTTGAACACTTGAACGACTATGAGTGCGCTATCAAGTATCATTCAGGCAAGGCAAACGTCGTAGCCGATGTCCTCAGTCATAAGGACACTAAGCCAAAGCATGTGCGTGCGCTTCAGCTTACTATTCACTCGAACCTTCCTAAACAGATTCGTGAGCCTCAAGCCGAGGCACCAAAAGAAGAAAACCTGCTAGCAGAATCACTTCATGGCATGGAAAAGCAACTTGAACGCAAGGATGACGACGTCTACTATTTCATGGAAAGTATCTGGGTTCCCTTTTTCGAAAATCTCCGAGAGCTTGTGATGAACGAAGCGCAAAAGTCTTGCTACTCGATACATCCTGGTTCTGATAAGACGTATCACGATCTCAAGGCCCTGTATTGGTGGCCTAACATAAAAGTAATCATCGCAAAGTACGTCAGTAAATTCTTGACTTGCGCCAGAGTCAAGATCGAGTACCAGAAGCTGTCTGGACTACTACAACAACCAGAGTTACCGACGTGGAAATGGGAACAAATTTCCATGGACTTTGTAACCGGCTTACCAAGGTCTCAAAGCAGAAACTATATCATTTGGGTGATTATGGATCGCTTAACCAAGTCTGCACAGTTCCTCGCGATCAAAGAAACAGACACGTATTCGAAACTTTCAGCCATCTATTTGAAAGAAATAGTTGCTAGGCACGGAGGCCAATTTCTATCATTTCTGATCGTGACCCACGTTTTACATCCGAGTTATGGCAAGCTACGCATAGATCCTTTGGCTCATGCTTAGACATGAGCACTACTTATCACCCGTAGATTGATGGTCAAACCGACGTACTATCTAGACACTCGAAGACATGCTGCAAGCATGTGTTATTAATTTTGGTAATGGATGGGAAAGACACCTACCGCTGGTAGAATTCTCTTACAATGTCAGTTACCACACTAGCATTTAGTCAGCTCCATTCAAGGCATTATAGGGACGTAAATGTCGTTCTCCTTTGTGTTGGGTGGAAGTTGGCGAAAGCCAAATTACTGGCCCAAAACTCATAATCGACACGACGAAAAAGATTGCCCTGATCAGACAACGCATGGCGGCGGCTCGAGACTGTCAGAAAAGCTACGCGGATAAGCGTAGCAAGCCCTTAGAGTTCCAGGTTGGGGATCGGGTTCTACTAAAAGTCTCGCCTTAGAAAGGTGTGGTACGTTTTGGCAGAAGGGGTAAGCTTAATCCATGATACGTCAGACCCTTCGAAATCACTGAAAGAGTCGGTAAGGTAGCCTACAAACTGAACCTGCCTGAGGAGCTGAGCACGGTACACAACGTGTTCCACGTGTCGAATCTGAAGAAGTGTCTGTCAGATGAAACTCTTATTGTTCCTTTTAAGGAACTCACGATTGACGATCAGTTACACTTCATTGAGGAACCCGTTGAGATAATGGACCGAGAGATCAAGACCCTCAAACGCAACAAGATACCTATCATTCGGGTTCGTTGGAACTTGCGCCGTGGCCCAGAGTTTACCTAGGAATGAGAAGACCAGATGATGCGCAAGTATCCCCAGTTGTTTGCAAACAAAACTTCCAGCACTGAAGCTACAGCGGAATTTCGGGACGAAATTCCAAACTAACTGGGGGATATTGTGACACCCCATGAAAATGTTTTTACGTACCACCTTATCAGTGGTAGCACGCTAAAATTTTGGGACGAAATTTCCTACAACTTGGGGATAATGTGACAACCTGCACATCCTATTTTGTACTGTTTCTTTTACGATGTAATTTTGATAAATTATAAAGTGATATTAATATAAGTAGGGTTTAAATGCTAGAACCATATGTGTGTAATGTTATTATTGATATTATAAACTTCTAGTATTACCAATAACTATATTTAGTAGACCACACACTATATAACCTAAGTGTGTAGCCGCACACTCCTCTACCACTTGCACACCCACATAGTTGGGCTTATTCCCTGTGGAGCCCAAGCATCATGGACCGAACCATCTGTTAAGATGGGCCTCTCCCTTATTCACATAATCCCACAACCGCACACTCAAAATTCAAACAATTGTGTAGCATAGCATGTAATACAACAACTGGATTCCACCTTGATTGTACGGCTGGGTACACCTATTTAGGGGCACATTTCCCTAAACCTTAAAACCTTTTTGACACCAATATTCCCTTTCTCAGTCGTCACACCCCCTTCTCTCTCTCCCCAAGTTAGAAAACTTTGCTATTTTGGGTTTCTCCTATTTCCATCTGAATATTCAAAGGCACGCTGGAACTCTGGTTACCTTTATCCATGCTACCCTCCGGGTAGCATGGGTTTCTCCTATTCCACATCTCTCCCCTATACGGTCGAAAACATGCCTATCCCAAAGGCACGCTGGAACTCCGGTTACCTTTATCCATGCTACCCTTTCGAAAACAGGTGGTAAACCTTCCCATATGTATAGTCTTGAAAACCAATTCGACCAAGAATCAACCTGTTTTCTTAAGAACTCGTCTGCCTGCTCCTTGTTTATGAACGTAATAAGAACTTTTACGCCTCCCAGGTACCTTAACATTGGCCCGTCATCAACCATTCCTGACAACAATGTTTTAACATTATTAAGGATCTCCAGGTCTTTTGCTTCCCCAATTAGAGACCTAATTTCCCATTGTTTTTTGGCTTCCGTATTCACAGGAGGGAGCTCCACGGTGAACCTTTTCAGCTCAGTTGATTTTTCCGTCCTCCAAGCATTCTTCGCAAGATTGTTTCGTTGGGCCGATAGTTTTGATTGTGCCGCTAAACTTTTTTTTAAACATGCAAATCTGATAAATCTTGGCCGCCAAATCTAAATCAATGTGATGCTATTGGACCGTTAAAGTGTATTGGGCTTCAACAACACATGCAGATCTCGTATTTATTAAACAAACATGGGCCGTCAATATGAAATCAAATCAATTTTCATGATATATAAAGTGGCTGACAATTCTGATTGCAATTAAGAGTTCACGTGAAATCAA
The DNA here is from genome assembly GCA_030545235.1 of Helianthus tuberosus. Lineage (NCBI taxonomy): Eukaryota > Viridiplantae > Streptophyta > Magnoliopsida > Asterales > Asteraceae > Helianthus > Helianthus tuberosus. Next base: position 79,787,349 of record CM060408.1, read on the forward strand.
AGTTACTGTAAATTTATAATTGGACCGTTATTACTATTGTTCACATGGTGTTATACAAAAGGGTTCGTTGAAATGAAAGGTTCGTCTAAACTTTGAAGGGTTCGTCTAATGTGAAGGGTTCATCACAATAGTTCATCAAACAAGTGAGGGTTCGTCAATATATGATGTGTTCGTCAACAAGTCTTAACAGTTCGTCGCTTGGATTACCCCTCGATCGGTGAACATCAACAGCAGCAGTCCTACAGAAACATGAGTGTAAAGGATCGGATGGTCATCCGATCGGATTGCCATCCGATCGGTGACCAATAATGGCAAATGACATTATTTAATATATCACAATATCAACTGTTCGTCGTGATATGTTTGTCTCCAAGCAACTAAAGAGTTCGTCAATATTAATAAGAGTTCGTTGACCAAATAAGCCTTCGTCAACTGCAACAATAGAACAAAACAATTTTGATGCTTTGGATCGGATGGCTATCCGATCGGATTGCCATCCGATCGGTGACCAACCATAAGAACAACAGCAACAATTTTAAACATTTTCGGACCAGAAAAACTTAGATTTATCTCAAATCGTTTGGAGTTTTGATCTGAAATTTTGTAGGCTTGAACAATGATGATTTTCGCACAATATATCAAAAAATCAGCCAATTTTAACCATAAAAGCCATGTTAATTTTGTGTTTTTCTGTCAAAAACGTGAATAAAATGAGAAAATGAAGAAATTAGACAAATCTGAATGAAATTTGGATCTGAATCTGTTGATTTCAAGTCGAATCTTGTGAGTTTGATATGTGCAATCGAGCTCCTGCTCTGATACCACTTGTAGGACCGGTTTTCGACTCCGAACAATTGCGAACCGATACGTGTGACGTGCGGAATCCATACACGTACGTGGACCGAACACAAGAACGTACTATAAATGTGATTCTATTGAATAAACGACAATTACAAGCACCACGAATCACTTTTGCAACTTTCTCTCTCTAGTTTCTCTCTCTAACCTTCACAGCTCCCAAAAGTATGCAAATGGCCAAAAAGTCCTAAAATGAAACACTAATGCTCCTATTTATAGGCCAAGGCATAAGGGATTTCCCCTTATTTACAAGTTTGGCACCTTGCCTTGTTACCCAATGGCACCAACGACTTCGTTGTTTACTGCGACGCATCCATCTAAGGACTTGGATGTATGTTGATGCAGCGTGAGAAGGTTGTAGCTTATGCATCACGACAACTCAAGATTCACGAGAAGAACTACACTACCCACGACTTGGAACTGGGAGCCATGGTGTTCGCCCTCAAGATATAGAGACACTATTTGTACGGTACCAGATGTTTGATTTACACCGATCACAAGAGTCTCCAGCATATTCTGGATCAAAAGGAGTTAAACATGCGACAACGTCGATGGGTTGAACACTTGAACGACTATGAGTGCGCTATCAAGTATCATTCAGGCAAGGCAAACGTCGTAGCCGATGTCCTCAGTCATAAGGACACTAAGCCAAAGCATGTGCGTGCGCTTCAGCTTACTATTCACTCGAACCTTCCTTAACAGATTCGTGACCCTCAAGCCGAGGCACTAAAAGAAGAAAACCTGCTAGCAGAATCACTTCGTGGCATGGAAAAGCAACTTGAACACAAGGATGACGACGTCTACTATTTCATGGAAAGTATCTGGGTTCCCTTTTTCAAAAATCTCCGAGAGCTTGTGATGAACGAAGCGCACAAGTCTTGCTACTCGATACATCCTGGTTCTGATAAGACGTATCATGATCTCAAGGCCCTGTATTGGTGGCCTAACATAAAAGTAATCATCGCAAAGTACGTCAGTAAATTCTTGACTTGCGCCAGAGTCAAGATCGAGTACCAGAAGCTGTCTGGACTACTACAACAACCAGAGTTGCCGACGTGGAAATGGGAACAAATTTCCATGGACTTTGTAACCGGCTTACCAAGGTCTCAAAGCAGAAACTATATCATTTGGGTGATTATGGATCGCTTAACCAAGTCTGCACAGTTCCTCGTGATCAAAGAAACAGACACGTATTCGAAACTTTCAGCCATCTATTTGAAAGAAATAGTTGCTAGGCACGGAGGCCAATTTCTATCATTTCCGATCGTGACCCACGTTTTACATCCGAGTTATGGCAAGCTACGCATAGATCCTTTGGCTCATGCTTAGACATGAGCACTACTTATCACCCGCAGATTGATGGTCAAACCGACGTACTATCTAGACACTCGAAGACATGCTGCAAGCATGTGTTATTAATTTTGGTAATGGATGGGAAAGACACCTACCGCTGGTAGAATTCTCTTACAATGTCAGTTACCACACTAGCATTTAGTCAGCTCCATTCAAGGCATTATATGGACGTAAATGTCGTTCTCCTTTGTGTTGGGTGGAAGTTGGCGAAAGCCAAATTACTGGCCCAAAACTCATAATCGACACGACGAAAAAGATTGCCCTGATCAGACAACGCATGGCGGCGGCTCGAGACTGTCAGAAAAGCTACGCGGATAAGCGTAGCAAGCCCTTAGAGTTCCAGGTTGGGGATCGGGTTCTACTAAAAGTCTCGCCTTGGAAAGGTGTGGTACGTTTTGGCAGAAGGGGTAAGCTTAATCCACAATACGTCAGACCCTTCGAAATCACTGAAAGAGTCGGTAAGGTAGCCTACAAACTGAACCTGCCTGAGGAGCTGAGCACGGTACACAACGTGTTCCACGTGTCGAATCTGAAGAAGTGTCTGTCAGATGAAACTCTTATTGTTCCTTTTAAGGAACTCACGATTGACGATCAGTTACACTTCGTTGAGGAACCCGTTGAGATAATGGACCGAGAGATCAAGACCCTCAAACGCAGCAAGATACCTATCATTCGGGTTCGTTGGAACTTGCGCCGTGGCCCAGAGTTTACCTAGGAATGAGAAGACCAGATGATGCGCAAGTATCCCCAGTTGTTTGCAAACAAAACTTCCAGCACTGAAGCTACAGCGGAATTTCGGGACGAAATTCCAAACTAACGGGGGGATATTGTGACACCCCATGAAAATGTTTTTACGTACCACCTTATCAGTGGTAGCTCGCTAAAATTTTGGGACGAAATTTCCTACAACTTGGGGATAATGTGACAACCTGCACATCCTATTTTGTACTGTTTCTTTTACGATGTAATTTTGATAAATTATAAAGTGATATTAATATAAGTTGGGTTTAAATGCTAGAACCATATGTGTGTAATGTTATTATTGATATTATAAACTTCTAGTATTACCAATAACTATATTTAGTAGACCACACACTATATAACCTAAGTGTGTAGCCGCACACTCCTCTACCACTTGCACACCATCATAGTTGGGCTTATTCCCTGTGGAGCCCAAGCATCATGGACCGAACCATCTGTTAAGATGGGCCTCTCCCTTATTCACATAATCCTACAACCGCACACTCAAAATTCAAACAAGTGTGCAGCATAGCATGTAATACAACAGCTGGATTCCACCTTGATTGTACGGCTGGGTACACCTATTTAGGGGCACATTTCCCTAAACCTTAAAACCTTTTTGACACCAATATTCCCTTTCTCAGCCGTCACACCCCTTTCTCTCTCTCCCCAAGTTAGAAAACTTTGCTATTTTGGGTTTCTCCTATTTCCATCTGAAGATTCAAGTTCTTTAGCAGCTTTTACGAGGGTTCTCACTTGTCATCACACACTCTCCTTCTCCTCACCTCATCCTCTGTTTCAGCTTAACACCTCTCATTCACCGAAAATCTACGGCAGCCATTGATCTCATCTTCCTGCTCATTTTTTAAGACCTTCCTCTTATTTTCTTACACCCTTAAGCTCTCACTCTTCAGGTTAGTATGGATCTTAACGCCTTGTGATTTTTAAATGGTGTGAATGATGATGTGTAAATATTGATGTTTCCTGCTATAACATAATCTGCTGGTGTGAACGAGAAACATGCTAAAACATGTATAGGAGATGATTAATGTGTTTAAGAAATAGTAATAAGTAGGCTTCTTTGTGATATTTGAAACTTGCTTTGAATGTGAATGGCAACAAAGGAATAATGAAACTATTACATGAATCTGATTTATGAAATCATTAGGCGGTAAAAGATTTGAAATTTATTAGTCGGAATCCATTAATGATGATAGTGCTCCCTGTGTGAATCTGTTTTGACACTTGATGATTCGTATGTTTGATGTTCGAATCAGCTAACTGGGTAAATAATGAAATTGATGATGACTTGCCATTAGTTGTACTTAATGTTAAGGATGGTGACAAATTTCTGAAAATAAATGATTGAATAGGCAAACTGTACAAATGGATATAGGTGTTGTCATTTAAATACTTGATGTTGTGTTTTCATGGTGTGTACAATTATAGATGCTTAGGGTACAACCTATCAATGCGTGTCTAAACGTCTATTAAAGGAGGAGAGATACTGTATCATTTGAAAGAATAAACGAACCACATAGTTGTGGGGGCCACCCACTTAATAATGAAGGTAGGACCGTACACTTTCACAAGTCGCACACTTGATTTTTGGACATGCACATGATTCTGGTCGCATAATTGATTTTTGAACGCACAGACCTTTGTTGGACTTCACAAGTTCGGGCTTTCTAAACCAATTAGGCCGCACAGTTTGTAAGAACCCATGTTCTTGTGAAGACCGCACACTACATGGACTTATTATGAATATTACTTGGAAATTCTACTTGATGGAAGTACATGATTCAACCAACGTGATTTACTTGTATACACGATTAACTAGTACCGTATTAAGTTATATATATTTACATGATCAGTATTCCTACTCCTTACTTATGCAGTACCAATGTTCACAACATATACACTTAACCACTTAAACTATGTGACCTAGATAAATGGGCACTCTTAGTATAAATTGTTACCTACATGATTACTTGATTTAATACGTGTATAAAGTACGAGATTTATTTATATACAAACCTATTGAGTGGTAACCTTAATAGGACAAGGTTAGCCAAATTAGGTCAATTACTCTATCTGGTCAAGCAATCAAAGGTGAGTTCACGCTAAAACTAAACGCATGTATTCCCAATGGTTTCGGAACTTCACACACCAAGGTAACGGTGTGACAATTTAATAAAACTCATAAAGCATGCACTCCGAATGGTTTGGGAGCTTCATACTAAACGGAACTCTACCAAGGAAAGTCCCTTACACTTATACCGATTAATCGCGTGGAGCGAACTGGATATTAGTTGTTGGGATTGAACCCTATCAGAGGAACATATGATAAAAGCCAAAACTGGATCAGTTCAGTGGATCCAAAATAAGCAGTGTTTATACAAATACTCTCCCCTTGACAGTGGCTCTAACATCTGATGCACTAAAGTACTGCTCTTACAACAACTGCTGCTCTTAAAGACTGATGCTGCTAAAGTACTGAAGCTCTATCTACTGATGTTTCCTAAGTACTGCTGAAGCTTAAAGCACTGCTCATTCAAGGACTGGTCACCTTTGATGAAAACACTGATGCTCAACATCAGTGCTTAGACTACATCAGTGGAAAGTGAAGCTGTAGTTTACCTATGCTTTGTAATTTACTTATAATCAGTTGTTTAGTCATCAGTGGTTGTATGTAACAGTCCTTAGAGGTTGTTAGGCTGTTAGATGTCACTTTCATGGTGACGTAAGCTAAGATGCTTCAGTGGTTTGATCTGTACTATCAATAGAACAGTTTGTACTATTCTATTCAAGGAGTTTTCTCCTTCAACTCTATCATCTTGTACGATCAACCATTGAGCTCATGCTGAGGGGGAGTTTTAGTATGTAAGCATGTATGAAATCTTTTGATTGTAATCTTTCGACTAATGAGAAGTATGTGTTTACGAAAAACTATTTTCCCTTTGATTGTGTTTACAAAGTTTGTTTCCATTTCCGCTGCATCTAATCTCAGTTTACATTCATTCATTTGTTCAATTATGACAAACAAACACAATCATGAGAGCCTCAGATCCTAACAATTGGTATCAGAGCTTGGACTGTCAACTTCGATCTAACAATCAATTTGACACAACAGTTCAGCTCAAAATTTATTGATACTAAGGTTGGTCGTATTTGTTGAAAAACAAAAGTAAAAGTTAATCACGTCTAAAGTTGGTTATACGAAAAACTTTTGTAAAACAACCAAGATGTCATCTACCACACAGGATTCACGTAACACTGATAATCTGATATAAACTACCGATGATTGTTAAAGTTGATAAAATTTAATAATCTCGGTCTGGATATAGTTGTTGATAGATCTATGAGTGTTTGTGATGAAAACTATGATTAGTTCCATGATTGACTGCTGCTAAGGGTTTATCTCATGTCATTAAAGACCTATGTTCAAAAATTGGCATCCATGCCTTTGGTAACTTATGGGAGATGAACAAAGCCTTAGGAACAAAATCTTATATATGAACAACAATTTTGAAAACCTTCAAAAGCTAAAAACAAAATTGTTTAAAATTAAGATGAAAATCAGCAGTCGCAAAAATTTGCATCAAATATAACCATGGATCAACTCAAAACTATGATAGTGAAATATCAGTGTTGTAAAGAGTTTGAAATTAGCCCAAATCTCTTGTGATGAAAAGGGTGAAATCCTACAAAGGTTGTATGTTTGATGTTTAGAAAATCAGATCATGAGTAATGTGAAATTTGGCATAAGCATTTGCAAAAATGTATAAATCTCTCAAAACATTGCTGAAAATGATTTTGGATTGAGTATTCTTTCCTTGAAAACCTTCTAGTAAAAGTTCCAATACTTTTCTATGGAAAGGGTAAAAAGGGAATGAAGAAAAATTACAAAAAATCAAAAGTGTGTTTATCTCAAAACTTTTGAAATCAAAAGAAAAGAGTATAAATCTAAAACACTTAAGAGTCCACAGGTAGGTCCTACAAAAGGAAAACCCAAAAATAATCATACATCCTTGGCCAAACATTTGTCATTCATCAACCATGTACAATCACTGTACCAGGGAGTTCAGGTAACAAGAGTATCAACAGTTTGAGTATTAATAAAGAGGATTAGGCCAAATTTTCAGAAATCCTTCACATGGTAATAAGGTTCACAATCATGTAACAAGGTAATGGTATCAAACAGTGGTTATGAAATTTATTTCAAACCACTGACCATCCTCCTAATTAAAAGTTGAGAATGAAGTAATTCTAACCTAATTAAAAGTTATAGTGACTTTTGAAAATGCACCAGATCCAATTGATGTTGTTTTTCAGGAAATTTTAACTTATTTTTCTTGTAAAGATTTCCTTAATAAAGTAGGATATGTTATTCTTCCTAAAGAATGATATATTTTGCATTTTTACTTTTTTTTATGGTAAAAATCCAAATACCTGTCAGGATGTAAAACCCTTTTTGTTTTTGCCTAGGGTTATATATTCTTTGATAATCAGTCAAAAGGGTTTGGTATTAAGAGTCTGGATCATTTCATTCATAAACTTGAGTCTGAATCAGTAATAAAAGATGATTGTTGACAAGCTTCATATATTTGACTGCATATGTTTTTACTCTAAATTCTCAAAAGATTAAAACACAAAATGTGTGGTCAAAGTAAAATGTGATAATCATCTGAGATACTGCATCACTGCCAAAATCTATAGAATGTTGAAAACATGAAGTAGATGTGTGATAAATCCTTAAATGCAAAAACCTGTGAATTCTCTGAATTAAAATCCCTGTAAACCTTGTTGTTAAGATTAATTCTGATAAACTTGCATTTAAAATGTGTTTGTCAAGTATTTGGTTCTGCAGGTAACTCACAATCACCATCAACCGATGCTGGATATGGTATTGTAATTTCACAAGTAAAAATCATTTCCTTCATCAGAGCAGCAGATGTACAAAACAGCTGTTAAAGCTCATCCACTGATGTACAAACAGTGTTTGACCAAAATAGCCTTCTAAAACCCTACCACTACTTCACCCCTAACCACTGTTTATAAAAATCCATCCAAAATGGATAAAGATCATCAGTGTGCCAAACCCATCTTTAAAATCCTTTCACCTTCATTTCAAACAGATGTTGGATCATTAAAGTCACCAACAGAGGTTAGCTCAGATGATTCACATCTGCAGCCTTCACCCTTAAATGCCATTGTTCCATACAAAGGAGAGTTAATCTTCTTGAAGTCTCATCCACCTGACCAAATCATTGGCAACATCAGTGAAGGGGTGCTAACCAGAAGCCAATCCCAAAACATCTGTCTTTTTGCTGGTTTCCTATCTCTCCATCAGCCAGTCAAGTACCAAGAGACACTAAAAGACAACAGCTGGGTAGAAGCCATGCAAGAGGAGCTCCAACAGTTTAAAAGACAACAAGTTTGGGAGCTTGTACCACTGCCAGAGGGTGTGAGTCCTATTGGCACAAAGTGGGTCTTCAAAAATAAAACTGATGAAAGGGGTATTGTTGTCAAGAATAAAGCAAGGCTTGTGGTTCAAGGGTTCAGGCAGGAAGAGGGCATTGATTATGATGAAACTTTTACCCCTGTAGCAAGATTAGAAGCTATCAGATTATTCCTGGCCTTTGTTGTCAACCACAACATAAAGGTGTTTCAAATGGACATTAAATGTGCATTCCTCTATGGTAAAATTCAAGAAGAGGTATATGTTTGTCAACCTATAGGATTTGAGGATCAATTTAATCCAAATCACGTCTACAAGCTGAATAAAGCTTTATATGGCCTGAAACAAGCACCTAGAGCCTGGTATGAAACTCTTTCCACCTTTCTTCTTTCCATTAGGTTCACAAGAGGTAAAATTGATAAAACTTTGTTTTTAAAATGGAGAGGGAAAGATTAGATGATTGTCCAGATTTATGTGGATGACATCATTTTTGGAGGCACATGTACTAAAATGTGTGAAGAGTTCAGACAACTCATGATAGCTGAGTTTGAGATGAGTGCAATGGGTGAACTCCAGTGCTTTCTTGGTCTCCAAGTAAGGCAACTGAAAAATGGTACTTTCATTCATCAAGGTAAATATGCCAAAGAACTTTTAAATAAATTTGAGATGGATGATTGTAAGCCATGCAGTACACCCATTGCAACCACAAAGATAGTCATGTCTGATGAAAAGGATGATTTGGTGGATCAAACTATTTATAGAAGCATGATTGGGTCTTTATTGTACCTGACTGCATCTAGGCCAGAAATCATGTTTGCAACATGTGTTTGTGCAAGATCCCAATCAGCCCCTAGAAAGTCAAACCTTATTGCTGTAAAAAGGATATTCAGATACCTAAAAGGTGCTCCCACACTTGGTATCTGGTATCTAGCTGATGGAAATATCAAGCTTTCAGGTTTCTCAGATAGTGACTTTGCTGGATGTGACAAAACAAGGAAGTCCACTTCAGGAGGGTGCCAATTCCTAGGCAGTTTCTTAGTGTCTTGGAAAATCTTAAAAGCAAGTAGCTGTTTCAACATCTACTGTTGAGGCAGAGTATATAGCTGCTGCAAGCTGTACAACCCAACTGATATGGTTTCAAAATCAATTGCTGGATTTTGGTATCACTGCCCTAAAGACACCTCTCATGTTGGACAGTCAGGCAACAGAAAATATCATAAAAAATCCAATATCCCGTTCAACCACCAAGCACATTAATATCAGACATCACTTTGTGAGGGATTGCTATGAAAAAGGTTTGATTTCTCTGCACCATGTTCCAACTAAAGATCAGCTGGTAGATGTGCTAACAAAAGCATTAGATACATCCGCCTTTGAAAGCTTGATCTCTAGGATTGGCATGCTGAACATGGAAACAAGCAAAATCTTGTTTTTCTATGAATAAAAGCATTAAAATGTTTTCAGAAAATCAAAATTCCATCTTTAAAAATAGTCAAAAATGAAAAATTTTCATTAATCCTTAAAAGTCTGCCATAACCACTATTTTTGGTTCAAACATCTGTTCTGCTGTTTATTGTCCACTGCTAAAAGTCAACCACTGTTTTTTCATTTCCTTGTTAATCACTGTTGTTCAAAATCAGTGTTTTAACCCACTGATAGGCTATCCACTGATAGTTAAAAATCAGCCACTGTTCTCATTATAACCGTTGCAACCACTGATACTTGTTCCATCAGTGGTTTCCTTAACAAATGTCTTCCATTCATCATCAGTAGTTGACACGTGGACAGTACATAGCGGTCAGATCTTTTGTAACCGCTGCCACGTCAGCATTCACTTTTTCTGTCACACCCCGACCGCGTAAAACAACAAACCGCGACGGAAACGTCGGGGAGTGGAGTGGCATAATTATTTTTTCACAACCATGGTATTTAAAGTTTCGTTTTATTTATTATACAAGTGGTTACATTGTCTTGAAAACAAGGAAAACAAAGAGTACATAACGTAAGTTAAACTAGTCTTGCATCTTTTATTGTCACTAATGCCCAAGTCCGCCTAAGTGTATCTTGAGCAACCCTATGCATCAGCTCCTGAAAACACATGTGAAAATAGGTACGTCAGCATAAAATGCCTGTGAGATACATAGGTTTTATTGATTTAGGATTCATGACTTATAGTTGAAATAAATGTTTTTAAAAAAAAGTTAGTCATGAATCTTATTAAAAAGGTTTTCTTTTATAAATCCTACGAAAATCGATAAGGAAATTAGATGTTATAAAAGAAAGTTGTGAGGTTAAATGAATAACCAACTAAAAAGGATTTGCATAAATTATGTCATTTATGTGAGATGTATCATGTTTTTGTATAAATTGAAGTGGTTTAAATAACGCTACGATATGTAATATCATAAAAGCACTTATATATAGGAAGTACCAGTGGCGTATCCACCATGCTTTTATCATATTACACGTCGCCTCGTTATTCAAGTCACTTACCAAAATAAACCACCAAAATGTATTGTTTAAACCAATGTAAAAATGTTCATGTATAATCAAATGTTATGTGTGGCAAATAAAAAGTATCTACTCAAACCATATGTAAAATGTACAAAACAATGTATTTGAATAAATCATAGTTTAAATCAAAAGTTATGTTTTGTAAAACCAATGCTTTATTGATACAAACATCTATGCGGTAATGTTTATAATGCATACATTCAAGCCTTGCGACTGTGGAGACAAACCCTTAAACAAATTAATGGTTTATCAAAATTTATGTATATCGGATTCAATCATTTCCTACTTCCAAACAAACCTAGGAAGTCGGGAATGGGAGTTGTCAATTCCTATGGTACCACTACTTACTACCGAGCGATGTGATCAATGTTAATGAACGTACTTTTGTCCCGTTAAACAAACCAAATGTCATACAAAATGTAAGCATGTTATGTGTAAACAATGCACTAAGTATGCTAAATGAACATACGTAGCAAAGATGTGATGAATATCAATGTGTACATATGCTAAAATTGTCACACCCCGAAATTTATCAGAGCTGGCATGACTGGACGGGTATCTTCATTGCACAGCGGAAGCAAATAAGCAAAGACTTTCTAGAAAATGAACGCCCGCTAAGTACTCGAATCCCCAATGGTTCTCCTATGCCAACCGTGCCATAATTTCTGAAATGCAACCTGAGAAAGAAACATGCGAAAAATCAACATAAAGTTGAGCGAGTTCATAGTTTGTTTGTAAAAGATTTGAAATAAATCTTTTGAATAACCGGTTTGTGAAATAATATTGAGAAAACGAATTTAGAAATCATTTTCTTGCCAAGTTATATGGAAACTTTGGGTTTGTAACGCAATATGTTCGTAAAACCATGTATTTGTAAACTCTCGTATTTGTAATGTTCGTATAACCGTCAATGCCCACCCTGACTTTGACTCCATGCCCGCATAATCCTATTCTTTAAATTTGTATAAAACATGGTATGTAATTTGTAAAAATCAAGTATTTATGTAAGTATGTATGTAACACCCCGAAAATATAAAACTTTATATTAAAACTATAAAGTATAAATAAACAAGAATTTACTAACTAGGTAAATTATAACCTAGTTAACTACAAGTCTAGAAAGGACTTGAAGTAGGGTTAAATAACCAAAACTAAATGTTAAACAAAAGTGGAGGGGCTAATGATGTTAAAATTGAAACTTATGCCACTAATTTTAATAAAAACACAACCAAACACCCCATTTGGGGGTCTGGTCGATCAGAACAATCAGGGGGCGACACACCCCACTCTCAAACCCTAAAAACTCACTAAAACTCTCAATTGGAGGTGCAAATCTGGTCCAAAACGAAATCCGAGTTTAGAATCATGATCCTCATCGCAAGAGGATTACAAGGTATGTAAATTTTAATGAAAACTCTCAACTTGAAAGTCTCATGAAATTGGGAATTATCTGAAATTATGGTTGCATGTGTGTATTAGAATGATTTAGGAACAACTATAGTGTCTAGGGACAAACCCTAGACAAATACAAGCTGAAATCATATGAAATTTTAGTGAAACCTATGAACACCATTGTAGGTGATTAGTGGGTTATATGTAATTTAATGAACACTAGGAAATAGATTGTTGATCTAGTGTAATTTGACAATTTTGAAGTGATTTCAGAAAATTAGAAGTTAACAATCATGTAAAAAGGTTGAATGATGTGAAAATAGGGCTAAATGATCAACTTGAGATTTGATGTTTAATCATGTAAAAATTTGCCCTTGAAGTGTTTGTTGAAATGCCTCTAAGAAGGCTTAAAACTGAAATTCCAAGTTTAAACGCATAATTATGATGTTTTGGTGTATTATGCGAATTATGATTTAAAGAGAGTTCTAAACATATCATAAATGAACTCTATAGGAACGGGCGCAGGAGCGTCAAGTGGACAAGCGGGTGGCGAACCACGTTTGAAAGTCCTACTTTGAAGGTATGTAACTTGACCCGTTACATTGGTTAAATTTAATAACTAGTATATGTGTAGTTGAGTCGTAGAATAAAAGTTATGTTGAGGTAAAGTGATGTTGTCGCTATATTGAATAATATGACAAGACTTGGTTAATTCTCGTTGGTAGTCATCATAATGGAGGATTCCGTAGATGAGCTAAACGGGTCGAATAATCAAGTAAGTCATGGTTAATGCTCCGGAATATGATGGATTGATCTTTGATATTGGTTAATATATAACATATTAGAAATACGAGAATTTAATGTATTGGTATGTTAGAAAAGAGAAATCCAAGATTTGGGTTTGAGTGTAATGAACAAATCAAACAAAATATGGATTTCCAGGGACTACCGTAAGTTACGGTAGTACCGTAACTTACGGTAGAGGTCAGGAGCTTACGGTGGTTTACCCCTGTTTTACGGTAGACCAGAAGTTTCCAGGACATACCGTAACTTACGGTGACACCGTAAGTTACGGTGGAACCAGAAAAAAAAATTAGTATTTTATTATTCACAATTTGATGTTGGATCTTGTGTTTATGTACTATATAACAATGTCAAAACTAATGTTTTAATGGTTTTGACCCTAGGTGACGAGGTGGATCTTACGGATGGCGGTCAAGCAAATGTCGAAGAACCGAACACGACTTTTGAAGCTTCCGCAATATTTTAACCTTTAATAGACTATGTTTATGGGATGTAAACAAAATGCTAAACAACTTTTAAATGTTTTTAATTAGTCTTAGTTGACTAATATTTTGAAACTTTTGAACTCAATTATGAAAACTATGTTATAACTGTTATAACTAGACATCTATATCTAAATTGGTGTGAATTATTATTAATTTCAAGTCAAATTGATACGGGTGTTACAAGTTGGTAATCGGAGCTTAAGTTTGTCAACAAGTGTTCGATTCAAGCTTGATCGATCGTCCGGTAAGAATTAACTTATTATGTTAGTAGATTATACCTTGCGTAAGAAATAAGAAATGAATTGAAATGCATGGGAAGAGTGTATTAACACACTCAAACCCGGAAAGTGCATTAGATGTGAATGGTTAAAGAAAGTTGGAAACTTGGCTAAACCAAAACAAATGAAGCAATGCTATGAATGAAATGTTTAACGTTTAAATGTAAACATTTCAGTTTCAAGATGTCTGATGGGAATGATGATAATCCGGTGCAAACAAGCACCAAACAAATGAAAGAGCTAATTGCCGAAGAGGTAGGGAAGGCAATTGAAGGAAGTCTATCCGGGTTTATAGACAAGATTCAAAGCACGGTGTTATCGCTTGTTGAAGAGCGAGTCAAAAGGTTGGAATATAATGTCAACCTTATAAAAGAAAAGTCGGGAGAACACAAATGGTGTTCGTACAAGGAATTCATGGCGTGTAAACCGCCAATCTATAACGGGGAGGTTGACCCGATAATTTGCCAAAGATGGATATGTGATGTGGAAGGGGTGTTTGAATGAACCCATTGTGACGTAGGTGACTTTGTTGCTTACGGAACGGGTCAATTGAGAAATCAAGCCAAGGATTGGTGGGATAACAAAAAGAAGGAAATGGGAGCCGAAGCGGCAAGGGTTATGACTTGGGACGAGTTTAAGGTACCATTCCTTAAACACCACAGTCCCAAAGCAGTTATTAACAGAATCAAGGAAGAATTCATCCAGCTAAGACAAAAGGGTGAAACAATTGACAAGATCACGGGCATCTTCATGGATAAGCTGAGATTTTGTGACGAGTTAGTCACCACTGAAGAGCAAAAGATATACTACTATTACAACATGTTGAGTGCCGAGTACCGTGAGTTCATGACTCCGTCAAAGTATGAAACCCTCACGGAGATTATCAACACCGCCCGGGAGCGGGAAATAGAGTTAACGAAACAAGTAGAAAGGGGCGAGCGGAGGGCACAAGATGTGAATCCAAGCCCTACAAAGAAAGCTAGAACTGCTGAATCGGGGAAGAAGGTGAAGGCTAAAGGCGGATCGCCAAGTTGTAAAGTATGTGGAAAAGGGCACAAGGGTGAGTGCCGTTTCAAAGACAAGCCGTGTCCGGTATGTGGGAAGACGGGGCACACTGCATCTCTATGTCCCGGAAAAGTTTCTGTCTGTTACAAGTGCTATCAACCCGGTCACAAGAAATCTGAATGCCCCGAGTTGGTGGGAAAGAGAGACACAAAAGAGTCTCCAACAGAAGCTCCCAAAGCGAAGGCTAGGTCCTTCCAACTTACCGCGGCTGAAGCGAAGACAGAACCCGATGTGGTTTCAGGTATATTCACAATTAACTCAATTCCAGCACGTGTATTGTTTGATACGGGTGCGAATAAATCCTTCATTTCACATGGATTTATTCGACATCCTTCATTTGTATTGACGAAATTATCTGTGCCCTTAGAAGTTGAAATAGGGGACAACAAAAGTTTTATAGTTTGTGATGTTTGTCGAGGCTGTAAATTAAGCATTGACGATGAGGAATACTTGATAGACCTAATCCCGATGTCAATGGGAGAATTTCAAGTAGTCGTTGGGATGGATTGGCTATCTCAACACCATGCAAAGGTCGTGTGTTTTCGTAAAGAGATAAAACTAACATCTCCGAGCGGGAAACATGTCACCATTTATGGCGAAAAAGGAGGCAACCCTATAGTATGCTCAATGTTGAAAGCTCACAAGCTTATGAAGCGAGGATGCAAGGCATTCATGATATACGCAAATGAGCCCGAAAAAGAATCACGAAAGATTGGAGATGTACCGGTAGTACGAGATTATGAAGATGTGTTTCCGGAGGATTTACCGGGGATACCGCCTGAACGGGAAGTAGAGTTCGGGATCGAATTGATTCCGGGCGCAAAACCCGTAGCAAAGGCTCCGTACCGACTCGCACCGTCGGAATTACAAGAGTTGATGTCCCAAATTCAAGACCTGCTTGACAAGGGATTCATAAGGCCGAGTGTGTCTCCTTGGGGCGCACCGGTATTGTTCGTGAGAAAGAAAGACGGAAGCATGCGCATGTATATCGATTACCGGGAGTTAAACAAACTCACGGTAAAGAACCGATACCCGCTTCCGAGGATAGATGATTTATTCGACCAATTACAAGGTGCGAATTGGTTTTCAAAAATTGACCTTAGATAGGGGTATCACCAACTAAAGGTCAAGGAAGAAGATGTGCCGAAGACGGCTTTCCGTACGCGATATGGACATTACGAATTCCTCGTGATGTCATTTGGGCTAACAAATGCACCCGCGGCTTTCATGGACCTCATGAACCGGGTTTGCAAGCCAATGTTGGATAAATCGGTCATTGTGTTTATCGATGATATTTTGGTGTATTCGAAAAGCGAAGCTGAACATGCACACCACTTGCAAGAGGTGTTAGAGACCCTTAGACGAGAAAGGCTGTATGCAAAATTCTCTAAGTGTGCCTTTTGCTTACGAGAGGTACAATTCCTTGGCCACATCATAAGTGCCGACGGAATATTGGTGGATCCGTCCGTCAAAGATTGAGGCCATATCAAGATGGAATTCCCCGAAGAACCCTTCGGAAGTTAGAAGCTTTTTGGGGCTTACGGGATACTACAGGAGATTCATTCAAGATTTCTCCAAGATTGCGTCACCGCTAACAAAGCTAACCCGAAAGAAAGAAAAGTTCATTTGGGGTGTTGATCAAGAAAGAGCGTTTCAAACGCTAAAAGAAAAGTTGACTCAAGCTCCGGTACTGACATTGCCGGACGGAGTCGAAGACGTGGTGGTTTATTCGGATGCTTCACTGTCGGGGCTCGGATGCGTTCTGATGCAACGGGGCAAAGTTATAGCCTATGCCTCGAGACAATTGAAGATACACGAGAAGAAATATCCCACGCACGATCTCGAGTTGGCTGCGGTGGTATTTGCATTAAAAATATGGAGGCACTACTTGTACGGGGTAAAGTGCACCATATTCACCGACCACAAGAGCTTGAAATACTTCTTCGATCAGAAGGAGTTAAATATGCGACAAAGGCGATGGCTAGAAACGGTGAAAGATTTTGACTGTGAAATACACTATCACCCTGGAAGGGCAAACGTGGTGGCGGATGCCCTAAGCAGAAAGACAGATTATGTCCCGATACGAGTACAATCATTGCAACTCATTGTGACCTCAGGCCTACTCGAACGAATTCGAGAAGCACAAGATGAAGCAGTAAAGACGGAAAACTGGAGAAAGGAAAGGATTGTTGGACAAGTTAAAGATCTTGAAGTAAGCAACCATGGTTTGAAAATACGTTTCAACAGAATTTGGGTTCCTAACACGTGTGGAGTTAAAAAGCTTCTACTTGATGAAGCTCATAAGTCCCGTTATTCCATCCATCCGGGAGCGACCAAAATGTACAATGATTTAAAGCAAAACTATTGGTGGCCCGGAATGAAAAGAGATGTGGTGAAGTACGTAGAAAAATGCTTGACATGTTTACAAGTCAAGGCGGAGCACCAAAAACCATACGGTAGGCTTCAACCTTTGGAAATTCCGGTTTGGAAATGGGAACAAATCACCATGGATTTGTTGACCAAATTGCCCAAAACTAACTGCGGGTTTGATGCTATATGGGTAGTTGTAGATAGATTGACAAAAAGCGCTCACTTCATTCCGATTCGTGAGACTTATACATCCGAGAAGATGTCTGAGGTGTACACCAATGAAATCATAGCACGTCATGGGGTACCGATATCCATTGTGTCCGACAGAGATACCCGGTTTACTTCAAATTTTTGGCGTGAATTCCAAGAACAAATGGGAACTAAATTGTTCATTAGCACTGCTTACCATCCACAAACGGATGGGCAGAGTGAAAGAACAATACAAACGTTGGGAGATATGTTGCGGGGTTGCATAATTGACTTCAGGGGTAGTTGGGATGTCTATATACCCTTGGTAGAATTTTCATATAACAATAGCTATCACACGAGCATTAAGATGGCCCCGTATGAAATGTTATATGGCAGAAAATGTCGAACTCCTGTATGTTGGGGAGAAGTGGGTCCACGAGGGCTAGCACCTACTGATATAATCCGAACTATGAATGAGAAAATCGACATGGTCCGAGCTCACCTAAAAGCGGCTCAGGATCAACAAAAATCATATGCGGATAAACGAAACAGGCCGATTGAATTTCAAGTGGGTGATAAAGTAATGTTGAAAGTATCGCCGTGGAAAGGAGTGATACGGTTTAGAAAAGAGGGAAGTTGAGCCCAAGATTTATTGGGCCATTCAGAATCATCGAACGGGTTGGCAAAATGGCATATCGTCTCGAATTACCCGAGGATCTGAATGGGATTCATAGCACATTCCACGTGTCACATCTCCGAAAATGTTTGGCAGATGAAACAGCTCGTATCCACTACGATGATATCGAGGTGGATAACAGCCTCAACTATGCAGTAAAACCAATTGCGATTTTAGATCGTAAAGAGAAGAATTTGAGGAACAAAGTGATTAATCAAGTCAAGGTCAAATGGGAGCATAGGAAAGGTTCGGACACTACGTGGGAGTCCGAAGAGGAGATGCGACGTCTCCACCCTACATTATTTGGTACGTACTTCGGTTTCGGGGACGAAACCCTTTTAAGGGGGGTGGACTTGTAACACCCCGAAAATATAAAACTTTATATTAAAACTATAAAGTATAATTAAACAAGAATTTACTAACTAGGTAAATTATAACCTAGTTAACTACAAGTCAAGAAAGGACTTGAAGTAGGGTTAAATAACCAAAACTAAATGTTAAACAAAAGTGGAGGGGCTAATGATGTTAAAATTGAAACTTATGCCACTAATTTTAATAAAAACACAACCAAACACCCCATTTGGGGGTCTGGTCGATCAGAACAAGCAGGGGGCGACACACCCCACTCTCAAACCCAAAAAACTCACTAAAACTCTCAATTGGAGGTGCAAATCTGGTCCAAAACGAAATCCGAGTTTAGAATCGTGATCCTCATCGCAAGAGGATTACAAGGTATGTAAAATTTAATGAAAACTCTCAACTTGAAAGTCTCATGAAATTGGGAATTATCTGAAATTATGGTTGCATGTGTGTATTCTGATGATTTAGGAACAACTATAGTGTCTAGGGACAAACCCTAGACAAATACAAGCTGAAATCATATGAAATTTTAGTAAAACCTATGAACACCATTGTAGGTGATTAGTGGGTTATGTGTAATTTAATGAACACTAGGAAATAGATTGTTGATCTAGTGTAATTTGACAATTTTGAAGTGATTTCAGAAAATTAGAGGTTAACAATCATGTAAAAAGGTTGAATGATGTGAAAATAGGGCTAAATGATCAACTAGAGATTTGATGTTTAATCATGTAAAAATCTGCCCTTGAAGTGTTTGTTGAAATGCCTCTAAGAAGGCTTAAAACTGAAATTCCAAGTTTAAACGCATAATTATGATGTTTTGGTGTATTATGCGAATTATGATTTAAAGAGAGTTCTAAACATATCATAAATGAACTCTATAGGAACGGGCGCAGGAGCGTCAAGTGGACAAGCGGGTGGCGAACCACGTTTGAAAGGCCTACTTTGAAGGTATGTAACTTGACCCGTTACATTGGTTAAATTTGATAACTAGTATATGTGTAGTTGATTCGTAGAATAAAAGTTATGTTGAGGTAAAGTGATGTTGTAGCTATATTGAATAATATGACAAGACTTGGTTAATTCTCGTTGGTAGTCATCATAATGGAGGATTCCGTAGATGAGCTAAACGGGTCGAATAATCAAGTAAGGCATGGTTAATGCTCCGGAATATGATGGATTGATCTTTTATATTGGTTAATATATAACATATTAGAAATACAAGAATTTAATGTATTGGTATGTTAGAAAAGCAAAATCCGAGATTTGGGTTTGAGTGTAATGAACAAATCAAACAAAATATGGATTTCCAGGGACTACCGTAAGTTACGGTAGTACCGTAACTTACGGTAGAGGTCAGTAGCTTACGGTGGTTTACCCCTGTTTTACGATAGACCAGAAGTTTCCAGGACATACCGTAACTTACGGTGACACCGTAAGTTACGGTGGAACCAGAAAAAAAAAATTAGTATTTTATTATTCACAATTTGATGTTGGATCTTGTGTTTATGTACTATATAACAATGTCAAAACTAATGTTTTAATGGTTTTGACCCTAGGTGACGAGGTGGATCTTATGGATGGCGGTCAAGCAAATGTCGAAGAACCGAACACGACTTTTGAAGCTTCCGCAATATTTTAACCTTTAATAGACTATGTTTATGGGATGTAAACAAAATGCTAAACAACTTTTGAATGTTTTTAATTAGTCTTAGTTGACTAATATTTTGAAACTTTTGAACTCAATTATGAAAACTATGTTATAACTAGACATCTTTATCTTAATTGGTGTGAATTATTATTAATTTCAAGTCAAATTGATACGGGTGTTACAATGTATGTCCCTGGTATGTAGCAATAAGGAAAAAGAGATCACCAATGGGTTGCAAAGCCAATGGTATGTGTGAAAAGGTGCAGGAAGACTCAAACCTAGCAAATTTGTCTCCGGTATGAAGACATAGTCACCACTATGGGCCGCCCTGGCCTCATGGGTGTGGGCTCGCTACACCCAAATAGATCTATCACTCATGTCCCTTGGTCCTACAATGAGGATTAATGGCCTTAAGTGTCATGCCCACCACTCACATGATCTAGTAGTAAACCCTCCTTAAGCTAATCATACCATGTATAGAATGTCTGAAGTAATTGTAACAAGTATTTTACCCCAGCCTCTAAGACTGAACCTCCCCAGCGTCTAAGGCTGAACCTCCCCAGCCTCTAAGGCTGTACCTCCCCAGCCTCTAAGGCCAACTCCCCAGCCTCTAAGGCCAACTCCCCAGTCTCTCTGTATTATCACCAGACGATCCATCCCTAGTCATGAAAATCATTCACATTTCGATAATACGCATTTGTTTTGTAAAAACCGGTATATTTAGTATAATCCATTCGTAACATGATTTAGAAATATGAGTTTTCATTCGTTCAAAAACTTTGTATGTTCTTGCAAAACGTGCATGTCTTTCCACCCCGAAAACATTTACAAGAATGTAAAACCGTAAAAAGTGGGGTTATGAACTCACCTAAATTGTCTTGTGCAAAGCTAGCTAATTACGACTTCGTGAGGTCGTTTCCAAGACGAGACTCGCTAGCGTGCATTCTACAATATTCCTAACATGGAATATCTTATAAGTTTCTAAATAAACGTAGTAACTAAACTACGTGTCATCGAGCTCTACCGAATCGTTAACCGAACGATTCAACGGTAAGTTGTGAACTTAAATGAAACGAAGAAGTTATACTTGTTTAGTTCGTCTGTTCGTCGGTAATAATTAATAAGTCTTGAAAAGACGTGATTCCCGAGATATATAAAAATAAGTAAATATTTATATAAAAAATGTCACACCCCGACCACGTAAAACAACAAAACGTGGCGGAAACGTCGGGGAGTGCTGTAACAGAATCATTGTCTCACAACCATGGATTAAATAATTTCGTTTTATTGAATTATTAAACTCACTGTTTATTTCAAATCAAACAAATACAATTATTATCTTTCAAGTTTTTAAGTCGCTAAGGCACGAGTCCATCCTATGTGTATCATGCGTCAACAATCACCACATAGCAGAACCTGAAACATGTGTAAAAATAGGTACGTCAGCATAAAATTGCCTGTGAGATACATAGGTTTTATTAATGCATGATTCATGACTTGTAAGTTTAAAAGAATGTTTTTTAAAATAGTCATGAATCCTTAGAAATGTTTTCTTTTATAAACAAGTGATAAGAAAATAGATGATGTAAAAGAAAGATGCATAAATAAATAATTAAGTAAAATGAGTTTGTAAAATAATGTTTTTATAAAAAGGTTTGTAGTATATATATAAAAATATACTTTGGTTTTAAGAAAGTCGAATAAGTAATATATCAAAATATATTTTGGTTCCATAAACGTTAAACAGATAGTATATTAAATATACTTTAGTAGTCAAAATAATCGTTTTTGGTAGTATATCAAAAGTATACTTTGGTTTTATAAATAACATATTTAAACTATGCTTTGGTTTTATGAATAACATATCAAAATATGTTTTAGTAATTTATAAAATATATATGTTGTTTTGTACAATATCACACATGAGAGTATATCAAAGTATACTTTTGGGAGTATAATCAAATATACCATAATAATGTGATTTAAGAATTCAATCAGACCTTAGTGCATCAAACTACACCAATTGAGACTATAGAGATACCACGAAGGCAATCCCTATTTGGATAAAATATGAGTGAATTGCAAGTTTTGTCCTTTATCTTTAGGCCTCTTTGCAGACGGTGTCCTTTATGTTTAAAGTTGACGAGTTTTGTCCTTTATGTTTAAAAATTCAACATCGTATGTCCTTTAACCCTAACCCAGTTACCTTTTTATGTTAAATCAGATCATGTCTCTTTTGCATGAGGGTATAATTGTCATTTTACCTTATTATTATTATTAAACAAACATCTTAAAGAAAAAAAATAAAATGTTATATATCTCATATCTCAGCTCCATCTCTTTCTTTGTCTAAACAAACACTTAAACACAGAACAAAACATTGTGCACCACCACTCTTCCTCTCTATCTATCTCTCTCGCTTTCTGGATAGCTCCAAAACATCTCTGCATCACCGCCACAGCCCCCTTCCACCACCACATCCGCCTTCCACCACCATCGTGCACCACCACTCTTCCTCTCTATCTATTTCTCTCGTTTTCTCTCTCTACACTACACTGAATCTCTAGTAAGCGGATCTGGATCTGAAGACTGAACGAGGCGGCGGAGGTGTTAACGGTGGTCGCAAATGGAAAGAGACGACAGAGGTGTTAACGGTTACCGGAGGTGAAGGTCAGAGGATGGTCGGAGTCGGACTTAGTTCACCGGCAAGTTAGGGTTAGGGTTTTGGTGGATTCATTAGAGGAAGGGTGGATTTTGTTAGCCATTGTATTGAATTGAAGGTATGAGATGTTTTCTGGATCTGTAATTTGGAGATTTTTTTTGTTGAAATTGGTTGAATGCGGGTGGATTGTGGTATAGAGAGAAACAGGGGTTGATGGATTTGCGATCTTCGTTCTTATCTTCAAATATGTTTTCGCCACACACACAACGATGTGTGGGAGAGGAGAGAAAGAAACAGGGGTTGATGGATTTGCGATGGAGATGGAAAAAGTTGCAGGTTGTTCGATTTGTTTGTTGGTTGTTGGATTTGTGGTGGTGGTGATAGGAGGTTGTGGTGGTGGACAACTTGGGGGAATCTTCTACATTT
This sequence comes from Helianthus tuberosus, assembly GCA_030545235.1. NCBI lineage: Eukaryota > Viridiplantae > Streptophyta > Magnoliopsida > Asterales > Asteraceae > Helianthus > Helianthus tuberosus. The sequence goes on from CM060408.1 coordinate 79,810,634, forward strand.
TTACAATGTGCACATTAAATGACACAACTACCCTCACGTGACATGCATGTGATCAAATTTAACTGGGAAAACAGACTGGGTTAGGCCCAAAGGGTAAAACGTACTTGATTTTTAAACATAAAGGACAAAACTCGTCAACTTTAAACATAAAGGACACCGCCTGCAAAGAGGCCTAAAGATAAAGGACAAAACTTGCAATTCACTCGATAAAATATTGGTTTCTGACATTCCATGACAACAGGAATGGGGTGTCTAGTCCTATAGCGCTATATCATACTACCAATCGGCCTTGTGAACATAATAAGTACAATTCAACAGTTAATTTTATAATCTTTGAAAAATCAGGGATTAAACCATAAATAATCATTCAGTTTGTCAAAAGATAAGTACTAATATGTATAATCAATTATACTTTGAAACCATGAACATAACAAATAGGTACACATGCTTAACCCCAAAATATTTGAAAGCGGTAAAAGAGGGGAACTATGTACTCACTTGAGGGTGCTTAGAAGTCTTGAACAACAACCAAGCAAAGCTAGAGGGAGTACGGAATCAAACGGCACCTAATATAGGTAACTATGTTATTAAACGGCTCCTAAACTGGGAGATAGGATAGAATGATGTTGTATAAATCAAATGAGTAATTGAACTCATATGGTATGATTTAAAAGAGCTAACAATCTGATTTGAAAGTCTACCTAAGTGCTTTTGACCCGTTTCGACCCATTACGGTAGTATAAGCTACTATAATGCGCCGTTTGTGCAAAACTATGTTCGGATGGTTAACTATGTTTTATGTTAAGTCTTACATGCCCAATTATACCTAAACATGTTACTAAATCAGATTAGATGTCAAAAATATGTTCACATATGCACATTATGGATTTATGCTTTAAAAAGGGCATTTTGGTCATTTTCTATGGGCATACAAGCTAACTAGCAAATGACTAACCAATCCTATGTGATCATAAGGTATAACCTCAGTGGTTATTCCCAATGCAACTATGCTCACTAATCATGCTTGGTCGGATCTTAATGATCGACCAAACGGGCCGGGTTTGAAAGTCTAAGCGGTTGTTTAGACCGCTTAACTTCGACCCTAAACAAGCACTAAACTAATAGTGACGAGTTAAACATGTCAAAACATGTTTAACTAACTTAGAAAACTGATTTGGTATCAAAACAAAGTGTTTTGATACCTAAAAGTAGTTCTGTGGCAAAATGCGTGCTAAAACGCATTTTGACCAAAACTTTGACTCGTCACTACGCCTAGTTAACGTGGTAATCAGTAGGTATAATCGCTAAGGATTATAACCATCGTGATTACAATCACGTTACAAAGTTCAATTGAACTTTGACTTGACCAATTGATGGTCAAAACCGAAAGTCAAACTGTTGGCCAAACTGTTTGACATTCTGCACTAACATAAAGAATAAGCATGAAAGAACACTCACAAAGGTCCAATGCTTGAAGAAAGATAATAAGAAAACCAAAGAGGAAGTTCCTAATCACTTTAGAGAGCTCCCAAATCAGATTAGAAGAGAGATGAGAAGAAATGAGCAATGAACAAATGAAAAGGTTGGGCTATTTATACTTGATGCAAATTCACAAGATCATTACACATGTTTGTGTAGCCTCCAATCAAGAATCATAGCCCTACAATTGTCACAAGTAGGTATAAAGCCTTGGAGAGGTGATAACTTGGCTACCACACAAAGAAATTGCAAGATTGGCTCCTGAATTATGAAACAGCAGCTGAAAAATGATTTCTGGTCGCTGGGTCTTCACACGGCCCGCGTAAGGATAGGGAGGGGGCTTACGTGGCCCGCCTGATCCTCCCAGATCAGCCAAAGTTTCATATATTATAGTTCAGGTCCCTGCACTTGGTTTAAGCTCATTTCAGGCCCTTTTGACCCCTGTTAAGCCATTTTCAAGGCTCTACAAGCTCAATAAAGTTTAGAGGACTCAAAATATGCTCGGAAAACTCTCGGATGTCGGCTAGTTTGGTCGTACGGTCGCGTTGTTCGTTAAATTATGACGGAACTCAAACGGACGCGAAAACGATCCAAATTAAGCGCCGAATGGTATTTTTTTCATGCCGATCACTAAAATAAAAATATTTTAGTGTGTACAAAAATTTTGGATGCCCAGATGTGGTCAGAACGTCAGATATGCGCGAAAATGCAAACTTACACCGTTTTTGACACTTTTAGTCCCTGTAAGATCATATAAGCATGTTTTCGCACACCGAACCTATCAAAGCTTATTTCTAAGCTATGTTTAGGTTATATATGGTATGTTTAACTTATGATCAAGTTCCGGACTGTACATTGCCTTACGAAATGGCAGACTTTTGCAAATTGATGCAAATAGTCCCTATGAGCGAACAAACTTGTTTTTGCCATACCAAACCCTTCAAAACTTATTTCTAAGTTATGTAAAGGTTATTTAAGGTATGTTAAGCCTATTTCGCTATTCTGGAGTGTTTGTTGCATTAAACTGGTTATATTTACGCATTAGTTCGCGTATAACCTTCCAGAAAGCGATTTAGAGCTCGAAATCGAACAAGAATTGATATGTGCAAATGATACACATATTTATACAATTCCCAAGTATGAAACAAAATATTTCATTGGTTTGGTATATGTATGATGGTTGAAGTGACACAGGTGTCACAGTCTCCCCTACTTTAGGAAATTTCGTCCTGAAATTTAATTTTAGAGGAAACTTGTGAGGACAACTGTGACGGTTTCGCTTTCAAATAAATCCCTCGAACCTTAAGTAAAACTCTGGGCCTTGACAGGATTCTTAGCAAAATTGTCAACTCTGAAAGTGAAGTCCTTGTAGCAACAAAACATGGAGTTTCGAACTACGGACAGAAGAACGTTTCTTATGAAGACTATCATAGGAAACTTGTGTGTGCTCGAAAACAGAGTTGAAGAGTGTAAGATAAAATAACGTTGGTCAATGTCCAGGACTTCTAGTAACTTAAATAACGCTACGTTCGCAATGTAATAAGGAACACTTATATATAGGAAGTACCAGCGGCGTATCCACCATGCTCCTTTCTACATTGATCCCGTTTCGTTATTCTCATCACTATAGGTATTAACACATGAAAAAATTTGCTGTGGTTTCTGTGCACTGAATTCCATAATTATGTATGCATCCATAATTACGTAATTCCTTGCACAGTCCGCACAGTTTATTTCATAATGTGTAGGGGAAAAATCAATCAGATAAACATGAAGTGACTTGACTAGACCACCAAAAAATCTTTTTAATTAGCTCAACGAACAATATTTTTAATTAGATCAACACATGATCTTCTTAACTAGACCGTCGTACGATCTCTTTAAATTGATCACTTAAGGGATCTTTTCAACTATATCATCACATGATATTTCTAACTAGATTTTTGAATCAATCTGTTTAACCAGACCACTCAAGGGGTCCAATTATAGAATAGTACTTTATAATCCAAGGGACTTAACTACGACGTAGAAGTCCATTATGGATTTAAGATAGTACCTCTTGATATCCTACTATGAATCCCTCATATAGAGATATGGAAGATTCTATGAGGATTTGGATAAATCACATAAAATCATGGAACATATAAGAAAACACATAAGCACATAATCACATAATTGTTTATCTTGATCTTCATTTTGTTAATTTTCTTGTTAATTGAGCACACGAGTATTCAAAGCACACTAGGAATCCAATCCATGAATTCCGTTTGGCACTTTAAATATTTTCAAGAATCTAACTATGAAGATAGGAAGACCATAATAGAGATTTGTCTCTGTTTCTTAAAAAGAAACGTGTATTTAAGATTTTTGGGGAGATCACAAGTGATCATAAAATGACAGAACCACACGAGTAGTTTGTCTTAGTGTCGGCAGCGAAGGGTTGGATCAAATATTCACACAATTGTGTCAGTTTTGTAAAATAAAATTGAAACATCAAATTTTATATATATAACAACTGAATTGTTCCAACGTCAAAAGATAACAGACAAAGAAATACAAAAGACTAATTGTTCACTGTTGCATTGTTGTCCATGTTCGCCTAATTTTTGTTAAACACTCGTCCACGCGCTGGATTTGTGTTAACAAGTCTTGGGCAATTGTTTCTGTAGTGAGTAAGGTCACCAGAGTTATAACACGACCCAGGTGGGAACCGTGCTTGAACAGCAGCAGGATTTGTAGCAGCTTGGTTTGCATAACGATAGGTATCGACCAAATGTCCCAACCGTCCACAGTGGGTACATTTGTGACACTACTCTTGCTCCAGATGATGACGGTTGCATTTGTTGCACAAAGGTGCGGTACCAACATAATTTTTCCTCTTACGAGGTTGTGTTGGTTGGTTTGGTGCAACCTGATTATTCTGAGCAGTTATGGCACAGTTTTGAGAAGCCTTACGTTTCTTCTTCTTGGATACCTCGGACTGTTTTTCCTTTGGTTCAACTTGAGCAGCCTTATCAGATGGTCTTGGGTCTCCTTTTCGAAAAAGCTTACCCTTCCTGATATGGGATTCAGTCAGGGTGGCAGACAATTCAATGGCCTGTCTAACAGTAGTAGGGTTGCTGCCAGTAACGATATCCTTAACTAAATCAGGAAGACCATCAATGTACTTCTCAATTGGCTTATCCACAGGCGTGACCATGGCAGGACATAACAGGCTCAATTCCTCATAACGGTCAGTATAGGCTCGATGTTCACCGCTGTCTTGTTTAAGATCGTCAAATTCCCATTCCAAAGCCTTGAGCTCATGACGAGGACAGAATTCCTTCATCATTAGAGCCCGAAGCTCTTCCCAAGTTTGAGCTAGTGCCACTTCGGCACCTCTATTACGCATCACACCGTTCCACCATGTAAGAGCACGCTTCTCGAACGCACTGGATGCAAACTCAATCTTACGCTCATTCGGGCATTGCACGTGCCTGAATGTGCTCTCCAAACTTTCAAACCATTGCAGGAGCACGGTTGCTCCTTGAGATCCAGAAAACTTCGAAGGTTTGGCAGAGTTGAAGGTCTTGAAATTACACTGGGTGTTGTTGTTGTTGTTATTTTTGTTATATAACTCATGGATCTGGGTTACTACGCCAGGAAGTACTACAGCCATTTGTTGAGCGACAAGGGCTGCGACTTCTTCAGCAGTAAAAGTTTGAGCATCACGTCGAGGAGGCATTGACTAAAGGGAACATGGGAAACGAGTGAGGTCGATGATTGAAAAAAACGAAAGAGGTATTGAAAATATTGATAAAACACGAGGAAAGCAATCATTCGTTCGTTACCTCGAACAAACAAACGACACGCAGTGACTAATCAAAGTAAATGGATCATTATAATGTATCACCGAAGACATGCTCGCCTATAAGTGAACACTCACCCCAAGAGTTCCCAAGTAAGAGTGACTGGTCCGATACTGCGGATTTGTACGAACACTCTAGCCTTAGACAAAAAACTCAGGGTACAGGCATTCACTCTTCCAGTTTGCACGTGTTCACATTATTTAGATCCAAACTTTGACGAGATTTTGAAAACTAAGAGGGTTCAAAACCTTATAACAGAGGGTTCAAAACCTAGTAATCAATCATCCTAGAACAGATGATTGGTTTTCAAAGCGGATTCAGATCTTGTATTCTTATTGTGGTTGTCACCTAAGGATAGGCGACGGTATTGTTTTAAAACTAAACACAAGATAACTTGTGTTAGGGTCCTAGGAAGGTTATAGTCTAGGTCAAAGCATTACTAATAACCTAATTCCCTATAACCATTAGCTCTGATACCAACTTTTCACTCACACCCCGACCACGTAAAACAACAAAACGTGGCGGAAACGTCGGGGAGTGTTGTAACAGAATCATTGTCTCACAACCATGGATTAAATAATTTCGTTTTATTGAATTATTAAACTCACTGTTTTTTTCAAATCAAACAAATACAATTATTATCTTTCAAGTTTTTAAGTCGCTAAGGCACGAGTCCATCCTATGTGTATCATGCGTCAACAATCACCACATAGCAGAACCTGAAACTTGTGTAAAAATAGGTACGTCAGCATAAAAATGCCTGTGAGATACATAGGTTTTATAAATATATGATTCATGACTTGCAAGTTTAAAACAATGTTTTTTAAAATATTCATGAATCCTTAGAAATGTTTTCTTTTATAAACAAGTGATAAGAAAATAGATGATGTAAAAGAAAGATGCATAAATAAATAATTAGGTAAAATGAGTTTGTAAAATAATGTTTTATAAAAAGGTTTGTAGTATATCTATAAAAATATACTTTGATTTTAAGAAAGTCGAATAAGTAATATATCAAAATATATTTTGGTTCCATAATCGTTAAACAGATAGTATATTAAATATACTTTAGTAGTCAAAATAATCATATTTGGTAGTATATCAAAAGTATACTTTGGTTTTATAAATAACATTTTTAAACTATGCTTTGGTTTTATGAATAACATATCAAAATATGTTTTTGTAATTTATAAAATATATATGTTGTTTTGTACAATATCACACATGAGAATATATCTAAGTATACTTTTGGGAGTATAATCAAATATACCATAAAAATGTGATTTAAGAATTCAATCAGACCTTAGTGCATCAAACTACACCAATTGAGACTATAGATATACCACGAAGGCAATCCCTATTTGGATAAAATATTGGTTTCTGACATTCCATGACAACATGAATGGGGTGTCTAGTCCTATAGCGCTATATCATACTACCAATCGGTCTTGTAAACATAATAAGTATAAATCAACAATTAATTTTATAATCTTTGAAAAATCAGGGATTAAACCATAAATAATCATTCAGTTTATCAAAAGATAAGTACTAATATGTATAATCAATTATACTTTGAAACCATGAACATAACAAATAGGTACACATGCTTCACCCCAAAATATTTGAAAGCGGTAAAAGAGGGGAACTATGTACTCACTTGAGGGTGCTTAGAAGTCTTGAACAACAACCAAGCAAAGCTAGAGGGCGTACGGAATCAAACGACACCTAATATAGGTAACTATGTTATTAAACGGCTCCTAAACCGGGAGATAGGATAGAATGATGTTCTATAAATCAAATGAGTAATTGAACTCATATGGTATGATTTAATAGAGCTAACATTCTGATTTGAAAGTCTACCAAAGTGCTTTTGACCTGTTTCGACCCATTATGGTAGTTTAAGCTACTATAATGCGTCGTTTGCGCAAAACTATGTTCGGATGGTTAACTATGTGCTATGTTAAGTCTTACATGCCCAATTATACCTAAACATGTTACTAAATCAGATTAGATGTCAAAAATACGTTCACATATGCACATTATGGATTTATGCTTTAAAAAGGGCATTTTGGTCATTTTCAATGGGCATACAAGCTAACTAGCAAATGACTAACCAATCCTATGTAATCATAAGTTATAACCTCAGTGGTTATTCCCTATGCAACTATGATCACTAATCATGCTTGGTCGGATCTTAATGATCGACCAAACGGGTCGGGTTCGAAAGTCTAAGCGGTTATTTAGACCACTTAACTTACGACCCTAAACAAGCACTAAACTAATAGTGACGAGTTAAACATGTCAAGACATGTTTAACTAACTTAGAAAACTGATTTGGTATCAAAACAAAGTGTTTTGATACCTAAAAGTAGTTTCGTGGCAAAATGCGTGCTAAAACGCATTTTGACCGAAACTTTGACTCGTCACTACGCCTAGTTAACGTGGTAATCAGTAGGTATAATTGCTAAGGATTATAACCATCGTGATTACAATCACGTTACAAAGTTCAATTGAACTTTGACTTGACCAATTGATGGTCAAAACCGAAAGTCAAACTTTTGGCCAAACTGTTTGACTTTCTGCACTAACATAAAGAATAAGCATGAAAGAACACTCACAAAGGTCTAATGCTTGAAGAAAGATAATAAGAAAACCAAAGAGGAAGTTCCTAATCACTTAAGAGAGCTCCCAAATCAGATTAGAAGAGAAATGAGAAGAAATGAGCAATGAACAAATGAAAAGGTTGGGCTATTTATACTTGATGCAAACTCACAAGATCATTACACATGTTTGTGAAGCCTCCAAGCAAGAATCATAGCCCTACAATTGTCACAAGCAGGTACAAAGCCTTGGAGAGGTGATAACTTGGCTACCACACAAAGAAATTGCAAGATTGGCCCATGAATTATGAAAAAACAGTTGAAAAATGATTTCTGGTCGCTGGGGTCTTCACACTGCCCACGTAAGGATAGGGAGGGGGCTTACGCGGCCCGCCTGGCCCTCCCAGATCAGCCAAAGTTTCATATATTACAGTTCAGGTCCTTGCACTTGGTTTAAGCTCATTTCAGTCCCTTTTGACCCCTGTTAAGCCATTTTCAAGGCTCTACAAGGTCAATAAAGTTTATAGGACTCAAAATGTGCTTGGAAAACTCTCGGATGTCGGCTTGTTTGGTCGTACGGTCGCGTTGTTCGTTAAATTATGACGAAACTCAAACGGACGCAAAAACGATCCAAATTAAGCGCCGAATGGTATTTTTGCATGCCGATCACTAAAATAAAAATATATTAGTGTGTACAAAAATTTTGGATGCCCAGATGTGGTCAGAACATAAGATATGCACGAAAATGCAAACTTACGCCGTTTTTGACACTTTTAGTCCCTGTAAGATCATATAAGCATGTTTTCGCACACCGAACCTATCAAAGCTTATTTCTAAGCTATGTTTAGGTTATATATGGTATTTTTAACTTATGATCAAGTTCCGGACTGTACATTGCCTTACGAAACGGCAGACTTTTGCAAATTGACGCAAATAGTCCCTGTGAGCGAATAAACTTGTTTTTGCCGTACCAAACCCTTCAAAACTTATTTCTAAGTTATGTAAAGGTTATTTAAGGTATGTTAAGCCTATTTCGCTATTCCAGAGTATTTCTTGCATTAAACTGGTTATATTTACGCATTAGTTCGCGTATAACCTTCCAGAAAGCGATTTAGAGCTCGAAATCGAACAAGAATTGATATGTGCAAATGATACACATATTTATACAAATCCCAAATATGAAACACAAAATTTCATTGGTTTGGTATTTGTATGATGGTTGATGTGACACAGGTGTCACAGTCTCCCCTACTTTAGGAAATTTCGTCCCGAAATTTAATTTTAGAGGAAACTTGTGAGGACAACTGTGACGGTTTCGCTTTCAAATAAATCCCTCGAACCTTAAGTAAAAATCTGGGCCTTGTCAGGATTCTTAGCGAAATTGTCAACTCTGAAAGTGAAGTCCTTGTAGCAACAAAACATGGAGTTTCGAACTACGGACAAAAGAACGTTTCTTATGAAGACTATCATAGGAAACTTGTGTGTGCTCGAAGACAGAGTTGAAGAGTGTAAGATAAAATGACGTTGGTCAATGTCCAGGACTTCTAGTAACTTAAATAACGCTACGTTCGCAATGTAATAAGGAACACTTATATATAGGAAGTACCAGCGACGTATCCACCATGCTCCTTTCTACATTGTTCCCGTTTCGTTATTCTCATCACTATAGGTCTTAACACATGAAAAAAATTGATGTAGTTTCTGTGCACTGAATTCCATAATTATGTATGCATCCATAATTACGTAATTCCTTGCACAGTCCGCACAGTTCATTTCATAATGTGTAGGGGAAAAATCAATCAGATAAACATGAAGTGACTTGACTAGAGCACCAAAAAATATTTTTAATTAGATCAACGAACAATCTTTTTAATTAGATCAACACATGATCTTCTTAACTAGACCGTCGTACGATCTCTTTAAATTGATCACTTAAGGGATCTTTTCAACTATATCATCACATGATATTTCTAACCAGATTTTTGAATCAATCTGTTTAACCAGACCACTCAAGGGGTCCAATTATAGAATAGTACTTTATAATCCAAGGGACTTATCTACGACGTAGAAGTCCATTATGGATTTAAGATAGTACCTTTTGATATCCTACTATGAATCCCTCATATAGAGATATGGAAGATTCTATGAGGATTTGGATAAATCACATAAAATCATGGAACATATAAGAAAACACATAAGCACATAATCACATAATTGTTTATCTTGATCTTCATTTTGTTAATTTTCTTGTTAGTTGAGCACACGAGTATTCAAAGCACACTAGGAATCCAATCCATGAATTCCGTTTGGCACTTTAAATATTTTCAAGAATCTAACTATGAAGATAGGAAGACCATAATAGAGATTTGTCTTTGTTTCTTAAAAAGAAACGTGTATTTAAGATTTTCGGGGAGATCACAAGTGATCATAAAATGACAGAACCACACGAGTAGTTTGTCTTAGTGTCGGCAGCGAAGGGTTGGATCAAATATTCACACAATTGTGTTAGTTTAGTAAAATAAAATTGAAACATCAAATTTTATTTATATACAACTGAATTGTTTCAACGTCAAAAGATAACAGACAAAGAAATACAAAAGACTAATTGTTCACTGTTGCATTGTTGTCCATGTTCGCCTCATTTATGTTAAACACTCGTCCACGCGTTGGATTTGTGTTAACAAGTCTTGGGCAATTGTTTCTGTAGTGAGTAAGGTCACCACAGTTATAACACGACCCAGGTGGGAACCGTGCTTGAACAGCAGCAGGATTTGCAGCAGCTTGGTTTGCATAACGGCAGGTATCGACCAAATGTCCCAACCGTCCACAGTGGGTACATTTGTGACACTGCTCTTGCTCCAGATGATGACGGTTGCATTTGTTGCACAAAGGTGCGGTACCAATATAATTTTTCCTCTTACGAGGTTGTGCTGGTTGGTTTGGTGCAACCTGATTATTCTGAGCAGTTATGGCACAGTTTTGAGAAGCCTTACGCTTCTTCTTCTTGGATACCTCGGCCTGTTTTTCCTTTGGTTCAACTTGAGCAGCCTTATCAGATGGTCTTGGGTCGCCTTTTCGAAAAAGCTTACCCTTCCTGATATGGGATTCAGTCAGGGTGGCAGACAATTCAATGGCCTGTCTGACAGTAGTAGGGTTGCTGCCAGTAACGATATCCTTAACTAAATTAGGAAGACCATCAATGTACTTCTCAACTGCCTTATCCACAGGCGTGACCATGGCAGGACATAACAGGCTCAATTCCTCATAACGGTCAGTATAGGCTTGATGTTCACCGCTGTCTTATTTAAGATCATCAAATTCCCGTTCCAAAGCCCTGAGCTCATGACGAGGACATAATTCCTTCATCATTAGAGCCCGAAGCTCTTCCCAAGTTTGAGCTAGTGCCACTTCGGCACCTCTATCACGCATCACACCGTTCCACCATGTAAGAGCACGCTTCTCGAACGCACTGGATGCAAACTCAACCTTACGCTCATTCGGGCATTGCACGTGCCTGAATGTGCTCTCCAAACTTTCGAACCATTGCAGGAGCGCGGTTGCTCCTTGAGATCCAGAAAACTTCAAAGGTTTGGCAGAGTTGAAGGTCTTGAAATTACACTGGGTGTTGTTGTTGTTATTGTTGTTATATAACTCATGGATCTGGGTTACTACGCCAGGAAGTACTGCAGCCATTTGTTGAGCGACAAGGGCAGCGACTTCTTCAGCAGTAAAAGTTTGAGAATCACGTCGAGGAGGCATTGTCTAAAGGGAACATGGGAAACGAGTGAGGTTGATGATTGAAAAAAAAAGAGGTATTGAAAATATTGATAAAACACGAGGAAAGCGATCATTCGTTCGTTACTTCGAATAAACAAACGACACGCAGTGACTAAACAAAGTAAATGGATCATTATAATGTATTACCGAAGACATGCTCGCCTATAAGTGAACACTTACCCCAAGAGTTCCCAGGTAAGAGTGACTGGTCCGATACTGCGGATTTGTACGAACACTCTAGCCTTAGACAGAAAACTCAGGGTACAGGCATTCATTCTTCCAGTTTGCACGTGTTCACATTATTTAGATCCAAACTTTGACGAGATTTTGAAAACTAAGAGGGTTCAAAACCTTATAACAGAGGGTTCAAAACCTATTAATCAATTATCCTAGAACAGATGATTGGTTTTCAAAGCAGATTCAGATCATGTATTCTTATTGTGGTTGTCACCTAAGGATAGGCGATGGTATTGTTTTAAAATTAAACACAAGATAACTTGTGTTAGGGTCCTAGGAAGGTTATAGTCTAGGTCAAAGCATTACTAATAACCTAATTCCCTATAACCATTGGCTCTGATACCAACTTTTCTGTCACACCCCGACCACGTAAAACAACAAAACGTGGCGGAAACGTCGGGGAGTGTTGTAACAGAATCATTGTCTGACAACCATGGATTAAATAATTTCGTTTTATTGAATTATTAAACTCACTGTTTATTTCAAATCAAACAAATACAATTATTATCTTTCAAGTTTTTAAGTCGCTAAGGCACGAGTCCATCCTATGTGTATCATGCGTCAACAATCACCACATAGCATAACCTGAAACATGTGTAAAAATAGGTACGTCAGCATAAAAATGCCTGTGAGATACATAGGTTTTATTAATGCATGATTCATGACTTGTAAGTTTAAAAGAATGTTTTTTAAAATAGTCATGAATCCTTAGAAATGTTTTCTTTTATAAACAAGTGATAAGAAAATAGATGATGTAAAAGAAAGATGCATAAATAAATAATTAAGTAAAATGAGTTTGTAAAATAATGTTTTTATAAAAATGTTTGTAGTATATATATATAAAAATATACTTTGGTTTTAAGAAAGTCGAATAAGTAATATATCAAAATATATTTTGGTTCCATAATCGTTAAACAGATAGTATATTAAATATACTTTAGTAGTCAAAATAAACGTTTTTGGTATTATATCAAAAGTATACTTTGGTTTTATAAATAACATTTTTAAACTATGCTTTGGTTTTATGAATAACATATCAAAATATGTTTTAGTAATTTATAAAATATATATGTTGTTTTGTACAATATCACACATGAGAGTATATCAAAGTATACTTTTGGGAGTATAATCAAATATACCATAATAATGTGATTTAAGAATTCAATCAGACCTTAGTGCATCAAACTACACCAATTGAGACTATAGAGATACCACGAAGGCAATCCATATTTGGATAAAATATTGGTTTCTGACATTCCATGACAACAGGAATGGGGTGTCTAGTCCTATAGCGCTATATCATACTACCAATCGGTCTTGTGAACATAATAAGTATAAATCAACAATTAATTTTATAATCTTTGAAAAATCAGGGATTAAACCATAAATAATCATTTAGTTTGTCAAAAGATAAGTACTAATATGTATAATCAATTATACTTTGAAACCATGAACATAACAAATAGGTACACATGCTTCACCCCAAAATATTTGAAAGCGGTAAAAGAGGGGAACTATGTACTCACTTGAGGGTGCTTAGAAGTCTTGAACAACAACCAAGCAAAGCTAGAGGGAGTACGGAATCAAACGGCACCTAATATAGGTAACTATGTTATTAAACGGCTCCTAAACCGGGAGATAGGATAGAATGATGTTCTATAAATCAAATGAGTAATTGAACTCATATGGTATGATTTAATAGAGCTAACATTCTGATTTGAAAGTCTACCTAAGTGCTTTTGACCCGTTTCGACCCATTATGGTAGTATAAGCTACTATAATGCGTCGTTTGCGCAAAACTATGTTAGGATGGTTAACTATGTGCTATGTTAAGTCTTACATGCCCAATTATACCTAAACATGTTACTAAATCAGATTAGATGTCAAAAATATGTTCACATATGCACATTATGGATTTATGCTTTAAAAAGGGCATTTTGGTCATTTTCTATGGTCATACAAGCTAACTAGCAAATGACTAACCAATCCAATGTGACCATAAGGTATAACCTCAGTGGTTATTCCCTATGCAACTATGATCACTAATCATGCTTGGTCGGATCTTAATGATCGACCAAACGGGTCGGGTTCGAAAGTCTAAGCGGTTGTTTAGACCGTTAACTTACGACCCTAAACAAGCACTAAACTAACAGTGACGAGTTAAACATGTCAAAACATGTTTAACTAACTTAGAAAACTGATTTGGTATCAAAACGAAGTGTTTTGATACCTAAAAGTAGTTCTGTGGCAAAATGCGTGCTAAAACGCATTTTGACCGAAACTTTGACTCGTCACTACGCCTAGTTAACGTGGTAATCAGTAGGTATAATCGCTAAGGATTATAACCATCGTGATTACAATCACGTTACAAAGTTCAATTGAACTTTGACTTGACCAATTGATGGTCAAAACCGAAAGTCAAACTTTTGGCCAAACTGTTTGACGTTTTGCACTAACATAAAGAATAAGCATGAAAGAACATTCACAAAGGTCCAATGCTTGAAGAAAGATAATAAGAAAACCAAAGAGGAAGTTCCTAATTACTTGAGAGAGCTCCCAAATCAGATTAGATGAGAAATGAGAAGAAATGAGCAATGAACAAATGAAAAGGTTGGGCTATTTATACTTGATGCAAATTCACAAGATCATTACACATGTTTGTGTAGCCTCCAAGCAAGAATCATAGCCCTACAATTGTCACAAGCAGGTATAAAGCCTTGGAGAGGTGATAACTTGGCTACCACACAAAGAAATTGCAAGATTGGCCCCTGAATTATGAAACAGCAGCTGAAAAATGATTTCTGGTCACTGGGTCTTCACACGGCCCGCGTAAGGATAGGGAGGGGGCTTACGTGGCCCGCCTGGCCCTCCCAGATCAGCCAAAGTTTCATATATTATAGTTCAGGTCCCTACACTTGGTTTAAGCTCATTTCAGGCCCTTTTGACCCCTGTTAAACCATTTTCAAGGCTCTACAAGCTCAATAAAGTTTAGAGGACTCAAAATGTGCTCGGAAAACTCTCGGATGTCGGCTAGTTTGGTCGTACGGTCGCGTTGTTCGTAAATTATGACGGAACTCAAACGGACGCGAAAACGATCCAAATTAAGCGCCGAATGGTATTTTTGCATGCCGATCACTAAAATAAAAATATTTTAGTGTGTACAAAAATTTTGGATACCCAGATGTGGTCAGAACGTAAGATATGCGCGAAAATGCAAACTTACACCGTTTTTGACACTTTTAGTCCCTGTAAGATCATATAAGCATGTTTTCGCACACCGAACCTATCAAAGCTTATTTCTAAGCTATGTTTAGGTTATATATGGTATGTTTAACTTATGATCAAGTTCCGGACTGTACATTGCCTTACGAAACGGCAGACTTTTGCAAATTGACGCAAATAGTCCCTGTGAGCGAATAAACTTGTTTTTGCCATACCAAACCCTTCAAAACTTATTTCTAAGTTATGTAAAGGTTATTTAAGGTATGTTAAGCCTATTTCGCTATTCCGGAGTGTTTGTTGCATTAAACTGGTTATATTTACGCATTAGTTCGCGTATAACCTTCCAGAAAGCGATTTAGAGCTCGAAATCGAACAAGAATTGATATGTGCAAATGATACACATATTTATACAAATCCCAAGTATGAAACACAAAATTTCATTGGTTTGGTATTTGTATGATGGTTGAAGTGACACAGGTGTCACAAAAAATATATAAATATATCGTTAAGATCGCTTGTCGTCCCGAGAAGTCATTTGTGTATAAAAGAATATTTACACGAAAATAATATATAACAAACTCGTATTATATATCGCATTTCATATGATCTTTGTCAAAATATTCCTATATGTCGTTTAGGCGTATAAAATAAAGATGAAAAGTTATATTTATTTTATAAAAGAATCGTCGAGTTGTCGTGTTTGAAAATAAATATGACTATATTTGTTTTATAAAAGAATTCGACTTGTTTGTGTCGGAAATAAATATATAGCTATATTTATTTATAAAAGGATTCGTTTTGTGTGATATTGAAAATAAATATATAAACTATATTTATTTTGTTAAAACGATTTCATGTTGTGCTATTTGAAATAAATATATAAATTATATTTATTTTTATAAAAGAATTGTCGAGATTTCAAAATATAGAATAAGTATAATAACTATAATTATCCCGTAATTAATATCCAAATCGTCGTCTTGTTTGATATATAAACCATCTTTATTTTATGAAACGAAACTATATTGATTAATATTCGGAATAAATATATAAACCATATTTATAAAAATAATCCGTGTTATCGTAGTTCCTTGTACGTTATAAAGTGTCGTCGAAAGTAAAATACATTTGTGTATGTATTAATTTGAAAGTTTCGTTTTATAAAACTAGTTTTTATTTTACGGATTTTCTCGAAAAACGGGCAAAGTTTCTTCTGCTTTTGGACGGCCCCGACAACTAAAGTGTCGTTATATTTTCAAAATTCAATCAAGATTCTAACAACATTTACGTATAATCAAATTTATATAAACGAAATAATAAATCAATGCATGCTTTAACTATCGATTCGTCATTTTATTTCGGTTCGAGCTCGTTTTTACGTAATGAGTTAAAAGTATAAAAACACGAAATAGAAACGCCGTTAAAATCTTTACCACTTCTTCGAGTTGATACGTCGAGCCGCTTGACTGAGTTGACTGAGTCAACTGGTTTGACCGAGTTGACTCGCTGAGTTGACAGAGTTGGCTTGGTTTGACCGTGTTGACCGAGTTGACTCGGGTTTGACCGAGTCGACCCGGGCCCGTACTCTGACCCGAACACCAAAACACGAACCGAAGGCGATGTTTGACTACCTTTGATTGTTGACCCGAACCGCTGACCCGAACACTGAGTTGACTCGGTTTGACCGGGTCAAACAGAGCCGAAGCTAGCCCGAACCATTGTTGACTACCTTGACTGTAGCTAACCCGAACTCGTACCAAACTAGACCGAGACATGAACCAACCCAACTGGAATCAACATAACCACCTCGCGCCGCTGCTGCCGGTGTGGCTCCGGTGGCCAGATCCGCAGGTGGACCACCACCATCATCGCTCAGCAGCATCGTCCTCAACATCATCATCGGTCATCGGCGGAAGCCGCTCGGAACGAAACAGAGACCAGTGTTACCGGAAAGAACAACTTGAACCCGAACCAAACTCAAACCAAAACATCATCTTCATCATCATCATCATCGTGAAATTCACCGGACCGAAGCAGGAACCACCGGTCTGAGGCAAGGACCACCGGTCCGAGACAAGGACCACCGGTCCGAGACGAGGACCACCGCTCTCCACCATCGCCGGTACTCCCGCTCTCTCTGTTTCTTCTTGTTCTGCCACCACGCGCCGCCGCGTGCGGCGGTTCTGTCGTTTCCAGTCCGGTGTGGGAAGGGGGGGTGTTACTTGTCGGAGGGGACCACCGGTTCGTTCAAGACCCTCACTGGACCACCCGGATCGTCGGAGAGACCACCACTGATGCTAAAATCAGTAAATCATCACCTGAAACGTGACCAGAGGGTAGATCGGAGACATAAGAGGGGTGTACGCGCCGTCACACGCTAATACGGGGATCGCCGGAGCTCCGCCACCGGTGACGGCGTCGCCGCGCCCCGGCTGGCTCCGCCGGTTGGTCGCCGAGAAGTGAGAACGAGAGGGAGAGAGTGAGGGAGTGTGTGTTGTCTGGTTTTTGTTTGTGTGGAATGAGAAAAATTTAATTACAGAGCTAAATATCGCGTAAAATGTAAGTTCTGAAAGTGACAGGCTTCTCCGTTGCTTCCGTTTTGTGCCGATGCGTTTCCTACTCCCGCGTTTTTAGTCCATGTTTGCATTTGTGTCGCACGGTAGCCCAATAAATTCACAAAATTAATTTCATAAGCATAAAATACTTGTAGAAAATCCGTATTTGTCGGCGTTGTCAGTATTTCGTATGGTTTCGTTTCATTATCGTTTAACGTTTAGCATGTTTCTCCGCAAATCACCGTTCGCGCACTGTAAAGTCAGATAAACGTTCCTGAGCACTCCAAAGGCCTAATTAAGTTAAGTTGCGTCGTAAACACTATTTATTATCGCATTAATCACCTGTTAATCATGTAATTAAGAGTCGTAAATCACCGGTTGTCACATTCTCCCCCTGTTACAGAAATTTCGTCCTCGAAATTTAGACTATGTTATCTCCTCAGAATTGTGTTGTTCGCATGTAAGTCCGAATAATAACAAAGTGAAATGACCGCGTTATCAAAACAAGACTTATTCAAATCATGTGAATTCAAGGACATTCCTCCACAATAGGAATCCCAATGGTTTAAAAGAAATGTGTTTCAAAAATTGATGTCAAAGGAAACAAGATGTATAGATACAGTCACTAGTGTGACTAAGTTAACAGGGATCCAACAATGAACAGGAACTTCGACCAATCGAATTCCATATGAACGTTCACAATAAGTAAATGAGTTCTAGAAGCAATAACATCCACTGGATGAACTTAGAATCAACAATCTCAAATGTAATAGTTTGCATGAAACGCTCGATCGTGATCAACGCAAGCTGCAGGTCATACCGACGCCACAAGGTGTCGCAATGAATGAAACAATTCAATAATAGGGGTGATAGAACAAGTATCACCTGTGTTTTGCAGTCAATTGAAAGCGTAATGAAGTAAATATGAAAATTGTTTCTAACAACATCATAGGATTTTCAATTGAAATTTGAACATCAAAGAAATAATGTTTTCGATCGAAGACGAAGAAGTAATGAATATCGCAAAACATTCGATCGATGTTGAAAGGACCGTTAGGCGGTACACCGGAATATGAAACGAATTTTGTGTACCCTTGTCTTATCACACGATTGTATTAAGACTGTTGAAATGTGATAAATCAAAGCGGATTTAAAGCAATCAATAAATAAATATTTAAATCCATGCATGAGATGTGTAAACGAGATTTGCGCAAGCTTCAAATAAGTGAAAATACTGCTACAAGGTGTCAAAATCAACAAACAATTTAATGGAGTCGAATGCCAAACAAGTTTACTTCGACTCGGAACAAATGAAGCACTTGTTAAAATGAATTTTGAATATGATGCTCCCAGTACATCATATGATGCTCTGAAGTGAATATGTGTAATGGACAAGTTCAAACAATTGAACTTGGTTTTAGCGCAATCCGACAATAAATATATGTATCGACAAGAAAACTTTCGGCATGGTCATAACGAAAAACCATGTATGTAACTTGAAAAGAAGAGAATTTTCAAGAAAATGTGTTGACTTGATAAGAAAGGAGCCAATAAGTACAATAATGCGAGTCATTCGAACCACAAATCAATAATTAGGTTTAGCGAAACAATGTTTGAATTTTTATGAAACGCTTATTCAAAACGAAACCATATGCGTGACAAACGATGCATGCGTAACATATAAATTTTCAAGAAGTGGACCAAATAAGTATTCGCTATAATGAAAGAAGCGATCATGATGCAATGACCATTAAGAGGAGTAGAGATCGTGAAAATCTACTCATTAGATGCAAAAGTCGGAATTTCTATAAAAGAAATCTGAGGACTTTACCTGGGGTTTCATGTGATGACCAGTTGTTAGGTGAAATTACCATGGAATGTCGAACATAACGTATTCGTCATTAATGAGAAAGGGGGGAATACGAAGACATGCGTCTTCTCCTTGGCGTGATTCGTGTCGTTGTAGGACCGCGTGCCAAACCGCCGCTTCCTGATTGATAGTTTTCGTGCTGACAGGATTAACATCATCACTGAAATGCTCCATAGTGTCTTCTCGGTGACTTTCACCTCGAAAGTCGTATGTGACGTACTTCAACCTCCGTTGATGAATAGCTTAAGTTTCACGTATACCTGTGCATTAGCGTTTCGTTCCGTGTAGAACGTGATGTACTCCGACATCCGTTGACGTAAAATTTGAGTTCCATGTATTCTCGTGCACTTAGCGTTTCGTTATGCGTAGGTTGCCTGCTCGAGAAGTTAAAATATCATAGACAATATGGGTAATAGTGTGTGCCCGAGTTAATATTCACGGTTCCTACGTGATGACCTTTAATGAACTTCAACATAAGTTTCCGAAGGTCTTAAATGCATGTTTCCTAAACTCTCAGAGTTTTGTTTACTGTATGCGACTGTTTTGTGTACCGTGTGTAAAACACAACTTTAGCGTATGTTTAAAAATCAAAATTCTGACCTTTTTGTTTTCGGCAACAGTTGGAGACCATATTCGAGTACTAGGCGTTCTATACGTATTCAAGGTCTTAAAAATCGATGTCCCAGATAAAGGTGAGGTTAGAGCCTAGGTATCTCTACAGAAACCCTATTCGCTGTAACCTATAGCTCTGATACCAATCTGTCACACCCCGAAATTTATCAGAGCTGGCGTGACTGGACGGGTATCTTCATTGCACAGCGGAAGCAAATAAGCAAAGACTTTCTAGAAAATGAACGCCCGCTAAGTACTCGAATCCCCAATGGTTCTCCTATGCCAACCGTGCCATAATTTCTGAAATGCAACCTGAGAAAGAAACATGCGAAAAATCAACATAAAGTTGAGCGAGTTCATAGTTTGTTTGTAAAAGATTTGAAATAAATCTTTTGAATAACCGGTTTGTGAAATAATATTGAGAAAACGAATTTAGAAATCATTTTCTTGCCAAATTATATGGAAACTTTGGGTTTGTAACGCAATATGTTCGTAAAACCATGTATTTGTAAACTCTCGTATTTGTAATGTTCGTATAACCGTCAATGCCCACCCTGACTTTGACTCCATGCCCGCATAATCCTATGCTTTAAATTTGTATAAAACATGGTATGTAATTTGTAAAAATCAAGTATTTCTGTAAGTATGTATGTCCCTGGTATGTAGCAATAAGGAAAAAGAGATCACCAATGGGTTGCAAAGCCAATGGTATGTGTGAACAGGTGCAGGAAGACTCAAACCTAGCAAATTTGTCTCCGGTATGAAGACATAGTCACCACTATGGGCCCCGGCCTCATGGGTGTGGGCTCGCTACACCCAAATAGATCTATCACTCATGTCCCTTGGTCCTACAATGAGGATTAATGGCCTTAAGTGTCATGCCCACCCCTCACATGATCTAGTAGTAAACCCTTCTTAATCTAATCATACCATGTATAAAATGTCTGAAGTAATTTTAACAAGTATTTTACCCCAACCTCTAAGGCTGAACCTCCCCAGCCTCTAAGGCTGAACCTCCCCAGCCTCTAAGGCCAACTCCCCAGTCTCTCTATATTATCACCAGACGATCCATCCCTAGTCATGAAAATCATTCACATTTCGATAATACGCATTTGTTTTGTAAAAACTGGTATATTTAGTATATTCCATTCGTAACATGATTTAGAAATATGAGTTTTCGTTCGTTCAAAAACTTTGTATGTTCTTGCAAAACGTGCATGTCTTTCCATCCCGAAAACATTTACAAGAATGTAAAACCGTAAAAAGTGGGGTTATGAACTCACCTGAATTGTCTTGTGCAAAGCTAGCTAATTACGACTTCGTGATGTCGTTTCCAAGATGAGACTCGCTAGCGTGCATTCTACAATATTCCTAACACGGAATATATTATAAGTTTCTAAATAAACGTAGTAACTAAACTACGTGTCATCGAGCTCTACCGAATCGTTAACCGAACTATTCAACGGTAAGTTGTGAACTTAAATGAAACGAAGAAGTTATACTTTGTTTAGTTCGTCTATTCGTCGGTAATAATTAATAAGTCTTGAAAAGACTTGATTCCCGAGATATATAAAAATAAGTAAATATTTATATAAAAAATCTCACACCCCGACCACGTAAAACATATAACAAACTCGTATTATATATACACGTAAAACATATAACGATTCCCGAGAAGTCGTTTGTGTATAAAAGAATATTTACACGAAAATAATATATAACAAACTCGTGTTATATATCGCGTTTCGTATGATCTTTGTCAAAATATTCGTATATGTCGTTTAGGCGTATAAAATAAATATGAAAAGTTATATTTATTTTATAAAAGAATCGTCGAGTTGTCGTGTTTGAAAATAAATATGACTAAATTAATTTTATAAAAGAATTCGACTTGTTTGTGTTGGAAATAAATATATAGCTATATTTATTTATAAAAGGATTCGTTTTGTACGATATTGGAAATAATATATAAACTATATTTATTTTGGTAAAACGAATTCATGTTGTGCTATTTGAAATAAATATATAAATTATATTTATTTTTATAAAAGAATTGTCGAGATTTCAAAATTTAGAATAAGTATAATAACTATAATTATCCCGTAATTAATATCCAAATCGTCGTCTTGTTTGATATATAAACCATCTTTATTTTATGAAACGAAACTATATTGTTTAATATTCGGAATAAATATATAAACCATATTTATAAAAATAATCCGTGTTATCGTAGTTTCTTGTATGTTATAAAGTGTCGTCGAAAGTAAAATACATTTGTGTATGTATTCATTTGATAGTTTCGTTTTATAAAACTAGTTTTTATTTTACGGATTTTCTCGAAAAACGGGCAGAGTTTCCTCTGCTTTTGGACGGCCCCGACAACTAAAGTGTCGTTATATTTTCAAAATTCAATCAAGATTCTAACAACATTTACGTATAATCAAATTTATATAAACGAAATAATAAATCAATGCATGCTTTAACTATCGATTCGTCATTTTATTTCGGTTCGAGCTCGTTTTTACGTAATGAGTTAAAAGTATAAAAACACGAAATAGTAACGCCGTTAAAATCTTTACCACTTCTTCGAGTCGATACGTCGAGCCGCTTGACTGAGGTGACTGAGTCAACTGGTTTGACCGAGTTGACTCGCTGAGTTGACCGAGTTGACTTGGTTTGACCGTGTTGACCGAGTTGACTCGAGTTTGACCGAGTCGACCCGGGCCCGTACTCTGACCCGAACACCAAAACACGAACCGAAAGCGATGTTTGACTACCTTTGACTGTTGACCCGAACACTGAGTTGACTCGGTTTGACCGAGTCAAACCGAGCTGAAGCTAACCCGAACCATTGTTAACTGTCTTGACTGTAGCTGACCCGAACTCATACCAAACTGGACCGAGACATGAACCAACCCAACTGGAATCAACATAACCACCTCGCGCCGCTGCTGCCGGTGTGGCTCCGATGGCCAGATCCGCCGATGGACCACCACCATCATCGCTCAGCATCATCGTCCTCAACATCATCATTGGTCATCAGCGGAAGCCGGTCGGAACGAAACAGAGACCAGTGTTACCGGAAAGAACAACTCGAACCCGAACCCGAACTAAACTCAAACCAAAACATCATCTTCATCATCATCATCGTGAAATTTGCCGGACCGAAGCAGGAACCACCGGTCCGAGGCAAGGACCACCGGTCCGAGACAAGGACCACCGGTCCGAGACGAGGACCACCGCTCTCCACCATCGCCGGTACTCCCGCTCTCTCTGTTTATTCTAGTTCTGCCGCCACGCGCCGCCGCGTGCGCCGCCGCCACGATAAAACGGGGATCGTCGTAGCTCCGCCATCGGTGACGGTGCCGCCGCGCACCGGCCGGCTCCGCCGGTTGGTCGCCGGGAAGTGAGAACGAGAGGGAGAGAGTGAGGGAGTGTGTGTTGTCTGGTTTTTGTTTGTGTGGAATGAGAAAAACAAAGGGGTGGTCCCCTTTATATACAAGAGTTTGTATAATGGGCTTTGGGCTTGGGCCCAAGGCGCACAAGCCCAGTCCCCGAGTTTAGACAACCCACTCGCACTCACGAACCTATTAACATGACCCGAACATCATCTACGTTCATAAAATATAATTTTAGTATTAAAACGCGAAATTTTAGGGTCGGTAGTCAATGTTCGCGCGTTTGTTTGTCAATTACGGTAATAATCGCGAAAAATTACATCGTTGCCGTCTTTAATCCGCTTTTCGAGCCGGTTTCAACTGTGATGGTTAAAATTTAATTACAGAGCTAAATATCGCGTAAAATGTAAGTTCTGAAAGTGACAGGCGTCTCCGTTGCTTCTGTTTTGTGCCGATGCGTTTCCTACTCCCGCGTTTTTAGTCCATGTTTGCATTTGTGTCGCACGGTAGCCCAATAAATTCACAAAATTAATTTCATAAGCATAAAATACTTGTAGAAAATCCGTATTTGTCGGCGTTGTCAGTATTTCGTACGGTTTCGTTTCGTTATCGTTTAACGTTTAGCATGTTTCTCCGCAAATCACCGTTCGCGCACTGTAAAGTAGGATAAACGTTCCTGAGCACTCCAAAGGCCTAATTAAGTTAAGTTGTGTCGTAAACACTATTTATTATCGCGTTAATCACCTGTTAATCACGTAATTAGGAGCCGTAAATCACCGGTTGTCACAAAAATAAACATATGAAACAAATGTGTTTATGAAATCAATGTACTAGCATGTTAATAAAACATACATAGCAAAAACATGGATGTGATCATGTACTATACTTGTACTATATGAACATAGCAAGCATATGTTATAAAAACATGAAAAGCACGAAAGTAACAAGTAGGCACATGTGTTTCACACCAAAATATTTGAAAAACAGTAAAAGAGGGGACTATGTACTCACTTGATAATACTCAATAGTCTTTGAATGACAACCAAGAAATGCTTAGAGGGATCACGGAATCAATCGGCACCTAATATAGGTAACTACGTTAATAAACCGGTCCTAATCGGGAGATTGGATAAAATGAGGTTTCGTAAACCAAATGAGTATAGGAACTCATGTAATATGGTTTAACAAACCCTACATTCTAAATCGGAACCTATCCTAAGTGCTTACGACCCATTATGACTCGTTTAGGTAGCTTACGCCACTTTAACGCGTCATTCGCGTAAAACGAGTTCGGACCGCCTAACTAGTCATATGACAAGTATTATATTCCTTAACAAATCTAATAATGTTGCCTAATCAGTTTAGATGTCAAAATTTAAGTTACATATGCTTAGAATGAATTTATGCGCAAAAAGGGCATTTTGGTCATTTTCCTAAGGCATATAAACTACCTATCATACAATTAACTAAATGTAGTGACAATAAGGTATAACCTTGGAATGTTATTCCCTATACAACTATGGTCACAAAATATGTTTAATCGGATCCTAATGATCGACCAAACGGGTCGGGTTCGAAAGTCTAAGCGGTTGTTTAGACCGCTTATCTTGCGACCCTAAATAAGCACTAAACTAAAAGTGTCGAGTTAAACATGTTAAAACATGTTTAACCAAGTTAGAAAACAAGTTTGATATCAAAACAAAAAGGTTTCGATACCCAAGAATAGTTTGGTTGCAAAATACGAATAAACACGTATTTTGACCGAAACTATGACTCGTCACTATGCCTAAATAACATGGTAATCAGTAGGTATAGTCACAAAGGACTATGACCATCGTGATTATGCTCACGTTGCGAAGTTCAAACAAACTTCCTGTTGACCATTGACTGGTCAAAGCAGAAAGTCAAACACTGTTTGACTTTCGTGCTTAAAAACGCACAAAAGCATGAAAGAAACTTACAAAAGGTCCAAGCAAGGAAGAAATTGATCTAAAATACTCAGGTATGAAGCTAAGGCTTCAAATTAGAGTATAAATCAGATCAAGTGTGAGGAAAGCAAATGAATTAAGGTGGGTATTTATAGAATGTGGACAACCATTAGGATCGTTTCTTGGATTACGAGCTTCAATATTGGCCCTCCATGTGTACCCACTGATTTACAAAGCTATGGGTGTCCAAAACCAGCTCCAAGTGTGAAGAAACCATGTCCAAAAACCCTGAAACCAGCTGCTGATTGCAGAAAAAGGTTTTCTAATCTGGGAATCTGTCATGCCCCGCGTAGACTCCTACTGAGTCTTACGCGCCCCGCGAGGGAACTTTGACAGTTTGGCAGAAATGGCCCCTGCAAGCCTAAAACTTGGTTTTGATGCATTTTCGACGTATTTAAGACCCGTTAACCCCATTTCAAGGCTCTACAATGAAGTTAAAGCAAGGGAGCTTAAAATATGCTTGAAAATGTGTCGGATGTCGGTTCTTTTGGTCGAACAGTCATGATATTTGGTTATTTACGACGAAACACGAATGGACGCGAAAAACGATCCAAATTACGCGACGAATGGAATTTTAGCAAGCCAATCACCCAAAAATAAAATATTTTAATGATTACAAAAATTTTTGGATGTCCGGATATGTTCAGAACGTAAGATATGCGCGAAAATGCAAACTTATGGACTTTTTGACGCTTTTAGTCCCTGATTAACCAATAAGTTTTATTTTTTCATACCGAACCTCTCAAAGCCTATTTCTAAGCTATGTAAAGGATATTTATGGTATGTTTAACTTATGATCATGTTCCGGAATGTTCGTTACCAAACGAATCGGCATACTTTCGCAGTTTGACGTAAATAGTCCTTGCGATCGAATAAACTTGATTTTGCCATACCAAACCCTTTAAAACTTATTTCTAAGTTATGTAAAGGTTATTTAAGGTATGTTAAGAATATATTGATGTTCCGGAGTGTTTTTCGCATTAAACTGATTACGTTTACGCATTAGTTTTCGTATAACTTTCCAGAAAGCAATATAGAGTTTGAAATTGAACAAATCGAAACGTGCAAAATGTCAAACATAAATAAAAAAACATTGGGGTCAAATAACATCGTTTTATTGATAATTGAACATATTAGAGTTTATGAAATGATTACAAGCACAGATGTCACATTTTCCCTTTATAAAACCCTGATTAAAACCCCAAACAGGGTTTTCACTGTTGAATCGAATTCAAAATTCCTTTCTCGAATCAGTTACCATCAAAATTCCTCTCAAATCTTTCATCATCTTCTTCCTCTCACAAACACACTAAAAATCCCATGGCTCTTCCATATAAAACTCCTCATAATTACTGTGCATACTTGAAAAACCAAGTGACAGCACAACATTTGACTCTGTCACTGACGCCCTTTCATCCTCAAGGTACAAAACCTTGTTGACTTGCAACCCATCCATATATCTCGATACTCTTCGTGATTTCTGGAAAAATGCACAACTGGAAATTTAGGACAAAAATCCCTGGGCTATCACTTATTTGGTAAAGGGAATTAAAGTTGCTGTCACACCTAAAGATATTTCTGAGCTGTTTGAATTGAATGACATTACAGGTAAAACTTCTTTCCCAAAATCCGATTATCAAACTGATTTCCTTAAGAGAGGGTATGCTGAGGAAATGAAAAAGGATACTTTGCAAAAAGGCAGCTTTCCTCCTACCACAAGGTTTTTGTTTCATACCCTCCTCATGTGTGTCTTAAATAAGACCACAGCTTTTAATGAAATTCCATTAAAAATCCAATACTTCGGTCATGCTATCCTGCAAAATGAAACTTTTAATTATTTCCAAGAAATTTTTAATGACATGGTCAAAAATATTAATAATATCAAAGACAAGAAAAACCCATTTCTTTTATTTCCAAGGTTTTTGAGCTTTTACTTGCAAAAGAAGATTCCTAATGATAATACTCATGTACTTATCCAAGGGAATCCTATTCAAATCAACAACCTATCCTCTGAAACATTTACAAGGCTGTCAAAACCTTCGAAAACACAAACAGAGGAACCCAAGTAGAATTTAGCAGCAACCACTGCTCCTCAGGTCCCTGATATTGAGCCCACTGCTCAAGGTGATCACAGTAGCAAAACCACTGTTGTGAAACCCACACCTAAAATCACAAAAAGACCCAAAAAGAAAAATGTCAAAAAGCCCCCCAAACCCACTCAAAAGGTAACTCTGGAAGATGAGATCCCAGAGTTTATACAAGTGACAACACCAAAGTCACCACTAACCACTGCTGCTACTTCCTCACAGCAGATGGAAGAAAGATCTCAACCCGAGCCTCAAACTCCTCATGCTTCCTCTCAAAAGGAACAGGTTGTAACAACTGGGACACCACATTATGATGCTCTGGAATCACTTGATTCCATCATCCACAGCCCTCCTCCTGGGGCAAATTCGCTTTCTACCCCTATCCTCACTTCACAAATTCCATCACAAATAATACCCTTGTTGGATGCACTTGATATAGCTCAGACAAAAATCAGTTCTTCTCAACCACCTATAACTGAGAATATGCCTCAACAAGTGACTGAGTCTGTGCTCCCTATCATTGCTAACCCACCAACAACTGAGGAGGTTACACTGCAGGAAGTACAAGTAGTTCCTGTCAGTAGTTCAAGTGGAGCAGCTACTACAAGTGTTGAACCAACTAGTTTACACTTGGACAGTAGTTTCATCAGTCAGACTCCCTTGAAGGCAATTTCTTCATTCGGAACTAGGGTATTTCCAGTATTCACCGGTTCACTAAAATTGGTTACCCCTGCAGAAGGACGAAGTCCCCAGTACCAAGACAAAGGGGCATCAGTGTATGATTTCTGGGAATCTATCCCTAAATCAACCACTGATACAACCACTGCCAGTGGGAAATCAGATGATCCCATTAACTTGGGTGATGGTTTAATGTACAAAGAATTGACGGAGAGGGTTGACAAATTGGACACATCTGTTGCAGACATCAAGTCAACGCTTCAACAGTTGTTACAAGCACAAAAGGCAACACCCACTACTCCAACATCTGCTCCATCATCTGCTCCAACTCCCACTGAGCTTTGGAGTCTATTTCAACCTCTGCTTCACCAACAAAGACAATATGCTGATCAGCAACATGAAATTCAAGTTCAAAAGATCAGAAATTTGATGGAAGCTAGGTTCATGGATACACAAGCAGACATCAAAGCAATCAAGGCTCACTTGATGAAAACCACTGGTTCTGCTCCTCCTCTTATCATTTTTGTGGACAACCCACCACCTAATGATGCCAAAAAGGGGGAGAAAATGAAGCAGTTAAAGAAAAAGGGATATGAAGATGGTCTGTATATTGCACCAGATAAACCTCGTATGCTTGCAGACATCCCTAAACCAGATGGTTCCAAAAAGGTTGATGTAACCTTAAATGCCATTACTGATGAAAAAGCAAGGCTGAAAAAGGTCAGGGAGGCAAAGGGTAAGTCATGGTTTGAGCAGGAGAAGAAAGTTTACATGGAGATGGAAGTGCAGGGTACTTCTGAGCCCAAGGATGAAGAAAGTCCTAAGCCTAAAAGAAGACAGCCCACTAGAAACGTGAGGCAACCCAAATCCACACCTTCTAGACTCACAAAACACACTCCCCAAATTCCCAAAAGCTCCTCTCATCAAACCTCCAAACCAACAGATGTTGAAACACCAACAACGGCAACCACTACCACTTCAACACACACTCAATCCACTGCCCTACCAAAAACCACTGCCCCACCAAAAATATCCTCACCACCACTTCAAACACCACCTGCCACAGTGCAGAAGACAACAGTTGACAAATCAATTGTTGTAATGACAACAGTGGTTGAAACACCTGTTGTTTCAACAACTATTAGTCAGTCACCCATTACCACAAATATCTCTTCACAAGCAATTGTTCCCTCAGTTCCAACAGTTCAAACAAACACACCTTCTCCCAAAAAGGTGTATACAAGAAAAAGAAAATTTCAGGTGAATGATGATGACATACCAGCACATGTTCCTATTTCATCTACTCCTTACAATATCACCAAACCTCAACCTTTCATTCCTCTAAAGTTGTTCAATCCAATCAAAGATCCAATAGAACTTCAAGGATATGACCCTGCTGATGTAGTACCAGTAGCTGCCAGTTATCCACTAGAACTGCATGCTGTAAAGAATGAAATGAGGCAGTTCTACACAGTGGATGATCCATCAAAAAGAAAATTCCCTTCTCTGATTGGTTATAGAGATCCAGCCAACATGGATGAATATCTAAAACTCAAAGTCAGACAAGCAGAATTAAGAGCTAAACTTGAATGCAAAGGGAAAAGTGATAATGAAACCTCAAGTTATATGCAGTTTTTGCTCACCAAGGTTAAACTATTAGAAGACTATGCAAGAGACTTGAGCAAAGAAATGTCCAACCTACCTCCAGAAGCTGGTTTGCAGGAAGACCTGAAAGAAGACCTCATCAAGTTAATCTGGAGTGAAAAATTCTATCCTGCCATAGCTGAACAATTCCAAGACTGGCCTCTGGTTGCTCTCAAAATAGAACTAAATAGAATTGTAAGAATAAAAGGAGATCCAGGCATGAAAAGGTCAGCACTAAATTGGAGCAAATACAAAAAGAAAATTGATGATCTCACCTTGGAGTATAAAAGGAAGAAACAGGAGTTGGTTGATACAAAGGTTGGAACTGCCAAAGCCATAGCAAAATGGACAAAGCAGTACTTTCACACCCCCAAAATACCACTTGCGGAAAACACCACGGGCGTGTGACGTACCAGGATCTTAGCCACCAATCACATTGAACTCATAAATATATTTAAATAAAGCTTTCATTCATTAACATAAAGTATTACAAAACGTTACATATAATTCATTGTACACAGTGGAAGCATAACTCATTTGTTAAGTGTTTCATAAGCCACGCGTACGTAAACCATTAGACTTGTGTTGCGATTCCATGTATCTCGACCCATGACCACTCCAGCCTTCCAGACAGCAAGTTCCAAATGATATAACCCTATGGACCTGCAAGCATGCAGACAAGTGTGTCAGACGACGCTGGTTAGTTCAAAGTTTGTTAACACGTTTTAGTTACCAGTTTTCAGTTTAAAACATTTCAATGATTCGTTGTTAATCACACGCTTACTGCCGATGGCTCCAGATTATTTGCCCTGTCCTCCAATGCCTCTATCATAGCAATGATCAAGATTGGGGTCATTAGTTCACTCCTGTCCTCCCCGGTACAGTGTGAGGGTGCCAAACCTAAATAGCGCTATTAACTAATACCCCGTTGCCTCCCCGGCAACAATCGGTAGAAGGGACTTGAGTGATAGATATACGTGTATTAACCAACAACCCAGGTTTAACATTCCAGTCAAACCTATTTACCCGACATTCCTCCCCGGAACGTTTACCAGATGTCCCTCCCCAGGACACATGCTTGGAAAAACAGCAGTGAACTCACCTTAGATTTGCTCGGTATGTTTTGATACATTACCCGTTCCCAGTTGGTCAACCAACCCTACCTTGGTTACCAAGAGTAGTCAGTTTCACAATCACTTATCCAAATCACGCATCACATAGCAAGCATTTAGATTTCACACACGTTTACAACACATGTTCACGTTTCCAACAATGGTTACCAACAACGTCAGTTTTATAATCATTTATCAGTTACTTATCTCATACAGTTTGCATCTTGTCACATGATCACAGTACAACATGTAGCACAAATCCAACTATCATACAAGACCACATCCCATGTGTATATCACAATTCATAACAGATAAATGTTCTAACCATAGGACACAAGTTAGATTTCTTATTCTTAGATTGAATTGTTATCATGCACCAGCTAGCAACCACATGCATTCAATAATACATGCATCACATCTAACTACTGTTACACCCAGTGTATTCTCGGCAAAATACCCCTCTAGCGAATCACTTGTCTTTCGTCGATATCACAGGTGACGAAATACTAATGTTTCGTCGAAGCCTATTTGTGTCGAAACACCCATGTTTCGTCGTAACCGGGTTGTGGCGAAATACCACTGTTTCGTCGTGGAGAACTTAGCCTGCAAACCCTAACTGTTTCATCGCATCATCATCATTCGGTTCATTCATAATTCCTATTAATCTATTAAAACACATGATTATAATCTGCGCGTAGATTTCTAATCCCTAACTAGTACTCGTAATCAATCTCTACCATACACTAAGTACTATTCCAATTCATGCAGCACAATCAATCAACACAACATCACAAACATTCCAAAATCAGATCAATCAGTTTGCTAGCATAAGGGTTTATCTTAATCTGGTTATCATACTATTCATTCTTATTAGATTCTTCTAATACAATCCTCACTCATACGAAATCTATATTTACTCGCACAAAACAATAACAAGTTTACATATTATCAAGGATGGTCATTCGAAGTTAAACAAAACGGATTCACTAACCTTTAGATGATGGTGTTGCGTGCTAGAACAATGCCTGACGATGCCTAAGACGCGATCGAAGGAGAGGCTACCGTTACTTGTTTGGTGAGAGTCTAGGGTTTGTAATATATTTTTCAAAGAGGTTGCGTGTCCCTTACCATTCATTCATGCATACAAAAATAAGAGGGAGCTGGGCTGGGATCGGTTGGGCTTAGGGGAAAACTGGGCCGACAAACAATTGCTGGGCCGAAGCCCACTACGGCGAAAGTCCTATCTTTTTCGTCAAGGTTTCATATGGAGAAAGTCCTATTTTTCGTCGGGAATCCCTTGCGACGAAAAACCTTATTTAACACAACACTTTTAACAATCAATTATACTCATACATATTAAGCAACCAAACATCACACATAAACACTGATCATTCAGTTAAATGCACACGACAAATTAAATCAAATTGTAAGAACAGTATTCCAAAACAAGTAATATGCATAGGAAGGACCTTGAGATCTCGGGTTGTCACATCATCCCCAACTTGAAAGAAATTTCATCCCCAAAATTTGATAAGCATTCCAAAACAGCAAGGTGTTAACTCAGGATGACTGTGGATTTTCCGCTGGTACCACATCATCCCCAACTTGAAAGGGAATTTCATCTCGAAATTCACCAATGATATCAGAGGTTGATTCAACCGTTTAGACAACTGAGGATACTAGAGCTTATTCCGATCATTGCGTTCCCACATGAACTCCGGTCCATGTTTTGAGTTCCTACGAACTCTCATGATTGGAATTCGACTATGCTAACGATTCTTGACGTCCTGGTCCATGATTTCAGTAGATTTCTCAACCACTGCTGCTTGTCATTAACCTCAGACTCTAATAAGGGTATCACAAGCGTTTCATCGGACGAACACTGCCTTAGATTTGAAACATAAATGACATCATGCACGTTATCCAATTCCTCGGGTAACCCGAGTTTGTAAGTCACGTTACCTATTCTTCCCAAAATGTTGTTTGGCTCAAAGTGATGTAAGTTAAGCTCGCCACGCTTCCCAAGCGTACCACACCCTCCCAGGGTGAGACTTTCAACATGATACGATCGCCTATAGTGATCTTCAAGTGTTTCCTAAGCTTATCATCTTTCCTGCCGATCACGCATTGCCGCCAAACGACTCTCGATACAAATAACCTTCCCAAGAGTTTCGAGTACAAGTCCTGGACCCGTAATTAGTCCAACAAGAAGATTGGTATTATCATCCATGCAATGCCCCAAACAGAGCTGTCTGAATACTAGAATGGTAACTGCCGCAGTAGAACCCAACCAAAGGTAAATATCCCTCAAATTTTACTAAAGTCAATCACACACGTGCTCGCAGCATGTCTTCGAGTGTCAGGATGGTTCGTTTACTCTGTCCGTCTGTCCTATGGTGATAAGCAATAGATCAGTATGGATCACAATCAGAGGTAACAGGAGTTGGCATCTCTTGCCTAAAAACCGCCTCTCTCAGAGGAACATTCACAAGTGGTGAAGACTCGTTAGTTTCCTTGATTGCAACAAAGTGTGCTGGTTACCTGAGACAATCAACGGTCGCCCAGGTGATATTGTCTCCGTTTCGGGTTGTAAGTAGACTAGTGACAAAATCCATGGCAGTCTGTTCTCATTTCCATATGGGTGTTTCTGTTGTTCCACTTTGACTTTTGCACAAGTCAAACATCGTTCACATACCTTGATTTGTGGGCCTTCATGCCCAGTTACCAGTACCAGGTTTGTAGATCTTATTATATTCCAACAAAAATCCATATGACTAGACTATCAAGGCTGGTGTGCTTCATCTAATACGAGTTCCCTTGGATTGTTGTATAGTAAAACCCATGCCCGTTCCACGAAGTAGCGAATATCATCCGACTTGCCAAAAATCACTTCTCCATGCCCCGCATTATAGGATCATTTTCAAACCCGAACGAGTCGATCAGAAGAGTTTTGCTCAATACGAAAGTCGGAAATAGACGTATTGAGGTCAATTCAAGAAGAAAATCACTTTAAATGTCGATTTGATTGATATAATGACGTTTTACAACGAGACGACACTTCGGCAGCACTTCGTGGCTCAACCGGAAACTGTTACAAATGAACAAGACACATGGGGTATATATAGTGTGAGTAATTTCGTTTGAAGCAGACTCAAATGAAATCAATAATTTCGTTTGAAACAAACTCAAACGGAATTAACTTCTTAATTTCGTTTGAAATGATCTTGTACCATTTCAAGCGAAATTACCTATATACACACTTCTCGTTTTTCGCATCCTGATCTAACATTCTACGTACAAGACTCGATACAAGACGAAATCGACAGACACAAGCACCAACAGACTCCCCCTCGAATGTTGACGAGTTTTCAGTGTCGAGTCTTTGCATCTTCAATCTTTATTAGTCCTCTCGAACTCTTTGAAGTATCTGACACTGTAAAGCATCCTCAAATCTTTCTCTTCTATTTTCACCTGCACCTACACACTCCTTCCTTTAGGTGTCTTCAGACTCCCCCTTTCGATATGCTAGGATCGCAGCCTGGATTATTAAAATCACAGAGTCCTCAGGTATCGGAACATGGCTCTCTATCACTCAGATATCCTGCACATTCTCTACCCAAAAATAAATTTTCTGATGATCACTTGTAAAAAATAACTCTCATTCTCTGATGAACCACTTGCAGGAATTATACAATCAAAGAATGATTTTACAATGTTAATCTTTGATGAAACCACTTGAAGATATATCATTTTTCTTTTCAAAACATACTCTCCCAACCCATTTGTTCATCATGTCTAGCACTTGGAATTTTGAAAATCAGTTCTCCAACATCAGTCGTCGAAAATATTTTTGAATTTTTCAAAACATATGCTAAAACACACTAAAATCTTTTTGGATTTTTGAATGTAATAAAATGCAGAGAAGAAATATTTACAAACAATATTTTTGTGAGTTTGTGTAAGAGGATCATATCAGCTTATGAGACAAATCACTAACACTGTTAAGCTTTAATCATTTTAAGTTTTAAACAATTCACTTAGATTGTCAGTATACTGATCCACTTAAATTTTCACACAAATTTCAACTGTTTCGAGATACAGATTAATGTTTTAATCACTTAAACTTAATCGCGTGTCCCACCTCAGAATATACTCCCGTATCCAGATCCCAATATTCAGTCTTACAGGTGACTATACCACAGATGATATCTGTAAGGGGTTAATTGCGAAAACTGTGAGAGCTCAGGTCAGAACTTCCGTTCAGCAGAGAGATGACGGCTTCGACTTTTGGTGTGTCCCCTTTAGAGGATCTTTTGTTTCAACAGCACATGATTAGCATTTTTCATTG
Source organism: Helianthus tuberosus (assembly GCA_030545235.1). Lineage (NCBI taxonomy): Eukaryota > Viridiplantae > Streptophyta > Magnoliopsida > Asterales > Asteraceae > Helianthus > Helianthus tuberosus. The sequence continues at coordinate 79,846,089 of CM060408.1, forward strand.
TTTCATCATTTTTTATGCTAAGGGTGGGCTATATTTCAAGCAGCGTAAAGTATTCTCCGGGGACTAGGCAATTGCTTCCGCAAAATCAGAAGTCCCGGGATAATAACCCAGATATCACTGAGCATAAAGACCTAGTATCTCAGAAAGAGGGATCTTTCAAACAAGATTTCGGGGGTTACCCATATATCCGAGAGATGTTTCCCCACGATATAAGCAAGTTTGAAGTTTAGGTTTATATCTCGTCACAATCTACTAAATGTGTAAAAACCTACTGACACATCATCAGTGAGACCGTTTATCACATTTTTACTTTCCATTTCTTTAGCATGCTATGATAGTCCACTGATGTACTATCATTTCCTCTTCTTTACCACAAAACTCATTTTTGATTTTATCATGTTTTTGTCTTTTTCAAATTTTCAAATGTTTTTAGATTTTCAGAAATTTCTTACTCCCCCTAAAATGCAAACACATTTAAAGAAATTTGAAAACAAACTATACAAGTAAATTGACAACCAATATTGAATCGCTTCAAATCGCCATCCACTTGGCATAAACAATCACAACTCCCCCTCACAACAAACTATTTTCCCATTGATTTTAAAACACTCAAGTTTGTTTTAATCAAATGGTTTTTCCGAAAAATAAGTTTTGTTAATTGATTTTACCATTCGTAGGTTAGGGGATATGATCATCACTTTGTTTTTCAAAATACCACTTGTAACAATGATCCAATCAAGTTCAACCTAATGACCTTGATTAACCTTCTTATAAAATGACAACCTCTTTTTCAACCACATGGCTTTCCAACCAATACCACTTGTAGGTTGAATTCTCAAGATCCCGATTCCTACTCCTCACTTACCAACCTGGGAGTTCCGGCAAGTCATACTAGTGACCAATTTTCAATTTTTAAACAAACAATATAAGAAAGATGCCGATTCATGCTCCACGATTACCAACTTGGGAGCTCCGGCAAGTCCAGAATTTTACTGTTCATAGTAGGTACCATCCCAGTCACAAACCAGGGATGATACTTTACCTTGCTTCTTTGTTTTCTTCTCGTAAAATTCCTTGACTCCTTTTACCTTCCTGTCAACCATTTTTCCAAAAATGTTATGAACTTTAGAATTGAAGGCTTTCTCAATATCAAATTCTTTCTTTTCTGAGAAAAATTGATTCGAAATCTCAATTTTACCAACTTTTTGTTTAAAATTTTCAGCCCTCAATGGTGGAAAATTGACATCATCCATTGGAGGAACTGATTTTTCACTTTTAATCTCAATTTGTGGCTTTGGTTGTCAAGGTTTGCTCTTTTCTTGTAAAACCCATTTGAACTTTCACCAATTTCAAAAGTTGAATTTTTGAAAAGTTTAGTTCTCTCGATTGGTGGTTCAAACTCAATCACTTTCTCTTTCAGTTTAGACACTCCCTGTTTAATTTGTTTTGCCTGTGAACAGTTTATGGCAATATGACCACTTTTTCACATTTGAAACAGGTTCGAATTTCCTTCTTCTGACCAACATTCTTCATTTCTTCTTGCTTCTTCGCAAGGAATTCTCTGTTCGATTGCTTCCTGAATAACTGTTCCTTTTCTTCTTCAGTTGATGTCCCTGAAACAAATATCATTTTTGATTTAAAATCTCTAACATATTTTTCATTTTTATAATTTTCTGGTGGAATAAATCCAAGACCTTTCTTTTTGAAATTACCGTTATGGTTTGGTTTCTTTCGATAACCAGAACCAGAACTGTAACCCTTTTTCTTGTTTTTTCTTTGTTGAACTCTTGAGGTGTACTTTTTAGGTTTATCATTAAGATTTACATCTTTTATTTCAGAGATATTAATTTCTGTTAGTTTGAAAACCTTTTTTATCATTTCTGGTTTAACACCTCTTATTGGAAATTCCTCATCAGAATATAATTTGTCAGAATCATTCAATGTATATGCAACTTTGAATGTTTCGTCATTCAAATTAGATTTTGATAACAATAATTCTTTATTGTAAACCCTTTTTCCCTGTTTGACGGTTTAACTCGGATTGCTGGACTCAGACTTTGACTCTGACATAGACTCCGACTTTGACTCCTCGGATTCATCTTTATCCAACACCTGATCGACCACTTTCTTTATTAACTCCGACTCATGATCAGTGTCAGATGACGTAAACGTGACATCAATATTATCTGGAAAGTGAACTGAAGACTCCGACTCCCACTGTAAATTTGTTGCCTTTTCGACTCTTTCTGAATTTGGATTTCTTGGAGAATATCCATTTTCAAGCGGGGGTGGACACTTGTTGTAATTTAAACCTTGTTTCTTACCAGAATCATTCACTTTTGTGTCCTTCTTCTTTTCTTTCTTCCTTTCAGGAGTCTTTTCTTCAGAAACCTTTTGTTCTTTAGTTACTTCATCATCCTCAAATGCCTTCATGCCTTCAACAGTTGGATAAATCCTGTCAATGACATAAGAAGTACATGAGTAACTTTTCAACAAACAGTTTTGTAACACCCCGAAAACGGGTTTGGTAATCAAACCTCGTTAATAGTAAAAACGGGTAAAATACCGTTAGTGGTAAAATTAACCCGGTGAGCATTAGGATTTAAATAAATAAATCTAATATTTATTAAAAGGATGGGAAATACTTTGAGAAAGCAAAGTATATAAAAAGGCCCAAGATTTAACGGGACTTAAAATAAAACGGGTTTTTGAACAAGATGAATAACTAGGAAAATTATAACCTAGTTAACTACAAGTCTAGAAATAACTTGAAATAGGGTTAAAACAACCAAAACTATATGTCAAACAAAAGTAGAGGGGCCAATGTTGTTAAAATTGAAACTTATATTATTGGTTTTAATTAAAAACAAAACCAGACATGAGATGTCTGGTCGATCAAGAACAGGAAAGGGCGACACCCTCACCCCCAAAACCCTAACTTCTACTAAACTCTCAAATTGAAGGCCCAAATCGAGTTGAAATCAAAATCTGAACATAGAATCGTGATCACCTTGTCAAGAGGATCGTAAGGTATGTCGAATTTGATCACTTTGATTCAACCCAAATTCTTGCATGTGATTGAAATTGAGTGTTGAGCTTAATTATGTGTTGTAAATACGAAGTTGGAAGTGATATAAGGTTTAGGGACAAACCCTAGATGATTTCTTGTCAAAATTCTTGATAATTGTAAGGATCAAAATCACCATAGTGGGTGATTAATAAATTAGTAGAGCTTAATAAACACTAGGATTTAAACCCTTGTTCTAGTGTAAACTGAAATTATGAGGAAATCTCTGAATTGTTGATGTTAAAATATGTGTATATAGTCTAATTGAAGTTAATTGGGGTGATAAACTCAAGTCATGAACTTGGTCTAGATTATGTAGAAATCTGACCCGCTAAGTGTTTGTGAAAATGCCTCAAATAAGGCTTAAAATTGAAATTTAAAGTTAAAACGCATGATTGTAACGATTTAGCGAATTATGCGATACATGATTGAAAAAGGGTTCTAAACGGATTGCGAATTGAACTCTTTAGGCGAGGAATCCGGATCGTCAAATGGACAAGCCGGTGGAAATACGCGTTTGGAAAGGATGCTTAAAAGGTACGTAACTACGGTTCCGTTACATTATGCTTGATTTCGTATTTTCGTTAGTAGACTTTAAATTAGCATAATACATGAAATTGGCATTTAGTGGAAGTGACGAAGATCACTAGGTAAATAAACGGGTCAAAAGGTGAAATTATCACCCTTTGACAATATCGACTAATGGTTTGTCGAGTTACATGTTTATAGGAATGAATATAAAATGGATACGCACATCGCTATTGCTTAGCGGCTACTAAGTCAAGGTATTGAAACGGGTCTATATATTGATCCGAGCCAGGTATGTATAATGATTCAATTCATCATGTAGAACTTGAAGTTTTCTAAGAGTTAAACAAGGTCAAATTGGATATTTGGTTATCTTAAAGATAAACCGAATAATTCAAGTTATAATTGTAGTATTTTAGAAACATAATGGCTTCTAAACAAGGTTATAGTTAAAAGATCGAATTTTTGGGTCAAACAAGTATCTGAAAGTCCTTTGTCGTAAAAGAAGGACCAAAATTGACCAAAATGCCCTTGTAGGTTAAATTGAACAAACAACCCTTAAAGGTTGTTTGGAAACGAGTTTCATGATTAAATAAATAATTAGAATAAGTGTAGAAGTTGAAAGATGTAATACATTAGTCAAATAGCTCTATTTGAGTCTTGCCGTAAAATAACAATCCGAAGGGTAAAACTCGGAACATATAGATATACACATTGAAATCCAACATACAAAGAGTTGTAGTTGAAGATTTCTTGATAAGAAATGTAGGAATAAGATGCTAGAAATGAATGAAAGCGATTTCAAGCTTTAAAGTGCTTAAATACCCTTAACGGGTCAAAATAAGCATACGAGCGAAAACGGGTTAAAATAGTGTAATAAACCTATGATTAGAACCTAATATAGTAGGTAACATTAATTTGAAGAAGTGTATGAGATATAGGAATCAAATAAATACGTTTGTTTGATAAAATGAATAAACGGGTTAAAATTCGGTAAAAAGGTAACGATTCGAAGGCTTAGAAGTCTCAAAATTTCTTATGTTGGACGTAGGATTTTAACTCCATAAGATGGAGGATTAAATTACGGACGCGTAGGAAAACGAATCGGGTAAAACGGATCAATAACGAAGAAGTTATGGTCGTTTCCGTGAAATCAGGTCGTACTGGGTATGTACAGCATCAGCTGAAGGCAACAAGCTGTGAAAAACAGGGCTAGGCGTGACGCCTAGTCCCTTGGCGTCACGCGAAGCCCCCTAACTCCGAAAATTTTTAAAATTTTGTCATTTTAACCCCTGTACTTGTTTGAACTTAATATTTGACTATCAAAACTAACTTTTAAGTTGGTTTTGATCATAGGTGAATGCCAAGAGTGCACGGATGAAGATCAAGCGACGAGCAAGAATCGAACACGATCACGAAATAAGCTTCCGCACTATGTATCGTTATTATGTTAAACGACGAACGTACCCATGATATGTTGTATACTTTTTAAATTGTAAAAAGTTTTAATAAACCCGTAATTTCCAATGCATATGTAATCTTAATTACATGATTGTTTTTCGTAAATGATACGTTAAACCTTAATTTATAAGAACGGGTGTTACAAGTTGGTATCAGAGCCTTGGTTTAAGAGATTCAAATATGGTGGGAAAACTATGCTTGGACTTAAACCTTATGCTCTTGATAGAGATTAGTGTTCGGTTCGAGGCTTGATCGCAAATCCGGTAAGTACATGTATGTTAATAGTTTAGCATGCTAAAGTGTTGTACACAACACATAGGGCTATCGTGTGATACACGTTACCCCAATTAAAATGATTGATATAGTTGACGAAAATACGCGCGTTGACGCGTATAGTAGAAAAAGCCTTGTATTATAATACGGGCGATTATTGAAGTTGACGTTACTAACTTTTGTGAATGTTTTAATTGAAGGACACTCGCGTTTGAAGACGACGAGAGTTAAACGAATTGTGGATATGATTATGGAACGGTCCGAGATATGACAAGAAGAGCATACTCATCAAGGACCTAAATTGTGTAACGATTGCAAATAAGTAATGGCAAGAAAGCCCGTTAAGGCAAGCATTACCAGGTGCACATTTTAAATATAATTGCACAAATAGTAATATGCAACAAATATGTAGAAATTGAAAGTTGCATATGTAGATTAAAAACTTGGAAAAACCCGAATAGAAAATGTATTCGGGATATTGTTTCCAAGAGAAACAAATAGAGGCATTACTTACATAGGGCGTGATGTGAAAACTATAAAAAGGTCATGCGTGTCATGTGTTAATCGCTTACTCTGGCCAAGTAAGTAGTGGCATATGATACCATGAACTTCTTATTTATGTTCGATGTAGTAAGGGTGGGGTGAATGGGACTAACTTAAATGGTACCCAAATGAATCAAATAAGTAAGATGTTTGATAGTAAACGTAAACGTAAGTCGGATGACGGAAGCGTATTACGTAAGAATAACGAGCCCGAGAGAAGGGACAAGGATCAAGTAAAAAAAATACAGACCGACCAATAGGAATGCTAAGGCATAGGGATAAAAGTTTGATTGTCACAAGTAATGAAATTCACATGGACAAGTCAAACGAATTGAATAAAGAATAAAGGACTTGATTGAATAAAAGCGATGGATCTCGCTAAGATGACCAAATAAATTAAAATAACGTCTAAAACCATATAAGAATGGTTACTTGAAAATGATTACGGGAAAGATACCCGATGAATGGGTAGGATTTGGAAATAATGCGTAAACCAAGAGACGGGAACGCGAGGTAGAAAGTCAAAAGACTCGGAATATGAGTCATGAATAAAAGACAATGAGAATTTGCAAACAGAAATGTTAATAACTACGCTCAGCTATTTCAAAGCTGAACGGGTCAAACAAAGACTGAAGTTTGGCATTCATAAGTGATGAATGTTCACACGAACAAGTCAAACAAATTTAATAAAGGATGACACTTGCTAAAGTAAGTACGCGCGAATCGGATAAATAAAAGTGCGAAATATTAATAAACCTATGTAAAGGAGTTATAGGCGTTAAAAACATTGAAATAAAAGAACCCGGGTAATGGGACGTAAAGAAGTACAGGTAAGAACCGGGTAACGGTAAGTGTATAGAAAACCGACGTGTAAATTGACGTTAGAAGTCGAGAAGTCGGAAAGATGATTCGAAAGAAAACAATGTAGCCTTAGACTATGGTCAAGGTCAAATGAAATCCAAAAAGTAAAGGTGAATAATTATAAACATAAAAAGGGGTGCCTTAACGCCATATGCGTATATAAACGTATACACATTTGAATAAAGACTAGAATAAAAGATGATCTATGGGATCATCATAACCTATCGGATATTAATTAGTGTAAAGGTCTACGGGGCCAAAATGACCCACGGGACATGAATTGAAGCAAAGGGATCATAAAGGCCTCGCCTTAAAAAGGTGAAAAATCTAAAGGAATAAGCCTACGAGGCTAAGTGAAAGAACCTACGGGTCAATAACGTGAAGCGAGGAAAATGGTTAAACTCCCCGCGTAAAATAATAACGGGAGGTAAAGGTAGTATAAAAGCGAGGTGTTTCGCTAACTTAACTGAGTGAGTTAAAAGCGAAGAGATCGTGAAAGGCCTGGTTGACAAAAGTGAGGGATTTCACTAAAACATCTAAACGGGCAGAAATAACAAAAAGGATTCACAATTATTTAAATTCTGATAATTTACAAAAAGGACAAAAATATTACCGAGAAGACAACGGAAAGGGATAAATTTTCAGACGTAAAAGTCTTAGCAATGAGTAAAAGATGTAAGACAAGGAGAAAAAGGAAACGTTAAACTAAAATTTAGTTTTAGTAAGAAACAATGTTTTAACAAATATGGATATTACGAGGGAGATTAGAAAATGGTTAATATCAAAGAGTATGGGTCTTAACATCGATAGGTGCGAGACAATACATTCGAAAATAAGAAGTATGATAAAGAAACGTTGATATAAAATTAAACATGACGTGACACGATCACGGTCAAGAAATACAATGTGAAGTGGAATCACATTATAACCAAACGAGCGGTAAAGAGTAACTGGACTAATAAGTCTAGTTAGCGGGACCGGTTAAGGTCATTTAAATAAATTTGGTTGCTTATAATCGGTGGATTCGGTATAACTGAACCGAATAAATGAACTTGGAAAACAAAGGAAATTGTTGATAAAAGTGAAAGATTTCACTAAAGACCTTTAAACGGGTCAAGGTAACGGATTCACAAAGGGTTCGATAATATGGATATCGCTAAGTTAACTAAACTAGTAGAAATAACGAAATTACGTTATTTCAAGTTGCATTATGTCGAATGAGGCACGTAGATGTTTTGTAACCAAAAAGGTATTACCATAAATTTTCTGGTAATACTAACAATCGATTAAAATATGAGCAATGCTCAATTGATTTTCGAGAGCATATGCATGGAGTTAAACTCGATAAATTATGAAAGAAAAGGTTTCGAGGACGAAACCTCTTTAAGGGGGTAGACTTGTAACACGCCGAAAACGGGTTTGGTAATCAAACCTCCTTAATAGTAAAAACGGGTAAAATACCGTTAGTGGTAAAATTAACCCAGTGAGTATTAGGATTTAATTAAATAAATCTAATATTTATTAAAATGATGGGAAATACTTTGAGAAAGCAAAGTATATAAAAAGGCCCGAGATTTAACGGGACTTAAAATAAAACGGGTTTTTGAACAAGATGAATAACTAGGAAAATTATAACCTAGTTAACTACAAGTCTAGAAATAACTTGAAATAGGGTTAAAACAACCAAAACTATATGTCAAACAAAAGTGGAGGGGCCAATGTTGTTAAAATTGAAACTTATATTATTGGTTTTAATTAAAAACAAAACCAAACATCTCATTTGAGATGTCTGGTCGATCAAGAACAGGAGAGGGAGACACCCTCACCCCCAAAACCCTAACTTCTACTAAACTCTCAAATTGAAGGCCCAAATCGAGTTGAAATCAAAATCTGAACATAGAATCGTGATCACCTTGTCAAGAGGATCGTAAGGTATGTCGAATTTGATCACTTTGATTCAACCCAAATTCTTGCATGTGATTGAAATTGAGTGTTGAGCTTAATTATGTGTTGTAAATACGAAGTTGGAAGTGATATACGGTTTAGGGACAAACCCTAGATGATTTCTTGTCAAAATTCTTGCATGATAATTGTAAGGATCAAAATCACCATAGTGGGTGATTAATTAGTTAGTAGAGCTTGATAAACACTAGGATTTAAACCCTTGTTCTAGTGTAAACTGAAATTATGAGGAAATCTCTTAATTGTTGATGTTAAAATATGTGTATATAGTCTAATTGAAGTTAATTGGGGTGATAAACTCAAGTCATGAACTTGGTTTAGATTATGTAGAAATCTGACCCGCTAAGTGTTTGTGAAAATGCCTCAAAGAAGGCTTAAAATTGAAATTTAAAGTTAAAACGCATGATTGTAACGATTTAGCGAATTATGCGATACATGATTGAAAAAGGGTTCTAAACGGATTGCGAATTGAACTCTTTAGGCGAGGAATCCGGATCGTCAAATGGACAAGCCGGTGGAAATACGCGTTTAGAAAGGATGCTTAAAAGGTACGTAACTACGGTTCCGTTACATTATGCTTGATTTCGTATTTTCGTTAGTAGACTTTAAATTAGCATAATACATGAAATTGGCATTTAGTGGAAGTGACGAAGATCACTACGTAAATAAACGGGTCAAAAGGTGAAATTATCACCCTTTGACAATATCGACTAATGGTTTGTCGAGTTACATGTTTATCGGAATGAATATCAAATGGATACGCACATCGCTATTGCTTAGCGGCTACTAAGTCAAGGTATTGAAACGGGTCAATATATTGATCCGAGCCAGGTATGTATAATGATTCAATTCATCATGTAGAACTTGAGGTTTTCTAAGAGTTAAACAAGGTCAAATTGGATATTTGGTTATCTTAAAGATAAACCGAATAATTCAAGTTATAATTGTAGTATTTTAGAAACATAATGGCTTCTAAACAAGGTTATAGTTAAAAGATCGATTTTTTTGGTCAAACAAGTATCTGAAAGTCCTTTGTCGTAAAAGAAGGACCAAAATTGACCAAAATGCCCTTGTAGGTTAAATTGAACAAACAACCCTTAAAGGTTGTTTGGAAACGAGTTTCATGATTAAATAAATACTTAGAATAAGTGTAGAAGTTGAAAGATGTAATACGTTAGTCAAATAGCTCTATTTGAGTCTTGCCGTAAAATAACAATCCGAAGGGTAAAACTCGAAACATATAGATATACACATTGAAATCCAACACACAAAGAGTTTTAGTTGAATATTACTTGATAAGAAATGTAGGAATAAGATGCTAGAAGTGAATGAAAGCGATTTCAAGCTTTAAAGTGCTTAAATACCCTTAACGGGTCAAAATAAGCATGCGAGCGAAAACGGGTTTAAATAGTGTAATAAACCTATGATTAGAACCTAATATAGTAGGTAACATTAATTTGAAGAAGTGTATGAGATATAGGAATCAAATAAATACGTTTGTTTGATAAAATGCATAAACGAGTTAAAATTCGGTAAAAAGGTAACGAGTCGAAGGCTTAGAAGACTCAAAATTTCTTATTTTGGATGTAGGATTTTAACTCCATAAGATGGTGGATTAAATTACGGACGCGTAGGAAAAAGAATCGGGTAAAACGGATCAATAACGAAGAAGTTATGGCCGTTTCCGTGAAATCAGGTCGTGCTGGGTATGTACAGCATCAGCTGAAGGAAACAGGCTGTGAAAAACAGGGCTAGGCGTGACGCCTAGGCCCTTGGCGTCATGCGAAGCCCCCTAACTCCGAAAATTTTTAAAATTTTGTCATTTTAACCCCTGTACTTGTTTGAACTTAATATTTGACTATCAAAACTAACTTTTAAGTTGGTTTTGATCATAGGTGAATGCCAAGAGTGCACGGATGAAGATCAAGCGACGAGTAAGAACCGAACACGATCACGAAATAAGCTTTCGCACTATGTATCGTTATTATGTTAAACGACGAACGTACACATGATATGTTGTATACTTTTTAAATTGTAAAAAGTTTTAATAAACACGTAATTTCCAATGCATATGTAATCTTAATTACATGATTGTTTTTTGTAAATAATACGTTAAACCTTAATTTATAAGAACGGGTGTTACAAGTTTACTCTTCATGTTTCAATTCTTTGAGTTTCCAGTTTTTGTTCAAGCACAACACACTTCTCAATGTAATTGTTCACCACTTTCAGCTTTATCATGAAAGCTCCTTGAAGTGTTTTCATGGCGGTTGCTTGTTCTTCACTTGATTGATTGTACAGATTCATTGCTTTGTTCAGAACATCATATGATTCCTTCAACCTGTTTATGTTATTAATCAATTCGTTGTTTTTCTTTTTCATGATTTCACAGGTTTCACAATTAACAGGAATCTTTCTTGCATCAAAATCTTCATCAACTTTGAACTTTGGAACTTCCACCTTTTTCCTTATCACTGGTACTTCTTCATCATCACTGCTAACTGGTGTTTTGATCTTTTTCTTTTTTCTTTTTAGCTTTTTCATCATCACTATCACTTTCTTCCATCTTTTTAAAGTGAGCTGCAAATCTTCTTGCATAATACTCTCTATCATCATCACTATCTTCTTCAACTTGAGCAACAAATGCTTTAGCTTTTAGCATTTCTTTATCCGGATAATAATCATCCCAAGTAAAATTTTCCCAGCTAAACCCTTCTGGTAATTTTTCATCATCTTGGTTTATCAGGCATGCTTTATTATCAGCTGAAATGTATTTGTCCCAATTGAAACTTTTTGTTGACTTTTTGTCATCCTGATTCACCATACAAGCTCTCTTTGAAGGCTCCTCGATTATTTTCCTACCATGTGCCACTTGTGGTTCTTGTTGTTGTTGAGCAACTTGATGATAAATGGCCTTCCGGTAGTAATCATTATTGTTGAATGGATTTTGAGCTCCACTTGCTTCGCGATTAGTACACTCTCTCTTGAAGTGTCCTTTTTCCCTGCAACGAAAACAAGTAACTTTAGATTTATCAAAACCTAAAGTAGAAACATTAGCTTCACATAAATCATCTCTTCCTGTGATCTGCTTAAATTTCTCAGCTCGTCTTAACACACTCACCAAACACCATTTAATATCCATCAATTCCATTTCTTCAACGTCAATTTGATCGTAATCTTCTTTTGTAAGCATTGGATTCCCGATCCGACCTACAACAAAACTACCATATGATTCCAACACGGTTCCCAACAAAGACATGTGACTTTTAGCAACTTCTTCTGAATAATCATCATCATTCTCCAGATTCAGTACAATGTTACATTGTAATTTCTTGCCCTTCTTTGTTGCTAAAATGTTCGGATCAAATGATGGATATGAAGAAAAACTTGTGTTGCTGTTTGATCCTTTGGAAGAACCTCCCAATGAACTCTTTGCATTGAATGTCGTTTCAATCTTTGGTGACATGTTGGTGGTTTTATCACTAATACCACCTTTGTAGTAAAGCCCAATGTCTTGTTCACCATCAAAATCTTTCATTCTTAAGACCTTTCTCTGTTCCATTTCCTGAGCTTCAAGTTTCTCAATGAATTTGCTCAATGTCAGACTGCTAAAACCTTTCTTGTTCCTCAACATCATGAGATATGTACCCCAAGTTTCATATGGCAATGCATCAGCTAGCTTTTCGATCAACTCTTCATTATCTTTGTTGATGCTCAATCTCTTCATGTTAGCCAAAAAATTGCAATATCTTTCAATGATTTGCTTTGTGTTTTCATTTTTCAAACCACGAAACAAATCAAACTCTTTCTTCAAAAGCGATTTCTTGTTCTTGACCATCTCTTGGCTTCCATGAAACTTTGATTTTAAAGCTTTCCATATTGAGTACGAAGTTCCATTGTGTTGCAATAACACCAAGATATCTTCTTTCACAGCTTGTTGTAGTAAACTTAGCATCATTTTTTCATCTTTGTATTTCTTTCTATTTTCGGCACTTAAATCTTTAATTGCAATAATCTCTTCGTCATCATTTATCGGTCTAACATATTTCGTCTCAACGCATTCCCAAGCATCTAAGTAGTTAGCTTGTACCCAGTTCTCAAAATGTCCTTCCCAACCCTTATACTCCTCGATGTTCATGAGCATAGGCGGTTTTTGCATCGTGCCTGTTTCATTTTCTAACATCGTGTTCTGTGCCAGAGTAATCGGGGTAACCGGGGTAGCGAATGCGTTGTAAAATTCCTCTTCCATGTTTCGGTTTTTCAAATTTCACAAAACTCATATGTTCAAACGAAATACCAGGTTCAAATTAAATTCCCTCTCAAACAGAATTATCACCTTCAAACAAAATCCCTTATTTCATTTGAAATCTCAAACGGAATCACTACTTTGAAATGGAATTGCAGATTCAAACGAAATCCCCAAACGAAATACTGTCCTCAAACGAAATCAACCAAGTTGTTCAAGAGAGATACCCAATTCAAACGAAATTAACAGGTATTTTCAAACGGAATCAGTCTTAAAATGCAATCTCAAGCGAAATCAACAAGAACAACTCAAATGAAATCAGCATGATGTCAGCAATTCGGTCCAAATTTTGTCCAATTAATCAAGTTTTAAGCCGATTTTAGATCTGAAACTCTCAAGGGTTTGTTAAAACACAATTACGCACACATTGTGAGAAAAATTATCCAATTTTAACCGTTAAAAGATGTTTAATTTTGAAAAGAAGGTGTAGAAATCAGATTTTGCAGCTGAATTGGTAAGAACTCTTCATCCTGAGCTCTAATACTACTTGTAGGATCGTTTTCAAACCCGAACGAGTCGATCAGAAGAGTTTTGCTCAATACGAAAGGCCGGAACAGACGTATTGAGGTCAATTCAGCAAGAATATCACTTTAAATGTCGATTTTATTGATATAATGACGTTTTATAGCGAGACGACACTTCGGCAGCACTTCGTGGCTCAACCGGAAACTGTTACAAATGAACAAGACACATGGGGTATATATAGTGTGAGTAATTTCGTTTGAAGCAGACTCAAACGAAATCAATAATTTCATTTGAAACAAACTCAAACGGAATTAACTTCTTAATTTCGTTTGAAATGATCTTGTACCATTTCAAGCGAAATTACCTATATACACACTTTTCGTTTTGCGCGTCCTGATCTAACATTCTACGTATAAGACTCGATACAAGACGAAATCGACAGACGCAAGCACCAACACGCATGGACCCAACTCGAAAATTCTCCTCCTTCAGTGCTTCGATTTAAGCAGGGAAAATCTGATCAGGTAGGTTAGAGTCGATAGCGAGTTGCAAAGCTCGTGGACGTTCAGGTTTCACAGTCGTACTCATTCAAAGGTTCCATCCAGCGATGTCATTGCATGTTGTAGCTCTTTCGAACATCGAGACACGGGGGGCCCTTGTGATCGGTCTAGGTAATGCATTTGGTACTGTCCAAGTAATGCCCCCAATTACATCTAAGGCCATGGTTTCCACCCCCAGGTTGCGAGTCGTGCAATTCTTCTTATTAGTCCCCCACATAAGCCATCACCTACTCGTGTTGTATCGGCGTGCAACTGGGACTCTGATTCGAATCATCATGGTATACCACTAGATCACCCGCACCCTCGGGTAAAGGCGATGCTCAGTGCATTGTAGAGTTGGGATTCGAGAGCTGAAAAGATGTCCTCCTATTTTGTCTTCCACGAACACAGCACCCTGCTGTGTTTAATCGATTAAAGTTACACGATCTTCGAAAATCCTGGGATGAATCTGCGATAGTATCTAGCGAGACCAAAAATTACTGTATCCTCGAAGGAATCTTTGGTGTCGATCAGTTTATAACAAAATGGATCTTAGCGAGATCCACTTATATTCCCTCTTCGTTGGTTACATGCTCAAAATGTATCTCTCGAATCCAAATGTTACATTTGACAAGACTTCACATGGAATGGCTCCTCCTTCAGGAGCTCTAAAATAAGATATTGGTGTCGTCCATGATGTTCCTTTCTCCTGGAAATGATTCAACACTTCGTCAATAAGCATAGTCGATTCATGTGATCTATACAGCTGCTGGTGAGATGATTAGCCCAAAGGTCTTTGAATACAACGTCGAAATGGCCATACTGCGTTTGATATGCCGTTGTAGGAACATTCTCCCCTTAGACTTCCCTCTAACATTAGTTCATTCGTTAATCAATCCTCGATTGGGAGCTTGACCCTCGCTACTGTTCGACAGGCTGGCAATACATGATCGAGGCAAACAGTTTTCGACTGTCGCCTTGTTGAGTTCTCGATAATCAGTACACATATGAAAAGGCTTATCTTCACGGATATAAATGGGGCTCCCCAAAGCGAAAAGCTAGGTCCGACAAAACTCCTGTTCAACAGTTCCTGTAGTTGATTAGATAGCCCTTGTAACCCCCTGGTGCAAGACGGTTAGAGTACGAGTAATCAGGGATGCCTCTAGCGTGAGATCAAACTGAGATTCTGCCTAACAGTTGTGGAAGTAAACCTGAAAGTTCTTCGGGTAGCGCACCAAGAGGAATCACGAACAATTGGTGGATCCTTAATCCTCACCTCCTTAACCTTAATGTCAGTAACGGTTGTTAACGTAGTGGGGTAATCCCTCCGTAGACACTTCTAGGCCTTCATGGCTGAAATGATGCTAACCCTTATCCCATTCTGGCACCTTAGGCCAGACGACGATTCTCCACTAGGGAGAGGGATACGCAAAGTTTTCTTCTCACATGGTATATCTACGCGATATCTGGATAACCAATCCACACTAACTACTGCATCGTATCTACCAAGGATAGCATAAGGAAGGTTCATGTGGTTCACTTGTCCCACAAGGTCGAATTTGCATCCCAACAAACATACGAGGTTTCAATTGACTTGTCATCACCCGATTCCACAACAGGTCCAGTTTCAAGAAGCATCAGAGTTACACAGAACGGAGACGAAGTGATTATATGCCCCAAAAACATACAAGCTACCATGCTACTATTCCAACTGGCGTTGCCTACGCCAATCCTAAATGCCCTTCCACGAGTACCACGTCCAGTGTTGTTGTCACAGTTACTAGGATTCCCAATACTTCCTTCGTTCCCCTGGTTGTTGTCGTCTTTGACTTACCAACGGCCGATCCATATCGTAGGCACATCTATCTTCTATACCGTAGGCTACGATTACGAGTTCCTTGATGTTGCCGTGTCTGTTGCCTATACTACTGTAGCTTAAAACGGAGCCCTAAAATCTTTCACCAACAGGGTCCATCTTGTCACATTTCCGTGTCACGTACTAGGCGTTACTCATTGTGCGGGCAGCTTCACATTTCATACCATTTCCATGGCCATCGTTTATGTCCCGATTAACTGGTAAGAGTTGACTCCCATAAGTCGCTGACTGGGGTTAAAGATCCAATTGGCGTCAAATTGTTGATGTTCGTTGTTGGTAATCAGGGTCGTCCAAATACTGGAGTCGGTAAAGTACTACACTCATCCTCGTGTCCATCGATCTAGCAAGTTGATTGAGTAATACACGGTATGTTATGAGAGTGTTGCAGAAGTGATCTCACTTCAGGATCTAAGACGTCAATACATTGAGTTCCAGCAAACGAAGAGAAGTGAGAAAGGTATTGACCAATCATTCGACGCTACGACATCCAACTCAGGGACGTTCGTACAAGCACCTAACATTCTACCCAGTTTGCTAGGCGTTCAGATGGGTGTTCAGGTAATACTCGATAGCATCGAGATTCGTAAGGATTCAGAGAGGAGTGAAAAGATCATGTTCGAGTATGAGACAATCACTACTATGACTCCTATAGATTTTTTACATTTATCGTTGATCGAATAACAGAATGGAACCCCTTTCACACTTGCTAGGCCTCGTGGGACTCACATGCACCCCACATTATTATTATGTGTGCACCCACAATAATATTGTGATTTACATGCTCATCTCAGTTCCTCCTAACTCATGTCAAACGGTTCCTCAAACTCGAATGCCAACCAGAGGTTATCAAAATGATAAGATCACAAGAGTCTATGAACTACGACACACCAACTACGTATCATAAAGTAAACAAGAAATTCATGTAATTATGCTATAGTGACGAGTGTGTGTCCGTATGCTACGTCATAAACAAGTGTACACTAGCCATGCAATGTATACAACAGGTGAAAGAGACAAACCTTGCAATCTGGAGCTGAGTGTCATGGTCGTATTCACATATTCAGAACTGTTCGGTTATAGTCTGGTTTTATAAAAAAAACATTTTTAAAACCAAGTTCACTATAACTAGTGGCTCTGATACCAAACTATCACACCCCCAAAATACCACTTGCGGAAAACACCGCAGGCGTGTGACGTACCAGGATCTTAGCCACCAATCACATTGAACTCATAAATATATTTAAATAAAGCTTTCATTCATTAACATAAAGTATTACAAAATGTTACATATAATTCATTTCACACAGCGGAAGCATAACTCATTTGTTAAGTTTTTCATAAACCACGCGTATGTAAACCATTAGAGTTGTGTTGCGATTCCATGTATCTCGACCCATGACCACTCCAGCCTTCCAGACAGCAAGTTCCAAATGATATAACCCTATGGACCTGCAAGCATGCAGACAAGTGTGTCAGACGACGCTGGTGAGTTTAAAGTTTGTTAACACGTTTTAGTTACCAGTTTTTAGTTTAAAACATTTCAATGATTCGTTGTTAATCACACGCTTACCGCCGATGGCTCCAGATTATTTACCCTGTCCTCCAATGCCTCTATCATAGCAATGGTCAAGATTGGGGTCATTAGTTCACTCCCGTCCTCCCTGGTACGGTGTGAGGGTGCTAAACCTAAATCGCGCTATTAACTAATACCCCGTTGCCTCCCCGGCAACAATCGGTAGAAGGGACTTGAGTGATAGATATACGTGTATTAACCAACAACCCAGGTTTAACATTCCAGTCAAACCTATTTACCCGACATTCCTCCCCGGAACGTTTACCAGATGTCCTTCCCCGGGACACATGCTTGGAAAAACAGCAGTGAACTCACCTTAGTTTTGCTCGGTATATTTTGATACATTACCCGTTCCCAGTTTGTCAACCAAACCCTACCGTGGTTACCAAGAGTAGTCAGTTTCACAATCACTTATCCAAATCACATATCACATAGCAAGCATTTAGATTTCACACATGTTTACAACACAGGTTCATGTTTCCAACAATGGTTACCAACAACGTCAGTTTTATAATCATTCATCAGTTACTTATCTCATACAGTTTGCATCTTGTCACATGATCACAGTACAACATGTAGCACAAATCCAACTATCATACAAGACCACATCCCATGTGTATATCACAATTCATAACAGATAAATGTTCTAACCACAGGACACAAGTTAGATTTCTTATTCTTAGATTGAATTGTTATCATGCACCAGCTAGCAACCACAAGCATTCAATAATACATGCATCACATCTAACTACTGTTACACCCAGTGTATTCTCGGCGAAATACCCCTATGGCGAATCACTTGTCTTTCGTCGATATCACAGGTGACGAAATACTAATGTTTCGTCGAAGCCCATTTGTAACGAAACACCCATGTTTCGTCGTGACCGGGTTGTGGCGAAATACCACTGGTTCGTCGTGGAGAACTTAGCCTGCAAACCCTAACTGTTTCATCACATCATCATCATTCGGTTCATTCATAATTCCTATTAATCTGTTAAAACACATGATTATAATCTGTGCACATATTTCTAATCCCTAACAAGTACTCGTAATCAATCTCTACCATACACTAAGTACTATTCCAATTCATGCAGCACAATCAATCAACACAACATAACAAACATTCCAAAATCAGATCAATCAGTTTGCTAGCATAAGGGTTTATCTTAATCTTGTTATCATATTATTCATTCTTATAAGATTCTTCTAATACAATCCTCACTCATACGAAATCTATGTTCACTCACACAAAACAATAACAAGTTTACATATAATCAAGGACGGTCACTTGAAGTTAAACAAAACGGATTCACTAACCTTTAGATGATGGTGTTGCATGCTAGAACAATGCCTGACGATGCCTAAGACCCGATCGAAGGAGAGGTTGCCGTTACTTGTTTGGTGAGAGTCTAGGGTTTGTAATATATTTTGCAAAGAGGTTGCGTGTCCCTTACCATTCATTCACGCATACAAAAATAAGAAGGAGCTGGGCTGGGATCTATTGGGCTTAGGGGAAAACTAGGCCGACAAACAATTCCTGGGCCGAAGCCCACTACGGCGAAAGTCCTATCTTTTTCGTCAAGGTTTCATATGGCGAAAGTCCTATTTTTCGTCGGGAAGCCCTTGCGACGAAAAACCTTATTTAACACAAAACTTTTAACAATCAATTATACTCATACATATTAAGCAACCAAACATCACACATAAACATTAATCATTCAGTTAAATGCACACGACACACATAAATCAAATTGTAAGAACAGTATTGCAAAACAAGTAATGTGCATAGGAAGGACCTTGATATCTCGGGTTGTCACAAGTACACCGATGAGGCTTATGAAAGGCTGAGAAAAAGGAGAGAAACAGATCCTAGTCTTCCAAAGAAGCCTGATTACAAAGCCATTGAAAAATCAAAGAAGCAGGCTCACACTTCTGAACCATTGTTCACATCATCAGATACCTCGGTCATTGTGTTAAACCAAAAGAAGAGGCAAAAGCTGACTGATGCAGAAGAAAAAGAAATGGAAGTTGTATACTTTAAAGAGGCTATCAAGCAAATGGCCTCAGAAAGTGTTGACTCAGAATATAGTCAAAAATGTTTTGAACAGGCCTCCATCCCCTAACTCGTCTAAAATAAAGACTTTCCCAAGTGGATGTCTGATCAAAAGACCCACGTATTGACTCTGCTCAAGTCAAGTGGTGAAGTGAAGTACATATCAGTGGAACAAGCACTTGGCCTAGGTGTTGAAGATCTACATGATCTCCTTGAACTTCCACTGTGCAGGGATGAAAATGATGAGGACTCCATGAACTATGAACTACAATTCAAAGGTCAAGTTAGAGAACTCCTGATGAGGCAATAAAGATCCAAGAATAATGAAGGGTTTTGGCATCATCTGTTCCAGGGGGAGATTGTTGGGATTGAACCCTACCAGAGGAACAGATGATAAAAGCCAAAACTAGATCAGTTCAGTGGATCCAAAATAAGCAGTGTTTATACAAAGACTCTCCCTTTGACAGTGGCTCTAACATCTAATGCACTAAAGTACTGCTCTTACAACAATTGCTGCTCTTAAAGACTGATGCTGCTAAAGTACTGAAGCTCTATCTACTGATGTTTCCTAAGTACTGTTGAAGCTTAAAGCACTGCTCATTCAAGGACTGGTCACCTTTGATGAAAGCACTGATGCTCTACATCAGTGCTTAGACTACATCAGTGGAAAGTGAAGCAGTAGTTTACCTATGCTTTGTAATTTACTTATAATCAGTTGTTTAGTCATCAGTGGTTGTATGTAACAGTCCTTAGAGGTTGTTGTTGGACCGTGTGTGTTACCCTAAATGTCAGTAAAGCAGTTCATCTTTGAATACAAAGGCGGAATCAAAGTATGCAAAGTCATAACAACTTGTTTCCTCTTAATCTTTCTTTCTGTTACTGATTACTATCCTTTACACGTGTTTCTGATGTAATTTTGACAGAGTTTCGACACCGTACACAAGATCTAATTCCGCTCCAACTGTTACAAATGAGATCAGCTGAACCCCTATATATAGGCGCCTGATTCCGCTCCAAACTACACGAATCATTACGAGCGGAATCACCAAAGACCATCAGGAGCGGAATCAGCTTGATCATTAGAAGCGGAATTACCACCTACACCTATTTGGAGCGGAATCACATGTTACATAAAATCCTGATTTCGCTTCTAATGTCACAAGTATCATTTGGAGCGAAATTACATTCTAATATTCACTTTTTCATTTCCGAGCTCCAATCTAACCTATCAAGACCTAAGACACAACTCAGACGCAGTCATCAGACATTTAGTGCACCAACAGACTCCCCCTTGGATGTTGACGAAGTCTTTGGCATTGAGTCTTTAGTCTTGGTCTCTTACCAACTCTGTCTTCTCATTGCAAAAACTTTTTCTTCACACAGGTTCAGATCTTATTCTGGCTCTATCTACAGTCTCCCCTTTGATTGTTGATCCAGAATCCTGACTCCCCATTTCACAGACTCCTCCTCTAGGAATGCTAGAACTTAAATTCTGGTTCAAGCTTTGACATTTTGTTGCCATGGGGATTCCTGAAACCTGCATATACTCTACCCAAATATAAGATATATGACAAAAATAGTTTTAAACCAAACTTACCATTTAAATTTCAGTGTTAGAAATCCACTTAAGTATTCAGGTTCAAGTTAATGATCCTGATTACTCAATTAATCTACCAAGTCCAGTTTAATGACATTGGTTGATCAGAGATAATTCACACTGACTTCTGTTCAATTTGATTTTCTGAAAATTTACAAGTTTCAAATTAATGAACTTGCTTTCATCTTTCCAATTTCTCAAACTTATCAATATTAGCTCACGACTCATCATCCAGTCCAGAAATCTCCTGCATCTGCTTTCAATCTTTCGAATCCGAAGATCAACTCTCCACTTTGGTTTGTCAGAAAATAAAGCAGAAGTGAAAAATCTTTTTGGATTTTCAATAAAGTTTCTAAACTAGAAATGAAATACAGAACTAAAATGCAATGAAAATAAACTATTTACAAACATATTTTTGATGAGCGTGTTAGGGAATCATATCAGCTATTCGACAAGTCACAAGTACCGTTAAGCTTCAATTACATACTCAGAATTAAACAATTCGCTTAGATTGTCGATATACTGATCCACTTAAATTCTCACACAAATTTCAATATGTCCAGGATACGGATTTAGTGTTTTAAAGACTTAAACTTATACATGTGTCCCACCTCTTGAATATACTCCCGTATCCAGATCCCAATATTCAGTCTTATAGGTAATTATGACGTAAATGATATCTGTATGGGTTAATAATTTATGAAGAATCATGAGAGCTCAGGTCAGAACTACCGTTCAGCAGAGAGATCATGACTCAACTTGTGGGTGTGTCCCCTTTAGAGGATCTTTTTTACAACAGCATTGCTAAGCAATTTTATTGTCTTATCATATATGCTGAGGGTGATGCTATGTTTCAAGCATTTGCGGAAAGTATTATTCAAGGACTAGGTCAGAACTTCCATTCAGCATAAGTCCTGGAATAATACCCCAGATATCACTGAGTATAAAAACCTAGTATATCAAAAAAAGGAATCTTTCAAACGAAATTTCAGGGGTTACCTATATATCCAAGTAGTGTTCCCCACGAAATAAGCAAGTAAGATGTAAGTTTATATCCCGAACAAACCTACTAAATGTGTAAAAACCTATCGGCATATCATCAGCGAGACTGTTTAACGCATTTAAACATTACATATCTTTAGCATACCATGACTGTCAAGCCGATGTACTATCATTTTCCCTTTTTACACAAGCTCTTTTCTGGTTTTCTATTGTTTTTGGATTTTGAAAATATCTCATGTTTTTGTATTTGTCATTTTTTATTGTTTTTGTATTTTCTGAAATATTACCCTATACCTCCCCCTAAATACCAAAACATGTAAAAAATCGACAAACCATTGCAGATTGTTTCACAACATCATCTACAATGTCACCTTCATCAACGCCAATGATCTCCTCCAACACCGATAAAAGCTTCATACCATTCAGTTTTAGTAAATACTGAAAAACGTGTTTTATCAAATGCTTTGGTATGTAAATCAGCTTTTTGCTCATCAGTGTGGATTTTCTCAATTTGTATCAACTTCTTCTCAAAACAATCTCGAATGAAGTGATGACGAATCTCAATGTGTTTGGTTTTAGCGTGATGTACTGGATTTTTAGTAATGTTAATCGCTGCCTCATTATCAACAAAGATAGGGGTGTTTAGAAATTGCAAACCGTAGTCGCGCATCTGTTGCTGGATCCACAAGATCTGAGAGCAGCAACTGCTTGCAGATACATACTCCGCTTCACATGTGGATAAAGCCACATAGGTTTTCTTTTTGCATTGCCATGTGACCATTCGTGATCCAAAGAACTGGCACCCTGCTGTTGTTGATTTAGCATTAACTTTGCAGCATCCGAAGTCGGAATAGGAATAACCTTCGAGCGTGAAATCGCCTTCACTAGGATACCACAACCCAATGATGGAGTTCCTTTCAGATAGCGCAATATCCTTTTCACAATCACCATATGCGATGCTCTCGGGTTAGATTGAAATCTTGCTGCGAGGCAGGTTGGGTACATGATATTGGGTCTTGAAGCTGTCAAATACATCAGTGATCCGATCATGGAACGATACATCGTTTCATCTACCTTCTCTCCGGTGAGATCAGGGTTTATCCCATGATTCATTGCTAATGGGGTGGCTGCTGGAGTAGAACCTGACATCCCGAATTTCTTCAAGATATCATGAACGTACTTCGTTTGATGTATGAAAATTCCTTTGGGTAGTTGATCAACCTGCAATCCCAAAAAGAATTTCATCTCACCCATCGATGACATTTCAAATTTCTGCTTCATAATTCGTTCAAAATCTTTGCACAAATTTTCATTTGTTGACCCAAATATGATATCGTCCACGTATATCTGAACAATCAGAAGATGTTCGTCGACCTCTTTGGTGAAGAGAGTGGCATCCACTTTTCCACGAATGAAACTGTTGGCTAGTAGGTGTTGAGACAATGTCTCGTACCAAGCTCTCGGGGCCTGGTGTAAACCATACAGTGCTTTGTCTAGCAAGTAGACCTTGTCTTTGTGGTGTGGATCGATAAAGCCCGGTGGCTGACCGACATAAACCTCCTCTTTTACCTTCCCATAGAGAAAAGCCTATTTAACATCTAACTGATAAACTTTGAAGTTTTTCCAAGATGCAAATGCCAGGAAGATTCTGATTGCTTCTAGTCGAGCAACTGGAGCATATACTTCAGTGAAATCTATACCCTCCTGTTGACAGAAACCCTGGACTACGAGTCGAGCTTTATTGCAAACCACAACTCCTCTATCATCTCTCTTGCACTTAAACACCCACTTGGTGTTAATCTTCCTCTGACCATCAGGTAAATCCACTAACTTCCACACTCCCAACTTTTCAAATTGGCTTAGTTCCTCCTGCATTGCATTGACCCAAGAATCTTCAGTAAGCGCCTCTTTATAAGTCCTTGGTTCAACCTGCGAGATAAAACAACTCAATGAGAATTCAGTTTGCAAAGGAGCAACTTTTGTATAAAAACATGTAAGCCCTTTATCAATCTGTCTTCGAGTGCGAACGCCTGTCAGCAATTCTCCAATGATCAATTCCTCTGGACGATATGAAAGAGTTCGTGGCATTACTTCGCCTGAAACATCTACATCGCCTTCCAGATTAGTAACATTCTGATTTGCACCTTGTTCACTAACTTGGTTTGTTTGACTTGAGATCTGAATTTGCTCCCCCTCAGAATCTGAATCACCACGATCAAATACTGGCATGTTCTCAGATTGTTGATTATCATTATGTGCCGTCTGATTATCTTGAGCAACTTCATTTTGTTGAACATCATCCTGTTCACCAGCATTGGTTGGACCTGCTTCATCATCATTCAAAGCTTGTCGTGATCGCCTTGAATACTCAGCTGGGAACCTTTCCTGCGATTCTTCATACTGTCGCAAAATATCCAACTCATCAAAGAAATCTTCTTCTTCTTCTTCTGGTTCTTCCATCATGTCAAACGAATCCCACAATTTGTCGTAATTAAAACGCCATGAGTCACCAGGGTTCTGAGGCGGCATAGTATACCCCTGACACTCAACATTTGGAGCTTCAATAATCCGCTTCAGACTTGGAATGAAGACTCGTCGTAACGGACTTGCATAACCTATGAATATCCCTTCAATGCTCTTCGGACCAAATTTTCCAAAAGGCTCTAGAACAGTACAGGGTGACCCAAACGGTTCCAGATACTTCAGATTCGGTTTGCGGTTATTGATCAACTCAAAGCGTGTATTGTTGAATTTCTTGACAGTGAGAACTCTGTTGAGCGTATAGCATGCGGCGGAAACTGCTTCTGCCCAAAAATTTATCGGTAGCTTTGAATCAGCAAGCATTGTTCTGGCCGTTTCGATTAGCGTCCTGTTTTTACGTTCTGCAACTCCATTCTGATGCGGAGTGTACGGAGCACTAAACTCATGCAATATACCTCTTTCATCACAATATTCTTCCATCTTGTTGTTCTTGAATTCAGTACCATTATCACTTCTAATTATTCTGATACGCCTTTGGTACAAATTTTCAATCTTTCTGAACAACGCCATCAAACTTTCAAACGTCTCATCTTTCGACTTCAAAAATGATACCCATGAAAATCTGGAATAATCATCAGTAACCACAAGACAGTAGAGATCCCCTGTAATACTTTTAACGTTTACTGGAACAAATAAATCCATATGTAGTCTCTCTAACGGTCTGGAAACTGAATTGACTTGTTTTTTAGGGTGTGACTTTTTCTTCTGCTTGCCTTTAATGCAACTAATGCACTCCCCTTCCAGATGAAAACCTTTGATATTAACTCCCAGAACTAAATCATTGTGCACCAAGTAATTCATTTTTCTAAGATGTATATGCCCCATCTTCCGGTGCCACAACTTTGATTCTTTCTCTGTTGCTCTAGACACAAAACAATGTGCTTGACCTGTTGTTGTAGTTGCTACACTCATGTCCAATACATATAGATCATTCACTCTAGGTGCCCTCATAATAATCCATTCTTCAGGGATAACAAATCCTGGCTTCAATATCAAACATTCTTTGTCAGTAAAGTGAGTGGTATACATCCTGTCACAAATCTGTGAGATACTCAGCAGATTATTCTCCAGCTCAGCAATGTAGTTAACTCTTTCAAACGTAACAATCCCATTGGATAACGTTCCTTCACCTACAATTCTACCACCTTGGTTTCCTGCGAATCCCACATAACCACCATTGATATTTCTAACATCATACAACAATGCAGTCTTTCCTGTCATATGTCGAGACGCTCCACTATCCATAATCCATCGTGAAATAGATCTTGGAAGTTCCTGCACATATCACAAACAATTCAATAAAGATGCCGATTCATGCTTCACAATTACCAACTAGGAAGCTCCGGCAAGTCCAAAATCTTTAGTGAGATTTTGATGCTACCCAAGCCTTTTTTGACTCAGGTAACTAGACTTTAATGTGAGATTTTGTAGTGTAAAGTGGCGGAAAAATTTTATCATTCATTTTCAAACTTTCATCTGATCCAACCTCAACCTTTTTGTATAAGAAAAACTCATCTATCTTAAGTTGACCAGTTGGTTGATTTTTCTTTTGAACATTCTTCTTCTCGAGTAGAGTAGAAGATTGTTTCTCCATCTTTTTATAAAAATCCAAAGGAACATTCATCTTTACCGGTGTGGTAGAAGACGATTGTTTTTCCAACTTTGAAACCTTTGGTTTTTCAACAACTTTTGGCTTCCATGTTTGTTGAGATGATGCAACCCGTTTATAAAATTTGTCATTTTTAGTTACCACATTCTTAACAGGTTCAATTTTGACTTTTGATTTCTCATTTTTCAAAATTTTCTCAACAACCATTTGAGCTTTTCCTTTTGCATCAGCCTTCTTCTTTTGACTCTCAACAACTTCAGTCTTAGGCTTGAAGTTGGTGCAATTTCTTGCAATATGACCGACTTTGTTACATTTAAAACATGTACGAGTATCAACTACTCGACTTGTGCCTTCAGACTGAGGTTTTGAGGCCCCCTCCTCAAAGAATTCTTCATTTGATTTTGAAAAAAAAACATTTTCCTCATCAGAAAGTGAACTTGAACCGTTCACAAACACTTTCTTCTCTGCAAACCTTTTGTTTTAACAATTCTTTCTTTGATAGTTCTTACCACCCTGATATCCACCCGACCAATTGTTTCGATTGTTGTTATAAAAACGTGGTGGAACTACAGGTTTCTTGTAGTAAGCTTTATCTTTCTCAAAATTCATTTGCCTTTTTGTTTGTTTCAAACTCTTTACTTCAGACAAATAAATCTCAACCATTTTGAACACATTTGTCAATTTTGAAACATTTACATTCTCTAAAGGAAACTCAGAATCCGAATACAACTTATCAGATCCAGCCATCTTGTACATCACAAGACCCGGTTCATCACCTAAGTTGCTTTTGGATTTTTGTTTCGGAATGTATTTGTTCAAGAAACTTTCATCATCTTCAGCTGAATCACTATTCAAAACACTTTCAGCTGTGCTTTTAACAATCTCAGTTTGAACACTATCATCAGATGATGATGAAGAAAATGTCACATCAATTGAATCAGGAAGTTTCACTTCATTTTCTTCCACAAGATTAACCAACCCAGATTGTTTTTTCGAATAATTATCTAGAACTGGTGGTGGAACTTGATGAAACCCAACCCCAGTTACATCACAGTAAACATCTTCGCCTGCTTTGTCTTTCCCGATGGGTTTCAGAATAATGTGTTGCAAAACAAAGCTTGCGGAGTTGTAACTCTTAAGCTTCAACTGGATTCGCTCATTTTCAATTTCAGCTTCTTGAACTTTAAGTTTCAATTTAGCAATCTCATCCAATTGTTTGTTAATTAATTCTTCTTTGATTCTCAAAACACATTGCAATTGGCCATTTTCTTTGTATGTTTTACCATTTCTATCATCGTTATCTTTAATCGTGCTTTTAAGCTTCTCAAATTTTTCAGTAATCTGACGATTTTCAAGAACTAACC
Organism: Helianthus tuberosus; assembly: GCA_030545235.1. Classification (NCBI taxonomy): domain Eukaryota; kingdom Viridiplantae; phylum Streptophyta; class Magnoliopsida; order Asterales; family Asteraceae; genus Helianthus; species Helianthus tuberosus. The sequence continues at coordinate 79,873,709 of CM060408.1, forward strand.
TCTCATTTTCTTTCCTAACCTTTTACTGATCAATTTTATCAATTTCAATTTTGTTAGTTAATTATTTTAATCGTTCAGTTGAAGCTTTCACCATTTTGTCACAATCAAGAATTTGATCCTCAACAATTCTGACTTTAGCAGTCAGATCTTCAATCTTCTTACCTTTGAGATAAGTGTTTGTACTACAAACCTTGCATTCTTTGATGCAATTTTTGCAGTCAACATCACCACTGACCTTCTTACCTGACTCGGTCATTGACCCGTTTGAACTGACTTGGCTTTTAGACTCAGAGACGGATTTAGAATCTACCTCAAGTGCCTTAGCTGCCAGCACCTTGTCAGCCATCTTTCCCATGTTTTCAGCATTCAACTCCCGTGTCGTGTCAATGATCCCAGTGTCAATCTTCTTTGACTTCTCTTTCTCTTCTTTTTCCTTCTTCTCTTTCTCTTCTTCTTCTCCGCTTCCCCACCATTTCTTCTGCCAGTAATCATCTTCAACTTTATACTCTTTGATTATTGTTTCTATATCAAGAGTGTTATGATCAATAGCAATGTTTCCATAGGGGTCAAGATAACATTCCCTGTCTGGATCCCATCTTTTTGCTCTTTTTGCTTCAGAAAAGATACCAGATAATCTGATCAATTTGTTCGTGGCTAACAACTTTCTGTGATTATACTTTTGTTCTTCAGTTCTGCTATCTTTCCAAGGTTTAGGTTCAGAATTTGCCATGAATGCATATCCAACCGCATCCTCCTCATGTAACAATTCGCTCCAAGGTTTAGGTTCAGAAAATGCAGTCTTGGGAGATGCTCTTTGTGTGTCTTCTTTAATTCCAACTCGTGACTTTCTAGTCTCTCAATCAGCAAGTCTACTGTCAACTCTTCTGGTGGCTTGATAGTATTTTTTAGCATCAACGCATAATATTGCCAATCCATCTCATCTGGCAATGCATCAAACAATTTGTCGACTAGCTCTTCTCGAGAATAAGAAATTTCATGTCTCGCCAGCTCCAGCTTCAGATGCCCAAACCTCTCAATCATTTTACAAACTGATTCATTCTTTAAACACCCAAACAAATCAAACTCTTTTCTAAGTAGTTTCTTTTTGTTTTTCACAATTTCTGTGCTTCCTATACATTTGTTTTTCAGTTTGTTCCAGAGATCTGTAGCACTAGAGTATTCGATCAAAGATATTATATCTTCTCTGACGGACTGAAACAGCAACGCAATACATTTTTGCTCAGCAACAAACGATTCTATTTCCTCAGGTGTAGTTAAGCTTTTGCCAGTTTTGCCTCCATCATCATAACCATTTTTTAGACTCTTCCAGCTGGGAAAAGCAAAGGCTCTCAACCAATCTTCAAATTTCTTTGCCCACCGACTGTATTCTTCTATAGCCATCAACTTCGGGGGTTTCGAAAGCACTTTCAACCTCCAAGGCATCCGATAACTTTTTCTTTGTGTTTGGCGTGTTCTCATTGGTGTTACTAGGAGAAGCATCATCTCCAGAATTTCCAGCAAATGCAAATACATCATAAAACGGATTGAAATCATCCATCTTACACGTACCTGAAAAATCAGCAATCACTTAGAAAATTTTCGAATTTTTTTTTTAAACACAGCTAATTCGAGCGAAATCAGCTTTAGTCTGATTTCGAGCGGAATCAGATGATATGTTTCAGGCGGAATCAGAAAAATATCTTTCCGAGCGAAATCAGAATATAAATTTCAGGTGGAATCAGACTTTATCTGATTACGAGCGGAATCAAAATTGTGTTTCGAGCGGAATCTGATTTTTAAGTCTTTACGAGCGGAATTAGCCTTTTAGAGATGAACTTTATGAGCGTAATCAGATTTTTAGGTATTATCTGCGAAGAACGTTACGAGCGGAATCAGGTTTTTAAGTCATTTTTACCAGTTTTAAGTCTAGTTTTAATCTGATTCTTTGTAGGCTTTGTTAAAACTAAGTTTTACACAATATACTCGAAAATCAAACCATTCCGACCGTTGGAACTAGTTCAAATTAGAAAAATATAAGAAGAAGTGAGTAGAAATGAGAAATTCTGGTAGAATCAATCTGCTATGGTATGAACTCCTCGTCCTGAGCTCTGCTACCACTTATTGGACCGTGTGTGTGACCCTAAATGTCAGTAAAGCAGTTCATCTTTGAATACAAAGGCGGAATCAAATTATGCAAAGTCATAACAACTTGTTTCCTCTTAATATTTCTTTCTATTACTGATTACTATCCTTTACACGTGTTTCTGATGTAATTTTGACAGAGTTTCGACACCGTACACAAGATCTAATTCCGCTCCAACTGTTACAAATGAGATCAGCTGAACCCCTATATATAGGCGCCTGATTCTGCTCCAAACTACACGAATCATTATGAGCGGAATCACCAAAGACCATCAGGAGCGGAATCAGCTTGATCATTAGAAGCGGAATTACCACCTAGACCTATTTGGAGCGGAATCACATGTTACATAAAATCCTGATTTCGCTTCTAATGTCACAAGTATCATTTGGAGCGAAATTACATTCCAATATTCACTTTTTCATTTCCGAGCTCCAATCTAACCTATCAAGACCTAAGACACAACTCAGACGCAGTCATCAGACATTTAGTGCACCAACAGTTGATAGGCTGTTAGATGTCACTTTCATGGTGACGTCAGCTAAGATGCTTCAGTGGTTTGATCTGTACTATAAATAGAACAGTTTGTACTGTTCTATTCAAGGAGTTTTCTCCTTCAACTCTTTCATCTTGTACAATCAACCATTGAGCTCATGCTGAGGGGGAGTTTTAGTATGTAAGCATGTATGAAATCTTTTGATTGTAATCTTTCGACTAATGAGAAGTATGTGTTTACGAAAAACTATTTTCCCTTTGATTGTGTTTACAAAGTTTGTTTCCATTTCCGCTGCATCTAATCTCATTTTACATTCATTCATTTGTTCAATTATGACAAACAAACACAATCATGAGAGCCTCAGATCCTAACATTAGTTAATAGCGCTATTAGGTTTGACAACCTCACACCGTGCGAGGAGCCGGGCATGAACTATTATCTGGACATCGGGTCAATGACGGTAGACATTGACCTAAGAAGGCAAACAACAACTACGCCAAAGTTTCTGTACTACAAAGTTTAGTAGCTCATTATGGGATGGATTTCCCACAACATGTTTTGACAACATGGTAACTTATAAAACAATTTTTTTTGGATAAAACGAGAAAACCTTTTCGAAAATGGTGAACTCGCCAACTTTATGTTGACACACTATTGCATGCTTGCAGGTCCGTAGATGATGTGCTGGAGTCTGCTTGGAGCGTTGTGGTGGTCGTCTACTGTTTATGTTTTCATGCTTCCGCTAAACATTTAAACTTTATATATTAACTATGTTTGGAACTTTATTTTAAACTTATTATGTTTTAGGCTCAAATGCTAAGTTGCTAATCATGTCGATGATGGTTTTATTTTACTTATACTAAATGCTCAATGTAATTGGTGGCTTGATCTTGGGCAGTCACACGCCTCGCAGTGATACTTCGCATGTGGGATTTGAGGGTGTGACAAAATACATGGACTTATTACATCATATTTATTTCTTCTTTCCGAGATAATCACTGTTGACTATACCCTATTTGACCTGACTAATTTAGTCCATATATGAAACTTGTTAACTACTTAACTTCATGTGATACATATCTTGAGGTTTAATTTCAATACGTCATGTAGTTAGAATCCTTATATTCTTTCTATCTTGACCAATTATTTACTGGCATTTGACTGTTTAGGAGTTTTCACACATAAACTTTATTATTTAATACATGATATTCCATATTTTATTCCAAGAACTCATTAACAATTGTTTCATTTTCATGACATGTTGTAACATTTTGCACATACTTTATTGAGATATCATAATTACCATATGCGTATTGGTGCATAAGAATTACATCTTTAAGATGTTTGCTTTTTAAGCACTAAAGAGTTTCAAGAAACCGATCATGAGTTCCACTTACATTCAATTCATCAACGTATACAACAAATATAATTTACTTGAATCCAAAGTCATATACTGCAATCATATATTTCTCGAGAACTTACTTTACATGATTTCTAAAATTCAAATCATTTAGGGATTGATGTAAGTGTTATTTTCATATGTTTAGGATATCAAAATATCCATTAGATAGATATAAATTATCTCTTGTATTACAAAACTAAAAAGTTTTTCTATCTACACCGGAGAATATGCCTCCTCGCTTTAGGAAAAATCTTTGTGTCACCAATTGTGTCTAATATTGTGTAATTTAATTTTATCTATTACACGTTCACACAAAAATCATTGGCATATGTTATATTTTACAACGTTTAGTTCTATAGACTTCTTGTCCAAAAACTTCTAGATGAGTGAGAGAATTCAGTTTTGCCTCATTTGCATCTTCCATTATTGACTGTTTTTTCACATTTAATTTGTTGGTAGATCTTAGTTCTTGATCTTCATCGTTTTCATTAATTTAAGCACTACACTTTAAACAAAATTATTATCGACGATGATTTTTGTTTCAATTCCATACATTTCAAAACATGATATAAGTTACCGAGATCTCTTTATTTTTAGGTACATCAACCTTCTAAACCATCATGTCTAATGTCTCTTTAGGCAACCATTTTATTACACCTCGACTTAACCATTTTCATTACTTGCTCCATGTTCAAGGATTTTTATTCTTATAACCGACTAGTCTACAACGTCTTAGGCGTGCCATAAAGTCACCATTAATGTATGGTTGTCCTTCTGGGACACTAATCTTAATTGGAGAACTAACAGTTGGTTTCTATTACTTAGCTAGTCACTCTATTTAGGTAAGTGACTACTTCTGGTAACAAATTCTTTAATTCTTGTAAATGAGTTATTCTTTGATATAATGACAATTCATTCCAGCTTACATAACTTTTCAACTGCTTTTTATCTCCCTTAAAATGTTGAGAATATTAATTCGTTAAAATGAAAATTAAGTCGCAAACGAATCCCACCTTTAAGGCTATAAGTACTTTTTTATCAATATTTATTAATACCTCACATATATTCTTAACCTTCTCTGAGTTATCATCTTTATGCATGGTGGTGTAGCAATTGCAAATATACTACACAACCAAAAAGCCATTGATGGGACGTCTTGGTTCTTGACCAAAAACCAATTATAATGGGGAGAAAGTTTAATAACTTGTTGGCTTGATTTGAATTAACATTATATCATATAAAACACATGTTCTTACATTCAAATATGATTTTTTTTCTCTCATGATTATTGGGATTGCAATCAATACTACACGTTTGGTCATCGTCTTCAACAAAAGCAATTCATGTAAAAACACTCGTCACATCTAGTTTGATACTTATTTCAATAAGCATTAGTAAAATGAGAATTAAGATCACTGCATTTATCAAATTTAATATGATTGTCTGGAATATTGTGCTTGCTATCTTATAAGCCAAGCCACTAAGTCATGCAAAATTTAGGTTATGGAATTAATAAGCATTTAGACGATGCATCAATTTCAGAACACTAAATGGTATCAAGTTGGGATACACATATCTTTTTATCATTTCCATAATATATAGGGATTCAAACCCTACTTTAGTTGGTATATCATTAACTTTCCTTGAGCAAAATTGCTCGTTTAAGTATCATGAAGAGTCTTCTGGTATTTCGATATTTCACATCATCAAAGACTCGGAATGGTCTAACTGATTAAGCCAATTTCTTAAAAAATCATGATCCATAAACTTCTAGTGTATGATCATATATGCTTTTGTTGCACTCGTGTTTGTTTAATACATGACATTGAATACCATAGAACATTGTATTATTATATTGAACATTCATGTTATAACACGTTTCTCATATTTTATTCTCGTTTAATCACTACCTTAGTGTGTCACTTCTTGTGGCCGATTTCAATATTAACATGGTTGATATCATTATCATCATGATGATCATTACATTTTCTTCATTTACCATAGTTATGACCTTTTTAACGATTGTTGTATAATCATTATTAACTTGATCATGATAACGAATTTCTTAATTACCATGATCACAAAGTTTACACCGCTCATTATCTGTTGGTGCACTACATCTGTCGACTTCGTCTTGGATCGAGTCTTAGATTGCATTGTATAGATTAGGGCATGATTTACGAGAAAATAGGAAGTGTATTGTGTTTAGTGAGCTGATTTCGCTCATAGGGTCAAATAGCTAATGATTTCGCTTATTTGAACATGACTGATTTCGCTCTTATAGTCATGTGTACATATGAGCGAAATCTAGTTAGTATATATAGAGGTCCCATAAGCGAAATCAGGATTCAGTCCTTGTATTCCATGCCGAGGTGCTGCCGGTGTGAAGACTGCTTGTATTCAAGTTCTAATCAATACAATCAGTGTTAAAAGTGAAGAATCAGCTGTTTCTACCCCCGTTTCTTGTTATTCCACACCTGAAACGAAGTAAAACTCCTCTGAACGACTCATTCGGGTCAGATCGCGATCCTACAAGTGGTATCAGAGCTCAGGAGGAGGAGTTCTACAGAGATTAGCTGGATTTCATCTTGTTTTCTTACTTCTACACCTTATTTCATCATTTCAGAAAGTTTTTCCGGTCAAAATTTCACAGATCATAGATAATTGGACATTAACAAACCCTGGAAAGTTTCGGACCTAAATACGGACTAAAAATGGACCAAATTAGCTTCCGAGTTGATTTCGCTTATACATACACTTGGTGATTTTGTTCATAGTACACACCTGATTTCGCTTTTGTGACCACCAAGAACCCTAATTTCGCTCATGTAACCACCCAAAACACTGATTTCGCTCAAAGTCACATCAGATTTCTCTCTTGTGTCACAAAATTGAGGTATTTCTCTCATTGAGACCATTAGATTTCGCTCATAGGTGCAAAACCTAATTTCTCTTATAAGGATCATCAGATTTCGCTTATAAGGCACCCAGAACTCCTGATTTCGCTTATTTGTCACTGATTTTGAAAAACGTGCTAAGTCATCATGGATACTGAGTTCTATAACGCGTTTGCAACACCGTCTGGTCCAGCTGCTATTGCTCAAGCCATGAGTTTGGAAAATGAGACGGGAACCACCCAAAAGCCCCCGAAATTGATGAGTATCGAAGAATACTACGGGTGGAAAGATAGATTCGAGAACTGGGTTCAGGCTAACCATCTTAGGTCATGGGAATGTATCTTGAAGAAATATGTGTTGCCTCGAACAGATTTGCAGGTTCTTAAAGAGTTGTCAGAATTCACGGATCAATAATGGGTTATGTACAAAGCTGAGAAAATGATGATCAGTCTGCTTCAGCAAGCTATAAAAGAAGACATATTCATATTGCTTCAGCACGACAAAACTGCAAAATCAATCTGGGATGCTCTTAAAGTAAAATTTGAGGGTAGTGAAAACATGATAAAGAGCAAGAAAGCGTTACTAAAGAAAGAGTTTGATCTGTTCAGTAGCTTACCGGGAGAGGACACAAAGAAGCTGATTGAACGTTACTGCCACCTAGTGCGATTAATGTTGATGTTAAGTATTACAAAAGATCGTGAAGAGTGGGTAGACAAGTTAGCTGATGCGTTACCACAGAAAGAGTGGGGAACGTATTTGATGATTCTGAAAAATACGGGTGCTTATGATGGGTTGACGATATCTCAGTTTATTGAAAAGATCGAGAGTCAGGATTTGGAACAGCAAAAGATCGCCAGGATGAACAGTCCGAGTGGTCAACAGGATGTAAAGATGTACTACAAAGGTAGTATTCCGGTTCCAGAAGCTGAGAGAAGTCCGAAAATCCAGACTGCGTTTAGTGCTGGGGATTCATCAGAAAAAGCTGATCAGGGATCAAACAAAAGCAGCAGTGGATTTTCATCATTTCCAAGTGTAAATCCTAAAGAGTTAAACACGATTTTTCAGTCTCAAAGCACAAAGACAGGAAATGACTATGTGATTTAGTGCAATATCGCTCTAAATCTTCCAGAAGATCAAAGTTTTTCAGAAGACACTGCTAAAGACCACATGGCTCTACTTGGTTCTGTGTTGTTATCTTATGAGGGTCTAGTGGCTGGTCGAATCGGAAATCCTATGCTCACAAAGGAGGATTACGATCAAATAGACGCCGAAGAGATGGAATTAATGGATATCAAATGGTGTCTTGCTAGTGTTCTTAGACGTGCTGAAAAGTTCAAAACGATTACCGGGAGAAATGACTTTCTTGATGCTCATGTATCTACATTAGGTTTTGATAAATCTAAAGTTACTTGTTTTCGATGTAGGGAGAAAGGCCATTTCAAACGGGAATGTAAGAACAGGGAAGCTAGTGGTGCTCAGAATCCGTTTGGAAAAGATTATTACTACCGGAAAGCCATTTATCAACAGGTTGGTCAATCACAAGATTAACAGACGGCTCATGGTAGAAAGATTGAGGATTCCAAGAGAGCGTGTTTGGTGGATTTTAACTGGAACAATTATATATCCCCTGATAGCAAAGCATGCATAGTTGATCAAGATGATGAGAGGCTACCTGAAGGCTTCAGCTGGGATATGTTTGCAGATGAGAATGGAAATTTCAAAGCTTTCATTGCCAAGATTATGAAAGAACCAGACATGTTCACTGAGTGGATGAAATCTATTGGTGAAACTGTAAAGTCTGTTGCATCAGATGAAAGCTTACAGAGTGCAGATGAAAGCTCACAAAGCTCAGATGACAGTTCAGAAAAAGAAATTGTTTTTGATCAAACATCATCTGATTCTGATTCTTCGGATGATAATGCTGAAAAATCTGTTGAGTTTGATCAGTCACCAACTGATGACAGCAGTGATGATGAGGAAGAAAAACATATTAAGCTTGCTAAATCTCATCTTTCTCCTGAAAGTTTTCATTTCTATTTTGCAGATCGCATGGAGAAACTGAAGGAGAAACGAGCTGCTAAAGAACAACAACTAAAGAAATCTGAAGATATTGTTCAGATAGAAAATGTTAAAAGTGTTGCTGAGGAAATGGTTGAAACTGAGCGAGTGAAGGTAGAAGAGAAGGTGATTGAAGAAGAAAAAGTGGTTGAAGTGGTAAAGACAATCGAGATTGAGAAGATTGTTGAAGTTGTAAAGCCTTGCGAGAAGTGTTTGGAAGCATGCAAGGGTTGTGCAGTAAAAGACGAGATAATTGCTGAGTATGAAAAGAAGAAAGAGCAGTTACTGTTCAACCTTAACTATGTGAAAGAATCTTATGATGTCTTGAACAAAACAGTAACTGGTCTCCAAAAGAGAAATTCAGAAAGAGAACAAGCACTAACGATGATGAATGCTGTAATGATGACAAAGCAGAAAGCCATCAACTTTTACATCAAAGAAAGTGCTAAATGGAAGCAAGAGTTGGAGATAGAAAAGATCGAGAATGAGAGAATTAGACGTTTATTACAAAGTTATTCTAGTTCTGATTATCTCATTGATCGTATTTATCAAACTGTTGCAGGTATGGAAGCTTTTCAAGACGAGAAGCTGAAGAAAAAGAAAGATAGTGGTAAGAAACCGACTGTTAGCTATAACAATTGTCCGCCTACAATTTGGGAAGGGTACTCTCCTAGAAAATCAAATGACGAGCAACTTGAAAAAGCAGTCAATATAAAGCTAAAAACTGACACAACTGATGAATTACCAGAAAACATTGACGTCACGTTTACCTCGCCTGACACTGATCATGAGTCTGAGTTAATCAAAAAGGTGGTCGATCAAGTGTTGGATACTGATGAGGAGTCCGATCTAAAGTCTGAGTCTGAAGGGTCAAATTCGTCAGTCAACAGTCCAAGTTTGTCGGTCAAAAAGGCTTACAGTAAAGAATTTTTGTTATCAAAAGCAAATTTGGATGATGAAGCATTTGAAGTTGCATACACTTTAAATGATTTGGACAAATCATACTCTGACAAAGAGTTTCCAATAAGAAGTGTTCGTTTTGACATGATCAAAAAGGTTTTCAAAATGACAGAAATTAATATTTCTGAAATAAAAGATTTAAATCTTACTGAAAAACCTAAAAAGTACACTTCAAGAGTTCAACAACGTCTAAACAAGAAAAAGGGTTACAATTCTGGTCCTGGTTTTCAAAAGAAACCAAACCAAAATCGGAGCTACAAAAAGAAAGGTCTTGGATTTATTCCACCAGAAAATCATAAAAATTTGAAAAATTCTAAAACAAAAACAGAATTTGTGTCAGGTGGAAGTGCAGAAGAGGAACAGAAGAAACCATTCTGGAGACAGTCAAATCAAGAGTTTCTTGCTGAAAAGAAGAAGAATGGAACTGAAGTTTGTCACTCAAAAGAAACTAGAACCTATTACAAATGCAATGAAGCTGGTCACATTGCATGGAACTGTCCGAAAAATGCCAAGTCAAAACAGGGAGTTTCTAACAAGTTGAAAGGAAAAGTTGTTGATATTGAACCACCAACCGAAAAATTTTAAATATTTGAAAACTCAACTTATGAGGTTGGTGAGTGTTCTAAAAAGAATTTTTATAAAAAGAAAGAGAAAGACAACCAAGTGTGGGTTGTTAAGAAAGTTGATGAGAAAGTCGGCGATGAATCTGGTTTCACAAAGCCAGAAGAGCCACAGGTTGAGATGAAAATTTCAGTGAATGATGATGAGTTTCCATCACTAAAATTTGAAGAAGTTAAACAGAAAATTGGCAAGGTTGATATCTCGAATCAGTTTTACAATGAGAATACTAAGTTTGATGTCGAGAAAACATTCAATGGAAGTGTTAAGAAAATTTTTGGGAAAATGTTGAATGGGAAAGCTAAGGGGGTTAAATATTTTTATGCAACTAAAAAGGAAACTTACAACCCTACTACGCAAGAACTAAAAGCCATCAAGTCTGAGAAGACTTGGATGGAAGTTTGTTTCCCGTAAAGTCTTAGGACTATGCCGGAGATCCCAAGTTTGTAATCGTGGATCAGGAATCGGCATCTTTCTTAGTAATTGATTGTGTGATTGAATCTTATAAAAGTTAAATTTTACAGGATAAGTGTGACTTGCCGGAGCTTCCAGGTTGGTAAGTGTGAAGCAGGAATCGGCATCTTTGTTGGTAAAATGAATTTGTGTAGATGTGATATTCCTACAAGTTGGTTGATGAAGGTTTATGCTTACAAATGGTTAATCAAGGTCATTAGGTTGAACTTGATTGGACCATACTTAAAATTGGTATTTTGAAAGACAATGTGATGAACCACACCCCTAACTTACAAGTGATAAAATCGACAAAACTTATTTTCCGGAAAAATCATTTTGGTTAAAACAAACTTAAGTGTTTTGAAATCATAATGAGAAAATAGCTTTGTGAAAGGGGGAGTTCTGATTGTTTATGCCTAGTGGATGGCAAATTGATGCAATTTGATATTGGTTGTCAAGTTTTGTACAGTTTGTTTTCAAATTTCCTAAAATGTGTTTGCATTTTAGGGGGAGTAGAAAATTTCAAAAAATCCAAAAACATTAGAAAATTTGAAAATGTTAAAAACATGATAAAATCAAAAATGAGTTTTTGTGTCAAAGAAGAGGAAATGATAGTGCATCAGTAGACAGTTACAGTATGCTAAAGAAATGTAATGTTTAAATAGCGTTAAACAGTCTCACTAATGATATGCCGATAGGTTTTTACACATTTTGTAAGCTTTTTCGGGATATAAACTAAAATTTAAACTTGCTTGTTTCGTGGGGAACACTACTTGGATATATAGGTAACCCCTGAAATCTCGTTTGAAAGGTCCCTCTTTCTGAGATACTAGGTCTTTATGCTCAGTGATATCTGGGGTATTATCCCGGGACTTCTGATTTTGCGGAAGCAATGGCCTAGTCCCCGGAGAATACTTTCCGCATGCTTGAAATATAGCGCAGCCCTCAGCAAATTGATGAAACAATAAAATTGATAGTCATTGCTGTTGTAATACAAAAGATCCTCTAAAGGGGACCCACCAAAAGTCAAAGCCGTCATCTCTCTGCGTATACGGGAGTATCGACCTGAGCTCTCACGACCCTCGCAATTTAACCCCTGACAGATATCATCTGTGGTATACTCACTTGTAAGACTGAATATTGGGATCTGGATACGGGAGTATATTCAAGAGATGGGAAACATGAATGAGTTTAAGTCCTTAAAACATCTAACTCATATCCTGAATCAGTTGAAATTTGTGTGAAAATTTAAGTGGATCAGTATATTGGCAATCTAAGTGAATTGTTTAATTCTTAATGTGTATCTAAGCTCAACGGTACTTGTGACTTGTCAAAATCTGATATGATCCTCTTACACAAAACTCACAAAATAGTGTCTGTAAATATTTCTTTACTGCATTTCTTTACATTCAAAAATCCAAAAAGATTTTGTGTGTGTTTTAGCTTAAATTTTTGAAAAAAAAAATCAAAAAGATTTTTGACAACTGATGTTGGAAAGCTAATTCTCAAAATTCCAAGTGCTAAACATGATGACATTGTTGTGAGGGGGAGTGTGTCTTAATTGTCAAAATATGTTTTTAAATTAACAAGTGGTTCATCTTGTGTGTATGATCTGAGGGAGAGTCGGTGTTGATGCATATGTTTATGAGAGGGAGTCATCTGTTTATATCAGCATGTTGGTGCATACAAATTGTTAAATTTAGAAAATTTATTTCTGGGTTAAGAATGTGCAGGTTTAGCCAAGTTTCGATCTTGAACCTGAAGATAGAGTGCCAGGTTACGATACCTAAGGACTCTGATAGAAGAAAGCCAGGTTTTTGACTGCTGAAGAGCCAAGCTGATCGATCCTGAAGATTCTATAAACAGAACTAGAGCCAAGTTTCGATCCTGGAAATTGAAGACTCTGTAGTTTGAACCAGGTTTCAATTCTGTGGTGAAAGTTAAAGACAGGAATATATCTTGAACCTGTGAAAGCCAGAAAACAATCCTGTATCAGATATTGCTGAAGAACAAAGAAATGCCAGTAAATCGAGAGGGGGAGTCTGAAGATTTTCTAGCAGATACTGTTAAAGGGAGTCTGTTGATGAAGACATAGAGAGAGAAGCCCAGAGACTGATCAAGACTGAAGAAGTGAAGACATGATATTGTCAAAGACTCGATGGATGACTCGTCAACATCTGAGGGGGAGTCTGTTGGTGCACTACATCTGTCGACTTCATCTTGGATCGAGTCTTAGATTGCATTGTATAGATTAGGGCATGATTTACGAGAAAATAGGAAGTGTATTGTGTTTAGTGAGCTGATTTCGCTCATAGGGTCAAATAGCTAATGATTTCGCTTATTTGAACATGACTGATTTCGCTCTTATAGTCATGTGTACATATGAGCGAAATCTAGTTAGTATATATAGAGGTCCCATAAGCGAAATCAGGATTCAGTCCTTGTATTCCATGCCGAGGTGCTGCCGGTGTGAAGACTGCTTGTATTCAAGTTCTAATCAATACAATCAGTGTTAAAAGTGAAGAATCAGCTGTTTCTACCTCCGTTTCTTGTTATTCCGCACCTGAAACGAAGTAAAACTCCTCTGAACGACTCATTCGGGTCAGATCGCGATCCTACATTATCTCATCACATTCACTCCAAGGAATGGATTATTACCACACAACTTTCATGGTGGTCGCTTCAAACTTTATATTGCTACAGTATGAGCAAATTTGATATTTGACAACTAAAAATTATTTTAATCAACGTATTCTTATAAACAATCTTCTCGTCACATGAGATAAATTGAGATGTTATATAACCAAATCATTGAGATTTATCGCTCTAAAAATCTTACAAGCTGCAATAAATTCATAATAAGTTTTAAAGATTTTACATTTAGGTGTCATATTATAAATAAACCTTCACCTTCTTCTCGATCCACCATCTTCTCAAAGAACACCAGTAAATCTTTGATAACAAAAGTATCCAAGTATAATCTTGTTGCTGAATCAAGTGGCCCTGGCTGCACAATGTAAGAATAGGGCATGTTCTTGTTCATAATCTAAAGAGGGGAGGTTTAGGGATTGTATTATACAATGAATTGTTGTTCCAGATTGAGGGTTCAACATCGAATACATCCTCGTGGTGATTATGGAGTATGTGAAACCCCTTCCTCAAATCAAATTGCCGGAAGTTTACAAGCCGCTAATCGGACGACTTGAAACCCAACACCCTCTGCTTGTTAGAAATACGTAGGTTGCTAAACTATTTAAAAATCTTAAGTCCTCTAAAAACGTTTTCTCTGTTCATGCCTTCACCGATCTTTGTTAATGAACCACCCAATCTCATCATTTTTCACAAGAAAACCATTTTGTCAGAAAAAATGTCTCCAAAGAAATAATCCATGTAAATTTATTTTAAAATTAAAATAGAGTTAATTTGAATACGTTATAGAAACGGTCCCATAAATAAGATAGGATTAATTACATTAATGGTCCATGTAGTTTTAAAAGGGTATTTTGATCATTTTATATGAATTTAAAGTGTTATAAATTTGAAATCATAGAATCTAAGCCTATTACTTGAAAACCTTAATACATAAAGGTGTTATTTTTGTAAACCACAAGTACCCTATTACTTGAAAACCTTAATACCTAAAGATGCTATTTTTATAAACCACATGTACGATATGTGTAATTAACTCTATACAGTATGTAGTTTTCCTTAACTTTACAATAAAATATAATCATTATTTTAAATATTATATATAAGATAATTTAAATGTAACAATTTAATATGTGAATTTTGTAATCATAGTCTAAAGAACTTAATTAATAGAAATAGTTGAAGTAATATTTGACGTCCTTATGAAGCTTAATGAATTTGAGGTAAGAATAATGCAAGAACATAGTTTGTTACTCCAAAATGAAATAAATGTTGATGAATACAATATAGATTGTTTTAGTGATGTAGAAAAATGCGCACCTTAGGACAAACCAAAGTTGTGGTAAGCACTATGATTCGCTTGGTTTTCGAATCATATTATGAGGACTCTAGGACGCTTTCTTTGTCTTCTTCAAACCAAATAATCAACCGTCAATGATTTGTGGATTTCATTAAATTATATAATGTTTCATAGGCTTGTTGCTTCTGGTTAGATTTTGATAGAAACGAGTTGACGTCAGCCCGCACGTTGCAACAGGATGCCAACTATAAAAAAGGCCTGAATTTA
The DNA here is from genome assembly GCA_030545235.1 of Helianthus tuberosus. Taxonomy (NCBI): domain Eukaryota; kingdom Viridiplantae; phylum Streptophyta; class Magnoliopsida; order Asterales; family Asteraceae; genus Helianthus; species Helianthus tuberosus. The sequence continues at coordinate 79,888,949 of CM060408.1, forward strand.
TAATTCGCCCTGAGCCCTAAAAACACGACCATTTGGGATCGATTGCGACCAAAACTTCCATCACAAAATTAACAACCAAACTTGACTGGGTTTGTGACCAACTTTTAGCGACTGATTTTGTCTATCATCATAAATCTCAGTCGCTTGTGTAATGTTTTTAGAAAAGATATGAAATATGAATCCATAAAAAAATATAACCATGATTTTCATTTACGTATATGTGTTGTTTCAGTTCTGTTCAAACATAAAGGAAAACAAGAAAACATACCTGTCACCGCAGACAGTGCAGTAGAGAATCCAGTGATGGAAGAAGCCATGGAGTTCGACATCTTTATCAGTCTGATCTGGTTCCTCCTTAGGGTGCTAACTGATGATGGGGACTAAGAAAACCGACAAGGGAATCGGTTATGGATAGGGAGGTCGATGATGATGATGTTATGATTATGGGGTATGTCTAATTGTGTAACTGTGTAACCCCTTAACCTCTACATAATTCTCCTTATTTAAGCACCCAGGAGGAAACCTAATTAGTTAATAAGGGTAATATGGTCCATCAACAATTACCAACTAATTATTTAATTGGTTATTATATATTTTGATCTATATTATGTAAATGATTATAATGGTTACTAGATTAAATATTAATACATAATATATTTAATCTTACATTCTCCCACTTAGCCAAGTAATCATTTACCTTGAGTATTAGATAAGCCTGATCAGGAGTTAACACTTATTTTAGCCTTAAACAAGTACTATAGCAGAGAAATACAGCCGTTGAATCATTATGCGACTCAGGACCCCCATTAATCATACTATAGCCTTAATTTAAAACCTAATCGTCATGATCAAAATACGCATAAGCCCTTTGTTTGATTTGTAACTTTTTTCATCTATATGCCATTATACCGGTTGAACATATTCTAAGAGACATACAAAATCAAACTGAGGAAATTTCATTAATCATAAAACATAAGCTAGTACAATATGCTTAAATAAGGTCTTTACTAAATCCCATATTCCGAACATGTTCTTCGTAAACCTTAGGAGGAAGACCTTTAGTCATCAGATCCGCAAGCATATCTTTAGTACTAATATACTCGATACAAAGATTATTTTCCTCAACTCGTTCACGTACGAACAGATATTTTGTATCGAGATATAAACCAGCTCCAGTCGAACTGTTACTGTTCGAGAAACTAACGGCAGCTGAGTTATCACAATGAAGCTTCAATGGTCTAGAAATGGAATTAACAATTTTGAGTCCAGTGATCAGATTTCTAAGCAACATTTCATGACAGGTTGCGTTATAAACGGCAATGTACTCTGCCATCATTGTGGAAGTTGTGGTCAACTGTTGTTTATGACTCTTCCAAGAGATAGGGCCGCCTGCTAACATAAAGATATAGCCCGAAGTGGATTTCTTGTCATCTTTGCACTTGGCAAAGTCAGAATCAGAATAGCCCACCACTTCTAAATGATCACTTCTTCTATAAGTCAGTTTATAGTCTTTCGTCCCTTGCAGATATCGAAGTACCTTCTTAGCTGCTTTCCAGTGATCTAGGACAGGATTAGTCTGATAACGGCCTAACATTCCAGCAATATAAGCGATATCTGGGCGAGTACAGACTTGAGCATACATCAAGCTCCCGACTACTGACGCGTAAGGTATCTGGCTCATTTGCTCCTTGGACACTGGAATGAACCGAAAACATCTCCTTTAACTACTGGAGCGACGGAGGGTTTGCACTGTTGCATGTTATAACGTGTAAGAACACGATCTATATAAGCCTTCTGGGACAATCCTAAGATCCCCTTGTGTCTATCTCGGTGAATTTCGATGCCAATGACGTAAGAAGCATCTCCGAGATCCTTCATGTCGAAGTTATGCGAGAGTAACCGCTTCGACTCATGCAACATGTCTAAACTATTACTTGCCAATAGAATATCATCTACGTAAAGGACAAGTATAGTAAAGTTGCTCCCACTCATCTTGAGGTAGGTGCATTGATCCACTTGATTCTTCATAAAACCTTGTTTCTTCATGACTTCATCAAACTTAAGGTACCATTGACGTGATGCTTGTTTTAACCCATAAATGGATTTCTTCAACTTACAGACTAGATGCTCCTGACCTTCAGGTTTAAAGCCTTCAGGTTGTTTCATGTAAACATCTTCGTCCAAGTCTCCGTTAAGGAAAGCGGTTGTAACGTCCATCTGATGCAGCTCTAAATCAAAATGAGCTACTAGGGCCATGCCGATCCTTAATGAATCTTTACGAGAGACAGGTGAAAACGTCTCTTGATAATCAATTCCCTCTTTCTGAGTGTAGCCCTTTGCAACCAATCTCGCTTTGTAGCGTTCAACGTTCCCATTCGTATCCAGTTTTATTTTGAACACCCATTTACATCCTACGGGTTTGACTCCGTTGGGTAATTCTACCAAATCCTAAACGTCATTTTTCTTCATGGATTCAAGCTCTTCAATCATTGCTTTATTCCATTCAGAAGACTGATCACTGCTCATGGCTTCATTGTAAGAGATAGGATCATTGAGCTTTCCGGGATCCATTTCAGTCAGGTAGGTAACATAATCATCCCAATTAGTAGGCCTTCTTTGCCTAGATGACCTCCTGAGCGGATTATCGAGTTCAGCGTTGTCTAGGTTTTGAGCATTTGATGTACCTTCGTCATGAGGTATAATGGGTTCTGATTGTAGAGGTAAATTTGGAGTTGGTGCAGTAGCTTCAGGTATAGTAGTTGCATTGGGTACAAGAGGAGTAATCGGAGTAATGGCAAGCGACGAGTCTCCCCCCCCCCCGCATCTTGTACTTCTTGCAATTCTTCGTAAGGGTTGGTACTGCTCCCACTGACCTTGAAATCCTCCAGGAACGCAGCACGCTTGGTTTCAACAATACGTGTGACATGAGAAGGACAATAGAAACGATAACCCTTTGAGTTCTCAGGATACCCGATAAAGAAACAGGTAACTGTTTTAGGGTCAAGTTTCCTTAGGAAAGGATTGTAAAGTTTTGCTTCAGTAATGCAGCCCCATACTTTCATATATTTAAGACTCGGTTTTCTTCCTGTCCAAAGTTCATAAGGAGTTTTAGGGACAGACTTAGAAGGAACTCAATTGAGTATATGAACAACTGCTTTTAACGCTTCAGTCCAGAGAAATAATGGTAAATTAGTGTTGGCTAACATACTGCGCACCATGCTCATAAGGGTACGGTTTCTTCTTTCAGCGGCGCCATTCTGCTGAGGTGTACCAGGCATGGTGTATTGGTTCACAATCCCCTGGCCTTTACAAAACTCATAAAATGGACCAGGAGCTTGACCCACATCAGTATGTCTTCCATAATATTCACCGCCTCTATCTGATCTCACAGCTTTAATCTGACGATCTAATTGCTTTTCAACTTCAGCCTTATAATCTTTAAAAGTTGTAAGAGATTCAGACTTTTCCTTAATTAGATACAAGTACATGTAACGAGAATAATCATCAATAAAAGTGATATATGAAGTATGTCCTGTTATGCCAGCGATTTGGTAGGGACCACTAATGTCAGTATGAATGAGTTCTAATAAATTAGAGCTCCTAGTGGCACCTTTCTTATTCGCTAATGTCATTTTACCTTTAAGACATTTGACACATGTTCCAAAATCAGAGAAATCGAGAGGAGGTAAGACTTCATCCTTTACAAGACGATTTAATCGTTCTTTTGAAATGTGGCCTAAACGCTGATGCCACAACATGGATGAAGTCTCTAAGTCTCATTTCTCTTTCATCTTTGTGATTGATTCATTAATGTTATATGACAACAAAGATTTGGAAAAATTATCATCCAGTTCTAATCTATAGAGACCACCATCCAGAACACCAGTACCATAAAGAACAGAATCATAGAGGATTGAGAGTTTGCGATGACCATGGGAAACAATAAAACCGTCCATGTCTATCTTTGGTCCTGATACAAGGTTCCGAGTTACCTCAGGAACATATAAGGTATTATAAAGTTTAATACATAAACCAGTTTTCATAAATAATTGTAATGTTCCAATGGCCTTCACTTCTAATTCTCGATCATCCCCAACCTTAAGCGTTCTTTGGTTTCTTTCCAGCTTCCGGATTGTAAGGAATCCCTGAGAATTGGTAACATGAACCATAGAACCAGAATCAAACCACCAAGAATTAGCAGGAACACTTAAATTATAGGACTCAAGTATCATAAAATAATCATTACCTTTCTTAGCTAGCCACTCCTTAAAGTCAGGGCATTCCTTTTGCATGTGTCCTGTCTTTTTACAGAACTTGCAGTGGATTCTGCCTAAAGAGTTCTTAGAGCTGGAAGGTGCACTTGCATTAGGATTGGGCCTTTGGACTTTTGAAGCATCATTCCTCTGATGATTGTTCTTCCTTTTCTTAGAGTTGGAGGTAGTGAAGTTAGCAACATCAGTAGTGCGATCCATCCTCATACGCTCTTCCTCCTGTACGCACATAGCGACCATCTCACTCATCGTCCATTTGTCCTTCTGAGTGTTGTAATTGATCTTGAATGCTTCAAAAGACGAAGGAAGCGAAGTAATGATGAAATGAACAAGGAAACCATCACTGATTTCCATTTCCAGCCCCTTCAGCTTATTGGCCATGTCATTCATCATCATGATGTGCTCGCGAATGCCGCTCCTCCCATCATACTTAGTTGTCACCAGCTTGAGGATAAGGGTACTAGCGTGTGCTTTAGACGTTCCCTTGAACTACGCCTCCACAGAAGCCAAGTAGGTTTTAGCATCTTCAGAATCAGGAATAGCTCCTCTGATTGCATTGCTGATGGACTGCTTCATAAACATGAGAGACATGCGGTTACACCTAGTCCACTTTTCATGAGTCAACTGGTCAGCAGCAGTACTTTGTGGAGTAAGGTCCGCTGGCTTATTCTCTCTTAGAGCATAATCAAAATCCAGCAGCCCAAGAGTAAGCATGAGAGCATCCTTCCATGCAGCAAAGTTATCACCAGTCAAAGGTGGAATACCGCAATTTGGTGCTGATAGTGGAAATAAGATGAGCAAGTTATGATACTAAGGAAGAAGTTCTAATGTGATCTAAGGGAATGTAATACTAAGGCAGGCATAAATAATGACCATTTTAAATTATGAAGCTGTGATATTGTCTATTACTAACATCAAAATAATAGACTTAGTTAAAATTCTACTTAAACGAAGACAAATCAGCTTTGGCTAGAAGTGTAATCATTTAAGCATGTGTGCAAAATGATTGTAACAAATCAGCTTTGGCCAGACATTGAGACAATCACTTTAGTTATGCACTTGTTAAGTATGCCATCTATGAAGGTATTAAATCAGCTTTGGCCAGATATTAAGACATTCATGTTTATGATGCACACTTAACATAGCTTTCGTAATACTTGAACGATAAGTAGATGTATCAAATCAGCTTTGGCCAGAAATGATACATCAAAAAACTCATTCAAGTTAAGCCATTTTGGTTTTGTAAAATATTATCTGATTCTGATTAATTAACTAAGTAATTACAAAACCATTTATTTAATAGCAAACCACCTGTTTAGCGCGGTGAGTTCGCTGGGGGGTGCAGGGGGACAGCATGCCCCCGCACGGGGTTCGGGGCGGAGCCCCGAGCCAAAATTTAGTTCATATTAACAGCTTAATAAGGTAATAGAATTTCGAATAAGTCTTGATTATGAACAGTCATGATTTCGGATGAATCATGTCTTGGATTCATCCGAGATGAATGATTTCGAATCATTTCTGATTATCTGAAATGGATGATTTTGGATGTGTCCAAGACGCGTAAGTCGAGTCATTTCGGATGATTTCGGATACATTTCGGATGATTTCGGATGGTGATGCTTAGTCCGATATGATCCGCAATCCTTAGTTCGAAATGATCCGTAATGATCAAACAAATGTTGATCCGTGATGGACGCTTAGTCCGAAACGATCTGTAATGATCCGGAATGATCATCCGAAATGCTTATCCGTAATGTGTTCCACAAGCTACAAAAAACCCTAATTTTGGCAGTTAATAGCTGATAAGATTTAAATCCGAAATCTTAGGGATTATGGGATTAAGTTTCCTGTTTAAATATTAATTATATTTATCTGTTTATTTCAAAATCATATCCATTAATAGAAAAAACAGATTTTTCAAAATTTAAGTGGATAAAAATGGTTTAAACAGGAACAAAACACCAATAATCCGAATTCATTCCAAAATTAAAGGAATTTTTTCGAATTTAATCAAGAACTTATGATGAACCCTAAATCAGAAAATTCAAACATTCATCCGAAATCAGAACTTTTGATTTCGGAACAGTTATAATGGATGAATATCTGATCCATAATGGATCCGAGATGGTCCGGAATCACATCAATGTCATCCGGAATGGCATCTCGGATGTAGTTATATGAAAAACCTTATCCGTGATGCATCCGGAATGATATTTCGGATGACAGAAAACGGATTCTGTTATGGTTTTTCAATTCTGTTTTTCAGATTTTCGGATACAAAACAGAACCGACTAATCAACATATGCTCTGATACCACATGTTGTTTCGGTTTTGTTCAAACATAAAGGAAAACATGAAAACATACCTGTCACCGCAGACAGTGCAGTAGAGAATCCAGTGATGGAAGAAGCCATGGAGTTCGACATCTTTGTCAGTCTGATCTGCTTCCTCCTTAGGGTGCTAACTGATGATGGGGACTAAGAAAACCGACAAGGGAATCGGTTATGGAGAGGGAGGTCGATGATGATGATGTTATGATTATGGGGTATGTCTAATTGTGTAACTGTGTAACCCCTTAACCTCTACATAATTCTCCTTATATAAGCACCCAAGAGAAAACCTAATTAGTTAATAAGGGTAATATGGTCCATCAACAATTACCAACTAATTATTTAATAGGTTATTATATATTTTGATCTATATTATGTAAATGATTATAATGGCTACTAGATTAAATATTAATACATAATATATTTAATCTTACAATATGTATATGATATGTAATTGACTGTTGTTAAACAAATAGAGAATAATCATACATAATAAACAGCAAATACGAGATCTTGCAGATAGGATTAGAAATGGTGTAAGGGTTTGAGACAAATAAGCCTTTCGGATCGATTTTCACCATAAAAGTAATTAATTGCAAGTTTTACATCTGCAAACTAAAATGTAAAGACATTATCACATTTACACTATATAAAATTTGAATCCACAATCAATTAATTGAGAAATCCTCCAAGTAAAACAACAACGTTAAATCATACAATGACATTAGTAGAATACATGATTTCAAGTTTAAAAACTAAAGAAAAGGTTTACTTGCAAAATATTAAAAAAAATTAATTAAGTAAAGGTAATGAATTTTAATTAAGTTGGAACAAATCTATTGTACTTGGTTACAACCGAAGTAATACTCCAATCCAAAAGACAAAATTAATTAAATAAAAAAATAATGAAAAATAAAGAGTGTAGAAAACTGCAATTTGGGAGACTGTAAACTTTTTCTCATTTCATTTCCCACGAAATTATTTTCTAATAATATCTTGTGTTGAATAACCCTGAAGACCATTGTGTCATTGAAGACTCAAGACCAGTTGGTACGACTTGGTCAGAGTAGAGCTTCAGATGATCTAACAAGAACCTGCAAGATCACAAGGAAACAAGCACACTGTTAGCCTCGTCACAGGGAGGGGGGCCTCTCTGTGACCAAGCTCGGGCGTGAGAATAAGTATCTGTGAGGAGAAAATAGGGTATCTGTGAGGAGAAAATAGGTCAGGGAGAGAGAGAGGAGAGTTTAGAGAGAGAAAGTAGCGATTACCCTTGGTGAGGAGTTTTGGCGGGGTATTTATAGTCTTTGGGTATGCTGACGTGGCGAGTTAGTTAGGGTTGGACCAGTCACCGTCATGGCGGTTATGGCCATGGGGCCCAGTTAGTTATGGCGTACCGGTGTATTTGGTCGTTCCGTCAATGGCGTGTGGTGTGATCCGACCTTTGTGTGCTATAGTTCGGTTCTATGTTTGCTGATGATTCAGTCCGATCAAGGACGTATCCTCATCAAGTCCCCCTAGTTCGTAGCGTTTCCTAGGTAAAAGCTTCGAACTATAACGGCGTAATTTTTGGTGGGCTGATCCCTTGATTTGTCGTTTGCTGATTTTTTGAATTTTAAATTTCTAGGCGGTGATGTTTGCTAGGGTAACAGACAGTCGTTTTATCTTTTCCTTTGACGTGACGTTTGATATGCGTCAGTTATCGTGACGTGTCACTCCTTGATTGGCTACCTCTGAGGCGGTGTACTGCCCCTATAAAAAGGGAAAAAAGGTAATTTTTTGTTTTCACTTTTTACTTTATCTTCTACATCCCCTTGTCTGAGGCGAACCTATTCATCGAGCAGGTTAGTACCCTTCTTTTTAGTATGGCGAACAAGAGTAATCTATCCCGTTGCTTCAATATTTTGAGTAGAAATTGTTTGCAGTGGTACATAGATAACTACGCAATTCCTGCCTCATTACACCCCGTTCTCCCCGAAAAGAATACGCCTATTTATCCTTTCGTACCGGGGAAAATAGGGGTTTACACTCGCCTCTTTGATTACTGCAACTATAGTCTTCCTCTGACGAAGTTCTTGATCGAAGTTCTTTTATTTCACGAGGTTCATCTTTCTCAAATGAACCCCTTCGGCCTTGCCAAGGTATGTCATTTTGAGTTAACTTGTCGTGGTTTGGGATCCGACCCGGATTTGGATGTGTTCCGGGCTTTTTACAAGTTGAATCGGTCCGGTAGCTGGTACACCTTCGAAGTTAGGGACAAAACTTCTTGTTGTTATACGTGGATTACTACCAGTATAAAGGATTGGAAAGACCACTTCTTCTTGGTTGACGATCGGTGCGTTCCGGAGTTTATGACGTGGAGATTGAAGAAGTCGCGCCTTCCACCCCCTCTTCCTGAAGACTTCGAGTTTAATAGAGATTTATATGCGAATTTGATTAAGGAAGCTGGACGTATACAGAAGTATCCAGAACACATCCTTGTCATGGGGCGGATTAGCACGATCTGGGCCGAACCAGAGTGGTATCCTACCCTCAAGTGGAATAAAGAGGGTCAATTATGCGGTGCTTCTTGAATTTGTTTTGATTACTTTGCTCGTTTTGTATGCTTTTCGTCATGTCGGACTATAGATATTGTTTATCGTTTTTTTTTTTTTTTTTGTGCAACTATGGGTTTAAAGGAAGCTTTGAGGTTGAAGTCTTTTGATTCCAAGGAGCTCGACATCCAGGCCACCAAGACACCGAAAGGTGATCCTCCGTATCTAAGCGTTGTGCAGGAGAATCTCTATGAGATTCGGGAACCCGAGGCTCCGGATAATCTGGGAGGTTCAGCCGGTCAAGGAGGTTCAGGTTCGGCTCCTGCGGCACAAATAGTGGATATTGTTCCGGCTCAGGCTGCAGTGGTAGTTGGTGGTGATAAGGGTAAGAAAACAAGTTCGAGTGGGACGAGAGGGTCTGGTTCCAAATTTGTTATCGAAGACGAAGGAGTACATGTCTCTATTGAAGACGAAGGAGTGCATGCCGAAGGGGGCGAAGAGGGTGATGATGGTGATGATGAAGAACGTCCTCAAGTCAGTTTGAAGAGAAGGCGGACTACTTCTTCAAAGTCCGGTCTGAAAGTTAAACAGATGAAAACGAAGATGGCTTTTAAAACTATTACATTGGATGATGATGAGGAAGATCAAGCCACCGACTTCTCTACTGCTGGGGGTTTGTTGGCAAACCTGGACGCCCATCTTCATGGTGGTCGCACCCCAAGGGATCATCCGGTTAAGGTTCCGATGAGCCCGTTATCCTTTGGAGGGGCAAATACCAAGGTTTTGGAAGATATTCATATGCCTGAACCCCTATCCTTTAAGAAGATTGAACCTTCTCCTTCGGGTAAGCCTACAACCGGGGTTGCTTCTAACGTTTCAAGGCCAAGTCCACAACCATTTGATGGTGGGGATAGTGCCTCTTCTTCCCCTTTGTGGTTTAAAACTGAAGCTGCTTTCTTGTCCCGGGAGTTAGGTTCAGGCGATGTTGGGATATGGATTCGGCTCGAGCTTTGGAGAAGTATACACCCGAGTGGCCGTTGGTGAATAAAGATAGAATTGTGGATGCCTTGTCGGCAAAGATGGCTCTGTTTCATCTTGGGACTCCGGCCGAACATGCGCATTACCGGAAAATGAGCGGCCCGGAGCTTGGGAATGCCCTAATGCTGAATCAAGCTCAGTCGAATTCTTTGGTGGTGGAGACTTATAAGCGTTGGATCGAGTCGGAATCAAACTATTGCAAGCTTGAGCGTGAAGTTGCCAATTTGAAAAATGAAGAGAATATTCGGTCGAAGACAAAACAGGAGCTATCTTCTCTCCGATCTAAAATCGACCGTTTGAAAGAGCAAGTCTTGGAAGCGAAAGAAGTTAATAAATCTTCCCAGGCTTCGGCTGCGGCTGCTTATGAAGCTCGAGACAAAGCCCTTCAAGACTTAGAAGCTTTCAAGTTGAAATTCGCTGATCTGGAGAAGAAGTCATTTGGTGCGGAGAAGAGGCATGCGGCTGAGCTGAAAGAAATGCAAACATCTTATGATCAGCTTCTGGCCGATCATCATCGCTTGATTGATGGTACGTTCGTAATTTGCTTTTTATTGCTTCTTTTTCCTACTTATTGAATCCTGTTTTTCTTCAGTTAAAGATGAGTTAGAGAGGGCTCGTGACAGGGCGATCGAATCGCACACAGCAACGATCGACGAAGCGAAAGGCATGTTGACTCTTACTGATGGTGAGATGGTTGAGCTATATGCCCTGGTATCGGAGCTCATGCTTACCAAGCAATGGTTTCTCATAGATGGGATTGCCTGCGTGGTTAAGCTGGTTCACCAAAGCCCTGAGATGGAGAAGGTCGTTGCAGACCTGGTCAACAGTGTAAACGTAGTTGGGGTGAATGAAGGAATCAAACAAGGCTTCAAGGCCGCTTTGGACTCAGTCCGTTCGGCCGAGGAAGTTCCTGGATATGACGAAGGAGCACAGGATGCATTGGATGATGCAATAAAAGCCTTTGATAATTTTCATATCTCTGTTCTTGGCAAGGTTGCGGATTTAATTGACAAACCCTTGTCCGTCATTAAATAGAGAAGTGAACTCCCTATCGTGAAAGAAGATTACGAAGCTTGAAGTTTAGTCTTTATAATCGTGCAATACTATACTATTATTGTGGCATGTAACCGTACAATTTAAGCTTTTTCTTTTGGCATGTATTCGCACAGTTTATCTTTTCGTTTGTAGCATTTGACTGACATGTTTCTGTAGCTTCGTATAAAATCATGATTTTGAAAACAAACATTCAATCCTGGCTACTTAGTTTTTTAGTTTGCGTCCAAACTTTTACTGTTCGACCAGGTTTTTGCTCAGTCATCTTAGGTGACTGAGTTTTGGCAAGAAATTTCTTTTGAACTTCTTTTGCTTAGTAGATTTTTTTGTGGTCGGACCGTACTAGGTATGAACCTTTTTCTTAATAGATTTTATTACTTTTGGAACTATTTAAGCCTTCTCGATCGGCGCGAGGCATGGGTCAAGGCCCGTTTGTGCACATTTTAACATTGTTCGAACTTATACATACACTATGCTTTATACTTGTAAAAACACAGATCGCTTTATTTATTGATTCAATCATAGCTTCCGGGGAAAACCCTCCCGGTTTACAAGGAGAATGGAAATTAGTTCGGGGCATTACCCTCCCGATTCATACATGGAAATTGAAAGTAAAAAACATAAACAATAGCGATCTTTTCTTGGCCGTAGCCGGCTGTTTACATAAAATACGTCTTTAAATGCACCCCGTTCCATGTTCTGGGTACAGGAGTTCCATCAATTTTTTTCCAACACGTACGAGCCTTTTTCACTAGCCTCTTTGACTCGGTACGGTCCTTCCCATTTTGGGGTTAGCTAGCCAGGGGCTTCAACACGGCTGGCATCGTTGTTCCGGAGCACGAAGTCTCCAACCTTGAATTTGTAAAGCTTGGCACGGGTGTTATAGTACTTCTCGATCTTCATTTTGTATCGGGCTTCTTTAATTGCCGCGATGTTCCGACGTTCTTCAAGCAGATCAAGATTGGACCGGAGCTCACGCTCGTTTTCCTCCCAATTTTTGCACCTTTGGTTTGGGAGTCCGATCTCTGCAGGAATCACGGCCTCAGTGCCATAAGTAAGACTGAACGGAGTTTCTCCCTTGCTAGTCTTGTGTAACGTTCGGTGAGCCCATAAAACGTTTGGTAACTCGTCCGCCCAACCTTTGCCTTCATAACCAAGTCTTCTCTTTATCCCATCAATGATTCGGCGGTTTATCTGTTTGACCTACCCGTTCCCCTGGGGATGGGCGACCGAGGAGAAGACTTGGTTAATTTTCAAGTTTTCACACCACCGCTTGAACAGGTTTTCCTCGAACTGCTTTGCATTGTCGCTTACGATGTAGAGTGGAAGACTGAAACGGCATACGATTTGTTCCCAAAAGAATCTCCTTACATTATAGCCGGAGATGACTGTGAACGGTCTGGCATCCACCCAATTAGTGAAATAATCCACTGCGACTAGCAAATATTGGGCGCTTCCGCTCGATCGTGGAAAAGGACCAACTATATCGACGCCCCACTTTTGGAAGGGCCATGCGGCGGTCACCGGGATCATTTCATTCTTTGCTCGGAGACTCATGGGTGCGTGCTTTTGGCATTCATCACATTGTTGGAGTTCTTTAACTGCACTCTCGTGCATCCCGGGCCAATAATATCCTACATTTTTCACTTTTGTTACGATCATTTTTTGCCCGGCGTGAATACCACAAATGCCGTAATGTATTTCTCTGATGATATAACTGGCCTGCTCCGGATCAAGACATTTTAGCAGGGGTCCGAGAAAAGTTTTTCGGTACAAACCTCCTTCCTGCATCTGATATTGGAGCGAGTTGATTTGGATCTTTCTTGCTTCTGCTTTATCAACTGGCAAGACGTCACGCACCAAGTAGTTGATTATGGGGGTATGTTTGCGTCGGAGCTTCTACTTGCATAACGTGAGGAGTCGCAGTTGACGGTGCGGTTAACACTTCTACCCTCACCTCTTTGGCCAAGTGACTGAATGATACCGATGCCAATTTGCTCAACGCGTCGGCCTTTTTGTTTTTTCTACGGGGAACGTGTTCAACTTTACATGCCTCGAATGATGCCATAATTTGCTTCACTTGTTCGAGATATTCGATCATGTTAGCTTCCCTCGCCTCATATTCTCCGTTTACCTGATTCGCTACGAGCAATGAATCTACGTGGGCTACGACATTTCTTGCTTCAACTTTCAGTGCCAAACGTAGACCGGCTAAGAGGGCCCCGTATTCGGCTTCGTTATTGGAAATTTTAAATTCTAATCGGAGCACATATGTCATATCCGTACCATCCGGATCAGTGAGAATTAGTCCTGCTCCCGATCCTTCGGCGCTTGAAGCCCCGTCTGTATACAGAGACCAAGGCTTCTCTGGAGATTTCTTGGTTTTTTCTATTTCTTTTTCCTCCGGCATCTCTACCAGGAAATCAGCTATCACCTGCCCTTTCAGCGGGCCTTTGGTTCTGAAGGTGATGTTCAACGCGCCCAGCTCGATCGCCCATTTTGCCATACATCCTGAAACTTCGGGGCGTCAGAGAACATGTTGGATTCTTTGGTTCGTTCGCACCTCAATCGGGTGGGCTTGAAAGTATCGGCGAAGTCTTCTCGAAGCATGGACTAGTGCCAGAGCCAATTTTTCCAAGTTTGAGTATCTTGTTTCGTGATCTTTTAGCGTTCGACTTACGTAGTAAATGGGGATTTGCGCCCCGGTTCGGTGAGCGACTAGCACTGCACTGATAGCACCAGATGATGCAGCCAGATAGACCGTTAGCACCTCATCCTTTTCTGGTACGGTGAGAGTCGGTAAAGTTCCTAGATAAACTTTAAGTTCTTCGAAAGCTCGTGCAGCTTCTTCCATCCATTTGAATTCCGATCTAAAGCTTTTCCTGAGCACGTCCATGAACGGGAGTGACCTGTCCGCTGCTTTTGACAAGAAGCGATGGAGAGCAGCCAATCGTCCATTTAGGGATTGAATCTCTTTTAACGAAGTTGGAGGTTTCATTGTAAGGACGGCATCGATCTTGTCTGGGTTGGCTCGAAGGCCTTTTGACCCGACCATGACTCCCAAGAACTTTCCTTCTTCTACCCCGAACGTACATTTTTTGGGGTTTAACTTCATGTTGATACTTTAGAGTTGGGTGAATGTTTCGAGTATGTCTTTCAGTATGGTGGCTTCATCGTGACTCTTGATTACAATATCATCAACATATACTTCTACATTTCGCTCGATCTGATCTTTGAAAGCTTTGCTCATCAGACGCTGATACGTAGCACCAGCGTTCTTTAGCCCAAAAGGCATCTTGGTGAAACAGTAAACTCCTTCGTTGGTGACAAAGGCTGTCTTATCCTCGTCTTCGACCGCCATTTGTATCTGGTGGTACCCTTTGTATGCGTCTAGAAAACACTTCAACCTGAACGTGGCGACGGAGTCAATCTTCTCATCAATCTCTGGTAACGGAAAACCATCCTTTGGGCACGCATCATTTAGATCGGTGAAGTTGATACACATTCTCCATGAGTTATCCTTTTTTCATACCATAACTGGGTTCGACACCCAGGTTTGGTACCGGACTTCTCGAATGATCCCGGCGTCTAGGAGACTCTTTACATCTTTTGCGATTGCCTTGGCTCGGTCCGGCGCCATATGCCTTTTTCTTTGTCCTATTGGTTTGATTGATTCTTTTACGTTCAGGTGATACTGTGCCATAGACCTAGGGACTCCTTGCATATCGGAGTGCTTCCATGCGAAGACATCGATCGAATTGCTCAATAATTCCCATAGGAGCTTCTTTATTCGTTTTGGGAGTTGAGCACCGATAGCTACTTGTTGTTCGGGGAAGTCCAGATTGATCGCCCAGAGCTCTGTAGGCACTTCGGACTTTTTGGAGCTCGTTTCCGCAGCATGTCTTACTTCGGCTACGAATGAGTTTGATTTCGAAAAGATAGTGGCGACCCCAGCTTCGGTGGGGAATTTAATGGCACCATGTATCGTTGAACTGATTGCACCAAGAGCTCGCAATCCAGGTCGCCCGAGTATTATGTTATGCGACGAATGAGTACCGACAGACAAAAAGGTTAATTGGACGGTTCTGCTTTTATCACCGTCTTTGAATGTGGTCGGAAGGGTGATCTGACCTATCGGACGGACCACCTCTCCCGAAAAACTGATTAGAGGGGTGGAGCCTTCAATCAACCTCTTCTTCGTTTGGGGGTTCAGCTGCTGGAAACACTGTAGATACATGATTTCAAAGGTGCTTCCTCCGTCTACATAGATTCGTCGGACTAGGTGTCCTGCGACGATGGCTGATATCGTAATTGGTCCGTCTCGAGCAACATCTGGATCGATCGGAGGGAAGTATGTTGGTTGGTGCATCCATGCTGCCATATGCTGGTTCGATCGCTTTACCCCTCTTGATTCGGTTGACCGGATCATATTGATTCCGGGCTCGGTGTTCGGATTATCGACTGCTGCTGCAGATTTCTTCCCATCTTTAACTTCTTTCACGAGATGAGAGAGTTTACCGGATCGTACAGCCTTCTCGATTTCTTGCTTCAGAGCCCAACATTCATTAGTTGTATGCCCCTTGTCTCGGTGATATTCACAATACTTCTTGGAGTGCTTATCCGAGGTAGGTCGCTGCTTCGACGGTGTAGGGAACCGGGTGGTTTCTGTACTAAGAATTTCACTTGGCGATTTTGTCAGCTCGGAGAAGGTGTTAAAACGCACGTTTCCGGTTCGGAAACTGCTTCGATCTGACTTCTGATACGGACCACGACTTCTATTCCAACTGTTGCCTCTATCTTTTGGTGGAGACGCGTTCCATCTCCAAGATGTTGTTCGAGCCTTGGCATTTCTTGCTGTGGTTTCGTTCAGTTGACCGCAAGCACTCTTTCCCCGAACAAAGGCTCGAGCTCGCTCCATAAGTATCTCCATGGTTTTTGGAAGATCTTCATGGAGTTTTTCCACAAGTTGATTGTTCCGAACTCCGTGACAAAATCCAGAGACTCGGAGCTGGTCGACCGCTCCACTTATCTGCATGCTTTCTCGATTGCAGCGTCGCTTCTGACAGAAGTTTTGCAAAAATATACGTCGGAAATCCTCGAAGTGTTCAATCGATCCCTCTTGCAACCCATCGAACCAAACCCTTGCCGATCCGGTGAGAGTTTGGGCGAACATATGACACCAAGCCGGCATAGGCCACTGCTCGACCTTAGCCGCTCCGGCGAACGCGAACATGTGGTCGTCCGGATCGGACGTACCGTCGTAAAACTTCAACGTGGGGGGCATCTTCAGTTTGGCTGGGAGTGGGGCATTGACAATCCGTAACGTGAACTTTGATTGGGAAGTCATAGACGTGCGATGATATGGCATGATCAGCTCTTGATCCTGAGGGTTTAAACCCATAGATCCCTGGCGAAACAGGTCATTGAGACTGTTATTCATCGGAGCACTCGTAAACGAGGAAAATTGTGCAACACATGTTAAGGGAGTGGAGATTATAGGACTTACCATAGATCCATAAATGAAGGCTCCAACGGAGACGGGGTTACCCCCTGGATAGACGCTGCTGAACAGGTTCGTTCGGAGACTCTGCAACATCTCTTCTCGATGTTGTTGCTGCTGTAACTGTCGCAATAGATCAGCATTCCGTAAGAGGAAAGCATTGTCAAAGTTAGGTAACGGCGTGGCGACCGGAGCTGTAACAGACAGCGTGGTGATAGAGCTTCCGCCTACAGAATTTGCAGCTGGAGGTGCCGACGCTGATCCTATCGAATCCGTTGTGGCAGCACTGCTGTTGATGCAATTGTGGAGGCAGCGTTTCCTTCCCATATGTCGTTGTAAGACGGGAAAGTGTTGGTGGAGACTGCTGTCGTTGATTCTGCCATAATTTCGAATGAACAGAAACAGGGAAACGAATTGTGTGAATTCGAGGGGATGGCGCCACTGAAGACTCAAGACCAGTTGGTCCGACTTGGTCAGAGTAGAGCTTCAGATGATCTAACAAGAACCTGCAAGATCACAAGGAAACAAGCACACCGTTAGCCTCGTCACAGGGAGGGGGGCCTCTCTGCGACCAAGCTCGGGCGTGAGAATAAGTATCTGTGAGGAGAAAATAGGTCAGGGAGAGAGAGAGGAGAGTTTAGAGAGAGAAAGTAGCGATTACCCTTGGTGAGGAGTTTTGGCGGGGTATTTATAGTCTTTGGGTATGCTGACGTGGCGAGTTAGTTAGGGTCGGACCAGTCACTGTCATGGCAGTTATGGCCGTGGGGCCCAGTTAGTTATGGCATACCGGTGTATTTGGTCCTTCCGTCAATGGCGTGTGGTGCGATCCGACCTTTGTGTGCTATAGTTCGGTTCTATGTTTGCTGATGATTCGGTCCGATCAAGGACGTATCCTCATCAATCATCACATCAACATATAAATCTCATTAAAACAAAGAAAGTGGTGACGTCGGACCGTCTTCCGGCGACGCACAACCGTCCGGCCACAGTGGTATCAAATCACACACCAACGAACACCCCTTCCCATCTTCTGCTTCCATTTTCTAACCTTGCACGAACATTGTGAGTGAGAGAGAGATGCGGCCAAAGTATGTTATTGGTGTGTGATTTGAGTAATTGGGTTTCTAATGTGACTCCCCTAGCATAATTCAAATGTCAACTCCTCTTCTTCTTGTTTGCGGAAACCAAGCATTCAGCCTCTTCGATGACCGGATTTTTTGGATGCGGTGGGGGTTATATAGGGTGTGAAACAGTGGCAAATGACGGGGAAACGGCGGTTGGAATAGACGCTACGGTTTGGTTATTAACTTTAAAGTCATGATGGTATTAGAATGGGCCAGAGAAGAATGAAAAATGGTGGTAAAAAACTGAAAGGATGTGCAGTGTTGTATGGAAGGGTGAAACGAAAGGATGTCCTGTATCATATGAATGGGTGTGTCGTATCATGTTACGGTTTATTTTGAACGCAACCTTTAGTTGCTTTTTGTATTAGATAGATTATATAAATTTGGTAATTATAGAGTAAACAGATTAATAGAAATAGTTGATGTAATATTTGTCGTCCTTATTGATGTTTAATGAATTTGATGGAAGACTAATGCAAGAACATGGTTTGTTACTCCAAAATGAAATAAATGTTGATGCATACATGATCTACTGTTTTAGTGAAGTAGAAAAATTTGCACCTCAGGCTAGAGGGTGTGGGGGCGCCACCCTCGCCAGCTGGACACCTATAGCGCCCCCCCTCCGCCATCGTCCACACCCCCGGCGCTATGCCGGGGCGCCATTGAAGCTCCGCCACCATGGTAACGAGCTCGAAGGGGCTCTATAGGTGGGGCTCTATAGGTGGGACCCACTTGTTTTACACCAATGAAATCTTTTTTTTTTTTAATTTTCTTTAATATGGGGCTCCATCCACACCATGCAAATTAAAGGGGGCTTCATGGCTGAGTTGGATCCTAGGTGGCGCTGACGTGGATCCTAGTTGGCATGATAAAGACCAAGGGGGCTCCAACCACACCCCATAGCCTTAGGACAAGCCTAAGTTGTGGCAAGCGCTATGATTTCTTTGGTTTTTGAATCATATTGTGAGGACTTTAGGACACTTTTTTTTTTCTTCAAGCTAAATAATCAACCGTCAATGATTTGTGGTTTTCGTTAGATTATATAAAGTTTCACAGACTAATTACTTCTGGTTTGATTTTAATAGAAATAGAAATGGTTGTACATCTCACAAAGCTAGTTAAACCGGAGTTGGAAGCTAGAATTTTGGTAATAAGAACTCGAAACTTTTATTTAGAGTAGAATGTTGTGATGTGATTTTCGTGTCATCAAGTCGTTTTAATTAATCGAAATTCACTTAAAGCCAAAGAGAAATAAAAATATAAATTGATACGAGTTAGGAGGTATGAAATACATGCTTGTTATATATTACTTACTATTCATCGGTTATAATTGGTAATTATCAGTAATTAGTTACTAATGATCAATGGCAACTTGCCCACAGGTTGTAAATGATCATTAATAGCAATTGACCTTTAGTGATGTAGCTATGATAAATGATTGATGGAAACTAGTTGATAATTAAACCTTGAAGGAACATTTAAGCAAAAATGTTTAGTAAAATCCTTCCGTTCTTTTTTAAGTAAGGAGACAAAATTTAGTCTCCTTTGAGGGTTTGTCACTTTTGGTTCTTTCTTATTTCTATTTTACAATTTATATATACAAATACTATTAGGTATTTGCACAATGCGGCGGAAAACACCGACATTGATAGGGTGTACATTGTTTGATTGTTCGGTTATTATCCTTAATTGAAAGCGAAGTTATTTGTTAGTCTATTTTATTAACCAATTGGTTTTTGGTTAATTAATTCGGTTTATTAAGTTAGATTGACGGTTTTTGGTTTAATTCGTTTAATTTCGGTTAATAGCCAAAACCAAAATTGAGTTATAAATAAATCAAATGGATATACAAATACATGAAATGCAAGTATACATGAACCGGTGGTATAAAAGGTAGAAATATATGAAAATATGAATGGTTTGGTTCGGTTTCGTCTGTTTTTGGTGTAACATATTAATTTTTAAAATAAAAAATATATAGCAATACTATACTCAAATTAAAGAGATAAAAATACTAGTTTTCATGGTGTAATTTTTTGAAAAAAAAATATTAACATACAAAAAAAGTTATGATCGTAAAATCATGGGTATAGTTAGTTTTTATAAGAGGATAAAGTGTAACTACTAACTACTTGCTTATAGTTTTGTTGTAGTTGAGAGAATAAAACTGTAATTAAAACGAGGAGATTAAAATATAATTAGTGTTTAAAGTCTAATTTACTTTCATTTTAGGTTGTACCTTATGGATTAAAGAAAAAAATAGTTTTTAACTTTTGGGTATCTTAAAATACCCTTAGCTTATGTATTATATATGAGTTTTCTAATGGCACACCCCCTGTCTATCCACACACTTTTCCAATTCAATACGCATCGTATAGGCCTATACGATGCATATTGAAATAAAGTAAAAGACATGGCAGACTGACAGGTGCAGGTTATGTCTGGCGGCGGGCTTGATACGCATCGCATAGGCCTATACGAGGCGTATCAAGGCACTGATTTTTTAAAGTTTATTTTTTGGTGTGTTGTGTCGAATGCGAAACCGAGAAACGAAAGGGATTTCGAGCAGTTGGTCGATGACATGATAGATAAAGATCTTGACACGATTATATCCATTTTCAAGTATTAGACTAGATAGTCCAAGATGAAATATATTAAAACTATTCAAGCCCACCAGTCTACAATGTGTTATGGTGAGATTTTTCAAGTTTGCACAGTGGGAGAAAAGACCAGCACCCCTGTCAGTATTATCATTTAAATTCGCATAAACATATATTCATTTCATAACCTCCTCTTATAAATCAACCACAACTCATCCGAGACCGACCTCTGGATCACACATGATAAAAGCGCTTCTCTAGACAATCTGGGATTATGTTCCGTTTTATGACACATGACATAAAAGCGCTTCTCTAGACAATCTGGGATTATGTTCCGTTTTATGACACATGACACATGATAGTGCACGCTTACCTTAATCACATCTTCCATGGAGTCACAGATCCGACAAAAGGGCCCACGGATCTTATGCCCACCCGAGACCGACCTCTGGATCACACGTGAGAGAAAAGACCAGCACCCTTGTCGTTCCATATTTTCTCCTTTTCTAATTCTCGAAGAATCTCGTAACGTATTCTCTGTTTCTCTAAATCGTCTTTAAAATTATATAAAAAACAAACTATGCGGGCTTTCCATCCATATATCTCGTTCAACATATGACACATGATAAAAACTCTTCTCTAGACAATCTCGGACTATGTTCCGTTTTATTACAGTCGTGAGGTGGTCAAACCTTTCTAAAAGTAGAAAAAATAAAACATTAACAACTAACAAGGATTGAATCACGTCTACCATGGAGTCACAGATTCGACAATAGGGCCCACGGATCTTATGCCCACCCAAGACCGACCTCTGGATCACGCATGGGAGAAAAGACCAGCGCCCTTGTCGTTCCGTATTTTCTTCTTTTCTAATTCTCGAAGAATCTCGTAACTTATTCTATGTTTCTCTAATTCGCTGTAAAATTATAAAAAAAACAAACTATGCGGGCTTTCCATCCATATATTCCGTCCAACATATGACACATGATAAAAGCGAATCTCTAGACAATCTGGGATTATGTTCCGTTTTATTACAGTCGTGAGGTTGTCAAACCTTTCTAAAAGTAGAAAAAAAATAAAACCTTAACATACTAACAAAGATTGAAGGACAAAAGAAGAAAGTGTTCCATTTTGTTACCAAGCATGTCATCTGAAACAATTAACATGACATTGTTAACAGGGGAATTCTATTGGAACACCTGATTATCTATATGCATACCTTATGCCCACCCGAGACCGACCTCTGGATCACACGTGCTGAATGATCGAGAGAAACTTCTTCGAGCTAACTACCGATATCTCATCCTTCTTATCTTGCTATTAAACGAGGTATAATAGCTAATAAAATATGTTTAACTTTTGAAGTCTGTATATTCTTTAACTTTTGAAGGTTCTTTATATGCTTCTATCCTGATGCATATCTGTGTCGAACAGTTTCTCCACCGCTAATTTCTCCACTCACCATGAAATCGAACAGTTTCTTCATAGATTCCGTCTGGTTTAAAAGCCGGTTGAGGATTACGAGTGTTCTATGTGACAACTCGAACCCTTGATCCTAATCGTCGTGAGGCGAGCTTGTTACTCTCGTTGTCGAGAGAAGGGCATTTTGGGAACACGTACATTTATTATTATTATTATTATTATTTTATATTAACGACCCGCGACGAGAAAAACGATTTGTTTAACGAGTGACCCGAATGATTGTCGACCGTATTTTCTTCGTGACTTAAACCGAGCGTTTGGGCTTAGCTAGGCACTTGAGGTATGCGGATCCATACACGCGGGCCAAGCCCAACCCAACTCCCTAAGCCTACATCCTAGCATATATAAACAAACACTACTCACACCTCACTCATTTTTAAAAACCTTAATCATCAACAGCCGCACACCATGACCTCTCTCTCTCTCTTGTCCGATCAAAAATTTCGATGACCACACCGGTGACCGCACAACAGCTCCGGTCACACACACTCACCGGCAAACTCCCATATCCTAGTTTCCCCCCTTACCTCCCCTGAACTCACACAAAAGCAGACAATACCCCCGAACTAAACGCCTGACACTCGACGAAGATTACTAGCGGAGCCAACGATGACGGTGGCTGCAGGAGCTCCGGATCGGATGTGGAAGCAGTGGCAGCAGCAGCGCCGTCGTGGAGGCAGCTGCGGTTCAGTTCTGGTACTGTGATACACACACGGTTAGTGAGGCTACGACCACTTGATTTGATTTACCGTGTTGTTCTCGACTGCTTTATGCTTTTCTGTGATGATGATGATTAGGATTAATATATGTTGTTGACTTGTTTAGACATTAGGGCTTTGATAAGGAGTATGTCAACTGATTTAGGAATATCATGATAATTGATGATTTTGAGTAAATGTTGCAAATATCAGGGTTGTCTTAACAGTTTGATGGTGCAATCACTCTAAATAGATATCTGTATGTTATTGTGTGCTTTGATTAGAACCTGCTCATATGATGGTAACTAGTGTTCGTTATGAAGCTTGGGTGTGTACTTGTTATTATTTGGTTGTTTAAAGGTATGAGAGTTTGATGAATATTGTCCATTGATTTTGACCAATGATTGTTAATTACCTGTTTGTTTTGAATCATTTTGAAGGAGTGACTATTGTTAACTGATGATTAATAATGATGATATGATTCTTCTCGTAAGACTGTTATATGATTTAAAGGTGTTTGCTGATGTTTAGAGTGCATGATAAAGTGACTTTTGTGATAAAATGGCTGCATATGTTTCGGGTGGAATGTAGTGATAAATCAGTATTAGATAATGGTTGATTAGATCCGTTTAGAATTATGAACGTGATGAACAGTTTGAATATGTGATGAATATTTGAAAAATCTGTTGATTGATCTGATTTGATTTAGGTGGAATGTTGAAAACATGTTAGTGAAAGTTGATTGGATAGTACATGCTTATGAATTTTGATTGGATAGTACTATTCTAAAAATTCTAGAAGCATCAGCATGGAACGAGTCGAGAACTCAGCGTTGCGACTCGAGACCATCAATCACCAACTCAGACAAGGCGCTCCAGGAGTCGAGACCCGTACAGTTGCGACTCGAGATCTCCTGATCTCGACTCGAGACGGGACTCGAGACCTCTACGGTTGCGACTCAAATATGCACTACTCGAGATCTTCGGCTGCAACTAGAAATCGTTGGGTTGCGACTCGAGACCTTATAGTCTCGAGTCGAGACCACCTGGTTTTGACTGGACCACTCTACTTAGTTATTGGGCCGCACAATGTGATATCATGTTTTGGACTGTGTGTTACTGTTAACTGTTTAACTGCTCATATGATAGGACAGGCCCAATAACGTATAGGGTACCGATGTGCCATGCGTGCTATGTGTTAGATACGTGTACTTTATACGTGACATTTCTTGCATGCGAGCCTAATAAATATTTAATAACCATAATAGGGTATGGTTGACCAACGTAACACGAGTAAATTGTCTACTGAGCAAAGAAAAGGTGAGTTCACCACTTTTTACCTAAAGCATGCGTTCCCGGTGGTTGGGAAATGGAACGAAACACTTTTCCTGGTTTGGGATTGCTTACTATCTCCTTGTGCGGGATACGGTATTTCTATCTCCTTGTGTGGGATATGGGTTACAACGCTATCTCCTTGTGAGGGATACAAGACTACTTTTCTCCCCTTATGCGGGACCCTTAGTTAATTACTATTTATACGGAATGCAACGAGCAACACTAAACGAAACTCTATCACTCAAGTCCCTACCATTTAATACCGATTAGTCGCCGGGGCATAGCGAACGGGTTATTAGTTGATAGCGCTATTTAGGTCTAACCAGCCTCACACCGACCCTTGTTACTGGGAACGGGCGTGAACTAATGTACTCAGGCAAATCGTCAATGATGATAGAACATTGACAAACGGGGCACTGCGGAAACATACGGTTAAGTAAGTATTCGGTATTGTAAAACAGTTTAGTAGCTTACTTATGGGGTAGCTCCCCATGGCATGTATAAATGAGTAAATTAATTGTTGAAACAAGTTTTTGGAATTAAAAACTGGACAAACTCGTGAACTCGCCAACTTTGTGTTGACACCATATTGCATGCTTTGGAGGTTGTTCAATTTTGTCAAGACGGACATTACAATCGGATGGAGTGCGTGGGTTGTAAGTATCATGATAACAAACTTGTGGTTTTCAATTACGATGCGTTTTCTTCCCCTTTCCGCTGTGGACTTAAACTATGTTTTGAAAATTTTAAATTAGGTCACTAACTATACTAATGTTTATAACAATAACTAATCCTTTCAAAATAATTAGTGGCTAAGATCCTGGTCAGTCACACGCCTCGCGGTAATACTTCACGTGTGGATTTTGAGGGGGTGACAGATTGGTATCAGAGCCATTGGTTATAGCGAACTAGGTTTTAAATATAAAATATTTTTGGCTTGGAAAATAAAATATTTTTATATGAAAACCAGACTATAACCGTTCTTTAGTGGAAACCACAACGACACCACACTCCGGATTGCAAGGTTCGTCAACCTCAGATACTTACCTGG
Source organism: Helianthus tuberosus (assembly GCA_030545235.1). NCBI lineage: Eukaryota > Viridiplantae > Streptophyta > Magnoliopsida > Asterales > Asteraceae > Helianthus > Helianthus tuberosus. Next base: position 79,913,964 of record CM060408.1, read on the forward strand.
TAATGGTAGGCCAACGGCATTTACTTGTGCGTAACTTATGTGTGTGAACACGCATGTGTGTATGTGAATAATTAGCATATATGTGTTAGTATGTATGCGTATATTTAGTATTTAACACAGTGGATCATACGAAGGCTAGGCTAGCGTGTTACGTGTTAAACAGGAGCGAGTCCTCCTAAACCTGGTTCGAAACCACAATACACTAAGGGCAGGGAACCAGTTATTCCAAGCCCTCATCCACGTATTTCCTGATATCATCGCTGGACTGCAAATCGACGCGAGGGACGTCCACTCGATAGACCTGCCCAGGAAAGGCCTGCTACGAAGCACAAAGAGAAGTTACGAGAACGAATCGACGAAGGGGAGCCACCCCTATATCATGGGATATTAGAAGGAGCAACGACGTCATTCGCATCCTTTTTACTTGCGTATTTCTTTTCCCGACTTAAGTAGTGAGACTTGTTCCCTCATATGACTGATCACCAAGATTCTTGAAGCATTCTAGTAAGTCTACACCTTTCGGGTTTCTGTTTGCACGTCTCGAACGTGAAAAGCATGCGTGGTGTATGCTTCTCATTGTAGTGCCAGCAATCGTATCACATTTCCATCGACCACAGAGTTATTTCTCCCTAATTCCTCGTTACTTGGTTAATCCTTATTCGAATTGAACCTAATACCTTAGCACGCCCCAAAACCCAGCATATTGATATCTTTCTTACAAACCGGCGTATTTGGAAGCGTGGCAAGACGAAGACACAAGCCAGTCAACCCACCGACGAGTACGGTGACCTAGATGCTTACCTTATCCTTCATTTGCTAGAACCGTTATTCTTTGACGACTTTCCTGATTCCGTGAATCCTTTCGACTAGCTTTTGTACGAATCTGTGCTTATTACTCCAGATGGCATCCCCGCTTCTACCGTTTCTTCATCACAATATCCACGTTTCTTCATACGGGAACCTTGACCAGATTTCTCTCCAGATTAATGAATTCAGCAAGTTTGACCTTTAGTCGACAAACTCCATAAACCCCGAAAAATTGGCAACATTTACCTCAATCGTGCTTTTTCGAGAGCCCGTTTCTGCAGTTTCACATCAACCCCCCCCCCCCCCCGACGACGCAAGCACTACTTCAAACTCATTTGCACGACTTAGAACAACCTACTCGAACTTGATTTTATACCGACTTGAGAAATCACATCCTGCCAGACATCTCAGTAGACCCTGAAACCTACAGACCCGCACGACGACCATCCCTCTCTAGCTACTTCATTTTGCGCTAACCACATCGACGTAACACCCCTTAACAACAAGCAACGTTCTGTATTCAAAACGCCCATAGCTTGTGTACAACCAACAACCTCATCGACATCAGATAAATCCCTATTGCCGATCCCAAAGCCTTTATGTTTTGTCTTGAATTGAACGCATCAGATTTGACTACCCTTCTCGCATTATCTCGCTACTCGTGTTATGTTTCATGGATTCCATGATCCTTATCCTACTCTACTCTGCACAAATCTCCGTTTGGACGAATTACTTCCTACGAATGTTACTCGTTGGAGCAACGAGCCAAGGATACCCCGGGGGTAACGGGTATCGCAAGCACTGTTCATCAAACTCGATACGATCAACACCTAGTTACGACACTCGGATTTATTCCATCCTGTCAAAATTCGACACTTGTTTCTTTCGACGTCATCCGAACCTATTTCGAAAACCAGTGGGAATCAGGACGACCCCTCCGCTTTACCCTGATACTTCTACGACTCAAGCCGCCTGCGTTAAGTTTTCAACGCATGACTTTAATGTCGCAAAGCCTGCTCTTCTCGATCGCATACACAACCCCTCACGATTTAGACTCGAAAGAGTATCACATGACATTAGAGAGATGCCCAGTGATCCGCAACTCCAGCAATTGGAAAATAATCTATGAGGTGCTTCTATTTTATTCTATCCTGCCCAAGGCATTGATGAAATGTCTTCTAGTAATGGCATGCGACCAAAGAAACCGACAAGTTTTCGAACTGGCAACCATCTACTTGAAAGAAGTAGATGTTAGGCACGGAGTGTCAACTCCTATTGTCTATGATCGTAATCCACGTTTTGCATCCGATTCGTCGTAAGCTGCGGCCAGACCCTTTGGCTCACTGTTAGACATGAGCTCTGTTTACTACCCGCGGATGGGTGGCCAACCGAACGCACTCTCCGAAACCCTAGAAGGCATGCTGAGAGCATGTGTTATCGACGTTGGAAAAAAAAGTGACATTTCCTATTCGTAAAATCTCTTCCAACAACAATTACCACACTAGCATTTAGGCAGCACCATTTGAGGCATTGCACGAACGCAAATGCCAATCACCTCTATGTTGGGCAGAAGCCAAATTACCGGCCCAGAACTTGCACTGGACACAACGGTTAGGATTTCCCAGAATAGACAACGTATGGCGGCAGCTCCAGACCGTCAGAAAGATTACGCGGATAAGCATAGGAAACCTCTAGAATTTCTAGTCGGAGACTGGGTTCTACATATAGTTTCATCCTGGATGGGTGTGGTACGTTTTGGCTAATGGGACGAACTTAATCCGCGATGTGTTGGACCGTTCGAAGTTACCAAAATGATCAGTATGGTAGCATACTGACTAAACCTGCCTGAAGAGCTGAATGCGGTACACAACGTCTTTCACGTGCCTACTCTGAAGAAGTGTCTGTCAGATGAAACATTCGTTGTCCCTTTTTAGGAACTCGTGATCAGCAACAAACTACGCTTCGTTGAGGAACCGGTTGAGACAAAGGATCAAGAAATCAAAACCCTCGAGCGTGGTGTAACCAACAGACCGAGTTCGTTGGAACTCACGCCGTGGCCCGGAGTTTACCTGGGAATGGGAAAACCAGCTGATGCGCATGTATCCCCAGTTGTTTGCAAACTATACTTCCAGCACTGAGGCTACAAATGAATTTCGGTAAGGAATTTCAGGCCAACAAGGGGATGATGTAATGCCCCATGAAAACGTTTGATCACACTAGCTTGTCAGTGGCCGCGCGCTAAAATTTCGGGATGAAATTTCTTAAACTTGGGGATAATGTGACATTTCGGGTTTTCTTGTACGTTTCTTGGATGCTATAATTAATTTTGTGAAATTCTACACTAAGTGAAATACGTACAAACTCTGTGAATCTAATGCTATGCGATTTCTACGTGCTATGTGACTATATGTGCTATGTGGCTTGCATGTTCGTTCTGTGGACTTTCGTGAAACTGCTTGTGATGCGTGCGAAGTGTTACTTATATTAGGTATACATTTTAAGCCCTTTTTAACACTTATTTTAGCCAAGTTTTAAATTTATAAAACACGATATTTTACTAACACTAAACACACATATGGGCAAGTGCACCCATCGTTGAGCGTAGTATAGCGTTGGTAAGATACCGAGGTCGTCCAAGGACACAAGAGCTTTTAGTACCGGTTTATCCTCAACGTCTAATCAAAATAAAAGTTTACAAAAAAATGTTTTAAACTAAGAAAAATAAAAACTAACTAAAATGCTGAAAAATAAAAATAAAATAAAAAAAAACAGATAGACAAGATGAATCACTTGGTTCCGACTCGTATCTAGTATAACCTTTGATTATTTCCGCACTTTTGCACATAATTAAGAGATTATCTTAGTTATTGTAGTAGGCCCCTCTTTTGAAGGTGACGTTACCCTCACCCCAGTAGTTTGAGTAAGCAAGGATACAATCCTAAAAGGGTGGATTATTGGAAGATAATGAATTAAGTTATTAATGCAGTATTATGGTAGGCCCCGCTTTTGGCGGTGACGTTACCCTCGGCTAAGTAGTCTGAGTCAGCTGGGATACAGTCCTAAATAGCCGGGTTATAGTATTAATAGTAGTTAACTTATGAGGGGGTCAAAGAGTTTGGACCCCCGCCATCCAATACCGTGAAGCATTGAAGGAGGTCCTACTAAATTTGACCCAGGTCCATTGCAGGACCTCTAAACGCTGAACAATGGCAAGAACTTTACCAAACCGTTCCCTTAACCCCCGACCAGGTAGCCAACATACCTCCATATAGACCGTGGAGATATGAATGGTGAAAATCTTTTATTTTATATAGACAGTAAAATAATGCCAAGACACCACGGACAAACGATAAGGAAAGATCACCTTCAACATAAGTAACTAGTTATTAAAGTCATTAATACAAAACCAAATAAAAAGTGCAAAAGATTAGAAATAAAAAGTATTATACTAGACACTTTGTCTTCACCAAGTGATGTAAGAGACTTAGGCAAACATGGCCTTGATTGTCAAGAACTCTTACGATCAATCTTGGATCCCGAGACGACTCACACACTCTATGATGGACAATGGATGATGGTGGTGGATGATGGTGTTGTGATGGTGGTGGGTGGTGGATGAAGTGTGAGAGAGGTGGTGTGCCAAGGGATGGTTTGAGCTTGAGCCAAGCACTCCTATTTATAGCCTGTACAGAAGCCTGGACACGGCCCCGTGTCCACTGGACACGGCCCCGTGTCCACCCTTTTCTCTTTCTTCATTAATACAGTTTGTCTTTATTAGCTCCACACGCCCCCGTGTCCGCTGGGCACGCCCCCGTGTCCGTCTGACACTCTCTCTCTTCATTAATTGTAATTCGCAATTACAATTAATGCGCCTGCTGTACTTTCGCCACGCCCCCGTGTCCGCTGGGCACGGCCCCGTGGTGGGCAATAGAAGCTTCTACAGGTTTGTCTTTAGTGCCAGGGCTGTCCATCCTGAGCACTGCCCCGTGCTGAGCTGGGCACGGCCCGTGCTGAGCTGGGCACGCCCCGTGCTCAGCTGGGCACAGCTCCATGCTCAGCTTTCTTCTTGTTTTTGCTTTGGGAGATGCTGTTGAAGGGGGTCGGGCATGCCACGTTTGTTCCTTTTCTTGTATTTATGCTAGATTTAGCTGCCTTTTTGCTTCTTTTGTTAATTTGAGCTCATTTAATCCTGAAAATACAAAAGGAAGACAAAAGCACACTTTTTCCAATATTAGTACTAAAAAAAGGGTTAGTTTTATGCCACAATTGATGTAATTTATATGTTACATTTTGAACACATCAGCTTGTATCTACGTATGGTGATGGACTCTATGTATACCTTTGGAGCGTGTGTATGACTTTTGCTTAAATTTCGAGGACGAAATTCCTGTAACATGGGGAGAATGTGACAACTCGAACCCTTGATCCTAATCGTCATGAGGCGAGCTTGTTACTCTCGTTGTCGAGAGAAGGGCATTTTGGGAACACGTACATTTATTATTATTATTATTATTATTATTATTATTATTATTATTATTATTATTTTATATTAACTACCCGCGACGAGAAAAACGATTTGTTTAATGGGTGACACGAATGATTGTCGACCGTATTTTGTTCGTGACTTAAACCGAGCGTTTGGGCTTAGCTAGGCACTTGAGGTATGCGGATCCATACACGCGGGCCAAGCCCAACCCAACTCCCTAAACCTACATCCTAGCATATATAAACAAACACTACTCACACCTCACTCATTTTTAAAAACCCTAATCATCAACAGCCGAACACCATGACCTCTCTCTCTCTCTTGTCCGATCAAAAATTCCGATGACCACACCGGTGACCGCACAACAGCTCCGGTCACACACACTCAACAGCAAACTCCCATATCCTAGTTTCCCTCCTTACCTCCCCTGAACTCACACAAAACCAGACAATACCCCTGAACTAAACGCCTGACACTCGACGAAGATTACTAGCGGAGCTGACGATGACGGTGGCTGCAGGAGCTCGGGATCGGATGTGGAAGCAGTGGCAGCAGTAGCGCCGCCGTGGAGGCAGCTGCGGTTCAGTTCTGGTACTGTGATACACACACGGTTAGTGAGGCTACGACCACTTGATTTGATTTACCGTGTTATTCTCGACTGCTTTATGCTTTTCTGTGATGATGATGATTAGGATTAATATATGTTGTTGACTTTTTTAGACATTAGGGCTTTGATAAGGAGTATGTCAACTGATTTAGGAATATCATGATAATTGATGATTTTGAGTAAATGTTGCAAATATCAGGGTTGTCTTAACAGTTTGATGGTGCAATCACTCTAAATGGATATCTGTATGTTATTGTGTGCTTTGATTAGAACCTGCTCATATGATGGTAACTAGTGTTCGTTATGAAGCTTGGCTGTGTACTTGTTATTATTTGGTTGTTTAAAGGTATGAGAGTTTGATGAATATTGTCCATTGATTTTGACCAATGATTGTTAATTACCTGTTTGTTTTGAATCATTTTGAAGGAGTGACTATTGTTAACTGATGATTAATAATGATGATATGATTCTTCTCGTAAGACTGTTATATGATTTAAAGGTGTTTGCTGATGTTTAGAGTGCATGATAAAGTGACTTTTGTGATAAAATGGCTGCATATGTTTCGGGTGGAATGTAGTGATAAATCAGTATTAGATAATGGTTGATTAGATCCGTTTAGAATTATGAACGTGATGAACAGTTTGAATATGTGATGAATATTTGAAAAATCTGTTGATTGATCTGATTTGATTTAGGTGGAATGTTGAAAACATGTTAGTGAAAGTTGATTGGATAGTACATGCTTATGAATTTTGATTGGATAGTACTATTCTAAAAATTCTAGAAGCATCAGCATGGAACGAGTCGAGACCTCAGCATTGCGACTCGAGACCATCAATCACCAACTCAGACAAGGCGCTCCAGGAGTCGAGACCCGTACAGTTGCGACTCGAGATCTCCTGATCTCGACTCGAGACGGGACTCAAGACCTCTACGGTTGCGACTCAAATATGCACTACTCGAGATCTTCGGCTGCAACTCGAAATCGCTGGGTTGCGACTCGAGACCTCATAGTCTCGAGTCGAGACCACCTGGTTTCGACTGGACCACTCTACTTAGTTATTGGGCCGCACAATGTGATATCATGTTTTGGACTGTGTGTTACTGTTAACTGTTTAACTGCTCGTATGATAGGACAGACCCAATAACGTATAGGGTACCGATGTGCCATGCGTGCTATGTGTTAGATACGTGTACTTTATACGTGACATTTCTTGCATGCGAACCTAATAAATATTTAATAACCATAATAGGGTATGGTTGACCAACGTAACACGACTAAATTGTCTACTGAGCAAAGCAATGGTGAGTTCACTACTTTTTACTTAAAGCATGCGTTCCCGGTGGTTGGGAAACGGAACGAAACACTTTTCCTGGTTTGGGATTGCTTACTATCTCCTTGTGCGGGATACGGTATTTCTATCTCCTTGTGTGGGATACGGGTAACAACGCTATCTCCTTATGAGGGATACAAGACTACTTTTCTCCCCTTATGCGGGACCCTTAGTTAATTACTATTTATACGGAATGCAACGAGCAACACTAAACGAAACTCTATCACTCAAGTCCCTACCATTTAATACCGATTAGTCGTCGGGGCCTGGCGAACGGGTTATTAGTTGATAGCGCTATTTAGGTCTAACCAGCCCCACACTGACCCTTGTTACTGGGAACGGGCGTGAACTAATGTACTCAGGCAAACCGTCAATGATGATAGAACATTGACAAACGGGGCACTGCGGAAACGTACGGTTAAGTAAGTATTCGGTATTGTAAAACAGTTTTGTAGCTTACTTATGGGGTAGCTCCCCATGGCATGTATAAATGAGTAAATTAACTGTTGAAACAAGTTTTTGGAATTAAAAACTGGACAAACTCGTGAACTCGCCAACTTTGTGTTGACACCGTATTGCATGCTTTGCAGGTTGCTCAATTTTGTGAAGACGGACATTGCAATCGGATGGAATGCGTGGGTTGTAAGTATCATGATAACAAACTTGTGGTTTTCAATTACGATGCGTTTTCTTCCCCTTTCCACTGTGGACTTAAACTATGTTTTGAAAATTTTAAATTAGGTCACTAACTATACTAATGTTTATAACAATAACTAATCCGTTCAAAATAATTAGTGGCTAAGATCCTGGTCAGTCACACGCCTCGCGGTAATACTTCACGTGTGGATTTTGAGGGGGTGACATTCTAGACTCATTCAAGGCATGCTAGTTTGTGCGATTTACAGAAATAAGGATGAGTTCTACGGTAAATGATGCAGCTGATGAAACCGAAGCTGTTATTTCGGTTGTTCAGTACTTCCGAGACGATTCAAGTGAGTCCTATGAAGCAAGTGTCTGTCTATTTAATTGAGAGGAATCATTGCATTACATCCCCATTGAAAACAAGTGGCTGTAATGATTGGACCCTTGATTTGAAACACATTTTTGAGAAATTCATAGTTTAATACGCATTGTATAGGCCTATACGATGCGTATTAATCGAGGAAATTACTGAAATACCCCTATTTTTCTGATAAATTCAGGGATATTTTTGAGAAAATTCAAAGTTTAATACGCATCGTATAGGCCTATATGATGCGTATTAAGCCGATATACGATACAACATAGGCCTATACGATTGTATATGGCATAATTTGAAATTTAGTTTTATTGTGTTTCCCTCGGTTCGACGCGTATACTTGTCGTTTTTTGACGAACTTTCGTATTTTTTGTCGTTTTATGACGTATACCTTCAACATACGTCGTTTCGGTGACGTTCGGTTGCGTGCGAATATCGTATTCTATGATTACGTACAGTTTTGTTTGAAATCCACTTGTACTGCATAGTGCCGTGTTATATGTATACGCGTGTGAAAATATCATTAGTCACATATTTTGACGTATTCTAACATATTGTTGCGTATTTTATAGTATTTTTGACGTATTTGAGCATATTCTAACGTATTTTAGCTTATTTTTACCTATTTTAGGGTTTTTTTACGTATTTCGGTGTATTTTAACGTATTTCGAGGTATTTTTGCGTATTTTATCGTAATATGACGTATATTAACATATTGCAGCGTATTTTAGCATATTTTCATGTATTTTTGCGTATTTTAGGGTATATTAGAGGGTTTTTTTTTCGTATTTTATAGTATTTTAGCGTATGTTGAAGGATAACGCAAACAAGTTCTCCACAGTTTGTTATTCAGATCTCTATTCGGTCATCTTTCCAAACTACAACACACGATAAGTTTAAACTTTATAGTGTGTGATTTGACCAGGAAAGGATTGGAGGTGATTTATATTTTTAATAAGCTGTCACAGTTGTCAAATTTGTTCCGTGCATTCATATTGTTTGGACAACAACAGATAATGAATGGACTGTTAGACTTGTTGTTCCAAATGCAGATGTAGGATCCGTACTTAAAGGTCTCTCTAAAATATGCAACCGAGACCGCCTTGTTAATTTAGTGAAGCAATGAAGATTGAATGTGCAAACCGCAACCGTTTTTTACTACGGAAACAGTGGCTATGCGAAATACAAACTGCAACCATTTGTGACTATGGGAAACACTATAAAAAACAAATATATTTTTAGAGAAGCATTGGGATTCAAGGGTTTAGTTAGAAAATAATTCTAGATTGTCTAAAGAAGCGCTTTTATCATGTGTCGTATGAATTTAATTAAACGGAAACTATCAATCGAGACCGCATTGTTAATTTTAGTGAAGCAATGAATATTGAATGTACAAACCGCAACCGTTTTTTACTACGGAGTTAGAGCATGAAGAAACAAAACCCTAACATTCGTTGAGTGAGAATGTGTGCAGACTGAAACTTCATCTACCTGAATGTTGTTTTAGGAAGTTTGCACAATAGGAGAAAAGACCACCACACCTTTCAGTGGGAGAAAGGAAAGGGGTTTCGAGCAGTTGGTCAATGACATGATAGATAAACATCTTGACATGATATAATTGCAAGACTGTTTGTCGGGATTCCAATGCTCACACAGGGTAATAAACAATGCTAATATGAACACATACCAACTGATTCATATTTAAATAATGCACGCCTCAATTCATCTTTTTCACTCTTTTATTTTATTTCAACAAATATTTTCAATAATCAGTACGCAACAAATCTTTGTTTCTCTCCTTTTCATGAGGTAAAACCGGTTTCAAGTTAAATCCACGATCAATGTATGTTGGTTAATTATAAGTATTGCTTTTTACGTTAACACATGACTGTTTAATCTCTTTAATCTATTAGAACGATCCTTGTTTTGCCACGTACATGCGTTTAATTCTGAAACATCATTACGAATTCCACGTTTACATTGTGTAGTTATTCGAAATGTTTCAAATCATCATAGAAGACGAAACTTCAGCAACCATTTTTCCTTTTCCTTCAATTTCGAGAACATTCTCCCTAACATGGGAAACGAAAGGGATTTCGAGCAGTTGGTCGATGACATGATAGATAAAGATCTTGACACGATCACACGTGTTGAATGATCTAGAGAAACTTCTTCGAGCTAACTGCCGATATCTCAGCCTTCTAATCTTGCTATTAAAAGAGGTATAATAGCTAATAAAATATGTTTAACTTTTGAAGTTTGTATATTCTCTAACTTTTGAAGGTTCTTTATATGCTTCTTTCCTGATGCATGTCTGTGTCGAACAGTTTCTCCGTCGCTAATTTCTCCACTCACCTTGAAATCGAACAGTTTCTTCATAGATTCCGTCCGGTTTCAAAGCCGGTTAAGGATTACGAGTGTTCTAGACTCGTTCAAGGCATGCTTATTTGTGCGATTTACAGATATAAGGATGCATTCCACGGTAAATGATTCAAGTGAATCCTATGAAGCAAGTGTTTGTCTATTCAATTGAGAGGAATCATTGCATTACTTCCCCGTTGAAAACAAGTGGTTGTAATGATGGGACCCTTGATTTGAAACGCATAATGTGAAACACACGAATATGTGGTTTCAACGGATTGTTGGATTTCTTGTGATGAAACCGAAGCTGTTATCTCAGTTGTTCAGTACTTCCGAGACGATTCAAGTGATGAAACCGGAGCTGTTATCTCGGTTGTTCAGTACTTCCGAGACATTTGTTGGTCTTCAAACATCTAGGAAACATTTAAGCGGTATTTTTGAGAAATTCATAGTAATCAGTTGTATTTTTACAGATTTGTTTCTTATTGGCCATTATTCGACTGAATTGTTGAAGTACACGTTCTTCGATACCAGATCGTGTTTGGTTTAACTATCAAAAGAATGCATACACAAATAGTTCTAGTGGACGAATCAAAGAGACCGCCTTGTTAATTTTAATGAAGCAATGAAGATTGAATGTGCAAACCACAATCGTTTTTTACTACGGAAACGGTGGCTATGGGAAACACAAACCGCAATCGTTTGTGACTATGGGAAACACAAGTTTTCTTTTTGAGCTTGATGAATGTCCGTTATCTCAACACTTCTCCTCACATTACTGATCTGGAATTGGAGAACCGTTTTGTATTATCTTGCTGATCTGGAATTGGAGAACCGTTGTGTATCTGAATCAGGTTCTCAAACAAACACTACTAAAGATGAGTTGGTATTGAACCAAGAATATGAAGATCACGGTGCAGACACGTGGGAAGAAAGTCATTGGACTGCCGTAGATGAAGTCAAATGTGATCAAACTTGGACATCAGTCAAAAATCTTGAAGCAAATATGTGGTTCCCAATTTGCGGAACATAATCCCAGATTGTTTAGAGAAGCGCTTTTATCATGTGTCATATGGTAAAAAGAGTATGTTGTTCCAAGATCAATTCCAATTGCAGTTTTTTCAACTCTCCGGGCCATTTTCAAACAAGTGGTTGTAATGATGGGACCCTTGATTTGAAACACATAATGTGCATTGATTGGATTTTAGATATCCGTTGCGTGCATTCATATTGTTGAGACAACATTAGATAATGAACAAATTGTTGGACTTCTTGTTCCAAATGCAGCTGTTGAAACCAGAGCTGTTATCTCGGTTGTTCAGTACTTGCGTGATAAATACAATGTTCATCTTCATTATCCTTTGCTTTCTGCAATTCAAGCAGGCACGGATGCTAAACGTACTGTTATTACATCTGAGACGATTCAAGTGAGTCCTATGAAGCAAGTGTCTGTCTATTCACTTGAGAGGAATCATTGCATTACATCCCCATTGAAAAACAGAATCGATAAATTTAGGAAAAATGGGGTTGAAAGATGATAACCCAACAGTGGAGGATTTCATTCTACCACTTCGATAAATTCAGGGGTATTCTCAAATAATGTTTCCTAGATGTTTGCAGACCAAGAAATGTCCAAATAACTACTTCTTCGTTCGCGAGATGGAAAACTACGGCGTGACAGGAAGCTACCGTGCAAAATTAAAAAATTAAATCGACACCTTCAATACGCATCATATAGGCCTATACGATGCGTATTACTTTTTGATAAGGGGACATTTTCAGCCTTTGACTGACATAGAAGTTTGAACCCACCTCAATACGCATCGTATAGGCCTATACGATGCGTATTGAGGGTGTCGATTTAATCTCCCAAAGTGTGCCAATAATACGACCCTTATATATAGTATAGATAGAAAGATTATAAAAGGAAATATATAAAATGTCTAATTAGCTAAAAGTATAAATTATATGCTAGTTGAACAAACATTGAAAAATGTCAATGAAGAGGCAGTATGTTTGGTAAGGTATTTTCTGTGGGTTTTACTACTTACACATGCCTAAGGAGTTTAAATTTTAGTCTAAATGACTAGAATTCGAACGTGTGCATTCCTAGACCTGTGAACACGAGTGTCATATCAAAACTCTTGGGCTCATGCAAGTCGGATTTTGCTTTGGCACACCACTTTTTCTACGGTTTCTTAGGTTCGAGCTTAACTCACCATTAGCTGTCCTATACGCTGAATGCTTTATAAGATGAACGATTAGTGGAGTCTCTGGGAATTCACGTACCATGTTCGAACTCGAAAAATGTGCCCATATGCTTTAACGATAAACAATACAATTATGAAAATGATAAAAATTGTAGTATTTAATAAACAATGTGTGGTACCGGAGGAAAACCCACAGTTATCTTAACTCACCGTTTCATTTCTTCAAGACCGCTTATCAAATTTCGGGACGAAATTTCTTTCAAGTTGTGGATGATGTGACAACACGCAACTTCAAGTTACTACTTTAACCTAACCACACTAATTTAATCATACATTCATAGCACTACATTTAACTAGGGTTAGTTAAATATGTCTACTTTGGTAATTTGGGGAATTACCGGAACACACACATGATAACTCTCGAACGTTGGTGACCAACGCGGATAATATTTATAAACGAACGGTTTATATAAAACTTATGTGTTGCATGACAAATACGTGAAATACATGCTTTAATTGTAAATTACAAGTTGTTGTGTACTTTGTGTAATAATGTGATAGTTAGGGGGTGCTTAGGGTTAATAGTGAAACTCTAATAAAACTCCTGCCTAAACCTAAACTCATCATAATTCACTGTACGGCAGTGTCTATCACTCTCTAATCATTCTTCAACCATTCATGGCTAGACAAGTTCACACACATCAATCTTGGATCTTCAATCCATCTAGATATAATCAAAGGTAAGTGTTCATGCCTTATATTGTGAATCTTGTATGCGAAACCCTATACATCAAAACAATCTGTGTTTTTGTTCATGATTGGTGAATGCATGATAATTGCTATAGACTGAATGAATGTGTAGTGATTATTTGATGTTAGGGATATTATAATCATGATTGGTTGAATTGATTCCTGACATTGTTGATTTCTATGTGTCTGGGGTTTTTTTTTTTTGTGAAAACCTTGAAGAATGGAATTTCTGATTTGTCAGACTTTGTGAAGTCACAAAGTTTGTCCGCATTTGTTAGATTAATAAGTGTCCGCACATAATGTCTCTAGTATGTCCGTATTTATGGGAAATGGTATGAGTGTCCGCATATAGTGTCATTTATGTGTCCGCATATGTGAATTAAATAAGAGTCCGCACTTAATTTGATCTAAAGGGTCCGCACATGCTAAATCAAACATGTCCGCACTTAGTTAATAAAACATGTCCACACTTGTGGGATGCAAACATATCCGCACTTGTGGAGTATAAACAAGTCCGCATTTAATGTTACTTATATGGTCCGCACATGTTACAGGTTATAAGGGTCCGCATTTGATGAGTTTAATAGGTCCGCACTTGCGCAAACAATATGATCCGCACTTATGTTCATGTAAAATGATCCGCACAAGTTATTCATTAAGTTGTCTGCGCTTAACTGATTGAATATGTCCGCACCTAACTGATTGAATATGTCCGCACTTAACTGATTAAATATGTCTGCACATGTTATTCATTAACATGGTTGTCCACACTTATAGTTGTCAGCACATAACCTAAGGTATCCGCACTTAAGAACTTATAAATTCTGAATAATATGATGTTCGAACATGCTTATGAATTTGTCAGGGTTTATATTGTACATCATGTTCAAATTTGTCCGAGTTTATATTGTACATCATGTTCAAATTTGTCCGAGTTTATATTGTACATCATGTTCAAATTTGTTCGAGTTTATATTGTACATCATGTTCAAATTTGTTCAAGTTTTTATATTGTACATCATGTTCAAATACTTCCGAACTTAAAGTATGATTCAATATGTATAGGGTTTGCATGTAATAGCATTGTGATAATATGTGATAATAACTGTTCTGAGCTTACATGCTATGTTATGTCACAGTTTCACAGAAGCATACTGCATGACATCAACAAGAGAATCTACTGTACTTACTGTATGACAAACTTGATAACATGATCACAGTAAACACTTGTTGTTTGGACACTTAGGGTATTGCAAAATCTACTTGTATACTTACCAACATTTGACGTACATTAGGTCGTGTGTAACGGACCTAACACTTACTTAACGCGTAAAGACACATTAACAATTACCGAGCAAACTAAGTTGAGTTCACTACTTTTTTCACAAGCATGCGTCCCATGGGGACAAACAAACTATTATTCCTGGGAGGAATACTTTTTCTTGATGTTGTAGTTTAAATTCGATGTTGGTTAATAAACTCAAACTCTATCACGAAAGTACCTACTTACATATCGAGCTAGTTGCCTGGGAGGCAACAGCGTATTAGTTGATAGCGCTATTAGGCCCGACAAACCTCACACCGTACCTGGGAGGACGAGCGTGAGCTAATGACCTTAAACACTTTGATCAGTGATGATAGACATTGAGGGCACCAAAAACGAACAGTCAATCGGAACAGAGTTTATTATTCGTAACATGTCTTTAAACTAAACACTTACATGATTTTCGTTAAACAAAACTGTAAACTAGCCAACTTTATGTTGACACACTTTTCTGCATGCTTGCAGGTCGTTAGATGCATCACGGAATGGAACTTGTTGTCTGGGGAGCCGGTGTTGTCATGGGTCGTGTCACTTGAGAAAACATTTAACATTTGCTTATGTTTCCTAAACAAAATGATGTTGATTGGTTGAACGATAATTTATGCTTCCGCTGAATGAATATTTGTTTGAATCAAACGTTTTGAAATGCACTTTTCATATTGAATAAGATCATGTGTTTATTATTCTACTGTTAATTCAATGTGATTAGTGGCTATATCCTGGTACGTCACACGCCTCGTGGTGGATTCCGCATGTGGCATTTTGGGGGTGTGACACAATGCAATTATGATAATGTCAAAATCATAGTATTCTAATGAGTTAAATACCGTAATAACTAATAAGTTAATAGCTAACCAATCATAGTATTCGTACATACCGCTCGTTTCCTCTTTTGTCATTTTTATCATCTGGATGCTTGTTTAGGAGCCATTAACGCCTAGCAAGAATAATCATGTTGGTGCAATTAGTGTCTGTTAACTTTGTCTTTTACAAGTCTTTTGTATAGATAGGATTAAATGAACACACAACAGGGTCGAAATTAGGTTTAGATCATGGCTTAGGAAGGGTTTTCGCTTGAAAGTGTATCATGGCAGGTTCAAGCGAAACCTCATCATCAATATCATACAGTTTCGCTTGAAACCAGTCTCAAGCGAAACCCTATGGGCTGACACTCTCAAGCGAAACCTTAGTGGCCTATATATAGGGGTGTGTGTTGTTCATTTGTAGTGATGATGTTTGTGTGTGTGAGTGAAGGTGCTGCCGAATTTTCATCAAAATACATTGTAAAAGCTCACAATCAGTAATAGAAAGAAAGTTAAGAAGATACAAGCTGTTATTGACTTCGTTTACGTTGATTCCGCCCTCGTATTTGAAGATGAACTGCTTTAACTGACTTTAGGGTCACCGAACACGATCCAACAAGTGGTATCAGAGCTCAGGACGAGGAGTTCATACCATAGCAGCTTGATTCTACCGGATTTTCTACTTTCTACTCACTTCTTTTCATACTTTTCTGATTTGAACAAGTTCTAACGGTTGAAATGGCCTGAATTTCACAGATATTGTGTAAAACATAGTTTTAACAAATCCTACAAAGAATCAAATTAAAACTTGGACTAAAACTGACAAAAAATGGCCTAGAACTACCTTTCGCTTGACATTGGTCTTCGCTGTTTCGATTGAAAGGACGCATTTCGCTTGAAAGTTAAGGCTTTCGCTTGTAAATCTGACCCGTTCGCTTGAAAAGTTCAAGCGAACTAGTTTTATTGCATTTCGCTTAAACTGTCTAGAACTTGTTTAGGTATTTCGCTTGACAAGTTCAAGCGAACTAGGTCACTTGCATTTCGCTTGTACTGGTCTTATCAGTTTATGCCATTTCGCTTGAAAGTTCAAGCGAAATAGGGGGTTTCGCTTCATACTGATCTGTTTCGCTTGAACTTCATCAACTTGTTGATCATTTCGCTTGAACAGTGAAAATACAAGCTGTTTTGCTTGAACAGCTTTCGCTTGAAATTGATATTTTTCAAAACTTAAAAGTTCTAAGTGTTTTGCTGATTGTTTTTCAGGTACGTTCAAGATGGATGATTTCAATCCGTTCTATGATGTTTTTGCATTTGCTGGAGACGGTGGAAATGATACTTCTTCAAGTAACACAAATGAGAACCCGCCGAATGTGAAGAAAAAGGAAGCTTGGGAATCTGAAAGTGCCTTTGGGACATTCAATAAACCTCCAAAGCTAATGGTTATCGAGGAATACAGTCGGTGGTCAAGAAAGTTTGAAGATTGGTTGATGGCATTTGCATTTCCTAGCTGGAAGAGTCTGAAAAACGGTTATGATCATGGAAACAAAACTGGTGAAACTTTAACATCAGCTGAGGAGATTGAATCATTTGTGGCTGAACAAAAATGTGTGGCATTGTTATTTCAGTCAGTTCGGGAAGACATAATCTCATTGATCGATTATACAAATGCAAAAGATCTCTGGAAAAAGCTAGAAACAAAATGTTTAGGAAGTTCGAAAATTGTGAAAAACAAAAGAAAACTTCTTAGAAAAGAGTTTGATCTTTTTGGATGTTTAAAGAACGAGTCAGTTTGTAAAATGATAGAAAGGTTTGGTCATCTGAAGCTGGAATTAGCAAGACATGATATTAGATATCCTGAGGATGAGCTTATCGACAAATTGTTTGATTCATTGCCAGACGAGATGGATTGGAGATATTATGCGCTGATGCTGAAGAATACCATCAAGGCACCAGAAAAGTTGACTTTAGATTTGTTGATTGAGAAACTCGAGAGTCACGAGTTGGAACTGAAAAAGACATTCAAAGTAAATCACTCATCTTATCAACAGAATTTGGATTTGTATTATCCAAAGAGCATGATGCCAAAAACAACTTCTCCCAAGACTGCTTTTTCTGCTGAGAATGTGTCCACAGCAAGTAAAGAAAGTCAAAGTGGTCAAAGCAGTGGAAATCACAGTGGTTATCACAGTGGATCTTCATCATCTACAAGTCATTCTGATGCAAAGAATCGTTTTCAATGCAACATCGCAATAGACTTAAAGAATGCTCAGAATTTTGACGAGGAGTCCGCTAAACAACAGATGATTTTCCTAGCATCTGTGTTGGAATCTTATGAAGGGTTAGTAGCAGGGAAGATAGGCAACACCAACCTGACGAAAGAAGATTATGATCAGATTGATCCGGAGGAAATGAAGCTGATCGACATTCGTTGGTGCATGGCCAGTGCTGTAAATAACCGGCAGAAAGACAATTGGTGGTCCATCTACCAAGCTGGGGTTTGATAAGTCCAAGGTGACATGTTTCAAGTGTAAGCAGAAAGGTCACTTCAAGCGAGAATGCAGAAACGCATATGCTGATGAGTCGGAGAACCCTTTCAGAGAAGATTACTACAAGAAGGCAATTTATCACCAGAATAAATCTGAGCCGCCTAGATTGAAGCAGGTTGAAGACAACAAAGAGAAATCTAGAGCTCTTGCAGTGATTTATGATGATGAGGGTTATGATTGGAGTCAAGAGGTTCTACCGGAGGAAGATGCGGTTGGTTACGCTTTCATGGCGAAAAACGAACATGTTCCATGGAAAGACAACAGGACTGAAGAGCAGAAGTATAGATACAGAAAAATGCTGGCTGAAAACAGAATAATTAGAATATCTGGTATCTATTTGGAAGCGAAGAGAGCGAGAAGCTGGGATCCGGATAGGGAGTGTTATCTTGATCCATATGGAAATATTGCAGTTGATGACAAAACTCTTGATCTGGAAGCCATAATCAAGGAGTTCAAAGATGAGGATGATTATTGGCAGAATAAATGGTGGGGAACTGGAGACGAGAAAGAGAAAGAAGAGAAAGAGAAAAGAGAGAAAGAAGAGAAAGAGAAGAAGGAGAAAGAAGAGATAGAGAAGTCAAAGAAAGTTGACACTGGGGTTATTGACACAACGCAGGAGTTAACTGCTGAAAACCTCGGAAAAATGGCTGACAAAGTGCTGGCTGCTAAGGCACTTGAGGTAGACTCTAACTCCGTGTCTGAGTCAAAAAGCCGGGTCAGTTCAAACTTGTCAACAAATGTGTCAGGTAAGAAAATTGATGGAAATGTTGATTGCAAAAATTGCATCAAAGAGTGCAAATTTTGTAATACAGTCACGAATCTCAACGGTAAGAAAGTTGAAGATCTGACAGCAAAAGTCAGAAGTGTTGAGAATCAAATTCTTGATCGTGACAAAAGAGTTAAAACTTCAACTGAACGGATAAAAGAATTAACTAACCAAATTGAAAATGATAAAATTGATCATGAAAGAGTTAAAAAGGAAAATGAAAAGTTAATTCTTGAAAACCGTCAGATTTCTGAGAAGTTTGAAAAACTCAAAAACACAATGAAAGATAATGATGATCGAAATGGTAAAACTTATAAAGAAAATGTTCAACTAAAAGCAGTGCTTAGAGTAAAAGAAGAATCAATCAACCAACAACTGGATGAAATCGCTAAACTGAAACTTAAATTTCAAGAGGCTGAAATTGAAAACGAGCGAATCCAGTTGAAGCTTAACAGTTACAGCTCCGCAAGCTTTGTTTTGCAACACATTGTTCCCAAACCCATCGGGAAAAACAAAGCTGGCGAAGATGTTTATTCTGATGGAACCGGGGTGGGTTTTCATAGAGTTCCACCGCCGATTTTGGATAATTACACGAAAAAGCAATCTGGGTTGGTTGAAATTGAAGAAGAAAGTGAAATGAATCTTCCAGATTCAATTAATGTCATGTTCACATCTTCCAATGACGATAGTGTCCAAAATGATATTGTAAAAGGTGTTGTTGAAAATGTGCTAAAAACGGATAGTGACACTACTGAGGAAGATGGGTGTTTCTTGGACAACTACATTCCGAAACAAAAGTCCAAGAACAACTTAAATGAAGAATCAAATCTTGTCATGTACAAGATGTTGGGTTTAGATAAGTTGTTTTCGGATTCTGAGTTTTCGATTGAGAATGTTAATATGAACAAATTGACAAATGTTTTCAAGTTGGTCGAAGTTGAGTTGTCAGAAGTGAACAATCTGAGTCAAACAAAGAGAAAAATGAGTTTTGAGAAAGATAAATCATACTACAAGAAATTTGTTAATCCATCACGTTTTTATAATAACAATCGAAATAACTGGTCCGGTGGTTATCAGGGTGGTAGGAATTATCAGAAAAGAAATGTTCCAAACAAGAGGTTTGCTGAAAAGAAAAAGTTTGTGAATAGTTCGAGTTCACTTGCTGATGAAGAGAAAGATATTTTTTCAAAATCGAATGAAGAGTTCTTTGAGAAAAGAGTTTCACAGTCTCAGTCTGAAGGCACAAGTCGAGTTGTTGATACTCGAACATGTTTCAGATGTAATCAAGTTGGTCACATTGCATGAAAGTGTACCAATGTGAAGCCTAAGACTGAAACTGTGAAGATTCAAAAGAAGAAAGTTGACGAAAAGGGTAAAGCACCAATCGTTGTTGAGAAAAAGAGTGTGAAAAATGACAACATTAAAGTGAAAATTGAACCCGTAAAGAAAGTGGTAACTAAAAATGACAAATTTTATAAACGGGTTGCATTATTTCAACAAGTTTGGAAACCAAAAACTGAGAAAAAGATTTCACCTTCTGAGGATTCAATTCAAATTGATTATGATGCAAATTTTCTACCTCTTAAGGCTGAAAACTTCAAAATTCAAATTGCGAGAGTCAAGGTTACACCTAAGGCTGATGAGGCCTGGGTGGACTCCATGTTCGACTAAACAGTTTGAATTGCCGGAGCTTCATAGTTGGTAATTGTGAAGCATGAATCGGCATCTTTATTGAATTGTTTATGATATGTGTAGGAACTTCCAAGAGCTATTTCAAGATGGATCATGGATAGTGGAGCGTCTCGACATATGACAGGAAAGACAGCATTGTTGTATGATGTTAGAAATATTAATGGTGGTTATGTGGGATTTGCTGGACATGAAGGTGGTAGAATTATTGGTGAAGGAACGTTATCCAATGGGATTGTTACGTTTGAAAGAGTTAACTACATTACTGAGCTGGAGAATAATCTGCTAAGTATCTCGCAGATTTGTGACAATATGTATACCACTCACTTCACAGACAAAGAATGTTTGATCTTGAAACCAGGATTTGTTATCCCTGAAGAATGGATTATCAAGCGGGCACCTAGAGTGAATGATTTATATGTGTTAGATATGAGTGTAGCAACTACAACTATTGGTCAAGCACATTGTTTTGTGTCTAGAGCAACAGAGAAAGAATCGAAGTTGTGGCACCGAAAGATGGGGCATATACATCTTAGAAAAATGAATCACTTGGTGCACAATGATTTAGTTTTGGGTGTTAATATCAAAGGTTTTCATCTGGAAGGGGAGTGCATTAGCTGTGTTAAAGGCAAGCAGAAGAAAAAGTCACACCCTACAAAGCAAGTCAATTCAGTTTCGAGACCTCTTGAAAGACTTCACATGGATTTGTTTGGTCCTGTGAATGTCAAAAGTATTACAGGAGATTACTACTGTTTGGTCGTTACTGATGATTATTCCAGATTTTCGTGGGTTTCTTTCTTGAAAATGAAAGACGAAACATTTGACAGTTTGATGGCGTTGTTCAAGAAAATTGAGAATCTGTACCAAAGGCGTATCAAAAGAATTCGTAGTGACAATGGTACTGAATTCAAGAACAGCAAGATGGAAGAATTTTGTGATGAAAGAGGTATATTGCATGAATTTAGTGCTCCGTACACTCCGCAGCAGAATGGAGTCGCAGAACGCAAAAATCGGACACTGATCGAGACGGCTAGAACTATGCTCGCAGATTCAAAGTTACCGATAAATTTTTGGGCTGAAGCTGTTTCCGCCGCATGCTATACGCTCAACAGGGTTCTCACTGTCAAGAAGTTCAACAAAACATGCTTTGAGCTAATCAATAACCGCAAACCGAATTTGAAGTATCTAGAACCGTTCGGGTCACCCTGTACTGTTATAGAGCCTCATGGAAAGTTTGGTCCGAAGTGCATTGAGGGAATATTTGTTGGTTATGCAAATCCGATGCGACGTGTCTTCGTTCCAAGTGAGAAGCGGATTATTGAAGCTGGAAATGTTGAATGTCAAGGTTATACTATGCCGCCGCAGAATCCTGGAGATTCATGGCGTTATCATTATGACAAACTGTGGGATTCGTTTGACATGAGAGAAGAATCAGAGGATGATGAAGATTTCTTTGATGAGTTGGATATTTTGCGCGAATACGAGTCACAGCAAAGGTTCCCAGCTGAGTATTCGAGGCGACCACGGGAAACTTCAAATGACGATGAAGCAGGTCCGAGTAATGCTGGTGAACATGATGATGTCCAACAGAATGAAGTTGCTCAGGATAATCAATCGGATCAGAATGATAATCAAGAAGCTGAAAACATGCCAGTATTTGATCGTGGTGATTCAGATTCTGAGATTCAAGTCAAACAAACCCAGTCAGTGAACAAGGTGCAAATCAGAATGTTACTAATCTGGAAGGTGATGTAGATGTTTCAGGCGAAGTAATGCCACGAACTCTTTCATATCATCCAGAGAAATTGATCATTGGAGAACTGCAGACAGGCGTTCGCACTCGAAGACAGATTGACAAAGGGCTTACATGTTTTTATACAACAGTTGCTCCTTTGCAAACTGAATTCTCATTGAGTTGTTTTATCTCGCAGGTTGAACCAAGAACTTACAAAGAGGCGCTTACTGAAGATTCTTGGGTCAATGCAATGCAGGAGGAACTTAGCCAATTTGAAAAGTTGGGAGTGTGGAAGTTAGTGGATTTACCTGATGGCCAGAGGAAGATTAACACCAAGTGGGTGTTCAAGTGCAAGAGAGATGATAGAGGAGTTGTGGTTTGTAACAAAGCTCGACTTGTTGTCCAGGGTTTTTGTCAGCAGGAGGGTATAGATTTCACTGAAGTGTATGCTCCAGTTGCACGACTAGAAGCGATCAGAATCTTCCTAGCATTTGCATCTTGGAAAAACTTCAAAGTATATCAATTAGATGTAAAATCGGCTTTTCTCTACGGGAAGGTAAAAGAGGAGGTTTATGTCGGTCAGCCACCGGGCTTTACCGATCCACACCACAAAGACAAGGTCTACTTGCTAGACAAAGCGCTGTATGGTTTACTCCAGGCCCCGAGAGCTTGGTACGAGACATTGTCTCAGCACCTACTAGCAACAGCTTCATCCGTGGAAAAGTGGATGCCACTCTTTTCACCAAAGAGGTCGATGGACATTTTCTGATTGTTCAGATATACGTGGACGACATTATATTTGGGTCAACAAATGAGGATCGATGCAAAGATTTTGAACGAGTCATGAAGCAGAAATTCGAAATGTCATCGATGGGTGAGATGAAATTCTTTTTGGGACTGCAGGTTGATCAACTACCCAAAGGAATTTTCATACATCAAACGAAGTACGTTCATGATATCTTGGAGAAATTCGGGATGTCAGGTTCTACTCCAGCAGCCACCCCATTAGCAATGAATCATGGGATAAACCCTGATCTCACCGGAGAGAAGGTAGATGAAACAATGTATCGTTCCATGATTGGTTCGCTAATGTATTTGACAGCTTCAAGACCCGATATCATGTACCCAACCTGCCTCGCAGCAAGATTTCAATCTAACCCGAGAGCATCACACATGATTATTGTGAAAAGGATATTGCGCTACCTGAAAGGAACTCCATCATTGGGGTTGTGGTATCCAAGAGAAGGCGATTTCACGCTCGAAGGGTATTCCGATTCCGATTTCGGATGCTGCAAAGTTAATGCTAAATCAACAACAACAGGGTGCCAGTTCTTTGGACAAGATTGATCACTTGGCAATGCAAAAAGCAAACCTCTGTGGCTTTATCCACATGTGAAGCGGAGTATGTATCTGCTAGCAGTTGCTGCTCACATATCTTGTGGGTCCAGCAACAGATGCGCGACTATGGTTTGCAATTTCTAAACACCCCTATCTTTGTTGATAATGAGGCAGCGATTAACATTACTAAAAATCCAGTTCATCACGCTAAAAGCAAACATATTGAGATTCGTCATCACTTCATTCGCGATTGTTTCGAGAAGAAGTTGATACGTATTGAGAAAATCCACATTGACGATCAAAAAGCTGATTTACATACCAAAGCATTTGATAGAACACGTTTTCAGTATTTACTAAAACTGAATGGTATGAAGCTTTTATCGGTGTTGGAGGAGATCATTGGCGTTGATGAAGGAGACATTGTAGATGATGTTGAGAAGCAATCTGCAATGGTTTGTCGATTTTTTACATGTTTTGGTATTTAGGGGGAGGTATAGGGTAAATATTTCAGAAAATACAAAAACAATAAAAAATGACAAAAATACAAAAACATGAGATATTTTCAAAATTCAAAAACAATAGAAAATCAGAAAAGAGCTTGTGTAAAAAGGGAAAGTGATAGTACATCGGCTTGACAGTCACAGTATGCTAAAGAAATGGAATGTTTAAATGCGTTAAACAGTCTCGCTGATGATGTGCCGATAGGTTTTTACACATTTAGTAACTTTGTTCGGGATATAAATCTAAATCTTCACTTACTTATTTCGTGGGGAACACTACTTGGATATATAGGTAACCCCTGAAATCTCGTTTGAAAGATTCCTTTTTCTGATATACTAGGTTTTTATACTCAGTGATATCTGGGGTATTATTCTGGGACTTCTATTGAATGGAAGTTCTGACCTAGTCCTCGAATAATACTTTTCGCAATGCTTGAAACATAGCATCACCCTCAGCATATATGATAAGACAATAAAATTGCTTAGCAATGCTGTTGTAAAAAAGATCCTCTAAAGGGGACACACCCTAAAGTTGAGTCATGATCTTTCTGCTGAACGGTAGTTCTGACCTGAGCTCTCATGATTCTTCATAATTTATTAACCCTTACAGATATTATTTGTGTTATAATTGCCTGTAAGACTGAATATTGGGATCTGGATACGGGAGTATATTCAAGAGGTGGGACACACGTATAAGTTTAAGTTTTTAAAACACTAAATCCGTATCCTGAACAGATTGAAAATTGTGTGAGAATTTAAGTGGATCAGTATATCGACAATCTACGCGAATTGTTTAATTCTGATTATGTAATTGAATCCTAACGGTACTTGTGACTTGTCGAATAGCTGATATGATTCCATATCACACTCACCAAAAATATGTTTGTAAATAGTTTACTTTCATTTACTGCATTTTAGTTCTGTATTTCATTCCTAGTTTAGAAGCTTTGTTAAAATTCAAAAAGATTTTACATTTCTGTTTTATTTTTGACAAACCAAAGTGGAGAATTGATCTTCGGATTCGAATTCTAAAAGATGAAAGCAGATGCAGGAAGGTTTCTGGACTGGAGGATGAGTCGTGAGTTAATCTTGATAAATTTGTGAAATTGGAAATTTATAGCAAGTTCATTAATTTGAAACTTGTAATTTTCAGAAATGTTTGAATTTATATGTTTTCAAAATGTCAGTGTGATTTATCTTAGATAAACCAAGGTCATTAAATTGGACTTGGTAGATTAATTGAGTAATCAGGGTCATTAATTTGGACCTGAATACTTAAGTGGATTTTTATCACTGAAGGTTAAATGGTAAGTTTGGATTGAAATTGTTATTATCATATATCTTATATTTGGGTAGAGATTTTACAGGTTGTAGATTTCATAATCCCCATGGCAACAAATAGTCAAAGTTTGAACCAGAATTTGAGCCCTAGCTTATTGAGAGGGGGAGTCTGTGAAAGGGGGAGTCAAAATTCTGGATCAACAGTTAAAGGGGAGATTGAAGATTAAAGTTTGAAGATAAAGATAAAGATTAAAGAGAGCTTTACAATGATTGAAGATTGACAAAGACAAAGACAAAGACTTGAAGCCAAAGACTTCGTCAACATCCAAGGGGGAGTCTGTTGGTGCAATTAGTGTCTGTTAACTTTGTCTTTTACAAGTCTTTTGTATAGATAGGATTAAATGAACACACAACAGGGTCAAAATTAGGTTTAGATCATGGTTTAGGAAGGGTTTTCGCTTGAAAGTGTATCATGGCAGGTTCAAGCGAAACCTCATCATCAATATCATACAGTTTCGCTTGAAACCAGTCTCAAGCGAAACCCTATGGGCTGACACTCTCAAGCGAAACCTTAGTGGCCTATATATAGGGGTGTGTGTTGTTCATTTGTAGCGATGATGTTTGTGTGTGTGAGTGAAGGTGCTGCCGAATTTTCATCAAAATACATTGTAAAAGCTCACAATCAGTAATAGAAAGAAAGTTAAGAAGATACAAGCTGTTATTGACTTCGTTTACGTTGATTCCGCCCTCGTATTTGAAGATGAACTGCTTTAACTGACTTTAGGGTCACCGAACACGATCCAACAAATCAAGGTTCAACTAACAAGAATGATCGATGTTTCACAATCAAAATTTCGAGATCAATCAAGAATTCTATACTCAACAACAATCAATAATCTTAATCTTATACTCAACAGTCACAATTATAGTTTAACAACAATTAATGGACTAACATTTTAACACAATTACACAATAACACTAAAAGAACGGACCTCTTGAGTTTTGAATCTTCTGTTGTTATGTTCGGAAATCGGAATTTCGGAATCAGAGTGTGTTGTTGTTCTTGTTCGCAGCAGGCCAGCAGCTTCTGGTGTTGTTCTTGTTCGCAGCAGGCCATCAGTGTCTGAATCGCCCAACCCAAGCCAGCGAAGTTCTGATGAATGATAAATTGATGATGTTCTTCGTCTGATGAGTTTTTTGTTCGTCCTTTCAGATTCTAGGAGATCAAGAGATTTTCGATAATCAACGACGATTCAACATCAATTGCCGTCGTGTTTTATTATTTTTATTAAAATCATATTAGTATTGGACCCAATAAACCTAATGTGAAGTGAGCTAAATTATAAACCATAGAATAATATTTGATAATGGGCCTATATTGGAATTGGTATGTACTTACAATTTAAAAAAATAACATATATATATCGATTTTAAAAAAAAAAACTCATGTGCCCCTCGAACTCACGGGCCTTGTGCGGAGGTCCTCCCCACACACCATCATAGCCGGCTCTGTGAACGTTATTGTGGTTGTATGACATGAATGCTTCAAAGGATGAACATTGTTGCCTTTCGAGGTCAACATCACTGATTCTTGTTTGAGCTAAACGATGTTGTAGTTTGAGCCGAACGACATCAGCAATTGTTCAAGCTAAACACACTAACTGGGATGAATGTAGCAACCGATCGTTTCTAGCTCTGTGCTGAATGTGCAACCTTACTATGTCAGGATGTTATGAATACTATTGAAGAAATAATCGATGTCTTTGGCTGTTGGAAAGAAGCTTAATTGTATATTATAGTTTGTATTGCATTGTAAACCTTTTTAAGAATAGTACTTTTGATTTTAACTATAAAAATGTACTTGTTTAAGAATAGTACTTTTGATTTAACTATAAAAATGTACTTGTAAGTTCTTTTTCTATTTTTGACCAATTATAAAAATAGTTGGGCATAAAAGATAAATGGATAAAAAACTACTCGTTAATTTACATTTGAATACATAGAGATGGGCATAATAACCCGGTTTCAAACCCAACCCAGTGGAACCTACCTGGAACCAGTTCCAGTTCCTACCCGCTATATATAAGAACCGGGTCCGGGTTCAAAATACCCGTTGGTTCTTACCCGGTTCCACATTTTATAAAAAAATAGGGTCGTACCCGGTTCCTCCCTGGAACCGGTTCCTCCGTATAGAAAACAATATCCGGTGCATTAAATTCTTACCATTTTTTATTTTATTACTGTTGGAATCGATTCCTAGCCGTTGGAATCGATTCCTAGCCGTTGCAAACTGCCCATTTAATGTATATTACCGTTGGAATCGATTCCTAGCCGTTGGAATCGATTACAGCAAGTATAAATAGTGACCAGAATTGATTTCATACACCACATTGATCTACTTCTTGATTATTATTCTACTTCTTTATTCATTTGATAATATGGCAACCAAGAATTACAAAACCACCAACTCTCCATCAGTCAACAAAGCTCCTCAATCGGCTCTATATGTCCTTGGGACATTCACACATAATCGGAATCAAGATGTATGGTGCAATTGGGATTTGGTGGAAATGAGTGACGACTCGCAAAAGGCTCAATGCAAACATTGTGGAGCTTTGTTAAGCAAGGACTCCAATTCAACTTTGACAAAACATATAAAGAGCAAATATTGCAAGGATTTGAAAGATGTTACACCCGGTCAAGTGCAACTCTCAAAGGATGGTTCAATATTTCGTTACGATCACATGATAGCTCGGGATAGGATGGCTAAGTTGGTGATTCAACATTCATTGCCGTTTGGACACTTTGACAACCCTCAATTAACTAAGGTTATTAGAGAGATTCTTCAACCACGCTACAAACATGTAAGTCGTCGCACTTTAAAACATCATTGTTTAAATTTATTGGAAAATGCATGAAAAGACTTAAAAGTAGCTTCGGAACATGTTATTCGCGTACTATGACCGCCTAGGAATATAAAAAGTTTGATCTTTTGTCATGGTGGAAATCAAAAGAACCGGAATTCCCGATTCTAGCCACCATGGCTCGTGATATACTAACGGTCCAAACTTCCACCGTAACTTCGGAAAGCGCGTTTTCTCTTAGTGGCAGGGTATTGTCCATACGAAGAACAAGACTAACACCGGAATCAATAGAGATGGCAATTTGCCTAAAGGATCATTTGGATGCCGTGGACCGTATTTAAGATAAGACAAGTCTAGAAGACGAAGTGGAATTAGAGAACAAGATAGTTGATGAAGAGGAGGATGAAGAAGTACAACCTAATGATTCGGAAGACGATTGTACCGAAGTGGCACCACCAAAGCGAGCCGCAAGTCAAATGGAAGCATCCACGACATCGACACGTAAACGGTCAAAGAAATAAACCGGCTTCAATATGTTTGTATTTTCTTTAATATGTTTGTATGTTTTTTGATCAATATAAGGATTTTTTTAAGAACCGGCTACCAGTATCATTTCAGCGATTTTTTAGACATACCCGGTGGAACCGGTTCTTCAGAGAACCCAGTTCCAACCCTACCCAGGATCAGTTACTATCGGTTCCAGTGTTCAAGCTCTAAACCCGGTTAGAAACTGGATCCGGTTCCTACAAGAACCGGTTCCCCTACACTATAACAAGAACCGGGTCCGGGTAGAAACCGGTTCCGGGTACAAAAAAAATACCCGATATGCCCATCTCTACGAATACATAGGAGAACTCTTTAAGATACTTTGCTCAATTAACATAATAAGTAACAAAGCTTCATGTTCGATTACCAAACAATTACCAATATCTTGTTCTATTCCACAAAAGATTAAACACATATAGATCTGGTGATGTTGTCAAATTCGTTAGCCATCTCTGTTAGACAACTATTGCTTCACTGTAAGATTAGAGCCCTCAAGATTATGATAGGGATGGCAACAGGCCGGGCTTAGGCCAGATATTGGTAATTTTATACCCGTCGGCTACTTGTCGGGTAATTATCCGTCGGGTATCGGGTATACCCGCGGGTATCCGGCATACCCGTTAATTTGTTAAAAGATACCGACTGAAATTTCCAATTACATTTCTTTTTTTACTATTATAATTATTGTATTATTTTTATTTATATAATAACAATTATAAATTAAAATAAACATTACATACATATAAGTTTTATCAAAAATAAATAATAACATTATAAAATTTTATTTATATACTTCACAACATATAAAATATATATAATATTATCAAATAAATATTCTAAAGATTATTTTTATCATGTTGAACCTACTAAAATGAGACACTAATAGATGTGGGTTAAGGGATAACAAAAATATCAACAAAAAACTTTCGGGTATATAGTTTGGGTAAACGTATATGTGGTTTTGGGTAATCGTATCGGGTATCATCTAATCCCATACCCGAATTTTTTTAAACTAATCTCATGCCCAGCCAATACCTCTTGGTTTTTTTTTGCCATCCCTAGCATGTGGGCATGGACACTTTTCAAATATCTTGATAGCACTAGACTTTAGGTTGTACACAAACTTAGCTACAAATTGGATGTGGATGTTTGACAATTAATGAAAAAATGTGGACTTTAGATGTTAAAAGTTAAAATGTGGGCATGGTCTAGGCAAATGAGAGTGGGCCAGAATGGCCGTCAGTTCAATAGAGATGCAAACGGGAAGAAATAAATGCTAGAATACCATTTAGTGTAGGAAAACGGGATCCAAATGGAAAGCAACAACTGTGAACAAGAATCCAATGATTGGGTTATCCTCATAGTTTCATTGATTCCTTTTAAACTCCTATATGTGTTTTTTTTTATTTTTTTACTTGTTTATAATAGATATGAGGGTGGACTGAGTCGTTCAATCACTTAGGGTGTTTGAGTTATTCTCTAGCCAATAATATCATGTCATGTCAAGTCTCTATTACACTCCTCATTTTACACTCAATCACTGGCAATTGTCAAACACATAGAGAGTGGTAAAGAATTTTTAAAAAAATTATGATTGGTTGAAAGGGGTTGAGACTTACCATTAAACCCCTCTCTCTCCTCCTCTCCTCTTCCCACTTCGGTGTATACTCACCGCAAACACCATTCCCCACTCACCAATTTGAAGCCGGCACCCCTTCCCCGTGCGGCAACCCCACTTCCCGCATTCCCTTCCCGAAACGACTCCGTCCCCCTGGGTACATTAGTTGTTAATTCGACTCCAAGTTATAAGTTAATCTGTCAATGATGAAAGTTTTAAAGTTAAGTCACTATTGGCATCTTTTGTTAAAAATGATGAAAGTTTTAAAGCTAAGGGTGGAATGGGTGCTTTTTAATGGGAAGTGGTAAACTTTTTCTCTAGCCAATGATTTCATACCTGTCAACTTTTCTCAAAATTTCTTATTTTGCACTTAAACACTAGAGGTGCTCCCCACATAGGGAATGGTAAACAATTTAAAAAATAAATAAATAAATAAAAAACTAAATGTGTGATTGGTTGGAAAAGAGTGAGGCCCACCATTAACCCCCTCTTTCTCCTCTCTCTCTCTCTTCTCTTCCCACATCGGTGACTACCCACATCGGTGACTACTCACCGTAATAAGCATTCACCACTTACCGATTTGAGGGGGCGGCAATTTACCGATCGGGAAACATGCTCACCGAAGAGGTCACCGCATGGTGCCCCTTCCACCCTAAGTCATTATTGACCTCTTTTGTTAAAGTGAAATATTTTGTTTTGAGTAATTCGGTGTTATCGATATCAAGAAAAGAGAAATATTTTGTTTTGAGTAATTCGGTGTTATTGATTCTTGATATGTCTAATAAACATTTACATTTTATTTTAGCAATTTTGATAAGATATTACCGTTGACTAAAACTCTATGAACTGTATTTCATAAAAACCGATGTCAAGATTCCTAAAACAATATAAGAAAATGCCAAAAAAGCATCCAAATTCAAACTTGCACACAATGAGATCTAGAAGTAAAACTACGTATTTGTACATATGCCTTCATTTCGTTGTCAACTTCGGGCACTTGCAACTCTATCCCTAGCAAACAACTCTTTTGAAATTATTAGCAGAGTTTATTTTTATTAGTTTATAACATAGCATATAAAATCATTAAATGAAATTGCAACTTTTTAACAAAAAAAAAAAATTTGGTTTATTTAAATGTCTTTTTATTATTAGAAATGACCATACAGTTACATAAAAAGTAGAGTTAATAGCCAAAATGGTCCCTGAGGTTTGCTCACTTTTGCCACTTTAGTCCAAAATCCAAAATTTTTAAATCTGGGTCTCAGAGGTTTGCTCACTTTTGCCACTTTAGTCCAAAATTTTTGTTTTCTAGTGACAAACTCTCAATATTCTTCAAAAGTTCGTTGTTTTCAGATTTTAGTTTTTCGCAGTTCAAGCGCAACTCCAAAATCTGTTCATCATCAACTTTCTTCTCATCTTTCAAACTTTGAATATCTTCAGTCTGTTTCTTCTTCTTCTGAACAATCTCAAAGACTGGTGTGTCTTCTGCAACTTCTTTCTTAATCACTGGTTCAGATTTCTCAGATACAGGCTTTTCAGATTCTTCTTTCTTTGAAATTACTTCTTCAAAAACCTGCCGTTTTTAGTAACAGCTTCTTTCTCTTTCTCAGTTTTTACTGCTTCCACTTTGACTTCCTCTAAAGCTTTCTTCTTCAAATCTTCAACCATCTTTTTCAATTCTTCTTCTTTTCGCTTCTTCATTTCTACCACCTTCGGTAAACTTGCTTCACAAACCTCTCTTATCTTCTTCTCCAAATCAGGCAAATATGCTTTATCAGATAACCTTCGTGTGTTGAAAGTAGCTTGCCTTGGAATCAAATTTGTTACAGCTTCAAAATCCACCTTTGTTGGGTCAACAATTGGATTACCCCGTGGATCCATGTAACATTCCAATTCATCATTCCATCTTTTGGCTCTCTGAGCTTCTTTGAATGGTTCACTTAATTTTCCGATTTCCCACCTTGCGTAATCTATTTTCCACCATCTATCAGAATCAACCTCACTGCTTGACATTTTCAAACACCTGAGAACAAGCAAACAAATTTAATCAGTTTAAACAATATCCAATAATCTGAAATACACTGACACTTGTTTGTCGTGAAATGATCTTGACACGAAAAATGTTCACTTTCGAGCGAAATATGACACTTGGGCGAAATCAGATTGTATGATGTCCGTATGAATGAAATAGCAGTATATGTCACAATAAGCGAAAACAGTCAATGACTGATAAGCGAAATCAGATATATGTTCCTAAAAGCGAAATCAGGATGAATGTCCTTTTGAGCGAAACCCTAGTTTGTCCGTATGAGCGAAACTAGGTATGTTACAAAAGCGAAACTATCACTTGTCCATATAAGCGAAATGTCCGTAAGAGCGAAATCAAGCACTTATGTTCTTATCAGCGAAATTAGACAACTTGTGTCCCTATGAGCGAAATCAGGTGTGTTCTAATGAGCGAAATCTGATTTTTGTGTCCGTATGAGCGAAATTAAGCAATTATCCCTCGATGTTCACAAAAGCAAAATCAAGTTTAATGGTCCTTGGAGCAAAACCCTTAGATTACCGAATAAGCGAAACCCTATTTTTAACTGATTTTTACCATTTTTAAGTCTTGTTTTAAACTGATTCTTTCTAGGGTTTGTTATTACTGTATTTTACACGTTATACTAAAAAATCAGATCATTTCAACCATAGGAACCAGTTCAAATCGAAAAAATATGATAGAAAGTGAGTAGAAATGAGAGAATTTGGTCGAATCAGCAGTAGTAGTATGAACTCCTCATCCTGAAGCTCTGATACCACTTGTTGGACCGTGTTCCGACCCTGAAAAGTCAGTCAAGGCAGTTCATCTTTGTGTACAAAGGCGGAATCAGTGTATACAAAGTAACAACAACTTTTCTCTTTCAAATTCTTCTCTATTAATGCTTTCTGATTACAATTTGACAGAGTTTCGTCACCACAAGCATGTATAGGTTTCTCTCCAAAGGTTACAGAATGAGATCACATGTCAGGTATTTATAGTGAGCCTGATTTCGCTTATATGGCAGTCCATATAAGCGAAACCCCATGTTGACACATAAGTGAAACCTACCTGATGACCACATGAGCGAAACCTATGACCTAATAAGCGAAATCACCTATAACTATGTACATATGAGCGAAATTATCTATCTAACCATGTACACATAAGCGAAATTACATAACTAAACCCTAATTTGACTTTCAAGCTCCTATCTTGACTTATCTTGACCTAAGACTCAATGTAAACGTAGTCAACAGACATTTCGTGCACCAATAATAGGAAAAAAATAAAAATAATACTGAAAGTAATATACCTCTAGAAGTTGAAAAAATCACAGAAGCTTTACAAAAACTAAAAACAGACAAAAAATCTACTCCGTATACACACTGGCAACCAAGAAAATGAATAATAATAATAATGTTTTAGGAAGAAGTAGAACTTTACAGGAAGCTAGAAATTCTACAAGTATTATAAATGATAGTATAACATCAGATAGTTTTTTAAACAGAATACTTAGAAGAGGATCAGGATCTAATAGTAACAGACAAATAATACAACTAGAAGAAGAAATAGACTTACACAGAAACCTGGAATTATACAATCAACATCAATTAGACATATTAAATCCAAGGGTATTATATCAAACAGGAAGATTAAACATAAATACAACTCTAATAAGAAGTAGTAGAGAAGAAAGTCTAAGGGTAATAGATAATACAGTAACTCTAGATCTTTTGTCACCAGAAACTATTGAAAAAATTAAAAAACAAAACAAAAACTTTGTACACACAGGATTAATAGTAATAGGAGTTAAAGCTTTAGGAAGAAAAAACTTAGGAACAAAATTATTAGCTCTAATACTTGATAAAAGTTGGAAATCAGATATGAAAAAAGCTATAATATCAGGTATGGAGGTAGATTTAAGTCAAAATATAGCAATATTCTATTGTACACCAGATATTTTAAAAGATGTTAAAGATTTGCAAAACATTAAAATAGCCCTACAAACAAAAGGATACGAAGAATATAAGGGAAATAACCTAGTAGTAAGTATAGGAGTACTAGGAAAAGCTAGTAATAGCTCAGGAATGAAATACAAAGTAAACATAGAAGGAATAGTAAAAACAATTGCATCAAAATCTATACAAATGATAGAACCAATAAAAATAGATCCAGAACAATTAACAGGATAGAATGGGATTTAGAAGAGTTACAAGAAAAAGAAGAAAATACAGTTTTAATACCTAAGAAAAGTAATATATATGAAGAAATTGATGGAAAACAAAAGTTAAGGTATACTGATTTTAAAGAAAAACAAACAGAGGAAAATGATAATGAGGAATATCATTTTATGAATATAGAGGTAGAAAATGAAGAAGAAACACTTCCTATATATGATACAGACAATGAGGAAGATGAAATAGATATAAATTTCTTAAAATTTGAACAAGAAGAAACAATGGATTATACACTATTAGATTATGAAGAAGAATCAATAGATTGTTTTAAAGTAGAAGAAACAAATAAAACAATAGAACACATTATAGATCAAAAATTTACAGAAATAAATATACAAGAAGAGGTAGATGACATGATTATAGAATGTATAACGGACTTAGAAATGACCTATGAAGAAAGTTATAAAAATTACAAGAATATTATAATTTACCATTAGTAGAAGATATTATTAATGGAAAAGTAATGATATCAGATTTTTACAAACAAGAACAAAATTTTATGGATACACAAATGTATAATCCTTTAAAAAGACCAAAAATAGAATGGGGAGGAGAATATAGTGGTACACACGAAAGTCATGGCAGAGAACCATGGATACAACCAACAATTAATTATCAACAAGAATCTAATTCTATAGGAAAAGGAAGAAGATTACCTATAGGACAAATATATAGTGGAAATATGTTATTGTTAGAACAACAAAAACCACAGTTATGGATAGATGAAGTTTTAACATGAGAACAAAATGTAGTAAGATTATGGGAAACAAATAAAAAATACAGTATGGATATGTTTTCATATTTGGAAACTACATTAGGACCAATAGCATTAGGAATATGGCAAAGTAAGAAAACACAAAATCTAGAAGAAATAAATAATCTTAAAGCATTAGGGGATAATCCTTATAATTTTACATCACAAATTAGAACAATCATATTAGGAGTTGATCCAGCAAAAAATAACACTCTAATACAGGATACAACTATCAGAAATCTAGAACAATTAAGTATAGCAGATATGAAATACATAAATGAATTCACATTAGATTTTACTAGATTATTATCACAAACAGGAAAAACAATGGATGATAATCTATGTGATAAATACTTTATAAAACTACCAGGAGACTTAGGAAAATCTATACATGAAGCATGGAAAGCAAATTATGGTACACAACAGAATTTAGAAATAGGACCAAGAATAACCTATACATTTGGTATATTAGAAGAAAAATGCAAAGAAGTAGCATTACAAGAACAATTAAAAAGAAATGCTTATGCATTCTGTAAAACAACAATTTATACACCACAAGCATATGGAGTTTATGATAAAAAGAAAAAGATATGGAAAAGTACAACATATAATAAGAATTATAGAAAAAAATATACAACAAATAAATATGTTAAAAAACCCCAAACACGAAAATGTAGATGCTATACTTGTGGAGAAACAACACACTTAGCTAATAAGTGTCTGAATAAAAGGAAAAATATGGAAAGAGCTAATTTAATAGAGCAATTACAAGACTATGAAATAGAAGCTCGAGGAACAGATGATGAATCTGATAACGAATCAATATATAGTATTTACAGTGAAGAAGAAAATCCAACAGCAAAAGTAACATATACATATATGAATACAGAAGAAAATTGTGAACTTGATTGGAGACAAAATAAAGGAAATAATCACATAAGATGCTACAATTGTGGATATTACCCTAGTATAGAAAAAAGGTCACAATGCAATAAATGTTTTAAAGAAATTTGTTTTAAATGTCTTAAGGAGATTTATCATAAAGATATAGCTACAAGATCTAAAGTTAAAACAAGTTTCAAAAATAATGAGAATGAAAGAATAGATAAATTAGAATTAACAATGGAGTTACATAGTTTAAAAATAAAAAAAAACTTAGAAAACAAAGTAGAAGAACTTGAGAGATTAATTAAAACAGAAGAAATAAGCAAAATGGCTCTACAAAAACCAGATGATCAAACTTACATACAAACACATATACAATGTCTTTTATGGTTAGATAATAATAAATACATAGATTTAACAACATTAGTTGACACAGGAGCTACAAAAACCTTAATCTCATACAGTTTGGCACCTATAGAATATCATAAAAAATTATCGTATGAATTAAGTACAAGAACAGTAGAAGACAGATTAATACATATTACACATTGCTTAGAACCAATAGGAATACAATTCTTAGACTTTGCAAACAATTACAGTATAAAATATGATATGCCACAAATAAATATTAATCCACCAAATATAAAATCAAAAGATTTTGTAATAGGATTAAATTTCATATTAGGATTAAATGGTGCAGTAACAATTACAAGAAACTTTATAACACTAAGTAAACAATTATATACAATACCAACCCTTAGATATATGAATACAACACAAATTGTTCAAAAAAGAGGGGATAAAGGGAATTTAGATTTCTTAAAAACACAGAACAGAAAAAAGTTTATAGAAAATGAGTCATTAAAACTTTTAACAGATTTTTTAAATCATGAAATAGAGAAAGGGCAAGATATTACAAAAAGTGTGAATCATCCTATGATATTACATTTAGAAAAAATATGATATATCAGAGAAGATATAACAAAATCAAATGTAAGATATATTTGTAAATTTAAATTAAAAAATCCCGATATAATAATCAGAACAGCTAATATAGAATACAACCCATTAGATAAAGAGGAATTCAAAAAACAAATCCCTGAAATGGTAAATCAAGAATTAATTAGAAAATCAGAAAGTCCTCATACATCTACAGCTTTTTTAGTAAGAAATCACAGTGAGATACAAAGAGGAAAAGCTAGGATAGTCTATAACTATAAAAGATTAAATGATAATACAATAGATGATGGGTATAATATTCCTAATAAAGATAGTTTGCTAAATCTTATACAAAATAAAAAAGTATTTTCAAAATTTGATTTAAAATCAGGATATAACCAGTTAAAATTAGAAGAAAACTTTAAACCATGGACATCTTTTACATGTTCTGAAGGGCAATATGAATGGAATGTCCTTAGTTTTGGACTAAAAAATGCACCTTCAATTTTTTAAAGATTTATGGACAGTATATTTTTAAAATTTGATTTTTACTTAGTATACATTGATGACATTTTAGTTGCAAGTAATACAGTGCAGGAACATGAGAAACACCTACAACAGGTTTTTGGAGAAATAAAGAAAAATGGTATAGTTATTTCAAAAAGAAAAATGGAACTTTTTAAAAAGAAAATTTCTTTTTTAGGATTAGAAATTGGAAATGGAAAAATAGAATTACAACCACATATTTCTACAAAAATTCTAAGTTTTCCAGAAAAATTTGAAAACTTAAAACAGATACAAGCCTTTTTGGGTCTGGTAAACTATGCTAGAAAATTTATTTCAAACTTGTCAAAACTAGTTGGACCTTTATATGGTAAAACCACTAAAAATGGTCAAATGTATTTTAATCAAGAAGAAATTAAACCAGTTAAAGAAATTAAAAAAACAGTAAAAAATATTAAACCATTAGAGTTACCATTAGTTACAAATTATATAATTATTGAAACAGATGGATGCAAAGAAGGATGGGGAGCAGTCCTTCTATGTAAACCAAACAAATACAGTCTCAAGGAAGAAGAGAAAATTTGTGCTTATGCAAGTGGTAATTTTCAAAACAAAACAAACTGGACTACAATTGATTTTGAAATACAGGCATTAATTTATGCATTAGAAAAATTTAAAATTTTTCTTAATAAAGAATTCACACTAAGAACTGATTGTGAAGCAATAGTTAAATTTGTAAAAAATGACCAAAGTAAAAAAGTAAACAGAACCAGATGGGTTAATTTACAAAATATTATACAAGGAAATGGATATTTCATAAATTTTGAACATATTAAAGGAAAAAATAATGGGATAGCTGATATGTTGTCTCGAAATATAAGCAAATGGTTTGTTGCAGATGGACAGAAAGAGAGACCTAGGCAAGACAAAGATTATACATCCTAAACAAGATAATTCTTCTTCAGCTTCAGAAGAAGAGAAAATTCAACAGTTACACAGTCAGCAGAAAAAATACACAGCTTGCTCTACACCTCATCGCCACAAAGGAATATGGGGATGAATGAAGCTCCACGGTTCTACTGTTATAGACAGTCAAAGGCAATGGGCAAACGTCCCTTACACACTAATTTTACAAAGCCGTTGATTGAATTTGGAACTTATGCTTTACAAATATGCAATGAAGCTGACAAGAAATTTAGTCCTATTATGGGAATGAAACTCACAGAAAAGCAACAATGCTTGTTAGACAACCTATGGCATGTCCAAACTATGCCACAAGCTTCATCGTTTAAATGTCAGGTGTTAAATGCTTTAAGCATTTATTTTCATGAACAAAGTTTAAAAACACCTGAAAAACAGTTTAAAACAAAACCAAATTACACACATTATGTTATATTCAGGGGTACAAAGATTGGTATTTTCAACAAATGGGAAACAGTTGCACAACATATAAATTGTGCAGGAGGATCATTTTGGAAAGGTTATACAAGTTTTGTTGAAGCTCTTCAAGCAGCAAGAAACAACTTTGGCATACAAAATTTTTACATAGAACCTGAAGAGGTTAAAAGTTTTTCTGATATAGCTAAAACAGATCCCGAGCATTATATAAAAGCTCAACAAGAAATTATTTCTACATTAAGAACGCAGCTCGAGGAAAAGGAAAAAAATACACAAGATATACAATTGAAAATTGAAAATAGCCTGTTAAAATAAAAAATGATTTTGCTTGAAGCAAAAAATGCATAGTTATTACAAAAGATTGAGAAAAAAGAAAATAAAGAAAAAACAGATGTATACAGGACTTTTGAGTGCTTCAGGACAAGGATTGTTGATACACCTTGGTGGCAGTGCTTGAGGCCAGTAACAGAAAGATTTCCAGAATTTGAACACCTGGTGTCACAAAAAGTTTGTACAGAGTTTCCTTTAATTTTATACA
This sequence comes from Helianthus tuberosus, assembly GCA_030545235.1. Taxonomy (NCBI): domain Eukaryota; kingdom Viridiplantae; phylum Streptophyta; class Magnoliopsida; order Asterales; family Asteraceae; genus Helianthus; species Helianthus tuberosus. Next base: position 79,953,828 of record CM060408.1, read on the forward strand.
ATCTACAACAACAGCTGATAGACATGGCGTTCAAAATGGACAGTGAAACCCAAGTATTTACAGTAGTGGAAAGAACAGGTGCAGAAGGAGAAGGAACAGGCCTTCTGTTACTCCAAGTACATTATCCTACAAAGTTAACAGATGAACAAATAATTCAATTCTATCATCATGGTATGATTGATTATTTAGAAATAAAGTTAAACCGAAGAACAGAAGATCTCCTTAATCAACTTGGAGAAAAGATCATAGTAACAGCAGGAAATATAGCAGCACGATGCATAACACCAACCATTGGCTGCAAAGTAATTTCCTCATTTCCATTTGCAGATTCATACACATACAAGCCAGCAAGAAAAAGAATATTTATTGAACACAACAGACCAACCAACTAGCTGCAAAACTCCATGATAAAAACCTCTGTAAATTTTGCATCCTTACCATGGTTAGATTATACAGCTGAAGAACCCGCTAAAGATTTTCAAAAGTTTATCAAAGAACACCAGAAGACCCCAGAAATTCCGGGCCATTTTTCTTGGGAAAACTACAAATTAATAGGTGAAGGACACTATATACAGGTATATGCAAAGCAAAACTGGAGTATGCTCTTACCTTTTGCAGGGGAAGGAGATACTCTACAATTACAACACATTGTTAATCTAGAAGACTTCCAAGACAATGAACAAGACTGTTCGAGTCCATAGTCAATAGACAGCACACACAGGGACTTCTAGAAGAAATGATACAAGCAATGACGACAGAAGACACACGACAAAAAACATGACAAAAGCTATGACGTTTTATGGCTCAATTATTCAAAAATAGTAGGAGCTAATAAAGTCGTTGATAGATGGCCAAATTTTCTACATACATTAATTGTTACTGACTTTTATCTTTGTTTTCGTTTAATTTCTTCATTTTCTAGACTAGGTAGACTAGGTTGTATGACTTTGTTGTATTATTTTTTCCTATATATATGTCACTTGTAAATCGTTGGAAGACACGAGTAACCATTACAAGCAATAAAATTACTACCTTTATGACACGCTAAAACTCTCTCCACAACTCTTTAGCTTTACTTCCTTATCATTCCAAGTTTTCTCCAGTTCTTCATATTATATTCCAACACACAAATAAAAAAAAAACCCATCTTCTGCAACCTTCTACTCCGCTGTGCATACTCTCATCCATCATCATCGCTGTGCATATCTCCATCAAAGTAAGTTTTATCTTTCTTTTTATTTTCATCATCACCATTACCACCTACCACCTTCTCTGATATATCATACTCTCATCCATCATCATCCGCTGTGCATATCTCCATCAAAGTAAGTTTTATCTTTCTTTTTATTTTCATCATCACCATTACCACCTACCAGCCTCTCTGATATATATATATATATATATATAGGGTCGGGATTTAGAGAAAACGCTCAAAAGTGTGAGAACGGTGAGGACGCTTATGGATCGTCCGATCAAAACAATCCATGGACTAGATTACGCGGTGGCGTTTTCGTAAATAACATCATTTTTATTATGTGGGGCACACTTCATTAAGGGTAAAAGGGTCTTTTACCACCCATAATCAAAACGCCATCAAATGATAAAACGCCATTAAAAAAAACCCCATTAAAACCAAAACTCCAAAAATTAATAATAAAACGCGTTGGATATTACAGGAAGTTGAAACAACACAATAACTGAATTTCAGTTATTAACATTTATTAGAAGAAATTCTCTCCTAAATTACGCACCAAAAACATCATTATATAAACAAGGTAAAACATAGCTTCTATAATCACATCAATCTATCCATTTTCTGCAAAAAACTTCCTTAACCAAAAACGCAAACTTAACCAAAACGCCAAAAATGGCAACAATCGTTTCGTGGAGATACACTCTGGGAATCAGGCGATACGTCCTCCTTTTTGACAACAGAAGGAGGGTGTATGTTAAGACGATCAGGGCAATTCTCAAGATGGAAGAAGAGATACAGAGGCGAATCTTATCCATTGGCATCGCTATAGACAATGAATGCCATGAAACGCATATGCTTATGAAAGCATTAACCAACAAATTTGGAGCAATCAAAGCAGATGTGAAACCAGACCCTGTCATGACATCATAGCGTTTTGATGATGAAACAGACATGGTGACGGTTACATACGACAGCGGAGAGCAGGAAGTGTACTGGCTTGAGAACATCATGACAAAGCAGCGTCTGGGTTTCATGGAAGAATTGCATAACGCCACTTGCATCAACACAGAAATAGACTCAAAATTGGAGTAAATGCAAGATATGTTCAGGTGGAGGCTTCAGAATATTCAGGAACAAGAAGCTGATGAAGGTGAAGGTGATGACATGGATGGAGATCCAGATGAAGACTCCGAGGAGGAAGAAGATGACGCAAGTGATGGATACTATTCGGATAAAGTACCTTCTGACGAAGGTTTTTAATTTTTTCCTCTTTTTTTTTCTTCTGTGTAATCTTCTTTTTGTTTTTTTAAGATAATTAAATGATATATTTCTCCCTTTATTAGCAAAACGCCAAAAAATACTAAAAATGGTTATTCCTTACAAAACACCAAAAATAACAAAAAAATATTTTTCCTTCTTAATATTTTATTTACTCCGTTATTGTATTTTGTCATCTTGGTCTGCATAACGCCATTTAAAAACGGCAAACTTAGAAGATGAGACGTCTATAACCTATAAAACTGATAAAAGCTGATCAACACAGTAAATACAAAAACAGTAACTGAAAAGACAGTTACTTTATTACTATCATTTATTACAATAAAAAGTTCCGCATAAACTACGCGCCAAAAACTCCTATAAGCGAGGGGTCTATACACAATGAAATTAATCACACCCAGAAAACACAAACGCCATATCCTCTAGAAACCACTCACTTTAAAACGCCACAGATGGCAAAGCTTTCACTGAAATGGATCCTTCTTCTGAGAGGGTTAACTCAATAATATTTTGCTGAATGGGATGGACAAATATTCAAGAAAAAAGAGACTGATAACAGTGATATGCCATCATGTGAGCTTTGTTCTTGATGATTATAGGCATGGAATAAAGGGATCAACACAAGTGTAAAATGCTATTTTAGACTCCATTATTACAAATAGCATCAAGCAAGAGTTGATCTTTAATGACATGCCACCAAACAAGAATATCACACCAAAACACAGAATGCCACTAAGCAGCTTCTTCTGAAAAAGACGGGGTTTATGTAGGAAAGTTGGCATCTAGCTAAATTATTCAAAAAAGGTTCAAAATGCCAAAAACAAAATCAAGAAGGAAGAGGCTGATGACAGTGAAGATTCAGAAGAAAAATTAGATTACCATTTTTTATTATTTTTGTTTTCATTTTATATTGTTTTGTTTTGATATCACGTTATATGTTATTTTGTTATATAATTCTCTATAAATAAAATACATTATTATATAAAACGCCAAAAACTACAAACACCAAAACGTTAGTAGTATGAAAACTAGGAGAACAGCTGCTGGCAAAGCACCTTGTAAAGGGTATTAAAATGCCAAAAAATTCACTAAACCCAAAAAAATTTGTCTTATTGTAATCTTATGCAAATATTAAAGACTCGTAATGAATTATTATACAAAACGCCACAAACGCCAAAAAAATTAACCAGAAAACGCTATAACGCCAAAAATTTCTATATGTGACACAAAAACAATTAATTCAATGCCAAAAAGTTTAATAAATACAATTAACGCCAAAAAAAACTTAGAAGCCAGAAAATATTACACCGTGTTGGGAAAATAAAAGAAGAATGAAAAGACAAAAAAGCCCATCCGCCCTTCTCTATGCCACGGGACACGTGTTGGGCCCGGATGCGTTCTCACCGTTCTCACACTTTTGAGCGTTTTCTCCTGATCCCGTTTCTATACACACACACACACACACACACACATATATATATATACCCACTTACAAATTTGTGTGACCAAATATAACTAACTATGATGATGTTTCACAATAAAGCGTGTTTATGTGGCTAAAATTACTAGATGGACACAGTAAACTTTGTGTCACCATCATTTCCTTCTTCCCCAAAACCCCTAAAATTCCCCAGCTCCACAAAACCTAAATTAATCCCCACCAAGTTCAGGAGATCTCCACTGTATCTCCGCCGTGTCTCCACTACGACCACCACCAAATCCAACGTCCACAACACTTACCATCAACGCTCTCCTCTCATCTACTCTCCCCAGCTACCCAAATTAAGCGTATGATTCAGTTTCAAGCAAGCTAGAATGAGATTACTCAGATCAATTTTCACTTTCCTCCTCCTCCTCCTCCAGATGCAGGCGATGTAATTCGGAAACATCTTCAGTGGAGACTCAGAGAAATCTAAAGTCACATGTTTTTTTTTTCTTAGAAGGAGTATTGTAGTTTTAGTTTACAGTTTGATGTAAATTAGATTAAACATGTGTGGTTTTGTTATGATTAAATCCCTAAGATGTCAATTGGACTTGATGTTTTTAATTTTTGCTGGTCATATATGGATTGTGAGATTGAATTGGAGGTTAGTGAGCCCTTAGTTGTTGTTATTTACACCAGCTTGGGTTGTTGGAGGTTGATTAGGTTAATTATGAGTGATTTTGTTAAGATTATAATTCTGAGATGCTAATTGAATGTTCAGCTGATCCCATCCCCACATAACACTTTTATGAAAAGGAACTCCATTTTGGTATTCGCTCTGGACCAACTCTGCTAGTTTGTATTATGTAATCATGACTACATATAAGTTTTATGGTTAAATATCTACTCAAATTATGTTCAGCTTGCTGGAGTTGTTGCAGTTGACGCCTCACACATTGATGTCCCCTTATTATGTTGGACCAAGAAAGCCGAGCTACTCGAGCTTGGCCCGAAAGAAAAAGCTCAAACGAGGCGAGCTTAAACGAGCTCGAGCCTGTCGCAACCCCCGACCCTACCCTGGAGCGGGAGCCCGTGAGCCAGTCAGATGGTATCAGTGTTTATTAAATTTGCAGCGAATTAAATCATCAGGATCGTAGTTAGGAAATAATTTTAGAGTTTATAAAACACCAAACTTTTTATATTAAACAAATGGTCTAAAACCCATATTCCATTTCAAATGTATTTATAGGGATAAACCCTAGTTGCTGAAAAACATAAATTTCTTCTTTAATTTAGGTAATCATAGCCACTTTATTTAAGCCTTCAGTGCTCCATAGCAGGCTTCTATTACCTTCACAGTGGGTTACCTGAAACGCATTTGAAAAACATTTTATCAGCAAAAATACTGGCGAGTTCATTCTAGTTTACAAAAAGACATATTGTTATATTTTTACAGTATCAAGGAAAATCACATAGTTTATATCTACCAAAAACTGAATCAGTATTTGTCACACGGTGGCAGTTCCGTGATGACGGTGGTCATATCACTCATTGGCTAACTTTCGTCCAATAGTGAAGGTTATCAAGTAATGTATACAAAACCCCACATACCGGTAGTAATTACAGAATACAAAGACTTAATCACTGTAAGTATAACTAAAAACATTTAGGGTTTTGTAAAGCAAGTTAATGAAAAGATAGAATGACTCACTTTGTAAACTTAGGGTTTACTAAAAGCTTCATGATAATATTTCCTGGTGAAATTTCTTAAGTTCCTAATAGAATATATAATGCACACGTGTTAATATAATAACCCAATTCAACTTTATCGATACATCACAAGATCAAAACCCCAACGTAGTTAGGAAAGTATAGCCTTATTCAGGCAGCACCTTGACATCTTTTGCTGGGTTTAGGATCAATCGGAAAGGGTATCGAATCAGTGATTAGGGGTTAAAACATTTACAACGTGGCAAAGCTTCGTGATTAGGGGTATACTATCGAAAGAAAATGGAGACATAATGCAGAGAAAGCATCAAAGTTTTGTCAAAATGATGTGAAAGCTTCTGTCCCAAGCCAGGCTACTTATAGCCAACCTGAACTGGTCCCGCGCGTCGCGCCAGACATCCTTTCTCCTTGCACGTGTCGCAGGAGGGAACCACCTAGACTAGGGTAGCCTTGTTGTGATTATAGCCATGCATGTCATCCTTATCATGAATTACACATCTTGGTTACCTTCAGCGCGTCGAGGGAGAGTTAGGGTATCCCCCTATGTGCCTCCAGGGCCCCTGTTTCCTAGTTTTTCATTCCGGGTCGCGCCGTACAAGTTTGGGGTCTCTAATAGAGTTCCTTATAAGGTGTTTTTGAGTGTTGTTACATCCTCCCTACCTTGTTTTAAATCTCTTCCTCGAGATTTACTGGAACAAGTAAGGATACTTCATTTTCATTTCAGATTCTAACTACCATGTATACTCTGGTCCTCTTTTTGAATCCCACTTTACTTTGACCAGTACTAATCTCTTGTGCTTGAGATTCTTGATCTTTCTATCCTCAATTTGTATTGGCTTTTCCACAAACTTAAGTTTTTCATTTACCTCTATGTCTTGAGGAGGTACTACCAATGATTCATCATCCAAACATTTCTTCAAGTTGCATACATGAAATACATCTTGTACTCCTGCCATCTCTTTAGGTAACTGTAGCTGATAAGCTACTGGTCCAATTCGTTTAATAACTTCAAAACATCCAACATACCTTTGGCTTAGCTTTCCTTTCTTACCAAATCTGACGACTCCTTTCCAGGTGAGACTTTTAATAGTACTTTGTCTCCGACTTGAAACTCTAATGGTTTACGCCTGTTATCTGCATAACTCTTTTGACGGTCTCGTGCTGTTTTCAGTCTCTTCTTGACTTGGATTATTTTGTCAGTTGTTTCTTGTACAATTTCAGGTCCTGACAATTGCTTTTCTCCAATTTCTGCCCAACACACATGTGTTAGGCATTTCCGTCCATAGAGTGCTTCAAATGGTGCAACATTATTGCTTGTATGATAGCTATTATTGTAATAGAATTTGATTAATGGTAAGTATTCGTCCCAACTTCCTCCAAAGTCTATCACACAGGCTCTGAGCATGTCTTCCATAGTCTGAATCGTCCTTTCGCTTTGTCCGTCTGTTTGAGGATGACAAGTTGTACTTAGATTTAATTTGGTTTCCATTGTTTTTGAAAACTTGTCCAGAAATGAGAAGTAAAACGACGATCTCTGTCGGACACAATAGATAAAGCGATTCCATGTAATGAAACTATTTCATCCACATACAGCTTGGCTAACTGTTCCATACCGAAAGTTTCTTTCACTGGTAAGAAATGTGCAGATTTAGTTAATCTATCCACAATCACCCAGATTGTGTCGTTACCTTTTCGTGTCTTGGGTAATTTGGTAACAAAATCCATTATTATCAATTCCCATTTCCAAACAGGCATTTCTAATTGCTAAAGTAACCCTGAAGGTTTCTGATGTTCAGCTTTGCTTTTGAGCAAGTTAAACATTTAGCAACATAACTTGCTACGTCCTTTTTCATTCCCATCCACCAAAAGCTTTTCTTTAGATCTTGATAAATCTTGTCACTTCTAGGATGCATCATATACTTGGATTTATGAGCTTCTTCTAGAATTCGGTTTCGTAGGTTTCCTTGGATAGGTACCCAGATTCTTTTCTTATGGAATCTCCAAATTCCATATGCTCCTTTTTCTAATTCTTTAATCATTCCTTTCAATTCTTCAGCATCATCCTTGATTGCTGCTTCCTGTACCCTTTTCAATTGTTCATTTAAATCTATCTGTTGGTTTAATTTGAGAGCACGCACCCGTTTTGGCTTTCATGATACTTTAGACTTAAAACATCAGCTACTACGTTAGCTTTTCCAGTGTGGTATTGGATATCACAATCAAAATCGCTAAGGATTTCTATCCAGTGTCTTTGCCTCATGTTTAATTCTTTTTACCCGAAAACATACCTTAAATTTTTATGATCTGTGAAGACAGTGAACTTACTACTTTAAAGATAATGTCTCTAAATCTTGAGGGCAAAAATTATCGCTCCTAGCTCTAGATCATGTGTTGTATAATTTTCTTCGTGCTTCTTTAGTTGTTTAGAGGCATAAGCAATCACCTTTTGTCGTTGCATCAACACACATCCAAATCCTAATTTAGATGCATCACAATAGACTATGAAGTCTTCAGTTCCTTCTGGTAAAGCAAGTATTGGTGCGTTAGGTAATCTTTGCTTTAGAATCTTGAATGCTTCCTCTTGTTTTGGTCCCCATTCAAACTTAACTAATTTACATGTTAGTTTGGTTAATGGAATGGCTATTCTAGAAAAATATTGAATGAAACGCCTATAATATTCTGCCAATCCAAGAAAACTTCTTACTTCTGTTGGTGAATCAGGGACTTTCCATTTGGTAATGGCTTCGATCTTTGTAGGATCTACATGAATTCCTTCATGATTAACTAAGTGTCCAAGAAATTTTACCTCTTGGAACCAGAATTCACATTTTGAGAATTTGGCATAAAGTTCTACATAGAAGTATTTGTAAATGTTCTGCATACTCTTCCCTATTCTTGGAGTAAATCAGTATACCATCAATGAAAACAATTATGAATTAATTCAGGTATGGTTTACATATCCTGTTCATCATTTCCATAAATGCTGCTGGGGCATTTGTCAAACCGAATGGCATGACGGTATATTCAGAATGGCCATACCTTATTCTGAAAGCAGTTTTAGGAATGTCCTCTTCCTGTACCTTCAGTTGATGATATCCGAAGCATAAATCAATCTTTGAGAAGAATCGAGCTCCTTGAAGTTGATCGAATAGATCATCAATTTTCAGAAGTGGATACCGATTTTTAATCGTAATCTTGTTCAATTCCCTATAGTCAATACACATGCGCATCGATCCATCTTTCTTCTTGACGAATAACACAGGCGCTTCCCAAGGTGATGAACTAGGTTGTATAAAAACTTTTTCTAGTAGTTCGTCTAGTTGCTTCTTCAATTCCAGCATCTCCGTTGGCACTAGAATATAGGGTGCTTTGGCAATTGGTACAGTTCCTGGTATTAGGTGAATTCTAAATTCAACCACGCGATCTGGCGATAGTCCAGGTAACTCTTCTAGGAAAACATTTTAGAAATCATATACTATAGAAATATCTTTTAACTCTTTTCCTTTGGTGCTAATGATTGCCGAAATTATATACACTATTCTTCCTTTTCGGGCGTAGCTTGCAACTTTCATCACCGAGATGAACTTCGTGGATGTTGTCGGCTTTTCTCCTTGGGTTGTGATCCTATCTCCAGTTGGTGCATGAATTTCCACAGAATTTTGATCACACAAAATTCGCGCATGATTAGCCATCAACCAATCCATCCCTAATACGACATCGAATCCAACTAGATTTATTGGTAAGAGGTTAGCGGTAAACTTATGATCTAAAAATTCTATCTTTGCTTTCTGAAGGATTTCACTTATGATGATAGAACTTCCATTTGCCGTTTCCACCGTACAGGTTTGGCGAAGTTTAATTAGTGGTTGATTAAGTAATGGTAGAAAGTAGTATTTATAAAACTTTGGTTTGCACCAAAGTCAAATAATACTTTAGCATAAACATCATGAATGAGAAACGTACTGCAATTACATCAGGAATCAACTCAGCTTCCTTGGCTATCAGTACGAATGCTATGGCATTCTTCTTGGGTTCTTCCGTTGCCTTTTCTTTGTTGTTAGCTGCTGAAGCTAGTTTTGGGTAGTTTGGATGGATATGACCTTCCTCTCTGCAGTTGTAGCATATTCTTTATTTCTACACTTTTCTTCTTTATGTCCTGTCCTCTTACAGAAGTTGTAGGACACCGCACATTTTCCTGTGTTCTTCCTTTTACAGAACTTACAGAATGGTGACGAGGACGATGAACCTGTTCCTCTCTTACGGTAAGAATTATCAGAACGTAGTTCTTGGGTAATCCTATGGGCTAGATTCTTCTTCTGGTTTTCCTCCTATGTGCGTACCAGTCCATCTGTCAGAGTGTTAACAAGCTCCACTGTTTCTTAAATAGTTTGTGGTCTAGCTACTTTGACCATATCTCTGATCTCACTAATTGATCCCTAGATGTAATTGGAGATTAATACTGGCTCTGGCGAAGCCAGTGTTGTTACTATCCTAGCATACTCGAAGAATTTGGTACTAAATTCCCTACTGTTTACCCCAATCATTCTATGGTTTAGGAATTAATTAGCAATCTACTCCTTTTCGTGAGGAGGACAGAATTTCCTTTCAACGATTTCCTTAAAGTTATTCCATTCCATATTATATACCATATCACTTCCCCTGGATTGAAGAATGCTATTCCACCACTCTAATGCGTCATCTATGAAAAGATTAGAAGCATGCATGATCTTATTATCATCGACACATTTACCAATTTTTGGACTGCTTCCGCCTTTTCTATTCAGCGTAAGACTGAAATAGCTCCTTTATTGCCTGAGAATTCGATCGGTTTGCACGACAAGAATTCTTTGTAAGAACAACCATAAGTGATGGTTTTCTTTCGTTTAGGAATCAGTGCTTTGATAAGAATAGCGTTATCTCCGTTAACACTGTGACTCGGCTCGGTGTGCGTACGTTTACTGCCTATTACTTTATTATCGTTTACCAGATTTTTATTAATAGCGTCTAGAATAAATGGCATGGCATCTATTATTCCTTGAGCTACTATGTGTTATATTGCACTTTTATCCACTTGGTTCCCGTTATCGTTATTATTTTGAACTTCCTGATTTACTTCGTTTGACATCTGAATTGCAAACATTATCAGGTGTTAATATCACAGAATAATTTAAACATACAAATATTCAAACACATTTAACCAAAATCGTCAAACTATTGCGACGCTTTACTCTTTATATATATATATATATATATAGGGAGGGGCTCATGCGAGAACCACCCTTATTGTAAGAACCGCGAGAACCAATGTGAACACAACCTAAAATAGCTAAAAAAACCTAAAAAAAACCTAACCCCCCACCCCCCCCCCCAAAAAAAAACCTAACCCCCCCCCCCAAAAAACCTAACCCCCACCCCCCCCCCCCCAAAAAACCTAAACCCCCCCCCCCCCAAGCTAAAATGCTAAAAACTAAACCCCCAAAAAACCTAAAAAAATCTAAAAAAATCAAAAGAAAATCCAAAAAATTTTTTTTGATTTTTTTAATATTTTTTAGGTTAAAATCGCTACTTTTCGAACTCAAAAAAAAAAAAAAATTTAAAATTTTTTTTTTTTTGTTCGAAAAGTAGCGATTTTAACCTAAAAAATATTAAAAAAATCAAAAAAAAATTTTTGTGTGATTTTTAGCTATTTTTAGGCATTTTTGGTGTGTTTACATTGGTTCTCGCGGTTCTCACAATAAGAGGTGGTTCTCGCATGATCTTCTCCCTATATATATATATATATATATATATATATATATATATATATATATATAGGGGACCATTAAAATAGAAACCACCACTAGTTGCGAGAACCGCGAGAACCACTCTCTACCAATCAGACTTTGCCACGTATGCACTATTATTTTATATCTTAAAGGGTATTTTGGTCATTTAATTCAAATGTCTAATCTCTGTTTCTTTCTGCCTCTTTAAAGCCTTCACATCAACCACAAAACTCAAACATCCCATCTCTCATCTCTCTCTCTCTTGAAACCACAATCATCTTCAAGAAACCACAATCATCTTCAAAACTTCTAGATCTGAAAATAGGTGGTTGGTCGGCGACGGAAGATGGTGGTGGGAGGTGGTTGGTCGGTGGCGGAAGACGGCGGTGGGAGGTGGTTGGTCGGAAGACGGTGGTGGGGAGGTGCTTACCGAGTTGTCAGGAATGAGATGTGCCGCTGCTCACCCGTCAACCTTCATTATCATCTTTGTTGATATCACCTACGACCGTCCTCGTCATCACCTCTTTCACCGGAATCCCACCGGAATCAACCTATACCTGAGTCTAACGTGAGACAACGCACCTCAGCCACCGATTTGTGCCACTTTCTAGCTGCCAGAGTCCGGTTGTTGCCGTGGTATGGCCCACCGCCGCCACCGGGTGGTTTAGGGGTGTTTGCCGGAAGAACCACCGCCAGCATCGACGCCAGTGAGTCTTTGGTTTTGTTGGATTGTTTACCTGTTATTTGCCATTTGCTCGAGTCTTTTGGTTTTGTTGGATTGTTTACCTGTAGCTGTGTCTTTTGCCATTGCTTAAGTCTTTGGTTTTTGTTGGATTGTTTACTTGTTATTTGCCATTGTTCTACCAAAAAGTTTTGTCGAATTTTTTTTTGAGGTTGTCTGCTAATTTTAGCGGATCAGGGGGAGTGAGTATTTGATAAGAAAGTGTTTTATTAGAGATGTTTTGTGTGCTTCTGTTGGCTGGCTTCGAGGTCGACTGTTTTTACAGGTGACCGATTTGCAAGCGGTGCCGAAGGTGCCCGGTGGTGCCCCGCTTGGTGCAGGTGGTGCCTCGTGGTGCCGATCGAAAAGTTGTCGAATTTGTGTGAGTTTGTTTGCTACTTTTTTAGTGGATCCAGGGAGAGAGTATGGTGGAGGGTAGGTTTTTGAACCCGCAACCCCACTTTTGAAGCCTTGATTATTGGGAACTTTGAGCCAAACCCTAGTTTTTTTTTCAAGATCCACATATTGTTTTTCTGATTTTTTTCATTGATTTTTATATTTTTTAGTCGATGATGATAAGTCAACTTATCTGAGACACCCACTAAGTTGCGATTTTTTGGTGAGTTCGTTTGTTAAGATATTCAAATTTTGTAAACCTGAAATCGGGGTCGGTGGCGTAAAAAGAAGTTCAGCGTAAAAAAAATTGTTTTTTGTAAAAAAAAATTGTTTTGGTGTTAATTTTTTTTTGGTGAAAAGTGTAAAACCGTAAAAAAAAATTTGTTTTTTTTGTAAAAAAAATTTGTTTTTTTTGTAAAAAAATCTAAAACAAATTGTTTTTTTTTGTAAAAAAATATGTTTTTTGTAAAAAAGTTTAAACCCGTAAAAAAACTTGTCGTAAAAAAAGCTTAAAATCGTAAAAAAGTTTAAAACCGTAAAAAAGTTTTCGTAAAAGAAGTTTTCCATAAAAAAAAGTTTTCGTTAAAAAAACTGTATCGTAAAAAAGTTTAAACCCGTAAAAAATTGTTTTTTTTTATAAAATATGTTTTTTGTAAAAAAGTTTAAAACCTTAAAAAATTTGTTGTAAAACAAAGTTTAAAACCGTAAAAAACTTTTCGTGAAAAAAAAGTTTTTCATAAAAAAGTTTTTCTTAATAAAAAGTTTTTTTTTAAATTGCTTCGTAAAAAGTCTTTCGTAAAAAAAAACCTATCAGAAAAAAGTTTTTCGTAAAAAACGTTTTCCGTAATTAAAAGTTGTCCGTAAAAAACGGCGAGTAAACTGGGTGTAAAAAACGTCGCGTAAAAACGTCGCGTAAAAAAGCTAGGCGTAAAAAACAGCGCGTAAACGGGGCTTAAAAACGGCGCGTAAAAAAACTGGGCGTAAAAACGACACTTAAAAACGAATCGTAAAAAGCGAGGCGTAAAAAACGGCACGTAAAAAACGGGACCTAAAAAAACGACTCGTAAAGATGTTTTTTTTTTAAATCAGATTTTAAAAGTTTTTTAATTAAAGAATCTGATTTTAGTAAAAAACAATTAATTTAATAAGAAAAAAAAAGTAATAAATAACAATAAATACAATAAGATAAAACAAGCAAATTTACTAAACTACCCTTTTGACATTAAAATATTAAAAACATAATAAGACAAAAAGAATTTAATATTGTTTTTATTACTTTTAATGTCATCCATCCATCTCTAAAGATCAATGGTTGGAAAGTGGTTCTTACGGTTTTCGCAACTGGAGGTAGTTTTCATTTTAACGCTCCCATATATATATATATATGTAGGGTAGGGATAGTGTACATTAATTCAGAAGGGTGAGAAGTGTATTATAACACTATATATAACACTATATAACACCATATAAACACCGTATAACACTATGTAACACCATATGACACTATATAACACTATGTAACACTATATAACAATATATAACACTATACATCTATCATAGATATGCTATCAGACAAAATATAGTGTTATATTTGTTATATAGTGTTATATAGTGTTACATAGTGTTATATGGTGTTACATAACATTATACGGTGTTTATATGGTGTTATATAGTGTTATATATAGTGTTATAATACACACTTCTCACACTTCTGGAATAATGTACAGGATCCTCTACCTATATATATATATATAGGGGAGAGTTCATTGGGGAACACTAAAAAGTGAGAAACCGAGGAACACTCTTGATTATTAAAAACTATAAGGAGAAGCGCTGAATTTTTTTTTTTTTTTTAAATTGACTTTTAATATGTTAAGTTAAAATTTTAAAACTGTTCCCCGGTTCCCCACTTTTTTAGTGTTCCCCAATAAACCTCACACTATATATATATATATATATATATATATATATATATATACACTTTAATTTAAATTTGATTATATGTATATACATATATGTATGTAGATACATATAATCAAATTAAAATTAAAGTGTATATATATATATTAGCATCTTGTGTTGGTTGTTTCTCAAAAATGCATATCCCTCTCGTCGTATTTCCAAACGAGATTTTCTCTTATGCGGCGTATCCTATTTCCTTCATCGATAAGTTCTTCGCCATAGTGACGAAGTTCAGCTACGTTTTCATGACTCATAGGTGGGAGTATGGATGGTATTGGTTCATAGTAAGCAGGTATGGGTTCTCCATATGGTAAGTAGGAATTTGGTTCATTTATCATGTTTTGGAAAGCCCAGTCGTTGGTCCACCACTGTTATATTAGGTCCGGTGCCAGTAACATGGGTATTTCATCAGGGTTGAAAGCTAGTATTAGTAGTAGGTTCTCTTGAATTGGTTCAGGGTACATTGGTATTGGTGCTATGGGTTGTTCTGGGTATAAGGGTAGCAACTGGGGTTCTAGTTCTGCTATCAGATTGAGGTTTATTTCATTTTCTGTGGATTGGAAAATATCACAATTAGCTAATCTTCTATCTAGTTCTTCCCACAGAGGTCTTGTCACTGGTATTTGAGCAGTTCCTTTTACTAAGGTTATGATTGCTTCTTGATTTTTTCTTTTCCTTCTCTTTTCCCTTTTTGGGTGGAAATGCTTCATCTGCTTTTGCTTGAAAAACAAAAGATTCCTCGGTATTCGCGTCGTATCCGGATGTAGTCCCGGATGGTCCTTCATCCATTTTGGAGTTAGACATGTGACGATAGGCGTCAGATGTATTTTGATCGCTCATACTGTGAACTCAAAATTCATCAAAATAACATAAAAATCATAATATAGTTATTAAGATTTATTTACACAGAATAACATATAAGTTATTACATTAATTTCCTAACATAATTGTTTAAGTTTTAGGTATTAAAAGAACACCTAAATGGCTTAAACTAATGGCTCTGATACCACCTTCCATCGCAGCCCCGACCCTACCATAGGATCGGGAGCCCGCGAGCCAGTAAGATGGTATCGGTTTTATTAAATTTGCAGCGGAATAAATTACCAGGATCGTAGTTAGAAAATAATTTCAGAGTTTGTAAAACCCCAAACTTTTTAATATTAAACAAATGTGCTAAAACCCATATTCCATTTCAAATGTCTTTATAGGGATAAACCTTAATTGCTGAAAACATAAATTTCTTCTTTAATTCAGGTAATCATAGCCACTTTATTTAAGCTTCAGTGCTCCATAGCAGGCTTCTATTACCTTGACAGTGGGTTACCTGAAACGCGTTTGAAAAACATTTTATCAGCAAAAATACTGGCGAATTTATTCCAGTTTATATAAAGACACATTGTTATATTTTTATAGTATCAAGGAAAATCACATAATTTATATCTACCAAAAACTCAATCAGTATTTGTCACACGGTGGCAGTTCCGTGGTGACGGTGTTCATATCACTCATTGGCTAACTTTCATCCAATAGTGAAGGTTATCAAGTAATGTATACAAAACCCCACATACCAATAGTAATTGCAGAGTATAAAGACTTAATCATTGTAAGTATAACTAAAACATTTAGGGTTTTGTAAAGCAAGTTGATAAAAAGAAAGAATGACTACTTTCTAAACTTAGGGTTTACTAAAAGCTTCCTAATAATATTTCCTGGTGAACTTTCCTGATTTCCTAATAAAATATACAATGCACACGTGTTAGTATAATAACCCAATTTAACTTTATCGATACATCACGAGATCAAAACTCTAACGTAGTTAGCAAAGAATAGCCTTATTCAGGCAGCACCTTGACATCCGTTGTTGGGTTTAGGATCAATCGGACAGGGTATCGAATCAGTGATTAGGGTATACTATCGAAAGAAAATGGAGACAGAATGCAGAGAAAGCATCAAAGTTTTGTCGAAATGATGTGAAAGCTTCTGTCCCAAGCCTGGCTACTTATAGCCAACCAGGACTGGTCCCGCGCGTCGCACCAGAAATCCCCTCTCCTTGCGCATGTCGCGGGAGAGAACCACCTAGCCTAGGGTAGCCTTGTTGTGATTATAGCCATGCGGGTCATTCTTGTCATAAATTACACGTCTTGGTTACCTTCAGCGCGCCGCGGGAGAGGTAGGGGATCAACCCATGTGCCTCCGGGGCCCATGTTTCCTAGTTTTTTATTTTAGGTCGCGCCGTACAAGTTTGGGGTCTCTAATAGGGTTCCTTATAACGTGTTTTTGAGTGTTCTTACAGAGCCCAAATCAGAGCCTAAAAATCAAGCTTGTTTAGTAAACGAGTCCGAGCCTGAGCTTCGCTTATTGAGCTGGCTCACGAGCCTATTGTCTATATAAGTTTTTATTACTCTATTAAATATATATTTAAATAATAATAATAATAATAAAATTATGAAAAAATAACTAAATTATATATAAAATAATAATTATCATATATATTTAGGGGTCTTTTGGTAATTTGCTGTAATTAATATAAATTAACTAACAAATAGAAACCGAGCTCGAGCTTGAAAAAATGCCTACGAAGGTACTTCAGTTGCCTGTCTTGTTAGTCGTTAGCAAAACCATACCCTCCTGGTAACCTTGCTGACTGTGCATTTGATGCAGCAGTTGCAGCTTGTGATGCTGTAGAGGTCATTTCAACAGCAGCAAGATCTTTAGCAACTAGAAGATCATCTTGCAACACCCCTGCGACAAGAACTTGTGTTTTCGTGAACTTACTGATTTGAAGACACCAATCATTTGCGGGAGAGAACCCATTGCCACTAAAGAAGAGAGACATCTTGCTAATGAGTGTTCAGCAGAACTGAGTGCAAAAATGAATCAGGTAATTTTGTCTCATTGATATATTATTAAAGCTAATTGTCTCAGTAGAACTAAGTGCAAAATATCCATGATTTAGTAATGTCTAAAATATTATAATTTCAGGCATAGTTACTAAGAGCGCCCAGGCGCAAATAAAGCCCCTGGCCCAACAAGTCGCTTTGAGTGCGCCTCGCGCCTTTAATCTTTAGGTAAGTTCATAATCTTCTGCATAGTTATTAAGGAGAGCGCCCAGACATGCCTAGCTGCATATAAAGCCCCGGGCCCAACAAATCGCCCTGAGTGCGCCTCGCGCCTTTAATAACTATGATTTCAGGTTATAAGTATAATTAAAGATATGTGGGAAAATGAGGCTGGTCTTTGTCCTGCTACCATGGCAAAATAATGATATAAAAGTATATTACAGATACTAGTTTAAAGGAATTATGATGCGGGCCCAAGTGTGGAGGAGCGGACCATCTTATATTTGGAGGCCCAAGATCGTGTGACAAAAGGGGATTCACTAAAATGGCTCTAACTTGGGCTAAGGGGGTCTGTTTTGGGCGTGCGACCAGGAGAAACGACCGTGAGAACGAGGCCCATGTTTGGGTCATCGTTCTGGCCCAAAAACGCTTATTTATATGAGTTATTTATTGTTTTATGTTTTTTATTGTTTTGGTAGACTTTTATTTCGTTCTAGCTTTTAGCCCAAGTGTTTTTTGAGGCTCGTTTTTGATTTACCTTGTTATTTATATGGATGTATTGAGAGAAAACAAAGCAGTTTTGGAATATATGAACAGTCTTTTTTCTCTCCCAATTTACTGGTGTGTGTTTTGTGTGTGAAAATCCAAATTTTCGGTATTCTTCGTGAATCAACGAATTTTGGAAGAATCGTTCCTGATATTCTGTGAGAATCAACAGGTCCGATTTCCTACTCCTTTCCTTGTCTACATCAGTTGGAATCAGAGCCGAATTCCTGGCTCAAAATGCCTCCTAGGAGAAACATGCCACTCGATGAAGTGTATGAACAGGAGTTGGAGCAGCTACTTATGGCGCGAGTGGATCAATGTTTAGATCAAGTGGTCAATCTGTTGACTGACCGGATGGCTGACTTGATCAATCGTAAGAGGCAGGGACCCAATGACGGGTATGGTTCTGATTTTAGTAACCCATTTTGTGATGGTTTGAATTCCGAGGACGAACAGGAAGGGCGACCAGAGCGGAATCGAAGGGGTGATAATCGGCGTTGGGAGTCAGGAATGCGAACCAGCATTCCAAAATTTGATGGTGACACTTTGAATCCATAAAATTTCATTGATTGGCTTGTTGTGGTTGAAGAAGTGTTCGAGGTCAAAAAGGTTCCCGAAGACAAAAGGGTTCCTTTGATCGCTAGCAAGTTACGTGGTAGGGCATCTGCTTGGTGGCAACAACTGAAACTGTCTCGTGAAAGAGTTGGAAAGTCAAAAGTCACAACCTTGAGGAAGATGAAGAAGTGCGTGGGGGCCAACTTTATTCCTCATAATTATCAGCGTTTAATGTACCAGCGGTTACAGAATTTGAAGCAAGGAGCCAAATCTGTTGAAGATTACACAACAAAGTTCTATCAATTGATGGCTCAAAGTGATATTCAATAGACCGAAGATCAACTTGTCTCTCGTTACATTGGTGGTCTAAGGGTTTCGATTATGGAGTTTGTGAATTTGTTTGATCCGATGACAATTTCTGATGTACATCAGCGTGCCCTGGTTTTTGAAAAACAAAACCGATGTAGTGGTGGTTCGGCCTCATCTGCCTTGACAGAAGGTAGTTTGGGTTCGGGCAACGTGGTGTCTCGTTTTGTGCCCAACCAAGTAAAACTGGGTGGTGACATTGCTGGACCTAGTTCTAAAGGGGCCGGTACTAGTAGCATGAAATGTTTTAATTGTGGAGAGACAGGTCATCCACAGGCAGAGTGCAAGAGGGCTGGGAAGAGACACTTGTTTAATGAACCTGAGGTATGGGAAGATGATGATGAGGTTGGTGGGACTTATGAAGACGTCCCGGTTTATGATGATTAGGAGCCTGAGTATGAAGAAGAGGAGGTGGCTGGAGATGTGGGGTTGAGTCTGGTGGTTAGGCGCTCATGCTATAAACCAAAGGCTAATGATGATGATTGACTTAAACATAACATCTTCCATTCGACATGTACTATGTTGGGAAAGGTTTGTACTTTTGTTATTGATTCAGGGAGTTGTGACAATCTAGTTTCTGAGGAGGCTATCAGAAAGCTAGGTTTGAAGACAAAGAACCATCATAAACCTTATAAGCTCCAGTGGCTCAAGAAGGGAGGCGAGGTACAAGTAAGTTAGCGTACCCTTGTTTCTTTTTCTGTTGGTAAAACATATAAGGATGATGCGTGGTGTGATGTGGTACCTATGGATGCGTATCATTTATTGTTTGGGAGGCCTTGGGAATATGATCATTGCATAGAGCATAACGGGCGTTCTAATACCTACAATTTTATGTTTGATAATGTGAAGATAACTTTGTTGCCTAACAAACCCAAGGAAGTAGCCGCCGAGCCCACTGGTACCCTGTTGACTCTTTCTCAGTTTGAGAACGAATTGGGGGTGGGAGATGATGTTTTTGTGTTGATTGGTAAGGAAGTGGTTGACGGGGTCAGCATTCCTGATGCTATGGTTCCTTTGCTTGAGGAATTTTCTGATGTTTTCCCTGATGAGTTGCCTGATGGATGGCCACCTTTGCGTGACATCCAACATCATATTGATTTGGAGCCTGGGTCACAGTTAACCAATAGACCACATTACAGGATTAGCCCTGGTGAGCATAAGGAGTTGCGAAGGCAGGTTGAGGAGTTGATTTCTAAGGGTCATGTTCGTGAAAGTATGAGCCCTTGTGCCGTTCTTGCTTTGTTGACTCCAAAGAAAGATGGCACTTGGCGTATGTGTGTTGACAGTCGAATAATCAACAAGATTACTGTGAGGTACAAGTTTCCTATTCCTTGACTTGTTGAGTTACTTGATCAGATTAGTGGTGCTACTATTTTTACAAAGTTAGATTTGAAGAGTGGGTATTACCAGATTCGTCTTAGACCGGGTGACGAGTGGAAGACTGCCTTCAAGACTCGTGAAGGGTTGTATGAGTGGTTGGTGATGCCATTTGGTTTATCAAACACACCTAGTAATTTTATGCGTGTGATGAATCAGTTGCTTAGACCTTTTATTGGGAAGTTTGTGGTTGTGTATTTTAATGACATTCTTATTTATAGTGCTTCTTTCGGTGACCATGTTGTGCATGTGAGGCAGGTTTTGGCCTTACTTCGCAGGGACAGTTTTTATGCAACCACCAAGAAGTGTGTGTTCATGACCCCTAAGGTGTTGTTCTTGGGGTTTTTGTTTCTGGTGACGGGATACTGGTTGATGAATCCAAAGTAGTGGCTGTTCAAAATTGGCCAACTTCTACTACCATTACTGAAGTTAGTAGTTTCCATGGGCTTGCTTCTTTTTATAGACGGTTTATTCCAGATTTCAGTTATATTATGGCCCTAGTGACAGATTCTATGAAGGGGAAGACGTTTGTATGGACAGAGAAGGCAGAGTTGTTTTTTCAAGTTGTGAAAGACAAGCTCACTACACCACCAATTCTGGTATTTCCTGATTTTTCTCAAGTTTTTGAACTTCATACTGATGCCTCAAAGGTTTGAATTGGTGGGGTTCTTAGTTAGGGTGGTAGACCTGTTGCTTATTTTAGTGAGAAGTTAACTAGGCCTAAGTTGAGGTACAGTACTTATGATCTAGAGTTTTATGCAGTGGTCCAAGCTGTAAAGCATTGGCGTCATTACTTGCTTCAAAAGGAGTTTGTTTTATTCACTGATCATGATTCCCTAAGGCATATTCGTACTCAAGACAAGGTATCTCTTAAGCATGGGCGATGGTTGGCCTTTCTTGAAAAGTTTACTTTTGTGGTTAAACACAAGACTGGTGTTTCAAACAGGGTTACTGATGCCTTAAGTAGGAGGACTAATCTGCTTGTATCCATGAAGGTTAATGTGCCGGGTCTAGAGGTCATTCGTGAGCAGTTAGCCGTTGACCCTTATTTCTGAGTTGTTTTGCAGGATGTGGAAACTGGGCAAAAGTCAGACTTTCTTTTGCATGATGGTTTTCTGTTCAAGGGGAATAAACTAGTATCCCTGATTCCAGTTTTCGCTTGCAGATTATTAAGGAGTTACATGTTGAAGGGCATGTTGGCCGTGATCGTACTTTACAACTGGTGCAAGCTTTTTATTTTTTGGCCTACTAGGAGGAAAGAGGTGTATCGTTATCTGAAGAGGTGTCGTATTTGCCAGGTTTCAAAGGGCACGGCTACTAATGCAAGTCTCTATATGCCTTTGCCTGTCCCCTCACAGCCATGGGTTGATAATAGTATGGATTTCGTGTTGGGGTTACCTCGTACTCAGAGTGGTAATGATTCTATCTTTGTTATTGTGGATCGGTTTTCTAAGATGGTCCATTTAATTCCCTGCAAGAATACGACTGATGCTGTTAATGTGGCCCAACTCTTCTTTCGTGATGTGTATTGTTTGCATGGACTACCTTCTTCTATTGTGTCTGATCGGGATTCCCGATTTCTGAGTCGTTTTTGGCGTAGTTTGTGGAAGATGGTGAATACTCAACTCAACTTTAGTAGTGCTTATCACCCACAAACTGATGGCCAAACTGAAGTTGTTAATCGGTCACTTGGTAATTTTTTGAGGTGTTTGGTAGGTGATCATGTGAAGGCGTAGGATCAAAAATTACGCCAAGCTGAGTTTGCTCATAATCATGCTGTTAATCGGAGCACCGGATTTAGCCCGTTTTAGATAGTTTATTCATCTCAACCCTGGGTACCACTTGATTTGATGATGCTTCCTATTTCTGGATCTGTTCCAAAGAGAGTCCAAGATTTTGTGGAGGGTTTACATGAAGTTCATAATGATGTCTATGATAATTTGACCCCAGCTAATATGAAGTATAAGCAAGCTGTTGATCAGAAGCGTAGACATGTTGATTTCGAAGAAGGTGATTTTGTTTGGGCTGTTTTGACTAAATATCGTTTTTCAGTTGGGGAATACAACAAGTTGTCAGCCAAGAAGATTGGACCAGTTAAAATCGTGGAGAAGATCAATCCGAATGCATATCGTCTAAAGTTGCCTAGTCATATTCGTTGTTCTGATGTGTTTAATGTGAAGCATTTGTTGCCTTATTATAGTGATTCTTCTGATGATGAACATGTTGGTAGTTCGAGGGCGAATTTTGTCTATCCATGGGGGAATGATGCGGGCCCAAGTGTGGAGGAGCGGGCCATCTTATATTTGGAGGCCCAAGATCGTGTGACAAAAGGGGCTTCACTAAAATGGTTCTAACTTGGGCTACAGGGGTCCGTTTTGGGCGTGCGACTAGGCGAAACGATCATGAGAGTGAGGCCCATCTTTCTTCAAACGTCGTAGACTATTTGGGTCATCGTTCGGGCCCAAAAAACGCTTATTTCTCTGAGTTATTTATCGTTTTATGTTTTTTATTGCTTTTGGTGGACTTTTATTTCATTCTAGCTTTTGGCCCAAGTGTTTTTGAGGCCTGTTTTCAATTTACTTTGTTATTTATACGGATGTATTGAGAGGAAACAAAGCAGTTTTGGAATATAGGAACAGTCGTTTTTCCTATCTCGTTTCCTAGTTTACATCAAATTATATAAGCCTGTTTCATGGTAATCTATAATTTTTGATGTTATATTCTAATATAAGTATGGTTTTATAACTTTAGAGCACAATATTATATATATATATATATATATATATATATATATATATCTTAAAGAACAATGTCGGTGCTACAGTGCGTCGACACGAAATTACAATATTGCCCTTTGTGCAGGCGCGTAATCAGTTAGAGGATCCATTGTCGTTTTAGTGGAATGCGTTTAGTATACTTTTGTGTGTAAAATTATTTGGAATGTCACGTATTGTGACAGTAATGCTTTTAGTATACTTTTATATATAAAATTGTCATCTAAGTTTAGTATCAAGTTAGGGAAGAAAATAGAGTTATGTTTTATCAACTTTTCTTCGTTATGTGATGCTTGCTGACGCGCAAGATAGGTTTACGTGAAATGTTTGATTTTAATATATAGAGTTTCGTGAACATTAATTTTCTGATAGTGTAACATGTCGCAACGCACGCTGTTCTATTACCAGTTACTTAAAAATATTACCTATTATTTATTTGATTTAATTAATTAATGAAAACAAAGTAAATAAAAATAAAAAAGTTACATTTAAATAAAACCTAAAAAAAACAACAACCTAAAGTTACATTTAACTAAAAAAAAAACACACTTAAAAAAAACCTAAAGTTACATTTAAAAAAAACTACACTCCCCCACTCCATTTTTTCCTTCATCATTTGTAAAATGGGACGGTCTTCCGGTGGATATTCGCTAAGGTCGGTGGTCATTATTTTCCATTCCTCCAACTCCTGCGCTTCTTGTTGCTTCTTTTGCTTCTCCTCGACTAGTTTTTTTTTCATCTTTACCTTCTCGGTTTGCGTCTCGGTAAAGATTTGGTTGAATGCTTTCAACACGGCCATAACACCTTCCAACTTCGAACCACCAACACTTCCTGATGCGGCTTGTTTCTTTTTTTCAGCCGCTATCTTTTTACTTTTGTCCCTTCCTGGGGGACGTTCTCCATCTTCAATCGGCTCCTCCTCATAGTCAGACTCGTCGTTGATATTTATTTGGCAACGACCGGTTGAGCCTCCAACGCTAAAACTTCTTGACTCGGAAGTTTTAGACCATTTCGTTGCTCGTTTCGCGCTTGCAACCTCATTTCGACATCCCTTCCATTTTGGTTGATCCTTTACAACTTGCCAAGCACGGACATGTGGGAAAGGAGATTTGCTCTCATTTTCGTATAAACGCACCGCTTCATTGAAAACATTTTCGTGGTTCCACCCACTCGGTTGTTGGCGAGCGTTGTGTTATAAAACCCACAAAAGCGTTGGATCAACGTATTCATCTTGCGCCACTTGGAGCTGATAGAATCAATGGTTCTGTACTCGCCTTGTTTCATAAGCCCGTGGAATATATCAAGGGCTTCTTGCCAAAACGAATCGCTTTGTTGATTGTTACCTACAAGTTAGTAACAACAATAATAATATTTTGTTAGAAAAATATAGTGTACAAATAAATATTTAATAACAACAATAATAATATAATGTACAAATAATATTTAATAAGAATAATAATATTTTACCGATTATAGGAGACGTTGAAGAGTTAATATATGCTTTCGCCAACGCCTCTTCCTCAATTTTTGTCCATTGTTGTTGTTGTTTGGCGGCTGCGTCTTCCTTTTTACCCTTTCCCTTTTTATTTTTCTTTTTTGAAGGTTCAGGTTGCGTTTCTGGCACAACCTCTTCGTCATCATCTTGTTCCTCGATTTGTGTTCGAGGTGCTTGTGGCGGTGGTTGATATGGCATATTTAGCGGGTTTTGCATTAGTTGCTGCATTTGATATGGGTTGAACGGCATGTTGGGTTGTTGCATTTGCATTGGGTTGAACGGGTATGGGTTGAAAGCATTTGGCATTTGTTGGTAACCCTCAAAAGAGTAGTCCATTACGGGTGTGTAGCCGGATGACGAAAACGGGTGTGAACTTGAGTTGGGATTATTTGGGTTGTAGGGATCCATAATTTTTTTAAGGTTGGGAGAGGTTTTTTTATAAAAATGAAAGAAAAGTGGAAGTATTTTGGTAAAAAAGTGGGGTGAAAAGGGGTTTAATTTATAGTGGTGGGGTGATTTTTATTTTTATTTTTATTTTTTTATAAAGCATGCAAGTTACCGTTAGGGGGCCCCACCCCATTCAAAAATTAGCCCCGTATCCAACGTCCAAATTGTGCCGGAAGTGACGAGACGCCCCCTTGGGGGGCGGTGTGCGACGGCCCAAAAAGGGGGGGGGGGACGGACCGGTGCCGGGCCCCATACCCTTTGGTCTCACCACCACAATCAGCTAACCTGAAAAATCATGTAGAGAAAGGACATATGTTCAGATTCTTTTTAACTTGTATTGTTTTTAAAGTGTAAAGAGTACAATGGTAATTTCATAAGTATTTAACATAATTTGTAACGTTGGTTAGTGCTAATGATAAGGCCATGTCCTGCTACTATATACGTGATAATTGATTTGTTTGTTTTCTTAAACTTAGTTTTTTTAAATTTAATGTACTTGTAGAACATCATCGAGTTCAATATATTAGTTATGAAGGGTGGAGATACAATTGGAAGTTAATTTGGCTAGGAAGGCTAGGAAGTGATCTTGACCATCCATTTAGTTAATCAAGGGCTAAGATTAAATCAGGGAAATTGAAAAGAAGAAAAGAGGCGCGTGAGTTTGTTCAAGGGCATTCTAGTCAATCCAAGCCAATAGTTTCTCTCTCCTCCAATTCCCCCTCATTTTTTAAACGTTAATAACTCTTTCATACGACATTATTTTTTTATAAAAATTGCACAAAAAAAAAACGAGCGTTTTTTTATCTTTAAAACGAGTATACTATTGCTATATTTAAAAAATAAATAAATTAAACCCAGTTGTGTAAAACGCAATAGAAAAACCACCAGTTACGTAAAACGCAATGAAAAAAAAAAACTAAAAAATGACATTTTTCTAAAACGCAATGCACAAAAAACACAAAGAAATGACTTATTTGTAAAATGCAATGGCCAGAAAACACAAAGAAATGTCTTATTTCTAAAACGCAATAGACTGAAAACACATAAAAAAGTGTTTTACCTAAAACGCAATGCACAAAAAACACAAGGAAATGTCTTATTT
This sequence comes from Helianthus tuberosus, assembly GCA_030545235.1. Lineage (NCBI taxonomy): Eukaryota > Viridiplantae > Streptophyta > Magnoliopsida > Asterales > Asteraceae > Helianthus > Helianthus tuberosus. The sequence continues at coordinate 79,980,017 of CM060408.1, forward strand.
GTAAAACGCAATGGCCAGAAAACACAAAGAAATGTTTTATTTGTAAAACGCAATGGCCAGAAAACACTTAAAAATGCCTCATTTCTAAAACGCAATGACCTAAAAAAAACAAAAGAAAGTGTTCTCTGTAAAACGCAATGGACTGAAAACACCTAAAAATGTGTTTTACCTAAAACGCAATGAATAAAAACCCTTCAAAAATGTGTTTTACCTAAAACGCAATGACTAAAGATACTTAAAAATGTGTTTTTTCTAAAACGCAATAGCCAGAAAACACATAAAACTCTCTTATTTCTAAAACGCAATAGACACATAAAACTGTTTCTGAACTGTTTGTGAATTGTCTGTGAACTGTCTGAATTGTCTACGAATTACTGTCTTCGAAATGAGCCAATTTCTGGAAAATTAATTCTTCTTATGCGTTTTTAGTGCAGCTCAACCCCAGCCAGGGGCTCTGCCCCTTGGACCCCGCTACCGGGGGCTGCCACCCCCGGACCCCCGCCAAGATCGTAAAACGCAATGACTAAATAAAAACCCAGATCGTGAAAATGAAATTAAAGAATTTCTTACATGGATCGAAGCCGGTTTCTTCATCAATTGACGAAAATTGAAATGATAAAAACACTTATCAGCGATTGAATCGAACAAATCGAGTGATTATCTTCAAAATCACCGGAAAAACGAGATTTTGTATGAAATTAAACTGGGTTTTCTTCAAAAAAACTGAAGAACACGTTGATCGGGGTTTGAATCATTGATTGGTGACGAAAATCGCACTATAATGTAGTGATTATTGAGATAGAAAGTGAAGAAATGGTTGAAGATGGTGGGTTTTGAAAATGGTGGGTTTTGAAGTTACTGGGTTTTGAAAAAGGAAGAAGAAAGGGTTGGATTGACTAAAATACTCTTTTTCTTTATTTTAAATGTTGCCACATGTCATCATCTTATTGCTTCCTATCATTCCTAGCGAAATTAATCTTCTTATTTGATCTTTACCCTAGTTATGAAAACCTAGAAATATACTTTTGACAAATTATTTTCGTATACATGATAATATTTATTTTTCTGACGGCTTTCTTTTTTCATTTTATGGATTGTATATTTTAAATAAAGACCCATTATAGCCCAAACCGTGAAATTAACTAAAACCATCTGGTCAAAGGTATTCAGCTAACATTACAATAACATTACAATTAGACATTCAGATAAATGTTACTCAAAGGTTCTAATACTACCATTCAGCCAACATTAAATTCAGCATTACATATTATTCACTACATAAAAAACAAATAAAATGACCAACGTAATGACAACCATGATAGGGTTCAATCAACATTACGTAAAACTTACCCTTACAGTCGGTTCTATAATATAATCGTGGGATTCATTACCCATGTCAAGTGGATCTACACGTGGCAATATATTATCATTGCGAGGAAAAATTACAGTACTAAATTCCTCATCGACATCGTCATACGAATCTCTATAGTTTTTTGGAGGTGTCATAAAGACAATAGACATTTTTTTATCCAACTGGTCTTTAGGCCAAACCAAACCCATATTGGGGGTATAGGAGGCTACTTGGGCCTTGCCCAGTGCCCACGTGGTGGAAACCCTAGCCCGGGTTGCAAAATTGTGTTATATAAACAAGGCTTTGCATTAGGGTTAGGGTTAAGCACTTGAAATCAGATTACAGGGAGTTTAGAGTGAGAGCAAATTCGTGACATTGTGTGGGATGAGTCTTGTATTGAGTGCTAGGATCTTAGGTTGATTGTTTCGTAGAATCAATAAAGATCAGTTTGTTGGTTTGAGTTTTTCTGTTTCTACACCTTTCTGTGATAATCTGATCTAGAGGATTCCACACTCTAGATTAGATAAACAATTTTTTCAAGATCCATTAGACTAAAGGGACCTACAATTGGTATCTGAGTATTAGGCTCTTGATTGGCTAGGTTTAGAATTGAGTGCTGCAGAAAAGGGTGGTTTTTTTTTTTTTTAAATTTTGAAGCTGAAAAACTAGGGTTGCGAAATTTCTGAAGTTTTGATATATTTCTGCGTAATTGTTTGTGTTTTGATCAGTCTACGTATTTAATTTTACTGTGTTAGTGTTTTTGGTTGTAGGAAAACTTGAAGATTTGTTCTTCATGTTCTTCACTTTGCTCTTCAGTTTTTCTTAAAAATTGCTGATAATTTGCATTGTTGTTTTTGCAGGAAAGTGTTAAGAAGATTTGGAGAAGATCCTTAAAAATTTTGAAAAGATTGGATTTTCTGAACTTTCTAGCATACTTGCTGTTTGAATTTTTGAACAAGTTTATGAGTTTTTGTCATTTACGCAGTCTGGACCTGCGTAATTGACTGAGTGGCGTATTTATTGTGACCGACATATTTAATTCCAAATGCGACTTTGGTAAATGTGGTAATAGTCCTCAGCGACATTATCACGGTGATCGGCGACCTTACTAGTCGTCGTAGTGCTGAACTGATCAGCCGGAGTAATTAATCTTAGCATATTTGGAAACTAGCGAATTTAACCAACGAAATTGTCGAGACAGCGTATTTGGCCAGCGTATTTAACCAGCGCATTTGAACCTACGTAATTAACTAGGACAATTGGCTAACCAGTGTAATTATTGGAGTATTTAAGAAAAAAGGTGGAGTATTTAAAAATGTGGAGTATTTAGCTTCGTATAGAGTATCTAACATTTTCGTGAATAAAAAACGATCCGTAAACAATCTAAGCAAACCGTTTGCACGGTTAGACTCGGTTGATTTTTAGGACAAAAAAAAGGCACAAAAATCTCGAAAAAGGTCTTGGACATTTATATCATTGGATTCGTCTTCTCGAGACGAGTGTAACGGTACATTTTGGTAAAAACAGTTTTCGGTCAGTTTTTAAACGTTTTTAGCGAGCCAATTCGGTAAAAATGCCAGCCGTGTCAAACTTGAATGAGCTGTTGAAGATGGAACATGAGGTTGGCACTACCAACAAGCCACCAAAGCTGATGAAGGTAGAACAATACCTTACATGGAAGGACAGGTTCCAGTCCTTCATTGAATATCAGGATATATGAATGTGGATGTGTATTCAGGATGGGTACGCTAACCCAACTCATGAGTTCGAAGGCAGATAACAGATCACTGCCTATGTCAATATGGAAGAAGCTGAGAATATGTATGAAGCTGAGAAGAGAGCCCTTGTAGCTATAAAGATGTCTTTACCTGATGGCATTAAACATACCTTTAAGAAGTACACTACCTCAAAGGATATGTGGGATGCATTAGAAAAGCCATATGAGGGAAATGCTGATGTGAAGAAGAACAAGATTGATTTGCTGAAGAAGCAATTTGCTGTTTTTAAGTGCATGAGAAATGCGTCCCTTGAAGAAATCATTACACGGTTATATCATCTGACAGAGATGAACAACTATGACATAGATGGATACACTGATACTGAGATCAATAACAAGTTGTTAGATGCCCTACCTGCTAAATGGGATATTTACACTCTCATGATAAAGGGTGAAGCTGATTATGCTGATAAAGACTTAGAAGAGGTTGTAGGGAAGTTGAGAGCTTACGAGCTCAACATGAAGAAGAAGGAAACAGGTTATGATCAGGTTCAAGATCTGGGAGTCTACAAAGTCCTTCCAACTTCATCTTCTCACAATGCTTCTAATGGTGAATCATGTTTTGTTGCCTCAATGGGAGGTTCAACTGCAGGTAAGCGACAACAGGAACAGCAACAGACTGGATCGAACAATACCAAAATTCCCAAGTCCATGCCCATGAGTGTGAAATCAGCTGAGAATCAACTGCACTCCTTGCCTCATTCGTTGCTTCTTATCAGAATTATATATAGGGCAAGATAACAAATCTTGCAGCACTGGACAAAGATTATGAGCATATTGATCCTGATGACTTGGATGAGATGGATATTCAGTGGCAGATGGCCATGATATCTCTCAGGGCTAGAAGGTTCATGAACAGAACTGGTAGGAAGTTCATTGGGAAAAAAGTTGGATTCAATAAATCCAATGTTTGATGCTTTAAATGTCAAAATATTGGACATTTCGCCAGAGAATGTCAAAGACAAACAGGAGAACCACAACAATCTTCTACTTTTCATAATTCATCTAGTCAAAGTTGATCCAATAGTGTATCGCGGGCATTGGTTTCAACTATTTCTCCTAATGGCTCATATGATTGGAGTCTTCACCTGGAAGATGACAAAACCATAACTCAAGCTCTAATGGTAGAGATCGTTACAGTAATCGAAGAAGGTCAACAAGTTGAGGGAGAAGTGAGTGATGGTGTTAAAGAAGAGTCTTTTGAAAAGACAAACGTAGTTGAACAGGTAGTAAGTGAAGAAACCAAAGCTACCAAGGAACAAAATGTTGCTGAAAAGGTCAAGCCTAAAGAAAAACCAGCTGAAGAGGTTAAGACTGATGATGTACAAGTGCAATCTGATGAAGAAGAGAAAGCCAAAGCTGACTTTGCTGCATTTATGGCCGATTTGAGTAAAGCTACTGGTGAACTAAGTTCAAAACCAGTAAGTTCTGTCTGCATGAGTGCAGTGAACTAAAAGGTACAGTTGACAGGTTGTCCACACACAACCAAAATCTGATACACGAACTAAATGGTTTAAAAGAATCAAACTTTTTCATAAAGAAAAAAGATTCTCAATACCTAAGAAAATAAAATCATGTGAAGCTGAAGTTAAGACTTTAATTGAAAAATTAAATAAAGAGCTTCAAGTGATAGATTTAGCACATGAGACTATGAGAGATAAAACAAAGGAACTATCTGACAAGTGCAAAGAACTATCTGACGCACAAGTTAAGATTGTTGAACTTCAAAGAAAAATAGACCAATTTAGAAACATATCTTTTGTAATGAATCACATGATGGGAAACTTAAAAAAGAGTACTGATCGAACAACGGTGGGATTTAATGAAGTTCCTCCTCCTATTCATCAGGACTATACATTTTACCACATGAAGATGATTTAACAGATTTTGTGTATGGTGCAGCTGTGGTTAAGCCGATGAGTGTAGAAGTACCTAATAGTTCCACGTCTAAGAATGATGGTGAATCTGAGTATGAAGTGGCTGATGTTAAGAAAACCAAACAAAACACTATCTTGAAAAATAAAAATGGACCTTCCCAGTCTAAAAAAAAAACATTTAGTTAAAAAGTTGAACTTTGTGAAAGGGGATGACATGAAAAATGAAGAAAATGTCATTGAAACAGAGTCAAATGAAAAGTTTGTTAAAGACAGAATGAATAACGGCAAATCAAAAGTAACAAACATTGGTCCTTCTAACACATTGCCCACATCATTAGAACCATCAAGTCCAAAGGCTTCACAAAAGAAATCTTTCGCAAAAAGATCGTGCTTTAATTGTCATACAAAAAGACATGTAGTGAGTTGTTGTCCTTACAAGAAAGGTGAAGCACCTTTAAAAGAAATGAAGAAAGACAAATCACCAGAAAAGAGGGATGATTGTGAGTCGAGCAAAGTAAACTCACCAAAGAAATTTTTTTGTTGAAGATAAGGCTGAAATAAGAAATCAACAATTTCCACGTTTTCAAAGAAATCAACCAAGAATTCACCCTACGTCTACATCTGGCAGCTTCGACAGACCTAGGAGTAGTTCACCCCAAACGAATAACTTTAATGGTCAGTCAAATAATTTCAGAGGTCAAAGTTCACAACAAAATTGATATCACACTGGTGGTAGTCGAAATTTTTATAATATTGACTCGAGAAATTATTACAATCAAAATTGTGAAAATCAATCGAGAGTTCATCTAAACTCAGGATTTGCGAATCAGAATAAAAGTTTTCAAAATCAAAATTTCCAAAGGTCACATAGTCCAAACATATATAGGAATCCTCAGGACCAGAGACCTAGTGGAAATCAAAAACCATTTCCATCAACAGGCCTGAGATGCAAGACTCCTATTAGGAGTGATGGATATTGGATGGATGTTCCGGTAGTTGGTGAATTTGGAAGACCCAAGACCATTAAGGCTTAGGTCCCCCTATCTAACTAAATTTGTTTTGGTTTGTGCAGGAGCTGCTAAGGAGGCTGATCTACTTGTGGTATGTTGACAGTGGCTGCTCAAGGCACATGGCAGGGGATAAGAGGTTGCTTGCAGATTTTGAATAGATAAATGGAGCGTACGTGAACTTTGTAGGAGCAAAAGGTGGAAAAATAACAGGTCAAGAAAAAGTGACCAATGGGAAGATAACGTTGGATAAGTCAACTATGTCTAGCAGCTCAAACATAACTTGATGAGCGTGTCGCAAGTCTGTGACAAGGGTTACTCTGTCCACTTTACCAAGTCTGAGGCATTGGTGTTAAAACCTGGTTTGATCATTCCTAATGATTGGGTAGTTATGAGGGCACCAAGGAAGAATGATACCTATGTAATGGACATGAGTGTCAATGATTCTTTGATGGTGTCTACATGTTTGTTGTCGAGAGCAACTGAGGAAGAGTCGATGTTATGGCATAGACGCATGGCACATATCCACTATAGAAAAATGAATTATATAATTAAAAATGGTTTAGTGGAAGGTGTGCCTATGTAGAAGTTTTCTGTGGATGATAACCGTCTTCCTTGTAAAAAGGGAAAGCAACACAGAAAACCTCACAAGTCTAAAACCGTGAATTCTATTACTTCTCCGCTCGAATTACGTCACATGGATTTGTTTGATCCAGTGAATGTAAGAAGTATTGGAGGAAAATATTATTGTTTAGTTGTTACTGATGACTTTTCTCTTTTTTCTTGGGTTTTCTCTCTAGTGACAAAGGATGAAACAGCAGAAATGTTGATCAATCTTTTTACAAGGTTGGAGAATCTACTTGAGGCAAGGATCAAGTGCATTAGAAACGACAATGGCACGAAATTCAAGAATCAGTTGCTGGAAATGTACTGTCTTCGCAAGGGGATAGAACATCAATTCAGTTCTCCATATACATCGCAACAGAATGGAGTGGCAGAACGAAAAAAAACAAGACTTTAATTGAAGCTGCTAGGACCATGCTTTCTGATTCTAAGCTTCCTGTCCTCTTTTGGGCAGAGGCTGTAAATACAGCTTGCTATGTTCTTAATAGGGTTTTGACGGTTAAATGACTTGACAAAATGTGTTATGAACTTTTGAGAAACTATAAACCAAATTTAGAAGGGTTTGAACCATTTGGGCTACCATGCACAATAATTAGACATAAAAACCAATCGAAATTTGGTGAAGTCGCTAACGAAGGATTTTTCCTAGGTTATGTAGATGGTACACCAAACAACAGAGTTTTTAATAAAACATATGGTAAAATTGAGACGGTTTTTTATGTTGAAATTATAACATATTCTCCCAATTAGTCCAGCCCAGGTCCAGCAAAGCTATATGATTATGATCTATTCTTTGAGTCTTTTAAAATTCCTGAGTTTTCTGATACAGGTGATGTGGAGATAATTCACAGCTTGTCTAGGGATGGAGATGAGAGTACTTTCGGTCCGAGATCAAGTGTTCCAATTGCAGATGTGCCAGGAACTTCCTCAAATGTGAATGAAGAAGTAGCGGATTCGAGTGATAGCGAGTCTGAACCTCTTAAGGGGGAGGACTTTACAAATCCGTTTGCTAATCAAATGGTCAGTGGGAGATTGGATCAAATCTAGAGATTAACTTGCAAGTTGATGTCATTACTACTACACGAGCAAACAGAGTTCATCCAGTTGACAACATTATAGGTGATCCGAATGCAGGTGTTCAAACAAGGAGAAGTATAGCAGAAGGTTCATGCTTATTTACTACGATTAAGAAGACTGGTATAATCAATGAGTGTTTGTATAGTTGTTTTATTTCTCAAGATGAGCCTAAAAACATTCATATGGCTCTGAAGGATAATTCATGGGTAGAAGCTATGCCAGAGGAACTAGCTCACTTTGAGAAGTTGAAAGTTTGGGAGTTAGTTGATTTACCTAAAGGAGAGAAAGAAATTGGCACCAAGTGGGTGTTGAAGTGTAAGAAAGATGACCGAGGGACGTGACAAGGAACAAAGCTCGATTAGTGGTAATAGGGTTCAATCAGCAAGAGGGGATTAACTATAATGAAGTGTTTTTTCACCAGTTGTTAGGTTATAAGCAATTCAGCTGTTTCTAGCGTTTGTATCTTTTAAGGGCTTCAAGGTTTATCAGCTTTACGTGAAGAGTGCATTTCTTTACGAGAAAGTCAAAGAACTGGTGTATGTCTCACAACCAGATGGGTTTACTAATCCAGACTATCCAGATCAGGGGTACATATTGGATAAGGCAATGTATGGTTTACATCAAGCACCAGAGCGTGGTACGTGTCACACCCCAACCAATGGCGAAATCATCGGAGTGTGACGAAGATAGATTGCTCATCACACATAACACTATTGTGACAATATTTAATTCAAAATTGATTTCATATCATAATAAAATTGTGAAGTACAACATGAATTTCAGATACAACATCGAAAGCAAAACAACAAGTTCAACAATTTAAAGTACAAAATCTAGTAATTTTAAATGCGTTTCTAGTGTCGTCCCTACTAGATTTCCTCATATTCAACATCATCAACCTGCAACATGTTAACAAAATATCGTTCAACACAAAAATGCATTGGCGAGTACACAAGTTTAAGTATAAGTATAAGTATAAAAATTTAATACGAATCCACATGGCAGCTTAAGTTATTCAAGATCAACATATCATGGCATGCAATATTTCTAGTCAACCCTCTGTTTACACAATAAAGAATATAATTTAACATGACCTCTCGTTCATAGGTGGTGCGTTACTCCTATAGCTCTATACATGTTAAACATAGGCTCGTATAAAGCTAATGACTATTGTATCACATAAGAATCACCCAAGCATATGCATCAAGTATAACAACATAGTTTTCATGTATTTTAGATTGTTTTCATGCATTTGCATAAAGAATAAAGTATTGTGATTTTCGATAAGGTTAACATATTGCACCCAGAAAGTGTTAAAATGAAAATGGGTCAAGTGCACTCACGGTTTTGCAAGCTTCCACTTGTTAATCCGCAAGGAGTTTGTTGGAGGATGAAACACCAAGTCTTTCTACACGAGGAAACGTAGGTGTATGAGTATTTGGAAGATAACGGGAGATTAGGAATTTAGAATTTAAAGTATATCGAAAGTAAGTATATGAGAAAATAACCATCTAGCACCTAATACTCGTTTTTGACACTATGAAACCCATAGGGGTTGAATGTTTTCATGGGTTAAAGTACCCATTAGAATCGTAACGAGATTCAAGTTCTTAGATGATGTAACTTAGTACTTTGACTAATAACCATTAAGTTATCATCAAAGGTTCGGTTACTATAAGTGTTATATATTCTATATAGTATATTTCATAAGTTTTAGTCCATCAAGTATAGCAAGTTTATCATAGAAGTAATGCATAGAGGTAGGAAGATAAATATTCCATTTTAAGACCTCTTTTGTATTCACCAATGCACAAGTTGTCATGAGACAACAAGGATGGTCATGAATGGATTATTATTACAGAAATGAAATACACACTAGCTAATAAGGAAAACATCAAGTGGTGTGTGGATTTGTAAGTAGGATAGCCCAAGCTATCTAAATAATCACACATATTCAATTTCAAGACTTGTTCATCACATGTGGGTTAAAACCCCTTTAAAAACAAAAAGTTTAGAGGATTAAAACCCCTGAATTTCTATGTTACAACCTTGTTTTTAAGCACACATTATCATAGTCGTGATTAGTGGCATAAGGACATAGGAATGTATGAAGAAAACATGAGTTTTCTTCCAAAACATGAGGATAAAAATACGCAGAATTTAAGTGCACTTTGGACCTCAAAAATGGTGAGGTTTCACCTTAGTTTGCCCAAGAAAACTTGTGAGAACCTTCCTAGAGGTTATCTGATGTGTGTAAAATACAACATATAAATTACATCAATTGAGGCATAAAACTAACCCTTTTTTAGTACTAATGTTGGAAAACGTGTGCTTTTGTCTTCCTTTTGTATTTTCAGGACTAAATGAGCGTAAATGAACAAAAGAAACAAATATGCAGCAAAATCTAACATAAATACAAGAAAAGGAACAAACGTGGCATGCCCGACCCCTCGACGGCATCTTCCCAAGCAAAAATAAGAAAACAGAAGGCTGACCACGGCCCCGTACCCAGCGGACATGGGGGCGTGGCCAGTTGTCTGCAGAAAGGACAAAGCTATAGAAGCTTTTATTCCTGACATGGGGGCGTGCCCAGCTCAACACGGGCCATGGTCAACGCTACGATTCGCAGAATCCAAGCAAATCTTGATAGTACAAATACGCTTCTGCACACGGGGCCGTGCCCAGCAGACACGGGGGCGTGTGAAACTAATGCAGACAAATTGCAATTAATGAAGAAAGAGAAAGGGAATGGACACGGGGCCGTGTCCAGGCTTCTATGCAGGCTATAAATAGGGGTGCTTGGTTAACTTCAAAGGCATCCCTTGACAAACCACCTTTCTACCACTTCACCCACACTCCACCACCATCACAACACCCACATCTAGCACCATCATCCATCTTAGAGTGTGTGTAGTAGTCTCAGGATCCAAGATTGATAGTAAGAGTTCTTGACAATCAAAGGCCATGTTTGCCTAAGTCTCTTACATCACTTGGTGAAGACAAGCATTTAGTGTAATACTTTTGATTTTTATTCTTTTTGCACTTTTTATTTGGTTTTGTATTAATGACTTTATTGACTAGTTTCTTATGTTGAAGGTGAAACTTCCTTATCATTTGTCCGTGGTGTCTTGGCGTTATTTTACTGTCTATATAAAATAAAAGATTTACACCATTCATATCTCTACGGTCTATATAGATATATGTTGGCTACCTGGTCGGGGGTTAAGGGAATGGTTTGGTAAGATTCTTGCCTTGTTCAGTGTATAGATCCTGCAAGGACCTGGGTCAAGCTTACTAGGACCTCCTTCAATACCCACTGGTATTGGATGGCGGGGGTGCGAATGGCTTGATCCCCTCATATGTAAACTACTATTAATACATTAACCCGGCTACTTGGGATTGTATCCCTGCTGACTCAAACCACTTAGCCGAGGGTAACGTCACCTTCAAAAGAGGGGCCTACCACATTACGCATTAATAACTTAATTAATTATCTTTCAATATTCCGACCCTTTAGGATTGTATCCTTACTGACTCAAACTACTTGGTTGAGGGTAACGTCACCTTCAAAAGTGGGGCCTACTACTATAACTAAGATAATCTCTTAAAAAGTGCAAAAGTGAGGAAATCATCAAAGGTTACACTAAAGGCAAGTCGGATCCAAGTGATTTATCTTGTCTATTTGTTTTTATTTTATTTTTATTTTCAGCATTTTTAGTTTTTAATTTTCATTTTTTTAAAACCTTTTCTAAATTTTTGATTTGATTAGACGTTGAGGATAAACCGGTACTAAAAGCTCTTGTGACCTTGGACGACCTCGGTATCTTACCAACGCTATACTACGCTCACGTTGGGTGCACTTGCCCATATGTGTGTTTAGTGTTAATAGAATATCGTGTTTTATTAATTTAAAACTTGACTAAAGTGTTAAAAAGGGGCTAAATTATTAATAAAAACAGATCACGCTACACACGCATCATTATCCAAGTGTTTTGAAGAAAGAAATGAGAAGAAAATTGAAGTAGAAGTGAGTTAAAACTCACATTTTATCGCTGGAACTTTCTGAAATGTTGCTGAAACTCATCTGAGTTTGGAAGGGGTTTTGAGGTGTTTGGAGGCTTGTAAAAGTGTGATCAAGGATGGGGAAATGTTCATTATATAGGGAAGGGATTAGGGTTTCCATGGGTTGGGCTTTGGACAGGATTAGTGGGTCATTAACCTTGAAACAAGCCACTAAACCCAGCCCAAGGGAGGCTGTCCACTTTTTATTTTATTTTATTTTTGTTAGTTAATTGATATATATTTGTTTATTTGATGCCATTTTTTATATAGTTAACATATATTAAGGTATGGCTTGGTATTTTTGAAGTATGGACATCATATGTTAGTATTTACTTGGTAAAAAGAACAAGTTTATAAAAGTTTAATGTCACAAGGTAGATAACAAGGGTGAAATTTATGATGAAGTGTCGAATGATAATAATTTTCGCGATTGAATAACCAAGTATCTTGTATGAATGAAATGCTTTAAGAATTACGATTACACGAGAATTGTTTACGAGTTAATTTATGATACGAACTATGTTAATAAACGTGTGTATGAATCTATGTATAAACATGTATAAGTAACGTATATTCCACATAAAGATCAAATTCATTATGATCGATGTCTCGGATTTACAACGATTCAAGATGAGATACGATTACAAAGGAAAGCGTTTCCGAAAATAGAATTACGATACAATCTTACTAAAAATGGAAAGATGCGAAAAGCGAGGCATTACAGTCTCCCCTCCTTTAGGAAATTTTATCCCAAAATTTAAGAAGATGCAACGAACAGATGCGGATACTTAGCCTTAATGTCACTTTCGAGTTCCCAAGTAAATTCAGCTCCACGTTTTCCTTCCCATCGAACCTTGACAATAGGAATTCGACTGCGCCTCAATTGCTTGACTCCTCGGTCCATGATCTCGATAGGTTTCTCCACGAAGTGTAGAGTTTCATTGATTTGAAGATCTTCGAGTGGAACTTGAAGTACTTCTTTAGCTAGACACTTCTCAAAGTTTGAAACATGGAAGACATAATGAATGTTGTTGGGTTCTTCAGGTAGGTCCAGTCGATATGCAACCTTGCCAATCCTTTCGAGAATCTTGAAAGGACCTACGTAGCGAGGTGTGAATTTTCCTTTCTTACCAAATCGAACCACACCCTTCCAAGGGGATACCTTGAGAAGTACAAAGTCACCTATCTCGAATTCCAAAGGCTTGCGACGCTTGTCAGCGTAACTCTTTGTCGGCTCCTGGCTTTCAGTAAGTTGTCTCGAACCTATAAAATCTTGTCGGTTGACTCTTGTATAAGCTCTGGACCAGTAATTTGAGCTTCACCAATCTCGTGTCAACAAATAGGCGAACGACACTTATGACCATACAATGCCTCGAATGGTGCCATTTGAATACTCGCGTGATAATTGTTATTGTACGAGAATTCGATCAAAGGCAAGTTCATGTTCAACTTGCCACCAAAATCGATTACGCAAGAATGAAGCATATCCTATAAGGTTTGGATAGTACGCTCAGTTTGACCGTCAGACTTAGAATGGAAAGTGGTTCTAAGGTTTAGAACAATACCCATAGCAGATTAAAGGTTTGCCAAAGACGAGTCGTAAAGCGACCATCACGATCAGAAATGATGTCAATGGGGATATCATGACGACAAATGATCTCATCAGTGTAGATTCTATCCAATTTCTCGAATTTGAAATCTTCACGAATGGGGAGAAAATGAGCTGATTTGGTCAATCGATCAACGATCACCCAAATACTATCATGACCAGAAGAAGTACAAGGGAGCTTGGTGATAAAGTCCATTGCAATACTCTATTATTTCCAAACAGGAATTTATGGTTGTTCGAGCAAGCTAGAGGGACGTTGGTGTTCAGCTTAAACCTTCGAACAAGTGAGACATTTCGCAACGAAGGTGGTGATATCTTTCTTAATTCCAGGCCACCAATAGGACGTACGCATATCTTGGTACATCTTATCAGCACCAGGATGAATGGAATATCTCGATTTGTGTGCCTCCTTCATTAGAAAGTCTCGAAGGTTATCACGATTAGGAATCCAGATGCGATTGAGATAGTATAGAATACCATCGGATTTAGACAAAAGATCATCTTCAACACTACCTCGTATCTCGATGGAGAGACTACCCTTGTTAATAGAGGCATATTGGGCTTCACGAAGGTGGTTTGGAAGATCGTTAACGAGTTGGAGACAACTAACACGCTTAACATGAGCTTTACGACTAAGTTCGTTGGCCACTACATTCGCTTTTCCTGGATGGTAGCAAATTTCGCAGTCGTAGTCGTTTAACAACTCTACCCAACGACGTTGACGCATGTTCAGTTCCTTTTCGTTGAAGATGTGTTGAAGGCTCTTATGGACGGTGAAGACTACACACTTAGTACCATAAAGGTAGTGTCACCAAATCTTCAAGGTAAAAACAATTGTGCCAAGTTCAAGGTCATGAGTAGTGTAGTTTTTCTCATGTATTTTGAGTTGCCTCGATGCGTAAGCGATAACCTTGTCTCGTTGCATAAGGATACAACCAAGGCCAAGGTTTGAAGCATCAATACACGAAGAAGTTGTCGTTACCATTGGGAAGCGCAAGAATAGGAGCATTGCAAAGCATGTCCTTGAGCGTTTGGAAATACTCCTTTTGTTTAGGACCCCAAACGAGAGGTTTCTCTTTTTGAGTCAAGGAGGTAAGAGGAACGGAGATCTTCGAGAAGTTAGAAATTAAACGACGATAGTAACTAGCTAGACCAAGAAACGAACGAATTTCGGACTGAAACTTAGGTGCAATCCAGTTCTTCACAGCTTCGATTTTAGCAGGGTCAGCGTGAATACCAAGTTCGTTGACTGTGTGACCAAGGAATTGAACCTCTTTTAACCAAAATTCATACTTGGAGAATTTGGCGTAAAGACATTCAGCGCGTAGAAGCTGAAGGATAAGACGCAAGTGTCGCTCATGCTCTTCTTCTGTGTTGGAATAGATGTGGATATCGACGATGAAGACGATCATGAAACAGTCCAAGTACGTTTTGCACAAGTAGTTCATCAAATCCATGAAAACAGCAGGTGCGTTGGTCAAACCAAAGGGCATGACCACGATCTCATAATGACCATAACGCGTACGAAAGGCAGTTTTGGGTATATCTTCTTCGAGGACTTGAAGTTGATGATATCCAGAACGAAGATTGATCTTTGAAAAGTAGGTCGCACCTTGCAATTGATCGAAGAGATCGTCAATGCGAGGAAGTGGATATCGGTTCTTAACAGTAAGCTTGTTGAGCTCACGACAATACACATTCTAAACGATCCATGTTTCTTCTTGACGAACAAAACGGGAGCACCCCAAGGAGGAGTACTAGTGCGTATAAAGCCTTTATCAAGAAGCTCTTTAAGTTGGCTTGAAAGCTCTTGCATCTTAGAGGGTGCTAAACGATAAGGAGACTTAGCGACAGGCATAGCGCCAGGTACTAAGTCGATTCAAAAGTCGACAGAACGAGCAGGGGGCGGACCAGGAAGATCATCGAGAAATACATCAGGAAAATCACGTACAACAGGAATGTCACTCATGCTTGGGCCTTTTTCCTTCTTTTCCACAATGTGGGCGAGAAAGGCGAAGGTGCCCTTGCGTAAGCACATGTTTGCTTGAACACACGACATAAGCTTGAGACCTTGAGAAGGTTTCTCGCCATAGACGTGTAGAGAATCACCATTTGGAAGAGGAAGAAGAATGAACTTTTCAGAACACACAACTTCAACATGAACTCGCCTAAGCCAATCCATACCTACTATGACGTTGAAACTATCCATTTGCATAGGTATGAGGTCAATGCGAAATGTATGATCGTTAAGAATCAGGGAACACTCAGAAAGAACGGAATCGACAATGACAGATTTACCATTTGCGACTTCGACAGCGAATGATCTTGGTAACTTAGAGCATTTACACTTAAGCAAAGGTTCAAATTCTAAAGATACAAAACTTTTATCGGTGTCAGTATCAAATAAACACGAAGCATAAACATGGTTCACGAGGAACGTACCAGTAATAACGTCGTTTGCGTTCTGAGCCTGAGCTGGTGAGAAGAAAGGCTCTGCCTCGAGCAGGTTATTGAGGTTGCTGGTGTTGCGGTGGTGGTTGATTGCGTTGGGGGCAAACATTGGAGAGATGGTTGAGGTCGCCACACTTAAAACATGCTCGCACAGGAGCAGCTTGAGGTTGAACTTGGTTAGGAGCGGGGTTGGCAACAATAGCTTGATGTTGGTTGTTTTGGGGTTGTGGGATGTTTCGGCATCGGTCATCAAAATGCCCAAACCTATGACAGTTGGTGCATTTGCGGCATGGTGCGGTGGTAGGATGATGGTATAAGCAGGTAGTGCACTGAGGATGAGATCCAGTGTAGGCTCGTTTTGGTAGTTCCTTGGTGGCAGGGGTAACGGCGGCTACAGCTTGGATAGGTTGAGGGTTTGGCGGAGTGATGACCGCACAATTTTGGCTTGACGACTTTCGCTTCTTGCCTCGGTTTTTCTTGGGTGGCTGAGATGGTGAGGGTTCAACAACGGTGGTATCGGTGATGGCTTGGTGCGCACTCTTCGACGAAACCTTATCGTAGGTTCCATGAAGAACGCAGTTGTTATTAAGTTCAGTGGCTATACTGAAGGCGTCTTCAACGGTTTTGGGGCAAGCAGAGGCAACGTGGTTAACCAACGAGGGTGAAAGGCACCAAATAAACTTGGCTATAGTTTTGGGGACGGTGTCGACCTGTCCAGGGCAGAGGACACTAAGCTGCTTGAAGCGCGTAATCAGACCATCGATGTCGCTCCCCTTTTGCGTCAGGTGCCAAAATTCTTTTTCCAACTTTTGGAGCTCGTGAGGAGGACAAAATTGGTCCTTCATAAGTTGCTTAAGCTCGTCCCAAGGTAGGGTGTGGCTACATCATTCCCCTTTTTGTTTCGCTTAGAGGTCCACCATTTGAGCGCTCTCAAACGGAAAACACCCGTTGTATTCAAGGTTCGTAGGTCATCGGGGCACCCACTTTCCAAGAAGGTGAGTTCGATCGCGTCGAACCAATTCATCATGGTCGTGGGACCATCCTTGCCAGTAAACTCCAGAGGTTTACAGGCCATGAATTGTTTGAACTGGAATGTCGATTTCGGCGTTTCCACCTTCGAATAGATATAACCATGGGGAGAATCGGGGTTAGGCTGAAGCTTGCTCACGATGTTTGGTATGACTTTAGCCATCTGCTTGGCCATGAATTTCATACAGTCCTTTTTCGACATCGTGTCGGAGTTGGCGGTGGAGGTCGAATCTTTCTTCGATTTGGAGTCAGAGGTGGATTCCTTCTTTGACTTGTTCTTCTTTATCAATTTCTTTGACAAAGCGTTGGACGACATCTAAGAATCGAAAGAGAAGGAACGGATGAGACTTGATCATAAATTCAAAATAAGTTTTGCATGTATAAGCATGTAAGCATGGTGTATCACGTACGGTTCACATAATTAGCATGAATTTAACAAGTATTCACAAAGCATAAACAAGTACGAATGCGTAAACAAAGTATACATTTAATTTGTTCACGAGAATTATTATTGTTTTTGATTGCGAGAGATGTGCAAGTCGTGTAACGGTTTTGAAATGAACGAGGTAACAAGTATAAAATCACATATAAATTGAATCACATAAAAGAGAGGCTCATAAAACATAGGATTGTTTTGGGTTTAGAAACGTCGACTATTCCAAAGTGAATCGAAAGTCCTTTCAAATTAAAGAAACGTGCTTTGGCCTATAGGTAAGAGACTCTCGTTGAGAAGTGATTAACGGTATCTTACCTTTCCAGTTACTACACGTCTCTAATCGATCGAACAATCGAAATTTGGCGAGATTGAAAATCGAGGAATGGGACTTAATCGACAAGATGCGGATTTTGCCCCTAACTTGACGATTTCGTACCCTAATGTGGTTGGTACTCGTCGGGTCAAAATCTAATTTTAACACTTTGACGAGGGTCCACTAGAGTTTGAATTGGAAATCTACCATTAAGATGTCGATTTCACTCCTAACTTAATGGTGTAATTTCGTGCAAAATAAAGAATAAGCGGAATGAGAGTCGTTTACCAAATTGTAGGTTTCATGCCTATTTTGGTAAACTCGTCTCATTTGCATTACGAGTGTCTTCAAGTCTTCAAGTGTATTGTGTAAAATGTCTTAGGAAAGACATTATGTAAGTATTAAGACCAAAGAGGAGAGAAAGAAGCAAAGTAGGAAGAATAACATCTTAAGCATATAACAAGAATGGTAAAAAACATGGTTCCTACTATAGACTAGGTCGAACATTGTAATTCTACCTAATTCCCTATAGTTTTGGCTCTAATACCAACCTGTCACACCCCAACCAATGGCGGAATCATCGGAGTGGGACGAAGATAGATTGCTCATCACACATAACACTATTGTGACAATATTTAATTCAAAATTGATTTCATATCACAATAAAATTGTCAAGTACAACATGAATTTCAAATACAACATCGAAAGCAAAACAACAAGTTCAACAATTTAAAGTACAAAATCTAGTAATTTCAAGTGTGTTTCTAGTGTCATCCCTACTAAATTTCGTCATATTCAACATCATCAACCTATAACATGTTAACAAAATATAGTTCAACACAAAAATGCATTGGCGAGTACACAAGTTTAAGTATAAGTATAAGTATAAAAGTTTAAAACGAATCTACATGGCAACTTAAGTTATTCAAGATCAACATATCATGGCATGCAATATTTCTACTCAACCCTTAGTTTACGCAATAAAGAATATAATTTAACATGACCTCTCGTTCACGTGTGGTGCGTTACTCCTATAGCGCTATACATGTTAAATGGAGGCTCGTATAAAGCTAATGACTATTGTATCACATAAAAATCACCCAAGTATATGCATCAAGTATAACAACATAGTATTCATGTATTTTGGATTGTTTTTGTGCATTTGCATAAAGAATAAAGTATTGTGATTTTTGATAAGGTTAACATATTGCACCCAAAAAGTGTTAAAATGAAAATGGGTCAAGTGTACTCACAGTTTTGTGAGCTTCCAGTTGTTAATCGGTGAGGAGTTTGTTGGTTGTTGGAGGATGAAACACCAAGTCCATCTACACGAGGAAACATAAGTGTATGAGTATTTGGAAGATAACGGGAGATTAGGAATTCGGAATTAAAAGTATATCGAAAGTAAGTATATGAGAAAATAACCATCTAGCACCTAATACTCGTTTTTGACACTATGAAACCCATAGGGGTTGAATGTTTTCATGGGTTAAAGTACCCATTAGAATCGTAACGAGAATCAAGTTCTTAGATGATGTAACTTAGTATTTTGACGAATAACCATTAATTTATCATCAAAGGTTCGGTTACTTTAAGTATTATATATTCTATATAGTATATTTCATAAGTTTTAGTCCATCAAGTATAGCAAGTTTATCATAGAAGTCATGCATAGAGGTAGGAAGATAAATCTTCCATTTTAAGACCTCTTTTGTATTCACCAATGCACAACTTGTCATGAGACAACAAGGATGGTCATGAATGGATTATTATTATGGAAATGAAACACACACTAGCTAATAAGGAAAACATCAAGTGGTGTGTGGATTTGTAAGTAGGATAGCCCAAGCTATCCAAATAATCACACATATTCAAGTTCAAGACTTATTCATCACTTGTGGGTTAAAACCTTTTTAAAAACAGAAAGTTTAGAGGATTAAAACCTCTGAATTTGTATGTTACAACCTTGTTTTTAAGCACAGATAATCATAGTCTTGATTAGTGGCATAAGGACATAGGAATGTATGAAGAAAACATGAGTTTTCTTCCAAAACATGAAGATAAAAATGAGCAGAATTCAAGTGCACTTTGGACCTAAAAAATGGTGAGGTTTCACCTTATTTTGCCCAAGAAAACTTGTGAGAACCTTCCTAGAGGTTATCCAACTGTTTTGAAGAAAGAAATGAGAAGAAAATTGAAGTAGAAGTGAGTTAAAACTCACTTTTTATCGCTGGAACTTTCTGAAATGTTGCTGAAACTCAGCTGAGTTTGGAAGGATTTTTGAAGTGTTTGAAGGCTTGTAAAAGTGGGATAAAGGATGGGGAAATGTTCATTATATAGGGAAGGGATTAGGGTTTCAATGGGTTTGGCTTTGGACAAGATTAGTGGGTCATTAACCTTGAAACAAGCCACTAAACCCAGCCCAAGGGAGGCTGTCCACTTTTTATTTTATTTTATATTTGTTAGTCAATTGATATATATTTGTTTATTTGATGTCATTTATTATATAATTAACATATATTAAGGTGTGGTATGGTTTTTTTGAAGTATGGACATCATATGTTAGTGTTTACTTGGTAAAAAGAACAAGTTTATAAAAGTTTAATGTCACAAGGTAGATAACAAGGGTGAAATTTATAATGAAGTGTCGAATGATAATAATTTTCGCGATTGAATAACCAAGTATCTTGTATGAATGAAATGCTTTACGAATTACGATTACACGAGAATTGTTTACGAGTTAATTTATGATACGAACTATGTTAATAAACATGTGTATGAATTGATGTATAAACATGTATAAGTAACGTCACATAAAGATCAATTTTATTATGATCGAAGTCTTGTATTTACAACGATTCAAGATGAGATACAATTACAAAGGAAAGAGTTTCCGAAAATAGAATTACGATACAATCTTCTAAAAATGGAAAGCTGCGAAAAGCGAGGCGTTACAGTACGAGACACTATCGACTCATCTTTGGCAAATGGCTTTGAAAGGGTTCAGATCGATAGTACACTTTTCATTAAGAGGAAGAAGGAAGATTTTCTTTTGGTATAGGTGTACGTGGGTGATATCATTTTTGGTTCATCTGATGAGAGCATGTGTCATGAATTTGAAGTGGTGATGAAGAGTAAGTTTGAAATGAGTGCAATGGGTGAATTATCATTCTTCTTGGGATTCCAAGTTGAACAAAAGAAGGATGGGATCTTTATTCATCAGATGATGTATGTGTATGACATTTTGACTCGTTTCAAGATGGAGGATTGTGCAACGTTCAATACACCCATTTGTGAAAATCACAATAGTGGTTTAGATGCTAAGAGTGTGGAGAATGTTGATCCAACTCAATATAGGAACATTATTGGATCGTTGATGTATCTTACTGCTTCAAGACCAGACATTATGTTCGTCGTATGACTGTGTGCCAGATATCAAGCAAATCCGAAGGAGTCACAAATGAAGGCGGTGAAGCGAATTCTACGTTACTTGAAGGGAAAACCTAAGTTTGGGTTATGGTACCCTGCTGATAGTTACTTGGTGTTTATTGCATACACTAATTCAGATTTCGGAGGATGTAAATCTACCTGAAAATCTACGACAGGTGATTGTCAGTTCTTAGGGGCAAGACTTGTGTCATGGCAATGCAAGAAACAAGCCTGTGTGTCTATGTCTTCATGAGAAGCTGAATACATTGCTGCGGGTAGCTGTTGTTCTCAGGTTCTATGGATACAATAGCAGATATGCGATTACGGTTTGAATTTCACTCGCACCTCTATTGTGATAGACAATAATGCCATAATTTCTATAACAAATAATCCTGTAAAAGACAGTCGCACAAAACATATTGACATTCATCATTATTTTATATGGGATTGTGCTGAAAAGAAAATGATTGAACTGCATAGAGTCGACACACTAGATAACCTGACAGATCTTTACACAAAAGCTTTTGATAAAGCTCGATTTGAACATCTAGTCAAACTCAACGGGAGGAGGTATCCTGGATAACCAGTTTTTCATAAGAATTTTGTAAATATTTTATTGCTTTCTTAAAAAAAAAAAAATTAAAAAATCAGAAAACCATAAAAATCCAAAAACATTGAAAAATGAAAAACATAAAAAATATTGAAAATAAAAAATGAGTTATCATTGTGTGAAATAGAAGAAATGATGGTACATCAGCAAGTTAGATTGACACACTGAAATTGAACCTGATATTGCATAAGTGTGATAGCAGCTTCATCATATGATGTACCAGTAGGCAAGAAACATGAAATAATCAACTTACAATGGTGATATAAACATAACTAACTGAGTATGAGTGGGTAACATATCAGTGGCGTATGGTTTAATAACATAAATCTTCGTTGATAGATTGCCAAATTCTGAGGTTTTAGGTCTTTATACTGTTACTTCATCTAGGGATATCAAGGCTGTCCTTCTGCTGCATCCAGATATATGTTAACCTAGGCACAACCAAGATATCTTAAAACAGCTAAAAATGACAAAAATCAAGAAAATGAAGAAGCTCTCCTAGAGAGTCATTCAAATGTGCAAAATGCATAAATCATACCAAACTTGGTATTTTCCTTACCCTCGTTGGATGTAAGACGCTAAAACGTATTTGACAAAAGTCGCAGCGGAAGTTCTTGCCATAAAATTTCTTTCCTTATAAGTACCTTGACCTACTTTAAAATTTCATTTTAACATAACTCTTTCACATAAATTTATCAATTGACTCATTTACTAAGTAAAAACAGGGCTTATGTTTACTATATTACATACATCGACGTTCCCGTGCAATGTATCTTGCGACTCGATCTTTGATCTCATCTCCTCGATAATCCTCTGTGACTTGTACTACACGCGCTCACCACATTAATTCATACCATTAGTACACATTATAAACATACAAGATTCATTCTCGTTTACTATTCATTCCGTTATCTCTTTACATTCCGGCTTTCCATCTAATTATACCATCCGTGGTGAGACTTCCTTATTGTACCTGCGTTACACTTAAATCACAAGGTCCACTATTAATAACGTCAATACTGTATCGTATTAAAAACTTGTAAGAATCCATGCATACCTGACTGCATACGTGCACACTCACATATCTACATACGTACATACCTTCATACATGACTACATACTTGCATACGCTCATATACACCTACTTGCATGAATACATACATACATACATACATACATACATACATACGTACATACGTTCATACATGTCTACATACGTGCATACGCCCATATATTCCTATTTGCATAAAACGGTCTAAACGGGTCCGCATTGCATATACGATTAAAATATAATTTTTTCAATATTCTGGAGCCCGTGGCGTCGCGCGATGGCCTATAGCCTTCGCCGTCGCGTCGCACCACCCCCCATTTGAACAGAATGTTCGCAGCTGTTGCTGCATATTCCCAGAATAACTCAATTTTACGGAAACGAGCATAACTTTCACGTTTTTTTATCCGTTTTACCCGATTCTTTTTCCTACGTGATCGTAATTTAATTCTCCATCACATGGAGTTAACATCCGACATCCAGATTAACAAAATTCTAGACTTTTAAGCTATCGACTTATCACCTTTTTACAAAGCTTTGACCCGTTCATGCATTTATCAAAATAATCTGTTTATTTGACCTCAATTTCTCATGAGCCTTATAATTTCAATGTTGTTTATCGTAAAAGACTAAATTCTTGGATGTCTTGCATCCTCTTAACCCATTTCCGCTAAAAAGCTTATTTTGACCCGTTATGGGTATTTACGTATTAAATGGTCTATGACATACAACACCATACTCTTCACTTTCACACTTGACCAAAACATTACTCTAATCGATTAGCTTATTACCAATTGACTTTTAACGTCGCTTGCCCGATATACCTATCAAGGGCGTTTTTGCCAACTTTGCTCCATCCTTTACAACAAAGGACTTCATTGCATATTTAACCAATCCTACTACTTAACTACAACTATAATCACACATACCTTGCTCGGATCAAAGCTAAGATCCGTTTAATACTTCATCCACCAAATTGTTAGATGATAGCAACGAAGTCCTTTCGCTATTCATTCTGTGAATTCATAATACTTGACAAAACAATTCATTAGTCGATAACGCCAAATGGTGACATCTCCACCATTTGACCCGCTAAATATAAATGTCCATTTTACCCTTGTGGGGTTTTAATTATTCATTAACCCATCCATGTAACTTATTTCTTCGTTAACTTGTAACCAGAATTACCATAATACCCTTTTTACCCTTTTTTAAACATCAACCTTAATTTCTTATCATACCCACATATTCCGACCCGTATCAAATACTTGTCGGAACATCATACTTCACATATTTACTTACCATGTTCGTAATCAATACAACGGATAGATATTCTATGAAAAAGGGGTGTAAGCTTTACTTACATAGCATCCTAATATGCTTCTCGTGCGCATTAGTCCCGTTTGACTCGCTTCTTTCCCAAGCTTCCATGTCGCTTATCACGCATCAACTATCATATATCATTCTCAAGATAGTTAGCTTATTCATCATTCATCACAACCTTTTCATCACACGAATCTTATATTAAGTTTATCATCCACCCTTATAACATGCTAATCTATCATTTCTTATCCGATTTCTTTAAACATTCACATACATGTATGATTCCAAACATCATTAATATAAGTAAATCATCATTTTACATCACATTATCTAAAACCCACTTCATAACTACTTTGTTAATCACTTACAAGTGATCTAATCTCAAATTCCTCATAAGTTCATCATACATTTGGTGTGTATACTACCTCCTAAGCATAGTATACAACTAATTCATGCATATCCTTCTAATCTCACACATAATTCATCAAATTCCCCATTCTAATCAACATGAATCATCTATACATAAACATCCAACCTACTAGTATCACATTTCTTTCAATTCCTCTAACAAGAATCCATATTACTCACATAATACATCAATATTCAACAAGAATTAGACATGGATGATGATTCAAGTCATCATTCTCACCATAACTAATGGGTTTTACCTCTAAGCATCAAATTAACCTAAATCATGCTTAACCCATGTTCTATATGATGATTCTAACATGTCATCATACTCAATTTCATACAAATTCGCAATTTACATCATAACCCACTTCGTGAAGGATCACCAATCTAACTTTTAAGACATACCTTATGATCCCCTCGTGTGGGTGATCATTAATCCGTGTTTATTCATGAATTTAGACCTCGATTCACCCTTCAATTCGATGATTCTTCATGCTTAGGGTTTCTTGAACTCATGGAGCTCCTGCTCGTTTCTAGAATACACACGATTTGTGTGTGTGTGTGTATGTGTGTGTTTTCATATATTAAATTCAACTTTCATTTTGCCCCACTTTAGTCCCTCAAGTTTGCCACTAAATAATATTGGGACAACTATCATCCTTTAATTGTTTTTTACCACATTCCTAACTAGGTTAAATAGCCTAGTTGTTTATTTCATGATATACCATATCATAACATTTACCAAATATAAACATTCGGGTTTTGGGGTGTTACAAGTCTACCCCCCTTAAATAAGGTTTCGTCCCCGAAACCTTTCTCTTCCATTTACACATACACATATATGTTTGACTTCATAGTCACATCATAATTATAAGTAATCATCTTATCTCAATTCATATTTATTCATACAATTAACTTCTTAGCAGGTCTATACTTTCCATGGCATACTTTCACCTAACATTCTTATTTCCTCGACCCGTTAGTAACAGGTCAATATACTTATTCATCCAAACTTATAGTAATGCTTACTTTCATATGATCCATTCATAACAGATCTAATACCTTTGTCTCATCCTTTAAGTTTACGTTCTATACATATATTACATAGCATTTAATTATTGTTTTGTTATTGTAACGAAGTTACTATTTCATGATTATACATACTTACTTAGCTCCCAGGTTAACATCATTCTACATTTTCCATAATTGTTTGTACCATACATATCCTTACTTTACCTTCAACTCACATCATTCATTCTACATCACTGTTACTCTCATTTCATGCATTAATTAGTTCGCATAAGTATACGTGTCATGCAAATTCATTATACGAGAGTTTAACCAATACTCGAAACTTTCACTCAAAACCCTTAAGATTCATTTCTTAATGACATAGTTTTCTTCTTATGTCAACTATTAGAAATCAAACATTCCCTACTATATCATACTCATTCCATAATTCCCTTCATAGGTCATTTTTAATCTACCAATTCGTGCTTATCCAACATAAGTTAGACCTTTTACTAACCTCGTCTCATATCAGCAATCGACGATTCGTAATCCAGATCGATCCGCCCTCTTCAAAAGTACTAGCCGTACTAGGCTAGATTTCATTTACCTGTGTAATGTGCCTTCGCTCGTACGCATCCTTCCACCAATTCGATTGGTTTCATTACATCAAGGGTTATAACATTATCATCAACAAATTTAGCAGTTAGCACATTTCATTCAAACATTCATTCATTCTATCAGGTGATTACTCACCTATAATTCTTATACAATTTCTTACATACACGCTATAACGTGTCACGCATTTCATTCCTCACACGCAATTCTTTCATTCCAGTTACTTATTTCGTCCGCCTTCGCTGTTTGACTTTTTAAGGCCAAACTGACATTTCTTAATTATCATACATGTATTGAGGCACACGTTTGTACTCCTTTACATTCATGCTTACTTTCAAGGACATTCATTACATCATTTCGGTATTCTTAACAAAACTCACCCTTATCATTCATACTTAAATTATTGTCCGGGTCGTAGCCCGTCATTTATTATGACTCCTAAGAGTCGATTACTAACACATGTAACACATAACTTGTTCGAAACTTCTTCTTCCTTTCGTTTTAAAATTTAGGTTTGCGTGCCAATTACGATCATTCTTTCATT
Source organism: Helianthus tuberosus (assembly GCA_030545235.1). Classification (NCBI taxonomy): domain Eukaryota; kingdom Viridiplantae; phylum Streptophyta; class Magnoliopsida; order Asterales; family Asteraceae; genus Helianthus; species Helianthus tuberosus. Next base: position 80,006,621 of record CM060408.1, read on the forward strand.
CAGTTACTTTACATTTACTCATATGACTCGTTTGATGCAACCAAGGTCAAACTATTGGCACATTCTGATGTGGGCTAATTTCATCCTTTTTATATTTTTAAATCCCTCTCGCGGATTCAAACGTAACATCCATACCTTTCATTACTTCTATGTTTCGAATCTGTCCAGCGGTTCCAAACGCACCATTCATACCTTTTCTTCCTTCTATGATTTGAATCCATGTCACGGATTCAAACATATCATTCACATTTTTCATTCCTTACATGTGTTGAATCCGTCTCGCGGATTCAGACATATCATTTCTACATTTCATTTCCTTGAATCCGTTTTACGGATTCAAGCATTCCATTCATGCCATTCATTCCTTGAATCCGTCTCACGGATTCAAACAGGTCATTCATACTTCATTACTTTCATGCTTCGAATCCGTCTCGCGGATTCTAACATATCGTTCATAGCTTCATTCTTTTCATGCTTTGAACCCGTCTCGCGGATTCTAACCTATCATTCATACTTTCATTCTTTTCATGCTTCGAATCCGTCTCGCGGATTCTAACATATAATTCATACTTTCATTCCTGAAAGTCTTACGTTTCTCTTCACCCTCACGTCCACCTACTACCTAATTCTAACGGACATACCTGTAACAATTATCATGGTCTGACGAACGTCATATGTTTCTTGTGTACTGGCCAGGTACACAATCCACATACTAGTTTCGTGTCTTCGTGTAATCTGTGACACCTGTGTCACTTCAACCACTAAACAAATACCAAACCAATGAAACATTATATTTCATACTTGGGATTTGTATAAATATGTGTATCGTTTGCACATATCAATTCTTGTTCGATTTCGAGCTCTAAATCGCTTTCAGGAAGGTTATACGCGATCTGATGCGTAAAAATAACCAGTTTAATGCAACAAACACTCCGGAATAGTGACATAGGCTTAACATACCTTAAATAACCAGTACATAACTTAGAAATAGGTTTTGGATGGTTTGGTATGCCGAAATCAAGTTTATTCGCTTACAGGGACTAATTTCGACAAACTGTGAAAGTATGCCGATTCGTACTTTAACAAACATTCCGGAACTTGATCATAAGTTAAATATGCCATAAATATCCTTTACATAGCTTAGAAATAGGCTTTGAGGTGTTTTGTGCGCTGAAATAAACTTTTGGTCATTCAGGGACTAAAAGCGTCAAAAAGTGCATAAGTTTGCATTTTCGCGCATAACTTATGTTCTGAATACATCCGTACATCCAAAAATTTATGTAATTATTAAAATATTATGTTTTAGTGATTGGCTTGTTAAAAATCCATTCGTCGCGTAATTTTGGATCTTTTTTGCGTCCGTTACGACTTCCGTCGTAATTAACCGAACAACGTAACCGTACGGCCAAACGAACTGACATCCGATATATTTTTAAGCATATGTTAACTTCATTTTGGAGCCTTAAAATGGGGTTAACGGGGCTGATACGTGTCAAAACGCATCAAAAATCAAGTTCGGAGACTCAGGGGCCTGTTCTGCCAACTTTGCAAACTTTCTGCCAGCAAACCAGGTCCTTATGGACCGTATGGGTGTGCTTACTGTTCGTAAGCATGTCCCAGTTCAGTAGAAATGTTTTCAAGCTTGTTCCAGCTATTTCCCTCTTGTGCAAATGGTTTTTATGATACTATGTGCTTGTTTAGGGGCTCCCATGGTTTTAGAAATCAGTGGGTGCAAGTGTAAGGCTCAGATCGAAGCTCGGTTTTCAAGAAACGATCCTAACGGTTCTACGAAAACTATATATACCCCCACCCATTTCACTCAAAACCCACACTTAATCCTGAAATTTCTCTAAGTTGGAGCTTTAGCACTCCATACCTGAGAATACTTGGGATCAAGACTCCTTTCTTGGACCCGTTGTAAGTCCTCTTTCGTTCTTTTTATGCGTTTTTAGCATGAAAGTCAAACTTTGTTTGACTTTCTGCATTGACCACTTTATGGTCAACACGAAGTTCGTTTGAACTTCATAACGTGAGCATAATCACGATGGTTATAGTCCCTTGTGACTATACCTACTGATTACCACGTTATCTAGGTGTAGTGACGAGTCGTAGTTTCGGTCAAAATACGCTTTAGCGCGTATTTTGTAACCAAACTACTCTTGGGTATCAAAACCGTTTGTTTTGATACCAAACTTGTTTTCAAACCTTGTTAAACATGTTTTAAACATGTTTAGCTTGTCACTTTAGGTTTAGTGCTTATATAGGGTCGTAAAGGTAAGCGGTCTAAACAACCGCTTATACTTTCGAACCCGACCCGTTTGGTCGATCTTTAGGATCCGACCAAACACATTAGGTGACCATAGTTTCATAGGGAATAACCTTGTGAGGTTATACCTTATGGTCACGTCGTTTAAGTAGTTGTATAATATGTAGTTTATATGCCTTAGGTAAATGACCAAAATGCCCTTTTACGCCAAAATTCATTTTAAGCATATTTAACATAATTTTTGATATCTAAACTGATTTGGCAACAATATTAGACATGTTAAGGCATATTTTACTTATCATAGGACTAGTTAGGCAGTCCGAATGCGTTTTACGCGAACGACGTGTTAAAGTGGCGTAAGCTACCTTAACGAGTCATAATGGGTCGTAAGCACTTAGGTTAGGTTTCTTTTTAGAATGTAGGCTTTGTTAAACTATATTACATGAGTCCCTACACTCATTTAGTTTACGAAACCTCATTTTATCCGATCCTCCGATTTAGGTCCGTTTATTTACATAGTTATCTATATTAGGTGCCGTTTGATTTCCGTGATCCCTCTAGCTTGCTTGGTAGTTGTCCAAGACTTCTAAGCACTCTCAAGTGAGTACGTAGTCCCCCTTTTACTGTTTTCAAATATTTTGGGGTGAAATATGTGTACCTATTTGTTATGTTCTTGTTTCCAAAAGTATAATTGATTATACATATTAGTACTTATCTTTTTACAAACTGAATGATTATTTATGGTCTAAACTCTAATTTTCTTAAAGATTATAAAATTAATTGTTGGATAGTACTTATTTTTGTTCTCCAGACCGGTTGGTAGTATGATATAGCGCTATAGGATTTGACACCCCATTCCTGTTGTCATGGAATGTCAGAAACCGATTTATTTTTATCCAAATAGGGATTGCCTTTGTGGTATTCCTATAGTCTCAATTAGTGTAGTTTGATGCACTAAGGTTTGGTTGAATTCTTAAATCACATATTTGTTGTATATTTTGTTATACTCCCAAAAGTATAGCTTGATATGCTCTCATGGGTGATATTGTACAAAACCAACATATATTTTGTTAATTATTAAAGCATAGTTTAAATATGTTATTAATAAAACCAAAGTATACTTTTGATATACTACTGAAAATTATTATTTTGACGACTAAAGTATATTTAATATACTATTTATTTAACGATTTTGGAACTGAAATATATTTTAATATATTACTTATTCGACTTTCTTAAAACCAAAGTATATTTTTATATATGTACTACAAACCTTTTTATCAAAATATTGTTTTACAAACAATATATTTTATACAAACTCATTTAATTTAGTTATTTATTTACCAATGTATTATTCTGTTATATTATCTGATTTCTTATAAATTTTAGTATGATTTATAAAAAGAAAATATTTTAAGGTTCATGACTATTTTTGTTAAAACATTATTTTAAACTTATAAGTCATGAATCCTATTAAAATAAAACCTATGTATCTCACAGGCATTTTATGCTGACGTACCTATTTTTACACATGTTTCAGGTGCTGTTATGTGATGATTGTTGATGCATACTATACATAGGATGGACTCGTGCCTTAACGAATTTAAAACTAGAAAGATAATATTTTTATTTATCTGATTTGTAATAAAACAATGAGTTCAATAATACAATAAAATGAAATTATTTAATCCATGGTTGTGAAACAATGATTCTGTTACGACACTCCCCGACGTTTCCGCCACGATTTGTTGTTTTACGTGGTTGGGGTGTGACATAATCGCCACATTATGTTCGAAGAATTAAGTTTCGGCACGTGTATCATTTTCAAAACTTCATTGCCATATCACTATTATATTTCATTTAAAATTTTCTTTCACTCGCTTAATTAAACCACTTCATACGCCCACACGTTAAATTTACGTACCTGGGGTCAATTTGTCTTATCACTTGCCTTGATGCCGGTTCTGGACCACATTCACGGATCATCCTTTCCAAGCAGTTATGCTTACCTTACACATAGTATAACCGTTAGTTTCTTCATATGAATGCATACATATGCGTTTTCATTCCATTTCTACCTTTAGATCTTGATCAAGTCATAGATTGTACGGGTTCCTTATCACAAGAGCACACAGGTTTGAGTTCAAGTACCTATACTCTCGTACTTGATTTGTAACACCCCAAAAATGGGATTTAGTAATCAAACCACGTTAATATTAACGAACGGGTAAAATACCAAGGGTGATAAATATTAACCCGGTAATTATCAGGATCTAAATAAATAAATCTCGTATTTAAATAAAAAGAGAATAAAAGGGTTTGAGTAAATAAAATTCATGGGAAGCCTGAGTTAACAGGACTTAAAATAAAACGGGTTATGATTTTACCCGAACCCACTAAGTTAACTAGGGGTGTTTAACCTAGTTAGTTATAAACCTTGGAAAAGTAAGAAAATGCAAAGTTAAAACACCCTTTATGCAAACTCGTGTGAAGTAATGTAACACCCCGAAATTAAAAAAAAAAGCTTTATATTAGTGTTATATAAAGTACAAAATAAACGAGAATGAGCTAACTAGGAATTTAATAACCCAGTTAGTTGAATTGTCTTGTTTTAAAGCACGAGTGAACTTAAATTGCCCAAGATATAAACTAAATAAGAGTAGAGGGGCCTATGTTGTCAAAATTGAAACTTAAATTCATAAAAAAAAATTAAGAACAAACCAAACACCCTCAAAAGAGGTGTCTGGTCGATCAAGAGCAGGAGGAGGGCGACCCCCATCCTCAAAACCCTAAAAATTCACTAAACTCACAAATTGAAGGCTCAAACCAAGTTGAAATTGAAATCTAAACATAGATTCGTGATCACCTCGTCAAGTGGATCATAAGGTATGTCAAATTAGGTTGTTTTGATTCAACCCAAATGCCTTGCATGTGATAAAAATTGAATGTTGAAGCTTGATTAGGTGCTGTAGACATGAAATTGAAAGTGATATGAGGTTTAGGGACAAACCCTAGATGATTTCTTGTTAAAACCTTGCATGATGATTGTGGGTTTAATATCACCATTGTAGGTGATTAATGTGTTAGTAGAAACTTGATAAACACTAGAATTATGATTCTTGTTCTAGTATAGCCTGAGTTTTAGTAAGTAATCTCTGCAATATAAATGTTAAATTTGTGTAAATTGCATGATTGAAGTGGAATTAGATGAGAAATTCAAGTCATGAACTTGGTTTTATTTATATGAAAATCCAACCCGCTACGTGTTTGTTGAAATGCCTAAGTGGGAACTAATATGTTAGAAATCGGATAAAAACGCATAATTGACTAGTGAGGCAAATTGTGTGTTATTAACTAAAAAAAGGGGTTCTAAATTAAAGTTGAATTGAACTCTTTAGGAAAAGAATCCGGATCGTCTAGCGGACAAGCCGGAGGAGGAGATACGCGTTCGATGGGTGTGCTCTAAAGGTACGTGACTTGTAGTCTCGTTTTACTTATATAGATAAACCTAGTCGTATATATATTCAATATTGGTATAGCGAAAATGATTTCGTTTGGTATGTCAATGAAGTGATGTAATTCACTCGACAAACCAAACAGGTTAAATAATGGTCGAATTGGTAGTGTTTGAAACGACTTAAACATCAGTCTTTAAATCGAGTTATAAAGCGTAAACCATGGAATGGAAGAGATACGCTAAGATTAACAAGCCCGAGAATGGGTAGTTGTAGTTAGAAACCAACGTTGATGAATTAAGCAAGTATGTAACTTGACCCATTACATTAAATGAATTGTTGTTAAACTATGTATAGTTGTAATGTAAAATAGAAGTTGTGATGATTTTAGTGACCATGATAGTTACTCTAATTAATAGAATTAGAATTGATAACGAACCGCTTGGTAGTCATCATATTGGAGGATTTCCACAAGATGAGCCAACGAGTCGAATAATAGTATAAATTGTAGGATTAGTGTTCTAACTAGTTAACCATCGCAACATCGAATCACAAGAGCATTAAACCATGGAATTGGTAAAGGAATGCAAGTGATGTTAAGCCCCGGATGATGGGTATAAGGCGCCATAGGCTTTCTAGTGAAAGGGTAGTAAAATGGGTAAAGCTAGAGTGGGTCAAATAAATGCATAAGGGCATTTAGTTATTCGGTCCGCAAATCAAATTCTCGGTATGGAAATTGAAATAGGCACGTTAGTATTGAATTTACAGACGCATAGGAAAAAGAATCAACAAAAACGGACTTACGAGTCAAAAGTTATGGTCATTTTAAGATAAAAATGACAATTTCCGGAACTGGCAGCAAGTGCAGGATTCAGCAATGAACCTGCTGGAAAACGTAATCCCCCGCGCCACGCGGGGGAGACACCTTGAACTGGCGCGACACGCGGGGGCGCCCGCGCCACGCGACAAATAGAGCAGATCCTGGCGCGACACGCGACAGGATCAGTTGTGAAATTTTATTTTAATTCTTATGAATTGATGTCGGAACTTGTTTATATGTAACATATAAATGTCAAAACTAATATTTTAGTGGTTTTGACCATAGGTGGCAATGGGGATCTTACGGATGGCGGTCAAGCATATTTTTGAAGAACCGAATACACACTTTTGAAGCTTCCGCAATTATCTTGTTTTGTTTTGTAAAAAGACAAAGTGGAATATGTAAATATTTCGAACTATGTTTTAGAATGTTGTAAACACGTTTAAACACTCAAGATGCAAAAGTTTTTGATAAGTGGCATTTTCTCATAAAATGCTTACTTTAATTATATATATTAACGTTAAATTAGCATGGGTGTTACAAGTTGGTAATCAGAGCTCAAGGTTGTTAACAAAGTGTGTTCGGTTCAAGCTTGATCGATCGTCCGGTAAGAATTAATTGCTTTAATAGACTTACTAGAATACTAGAAAAAGGAAATTTGATTTGATATGCACGAGAAGTGGGTGTTTACACACTCAAACCCGGAAAAGTGCACTAAACATAAATGGTTTAAGCAAGTGGTGAACTTGGCTAGATCAAAATGAATGACGCATGTCATAGATGAAATGTTTAACAATTAGTGTAAACATTTCTGTTTCAAGATGACAGAAAGATGGGAGGAGTGTATAAATACGCTCGAACCCGGGAAAATACACTAAGTAAGAAAGGTAAGGCAAGATATATACTTGACCAAACCGAAAAAGAATAACACCTTACTTATGATCGAGTGAGAGTGATATAAATTTCCGTATAATAAGATGGAAATGAATTAAGTAATTATTGATAAACCGTGATGGATGTTCCAGTTAAAGAAATGTCTGGAGTAACCGGAGATGATTCGACATCTCAATTGACTGAACAAATGAAAGCTAAGATTTCCGAGGCAGTCGGAAAAGCTCTAGAAAATAGTCTATCACAGTATATTGATAGATTACAAACCACAATCGTGCCGGTGGTGGACGATATGATGGCTGAATTGAATGACAGCATACTACAAGAAATAGAAGAAAGGAGGGTGTTGGATATGAATCCAAGTTCCGTAAAGAAATCCAAGTCTAATAAAGCTCCCAAGAAAGGAGTTACAAAAAGTGTGTTACATCGGTGTAAAATTTGTGGAAAAATTCACAAGGGCACATGTGGTAAGCCAGGGTATAAGAAGTCTAAACTTCCAGGGAGGCTCGGATCTAAAGACACAACTGACACAAAGTCTGATGCCCAGAAATCAAGGACAAGGTCGTTTCATATAACAGCCACAGAGGCTAAAGCTGAACCTGATGTCGTTTCAGGTATACACTTGTAAATTCAATTTCGGCATGAATTTTAATTATTACGGGTGCAAATAAATCGTTTGTTTTATATCGATTTATTCAACATCATACATTCGTGTTAATAAAATTACCTATGCTTTGAGAAATAGGAATAGGTAATAATAAAAGTTCTACCGTTTAAAAGAAGTGCAGAAACTGTACATTGAGCATCGAAGTAAAAGTAATCTCGGTAGATATTGCAATGGGAAGGAGTGCATGTACACTCGAACCCGGAGATACAATAAAAGACGAGTGTCGTAATGGGAAGGAGTGCATGTACACTCGAACCCGGGAAATTAATGAAGTGAATGAATGTTGTGATGGGAAGGAGTGAATCTACACTCGAACTCGGAATTTGCAATAGTAATAAATGGCAAAGACAAGGTTATTGACCAAACCATATAAGACATGTAGAAAATTTGTTTATATCAATAAGTGAGGTTGATAAATTCCATACAATGATACGGAATAATAAAACGAAATAAATTGATGTTGTTATTGTAACAATGTATTAATGTCAAAAATGAGAGATTAAGACTCAGACAAAAATATCCGCGAGAAGAAGCTAAATGGATAATACATATTATTCGCTGCGGTGAATAATGAAATAAGTATATTAAAAGTGTTGGAATAAAAGCGGGTAAAACCCCAAAATCCGTATCACAATAGCAGTGATTTTACCAAATAAGACTTAAGAAATAAGCCTTTGGGATATTGGTAAAAGAGATGAATCTAGGGGTCACTAACAAAAGAAATATGGTGTTCAAATCTAAGTGAACAAAAATATAAATCGACAATTTAGAATGTCAAGGCATAAGGATAAAGCTTGACAGACATAAGTGATGAAAATTCACCCGAACAAGTCAAACAAGATGAATAAAAGAATAAAGGACGTGGTGGATTAAAGGCGATGGAATTCGCTAATATGACCAAATAAATCTAAGGGAAGTCTAAATGCATGCAGGAATGGTTGTTCTGATAATGATGTTGGTAAAATGCCTGATGGATGGGTATGATTTTAGATATATGCGTAAACCAAGAGACGGGAACGTGGATTAAAAAGTCGAAAGACTCGAATTTAGAGTTATGACTAAAAGACGATAAAATTTCGCAAAACGGAAATTTTGAAAGTTATGTTCAACTATTTCAACGTTGATCGGGCCGAATAAAGTATAACGCTTGATAGTGTAAGTAAGCGCAAACCATTAATGGGAGTTCAAATATTAACAAACTTATGTGATGAATTGTGAGAAAAATATAAATGGAAGACGTACCAGTAAAACCGGACCCGGGTAAATGAGTTGTAAAGAAATAAAAGCGCATACCAGATAATGGTAGGCGGAGAACAAACCGGCACGTAATAACATAAGAAGTCACAGAGTTGGAAGAATAGTTCGAACAAAAACAAATGAAGCCTTGAACTACGGTCAAGGTCGATGGAAATCAAAAGTAAAAAAAAAATAATAATAATAAAATAATTGATTCCAGACATAACGAGAGGTGCTTTGACGCTATATGTGTAAATATACATTTTAATGATGACATGAGTAAAAGATAGATCTACGGGATCATCGTAACCTTCGGGATTACAAGCACATGTTAAGGTTTACGGGACCAAAAAGACCTTTGGGTCACAAATAGAAAGAAACGAATTGTTAGGGTCTCACCTTAAAAAGGTGAAAATCGAAGAAATAGCTTACAAGGCTAAGTGAAAGAACCTACGGGTTATTAAGATTAAGTAAGGAGACGAGTTATAACTCCCCACCCTAAATAATAATGAAAAGAAATAAATCCTTGTAAGTAAATTCCTCTGATATGAGTAATTGACATAAGTTAAAAGGATAAACGTTAAACTAAAATTCAGTTTTAGTAAGAAACAACGTTTAACAAACATGAATGCTACGAGACAAATTAGAAAATAGTTGTTAATATAGGATGTAGGTCTTAACACCGATGGGTGTAAGACGATACATTAGAAGGAAGATTTTAATAATGAAAAGTCATGAAAACTTAAACATGACATGACGTGATGCGATACGATGTGATCATGGTCATAAAAAGTGATATAGAATATAGTCATGTTGTAGCGCAAGTTACGGGATAGGAGATCATAAAATCACGTAGGTCCGAATATGACAAAGAGTAGACTCAAAACTTACGAGACATGAGGTGACGGTGACGACCCAGTCTAGCCGATAAGATCATCCAAGCTCAAGATGGTGTTGTGGTTTATATAAAACGCTTGTCAATTTAGGGTAATATGAAATAAACATATTGACGAACTCATACTATTGAGTGGTCAAGTGGTGATTGGGACAAATAGGTGACAAGATAATAAATACAAGACACAAGTTACAGTCCGTAAGGACTTACACGTGAAAGACGCATGCGTCGAGGAAAAGGATAACTTTTGACAAAAAGAAGGAATGCCTTGGAAACGAAACTAAGTTAGTTTGGTCCAAACCAAAGGACTACTTAAGGAAGGTTTCGGGGACGAAACCTCTTTAAGGGGGGTAGACTTGTAACACCACAAAAATGGGTTTTAGTAATCAAACCACGTTAATATTAACGAACGGGTAAAATACCAAGGGTGATAAATATTAACCCGGTAATTATCAGGATCTAAATAAATAAATCTCGTATTTAAATAAAAAGAGAATAAAAGGGTTTGAGTAAATAAAATTCATGGGAAGCCTGAGTTAACGGGACTTAAAATAAAACGGGTTATGATTTTACCCGAACCCACTAAGTTAACTAGGGGTGTTTAACCTAGTTCGTTATAAACCTTGGAAAAGTAAGAAAATGCAAAGTTAAAACACCCTTTATGCAAACTCGTGTGAAGTAATGTAACACCCCGAAATTAAAAAAAAAGGCTTTATATTAGTGTTATATAAAGTACAAAATAAACGAGAATGAGCTAACTAGGAATTTAATAACCCAGTTAGTTGAATTGTCTTGTTTTAAAGCATGAGTGAACTTAAATTGCCCAAGATATAAACTAAATAAGAGTAGAGGGGCCTATGTTGTCAAAATTGAAACCTAAATTCATAAAAAAAAATTAAGAACAAACCAAACACCCTCAAAAGAGGTGTCTGGTCGATCAAGAGCAGGAGGAGGGCGACCCCCATCCTCAAAACCCTAAAAATTCACTAAACTCACAAATTGAAGGCTCAAACCAAGTTGAAATTGAAATCTAAACATAGATTCGTGATCACCTCGTCAAGTGGATCATAAGGTATGTCAAATTAGGTTGTTTTGATTCAACCCAAATGCCTTGCATGTGATAAAAATTGAATGTTGAAGCTTGATTAGGTGCTGTAGACATGAAATTGAAAGTGATATGAGGTTTAGGGACAAACCCTAGATGATTTCTTGTTAAAACCTTGCATGATGATTGTGGGTTTAATATCACCATTGTAGGTGATTAATGTGTTAGTAGAAACTTGATAAACACTAGAATTATGATTCTTGTTCTAGTATAGCCTGAGTTTTAGTAAGTAATCTCTGCAATATAAATGTTAAATTTGTGTAAATTGCATGATTGAAGTGGAATTAGATGAGAAATTCAAGTCATGAACTTGGTTTTATTTATATGAAAATCCAACCCGCGACGTGTTTGTTGAAATGCCTAAGTGGGAACTAATATGTTAGAAATCGAATAAAAACGGATAATTGACTAGTGAGGCAAATTGTGTGTTATTAACTAAAAAAAAGGGGTTCTAAATTAAAGTTGAATTGAACTCTTTAGGAAAAGAATCCGGATCGTCTAGCGGACAAGCCGGAGGAGGAGATACGCGTTCGAAGTGTGTGCTCTAAAGGTACGTGACTTGTAGTCTTGTTTTACTTATATAGATAAACCTAGTCGTAGATATATTCAATATTGGTATAGCAAAAATGATTTCGTTTGGTATGTCAATGAAGTGATGTAATTCACTCGACAAACCAAACATGTTAAATAATGGTCGAATTGGTAGTGTTTGAAACGACTTAAACATCAGTCTTTAAATCGAGTTATAAAGCGTAAACCATGGAATGGAAGAGATACGCTAAGATTAACAAGCCCGGGAATGGGTAGTTGTAGTTAGAAACCAACGTTGATGAATTAAGCAAGTATGTAACTTGACCCATTACATTAAATGAATTGTTGTTAAACTATGTATAGTTGTAATGTAAAATAGAAGTTGTGATGATTTTAGTGACCATGATAGTTACTCGAATTAATAGAATTAGAATTGATAAAGAACCGCTTGGTAGTCATCATATTGGAGGATTTCCACAAGATGAGCCAACGGGTCGAATAATAGTATAAATTGTAGGATTAGTGTTCTAACTAGTTAACCATCGCAACATCGAATCACAAGAGCATTAAACCATGGAATTGGTAAAGGAATGCAAGTGATGTTAAGCCCCGGATGATGGGCATAAGGCGCCATAGGCTTTCTAGTGAAAGGGTAGTAAAATGGGTAAAGCTAGAGTGGGTCAAATAAATGCATAAGGGCATTTAGTTATTCGGTCCGCAAATCAAATTCTCGGTATGGAAATTGAAATAGGCACGTTGGTATTGAATTTACAGACGCATCGGAAAAAGAATCACCAAAGACGGACTTACGAGTCAAAAGTTATGGTCATTTTAAGATAAAAATGACAATTTCTGGAACTGGCAGCAAGTGCAGGATTCAACAATGAACCTGCTGGAAAACGTAATCCCCCGCGCCACGTGGGGGAGACACCTTGAACTGGCGCGACACGCGGGGGCGCCCGCGCCACGCGACAAAGAGAGCAGATCCTGGCGCGACACGCGACAGGATCAGTTTTGAAATTTTATTTTAATTCTTATGAATTGATGTCGGAACTTGTTTATATGTAACATATAAATGTCAAAACTAATATTTTAGTGGTTTTGACCATAGGTGGCAATGGGGATCTTACGGATGGCGGTCAAGCACATTTTTGAAGAACCGAATACACACTTTTGAAGCTTCCGCAATTATCTTGTTTTGTTTTGTAAAAAGACAAAGTGGAATATGTAAATATTTCGAACTATGTTTTAGAATGTTGTAACCACGTTTAAACACTCAAGATGCAAAAGTTTTTGATAAGTGGCATTTTCTCATAAAATGCTTACTTTAATTATATATATTAACGTTAAATTAGTATGGGTGTTACATGATTCTCTCAAAACAGGGCTCTGATACCAACTTGTAAGACCCTAACACGTATTTGACAAAATTCGCAGCGGAAGTTCATGCCATAAAATTTCTTTCCTTATAAGTACCTTGAGCTACTTTAAAATTTCATTTTAACATAACTCTTTCACATAAATTTATCAATTGACTCATTTACTAAGTAAAAACATGGCTTATGTTTACTATATTACATACATCGACGTTCCCGTGCAATCTATCTTGTGACTCGATCTTCGATCTCATCTCCTCGATAATCCTCTGTGACTCGTATTACCTGCGCTCACCACATAAATTCATACCATTAGTACGCATTATAAACATACAAGATTCATTCTCGTTTACTTTTCATTCCGTTATCTCTTTACATTCCGGCTTTCCATCTAATTATACCATCCGTGGTGAGACTTCCTTATTGTACCTGCGTTACACATAAATCACAAGGTCCACTATTAATAACGTCAATACTGTATCGTATTGAAAACTTGTAAGAATCCATGCATACCTGACTGCATACGTGCACACTCATATATCTACATACGTACATACCTTCATACATGACTACATACTTGCATACGCTCATATACACCTACTTGCATAAATACATACATACATACGTACCTACATACGTACATATGTTCATACATGTCTACATACGTGCATACGCCCATATATTCCTATTTGCATAAATACATACATACATACATATACACCTACCTTTCCTAAAACATGAAATAAATTCACCATACTTGGTATATAAGCGTTTAAAAACGGTCTAAACGGGTTCGCATTGCATATACGAATAAAATATAAATTTTTCAATATTCTGGAGCCCGTGGCATCGTGCGACGGCCTATAGCCTTCGTCGTCGCGTCGCGCCACCCCCCTATTTGAACAGAATGTTCGCAGCTGTTGCTGCATATTCCCAGCATAACTCAATTTTACGGAAACGAGCATAACTTTCTCGTTTTTTATCCGTTTTACCCGACTCTTTTTCCTACGTGATCGTAATTTAATTCTCCATCACATGGAGTTAACATCTGACATCCGGATTAACAAAATTCTAGACTTTTAAGCTATCGACTTATCACCTTTTTACAAAGCTTTGACCCGTTCATGCATTTATCAAAATAATCTGTTTATTTGACCTCAATTTCTCATGAGCCTTATAATTTCAACGTTGTTTATCGTAAAAGACTAAATTATTGGATGTCTTGCCTCCTCTTAACCCATTTCCGCTAAAAAGCTTATTTTGACCCGTTATGGGTATTTACGCATTAAATGGTCTATGACATAGAACACCATACTCTTCACTTTTACACTTGACCAAAACATTACTCTAATCGATTAACTTGTTACCAAATGACTTTTAAGGTTGTTTTCCCGATATACCTATCAAGGGCGTTTTTGCCAACTTTGCTCCATCCTTTACAACAAAGGACTTCATTGCATATTTAACCAATCCTACTACTTAACTACAACTATAATCACACATACCTTGCTCGGATCAAAGCTAAGATCCGTTTAATACTTCATCCACTAAATTGTTAGATGATAGCAACGAAGTCCTTTCGCTATTCATTCTGTGAATTCATAATACTTGACAAAACAATTCATTAGTCGATAATGCCAAATGGTGACATCTCCACCATTTGACCCGCTAAATATAAATGTCCATTTTACCCTTGTGGGGTTTTAATTATTCATTAACCCATCCATGTAACTTATTTCTTCGTTAACTTGTAACTAGAATTACCATAATACCCTTTTTACCTTTTTAAACATCAACCTTAATTTCTTATAATACCCACATATTCCGACCCGTATCAAATGCTTGTCGGAACGTCATACTTCACATATTTACTTCCCATGTTCGTAATCAATACAACGGATATATATTCTATGAAAAAGGGGTGTAAGCTTTACTTACATAGCATCCGAATATGCTTCTCGTGCGCATTAGTCCCGTTTGACTCGCTTCTTTCCCAAGCTTCCATGTCGCTTATCACGCATCAACTATCATATATCATTCTCAAGATAGTTAGCTTATTCATCATTCATCACAACCTTTTCATCACACGGATCTTATATTAAGTTTATCATCCACCCTTATAACATGCTAATCTATCATTTCTTATCCGATTTCTTTAAACATTCACATACATGTATGATTCCAAACATCATTAATATAAGTAAATCATCATTTTACATCACATTATCTAAAACCCATTTCATAACTACTTTGTTAATCACTTACAAGTGATCTAATCTCAAATTCCTCATAAGTTCATCATACATTTGGTGTGTATACTACCTCCTAAGCATAGTATACAACTAATTCATGCATATCCTTCTATTCTCACACATAATTCATCAAATTCGTCATTCTAATCACCACGAATCATCCATACATAAACATCCAACCTACTAGTATCACATTTCTTTCAATTCCTCTAACAAGAATCCATATTACTCACATAATACATCAATATTCAACAAGAATTAGACATGGATGATGATTCAAGTCATCATTCTCACCATAACTAATGGGTTTCACCTCTAAGCATCAAATTAACCTAAATCATGCATAACCCATGTTCTATATGATGATTCTAACATATCCTCATACTCAATTTCATACAAATTTGCAATTTACACCATAACCTACTTCGTGAAGGATCACCAATCTAACTTTTAAGACATACCTTATGATCCCCTTGTGTGGGTGATCATTAATCCGTGTTTATTCATGAATTTAGACCTCGATTCACCCTTCAATTTGATGATTCTTCATGCTTAGGGTTTCTTGAACTCATGGAGCTCCTGCTCGTTTCTAGAACACACACGATTTGTGTGTTTGTGTGTGTGTGTCTTTTTCATATATTAAATTCAACTTTCATTTTGCCCCACTTTAGTCCCTCAAGTTTGCCACTAAATAATATTGGCACAACTATCATCCTTTAATTGCTTTTTACCACATTCCTAACTAGGTTAAATAGCCTAGTTGTTTATTTCATGATGTACCATATCAGAACATTTACCAAATATAAACATTCGGGTTTTGGGGTGTTACATTGGATATTGGTCTCTTTGCTGTATGGAAGTACTGACCTTATCACCAATTATCTAACGTTGTAAAACAAAATGGATGAATTCGGTATACTCACCTACTACGATGAAATTTTGTGCATACCTTGATCGCGGGTATGTCCTAAAGTGGGGCACGCTAGTACATCAGAATAATATTAGCTTAACGTACCACCAGGTAAATGAACTTGAAATGTTCATGTGTTTTGTTTAAGTGGATAAACAATACTAGTAATCGTCTTGAACTGTTTTTCACGAAAATAAATAAAGAATTAACTACATTAGTGAAACAATTTGATTTTGCTGATATGATCTTCTTAACCAGTGATTCTCATAAAAACAAAGTGTTTATCTTCATTGTTATTTATTTGTTTTTAGAAAAATATAAAAATCCAAAAATATTGTCTTTTTCTTTAATATTTTTAGCGTACGGAAAATGGTTATTCGTGAAGGAATTGTTACCGAAAGGGAGAGCTGGTGTTAGAATTTGAGTTCAAATTTTTTACTCATTCTAGTGTATTGGGAGAAGTTTTTGAGAGTTTTATTGAAAAATTGCTTAATCTGTAATACAGTTTTCACATCTTTCGATTAATAATAATTTGTTAACTTGTGTTGAAAAATTCTTATGGTTTCTCGAGATGTTTATAGTGTATATAGATAGTTGCAATTTGTTCCTGTGAAGCAAAGTGAAGTAAAATGATGAGTTGCTGTGAAGGTTAGTGAAGAGGAGTCTGATTGGATGCATGGTAGAAACATCCTTTCTACATTACTGACAAAGTTTGAAGAGTTTGAAGATTGCTATGCAAATGCTGAAGAATGCTAACCATTTTGAAGATTTGGTGGTTGGATGCATCAACTTAGGGGGAGTCTGTTGCTGACAGAAGCTATTGAAACTGAAGCTATCCAAAGACCAAAGATGATGAAAAGATTACATGAAGAAATCAAGATGACTGAAGACAAAGTTGGTTTATGAAACTATTGTCAAGGGGGAGTCTGTTGGTGCATATTTGTGACAACAACTTTTAGATTTGGTCTTTGGATATCTTGTAATTAGTGAAACGATAAATGGTTAGCGGGTTTAGCTATTAGTTAATTAATAGTGATTGGGCCAAACCAAACTCATATTGGGGGTGTAGGAGGCAAATTGGGTCTTGCCCAATTAGAAGCCCATGTGGTAGAAACCTTAGTCCAAGTTGCAAATTTGTGTTATATAAACAAGGCTTTGAATTAGGGTTAGGTTTAAGCACTTGAAATCAGATTACAGGGAGTTTAGTGAGAGAGAGAGAGAGAGAGAGAGAAAGAGCAAATTCGTGACATTGTGTGGGACGATTTTTGTATTGAGTGCTAGGATCTTAGGTTTATTGTTTCGTATAATCAATAAAGATTAGATTTGTTGGTTTGAGTTTTTTTGTTTCTACACCTTTCTGTGATAATTTGATCTAGAGGATTCCGCACTCTAGATTAGATAAACAATTCTGTCAAGATCCATTGGACTAAAAGGACCTACACTCACTGTTTTGGTAAACTCCACCGTCACGAGATTTGGTACAAAATGTATAGCCATTGATTTCATATACATCATATTTTAATACGCTATTGTGTGCTCCATTTGAAATCCACTTTACGGTTTTTGATATAGTTTTTTGGAAATCGCCAACTCTTTTTCAACCTGAATTTCAATAAAAGGATGAGATTCACCTTCCACAAACTACAACAAAGAAAAATTTACTTTGTTGCGTAACCAGTGACCAAACGTTGTGCTATGCTTTTTCTCCAGCCATGCTTGTGGTTTACCACCATGTTGGTTTTTCAAAAAGGTCATGTGTTGTCTGCAAGTACATGAATGAGTACACATTTGATAGATCCTAATCTTAGATTTTTAAAAAATAGCCAAACAAGTTAGTAATACTTACTCGATATAAGGCACAACTTCATGCGTGTTTTGCAATACATAGAAATGTGCTTTCAAGATGAGTTCTGGAGAAACCTGACCTGGTTTACCAGCAGCCAAAGGATTTCCATCCCCATTATCATTTTCAAATGTCTTATGCTTATCTGGTGGAATGCCAATAGACTTCATGTTTTTATGGTATTCACTGAAAAACTCAATTGTTTCTTCTGCAATATTCTCCTCAGCAATGCATCCTTCTGGATAAGTATTGTTTCGCACATGCCCTTTAATAACCTTCATGCATCTTGCAAAGGGATACATCCACCCAAAGCATATTGGCCCACATAGTTTTACCTCCCTAGTAAGGTGCCCAGTTAAATGAATAATAATATCGAAAAAGGATGGGCGTAAGTATTTCTCGAGCAGGCACAGTATCATACAAAGTTCTTCTTGTAACTTATCCAGTTTTTCTACCTCGATTTCCTTGCTACATATTGATTTGAAAAAAAACAAACAAAGCCGGATAATAGCATATCTTGTGGGTTTCGGCATGATAGACCGTATTACAATGGGCAAAAATTGTTGCATGATAATTCGGAAAATTCGGTACCGCTACCCGGTACCATTTGCTGATCCCTGAGTACGGGTACCGTACGAACAACAACGATATCATATAACTTTTTTTTGTTATGTTCTTCAACTTTTAATGATTTCCTTTTTAATCAAGGGTAGGGAGGAGCGATGAACTCGGTGCTACCCGATATCGAATCGGTACTGGTACCGAAAATACCGGTTACAATACCGGTATAT
This sequence comes from Helianthus tuberosus, assembly GCA_030545235.1. Taxonomy (NCBI): domain Eukaryota; kingdom Viridiplantae; phylum Streptophyta; class Magnoliopsida; order Asterales; family Asteraceae; genus Helianthus; species Helianthus tuberosus. Next base: position 80,025,659 of record CM060408.1, read on the forward strand.
GAAGGTAAAAACCGGTAGCGAATCGGTACTAGAAACGCCAAAAGTCGGTACCTAATTGGTACTTAAGATCTTTTTGTTCGGTACCAATGCCGTTTGTTCATCTCTGACCACGGGTCTTATACGAACAACATCATTACCATACAACTTTTTTGATTGATTTTCTTTCGGTTGTCTTTAAGTGTTTTTCCGTATATTTTCTTTGTATTCTTGTTGGTTCCGCGTGCAACGCGCTCGTAGTGATTTTAAAACACATATACACACAGACTAAATAACAAAAGAAGTTCGTCACAACGCGGCGACAGTAATAAACCTAGTTATGTTAATTATTAAAGTTGACATGTTTATTTTGATAATTTTCCATAAAAAATGTATATGTCGTTATTTTAAAGGGATTAAATCAGGTTTACAACATCACTATTTTAAGAAGTTCTCAAGTTCTCTTTCTGTAAAACCAACTTTCAGTTAAATTTTATAGCTTTTAATAGCAAGTTTACTGTAAAAATTTTGTATGCTCACGTTTAGGCAGAATTACAACTAAATCATGATGATTGACGGTCCCCAAAATCCAAAAAATAGTAAAAGGAATTACATCCACAGAACTCTTATTGCTTGTCTTGACACTTCCTATGCTCTTACTATATATGAAGCCCTCACTCTGCTAACCTTTTTCAAGCTACCTAGAAGTCAACACATATAGTTTTATTTTTTTTGGGTCATAATTGATCTTGCATGGGTAGTTTGGTATATAATAACAATGGCATATGTCCTGAACCAGATGAAGGAGCATGGGGTATAGAAATCGTCGAGTCTGAGCCTCATGAAGTCGATAAAAGGGTGAGGGGAGCCTATTTGACATGGGAGGATGTTCGTGTGGCTGTTTCAAGTTCAAATTGGAGTGCAGGGAAAGATGAATGTAGATCCTTACTTAATGGTGTCACTGGCTATGCTAAACCAGGGGAGATTGTTGCCATTATGGGTCCTTCTGGTTGTGGCAAGTCCACTCTCCTTGATTGTTTGGCTGGTATATATATTATTCCATTTTATCCTTGCATGTTTCACAAGCTTGTAACCCATTTGTTAATGACATGGATTAGGCTAAATCATTTATATAAACTTCAAGTAACTATTGATTATATATGCATATCTCATATATTTCCAAAGTATATTTTATTAAATTTGGCATGCTAAAGTAGATCTTACGATCCTTGGGGAATAAACTTAAGTAGATTTTCATGTTTTTACATGTACAATTACAGGGAGGTTGTCTTCAAACACGAGGCACACCGGACGAGTTCTAGTTAATGGACAAAAACAAAGGCTTACGCACCGCACTTTGGTATGAGAACAATCCTATCGCGAATAGTTTTTTTTTTATTCAAATTCAGTAAAATAACCATTACGACCTTTATTTACATCGAGAGATAGATGATAAACGGGTAACAAGGTGCACCGCTACCCCTTTTTGAATAACAAAACTAAGTCTTTTAAAAACTACGTCCATAGATCTCGGGGTCATAACATTACTATGCATGACCATTTGAGTTCGACTAAGTAGGTCCATAGCCTCTGGCGCCAGGAAACTAAAAGTATCAAAAGTAAATGAGATAAAAACGTGTTGGTTGTCAAGGCACGTTTTCTCGTGTTTGGTCACTTTGCCCGAAGCAACCTTTAAAACAGCCTGACCCAACGTGAAAGCACTACTCCCTAAGCCTACAAGCGGGCAAACCCCTTGTTAGATTCACACATGCATGTTTTCCTCCCACCCATCCAAATACCAAACTGTCGGTTGTTCTAAGGATAGATCTCCCTTCCAATGGATCGGTTAAAAAATTACCGGGTGCCTCTTTCTTAGCAGAAATACCAGCATGCCTGAATATGTCAAAAAAGACATCCCTAACCAAATCATGTCGGTACTTGAACTCCGGAGCTCTTTACAATGAACTGTATGCTCCCTAAAAAAAAAATCCAAACACGCCTTATGACACACATGTCATATATTTGACCCTTATTTAATTATTACATACAAAAGACACATCTTTTTTCTGCAATATTTGATCCTTAATTGGGATGTTTTGAGGCTATAATTTCTTGATTTTGTTACCAACGTGGTCCTACTTACACTTTTTTTTTTAAATAACTTAGGCGTATATGACTCAAGAACAAGTTTTAACATGGACTCTAACGGTTAAAGAAATGGTCTACTACTCTGCTGAACTGCAACTGCCCAAGGCCATGCCAAGATCCATGAAGAGGGAGAGAGCAGATAGAACTATAAGGGACATGGGTCTCCAAGATTCCATGAACACAAGAATAGGAGGCTGGGGAATCAAAGGACTTAGTGGTGGCCAAAAGCGGCGTGTAAGCATCTGCTTAGAACTCTTAACACGCCCTAAGCTTCTCTTGCTTGATGAGCCTACGAGTGGTCTTGACAGTGCAGCATCATATTTTGTCATGAACCGGATTGAAAAGCTCACTAGACAATATGGGATGACAGTTTTAGCAGCCATCCATCAACCCAGTAGTCAAGTTTTTGGCCTTTTTAACAGTCTTTGTCTTCTCTCTACGGGGAAAACAATATATTTCGGTCCTACTTTTGCAGCAAATCAGGTAATCTCATTGTTTATCATGACCTGGGTTGGCTCAACCTTTTCCAAGGCACAAAGCAAATCTTAAAATTCCTAGTCCCTAAAATTTTGTTGATGCCTAAAGCAATTTTTTTCTCTTTCTAAAATAGTAAAGATGCCGCTGATCATGACAACTTTTATTAGAAAGAGTCAAAGAGATATCACAAAACCATGAAGTTAACCCATTTTTTTTTGTTATGAATAGTTTTTTGCAGTAAATGGTTTTCCTTGTCCTGATCTACAAAGCCCTTCAGATCATTTCCTGATAACTATCAACACAGATTTTGATGAGGTAGGTCATAATTGTTTTATCTTTCACATGAACTAGTATTATATATCGAGCCTCTGTCCCGATTTGTTGAGTGTTATGTGCCGAAAGACAAAACGGTACATGCACTAATCGGCCTTTGTCCCGATTGTTGAGTGTTATGTGCCTTGTGTCCCAAGGCTTGATGCAAAACTATTTTCGAGCCGGGTTCCTACGGGGTAGAGGTAAGGTTGTCTACATCTTACCCTCCTCAGACCCTACCTTAGCTTTGCTATTGATGTGATTTACTGAGTATGATGATGATGAACTAGTATTATGTATCCAAAGACTTAGTCTTCCTGAATCAAATTTCTAATAAAGAGCAGCAAGATTGTGAAGTCTAAAGTTGCTGATGAATTAAAAGGTTGTCACAAAATCTAACCAGTTCTTCTTTTCCCACTCTTAGGATACTGATAGTGAAAGCACTCCTGTTGAGAAAGTAATAGATGTACTTTCTGAATCCTACAAGTCCTCTGCGATATATATGGACGTTAAAAGTGAAATAGCTGCTATATGTGATCATCAGGTACATTGATCTCACTTGGTGTTGTTTATTAACCAAGGACTACACTGAATAAAGTAGCAGATAATGAAGATTGTGAATTTTGTAGGCAGAAGGCTTGACTGAGAAAACAGGAAGCCTGCAAGCTAGTTCTATTACACAGTGCCTGGTGCTTGCAGAAAGATCATTCATAAACATGTACCGTGATATAGGATATTATTGGTTACGACTTGGCATATATATTGTCTTGGGTTTTGCGGTAGGAACAGTCTTCTACAATCTCAGACCAGATTTTGGCTCCATAAATGTAAGTTATATATTGAAGGAAACTAAAACACAACTAATTTTTACTAAACTAGGGAGAAAGTATATAAATATGAAATTGTAGTATCCATCTCTTTATATATAGAGAAGTTACGAATAAGTACATGAAAACCAACCATCATAATGATTTTAATTACTACATGATAGACCATCATAACTAAATAAAGTGTGTGGTTGATAACTTCACATATATGTTGGAATCAACCTATTAAATAGAGTAGATCTTTATGCTTATGTTTATAACATGTAATTTCAAATTGATGGTTTGGTGTTACCTCCACTGTTTGAAACGAACAATGCTTACACCTTAGATTATAGATTAGAAGAAGTTTTCTTTAATAAAAAGTGGTGACACGGTAGCATAGTTAGCCAGATTTTTGTTGCAATGTTTGTATGTTGCGTATGTAAATGATACTGCTGCAGTCGATTATGAAAATTTTATGGAATGCCAATTTGGCTTGTTTGTATAGTGTTTCAATCAATCTACATATGGATGTCAAGAACTGTTTGTTATGGTTCACAATGACAGGCGAGGATTTCAATACTCGTGTTTGTTTCTTCATTCCTATCCCTCTTGGCCATTGGTGGTTTCCCCTCATTCGTGGAGGAAATGAAGGTTTGTTGATGCATTTCATGTGGTTTTGAAGAAACATAATGTGCTTGACATGAGTAACTTTTTTGACAATAATATTTCTGTAGGTTTTTCAATGGGAAAGATTAAATGGACATTATGGTGTTGGTTCATTTGTTATCAGCCATATGATCTCTTCAACTCCCTACCTCCTTGTCATATCCTTGATCCCAGGAGTAATAGCTTACTCGCTTGCAGGTCTTCAAAGAGAATACGAACAATTCATATTTTTTGCACTAGTGCTCTTCGCATCAATGTTGCTCGTCGAGTGCCTTATGATGATTGTAGCCACCGTCGTGCCAAACTTGCTCATGGGCATCATTACAGGTGCTGGAATCCAAGGATTGATGATACTAAGTGCTGGATTTTTTCAGTTGCCAAATGATCTCCCTCAAGTAATATGGAAATACCCTATGTACTATGTTTCATTCCATCGGTATGCATTACAAGGAATGTATAAAAATGAGTTTGAAGGTCGTAAGTTTCCTGAATACTTGGGTGGTCCTCCGACCATTGATGGGGAGATGATATTGAAGGATGTATTGCAAGTCGAGATGGGATACACGAAGTGGAACGATCTTGGAATCTTATTTGGAATGGTTTTTGTATATAGGGTAATACTCTTCTGCACTATAAAGACAACAGAGAGGGTGAAACCTATTATTCAGCTTTCTTGTTGAGTTCTACTTGTGTAAAGTAGAATCCTTGTAGTATCTCTCTTTCGTGTTTACATATACTTTCTAAATAAAGCTAGCTTGTAACTCCCAAGTACATCTTGGAACTCAAAAATATATTTCGTCTCTTCTTTGTGATAAACTTGCATGCTTGTCTACATGTTTTTTTTCTTTTTGACCGTAAACTTCATGTACACCGTAACCGGGTCACAATTGCCGGCTCTCTTTTGTTTCCTTCGATCGCACCCTGCTCCTCCTCTTTGTTCTCAGCCTCACAACCAAGGGGACTGCTCCCCTTTCTCAAAATCTGACTCCTAAAAGCTCTGACACCAATTGTTGTTGGCAATCAGGCTCAAAAACACGAACAATGAATTTGATTTCAATCAAGATCGACTCTTTCGTCTATTAGACCATGCGTAGTGGTAGAGAAAAATAATGCCCCCACCATGGGGCATTATCCGACACGTGTCATCCCAGTCAGCGTGGGGCGTTATTGCAAAAGTGGCGTAGTGGGAATAACGCCCAAATAATGCCCCTTCCAATCATTAAAAAGGATTAAAAAAAAAAGAAAAAAGAAACTTATTGCAAATAGCTGTTTTTGTCGGTACATCTCATCCCACTTGGATCACTTATCCCTCTTCCCATTGGTTAGTCAAATTGGTGGACTTCTTCTTTGAGCGTTTTATATAAAACGCCGGAACAATTTTTTTTCAAAAATTTTGCAAAATAACGCCCCATGTAATGGTTGGGGAGGCGTTTTAGGGTGTTTTTTTTTAATTTTTTTTAAAAAAAACGCCCCACTACACATGCTCTTATAACTATTGACATGCATACAATAACACCATCCCAACATTACTAAAAAAGTCTTCAAATCCTACTCAAACACCACTTTTAATTCTATTCTAACTTTAACAAACCAATAAAAAACGTAAACTTAAATAACTTTATCTAAAGATTCAAACTTTTAATTAAATACATAAAATTGAATAACTTTATCTAAAGATTCAAACTTTTAATTAAATACTAATGAAGGGGATGGTTCAAATGAAAATCACTTTTATTGTTAAAACTCGAAAACTAACTAAAAAAACCTAAAAAACACACCAAATTTTTTTTTTTCAATTTTTTTATAAAAATCGCAAGTTTTTATATATAAAAAAATTTTCAAAAAAAAAAATTTGTAGTACACATGTGTAATAATACACATGTGCACTACAATTTTTTTTTAATTTTTTTATATATATAAAATGGCGAAAATTAGTATGAAAAAAAAAATTGATATGTTTTTTTGGCTTTTTTAATTAGTTTTCACAATAACTAGTGGTTTTCATTTGAATCTTTCCCTACTAATGAATTAAATATTTTTAAATCACCCTTCAACTTTCACATACAATTAAATCGAATAACATATGATGAATTTGGATTAAATAACCCTCAGTCTTATTAACCTATAAAATAAAACTCTAATATTGATTACAAACTCATAACCATAATCACAACTTTGATTAGGTTTATATAGACCATCGGTACAATTAAAGATGAACTCGAACTCCAGATTAGACATTAAATAAACCCCATATGTTTATCTAAACGATTTAATTAACTGTCATAAATTAAATACAACTCATTTAATTTATCCCTAATTGACTTAACCCAACAACCCATTAGTTCAAGTTTTTTTTTTTTTTTTTTGAAAGGAAAACTTCATTAACAATGCCGAACCCGAAGACCGGGCCGGCCGAACAAAACAAAACTTACATATTCACAAGTTAGTTAGCCCATGTTAACCGACTTGTTAGCTCGAGGTTGGCCTACCCATTCCATCTGCCCAGACTCGGGAATTAGGCCAACATGTACCACAATCGTCGTCATCCTTGGTCGATGACGTCACATCCTGGTGTTTTAGTGTAAATAAAATATATAGATTTATGTTTTGAGTATTGTAAAATTAATGAGTAAGTAAAAAATGACATGGCTAACCAAAATATAAGGTGGTCTATACGAGTTATTAGTACTATAAGATACCGTTTAACTATAATAAAAATATGTTGTCATATTAATATTCCAAGTATTTTTAAAGAGCAATTAATAGGTCAAATAATTGTTTGAGTTAATGAGATATAAAAACAGAAGTTTAAAGTTATCAAACATCGTTATAGAAGTCGACGAATAACCATTATATAACATTAAAATAAAAAAGTTCTATAGTTGACTTCTACAATGATTTACTTTCTCTATTTGGACGACCATTCCCGCTTGAGACGCATGTTTTCCTTACCACTCTTTAATGCCTCAAAAGAAGAGAGGGGCGGTGGTTATGTGTAGAATCGACAGAGTGAGAGAGAGAGAGATGGGAGCAGTTCCCTCGGCCACCACGGCGGCTAATTCGTCATTCAAGGACCCCTACACATGGAAGGATGCGGTGTGCAGGTAGAGAGACAGAGAGAGAGAGCTCTCTGGGAGAAGCGACACCGTCCCTTGTGGAGGAGGCATGACGGCGGCTCGGTAATTTTCGGTGCACCAGGTTCTCTTTTCCGCTCTCCCACTCTTATTCATATCATGTTGTGGGCAGGGGTGTTTTTCGCCATTTGCTGACACCTTAGAAGGCCACATGACCTGTGGTCTTGTTTCTAACCACCGCTCCTGGTGGCGGACGATGGTGATGGTTTTGGGTGTGTATATCATTTAGGGTTTTTTTTACCTCTTTGTCCTTAATTTTCTTACGGGTCCTAGTTTCTTGGCTATGATCTTTATGTGATCCTGCTGTATCGATGTTTTACTATCTATTTAAACTACATGCCAATGAATAGTAAAAAGTGGCAGGTTCTTTTTAGGGCTTTTGGTTGCTTGACTGTGATCTATATGTGAGCCTACTGAATAGATGTTTTCTAACAGTTTTGTGGTCTAATTACCGTATTTTGTTACAGTTTTGTTGCAATTTTGTTGGTTAGCTGTTGTAATCGGTTTTGTCACTTAGCTATGATGATCTCAAAAGTGTATTTCCAGTTGATGATGGCGTCAAGGAAAGCGGATGGTAGGTTTTGACCTGCAAGCCACATTGCAACCATGATTTCTAGTAGATCTGAGCCATAAAGTTTTGCTATACTTTTTTTAAACATGCTTCATCTTGGTTGTGATGACAAAATCTAAACAAGATTAGACTGTAAATCTTTGGTGGATATAATACGAACTTCACATTAAACGCCATTGTGATAGCACAACACGAGACAAAGAATAATTGTGGGAACAATTCATCTACGTTGATGGTGGCATTCTTGCAGGTTAGTCTTATTTTATGTTACCGACTTTTAATGCCAATTGGGTTTTAGAGTTTATGTTATTGTGGTTCATATGTTCCCGGCTTTTAATGCCCACTGGGTTTTAGAGTTTAGGTTATTGTGATTCATATATTCACTGCTATGCGTCCTTTGTTTGCGATTTTAAGAACAACTTGATTTTAATTGGATTATGATGCCACAACTAATGTTAAGTAGGTTTTGGGGTTCTGATATTGTGTCTGCAATGCCAAACAAGATAAGAAATGATATTGCTAACTATAATTATCCTTTGTTTGGTGTTGCAGGTGGCGAGTTATCTGTGGAAACTCAGCCGATGCTGGTGCTAAAAGTTGGGTTAGTGTTGAACCTAGCCAGTACTAGAAACATATAAAGGCTTTTGAATCCTAAGTGGGTTTCCTTATAAGGATTTTTATAAACTTCTAAAAGTATAGTCCAGTTGTCACACCCTCAAAATCCACAAGCGAAGTAATACCGCGAGGCGTGTGACTGACCAGGATCATATCACCAATCATACTGAACATTTAAATAAGTGAAGTAAAACCATTGCAAACCAAACGTTTAATGTTCACCAAACCAAAATACAAAACGAAGTTCAAAAGTCAGCGGAAACATAAAGTATTAAAACCCATAAAAAAGTTTATAAATCATAAAGTTTATTAGTAGGAATCCAACTGTGGATTCCTAGCCACAACGCCCACTCCGCGTGCAAGCTCCATCCTAGTACCTAACGACTTGCAAAGCATGCGGTAGTGTGTCAACAAAAGGTTGGCGAGTTAACAGTTGGTTGTTCGTTATAATGTTGTTCCAAAAACCAAAAAGTTGTTCAGTTCCTTGTTCTTTATAAAAACATGCCATGGGGAGCTACCCCACTGTTTTAAACCACTAGACCCGTTACCATACTGACTACTGACTGTAGTTATGTTTAAGTGCCCGTTGTCAATGTCTATCGTTATTGACTAAGTGCCCAAGTACATTAGTCCACGCCCGTCCTCTGCGGCACGATGTGAGTCTTGTCAAACCTAATAGCGCTATTTAACTAATGACCCGTTTGCCATTGGCCCGGTGATTAAGTTGATACAAAAATGGAGGACTTAAGATAGAGTTGTTGTCTAGTAAGTCTAAGACATGTATTATAATGATTGTCACCCTTCCCAAGGAGGGTGGAGGTACGTATTCTACCCAAGGAGAATACGCAGGTTGTATCCCACCTAAGGGGGATAGTTGTTGTTTAACCCATTTCCAAACCACCGGGAATCTCATGCTTTGACGAAAAGTGTGAACTCGCCTTTGATTGCTCGGTTGGTCTCTTAAAAGGGTTAACAGTCAAGGTAGGTCAAGCACGTCCTAATACGATTACCATTTAGTTCATTAGCATGTTCAAGTAAAGCACAAAACTCCTACATGCATCTAACACGTAACATGCACTCACTTTGACAACTTGCGTACAAACACATCTTCCACATATACATACTCATGATCAAATACGCAATAGTTCACATAACACTTTCGTTGATATCAAACAAGTTTGATCATTCCCTGATAACATAACCGACATCTAAACATGCAAATAACAACTTATATTGCTTCAGCTTTAACATTCAGAACTGAGCTGTTTTTGGGAATTTTTATAAAATAGTTATCTTATTCCAAAAATTCTAACTAATTTACAGAACGTGCTAAACAGTCCATGTCACCTTGTGTAAAAATTTCGGGACTCAATTCATTACCGATTATTTAATAAAAATCATTTACTTGACTGCAGTCAGATTCGTCACTTTCTGACTACAGTCCACAGAAAAATTCATTTACAATTCATCGTCAGCCTGATTGACGAAATTCTAGTTGGAGATTTACGACCACAACCGTGCCCATCTACTGTACGAATTTCATGACCTAACTCTATCCAGATTACAAGTTATGACCAAAAACATAACACGAATGTTCTGCAGAAAAAACGCAGCTTTTGCTGCTGTGAAAAACAGGCCTTTAAAAATAGCAAACGACCTCAGAAAAATGTGATTCCAGCACCATTTGAAGTGTTTTTCGAAAATGTATGATTTTGACTTCAAAAAATAAATTTTTCGATTTATAACAGTCCGTTTACAGCCAACTGAAGTTGGCTGTTTTCGCTAATCAGCAACCTGTTTTCTATCTAAACGATACCATAAACGCATTTAACGAGCACAACACTTCCTAATAACAACTAACAGCAGATTAACCATCAATTATCACCTAACCATATCAATAATCTCATAACCCTAGATATAAAACATCATGATTTTCGCAAAAACGCAGCCAATGATCATTAATGCATAAGTATCATCAATTAATCCAAACAATCGCATAATCACCCGAAACTAATCATGCAACAACAAAACCCTAGCATAACAACTCAAGATCACAGCCATGTCTACACAAAATCACACCATGAATCGCAATCTTAATCAAGAACACTAACCTTGGAGCGAAGAGGAGGACTAACGAGGAAGTGAGAGGCGAATCAAGAAGCTGAACAAGAGGCTGTTTGCACAAGAAGGGGGTGGCTCCTGGCCGTCACACACCTAGGGGTGGTAGGGTTTTTGTTTTTCTTTCTTGATCCATGCATGTACGTATATATTAAGATGGAGAGGTTTGGGTGACTTGGGCTAACGGGCCGCAAAGGACAATGGGGTGCGCGGGTTGGGCCTATGTGTCGCACAAAGGAGAAAGGGGTGGGGGTGGGCTTGTTGTTGGCACAAAAGGAGAGGGGGTGGGTTTGGGTTGGGTTTTTGTAAAGTGACAACCTGTAAAGTGGCAGTTTTCGCGAGTTTCACGAGATAACTAATTAAAACGTTTTGTATCGCAAAATAATATATTACAACGCTTCATTTCACAAAATAACGTATTCCAGTATTTCAGTTTCGGTTTTCGGTTTCACGTAATTCATATTACACATTACCAATCACACAATTGTTCAGATAAAATCAACCACCATATTCAATTCATTTAACGTACATGTAATTACATAGTAAAATGAAACGTTCAGGGATTGATACGAGTTGTCACATCATCCCCAAGTTGAAAGAAATTTCGTCTCGAAATTAAGCACATAGTCACTGTAGAAGCTAGTTGTGTTGTGCGTTTTCCTGGGGTATCACATCATCCCCCCGTTGGTTTGGAATTTCATCCTGAAATTCCGAAGTAGCTAAAGTACTGGACTCACCTTTCTTAAACAACTGGGGTACTTGCGTTTCATCTGGTCCTCCCATTCCAATTGAACTCTGGGCCACAACGGGAGTTCCAACGAACTCGCACATGAGGTATCTTAGTTCGTTTAAGATTCTTGATTTCCCGATCCATAATGTCCACCGGTTCCTCGACGAAGCGCAACTGGTCGTCGATAGTGAGTTCCTTGAAAGGAACAATGAGGGTCTCATCTGACAGACACTTCTTTAGACTCGACACGTGCAAGACGTTGTGAACACCAGACCGTTGTGTTGATAACGAGTTATGGGCCAATGATTTGGCTGCCTCCAACTTCTACCCAGCCTAGAGGTGATCGGCTGTGACAACCCGGAACTCTAAGGTGCCTTTAATCTCAAGTCGCTTCTAATAGGATCCGTTTTGATTGGTAGTTGTGTGTACATGTACGTTAAATCGATAAACCTGGTTGAATTCTATGATTCGTAAATGAATGGTTATGAACATTGATAAGTTTGAATTAACGATTGCCTAAACTTAACCGCACACTGCGCACTTCTCGTTCTATTTTGACTTTAGGGCGGCCCAAACTCTTGTAGCCCAAATCAGGCCCAACCGAGATGCATGGCTCAACCGAGATGCATCTATTCGCACCGTCTTTTCTTGCGGTGGGCTGGTTCACGACCCAAATGAGATTTGGGAGTTGGGCTTGGTCCATACTCAGAGATTACACACATAAATCGTGTGTAACCCCTAGCTTTTAGATAGCACAAACATAATTACAAACCCTAGCAATCTCGTTGGTTCATGTGAAGTCGACGTCGTCCCATGTGCCCAGCAATGATTGTTCCCCGATTAGTATAAACATGCTTATTGAATCTTCGCTTAATTGTGTGTGGTTATGTGTGACTGATCGATGTAATACAAAAATAATTATGATTTTTGCTGATCTCGACATTAATGCTAGGAATCGGCTGATGATATAGTCCGTCTAATACGTGGTGCATGATTGTTGATTCTGTATAGGGAATGAGACATTATCATATTCGGTGGCCTTGGTTAGTGGATTTGCTATTATATTGATTTTTAATTGTGTGAGCTTGCTACGTGTAAACATGAGGAACTTGTTGCTATGTTGAGTCATGTTCTTGCATGTTAAATTTATGTTTAGGGTCACATAATATTAGAAACCTTGATGAGCATCTTTTAAACCACTAATAAATCTGCTATAATATTGAATTGATGTTGTGACTTGATCTAGGCATTTCAAGAATTATGAATGAGTATGGTATGTTTATATTAAATTGATGAGTCACTTGCATTATCTGTGGTTTTGGATTAAATGAAATGAAATAAATATATATTTTTTTTTACATGTTTGATAATGATGACAGAATATTGTGATAATATGCTTGTGACAAACTGTTAACCTAGATTTGAACATACGTTAGATGATGAGCTTAGATCTAGGGTATGGATAGAGATCTTGGTGGTAATATTGATTTGATTGAATAAATATTTGCGTGTTGATGAACCTTCATAACTTCTGCATTTGATGATTAAACGTATGCTAAGATTTGGATGATTATGATGTCGAGTGCTTACTGGTCATCGATAAATGTTGGAAGTATAAAATATGTTTGGTGATATTTAGGACATATATTTGTATACAAGACTAGGGGATTTGTACGATAATGGTGATGGTTCGGGCTTGGCATGAATGTTGGGGTTATATGATGATATTTTTCATATATGACGATTTAGAATAATCTGTTGTCTAATGTGAACATGCCGCACACCTAAACTGGACCGCACACTACACAATCACACAAATGTATGACCGCACACTTGCTTGATAGGATGCACACTCTAGTGTGGGTTGCACAATGGCAAGTGGGCCGCACAATTATTATGATAGGGCTTAATTAGTGGCCGCACACTGATTGATCCCAAACCCTTGTACGACCGCACACACAGAAGTGTGCCGCATGCTTATATATGGATTATTGTGTATGCACACATGACTAGGGTGTTATATAATAAATGATACTTGTACACTACTTAATGAATACGTGTAGCTTATACGTGGTTACTTGTTTACCGTCCTAACAAGTGGTAACCGTAATAGGATGTGGTTGACCAACTTAGGACAAATGCATTATCTGCTAAGCAAAGCAAAGGTGAGTTCACACACTTTCTAAGGCATGAGATTCCCGGTGGTTAGGAATGGGTTAAAGAAATAAAACGGAACCTATATATCCTCCTTGGGTAGGATATGTACCGCCATCCTCCATGGGTAGGATGCCAATATTAATCCTGCATATTCTCCTTGGGTAGAATACGTACGTTCGTCCTCCTTGGGTAGGACAACAACCTACTTACTAGACAAAACTCTATCATGAAGTCCCTCATTTTTATATCGACTTAATCGCCGGGCCAATGGCGAGCGGGTCATTAGTTGATAGCGCTATTAGGGTTGACAAGCCTCACACCGTGCCGGTCGGACGGGCCTGTACTAATGGATTTGGGCACTTAGTCAATGATATGGTAACGGTCTAGTGGTTTACATGGGGAAGCCCCCACTGATTATGGATATGGTTTGGGAAACAAAGATACTGGTTAACTCGTGGTTTACGAAACAACTTATGGTTTTCAAAACAAACTTGTAAAACTAAACAACCAACTGTGAACTCGCTCAACTTTGTTGTTGACTCGTTGTTACATGCCTTGCAGGTCGTTTGCTTATATTATTTGGAACTTGCTCTCTGGGAAGTTGGAGTGGTCATGGGTCGAGATACATGGAATCTCAATACAAGCTTAATGGTTTATGTACTTTTGGTTTACTAAACACTTAACAAATGATTTATGCTTCCGCTGTATACAATGAATGACGTGTAACGTTTCTAACGCTTTATGTTAATAAATGAAAGTTTTATTTAATTATAATTATGAGTTCAATGTGATTGGTGGCTTGGATCCTGGTATGTCACAAGCCTCGCGGGGGTTTCCGCACGTGGTATTTTGGGGGTGTGACAGATTGGTATCAGAGCCATTGGTTATAGTGAACTTAGTTTTAAAAAGGGGAAAAACGTTTTTATAAAACCAGACTATAACCGAACAGTTCTGAAAACGTGAATACGACCATGACACTCAGCTCCAGATTGCAAGGTTCGTCCTTCTTACTTGTTGCATACATTACGTGACTAGTACACATTTGTTTATGATGAAACAAACGAACACACACTCGTCACTATAGCATGATGGCATGGATTGCTTGCTTACCTTATGATGTGTTGATAGTATGCCATAGCCCTTGGATTTTTGTGATCTTATTTCTTTGACGACCTTCGTTTGACATCTGAGTTTGAGGAACCATTTGACATAAGTTAGGAGGAACTGAGATGAGCGTTCAAATCACAATATTATTGTGGGTGCACACATAATAATAATGTGGGGTGCATGCGAGTCCTAGTGAGACTTAACAAGTGGAAAAGGGGTTCCGTTCTGTTATTTAATCAATGTGAAACATAACAAACCTATAGGGGTCATAGCAGTGATTGTCCCCTACTCGAACGTGAACTTTTCATTCCTCTCTGGATCCTTTCGAATCCCGATGCTATCGAGTATTACCTGAACACCCATCTGAACGCCTAGCGGACCATGTAGAATGTTAGGTGCTTATACGAACGTCCCCGAGTTGGATGTCGCAGCGCCAAATGATTAATCGATACCTTTCTTACTCCTCTTCGTTTGCTGGAACTCATGTATTGACGTTTTGGATCCCGAAGTGTGATCACTTCTGCAACACTCTCATAACAGACCGTGTATTACCCAAACAACTTTCAACATCGATGAACAAGCGGATGAGCGTAGTACTTTACCAACCTCAGTATTTGGATGACCCCAACTACCGGCAACGAACGTCAGCGGATTGATTTCAATCGAATCCTTAACCCTTGTCAGCGACTCATGGGAGTCAACCCTTACGAATCAATCAGGACATAAGCAATGACAATCGACTATAATGTGGAATGTGTAACTGCCAGCACAGTGAGTAGCACTTTAGGATGTGGCTCAGAATGTGAAAAGATGGACCTTGATGGTGAAGAATCGTAGGGCTTCATTTCGAGCAACAACATTGGGAGCAGCAATCACAGCGACAACAAGGTATTCGTAACTCTATCCTACAGTATGGAAATAAAGGTGCCTACAACATGGATTGGCCGTGATTAAGTTAAGAAGACAACGACCCAAGGAACAACGGCAGTACTTGAAACCCTTGTAATGAAAACAGCAACACTGGAAATGATGCTCATGGAATGGCATTTAGGGCTGGCGTGGGCAACGCCAGGATTACAACAACATGTTGCCCAGCACGTTTGTGGAAGCTAATCGTTTCATTCCTATTCTGTTCAACCCTGATACTTCCTAAGACCAGACCAGTTGTGGAATCGGCTGATGGCAAGACAATTGAAGCCTCGTATGTCTATAGGGATGCAAATTCAACCGTGTGGGACAAGATTTCGACATCGATCTTCCTTCCACTATCCACGATGGTGTTGATGCAGTAGTCAGTGAGGATTGGTTAACCAAACATCACACATTTATACCCCGTGAGGGGAAAGTTGTCGTTTGTCATAAAGTATCCAAGTGGTGCAGAGGTTAGCATCAATTCAGCAGTGAAGGACAGAAGGGTCCATGGAAGGATTACCCCGCCATGATAGCACCCGTTACTGATATCAAGGCTAAGGAAAAGGGGATCGAGGATCCACCAGTTGTTTGTGATTACCCTCCATGTGCTGCCCGAGGAACTTCCAGGATCATCTCTACAACGGTTAGGTAGGAACTCAGTTTGACCTTGCGCCAGAGGCAGTTCTAACTACTCGTACTCTTTACCGTCTTGCACCAGAAGGGTTGCAGGAGCTGTTTAACCAACTACAGGAACTGCTAGACAGGATTTTTTGCTTTAAGGAGCCCTCGCTATACCCATGAAGAGAAGCCTTTTCGTATGTGCACTGACTATCAGAACTCAACAAGGTGACAGTCAAAAACCGTTTGCCTCGACCATGTATTGACAACCCGTCGACCAGTTGCGAGGAACAAGCTTCCATTCGAGGATTGGCTAGTGAACGAACTATCATCAGATGGGAGTCCAAAGGAGAATGCTCTTAGAAAAGCACGTCGAACGCAATGCAGCTATTTCAACTTTGTACACCATGATCATTGAGCTGATCAACACACCAGCAGCTTCAGGGATCACATGAATCGACCGTATTTGTTGACAACATTCTGAATCATGACCAGGAGAAAGGAACACCATGGGTGGCATATGTATCCTATTTCAGCGCTTCTGTGGGAGTAGCCATTACGTGTGAAGTCTTGTTAAATGTCACATCTAGATTCGAGAAGTGCAGTTTGATCATGTAACCAACGGAGTGGGCATACACGTGGGTCTCGCTAGGATGCATCTTGTTAGAAACTGATCGACACCAAAGATTCCTTCGGGGATGTAGCAATTCCTTGGTTTCACTAGATACTATCGCAGCTTACCCATAGGATTTTCGAAGGTTGCACAGCTTAAATCTCCTTAGCACAGTAGGGTGTTGTGTTCGTGAAGACGAAACAGGAGGACGTCATTTCAGCTTTCGAATTCCAACTCTACAATGCACCGAGCATCGTCTTCACCCGAGGGTGCGGGTGATTTAGTGAGATACCATGATGGTTTGAATCAAAGTCCCAGTCACACGCCGATGCAACATGAGAAAGTGATGACTTACGTAATGAAATCACGAAGAGGAACTGCACGACACAAAACCTGCGGTGGGAACCGTGGTTCTCGGATGTAAATTAGAGGCATTACTTGGACGGTACCAAATGCATTACCTAGACCGATCACAGGGGTCTCCCGTGTATCGATGTTTGAAAGAGCTAAAGCATGCAATGACATTGCTGGGTGGAACTTCTGAATGAGTACGACCGTGAAACCTGAACGTACACGAGCTCTGCAGCTCGCTATCATCTCTAACTTACCTGATCAGACTCGCTCTGCTCAAACTGGAGAACTGAAGGGAGAGGACTTTCAAATTGAACCCATGCGGGGCATGGAGAAGCAACCTTGGTAGGTCAGACAATGTTAGCTACCTCATGGAACGAGTATGGATCTCGTTATACTGTAACTGTAGTAAATTTATGTTGAGCAAAGCACACCAGCCTCGATATTCTAGTCGTCTGGGTTTGGATGAGAGACACTAGGATTTATAAACCTTGTACTGGTAATCGGACATGAAGGCCCACCTAGCGAGGTATGGGAATGATGTTTGACTTGTGGGAAAGTCAAGGTGAAGTGTTAGCAACCAGAAACACCTATTTGGAAAGCGAAAACAGACTGCCATGGAATTGCTCACTGGTCTACTTATAACTCGAAACAGAAACAATATCACCTGGATGATCATTGATTGTCTCACGTAACCATCACACTTCCTAGCCACCAAGGAAATGGATAAGTCTTCTACACTCGCAGCCATCTACCTGGAAGAAGTGGTTGCTAGGCACGAGGTGCCAACCTCCATTATCTCTGATCGCGACCCACGACTTGCATCTGATTTGTGGCAAGCGATGCACAAATCCTTTGGCTCAAGTCTAGTTATGAGCACAGCATATCATCCACGGACGGATGGGCAAACTGAACGCATCATCCAAACCCCTTGAAGACATGCTTCGAGCATATGTAATCGACTTTGGAAACGTCCGGGAGTGGCATCTACCTTTGGTGGAATTTTTGTATAACAACAATTACCACACCAGTATCCAGGCTGCTCCGTTTAAGGCATTGTACGAACGTAAGTACCGATCACCTCTTTGTTGGGCAGAGATTGGCGACAACCAGATCACTGGCCCAGAACTCGTCGTAGACACAACAGAGGAGATTACTCAGAAACGACAACGAATGGCGGCAGATCATGACCGTCAGAAAAGCTACGTTGATAAGCGCAGGAAACCACTCGAGTTCCAGGTTGGGGATCGAGCACTACTTAAAAGTCTTACCTTGGAAAAGGTGTAGTTCACTGTGGTAAACGAGACAAACTCAACCCTATGTTGGACCTTTCGAAATCACGGAGAGAATTGGCAAGATGTCCTACAGATTGAATCTACCCGAAGAACTCAGTGGATTTCATATCGTATTCCATGTGTCTGTCAGATGAAACCCTCGTAGTTCCTTTCAAGGAGCTCATTATCGACGATCAGCTGTGATTCATCGAGGAACCAGTAGAGATTACTGAACGAGATGTTAAGGTTCTTAAGTGCACCAGAATACCTCTTGTTCGAGTTTGTTGGAACTCCCGTCGTGGCCCAGAGTTCACCTGGGAACGAGAAGACCAAATGAAACACAAGTATCCCCAGTTGTTCGAGAAAGGTGCAACCACTACTGAGGCTGAAGCTACTACGGAATTTCGGGACGAAATTCCAAACCAACGGGGGGATGATGTGACTCCCCAGGAAAACCAGGAAACAACGCAACCGAACTAGCTTCCTGAGTAACTACGTGCTAAATTTTGGGACGAAATTTCTTTCAAGTTGGGGATGATGTGACAACCCGAAACTCTAAGGTGCCTTTAATCTCAAGTCGCTTCTAATAGGATTCGTTTTGATTGGTAGTTATGTGTACATGTATGTTAACTCGATAAACCTGGTTGAATTCTATGATTCGTAAATGAATGGTTATGAACATTGATAAGTTTGAATTAACGATTGCCTAATCTTAACCGCACACCACGCACTTCTCGTTCTATTTTGACTTTGGGGCGGCCCAAACTCTTGTAGCCCAAATCAGGCCCAACCGAGATGCATATATTTGCACCCTCTTTTCTTGCGGTGGGCTGGTTCAAGACCCAAATGAGATTTGGGAGTTGGGCTTGGTCCATACTCAGCGATTACACACATAAATCGTGTGTAACCACTAGCTTTTGGATAGCACAAACATAATTACAAACCCTAGCAATCTCGTTGGTTCCTGTGAAGTCGACGATGTCCCGTGTGCACAGCAATGATTGTTCCCCGGTTAGTATAAACATGCTTATTGAATCTTCACTTAATTGTGTGCGGTTATGTGTGACTGATCGATGTACTACAATGATTTTTGCTGATCTCGACATTAGTGCTAGAAATCGGCTGATGATATAGTCCGTGTAATACGTGGTGCATGATTGTTGATTCTGTATAGGGAATGAGACATCGTCCTATTTGATGGCCTTGGTTAGTGGATTTGCTATTATATTGATTTTTAATTATGTGAGCTTGCTACTTGTAAACATGAGGAACTTGTTGCTATGTTGAGTCATGTTCTTGCATGTTAAATTTATGTTTAGGGTCACATAATATTAGAAACCTTGATGAGCATCTTTTAAACCACTAATAAATCTGCTATAATATTGAATTGATGTTGTGACTTGATCTAGGCATTTCAAGAATTATGAATGAGTATGGTATGTTTATATTAAACTGATGTGTCACTAGCATTATCTGTGGTTTTGGATTAAATGAAATGAAAATAAATATATATTTTTTTTACATGTTTGATAATGATGACAGAATGTTGTGATAATATGCTTGTGACAAATTGTTAACCAAGATTTAAACATACGTTAGCTGATGAGCTTAGATCTAGGGTATGGATAGAGATCATGGTGGTAATATTGATTTGATTGAATAAATATTTGCGTGTTGATGAACCTTCATGACTTCTGCATTTGATGATTAAACGTATGCTAAGATTTGGATGATTATGATGTCGAGTCCTTACTGGTCATCGATAAATGTTGGAAGTATAAAATATGTTTGGTGATATTTAGGACATATATTTGCATACAAGACTAGGGGATTTGTATGATAATTGTGATGGTTCGGGCGTGGCATGAATGTTGGGGTTATATGATGATATTTTTCATATATGACGATTTAGAATAATCTGTTGTCTAATGTGAACATGCCGCACACCTAAACTGGACCGCACACTACGCAGTCGCGCAAATGTATGACCGCACACTTGCCTGATAGGCCGCACACTCTAGTGTGGGTCGCACAATGGCAAGTGGGCCGCACAATTATTATGATTGGGCTTAATTAGTGGGCCGCACAATGATTGAAGTGTGTTGCATGCTTATATATGGATTATTGTGTATGCACACATGACTAGGGTGTTATATAATAAATGATACTTGTACACTACTTAATGAATACGTGTAGCTTATACGTGGTTACTTGTTTACCATCCTAACAAGTGGTAACCGTAATAGGATATGGTTGACCAACTTAGGACAAATGCATTATCTGCTGAGCAAAGCAAAGGTGAGTTCACACACTTTCTAAGGCATGGGATTCCCGGTGGTTGGGAATGGGTTAAAGAATTAAAACGGAACCTATATATCCTCCTTTGGTAGGATATGTACCGCCATCCTGCATGGGTAGGATGCCAATATTAATCCTGCGTATTCTCCTTGGGTAGAATGCGTACGTTCGTCCTCCTTGGGTAGGACAACAACTTTAAACTTACTAGAAAAACTCTATCATGAAGTCCCTCATTTTTATATCGACTTAATCGTCGGGCCAATGGCGAGCGGGTCATTAGTTGATAGCGCTATTAGGGTTGACAAGCCTCACACCGTGCCGGTAGGACGGGCGTGTACTAATGGATCTGGGCACTTAGTCAATGATGATAGACATTGACATAGGGCACAACTTATTTTCGTCAGTTGTCGATATGGTAACGGTCTAGTGGTTCACATGGGGAAGCCCCCACTGATTATGGATATGGTTTGGGAAACACAGATACTAGTTAACTCGTGAGTTACGAAACAACTTATGGTTTTCAAAACAAACTTGTAAAACTAAACAACCAACTGTGAACTCGCTTAACTTTGTTGTTAACTCGTTGTTACATGCCTTGCAGGTCGTTATGCTTATATTATTTGGAACTTGCTCTCTGGGAAGCTGGAGTGGTCATGGGTCGAGATACATGGAATCTCAATACAAGCTTAATGGTTTACGTACCCTTGGTTTACTAAACACTTAACAAATGATTTATGCTTCCGCTGTATACAATGAATGATGTGTAACGTTTGTAAAGCTTAATGTTAATAAATGAAAGTTTTATTTAATTATAATTAGGAGTTCAATGTGATTGGTGGCTTGGATCCTGGTATGTCACACGCCTCGCGGGGGTTTCCGCACGTGGTATTTTGGGGGTGTGACATCGGCATTCCCGCCCGTACAACGCCTCGAACGGAGCAGCCTTGATGCTGGTGTAGTAACTATTTTTGTATTAAAACTCCACTAAAGTCGATCACACATGCTCGAAGCATGTCTTCTAGAGTCTGGATGGTGCGTTCAGTCTGCCCATCCGTCTGAGGGTGATAGGTTGTGCTCATGTCTAGACGTGAGCCAAAGGATTTGTGCATCGTCTTCCACAAATCAGATGTAAAGCGTGGGTCTCGATCAAAAATGATGGAAGTTGGCACTCCGTGCCTGGCGACTACCTCTTTCAGATAGATGTCTGCGAGTGTAGAAAACTTGTCAGTTTCCTTGATTGCAAGAAAGTGTGCAGACTTGGTTAGTCGATCCATGATCACCCAGATGGTGTCATTTCCTTATTGAGATCTAGGTAAGCCAGTGACGAAATCCATGGAAATTTGCTCCCATTTACATGTTGGGATCTCTGGTTGTTGGAGTAGTCATGATGGCTTTTGGTATTCAACCTTAACCCTAGCACAGGTCATGCATTTACTAACATAATTCGCTATGTTAGCTTTCATGTGGGGCCACTAGTACCATGTTTTGAGATCTTGGTACATCTTGTCAAAATCAGGATGCACCGAGTAACGAGACTTGTGCGCTTCATCCATCATAAGCTCTCCTAAGTCCCCATAAGATGGAACCCGGATATGTCCCGCTAAATAGTAAGCATTGTCTTCCTTTTGTTCTAGTCATTTCTCCAATACCCGCAGGGACTCGACTTTGAAGTTCTCTTCTTTTAATGCTTCAACCTGAGCATCACGGATATGGGTAGGAAGACTGGAGTGAATTGTAATCTACAACGCACGTACACGCTTAAGTTTGGTTTCTTTACGACTGAGGGCATCGGCCACAACATTGGCCTTGCCGGGATGATACTTGATCGCGCACTCATAATCATTCAGAAGTTTGACCCACCGACGTTGTCGCTTGTTCAACTCCTTCCGATCAAAGATATGATGGAGACTCTTGTGATCGGTGTAGATGATGCACTTGGTACCATACAAGTAATGTCTCCACATCTTGAGTGCAAACACTACTGCTCCTAACTCCAAATTATGGGTAGTGTAGTTCTTTTCGTGAGCCTTGAGTTGGCGTGATGCGTAAGCAATGACTTTCTCATGTTGCATCAACACACAACTAAGTCCTTGGATAGACGCGTCACAGTAAACAACGAAATTGTTTGTGCCTTCTGGTAATGAAAGAATGGGTGTACTACAGAGTTTCACCTTCAACTGTTGAAACACAGATTCCTGAGCAATCTTTTGAGTTAGAGTTGCGAGGGTTTGTGCCTACGATTAAGAAAAGGAGGCTTCGCAACGTCAAAAGTCGTTCGTTGGAAACTAAACATAAGGTTGCTTGTGTTGTAGGGGCTCCATGGTAAGGTGTAGGTATCGTTCGGATTCCTACCGATTCTTAGAGTAGATTCGGATTTCGTCAAAGAAAAAAAGTGGCATATCCGTCAAGGTAGGCTAAATTCGAATGTCGTGACTGAGAACCTACCTCGGTCGTAATGAGTTCTAAGGACAGTTCTCGTGATACCTCCATATATGTGATACTCATGGCCCATTGCTCCAAGAGTAATATTCGTAGAGAGTAACCCCTCCAAGCGAGAGTTCGCGAAGAATGTTGTTAGGATAAGGATCATAGAATCCGAGAAGTATATCACGAATGGATGTGGAAACATGCAAAAGGGTAGTCGCAATCGATGAGTACGTGTTTAAGAATCCGTAGCAGGGGTTTACCTGTTGTCGAGGGTATAGCTGGTCGTACACAAGTTGCATAAGGTTAAAATGAAGAATGCCATTTGTTAAAAAGGGGTGTCACGTGGATATATCAATCATAACAAGAATTTACCATTGAAGAATGGTTGTCGCATGAGTTCGTAGTGTTAGGATTCACTGAAACTTCCGTCTAAGTTGTCGGGCTCGCCCACACAAAAAGGAAGAATAATTCACCTTGATCCATGAACTTAGATGAGTTTGCGATTTATCATGTCGGTAAGCAAACAAATTCGGAGGAGTTTTCTTAGGTCGTGTGAATGATTCTAAAATATGCCTGTGTAATCAAGAGGTTTCAAAGAAAGGACGCGAAAACATGTTCAAGAGGGTATGATAGTATCAACAACCCATCGCTATCCTCAGGGTTTCAAGAAGTGATCCCCAATGATCGAAAGTCGAGTCTTCCAAATTCTCTAAACTAGAGTGAGTTCGTGTTAGTGTCTCTGCATGGAGAAGCGAGGATGTAGTGTCACTGTGGTAAAGGAATGATGGTTTGTCTAAGTCAATAATAGAAATTAGGCATTTCATTAATCAACAATCAAAGGTCGGTACAAAGGTTAGCGAAAAGATTTCACATAGTTAAGATAAACTATCGTAGGATCAAAATGCGACTCTGGTAGTGTAAGGGGGAAAAGGGTGAGGTAAATGTGTAGTTCATCATGTCCGTCTGTAGGTTGAGATATCAGTATCTCCGTCCTCGAATGCCCCAAAGACTATCCCATCATTAGGAGGCATCCACTTGCTAAGTTGGGTATACGAAGGTGTAAATCAAAGTAGAATAAAAATTAACCACCCAACAGGTTAATGGGGGGTAATCTTGTGATCGGTGGAAATTGTAGTATGGTTGTTAGCGTTTCGTTATATCGGTTGCTGATCGAAGAAACAGGAGGTTGGTGATGTTCATACGAAGAATTTAGCGAAAACAAAAATCCAACAAATAACCAAAGAATTTCGTCGACTCTTCCGTTCTCCAGAGACAGTTCCAATAACGATAGATAGCGGCAATGACATGAGAGGAAAGTCCGTTGCATCATGGTCACGTGAGTATATCATTTGTCCAAAACAGAGTTCGGATGACAGGGTTTCGAGTTACACAACGACAGCGCGTGTAACTGTGACTGCTTCATTTCTGGTGACGACGACTGGTGGAGATGATAAGGTTCGTCAACATGGACGCATGTGTATATTGTTCTCCTAAATCCGAGTTTGTTTGGGCCGGTTCTGGTCCACGTGAATTTTGTCATGCAAAACGAATGTATGGAGGGTCAGATCTGAATTCTAGCTGTAATGACGACGTCATGTCGAGACAATCGTATGAATAGATAGAACGCATAAAACAGTTGTCGTAGTGGGGTGAGGAGAAAACAGGAAAAGAATTTGATCACCACATGTCAAATTTCAAGTAAATAGTTGAGTGTTATAAAGAGCACATTCAGGCTAGTAAATAACATGCTACTACTCTAACTAAGCATACCATAAGCAACACATCATGCAGAAGTAAACTAGCAAGTAGGCAATATAACATAAATCATACCACCTAAAGTGTTGAGCCTTGCACGTGGAGCGAAGTGTCGTTGTGGATCGTTGAGCACCGAGCAGGTTATAGTCTGGTTTTTGTCAAAAAGATTTTCCCTTTTTTTTAAAACCAAGTTCACTATAACCAATGGCTCTGATACCAATCTGTCACACCCTCAAAATCCACAAGCGGGGTAATATCGCGAGGCGTGTGACTGGCCAGGATAATACCACCAATCATACTGAACATTTATATGACATATGTGCCTCTTTGACCATCATACAAATACAAAACCAATGAAATATTGTGTTTCATACTTAGGATTTGTATAAATATGTGTATCATTTGCACATATCAATTCTTGTTCGATTTCAAGCTTTAAATCGCTTTCTGGAAAGTTATACGCGAACTGATGCATAAACGTAATCAGTTTAATGCAATAAACAATCCGGAATAGTGACATAGGCTTAACATACCTTAAATAACCTTTACATAACTTAGAAATAATTTTTGGAGGGTTTGGTGTGTCGAAAACAAGTCTATTCAATCGCAGGGACTATTTGCGTCAAACTGTGAAACTATGCTGATTTGTATACTAACGAACATTCCGGAACTCTTTCATAAGTTAAACATACCCTAAATATCCTTTAAATAGCTTAGAAATAGGCTTTGAGGGGTTCGCTATGCGAAAATAAACTTATTTGATCAACAGGGACTAAAAGCGTCAAAAAGTGCAGAAGTTTGTATTTTCGCGCATATCTTACGTTCTGAAGATATCCAGACATCCAAAAATTTTTGTAATCATTAAAATATTTTATTTTAATGATTGGAATGAAAAAATACCATTCGTCGCGTAATTTGGATCGTTTTCGCGTTCGTTCGAGTTTCATTGTAATTAATCGAACAACGTGATCGTACGACTAAACGAACCGACATCCGTGATAATTTCAAGCATATTTAATGTCCCCTTTACTTAAACTTCATTATTGAGCCTTGAAAATGGGTTAACGGGGTTTAAACGCATCGAAAATGGCTTAAACGTGCTGCAGGGACCATTTTTGCCAGTTTTCAAAACTTTCTGGTTATGGGGTGTGGTGGCGTAGCGCGACCCCAAAGGGGTATTGCCGTGGCGCGATGCCATGGCCTACTTTTGGCAGAAAATCCATTTTTCAGCAACTAGCTTGAACTTGGGGGTCTTTTATGCAACTTTTTCAATACTATGAACTAGTTTTGGAGCTCCCATTGTTTACTAAACCATGTTCCACAAGTGTATGGTTGGATTTGAGCATTGATTCTTGCAAAAACACTTGTCAAGATCCTAAGAGCTCAAGACTTTCTATAAATACCCACTTGCTTCATTTGCTTTCTTCACACTATTTGATCTCAATTCTTCTCTAAGTTGCAGCTCTCACTTGTGAAGCTTCATACCTGAGAATTTTGAGTTCAAATCTTCATTGCTTGGACCTTTTGTAAGCTTATTTCATGCTTTTCATGTATTTAAAGCATGAAAGTCAAACAGTGTTTGACTTTCTGCTTTGACCATAAATTGGTCAACACAAAGTTCGTTTGAACTTTGCAACGTGAGCGTAATCACGATGGCTATAGTCCCTTGTGACTATACCTACTGATTACCATGTCGATTAGTCGAAGTGACGAGTCAAAGTTTCGGGTATCAAAACACTTTGTTTTGATATCAAACTTGTTTTCTAACTTAGTTAAACATGTTTTAACATATTTAACTCGTCACTTTTAGTCTAGTGCTTGTATAGGGTCGTAAGATAAGCGGTCTTAACCACCGCTTAGACTTTTGAACCCGACCCATTTGGTCGATCATTAGGATCTGACCAAGCATGTTTGGTGACCATAGTTATATAGTGAATAACCTTCCGAGGTTATACCTTATGGTCACTTAGTTTAATAAGTTGTATGATAGGTAGTTTATATGCCTTAGGAAAATGACCAAAATGCCCATTTCATGCATAATTTGAATTTAAGAATATGTAACCTAACTTTTTTTCACTTAAACTGATTATGCAACATATTTAAACATGTTTAGGCATATAATACTTGTCATAGGACTACTTAGGCGTCTCGAACGCGCATTCGCGCGAACAACGCGTTGAAGTAGCGTAAGCTACCTTAATGGGTCGTAACGGGTCGTAAGAACTTAGGATAGGTTCCGATTTAGAATGTAGGATTTGTTAAACCATATCACATGAGTTCCTATACTCATTTGGTTTACGAGACCTCATTCTACCCGATCTTCCGATTTAGGTGTCGATTTATTAACTTAGCGATCCGATTACTAGGTGCTACTTGATTTCCTTGGTTTGCCTGAGCTTCGTTAAGTTCATTAGATCGAGGATACTTTGTATTTCATGTGAGTACATAGTTCCCCTATTTTACCGTTTTCAATTGTTTTGGGGTGATTCATATGTGCTAACCGATTTCGAGTTTCCTAAAACGAATGCTATGGTTTATATTGAACTATTGAACCACTGGAGCTATTAAACTATGTGAACGATTTGAACTATTGAACCACTGGAGCTATTAAATTATGTGAACTGTTTGAACTATTGGAACTATTTGATCTATGTGAATTATTTGGATTGTTTGAACCATTGGAACTATTTGATCTATATGAACTATTTGAACTATTTGAATGGTTGGAACTAACTAAACTATTAAACGATTGGGTTATCGTAAGTGATTAGGTAACGGGGCGGGTGTAATGTGATAAAAGCATGGTGGATACGCTGCTGGTACTTTCTATATATAAGTGCTTTTAACACATTACATGTCGTTGCGTTATCTAGATCACTTGGACGAACGATTTCTAAATGATGTTTACTAAATGATATAAACCATACGAGTTTTATTACGAGAGCAATTTATAATTTGGTTTACTTAAACAAATGTTTTGAGTTAAGATTCATGGCATCGAGGTTTTATAAACTATAACTAATCTGGTTTGACTTGGTTATAAATTTTACAATACAAATGTTTTACAAAACAAGGTTTTCTAATATCGATTAACGAAGTTGTACGAGGTGTTGCAACATATAAACGAGCCATGAATCCGATACTCTCACAAAACCTATGTACTCGCCGGCATTTTTATGCTGACGTATTTTCACATATGTTTCAGGTACCATAGTTGATGATGTTTGATGATGATTATGATGCATGCTCACATAGGGATGGACGAGGCCTTAGTGACTAATAACAATGAAGACAATTGTTCATGTTATGTTTCTGATTTCAATACAATGTAATAAACTTAATTCAATAAAACGAAACTTCAAATCCATGTGTTGTGAAACAATGATTCTGTTACGACACTCCCCGACGTTTCCTCCGC
Source organism: Helianthus tuberosus (assembly GCA_030545235.1). NCBI lineage: Eukaryota > Viridiplantae > Streptophyta > Magnoliopsida > Asterales > Asteraceae > Helianthus > Helianthus tuberosus. Next base: position 80,054,145 of record CM060408.1, read on the forward strand.
GGTTTGTTGTTTTAACGCGGTCGGGGTGTGATAGAAAAGTTGGTATCAGAGCTCATGGTTATAGGGAATTAGGTTATTAGTAATGCTTTGACCTAGACTATAACCTTCCTAGGACCCTAACACAAGATTCTTATGTTTAGATCTTAAAACAATACCGTTGCCTATCTTTAGGTGACAACCACAACTAGAACACGAAATACGAATCCGACTTGAAAACTAATCATCTCCTCGTAGATGATTTATTATAAGGTTTTGAACCTTCAAAGTTTTCAAAATCTCTTCAAGGTTTGGGTCTTATTAATGTGAACACGTGCAATCTGGAAGGGTGGATGCCTGTATCCCGAGTTTTCTGTCTAAGGCTAGAGTGTTCTTACAAATCCACATAATCGGACCAGTCACTCTTACCTGGGAACTCTTGGGATGAGTGTCCACTTATAGGCTAAAACATATCCTCACGATACATTAATATGACCCGCTTACTTTGATTAGTCACCGTGTCGTTTGTTTGCCCTAGGCAACAAACAAATGATCACAATCTTTATGCGTTGTCGATATATTTAAACATTCTGTTTTGATTATCCGATAACATCTCACTTGTTTCCTCCCATGTCTTCCATTATCTTTAGGATGCCTCTTCATCGCAACGACACTAAAATGTCTGAACTGGCTACTACAATTGCCCAACAAATAGGCATAGTACTCCAAAGGACGGTTGAATTAGCTGTTACCATGACCCGTCTCAAGGATGAAACCACCCAAGGGACACCAAAGGAAACGAAAGCCAAGACTTCATGAAAATCAAGGAAGCGTAAAGCTTCAAAGAATCTTCCAGCAGTTGCTCCAAATCAAGCGGGACCTAGCCAGGTGACAACACCACCAACTAAGAAGCCATACAAGGGAACTGCTCCTTTGTGCAATCAATGCAATCGTCATCATCCAAATCAAACACCATGTTTCAAATGTACCCACTGTGGACGATGGGGACATTTGGTTAACGCATGTCGTTTTGCTATCCAAAACAAAACTGATGCAAATCCTGCTGCTGCTCAAGCACCATACCCACCTGGATCTTGCTACAACTGTGGCGAGATGGGCCATTTCCAAAACAATTGCCCAAAGCTTGCTAATGCAAATCCAGCACATGGATGAGCATTCGACCGATTGGAAGACGATGCTGTTTGGAACAATCGAACTCTATGTATTATTTCCTTTTGTTATCCAAGTATATGAAACAGTTATTTTGGTTTTTCAATAAAACTTTATTTGCATTACGATATACGAAAACAAGTGTGATTACATGTATGAACGACATATATCGTCAATACCGACACCAAGGAACCGCGTTCCTTGCAAAACAAACTACTCTCGTAGTTCTTTCATTTTTGTGATCACTCGCGATCTCTATGAAAATCTTGAGTACTCGTTCCTTCTAAGAAACGAAGTACAAGGTGCGAGATTACAACTCCGGACAAATACCCAAAGTACCACTTTAAATCCTTAATAGGACACTCAAGGGTACTTCCGTAAACCCTTGATTGGTCTTACATATCATGTCTTCCCGACTTCACGATATTTTGCACAACATATGATTTCAAAAGATTATGCATGTTTTCAAAAACCTCATACATACTTTCAAAATCATCTCACATGGTTTTAAAACATTACATAAAAATGTTTACCTAATATACTTAGTACATGATTTCAAAAACATTACAAAAAGGTTTTCAAAAACATATTTTTAAACAATTCCAAGCATAGCTTTCAAAAACAATCTGCCCGTATGTTGCCTTAGCATACGTGGTACACAATTATCAAGAACATCCTGCTTCGTACACCAACTTAGCATGCTTAGCACAATGATTTCAAGGATCAGTTTGCTTCATATGTTATCTTAGCACATCTAGCACCTTGATTTCATAAGCCATATACTTCGTATGTGGTCTTAGCATACCTAGTGCAAGGTTCCTAAATTTCTTTCACTACAGATTCCAAATCCTTAGAGGATCTTCTTCATAATTAGATCCTCGTGGATGTTCAAAGCACAGAATCAAAGTCCTTAATTAGATTCTTTGTGTGCTTTAATACGAACGTTACTATTCCTTGTAAACAAAATCAAATTCTTATAAGATCATCCTATCTTTATAGATAGATTCTTGAGGATGTTGAAGTCCTTTGACTGGATTCCTGGTGTACTTTGAATACCCATGTACAAATCGACAAACAAGTTAATAACAAACTGATAACGAATTAATAACCAAGTGAATAATTATGTGCTTATGTGTTTATGTGTTGACTTAATCAAAGTCATCTCGAGAATTATTCTATCCCCTACACATTAAAAAATAAACTGTGCGGACTGTGCAAGGAATTACGTAATTATGGATGCATACATAATTATGGAATTTAGTGCACAGAAACCACTGCAAGTTTTGTCATGTATCAATATAAACAAGAAACTAAAGTTAAATCTATTCATTTCCATTTCTGATGAAGTACCCGCTGAGGAAAAATGAACTGGCTATTCATTTTTCACTTCTGAAAGAAATACCCACTGAGGGAAATGAATAATCTATTCATGAACCGTGTTCATTTTCATTTCTTATGAAGTACCCCCTGAGGAAAATGAATTATCCATTCATTTTCGCTTCTGAGAATTATCCCCTGAGGAAAATGAACAAATTCATTTTCATTTCTGATAAAGTACCCGCTGAGGAAGATAAACCATCCGTTCATTTTCACTTTTGAAGAAATACCCACTAAGGAAAATGAATAAATTCATTTCATTTCCGACGAATTACCCACTGAGGAAAATGAATTGATCATTCATTTTCACTTCTAAAGAAATACCTGCTGAGGGAATGAATAATCCTGCATCAATTTTGTCGTTTTCATTTCTAATAAAGTACCCACTTAGGAGAATGAATCATCCATTCATTCTCACTTCTGAAGAAATATCCACTGAGGAAAACAAATAAATCCATTCCACTTCTGATGAAGTATCCATCGAGGAAAATGAATTATCCATTCATTTTCACTTCTGAAGAAAAATCCATTGGGGAATGAATAATCCTGTATCAATTCCTTCATTTCTACTTCTGACGAAGTACCCACTGAGTAAAATGAATCATCCATTCATTTTCACTTCTGAAGAAATATCCATCGGAGGAAATGAATATCTTTTTCTATAATCCTTCATTTCTACTTCTGACGAAGTACCCACTGAGGAAAATGAATCATCCATTCATTTTCACTTTTGAAGAAATATCCATCGAAGGAAATGAATATCTTTTTCTATAATCCTTCATTTCCGTTTCTAATAAAAGCATCCATTGGATAAAATGAATTATCCATTCATTTCCGCTTTTAAAGAAATACCCATTGGAAATGAATGACCTAATCATCTTTAATCTCCATATTTGACGAAGAATCCATTGGAGAAAATGAATCATCCATTAATTCTCGCTTCTGAAAAATATCCACTGGAGATATGAAATACAAATCCTTACAAGATCTTTCTGTCTTAATAGTTAGATTCTTAAGGGATACCCACAGAACTACTAGTTAGTTTGATCTTTATCATTAATCAAATTACTCGTTCCCACTTCCTACTTTATCTAAGGAAGGACCCACTAGGGAACGGTAAAGTTACGCCTTGCATGGAAATCCCTTCTAGGTTACTCTATGCAAATAGATGACGCCCTAGATTCCCTACAAGACGATTGTTTAGCACAACGTTACAGACAGACTCCTACGAATAAATTTTGGGACGAATTTTTCTAAAGTAGGGGAGACTGTGACATTTGTGCCTCTTTGACCATCATACAAATACAAAACCAATGAAATATTTTTTTTAATACTTGGGATTTGTATAAATATGTGTATCATTTGCACATATCAATTCTTGTTCGATTTCAAGCTTTTAATCGCTTTCTGGAAAGTTATACGCGAACTGATGCGTAAACGTAATCAGTTTAATGAAATAAACACTCCGGAATAGTGACATAGGCTTAACATACCTTAAATAACCTTTACATAACTTAGAAATAAGTTTTGGAGGGTTTGGTGTGTCGAAAACAAGTATATTCGATCGTAGGGACTATTTGTGTCAAACTACGAAACTATGCCGATTTGTATAGTAACGAACATTCTAGAACTTGATCATAATTTAAACATACCCTAAATATCCTTTACATAGCTTAGAAATAGGCTTTGAGGGGTTTTGGTATGCGAAAATAAACTTATTTGATCAACAGGGACTAAAAGCGTCAAAAAGTGCATAAGTTTGTATTTTCGCGCATATCTTAAGTTCTGAACATATCCAGGCATCCAAAAAAATTTAATCATTAAAATATTTTATTTTATTGATTGGAATGCAAAAATACCATTCGTCGCGTAATTTGGATCGTTTTCGCGTTCGTTCGAGTTTCGTCGTAATTAACCGAACAACGTGATCGTACGACTAAAAGAACCGACATCCGTGATATTTTCAAGCATATTTCATGTACCCTATACTTAAACTTCATTATTGAGCCTTGAAAATGGGTTAACGGGGTTTAAACGCATCGAAAATGGCTTAAACGTGCTGCAGGGACCATTTTTGCCAGTTTTCAAAACTTTCTGGTTATGGGGTGTGGTGGCGTAGCGCGACCCCAAAGGAGTGGTGCCGTGGCGCGACGCCACGGCCTACTTTTGGTAGAAAATCCATTTTTCAGCAACTAGCTTGAACTTGGGGGTCTTTTATGCAACTTTTTCAATACTATGAACTAGTTTTGGAGCTCCCATTGTTTACTAAACCATGTTCCACAATGTTGGTGCATATGTCTGTCGATTTCGTCTTATATTGAGTCTTGTGTCTAGATTGGATAGAATAAAGTTCGGAAGGCTAGATTATAGGGTTCTAGTGTTGTTGGACCATTCCGCACGAAATGGCAAGAGCCATTTCGCACGCAATAGACATTGTCCATTTCGCACGAAATGGATCTTGGTCTTTTCGTACCAAATGGCAACACTATAAATATCTGAGCCTTCAAATCATTTGTAACGTTTCCGGATTCCAGAGCCGAAGTGCTGCTGACGTGTCGTTTGACCTGTAACGCTTTCAAATCAATAAACAAGACAATTAAGAGTGAATCAAGCTGTAATCAAGTCTGTATCATTGAATTCCGCCTTTGATATGGATTAGAAATCTTCTGATAGACTCGTTTAGATCGATTCTCGATCCTACAAGTGGTATCAGAGCTCAGGAGGAAGAGTTCTTACCAAATCAGCCTGATTTCACCAAAATTTCTGACTTCTACACCTTCTTTTCAAAATTAATTGTAAAATCTTGGTTAAAATGGATTGAATTTCTCACATAACAAGCGTAACATAGTTTTAAACAATCCTTGAAAGAATTAGATCTAAAATCGAACTAAAACGTGTTCAATTGTGCCAAAATCTTGTCCGAATGTATGACGTCAGCTTCATTTCGTGCGAAATAGACCATTTCGTGTGAAACTGTCATTCCATTTCGCACGGTTTGGTCATAATAGACCTCATTTCGCACGAATTGAATAGGTTTGGTCCCATTTCGCTTGAATTTGACACCATTTCGCTTGAGTGTGCCATTTTGCTTGAAAGAGACTTAATTTCGCACCAAGTGATTCCATTCCGTGTAAAAGTGTCATTCCGCGTGAAAGTGCTATTTCACTTGAAACGCCATTTCGTACCAAAGTTCCAATTCGCATTAAAGGCATTTCGTTTGAACCTGCGTTTCGTTTGAACTTTGTAAACTTGTGAAACTTGTTACCGAAACATGGAAGAAGAGTTTTACAACGCGTTTGCTACTACTCCAGCTGCTCCAATCACAGTTGCCGAAACTCTTGAAATCGAAAATGAAACGGGAACGTCTCAAAAGCCTCCAAAGCTTATGTACATCGAGGATTTTAAAGGATGGCAAAACTGTTTTGAAACATGGGTACAAGCTTATAAGTTTGATGCATGGTGTGCGTTGGACAAAGATTACGAAAAACTGATAGATGACCGTGGAAATGAAAAATCTTTAAGTGATTTTTCAGCGGCTGAGAAGTTAAAATACACCAGTGAGAAATTGATGATTAGTATTCTCCAACAAGCAGTAAAAGAAGATATATTTGTTTTGCTTCAACATGAAGACACTGCTAGATCAATTTGGTTGGCATTGATTCAAAAGTTTGTGGTATGCTCATATAATTTATATATGTGTGGGCGCTCGGGGGGCAAAAGTGAAAGGGCACTAATTTTAACGTTATTTTACTAATTTCGTGAAAATAACGTTAAAAGAGGGGGATGGTTAATCATGCATCATGTGGTGGCGTTGATAGCCAAAAGACAAGGGGGTACATGCACTAATCGGTGTTTGTCTCAATTGCCGAGTGTTATGTGCCTTATGTCCAAGGCTTGATGCAAAACTACAATCGAGTCAGGGGTCTCATTGGAAGCAGTCTCTCTATTCTTATGGGGTAGAGGTAAGGCTGTCTACATCTCACCCTCCTCAGACCCTACCTTAGCTTTGCTATTGGTGGGATATACTGAGTATGATGATGATGATGATGATGATGATGATGATGATGATGATTCAAAAGTTTAAAGGAAGTGCTGATATGATAAAAAATAAACGTGCATTACTAAAGAAATCATTTGATATGTTTGTAGCTTTTGAAGGTGAAACAACAAAAACGACTATCGATAGATATTGTCACCTTGTTCAGGAAACGAGAAGATTGGAAATCAAGAAAGACGACGATGAATGGGTTGATAAGCTTGCTGATGCACTACCACAGAACAAATGGGGAACATATTTGTTGATCTTGAAACATATGAGAAAAACTGAAAATATGAATTTGAGTAAGTTCATTCAGAAGATTGAAGAACATGAATTGGATGTTCAGAAAACTGCTATCATGAATAATCCAAATGCTCAACAGGATGTTAGTCTATACTACAGAGGAAATAAATTTGAGACTACTTCGAGTCCGAAGATTAAGACTGCTTTCAGTGCTGATGGTTCTTCTGGAACAAATGTAAGCACTACAACTCAGAGTGGTGGATATTCGTCATCGTATTCAAGTTTTGATCCGAATTTCTCAACACCAAGTTCTCAAAGACAGAGTTCAACAAATCTGCAATGCAATGTTACATTGAATATTCAAAATGGTCAAAATCTTTCTCCAGAAATAGCTAAGCAACACATGGCATCACTTGTTACTATGTTAGAGTCGTATGAAAGCTTAGTTGCTGGAAGAATTGGAAATCAGATGCTCACCAAAGAAGATTATGACCAGATTGATGCTGAAGAACTTGAGTTGATGGACATCAAGTGGTGTTTAGCAAGTGTTGTAAGAAGAGCAGAAAAATTCACACAAATCACCGGTAGAGATGATCTTCGTGATGTTGCTACATCTCCGTTAGGTTTTGACAAATCAAAGGTTACTTGTTTTCGTTGCAAAGAAAAGGGGAATTTTAAACGAGAATGTAAAAATAAAGAAGCAACTGGAAGACAAGATCCGTTTGGAAACAATGATTATCATCGAAAATCAATTTATCATCAGATTGCTCAACAATCGTCATCATCCCGTACCATTGAAGATGGAAAGAAGAAAGCTTATCTTTTAAATCAAGATGATGAAAGATTGGCAGAGGGATTTAGCTGGGATAAATACATTCCAGATAAAGAATTCTTAGAAAAATCAGCTTTTGTTGCTCAAATCTTGAAAGAAGAGTCAGTCAAATCTAAGCTGAAAAGAACACCAATTTTTAAAGAATTAGGATGTGATGCAGACACCGATGACGAAGAAGAGTATATCAATAAAGCAAGAAAAGCTCTGGATACTTATAGTTTTAATTTGTTTTTTGCAGATAAGATCGAGATGTTGAATGAAAAGAAGGCTGCTAGATTGAAGAGAGAACTGGAAGCAAGAAGGATTGCTGAAGAAAAGGCAAAAATGGAAGCTGAAGAAGTAAAAGCTGAAGAAATTTCGACAGAAAAGGGCAAAGATGAAGAGTGTGAGGTAAAAGTAGAATTTGATGAAGAACCAATGATTGAGAAAATTGTTGAAGTGGAGAAAATAATTGAAAGAATTGTTGAAATTGAAAAGATTGTCGAAGTTGAAAAGATTATCGAAATTGAAATGATTGTTGAGGTCACGAAACCTTGTATGAAATGCTTGAAACCATGCAAAGATTGTGAGGAGAAAGACAAGAAGTATCGTGAACTAGAAGAGTTGAAAGAAAAACTATTGTTTGATGTGAAATATGTAAAAGAATCATATGATGTGCTGAACAGAACAATTGATAATTTGAACAAAACAAACCTAAAAATGGGAGCTGCTCAAACAATGATGAGTTCAACATTAATGACGAAGCAGAAAGTCATCAATGAATATATTGAAGATTGTGCAAAGGTGAAGCAGGATTTGGAACTCGAAAAGATTAAAAATGAGAGAATCAAACGATTGCTGATGAGTTATAAAGCTTGTGATTATTTGATTGACAGAGTTTATCCTACTGTTGCAGGTCTTGAAGCTTTTCAAGATAAAAAGACGGAAGAGGATACTGGTAAGAAACAAAGTGTCAAGTATAACAAGTGTTCGCCTCCGATCTAGGAAAGTTATTCTCCCAGAAAGCCAAATGAGGAACGATTAAAAAAAGTTGTCAACATAAAGTTAAAGTCTAAAACCATTGATGAGTTACTAGACAATATTGACATCATATTCACAACGTCTGACACTGATCATGAGTCTGAGTTATTAAAGAAAGTTCTCGATCAGGTGTTGGATATGGATGAAGAGTCAAAATCGGAGTCTAAATCTGAAAGTTCGAGTTCATCAGACAAAAGTCCGAGTTCACTGGTTAAACGGGTTTACAATAAAGAATTTCTGATGTCCAAAAATAATTTGAAAGACGAAACATTTAAAGTAGCATATTCTTTGAATGATTCTGACAAATTATTTTCAGATGAAGAATTCCCAATAAGAAGTGTTAAAACTGAAATGATCAACAAGCTTTTCAAATTAACAGAAATTAATATTTCTGAAATAAAAGATGTAAATCTTTCCGAAAAACCTAAAAAATAAACTTCAAGAGTTTAACAAAGATTGAACAAGAAAATGGGTTACAGTTCTGGTTCTGGTTTTCAAAAGAAATCAAACCATAACAGTAATTTCAAAAAGAAGGGATTAGGGTTTATTCCACCTGAAAATCATAAAAATGAGAAAAATTATAAACCAAAAACTAAATTTGTTTCAGGTACAAGTTCAGTAGAAGAAGAGAAGAAACCATTCTGGAGACAGACAAACAAAGAGTTTCTTGCTGAATGGAAAAAGAATATGGTGAATGAATCTGAGAAGAGAGTTGAACATAGAATCTGTTTTAAATGTCAAGAAGTTGGACACATCGCTTGGAATTGCCCAAAGTCCACTTATACAAAACAGGGAGTTATTTCTAACTCAGATTTGAAAAAAAAATGTGTTGATAAAAAGAAACAACCAACTAAAAGTGTTAAAAAGTTCAAAAATTTGAATTTCGAAATTGGTGAAAGTTCAAAACGTTTTTACAAAATAAAAGTCGATTTGAACAAACAAAAATGGGTTGCTAAAAATTCAGAGAGTAGTTCTGACAATGAATCTGACTCGTTAAAGTCAGAGGAGTCATTTGTTGTGAAAAATATTGTGAATTCCGTTCTAGAAGTGAACGATGAAAACTTTCCGCCATTGTAAAAAGAAAACTTGAAGTTAAAAGTTGGAAAGGTTGAGAATTCAGATCAATTCTTCTCTGGTAAAGAAGAATTTGATGCTGAAAAGGCTTTTAATGGAAATGTGAAATATATTTTTGGGAAGATAGTCGACGAAAAGGTAAAAGGGGCAAAAGAATTTTATGAATCAAAGAGATGGAAATCACCCAAGGTTGGTCAGGCTTGGGTGACAGAGTTTACTTAAAATCCTGACTTGTCAGAACTCTCAGGTTGGTAATTGGGGAGTAGGAATCGGCATCTTTCTTGAGAAATTCACATCTGTGATATTTCGACCTACAAGTGGTAGTATTGTTGAAAATTGTCAAATTTCGTTTTACAAAGTGGTATTGATTGATGAGAACATACAAGTGTATGTACTTACAAGTGGTTAATCAAGGTCATTAAGTTGAACTTGATTTAACTTTCATACAAAGTGGTTGAAAAACAATGTGATGAAACCTCAACAAAACTAATTTTCCGGAAAAACCATTTGATTAAAACAAACTTAAGTGTTTTGAAATCTTGATGGGAAAATAGTTTGTTGTCAAGGGGAGTTCTGATTGTTTATGCCAAGTGGATGGCGATTTGAAGCAATTCACGTCAGTTTGTCATTTTACTTTGTACAGTTTACTGCTTTTATTTTCAAATTTTCCCGTAAAATCAAAAATTGAAATATATTTTGGATTTTAGGGGAGTAAAAAATTTAGAAATTTTGAAAATTTGAAAAATCCAAAAACATGATAAAATCGAAAAACCAAAAACATTGAAAACATCAAAATGAGTTTTATAGTGAAAAAGAGGAAATGATAGTACATCAGTGGACTATCACAGCATGCTAAAGATTTGGAAAGTCAAATGTGATAAACGGTCTCACTAAAGATGTGACGATAGGCTCGCTAGACTAGTAGATTTGCGACAACGATACAAACTTAAATGAAAAAGCCTAGTTCTAGTGGGAAACATGGTTGAAAGCATAGTACTTAGTTTTATCCTTTGTGATTGTGTACCTACTCAGTAACCACTGAATGCTAAAAGAGCATAAAAACTGATCAGTTTGTGAACTTTCACAACTTGCTGAAAAAGTCACTGTGATTGTGCATTTCATTTTGCAAAGATTTAAACTTGTTTAATTTTTTATTTTGTTTAAGCATTGGACATCCTCTGTGTATACGTGAGGATCGAACTGGATGTTAGTGCCTAAACGTTCTTCTTTATTTTTCTTGGTGTTTCGTTTAAATCTTGGATCACCTCTGCGTATATGTGAATATCGAACTGGTGGTTAAGATCTAAACATATTCAACTTGTTTTTATTTATTATTTTGTTTAAACATTGGACTTTCTCTGCATATCGAAAGATCAACCTGATTGTTAATGTTTAAACATTCTGCGTTGTTTTCGCACATATCACAATTGATGAAAGTTTAAAGGCATTATTTGAGTCAGTGTATTGCATGATGAGGGGATATGCTGAGATCGTGGGGTCCATAAGAATTTAGTGCAAAATTAATATATTTTAACGTATCGGTAAGCATTTCAAAAGTTTTTAGATTGATTTTAAGAGGACAACAATGTCGTCAATCTATGTGAATCGTTTAGAACTTAAAATGTTTAAAGCTTAACGGTGTTGATGATTTGTCTCAAAAATCTGATATGATCCTCTTACACAAACTCACAAAAATATTGTCTGTAAATATTTCTTTACTGCATTTTAATATTTTTCCTACAAGTGGTTTTAGCATAAAATTTTGAAAAATTTAAAACAAAGATTTTCGACAACTGATGTTGGAAAGCTGATTTTCAAATTTCCGAGTGCTAAACACGTTGAACAGGTTTGGGAAAGTTTGTTTAAAAAAGGAAAAATTATATTCTTTCAAGTGGTCATCAAAATTTTAAAATGTTAAATCATTTTGATTGATACCTGCAAGTGATATATAAATTTGTCAAATTGTTAAATTTGTAAAATTTATTTTGAGGTAGAGTATGTGCAGGATAGCCAGGTTTCGACTCCTGAAGATGTGCAGATTTAAGCCAGGTTCCTAATCATGTTGCTATGGAGAGCCAGGAGATGACCTGAACCTGTGAAAAGCTAAGACAGATTGCGATCCTGGAATGACTTAAGGGGGAGTCTGCTAGCAAAGGGGAGTCTGATGATAGAAGAGCCAGGTTGATATGCTGGAAAAGAGAGAGAGAAGAAGAGAAAAGATTGAATGATGCTTACACTGTCAGATACTTTGGATAAAGCACAAAGACTGATCAAGATGGAAGACTTGTCATACTGAAGACTTGTACTAAAGACTCGTCGACATCCAAGGGGGAGTCTGTTGTGCATATGTCTGTCTACTTCGTCTTATATCGAGTCTTGTGTCTAGATTGGATAGAATGAAGTTCGGAAGGCTAGATTATAGGGTTCTAGTGTTGTTGGACCATTCCGCACGAAATGGCAAGAGCCATTTCGCACGAAATGGACATTGTCCATTTCGCACGAAATGGATCTTGGTATTTTCGTACGAAATGGCAACACTATAAATATCTGAGCCTTCAAATCATTTGTAACGTTTCCGGATTCCAGAGCCGAAGTGCTGCTGACGTGTCGTTTGACCTGTAACGCTTTCAAATCAATAAACAAGATAATTAAAGAGTGAATCAAGCTGTAATCAAGTATGTATCATTGAATTCCGCCTTTGATATGGGTTAGAACTCTTCTGATAGAATTGTTTAGATCAATTCTCGATCCTACACACAAGTGTATGGTTGGATTTGAGCATTGATTCTTGCAAAAACACTTGTCAAGATCCTAAGAGCTCAAGACTTTCTATAAATACCCACTTGCTTCATTTGCTTTCTTCACACCATTTGATCTCAATTCTTCTCTAAGTTGAAGCTCTCACTTGTGAAGCTTCATACCTGATAATTTTGAGTTCAAATCTTCATTGCTTGGAACTTTTGTAAGCTTCTTTCATGCTTTTCATGTATTCCAAGCACGAAAGTCAAATAATGTTTGACTTTCTGCTTTGACCATGAATTGGTCAACACAAAGTTCGTTTGAACTTTGCAACGTGAGCGTAATCACGATGGTTATAGTCCCTCGTGACTATACCTACAGATTACCATGTCAATTAGTCAAAGTGACGAGTCAAAGTTTCAGTCAAAATACGTGTTTGTGCGTATTTTGCATCGAAGCTATTTTCGGGTATCAAAACACTTTGTTTTGATATCAATCTTGTTTTCTAACTTAGTTAAACATGTTTTAACATGTTTAACTCGTCACTTTTAGTCTAGTACTTGTATAGGGTCGTAAGAGAAGCGGTCTTAACCACCGCTTAGACTTTCGAACCCGACCCATTTGGTCGATCATTAGGATCCGACCAAGCATGTTTGGTGACCATAGTTATATAGGGAATAACCTTCCGAGGTTATACCTTATGGTCACTTAGTTTAATTAGTTTTATGATAGGTAGTTTATATGCCTTAGGAAAATGACCAAAATGGCATTTTCGTGCATAATTTGAATTTAAACATATGTAACCTAACTTTTGTCACTTAAACTGATTATGCAACATATTTAAACATGTTTAGGCATATAATACTTGTCATAGTACTAGTTAGGCGTCTCGAACGCGCATTCGCGCGAACGACGCATTGAAGTAGCGTAGCTACCTTAATGGGTCGTAACAGGTCGTAAGCACTTAGGATAGGTTCCGATTTAGAATGTAGGCTTTGTTAAACCATATCACATGAGTTCCTATACTCATTTGGTTTACGAGACCTCATTCTACCTGATCTTCCGATTTAGGTGTCGATTGATTAACTTAGCGATCCGATTACTAGGTGCTACTTGATTTCCTTGGTTTGCCTAAGCTTCGTTAAGTTCATTAGATCGAGGATACTTTGCACTTCAAGTGAGTACATAGTTCCCCTATTTTACCGTTTTCAATTGTTTTGGGGTGATTCATATGTGCTAAACGATTTTGAGTTTCCTAAAACAAATGCTATGGTTTATATTGAACTATTGAACCACTGGAGCTATTAAACTATGCAAACGATTTGAACTATTAAACCACTGGAGCTATTGAATTATGTGAACTGTTTGGACTATTGAACTATTGGAACTATTTGATCTATGTGAACTATTTGGACTGTTTGAACCATTGGAACTATTTGATCTATGTGAACTATTTGAACTATTTGAACGGTTGGAATTAATTGAACTATTAAACGATTGGGTTATGGTAAGTGATTAGGTAATTGGGTGGGTGTAATGTGATAAAAGCATGGTGGATATACCGATGGTACTTCCTATATATAAGTGCTTTTAACACATTACATGTCGTTGCGTTATCTAGATCACTTAGACGAACGATTTCTAAACGATGTTTACTAAATGATATAAACCATACGAGTTTTATTACGAGAACGATTTATAATTTGGTTTACTTAAACAAATGTTTTGAGTTAAGATTCATGGCATCGTGGTTTCATAAACTATAACTAATCTGATTTGACTTGGTTATTCATTTTACAATACAAATGTTTTACAAAACAAGGTTTTCTAATATCGATTAACGAAGTTGTACGAGGTGTTGCAACATATAAACGAGCCATGAATCCGATACTCTCACAAAACCTATGTACTCACCGGCATTTTTATGCTGACGTATTTTCACATATGTTTCAGGTACCATAGTTGATGATGATTATGATGCATGCTCACATAGGGATGGACGAGGCCTTAGTGACTAATAACAATGAAAGACAATTGTTCATGTTTTGTTTCTGATTTCAATACAATGTAATAAACTTAATTCAATAAAATGAAACTTCAAATCCATGTGTTGTGAAACAATGATTCTGTTACGACACTCCCCGACGTTTCCGCCTTGGTTTGTTGTTTTAACGTGGTCGGGGTGTGACAATTTAAGGAAAGTAAAGTAAAACCATTGCAAACCAAACCTTTAATATTCACCAAACCAAATTCCAAAACCAAGTTCAAAAGTCAGATGAAGCATAAAGAATTAAAACCCATAAAACAGTTTATAAATCATAAAGTTTTTTAGTAGGAATCCAACTGTGGATTCCTAGCCACAACGCCCACTACGCGTGCAAGCTCCATCCTGGTACCTAACGACCAGCAAAGCATGCAGTAGTGTGTCAACAAAAGGTTGGCGAGTTCGCAGTTGGTAGTTCGTTTTAATGTTGTCCCAAAAACCCAAAAGTTGTTAAGTTCCTTGCTCTTTATAAAAACATGCCATGGGGAGCTACCCCACTGTTTTAAACCACTAGATTTGTTACCGTACCGACTACTGACTGTAGTTATGTTTTAGTTCCCCGTGTCAATGTCTATTGTCCTTGACTAAGGGCCCAGGTACATTAGTCCACGCCCGTCCTCTGCGGCACGGTGTGAGGCTTGTCAAACCTAATAGCGCTATTTAACTAATGACCCGTTCGCCATAGGCCCGACGATTAAGTCAATACAAAAATGGAGGACTTAAGATAGAGTTGTTGTTTAGTAAGTCTAAGACATGTATTATAAGATAGAGGTACGTATTCTACCCAAGGAGAATACGCAGGTTGTATCCCACCTAAGGGGGATAGTTGTTGTTTAACCCATTCCCAAACCACCGGGAATCTCATGCTTTGACGAAAAGTGTGAACTCATCTTTGATTGCTCGATTGGTCTCTTAAATGGGTTAACAGTCAAGGTAGGTCAATCACATCCTAGTACGATTACCATTTAGTTCATTAGCGTGTTCAAGTAAAGCACAAAACTCCTACACGTATCTAACACGTAACATGCACTCACTTTAACAACTTGCGTACGTACACATCTTCCACATATACATACTCATGATCAAGTACGCAATAGTTTACATAACACTTTCATTGATATCAAACAAGTTTGATCATTCCCTGATAACATACTGACATCTAAACATGCAAATAACAACTTATATTGCATCAACTTTAACATTCAGAACTAAGTTGTTTCAGGAATTTTTATAAAATAGTTATCTTATTCCAAAAATTCTAAATAATTTACAGAATGTGCTAAAGAGTCAACATCACCTTGTGTAAAAATCTCAGGACTCAATTCATTACCGATTATTTAATAGAAATCATTTACTGGGCTGCAGTCAGATTCGTCACTTTCTGACTGCAGTCCACATAAAAATTCATTTAAATTTCATTATCAGCCCGATTGACGAAATTCCAATTGGAGATTTATGACGACACCCATGCCCATCTGCTATATGAATTTCATGACCTAACTATATACAGATTACAAGTTATGATGAAAAACATAACATGAATGTTCTGCAGTAAAAATGCAGCTTTTGCTACTGTGAAAAACCTATTTTCTATCTAAACGATACCAGAAACGCATTTAACGATCACAACACTTCCTAATAACAACTAACAGCAGATTAACCATCAATTATCACCTATCCATATCAATAATCTCATAACCCTAGATATAAAACATCATGATTTTCGCAAAAACACAGCCAATGATCATTTATGCATACGTATCATCAATTAATCCAAACAATCGCATAATCACCAGAAACTAATCATGCAACAACAAAACCCTAGCATAACAACTCAAGATCACAGCCATGTCTACATGAAATCACACCATGAATCGCAATCTTAATCAGGAACACTAACCTTGGAGCGAAGAGGAGGTCTAACGAGGAAGTGAGAGGCGAATCAAGAAGCTGAACAAGAGGCTGTTTGCGCAAGAAGGCGGGGTCTCCTGACCGTCGCAGAACTGGGGGTGTTAGGGTTTTTTTTTCTTTCTTGATCCATGCATGTACGTATATATTAAGATGGAGAGGTTTGGGTGACTTGGGCTAACGGGCCGCAAAGGACAAGGGGGTGCGCGGGTTGGGCCTATGTATCGCACAAAGGGGAAAGGGGTGGGGGTGGGCTTGTTGTTGGCGCAAAAGGAGATGGGGTGGGTTTGGGTTCGGTTTTTGTAAAGTGGCAACCTGTAAAGTGGCGGTTTTCGCGAGTTTCATGAGATAACTAATTAAAATGTTTCGTATCGCAAAATAATATATTACAACTCTTCGTTTCACAAAATAACGTATTCCAGTATTTCAGTTTCGGTTTTCAGTTTCACGTAATTCACATTACACATTACCAATCACACAATTGTTCAGATAAAATAAATCTTCATATTCACTTCATTTAACGTACATGTAATTACACAGTAAAACGAAACGTTCAGGGATTTATACGAGTTGTCACACCAGTTGATTAGTTTACTTCTTATTTTTTAGTTTGGTTTTCAATATACTACGATTTGTTTTGAATGGTTTTTTTTTCTGGATAATCTTATAAAATTTGAGATCTATAAAAGATACCCAAAGCTGATGACTCAAAGCTTGGCTCTATGCGACAATACCCATTTCCGGGTTTGCGTTGTATGGTACCGGTAATGAAACAACCCAAACCAACACTAACCACTGTGCAAGCAAAGTGAGGGCAGATCCTCCTAGAATAATTCATGTTGATTTATTTGTAACATTATCCTTAGTGTTGGACTATCACCAATATTCATTTTTAAGGTCTTCGATTGAGATTTAAAGCACACATTGATATTCATATAACATGACTTTATTATTTGCGCTTTTTATTACCGTTGTTATACGAAGTATAAGTTACTGTACCATAGCATAAAGAACCGTACTGATATCTACTGAATTCACACCAAGAATATTTTGATTTAGCGCCGACCAAGTTTCTATTGTTTCTTTTTCGTTTACCTTATTTTCACTTTTGTTGTTTACTATATCGTTTTACCTTTTGTTATTAATTTGACATTCAGAGAAGAGTTACGATACAAATAGCATAACCAATTAATATATCATTTTAATTAATTTTACAAATTTATTTATCGGTTCTAATAGAGTGCTATACTGTAAATGCACTTCAGGATGATAAATGCGGGAAACGACTTCTTGAAGACTCGTTGAAGATTTGCAAATCCCGCATATATCAAGGAGGAGTCTGTAAGTGCACCAAAGTTTGATAAATGCTGGATACTGTTGAAGTTTCAAGATTCAGGAACTAATCTTGTAATTATGTGAAAGTGCCACAAGTTTGGACAAGGGTTCTTATCCATGTGAGAACTTGTGGATTTATCTCTCATCAGAACTTAGTGGTGAGAACTTGTGGATTTATCCATGTGAGAACTTGTGGATTTATCTCTCATCAGAACTTAGTGGTGAGAATTTGTGGTTTTATATGGTGAGAACTTGTGGTGATAACTTGTGCTTTTATATGGTGAGAACTTGTGGTTTTATATGGTGAGTACTTGTGTTCTAGTGTACGAACTTGTATTTCTAAATAGTGGTGAGTACTTATTTATTAAGTACTGAGGATTTCATTGTATTGTCTTAGTGCGAACATATGATTGTATTTAAGCTTGGTGTTGTATGCAATCATTAGAGAATTCAATGAAACAATGATATTTTTGGAGAAAACTTCTTATGCAAACAAACCCTAGCTTTGTGTTCTTCATTCAATTTGTGTGATTGTCGATTGTGAATACTCGGTGTATTCATGGTTCTCATCTTCTACACCTTCTATACTATCTACGTTGCGGTACGAGGCACGCGGTGGTTTCCGCACATCGCGTGTGTGTTTGATCGGTCCGGTTCGTGTGTTCGTTGAAGGAAGACGACCTTACAAGTGGTATCAGAGCAGGCTCTATATACAGAGTGCTCTTACCGCCGTAGACTTTGTGTTGGAGGTTAGTTTTCATTTGGTTTTTGTTCGTTCTTGTGGTTTTTCAAATTTCTAGGGTTTTCTCACACTTTTCACATGTTTTTCATGAATTCTTCATGTGTTTCTTGATTTTTCATCATGGATGGTGATGAAGGTTTAGTTGTGAGTGTTTTTGCTTGATTTGATTGTTGAGATTTTGCTCAGATTCTGTCAGGTCTAAAGTTTTCTTTCAAATTCTCTGGGTTTTTTATTCTCTGAAGTTATTTATGATCTTATGTGCAGTCACACTTGGGAAATATTTTCAGACTTGTGATTTTTCACTTGTGCGCACTTGTGAGAATCTTAGGCCTGCGCACTTATGATTTAATATTCATCATCCGAACATGTTTTTTAGTGATCCTACGTACTTGTGATTTTTTGTTCATGAGAACTTATTCATGAGTACTTGTTTTTGTTCACGAGAACTTATTCATGAGTACTTCTTTTTGGTCTCAGCACTTGTTTCATTATAATTCATCAATTCTTATCACTTAGGGTCTCTAATAGTATCAGAACTTGTGTTTTTGATCAGTACTTGTGATATTTGTTAAAGTTTCATCACTAAGTGTTCACAGTCTTTGAAACAAAGTCACAGTAAAGATGGCACACAATTTGAACACCGTTGTTCAAAGTATTCGACACAACAACGAAGTCGGAAGCAGTGATAAACCTCCCGTATTGTTGAACGAGTTAGATTATCCAGAATGGACGATACGATTTGAATGATACATCAAAGAGAAAGATTTAAAACTGTGGTTATGTATGACGTCAGGAATTGGAGGACAACCTGCTCGAACTTTGACAATTACAGGTTATCTTGCTTTAACTGATGACGAAAGAAAGTATTATGAATGCGAAGAACAGGCAATGTCCTTGATTATGATGTCATTACCACAATCGAACTTACACACTTTCGGTAACAAAAACTCATCAAAGGAATTGTGGGACAGTTTGAGCGACAGATACGAAGGAAATGAGTTATTCAAGAAACGGAGACTCAAACGACTGAAAACTCAATTCGTAGTTTTTAAAGCTATGAAAGGTGAATCGTTGGATGATCTGGTAAACAGATTTTACCATTTGCTAAGTGAATTAGATCGAAGTCAACCGGGATTATATACGGAGTTCGAAAAGGTGGAAAATTTCTGAATTGTTTAACGAAACAATGGAATATGTATTCTACCTTAATCAAAGAGAGGGCTCAATATGAATTGACTCTTGATCAAGCAGTCCAGAAGATAAAAAGTTATGCATGGAACTTAGATGAACAAGACTCTGATTTTGAGAAGCTACAAGATCCAGCTTTGTACTGTGCGAAGCAAACTACAAAGGGAAGTAATTCAGGTGGTGCTTTTGTTTTAGAAACTTCTCAAGTAGATCCTACAAACCATAATGCCTTTGTTGTTGGTAGCAATAGTGGAATTACCATTGGAGGAACCCCTTTATCTTCTGGAACGTCATCGTCAAGTACTAGGCCAAGCGAACCAAGCATGAATGTTCCTAAAATCGACTCGCATAGTCTTAAGCTCATAGATGAAAATATGGCACTTCTTGCATCATTCATGACGGCATTCGAGAATTTTGCCCTTGGTAAATTAGTTGAACCATCGACTCTCGATGAAGATCTTGATCAAATCGTTCAAGATGAATTAGAAGAGCTTGATTTGCAATTAAGTATGGTGTTACTGGTAAGAAGAGCGATGAAATTTCTCCAGCGAACAGGAAATAGTTTCATTGGTGGTAACACAAAGACATTAATGGGAATTGACATGACCAAAGTAAAATGCTACAGTTGTGGTATCTATGGTCATTATGCAAGAGAGTGTTGAAAACCGAAGAGTAGAGAAGGAAGTAATGGTCAAGGAAGCTCAACAAGATCCAACAACAACAGTCCAGCCCCATCCAATACAACTTCTACCACTTCAACAACAACCTCATCTGATAACCTTACTCCTAATGCTAATAACGCTATGATTGTTCAACCCCTTCAAGTTGTTAATGAGCCACACGATTAGGGGATTATAATGGAAGAAACAGCTACTGCTATTGTTTCACAAGCGTTCATTTCCGAGATCGTTGAAGAAGGGTTTGGAGATTTGTTTGAAGAGACGAATGTGGAAGAATTGACTGTTATGGCAGAAGCTCTAAGTGAGAATATGGAAATGGAGAAAATCATTGAATCTGAAAAAAACGAGAGAAAAGAGAATGAGGAAGCAGATAGAAGAAAGAAAGAAGAAAAGAAAGTTGAAAATAAAGATAAAAATGATCGTTTTGAATTCAAGATTGCAGCTGAAGAAATGCAACGCTTTGCTGATGAAGAAATGACGAAGATGAAAGCGGGAAAAGTAGAAAGCTTGGATCAAGCTTTCATGGCTAACATCAAGGTACAATCTAAAGCTGATGATAAAAGATGTCCTAGATGCGTAGACTTTGTCGCTAAATGTGACAGATACACACTCCATAACAGTAATTTGATTACTGATCTGGAGAAATCTAGAGAGTTAATTGTCGCGCATTCCAGGGCCGACAAAGAACATAGAAGTCAGGTGCTTGCCTTGAAAAAGGACATTTCTAAATTTGAGAGTGTCACACCCCGATATTTCCACGTATTACCGGTGGGCCCGGTGGGGAGTATCGTGACGTAGTTGATATCATCATCGAAAATTTATCACAGTTTAATACACAGCGGAAGTTGAAAGATAAAAACATTACAAACCGAATGAAAGTAATATCAATTATTACAAAAACGGTTGTAAGGGATCCACAGGCGGATCAAAGTTAAAAAAGGCATTGTTCAATAGATTTGTAAACATTTAAGCTTGCAAGACTCTTTATTGATGCTAGGAGTAGCCAGCCTATTCCGTCTAGTACCTGCACTTAGCCTTTTTGGAAAATACGTCAGTTTACACTGGTAAATACAATTAACTGACTCATTATGAAAATGTTTAAGAAAAT
Organism: Helianthus tuberosus; assembly: GCA_030545235.1. Classification (NCBI taxonomy): domain Eukaryota; kingdom Viridiplantae; phylum Streptophyta; class Magnoliopsida; order Asterales; family Asteraceae; genus Helianthus; species Helianthus tuberosus. The sequence goes on from CM060408.1 coordinate 80,075,620, forward strand.
TGATTTGAATGCACAAGGCACAAAATATCTTTTATAACTTGGGACAATTATATTAAAAATAATCTTGTATACAGATTTATATGTTTGCCGTCTGTCGGGGCCGGTTAGAAGAGTTGGACAAGATTAATTGACACACCACAGGTATAATGCCCACAAGGAGAATTCCTTATTGTGGATTACCATTTATACATACGCAACTGTCAGGTGTATGCCTACACCCCGTGCTTAAGTCCTGGCCATTTCAATGAATGAGCCGAGGATATCCAGGACATGGTAATTAACCCCCCAAAAGCCATATACCAAATAAAACAGATTAAAACGGGTTATACAAATATATTAATCACAATCCGATTTAAACAATTAGACACCCGACCAAGCGGTATTATTATAATACCGTATCCCAAGCCCGTATAACAGAAAATAAGTTAAAAGTATTTACCTGAGCAAATTATACAATTTATCCCAGCCGTATACAATTCAGCAAATGCAGATATCTTTTACTGGGCTCCTAAATCTGGAACCAAGGTTTTAATAACCTATTAGATTCCTAACTAGTCTTAATTAAGCCTAAACTTAGACCGGTTAGTTTTAAAGGAAGATATACGGTTCAAAACGCACGATTAAGCGAAGACCGGATTAGAATGTGGTTTAGACCCGACAAGTTTGAATACTTGTATAATATGGGTAGACTATACACATTCTGAATTTTGAGATCAAAATGATAAGGTTTGACCCGTTTCGGTCAATTTATGCAAACTAGTCACATAAACCGTACCGAACGTGAAAAATGCATAACGGTTAACCAAATGAGTTATCAACAGGTTTCCTATGTTGATATGCCTTAAATATGTTGTGATATCAATAGGATACCTTCCATTATGCCCAAAATTGATTCAAACTCAAATTATGCCCCGTAGGGGTATTTTGGTCATTTTAAAACTTATAAAAGATGTTAAATATTAATCTGAGGTTCAGGTCTGATATAATCAGTAAAAATAGTTATTTTTGCAGGTCATGTCAGTAGGGTATTGCATATATGTGAAATTTATCATTTATAACCAAACTATGCACCGAGGGGCATTTTGGTAATTTCACATAAGCTTTAAAGGTCAAATTTGGAAATCTGAGTTCAAAAATTTTGCTTACTGTTAAAGTATAAAATTTTACTCAAAACATAGTAGGTATTAAGTCTTATATGTTAAAAATAGTTTTAACCCATACTATGCGCTTAAAACGCGTAAAAGTCGGTTTTAAGCGATTTTCGGGTTATAATAGGAAATCTGAGTTTTTTGATCAGTTTATAAAGTTTAAAATATTTTATTTGTCATATAAAATCAGTAGCAAAAAGTTTGGTATCAAAATATTATGTAAAATTCATTTTATTAGCAAAAAGGGTATAACCGACAATCGCCGAATTTAAAGCAAGAACCCTATGTTATGCTCAGTTTAAAAATAAAAAAAAATCTTCAAAAATCTCAAAATATTATATTACATCGGTGGGTAAAAAGTTTGGTATCAAAATTTGGGTTTAGAAAGGCTTTATGATAATAATGCCGTTTAATTAATAAAAAACTTTCTAATTACGATATTGAGCATAACTCTTAATCTAAACCTCAAACTGATGTCAATTTTTTAGGATAAGTTTATAAATCAGTAACAAAGGTTTTTGTCCTCTCACATTTTCAAAAATCTTGTTTTAAGGTCAAAAGGGCATAATGGTCGACATTTAGGCATATAACGGAAACATGCAAATGAATCGGATAATTTAGGATCCAAGTTGTATAATCTCAGAGGGTTATACTAATATGGAACATGGACCTCATGGAAGCTTAAGGTATTTCTAAAACAATCTAAATTGGGTCAGAACTGAAAGTCAAAGCAAAAGTCTACTTTTGTGACTTTCGGTTCTGAACCGAGCCTAAACTCAAAATTGTCGGGTTGAACATGCTTAGACATGTTCTTACATTAATTACCAAGTTATACAAGTGATAAAACAGGCTTCATGGCTTCTACATTGTTAATTATGTGTTTATTTGAAAATTAGCTTTCTGTTGACTTTTTACAATTAAGTTTGACCCGACAATTGACCTAGTTAGAGTGGGAATCAGAGGGTGTCCTTTTAAGGGTTTATTACCCACATAATTACCAACTCATAGCCACTTTCAATTCGAAAAATGACTGGACCATTAGTGATTAATCACTAAGTCAAATCTTAATTACGACGGCTTTGACTTTAGGTCATTAAACTAATAAAACACGAATTAGATAGGTTAAGGAAGCTTACTGAAGTACTTATCACTATTTAGAAGCTAATGGAATCTTGCTTGAGGTCCAGAGAGCTCCAGAAATTCAGTTAGAATGATTTTCAAGTGAATGCAAAAATGTTGCAAACAAGTGTTCTCATATAGGAACTTCAATTGCATGAGATCATTCCACCAAGGCCTACCATTGATCCCAGATGAATCCAAGTGTCCCCCATGCATGAAAATTTGTTGGCCAAGCTCCTGAATTCGAAAACTACCATGCAATGGCGGTGTAACCTGTTGAAATAGGCATCTGTGCATGTTTTCTGCATCTGCAGATCCTACACAGCCCGCGTAAGGATTGGTTAAGGTCTTACGCGGCCGGTATGAGGTCTAGATCCGGTCAGCAAGTTTCATTTAATTGCAAATTTGGTCCATGGTCCTTTAAAACATGTTTTAACTATTATTTATTGCACTTTTGACCCTCAAACTTGACTTTTAAGGACTCCAAATCATAAACAAACTTCGTTAAGTCCTCGGTTAGATTACGATCACCCGAAAAGTCCTGAATTTCAACGTTGATGCTTTTAACCCCTTATTTACGAATGTTAACGTATCTTCCTCATATGATATCAAAACCTTGTGAAATTTTTGTCACTTATTCTCGTGAACATAATTAATCATTACAAAGCTTCGGGTTCGTTAAAAGGTCACTCAGAGGTATAAATTAAACATGTTGACACATTTAACCCTTGCGGTTTGTAAACTTTCACTTTCTTCCACAAACGGCTTCATATGATTCATAATTCATTCGTTTAAGGGTATAAACATCGTATAGGGTTGTTGAAAGGTATAATTATCAAATGTTGACACTTTGAATCCTTTTACACACATACTTTCTTTGTTTGTCAACTTTAGTCCCTCATAATCAATCCATTACACATTTAAAGCTCATGACACGTGTCTTTATTACATTGGTCGTGATTTTACGAGGTGTTACAGAGAGACGACATGCACAAGTGATGATTAAGAATCAAGATTTAAAAGCTGAACTTGAAACCTGTCAAAACACTGTTTTGGAAAGAACCAATTAATTTTAGACAAAGATAATATGATTCTTGATCTGTAGCGAAAAGTTGAGAAGTTTGAAAGTTCATCAGATGTGATGAATTTTTGCATAAACAATCTTCGTCTCAAATATTCAGAAGATGAGATGTTTGGTGCTGGTTACAAGAAGGTTCCACCTCCTATTAACCACAACTATACATTGACACCTTCGATTGATCCTGAAATTGCAGATTTCGTTCCAACTGCTCCATTGATTGTTGATCCTTTGAGTGAGGAAGAGTCTGAATCCGAATCGGAATCAGAACAAAAGAGTACGAGTGATGTTAAAACAAACGAAATTGATTTAAGCAAAATTGAAAATTTGATAAACTCAAAGATTTTGGAAGCTTTAAATCAAGTTCAAAATGTTCAAAAGCCGAAGCCTAAAAACAAAGGTAAAAAGAATGTTAAAAACATTTCAAAAACCAACTTTGTGAAAGGCTAAAGCTTTAAAAAAGAAGGTGAAACGATTGAAAAAGGCATAAATTCTGAATTTGTGAAACAAAAGGCAAAAGGCTCAAATGAAGCATCCTTGTCACACCCCGACCGCGTTAAAACAATGAAATCACGGCGGAAACATCGGGGAGTGGAGTAACAGAATCATTGTTTCTCAACACATGGTTTGAAGCTTCGTTTTATTAAATTAAGTTATTACGTTGTCTAGACATTTAAAAGCAAAATACAAACATATTGTCTATCATTGTTATTAAGTTACTAAGGCCTCGTCCGATCCTATGTGAGCATGCATCCTAGTCATCATCAAACAACAGCACCTGAAACATATGTGAAAATAAAGTCAGCAAAGAAATGTCGGTGAGCACATAGGTTTTGTGAATGTGTCAAGTTCATGGCTTGTATACTTGTTGCAATACCTCGTACGACTACAAGAGTCGATAATTGAAAACCTTGTTTTGAAAAGTGTTTTGTATTGCAATATGATTAACCAACTTAAAACAAGTTGGTTATAATTTATAAAACCTTGTTGCCATGAATCTTGACCCAAAACATTTGCTTTTGTAAACCAAATTGTAAATCGTTCTTGTAATAAAACTCGTATGGTTTATATCCTTTAGTAAACATCGTTGCGTGTCATCATTTGAAATCATTCGTTCAAAATCATTCAAAATCGTTCAAAGTTGTTTAATTCATTCATGTTATCAAAACCAATCGTTCAAGTCGTTCGTGTTATAAACCATCGTTCAATCGTTGAAATTGTCCAAATCGTTCAAATCGTCCAAATCGTTCAAATCGTTCATGTTTTAATTGTGAAAACTATCTTTTGGTTGTCTCGTTGAAAACATTCAAACCTGTGTTCTGACTCGAAGATACCACCAACGGTATCTTTAAATCGACTAACAAACCACCAAAGGGTTTGTTAAAATTCATCAGGTTCTGTCGTTACCCATAATACCCCATAACCATGGCGATAGTCCGAGAACGAGATTTGTCAGATCCTATGGTACCATAACATACTACTGGTCGGTCTGATCATTGTTAATGAATGTCATTCGTGTTATGTATTAATGCACCAATAAGTTTCGTCCACATTATTGAAATCGTTGTGTTTAATATAAACCATAGCATTTGTTTTGTTTTGAAAATTCAAAATCGTTTAGCACATATGAATCAACCCAAAACAATTGAAAGCAGTAAAATAGGGGCACTATTTACTCACTTGAGATTTGCAAAGTATCCTCAATTAAGTGAACTAACAAAGCTCGGCAATCAAGGAAATCAAGTGGCACCTAGTAATCGGATCACTATGTTAATAAATCGGCACCTAAATTGGGAGATCGGGTAGAATAAGGTCTTGTAAAGAAAATGAGTGTTGGAACTTATATGATATGGTTCAAACAAGCCTACATTCTGAATTGGAACCTATCCTAAGTGCTTATGACCCATTATGACCCGTTAAGGTAGTCTACGCTACTTTAACGTGTCATTTACGCAAAAGCGCATTCGATTAGCCTAACTAGTCCTATGACAAGTATTATATGCGCTAACATGTTTAATAATGTTGCATAATCAGTTTAAGTTTCAAAATTTAGGTTCCATAGGCTTAAATTCAAATTATGCATGAAAAGGGCATTTTGGTCATTTTCCTAAGGCATATAAACTACCTATCATACAACTAATCAAACAAAGTGACCATAAGGTATAACCTCGGAAGGTTATTCCCTATACAACTATGGTCACAATATATGTTTGATTCGATCCTAATGATCGACCAAACGGGGCGAGTTCGAAAGTCTAAGCGGTTGTTTAGACCGCTTGACTTACGAACCTATACAAGCACTAAACTAAAAGTGACGAGTTAAACATGTTAAAACATGTTTAACTAAGTTAGAAAACTGATTTGATATCAAAACAAAGTGTTTTGATACCCGAAAATAGTTTCGTCGCAAAATGCACATAATCGTGCATTTTGACCGAAACTTTGACTCGTCACTTCAACTAATCAACGTGGTAATCAGTAGGTATAGTCACAAGTGACTATAACTATCGTGATTACTCTCACGTTGCAAAGTTTAAACGAACTTTGTCTTGACCAAATCATGGTCAAAGCTAAAAGTCAAACACAGTTTGACTTTCTTGCTTAAATAAATAAATAAGAGATGGAAGAACACTTACAAGTGTTCAAGGCTGAAGAAGATGATCAAAAAGACTCAAATATGAATCATCCAACCAAGTGGTAGCCTCAAATAGAGTAGGTGAAGAAGAAGAAGATAGAAATGAGCAAGTTGAAATTCTTAAAGAGCCTTGCTATTTATATATTTTCAAGTGTCACAAGATCATTCCAAGCGTCCCATGTGTTAGCATGATCCTAGGGTGGTCCAACAGGTGTCAATTACAGGCAAAAATCGAATTGCTTGGTGTCCAAGAGAGTAAATAAGAAGCTGCAACATTTCTGTTGTGCTGGACATAACCTTACGGACCGTATGGGTCCATGGTTACGGTCCGTATGGACCCTTGCTGTCAGCAACTTTCAAAAATTGACAGTTTAGTCCCTGAACTTTGTTCTGTCACGTTTTGGCACTTCTAAAACCCGTCAAGCCCATTTTCAAGCTCTATGATGAAGTTAAAGTATATTTAACTTGAATTATGATAAAAAAAATGTCAAGGATGTCGGTACATTTGGCTGTACAGTTGCGTTTTTCGGTTAATTACGACGGAAATCGTAACGGACTCGAAAACGACCCAAATTGCGAAACGAATGAAGTTTTTGCATTCCCATCACTAAAATACAATATATTAATGATTACAGAAATTTTTAGATGTCCGGATATGGTCAGAACACAAGATATGCACGCAAATGCATACTTTCGCCGTTTTGACGCTTTTAGTCCCTGTGATCTAATAAGCGTATTTTCGCATACCGAACCCCTCAAAACTTATTTCTAAGCTATGTTAAGGATATTTAGGGTATGTTTAGCTTATGATATTGTTCCGGAGTGTACGTTGCTATATGAATTGGCAGACTTTTGCAGTTTGTCGCAAATAGTCCCTATCATCGAATAAACTTGTTTTTGATACACCAAACCCTTCAAAACTTATTTCTAAGTTATTTAAGGGTTATTTAAGGTATGTTAAGCATATGTCACTATTCCAGAGTGTTTTTCGCGTTAAACTAATTACGTTTTCGTAATAGTTTGCGTATAACTTTCCAGAAAGCGATTAAAAGCTTGAAATCGAACTACAATCAAAACGTTAAATTATCAAACACAAATAGACAAATATTGAGACCAAAACACATCGTTTCATTGGTAATTGATATTTTTCTACATCGTACAGTGTTTACAGAGCACAAATGTCAGTCTCCCTTACTTTAGGAAATTTCGTCCCGAAATTTTAACTCGAGGAAACTCGTGAAAACAAATGTGGATATTTCGCTCTCATTTGGTCCTCACATTCCCAAATAAACTCCGGGCCACCTTTGGACTCCCAGGGAACTTTGACTATCGATATTCGCTTGTTCTTTAGTCACTTGACTTCACGGTCCATTATCTCCACAGGTTTTCTCGACAAAGTGCATTGTGTTATCAACTTGGATTTCGTCGAGTGGAATGTGAAGATCTGTATCGGCTAAGCACTTTCATAAATTGGACACATGGAATGTTGGGTGAATATTCCCAAGTTCAGGAGGTAATTCTTTCAACAATCTTAAATGGTCCAACGTATCGTGGTGCAAGTTTTCCTTTCTTTCTAAATCTCACCACTCCCTTCCAAGGGGATACCGAGAGTAGGACATGGTCTTCGACTTGAAATTCCAAAGGCTTGCGTTGCGTCTCCGCATAACTCTTTTGACGGCTTCTAGCTGTCAGAAGATTGTCGCGAATTTTCTTGACTTTGTATGTTGTTTCCAAAATGAGTTCAGGTCCAGTAAGCTGAGCTTCACCGATCTCATTCCAACAGACAGGTGAACGACATTTTCGACCGTATAAAGCTTCGAAGGGTGCCATATTGATTCTAGCGTGATAACTATTGTTATAAGAGAACTCGATCAACAGTAGATGCGAATCCCAATTACCATCGAAGTCTATTACACATGCTCTAAGCATATCCTCCAGTGTTTGTATCGTCCTCTCGAATTGTCCATCCATTTGGGGATGATAAGCAGTGCTCAGATTTAGTTGGGTTCCCATAGCAGATTGCATGGTCTTCGAAAAGTGAGATGAGAATCGAACGTCACGATCAGATATGATGTTCAAAGGAACACAATGTCGAGATACAATCTCATCAACATAGATCTTGGAAAGTTTATCAGCAGATAGATCCTCGCGAATCGGAAAAAAGTGTGTTGATTTTGTAAGACGATTAATGACTACCCAAATGGCATCATGACCTTTAGATGTGCACGGTAACTTAGTGATGAGATCCATCTCAATGTTCTCCCACTTCCATACCGGTATTTTTGGTTGTACAAGCGAATCAGATGGACGTTGATGTTTAGCCTTGACTTTGAGACAAGTTAGGCATTTAGACACATATAAGGCAACATCCTTCTTCATACCAGGCCACCAGTACTGAGTACAAAGATCCTTGTACATTTTGTCAGCACCAGGATGGATAGAATAGTGAGACTTATAAGATTCGTCCATTACTAAAGTGCGAAGATTGTCTTGTTTTGGAATCCACAAACGATCCTTGAGATAAAGTAACCCATTGTCTTTTGTGTCGAGTTTAAGATCTAGTTGACGTGGTAATTCCTTACCCATTAAGTCTTGTGTAGCACACGTATGTTGAGAGACACGTGATTGGATATCGGATAGAATTCGAACACAGTGTAGCTTGACTCATTCCTTTTGACTTAGTGCATCGGCTACAACATTCGCCTTACCAGGATGGTAGCGAATCTCGCAGTCGTAATCGTTCAAGAGTTCAACCCAGCGTTGTTGTCTCACGTTTAGCTCCTTCTGATTGAAAATATGTTGGAGACTTTTGTGGTCCGTGAAAACCACACATTTCATGCCATAGAGATAGTGTCTCCAAATTTTGAGAGAAAAAACCACAGCGTCTAACTCAAGATCACGAGTCGTGTAGTTTTCTTGTGAATTTTCAATTGTCTCGACACATAAGCTACGACTTTACCTCGTTGCATGAGAATGCAACCAAGGCCTAGATTCGACGCGTCACAATAGACAACAAAATCATCGTTGCCATCAGGTAAAGATAAGACAGGAGCATCACAAAGTTTTCGTTTCAGTGTTTGGAAAGCTTCCTCTTGTTTGGGTTCCCACTCAAAAAGATTATTCTTTTGAGTCAAAGAAGTAAGAGGAACCGTGATCTTTGAGAAGTTCGCAATAAATCGATGAAAGTATCTAGCAAGACCAAGAAAAGAGCGAACTTCTGTTGGTGTAGTAGGTGTGTTCCAATCCTTAATTGTTGCGATTTTGGAAGGATCCACATGAATATCGTGCTCGTTGACAATATGGCCCAAAAACTGAACTTCCTTAAGCCAGAATTCACACTTGGAGAATTAGGCAAAGATTCGTTCCTTCTTCAGGAGTTCCATTGCCAGACGAAGGTGTTGTTCGTGATCAGCTCGAGACTTTGAATAAATAAGAATGTCGTCGATGAAAACAATGATGAACTTGTCTAAATAAGGTTTACAAACCATATTAATTAAGTCCATGAAAACAGTTGGAGCATTCATCAAACCAAAAGGCATGATAGTGAACACATAGTGACCAGATCATGTTCGAAAAGCAGTTTTGGGAATATTTTCTTCGAGTACACGAAGCTGATGATACCCAGAACGCAAATCGATCTTGGAAAAAATGTAGCACCTTGCAATTGATCAAAGAGATCATCAATTCGTGGTAGGGGATATCGATTCTTGATAATGAGCTTATTGAGCTCACGATAATTGATACACATGCGGAAGGATCCATCTTTCTTTTTCACAAACAGGACTGGAGCGCCCCAAAGTGAATAACTCGGACGGATGAATCCTTTGTCAGATACATCTTGAAGCTGTTTTGATAACTCTTGCATCTCAGATGGTGCAAGATGGTAAGGTGCTTTGGCAATCGGGTTGGCATTAGGTACAAGATCAATATGAAACTCGGCTTGACGAACTGGAGGCAAACCAGGCAGTTCATCAGGAAACACTTCTGGATAAAATCATACAATCGAATATCTTGAATACACTTATTCTTGCCTTTCTCCTCTACGACATGTGCCAGAAAGGCCACGTAACCTTTTCGTAGGTATTTTTGGGCTTTAGTACATGACATGAGTTTCAAACCATTTGAAGGTTTCTCCCCACGAACTTCTAGAATTTCACCAGATGAAAGAGGAATACGACCAATCTTATCGAAACAAACCACCTCAGCATGATGTTTAGTTAACCAATACATTCCTATGATAATATCGAAGCTTCCAAGTTGCATTGGCGTGAGGTTAATAGGAAAAAGATGGTTATCGAGGTTCAATTGACAATCGCGAATGATGGAATCGAGTACAAGAGGTTCACCAGTAGCAATCTCAACAGATAAGGGCTTCCTTAGTTTAAGTCTAGGCATCACAAGTAAGCGTTCAAAGGCTAACGATACAAAACTTCTATCGGCACCAGAATCGAAAAGAACAGATACAGGTTGATGGTTAAAAAGGAACGTACCATTAACGACTTCATTATCAGCACGGGACTCGTTAGCGTTTATGTGGTATGCTCATCTACGAGCGGGATTTGCATTAGCATTCGCAGGCTTCGGACAGTTGTTTCTGAAGTGACCCATCTTTCTGCAGTTATAACATGAACCAGGTGGGAAAGGAGGTCTAGCAACGTTTCCTTGGATTTGAGTCGGGTTCTGGGTAGCTTGATTAGGAAACGATCGATAATTATTGGCCGTGTGGCCAAGTCTACCACAAGATGTGCACTGCCGGCAAACCAGTTGTGCCGAATGATGACCATTGCACCGATTACAGTAAGGTGTGGTACCAACATATGGCTTCCTCGCAGGAAGCTGTGCTAGTTGGTTCTGAGAGTTCTGATTGGGTTGTGTGGTAACAACAAAATTCTGGGAAGCCTTACGCTTCCTTGTCCTTTTTGATGATTCACCCTTCTTCTTGTCTTTCCCCTTGTCTTGAGTGGCTGATTGATTCTTGTCACCCTTGCGGGTTAGTTTTCCTTTCCTGACCTGAGACTCAGTCATGGTTGCAGCCAATTCGATGACCTGACGTACAGTTGTAGGGTTACTACCAGTAACTATGTCTTGCACAGTGTCAGGCAAACCATCAATATACCTCTCAATCGCCTTATCCAATGGGGTAAACATAGTGGGACAAAGCAAACTCAACTCCTCATAACGATCCGTGTACGCACGGTGTTCTCCCCCATCTTATTTCAAATCGTCAAATTCCCTTTCCAACGCCCTTATTTCGTGTCGGGGACAGAACTCTCTCATCATGAGAGCCCGTAGCTCTTCCCAGGTCTATGACATCGCCACATCGGCACCCCTATCCCTCATCACACTGTTCCACCATGTTAAAGCACGCTTATAAAAAACCCAAGATGCAAACTCGACCTTTCGCTCATTCGGACATTGAACATGTCTAATTGTGCTTTCCAGACTCTCGAACCATTGTAGGAGCGCAGTTGCTCCTTGAGACCCAGAAAATTTCAGTGGTTTAGCCGAATTGAACGTTTTGAAACTAAACTAAGCATTGTTATTGTTATTATAATTATTCGCTTGATTTATTTGAGTTATGAGGTTCGGAATCACAGTAGCAATCTGCTGAGCGACTAGGGCTGCGAGTGCAGCATCCTGTGTTTGATCACGTCTAGGAGGCATATTCTAAAAAGAACAAGGAAACATTGTTAACACCCCAAATTTCGTATGTCGTAGTATAATAAACTAATAGTGACGATTTAATGATAAAGAATGGTAAATATAGATTTTACCATTTTGAAAGTTTTATAAATATTGGTAAGTTTAAAACCCTTTTTATGTGAATGAAGTTAACTAAAGAAAAGTAACCTAGTTAGTATGAAAAATCACTAACATGAACATACCATAAAAGCTAGGGGCTGAAAGTGTAAATGTAAAATGAAAATTTGATAAAAAAAAAAAAAAAAAGAAGCCAGGAATTCCCTGGCAGTATGTTTGATCGAGAGAGAGGGAGGACCAAGGAGAGTCAAAAACCCTAATATCATAAATCCCTCAAATTGAAAAGGAAAAGTGGAGGTTAATCGATGCATGAATTAAGAATGGTGATCATCTAAGCATATCCAACGTCAAGGAAGTCAAAAATTGCAATTTTGTGATGTTTGATTTAGTGGGTTTTGTGTAATTCGCTAATGTAATGTAAAATCTAGCATAAATGGTGGTTGTTATGGATTTCTAAACATCAAGAGACATTAAATACTGGTTATGATAATGAATTTGGGGAAAACCCACTTATATGCTCGTGAATGATTTGAAGTTGTGAAATGTTAGATGTTAATTAGATGAATGTTGATGATATTATGATAAATAGGTGAGTTAGAACAAGTGTATATGTTTATAGTGACAAATTATGAAGCTTAGAGATACTTGTATTAACTATGCTAATTAATGGATGAATTACAAAGGAGAACATGCTTTAAGTACTTGTACTTTATGCTCATTAATTAGTATGCACATAATATGTTCGATGAAATGCCTAAGTCGGTTAGGTTATGGTTTTTCATGAATACTTGATGAGTTAATGTAACTTGTTTATGGTGATGATGCATGTGATTAGTAGACCTCATAAAGAATAATAGTAAATTGTGAAAGTAATGAAAGCTAAGTGTATAAAGTTATGATGTATAGGAACAAAGAAGGAAGAAGGAGCAAGTCACTCTAAAACGCAAGGAACCCAAGATCGCGGTAAGTTCATATGAACTTTAAGTACTCTACTTGTAGATTTATGAATGATAATATTTAGTACTATGAATTTAGTGTAAGTTTCCTTTAAGATTCATAATTGAATGGATGCAAAGAGTTTATTGATGTGTGTAAAATACAACATATAAATTACATCAAATGAGGCATAAAACTAACCTTTTTAGTACTAATATTGGAAAAAGAGTGTTTTTGTCTTCCTTTTGTATTTTCAGGATTAAATGAGCTCAAAAACACAAAAGAAGCAAAAAGACAGTTAAATCCAACATAAATACAAGAAAAGGAACATAAGTGGACTGCCCGACCCCTCAACGGCATCTTCCCAAGCAAAATAGAGAAGGCAGAAGACTGAACACGCCCCGTGCTCAGCCAGCACGGGGCCGTGCCCAAGAAGCAGCAGAAAAGACAAACCTATAGAAGCTTCTATTGCCCACCACGGGGCCGTGCCCAGTGAGCACGGGGGCGTGGCGAAAGTACAGCAGGCGCATTAATTGTAATTGCGAATTACAATTAATGAAGAGAGAGAGTGTCAGACAGGCACGGGGCCGTGTCCAGCGGACACGGGGGCGTGCCCAGCCTTCTGTTCAGCCTATAAATAGGAGTGCTTGGTTTCATTTCAACTCATCCCTTAGCACACCACCTCTCTCACACTTCATCCACCACCCACCACCATCACAACACCATCATCCACCACCATCATCCATTGTCCATCGTAGAGTGTGTGAGTCGTCTCGGGATCCAAGATTGATCGTAAGAGTTCTTGACAATCAAGGCCATGTTTGCCTAAGTCTCTTACATCACTTGGTGAAGACAAAGTGTCTAGTATAATACTTTTTATTTCTAATCTTTTGCACTTTTTATTTGGTTTTGTATTAATGACTTTAATAACTAGTTACTTATGTTGAAGGTGATCTTTCCTTATCGTTTGTCCGTGGTGTCTTGGCATTATTTTACTGTCTATATAAAATAAAGGATTTTCACCATTCATATCTCCACGGTCTATATGGAGGTATGTTGGCTACCTGGTCGGGGGTTAAGGGAACGGTTTGGTAAAGGTCTTGCCATTGTTCAGCGTTTAGAGGTCCTGCAATGGACCTGGGTCAAATTTAGTAGGACCTCCTTCAATGCTTCACGGTATTGGATGGCGGGGGTCCAAACTCTTTGATCCCCTCATAAGTTAACTACTATTAATACTATAACCCGGCTATTTAGGACTGTATCCCTGCTGACTCAGACTACTTAGTCGAGGGTAACGTCACCTCCAAAAGAGGGGCCTACCACAATATTGCATTAATAACTTAATTCATTATCTTCCAATAATCCACCCTTTTAGGATTGTATCCTTGCTGACTCAAACTACTGGGGTGAGGGTAACGTCACCTTCAAAAGAGGGGCCTACTACAATAACTAAGATAATCTCTTAATTATGTGCAAAAGTGCGGAAATAATCAAAGGTTATACTAGATACGAGTCGGAACCAAGTGATTCATCTTGTCTATCTGTTTTTATTTTTATTTTTATTTTCAGCATTTTAGTTAGTTTTTATTTTTTTTAGTTTAAAACATTTTTCTAAACTTTTTGTTTTGATTAGACGTTGAGGATAAACCGGTACTAAAAGCTCTTGTGTCCTTGGACGACCTCGGTATCTTACCAACGCTATACTACGCTCACGATGGGTGCACTTGCCCATATGTGTGTTTAGTGTTAGTAAAATATCGTGTTTTATAAATTTAAAACTTGGCTAAAATAAGTGTTAAAGGGGCTTAAAATATACACCTAATATATATAACACTTCGCACGCATCAAGTTTTTGGCGCCGCTGCCGGGGACACAAGGATTTTAAGAAAGCTTAAAATCGACGGCCTAATCAGTTTTTCAAAACCTTTTCAAAACGCGCGCACATTTTTCTGCATTTTAGTTTAGTTTTGCATTTACAGTAATCTGTACACGGGGCCGTGTTCGCTGAACACGGGGCCGTGCTGCACATTTTCATAAAAACACCCAGTAACAGTTGCTTGAACATGGGCCGTGCTCACGGAGCACACCCCATGCTCAACGAAATCAGTAACTTTAATTAAAACGCCCAGATACAGATCCTGAACACGGGGCCGTGCTCACTGAACACGGGGCCGTGTCCAGCCTCTGTTTCCGTTTTTCTTTTTGTTTTCTGATCTCGAGACTCGGTTGTGGTCTGCTGAGTGATTCTTATGGATCAATACTCAGGAGGTTACAACTACACCTATGAGGAGGATGATTATAGGGGTAATTATTGCACTAATTGTCGTAATGCACGCTCGGTTCAAAATAATCGCTCATATCAACCATCCAATTCATACACCTACTATGAGGAGCCCAGGTACGAGCCATCAACTTCATACACATCCTATGAAGACCAAAGGTATGAACCTCCTCCCTCATATTCATATTTTGACGAACCAATGTATGAGCCTTCATACTCATACTTTGAGGAAACAAGATATGAACCACCACCTTCGTATGCTTACTATGAGGAACCATGGCGTGAACAACCCACCTCATATGAGTATTATGAAGAGCAAAATTACGAACCTTATCCATCATATGCTTACAATGAAGAACAATGGTGCGAACCATCGACTTCATATGAGTATTATGAGGAACAAAGGGTCGAACAACCGGATTCAAGCTTAGAAAACACCGATTCTTTTTCTATAACCGAAGTGACCGATAGGATATTAGAACACATAAGAGTTATCATTCGATGTATAAAAGAAGCTCGCGCAAGGGAAGAGGAGTCCCGTGCAAGAGAAGAATTAAAAAAGGAAGAGATAACCAAAAGTGTAAAAATGGAAGAACAAATAAGTGAAAAACCGACACATGAGTTAAACAACGAAAAAGGTGAGTCTGACAACGTTAAAATTCAAGAAGAGTCTAATTTTGAAGAAATTAATCTCTTGTCACCTTCTTTCGAAAACCATTGTTTAGTACCCACTCATGCTAAGTTTTTAAAAGAGTTAAACACTAACGCTAAAATTGACGAAACGGTAAGTGTTAAGTTAACTAATGATCAAACGTCGCTAATAAAAGAAGACCCATTTGAAATTAACATTACACCGGTTCCATGTTTTTTTCAAAATTCGTTTATTAGTAATGTCACAATCGATAAAGATCTTTGTGTTAACATAATGCCTAACTACATTTTCGAAAAATTAAGTATTAGTGATTTTTCTCCACTTCAAATACCCATTTTTCTATCCAATCGGAAAGTAATAAAATCAATCGGTATAGTTGAAGATGTCTTGGTTCAAACAAATCAAATGGTAATCCCGACCGACTTTGTCATCCTCGATGACGCTCCTCTAGTGTTGGGACGACCATTTGTAAAAACTCACGAAGCTTTGAAAAACCGGAAGTTCAACAATCTACCTCTTCAATTAGGGGCATTTAAAAGAAGTGTCGATCTCGAACGGTCAATGAAATATCCTTTCGGCAATAATGACCCCCTAATTGAAGATGAAGATGAACCACCCGATACAAGTGAAGAGATTGACCACTTTGTTGAAGAAGAGGTCGCCATAGAACAAACTTTTAAAGTTCTTGATCGAAATGAGCAACCAAATAAGGAGTCTCCTAAAGACCCACAACTTGAGCTCAAAGAACTTCCAAAAGGTTTGGAATATGCTTTTCTAGACAAAGATGGTAATTTACCTGTAATTATTTCGTCTAAACTAGATAACTTAGAAAAGGAAAAATTAATTAATCTTTTGAAAAAACACAAAAACGCAATAGCTTGGAAACTTGTAGACATAAAAGGAATTAGTCCTTCTATGTGCACACACAAAATTTTGATGAATGATGACTACAAATCGGTCATACAACCACAACGTCGAGTAAATGTCCAAGAAGTGGTTAAAAATGAAGTCATCAAGCTACTTGACGCCGGACTTATCTATCCTATCTCAGATAGTCCTTGGGTAAGTCCCGTCCAAGTAGTTCCAAAGAAAGGAGGTATGACGGTAATAACTAACGAAAAGAATGAACTAATACCAACGAGAACCGTCACAGGATGGAGAGTATGTATAGATTATAGACGATTAAATGAAGCAACAAGAAAGGATCACTTTCCTTTACCCTTCATTGATCAAATGTTAGAAAGATTATCCGGTCATAAATTTTACTGTTTCTTGGATGGTTTTTCAGGTTACTTTCAAATCCCGATAGCGCCCGAAGACCAAGAAAAGACAACTTTCACATGTCCCTATGGAACTTTTGCTTATCGACGCATGCCGTTTGGTCTATGTAATGCCCCAGCAACGTTCCAACGTTGCATGGTAGCTATTTTCCATGACATGATAGGAAAGACAATGGAAGTCTTCATGGATGACTTTTCTATCTTTGGGGATTCATATGACCAATGCCTCGATAACCTTGAACGAATGCTATCCCGATGTGAGGAAACTAACCTCGCCCTTAATTGGGAAAAATGCCATTTCATGGTAACGGAGGGAATAGTACTCGGTCACAAGATCTCAAGCGAAGGAATGGAGGTGGATCGAGCCAAAATAGATACCATTTCTAGATTACCACCTCCATCCTCCGTACGAGCTATCAGAAGTTTCCTAGGACATGCCGGATTTTATAGACGGTTTATCAAAGACTTTTCAAAAATCTCAAGGCCTCTAACGAAATTACTTGAAAAAGATGGTCCATTCATCTTTGACAAGGATTGTAATCAAGCATTTCTAACCCTAAAAGAAATGTTAGTCAATGCACCTATCATGATAGCGCCTGATTGGAAATTTCCTTTCGAAATCATGTGTGATGCTAGTGACTTTGCAGTTGGAGCTGTCTTGGGACAAAGAAAAGAAAAGCATTTCCACCCAATCTATTATGCTAGTAAAACACTTAATGATGCACAAGAAAATTACACAACAACTGAAAAAGAATTACTAGCTGTGGTATTTGCTTTTGATAAATTTCGTTCTTATCTTGTTCTTTCTAAAACTATAGTCTATACAGACCATGCAGCCATTCGATATCTCTTCAAGAAGCAGGACGCAAAACCACGTTTGATTAGGTGGATTCTACTCCTCCAAGAATTTGACATTGAAATCAAGGACAAAAGAGGAGCAGAAAATACCGCAGCAGATCATCTTTCACGCTTAGAAGACCCAGCTTTAGAGGCAACCAGGGACGAGCAAATCAACGAAAAATTTCCAACTGAGTCCCTGGAAATGGTGGAATACAAAGAAGAACCATGGTACGCCGACTATGCTAACTACCTAGCTAGCGGTATAGTCGCAAAAGGATGGCCACATCATCAAAGAAAAAAGATCTTTGCCAATGTGAAACACTACTTTTGGGAAGATCCATATCTTTTCAAAATGTGTGCCGACCAACTCGTCCGACGATGCGTACATGGTAGTGAAGCACGAAGAATTCTCCGCCATTGTCATGAAGGTCCATACGGAGGACATCATGGTGCTGCTAGTACCGCACGAAAGGTATTCGATTCAGGATTTTATTGGCCAACCATTTACAAAGACGCCCAAAGTCTTGTAAAAACATGTGATGCTTGCCAAAGAACAGGTAATATTTCTTCCAAAAACGAAATGCCACAAAATGGCATTCTTGTTTGTGAAATTTTTTATGTGTGGGGACTCGACTTTATGGGACCTTTCCCACCATCGAAAGGAAACAAATATATACTTGTGGCAGTAGATTACTTGTCTAAATGGGCCGAGGCCGAGGCACTTCCAACAAATGATGGAAGAGTCGTGGTAAGATTTCTGAAAAAATTATTCTCTCGTTTTGGTACACCTAAAGCCTTAATAAGTGATAGAGGTACCCATTTTTGCAACCATCAACTTGAAATTTTTTTAACAAGATATGGGGTCTATCACCGGGTCTCAACAGCATATCACCCTCAAACAAACGGGCAAGCCGAAGTGACTAATAGAGGTTTAAAACGAATACTCGAAAAAACCGTAGGGTTAAATAAAAAGGAATGGGCTGATAAGTTAGACGATGCTTTATGGGCTTTTCGAACTGCTTATAAAACAACAATAGGTACAACCCCGTATAAGCTAGTTTATGGAAAAAGTTGTCACTTACCAGTAGAAATTGCACACAAAGCCTACTGGGCAATCAAAAATGTAAACTTGGATTTAGAATTTGCTGGTAAAAATCGATTTTGTCAATTAAATGAATTAGACGAGCTTAGGAATTATGCATACTCAAACTCTGAAATTTATAAGGAAAGAATGAAAAATTTTCATGACAAACATATTAAACCTAATGAATTTCGGGTAGGAGATCTAGTTCTTTTGTTTAATTCACGACTTCGATTATTTCCTGGTAAATTAAAGTCTAGGTGGTCAGGACCTTTTTCCATCACCCATATTTTTCCACACGATGCAGTAGAAATTAAATCTCGAAATGGGCCACCATTTAAGGTCAATGGCCAACGGCTGAAACTCTATCAAGGATTCATTGAGGATGAAGAAGAAGAGATCTCGCTTCAAACGGTGGAAGAATAAAAACATCATGCCTGGTAAGTTACGAACGATTGAGACAATAAAATAAAGCGGTAGGTTTTCTAACCATAGCTTATGGGAAAAATGGGGCACTCACACGAGCACTAAAAAAAAAAAAAACTTGCTCGGCACGAGGCCGTGTCCACTGGACACGGGGCCGTGTTCGCGCTGCAGTCGGGATAAATCCTTTATTTCAAAACAGTTTCTTCATTCCACACGCCCCGTTTCCCCGCAAAAGCTCTGGTTCCAGGCGATTTTTCGCAAAATTTCAACGTCTCCTATCGATCTAACAACATCAAGGTATGATTCTATCACTCTTAGTAGTTAGATTAGTTACTTGCATGTAGTTAAAACACCAAAAATTTGGGGAAAAATCTAGGGTTCTTGAAGTTCATCCGGATCAAACCTCAAATTTTTGTTTAGATCTGTTTGCATTTAGTTAGATTAGTGTTAAAGGAAGTAAATACACTTGTATTGTTCATAGATTCACCCGATTTCTTGCAAAAACCCAAACCCTTGTTCTTGAACCGAAAAAGATAAAATTGATAGGGTAAACGGGATATTTTGGGAAAAACAACACTTAGGGTTTCATTTTCGGGGGAAACCGCACCTATTGGACCAAAAATTTTCAAGTTTTCGAAACCGGGTCGAAAAATGAAGTTTTTGGGGTTACAGACGTCTGGACACGGGGCCGTGCCCGCTGAACACGGGGTCGTGTCCAGCCCGCTGTTTGCAGTTTTGTCCGAAAATATTTCTGTTTCGTGCTAACTTTTGGTGTATTCTTGCAGATGGCCAGGAAGTTCACAAGATTTAACGCCAATAAGCTCGACGCAAGAGCTCGATACGAAATTCTTCAAACAAGGCCGGAGGAATACCCTAGGCAAGCTTGCACAGAATTGCTAACCATGGTGAATCAAATTGACCGTTTCAACAACATTGTCACGGGACCACTCAGAGTCGCTCTAACAACTCGGCTCCGTTCCGTCCACGAATGCACGCTGGAATTCTATAGCACTTTCACATTCAACTCGAGGTGCGACCCGTTCGACAATGACGGGGTAGCTTTCTGATGTGGCGGAACGAAGTATTCGATCTCTATGGCACAATTTGGGTCGATTATCGGGTTGTATGCGGAAGAGGATGCAGGAAATAAAGAAAATACTGGGGGAATGAGAGAGATAGGTGACAACGAATGCCAAGCCATGTGGGCTCAGATTGGAGAAGGGTTCTACAATCCGAGCAGCACTAAGAGTACAAAGCTGAGGGATCCGCTATACAGATACATTCATAGGCTCCTCGGCTACTCTCTTAGCCAAAGGCATGACAGTAGTGGCGTCGTTGGGTTAAGAGATTTGGTTGTCCTCCACTGCATTCACAACCGCAGGCCGCTCGATGTTCCTTTCCACATGCTCTGAAACATGCATCACAACCGCCTTGCTAGTGCACCAACTCCTATTTTCTTTGGGGGATGGGTGTACCGTCTCTTCAAGCACTTCTCCCACATACCTAGGTCATTTGAGAGGAGCCCATGGTCCGGTACGGTGGATATTCACATATGCCGCTCAATGAACTTGATTTATGAGGCAGAAGACGGGACGGTAACCTTTCAAAGGATGCAAGGTCGTGCATGGAACCCGCAAGAAGCGCTTGTCCTCCCAGCTCCGCAACATCATCAGTACCAATACCAACCCCACGGTGATCCGGGCCAATCATCCTCCTCGGGAGGCGGTTTTCCTAACATTCAAAGTTTGCATGATTTGTTGCAGGAAAACCTTATGTGTACTAGGAACACCTATAACATGGCGAGCAACACCTACCACCGGGTCGGAGCTATCGAGAGAAACCTATCCGAGATCCAAGACGATGTTGGATACATACGAGACCACATTGCACGCCATGGAGGGGATGATGACGATGATGATGACGACGATGCTATGGAGTAGGCGAGAGGAGCAGAGGAGGAAGCGGTTGATTGATGACTCCACAGGTTTAAGTCCCTTTATCTATCGAACAATTGGTGGCCTGCGTGCCAAATGTTGAACAATTTACTTTCCTTGACCGCTTTTATTTTTCGTTTTATTTTCTTTTCTTTTACTTTATGCTTGGAACAATTAACTATGGTAATGTAGGATGTTTGTGTTACTTGGTGTGGTATTAAGTGATGAAACAGGTACAAACCAAGGCTTGGAGTGCTAAGCCTCAGCACTTATAGGGCCAGGATGGAAAAACCGGGGGAAGAAACCTGTTTTTCAGGCTTACAGACTGTTCACACGGGGATGTGTCCAGCCAACATGCCCCCGTGCTCACCTCCCAGACCTGCTGTTTGGTTACTGTCCTGTAGATTTTTGTCAGACACGGGGCTGTGCCTAATCAACACGCCCCCGGGTTCACCATCTGTAAGTTTTCGTTACTAGCAGTTCGCCACGGGGTCGTGTCCAGTGGACACGGGGCCGTGTCCAGACTACCAGCAACATAAATCTTTGCTTTTAACACCATTTTACACATCTAATCAACCTAAAAATTTATTTTTGGGACACATTGAGGACAATGTGTAATTTAAGTGTGGGGGGGATGCTAAAACCTTGAATCTTGCAAGTCCTAAATACAAGCCTTACACAAAACTCTATTGTAACCGCTAATCACCCCAAATTTTTTTTTCAAAAATTTCATTTTTTTTACTTGTCTAGGTTTAACTCGGGAAATTCAAGTTCTCAAAAAGGTTATATTTTTACGAATTTACAACCGATAGCGTAGTGATAAAAAGAACCAACATAAGAAAATTATGAAAAGGCATGGCAAACTTAGTTAAAATTTGATTATATATACTTGATCACATAAAAACCCATTCCCACAAAAGTGAGTTTTGAGCCT
This sequence comes from Helianthus tuberosus, assembly GCA_030545235.1. NCBI lineage: Eukaryota > Viridiplantae > Streptophyta > Magnoliopsida > Asterales > Asteraceae > Helianthus > Helianthus tuberosus. Next base: position 80,097,724 of record CM060408.1, read on the forward strand.
TTATTGAGCATACAATTACATATCATTAAACTAAATGCTCATCTTTCGTTTCTTGTGTGAATAGCCGTTTGGATCTTACGACTCTAGAACTTGCCATGACGATACATTCCCGGTCCTTATCAACTTAAACCCGAGTAAGTAAATGATGGAGGCATTAGGACTAACCTTTTTTATTTCTACACCATTATTTTTCTTTTTCTTTTACCACTTACCCAAAAATCCCCCTAGTTAGCCCCTTTGAGCCTAAACCTTTTCATTTCATCACCCAAACCAAAAAAAAAACCTTTTACCCACCAAACCTTTTTTTATTTTTAACCCTTTGTTTTTGTAACAAGTTCGGTTTTTCCGTATGATCGTTCAAAAAAAAATTGTGTTGATGATGAAGCAAAAGAAAATAAACAAACAAGTTCATCAAAAATAACTTTGTTTGAATAATAGCTTCATCAAAATAAAAAGTTATAAAAATCGAAAATCCTACGAAAACCGACACTTGTTACGCTTTTTCACCCTTTTCTACTAACCACTACCCCAACCACCTACCTTTAACCCAAGCCTAACCCTTAACCCACAAAGTCCTCTTGATATTTACAAAGGTATAAAAGTTAAAAAGGAGGAGGATTGATTGCTTGGCAAGCTTATGGTAGGAATAAGTTCCATGCCGCTCTCGAGTGATTCACTAAAAATACACCTTCGGCCGAGTGTGAGTGATTTCTCCCGTGAGGTATGTGAACTTGTATATAAATGGAATTTTAAAAACGCATGTTGTGCCCAAATAAGTAATTTCTCCTATGAAACGTTCTAAATAAATCATTACGAATAGGATTGTAAATAGATAAAAATAAAACCCAAAAAGATCTTGGATTCCCAACACTCTACGACAAGCCAAAACCTTCTCTTCTACCCATTCCATTTGGGAGTGTAAGCCACATATTAAAGAGTTTTGCTTGAGGACAAGCAAAAGTTCAAGTGTGGGGGTATTTGATGTGTGTAAAATCAACATATAAATTACATCAAATGAGGCATAAAACTAACCCTTTTTTAGTACTAATATTGGAAAAAGAGTGTTTTTGTCTTCCTTTTGTATTTTCAGGATTACATGAGCTCGAAAACATAAAAGAAGAAAAAAGACAGCTAAATCCAACATAAATACAAGAAAAGGAACATAAGTGGACTGCCCGACCCCTCAACGGCATCTTCCCAAGCAAAATAGAGAAGGCAGAAGACTGAACACGCCCCGTGCTCAGCCAGCACGGGGCCGTACCCAAGAAGCAGCAGAAAAGATAAACCTATAGAAGCTTCTATTGCCCACCACGGGGCCGTGCCCAGTGAGCACGGGGGCGTGGCGAAAGTACAGCAGGCGCATTAATTGTAATTGCGAATTACAATTAATGAAGAGAGAGAGTGTCAGACAGGCACGGGGCCGTGTCCAGCGGACACGGGGGCGTGCCCAGCCTTCTGTTCAGCCTATAAATAGGAGTGCTTGGTTTCATTTCAACTCATCCCTTGGCACACCACCTCTCTCACACTTCATCCACCACCCACCACCATCACAACACCATCATCCACCACCATCATCCATTGTCCATCGTAGAGTGTGTGAGTCGTCTCGGTATCCAAGATTGATCGTAAGAGTTCTTGACAATCAAGGCCATGTTTGCCTAAGTCTCTTACATCACTTGGTGAAGACAAAGTGTCTAGTATAATACTTTTTATTTCTAATCTTTTGCACTTTTTATTTGGTTTTGTATTAATGACTTTAATAACTAGTTACTTATGTTGAAGGTGATCTTTCCTTATCGTTTGTCCGTGGTGTCTTGGCATTATTTTACTGTCTATATAAAATAAAGGATTTTCACCATTCATATCTCCACGGTCTATATGGAGGTATGTTGGCTACCTGGTCGGGGGTTAAGGGAACGGTTTGGTAAAGGTCTTGCCATTGTTCAGCGTTTAGAGGTCCTGCAATGGACCTGGGTCAAATTTAGTAGGACCTCCTTCAATGCTTCACGGTATTGGATGGCGGGGGTCCAAACTCTTTGATCCCCTCATAAGTTAACTACTATTAATACTATAACCCGGCTATTTAGGACTGTATCCCTGCTGACTCAGACTACTTAGTCGAGGGTAACGTCACCTCTAAAAGAGGGGCCTACCACAATATTGCATTAATAACTTAATTCATTATCTTCCAATAATCCACCCTTTTAGGATTGTATCCTTGCTGACTCAAACTACTGGGGTGAGGGTAACGTCACCTTCAAAAGAGGGGCCTACTACAATAACTAAGATAATCTCTTAATTATGTGCAAAAGTGCGGAAATAATCAAAGGTTATACTAGATACGAGTCGGAACCAAGTGATTCATCTTGTCTATCTGTTTTTATTTTTATTTTTATTTTCAGCATTTTAGTTAGTTTTTATTTTTTTTAGTTTAAAACATTTTTCTAAACTTTTTGTTTTGATTAGACGTTGAGGATAAACCGGTACTAAAAGCTCTTGTGTCCTTGGACGACCTCGGTATCTTACCAACGCTATACTACGCTCACGATGGGTGCACTTGCCCATATGTGTGTTTAGTGTTAGTAAAATATCGTGTTTTATAAATTTAAAACTTGGCTAAAATAAGTGTTAAAGGGGCTTAAAATATACACCTAATATATATAACACTTCGCACGCATCATTTATATGGAGAAATGTTCAAAAGATAATGTTTGAAGTAAATTTGAAATAACCCGTCTAATGGGTTGGAATGATAAGTAGAATGATTGTTGGAATGTTTGAGAATTTGACTTATTCATAAGGGGTCAAATAATGTAAGTATAGTGAAAGATATGATACGTAGCAGTTCATTATAAATGAATCGGAAAGTGGTATGATGAATGTTTCCGAATGAAGGTGATAATGTTAGTAAAGTAATATGTTATGTTAACGGGTCAAATAATGATACGGAATTAAAGGATTTCAATTGTTATGTATTACGAACTAACAATGTTTTGTTGTTATGAATGATAGGTAAATCCCATGCTTAATCGTGGCGTGCTCGGACCGAACACACACACCACATCGCTCGTCACACGCTTCCGATTAATGTTGTCTTTTGTAAAAAGGGTCAAAATAGCTTTTGTTAAGTAAATGTAAGGCTTATGGTTAGGATGTTTGTAACTAGTTTGGTTTTTAACTCTTTTGGGTAGTTGGATAATGTACTTATGATGGACCTTGTTTGGTCATAACCTTAACATATTTTGAAAAGTGTTGTAGGACCTAATTTAAATTATGTTGTTAAAACAGGGGGTAACTTCTTATTACAAACGGGTCATGCCGAAAATTTTTGTAAAATTGTATTTACTTTATGTTATTAGTCGAATATGAAAAGTTGGGCATTTCAAGTTGGTATCAGAGCCGAGGTTTGAGGGATTCATGTATTAGAGTAAAGATACTTGAACTCAAACCGAAAGCTCCTATGAAGGTGTGTTCGATCCGAAGCGTTATGCAAGTAAGTAAATTGTACATTTGATTATGCTTGTAGTCAGAAAATAGAAAGGAGATTTATAAGTTATTTGCTTTAAACCAAACTTTAAGGTGAACAAAAGAGGCTAAACGGATCCTCAATTAAATTACGGACACGTAGGAAAAAGAATCGAGTAAAACGGAATAGTAGAACATGAGATATGAGGTTTTAAGAGTTAAGAGTTAAGCTTGGAAATTATGGAGCTGGGTATCAACAGCAACAAAAGAGCGAACCTTCTGTCAAAAACGGGCGGTCGTGTCGTGCCACGCCCACACTTTATGTTCGTCACATCACGCGACGCTGGTAGCGTCACGCGACGGAAGGGCGGGTAGTCCCTCGCGCCACACGAGCACTCCCTACGCTTACAATTTTTTTTGTTTTGTTAAATTTCGAATACGGGACTCATTCCAATCGATTTTAAAGGCCTTATAAACAATGTTTAAGGTAAACTGGATATTCAAAAATGATGGAGGAAAGGTACATGTGATTGATGAGAAGGAAATTCGTTATGATCACAGAATTTGGTCGATACGATACGACATGAAAGTCAATGATGATAAGGCATGAAGTATGAATTATAAATGGAATTTAATATGATAAAATAATATTAAAGCATGACGAAGGGAAGTATGAAATGAAATTTAATGAATGTAATGAATGTTTTATGTAGATGGCTGATGTGGTGAATGTAAATGATGACGACGAAGCACGTCGAAGTGAAATGAGAACGATGATTGTGGAAGAAGTAAAGAAAGCGATCGAAGCCAGTATTCCCCGACTAGCTCAGGAAGTGGAAGGTCAAGTATTGGAGGTAGTCGATACTCTAGTAATGTCAAAGGTGGAAGAATTAAAGGAAATGATTAATGAAGTGCAAATGAAGAAGAGTACTCGGAGGTGCACGTACAAGGAATTCATGGCATGTAACCCCTTGCCATACAAAGGGGAAATTGACCCGATAGCTTGTCAAAGGTGGATTTCAAGTACTGAGGCCGTGTTTATAAGAAGTAAATGTGAAGTGGAGGATCAAGTGATGTTTGCTACGGGCCTCCTACAACTCCAAGCAAAGGATTGGTGGGATGCATATTCGAAGGAATTAGGGGATGACAAAGTACAAAGGTTAACATGGCAAGAGTTCAAGGAGCCATTTCTAAAATATCATAGCCCATAATCTGCAATTGATAAGATTCAAGAAGACTTCTTACGTCTTCGACAAAAGTATGAAATGATTGACGAGATAACGAACAAGTTCCTTGACAAGGTGAAGTTTTGCGGGGAGATAGCGGGGACCGAGAGGTTTAGAATTATACGTTGTCATGCTATGTTAAACGCTGAATATCGGGAGTTCGTAAATCCCTCAAAGTGTGCAACGTTGAACGAATTAATCGACTGGGCAAGAGATAGGGAGATCGAGTTTAGAAGGCAGGTTGAACGGGGAGAGAAAAGGGTGTCGGAGAAGCCTACCAACACAAACCCATCGAAAAAGGCAAGATTTCAAGATCAAAACAGGAAAGGGAAAACATGTAGTGGAATTCCAACTTGCAAGACATGTGGGAAACATCATTCGGGTGAATGTTTGTTGGGAAAGAAAGGATGCTACAAATGTGGGTAAGAGGGACATCCGTATTATAGGTGCCCCGAAAATTCAAAAGCGTGTTACAATTGTAATCAAAAGGGGCACATTAAAGCAGAATGTCCGAAACTCCAACAAGGGGCAAAGAAAGATGGAAAGAAGGAGGAGTCTTCCAAGGCTCGTGGGAGGATGTTCCAGATAACCTCGGATGAAGCTAAGACTAGCACGGATGTGGTTTCAGGTATATTCTTGGTTAATTCTATGCCTATGAATGTTTTATATTATTCTAGGGCTAGTAGATCATTCATTTCTAATGAATTGTTAGTTCATCCATCGTTCAAGCTTGAAAAGATGTTAGTACCCTTAGAAGTGGAAGTTGCTGATAGTAAAAGCTATTTGTTACATGATATTTGTAGAAACTGTAAGATTTTGATTGAAGATGAGGAGTTTAGTATAGATCTTGTCCCGATGTTCATGGGAGAATTTAAAGTAGTTGTAGGAATGGATTGGCTAGCCCAAAACCATGCCATGTTGAAATTCAATGCGAAAAGAAAGTTATTCATGTAGTAACCTCGGGGGGGGGGGGGACGGGTAAGTATTCAAGGAGATAGGGTCATTAATTCGAAATAGTGTTCTATAATTAAAGCCATCAAACATGTAAAGAACGGAGGTAAGGCGTATCTATCTTATGTGATCGACACCAATCGAGGTGTTCCAAAGCTTGAAGATGTGAATGTAGTGAACGGATATCCGGATGTGTTTCTGGAAGATTTACCGGGGCTTCCGCCCGAGCGGGAAGTAGAATTCAAGATAGAGCTTAACCTGGGTGCAAAGCCGGTAGCTAAAGCCCCTTATCGGTTGGCCCCGACCGAGATGAAAGAATTGATGACGCAACTCCAAGAGTTGCTCGATAAAGGTTTTATTAAACCAAGTGTTTCACCATGGGGAGCGCCCATATTATTCGTGAAGAAGAAAGATGGTTCGATGCGAATTTGCATCGACTACCGAGAGTTGAACAAGTTAACAGTGAAGAATCGTTACCCGTTGCCCCGAATTGATGACCTATTTGACCAGCTTCAAGGGGCAAGTTGGTTTTCGAAAATCGATTTGCAGTCGAGTTATCACCAACTGCGTGTACGAGAAGAGGATGTGCCGAAGACTGCGTTTCAGACGCGGTACGGACATTACGAGTTTTTAGTAATGTCCTTTGGGCTAACGAATGCACCAGCTGCGTTTACGAATTTAATGAATCGGGTGTGCCGGCCTATGCTTGATAAGTATGTAATCGTTTTTATTGACGATATACTAATATACTCCCGAAGTGAAGCAGAGCATGCTTCCCACTTACGTTATGTATTGGAAACGCTTCGCCAGGAAAAGTTATATGCAAAGTTTTCAAAGTGTGCCTTTTGGCTTTGAGAGGTACAATTTTTGGGTCATGTAATCGACGCGGATGGTGTCCATGTGGACCCATCCAAAGTAGATGCGGTAATGAATTGGGTACCCCCGAAGAATCCAAGTGAAATAAAAAGTTTTCTAGGCTTGGCTGGGTACTACAGGAGATTTATCCAAGATTTTTCTAAGATAGCCTCGCCTATGATGAAGTTAACAAAGAAGAGTGAAAAATTTATATGGGGAGAAGAACAAGAAAAAGCGTTTCAGACTTTAAAGGAAAAGCTCTCAAATTCTCCGGTGTTGACATTAAAGGAAAAGCTCTCAAATTCTCCGGTGTCTGAAAACCTTTCCAAAATCGTGAGGTGAAACGTGGGTCTCTATCGGAAACAATGGAAGATGGTGTGCCATGGAGTCGAATAATTTCTTGAAGAAATATTTCGGATAACTTATTAACCGAAAATCCTTGCTGAATCGGTAGAAAATGGGCTGACTTCGACAATCTATCGACAACAACCCATACAACATCATTCTTCTTGAATGTCTTAGGCAAACCGGTAACAAAATCCATTGTGATCTCATCCCACTTCCATATGGGAATATCCAATGGCTGCAATAGACCGCTTGCTCGTTTGTGTTCAATTTTCACTTGTTGGCAAGTGAGGCATTTACTTACGTATCGAGCAACGTCTTCCTTCATGCCATTCCACCAGAAGTTCTGTCTTAAGTCTCGATACATCTTGGTAGATCCTGGGTGAATTGAAAATGGTGAGCTGTGAGCTTCGGCTAACAATGACTCACGAAGGCTGGAGTCATCGGGTACACAAAGTCTTTTACCGCACCAAATCACCCCATGATGGTCTATACTAAATTCAGATTGCTTACCCACCTCAAGATTTTGCACAATTGCCCAAAGTTCTCCATCTTGCTTTTGTGCATCTTTAATCCGTGATATGAGGTCGGGTTCAATCTGCATTCTAGCTAGATATCCATCAGATTTACCAACCTGGAGCCAAATGTTCATCCTTTCGAGATCCCTCCTAATACGAGGCTGAATTTGTAAGCAAGATATAGTCCCGGAATTCTTTCGGCTCAATGCGTCAGCTACAATATTGGCTTTGCCTGGATGGTATTGAATATTTACGTCGTAATCTTTTAAAAGTTCTAACCACCTTCTTTGCCTCATATTTAGCTCCTTCTGAGTAAATATGTACTTGAGGCTCTTGTGGTCGGTAAAGATGTCACAACTTTCACCATACAGATAGTGTCGCCAAATCTTAAGTGCAAAGACGACTGCGGCTAATTCTAAATCATGTGTAGGGTAGTTAACTTCATAAGGCTTTAACTGACGGGAGGCATAAGCGATAACCTTCCCATGTTGCATTAGCACACAACCTAATCCTTTCTTTGAGGCATCACTATAGACTTGGTAACCTCCTGATCCAGAAGGAAGAGCGAGTATCGGAGAGGATACGAGTCGCTTCTTCAATTCTTCAAAACTTTTCTCTTGTTCCTCATTCCATGAGTACTTCACCCCTTTCCTTAGGAGTTTTGTGAGTGGTAAAGCGATTACCGAGAATCTTTCAACGAATCTTCGGTAATAGCCAGCAAGACCCAAGAAACTTCGTATTTCGGTAACAGAAGTGGGTCTTGGCCATTTTGTAATAGCTTCAACCTTTGTTGGGTCTACCATAATTCCCTCTGCTGATATGACATGACCTAGAAATGCCACTTGGCTAAGCCAAAAATCACATTTGGAAAACTTTGCGTACAACTTCTCATGCCGCAAGGTTCCAAGTACCGCATGTAGATGTGCTTCATGCTCTTCGTGACTCTTAGAATACACTAGAATGTCATCGATAAAGACAATAACGAATTTGTCTAGGAATTTGTGAAACACGCGATTCATCAAATCCATGAAGACTGCGGGTGCATTAGTTAGCCCGAAGGGCATAACCAAAAATTCGTAATGACCATATCGAGTACGAAAGGCGGTCTTGGGAACATCATCATTCTTGATCTTTAGCTGATGATACCCGGACCTCAGGTCAATTTTTTAGAAGAACTGAGCCCCCTGAAGTTGATCAAAGAGATCATCAATGCGAGGCAGAGGATACTGATTACGAATAGTAATCTTGTTCAGTTCTCGGTAGTCAATACATAAACGCATACTACCGTCTTTCTTCTTCACAAATAAGACCAGAGCACCCCAAGGTGAAACACTAGGTCTTATGAATCCTAGATCTAACAATTCTTGCAATTGTTCCTTCAACTCCTTCAGTTCCATTGGAGCCATACGATATGGAGCTTTAGAAATAGGTTCGGCACCAGGGATCAAGTCGATGGTGAATTCTACCTGACGGTCGGGTGGTAATCCTGGTAGTTCATCCGGAAATACATCAGGATATTCACGAACAACGGAATGGCTATCGATACTCTTAACACTAGCAGAAGTATCCCTAATCGATGCTAGGAATCCAGCACAACCGCTTGATATGAATTTTCGAGCTTTGAGTGCAGAAATAATCTTAAGAGATTTATGAGCTTGAGTTCCCTGATATATAATATCAGGATGATGAAGATCACCGAAAATAACACGGCGAGAATGACAATCTATAGTTACACGATGTCTAGACAACCAATCTATTCCTAGAATAACATCAAAGTCACACATATGTATTGGAAATAGGTCTGCCTTACACACAATAGATTCAATACGGATCGGACAATCTTTATATACGTAAGTGATTGCGGATGAATTTTCCATGGGAGTGGAAATGATTAAGGTATGATTTAAGAGAGTTGGTTTTATCGGAAGGTACTTAGTAAACGAATGGGATACTAAAGAATGAGTCGCTCCTGTGTCGAATAACACATAGATACTATGTTTACCAAGCTGAAGGGTTCCCGACACAGTACCTGGGACATTAGCAGCATCAGTAGCAGAAAGTGTGAAAACTCTTCCTCCAACATTGGGTTGGTTATTCTTCTTAGTATCTTTCTTAGGACATTCCTTGATCATGTGTCCAGTTTGGCCACATCTAAAGCATGCTCCTGTACCTCGGTGACATATGCCCTGATGTCGCTTACCACAAGTATTACATAGAGGGTATGTAATTTGATTCGGGTTTACATGCTGATTCAGTGGTTGAGCTCTAATAGGTTCTGCATACAATTGAATCTGGTTTTGAGCAGGTCTCGGGTTTTGTGGTCTAGGTTGCCATGGACGTGCCTGATTTCCAGAGTTTTGATTTCCTTGCACTTTGCGGTCTTGATGCTGTGGCGTAGTGGATGATTTGCCGTTTTCCTGCTTAAATTGTCCTTCCCTATTTCTCTTCTTATTATCCCCAGTTCGAGATAAGAATTCTTTCCTTTCGAATTCAAAAGTTTTGATTGCATCAGCAACTTCGGTGATATCCTTAAATTTCATGTACATGATCGACTTCCGAATTCGATCATTGACTGCCCACTTGCATTTTTCTGCCTAGACTTCTGCTGATCCTGCAACGTCTCCTACAATACTAGCCAACCTTGAAAATCGAGTAATGAACTCAGAGGCTGGTTCATCACTCCCCTGTCGAATCACTGCATACTCCCTGATATAAGCTTCTTTATCAGCGGTCGAAAAATACTTGTCGTAAAAGATATTACGAAAGTCGACCCATGAAAGATTAGCGTCAAAATCATCCCCTCCTTTGACATGCTTATATCCTTCCCACCAAGTTTGTGCGTCATCTTCAAATTTGTAGGTAGCCAGTCTAACTTTGTATTGCTCCGGAACTCCAAGAACTCCGAAAATCTTTTCAACATGAGCTATCCAGTTCCTTGCTTCGACTGGATTATTAGCGTGACTAAAGGATTTCGGCTTTTGTTTTTGGAATTTACTAATCCATATGTCTATACTATAAGTAGTATTATTTGTGGTATTCTCACGAGTTTCACCACCAGAGGTTGGATTAGTGTTAGTGCGTTCTGGATGACGAGTTTGTTGAATAACGGCCTCAGCTGTTTGAGCAACAAGGTTTGGAAGCAACCCGGCAACAGCCTGGTTGATAGCATTAATTATGTTTGGATCAACCGGAGTCTCATTCGAAGAAGTGTTGTTACGTTCATGATTAGTACGAGTACTCTTACGTAGCGGACGATGAGGAGGCATCTATAAGAATAGACATAGGAATTAAACCAAATAAGAGATCAAGTTGAATCCTATCATAGATATCTACCCATTCCTCACAGGTTTTAATTACTATCTTCAAGTTTTCTACAGGAAAGAGCCTTTGCTCTGATACCATAGCTGTAACACCCCAACCCGGAAGGGCTGACGTGTCACAATAACAGTAGTATCATAAACAAAAGTCATAATTCCATTTATTTATTTGACAAGGATACAACCATATAACAACGAAACTTAAGATTAATATACAAGCAGACACATTCAATTTTATTAACTAACATCTTCAGATTTATTCCTAAGCTTTATTCTTCTCTCTTTCCCCCGCCCAAGATAACCTGCTGACCTGTAAATACAAAATTTATACGGAATGAGCCGAATGCTCAGTACGGAATTATAGGCTCAAAGAACAAATAACGCTTTATGCAAAACTTATACAATGCAAGAACATAATTTCATAATCATATCTTACGGATTTACCCATGAGCAAACTGAAAACGTGACAATACACAGGTAGCTACTCCTGCATACTTATCACACGAGATGGCCAGTTGGCATACCTGTTATCCATCTCATTAACTTAAATTCTAGGATCGATCCATACGCCTCCTAGTAGCTTTGTACCACACTTGTACCTAGGGACGCCGTGAACTAATCTCTCTGTCACAGATGGAGCACATGCTGTTGATGCCGCAACAACATGCTCGTGGGACACTCCACGAGAAGCGATACTCAGGGTATCAGAGTACAAAGGGTATATTCACATAACTTATAAAACTTATTTTCATAACAGAACGGAACTTATATTAGAACATGCGATAATGAGTACAACTAACATAATACTATCGCATGACATGAAAGCTTAACTCAAATGATTAGAACAGAATTCGAACGGACTGTCAAATGAATCGATAATCAAAGACGTGAAGAGTGTTAAAATATATAGTAATTTAGTGGTTTATAACAATTTGAATATGAAGCAATAAGAAGTGGGGTAAGGATCCGTACCTTAATAATTCCAAATTGATGCTACCTTGTGATAATATTTCAGATTTATACGGACAAAGTTTAGACTACTGATTAGTCTTTTAACCTAATTTAAATAACATGCACACAAACTAGGTTAGTAACTTAATACAGCCTTTACGATAACTCACGAGATCAAATTCTCACAACGAACGATAAAGTGCGATACTTCATCCATCGAATTAACGATGATCCGTCAAATTAATGACGAACGACAAAGTACAATACTTTATCCATCGAATTAACGATGATCCGTCAAATTAATGACGAACGACAAAGTATAACCCTAATGTGGGCAGCACTTAAACATCCATTGGATATATTGATTGATCGGACAATGAATCGTAATAGCGATCGAGTTATTACCCTGTTCTGCAGCACCCCGCTACTCTTAATTAGTGTTTTGTGTGTGTTTGGAGAGTAATTGAACGATAACTCAGAGTGAATTTGAAGTTTGAACGTCGTTTTTGTGCCCAGAATCAAGTCCCAACATCCTCTATTTATACTGGATTTTTGACCCAGTCGCGTAGCGCGACTGGTAACACCTATAGCCGTCGCGCAGCGCGACTGCCAACCTATTTTCATAGGGTTGCCACGTGTATGAGTAGGCTTGCTGAGTTGACGGATTTCTTAAATTTGATTTCTACAGGTAGTTATGTGGATAATCGTAACTAGGTTTTATCCCCCCCTGAGTTTTAGGGGCCCTAATCCTGATTCTGAAAATTCTGAAATTTCTAGGGTTTGTACGGAATTACTTGGGTGTCTTAATTAGGGTTTCCTATTAACTAAAATAAATAATAATAATAATAATAGTTTTAAATTTTTGGGTATTACACCTCCCACCAAGGTTTAGGTTGCGTGTTAATGCAAAAGGGTACAGTCGTTGCTTACGCTTTGAGACAACTTAATCAACATGAAAACAATTACCCAACTCATGATCTAGAATTGGCGGCGGTCTTATTTGCCTTGAAGATATAGAGACACTACCTATATGGGGTAAAATGTACTATTTACTCAGATCATAAAAGCCTCAAATATTTTTCGAGCAGAAGGATCTTAATATGAGGCAAGGAAGGTGGTTGGAGCTCATCAAGGATTACGATTGTGATATTCATTATCACCCCGGGAAGGCTAATGTAGTGGCGGATGCTCTAAGCCGAAAAGAGTACCCATCTCCGATTCGGGTGAAATCGATGAGGATGGTGATTACTTCTAAACTCCTTGAAGAAATACGGGAAGCTCAACTAAAATCCTTAAACGCCGATGACTCAAAGAAGGAAAGAACGAAAGGATTTATTCACGACTTGAAAGAAAATGTGAATGGTATGAAAACGAGGTATGACCGAATCTGGATACCTCGAGAATATAATGTGAAGGAATTACTTTTGAATGAGGCTCACAAGTCTCGGTACTCCGTTCATCCGGGAGCTACAAAGATGTATCAAGACTTGAGGATGAATTATTGGTGGCAGGGAATGAAAAGGGACATTGTCAAGTACGTTGCTAAATGTTTGACGGGTTCTCAAGTAAAAGCCGAACACCAAAGGCCGTATGGAAAGTTGCAACCATTAGAGATACCAGTGTGGAAGGGGGAGCATGTAACAATGGATTTAGTGACTAAACTTCCTAGAACAAGGAAGGGGCACGATGTTATATAGGTAGTCGTTGACCGACTAACCAAAAGTGCACATTTCTTACCCATCCGGGAAACCTATAATTCGGAAAAGATGGCGGGAGTTTATACGAATGAGATTATATCTAGACATGGGGTTCCAGTGTCCATAGTGTCCGACCGGGATACCTGATTCACATCTCGTTATTGGAGGAAATTTCACGAAGAATTGGGGACCCAGTTACATATAAGCACCGCCTACCATCCACAAACCGATGGTCAGTCGGAACGAACTATCCAAACATTGGTTGATATGCTAAGGGCGTGTGTTATAGATTTCGGAGGAAGCTGGGATGATCATTTACCTTTGATAGAGTTTTCATATAATAATAGTTATCATAACAGCATAAAAATGGCCCCATACGAAATGCTCTATGGAAGGAAATGTAGAAGCCCGGTTTGTTAGGGGGGAGTGGGTCAGCGCGAACTCGCATCAAAAGATGTTGTAGACAAAACGAATGAGAAGATTGATATGGTTAGATCAAGAATAAAAGCGGCGCAAGATAGAAAAAAGTCTTATGCGGATCGGCGAAGGCGTCCGATTGAGTTCCAAGTGGGGGATTATGTCTTGCTAAAAGTTTCTCCATGGAAAGGGATAATTCGTTTTCGCAAACGCGGAAAGCTAGGTCCTCGATACATTGGACCATTCAAAATACTCGCTCGGGTCGGGTCGGTAGCGTACCAGTTAGAATTACCTTCCGCATTGGATGGAATTCATAACACTTTTCATGTGTCGCAACTACGGAAGTGCCTCGCGGATGAAACGGCATATGTGCCCTTGGATGATATTGAAGTGGATGAAAAGTTAAATTATGTGGAAAGCCCGTGGCAATAAAAGATTTTAAAATGAAGCAACTCCGCAACAAGTCCATTCGACAAGTGTTGGTCGAATGGCAACATCGAAAGGGATCAAAACTTACATGGGAAGCGGAGGATGAAATGCGGGAGCACTACCCATAATTATTTGGTATGTATTCAGGTTTCGGGGACGAAACCTTTCTTAAGGAGGGTAGACTTGTAACACCCCAAATTTCGTATGTCGTAGTATAATAAACTAATAGTGACGATTTAATGATAAAGAATGGTAAATATAGAAATTACCATTTTGAAAGTTTTATAAATAATGGTAAGTTTAAAACCCTTTTTACGTGAATGAAGTTAACTAAAGAAAAGTAACCTAGTCAGTATGAAAAATCACTAATATGAACATACCATAAAAACTAGGGGCTGAAAGTGTAAATGTAAAATGAAAATTTGATAAAAAAAAAGAAGCCAGGAATTCCTTGGCAGTATGTTGGATCGAGAGAGGGAGGACCAAGGAGGGTCAAAAACCCTAATATCATAAATCTCTCAAATTGAAAAGGAAAAGTGGAGGTTAATCGATGCATGAATTAAGAATGGTGATCATTTAAGCATATCCAAAATCAAGTAAGTCGAAAATTGCAATTTTGTGATGTTTAATTTAGTGGGTTTTGTGTAATTCGCTAATGTAATGTAAAATCTAGCATAAATGATGGTTGCTATGGATTTCTAAACATCAAGAGACATTAAATTCTGGTTATGATAATGAATTTGGGGGAAAACCCACTTATATGCTCATGAATGATTTGAAATTGTGAAATGTTATATGTTAATTAGATGAGTGTTGATGATATTATGATAAATAGGTCAGTTAGAACAAGTGTATATGTTTATAATGACAAATTGCGAAGCTTAGAGATACTTGTATTAACTATGCTAATTAATGGTTGAATTACAAAGGATAACATGCTTTAAGTACTTGTACTTTATGCTCATTAATTAGTATGAACATAATGTGTTTGATGAAATGCCTAATTCGGTTAGGTTATGGTTTTTCATGAATACTTGATTAGTTAAGGTAACTTGTTTATGGTGATGATGCATGTGATTAGTAGACCTCATAAAGAATAATAGTGAATTGTGAAAGTAATGAAAGCTGAGTGTATAAAGTTATGATGTATAGGAACAAAGAAGGAAGAAGGAGCAAGTCACTCTAAAATGCAAGGAACCCAAGATCGCGGTAAGTTCATATGAACTTTATGTACTCTACTTGTAGATTTATGAATCATAATATTTAGTACTATGAATTTAGTGTAAGTTTCCTTTAAGATTCATAACTGAATAGATGCAAAGAGTTTATATGGAGAAATTTCCAAATGATAATGTTTGAAGTAAATTTGAAATAACCCGTCTAATGGGTTGGAATGATAAGTAGAATGATTGTTGGAATGTTTGAGAATTTGACTTGTTCATAACGGGTCAAATAATGTAAGTATAGTGAAAGATATGGTACGTAGCGGTTCATTATAAATGAATCGGAAAGTGGTATGATGAATGTTTCCGAATGAAGGTGATAATGTTAGTAAAGTAATATGTTATGTTAACGGGTCGAATAATGATATGGAATTAAAGGATTTCAATTGTTATGTATTACGAACTAACAATGTTTTGTTGATATGAATGATAGGTAAATCCCATGCTTAATCACGGCGCGCTCGGACCGAACACACACACCACATCGCCCGTCACACGCTTCCGATTAATGATGTCTTTTGTAAAAAGGGTCAAAATAGCTTTTGTTAAGTAAATGTAAGGCTTATGGTTAGGATGTTTGTAACTAGTTTGGTTTTTAACTCTTTTGGGTAGTTGGATAAAGTACTTATGATGGACTTTGTTTGGTCATAACCTTAACATATTTTGAAAAGTATCGTAGGACCTAATTTAAATTATGTTGTTAAAACAGGGGGTAAGTTCTTATTACAAACGGGTCATGCCGAAAATTTTGTAAAATTGTATGAACTTTATGTTATTAGTCGAATGTGAAAAGTTGGGCGTTTCAAACATAAGAAACGAGTGAGATTGACAATTGGATATACAAAAGAGGTATTGAAAATATCAACGAAACATAAGGAAGGCGATCGTTCGTTTGTTACCTCGAACAAGCAAAGGACACACAGTGAATTATCAAAGTAAATGGCTCAAAATAATGTATCGCGAAGACATGCTTTAGCCTATAAGTGGACACACACCCCAAGAGTTCCCAGTTAAGAGTGACTGGCCTGATTATGTGGATTTGTACGAACACTCTAGCCTTAGATAGAAAACTCTAGGTACAAGCACCCACCCTTCCAGATTGCACGTGTTCACATTATAAGACCCAAACTTTGACGAGATTTTGAAAACTTAAAGGCTTGAAGCCTAAAACAAATCATCTAAGAATAGATGATTGATTTTCAAAATGGATTTGTAATTTGTGTTCTTGTTGTGGTTCTCACCTAAAGATAGGTGACGGTATTGTTTTAAGACTAAACACAAGATAACTTGTGTTAGGGTCCTAGGAAGGTTATAGTCTAGGTCAAAGCAGTACTAATAACCTAATTCCCTATAACCATGAGCTCTGGTACCAAATCTTCTGTCACACCCCGACCGCGTTAAAACAACGAAACCGCGGCGGACACGTCGGGGACTGGAGTAACAGAATCATTGTTTCACAACACATGGATTGGAGTTTCGTTTTATTAAATTAAGTTATTACATTGTCTTGACATTTAAAAGCAAAATACAACATATTGCCTATCATTGTTATTAGGTTACTAAGGCCTCGTCCGATCCTATGTGAGCATGCATCCTAGTCATCATCAAACGACAGCACCTGAAACATATGTGAAAATAAAGTCAGCAAAGAAATGCCGGCGAGCACATAGGTTTTGTGAGTGTGTCAAGTTCATGGCTTGTATACTTGTTGCATACCTCGTACGACTACAAGAGTCGATAATTGAAAACCTTGTTTTGAAAAGTATTTTGTATTGCATTATGATTAACCAACTTAAAACAAGTTGGTTATAGTTTATAAAACCTCGTTGCCATGAATCTTGACCCAAAACATTTGCTTTGTAAACCAAATTGTAAATCGTTCTTGTAATAAAACTCATATGGTTTATATCCTTTAGTAAACATCGTTGCGTGTCATCATTTGAAATCATTCGTCCAAAATCATTCAAAATCATTCAATCGTTCGTGTTATCCAAACCAATCGTTCGTGTTATAAACCATCATTCAATCGTTCAAATCGTCCAAATCGTTCAAATCGTTCATGTTTTGATTGTGAAAACTAACTTTTGGTCGTCTTGTTGAATACATTCAAACCTGTGTTCTGACTCGAAGATACTACCAAAGGTATCTTTAAATCGACTAACAAACCACCAAAGGGTTTGTTAAAATTCATCAGGTTCTGACGTTACCCATAATACCCCATAACAATGGCGATAGTCCGATAACTGGATTTGTCAGATCCTATGGAACCATAACATACTATTGGTTGGCTTGATCATTGTTAATGAATGTCATTCGTGTTATGTATTAACGCACCAATAAGTTTCGTCCACATTATTGAAATTGTTGTGTTTAATATAAACCATAGCATTTGTTTTGATTTGAAAACTCAAAATCGTTTAGCACATATGAATCACCCCAAAACAATTGAAAGCAGTAAAATAGGGGAACTATGTACTCACTTGAGATTTGCAAAGTATCCTCGATTAAGTGCACTAACAAAGCTCGGCAATCAAGGAAATCAAGTGGCACCTAGTAATCAGATCACTATGTTAATAAATTGGGAGATCGGGTAGAGTATGGTCTTGTAAACCAAATGAGTGTTGGAACTTATATGATATGGTTTAAAAAAGCCTACATTCTGAATTGGAACCTATCCTAAGTGCTTATGACTCGCTATGACCCGCTAAGGTAGTCTACGCTACTTTAACGCGTCATTTGCGCAAAAGCGCATTCGATTAGCCTAACTAGTCCTATGACAAGTATTATATGCCCTAACATGTTTAATGATATTGCATAATTAGTTTAAGTGTCAAAATTTAGGTTGCATAGGCATAAATTCAAATTATGCATGAAAAGGGCATTTTGGTCATTTTCCTAAGGCATATAAACTACCTATCATAAACTAATCAAACACATTGACCATAAGGTATAACCTTGGAAGGTTATTACCTATACAACTATGGTCACAATATATGTTTGGTCGGATCCTAATGATCGACCAAACGGGTCGAGTTAGAAAGTCTAACCGGTTGTTTAGACCGCTTGACTTATGACCCTATACAAGCACTAAACTAAAAGTGACGAGTTAAACATGTTAAAACATGTTTAACTAAGTTAGAAAACGGATTTGATATCAAAACAAAGTGTTTTGATACCCGAAAATAGTTTCATTGCAAAATGCACATACTCGTGCATTTTGACCGAAACTTTGACTCGTCACTTCAACTAATCAACGTGGTAATCAGTAGGTATAGTCACAAGTGACTATAACCATCGTGATTACGCTCACATTGCAAAGTTCAAACGAACTTTGTCTTGACCAAATCATGGTCTTAGCTGAAAGTCAAACACGGTTTGACTTTCTTGCTTAAATAAATAAATAAGTGATGGAAGAACACTTACAAGTGTTCAAGGCTGAAGAAGATGACCAAGAAGACTCAAATATGAAGCATCCAACTAGGTGGTAGCCTCAAATAGAGCAGGTGAAGAAGAAGATAGAAATGAGCAGGTTGAAATTCTTGAAGAGCCTTGCTATTTATAGATTTTCAAGTGTCACAAGATCATTCCAAATGTCCCATGTGTTGGCATGATCCTAGGGTGGTAGAACAGGTGACAATTGCAGGCAAAAATCGAATTGTTTGGTGTCCTAGAGAGTAAACAAGAAGCTGCCACATTTCTGCTGTGTTGGGCATAACCTTATGAACTGTATGGGTCCATGGTTACGGTCCGTATGGACCCTTGCTGTCAGCAACTTTCAAAAATTGACAGTTTAGTCCCTGAACTTTGTTTTGTGGCGTTTTGGCACTTGTTAGGACCGGTTTTGACTCCGAAACGATTGCGAACCGAACGTGTGACGTGCGGAATCCGTACACGAACGTGACCGAACACACGAGATGTAATATAATCGTGATTCTATTAATCAGATCTGAAAACGTACAGCACCTGAATCACATACACGGAACTTTCTTTCTAGACTTTCTCTCTCTAGGTCTAGATCTCCAATGCTCCAAATGCCAAAAGTGTCCAAAGTCTCTAATCTAAGCCCTAACACTTCTATTTATAGGCAAAGCATATAAGGAGAGTTCCCCTTATTTACAATAATGCCACATTGCCCTTTTCTATCTAATATTACAATATAAGGCTAGATTTCTTCAGTTTCTGCTACGGACTGGATTGACGGAGGCGATAGACATAAATGCACTAACAGACTCCCCCTTGGATATTGCCGCAGTCAATCTCAACCATTTAGTCAAACTCGTAGCGTCTTATCTTTCTCTCTCTCTCTCTTTGAGTCTTTTTGAAAGTTTAACATTTCAGTAACATAGACTCCCTCTTGCTCAAACAGAATCCCCGTGGATCTGTCTTCAGCTTCAGCTCCCCCTTTCGGTAGACTCTTCAGGCTCCCCCTTTCGTCAAGCTTCCGTGCTTTGGGATCGACACCTAGCTTTCCGGTTACAAGCTCCTCTATGATAGTTAGCTGGTTCCTTGAAACCACGCTTCCTCTTGCGTTGAGCTCGTCTTCAGACTCCCCCTTAGACTCGGCTGTCAGTATCGTAGTCTAGTACAACATCTGCAATTCTCAAACATTTATAAGTGAAAATGTTTTGAACTTCCAGGATTGAAAACCCTGTTTCTCTCAGTATAAGCTAAAACATTTCAACAATGAAAGCATTTTCGGTTTTCCAGGAATCGTGACCTGGCTCAATTAAACTTTCTAAATCAAGATCCTGGATCTAAGATATAATAATATGAATATATCCAGGAATACTTGATTCTCTCCCCTATCAACAATCTACATAGATTTGGTAGTATTAAGCAAATCGGATCGGAAACTGGCTCTTTTATATATTTTAACAGTATAAGCATCCAAATCCCTCACAGTTAATCATCCAAGTCCAATTTAATGACCTTGGAGATATCACAAACTGTTTTTGATTTTTGATTTTTTTTTAAACTTTCAAGTTTCAAATTAATGAACTTGATTTATTTTCAGAAACACAATCAACATACTTAGATTTTGAAACTCAGCTTCCCAGACATCGGTTGTCGAAAATAAAGCAGAAATCAAAATCTTTTTGTATTTTTCTGAAACATAAAGCAGTAAAGAAATAGAGCTAAATGTCATTTTAGTCCCTGTGGTTTGGGCCATTTTGTCAATTTAATCCAAATGTTTCATTTTTCGCCTGTGGGTCCAAAAAGGTTTCACCGTTGCCATTTTAGTCCACTGGGTTAACTTCATTCATTTTTTCTGTTAACGAGAAGGGCAATTCGGTCATTTTATATGTAATTTTGTTAACCAGAAGAGCAATTCGGCCATATAAAATTACCCAATTGCCTTCTGGTTGACAGAAATAATGGATGAAGTTAACCCAATGGACTAAAATGGCAACGGTGAAACCTTTTTGGACCCAAATGCGAAAAATGAAACATTTGGACTAAACTAGCAAAATGGCCCAAACCACACGGACTAAAATGGCATTTAAAAATATTTACAAACATATTTACAGACAATATTTTTATTCGAGTTCGCGTCAGAGGATCATATTAGTTTATGACAAATCACTAGCACCGTTGAGCTTTAAAACACTTTAAGTTTTAAACGATTCACTTAGATTGTCAGTATACTGATCCACTTAAATTTTCACACAAATTTCAACTGATTCGAGATACGGATTAGTGTTTTAAGGACTTAAACTTATTCGCATGTCCCACCTCAGAATATACTCCCGTATCCGGATCCCAATATCCAGTCTTACAGGTGAGTATACCTAGATGATATCTGTAAAGGGTTAAATGCGAGAACATGAGAGCTCAGGCTATTGCTTCCACAAAATCAGAGAGATGATGGTTCGACTTTAGGTGTGTTCCCTTTAGAGAATCTTTTCTTCAACAGCACATGATTAGCATTTTGCAATGTTTCATCATTTATTATGCTGGGGGTGGTGCTTTTATTTCAAGCAAGCAAAAAGTATTATACGAGGACTAGGCCATTGCTTCCACAAAATCAGAAGTCCCGGGATAATACCCCAGATATCACTAAGCATAAAGACCTAGTATCTCAGAAAGAGGGGTCTTTCAAACAAGATTTCAGGGGTTACCTATATATCCGAGAGATGTTCCCCACGAAATAAGTAAGTATGATATTTAGATTTATATCTCGAAAACAATCTACTAAGTGTGTAAAAACCTACTGGCATATCATCAGTGAGACCGTTTATCACATTTTAACTTTCCATTTCTTTAGCGTACCGTGATTGTCTACTGATGTACTATCATTTCATCTTTTTACACATAAACTCTTTTTTGAATTTGATCATGTTTTTGGCTTTTCAAATTTTCTAATGTTTTTTGATTTTCTGAATTCTTACTCCCCCTAAAATGCAAAATCATTTAAAGAAAATTTGACAAACCGATACTGATAGCTTTGTCTCGCCATCCATTTTCTGCTTTTCATGCTCTGTTTTGCAGAAAACATAACGTACCCCCATGATTTACAACACATTGATATTTTACAGTTTGAAAACGTTTTCAATCTTGTGAAAGTAATCATGTTTGTTCAGCCGTGAGGGTTTCGGCGTATTCACTCAACATATTTTTGAGATTTTTGAATTTTTGACAAATTTAAAAAAAAACAAACATATTTTTTATTTTTCAAATTTTTGACAAAATAAAAACATATTTTTTGGTTTTTAAATTTTTCAGTATTTAGAGGTTTGAAATATGGTTTATTTATGTACAAAAATACAAACTCCCTGTTTCAACAGTCACAGGGTTCAGCAGCCTCTTCGTCTCGTGCCAGGCTGCTCCTATTTCTATTTTCACAATCTTCAATTTTCTTGAGCACCTGCACATTCAACTATTCGGTCATTTGAACAATTTAGCCCAGGTCTGTTTGACCTTAGGCATTTCAACACAATATGCTTCATTCAACTTTGGAAAATCTTTGTCATTTTAAACAAAGACTTTTTCAACTTTGACATCTTTTTCTTCATTTACCGAAGTCATTTGTCTCTTAACCGTCCATGTTTGACCTTTAGGAGTACCTCGTTTGTAAAAATGTGACTCTTTTTGAACATTTTGATTTTGAACAACAACTTTTGGTTTCCAAAACTGGTTTGGTTTTGTTGCATCAATAGTTGTTTTCCAACTTTGTGTTGTTCCTAATTTGGGTGTCTCTGATTTCCAGATTTGTTGTGAGTCAGCCGTTGACATTTTCGGCTTCCAAGTTTGCTTTGGGTCAAACTTGGTTGATTTCTGATTCACAACATCAGACTTCTTTTTCGTTTCAACACCAACAGGTTTCAGATTTAGACACTTGCGAGCAAGATGTCCAGTTTGATCACATTTAAAACATGTTCTCTTTGAGACATCTTTGACCTGTTGTTGCTTTTTCTGAGCATAGAACTCTTCATTAGACTGACGCCTAAATTGGAGTTCTTTCTCTTCTTCGGAACTTGTTCCGTGAACAAAACTTATTTTTGTCTGAAAATTTGGCGTTTCATTTTTCTTCCAATTCTGTTTCTTTTTATAACCCAACCCATCCTTCATGTTTTTCTTCTTGTAACCAGGTTTGTTATAAAAAATTTTGTGACATTTTCCAGCAAACTTTAGAATTTCAGACTTTTCAATCTCAACCATCTTGAAAACTTTATCAATCTTTTCTGAAATCACATTCTGAATTGGGAATACAATATCTAAGAATAATTTGTCAGATCCAATCATGGTATAAACCAATCCTTTTGAATCATTATTCAAATTTTTCTTAGATTTTGAGTTTTTTAGATATTCTTCAAGAAAACTACCTTCATTTCCATCCTGTGATTCAGAATTACCTTTTTCAACCGACTCTTCTTTCAACACACTTTCAACGACCTTACCTACCACCTCTGAATCACTTGAATCATCAGATTTGGAATAGGTTACGTCAATGTTATCTGGCAATTGATCAACCATGTTGAAAGCTTTTTCGACCTTCTCATCATCATAAAATGCGAACTTTTCCGGTGGTGGAACTTGATGAAACTCTGAGACAATACCTTTCTTGTTTTACTCAGAATCTTTACCATCCGGTTTTAGATTGAAAATTCTTTCAAGCACATATGATGATGCATGATAACTATGTAACTTGTTGTTATCCTGTTCTAAATCAGCTATTTGACGCTTTAGCTTAGCAACATCCTCAATGTAAGAATTGACAACTTGTTGCTTTATTGAATACTGCCGCTTAAGCGTATCAGATGTTTCAGAACAGTATTTCAATCTGGATTGAACAAGTTTCATTTGACTCTTCACATTTTCATATGACTCTTTTGTAATGTGATAAGCCAATTTTATTGAATCGTATTCTTTTTTCATTTCCTGACATGCATTTTCTTTTTTAACACATTCTTCGGTCATTTTCGAAACCTTTTCTTTCAAAATTTCATTTTCTTTTTCTAAATTTTTACATTTTTGAGAAAGTTTTTCATCATTTTCTTTTAAAACATTTTCATTTTCTAGCATTTCTTTGCATTTTTCTCTGAAAACTTCTTCAATTTTATTAAATTCAAGATCTCTTGTTCTGAATTTTTCATCTTTTTCAGTACAAGCTCTGCATGTTTCCATGCATTTCTTGCACTGTTTAACAGTTTTTAAGATTTCAGATTCAGTTTTTACCTCAGTGATTGGCACTTTGGTGTTCTCTTCTGCATTTGTCTTAGCTTGATCAGCATCTTTCCTTTTCTCATCACCAGCACCAGTATCACTATTCACTTCAACCGAACTTTCCATCTTCACTTCTTCTTCAACAACCTGTTGTTCTTCAGTAACAGTTTCTTTCACAGCTTCTTTATTCACCACAACTTTTTCTTCAACTTTCTCTTCTTTTTCTTTCACTTCTTCAGCTACCTTCTTCAACTCATCCACCATACATTCCACATTTTTCTTCATTCAACATTTTCTTCATTCTTTCTTCATCCCTCTTCCTCAGACTTGTTGTCATAGCATCTCTGATGATTTTATTCAGCCTTTTCTCATAATTCTTGTCTTTTCCACGTGTTGAATAAAATTCGCCGGATAGAGGAATTACTAGAAGAACATCATCATGAACTATATCTCTCCTGGGAACAACAGGTTCACCTTCTCTGTTGACATAACATTCTTGGTTCTTGTCCCATCTTTTGTTTCTAACAGCATTTTCATACTCTTCCTGCATTTTCTCCATTCTGCATCCAACAATGAATCTTTCTCTTTCAGTTTTTCTTTCAAAATCTCTTCTCTTTTGTCCTCATATTTGTATCTGATGAATTCATTTTGCTTGACTGACCATTTTTTGTTGAGCAAATCGATTCATCAGAACTTGTATCTGAATTACCAATTGTACCCGAGGACAAAATCTTTTCAAGGTACTCCCTTGCTTTCTTTCTTTTCTTTCTCAATTTGTCTTTCTGCCCTTGTGAAAGTTTCACTTTCTGTTCTTTGGGCTTTTCTTCAATTTTAATGATTTTCTTCACCGTTCTTTGAGATTCAGCCCTCGATCCTCTCTTTGATCTCATTGGGCAATCTCTGGCAATATGACCTTTGATTTGACATTCATAGCATATTCTTGTCTCAAATATCTGACTCTGGCAGTTAACAGTAATGTGTCCTTGAAAACCACATTTGTAACACATTCTGTTATCGTACCATTCCCCACTTTCAAACCACACACTCAAATCATAACACTGATTGGCCTTTTGGTACTCATCATTTTTCTGTTTTCTATCATTATAATGATTTAGCTTTGAAGAATCTTCATTCCATCTTCTCCTGTCAGCTTGATTTGTCTTTTGAGCACTGTGGTCAAACCTGCACCACTTATTACCAACTTTTTGTGAGTTTTGATTTTCAACTTTTTGTGGTTTTTTATTGAATGATTGAACTGATGATCTTTTATTTTTTCTTTGAAAATTTGAAGACTTTTGGTTTTGATTTTGTTCCACATTCTTCTTGAAAGGTTTTTGCGTTGAGCATTCACCTTTTTCAGTAGATTGTAAAACAGTTTCTTGAAATTTTTCTTTTAATTTCAAACATATTTTCTTTTTATCATCTTCATCATCAGTTTTACCATCACAATCCTTAACTATGACTTTGTCATAATTTGTGACATTGTCACTTATTGGAACTTCATTGATCGGTTTTGTACATAATTGATCTAGTATTACTGATGAGGTCACAAAACCTTTAAATTTCTTTTCAAGATCATCAATTTTATTTTTAGCACTCTCAACTTCATTTTCAAGTTGAGTGATTTTCTCAAGATGAGAATTTATTGCTTTTTCATTTTCAAATTTATTTTCTTCAAAAACAATTTTTTCATTTTCTAAAATTGTTATTTTATTCTGAAATTCTTTTTCATTTTCTTTTAAATTTTTATTTTCCAATGTCAAACTCTCCACATCCTTCAAGAGGGACATTGTCTAATTCAGATTTATCACATTTTGAGCACACTGGTTCAGAACTTGATTCTTCCTGAATTGACTTTGTCTTGTATGTTCCTGCACAAAAAATTTTAACAAAGTCAAGAGGATTCATATTATCGTCAATATAACAACCTCTCTTAATATCATATTTCATAACATTTTTTGCTGCAAGACATATATTGACTCTTCTTTTCATTTCAAAAATCACGTCCAAACTCAATTTTTCTAAATTCTTTTCTATTTCATTTAACACACCTTTCTTTTTCTTATCATTTTCATAATTGTGTGTTTTAAGCTTACTGGTGAATTCATTTGGATGTAAATCTGAGAATCTAGAATTCTCTTTCAGCTTTTTCAAAATTACATCCCACTCTGCAGGTAACGCATCCACAAATTTTGAAATCTTTTCAGCATTTGAAGGTCTTATCTCATACCTTTTTAAATTGTCAATTAAGCTTTCAAACCGTTTTTCCAACTCATTAACTGTTTCATTTTTCTTACACAAAAAACATTCAAATCTTTTAACCCAACCATTCTCTTTCGTATCTTTATACCTACTATCCCAATACCCATTATACCAATTATTTAATTTTTCAAGGTTTTCATTTTCCATTTCAGCCATGATGTGAACTTCTCGAATCACCTGAAAATAAACAAACAAGATTAGTTCAATTACTATCAAACAACTTGATCGGATGAACCAGTAGTAACCCGAATGGATGGGCTTATGCTGTTCGACCGGATGGACTTAGCTGTTCGACCGGATAGAAATGTTATCCGACCGAGTAACACTGTTGTCTGGTCGAGTGAGTTGTCCGAGCGGGTGACTTGGTCGATCGGGTAGCTTCTCAATGTATGGCACTAAACGACAAATATGTTGTCCGATCGGGTGAGTTGTCCGACCGGATTACTTGTTGACTTCTTTGACCTCGAGTGAGTTGTCCGACCGGATTACTTGTTGACTTCTTTGACCTCAATGAATGAGCTTTTGAATATCAATGCAAAATCACATGCAACAATTAATGAACTGACAATCATTTAAGGAAATCATTGATCAATTTGCAATTTTCAAGGTCTGAACAATTCACATGAACTAATGGTATTGGCCGACAACTTAAATGCTTATATGCAATTTCTTGATCTTTGCAAATGGTGGCCGACAATTATGATGCTAATCTATTTTCAATTGGACCCTCAATATGAATCT
Organism: Helianthus tuberosus; assembly: GCA_030545235.1. Taxonomy (NCBI): domain Eukaryota; kingdom Viridiplantae; phylum Streptophyta; class Magnoliopsida; order Asterales; family Asteraceae; genus Helianthus; species Helianthus tuberosus. The sequence goes on from CM060408.1 coordinate 80,124,785, forward strand.
ATCTGTTCAAGAACATCATGTGATTTCTGAAGTATGTTATCAATGAGGCTAATAAATGTTGACAGACAAACATAACAATGTTGACTTAATAACTCGCTCGGGTGAAATGCTCAGACTCGGATTGCTTGTGCGAGCGGACAACTTGTCCGATCGGATAGGCAGTCAACAAGGTCAACAACTTTAATGAATTCTAAAGTATGATATGCCATCCGACCGGGTTGGGTATCCGACCGGGTGGGGTATCCGACCGGGTGGTAAGTCAACAGGTCAAACAACTTTTAAATGAATTGCAATGAATGAATTTGAGTCGGATAGGTCATCCGGTCGGATTAGCCATCCGACCGGTGAACACCAAGAACACTAACAGTTAGCATGTTCACGTTTAACGAGCACAAAAATTCAGATTTCTCACAAATGACTTAGAGTTAAGATTTGAAACTTTGTAGGCTTGTAGATCAGATGTTTTCGCACAACATATTCAAAAATTAGCCGATTTTAACCGTAAAAAGTCATTTAATTTGGTGATTTTCTGTCGAAAACGTGAAAAGATGTGAAAGATGAAGAAATTTTGACAAATCTGTATGAATTTGGATCTGATTCTGATCAAAACTTGAACGATTCCGTGCGTTTGATCTTCGCAACCGAGCTCCTGCTCTAATACCACTTGTTAGGACCGGTTTTGACTCCGAAACGATTGCGAACCGAACGTGTGACGTGCGGAATCCGTACACGAACGTGACCGAACAAACGAGACGTAATATAATCGTGATTCTATTAATCAGATCTGAAAACGTACAGCACCTGAATCACGTACACGGAACTTTCTCTCTAGACTTTCTCTCTCTAGGTCTAGATCTCCAAAGCTCCAAATGCCAAAAGTGTCCAAAGTCTCTAATCTAAGCCCTAACACTTCTATTTATAGGCAAAGCATATAAGGAGAGTTCCCCTTATTTACAATAATGCCACCTTGCCCTTTTCTATCTAATATTACAATATAAGGCTAGATTTCTTCAGTTTCTGCTACGGACTGGATTGACGGAGGCGATAGACATAAATGCACTAACAGCACTTCTAACACCCGTCAAGCCCATTTTCAAGCTCTATGATGAAGTTAAAGTATATTTAACTTGAATTATTCTAAAAAATGTCACTGATGTCGGTTCGTTTGGTTGTACGGTTGCGTTTTTTGGTTAATTACGATGGAAATCGTAACGGAAGCGAAAACGACCCAAATTGCGAAACGAATGAAGTTTTTGCATTCCCATCACTAAAATACAATATTTTAATGCTTACAAAAAATTTTTGATGTCCGGATATGGTCAGAACGCAAGATATGCACGCAAAGGCATACTTTCGCCATTTTGACGCTTTTAGTCCATGTGATCAAATAAGCATATTTTCGCATACCGAACCCCTCAAAACTTATTTCTAAGCTATGTTAAGGATATTTAGGGTATATTTAGCTTATGATATTGTTCCAGACTGTACGTTGCTATACGAATTGGCAGACTTTTGCAGTTTGTCGCAAATAGTCCCTATGATCGAATAAACTTGTTTTTGACACACCAAACCCTTCAAAACTTATTTCTAAGTTATGTAAGGGTTATTTAAAGTATGTTAAGAATATGTTACTATTCCAGAGTGTTTGTCACATTAAACTAATTACGTTTACGTAATAGTTTGCGTATAACTTTCTAGAAAGCGATTAAAAGCTTGAAATCGAACTAGAATCAAAACGTGAAATTGTCAAACACAAATACACAAAAATTGAGACCAAAACACATCGTTTCATTGATAATTGATATTTTTCTACATCGTACAGTGTAGGATCGTGTGCTGACTTGAAACGAGTCGATCAGAGGCGTTCTACACAATATGAAAGGCGGAAACAGACATATTGTGTGTGATTCAGCAAGATATACACTTTAACTGTCGTTTATATTGTTCTGGAACAATTTTACAGTAAGACGACACTTCGACAGAGCTTCGCCGTCGGAAACAACCTTCCTAATTCCATTTTAAATGAACCTGATCTAACCCTATTTATAAACTTCTAATTCCGCTTGAACATGACTCAAACGGAATCACATTACAAGCGAAAATAAAGGTTCAAACAGAATCACTGTCTTCAAGCGGAATTACATTGTAATTCCAAGCGGAATTACTTGATGCTCCTTTCAAGCGGAATTAGCCATTTGACAAGTTTTCTTGAACCTCATGCCCTGAATAATGCAAGACTCGATACAAGACGAAGTCGACAGACATATGCACCAACAGACTCCCCCTCTGATGTTGACGAGTCTTAAGTGTCGAGTCTTCAACGTCTTCAGTCTTTATCAGTCTTCGGGCTTCTCTTCAAAAAATCTGACAGGTAAGCATCCTAAAACTTTATCTCTTTCTATTCTTCAGTATCAACAGACTCCCCTCGAACAATCTTTCCTCGAATGTTGATTGCAATTTGGCTTTCATAAGATCAGGATCATGACCAGGCTCTATACTCAGACTTCAGATACCAGGTTATCCTGCACATCCTCTACCTCAAAGTAAATTTTCAAATTTTCAACTTGACAATTTTAAAAATTACTAATAGAGTTCTATTAACAACACCACATTTATTGTGAGGTAGAAATGATTATAACAGTTTTAAACTCTGATGAACCACTTGTAGACAAAAACAAAAAAAAAATCATTTAAACACAAACTCCCCCTCACCACATGCTCATCCTGTTTAGCACTTAGAATTTTGAAAATCAACTCTTCAACATCAGTTGTCGAAAATCTTTTTGTATTTATCAAAATTATGCTAAAACACACTGAAAATCTTTTTGGATTTTTGAATGAAATGAAATGCAGTAAAGAAATATTTACAGTCAATATTTTTGTGAGTTTGTGTAAGAGGATCATATCAGTTTTTGACTAGTCACAAGTACCGTTGAGCTTAGTTACACATTATGAATTAAACAATTCACTTAGATTGCCGATATACTGATCCACTTAAATTTTCATACAAATTTCAACTGATTCAGGATATGAAATAGGTGTATTAAGGACTTAAACTCATTCATGTGTCCCACCTCTTGAATATACTCCCGTATCCAGATCCCAATATCCAGTCTTACAGGTGAGTATACCACAGATGATATCTGTAAGGGATTAAATGCGAAGGCCGTGAGAGCTCAGGTCAGAACTTCCGTTCAGCAGAGAGATGATGGCTTCGACTTTTGGTGGGTCCCCTTTAGAGGATCTTTTTTTTTACAACAGCACATGATTAGCATATTTTTTCAATGTTTCATCATTTTTATGCTGAGGGTAGGCTATATTTCAAGCAAGCGTAAAGTATTCTCCGGAGACTAGGCCATTGCTTCCGCAAAATCAGAAGTCTCGGGATAATACCCCAGATATCACTGAGCATAAAGACCTAGTATCTCAGAAAGAGGGATCCTTCAAACGAAATTTCAGGGGTTACCTATATATCCAGGTAGTGTTCCCCACGAAATAAGCAAGTTTGTATTTAAGTTTATATCCCGAAAAAGCTAACTAAATGTGTAAAAACCTATCGGCATATCATCAGTGAGACCGTTTAACGCTATTTAAACATTACATTTCTTTAGCATACTGTAACTGTCTACTGATGTACTATCATTTCCTCTTTTCGACACCAAAACTCATTTTTGTATTTTATCATGTTTTTGTATTTTTCAAATTTTCAAATGTTTTTGGATTTTCTGAAATTCTACAAATTTTTACTCCCCCTAAAATTCAAACACATTTAAAGGAAATTTGAAAACAAACTGTACAAGTAAATTGACAACTGATATAGAATTGCTTCAAATCGCCATCCACTTGGCATAAACAATCATAACTCCCCCTTTCAACAAACTATTTTCTCATTATGATTTCAAAACACTTAAGTTTGTTTTAACCAAAATGATTTTTCCGGAAAATAAGTTTTGTTGGATTTTACCATTTGTAAGTTAGGGGTTCATCATATTTTTTTTCTCAACCATTTGAAAAATATAACAATTTTAGATTTTCCAACAATATCACTTGTAGAAAATCAAGTACAACTTAATGTCCTTGATTTACCACCTGTAAGGTGAAATATCACAGTTACCAACCTGTGAATTTCTCAAGAAAGATGCCGATTCCTACTCCCCGATTACCAACTTGGGAGTTTCGGCAAGTCAAGATTTTTACATATGAAAAACTACCATCCAAGCCTGACTGAACTTGGATGTGACCACCTCTTCATCTTTTTCACTTGAAGTATAAGTAGCCTTCTTTGTTTCATAAAAATCTTTTACTCCTTTCACTTTTCCTTCAACCATTTTTTCAAAAATCTTTTTAACATTCCCATTAAATGCTTTCTCGACATCAAATTATTTCTTCTCAGAATAGAATTGATTCGATATCTCAACCTTTTAATACGTTTTGTTTAAAATTTCAGCCCTCAATGGTGGAAAGTTCTCATTATCCATTGGAGGAACTGAGTTTTCTTCTTTTTCCTCAACCTGTGGCTCCTCTGACTTTGTGAAATCAGATTCATCGCCAGATTTTACATCTGATTTCTTAACAACCCAAGCTTGATTGTCAAGATTTCCCCTTTTCTTGTAAAAATCTTTTTGAACATTAACCAACTTCATATATAGAATTTTTAAACACTTTAAATTTTTCAGTTGGTGGTTCGGTTTTATCAACAACTATTTCTTTGAGTTTTTCTGAGACTCCCTGTTTTGTGTTGGTTGCCTTAGGACAGTTCCAAGCTATATGACCAACTTCTTGACACCTGTAACAGGTTCTTGTCTCTTTTCTCTGATGAGCTTCAGTTTTCTTCTTTTCAGCAAGAAATTCCTGATTTGACTGTCTCCAGAATGAGCTCTTCTTTTCATCCTCAGCAGACATTCCTGACACAAATTTTGTAATTTTAGAAATTTTCTCATTTTTATAATTTTCTGGTGGAATAAAACCAAGTCCTTTCTTTTTGAAATTACCGTTATGGTTTGGTTTCTTTCGATAACCTGAACCAGAACTGTAACCCATTTTCTTGTTTAATTTTTGTTTTATTCTTGAGGTGTAAGGTCTAGGTTTTTCAGAAAGATTTACATCTTTTATTTCAGAAATATTAATTTCTGTTAGTTTGAAAACCTTATTCATCATTTCTGGTTTAACACCTCTTATTGGAAATTCTTTATCAAACTATAATTTGTCAGAATCATTCAAAATATATGCAACTTCAAATGTTTCGTCATTCAAATTAGATTTTGACAACAAAAATTATTTACTATACACCCGTTTTCCCGACGACTTTGAACTCCTTACAGACGAAGTCGAACTCCTGGACTCGGACATTGACTCGGACTCCTCATCCTTATATAACACATGATCAACCATCCTTTTTATTAACTCAGACTCATGATCTATGTCGGACGCTGTGGATGTGACGTCAATATTGTCTGGTAATACATCGGTTATCTCGGATTCCAACTTTATATTGACTGCCTTTTTTACTTGTTCCTCATTCGGTTTTCTAGACGTATACCCTTCCCAAATTGGAGGCGGACACTTGTTATAACAGACACTCTGTTTCTTACCAGTATCCTTTTTCTTCGGCTTCTTGTCTTCAAACACTTCAAAACCTGCAACAGTTGGATAAATTATGTCAATTAAGTAATCAGAACTTGAATAACTTTTCAGTAATCGTCTGATTCTTTCATTTTCAACTTTTTCAATTTCCAACTCCTGCTTCAACTTAGCACACTCTTCAATATAGTAATTGATCTCTTTTTGGTTGGACATCATTGTTGCATTCATCATTGTCAAAGCATCTTCTCTTTCAGAGTTTGTCTTCTGCAAACTATTCACAGTTTTGCTCAATATATCGTACGACTCTTTCACATTCTTGACATCAAACAGCAACTTCTCTTTCAACTTTTCAAGCTCACTAAACCTTTCATCTTTATCTTCACATTGTTTGCAAGGTTCCAAACATGTAAGACAAGGTTTTGTGACTTCAACAATCTTTTCAATCTCCACAATCTTCTCGAATTCAACTACCTTTTCCACTTCAACAATCTTTTCAACAACCTTAACTTCTTTCGTTTCTTTTGCAGCTTTTCTCTCTTTAAGTTTCTTCAATTTTTCTGCAAAATAAAATTCAAAACTATCAGAAGATAAATGAGTTTTTCCAATGTTTATTTGTTCAACTTCTTCATCATCATCACTAGTATCCGTTGAACTATTTTCAGAAGAAACATATTCTTCAACTTGACTTTCTTCTTCATCAGATAACACTGCTATCCATTCTTTTATCAATTCTGGCTTTTGAACAATTTGAGCAATGAAAGCTTTAAACTCCCTATTCTCATCCACAAACTTATCCCAGCTGAATCCTGGAGCCATTTTCTCATCATCTTGATCAATGATTCCATAATAAGCTTTTTTATTTGCATCTTCGATCATTTTTCCATGAGCAGTTTGTGAATCTTTTTGTTGATGCGGTTGATGAGCAACTTGTTGATATATGGCTTTTCGATAGTAATCATGACCACCAAACGGATTCTTTGCACCATTTGCTTCTTGATTTTTGCATTCTCTTTTGAAATGACCTTTCTCCCTGCATCGAAAACAAGTAACTTTAGATTTATCAAAACCCAAAGTAGAAACATGTGCATCCAAGAAATCATTTCTTCCTGTAATCATTTTGAATTTCTCAGCTCTCCTCAGAACACTTGCTAAGCACCACTTTATATCCATAAGCTCCAACTCCTCTGCATCAATTTGGTCATAATATTCCTTGGTTAGCATAGGATTACCAATTCTTCCAGCAATCAATCCTTCATAAGATTCCAAAGCAGTAACCAGTAATGCCATATGACTTTTAACAACTTCTTCAGAAAAATTCTGACCATTTTGAAGATGTAATGCAACATAGCACTGAATCATATGTCCATTACCAACATTTGCATTTTGAACACTTGGAGGATTAACATTTGAAAATCCACTAGTGTTGATTGAACTTTGACTGATTGATCCAGATGAATTTCCTGCACTAAAAGCGGTTTGGATCTTTGGACTTGCTTCAAACTTCTCAACATTTCCTTTGTAATATAGCTTGATGTCTTGTTGAACATTTGAATTATTCATTCTTGCAATTTTCTGATGTTCAAGATCTTGTCCCTCAAGCTTCTCAATGAATTGTGCAATTAATAATCTACTAAACTCTCCTGTATTCTTTAAAATCATGAGATATGTACCCCATTCTTTCTGAGGTAAAGCATCAGCTAACTTTTCAACCCATTTTTCTGGAGTTTTAGTGATTTTCAACTAAGACATGGTACGCACAAGATGACAATAACTCTCAATGAGAGTCTTTGTAGTTTCACCTGGCATACTTGTAAACAACTCAAATTCTTTCCTCAACAATGACTTTTTGCTATTGATCATTTCCGTACTTCCTTCGAATTTCGTCTTAAGTGTCTCCCATATTGAATAAGCACTACCATCATGCTGAAGCAACACAAATATAACCTCTTTGATAGCTTGTTGCAGAAGACTAATCATCATTTTTTCTCCTTTATAACTATCTCTCTCTTTGTCTGAAAATTCTGAGATAATTTTATCAACATTCAAAACGGTTTGTGGTCTAACGTATTTTGTTTCAATGCTTTCCCAAGATTTCAGATGGTTTGCCTGAACCCAATTCTCAAAACGATTTTTCCAGCCATGGTACTCTTCAATTCCCATAAGTTTCGGGGGTTTTTGCAACGTTCCAATTTCGTTTTCTGCATTCATGTTTTGTGCAATGGCTAGGGCTGTAAACGAACCGAACGTTCAGCGAACAGTTCGTGAACCGTTCGGCGGGAAGTTCGTTTATGTTCGTTCGTTTAATAAACGAACGAACATGAACAAGAAATTTCGTTCGATTAGTTAAATGAACGAACATGAACAGAGGTCTCGTTCGTTCGATTGTGTTCGTGAACGTTCGGTAAGGTGTTCGTGGACGTGTTCGTGAACATTCGTTGATTTGCGTTCGTTTATGTTTGTATGTTTGTGTTTTAATTGAAGATCTTTGTACTTATATTTTATTTGTACTTTTTATATTATTTAACTTTTATTTATTTCATTACCCTAACAATTAAACTAGGAAACCCACTTTCACCTTTTTTATGCATCATTTCCCTTTCATTTCTCATTATTTACATCGGCGAATACGATCGACCTCCGTTCCACAATAAGGGATTCAAGTTTAAGTGCTACTCTCTGGGCCATCTATCTTTATCCTTCGTCTCGTTCGCCAAATTTATTTGTGTTCGTGAAACGTTCACGAACACGCTCATTTCCTTAATGAACGAACACGAACATAAAATCTCGTTCGGTAAGTGTTCATGAACCGTTCGTGAACACATTTATTTCCTTAACGAACGAACACGAACAAGGCCTTGTTCGTGTTCGTTTGGTTCGTTTACAGCCCTAGCAATGGCAGCTGGAGTAATCGGTGTTGAAGCAAACGCGTTATAAAATTCCTCTTCCATGATCCGATAAACTTTTTCACAAAACAGTAACTTGCAAACGAGATTACTTCTTTCAAGCAAAATTACTCCCAAGCGAAATTAACCCGAAACAACAACTTCAAACGGAATTAAGACTCAAACAGTTTCAAACGGAATTCCAATTTCTAGCGAAATACCCTTTCAAGCGGAATACCTAATTTCGCTTGAAAACACTACTCTTTCAAACGGAATCACAAACTTGAAACGAAATAACTAATTTCGCTTGAAACTTTCAAGCAGAATTACCAATTTGAAACGGAATCACCAAACGGAAATAGATTTTCAAGCGGAATCACTGATTCCGTTTCTAGTTTTCAAGCGGAATTAGGTTACTCGTTCAAACGGAATTAACTGTTTGACCCATATTTGTCACTTTTACTTTTAATTTTGATCTGATATTCTCAAGGGTTTGTTAAACACTGTTTCGCTTATGTTATGAAAAATTCAGGCCATTTTAACCGTTAAAACTTGTTCAATTGAGAAAAGAAGATGTAGAAGTAAGAAAACACAATGAAATCAAGCTGAAATCTGCAGAACTCCTCCTCCTGAGCTCTGATACCACATGTAGGATCGTGTGCTGACCCGAAACGAGTCAATCAGAGGCGTTCTACACAATATGAAAGGCGGAAACAGACATATTGTGCGTGATTCAGCAAGATATACACTTTAACTGTCGTTTATATTGATCTGGAACAATTTTACAGTAAGACGACACTTCGACAGAGCTTCGCCGTCGGATACAACCTTCCTAATTCCATTTCAAATGAACCTGATCTAACCCTATTTATAAACTTCTAATTACGCTTGAACATGACTCAAGCGGAATCACATTACAAGTGAAATTAAAGGTTCAAACAGAATCACTGTCTTCAAGCGGAATTACATTGTAATTCTAAGCGGAATTACTTGATGCTCCTTTCAAGCGGAATTAGCCATTTGACAAGTTTTCTTTAACTTCGTGCCCTGAATAATGCAAGACTCAATACAAGACGAAGTCGACAGACCTATGCACCAACATACAGTGTTTACATAGCACAAATGTCACAATCCTCATCCTCAAACAGTCAATGTGAGGATGATCAAAAAGAAAAGAATGAAAAGATTGATAAACGACGATGTTACAAATGTCGTTTGAAAGGACATTTAGCTGCAAGTTGTCCAAACGACAATGGAAAGAGTCGTGTAGATCCTGATCTTGATAAACCTTTTGTCACCAAACCACAAAATGAACCTAAAAAGAATGAAAAGAAAAGTGGTAAAACTCAAAAAGGAGAAAAACCTAAGGTTGTAAAGCAAGAAAGCAAACCTGTTTCTAAACCGAAGGTTAAAAATCAAAAACAGAAAGATCAGGATACCGATTCATCAGATGATGATAGCCGTTGTGGTTCAGATCGTGGATCGGAAAGTTCTTCAGCAAAACGTGAAAGTCGTCAGAAAACCCCTGCTCAACGACCATATCATGTAACTTTCCGACCGCAAGAACAAGATCAACATTTTGGAGGTTCTTACAACCACAATGTTAGACCTCATGCGCAAAATCGTTACGTTGATAATCGAAACGTTTCACCGGCCAGATTTCATGGTCAAAGACAACATTCAGGATACCAACAACGACATCTGTTTCATGAAAATGAGCAACCAAGATTTGATAGAAGTTTTAGACCTCAACATAGTCAAAACTTCAGATATCAAAACTCTGGTAATCATTTTGGTGGAAATTTTGGGTACAATAACCGTTCTCAAACTCCTCACAATCCTCGATTTGCGGGTGGACATTCTAACAATCACCGAGGTGGAAATGTTAAAAACAACAATGAAGATGGTTATTTCAAGGAATTTTCTTTTGTTGATGAATTTGGACGACCCAAGACCATCACGGCTTGGGTCCCCCACTCTAACTAATTTCCTGTTTGTGAATGCAGGAACAACTGAAGAGAGTTATCTATATTTGGTATATCGATAGTGGCTGTTCCAGGCATATGACGGGGAGCAAAGAATTGTTGTCAAATATGAAACCTATTCATGGTGGTTATGTTAACTTTGCGGGTGAAAAGGGTTGATATATCACGGGTGAAGGTTCTGTGTCAAACGGCAAGATCACCTACACTAGGTGAACTGTGTTGTAGAACTGAAGCACAACTTGCTGTTAGTTTCTCAGATCTGTGATAACAAGTATTCAATGCATTTCACAGATAAGACTTGCTTCGTTCTAAAGCCAAGATTTGTAGTTCCTGAAGATTGGGTTGTGATGAGTGCTCCAAGAGTGAAAAACACCTATGTGATGGACATGCGTCCAGTTGTGAACTCCTCTGGTCTAGCAACGTATTTGTTATCAAATGAAACAGAAGATCAATCTTTCCTATGGCATCGAAGGATGGGCCACATGCATCTACGCAAAATGAATCACTTGATTAAGAACAACTTGGTGTTGGGTGTTCCTTTACGTAGTTTCAATATGCATAGTAAATGTGAATTATGTGAGAAAGGGAAAATTAAACGTAAACCTCATAAGCCTAAACACATAAACTCTATCCAACAACCACTAGAGCTGCTTCACATGGATTTGTTTGGTCCGATCCATGTAACTAGTATTGGTGGTATGTCTTATTGTATGGTTGTCATAGATGATTTTTCAAGGTATTCGTGGGTATTTTTCTTATAATCGAAAGATCAAACTTTTGGCACTTTGAAAGATTTGTTTAAACAATTAGAGAAAAATTACTCTTTACCCATCAAAAGAATTAGAAGTGATAACGGAACTGAATTTAAAAATCAAAATATGGATGAGTTATGTCGTGATATGGGTATTGTTCATCAATTTAGTGCTCCTTATGTTCCTCAACAGAATGGAGTCGCTGAAAGGAAGAATAGGACCCTTATCGAGGCTGGAAGAACCCTTCTCTCAGAATCCAAATTGCCCATATTCTTTTGGGCTGAAGCTGTAAACACCGCATGTTATGTTCTGAATCGTGTGCTTACCGTGAAACGGGAAGATAAAACTTGTTATGAACTTCTTAAGAAAAAGAAACCAAATTTGAAAGGTTTCCAGCCTTTTGGGATTATGTGTATGATCCAACGGACATCAGATACTCCAAAGTTTGGGGATATTGGAGAAATTGGTTTCTTCCTAGGTTACGAACTAGGCTCTCTGAACAAACGAGTTTACAATGTCAAGAAACAGATGGTGGAAGTAGTCTTTGATATAACTCCTTTGAGTTACGATCCTCCACCATCTGAGTGCGGTCCCAAAACTGGCTACGATTATGACAAATTGTTTGATTCTTTTGCTTTACCCGATCTAATAGATGATGAGACTGAACTAGTGTACTCACACTTGATCAACAAAGATGAAGTGGATGCAGGTTGGCGTACCAGCATTCCAACAAATGTCTCTTCAAATAGTGATTCAGAAGTAAACGTTTCTAGCACGTCAAATGTTAATGATGCCGGAGCTACTCAACCCTCTAATGATGCAGATTCAAGCGATTCCGATGATGACGTTGTAGCTACTTCTGAAGCTGAAGCTGCTCAAAATACAATTGCTGACCTTTTTGTTGATTTTTCAACTTATCCAAATGTTGGCAAGTCTATGGGAAATGTTCAAGCATCTAGTAATGCAACTGCAGTGGGGGAGATCCAGTCAAATTTGGGAACAAATCTGGAAGTTCTAGTTGTTCCTGTCACTCGGACAAATAGGAATCATCCTATTGATAATGTTATTGGAGATCCACGTGAAGGAATAATGACTCGAAGCAGAAGTCTTAATGATATGCAGTGTTTGTTCACAGAGATCAAAGATAAAGAGATTTACAGCTTAAGCCTACATGAATGCTTTATTTCGCAGATAGAACCGAAAAACTACCACATGGCGCTGAAGGACAGCTTGTGGTGTGAAGCAATGCAAGAGGAGTTTGCTCAGTTTGACAAGCTGAAGGTTTGGAACTTGGTAGATCTTCCGAAGGGCCAGCACACGATCAACACGAAATGGGTTTTTAAATGTAAAAAGGATGATAAAGGTGTCGTCGTCAGGAATAAAGCTCGTTTGGTGGTGCAAGGGTTTAATCAGGAAGAAGGGATCGATTACACAAAAGTTTATGCACCAGTGGCACGACTTGAAGCAATTTGTTTGTTCCTAGCCTTTGCTGCTCATATACGTATTAAAGTCTATCAGTTGGATGTCAAAAGTGCATTTATTTATGGGAAGTTGCAAGAAACTGTGTATGTTTCTCAGCCACCAGGTTTTGAAGCTCCAGAGTCATCGAACAAAGTGTACTTGCTGGACAAAGCTTTATACGGTCTTCATCAGGCTCTTCGTGCTTGGTACGAGATGTTATCAAAGCATTTGTTGGCAAATGGATTCATTCGTGGTGCAATAGATTCCACTCTCTTCATCTTAAAGAAAGGGGGAGATTTCCTGATTGTGAAAATATATGTCGATGACATTATTTTTGGTTCTTCAAATGAAGAGCTTTGTCGGGAATTCGAACAAGTGATGAAATCGAAGTTTGAGATAAGCGCAATGGGTGAGCTGAAGTTTTTCCTTGGGTTGCAAGTGGATCAAGAAGTGAATGGCATGTATATTCATCAGACGAAGTACGTCCACGAGATCCTCAAGCGTTTCAACATGGAAGACAGTCTGCCTTACGAAACTCCGTTGCCTACCAATCACAAGCTGTCAGATGAAAAGGACAAAGATCCTGAAGTGGATCCTTCAGTTTATCGTGCAATGATTGGTTCTTTAATGTATCTTACTGCATCTTGACCCAACATAATGTTTTCGGTGTGTTTATGTGCTAGGTACCAAGCAAATCCAAGAGAATCGCATTTGAAATCCGTCAAACGGATTTTTCATTATCTTAAAGGCAAACCAAGACTTGGATTGTGGTATCCAGTCGAGGGAGGCTTGGACTTGATAGCATATGCGGATGCGGATTTTGGAGGGTGCCCGATCAACAGGAAGTCAACCACTGGTGGTGCTCAACTGCTTGGAAGCCGTCTTATATCCTGGCAATGCAAAAAGCAACAATCAGTGTCGTTGTCCACATGTGAAGCATAATACATCTCCGCTTCGAGCTGCTGTGCTCAAGTTTTGTGGATCCAACAGCAATTGCGGGATGACGGTTTGAATTATACACAAACTCTTATTATGGTAGATAATAACTCAGCTATTTCAATAACAAATAACCCAATACACCGTTCACGCACTAAACATATAGATGTTAGGCATCATTTTATACGTGATTGTGCTGAAAAAGGTTTATTTGATGTAGTTAGAGTTGACACCTTAGACAACTATGCAGACCTGTTTATAAAGACATTCGATCGGACGATGTTCGAGAACTTAGTCCGAATGATCGGGATGATAAACCCTGAGTAGGATGGTTGCATAAGCCCTCATGGAAACTTTGTTTTTCCGTTCCTTTGTACAGGTTACTGCTTTTCGTAAAACACAAAAATCTAAAAAGATTTTACTTAGTTGTAGGATATTTTATAAAAATCAAAAAACATTAGAAAATAAAAAATTGAGGACGCGTTGATTGTGAGAAGAAATGATAGTACATCGGCAGTCTTATCTTCTACGGGGTATCTTATAAAATTAAACCTTAACTGTTGACAGCTTCATCATATGTTGTAATGATAGGTTTTATGCGTTAATAAGAACCTATTTTTGGTATATAAAGATAACGAACTGCGTACTTGTGTGTAACATCTCTCGGATATATGGTCTTTGTACCGTAATTTCGTTTGAGAGATTACCAAAATTCTGAGATACTAGGTCTTTATATCTAATTATTATCTGGGGTATTATACTTGGTCGTCTGATATTACGTGAGCAATGGCCTAAACCTTGTATAATGCTTTGCTAAGCGCTTCGTTTGTGTACAAACCCTCCAGGTGGATTTCTTTTATGCCTAACAGTCATCACCGGATGATCTGTTCAAAGCTTGTCACCACCGGGTGAACAACTGAAAATATATGATACCACCGGGTACATAAAAAATGAAAAATGCCAAAGTGCAGCAAAAGATACCAAAACGTTGGTACACCACCTAAAGTCGAGCTTTCATCTCTCTGTCGATTCGGTGGCACTAACCTGAGCTCTCAAGGTTTCGCAATTTTAGCCGGATACAGATAATAGTTGGATATATTCACCTGTAAGATGTAATTTTTGGCAGTCTTGATACGGGAGTATATTCTGAGGTGGGGAACACAGTTATATCAGTTAATAAGACACTTAATTGCATATCTCGAAAACAGTGTTCGAACACGTGCTAAAGCTTAAGTGGACAAGTATATCGTTAAACATCTTGAACTGTCATTATCATTCCATGTGCTTCAAATCATTAAATGGATACTAACTGTGATAGATTTTGACAGATAAGTCAATATGATCTTCTTGTCCGCGTTTTCACAAAAAGATAAAGTTTGTAAATATCTACGTTTCATTTCCGTTACAAAAATTGAAAAAAAAAATTACAAAAAGATTTTTGGTTTGTTTTGATATAAAGTTCAAAAAATACAAAAAGATTTTGTTTCTTGTATCTATGTGTGGGCTTTATCTTTTTAACGATACTCAAAAGGGGGTTTACAATTTTGAAAACGGATTAAAATCAATCCGGTGAGGTAACTTAAAATAAGTCTTTTAATAAAAACATTTGGTCTTGCTATGTTGGTCTAAGTGTGTGTTGTCCATGTGGAAAACCGTGTTCCAAGTTGATAGAAATATTTTTAAGTATGTGTTACTTAAAAAAAAATTTGAGCTTAAATATGTTAACAGTATTGGTTTTGAAATTCATTTAGGCTTTAATGGTTTCTAATGAAGTTTTGATTTTTGCAAGCTATTTTAGATTATCTGAAAGAAGACACGAAACTCGCTTTTCGGTGTGCTCGAGCTGTTCGATGCTGTGTGAAGAACAAGACTGGAGCAGGAAGCAGTTTCTCAAAGATTTGATGAAGATTTGCAGAACCCGCATATATCAAGGGGGAGTCTGTAAATGCAATTCAGGATGATAAATGCGGGAAACAGCTTCTTGAAGACTTGTTGAAGATTTTCAAATCCCGCATATATCAAGGGCGAGTCGGTAAGTCCACCAAAGTTTGATAAATATTGGATACTGCTGAAGTTTCAACATTGAGGGACTAATCTTGTAATTATGTGAAAGTGCCACAAGTTTGGACAAGGGTTCTTATCCATGTGAGAACTTGTGGATTTATCTCTCATCAGAACTTAGTGGTGAGAACTTGTGGATTTATCCATGTGAGAACTTATGGATTTATCCATGTGAGAACTTGTGGATTTATCTCTCATCAGAACTTAGGGATGGCAAAAAAGCCCAAGCCCGACGGGTATACCCGAAACCCAAAACATACGGGCTAGGTATACCCGAAGCCCAATGGGTATGGGCCGGGTACGGGCTTAAAAAAAGAAAAAAATCGGGTACGGGTACGGGTATGGGATTTAGTGATACCCGCCCTATACCCGGCCCATTTACCCGAATAATACCCGAAAGTATTATATTATAGATTTTCATATATACAAACTTAGTACATATACTTATTACCTTCTCTATAGGCATATGTGGATATGTATTTGGCAGGTGCTTAGTGAATAAATTACTTATTTTTTAGCATGTGTATTGGATATGAAAGCTATCACCTTGTATTATATGGATATTTATGCAATTAGGTGGTCCTGATATAATTATTAATTAAGTAATCGTTTTGATTTAGTTGGTATATGTGGTCTGAATATGATATGTAAGTTATTAATCATATTTTCATTTGTTATAGTCATTAAAATAGTAAATTATATAAACATCAAAATTAAAATTTGAACATTTGTCCCAACGGGTATTTTAATGAAATTAACGGGTTTACCCGATACTTGCGGGTATACCCGATACCCGACGGGTAATTACTCGATAAATACCCGACGGGTAACGGGCCGGGTATGGGACAAAGAATTACAACCAGGTACGGGCTTGGGATTACTAATACCCGGCCCAAGCCCGGCCCATTGCCATTCCTATCAGAACTTAGTGGTGAGAACTTGTGGTGAGAACTTGTGGTTTTATATGGTGAGAACTTGTGGTTTTATATGGTGAGTACTTGTGTTCTTGTAAGGACCTTCAAATATGTCTTAAAACGACCCGTAAGTGAAAACCCGGACCCCCGAAACCCTAATCCATGTCAAAAATCAAGAAAATCATATTTTATACCCTCTCGCGGGCCGCGTAAAGAACAGGAGAGCCCTTACGCGGGCCGCGTCAACCCTAAGTTGACCGGATAAGCGTTCAGGGCCACGTGGCATCCACGTAGGCGTGACACGGATGCCCTAATCTACGAAATAGACTTCCACGCGGGCCGCGTAAGGATCGAGCAAAGGTTTACGCGGGCCGCGTGAGACCCAAAATTTTGCTATAAATAGGTTGGATCATGAGCAGTCCTCTGGTGTCGAAATCATTTCACAAAAATGAAATCTCACTGCTTAAAATCGAATTTCAATATAGCGAGGCACTGCTACGATACAGGGTATTAACTCGATCGCTGCTACGATTCAATGTCCGATCGATTGAAACTATCCAATGGATGTTTAAGTGCTGCCCACACTAGGGCCATACTTTGTCATTAGTCGTGAATTCGACGGATGTTTAAGTATAGCACTTTGTCATTCGTTGTGAGGGTTTTAATCTCGTGAGTTATCGTAAATGTTGTATTAGTTACTGACATAGTTTGTGTGCATTGTTATTTAAATTAGGTTACAAGGCTAATCAGTAGGCTAAACTCTGCCCGTATAAATCTGCAATGTGAGTCATTCTCTTTTTATCAAACAGTATTTTACAATACTCCAAGCATTTTCAAAAGTTATAATTACAGGGATTAAGTCATGGTTATCTTGAATCACTGGCTAATTGGGGTATTGTGCACATTACTAATTTCTCACGGTTAGGCTAATAAATCCTAATAGTGGTATGACCATCGTCACCAGGTGACACGGCGCCAGATAAAAATAAGATAGAAGCCATTGTAATCGCTCTTATGTTGTAATTTATAACTATGTGTCATTTTATCAAATTGAGTGACTCGCCAGTATTTCCCCGCTGATAAAATATTTTTAAAAATATGTTTCAGGCGACCTGCTGTAAATCAAGGAAAACGTGCTACGGAGCACTAACAAGCTTAAAGAGGTGGCTCAGTTAAAATGTAAATAAACATGCTTTATAAATCAGGGAATTCCCTAGTGAAATTCCTCTATTATAAATTACGGGGTTTATCCCGAATTATGAAATAAAACAATCGGTCATTTTCAAGTATTTCAAAGATCCTGTAAAATCTTCCGCTGTCGCATCAAATAATAAATACCACGGGTTCCTGTCCCGCGGCTCCTGACCGGGTCAAACCGGGGCTGGGGTCGTGACAGTTCTAGTGTGCGAACTTGTATTTCTAAATGGTGGTGAGTACTTATTTATTAAGTACTGGGGGCTTCATTGTATAGTCTTAGTGCGAACATATGATTGTATTTAGGCTTGGTGTTGTATGCAATCATTAGAGAATTCAATGAACCAATGATATCTTTGGAGAAAACTTCTTGGGCATACAAACCCTAGCTTTGTGTTCTTCATTCAATCTGTGTGATTGTCGATTGTGAATACTCGGTGTATTCACGGTTCTCATCTTCTACACATTCTGTGCGATCTACGTTGCGGTACGAGGCACGCGGTGGTTTCCGCACATCGCGTGTGTTCTCGATCGGTCCGGTTCGTGTGTTGTTGAAGGAAGACGACCTTACATATACGTTCTGAATTCCAACCGCGTCCCTGCGCAACACGCGGGTAACTACAACCCTAGTTTATGATTAAAGTGTCAAACTGTCATTTAAGAATTTACATAATTTAAACTGTTATATACATACACACATATTAACACCATAACTAATATATTATATAGGGTTAGGATATACTATGAAATTTGTTTTGGTAGGAAGGTTAGCAAATAATCTGGATCATCTATTTAATAATTAAAGGCATAGATTAAATGGGTTGAATTGATCAAAATGGGAGGTACGTAAGTTTTTTTAACGGCATTCTAGTCCATCCAGGATAATAGTTTCTCTCTCATCCAACTTCTCCCATTTTCAAAACGTTATAAAAATTGCACTATTTTGTGTTTTTTTATTTGTAAAAGGAGTATACTATTGCTATACTATTTCATTTTTTTTTTAAATCTAGATGCGTAAAACATAATGGACGACACAACATACTATAACACAATGAAACATCAAATTCTAAATTGCAATGGACCAAAAATACAAAAAAAAAAACTAGTATTGTACCTGTCCACTTGGACGGGTTCCTTATATTTAGAACATTCAAACTATGTGTATATTGATCCCAATAAAGTCTTATCTAACTCGGATTAGTAGGCGCAGAACTTGGTTAATTCCGATACATATGTTAACGCAAATTTTGTTATTTAATAAGCGTAATTAAAATATATTGTGCATAATAACTTTAATCTTTGAGGTTATTCTAATTCTAATTCTAATTCTATTCTAACTAGGGTTAAGACCCGCCCGCGTTGCGGCACGGGTACATCGTAAATATTGAAGGGATTAGTCCAAGCGTTATATGATGCATTAACCATATGAAAACACATATTTCGACGTATCCAGTTGAACTCAGTGTAACCTGTATAAGCATTGTGATTGGATCAAACGTAAAGTAAATGGAATTCATATCGAACAATCATAACGTATTATATGTGACCAAACTCATACACAGAAAACGTAACAGGTATGAAGGAAAATATGCACATGTAATCGAAAGGGATTAATTAGAGCTTTCGAAAAAAAGGGAGAAAAAAACCATAATTTGACTCCACTCGATTCGAAACAAACTTTACGAAACATACATAAAATAAACACGAAAACATATTATATTTGACCTAAATCATTTCCCAAAAAAGTTTACCTCAAAACGTAGAACAACTTGAATTTATACCAAAACGTATGTAAAAATATGCATGTAAAAATGGTTTCTTTAAACGAAAACGTATTATATTTGACCTGACTCGTCTATAAAAAAGTTTACATCGGAATATAGAACAAATCATATTTATACATACCGGTACATAAAATATGCAGACAAAAATTAGTTTTTAAGTAAAGGAAGAATAGGGGTAAACCGAAAGAAAATATTAGTAAAAAATTTAATAGGTTAAAAATGTTCGTAAAACCGTGCCAAGTAGTACCAATGCCACAACGACATCGACTCTCAACATCGTAAAAATAAAATAGATAAAATGGTAAAAATTACACTGAACGAAAAGTAGACTAAAATCGTTGAACCATGCACACCCGTTACAGTGTCTTAATGCGAAGAAATTAAGCAGAAACGTAAAATGTAGAAAATAATAACTTAGTTTATCTACAACCCGCCCGTTGCGACGAACTTTACAAAAGGGGAAAAATGGACGCGTTGCAACGGGTCTGTCAAATATGAAAAAAAAATAGAGCAAAAACGTTGAACCTCACATGCACGCTACGACATGTTAACTCGCAAAATTTAGAACGAAACGTAAAACGAAAAACTTTCAAAAGATAAAAAGTATGGTGGACCAAAGTTGTAAATAACAAAGTGTTGTGTAAAATTATAAAAGATGGAAAACTTAGAGTTAAAGTAAAAAAAAAGGGGGGGTTAAAATGTAAAAGATAAAACTTTTAGGTTGAAAGTGGAAAATTAAGTTTTTGTTTTTTGAAAAACTCCAAACACAAGTTACAAATGCTAATGTATCAAAAACTTACTAATTTATATATAGAATAATGGGTGATAGTAGTGAGCTTGAAATTTTCCTCAATAATAATAATGTTCAATTGTGACTTTAACGTAGAAAACTTGAAATTTAGCATTATGGTTTCTAAGTTAATAAAATAAAAAGAAATCATTAAAAGTTGAAGAAAATAAAAAAAATTGTGTGATACCATTGTTAGTAAAAAATAAAGGGGTTAAAATGTAAAAGATAAAACTTTTAGGTTGAAAGTGGAAAATTAAGTTTTTTTTTTTTAAACTACCCAAGCACAAGTTACAAGTGCTAATGTATCAAAAACTTACTAATTTATATATGGAATAATGGGTGATAGTAGTGAACTTGAAGTTTTCCTCAATAATAATAATGTTCAATTGTGACTTTAATGTAGAAAACTTGAAATTTAGCATTCTGGTTTCTAAGTTAATAAAAAAATCATGAAAAGTTGAAGAAAATAAAAAAATTGTGTGATACCATTGTTGTTCGTACGGTACCTGTGATAAGGGTTGAGCAAATGGTACCGGGTAGCATTTATCCCAACCCGTGATAAAAAAAATATTAAAGTTAAGAAAAATAGTAAAGGAAATAAATTATATATTATTATTATAATAATAAAAACACTATTCATTGGGTTTGTTTATAGAAATTAAGCAGAAACGTAAAATGTAGAAAATAATAACTTAGTTTATCTACGACCCGCCCGTTGCGACGAACTTTACAAAAGGGGAAAAATGGACGCGTTGCGACGGGTCTGTCAAATATGAAAAAAATAGAGCAAAAACGTTGACCTCACATGCACGCTACGACATGTTAACTCGCAAAATTTAAAACCAAACGTAAAACGAAAAACTTGCAAAAGATAAAAAGTATGGGGGACCAAAGTTGTAAATAACAAAGTGTTGTGTTAAATTATAAAAGATGGAAAACTTAGAGTTAAAAGTAAAAAAAAAGGGGGGGGGGTTAAAATGTAAAAGATAAAACTTTTAGGTTGAAAGTGGAAAATTAAGTTTTTTTTTTTTTTAAACTCCCCAAACACAAGTTACAAGTGCTAATGTATCAAAAACTTACTAATTTATATATGGAATAATGGGTGATAGTAGTGAACTTTCATTATTTTAGTGCCTAAGGTTAATGATCCGGTGGGTTTGGGAGAGTATCGTCCGATTAACCTAATTGGCGTGATAAGAAAAGTGATTTCCAATGCCCTTGCTAACAGATTGAAGACAGTGATAGACTCGGTTACCCATGAAACCCAATCGGCGTTTATTGCGGGGAGGTATATTTTAGATGGTCCGTTGATTATCAGTGAAGTGATTGCGTGGGCTAAGAGGGTTGGAAAATAGATGTTTATGTTTAAAATAGACTTTGAAAAAGCATACGATAATGTCAACTGGGAGTTTTTAATTTCTATTATGAGACAGATGAGGTTCCCGAAGTTGTGGTGTGATTGGATTTATGGAGTTTTATTTTCTGCGGCCTCTTCGGTTCTTGTTAATGGTTCTCCGACGTTTGAATTCTCTTGTAGTAAAGGTATTCGCCAGGGAGATCCGATTTCTCATTTCCTTTTTATTATTGTCATGGAAGCGTTCTCCAGTATGGTTCGAAAGGCATGTGACATTGGTTCGTTTGACGGGGTACGTCTTCCTAACGGAGGTCCGCTATTATCGCACTTGTTATATGCAGATGACGCGATGGTTATGGGTGAGTGGTCGAAGTCTAACTTTATTGCTTTACGTCGTATCCTTCGTATTTTTCATCTGTGTTCGGGTTTGAGGATTAACATCCACAAATCGACTTTGTTTGGTGTTGGGATTAATTTGGATACAATTAGGGATCAAGCGAGTTGGATGCACTGTAGGTCGGGTGAGATCCCATTCAAATACTTGGGTATTCAAGTGGGTGGGAATATGAACCGTATCAAAAGTTGGGATCCGGTGGTTCAAGTCTTTAAGAAACGGTTGTCCGGTTGGAAAGCGCGCGTCTTATCCATGGGAGGGAGGTTGGTTCTTGCTAAATCGGTTCTAGAAAGCATTCTATCCTATTATTTTTCGCTTTTTAAAGCCCCGGTAGCGGTGATTAATAAAGTTGAAGGTTTAATTAAAAGATTTCTATGGGGAGGGAATGATGAGGTTGGTAAAATTCATTGGGTGGCATGGGACACGGTTGCTAAACAGAAAAAAGATGGTGGTTTGGGTATTAGTAAGTTGGCCGATTGTAATCATGCTATGCTTTTAAAATGGTTGTGGAGATTCAAGACGGAAGAGGGGGTCCTTTGGAAGCGTGTCATTTTAGCCTTACATGTTTCTAACCGGAGATGGGATATTTATCCTTGAAATAAACAAGCTACAGGGCCTTGGAGTAAACTAGTGAAGGTGGGTTATGCTACTAAAGTGCAAGGGGTGTCGTTTGTTAACATGATTCGGGGCGTTATTGGTAACGGTTTAGATATCCGGTTTTGGGTTGATGCTTGGATTAATGACGTTACCTTGAAGGATTTATATCCTAATCTCTTTCGGCTTGAAAGCAACAAGTGGTGTAAAGTGGCTGATCGAGTTGGAACTGGTTTAGCGCAAGGGAGTCTCCAATGGGAATGGAAAAGATATCCGGCTACTAGTGTTGAAGTGTTGGAGCTTATTGATTGTCATAGGTTGGTGTCTACTGTTTGTTTAAATGATAGGGAAGATGCATGGAAATGGAATGCTGGATCCAACATTCTATACACAGTTAAAGAGGCTCGTGAATGGCTTAGCAAGCCTGAGTTGGATGGGGACAGATTCATTTACAGGTGGTGCAAGTGGATACCTACTAAATGTAACGTTTTCATGTGGAGGGAAAATCTGGATAGGCTCCCGACGGCGTCCGCTCTTATTCGCAGAAATATAAATGTCGGAGAAGGCGAGTGTAAATTTTGTGGTGACGTAATGGAAACTACAGAGCATATTTTTACGGCTTGTTTCTTGGCTAATGGCGTTTGGAGTGGTATTGCTTCGTGGCTCAAAATTCCTCCGCTGTTCCTCTTCTCGATGAAAGATGTCTTGCAGATCGTGAACCATCTGAATGTGTCTAACAGGAAGAAGAATTTGGTGTTTGGTATTTGTGTGATAACATGTTGGAAGATTTGGTCCACTAGGAACGAGGTAGTGTTCGCCCAGGCTAATTCGAGTGTCACCAGGATCGTGGCGGATGTTAAATCCTTAAGTTTCCTTTGGTTTAACAGTCGATCGAAGAAGGGTAGAATAGGTTGGAAAGATTGGTGTAACTTTGATATAACTTGATGTATTGGTTTTGTGGTTATCTCTAGCTTGGAGATAGCCCGTTTTTGTTGTTAATGAAGTTCACCTTTCAAAAAAAAAGTAGTGAACTTGAAGTTTTCCTCAATAATAATAATGTTCAATTGTGACTTTAATGTAGCAAACTTGAAATTAGCGTTCTGGTTTCTAAGTTAATAAAAAAAAAGAAATCATTAAAAGTTGAAGAAAATAAAAAAAAAAATTGTGTGATACCATTGTTAGTAAAAAAGGGGTTAAAATGTAAAAGATAAAACTTTTAGGTTGAAAGTGGAAAATTAAGTTTTTTTTTTAAAAAAACTCTCCAAGCACAAGTTACAAGTGCTAATGTATCAAAAATTTACTAATTTATATATGGAATAATGGGTGATAGTAGTGAACTTGAAGTTTTCCTCAATAATAATAATGTTCAATTGTGAATTTAATATAGAAAACTTCAAATTTAGCATTCTGGTTTCTAAGTTAATAAAAAAAGAAATCATTAAAAGTTGAAGAAAATAAAAAAAAAATTGTGTGATACCATTGTTGTTCGTACGGTACCTGTGATAAGGGTTGAGCAAATGGTACCGGGTAGCATTTATCCCAACCCGTGATAAAAAAAAATATTAAAGTTAAGAAAAATAGTAAATGAAATAAATTATATATTATTATTATAATAATAATAACATTATTCATTGGGTTTGTTTATTAACTAGTTAGATGCCCCGCCCGCGTTGCGGGGCGGTGGACGAATAATGAGCGAGCGTTAGGCAGCAGCTCATTGACACGAAAAACAACTAAATCGAGTCAACCAATTAAAAAAAAACGTTTTATATTTTTGATAAAAAAAAAACTAAAACAATGGCAACATTGTAATTTTTAACTGAGGGAAAGTTCTATTTTTTGACTGGGGTAAAATCGTAAATTGCCAAAAGCCAAAGTGATGGCAGTACTGTAAATTTGAAGGGGGGGGGGGAATTTGAAATTTTAATAGGGAGAAATTCGTTATTTTGCACCTATGGTAACAGCGTAATATAAATTTGAACTACGGGCACAATCGTAATTTTAAGCTGGAGGCAAAGGCACAATTTTATTTTGAACCGAGGGCAAAATCGTGCTTTTGAGTTTGGGGCAAAAGCATCATTTTATTTTGAAGGGGGGAAAACGTAATTTTCAACTGAGGGCGAAATCGTAATTTTTTTAACGGGGAAAAATAACATTTTTTAACTGATGGCAAAATCGTAATTTTTAGCTGGGGGAAAAAACATATATTTATTT
The DNA here is from genome assembly GCA_030545235.1 of Helianthus tuberosus. Classification (NCBI taxonomy): domain Eukaryota; kingdom Viridiplantae; phylum Streptophyta; class Magnoliopsida; order Asterales; family Asteraceae; genus Helianthus; species Helianthus tuberosus. Next base: position 80,149,683 of record CM060408.1, read on the forward strand.
GGGACAAAAGCGTAATATTATTTTGAGCTGGGGGGCAAAACCGTCATTTTAAAATGGATATAAAATAATAAACTGGTTGATCCAATGGGAGAGTGGCAGACGAAATCGTAATTTTCACTTGAGGGCAAAATCGTAGTTTTGAGCTGGAGACAAAACCGTAATTTTAGGTTGAGCTAGGGGCAAAACAGTAAAAAAAAAAAAAAAACAAAAACAAAAGAAAACAAAAATTTCAGCCGCCCATTTTAGCCAATGGAAGCCCACAGCCGACACTTCCTTTTGTAGTATTGTATAATATAGAGATAATTCTAAATTTATATACTCTTAAAATGAAAGGTCGGTGGGTATGCAAACTGACCATTCTACCCTTTGACAGTCTTTTGTCTTGGTCTGCTTCTCCTCACTTCTATTTCCCTCATATCACTCAGATCCAAAACCCTAGCACAAATCGCCGTTGAACCTCTCAAATTGCAGGAGCAAGAAATATCATACAGAAAGAGATAAGAGATGAGAGAGAGTAAAGCTTTTACTTACGGTGGCGGAGGAGGAGGTTACGGAGGCAGCGGCGGCGGTGGAGGAGGCGGTTACGGAGGCAGCGGTGGTGGATCTTAGGGCGGAAATCGTGGAGGAGGCGGTGGATATGGTGGTGGTGGCCGCGGCGGTGGTGGAGGTGGAGGTGGAGGTTATGGTGGTCCAGGTGGTGGTGGTGGTGGAGGATATGGGGGCAATTCGCAAAATCGAGGTTTATAATGTTGTTTGTTATGGTTTTACTGGAACAATTAATGAAATTCGTGTTTTCGTTGGCTTTGATTTCAGGTGGAGGTGGATATCAAGGCGGCGGCGGTGGTGGTAGAGGCGACGGCGGTAGAGGAGGAGGTGGTGGTGCTCTTCGTTACCAGTTTTTCAACTTTGCAGGTGAGATTTTATTGGGAATATGAAAGAAATTTAAGACAAGTTGCATTGAAAACGAATATATATTTTAAAAAATATAGTATAACCCAGTTCTCCAAAGTAGAATATGAAACACAATTTGATTTTTTTTGGGGTAAAAAAAAAAAATATCAAAGTAGATACCTGTTTGTTTAAATCTTGGTATGCAAATCATGACATTATTGCTATTGTATTTTTGTTGCAATATTTTACTTTGTGGTTTTTGTTTTGGTCATATCTGGAAAAAGAATGGGAGGCTTATGAATGGCTTATGTTTTTGTAAAATTGTACTTGCTTCATTTACTTGAGGATTCATTAAACTTATCTATTAAAATTTGAACTTGCTTCATATTCACGTTTGTTTTAGAGATACACAGTTCTACGGAAAGTTTTGTCCTTGGTAACATTGTCCTCACATTGGTCGGAAAGAAACACCCGAGTGTTTAACGCCAGGAGTCCCTTGATAATGGTAACATTTTAAAAACTGAACTTAAGAAGTGGAATACTTTATACTTGGGTCTTGGTGTTTATTTGATTTTAATTTGTAATGTAATAGGAGGTGTATTGACGTTTATGGTATGTCTAGCTATTGTTGTAAAAGGTTTGGTGGTGGTTTTTGTTCCAACATCTTGCTGGGATATGTGACGGATGATGAGGTTTATTCAATTTCATGTTATTTTACTTGAAAAATTAATGTATACTGTAGGATTGTATTAGTCGATGTTTGGTCACAAGAAAATTCAATTACTTTTAGTATTTTATGAATCAACACCCTATCAAATTTTTTTTTTTAAAAACCAACATTGCATTGTAATTGAAGGTGTATACGTAGTCATAAAAAAGACTTTAAGAAAACCGTACATGTGCGCTCCGCCACAACCTCCGTGTACTTACGAGTAAAGCACACACCCCCGCGTTGCGGGGGCTTTAACGGAAGTTTGGATTTGTTGAGACACAGAAGGAAGATATGCCGCTGGAGCATGTCAGGAAGATTATCAAGTGAGTTTTGACCTAACTTATCAGTACTATCTTCGCATGCTATAGTTTAAAATATTCTGTGACTGTAGACTTTAGCTCATTGAGCTGGTTTTGATGTTATGGCCTTTATGTTTTATGTGTGTTAGTGTTTATTATCGTCTAAACAAGATGATATGAATACTCATGATTAATTATTCATATAGTTTTGGATTTTAAATGAAGTTACAATAGTTTATTGAATACTCTACGAACTTACATTTTTGGTAAAGTGATTGTGCATCAGTTCTTATACAATAGTTTATTGAATAGTCTACGAACTTGCCTTTTTCATTAGGTAATTGTGCATCAGATCTTATTTGAATAAAAGTCCCACTTCCCAAAAAAATGGCGTTCCTAATTCTATGTTTAATGACGTTAACGTCATGAACATAATGTGTCTAACAAAGTCAAAAAAAAGTGTAACGACGTGTGCGGATTCAATCTTTATTCTGTTGGTTTTCAAGAATACAAAACCAAGAACTCAAGAAACAAATTTTTTATGTGCACAGGTTGATAGAAGATACAAACAATATTATCATCAAATGCAGATAATTATATCATCATTTCAAGTAATTGCTGAAGGTGGAGCAGCAAAAACCTACACATCACTCGCACTCGAGACCAACTCATGCCGTTTTCGGTGCTTGAGAGATGCAATCGACAGCCAGGTAACACGTTTTCAATAACTTTTTTTTAGTAAAGAGCCGGTCAAATATAAAGTATAAATACGTTTTCATTCGACGGTGACATAATTTTTTTTAGTAAAGAGCCGGATCAAATATAAAGTATAAATACGAGTTAATTTAACTTTTGACGCCGCCGCAACGCGCGGCGGGTCAAAATCCTAGTTCTAAATAATAACAAAAGCAAATGTGAACAGTAGTATGTATTGTTTTTCTTTAATAGTTTTGGCTTTAATATTTTAATAGTTAACAATTATAACACTATAATAATATTTGTTTTTTTTATAATTAATTTATGTTTCTAACCCTAAACTTTAATAGATTTATCTTATGATCCATGAACTCTAATATTTTTTTTATAAATGATTTACGTATACTTCTGAATATTAACAGATTTATCATACAGAAGTTTAATGATAATTCTTTTTTCGATAAACAATTTATGTTTTGACCCCCGAACTTTAATAATAGTTGTTAAAAGCAGGGAACCGCTCATAATACGAACGGGTCATACCCAAATTTTGTTAAAAATAGTATGTCATTGCTTCGAATGAGAGAAAAATGGGCGTTACAAAAAGTAAAGTGGATTGAAGTTTATTTTGATACCCATCTCATAAAGGAAAGCAAAAAGAAGTATTGGGCCGGAGAGCTGGACATTAATAGTCTTTAGGGATTTGAGTTTATTTCTGAAAAATCAAGAGAAATATATGTAAGTTATCTTTATCATTTTTGAATAATTAGAACATTAGCATATTAAGTTTTAGTATAACAACTAACAATTTGTTCCCATAAATTGTAGTTACGGGACAGAAGTCATATGATCAAGCTGCATGGGTCGGATATCAACCAACATCCTGATGATCTTGATGTGTGGGGGAGAGTGGCAGGAGATAAAAAGGGGCGGATGTTCGGGGTAGGATCTTCAGATCCTTGTTTCATGATAACTGGGAAATTGTCTATGTCTACCGAATCTAAATTATATTTTGATGCAATAAGGTCGCAAGAGGAGGTATTGTTTACTTTTTATCAAAGTATTGCAATTCTATAAATTATATAGTTTTCAACAATTAATTAGTAGAAAACAATAACTTAGATTATTGACCGGTTTTAACAATTTAGGTTGAAAAAGTCATAGTTGAAATGGGAAAGGAACTTGCAAATGAAAGGGATGCTAGACAAGAGTTGGAGCAAAGAGTGCAACAAATGGAAAAAGAAATGAAAGAAAATGAAGAAAAGAGGCAAAAGCAAATCGAAGAGTTTTTGAAAAAATTCCAGCCTCCCGTTAGTCATTAACAGTAGTCTTTTAATTATTCTGAATCTTTATGTTTAACAACGGTGGTTTTGTGATTGAAACATGCTCGGAATTTTTGTTATTTATTCCGAATTTTTATGTTTAACAATTGATGATTTTGTAATTTAAACTTGCTCCGAATTTATGTTATTTGTTTTTGTTAATTTTTTATTCGGAATCATATTTATCAATATGCACCTTTTAGCAGGAAAAAAGCAGGTATTTTCTGTTTTTTGTATTATTTTTTAAATGTATCCATAAGAAATGTGTAGGAAAAAGACTAAACAGGTTTCGTCATCCATTGGAATTGTGTAGGAAAAAAGATAGTTTCGTAGGAAATGCGTTAGAAAAAAGAATACATCATGTTAAAATTGTGTAGGAAAAAAAACTAATTTGTCGGAAATGCGTAGGAAAAAGGAATACATTTCGTTAGAATTGTGTAGGAACAAAACTAAATTTGTATGAAATGCGTAGGAAAAATGAATACATTCAGTTGGAATTGTGTGGGGAAAAAATATTTCCGTAGGAACTTTGTAGGGAAAACGAATACATTCCGTTGGAATTGTGTAGGAAGAAAAAACAAATTCGTAAGAGTTGTGTAAATTAAAATATAATAAATATTATATAATAAAGATAAATATAATTGTTTTAAACAAAAAATTAAAAAAAAAAATTCCGTGGTAAATGCTCGGAAAGTTAAGAAAATTAATTCCGTGAGAAATAAGTAGGAGAATTCTAAGAAAACATTTGTGTGGGAAAGGAGTACGAAAATCCGTAGGAAATGCGTCAAAAAAAGATTACCCACGAGTAGAATTCCTACAGCCCATTTTCGTGGGAAATCTGTGCGTAACTGCAGTTACCCACGGATTTCCCACGGAAATTGATGTGAGAATAGTAGCAATTTTCTAGTAGCGTGAAAAGGATACTAAACGAGCATTAAGTGTCCTAAAACAACGATATTATGAAAAACCCGGAACACGCATGGAAGCTCCATAGCAGGGGCGGTTCTTAGAAGAACCGTGGCAGGGCCACGGCCCGGGCAAGTTTTTCGGACGTAGTGCTAATTTTTCGCATTTCCATCGAAATTTTTTATAGAGTAAACTGCCATTTTGGTCCCTGTGGTTTGGCCAGTTTTGCCACTTTAGTCCAAATCTCAAACTTTTTAAATCTGGGTCCTTGTGGTTTGCATTTTGTTGCCATTTTAGTCCAAATTTCAAAACCAGATCAGATTTAAAAAAAAAAAACCCTGATTTTTTGTCCTTTTCTGAAGGGCATTTTGGTCATTTTAACTATTAATAAACCCAAACACTCCTAAAACCCACAAACCCACTCTACACACACACCCTCTCTCTCTCTCCAAACACCCATCTCTCTCTTCTCTCTCTTCTCTCTCTCCTCTCTGTCGAACACCACCATCGTGAACTCCACCACCACCACCCATCTCTCTCTGCCCAAATTTTTTCTCTCTCTAAAAATTTCTCTCCCAGCATTGCTCCTCCTTTCAGCCGTTTTCTTCTTCTTTTGCCCAAGAATCCATCAAATCATGATAATTATTCTCACAATTTCCCCCCAAATCGTCCCCTTGATCCATCAAAATCATTAAACTCGTCTGATTTTCGCACACAAATCTGACCTCGGGGGAGGTTGGGGTTGGCTTGAATCCTCCTAATAATCCTAAATTTGGTAACAGGGTTGTGGTTAGTCTTCACCTGGAAGATTTTGTGCGAGAATAGAACAAGGAAGCTCCTGAATCACTTCAATCGGCTCATGAAACAGCAAACTCAAACTTTGTTGCGGTGCTAGGGTCTTAGTGCAAATGAATTTCGAATCATAACAAGGCCTGTGATAATCTATTTGTCGCTACATCAGGTAATAGGTTTCGTTTGCTACTAATTCGGTGGTCAATCCAGGTATTCAAATTAAACCTTCTGCAAATATCTACGGGGATATAATTTTGGATGAGATTTGTACACCATGTAGGCCGATTAATCTGGGTTTGAAGAAGGAATGAGGGTACAGGGTTTGAAAAAGGGCGATTAGGGTTTATAAAGGGATTTTGTGAGGGATTTTGGGCAGAGAGAGATGGGTGGTGGTGGTGTTCGACATAGAGGAGATAGAGAGAGGAGAGAGATGGGTGGTGGTGGAGTTCACGGTGGTGGTGGTGTTCGATAGAGAGGAGAGAGAGAGAGAGAGAAGAGAGAGATGGGTGTTTGGAGAGAGAAAGAGTGTGTGTGTGCAGAGTGGGTTTTATGAGTGTTTGGGTTTATTAATAGTTAAAATGACCAAAATGCCCTTCAGAAAAGGACAAAAATCAGGTTTTTTTATAAATCTGAACTGGTTTTGAAATTTGGACTAAAATGGCAACAAAATGCAAACCACAATGACCCAGATTTAAAAAGTTTGAGATTTGGACTAAAGTGGCAAAACTGGCCAAACCACAGGGACCAAAATGGCAGTTTACTCTTTTTTATATATACTATGTTTGGCCCGGGCTTGTCCGGGCTTTTTTTAGTGCTCGTGTCTTTCGGCCCTGCCATGTTCAACGGGCAAGATCCGCCACTGCTCCATAGAATACAATGTGCAGTACATGTGCATTACCCCACACAGTGGCGGACCCATGAATTATTTGCTGGGGGTACGGATGAGTTGCTCAAGCATATTTTCAAGGGGTGCGGTCGGGTTTTTTGCTTAAAATATACACTAATTTTTTTTTTTCAAGGGGTGCGTCCGCCCACCTTGAGCATAACCTAGGTCCGGCCCTGACCCCACACAAGATGATCTTAGGGGGAGGAAGGTGAAACAATATGCAAGTACAATTAAAATAATTGGGTTAGAAGAATTTAGTGATCACTAAGAGCATTCACATTCTATCCATCAAATCTTGAGAGATGAGTTTTTAAATTATAAAAAGTGGTTTAAGTGGTTGTGAGTGGAGGAGAGAGAAAATGTTACATGTTAAATAAAGGCAAATACATGACAGTGCATATCTCGTCACACTTCACGTCAACGATCAAGTCCAGTGTTATAGTTGTTATTCTGTTTCTAAGCATTCTTTTAATTATTATTATGTATGTCTTTTAACTGTTAATGTATTGTAAATTATCAATGGAAATTTAACTAAAATGTAATTTTATTTATTATGCATGTATATTTTATTATTTTACAAATTATAAAAATTAAAACTTTTATCAATATTTAAAAAATAAAGTTGACATGATAGTGTAAATTTAGTGTAGTGAAAACACACCCACAAATGTGAAGGTAATTGAAAAATGATGTGGTGTCAATATTTTTTTTTAACGACAAATTTTTATTAGTGACGGCTTCTATCATCGTACCCTGATCATATACATCTCTATTAAGGAAACCCAATAAATATGGGAAAAACCACTTTATGGGAATCGAACTCAGTACCTAGTGGTGGTCCCAAAACCTTATCCCACCCCAAAATGTCACTATGCTATAAAGCTATCGACGGTGTGATATTAATATTATAGTGAAAATTCAAGGAGAACGTGGAATCACACGATACGCATATTCTTAGATTTTACAACATCATTATCTATATAGGGTAGCTTCATTTATTACTGCATTAAATGTTTTTCTCTATTTCAACTAATATTACATTTATTGATCGAGTAGGTGGGCTCTGGGCTCTGATGATAGGAGGGACGAGGCTCGTGATTAAAGTGATTAAAATGGCAGTTTTGATAATCCAAATGGAATCCTAAAAGATGTCAAGTTACTAATCATGAATGTCCAAAGGCTATAAGTTAAATTAATTAAAGCTAGTGGTATGGTCATGCGCTACGCAATGGGAATTCAATCCGTATCGATTCGGTCTGTTACACTAACGCTACACCCTACGCATATTCTTATGTTTTACAATATGTTACTTATATGGTTAGGCCGTGGGGTATGGGGCGGGGGTTTGGGCGTGGGTTGGGGTAAAACGCCCAAGTGACCACCCCGGGTGGGCTTGGGTTTGGGCGTGACCCCTTGGGTTTCAAGCCGGGCGTGGGGCGGTATGGCGAAGCGAGGTGGCATCTTCTCATTGGGTCACCCGCCACGTGGGCAGGCGGGTGTTTAAATTTTGAAATTCAAACTGGTCCCCCATCCCCCCATCTTCTATAACCGCCACCCGGGTCCCCAAGGGGCCTATATATTGGAACCCCAACCCACCGGTCCCCCCATCCCACGAACCAAAACCCCACCGGCTACACCCACTGTCTTGAACCGCTACCCCGCTGGTCCCCCCCATCCCACGAACAACACCACTATGGCATCCTGGACCCGTCAAGAAGAAATGGCACTCGTAACTAGCGTCGTCGACGCTATGAAGGGCCGGCCACCGGGCCAAACAAAATATTGGGCGGAAGCATTCGCGGCCTACCGACAGAACGTCGGTAACGACCGCCACAACCTCAACGCGTGCCAACATAAATGGCGCGACCTAAGGCCCAAGCTCGAGCGTTTCAAGGCTTACTACGAAGCGGTTCCCGGTGGCGAGTTAAGCCACGAGGACCGGGTGGCGGTGGCAAACATAGAGTTTCGAAGCGTGGAAAAGAAGGCGTTCGACAAGATCGAACTTTTTGAAATTTTTTTAACGCTTTAGGTTTTTTTATTTTGTAATTTTTAGAAGTTATGTAATTTTTAGGATTATGTAATTTTTAAAATTTTAATGAAGTTTTAGGTTTTTTATAAATGTTGTGTGATTTTTTTATAAATTTTTTGTATTTTTTTTTAAACATTTGCCACGCGGTGCTCCCAACCCAAGCCCAACTCACGCCCCGCCATACCCCGCGGACACGTATCCGGGCAGTGGGCGGCCTCCCATTCCACGTGTCACCAAATGCCCAACCCAAGCCCCACCATACCCCACGGTCTTAGCTTCCTTTATTACTGCAATAAATGTTTTCTCTATTCCAACTAATATTACATTTATTGATCGAGTACGTGGGTTCAGGTGATAGGAGAGACGAGGCTCGTGATTTTTTTTTTGAAAGGTAGTAGATCAACTGGTCCCCAAGGCTCTCAAGTCGAGTAGCCACCCGAGTTCGAATCTCGCCGGCCCGCAATGCGGTACCTCCAGGTCGGATCAAATCTCGAGCCCCCGTGCGGGAACCCCACTGGCCCAGGATCGAACCTGTGACCTGTGGGTAAACCCTCACACCTCCGACCAGCTGGGCTGGCCATCATTGGCTACGAGGCTCGTGATTAAGATGGCATAGTTGATAATTCAAATGGAATCCTAAAAGATGTCAAGTTACTAATCATGAATGTCCAAAGGCTAGAAGTTAAATTAATTGAAGCTAGTCGTATGGTCATGCGCTACACAATGGGAATTTGGTCCGTATCGATTTGGTCTGTTACACTAACGCTACTTGCTATAACAAACGTAAAAGAACATCCAAAAAAATAAAGTTGTGATATACACAAAAGTATATCTTAACGTGTTACATATAGATCGATAACCATAAAAAAGGAATATGAGTACAATTTCTAATAATACCCATACTTATACCGATGTGATTGGGTTAGAATTGTTTCGACTTTTCATGGTACCGATACAAAAAATAATCTTTTTGAATACAATGTCATTTAAATTTTTTTATGCCGGAATGGTTGAAAATATTCGGTTTAAAAAAAACAACAAACGTAAGGTAATAAAAAAATAATTGTTTATACACAATAATAAGTAATATCAACAATTTCCGGCCAAACCAAAAACCAAAATGAAGAAGTTTGAATAGTTTTGTGGCCAAATCAAAAAGCAAAGAATATCATTATTCCTCAATGCTTTATGAATATATATAGAGGCCGGTTAACGTGCAATACCTCTTATCATACATTATGTACGCGATGCCCTCAGCCGTACGATCTTCAATCGATCAAACACGGGCGAAACTAATTTAAATGATTAAATTAATCATTTTAATATATCTGAATCATACCAGGAAGGTTAAAAACGTCATTGCGAGGTCATAAATCTCTGTAATTGACCGATGATAGTTCAAAATCAAACCCTAAATCAAATTCAAAAACCTGAAAATCTTCTTCCCCAACCTCCCTTCGTTCCTTTTAGTGCGATATCGATAATAAGAACTACTAATTTGGGAGTTGTAAGGGTCAAACGGAAGAAGACTGACAATGATCGACCAACAATGGAAGAAGATGAACAGTAACACACACACAGATTTTTGACATGCGATATTCAATTTTTCACCTGCGATTTTACACACCCCATGCCATTTTTCACATTACCCCATGCTAGCCATTTTTTCACATGCGATATTCAATTTTTCACATGCGATTCTACACACCCCATGCCATTTTTCACATTACCCATGCCATTTTTTCACATGCGATATTAAATTTTCCACATGCGATTCTACACACCCCATGCCATTTTTCACATTACCCCATGCCATTTTTCCACATGCGATATTCAATTTTCCACATGCTATTCTACACACCCCATGCCATTTTTCACATTACCTCATGCCATTTTTTCACATGCGATATTCAAATCTTACACTTGCGATTTTGTCCATCTACACACCCCATGCCATTTTTCACACTACCCCATGCTAACCATTTTTTCATATGCGATATGTATTGAATTCGCACCAGATCTGCACCTGATCAAACGGCTGGGATGATCGCGTACGTATCGTACGATAAGCGCATTTGTATTTTACTCTTTACCTATATATATATATATATATATAGGGGATGAATCATGAGAAAACTAGTTTAAATGAGAAAACCAAAAAACTAACAAAAAAAAGCCTAAAAAAACTAAAAACATACCAATTTTTTATAGAAAAATCGCTACTTTTTATGTATGGAAAAAAATTTTCAAAAAAAAAAAAAAATGTTTTTTTTTGTTTTACTGCACATGTGCACTAATACATAAAGCTTAAACCACTTAACCCACCCCCCACCGACACCCCCCAAAAACCTAAACCCCCCACCCTCACCCCCCAAAAACCTAAATTCACCCTCACCCTCCCACCAAAAGCCTAACCCCCCTCCCCCACCCCCTAAAAACCTAAACACCCCACCCACCCCCCACCCTCCCGAAAACCTAAAACTAAACCCTAAACATAAACCCGAAAAAAACCTAAACCCCCCACCCCCACCCCCCAAAAACCTAACCCTCCCCCCCACACACCAAAAAACCTAATCCTAATCCTAAACCTCCAAAAAAAACTAACCCGAAAAGCTAAACTAGACTCAAAAAACTAATTTTAAGCATGTAATGCAATTGTAGTACATGCTATATTGCACATGTGCACTACTATAATAATAGTATTGAAAACAAGACGACACCATAAATCTTTTTTTATGTCATTAAAAATATGCTCGAATATACTTGAATGAAAGATACAAATTAACAAAAATTTGTGATCATATGGTGCCATTTTTGTTTTAAAATGATAACTTATGGAGAAATGGGAAATGTTTGAAAAGTTATATATTTTTTTTCCAATTTTACCCCTCCTTCATTAAAAGTCCCCCCCCCCCCCCCTCCTTCATTAAAAGTCTCCCCCCTCCTTTTTAGTGGTTTTTAGTTAGTTCTATAGTTTTCTCATTTATATCTAGTTTTCTCATGATCCTCTCCCTATATATATATATTAAGTACAAGAACAATAGAAGACAGATTAATATCTATTACACATTACTTGGAATCAATAGGAATACAATTCCTAGACTTTGCAAACAATTATAGTATAAAATATGATATGCCACAAATAAATATTAATCCACCAGAGATAAAATCAAAAGATTTTGTAATAGGATTAAATTTCATATTAGGATTAAATGGTGCGGTAACAATTACAAGAAATTTTATAACACTGAGTAAACAATTATATACAATACAACACTTAGATACATGAATACAACACAAATTGTCCAACAAAGAGGGGATAAAGGGAATTTAGATTTCTTAAAAACACAGAACAGGAAAATGTTTATAGAAAATGAGTCATTAAAACTTTTAATAGATTTTTTAAGTCATGAAATAGAGAAAGGGCAAGATATTACAAAAAGTGTTAATCATCCTATGATAGTACATTTGGAAAAAATAGGATATATTGGAGAAGATATAACAAAATCAAAGGTAAAATATATTTGTAAATTCAAATTAAAAAATCCTGATATAATAATCAGAACAACTAATATAGAATACAACCCATTAGATAAAGAAGAGTTCAAAAAACAAATCCCTGAAATGGTAAATCAAGGATTAATTAGAAAATCAGAAAGTCCTCATAGATCTACAACTTTTTTAGTGAGAAATCACAGCGAGATAAAAAGAGGGAAAGCTAGGATAGTTTATAATTATAAAAGATTAAATGATAATACAGTAGATTATGGGTATAATATTCCTAACTAAGATAGTTTGCTAAACCTGATACAAAATAAAAAAGTATTTTCAAAATTTGATTTAAAATCAGGATATAACCAGTTAAAATTAGAAGAAAGTTTTAAACCATGGACAGCCTTTACATGTTCAGAATGGGCAATATGAATGGAATGTCCTTAGTTTTGGACTAAAGAATGCACCTTCAATTTTTCAAAGATTTATGGACAGTATATTTTTAAATTTTGATTTTTGCTTGGTATACATTGATGATATTTTAGTTGCAAGTAATACAGTGAATGAACATGAGAAACACCTACAACAGGTTTTTGAAGAAATAAAGAAAAATGGTATAGTTATTTCAAAAAGAAAGATGGAACTTTTTAAAAGAAAAAAAATCCTTTTTAGGATTAGAAATTGGAAATGGAAAAATAGAATTACAACCACACATTTCTACAAAAATTCTAAATTTTCCAGAAAAATTTGAAAACTTAAAACAAATACAAGCCTTTTTGGGTCTAGTAAATTATGCTAGAAAATTTATTTCAAACTTGTCAAAATTAGTTGGACCTTTATATGGCAAAACCACTAAGAATGGTCAAAGGTATTTTAACCAAGAAGACATTAAACTAGTTAAAGAAATTAAAAAAGCAGTCAAAAACATTAAACCACTAGAGTTACCATTAGTTACAGATTATATAATTATTGAAACAGATGGATGCAAAGAAGGATGGGGAGCAGTCCTTCTATGTAAACCAAACAAATACAGTCTCAAGGAAGAAGAGAAAATTTGCGCTTATGCAAGCGGTAATTTTCAAAACAAAACAAACTGGACTACAATTGATTTTGAAATACAGGCATTAATTTATGCATTAGAAAAATTTAAAATCTTTCTTAATAAAGAATTTACAGTAAGAACTGATTGTGAAGCAATTGTTAAATTTGTGAAAAATTATCAAAGTAAAAAAGTAAATAGAACCAGATGGGTTAATTCACAAAACATTATACAAGGAAATGGGTATTTTATAAATTTTAAACATATTAAAGGAAAGAATAATGGGATAGCTGATATGTTATCTCGAAATATAAACAAGTGGTTTGTTTCAGATGGACATGAAAAAAGATAAGGAGAAATTAAAGCTTATACATACAAAGCAGGGGAATTCTTCCTCGGAAGAAGAACAAATCCAACAGTCATATTTATACTCAACAGAAAAGATATACAGTTCTCCTCACACCTCATTACCACAGATAATGATAGGACAGTTTTATAAACAACAACAATCAAAGGCAGCTGGCAAACGACATTGTATACAAATTTCTCACCCAAACCGGTGATTGAATTTGGAACATATGCCTTACAGATATGCCATGAAGCTGACAAAAAGTTTCGTCCTATCATGGGAATGAAACTTACAGACAAACAACAATGTCTATTAGATAACTTATGGCATATTCAAACCATGCCACAAGCTTCAACATTCAAAGTACAGGTTTTAAATGCTTTAAGCATTTACTTTCAGGAACAAAGTTCAAAAACACCTGAAAGACAGTTTAAAATAAAACCAAATTATACACATTATGTTATATTTAGGGGGACAAAGGTTGGTATTTTCAACAAATGGGAAACAGTTACACAACATATCACTTGTGTAGGAGGATCACTTTGGAAAGGTTACACAAGTTTTGCTGAAGCTCTTCAAGCAGCAAGAAACAGCTTTGGTATACAAAGTTTTTACATAGAACCTGAAGAGGTTAAGAGCTTTGCCGATTTGGCTAAAACAAATCCCGAGCATTACATAAAAGCTCAACAGGAAATTATTTCTACATTAAAAACACAGCTCGAGGAAAAAACAAGAAATGCACAAGATATACAATTAAAAATTGAAAATAGCCTGTTAAAACAAAAAATGTGTTTGCTCGAAGCAAAAAATGCACAGTTATTACAAAAGATCGAGAAAAAAGAAAATAAAGATAAAATAGATGTACACAGGACTTTTGAGTGTTTCAGGACAAGGATTCTTGATACACCTTGGAGGCAATGCCTAAAGCCAGTTACAGAAAGATTCCCAGAATTTGAGAATCTTGTTTCACAGAAAGTATGTGCAGAGTTTCCTCTAATTCTTTACAATTTGCAACAACAGCTGGTAGACATGGCATTTAGATTTGATAGTGAACAACAAGGATTCAAAGTGGTGGAAAGAACGAATGAAACAGGAGACGGAATTGGTCTTCTATTGCTTCAAATACACCATCCTACAAAATTGACATATGAACAAATAATTCAATTTTATCATCATGGTATGATTGATTATTTGGAAATCAAGTTAAACAGAAAAACAGAAGATCTCCTCAACCAGCTTGGAGAAAAAATGATTCTAGTAGCAGGAAATATTGCAATAAGGTCGACAACCTCGATCATTGGTTGCAAAATAATTTCCTCATTTCCTTATACAGATTCATACACATACAGACCAGCGAGAAAGAGAATTTTTATTGAACACAAAAACGCATGCTATCATCTACAGACAGCAATGACGAAAACTAACATAGAGTTTGCAACTCTACCTTGGTTAAGTCATTCAAAGGAAAAGATTCCAGATAGTTTTACACAGTTTATTAAAAAACATCAGGAAACTCCAGAGCTTCCTGACTATTTTCCATGGAGGAACTATCAATTGGTAGGTGAAGGACACTACATACAAGTCTACACAAAAACAAATTGGAGAATGCTTCTACCCTTTGCAGGAGAAGGATACACTCTACAGTTACAACATATCATAAATCTAGAAGACGAAGATTGTGAACACGAAGACTGTTCGAGTCCACAGTCGATAGACAGCACACACAAAGACTTCTAGAAGATGACGAAAGAAATGACGACAGAAGCCAGAAGACAAAAAATATGACAGAAGCAATGACGATTCTTTAAACTCAATTATTCACAGAAAGTGGTCGACAGAGGGCAATAATTTTCAAACCTAACTTTGGAATTTAGCTTTGTAATTATTCGTTTATTTTTCTTTCTAGACTAGGCTTGTGAATTTTATATTGTTTAGAATATGTCGTTTATGCTTTATTTTTGCCTATATAAAGAGGCATTGTAAATTGTTGTAAGATATCAAGAACCATTACCAGTAATAGAATTACTACTTCAATGGCACACTAAACTCTCTCCACATCTCTTTAGCTCCACTCTCTTACCATCTCAAGTTTTCTCCAGTTCTTCATATTATATTACAACACACACACAAAAGTTTATAAATGCTAAAAACTAAACCAAAAAAAAAAAACCTAAAAAACCTACCCCCCCTAAAATCTAAACCCCCCTCCCCCCCCCCCCCCCCCCCAAGCTAAAATGCTAAAAACTAAACCCCCAAAAAAATCTTATAGAATCTAAAAAAAAAACACACAAAAAAAAAATTAGTATTTTTTACATTAAAATCGCTACTTTTAGTAGCCCAAAAATTTTTTTTTTTTAATTTTTTTTCCTACTAAAAGTAACGATTCTTTATAAAAAAATGTTAAATTTTTTTTGTGTGATTTTAGCTATTTTTGGTTGTGTTCACATTGGTTATCGCGGTTCTCGCAATAAAGGGTGGTTCCTAACGGATCCTTCTCCTATATATATATATATATATATATATGGTAGGGATTTAGAGAAAACGATAGAAAGTGTGAGAATGGTGAGAACGCTTAACGATTGTCCGATCAACACAATCTATGGACTAGATTGGGGCGGTGGCGTTTTCGTAAATAACATCAATTTTATTACGTGGACGCGCTTCATTAAGGGTAAAAGGGTCTTTTGACTACTCCACACAAAACGCATCATGAAATAAAACGCTAAAAACAAAAATAACAGACCATTCTAAGTAAAACGCCATTAAATATAAAACGCCAAACTTAATTAAAGTAAAATCCCGCCTAAAAAAACCGCCAAAAAAATCCTATATATACAACATCTCAGACCTTCAGTTAAAAACACACACAAAAACCCAAAAGCCATATTTCATATAACCCATTCGCCTTAGAAACGCCAAAAACCCAAACATCAAATATCTTCAACCCCAAAAACGTTTTTTTTTTTTAAATTCAGTTTGGCAGTCAGTAAGATTTCGCTCAATGAAATAGACAAAATCCTTAAGTGAGGATATAGTCCATTTCATTGAGTAAAATCTCATTGACTTATCCTAAAATTCAATCAAATTTATAACGCCAAAACATACAAAAACATTATTGAGGTTTGTTGTCAATAAAGTTTAGCTGTATGGGGTGGACAACATTGTCAGATATCTTTCTTAACCGAGGATTAACAATTTGTCCATCTCATACAACAAAACATTATTGATTTTAGCCTGATCAAAATTTGAGGTTTAAGGTGATCTTATTTCGTAGTGTTCTTTTTATCGGTAAAATGCCAAAAAGTTAAAAATCCAAACATCGTTGATTGTAAAAATTCAAGATTGTTGGCTGAAGGATATAAACTCAATAACATTTTGCTGCATGAGATGGACAAATCTTCAAGAAAAAGATGCTGATGTCAGACTGTGTGCTTCCAAACAGCAACACAAAAAACTACTTGAAAAACAAAAAAACAAAATGAATCATACGAAAGTCGAACCAGCCAGTTAACATGATTCAAAAAGAGAAGAAAAAAGAGACTGGAGACAGAGAAGATTTGGAAGATCAATTGTTTATGTATTCTTTTTTTTTCCTTTTCTGTTAATTGTTATATAATAAAAATGTCATATATAATAAAAACGCCAAAACAGCCAAAAATGATTGTTTAAACGATATCATCCAGTTAAAAGCCACCAAAAAACTCCCAAACTATAATAAAAATACTTTGAAAAAATATTATAACCCCCCCCCCCCTCAAAAAAAAAACAAACTTGAAAATGTAACTAGAAACAGTAAATACAAAATCAGTAAATACTGAAGAATCTAAAACGCCAAACTTGAAAGATGGGACGTGTTACAGACTTCAGAGATAAAAGCTTATAAAAAACATTAATTACAAAACAGTAACTGAAAAGACAAATACTTTATTATAATAATGCACCGCCTAATTTAGACGCCAGAAAGACATCCTATAAAATGATACATCTCAGCAACTTCCATTTTATCAAACAAAAAAAAAACAGACGCCAATACTACTAAATACCACCCATTGTAAAACGCCAACAAATAAACTGAATGAATTGTTATCAGAGGGGAGTAACTCAGAAAGATTTTGCTGAATGAGATGGACAAAATTTTAGGAAAAAGATACTGATGCCAGTCATATGGCATTTTGTATTTTTGTTCTTGAAGAAGGTTTGGATGAGGAGAAGAGGGCAATAACACTGAAGAGTGGGTTCACTATAAAGATGAAGATCCAGATAAAGAAAAAGCGAAAAAACCCACTCACACGCCATAGATCTATGTCCCCAAACATCCACAAAAAAACCAGTTCAACAGACGAGCAGGCAAAAAAAATCAAACCCATGGGTTTGTTATGTTTTACATAAAACGCCATATATTTGGTGACAGTTCTTGTACTATTAAAGAATAGAGAGATTGATGACACTGAAGATTGGGAAAAAAGATCCGATTAGGATTTTTAATTTATTTACTTCCCTTGTATTTTTTTTTCCTGTGGTTTAAATATAATTTAACAATAATAAAACGCCAAGATACCACAAACGCGAAAATGTTTATAAAAAATAATAGATCAATAGGCCAACTTGTTTAAAACGCCTTGGAAAACGCCATTCAAATAGATTTCCTGCCCCCTGGGTTACAATGGCATACGATGTGAATAACGCCATAAACGCCAAAATGTTGATTCAATGGAACCATTAAAACGCCATTAATTATTGAATTTGGTTAAAGCCAAAAATCTTAAAAACCAAAAATTAAAACAACATTGGGAAAAAGCGGAACTGGGAAATCAGAAGATGAAAGGACAAAAAAGCCCCTCCGCCCTTTTCTAAGCAGCGTGACACGTGTTTGGCCAGGAAGCGTTCTCACCGTTCTCACACTTTTGATCGTTTTCTCCCGATCCCGTTTATATATATATATATATAGGGTCGGGATTTAGAGAAAACGGTAGAAAGTGTGAGAACGCTTATAGATCGTCCGACTAAAACAATCTATGGACTAGATTGACGTGGTGGCGTTTTCGTAAATAACATCAATTTTATTACGTGGACGCGCCTCATTAAGGGTAAAAAGGTCTTTACACTTCTATACCAAAACGCCATACTAATGAATAAAACGTCATTACGGACCAAAACACATCCCTATATAAACAAAAACATCCCAGACACAAAAACACATCCCCCAGAACCTGAAACGCCATATTTTCTACTATATACCATTCATCTAACAAACCCAAAAACCCCAAAACATCAAACACACCTACTCAAAAACGCCATATTTTCTACTATATACCATTCATCTTAGAAAACACCAAAACACTCAAACATCAAAGATTCCAAAAACTCGACGGTTCTTTCAGATACACTATTTCCTCAGTAAAACGCCAAAAATGGCAAATATCGTTTCTTGTATATTCAAATATTGTTGTATGCCAAAGTTTCGGAGAATGCATTCTTCCATGAGTTGCTGTGACTCAAATAACATTTTGCTGCATGAGATAGACAAATCATAAACAAAAAGATGCTGGTGTTAGACTTATGTCATTTTTTGTGCTTTAATATTGATGAATATTATAATGGCATGAAAAGACGAATGACACTGATGAGTCATTTGAAGATACATATTCAAACAAAAAACTCATGTCATTTTATCTTTCCAAACGACCACAAAAACATAAGCATGGCTAAGCCAAACCGCTAGCGAACATGATTCAAAGAAGAAAGATACTGATGACAGTGAAGATTTGGAAGATGAATTGTTTCTATTTTTATTTTTATAATTTTCTTTTTCTGTTGTTTGTTATGTATTTTTCAATTTAGAATAAAAAATACATTATATTAATAAAACGTAAAACAGTCTTAATGCATGTGAAACGCCATAATACAGTAAAAACGCCAAAAACTCCCAAACTATAATGAAAGTAGTTTGCAGAAGTATTAATAAAAGCTAAAAATGAAAAAAAAAAAAAACGCCAAAACCTACTTAAAGCCATTAAAAACGCCAAACTTAGGAGATGGAAAGTCTTTGACCCTAAAAACTCATAAAAAACTGAACAAAAAACAGTAAAAATACACAGTAACTGAAAAGACGGCTACTTTATTAATATCATTTATTATAAATAAAATCCCGCCAAAACTACGCGCCAAAAACATCCTATAAGAGAGACGTCTCTGCACAATAAACTAATCACAAACCAAAAACAAACGCCATATTACCTAGAAACCATTCACTTTAAAACGCCAAAAATAATAGTTAAAAAGCCACAGATGCAGAACCTCGATTCTTCTATATTGAGTATTGATCTGAATGAAGTTTCACTGAATGGATTCTTCTCTGAGTTGGATATCTCTATAATATTTGGCTGAATGAGATGGACAAATATTCAAGAAAAAGAGACTGATGACACTGATATGACATCATGTCACTTTATTCTTCATGGATATATTGATGACATGAAGGGATCAATACATTAGAGCAGGCGTTGGTCTTCAACATGTCATCAAACAAGTATATATCCACCCACAATAAAGGATGCAAAAAAAAAATAAGCATCTTCTAAAGACGGCCGTTATGTAGGAAAATAAGGATCTACATAAGGTATTCAAAAACAGGTTCAAAACGTCAAAAAAGTTAAAGTAGAAGAGGCTGATGACAGTGAAGATTTGGATGAGAAATTAGATTATAATTTTTAATTTTTTTTTCATTTTCTATTGTTTGTTATCTAATTCTCTGTTGTTTATTATCTAATACTCTGTTATTTATTATCTAATTCTCTACTAATTTAAAAAAAAATTGAGTATAAAACGCCAAAAACTACAAACACCAAAACGCCTGATAGTGTGAAAAACTGTGAGAACGGATGCTAGCGAAGCACGATGTTGCTATATAAAAACGCAAAAAAACGCAAACAAAGTATTACTGGAAAAATCAACACTAATTGACAGATGAAAATTGAAAGAAACAGTAATTGCTAAAACAGTAAAATGAAGAGACGAAATCATTATTGCGAAACATTTATTATATTAAAAGCCACTACATGGAAAATTGAATTTATTTATCTTTTCAAAACACCATAATTTCCTGTCACATTATAGGCCTGTATCCTACATGGCACAACACTTGATATAATAAAATCAAGAAAATTACTGATGTTTTTTACATTAAAGGACTGCATCCTGATCTAAAAAACAATAAAAACGCTAAAACAATACTTAAAACGCCAAAATATTTACTATGATCCTGATCTAAAAACAATAAAAACGCCTCGTATTTATTAAACACAAAAAAATGGAAAGATAAAGTGACACGCGTTTAAAAAAAGAAATATGATAGGACAAAAAAGCCCCTCCGCCATTCTCTAAGCGGCGTGACACGTGTTGGGCCAGGAAGCGTTCTCACCGTTCTCACACATTTGAGCGTTTTCTCATGATCCCGTTTATATATATATATATATATGGAAAGCTAAAATGAGAACCACCTTTAGTTGCGAGAACCGCTAGAACTATTTGATCCGGCACGATTTGGTCCAAATTTTTTTTTACACAAACGTAGATGAAAAAAATATAAACACATCTGTAAAAATGAATTTTAAAAAAATTGTCGAGTCGGTAGTTTTGACTCATGGAAGTTTTTTTTTACGACAGACGTAAATTTTGAAAGAAGATAAATATTTTTTTACCTCTCATGTAAATGTGGGTATGCGACGTTTTTTTTCCCTCAATTTTTCTTATTTTGCTAAAACAAGTGATTATTTTTACGACTTTTGTGAAAAAAAATTCGGAAAAAACCTTTTGGATGACCTAGTTCTCGCGGTTCTCGCAACTCGTGGTGGTTCTCATTTTGAACCAAAGCCTATATATATATATATATATAGGGGAATGCTAAAATGAGAACCACCTCGAGTTGTAAGAACCGTGAGAACTACACCGTAGGGGGCGCGGTGGACCAATTTTTTTTTTTCATAAACGTAGATGCATGTATAAAAACAACATTTGTAAAAAAAAATTCAAAAAAAAATGTCGTGTGTGTAGTTTTGAGCGCCACAAGTTTGTGTTTACGGGACCCGTAAATCTGGCCGGAAAATTTACGGGTCCCGTAAACACAAACTTGTGGTGCTCAAAACTACACCCACGACATTTTTTTTTGAATTTTTTTTACAAATGTTGTTTTTATACATACATCTACGTTTCTGAAAAAAAAATTTGGTCCACCTCGCCCCGGATCAAAAAGTTCTCGCGGTTCTTACAACTCGAGGTGGTTCTCATTTTAGCGGATATTTATATATATATATATATACACACACACTCTTAAGCCCCTGTGTTGCGAGTCGGGGGCATAAAACCATGCTACCAACATGGAGTGGAGGGGGTGTAAAACATTGATAACCGAACGACGATTAAAAGTATATCTTGACGTGTTATATATAGATCGATAACCATAAAAAAGGAATCATAAAAAAAGAGATATCAGTACTGGTTCTAATAATACCGATTCTGATACCGATGTGACGATGTTGTTGGGTCAAAATTGTTTTGACTTTTCATGGTACCAATACGAAAAATAATCTTTTGAGTACAATCACGTTTAAAAAAAATGTTTGCGGGAATGATTGAAAATATTCAGTAAAAAAATTAACAAACAAATGCAAGGTAATAGAAAAAAAATAGTTGTTTCTACATAATAATAAGTATTATCAACAACTTTTGTGGCCAAACCAAAAAGCAAAATGAAGATGTTTGAAAAGTTTTGTGGCCAAATCGAAAAGAAAAGAATATTATTATTCCTCAATGCTTTATGAATTAATATATACTCTTAAGCCCATGTGTTGCGGGCCGAGGACATAAAACCGTGCTACCAACATGGGGTGGAGGGGGTATAAAACATTGATAATCGAACGACTACCAAAACCGGATAAAAATGTTAATCAAATTTTCAGCCTTCCTTTTTAAGTTAGAGAAAGGGTGCTACTTTCTATACCCCCTATCTACTTTTTTCACCCCTCTCCTCTCACATACTTACAGGTGGGGCCTGCGTGAGACCGACAGTTTTCCTCTCACAAGGGGGTGTAATCAGGAAAGGGGGGAGGGGGGTGCGTATAGAATGAGCCTAGAGAAATTATGTGTTTTGTCCCAACTGGTCAACTCATCTGATCCGTCATGATTTAGTCCTTGTAATGGATATCTAACGTATTAAAATTGTCTCTATTTTCATAGGTTTAAAATATATAAAATAAAAATAAAACCTAAATCCCACGTTTTCTTCTGTTCCTCACATGCCAGTTTCGCGGACTGTCGGCTAGAAACAATAACCGCGTCGTACCCATGAGCTAAGTGGCCCGAAGCAAAAAGTTATTTAAACCGATCCTTGTTTTCTCATGTTTCTCACTAATTTTTGTCCTACTAGGTTTTATTAGTAAGGTTTAATGAGCCAAAATAAATCAGTTTATCTTCTCAGTCCAGAAGTACCTACTTAGTTAACATCATCCTTATGTATGTTTATAATTAATATAATGAATGGTAATATAGGGGATGGTTCAAATGAAAACCACTTTTATTGTGAAAACTCGAAAACTAACTAAAAACAGCCTCAAAAACACACAAATTTTTTTTTTTTCAATTTTTTTTATAAAAATCGCTGGTTTTTATATATAAAAAAAACTTTTTTTCAAATTTTTTTTTTTGTAGTACACAAATACTACACATGTATGTACACATGTGTAGTACTACACATGTGCACTACACAAATTTTTTTTTTTTTTTTTTTTTGAAATTTTTTTTTTATATAGAAAAGCCTACGAAAATTGGTTTGCAAAAAAAAAAAAAAATTGGTATGTTTTTTTGGCCTTTTTAATTAGTTTTCGAGTTTTCACAATAAATAGTGGTTTTCATTTGAACATTCCCCTACATATCTGAAGAATGTTATAAATCTTACTTATCTATTAAAGGAAAAATCAGCATGACATCACAATGCTTACGTGGCAATTATCTAGCCTATCCAATAATGCCAATCTTATGTCATTATTACATCATTAATATCACTTTCATTTATTTAAAAAAATCATCTCATTTCTAAAAAATACATAAATTAAACTAACCTTTTCATTTGAATTTTAAAATTAAAATGTGGGTTATTAGAAGAGGGCTCGATTAATGTCTTGTATCATTTCAAATTTCAAACAGACATTTCAAATTTCAAACCTATCTCTCTCTCTCTCTTAAATATAATTACAATTAAAACTGAGAATAATATTAGAGAGCTAGAGAGAACGGGGCGACGGTACAGAGAACAAATCAACGGTGTTGGAGGAGCAGGCGACAACCACCGTCGAAGCTACAAAAGATTGTTGATCGATGGTGATACATGGACCGAGTGAATAAGGTTAGAAGTTCTTTGTTATTGTTTCTTCTATTTAGCTTTATTTAATCGACAACAGTTTTTCTTTATCTAATCGACAACAATTTTTCTTCATTTCCGCCTCTGATTATGGCCGAATTGAAGCTTCTACTTTGGATACGGGTGTCTTTGTTACGAGACCGGATCAGGCCTTCAATTTGGATCCGGATGTCTCTGTTTCATCTCCGGTCACTCGCCAGAAAGTTGTCGCTGCTAAGCAGTTACGAGAAGTATCTTCAAGGGTTGCAGTATTAGAAGGAAAGGTAGTTAATTTCAAGTTTTATATTGTTTAGTGTTGGTTATGAAGTTATGATCGTGAATTATGATGTTGAATTGTTGATTGAATATAGAGACGAGTGTTACAGAGGAGGGCAACTGAGGCGAAAGTTTCGAGTGAGGAAGTGTAGCATTTGTTGAGGAATTTGGAGAAGAAAGAGACGGAGTATATGAGGTTGCAGAGGCATAAGATTGGATTGATGATTTTGAGTTGTTGACATTGATTTGTAAAGGTTCTTTTGGTGAGGTATAAGCCCTAATTTCTTGAATAATATTGTTTGATATCACGGTTAATTGTTATAGAATGTGTTAGTGAAACTGAATTATGATGATATTGATTTGTTTTTGTTTTGAGGTGGATGAGTAACTTTTAAAGATGTAAATGCCTTTTAAGAACTAGAATTTAGAGTTTTGTAGAGTTTGATTGGTTATCAACTTAGATCTACTCATTGAACCGAATTGTTGTGTATGCAATAATTTACTATAACATAATCTGATCATGTTCTAATTGTATGATGCAGGTCAGATTATGTCGTGCTAAAACGAGTGGAGAAGTATTTGCAATGAAAAAGCTGAAGAAATCTGATATGCTTAGTGTGGGCAGGTATTGTTGTTAGAATGATGTTAACTTGCATGTGATATATGTGCTTTTGTATAAGGATGTTTGATATTAGATCAAGATAATATCAATTACTACCAATGGTTTAAATCTATCTGAATCATACCGTTATATTTACTTAAGATTTTGTGTTTTAAAGATTGAAAAGGGTGTGGTGTAAAGGTTAGGATCTTAGAGATTCATTGTTTTATGGCTTCTAATCTTTTGTCTGCCTAGGTTGAACATGTTCGATGTGAGAGGAATTTGCTTGTGGAGGTTGATAGTTGATGCATTGTAAAACTATTTTATTCTTTTCAAGATGCTGATTATTTGTACCTTATAATGGAATATTTACCTGGTGGTGACATCATGACGTTGCTAATGAGAGAAGATATTCTTTCTAAGGATGTTTCTCGATTTTATATTACTGAAAGTATCTTAGCCATTCATTCTATTCACTAGCATAACTATATACACATGTATTCTAATATATTTCTTGATAAAACTAAATTTACTTGCTTCAAGTGAATTTACATCGAAGCATGTGCTTAACTTCTTTTAACTTGTAGGGACATTAAACCAGATAACTTGATACTGGACTGAAACAGGCATCTAAAGCTGTCTGATTTTGGCTTGTGTAAGCCCATTGAAAGTAAGTTTTCATCAATATTGTTGAATGAGGAAAATTATGAAAATCAAGGGCCCCTAAACGACACTGACAAGTAGCAAGTTCCTTTGTTGATGTCAAAGAAAACCTTGATAATATTTTCTATGTAAACATAAAGAAATGGGGAAGTGAAGAATGTGTTCCTTTGTATGCAGGGGTACTTGATTGTTCGGTTACAAAAGGGCAGGGCAGACTAACAGTTTTAGTTTTACTGACGAATGTGTCTATTTGCAATCTGTGAAGGTTACCTCACATTTCAATGTCATCTAAATCTTCTTATGAGTTCACAAGGTTTTTGCCAGCTGCTTCTGCACACCATGCTTCCTTACAAAATTCTCACCTGATGGTATGTATTATGTAATTTCAAATTTGCTATCTTTGGATCATGATTTGAGAGCATTCACATCCTGGGAATCAAAATATGTGTGTGGGGGTTTTAAAATATAAAGAGTATAAAAAGTGGCTGTGAGTGGAGTGAGAGAAAATGTTACTGTTCATCTGTATATTTGGGGGACACTGTTCACCCACTATAATTTTTTAATATATATTAAAAGTGGTTGTGAGTGAAGGACAGAGAAAAATGTAATAATAAAGGTATAAAAATATTATTTAATTGAAAAGAGAGAGAAAAAGTATTTGTTTTTAGTGGAAATATATTGATATAGGAGTTGTTTTTTAGTGGAATGTATGTATATTTTTAGGGAGCTGGATGTGAATGCTCTGATGTTTTGTGTTAGAATTATGTTAAATTTCTTAAAAAGTGGAGGAATATTAGGCTTTTGATGTGTTGTGGTTGGTAGATTGTAATGATAGACTCGTCAAGAAAGTTATAAAAAAAAATCTTGTGACTTTTGTAGGCTGAACAAGACACAGATGAAGTGTATGCATAAATCACTTTACTCCCTGGGATAGATGTAAGACCTTGCTTAATTTAATTACTTTAAACGTTTAAACTATTTCAAAATCATGTTTTTTCTCACCTTAATGTCGCATTTTTGGCAGCAAAGCAAGCCTACAAGTCTCGATGAATGCCTACCCGAGGCCAACCGTACAATCTTTCTGCAAAGTCTTGACCGCTTCGGATACGAGCACGCATGGTGGGTTTTCGGTGCTCCGAAAGCACGCTACCGAGTGCCTGCCTGCATTGGTAAATTTGCTATTCTTTCTGTTTTTTAAAAATGATTTGTTTTTTATGGTCTTGTGTTTACTAAATTTATATGTTCTGGATATAACTCAACCGACTCCTACTCAAGACTTATTAGCACTCGATCTACATGTGCCGAGTGGAAATTTAAGCATATCTATAGGGGTCAACCGAGAGGGCATCTACTTTCAACTGGATGGAGTACCTTTGTTACTAATAAGCGATTACAGGGGAGAAAACTGTGAGCTGCGTGTTGGGGTTACACGTCAGGCACGTCAACAAAGCTTGATGCTTTCATCGATGATTTCTAGCCAGAGTATGCATTTGGTCGTGCTTGCAACCGCATCGCATGCGGTTCAAACTCAAGCCCGATTTATTGTTTACTACAAACCAAGGTATGATCAATGATGCCTCCGTTACTTGAAAAAAGTGTTAGTGAAATTGTTTTTATATAACATTTGGTAAATGTTGATCTGTTTTTTAGGACAAGTCAATTCATTATCAGTTTAAACAAGTACATAGAAGCTGAAAATAATGCTTTTAATATCGGGATGAGATTTAAGCTATCATTCATGTCACACCCCAACTGCGTAAAACAACAAATCGCGGCGGAAACGTCGGGGATTCATGTCACAGAATCATTGTCTCATAACACATGGATTTTAAAGCTTGGTATTATTTATAAAATGTTTACATTGTCTTAGTTTAAACGAAAATAGAACATAAATTAAACTTGTCTTTCTTAATTTTAGTCACTAAGGCCCAAGTCCGCCCTAAGTGTAGCATGATCAACATCAAACATTAGCTCCTGAAACACATGTGAAAATAGGTACGTCAGCATAAAAATGCCTGTGAGTAACATAGGTTTTGATGATGAGGATTCATGACTTGAATGTTAAAAGAAGTGTTTAACTAAAAGTATTCATGATCCTTATAAAGTGTTTTCTTTTTATAAAATTATATGAAAATCAATGTGAAAATCAAATGATTTAAAAGAAATTGTTGGTGCATATTTGTGACAACAACTTAGATTTGGTCTTTGGATATCTTGTAATTAGTTAAACGATAAATAATTAGTGGGTTTAGCTTTGTATTAGGGGAATAATAGAGTTTGGGCTAAATAAAACCCAGTTTGGGCCTAGGGGGACGAATTGGGCTTTGCCCATGTTGGAAACCTTGGCCCAAGTTGCAAACCATGTGTTATATAAACAAGGCTTTACATTAGGGTTTATGTTAATCAGCCAAAACGTTTGTGTGTGAGAATTTTCGTGAGAGCATAGAAGCTTGGACGAATTAGGGTTTGATTGATTGTAATTCTTGTGATTGATAATCAATAGAAACCCGGTTTGATTGTGAATTTCTGTTTCTACTCATTTCTGTAACAAATCTGATCTAGAGGATTCCGCACTCTAGGTTAAATATACAATTCTGTGACGATCTGTATGAACAAGGGGACCTATAATTGGTATCAGAGCATTAGGCTCTTGAAGGCTCGGTTCAGAATTGTGCTTGGCAGAAACAGGGAGTTTTTCGAAATTTTTTGAAACCTGACAATTGGAGTTTCGAAATTTTTTGCTGGTTTGATAAAAATTTTCGAAATTTTTGGCTGTTTTGATCTTCTGATTTGTTTGGTTGATGTTTTGCAGGATTTCAGGAAAGTTTTTGTCGATTCTGGAAAAGTTGTTGGCTGAAAGACTTGAAGATTCGAAGACTGTTCTTCGTGTTCTTCGTGTTTTTCTATCAGTTCCTCATAATTTTCGAAAATATTGTGCTGATTAGGTTGTCTGATTTTGCAGATTTGTGTTGGTGAAGAGATAAAATCTTCAGAATTTCGAACAGATTAAGTTTTCGTATTTACTCGACCAGCGAATTTGACTATCGGCGAATTTAACAAATTCGCAGACTGGACTAGCATAATTAACTGATCAGTGAATTTGTGACCTAGAAACTCGGTGACCGGCGAAATTAAAATCGAAAGGCGACTTTGGTAACCGTTTTAATTGTCGTCAGCGACTTTATTACGGTGATCGGCGAAGTTACTAGACGTCGTGCTAGCGAAATTATTAACCAGCGAATTTGATCAACTAGCATAATTAACCAGCGAATTTGATCAGCTAGCATAATTAACCAGTGAATTTAATATGCCAGCATAATTATAATTACTCTACCAGCATAATTATAATTACTCTATCAGCATATTTAACTTGGTTTGCCAGCATAATTAGCGTGACCCAGCGAAATTAACATGGTTTGCCAGCATAATTAGTATTTATTTTTATGGAGTAATTAGATACGCATAGAGGAATTAACGTTTTCGTGAATAGAATTTGATCCGTAGCTCATCTGCCGAAACCGTTTGCACCGTTGAACTCGGTTGATTTTCGGAAAAATTTGGTTTTCGACATTATATATCATTGGATTCGTTTTTTCGAGACGATTCTAACGGTATAATTTGGTAAAAACAGTTTTCGGAAAAATTTTGTACGGTTTTTGTCGATACGGTTACAGTAAAACGTGTTTAAAGATGGTCAGAATGGATAAGTTCAGTGAGACTGTTAAGAATTGGCCAAAGCTAAGAAACGTCAAAGAATAATCTGTCTGGAAAGAGGAGTTTGAGGGATTTGTGAAAAGTGAAGATACTAGAATGTGGTATTGTATGATTGATGGATATGTTGCTCCTACACGTCGTGTTGAATGAAGAGTTAAGGTGATTTCTTATGAGATGATGGATGAATCTGAAAAACTTGTGGTTGAAGCTGAGAAGAAAGCTTTAGCTGTAATAAAAATGTCCTTACCTGATGGCATCAAGCATACCTTTACGAAGTACACAAATTCAAAGGATATGTGGGATGCATTAGAAAAGCGATATCAGGGAAATGCAGAAAGAAAGTGATATGAAGAGTTGGAGCTTACTTACTTAACCAAGGATTGCTAGCTAATTGATCTACAAAGGAATTAAAGTTTTGGAGATTGGAAGCATCAGCTAAGGGGGAGTCTGTTGATGTCAGAAACTGTGTAGCTGACGCTATCCAAAGACCAAAAGAACACAAGATGTTTGAAGACAAAGTTACTTTATGAAGCTATTGTCAAGGGGGAGTTTGTTGGTGCATATTTGTGACAACAGCTTAGATTTGGTCTTTGGATATCTTGTAATTAGTAAAATGATAAACGATTAGCAGGTTTAGCTTTGTATTAGTGAAATAATAGAGTTTGGGCTAAACAAAACCCAGTTTGGGTCTAGGGGGGACGAATTGGGCTTGCCCATGGAGGAAACCCTAGCCCAAGTTGCAAACCTTGTGTTATATAAACAAGGTTATGCTTTAGGGTTTAGGTTAATAAGCCAAAACAGAGTTTATGAGGAATTTCGTGAGAGACTTAGTCTTGGACGAATTTAGTGGGTGTTCGGGATCTTGATTGATTGTAATCAATTTGATAGATAATCAATAAAGATCAGGTTTAATTGTGAATTGCTGTTTCTGTTTCTATTCATTTCTGTAACAAATCTGATCTAGAGGATTCCGCACTCTAGGTTAGATATACAATACTGTGACGATCCGTACAGCTGAGAGCTTATGAGCTCAGTATGAAGAAGAAAGACACTGGATATGATCAGGTTCAAGATCCAACAATTTACAATGGGCTTACATCTTCTTCATCTCACAACGCTTTTAGCGACTCTGCTACTGCGTTTCTATCGTGTGAGAATGAGCAGGTCATAGTGAATGAGGATGGTGATGTTTGTTTTGTAGCTGCCTCAGGAGGATCAACATGAGCCAAGAGAACATCAGCTTCTAAGCAGAGTAGTAGTGCAAAGTCAATGCCTATGAGTGTGAAGTCTGCTGAAGAACATCTTGCTCTACTTGCTTCATTTGTTGCTTCATATGAAAACTACATTCAGGGGAAGATATCTGATCCTGCTACTTTAGATGAAGATTATGATCAGATTGACCCTGATGATCTAGAAGAGATGGATTTACAATGGCAGATGGCCATGATCTCCAGAAGAGTTAAGAGGTTCATGAACAGGACAGGAAGGAAGTTTGTAGGGAGGACTGTTGGCTTCGACAAGACCAAAGTGAGGTGCTTTAACTGTCAAATTTATGGGCATTTCGCTAGGGAATGTCAAAAACAAAAGCAGGAGACTTCGAGTCAGAGTTCAAACAATAGGAATGCATCAAACAACTCTAACTCAAGAGCGCTGATCTCTACAGCTAGAGAAGGTTCATATGACTGGAGTGTTCACTTGGAAAATGATGACAATGTCACTCAGGCATTCATGGCAGAAATTGTAACAATTGATGAAAGTGAAGCTGCAGTAGATGATGCTAAAGTTCAGAAGAAAAGTGAAGCTGAGGTAGATAAGGCTGATCAGACAATAGATGCTGAAGAAGAAAAGCAAAACTCTGACCATGAAAGGGAAGCTGAAGAAAAGGATTCTCAATACAAAAGAACGGAAGCTCAACTTGCAGCTCTAATGGCCAACCTTGACAAACAAACAGGAGAGGTAAAGTCTAATTCTGTGTGTTTAAAATGTCGTGAATTACAGGGTGAGGTTGACAGGTTATCCACACAAAACCAAAGTTTGGTAAGCGAGATGTCTAACATTAAAGAATCAAACTTTTTTGCTAAAAGAAACGAATCTTCATACTTGAAGAAGATTAAAGGTTATGAAAGTGAAATTGAAGCTTTAACCTGTAAACTAAATGAAAAACTTCAAGTCATAGACTTAGCTCATGACATGATGGCTGAGAAAACAAAAGAGGGTTCTGAAAAATGCAAAGAGTTGTCAGATGCACAACTCAAAATTGTTGAACTTGAAAAGAAATTAGGTCAATTCAGGGACTCTACTTTTGTTATGAAACACATGATGGGTGGGTTAAAGAAGAGTAATGACAAGACTAGTGTGGGATTCAAGGGCTTTAATGAAGTCCCACCTCCTCTTAGTCATGATTATTCATTCCTACCTTATGAAGATGAGCTAACAAATTTTATGTCAACAACACCAAGTAGTTCCACATCAAGTCAAGGTGATGAGTCTAAGAGTGATGATGCTAAGAAGGATAATAACAGCAAACCTGTTTTGAAAAAGAAAAGTTTAATTTGGTTCAAGGAAGTGACATGAAAAACGAAACAGCTGTTATTGAAAACGAATCGAATGTAGAGTTTGCTAAAAACAAAAACAAAGAAAATTATGAAACTAAGCAAACTGAACCAAATCCTTCTAAGGCGTCATCATCAAAACCTGAATCCAGTTCAAAGGCTTCAAATAAGAAGTCTTCGAAAAAGAGATCGTGCTTCAAGTGTCACACAAAGGGACATGTAGCTAGCTGTTGTCCTAATAAAAAGAATGAAGCACAAGTGAGTGAGAAAAAGAGAGAGAGAAGTCACCAGAAAAGAGTGGCGATAAAAAGGAGAGAGAGTCCAACTCTCCAAAGAAGTCAGCACCTAAACAGCCAGAGAATGTTGCTCTTGGTGTAGATAAGGCTGAAAAAGGAACTCCACAAGTTCCTCGTTTTCAAAGAAATCAACCAAGATTTCAGCCTGAATCTACATCAGGCAGATATGAAAGACCTAGAAGCAGTTCACCAAGAATGAAAAATTATAATTCAAATAATTTCAGGAGTCAAGGTCAATTTCAAACTCGATAGCAAAATAATGGTGGTCGAACTTTTTATAATAATGGCTTTAGAAATTACAACAATCGTGCTTCTTGGAATCAAAACTCAACGTACCAAAATCAAAATTTTGGAAGGTCAAATAGTCCAAACACATTTAGGAACCCTCAGGACCAAAGACCTAGTGGAAATCAAAATCAAATTCCATCAACAGGTCTGAGATCCAAGACTGCAGTTAGGAGTAATGCATATTTGATGGATGTTCCAGTAGTTGGTGAATTTGGACAACCCAAGACCATTAAGGATTGGGTCCTCCAATCTAACTTATTTCTTGGTTGGTGTGTGCAGGAGCTGCTAAGGAGGATTATCAACTTATGGTATGTTGATAGTGGCTGCTCTAGGCATATGACGGGGGATGCGAGATTGTTGACTGAGTTTGAAGATTATGATGGTGGACATGTGAATTTTGCGGGTGCTAAAGGTGGTAGAATTACAGGACGAGGAAAAGTGACCAATGGGAAGATCACACTGGACAAAGTGAACTATGTTGAGCAGCTTAAGCACAATCTGATGAGCGTGTCATAAGTCTGCGACAAGGGTCACTCGGTCCATTTTACCAAGAATGAAGCATTAGTGTTGAAACCAGGTTTGGTGATTCCGGACGATTGGATAGTGATGAGAGCGCCAAGGAGAAATGACACTTATGTCATGGACATGGGTGCTAAGGATCCGACTGCAGTGGTGGTGTGTTTACTATCAAAAGCATCTGAAGCTGAATCGATGTTGTGGCACAGACGCATGGCCCATATTCACTATCAGAAAATGAACTATATTATTAAAAATGAGCTAGTGAAAGGGGTTCCAATGCAGAGGTTTCACGTGGAAGATAAATGTCTTCCATGTCAAAAGGGAAAACAACATAAGAAACCTCATAAGTCTAAAACAGTAAATTCCATAGATGCCCCTTATGAATTACTTCACATGGATTTATTCGGTCTAGTGAACGTGAGGAGCATAGGTGGAAAGTACTATTGTCTTGTTGTCACTGATGATTACTCACGTTATTCATGGGTTTTCTTTTTAGGTACAAAAGATGAGACAGCAGAGATGTTGATAGATCTTTTTACAAAATTGGTAAATGTCCATGATGCAAAGATCAAGAGGATAAGGAGCGATAATGGCACGGAGTTCATGAATCAAATTCTGGATCTCTATTGTCCTCGAAAGGGAATTGAACATCAATATTCTGCTCCTTATACGCCTCAACAAAATGGAGTTGCTGAGAGGAAAAACAGGACGTTGATTGAAGCCGCTAGGACGATGCTTTCAGATTCAAAGCTACCAGTTCTTTTCTGGGGAGAAGCTGTGAATACAGCTTGCTACGTCCTAAACAAAGTTTTAATTGTTAAATGTTTTAACAAAACTTGTCATGAGTTGATGTTTAACAAGAAACCAAACTTGGAAGGCTTTGAACCATTTGGATTACCCTGCACCATTGTGCGAAATAAAGATAATCAAAAATTCGGTGAGGTGGCTGACGAAGGCTACTTTCTAGGCTACGTGCCTGGCACACCGAATAAAAGGGTTTTTAATCTAAAAACTGGTAAAATTGAGGTTGTTTTTAATGTAGAAATTACTACCTACAAATCTCAACAATCACCGAATAGACCTGCTATATTGTATGATTATGAAAGTGTTTTTAAATCATTTAATATTCTTGATTTTCCAAATGCAGATGATTCTCAGTTGATTCAAATAGTGATTGGTGAAGACGATGAAGGCGAGTTCATGCCTAGATCGAACATTGATATGACAGATGCTCTGGAAACTTCCCAAGGTGCTGCTGATACTGATTCAAGCGATAGTGAACCTGAACCCATTCAGGGGGTGGATTTCATTAATCCGTTTGCAGATCAGAATATTCAGGGGGAGATTGGATCAAACCTGGGTGATAATCTTGAAGTTGATACCATTGCAACTACACGAGCAAATAGAGATCATCCAGTTGACATGATACTTGGAGATCCTACTGCAGGTGTTCAGACAAGGAGAAGCATAGCAGCGAATTCTGGCTTATTTGTTTCAATTGAGAAGACTGGGATTGTGAACAAGTGCTTTTATAGTTGGTTTATTTCCCAAGAGGAGCCGAAGAACATTCATATGGCTCTTAAAAACAATTCATGGGTTGAAGCTATGCAAGAGGAATTGGCACAGTTTGCAAAGTTGAAGGTTTGGGAGTTAGTTGACCTTCCTAAAGGTGAAAGAGAGATTGGCACTAAATGGGTATTTAGGTGCAATAAGGATAAAAGAGGAATTGTAACGCGAAACAAAGCTCGATTGGTGGTATAAGGTTTCAATCAGCAAGAAGGGATTGATTACAATGAAGTGTTTGCACCAGTGGCAAGGTTGGAAGCAATTCGGTTGTTCCTAGCCTTCGCATCATTCAAGGGCTTTAAAGTTTACCAACTAGATGTGAAGAGTGCATTTCTTCACAGGAAAGTCCAAGAAGTGGTGTATGTCTCACAACCATGGTTGCAGAAATCGGCCTAGGCGGCCGATTAATCGGCGCCAACGCACTAGGCGGTCATCTACTGCCTAATTTTGAGCTAGGCGGTCAATTAATCGGTCATGGTCAAAAATCGGTCAAAATCGGTCCTAGGCGGTCAAAAATCGGTTTAATCGGACAATATTAGTCGGTCAAAATCGATCAAAATCGGTCCTAGGCGGTCAAAATTGGTCAAAATCGATCAAAATCGAATCATACTATCTGAAACTTGAAGTATTTATGTGAATTTTGAAGTATTATTTTTATATTATTGGGTATATATATAAAATTTTGAAAAAATACATATAAAAATCCCATTCCGATTAATCCCGATTAATCCCTAGGCTGTACCTCACCGCCCGACTAGCGCCTAGCGCCTTCTACAACATTGCTCACAACCAGATGGGTTCATTGATCCTGATTATCCAGATCGTGTATACAAGCTTGATAAGGCTTTGTATGGATTGCATCAAGCTCCCAGGGCGTGGTACGAGACACTGTCTACACATCTGATCAAGAATGGTTTTGAAAGAGGTCAGATTGACAGTACACTTTTCATCAAGAGGAAGAAGGAAGATTTTCTGCTGGTTCAGGTATACGTGGATGACATCATCTTTGGGTCATCAGATGAAAACATGTGTAAAGAGTTTGAGCAGGTGATGAAGAGTAAGTTCAAAATGAGCGCTATGGGTGAGCTATCTTACTTTCTGGGATTACAAGTTGAATAGAAGGAGGATGGGATGTTTATTCATCAAACAAAGTATGTGTATGACATTTTGAGTCGGTTCAAAATGAATGATTGCTCTACTTTCAACACACCCATTTGCGAAAATCACAATCTTGGCCCAGATCATGAAAGTACTGAAGACATTGATCCAACTCAATACAGGGAAATGATTGGTTCATTAATGTACTTGACTGCTTCAAGACCCGACATCATGTTTGCCGTATGTCTGTGTACCAGATATAAGGTGAATCCAAAGGAGTCACATATGAAAGCAGTGAAGCGTATTCTTTGTTATTTGAAGAGGAAACCTAAACTTGGGTTGTGGTATCCAGCTGATAGTGATATGAATTTTGTTGCTTACACTGACTCAGACTTTGGAGGATGCAAGTCAAACAGAAAGTCTACAACAGGTGGTTGTCAGTTCTTAGGAGGCATGATTGTGTCTTGGCAATGCAAGAAGCAATCTTGTGTGTCTACTTCTACGTGTGAAGCTGAATATATTGCTGCGGGTAGCTGCTGCTCTCAGGTTCTCTGGATACAACAGCAAATGCGCGATTATGGTTTGGATTTCACTCGTACTCCTATTATGATAGACAATAATGCCACAATTTCTATAACAAATAATCCGGTGAAACATAGTCGCACAAAACATATTGACATACGTCATCATTTTATACGGGATTGTGCTGAAAAGAGACTAATTGAATTACATCGAGTCAACACACTAGATAACCTGGCAGATCTTTATACTAAAGCTTTTGACAGGGCTCGCTTTGAACATTTAGTCGAACTCAACGGGATGAGGAATCCTGAATAACTGGTTTTTCATAAGAATTTTTGTAAATAGTTTCCTGCTTTCTTAAAAATCAAAAATACAAAAACATTAAAAAATCAAAAACATAAAAAAATAGAAAATCAAAAATGAGTTATCACTGTGTGAAAC
The DNA here is from genome assembly GCA_030545235.1 of Helianthus tuberosus. Classification (NCBI taxonomy): domain Eukaryota; kingdom Viridiplantae; phylum Streptophyta; class Magnoliopsida; order Asterales; family Asteraceae; genus Helianthus; species Helianthus tuberosus. The sequence goes on from CM060408.1 coordinate 80,186,025, forward strand.
AAAATAAATGATTGTACATCAGCAAGTTAGACTGTCACACTGAAACTGAAATTAAATTGCTTAAGTGTGATAGCAGCTTCATCATACGATGTACCATTACGCAAAAAGCATGAAATAATCAACTTACCAATGTGATATAAACCTAAACGAACTGAATATGAGTGGGGAACACATCAGTGGTGTATGGTTTAATGACCTTAAATATTGCGTTGATAGATTGCCAAAATCTGAGGTTTTGGGTCTTTATACTGTTATTTCATCTGGGGATATCAGGGTTGTCCTTCTGCTGCATCCAGATACATGCTGACCTAGGCACAACCAGGATATCTTAAAAGAGCAAAAAATGCCAAATCCCATAAATGAAGAAGCTCTCCTAGAGAGTCATTAAAAAAATGCAAAATGCATAAATCGTACCAAAAATGGTATTTGTCATAGCCCTCGTAAGATATTTTGGTCTCTTTGCTGTATGGAAGTACTGACCTGATCACCAATTATCTAAACGTTGAAAAACAAAATGGATGAATTCAGTATACTCACCTACTACGATGAATCTTTATGCATACCTTGATCGCGGGGGTATATCCTGAAGTGGGACACACTAGTATATCAGTAATAATATTACCTTAACGTATCATACGGTAATGGTACTTGAAATGTTCATGCATTTTGTTTAAGTGGACAAACATACTGGTAATCGTCTTGGACTGCTTTTCATGAAAAATTAAATAAAGAATTATCTAATTGTGTGAAAACAATTTGATTTTGCTGATATGATCTTCTTACCAGTGATTCTCACAAAAATAGAGTGTTTATTGCTTTTGTATTTACTTGCTTTCAGAAAATATAAAAAATCCAAAAATAGTGTATTTTTCTGTTTAAAATTCTTAACGTACGGAAAACTGTTATTCTTGGAGGAATTGTTACTGATAGGGGGAGACGGTGTTGGAAAGTGAGTTGAAAATTTTAAATCATGCGGGTTATAGTGTGTGTGATTAAAAAGTTTTGCGTGTTGGTGATAAATTCAAAATGCTTAATCTGTAATACAGTTTAACTATCTCATGAATAATAATAATTTATTTAACTTTGTTGAAAAATTCTTATGGTTTCTCGAGATGTTTGTTTTCTAGTATACAGATTGAAGCAGTATGTTGCTGAGAAGTTGCTGAGTTGAGAAGATAGGAGTTTGATTGGATGCATGGTAGAACCTTATTTCTACATTGCAAACAAGTTGAAGAGTTTGAAGATTGCTATACATATGCTGAACTGGAGTTTACTCAAACGCTAAAGTTTTTGAAGATTTGGTGATTGGATGCATCAGCTTAGGGGTAGTCTCTGTTGCTAACAGAAGCTATTAAAGCTGAAGCTATCCAAAGACCAAAGACAGTGCAAGCTTACATGAAGATTGCAAGATGACTGAAGACAAAGTTATTTTATAAAGCTATTGTCAAGGGGGAGTTTGTTGGTGCATATTTGTGACAACAGCTTAGATTTGGTCTTTGGATATCTTGTAATTAGTTAAACGATAAACAGTTAGCGGGTTTAGCTTTGTATTAGTGGAATAATAGAGTTTGGGCTAAACAAAACCCAGTTTGGGTCTAGGGGGACGAATTGGGCTTTGCCCACGTTGGAAACCTTGGCCCAAGTTGCATTAGGGTTTAGGTTAATCAGCCAAAACGTTTGTGTGTGAGAATTTTCGTGAGAGCATAGAATCTTTGACGAATTAGGGTTTGATTGATTGTAATTATTGTGATTGATAATCAATAGAAACCCGGTTTGATTGTGAATTTCTGTTTCTACTCAATTCTGTGATATTCTGATCAAGAGGATTCCGCACTCTTAATTGGATTGACAATTCTGTGACGATCTAGACAACAAGGGGACCTACAGAAATGATGCATGGTTAATTAAATAACCAAATGAAAATGATTTGTATAAAATATGTCATATTGATGTGTGCAAAATGCAACATATAAATTACATCAAATATGGCATAAAACTAACCCTTTTTAGTACTAATGTTGGAAAAAGTATGTTTTTGTCTTCCTTTTGTATTTTCAGGATTAAATGAGATCAAATGAACAAAAGAAGCAAAAAGGCAGCTAAATCTAACACAAATACAAGAAATGGAACAAACGTGGCATGCCCGACCCCCCGACAACATCTTCCCAAACAAAAACAAGAGAACAGAAGGCTGAACACGCCCCGTGCTCAGTGAGCACGGGGGCGTGCCCAAGTGTCTGCAGAAAAGACAAAGCTGTAGAAGCTTCTATCACCCACCACGGGGGCGTGCCCAGCGGACACGGGGCCGTGGTCAACTCTAAGATTCGCAGAATCTGGGGAAATCTTGATAATACAGATACGCTTCTACACATGGGGTCGTGCCCAGCGGACACGGGGGCGTGGTTAACTAATGCAGACAAACTGCAATTAATGAAGAAAGAGAATGAGGATGTACACGGGGCCGTGCCAAATGGACACGGGGCCGTGCCCGAGCTTCTGTTCAGGCTATAAATAGGGGTGCTTGGCTCATTTGCAAACCATCCCTTGGCAAACCACCTCTCTCACACTTCACCCACCCACCACCACCATCACAACACCATCATCCATCACCATCATCCATCATGCATCATAGAGTGTGTGAGTAGTCTCGGGATCCAAGATTGACCGTAAGAGTTCTTGACAATCAAAGGCCATGTTTGCCTAAGTCTCTTACATCACTTGGTGAAGACAAGTGTCTAGTGTAATACTTTTTATTTTTAATCTTTTCGCACTTTTTATTTGGTTATGTATTAATGACTTTAATACCTAGTTTCTTATGTTGAAGGTGATTCTTCCTTATCATTTGTCCGTGGTGTCTTGGCATTATTTTACTGTCTATATAAAATAAAAGATTTTCACCATTCATATCTCCACGGTCAATATGGAGATATGTTGGCTACCTGGTCGGGGGTTAAGGGAATGGTTTGGTAAGAGTCTTGCCTTGTTCAGTGTATAGATCCTGCAAGGACCTGGGTCAAATTTAGTAGGACCTCCTTCAATACCCACCGGTATTGGATGGCAGGGGTCCAAACTCTTTGATCCCCTCATATGTAAGCTACTATTAAAACTTTAACCCGGCTACTTAGGACTACTAAGATTAAATGGAATCCTAAGATTAAATGGGCGAATCTGGGTCCCTATCCATGGAGGACTTAGAGACGTAATCCTTCAAGAATGTTGGGATTGAACCCTACCAGAGGAACAGATAATTAAAGCCAAAACTGGATCAGAGCAGTGGATCCAGAATAAGCAGATGTTACATACAAGTCTCTCCCCTTGAAAGTGGTTTCAACATCTGCTGACCTCCTATCTACTGATCATACAAGCTACTGACCATCGAACTGCTGCTCAAGTGAAGACCTGATGAAAGACTAAAGCTCTGCTGTTCAATCTAGTACCTTGAGTCAAGCACTGCTGATCCGGACAAGTACTGCTGGGTTCACAGCTGTGGAGGGATGCAACAGTTGTTTATTATGTCTTTATATAATGTAATGTAATAAGCAGTAGTTAGTATAGCAGTGTTTATATAGATCAGAGGTTAGAGTTTGTTAGGAGGTTAGATGTCACTTTCATGGTGACGTCAGCTTAGACGCTCAGTGGTTTGCTAGTGCCTATAAATAGAACAGTGCTCTGTACTGTTCTATTAGCTCTTTGCAACATCGTCTTCTCTGCACGAACAAACACTGAGCTCTGGCTGAGGGGGAGTTTGTATTCAATCATTGCAATTGTAATCGTAATTGAAATAAATTCAATCTTTCGGTTCATTGTGAAAAATGTTTGATCAAAGCATTACTCTCGTTTGATTGTATGCAAAGTTTGTTTCCATCTTAATTCCGCTGCACAACTCATTCATTTCCATCTTAATTTCAAACGTAAAATACAATCAAAACCAAACTCAGATCCAACAATTGGTATCAGAGCTAGGACAGTCAAATTTGATTTAACAATCATTTTGACATAAATAGTTCAGCTCAAAATCGTTGATATCGATAGTTTGTTCGTTTTTGTTGAAAAACAGAGCAAGGTTTAATCACCAATAAAGTTGATTAATCAGTGTCTGTAAAACAACCAGGATGACGTCACAATCACAAGATGATAAGAATAATGTTGGCTCGCTTTTTAAACCACCCATGCTTAAACGTAATGAATACAACATCTGGGAGAGAAGGATGGGACACATCCTTTCTCAACAGAACACTGGATGTTGGAGGTCTGTTGTTTTTGGTCCCCATGTTCCTATGGTGCCAAGTGCTGAGGATCCAAAGAAGTTCGTACCAAAACCTTATGAAAACTATACTGAAACTGATTTTCAGAAGTTCGAACTCGATGCCAAAGCATTTAGCATCATAGCATATGCATTACCAAATGAGATCAATGCTGGACTGTTACATTGTAACAGTGCCAAAGAGCTATGGGATGCATTGAAGGAACAGTTTGGGGGAACCGAAGAAGTTATTGAAAACAATAGGGAAATTCTGAATCAGCAGTATGAAACCTTCTGTCACATTAAGGGTGAAACATTGACCCAACAGTTTGAACGTTTTAGTTGTCTCATCAGTGAGATAAGGCTTGTTAAGGTTGAATTTCCAAAATCAACACAAAATAGCAGGTTTCTTAGATCGCTACCTGATAAATGGGACACAATTGCATTTGTGACTAGAAACTCTGTTGAGTTAAAAGATCTGACCCTGACCCAACTTCATGGTAGACTCCTGACCTATGAAAGGGAGTTGAACCAGAAAAAGAAGTTGCAAGAGTCTGGAAAAGCTACTGATGATTACTCATTCGGTAGTACAGCTCTTCTTGGTCAGGAAGAATCTGGTAGCAGTAGTAAGGAACAGGGTTATGATCATTTCATTGATATAACAGCTGGTGGTAACTTTACCAACCCTGCTTCTCACTCTGCAAATTATGCTTTTACTGCAAACACTGAAAACCAGATGTCAGATAATTTGTGATTTGAACTCAATGATTTGCAACATTTTGATCCCACTGACTTAGAGGAGATGGACATTTTGCATCAGTTGGCTTTGCTTAGTGTGAGAACAAGCAAATTCTACAAAAGAACAGGGAGAAAGTTCCCAGGGTTACATGGGAATCTAAGGGTTGGGTTGGATAAATCGAAAATCAAGTGTTACAAGTGCAATAGGCTAGGTCATTTTGCTAGGGAATGCAGGAGTCAAACTACTAGTCCTATAATCACTCATCCTAGCTCAAACCCTAGACCTCAAAATCAAAGCACTGTGCACTATACCCAATATACCCCTGCAGCTCATGTTAACACTGCTCATTATGTTGCTGCCCCTGTGCCTGTGCATTATGTCCAAACCACTATTCCACAGATTCAATATGTTCAAACCCCTGTCCCCCAGGAACAAGTGCAACCTGTTGCACCTCAAACAGCTGGTCCAGCAGTGGTACAACCAGATCAGCAAAGCTTTTTCACTCAAGGCTTTGTTGACTGGAGCAGCATGCCTGATGAGCTTGGTGATGAAAATTTTGCACTCTATGCTTCTATTGAACCTTCTAATGATGATTTTTTTTTTATGTCATTAGAGTCAATACCAGAGGGGATTGAAACTGAAGGTGAACAGCTAATTGATGAAACAGTGGATGAGGTGACTGAAGCAGTTGTTAATTCAGTTGCTGGTGAATTGCTGCTCGGAGAAAATTCAGAAACCCTGATTGAACCACTGACAGACCCATGGTCCAAAGAGGACAAAGAAGAAGAGGAAGAAAAGAGAGCAGGTGAGAAGGAAGTAAGAGCTGATGATGAAGAAAATCATCAATGTGATTGTGCAATGATGGCTGCTGCCAAGGTATCTCCTCAAGTTCTTGAAAAACTGTGTTCTGACAATTGCATTATTGCTTTTGGTAACATCAAAGAGGTAAATGAAAACCTTCGGAATAAAATCTTAACTGATGAAGTCGAATTTGAAAGTTCTTTAAAAGAACTTAAAAACAAATTGACTGAAAAGGAGAAAGAGATCAGCAGTCTTAAAGAAGAGCAAAGCATAACCAAAACTCAACTCCAAACTATGGTAGAAAAATACCAAGTTTGCAAAAAGGAGTTGGAGTCCACCCAGATCACCTGTGAAAAATGGGTGGAATCATGCAAAGGGTATGAGGTTATGCTTGAAAAACAGATTAAAAGCAATGTAAAATTTGGTGTTGGTTATAGAAAACATTATGATGAAAACACTGCTTTTGAAACATCTGTTCAAACCACTGATGTAAGAATTGAGTTCATCCCCACAAACAAGAATGGCCAAGAAGTGAAAATCACTGATAAACTTGGTAACAAAATCACACTTGACAGGCCAATGGGATCCTCTACTTTTGAGGAGCTTGAAAATTATCAGTTTAAACCAAAATGGTCTGATGAGTGTGATATTCTTGAAAATTTCAAGCCCATGGACTTTACATCAACTGATGGTGTTAAAGCTCCAAAAGCTAAAGTCATTCCTCTCAAGGACATCCCAACAGAGGTTAAAACCTCTGCTGCAAAGAAGTCCGAAAAGAGAAAGAAGAAAGAAAAGATCAATAACCTATTTTGTGAATTCTGTGAGAAAAGGAATCATCTAACAAAAGACTGTTTCCACTTAAAAGCTTATGATTTGAACAAAACAAGTGTCATTGTTCCAGCTGAAAGCTGCATTGTTTGTGGTAAAACAAACCACAAAACTCAAGCATGTGTGTATCTCAAAAACTTTGATGTGAAAAAGAATGAGTACATTGCTAAAACATCCTTGAGTCCATCAACATCATCTGTCAAATTCACCAAGAACCAACCACTGTTTGTGCCAGTTCAAACAGCTGTCACAAAACAACTGAACCAAACATCTGTCAAAAGAGATGTTCAGGTTACTGATGCACCCCCTGCCAATTAGTTCAGAAAAGGCAAGGAAAAACAGTCTTGCCAAAGGATTCCACACGTTTATGAGGCCTACAAAAGGCCCTCTAAACCTAAAGTGAACAGGCATCCTTTTGGGTACCAAAAGGTGATTGGTCAAGACCCCCAACAATGGTTAGCAAGAAACAGTACTAAAACTGTCCAAACCCCTGACCTAACCACTGTCCTTCAATGTGCATCCATCCCAGACACTGTTGAGACCCCATCCAAAGCCTTATTGGCTTTGGAAACCCTAATGAACTAATCCTTTTACTTCATGTGCAGGGAGCTTCTGCCTGTTTAGATAGCCTTTGGTATGTTGATAGTGGAGGCTCCAGGCACATGACTGGATGTAAAGCCCTACTCAAAGATTTCAAAATTCATGGAGGGGGTGATATATCCTTTGGAAATAACAGTAATGGAAAAGTTCTGGGGTCTGGTACAGTACAGTCTGGAAATGTAAAATTTGAAAATGTCAATCTGATTGACAGTCTGAAATTTAACCTCCTGAGTGTTTCACAAATGAGTGACAAGGGGCATGGGTCATTCTTCACAAAGGAGTGTTGTAGGATTGTTGGACCAGAAATGGACAAAAAGTTTGAAGCAATAATAAAAACTGGTCAAACAAAACTTGTTGCTCAAAGAAGTGGCAATGTTTATGTTGTTGATATGTCAAAATAGTGTCCCAGAGCTGATGCCTGTCTGTTCTCAGCTGCCTCTAACAAAGAGACAGAACTTTGGCACAGAAGACTGGGGCACACAAATCTTAAGACAATCACTGAAATTTCAAAAAATGGTTTGGTAAGAGGTCTACCACAAAAATTGTTTTCATGTCCTGAACATTGCATTTCCTGTTTAAAAGGAAAACAGCATAAAAGTTCTTATAAGTCCATTGAAGAGTCCAAAACAACCCAGTGTTTGCAAATGCTACACATGGATTTGTTTGGCCCAGTTCAAGTCATGAGTCTCAAAAAGAAAAGATATTGTTTGGTTATTGTTGATGACTTTTCTAGGTTTACATGGACTTTCGTTTTACACTCAAAAGATGAGACTACAGGCATTTTGCAAGACTTTGTGACACAGGTTGAAAAGCAATTTGACCTTCCAGTGAAAAGCTTCAGGAGTGACAATGGCACAGAATTTAAAAATAAGAAGTTGGATGCCTTCTGTGTGAAGAAAGGGATTGTAAGGCAGTACAGCATCCCTAGAACACCAGAGCAAAATGGGGTAGTTGAAAGAAAGAACAGAACTTTGATTGAGGCTGCCAGAACCATGCTTGCTGATTCAGGTTTGCCATTAACTTTCTGGGCAGTGGCAGTAAACATTGCTTGCTATGTCCAGAACAGAGTTTTAATAAACCCCAGGTACAAAAAGACTGCTTATGAAATTCTGTATAATATCAAACCACTGATCTCATACTTCAAGGTGTTTGGCTGCCCATGCTTTATTTTGAACTTAAAAGATTCCATTTCAAAATTTGCAGCCAAAATTGATTGTGGTTATCATCTGGGGTACTCAACCAATGCCAAGGCCTACAAAGTGCTTAATACACGGACCGAGGCAGTGGAGGAGACTTTGAATGTAAAGTTCAATGAACTTTCATCAATGAAAATTCCAGCAAATCCAGCAGATCTGTTTGATCTTGATAAATTCACTTTTGAAAATACTACTGTCAAGACTAACAGTGCAGGTCCATCAGAGGATTCAACACCAGACTATGGGTATGAAATCATCATCCCTCAAAGGTCTGCCAAAATGGGAAGAGCATCAGATGTTCAAAACAGTTGTCAAAGCTCAACCACTGCTACCTCAACAGTTGTTGACCAAAGTAGCCCATCAACCACTGCTTCCACATCGTCAAACACTGCTGACAAAAGTCCCCAAACAGTGGATAAAAGTCAGCATGTGTCCACTTCATTACCTCCCATTCCACCACCTTTTGAAGCCACTGCTGGATCATCAAAGTCCCCAGCAGTGGTTAGCTCAGATGATACACATTTGCAGCCTTCACCAACAAATGCCATCATACCATACCAAGGAGATTTAATCTTCTTGAGATCTCATCCACCTGATCAAATCATTGGCAACATAAATGAAGGGGTGCTCACAAGAAGCCAAACCCAAAACATTTGTCTTTTTGCTGGTTTTCTATCACTCCATCAGCCAGTCAAGTACCAAGAGGCACTGAAAGACAACAGCTGGGTAGAAGCCACGCAAGAGGAGCTCCAACAGTTTAAAAGACAACAAGTTTGGGAGCTTGTACCACTGCCAGAAGAGGTTAGTCCCATTGGCACAAAGTGGGTCTTCAAGAACAAAACTGATGAAAGGGGTATTGTTGTCAAGAATAAAGCCAGGCTTGTGGTTCAAGGTTACAGACAGGAAGAGGGGATTGACTATGATGAAACTTTTGCCCCTGTAGCAAGATTGGAAGCTATAAGACTGTTCCTGGCATTTGCTGTCAACCACAACATGAAGGTGTTCCAAATGGATATCAAAAGTGCTTTCCTCTATGGTACAATTCAAGAAGAGGTGTATGTATGTCAACCTCCAGGTTTTGAGGTTCCATTTTATCCAGATCATGTCTACAGGCTGAACAAAGCCCTGTATGGCCTGAAACAAGCACCAAGGGCCTGGTATGAAACTCTTTCCACCTTTCTACTCTCAAATGGTTTCAAAAGAGGTACCATTGATAAAACATTGTTTCTAAAATGGAGAGGAAAGGATTTAATGATTGTCCAAATTTATGTGGATGACATTATTTTTGGAAGAACATGCAACAAAATGTGTGAAGAGTTTAGGGAACTCATGACAGCTGAGTTTGAAATGAGTGCAATGGGTGAGCTGCAATGCTTTCTTGTTCTCCAAGTTCAGCAAATGCAAAATGGTACTTTCATTCATCAAAGCAAATATGCAAAAGAACTTTTAAACAAATTTGATATGAATGATTGTAAACCATGCAGCACACCCATGGCAACAAATAAGCTTGTCATGTCTGATGAAAAGGATGAGCTGATTGACCAAACTCTATATAGAAGCATGATTGGGTCTTTATTGTACCTAACTGCATCTAGGCCAGACATCATGTTTGCAACATGTGTTTGTGCAAGAAGTCAATCAGCCCCTAGAAAATCCAATCTTATTGCTGTAAAAAGAATATTCAGATACATAAAAAGTGCTCCCGCACTTGGTATCTGGTATCCAGCTAATGGGAATATCAAGCTTTCAGGATTTTCAGACAGCGACTTTGCTGGATGTAACACCATAAGGAAGTCCACATCAGGAGGGTGCCAGTTTCTAGGTGATTGCTTAGTTTCATGGCAAAGCAAAAAGCAAGCAGCTGTTTCAACATCCACTGCTGAAGCTGAATACATTGCTGTTGCAAGCTGTACAGCCCAACTCCTGTGGCTTCAAAATCAGCTGCTGGAGTTTGGTATCACTGCCTTAAAGACACCACTCATGTTGGATAGCCAGGCAGCAGAAAATATCATCAAAAATCCAGTTTCCCATTCAACCACCAAACATATCGACATCAGACATCACTTTGTGAGGGATTGCTATGAAAAAGGTTTGATTTCTCTGCATCATGTTCCAACTAAAGACCAGCTGGTAGATGTGCTCACAAAAGCATTAGATACTGCCACCTTTGAAAGCTTGGTCTCTAGAATTGGCATGCTAAACATGGAATAACAAGCAAAATCTTGTTTTTCTGTGAATAAAAGCATTAAAATGTTTTCAGAAAATCAAAAATCCATCCTTAAAAATAGCTAAAAATGAATTTTTCATTAAAATCCTTAAAAGTCTGCCATAACCACTGATTGTTCAAAAGTCTGCTCTACTTCAAAGTCTGTCCACTGCTGAAAGCCATCCTCTGTCCACTTATTTCCTTGATAAACTTTGTTGTTCAAAAGCAGTGTCTTATCCACTGATATGCTATCCACTGCTTTCATTATACCGTTGTAACCACGGCCCTCATCAGTAACTTTCATAAAAGTACTGTCCTTCATTTCTTCAGAGTTTGGCATGTGGGCAGTACATAGTGGTCAGTACTTTTGTAACCGCTGCCACGTCAACCCTCACTTTTTCCTCTATAAAACCCCCACTTCACACCCAAACAGGTTTTACTTTCGAATTGAATTCTCAAAAATTCTTTTCTCAAAGCAGTTTTTCTTCACATTCCTTCACAAATTTCTTCGATCATCATCTCCAAAATGACAAAATCAAAGCAATCTGCAAAACCCGCTTCCAAATCATCGTCGAAAGCGGCCTCTCAAAAGGTCAATACCACTGAAATCCCACACAAACCATCTCACAATCTTCTGGGTCTTCTCACAAAACCCGGTACCACAGATGCTTTCGAATCATCATCGCCAAAATGGCTAAATCAAAGTACAAAACTTTGTTAACAGCCGATGCACCAATTTACTTAGCAACCCAACGAGAGTTTTGGAAAAACGCAACCCTTGACAAACAAGGTGAAACTGTGGTAGCCATTAACTCCTCTTTAAAGGGTAAAGCTGTTCAAATCACGCCACAATCTATATCAGAAGTCTTTAAACTCGAGGATCAGCAAGGTAAAACTTCTTTCCCTAAAAACGAGTTAAAAATTGACTTCATTGAGAGAGGGTATGCAGACACAATGATGAAAAAAGCTACCTTACAAAAAGGTTTCTTTCCTTCTGCAACAAGGTTTTTATTCCATACCCTCCTAATGCGTGTTTCAAACAAAACCACTTCTTTTAATGAAATACCATTAAAGATTCAAAATCTGGGATATGCTATTCTTCAAGAAGAAAATTTTATTTTTTCTCGGGAAATCTTTAATGATCTTGTTAACAATGTTGAAACAAAATCATTCTTAATGTTTCCAAGGTTTTTAAGTTATTATTTTGAAAAGAAATTCAGTAAGGATGATATTGCTGCAATAAACCAAGGTGAATATTTTCAAATGCACAGCTTAACTGCTGAAACTTTTACAAGAATGTTAACACCTTGCAAAACATAAGCAGAGGTGCCTGAGCAGAATTTAGCTGCTACCACTGCTCCTCGGGTATCTGCTGCTGAGCCCACTGCTCCAGGTGATCAAAGTAGCAGCACAACTGCTTTGAAACCCACACCTAAAATCACCAAAAACCCACAGAAAAAGAGAAATCAAAAACCCACAAAACCAATCAAAAAGGTAACTCTGGAGGATGAGATACCAGAGCAAATGCCTGTGACAACACAAAAGTCACAAGAAACAACTGCTGCTTCTTCCTCACAGCAGTTGGTACAAATATCTCAACCCATAACCGAAACTCCTCCTGCTTCTTCTAAAAAAGAACAGGTTGTACAAATAGGGACTCCACATTATGATGCTCTGGAAACACTCGTTTCCATCATCCACAGCCCAATTCCCGGGGCAAATCCTCTTTCTACACCAAACATCACATCCACAATTCCCCCACCAACCAAACTTCTGTTGGATGCCATCGATTTGAACTAGGCACTAACCAGTCCTTCTCAATCACCTATTAATGAAAATATACCTCAACAAATGAATGGGCCTGATGTATCAATCCTTGCTAACCCACCAACACAACCTGAGGAGGTTACACCCCTGGAGTTACAAGTAACTCTTGGTGGTATTCCAAGTGAAGCAGCCACTACAAATGTTGAACCCACTGGTTTACATTTGGATAGTGGTTACATCAATAAGACTTCCTTGGATGCAATTCCTTACATAGCACCTCTGCCAACCACCAGTGGATTTATTTTTACCACTGGCAACATCAAAAGGTTGTCAAGTGTTGAAGGAAGAAGGCCCCAGTACCAAGAAAAAGGAGCATCAGTGGTTAATGTTTGGAGTTGAAGAAACACTAGATAAATGGTCGGAACCGAGATATCTAGGGGGTTTGAATCCGCATAAAAGGGTTAGCTCTCACTCGATTTGATTTAGTTGCAGCTGATCTTCTTCTCCGAAGCTCTGCAAAAAAGAGCACCGTTAGTCTCGCCAAGGGGAGAAGAGGGTTCTCTCCTTGACCCGACTCCGGTGTGAGAATAAGTATTGGTAATGAAGAAGAAGAAGTATTTGAATAGTGTGTGTCATCTGATTTCATAGCTGAACAGTTCTTGTATTTATAACCGGGAGTTTTGGGAGGGAAAACCTGTTATTGAAAAGATAACGGAAGATGCTAACGCCGTAGTGGTTACATTTTCTTCCGTTAAGTTCTTTGATCCACGTCAGGTTGCCTCGATCCGATGTGACTGCACACGGATCGTGGTTTGATCTATGGCTAGGGAGTTGCCACGTGGAAAGTGATTAAGTGGAGATTACCCTTTAAGTGCATGCCTTCGTTGTGATTTCAGGGGCGTCTGTGATAGTGACACGTGTCCAGACGGTTATAACCGTCTGGGTGGTGCACGACTGTATTCCTTCTGGAAGATTACTGCTGTAATCTGGTGTGACACCTTACCATACGGAAGCAGATGAATAAATCCCAAGTCTGGGTAAAATAATATCCAAGTCTGGATATTTGGGCGGAAGTATTAACCTCAGGATTTTCATCCTTTGCTATTGGGAGAAGGCGCAAGGATTTATGTTTTCCTTTGGGCACGCGACTATAGATTTGCTGACTGTTTTCTCCCTTTTGTAATACCAGTGCGCGGCCGCGCAAGGTTAAAAGGTCAAAAGGCCAGTCTGTGGTATGGTCTCAAATACTTATTATGAAGTTTTTGGGACCTTACCCCTTCAAGTCCCCCCAGTCTAGTGTTGTACTTATGCAAATAAGTGGAGCACTGGACTTATGAGAGGGAAATGCTTTTGGGCGCGAGAAATAAGAAATCTTCTATGAGAAGATTGAATTTGAATTTCGTGAAGATTTTTTGAAAATCTTTAACTTTTAATGAGACTCGGTACAGTAAATTGAGTGACAACCTGTCATTGTCAGTTGTTTCTTACTGTCCGTGTCTTACACGCGCGCGTGTAAACGCGTGTGTGTCTGACATTTACTTTTTCTGCTGCTTGGAGAACTGTGATATTCGAAGAAGTCGCTGTGATGGTTACCGATGCTATTTATTGCGATGGGTATATAACGTTTGGGTAACCTCCTCTGTGCAATCATTGCTTCGTTTGAAAAACTTTTCCCCATTCCTTGTTTCTAAGAAAATTTTCCATCATTCTTCCTCTTATGTCAACCGGAGAACGTCAAGAGGATCTTGTTGAAGATATGTCGACTGAACTTCCACCATTGAAGTGGCCTAGGGCGTCTTTTGACGGTTTGATTCGGAATCTCAAGTTCCCAGAGAACTGGGGTGCTTTATATCCTGAAGAGGGGCAAACGGCAGCGGATGCTCCGGCCGGGTATATTACCCTCTTTTGGGATTTTTTCTATGACGGTAACTTTCGCTTGCCTGTTACTAGATTTTTCCTTGAAAGCCTTGGGTTTTATAACCTGCATATTTCCCAACTTCACCCAATTGGCATGGTTAGGGTTCGACATTTCGAATTTGTGTGTCGGACAATGCATGTTGAGCCGACCGTTCCCCGATTTAGGGTTTTTCATCAGATGCATTGTACCCAAGGGTTCTATTCATTCATTCAAAGGGCTTCTGCAAAGAAGATTCTTCATCAACCCCCAAAATCGTTTCATGATTGGAAGCAGAAATTCTTTTTTATTAAGGCCGGAGTAATTCCGGTGAGTATGGTTCTCAGGGGGAAAGAAGATGTTCCGATCGAAACCCTTCAGACTCCGGTTGATGAAAACTGGTATCAGGATTTGAAGGATGTGCCCAATATTGCATTGCCGGAGAAAGCTTTGGTCGGAGCCGGCATGAGTTTAAATTGGAAGATGGAGCGTGATGACAAACCCGTATATACGGAGGATGGTCATAGTAAGTTTGGGGCTTTTCCATTCTTTTTCCTCTTTTTTTCTTTTTCTTTTTTTTTTTGACCTGTTTTCTTTTTGAATGTAGTTGTCTCTTTGTATGTTGTTGCCTTTAAGAGGGAAGGCGGAAAGATGGGTACCATCAAAAAGAAACCTGAAGAGGAGCTTTGGTACCATCGCATCGTAAGGAATTTTGTTCTTCCGCAAGATGCGGATCTATCTGCTCAACCAACTGGTAATGCTGGTAAGTTATTTCTGCATTTCTTTTCCTTTTATTCTTTGTGGATAAACCTTTGAGTTGCGCTTTTGTAGGTGAATTATTGAACTTAGGCATAGGCCCTGAAAAGAAGAAACGCGCAACAACTTCTACTTCTTTGCCCAAGAGGAGTGAGACTGTTAAAGCTCAAACTTTGAAGGCGAAGAATGTTGGAGAGAAGAAAGGTACGCGTCGTTCCTCTGTCCCCAGGTGTGATTATGTGGTGGTTTCTGACTCTTTGGAGGGTCTTACTCCTGCAGTTACTATGCGAGAACCAAAGCCTGAACCCAGGGACTCTGCTGATATTCCCCCATCCAACCCCAATGAGCCTATTGACCTGGACTCTAGTCCTGAACACTTGGTGCATCAGAAGGCTGGTAAACGGAAACAAACTGATCCTGACGTGGAGGGTCAACCTCCTAAAAAGGTGCAGAAGAAGAAGAAGATTACCAGAAAAAGGAATCTTGATGCATTTGTTTCGGAATCTGTTCCTGGTAAGTGTTGTTCTTCCTTGTTTTTTTTTACGCAGACGGAATTCTTACAGACTTTTATTTGTGCAAAAGTTCCTGTTTCCCCTGTTCCTATCGAAGTACCATCTGTGGTTAATGAAGAACTTCCCTCTACTCCTCCGCGCGCTGTTGTTGCAGACCCACTAGAGCCTTCAGAGATTGCTAGGGAAGGTGTGGAGAAGACTGCTGGGGCTGAGGAGCCTATTGGTGTTGATACGGAGGCTGAAAAGACTGTTGAACCGAGCGTGGTAGGTGGTGCTGATAATCCACCGACCCCGGAAGTTGTTGTTCAAGATTTGGGGAAAGAGCAGACTGTTAAAAAAATTCAATCTTTCCCCTAGACCTTCTGATCCTATGCCTGAACATACTGAGAGGGTCACGACTGAGGAGACAGGTTCGTCTGCTGGTGCTGATAAACAATCTCCAATTCGTCCAGAAGAAACTTTGGGAGAATATTATTACCGGACTTATACAGAAAAAGATGCTTCTGATCCTCATGTCCCTGTTTGGAATGTGAAGAAAAGTGATACCTTCTCGGATTGGCGTGTATGTCAAGATTGGTTGCAGGGGATTCTTCCTCCTGGAGAAATCAAGTTTCAGGAAAATCGTTCCTATGAGCAGACCTATCAGTCTTATCTTGCAGAAACTGCTTCTCATGTTTCTACCACTCACCGCATAGTACGTGAGTGGTACAGTATGCACAAGGAGCAGGAATCCTTTATGGCTTCTCAGAAGAAATTTGCCAAAGATGAGAGACGTCTGGCTCAACTGATGGCTAAATTAGAAGCTGATCAGGCCAGGTTTGAGACTGAACGCAAGACTGAGGAATGGTCTGTTGCTGGTTGGAGAAGAAAAGCGGAAGCTGAAGCTGCTCTCCTTTCCGAAGAACGCAAAAATTGGAGAAAAATTTGTGAAAAAGACAATGCTGAGAAAGCCAATCTTCGCAATATTATTAATAACCTCAAGGCTGAGGTTAATAAATTGAAGAGTCAGGATGCGGAGATAGAAAAATTAAAGAAGGAAAAAGCTGATGTGGAAGCTGCTCTTGCGGAGGCGCGTTCTCATAGGGAACGCAGTGAGCAACGGGAGGTACAAGCTTTCGCCACTCTTGCCCTTAGAGATAAAGAGTTAGAGGAACTTACTGCTTTGGTTTCTGACCAGGAACAATTAAAGAAGGATCTGGAGCTTGCGCATGCCGAGAATACTGAAACCTCCCGCCGTTTGGCTGAGACAGAAGAGAAGTTGGAAAATTCAGAAACGGTGCGGGTTACAGCGGAAAGCGAGCTTGATCCTTTAAAGAATGATATGGCCTGGTTGAAAGATCGCGGGATTGCTTGTGTAAGTTTCTTTTCTCCTTTTTGTTGTGAAATCATATATGCGCTCTTTCGATACTCATTTTTGCTTGTTTTCACAGGTTGCTGAATCTGTGTTAAACTCTGAAGAACCGGATAAAACTGTCGCCAACTTAATGGTTGCTGCACGACGAGATGGGTATGCGCAAGGTTATGCGGAATGTTCCCAACATGTGAATAGCGCGTTGAAGGTTAACTGGAATGATAGCAAGTCTGCTACCTTTGGCGTAAATACTGCCGCCGCGCTTGCTTCCATGAAAACAGAGTTTAACAATTTGCAACTTCCGGTCATGGAACTGATAAATGTGGCGCTGCAATCGGACGATCACGTGGCGCAACTTAAAGAAATCTTTCCGGATGAGGGTGAAGATTTAGAGTAGTTTGAAATTGTATTGAACAATTTTTTATGTGGGGTGTAAATCTCTGATTGATGGTGCGCTGTTGCGCAAGTATTTCAAAACACTGCCGTGTTTTGGAGCGTATCTGTACGCTGAAAATAGTATGTTTCTATTTGTTTTGTTGAATGACTTTACAATATTTTGCATGGGTACAATTTCTTTTATTGAGTAAGGCGAATGAAGTTGGCGTAAAGCTCATGTGTGAATTTTTGGTCGTTTGTGACGTGATCACTGACCGCGCATGGAGCTTGTTTTATACTACCATAATGTTTTTGCGCTTACTAAAAGAAATTGCATGCACTTTGTAAACACAAAAATAATAGAAACTTTGTAATTTTATTCATGGATAGAGCTCAGAGGCTTTACAAAGTTTTTCTGATAATTAAATGGAACTTAACTTACTCTCTGATAGTTCCGCCGTATTTGATGGGTCATGTCTTTCTGCGGGAAACTTATAGTGTCGTCACTTAGGTTTTAGCCCGTTTGCTTGGGCCTTCTTCTCCCCAGGTAATCTGCTTAATCTCCTTGCGCATATTCTGGAGTAAATGCGTGAGTTCTCCATTCTTGAGGGCTTTCTCTATCTCTGTGCGCAGAGATATGCAATTGTTAGTGGTATGCCCGTTGTCTTTATGATATTCGCAGTATTGTGCCGGGTCTTGACCACGTTTACTCTTCATCGGGATCGGAGGTTTGAATTGATAGTCCTCAGTACTTAGAACCTCCGCCGGGGTCTTTGTTAGGGGAGTCCACTGCCTCTCCCTATTTTCTTGTTTGTTTTCCCTTTGTGCAGAGAGTTTGTTAATTGTTGTGCGGGCATCTTCAGAGGAACGACTTCCTGATGACTCGCGCCATGATTTTTTGAACCTCCTTTCACCGGTTAAGCTTAAATCCGCGGGCCTGTTGTGTGGTGGTGGCGGCCTGTTTGTTGTGAGATTTTTCTCAGTTTGCGCATAAACTTTGGCCGCCGCCATTATCTTTTCCCAACTTGTTGGAAGGCCCTCTGTTCTGGATAAGACTTTAACCATGTCATCACACCTAACCGCGTAGTTGAACTGAGCACGGATTAGTTGTTCATGAACACCGCCAATTTCTAACACTTCCTTATTGTATCTAGTGATGAAATCCTCTAGATTTTCGTCATCACGACGCCATATATTCATGACGTCGGAAGTGTCTCTAATGGAGCGCCGCTGCTGGCTGAAGTGTGTTAAAAACTTGTTACGCAGATCCTTCCATGATTCGATTTGTCCAGTTGGTAAGTTATCAAACCAGATTCGCGCTGGGCCAGTTAATGTTTGTACAAACAAATGACACCATAGCGGAAGGGTCCAACCTCCAACTAAACCCGCGCTGGTAAACACTCTCAGATGATCATCGGGGTCTGACAACCCATTAAACTTCCCTATGTTGGATGGTAATTTTGCCTTTTCTAATGGAGCTAGAGCTATTTCCAGTATGAACTTCGAGTTTTCCGTTGCTTCTGCAGGGCGGTAAACTAAGTCATAATTATGCTCTGCCTCAGGGTTATAAACCGCTCGAGGTCTGCATTTGTTATAGTTTGGCTGCAGTCTGTTGAATACACTCGTGTTTGCACTCAAACGATATGTTTGATCGGATTCATCGGTGTGAGTGTCCCGTTGGGAACCCAACCTATCATGAACCGATTGTCTTCGACGAGGGTGTGGTTCATCATGGTGTTGTCTCTGGTAACCGCCTGTATGAGTGTATTCTCGTTGTGATGTAGATCTGGCATGAACTTCTGTATCATCATAGGTTGATTCTTCTCGCTGGGATGCATGAGCTCTAGATCCCGGCCTCCGTGATTGAGTCAGAGGAGCAGTCTGAGCACAAAACTGTGTGTACACTGCGTTTAATGCCCCTTGGGACCGGACATACCATGATATCGGAGTTTCTCCTGGTGGTAAAATTGACTGAGCAGGGTTTGCTGGTAACATTCCTGGAGTAACAGGATCATTTGCTCGATTGGATTGAACCTCATTATCGTCTAAGGCCTCTTCTACAATTCCTTCTACTTGCAAATTGTTTCCGACGTTTGGTCGAGGACCAGGTTGCCGGTGAGATGACGAATTTTCTGCCATGTGCAAAACAGAAAATGGGACGAACTGAATCGAAACGAGATAGAAACTAGAAAACAGAGGAATCGGTGGGTGCCAATGAAGAAACACTAGATAAATGGTCGGAACCGAGATATCTAGGGGGTTTGAATCCGCATAAAAGGGTTAGCTCTCACTCGATTTGATTCAGTTGCAGCTGATCTTCTTCTCCGAAGCTCTGCAAAAAAGAGCACCGTTAGCCTCGCCAAGGGGAGAAGAGGGTTCTCTGCTTGACCCGACTCCGGTGTGAGAATAAGTATTGGTAATGAAGAAGAAGAAGTATTTGAATAGTGTGTGTCATCTGATTTCATACCTGAACAGTTCTTGTATTTATAACTGGGAGTTTTGGGAGGGAAAACCTGTTATTGAAAAGATAACGGAAGATGCTAACGCCGTAGCGGTTACATTTTCTTCCATTAAGTTCTTTGATCCACGTCAGGTTGCCTCGATCCGATGTGACTGCACACGGATCGTGGTTTGATCTATGGCTAGGGAGTTGCCACGTGGAAAGTGATTAAGTGGAGATTACCCTTTAAGTGCATGCCTTCGTTGTGATTTCAGGGGCGTCTGTGATAGTGACACGTGTCCAGACGGTTATAACCGTCTGGGTGGTGCACGACTGTATTCCTTCTGGAAGATTACTGTTGTAATCTGGTGTGACACCTTACCATACGGAAGCAGATGAATAAATCCCAAGTCTGGGTAAAATAATATCCAAGTCTGGATATTTGGGCGGAAGTATTAACCTCAGGATTTTCATCCTTTGCTATTGGGAGAAGGCGCAAGGATTTATGTTTTCCTTTGGGCGCGCGACTATAGATTTGCTGACTGTTTTCTCCCTTTTGTAATACCAGTGCGCGGCCGCGCAAGGTTAAAAGGTCAAAAGGCCAGTCTGTGGTATTGTCTCAAATACTTATTATGAAGTTTTTGGGACCTTACCCCTTCAGAAGTACACTCCCTACCTCAACCACTGATAAAACCACTGCTAGTGGGAAATCAGATGATCCCATTAAATTGGGTGATGGTTTAAAATATTTGGAATTGACGGAACGTGTTGATAAACTGGATACTTCAGTTGCAGATATCAAAGAGATGCTGCAACAGTTGTTGACAGTACAAAAGATGCAATCCACTTTTGTTCCACCTCAAGCACCTGCTCTACCACAAGCATCTGCTACAAATGAGCTTTGGAACCTCTTCCAACCTTTTCTCCAACAACAAAACGAAATGGCTGATCAGCAACATGAACTACATGCCAAAAAGCTGAGAAACATAATGGAGTCTAGGTACAATAACACTCAAGCAGATATTAAGGCAATCAAGGCCCATTTATTGGAAACCACTGGCACTGCTCCTCCAACAGTACTTTTCATTAATCAACTTCCCCCAGACAATGCCAAAAAGGGGGAGAAATCAGGAGTGGAAGAAGAAGGGAATAGATGATGGTCTTTACATTGAACCAGAAAGGGATGCTATGACCAGAAAAATTCCTTTGCCAGATGGTAGTAAAAAGGTTGATGCTACCCAAGAAGCACTTGATGAAGGAGTAGCAAGTGTAAAAAGGGATCGAGTGGCAAAGGATATTTCAAGGTGGAATGAGGAGAAAAGAGCTTTCATGGAGCTGTATGCGCAGGGTTGTTCTGGGTCAAAGGATACTAAAAATACTAAGCTAAAAAGGAAACCTAAGTCCATCCCATCCAGAATTCCAAAGCATATTCCAAAACCACCATCCAAAAGCCAACAACATCAAACCTCCATCCAAACAGCTGTTGTAACTCCTGCTGTATCAACTACTGCTGGTACTTCAGAGGTTTCAACATCTGTTATCACTTCAACACACACCATTTCAACACACACCACAATCACTGCCTTACCACCACCACAATCATCTCCAAAAACAACCTCACCAACATCACCTCCTGTCAAAAAGCAGAAGACAACAGATGTTACAACATCTGTTGTAATGACAACAGTGGTTGAAACACCAGTTGTTTCAACAGCTGTTAGTCAATCACAAACCACTGCCACCCAAATTACCACCACTGTTCCACCCAAAACATCATCAGTCCCTCCTCAAACAAAAAGGAGAAGGCTAATCCTCAAAGATGATGACTATTCACCACCACCAACATCTTCAAAATCTCTGTCACTTGTCACCATTCCAAAACCCATACCTCTCTCTTCAGCTCAAATTCTAAAGCCATTACCTCCTGCTGGTGTCTCATTTCCTCTGGAACTCATTGCAGTTAGGGAAGAAATCAAATCCTTTTACTATGAGGATGACCCAGCTAAAAGGAGTTTGCCATTAGTTGAAGGATATCCCAGGCCTAACAATATCGAAGAATATTTGAAACTCAAGGCCAAGCAAGCCGAGGATATCAGAATCAGAAATAGACAAGGGAAATCTGATAGAGAATTTCAGCAAAACTATCAGTTTCTACTCACACATGTCAGAGCTATGGAGCAATTTGCCAAAATGTATGTCAGCAAATCTCAGAAAGGGCAGATGAGTCCTTGAGAAAAGACTACATTGAGAACATCATGACCTACAAGAAATACAAGGGGGAGAAACACATGTACAAAAACTGGACCATTCCTGAGCTTGAAAAAGAGGCAGCCACGATTCAAGAAATGATAAAAAATAAGGTCAAGCAGACTCCTCCTGAAAAGTTCAAACAGTTTGAAGCTGATAAGGCATTAGAGTTGAAGAGAATGAAAGAGGAGCTGATAGCAGCTGATTATGGGTCAAAGAATTCTGTGTCAAAGTGGGGAGAAGATAGGGTCAGAGCTACCTACAAAAAGTTGGAGGAACTTAGAAAGAAAGACCCAACAGTTCCTAAAAAGCCTAACTACTCCAAAGCAGAGGTCTCAAAAAGACCACCAAAGCTGCAAATCAAAAGAACCACTGCTCCAGCTGGTGCTGCCATCTACAAAAGAAGGAGCCAAAACCAGTCAGGGGCTGAAACAGTTGAAGATCTAAAAGCTGGAAATGCTGTTGTAAAAGAGGGCATTATGATGAAAGAAGATCTTGAACTGGAACAATCTGCAAGTACTGCTCAGCCAGTCATGAATAGGCCAGCATCTCCAAACTCCTCATCAAATAAAAATCTCCCAAGAAACCCACCAGGCTCAAAAGTACTAAAGTGGGAAACTGACAAACAGACCCATGTACTGACTATGTTCAGGTCTGATGGAGAAGTGAAGAAAATATCAAGGGAACAAGCACTTGGCCTAAGTCTTGAAGATTTGCAGGATCTCCTTGATCTTCCACTTAGCAGGGATGATGATGACACAGATGCCTTATCCTTTGAGCTACAACTTAAAGGGCAAATAAGGGAACTGTTAATGAGGCAATAAAGTTCCACAATAATGAAGAGTTTTGGCATTATCTGTTCCAGGGGGAGATTGTTGGGATTGAACCCTACCAGAGGAACAGATAATTAAAGCCAAAACTGGATCAAAGCAGTGGATCCAGAATAAGCAGATGTTACATACAAGTCTCTCCCCTTGAAAGTGGTTTCAACATCTGCTGACCTCCTATCTACTGATCGTACAAGCTACTGACCGTCGAACTGCTGCTCAAGTGAAGACCTGATGAAAGACTAAAGCTCTGCTGTTCAATCTACTGCCTTGAGTCAAGCACTGCTGATCCGGACAAGTACTGTTGGGTTCACAGCTGTGGAGGGATACAGCAGTTGTTTATTCTGTCTTTATGTAATGTAATGTAATGTAATAAGCAGTAGTTAGTATAGCAGTGTTTGTATAGATCAGAGGTTAGAGTTTGTTAGGAGGTTAGATGTCACTTTCATGGTGACGTCAGCTTAGATGCTCAGTGGTTTGCTAGTGCCTATAAATAGAACAGTGCTCTGTACTGTTCTATTAGCTCTTTGCAACATCATCTTCTCTGCACGAACAAACACTGAGCTCTGGCTGAGGGGGAGTTTGTATTCAATCATTGCAATTGTAATCGTAATTGAAATAAATTCAATCTTTCGGTTCATTGTGAAAAATGTTTGATCAAAGCATTACTCTCGTTTGATTGTATGCAAAGTTTGTTTCCATCTTAATTCCGCTGCACAACTCATTCATTTCCATCTTAATTTCAAACGTAAAATACAATCACAACCAAACTCAGATCCAACAAAGAAGCTCACAGTTTGAAATATTCAGCCCATCATGGTAGTGATAAGATGTACCAGGATTTAAAGGCAAATTATTGGTGGATAGGTTTGAAGAAATCTATAGCCACTTATGTGGCTAAATGTCTGACATGTGCTCAGGTTAAAGCCGAACACCAAAAGCCGTCAGGTTTGCCGCAACAGCCTAAAATTCTCACTTGGAAATGGAAAATGGTAACTATGGATTTTATCACTAAGTTACCAAGGACAAAGCATGGGAATGATACTATTTGGATTATAGTAGATAGACTGACCAAGTCAGCTCAGTTCTTACCTATTAAGGAAACACACAGCTCAGATAAGCTAGCTCAGCTGTACGTGGATGAGATAGTATCTCTCCATGGAGTGCCAGTATCTATTATCTCTGATAGGGATACTAGATACACATCTCATTTCTGGAAAAGCTTTCAGCAATCATTGGGCACTCGTTTAAACTTCAGCACTACTTATCATCCTCAGACGGATGGGCAAAGCGAACGTACAATTTAAACACTCGAGGACATGCTAAGGGCTTGTGTTATTGATTTAGGTGGAAGTTGGGATGACCATCTTCCGTTGATTGAATTTTCGTATAATAATAGTTATCATTCGAGTATCCAAGCCGCGCCTTTTGAGGCCTTGTAGGGAAGGAAGTGCAGAACGCCAGTTTGTTGGGCCGAAGTTAGAGATGTCCAACTGACAGGACCTGATATAGTCTTGGAGATGACAGATAAGATTGTACAGATCCGTCATCGTCTCAAAGCTGCCAGGGATAGGCAGAAAAACTATGCAGATAAAAGGCGTAAACCTCTAAGATTCGAGGTAGGTGACAAAGTGCTACTTAAGGTATCACCCTGGAAAGGGGTGATGCATTTTGGCAAGAAGGGCAAGCTAAGCCCAAGATACATAGGACCATTCGAGATCATCGAATGTGTCGGAACAGTGGCCTACAAGCTAAATCTGCCAGAAGAACTCAGTGGGATTCATAATGTGTTCCACATTTTCAACTTGAAGAAATGTTTAGCCGATGAATCTCTAGCCATGTCACATAAGGACGTGCAGATAGATGAGAGCTTGAAATTTGTTGAAAAACCTTTTTCGATCGAGGATCGACTGGTTAAGAAGCTTCGAAGGAAGCATGTACCGATTGTGAAGGTAAAATTCGATGCCCGTAAAGGCCCAGAGTACACGTTGGAGGTTGAATCCACAATGAAACAGAAGTACCCTCATTTATTTCAGTAAATCCCGAGGTCGAGATTTCTTTTAAGGGGGTGAGGATGTAACACCTCGAAAAATCATGTCCAATATAGTATCGACACGTGTCATGAAATTTTAAACATGTATCGAATTGATTACGAGGGACTAAAATTGATAAACGAAGAAAGTATGTGTGCAAAAAGGATCCAGAGTGTCAACATATAAAATTTTTGCCTTTCAACGACCCTACACGATGTTTATACCCTTAAACGAATAAATCATGAATCGTATGAAACCGTTTGTGGAAGAAATTGAAAGTTTACAAGACGTGAGGGTTAAATATGTCAACATGTTTAAGTAATACCTCTGAGTGACCTTTTAATGAACCCGGAGCCTTGTAACGATTAATTATACTCCCAAGAATAAGTGGCAAAAATTTCACAAGGTTTCGATATTGTTTGAGATAAAACTTGTGTTAAAAGCATCAACGAGGTAATACTTGTGTTTTCGGTTATTATTTAACGAAACAGGACCTAACGGTGTTTGATTATATCTCATGGATCATAAAAATATAAGTTATATGGGTTAAATGTGCTTAAAATGGAAAATATTATGTTTTATAAGGTCCAGGGGGTGAATATGTCAAGTTTAAAACTTGAATTGCTGGTAAACTAGGTGGTGGCATCGCGCCACAGGTAGCCCTTTCTGCCATGGCACAGTGCAACGGCATGAACTGGGCAGAAGCAATGAACAGGTGCAGGTTCTGCCCTTCTCCTCACCTTTGCATGGTTTTGATCGAATCTAGGGACTGTTTGATGGTTTTAAAAACCATTTTGGACACGTGTGATGATCATAGAAGAACCATAACACCTATATTGATCTGGTGGCACCCTCAATTAGTATAAATAGGTTAAGTTTTGGCTGCCATTCTCACTTGCAAACTCAAATTTCATACTTTCAACTCACTCTCAAGCTTTGGAGCTTTTAAAAATCATTCTCTGGAGCATCCTACCTTGGAAGGAAGCTCTCTTAGTCTAAATCTTCGTGCTAAGGACTCTTGTAAGCGTTCTTAGCTCCTGTAATTAAGTTTTTATTAGTGTAATGACTGAAAGTCAAAGTTAACGTAATTCTGCTTTGACTTTGTGATTAATCACAAACGGTCCAGCCATTATTCGAATTAAAAGTGGCCATGTGTTGGTAATTATGTAGGTAATAAACCCTTAAAAGGGCACCTACTAATTATCACATTATCTCAGTCAATTGTCGGGTCAAACTTATTAATAAAAAGTCAACAGAATCAGTTTTTACAAATTAAATTCATAACTAATAATGTTGTAGTTATGGAACATATTTTAACACTTAAATAACTTGGTAAATAATATAAGAACATGTTTAGGCATGTTCAACCCGACCATTCTGAGTTTAGGCTCGGTTCGCAACCGAAAGTCGCAAAAGCAGACTTTTGCTTTGACTTTCAGTTCTGACCCGATTTAGCTTAGTTTAGATATGCCTTAGGGTTCCTTTAGGACCATATTACATGTTAGTATAACCCTCTGAGATTATACTATATGGTTCTTTAAAATCTGATTCATATGCATGTTTCCGTTAAATGCTTAATTGTTGACCATTATGCCCTTTTGATATAAAAACGAGATTTTGAAAATGTGAGAGGACAAAAACCTATATTACTGATATTTAAGTATATCCTAAAAATTTGACATCAGTTCTAGGTCCAAAATAGGAGTTATGCAAGATATCATAAATGAAAGCCTTTTTATGAATTAAATGGCATTTTCCGCATAAATCATGTTTAAACCCAAATTTTGACACCAAAATTTATACCTACTGTTAAGATATAATATTTAGGATTTTTGGGAATTTTTGTTGAATTTTAAACTTATCAAAACATGGAGTTCTAGTGTAAATTCGGTATTGACGAAATTGCCCTTTTCATTGATAAAATGAGTTTTATGTATTATTTTGATACCACACTTTTTCCTACTGATTTCATATGTTAAATAAAATATTTTAATCTATAGGGACTGGTCAAAATCTCAGATTTCCTTAAATAACCTGAAATTCGTCAAATACCGACTTTTACGCTTTTTTAAACGCATAGTATGGGTTAAAAACTATATTTTGAAACTTAAGACTCATTACCTACTGATATTATAAGCAAGTTTTTATACTTTAACAGTAAGTAAAATTTTTGAACTCAGAATTCCAAATTTAACCCTTAAAGCTTATGTGAAATGACCAAAATGCCCCTACGGTGCATAGTTTGGCTATAAAAGATAAATTTCACATATATACAATATCTTACTGATATAACTTGTAAAAATAAATATTTTTCTGATTATTTTAGACCAAAACCTCAGATTACTATTTAACCTCTTTTATAATCTTTAAAATGACCAAAATACCCCTACGGGGTTTAAATTGATTTTAAATTCGTTTTGGGCATAATGGAAGGTATCCTACTGATATCATAACATACTTAAAGCATATTAACTTGTGGAACATGTACATGACTCATTTGGTTACCCGTTATGCATTTTTAGCGTTCGGTAAAGTTTATGTAACTAGTTTGCATAAATTAACTGAAACGGGTCAAACCTTATCATTTTTACTTGAAAATCCAGAATGTATTTAGTTTACCCATTCTAAACAAGTCCTCATACTTGTTGGGTCGAAATCACATTCTATTCCGGTCTTCGCTTAATCTTGCGTTTTGAACCGTATACCTTTCTTTAAAACTAACCGGTCTAAGTTATAACTTAAATAAGATCCGCTAGGAATCTAATAGGTTAATAAAACCTTCATTCTAGATTAGGAGCCCGGTAAAAGCTATCTGTACTTGCTGATTGATATACGGCTGGGATTAAAATTTTATTTTTAGCTCAGGTAAATACTTTTAACTTATTTTCCGTTATACGGGCTTGGGATACGGTATTATAAAAATACCGCTTGGTCGGGTATGAAGTTATTTAAATCGGATTGTGATTAATACATTTACATAACCCGTTTTAATTTGTTTTGTTTGATGCAATGCCTTTGGGGGGGTTAATGACCATGTCCTGGATATCCTCGGCTCATTTATTAAATGGCCACGACTTAAGCACGGGGTGTAGGCATACATCTGACAGTTGCGTATGTATAAATGGTATCTCACATCTCTTGTGGGCGTATACTTGTGGTTTGTCAATTAATCTAATCCGGCTCTTCTAACCGGGTCCCGAATGGACGACAAACATGTAAAGCTGTATACAAGATTATTTTAAATAATTGTCCCAAGTTATAAAAGAATTTTGTGCCTTATGCATTTAAATCAATTTTTATAAATACTTTTCAAAAAGAGTCAGTTAATTGTATTTACCAGTGTAAACTGACGTATTTTCCAAATGTTAAGTGCATGTACTACGCGAAATGGGCTGGCTACTCCTAGTATCAAATAAAAAGTCTTGCAAGCTTTTGATGCTTAAATCTGTTGAACAATATTTCTTTTTATTTTAGACCCGCCTGTGGATCTACTTACAATCCGTTGTGTAACATTTTATGTTACTTTCAATTCGGTTTGTATAATTAATACTTTAGACTTCCGCTGTGCATTAAACTGTGATTATTTGACTATGATGATATCAACTACGTCACGATACTCCCCACCGGGCCCACCGGCAATACGTGGAAATATCGGGGTGTGACAGGTTTCATCATTTTAGATCAAATGGCTTCATTTGTGATTATCTTGTAGAGATGCCTTGGATGGATTAGTATTTAGTTCTGTTTTCTTTTAAGTAAAATTATGTGATTTTGTTTAGTTTTTGTGTAACCTTATTCCATTTCTAAGGTCTCCACCAATACTAAATATATACGGTTTCTTTTGCCACGAATTTTCTGTTTTTATTCATAAAATTGGTGTTGTTTTTGTTTTCCTACGGGCATAGCTTAAGTATACGTTGGAAGTTTCTGATTGATAACAAGGTTTCTTATAAATTTAATTCAAAACATGGTTGGGATCAACTACTTCATTGTGCATTAACAAATATAATTAACTGAGTATAAGAACAAATAATGAGTTGCTTTAGGTTATTATTGATCTCAAGCAGGTTGATTGGTTTGAAAGTGGCCGCAAGCATCTTTAAATGCTTATAATATTTTGTGATGACATAAGATATATTTTATTGTTGTAAAAAATGTATAATGATTCGTTGTTTAATAAAATATGGTATGTAAAATTTCTAAAAACCACTTGTGTTTTCACACCGTTTTACTACTAGTAATCCTAATAACAGACATAATGTACCATCATTCCTTTATTTATGATTCATTATCAAGTTATGATTAGAACTTGTGTATATATATGATGTATGTCTTAGTTGGTAGATCATGAATGAATAAGAATCATATTTTCCCTTCTCATGTTTCTTTTTTATTCTTTACAAAAATCATTTGCACTAAGTACAAATCTTTTTTACACCAAGTAAAAACAATCATATTTTCACTATTTTTCCCATGTATATATAGTTATTACAATGAATTAATAATTATATCCACTAAACATAAAAATGTATAAAGACTGTTAATTTTATTTTCCTTGAATTTTCCAATATACTAAATGAAGGTCAATTTGTTTTTTTTTTTAAAGTAAGTAATATAAGGTTACTGTAGGGTATGGTTCGTCTACAAATGACATTTTTTTTACAAAGTGTCAGAAGTCTATGTAAGTATTGTGTTTTAAATTTTGAGCATGATGTTTTAGATTCTTTTTGCATGGAATTGTATTGAAAAACACCAAAGGTAACAATTTAAAACACAATCAAATGTATTTTATACATTAAATTTAAAACACATTGATTAACATTGTTCGCATTGTGTTTTACATCTGATATTTAGAATACAGTTTATT
Source organism: Helianthus tuberosus (assembly GCA_030545235.1). Taxonomy (NCBI): domain Eukaryota; kingdom Viridiplantae; phylum Streptophyta; class Magnoliopsida; order Asterales; family Asteraceae; genus Helianthus; species Helianthus tuberosus. Next base: position 80,215,707 of record CM060408.1, read on the forward strand.
ATGTTTTAAATTATTAGGTTTAGTGTTTATTATATAATATCATGTCAAAAGAATTTAAAACATTATACATATAATTTAAAACACAATGCCAGCATAGAATTCTTACAATTTGTAGGAAAATATCCTTTGTAGAGGAACACTTGTATTCATCTTCTTCGATTTATTAGGCATAAAACGTGTTAACGTAATAACATTTTCTTTTAATGATTTTTTTGAATTTTATTAAACTGTGTTGATTTTATTTTTTCAATGTGTTGTTGATGATATTTTTAATAAAAATACGTTATTATTGTTCTAATGTGCTGAGTGTACGTTGTTAATACATGTGTTTAAAAAAAATTCTCATTGTGTTGTTTAAATAACAACATAATGTAGGTCTAAGAGCATTCACATTGAATTCTTTATCCGTATTTCTATATTTACAGTAAAAGTCATTATTTTTTTCTCTGTAATTTTCAATTAAAGAATACTTTTTTATACCTTTATCATTATCTTTTCTTTCTTCTTCACTCATAACCATTTTCAAAATATATTAAAAAAATCAATTTGGGTGAACAGTGTTCCCGTAAATATATACAGATGAACAGTAACATTTTCTCTCTTCTCCACTTACAACTATTTTCTATAATATAAGAAACACATTCACAAATATATAAAGAAATGTAGGATCGTTTACGGACCCGAAAGAGTCGTTCAGAAGAGTTTATGCTCAGTACGAAAGGCGGAAATAGACGTACTGAGGTCAATTCAGCAAGATATACACTTTAACTGTCGATATTATTGATTTCACAACGATTTACAACGAGACGACACTTCGGCAGCACTTCGGCTCCGGAATCACACATACAAGAATCCCTTCAAACGGAATCAGGCACCTCCTATATATAGGCGAAGTAATTTCGCTTGAACCAGTCTCAAACGGAATCACATTCAAGCGGAATTACCACTTCAAACGAGATTACGAGTTCAAGCAGAATTAACCTTGTGATTTCGTTTGAAATGGCTTTTGACCATTTCAAGCGAAATTAGCCTTTAAACATGTTTTCTTGTTTTGCATGCCCTGATCTATCTATATACAATTAAGACTCGATACAAGACGAAGTCGACAGACGGATGCACCAACAGACTCCCCCTCGGATGTTGACGAAGTCTTCAGTGTGTCGAGTCTTCGCATCTTCAGTCTTTATCAGTCTTCTCAAACTCTTTGAAGTATCTGACACTGTAAAGCATCCTCAAATCTTCTCTCTTCTCTTTCTCAGCACCAACAGATCTTCAATTTCAGAATCAGAACCTTGCTCTTTGTCATTCAGACTCCCCCTTTCGATAAGCTGGGATCGCAGTCTGGCTTCCATAGGTTCAAGATCGTGTCCTGGCTCACATCCTGCTTTGGATCGAAACCTGGCTTTTTCATTTATCCCAAGATTTGTTGCTGGCTCTTCTTTTTCCTGCACAAATCTCTACCCAAAAATAAATTTCACAAATTTTAAAATTTGACAAATTTACACTCTGCTAATCACTTGTAAAAATAATTCTCAAAATGATTTAACATTTATAAACTTTGACGAATCACTTGCAGAAATTATTCAATTAATGAATGATTTTACAATGTTAAACTTTGATGAACCACTTGAAGAAATATCATTTTTCTTTAAAAAAACACACTTCCCAAACCATTTGTTCATCATGTTTAGCACTTGGAATTTTGAAAATCAGCTCTCCAACATCAGTTGTCGAAAATCTTTTTTTTTTATTTTTCAAAATTTATGCTAAAACACACTGAAAATCTTTTTGAATTTTTGAATTTAAAAAGCAATACAGAGAAGAAATATTTACAGACAATATTTTTGTGAGTTTGTGAAAGAGGATCATATCAGTTTCTGAAACAAATCACCAACACCGTTAAGCTTTAAACATTTTAAGTTCTAAACGATTCACTTAGATTGTCAGTATACTGATCCACTTAAATTTTCACACAAAATTCAACTATTTCGAGATACGAAATTAATGTTTTAGAGACTTAAACTTATTCGCATGTCCCACCTCAGAATATACTCCCGTATCCAGATCACAATATTCAGTCTTACAGGTGAGTATACCAAGATGATATCTGTAAGGGGTTAAATTGCGAAGGCCGTGAGAGCTCAGGTCAGAACTTCCATTCAGCAGAGAGATGACGGCTTCGACTTTTGGTGGGTCCCCTTTAGAGGATATTTTTTACAACAGCACATGATTAGCATTATTCAATGTTTCATCATTTTTTGTACTGAGGGCAGGCTTTTATTTCAAGCAAGCGTAAAGTATTTTCCGGGGACTAGGCCATTGCTTCCGCAAAATCAGAAGTCCCAGGATAATACCCCAGATATCACTGAGCATAAAGACCTAGTATCTCAGAAAGAGAGACCTTTCAAACAAGATTTCGGGGGTTACCCATATATCCGAGAGATGTTCCCCACGATATAAGCAAGTTTGAATTTAGGTTTATATCTCGTCACAATCTACTAAATGTGCAAAAACCTACTGGCACATCATCAGTGAGACCGTTTATCACTTTTTGAACTTTCCATTTCTTTAGCATGCTGTGATCGTCCACTGATGTACTATCATTTCCTCTTTTTTACAACAAAACTCATTTTGTATTTTATCATGTTTTTGTCTTTTTCAAATTTTCAAATTTTCAAATGTTTTTGGATTTTCTGAAATTTCTTACACCCCCTAAAATTCAAACACATTTAAAGAAAATTTGAAAACAAACTATACAAGTAAATTGGCAACTGATATCAAATCACTTCAATTTGCCATTCACTTGGCATAAACAATCAAAACTCCCCTTTACAACAAACTATTTTCCCATTGTGATTTCAAAACACTTAAGTTTGTTTTAATCAAATGGTTTTTCTGGAAAATAAGTTTTGTTGATTGATTTTACCACTTGTAGATTAGGGGTTCATCACATATTTTTCAAAATACCAATTGTAAGAATGATCCAATCAAGTTCAACCTAATGACCTTGATTAACCACTTGTAAATCGAAATATCATTTAACAACCATCATTCACATCTGTGATATTTCTCAAGAAAGATGTCGATTCCTGTTACTCTGCCTATATATATTGTTCAGAAGCCGTTTAACAGCATAACCGTGGATCTCCTTCCCTTGAAGCAATGCTCCTGCTCCTGCACACGCACAACCCGATAGCAGCGAAACAAGGGTAACAACATTCGGTTCTGATCCAGAAACTACCATTTGCCTGAAAACATCAAGTGCTTCATAACCATAGCCTCTTTGAGCATAACCAGCAATAACAGCACTCCATGTTACCACATCCAGTTCAATATTCTCTCCTCTCATCTTCTCAAACAACGCGAGAGCATCTTCAAATCTACCGATTTGCGAAAGCCCAGTAACCATTGCATTCCAGGAAACCACATCTTTCACCTCCATGCGCTTGAAAACTTTATGCGCGTCATCAATCAACCCACATTTCGCATACATGTCCACAATTGCATTACCCACAAACAAATCCTTAACGAGGTTGGTCCTCACGGCATAACCATGAACTTCCTTCCCTTGCATAGACGCACGAAGTGCAGCAAACGCGGGAAGTATGTTAGAAAGGCTAACAGCATCAGGCCAAATATTTAGATTTTCATCTAGAGAATTCATTCGATAAAACATCCCCACCGCCTTTTTGGAGTCACCACTCTGCATATAAGAAGCAATGATGGAGTTCCAGGAGATGACGTCAGCAATGCTGCTGCTAAGCATTTGGTCGAACACCTGGCGTGCATTATCCAAATGACCACAACGAGCGTACATGGGTACCAAGGCATTAGCTACAAAGACATTACTCTGAAGGCTGAAAACGAAAACATTCCTGTGTAAGGAGGCACCACGGCGGAAGGAGGGGAGGTGTCCGCAGGCCTTGAGAAGGAAGGGGAAGGTGTAGCCGTCAGGAGAGCAATTTAGGGTCCTCATAGTGATGTAAAGTTGAAAAGCATGGTGGAAGGATCGGAGACGCACTGCACGTCGGATAAGAGAGTTCCAGTAGAAGACCATCGAGGTATCGCAGCAGGAGATGTGCAGTTTTCGTAATGCTGTATGGCCCTTTTTGACGGTTTAATTTGGAGTGCTGGATTCAGACTTTGACTCTGACATAGACTCCGAATTTGACTCCTCAGTTTCATCGTTATCTAACACATGATCCACTACTTTCTTCATCAATTGAGATTGTTGATCAGTGTCAGACGATGTAAACGTAACATCAATATTTTCTGGCAAGTTAACTGAAGACTCCGACTCCCACTGTAAATTTGTTGCCTTTTCGACTCTTTCTAAATTTGGATTTCTCGGAGAATATCCATTTTCAAGCGGGGGTGGACACTTGTTGTAACTGACACCTTGTTTCTTACCAGATGTTTTTACTTCAGTATCCTTCTTATTTTCTTTCTTCTTTTTAGAAGTCTTTTCTTCAGATACCTTCTGTTCTTCAGTTACTTCATCATTTTCAAAAGCTTTCATGCCTTCCACAGTAGGATAAATCATGTCAATGACATAAGAAGTGCATGAGTAACTTTTTAACAAACGATTAACTCTTTCTGTTTCCAGTTTCTGCTCAAGCACATCACATTTTTCAATGTAACTGTTAACACTTTTCTGCTTTATCATTAGAGCTCCTTGAAGTGTTTTCATGGCTGTTGCTTGTTCACTGCTTATTAGATTGTATTGATTCATGGCTTTGTTCAGAACATCATAAGACTCTTTCAATCGGTTCATGTTGTGAATCAAAGTACTGTTCTGCTTCTTTACTGCTTCACAATTTTCACATATCACTGGAATCTTTTGTGCATCAGCTTCTTCTTCAACTTTGAATTCTGGAATGTCTTTCACCTTTTTTCTTACCACTCGAACTTCTTCATCATCACTGCTGACTGGTGTTTTGACCTTTTTCTTTTTCTTTTTAGCTTTTTCATCTTCACTATCACTTTCTGCCATCATTTTCAAATGAGCTGCCACTCGTTTTGCATAATACTCACCATCATCATCACTATCTTCTTCAATACAAGCAACAAAAGCTTTGGCTTTTAGCATTTATTTATCCGGACAGTAATCATCCCAACTAAAACCTTCCCAGCTAAAGCCTTCTAGTAACTTTTCATCATCTTGGTTTATCAGGCATGCTTTATTATCAGCTGAAATATATTTGTCCCAACTGAAACCTTCTTGATTCACCAAACATGCTCTCTTTGAAGACTCCTCTATTACTTTTCTACCAAGTGCCACTTGTGGTTCTTGTTGTTGTTGAGCAGCTTGATGATAAATGGCCTTCCGGTAATAGTCATTGTTGTTGTTGAACGGATTTTGAGCTCCACTTGCTTCGCGGTTTTTGCACTCCCTCTTGAAGTGTCCTTTTTCCCTGCAATGAAAACAAGTAACTTTAGATTTATCAAAACCTAAATTAGAAACACATGCATCACGGAAATCATCTCTTCCCATAATTTGTTTAAACTTTTCAGCTCTTCTCAACACACTAGCCAAACACCACTTTATATCCATCAATTCCATCTCCTCAGCATCGATCTGATCGTAATCCTCTTTTCTTAGCATTGGATTCCCGATTCGACCTGCTACTAATCTTCCATAAGACTCTAACACGGTTCCCAACAAAGACATATGGCTTTTTGCAACTTCTTTTGAATAATTCTGATCATTCTCCAGATTCAATACAATGTTGCATTGTAGCTTCTTGCCATTCTTTGTTGCTGAAATGTTCGGATCGAATGATGGATATGATGAAAAACTTGTTTTACTGTTTAATCCCTTGGATAAACCTCCCAATGAACTCTTTGAGTTGAATGCAGTTTCAACCTTTGGTGACATATTGGTGGATTTATCACTGACACCACCTTTGTAATAGAGACCAATATCTTGTTCACCGTCAAAATCTTTCATTCTTGAAATCTTTCTCTGTTCCATCTCCTGAGCTTCAATTTTTTCAATGAACTTGCTCAATGTCAGACTGCTAAACCCTTTCTTGTTCCTTAGCATCATGAGATATGTGCCCCAAGTCTCGTGTGGCAATGCATCAGCCAATTTTTCGATCAACTCTTCATTTTCTTTGTTGATGCTCAATCTCTTCATGTTGGATAACAAATTGCAATATCGTTCAATAATTTACTTTGTGCTTTCATTTTTTCAACACTAAGGTCTTTTATTGCTATAATCTCCTCATCATCAGTCATTGGTCTAACATATTTTGTCTCAACACATTCCCAAGCATCAAAGTAATTTGCTTGTACCCAGTTTTCAAAACGTCCTTCCCAATCTTTATACTCCTCAATGTTCACGAGTTTAGGCGGTTTTTGCATCGTGCCCGTTTCATTTTCTAGCATTGTGTTCTGTGTAAGAGTAATCGGGGTAACCGGTGTAGCGAATGCGTTGTAAAATTCCTCTTCCATGATTCGGTTTTCAAGAAATGTTCAAATACAATTTTCAAACGAGATTACACTCTCAAACGAAATCCCACTTCAAACGAGATCACCCTGTTCAAACGGAATTAAACACTTTCAAACTAGATCACCTTTCAAATGGAATACCTAATTTCGTTTGAACTAACACCCCTTTCAAACAGAATCACTAATTTCGTTTGAATTAACACTCCTTTCCAACGGAATTACAAGTTGAAGCGAAATAAGTGATTTCAAACGGAATCTCTCAAGCGGAATTACACCTTTGATGCGGAATAGCAAGTTTCAAGCGGAATCAGGATGATATTTCAAGCGGAAAACCAGTTTCAAGCGGAATTAACCAACTAATTCCGTATGAAATGCTGCTGATGTCATCATCTTCGAGATGTTTTTGAAATGGAATTACCTATTTTACCAGTTTTTTTATCGATTTGAAGTCTGAAATTCTCAAGGCTTTGTTAAAACACTGATGCGCATATAATGTGTGAAAATTAGCCGATTTTAACCGTGAAAAGTTGTTAATTTTGAAAATGAAGGTGTAGAAATCAGAAATTGCAGCTGAATTGGTAAGAACTCTTCCTCCTGAGCTCTGATACCACTTGTAGGATCGTTTACGGACCCGAACGAGTCGTTCAGAAGAGTTTATGCTCAGTACGAAAGGCGGAAACAAACGTACTGAGGTCAATTCAGCAAGATATACACTTTAACTGTCGATATTATTGATTTCACAACGATTTACAGCGAGGCGACACTTTGGCAGCACTTCGGCTCCGGAATCACACATACAAGAATCCCTTCAAACGGAATCAGGCATCTCTTATATATAGGCGAAGTAATTTCGCTTGAACCAGTCTCAAACGGAATCACGTTCAAGCGGAATTACCACTTCAAACGAGATTACGAGTTCAAGCGGAATTAACCTTGTGATTTCGTTTGAAATGGCTTTTGACCATTTCAAGCGAAATTAGCCTTTAAACATGTTTTCTCGTTTTGCGTGCCCTGATCTATCTATACACAATTAAGACTCGATACAAGACGTAGTCGACAGACGGATGCACCAACAAGAAACCATTATGAATTAGCTAATAATAGTAAGATTTGTTCTTGTGGTTAACCATTATCAACAACAAAAGGTAAACCATTATCAATACGTTGATTACTGATGTTTAGAGAATAAATAAAATTCACTTCATTTTTTTTGTTATTGATATTTTTAGTATACGTGGCTAACCATATTTAGAAAATCCCATTCATCAATTCTAAACATAAACATAATAGAAAGAACATGAAAGATTATGTGTACCTGTTAATCCCGAGATGGTAGAGATCGTTGTAGCCATTATAAGATCCAATCGGGTTCCCCTATAGGGTGTATGATGATTGATGGAGTTTTTAGTAGCGAGAGATGATTTGTGAGTGATGTTATGGTATGATTGTGAGCCAACATTTATACTTCTCTATTGAGCTCTATTTCTACACCCAAGGGGAAACCCTATTCTTCTTGTATGGGCAAATACGTCCATCAAATATTTGCCAATTATGTGAATAGGGGCATTAAGGTCATTGATCATTTATAATACAAATACTAATAAAGGCCATATGAATATATAGTTTATATATATTCTTACATTCTCCAACTTGGCAGAGTTATTTTTGGTTATGAGTATTAGATAAGCATGATCAGGCGTTAATACTAATTTTAGTTTTAAACCAGAGTCATAACAGAGAAATACAATCATTAAATTGATGTTCAATTCAAGACCCCCATTATTCATACTATAATCCCAATTCAAAACCTAAGCAGTTAGGATCAAAATGACAAGTAAGCCCTTTTTTATTTGTACAATTATTTGTCCATATGCTCAATAAGCTAGCTGATACTATTTAGAGACAACAAATCAAGTAAGTGAGGAAATTTTGTTTATCATGATAATCAAACATAAGTAGGTATAATATGCAAATTAAACAAGGCCTTTACTAAATCCCGTCTTCGAAACAAGTTCTTTGAATACTTTAGATGGAAGACCTTTAGTCATCAGATCTGCAAGCATATTTTAGTACTTATATACTCAATACTAATATTAATTTCCTTAACTCGTTCACGTATGAACAAGTATTTTGTATCGAGATATAAACTAGCGCCAGTCGAACTTTAACTGTTCAATAAGTTAACGACAGCTGAATTATCATAGTAAAGCTTCAATGGTCTAGAAATGGAATTGACAACTTTGAGTCCAATGATCAGATTTCTAAGCAACATTCCATGGCAGGTTGGTTATAAACAACAATGTATTCTGCCATCATGGTGGAAGTTGTAGTCAACTATTGTTTATGAGTCTTTCATGTGATAGGTCCACTTGCTAACATGAAGATGTATCCTGAAGTGGATTTCTTGTCGTCTTTGCATTTAGTAAAGGCAGATTCAGAGTATCCTACAACTTCTAAATTATCACTTCTTTATAAGTCAGTGTGTAGTCTTTCATCCCTTGCAGATATCGAAGTACTTTCTAAGCTGCTTTCTAGTGATATAGACCAGGATTAGTCTAATAATAGCCTAGCATTCCAGCAATATAAGCGATATCTGGGTGAGTACATACTTGAGCATACATAAGGCTCCCGACTACTGACGCATAAGGTATCATTCTCATTTTCTCCGTTTCAATCTCTGTTTTCGGACATTGGAACAAGCCAAAAACATCTCCCTTAACTACTGGAGCTACTAAGGGTTTGCACTGTTGCATGTTGTAGCTGCTAAGGACACGTTCAATAAACGTCTTTTGAGATAATCCCAAGAGTAAATGCCATTTTAGTCCCCGAGGTTTGACCAAAATTGCGACTTTAGTCCAAATAGTTTTTTTCTTGCTATTTTAGTCCAAATAGTTATGTTTTCTTCCATTTTAGTCCCCGACTTTTGTCATTTTTTCCATTTTCATCCAACCCACTAAACCCATTCAAAAAATGTAGTTAACTTAGGTGAATTTTGGCCAAACCACATTTTTCATTCTTTTTTTGCAGGTGTGATGGTATGGGGATGGTGTTGTGTCGGTTTATAGTGAAGATGATGGCGGTAGATGTTGGTTTTACGATGATGGCGGCGGAGTTGGTTGATGACATGGGTTGCGGAAAAGTGGTCGGTGGTGGTGGAAATGGTGGGTGGTGATGGTGGTGGGGTGGGTAGGTGGGTGGGTGGTGACGGTGCAGGCAGGTGGTAGCGATGATAGAAGGTTGTGATGGGGTGGGTGGTGGGAGGTGGTGGTGGTGGTTGATGAAACTGGAAAAAAAGAGTTAAATGCCATTTTAGTCCCTGTGGTTTGGGCCATTTTGCCAGTTTAGTCCAAAGGTTTCATTTTTAACCTGTGGGTCCAAAAAGGTTTCACAATTGCCATTTTAGTCCACTGGGTTAACTTCATCCATTTTTTCTGTTAACGAGAAGGCTAATTCGGTCATTTTATATGGCTGAATTGTCCTTTTAGTTAATAGAATTACATACAAAATGACCGAATTGGCCTTCTCGTTAACAGAAAAAACGGATGAAGTTAACCCAGTGGACTAAAATGGCAACTGTGAAACTTGTTTGGACCCACAAGTTAAAAATGAAACCTTTGGACTAAACTGGCAAAATGGCCCAAACCACAGGGACTAAAATGGCATTTAACTCGGAAAAAAATGACAAAATTCAGGGACTAAAATGGCAAAAAAACAAAACTATTTGGACTAAAATGGCTAGAAAAAAACTATTTGGACTAAAGTGGCAATTTTAGTTAAACCTCAGGGAATAAATTGGCAATTTACTCTAATTGAAATTTCCTTTGTTTCTGTCTCTATGAATTTCAATGCTAATAACATATGAGGCTTCTCTGAGATCCTTCATGTCGAAATTAAGCGAAAGAAGTCGCTTCAACTCATGCAACATATCCAACCTATTACTTGCCAGTAGAATTTCATCTACGTAAAGGACAAGTATAGTAACGTTGCTCTCACTCATCTTGTGGTAGGTACATTGATCCAATTGATTCTCATAAAACCTTGTTTCTTCATGACCTCATCAAACTTTACATACCATTGACTTGATGGTTGTTTCAACCCGTATATGGATTTCTTCAACTTACAGACTAGATGTTCTTAACCTTTAGGTTCAAAATCTTCAGGTTGTTTCATGAACACATTTTCGTCTAACACCGTTAAGGAAATCGGTTTTAACGTCCATTTGATGTAGCTCTAAATCGAAATGAGCTACTATGGCATAACAATCCTTAGTGAATCTTTTTTAGAGACAGGTGAAAATGTCTCTTGATAGTCAATTCCCTCTTTCTGAGTGTAGCCCTTTGCAACCAATCTTACTTTATAGCTTTCAACGTTCCCATTCGGATCTCGTTTAGTTTTGAACACCCATTTACATCCTACGGGTTTAACACCGTTTGGTAATTCAACTAAATCCCAAACATCATTTTTCTTCATGCAGTTAATCTCATCAATCATAGCTTTGTTCCATTCAAAAGACTAATCATTGTTGGTGGCTTCATTATAAGAGATGGGATTATTAAGCTTTCCTACATCCCTGTCAGCATCAGTCAGCTAGATGACATTATCATCAAAGTTAGTAGGCCTTTGAGACCTAGATGACCTCCTGAGTTGATTATCGGGTTCAGCGTTGTCTTGGTTTTGATCGTTTGATGTGCCTTAATTTTGGGTTTAATAAGTTGTGAAGGGGGTGGTGCAGTGGCATTCGGTGCAGTTGCATTGGGTACAAGAGGAGTAACTGAAGTTATCATAAGCGACGAGTCTCTTTTCCCCGCGTCTTGTTCTTCTTGCAACTCTTCATAAGATTAGTTTGATTGATCCCAATGACCATAGAATCCTCCAGGAAAGCGACACGCTTGGTTTCCACAATGCGAGTGACATGGGAAGGACAGTAGAAACGATAACACTTTGAGTTATTAGGATACCTAATAAAGAAACAAGTAACTGTTTTGAGTCAAGTTTCCTTAAGAAAGGATTATAAAGTTTAGCTTCGGCGATACAACCCCATACTTTCATATATCTAAGACTCGGTTTCCTTCTTGTCCATAGTTCATAAGGAGTTTTGGGGACAGACTTAGAAGGAACTCTATTGAGTATATGAACGGCTACTTTTAATGCCTCTGACTAGAGGAATAAAGGTAAATTTGTGTTGGCTAACATATTGCGTACCATGTCCATAAGGGTTCTGTTTTTCCTTTTAGCAACACCATTCTGCTGAGGAGTACCGAGCGTGGTGTGTTGGTTCACGATCCCCTAGCCCTTACAAATCTCATAGAATGGACTAGGAGCTTGACCCACATCAGGATGTCTGCCATAATATTTACCTTCTCTATCTGATCTCACTACTTTAATTTGACTGTCTAGTTGTTTTTCAACAACTCCTTTATAATCTTTAAAAGTTGTTAGTGATTCGGATTTTTCTTTAATGAGATACAAGTACATATAATGGGAATAATCATCAAGAAACGTGATAAATGAAGTATGTCCAGTTATGCAGTGATTGGGTAAGGGCCACTAATGTCTGTGTGAATAAGATCTAATAAATTAGAGCTCCTTGTGGCACCTTTCATATTCCCTGATGTCATTTTGCCTTTAAGGCATTTGACACATGTTCCAAAATCAGTGAAATCGAGAGGAGGTACGACTCCTTCACGTGCCGAGATAACCGTTCTAATGAAATGTGGCCTAAAAGTTGATGCCACAACATGGATGAAGTCTCTATGTCTCATTTCTGTTTCTTCTTTTTTAGCGATTCATTGATGTAATATGATAACAAAGATTTGGTGAATTCATCATCTAGTTCTAATTTATAAAGACCACCATCTAGAAAACCATAACCATACACTTGAGAATTAAAAGAAATTGAGAGTTTGCCATGGCCATGGGTAACAGTAAAACCGTCCATGTCTAACTTAGTGTCACATCCCAACCAATGGCGGAATCATCAGAGTGGGACAAAGGAAGATTGCTCATCACACATAACACTATTTGTAACAATAATTAAATCAAACCGTTTTCATTTCATAAACTCAAATTGTCATTACAATACATGAAGCACAAATACAACATGTTCAATACAAGAAAACAACATAACAACAAAGACAAAATTGATACAACATATTAAAACCTAAGGCGTCTATATGTGTATCTAAGCATCATCGCTACTTCAATTTCATAGCATCGTCATCCTCAACCTGTAACATGTTTAAAACAAAGTTCAATGCAAATGCAAAGGCGAGTATACAAGTTTTCAATATATGTATAAGTATAAAAGTTTAAAACGAATCCACATGACAACTTAAGTTATTCAAGATAAACATAACATGGCATGAGATAATTCTAGTCAACCCTCTATTTACGCAATAAAGAATGAAATTTAACATGACCACAAAACTACGGGCGGTGCGTTACTCCTATAGTGTATACATGTTAAAGGGAGGCTCGTACGAAGCTAATGACTATGGTATCACATAAGAATCACCCAAGTTTACGTATCAAGCATAACAAGTAATTTCATGTATAAGGATTGTTTTGTGCATGCATAAAGAATAAAGTTTGAGTGCAAGTTTATAGTTTAACACGTCACACCCCAAAAGTGGTAAACAAAAAAGAGGGTTCGAGTATACTCACGGTTTTGCAAACTTCCACTTGTTAATCCGCGAGAGAGTTGTTGTGGGAGGTTGGAACACCAATTCTTCTACACGAAGAAACGAAGGTGTATGAGTATTGGAGGATAACGGAAGATTAAGGATTCAGAAAACAAAAGAACATGGAAAGTAAATATATGAGAAATTAACCATCTAGTTCATAATACTCATCTGAAGACTACTCACTCGCATCTGAGATAGCAAGTTCACAATTTCTTGTCTTCTCTTCATGTTTTCTGTTACACGAGAAATGTTGGTTTCCAGAATCTCTTGACATGATCGATCTTCTTGAATTTGTTCCTGAATCCTTTTTCTCAAAGATTGCAGTTTGATACTTGATTCAGAAGAGGATGTTGGGAGGTCAACCATTTTTTTTATAAGATAAGATATAAGTGGTTTGAAATTGTGATAAAAAGATAAACTTTATAATAAAAGAAAAAGCACTGTAAAATTATTGATATGAATTATTGATATCAATTATTGAACTGAATTATTTGATTTGAATTATTGAACTGAATTATAAAACACACTGTGCGAAATTACATATAATTACTTTTAAAGTGTGCGAAATATTGAGCTCAACATGTTAAATACTTTATAGTGTGCGAAATGTCCAACTAAAACATGCGAAATTACATATTAAGACTTTATTGTGTGCGAAATGTCCAACTTAAACATGCGAAATTATTCATAGGATCCAATGTTTAATACCTGCGATATGTTAAAAACAACACATGCGATATGTTAAAATCACCAAATAAAACCAGAAACATCTTATCTTCAATCTCGTTACAATCTAATAACATGAAAACACCTTCAAATCAAATAAAACCCATACCTCAACCGTAACCCTCTGATGAAAAACCCAAAATAAACATCCTAAATGACGAATCCAACATTTTCGGTATCGCCAATATGTGTTCGGTATAGGAATCAATCAAAAAACCCACAAATCGAATTGAATCGAATTGATACGAATAATAATTTGATAGATGGCTTTGAAATGAACTCGTAATCTGCTTCCTTGTTGACGGAATTCCCTAATTAGCCCTCGGATGATTGAACAGAATGTCTGATATACCCTTATATAATTAAATTGAATCAGGGACACGTGTATGGTTGTGGGGATCGCGTACGTAATGCACGATTAGGGGATTTGTATCCTACACTTCCTATATATATATAGGAGAAGGATCCATTAGGAACCACCCTTTATTTCGAGAACCGCGAGAACCAGTGTGAACACAACCAAAAAATACCTAAAAAAATAAAAAAAACACTCAATTTTTTTTAAAACCTCTATATTTCGTCACCAAAAAAAACCATAAAAACCAAAAAACTAAAAAGTTCGAGTAACAGGTATCCATGCACATGTGCATATGTATCATTTCTTTGACAAATTCCGTAATACATTACTAATAATAGACAATTGCACTTTCATTTACACTATCATTCATAATACATTACTTTTTACATTAACAATATTAGAAATGCAGATGTGCATCTCTATGTATGAACTTGTTATAACATTAACAACACTATAAATGCACATGTGCATCTATATGTATGAACATGTTATAACGTGTTTTGGTACACCACTTTGAATACACTTTCTCTTTCATCTATCATACCACCCATAATACACTACCATTAACTCCTACCATCCGTAATACAATATCATTACCTCCTACCATCCATAATACAATACCATTACCAATATTTCATTTTATTACATGTACATCAACACCCTTTATACCATCCAAACAACATATTACATCATCAAGTGACAAATATAATCAAATCATCAACCACTAGCTATAACTAACCAAAAAACATGTATATGGGCCTACTTCATCATTTAAAATTACAAACTTTTTGTACCAAAACACGTTATATCATGTTATACATAATGATGCACATGTGCATTTTTAATATTGGTAATGTAAAAAGTAGTGTATTACGGATGGTAATGTAAATGAAAGTGCATTTGTCTACTACTTCTAATAAATTAGGGAATTTGTCCAATAAATGATACATATGCATATGTGCATCAATAATTGTTACTCGAAAAAAAAATTGGTAACGAAATATAGCGATTTTTTTTTAAATATTAAAAAAAATTGTGTGTTTTTTAGATTTTTTTAGGTATTTTTTTTATGTTCACATTGGTTCTCGCGGTTCTCGCAATAAAGGTGGTTCTCGCATGAACCCTACCCTATATACATATAATATATATATATATAGGTGCTGTTTGAATCATGGATGTAAAGATTAAACTAGAAATTTTGGAGGTTGAGCAGCAACAACATAAGTTTATATGTAAGCTAATTTCTCACTCTTTGTATCTATCTATTTATATTTGATTCTTCTGATTAAATGATAATTATGGTAGAATTTGAAGTTTATTGGCATGAAACTTAGTGCTGGTAAAAAAAACCCATGGATTGTTTTATGAAACCAGTCTTGTAAATAAAGTTCCTTTCATCTTTTGAATGAACTTGTTTATTTTAGTTTTTTATTTAATAAAACATGCAAGTTTTATATGTTCCATATAATTCGCATGTTGTGTTATGGCATGGGTTTTAATTTCGCATGTTTATTTTCCATATTTTGCATATTATAAGCAATTCAATGTCAAATATGCGATTTTATACATAAAACATGCAATTTTAAAAACATTAAACAAGTCTAACTAGTCTAACTATGCAACAGAAATTCAACATCAAACAAGTCTATTTGTGTTTTCCAATAAATGCCTTCAACCTCTCCGGGATTTTTTTGTCCAATCTTTGATATAATTTTCTTTGTCCGGCCTTATATCAAAAGCATTTGTCTCTTTAATTATTTGTTGATACTCCACATTGTATTCAGATAGAATGATCTTACTTATATATCTGTGCCTCAGGAGATGAAGTTGTGAATTCTGTCTATTGTTTACTTCATCTTCTTTCACAAACCCAGTCAACCATGGTGTTTTCCCTCCCTTGTATGTTTCCATATGACGCATCGTAAACACTCCACAGTCTACACCGTTATTCTGCGTCCTCCATTCCATCTCTTTTCTTTCTATCACCGATTTTTCAAGTGCTTTTATAGTTGTGTTGGTTTTAAGGCCTTTTGTAGGTATAAAACCAATACCCTTCTCTGTAATATAGCAACATTGTGTCAGTAGCTTTACATAAATATAACATGTATATGAAGAAGTTTTTGTATTACCAGTGTGTCTGGAAGCCCCTTGTATCTATCCTTAAACTCTTGCTTAGCTGCTGAATTGTCAATCAGCTCAATTTGCTGGTTTTCAAGTGGAAGCACAAGACATAGAAGTGGTCACCTTGAAGTACCGGAATAAAGACGAAGTCAACCGAATCAAGTTTTTTTACCTCATATTTCAGTATTATGTCTTCAAAGTTTGAGATAAATACGTCTAGACGTTGGTTGTCTGTGTAAGTCTCCTTATACATGATATTCGGCTGCATGTTATGTAATTAGAATCAATGTTAAGTAATTTATTACAAGGTATTTTATACATGCGAAATTAGTACATGCAAAATAATGTTTGAAAAATTTTCACATGCGAATTGCTTATATACTGTATGCGAAATCTCTATAGTATGCGAAATGTTGTTTTTTTTTGTTCATAGAAATGTCTCCACTGTTCTACATGCGATTTGCCTATACTTAGTATGCGAAATCATTGAATATGCATTTTCTGTTTTGATGTCAAATGCCAAAATGTTTAGACAAACATACCATCATTGTGCTAAACAAGAAGAGTCTGTATGGTGATGATTTTCTATCCCTCTTCTTCTCTTCAAGGTTGAGAACATCCACAAATGCATCAATCCCGTTTGATGCTACGTACTGACCTCTATTGAAGCTTTCGAAGATACCTTTGAATGTGCAAACCCCAGTTTTTGATCTGTAAAATACAGCCCTGCCATGCAAAAATTAAATAATTAAATATCTTGAGTATATATATATATATAGATGTTTTTAGTTGATATAATTGTTTTACTTACTCTATATTTTCAAATGTGTATTGGATCACACTCAATTCTTGATTCAAGAGTGCTTCGTGCATGTTTACGACTCTGTTGCAGAAAGGGGAACAAAATGCTTCTCCAAGGTCTGCACATCTTTTCTCATTTCGAATCCTGGCGGCTTCTATTGTCTTATAAAGGAGTTCATTTAACCCTTTTGGTACAACTTCTGTACCGGCCTTTTGTTTTGCAGCTTGAGTTGGTTTTGAGTTTTTTCTCCCCCTACTTGGTTTTTTTCCCTTATTTTCTTCCAGGCTGGGTGCCAGGCTCAAAAGCGACTCAACTGATTGCAATTCCTCAGCCGTCACATGAGGGTATACCACTTCTGGTTCCTTCTCAACTTCGATACCTGAATCGGTTTGTTGGGGGTCCGTCAGTGTAGTTGATCCTAAAGAAACTGCTTCCAGTTCTTGTTCCTTTTCTTGAACTTCTTCTGGATTTTTTTGTGTAGATTCGGCTAAGTTCACTGTTCTTTCCATGCCAGTTTCGGTTTCATCACTTTCTGCAGGCCAGATTAAATTAAAAAATATAATATTTTGTTCTTTTATTTTTTTCTAATATAAAGTGTTTTTTTACCTTGGACAGGTGGTTTGTAAGCGTATACACCCGTTTCCATAGTTTGAATGTTTGCAATAAGGGCGTCTGTCACTCCTCCATCATCTGTATTTGTCAATCCTTCATCATCTTGCTGTAGTACCCCTATTGATACAAATTATTGAATTTTAATACCTCAGAATCAAAATTGCATGTTATTGATGACATGGCATGTGAAATCAAATGTCAAGTGTATGCATGAAATCGCATGTGTATTTTAAGGTATCACATGTGTATAGGAAATTCAATGTTTATATAAAATCTCATGTGTTAATATGAAATCGCATGTTTACCTTCTGATTCCATTTGTCTGACACTATCCAAAACATTGGGTATTACTTGCTGAGTTTCTTCATTCTGTCTACTTTCTTCGTTTGTAGTATCTTCATGATGAACGTCAGAAGCTGCATTTTCAGGCTGTTGATGAACATCAGAAGGTGCAGTTCCAGGCTCTTGATCAACATCGGACGGTGTAGTTCTAGGCTTTTTAACCGAATCAAGCGGCACACAAATGGGATTATTCCGAAGCGTCTCATCCCACTGCTTGCAGGCCTCCATAATCTCCGGATCCCAAAAACACTTGGTTTTTACATCTGAAACTAAGATGTTCATCCCTTGAACAATTTGAACCATTTCAATGTATTTTTTGACATTGGTCCTCATTTTTTTCAACAGGTTCTGTAAAATTTTTCGAGTTAAAATACTATCAATCTAGATGTTAAAAATAAATGGATTAAGTGAAAATAATATTTGGTGGGCTTACCTTTTTGTTGATGTTCGAAGCCTCTCGATTTCGTTGATGGGCTGAATCGTAGACTACCGTTGGTGAAAGTGGAACAGGAGTGTTGCAATAGTCCATCATTTTCTGTGTCTGTGTCCCAACTCCCATCACAAGGTTCAACCGAGACATGTCCTGGAGGTCAAAACTGAAATCCATCATATCATCAATGTTCTCGTTATCGTTAGGGTCTTCCTCGGTTTCTACGTTTCTACTGCACGTGCAATCCTACTTCTGTAGCTTTTTGTGGTGTCAACGGGTCGTATTGTATACTCCTCCATTGAACAACCCTGTTCATTTTCATTTTCACTCTCATTTCTTGTCCACAGAGGTCCGTTATCCGAAATATGCTCCTCGACGTTATCAATCTCCGTAGATGTGATATAACGAATAACCAGTATCTCGGCGACTTTCTCGAACAGTTGAAGCCTCTTGTTGTACTCATGCGTGTATAGAAGCTGTATAAATATAAAAAGGAGTTGATGTTTACTTAAAATATGTATTTATTTTATCTTCAAAGTCATCATCATACTCTATTTCTACAAAATCGCATGCTATCAGACAAAACCTTATAAAATTGCAACTAATTTGATAAAATCGCATGAATTAGTTATGAATTCGCATGTATCAATTAACCATCACCAAAACTACCTAATCTTATAAATCGCATGTTCAAACAAAAACATTTATAAAATCGCATGTATCATTTAATCATATAACAAAACTATCTAATCTTGTAAATATGTTATCAAATGTAATAAAGCATACCGTAGGAAAGGCAACAGGTCCCACGAACTGTATTTTTGTGTTCTTCCAGCCCGCTCGTGTACGACGTAGAGTGTCTAGTAGATATGAGCACCAATCTAGATGCGATACGTCCTCAACAGCCTCCACACCAATCAAACATCTATCATTTGCTGTTGTGGCCTTTGTAATCTCCGCAAAAAAATGTCATCCAGTACACCAGGAAATTTATTCTAAATAGGCTCCCCCCATCTCTTTGATTATCTATTGCACTTGCAATTAAGCCATGGGTAATTCTCGCGTTTCCCCCCATTGACTGATGAATGTATCCATAACAGTATTTCCAATTTTTGGTTCTTTACTATTTTCAATTTTCTCAACCTTTTTAACTTTTCTTTTATCGACTATTATTTCAACTGGCTTTGGTCTCCTTGGTATTCCAAATACCTCATAAACTGTGTCCAATGTAATTTTTATTTGGTGTTTACCTACGTTTAGCGTATCAAACATCTCGTCTAAGTTTCTGGCTAGCCAATATCCCAAACGTGTCGAAATATGGTTGATATTCATATTTAGAATAGCCCCAAAGCCCATATTCTTCACCTCATCAACCTGTTCTTTTGAAAAAAAATTCACAGTATACGATGTAGGTTGACATCTCAACAGTATTGCTTCGTTGCTGTATTCGAAGAAAGCCCTAGGTTCTGTTCTAGGTGGTTCTAGCTGGCTTGGTTTTTTTCCCTGTTCCACCTTTTTTGAAGGTTTTTTTGTTTGTATTTTATTCTCTTGTCATCTTTCTTCTTTTTTGGCAGTGGCTCAACAAAGTCATCATCCTCATAACTTTCTTCCACAACCCTTATTTTTTTGTTTTTTTTTTTCAAGTTTTTCAATGTTGATATGGGATCTTCAAAGTCATCATCAGACTCTATTTCTACAAAATCGCATATTATCAGAAAAAACCTTATAAAATCACATGTATTTTTTAACCATTTACCAAAACTCACTAATCTGATAAAATTGCATGAATTAGTTATGAATTTGCATGTATCAGTTAAGCATTACCAAAACTACCTAATCTTATAAATCGCATGCTTCAGACAAAAAACATTTATAAAATCGCATGTATCTGTTGGGTTTTTCTCATGTTTATCAAAGTATTTTCATCCTTATGAAATAAAAACGCAGCGGAAAAATTATTTAAAACATGTTACTTACAAGATATAAAACCCATTTTATATGTAAAACCCAATCCCCGGATCCATATATGAATATGCATGCTATCAAAAATAAAACACAACCATAGAGTGTTTAGAATACTACCTTCCAAGGAGTAGAGGATATGAAGAGGATGATGCTTCATGAACGGTTGCCTTCAAGTGTAGAAGACCTCAAGCTTGTATACCCCAAGCCTTCCAACAAACACCTTAGTTTTAGCTAGGATTTCTACACTTATGAACTCACTAAGATTCCCTCTAGTTAACCACATCATGGCCGAAAATTTGAGAGACAAATTAGAGTTCTTGCACTTGAATTACAAACTTGAAAACCTCATGATCAAACATCATATGGCAGATTTTGAGAGTGTTTTCTCTAATCTTTTTTTCAAGTTCATACATGTCTTCTACTCCATTTTGATCTTACAAAAGAATATTAAATGTATGAGAGAAGTTAGCCACCTCAAACACCCAATGAATGAGCCTCTAACACATGCATTTGCATGTCAACCTATTGGACTTCAAATGCTTGGGAAGACCACCCAATCAAGGCACATGCAAATGCATGAAACCTTATTGGACCAAACATTTTGGGAAGACCCCATGGGGGGGGGGGGGGTGGCGGCCTAGACTTTTATTTAAAAAAAATTCAATTTTTCTTTTAAATAATATAAGTCTTATATATATATATATATATGTATTTTATAACTTTTATAAAATATAACAACATATGTTATAAGGCTTGTACAACTTTTATTATGTTATTTAACCCATTAAATAACAAAATAAAATATTCTCTCAAAATAAATTATCCATATAATTTATTAGTTTGTCAAGTGCAATTATTTAGAAAACCGATTTCTAAATATTATAAGTGTTAATATTTATTTGTTTGATCATATCACAAATAAATATTCTAAGTGTTTGTCTAGCTTGTATTTGGGTATGACTCGACTTGGGTCATAACGTACTAGCCACATCAATTTAATATGTGTCTTGGGCATACAGAGTCCAACAATCTCCCACTTGCACAAGATACATAGAAGATTGATGCAAGTAGTAAATAACGCCTAACTATGGTTTACTACCCCTAATACGTATGACTATATTTCCCATTCAATAACATCATCCTCTTCAAGTCCCTTACAAGAAAATGATTTAGGTGAATCTATCATTTTTTCCTTTCGTTACAGATGTCATGTTAAATCCAGAGACATAGAGTGATCACTCTCTGTTGATTTAACTTTAGCAGGCCTTAGACATCTTACTCTCAACGAATAAGAGGAACAAATCCCTTCTTGACTACATACGTCTCTCACAATCACCTTGTACCACACCTGAACTTAGCCTTATGTACTGTCATATTACTGACAGCGAAGAAAAAGTCAAGGTACAATATTTGGTGAATATCAAGACCCAATATGTATCTCAGGTCAGAGGATACTATGATATTCTCCTTCACTCAAATTTACTTATGATCAATCACAAATGATTCCATGCAGTAATATTTGAGAGCGAGTCAGTCCAATATTTTTATCCCACAAATATCTATGAACTTTGGCAGCAACACTTTGCTCTATATTCATACCTAATGAATATCCACCAATCCAAGTTCATAATAGTCTTACATTCATATCTGTTCCCACAAGTATGATCGACTACGGACATTTAGAATAAGTAACTTATTCACGGATTTAAACATGCTAAAATGGAACATAACTCAACATACCATAAAGAGTTATAATAATAATTGTTCCAATATCCAAATACAAAATAGATCAAATCCAATCACTAGAATATCGAAGTCCTAAGGCACAAGTATGACCCTTTCATGCTTTGCCCGTTCAAGGAGCTTCGTGAGTGGATCCGCAATATTTTGATCAGTGTGAACTTTGCGAATACATATCCTTCCCTTTTTCAACTTCATCCTTTATGTAGTTGAAAATCTGCTCAATGTGTCTAGTCTTTCGATGTACACGAGGTTCCTTGATTTAAGCAATCGCACCTTCGTTATCACAAAGGTCTCTAGGGGTCCTCAATGGTATGGACTACCCCTAGATCGGCAATAATTCAAGTGGCAACTTCATAAGAATTATCTCAATCAATGAAGCGGCGATGTATTCTGATTCTGTAGTGGACAATGCTACCCTGATTGTGATCGAGAACCATCTCGATTAGTTTGGAAAATTGTATCCATGTAACCCTTTACAACGAATTCCGAAACTCGCATCCCTGTAACCTTTTACAACGAGTTCTTCTTCACCAGATCCATATATTAGAAACATATCCTTATTCTTTCTAAGGTATTTCAATATAGTTTCTAACAGTCACCCATTGACCGTTACTCGCTAGTATCTTCTCGCCATGACTAAAGCGCATGACATGTCCGGTCCAGTGCATATCATTACATACATAATGAATCCTATAGCTATCGTATATGGGATTCCTTTCATTCTTTCTCGCTCATCCTTTGAGCTTGGACATTGAAACACATTCAATATTGTCCCCTCTTGAATAGGTAGCAAACCTTTCATAGAGTTCTCTATCTTGAACCTTTTCAAGAATTTGTCAATGTATGCACTTTGGTATAAACCTATCAAGCGCCTTGATCTATCCTTATAGATCTTTATTCCCAAAATATAGGCGACTTCACCAAGATCCTTAATGGAAGAACAACTTCCAAGCCAGGCTTTTACATCTTCCATGGTTGGAATGTTATTTCCAAATAGTAGAATGTCATCAACATATAATACTAATAAAGTGATGATGCTCCCACTAGCCTTCTTATACACACAAGCTTCATCGACGTTCTTGATGAATCCGTATTCCCTAATCTCTTCATCAAAACGGTGATTCCAACTTCTAGATGCTTGTTTCAATCCATAGATTGATTTATTTAACTTGCATACTTTGTTAGGATGTTTTGGACCGACAAAACCTTCAGGCTAAATTATATAGACATCTTCCTCAAGATATCTATTAATGAAAGCCGTTTTGACATCCATTTTCCAAATCTCATAATCATATTATGCAGGTATGGGAAATAATATCCTAATTGACTTTAGCATTGCCACAGGCGGAAATGTCTCATCATAATCAACCTCTTGAGTTTGAGTGAAACCTTTTGCTATAAGTCTCGCTTTATAAGTATCCAAGTTACCATGCATATCTGTTTTCTTCCTGAAAACCCACTTATCTCCAACTACTTTGGAGTTAAGAGGTAGTACAACCAATTCCCATACTTGGTTGTCATACATGGATTGCATCTCTACGTTCATAGCCTCAAGCCATTTGTCGCAATCAGATTTTGACATTTCATCATGGTATGTGGTAGGTTCACCCGAATCTACCACGTAGCATCCATCCATGAAAAATCCATATCTTTCAGGTGGACTACTTATTCTACCAGATCTGCGAATGTTTTGTTTGTTATGATCAACTACTTGATCGTTTTCAACAATCCTCTTGTTGAATGCTAGTAGCAACCAAATGTGTATTGGCTTGTGGTTCTTGATCCTCATCAAGTTCCATTGTTCTACTAATTCCTTCAACAAGGAACTTAACTTCCAAGAACTCAGCCTTTAGAGCAACAAATACCTTTTGCTCTGTTGGATTGTAGAATTAATATCCTATACCATCTTTAGGATATCCTACAAAGATACACTTAGTGGATCGTACTTTTATTTGGGGTGTATTGCTTCACAGAAGCTTCACAACCCCATACCTTCAAATATGATTAATGATGGAGCCTTTCCATTCCATATTTCGAAGGATGTCTTATCCACTTTCTTGGTTGGGGCCATATTGGCCACAGAGAGCAAAGCGTAACCCCAAAGTGATAGAGATAATGCGCTCCTAGCCATCATAGATCGAACCATATCTAATAGAGTTCGACTCCTCCTCTATCGAAACGAAGATCTTTAAAAGAGTTGATTTAGTACTTCACCTTTTGAAGACTTTGAACATTTCAAAACTTCAACTATGTGTCTTAGCAAGTACACATAACCATAACTACTATAGTCATTGGTAAAAGGTAATGAAGTATCTATCACCATTCCTAGTCATTGGCTTAAAAGGATCACATACATTCGAATGTATGATACCTAATAAATCTTTTACCCTTTCCCACTAAAGGGTTCCTTAGTCAATTCACATGTATCAAATGAACTAATTTCATTTGTCTCCGAGAGACCATTCTTTCGAAGTATTTACATGTGACATCTGTTTATATGACCAAGGCGATAATGCAAAGATAGATCTTACTCAAATCCATTTTGAGTTTCTTGGTGATTGCTTGGTACATTAAACTATCAAATAATGTATTATTATGAACCAATTCATAAATACCATTTGAAGGCATAGGTTTAAAGTAAAACATGTCATTCATCGATATAAATGTCAATGTTTGCAAACTTTAAGTCAAAACCATATTGTCTTATAAGGGAAACTTGAATAATGTTCCTAGTCAAACTAGGAGCATTCAAGACATTTTAAAACAATTTCCAAACCATTTGGAAGTTTCAAAACATAGTCTTCTTTCTTTTAATGTGTATTTCTTTTGAACCTTTTGCAACGAATTGCAAACATGAGTTATACATCCGGTATCTAATACCCATGTGTTAGAATAAATAACATCAAGGTCAATATGTATCATTATGATTGTACCTGTGGTTTGCCTAGCATCCCTCTTGTTTTTCAACTCTTTGAGATAGGTTAGACAATTCCTATTTAAATGCCCCATCTCACCACAATTAAAGCATGGATCGTTCATGGCAATCTTTGCCTTCTCTTCTTTTGGTTTCGTTGGTTTCGCTTTAGTCTTTCTTTTCTTTTTCCCTTTGAATTTCCCATTTCCATTTGCAACATTTGCTTTGGTGTCGGGGTGATGCCCTTTTTAGTTGCCACCCTCATTGATCGTTAGAATGAATAAAACCCTTTTATCCATATTGAGCCTTTCGAGGTGATCAATGTGGTTTTTCATCTTAAAGACATAAGATGAGTCCGATTGGGTTTCCTCCATTCGAGATGCATGAAGCGCTCGAACCGTTTCGAAGTGTTCTACCCTTAGGAACATTTCCTACAATTGGTTAATCATGTCGTATGCTCATGATGTTCAAAACCTTTTGAATATCGGGAATCATAATTCCTAACATGAGGCAAGAGGCTTGCGTAGTATCCTCGATATACTTAATCCAATCGTTATAGGCATCCTTATCTTCCATAAGATGTTTATCGGGATTAGGATCGTTCAACACATAGGATATCTTTTCTTACTTGAGAACGATTCTTAAGTTTCGATATTAATCCATAAAGTGTTTTGATTGAAACGATCCTGTTTAAGGATTGTTTTTAGTGATAGGTTACGGACGGTTTTGGGTAATATTGTTAGCGGCCATCTACAAAATTTAACAAGTTTCAATTTTAGTATTTTCGATATTATTATATTTTAATCATTAATACCCTTTTATGTCTCATAGACAATTAATAATTAAAATCTAGAATCCAACGTTACATTTAAATATTGGTTAGGTGACCTTTGTCCCTCTATTTAAATTAACAAGGTAGTCAACGTTTGACAATTGCAACTCTTTGCAACTTCTAGCCATATGGGATCGGTTAAACATCTTTATGTTTAGTTGGCATGTTTAATCCCATCAACACCTTTGTTCCCCATGCTTCGGTGACCCTAAGTTCATGGTTTCCAAATCAAGTCGTCCAACTTACACACACGTGTGAGTTTATTCACATAAGTGGTTAGGTGACCTTTATCCCACAAATATGGTAAACCCACCTCGAATATACAAGTTCCCTCAAATGTGGTTAGGTGACCTTTATCCCACAAAAGAGTTCCCAAGTGATTCGAGTGTTGTATGAAAGGATGGTGTTTGACTTGTTTTATAAAAGGGATTTTGAGTTTTCAAAATTCTGGTTTAGAAAACTTTATGTACCATACATTTGTATGCATTCAAATCCTTGGTACTTTTGAGAAAACAAATTTTCAAGGCTCTTTTTAATAAAACCCATTTTATTATAAAATCATTAATTTTTAATAACCCTTTTATTAATCAATTTTAATGAATTTTTAAAGAACCAATTTTAAGTTTGTTATTGATTATTAGTTTGTTAAGCATGCATATCCAAATATCATCCAAACAATAAAATAAGCAACCACACAAGCACAACACACATATCAATAGGTGCATAACCATAGCCAACTATTTTTTACCACACTTGTTACCCGAAACAAGTGTGCCAAAAGGTCCTTCCTAAGGGTGAAAAATGACACAAGAAATGTGTCGTTGAACTCCCACTTGATCCCGCATCCAAATGCTTCAAGTCTCCCTTTTGTGTTGTGATTTCTCCACTTTCTTTGAGCTTCCAAAATGTACTTTAATTCAGCTCCAAACTCCTTTGGGATCCGTAAATGTGTTTTGGTTATTGGGCTAAAATCCCGTTAAGAACTATGAAGTCCTTTAGGCCCGAAATTGGCCAAAACCAAAACCGCATTTTTGTGTGCATCTTCTTTTACAAAAAAATATCCTAATACATTTTTTAGTAAAATAAAATGCACCTAATCTATTTATTTTACATACCAAATGAAAATAAATAAATTACATATTTTTACACATGGAAGAACAAAATAATTATTATTACAACTCTTTGAAATAATTAAATACAAATCACAAACACAATCATTCAACATATTGACACAAGGTCATGGCTAGGTTATGAACACCAAAAATATATATATCCAAATATATAAAAATTCAAGAAGCAAAAATGGTTTCCTTTTTACAACCTACTTTTCGGTCAAGAATGAAAAAACCGAAAAAGTGGGTTTTTGTCCAAACAAACAAATCATCCAAATGACATAATTTTTCAAGATACTTTTATGCATGTATTAAAATAATCTTGAAAAACAAAAGAATAACCATATATAAAATTTCGGCCATAGGGTTTTAACCAAACCCGAAAATTTCATATCCTATGAAGCATGCATTCATATAAGCGGCTCTGATACCACTGTTGGGTTTTTCTCATGTTTATCAAAGTATTTTCATCTTTATGAAATAAAAACGCAGCGGAAAATTATTTAAAACATGTTACTTACAAGATATAAAACCCATTTTATATGTAAAACCCAATCCCTGGATCCATATACGAATATGCATGCTATCAAAAATAAAACACAGCCATCGAGTGTTTAGAATACTACCTTCCAAGGAGTAGAGGATATGAAGAGGATGATGTTTCATGAACGGTTGCCTTCAAGTGTAGAAGACCTCAAGCTTGTATACCCCGAGCCTTCCAACAAACACTTTAGTTTTAGCTAGGATTTCTACACTTATGAACTCACTAAGATTCCCTCTAGTTAACCACATCATGGCCGAAAATTTGAGAGACAAATTAGAGTTCTTGCACTTGAATTACAAACTTGAAAACCTCATGATCAAACATCATATGGCCGATTCTGAGAGTGTTTTCTCTAATCTTTTTTTAAAGTTCATACATGTCTTCTACTCCATTTTGATCTTACAAAAGAATATTAAAAGTATGAGAGAAGTTAGCCACCTCAAACACCCAATGAATGAGCCTCTAACACATGCATTTGCATGTCATCCTATTGGACTTCAAATGCTTGGGAAGACCACCCAATCAAGGCACATGCAAATGCAAGAAACCTTATTGGACCAAACATTTTAGGAAGACCCCATGGGGGGGGGGGGGTGGCGGCCTAGACTTTTATTTAAAAAAAATTCAATTTTTCTTTTAAATAATATAAGTCTTATATATATATGTATTTTATAACTTTTATAAAATATAACAACATATGTTATAAGACTTGTACAACTTTTATTATGTTATTTAACCCATTAAATAACAAAATAAATTATTCTCTCAAAATAAATTATCCATATAATTTATTAGTTTGTCAAGTGCAATTATTTAGAAAACCGATTTCTAAATATTATAAGTGTTAATATTTATTTGTTTGATCATATCACAAATAAATATTCTAAGTGTTTGTCTAGCTTGTATTTGGGTATGACTCGACTTGGGTCATAACGTACTAGCCACATCAATTTAATATGTGTCTTGGGCATACAGAGTCCAATAGTATCATTTAATCATATACCAAAACTAACTAATCATATAAAATCGCATGGATGATTTATAAATTCGTATGTACAAGCTAACCACTACCAAAACTACATAATGATATAAATTCACATGCCCTTGACCAAAATAACTTTATAAAATCGCATGCATCAGACAAAAAACCTTAACAGACAAAGCTATTCATATAAAATCGCATTTTGTCATACAAAACCCTCTATAATATCGCGCATGTATTAGCTAACCATTACCAAAACTACCTAATCATACAAAACCTCATAAAAAACCTTACCAGACGAAAACCCTAACAAAATCGTAGTTAACAACAATACGTAGTCTTATAAAACCATAGGTTTCAAACAAAAACCTTACTAAACAAAGCTAACTATACAAAATCGCATATGTCATTCAAAACCAGTGTAAACCCCATTATAAAATCACATATGTCATTCAATACCTGGATTCATCTTCTTTGACTCTGGTCTATCGTTGGTGGCCTTGCTCTGTTTCTCAAAACTCGTCAATCTTCGTTGAATCGCACCGGTAAGTAGAACGGAACTTGGGGGAAGAAGAATGCAATGTTTCGAATTTGGGTTTACGGTATGATTGTGAGTATTCTTTGCTGATTATCAGGGGTTTTGATTTCGCAATGGACGATTTTAACCTTGGCGATTTCATATATATATATATATATATATATATATTACTTTGATTAATTTAATAACGTAAATTAGTTAAGCACGGGGTTTAAATGAGATGATCTGACGGTTGTGGTTATAGCGTACGTAATATACGATTAGGCCTATTGTACGATAACCGGCCTCTATATATATATATATATCTATGTGTGTGTGTATATATATATATATTCAAATCCTTCTCCTGAAATTGAACAAAACTATTACAAATTACAATAATCCTAGATAAGACACGAACAATCACAAAAAACACATAACGAATTAAACTGTAGTTAAGTATACACTAATTGATGACTGAATCACTCAAGATTTTAACAAACTAAACTGAAGATCATTGAAGCAAAAAAAATAGGAGAAGACAAACATAGGATAAGGTTGTGAGTACAGGAAGACAGATATAGAAGAATATGGAGTTGTATAACACCAAATACTTCTAGGGTTATTGAATTGTTCATATGAGAAAGAATGAACGTAGATTCCACCGAACCAGAAAACACCCTCTCCTAACCAAAAGGAGAAGAAACCGTACATTATATGCTGTAATTACTTCTTGGAATCCAGATCCTATGGAACGATTAGGGTGTTGAACTTCTGTGAAAACTCATGGGATGATAATGAAATCGCTTCTTTGGCCATCCCTTACCGTAGTAAACCCTAAATGGGCAAAGAAAACTGATGGTAAGAGTTTAAAGGGGTGAAAGAACATACCTCTAGATCTGTTGTATGCATTATCGGTACCGTCAATACCGGTTTATGTTCCTGAGCTCCGGTCTTAAACTACTTTATCGCCCCTAGAAACCCAAAAAGCTAAGTTCTTTCTCGTTCTCTCTCCAAATGAAAAAAAAATATAGCTAGAAATAGGTGTATGGGGATTTGAGCGGGGATTCAAAATTTGAATTAAAGATTCGGCTGCCCAAAATTCACTTTAAGGTTGGTGTGCTTTAATCGTTTGTACACAATGCTTCAGATGTTGTAAATGTTGAAAAAGTGACAAATGACAATTCTTGTTCCTTGGATATGCATTATATATATATATATATATATATATATATATATATATATATATATATATATATATATATATATATATATATTTCACCAATTGGTTTGAAAAAGACATTAGAACAGTAATTAAAACAATGCATCGTAATTCAATACGAAGCCCATCTTTATTTCATGCGGGAACCCTTTGAAAATAATGTAGTTTATGATGATTTTCTGGTTGCGCTAACCGATGGTGAGAGTGTGTTTATTTTATATTTTCTTTTGTGAGATTACAATTTTCTTTATTGAGATAAATGTCATTTTAGTCTCTGCGGTTTGAGCCATTTACCAGTTTAGTCCAAATGTTCCATTTTTTGCCTGTGAATCCAAAAAGATTTCACTGTAGCCATTTTAGTCCAATGAGTTAACTTTATCCATTATTTCTGTTAACGAGAATAGCAATTCGATCATTTTATATGGCCGAATTGCCTTTCTAGTTAAAGAATTACATATAAAATGACCGAATTGCCTTTCTGGTTAATAGAAAAAATTGATGAAGTTAACCTAGTGGAATAAAATGGCAACGGTGAAATATTTTTGGATCCACGGGAGTAAAATGAAAACTTTTGACTAAACTGATAAAATAGCCCGATCCCTAGGAACTAAAATGACACTTTACTCTTCTTTATTTCTCTTTTTTTTTTCTTTTTTTTTTTTTTTAGATTGGGTGGGGGTTGTTGTGAGAAGGTTTATTTCCATATTATAAATTAGCAACCACTTGTTGCTTATAGATGTTGTAATCTTTGCATTAGGAGGTTTTCAAAAAAAAAAAAAAGAGTTAAATGCCATTTTAGTCCCTATGGTTTTAGTCATTTTGCCAGTTTAGTCCAAATGTTTCATTTTTAACATGTGGATCCAAAAAGGTTTCACCGTTGCCATTTTAGTCCACTGGGTTAACTTCATCCATTTTTTATGTTAAGCAGAAGGGCAATTCGGTCATTTTATATGTAATTCTGTTAACTAGAAAGGCAATTCGGCCATACAAAATGACCGAATCGCCCTTCTCGTTAACAGAAATAATGGATGAAGTTAACCCAGTGGACTAAAATGGCAACAGTGAAACCTTTTTGGACCCACATGTTAAAAATGAAACCTTTGGACTAAACTGGTAAAATGACCCAAACCACAGGGACTAAAATGGCATTTAACTCAAAAAAAAAAATTACATTCTCACTTCTAGCCCAAAGAATTTTACTTTTTGCATTTTAACCATTTTGATTTTTTAACTTTTAACTTAAAGGTTTTCATATTTTGCAATTTAACCCTAGAACTTTTTAATTTTCAACTTTGGTCCCTCACACTTATCATCTTTCACAAGTTTTACGTTTCGTTCTAAATTTTGCGAGTTAACACACAACGCGTATGTGGATTTAAACGTTTTTTCGTCGTTTGACAGATTCGTCGCAACGCATTTGTCCTAGATCTTCTTATTATTTCTTTTCTACGTTTTACGTTCCGTTCTAATTTCATCGCATTAACTCGCCGCAATGGTCGTGCGTGGTTCAACGATCTTACGTCTGCTTTTTGTCAGGTGTTATTTTGTCCTTTTTATTTTTTTTAGTTTTACGAGTTTTCAGATGTTGTTGGTGGTCGCTAGCAATGATGTGACATTGGTGCTACTTAACACGGTTTTACGAACGTTATTAATCTATTAAGTTTTTTACTAATAATATTTTCGAGTTTACCTCTATAAATCCTTTAATTAAAAAACTAAATTTTACGTCCATGTTTTTATGTAGATGTCGGTATAAATTTGATTTGCTCTACGTTTCGACGTAAACTTTTTTCTGGAAACGAGTCATGTCAGATATAATATGTTTTCGTCAAAAAAACCATTTTTAAGTGCATGTTTTATGTACGTTTTAGTATAAATTCAGGTTGGTCTACGTAAAAGGTAAATTTTTTTTTGGAAAACGAGTCAGGTCAAATACGTTTTCTTCTTTTTATGTACGCTTCGTAAATTTTGTTTCGAACCGAATGGAGTCAAATTGTGCTTTTCCGCCTTTTTTTTTTTTTCAAAAGTTGAATTAATCGCTTTTGATTAAACGGTTTTTCCTTTATACCCGTTGATTTTTCTATGTATGAGTTGGGTCACATATAATACGTTATGACTATATGATATAAACTCGATTTACCTTACATTTTGATCCAATCACAATGCTTATATAGGTCACATTGAGTTCAGTAAGATACTTCGAAACATGCGTTTTCATATGGTTAATGCATCACATAACATTTGGACTAATCCATTCAATATTTGCGATGTACACGCGCCGCAACGCGTGCGGGTCTTTTTCCTAGTTTAAATAATTTAGCAAGCTACCTAAATTGCCCTTGATTTTATTTAGTTGCATCTCTAGTGGTTATGGTATATCATGTTCTTAATTAATGGACACATCAGATTTATGCTCACGAGTCACCCTTGTTAGATCCTAACACACTTTGTACCGAATCCCACCTATATATATGTGTGTGCACATACGCACATGTATATATTGTACGTTAAACCTTTTCACAAGGCCTCATATCCATCTCTTAAGTTGAACTTGCTTCTCTCCCAATGGAAGTGAATAACATAATGCAATTTCTTGAGGATAGGACCATGTTAGTCACTGGTGGTACTGGCTTTCTGGCCAAAGGTTCTCTATCTATCTATCTCTGTGTCACTCCCTCTCATTCTCCTTGAATTATTTTGTAGACATGACTTTTCTTCTTGATATTACAGTTATGGTGGAGAAGATACTACGAGTTCAACCCAACGTGAGAAAACTCTATCTTCTTATTAGAGCTTGTGACCAAGAAGAAGCCATCAAGCGTTTTCAAATGGAGGTATGTCTAACACTAGCTAATGTATGTGTTTGTGATAGTCAGTCTACTCTCTACTTCAATTCATGTAATGTTGTCCAACTACTGTATATGGGGTTGGCAAAAATACAATTTGCTATTCATTTCAACGGTCACTTTTTCTAAACAAATGATTGTTGCCAACCCTATATATATGTTTGTTTAGAAAATGTGACCGCAATAGAGATGCCAACTAATAGTCTTATTTTTACGTCTTGATTATGCAGGTTGCCGGTACCGACTTATTCAGGATACTAAGAGAGGAACATGGTGCAAATATAGATACATTTTTATCCGAAAAGGTAACTCCTGTGGCCGGTGACATCGCCAACGAGAATTTGGGACTGAGGGACTACAATTTGATTAAAGAAATGCAAAGAGAAGTCGATGTGGTTGTGAATGCAGCTGCCACCACCAAGTTCTATGAGAGGTAAATAATTTGAACGTTATGGTTATCCAAAAATATCACTTATCATTGAATAATATTCTTAACAAATTATAATTTGAGTAAAAGAGGTGCCAACATGAAGGACTAATATTTAAAAATATTGTTACACATAACATGTTAACGTGTATTAGATGTTTGTTTTGTTTAAATTGATAGGAGATCAACTATTTATTGTACGAAGTGTAGGAGACAAGTTCGGTCATCAATCAGGTTCAAACAATTGAAAAAACAAATAGAGAAAGGGTATTATGGTCCTTCTCACTTGAACTCCTTCCCCCCCCCCCCCTGATTTTCAAACGGCTATAACTTTTTCAGACTTCAATATTAAAAAAAAATTACACCGTATTAACGAATATTTAATTTTCTTTAATTCGAGCAGCCTATTGCTATAGTTTTTCTTAAAAAATTACATGATTTCATTATAGTATATGAAATCGCAGTAAGTGATTATGTAATTACATAACAATAGTTGACTATGTATTTATTATGTGACTACGTGATTTTGAATACTCATTTCGTGATTATGTGATTTCATTATAGTATATTTTATATGAAACCACACTGAGTGATCACGTTATAAGAATAATTGTAGTAACATTAGTTATAACAAATCATATTGAATATGTAATCACGTAATGGATTTATATTGAATGTGTAATTGCGTAATGAGTATTCAAAATCACGTAATCATGGTATTCAAAATCACATAGTCACGTAATGAACTAATCAGAGCCGTCTCCGAAAACTATTAAAATAATTTAGGCCTCGAGCGAAATAAAAAGCTGGCCCAAAATTGTGGTAAGGGGTAATTAATTAAAAAAATTAGACCTTCATAGTGGAGCCAAGCCTTGAACTTGAGATTTTTACATTATCTTAAAATAGTTTTTTCCAATCCACAACCAACAATTTTATTTACAATAAATGGATGCGTATGTTAAATACACAATTTACTATATATATAAAAGCTTATAAAACTTTCCGGGCCGTTCAAAAATTTGGGCCTCGACAACGGCACGGATTAGCCGGCCCAAGGGCCGGCCCTGGAACTAATGGGTATTCAAGATCAAGTAATTTTTTTAAGAAAACTATTGCAATAGTTTGCTCGAATTAAAGAGAATGAAATGCTCGTTAATACAGTTTAATTTGTTTTTAAATATCCACGTATGAAAAAGTTATACCGTTTGAAAATCAAAGAGGAAACTTGTTCAAGTGAGAAAGAACTAAATTACCGTTCAGACCAAAGACTATAATTCTCACGTATACTTCGTATAAAATTATTGTCTTGTACAAGATCCAACATCTCTTTAAATTAGAATTGTACATATAAACACTAAGATCAGACAAGCTTGATAAAGTCACGTCCTACCCAAGGGCATATTCAAAGCTGAGTTTTTCTTTCTTCTTTTTTTTTTCCCTTCCTTTTAAAGGGTGTTCGAACCGCATTCCAAACAACCCTACAGTCTAGAGATTAAATACATAATTTCGTGTTGATTATTAATTAATTATTATGTTATATATAATAACTGGTGGGATTAAACTCACGCGTTATAATGGGAACACGATAAAAATTTGATAGGCATCAGATCAGTACGATACAGGTATATGTTATTACGATACAGGTATATGTTATAGCAAGAGTAAAAACCGAAAATAAAAGATGGGTAGGTCGCTTTTTAACAAAATTAAATGAAAAAATACACACAAAAGAAAATATAACATGAATAAAAACGAATCCTAAAACTAAATATTAATAAAAAAACAACAAAGGAAATGAATTTTACTAAGAAAGGCTAA
Organism: Helianthus tuberosus; assembly: GCA_030545235.1. Taxonomy (NCBI): domain Eukaryota; kingdom Viridiplantae; phylum Streptophyta; class Magnoliopsida; order Asterales; family Asteraceae; genus Helianthus; species Helianthus tuberosus. The sequence continues at coordinate 80,251,156 of CM060408.1, forward strand.
AACAAAAAATAAATAAATGAGTAAAATGTCATTTTAATCTTTGAGGTTTGGGTCAATTTACCATTTTAGTACAAAAGTTTCATTTATCGTCTGTGGGTCTAAAAAAATTTTAACAATGCAATTTAGTCTAATTGCTTAACACCATCCACTGACCTCTGTTAGCCAGGGTTAATTTTGTCATTTCTCCTATTATTTTAGTTAAACCTCTAAAACCCACCATATATGTGTAAAAAAACCCACCAAACCCCCATCCCTACTCTCTCTCTCTCTCTCTCTAAAAACCTAACGTCACCCACCTCATTTCGGTAGCCACCGTTTTTCCAGACCACCACAACAACATGACCATCACATATCCACACGTTTACAATTGCAATTTAAACAAAGCAAAACCCTAAAACGGTAGGTTTGCTTCACTCCTATATCATCATCATCATCATACTCAGTAAATCCCACCAATAGCAAATCTAAGGTATGGTCTGAGGAGGGTCTTGCTTCACTCCTATATTTTCATTAGGGTGTTTTAAAAACGGTAGGTTTGCTTCACTCCTGTATTTTCATTAGGGTTTTGCTTTGTTTAATCATACTCATTTTAATACTATCATTTTACTAGGTTTATTGATAAAATGTTAATCGTCGTTCAAAAAAAGTTTATACAATTCATTAGGGTCTAAGGGCTTGTTTTTGGACGTGTACAGGCACTTAAATTCTTAGGACCGGCCATGGTGATGGTCCTCCTTAATTTTTTTTTTATATATTTTGTTAAACAGTTAAATAAATAAAACATTCCATTCATTTCTAGAAAAGAAAAAAATAATTTAAAAACGAAAACTACAAAATATAATACTGTAAATGACATTTTAATACAGAAAAAAAGCTAATTGAAACCCCATTTTTGAACAATTTTCGCCTTAGTTCTGGTTTTGACCATATCGGATCAACGGGGGAGTAGGCGGGTGACGTCCACGGGGTGTGTGGCGGGTTGTTTGGATCGTTTGGATCCATGGTTGTTGTTTGTGGTGTAGAATATAAGATAATGTAGAGAGAATGAGATATCGGTGATGTTAAAAAATGAGTGGAATGTGTTTAAATAAATAGAAAATAGGTAAAAAAAATTAATCAATTGTTATACAACGGTCCAAAGCACCTAAATTTTTGGAATGTGACTCATGGTCTCTGTGGATATATCCATGCTAACCATGCGTGGTTCATGAGGGGTGTGGTGTTCCGCTTTTCCACGGCCCTCGTGACAGGCCATGACTCCCGCCACGTTCTCCATACCATTTAGCAGAATGGTTAAATGTTGAATGACCTATAATGCATACTTGATAACATTGTTTATAGAGCAATGCACTTGATTTGTGATTGCAAAAATTTAACAGGTTGAACCTAGTTTCAGAGATAGTAAAGTACTAGAACATAACTACTCAAGTAAAACATTTCACGTTAATACTTGGACTTGTTAATTTGGTCAAGTTAGTCTTATGTGTTACAATTGTATCTAAACAAGTGGAACTAAAAACTATATACAGATACATCATTTCTTGTAAAATACCTTAGGGGGTTTTATTGGTTATTTGTCACCACTGACCGCAATCTCTGCATTCTATACTTCATCCTATCCTAAAACAAATGATAAAGTCTTCAATTAAAAAAAGATTAATATAAATAATTTAATGGAAATTTGAGAAACAAGACAACCGTGTTTTCTCGAGTAGACATTGCTAGTATGATATCCCAATGCCTTTTGAAGTTTCTTTAATATATATCCCAATGCCTTTGGAAGTTTTTCTTAGTCTAACCACAGCACACCAAACTTAACCATGTTGGCATGTTCTTGTTATAATTTAATGGTTAGAGGGGTTAACTAGTAAGTCTTATTTATATACTATTAATTAGAAACATTTGTGTGTATCTTTGGTTGTAAGTTGTGCTTAAATACTTGTACCTTAATCAAATATAGGTTATAAGTTGTGCTTAAGTGGTTGTACCTTAATCAAATAATAATGGTTTCATTATCTTACCTAATTTAATATGTTTTGTATGCATGTATGGTTGTAAATTGTGCTTAAGTGGTTGTACCCTAATCAAATAATGGTTTCATTATCTTACCATATTCAATCAATCGGTTTGATCCATTCAAAGTTGTGTTGTTTTATTTGTAAATAATTATTATTTATAATACTCTAATTAATTTAGCAAAAATCTTGAATAAATATAATTTGCAACATATTGACGCAATGGTTGTTGTAATGTATGTATTATGGTTTGTATAGTGGTAATGATATATATTATATATAGATTACGATGAACCTGTCAAACAAGAAAAAATAGACGCGGGTACATCGTAACGCGCGAGTCCTAGATCAACTTAGTTATTTTATTCTATGTTTTACATTTCGGTTTAATTTCTTCGCACTAACATCGTAACTTCAGTGTCAGTGGTCGCTAACAGTAGTGTGCCATTAGTGCTCGACCCAGCCGCAACGCGGGGGGTGCTTAATACTAGTTTATATTATGTTGGATAGAAATACAAGAGTCATTATTTAGTTTCCTATTTAAATGGTGTATATTTCTTGTTTTCCAAGATGTTGAGTTAGTATATGAATGATTTAGGGTTTATTATTGATGACGGGGGTAGCCCAAGACCAAATAAAATGATTTAAATACATGAATGCTCAAAAGGTTAAACGGTTCAAGGGTTGAAAAGCTGGGGAGATGAAGTAAAGCAATACGAGAACAGTAAATGGTCACATCTCCGGATTGCCTCACCAACTCACAGCTGCAAAAGCAACACGGATCCACAGAACACACTCTTTTACCCGCAGGTCAAACCCTTCAACCCCCAAAAAGGGCAAAACCCCCACTGCAAGCATGGTCACTAGTCAAATGCATTCCTCTTCAAGTGATGCCTTCTCCTATATATTAGACACTTCATTTACTAAGTAAGACAGCAGGCCAGCCCTGATTCCTGAAATCTCTGGTCATTCACTTCGAGTACTTGCTTCATGCGAGTTACTTCATTTCACATCCAACACACACATTCCGTTTGCTCATTCATCAGAATCTGAACATACTTCAGAGGAGGATCTTCAGCAAACAATAAAAATAAACTAGTGAACCTCTCTCCACGTCTTGCAAACGTGGGGGGACCCCACGACATGCGTTAGGCAAAGTTGAACCCTTTAACCCTTTTGCCTAACCGGCCAAGCTACTATCTTTGGTCTATTATTTGTTGCATCAACAAGTTAGCGCCCACCGTGGGGCTACGCCGCTATTTCTCCTAAAAAAGACCTAGTAGTGTAGCTCTTTTCTCTTGAAACTACCATGCCAGAAAGTGGATCCACGGGAGAAGTAAATCAGGTTCCAAACACCTCTACCCCGGGTGCTAGCCAAACTCATGTGGCTATACCAACTTCTTTCTCAACTCCGGGGAGCACTCCTGAGTTTCTCACTTTCAACACTCCAACTCCGTCCAGATTCGGAGTCCCTTCCCCCAATGTTGGTGTCTCTGACACCCCAACACGTGTTGAACTTACCCCTGAGGGGGTTGCCAACAATTTCCTTGAGTTGAGGTCTCTCCTCAACCAATATGTGAGTAGGAAAAGGGACATGGGAGTGAGGATTCGTTTAGACTATGATGAGCCAGAACCAACGTTATCTCCCGGACCTCCCGTCCCTCCTTTTACATCTAGGGACGAGGTTGGTCCCAGTAATCCTCCAAACCCTAATCCATATCTGTCCACAAGTCCGAATCCTACAACATATCCTCTCTTCTCTTCTCAACCAGTTACAAGTGGTGCTCCCTTGGGGCATGAGCTGACTCTTGACCAGCTCCTGCAGTCCCTGGTAATGAGCCTTCAACCCTCAATAAAAACTTCATGGGAACAAGCTTTGTCTGTGCTCCCCTTGGCACGAAGTGCTGTTATGAGCACCCCTTTGGGAGTTAGTTGCCCAGTAGCACCCGAAAGCCTTCAAGGCTTCAACCTCATGCCCCAGATGATGACCCAAATGATGGCCAGCTTCCCGTGGCAGCACTTTATTAATTAGGTGATGGCCACTCAGGGGAACAGCAACAATGGCAACAACACGGGTGCAAGGGCTAAAGAAGATTTGGCCAAGCCTTACAAGCTGAGTAACCTCTCATGCTTTTCACAGCAAATAGCCGATTATGATTTTCAAACGAAAATCAACATGCCATCCCACAACAAAACGTATGATGGGACTGAAGATCCTGAGGATCATCTTCAGATCTTCACTGGTGCAGCAAGGATTGAGAAATGGTCAAACGCTGAATGTTGTCTAATGTTCATGCAAACTCTTATCGAAGCTTCGACGACCTCAGCAAGGGTTTTCTGGCCAATTTCTCCCAACAACGGCGATATGTCAAAGATGCAACAGTGATCTTTCAGATAAAACAACGTGACGATGAAAGTCTTCGAGAGTTTATCGAACGAAACAAGAAGGAAGGTCTAACATATGTGGGGGAAGACGAGAAAATGAGGGTAGCTGATTTTATAAATGCTATCACCTCAAAATATCTCACAAGAGATTTCAACAAATCCCTGCCCAAAACCTTGGAAGAAGCTCTCGAAAGAGCAGAAGCCCATATCCGGGGAGAGGAGGCAGTAGATATTAAAGAACAAAGGAAAAGAGGATCCAGTTGGCGAAACAACAGCCCAGCCAGAAAAAGAGGGAACTTTAACTCCTATGACATACGACGAAAGGGTTCAGACCATCGAAGACTTGAAGGTCGGAACCCTTCCACCAGGGAGAAAGGCATAAGTTTCACACCCCTCACAAAGACTCCTCAAGAAATCCTTGCAACAGAAGAGGTCAAACAAAACTTTCGGCCTCCTAGGGCTCTCCCCAAAAGCGGGAAGAATGAAAACTTCACACAATATTGTGAATTTCATGAAGAAAAGGGACACGATACCAACGATTGCTTCCAACTTAAAAAGAGGATCGAAGAAGCCGTCAAGTCTGGGGAATTTGCTCACTTGGTCAAAGGAGTAAGGGACAAAATGGCTGAAGGAAAGGGCAAGGAAGTCAATATGGTAGATTTCGATGAAAGGGTTCCGCACAAAAGGCAGCGGTTGGAAGCTTGGGAGCTTCAATGTGTTTGTTTCTCCCCAACTGAGAAAGACCCTCTTTACAACCCTCTTGTGGTTGAGGCTACTGTGGGACGTTGCAAACAAGTAGAGCATACATAGACACTGGTGCTGCCACCGAAATTATGTTTGAAAAGTTCTTCAATCGTCTAAGCAATGAAGAACGTTCAAGGCTCCAACCCTCCGGAAGCTCCATAAAAGGTATTGCCGACATACCCCTCAAGCCTTTAGGGCAACTGACACTTGATGTTCGTTTCAGTGAAGGTCAGAAGGAGAGAGTCCAACCACTCACCTTTGTGGTTATCAACATACCTTCAAGCTATGATGTGATCATCGGGAGGCCGGGATAGTGTGCATTTTATATGGTTGTGTCTGTTGGCCATGGCACTGTCAAATTCCCCACCGAGAGGGGAATAGCAACCCTTCAACCTTCTCATGAGGCTTTCCTGGTCGAAGGTGAAAGCTCCAAAAGTGAGGAAGACAAACAAATGCTAATGATAAATCCCAAATACCCTCAGCAGAAGATAAGAATCAATCAAAGCCTCTCACAAGAGACCCTCTCGTATCTTGAAAAACTGTTAACACATTACAGTAATGTCTTTTCTTGGTGCCCGGAAGACATGACAGGCATCCCGCGTAGCATCGCTGAACATGAATTGAAGATACCACCCAATGTCAAGCCCGTCGTCCAGAAGAAACGAAGTCTAGCACCCGAAAGAAGCTTGGCTGCATGCCAAGAGGTTGAAAAGCTTGTGTTAGCCGGCATTCTCCACGAGGTCAAGTATCAATCCTGGGTTGCAAACCCGGTGATGGTCCGAAAGCCAGACAATTCGTGGAGAATGTACATAGATTTCAAGGATCTTAACAAGGCTTGTCCCAAAGACTGCTATCTGTTACCTGAAATTGATCTCAAGGTGGACTCCCTCACCGGGTACCCGTTCAAATGTTTTCTTGATGCCTACAAAGGCTATCATCAAATCCTCATGAAGGAAGAAGATGAGGAAAAAACCGCCTTTCACACGGACAAAGGGATCTTTTGTTATCAAAAGATGCCCTTTGGCCTCAAAAACGCTGGAGCAACCTATCAACGCCTAGTTGACAAGGCTTTTGCAAGTCAAATTGGTAAAAACATGGAGGCATATGTTGACGACTTGGTGATTAAAAGCAAGATGGAGTATCAAATGCTCGATGACATTCAAGAAACCTTCAAGAACCTAAGGAAGGTCAACATGAAACTCAGCCCAGAGAAATGCTCTTTTGGGTTTGAGGAAGGTAAATTTCTTGGGCACATTGTGGGAAAACAAAGCATTAAAGCCAACCCGAATAAGGTGAAAGCTGTTCTGGAAACCAAACCACCAAGAAGCAAGAAAAAGGTTGAGAGCTTAAATGGGAAGCTTGCAGCCTTGAAGCGTTTTACCTCCAGGTTGGCTGAAAGATCTTTGCCCTTCTACAAAACGCTCAAGAACTGCTCTGATAAGAAAGATTTCAAATGGACTGAGGAGGCTGAAGAAGCCTTCAACCAGATGAAACAACATCTCACTTCCTTACCTGACATTGCAGCTCCAGAAACAGGGGAATTAATCTCAGTGTACCTTTCAGTCGCTGAGGAGGCCATAAGCGCGGTCCTCACCATTGAGCGAGAAAAGGCCCAGGTACCCGTTTATTTCTTCAGCAAAACTCTAAAATTGGCTGAAACCAAATATCCTCCTCTTGAAAAACTTGCCCTAGCTCTAGTTCAAAAAACTAGAAGGCTTCGAAGGTAATTCCAAGCACACCCTATACAAGTGGTCACCGACCAACCTATTAAGAGTGTGCTTGAAAAACCAGAAAACTCGGGACGACTAGCCAAATGGGCAGTAGAACTAGGTGAGCACAACATCACCTATGTCCCAAGAAAACCTATCAAAGCCCAAGTCTTGGCTGATTTCATTTTAGAAGTCCCAAAGCAAACGGTCACTGAAGTGAACACTGCTGCCACTGAACCTTCAGACCTTGAAGTCTGAAAACTTTTCATCGATGGGGCTTCAAGGGTTGAAGGGTCAGGGGTTGGGCTCATTTTGATTAACCCAGAAGGGTTGGAATTCACATATGCTCTCCGTTTTGATTTTCAGACCACTAATAACGAGGCTGAATACGAGGCACTAATCGCCGGCTTAAGACTGGCTAAAGAACTGAAGGTCAAAAAGCTTGAAGTATTCACAGTTTCGTTGTTAGTCTCGAGCCAAGTGAATGATAGCTACGTTGCAAAGGAGCCCAACATGAAAAGATACAAAGAAAAATCCAAGGAGCTGATGAGTACCTTCCAAACATGCAACATTAAGCAAATTCCCAGGTCCCAAAAATAAAAAGGCGGATGCCTTGAGTAAGCTTGCATCTCTCACTTTTGCCCACCTTACCAAGAAGGTGTTGGTGGAAGTGTTAAAGGCTCCATCAATCGACGAGTTGGAAGTTCAAGACGTAGTCACCGAGGAAGATCCAAATTGGATGACTCCAATCAAGAAATTCCTTAAAAATGGTGAATTGCCAAGTGATCAAATAGAACCCGAAAGGGTTAAGATCAAAGCAAGGCAATATGTGCTACAAGATGAAACCCTTTACAAAAAGGGTTATCTTGCTCCATTGCTAAGATGTGTAGGTCCCAAGCAAAGTCAGTATTTGATCAAAGAAATTCACGAAGGTATATGCGGAGCTCATTTTGGAGCTAGGTCGGTGGTTGCAAAACTTATCAACCTTGGGTATTTTTGGCCCTCAATGCACCGGGACACCACTGAGCAATTAAGGAAATGTGATGCCTGCCAAATTCATGCACCAATCCCAAAAAGTCCCAAGCATGATCTGGTCCCAATAACCTCAGCATGGCCATTCTATAAATGGGGGATGGACATTGTCGGCCTGTTTCCCCCAAGCAAAGGTGGGGTAAAGTTCTTGTTGGTGGCCATAGATTATATCACCAAGTGGCCCGAGGTTAAACCACTTGCAAAGATCACGGGCAAACAGATCATTGACTTTGTTTGGGAGAACATTATTTGCCGCTATGGATTACCGGGAGTACTTGTCACTGACAATGGAAAGCAATTTGCTGAGAAGCCTTTCAGCGTTTGCTGCAAAGAATACAAAATCAACCAGGTCTTCAGCTCAGTGGCTTACCCGCAATCAAACGGTCAGGTTGAAAGGACGAATCGAAGCATAGTGGAAGGTATCAAAAGAAGATTGGGGAGGCACGAAAGCAACTGGCTTGAAGAATTTCCTAGTGTTCTATGGGCCATAAGAACAACCGAAAAAACAAGCCATAAAAGAACACCCTATAGCTTGGTATTTGGGTCCGAAGCTGTGATCCCCGCTGAAGTAGGAGTTCTAACACAACGAACTGTCAACATGGATCCCGAAACAAACCAAAAAGAGACCATGTTGAACTTACAACTCCTAGAGGAAGCACGAGACCAAGCTGCAATTCAAGAAGCCAAGTACAAACAACGAATGGAAGCCTACTACAACAAGAGAGTCAAGAACGAACGCTTCAAGCCAGGATATCTAGTACTTAGAAACAATGAAGCTAGCAAAAAAGAGAATCAAGGAAAGCTTGCCCAAAATGGGAAGGCCCGTATACCATCCTTGAAGCACATAAGGGTGGATCTTACAAGCTAGCAGACTCAGAGGGTAAAAGGCTTCCAAGGCATTGGAATGGAAAGACCTTGAAAAGGTTCCATGTCGAAAACAGCACTACGAACACCTTTTGTAAAAACAAGTATCTCTTGAATGAATGAAGTCGTTTTATCAAATTTGTCTTTCTATCCTAAGATCAAGTTGAGAACCTAGCAAAAAACTCCATGGCAAGGGCCATGTAAGGGGATGAGCTCCCAGGCCACATCGCTCAATAGGTTCAAGGGTTGAATGAACCTACATAAGGGGTGAGTTCCTAAATCAATACAACTCCATGAGACTTATTAAGTAAAAACAAAATTGTCTCATAGACGGGTTTGAACAGCCTACACCAAATGTTCCTTAAGCCTTAGAAGAATAATCAACAAACAGGCTTACGAAATCAAACAAAAACAAGAAAATAAATAGGATAGGTGCTATGTCTTCTTGTTAAAAATACCAAGGCTAAGTGATTGCAGCACTGAACCCTTTAAGGTATAAAAAACATAAAGGCAATGCAAACTCCACAAAGACAAAGTTACAAGAAGACAAAAATAACCTAAAGAATGATGCAACAACTTAAACGAAAAGTTATAAAGATACAAACCAAGCCGTGTCACAAAACTTAGAACCCTTCAAGGCCTCAAGATGCATATGTGACAACTCAAAGCCTTAAAGGCTTCAACCTACATATATGATAACCAAAAAGCTTGAAGGATTAAAACCAACCAAGCTGCCTTAAACAGAATAGGCACAAGTATAAAAACATAACACAAAGAAAATAGTTAAACATAGTATCATAACAAAGAAAGCCTTGAAAGACTTTCAACCATCCAAACACAAGCTAAGACAAGTCCTAGTGACTTGTAAGTTCAGAAATTGTTCAAATAGCCATACAGGCCTGAAACAAAACCACATAACAGGAACCTTAAGGGTTCCTGCAAAACCTAATATTGTTTGAAGTTAACATACAAACCATAAATTGTTTTCAAGAATGCCAACAAAGCTACGAATATCCATTAAGCATCAGCAGAAGGCTTGGAAACCCCGGAACCTTCACCCTTGACCTTCTTTGCTTTCTTTGAGTTCTTAGCTTTTACACCACTATCGCCACCTACCGCTGAAGCCTCCAAGCTTATATCCTTTGAAACATCCGGCCCACCTGAAAGGGTGTCATCACTATCTCCCGATTAGGATCTCTTCCTTGAAAGAGAACCCAAGACTTCAGCACAGACCTTCTCATTAAGGCCATCCGGTTTCAAATCCTGCAACACAGTAAGAGGCTTACCAAAACAAGTAGAAACTTGATAAATATACGGATAGGTCAGCCTCTCCATCTGTTCAACGGAGCCCTTGAAAACATCGGAAGCCTCAGGACGAAACAAGGGAGACTTCTCCAAAGGATGGCCAGATTCATGAAGCTTATAACCAGCAATGAGGCCTTGATGCTTCCCCAAGTTAAGTAATTTAGTGTAAACTTCACCAAGTGTGGAATTGAACTCCTTGGAGTGGAGAAGGTAGGTGACAACCTGTTGAAAGCCTTGCTCAATCAACCATTGGTTACCATCGGTGGTCTAAGCAACCGCAGCCTTCAACCCTTCCTTCTCTGCATCAAAAGCCCTTTGTTGAACAGACAAAGCTTCCCTATCAGCTTTAAGTTTCAATCGATCAGCCTCGAAGCTTTTCGTAAGATCACCTATTTCAATCTCATGTCTTCTAGTCAGTTCACCAACCTTTTTAGCCCAAGCCTCCTCCTTCTCAGCAAAACCACTAATCTCCTTCTTCATTGAAGCCATTGAAGATTTCATTTTATCTTTCTTCTTAGAAAACTCTTCATATTCCTGCATCCTCTTACGAAAATGAGCAATTCCCTGAGGAAGCATGGCAGCAAGGTTGCAAGTGCTCAAAATTATGCGGGACAACATCATATCATCATCCATGTCAGCAATGGTGTCATGAACTGAAGGAGGAGCATTGTGTCTCAGCACATCTTCGCAAACAGCAGCATCCTTGAAACTATCATCAACCTTCACCGATCAACTAGGTACATACACCTCATCCGGATCAAACCCTTCAACGTCCCTGCTCGAAGAACCTTGAACAGGAGTAGAGATAACCCTCTGAGCCGGGGTCTTCTTCTTCCCATGAATAACCAACTTCTTTTCCTTCTCAACACCCGCTTCAACACCTTCACCTCCAGAAGCTTCAATGTCATTACTCAACTCCACTGGTTCAGTGGAAGTGGATTGAGTAGCACCCTTAAGTAAACGGCGAGTAGATCGACGGGTTGAAGCCTTGGGGGCCACAGGTTTAGAAAAACCCTTCACATTGGAGACACTAACATACCCAGTACCCTCAAACCTTTGCTCAGCACCCTTAACTACAGCATTCTCATCAGGAATAACTGGAACATCTCCAAACGCAACATCAGACGTGTCGTCACTCTTGATAAAATCTAGGGCAGACATGACTGCAAATAAGAACAAAACAGAATGCACATGAGACATAAATTAAGGAAAACACAAAGGGAGTAAATAAGGAAAAAGCATACCCGTGCCATTCCTCATCAGAACCGGATCCCGATTGGCCTTTTCCCACACTTTACTAACCCCTAACAAGACTAGCAAATGTTCCGGAAAGGGACGAACCCTTGAAGGGCACTCCTGGATGGCTTTGAGAAAAGCGCCATTCAAATCGGATTCAGGGGGTTCCGGTTCATTGAGAACAGCATCCGGGTGCCTCCACACCAATTTGAAAAGAACGATAGAATCGGACACCCAGAAAAAACGATCCTTCCAGGAACCAAGGGTGGTAACCATGGAAGAAATAAGACAAGCATCAACCTTGGACGTTTCAAAGGTGAACCAATCACCGTTTTTGGCCAATCGGAAAAATCGGCGAAAAAGCAAGAGTGAAGGATCATAACCAAGGGCACGGCATAAAACTTCGAAATGTAAAACCCTAGCCATGCCCTTTGGGTGAACTTGACCAAAAGATATGCGATAATATTCCAAGATGTTCAAAACAAAGTTTGAAAACGGAGGACGAAGATTTGAAAACTCAAAATGTCGACAATACAAAGCAATCGAACCAGGGGGACATTGATCGATAAACTTATCACAAGCCGGTGCAACCGGTTTAAACTTGGTCCCAATACCATATTCCATACAAAACAACTCTACTTCTTCCTAGATTAATCGAGAAAAGGATTTTGCCAAATCCTTACGAGCACCCATTTTGAAGAAAATAAGAAGAAAACAAGGAAATAGGGTCAAAACCGGAACTAACCTGAAGATGGAAAGAAAAGGCAGAGGAAAACTTGAAAGGAAAATGGAAAAGTTATTGTGAGTCTTCAAATAAAAAGATAAGGATCAAAATAAAAAATCATGATAGTCATTAAACCACCCCTGCAAAAAACCGCCGACCTATTAACTGACACACATCAATCAATTCAGTTATCAGTTTTTTCAAATTTGAAAACTCAACCGTTTTCAACCATTCAAGACTTGAACCCTTGAAGCCTTTAGGCAAGCAAAATATATGTATAAAAGTCAGAAGTCTTTTGAGCTCATTCCCCAAAAACCTCTGACTTGGGGGGCTGATGACGGGGGTAGCCCAAGACCAAATAAAATGATTTAAATACATGAATGCTCAAAAGGTTAAACGGTTCAAGGGTTGAAAAGCTGGGGAGATGAAGTAAAGCAATACGAGAACAGTAAATAGTCACATCTCCGGATTGCCTCACCAACTCACCAGCCGCAAAAGCAACACGGATCCACAGAACACACTCTTTTACCCGCAGGTCAAAACCTTCAACCCCCAAAAAGGGCAAAACCCCACTGTAAGCATGGTCACTAGTCAAATGCATTCCTCTTCGAGTGATGCCTTCTCCTATATATTAGACACTTCATTTACTAAGCAAGACAGCAGGCTAGCCCTGATTCATGAAATCTCTGGTCATTCACTTCGAGTACTTGCTTCATGCGAGTTACTTCCTTTCACATCCAACACACACACATTCCGTTTGCTCATTCATCCGAATCTGAACACACTTCAGAGGAGGATCTTCAGCAAACAATAAAAATAAACTAGTGAACCTCTCTCCACGTCTTGCAAACGTGGGGGGACCCCACGACCTGCGTTAGGCAAAGTTGAACCCTTCAACCATTTTGCCTAACAGGCCAAGCTACTATCTTTGGTCTATTATTTGTTGCATCAACAATTATAATGGTGCGCTTTATTTTATAATAAAAAATGTCGAGCGTTTTTATTCATTTTATCTCATGTAGTGTTTCTGTTTTAATTGATATTGGATTTTTGTTTACTATTTATAATTAAAGTGTTAATTATAATAAACCAGTTATATTTTAGTATATACAAGTATAAGGATTAAGGGTTAAAAAGTAAAAAAATGAATAGTGATTTTGTGAGTGATAAGAAAGTATTAAATTATATATATGAGTTTTTAGGACTCGTGCGTTGCGACAATACTGTTAAACCAAACAAAACAAAAAATAGACGTAAAGATGTTGAGCCACACATGCACGGTACGGGATGATAACTCCCCAAATTTAGACCAAAACATAAAATGTTGTCATAGAGAAAAGAATAACTAAGTCGAAACGATAACAAAACCTATGTGAAAAAATGACATCAAAACGACGATAGAAGAAACATTTTTAGTCCAATTTAAGTAAGCAAGTCGTAAGGTTAAATAAAAACGTCTAAATGTAAACGTAACGGAAAGAAAATATTTATTTAACAAAATAAATAAATGCAACATGTATATTGATAATTGTAATTTTTCTAGGAAAAATGGATATTGGTGATAACAATTTCATATTATCTTATTTAATACACCTAAATTAGTAAACCTTTAAAAATCCATTGGTATAACTCTTTTAGAGACTGTTTGGCAACATCTGAATGGTAAAGTGTTGAATCAGTAAGAGGTCTGAACCATTAAGTGCTGAACCAGTAAGAGGTCTGAACCATTAAGAGCTTGTATAATGCTTAACCGTTCAGAGGCAAATGTCTGACCAATTCAGATTAGAGGTCTTAACCATTCAGACTCTCTGTATAATACTTAACCATTCAGAGGCTAATGTCTGAATCGTTCAGACATCTGCTCGTGAAACAAACAGTCTGAACCATTAAGTGATGAACAAGTAAGAGGTCTGAACCATTAAGAGCCTCATTAAGAGGTAAACAAACAGCCCCTTAATTATAATTAAAATAAAAACATCTACTAAAATAATAAGAACTACTATTAGACAAAAAAAACATGTAGTTTATACTTTTTAATTAATTTAAGTTTCTAGATATTTTATATCTATGTTTTGAAATATATCATCATAATATTAAGTGTTTCTATTATATACCTATAAACAAACTTGATCATAAAATAAAGATATCTGTGAGGACTAAAGGGTAAACTCAAAAAAGAGTGTTTTCTCTCTAGACCCTAATATGGACCGGCGCCGGAAACCTATTCCGGAGTCAGTTCAACGTCGTATTACGAAGATCTTTGTTACCAATCTTCCAGAGGGATGTAGTGGAGTCGATTTAGCAAGTCGTATTCGTTTGTTTGGGGATATTTATGATCTTTACATTGCGAGAAAAAGAGATAAAGGAGGAAATCGTTTTGGCTTTGTTTCGATGTTAGATGTGAAAGATCGATCAGAATTACTTAAAGATCTAAGAAGTATTCGCATGGGGGATAACAAGTTATGGTTCAATGTTGCTCGATTCGTATTGGAAGATGGAGAAATCGATACAGCAAGAGAGGTGCCGGTTCAAACCAATGCTAACAATGATATAGAGGGGAAGAATGTTTCGGGGGCCAAGTATGATTCCGGAGATAGATCGTTTAAGGATATGTTAGTTGGTAAATCTATTATTGTTGATGATCATATTAAGGGTTTCTCGTCTTTGCATGGAAAAGCCATTGTTGGTTGAATGGTAGATGTGGCTGCTGTGAAACATATTTATACATTCTTGCATAATACTTGTCCGGGTGAAGGTACGGTTTAGTATCTTGGAGGATTGGATCTGCTTATTTCTTTTGACGATCCGGGTGTAGTTAATAGTGTGTTTGATGTTGCTAAAAGTGCTAAGGATATGTTTATTTCGGTTTGTTTGTGGGAAGGACAACCTTTAAGCTTTGAAAGGTTGGCTTGGGTGAAAGTGATAGGAATTCCGCTATACATTTTTACCCATGATATTGTTAACTTAGTAGGAGGGTTGTTTGGTAAAGTAGTCCACAGTGCGTGTAAGTCAGAATCTACTTCTGATCTCTCTTTTGATCTTGTCGGAATCTTGGTCGGTGATGGGAAACGATTATCAGAAGAAGTCGTATTAGAATGGAAGAATCGTAAATTCAGGGTATGGGTTAACGAGGAGGGTGGTGATTGGATCCCCGAGTTTGATCCGGTTATAACGACCGAAGATATGCATACTCCGGTTAATGCTCCGGTGACCGAGGAAGCGAATGAAGTTGTCATCAACGATAATGTGATGCCGGTGAATGTGCCGCAGGCTGATGTCACCGGGAATGAAACTCCCACTGTTTTGGAAAGGAATGATTGCACTGATTTTGAGGGCATTAATTGCCATTCAATACCTGTTAATGAGATTAATGGGTGACCGATTCCTTTTTGGAAAGAAATAATTGCGCTGATTCTTTTGTCCCTGCAGTTGACTTTAATTTTGACCAGCCCACCAGTGATAATATTGAAGATTGTGATAATTCCAAAGTCAGTAAAAGGAAAAAAGGTAAAAAACAAGATGTGGGCCGGCCCAGCAATGCCTACTTGAGTAGAAATGAAAGTCAAAGAATAGGTAAAAAGCCCAAACAAAAGGATAGTGATATATTTGGGCTTAATAGCCTTTTGGGTATTTCTGATAGCGATACATCAGCTGAATATGAGCCGAGTTCTGAAGGTGATGAAAGCTTTGATCTCAATTGTAATCCTAGTGAGGCTCAGGTGGAGGAGTTCGATACGGTGGAAAATGTTCATTTGGAGCAGCATCAAGATGATTTCAATGTTAATGTCGAAGCGGGTGATATTTTGCAAAATATTGAAGTTTCTGCTACTAAAATAGTGGGTGAGAAGTTGGGTATTAACCTGGATTTGCAAGACAAGCTTATCAGAGAGTCGATTGTTGATGAAGGATTACAATCAGGTATAAAATGAATTGTTTATCTGTAAATGTAAGGGGTTTGGGCTCTGGGAATAAAGCGAGTTGGATTAGTCGTTTAAAGTCAGATTTAGGAGTTTCTTTTATTGGGGTTCAGGAGACAATGTCTTGTAATGTAAGTTCTAGTTTGGTTTCAAACGTTTGGGGTGGCTCGGGTTTTGAATTTGAAAAGGTTGATTCGATTGGGGATTCTGGGGGTATTTTGAGTATATGGAACCCGAAATGTTTTAAGAAAGATATGGTATTAAAACACAAAAACTTTTTGTTTATTTCTGGTCTTTTAACGGATGGTATGATGCGGCTTAATGTGATTAACGTTTATGCTCCTCAAAATAATGGTGAGAAAAAGGCTCTTTGGGATAAAATTACTTTGATTATACAAAGGGTTCAAGGTTGGTGGATTGTGCTTGGCGATTTTAATGCGGTTAGAGATCCGGGTGAAAGAAAAAATTCGTTTTTTGACCCAGTTAGCGCTAGAGATTTTAATGATTTTGTTGACAATACGGGTCTTCGTGAATATGACTTAAAGGGTTTGAGTTTTACTTACTTGGCTATTCGGTGTGGAGTTTGTAAATTGAGTAGAATTGACAGGGTGTTCGTTTGTGATAGTATTTTCAATAAATGGCCTAGTGCTTGCGTCAGAGCTTTGAAACGTGAGCATTCTGATCACGCCCCATTGTGTTTAACTTTGATTGACACCAATTTTGGTCCCAAACCTTTCCGGTGGTTTGATTCCTGGTTGGATAGACCAGGGTGTGAAGATGTTGTTAAGAATGCGTTATTAGAGTGGCAGACTAATGGTCCGGCAGATTTGAAATTTACGAAAAGATGGGTATGCTTCGGGCTAAATTAAAAATGTGGATTCAAGATACTAGGTTTAAAGAAAATGAAGATTTTAATCGGTTGAAAAAAGAACAGGAAGACATGGAGTTGCTTATGGAACAAAAAGATTTGGATGAAGCGGATCTATGGGTTTGGGCGGAATGTAAGAAGAGTTTGGAAGAAATTGAGTTGTTTAGAAGCCGAGAGATGAGACAAAAATCTCGGGTTAAATGGGCTGCTCTCGGGGATGAGAATACTAGCTTTTTTCATAGTATAGTTAATGGTCGTAAAGCGAGAAATTCTATTCCGGGTTTGGACATTAACGGTGAATGGGTTTCCAAACCGGCTTTAATTAAACAGGTGGTCTTTAATTTTTTTAGATCCCATTTTCATGAGAAGCATACAGTGCGGCCGTCTATTAATTGTGAAGGTTTGCGGCAACTGGATGAACATGATGGTTTGTTTTTTACTAATATGTTTTCTAGACAGGAGATTAAAGATGCGGTTTTTGATTGTGGCTCGAATAAAGCTCCGGGGCCGGATGGTTTTAATTTTCTGTTTATTAAACACTTTTGGGAGTTGTTCGAAGATGATTTCTTTCGGATTATGATGCAATTCCATGAGACGGGTATGATTAACGTGGGATGTGGTTCGGCGTTTATAACTTTGATACCAAAGGTTAAATCCCCTATGGGCCTCAAAGATTATAGACCTATCACGTTGATTGGGGTAATTAGTAAGGTTATTTCAAAAATCCTTGCTAACCGCCTTAAGAAGGTTTTGGGGAAGTTAATTTCAGAAACCCAGTCGGCTTTTTTATCGGATCGCTTTATTTTGGATGGGCCTCTTGTGGTTAATGAAGTTTTGGAATGGCTTAAACGTAGAAAGAAGAAAGCGTTTTTTGTTGAAGATTGACTTTGAAAAAGCCTATGACAATGTCAATTGGCGTTTTCTTTTATCTATTATGTCTCAAATGGGTTTTCCTTCGGTATGGTGCAAGTGGATGAAGGGTATTCTTGAATCGGCTTATGCTTCGGTGCTTGTTAATGGGTCCCCTACATTCCAGTTTAAGAGTGAGAAAGGTCTTCGTCAAGGTGACCCAATCTCCCCTTTTCTGTTTCTTATTGTTATGGAAAGTCTATCTTGTTTGTTTGAAAAAGCGAATAATATGGGCATTATTAAAGGTATTAATTTCTCGTGTGGCAACACGGATATTAATCATCTTTTCTTTGCGGATGATGCGTTAATCATGGGGGAGTGGTCCCGTGAGAACATTCAAAACACGGCTCGGGTCCTTAGAATTTTTTATTTATGTTCGGGTCTTCGTATCAATATTCACAAGTCTAATCTTTTCAGTTTTGGTACGGAAGAAAATGAGGTTGATAGCATGATGGAAATTTGGGTTGTAGAAGAGGTACTTTTCCCTTTGTGTACTTGGGAATCAAAGTGGGAGCCAAGATGTCCCGTATAAATAATTGGAATGTGGTTTAAGAAGTTCTTAAAAACCGACTTGCAAGTTGGAAAGCTAAGCATCTTTCTATTGGAGGCCGATTAATTCTAATTAAAGCGGTGCTTGAGAATTTGCCAATATATTATTTTTCTCTTTATAAAGCTCCTAAGTCGGTTTTGGAGTCTATGGAGGCGATTATGCGGAGATTTTTATGGGCGGGTTGTAGTACGGATAAAAAGATTAATTGGGTGGCTTGGGACATAATTACAACGCCAAAGAAGATGGGAGGCTTAGGGGTGTCGAAGTTAGAAGATATTAACGACGCGCTTCTTCTTAAATGGGCGTGGCGTTTTAAGACCGGGGGTACTTGTTTATGGAAGAAAGTGGTTATTGGATGCCATGGGAAGAGTAGATCTTGGTCTTTACTTCCGTGTTCCGCTTCCGCTAGCAGGTGTTGGAAACAAATTGTCAAGATTGGAGCAAAAAGAATTTGGAACGGTAGAACTCTTGGCAGTTATTTCACCGGCACTGTTGGTGACGGATCTAGCATTAGCTTTTGGGTGGATTCTTGGATTAGGGAGGAGCCTTTAAGATTAACTTATCCTCATCTCTTCAGCCTTGAAAAAAACAAATGGGCTTCGGTTTTGGATAGGGTATCTGTGGTGAATAATGTGAAGACGTTAAAGTGGGAGTGGCGAACTAATCCATCTACCGCTGCTGAAATCTTGGAGCTCTTCAACCTCATGTCTGACATTTACGACTTCGAGTTGAAGGGGGGGAACGATACATGGAGATGGAACGATGATTCATCCGATGGATTCTCGGTTAAGAAGGTTAGGTGTTTGCTGGCTGATTTTCCGCGTCCTCTCACAGGTGTGAAGATGAAATGGAAAGGATGGATTCCGTTGAAATGTAAGATCCTAGTTTGGAGAGCTGCGTTAAATCGTCTGCCGTCTAAAGTCAATTTGGTTGTTCGAGGTGTTAATATCCCTAGTCTACAGTGCGACATGTGCGATGTGGATACTGAATCAGTTTTACACCTGTTTACGGGATGTTGGTTTGCCTTGGAGGTTTGGAGTCGTGTGGAGTCTTGGTGTAAATCAAGCCCGTCAATTGTCTTCGATGTTGCTGACTTGTTGCGGATTCCTAACTCGCAGTTGCTGTCCAAACATGCTAAGCATATTTTGAGAGGTATTGTATTTACTACTATGTGGATGATATGGAAGGAACGTAACGACCGTATTTTTCAAAGCAAACGTCGTCGAGCCCCGGAAGTTTTCGAGAGCATTAAAATAACATCTTATTTTTGGTTTAAAAATAGATCTAGATTGAAAGGTTTAGCATGGAACGATTGGTGTAAATACCCGCTTGTGTTGATGTAACGTTTGTGTGCTCGGGGGTCCTTGTTTTGAGGACCGTTCGTGGCCGTTTTTGAATGAAGTTAACCTTTCAAAAAAAAATCTGTGAGGACTTCTTACTTTAAGTTTTATTATGTCACATTAAATATTAAATATTAATAACTAGAATGTAATTACTCAAGGGAAATATAAATTTAATGTTATTAATAGATTTATAACAAAGAGAAGGGTGATGGTGGGGGTGGTGTCGACCAATTAATCTGCACAAAAGAATGAAGAAAGAAGAATGTGGTATGAACTTGTCAATCAAGCTTAAAGATTTGTCAAAAGTTGAATAGTATTTATCTGAGCATGTTTCACCTCACTGCATTGTCGTGTCTTTGGGTGAGTTTTCACAGGTTTCGGTCCTAGGTGAGGGTTTTCTTCGGTTCGGAGATGAGTGTATCCCGATGTGGTGAATTTCCCCAGTAGCCCATGTTGGTTGTTTATAAAAAAAAATAATAATAAATAAATAAATAAAAACCCTTACCAGCTTTAGACAATAAAGGTAATGGGTTCTTGACTCGTTATTTAAAGTCACTGCACTCATAACTTTGAACACTTACCCATCTTCAATTTAATACTTTAAATCTTTATTAACACTTTATAAATGTTAGTGAACATGTGAACTAAAAAACTATATGTGATTTGAAATAAGCATAATTACATATGGAAGTTCATCCTAATGGTATCAATCAGCATTTATACATTAACCAAACAAGAAGCTATTAATATGAATTTTCATGTGAATAATTAAGTGTTAATTATCTTTCTATTGGGTTGCTTAATGGACACACAATACTTTTATGGATTCTTTGCATCACATCCATGGGTCTTGTGTATACTAAAATTATGAACCCGATAGTTTTAAAATACATAACTAGCATTGGTGTTTTTAGCTTTTTTGCTTCTATAATTGTTACCATATATCACTACAACACTCGGACCCTATGAGGACAACATATTATCTCAATAATTAAAACATATTCAAAGATGGTTTGGTACTTATAACCTGAACCGATTGACCGGAGCTAGTTCCTTGACCTCAGTACATGTTCGTCGACCAATTTCTATGCCGGCAGACCATGTTCCTCAATTTAAGTAACCAAATTCCTCAAATAATATCGTGAGTATTGGATGCTTGCTAGCTAGGAACCTGAATCACAATGAATGAATAATTGGCACAAAATGAAGAAGAAATAATCTGACGAACGAAAAGAAGAAGATATAAACTTATGTTGGAGGTCATAGATCTTTGGTTTCCGGTTGATGGGGTGGAGAAGTTCAACTCCCATAACCCGAGGGTCTCATTTGCTGGATTTACTCTTTAGAAAATAAATCTTAAACTAATAAATCAAAGCATCTGCAGCGAAAATTCATACAATCGCAATATATTCGAGTGATCAAATACAACCAAAGTCTAAATGTCTCAAAACGAAAACATAATAGGATAATATGGGATGCTACATTCTCATCATGTAGACTCCGCAAGTGCCACTGCCATCTCCGGAAGCTTCTAACCTGATTTGCATATTAAAAGTCAACTAAAATCAAACAATCGGATATCACACAAAGAACACTTGAACAACTTGTTCAACTCTTTTTTGTTAATCAAAGGAGAATTACAATGAATTAAAAACAAATAAACCTACCACCCTTTATATAGGTAAACTACTTCGAGGACAAGAAAACATTTAAACTTGGAAATGCAATCATAATCAACTTATAATTTTAATAAAACTCCACCCATTTGAGATCAATCGTATCACCCTTTGATGTCCTAACTTTATCACCCCCTATCAACATCACCTTCCATGTTTATTCCTTTGTAAAAATCAACTAGATTCGTGTAAGTCCATGATTCAGATCGAATTGATTGAATTTGATAAGATAAAAAAATCGGTTGATAAACATTAACGAATGAACTGACACAGATTTAATTCATAACAAAAGAGTATACAATACACTTTAAGAGATCACCCCTTGTGATCTCCTCCCCAAACTTAGACACCGTCTCTAGAAAGATCTGACTATAAGCTTGATAAAAAATGCAAATGATTAGGCTATTTATAGTGATGGCCAAACATTAAGGCTAATCACTTTAAACATTATTTATAGTGATGGCCAAACATTAAGGCTAATCACTTTAAACATTAAGCCTAATTGTTTACAATGTAAACAATTAGCCTAATCATTTGCTTACAAACACACTATTCAACACACGCTTCAAATCTAGCTTTTTCGAACAGCAACAAACATCCCAACATGCACTAACACTTCTGTCCTAGCAAGCTTTTAGAAAACATATCCGCTGTTTGGTCTTGGTTACTTATATACTTCAGATTCACTTTTTTTTTGCACACACTCTGTCCTACACAAAGTGGTAATGCACCTCAATGTGTTTTGTTCTGGCATCAAAGGTTGGAGTGTTTGCTAGTTTGATTGAAGACATGCTATCACAAAACAAAGTTACCTCATCTTCAAACTCTTGGTTCCAGTCATTCATAAGTAATTATAGCCATATTAAATCTTGAGTAGCTATAACAACTGCTAGGTACTCTGCTTCAGTAGTAGACAATGACACCATAGTTTTTCGTTTGCTACACCAAATGATAGCACAACCTCCTAACGTGATCACGAAATCGGTTGTGGACCTCCTTGTATCCAAAATCGGCAACATAACCTACATCACTATACTCGACAATTTCCAGGTTTGAATTTTTCTTGAACTTAATACCATAATTCAAGGTTGTTTTCACATACCATAGAATCCAGCCTGATGGCTTTGATGTGTGGTTTTTGCGGATTCTACATATACCGATTATCGGTTCAATATGCCTATAACAAAGGCTAAATCAGGTCTTGTCATGGTAAGGTAGATTAGACTACCTACTATTATCCGATACTTGGTGGCATTTTCTAGGTACCTTCCTTTATCCACACACAACTTCTCGGCTGTATCTAAAGAAATGTTCAATGACTTGCAGTCCAACATACCAAACTTGACTAATAAGTTATAATAATACCGTTTCTAATGAAGAACTAGCTCATAGTTGTGATCAACTTCCAATCCGAGAAAGTGACTTAGTTTTCCAAGATATTTCGTACTAAACTGCACACACAACTTCTCTTCTAACTGGTTGATTACTTCTTCACAATCTCGAATTGTAATTAAATCGTCCACATAAACAAGGACAATCACAACCTTATTTCTTATGGTCTTAACAAATAAACTAGCATTGGTTGACACCATATTAAAACCATTATGATGTAAGAATTCACTTATCATCCTGAACCATGCCCTAGGTAACTGCTTCAGCACGTATAAGGCTTTCTTTAGATTACCCACATAATTGGGATGTTCTTTGCTTTCGAATCCCCTATCAATTCCATGTGAATTGCATGATCCAAGTCTCTGTACATACTAGCGTTACTAAAATCCATTTGCCAAAGGTTTTAAGATTTCCACGTTGCAATGGCGAGAGTGACGCATACCGTGTTTAGCTTAGCCATTGGAGTAGAGGTTTCATCATAGTCTATTCCAACTTACTAAGAGAAACCATGAGCTACTAGTCTTCCGTCCCATCGGGTTTTCTATTTAGTTTAAACGCCCATTTGTTACTAAGAGCCTTCACACCGGTTGGTTTTGGGCAAGTTCCAATGTTACGTTTCTATGTAGGGATTTGGTTTCAGACTTCATGGCTCAAATCCATTCAACCTTCTCAGAAGCTTATTTCGTAGGTTCCAATTTATACTTCATGAGTTCCTGTTTGCCTTGGGTTTTGATTTGAGTTGAGTTGAGTTGTGACCTGTGCTTGAACTCAGACCTAGTTCAGTCAACTTCATTAATTAGGTCGGTTTTGTAATCAAAACCCAAGGCTAACGTAGTTGTTTCGAGATCTTCACGTTGCTATATAGAATCTGGTTAAACTTCTTTTTCACTAAACCACCATGACGAATTTTCATCGAACACAACATGCCTTGTAACATAACTCTTCCCGGTTGTCGAATCACAATCCCTTTTTCTCTTCGTTACACCCCATAAAAAGAGATAATTGAGTTTTTCTCCATTTTGATTCTTAATTTGAATCTAGATTTGCTAAATTTTAAAGTGTCATGATTTTTGTATAGGCTACGATATCATTATACTTAGACAATTACATAACTACACACCTATACATAACATCATTCCATATGATTATACCTACACAATTATACTTCAACCTATACCCCAAGACATAACAATATTTCATATGATTTAAAAACTACGTAAAAATAGTACAATCCTACATATAAACAACAAACTTTGTTAAAATAATTTGTGTAGCATAAATTTCATCGAATTTGAAAAAGTATATATTTGGTTTGATTTAAGAAGAGAGATATTAGTGGAAAGTTGAATATTGAAGGAGAAACGTTAGGGGACACCTTGACTAAGAAAAAATCACTTCTTTTATTTATTTGATATTAAATTCGTACACCACCAAGAATTTGATTATTATATCGTTAAAGTAACTAACGTTAGGGTTTTTTTTTCTATTTTATCATATCTATTGATTGCTTTTCATCAATGGCTAATATTTGTTCTTTCTATTCTCGCATGAAATTTTCTTCTAAATATCTCGACCGTGTGTAGTGGATTCATTGTGAAACACCACAAAATAGTGGGGAACCGGGAACCATGTCCATGGGTAAGACATTTAAAAATACAAATAAAAGAAAATCATTTTCATTTACATGTAAAATATGTATTTTTCATAAAAAACACACGTAGCAGCCATTTTAATATAAATTTAATAATATTAAAAAACAGAAAAACAGTTTAAAAGGTGATTTTTGTTTACAAAAATAATTTTTTTTTGTTTGATGTTTATATGCAAAAGCTCCGGAAAAAAAAAAACTTATGCACAAATGATTTTTAATGAGTTTTTTACATACAAAACTAGTGGTTCCCAACTTTTTTGTGGTTTTTTTTTGACAAACCTCTCCCAATGTATGTGTGTGGTTGTGTGTTGATATATATTAATTTTAAGGTACTATGATCTGTTCTTAGTTTACTAAAGAAAAAAAAAACAAAAAGTAAATGTAAGAGAGAAAACAAAGGAAGAGAAAGAGAAAGATACGAGTTTCGAAGGGAAAAAAATAAAGATTTTATGGGTTTCTAGAGTTGAAAGGAAGAGGAAATAAATGTACAATTTTACCACTATACCCTTATTGGGTTTTATGATAGGTTAAGTGGAGGGTTAAAATGGTAAAAATTTATATTTATCTTCCCTTCACTTGCTTCCATTTTGAAAGAAAAGTTATAAGGGAAGTTTTTTATTTCACATCTTCCTCACACTTCTTTTCACTTTCCTTCTGTTAATAAAACTTTGTAACACACATATTTTATACTTTCTTTCGACCTTCTTTCACTTACCTTATTTGACATCTTCCTCCCACTTCTTTTCACTTTCCTTCCGTTAATAAAACTTTGTAACACACATATTTTATACTTTCTTTCGACCTTATTTCACTTTCCATTAGTAAACCCAGGAACAGACTGAGACAGAGAAAATAACACATCCGTCCATGTATTTAACAACATTCATAAACTTTAACTACGTTTACAAGTGTTTGTATATAGGATTATGTTATTAGCAGTTGTTTTGAGACCTACAATGTCATCTGAAAGATTAAATTGTCATCCTTGAGCTGCCCATGATATTATTAAAGTAATATCCCAATGTCGGTTTAAACCCTTTCGTTTGCTTATTGTAGATATGATTTGGCCCTCAATATCAACACCTTTGGAGCAAAACATGTTTCTAACTTTGTCTTGAAATGCATTAACATGAAGGTGTTTCTCCATATATCTACAGGTTTGTTATAGGTTTGTTATATGATTTGGAACATTGATTCATTCTCTCTTGACTTATGTTTTTACTTATACCTAAATACCAATGATCAAAACACAAAGGATGATCCAGTGTTTAGAATGCACATGATGCCAAAGTTTGGTGTCATATTAAGGTTTTCAAGTGAGAGAGAGTGATCCTAAGAATGGAGTAATCAACCTTCCCCCTCTCTGCATGGTTTTAAAAAAGCGCGTGACGATTTGATTCAATTTGATTCCAAAAGCGATGTGTGATGCACAAAGCACACACAACACTTTTCAAGGTTTCGATATTAAAATACCTAATAAAGATTTACGGATAAATTTTAAATGCTAAACTATAAGATATTCTCATTATATCTAGTCAGATTTGTTCAAATACTCAAACCCATTGCTCGGTCGATAATTAGATTTTTTCAGACATCATGTGATGCGTGCATCATGAAGTCGCATCGTGCGACACGATCTCCCCACCGCATCATGTGATGTGTGCATTTTAAAACCAAGATCATATATGTGATCAAGAACATTTGAGAATCATCCGAGTTGAGAGAACCATGAGAACTCCCAACTTCCATGCTATTTTTTTAAAAGAATCTCACATCTCGTACATATTAGTTGTTTTCTGCTTGTGTAATAACACCCCTATGATTAGTAAAAAATCAGATTTAATTAATAGTAACCAAGGCACAAGTTAGGGCTGGCAATTCTGACACGAACACGATAACACGGCATGAACCTACACAAAGTTAATAGGTTTCGTGTTTAACCTTAACAAGTTTCATGTCTATAACAGGCCGACACGATAAGACCTGTTTAATTTCGTGTCGTGTTCATGTTTACCTATTTCGTGTTTGTGCCTTATCATGTTCGTGTCTTAACAGGTCATGTCAGACACGATAAAACCTGTTAAGACTTAAGACCACTATACAATACCTGTAAGACCTGTTAATGTCTAAATATCAAACATGTAGTAACATGTCGTGTTCGTGTCTTAACAGGTTGTATGATACGTTTGTAAATTTTTCGTGTCTTACCAGATCGTTTCGTGTAACCTGTTTATTATCAGGTTCGTGTTTGAAAATTTTGACACGATAAGATTTTGTGTCGTGTTTGCGTTTACCTATTTCGGCTTCGTGTCTTATCGTGTCCGGGTCTTAACAGGTTGGGTTAACACGATATGCCAGTCCTAGCACAAGTGATGGAATTTGAAAATGTAATTGTCCCAAATTCATAACTAATTTTTAAAATTACTATGATTAAATGTGATATAGAAAATGGTGGGATATACTATTTTTTGGACATTGCTTTCAAGATAAAGTTTTAAAACTAAAACGGGACATTTAATAGCTCCACCATGCATGTAATTGAACAAAATTTGTGTCATACATTTGGAACATAATGAAATGTAAACTAAGATGGTGCCTTTCAGCTTATGTCTCCAGTGAAAACCATGGGCTTATATTGGAAAAGCAATTTAAATCCGGTGACTCCATCAATGGGAAAACTAAAGTGGACATTAATAAAGAGAAAGAACTGATGGAGAAGAATTTAAAGCAATTGACGACTACAAAGGCTACGAATAAAGAGATTGCATCTTTCATGAAGGATTTGGGTATCCAGAGGTTCCCTCTTCTATCTACTTTCTTCTCATTACTTGTCCCTCATACAATCTTTTCATTATTAGATTGCATAGGTTTTTGAAATCTTTTTAGCATACTCAATTTGTTTGGGATATATAATGAGTTGTTTGTATTGATTAATGGGAAGGGCTAAGCATCATGGATGGCCAAATACATATGTATTTACAAAAGCAATGGGGGAGATGTTGCTTGGAGAGTTGAGGAAGGATGTGCCCTTAGTCATACTACGCCCTTCCATGGTCACCAGCACCTACAAAGAACCCTTTCCCGGATGGATCGAAAATCTCAGGTAATATATATACCAAAACCAACATAAACAATTTACCTCTGGTGGGTCATTTGCTAACTAAATAAGTGGTTTTCGTCTACAGAACCTTCGATACTGTATTTGCTGGTTACATAAAAGGAACGGCTACATGCTTGCGAGGAGATCCAGATTGTATAATGGATATAGTCAGTTTCCCCACTTGATGTGCTTTAACATAAATTCTAAGCAACATTTACTTATTTGAATTCGGGGATGTAGGTACCAGTAGACATGGTGGTGAATGCTATGATTGTCGCAATGGCAGCTCATGTGAATCACCCCAATTCAGGGATCATTTATCATGGGACTTCTTCTGCTTCAAACCCCGTTAAATTACATCAGATTGTAGACTGGTCGGTTGAGTACTTCACTAAACATCCATACATAAGAAAGGACAGGTCCATTAAGGCTCGCGATTTCAAATTGTTGACTTCCGAAACAAGCTTTCAGAAATATATTGCAATTCACTACAAACTTCCCTTAAAGGTTTGTTAGAGACTTTAAAATCATTTCTTAATATATAAATATATATGATTAAGATCAAGGAGAACCCTTTCGAGTTGTGAGAACTTAGAGAACTTAGTCTTCCTTAATATACCGTACGAGATGAAATTACGCACATTATAAAACTTAAAACCCTAATCACGCATGTTGAAAAACCATAAATCACGCATGTTGAAAACCATAACCATGCATGAACATAATCACGTATGTACAAAATCAGAAATCACGAATGGGATAAAAACCTAATCACGTATGTGATAAGCCTAATTACGCATGTTATAATTTCATCTCGTACGTATTGTACGTTAAGTGATATTGTATTTTACACTTTCCTTATATATATTAATATATATGCACCCTAATGGCACACTTTCCCTATATATATATATATATATCACACTAATGGATTAACACACCCGTGAGACCAGGCATTGAAAATAGCCAACATGGTACTTTGTCATGTTCTTGATGGTTTATACACGGATTTCAGCCGAAAGCTACAGATTGGAACACTCTTTTCAGATCTTTTCAAGCATTACGCTTTATCGAAAGCAATGTACGTATGTTATTTTCTCATGTATATAGAAACCAAAAGTTGTTTTTTCTCTTTTTTTGTTTATAAATTCTAATGATCATAAGGACTACATTATACCTTCTACAGCTATGATGATTCCAACCTCAAGAACCTGCTAAACATTTACAAAGAAAATGCAGATGATGAGGCACAAGTATTCTTCTTTAATCCGAGTTCTATTAACTGGAAAGACTACTATATGAATACACATCTCCCAGGCTTAGTTAAGTATGCAATCAAATAACTGCAGCAAATCCGAAAAACGATTTAAATAAGCTTCAGAGTAGTACGTGGATTTCTGATTATAGTTTGTATAAGATTCATATCTGTCAAAGGCAATATTGTCCTCACGAATATATCTATTACTAGTTCACTTGTTTGAATAATTCAATCATGCAGTATTAATAATACTGAAAGCATGAGAATAAAGCTTGGGGATTGTATCTCTTGAAACCAAAGATTAAACAAATATGATGAGTTGTTTGTTTATATATTTCAATGAGCAATTGTATACATAGTGATATCTTTTTTTTTTGTTATTGCAAGCACTATTTATACTAGAAAATTGGACCTTGATAGTAGTTTGGTTCTGAAACTCCTTTTTTTTTTCTTTTAAAATGGCAAACTCACAAATCCACTACACCTACCAAATTCTACACCAGTTTTCACCAAGGGCTGAAACACTGACCACTTGGGAGACAACACCTTACTGCACTCCTTGGTACTACCAGGTTACAAGCCCTTTGGCAATACTTCCTTTTTCCGCTATTATATGCTCTTTTTATCCATTTCAAATACACAGTGGTGGATAGATTTTGGTCAATATGTGGCAGAGGCGGTAGACGTACTAGTGGTTCAAGTTTTTTGTCACGGGTAGTTGAATGTGCATGTCAAATGCTTAAACTGGCAGTAAACAGTCCTGATCCAGATCTATTAGCAGGGTATATGCATGTTTTCTGTTGATAGGCTGACTTTTAGTTGTATTGGTCCATCTGTTGGACCTTCGCCATGTTGGGACTCTTCTAACACCGGTTCTGACAGAGAACTTTAGCGCGGCTAAACTCTAGCGAATTCACAACATATTACTGTTAAGAGGAAAATTGGAATATTCTTGAATGAAGACCTCTCTAATTCAAGCCAAATATTTTAGACAATCAAATTGAGTCACTAACATATGTGGAAAATATTGAAATAGTGATTTCTAAAAATACTTTTGGTGTTAAAATAAACTGTTAAAACAATACCTCATAGTAACAAGCATTACATCTCTTTTTTGATGCATCATATAGCTTAAAAGGATTATCCAGTGATACCGTTACTGGCGCTGTAAATCGATCCAACA
The DNA here is from genome assembly GCA_030545235.1 of Helianthus tuberosus. Lineage (NCBI taxonomy): Eukaryota > Viridiplantae > Streptophyta > Magnoliopsida > Asterales > Asteraceae > Helianthus > Helianthus tuberosus. The sequence continues at coordinate 80,281,017 of CM060408.1, forward strand.
GATATATTATTAACCAGACCCACAACAGACGAAATGAACACAATACTTCCAACTCCAGAAGTCTTTAAAAGAGGATGGGCAAGTTGACCCATATGGTATGAAGATTCCAAATTAGTAGCGATGAACATGGCATATTCATCTATGGTATACTCTGTAGTAGATTTCGAAAACGCAGTCCCAAAGTTGTTTATCTACAAGAAGGAAATCAAAGCAAGTAAAACACTGCGCGCCATGTGTCGCAACCCCCGAGGCCCCGATCCCTTATCTATCCCGGGAACAGGCGGACACGAACTCAGTAATGGTGGTATCAGACTTGTTTAATTTGGCAGTGGAAATTACACCAGGACCGTAGTTAGGAAATGTTTATCAGAGTAAAACCACCTCCTTTAATATTAATAATCACATGGGCAAAACCCAAGTTTCTTATTACAATACATTTATAGGGATAAACCCTATTTTATTGAATTTAAAACTTCGTCTTTTAGGTACTTTTATAGCCACATTTTTCCCAAGCCTTCAGTGCTCTCCAGCTGGCTTTTTACTAATTGGCTGTCACATTGTGTTACCTGAAACGCGTTTTAAAAACATTTGTCAGTGGGAAATACTGGTGAGTGAATCCCAGATTAATCAAGAAACATTTTATTAATTAAAACAATGTTGAGAGTGATCACATTGTTTATTTCTACACAATTACTCATTCAGTACTGTCAATCCTGACTTGTGGGTCATATTACACATTGGCTAACTCATTGTCCAATGGTAACGTACTGTCATCCCCGACTTACTACTCACATTTTAGTAAATTTTGTATACAAAACCGCAACATACCGGCAGTAATTGAAGAACTACAAAGACTCAATCACTGCTTAATCATATTAATAAGCATTAAAGGTTTTGTAAAATAGTTACAAAAAGGTTATCAAAAAGAGGATAAACTCACATTGCTACCTTAGACTTCGCGTAAGGGTTTCCTGGATATAATCTATAATTTATACAAATGTACATTGGTTATCATAACCCTTTGAAAATATTAATGATACCCTCCCCGAGATGGCATTCCAACAACTACGTCGGGCAGAACCACGACAGTTATCACGGAACCCTAAATCAATCGGGCAACGTACCTATTATGAAACCGGGTGTATAATACTTACAACGGAGCAGAACCTCGCTAATTAGGGGGTATAATACCCGTGTATTATAAGCCTACTATCAGAATTCGTGATTGTGAATGAAAGGAATGAGTGACGGAAAACGAAAACTCGTTGCCTGCTTATATAGTGCTGAAATCTGGTCCTCACGCGCCCCGCGTAAAGAACAGACAAGGGTTACGCGGCCCGCGTCAACCCTGGTCAACAGCATAGCTTGTCCTGGTCATGATCTAGACTCGCCACGATGATGACACGTGTCATCACCGGGCTGCGCCAACATTTCGATCTCACGCGACCCGCGTTAACTAAAACGGGGTCTTACGCGGCCCGCTTGGACTTAAGAAATCAGACGGAATCAGGTTCTCACCTTCATACCGCCCGCGTTAATGGTTGGGGTGGGTCTACGCGGCCCGCCTCAGCTTAATATTTATTGTTTTTAATTTATTTTATATGTTATAACATATTTCGGGCTCGGTTTTCACATACGGGGTGTATTTAAAGACATATGAGGGTATTTTAAAATATACAGAGGTGTCGGAAATATTATGAGAGTGTCGATTTTACTGAGGGTTGTTACATTCTCCCCACCTTGTTTTAGAGCTCGTCCTCGAGATCTACTGGAACAAGTGCGGATATTTCCTTTGCATTTCAGATTCGAGTTCCCATGTGTACTCAGGTCCTCTTTTGGAGTCCCATTTCACTTTGACCAGAACTAATCTTTTATGCTTGAGGTTTTTTTGACTTTCATGTCTTCAATTTGTAGAGGCCTTTCTACAAACTTGAGTTGTTCATTTACTTCTATATCCTTAAGAGGTACTATCAGTGATTCATCAGCTAGACACTTTTTGAGATTAGATACATGAAATACATCATGTATTCCTGCCATTTCCTCTGGTAGTTGTAGCTGATAGGCTACAGGTCCTATTCTTCTAATAATCTCAAAAGGTCCAATATACTTGGGACTTAGCTTTCCTCTTTTGATGAATCTTACCACTCCTTTCCAAGGAGAGACTTTCAATAATACTTTATCTCCTACTTGAAACTCCAAGGGCTTGCGTCGGTTATCGGCATAGCTCTTTTGTCGATCACATGCTGCTTTCAGTCGTTCTTTGATTTGAATAATTTTGTCCGTTGTTTCTTGCACTATCTCAGGTCCAGATAGTTGCTTTTCCCCAATTTCTGCCCAACAGACTGGGGTTCGGCACTTACGTCCGTAAAGTGCTTCGAATGGTGCAGCATTGATACTTGTATGATAACTATTATTATAAGAAAATTCTATTAAAGGTAAGTGATCATCCCAATTACCTTCAAAATCAATTACACAAGCTCTAAGCATGTCCTCCATTGTTTGAATTGTCCTTTCGCTTTGTCCTTCCGTTTGAGGATGATAAGCTGTGCTCAATTTTAATTTGGTTCCCATTGCCTTTCGGAAACTTGACCAAAAATGAGAGGTAAATCGGCTACCTCTATCAGAAATAATTGATAAAGGAATGCCATGTAAAGAAACAATTTCATTTACATACAATTTAGCTAATTGTTCCATACTAAAAGTTTCTTTCATTGGTAAGAAATGAGCTGACTTGGTTAGCCTATCTACAATCACCCAGATTGTATCATTTCCTTTCTTTGTTTTGGGTAATTTAGTAACAAAATCCATTGTTATCAATTCCCATTTCCACACTGGCATTTCTAACTGTTGTAGTAATCCTGAGGGTTTCTGGTGTTCAGCTTTGACTTGTGAACAAGTTAAACATTTAGAAACATAGGCTGCTATGTCCTTTTTCATTCCTATCCACCAGAAATTTTTCCTTAAATCCTGGTACATTTTATCATTTCCTGGATGCATCGTATACTTAGAATTATGGGATTCTTCTAAAATACGATAACATAGGTTTCCTAATTTAGGTATCCACGTTCTCTTTTCATGGAATCTCCAAATTCCGTCTGTTCCTTGTTCTAACTCTTTTAACATACCCTTTAATTTTTCAGCATCATCCTTGATTACCGATTCTTGTGCTTCTCTTATCTGATCATTTAAATCTACATGTAGATTTAATTTAAGAGAACGTACCCTTTTTGGCTTTTCATGATACTTTCGACTTAAAGCATCTGCTACTACATTTGCTTTTCCTTCATGATACTGGATATCACAATCATAGTCACTAAGCATTTCCATCCAGCGTCTTTGTCTCATATTCAACTCCTTTTGCTTGAAAATATATCTTAAACTCTTATGATCAGTAAATATGGTAAACTTATTACCATAAAGGTAATGTCTCCAAATTTTAAGAGCAAAAATTATAGCTCCTGACTCTAAATCATGGGTTGAGTAATTCTCTTCATGATTCTTAAGTTGTCTAGATGCGTAAGCTATAACCTTTTGTCGTTGCATCAATACACATGCATAACCTAATTTGGAAGCATCACAATAAACTACAAAATCTTCAGTTCCTTCTGGTAACGCTAATATGGGTGAATTAGTTAATCTTTGCTTAAGGATTCTAAAGGCTTCTTCTTGTTTTAATCCCCATTCAAACTTAACAGATTTACAGGTTAGCTTAGTTAAGGGAATTGCTATTCTAGAAAAATTTTGAATAAATCTTCTATAATAACCAGCCAATCCTAAGAAACTTCTAACCTCGGTTGGTGACTCAGGGGTTTTCCATTTAGTAATTGCCTCGATCTTTGTGGGATCCACATGAATTCCTTCATGATTGACTAGGTGTCCAAGGAACTGTACCTGTTCTAACCAAAACTCACACTTTGAAAATTTAGTGTAAAGCTTTTCTTTTCTTAATAAACTTAAAAGTGCGTATAAATGCTTTGCATGATCCTCCTTATTCTTAGAGTAAATGAGAATATCATCTATAAAAAACAATTATGAATTTATCCAAATATGGCTTACATATTCGGTTCATCATGTCCATAAATGCGGCTGGGGCATTGGTTAAACCAAATGGCATGATAGTAAATTCATAATGTCCATACCTTGTTCTAAATGCGGTCTTAGGACTGTCCTCTTCCTGTACCTTTAATTGATGATATCCTGACCTTAAATTGATTTTAGAGAAAAATCGAGCTCCTTGCAGTTGATCGAACAGATCATCGATTCTCGGTAATGGGTACCGATTCTTAATCGTGACTTTGTTCAATTCACGGTAGTCAATGCACATACGCATTGATCCGTCCTTCTTTTTATCAAACAGTATCGGCGCTCCCCATGGCGACGAACTTGGTTGTATAAATCCTTTTTCTAACAATTCATCCAATTGTTTCTTTAACTCCTGCATTTCTACGGGTGCCAAACGGTAAGGTGCTTTGGCAATCGGTGATGTTCCTGGTATCAAATGGATTCTGAATTCAACTTCTCTATCTGGAGGTTGCCCTGGCAATTCTTCTGGAAATACATCTGAAAACTGAGATACTACTGGAATATCTTTTAAATCCTTTCCTTTAGTGTTAGTGATTATGGAAATCAAGTACACTAATGATCCTTTTCTTATATAACTTGTATTTTTCATCACATAGATGAATTTTGTGGATCTATTTGGTTTATCTCCTTTAATTGTGATCGTTTTACCTATTGGTGAATTTACTTGAATTGACTTTTGATCACATAAAATACTGGGTTTATTGGCTATTAACCAATCCATTCCTAAAACAGCATCAAATCCTGCCAGATTCATGGGATAAAGATTTGCAATAAATTTCTGATTTAAAATTTATATTCTTGCTCCCTGCAAGATTTCAGAAATCCTAACGGTTTCTCCATTAGCTGTCTCTACTAGACATTCTTGTGGTAGTTTAGTTAATGACTGATTTAGAAATTTGCAAAATGATGTATTAATAAAACTTTGGTTTGCACCAGAGTCAAATAATACTTTAGCAAAAACATCATTAACTAAAAACGTACCAACTATGACATCTGGAATCATCTTGGCTTCATCTGCAGTTAGAACAAATGCTCTAGCATTTTGAGTATTCTTGTTATTTGTAGCTGGAGCTAATTTTGGACAATTAAGCTTAATATGACCTTGTTCTCCGCAGTTGTAACATATCTTATTATTAGCTTTCTTCTTGCAGTTTTCTTCCTTGTGTCCCGATATTTTGCAAAAGTTACAGTATATAGAGCATCTTCCTGAATGCTTTCTTTTGCAATTCTTACAGTAAGGTGCAGAGGTAGAACCTATATTTTTCCCACGATTATAATTTCCAGAACGAAATTCTTGTGTGAGCTTTTGGGTTAGGCTCCTCCTTTGATCTTCTTCTCGGGTACGCACTAACTCATCTGTCAAGGTATTGGCTAGTTCTACAGCTTCTTCTATGGTTTGAGGTCTTGCTGCCTTGACTACGTGTCTTATCTCCCCAATTAATCCCCAAATATAATGGGAGATTAACACTGGTTCTGGTGAAGCAAGAGTTGGCACTATTCTAGCATATTCAAAGAATATTTTAGTGTATCCCTTACTATCCACACCAGTCATCCTAAGGTTTAGGAATTTGTTTGCTATCTGTTCTTTTTCATTGGGTGGGCAGAATTTCCTTTCTACCTTGTTCTTAAATTCTTCCCATTCCATATTGTAGGTTTTATCACTTCCTCTTGTTTGGAGGATAGTGTTCCACCATTCTAGTGCTGAATTCTTAAATAGATTCGAGGCAAACAATATCTTATCTTCTTCAGCACACTTGCTGATTCTTAAGGCTGCCTCAGTCTTCTCTATCCAGCGTAAGGTTGCAATGGCCCCTTCATTGCCCGAGAATTCCATTGTATTACAAGACCAGAATTCTTTATAAGAACAACCGTAAGACACGGTTCTTCTCCTTTTGGGAATAGGCATTTGAAGTAAAGGTCCATTGTTTACACTGTTTTCAGGTTCAATGGGTCGCTTACTGCTATGTTTACTTTTATTATTCGCTTCTTGAATAGTTTGAATAATAAATGGCATTGCATCTATGATTCCTTATGCCACTATGTGTTGAACAACACTATTATCCATTTGGTTTCCATTGTTATTGATGCTCGGATTCTCATTAACCACGTTAATGTTACTCTGGTTATCATTATTCATATTTCCTTGATTTCCTTCGTCGGCCATCTGAATTTTAAACATTTACCCCGTTATTAATATCATAAGATAATATTCAATATAATTAATCATATGACGCGCAATCTAGCCAAAAACGTCGATCATTACGACTTTTACTCTATTTCCATATACTATTATGCAACCATTACATTCTAGTACTGAAATAAAAATTACAATACTAACAGAAATAGAATCACACTAATAGTAATATGCATCCATACACACATATTTTATTTTATTTTTATTATATTTTATTATTTAATATTATTACCATCTCCTCTATCACATCATGGATATGGATTTATCCAAAAATCCATATTGCATTCATCGTATTTCCATACGAGACGCTCTCCCACCTATCTCATTCTCTCATTGCTTTCTAAAATTTCCTCCCCAAAAGTCCTAAGTTCTTGGACGTTTTCTGCACTCATTGGGGGTGCAGGTTCTAGGACTGGGTTTAGAATCTGGGGTGCGGGTTCCTAATATGGGGTGAAAGTGCCTGAAATCGGTAAGGATCTTCTAAGATTTCCCTAATATATTAATCGTGGTAATAGGGATCTAAAGGGTCCATACCTGGGTAGGCTCCTATGTTTTGTATGGGGATGTCTTCATATATCGGGTAACATTGCACAAAGTCCCTATTGTCGTCCCACCAGGGGTCGTAATTTGGGTCTAGAGGGTTTGGTGCAGGTACCCTAGGTATTTCTTCTGGATTAAAGTCATGCATCTCCACTTGGTTTTCAGGGTTTTCTATCTCCATGGGTTATTCTGGGATTTGTAGTTGTGGGGCTACTAGTTGTTCCAGACTTGGGTCAGCAGTAGTTGTAGCTTGGATATGGAAATTGGCTAGGCTTCAATTAAGCATATCCTGTGTATGGGCATCTGTTTCTCACTTAATAGCTGCTAAGGCTCTTTGCTGTTGCAACTTTCGCATTCTTTTCCTACGTGCAAAGGCTTCCTTACTGAACCATCCTCGTTTCTTATGAGGGAATGGCTCTTCTGACTGAGCTTTAAAAGCAAACATTCCTTCTTCCTGATAAGCAGAATACCCAAAAAGGGCAGGCTGTGATGAGGTACCTTCACTCCTAGGTGAATCAGACAACTGACGACTCATTTCTGAGGGTCCTTGATCACTCATACTGTAAATTAACAAATAGTTAAATAACACATAACAAATAAATACAGTTATGCACATATTTCCATAATTTATTTCCTAACACAAAATTTAGAATTTAAGTGTCAGCAGAACACTTCTTTAGCTCAGACCAGTGGCTAGGCTCTGATACCACCTCCTGTCGCAACCCCCGATCCCTTATCTATCCCGGGAACGGGCGGACGCGAACTCAGTAATGGTGGTATCAGACTTGTTTAATTTGGCAGCGGAAATTACATCAGGACCATAGTTAGGAAATGTTTATCAGAGTAAAACCACCTCCTTTAATATTAATAATCACATGGGCAAAACCCAAGTTTCTTATTACAATACATTTATAGGGATAAACCCTATTTTATTGAATTTAAAACTTCGTCTTTTAGGTAACTTTTATAGCCACATTTTTCCCAAGCCTTCAGTGCTCTCCAACTGGCTTTTTACTAATTGGCTGTCACATTGTGTTACCTGAAACGCGTTTTAAAAACATTTGTCAGTGGGAAATACTGGTGAGTGAATCCCAGATTAATCAAGAAACATTTTATTAATTAAAACAGTATTGAGAGCGATCACATTGTTTATTTCTACACAATTACTCATTCAGTACTGTCAATCATGACTTGTGGGTCATATTACACATTGGCTAACTCGTTGTCCAATGGTAACGTACTGTCATCCCCGACTTACTACTCACAGTGTAGTCAACTTTGTATACAAAACCCCAAAATACCGGCAGTAATTGAAGAACTACAAAGACTCAATCACTGCTTAATCATATTATTAAGCATTAAAGGTTTTGTAAAATAGTTACAAAAAGGTTATCAAAAAGAGGATAAACTCACATTGCTACCTTAGACTTCGCATAAGGGTTTCCTGGATATAATTTATAATTTATACAAATGTACATTGGTTAGTATCATAACCCTTTGAAAATATTAATGATACCCTCCCCGAGACGGCATTCCAACAATTACGTTGGGCAGAACCACGACAGTTATCACGGAACCCTAAATCAATCGGGCAGCGTACCTATTATGAAACCGGGGTTATAATACTTACAACGGAGCAGAACCTCGCTAATTAGGGGGTATAATACTCGTGTATTATAAGCCTACTATCAGAATTCGTGATTGAGAATGAAAGGAATGAGCGACGGAAAACGAAAACCCGTTGCTTGCTTATATAGTGCTGAAATCTGGTCCTGACGCGCCCCGCATAAAGAACAGACATGGGTTACACGTCCCGCGTCAACCCTGGTCAACAGCATAGCTTGTCCTGGTCATGATCTAGACTCGCCACGATGATGACACGTGTCGTCACCGGGCTGCGCCAACATTTCGATCTCACGCGGCCCGCGTTAACTAAAACGGGGTCTTACGCGGCCCGCTTGGACTTAAGAAATCAGACGGAATCAGGTTCTCACCTTCATACCGCCCGCGTTAATGGTTGGGGTGGGTCTACGTGGCCCGCCTCAGCTTAATATTTATTGTTTTTAATTTATTTTATATGTTGTTATAACATATTTCGGGCTCGGTTTTCACATACAGGGTGTATTTAAAGACATATGAGGGTATTTTAAAATATACAGAGGTGTCGGAAATATTATGAGAGTGTCGATTTTACCGAGGGTTGTTACACCATGAAAACAAATATGGCAGGTGAACTCATTTCATATACTTTTTCTGAAACAACTCGTTTCAACCCAAGCATAGCTTGCTTAGAACCCATTTCAACCTGAACTAGATTAATATTTTTTTTTAAAATGACACGTTTCAACACGAGCCAAACTTTCTAAAAACAATTTATAAGGTTTGTGTTATAAGGCTGCAATCACCGACTTTCTCAAATTTAAGTTCATAATGATATGCATAAAACCATATTGATAACTTGTTCTTCTTTGAATCTTTGAAATCCAAACTTGGTGTCTTAAACCTCATCTCTTTTTTTCGAGCAACGACAAACTATATATAAATATAGCGGCCAGCCAGCGGCTGAAAAGCGATACAAAACAGTTCTGAAAAAGAAAGGTTACAACATTACAGAAATATCAAATTCCAGCCAACTTTCCCGTTCTAAATGAGCAGCCTTTGCTCTATGTTTAGCCCAAAAGAAAGTCTCCTACTTGATAAGCTCCACCAAATTTTGCACAGGTATCATGTTATTTTTGAACTCCTTTTCATTCCTGGACACCCAAAGCCGCCAAATACCGCCGAGCACTACCATATGAGACGCTTTTTTCCACCGTTTAGATCCAACCTGGTCCTACACATGTTTCAAAATCTGCCCTACGGAATCGAAGTCAGTAAGGATGAGAATTCTCATCCATCTAAACACGTGCCACCACACACACCTAGCCCAGAGACAGGTCATGCAAATACGACTGCATGACTCATCTTTTATCCCGCATCTGCTGCAAATAACGTCTTGGACATAGATCCCTTTCATCACCAAAAGTGTCTTAACCGCGAGCTTATTAAGGTCAGCCTTCCAATCCAAGTAGTTCTGATGCAGTTTCGCGTGCGATCATATGGCTCAAGAAACAACTGATAATCCAAGACGATAAATTGAACCAAAGGTTCCAAGAACAAAGTTCTTTATAATAATAATCAACCAAAAACTAATAAACAATTAACCCTAGACCCTAATTTATAACTATGAAAAAGATAAAATAGGAAATTCAAATTTTAAATAAAAATATAAGATATGCTCCTGCATCATACTCCCCGTCTTAAAAAAAACTCGTCCTCGAGTTTTGCCCTCAAGTCAAAGCCACCTGGATCAAAAGGAACGTCAACCCGATTCCGATTTATTATCATGACTCGCCTAAACATCTTAACTTCATGGATCATCTCGCCAAGCTTGAGACTCGTACCACCTGAGTCGAATTGAGCATCGAACACTATCTCGTTCACTATTGGCTTGACCTGCTCAAATATTTTCGTTCCAAGTAAAAAGCCATCAAGTTGTAAACCACAGACTACGATGATTTTTTTATGTCACTAAGCCCATCACCGTTCACCACCCTATCTTCCCTTAGGCTAGTAGCAGTCATGGATGGCCCACCACCAATTCTTATTACGTAATCTATTGTTTGTGGTTCACTATTTTGAGAACCAACATGAGAATTAAATAATGGCCCGCTTGGAAATTTGCATTTAACTACCGACCCATTAAGGTTGTTAATTCCTTTACCCCATGCATCTTCTGTAGCTTTTGTATGTATTATACACGCAAGAATAATATAGTTTCCACTTTGAACTTCCGAAAACAACGCTTTATAGATCAGTGTATACAAAATATTATAATATTTATCAGAAATTTCATCCACCAAATTGGCAACAACAATATTTTCCGTATGTTGATTTTTCCAAAAAGTCAAATCTCCATAATTTTTGGAGTCATCCGAAGACCTTGCATAAACTCCAACCAGATATTCATTACCACCACTAACCATCATATCGCCACCATTGGCCATCGTATCACCCTTTATAAACTTATTAAAACTAACGGAAGATGTCTTCGCATACTCTGGTATCAACGATTTTCCTTTCATGCCCATTGTTTCCATTGAACCACATTCATAATAAATATTCAAATCATCGAAACTAACCTTCGAAATTTGGGGGACAGCCAAGGAAATCGCACGACCACCGCCATCGATCTTATTAACACCATCATTAGCCATCACCTCGCCAACAGGAGTCACAGTAACACCACCGTTTTTTACCGATGTAACACCAACCTTACAACTTTTGAAACCTGATTCATCTCCCAGTAAGTTTCGATCACCACCGGTAACCCAAGAATACTATTCCTCGTCTTCGTATTCATCATACACGGGAGGTGACAGATAGATAATGCTACAATTTCCAGGACACTCCTCCTTCCCACAGTTCTCATCCCGGATGAAAGCCTCTGAGTCGGTTTCCTGAAACTTGTAACCATTGCAGTCTTCAGGATGCTCCTCTTTCCCAACGATCTCATCCCAGATGACATCCTTTGAGTCAGTTTCCTGGATCTTACGATCTTGCGAACCGAACACGATTTTATTGTTGCCTCGGTCGGCGATTCGACAAGTAAAAACGTAGTTCGCTTCACATAGAGCCAATTGAATAACCAAAGCTCTGATACCAACTGATGCAGTTTCGCGTGCGATCAAATGGCTCAAGAAACAATTGATAATCAAAGACGATAAATCGAACCAAAGGTTCCAAGAACAAAGTTCTTTATATTAATAATCAAATAAAAACTAATAAACAATTAACCCTAGACCCACCCTAATTTATAACTATGAAAAATATAAAATACGAAATTCAAATTTTAAATAAAAATATAAGATATGCTGAATTTTAAATAAATAAAAGATATGCATATGCTCCTGCGTCAAGTTCACCTTTAGAGGAGCCCAAGACTTCCATCTGAAAGACCCCAGATCACTAACCACGGACGCCTTCAGAGCCAATTCATGACATATACTTTTAGTCAAGAACGTTTCGCCTGCATCATTGATCCAAACCCATCTGTCTTTGCCTCCAGGGAGGCTGACTTGCTGCAACAGACGCATAATCCCACCCAATTGAGCCCAATCCGCGTCTGAGCTTGGGTGCTTTAACCAGCCCCACCTCCATTGAACCTGCCCCCCCCCCCCACTTGTTCTAAGCAGTCGCTAATCTTTGCCCTTTATTCCCAGCCAACTTGAAGACATATAGGTACACTTGTTTTAACAACCCATGACCCGTCCAGTCATCCAGCCAAAATCTAGTGGATTCGCCATTGTTAGGTTAATCTTGATGTTGCGGGTTATTACGGATCAAGTACGGGTCGAGTTGGTTGACCGTTTAGTTTAAATGGGTCACCAAGAATAAGGCGGGTGATCGGAGCATGATTACGGGTTGCAGGTTTGAATGGATCAGGTCCAACTAAAGGTCAAGTGATGTGTGGATCTGAGTCATGGTGGACGTTGAGGATGACCGAGTCTTTTGGAAGCGCACGTGTGATGCATGTTACAAGTTGAACGTGGAGTGGTGGAGCATATTATTAGGATTATTTGTTTAGTTATTTATTTCCTATTTAAGTACAATAGAAGGTAGTCATGCAGTGTACTCTCAACTTATTTTATAACAAGAAAGTTAGTAAGCAGATCGATCTTTTGTGTTCATAGTGAGTGATCTTAAGGGCCTGAACCAACAGCCATTTCCCACCACCACTCTTAACTTGTCTCTGATACAAATCCCCCGTTTGCCGGTATTGCCATCCACATAACCAATATCTTTCCACCAACCTGTGATAGGTTTATCGACCAGAATTAATTTGGAGTCAATGTTTGACCAGTGAATAGCCTGGAAAACTTTCACCCAAAGCTGGCTCGAATCATCCCGAAACCGCCACCACCACTTAGCCAACATGGCTAAGTTGAAGTCTTTAACCCCCCTTAACCCGAGTCCCCCTTGTCTTTTCGGCTTGACCATTTTACCCCACCGAATCCAGCACATCTTGCTGTGATTTCTCACTCGACCCCACACGAACGCATGCCGGATACCTTCAATTGTCTTCAACGCAGCTTTAGGGGCTCTAAAAACTCCCAGAAAGTAAGATGGGGAGGCTGCCCAAAACGGTCTTCGCTACCGTAACCCTTCCAGCAAAGGAGAGGGTTTTAGCCTTCCACGCGTTTAATTTGTTTAGAAAACGCTTAATTACCGGTTGCCAAAACTTAATTTGCTTCATATTCGCGCCTATGGGTAACCCAAGATAAATGAAAGGGAAGGAACCTATACCGCAATTCAGAATTTTAGCAACCTCCGAAACTTCCACATCGTCTACCCCTACTCCGTAAACCTTGCTTTGTTTCCGATTCACCATCAGACCTGTTAACAAGCTAATGCACAAACTATCATCTTCAGATGACAAAACTCGTGGTGACAAAACGAGAAGAACTTGCCGGAGCCATTTTCAGTATGTTGTGCTCTATGAGTGAGACGAGAGGAATGAATAGGGGGAGAATTAGTTGAGTGGGAAGACTCAGAAATTTTACTACTGACATGATAATTGCCGATAGTTATAACGGTGAACTGACACACCCTTTCACAAAGAGTGTGCCTATTGGCACACCAAACCCTAGCAAAATTAGGGTTTATCTACGTTGCGTATTGGTCAATACGCAGCGTATAGGGTTAAACTAATACGCTGCGTATTGACCAATACGCAACGTAGATAGCCCATAGATCTCAGTGCCTGATAACCAATCATTGCACAGAAAACAAGGTGTGTCTATGCTGCGTATTGACCAATACGCAGCGTATTGAATTTTACACTAATGGTCCCTGGAGTTTCAAAAATTGACACAAATGGTCCCTTATTTTTTATATATTTACACTTTGGTCCCTGGTGTTTCATAAATTGACATAAATGGTCCCTGTCAGGGACTGTTTTTGCAAAAACTGAAACTTCAGGGACCAAAGTGTAAATATATCAAAAATGTGTAAAAATGGGGTCTTCTTTAAAGAACCGGCCCTTGCAAGACTCGAACTCGTGACCTATTGTTTAGAACCGCAAAGCCTTAACCAGTTTATCCTTTGTCCAGAGCTGTTAGAATATGAAACTTAATTCCTTATGTACCCTAGCTACCCAATACGCTGCGTATTGGTCAATACGCAGCGTATATAAAACATCTGCAAAATTGGGGTCATTTTGGTAGGTTTGAAGTATCAAAAGTTTACCAGGTTTATATACGCTGCGTATTGGTCAATACGCAGCGTATATAACCTTCCTGAATTTTAAAACTTCCAGAACTTTATCTATACAACAGAACATGTTAAATAACCTGCCAGAATTTTATATGTACACCATAGTCTATAACATTTCAAAATATGTTAAACCGTTTACACCGAAAGTTTGATATATACAAGAAAAGTTTGTGCATACATAACAAAATGATAAAATACTACTGCTGCTGCTCCTGATGCTGCTGCTCCTGATGCTGCTGCTGCTGCTTCTGCTGATGTTGATCCCATTCCGCATCCGCAATGAAGGGTAGTGGAGGTAACCCGTCATGCTGTCGATGCTACTGCAGCGCCGCAGCCACCCACTCCAACAGATAGTTGTTCCTTTCAACGTTCCGAAGCAGCCGCTGATGTGACGGGTCAGGACTGGGCCAAACATGGCGTGGGAACTGAGGCGCCCCGGGTGGTCCACGCGGCTGTGGTGGCTGCGGAAGAACGGCGATCGGCTCATGCGGCTCCGGCGGCTCCGGATCGTGCGGAGGATAAAACAGAGGGAACTGTTCTGGCAGTTGTGTAAGCTCGTATTGCATGCCGTCTAGTTTTTTTAACCGCTTCCCACATGGAAAGTCTATGGTATTTTGCATCCCGTTTACTGTGTTCATCCCCATCCGTTTTGGCTGTGTCGTCGGGCCTACACGGCCGCGGTCGTTCTCCGGATGATAGCCCAACGAATGGGCTATCTTGGTCACGTAGGCGCCGCCGAATAGCACTCTGCGCTCCTGTCCATGATGCGCGGAGGCGAAGTACTGCGCCAACCCGTGGGCGAGAGCGCACGGCCTCTTGTATAAGAGGCAATATAAAAAGAACAAGTCACCACTCGTACACCACTCCCGGATTTTGTTTCGAGCAGTGATCGAAGTGGAAATCATTTTGTGCAAATACCTGCATAAATGGAAACCAGTCAGTAAATAATAATCAGGCGACATCGATTAAATGAGGATAAAAAACAATATATTTTTTACTCGTTACGGATTTGGACGCACGTAACGGACCTACGCGCCTTACGAGGGTCAAAACTAAGATCGTCGTTAAATTATATTTTTTTATTATTTAGTCGAAGTCGAACCGTAAGGCGCGTAGGTCCCTAACGAGCGTCGAAACTAAGTTCGTCGTTCTATATTTTAACGATGAACTTATTTCGACGCTCGTTAGGGACCTACGCGCCTTACGGTTCGACTTCGACTAAATAATAAAAAAATATATATTTTAACGACGAACTTAGTTTCGACGCTCGTTAGGACCGTACGCTCCTTACGAGCGTCAAAACTAAGATCGTCGTTAAATTATATTACTTTTTTTATTATTTAGTCCATGTCGAACCGTAAATCGCGTAGGTCCCTAACGGGGGTTTAAACAGCTGCAAACGCAGCCGTAAACGGGCGTTTAAACGGCTGCAAACGCAG
Source organism: Helianthus tuberosus (assembly GCA_030545235.1). NCBI lineage: Eukaryota > Viridiplantae > Streptophyta > Magnoliopsida > Asterales > Asteraceae > Helianthus > Helianthus tuberosus. The sequence continues at coordinate 80,296,587 of CM060408.1, forward strand.
CCGTAAACGGGCGTTTAAACGGCTGCAAACGCAGCCGCAAACGGCTGCGAAATCGCTGCCGTTTGGGGCTGTGTTTGCAGCCGTTTAAACGCCGGTTTACGGCTGCAAATTCAGCCCCAAACGGCTGCCGGTTTAAACGCCATTTAAACGCCGGTTACGGTTCGACTTCGACTAAATAATTAAAAAAAAATTCTGTTTAAAAAAAATTCTGTTTAAAAAGAAATTTTGTTTAAATGGTCCCTGGAGTTTCAAAAATTGACACAAATGGCACTTTTTTGATATATTTACACTTTGGTCCCTGAATTTCAATTTTTACAAAAATGGTCCCTGATGTTTCAAAAATTGACACAAATGGTCCCTGACGAGCGTCGAAACTAAGTTCGTCGTTAAAATATAAAACGACGAACTTAGTTTCGACGTTCGTTAGAGACCTACGCGCCTTACGGTTCGACTTCGACTAAATAATAAAAAAATATATATTTTAACGACGAACTTAGTTTCGACGCTCGTTAGGACCGTACGCGCCTTACGAGAGTCAAAACTAAGATCGTCGTTAAATTATATTTTTTTATTATTTAGTCGAAGTCGAACCGTAAGGCGCGTAGGTCCCTAACGAGGGTCGAAACTAAGTTCGTCGTTAAAATATAAAACGACGAACTTAGTTTCGACGCTCGTTAGAGACCGACGCGCCTTACGGTTCGACTTCGACTAACTAATAAAAAAATATATATTTTAACGACGAACTTAGTTTCGACGCTCGTTAGGACCGTACGCGCCTTACGAGAGTCAAAACTAAGATCGTCGTTAAATTATATTATTTTTTTATTATTTAGTCCATGTCAAACCGTAAGTCGCGTAGGTCCCTAACGGGCGTTTAAACGGCTGCGTTTCCAGCCGTAAACGGGCGTTTAAACGGCTGCAAACGCAGCCGCAAACGGCTGCGAAATCGCTGCCGTTTGGGGTTGTGTTTGCAGCCGTTTAAACGCCGGTTTACGGCTGCAAACGCAGCCCCAAGCGGCTGCCGGTTAAACGCCGGTTACGGTTCGACTTCGACTAAATAATTAAAAAAAAATCTGTTTAAAAAAAATTCTGTTTAAAAAGAAATTTTGTTTAAATGGTCCCTGGAGTTTAAAAATTGACACAAATGGTCCCTTTTTTTATATATTTACACTTTGGTCCCCGAAGTTTCAATTTTTACAAAAATGGTCCCTGATGTTTCAAAAATTGACACAAACGATCCCTAACAAGCGTCGAAACTAAGTTCGTCGTTTTATATTTTAACGACGAACTTAGTTTCGACGCTCGTTAGGGACCGTACGCGCCTTACGAGCGTCAAAACTAAGATCGTCGTTAAATTATATTTTTTTTTATTATTTAGTCGAAGTCGAACCGTAAGGCGCGTAGGTCCCTAACGAGCGTCGAAACTAAGTTCGTCGTTAAAATATAAAACGACGAACTTAGTTTCGACGCTCGTTAGAGACCCACGCGACTTACGGTTCGACTTCGACTAAATAATAAAAAAATATATATTTTAACGACGAACTTAGTTTCGACGCTCGTTAGGACCGTACGCGCCTTACGAGCGTCAAAACTAAGATCGTCGTTAAATTATATTTTTTTTATTATTTAGTCGAAGTCGAACCGTAAGGCGCGTAGGTCCCTAACGAGCGTCGAAACTAAGTTCGTCGTTAAAATATATATTTTTTTATTATTTAGTCGAAGTCGAATCGTAAGGCGCGTCGGTCTCTAACGAGCGTCGGAACTAAGTTCGTCGTTACGAACTTAGTTTCGACGCTCGTTAGAGACCGACGCGCCTTACGATTCGACTTCGACTAAATAATAAAAAAATATATATTTTAACGACGAACTTAGTTTCGACGCTCGTTAGGATCGTACGCGCCTTACGAGCGTCAAAACTAAGATCGTCGTTAAATTATATAATTTTTTTTATTATTTAGTCCATGGCGAACCGTAAGTCGCGTAGGTCCCTAACGGGCGTTTAATCGGCTGCAAACGCAGCCGCAAACGGCTGCGAAATTGTTGCCGTTTGGGGCTGTGTTTGTAGCCGTTTAAACGCCGGTTTACGGCTGCAAACGCAGCCCCAAACGGCTGCCGGTTTAAACGACGGTTACGGTTCGACTTCGACTAAATAATTAAAAAAAAATTATGTTTAAAAAAAATTTCTGTTTAAAAAGAAATTTTGTTTAAATGGTCCCTGGAGTTTCAAAAATTGACACAAATGGTCCCTTTTTTGATATATTTACACTTTGGTCCCCGAAGTTTCAATTTTTACAAAAATGGTCCCTGATTTTTCAAAAATTGACACAAACGGTCCCTAACGAGCGTCGAAACTAAGTTCGTCGTTTTATATTTTAACGACGAACTTAGTTTCGACGCTCGTTAGGGACCGTACGCGCCTTACGAGCGTCAAAACTAAGATCGTCGTTAAATTATATATTTTTTTATTATTTAGTCGAAGTCGAACCGTAAGGCCCGTAGGTCCCTAACGACCGTCGAAACTAAGTTCGTCGTTAAAATATAAAACGACGAACTTAGTTTCGACGCTCGTTAGAGACCCACGCGCCTTACGGTTCGACTTCGACTAAATAATAAAAAAATATATATTTTAACGACGAACTTAGTTTCGACGCTCGTTAGGACCGTACGCTCCTTACGAGCGTCAAAACTAAGATCGTCGTTAAATTATATTTTTTTTATTATTTAGTCGAAGTCGAACCGTAAGGCGCGTAGGTCCCTAACGAGCGTCGAAACTAAGTTCATCGTTAAAATATAAAACGAGGAACTTAGTTTCGACGCTCGTTAGAGACCGACGCGCCTTACGATTCGACTTCGACTAAATAATAAAAAAATATATATTTTAACGACGAACTTAGTTTCGACGCTCGTTAGGACCGTGCGCGCCTTACGAGCGTCAAAACTAAGATCGTCGTTAAATTATATTATTTTTTTATTATTTAGTCCATGGTGAACCGTAAGTCGCGTAGGTCCCTAACGGGCGTTTAAACGGCTGCAAACGCAGCCGCAAACGGCTGCGAAATCGCTGCCGTTTGGGGCTGTGTTTGCAGCCGTTTAAACTCTGGTTTACGGCTGCAAACGCAGCCCCAAACGGCTACCGGTTTAAAAAAAAGTTGTTTAATAACTAACGTACCTGAAGAGCGGATCATTAATCAGCGTAACCCTCCCCTTGGATTGTTGGTGGTCCCAATGAGTGATGTCCGCGATCAGAGCCCAAAACCCTAATAGCGTGGGTTTATCAACCATTACTAGCCCCTGTTTACACGAATGTTTAATAAACGTTAAATTAATATTAAATCTTAAATGTTATATATTAAAATAATAATAATAACAATACAAAATTTGTGTTAAACGTACCTTCGTATAAAGATCCGTAGCGATCTCAGCCTCCGTATACAAACCGCTATGCACCGCAAACTGTGCAAGTGACATAGAACGATCCTGGCCAGCCATGCGAAAAGAAACCTCGGGCGGGGGAGGGGGCTGCGCGGGGTCCTCAACCTGATCTTGCCGACGAGGATGAAACTCGAACGACGACAGAAACTCGACTAGTATCTCCCTGTAGGTCGGCGTAAACGATAGCTCAAACAGACGATCCCACGGTGATTCAAAAACGACGAACTTAGTTTCGACGCTCGTTAGAGACCCACGCGCCTTACGGTTCGACTTCGACTAAATAATAAAAAATATATATTTTAACAACGAACTTAATTTCGACGCTCGTTAGGACCGTACGCTCCTTACGAGCGTCTAAACTAAGATCGTCGTTAAATTATATTTTTTTTTATTATTTAGTCGAATTCGAACCGTAAGGCGCGTAGGTCCCTAACGAGTGTCGAAACTAAGTTCGTCGTTAAAATATAAAACGACGAACTTAGTTTCGACGCTCGTTAGAGACCGGCGCGCCTTACGATTCGACTTCGACTAAATAATAAAAAAATATATATTTTAACGACGAACTTAGTTTCGACGCTCGTTAGGACCGTACGCGCCTTACGAGCGTCAAAACTAAGATCGTCGTTAAATTATATTATTTTTTTATTATTTAGTCCATGGCGAACCGTAAGTCGCGTAGGTCCCTAACGGGCGTTTAAACGGCTGCAAACGCAGCCGCAAACGGCTGCGAAATCGCTGCCGTTTGGGGCTGTGTTTGCAGCCGTTTAAACGCCGGTTTACGGCTGCAAACGCAGCCCAAAACGGCTACCGGTTTAAAAACAAGTTGTTTAATAACTAACGTACCTGAAGAGCGGATCATTAATCAGCGTAACCCTCCCCTTGGATTGTTGGTGGTCCCAATGAGTGATGTCCGCGATCAGAGCCCAAAACCCTAATAGCGTGGGTTTATCAACCATTACTAGCCCCTGTTTACACGAATGTTTATTAAACGTTAAATTAATATTAAATCTTAAATGTTATATATTAAAATAATAATAATAACAATACAAAATTTGTGTTAAACGTACCTTAATATAAAGATCCGTAGCGATCTCAGCCTCCGTATACAAACCGCTATGCACCGCAAACTGTGCAAGTGACATAGAACGATCCTGGCCAGCCATGCGAAAAGAAACCTCGGGCTGGGGAGGGGGCTGCGCGGGGTCCTCAACCTGATCTTGCCGACGAGGATGAAACTCGAACGACGACAGAAACTCGACCAGTATCTCCCTGTAGGTCGACGTAAACGATAGCTCAAACAGACGATCCCACGGTGATTCAAGGGGAACAAACCCCCGCGCCCAATCTTCAACCTCGAGCTTCCGGAGGGTTTTCCAAGAAACCGAAAAATGTTCACCAATATGCATATTCCGAAGCTTCTCGCAACGGAGAGCAGCGTCGGACTCCGAAGGAAACTCCAAATACGGGTGATTCTCGTGAGGATCCGGCGGTGGACGCGCCCGCCGCTTCCGCTGCGGCTGCTCCGGAATATGCTCTTCTAAATTCATTTCCTCCATTTTTCTGTTTTAAAAAAAAAAACAATTTAAGTTTAAAAAAATATATATTTTCTGTTTAAAAATATATATTTTCTGTTTAAAATGAAACAATTTAGTCAAAACATAGGATTTTAAAATGAAACACATAAGCAAGCAACTCAATTTATTTTCAAAAATTGTGGTAACAAGCTATCTTTACAAACAAAATGCTGAGATATACATGAATATCATTATTTTAACGGAAACCATAACATTCTTTTATTAATAAAACGATAACCAGCAGGGCACTGACACTTTTAAAAATAAAGAACAGATACAATTCTTCCAAAACCAGACACCCGGAAATCAGATTCTTAAAACATTCATCGCCCAAATAAAGAACAGATACAAGATTAATCATCTTCAAACACTGAAACAGCAGATTAAAATCAGGCACAGTTTCCCTGGGTGAAGCTATTGAGAGAATCTCCTGTCGCATTTTCTAAACAAAACTACTCAAGCCCTAATTCACTGTAAACCGTAGACATGTAAAGCAACTAGACACAACAATCAAACAAATCAAACAAACACCCCTAATTCACTGTAAACCCTAATTTACCTAAGATACACCCCTAATTTACGGATAAAATACTAAAAAAAATCAAAATTAGTTAAATAGGTTGAGAATATACCTCGTTTATACTTCGAATTCGCGTGTATACGGTCGTAAATACGTAGTCGCCTTCGTATGTTTTGTGTGTGTAATTTGGGGAAGAACAGAGATGCGTAGGGGTTTTCCTAATTTAAATCAGAACCTATACGCATCGTAGAGGTCCCTACGAAGCGTATTAAAAGTCAAAAAAGGTGTTTGACTTGTGAAATTACGTTTTCGCCCTTCTTTTAGGGCTATACGGGGCTGACTATAAGGGCAAAAAGGTCATTTTCCGACCTTTATATACGCTCCGTATGGATCTCTACGACGCGTATTTAAAGGTCAGGAGAATGACCTATATACCCTTCTATTGAGCCTATACGAAGCATGGATAGAAGGGTATAAAGGTCATTGTCATGACCTTTATATACGCGTCATAGAGAGCCATACGGAGCGTATATAAAGGTCAGAAAATGACCTTTTTGCCCTTATACTCAGCCCCGTATAGCCCTAAAAGAAGGGCAAAAAAGTAATTTAACATAATTATATTTTTAAACTTTGATTTGGGGGGAAAATTGTCCGCCTTTGACATAGGATGCGTATGGATCAATACGCTCCCTATTTATTTGCCATTTTACCTTTTTACCCTTGTTCTGAGGCTAAAGGAAGCCAAAAGCAGGGGCTTTATTGTCATTTGCTTATCATACGATGCGTAGGGATCCCTACGCAGCGTATAGGTCCATTTTTTTTTTTTTTTGTGTTTTCCTTGGTTTGTATTTATAGAAAACAATATTTTTTTATAAATAATGGCACAAATATAATTTAGAAAAGCTAAAAATAATACAAAAATTATGTTTATAAAAATATGAATTATAAATTAAAAATTAATTAAAAATGATATTATTTGAATTATAAAATTAAAAATGATATTATTTGAATTATAAAATTAAAAATGATACAAACTTTATAAATTAAAAAAATTCTACAATTTACAAAAAATACAAGTTTCCGGTTAATCTTCGATATCATTTATACTCGGTTCTCTGTCTTTGTCTGCTTTAGGATTGATTAACTCGTAGTAGTGCTGTAACCGCGGTCTATACATTTCTTCCCACCGTTCCGCAGCTATTGATCGATGTGTCGACCATAACGGGGTCGTTAAAGGCATGGGGTAGTCTCCTTCCAACTTAGCATGTATGAAGTGTCCCCCGTCAACATGTACGAGCGTTATCACTTGAGGTCGTGGATCTAGTGGGGCATCCCTTAATGGGAAGATGGTAGTGCTCCATTCGATGCTTAGCACGTGGACGACAATATTATACCTTTGCGCTACGAGAAGCCCTACGTGGGGCATTTCCATCCAGTGACTTGGACCGCACGCTTTCAATGAATGCCATTCGATGCTCTTACGTATTCGTTCAAAGTCTCCTTTGTTATATGTTTCGAATACATGCTTCCAACGCGCCTCGTTATGGCCAATCTCCAGTAGTAAATCTCTTCGAATATTGGGCCATGCGTGTTCTAGAAAACCTAATCCGACAGCCACAGACCTGTACCCACAATGACCGTCTGGGGTCACATCTTGTATACGCGATATGTAAGAGTGAAACTCTGATGGAATTTGATCCTTAAACCTCTCAATGCTTAACAAGTGCTCGTCCCCCTTCATTAATGGAAAACCCTTATCATCCCGCGTCTCCTTCTTTTTATAACTCGTTGAACTGTTTCGTTGCATTTTAGGTTTTTCAGACTTTATAACCGAACCAGTTCCACGAGAGCCCTCTGACGGTACGTATGAGCTGTGTCGGGGTAAATCGTACCTATGTTTGGGGGAAGCGGTATATACTTTGCTGTCCTTGCCATAGGAGCTGTATCTCGCAGCTTCGTCTAACCTCGCAGCTTCATCTAGCCTTTCTTGTACTTTCTTTGATGTAGGCCGACCGCGAGTATTTTGCTGGACGATCGGTGGTTTCTTGGTTGACGATTTCGGGGTGAAGACCGCTTTTATCTTTGAAAGCAAACTCTTTTGCTGAACGGGGGACTGCGCCTCTAAATGTTGCCGCACATTATTTAGCTCTGCTACAACATCGACCTCCTCGTCTACCAGTTTACACGGGAGCAAGTCAAGCTTACGCCAGAATACATCTATGTCGTCGAGTTGTATAATACGCCCTGCACAGTTAAGTTAATACGGTGTGAGAAACAGCTAAATCGTACAAAATAACAAAATGTTTGTAGTTTTAATATTTTTTACCTGTACTTTTGTAGTTTTCCAGCCTACAAGCACACGGCAATCCATTGCTAAGCCACATATGGCAACCACATGATGCGTTAAGTTTCCGCAACACCTCCATCTTCCTCATTAGCTCTTTTGCCAGCAAATCAAGTGCTTCATGGGAAACCTTTCCACGTAGGTTGTCCAACATTCGGTGTCTGTGGTGGTTCATCGTTTTTTCGATGCTCTCAGTGAAACTTTTTTGTATTTCATCGTACTGAGTTTCAACTATATCAATGACGCATCTTGCTATTCGCTCCAATGAACTCCCGCGCGTAATGTATCTTTTTAAATTTGCGTGCTGGCTCTCAACTCTGTTGGTGGTGCGCTGACCAAAGTTGCGACACTTATCGGTCCACGCATAAACGAACATTTCTTTATAGTCTTTGAGCCAGTTTTCGTAGACGTAATCATAGACACCTGCAAAAATAAAATAATGAAATGTAAAAGCGTGTGTAAAATATAATAGATTGGGTGAGTCGTTTGTTGAAGGAACACTTACTTTCTCGGTTGGCAACCACGAGTCGGTTATACATTTTCTCCAAGTTGTACTTGTACATGGGCTCTGATGAAGATTCGCACAATCTCCGCCAGTACGACATAAATTTCCCCCAATCTTCTTTATCGAACCCTTTCTTGCACTGTCTAGCTATATTTTGTTGGATGTGAAAGTGGCATAGAAGCCTGGTTGCGTTCGGGAATACTTTAGAACACGCGTTAATCAGGGCAAGCTCCCTATCCGTGACTATCACACGCGGCATCATACATTCATGCAATATTGACTTGATCCGCTCAAGCACCCACACGTAGTTACCCCTTCGTTCTTTACAAATAACGGCATGTGCGATACAAAAAGACTTGCTGGTCGACGTCATACCCACAACCTGGACAAATGGCATGTTGTAGAGGTTTGTTTTGTAGGTCGCGTCGATCAACATCACGTGCGGGAATGCACGCCACATAGTGATTGAATAAGGATGAACAAAGAAAATCTCTGTTACGACGTCTGTTTTGGGATCCTGTCGGGTGTCGTAAATGAATCGGTGGTCATGCAGCAGGCTTTCCAGTGCCTGAATAGGATTCTTTCCGTCCATTATTGTCGCTCTAATTTTTTGTACCGCATTTTGCACGTCTTTCTGAACGAACAGGCTGTCGGGGAACTGCTTTCTTAGGGTTTGAAATATGATACGTGGCTCCATGTTTTGAGCAGTTAGCTGCTCCACTAGCTTGTATTCGGCTTTAGTAAATCTTCGCACAAAAGCGTGGCCCAACAGACTCGTCGTAGGTTCGTGGTTATGGTTCGCACAGTCCACTTTTAACTCCCACGTGTCATTCGTCACGTCCCGGATGGCGAGTAATGAAAATGGGCAACCGATTTTTTTGCTACCAGCTTTCCTAACTGTTGCTTTACTACGGTGCTCACCACTACGGTCGCACACAAGCCATACCATCCCAGTAGTACCGCCAATATTTTTTGATCGGCGGGTAACAATTACGTAACCACACTCCTTTCTCGTTTCTTGTACCCAATTCTTCAAATCAGTTAGAGACATGAAACGCTAAAAAAAAAGTTACGTTAATAATAATAATAATAATAATAATAATAATAATAATAATAATAATAATAATAATAATAATAATATAATTGAAACTCATACTTCAGGGAGTAATATGGTCATTATTGAAACTATTTTAACTGAATGGTTTAACCAGGTTAACTTTTATATAAGGATTTCTTCTTTAAACACTAACTCAGTTAGCATAGTTAACTGAACAGTACAGGGACCATTTGTGTCAATTTTCGAAACTTCAGGGACCATTTGTGTCAATTTTTGAAACCTCAGGGACCGTTTGTGTCAATTTTTGAAACCTCAGGGACCATTTGTGTCAATTTTCGAAACTTCAGGGACTATTTTTATAAAATTTGAAACTTCAGGGACCAAAGTGTAAATATATAAAAAATCGTTAATAATAATAATAATAATAACAACAATAATAACAACAATAATTATAATAATAACAATAATAATAATAATAATTATTTTAAAAAATCGGTAATAATAATAATAACAATAACAATAATAACAATAATAATAATAATAATAATATTAATAATAATAATAACAATAATAACAACAATAATAATAATAACAATAATAACAATAATAACAATAATAATAACAATAATAACAATAATAACAACAATAACAACAATAATAACAATAATAACAATAATAATAATTATTAATATTATTATTATTATTATTATTTTAATGTGATACCTCATTTATTTGAAACGGATTGCCCGGGATAGATGGTTCATAAAGTGATGTATCGTATCCACTGTATCCACCTTCACCCACGTATCCACTGTAACCACCTTCACCCCCATATCTATCGTATCCACTGTATCCACCTGCACCCCCGTATCCACTGTAACCACCTTCACCCCCGTATCCACCTTCACCACCGTATCCACTGTAACTTCCGTATCCACCTTCATCCCCGTATACCCCGTAACCGGGATACGATTGCTTCATCGGGTAATATGGTTCATCAACAGGTGCATTCTCAGCACCGTATCCACTTTGTTGCACGTACGGAGATTCATACCCGTATCCGTAATCTGGATACACTTGATGCGCCGGGTAATTTGGTTCATCAACAGGTGGAGTGGGAGTCTTGTTCAAGTCTGGCAACTGTGTTTTTTGATCAACAGGGACTCCAGACACAACCTCCTCCTCCTCATTGGCAACATTTGCTCCCCATATGTCGTTAGAATAGCGATTACCGAAATAATTATCGTTCCAAAATGATGACATTTTAACATGATGACATTTTAACAAGATTGAACAAAAAACAGAACAAATAATTTTGGTTTAGTGTGTAAATTGTCTACTGAAGAAGAAGAAGATGAAAAATAAAGCAGAGGATTGAATTCGAATTGTGAACAGATGGATAAATAGACTTTCATGTGACACTTCAATAGGCAGCGTATTGCTCACTACTCCCCGTATAACTTTATTCACGTGCCTGGAAAACATCGTATCGATGTCAAATCAGTCTGACATACGCTGCGTATTGACCACTACGCAGCGTATAGGGTTACCTCTATACGCTGCGTATTGATCACTACGCACCCTATGTCAGACTGATTTGACATGGTACTAGGTTTGACTGTCTGGTCGTGTACTTACCCCTTAAATACGCTGCGTATTGACCAATACGCAGCGTATTTAAACCCTAAGTGTGCAGATAGGCAAACTGAGTGTGTAGATAGTGGGAGCCTTCACAAATAAGAGTTGGGTCATTTCAACTTAACCATTGTGATGGTTCCCCAACTACAAAAGGAGAATCTTTGGTCTGATTTTGGTATTCTGCTTTCATAACAAAACTGGCATATTCGTTCTTTTTCTCCTTGAATTATGTGACTGAACTTTCGAAAGTAACTGTAACGAATTACAATTTTTTAAAGATATCCAATCACTTACGAATTACAAAACCTAACTCTAACTGGATGCTGATACAAACCCACCTAGATTTATTATCTCAACTAGAGAAATTTATAGTCACACTAGAATGTTACTACTGAGTGCTACCACAATAATTACCATATAGTAAACACTAGGTAAATCCCACATCACATGTGTAGTTGTCTAGATAAGAAATATGGGACATAAGGAATATCCTGTCACATATATCATAGCGTATCGGGAGCAGCTGTGAATGAGACTATAAGAGGTGAACTCCGTGTTTTTGGGTGGAACATTCGGGATGCTGGGAAGTCTTCACTTGGGTAACCAAAACATAAATCCGTGAGCACCTAGTAGGCAATGCGGACAAATAATGATTGGTACGAGTGGGTTGCGTTACAAGCAAACAAAAAGCTTAAAGTACATGTGTCAAGTACAAAATCATGGAAATAACAGTGTAAGTATCTTATACAAGTAGTGGAAATTACAGAGAAACTGTTCAACATAAACAATATGATGTCAATACCTATTCAAACCATGTTACTTTTTTTTTAACTGTGACTTTCGTATGAGTGACCCATGGTCACACCTGCCCTAAGGCAAGCCCAACTCACAAGGCCCGCACCAGACTATGTTGTCTGAACCGGGTCAACGCTGGTGTTGTCCTGGCATGAGTTGGCGCTCCCCCGGAAACCGTACTGCCTCCACACGAGTTGCCTCGCTGGAGTAACAGCCGGGTGAAAACCTGGGTGACGCTCAGGATCAAACCCTTCTCGGTGGGTTTTTCACCATCAAAGCGCACAAGTGTCTCACCCTGCAGCAGCCAGGGATCGAACTGGCACCTCCAATGGAGACAACCAGCCAACCCACCAGCTGAGCTGAGATCACGGACTCAAACCATTTTACTTGACACTAGGTTATTTCTCATCAAAAGAAAGTGTATAGATTGTACATTTATTTATTTATTGTATTTCTGCAAATATTTTTGGTGGTTAAAGCAAACAGTTAAAAACAATACCTCATAATACAAATAGGACTGCTTAATATTTAACCTTGAACATCAGGCACAAGCTCATGCATCATGATACCCTTAGGGGAACCCGTTGACCGTAAATCCTCCATCAACAGCAATGGTTTGGCCAGTAATATAAGAAGCAGCCGGGAGGCAAAGGAAGGCAACCGAAGATGAAACTTCATTGGCTTCTGCAAAGCGTTTAAGTGGCGTTCTAGATGCCACTTGATCCAGAAACTCCTTATTATCAAGTGCCTGAACATCATAAACATTACCCCGAAAGCTCGGGTTAGAACAATGGAATTTAAATATTATCACAAGTAAATGAAAGACAAGATGAAGGCATATTACAGGTTCCATAAGCGAGGTTTTAGTAAACCATGGTGCTACACAATTTGTCTGAATGTTGTCTTTCGCCCACTCGCACGCTAAATTCTTTGTAAGTTGATTCAATGCACCTGTGGGTGAAAAATAAAAATTACATCTTTTTCCCTAAGGCACTTTGTTAGCTTAAAAGTTAAAACAATTATGCAACCATACCTTTAGTGGCACTGTAAACCGATCCAACAGCAACATGAATCAGACCTGCAACTGAGGAAATGAACACAATGCTTCCAACTCCAGAAATCTTTAGAAGAGGATGTACAAGTTGACACATATGGTAGCAAGATTCCAAATTGGTAGCCATGTGCATGGAATATTCTTCTGCAGTATACTCTGTAGTAGGTTTCGTATATCCAGTCCCGGCATTGTTTACCTACAGAAATGAAATCCACGCAAGTAAGGCTTGTGTAAAGTGCAGAAGTTTGTGAGATCACAGTAAGAATTAGCTACTATATAAAAGCAGCACATATTGGTTGATAAAAACAAATCTCAGTCACATGTTTATATTTGTGTAAAGCATGCCTAGGTGTTTGACCGCAAAAGATACACAATTTGACTTCTGATGCCAGTATTAGACCCGGCAATCATGGGTCATTTTTTTAATAAATGGGTTAATATGGTAGTTCTTGTTCGCTAAATGGATTGATTCGGTCTACTTGATATTATACAACGGTTCACTCTTGTAAAACATGCTAATTTAGAACGGGTCCAAATGAGGCACACCACTATCTGCCACTAACACAACCACTAGCGTTGCCACTAACCACCAGAAAAACAAAAACAGCGGATGAACCCATTTTAATATATTTTTCCTAATATGACCCATTTCAACCTAAGCATAGTTTGGTTAGACCCGTTTTGACCCGAACCAAAACGATACTTTCTAAAACAACCCGTTTCAACCAGAGCCCCTTTTTTACTAGATTGACTGCTGTCAAAGTATTTCAGCTATATAAATATTGAGGATTGATCTAAAGCTAACAATAGTGTCATTTTCATTTTTTATGGGTAATTATTTATTATTTATGTTTTTTTTTTTTTTTTTTTTTTTTTTTTTTGCTAATCAAATCATAAGAAATAGTGAAATACCAAAGTGAATTACTATCACTACTTGAGGGTCTATGAGGTAATATAAGTTAGCCTGTTTAAAGGCTTTGTCTAAATTAGTTTCTATAGATTCAAAGAAGCAACAACTTTGATCTGTTTAAAGGCTTTGTCATATACACATACACATATACATACGATCTCCAACTCAATGATTTGCAGTTACACATGCACTTACATATGATCTCCAACTTAATGATTTCATAACAATTACACATATACATACATATTATCTGCAACTATATATACGATACCTAATTGATCACTTGTTCGGCTATAACATCCAATTTTGGTACCTCAAATGCACAAATTATCAGCTTCTGATGATGAAAAGAAACTAGAACAACTTACTAGGATATTGAGCTTGCCATTGAACAGCGACGAGACTTTAGCGACCAGAACTTCTCGTTGGGGACGAGAAGCTACATCGCAGACGGACCCAGTTACACTGAACCCCTTCAGTGACCATTCTTGTAACCGTTGGTTAAGTTCAGACTCATTGCGAGAACAAGTGTGGACCACCGCCCCCAACGCCGCCAGTTCCTCCACCACAGCATAGCTGATGCCACGTGTACCGCCGGTGACGAGAGCTGTCATTCCGTCCAAACGCCATCTGGGGTTTTTACTGTGTTCCATGTGTGAGAGAGGAGCAATGGGTGGGAAGAATGAGAAATGAACAACGTTAACTTAGTGACAAGCCGACAAGTTTGATCAGATGATTCAGATCCCATAGTTTTGGATGATTTTTCAACTGCAGCGATAAGCCGACAAGTTTGATAAAGTCTGGCGTTTTATTATTGTTTTTAAGGTGGTGTGGAATAATGTCGTCGGCGTCATAAAATCCATGGGCTTTAATAGTGTAAAATAATGCACACCAAGTAAATTTCTCTTCCGCGTTACGGCGGGTCGAAACATAAGATAATTCGAATTTATACCGTCTAACGAAAATGTATTATATTTGACCCAACTCGTTTTCAAAGACCATTTACGTCAAAACGTAGACCAACTAAAAAGGTACATAAATATATGCGTGAAAACGTATTATATTTGGCCTGACAAAATTTGTTTGTAATCGTAAACCAAATTGAATTTATACTGACACATACATATATACAAAGCAATATTGATATGGCGGCAATATGATCGGTGTCCCTCGTGTTACGCGGCGTGACTTTGGTCATTATCAGATCGACTCATTGGAAAATCATAAGCAAAGATCGATAAAAGCAAATACCATACCAATTAGAAAAAATAAAAATAGGTTTTTCCCACCGTGTTACGTGGCGAAAGTTTGATCGTTTTATTCCTTACTACGCGGCGTGACTTTGGCCATTAATGGCTTTACTCATCCAAAGCAAATATTACTACAGATTCCGATAATACCAATCAAAAACAAAAAATATCATTAAAAGTTCAAATCCTAAAAGATAAAAAAGAAAAAAAAAAAAAAAAAAGAAGCAAAAATACTATTCATAGTGGTTGTCCAATTATATACAACTAGGGGTTGTCTTTGCGCGTTGTAGCATGCGAGATTTATGCAGTTTATCTCCATGCACTCGCTATAGTAAAGAAAAAGAAAACCAAAAAATACTGTCATAAAACGTCGAAAAGGCTATCGGCAAATGTTTGTTTCGTTTAAATTTTTATTGAATCATAGTTAGGAAAAACCTATCAAAAATTACTTAGTTAGATTTAGGTTAAATACCGAAAGAGAAAAAAAATTAAAAAACCAAGTCCAAACTCAGTCGCTCAAGGAACGACTACCTTTTTTTATTTTAGAGTTAATTATTGTTTTCGTCCCTGAGGTTTGTCAAAAATAACGGTTTCAGTCCATTAGTTTAAAAATTGCGATTTCAGTCCATTAGTTTCATTTTCGTAACCATTTCAGTCCACTAACTTAACTCCATCCATTTATTTTGTTAACTTTGGGTGAAATTACCAAATTACCCCTGCTAACTTAACAAATTGTAATAAAAAAATTCTAAAAAATCTAAAAATCAAAAAATCAAAAAAATTCCAAAAAATTCCAAAAAATCAAAAAAATTCCAAAAAAATCAAAAAAAATTTAAAAAATCATAAAAATTCTAAAAAATCCAAAAAAAATCTAAAAAATCCAAAATGTTTCATTAAATGTTTCGACGCGAACCGTTTCGACCCGTACCGTTTCGAGCCGAACCGTTTCGACGCGAACCGTTTCGACGCGAACCGTTTCGACGCGAACCGTTTCGACCCGTACCGTTTCGACGCGAACCGTTTCGACCCGTACCGTTTCGACCCGAACCGTTTCGACGCGAACCGTTTCGACGCGAACCGTTTCGCCGCGAACCGTTTCGACCCGTACCGTTTCGACGCGAACCGTTTCGACGCGAAATGTTTCGACCCGTACCGTTTCGAGCCGAACCGTTTCGACGCGAACCGTTTCGACCCGTACCGTTTCGACCCGTACGGTACGGGTCGAAACTGTTCGCGTCGAAACGGTTCGCGTCGAAACGGTTCGGCTCGAAACGGTACGGGTCGAAACGGTTCGCGTCGAAACGGTTCTCATCGAAACGGTACGGGCCGAAACGGTTCGCGTCGAAACGGTTCGGGTCGAAACGGTACGGGTTGAAACGGTTCGCGTCGAAACATTTAATGAAACATTTTGGATTTTTTAGAATTTTTATGATTTTTAAATTTTTTTTTTTTTTTTTTTTTAGATTTTTTGGAATTTTTTTGATTTTTTTGAATTTTTTGGAATTTTTTTGATTTTTAGATTTTTTAGAATTTTTTTATTACAATTTGTTAAGTTAGTAGGGGTAATTTGGTAATTTCACCCAAAGTTAACAAAATAAATGGATGAAGTTAAGTTAGTGGACTGAAATGGTTACGAAAATGAAACTAATGGACTGAAATCGCAATTTTTAAACTAATGGACTGAAACCGTTATTTTTGACAAACCTTAGGGACGAAAACAGTAATTAACTCTTTATTTTATAAACACAAACTTATATATATTCAAATTTAAAAAGAATATTATATATATCCACTCTTAAAAACACTTATTATATACAAACTAATATATATATATATATATGTTTATATAATTCTTAAAGCGAAAATAATTCTAAAATATTTATGTATTATAATAATAAATTAAATATAATAATGATCTATATAAGATTATAAGTCATATTAAAAACAAATAAATTTTTAAACCTAAATTACTAAATCGAATAAACTTATAAAAGGTTTAAGATATATGTTATATCATTCATTTTAAACTTAAACTATTTTTCTCATAAATAATAGGAAATAGAAGTGGACCTATTGGTCCATGATTTTTTATTACATTTATTTATATCCTTCTCTACTAAGGGGCTGTTTGGCTAAGCTTTTCAAAATGACTTATTTGCTTATTTGCTTTCTGAAAAGCAAATAAGTCATTTTGAAAGCTCCATTTTAAAGCTTTTCAAAACAGGTTATTGACTTATTTGTTTTTCAGAAAAACAAATAAGCAAATAAGTCATTTTGAAAAGCTTAGCCAAACAGCCCCTTAATTCTGTATTCATAATACTTAGTGGCATATTTGTAATTAAAATTAAAAGTAAGGGCATTGTTTACACTAGCTATCATGATGTTTTTTAATATATAATAATATTAAATAAATTTAACTATTAATAAAAGAGAAAAAATAAGATAAGAAAAGAAAAAAAAAGGAAAAGAAAATGCATGGTTTTAGAGTATTCACATCCATTCCACCGAATGTTGTGAGTGAGGTTTTTATAACGTAAAGAATATAAAAAGTGGTTGTGAGTGAAGAAAAAAGAAAATGTTATTGTTCATCTGTATATTTGAGGAAACACTGTTCACCCCTTATAATTTTTTAATATATTTTGAAAGTGGTTGTGAGTGGAGGAGAGAGAAAAGATAATGATAATGGTATAAAAAATATTATTTAATTGAAAATTAGAGAGAAAATGTAGTGTTTTTTAGTGTAATTTAAGGTGAAAATACGATGGAATGGATGTGAATGCTCTTAGCCATTTGGTTGGGGAAAGAAACTTTGGCACATCATCTTTAACTTATACAATAAGACTATTGGGTATGGGGAGGCTCATCCCCATGAGGATGGGCCGCCACGTAAGCGCCACATCACCATCCCATGGAGGATGGGCCTCCTCCATTTTTGAGAGGGGTGGAGGATGGGGCTACCCCACCTAGTTATTTAATAATTTTCTAAGTTTTTTTTGTTAACTTATTAAAAACTATATAAAAATTAAAAAATACAACATAAAACAACATAAATAAATTCATTTAACAACATAAAAAAATTACATTTCCTAAAAATAAAAATAAAAAACCTACGACGTCCATTTTTTCTTCACATTTTCTTTCATCCTCCGATACACCTCTCGTTCATCCTCCGGAACCGAGTCGAGATCCAACCACATAATCCTAAAATCCTCCGCTCGAGCATAGTCGGCCGACACGGTTTTCTTGTGACTATACTTTTCGGCCGCGAACTCTTTGGACGAACGGAATTCGTTTATCAACTCGTCCATTTTCGAAGACGCCTTCGAGCCGCCCCCTCCACCCGAGCCGCCCCCTCCACTCGAGCCGGAGGTGCGGGAAAGGCGCCGGATTTTTTGAATCCCATTTATCCATCGCAAGGTTAAGAATGTCTTCGTCGTTGCTCCCACTAGGAGGACAAGCGTAAATTGCGTTATAATACCCACAAAATTCATTGACGGTCTTGTTCATTTTCCTCCACTTGCCCGATACGGAATCGATATCACGCATCGGGCCTTGCCCCATAAGCTCGTTAAATCTATCCGTTGTCGCCTTCCAAAAACTAGAACCCGTTTGATTGTTCCCTAAAACTAAAAAAAAATGCATTAGTAAAACTAAAAAATAAATCTTTTTAAATTTAAATTAAAAAAATAAACGTTGGTTCATACCGACAATCGGGCAAGTTGAGTACTTAATATACGCAATTGCTAGCGCCTCCTCCTCTACTTTTGTCCATTGTCTCGGCTTTGCTCTCGAACCGCTTTTTTTTGCGGTGTCGGGTTCGGTTTCAACCGCCTTCCCCTTCCCCGTGTTTTTTTTGCGCTTGAGTTCTTTAGGTGGCGATTCGGGGACGACTTCATCATCATCGTCAAGTTGAACCGGGGGTTGCGGCTGGGAAGTTGGCGGTTGGATTGGAATTGATCAAGTTGAACCGAGTTGCGTTGCATGAATTGTTGGAGTGCTTGGTATTGTTGCATTTGTTGAACTTGGGACATTTGGGAGAAGGCGTTAGGTGATTGTTGGAAACCCGAAAACGTAAATTGTGGAGACACCCACGAAGGATCCATAGTCGGAGTGTAAGCGGGACTCGAAAAAAAGTTAGGTTGGTTCGGGTTGGGATTGTTCGGGTTGGTGTTGTTTGGGTTGAATGGATTCATGATTGTATAAAAAATGGGAGTGTTTTTTTATAAAAATGGATGAGAATGGGAGAAGAATGGGAGAAATATTGAGGAAATGGTATAAAAAATGGATGAAAGTGGTATATATTTAAAGTGGAAAAGTTAATTTTTTTTTATTAAATCTAGCCGTTGGTAACGACTATTATTTTGAAAATGGGCCCGTCGAGATCGTCTATGGGGAGCCGGAAAGGACGGGACGGAAAGAGGGGGGCGGTGTGGGGGACCGGCGCCGGGCCTCGCCAGGCCTAAGCCGGCCCCCATACCGCTTGGTCTAATTGGTTTTGCTGGCTGAGATGATTGAGGACGTCACTTCACACCCACCAACCAAATATAGGTGACAATATCTCATCCACGGACAATTCAACTATTTTACAGGCCTAAAGCAAAATGAAAATACGAGGCCTTTTTTCCATTGTCTTTGATGATCTATTTTTTTATTCGTTGGTAATTTCATATTTAAACAATTAATAAAAACTTACATAACATGTGTTGGGCTTGAGCTTCTGCCCATTAGATAAATACAAGTATTTCTAAAATTTAGGAGCCTTTTAGGATTGGAAGCCCTAAATAGGAGCCTGAAAATACTTGTGCTAAAGCCGTCCTGATCTCATCTCATCCAGAACAACCAAGTTGTCCTTTCTCTTTTTCATAGATTCATGAAAATAAAGGATTTGGAATGTTGTATATATATGTTTTTTCTTTTAGTTTATTATACTATTAGTGTTAAGACCTCGTATAATACACTTTTATACGAAGATGAATAAATCATATAATGTGAAATAAATAAGATGTTGAATATAATTCATAAATCTATAAATATTTATTTGTATACAATATGTGACGTTGTATTTGTAAGTTTTCTATCTCTATCTAAGATTACAAATTTTAGAGTTAAATGTTTGGTTGGTTCCTGTGGTTTGCGAAAATTGCAGACTTGGTTTCAGTGGTTTGCACTCGGGTGATCCTTGTTTCTAACCTCTGTTAAGTTTTCTAGTTAAGTGTGTGTGTAATGTCTGTTTTACCCCTAAAGTTAGAAAACAAACAAAAATAAGTGGACCCCACCCCATCCCCACGCTTCTTCTTCTTCCCCACTCAAATCAGAGCCCGTATAAAAAACACACAATTCATCAAATTCAAATCACACACACTCAAAAACATTGTTTCAGATCGATCTGCTCTGACAAACCCTATATTTCATCGCACCTGTTTTTCATCATCACTTCATCTCCATCACATATACATACACAATTCATCTCTATATCACCTTTAGGAACTAATTCACTGCAAACAGTTACCGGAATTCAATTTTACCGGTAGAAGATTCCGATTGACGGTTACTGGATTCGCAATTCTCCACGCAAATCGTCTCAAAGTTGTTGTAACTACTGAATTTTGTAATGGAATCGAAGTTCAGATCGATTGAAGGTACGTATTCAACTGTTCATCGATCGTGTTAGTTCTATTTCGATCGGAAGTGGGTGGTCGTCGGTGGAAACGAAGGGGTTGGGTTGGGAAGTGGGTGGAGGGGCAGAGCGCTCACAGTGACGATGATGAAGAAGATGATGGGGTAGGCCGGTGGTCGCCGGTAGTTGCCTGTTAAAGGGTGATTTGGGGAGATGATGATGGTGATCTGGGGAGAAGATTTGGGGAGATGATGATGGTTATTTGGAGGATAGCTGTTAAAGGTTGGAGTGGGGAAGGAGAAGAAGGGTGGGGTCCACTTATTTTTATTCGTTTTTTAACTTTAGGGGTAAAACATACATTACACACACTTAACTAGAAAACTTAACAGATGTTAGTATTAAGGATCACCCGAGTGCAAAAATTACAACTATTAGGACCAACTATTTAATTAGTAAACCACTGGGACCAAGTCTGCAATTTTCGGAAACCACAAGGACCAACCAAGCATTTAACTCCAAATTTTAATGTGTATCTAATTTTAAATGTGAAAAGCGCGATATACAGTTGACTATAAGTGAAAACCGATTGTTAAAAAAAACTAACCTTTGATAGTGACTGACCTTGATTACAAAAACAAACAGATAGTGGAAACTCTCTTCATTTGTAACTTGATTGTAATTATATATAAACTTGTCGGATACCTTGTGCTTTGCGACGGGTTTAAACGTAAAAAAAAAAAAAAAATAAAAAAAAAAAACACCGCGGCTTGACATTGTACGTGACGACTAAGAAAACGTCACCTAAATTTAAAACCCAATAAAATTATTTGTAAAATAGATGACACACGTAAATGTAGAATAGATATAATATAACTAGAGTAAACTGCAATTTTACACCCTGAGGTTAGGGGTGATTGACACTCCTACCCCCCCCTAAGGAAATAATTGCAAAAATGCACCCCACTGTTAACCCTTATGTCGCACTTCTACCCCCCGCCGTTAAATTGGGTTAACAGTCTGTTAACTCTAAGTTGAAATTACTATACTACCCTTACATTTTACCCCCCAACATTCCTGTTAAGTCGCACAGTTACCCCCTGAGATTTACAAAACCCTTCCCGCCAAAATCAAATACATGTTCTATGATTCTAAACCAAAATTCTGAACCTGTTTTTTATCTAAAACCTAATAGTTTCATTTTGAACACGTAATCTGAAACAAAACATCAATTCATTAAAGCATTCATACTTGTTCATTTTGATCAAACATCAAACCAGTTTGATCAAACATCATACTTGTTCAAAAATACCTGTATACACATTCAAGCATCAAACGTAAAAATAAAAAAAAAATAAAAAAAAAAACACCGCGGCTTGACATTGTACGTGACGACTAAGAAAACGTCACCTAAATTTAAAACCCAATAAAATTATTTGTAAAATAGATGACACACGTAAATGTAGAATAGATATAATATAACTAGAGTAAACTGCAATTTTACACCCTGAGGTTAGGGGTGATTGGCACTCCTACCCCCCCTAAGGAAATAATTGCAAAAATGCACCCCACTGTTAACCCTTATGTCGCACTTCTACCCCCCGCCGTTAAATTGGGTTAACAGTCTGTTAACTCTAAGTTGAAATTACTATACTACCCTTACATTTTACCCCCCAACATTCCTGTTAAGTCGCACAGTTACCCCCTGAGATTTACAAAACCCTTCCCACCAAAATCAAATACATGTTCTATGATTCTAAACCAAAATTCTGAACCTGTTTTTTATCTAAAACCTAATAGTTTCATTTTGAACACGTAATCTGAAACAAAACATCAATTCATTAAAGCATTCATACTTGTTCATTTTGATCAAACATCAAACCAGTTTGATCAAACATCATACTTGTTCAAAAATACCTGTATACACATTCAAGCATCAAACGTAAAAATAAAAAAAAAATAAAAAAAAAAAACACCGCGGCTTGACATTGTACGTGACGACTAAGAAAACGTCACCTAAATTTAAAACCCAATAAAATTATTTGTAAAATAGATGACACACGTAAATGTAGAATAGATATAATATAACTAGAGTAAACTGCAATTTTACACCCTGAGGTTAGGGGTGATTGGCACTCCTACCCCCCCTAAGGAAATAATTGCAAAAATGCACCCCACTGTTAACCCTTATGTCGCACTTCTACCCCCCGCCGTTAAATTGGGTTAACAGTCTGTTAACTCTAAGTTGAAATTACTATACTACCCTTACATTTTACCCCCCAACATTCCTGTTAAGTCGCACAGTTACCCCCTGAGATTTACAAAACCCTTCCCGCCAAAATCAAATACATGTTCTATGATTCTAAACCAAAATTCTGAACCTGTTTTTTATCTAAAACCTAATAGTTTCATTTTGAACACGTAATCTGAAACAAAACATCAATTCATTAAAGCATTCATACTTGTTCATTTTGATCAAACATCAAACCAGTTTGATCAAACATCATACTTGTTCAAAAATACCTGTATACACATTCAAGCATCAGTATACACATGAAAGCATCAGTATACACATGAAAGCATCAGTATACACATTCAAAAATACCTGTATACACATGAAAGCATCAGTATACACATTCAAAAATACCTGTATACACATGAAAGCATCAGTGTATTCACCCTGAAATACCTGTATACACATCAAAGCATCAGTGTACACACCCTGAAATACCTGTATACACATGAAAGCATCAGTACACACATTCAACTGCACATTCAAGCATCAGTGCACATTCAACTGCACATTCAACTGTAATCTGCATATTATGGCTAGCAGGTTTCTGTCATCAACTGCACATTCATATGGCTAGCAAGTGAATACTTACACCTTTGCCCTGAAATATATGATCATCTGTATGATCATATGGCTAGCAAGTGAATACTTACACCTTTGCCCTGAAATATATGATCATCAAATGGACTAACCAACAACTAACAACTGCACATTTGACCACTGTCATCAAACATTAGCTGTAAACACTTGTATGATCATGTAACTGTCATCAAACATTAGCACATTTGACCACTGTCATCAAACATTAGCACATTTGACCACTATCATCAAACATTAGCTGTAAACATCAAAACATCAACACATCAAAAGGCATATACCTGCTGCATGTTTATAGGTTTCATGTGCTTAAACTTCAAGCAGGTATGCTTGATCACCACTATCAGTTTAAGCACAAAAGAACACATTAGCTGTAAACACTTGTATGATCATGTAACTGTCATCAACTGCACTTTTTGATCCTAACCTGTATGATCATCAACTGTATGATCATGTAACTGTATGATCATCAACTGCACATCTAACCTGTATGATCATGTAACTGTATGATCATAACACCCACCCTATAACATGCTGCACATTTCAACATTTCAACAACTAATCTACTCCACATTTCAACAACCTATAACAGCATTTTCATCAAAACATCAAACATCAAACATCAGACTTCTGGATTAAACAACAATTTCATCAACATACAAAATGATGGATTAAACATCGTTTTCATCAACATACAAAATGATGATTGTCTAACTTGCTAATGCTAAGTTAACATACAAAATGATGATTGTCTAGCTGCTGCAAATGTTATCCTACTTCAAAGTTAACTTAACCTACAAAATACATCCGCTCAACTCTCCGGTGGATAATGGAAGTTGAGGACATGCCTCCCAAACACGGAGACCACCAGGTGGACCACCAATGATGAGCTTGATAAGCTCATCGTCAGGTCAACTGTAAAAAAACCAACAGTGAACCAAATCAGACCTAACCCTGTTTATAACATGATAACTACTAAATCTGACCATGATTAACTAACAATGGCTTATTATACCTGCGGTGTGGCGGATGAGATAGCGGATTAGCCAACACACAACCGGCATTGAAGGAGATAGCGGAGGAGAAGACTGATCGGAGGAGATCCCTGATCGCCGGAGGAGAAGACTGATCGGTGGAGACTGATCGCCGGTGAAGACTGATCGCCGGTGAAGACTGATCGCCGGAGAAGATGACCGATCGCAGGATTTGGGGACGATGGTGGGAAGGTGGGGGGGGGGGTAATTGTGCTTCTTTATGTTACTTATAGGGGTGTTGTGAAGAACAAGCTTCACATTAATAGCAAAATGACCATTCTACCCTTTGACCATTACCTTATTATGTTGACTGTTAACCCAATTTAACGGCGGGGGGTAGAAGTGCGACATAAGGGTTAACAGTGGGGTGTATTTTTGCAATTATTTCCTTAGGGGGGGGGGGGGGTAGGAGTGCCAATCACCCCTAACCTCAGGGTGTAAAATTGCAGTTTACTCATATAACTATTAAATTATTTGAAAGCAGTATTGTCTTTTACATTGTTGGTAATAGAATTATAAGCGTATTAGATATGTATATGTTGATGATAATATTGCTAGAAATATCAGAAATTGATTTAAGTAATGTTTTTTTTAGCAAGCACTTCACAATATGATAACTGGGTCAGAATCCATCTCGTTAACTTTAAGTGGAGAGTTGGGCTCATCCATGGGATTTGAATGTGGGCTAACCGCACACAATGACACGCTCACTGTGTGTATGTGTCTGGTTTTGCTTCAACAAAAACCATGTTTCAGACTTGTTTCTCTCGCTCTTTGTACAACCACCATCACAAAACCACCTCTACGCACCGCCCCTAAAAACGACAACCACACGGGCGCCCCTAAAAACGACATCCACACGGGCGCCGCAACCACCACCACCACCACCTGCATGTCCAAACTAACACCACCAACAACTACCTTACCCTCCGATCTTAAGGTTACGGTAGTCCACACGCCAGAATTCTTGGTGTCGCCGCATGCAGTGGCCGGCTATTCTGTTCTATAAAACCTCTCTCTTTCTCCTTCTTTCAATATGACGGTGGCCTGCCACTCCATTATCTACAACCTGTCTCTCCTTCTTTCAAGACAATGCCGATATTGTTAGATATTTTAGTGTAATTGGTGATTGACTTGGTGATCAAAGCAAATAATAATACACATCAAGCAAGTTAGGAGGTGCGGGAGTGCACGCTTGTTTGAGTTATTATAATTCGAAGTGTACGGGCGGAGCCCGTACTCCACGGGGGTTCCAAGGGGGCAGCGCCCCCTTGGCGGGGATTCGAGGGCAGCGCCCCTGGGAGCAGGGTCCAAGGGGCAGAGCCCCTGGCTGGGGTCGAGCTGGCAGTTTTTAATGCAATTTGATTAAAAATTCGAAAATAACTGCCTTTGGCCGTTATCTGCAAAAAATCCCAAAATCCGTATTGAGTTTTTGGTCACAATCCTCTGGTTCAGACAATTCACGCAAACACATACACTGGTTCATTTTCTCAAAATCAAAGTTGTATCCGATTGAATTATTTGGGTGAACCACCGAAATAATTTGATCTTAGAGTGACATCACGCCTCTCTGATCATCTGGCAAACTGAAATTCCCAACAAAGATCAAATTATTTTCTGTGAAGATGGCAAGCGGATCGATGAAAGATATGACAAGCAAGTTTGACAAATTAGAGAAGTTCGAAGGGCAGGACTTCCGAAGATGGCAGAAGAAGATGCACTTTCTTTTGACTACGTTGAAGGTTGTGTACATGTTGACTACTCCAATCCCGGGGATACTGGAGGAGGGTAATTTGGAGCAAATCAGGAAGAGGTCGAAGTGGGAGAACGACAATTATATATGTCTTGGTCACATTCTGAACGGTATGTCTGATCCCTTATTTGATGTTTATCAAAATGTTGAAACTGCAAAGTTACTATGGGACACGTTGGAAGCCAAATACATGGCAGAAGATTCTTCTACTAAGAAGTTTCTTGTTAGTAATTTCAATAATTATAGAATGGTTGTTGAAAGGCCTGTGATGGAACAGTACAATGAATTGTTACGAATTCTGGGGCAGTTTGCCCAACATGATATGAAGATGGATGAATCCATCTCTGTTTTGAGTATCATTGACAAGTTACCTCCTTTCTGGAAAGATTTCAAACATAATTTGAAACATCAGAAAGGAGAGTTAAGTTTGGTTGAACTTGGAAGCCACTTCAGAATTGAAGAAGGCTTGAGAGCACAGGAAAATGGGTTGGTCAATGATGAAAAGAAACGGGCTGGATCAAGTTTTGTGAACATGGTTGAGACAGGTGAATTATCCAAAGGAAACAATAAGTTCAAAGGGAAATGAAAGTTTCAAGGAAATAACAATTCGGGTTCAAACAAAAAGCCGAATTACCCTTGCTAGAAATGTGGTAAGGTTGGTCACTTTAAGAGGGACTGTAAGATGATGAAGAATAACAACAAGTCCGGCTCAAAGAACAAGAATGAGGCTGGTTCTAGCGGGTCCAAGGACCCGGGCAAGCAAGGTCATAATTTAGTACAATTTAATAATTCGGTTCAGAATTATGTGTCACTAATTTCTGAGGCATTTTATGTGCAGGATGATGACATTGCTTGGTGGGTTGATTCGGGTGCAACAAGTCATGTATGCAAGGATCTTCGTTGGTTTAAAGACTTTCAACCAATCGAAGATGGGTCTATCATAAAGATGGGGAATGTTGCAACTGAACCAATCAAGGGAATAGGAACTGTGAATCTTGTGTTTACTTTTGGAAAAACTTTACTTTTGAACAATGTTTTGTATGCGCCCGGGATTCGAAAGAATCTGTTAAGGGGCATTGTGTTGAATAATTGTGGGTACAAACAAGTATTGGAAAGTGACAAGTATATCTTGTCAAGAAGACATGGTACCTTTGTTGGTTTCGGCTATCTATGTAATGGTATGTTTATGTTGAATGTTGATGTCTCGTTTATGAATGAGTCTGTTTGTGTTGCTTCAACTAGTAATGTTAATGATGTACCTTCAACTAGTAATGCAAATTGCATGGCTTCAACTAGTAGAAGAAGCAACTTGACTGAATCGGAATTATGGCATCTTAGACTAGGACATGTACATTATAAAAGAGTTAAAGGAATGTCTAAAACGAGCTTAATTCCGCCTATCGACATAAACAATGATAAGTACCATGTTTGCAAGTTGAATAAGATAACCAAAAAGCCTTTCATGCAACATGTTCATAGGGAAACTAAAGTGTTAGATTTGATACATAGTGATCTATGTGATTTTCATGCTACACCATCTCTAGGTAATAAAAAATATGTAGTAACATTCATAGATGATGCTACTAGATTTTGTTATGTTTATTTGTTGCATGCTAAGGATGAAGCTCTTAAAAAGTTTAAGATTTATAAACAAGAAATAGAGCTTCATCGGAGTGGGTTGATCAAAACCCTACATACGGACAGAGGTGGTGAGTATTTTGATCCGGTGTATTTCCAATTTACTGGAATAATACACCATACCACAGCTCCTTACACACCGGAACAAAATGGTATGGCGGAAAGGAAAAATAGGACTTTAAAGGAAATGGTCAATACCATGTTGTCCTATTCGGGCCTAAGTGAGGGCTTTTGGGGTGAGGCTATGTTGACAACCTGCTATTTGCTAAATAGGGTTCCAAATAAAAGGAACAAGACCACCCATTTTGAGCTTTGGTAAAAAAAAACCACTTGAGCTGCATAAGCTGAGAGTTTGGGGTTGTAGAGCCGTGGTGAGGCTCATTGATCCTAAGATAAGGAACATAGGGGAAAGAGGTATAGACTGCATTTTCAATGGGTATGCGGAGCATTCATTTGCTCACAGGTTCTATGTTACATAACCAAATGACTACGTGTCAGTGCAGACGGTAATTGAGGCAAGAACTGTAGAGTATGATGAGAATAGATTCTCTTCAATACCTAGGCCTAGAGACATGGTTCCAAGCTCTAGTAACTCTCACGTGGCTGATCAAGTGATTGATACTCCTCCGGAACCTAGGAGGAGTGGTAGAGCAAGAAAAGCTAAATCATTTGGTGATGATTTTCAGCTATATTTGGTTGAAGGATCTAGAGATGAAATTAATATTCAATATCAATATTGCTTCAATATTGAGAAAGATCCTAAAACCTATAGTGAAGCCATGGCATCTCGGGACGTAGCTTTCTGGAAAGAAGCTATAAATGATGAGATGGACTCTATTATGCAGAATAACACTTGGAAACTGTGTGATCTACCCCTTGGGTGTAAACCACTTGGTTGTAAATGGATCTTCAAGAAGAAGATGAAAGTAGATGGTTCAATTGATAAGTTTAAAGCCCGATTGGTTATCCAAGGCTTTAGACAAAAGGAATGAATTGACTACTTTGATACATATGCTCCTGTAGCAAGAATATCCACTATTAGATTGTTGGTTGCTTTAGCTGCAATACACAATCTTGTTATTCACCAAATGGTTGTGAAAACCACTTTCCTGAATGGTGATTTGGATAAGGAGATATATATGAAACAACCAAAGGGTTTTGTTATGCCTGGCAATGAGCATAAGGTGTGTAAGCTAGTTAAGTCATTGTATGGCTTAAAGCAAGCACCAAAATAGTGGCATCAAAAGTTTGATGATGTGGTTTTGTCTAATGGTTTTGTATTAAACCAAGCAGACAAGTGTGTATATAGTAAATTTGATGATTCTAGGAAAGGATTCATAATTTGTCTATATGTAGATGACATGTTGATCTTCGGTACTGACCAGGATCAAGTTGATAAAACAAAGAAATTTTTGTCATCTTGTTTTGACATGAAAGACATGGGGGAGGCGGAAGTGATCCTTGGTATAAGGATCAAACGGGAGAACAATGGCATATCTATCTCTCAATCTCATTATATTAAGAAGATATTGAAAAAGTTTAATTTTCATGATAGTTCTCTGGTTAGCACTCCAATGGATCCTTCTTTTAAGCTCTCACCTAATGAAGGTGTAACTGTAAACCAACTTGAATATTCAAGGGCCATTGGATCTCTCATGTATGCCATGATTAGCACTAGACCTGATATAGCTTATGTTGTTGGAAAGCTAAGTAGGTATACTAGCAATCCATGTGCAAGTCATTGGCAAGCAATGAATCGAGTATTTAGGTACTTGAAAGGAACCATGAGATATGGTTTGACTTATACCGGATTTCCTTCAGTTTTAGAAGGCTATTCGGATGCAAGCTGGATTAGCAACAAGGAAGATCATTCTTCCACAAGTGGATGGACTTTTCTGCTTGGAGGAGGTGCCATATCTTGGGTATCTAAGAAACAGACTTGCATAACTGATTCGACAATGGAGTCTGAGTTTGTAGCATTAGCCGCAACTGGAAAAGAAGCTGAGTGGCTAAGAAACTTGATTTACGAGATTCCATTGTGGCCTAAACCTATATCACCAATATCTATTAGATGTGATAGTGCTGCTACCTTGGCTAAGGCATATAACCAAGTGTATAATGGGAAGTCTAGACACTTAGGTGTTAGACACAGCATGATTCGTGAGCTCATCATGCATGGGTGATATCGGTGGAGTTTGTGAGAACTCAACAGAATTTAGCCGACCATTTAACGAAAGAGTTATGTAGAGATCTTGTGCACAAGGCGGCTGTAGGGATGGGATTAAAGTCCACCTGAGATTTCTCGTGTTAAGATACCCAATTCCCACCTAATATGACGTTAGGTACTGAATTCAATGTGGAAAGTTTAACATCTAGAAATTAGAACACATTAGTAGCATCATCCAAAGTATCTGTTCAGACTTTCAAGTTAAAGGAGGTTGAAGGTTTTCTTCTTAACAGTTCTTTGAAAAATTGCATATGCAGGTGCAAGAATAAAGAGCTACCTATATGAGCATGAAGTTTAGCCGCTTCAAGAAGCTAGGATTTGGCTTTGATATGTTCATTGAAGGATGGGACACAGGCTAGTAAAAATAGTGTCAGGAAAGAACATTAGAGTATGTAAGCTTGTGTGTATATTATCTTCATGTATTCACTGAATAGAAAGGGTTCAATCCTTAGCGACACCCCTATATTCGAATATTTGGAATGTGTACTATACTAATGTGAAATTCAATCGTCGCGATATTTCATTTATGCATAAGTTTGATTGTTGTGAATTTGTTTAAGTTAATCAAGGTTTACGCTAAAATGGGGGAGGATTGTTAGATATTTTAGTGTCATCGGGGATTGACTTGGTGATCAAAGCGAATAATAATACACATCAAGCAAGTTAGGAGGTACGGGAGTGCACGCTTGTTTGAGTTATTATAATTCGAAGTGTACGGGCGGAGCCCGTACTTTACGGGGGTTCCAAGGGGCGGCAGCCCCTGGCAGGGTCCAAGGGGTAGAGCCCCTGGCTGGGGTCGATGTCACGGCCCCCGACCCGGTTTGACCTGTTTCAGGCGCCGCGGGACAGAAATCCCGTGGTATTTAATTAATTGAGTTTAACAGCGGAAGTTTATCATCAGGATCTTTTTAATACTGAAATATTTCCCGATTATTTTATTTCACAACTCGGGATAAAACCCCGGTAATTTACAATCATTTGATTTCACGAAGAAATCTTTTATTTTACAAAACATGTTTCTTTATTTTATACTGAGCCACTTCTTTGAGCTTGTAGTGCTTCACGGCACTTTTCCTGGATCATAACAGATCACCTGAAACATGTTTGAAAAAGGTTTTGTCAGCGGGAAATACCGAGTGAATCATTCTATTTACATAAAATGATAAATAGTTATCAATTACAACATAAGAACGATTACAATGGCTTCTATCTTATTTTTATCTGGCGCTCTGTCACAATGGTGACATGTCACAATGGTGACGATGGTCATACCACTATTAGGTCAATGAACCTAAATAGTGATGATTATCCCTAGTAGGTCAATGAACCTAACTGGGAGAAAATTAGTAATGTGCACAATACCCCACTAGCCAGTGATTCAAGATATCCACGACTTAGTCCCTGTAATTATAACTTTTGGAAATAATTTGAGGTATTGTAAAATAGTTGATAAAAAGAGACTGACTCACATTGCAGATTTAATTTGAGCAGAGTTTAGCATACTGATTAGCCTTTTAACCTAAATTAATAACAAGCACACAATTCTGGGTTAGTAATCAATACAGCATTTACGATAACTCACGAGATCAAATCCTCATAACGAATGACAAAGTGCGATACTTAAACATCCATCGAACTAACGACGAATGACAAAGCATAAACCCTAATGTGGGCAGCACTTAAACATCCATTGGATATTTTGATCAATCGGACATTGAATCGTATCAGCGATCGAGTTAATACCCTGATTGCATCGTCGATTAGTGATCCGTGTGTGTTAATTGTGATAAACAGAAGATATCTCGGAGCATATTACGAATTGGTTCGTCGCTCAAATTCCAGAAATCAAGTCCCACAACCCTCTATTTATACCCAAAATTTGTCACCCCTTGCGCACCGTAACACTCTAACCCTTACGGTGCGCAAGGGACACCTAATGGTCATAGGGTTGCCACGTTTGGGACTAGGCCTGCTGAGTTGATGAATTTCATAATTTCGAATTTGACAGAGAGATTTTAAGATAAACGTAACTAGGGTTTACCCCCCCCCCCCCCGAGTTTTAGGGGCCCTGATCCTGATTCTGATTGTTCTGAAAATTTTAGGGTTTGCGCAGAATCACTTGGGTGTCTCAATTAGGGTTTCCTATTAATCAAATTAATTTAATAAATATGACTTTTGATGAGAGTTGTTACAGTCGAGCTGGCTATTTTTAATGCAATTTGATTAAAAATTCGAAAATAATCGCCTTTTGGCAGTTATCTGCAAAAAATACCAATATCCGTATTGAGTTTTTTGGTCACAATCCTCTGGTTTAGACAATTCACGCAAACACATACACTGGTTTATTTTCTCAAAATCAGAGTTGTATCCGATTGAATTATTCGGGTGAACAACCGAAATAATTTGATCTGAGAGTGACATCACGCCTCTCTGATCATCCGATAAACTGAAATTCCTCAACAGATATGTATTTGTATCAGGGGCAAAATGGTAATTTCGTTGTGTAGTATAGGTAAGGAATGAGAATTGTATGTATAGAAGATACGTAAATTACGTTAGATGATGTGTATAATAAGCCAAATAAAACCTGTTATATTCACCAATGATTTTCTTTAGATAAAATATTTGATAACACTTTCTGTAAATCAAAAATTATAAATTTTATTTTAAAAAATTATAAAAAAGTCATCTTTAATAAGTGTCACCTGCTATTTAATTAAAAGAGAAAACACTTTTTCAAATAACACAATTAATAAATTTAACCTACCATTTAATTAAAAAAATTTAAAAATGTTTAACTTAACCTAGGGTTCATACACTCGTGAAACTCATATTAACCTACTCTTTATACAATTGAATATTCATATTAACCCAATTTAGATATTAACATACTGTTCTCATTAATAAGTTATGATTCATCATACATGAGTGTATGAGACTCGTGTTATGAAGATATGCATGCTTTCTTTGTACGAAGACTCACAAGTAAATGAATAACTATTACCCTCCATGTCGTGGTGGGGGCGTAAAACCGTTTTAAGTAGCTACAATGTTATACCACCGTGAGCGACCATCAACACCAGAAAGGTTCGTGTAAAAAAGAAATAATAAAACGAAATGTAAAACTGAACGAAAAGTAGACAATGAAATAATGTTAAACCACACACTCTAAATGTAAAATGTAGAAAACAATAACTAAGTTGTTCTAGAATCGCGCGCTGCGACGGGGTGTTAAACAGGAAAACTACGCATAAAAACATTGAATCATACACGCACGTTGTAACATGTTAACTCGCAAAATTTGACCAAAACGTAATACAAAAAAATTGTATGGGGTTAAAAGTGATTGTAAAATGTAAAAAATATAAAAGTATGGGGTAAGAGTAAAAAAAATTAAAGATAAAATATAAAAAAAAATTTAATAACCAAAAGTAGGTACAACCCAACAAACATATGAGTACAACCCCTTATTCCTACAAATGTTAATTTGTATGTGATTAAAACTGATTTATTGTTGAAAGTAAAAGAAACTAAAGATAAAAGAACCCAAATATGAGTATAACTCACTAAACATATGGGTACAATGCCTACAAATGTTACAAATTAATATTATATAAATACCATGAAGGAACACTACAGCTTCTACAAGCGAGGTATTAGTAAACCATGGCGCACGGCTAACTCAGAATATTAATTTATATAGCTAGTAACTATAATTTACAAATCATTTAGTTTATGTTTTGAAATTATAGGAAATTTTCAAGGAATTGTAAATAAGTTTATAAATGGTTCCGTTAAAGTCGCAACTTTTTTTTTACTTTTCAAAGTAACGTAACTTTAATGCATATTTTGAAATTTACACAATTACTACCATTGATGGTTGTCTTGGTCAAAAATCTATTAAACAAATTTACTACCATTTAGCTTAGTCCCAAGTTCATTTTTACAGGTTCTCGAAGCTTTAAAGGTTTGCAAGTTCGATTAATAAGGATCCTGAATCCTTAAACCTTAACTAATTTCATTGGTCTGTTTATACTATTGTAACTCTAAAGGATATAAGATCCTAACTTGGGTTCTCTGGTAAGTTTTATCCTTAGTTTTATTTATTTCATTGACTACACCCTAGACCTTTCAATTAATGATATATGATCAATAATCAGATTTTCTCTAAAGTTGTTATGAAAGAGAATTGTCAAATTTCAACAACCTATTTAAATGTGGAAATACAACCATATCAGAACAAAACTTTAAAGACAAAAGAACAACACCAAGTATAGTCAAAAGGTTATAATTTTTATTAAAACCCTGTTAAAAGTTACCAAAAAGCTCAACCCGAGTTTCACAGCAATCCGTGGCCCAGCCACTCGGGTTGATGCAGTGTGTCCGGTACTAATAAAGGCTTTTTGGTAACTTTTAACAGGGTTTTAATAATGTGCAGGAAAATAAAAGCGAGGGGTGTAAAGGCTTCATCCTCCATGAAACAGAAGGACTCATCCATCTTTTCCACCCCCTATTGTTGTCAGGATCAGTGATCCTTATCCTAAGAGACTATTGTTCAAAGATTATTACAGACCATAATTGTTCAAAATAAAAACACCACCAAATAAAAACCACAAATCCTAAAAAAGTGGGCTCTGGCCTCGTCTAAATTATCCTTCATTGCCCACTTCAGCAGCATCATCTTCAGCTACACCAGCACCTCCTTCACCACTTTCCTTCACCTCCTTGACCCCGCTTGGACCTGCCTCCAAAGCTTTCACTTGTTTGAGTTCCGCATCACCGCCCACCTCGAGGAGAGTCTGCTTCCAGCCAGCAACATCTCAGGCAGACCGGTCGAAGCCAGGATCTATATCCTCTTGAGCTACCTTGATCCTTGCTTGAAAGATAGCACGAGAAGCACAGACTTTGGCCTCATTAGTGGCCTCCATTTCAGCCTTGTTAGCTTGTATCTCTACCACCATGATCTGCTTCTCCAAGCTGTTGACCTCCTTCTCCAGCTGTGTGATCTTATCCTTAGCGGCAGCGATGGAACAGAGATCAGCTAAGTCCTCCTCAGCTTGTGAAAGGCTTTTATCCTGAAGAGCCTTGAGGCGGACAAACCTCTGCATATTACAAGATGGGAAAGTCAGGATCATTGATCATTTGCTACAATCAAGACTAATTATGAGGATTAAGCATCCTTACCTTAGTGACAAACTCATGGAATTTTCGTTCAATTTGGAGGCTGTCCTCTTCAGGTTTAGAAGGCTTCTTCCTCTTGGATCCTACCGTGGCTCTAGTGGTCATCATCTTAGGCTCCGGATAGCTTTGGCCCTTGGCCAGCTCCTTCTTGATAGAATGGGGGGTGGGGGGAGATCATGCTATCAATATCACCCAGGTAAATTTGGAAGCCAACTTGCTAGTGGATCTTGGAGCACCTATTCAGTCAACATACAGATAAGTATCTTTAATCCTTTAAGATCTATTTCAATACATAATCACATTATATATAAATACTTACTTGACATCGTGTAGGAAGTGGAGGTGGTCTCTTCTAACTCTTTTGTCTTTAACTTGAATGTCTTGATGGTTAAATCCAAAGCCCAGAATGCAGCAATTCTTTCTTCTATTCCCGGTAACTCAGCGAGAGAGGCAAAGTTGTTCACTGCATGCAAATAAAGAAAAAAGGATCAATCAGTAACAATAAAATAGCTCTATACAGTCTTTGTCTAAGGATCCCATATCCTACCTTAAAGATCCACTTTTTTAGGAGACTATCCCCTAAAGGAATAGAATCCCTTCTCACGAAGAATAACTGATTCTTCCATAAGATATCATTTTTGGTGGTCTTAAGGATTGGGAGTAGCTGATGGGGCTTGGCCTTGAACAAGGAGCGGTGGGATCCATGAGACACAAGGGTGTACATGTGTGAAAGTTCAGAGAGATTGAAGTCTAAATCTTCATTGCTAATGATCTGTTCGATAGTGTATAATACCCACCATAACATGGGCATTGCATGACTGTAGCATAGACTGGTAAGGGTGAAAAATCTCTAGGTCAAGTCGGGGAATGGATAGGTTTAGCCAATCTGAAAAGGTATGACAGGAAAGCACACCCAAAGGGGTGAAACAGAATCACTCTTGGTGGATGAGTCAAAAGGTCGAAAGATTGTTCCCGAGGGAAACAAGTGTATAAACGATCAATCTCAGGATCGGTGAATTTGCGCAGCTTAGTTGAAGGATTCTTCAAAAGACTCTGGCGTTGTGGTGTACCATTGGTATCCTGGATTTTGCTTGGGGAGGATCATGTAACCATCTAGGCCATGGTCGGATTGAAGAAGAAGAGAATACAGAAAATTAAGGATGTAGAGAAGAGAGAATACCTGATTAGCTTCTGGAATGGGATATATATGAGGATCTCATGATCTTAAATGGTTTTTCAAAACCATATCTAGTCCCCATATATCATGATGATTATTGCAGGCAATCCCATCAGTGATGTCATCAAGCTGTAACGGCTAGTTTCTTGAGTAACGGCTTGTCCTATTCTAACGGAAATATGGCAGATTTAATGAGTATCACATCTGCTATATTTGGGGACAATTGTTAGGGGATTAATTTGTTAATACTATGGATCACATATCTTTAGATCTAGCCTGGATCACTGATCCTTAACGGATGGTGCAGGAAGTCTGAGGATCAAGGATCTTTATTATTACTTATATTGAATAACAATTGTATCCGATGTTTAAACTTGTATTCGCAGGTAATTAACGAATTAGACTTGGTCTATGCTGGAATCGGTGATATGTTCTCAATGAGCACGTGCATGTATGAGTGTAACCGTTATGGAGAACATGGGGACACTTGCACAATTTTCGGATTGTCTGTTATCTTTTTATTTCCATTTTTATAAGGGGATAATGAAGCTCATTATAGGCATAATAATAATAATAATAACAACACACACGACAACATTCACACTCTCTCTCGCAAACACTCAAACTACAAACACTAGTTTCCATTGTTTGAGCTCATTGTCTTCCGAAGTTGTATTGAATCACTAGTTACTTGTTCAATATAGTTGGTGATCGGTCGTTTCCATCACCCGAGGTTTTTTGTGCCGGAGATCTCATAAGGATCAAGGGATTTTTCCTCGTACAAATATCAGTGTTCATTGTCATTTTCACTTTACAATTTGATTACATTGTTGTTCATACACATAAGCACTCTACTATTCACACTCAAAATTTGGTTACATTATCCTTAAACTGATTTTTGACCAAAACAATCTGAATCTTGGATTGAAAGATAGTGAGGGCAACAAATTTTGTGGCTTCGGTCTCAAGCTCCTGAAACTTATCCTGGTAAGATGCTTTGGGATCATCGCATTCCTTTCCTTTCTGGAAGATTCCAGTTCAAGGCGAAGACTCTTGGAATGCTCTGCCCTGTATTTAGCAAGCAGTTCCATATCAGCGATCTTATGGGTCTGCTCGACCACCAGCTCATCGTGATTGGCAAGGATCTTGGAGAAACCCTACATAACAATAAACTAATAAGTTGAAAATGACACGAAACTGTAAAATAAAGGACACTAAATTCTATTTATACTTACCACACTTTGGACGGTTTGAAGCTTTTTTGTTATTTCCACCAGGTCCAGGTTGTCGAAAGCTTCGAGGTCCAGAACTTCGGGAGCCTTACGTTTTTTGCTTGCGATAGCTTTGGAGCGTAATAGGAGGATCCTAGGTTTGATGACGGAAGGAGTAGGGTTCTCTTGCTTCACCAAGGCTTTTTCTTCTTCGAGGTCGAGCAGGTGATCGAGACCAAAACGACTAGTAGGCTGAGATTTTGAACCTATTTGTCAAGAAATGAGGATCATGAGTATGTAGAATAAAATAAACAAAGAAAAGCAAGTACCTAAAGATATGATGGCTTATGTAGCTTGGGAATGAAGGTTGATTTCTTGAAGAGCAGGGTCTACCTAGAAGTTCTGCTCAGAGTCTGGTAGGTTGAGTACCTTTGTAATCTTGTTGTCTATCTTGAGTTTCAGGGGCTTGGCTATGAAGATCAAAGGTTGCATAAAGTATATAAAAAAGATTTAATTAGGAAGAAAAACTATCACCACTTGTAAGGATCCTGAGTAATCCTACCTTTTCGAATCCAGTGAACTTGCAAAAACTGGCCATATGGAATTGAGTCCCTGCGAACAAAGAAGAACCTATTCTTCCAACCTTTTTCATTATTCTTAGCATAATGGGGTATTTTCTTGGTTTAATTCTAAGGGTTAAGTGACCGGATCCATGAATTCTTAGTTCATAGACACTAGCAATTTGAGCCAAGGTAAGATCCAGGGAGTGTGTGCGATTGAGCCTGTCGATAGTGATCAGGGTTCTTCATAAGAAACATGGCTTGGGAATAAGCCAACTTTTTTGCCTTGAAGAACTTATTCACCAAAGGTGATAATGGGAAAGTAAAACCGATCGAAAATGGATAAAAAGGGAAACAGACCCATTTATCAAAGCAAAGGTTAGTTTTAGTCGAAGGATTGTAGGGGCGAATGATTGTTTGATCTGGAAAAGATTTGGGAGGTAACCAAATGACCAATACATTGATCATCAAAGGTACAAAGCTCCTCTGAGGAAGACAGTAAATTTTTTTGGTCGGTGAACTCCGAAACGTCGGAGGATCAAAAGTTTTTATTTGGAGACATGATTCACAAAAAGGAAAAAAATCCTTAAGGAAAATATGAAGAAAGGAGAAAATTGTCCTGGGTTCCTTGGGATGCCGAAGGTTATAATGATGGAAGAGTGAATGCAGGGGGTGTTGGTTATGAAGGGATTGACAGCCATCTAATCAAAGGGGTAAAAGAGTCCAAGAATCATGCCATCAAACCTTGCCACACGATAAGCATCTTAAATCCTATCTTTTGATCCTA
Source organism: Helianthus tuberosus (assembly GCA_030545235.1). Lineage (NCBI taxonomy): Eukaryota > Viridiplantae > Streptophyta > Magnoliopsida > Asterales > Asteraceae > Helianthus > Helianthus tuberosus. The sequence goes on from CM060408.1 coordinate 80,335,738, forward strand.
ACCATGATTTTAAACAAATTTCAAAAAAAAAAAATTACAACTGTTTTACACCTATAAAATTGAGGGAATTGTTGGGGATAAAATTTCTATCGTCAGGATCCTGGATATACTAGGTCTGCGGTGGGATCCTGATGTAGTTTAATTGTACCAGGATTCTAAGAACAATTGGGATCCTAAACTAGTTTGTTATTAATCGATTATTTCTATGCTGAATGGATATTTTGAAGGAATATTATTTCATAACGGTTATTGAGAGACTTGAACCTAAATTATCGCAGAGTTAGCTAAAGAAAACGTTTGAAAGTAACGTTGGAAGCCAGCAATGGTTGAGGACCTCTTAAGATCCCGGGAATCTCGGAGTTATTGTTAGGATTTGTTTTAACTTGTATTATAAATGGGCTTGATCAGATCGGCTAAGACACAACACACACACACGCTACAAACACTCAAAACACTCACACATACGAAATTCTCAGTTGTAACACTTAGATTTGATCGATCAAGCCACAATTCATATTAATTTTAGTGGAGCTATATAGTTTACAGCTCCCGGGTTTTTTTGTTTAGGAGATCATCTTCCCCAAGAGGGTTAAGGGCTTTTTTCCCGTAACATATCACTTTTGTTGATTATTATCATCATTTTCATAAGTGTTTTCCATAAATCCAAGATTTTCTTAACATAAACTCATTTTCAGAACTAAGGATCCTCACAAAAAACATAGGATCCTGAATACAAAATACAACATTTCCACAAGCACCAAACTTCACTTTCACATTTTGGTTATTAAATTTGTTTAACAGGTTTTTGACCAAAACAATCATCAATGGTAGTGATTGTGTAAATTTGAAACTATGCATTAAAGTTACGTTCCTTTGAAAAGTAAAAAAAGTTGCGACTTTAAAGGAATCATTTTTAAACTTTACAATTCCTTGAAAATTTCCCATAATTTCAAAACATAAACTAAATGATTTGTAAATTATAGTTACTAGCTATATAAATTAATATTCTGAGTTAGCCGTGCACCATGGTTTACTAATACCTCGCTTGTAAAAGCTGTAGTGTACCTTCATCATATTATTCATTTACTTGTGAGTCTTGTTAGAAATAACCCGTTGATGTGGCCTTATGGATCATTTGGTAACATTACCAATATGATATAACTAGTCCCCGACAATTACTTGATGGTAGTAATTGTAAATATTGATTAGTCCATGGGGCAATTGTGATTTCCCTTTAGGTACCATTAATAGAGAATACATAGAGTTTTATAACGGATCACTATTTATGACCATTATTCATTGATCTTTATACATTGATGGTATGTGATCAAAAACTTATGAAGAACACCAATACAAAAATTTTGTCTAGTGTGATCCATCAACACAAGGTACCATAACGGGAATCATGGCTTCATCTTTATCCTCAAAGATAATCATCCCTACAAGTAAGTATCTCTAACTTGGTATCTATATTTAGATTATGATTGAATAAACATGATTAAGTTCTATAATTTTGACCCATGTTTATAGATATAATCAACATGTGGTATCAGAGCGATGTTGATTATATTAATTAATCATGTAAATAAATATGTTGTGTTCTCGTTCTATCGATTTCTTGATTTCCGATTCGTCGATCAATCGATTGAATGGAACTTCAAATATAAAACTGATTTGTTTCTTGGATGATTCCAAAAGTTTTGATACACTGATCATGTCACCTCCGTTTTCAAAATACTACTCAAGAGTCACTGCCACAATTTTCCTTTTCTAAAATATTATAATCATACATGCTTTTCTATATTAGAATTATCATTATGGAATCACATTAACGGATTGAAATTGATTCTATTAGATTAACTAATTAAGAAAATTTATGCTCATTTTATGGAGAAAGGAATTTATTTGCTATTGTATTATATAATTTTAAAGAGATGAATAATCGATTGCCACATCTTTTGGTGTATCTAAATTAGATTTTTGTGATAACCACCTCATGGATGCAAAATATTATTGTATTTATATTTATGAAAATATTCAGGTTTAATTAGAATCCACTAGCATAAATTATATCAAAATCCTTACAGATACTTTATTTTGATGTACTGTTAAAAATACTTGGATGATCATGTAAGCAATTCTTAAGTGAAATTAATTTTTTTATCCAATCTTGACTATAGGATTGTATTACGTTTTGGATTCCTCTTACTAAGGGAAATTGATCTTTTATTTATGTCTTAAAACCAAGTTTTTGACATAAAATTATATAATTGTAAATTTCAATGTATAATTAGATGATTAATCAAACAGTGCATCCTTTTGACTTGACATTGAAATTTAAATTTAAATTCAAATGATACTATATTATGTAATAATGTGTTTGACAATGAACGTAACGGCTAATTATTTGACGACACACATAATGAATTATTAGGCTAATTTACATAAATATTTCATTTCTGGCCTAAAGTTGTTATGTTATATTTATGTGCCGTACTCTTTTATCCATATATGTTCATAACACGTGAGCTTTGGTCAAAGCCAAAACGAAGCCAAAGTTCATGTAGAACATTGAGACAATCTTTATTTATGTGTGTTCATAATACATGAATTTTGTTCAAAGCCAAAGCGAAGCCAAAATTCAAGTAGGACATTAAGCCGATTTATTATTTATTCATTCATAATGCTTGAATTTTGGTCAAAGCCAGCGAAGCCAAAATTCTGGCAGAACATTAAGTTTGTTTTATTTACATATGTTCATAATACATGAAATTGGTCAAAGCCAAAGCGAAGCCAAAGTTCATGTAGAACAATAAGTCAGTCTATTATGTATGTTCATAATGCATAAATTTTGGTCAAAGCGAAACCAAATTTATGTAGAACATCAAGACAATCTTTTATGTAAGTTCATAATGTCTGAATTTTGGTCAAAGCCAAAGAGAAGTCAAAATTCAGGTAGAACCTTAAGTTAGTATATTATTTTGGTGTTATAGTAGACTATGTCTTCAATATAATAATTTATGCCTGCCTTACTTGATTACCCCATAATGTAAATTACTCCAAGTTTCTTCTTATGTTTGTATCTCATCTATTTCATCCATTCTAATTTCAAAAAACTTAAGATGTTTTGCTTACTAAAAAGTTTCTATAAAATTGGCTCTTATTGGATTGTTGATTATCTCTTAAGATATGACAATCCTACTGCTCTTTTCTAATAAAAGTATTACAGAAGAAAATTAGAGGAAACTAGTGGGATAAGTCAAACATTATATCTCTTATGATAATCAAGAACACATTTAATTATTGCTATCATGGGAGCTATTCCAGATTCTGAATTTCCTAAGACTATTTTTTTCTCTTTGGAAGAATCAAAATAACTTTTAAGACGCATGCATTTACTCTAGATTCTAACCATAAAGTTTACTGGCACATGTGAATACATCATAATGTACAATACCATGTCCCATAATTTAAGGGTTTACACATGGAAATCAATACATTTTTCCGGTGCATTACATAATAACTTTTCCAATGATACTATAAGTTGCCTTAAGAATCAACTATATAGCTCAGAAGTACCAAAGGCAAACGAGTATGTTGATTAGCAACATATGTACAGGAAAAGAAATGCATGAAACTGGAAAAATTAGATGTTGTTCATCTCACCGTGTAACGCCTGCATCCCTAAACTTTTACGTATTTGACACTTTTAGTCCCTAAACTATATGAGACTTGATACTTTTGAAACTTGGTGAAACTTATGCTATGATTTTGACACTTGATACTATGAAACTATGATTCTATGATACTATGAGACTATGATTATATGATAATATGAGACTATGACTCTATGATACTATGAGACTATGAATCTATGATACTATGATGCTTGATACTTTGGTGCTTGACTCTTGAGGCTCGTGAAACTTGAGACTTGGTTGAACGAGGGACTGGAGTCTTGTCACTGGCGGAAACTATGGAAACTTGTTTTTATAATGTAATATAGTCTCGTGATACTATTACCCAAATAAATACGCAACGCAACGCTTGATCTAACGCGTGAATCGAATCAAAGACGAAAACGCGGTAAGGATGGATTGGCCGAGTGGCAATCCGATCGGATGACCATCCGATCGGATGACCACCCGATCGGATGACCACCCGATCGGATGGCCACTCGATCGAGTTGCCATCCGATCTGTGCACACCGCCTTCACACACTCTAACACTATAAATAGGCCTGTCACATCACCATTCTCACTGATGTGACAGCCTCACTCGACCCAGACGCACGCACTCCTTTTTCCTCCATTTCTTGGTGATTTCGGTACGTTTTACACTAGATTCTTGTACATCTTTGATCTACACACAATTCTCTACATGATTCTCCATTGAAATCTCACTTTTCACCATGAAATCTCTCGGATGTGAGCTCTTGAAGGTGATGTCACCATGGCGGTTTGTACCAAACTGTGGTGTGAGGTCATCCTAGCCAAGATCTAGTCAGATCTAAGGAATTTCATGCGTTTTACACTAAATCTATACTAGATCTACACTTTTTAAGCTAAAAACCTATGTTTATCTTCATCTTTTCTTGAACTTTTACATAAAACGGTGAGATCCGGATCTAAACGGACTGTAGACTTGATTATCAGTCTGGAGTCGGCTTGAAGAGGGATTGTTACCGGAGGAAATGACCGGAGTACAGATTCTGACATAAATATCGTCACGAACTGACGACTGAACGGACTGGGGTGATTCCCACCCGATCTGATCGGCTGAACACTGATGGGTTTACCGTTGTCTTAATGCGTACCACGTCATCATCGCTTAACCAGAAACTTAGAGTTTTTGCAAAATTAAGAACGGGACAAGGCTAACCCGATCGAGTAACACCTGTCCCAATAACTTTAAACACTTGAACTTTAAAGTCATGATCGTCGAATGGCAACTCGATCGGATAGCCATCCAATCGAACTGCCATCCGATCAGGAGACCTTCTGAGACCTTGAATCTTTGAAAACTTAGAACTTTGGATCGAATGGCAATCCGATCGGATAGCCATCCAATCGAATAGGGATCCGTCGCATTCACACACATGCCATCTCAATCGAATGGCAACCCGATCGGATGGCCATCCGATCGAACAGCCATCCGATCAAGATGACTGATCTGACACTTGGTTTGAATCTCGTTATTCTGCCCGACTCTTATCTACTGTAATCTAATCAGGCTAATTCTAAAGAGCTCCCTTTCATCCAATAAAAGTTGAGCTGTTAAGCAATCACTGTGAGTATACTCGATCCCCTTTTGTTTTAAACTTTGGGATGTAACATGTATTCTATTAAACTACGATACTTGAGACTTTTGCAAACTAAACTCTATCCTATGTGTATGTGAAACTTGTGATTCATGTATTTTATTTGTGCTATGTGGGCGTTTAATCCAGGGTGTGTAGTTCCGCCTTAACAATAGTAGCACTATAGGAGATGCACCTCCCCATTATTCTCGGGGGTATTGTTTGGAGGATTCTAGTTTTCCTTAAGACTTGGGAAAACAACAAAGCATCGGCATACTTGGGCTATCACTTGTTGGACTGCGAACACTAGCATGGCTGAAACTATATATTTTGTTAACATTTACATATAGATATGAGTTGTTTTAAACTATTATGCTATTACTTAAACTTGTATACTCGCCGGTACATTTTTGTACTGACTTTATTTTAATACATGTTGCAGGCTAATAGGATGCTGAATCATGGAAATCAAGCTAGGGCTGATGCTTAGAAACCCATCTTGTTTAAATCTAGACTTTGAACAATGATAAATGGTTGTACTTTTGGATCTTGTGTTGGTGGTGCTGTTTTAGACGAATTATGCTTGAAACTTATTTAATCTATATTGAAATTACTAGTGTTATGGAACCTCGTGAGCAATCTAAACGCTTAGTGCTCGCACCCCGATGTTTCCGCCATCGGTTGGGGTGTGACTGATTGGTATCAGAGCCATAACTATAGGGAATTAGGATAAGTAGGAATACTCGCCCTAGTCTATAGTTCTTGGAATCTTGATTCTTATCTGTTGTTTAAGACTTATGCATTCTACCGTACCTGCTTCCTAGCAGCACATTTTCCTGCTAAACGTACATGTCTTTCCTAAGGCTGACACAATAGACACTTGACTACTTGAAAACACTGCTGACCAGTGTTTGTATTTTTGCACGAAATTGCCCTCAAGCCAGGAGTGACATCCAAACCTTGATGGGAAATTTCCTAATTATATTCTAGTAGGTCTTATCTGCTGATAAGTACCGACGCTATTAGGGTACAATGTTGTCAAGATAGAGGTGAAACTCTGACCTTGACAACTAGTCCCACTCTTTGACTTTTATGTCTCGCCAAAGTCTCGAAACTCCCATTTAATTAGGAACGAGAAACGACCAAAAGGATGAATATCGTAGGCCTAACATCGATGAGGTATTTGTCTAAGTAAGTCAAGACACGTTACCTAAATTAAAAAGGGGTTCGAATCACTTTGGTTAGTCGCCGTTCCTCTACCCGGTACAATCTATGTTTTATGAGCCTGTCTTTTATGATATCTCGATTTTACATGTGGTTTTAAACTTGATTCTTCAACTATCTTGATTCTTCGTTTATTTTGAGACTTTTTACACAAACCGCACGTATGTCCGCAATCTAAAACCCTAATTCTAATCTCAGAATCAAACTAAATTTATGAAGCTTTATTCTATCATGATGGCCTATGTGGGAATCTTGATCGACTATGATACTATGTGAATCTACCTGGTGAATCTATGCGTTAATATGGTTGCAAAACACTAAACGGAACATGGCACAGAAATGTGAGACAAAAGTGACGTGTCTGAAGCAAGGTGGATACGCCGCTGGTACTTCCTATATATAAGTGTTTCAGACATGTTACCAACTTTCGTACTAAGTGCAATGCCAAACTTAGTGTTTTGCAGACCGGTGATGAGTTTGTTGAAATCTAATCCATGGGAAACTACTTGAGTAATCTATGAGGAATCTATGTGTAATCTACGTGTCCTCTAGCATAACCTACGTGTAATCTAAGTATGTGTTGTTTTGAAAAACAAAATGCGAAACGTAGCCTAGCGCCGAAGACGAGGAGGACGTGGCATGTCCGAAGCATGGTGGATACACCGCTGGTACTTCATATATATAAGTGTTTCTGGCATGTTACCGAATCTTCGTACCACGCGCTAAGTGAAGTTCATAGTTTTGTAGGCTCGGGTTTAAGTTGAGGAATCTATTTGGTTAATTTATGATTGAATCTATTTGGGTTAATCTATGTTGAGAAAAGTGGTGGAATCTAATGTTGTGGTTAACAAAGCGTGACACCGATGACGAGGGGGACGTAGCAGGATTGAAGCATGGTGGATATGCCGCTGGTACTTCCTATGTATAAGTGCTTCCGTGATGCTACCGAACTTTCGTAGCACGTGCCATGCGGGATTTCGTTGTTTGTGGGTTGTTAACATGAATCTATGAGGATCTATGGAATCTATTGGAAACTATTGAATCTATTGGAATCTATGAATCTATTGAATCAATTGGAAGCTATTGAGTCTATTGGAGTCTATGAATCTATTGAATCTATTGAAACCTGTGGAATCTATTGGAATCTATGTGAAATTATTAGAGTAGTCTATGTGAATCTATGATGATGAGTGTGTTTTATGACATGTAACATGACACCGAGTACGAGGCAGAAGCGATGTGCCCGAAGCGTTGTGGATACGCCGCTGGTACTTCCTATATATAAGCGTTTTTGACATGATTGCCAAACTTCGTACAACGTGCCATGCGAAGGTCGTAGGTTGTGGTGATAAAACTAATGTGAACTATGTGAATCTTGTTGAATCTCGAGTCTTTAATCTATCGTGTGTGAGTCTATACTGTGAGACTTTGTGAACCCAGACTTATATGATCCTCTTGTTGGATCAATAGGATGTCTTCTCGAAAGCTCTCAGATACTCTCAAGAGATCCAGGGAAAAGTCTCAGAAAAAGATGATGTCCTTCATGGCCGACCAGATCGCTCAAGTCATGCCAAAGTTCGTCTCTGAGATCCAAGGATCGAACACTCCGTCCTCTTCTGTTGACTCTAAAACGAAGAAAGAAAAGTCTACCAAGTTCAGCTATAAACATTTTATCTCTTGCAACCCCAAGTCTTTCACGGGCACTGATGGGGTGACTGCTATGCTCGAGTGGTTCGACAACATCGAGGTTACCTTCATTAACAGCGAGTGCCCAGAGCAGCTAAAGACTAGGAGTGCAACAGGAATGTATCAAGGCAGAGCGTTAGAGTGGTGGACAAATGAGAGAAACATCCGATCGAATGAAGAAGCCTATGCTCTTCCATGGGCTGAGGTGCGAGAATTGATGATGCTTGAATTCTGCCCTCCCCATGAACAACTGAATCTTGAAGAAGAGTTCTGGCACTTGAAGCAGATTGGTGACGATAATCTGGCTTATACTACCCGCTTCAAGCAGCTCAACTTGATTGTTCCTCACTTGGTTTCTACCCCCAAACGCATGATAACCAAGTACATCAATGGTCTTCCTCCTGCTATGCGTGATTCTATTGAAGCAGCCCAACTTAGAAATATTGAGGAAGTCTACCGTCTTGCAGCTAGTCTCAACAACAACCGCGTTCGTGATAAGCAGTTTGCTAACCCTGCTCCCTCCAAGTCTGCACATCAGGTTACCCAACAGCCAAGTTGCAGCAAGAACAAGAGGCGAAAGTCGCAGGGTTCAGGATGCAATGCTATTGTTCCTGCTGCAAATCCTGCTGCTAAGCCTGCTCCTGCTGCTACTATTCAGAACTCTGCCGCACCTGAAGTCAAGAAGCAGTACTCTGGGTCTTACCTCAAGTGTACCACTTGTAACTTTCATCATCCTGCAAACTCTGCATGTCGATTGTGCACCAATTACAATCGCTATGGTCACACGACTCCCTACTGTCGCCAAGCTAATCCTGCTCAACCAGCACAACAAGCCCCAGCTCAGGCAACTTTACCAACTCTCCTAGCTCCCCCGAAGATTCCTAAGCTAGTCAACGCTGTTCGTGCATGCTACAAATGTGTAGATACTACTCACCTTCGTAACGAGTGTCCTCAGCTGAACCAGGACCAGCAGCCAGCCGCTCATGGACGAGCATTCAATCTTAATGCTAATCAAGCTCGTAATGATAATGACGTCGTTAATGGTACATTTCTTGTGAATAACTTTTATGCTTCGATTCTATTTGATACTGGTGCCGACAGAAGCTTTGTGTCCGTAGAATTTGAATCTTTGTTAAACTGTGCACGCTCTATGTTACCTAAGTCGTTTTCGGTGGAGATTGCCGATGGAAAGTCTATTCTAGTTGATTCTATTCTCCGTGGTTGTTCCTTGAGTCTTAACGACCACGTGTTTACTATTGATCTAATACCCATGCAATTGGGTAGTTTCGATGTCAATATCGGTATGGATTGGTTGCGTAAGAATCATGCCGAGATTGCCTGTCACGAGAAGTTTGTTTGTCTACCTCTACCGTCTGGTGATATTTTGCACGTCTATGGAGACCGACCTACGAAAGGACTAAGGCTGATGTCATGCACACAGGCGAGCAGGTAAACAGAACCTTGCTTTCTTGGCCCACGTGGTGGAACAAAAGACCAAGGGGAAGAACATAAGCGATCTTCCAGTGGTGTGTGATTTCCCCGATGTCTTTCCTGAAGATCTACCTGGTCTTCCACCTCCTAGAACTATCGATTTTCGTATTGATCTCATACTTGGCGCGACTCCTGTCACCAAGGCCCCGTCTTGCACCTTCCGAGATGCAAGAGCTATCTAGTCAGCTTCAGGAACTACTCGACAAAGGATTTATTCGTCCAAGTACCTCCCCGTGGGGTGCTCCCGTGCTATTCGTCAAGAAGAAAGATGGCTTGTTCAGTATGTATATCGACTACCGTGAACTTAATAAGCTTACCATTAAGAATCGTTATCCTCTTCCCCGTATCGATAATCTATTTGACCAACTACAAGGCGCGTCCTGTTTCTCGAAAATCGATCTTCGTTTTGGCTATCATCAGCTTCGTGTACTCAAGGATGATGTACCCAAGACCGCATTTCGTACTCGTTATGGACACTACGAGTTCGTGGTCATGCCTTTTGGATTGACCAACGCACCCGCTGTGTTCATGGATCTCATGAATCGTGTGTGTAAGCCCTATTTGGATAGTTTTGTGATAGTCTTTATTGATGATATTCTCATTTATTCTAAAACTAAAGCTGATCATGCTCGACATTTACGCTTGATGCTTGAACTCTTACGTGGTGAACGTTTGTATGCTAAATTTTCTAAGTGTGAGTTCTGGATTAATGAAGTACAATTTCTTGGTCACGTCGTTAGTAAGCAAGGTATTTATGTTGACCCGTCAAAAATCGAAGCTGTGAAGAATTAGAGTACGCCTAAATCTGCATCTGAGATTCGTTCCTTCTTAGGATTGGCGGGGTATTACCGCCGGTTCATTTCGGACTTCTCTAAAATCGTTGTTCCCCTCACTTCGTTGACTCAGAAAGAGAGACCTTTTGCTTGGGGGCCCGAGCAAGAGAAATCTTTTCAGACCCTTAAGACCCTTTTGTGTAATGCCCCTGTTCTGACTTTTCCCGATGGGAATGATGATTTCGTGGTATATTGTGATGCGTCGAACCGTGGTTTGGGCTGTGTGCTTATGCAGCGAGACAAGGTTATTGCTTATGCTTCCCGTCAACTCAAGGTGCATGAGAAAAACTATACTACTCACGATCTGGAGCTTGGTGCAGTTGTGTTTGTGTTAAAGATATGGCGACACTACCTGTATGGTACTAAGTGTGTGGTTTTCACTGACTATAGGAGCCTTCAACATATCTTTGATCAAAAGGAACAGAACATGCGACAGAGACGTTGGGTGGAATTGCTAAACGACTACGACTGTGAAATTCGCTATCATCCTGGAAAGGCGAATGTAGTGGCCGATGCTCTTAGTCGTAAAAGTCATGTGAACGCTATTCGTATCTCTAATGATCTCCATGCGTGTATTCGTGACGCTCAGTATTCGTCAGTAAATGAAGGAAGTCTAGAAGTGGAAATCCAAGGCGCTAAGATTGAACAACTCGAAACTAAACCTAACGGACTCCAATACTACCTCAATCGCATCTGGGTACCGGATCGCGATAATCTCTGTGAGCTCATTATGAATGAGGCTCACAAATCCCGTTACTCTATTCATTCGGGCGCTGATAAGATGTACCATGATCTGCGAGCAACTTATTGGTGGCCTGGCATGAAGAGGTACATTGTTGTATATGTTTCTAAATGCCTTACTTGTACGAAGGTTAAGGCTGAACATCAACGTCCTTCAGGACTCTTAGAACACCCTGAAATCCCAGTTTGGAAATGGGATAGCATTGTTATGGACTTTATTACCAAACTACTTTGAACACCTTCTGGTCACGATAGTATCTGGGTGATAATTGATCGTCTGACCAAATCAGCCCACTTTCGAATCTATACTGATGAGATTATATGCCGTCATGGCATACCTCTTGACATAATCTCGGACCAGGATGGTCGTTTTACTTCACGTCTTTAGCAAACCTTCCAATCCACTATGGGCTCTCATTTGAATCTTAGCACGGCTTTTCATCCTCAAACGGATGGACAGACCGAGCGCACTATTCAGACCCTAGAGGATATGCTCCATTCTTGTGTCATCGACTTTGGTGGTAACTAGGATGTACATTTACCGTTGATTGAGTTCTCATACAACAACAGCTATCATTCAAGTATTCAGATGGATCCTTTCGAAGCTTTGTATGGCCGCAAGTGCCGATCTCCTCTCAGCTGGCATGAGGTTGGTGACAAGCAGTTTACTGGCCCTAAAATCATTCAAGAGCCAGCGGAAAAGATTCTTCAGATCCATGATAACTTGATCAAGGCTAGGAGCAGACAAAAGAGCTATGCTGAAAGTAGGCATAAGCCTCTGGAATTTAATGTTGGTGACCGAGTTCTTCTCAAGGTATCTCCCTGGAAGGGAGTAGTTCGTTTTGGTAAGAAGGGAAAGCTCGCTCCTCGCTATGTGGGTCCTTTCAAGATACTCGAAAGGATTGGCAAGGTGGCATACAGACTCGACCTGCCACAAGAACTAAACAATGTGCATCCAGTGTTCCACGTATCCAATCTACGTAAATGCCTAGCGGACGAGGAACTGCAGGTTCCCCTTGAGGACTTGCAAATAAATGAAGCTGTATACTTTGTGGAGAAACCGGTCGAAATCATGGATCAGGGTGTCAAGCGATTAAGGCGCAACAAAATTCCCATTGTCAAGGTTCGGTGGGAAGGAAAGTGTGGCGCCAAATTCACTTGGGAGCTGAAAAGTGAGATGAAGACCAAGTATCCGCAGCTCTTCGAGCAATCTTCTTCCTAGATTTCGGGGACGAAATCTCCAAAAGGAGGGGAGACTGTAACGCCTGCGTCCCAAGACTTTTACGTATTTGACACTTTTAGTCCCTAAACTATATGAGACTTTATACTTTTGATACTTGGTGAAACTTATGCTATGATTTTGACACTTGATACTATGAAACTATGATTCTATGATACTATGAGACTATGATTCTATGATACTGTGAGACTATGACTCTATGATGCTATGAGAATATGAATCTATGATACTATGATGCTTGATACTTTGGTGCTTGACTCTTGAGGGTCGTGAAACTTAAGACTTGGTTGAACGAGGGACTGGAGTCTTGTCACTGGCGGAAACTATGGAAACTTGTTTTAATAATGTAATCTAGTCCCGTGATACAATTACCCAAATAAATACGCAACACAACGCTTAATCTAATGCGTGAATCGAATCAAAGACGGAAACGCGGTAAGGATGGATTGGCCGAGTGGCAATCCGATCGGATGACCACCCGATCGGATGGCCACTCGATCGAGTTGCCATCCGATCCGTGCACACCGCCTTCACACACTATAAATAGTCCTGTCACATCACCATTCTCACTGATGTGACAGCCTCACTCGACCCAAATGCACGCACTCCTTTTTCTGCCATTTCTTGGCGATTTCGGTACGTTTTACACTAGATTCTTGTACATATTTGATCTTCACACAATTATCTACATGATTCTCCTTTGAAATCTCACTTTTCACCATGAAATCTCTCAGATGTGAGCTCTTGAAGGTGATGTCACCATGGCAGTTTGTACCAAACTGTTGTGTGAGGTCATCCTAGCCAAGATCTAGTCAGATCTAAGGAATTTCATGTGTTTTACACTAAATCTATACTAGATCTACACTTTTCAAGCTAAAAACCTATGTTTATCTTCATCCTTTCTTGAACTTTTACATAAAACGTTGAGATCCAGATCTAAACGGACTGTAGACTTGATTATCAGTCTGGAGTCGGCTTGGAGAGGGATTGTTACCGGAGGAAATGACCGGAGTACGGATTCTGACATAAATATCATCACGAACTGACGACTGAACGGACTGGGGTGATTCCCACCCGATCGGATCGGCTGAACACTGATGGGTTTACCGTTGTCTTAATGCGTACCACGTCATCATCACTTAACCAAAAACTTAGAGTTTTTACAAAATTAAGAACGGGATAAGGCTAACCCGATCGAGTGGCAATCCGATCGGATAGCCATCCAATCGAACAGCCACCCGATCAAGTAACACCTGTCCCAATAACTTTAAACACTTGAACTTTTAAGTCATGATCGTCAAACGACAACTCGATCAGATAGCCATCCGATCGAACTGCCATCCGATCAGCAGACCTTCTGAGACCTTGAATCTTTGAAAACTTAGAACTTTGAATTAAATGGCAATCCAATCGGACAACCATCCGATCGAATAGCCAGCCGTCCTATTCACACACATGCCATCTCAATCGGATGGCAACCCGATCGGATGGCCATCCGATCGGACAGCCATCCGATCAAGATGACTGATCCGACACTTGGTTTGAATCTCGTTATTCTGCCCGACTCTTATCTATTGTAATCTAATCAGGCTAATTCTAAAGAGCTCCCTTTCATCCAATAACAATTGAACTGTTAAGCAATCTCTGTGAGTATACTCGATCCCTTTTTGTTTTAAACTTTGGGATGTAACATGTATTCTATTAAACTACGATACTTGAGACTTTTTCAAACTAAACTCTGTCCTATGTGTATGTGAAACTTGTGATTCTTGTATTCTATTTGTGCTATGTGGGCGTTTAATCCAGGGTGTGTAGTTCCGCCTTAAAAATAGTAGCACTCTAGGAGACGCACCTCCCCATTATTCTTGGGGGTATTGTTAGGAGGATTCTAGTTTTCCTTAAGACTTGGGAAAACAACAAAGCATCGGGATACTTGGGCTATCACTTGTTGGACTGTGAACACTAGCATGGCTGAAACTATTTTGTTAACATTTACATATGGATATGAGTTGTTTTAAACTATTATGCTATTACTTAAACTTGTATACTCGCCGGTACATTTTTGTACTGACTTTATTTTAATACATGTTGCAGGCTGATAGGATGCTGAATCATGGAAATCAAGCTAGGGTTGATGCTTAGAAACCCATCTAGTTTAAATCTAGACTTTTGATGGATCTGAGTTTGGTTTTGATTGTATTTTACGTTTGAATTAGAATGAAGATGGATGAGTTGTGCAGTGGAATTAAGATGGAAGCAAACTTTGCATACAATCAAACGAGGGTATTGCTTTTATCAAACACTTTTCACAAAGAACCGAAAGATTGAATTTAACTTCAACAACGATTACAATGCAATGTTTAATACAAACTCCCCCCCAGGCAGAGCTCAGTGTTTGTTCGTGTAAAGAAGACGGTATTGCAAAGAGCTAATAGAACAGTACAGAGCACTGTTCTATTTATAGGCACTAGCAAACTACTGAGCATCTAAGCTGACGTCACCATGAAAGTGACATCTTACCTCCTAACAAACTCTAACCTCTGATCAATACAAACACTGCTATGCTAACTACTGCTATTACATTACATAAAGACAGAATAAACAACTGCTGCATCCCTCTACTGCTGTGAACCCAACAGTACTTGTCCGGATCAGCAGTGCCTGACTCAAGGCAGTAGATTGAACAGCAGAGCTTTAGTCTTTCATCAGGCCTTTAATTGATCAGCAGTTGTAGGTCAGCAGTTTACACGATCACTAGATAGGAGGTCAGCAGATGTTGAAATCACTTTCAAGGGGAGAGACTTGTATGTAACATCTGCTTATTCAGGATCCACTGCTCTGATCCAGTTTTGGCTTTTATTATCTGTTCCTCTGGTAGGGTTCAATCCCAACAATCTCCCCCTGGAACAGATAATGCCAAAACTCTTCATTATTGTGGAATTTTTATTGCCTCATCAACAGTTCCCTTATTTGCCCTTTAAGTTGTAGTTCAAAGGTTAAGGCATCTGTATCATCATCATCCCTGCTTAGTGGAAGATTAAGGAGATCCTGCAAATCTTCAAGACTTAGGCCAAGTGCTTGTTCCCTTGATATTTTCTTCACTTCTCCATCAGACCTGAACATAGTCAGTACATGGGTCTGTTTGTCAGTTTCCCACTTTAGTACTTTTGAGCCTGGTGGGTTTCTTGGGAGATTTTTATTTGAAGAGGTGTTTGGAGATGTTGGCCTATTCATGACTGGCTGAGCAGTACTTGCAGATTGTTCCAATTCAAGATCTTCTTTCATCATTAATCTAATGCCCTCTTTTACAACAGCATTTCCAGCATTTAGATCTTGAACTGTTTCAGCACCTGACTGGTTTTGACTCCTTCTTTTGTAGATGGCAGCACCAGCTGGAGCAGTAGTTCTTTTGACTTGCAGCTTTGGTGGTCTTTTTGTGACCTCTTCTTTGGAGTAGTCAGGCCTTTTTGGAACCGTTGGATCTTTCTTTCTAAGTTCCTCTAACTTTTTGTAGGTAGCCCTATCACACCCCGACCACGTAAAACAACAAAACGTGGCGGAAACGTCGGGGAGTGTTGTAACAGAATCATTGTTTCATAACACATGGAAATTGAAATATTGTTTTATTGATTAAAAGAGTTACAATGTCTTGACAATCAAATAAATATAACATAAATAACTAGTCTTGCATCTTTTATTGTCACTAAGGCCCAAGTCCGCCTAAGTGTATCTTGATAAATCCTATGCATCATATCCTGAAACACATGTGAAAATAGGTACGTCAGCATAAAAATGCCTGTGAGATACATAGGTTTTGTGAAAATAGAATTCATGACTTATGTTTAAGAAAATGTTTAGTCATGAACCTTGTAATTTGCTTTGTCTTGTAAATCATTTGAAAAGTGATAAATAAACCAAATGATATATATGTATAAAAGAATAATACATGGTTAAGTAAATAACTAAGTAAAATGAGTTTGTATTAGATAAGTTGTTTGTAAAACAATGTATTGTGAAAAGTATGTTATTTGTATAAAATGTTATATGTCTAAATCGAAATGATTCAAATAACGCTACGATATGTAATACCATACAAGCACTTATATATAGGAAGTACCAGCGGCGTATCCACCATGCTTGTATCATATTACACACGCCTCGTTACTTAAATAACTTACTCAAACCAAACCACCAAAGTAAAATGTTTATGTATAATCAAATGTCAAAATGTTTTGTGTATATCAATGTCAAAATGTTTATGTCTAATGTAAATCATGAATTGTGTATATCAATGTCAAAATGTTTATGTCTAATGTAAATCATGAATTGTGTATATCAATGTCAAAATGTTTATGTCTAATGCAAATCATGTAATGTGTATCCAAAATATCATGTATGGTAGGTGAAATATATCAACTAAACCATATGTAAAATGCACAAAAACAAGGTATTGAAGTATAACATGGTTTAAATCAAAGTTATGTTTTGTGGAACAAATGCATGCTATACTGATATAAACATCTATGCGGTATTGTTATAATGCATACATTCAAGCCTTGTGACTGTAGAATAAACCCTAGCACAAAGTCTAAGGTCCACCTAGAAATGTATTCGGATTCGGTCATTCCTTCCACCCAAACAAACCTAGGGTTTCAGGAATGGGAGTTGTCAAGTCCTATGGTACCACTACCTACTACCGAGCGACATGATCGGTGTTAATGAATGTATATTGTCCCATTTAAACAAACCAAATGTCATACCAAAATGTAAGCATGTGATGAATAACAAATGTACTAAGTATGCACACAATGGACATACATAGCATAAAATGTAATGTAAAACAATGTACTAAGTATGCACACAATGGACATACATAGCATAAAATGTAATGTAAAACGATGTACTAAGTATGCACACAATGGACATACATAGCATAAAATGTAATGTAAAACGATGTACTAAGTATGCAACAAAGGACATACATAGCAAAAACACAATGAAATCATGTACTATAAATGTACTAATGAACATAGCAAGTATGTGATGTGAAAACAGGAGAGCATGAAAGTAACAAGTAGACACATGTGTTTCATCCCAAAACAGTTTGAAAACGGTAAAATAGGGGTCTATGTACTCACTTGAGATTGCTCAATAGTCCTAGGATAACCACCAAGCAATGCTAGAAGATCTCGGAATCAAACGATACCTAATATAGGTAACTACATTAATAAACCGGACCTAAATCGGAGGATCGGATAGAATGAGGGCTAGTAAACCAAATGAGTATGGGAAACTCATGTAATATGGCTTAACAAAGCCCACATACTAAAATGAAACCTAACCTAAGTGCTTACAGCCCATTACGGCCCGTTTAGCTAGCTTATGCTACTTTAACGCGTCGTTTGCGTAAAACGCGTTCGGAATGCCTAACTAGTCCTATGATAAGTAAAATATGCCATAAAATGTCTAATATTGTTACCAAATCAGTTTAGATACCAAAATTTATGTTATATGTGCTTAAAATGATTTTTTGCGTAAAAAGGGTATTTTGGTAATTTACCTAAGGCATATATACTACTTATCATACAACTACTCAAACGATGTGACCATTAGGTATAACCTCGGAAGGTTATTCCCTATACAACTATGGTCACCTAATGTGTTTGGTCGGATCCTAATGATCGACCAAACGGGTCGGGTTCGAAAGTATAAGCGATTGTTTAGATCGCTTACCTTACGACCCTATATAAGCACTAAACTAAGAGTGACGAGCTAAGCATGTTAAAACATGCTTAACTAAGTTTAGAAAATAGGTTTGGTATCAAAACAAACGGTTTTGATACCTATGAGTAGTTTGGTTACAAAATACGCAATAACACGCATTTTGCCCGAAACTACGACTCGTCACTGAGCCTAGATAACGTGGTAATCAGTAGATATAGTCACTAGGGACTATAACCATCGTGATTACGCTCACGTTATGAAGTTCAAACGAACTTCGCATTGACCATAAACTGGTCAACGCAGAAAGTCAAACAAAGTTTGACTTTTAACGCTAAAATTATAAAAAGAACGAAGGAACACTTACAAAGGGTCCCCGAAAGCTAATCTTGATCCAAGTAGCTCAGGTATGAAGCAATGGCTTCAACTTAGAGCTTTTAGATCAGATTTTGTGGGTTTTGCAAATGAATGGGGTTGGGTATTTATAGTAAATGGACAACCGTTAGGATCGTTTCTCGTAATCCGGGCTTTAATCTCACCCCTACACTTGTTGAAATTCCCATGGAACACCAAAATGGCCCCTCATCAACATGAAGAGGCAAGTGCAATTGGGTTTGGAGGGTTTGACAGCTGGAAACAAGCTATTTAGAAGTTTCTGAGCAACTGGGAGGTCCTTACGGACCATAAGGGTTATGGCTTACGGTCCGTAAGCCATCATCTTTGCTGAAATGACAGATTTGGTCCCTACAGCTCCAAACTTGGTTTTCGATGCATTTTTGACACGTTTACGCCCCGTTAACCTCATTTCAAAGCTCTAAAATGAAGTTATAGTACAGGGAACTTAAAATGTGCTCAAAAATATCTCGGATTTCGGTTCGTTTGGCCGTACGGTTACGTTGTTCGGTTAATTACGACGGAAGTCGTAACAAACGCAAAAACGGTCCAAAATGCGCGACGAATGGAATTTTGACAAGCCAAAAACTAAAGCATAATATTATAATGCTTACATAAATTTTTGGATGTCCGGATGTATTCAGAAAGTAAGATATGCGTGAAAGTGCAAACTTGTGCACTTTTTGACGCTTTTAGTCCCTGAATGACCATAAAGTTTATTTTAGCATACCGAACCCCTCAAAGCCTATTTCTAAGCTATTTAAAGGATATTTATGGTATATTTAACTTATGGTCATGTTCCGGAATGTCTGTTACAGTTCAAATTGGCATACTTTCGCAGTTTGTCAACTTTAGTCCCTGTAAGAGATTTAATTTGATTTTGCCATACCAAAGCCTTCAAAACTTATTTCTAAGTTATGTAAAGGTTATTTAAGGTATGTTAAGAATATGTTGATGTTCCGGAGTATTTGTTGCATTGAATTGGTTATATTTACGCATCAGTGCACGTATAACCTTCGAGAAAGCGATTTAAAGCTTGAAATCGAACAAGAATTGATATGTGCAAATGATACACATATTTATACAAGTCCCAAGTATGAAATACAATATTTCATTAGTTTGGTATTTGTTTGATGATTGAAGTGACACAGGTGTCACAGTCTCCCCTACTTTAGGAAATTTCGTCCCGAAATTTTATTTAGAGGAAACTTGTGAGAGTTTGAAACATGAAGTCGAAAAGACCAAACAACACTGGTTAGAGTTCTTGAACTTCTAGTAACTTTAAATAACATCAAGCTTGTAATGTAGGAGGGACACTTATATACAAGTCTATTAAGCGTCATTGGTGCGTCCACCATACCTCCTGTACATTGTTCACATTTCGTTATTGTTGCCACTATCGGTTCTTACACATAATAAATCTTACTGTGGTTTCCGTGCACTGAACTTCGTAATTATGTATGCATCCATAATCACGTAATTCCTTGCATAGTCACGTAGTGCATCTTAAAATGTGTAGGGGAAGAAAACAATGAACGAGCCTGTGAGGATTGTGACTAGACCACCATAGGGTCCCTTTTATTAAATCAATAAATGATTTTAATAGACAACCAAGGGGTCTTTTCAGCTTATATCATCACATGTCATTCTTAACCAGATTTTTGAATCAATCTTTTTTACTAGACCACTAAAAGGGTCTCTTATTAATCATGGAATGGTATTATATAATCCAAGGGTCTTACTATTACATACAAGCCCATTAGGATTTAAGGTAGTACCTTTGGATATCCTACTATGAATCCTTCAAATGAAGATATGGAAGGTTCTACGAGGATTTGGATAACGAAAATAAAACCACAAAAGGAAAAACATAACACAAAAACACATAACCACAAAATTGTTTATCTTGATCTTTAATTTGTTATCTTCTTGTTAATTGTGCACATGCATTTAAAGCATACCAGGTATCAAATCCGTGGATTTTGATTGGCACTTTAAATATTTCCAAGGATCTAACTATAAAGATAGAAAGATCTTAAAAAAAAATGTCGATTTTGATTATAAGGAATCGAAATGTTCGAATTAGGATATACAAGGAATCCAATTAAGGACTCGGATTTGAATGGAAATCATCCACAATGGTCTAATTGTGAAGATAAAAAGATCCCATGTGGATTTTGGGAATTGGAGAGCGGGAGGCATTTCAAAACCTTGCACTAGACGTGCTTAAGTCAAAACATGAGGTAAAATTCTTATGAAGTTGAGATGCTCGATATGCCAAGGTGACATATGAAGCGAAATTTGAAGGTTAAGTCAATGTATGAGGAAAATATTTTTTTTTTTGAAATCATAAAGTAAGTGTATTAGATAAGTATACTTATAAAATGTTTTAAAATCATGCGAGATGAATTTTGAAATTATGTATAAGGTTTTTGGAAATCATGAATGATGTTTTTGAAGTCATGCACTTGATATAAGTAATTATATTGTATTAATAACATTTTGAAATCAAGAAGGTTGTTTTTGAAAACATAGACAATGTCCTTGAAATCATGGAGGTTGTTTTTGAAAACATATGTTATGCATGTTGAAAGAAATCAAAACGTAAATGGGTATGAGATTGAAAAATACCTTAGTTTTCTAACCAAGGATTCTAAGGTACAGATGTGCAAAAGCACGATTACTCATAATGTCACTTTATTTCTTGTACTTCGTCTCCTAGAATGAAACGAGTACTTAAAATGTTTCGAGGAAATCATGGGCGATCACTTGAAAGGGAGAATCACAAGAGTAGTTTGTAAAGAACATAGTTCTTTGATGTAGGTATCATAGGGAAATGGTATACACATATGTAACTACACTTGTACATCAGAATTGTGAAGAACAATTTATTCATAAACTGAACACATTTTTTCCAAGTTCAACAAAAAAAAAAAAAAAGTAACAGATACAAATTATTTAAAGCAGCAGCTTCTTCTAATCAGCCAAATGCTCATCCAAGGGTTGGATTTGCATCGACAATCTTGGGGCATTTGTTCCTGAAATGGCTCGTCTCTCCACAGTTGTAGCAAGTACCAGACGGAAAACGAGCTTGAGTAGGGTTGACTTGGAGTCGGGTAGCAGCAAGGTTTATAGCAGCTTTGTTTTGGATAGCAAAACGGCATATGCTAACCAAATGCCCCCACCGTCCACAGTAGGTACATTTGAAGCAGGGTAAGCGGTTTAAATGATGACGGTTACATTGTTTGCACCATGGGGCAGCTCCTAAGTATGGCTTCCTAGCTGGTGGCGCTGCCACTTGGCTAGGTTCCGCTTGATTAGGTGTAACTGCTGCGGGTTTCCTTGAAGCCTTACGCTTCCTTGATTTTGGTGCAGGCTTGACTTCTGCTTCCTTCGGTGACTCTTGAGTGGCCTCATTGTTGAGACGAGACATGGCAATGCCTAAATCCACCGTCTTCAGAATCACTTCGCCTATTTGCTGGGCAAATTTGGCTGTTTGCTCGCACATTTGACCGTTGTTGTGAAGAAGAGACATTCTGGAGGAAAAGAAAGATATAGGAGGAAACAAATGAAATGTTATCGGCAAATAAAACAAAATGACAACGCATAGAAATTGAGATCATTTGTTTGTTACCTAAGGCAAACAAATGAGACGGTGACTAATCAAAGTAAGCGGGTCATATTAATGTATCGCGAAGACATGCTTTAGCCTATAAGTGGACACTCACCCCAAGAGTTCCCACGTAAGAGTGACTGGTCTGATTATGTGGATTTGTACGAACACTCTAGCCTTAGACAGAAAACTTAGAGTACAGGCATCCACTCTTCCAGATTGCACGTGTTCACACTATAAGACCCAAACTTTGACGAGGTTTTGAAAATTCAAAGGGGTTCAAAACCTTATAATAGAGGGTTCAAAACCTAGTAATCAATCATCCTAGAACAGATGATTAGTTTTCAAAGCGGTTTTGAAATTTGTGTTCTTGTTGAGGTCGTCGCCTAAGGATAGGTGACGGTATTGTTTTATGACTAAACGCCAGTAAACTCGCGTTAGGGTCCTAGGAAGGTTATAGACTAGGTCAAAGCAATACTAATAACCTAATTCCCTATAACCATGAGCTCTGATACCAAATTTTCTGTCACACCCCGACCACGTAAAACAACAAAACGTGGCGGAAACGTCGGGGAGTGTAGTAACAGAATCATTGTTTCATAACACATGGAAATTGAAATATTGTTTTATTGATTAAAAGAGTTACAATGTATTGACAATCAAAGAAATATAACATAAATAACTAGTCTTGCATCTTTTATTGTCACTATGGCCCAAGTCCGCCTAAGTGTATCTTGATAAATCCTATGCATCATATCCTGAAACACATGTGAAAATAGGTACGTCAGCATAAAAATGCCTGTGAGATACATATGTTTTGTGAAAATAGAATTCATGACTTATGTTTAAGAAAATGTTTAGTCATGAACCTTGTAATTTGCTTTGTCTTGTCTTGTAAATCATTTGAAAAGTGATAAATAAACCAAATGATATATATGTATAAAAGAATAATACATGGTTAAGTAAATAACCAAGTAAAATGAGTTTCTATTAGATAAGTTGTTTGTAAAACAATGTATTGTGAAAAGTATGTTATTTGTATAAAATGTTATATGTCTAAATCGAAATGATTCAAATAACGCTACGATATGTAATACAATACAAGCGCTTATATATAGGAAGTACCAGCGGCGTATCCACCATGCTTGTATCATATTACACACACCTCGTTACTTAAATCACTTACTCAAACCAAACCACCAAAGTAAAATGTTTATGTATAATCAAATGTCAAAATGTTTTGTGTATATCAATGTCAAAATGTTTATGTCTAATGTAAATCATGAATTGTGTATATCAATGTCAAAATGTTTATGTCTAATGTAAATCATGAATTGTGTATATCAATGTCAAAATGTTTATGTCTAATGCAAATCATGTAATGTGTATCCAAAATATCATGTATGGTAGGTGAACTATATCAACTAAACCATATGTAAAATGCACAAAAACAAGGTATTGAAGTAAAACATGGTTTAAATTAAAGTTATGTTTTGTGGAACAAATGCATGCTATACTGATATAAACATCTATGCGGTATTGTTATAATGCATACATTCAAGCCTTGTGACTGTAGAATAAACCCTAGCACAAAGTCTAAGGTCCACCTAGAAATGTATTCGGATTCGGTCATTCCTTCCACCCAAACAAACCTAGGGTTTCAGGAATGGGAGTTGTCAAGTCCTATGGTACCACTACCTACTACCGAGCGGCATGATCGGTGTTAATGAATGTATATTGTCCCATTTAAACAAACCAAATGTCATACCAAAATGTAAGCATGTGATGAATAACAAATGTACTAAGTATGCACACAATGGACATACATAGCATAAAATGTAATGTAAAACAATGTACTAAGTATGCACACAATGGACATACATAGCATAAAATGTAATGTAAAACGATGTACTAAGTATGCACATAATGGACATACATAGCATAAAATGTAATGTAAAACGATGTACTAAGTATGCAACAAAGGACATACATAGCAAAAACACAATGAAATCATGTACTATAAATGTACTAATGAACATAGCAAGTATATGATGTGAAAACAGGAAAGCATGAAAGTAACAAGTAGGCACATGTGTTTCACCCCAAAACAGTTTGAAAACGGTAAAAGAGGGGTCTATGTACTCACTTGAGATTGCTCAATAGTCCTAGGATAACCACCAAGCAATGCTAGAAGATCTCGGAATCAAACGGTACCTAATATAGGTAACTACATTAATAAACCGGACCTAAATCGGAGGATCGGATAGAATGAGGGCTAGTAAACCAAATGAGTATGGGAAACTCATGTAATATGGTTTAACAAAGCCCACATACTAAAATGAAACCTAACCCAAGTGCTTACGACCCATTACGACCCGTTTAGATAGCTTATGCTACTTTAACGCGGCGTTTGCGTAAAACGCGTTCGGAATGCCTAACTAGTCCTATGATAAGTAAAATATGCCTTAAAATGTCTAATATTGTTACCAAATCAGTTCAGATACCAAAAGTTATGTTATATGTGCTTAAAATGAATTTTTGCGTAAAAAGGGTATTTTGCTAATTTACCTAAGGCATATATACTACTTATCATACAACTACTCAAACGATGTGACCATAAGGTATAACCTCGTAAGGTTATTCCCTATACAACTATGGTCACTTAATGTGTTTGGTCGGATCCTAATGATCGACCAAACGGGTCGGGTTCGAAAGTATTAGCGATTGTTTAGATCGCTTACCTTACGACTCTATATAAGCACTAAACTAAGAGTGACGAGCTAAGCATGTTAAAACATGCTTAACTAAGTTTAGAAAATAGGTTTGGTATCAAAACAAACGGTTTTGATACCTAAGAGTAGTTTGGTTACAAAATACGCAATAACACGCATTTTGGCCGAAACTACGACTCGTCACTAAGCCTAGATAACGTGGTAATCAGTAGGTATAGTCACTAGGGACTATAACCATCGTGATTACGCTCACGTTATGAAGTTCAAACGAACTTCGCATTTACCATAAACTGGTCAATGCAGAAAGTCAAACAAAGTTTGACTTTTATCGCTAAAAGTATAAAAAGAACGAAGGAACACTTACAAAGGGTCCCCGAAAGCTAATCTTGATCCAAGTAGCTCAGGTATGAAGCAATGGCTTCAACTTAGAGCTTTTAGATCAGATTTTGTGGGTTTTTCAAATGATTGGGGTTGGGTATTTATAGTAAATGGACAACCGTTAGGATCGTTTCTCGTAATCCGGGCTTTAATCTCACCCCTACACTTGTTGAAATTCCCATGGAACACCAAAATGGCCCCTCATCAACATGAAGAGGCAAGTGCAATTGGGTTTGGAGGGTGTGACAGCTGGAAACAGGCTGTTTAGAAGTTTCTGAGCAACTGGGAGGTCCTTACGGACCGTAAGGGTTATGGCTTACGATCCGTAAGCCATCATCTTTGCTGAAATGACAGATTTGGTCCATGCAGCTCCAAACTTGGTTTTCGATGCATTTTTGACACGTTTAAGCCCCGTTAACCTCATTTCAAAGCTCTAAAATGAAGTTAAAGTATAGGGAACTTAAAATGTGCTCAAAAATATCTCGGATGTCGGTTCATTTGGCCGTACGGTTGCGTTGTTCGGTTAATTACGACGGAAGTCGTAACGAACACAAAAACGGTCCAAAATGCGCGACGAATGGAATTTTGACAAGCCAAATACTAAAGCATAATATTATAATGCTTACATAAATTTTTTTATGTCCGGATGTATTCAGAACGTAAGATATGCGTGAAAGTGCAAACTTGTGCACTTTTTGACGCTTTTAGTCCCTGAATGACCATAAAGTTTATTTTAGCATACCGAACCCCTCAAAGCCTATTTCTAAGCTATTTAAAGGATATTTATGGTATGTTTAACTTATGGTCATGTTCCGGAATGTCTGTTACAGTTCAAATTAGCATACTTTCGCAGTTTGTCAACTTTAGTCCCTGTAAGCGATTTAACTTGATTTTGTCATACCAAAGCCTTCAAAACTTATTTCTAAGTTATGTAAAGGTTATTTAAGGTATGTTAAGCATATGTTGATGTTATGTAGTATTTTTTGCATTGAATTGGTTATATTTACGCATCAGTGCGCGTATAACCTTCCAGAAAGCGATTTAAAGTTTGAAATCGAACAAGAATTGATATGTGCAAATGATACATATATTTATACAAGTCCCAAGTATGAAATACAATATTTCATTAGTTTGGTATTTGTTTGACGATTGAAGTGACACAGGTGTCACAAGCCCTGACCCTATCTTCTCCCCACTTTGTCACAGAATTCTTTGACACATAATCAGCTGCTATCAGCTCCTCTTTCATTCTCTTCAACTCTAAGATCTTATCAGCTTCAAATTGTTTGAATTTTTCAGGAGGAGTCTGCTTGACCTCATTTTTTATCATTTCTTGAATCTCGGCTGCCTCTTTTTCAAGCTCAGGAATGGTCCAGTTTTTGTACATGTGTTTCTCCCCCTTGTATTTCTTGTAGGTCATGATGTTCTCAATGTAGTCTTTTCTCAAGGACTCATCTGCCCTTTCTGAGATTTGCTGACATACATTTTTGGCAAATTGCTCCATAGCTCTGACCTGTGTGAGTAGAAACTGATAGTTTTGCTGAAATTCTCTATCAGATTTCCCTTGTTTATTTTTGATTGAGATATCCTTTGCTTGCTTGGCCTTGAGTTTCAAATATTCTTCAATATTGTTAGGCCTGGGATATCCTTCAACAGATGGCAAACTCCTTTTAGCTGGGTCATCCTCATAGTAAAAGGATTTGATTTCTTCCCTAACTGCAATGAGTTCCAGAGGAAATGAGACACCAGCAGGAGGTAATGGCTTTAGAATTTGAGCCGAAGAGAGAGGCATGGGTTTTGGAATTGTGACAAGTGACAGAGATTTTGAAGATGTTGGTGGTGGAGATGTGTCATCATCTTTTAGAATTAGCCTTCTCCTTTTTGTTTGAGGAGGGACTGATGATGGTTTGGGTGGAACAGTGGTGATAGTTTGAGTGGCAGTGGTTTGTGGTTGACTAACAGCTGTTGAGACAACTGGTGTTTCAACCATTGTTGTCATTACAACAGATGTTGTAACATCTGTTGTCTTCTGCTTTTTGGCAAGAGATGATGGTGGTGAGGTTGTTTTTGATGGTAATGGTCATGGTGGTAGAGTAGTGGTTGTGGTGTGTGTTGAAGTGGTGTGTGTTGAAGTGATAACAGATGTTGAAACCTCTGAAGTACCAGCAGTAGTTGATACAGCAGGAGTTACAACAACTGTTTGAGTGGAGGTTTGATGCTGATGGCTTTTGGATGGTGGTTTTGGAATATGCTTTGGAATTCTGGATGGGATGGACTTGGGTTTTATTTTTGGCTTAGGGTTTTTAGTATCCTTTGAACCAGAACAACCCTGCGCATACAGCTCCATGTAAGCTCTTTTCTCCTCATTCCACCTTGAAATATCCTTTACCGCTCTATCCCTTTTAACACTTGCTACTCCTTCATCAAGTGCTTCTTGGGTAGCATCAACCTTTTTACTACCATCTGGCAAGGGAATTTTTCTGGTCATAGCATCCTTTTCTGGTTCAATGTAAAGACCATCATCTATTCCCTTCTTCTTCCACTCCTGAATTTTCTCCCCCTTTTTGGCATTATCTGGGGGAAGTTGATCAATGAAAAGAACTATTGGAGGAGCAGTGCCAGTGGTTTCCAATAAATGGGCCTTGATTGCCTTAATGTCTGCTTGAGTGTTCTTGAACCTAGACTCCATGATGTTTTTCAGCTTTTAGACATGTATTTCATGTTGCTTATCTGCCATTTCTTTTTGTTGTTGGAGAAAAGGT
Organism: Helianthus tuberosus; assembly: GCA_030545235.1. Classification (NCBI taxonomy): domain Eukaryota; kingdom Viridiplantae; phylum Streptophyta; class Magnoliopsida; order Asterales; family Asteraceae; genus Helianthus; species Helianthus tuberosus. The sequence goes on from CM060408.1 coordinate 80,363,851, forward strand.
TGGAAGAGGTTCCAGAGCTCATTTGTAGCAGATGCTTGTGGTGGAGCAGGTGCTTGAGGTGGAACAACAGTGGATTGCATCTTTTGTACTGTCAACAACTGTTGCAGCATTTCTTTGATATCTGCAACTGAAGTATCCAGTTTATCTACACGTTCCGTCAATTCCAAATATTTTAAACCATCACCCAATTTAATAGGATCATCTGATTTCCCACTAGCAGTGGTTTTATCAGTGGTTGAGGTAGGGAGTGTACTCCAAACATTAACCACTGATGCCCCTTTTTCTTGGTACTAGGGTCTTCTCCCTTCAACACTTGACAATCTTTTGATGTTGCCAGTGGTAAAAAAGAATCCACTGGTAGATGTCAGAGGTGTAATGGAAGGAATTGCCTCCAAGGAAGTCTTATTGATGTAACCACTATCCAAATGTAAACTAGTGGGTTCAACATTTGTAGTGGCTGCTTCACTTGGAATACCACTAAGAGTTACTTGTAACTCAACGGGTGTAACCTCCTCAGGTTGTGTTGGTGGGTTAGCAAGGATTGATACATCAGACCCAGTCATTTGTTGAGGTATATTCTCATCAATAGGTGATTGAGAAGGACTGGTTAGTTCCTGGTTCAAATCGATTGCATTCAAAAGAAGTTTAGTTGGTGGGGGAATTGTGGATGTGATGTTTGGTGTAGAAAGAGAATTTGCCCCGGTCATTGGGCTGTGGATGATGGAAACGAGTGTTTCCAGAGCATCATATTGTGGAGTCCCTATTTGTACAACCTGTTCTTTTTGAGAAGAAACAGGAGGAGTTTCGGTTATGGGTTGAGATATTTGTACCAACTGCTGTGAGGAAGAAGCAGCAGTGGTTTCTTGTGACTTTTGTTTTGTCACAGGCAGTTGCTCTGGTATCTCATCCTCCAGAGATGCCTTTTTGATGGGTTTGGGGGGTTTTTGATTTTTCTTTTTATGTGGCTTTTTGGTGATTTTAGGTGTGGGTTTCAAAGCAGTTGTGTTGCTACTTTGATCACCTTGAGCAGTAGGCTCAGCAGCAGATACCTAAGGAGCAGTGGTAACTGCTAAATTCTGCTCAGGCACCTCTGCTTGTGTTTTGCAAGGTGTTGACATTCTTGTAAAAGTTTCAGCAGTTAAGTTGTGCATTTGTAAAGAGTCACCTTGGTTTATTGCAGCAATATCATCCTTACTGAATTTCTTTTCAAAATAATAGCTTAGAAATCTTGGAAACAGTAAGAATGATTTTGTTTCAACATTTTTAACCAGATCATTAAAAATTTCCCAGGAATAATTAAAATTTTCTTCTTGAAGAATAGCATATCCCAGATTTTGAATTTTTAATGGTATTTCATTAAAAGCAGTGGTTTTGTTTGAAACACACATTAGAAGGGTATGAAATAAAAACCTTGTTGCAGAAGGAAAGTAGCCTTTTTGTAAGGTGTCCTTTTTCACTTCAGCATTATACCCTCTTTCCAGGAAATCATTTTTTAACTCGTTTTTGGGAAAAGTAATTTTACCTTCCTGATCGTCGAGTTGAAAGACCTCTGAGATGGATTGTGATGTAATCTTGACGGCTTTACCCTTTAGAGATGAGTTGATGGCTATTACAGTGTCTCCTTGTTTTTCAAGGGTTGCATTTTTTCAGAACTCTCTTTGGGTTGTCAAGTATATTGGTGCATCTGCTGTTAACAAAGTTTTGTACTTTGATGCAGAGATGGTATCAATGATGGAGTTGAAGATATTTGTGGTGCCGGGTTTTGTGAGAAGACCCAGAAGATTGTGATATGGTTTATGTGGAATTTCAGTGGGTGTTGCCTTTTAAGAGGCTTGTTTGGATGTTGATTTGGAAGTGGGTTTTGCAGATGACTTCGATTTTGTCATTTTGGAGATGATGATCAAAGAAAGTTGTGAAAGAATTTGAAGAAAAACTGTTTTGAGAAGAGAATTTTTGAGAATTCAATTCGACAGTAAAACCCTGTTTTTGATGTGAAGTGGGGGTTTTATAGAGGAAAAAGTGAAGGCTGACGTGGCAGCGGTTACAAAAGGTCTGACCACTATGTACTGCCCACATGCCAAACTCTGATGAAATGAAGGACAATACTTTTATGAAAGTTACTGATGAAGGCAGTGGTTACAACGGTAAAATGGAAACAGTGGATGATTTTCACTATCAGTGGATAGCATATCAGTGGATAAGACACTGCTTTTGAACAACAGAGTTTATCAAGGAAATGAGAGGATAGAGGATGGCTTTCAGCAGTGGACAGACTTTGATGTAGAGTAGACTTTTGAACAAGCAGTGGTTATGGCAAACTTTTAAGGATTTTAATGAAAACTTCATTTTTAGCTATTTTTAAGGATGGATTTTTGATTTTCTGAAAAACATTTTAATGCTTTTATTCATAGAAAAACAAGATGTTGCTTGTTATTCCATGTTTAGCATGCCAATCCTAGAGACCAAGCTTTCAAAGGTGGTAGTATCTAATGCTTTTGTGAGCACATCTGCCAGCTGGTCTTTAGTTGGAACATGATGCAGTGAAATCAAACCTTTTTCATAGCAATCCCTCACAAAGTGATGTTTGATGTCGATGTGCTTGGTGGTTGAATGGGAAACTGGATTTTTGATGATATTTTCTGCTGCCTGGCTATCCAACATGAGTGGTGTTTTTAAGGCAGTGATACCAAAATCCAGCAACTGATTTTGAAGCCACAGGAGTTGGGCTGTACAGCTTGCAGCAGCAATGTATTCAGCTTCAGCAGTGGATGTTGAAACAGCTGCTTGCTTTTTGCTTTGCCATGAAACTAAGCAATCACCTAGAAACTGGCACCCTCTTGATGTGGACTTCCTTGTTGTGTTACATCCAGCAAAGTCACTGTCTGAAACTCTGAAAGATTGATATTTCCATTAGCCGGATACCAGATACCAAGTATGGGAGCACTTTTTATGTATCTGAATATCCTTTTTACAGCAATAAGGTTGGATTTTCTAGGGGCTGATTAACTTCTTGCACAAACACATGTTGCAAACATGATGTCTGGCCTAGATGCAGTTAGGTACAGCAAAGACCCAATCATGCTTCTATATAGAGTTTGGTCAATCAGCTCATCCTTTTCATCAGACATGACAAGCTTATTTGTTTCCATGGGTGTGCTGCATGGTTTACAATCATTCATATCAAATTTGTTTAAAAGTTCTTTAGCATATTTGCTTTGATGAATGAAAGTTCCATTTTGCAATTGTTGAACTTGGAGACCAAGAAAGCATTGCAGCTCACCCATTGCACTCATTTCAAACTCAGCTGTCATGAGTTCCCTAAACTCTTCACACATTTTGTTACATGTGCTTCCAAAAATAATGTCATCCACATAAATTTGGACGATCATTAAATCCTTTCCTCTCCATTTTAAAAACAGTGTTTTATCAATGGTACCTCTTTTGAAACCATTTGAGAGTAGAAAGGTGGAAAGAGTTTCATACCAGGCTCTAGGTGCTTGTTTCAGGCCATACAAGGCTTTGTTTAGCCTGTAGACATGATCTGGATAAAATGGATCCTCAAAGCCTGGAGGTTGACAAACATATACATCTTCTTGAATTGTACCATAGAGGAAAGCACTTTTGATATCCATTTGAAACACCTTCATGTTGTGGTTGACAGCAAAGGCCAAGAATAGTCTTATAGCTTCCAATCTTGCTACAGGGGCAAAAGTTTCATCATAGTCAATCCCCTCTTCCTGTCTATAACCTTGAACCATAAGCATGGCTTTATTCTTGACAACAATACCCCTTTCATCAGTTTTGTTTTTGAAGACCCACTTTGTGCCAATGGGGCTAACCTCCTCTGGCAGTGGTACAAGCTCCCATACTTGTTGTCTTTTAAACTGTTGGAGCTCCTCTTGCATAGCTTCTACCCAGCTATTGTCTTTCAGTGCCTCTTGGTACTTGACTGGCTGGTGGAGTGATAGAAAACTAGCAAAAACACAAATGTTTTAGGTTTGGCTTCTTGTGAGCACCACTTCATTGATGTTGCCAATGATTTGATCAGGTGGATGAGATCTCAAGTAAATTAAATCTCTTTGGTATGGAATGATTGCATTTGTTGGTGAAGGCTGCAAATGTGTATCATCTGAGCTAACCACTGCTGGGGACTTTGATGATCCAACAGTGGATTCAAAAGGTGGTGGAATGGGGGGTAATGAAGTGGACACATGCTGACTTTTATCCACTGTTTGGGGACTTTTATCAGCAGTGTTTGTTGATGTGGAAGCAGTGGTTAATGGGCTACTTTGGTCAACAACTGTTGAGGTAGCAGTGGTTGAGCTATGACAGCTGTTTTGAACATCTGATGCTCTTCCCATTCTGACAGACTTTTGAGGAATGATGATTTCATACCCATAGTCTGGTGTTGAATCCTCTGATGGACCTGCACTGTTAGTCTTAACAGCAGTATTTTCAAAAGTAAATTTATCAAGATCAAACAGATCTGCAGGATTTGCTGGGATTTTCATTGATGAAAGTTCATTGAACTTTACATTCAAGGTCTCCTCCACTGCCTTGGTCCGTGTATTAAACACTTTGTAGGCCTTGGCAGTGGTTGAGTATCCCAGATGATAACCACAATCAATTTTGGCTGCAAATTTTGAAATGGAATCTTTTAAGTTCAAAATAAAGCATGGGCAGCCAAACACTTTGAAGTATGAGACCAGTGGTTTGATTTTATACAGAATTTCATAAGCAGACTTTTTGTGCCTGTGGTTTATTAAAACTCTATTTTGGACATAGCAAGCAGTATTTACTGCCTCTGCCCAAAAAGTTAATGGCAAACCTGAATCAGCAAGCATGGTTCTGGCAGCCTCAATCAAAGTTTTGTTCTTTCTTTCCACTACCCCATTTTGCTCTGGTGTTCTAGGGATGCTGTACTGCCTTACAATCCCTTTCTTCACATAGAAGGCATCCAACTCCTTATTTTTGAATTCTGTGCCATTGTCACTCCTGAAGACTTTTACTGGAAGGTCAAATTGCTTTTCAACCTGTGTCACAAAGTCTTGCAAAATGCCTGTAGTCTCATCTTTTGAGTGTAAAAAGAAAGTCCATGTAAACCTAGAGAAGTCATCAACAATAACCAAACAATATCTTTTCTTCTTGAGACTCATGACTTGAACTGGGCCAAACAAATCCATGTGCAGCATTTGCAAACACTGGGTTGTTTTGGACTCTTCAATGGACTTAAACGAGCTTTTATGCTGTTTTCCTTTTAAACAGGAAACACAATGCTCAGGACATGAAAACAATTTTTGTGGTAGGCCTCTTACCAAACCATTTTTTGAAATTTCAGTGATTGTCTTAAGATTTGTGTGCCCCAGTCTTCTGTGCCAAAGTTCTGTCTCTTTGTTAGAGGCAGCTGAGAACAGACATGCATCAGCTCTGGGACACTCTTTTGACATATCAACAACATAAACGTTGCCACTTCTTTGAGCAACAAGTTTTGTTTGACCAATGTTTATTATTGCTTCAATTTTTTGACCATTTCTGGTCCAACAATCCTACAACACTCCTTTGTGAAGAATGACCCATACCCCTTGTCACTCATTTGTGAAACACTCAGGAGGTTGAATTTCATACTGTCTATCAGATTGACATTTTCAAATTTTATATTGCCAGACTGTACTGTACCAGACCCCAGAACTTTCCCTTTACTGTTATTCCCAAAGGATATAACCCCCTCCATGAATTTTGAAATCTTTGAGTATGGCTTTACATCCAGTCATGTGCCTGGAGCCTCCACTATCAACATACCAAAGGCTATCTAAGCAGGCAGAAGGTCCCTGCACATGAAGTAAAAGGATTAGTTCATTAGGGTTTCCAAAGCCAATAAGGCTTTGGATGGGGTCTCAACAGTGTCTGGGATGGATGCACATTGATGGACAGTGGTTAGGTCAGGGGTTTGGACAGTTTTAGGACTATTTCTTGCTAAATTGGGGGTCTTGACCAATCACCTGTTGGTACCCAAAAGGATGCCTGTTCACTTTAGGTTTAGAGGGCCTTTTGTAGGTCTCATAAACGTGTGGACTCCTTTGGTAAGACTGTTTTTCCTTACCTCTTCTGTATTGATTGGCAGGGGGTGCATCAGTAACCTGAACATCTCTTTTGACAGACGTTTGGTTCAGCTGTTTGAACTGGCACAAACAATGGTTGGTTTTTGGTGAATTTGACAGATGATGTTGATGGACTAAAGGATGTTTTAGCAATGTACTCATTCTTTTTCACATCAAAGTTTTTGAGATACACACATGCTTGAGTTTTGTGGTTTGTTTTACCACAGACAATGCAGCTTTCAGCAGGAACAATGACACTTGTTTTGTTTAAATCATATGCTTTTAAATGGAAACAGTCTTTTGTTAGATGATTCCTTTTCTCACAAAATTCACAAAACAGGTTATTGATCTTTTCTTTCTTCTTTCTCTTTCCGGACTCCTTTGCAACAGAGTTTTTAACCTCTGTTGGGATATCCTTGAGAGGAATGACTTTAGCTTTTGGAGCTTTAACACCATCAGTGGTTGTAAAGTCCATGGGCTTGAAATTTTCAAGAATGTCTCACTCATCAGACCAGGTGGGTTTAAACTGGTATTTCTCAAGCTTCTCAAAAGTAGAGGATCCCACTGGTCTGTCAAGTGTGATTTTGTTACCAAGTTTATCAGTGATTTTCACTTCTTGGCCATTCTTGTTTGTGGGGATGAACTCAGTTGTTTCATCAGTGGTTTGATCAGATTTTTCAAAAGCAGTGTTTTCATCATCATGTTTTCTATAACAAACACCAAATTTCACATTGCTTTTTATCTGTTTTTCAAGCATAACCTCATAGCCTTTGCATGATTCCTCCCATTTTTCACAGGTGATCTGGGTGGACTCCAACTCCTTTTTGCAAACTTGGTATTTTTCTACCATAGTTTGAAGTTGGGTTTTGGTTATGCTCTGCTCTTCTTTCAGACTGTTGATCTCTTTTTCCTTTTCAATCAATTTGTTTTTAAGTTCTTTTAAAGATCTTTCAAAGTTGACTTCATCAGTTAAGATTTTATCCCGAAGGTTTTCAGAACACAGTTTTTCAAGAACTTGAGGAGATACCTTGGCAGCAGCCATCATTACACAATCACATTGATGATTTTCTTCATCATCAGCTCTAACTTCATTCTCACCTGCTTTCTTCTCTTCCTCTTTTTCTTTATCCTCTTCGGACCATGGATCTGTCAGTGGTTCAATCAGGGTTCCTGAACTTTCTCCCAGCAGTAGTTCACCAGCCACAGCAGTAACCACTGCTTCAGTCACCTCATCCAATGTTTCAGCACTTAGCTGTTCCCCTTCAGTTTCAATCCCCTCTGGTATTGACTCTAATGCCATCAAACAAAATTCATCATTAGAAGGTTCATTAAAGGCATAGAGTGCAAAATTTTCATCACCAAGCTCATCAGGCATACTGCTCCAGTCAACAAAGCCTTGAGTGAATAAGCTTTGCTGATCTGGTTGTACTGCTACTGGAGCAGCTATTTGAGGTGCAACAGTTTTCACTTGTGCCTGAGGGACAGGGGTTTGCACGTACTGAATTTGTGGAACAGTGGTTTGGACATAATGCACAGGCATAGGGGCAGCAGCATAATGAGCAGTGTTAACATGAGCTGCAGGGGTATATTGGGTATAGTGCATAGTGCTTTGATTTTAAGGTCTAGGGATGAAGCTAGGATGAGTGATTATAGGACCAGTAGTTTGACTCCTGCATTCCCTAGCGAAATGACCTAGCCTATTGTACTTATAACACTTGATTTTCGATTTATCCAACCCAACCCTTAGATTCCCATGTAACCCTAGGAATTTTCTCCTTGTTCTTTTGTAGAATTTGCTTGTTCTTACACTAAGCAAAGCCAACTGATGCAAAATGTCCATCTCTTCTAAGTCAGTGGGATCAAAATGTTTCAAATCATTGAGTTCAAAGCACAAATTATCTGACATCTGGTTTTCACCGTTTGTAGTAAAAGCATAATTTGCAGAGTGAGGATCAGGGTTGTTAAAATTTCCACCAGCAGTTATATCAATGAAGTGATCATAACCCTGATCCTTACCACTGCTACCAGATTCTTCCTGACCAAAAAGAGTTGTGCTACCGAATGAATAATCATCAGCAACTTTTCCAGACTCCTGCAACTTCTTTTTCTGGTTCAACTCCCTTTCATAGGTCAGGAGTCTACCATGAAGTTGGGTCAGGGTCAGATCTTTGAACTCAACAGAGTTTCTAGTGACAAAAGCTATGGTGTCCCATTTTTCTGGTAGTGACCTAAGGAACCTGCTATTTTGAGTTGAATTTGGAAAAGTTACTTTAACAAGCCTTAGTTCACTAATGAGACAACTGAATCGCTCAAATTGCTGAGTCAGTGATTCACCCTTGATGTGACAAAATGTTTCATACTGCTGATTCAGGATTTCCCTATTGTTCTCAATGACTTCTTCTGTCCCCCCAAACTGTTCCTTCAACGCATCCCATAGCTCTTTGGCACTGTTACAGTGTAACAGTCCAGCATAGATCTCATTGGGTAATGCGGATGCTATGATGCTAAATGCTTTGGCATCGAGTTCGAACTTTTGAAAATCAGTTTCAGTATAGTTTTCAGTTGGTTTAGGAACGAACTTCTTTGCGTCCTCAGTACTTGGCACCATAGGAACATGGGGACCAAAAACAACAGACCTCCAACATCCAGTGTTCTGTTGAGCAAGGATGTGACCCATCCTTCTCTCCCAGATGTTGTATTCATTACGTTTAAGCATAGGTGGTTTAAAAAGCGAGCCAGTGTTATTCTTAACATCTTGTGATTGTGACGTCATCCTGGTTGTTTTACAGGCACTGATTAATCAACTTTAATGGTGATTAAACCTTACTCTATTTTTCAACAAACCGAACAAACTATCGATATCAACGATTTTGAGCTGAACTATTTATGTCAAAATGATTGTTAAATCAAATTTGACTGTCCAAGCTCTGATACCAATTGATGGATCTGAGTTTGGTTTTAATTGTATTTTACGTTTGAATTAGAATGAAGATGGATGAGTTGTGCAGCGGAATTAAGATGGAAGCAAACTTTGCATACAATCAAATGAGAGTATTGCTTTTATCAAACACTTTTCACAAAGAACCGAAAGATTGAATTTAACTTCAACAACGATTACAATGCAATGTTTAATACAAACTCCCCCTCAGCCAGAGCTCAGTGTTTGTTCGTGAAAAGAAGACGGTATTGCAAAGAGCTAATAGAACAGTACAGAGCACTGTTCTATTTATAGGCACTAGCAAACTACTGAGCATCTAAGATGACGTCACCATGAAAGTGACATCTAACCTCCTAACAAACTCTAACCTCTGATCAATACAAACACTGCTATTCTAACTACTGCTATTACATTACATTACATTACATTACATTACATTACATTACATTACATTACATTACATTACATTACATTACATTACATTACATTACATTACATAAAGACATAATAAACAACTGCTGCATCCCTCCACTGCTGTGAACCCAGCAGTACTTGTCCGGATCAGCAGTGCCTGACTCAAGGCAGTAGATTGAACAGCAGAGCTTTAGTCTTTCATCAGGCCTTTAATTGATCAGCAGTTGTAGGTCAGCAGTTTGCACGATCAATAGATAGGAGGTCAGCAGATGTTGAAATCACTTTCAAGGGGAGAGACTTGTATGTAACATCTGCTTATTCTGGATCCACTGCTCTGATCCAGTTTTGGCTTTTATTATCTGTTCCTCTGGTAGGGTTCAATCCCAACAACTTTGAACAATGATAAATGGTTGTACTTTTGGATCTTGTGTTGGTGGTGCTGTTTTAGACGAATTATGATTGAAACTTATTTAATCTATATTGAAATTACTAGTGTTATGGAACCTTGTGAGCAATCTGAACGCTTAGTGCTCGCACCCCGATGTTTCCGCCATCGGTTGGGGTGTGACACACCGCCATTAAACCTAAAAGGAGGATACTTTTAAGATTCAGAGATAGTGTGCAAGTACTACTTCCATCTATAAGTTTCTTCAAAGGAAAGTCTCACTACAAATTTAAGTCATTAACTAGGCATGAGCATCGAGACTATCTATAATTCAATGGGACAGCTGGCTAAGATAAGTAGTTAGATATTTATGATATTTAAATTTGCTAATGATAATATTCCAATTAACACATGATGGGTTGAGTCTAGTTCTATACGTTTATTTACCATAAATCAACAAAAAATTAATATGAGAGTGAGTGGCAAAATTTTATTTTAAGACTATAAGAACCATAATAAACTGTTTTATAATTGGGCTTTATGATACCTTATATATTCTGTAGATTATTCAGAATTTAGTATCAATATAAAAGCTAACAAAGTCACTTTTACCTTAAACTCTCATATTATTTGTCATCTCAATCTGGATAGAAACCTTATAAGATAGAACTTGATGATGCTACATTTTTTCACAACCTTTTGTTATCATAAAAATGCAAATTTAACAAAAGAAAAATGAGACCTACAGATTTCATCCATTGAGACCAATTTTGAGAAATCATGACTAGGTTAATGAAGGATGAAATATTATCAAATCTCATTCTTAGTGACTTATGAGCATGTGTTATAAGCCTTAATAATTAACTGGCTAAGGGAATAAATCAAGTTCAATCAGAAATTATATTCCATTGGAACTTATCCCAAAATGGAATATTCAGACATTATTCATTTATCATAATATATACTTGTGTCTAATATGTCCCTTATGGATCAAGGTATTAAAGAAATTAATTCATATATACTACGATTCCTTCTAAATATGTCCCTCAAAATTTTTATAACATCTGGACATTAAGGAAATCAAGTCTAACATATATGACATGTTCCCACTGCACGTACATCATTGAAACTTATCTTGTAGCATTCATAGAGATCTAAAAGGTTAGTGGGAGCATTAAGTGTCTTAATCTTAATTTGCGAGAGTTGCAAGAGGTAGGGGAGTGAAAGTTGTTACCTCAATTTGTACCTCCTGTATAAGACACTGCTCCTTCACAACTTTTCTCTTTAAGAATATACTGCTACTTTAACAAAAGTTTCATTGTTGCTTAAATGTGAGGACACTTAGATTTCTTGCCAAAATTATAATCCTCAAACAGAGAAACTACAATGAGTTACATCATTAACTTGTTTCTCTATTAGAATATATTATCCAGCTAATGTTAACCATAAGCATGCTAAATTTCTAACGATTTCTAAAATTAGTGGGAGTAGTAAAAGTCCTTATCATAACTTGCAAGAAGTACAAGAGGTGGGGGAAGAGACTTATTAAATTTTACTCCGATTACACCTCTTGTACACCATACTCCACAAACTCTTACACACTTAGAATCTTGAAAGTGATAGCAACTTAATCAAGAGCTAATCCATAAAACTAAAACTCATAATAAAACCTAATAATCAACTATGGAGGTCATCTAGGTTTAACTTTGATGATTATGTATCCTCCTTGACTGAAGTTGAAATGGATATTGGAAAATATACTGGTCATACCTCTTCTAATTAAGCCATTAGCATCAATCAATTTTCCAAATGGAATAAGAATTGTTATTAGCAAATTTGATTTTATTTGTTAAAATAACATTTGGGATTTGGTTGAATTACCCAAGGGTGCTCATCACTAAACAAAATCTGAATGCAAACGTTAAGACACTAAAAGTATGATTGATTGTTAAAGGTTATGCTCAGAAGAGAATTATTTATCAAAGAATTGTCTTACACTTCTTACAAAATGTTTCTTTGAGGATCATTGTTGTTCTAGTGGCTTATAATCTTTTAGAGCTACATTATATGAACATTAAAATAACTTTCTTTAAACAAAGACTTACATGTTCATAAAACAACCTGAAAGTTCTAAACTGAAGGTCAAGAACACTTACTTTATATGTCAATAACTTCCATGTATGGGTTGAAGCAAACATCAAAATGTGACGAAATCTTCATGCAATTCTTTTCATCAAGAGTTAAGTGGGTTTATGTGTACCTACCTCAAGATGAATGAGAGCAACTAATGCAATTCTCATACATATTTTGATATAATGAATCTCGGAGATACCACTTACGTGAGAGATATCAAAATATACCGAGATAGACCCAACGAGACATTAGTTTCGTGCCATAAGCTTTACTCTAAAGCGGGTCCTTACATATGTAAAAAACAATATTGTTCTCATTAAAAAGATAAAATGATAAATGGGATTACTTACTTATGCTTCATTAATTAGAAGTCTTATGAGTTCAAGTCTATATTCGTTTAGATATTGCTGACATTGATGAACATTAGACCACTCTAGATTATTGTGAAGCATTTTGCAATATCTTTTAGAAACAAGAAAGACTATAAGAAGAAGTGAGAACTCAAACCGGTTGATTGCTCTTACTTTGAATCAAAGGAAACGAAATGTCAATTTCGGGGGTATATCCTTATGTCAGCAAATATAATTGTCTCATGGAGGAGTCATAAGAAACTGATAAAACAACATAAGTTATAATGACATAATATGTTGTTAATTAACAACACAATTGTCAATAAATGCTGTTGAAAAATTTATCAGTGGACTCATAAACTTGTTAACTCCATATAAATACTAAATTGAAGACTTATTGTGAAAAGTAAGCCACTTGTTTCCTTGAACAGTAACAGTTCGAGAGGTGCTGCATTAAAATTCGATACAAAATTATTGTTCATTTATTAACAAGTAGAGGAAACTAAACATTTGTATCAAGTACCTTTACATTCATGACATGCTTACGGATCCGATAACAAAGGTCTACCACCCAAAGTCTTTTAAGAGATCATAATAAAGACGGGTTTTTACTAAAGACCTTACATAATAGCATATCATACTTACGAATGATTAATTATTAAATTTCCTCAACTATTTAAATTTGTTTGTCTATAAATACGTATATGTGCACCTAATGACGTATAGACAATAATTATACAAATTAATTAAAGGGCTTATCTCAGTCATTTTGGTCTTAAATTTACGTATGTTTTGATTTGGGGTTGTAACATGATTAATGGGGGTCTTGAGTTGACAATAACTCAATGACTGTATTTTTCTGTTGCAGTTTCAATTTGAAACATTGATTAATGTTTTTACTTGGCCAAACTTACTTATACTTATCACAAATGATCACCCGGCCAAGTGGGAGAATGTTAGAAATAACCCGTTGATGCAGCCTTACAGATCATTTGGTAACATTACCAATATGACATAACTAGTCCCCGCCAAAATAATTGATGGTAGTAATTGTAAATATTGATTAGTCCATTGGGCAATTATGATTTCCCTTTAGATACCATTAATAGAGAATACATAGAGTTTTATAACGGATCACTATTTATGACCATCATTCATTGATCTTTATATATTGATGGTAAGTGATCAAAAACTTATGAAGAACACCAATACAAAAATTCTCTCTAGTGTGATCCATCAACACAAGGTACCATAACGAGAATCATGGCTTTCATCTTTATCCTCAAAGATAACCATCCCTACAAGTAAGTACCTCTAACTTGGTATCTATATTTAGATTATGATTGAATAAACATGATTAAGTTCTATAATTTTGACCCATGTTTATAGATATAACCAACAAGGGTTCGTACAAAGAAAGCATGCATATCTTCATAACACGAGTCTCATACACTCATGTATAAATTGGGTTAATATGAATATTTAATTATATAAAGAGTAGGTTAATATGAGTTTCACGAGTGTATGAACCCTAGGCTAAGTTAAACATCTGTTTTTAATTTTTTTTTAATAAATAGTAGGTTAAACTTATTAACTGTGTTTTTTTTTTTTTTTTGAAAAAGTGTTTTCTCTTTTAATTAAATAGTAGGTTAAACTTATTAAAGAAAACGTTTTTTCTATTATTTTTTTAAATAAATTTATAAAATTTGATTTACAGAAAGTGTTATCAAATATTTTATCTAAAGAAAATTATTTAAAAATAATGATTTTTGGTGAATATGACAGGTTTTATTTGGCTTATTATGCACATCATCTAATGTAATTTATGTATCTTCTATACATAACAAGGGTGAAGATACAATAGGAAGTTTATTTGGCTAGAAAGGCTAGGAAGTGATCTTGACCATCCATTTAGTTGATCAAGGGCTAAGATTAAATCAGGGAAATTGAAAAGGAAGAAAAGAGGCGCGCGAGTTTGTTTAGGGGCATTCTAGTCAATCCAAGCCAATAGTTTCTCTCTCCTCCAATCCCCCCCCCCCCCATTTTTTAAATGGTTGAAGATGATGGGTTTTGAAAATTGTGGGTTTTGAAGTTAGTGGGTTTTGAAAAGGAAGAAGAAAGGGTTGGATTGACTAAAATACCCTTTTTCTTTATTTTAAATGTTGCCACATGTCATCCTCTTATTGCTTCCTATCCTTCCTAGCGAAATTAATCTTCCTATTTGATCTTTTCCCTACATAACAATTCTCATTCCTTATCTAGAGTACAACGAAATTACCATTTTGCCTTTGATACAAATACATTATTGACCTTCATCTTATGTTTTCCTTTTTTTACAAACTAGAAATGACTCCCTGCTTTGCGGGAACGTTTTTTACTTGACTTGAGTGTAATGATTATTTTAATTACTTGTCAATTAAAACATAGATCAACTGAAACGTCTAACAAAATATGCACGAAAACACAATTAAAACATAGATCAACTGAAACGCCTAACAAAATATGCACGAAAACATATTATATTTGACATGACTTGTGAAACTAAAAGTAACTCGAAATTATACCGTTAAAACGTATTATATTTGACCCAACTTGTTTCCGAACAAAATTTATGTCAAAACATAGACAATTGAGTCAAAAAAAAAAAGCACGAAAACGTATTATCGGAGAAAAGCGTAAAAAAGCCACGAATTTAAGTGACTTGTATGACGTAAAACGTAGACAAATTCGAGCTTATACACATATAAGAAAGTTATGGGGTCAAGGAGATATTCTATAAACTTATTAGAAGGGGGTGGAGGAGACAAAAGTTTCAACTTTGAAACTTGAATGGAAGGGAAAAATCCTTCACTAAAAGACAAAAAGAAAAGTTGAGAGACCAAAACAAGAAAAATGCTAAAATACACAAATTTATAACACCGAGTGAGTACACGAAGTCAACCTTATACCAACACATATTACAACTTTGAGAGGGTCCTAGAAATATTGAAGAAATCAGGCAAAAGTGACAATTTTGAAACCTGATGGGCCCTTTTCACTAAGAGACAAAAAATCAAAACTACTAAGACTAAATTTGACCACCAAACTTTAGTGTTCAAAATCAAAACTCAAAAATTTGGTTGTCGAAATCAAAACTAAAAAAAAAAATATTATTGTGTTAACAACTTGTTTGTTTAGCGGTCAAAATTAAAACTCAAAAAATTGATGGTCAAAATCAAAACTCAAAAAAATATCATGGTCACAACAACTTGTAAAATTATATAATAATAATAATAATAATAATAATAATAATAATAATAATTCTATCTACAGTCTATAGATTCCTGTCTTGCCTAACCCAACAGCCATCGTCGGGCCGTCTCGCGATAGATTGAAGAACGTTGGGAACAAGAAAAAATGTCTATAATTCGACAGGTCATCGCCATCGCTTGAATCGGTTGGTTTTCGGTCGATTGAGGTTGCTGTCGCTGAATAAAGTTGATCATACGTTACGGTGAGTGGCGGGCCTAGGAATTATTTGCTGGAGGTGCGGATGAGGCGTTTAACCATATTTTCAAGGGGTGCGGTCAGGTTTTTTTGCCTAAAATATACACTAAGTTTTTTTTCAAGAGGTGCAGCCGCCTCCCACGACTATGGGTATGTCCGCAACTGGTTGCGGTTGTGGTGTGGGAGGTGGTACATACCGGCATTGTCTTGAAAGAAGGAGAGAGAGGTTGTAGATAATGGAGTGGCCGGCCACCGTCATCTTCAAAGAAGGAGATAGATAGAGAGAGAGAGAGAGAGAGAGATTTTACAAGAGCGGAATAGCCGGCCACTGCATGCGGCGACACCAAGAATTCTGGCGTGTGGACTACCGTAACCTTAAGATCAGAGGGTAAGGTAGTTGTTGGTGGTGTTGGTTTGGACTGCATGCGGCGACACCAAGAATTCTGGCGTGTTGGTTTGGACCTGTCACCGCTATTGGTAATAGCGGCGACATAAGGGGTCTTTAACGACGACATATGTCGCCCCTATTGCCCCGTTTTCTTGTAGTGCGCATCACACAGTGTTCGCAATACAAAGTATCATCTCTGTCACATCGCGCAAGCACCCAACTAGCAATAATATAACTAAGTTCAAGTTTATATATATCCAATAGTGACCGGACTTGACCCAACAATCCCTAGCTATGTGCCCATTGAATATATTCACAAACAACTCACCATATATATTCGTTTAATATTTGGTTCAAAGTTCATTACATCTCAGAAATAAACATTGTATACAATCATAGGTATGAGGATAATGTTGCATTTATTTTTGACAAGGTTTAACCTTTTACAAACCACAATGAGAGTTTCCTTTTGCTGCAGTTATCCAATTGCATACTTAACTAAGCCAGGGTAGTGTGCATTCATATAGTAGTCTTCCCAGTTAATAGAACTCGGATCAAAGAAGAATAGTTGTTTCTCATCATCAGTATTTTCTTTGCATATGTTATGCAGTTTCTTGAGGTTCACATCATCCTAGCTACATCATCATAGCTGTAGAAGTTAAACAAAAATGGAAATTCCAGCATTTCAATTTCTCGGTATATGAGTAGATAATGTACATACATTGCTTTAGAGAAAGTGTAAGGTCTGAAAAGATCTGCATAGTGAGTTCCAATCTTTAGCTTTCGGCTAATATCCATGTATAAACCATTAAGAGCATTGCAGAGTATTTTGTTGGCGATCTGGAGTCCCTAGTAAAATATTCGATTCACGGATAGCTTAATTAACATGTATATAATTCATGGATAGCTTAATTAACATGTCTAGAAGGAAAGAGAGAAGATTATTTTGTAAGCAAAAACTAGAATTCCGGAAGATCTTGAAGGTAGTTTTTCACTATTAGTATTATATGATTGAAACTGCAGTTAATTGAAAGCTTATTACTATTATTACTATTACTATTACTATTACTATTACTATTACTATTACTACTACTATTATTTATCAAATGTACATCTACATAAAATGAAAACAATAACTCTCGTCTAATAAACCTTTAAAGGTAGCCCGTAATGAAATTCCATATATTTCTGAAAGCTTTCCGAGGAGTTCAACAATTTGAACTTGCCATATCTGATGGGCATGCCCTTGTCGTTTATGTATGGATGTTTGGTGAAGTACTGAATCATCCAATCTGCAACCTGCTGTAATTTAATTGGGTTTGAATGTAACACCCGTCTAATTTTACTTGAATTTAATAATAATTCATGCCATTTTTATATAAAAGATACTAAATTAACTTAAGTTTCATAAATCAAGTTCATAAGTAGCATAAACCTTAGTCAACTAACGACTAAGTTAGAACATTCAAAAGTTGTTTAACAATTTGTTTACACCCCATAAACATAGCCTATTAAAGATTAAAACATTGCAGAAGCTTATAAATAGTGTTCAGTTCTTCAAAAACTTGCTCGATCATCTTCCGATTAGTTTCCAACATCACCTAAGATCAAAACCACATCAAATGTTAGTTTCGATAATGTTACGATGCATTTAAACAAGTTCCATGGATCAACATACAAGAAAAAAAAATTCCGGAAGGGGGGCGTCACGTGACGCCAAGGGGGCTCGCGTGACGCCTAGCCCCTGTTTTCACAGAATGTTGTTTGTTGCTGATGCTGTACAAACCCAGCTCTATGTTTATTCAAGTCCCAACTTAAAATGGTCATAACTTATGATCCGTAGGTCCGTTTTTAGTGATTCTTTTTCCTATACGTCTGTAATTTCATTACCAACGTGCCTATTACAATTGTCATACCAAAAGTTTAACTTACGGACAGAAAGACTATATGCCGTTATGCATTTATTCAACCCATTTCTACTTGACACAATTTACTACCCTTTTTGCTAGTAATCTTATGATACTTTAATACCCAACATCCCGGGCTTATCATCACTCGCATTTCTTTACCAATCTCATGGCTTAATGCTCTTGTGATTTGTATCTCCATTTTGACTCTCTAAAACACTAAAACGACAATTTACACAATTAATTGACCAATTTGGCTCATCTTATGGAATTTCCCAATATGATGACTACCAAACGGTTCTTTGTCACTCTTAGACTAGTATTTCAATTAACGATCATGGTCGCTACAATCTCCACCGTATTTATCCTAAAATGAGACTTCGCAAAATTTAACAACAATTCTTTTAATGTAACGGGTCAAGTTACATACCTTTAGTGCACGCCCTTCAACCGCAATTCACCGCCGGCTTATCCACTTGACGTTCCGGTATCCTTTCCTATAGAGTTCATTTACATCATGTTTAGAACTCTTTTTAATCACATATCGCATAATAGTCAAAACATCACAATTAGGTGTTTTAACTTCAAAATTCTAGTTTCAAGCCTTCTTTGAGGCATTTCAACAAACACCTTAAAGGCAGAATTTTTTACATGATTATATAGTAAATTCCTAGCTTATCATCTAGCCCGAATTTCACATAAAGCAACCCATTTTACACAATCGTTAGCTTCTAAAATTCTGAAGTCACTTTACAAATGTCAAATTACACTAGAACAACACCCAATTTCCTAGTGTTTATCAAGTTCTACATAACCCACTAATCACCTACAATGGTGTTCATGGATATTACTAAAATTTCACATGATTTCAACTTGTATTGGTCTAGGGTTTGTCCCTAGACATTGTATTGTTCCTAATTCATCATAAAACTAACATGCAACCATACATTTCAGAAAATCCCAATTTCATGAGAATTTCGAGTTGAGAGTTTTCATCAAATTTTACATACCTTGTAATCCTCTTGCGATGAGGATCAATAATCTATGCTTTAATTTCGATTTCAGCTTGGATTGAGCCTTCAATTTGAAAGTTTAGTGATGTTTTAAGGTTTTGGAGAGTGGGGATCGCCCCTGCTTGTTCTTGTACGACCAGACATCCCAAATGGGGTGTTTGGTTTTGTTTTTTTTATTAAAAATGATAATATAGTTTCAATCTTTACAACTTAGGCCCCTCCACTTTTGTTCAACATATAGTTTGGTTATGTTAACCCTATTTCAAGTTATTTCTATAGTTATAGTTAACTAGGTTATAATTTCCTAGTTAAATAATATTCTTGTTTATTTAAACTTTATAATTAGAATTATAAAGTTTTATATTTCCGGGGTGTTACATTGAAGCAGAAGAACTCACATGATAAATGCTCACTGAATTTGTGCGATTTATATTAGTTGCCATTGCAATAAGCATAGCATTCACCACCATATCTGCTGGTATCTACATCACCGAGTTCAAATAAGTAAATGTTATTCAGAATTAACATTAACGCACATGAGATGAGGATACTAACAATATCCATTATACAGTCAGGATCTCCTGGGAAGCATGAAATCGTTCCTTTTATGTAGCCAGCACATACACTATCAATGGTTCTGTAGATGACAAACAATAAATTTGTTAGCACTTAGCAAATAGTGCACCAAGTGTTAACAGGGTTTATATATAATGAGGTATCTAATGATGTATACAAACAAGCTTGTGTAGAGTTATTACCTGATACCTTCGATCCATCCGGGAAAGGGTTCTTTATAGGTGCTGGTGACGATGGAAGGGCGTAGTATGACCAAGGGCATATCCTTCCTCAACTCTCCAAGCAACATCTCCCCCATTGCTTTTGTAAATACATATGTATTTGGCCATCCATGATGCTTAGCCCTTCCCAGTTGTTAAACATCATTAGTCAATACAAACAACTCATTATCCAAACAAGTTGAGGATGCTAAAAAGATTTCAAAAACATATAACCCTATGCAATCTAATAATGAAAAGATTGTATGAGGGAGAAGTAATGAGAAGAAAGTAGAGAGAAGACGGAACCTTTGGATACCCAAATCCTTCATGAAAGATGCAATCTCTTTATTCGTAGCCTTTATAGTCGTCAGTTGCTTCAAATTCTCCTCCATCAGTTCTTTCTCTTTGTTAATGTCCACTTTAGTTTTCCCATTGATGGACTCACCGGATTTAATTTGCTTTTCCAATATAAGCCCATCGTTTTCACTGGAGACATAAGCTGAAAGGCACCATCTTAGTTTACATTTCATTATGTTCCTAATGTATGACACAAATTTTGTTCAATTACATGCACGGTGGAGCTCTTAAATGTTAAGAAACTCCCGTTTTAGTTTTAAAACTTTATCTTGAAAGCAATGTCCAAAAAATAGTATATCCCACCATTTTCTATATCACATTTAATCGTAGTAATTTTAAAAATTAATTGTGAACTTGGGACTAATACATTTTCAAATTCCATCACTTGTGCCTTTGGTACTATTAATTAAATATGATTTTTTACTAATCATAGGGGTGTTATTTTACACAAGCACAAAACAACTAATATATACGAGCGAGATTTGAGATTCTTTTAAAACAATAGCATGGGAGTTGGGAGTTCTCATGGTTCTCTCGACTCGGATGGTTCTCAAATGATCTTGATCATATATATATGAGCTTGGTTTTAAAATACACACAACACATGATGCGGTGGGGAGATCGCGTCGCACGATGCGACTTCATGATGGGCACATCACATGATGTGGTCTGAAAACGTCTAACCATCGATTGAGCAATGGGTTTGAGTATTTGAACAAATCTGACTAGATATGATGAGATTATCTTATAGTTTAGCATTTAAAATTTATCCATAAATCTTTATTAGATATTTTAATAACCAAACCTTGAAAAGTGATGTGTGTGCTTCGTGCATCACACATCGGCTTTTGGAATCAAATTGAATCAAATTGTCACACGCTTTTTAAAACCATGTAGACAGAGGGATATTACTTTTTAAAACGTGTTGATATTGAGGGCCAGATCATATCTAAAATAAGCAAATGAAAGGGTTTAAACCGACATTAGGATATTACTTTAATAATATCATGGGCAGCTCAAGATGACAATTTAATCTTTCAGATGACATTGCAGGTCTTAAAACAACTGCTAATAACATAATCCTGTATACAAACTGTTAAAATTCCTGTATATTTCCAGTATAAATGTGCCTGTTAATTACATATTTTATTTATCATAAGTCTTTTATATTTAGTCTTTTATATTTTTCTCTTGTCTCATCCTTTCCTTGTTTCTTTGTTTTGTGAGGTTGGGCTTGTTGGTCTGCTCGCTTTGGGCTCTCCTCTTGCTTTCCTGCTGGGCTCCTTCCTTTGGGCTTGTAGCCGTTAAAGACAGCTGGGTGTTAGCTGGTGCATAGGGTTTGTAGCCCATAAAAAGGGCAGAAGGTTCCCTTCCCATTCATTGGAGCTCCTCATTTTCCTTTGCTCTTCACTTTTGATTGCTGCTCTTGTTTCCTATCCTCACACGTACATTCGTGAGTCTAGGGTTTATTTATTCTTGTACAGATCATCCATTTGGAGATCTTTCCTGTTCTTTTGTTTGGTTACAAATCTGTGATGACAGATGTGTTTTGTTCTTGTACTTGATTCAAAGATTCATAATAAAGTTGTTTGATCCTTGAGTTCTGACATGGTATCAGAGCCCCAAGGTCTGGTTCCTCTTCCACTGCAGTATAAGCTTCCGTCTAACCTTCTCTCTTCCGATCTAGGGTTCCTTCGTTGACGGCACTCTGTGTTATTGGTCCCTGTTTCCGGAGTAATCTCTTGCTCAGAGGAGACGGTGTAGATCTAAAGGTGTGAAACCCTGAGTTCTAGGGTTTGGGGTTTTTTGGTTGGCTTCTGGTTTCCGGTGACGGCGCTGCTGGGAAACCCTAATTTGGGGTTTTTCCCTTTACTTGAGAAGAAGATCCTCGTTGGTCCCTTTAGGGCAAACCAACAGGAATTTTTGGGTTTTTTGACCTGTGGCTTGTAACCCTAAGTCAAGGTTACAGACTTGGTCCCCTTCTGCTGGCACCCACTGTGAGTTCGTTCCTTCCTTATCTCTTTATTTTTTCGTCCTACATCACTGAGTCAGTGTGTCTAGGCATCCACTGTTTACCGGACTAGTTGGGCCGGCACTTGATCGAGTCTTATTTGCTTATCTGTTTCATTTGTGTCTAGTTTGGTTCTTTGTGTGCTTATCCGTTTGTTTGACTATTCTGTGTTTCTTTTCGTTCTATTATGACTGATAAAACTGAGTCTGTTGTGACTTTGGTTAGCAAATTAGATGCTAGTGACCTATTATATCTCCATGCTAGTGACTCTAGTGGGCTCACAATAGTTAGCATAAAACTAAAAGGGACTGGGAATTATGTAGTCTGGTCCAATGCTATGAAACTTGCTCTAATGGCTAAAAATAAATTAGGCTTTATTGATGGCACTTGCAATAGATCTAAAGATAATGATGTTCTTTCTAGTCAGTGGGATCGTTGTAATTCTATTGTGCTAACCTGGATTCTGAACTATGTTTCTGATGAATTATATGTTGGGCAAGTTTATTCTAAACTTGCCTCAGAAGTGTGTGATGATTTAAAAGATACCTATGATAAAGTTGATGGGTCTGTTGTGTTTATCTTATATCAAAATATCAACTCTGTTAGTCAAAATGGCTCTAGGGTGTCTGAGTATTATCATAAAATCAACACTATGTGGAAACAATTTGATGCCATGTTACAATTACCTTCTTGCACCTGCAATGCTTCTACTAAGTTCAATGAGTTCAGTAAATAATCAAACTTATGCAATTCTTAATGGGATTAGATAACGTTTATCAACCTGTTAGGACCAATCTGTTAATAAGGGACCCTTTACCAACCATCAAAACTGCTTTTTCTATCATCTCTAGAGAAGAATCTCATAGAGGTTCAAACAATTCCTCTAAAATCCCTAATGTTGGTTATGCTACTAAATCTAACAACTTCAATGGTAACAAGAAAAAATTCAATAAATGTCCCAACCCAAATCTAAAATGCTCTCATTGCAACAAGATTGGACATACGGTTGATAAATGCTTTGAACTACACGGTTATCCCTCAAACTATAGATCAAAACCCACTCAAGGCAGTTCTCAGTGGGCTAGGTCTAACAATGCTGCTAGTAGTGGTACTGGTTCTTCTATGAACAATACTGTTAATGATAAAAATACTAGCTCTTTGAACTCTTTAACTGCTGATCAATTTTCTAAGTTGCTAGGTATGCTTAATGAGAATAAGACAGAGGACACTAACAAGTCCAATGTAGGAGGTAAATGTTTCAATTCATTCTCTGAATACAAAAATATTTTCTGTTTCAACTCAAAATTGTTTTCTTCACAACATCAAAACTGGATTATTGATTTTGGTGCAAACCAGCATATGGTGATGTCTAGCAAAAATATGTTCAATCTTGTTGATGTATCTTAATACAATATAACTGTTAAACATCCAAATGGTACTGATGCTAAAGTCACTCAAATTGGATGTTTTAAGCTTTCGGACTCTGTGATTCTAAAAGATGTGTTTGTTGTTCCTAAATATTGTGTGAATCTTATTTCTGTGTATAAACTAGCTAAAGACAATAAGCTTAAGGTTGTGTTTGATGAAAATTCTTGCTATATTCAGGATTCATGCTTAAAGAAAACCCTGGTGACTGGTAGACAAACTGAGGGTTTATATTTATGTGGTAACTCTCTGAGTTCTAGTTTTTCTTGTCTTAGTATGGCTGAAAAAGCAAAGCTCTGGCATTCCAGGCTGGGTCATCCAGCTGAACAAGTGTTAAATGTTCTTCAGCTTAAATCTGAGTCTTCTTCTAACCCATGTGATATATGTCACAAGGCTAAACAGCATAGGTCTCCCTTCCCTCTCAGTGACCATCAATCTACTAAGGTTGGAGACCTTATTCACTTAGATGTTTGGGGTCCCAACAAGGTCACTAGTGTGGAAGGATACAAATACTTTCTTACTATTGTAGATGATTTCACCAGATCCGTTTGGGTTTATCTGATGAAATCTAAGTCAGAAGTTTTTGAAAACATAGAAAGTTTTTACAATCTTGTTAAAACTCAATTTGAAGTTAACATCAAAGTGTTTAGGAGTGATAATGGATCTGAGTTCACCAATTCTCAAAATACTGCCTTTGTTAAACTAAAAGGTATTATTCATCAGACTTCTTGCACCTATACTCCACAACAAAATGGTATTGTGGAGAGGAAACATAGACACCTGTTGAATATTGCTAGAGCTTTGCTATTTCAATCCAATGTTCCTCTTAGGTTCTGGTCTGAATGTGTGCTTACAACATCTTACTTAATCAACAGGCTTCCTTCTTCTGTGTTACATGGCTGTTCTCCTTATGAAAAATTATTTGGGTTCAAACCTTCTCTTGATCACTTGAAAATCTTTGGTTGTCTTTGCTATTTTACTGTTTTAAATAACCCTGATAAACTTGAAGAAAGAGCTTAAAAATGTGTTTTTATGGGATACTCTAATCTTAAAAAGGGATATAAGGTTTGGAGTCTAGAACAGAAAAAATTCATCTTCTCCAGGGATGTTAGTTTCCATGAAACCACATTTCCGTTTAAAAATGAATCGCACTCTGCTCTAGAAAGTCCAAATAACTTAAACCAATTAAACTTTTTTTGATAACTTTGAGTTTTCAAGTGATCTAAATCCCAATGATGAAGAGAAGGTCTCCACTGTCTCAACTACCCTGACACAGCAACACAGTGATGAGGTGGAATCACCTGAGGATAGTAATACTCAGCAATCATCAGGGACTGATGATTCATCTGAGAGTAATGAGTCCTTATGGAATGAAACTGATATTGTGAGGGCAGAGTCTACTAGTGTTATGATGAGTCAAACCTTCCTGAGGGTACCATTCCTACTAGAAGATCATCTAGATCCTCCTCTGCCCCCAAACAATTTGATGACTATGTTGTTGGCAATGTTAGATATAGCTATGATAAGTATGTCAATTATTCTAACTTGCCTAGTGATAATATCTGTCTTGTTGCTAATATTAATAAAATAGTTGAGCCTTCCACCTATAAAGATGATATTAAAGATAAAAGGTGGATTGATGCCATGCTATGAATGATGAACTGTCTACCCTTTATAAAAACAACACTTGGGATATTGTTGATCTTCCCAAAAATAAAAAACCCATTGGATGCAAATGGGTTTTCAAAGTTAAATACAAATCTACGGGTGAAGTTGATAGGTTTAAGCCTAGGCTTGTTGCAAAAGGATTCAAACAACGTGAGGGAATAGATTTTGAAGAGACCTTTTCTCCTGTTGTTAAGATGGTAACTGTTAGGTGCGTCATTAGTCTCTCGGTTCAAAATAATTGGCCTCTATATCAACTTGACGTTAACAATGCTTTCCTCTATGGTAATCTTAGGGAAGAAGTCTACATGACTTTTCCTGATGGTTTGAATATTGATAGTAAAAATCAAGTTTGCAAATTGAATAAGTCTCTATATGGTCTAAAGCAAGCTCCACGCATGTGGAATGAAAAACTTGTTCAAGTCTTAGTAAAAATTGGTTTTGTTCATTCAAAATGTGATCACTCAATGTTCATCAAAGCTAAAAACTCAACCTTTATTGTTCTCTTGGTTTATGTCAATGACATCGTGTTAACCAGGAACAATGAAGGTGAGATAAAAAGAATCAAGCATCTCTTGAAAAATGAATTTTTAATTAAGGATCTTGGGTTACTTAAATTCTTTCTTGGTATTCTAGTGATTAACGTTAATGAAGGTGTGTGTCTATCCCAAAGAAAGTACTGTATGGACCTTTTAAATGAATATGGGATGAGTGGAAGCAAACCTTCTAGTTGTAACATAGAAGAAGATCATGTCTTAACAAACCTAACTATAAAAGAGTCACATGCTGTTGATGTAACTTAATACCAAAAACTGATTGGGAAACTCATTTACCTGTCACACACCAGACCTGATATTGCTTATTCTGTCCACTATTTGTCTCAGTTCATGCATAAGCCAACTGAGGCTCATACTCAAATTGCTTTCAAAATGTTGCGATATCTTAAGGGTGCTCCTGGCACTGGGATTCTATTTAAAAAGAGCGATAGCTTTCAGTTAACTGCCTTTGCAGACTCAGACTGGGCTAAATGTGTGGACAGCCGTAGGTCTGTCACTGGTTTTTGTATATTTCTTGGTGGATCCTTGATATCATGGAAAACAAAAAACAAAGCGTTGTTTCAAGGTCTTCTGCCGAGGCAGAGTACAGGTCCATGTGCAGTGCCACATGCGAAGTGTTGTGGCTGCTAAATGTTTTAAGGGAACTACAGCTTGATGTAAATATTCCAGTTGTGTTGAAATGTGATAACACTGCAACCCTGTCTATTGCGGCCAATCCAGTTTTTCACGACAGAACCAAGCATTTCGAAGTTGACATGTTTTTTCTAAGGGAAAAAGTTGCATCCGAATTGATCAAAACACATGGGGTTAAAACCGAACATCAGCTAGCTGATATATTCACCAAAGGTTTGCTGCCAAAGGCCCATACTGTGATGTGTAAGTCATTAGGCCTTTCTAATTTGTTTGCACATTTACACTGAGGGGGGGGGGGGTGTTAAAATTCCTGTATATTTCCAGTATAAATGTGCATGTTAATTAATTATTTTATTTATCATATGTCTTTTATATTTAGTCTTTTATATTTTTCTCTTATCTCATCCTTTCCTTGTTTCTTTGTTTTGTGAGGTTGGGCTTGTTGGTCTACTAGCTTTGGGCTCTCCTCTTGCTTTGCTGCTGGGCTCCTTCCTTTGGGCTTGTAGCCGTTAAAGACAGTTGGGTGTTAGCTGGTGCAAAGGGTTTGTAGCCCATAAAAAGGCAGAAGGTTCCCTTCCCATTCATTGGAGCTCCTCATTTTCCTTTGCTCTTCACTTTCGATCGCTGCTCTTGTTTCCTATCCTCACACGTACATTCGTGAGTCTAGGGTTTATTTATTCTTGTACAGATCATCCATTTGGAGATCTTTTATGTTCTCTTGTTTGGTTACAAATCTATGATGACAGATGTGCTTTGTTTTTGTACTTGATTCAAAGATTCATAATAAAGTTGTTTGATCCTTGAGTTCTGACACAAACTCTTGTGAACATAGTTAAAGTTTATTAATGTTGTTAAGTACATGGACGGATGTGTTATTTTCTCTGTCTCAGAGTTTGTTCCCGAGTTTACTAATGGGAAGTGAAAGAAAGTTGAAAGAAAGTATAAAATATGTGTGTTACAAAGTTTTATTAACAGAAGGAAAGTGAAAAGAAGTGGGAGAAATATGTGAAAGAAAAATCTTCCCTTATAACTTTTCTTCCAAAATGGAAGCAAGTGAAACGTACACAAATATAAAGTTTTACCATTTTAACCCTCCACTTAACCTATTATAAAACCTAATGAGGATATAGTGGTAAAATTGTACCTTTATTTTGTCTTCCTTTCAACTCTACAAACGTATAAAATTTTTACTGTTTTTCCTTCGAAACTCGTATCTTTCTCTTTCCCTTTTCCTTCCTTTGTTTTCTCTCTTACATTTACTTTATGTTTTTTTTTCTTTAGTAAACTAAGAATAGATCGTTAAAGTACCTTAACGTTAAAATATGTCAACACACAACCGCACACATACATTGGGAGAGGTTTGTCAAAAAAAAATCACAAAAAAGTTGGGAACACTAGTTTCGTATGTAAAAAACTCATTAAAAATCATTTGTGCATAAGTTTTTTTTTCTAGAGCTTTTGCATATAAACATGTATAAAATATTCAAATAAAAAATATATTTTTGTAAACAAAAAACACCTTTTTAAACTGTTTTTTCTCTTTTTTTAATATTTTTAATTTCTATTAAAATGACTTCTATATGTGTTTTTTAAGAAAAATACATATTTTACATGTAAATGAAAATGATTTTCTTTAATTTGTATTTTTAAAAGTCTTACCCATGGTTTCCGGTTATCCACTACTTTTTTGGTTTCACAATGAATTCACCACTACACACACGGTCAAGATCTATTGAGAAGAAAATTTAATGCGAGAACAGAAAGAACAAATATTAGCCATTGATGAAAAGCAATCAATGGATATGATAAAATAGAAAACAAATCTAATGTTAGTGTAACACCCTGAAAACGGGTTTGGTAATCAAACCACGTTAATACTAAAAGACGGCTAAAGTACCGTTAGTGGTAAAAATTAACCCGGTGAATATTAGGATTTAAATAAATAAACCTAATATTAAATAAAAGTTGAACCAAGGCTTTTGAGGAAATAAAGTTTATAAAAGGCCTGAGTTAACCAGACTTAAAATAAAATGAGTTGTAACCTCCCCGAACCTACTAAGTTAGCTAGGAATGTTTAACCTAGTTAATAAGAGGGAATATTGTTGGAAATAAGTAGGTTGTAGCCTATTTAATAACTAACCAAACATGAAGGGCCAAAGTTGGATAAGTTGAAAGTTTATTTAATAAAAACAAAACACACACACAGTGTGTGTTCTGTTCGATCTCAGGAGAGCTCCCATGGAGCAAAACCCTAGTTCATACAAAAACCATCAAATTGAAGGGCTAAACGAAACTCAAATTCACAATTGAACGCGAAATAATGATCACCCAGGCTAGGGGATCATAAGGTATGTAAAATTTTGATGATTTGTGAAGTTGTGAAATTTGATGAACATCATAATCCGTGAATTATAGAAGTTATGGCCGAATTGTGATGTACACTTCCTTAGGAACAAAACCCTAAGTGAAAATTAAACATATATTGCCATGAATTGAGTGTTAAGATGATTTACCACACTAGGATAAGTGGGTTTTAATTATATGATGAAATTGATAATATAATTATGATTAGAATCATCATACATAATATTAATAAGAAGATACTTGAACAATTTAGGTGTTTAAGCACATAAATCATACTTGCCATGAAATGGGTTTTGTATAATAAGATGAAAATGATGATATATTCATGTTAAAATGATGTTGCTATCATCATGTGTTAAGAATGATTAATGTTATGTTAATTCAATGAATTATGGTTACAAAAACTTGGTTAATAAAGTGGATAAAACGGTAGCATAAGAGTGATGCTTACCGGATAATTGACCAAGTAATTAAACGAGTAGTTGAGCTACATCGTGTAATTACTTATGTTAATAGGCAGTTGACTTTAAAAAGTCAAACGGACCAATAATACGTTCGAATGATAATTTCGACATAAAAACCGTAAGATGGAATAGTCGTGATTGATTATGACTAATCTAACCATCTTACAAATTACAATGATAGTTTGACGCTTGACAAGCTAGGTGGAAGCTTGGGAAGGAAGCAGGTCAAACAAATCGAGTATGAAGGAAAAGCATAATTTAGATGCAAGGTAAGTAAAGCTTACACTCCTTTTAAATTTGTAAAATATTCCTTTATCGTATTGATTACGAAAAAGATAATTTAGTATTTAAAAAGTGATGTTCCGACGTGTAGTCGTACGGAACAAGATAAGCGAAAATGATAAGAAACCATATCGATGTTAAAAAGGAGTAAATAGTAATTCGGTCATATAATGACGAATAGACAATGAGTTTGAATGGTT
The DNA here is from genome assembly GCA_030545235.1 of Helianthus tuberosus. Classification (NCBI taxonomy): domain Eukaryota; kingdom Viridiplantae; phylum Streptophyta; class Magnoliopsida; order Asterales; family Asteraceae; genus Helianthus; species Helianthus tuberosus. The sequence goes on from CM060408.1 coordinate 80,393,697, forward strand.
ACCTTATAAGGTAAGCCAAAATAATTATTCTACTACTTCTAATAAAGCAAAACAAGTTTATGCCACATGGCATTTGCTTAGGCTGGTTGATGCCACGTGGCATCTCATCCTCTCCTCTTTTTTTCCTTTGAGCGGCAATGTATTTCTTCCTTCCTACGCTTTTTTTTTTGTTTTTGAAACCGCCTGAATTTTGGAAACTAATCAATTCTCTCAATCAATTGAAATCATTCTCCACTCAAACCCTAAATCATTCTTTCAACAGTTTCTCTCTGGCTTCACTCTACATCCTCTTCAAATCAAACTTGGATCCATGGATTATTTTCAATGAAGAATCTAATTGATGTTGGTAATCATTTTCAAAGATTTTCTTTTTCTTCTTCATCTAATTGGCGCAAGCCCTAATCGCGATCACTTCTTTCAATTTTGGTGTTAGATTTTTGGTTTTTTGAGGCTGAATTGTGATTTTGTTATTGTAAACCGTAAATTATCTTAATTAGGGTTTCATTTGAACGTGTTTTCTTAATCTTAATTAGATTAATACTGATTCGTTTTATAGTGAATCGGGGATTCTTCCATCATTGTTTTGATTTGATTATCCTTAACTTGATATGCTTTAGGTTGATTTCGTGATTTATATGTTACAGTATTTATGAACTAAACCCTAGATCTGTTTATTGAAAGTGAAATATAATTTTAATCTATATTTTTTGAAGCTGAATGTTTGATTTTGTTTTTGTGAACAGTAAGTTATTATCATTCAGACGAAATTCATGGTTGATATAGAAGTTTGGATCCCATATGCACACCACCTGTTTGATGAAATGCCTGACTGAAATTGAAAATTTGTGTTCTTTATTTTTTTTTTTGTGAAACTTTCGAATTTTATCAGTGGGGTAAAAGTTTTTAACCAAAGTTATATAATACGATTAGTATTGATGTAATTATACTGATGAATGTTATGATGGTTTGATCTTTTGCAATTATCGCATTGTTGCAGCCATAATCTTTTTTTCTGGTTTAATATTTCTCTAGGGCACCGGAAGAAGAACTATATTCTACTACAATTTTCATGTGGTCATTGGGTTGTATCATGGCTGAACTGTTGTCTAATACAAACTAAACATTTTGAAAAACAAAATGGGTTCAAACCAGCAAGACCCGCACAACCCTGGAGGTTTGGTTTGTCATTTTCTAAAACTATAGTTAGTGATTTGAACGAATAATGCACCTATGTGTTTGAGCTTTTTAGACTTTTTTACTCCAGATATTGCTTGAACTATACCTATTACCTAAAAAATATTAATCAAAATTGCATTTTCTGGATGAGGTGGCTACGCTCGCTCGAAGATCAGGGTGAGGAACTTGAATGGCATTGACGTAAGGAAGGATACATCTGATACAACTTTAAGATTTGCACTTAAAAGTGGGTGACTATATGGCAGTCAATGGTATACATGATGGCACTTAAAAAGCGTCGCCCGCTTTCAGGTTTGCACTTAAAACTTGAGCAGCTGAAGGTACGCTCAACATCATCATTCCGGATGTGCCTCAGTTGTCTTTCGTTAATCAGTGTCTTTTGGTTTGTAGTTAGTTTGCTAGGGTTCTTAATATCTAAATACAGTACTTGAATATATTGTATTGATTTATTGATTGACTCGAACACTAGAGTTTTTTTTCAGAAAATATTTTGTTAATCGGTGTCTTCCAATTAGGAGTTAGTTTGCTAGGGTTCTTAATATCTAAATACAGTACTTGAATATATTGTATTGATTTATTGATTGACTCGAACACTAGAGTTTTTTTTCGGAAAATATTTTGTTAATCGGTGTCTTCCAATTTGGAGTTAGTTTGATAAGGTTTCAATTATTTGAATATGACTTGATTGTTACTATATTGATGGATTGGAACTTTTGATTGGAAAATACTTCGTTAATCAGTGTGTTTTAATTTGCAAGGAATCAGTTGGAAGATGGGAGTAGGGTTGAGCATCTTCGACTTCAAGCGAATATGGAACTACCCACAAACCGGATATGGAATTAAACCTTTAGAGGTGAGGATGTCATATCATTGGCCCCACAATTTCCTCATGCTGGGTGACAATGGTTACGGTGGTGTTAGGGTTTTGGTCTAACCCATCAAACTTGGTCCACACGGTGAAAGCTGGTCTAACCGGGTCAACTCAGTAAAGTAAACATGGTCAACTTTGGTCAATATATCCAAGGAACTAGATATGAATTACTATGTATTGGGGACTTTGATAATATATTGGCCTATAATATTCCTATTTAAAAAAGATGTATAATCACAAAATTGATTGTAATAAACTGCTTTAAATCATTTATGTAGCTTTTCTGATAAAAACAACCATGTTTACTGACCTGAATTAGTGACAGTTATGCTCATCTAAACTCTATAAAGTGGATATGCTCACTTTTCTTATCATCATGGTTACCTTTTGATTTTAGAGAAGGGCATCCTGATTATTTTCAATCTTGTTAAATGCTTAATTGATTAAGATAAGATAAAATAAGAATATACATTTTGTAGAGTTATGGCCGTTTACATTTAGGATCAAATCAAGGTGGTGATAGTTTAACATTGGCCAATGCACTTGAAAATTCACTAACTTCTGTGCGAGTGAAGCTTTCTTTAGCATATGTAAAATGTGTATTTGAACATATATTTTTCAAGAAAACAGGCCAAAATTATTTGATTTGACCCGTTACCCACTCTAACTGAGACTCATTATTGATTCATATACATTTTGTTTCAGGTATATTGGAGTATTGGACAACTATTCAAGGTCATCCTACCAGGGAGCAAACACAAACTTTTTGAATTCACACTGTCATGGAAACGTCTAAGGTATGATTTTTTCTTTAAAAAAGAAATATGATTTTTCTATACGTGTCTTGCTCTGCCAAGAGATAGTACTCATGGTAGTGCTGGACACTATATCAGATGGCTTGAGTTATGAAGGGTTTAACCTGGTGCAGAGGAGATTGACCAGCTAAGCTCATGCTGGAGTTGGAGGCCGGAGGTTACGATGGGTTTAACCTGGTGCAGAGGATCCGGGAGGGATTCGCTTGGTTTAAAAAGAAGAAATATGAGTACCAGGTTATACCTTTAACAGTACTGATATAATGACTCCTCATTTATGCAAATAATCCACTCCATTTTCTATAATGGGCTGACTGTACTGCCACTTTTTTATTTCTAATTGGAATCATGATGCCATGATTATTGATTTTGTTTTATACACGCACATATAGTTGATCATAATTATTAGATTATGTTTAACCAAATGGCTTGATTGATGCTCTTTCCGTTCAATTTCAATTTCAGGAGAAACAACTATTGAATTTGCTGAGAGGAACAAACATAAATTACATAAAGATGTATCTAAAATAGTTTAGGGTGACAGTATGCGACAACAGAAGGCAGTTGGGGGCTACTTTTTCTTCTGATGACTCGACGAGTGACGTAATGTATACGCTACTCTCTTACTCTATTTTGTTCCTCTCCTGTTTAGTAGTGATATACTAAGTAGGTTTTCTATGTATAAACTGCTCTATTTTGTTCGCCTGGCAGTGGTGTCGAATCCACAGGAAAAGAAGGCCAAAACAATCGCGGATTTAAGATAAGATGAGTATAATTACATGGTTGCTGTAGAGAGAACATCAATTGAAAAAAGCTGGTTACATTGAAGCCTGGTGCAGAATGGAAAGGGAGGCCAGAACTTTCAACTTGATGCTTATAATTGAGAAACACAGGCTGATCGATATTATGAACTATATCTGGTAAGTCTCCAGTGACATGTGTTATTAATATTATTGTTATTGTTAATATTATTATTATTATTATTATTATTATTATTATTATTCATCTCGGGCATTGTGTTTGGGAATATTTCAGAGTCAATGTGAATGCCCTCTTTGTTGAGGAATTAAGTGTTCCCGAGCACCTTCGCTTCAAAAAACTGATTGATGGAATGTAAGTACCAACAGAATTAGATTTTCATTTAATTAGTTAAGCAGCAACAACTTGTGCTTTGGCTTTCATATGTTATTGTTTATCAAATAGATAAAGGTCAATCATTGAATAAAAGTGTAGGTTTATTACTACTAGAGAAGATGTTACCTTGGAAAACACACCAAGAAATGGTGCAGGCTACGTTGCATTGTTTGTGACAAAAACGATTAGTGCCACCAGTATTGACGGTGCTAGACTTCGTACATATGGGTACTTGACTGTTTGGAGAAATATATAACTGAACATGTGCGGGTGATTCAACACTATTAAGCTTACTTGGAGAAATATATATACTTGAATGCAGGTACTAGAAACCCTTCACAAATCCATAAGTATCTTATTTGGTAGTACTATTAAGCTTATGATTTATGAATCATATTTAGGTACTCATTCGGGTATCTCCAAAGAAAACAACTTTGTACAAGCAAAGGAGCTGAGTTCATATTATTACTCTTCGATATCTGTATTCCTTCTATGACAACAATACTTGAGGTCATTTAGATTTACTTTTGTATATTTATATTCTTAATCTTGGTTTTAAAACGCATGCATCAGAAGCGCACATGATTTGAACAAATTAGACCGTTGATTGAACAAATGGGTTTGAGTATATGAAAAAATTAGACCATTGGTTGAACAAATCTTACTAGAGATGATGAGTAGCGATGAACTCTGTACCAACCGCTACCGAAAATCCCAAAAAATGGGTACCGGTACAGTACGGTTCGGTACCGGTACGGAGCGGTATTTGAAGGTAATGCCGGTACTGAACCGATATGGAAAACTTAGACCATCGACTGGACAAATCTTACTAGAAATGGCGAGAAAGATTGAGCTCCGTACCAACGGATACCAAAAAACCACAAAAAAGGGTACTGGTACTGAAAATACCCGGTATTGACCGATATTTGAAGGTAAAAACCAGTAAATACCAGTACAGGAAACACTAAATTTCAGTACCGAATCGGTACCAAAAATCGAGTCGGTTTGAAAGATTTGATACCGGTACCATTTATTCATCTCTAATGAGGAGAACATCCATTATTTTTGTGTTCAAAAGATAACAAATAAAAGAATATTATTCATAAATAATTTTCTAATAAAGATAGCCTTGCATAAATGATGCGCACACATAACGTATAGGCCTATGCGATCACAACACATTGGGGCGCCACACTCTTTTTTAAAACCAAGATCTTAATCATGGAGAATTAGAATAGTTGATGATAACTAATGGACATCTTAACAGGTGATTTCGTTTCCCCTATTCTTTAGTGTGTTATTTTCATTATTAGTTCTCGATGCTCATGTTGGCACAAATGATGGTATTTTAAGCTATTTCAATTTGGTTCCAATCTAGGGTAAGTTCTAACGTAAAAGTACATAGCTATACAAAATATATTTATGTAGAAGTCATGTTCGCATTGTTTCTTGGTTATGCTCCTAAGTACGTTTAACGAGTCAAACCAGGAGGCTGACCAGAATCATTATTTCTTCAAATTTCTTCTAAACAAAAAACTAAGATAATATGCTTACAGAGATTTTATAATTTTTATAACAATCCGATTTTTTAAGTAACATGATTTTAAACATTGGGGTTGCCGGCCCAATGGGAGAAGCAAAACTTTTAGGACCACCTAAATTGGGGAGGTCATGGGTTCAAGTCCTACAAGGAGTAAATACAAAATTCGTCGTTCAAAAAAAAGAGTAACATGATTTTAGGTCTTGTGCATTAATAATGCATTTACATCAATTGTTACCCCCCCAATCACTTATCGGTTTATGGTAATCTTATGTTACTTTTTAAGTTTTAAAAATTGTAGATTGATCAACAGGAAATATTAGCAAGTAATTTTGTTTCTTTCAGCCAAGGGGTACTGCTATCATTGTTGCAACAATTGGCATGTGATATTGGGAATGATACATCTAAGAAACTTGGTTGGATGATGGATGTGGTGGTGGCGATTAAACCAACTGATGGGATCATCACAATGCATATAAGGCCCATATTTGAACAAGTGTACTCGATCAGATGATTGTTCCAACAACTTCAGCTGCTGAGCTTTCCAGTATTCGTGTGGTCACCAAACTCATAAACTCGACGTTAAGGAGCATGTAAGTAATTTAGAGAATATTAGAATTTTTGTAATCAGAATTGGACATTTTGGTTTCACTTAAGATTTTTTTTTTGTTTTGCAGTAATTCTTATGTATTAGCTTTGTGTTTTAACCACTTCACACAACACCACGTTTGATGACATTTTTCATGATAGTTTAACCATGGACTGGTCAAAACTGCCCGAAATCATTATCTTCCCAAACTAATTGTATTCGTAGGGATTGGCGGTTATTCATTCTTTTGGGCAATATGCTAAAAGAAAGTATGTTTCCAGAATATTTTTGAGGATAAATGCAACCTGAATCTAGAGAAGGGTAATGCTTGATTCAAATATTTAGCTTTTGTTCCATATCAATTTAAACAAATAAAAATTGTTGGTAATTTTCTACAATAGTAGATTCTCACTTATAGCTTTCTCACTTCTAGAGTTGTAAAATGATAAAATGAAAGTGGACTCAACATGTATTGATTAAAAATTATTTTAGTAGTTTTAACGTTTTTTTTTAATTTTATGGTTATATAACACTATATGTGATAAAAGGTTGAAAGGTTGGGTTTTATTTGCCACTTGCAGATCTTCTAGTAAACTCTTATAGTAATGTAAGTTTTCAAAAAAATGAGCTATAAGGTTATTCACATAAAAATGTAGTCAACTTTAGACCCTTTTGGCCTGTTAGTTTTTTAAACCTAAATTATGTGTCCATAAGTTAGTTGGTTGAAATGCCTCCTTTACAATCGAACACTTGAAACTTGTGAGTTGTGATGACTATAGGAACTTATAAACACTTAAACATGTATGAAAAGTCATTTTTTTTCTATATCATGGTTATTTGGGATATTGGGATTCTTGGTTTGGTCATTGACTTGGGCTGCTCAAGTCATAATTTTCTTATCTAAGCCACAAGTTTCCTCGGTTCCACTAAATCGCAATTATATGTTGGCTGTTGTAGATCAGATTATATTTGCGATTTTGATTTTTTTCGTATTCAATTCTTTCAATTCATTATAATTTAATATTTACCTTAGTATTGAAACGTTTCTTTCATTTAAAAGTTTATGTCAATACTGTTAAAACTTTAATTTGATGGTTGTGTTACAGATTTTCTCTCCAAACCTAAATTACTAGCCAGACGCTCAAATTGTTGTCATATTTCAAATTGGTTGATCAATATGTTGCATAATATGTACTATGCATATTGCTATTGAAAATGGTCATTTTATTCTTTATATTATCTTTATAACCGATTGTGTTGGCAAATGGTGGAATCTTTATTAATGTTGTAGAGCACAGAGCAACAAGTGCATGGCATTCTTAATTTTATTTGATCTTGCGGGTAGTGAACGTGTTTCCAAAAGCGGGTCAAGCGGGGATCCTTTGAAAGAAACTCAAGCAATCAACTAAAGTTTGTAATCATTAAGCGATGTTATATTCGCTTAAAAATGATATAGCACTGGTTATCACCAATGCAATTGGCCGAACTCTATTAAACGGTGTCACTATATATGTGGTGTATAAAAAAATCTTTAATGACTTGTGATTTTTTTTTCGTATTCATTTTTTTAGTTCATTGCAATTTAATATTTACATAAGTAATGGAACGTTTTTTTGTAGTTTACTAATTTCATTAGTACTTGAACATTTATTTCTGTTAAAGGATTATTTCAACAACTTTAAGTTATATATTTGTCTGTTAGTCCACCCGCGAAATTCACCGACTCTTCAAAGACGGAACAGGTAACATCTTATAACTAAGTCCGTTTTGGTATTTAACTAATTATTATTATTTTGGAACGTGTCTTTTACATTTTTATTGATTTAAGTAACTATTATTTTTTGTGTATACATTACAGTCTTTGCCCTCATGGTATAATAAGTTCGACGATTTGAAAGGCTATCCGATCGGACTAGTTGTTATAACCAATGATCAAGGCAAGGAATGGACTGTTGTTGTCATATTGTTGAGCTACCAATGTACGTAAGTCTCTTCATATACTTGACTTCTTTTTGTCTAGGTCAGGATGGAGTATTTCCAGGCTAGCTGGTGCGGGGAGTGTGTGCTAACAAGGTAATATATTTGTCTTTTATCCTTATATGATGCACTTTGTTTCTTACATGGAGTACCATAATAAAACTATTATACTTGCTTTCTTTCTCACATAGTGGCTATTCGATTTTACAGCTAAACTAACTGGCTTATATATTGATAACATAAAATATAAGTATCATTGGCTTCTACAGGACACTATAAAGCTCATTCTTCATAATTCTCAAATTGAAAAAAACAGCTAACTTGAAGTTTAGAACCTATTCTAATATCTATCCCCTTATTCTTATAAATATTAACAAGCTATCAAATTTAAGTATAAATTATTTTACTGTTTACTCATAGGTATCAATTTTTTATACAGTTATTATGCCATCTACATCTACATGCTACAGGTACTACGTCAATGCCACTATATTTTGAGTTGGAAGACTGTGAACGGAAAAAGAGGAGCTGAATGAGAATGGAGAAGAAATTATTGAAGATGGAGTAAATCAATAAATTTACGTCTATGTTTAATTTATTAAATCAATAGATTTATATTGAAAAGTTTTTTCATTACAAAGTTCATCTCAATGTTAGTAGATATTATATGTTTGTGTTAAGCCACCCATGAAACTCGCGGGATCTTAGACTATATGAATTTAAATAAGAATTTAGATATTGAAGTTTATATAAACTTGATGTCAATCAAAAGATGAAAACAGTGACCTTTTGTTGATCTATTAAAGGTTCGCTGGTATGTAACAGGTTTTTGGAGAGGGAAGTGATCACTCTGTTCGATTTTGGGTTTGTACCGGTTAGGGTCGTATATTGTCTATTTGGGACCTGTTTTAACCCTTAGACGTGAAGCCTAAGTTTGGAAAGGCCTAGAAAAAAAATGATGATCTACATGGGCTTCAATGCCGGTAGATATTATATGTTTGTGTTAAGCCACCCGCGAAAGTCGCGGGATCTTAGGCTAGTAAGGGTAATATGTTAATTCGGTCATGCGATGACGATAAACGTTAGTTTTGAAAGACACCTTATGGCATAAGCCGTGATGGGTCAAAAAGGAATTAAGAAATAACTTATAAGTAATATGAGCATACGGTGTAAACCGGAGTGAGTCATGTGGATGAGAATGTAAATAAATATAATATCGCAAAGATAAACGGTCACTTAGACCAAACGGGTCAAAAGGTGATGATATCACCCTTTGACAATATCGACTAATGATTATTTGTCGAGTTATATGCTTACAGGAGTAAATATCGAATGGATATTTGCATCGCTATTAATTAGCGGTTATTAAAGCAATGTATTAAAACGGATCTATACTTTGGTCCGAGCCAGGTATGTGTAATTAAGATTATAGCAAAAATGTGCGATTTTGGTCAAATATGTTGTTGAAAGTCCTTCGTTGTAAAAGAATGGCTAAAGTTGACCAAAATGCCCTTGATCGATAAATCAAGCAAACGACCCTTACGGGTTGTTTAAAAATAAGCATTTCGATCAAATAAATCGTTAGGATAAGTATAAAAGCGAAAGGCATGATCCTTGTGAGTCAAATGCCTTAAAATGAGTCTTTTCTGTAAAAAGATAAACCGAGGGGTAGAACTCGGAATAAATAGTTTACCACATTAAATCCACCATAATTATAGTTGTGGTGGAAGACCATTTGATAAGCAATGTGGAAATATGATGCTAGCAAGGAATGAGCGTGATTTATGCATAAAAGTGCTCAAATACCCTTAACGGGTCAAAATAAGCATATAAGCAAAAACGGGTTAAGAATGCATAAAAACCCATGGTTTGAACCTTGTATAATAATAAATAATTATAACATGATGTTCATGAGAGTTTGAATGCTACAAACAAGTTTGTTTGATAAAATCATGAACGGGTCAAAAATTTGTAGAAATATAACAAGCCGAAGGCTTAAAGACTTAGAGAATTGTTATTCCAGATATCGGATCCATATGAAGGAAAATTAAATTATGATCACGTAGGAAGAAATGTGACGCAAAACAGATCAAAAATGAGAGTGTTATGTCCGTTTCGGTAAGAACTAGTTTGGCTGGGACAAGTGCAGAGCTGACACGGCCGGGTGGACACTTGACACGGTCGGGTGAAGGTTCTGTGAAAAATGTATGTTTAGCTGACACGGCCAGGTGGAAACCTGACTCGGACGGGTGATGGGGCTGAAAAAAAAATAACAATTTCTTGTGTTTAATTCTTTTGTTCAAATGCTTTGATTTCTAATCATTTGAATGAAATTGTATGATATGTAATGATGCACTTTAGACCTCGGAGGATGATCAAGCCATGTCAAGAACCAAACACACAATCTAGCGAAGCTTCCGCTAGTTTAATAGTCTCTTTTGTTACCAAACTTATGTAAAACTATTATAACCATCTTTTGGATGTTTTAAACTTATGTAAATATCGTTTGAAGGTTTTGAACTCTATGTAAACGTCGTTTCATCTATGTTTTGGAAAAACGGCATTTAAAATGCACTATATATTTTATGAAATATTCAATAAATGTAAGGGTCTTACAAGTTGGTAATCAGAGCTCAAAGTTAAAGAGTAAAGTGTTCGGTTCGAGACTTGATCGCATAATCCGGTAAGTTATATGGTATATTAACAGTCTAGCATGTTAAAGTGTTAAAAACAACACATAGGGTTATCGTGTAATGCACGTTACCCTAAATAAAGTAATAAAAGACCGATATAGTTAACAAATTACGTGTGTTAACACGTGTCGTAGAAAGCCTTGTAAATGTCGTTTGAAGGTTTAGAACTCTTTGTAAACGTCGTTTCATCGATGTTTTGGAAAAAACGGCGTTTAAAATGCACTATATATTATATGAAATATTCAATAAATGTAAGGGTCTTACAGTTAGTTACTTTAATGATATAATAATCAATTTCTCGGTGGTGTATGACTTTAATGACAAAATAAATAAAAGAAGTGGTTTTTTCTTAGTCAAGGTGTCCTCTAATGTTTCTCCTTCAACATTCAATTTTCCACTAATACCTCTCTTCTTAAATCAAACCAAATATATACTTTTTCAAATTCCATGAAATTTATGCTACACAAATTATTTAACAAAGTTTGTTGTTTATACGTAGGATTGTACTATTTTTACGTAGCTTTTAAATCATATGAAATATTGTTACGTGTTGGGGTATATGTTGAAGTATAATTTTGTAGGTATAATCATATGGAATGATATTATGTATAGGTGTGTAGTTATGTAATTGTGTAACTATAATAATGTCGTAGCCTATACAAAAATCATGACAATTTAAAATTTAGCAAATCTTGATTCAAATTAAGAACCAAAACGGAAAAAAACTCAATTATCTCTTTTTGTGGGGTGTAACGAAGAGAAAAAAGGATGGCACTGTTGTGATTCGACAACCGGGAAGAGTTATGTTACAAGGCATGTTGTGTTCGATGAAAATTCATCATGGTGGTTTAGTGAAAAAGAAGTTTAACCAGATTCTATATAGCAACGTGAATATCTCGAAACAACTACAAAACAACTATGTTAGCCTTGGGTTTTGATTACAAAACCGACCTAATTAATGAAGTTAACTGAACTAGGTCTGAGTTCAAGTCCATGTCACAACTCAACTCAAATCAAAACCCAAGGCAAACAGGAACTCATGAAGTATAACTTGGAACCTACGAATAAGCTTCCAATAAGGTTGAATGGATTTGAGCCATAAAGTCTGAAACCAAATCCCTACATAGAAACGTAACATGGGAACTTGTCCCAAAACCAACCGGTGTGAAGGATGTTACTAACAAATGGGTGTTTAAACTAAATAAAAAACCCGATGGGCCGGAAGACTAGTAGCTCATGGTTTCTCTTAGCAAGTTAGAATAGACTATGATGAAACCTTTATTCAAGTGGCTAAGCTAAACAAAGTATGCGTCACTCTCGCCATTGCAACGTGGAAGTCTTAGAACCTTTGGCAAATGGATGTTAGTAACACTAGTATGAACAGAGACTTGGATCATGCAATTCACATGGAATTAATAGGGGATTCGAAAGCAAAGAACATCCCAGTTATGTGGGTAAACTAAAGAAAGCCTTATACGGGCTGAAGCAGTTACCTAGGGCATGGTTCGAGATGATAAGCGAATTCTTACAGCATAATGGTTTTAATATGGTGTCAACCAATGCTAGTTTGTTTGTTAAGACGATACGAACTAAGTTTGTGATTGTCCTTGTTTGTGTGGACGATTTAATTACAATTCGAGATTGTGAAGAAGTAATCAACCAGTTAGAAGAGAAGTTGTGTGCGCGGTTTAGTATGAAATATCTTGGAAAACTAAGTCACTTTCTCGGCTTGGAAGTTGATCACAACGATGAGCTAGTTCTTCATTAGAAACGGTATTATTATAACTTATTAGTCAAGTTTGGTATGTTGGACTACAAGTCATTGGACATTTCTTTAGATACAACCGAGAAGTTGTGTGTGGATAAAGGAAGGTACCTAGAAGATGCCACCATGTATCGGATAATAGTAGGTAGTCTAATCTATCTTACCGTGACAAGACCTGATTTAGCTTTTGTTATAGGCATATTGAGCCGGTTGTGCAGAATCCGCGAAAACCACACATCTAAGCTGTCAGGCAGGATTCTATGGTATGTGAAAACAACCATGAATTATGGTATTAAGTTCAAGAAAAATTCAAAGCTGGAACTTGTCGAGTATAGTGATGTAGGTTATGTTGTCGATTTTGGATACAAGGAGGTCCACAACCGATTTCGTGATCACGTTAGGAGGTTATGCTATCATTTGGTGTAGCAAACGACAAACTATGGTGTCACTGTCTACTACTGAAGCAGAGTACCGAGCAGTTGTTATAGCTACTCAAGAGTTAATGTGGCTATGATTACTTATGAATGATTGGAAGCAAGAGTTTGAAGATGAGGTAACTTTTGTTTTATGATAGCATGTCTTCAATCAAACTAGCAAACAATCCAACCTTTGATGCAGAACAAAAGACATTCAGGTGCATTACCACTTTGTGTAGGACAGAGTGTGCAAAAAGAGGTGAATCTGAAGTATATAAGTAACCAAGACCAAGCAACGGATATGTTTTCTAAAAGCTTGCTAGGACAGAAGTGTTAGTGCATTTTGGGATGTTCATTGCTATTCGAATAAGCTAGATTTAAAGCGTGTGTTGAATAGTGTGTTTGTAAGCAAATGATTAGGCAAATTGTTTACATTGTAAACTGTAGGATCGAATTTAGACCCGAACGAGTCGTTCAGAAGAGTTTATCTCAGTTTGAGCGGCGGAAAGAAACAAACCGAGTTCAATTCAGCTAGATTCACACTTAAAACTGTTGTTTCTATTAATTTGATGACGTTTACAACCTGACAACACTTCAGTAGCACTTCGTTGCTCACCGGAAGAATCTCTGAAAAATTACAAATGATTTAGCTTGAATGGTATTTATAGGTGAGGGGATTTAGCTTGAAAGTGTCATGCCACTTTCAAGGGAAATCTTAGATTTAGCTTGAAACTGTCACCTGCCATTTTCAAGGGAAATCTCTCTTGTAGATTTAGCTTGAAACTGTCATGTGTCACTTTCAAGGGAAACCTCTTCATTCAAACTAAATACCATAAACAAACTCTAAAACCTCTTATACTCTCGTATAACAAGATCTAATCTAACAATTCTAATCCTAGACTCGATACAAGACGAAGTCGACAGACGCATGCACCAACATAAACAATTAGGCTTAATGTTTAAAGTGATTAGCCTTAATGTTTGGCCATCACTAGAAATAGCCTAATCATTTGCATTTCTTATCAAGCTTATAGTCAGATCTTTCTAGAGATGGTGTCTAAGTTTGGGGAGGAGATCACAATGGGTGATCTCTTAAAGTGTGTTGTATACTCTTTTGGTATGAATTAAATATGTGTCAGTTTATTCGTTAATATTTATCAACCGATTTTTTATCTTATCAAATTCAATCAATTCGATCTGAATCATGGACTTACACCAAGCTAGTTGATTTTTGCAAAGGAATAAACATGGAAGTTGATGTTGATAAGGGTGATAAAGTTAGGACATCAAAGGGAGGTACGATTGATCTCAAATGGGTGGTTTGGAGGAGATCTAAGTCTAAGGACTAATAGTAAAATGAGTTTTAATTATGGAGTTTTATTAAAATTATAAGTTGATTATGATTGTGTTTCCAAGTTTAAATGTTTTCTTGTCCTCCAAGTAGTTTACCTATATAATGGGTGGTAGGTTTATTTGTTTTTATTTCATTGTAATTCTTCTTTGATTAACCGAAAAGACTTGAACAAGTTGTTCAAGTTGTTTGTGTTCTTCGTGTGATATCTGATTGTTTGATTTTAGCTAACTTTTAATATGCACATCAGGTGAAGAGCTTCCGGAGAAGGCAATGGCACTTGCGGAGTCTATGAGAATCTAGCATCCCATATTATCCTATTATGTTTTCGTTTTGAGACATTTAGGGGTTGTTTGGTAGCCTCTTAATGATCATTCAGATGCTACCTCTTAATGGTTTAAAACCTCTGAATGAATAAGAGGTAACCTCAAGTCTAAATGGTTAAGAGGTAACCTCTGAATAGTAAATCATCACATGTCACATTCTTCTACCTTCTCATTGGTAAAATTCCTAATGGTTCCATTAAGAAGTAGCCTCTTAATGACCATTCAGAGGCTACCAAACAGCCCCTTAGACTTTGGTTGTATTTGATCACTCGAATATATTGCGATTGTGTGAATTTTCGCTGCAGATGCTTAGATTTATTAGTTTAAGATTTATTTTCTAAAGAGTAAATCCAGCAAATGAGACCCTCGGGTTATGGGAGTTGAACTTCTCCACCCCATCAACCAGCAACCCAGGGGCGGATCTTGGCCACTTTTGTGGGTTCCCAGGAACCCATTCGGATTGGAAAAAAATTAGTGAGAACCTTGTATGATTTGGAAAAAATAGTGAGAATCTAACAAAAGGAACCTAGTGAAAAAAGTTCTTAGATCCGCCACTGAGCAACCAAAGATCTATGACCTCCAACATAAGTTTACATCTTCTTCTTTTCGTTCGTCAGATTATTTCTTCTTCATTTTGTGCCGATTATTCATTCATTGTGATTCAGGTTCCTAGCTAGCAAGCATCCAATACTCATGATATTATTTGAGGAATTTGGTTACTTAGATTGAGGAACATGATCTGCCGGCATAGAAATTGGTCGACGAACATGTACTGAGGTCAAGGAACTATAGCTCTGGTCAATCGGTTCAGGTTATAAGTTCCAAAACATCTTTGAATATGTTTTAACTATTGAGATAATATGTTGTCCGCATAGGGTACGACTGTTGTAGTGATATATGGTAACAATTATAGAAGCAAAAAAGCTAAAAACACCAATGCTAGTTATGTATTTTAAAACTATCGGGTTCATAATTTTAGTATACACAAGACCCATGGATGTGATGCAAAGAATCCATAAAAGTACCACATATATTGATACCATTAGGATGAACTTCCTTATGTAATTATGCTTATTTCAAATCACATATATTTTTTTAGTTCACATGTTCACTAACATTTATAAAGTGTTTATAAGGCCACTCGGGGTGGTCAGTGATGACTGAAACATCACGCGTGATTGCCCACAAAACACCACCACCATCATCTACAACGCGTCAATCTTTCAACGCGTGGTATTTTTGACGCATGATGGTTTTGATTGTTTGAGGGAAATTGCTGGGTTGTGAGGGAAAATTGTTGGGTGTGGTGAGTGATGGGCATTTCCACTAAAATCCATCACTAGTGATGACATGGAGAAATTTGATTGAAAGTTGTGAGTGAGTGATGAGTGATGACCACCCCTACCCCTAAAGATTAAAAGTAGGGTAAATTACATTTTTCGTCCTTTATGTTTGTATCAGATTGCAATGGATACCCTTTAACTTTAATAATTACATTCACAGTCCTTTATTTGGAAAACTCATTACGCCTTTCGTCCTTCAGTACTAACCCAGCTAAAATTATCATTTAAGTCTGGTCATGTGCAAGACACATGAGGGTATTTCAGTCATTTTACCCTATCATTTTATTTTAAAGTATATTAATATTTATAAATTAAAAAATAACATAGAAATAACAAAAATAAAAACACAATAAAAAAGTATAAAACCCTACCTATTGTTCTTCTTCACCAGCCACCACCACAAACCCATCACCACCACCACCATTACTGTCACCTCCCATCTCACCTCTCTCTCACTCTTTCTCCGGCAACTGGAAATTCGAACCGGAATTTGGTTCACAGGGTAGTTGTTGGAGAGAACGAGTTCTTTGAGCTCCGATAGTTTTTCGATCGATGGAGAGATGGATCCTCTCAGGTGGCGGTGGTTGAGGACAATTCGGGTGACTTTGAGGACGGTGGTGGTGTTGGAGATTCTCCGTTCACAGAATATTCCGGTGGTGTTGCAGATGCTGGTGGAGTTAGTTGAGATACCTAGGGCATTGTGGAGTGTTAACAGAGCTTTGTGGTCGGTTGGTTCGAGGATTAATCTGGATTGAACTGATAAGATGAGAGTGATGAAGGTGAGGAGGGAGAGGTGGCGCACGGTGGCCATTGCCGGTGGTTGCCGGCGGTGGTTGACTGAGATGAACGATGGTGGGATATTATTATTGAAAAACACTGATTTACTCTATATATGATGATGGGCTTTCTATTGAGGGTTGAATAGTGACTAAAATTGGTAAGTTTCCTGTAAGTTGCTACACATGAATTTTCTGTATGAAGAGGTATGGTCCCAATTCCTTGCCATGTTGGCAAGGACCACACCACTTTCTCCACCATACGTGGCGCTGACATCGACGAGGTCATCCAGAAGCTTCTAGAAGCTTCTGGAAAATATCTAGGTGACTCCAAAGATGCTCCATCCGACATAAAGGACACAACGTGCCACCAGTCACCAGGCGCCACGTAGACCTGTAACAAATCTAAGAGCAGCCCGAAAACGCCAGTACGACGTCTCCAAGATGGGCAAATGCAAGCGCTCCACGTGTACCACTACACTGACCACAGCAGAGGAGACCAAGAGGATATTCCCCTTGGTCGGACAGCTGGCGCACAACCACAGCTGGCATCGCTGCTCTCCCCTCTCTCACCCTCCGGCTATAAATAGAACCCTTCATCATTCAGGTTGAGGGATCTTGCTCTCTATATTCTCACAGTTAACACACACTGTTTATTCTCCCTCAGAACAGTACTTATTCTCACGTCGGAGCCTGGTTAAGAGGGAAACCCCCATATTCCCCTCTTAACGAGACTAACGGTGTTGCTGTTTTGCAGGAACCAAGCCATTTCACGAGCAGAAAGAGAGATTGAACCCACAGAAGAAATAACCCCACAGATTAACCTTAGTGTTAGCCTGTGTTTCATCATTGGCGCCATCCGCTTTTAGCAAAAACCACCCTCATCTCTTTTTCTTTTCAAAAAATACTCGTCAACATGGCTGAACAAAACCCTTCTCACCAGGCAGATGGAGACGTTTCTTCCTTTGAACTCGTTTCGGACAACGTACACGTCCAGCGGGGTCCTAGGAACGAAATTATCCAGGAAGGGCCGATGAACAATGAGTTTCCCAGCATCTTTGGAAGTACATCCAGGATCGTTACTCAAAACACACCTGGCGCTACTTTCCAAACTCCACCCAGAATCATCACTCAGACCACAAACGGAGCTACGTTCCAGCCTCCATCAGAGGTAGTCCAACAGACACCACCACCAGTGCAAACTCAGAGCCATGGAGCTGGTCCCTCAGCTCCATCGGATCAAGCACAACTAAACTTCTTTGCACTACTAGGGCTACCTGAAGGAAAAAATCTGGCTTCCTGGTATGCCGAACAAGTGGCGTCTATAAACCTTGTTTACACACAACTTAGCGCGCAGCAAGCTCTGCTTCGGGCACAAGCAAACCAGTCCGCATTTGTCACTCCACTGCCAAGGCCGTTGAGCGCTCCCATGCCTCAACAGACCAATGCATTCAATTTACGCCCTGAGTCAGTACCCCCACCACTTATTAGAAGGCCAAGCGCGCACGACACGCGCGATACTTACGGTGAAACAGAAAGCAATTACGTGCAGTATTCTCACCAACCAAAGAAGCCAATACAAAGTCGTTTAGGTCCGCACAACATAAACGACGAATTTGAAGATGACGACGAGACGAACACAGTGTTCAGCAGGCTGCCACCAGAGCATGAAGCGTACAAACCTCGCAAGCGCGCAGGTTATGACCCAAAAGCAGAGCATGATTACACCTTGAGCTATCGTCCAGACGACATGGCTGAGAACTCGAAGTTCATTAGAGAGATCGCCACGGCTGCCATCGACAAAACGAAATTGCCACACAACGTGGGCAAATACAACGGGTTGACAGACCCAGATGATCACCTTCAAGTTTTCAATGGTGCTGGAGCTACAGGCGGATGGAATGTACCAACCTGGTGTCATCTCTTCGCTCAAACCTTCATAGGCGCAGCGCGCGTCTGGTTTGACAGCCTACCAGCAGGAAAAATCAAATCATGGGTTGATTTTCGAGAGAAGTTCCTGGCACACTTCTCACAGCAACGACGACACACCAGGGATCCAGCCGATTGTTTGAACATATGGCGCAGAGACCACGAGAGCGTGGAAGACTTCATTACAAGATACAACAAAGAATGTTTGGAGATCGGTGATATAGGCGAGAAGATGATGCGCGCACACTTCATGAGGGCTGTCAAGTGCGACGATCTCATCAAGCGCGTAAAAGGAAAAGACGGAGGACCCAAAGACTGGGAGACCTTCATTGAAGCAGCCAAAACCATCGCGCAGTTGGACAGACAGTTGACCGGTGATGATCACCATCAACGCAGCTACAACCATAACGACCGGCATAGCAAGAAAGGCAGGAGCCAACCTTGGAAAGCACCCGGTCACAGAGAACGAATCCCGGTAAGAGAGGATGCGCGCCACACGATCAATCAAATAGCTCACTGGAAAGAGGAGAAACGAGAAAACAGGGAGAAACAGTGGATACCCCTCACGAAAACTCCTTCAGAAGTCTTGGCAACCGAGAACCACCAGTTTAAACCGCCCCTACAAATGCGCAACAAGAGGGGCCAAGATCCAAATCTTTTCTGTGAATTCCACAAGGACACAGGCCACTTAACCGATGATTGTTTCAGCCTCAAACAAGAGATCGAAAGGGCCTTAAGAGACAGAAAGTTAACTCACCTGGTCAAAGGTGGAAGACGTGATTACCGCCAGATTCAAAGAAGAGAAGAAGGGCCCGATAACAAAAAACTCCGGAAGCTAGAAACCCACATGGTCCAAGGGGGTCCACGAAGGCCAAGAAAAAACTACAACAAGCGTGCGCAAGATCATTCATGGCGCGAGAAACAAGTAGTTTTCCCAGTTGTAAGAGGAGGACCACGAGAAATAAGGCCCATAGTCATCTCAGGCGTCATAGGGCATTACCAAACAGATTACATTTTCATCGATCCGGGGAGCACTGCGGATATCATATATGAACAGTGTTTTAATCAGTTCGATCAAGAGGATAAGGCGCGCTTAGAACCAGTTGATTACCCGCTCACTGGTTTCAGCAACGAAGCCGTTTTTCCTCTAGGACAAATATCATTCCCAGTGTTGCTCTCGGACGGAAGAAACTCAAGAACAGAAGAAGTCACATTCATGATGCTGCCAGCACATTCAAGACATGATATTCTGCTGGGAAGAGAATCCCAAGGCGACTTCAGCATGATCTGCTCCGGCCCACACTCAGCTGTGGGATTCCCAACAGAAACCGGGGTGGCAATCATATACGCAAGTAAGGAAGTCCTAGCAACAGATGAGCTAAGACCTGCAAAGACAAGAAAACCAGAACCACGTCAAGAGGCAGAGAAATGGGTGTTAAACAGCACATATCCAGAACAAACAGTTACCTTAGGACCCGCAATGTCTGACCTAACGCGCGCAGCACTAAAGAAATTGTTGTTCCAAAACATGGACGTGTTCGCCTGGACACCGGCAGACATGGTGGGTGTTCCACGGCACATAGCTGAACATCGATTAAACGTCTCGGAGGACGCAAAGCCGGTAGTGCACGCCAAGCGCCACTTAGGAGATATAAAGCACGACGCCATGAAAGAACAGGTGATCGAGCTGTTAAACGCGGGGATCATCAGGGAGGTCAGGTATCAAACGTGGGTAGCAAGCCCAGTGATGGTCCAAAAGAACAACGGTAGTTGGAGAATGTGCGTAGACTACAAGGATCTGAATAAGGCATGTCCACGAGACTGTTACGCCTTACCGGACATTGATGAAAAGATTGATTCACTCGCCACATTCCGATGGAAATGTTTCCTCGATTGCTACAAGGGGTACCACCAGGTACCGATGGCCGTGCAGGATGAAGACAAGACCGCGTTCCGCACACCAACAGGGTTATACTGCTATACCAAAATGCCCTTTGGTTTAAAAAATGCGGGCGCGACTTATCAGAGGCTCATGAATGAAACTTTCCACGATGCCATCGGTAAGTATATAGAAGTGTATATGGATGATCTGGTTATTATGAGCAAAGAAGAGAGTACAATGTTGCTGAACATCCAAAAGACGTTCGACACCTTGCGCGGGGTCAGTATCAAATTAAACCTAGCGAAATGCTCTTTCGGCATGGAAAAGGGGAAATTCCTGGGTTTCATTGTCACGAAGGATGGCTTCAAGGTGAACCCTGATAAGATACAAGCAATTGAACGCATGCCGTCACCTTCGACGATCAAGGAGGTTTGTTAGGCTTTAGTTGTGTGTCTGACCCGGCTGTGCACTTGTTTGTGACAGGCCTTGGAGGTCTACAACGTTTCCTAATGGTCGAGCCATTGATGTTTTCGTGTATGCCCAAAGTAATATATGCAGTTGTGACAAAGAAATTCGCATGATAGAAAGATAGCCAAACACTTCTTGTATTACTATAAATTTGTTGGCGACTTGGCCATTGCTATTACAAGAATTTTCTTCACAAGTAACACTTTCTCAGCTGTTGGGCGTTCCATGTGCGAGGAACCTCCTTGTTGTCGATGGTGCGCAGCTTATAGGCTCCTTTTCCGAGCACGGTGTCGATGACATATGGACCTTCCCACTTGGGGGCCAACTTCCTGAGTTTTTCTGCATTTGAGGCCTCGTTGTCTCTGAGGACGTATTCTCCCGGGTTGAAGGTGCAGACTCGGACTTTAGAGTTGTAATATTTTTCCAGCTTCGTTTTGTACTTTGCTTCATTGATTGCCGCCATTTCTCTCCGTTCTTCTAGGAGGTCAAGGTCGATCCTCCTCTCTTCTTCATTGTTGATCATGTTCATTGAGAGCATTCGGGGTGACGGCAATCCTATCTCCGCTGGTATTACTGCCTCCGACCCATAAACCAAGCTAAACGGTGTTTCTCCGTTGCTTGTTTTGGGCATCGTCCTGTGGGCCCACAAGATGCTGGGTAGTTCGTCTACCCAACCTCTTCTTTTTTCTCCCAGCCTTGCCTTGATTCCGTCGACAATACTCTTGTTGACGGCTTCAACTTGACCATTCCCCTGCGGGTGCGCGACCGAGGAGAAGGTGTGCTCGATGTGTAATTCCTTGAACCATTGTTGAAGATTGTCTTCGGCAAAGTTGGTTCCATTGTCGGTGATTATCTTGAGGGGTAATCCAAAACGACATATGATTTGTTCCCAAATGAATTTTTTGACAACGGTGGCTGTGGTTGATGCCAGGGCCTTTGCCTCTACCCATTTGGTGAAATAGTCGACTGCGACTATTATGAATTTGACGGCTCCGGGGGCTTCGGGAAAAGGTCCGACCATGTCTATTCCCCATTGTTGAAAGGGCCACGTCGTCGTAACCGGTACCAATTCATTCTTGGGGTGCATTGTTTTGGGAGCGTGTCTTTGGCACCCGCTACATTTTCTCAATTCTTTGACCGCATCTAAATGCATCCCGGGCCAATAGTATCCCGCATTCATGACTTTTGCTACCACCATTCTTGGTCCGGCATGTATACCACAGATTCCCTCGTGCACCTCTCTGATCAAATAGCTTGCGTCTTCGGGATCAACACATCTTAACAAAGGCCCGAGGTATGATTTTCTGTACAAAATCCCGTCAGCCATCTGATAATGTTCGGATTTGTACTGGATTTTCCTCGCTTCTGCCTTGTTCTCCGGGATTATTCCAGATTGGAGGTATGCGATTATCGGAGTCATCCAAGACGTTGTCCCTAGTTGAACGACGCTTACTTCTCGCAGTGGCACTGACGGGTTGCTTAAAACCTCTATGCGTACATCCTTTGCTAAGTGCTGGAAGCTTGTAGAGGGGAGTTTACTCAGCGCGTCTGCTGGTCTATTCTCGCTTCTATTAATGTGATGCACTTTGTAGGAATAGAAGGTTTGTAGCAGTGTCTTTGCTTGACTCAGGTAAAGTGCCATTGTATCTCCCTTGGCTTCATATTGCCCGTTGATTTGCCCTGCCACCAACATGGAGTCCACATGCGCTTCGATGTGTCGTACTCCCATTTTGACTGCTAACCTTAAACCAGCAAGGAAAGCTTCGTATTCAGCTTCATTGTTTGTGCTTTTAAAATCCAGGCGTATGGCGTAGGTGAACTCATGTTTGTCAGGGCTCACCAGCCGGAGACCAGCACCTGCGCCATCCTCGTTAGACGCACCATCTGTGTATAGTAACCATGGTTCTTCCACTTGCTGTTTCTCGGCTTTTTCCATCGCCTTGCATTCTCTATCTTTGTCATCCGGTACCTCTCTCATGAAATCTGCAAGTACTTGGCCCTTGATCGCCGGTCTTGGCCTGAACACGACATTATGACCCCCGAGCTCTATCGCCCATTTTGCTAGTCTCCCTGAAATCTCTGGCCTTGCGAGTATGTTGCCGATATTGTAGTTTGTTAGCACGTGAATGACATGGTTTGCAAAGTACCTGCGCAGGCGTCTTGATGCATGGATCAGTGCGAGTACTAGTTTTTCCATGATTGCGTACCGGGTTTCTGGGTCAGTCAGAGTTCGCGACACATAATAGACTGGCGTTTGAACACCTTGTCGATCTACAAGTAACACTGCTCCTACTGCTCTGTCGGAGGCTGATAAGTATAGCACCAGAGGCTAGCCTGTGTTTCATCACTGTATTATCCTCGTCTTTCCCCGGGAGTGTCCGCTTGGTGCTTTGTTCTTGAATATTCTTGATGTTCATGTTTGCAGATCTGAGCCAAATAAACACACTTTGTTCTTGAATATTGATTTAGTTCAGAGGATATGGTTTTTAGTTCAGAGGATATGGTTTCAATCTAGGGTGCTTGGTTTTATAAATGGGCGCAGACTGATTGAAGTTGACCTAAGTTGTTCAAATCCATAAGGGTTTTTTCTTCAATTCTTGATTTGTGGTGTTTCAGATTGGGGGAAACCCATATGTTTATGTTGTTTAGAGGGAAGGAGGTGTGAATTTAATGTTTAAGGGATCATTGATGACGGATTAGCAAGAACTGATGTCCACATGATCATAAGGGTTCTAGAGAGGAGATGTTTATGGTATTTATTTTTTTCTTTTTGACATAAATGCCCTAACATGATGTTCACATGATCAAACTTAACTTGAAATTTAAACTGGGTTAGTGCTAAAGGACGAAATGTGTAATGAGTTTTCCAAATAAAGGACTTTGACCGTAAATATTAAAGTTAAAGGGTATCCATTGCAATTTGATAGAAAATAAATGACGAAAATTGTAATTTACCCTTAAAAGTGTTAAATTGAAGATGGGTAAGTGTTCAAACTTACGAGTGCAGTGACTTTAAATAACAAGTCACGAGATGGAGCTGATCCATAGCTGGACCGATCTATTATATATAATAAATGAATGTTATTTGGGCCACGTGTCACTTGATTAGGGCATCCTCAGTTCTCTTTTCCCGCCCAACAGTGCCATCCCCTTTTCCTTATATAATCTCTCTTCTCACTTCTAATCTTTGTTTACAAACCTTGGGTTCTTTCTCTCTCTATATTCAGGCGATTCAAATTCAAATTTCACAAACCCTGCAAATTATTGAGATAATTCTTTCCATCCAAACCTTAATCTTCTTCAGACGCCACCATAAAATCTTCTTTTGTTCATCGATTACTTCATCAAAAGGTTTGTTCTTTTTTTTAGTTGAAATACTTTCATGATTTCCTCTTATTTACACTAATCCTAATTTCTACTCGTAATCTAATCATATGGTTCCAGGGTTGTTGTCATCAAAGTTGAAATCCGCTTAGCTGCGGATAGATTTCTGCCATAAGCTGGTATGTTTGAATATGTTTTAAAATTAGCGTTTTTTTTCTAGATGGTGATCATATGAGTATAACATCTGTTGATTATTGATGTTTGAGTATGTTCAGCCATTATTCTTTCTGAAATTAGAGTTTCATTTCCAGTTCTCGAGGTATTATCTGTTTGTAACAGCAGTGGTTCAGCATCTACAGTGGATTCAACATCAGGTGTTTGCTATTATTGTTTGATGTTGTTTGCTATTATTGTCTGATGTTGTTTGCTATTGTTGTTTGATGTTGTTTGCTATTGTTGTTTGCAGTTGAAGATATCTTAATTAAGGTAATAATTGTATTACATCCTGTTGAAAAATAGAATTGATAAATTTAGGGAAAGTGAGGTTGAAAGTTAATAACCCAACAGTGGAGCATTTCATTCTACAGGTTCCATAAATTAAGGGTATTCTCATATAATGATGATGATTGTTCCACGGTTGTTTCCAGTATTATTGTTCCAACATCGTTTAAAGTATGTGTTTTTTGCTACTCTGATTTTCAATTTTGAGTTTTTTATTTTGATGTGATATACTCTAATTCTCGGTTTATATTTCAGTCTAATCACAGTTGTTTGAAATTCATACAATCTGCTGCGGGTTATTATAGGTTTATATTCAAAGAAGCATAAAGTTTAATTAAACACAAAGAAAGATTATTAAATTTATAGTTAAAATAATTTTTGCTTATGTCTAAATGATGATGATGATTATAATTGACTTGTGCAGAAGATGATGATGGAGAACCCACAGTAGTTCCTACTAAACGCAAGAAAGGATCTGCTATTGTTGTAAGATAAGATTTTATGTTACTAGAGAGTCTAGAGTAAAGGTGTTTCCCACCTTTTTTGTATTAAAAGAAGCATAAAGTTTGTTTTAAAGGAGCTCTTTATGAACAAAGACTGATGAGGCCTATCCACTGTTGAAGACAAGGTCCTGTTAAAGACAAGCACTTTATGTACCTAGAGTTTGATTAATCAAAGGAAAACGACTGTTTAGTATCAGCAGTGGTTCAGCATCTACAACGGATTCAAATTTAGTATTTAATTATCAGTGGTTCTTATGTAACTTTAGTATTTCATTATGAGTTTGTTTCATGTTGTAAGAATCAGTGAATTCTCAGATAATATATTGCTTTGCCGGATTAGATTATGTGTTAAATTATAGTTCTTTAAGTGATTGTTTCGTTTTCTTGAATTCTATGTAATTTTGTAAAGAAGTACAATAACAAACAGTGGTTTTAACATATGTTTTCAATTTGGTCAATAGTTAATGGAAACCCCTGTTAGGTTGAACAGTAGATGTTATTAACTTAAACATCTGTTCAGGAAAACGACTGTTTGCACTTTATGTACCTAGAGTTTGATTAATCAAAGGAAAACGACTGTTTAGTATCAGCAGTGGTTCAACATCTACAACGGATTCAAATTTAGTATTTAATTATCAGTGGTTCTTATGTAACTTTAGTATTTCATTATGAGTTTGTTTCATGTTGTAAGAATCAGTGAATTCTTAGATAATAGATTGCTTTGCCCGATTAGATTATGTGTTAAATTATAGTTCTTTAAGTGTTTGTTTCGTTTTCTTGAATTCTATGTAATTTTGTAAAGAAGTACAATAACAAACAGTGGTTTTAACATCTGTTTGCAATTTGGTCAATAGTTAATGGAAACCCCTGTTAGGTTGAACAGTAGATGCTATTAACTTAAACATCTGTTCAGGGTTAAACAGATGTTTGGGGTTTAACAGATGTTTGGCTCTAAACCAAACATCTGTTTAAGGTCAACATCTATTTGAGTATTGGTCCTGTTGTGAAATTTGTTTGACCCAACAGTGGTTTTAAACCACCAGATAAACATCTCTTTATGTGCAAACACCTGTTTATGGTTAAACTTTTGTTTATGGGCAAACTTTTGTTTAAGGCGAAACATATGTTTCTTCAAAATCGGTTGACCATTGACTGACCAAACATCAGTGTTTAAAAAACTGTTGGGTATCCACTGATAGGAAAAATAGCCACTGCTAACTTTTTTTATTGTTGGCATCTATTGATATTGACCATCAGTTGTTTTCCTAAAAAACAGCCACTGCTCACTTTTTTGTTATTGATGGTGTTAATTAGTGATAGATTGAAATTATCAAATAAAAACTAGAATTACAATGAAATTACCATTTTACCTCGTCTTTACATACCAATGAGGTAAGATTTCCTCCAACATTGTTTTGATCATACAATTTAAAAAATTCTTTATAACTATTTGTTGGAAATCAAATAAGTAATTAATGCTAATTTCTTGAGCTTTGGACATTTAAAACATGCAAAATGTGAATTTCAAACTCACGGTTTAAAAATTAGAAAAGTCATCATGACAATGACAGTTGCTTTCAAATCATCATCAGTAATTACTGATAATATCAGTAATTACAGAAAAGTCATAATGACAATTGACGTTCGGTATCTACTGATAGGAAAAAATAGCCACTGGTCACTTTTTTATTCTTAACATCCATTGATATTTACCATCCATGGTGTTAATTAGTGATATATTGAAATTATCAAATAAAAACTACAATTAAAATGAAATTACCATTTTACCTAATCGTTACATTGCAATGAGATAAGAGTTCCTCCAATATTGTTTTCCTGATGAAATTTAATGTTAAATTAAAAAATAAAAAAAATACTTGATGGGTATTTGTTGCAAATCAAATCACTAATTAATGGTAATTTCTTCAGCTTTGGACTTTTAAAATATGCAAAATATGAATTTCAAACTGACGGTTATTATCTCTTAATTAAAGTTAAAATAAAAATTAGAAAAGTCAACATCACAATTGCTTTCAAATCAGATCACTGATAATATCAGTAATTTTGAAATTTTGAAATTAAATTTATGCAAGATGGTAATTTAGAATTGACGTTCTCTCTTTTTTTCCCCTACTTTGCATATCATTACTAATATTTATTTACTTTAATAAGGAGGGATATAAAGATATACACTACTTACCTTTCAGTTCCCAATAAACATCGGTTCCCAATAAACATCATCACAATTGCGGTCAAATCAGTAATTACTAATAATATCAGTAATTTTGAAATTCAAAATTCAAACCATATATATTTTTATCCTTAATGTTAAATTAAAAAATAAAAAAATACTTTTTGACTATTTGTTGCAAATCTAATCAATAATAATTAATTGTAATTTCTTGAGCTTTGGACTTTTAAAATATGCAAAACTAGAATTTCAAACTGACGGTTATTATCTCTCAGTAATTTTGAAATTTTGAAATAAAAAATATGTAAAAAGGTAATTTAAAATTGACATTCTCTTTTTTTTTTCCTACTTTGCATATTTCAGTTCCCAAAAAACATCATAACAATTGCTTTCAAATCAAATCAGTAATTACTAATTAATATTAGTAATTTTGAAATTCAAATTTCAAACCATATATATTTTTATTATTCTATAAATAAGATACAATTATCTGGTTTCACATTCAAATTTCGCTCGCTCATATATGTGACCGTATCTTTCTCTCTCAAATGCATCTTTGTTGTGATTTAGCAGCTAATTTCCCATTACACTTCTTTGTTCGAATGTTTGTTGATAATGTTTACATGTTATCGTTCCTGTATCATTGTTCCAACATCGTTGTTTCAATGTAAATTCGCATCCCACATCAACCTTTCAATATCGATGCTACAGTATAATTGTTGCAACATCGTGAAAAGTTGCATGTGTTACCTTTTTTGATGGCAGAGATGCAACTTTAAAGTTACATGTGCCATTTTTTTTTATTTCCGTTAAATCCAAAGTCACGTTTTCTTGCTCCAGGAAGATTTTCTTCTTTTAAAGAAAGTATACATTCGTCCAAAGCTCGTGAAAACTCAGATGTGCAATAAAAATGAAAAAGACACGTTTGAATTTTAGATTAGTTTCTTATTCTTATTTGTGTTGTCAGTAATATGGAGTGTGGTGATAGAGACGTGCAGTTTATGGCGATGCTGAAGGACATACATCAAGAGGTTCAGCAATAGATGTAGTGGAAACTAAAGTTTATTAGTTCTTGCTGTTATTCTTAGATTTGAACTTGAATATTGTTCAGTATGTCATGTAATTATTGGACTTTAGTTTTAAGGTCCTGAATAAATGATTAAATATAATTTTATGAATCTTTGTTGTGTTTTATTTTTACTTATTATTTATTGTTTCAGTAATATTTAGATTATGTTGATGTTGAATTGTGTCTGAAGATCTGTTTGGTAAGTCAACAGAGGATTAATAGTGTCAAGGATTTGTTTAATGGTCCAACTCTCAAAGGGTGGTGTGGTTATAACAGCTGATCATGCTAAGGACTGTTATAATTAATTCCTGCTCCATATAAAGACTGATGGGCTTATTGTCTCATGAGGGCTATGCACTGTTGAAGGCAAAGTCCTGTTAAAGACTAGCACTTATGGTGTAGTTATAACAGCTTCTACAGCGGATTCAACTTTAGTATTTATGTATCAGTTTTTCTTATGTAACAGTGTTTAGGACAAACATTGGTTCTCTATACTTTATCTCTCGAGACAAACCTATACAAACTCAAAGATTAACAGTATTTAATTTAAAACATTGTTTTAATGATAAAATGGCAAGTTAAATTACAAAATAAAAAATATTCTTGATGACTATTTGTTGCAAATTAAATCAATATCTATCCACTGTTAGATAAAAAACAACTACTGCTCACATTTTGGAGGTTGACAACCACTAAATAAAAGTGAAGTACACTTGGATGATTATTAAGCTCCTCATTTTGATTGTTTGGGTATAGTATTCTTCAAATTGGTCTTTTCTTGCAAACAGTTTTTAATGTCAAACATTTGTTTAAGCGCAAACATGTGATTGTTAAATGTTATCCACTGCTGAAGGCCAGCCTCTGTTTCTTCATTTTTCATGTTGACCACTGACTGACCAAACATCTGTGTTACATTTTATTGGGTATCCACTGATAGTTAAAAAATAGTCACATATAACTACACCATAAGTTTTTAATGTCAAACATTTGTTTAAGCGCAAACATGTGATTGTTAAATGTTATCCACTGCTGAAGGCCAGCCTCTGTTTCTTCATTTTTCATGTTGACCACTGACTGACCAAACATCTGTGTTACATTTTATTGGGTATCCACTGATAGTTAAAAAATAGTCACTGCTCCCTTTTTTATTGTTGACATGCACTCAAATTTACAATCATTGGCTTTTTCATCAGCGGTTCACACGTGGTCAGTTTTTAGCCTTCAGATCTTTGTAACCGCTGCCACATCAGCACTTACTTTTTCCCTAAATAAAAGCCTGATCAAAACCCCCAAACAGGGTTTTACACTGTGGAATTGAATTCTCAAAGCAGTTTCCAGCCTTCCATTTCGAACCATTCTTCGTCTTCTTCATCAAAATGACGAAATCTAAATCAAAATCAAAGTCAAAATCATCAACATCTTCCAAAGAGGTCGCTCAAACGGCAGGTGAACCCATTGAAATTCCTTACAAATCCTCTCACAATTACTTTGGTCTACTCACAAAACTCACCATCAACCACACCTTTGATTCCATCATCGACACCATATCTGCATCAAAGTACAAAACTTTGCTTACAGCAGATTCTCCCATTTTCCAACAAACTCAAAGAGAGTTCTGGAAAAATGCTACCGTTGAAAAACAAGGAGACATCGTCATAGCCATCAATTCTTCTATACAGGGAAAAGCAATTCAGATTACTCCACAATCAATCTCAGAAGTCTTTAAACTCGATGATCAGAAAGGTAAAACTTCTTTTTCTAAAACCGACTTGAAAACTGATTTCTTGAAAAGGGGGTATGCAGAACAACCAAAAAGCGATACCTTACAAAAGGGTTTCTTCCCTTCTGCACCTAGGTTTTTATTCCACACACTTTTGATGTGTGTTTCAAATAAAACAACTGGTTTTAACAAAATACCATTGAAGATCCAATGTCTGGGTTATGCTATTTTGAATAATGAAAATTATAACTATTCCCAGGAGATCTTTAATGACTTAGTAAAGAATGTTGATAGCAAATCATTTTTACTCTTTCCAAGGTTTCTAAGCTACTATTTCAAAAAAAAAATTTGGAAAAGAAAATGAAAATTTACTCAAACAAGGTGCATCTTTTAAAATAAGTGGTTTGACAACTGAAACATTTTCTAGAATGATGGCACCTATAAAAACAAAAGCAGAGGTGCCTGAGCAAAATTTAGCAGCTACCACTGCTCCTCAGGCATCTACTGTTGAGCCCACTGCTACATGTGATCATAGCAGCACAACCACTGCTTTGAAACCCACACCTGCCATTACCAAAAGGACCAAAAAGAAAATCTCCAGAAAGCCCTCAAAACCCAAATCAAAGGCAACTCTGGAAGATAAGATCTCAGAGCAACTGCCAGTGACAACACAAATGTCACCAAAAACCACTGCTGCTACTTCCTCACAGCAGATGGTAGAAAGATCTCCACCTTTACCTCAAACTCCTCATGCATCCTCACAAAAGGATCAGGTTGTAAACACAGGGACTCCACATTATGAAGCTCTGGATTCACTCGGATCCATCTTCCACAGTCCTGATCCCAAGGACATGTCTCTTTCAACACTCTTATCCTCACCCCTCACATTACCACAATGCATGATACCTTTGTTGCATGCAGTTAACATAGCTCAGACACAAACCAGTTCCTCTCAATTACCTATCACTGAGAGCATACTCCTACAAGTGACTGGGTCTGATGATTTTACCTCTGCTATCCCAGCAGCAACTGAGGAGGTTACACCCCTTGAGTTACAAGTAACTCTTGGTGGTAGTTCAAGTGGAGCAGCAACTACAAGTGATGGATCAACAGATCTACATTTGGACAGTTGTTTCATTAGTAAGACTCCCTTGAAGGCAATTTCTTCTATAGCACCTCTGGTAACCACCAGTGAGTTTGTTTTAACCACTGGTACCATTGAAAGGTTATCAAGTGCTAAAGAAAGAAGTCCCCAGTACCAAGAACAAGGGGCATCAATGGATGATTTCTGGGCTTCATGTCCTAAGTCACACATTGGTACAACCACTGCTGGTGGGGAAACAGATGATTCCATTAAATTGGATTATCATTCAAAATATCAGGAATTGACGGGCAGAGTTGAAAAACTTGAAACATCAGTTGCTGAAATAAAGGATATGGTGCAACAGCTGTTAAAAGCTCAAAAAGCACAATCCACTGCTGTTCCACCTCAAGCACCTGCACAACCTGCACTTGCTGCAAATGAGCTATGTAGTGTATTCCAACCCCTGCTCCAAAAACAAAAACAAGCGGCTGATCACCAGCATGCAATACATGTACAAATGCTGACAAACATGTTGGAGTCTAGGTTCAAAGATACTCAAGCAGACATCAAGGCTATAAAGGCCAGTATCCAAAACACCACTAGCAAAGCTCCTTCCACTCTAATATTCTTTGATAACCCCCCTGCAGATAATGCCAAAAAAGGGGGAGATAATGAAGCAGTTGAAGAAGAAGGGAATAGAACATGGCTTGTGTGTTGAACCTGAGCAAGAAAAACAGACATCTAAACACCTCCCAAAGGCTCCAAACCTCAAACCACAAAAACTCAAACTTCTATTCAAACTGTTGATATAGCAGTAGTTTCAAAAACTGCTAACCAAACATCTGCCATCTCTTCAACACACACCACTACAACACACACTACAACCACTGCCCTACCAGAACCTAAAAGTACAACACCATCCACCAAATTACCACCTGCTCAAAAGCAGAAGACATCTACTGACACATCAGTAGTTGTAATGACAACAGAGGTTGAAACACCAGTTGTTTCAACAGCTGTTTGCCAGTCATCCACCACTGCTCTCATCAATGTCACATCACCAACATCACCTCCTGCGAAAAAGCAGAAGACATCAGATGTTTCATCATCTGTTGTAATGGCAACAGTAGTTGAAACACCAGTTGTTTCAACAAATGTTAGTCAGCCACCATTCACCACTACCCTCACTTCACTTCAAACCATCTTCACTCCACTCAACAAATCACCCAAAAGCACTCCTTCACTGAATAAAATTTACTCCAGAAAAAGAAAAATAACTCAGCCAGATGAAGACAAACATGATCCTAATGCTGCAAAATATCCACTGGAACTGGAATCTGTAAAAAATGAGATGAGACAATTCTACACCAAGGATGATCCTTCAACAAGAAGATTCCCTTCTCTCATAGGCTTCATAGTCCCAGAAGATATGGATGAATATCTCAAGCTTAAAGCAAGGCAGGCTAAAATAAGAGCAAAAGTTGAATGTGAAGGTCAAAGTGACGAAGCCATATCTGAAAAATTGGAATTCTTGCTCAGTAAGGTCAAGCAGATAGAAGACTATGCACAAGATCTAAACAAAGAAAAGACAGATCAACGAAATAAAATGAGAAAAGAATATCTTGCATATATCATGAAAGAAAAATTCTATCCTGCTGAAGAAAAACAATTTGAAGAATGGCCAATAGTTGCTTTAAAAAATGAGGCAAACAGAATTAAAAGAATTAAAAACGATCCAAGAAAGAAGAAGACAGCTCCAAATTGGAACAAATACAAAAAGCTCATTGCTGACCTTACATCTGAGTATAAAAGAAAGAAGCAAGAGCTGGTGGATGTTAAGGTGGATAATGCTGAAGCCATAGCAAAATGGACAAAGCAGTATACCGACGAGGCTTATGAAAGGCTTAAGAAAAGAAGGATAAAAGTCTCAGACACTTCTAAGAAGCCTGACTACAAAAAGCTAGAATAGCAGATTGATACTCTTAAAACACAGATCACATCAGCAGATAACCCTATCATTGTGGAAAACCAAGAAAAAGGAAAACTGCTGATCAGTGAAGAAGAAAAAGAAAAGGGAGCTGAGTACTTCACAGAAGCCATCAAGAAAATGGATCTAAAAGAAGACAAATCAGCAAAGCTTCAAGAGCTTGCCAAAAAGGTATTAACCAAACCTGCATCACCAAATACTTCA
This sequence comes from Helianthus tuberosus, assembly GCA_030545235.1. Classification (NCBI taxonomy): domain Eukaryota; kingdom Viridiplantae; phylum Streptophyta; class Magnoliopsida; order Asterales; family Asteraceae; genus Helianthus; species Helianthus tuberosus. The sequence goes on from CM060408.1 coordinate 80,427,349, forward strand.
GACATGACAGACTTTGAACTAGATCAAAAGAAGAGGCAAGAGCAGATTGAAAGAGAGACTGCAGAAGAGACAGCTGCAGCAAATAATGTCATCGAAATGGCCTTCAAACAAATGTCTGAAAGTTTACAACTTTTCACAAGATCAATTTCTCCAAACTCATCAGAAAATAAATCTCTCCCAAGAAACCCATTGGGTTCAAAAGTACTAAAGTGGATGTCTGATCAAAAGACCCACGTATTGACCTTGGTCAGATCCAATGGCCAAGTGAAGTACATATCAAGGAAAGAAGCACTAGGTCTTGGTGTTGAAGATTTGCAGGATCTCCTTGAACTTTCACTGTGCAGGGATGAGGATGACTCAAGTTCCAAAGACTTTGAAGAAGAATTTAAAAGACAAGCTAGGGAACTTTTGATGAGAAATAAAAATCCAGAATAATGAAGGGTTTTGGCATTATCTGTTCCAGGGGGAGATTGTTGGGATTGAACCCTACCAGAGGAACAGATAATGAAAGCGAAAACTGGTTCACAACAGTGGATTCATAATAAGCAGCTGTTTATACTATACTTCTCCCTTGAAAGTGATCATAACAAGTGATGGCTCTCTATCCACTTTCCGTATACAACTGCTGCTACCCTTTAAACTGCTGACAAAGCCCTGAAGAAGTAAACACTGCTGATTCTATCCACTGTTGACAAAGCACTGCCCACTCAAAGACTGATCAACTTTAAGGGAAGCACTGTTGGAAGAGCATAGCAGTAGTTTAGTATATTACCTGTTTTATGTAGAATCAGTGGTTAAGAATAGCAGTGTTTGTATAGGAACAGTTGTTACAGGTTGTTAGGCTGTTAGACGTCGGTTTCATGGTGACTTCAGCTGAGATGCCTCAGTGGTTTGGATTGTCTATAAATGGAGCAGTATCCTGTACTGTTACATTTGATCATCTTGAGTGAGTTCTTCTTAATTCAATCCTTTCATCTTGTGCAACTAACCATGGAGTAAAAGGCTGAGGGGGAGTTTAGTTTGTAAGCATGCTTATAATCTTTTGCTTTGATTTCTAATCTTTCAACTTAATGAAAAGCAAATGTTTATCAAAACTATCTTCCTCTTTGATTGTGTTTACAAAGTTTGTTGTTCATTTCCGCTGCACTTAAACTATGTTCATTTCTATTTGATTTGTTCAAATTATACAAACAAACACAATCACGAAAGCCTCCGATCCTAACAAGGCTAGCTAACGGACTATCTAGCGGTGTCTGTGTTAGTGTGTTGCGTGTTCTGCAGCATCGCACGGGTTCCTTACTATAATAATACGGTAACTATTGATTAATAAGGATCACATATGGAGTTACATTTTGTGAATTTATTGTTTGTTGAACGTTTGGATTAATTAATTACCCGGGAAGCAATCCCGGGTAATTAATTACCCGGTGATGTGAAAACATTGATGTTGAATCCAATGAGATGCTTGATGTAATGAGGTCGTATTAATAACAAATAATAAATAAAATAACTAAGTTTCCCGAGCCCGGGAAGCAATCCCGGGTAAAAACCTAGTTATATATTATATATATATATATAGTTTTCCAAGGATGATGAATAATAATTTTAAATTTACAATAATATATAGCTTTTTAATATTTTATTATATTAATATGTTTTTTTAATATTTTTAACTTTTAACATATTTTAATTTTTTCTATTTACTTTTAGCTTTTAACGTATTTTTATTTTTCCGTTTCTAAAACCACATTTCCTTTATAATTTATTTTGTTTTTAATAATATTTTCTACTTTTTTTTTTTAATTTATCTTTACTTCATCAATTAATTTGATATTTTAATATTTTATTATATTAATATATTTTTTTAATATTAACTTTTAACTTTTAACATATTTTAATTATTTTCTATTTACTTTTAGCTTTTAACGTATTTTTATTTTTCCTTTTCTAAAACCATATTTCCTTTATCATTTATTTTGTTTTTAATAATATTTTTTTTTAAATTTATCTTTACTTCATCAATTAATTTGATATTTCTTTAATAAATTATGTTCGTTAATTTTTCTTCTATAAACTTAAGTACATAGTTGAGCTTACTTTTTACCCTCGATTAATATAAGTTTTATTAAAAACAAATTTAGATTAAAAAATAAAGTATTTATTTGCTATCATAAAATGATACAATGATAAACTGAACCGATTCTAATGGTTTGACTTTCTAAAAAGCATGCTACATTTTATATTATCATTTGTTCCGTTTCGCCGCAATGCGCGACTGGAAAAAAAAACCTAGTTACCTTTATTGTTTAAAGCTGGTAAGTTTTTTTTTTTTTTTTGAATGGCCAACGAATCCTTCAAATGGACTACTGGATAAATTCACCATATCAGGATACACTCGCCTCCGAACCGAGGAAAACCCTCACCTAGGGTCGAAACCCGTGACAAACTCGTCCGAAGGCACGACGGTGCGATGAGGTAAAACATGCTCAGTTCAAGAATCGAACTAGCGATTTCCACCTATTCGCCTAGTCTCCCACTTAAATTATCAAATTTAGGTTGTGAGAGAGAAATACTATTCAACTTATATGTGTTTGAGAATAAAAGATGCATGCCTTTTTAACTTTCCTTTTATAAAATAAAGTAAGTTTTTTGTTTTGGATTAATGGTATAATAGAGTACGTTTAGATTAAATAGTCATTACCCCACTTTAATTATCAAATTTGGGTTGTGAGAGAGAAATACTATTCAACTTTTGACAAATCTTTAAGCTTATTCACAAGTTCATACCACATTCTTCTTTCTTCATTCTTTTGTGCAGATTAATTGGTCCACACCACCCCCACCATCACCCTTCTCTTTATTATAAATCTATTAATAACATTGAATTTATATTTCCCTTGAGTAATTACATTTTAGTTAATATTTAATGTGACATAATAAAACTTAAAGTAAGAAGTTCTCACAGATATCTTTATTTTAGGGATAATTGCATATTTTCTCTTAAAAAACTGCTTAATTGCATATTTACCCAATTTAAAATTAAAATTGTATATATCCCCTTCCTTAACTATTAAAATTGCATATATCCCCTTCCTTAAATAATAGGATTGCAAATTTACCCATTTTGATTTATTTTATTAAAATGACTTTTTTATCCTTATTTTTACTAAAACTTAAAAAAAAAATACATATTTATTCATTTTTACTAGTTTTTGTAGATTTTTACTACTTTAGCGGTTTATTTCAGTGTTTAAGTTTTAGTAAAAATAGTAAAAATGAATAAATATGTTTTTTTTTTAAAGAATTGTGAAAAATCCACAAAAACTTGTAAAAATGAATAAATTTGTATTTTTTAAGTTTTAGTAAAAATAAGGGTAAAAAAATCATTATATAACTTGTTTAAAATGAAATAAATCAAATGGGTAAATTTGCAATTTTATTAGTTAAGGAATGGAAAATATGCAATTTTAATTTAAAGTTGGGTAAATACGCAATTAAGCAGTTTTTTAAGGGGGAATATGCAATTATCTCTTTATTTTATGATCAAGTTTGTTTATAGGTATATAATAGAAAAACTTAATATTATGATGATATATTTCAAAACTTAGATATAAAATATCTAGTAACTTGAATTAATTAAAAAGTATAAACGACATGTTGTTTTTTACTAATTGTAGTTCTTATTATTTTAGTAGATGTTTTTATTTTAATTATAATTAAAAGAGTTATATCTATGGGTTTTTTAAACATTTACTAATTTAGATGTATTAAATAAGATAATATGAAACTGTTATCACCGATATCCATTTTTCCTAGAAAAAATACAATTATCAATATACATGTTGCATTTATTTGTTTTGTTAAATAAATATTTTCTTTCCTTTACGTTTACATTTAGACGTTTTTATTTAACTTTACGACTTGTTTACTTAAATTGGACTAAAAATGTTTCTTCTATCGTCATTTCGATGTCAATTTTTTACATAGGTTTTGTTATCGTTTCGACTTAGTTATTCTTCTCTATGACAACGTTTTATGTTATGGTCTAAATTTGGCGAGTTATCATCCCGTACCGTGCGTGTGCGGCTCAACATCTTTATGTCTATTTTTTTGTTTTGTCTGGTTTGACAGTACCGTCGCAACGCACGAATCCTAAAAACTCATATACATAATTTAATACTTTCTTATCACTCACAAAATCACTATTCATTTTTTTTTTTACTTTTTAACCCTTAATCCGTATACTTGTATATACTAAAATATAACTTGTTTATTATAGTTAACACTTTAATTATAAATAGTAAAACAAAAATCCAATATCGATTAAAACAGAAACACCAAAACACGAGATAGAATGAATAAACTCGCTCGACTTTATTTTATTATAAAATAAAGCACACCATTACAATAAACCCTAAACCATTTATATACTCAACCAACATCTTAGAAAACAAGAAATATAAACCATTTAAATAGGAAACTAAATAATGACTCTTATATTTTTATCCAAAATAATATGAATAAGACTTACTAGTTAACCCCTCTAATTATTAAATTATAACAAGAACATGCCAACATGATTAAGTTTGGTGTGCTGTAGTTAGACTAAGAAAAACTTCCAAAGGCATTGGGATATATATTAAAAAAACTTCAAAAGGCATTGGGATATATACTAGCATAGCAAAGTCTACTCGAGAAAACACGGTTTTCTTGTTTCTCAAAGAGTAAAATGCACGGATAGTCCCTGTGGTTTTGCAAAATAACACCTATAGTCCCCAACTTTTGAAAATTACAGCGGTGCTCCCTGTGGTTTGACAATTTGTTACTCGGATAGTCCTTGGAGTGGATGGCAGTTAGTTTTCTCCGTTAAATGGATGTGAAATGACAAATTTACCTTTCATCTTCTCCACTCTATGAAAACAAAACAAACCCAACTCCGGCCAACTTCCACAGCCACCCAACTCCGGCAATCACAACGGTACGACATCATTTCCATATCTCAATCCCATCTTTCTCCCCCATTGCAATCTTTAACAACACCCTTTTCAAATCATAAAACACCCACCTCAGATCTCAAAAATCTGATCATATTAATGGCAAATGCACATTAGTCAACATTAGCAAACATACAGAATCTAGATCCAGAATTTCCTGCACAATAATTCTAGTTTGAAATTTACAATCATGATCAGAAATTAAACAACAATGAAATGAAATGACGATTTACCAACGTCGTTTGAAGAACAAAACCCAAATTCTAGTTTCAAAACCCCACTTTAACTCTCTCAAATTCTTCAAACAAAACCTAAATTCAACCTTCAAAACCCCATTTTAACTCTCTCAAATTCTTCAAATAAAACCCCCATTTTCAACCTTCAAACAGATATACTCTTGGTCTTGGTAGTGACGACGAACATCGGAGGAATTTCGATAACTCAGTCTGCGATGTCTTTTGGACTGTTGCTACTGCTATTCTCATTTCATTTGTATGTTTCTTGTCATGGCTCTTTTCGAAACGTTTCTCCCTTTATTAATATAATACATATTGGTTTTTTAATCTTTTATAGGGAGGGGTAAATAAGTAATTTCACATCCACTTAACGGAGAAAACTAACCGTCATCCACTCTAGGGACTATCCGAGTAACAAACTGTCAAACCTCAGGGAGCACCGCTGTAATTTCCAAAAGTTGGGGACTATAGGTGTTATTTTGCAAAACCACAGGGACTATCCGTGCATTTTACTCTTTCTCAAATTATAAACTATAAATTATTACCAACAAAATGCTGATTTATGGAGTTGTACCTTATGCATAGGGAGTTTATGTGACACCCCAGGAAAAAACAGTAAACGATACAACTTACCTAGCTCCCTCAGTAACCGCATGCTAAATTTCGGGACGAAATTTCTTTTAAGTTGGGGATAATGTGACAACTCGAGTTTCCAAGATTTCCTATTCGCATTTATTGCACGATAACTGTTTAGTTGTTTGCTTATTCGACTTGTTTGCTTTGTAACTATACACGTTGTGATATAATATAACGAATTGTGATTGTTACAAATATATGTTTGCTGATATAACATGTATCTTGCTTGGAAATACTTAAACTAATTAAGCTTTATATAAGCTCGACGAAACAAGTGCCATTCGTCATACACATCTCGACGAAACAGATGTGTTTCGTCGGCCCACTGATTCGCCGAAGCCCATTAAGGGCCCAGTACGATTACACGTATATTAATTAGGTTTTACGGTTCCATTCGGCACACTTTAACAAATTTGAAAACCCTAACCATTTCCCCTTATCACTGTGTGACGACGATAACCATCTCCCACCATCATCTTTCTCTCTCTAATCCTCCCTTGTTCATCCCAAATCGGTTAGTGTGTATTAAACATAATTGATTACTTGTTATATTGATTAAAAAGTCTGTTTGATGAATGCTTTTAGTTGCGGCCCATGTGTGTGTTGTCAGGATATGTTAGTCAAGATTCACTTGTTAATTGTTTGTATATATGTTGTCGATTTGTAAGATAAGGAACACCACATGGATTGTCGGCTGGAATTGATAAGATTAATGGAAAGTAACATGGGATGTTCATTGAAATCGAGATGGTGGGACAAATCGGTGGACAATGGGTGGGGAATTGTGAACTGCCGATTTAAATGATGATGTTTGTTAGTGTTTTGATAATATATGTAGTCTTGATCATTGTGACTTGTTTGGATTGATGATTATTGATATCATAGTTGTCGGCCACTGTGCTTTTTGGTCCAATAATATCTTGCATTGTTATTGATATTATAATTGTCGTCTGCAATATTCCTTGATATTATTCTTGCAATGTTAAATGAATTGTTGTGTGTAGTTGTCAAACCCACCAAGTTATTTGGTCCAATGATACCATTTGAACATTCAACAAATTGTCGGCCATGTTGAAATCTATAAAAGTTAGGATGATGATGGTCCAATAATACCAATTATACATTCTTGGTCATAGGGTATATATTTATGGAATTGACAGAAAGCATGTGATGGGTGATTTGTTTTCAAACTTGATCCTTGTTTAACGTGATGATGATGATGAATCCGACACTGGTCATATGCCGATTGACTATTTAGTGAATGAGTTTGATATTGGAGGTCCTTTGGTTATGCATTTTTGGTCCAATGAGGTTGGGCGGTGGTTGCTAGATGTCGGCCACTAGGGCATTTAGATTTTTGTGACATTGTTTATTATTGCTGAAATAGTTATGGGTCCGACGAAACAAAGGCATCGGCGAAACACATTGTTTTTATGACGAAACCGACATGGCGAAACACATTGTGTTTCGCCGAGGCCAATCATGATGAAACAAACCCGTCAAATCAAGAGTGTTTCGCCGAGGGACGTCACGACGAAACGGAGGGCGTTTCGTCGAAAGGGATTCACGGCGAAACAAGGGTGTTTCGCCGATTGGTTAATCTGCACCGTAACCTGGTTAAAGTCTGTTAAAAGTTAACTGGAATCATTAACTACTGATAGCTAATATGCATGGCTTACATGAACCTGAATATGTGTTTTGTGTGATTTGTGATTTCTAGACCAACACTACTGTGATTGTATATGCTTACATGGAATTAGTGAAAATAAACTGATTATGTGCACGTGCGTACTTTAGGACTTGATTGATTAACTGTGAGCACATACTTTAGCATACCGAGCAAACCAAGGTGAGTTCACACTCTTACCAAGGCATGGGATTCCCGGGGTTGGGAATGGGTTTGGATGATTACATATGCTTGAGTCGTTATCGGAATTACATACCATAGGCCTCGGGAGAGGAAGGTTATTGGTAGATACTGCTAGACTAGTGATACATATACTTCTCTTCGCACACACGCCGGGATTGGCTGCGATAATAGAACTAATCTTCGCACACATGCCTGGAATGGCTGCGAACCATACTTTAATCTTCGTACACATGCCGGGTGGGCTGCGATACAAATATACCTAGTCTAGAAAACATGGGAAACCCCCACTAAACTTCGCAAACATGCCTAGAGGGCCGCGATACCATTACATAAGATACATGATTACTAAACGAGCTTATGATTTACGATACGAACACTAAAACTGAATAACCAACAGTGAACTCGCTCAACTAGTTGTTGACTCTCTGTTACATGCCTTGCAGGACCATAGGTACTCTTGGAGCTTGCACGGGAGGCGCGGTCGTTGTGGGCACGGATTGTGGATCTTATGATGAAACATTTAAACATTTGAACTTATTACTTACGTTGGGTTTACAATTATGCTTCCGCTAGACAATTAACATGCTTTGTTTGAACACCTCTCATATTGTTTGGTTAAATTATATTTAATACTTATTATGTTCAATATGATTGGTGGCTTGATCCTGGTCAGTCACGCCTCCAAGCGGTGATACTCCGCGTGTGGATTTTGTGGGTGTGACAGATTGGTATCAGAGCCATTGGTTATAGAGAACTTGGTTTTAATAAGGGGAAAACGTTTTTATTAAAACCAGACTATAACCAGTACAGTGCTCAACGATCCACAACGACGCCTCGCTCCACGTGCAAGACTCAATATCCTAGGTAATATGGTATATGTTTTATTACCTGCTTGCTAGAATTGCATAGAACTTTGCTCAGGGTATGCTTAGATTAACGTAACACTATTGCATGAGAACCCTTGTGTGCTTACTCTCTTTTGTCATCGCACTATTCGCGAACCTCTCTTACTTATGTTATCTTTTCTATGAAGATCATGGCTGGACGTATCAACATGACACAAGCCCAGTTGACGGCTCTCATTAACGAACGAGTTGCTGCGGCACTTGCAGCCGCACAAGCAGGAGGTATACCCTGCAGTTGTAACTCACACTAGGATCTTTAGATCCTACACTCCTAAACCAACTCTTGTGCTTAATCTTGTCCTGGTTCTTATACACAACAGGTCAGCATGCTCAGCTACCTGTTTGCACCTTCAAAACTTTCATGGACTGTCGTCCTACTACTTTTAGTGGCACGGAAGGAGCAGTTGGACTCCTCCATTGGTTTGAAAAGCTCGAGTCCGTTTTTGAGATGAGTGAATGCCCTGAGGCTCGCAGGGTGAAGTACGCCACTGGTACTCTAGACGGCATTGTACTGACTTGGTGGAATGCGCAAGTTCAGATGTTAGGGTTGGCTGTTGCTAACGCCACCCCTTGGAACGATTTCAAGGAATTGATCAAAGAAGAATACTGTAGCCGTGATGACATTCATAAGCTAGAGGTAGAGTTTTACAATCTGAAGATGACGGGGTCGGAGATTGAAGCATACACCAAAAGGTCCAACGAGTTGGCTATACTGTGTCCTACTATGGTAGACCCTCCGATCAAGCGTATTGAGTTGTATCTCAAGGGTCTGGTGCCGGAGATTCAAAGTCATGTAACCTCAGCGAATCTTGGCACCATTCAACAGATCATCAAGTTAGCTCATCGCCTCACCGATCAGGCAATGGAACAGAACAGGCTGCCTAAACGTATCAGCGCTACTACTACCGCTACCACTTCAGCTACTCCTGCTACTCCCAGTGACAACAAGCGGAAATGGGAGGGGGATTCCAGCAGGGGTTCAGCTACCATTCAGTCTCAAGCTCAGCAACGCAAGACTAATGCTTACCAGAGTCCGAGTCAGCAATCTTCTGGTGGTCAGGGGCAGGGTGGATATCGGGGAATTCACCTACTGTGTAACAGGTGCAACAGACACCACAGTGGTCAGTGTCGCAAGGGCCACTGTCAGAGATGTCTCAAGATAGGTCATGAAGCTAAAGATTGCAGGAGCTCAAGGCCTGCGAATCAGAACCAGCAACAACAGCCACCAGCTCCACGAAACCAGCAACAACAACAACAACAGCGAGGCAATAGGGGATGCTTTCAATGTGGGGCTGAAGGCCACTTCAAGCGGGACTGCCCCCAGTTAAACCAGAATCAGAATAACAACAACAATAATCAGGGCAATGGGAACAACAATGGGGGAAACAACAACGACAATGGTGCTAGGGGTCGTGCGTTTGTGATTGGTCGGGGTGATGCAAGGAACGATCCTAATGTGGTTATGGGTAAGTTTCTTCTCGACGACTTTTATGTTACTGTATTATTTGATTCGGGTGCGGATACCAGTTATATGTCTCTGAAAGTTAGTAAAATGCTTAAACGCGCACCAACACTTTTGAACACCAAACATGTCGTAGAGTTAGCTAGCGGCAAAAGTATAGAGGCCACACATGTAGTTCAGGGTTGTAATCTTATCCTCGCTGGTCAAACTTTCTCTATCGATCTCATTCCCATAACTCTGGGTAGTTTTGACATCGTCATTGGTATGGATTGGTTATCTCAACAACAAGCAGAGATCCTATGCAAAGAGAAGATCATTCGTATTCCTCGTTCTGGCAAAGAACCTCTCGAAGTTCAAGGCGACAAGAGTGGTGTTGTGAGTGGCATCATCTCCTTCTTGAAGGCACATAAGTGTTTGCGAAAGGGCCACACAGCTATTTTAGCACTCGTTACAGATACATCGACGAAAGAGAAGAAGTTAGAGGATATTCCGGTTGTATGCGACTTTCCTCAAGTGTTTCCTAAAGAGTTACCTGGGTTACCGCCACATCGCCAGGTCGAATTTCAGATCGAGCTAGCTCCAGGAGCAGCACCCATAGCTCGAGCACCTTATCGCTTAGCTCCAACTGAACTGGAAGAACTGTCTAAGCAATTACAAGAACTATTGGGAAAGGGTTTCATACATCCTAGCTCTTCGCCCTGGGGAGCTCCAGTGCTATTTGTGAAGAAGAAAGACGGTACCTTCCGCATGTGCATAGATTATCGCGAACTGAACAAGGTGACTGTGAAGAATCGCTATCCTCTTCCACGCATCAACGACCTATTCGACCAGTTGCAAGGGTCGAGCTATTACTCGAAGATTGACTTGAGGTCCGATTATCATCAACTGAGAGTCCGGGATGAGGACGTCTCCAAAACAACATTCAGAACACGCTACGGTCACTACGAATTTCTGGTCATGCCATTCGGGTTAACGAACGCGCCTGCGGTTTTCATGGACCTTATGAACAGGGTGTGCAAACCTTATCTTGACAAGTTTGTTATTGTTTTCATTGATGACATCCTGATCTACTCGAAGAGTCGGGAGGAACACGAGCATCATTTAGGACTTATTTTGGAACTCCTTCGAGCAGAACAACTGTACGCCAAGTTTTCAAAATGCGACTTCTGGCTTCGTGAAGTCCACTTCCTAGGCCACGTGGTAAACAAGGATGGGATTCATGTTGATCCATCCAAGGTAGATTCGATCAAGAACTGGCCTGCACCTCGCACACCGACCGAAATACGCCAATTCTTGGGTTTGGCGGGTTATTACAGAAGATTCATCAAAGACTTCTCAAAGATTGCACAGCCGCTTACCCTACTGACACAGAAAGGGGTTGTTTATCGTTGGGGTAATACACAGGAAACAACGTTTCAGCACTTAAAGGATAGACTCTGTAGCGCACCTATCCTCTCATTGCCTGAGGGCACGGACGATTTTGTAGTCTACTGCGACGCATCCATCCAAGGTCTTGGATGTGTGTTGATGCAACGGGATAAAGTCATTGCCTATGCTTCGCGTCAACTTAAGATTCACGAACGGAATTACACTACACATGATTTAGAGCTGGGAGCCGTTGTTTTTGCACTCAAGATATGGCGACACTACCTATACGGTACCAAGTGCACCATCTACACCGATCACAGGAGTCTCGAGCATATTTTCAAGCAGAAAGAATTGAACATGCGACAACGACGATGGGTCGAATTACTGAACGATTACGAATGTGCTATAAAGTACCATCCGGGCAAAGCCAATGTGGTGGCTGACGCCCTCAGTCGAAAGGATACTACACCTAGGTGTGTACGAGCGTTGCAACTCACTATTCAGTCTAGTCTTCCTTCTCGGATACGAGATGCTCAGGTAGAAGCATTGAAACCAGAAAACGTCAGGGATGAAGCCCTACGCGGCTCAAGGCAACACTTAGAACAGAAGGAAGATGGTGCTTACTACGTCACAGGACGCATTTGGGTCCCACTTTATGGCAGCCTACGAGAGCTTGTGATGGATGAGGCACACAAGTCTCGTTACTCGGTACATCCTGGTTTGGATAAAATGTACCACGATATCAAAACTACATATTGGTGGCCTAGCATGAAAGCTCACATAGCAACTTACGTTAGCAAGTGTTTGACTTGTGCGAGAGTCAAAGCGGAATATCAGAAACCTTCAGGCCCACTCCAACAACCTGAGATACCACAATGGAAATGGGAACAAATTTCCATGGATTTTGTTACTGGCCTGCCTAGATCTCAACGTGGGAATGATACTATTTGGGTGATCGTGGAAACGGATATCAAGGAAATGGATAAGTTCTCCACTCTAGCAGACGTATACCTTAAGGAAGTTGTCTCGAGGCACGGGGTGCCCACCTCTATTATCTCTGATCGTGATGCACGTTTTACTTCAGAACTGTGGCAAGCAATGCACAAATCTTTTGGCTCTCGATTAGACATGAGCACAGCTTATCACCCTCAGACGGATGGGCAGTCTGAGCGCACTACTCAAACTTTAGAAGACATGCTTCGTGCATGTGTAATCGATTTCGGCAACGGCTGGGAAAAACATCTGCCACTTGTGGAATTTTCATACAATAACAGCTACCACACCAGCATTAAAGATGCTCCATTTGAGGCATTGTACGGGCGTAAATGCCGATCACCTCTTTGTTGGGCAGAGGTGGGTGACAGTCAGATCACAGGTCCAGAAATGGTAGTTGATACTACTGAAAAGATTGCTCAAATACGACAACGCATGGCGGCAGCTCGTGACCGTCAGAAAGCATACGCCGATAAAGACAGGAAACTACTCGAGTTCCAGATTGGGGATCGAGTGCTACTCAAAGTTTCACCCTGGAAGGGTGTGGTTCATTTTGGTAAACGAGGCAAACTTAACCCACGATACGTCGGACCTTTCGAAGTCATTGAGAAAATAGGCAAGGTAGCCTACAGACTACACCTACCAGCTGAACTCAGTGCAGTTCACAACGTCTTTCACGTGTCGAATATACCTGGAAGGGTGTGGTTCGGGTGGGCTGCGATACAAATATACCTAGTCTAGAAAACATGGGAAACCCCCACTAAACTTCGCAAACATGCCTAGAGGGCCGTGATACCATTACATAAGATACATGATTACTAAACGAGCTTATGATTTACGATACGAACACTAAAACTGAATAACCAACAGTGAACTCGCTCAACTAGTTGTTGACTCTCTGTTACATGCCTTGCAGGACCATAGGTACTCTTGGAGCTTGCACGGGAGGCGCGGTCGTTGTGGGCACGGATTGTGGATCTTATGATGAAACATTTAAACATTTGAACTTATTACTTACGTTGGGTTTACAATTATGCTTCTGCTAGACAATTAACATGCTTTGTTTGAACACCTCTCATATTGTTTGGTTAAATTACATTTAATACTTATTATGTTCAATATGATTGGTGGCTTGATCCTGGTCAGTCACGCCTCCAAGTGGTGATACTCCGCGTGTGGATTTTGTGGGTGTGACAGTTTAAAAAAAATTGTCATTTCTAACCCAATGTTTTTTATATTTTGCAATTTAACCCTAATACTTTTTTATTTTCATCTTTGGCCCCTCATAATTTTTATCTTTCACAAGTTATTCGTCTTACGTTTCGTTCCAAATTTTGCAAGACACGCCGCAACGTGCGTGTGGGGTTCACTGTTTTTTAGTATATTTTTTTTCCCATTTAACAAGCCCGTTGCAACACGTTTATTTTCCCTGTTCAACTTAGTTATTCTTTTCTACGTTTCGATCTAATTCTTCGCATTAACATACCGCAATGGGCGTGCGTGGTTCAACGATTTTACGTCTGCTTTTCATTCGGTGCTATTTTTTCCTTTTTTATTTATTTTATTTTTACGAGTTTTTCCAATGTTGGGGTCGCTGACAGTGGTATGGTATTGGTGCTACTTGGAACAGTTTTACGAACGTTTTTAACCTATTAAGTTTTTTTACTAATAATTTGTTTCGAGTTACCCCTAACTTCCTTTACTTAAAAAAAACTATTTTTACGTGTATATTTTTATTTACGTGTCGGTATAAATATGAATTGCTCTACGTTTCGACGCAAACTTTTTCTGGAAAACGAGTCAGATCAAATATAATACGTTTCCACTAAAAAACCAATTTTTACGTGCATATTTTTATGTACTATAAATTTGAGTTGGTCTACATTTCGATTTGAGAGATGAGTCAGGACAAATATAATATGTATTCGTGCGTATTTTATGTATGTTTCGTAAATTTTGTTTCGAACCGTGTGGAGTCAAATTGTAGTTTCTTTTCTATGTATGAGCCGGATCACATATAAATTCGATTTACCTCACTTTTTGTTCAAATCACAATTCTTATATAGGTTATTTTTAGTTCAATCGGTTACGTCAAAACACGTTTTTCATACGCTTAATGCATCACATGATGTTTGGACTAATCCACGATGTTTGCGATGTTCTCGCGCTCAACGCACACGAGCATTATTGCTAGTTTCCATTAAATTATTTATATTAATCTTTTTTTAGTTGAAGACTTTATCATTTGTTTTAGGATAGGATGAAGTATAGAGTGCAGAGATTGTGGTAAGTGCCTAAGTGGTGACAAATAACTAATAAAACCCCTTAAGGTATTATACAAGAATTGATGTATCTGTATATACTTTTTAGTTACACTTGTTTAGATACAATTGTTACATATAAAGACTAACTTGACCAAATTAAAAAGTCATTAGTATTAAAGTGAAATGTATTACTTGAGTAGTTATGTTCTAGTACTTCACTATCTCTGAAACTAGGTTCAACCTGTTAATTTTTTGCAATCACCAATTAAGTGCTTTGCTTTATAAACAATGTTATTAAGTATGCATTATAAGTCATTCAGCAATTAACCATTCTGCTAAATGGTATGGGAAACGTGACAGGGTCATGGCCTGTCACGAGGGCCGTGGAAAACACGGAACACCGCCCCCTTCATGAACCACGCATGGTTCGCGTGGATATACCTAAGGAGACCATGAGCCACATTCCAAAAATTGAGGTACTTTGGACCGTTGTACAACGGTGAATTTAATTTTTTTTACCTATTTTCTATTTATTTAAACACATTCACCCATTTTTTTACATCATATATTTCTCATTCATTATCATACTCAGTATATCCCACCAATAGCAAAGCTAAGGTAGGGTCTGAGGAGGGTGAGATGTAGACAGCCTTACCTCTACCCCGTAGGAATAGAGAGGCTGCTTCCAATGAGACCCTCGGCTCGATATATCTACAAATTCCTCGTTCTCTCTATATTATCTGATTTTCCACCCCACAAAAAACAACTATGGATCCAGACGATCCAAACAATCCGCCACACACCCCGTGGACGTCACCCGCCTACTCTCCCGCTGATCCAATGTGGTCAACACCAAAACGAAGGTGAAAATTGTTCAAAGATGGGGTCTTCAATTAGCTTCTTTTCCGTGTTAAAATTTTAAAATTTTTATTTTCCTTTTAATATTTTGTAGTTTTGGTTTTTAAATTATATTTTTTTCTTTTCTAAAAATGAATGGAATACTTTTATTTATTTAATTGTTTAACAAAATATGAAAAAAGAAATTAAGGAGGACCATCACCAGGGCCGGTCCTGATAACTAAGTGCCTTGTACGAGTCGAAAAAAAAGGCCCTTAGACCCTAACGAATTGTATAAACTTAACGTTATAGCAATAAACCTAGTAAAATCATAGTATTAAAATGACCTAACGTAATAGCTAATCCATAATTCAAAAGTCAAAAATCATTAACAATTACTCAATTCAAACAATTAATAATTACGTTCAACAAAACACCTCACGCAATTATAACAATTAACCAATTAAGGCTCAAACGTCACAGTCATAATACGTAGAAAAGGGCATCAAGACGTGTTCAGTTCGTTAGTTTTTCTTGTTAAATATTAGTTATATAATAAAAAAGAAAAATCATTTCAAAAATCATTAAAAATCTTTATAAACCTATAAACAAACAACATATCATTAAAAATCTTTATAAACCGTAAATAAGCAACATATTTGTGCTTATTGTTCTTGTACTCTTGGCTTTGAGAGTTTTTTTTTAAAAGAAACAAATTGGGATTTTCAATTCTAACTTTAAAGTTTTAATCTTTGTTAATTTAACCCGTTTGATTAATTTGATTTTTCACTTCTAATTCAAAAGTTTTCATCTTTTGCAATTTAACCACTTCAATTTTTTTTACTTTTAACCCAAAGCTTTTCATCTTTTACAACTTTGTTTCCTTATACTTTTCACCTCTCTGAATAACATTCATTTTCTTTGTTGTTCTTTTATTAATATCTAGTTTTAGGATTCGTTTTTATTCATTTAAATTATCCTTATATTAAATTTCCAACGTTTTGAACAGTAAGTTTTTTTTTTTTAATATTATAGTTATATATATAGATTTTTAATACTTTTATTATTTTGATATTATAATAATAATAATAATTTTCTTGCTTTTTAAGTTGAAGAGTAAACTGCCATTTTGGTCCCTGTGGTTTAGGTACTTTTGCCATTTTAGTCCAAATCTCAAACTTTTTAAATCTGGGTCCTTGTGGTTTCACTTTTATTGCCATTTTAGTCCAAAATTAAGATTAAACTGCCATTTTGGTCCCTGTGGTTTCACTTTTATTGCCATTTTAGTCCAAATCTCAAACTTTTTGGAACAATCAAAAAAAGGGGGATTTTGAATTTTGGACTAAAATGGCAATAAAGATGAAACCACAGGGACCCAGATTTAAAAAGTTTGAGATTTGGACTAAAATGGCAAAAATGCCCAAACCACAGGGACCAAAATGGCAGTTTACTCTAAGTTGAATAACCTTTGTGTCAATCGGTGCTTGTATCGAAAATACATGTATGGTCCGGTTCGTTATCGGTACATGAAGATAAAAACCGCCATCAGCCTGGTACATACACGAAGGTAAAAACCGACACCAACCTTGTACATAAAACCCCAAAAGTCAGTACCGAAATGATTTTGAAAATCTTTTAGTTCGGGAAATTCGGTACTTCTACCCGGTACCATTTGCTCATATCTGATCATAAGTACCGTACGAACAACAACGGTATCATGCAACTTTTTTTGTTGGTTTTCTTCAACTTTTAATGATTCCTTTTTTTTTCAGTTTCAGGGGTAGGGATGAGCTCGGTGCCAACCGATATTGATACCGAAAATACCGGTTACGGTACCGGTATATGAAGGTAAAAACCGGTAGGCCCCAAAAGTCGGTACCGAATTTGTACTTAACATCTTTCGGCTCGGGAAATTCAGTACCGGTACCCAGTACCATTTGCTTATCTCTGACCACGGGTTTCATAAGAACAAAATCATTACCATAAAATTTTTTTGGTTGATTTTCTTTCGGTTATCTTTTAGTGTTTTTTTCTATATCTTCTTTTTGTTCTTGTCATCGGTTTCGTGCGCAACGCCCTTGTAGTGATTTCACAACACATGTAAACACAGACTAAATAACAAAATAAGTTCGCTGCAACGCGGTGATTGTGAAAAAACCTAGTTTTGTTAAAAAAGCAACCTAAGGTACATACAATTTTCTGGTTTTTATTGCTTGCTATAATATATATCGGTATGTACTAGCTGATACCGATCAATTTTTTGTCGCGTTCCCATCATAAGGCGTGAGTTTAATCCCACTAGTTTGTATTATATATGACATAATAACTAATAAATGGTACATACAGAATTATGTTTTTAATCTCTAGACTGTAGGGTTGTTTGGAATTCGGTTTGAACACCCTTTTGAAGGAAGGAAAAAAAACCTCAGCTTTGAGTATATCCCCATCTTCGAGTGTATTAAAAAACGTGTATTAAATTTTGTTAAAAAGCAACCTACCCCATCTTCGAGTGTTCATCTAAATCTAATACACGTTAACATGTTACGTGTAACAATGTAATTAGATATTAGTCCTTCATGTTGGCACCTCTTTTACTCAAGTATTTGTTAAGAATATTATTCAATGATAAGTGATTTTTTTTGGATAACCATAACGTTCAAATTATTTACCTCTCATAGAACTTGGTGGAGGCAGCTGCATTCACAACCACATCGACTTCTCTTTGCATTTCTTTAATCAAATTGTAGTCCCTCAGTCTCAAACTCTCGTTGGTGATGTCACCGGCCAAAGGAGTTACCTTTTCGGATAAAAATGTATCTATATTTGCACCATGTTTCTCTCTTAGTATCCTAAATAAGTCGTTACCGGCAACCTGCATAATCAAGACGTAAAAATAAGACTATTAGTTGGCATCTCTATTCATTTCAACGGTCATTTTTTCTAAACAAACATATACATGGGATTGGCATCAATCATTTGTTTAGAAAAAGTGACCGTTGAATGAATAGCTAATTGTATTTTTGTCAACCCCATATACAGTACGTTGGACAACATTACATGAATTGGAGTAGAGAGTAGACAGACTCTCACAAACACATACATTAGCTAGTGTTAGACATACCTCCATTTGAAAACGCTTGATGGCTTCTTCT
Source organism: Helianthus tuberosus (assembly GCA_030545235.1). Lineage (NCBI taxonomy): Eukaryota > Viridiplantae > Streptophyta > Magnoliopsida > Asterales > Asteraceae > Helianthus > Helianthus tuberosus. The sequence goes on from CM060408.1 coordinate 80,446,066, forward strand.
TGGTCACAAGCTCTAATAAGAAGATAGAGTTTTCTCACGTTCGGTTGAACTCGTAGTATCTTCTCCACCATAACTGAAATATCAAGAAGAAAAGTCATGTCTACAAAATAATTGAAGGAGAATGAGAGGGAGTGACACAGAGATAGATAGATAGAGAACCTTTGGCCAGAAAGCCAGTACCACCAGTGACTAAAATGGTCCTATCCTCAAGAAATTGCATTATGTTATTCACTTCCATTGGGAGAGAAGTGAGTTCAACTTAAGAGATGCAACTATACATTTGCGTATGTGCACCTATATATATATAGGTGGGATCCGGAAAATCATCATTAACTGCATTATTTTCAAAGGGTTCCCACATGAAATAAAATTCGGCTTCGTATTAGACTACACGGTATGGGGACCGTCCTCTTTGCGTCCTGGTCCGGCGCCGTTACGCACACCGTCCCCCCCCCCCCCACCCCATCTGCGCCGTGACCGTCTCTTTGTAGACATTGGGGACGATCCAAAAGACGACAAAAAAAAAACCCCTTTTCAATGCTTTTGACCGTTAAAAATAATAAAAAAAATTAATTTCCCCCTTTTTTAAAAACGGCTAGAAATTCAAACCACACTCCAAAACCTTCAAATTTTACATAAACTCAACCTTTTTATCACATTTTTTACCCACTACCACCCCATCTCTCTCTCAACTTTCATACTTTTTATAAAAAATTAATCATGTCTTCATCTTCTTCGTCAACGTGGTATTCGTCATCTTCGGGTGAGAATGAAGCATTTTTCCAAAACATGATTATGTACGCGGCTCAAATGTTCATGCAGGAGGATGAAAACTCTAAAGCGTCGTCCCAACGGCAAACTATAGGAGAGCCAAATTAAACCGTGACAAAGAAGGTAATTTAATTTTTTTTAGAGTATGTTTATTTAAATTTAATAATGAATTTTATAATGAATTTAATTTATTTTTCGTTTTAAATACATAGCCGCCCACGATAAACTAGTGGCCGATTATTTTGCCGACAAACCTGTGTACACGGACGAGATGTTTCGACGTGTCGGTTCCGAATGAGTCGTCGACTTTTTCTACGTATCGCAGACGACTTGGCCCAGTCTGATCCATTTTTCACGCTGCGATACGACGCTGGGGGCAAAGGGGATTCACTACTTTACAAAAATGTACGTCGGCCATTCGCCAACTAGCATATGGGTACGCACCCGATGCGTTGGACGAGTATTTAAGGATGTCCGAAAGAACCGCACGTGAATGTTTGCACAGGTTTTGCAAATAGGTTTTCAAATTATATAGCAAGCGATACCTGTGGAAACCAAACGCAAACGACGTTCAAAAATTATATCAAGCACACGAACAAATATATGGTTTTCAAGGAATGCTCGGGAGCATTGATTGCATGCACTGGTCGTGGCAGAACTGCCCTACTGCTTGTCAAGGTCAGTATACTCGGGGAGATCATGGTCATCCCACTATTATTCTAGAGGTTGTTGTGTCACAGGATCTCTGGATCTGGCATTCTTTTTTTGGTCTACATGGTTCACTTAATGACCTTAACATCATATACCAATCACAAATATTTGACGATGTAGTGGGGGGAACAGGTCCCGACACAAGTTTTACGGTTTCGGGGGTGGAATACACGCGGGGTTACTACCTTGCAGATGGAATATACCCAACTTACTCGACAATCGTTAAAACTATTCCGCACCCGACATATGATAAAAGAAAGAAATTTGCTAAGTATCAAGAGGGTGCGAGAAAAGATATTGAACGGTGTTTTGGGGTTCTACAAAAAAAATGGCATATCATTGAACATCCAGCACGTTCTGGTACACCAAAGAGGTTACGACACATTATGTACGCTTGTATCATCCTTCATAACATGATCATTGAAGACGAAGGTAGAGCGATATGTGAGTACGACGAAAATGCGTCTAACGGGAATTCTGTTCCAGTTAGAGTTAGTTTGGAGCAACAAGATTTAAGCATGTTCTCTCTACGTAACGAGTACACACATCATAACCTACAAGCGGACTTGGTGGAGTACATTTGGAACAACGTACAAAACGAACCTGACGACCATATGCCGGATGAAGACTAGTAGTTTTTTTAATATTTTTTAAGTTATTAGGATGTTTTTAAGTTTATGTTTTTTTTTTAGTTTATGTTTTTTTTAAGTTATTAGGATTTTTTTAAGTTTATGTTTTTTTTAAGTTTATGTAATTTTTTTAATATTAATGAAATTATTTTCCTATTTTATTTGTTAAATGTTAAAAAAAGTGGATGATTTAAAAAAAAAACTAAACTAGTGGGGTAGGATCATCCTCTCATTTCCATTGATTTAGTGTCTTGGACCATCTTCAAAAGGACTTTGATGTGGCGCCTAGGTGGCGGATCATCCTCCAAGGGAGGATGGGAACCATACCATGTAGCCTTAAAAATAACTCAGAGCATCGAATTTCGATGCATTGTTTTAATTACTGTTCTAATGTCTTTTTCAAACGGATGTGTAAGAATATATATAAACTATAGAGTTAAATGCCCAGATAGTCCCTGTGGTTTGGCCTTTTTCACATTTAGTCCCTAACTTTCTAAAATTACCTTTATAGTCCCCAACTTTTCAATTTTCGATCCCGGATAGTCCTTGAAACGGATGGTGGTTAGTTTTATCAGTTAAGTTGGTGTAAAATGACTATAATGCCCTTAATATAAAAAATAACTATTAAGTCATTAAAATAAAATAATTAATATATTAATTTAGGTGGGACCCAAACACTCTCACCTACACACATAAAACCCAGGTCATAAACTTTCATCTTCTTCACATGCCAAAGCAAACCCTAACCCCATCTCTCTCTCGTCTGTATGATTCCAACCCGGCGACCGGAGAGAAGTCCGGCCCAAGCCGGCCATGTTAACCGGTTGACAACACCCCCTAAACCTCCCCACTTCATCACCTTTATGTACCAGTTCACACAAACCTCTGATTGTAGAGAGAGACTGTTCGAAGGAGAGAGTGAGCAGAGGAGATCGAAGATGGGGAGAGGGAGATCTGGCGGCAACACCGCCGTCTGCGGCGGCTGCTTTGATCATTTTCCGGCGACTGATGTTGAAGACGACGACGGTGATGGTGGATTCCGACGAGTTTCACGGTAAAATCCCCCCGTCTCCTTTTAATGCGTTCTTTTTCTTCTTTTCTGAAGATTAATGACGTTTTTTGTGGTTTCTCATAAAATCTGATGACGGACGCCGGAACGTCGGGTTGGTTATGATGGTAGATGATGATGATGGAAATAGGTGGTGATGATGGTCGTGGATTGTTGTTAGGGTGGATAATATGGTAAAGGTGGAGGTTTGCGGTGGTTGGAAGTGGTTGGTGCATCGGAGGTGGGTGGTGAGGTTTGTAGGAGGTGAAAGGGGATGAGTGGTGTGTCGGAGGTGGGTGGTGAGGTGTATCGGAAGTGAAGGTGGAATGGTGGCTGATGGTGAGGGAAGGTGGTGAGGTGTGTCGGATGTGGGAAGGTGGTGAGAAGGTGGGAAGGAGACAGGTTGTGTTTCAGGTTAGTTTCAGATGGTAGATGGTAGTGTATGGGTATCAGGTTGGTTTTAGGTGGAGATGGTGAAAGTGAAGAAGATGAAGTGGGTGGGTCCCACATAAATCTCTAAGTATATCTCTTTTAACTTTTTAGTATTAATTTAACACTAAGGGTATTTTTGTAATTTTCCACTCACTTAACACCAAAAACTAACCCCCATTCGTTTCAGGGACTATCCAGGAACGAAAATTGAAAAGTTGAGGACTATAGAGGTAATTTTAGAAAGTTATGGACTAAAGGTGAAAAAAGACCAAATCACAGGGACTATCTGGGCATTTAACTCTAAACTATAAATTCATATCTCCATTATGGGTAGGGATAGAGATGGGCATATCGGAACCGGACCCAGTTCTTGTTAGAGTGTGGGGGAACCAGTTCTTGTAGGAACCAGGTCTAGTTCCTAACCGGGTTTAGAGCTTTAATACTGGAACCGATAGTAACCGATCCCGGGTAGGGTTAGAACTGGTTTCTCTGAAGAACCGATTCCATCGGGTAAGTCCTTAAAATCGCTGAAATGTTACTGTGGAATCGGTTCTTAAAAAAAATCCTTATATTGAATAAAATACTACAATTTTAAAAAACATACAAACATATTAAAGAAAATACAAACATATTGTATTGTAGCCGTTTATTTATTTGACCGTTTACTTGTCGTGGATGCGTCCATTTGACTTGTGGCTCGCTTTGGTGGTGCCACTTCCGCACAATCGGCTTCCGAATCATTAGTTTCTACTTCTTCATCATCCTCTTCATCAACTATCTTGTTCTCTAATTCCACTTCCTCTTCTAGACTTGTCTTATCTTGAATACGGCCACGACATCCAAATGATTCTTTAGGAAAATTGCCATCTCTATTGATTCCGGTGTTAGTCTTGTTCTTCGTATGGACAATACCCTTCCACTAAGAGAAAACGCACTTTCCGAAGCTACGGTGGAAGCTTGGACCGTTAGTATATCACGAGCCATGGTGGCTAGAATCGGGAATTCCGATTCTTTTGATTTCCACCATGACAAATGATGTGTGCAAAATGCAACATATAAATTACATCAAACAAGGCATAAAACTAACCCTTTTTAAGTACTAATATTGGAAAAAGAGTGTTTTTGTCTTCCTTTTGTATTTTCAGGATTAAATGAGCTCAAAAACACAAAAGAAGCAAAAAGACAGCTAAATCCAACATAAATACAAGGAAAGGAACATTAGTGGACTGCCCGACCCCTCAACGGCACCTTCCAAAGCAAATTAGAGAAGTCAGAAGACTGAACACGCCCCGTGCTCAGCCAGCACGGGACCGTGCCCAAGAAGCAGCAGAAAAGACAAACCTATAGAAGCTTCTATTGCCCACCACGGGGCCGTGCTCAGCGGACACGGGGGCGTGTCGAAAGTACAGCAGGCACATTTATTGTAATTGCGAATTACAATTAATGAGGAGAGAGAGTGTCAGACAGGCACGGGGCCGTGTCCAGCTCTCTGTTCAGCCTATAAATAGGAGTGCTTGGATTCATTTCATCTCATCCCTTGGCACACCACCTCTCTCACACTTCATCCACCACCCACCACCATCACAACACCATCATCCACCACCATCATCCATTGTCCATCGTAGAGTGTGTGAGTCGTCTCGGGATCCAAGATTGATCGTAAGAGTTCTTGACAAGCAAGGCCATGTTTGCCTAAGTCTCTTACATCACTTGGTGAAGACAAAGTGTCTAGTATAATACTTTTTATTTCTAATCTTTTGCACTTTTTATTTGGTTTTGTATTAATGACTTTAATAACTAGTTACTTATGTTGAAGGTGATCTTTCCTTATCGTTTGTCCGTGGTGTCTTGGCATTATTTTACTGTCTATATAAAATAAAGGATTTTCACCATTCATATCTCCACGGTCTATATGGAGGTATGTTGGCTACCTGGTCGGGGGTTAAGGGAACGGTTTGGTAAAGGTCTTGCCATTGTTCAGCGTTTAGAGGTCCTGCAATGGACCTGGGTCAAATTTAGTAGGACCCCCTTCAATACTTCACGGTATTGGATGGCGGGGGTCCAAACTCTTTGACCCCCTCATAAGTTAACTACTATTAATACTATAACCCGGCTATTTAGGACTGTATCCCTGCTGACTCAGACTACTTAGCCGAGGGTAACGTCACCGCCAAAAGCGGGGCCTACCACAATACTGCATTAATAACTTAATTCATTATTTTCCAATAATCCACCCTTTTAGGATTGTATCCTTGCTGACTCAAACTACTGGGGTGAGAGTAACGTCACCTTCAAAAGAGGGGCCTACTACAATAACTAAGATAATCTCATAATTATGTGCAAAAGTGCGGAAATAATCAAAGGTTATACTAGATACGAGTCGGAACCAAGTGATTCATCTTGTCTATCTGTTTTTCTTTTATTTTTATTTTCAGCATTTTAGTTAGTTTTTATTTTTTTAGTTTTAAACATTTTTCTAAACTTTTATTTTGATTAGACGTTGAGGATAAACCGGTACTAAAAGCTCTTGTGTCCTTGGACGACCTCGGTATCTTACCAACGCTATACTACACTCAACGATGGGTGCACTTGCCCATATGTGTGTTTAGTGTTAGTGAAATATCGTGTTTTATAAATTTAAAACTTGGCTAAAATAAGTGTTAAAAAGGGCTTAAAATATACACCTAAAAATACGACACTTCACACGCATCAAGTTTTTGGCGCCGCTGCCGGGGACACAAGGATTTTAAGAAAGTTAGGAATCAACGGCCTAATCTTTTTTTTATTTTTCTTTTTATTTTTTTTAGGATTTTCTTAGTTTTTCAGCTTCTACAGAGCTCAGCACGGGCCGTGCCCGCTGAACACGCCCCCGTGCTCAATCATTGGAACTGGCATTCCTGTTTTACGTCAGACAGTAAGCTGAACACGGGGCCGTGCCCACTCAACACGCCCCCGTGCCCAAGTTTCAGTTACTGAAAACAGAACCGTTAGATCCCGGCGGTTGGTAATTTCTGACATAAACATGAGTGATAGTAATTGTTTTTACTTTCGGCACTCTTATGGTACGTGGTGTCAATTATGTGGTGGCAAACATAAAGAAGTAGAATGCTACTTTCTAAATTATAGGCCCCACTACATAGACCCACCGACTTCTTACAACCTTAAGAGGGGCGAAAGTAAAAATAAACACTATTTCTCCCTCGAATGCGCCCAGCCAGATATTCTAGGGGAAATGCTCCTTGATGAGTTATTTCAACTAGAAAAGCTAATTCAGAATTGGTTAGAAGAGCTTAGGAAGGATTTTATTGATCCACCCCAAGACGATAACCATGACGAAATGCTGGAACCGTATTCCAACAACCTCGTTGCTCCCGAAAATGCCTTAGTACCTAGCAAAGACTTGGACGATAGTCGTCCCTGTGTCGATTGTGCCGTGAAGGACTCTCCATCGACTTCGTTCGATGCATACATAGACCTGAGCGATTCGGCATACACCTTCTTTAACAAGAGCCCGGGAAAGGGTTGGACTTGTCCACCTAGAATGAAAATAGGAATTACCCTCACCGACAACCTCTTGCGTTCTCGCCTTAGTCTAGGACAATTAAGGTATCTTAGGCACTTTGGGGTTGTTCCAACCAGTAAGGAACCACCCGATTTCAACGAGATCCTTGAAGTAGCAAAACTCCATAAAAGCAGCCTCCAGACACGGGGCCGTGTCCAGGTCAACACGCCCCCGTGCTCACTAAAAAGATTCTCTGCTGATTTGGTCAGAATACGGACAAAATGTGTCAGGATTTCCTCTGAACACGGGGCCGTGTCCAGTCAACACGGGGCCGTGCCCAGTGCACTGTCGTTATCTTTAAATGCAGCCTGATTCTTGCTCATTTTGACCACTTCAATTGACAGAGATCCCTGGGATTTTCACTCATACCATCCTAGGTAAGTGTTAAAAGAAGGTTCCAAAGGACCCTCTTGTCCCTTCCACTTTTATTCATTTCCTCCTCTTTCAAAATTTTTTCAAAAATTTCCTCCATGGAAGCTTGGAAATCCCTTGATTCCAACCCTCTATGAGAAGTTTGTAAGATTATTTGCTAAAGATTCTTGCTTAAAGTTAGTTGTATAACTTTGTTTTAAATTATCTGAGCTCAAAAACCAGATAAAAATCATAAAAATAATTTAAAACTCCAAGATTCTTTAGCCAAAAATCATGCAGACAAATGGACACGGGGCCGTGCTCAACGAGCACGGGGCCGTGTCCAGGGGCTCTGTTTTGTAAAAATTTAGCTTTCTTCGGTTTCCTTCACAGAAAATGGCAAGCAGAACAAGCGGATCATCTTCAAGAAATAACCGACAAGGGAGGAGATCTTCAACGGCAGAAGACTCTCTTGTAAACTATGTTTACGCTCTAAGGGAGGCTATTGATGAAATGACGGGAGTGGAAGAAGCATTGGTCGACCGTATCAACCATCTTACAGTAGGGCTGGAGGGCTGTCTCCATGAAGTAAACCTCTTGCACCAGAGGTTGAACCTTCTCGCTTCCCCGCCTTTGGTACCTATAATAACCCAAAGGGCTAGGAACATGGTGCCCGAAGTTGTCATTCCAGCCGAATGGTACGCCATGCACCAAGAGCTTCCGCGAAGAGTGATGCAAGGAGTCCCGGTGAATGTTCCCCCTCAACCACCAGCAGCGGAGGAAAATGAAGCATTCTTCCTTCCTAGGGAGATCGAAGAATGGCTTTAAACAACGTTTAGGGAAGAATTTATTCGGCTAAAAGTCCTACTATATCGGGAAACTATTCTCGAAATTTTCTTAAATTAGTAGAACTCCTTATGATAACCTCGTGTACCTGCTGACCTATTTAGTTAAGTTTTAGTTTTAATTTTAATTTAGGATTATGTAAGTTCTCTCTATGATGAAATGAAATGATGTTTTTAAGGTTTGGATGGTTTGTAATGAATAAAACACACTCATGGTGGTAAAGGATGAAAAGGGGAACGAGAAAAATGAACTCATGCACAAGAACAAGGCAACCCGACAATTCTCTCCAGTCCAGAAGGTTCAACACGGGCCGTGCACAACCAACACGGCCCCGTGCCGAACCACCTGCAGAAAAACGCCCAGTTCAGGTACCTGGACACGGGCCGTGTTCACCCAACACGCCCCCGTGTCCAGACTTCTGTCTCTCTTATTTTAATTTTGTTACTGGCACTTGAACACGGGGCCGTGCCCGGATAACACGGGCCCGTGTTCAGTGCCCAGTAACACAAATTTTTGCTTTTTAAACAATATTTTACACATCTAATCAACCTAAAAATTTATTTTTGGGACACATTGAGGACAATGTGTAATTTAAGTGTGGGGGGAATGCTAAAACCTTGAATTTTCCAAGTCCTAAATACAAGCCTTACACAAAACTCTATTGGAACCGCTAATCACCCCAAATTTTTTTCAAAAAAAAAATTTAATTTTTTTTACTTGTCTAGGTTTAACTCGGGAAGTTCAAGTTCTCAAAAAGGTTATATTTTTACAAATTTACAACCAATAGCGTAGTGATGAAAAGAACCAACATAAGAAAATTATGAAAAAGCATGACAAACTTAGTTAAAATTTGATTATATATACTTGATCACATAAAAACCCATTCCCACAAAAAGTGAGTTTTGAGCCTTTATTGAGCATACAATTACATATCATTAGACTAAATGCTCATTTTTCGTTTCTTGTGTGAATAGCCGCTTGGTTCTTAGGACTCTAGAACTTGCCATGACGATACATTCCCGGTCCTTATCAACTTAAACCCGAGTAAGTAAATAATGGAGGCATTAGGACTAACCCCTTTTTATTTCTACACCATTATTTTTCTTTTTCTTTTACCACCTACCAAAAAATCCCCCTAGTTAACCCCTTTGAGCCTAAACCTTTTCATTTCATCACCCAAAACCTTTTACCCACCAAAACCTTTTTCATTTTTAACCCTTTGTTTTAGTAACAAGTTCGGTTTTTCGTATGAAAAAAAAAAAAAAATTCGTGTTGATGATGAAGCAAAAAAAAGAAAATAAACAAACAAGTTTATCAAAAATAACCTTGTTTGAATAAAAGCTTCATCAAAATAAAAAGTTACAAAAATAGAAAATCTTACGAAAACCGACACTTGTTACGCCTTTTCGCCCTTTTTCTACTAACCACTAACCACTTTCCCAACCACCTACCTTTAACCCAAGCCTAACCCTTAACCCACAAATTCCTCTTGATATTTACAACGGTATAAAAGTTAAAAAGGAGGAGGATTGATTGCTTGGCAAGCCTATGGTAGGAATAAGTTCCATGCCGCTCTCGAGTGATTCACTAAAAATACACCTTCGGCCGAGTGTGAGTGTTTCCTCACGTGAGGTATGTGAGCTTGTATATAAATGGAATTTTAAAAAGGCATGTTATGCCCAATTAAATAGTTTCTCCTATGAAACGTTCTAAATAAATCATTACGAATAGGAGTGTAAATAAATAAAAATAAAACCCAAAAAGACCTTGGATATCCCGACACTCTACGACAAGCCCATAACCTTCTCTTCTACCTATTCCATTTGGGAGTGTAAGCCACATATTAAAGAGTTTTGCTTGAGGACAAGCAAAAGTTCAAGTGTGGGGGTATTTGATGTGTGCAAAATGCAACATATAAATTACATCAAACAAGGCATAAAACTAACCCTTTTTAAGTACTAATATTGGAAAAAGAGTGGTTTTGTCTTCCTTTTGTATTTTCAGGATTAAATGAGCTCAAAAACACAAAAGAAGCAAAAAGACAGTTAAATCCAACATAAATACAAGGAAAGGAACATTAGTGGACTGCCCGACCCCTCAACGGCACCTTCCAAAGCAAATTAGAGAAGTCAGAAGACTGAACACGCCCCGTGCTCAGCCAGCACGGGGCCGTGCCCAAGAAGCAGCAGAAAAGACAAACCTATAGAAGCTTCTATTGCCCACCACGGGGCCATGCTCAGCGGACACGGGGGCGTGTCGAAAGTACAGCAGGCGCATTTATTGTAATTGCGAATTACAATTAATGAGTAGAGAGAGTGTCAGACAGGCACGGGGCCGTGTCCAGCGGACACGGGGCCGTGTCCAGCTCTCTGTTCAGCCTATAAATAGGAGTGCTTGGATTCATTTCATCTCATCCCTTGGCACACCACCTCTCTCACACTTCATCCACCACCCACCACCATCACAACACCATCATCCACCACCATCATCCATTGTCCATCGTAGAGTGTGTGAGTCGTCTCGGGATCCAAGATTGATCGTAAGAGTTCTTGACAAGCAAGGCCATGTTTGCCTAAGTCTCTTACATCACTTGGTGAAGACAAAGTGTCTAGTATAATACTTTTTATTTCTAATCTTTTGCACTTTTTATTTGGTTTTGTATTAATGACTTTAATAACTAGTTACTTATGTTGAAGGTGATCTTTCCTTATCGTTTGTCCGTGGTGTCTTGGCATTATTTTACTGTCTATATAAAATAAAGGATTTTCACCATTCATATCTCCACGGTCTATATGGAGGTATGTTGGCTACCTGGTCGGGGGTTAAGGGAACGGTTTGGTAAAGGTCTTTCCATTGTTCAGCGTTTAGAGGTCCTGCAATGGACCTGGGTCAAATTTAGTAGGACCCCCTTCAATACTTCACGGTATTGGATGGCGGGGGTCCAAACTCTTTGACCCCCTCATAAGTTAACTACTATTAATACTATAACCCGGCTATTTAGGACTGTATCCCTGCTGACTCAGACTACTTAGCCGAGGGTAACGTCACTGCCAAAAGCGGGGCCTACCACAATACTGCATTAATAACTTAATTCATTATCTTCCAATAATCCACCCTTTTAGGATTGTATCCTTGCTGACTCAAACTACTGGGGTGAGGGTAACGTAACCTTCAAAAGAGGGGACTACTACAATAACTAAGATAATCTCATAATTATGTGCAAAAGTGCGGAAATAATCAAAGGTTATACTAGATACGAGTCGGAACCAAGTAGGGCTGTTCATAAAGCTCGCGACTCGTAGCTCGACTCGTAGCTCGCTCGAAAGAAGCTCGAGAAAAACTAGCTAAAAAAACTCAATTTGAGATGACGTGAACAAAGCTGGCTCATTTTGTAACCAAGCCCAGCTCGAGCTAAGCTCGGCTCGGCCCATGGCTCGGCTCGTTGGCTCGTTCTTAGGCTCGTTTAACACCAACGTAAAGCTCAAGCCAAGTTTAACCGCCTGAATTAATTTCGAGCTTGAGCTCGATCCCACCCTGGCTCGACTCGGCTCGGCTCGTTTACAGCCCTAGAACCAAGTGATTCATCTTGTCTATCTGTTTTTCTTTTATTTTTATTTTCAGCATTTTAGTTAGTTTTTATTTTTTTAGTTTTAAACATTTTTCTAAACTTCTATTTTGATTAGACGTTGAGGATAAACCGGTACTAAAAGCTCTTGTGTCCTTGGACGACCTCGGTATCTTACCAACGCTATACTACACTCAATGATGGGTGCACTTGCCCATATGTGTGTTTAGTGTTAGTGAAATATCGTGTTTTATAAATTTAAAACTTGGCTAAAATAAGTGTTAAAAAGGGCTTAAAATATACACCTAAAAATACGACACTTCACACGCATCAACAAAAGATCAAACTTTTTATTCCTCGGCAGTTATAGTACGCGAATAACATGTTTCTTTATATCTACCAAGTTCACTTAATGGGGCGTTACCTCTATGTTGTTTAGCCATTTCATCTCTAACGGCATTAAACATCATTATGAGTGGGTCTCCATTAGTAGTCGTACGACTTGATGCCGACGATCGAGACTCAAACATATTACTAGTATTTTCCCCATATTTTTGTAAATAATGATCATAAGTTTTGATAAACAAGTGTTAAAATTCTTTTTGATTTTTTCTCTTAACCTTGGATCCTCCTCATGCATATCCAACTTTTCGTATATTTCTTCAATCAAAGCTTCAACACTCGGCACACTTAAAATTGGATTTAAAGTGGCGGCATGTAACGCCCCAAAACCCGAATGTTTATAATTGCCGTATGTTCCTAAAGGACATGTCATGAAATAAATAACTAGGCTATTTAACCTAGTTAAGGGTATGGTCAAAAGTATTAAATGACGAAAGTTGTGCCAATTATATTTAAGTGGCGAACACGAGGGGCTAAATTGTAAACATGAGAAACTCATGTTTTATAAAACAAAAACATAACACACAACACACAAACGTCATGTGTGTGTGCATGGAATGCTCTGGAGAAGAACAAAGGGGTGTAAACCCTAGTTCTTAAAGAAGCTCCAAATTGAAGGTTGAATCGAGGCTCAAATCTATTAAGGAACATGAATTAGTGATCACCTAGACAAGGGGATCGTGAGGTATGTCTTGAAACTTAGATTGATGAACTTGTATGAAGTGGGTTATGTTCCAATCCGCGAATTGGTATGAAATTGATCATGTATATGTGTTATAATCATCATATAGAACATGGATTATGCATGGTTTGGATTAATTTGATGTTTAGAGGTGAAACCCACTTGGTATCGGGAGGAGGATGACTTGAATGATCACCCATGTCCAATTCTTGATTAATATTGATGTATCATGATACGTATGATGGATTCTTGTTAAAGGAATCGAAATAAATGTGATGCTAATATGTTTGATGTTTAGGTATGAATGATTCATGTTGATTAGAAGGTGGATTTGATGAATTATGTATGAGACCAGAAGTATATGCATGAATTGATTGTACACTGTGCTTAGGAAGTTGTATGCACACTAAGTGTAGGATGAAATGTATATAGAACCGTCCGTATAGCCTATTATGACGATACGAATACATAAGAATAAGCCGAAGTTCATAGGATGAATTGTTGACTTTTGAAAGTCAACTACGCATAAGAAACATGGATTGAGTGTTGTCGTAAGGGTATGATTATAGGAAGTCGTATGGTACATGTTATATTGATACGTGTTTAATGCGATGACATGATGAATTACATGAGTTAGTAAGGATACGAATTTGGTTATATGTCTTATGCTTATTAAAAGTGACCGATGAAGGTCAAATGTGAAATATGCGATTTATATGATCGTTAACATGTATAATCGTGTATGCTAACAAGAATGTAATTTCGATGACATGAAAGTATAGGAATCATGTGGAGACGGAATCAAGCACGGAAGGTTAACGGGTCAAGAAGAAGCAAGGAAGCGGATACGAGCATGGTCGCATAAGGTAAGTGATTTCCGGAATCACTTTTTAGTTGTTTAAGTAAGGTAGCGTTATAGATAATTAAGCATGATGTCTGACGTTAAATATGGTTTTGGTGGGATGAAATCTATTATTTTCGCTAAGTAGACCGAACGGGTCAAAAATGAAGTTTTGTAGTTATAACGGAATAAAGTGTATGAAATGGCTATGGTATTATAACCAGGTAATGATTAGAATGGCACACACGTACGCTAACCGAGAAATGGTGACGCGGATTAATCAATAAAAGACTCGGTAGTAAGTTAGGATTAATGGGTAACCAAGTTCGTGAGTGGAACTTGGATTAACTAAGTTGATTGCGTAAAATTGAATAAATGAATGAGTTTAACGCATACCGGGTATCGGGTGCGTAAACCCCAAGTACGAAACTCCGGATAATGTAAAAGTATTATGGTTATAAGGTTCATGTAAGTTTTGGGCTAAAACGAATGAGATGTTTGATGAAAACATGAACGGGTCGAATAATCGTAAATGAATAATAGGCCGATAGCGTGTAAGTTAAGAATTTCCTTAATCTGGATATGGGATTTCAAGTTCACATGATATAATGTTAAATTACGATCATGTAGGAAGAAACGGGAGGTTAAACGGGTAAACGGTTCAAAAGTTATGCGCGTTTTAGTGCATACGGAAGACGAAATGAACATGTAGAAAAAGGCAAAATCTAGAGGGCGTCGCCGACTGCCTTAGGGGCGTCGCCGACGGGGTCTAGAAAGTCAGTTTTCTTCCGACGCGCTATTTACCTGTCTACGCGATGTTTTAGCGACGCGATAAACCAAGGGTCGTCGCCGACGCCCTCCCCATGTCCAAAAAGCTGAAAATTGTTATTTAAGTTGATTTATAGGTCGTGGGCTTCGGTATGTTAATCGTGGACTAAGGCGGGCCTCCCAAACATTGTTCTGATCGTTCCTTTGATGATTATGGGTTATAAAGACCCATGTAATTAATGTTACTCCGCGCGTTGCGGCGGGTTGTTGATTATGAAAGTTTTTTCGACCCCACGTGCTGCAGCGGACCATTAAACCACACTAAAAATCAGATAAAGTGTGAGTGTAATTGTAAAATTTCAAAGATTAGTTCCGTTCATTGAGACCGGTGCCTCGTATAGCAAGCCACTTAGAAAAATGATAATTATAAAGTCCGAAATGCGCCATAGCAATGGAAAGAGTTATTGGTTAAAGAAAATTACCACATCTAGATCACCCCAACATTTCTTTACCCCAGATAAAAACCATATGATATTGCTACCTACAATTCCTGATCATTGTTTTGAGAATAGCAAGCAAAAAAGTAAAATAATGAAAAATAAATAAAAACATGTATAAAACATTAGGACAGAGAAAATCAGATATGTAGATAATTAATAAAAATGGATAAATTTAAAACTCAATCGTTAAAAAGGCTCAGATCTGTAGAAGAATAATGGGTACAGGATAAAACCTCCCTGGTTGCAAGAATCAAGGCGACATCGAATGTATCTACCACCGGAAAATTGCCACTCCAAGATTTGCTAAATCTCAAGCACCGATTCACTCAGACTCACTCAGACGAATAGACATGCATCATCATTTCCCTTAGTAAAAGAGTTAAATGCACAAATGGACCCTGTGGAAGACACTTATCCGTACAGGTACCGCAATGCACAAATGATGCCACGTGACATCACGATATTAATCAAACTATTCTTGCGTTCAACAAAAGGAAGGAAGAATATCTGCCCATCATCAGTTTTTTTAACCATTTCGATCTTTGCATAAACATAGGGCGGGGATCCAAAATCCGAAATGTACATACCCATGTTTATGTTTAATTTTGCATTCAATCAAACAGTACATACCCTGTTTTTATGTTCGCAACTCAATTTCAAATCCAAAATTCATAAATGAAATTTAGCGATAATCAATCCATACAATTGGTTTATAATCAACTCCGAAACAAAAACATCATTATTGATTATCGATTTAATCATCAGATCCAAATCCTAAATGTTCCAATCAAGGGTGTGGAAAAGGAAAAATCAATGGGACCGATGTGAGTGGGATTCGAAGAGGCGTCAGTGGGGCTATAACCATCCCAACAGATGCAAATATAATTAATTTTCTAACCGACACGACTTTTAAACGAAAGGGTATGACCAAGTTTATAATATAATTTTATAACCGACACAACACGACTTTTAAACCAAAGGTATAAAATAATTTTCGAACCAACGTGACTTTTAAACGAAAAGGTATGACCCAAGTTTATAATATAATTTTCTAAATGATGCGACTTTTTAACGAAAAGGTATGACCCTAGTTGGTAAAATCACACCTTTTCAAACGGTATGGATTAAAGTAAAATCACACATTTTCAAAGGGATGTGATGTTTAAACAAATGAGACATAACCCAAGTTGTTTTATAGTTATATCACACCTTTTCGAAAGGACGCAATGTTTAATCATACCCCAAGTTACTATTTGTATAAGAGTATAATGTAAGAGGTATGTGAGAGCTTGTATTTGTATATATGGGTATGTACATCTGTAGATGTGTATATATATGTATGTATGAAGGTACGTCTGAGTGTATGTATGTACGTAAAGATATGGGGAGGTATGTATGCATGAGTATATAAGGGTTAGGTAAGATCTTGAATGTGTAAATATGGGTATGTACGTATGTAGATGTGTATTTATGTATATATAAAGGTACGTATGTGAGTATGCATGTATGTAGAGACGTAGGGACGTATGTACGTATGTAGATGTGTGTTTACGTATATATGAAGATACGTATGTATGTATGTATGCGTGTATGTAGAGATGTATGAATGCATGTAAGTATGTAGATGTGTATGTATGAATGTAAGTGTGTATGTATGCATGATTTCGATACGTTGAGGATTAACGTTATTAATAGTGTGCCTGGAGAATGAACATTAATGCAGGTACTTTATTGAAGACTCACCAGGGAATGGATATGTGGATGTAATGCCTAAAGATAGATATATAATTGAATGGGAAGTGTACATATATGAATCTTGTATATATATAATGTGTGCTAATGTTATGAATGAATGTGGTGAGTGCAGGTTGTACAAATCACGGACGATTATCAAGAGGAATAGAGATCGAAGACCGGGTCACAAGATAGATTGTATGGGAATAATTGATTATGTACCTTAGCAAACAGAAGTTATGCTTATGTTTCGTAAAAGAGTTATTTTAAAAAGGATTTTCAAGTAAGCTAAGACGTTTGTAATGAAATAAATTTTATGGCACGAATTTCCGCTGCGACTTTTGTCAAATACGTGTTAGGGTCTTACAAGTTGGTATCAGAGCCCTGGTTTGAGGGAAATCAAGTACGATAAGGTAAGTACTTAAACTCAGAACTATGTGCTCTTATGATAAGAAACCCGTACAATCTAAGACTCGGTCAAGATCCCAAAGGTAAAAGCGAATGTAAGTAAGCACTTAAGTATGCATATAAAGAAACTAACGGTACGTTATGTGCAAGGTAAGCATAAGTGTTTGAAGAGGATGAGTAAGGCAGACAAAGATGCAAATAGACAAATGGACCCAGGTACACAATGTTAATATGTATGGGTACCAGTGTTAAAAGAAAATTTAAGAAATCTCCTTGAGAGGGTAAATACTAAACGAAAAATAACGATGTTGCCTTGGTAAAGTTTTAAGGATGTTGCACGTGACTGATAACTTTTTTTTCGGACATAAGGCGATGATTACATGAAGGCACGAAACTAGTATGTGGATTGCGCACCTGGCCAGTACGCAAGAAACATATGACGTTCGTGAGGCCGTGGTAATTATCGCAGGTATGTCCGGGAGAATTGGGTAGCAGGTGAGGCGTGCGGGTAAAATGAGTAGTAAGACTCTCAGGAAATTGAGAGTATTATACAAGAATGAAAAAGAAGAAATGATAAGGATGAATGATGTTGTATCCGTAAGTAAGTACGGATCGGCAGGGTATGAATGACGTGTTTGAAATCTGCAAGACGGATTCAACACATGTAAGGAATGAAAGATATGAATGGAATGTTTGAATCCGCGAGACGGATTCAAGGAATGAAAGGCATGAATGGAATGTTTGAATCCGCAAGACGGATTCAAGGAATGAAATGCAGGAATGATATGTTTGAATCTGCGAGACGGATTCAAATCATAGAAGGAAGAAAATGTATGAATGGTAGGTTAGAAACCGCTAGACGGATTCAAAATATAGAAGTAATAAAAGGTATGGATGTTACATTTGAATCCGCGGGACGGATTTAAAACATATAAAGGATAAAATTTACCCACATCAGAATTGTGTCAATAGTTGACCGTAGTTATGTCAAACGAGTCCTATGAGTAAATGTAAAGTAAATGAACAAAAGAATGATCGTAATGGGCACGCAAACCTAAGTTTTAAAATGAAAGAAAGAAGTTTTGAACCTGTTATGTGTTAGATGTGTTAGTAATCGACTCGTAGGAGTCATAATATAGGGCGGGCTACGACCCGGACAATAATTTAAGTATGAATGAGAAGGGTAAGCTTGGTCACGAGTACCGAAATAATGTAATGAATGTCTTTGCAAGTAATCATGAATGGAAAGAAGTACGAACGTGTACCTCGATGCGTCTATGATAAGTAAGAAATGTCAGTCGGACTTGAAAAGTCAAACCACAAAGGTTGACGAAATAAGTAACCAGAGTAAAAGAATTGTATGTAAGGAATGAAGTATGGAATGTGTTATAGCATGTACGTAGGAAGTTGTAGAAGAATTATGGGTGAGTAATCACCTAGTAAAATAAATGTTTGAATGAAATGTGCACGAGCGGAAGCTCATTACAAGGATGAATGAAACATGGCCGGGTACGGTTAGTACTCGTGAAGAGGCGGACCGATTTGGTTTACAGATCGTTGAGTTATGAAATGAAACCGAGGTCAGTAAAATGTTCAACTTATTGTTAGTGCACTATGGTCGTTTCAAACGGAATTAACAAAGTTAATTCCGCTTGAAAGTGTCTTTGGTCGTTTCAAACGGAATTACAACTAGTATAAATAGGAGCACTTGGTGTGTCAGTTAAAAAGGGAATTAGAAGGTGTGATTCGGTAACGAAGTGCTGCCGAATTGTCTCCAGGTGCTGTAAGACTATTAAATCAATACAAGAGACATTATAATTGATTTGAGCGTCCGTGTCATTGATTCCGCCTTTGATTCGGATAAACAACTCTTCTGATCGACTCATTCGGGTCATACAACGATCCTACAAGTGGTATCAGAGCTCAGGAAGAAGAGTTTAGCTCGATTTCATCAGTTTTCTGACTTCTACACCTTCTTTTTCACAATTGAACAAGTTTTCACGGACAAAATGGACTGAATTTCACACATTATATGCGAAACAGTGTTTTAACAAAGCCTTGAGAGAATTAGACCTATATTCAGCTTAAAAGTGACTAAAATGGACCAAAAACCTAATTTCGTTTGAACGAGTATACTAATTCCGCTTGAAAAGTTCATCTGATTTCGCTTCAAAACATAATTCCGCTTGAAAGTACACCTGATTTCGTTTGAAAGTGGAATTCCGTTTGAAAATCGTGATTCCGTTTGAAGTTTTGATTTCGTTTGAAGTGTCATCCAGGGATTTCGTTTGAAAGTGGTTATCTCGCTTGAAAGTGCAATTTCGCTTTAAATCTTATTCCGTTTGAAAGTGGATTTTTCGCGTCAAGATCATTTCACGTCAACCGAGTGTCAGTTTATTTCAAGTTGCTCGATATTGTTTAAACTGATTGTGTTTGTTTGATTGTTTGTTCCAGGTACATTGATTCAAGAATTTTCATCATGGCTGAAGAATTTTTCAATACTTTCTACAACGCGTTTACCTCAGATACGTTGGAAGCTTCAGATGTTACACCCAAAACTATAACAAAATCAATTAAAGACAATATTAAACATGACAATTTTTATGGAACCTATTCGAAACCACCTAAGCTTGATAATATTGAGGATTATGTTTGGTGGAAGGAAAGGTTTATCAACTGGACTAAAGCGTATGCACATGAAAGTTGGTTTTGCTTGGAGTTTGGCTATGATAAACCTACTGATGACAAAGGAGAAGAAATCTTGCTCAAAAGTTTTACAGAAGAAGACAAACGAAGATTTTCATATGAGCAGAAAATGATCGCCTTGATTCAACAATCGATTCTAGATGATATTTTTTCGTTGATAAATCATGATGGGTCTTCAAAATCTGTGTGGGAAGCTTTACGGGTGAAAGCTGAGGGGGGTAAACAAATTAAGAAAAACAAAATTGCGTTATTAAAAAAGGAATTTGATTTGTTCGATAGTTTGAAAGGAGAGACTGTTAGACAAATGATTGAACGCTTTTGTCACCTAAAAATTGAACTTGAAAGGTTTGGAATTGTGAAAACAAGAGAAGAAATAATTGACAAAGTAATTGAAGCGTTACCACGAGCTGATCAGTGGCAAACGTTTGTTTTTATTTTGAAAAACGATGTTTTATATGATTCAATTTCTCTTGATGTCTTGTTACAAAAAAATGAGAGTCATGACCTTGAGTTACAAAAGCAAAGCAAGATGAGCAGTTCGTCGCATCATCAGAATGTTGGTCTATATTACAAGGGCAATTTACCTTCGGTGAAAGCTGATAGTTCACCAAAGACAACAATCAGTGGTGAGAAGATGAAAGAACCACAAACAAACTCATCAAGCTACAATTCTAGATATCATTCATCTTCAAAAGCAAGTCCTGAAGATTCTGAAGAAATTCTTTGCAACATTGCTCTCAAATTTAAAAATTCTCCGACAATGAGCATCAATGCAGCTAAACAACAAATGAGCTTTCTAGCATCAGTTCTGGAATCGTATGAAGGTCTAGTTGCAGGAAAAATCAGAAATTCTGAATTAACCAAAGAAGACTACGACCAGATTGATCCAGAAGAAATGGAGCTAATAGACATTCGTTGGTGTTTAGCAAGTTGCATTCGAAGAGCACAGAGGTATATGGAGATTACTGGGAAGCAATCTTTAGGTGGTCCGTCAACAAAGCTTGGATTCGACAAATCCAAAGTGACCTGCTTCAAATGCAAGCAAAAAGGTCATTTCAAGAGAGAATGCAATAATTCTGCAGTCGGAGGAAATGAACGTCCCTTCAATGATGATTACTACCGAAAGGCAATCTACCACCGAAGCAAAGAAGAGCAAAAAATGATTGAAGATAAACCCAGAGAAAAGTTAAGAGCTTGTGCAGTTTTTCATGATGATGAAGGATATGACTAGAGTGAGATTTGTCAAGAAGAAGATCGTATTGATTATCGATTCAAAATAAGAACAAAGGAAGATGTAGAAACTCTTCACAAACATGATCATTATGCTTTTGTTGTTGAGATAAAAGAGAAAACTCGAGAAGAGATTTTGAGAGAGAAAATTGAGAGAGAAATTTTCATTGCTGGATGCAAAATGGAGAAGATGCAGGAAGAATATGAAAATCTTGTTCGAAACAAAAGATGGGATAAGAAACAAGAATGTTTCGTCAACAAAGAAGGTGAACCAGCTGTTCCCAGAAGTTATATAGTTCACGATGATGTTCTTCTAGTAATTCCTCGATCCGGCGAATATTATTCAAATGTTGCAAAAGACAAAACATATGTAAAAAGGCTGGATAAAATCATCAGAGATGCGATGACAACAAATCTGAGGAAGAGGAATGAAGAAAGAATGAAGAAGAATATTGAGAATCTGGTGAATGATTTGAAGAAGGTAGCTGAGGAAGTTCAAGTCGAAGCAGTTAAAGAAGAGGATGTGAAGGTAGAAAAAGTTGAGGTGAATGAAGAGGTTGAGGAAACTGTTACTGAAAAACAGCAAGTTGTAGAAGATGAGAAGAAAATTGAAAGTTTGGCAGAAATGAAGAATGAGAATTTGGATGCTGGTGATACTGAAGTTGGTGTTGAAGGAAAGCAGAAAGATGCTGATCAGACAGATGCAGAAAAAAACACCGAGGTGCCAATCACTGAGGTAAATTCTGATTCTGAAACTCAAATCAAAATCGTTGAACAGTGCAAGAAATGCATGGAAACGTGCAGTGCTTGTACTGAAAAAGATGAAAGGTTCAGAACAAGAGATCTTGAATTCACAAAAGTTGAAGAAGTTTTCAAAAATAAATGCAAAGAAATGTTAGAAAACGAAAAAGTTTTGAAAGATAATGATTAAAAACTTTTAGAAAAATGTAAAAAGTTAGAAAAGGAAAATGAAGTTTTGAAAGCAAATGTTTTGAAAATGCCAGAAGAATGTTCTCAAAAAGAAAATGTTTGTCAAGAAATGAAGAAAGAATATGATTCAATAAAATTGGCATATCACATTACAAAAGAATCATATGAAAAAGTAAAAAGTGAAATGAAACTTGTTCAATGAAGATTGAAATATTGTTCTGAAACAACTGATACGTATAAGCGAAATTATGAAATAAAGCAACAAGTTGTTAATTCTTACATTGAGGATGTTGCTAAACTTAAGCATCAGCTTGCTGATTTAGAACAGGATAATAACAAGTTAAAAAGTTATCACGCGTCGTCATATGTGCTTGAAAGAATTTTCAACATAAAACCGGATGGAAAGGATTCTGAGCAAAACAAGAAAGGTATTGGCTCAGAGTTTCATCAAGTTCCACCACCGGAAAAGTTTGTATTTTATGATGAGGAAAAGGTCGAAAAATCTTTCAACTTGGTAGATCAATTGCCAGACAACATTGACGTAACCTATTCCAAATCTGATGATTCTAGTGATTCAGAGGTGGTAGGTAAGGTCGTTGAAAGTGTGTTGAAAGAAGAGTCAGTTGATACAGGTAAATTTGAATCACAAGATGAAAATGAAGGTAATTTTCATGATGGATATCTGAAAAACTCAAAATCCGAGAAAAATCTGGATGATGATTCAAAAGGATTGGTTTATACCATGATTGGATCGGACAAATTATTCTTAGATGTTGTATTCCCGATTCAGAATGTGATTTCAGAAAAGGTTGATAAAGTTTTCAAGATAGTTGAAATTGAAAAATCTAAGATTTCAAAGTTTGCTGGAAAAGGTCACAAAACTTTTTATAACAGACCTGGTTACAAGAAGAAAAATATGAAGGCTGGGTTGGGTTATAAAAAGAAACAAAATCGAAATAAAAATGAACCGCCAAGTTATCAGACAAAGATGAATTTTGTTCAAGGAACAAGTTTAGAAGAAGAAGAAAAACATGTTTATCAATTTAGACAACAGTCTAATGAAGAGTTCTATGCTCAAAAGAAAAAGCAACAACCACAGGTCAAAGATATGTCCAAGATAACATGTTTCAAGTGTGATCAAATAGGACATCTTGCACGCAAGTGTCCAAATCTGAAACCTGTGGATGTTGAAAAAAAGAAGTCTGATAATGTTGAGAAACAAAAATCTTAGGATGTGAAACAAAGGTTAACCAAATTTGATTCAAAACAAACTTGGAGATACAACACAAACAAGTTTGTTTCGAACCAAACTTGGAATTCAAAACCGAATAGGTTCGATTCAAGACAGACCTGGAATTCTCACACACCCAGATTTAGAACAACATAAAGTTGGAAAACAACCGTTGATATGACAAAACCAAATCAGTTTTGGAAACCAAAAGTTGTTGTTCAAAAACAAAATGTTCAAAAAGATTCACATTTTTACAAAAGAGGTACTCCGAAAGGTCAAACATGGAATGTTAAGAAACAAGTGACTTTGGTAAAAGATGAAAAAGTTGAAGTCAAAATTGAAAAAGTCTTTGATGAGAAAGATTTTCCGAAACTGCATGATACATATTGTGTTGAAATGCCTAAGGTTCAACAGACCTGGGCTAAATTGTTCAAGTAATCAAGTAGTCTAAATGTGCAGGTGCTCAAGGAAACTGAAGATTGTGAAAATAGTATTCGGAGTTGCCTGGCACAACGAGGAGAGGAGGCTGCTGTACCCTGGTTTGGTTGAAACAGGGAGTTTGTTTGTTTTCTGTATATAAATAAACAATATTTCAAAAACCCTAAAAAATTGAAAAATTTAAAAACCAAAAATATGTTTTTATTTAGTCAAAACTTTGAAAAACCAAAAATATTTTATTTTTAAATTTGTTAAAAAATCAAAAATTACAAAAATATGTTGATTGAATATGCTGAAACCCTCACGGCTGAACAAACATGATTAATTTCACAAGATTGAAAAACGGTTTTCAAACTGTAAAATATCAATGTGTTGTAAATCATGGGGGTAATTGATGCTTTAGATGTTAGATTTTCTGCAAATCAGTACACATTAGCAGAAAATGGATGGCGAGATAAAGCTATCAGTGTTGGTTTGTCAAATTTTCTTTAAATGGTTTTGAATTGAGTTTTTGCATAAAAAGAGGAAATAATAGTACATCAGTAGACAGTTACAGTATGCTAAAGAAATGTAATGATTAAATAGCGTTAAACGGTCTCACTGATGATATGCCGATAGGTTTTTATACATTTAGTAAACTTTTTCGGGATATAAACCTAAATTCAAACTTGCTTGTTTCGTGGGGAACACTACTTGGATATATAGGTAACCCCTGAAATCTTGTTTGAAGGACCCCTCTTTCTGAGATACTAGGTCTTTCTTCTTAGTGATATCTGGGGTATTATCCCGGGACTTATGATTTTACGGAAGCAATGGCCTAGTCCCCGTATAATACTTTCTGCATGCTTGAAATATAGCTCGCCCTCAGCATAAAAAATGATGAAACATTGCAAAATGCTAATCATGTGCTGTTGAAGAAAAGATTCTCTAAAGGGAACACACCTAAAGTCGAAGCCGTCATCTCTCTGCTGAACGAAAGTTCTGACCTGAGCTCTCACGGTTCTCGCAATTTAACCCCTTACAGATATCATCTAGGTATACTCACCTGTAAGACTGAATATTGGGATCTGGATACGGGAGTATATTCAAGAGGTGGGACACATGAATGAGTTTAAGTTCTTAATACATCTAATTCGTATCCTGAATCAGTTGAAATTTGTGTGAAAATTTAAGTGGATCAGTATATCGACAATCTAAGTGAATTGTTTAATTCTTAATGTGTAATTAAGCTCAACGGTACTTGTGACTTGTCAAAAACTGATATGATCCTCTGACGCAAACTCAAACAAAAATATTGTGCGTAAATATGTTTGTAAATATTTCTTTACTGCTTTATATTTCAGAAAATACAAAAAGATTTTTTATTCTGCTTTATTTTCGACAACCGATGTCTGAAATGCTGAGTGTCAAAATCTAAGTAAGCTGATTGTGTTCTGAAAACAAAACAAGTTCATTAATTTGAAACTTGAATTTTTAACAAAAATCAAAAACAGTTTGTGATATCTCCAAGGTCATTAGTTTGGACTTGGATGATTAACTGTGAGGGATTTGGATGCTTATATTGTTAAAAAGCCAGTTTCCAATTCTGTTCGCTGAAACTGCAAAATTTTGAAATTTGTTAAAAGTGTTAGTTTAGAAAGGTTGGTAGAGCCAGGTTTTCAAATCCTGGATGTTCAAAATGTTGTTACTTATAAACGTATGAGTGTTGCAGATATTGTACCAGACTACGATCCCGACAGCAGAGTCTAAGGGGGAGTCTGAATACGAGCTCAAAGCAAGGGGGAGCTTGTAACCAGAAAGCAAGGTGTCGATCCCTAAAAAGCACGGAAGCTTGATGAAAGGGGGAGCCTGAAGAAGCTGTTAATGTTAGAGACAGAGATAGATTAAAGATAAAGATTGAAGATGCTTACAGTGTTAGACAATTTGGAAAGAGCAAAAAGACTGATCAAGACTGAAGATGTGTCATGATAAAGACTCGACACTGAAGACTTCGTCAACATCCAAGGGGGAGTCTGTTAGTGCACTATGTCTGTGGACTTCGTCTTGTATCGAGTCATGTAATAGGATGGGATAACCAGTGCTCAAGGTGCTAGAAACTGATTTTCATGAGTTTGTAGCTAATTCCGCTTGAAACTGTCAATGACCATTTCAAACGGAATTAACAAAGTTAATTCCGCTTGAAAGTGTCTTTGGTCGTTTCAAACGGAATTACAACTTGTATAAATAGGAGCATTTGGTGTGTCGGTTAAAAAGGGAATTAGAAGGTGTGATTCGGTAACGAAGTGCTGCCGAATTGTCTCCAGGTGCTATAAGACTATTAAATCAATACAAGAGACATTATAATTGATTTGAGCGTCCGTGTCATTGATTCCGCCTTTGATTCGGATAAATAACTCTTCTGATCGACTCATTCGGGTCATACAATGATCCCACACTTATGCTGAATATGTACGAATTAGAAGATTGGAAAGCGACCTATGAAGTGAAGGATAGGATAGGTATGGTATGTGATGTTTGACTTTTAACAGTCAACATAAGAAGAAAAGGGTAAATCCCAAAAGTTTTGAGTGAAAATTTCTGGTAATGATTAAACTCTCGTATGATGAACTGGCATGATACACTTACTTATGTAAATTAAATAATGCATGAAGTGAAAGTAATTGTAAGGTGAAATGAAAATGATGGTTTGAAAGTAACGTAATGGTATGCATGGTACAAGTAACTGTAGAAAACGTAGAATGATGTACGACTTTGGAGTTAGGCATGTATGTGAGACTATGAAATAGTAACTTTGTTGCGATAACAAAACAAGAATTTGATGTTATACAGTGTATGTACGGAAAGTAATCTTAAGAGATGAGATGAGGGTATTAGACCCGCTATAAACGGATCATACGAACGTACGCATCCATACAAGTTTGAAGAAGTATGTATATTGACATGTTATGAACGGGTCAAGGAAATGAGGATGTTATGTGAAAGCATTGTATGGAAAGTATGAACTTGTTAAAAAGAAGTCACAAGCGTTTCCGGGTTGGAGAAAACTTTTCAGAGGGATCGATTTAGTAGAACTAATCTAGTAAAGATAAGAAAGGTTTCGGGGACGAAACCTCATTTAAGGGGGGTAGACTTGTAACGCCCCAAAACCCGAATGTCTATATTTGCCGTATGTTCCTATAGGACATGTCATGAAATAAATAACTAGGCTATTTAACCTAGTTAAGGGTATGGTCAAAAGTATTAAATGAAGAAAATTGTGCCAATTATATTTAAGTGGCGAACACGAGGGCCAAATTGTAAACATGAGAAACTCATGTTTTATAAAACAAAAACATAACACACAACACACATACGTCATGTGCGTGTGCGTGGAATGCTCTGGAGAAGAACAAAGGGGTGTAAGCCATAGTTCTTAAAGAAGCTCCAAATTGAAGGTTGAATCGAGGCTCAAATCTATTAAGGAACATGAATTAGTGATCACATAGACAAGGGGATCGTGAGGTATGTCTTGAAACATAGATTGATGAACTTGTATGAAGTGGGTTATGTTCCAATCCGCGAATTGGTATGAAATTGATCATGTATATATGTTATAATCATCATATAGAACATGGATTATGCATGGTTTGGATTAATTTGATGTTTAGAGGTGAAACCCACTTGGTATGGGGAGGAGGATGACTTGAATGATCACCCATGTCCAATTCTTGATTAATATTGATGTATCATGATACGTATGATGGATTCTTGTTAAAGGAATCGAAATAAATGTGATGCTAATATGTTTGATGTTTAGGTATGAATGATTCATGTTGATTAGAAGGAGGATTTGATGAATTATGTATGAGACCAGAAGTATATGCATGAATTGATTGTACACTGTGCTTAGAAAGTTGTATGCACACTAAGTGTAGGATGAAATGTATATAGAACCGTCCGTATAGCCTATTATGGCGATACGAATACATAAGAATAAGCCGAAAGTTCATAGGATGAATTGTTGACTTTTGAAAGTCAACTACGCATAAGGAACATGATTTGAGTGTTGTCGTAAGGGTATGATTATAGGAAGTCGTATGGTACATGTTATATTGATATGTGTTAAATGCGATGACATGATGAATTACATGAGTTAGTAAGGATACGAATTTGGTTATATGTCTTATGCTTGTTAAAAGTGACCGATGAAGGTCAAATGTGAAATATGTGATTTATATGATCGTTAACATGTATAATCATGTATGCTAACAAGAATGTAATTTCGATGACATGAGAGTAGAGGAATCATGTCGAGACGGAATCAAGCACGGAAGGTTAAGGGGTCAAGAAGAAGCTAGGAAGCGGATACGAGCATGGTCGCATAAGGTAAGTGATTTCCGGAATCACTTTTTAGTTGTTTAAGTAAGGTAGCGTTATAGATAATTAAGCATGATGTCTGACGTTAAGTATGGTTTTGGTGGGATGAAATCTATTATTTTCGCTAAGTAGACCGAAGGGGTCAAAAATGAAGTTTTGTAGTTATAACGGAATAAAGTGTATGAAATGGTACGGTATTATAACCGGGTAATTATTAGAATGGCACACACGTACGCTAACCGAGAAATGGTGACGCGGATTAATCAATAAAAGACTCGGTAGTAAGTTAGGATTAATGGGTAACCAAGTTCGTGAGTGGAACTTGGATTAACTAAGTTGATTGCGTAAAATTGAATAAATGAAGGAGTTTAACGCATACCGGGTATCGGGTGCGTAAACCCCAAGTACGAAACTCCGGATAATGTAAAAGTATTATGGTTATACGGTTCATGTAAGTTTTGGGCAAAAACGAATGAGATGTTTGATGAAAACATGAACGAGTCGAATAATCGTAAATGAATAATAAGCCGATAGCGTGTAAGTTAAGAATTTCCTTAATCCAGATATGGGATTTCAAGTTCACATGATAGAATGTCACATTACGATCATGTAGGAAGAAACGAGAGGTTAAACAGGTAAACGGTTCAAAAGTTATGCGCGTTTTAGTGCGTACGGACGATGAAACGAACTTGCAGAAAAAGGCAAAATCTAGAGGGCGTCGCCGACGGCCTTAGGGGCATCGTCGTCGGGGTCTAGAAAGTCAGTTTTCTTCCGACGCGCTATTTACCTGTCTACGCGATGTTTTAGCAACGTTATAAACCAAGGGTCGTCGCCGACGGCCTTAGGGGCGTCGCCGATGCCCTCCCCATGTCCCAAAAGCTGAAAATTGTTATCTAAGTTGATTTATGGGTCGTGGGCTTCGGTATGTTAACCGTGGACTACGGCGGGCCTCCCAAACATGATTCTGATCGTTCCTTTGATGATTATGGGTTATAAATCTACGTCTAAGACCCACGTAATTAATGTATGATTATGTAAGAGGTATGTGAGAGCTTGTATGTGTATATATGGGTATGTACATCTGTAGATGTGTATATATATGTATGTATGAAGGTACGTCTGAGTGTATGTATGTACGTGAAGATATGGGGAGGTATGTATATGTATGAGTATATAAGGGTTAGGTAAAATCTTGAATGTGTAAATATGGGTATGTACGTATGTGGATGTGTATTTATGTATATATAAAGGTACGTATGTGAGTATGCATGTATGTAGAGATGTAGGGACGTATGTACGTATGTGGATGTGTATTTATGTATATATAAAGGTACGTATGTGAGTATGCATGTATGTAGAGATGTAGGGATTGTTAAAATCGACAAAAACGTATTTTAATGAGATTAAATCCATAAAATTTCAATAAGTTTTGAAAAAATTATTCAAGAAAAGTTCTTGATGTTCCTCATCAAAAAATGAATGAAAATCATGTATTTTGGTGTTTGATTCAAATCAAACTTCTTTTTAGATATTTTGGGTGTACTTTTTTTCACTTGTTTGCTAATAAAACCCAAAAGTTTAAAAAAACAAGTTTACTAATATTCCCTTAATTATGGACAATTTTATTGTATGAAAAATGCTCATGTGTGGCACTCATCATGGATGGCACTCCGCGTGGGTGGCACTCCCGTAACATGGGCATATGCATCACTCTCATAAAATGGTCATCGCCGTCGCTCTCCTAAAGTCCTATGTACAAATTTAAGCATCCAGCCCACACTCAAATCGTCGACATCAGGTGACACTGATGTTGGTGACACTGAGAACCCTGGTACTTATGTCAGCGACATTTATGTCGAGCGGCACTCAGCTAGCCCTTAGGCGGAAATCTGTCCACAACGGTGTGCAAGCTTCACTCTCCGATTGACCTTACGTTGTGCTAGCGACACTAAATTTGCTTACACTTAGAGTGTTATAAGCGTTACTGACATTGAGAGTCTTATAGGCACTGCTCACATATAGTCAGGCGTCACTCAAATATCAGGTGTCACTCAAATTTTAGGTGACACTCAAACTTTAGAAGACACTCAGTTTTTTAGGTGACACTCAAACTTTAGGCGTCACTCAATTTTTAGGTGACACTCAAACTTTAGGCGTCACTCAAATCATTAGTTGTGTTCAAACCTTAAATATTAAATGTGTTACAAAAATAACATGCTTCACTCGAAATAAACTTTTCATATTTCACTTTTGCCCAAAGGTGATGTGTTACATTTATTTTCATTGTTCAAGTTTAAATAAGCATGATTTTGCCTAATATGCATGAATGTCTCATTTCTTCCCAAATGTGATGTGTGACATTTATGTATTGCAAAACTAATTTATGCGAGGTAAATTAATTGTTTCACTTCGGCCAAAATGTGATGTGTTACACTTAATTTGCACTTTTACAAATGCTTGAATAGTCTCACTCTTGCCCAAAAGTGATGTGTTATTGTTTAAGTAGTGTAACAACCCGCACTTTGATTGTTCTTTTGTT
The DNA here is from genome assembly GCA_030545235.1 of Helianthus tuberosus. Classification (NCBI taxonomy): domain Eukaryota; kingdom Viridiplantae; phylum Streptophyta; class Magnoliopsida; order Asterales; family Asteraceae; genus Helianthus; species Helianthus tuberosus. Next base: position 80,476,746 of record CM060408.1, read on the forward strand.
ACCGTTGTTTCTAATCGTAAACGCTTGTACTCGGAGATTCGATTACCGATAATGGATTAACTATATTTTAAACGCATTCATTATCGCATTATTAGAGCATTTAAACACTTATTACTTGAACGCCTATCGCAAAGGAAACTCAACGCAAACTAGTGACGCGGATTTATTTATATTATTGTGTTATTTGTGTGATTATTTGTTTAGAATGTTTTGTGGTTATCAACGCAATGCTTATACGCTCAAACGCTCACTCGCAACTCGATTATCACACCGAAACGCGACGCAATGCAACACTTAATGTCTCGTTAAAATACTTAAAGTACTCATACTAACTAACGCAACAAAACGCATTAAACGAACCTCCTACACGCGAAACGAAAGTTTTCCACGCCAAACTGGTCCCCTCGTACGAAGGCAGGCCTTCGCACAAGACAACCAGCGTGCATGCTCCTCTCCTATAAATACCCTAGCCCTACTCATTCATTCTAACTTGCTGCCATTCACTCCGAAACGCTGCCGAATTGCTGTCCAACTGTTTTCAAGTAAGATTTATCATTTTTACATGATTACACAACGTTTTCCACTATGATTTTCCACAAGATTCACTCCGATTTCATCCAAACTTCTTTCTTTTTAGAAAATCCTTCATCTTTTATGTAAAAGTTCTACTTTTTCATCTAAACTTCATCCTTTTCATGAAAACCTTCATCTTTTTCATCAAATCTTCTTATTTTACTACGGATCTACACTCGAATACTTGTTGCTATGTTACATAGTGATGACATGCCCGATCGCATTTAGCAACGATAGTACTATAGTTTGGACTCAGCACCTGATTAGTCAGGGGTTGTTAAGGATCACATACTTTACTTCACGTGTTCAGTACGGTGGACATGTGTCACGCATACTCTACTCGCAGTCATGTGGTTAACTTGTATCATTGTTAATAGCTTACCTGATTCGCCCGTTCCGTGTTACATGCTGGTTATACGTAAACGCTTTTTATACTATATTTATGCTAAACTTGTGTACTCACCTTTACATTATTGTATTGACTTTATTTTAATGTATGTGACAGGTTGATGGTCTGTTTGCTCCAAATGGATAGGAAGTCTAGAAACCCACATGAAAAATCTAAGTTGTCGGATTGGTTTTGTTTGAGAGATTTGAACTCTGTGATGACTTTTGATAAAAAAATTGTTTAATAGTATGGGTGTAACCTCGTAAAAACGCACCAATATAATAAAGACACGTGTCATGGACTTTAAACATGTAATGGATTGATTATTAAGGACTAAAGTTGCCAAACAATGTAAATAGGTGAATAAAGGGATCCAAAATGTCAACATGCCATTCTTGTGCCTCTGAATGACCTCACACGATGTCCGTATTCTTTAACGAATAATTTATCGAACTTAGAAAGTCGTTTGTGCTTAAAATGAGGATCTTATGAAGCATAGGGGTTAAAAGCGTCAACATGTTGAAAGTAACCTCTGAGTGACCTTTTAACGATCCTAAAAAAAAAAAACATTGTAACAATTATATTTTGCCCGCAAGAATATTGGATATGAATTCGTGGAGTTTCGACGCGCATAAATAAATAAAGTGTTAATTCCAAGAAATAAGGGTCAATAGCGTCAACATTGAAATTCAGGACATTTCGGATGATCGTATAACTAATCAGGAGCTTAACAAAGTTTGTTTATAACTTAGAGTCCTTAAAAGTCAAGTTTGGGGGTCAAAAGTGCAATAAACACAAGTTAAAACAAGTTTTGAAGGACCAGGGACCAAAAATGCAAAGTATGGAAACTTGTTGACCGAACCTGACCTCGAAGCGGGCCGCGTAGACCCTCGGCCAGACCTTACGCGGGCCACGTAGAACCATCAGATGCAGAAAAAGATGGCAGATGCCTGTAACGGCAGATGCCTGTAACAGCAGGTTGCACCGCCTTTGCATGGTGGTTTTCGAATTCAGGGACTGTACCAATGGTATTTCATGCATAGGGGACACCTGGGATGATCAGGAATCAATCTTAGACATATGTGGAGTGAACTTATGAATTTTATTTGGCTATATAAGAGTTCATGTTTTCTAGTTCATGTGCTCACTTACAAAAATCATTCTAAACTCACTCTCTGGAGCTCTCTGGACTTCAAGCAAGTTTCCACAAGTTCCTAATTCGTGCTAAGAGCCTTTGTAAGCATTCTTAGCTTCTCTAGTTCAAGTTTCTTTAGCTTAATGACCAAAAGTCAAAGCCATCGTAATTAAGCTTTGACTTAGTGATTAATCACTAATGGTCCAGTCATTTTTCGAATTGAAAGTGGCTATGAGTTGGTAATTATGTGGGTAATAAGTCCTTAAAAGGGCACCCCCTGATTATCACTCTAACTTGGTCAATTGTCGGGTCAAACTTATTATTAAAAAGTCAACAGAAAGCTATTTTGCAAATAAATTCATAATTAGCAATGTAGAAGTTATGGAACCTGTTTTAACACTAAAATAACTTGGTAATTAATGTAAGAACATGTCTAAGCATGTTAAACCCGACCATTCTGAGTTTAGGCTCGGTTCGGAACTGAAAATCGCAAAACAAGACTTTTGCTTTGACTTTCAGTTCTGACCCGATTTAGCTTATTTTAGATATGCTTTAAGGTTTCATTAGGACCATGTTACATGTTAGTATAACCCTCTGAGTTTATACAATGTGGTTCCTTTGTAATCCTAGTTCATTGCATGTTTCCGTTAAGTGCCTAAAATTGACCATTACGCCCTTTTGACTTTAAAACGAGATTTTTGAAAATGTGTGAGGAAAAAAACCTTTATTACCGATTTATAAATTTGTCCTAAAAATTTGACATCAGTTTGAGGTCTAAATTGGAGTTATGCTCAATATCGTAATTTGAAAGCTTTTTATTAATTAAACGACATATTTAGCATCAAGCCTATTTAAACCCAAATTTCGACACCAAACTTTTTACCCACTGATTTAATATAATATTTTGGGATTTTTGAAGATTTTTAATTATTTTTAAACTGATCATAACATAGGGTTCTTGCTTTGATTCGGTGATTGACGGTTATACCCTTTTTGCTAATAAAATGAGTTTTACATAACATTTTGATACCAAACCTTTTGATACTGATTTTATATGATAAATAAAATATTTTAAGCCTTCTAGACTGATAAAAATCTCAGCTTTTCTTATATAACCTGAAAATCGCTTAAAACCGACTTTTTACGCGTTTTAAACGCATAGTATGGGTTAAAACTATTTTTTACATATAAGACTTAATACCTACTGATATTTAAGTAAATTTTTATACTTTTACAGTAAGCAAAAGTTTTGAAATCAGATTTCCAGTTTTGACCTTTAAACCTTATGTGAAATGACCAAAATGCCCCTACGGTGCATAGTTTGGTTAAAAATGATAAATTTCACATATATGCAATACCCTACTGTTATGACTTACAAAAATAAATATTTTTACTGATCAATTTAGACCAGAACCTCAGATTATTATTTAATCTCTTTTGTAAGCTTTAAAATGACCAAAATACCCCTATGGGGTATAAATTGATTTCAAATTCGTTTTGGGCATAATGGAAGGTATCCTACTGATATCACAACATATTTAAGGCATATTAACTTGAGAAACCTGTAGATGACTCTTTTGGTTACCCGTTATACATTTTTCGCGTTCGGTACGGTTTATGTGACTAGTTTGCATAAATTGACCGAAACGGGTCAAACCTTATCATTTTTACCTCAAAATCCAGAATGTGTTTAGTTTACCCATATTATACAAGTCTTCATACTTGTCGGGTCAAACCACATTCAAATCCGATCTTCGCTTAATCTTGCGTTTTGAACCGTATATCTTCCTTTAAAACTAACCGGTCTAAGTTTAAACTTAAGTAAGACCCGTTAGGAATCTAATAGGTTATTAAAAACCTTTGTTCCAGATTTTGGAGCCCAGTAAAAGATATTTGCACTTGCTGATGGTATACGGCTGGGATAAATTTGTATCATTTGCTTAGGTAAATACTTTTAACTTATTTTCCCTTATACGAGCTTGGGGTACGGTATATAAAATACCGCTTGGTCGGGTATTGTATTTTTAATCATATGAAGGTTAAATCATTGAAATAACCCGTTTAATCAGTTTTGTTTGTTTTAAGCCTTTGGGGGGTTAATGACCATGTCCTGGATATCCTCGGCTCATTCATTGAAATGGCCACGACTTAAGCACGGGGTGTAGGCATACACCTGCCAGTGCGTATGTAAAAATAATGTACCCGCCTGTTTGTAGGAATGTTATGCGACCTGACGAGTCGATCAAAAGAGTGCTCAGACTGAATCAGAGGCTGAATTCATTGATTCAGTCTTTGTTTAGCTTGATTTCACTATTTAACGTCTCTTTTATTGATCTGTTAACAATATACAAGCTCTGGAGACAAATTGGCAGGGCTTCGCTGTAACACCACTTCACTGCTACTAGTTCCGCTCATATGTCACCTATATATAGGCCAGGGTGGTTCGCTTATATGGACATGTCCATATAAGCGGACCTACATTATTGACACATAAGCGGATCTCCTCACTAATGTTCAAATAAGCGGACCTCCAAGCTTATGACCATATGAGCGAACCTAATACACAAAACACATACAATCTCATACAATGAGCCCTAACCTAAGACTCGAACTAAGATGTAGTCGACAGACAACTGTACCAACAGACTCCCCCTTGAATATTGACGGAATCTTCAGTGAGAGTCTTCAACCTAACAACTCTTCAATCTTGATCGGTCTTCATCAGGAACTCTTCCTGGAATCATGAACCCGGATCTTTCTCTGGCTTTAACTCTCGTCAGACTCCCCCTATCATCAAGCTGGGATCGCCGTCTGGAATTTGTTATCACCAATGAAATCAAATCCTGGTTTTTAAAGTTTAAGCTCTCCTCAGGTTCTGATTAATCTCCTGGCTTTCGTAGCAACAGGATCAGAAACCTACACATCTCAAACACTCTATTACAAACAAAACAATGTTGTGATTCAACTTAATGAATCAACTTAAACATTTCAAACCATTTAACCAACCCAACTGTTCATCTTGTTTAGCCTTTGAGATTTTGAATATTAGCTTTTCAACATCAGTTGTCGAAAATCTTTTTGGATTTTTCAAGAAATGAAACATAAATGCAATAACAGAAATTAAATGCAGAAATGAAATATATACAAAACATATTTTTGTGAGTTTGCGAAAGAGGATCAGATCAGTTTTTAGACAAATCACAAGCACCGTTAAGCTTTTAATCGTTTTAAGTTCTAAACGATTCACATGGATTGACGATATTGTTGTCCACTTAAACTCAATCTAAAAACTTTCGACATGCTTACCGATACGTTTAGGTATATTTAGATAGCACTAAATTCTTATGGACCCCACGATCTCAGCATATCCCCTCATCATGCAATACACTAGCTCAAGTAATGCCTTTAAACTTTATCAACTGTGATTTGTGCAAAAACAAAGCAGAATGTTTAAACATTAACAATCAGGTCGATACTTCCGTATACGCAGAGAAAGTCCAATGTTTAAACAAAATAAGAAAAATAAAACAAGTTGAAGTTGTTTAGGCTTTAACCACCAGGTCGATACTTCCGTATACGCAGAGGTGATCCAAAGCTTAAAAGAAACACCAAAAAAAATAAAGCAGAACGTTTAGGCAACAACATCCAGGTCGATACTCACGTATACGCAGAGGATGTCCGATGCTTAAACAAAATAAAGAAATAAAACAAGTTTAAATCTTTGCAAAATAAAAAGCACAATCACAGGGACTTTTCAGCAAAGTTTGTAAAAGTTCACAAACTTAACCAGTGTTATGTCTTTCGACAATCAGCGATTACTGAGTAGGTACACAGTCAAGAAGGACAAAACTAAGTACTATGCTTTCAACCATGTTTCCCACTAGAACTAGGCTTTTTCATTTAAGTTTTTATCGTTATCGCAAATCTACTAATCTAGCTCCGTCACATCTTTAGTGAGACCGTTTATCACATTTAGACTTTACATTTCTTTAGCATGCTGTGATAGTCCACTGATTTTCTATCATTTCCTCTTGTTTCAGCAAAACTCATTTTTAAATTTTTCAATATTTTTGACATTTTCAAATTTTCTAATTTTTTAAAAATTTTACTCCCCCTAAAATCAAAATATGTTTCAATTTTGATTTTCTGGGAAAATTTGAAACAAACTGTACAAACTTGACAACATGATGAGAATCACTTCAATTCTCTATCCACCTGGCATAAACAATCAGAACTCCCCCTCACAACAAACTATTTTCCCATTATGATTTCAAAACACTTAAGTTTGTTTTAATCAAATGGTTTTTCCGGAAAATAAGTTTAGTGTGTCACTTCACAAATTCGGGGATCTTTCATCACTTTGTTCTCTTCAACCACTTGTAAAAACTAACATTTTTAAAATCAATCCTCAAACATCACTTGTAGAAAATCAAGTACAATTTAATGTCCCTGATTTACCACTTTTAAATTGAAATCACTTTCGTGAATTTCTCAAGAAATGTGCCGATTCATGTTCCACGCTTACCAATCCTGGGAACTCCGGCATGTCAGGTTTTTCTACTTGAACAGATTCACCCAAGCCTGACGGTCCTTGGGTGATTTTGAAATCTTGTTCAACAATGGTGGAAAATTTACATCATCCATTGTTAGACCAGAATTCTCAATTTTTACCTCAACAACTGGCTCTTCTGGTTTTACCATACCAGAATCATTGCCTGCACATGGCTTGTCTGACTTCGACATGTCAGATTCATCGCCTGAAGGTGGCTTGTCTGACTTTAACATTTCAGATTCATCGCCGACCATTTTCTTCTTTTTCTTTTCTTCTTTCGTCCTCAAATTTGTATCCGATGAATTCGTTTTGCTTGACTTTGCCATCGAGGGAGTATATTCATCAGAACTCTTATTTTTAACAGATGAACCCGAGGACAAGATCTTCTCTAGATACTCTCTAGCCTTCTTTCTCTTCTTCCTCAATCTGTCTTTCTGCCCCTGAGAAAGCTTCACTTTCGTTTCTTGAGCTTTAGGTTCTTGAACCTTCTGTTCTTTGGGCTTGACATTGACTGATTTCTTTGCCATTTTCTGAGAATTAACCCTCAATCTTTCATTTGATCTCCTTGGGCAATCTCTGGCAATGTGACCTCTGATGTTGCAATTAAAGCATCTCCTCGTCTCATAACTCCAACTTTGGCAGTTAACAGCAATGTGTCCTTGATAACCACATCGGTAACACACTCTGTTATCGTACCAATCACCATTTTCAGTCCAAACATTCAGATCATAGCACTGTTTGGCTTGGTGATAATCCTTGCTCCTCTTGTTTGCTGGATTTGACTTTTGAGCACTGTGGTCCAACCTGCACCACTTATTACCAAAAATTTTTGAATTTTCATTTTTTACTTTTTGTAATTTTTTATTGCGATTGGATGATTGATCCGATGAACTTTTATTTTCTTTTTGAACATTTTTCAAAATTTTCTCTTTTTGTTTTTGTTCCACTTTCTTCTTCAAAGGTTTTTGCTTAGAGTATTCTCCCTTTTCAGTTGATTGTGGAACAGTTTCTTGAAACTTTTCTTTTAACTTCAAAAATAAATTCTTTTTCTTCATTTTTTCATTTTCAACATCAGATTTCTCATCGCAATCTTCAACTATGACTTTGTCATAGTTTGTGACATCGTCACTTATTGGAACTGAATTAATAGGTTTTGGATAAAGAATAGTTGAAGTATTCACAAACACCTTCAACTTTTGTTCCCATTCCTTGATTTTCTTTTGAGCACACTCAGCTTCCTTTTCAAGTCGAATAATCTTTTCAAGATGAGAATTTATTGCAATTTGTTTTTCAAGATTGTTTTTACCAAACAAATCTCTCTCATCTTCTAAACTTTTTATTTGACTTTGAAAATCTTTCTCAATTTTTACTTTTTCATTTTCCAAATTGTGTATTTGATTTTTCAAAACATTTTCTGATTTTTAAGATTTTTGTTTTCTAATGACAAACTCTCTACATTCTTCAAGAGTTTGGCATTATCTGTCTCAGATTTTTCACAGTTTACACATTTTCCAGGAGTCTGTTTCTCTTCAACTTTCGTTTCTACCTTCAAAACTGAAATATTTTCAACCTGTTTCTTCTCCTCATGAACACTTTCATCCTTACTCTCTTCTTCTGATGAATGATCAAAGATAGGTGCATCTTCTGCAACTTCTTTCTTTAACTCTGGCTCAGGATTCACAGATACAGGTTTTTCAGATTCTCCTTTCTCAACCTTGATAGCTGGAACTTGTTCAATCTGCTCAACTCTGATCTCTTCTTTAACAATGACTGCCTTTTGATTCTTTCTTTTTGCATCTTGTTTTTCTTTCAATTTTTCAATTTTATCGGCATAAAATAACTTTCCACTACGTTGATCAGATGGAAGTTGTTGTTTAAGATTTTCAAGTTTTTGGATTTCTTCTTCATATTTGTCACCCTCTTCATCAGACGAATGATCAAAAACCGGACCTTTTTCAACAACTACTTTTGCTGAGACTGTTTCTCCTTCTTGCTTTATCGGAATATACTGCTGAGATTCATGATACACATATGCCAACACTTCTTCAAAATCCATGTTTCGATTTCGAGAGTTCACACAAACACAAGTTTCAAACAAGCTGGACACCAATTCGCTTCGAATCAACTTGTAAAAAATCCCGATTGAACTTGATATTGATCAATATTTGATTGATCAATATTTGAACTTGAATAATCTCAAAAGCTAATTGGGTCGATGTAATGTATTGTATGCCTTGGGCCGATTTAAAACTTGGGCCTTGAATTTTAATCAACCAACACTGTACTTGGGCTGTTCGAAACAATGAACAATTGATTGGGCCGGAAGAAATATGGGCTGACAATTTGATTAAAGTGTATATGTAATGAATTAATCAATTTCAAAATAATCAGCTGATAACTTTGAATTCACAAGTGCCGATAACAACTCTTGCAACAATTATCTCATTGGGCCGATCAATATATGCTTCCTGACAAATCCTTTAATCAAAGCACATGGGTCGATGATGTTCAAACTATTTGATCCTAATCTCAATTCACATGCACATTAATGGCCGACAACTCTATTGAATTCACATGCAATTCTTGAACAAAGCCAAACGTGACCAACTGACAACCTCAAATCCAATGTTTTTTCACATGATCTCATTTAATGTATTTCACACTAATCAATGTACTCAAGAGCGAAACACCTGTAATGTTCACAAAAGCGGATCCAACTGATTTTTTACAATGAGCGAACCACAAGAGCGGACCTCAACTATATGTAACTACAAGCGGACCTCTTGAGCGAACCTACAACTAAGTGTCTTTAGAGCGGACCTGTGAGGTAATTTGGAGCGGACCTAAACAAAAATGTGTCGTTGGAGCGAACCTATCAAGTAACTTGTAGCGGACCTGATTAAATATGTTCCTAAAAACGAACCTCTAGAGCGAACCCTCAACAATCAAGTCCCTATGAGCGGACCTCTTGAACGAACCTACAACAAATATGTTCCTAAAAGCGGACCTAACAAGCGAACCTATGAAGTGTCCGTATAAGCGGAACGTATTCACGAACAAATTTAGGTCATTTTTAGTCCGTATTTTGGTCCAAAACTTTCCAGGGTTTGTCTATGTCCAATAACATACAATCTGTGACATTTTGATCCAATTTTGACCGGTAAAACTCCCTAAACTGATGAAAGAAGGTGTAGAAATCAGAATTTTTGAATGAAAACGAGCTAAACGGTAAGAACTCTTCCTCCTGAGCTCTGATACCACTTGTAGGAACGTTATGCGACCTGACGAGTCGATCAGAAGAGTGCTCAGACTGAATCAGAGGTGGAATTCATTGATTCAGTCTTTGTTTAGCTTGATTTCACTATTTAACGTCTCTTTTATTGATCTGTTAACAATATACAAGCTCTGGAGACAAATTGGCAGGGCTTTGCTGTAACACCACTTCACTGCTACTAGTTCCGCTCATATTTCACCTATATATAGGCCAGGGTGGTTCGCTTATTTGGACATGTCCATATAAGCGGACCTACATTGGATGGTTCGCTTATATGAACATGTCCATATAAGCGGACCTACATTATTGACACATAAGCGGATCTCCTCACTAATGTTCAAATAAGCGGACCTCCAAGCTTATGACCATATGAGCGAACCTAATACACAAAACACATACAATCTCATACAATGAGCCCTAACCTAAGACTCGAACTAAGATGTAGTCGACAGACAACTGCACCAACAGATTCCCCCTTGAATGTTGACGGAATCTTCAGTGAGAGTCTTCAACCTAACAACTCTTCAATCTTTATCGGTCTTCTTCAGGAACTCTTCCTGGAATCATGAACCCGGATTTTTCTCTGGCTTTAACTCTCGTCAGACTCCCCCTATCATCAAGCTGGGATCGCCGTCTGGAATTTGTTATCACCAATGAAATCAAATCCTGGTTTTTAAAGTTTAAGCTCTCCTCAGGTTCTGATTAATCTCCTGGCTTTCGTAGCAACAGGATCAGAAACCTACACATCTCAAACACTCTATTACAAACAAAACAATGTTGTGATTCAACTTAATGAATCAACTTAAACATTTCAAACCATTTAACCAACCCAACTGTTCATCTTGTTTAGCCTTTGAGATTTTGAATATTAGCTTTTCAACATCAGTTGTCGAAAATCTTTTTGGATTTTTCAAGAAATGAAACATAAATGCAATAACAGAAATTAAATGCAGAAATGAAATATATACAAAACATATTTTTGTGAGTTTGCGAAAGAGGATCAGATCAGTTTTTAGACACATCACAAGCACCGTTAAGCTTTTAATCGTTTTAAGTTCTAAACGATTCACATGGATTGACGATATTGTTGTCCACTTAAACTCAATCTAAAAACTTTCGACAAGCTTACCGATACGTTTAGGTATATTTAGATAGCACTAAATTCTTATGGACCCCACGATCTCAGCATATCCCCTCATCATGCAATACACTAGCTCAAGTAATGCCTTTAAACTCTATCAACTGTGATTTGTGCAAAAACAAAGCAGAATGTTTAAACATTAACAATCAGGTCGATACTTCCGTATACGCAGAGAAAGTCCAATGTTTAAACAAAATAACAAAAATAAAACGAGTTGAAGTTGTTTAGGCTTTAACCACCAGGTCGATACTCCCGTATACGCAGAGGTGATCCAAAGCTTAAACGAAACACCAAAGAAAATAAAGCAGAACGTTTAGGCAACAACATCCAGGTCGATATTCACGTATATGCAGAGGATGTCCGATGCTTAAGCAAAATAAAGAAATAAAACAAGTTTAAATCTTTGCAAAATGAAATGCACAATCACAGCGACTTTTCAGGAAAGTTGTGAAAGTTCACAAACTTAACCAGTTTTATGTCTTTCGACAATCAGCGATTACTGAGTAGGCACACAGTCAAGAAGGACAAAACTAAGTACTATGCTTTCGACCATGTTTCCCACTAGAACTAGGCTTTTTCATTTAAGTTTGTATCGTTATCGCAAATCTACTAATCTAGCTGAGCCTATCGTCACATCTTTAGTGAGATCATTTATCACATTTTAACTTTACATTTCTTTAGCATGCTGTGACAGTCCAACTGATCTACTATCATTTCCTCTTTTTGACAACAAAACTCATTTTTGCATTTTTCAATGTTTTTGACATTTTCAAATTTTCAAATTTTTTAAAAATTTTTACTCCCCCTAAAATCAAAATATGTCTCAATTTTGGTTTTCTGGGAACCCTCAGATGTTGACGAGTCGACTATCGAGTCACAACAATGTTGTGTCTTCACTTCATTAATCTTGATCAGTCTCTGGGCTTTTCTCTCTCTTTATCTTCATCAACAGACTTCTCTTTAACAGTATCTGCTTGAATATCATCAGACTTTCCCTCTCGATTTGCTGGCATTTCTTTGTTCTTCAGCAACATCTACTTCAGGATCTTTGTCTGACTTTCACAGCAATTCATTTCCAGAATCGAAACTTGGCTATTCCTGCACATTCTTAACCCAGAAATGAATTTCTAAATTTAACAATTTAAATGCACCAACATTCTGATATAATCAGATGACTCCCTCTCATAAACATAAGCATCAACAATCGCTCTCCCTCAGATCACAAACTCATGATGAACCACTTGTTGATTTAGAAAATACATTTTGACATTTTAAAACACACTCCCCCTCACAACAATGTCATCATGTTTAGCACTCGGAACTTTGAAAATCAGCTTTCCAACATCAGTTGTCGAAAATCTTTTTGACTTTTTCAAAAATTTATGCTAAAACACACTGAAAATCTTTTTGTATTTTTGAATGTAAAGAAATGCAGTAACGAAATATTTACAGACAATATTTTTGTGAGTTCGTGCAAGAGGATCATATCAGTTATAACAAGTCACAAGTACCGTTGAGCTTAGTTACACATTAAGAATTAAACAATTCACTTAGATTGCCGATATACCGATCCACTTAAATTTTCACACAAATTTTAACTGATTCAGGATATGAGTTAGATGTTTTAAGAACTTAAACTCATTCATGTGTCCCACCTCTTGAATATACTCCCGTATCCAGATCCCAATATTCAGTCTTACAGGTGAGTATACCACAGATGATATCTGTAAGGGGTTAATTTGCGAGGGCCGTGAGAGCTCAGGTCGATCTTTCGATACGCAGAGAGATGACGGCTTTGACTTTTGGTGGGTCCCCTTTAGAGGATCTTTTGTATTACAACAGCAATGACTATCAATTTTATTGTTTCATCAATTTGCTGAGGGCGGCGCTATTTTTCAAGCATGCGGAAAGTATTCTCCGGGGACTAGGCCATTGCTTCCGCAAAATCAGAAGTCCCGGGATAATACCCCAGATATCACTGAGCATAAAGACCTAGTATCTCAGAAAGAGGGACCCTTTCAAACAAGATTTCAGGGGTTACCTATATATCCAAGTAGTGTTCCCCACGAAATAAGCAAGTTTGAAATTTAGTTTATATCCCGAAAAAGTTTACTAAATGTGTAAAAACCTATCGGTATATCATCAGTGAGACCGTTTAACACTATTTAAACAATACAATTCTTTAGCATACTGTGACCGTCTACTGATGTACTATCATTTCCTCTTTTAGACACAAAAACTCATTTTTGAATTTTTATCATGTTTTTGTTTTTTTTTTCAAATTTTCTAATGTTTTTGGATTTTCTGAAAACTTCTACTCCCCCTAAAATGCAAACACATTTTAGGAAATTTGAAATCAAACTGTACAATAAACTTGACAACTGATATCAAATCGCTTCAAATCGCCATCCACTTGGCATAAACAATCAGAACTCCCCCTTTCACAAAACTATTTTCTCATTATGATTTCAAAACACTTAAGTTTGTTTTAACCAAATGATTTTTCCGGAAAATAAGTTTTGTTGATTTTAAACCATTTGTAGGTTCGGGGTGCGGTTCATCACATTGTCTACTTTTAACCACTTGTAGTAGATCAAGTACAACTTAATGTCCCTGATTTACGACTTGCAAGTATGCAACCTCTGTACCTCTTGTAAAAATATTCACAGCATACAAACCTATGTAGGAATAAACCTCTACACAAACCATTTTACCAATCAAAATGCCGATTCCTGCTTCACACATACCAACCTGGAAGCTCCGGCAAGTCACGCTCATCCTGTAAAATTTAAACACATTTAAAAATCTTTCACAAAATCTATCTTAACAAGAATGATGCCGATTCCTGATCCACGATTACAAACTTGGGATCTCCGGCAAGTCAGATTTTTTAGTTTGGAAATACTTTCCCCCAAGGTTGACCATCCTTGGGAGATTCTGGAACACATCTGTCCCACCAGCACTTAGATTTGTAGAATTCTTTAGCACCTTTCACTTTTCCTGCAACCATCTTTCCAAAAATATGTTTAATATTTCCATTAAAAGCCTTCTCAACATCAAATTCTCCCTTATCAGCAAAGAATTGATTTGAGATCTCAACCCTACCTTTTGATTTCAAATAATCTTTTGTCAATGACGGAAAGTTTTCTTCGTTCATCTCAGGAACGAAATTATCAACCTTTTTCTCAACACATGACTCCTCTGATTTTATGGAATCGGATTCATTGTCAGAATTACTCTCAGATTTAACCACCCACTTTTGTTTACTCAAATCACCTTTTCTTTTGTAAAATCTTTTTAAACTTTATCCTTCCTCAGAAGTAGGATTTTCAAACTTTTTAACATTTTTCACAGGTTGTTCTTTCTTATCAACACAAGTCTTTCTCAAAACAGATTTAGAAGAAACTCCCTGTTTTTGGTAGTTGGTCTTGGGGCAATTCCAAGCTATGTGTCCAACTTCCTGGCATTTGAAACAGGTTCTTCTGTCAACTCTTTCAGCAAACCTTCTCACATTCTTCTTCACTTCAGCAAGAACTCTTGATTCGACTGTTTCCAGAATGATTTCTTCTGCTCATCTTCACAACTTCCACCTGCAACAAATGTTGTTTTTGGTTTATAATTTTTCTCATTTTTATAATTTTCTGGAGGAATAAAACCAAGACCTTTCTTTTTGAGATTACCGTTGTAGTTTGGTTTCTTTCGATAACCAGAACCATAACTGTAACCCTTTTTTCTTGTTCAATCTCTGTTGAACTCTTGAAGTGTACTTTTTAGGTTTTTCATGAAGATTTAAATCTTTTATTTCAGAAATATTAATTTCTGTTAATTTGAAAACCTGTTTAATCTTTTCAGTTTTGACACTTCTTATTGGAAATTCCTCATCAGAATATAATTTGTCTGAATCAAACAAAGTATATGCCACTTTGATTGACCCGTCATTCAAATTAGATTTTGATAACAGAAATTCTCTATTGTAAACCCTGTTAACTGGTGAACTCGGACTCTTTTCTGACGAACTCGAACTTTCAGACTTAGACTCCGACTTTGACTCTTCATCCGTATCTAACACCTGGTCGACAACTTTCTTTACTAACTCAGACTCATGATCAGTGTCAGACGCTGTGAATGTAACATCAATATTATCTGGTAATTCATCAATGATTTCATACTTTAACTTGATGTTGACTGCCTTTTTTAGACGCTCCTCGTTAGGATTCCTTGGAGAATAAGTTTCATGGATCGGGGGCGGACATCTGTTATACTTGACACTTGGTTTCTTACCAGTATCAGTATCTTTAGTCTTTTTATCCATGAACGCTTCCAGACCTGCAACAGTAGGATAAACACGATCAATCAGATAATCACATGTAGTATAACTCAACAGTAATCGTTTAATCCTTTCACTTTCAATCTTTTCAAGCTCCACTTCTTTCTTTAGCTTAGCACAGTCTTCAATATATTCATTGATAACACTCTGCTTTGTCATTAATGTTGCGCTCATCTTTTCCATTGCTTTTTCAATCTCTGTATTCGTCCTTTTCAGACTATCAACTGTCCTGTTCAGCACATCGTACGACTCTTTTACATACTTCACATCAGACAATAAATCTTCCTTCATTTTCTCTAATTCAGCAATCTTCCTGTCTTTTTCTTCACAAGCTGTGCAAGATTCTGAACATTTCAAACATGGTTTTTCAACTTCAACCACTTTTTCAACTATCTTCTCAACCTCAATAATCTTTTCAACTTCAACAACTTTTTCCACCTCGACGATCTTTTCAACTTCGACCAGTTTTTCAATTTCAACAATCTTTTCGACCTCAACAATCTTATCAACAACTTTCTCTACTTCGACAATTTCTTCTCCTGCTTCTGTCTTTTCAGCAGCTTGCATTTTTGCTGCTTCCAGCTCTTTCCTCAATCTTGCCATCTTCTTCTGGTACAACATCTCCATTTTATCTACAAAAAACAAATTAAAACTAGTTAGATCAATGCCTTTTCTAGCTTTGTTGAGATGTTCTTCCTCATCATCGGTATCCACATCGCTTCTAAGATCAGGAAATATCGGGATTCTTTTCTCACTAGCCTCTTCATCTAGTATTCTAGCAACAAAGCCTGAATCAGATGGAATGTATTTATCCCAACTAAATCCCTCTGCAACTTTTTCATCATCTTGATGAATCAGTAAAGCTTTCTTCTTTCCATCATTAGTAGCATGAGCATGTACAATTTGAGGTTGTTGAGTAGTCTGATGAAAAATTGATTTCTAATAATAATTGTTTCTATCTTGATTCCCGGTAGCTTCTTTACTTTTGCACTCTCGTTTAAAATGACCTTTTCCTTTACAAAGGAAACAGGTAACCTTTGCTTTATCAAATCCCAATGGAGAGGTAGCCATTCCTCGAAATTCATCCCTACCAGTAATCTCTTGAAACTTTTCAGCTCTCCTCCAAGCACTTACTAAGCACCATTTGATATCCATCACTTCAAGATCTTCAGCATCAATTTGGTCGTAATCTTCTTTGGTAAGCATCGGATTGCCAATCTTCCCATCGATCAAACTTTCGTAAGATTCTAACATAGTAACCAGTGATGCCATGTGTTGCTTGGCAACTTCTGGAGACAAATTCTGACCATTTTGAATGTTTAATGTAACATTGCACTGAAGATGTGTTAAATTTTGTCGTTGAGAAGTTGATGTTGCGCTATTTGGATCAAAACTTGAAAATGATGAAGAAAATCCACCACTTTGAGTCGCATTACTAATCTTTATTCCAGATGAGCTGTCAGCACTAAAACCAGTTTGAATCTTTGGACTATGGCTGGGAGTGGTCTCAAACTTGTTACCTCTGTAATACAAACTGACATCTTGTTTTGCATTTGGATTCGTCATTATAGCAGTCTTTTGAATATCCAGCTCTTGTTCCTCAATCTTCTGGATAAACTGTGCCAAGTTCATACTCTCAGTCTTCCTCATGAGCGGACCTCAACTATATGTAACTACAAGCGGACCTCTTGAGCGAACCTACAACTAAGTGTCTTTAGAGCGGACATGTGAGGTAATTTGGAGCGGACCTAAACAAAAATGTGTCGTTGGAGCGAACCTATCAAGTAACTTGGAGCGGACCTGATTAAATATGTTCCTAAAAACGAACCTCTAGAGCGAACCCTCAACAATCAAGTCCCTATGAGCGGACCTCTTGAGCGAACCTACAACAAATATGTTCCTAAAAGCGGACCTAACAAGTGAACCTATGAAGTGTCCGTATAAGCGGAACCTATTCACGAACAGTTTTAGGTCATTTTTAGTCCGTATTTTGGTCCAAAACTTTCCAGGGTTTGTCTATGTCCAATAACATACAATCTGTGAAATTTTGATCCAATTTTGACCGGTAAACTCCCTGAACTGATGAAAGAAGGTGTAGAAATCAGAATTTTTGAATGAAAACGAGCTAAACGGTAAGAACTCTTCCTCCTGAGCTCTGATACCACTTGTAGGAACGTTATGTGACCTGACGAGTCGATCAGAAAAGTGCTCAGACTGAATCAGAAGCGGAATTCATTGATTCAGTCTTTGTTTAGCTTGATTTCACTATTTAACGTCTCTTTTATTGATTTGTTAACAATATACAAGCTCTGGAGACAAATTGGCAGGGCTTCGCTGTAACACCACTTCACTGCTACTAGTTCCGCTCATATGTCACCTATATATAGGCCAGGGTGGTTCGCTTATATGGACATGTCCATATAAGCGGACCTACATTATTGATACATAAGCGGATCTCCACACTAATGTTCAAATAAGCGGACCTCCAAGCTTATGACCATATGAGTGAACCTAATACACAAAACACATACAATCTCATACAATGAGCCCTAACCTAAGACTCGAACTAAGATGTAGTCGACAGACAACTGCACCAACACTGTTCGAGAATAACTCTCTGTGGGATATATTATGTGGTGTGTCTATTAATCTTTAACCCGGTATTCAGCCCGGGCTACTGAACGTATAACAGACATATAATTCTTTTACAAGTTTATTTTTAAATAATTACCCCAAGTTATAAAAGATTATTTGTGCCTTGTGCATTTAAAATCAATTTTCTTAAAACATTTTTAAAAGTGTCAGTTAATTGTATTTACCAGTGTAAACTGACATATTTTCCAAAAAGGCTAAAGTGCAGGTACTAGGCGGAATAGGCTGGCTACTCCTGAGTGAATAAATAAGAGTCTTGCAAGCTTTGTCACTTAAAATCTGTTGAACAATTATCTTCTTTTGTTTTGATCCGCCTGTGAATCCTTTTTACTTTCCGTTTGTAATACTCATGTTACTTTTCATTCGGTTTGTAATATTATTACTTTTAAACTTCCGATGTGCATTAAACTGTGATTATTGACTATGATGATATCAACTACGTCACGATACTCCCCACCGGGCCCACCGGTAATACGTGGAAATATCGGGGTGTGACAGGTTGGTATCAGAGCCAACATTGAGTGAATTAAACACTAGCCTTTTGTGTTTAATCTCAATGACACAGTTGCACATTCCTTGACTTCCGAGTCTAGGCAAAAGGACTTAGGACTAATCCTAATCTTTTATTTGTCCTTTATTTTTTTCTTGGTTGTTTCCTTTGTTTGTTTGACAGGAACAGAAGATGCCACCACGTATTCGAGGACGAGGAAGAGGTGGTAAGGCCCCAATCTTCACCAGCCACGACCATGAAGCCGGGCCATCTCACCGGCGAACTCCATCAGTGACGATGAGCATGACTCCCCAAGAGGACTGGAGGACATACTTGGAGCCTGCGAGGCGTTCTGTCTCGCTCAGCTCCTCACCTTCGTACCATGATTCCTTCGGACTACATCAAGGCAACGAGTCCGATCATTCTCTCCAGTCTTACTTGCCGTTGCAGCGGTCGGGTTCACATCGCGCCTTTGAAGACCCGACCCCGTACTTTCAGAGCCGGTTCAATCCGGCAAATTAGGTGCAAGAACCAGTGGGTTTTAACCCATTGGGACAAAGATCACTTCTCCGGTGACCACGCTATGGATATGGATGATGACCCCGATCCGGAGATGCCACCGAGTGGGACGCCGACGCATCCCATAGAAATTTCAGATGGATCGTCCTTTCACGGTTCACCATACCGAGGCCCAGACAGCTATGAAGCAAGGTTTGCCTCGTACCCTTGGGAGTTTACTCCCCCTTTTAACCCAGCACCTCAGCAGCAGTAGGATCCCTCTGAGGATTCTCGTTTTCAGGCGGTCACCCCGCTACCGCCGCCAGAGCAGCAGCCACCTCCGGAGCCACCGAGGTGGAGAAGATCAAACGCACGGATGTCCGTGGGAGGGGGATTCCGTTTCAACACCCCTCAACCTTGTAGTGGCAGTCACTACCCGCCACTATATGAAGACCCACAGATGGGAGGGCCTTCAAACCCTGTTTCTGAGGTGGACTCTGCGCCAGTCGCACCACTATCACCACCACATATGGGGTTTGATAACCCAATACCTTCATACGCCGGTGCAGCGGCGTATAACCCTTTTGAGCAGCCAGGCCATTCTGGCTATAATTACTATAATGCCCCCGATGTTGACCCATACCTTGTGGCGGAAAACTAGTATGATCTTCATCCTGAAGGGCCCTATGGAGCCCCATATCAGACTGGATACCCAGCCTATGGGTATCAATACCCGCCACCTCCTCAACCTCTGCAGCCGCAACAGCCGCAGCCACCTCAGATCCAGTCACCGTAGCAGCAGGAGATTCTTCAAAGGTTGAGTCAGGTGGAGCGTGAGGTTCAAGAAGAGCGTAAAAGCCACCGAGGATTTCTTAAGGGTATGGAAAATTTAATCAAGGGGAAGAACAGAAGGGACCATTGAGATTCCTTGTTTGTTTGTTATTTTGTATTTCCAATTTTAATTAAGTCCCTGCGTGGACATCTATTTATGTACCTAGTCCCTGCGAGGACTTGTATTTCAGTTTAGCCCCTGCGTGGGCAAGTTATTTATGTTAAAGTCCCGTTTAGGGCAAATATGTACTCCCTTTTAATTTAATGGAATGTTTAATTTAAAATTTCAATTTTATCATTATATGCATAAATATAAAATATGAAGTAAATTAAAAATATCATTCCTTTAGAAAGATCTGCCATTATATATTAAACAAAATCTTAAAGGCAAGACCTAGCCCATGTGTCATTTTAAGACAGGGCCATGATGGTAGTTCCTTATTAAGATTCAAATCCTTGTTAACATCTGAAAACATGTTAACACTCCAGGCAAATGTGATTCGATAAAATCACATAAGTCATCCTTATATTGGATTCTTCCAATTCCCTTCTCTAATTTATTTAATCATCCATTAGTGATGGAGTGCCTACGGGCCATAATTAATATCCTTTGAGACTAAAGACAGTTGTAGTCTACGACTCCCTGTCAAGAAAAGGTGATGAACTATGATTCAAGCCTTAATGCCTTGATCCCATAAGATCATGGCTTATAATTTAAAATTTGTCCTTATAACTTGGCCTTTTTGTGCCATTATAATATTTTAATCAATTATAACTGAGGATAATTATAATGAAAAATCCTGAATGTTTATGCTTAATAAATTAACCATTATGGGTTATTAATACCATGGTTAATGAATTGCCATAAAAGACAATTCCATAATAGACCCTTGAATAAATAGTTGTCATCATTTTCTGTAGCAATCAAGCTACATGGCAGAATTTGAAGAAATCAACAGTCACCCTATAGAGAATCATGATACTACCAGAATCAACATAACTGGTGCAGAACTTCAAACACTGATTGACAATGCTGTTTCTAAAGCCATGGACAGGCAGTTTAGAGAATCAAGTGGTACACATAGCAAGACCCTATCAGTAGCTCATTCTAAATCACACCCTAAGACTCATTCTGAGGCTTATAGTAAGCCTCTATCTAAAACTCATGAGTCAAAGAAGGATGATGCTCAACACTCCTCAAATCAGCATAGCGTTCCGCCTAAGAAGATTGTATTCGATCAAGGGCCACGTACAAAGACCTGCTCCTATAAGTATTTCGTCTCCTGCAAGCCCAGGGATTTCACTGGGGAAAAAGGAGCCATTGATTGCATGACATGGCTAGACGAGATGGATACCGTGGATGATATTAGTGGTTGCGCTGATAAGGATATTATGAAGTTTGTGTCTCAGTCATTTAAAGTAGAAGCCCTAGCTTGGTGGAGGTCTCTAATCCAAGCTACTGGAAAGATCCCGTTGTACAATCTGTCCTGGGATCAGTTTGTTGCTTTGATCAAGGAGAATTTCTGTCCTCAACATGAAGTTGAGAAGATCGAGACTGACTTTCTGACGTTGGTTATGAAGAATTTGGACTGTCAGACGTATCTCACGAGTTTTAATACCATGTCTCGATTGGTTCCTTACTTGGTGACACCGGAACCAAAACGTATAGCCCGTTTCATTGGGGGTTTAGCCCCGGAGATCAAAGCTAGTGTGAAAGCATCCTGACCTACTACCTTTAGGTCTATAGCTGATTTGTCATTATCTCTGACCCTGGATGCGGTCAGGCAGAGATCGCTTAGGAATTATGATGAGGGGAAGAGGAAGCGTGAGAATGATAACTCACACCGCTCAGATAAGAAGCATAAGGGGAACTCTGACCACAAGAAGTGTTCAAGGTTAAAAAAGGATGACCAACAGTCTGGTGAGAAGCCTAAATGCAAGATCTGCAAGAAGCGCCATCTGGGAAAGTGCAGATATGAATCAAAATCCCAATCACAGCCTAGGGCTTGTGGGATCTGTAAGTCTAGTGAGCATAAGACATTGGATTGTAAAAAGATAAAGGATGCAACTTGTTACAATTGTAACGAGAATGGGCATATCAAGTCTAACTGCCCAAAGTATGCCAAGAAACCTGAAGAAAGTAAAAAGACCAATGCTCGAGTCTTTCAGATGAACGCTCAAGAAGCAATCCAGAATGACAACGTGATAACAGGTACCTTTCTTATCAATGATGTTTATGCAAGGGTATTATTTGATTCGGGTGTGGACAAATCGTTTTTTGATGATAAGTTTTTTAAGTTATTAAATCTACTTGTTAAAACCCTAAGCATAAAATATGAGGTAGAGTTGGCCAATGGCACCATAGAAACTGCTTCGACTGTGTTAGATGGATGTTTTATATCCATTAGGAACCACTCCTTTCCGTTATCTTTGCTTCCTTTGAAATTAGCTGGTTTCGACATAGTGATTGGCATGGATTGGTTATCTCATAACCAAGCCTAGATCGTTTGTAACAAGAAACAAGTGGTTATCAAGACTCCGTATGGTGAGCCACTCACAATACAAGGAGATACTCAGTATGGGTTGCCTAAGCAAGCATCTATGCTTAAGGCGTCAAGGTGTTTGAAGAAGGGTTGTGTCATCTACATGGCATAGGTAACTATTGATGAACCAAAGCCCAAAGTTGATGATATCCCTATTATTTCTGAATATCCAGAAGTATTCCCTGAAGAACTACTTGGTTTACCACCAGATAGGCAAGTGGAGTTCAGAATTGACATTATTCCTGGAGCAGCACCTGTTGCAAGAGCACCTTACAGATTAGCACCGACTGAGATGAAAGAGTTGAGGACTCAGCTGGATGATTTGTTGGCAAAAGGTTTTATCCGACCTAGTTCATCCCCCTGGGGAGCACCGATTTTGTTTGTAAAGAAGAAGGATGGATCGATGCGTCTATGAATCGATTATCGCGAGCTTGACAAGGTCACAATCAAGAACAGATATCCATTACCCAGGATCGACGATCTGTTTGATCAATTGCAAGGGGCAAGTTATTTCTCCAAGATTGATATAAGGTCAGGTTATCATCAGCTAAAGGTAAGAGATGAAGATGTACATTAGACTGCATTCAGAACTCGTTACGGTCACTACGAGTTCTTAGTGATGCCTTTTGGTCTCACTAATGCACCAGCAGCATTCATGGATCTCATGAATCGCGTTTGCAAACCCTACTTGGACAAGTTTGTCATCGTCTTCATTGATGACATTCTTATTTATTCAAAGAATCAGACTGACCATGAGAAGCACCTTCGTTGTATTCTTAAACTTTTTCAGCAAGAGAAGCTCTACGCCAAGTTTTCAAAATGCGGGTTTTGGCTTCGTGAAGTCCAATTTCTTGGACATGTGGTTTGTGAGCGTGGTATCCAGGTGGATCCCACTGAATGACTATGACTGTGAAATCCAATACCATCCAGGCAAGGCGAATGTAGTCGCCGATGCCTTGAGCAGAAAAGAGAGGGTTAAGCCCATTAGAATCAATGCCAAGAGCATTGAATTAAGGAACAGTTTGAATGAAAGGTTGCTAGCCGCTCAGAAGGAAGCTGTATTAGAAGCTAACTATCAGACTGAAAGGCTGGGAGTAACTGCTGAACAGTTATCATATGGCAAGGTTGGAATCCTAAGATTGAATGGACGAATATGGGTTCCAATCTATGGAGGACTTCGGGACGTTATACTCCAAGAAGCCCATAGTTCCAAGTATTCTGTTCACCCTGGTAGTGACAAGATGTACCAGGATTTAAAGGCAAATTACTAGTGGATAGGTTTGAAGAAATCTATAGCCACTTATGTGGCCAAATGTCTGACATGTGCTCAAGTTAAGGCAGAACACCAGAGCCGTCAGGTTTGCTACAACAGCCTGAACTTCCCACCTGGAAGTGGGAAATGGTAACTATGGATTTTATCACTAAGTTACCAAAAACAAAGCGAGGAAATGATACTATTTGGGTTATAGTAGATAGACTGACTAAGTCAGCCCACTTCTTACCTATTAAGGAAACATATAGCTCAGATAAGTTAGCTCAACTGTACGTAGATGAGATTGTATCTCTCCCTGGAGTGCCAGTGTCTATCATCTCTGATAGGGATACGAGGTATACATCGCATTTTTGGAAAAGCTTTCAGCAATCCCTAGGCACTCGATTAAACTTCAGCACTGCATATCATCCTCAGACGGATGGTCAAAGCGAGCGAACAATTCAAACACTCAAGGATATGCTTCGAGCTTATGTTATTGATTTAGGTGGAAGTTGGGATGATCATCTTCCATTGATAGAGTTTTCATACAATAATAGCTATCATTCTAGTATTCAAGCTGTACCTTTTGAAGCATTGTTTGGAAGAAGGTGTAGGACACCCGTTTATTGGGCAGAAGTTGGAGATGTCCAACTAACAGGACCTGATATAGTCCTGGAGATGACAGATAAGATTGTGCAGATACGTGATCGTCTCAAAGCTGCCAGGGATAGGCAGAAAAGTTACGCAGATAAAAGGCGTAAACCTCTGAAGTTCAAGGTTGGTGACAAAGTGTTACTGAAGGTATCACCCTAGAAGGGAGTGATGCGATTTGGAAAGAAAGGCAAGTTAAGCCCAAGATACATAGGACCATTCGAGATCATTGAATGTGTCGGAATAGTGGCTTATAAGTTAAACCTGCTTGAAGAGCTTAGTGGAATTCATAATGTGTTCCACATCTGCAATCTGAAGAAGTGTCTAGTTGATGAGTCGCTAGTCATGTCACATAAAGATGTGCATATTGATAATAGCTTAAAGTTTGTAGAAAAACCTTTGTCGATCGAGGATCGACATGTTAAGAAGTTTCGAAAGAAGCACGTACCAATTGTGAAGGTTAAATGGGATGCCCGTAGAGGTCCCGAATACACGTGGGAGGTGGAATCCATGATGAAATAGAAGTACCCTCATTTATTTCATTAAATCTCGAGGTCGAGATTTCTTTTAAGGGGGTGAGGATGTAACACCTCGTAAAAACGCGACCAATATAATAAAGACACGTGTCATGGACTTTAAACGTGTAATGGATTGATTATTAAGGACTAAAGTTGCCAAACAATGTAAATATGTGAATAAAGGGATCCAAAGTGTCAACATGCCATTCTTGTGCCTCTGAATGACCTCACACGACGTTCGTATTCTTTAACGAATATTTTATCGAACTTAGAAAGTCGTTTGTGCTTAAAATGAGGATCTTATGAAGCATAGGGGTTAAAAGCGTCAACATGTTGAAAGTAACCTCTGAGTGACCTTTTAACGATCCCAAAAAAAAAACATTGTAACAATTATATTTTTCCCGCAAGAAAATTAGATATGAATTCGTGGAGTTTCGACGCGCATAATAAATAAAGTGTTAATTCCAAGAAATAAGGGTCAATAGCGTCAACATTGAAATTCAGGACTTTTCGGATGATCGTATAACTAATCTGGAGCTTAACGGAGTTTTTTTATAACTTAGAGTCCTTAAAAGTCAAGTTTGGGGGTTAAAAGTGCAATAAACACAAGTTAAAACAAGTTTTGAAGGACCAGGGATCAAAAATGCAAAGTATGGAAACTTTTTGACCGGACCTGACCTCCAAGCGGGCCGCGCAGATGTAACAACTCGTAAAAACATGTCTAATAATGTGTTGACACGTGTCCCTAATCCTAGCTATGTCAATCATTGACTAGGAGGGACTATTATTGCCAAACAATGAAAACTTTGAATGTGCAAGGACTAAAGGTGTCAACATGCTTAAACTAAGCCTCTGAGTGACCTTATATGGTATTTGTGTTCTTTTAATAAGCCACTTGTAGGACAAACGAAACCGTTTGCAATATAATTCAAAAGTTGTGCATCGAAGGGTTAAATGCGTTAACATGTTAATTCTTACCTCTGAGTGACCTTTTAATGAATCCGGAATGTTATGATGTTTGATCACACTCTTGGGAATACTTATATTGGCTGTCTAGAGCTTTTATGCCGTTAAACGGTAATATGCACAAGTTTGCACGTTAAAAGGGTTTAAAGTGTCAACATGTTTAAATTATACCTCTGAGTGACCTTTTGACGAACCCGGAGCGTAACGATGTTCGGTTATACTTCCAAGAATACCTACAACCTAACTTGAAGGGACAAAAGTGCTAAATATGAAAGTTTTATCAAGTTAAAAGGTTAAGGGGCTAAATGTGTCAACATTTAAAATTGTTTTGCTGATCCGGGTGAGTGTCGCGGGCCGCGACCTCCCCCCAGAATTTCTATGCGGGCAGCGAGGCCTTGATCTGCAACAGAATTATTTTTTTTCCTTTGCTTGTTCTCCACACATACCACCCATACTCACATAAAATCAATTCTATGGGCGTTAATTGTTTTTAGAACATGGTTTTTTAGATGTAGTGATCCTATAATTACTTGGTGAACACACATTACACTTGTCAAGATCTTGTTCTTCTCAAATTAGTATAAATAGGCCATGAGTCTTTCATTTTCACTTGAACCATTTCTTTCTATCCTTCTCTTATGGGGACTCCTGATCATAAGGAAGCCTATTCTAGTTGAAAAGATTGCTAGGACCCTTTGTAAGTGTTCCTAGCTACTAGTTTATGTTTTATAGGCTTTTAAGCCAAAAAGTCAAGCGTTATCATAATAACGGCTTAGACTTTTAGCTAGACCTTAAACGGTCAAGCCATTGTTCGCAATGAACATGGCAACGTGATCGTAATTAGGTAGGTGTTAATCCCTCAAAAGGACACCTCCTAAGAATCACGTTTGCTAGGTCGATTGACGAGTCAAAGTAATATTAATTTAAAAAGTCAACGTGTATGATTTTAAAATAATTGTGATATGAGTTTAAGAGTGTTCTAAAATATGTTTTATCACTTAAACAACTTGGTAATAATTATTAGAACATGTGTAAACATGTTCGGCTCGTCAATTCCCGTTTTAGGGTCGGTTCGCAACCGAAAGTCGCGTAGTTTGACTTCTACGTTGACTTTTGGTTATAAACCAAATTAGACTAGTATGCTACTGATTTTAGGTTCCGTTATGATTGTAATTTAATGTAGTATAGTCCCATAAGGTTATATTATACGATCAGACTAGGAATCTGAGTTTATGCACATGTTCCGTTATTATGTCGTGCTTTGACTAAATTGCCCTTTTGTTTAAAAATAAGGTTTTAAATATAAATGAGCATGCAAATGAGTTATGTACTGATAAGTAAACATGTTTAGGATATTTTGATGATTAAAACCTGGTCATAAACTGAGTTTACGCGTGTGATCATAAACTATGCTTTTAAAAGGACAAAAATGCCCTTATTCATTTAAAATGAGTTTTAAACATAAATTATTGGCAAAAATCTTTTTGTACTTATGTGATACCATTTTTAGGATTTTAGATCAGGTTATGAACTGAGTTTAACCTCAAGTTCGAATATAATGCCGATAAATGACGATAATGCCCTTACGGCACCTAAAATGCGTTTTAAGTATAATATTCAAACCAAACCTTTTTCTTACTGATATGTTATGACAAATAAAATATTTTAACCATTCAAAGCAAGTCATAACATCAGTTTTCATAAACCGTCGCATAAATCGTCATTTAACGATATTAACGTCGTTTAGGCGCGTAGTATGGTTTTAAACCATATTTATGAACCAAGACTTGTTACCTACTGATTTTATAAACCATTTTAAATATTTTTACAGTAGGTATAAGTCATGAACTCAGAATCCCAAATAAAGTCTCAAAACTATGTGTGAAATGACCAAAATGCCCCTACGGTGCATAGTTTGGTCATAAAGCATAAACCACACATATATTTGATATCCTACTGATATGATATCATAATTTAACCATTTTTAAAGAATGTTTATGACCATGACATCAGTTTACTTGCAAGCTCCTTTTATAAATTGTAAAATTACCAAAATGCCCTTATGAGGCATAGTTTGATTTTAAAACCTTAACGGGCATACAAGTTGGTATCCTACTGATATTCTAACTTGTTTAAAGTATATTGGCATATGGAACTTGTTCATGACTCATCCGGTTACCCGATATCGCTCATGCGCGTACGGTTAGACTTACGTAACTAGTTTACATAAGTTTACTGAAAAGGGTTTAACCTTATCGTTTTGATCTCAAAATCCAGAATGTACAATGTTTACTCATATGATATAAGTCCTAGTACTTGTTGGGTTTAAACCACATTCTATTCGGTATACGCTTAATCTAGCGAACCTATCCTTATGTATCGGGTCATATCTAAAGGGACTACCTTTAGCTCGTATACATTCTAACAGATGATAAATCTGTTCATTCTAGACTATAGTACCCCCCAGATAATCGGACTTGGGTCAATAATACTTAGACTTGCGGCTTTTGCCAAATATAGTCTTATTGATTGGAAGCTAGCAAAAAGGTAAATACTCTTGACTTATTTTAGTGTAAACCTGGGATGGCAATTTTGCCTCTTGGGACGGTTATTACACAAGTAAGTCGCCTATGATTGCGCGAAAGTGTATGAATATGGTTTTATTCCGTTTACTTGAGGATTACTATTATTGGGGGTTATTGAGATCATGTCCGGACAACCCAATGGGATATCAAGTATATAATTTCGTAACAAGAATAATCCCAAGATGTATTTAAAAGATCACCTACGGGTTATCTATATGTATAAAACTCTTTTTTGAAAAACTATTTTTCCAAAGAGTCAGTTAATTGTATTTACCAGCTTTGGCTGACGTATTTTCAAAAAGATTGAACAGCAGGTACCGAACCTTATTATAGGCTGGGATTACGGGTCGGCTAGAATGAAGGCTAAGGAATTTGCACTCCTGATGCTTAAGGCCTATGATGTCTAAAGCTCTGTTTATTTGGATCCTGCCTGTGGGCTTGTATCGAACACTTGTAATACTTTTATACATTCAAGCTTTATTTTAATAATTTCAATCCAATACTTCCGCTGCATATTATTATATTGTGATAAATGTTATCCAGCCGTCACGTGTGTACCCATCCGGGCCCACCGGAAATCGGGGTGTGACAGGTTGGTATCAGAGCTACAGTTTGAGTGAATTAGACACTAGCCCTTAGTGTCTAATCTCAAATATCATAAAATGTAGATTCCTTTAAAAACTTCAAGTCTAAACCTGAACCTAAGACTACTCTTAATTTATAGTAGTTATTGATTTTATACCGCCAAGATGTCGCGGACAAGATGAAGAATCTATGATGGGTCGCGGACTCGAGGATCTCGACCATTAAGTAGCTTGAAGTTCCATATGGTGAACTACATATGTTTTGGAGACGATGACTCCGATACGAGGATGATAAACCTCGTCACCTGATAATACATCTTTTGATATTCTTGTGATATCCTAATATCTTTTATCTAAAGTCTATCATATTTGATAGACATTCCGGTGATATCTCACCAGTTGATTGAAACAACAACATTTATGGAAAGCCGTATTATGGCAAGGATATCCGTGAAAATTTTTGGCACTAAATTCTATTCTTGATTCAAAATTCTCTTATTCTAGAAAATAAGCAGAAAAATGAATCACTTTTTCTTATTCATGCTTAAAGCATATAATTTCGTGTCTTTGAGCTCGATTAATTCAAACCCATCTGGGTATATTATATTATATAAATTCGGAAACTCTCGCTAGTAATTTCTCCAACTGGAGTACGACAATGATTTTTATTTCATTGATTTTTTTTAACAACTACGAATGCCAAACTTAGTTTGATAAAAGCGCCATATGATAATTGGCAGTATCTTAGTGTGTCCCATAGATTGCTTTCATGCTTGGCCAGTATGACGGTTTAATGCATGGAACCACTAAGATCTCACAAGGGTCATATTGTACTGATATCGACTAATAGTAAGCATCTAATATAATTTGGCGATATTACTGCCATAAAAAGAATCATTGATTTTATGGAGCCCATTTTATGATTTTTCCTTCTAATAATATGAAGGTCACATTTATTGCTCATACCTTATCAAATAGATCTCTTGATTACGCAATAGACGAAGGCCAAAAAGCACATGTTCCCACTAATGAGTGGTTGAAAAAGTGCAAAGTGTTCGTCCATATATGAGACGACATATCCCCAATTCTCACGATAAGGAGATGGGTATATATTTAAACGGTGTACTTTATTGAGCCGTACCATATACAATGTACTTTATTGAGGTGTATTATATACGCTGTACTATATTGAGGCGTATTCCCGAATATCCCATGTGGAGAAAGGACATATTTATAAATGGTGTACTTTATTGAGCCGTATCATATACAGTATACTTTATTGAGCTGTATCATATACGTTGTACTTTATTGAGGCGTATCCCCATGTCTCCCGATAAAGGAGAGGGGTATATATTTAAACGGTGTACTTTATTGAGCCGTATCGTATACACTGTACTATATTGAGGTGTATACCAAATCTCCAATTTAGGAGAAGTGCATATAATTAAAATGTCAAATGAGGCGTGTCCTGGAAGCTCCAATTGAGGAGAAGGACTAAAAGTGCCAACTCTATTGGGTGAAGACAATTAGTCAAAGAACCGCTAGCAATCGAAAAAATAAATTTCTTTTAATTATTACTCGGTCTACTAGTTCTTATGTAATTAAGACTAGTAAATAAGACCATGATAAAAGACTCTGTCTTAAACTTCCCCCAATGGTAGTGGTTGAAAAGGTGATAGAAGTGGAAAACTGATTCCCTCCCACCAATATAATCTTAAAAATCTTTAAGTGATTCTTACCCAGCGAGAGGGCGACACTTATCCTGGATCTCCAATTAATTTCCGAATGGGTGGAAAGGAGATAGAGATTTCATCCATCTATGTGATGCTAATCATCCCCAAATATCCAAATATGGAGAAGGATATATTTGTAAACGGTGACTGTATCAAGCCGTATCATATACGTTGTCTGTATTGAGGCGTATTCCCAATTATCCCAATGTGGGAAGGGACTTATATTTTCAACGTCAACTGAGACGCATCTCCAAATGAGGAGAAGAATTCATATTTAATAAGTTGGCTGAAATGTATCATTAAAATCTCCAACTAAATTCCCAACTGTGTGGAAAGGAGAAAATCTTTGTCAACCTTGTGACGATACTCGTTCCAAATCTCCAACAATTCCCAATTATGTGGGAGGAGAGGAATCATAATACTGCTTTGTCAGTTAAAACAAAGACAATAGTGACCTTTATGGATCCCTGTCTAAGGGGGTGGGTTAAACCCAAACCTCATAGTCTATATGATCAATGCGATCATGACTAATATCATCTAATACGATGATTATATCATTTAACGTCCTTAGTGATGTTTTGCTTATGGGCTATAACGTTGTCCATTTGAGACATTGACATTGTGATCTTTATGATCCCCTGTCCAGAGTAGTGAGTTATGCTCCAGCCCAATAGTGTATATGATCAATGCGATCATGACTAAAATCATCAATATAATGATTATGTTTAACATCCCTAATGATGTTTCGCCTTCGGGCTATATTATGTTGTCCACTTGTGACAAGATAATTGTAATCTTTTATGATTCCTTGCCCAAAGGGGGTGAGCCATACTCTATTGTCGATAAGACAATGATAGTGGTGATCTTTATGGTCCCTTGTTCAAAGGGGTGGGTTATACTCGAACCTAATAGTCTATACGATCAACACGATCATGACTAACATCATCAACATCATAATCATACTAAACATCCCTAGTGTTAATGTCTTGTCTACGGGCTACATTATATCGTCCATTTGAGACAATGACAGTTGTGACCATTATGGTTCCCTGTCCAAGGTAGAGGGCTATGCCCAAACCTCACAGTCTATATAATCAAGTGCGGTCATGACTGATATCATCAGTAAAATGACCATTAATCTAACATCCTTTGTGATGTCAATCAAATTGCCTACGAGCCTTATTATATCGTCAATTGTGGCGACAGTAGTGGTCTACTACCCTTATACAAAGGTAATAAACCATGTCCAAACCTTAAGCCTCTGATCAAATGAGATCGCGGCTTATGTATATCTTAGTTGTCCTTTGTGACAAGGATTTAGTGCCATATCATTTAATGTCCTTCGTGACGAGGCCTTTGTGCCATATCTTTCACAATCTTTGTGACAGGCCCTCGTGCCATGTCTTGCACGTCCTTCGTAACAAGCCAACGTGCAATATTTAAATGTCCTTCGTGACAAGCCAATGCGCTATATTTCAATTTCCCTTGTGACAAGCCGATGAGTTATACGGCTAAAGTCCATTACCATTTGTGGTAAGCAGGGCTAGTGAAATTGATATATAAACATATAGATCCGTAAGATCTAATGCAAATATTTTTATTTGCTATTTAGTTCTCGAAGAATTGCTGATGGCTTTATTATCTTTCAGATAAACTTATGGCGAGCCTGAGTATAGGCAAAGCAAGTAAGAAAACGGTGGTGACGATTTAGAGCACTAGAACCGTAATGACGAAGAGAATCATCTTCGATCAATAGTTGCCGATGAAGTCGGTAAAGCCCTGGCTCGATTTAAGGCCACACTTAAAGGGCCAGAGCCATCAGTACAAAAAGAGAACTCCGTTACTAAACCCCCATTCAAATACTCATAAGACTGAAAAGTCTCAATTTTCCTCAACTAAAAGTGAGCAGAATATCAAGAGTATCAAGAAAGCTGAGTCTCATGATTCTAAGAAGGGTGTACCTATAAATACTTTGTTTCATGTAAACCCCGTGACTTTACGGGTGAGATTGGAGCAATAGATGCCCTGAAGTGGCTGGATGAAATGGAAACCGTTGTTGATATAAGCGGTTATGCCGCCAAGGACACTGTTAAATTTGTGTCCCAATCCTTCAAGGAGGATGCTCTGACTTGGTGGAAGGCACTGATCCAATCCACTGGCAAAGTTGAAATGTACCACCTTAGTTGGTCAAAGTTCGTGGAACTGATCCGCGAAACTTATTGCCCACCTCACGAGGTGGAGAAAGTTGAAACTGACTTTCTACAGCTGACCATGAAAGGCCTCGAGTGTCGAGCCTATTTATCTGAATACAACTCCTTATCAAGACTCGTGCCATATTTAATTACCCCTGAGTCTAAGCGCATTGCGCGGATTCTTGGAGGGCTCGCTCCAGAAATCAAGGGGATGGTTAAATCCTCCAAACCTGCAACTTTTAGATCCGCTGTGGATCTGGCTCTATCCCTCACTGAAGATGAAATAAGAGCAAGGGCGATTAAGGCCGAGGAGGATCACAAGAGAAAGCGTGATGATACCCCAGGTAAAGATTTCAAAAAGGGTAAGACTGGTTCGAATTATAACCAGTCCAAGCCGAATGAGTCAAAACCCAAATGTAAAACCTGCGGGAAGCAACACTTCGGGAAATGTTTCCGTGAGCAGACCAAGGGGTGTGGCATCTGCATGGAGATGGACCACAAGTCTCATGAATGCAAAAATTTTAAAGACGCCACCTGCTATGGATGTGGCGAGAAAGGGCATATAAACACCCGCTGCCCAAAGAGGGCGACTGACAGGAAGAACAAGGCCA
Source organism: Helianthus tuberosus (assembly GCA_030545235.1). NCBI lineage: Eukaryota > Viridiplantae > Streptophyta > Magnoliopsida > Asterales > Asteraceae > Helianthus > Helianthus tuberosus. The sequence continues at coordinate 80,510,242 of CM060408.1, forward strand.
CTGATGGCCAGAAAGACAATGTATGAGCCTTTCAAGCTGGTACAACAGAAGAAGTTCAAGACATATCTTTACGAATCTGTTTCCCGTCAACGATTTATTTACTAGAAACTTATTTTAAATTCTGGAGCTAGTTAAAGCTTCATCTATTGTAAATTTAATAAAACTTTAAATCTGCCTTTTCAAGGCTTGGATATTATTTATAAAAATCAAGTGGCCAACCTAGATGGTTTCATATATAAGATATCCTCCGAGAATCAATTTGTCTTTGATAATCTCTTTATCTATAAATCCTGCGGGATTCGATATGTTCTTAGACATGGATTGGTAAGTTCAAAAACCAGATCCACATTGTCTGCAATAAGAATCTTATCAAAATTAAAATCCCTATCTGGTGATATACTCACCATTCGTGGAAGATCAACATTTTGGATTGCCCAAAGAAGCTTTTATGTTTAAGGTATCCAAGTGATTGTATGAAGGATGTGACATCCACATGACACCAGTAGATTCTGACAAATTTAAAGTCGAAAGCTGAAGACCTTTGTGCGAATGGACATGAGAAGTCCATAGCTACCAAGGAAGCATAATGCTTAGAATGTTCGCAAATGAGTCAAACATCGAAGACCTTTTTGTGGTCTGTGTAATGAACTGGAAAAATCCCACATAGAATTGGGAAATGGTGACAACGGATCCAATCTCCCAGTTACCTAAAATAAATCGCTACCATGATGCGATATAAATTATAGTGGACAAATCTACTAATTCGACGCTTCTTGTCAAATAAGGAAAATTCTTGAATTCCGACAAGTTAAGCTATATAAAGACAACATCGAGTCTCCTTATAGAGCACCGTTGTCTGAAGTATCGAATTATGATACTAAATATAATCTTATCTCTGATAAAATCCTAGCATGATGCTCGGCTATTAAGCAGTTGTCATGCTTCGCCATGGCATTCAAATGTGAGCATAAGGTTTATTGGAAAATCTTATCCATTATGGACCATGAGATTTAAAAGTCCCAAGTTTCCCTCGTAAATGTGAAATGGGATTCCATCGTGGCCCAGGATACTCTTAAAAGGTTGAAACCTACTATGATACGGAATTGACCGTATTACTCTGAGTAAATCTCGGGGTCGAGATTTCTTTTAAGGGGGTGAGGATGTAACACCTCGTAAAAACATGTCTAATAATGTGTTGACACGTGTCCCTAATCCTAGCTATGTCAATCATTGACTAGGAGGGACTATTATTGCCATACAATGAAAACTTTGAATATGCAAGGACTAAAGGTTTCAACATGCTTAAACTAAGCCTCTGAGTGACCTTATACGGTATTCATGTTCTTTTAATGAGCCACTTGTTGGACAAACGAAACTGTTTGCAATATAATTCAAAAGTTGTGCATCGAAGGGTTAAATGCGTCAACATGTTAATTCTAACCTCTGAGTGACCGTTTAATGAATCCGGAACGTTATGATGTTTGATCACACTCTTGGGAATACTTATATTGGCCGTCTAGAGCTTTTATGCCGTTAAACGGTAATACGCACAAGTTTGCACGTTAAAAGGGTTTAAAGTGTCAACATGTTTAAATTATACCTCTGAGTGACCTTTTGACGAACCCGGAGTGTAACGATGTTCGATTATACTTCCAAGAATAGCTACAACCTAACTTGAAGGGCCAAAAGTGCTAAATATGAAAGTTATATCAAGTTAAAAGGTTAAGGGGCTAATTGTGTCAACATTTAATATTGTTTTGCTGATCCGGGTGAGTGTCGCGGGCCGCGACCTCCCCCCTGAATTTCTATGCGGGCCGCGAGGCCTTGATCTGCAACAGAATTATTTTTATTTTTTTTCCTTTGCTTGTTCTCCACACATACCACCCATACTCACATAAAATCAATTCTATGGGTGTTAATTATTTTTAAAACATGGTTTTACACATGTAGTGATCCTATAATTACTTGGTGAACACACATTACACTTGTCAAGATCTTGTTCTTCTCAAATTAGTATAAACAGGCCATGAGTCTTTCATTTTCACTTGAACCATTTCTTTCTATCCTTCTCTTATGGGGACTCCTGATCATAAGGAAGCCTATTCTAGTTGAAAAGATTGCTAGAACCCTTTGTAAGTGTTCCTAGCCACTAGTTTATGTTTTATAGGCTTTTAAGCCAAAAGTCAAGCGTTATCATAATAACGCTTAGAATTTTAGCTAGACCTTAAACGGTCAAGCCATCGTTCGCAACGAACATGGCTACGTGATTATAATTAGGTAGGTGTTAATCCCTCAAAAGGGCACCTCCTAAGAATCACGTTTGCTAGGTCGATTCACGAGTCAAAGTAATATTAATTTAAAAAGTCAATGGGTCAGATTTTAAAATAATTGCGATATGAGTTTAAGAGTGTTCTAAAATATGTTTTATTACTTAAACAACTTGGTAATAATTATTAGAACACGTGTAAACATGTTCGAGTCGTCAATTCCCATTTTAAGGTCGGTTCGCAACCGAAAGTCGCGTAGTTTGACTTCTACGTTGACTTTTGGTTATAAACCAAATTAGACTAGTATGCTACTGATTTTAGGTTCCGTTATGATCGTAATTTAATGTAGTATAGCCCCATAAGGTTATATTATACGATCGGACTAGGAATCTGAGTTTATGCACATGTTCCATTATTATGCCGTACTTTGACTAAATTGCCCTTTTGTTTAAAAATAAGGTTCTAAATATAAATGAGCATGCAAATGAGTTATGTACTGATAAGTAAACATGTTTAGGAAATTTTGATGATTAAAACATGGTCATAAACTGAGTTTAAGCTTGTGATCGTAAACTATGCTTTTAAAAGGATAAAAATGCCCCTTTTCATTTAAAATGAGTTTTAAAGATAAATTATTGGCAAAACTCATTTTGTACTGATGTGATATCATTTTTAGGAATTATTGGGATTTTAGATCAGGTTATGAACTGAGTTTAACCTCAAGTTCGAATATAATGCCGATAAATGACGATAATGCCCTTACGGCACCTAAAGTGCGTTTTAAATATAATATTCAAAACAAACCTTTTTCTTACTGATATGTTATGACAAATAAAATATTTTAACTATTCAAAGCTAGTCATAACATCAGTTTTCATAAACCGTCGCATAAATCGTCATTTCACGATATTAACGCCGTTTAGGCGCGTAGTATGGTTTTAAACCATATTTATGAACCAAGACTTGTTACCTACTGATTTATAAACCATTTTAAATATTTTTATAGTAGGTATAAGTCATGAACTCAGAATCCCAAATAAAGTCTCAAAACTATGTGTGAAATGACCAAAATGCCCCTACGGTGCATTGTTTGGTCATAAAGCATAAACCACACATATATTTGATATCCTACTAATATGATATCATAATTTAACCATTTTTACAGATGGTTTATGACCATGACATCAGTTTACTTGCAAGCTCCTTTTATAGATTGTAAAATTACCAAAATGCCCTTATGAGGCATAGTTTGATTTTAAAACCTTAACGGGCATACAAGTTGGTATTCTATTGATATTATAACTTGTTTAAAGTATATTGGCATATGGAACTTGTTCATGGCACATCCGGTTACCCGATATCGCTCATGCGCGTACGGTTAGACTCACGTAACTAGTTTACATAAGTTTACCAAAAAGGGTTTAACCTTATCGTTTTGATCTCAAAATCCAGAATGTACAATGTTTACTCATATGATACAAGTCCTAGTACTTGTTGGGTTTAAAACACATTCTATTCGGTATACGCTTAATCTAGCGAACCTATCCTTAGGTATCGGGTCATATCTAAAGGGACTACATTTTGCTTGTATACATTCTAACAGATGATAAATCTGTTCATTCCAGACTATAGTACCCCCAGATAATCGGACTTGGGTCAATAATACTTAGACTTGCGGCTTTTGCCAAATATAGTCTTATTGATTGGAAGCTAGCAAAAAGGTAAATACTCTTGACTTATTTTAGTGTAAACCTGGGATGGCAATTTTGCCTCTTGGGACGGTTATTACACAAGTAAGTCGCCTATGATTGCTCGAAAGTGTATGAATATGATTTTATTCCGTTTACTTGATAATTATTGTTATTGGGGGTTATTGAGACCATGTCCGGACAACCCAATGGGATAATCAAGTATATAATTTCGTAACAAGAATAATCCCAAGATGTATTTAAAAGATCACCTACGGGTTATCTATATGTATAAAACTCTTTTTGAAAAACTATTTTTCCAATGAGTCAGTTAATTGTATTTACCAGCTTTGGCTGACGTATTTTCAAAAAGATTGAACAGCAGATACCGAACCTTATTATAGGCTGGGATTACGGGTCAGCTAGAATGAAGGCTAAGGAATTTGCACTCCTGATGCTTAAGGCCTATGATGTCTAAAGCTCTGTTTATTTGGATCCTGCCTGTGGGCTTGTATCGAACGCTTGTAATACTTTTATACATTCAAGCTTTATTTTAATAATTTCAATCCAATACTTCCGCTGCATATTATTATATTGTGATAAATGTTATCCAGCCGTCACGTGTGTACCCATCCGGGCCCACCGGAAATCGGGGTGTGACAGGTTGGTATCAGAGCTACAGTTTGAGTGAATTAGACACTAGCCCTTAGAACCATCAGATGCAGAAAAAGATGGCAGATGCCTGTAACAGCAGTTTGCACCGCCTTTGCATGGTGGTTTTCGAATTCAGGGACTGTACCAATGGTATTTCAAGCATAGGGACACCTGGGATGATCAGGAATCAATCTTAGACTTATGTGGAGTGATCTTGTGAATTTTATTTGGCTATATAAGAGTTCATGTTTTCTAGTTCATGTGCTCACTTACAAAAATCATTCTAAACTCACTCTCTGGAGCTCTCTGGACTTCAAGCAAGTTTCCACAAGTTCCTAATTCGTGCTAAGAGCCTTTGTAAGCATTCTTAGCTTCTCTAGTTCAAGTTTCATTAGCTTAATGACCAAAAGTCAAAGCCATCGTAATTAAGCTTTGACTTAGTGATTAATCACTAATGGTCCAGTCATTTTTCGAATTGAAAGTGGCTATGAGTTGGTAATTATGTGGGTAATAAGTCCTTAAAAGGGCACCCCCTGATTATCACTCTAACTTGGTCAATTGTCGGGTCAAACTTATTATTAAAAAGTCAACAGAAAGCTATTTTGCAAATAAATTCATAATTAGCAATGTAGAAGTTATGGAACCTGTTTTAACACTAAAATAACTTGGTAATTAATGTAAGAGCATGTCTAAGCATGTTCAACCCGACAATTCTGAGTTTAGGCTCGGTTCGGAACCGAAAATCGCAAAAGAAGACTTTTGCTTTGATTTTCAGTTCTGACCCGATTTAGCTTATTTTAGATATGCTTTAAGGTTTCATTAGGACCATGTTACATGTTAGTATAACCCTCTGAGTTTATACAATGTGGTTCCTTTGTAATCCTAGTTCATTGCATGTTTCCGTTAAGTGCCTAAAATTGACCATTATGCCCTTTTGACTTTAAAACGAGATTTTTGAAAATGTGAGATGACAAAAACCTTTATTACTGATTTATAAACTTGTCCTAAAAATTTGACATCTGTTTGAGGTCTAAATTAGGAGTTATGCTCAATATCGTAATTTGAAATCTTTTTATTAATTAAACGACATATTTAGCATAAAGCCTATTTAAACCCAAATTTCGACACCAAACTTTTTACCCACTGATGTAATATAATATTTTGGGGTTTTGAAGATTTTTAATTACTTTTAAACTGATCATAACATAGGGTTCTTGCTTTGATTCGGTGATTGACGGTTATACCCTTTTTGCTAATAAAATGAGTTTTACATAACATTTTGATACCAAACCTTTTGCTACTGATTTTATATGATAAATAAAATATTTTAAGCCTTCTAGACTGATAAAAATCTCAGCTTTTCTGATATAACCTGAAAATCACTTAAAACCGACTTTTTACGCGTTTTAAACGCATAGTATGGGTTAAAACTATTTTTGACATATAAGACTTAATAACTACTAATGTTTTAAGTAAATTTTTATACTTTAACACTAAGAAAAAGTTTTGAACTCAGATTTCCAGTTTTGACCTTTAAACCTTATGTGAAATGACCAAAATGCCCCTACGGTGCATAGTTTGGTTAAAAATGATAAATTTCACATATATGCAATACCCTACTGTTATGACTTGCAAAAATAAATATTTTTACTGATCAATTTAGACCAAAACCTCAGATTATTATTTAATCTCTTTTATAAGCTTTAAAATGACCAAAATACCCCTATGAGGTATAAATTGATTTCAAATTCGTTTTGGGCATAATGGAAGGTATCCTACTGATATCACAACATATTTAAGGCATATTAACTTGAGAAACCTGTAGATGACTCTTTTGGTTACCCGTTATGCATTTTTCGCGTTCGGTACGGTTTATGTGACTAGTTTGCATAAATTGACCGAAACGGATCAAACCTTATCATGTTTACCTCAAAATCCAGAATGTGTTTAGTTTACCCATATTATACAAGTCTTCATACTTGTCGGGTCTAAACCGCATTCAAATCCGATCTTCGCTTAATCTTGCGTTTTGAACCGTATATCTTCCTTTAAAACTAACCGGTCTATGTTTAAACTTAAGTAAGACCCGTTAGGAATCTAATAGGTTATTAAAAACCTTCATTCCAGATTTAGGAGCCCAGTAAAAGATTTTGCACTTGCTGATTGTATACGGCTGGGATAAATTTGTATAATTTGCTCAGGTAAATACTTTTAACTTATTTTCCCTTATACGGGCTTGGGGTACGGTATATAAAATACCGCTTGGTCGGGTATTGAATTTTTAATCATATGAAGGTTAAATCATTGAAATAAACCGTTTAATCAGTTTTGTTTGTTTTAAGCCTTTGGGGGGTTAATGACCATGTCCTGGATATCCTCGGCTCATTCATTGAAATGGCCACGACTTAAGCACGGGGTGTAGGCATACACCTGCCAGTGCGTATGTAAAAATAATGTACTCGCCTGTTCGAGAATAACTCGCCGTGGGATATATTATGTGGTGTGTCTATTAATCTTTAACCTGGTATTCAGCCCGGGGTACTGAACGTATAACAGACATATAATTCTTTTACAAGTTTATTTTTAAATAATTACCCCAAGTTATAAAAGATTATTTGTGCCTTGTGCATTTAAAATCAATTTTCTTAAAACATTTTTAAAAGTGTCAGTTAATTGTATTTACCAGTGTAAACTGACATATTTTCCAAAAAGGCTAAAGTGCAGGTACTAGGCGGAATAGGCTGGCTACTCCTGAGTGAATAAATAAGAGTCTTGCAAGCTTTGTCACTTAAAATCTGTTGAACAATTATCTTCTTTTGTTTTGATCCGCCTGTGGATCCTTTTTACTTTCCGTTTGTAATACTCATGTTACTTTTCATTCGGTTTGTAATATTATTACTTTTAGACTTCCGCTGTGCATTAAACTGTGATTATTGACTATGATGATATCAACTACATCACGATACTCCCCACCAGGCCCACCGGTAATACGTGAAAATATCGGGGTGTAACAATGGGATATTGAACTGGTTAAATATTATCATTAATTTAGTTGTTATGAATTCTCTTGAGCAATCTGGTTCGCTTAGTGCCGCGCCCTGATGATTCCGCCATCGGTTGGGGTGTGATAAGTAGAACTTAACTTATTCAATTAGTTTGAGGTTAATAATTGACATATCACAGCTTCATTGCTAAGATTGTCATAACTTATGCATGCGTTAGGTTTAGTGCCCCTTAGATCAATCTAAGTTCTTCTAGCTAAGCATCTTATTCTTCTCATCTTAAATCCACGTGTAGCTCCTAAATGTGGCATTCCACTATTGACTGGTGATAACTTTGCTACCTAGAAAGACTCTCTCATGCTAACTCTTGCCTTGTTGGATTACGATATCACAATAAAAGAGCAACAACCTCCACAACTTCATGATAAGAGTACTCCTGCTGAGTAGATCTTTCATTAGAAGTGGGAGAGTTGTAACTGTATGTCTCTCATGTTCATGAAGAACTCCATCAACATTGTGATCAAAGGATCCATTCCAGACTTAAATAATGCTAAGACTTATCTGGCTTTTGTGGAGGAGCAATTCAAGGGAACATCTAAGGAGCACGCTAGCACTTTCATTCTCAAGCTAGTGACAACTAAATATGAAGGCAGGAGTGGTATTCGTGAGCACGTCATGATGATAAACGACATAGCTAATATGCTCAAGGGCTTAGGCATGGAGATCAGTGATGGTTTTCTAGTGCATTTCATCATGACTTCTCTTCCTACTGCCTATGAGGCTTTTAAGATCGACTATAACACTCAGAAGGACAAATGGACTATAAGTGAGATGATTTCCATATGTGTGCAAGAGGAAGAACGGATGAAGCTGGACAAAGCTGATATTGCTTACCTCGCCACCTCCATCTCAAAGAAGAGGAAGGGCTCTTACCCAGGAAATGATGCTTGAAAGGTTCAGAAGAGTGGAACCAGTGCAACTCCCGGCCAAAAGAACTCCTTAGGGAAGCGTTACTGTAAGTTCTGTAACGTTGATAAAATATTGTATTTAAAAAATGGGGAAGAATCCACTAAAAGGGAGATTTTGCCTAAGTAGCCTAAGAATTATTGTGATGATGCCATGTGGCACTCCATATAGGTAGGAAAGAAGGGTATTTTGATCCTTATAAATAGGAGTGTGAAACTGACATGTGGCACCCCTTTTGTTTTCTAAAAAATACAATAAAAAAATCCAGTACAAAAAATCTAACACAAAAAATGCAGTACAAAAAATATAGCACAAAAAATGCAGTACAAAAAATATAGCACAAAAAAATCTAATACAAAAAAATATAGCACAAAAAAATTCAGCACAAAAAAATATAGTACAAAAAATTCAGCACAAAAAATTGAAAAAAAAAATTAAGACAAAAAAATTCAGCACAAAAAAAATTAGCACAAAAATATAGTACAAAAATCTATTACAAAAAATGTTATATAACATAGAAATACAACACATTTTTGTGGGTTTTTTAGTCGTCATATTTTATATAGCAATATGGTACTCAAACTAAAGATAAAAAAACGCTCGATTTTATGGTGAAATTTTTATGAAAAATAATGTCGTATAAAAAAGTTATGAACGTTTAAAAAACGAGGGTTGAATATGCATGTGCCTTGCATGTGGAGAGAGAAAGTGAATAAATAAGATCATCCCAAGATACCCTTACACTACTCTTTTTTCTACATTTCCATCTTAATCATTGATTTGAAAAATGAATGGTTAAGATTTCTTCTCATCCTACTTAGGCAAAAATGAACTTTTCATTTGATCTTATCCCTTTAAAAAATAGTGAAACTAGGGATTAGGATCAAATACAAATACAAAGGCTCCTTAAAATAAGAAGTGTACAAAGGCTCCTAAAAACCCACTATACAAAAAAAAAAAAAAAAAAAAAAAAAAAAACCTAAACACCCACCACCACCCAAAAACCTAAACCCTCACCCCCATCACCCACCCAAATTTTTTTTTTTTTTTGCCGAGTGAGGGGGGGTTAGGTTTAGGTTTTTGGGTGGTGGTGGGGTGGGGTGGGGTGGGGTGTTTAGGTTTTAGGTTTTAGGTGGTAGTGTAGTGGATTTAGGTTTTAGGTTATTGGACACTTGTCACAATATAAAGACTTCTTACACTTCTTACAATTAAAAGCCTTTGTAGAATAACTTAAACCGTGAAACTAGATTTAACCTAGTAAAAAGTCAACAATGACGGTGATCATTTTTTTTTGGCCCATGTTATAGAATTCATATGTCATGTTGTAATAGTTTCCTACTATATAATAAGCCCTTTGTATGCTAGCTAACCTTACCCTAATATATAAATGGAGTAAACTTTCGTTTTGCTCCCTGTGGTTTGGTCACTTTAATGGTTTTGCCCAAACCTTTAAAAATAGCCAGTTTACTTCCTGATCTATGAAGCCCTTCATGATTTCATTCTCCGCCTCTAACTCCATCCAAATTGTTTATTAACTGAAAGGGTATTTTGGTAACTTCAAATATAAAACTAAGGGTATTTTAGTAAAACTACAAATAAAAAATTATATTATATATAATAATAAAAAATAACAAAACCATCATCTCTTCTCTCTCTCTACCCTCTCTACACTCTCTCTTCTCTCTCAACCCTACCCTAACCTCGTCTGCCATAACCACCTACCGACCACTCATTCTCTCTCTCTACCCTCTCTGCACTCTCTTCTCTCTCAACCCTACCCTAACCTCCGGCTGCCATAACCACCTACCGACCACTCTCTCCTTCTCTACCCTCTCTGCACTCTCTCTTCTCTCTCAACCCTACCCTAACCTCCATCGTGTTCTTCCTCTGCAACACCGGTGACTCCCCCGCATTCCTCTGCTTCCGATCACAAACAACAACCCCACAAACCCTAACCCTAAATTACCCCTAAATTGATTATGATTCAATTGCACCCATTGTTGACAACACTACCCCTTATTCAAGATTCAGATCAGACAACTGGGTTATTATTTATGTGTCTGATTATCCGTTGAATTCGGTTAAAAAGTTGTTAAAGATTAAAGGGTGGCAAGTTCTTGCAGTTGGGAACTCGAAGACTCCTGATGATTGGAGCCTTAAAGGTACAATCTTTTTGTCTCTTGAAGACCAAGCTAAGTTAGGTTTTAGGGTTGTCGATTACTTGCCTTATGATTCATATGTTAAGAAGAATGTTGGGTGGTGGTGATTGGTTGTAGAGAGAGAGACGGGGTGAGAGAAAGAGACAGAGTTAGAAAATGAAATAGGGGTTTTTTCTTATATACATAAATATATATTAATAAATGGATTTTAGAAATCAATTAAATACATATATATAGAATTACCATAATACCCTTACATTTAACGAACATTTTAGACAGAGTTAGAGGCGGTGAGTGAAACGAAGATAAGTTAAATAGATCAGGGAGTAAACTAGCTATTTTTAAAGGTTTGGGACAAAACCATTAAAATGACCAAACCACAGGGAGCAAAACGAAAGTTTACTCATATAAATGTTTGTGAATTTGGAGGGCCCACCCTCTTAGTCCGGACTAGCCCTCTTAATCGGGCACTAGTCCAAATCTATGGACTTTTCCAATGGAATTTCATCACAAACCACCTCCACAATGTTTACAAACCACACTTCAAAGTTTGCTTTTGTCAACATCATCTCAGCTTCCACCTACAAACCCACATTCTGGGTGCTCAACATTTAAAAAGAATAGTCTGGGTTGTTTTTTTTAACGACAAGGAACGATTTGTCAACCACCGTAATACCGAGCGATGTGGTCAAGGTCGACTACTCGACTGCCGCCAGCCCCTTGGCTCTCTCAAATGCGCGGAAACCCGAACTCCACCTGCCCGAAGGCACGACAGTGGAATAATCGATAAAACATCACCTCGCATCCAAGATGAAACAGCGCCACCGTATTCGCCCCTTCACCTGGATGCCGCATAAAATAATAGAGAGAGTGGGAGTCGAACATGAGTCACAAGTAACACCAAGTTTTTTCCCAACCATTCTACCACTACCTCATAAATTCTTTTTTTTTTTTCTATAAACGATTTGCATTTCTACCTACAAACTTTAATAGGGTTATTATACAACACACGTTTAATAAAGTTATTTTGTTCTTTTATCTTTTTATAAATTTAGTTCTTTTTTTAATTATTGTTTATTTAACATATTATAATTAGACCTAAGTTTTCTTAATCGTGTTGCTTGCTTTTTTTATTGTCGTTTAGATTAAACTCTATTTTGTCTATATTAACCCTTCAATATACCAGATAACAAATTTAATTATTTTTTTATTTACCGTACTATAGTTAAAGCTAATTTAAAACTTTAGACATGTTTACTTAACCATGTTGATTACTTATTTTGTCATTGTTAAAATTAAAGCATACATGGTATATAATATACCATCGATATATCATGTCAAAAATACATCTTCGCAAACATCCTCCTACGACCCACCGCGAAGCGCGGACTCTTGTACTAGTTTTTAACAAGCCATTTTTATATTTTAGTTGATTTAACTTTTAAATTATAGTAACTGTTTGTTAACCATGATTTTCCAATCTCCAAAGGACACTTAAGGTATGGGCCCCTATCTAAAACCGAATAATGGTTTAATCAAATAATGGATTTTGTTCGGTTTGGTCTAATTCTTATATCTTACAAATATAAAGGACATGTACAGTAGATAATTTTAAATAACTTTTATTTTCTTTATTACTTTTTGAGAAGAATTAATACAAGAGTGTCTATCAAAAGTTTTTTTTTCTTTTCCTATAACTATTTTTTATTATAAATTTTTATTGTTATAATTTCTTTTGAGTATATTTCGTTTTTCGTTTATAACTTAAAAAATATGATATTTTTAAAACTATGAGTATGCCATTGGGATGTCCTTATTTTTATCTACGTTTAGACATAAAATTTATATTAAAAACCGAGTTGTTGTAGGATCGTTGTGCGACCTGAATGAGTCGTTCAGAAGAGTTTTGGATCCGAATCAAAGGCAGAATCAATGAAACGGATGCTCGATTCAATTATAATGTCTCTATTATTGGTCTAGCAAAGATTTACAACCTGGAGACGATTCGGCAGAGCTTCGCTACTCAGATCCGAAAGTTACAAATGACAAACCAAGTGCACCTATATATAGTAGTGTGATTCCGTTTGAAATGACCATTGGCTGTTTCAAGCGGAATTAGCTCCAAACACATAAAAAACAGTTTCTAGCAACCCGAGCACTGGTTTATCCTATCCTATACATGACTCGATACAAGATGAAGTCCACAGACATAGTGCACTAACAGACTCCCCCTTGGATGTTGACGAAGTCTTCAGTGTCGAGTCTTTATCATGACACATCTTCAGTCTTCACACTCTTACCAAATTGTCTAACAGTGTAAGCATCCATCAATCTTTCTACTTTGATCAGCTTCTATCTTTGAATGTTAAACCAGGATCTGTTTCTAGCTTTAACATTAACAGCTTCTCCAGGCTTTCCATTTCATCAAGCTTCGGTGCTTTAGGGATCGACACCTTGCTTTCTGGTTACAAGCTCCCCCTTGCTTTGAGCTCGTCTTCAGACTCCCCCTTAGTCTCAGCTGTCAGGATCGTAGTCTGGAACAACATCTGCAATTCTCATATATTTATAAGTAACAACATTTTAAACATTCAGGATTAGGATTAAATGACCTGGCTCTTTTATCATATGAATTTTACAATGAAAGCAATTTTGATTATCCAGGAATCGTAACCTAGCTTTATTCAACAGATTTTAACAATATAAGCATCCAAATCCCTCACAGTTAATCATCCAAGTCCAAACTAATGACCTTGGAGATATCACAAACTGTTTTTGATTTTTGTTTAAAAACTTCAAGTTTCAAATTAATGAACTTGTTTTATTTTCAGAAACACAATCAACATACTTAGATTTTGAAACTCAGTACTCAGACATCGGTTGTCGAAAATAAAGTAGAATCAAAATCTTTTTGAAATTTTTTGAAACATAGAGCAGAAAAAAAAAATATTTACAAACATATTTACAAGCAATATTTTTGTTTGAGTTTGCGTTAGAGGATCATATCAGTTTCTGACAAGCCACAAGTATCGTTGAGCTTAGTTACACATTAAGGGGTTGTTTGCTAGTCTCTTAATGACCATTCAGATGCTATCTCTTAATGGTTTAAACCTCTGAATGAATAAGAGGTAACCTCAAGTCTGAATGGTTAAGAGGTAACCTCTGAATGGTAAATCATCACATGTCACATTTTTCTACCTTCTCATTGGTAAAATTCTTAATGGTTCCATTAAGAGGTAGCCTCTTAATGACCATTCAGAGGCTACCAAACAGCCCCTAAGAATTAAACAATTCACTTAGATTGTCGATATACTGATCCACTTAAATTTTCACACAAAGTTCAACTGATTCAGGATACGAATTAGGTGTATTAAGAACTTAAACGCATTCATGTGTCCCACCTCTTGAATATACTCCGGTATCCAGATCCCAATATTAAGTCTTACAGGTAAGTATACCTAGATGATATATGTGACAACTGTGTTCTGTAATCGATTTACGATGTAAAACAATGATGATCATTAATAAAACAATGTTCTTTGGTGTTATTATATGTGTTTTGGTGTTATTATATGTGTAATTGTGTTTAGTGATTTTACAATTTGATTCGATTCCAATTTCAAGCTCTAAATCGCTTTCTGGAAGCTCTAAATCGCTTTCTAAATCGAACATTCCGGAACTTGATCATAAGTTAAACATACCCTAAATAACCTTTACATAGCTTAGAAATAGGCTTTGAGGGGTTCGGTGTGCTAAAATAAACTTTTTGCTCATTCAGGGACAAAACGCGTCAAAAAGTGCATAAGTTTGCATTTTCGCGCATAACTTACGTTCTGAATACATCCGGACCTCCAAAAATTTATGTAAGCACTAAAATATTTTATTTTAGTGTTTGGCATAAGAAAAATCCATTCGTTGCGTAATTTGGATCATTTTTCGCGCTTATGCGCATTCCGTCGTAATTAAGCGAACATCGCGATCGTACGACCAAACGAACCAACATCGGCATATTTTTGAGCATGTTTCATGTTCCCTATGCTTTAACATCCTTGTGAAGCTTAAAAATGGGCTTGACGGGTGTTAGAAGTGCCAAAACACGACCATACGCGCACAAGGACCAAAACTGAAACTGCTGGTCTGCAGGGTCCTTACGGACCGTAAGAGGAGGACCATACGGTCCGTAAGCATGTCCCAGATCAGCAGAAGCTTCCTTCCAGCATGTTTCCAGCTATTGCACTCACAAAACCCAATTGCACTTGCCTCTTCCTGATAATGGGGGGCCATTTTGGTGTGCCATGGGAATTACAAAAAGTGTAGGGGTGAGATTGAAGCACGATTTTCGAGGAACGATCCTAACGGTCCTAGAAATCCTATAAATACCCCCACCCTTCACTTGCAAAACCCACTTGAATTCTGAGTTTTTCTCTAAGTGGTTGTGTTTATACACTTCCTACCTGAGATTACTTGGAATCAAATACTTGCGGGGACCCGTTGTAAGTATTCTTTCGTTCTTTTCATTCGTTTTAGCGTTAAAGTCAAATTGCGTTTGACTTTCTCCATTGACCAGTTTATGGTCAATGTGAAGTTCATTTGAACTTCATAACGTGAGCGTAATCACGATGGTTATAGTCCCTAGTGACTATACCTAGTGATTACCACGTTATCTAGGCTCAGTGACGAGTCGTAGTTTTGGCCAAAATACGCATTTACGCGTATTTTGTAACCAAACTACTCTAGGATATAAAAACCGTTTGTTTTGATATCAAAACCTGTTTTCTAACTTAACTAAACATGTTTTAGCATGTTTAGCTCGTCACTTTTTAGTCTAGTGCTTATGTACAGTCGTAAGTCAAGCGGACTAAACACCCGCTTAGACTTTCGAACACGACCCGTTTGGTCGATCATTAGGATCCGACCAAACATGGTTAGTGACCATAGTTGCATATGGATTAACCTTCCGAGGTTATACCTTTTGGTCACCTAGTTTAGGTAGTTGTATGATAAGTAGATTATATGCCTTAGGTAAATTACCAAAATACCCTTTTCATGTATAATTGGTAATTAAGCTTATGTAACCTAAAATTTTGTCACATAACTGATTATACATCATGATTAAACTTGTATAGGCATATAATACTTGTCATAGGACTAGTTAGACGTTCCGAACGCGTTTCACGCGAACGACGCGTTAAAGTAGCATAAGCTACCTTAATGGGTCGCGATGGGT
Source organism: Helianthus tuberosus (assembly GCA_030545235.1). Lineage (NCBI taxonomy): Eukaryota > Viridiplantae > Streptophyta > Magnoliopsida > Asterales > Asteraceae > Helianthus > Helianthus tuberosus. The sequence continues at coordinate 80,526,202 of CM060408.1, forward strand.
CGAAGGCACTTAGGTTAGGTTTCATTTAGGATGTAGGCCTTGTTAAACCATATCACAGGAGTTCCAACACTCATTTGGTTTACAAGACCTCATTCTGTCCGATCTTCCGAGTTAGGCGTCTATTGTTTGACTAGTGAATCAATTACTAGGTGCTACTTGATTTCTCTGGTTTACTCGAGTTTGTTGAAGTACTATTGATTGAGGATACCTTGCACTACAGGTGAGTACATAGTTCCCCTATTTTACAACTTTCAACTGTTTTGGGGTGATTCATATGTACAAATGTTTTCAAGGTTTAAACGATGATTTCAAAAATGAATAGAACGATTTATACTAAACTATTAACGATTTCGATAATGTGAACGAACTTGTTGGTTGTAGTTACATAACGAACGACATTCATTAGTATTGATCAAGCTGACCAGTATTAGGTTATGGTACCATAGGATATGACAAATCCCGTTATTGCACTATACCCATGGTTATGTGTGGGTGTTGTGGGTAACGACTGAATCTGATGATTGTTAACTTACCCTTTGGAGGTTTGTTAATGCAAGAATGAGTTGAACGATGAACGAGTCACAAAGGTTTGAATGTTATTAACGAGACGACCATATATAAGTTTTCAAAATTAAAACGAGGACGATTTAAACGATTTAAACGAGTAAACGATTTGGGAACGATTTAGAAACAATGTTAAATGATAAACGATTTGGGAATGATTTGGAAACGATGTTAAACGATTTGGGTAAACGATTGGCTTTTGGTTAAGTGTTTAGATAATGGGACGGGTGTAATATGGTGAAAAAATGGTAGATACGCCGCTGGTACTTCTTATATATAAGTGTTTGTAACATATTACATACCGTGGCATTATTTAGTTCACTTGGGTAAACGATAGTGAAACGATGTCACTCAACGATGTTTTCGAAATAATATAAGAGTTTTATTAACGGGTTTATACAAGATGCTTTACAAGATAGTTTTCTAAAACAAAAGGCTTTTGGGTTAATAATCATGGCTAATGAAATTTCATAAATTATAACCATCTTGATTTGAGTTGGTTAATCATGTTGCAATATTATACATTTTTTTTAAAAAAAAACAAGGTTTTCGAGGTATTGCAATATATGTAAACAAGCCATGATTCCGATACTCTTATAAAACCTATGTACTCGCCAGCATTTCTTTGCTGACTTTGTTTTTACATATGTTTCAGGTGTTGTTGCTTGATTGACGATCTAGGATGCATGCGTCACATAGGATCTGGACGAGGCCTTAGTGACCTAATAACTATGATAGACGATATAATACTTGTTTGTTTTATGTTAAAACAATGTTAATGTTTAATATTATCAATAAAACGAAACACTTTTTGTATCCATGGTTATGAAACGATAATTCTGTTACAACACCCCCCGACGTTTCCGCCACGATTTGTTGTTTTACGTGGTCGGGGTGTGACAGAAGAGTTGGTATCAGAGCCAATGGTTATAGGGAATTAGGTTATTAGTAATGCTTTGACCTAGACTATAACTTTTAGGACCCCAACGCAAGTAAACTTTGCGTTTAGATTTTTTTTAAAAACAAAACTGTCACCTACCCTTAGGTGATAACCACAACGAGAACACAATTTTCGAATCCGTTTTGAAAACTAATCATCTGTTCTAGGATGATTGATTACTAGGTTTTGAACCCTTTGTTGTACGGTTTTGAACCCTTTAAGTTTTCAAAATCTCGTCAAAGTTTGGGTCTAAATAATGTGAACACGTGCAAACTGGAAGAGTGAATGCCTGTACCCTGAGTTTTCTGTCTAAGGCTAGAGTGTTCGTACAAATCCACATAATCGGACCTGTAACTCTTACCTGGGAACTCTTGGGGTGAGTGTTCACTTATAGGGGAGCATGTCTTCGCGATACATTATTTTTGACCTATTTACTTTGATTAGTCACTGCATGTCGTTTGTTTGTTCGAGGTAACAAAAAAATGATCGCCTTCCTTGTGTTTTGTCGATACCTCTTTTGTTTTTCCTAATTTTCAACCTCACTCGATTCTCCTGTTTCCTTGTTAGACAATGCCTCCTCGACGTGAAGCACAATCTTTTACTATTGAAGAAATCGCAGCCCTGGTCTCTCAGCAAGTGGCTGCTGTGCTTCCCGGCGTTGTGACCCAAGTCCACGAGATATTTAACAATAATAACAACAATAATGCACCGTGTAATTTCAAGAATTTCAATACTGCGAAGCCGCTTAAGTTTTCTGGGTCGCAAGGAGCAACTGCGCTTCTACAGTGGTTTGAGAGTATCGAGAGCACATTCAGACATGTGCAGTGTCCGAATGCGCGTAAGGTTGAATTTGTTTCAAGCGTGTTTGAGAAGCGAGCGCTTACCTGGTGGAATGGTATTATGCGTGACAGGGGTGCTGAAGTGGCGTTGGCACAAACATGGGAAGAGCTTCGGGCTCTCATGATGAAGGAGTTTTGTCCCCGTCACGAAACTCGGGCTTTGGAGCGAGAGTTTGACGATTTAAAGCAAGATGGGGCTGAACACCGTGCGTACACGGATCGTTTTGAAGAACTCAGTCTATTGTGTCCCACCATGGTTACCCCTCTGGAGAAAGCAATCGAGAGATATATCGATGGGTTACCCGATTCTATTCTGGAGATTGTGACCGGTGTTAATCCTACTACCCTTCGTCAAGCAATCGAGTTGTCTGCTACCCTAAATGAGACTCAAGTCAGGAAAGGTAAACTCACCCGCAAGGGTGATAAAAGGAAGGTGACTGATTCAGGGAAGGACAAGAAAAAGGGTAAGGGTAAGGAAGGAGAGACGTCGATGAAATCGAGGAAGCGAAAGGGTGCCCAGAATTTTGCTGTTACAGCACAGACTGCTCAGAACCCGCAGAACCCACCGGCTCAGCCACCTGCAAAGAAAGCGTACGCTGGTACCGTACCTCATTGTGCTCGTTGCAACGGTCATCACGTTGCACAACAAGCTTGCAAACAATGCACGACGTGTGGTAAACTTGGGCATTTGGCCAATGTTTGTCGTTTGGGACAGAATCAGGTTGCTCAGGTTCCAGCTCCAAATCCGGGTCAGGGGAATGCTATGAGATTCCCAACGGGTTCATGTTTTAATTGTGGAAAGTATGGTCACTTCCGCAACAACTGTCCGAGACTGGTGAATGCAAACGTGAATGCTAACGCGAACCCGAATGCAAACGTCAATGTTAATGTGAATCCCCCTCGTGGGCGAGCATACAATTTGAATGCAAACGAAGCGAGGGCTGACAACGAGGTTGTCAATGGTACGTTTCTTGTTAACAATCAACCTGCATCTATTCTTTTTGATTCTGGTGCCGATAGAAGTTTTGTTTCATTGTCATTTGAGCCTTTGCTTGCGACACCTAGAACTAAACTGAGGAAACCCTTATCTGTCGAAGTTGCTACTGGTAAACCTCTTGCTCTCGATTCTGTTATTTGTAATTGTCAGTTGAACCTTGATAACCATCTTTTTCCTATTGACCTCACACCGATGCAACTTGGGAGTTTCGATATTATCATTGGAATGGATTGGTTAACCAAACACCACGCTGAGGTGGTTTGTTTCGATAAGGTTGTTTGTATTCCTTTGTCTTCTGGTGATGTTCTGGAGATTCGTGGCGAGAAACCTTCAGGTGGATTGAAGCTTATGTCGTGTATGGAAGCTCAAAGTTATTTGCGAAAAGGATATGTTTCTTTTCTAGCACATGTCACTGAGGAGAAAGACAAGAGCAAGAGTATTCAGGATATTCCGATTGTTCGGGATTATCCAGAGGTGTTTCCTGATGAACTGCCTGGTTTGCCTCCAGTTCGTCAAGTCGAGTTTTGTTGGGATTGAACCCTATCAGAGGAACAGATAATTAAAGCCAAAACTGGATCAGAGCAGTGGATCCAGAATAAGCAGACGATTAAAGTTAGTTCATGCAAATCTCTCCCCTTGAAAGTGGTTTTATATCTGCTGACCTCCTATCTGCTGATCTTACTAAGTGCTGTCCTACAACTGTTGCTTTGCATCTACTGACAAATGTCAAAGACTGATGGAAGACCAAAGCTCTGCTGACTCAATCTACTGCCTTGAGTCAAGTACTGCTGATCCGGACAGGCACTGCTGGGTTCACAACAGTGGAAGGATGCAGCAGCTGTTTAAGTGTCTTTTATGTAAAGAAATGTAATAGCAGTAGTTAGTATATCAGAGTTTGTATAGATCAGAGGTTAGAGTTTGTTAGGAGGTTAGATGTCACTTTCATGGTAACGTCAGCTAAGATGCTCAGTGGTTTGCAAGTGCCTATAAATAGTTCAGTACTTTGTACTGTTCTATTAGCTCTTGCAATACTGTCTTCTTTGCACGAACAAACTACTGAGCTCTGGCTGAGGGGGAGTTTGCATTCATTCATCAATCATTGTAATCGTTGTTGAAACAAATTCAATCTTTCGATTCATTGTGTAAAGATGTTTGATTAAAAGTATTACTCTCGTTTGATTGTATGCAAAGTTTGTTTTCATCTTAATTCCGCTGCACAACTCTCTCATTTCCATCTTAATTTCAAACGAAAATACAATCAAAAAGAAACTCAGATCCAACAATTGGTATCAGAGCTTGGACAGTCAAATTTGATTTAATAATCATTTTGACGTAAATAGTTCAGCTCATAACAGTTGATACTGATCGTTTGTTCGTCCGTTGAAAAACAGAGCAAGGATTAATCACCATTAAAGTTGATTTCTCAGTGTCTGTAAAACAACAAGAATGACGTCACAATCTCAGGATGATAAAAACAACATCGGCTCGCTTTTTAAACCACCTATGCTAAAAAGAAATGAGTACAACATCTGGCAGAGGAGGATGGGTCACATCCTCGCTCAACAAAGCACAGGTTGTTGGAAGTCTGTCATTTATGGTCCCCATGTTCCTTCAGTGCCAAGTGCTGAAGATGCTAAAAAGTTCGTTCCAAAACCAGTTGAAAATTATACCGAAACCGATTTTCAAAAGATCGAACTAGATGCTAAAGCGTTTAGCATCGTAGCATCAGTGCTGCCCAATGAGATATATGCTGGACTGTTACATTGTAACAGTGCCAAAGAGTTATGGGACGCACTTAAGGAACAGTTTGGGGGAACTGAAGAAGTCATAGAAAACAATAGGGAAATCCTGAACCAACAGTATGAAACATTTTGCTACGTTAAAGGCGAATCACTAACGCAACAATGTGAGCGTTTCAGTTGTCTCATCAGTGAACTGAGGCTTGTTAACACCACTTTTACAAACTCAACTCAAAATAGCAGGTTCCTCAGGTCACTGCCAGAAAAATGGGACACCATAGCTTTTGTCACCCGAAACTCACCTGAATTCAAGGATCTGACCTTGACCCAACTCCACGGTCGACTCCTGACCTACGAAAGGGAGTTGAACCAGAAAAGGAGGTTACAAGAGTCAGGAAAAGTTACCGATGATTACACTTTCGGTAATACTGCTCTTCTGGGTCAAGAAGAATCTGGGAGCAGTGGTAAGGATCAGGGTTATGATCACTTCATTAACATAACTGCTGGTGCAAATTTTAACAACCCTGATCCTCACTCTGCTAGTTATGCATTCACTGCAAATGAAAACTAGATGTCAGACAATTTAAGTTTTGAACTAAATGATTTGCAACATTTTGATCCCACTGATTTAGAGGAAATGGACATCCTGCACCAACTGGCTTTGCTAAGTGTTAGAACTAGCAAGTTCTACAAAAGAACAGGGCGAAAATTCCCAGGTTTGCATGGGAATCTAAGGGTTGGGTTGGATAAATCGAAAATCAAGTGCTACAAGTGTAATAGGTTGGGACATTTCGCTAGGGAATGTAGGAGTCAAACTACTGGTCCCATAATTACTCATCCTAGCTCAAATCCTAGAACTCAAAACCAAAACACTGTGCACTATGCCCAATATGCCCCAGCAGCTCAAGTGAACACTGCTCACTATGCTGCTGCCCCTGTGCCAGTACATTATGTCCAAACTACTGTTCCACAAATCCAATATGTTCAAACCCCTGCTCCACAGGTACAAGTGCAACCTGTTGCACCTCAAACCACTGCTCCAGCAGCAGCACAACCAGATCAACAAAGTTTTTTCACTCAAGGGTTTGTTGATTGGAGCAGTATGCCTGAAGACCTTAATGATGAAAATTTTGCACTCTATGCTTCTAATGATCCTTCTCATAATGAGTTTTGTTTGATGGCATTAGAGTCAAAACAGGAGGGGGTTGAAACTGAGGAGGAACAGCAGAGCTTTGAAACAGTGGAAGAGGTGACTGAAGCAGTGGTTACTGCTGTGGCTGGTGAACTACTGTTGGGAGAAAGTTCAGGTTCCCTGATTGAACCACTGACAGAACCATGGTCCAAAGAGGACAAACAAGAAGAGAAGGAAGAAAAGGCTGGTGAAAAGAAGGTGAAAGCTGATGGTGAGGAAGATCATCAATGTGATTGTGCAATGATGGCAGCTGCCAAGGTATCTTCTCAAGTTCTTGAAAAACTGTGTTCTGACAATTGCATAATTGCTTTTGCTAACATTAAAGAGGTGAATGAAAATCTTCGGGATAAAATCTTGTCTGATGAGGTCAAATTTGAAAGGTCTTTAAAAGAACTTAAAAACAAATTGACTGAAAAGGAAAAAGAGAACAGCTGTCTAAAAGAAGAGCAAAGTATAACCAAAACCCAACTTCAAACTATGGTAGAAAAATACCAAGTTTGCAAAAAGGAGTTGGAGTCTGCCCAGATTACTTGTGAAAGATGGGTGGAATCTTGCAAAGGATATGAGGTTATGCTTGAAAAACAGAGAAAAAGCAATGTGAAATTTGGGGTTGGCTATAGAAAACATGATGATGAAAACACTGCTTTTGAAAAATCTGTTTAAACCACTGAGTTCATCCCCACAAACAAGAATGGCCAAGAAGTGAAAATCACCGACAAACTTGGTAACAAAATCACACTTGACAGACCAATGGAATCCTCTACTTTTGAGGAGCTTGAAGAATACCAGTTTAAACCAAAATGGTCTGATGAGTGTGACATTCTTGAAAATTTCAAGCCAATGGACTTTACATCAACTGATGGTGTCAAGGCTCCAAAAGCTAAAGTCATACCTCTCAAGGACATCCCAGCAGTGGTTAAAACCTCTGCTGCAAAGGAGTCTGAAAAGAGAAAGAAGAAAGAAAAAATTGATAACTTGTTTTGTGAATTCTGTGAGAAAAGGAATCATCTTACAAAAGATTTGTGACAACCCTCAAAATTTCAGGACTGTATGAATTAATTAATCTTAATTACGTGCTTAATGACTGTGCATGATTACAACTGATAATTTAAACTGCTCTATGATTCTATACCATATATACATGCATCATATTTTATACAGTCACTCCATTCATTACACACCTACATTAGTGACATACTTGATGCACTCAGCACAGTTGACACACTGAACGGTTGATTCAGAAATAATGCTGACAATACCAACACATAGACAAACAATAGGTTGAGGGATCTATTTGACATTCTTTGAAACTTGCATTGTAACAATTACTGTATTTGTGTAACGCCTCGTATTTTCGTATCTTTATCCATATTTTTATCCTATGTTTCAAGGCCTTAATTATAATAAATTAGTGTATACATATTCTAGATTCAATTCTACATTACAAACACTTAATTTCGTTACGAAACCGAAAAACTATACAAAGATGTTTTTCTAATAAATTTTAGCGTAAAACTTTACAAAATGATTTTTAATAATTTTTAGAAATTGTTTTAGCATAACTCCCTTTTATAAAAAGTGTTTGTTTTAATCCATAGTATTCAAAAAAAAAAAAAAAAAAAAATGCTTGCGTGAATAGTACCCTGACGGGCAGTATTCATCAGCAACTTCAAAGAACGTAAAAAAATGCAGAATTTGTCATTTGTTGACCCTTTTGCAGCCATTTTTGATCAATCTAAGCTCTCACCTACCCCCTACACTATAAATACAACCTCTCTAGACCTCATTTCACTTGCCAAACACTTCTAAATCATCAAAATCCTCTCTCAAATTCTGCATTTTTGAGAACTAGTGCAGAATTTTTCTTAATATACAAGTGAGTTCAAACTCACTTTTCTTCATCATTTCTTCATCAAATCTTCTGCTACAAAGCTTGGATCTTCTCTAGGATTGTTTCCAACAGATTATCTTGTTAATCTAAGGTACAACAACACCATTTCATGAACCAAACTTACTATTTTTGATGATTAATATTATACCTTATCTATGTTCATAATAACATGCATGAAACTTATATCCTACATACTTCTAATCAAAACCATGTTTAAGACACTTATGTATGATTAATTCTTATGAGTTTAGAGGTGTGAAAACCCTCTTAACTTTCTGTTACTAACTCTTAAATTTTGTTATTAATCACTAACATAAGAACAAACATTAAAACCATACCAATCTATCATAGTCTTGTGGTGGCAAGTGTTTTGGTTTTCCATTCGAGTCTACCATAATTCTTGTGATAAGATTTGTGTTTTTGGTTAAGCTAACTCAACTATTATCATAGTCTTGTGGTGGCAAGTGTTTTGGTTTTCCAACCGAGTCTACCATAATTCTTGTGATAAGAATTGTGTTTTGGGTTAAGTTAACTCAACTACAAACTCTATTATTATAATGTTGTATTTTCCTTTCAATCCGATCATACTCATGGTGATAGGTGATGGTAAATCATACCGTCAGATCATCTTTGTATTGATAGGTGATTTTGGACATTAACATAACAATCTAACTCTTGGACTTAACTTACAAGGATTTAATTTACAAACTATATATATATATATTCCCATACACAATATATACTTACATAATAATTAATTCCTTTATAACATATTTATTTTCCGAGTCCTCTTGTTGGGGTATCCAAACCACATAGTTACCTTTTAAACAAGACACTACCGAATCCTATAGATTTAGGATTTCCAATTATCCAATTAAACATTATTGTTGATACATATTCCATATTGTTGCATGTTCAATCAACTAGAGTGACGTGGAATCGTATTTCCAAGAACTCTCACATTTGCATACTCGTTAGGACTTACTCGTAATCAAGGTGAGTTCATGCCCCCCTTTTCTCTTAATTATTTTCAGTTTTATACTTCGGGGGTGGAATACATGTTACAAATATTACAAAGTTTACAAATGATATAATAACAAGAAACACTCTTGGTGAGAACGAGTACCAAGTATGTTACAACTATTACAAACATTTTTATACACGGTATGGTTAGCTTAAGGAGGGTTAGGACGTACAGATCATGTGAGTGGGTAGGCGGGAACTGAAGGCCATTAATCCTCAGTGTAGGACCGAGGGACATTAGCGGTAGATCTATCTGGGTGTAGCGAGCCCAGCCCCAGGCCCAACAGTACGGACCTCGGGGTGACTTGGTGCCCGGCGCAAAAATCTGCTAGGTTTGAGTCTTCCTACTGCATTTCACACATATCAATGGCCTTGCAAACCATTGGTGATCTCTTTATTTCCTTATTTGCTACATACCACGGAATTTATACTTACAAAGGTTTTACATACTCACTACACATGAACTCGCTCAACAATTTTTTGTTGATTTTTCCAACTTACATGTATTTCAGGGAACTAGCAGGATCTGGTAGAGTATGCATGTGTCTAGCTGCGTTGAATAATAGATGTCATCCAGAGTTGTGAAGTTTGAGAGGTGTAACCTACTCCTGGACGGGTTATATGTCTCTAAACCTCGTCTTATCCAAAGTCTTTTGTGTCTTATGAACACGTTTTAAATAATTTGTGGTTTGTAACTTATTTCAAATGTCGATGTTTCTGAACAATGTTATGGTGGTATTTTCTCACTTTTATTAATGGATGAACATCTCGTATTTTTATCATATAGCATTGTTGTGATTGTTGCTATGGTATTAAGAAGTCACACCAAATAAACCCACGCTTCCACAAAAGCCGGGGTGTGACAGCTTGGTATCAGAGCCTCGATCATAGCGAACTAGGATTCTTTCTCGAGTCTAGACTATGATCACTAGGGCTCTCACGAAAACATTTTTACAATTGCATACACGAAACGTCCAGATCCAGGGTACAAACATTTTTACAAACAAAAGGCACAAATACACATTTCCAAAATTTATATTTCAGTCTTAGAGACTGAGGGAGTACAGCCTTAGAGGCTGGGGAGGTTCAGTCTTAGAGACTGAGGGGTTCAATCTTAGAGATTGGGGTTGTTTAGTCTTAGAGACTGGAGGTTTGGTCTTAGAAACCAGGGAATTAGTTTGAGAAACTAGGGAGTTCAGTCTAAGAGACTGGGAGGGATAGTCTGGGAAGACTAGGATGATTACTTGCTTACATTGATTGTGACTTACATGCGTTGTTGAACTATTTATTTTGTGTTATGACATGGGATGTTATGAGTTATTGTATTATTACATAAGCATATTACTTACTATACTTACGAAGACCGAACCAATATGATCTTCTTTTAGAATATGCCCCCACGACGAGACACACGTTTGCCTACCACTGAAGCAGAATTACAGGAACACATTTCAAGAGCAATAGCAGATTATGAGGCATCGCGCGCCGAAACAAGCAGGAATAACTCAAACAACAACAACAACCCATCCAATGGCTGTACTTACAAACAATTCCTGGATTGTAAGCCCTTAAACTATGACGGCACTAGAGAGCGCTGTTGCTTTCATCAGGTGGACGGAAAAGACAAATTCGGTAATAAGGATGAGCAAGTGTGCTCCGGAGAACCAAGTTACTTACGTCTCATGACTCTTTCTCGATGGGGCTTTATCCTGGTAGAATCTGCAAGTTCAAACTTTGGGAGAGACGGCGGCGTATGCACTAACCTGGGCTGAGCTGAAGGAGCTCATGAGAAAGAAATACTGCTCACGTGCTGAAATACAGTAAACTATTTTGAAACGTATCATGGAAAAAGGGATCAAAAAGGGCAACGCCCAAAATCGAACTCAGGTCACTACTCTCACAAACATACACATTAATCACTCCGTCAAGCCTCCTGATCATTCAAACTACTTAACCTTTAAATTTCAACTAAGCGACAACCTCGTTAATTCTTTTAAAATTTCCGCCAAGAACATGACAGCAACAACCATTTCCTTTTTCAAACATATATGCGCCGATTTTTTTTCCGGCTCCTGATTTCTCGGTAATTGATTTGAACACGCGTTTCCATTTTGTCGATCAGTGTGAACCTAGACTTTTGATAGCACAATTGCGGCTCATCATAAATCATTCCGGACTTTACGAGATTTGCATGAGCTATAAAAAAAAAAAAAAAACCGAACCGTTCTACCTTCTCACATCACCACAACACCTTCTTAAACTCCATATCACTCACCCACTCGTCGGAGAAACACACCACTTAAACCAATATTCAAATGGCATACTTCCCAGTAGCACATGCTGAATCTTCAAATGCAGCAGCAATTCACCCATTCCTTCAGTTTACCGATTTACCCACTCAAGAGAGGTATCGAAAAATCAGGAATCTTGAAGTGCTTGCTATTAACGGCATTGATTGGAACCAAATAAGAGTGGTTGATCCCAATGGCGTACTAGCAAGATTACTACCACATAATACACCTTGGCGCCGTTTCTTCGACATTCTAGAACCATCATACGATGAACTGGTATATGAGTTCTTGTCCACCTTTTATTTCAAATACAATAACAGTCTTACCGATAAGTCAATTTATTTTCAACTCTGTGGACAATCATATACTATGTCATTATCAGAATTTGCAGTTCATCTGGGTATATATACAGATGAAGAAGTTAACCAACCCATTTTCACTAGGGCATTAACCTCTTTTTACTCCGCGGAATTGGCAGAATATTGGCGACGCCATTCAACAAAAGAATGGGGTGGCAACAATAATGATATGAACCTCACAGACCCTCTTTATCGATACATGCACCGTGTTTTAGCCCACACTATCGGGGGGCGTTAGTATAATCAACAAAGGGTTAGTATAGCCGAACTCTTCCATTTGTATAGTATTTTTGAGCAAGTTCCTTGTAATATTGCCCATGAACTTGCTGCGTATTTTTCTTACCACCAATCCAATCCTCTGAAAAGCCTCATGGGAGGATCTTACGTTACCAAAATAGCACAATCATTAGGTGTCCTAAGTGATCAGATTATCCAAGGATTATCTCCACCAAAGGCACCTGGGATTGTAAATTTTAGCACCATTATACTAACCTCTGCTTCTATTTATGCACCAACTCAACCATTACAGTCGGAGGGAGCTCCAGTTATCTTAGAAAGTACCTCCACACAAAATTTACAACAAGCATTGTTGCAATTTCCACGATCGTCTTTTTATCGTGATGATATGCTACCACCGCCACCATACGTACACGAATATATTCCAATTAACCCACCCCAACCATTAACACCAAACGTTTCACAAGGCCTCTCACCCATAGTTTTTGAGGAGGATCCAGCAATGCAAGAAATTTATGAGAACATGATGCTCCAAGAACAGTTAGAACCGGATTCACGTTTGCCACAGTCTTTCCTAGCACTACTGAATGAAGTAGAGCAACTACCATCAACTGATATAGCAGGCCCAAGTGTGGTGCCTCAAATGGATCTACATCCAGATCAAATGGTAGTTGAAATGGCTAGGTTAAACAATCAGAACCAAGATTTGCTACGGCAAGTACAAGAACTGACTGAAAGAAATCAATGGTTAGAAAGCCTGCTAGCTGCTCGTATGCAACTGGATCCACTACCTCCACTACCTGATAATTTTGAAATTGAAATTGATCCATTGCATGACTTATTTCAGATATAATTTGTTCACATCATAATAGACTAGCAAATTTTTTTTTTCAAATTTAGTATAACATAGTGATATGCCAAACAATCTCTATACACTCAATGTTGCTCGTAAATCCTTCAAAAAAAAAAAAAGCTATCAACACCACACGATACTCTAGAAACTAACACCTTGCTCATCTATTCAAAACCTTTTGAATACTTTTATACACTTAAATCCTCTATGTCCCAACGTACACTATATACGTAAATTTTATTCTTCGTACCTACAGTTATACGAATACGTCTTATGCTTATACTTATACTCATACTACTCGTGCGTTTTATGTTTATACCCATACTTACGTGCATACTCATACTTAAACTTATACTTATGCTCGTATTTATATTTATATTCATACGTTTCATGCTTATACGTATACTCATACTACTCATACGTTTTATGTGTATACTCATACATACGTGAATAATCATATTTATGCTCATACATTCATTCATACTTGTGGTTCATACCTGTGCACCCATACGTGAGCGTAATCCGAGTGATTCGCTTACGTGGTTCCTATACATACTTAAGCATGGACCTGCTCACATACCTTATTCTTACACACACATTCTTATTTTTCTTTGACGGAAATTTCACAAACTAGGCACCTAGCTCAGTTGGCTAGGCGCGCGAAAGGGTGTGGCCTAGACCCGGGTTCGATCCCGGGGACGACCGTTCCACCATTTTTTTTTATTACCATACAAATTTAGAAATTTATCAATAACACGTTAAACAAAATTTTTGATACACCTTAATTTTTTTTTCTTTAAGTACCTACCCAAATTCATACACAACTAGTACAAGCTATGCGGATCATGCGACGATCAATATAATCACGGGTGCACACGGGATTATAGTGATTGGCTCATAAGAACCATAGAGTGTACTACTGAGTATGATAAAACACAGAACGTAACATGACACCGAATATGAAACAGACATAACATGGTCAAAACATGGTGGATACGCCGCTGGTACTTCCTGTATATAAGTGTTTTCACCACGTTACCAAACTTTAGTAAAACGTACCATGAGAAGTCCAATGTTTTGCAGACCTGTTTAGACCTAATACAAACTTTAAACAACTCACAACGCATTATATCCGATTATCCACGACGAGATTTCATTCTAAATACACTGCGTTCATCTATCCAACACTTATGCTATTCATATACTTACACTCTTTAAGGGTCATTCGTTCAAGTCTACCTCTTGAATAAATTTCGGGACGAAATTTTCTTAACGGGGGGAGAATGTGACAACCCTCAAAATTTCAGGACTGTATGAATTAATTAATCTTAATTACGTGCTTAATGACTGTGCATGATTACAACTGATAATTTAAACTGCTCTATGATTCTATACCATATATACATGCATCATATTTTATACAGTCACTCCATTTATTACACACCTACATTAGTGACATACTTGATGCACTCAGCACAGTTGACACACTGAACGGTTGATTCAGAAATAATGCTGACAATACCAGCACATAGACAAACAATAGGTTGAGGGATCTATTTGACATTCTTTGAAACTTGCATTGTAACAATTACTGTATTTGTGTAACGCCTCGTATTTTGTTATCTTTATCCATATTTTTATCCTATGTTTCAAGGCCTTAATTATAATAAATTAGTGTATACATATTCTAGATTCAATTCTACATTACAAACACTTAATTTCGTTACGAAACCGAAAAACTATACAAAGATGTTTTTTCTAATAAATTTTAGCGTAAAACTTTACAAAATGATTTTTAATAATTTTTAGAAATTGTTTTAGCATAAGTCCCTTTTATAAAAAGTGTTTGTTTTAATCCATAGTATTCAAAAAAAAAAAAAACTGCTAGCGTGAATAGTACCCTGACGGGCACTATTCATCAGCAACTTCAAAGAACGTAAAAAAATGCAGAATTTGTCATTTGTTGACCCTTTTGCAGCCATTTTTGATCAATCTAAGCTCTCACCTACCCCCTACACTATAAATACAACCTCTCTAGACCTCATTTCACTTGCCAAACACTTCTAAATCATCAAAATCCTCTCTCAAATTCTGCATTTTTTAGAACAAGTGCAGAATTTTTCTTAATATACAAGTGAGTTCAAACTCACTTTTCTTCGTCATTTCTTCATCAAATCTTCTGCTACAAAGCTTGGATCTTCTCTAGGATTGCTTCCAACAGATTATCTTGTTAATCTAAGGTACAACAACACCATTTCATGAACCAAACTTACTATTTTTGATGATTAATATTATACCTTATCTATGTTCATAATAACATGCATGAAACTTATATCCTACATACTTCTAATCAAAACCATGTTTAAGACACTTATGTATGATTAATTCTTATGAGTTTAGAGGTGTGAAAACCCTCTTAACTTTCTGTTACTAACTCTTAAATTTTGTTATTAATCACTAACATAAGAACAAACATTAAAACCATACCAATCTATCATAGTCTTGTGGTGGCAAGTGTTTTGGTTTTCCAACCGAGTCTACCATAATTCTTGTGATAAGATTTGTGTTTTTGGTTAAGCTAACTCAACTATTATCATAGTCTTGTGGTGGCAAGTGTTTTGGTTTTCCAACCGAGTCTACCATAATTCTTGTGATAAGAATTGTGTTTTGGGTTAAGTTAACTCAACTACAAACTCTATTATTATAATGTTGTATTTTCCTTTCAATCCGATCATACTCATGGTGATAGGTGATGGTAAATCATACCGTCCGATCATCTTTGTATTGATAGGTGATTTTGGACATTAACATAACAATCTAACTCTTGGACTTAACGTACAAGGATTTAATTTACAAACTATATATATATATATTCCCATACACAATATATACTTACATAATAATTAATTCCTTTATAACATATTTATTTTCCGAGTCCTCTTGTTGGGGTATCCAAACCACATAGTTACCTTTTAAACAAGACACTACCGAATCCTATAGATTTAGGATTTCCAATTATCCAATTAAACATTATTGTTGATACATATTCCATATTGTTGCATGTTCAATCAACTAGAGTGACGTGGAATCTTATTTCCAAGAACTCTCACATTTGCATACTCGTTAGGACTTACTCGTAATCAAGGTGAGTTCATGCCCCCCCTTTTCTCTTAATTATTTTCAGTTTTATACTTCGGGGGTGGAATACATGTTACAAATATTACAAAGTTTACAAATGATATAATAACAAGAAACACTCTTGGTGAGAACGAGTACCAAGTATGTTACAACTATTACAAACATTTTTATACACGGTATGGTTAGCTTAAGGAGGGTTAGGACGTACAGATCATGTGAGTGGGTAGGCGGGAACTGAAGGCCATTAATCCTCAGTGTAGGACCGAGGGACATTAGCGGTAGATCTATCTGGGTGTAGCGAGCCCAGCCCCAGGCCCAACAGTACGGACCTCGGGGTGACTTGGTGCCCGACGCAAAAATCTGCTAGGTTTGAGTCTTCCTACTGCATTTCACACATATCAATGGCCTTGCAAACCATTGGTGATCTCTTTATTTCCTTATTTGCTACATACCACGGAATTTGTACTTACAAAGGTTTTACATACTCACTACACATGAACTCGCTCAACAATTTTTTGTTGATTTTTCCAACTTACATGTATTTCAGGGAACTAGCAGGATCTGGTAGAGTATGCATGTGTCTAGCTGCGTTGAATAATAGATGTCATCCAGAGTTGTGAAGTTTGAGAGGTGTAACCTACTCCTGGACGGATTATATGTCTCTAAACCTCGTCTTATCCAAAGTCTTTTGTGTCTTATGAACACGTTTTAAATAATTTGTGGTTTGTAACTTATTTCAAATGTCGATGTTTCTGAACAATGTTATGGTGGTATTTTCTCACTTTTATTAATGGATGAACATCTCGTATTTTTATCATATAGCATTGTTGTGATTGTTGCTATGGTATTAAGAAGTCACACCAAATAAACCCACGCTTCCGCAAAAGCCGGGGTGTGACAAGATTGTTTCCACTTAAAAGCGTATGATTTAAACAGAACAAGTGTCATTATTTCAGCTGAAGGTTGCATTGTCTGTGGTAAAACAAACCACAAAACTCAAGCATGTGTGTATCTCAAAAACTTTGATGTGAAAAAGAATGAGTACATTGCTAAAACATCCTTGAGTCCATCATCATCATCAACATCTGTCAAATTCACCAAGAAACAACCACTGTTTGTGCCAGTTCAAACAGCTGTTACAAAATAGCTGAACCAAACATCTGTCAAAAGAGATGTTCAGGTTACTGATGCACCCCCTGCCAATCAGTTCAGAAAAGGCAGAGAAAAACAGTCTTACCAAAGGATTCCTCACGTTTATGAGGCCTACAAAAGGCCCTCTAAACCCAAAGCGAACAAGCATCCTTTTGGTTACCAGCAGATGATTGGTCAGGACCCACAACAGTGGTTAGAGAAACACTGTCCTAAAACAGTTCAAACTCCTGACCTAACCACTGTCCATCATTCTGCATCCATCCCAGACACTGTTGAGACCCCATCCAAAGCCTTGTTGGCTTTGGAGACCTTAATGAACTAATCCTTTTACTTCATGTGCAGGGAGCTTTTGCATGCTTTGATAGTCTTTGGTATGTAGATAGTGGAGGCTCCAGGCACATGACAGGATGTAAAGCCCTCCTCAAAGACTTTAAAATCCATGGAGGGGGTGATATATCCTTTGGGAATAATAGTAAAGGAAAAGTTCTGGGGTCGGGTACAGTGGAGTCTGGAAAAGTAAAATTTGAAAATGTCAATCTAATAGACAATCTAAAATTCAACCTTCTGAGTGTGTCCCAAATGAGTGACAAGGGATTTAGGTCATTCTTCACAAAAGACTGTTGTAGGATTGTTGGACCAGAAATGGTCAAAAAGGTTGAAGCAATAATCAACTCTGGTCAAACTAAACTTGTTGCTCAAAGAAGTGGCAATGTTTATGTTGTTGACATGTCAAAAGAGTGTCCCAGAGCTGATGCCTGTCTGTTCTCAGCTGCCTCTAACAAACAGACAGAACTTTGGCACAGAAGGCTGGGACACACAAATCTTAAGACAATCACAGAAATTTCAAAAAATGGTTTGGTGAGAGGCCTACCACAAAAATTGTTTTCATGTCCTGAATATTGCATTTCCTGTTTAAAAGGAAAACAACATAAAAGTTCTTACAAGTCCATTGAAGTGTCCAAAACAACCCAGTGTTTGCAAATGCTACACATGGATTTGTTTGGCCCAGTTCAAGTCATGAGCCTCAAAAAGAAAAGATATTGTTTGGTTATTGTTGATGACTTTTCTAGGTTCACATGGACTTTCTTTTTGCACTCAAAAGATGAAACTGCAGGCATTTTGCAAGACTTTGTAATACAGGTTGAAAAGCAATTTGACCTTCCAGTGAAAAGCTTCAGGAGTGACAATGGCACAGAATTCAAAAATAGGGAGTTGGATGCCTTCTGTGTGAAGAAAGGGATTGTAAGGCAGTACAGCATCCCAAGAACACCAGAGCAGAATGGGGTAGTGGAAAGGAAGAACAGAACTCTGATTGAGGCTGCCAGAACCATGCTTGCAGATTCAGGTTTGCCATTAACTTTCTGGGCAGAGGCAGTAAACACTGCTTGCTATGTTCAGAACAGAGTTTTAATAAACCCCAGGCACAAAAAGACTGCCTATGAAATTCTGTATAAAATTAAACCACTGATCTCATATTTCAAAGTGTTTGGCTGCCCATGCTTTATTTTGAACTTAAAAGATTCCATTTCAAAATTTGCAGCCAAAATTGATTGTGGTTATCATCTGGGATACTCAACCACTGCCAAGGCCTACAAAGTGTTCAATACACGGACTAAGGCAGTGGATGAGACTTTGAATGTTAAGTTCAATGAACTCTCATCAATGAAAATCCCAGCAAACCCTGCAGATCTGTTTGATCTTGAAAAATTCACTTTTGAAAATACTGCTGTAAAGACTAACAGTGCAGGTCCATCAGAGGATACAACACCAGACTATGGGTATGAAATCATCATCCCTCAAAGGTCTGCCACAAAGGGAAAAGCACCAGCTGTTCAAAACAGTTGTCAAAGCTCAACCACTGCTAGCTCAACAGTTGTTGACCAAAGTAGCCCATCAACCACTGCTTCCACATCCTCAAACACTGCTGACAAAAGTCCTCAAACAGTGGATAAAAGTCAGCAGTTGTCCACTTCATTACCTCCTATACCACCACCTTTTGAAGCCACTGCTGGATCATCAAAGTCCCCAGCAGTGGTTAGCTCAGATGATACACATTTGCAGCCTTCACCAACCAATGCCATCATACCATACCAAGGAGATTTAATCTTCTTGAGATCTCATCCACCTGATCAAATCATTGGCAACATAAATGAAGGGGTGCTCACAAGAAGTCAAACCCAAAACATTTGTCTTTTTGCTGGTTTTCTATCACTCCATCAGCCAGTCAAGTACCAAGAGGCACTGAAAGACAACAGCTGGGTAGAAGCCATGCAAGAGGAGCTCCAACAGTTTAAAAGACAACAAGTATGGGAGCTTGTACCACTGCCAGAAGAGGTTAGTCCCATTGGCACAAAGTGGGTCTTCAAGAACAAAACTGATGAAAGGGGTATTGTTGTCAAGAATAAAGCCAGGCTTGTGTTTCAAGGTTACAGACAGGAAGAGGGGATTGATTATGATGAAACATTTGCCCCTGTTGCAAGATTGGAAGCCATTAGTGTAAGTCCCGTTAACCAGATCTTTCAATGATATCAAACAATCACCAAGTTTGTGCGGAATCCAAACTTGGTGAGATTCAAGAAATAAGACGAAAACCAACAAG
Source organism: Helianthus tuberosus (assembly GCA_030545235.1). Lineage (NCBI taxonomy): Eukaryota > Viridiplantae > Streptophyta > Magnoliopsida > Asterales > Asteraceae > Helianthus > Helianthus tuberosus. Next base: position 80,546,016 of record CM060408.1, read on the forward strand.
AAATATGAACAATGAAGAATAAACCGGAATCACTATCAAACTTGCACACGTTCTATTACTATGAATTAGCAAAACGTCTGGTACAAGATGACACACCAAGATCGCCTCTATCTCTCTCTCTGTAGGAAATTCTAAAACTATGAGGCTCCAAATGTTCAAACCTAAAAACAAGTTAGAAACTTGTTTTTATACTAACTCAAGCCCAATTCCCTACATGGGCTCCCCTTGGGCCTGCTTGGCCCACATGGCCTAAAGCTTGGCCCAAATGACCTATAAAGGTCCACAACCTAACATAAACTAACCCGGTAAGACCCAGCTCGTAACCATAGCCCGTTGTGTTAATTTGATGCGTCAGTCTCACACTTTAGGGCCTAACAATCTCCCCTAGACTGATGCCATCAAATTGTCTTCATACCATGAATTCAGCAACGTCTTCAACGAAGTCTATGGTTGTCTCTATGCTGCAGATGTTGTGGAAGTTCTTGACTTCTGAACTCTCAGCACTTGGTCTCTTTCTTCAGCTCTTGTGGTTAGCTTCATATCAGGATCTTGATCAGCATTTGCTTGAAAATCTTGTCGAAAAGAATGTGAGAGGAGGATTCTCAGCAACTCTTTTCTTCTGCAATCTTTGTCTTTCAAGCAGGTTCACGGTACTTCTTCAAATGCACTTTTACTGTCAGACGGTGTCTCGTATCTGGTTCTTCTGACTCAGGTACATCTTGTTGTTGTGCTGCTTCAGGCTTCTTCAGCAACTAACAGCATCTCAGTCTTCATCAACCCCTGTTCTTGATTGAAATCAAGTTCTGCACATTCTCACAAACTCATAAGCAAACATTTCTTATGTAACAGGGAGAGTACCATATGAACACTAGGTACAACCAAGTACTTATACTCAGATTTCACAATTTAAATTCTTTCAACTTTTGATGATCAGTCAAATCTTCAAGAACGGTATATTTTTTTTAATTTTACGAAAACAAATAAACACTCTATTTTTGGATTTTTGGTTTTATAGAAAAGCAAGACACTATTTTTGTATTTTTGAATTTTTCAATTTTTTTTAAGAATTAAAGCAAATAAAAACTCAAAATATAAACAACTACCATAATATACAATTACAATTGCAATGGGATCAAAATTCGTTCTCAGGCAGACTAAGGAACACTTTTCAGTACGAGCCTAATCAAACTGGTCTATGCGATTGCCAATATGTTTGTCCACTTAAACTTTAACGCTCAACTTTCAATTTTTCAACTTCGTGATATGCTTTAGGTAATATTATACTATTATACCCGTGTGTCCCATTTCAAGGCATACCCCCGCGATCAAGGTAAGCACAACGATTCATCGTAGCAGGTGAGTATACTGATGTCATCCTTTATGATATCCTGACTGTGTCCAGGTCTGCATATAATCTATTTGATCATGTTTTGATTTCTTAACAATGAACACCCAAATAAATAATAATCAAATCCTGGAAATATAAACAGCACACTCTATCGTGCAAGTATCTTCCCTACCACATATTTCACAAGTCCAATCCAGATTTCTGAAATCTTAACTGGGAGTAGGTTGAGAAGAGAACATAATAGATCTTTTGCAGAGATGGTATAATATACAGATCAAATGAGTTTTTCTCAGTTTGATATAGGTTTCTTGGGTTTCTTTTGGGCACTTGAGGGCCTCTTTCGGGTATATTAGATCTATAGCGCGACAACGTACAGCTAGGTCAGCATGTATCTGGATGCAGCAGAAGCTGTCGTTGCCTAGCACCTCCAGGTCAGCATATATCTGGATGCAGCAGAGGAGGTACACGACTTTTTTCAGAGAAGATTTCAGAATCAGATCAAAATTGTGTGTATCGGGACAACATACAGACATTCAAATAGAAATGAGCTAATTCCAAGTGACTTTCTTTCCTGGGGTCATGTACAATTTTAATTCTGAACAGAAGGACAGCCAAGATATCCCCGGATGATTCAACAATATAAAGACCCGAAACCTCAGATGTTGGCTATCTATCAACGCAAGATTTAAGTCCATAAAATCATACGCCGTTGGTATATTACCCACATGGTACATAGTTCGTTATGTTTATATCACTTAGTATCTTTTATCATGTTGAGCATCAAGCCTATCGACATATCACAGTAGATCCTAGTCTTTTCAGCTATGGCACCTTACATGTGTTAGTCAAACCCATTAACACGAACATTTATTTCACTTCCCATATCATGCAATTTTTCTTTTTGGCTTTTTTATTTTTCAAATGTTTTTGTATTTTTCTTATTTTCTCCCCCTAAACAATACATATTTACAGCAAACTCTTTTTGTATTTTCTGAGTTTTCTCCCCCTAAACTCTACATCTATCTATATGTTCCTCTCCCCCCCTAAATTTGTGCATAAATCTTGTATTTTTGCGCAAATTTACCATTTACTAGAGAAAGAACACTTTATATACAAAATAATAAACTAAGAAAAGAGAAAAAAATATTTTTGCTTAACCGTTCCATCATTAGATTGAAGACTAATCAAATGTAAATCAAAGTACTGAATTTAAACGGTACCTTTTGCTGATCTTATCTTACTTCTCTAATCTCCTCCATCAGAAGGTTTAACCTTGGGATTCACATTCTTCATTGCCTTAGGTGATGAAACCTTCATTGGCTTAGAATGGTAGTTATCCTTAGGTGTAACCCTCTGATTTTGAGCATAATACGGTTCATGGGGATGATTTATGCAGTTCCGAGCAATGTGACCAGCAATGCCGCAATTGAAGCATGTTTGTCTCTTCATGTAGAAGGCATTCTGATCATCTTGTGTAGCTCTTGCAGGCCCTGAAGGATGAACTGGTCCTTTTTGTGCTTGTTTTCCGCGCACATTTCTTGCAGACGAGGATGAACTTGGATGTCTGTACTTGTCGTTTGCTGGGGCCTTCTGTGGTGGAGATTTCTTTTGATTCTTCTTGTTTTGTTTAGACTGCAAGTCTTGTTCAGAAATCTCACCAGTCTTTCCGAAAGCTTTGTTAGCACAGTCAAATGCATATTTCTCACATTTGCCATTAATGACTGGCTTAACGAAAGCATTTTTCACGTCACGGGTCTTTTGAGAACTATTGCTGCCCGTTGAGGACTGTGGAGAGCCTGATCGTCTGTGATGTTTAGGCTTCTTATTTCAGCGTCCTTTACCTGCTCTCTTCGGCTCTTGTTGCTTGATCTGAACCTTTTCATCACTAACAGAAGGTTCAGATTGTTTAGCTTGCGCACTTGGAGCCTTGTCCACGTCAATCTTCTCTTCATCCTTCATGTCATCAGCTTTGACAGAATCGGAGAGTTCTGGTTTGTTAGATGAAATACCAGAAACTTTAGCAGGAACTTCATCTGAAACATTTGACAAATTTTCAGCACTAGACGGTTCTGCACATGACGCCTTTGAGCTGAATCCACTAGAATCAACTGATTCCAATTTCTCAGAATCAGTTGCTTCAGATGATTCACATTTGGAATCAGATGGTTCAACTGGCTCATTCGTTTCATTTGTCGTTTCAGTCTTTGTTTCACAAGCATCAACGTTTTAGCCCAAACCGTCAGGCCTGAAATTAATCACAGAGCGAAAAACCGAGTTAAAAATATCACATGACGAAATGGAGTCTTGATTAAGTTCATTTATTAAATTTTCATAAGAACCAGACTCTGATGCTTGTTCATCCCTAACTACATTTTCAACTGTTACTTCATCTGCAAAAGAAGACGAAGCATTAGTATCATTTGCACAATTTGCAACAAACGTGATCAACTGTGTTGCTCGACTCTCAACATGTTCACTGTTGATTGATGACTTATCAGTTTTTGGGCCATAAGTCATCTTGTCCTCATTCATCAATTCCTCCTTAGTCATGGGTAAATATGTGTAGTTGTCATTATATGGAGGAGGAACTTGATTGAAACCCAAACCACGCCCTTTATTTTCCTTGTATGCGAGCTGTTGATCACACAAGTTTTTGACTAATTTGCTGGAAGAATCAAATTTCTTAATATTAAGCTCATTTATTTGATATATATCTCTGATATCTTCCAGTTCCTTAGTCACAGCGCACAGTTTCTCCTGAACATATAAGAGTTGAGATGATTTCACACTTACATCATCCTTGAGTTTGACGATGTCTTTTTGCTGAGCTTCAATCTTTTCTTTATAAAGTTTTTCGTTTTTTGATAAAGTAAAGTTTTTATTTTTGACATCTTGATAATCTTGAATTAGCTCAGCGTTGTGTATTCTATAAACCTCAACTCTTTGTCTACACTCAGGAGTACAGAAAGCAGAAAGTACATCTTCACGATTAATTTCTTGAGCCGCGGGTTTGTGAAACACAAATGCCATAATTTCAGCGGGTGGTTAATACTTTTGTTCTTCTCCTCAAAACACAAATCAAACGAGAACCCGTGTACTCGCTAACTCAAACCCTTTGCAATCAAATGAACCCGCTTACTGAACTGCACCTCAAAACCTGTCAAAACCGTTATCACAAACAAACCAACCCTCGATTTTTTTTTTAAATTAGAAGGTAACACTTAATATTATTATTATTATTATTATTATTATTATTATTAATATTATTATAAAAACAATTATTATGTAATGATGATAGTAATGATTACTAAATGATTACTATTATTATTAAAACCTAAAAGTATTCTAAAATACGTCAGATCACAATAATTCCTATGTGGTCGCTGCTCTTTTCCCGACGACAAAACGTCACATATAACAGCTTCCTTCTACGTCAAAATATAACAATGGTGATGATGATGATGTCCGACGAAGAAGAAGAAGTGGGTGGTTGCCGGAGATGTCATGATGATGGTTACCGTGGTGATGTAGACGATGAAGATGATCGGAGGTTATGAATTATATAAGAGCAACGGTGGTTCGATGTGGTGGTGAACGGGGTTGTGGTGGATGTTTAATGGAGGTCCGACGGTGTCCGGTGGTAAATGGTGATCGGAGGATGGCGGAGATTGATGGTGCACGATGATGACGATAGCGACTCTAGAGCTAGAAGACGACAACTCGAAATCAGACTAAGGAACGTGGTTGCGAGTCGGACGAGTCGAAACGGTGGTTGCGACTCGTAATCGAGGTTGCGAGTCGAAACCAAACAGGATGAGCCGAAACTGATGATGATTGCGAGTCGAAACCAAACAGGATGAACCGAAACTGAAGATGTTGGGAGTCGAGACCGTGAAAATTGATGACTCGAGACCTTACTTCTGATTGCGACTGGTGATGTTGATGTTGTATTTGTTGCGACTCGGAACAACTCACTTGACTCGAGACCAGTGGAGGTTGCGAGTCGGGACCGTGAAACCGTGAAGAGTCGAGACCTCAAAGAAGATGATGATGATGAGTCGAGACCGGCGATGAAGATGTGCGGAGTCGAGACCTTGAATGATATGTTGTCGGTTGCGACTCGGAGGTGTGCTGATCACAGTTGTAAAACAAATTTCCGAAAATTTTGAAATGATGAGATCTTTTCCTTTTTTTTTTTATTAAAAAATATGCGACAAAAACTCTTTCCAAATTTTAAAAAAATTGTTTAATCTTTTAACAGTTTCTGAAAAGATCAAGAAAGCAGATATCTATTATTTTCTTGAATCTTGATGAACACTCATGCAAGACCCGAAGAACACAATGAACATGAAACCAAAAATTTCAAGTTTTTAAAACAATAGATTGCCCAACCTCGATCCAAAACCCAAAAAAACAATGATTAAAAGCGAAATATGAACTTGAAACAGTTTTAAACATCAGAAACTTCGTACCAAAACAGATTCGAAAAACACAAATCCGAGCCGAAAATTTTAGTTTTTCAAAATCTTGAATCTTTGATATCACACCGAGCCTAGAAACAGGTTCTGAAGGCTCTGATACCACTTGTAAGTCCCGTTAACCAGATCTTTCAATGATATCAAACAATCACCAAGTTTGTGCGGAATCCAAACTTGGTGAGATTCAAGAAATAAGACGAAAACCAACAAGAAATATGAACAATGAAGAATAAACCGGAATCACTATCAAACTTGCACACGTTCTATTACTATGAATTAGCAAAACCTCTGGTACAAGATGACACACCAAGATCGCCTCTATCTCTCTCTCTCTGTAGGAAATTCTAAAACTATGAGGCTCCAAATGTTCAAACCTAAAAACAAGTTAGAAACTTGTTTTTATACTAACTCAAGCCCAATTCCCTACATGGGCTCCCCTTGGGCCTGCTTGGCCCACATGGCCTAAAGCTTGGCCCAAATGACCTATAAAGGTCCACAACCTAACATAAACTAACCCGGTAAGACCCAGCTCGTAACCATAGCCCGTTGTGTTAATTTGATACGTCAGTCTCACACTTTAGGGCCTAACAATTAGACTGTTCCTGGCCTTTGCTGTCAACCACAATATGAAGGTGTTTCAAATGGATATCAAAAGTGCTTTCCTCTATGGTACAATTCAAGAAGAGGTGTATGTTTGTCAACCTCCAGGTTTTGAGGATCCATTTTATCCAGATCATGTCTACAGGCTAAACAAAGCCTTGTATGGCTTGAAACAAGCACCAAGGGCCTGGTATGAAACTCTTTCCAACTTCCTACTCTCAAATGGTTTCAAAAGAGGTACCATTGATAAAACACTGTTTTTAAAATGGAGAGGGAAGGATTTAATGATTGTCCAGATTTATGTGGATGACATTATTTTTGGAAGCACATGTAACTCAATGTGTGAAGAGTTTAGAGAACTCATGACAGCTGAGTTTGAAATGAGTGCTATGGGTGAGCTGCAATGCTTTCTTGGTCTCCAAGTACAGCAATTGCAAAATGGAACTTTCATTCATCAAAGCAAATATGCTAAAGAACTTTTAACCAAATTTGATATGAATGATTGTAAACCATGCAGCACACCCATGGCAACAAATAAGCTGGTCATGTCTGATGAAAAGGATGAGCTGATTGACCATACACTTTATAGAAGCATGATTGGGTCTTTATTGTACCTAACTGCATCTAGACCAGACATCATGTTTGCAACATGTGTCTGTGCAAGAAGTCAATCAGCTCCTAGAAAATCAAATCTCATTGCTGTAAAAAGGATCTTCAGATACATAAAAGGTGCTCCCACACTTGGTATCTGGTATCCAGCTAATGGGAACATCAAGCTTTCAGGTTTCTCAGACAGTGACTTTGTTGGATGTCACACCACAAGGAAGTCCACATCAGGAGGGTGCCAGTTTCTAGGTGATTGCTTAGTCTCATGGCAAAGCAAAAAGCAAGCAGCTGTTTCAACATCCACTGCTGAAGCTGAATACATTGCTGCTGCAAGCTGTACAGCCCAACTCATGTGGCTTCAAAATCAGTTACTGGATTTTGGTATCACTGCCTTGAAGACACCACTCATGTTGGACAGTCAGGCAGCAGAAAATATCATCAAAAATCCAGTTTCCCATTCAACCACCAAACACATCGACATCAGACATCACTTTGTGAGGGATTGCTATGAAAAAGGTTTGATTTCTCTGCATCATGTCCCAACTAAAGACCAGCTGGCTGATGTGCTCACAAAAGCACTTGATACAGCCACTTTTGAAAGCTTGGTCTCTAGAATTGGAATGCTGAACATGGAATAACAAGCAACACCTTGTTTTTCTATGAATAAAAGCAACAAAATGTTTTCAGAAAATCAAAACTCCATCCTTAAAAATAGCTAAAAATGAAAATTTTTCATTAAAATCCTTAAAAGTCTGCCATTAACCACTGATTGTTCAAAAGTCTGCTTCCTTCAAAAGTCTGTCCACTGCTGAAAGTCAACCCCTGCTCTCTCATTACTTTGATAAACTCTGTTGTTCAAAAGCAGTGTCTTATCCACTGATATGCTATCCACTGATAGTGAAAATCATCCACTGCTTTCATACCACTGCCTTCATCTGTCCCTATCACACAAGTACTGTCCTTCACTTTCAACAGGGGTTGTCACGTGGGCAGTACATATTGGTCAGACCTTTTGTAACGGCTGCCACCTCAGCATTCACTTTCTTCCCTATAAAATCCCCCACTCACCACCAAAACAGGGTTTTACTGTCGAATTGAATTCTTAAAAATTCTCTTCTCAAAGCAGTTTTTCTTCTCATCTTTCACAACTTTCTTCGATCATTCATCTTCAAAATGACAAAATCGAAGTCATCCTCAAAACCCTCATCCAAATCATCATCGAAAACAGCCTCTCAAAAGGCAATCTCGACTGAAATTCCACATAAACCATCTCACAATCTCCTGGGTCTTCTCACAAAACCAGGAACCACCAAAGTTTTCGATTCCATCATTGATCTCATGGCAAAATCAAAGTACAAAACTTTGTTCACTGCCGATGCACCAATCTATTTGGCGACCCAAAGGGAGTTCTGGAAAAATGCAACTCTTGAAAAACAAGGAGACACTGCAACCACCATAAACTCTTCGATAAAGGGTACAGTTGTCCAAATCACGCCACAATCCATTTCAGAGGTCTTTCAACTCGGTGATCAGGAAGGTAAAATTTCTTTCACTAAAAACGAGTTACAAACTGACTTCATTGAGAGAGGGTATGAAGCCACAATGATGAAGAAAGTTACCTTAGAAAAAGGTTATTTTCTTTCTGCAACCAGATTTCTATTTCATACCCTCCTACTATGTGTTTCAAACAAAACCACTTCTTTCAATGAAATCCCTTTAAAGATTCAAAATCTGGGATATGCAATTCTTCAAGGAGAAAATTTTAACTATTCTCGGGAAATTTTTAAAGATTTGGTTAATAATGTTGAAACAAAATCATTCTTACTGTTTCCAAGGTTTTTAAGTTACTATTTTTCAAAGAAATTCAGTAAGGATGATTTAGCTGTAATAAACCAAGGTGATTCTACTCAAATAAACAGTTTAACAACTGAAACTTTTTCAAGAATGTTAGCACCTTGCAAAACACAAGCAGAGGTGCCTGAGCAGATTTTAGCAGTTACAACTGCTCCTCAGGTATCTGCTGCTGAGCCCACTGCTCAAGGTGATCAAAGCAGCAGCACAACTGTTTTGAAACCCACACCTAAAATCACCAAAAAGCCAACAAAAAGAAAAACACAAACCCCCCCCCCAAAACCATCAAAAAGGCATCTCTGGAGGATGAGATACCAGAGCACCTGCCAGTGACAACACAAAAGTCACAAGAAACCACTGCTGCTACTTCCTCACAGCAGTTGGTACAAATATCTCAACCCATAACCGAAACTCCTCCTGTTTCTTCAAAAAAAAGAACAGGTTGTACAAATAGGGTCTCCACATCATGATGCTCTGGAAACACTCGTTTCTATCATCCACAGTCCAATGCCCGGGACACATCCTATTTCTACACCAATCATCACATCCACAATTCCCTCACCAATAAAACCACTGTTGGATGCAATTGATTTGAACCAGGCATTAACCAGTCCTTCTCAATCACCTACTAATGAGAATATACCTCAACAACTGACTGGGTCTGATGTATCAATCTTTGCTAACCCACCAACACAACCTGAGGAGGTTACACCCCATGAGTTACAAGTAACTCTTGGTGGTAATCCAAGCGAAGCAGCCACTACAACTGTTGTACCTACAGGTTTACAGTTGGACAGTGGTTACATTAATAAGACTTCCTTGGAGGCAATTTCTTTTATAGCACCTCTGCCAACCACCAGTGGATTTATTTATCCTACTGGCAACATCAAAAGGTTGTCAAGTGTTGAAGAAGAAGACCCCAGTACCAAGAAAAAGGGGCATCAGTGGTTAATGTTTGGAGTATACTCCCTATATCTACCACTGATAAAACCACTACTAGTGGGAAATCAGATGATCCCATTAACTTGGGTGATGGTTTAAAGTACCAGAAATTGACGGATCGTATTGCAAAGCTTGATAACTCTGTTGCAGAACTCAAAGATATGCTACAACAGGTGTTACAAATTCAGAAGGTACAATCAACTGCTGTTCCACCTCAAGCACCTGCTCCACAAAGGGCACCTGCTACAAATGAGCTCTGGAATCTATTTCAATCTTTTCTCCAACAATAAGCATAATTAGCAGATCAGCAACATGAAAAACATGTACAACAGCTGAGAAATGCAATGGAGTCAAGGTTCAAGAACACTCAGGCTGATTTAAAGGCTCTCAAAACTCAGATCTTGCACACCACTGGCAATGCTCCTCCAAAAGTCCGCTACGTTTATCAAATCCCCGAAGATAATGCCAAAAAGGGGGAGAAAATTAAGGAGTGGAAAAAGAAGGGTATAGAGGATGGTCTCTATCTTGAACCAGAAAATTCAAACATGACCAAAAAGATCCCTTTACCAGATGGCAGCAAGAAAATTGATGTGACAACAAATGCACTAGCGGAAGCAGTTGCAAGTGTAAAAAGGGATATAGAGGCCAAAAGGAAAGCCAGGGTGGACAGAATGGATCATCCAGATCAGGGTACTTCTGGGTCAAAGGATCATGAAAATCCCGTTGAGGAAAAGAAGAAGCCTACTAGAAAAGTGAGGCAACCCAAATCCATTCCAACCAGACATTCAAAGTCTGCTAAAAAACCACCATACAAAACAGCTGATGCAACAGGAGTTACAAAAACTACTGCTTGCCAAACAGTTGTTCCATCAACACACACCACTTCAACACACACAACATCCACTGCTTTACCATCATCACCACCAAAAACAACACCTGCTGACATACAGCAGAAGACAGCAGATGTTATAACATCTGTTGTAATGACAATAGTGGTTGAAACACCAGTTGTTTCAACAGCTGTTAGTCAATCACAATCCACTGCCACTACATCTACCACCACTGTTCCATCCAAAACATCATCTGTCCCTCCTACAAAAAGGAGAAGACTAATTCTCAAAGATGATGACAATTCACCACCACAAACATCTTCAAAATCTTTAGCACTTGTCACAATTCCAAAACCTGTTCCTCTCTCTTCAGTTAAAATGTACAAGCCCTTACCTCCTGCAGGTGTTCAATTTCCTCTTGAATTAGCAGCTGTTAGAGAAGAAATAAAATCTTTTTACTTTGAGGATGACCCTGCCAAACGGAGTTTGCCATCAGTAAAAGGATATCCCTAGCCTAAAAATGTTGATGAATATTTGGAAATCAAGGCCAAGCAAGCAGAGGATATCTCAAAGAAAAACACACAAGGGAAATCTGATAAAGAAATTGCACAGAGAAGTCAATATTTGCTCACACAAGTCAGATCCCTAGAGCAATTTGCAAAAAATGTTAGTCAACAAATTTCTGAAAGAGCAGCTGAAACTCTGAAGAAAGACTACATTGAAAGCATCATGGCTCACAAGAAGTACAAAGGAGAGAGATACATGTACAAAGAGTGGACTATTCCGGAACTTGAAAACGAAGCAGCACAAATTCAAGACATGATAAAAAGGAAAGTCACTCACACTCCTCCTAACTGGGCAAAGTTTAGAAAGAATGTACCTGACAAACAGGAAGAGCTGAGGAGAATGAAAGAGGAACTGGTAGCAGCTGATTATGGAAACAAAAGACAAGTTGCTAGATGGAAAGAAGATGTGGTCAGGGCTACTTACAAAAAGTTGGAACAATTAAGAAAGAAAGATCCCACAGTTCCTCAAAAGCCTGACTATCCTGAAGCAGCGGTTTCAAAAAGACCATCAAAGCTGCAAATCAGGAGATCCACAGCTCCAGTTGGTGCTGCCATCTACAAAAGAAGGCCACAGAAACAGCTGATTGCTGAAACCATCAAAGAGTTAATGGAAGGTGAAGACCTTGGAAAAGAGGGTATAAAGAAAATGATCATGGAAACTCTTGGTTTGGATCAAACTGCAAGTAATGCTCAGCCAGTCATGAATAGGCTAGCCTCTCCAAATACTTCTGCAAATAAACATCTCCCAAGAAACCCACCAGGCTCAAAAATACAAAAGTGGGAAACTGACAAACAGACCTGCGTATTGACTTTGCTCAGGTCTGGTGGAGAAGTGGAGAAAATATCAAGGGAACAAGCTCTTGGCCTGAGTCTTGAAGATTTGCAGGATCTCCTTGATCTTCCACTTAGCAGGGATGATGAAGATACAGATGCCCTAGACTTTGAATTACAATTTAAAGGTCAGATAAGGGAGCTGTTGACGAGGCAATAAAGAATTCCACAAATAATGAAGAGTTTTGGCATTATCTGTTCCAGGGGGAGATTGTTGGGATTGAACCCTATCAGAGGAACAGATAATTAAAGCCAAAACTGGATCAGAGCAGTGGATCCAGAATAAGCAGACGATTACAGTTAGTTCATGCAAATCTCTCCCCTTGAAAGTGGTTTTATATCTGCTGACCTCCTATCTGCTGATCTTACTAAGTGCTGTCCTACAACTGCTGCTTTGCATCTACTGACAAATGTCAAAGACTGATGGAAGACCAAAGCTCTGCTGACTCAATCTACTGCCTTGAGTCAAGTACTGCTGATCCGGATAGGCACTGCTGGGTTCACAGCAGTGGAAGGATGCAGCAGCTGTTTAAGTGTCTTTTATGTAAAGAAATGTAATAGCAGTAGTTAGTATATCAGAGTTTGTATAGATCAGAGGTTAGAGTTTGTTAGGAGGTTAGATGTCACTTTCATGGTGACGTCAGCTAAGATGCTCAGTGGTTTGCAAGTGCCTATAAATAGTTCAGTACTTTGTACTGTTCTATTAGCTCTTGCAATACCGTCTTCTTTGCACGAACAAACTACTGAGCTCTGGCTGAGGGGGAGTTTGCATTCATTCATCAATCATTGTAATCGTTGTTGAAACAAATTCAATCTTTCGATTCATTGTGTAAAGATGTTTGATTAAAAGTATTACTCTCGTTTGATTGTATGCAAGGTTTGTTTTCATCTTAATTCCGCTGCACAACTCTCTCATTTCCATCTTAATTTCAAACGAAAATACAATAAAAAAGAAACTCAGATCCAACAAGTTTCATATTGATCTTATACCCAATGCCAACCCGATTGCAAAAGCACCTTATCGTCTTGCACCGTTGGAGATGCAAGAGTTATCGAAGCAGCTTCAAGAGTTATCTGATAAAGGATTCATCCGACCGAGCTTTTCACCTTGGGGAGCTCCTGTCCTCTTCGTGAAAAAGAAATATGGATCTTTTCAAATGTGTATCGATTATCGTGAGCTTAATAAGCTCACCATCAAGAATCGATATCCCCTACCTCGAATTGATGATCTCTTCGACCAGCTGCAGGGTGCTTCATGCTTTTCCAAGATCGATCTGCGTTCTGGGTATCATCAACTTCGTGTTCTCGAAGAAAATATTCCCAAAACTGCTTTCCGCACAAGATATGGGCATTACGAGTTCACTGTCATGCCTTTTGGTTTGACGAATGCTCCAGCTATCTTTATGGACTTAATGAATAGGGTCTGCAAACCTTATTTGAACAAGTTCATTATTGTGTTCATCGAAGATATTCTCATTTATTCAAAATCTCGGGCCGAGCACGAGCAACACCTTCGCTTAACATTGGAACTCCTGAAGAAGGAACAACTTTTTGCTAAATTCTCCAAGTGTGAATTCTGGATTAAAGAAGTTCAATTCTTGGGTCATATAGTCAATGAGCAGGGTATTCATGTGGATCCATCCAAGATTGCTGCTATCAAGGACTGGAATACACCGACGACGCCTACAGAGATTCGATCTTTTCTTGGTCTTGCTGGTTATTATCGTCTATTCATTTCGAATTTATCGAAGATTGCGGTTCCACTCACTGCTTTGACTAAGAAGAATAAGCCTTTTGAGTGGGGTCCCAAACAAGAAGAAGCGTTCCAAACGCTGAAGCAGAAGTTATGTGATGCTCCTGTTCTATCTCTGCCCGAGGGAAGCGATGATTTCATTATCTATTGCGATGCGTCCAACTTAGGCCTTGGTTGCGTCCTTATGCAACGAGGTAAAGTTATTGCATATGCATCTAGGCAGCTGAAAGTTCACGAGAAGAACTACACGACTCATGATCTTAAATTAGGAGCTGTGGTTTTCGCGTTTAAAATCTGGAGACACTATCTCTATGGAATGAAGTGTGTGGTTTTCACAGACCACAAAAGTCTCCAGCATATTCTTAATCAGAAAGAGCTGAACATGAGGCAACGACGTTGGGTTGAACTCTTAAACGATTATGACTGCGAGATTCGCTACCACCCTGGTAAGGCGAATGTTGTATCCGATGCGCTTAGTCGAAAGGAGCGAGTCAAGCTTCATTCTGTTCGAACTCTATCTGATCTTCAATCTCGTGTCCTTCAAGCTCAACAATTTTGTGTTTCACAAAATTTGATGGGTATGGAATTACCACATCAACTTGATCTTATGCTCGAAGCGAAAGACGATGGTTTGCTCTATTTTAAGGATCGATTGTGGATTCCGAAACAAGACGATCTTCGCACTTTAGTGATGGACGAATCACATTAGTCTCGATATTCTGTCCATCCTGGTGCTGATAAAATGTACAAGGATCTTCGTGCTAAGGTCTGGTGGCCTGGTATGAAGAAGGATGTTGCCTTGTATGTGTCGAAATGCCTAACTTGTCTCAAAGTCAAGGTAGAACATCAACGACCTTCTGGCTTGCTTGTACAACCAGAGATACCGGTTTGGAAGTGGGAGAACATTGCCATGGATCTCATTACTAAGTTACCGCGTACATCTAAAGGTCACGATGTTATTTGGGTTGTAGTTGATCGTTTGACAAAATCTGCTCACTTCTTACCAATCCGTGAGGATTTCTCTGCTGAAAAGCTTGCCAAGATCTATGTAGACGAGATTGTATCACGACATGGTGTTCCTTTAGATATCGTCTCTGATCGTGATGCTCGATTTTCATCTCATTTCTGGAAGGCCATGCAATCTGCTTTGGGAACCCAACTGAATCTAAGCACTGCTTATCATCCCCAAACAGATGGTCAATCTGAGAAAACGATTCAAACTTTGGAGGATATGCTTAGAGCATGCGTGATAGACTTTGGTGGTAATTGGGATTCTCATCTGCTGCTGATCGAGTTCTCTTACAACAATAGTTATCATACTAGCATTAATATGGCACCATTCGAAGCTCTCTACGGTCGAAAATGTCGTTCACCTGTCTGTTGGAACGAGACCGGTGAAGCTCAGCTTACTGGACCTAAGCTCGTTCTGGAAACAACAGACAAAATCAAGAAAATCCGCGATAATCTTGTGACAGCTCGAAACCGTCAAAAGAGATATGCGGATTTGGGACGCAAGCCCTTAGAATTTCAAGTCGGAGATCGTGTCCTACTCAAGGTTTCACCTTGGAAGGGAGTCGTGAGATTTGGAAAAAAAAGGAAAACTTGCACCTCGATATGTAGGACCATTTAAGATTGTGGAAAGAATTGGAAATTGCCTATCGTCTAGAGCAACCTCCAGAGCTTGGAAACATTCATCCGACTTTTCACGTGTCCAATCTGCGAAAGTGTTTAGCTGACGTTAATCTACACATTCCTCTCGACGAGATCCAAATCGATGAAACAATGCACTTTGTCGAGAAACCTGTGGAGATAGTGGAACGTACATACAAACAGTTGAAGAATAAACGGATTCATTTGGTCAAAGTTCGCTGGGAATCCAAACGTGGCCCAGAGTTTACTTGGGAACGTGAGCACCAGATGAAGACAAAATATCCGCATTTGTTTTCACAAACTTTCTCTAGTTAAAATTTCAGGACGAAATTTCCTGAAGTAGGGGAGACTGTGACAACTGTGTTCTGTAATCGATTTACGATTTAAAACAATGATGATTATTAATAAAACAATGTGCTTTGGTGTTATTATATGTGTTTTGGTGTTATTATATGTGTAATTGTGTTTAGTGATTTTACAATTTGATTCGATTCCAATTTCAAGCTCTAAATCACTTTCTGGAAGGTTATACGCAAACTGGTGCTTAAACGCAGTCAGTATAACGTGACAAACACTCCGTAATAGTGACATAGGCTTAACATACTTTAAATAACCTCCACATAACTTAGAAATAAGTTTTGGATGGTTTGGTGTGTTGAAATCAACTTTGTTCGATCGCAGGGACTATTTGTGTCAAACTGCGAAACTATGTCGATTTGTATAGTAACGAACATTCCGGAACTTGATCATAAGTTAAACATACCCTAAATAACCTTTACATAGCTTAGAAATAGGCTTTGAGGGGTTCGGTGTGCTAAAATTAACTTTATGCTCATTCAGGGACTAAAAGCGTCAAAAAGTGCATAAGTTTGCATTTTCGCGCATAACTTACGTTCTGAATACATCCGGACCTCCAAAAATTTATGTAAGCACTAAAATATTTTATTTTAGTGTTTGGCAAAAGAAAAATCCATTCGTTGCGCAATTTGGATCATTTTTCGCGCTTATGCGCATTCCGTCGTAATTAAGCGAACATCGCGATCGTACGACCAAACGAACCAACATCCGGCATATTTTTGAGCATGTTTCATGTTCCCTATGCTTTAACATCCTTGTGAAGCTTAAAAATGGGCTTGACGGGTGTTAGAAGTGCCAAAACACGACCATACGCGCACAGGGACCAAAACTGGCAAAACTGAAACTGCTGGTCTGCAGGGTCCTTACGGACTGTAAGAGGAGGACCATACGGTCTGTAAGCATGTCCCAGATCAGCAGAAGCTTCCTTCCAGCCTGTTTCCAGCTGTTGCACTCACAAAACCCAATTGAATTTGCCTCTTCCTGATAATGGGGGGCTATTTTGGTGTACCATGGGAATTACAACAAGTGTAGGGTGAGATTGAAGCACGATTTTCGAGGAACGATCCTAACGGTCCTAGAAATCCTATAAATACCCCCACCCTTCACTTGCAAAACCCACTTGAATTCTGAGTTTTTCTCTAAGTGGTTGTGTTTATACACTTCCTACCTGAGATTACTTGGAATCAAATACTTCCGGGGACCCGTTGTAAGTATTCTTTCGTTCTTTTCATTCATTTTAGCGTTAAAGTCAAACTGCGTTTGACTTTCTGCATTGACCAGTTTATGGTCAATGTGAAGTTCGTTTGAACTTCGTAACGTGAGCGTAATCACGATGGTTATAGTCCCTAGTGACTATACCTACTGATTACCACGTTATCTAGGCTCAGTGACGAGTCGTTATTTTGGCCAAAATACGCATTTACGCGTATTTTGTAACCAAACTACTCTAGGATATCAAAACCGTTTGTTTTGATATCAAAACCTGTTTTCTAACTTAACTAAACATGTTTTAGCATGTTTAGCTTGTCACTTTTTAGTCTAGTGCTTATGTACAGTCGTAAGTCAAGCGGACTAAACACCCGCTTAGACTTTCGAACACGACCCATTTGGTCGATCATTAGGATCCGACCAAACATGGTTAGTGACCATAGTTTCATAGGGATTAACCTTCCGAGGTTATACCTTATGGTCACCTAGTTTAGGTAGTTGTATGATAAGTAGATTATATGCCTTAGGTAAATTACCAAAATACCCTTTTCATGTATAATTGGTAATTAAGCTTATGTAACCTAAACTTTTGTCACATAACTGATTATACATCATGATTAAACTTGTATAGGCATATAATACTTGTCATAGGACTAGTTAGACGTTCCGAACACGTTTCACGTGAACGACGCGTTAAAGTAGCATAAGCTACCTTAATGGGTCGCGATGGGTCGAAGGCACTTAGGTTAGGTTTCATTTAGGATATAGGCCTTGTTAAACCATATCACATGAGTTCCAATACTCATTTGGTTTACAAGACCTCATTCTGTCCGATCTTCCGATTTAGGCGTCTATTGTTTGACTAGTGAATCAATTACTAGGTGCTACTTGATTTCTCTGGTTTACTCGAGTTTGTTGAAGTACTATTGATTGAGGATACCTTGCACTACAGGTGAGTACATAGTTCCCCTATTTTACAACTTTCAATTGTTTTGGGGTGATTCATATGTACAAAATGTTTTCAAGGTTTAAACGATGATTTCAAAAACGAATAGAATGATTTATACTAAACTATTAACGATTTCGATAATGTGAAAGAACTTGTTGGTTGTAGTTACATAACGAACGACATTCATTAGCATTGATCAAGTCGACCAGTATTAGGTTATGGTACCATAGGCTATGACAAATCCCGATATTGCACTATACCCATGGTTATGTGTGGGTGTTGTGGGTAACGACTGAATCTGATGATTGTTAACTTACCCTTTGGAGGTTTGTTAATGCAAGAACGAGTTGAACGATGAACGAGTCACAAAGGTTTGAATGTTATTAATGAGACGACCATATATAAGTTTTCACAATTAAAACGAGGACGATTTAAACGAGTAAACGATTTGGGAACGATTTGGAAACGATGTTAAATGATAAACGATTTGGAAACGATGTTAAACGATTTGGGTAAACGATTGGCTTTTGGTTAAGTGTTTAGATAATGGGACGGGTGTAATATGGTGAAAACATGGTAGATACGCCGCTGGTACTTCTTATATATAAGTGTTTGTAACATATTACATACCGTGGCATTATTTAGTTCACTTGGGTAAACGATAGTGAAACGATGTCACTCAACGATGTTTTTGAAATAATATAAGAGTTTTATTAACGGGTTTATACGAGATGCTTTACAAGATAGTTTTCTAAAACAAAAAGCTTTTGAATTAATAATCATGGCTAATGAAATTTCATAAATTATAACCATCTTGATTTGAGTTGGTTAATCATGTTGCAATATTATACATTTAAAAAAAACAAGGTTTTCGAGGTATTGCAATATATGTAAACAAGCCATGATTCCGATACTCTTCTAAAACCTATGTACTCGCCAGCATTTCTTTGCTGACTTTGTTTTTACATATGTTTCAGGTGTTGTTGCTTGATTGACGATCTAGGATGAATGCGTCACATAGGATTTGGACGAGGCCTTAGTGACCTAATAACTATGATAGACGATATAATACTTGTTTGTTCTGTGTTAAAACAATGTTAATGTTTAATATTATCAATAAAACGAAACACTTTTTGTATCCATGGTTATGAAACGATAATTCTGTTACAACACCCCCCCGACGTTTTCCCCACGATTTGTTGTTTTACGTGGTCGGGGTATGACAATATCTGTAAAGGGTTAAATTGCAAGACCGTGAGAGCTCAAGTCAGAACTTCCGTTCAGCAGAGAGATGACGGCTTCAACTTTTGGTGTGTCCCTTTTAGAGGATCTTTTCTTCAACAGCACATGATTAGCATTTTTCAATGTTTCATCATTTTTGTACTGAGGGCGATGCTATATTTCAAGCAAGCAGAAAGTATTATACGGGGACTAGGCCATTGCGTCCGCAAAATCAGAAGTCCCGGGATAATACCGCATATATCACTAAGCATAAAGACCGAGTATCTCATAAAGAGGGGTCCTTCAAACAAGATTTCAGGGGTTACCTATATATCCAATTAGTGTTACCCACGGTATAAGCAAGTTTGAATTTAGGTTTATATCCCGAAAAAGTTTACTAAATGTGTAAAAACCTATCGGCATATCATCAGTGAGACTGTTTAACGCTATTTAACTTTCCATTTCTTTAGCGTACTGTGATTGTCTACTGATGTACTATCATTTCCTCTTTTTACACAAAAACGCAATTTTGAATTTTATCATGTTTTTAACTTTTTCAAATTTTCTAATGTTTTTGAATTTTCTAACAATAATACTCCCCCTAAAATGCAAAATCATTTAAAAAAATTGACAAACCGATACTGATAGCTTCATCTCGCCATCCATTTTCTGCTTAAAGTGCTCTGTTTTGCAGAAAATATAACATACCCCCATGATTTACAACACATTGATATTTTACAGTTTGAAAACCGTTTTTCAATCTTGTGAAATTAATCATGTTTGTTCAGCCGTGAGGGTTTTGGCGTATTCAATCAACATATTTTTGATTTTTTATGAATATTTGACAAAAATTAAAAAACAAACATATTTTTGGTTTTTCAAAATTTTTCAATTTTTAGGGTTTTTGAAATATTGTTTATTTATGTACAGAAAACAAGCAATCTCCCTGTTTCAACCAACACAGGGTTCAACAGCCTCCTCTCCTCGTTGTGCCAGGCTGCTCTGTTTTCCATTTTTACAATCTTCAATTTTCTTGAGCACCTGTAGGATCGGATTGCGACCTAAACGAGTCGTTCGGAAGAGTTCTAGTCCGTTTCAGAGGCGGAAACAAAGAAACGGATGTGTAAACAGCTTGAAATACATTTTAATCCTCTTGTATATTGATTTTACAACCTTTACAATCAGAAGGAAAACCGGCAGCACCTCGGTATCACTTGGCAAAATCTGTTACAAATGAAATGACCAACATCCTATATATAGTACCTAGATTTCGCTTGAACTATACAAGTTCATCCCAAGCGAAATCTCCAATAAACTATTCAAGCGAAATCTACAAATATAACATTCTGATTTCAAGCGAAAACTCTAGAATATGATTTGTCTTATTGTGATGATGTCACTCATGTGATGTCATCATTCTAGATTATGACCTCATACTCGTTCTGATCTGCAACAAACCCGAGACTCGATATAAGATGAAGACGACAGATGAATGCACTAACAGACTCCCCCTCAGATGTTGACGAGTCTTAAGTGTCGAGACTTCTCAATCTTCAGTCTTTATCAGTCTTTGAGCTTCCTTCATGATCTCTATCTGGCTCTATCCTATCTCCAATTCTCTTTCAAGATCTCTGGCTCCTAGCTCTTGCATCTTCAGACTCTCTTACTCTAACAGACTCCCCCTCAACTTGTGCAGGGATCGTAATCTGGCTTTCACAGGTTCAGGTATCGTAACCTGACTCACCTGCATATTCTCTACCCAAAACATAAGTTTCATACAAGATAAGATATAACAAATTTTGAAACTTTGCTAAACTCTTAAAGACACAACCCTGAATAGAAATATTTATCATGACAATTTCTGATGAACCACATGAATATATATCATTTTTATTTCAAACATTTTTAAACAAACTTTCCCAAACCTGTTCGTCATGTTCAGCACTCGGAATTTTGAAAATCAGCTTTTCAACATCAGTTGTCTAAAATCTTTTTGAATTTTAAAAAATTTATGCTAAAACACACCGAAAATCTTTTTGGACTTTTGAAATAACCGAAATGAAATGCAGCAAAGAAATATTTACAAACAATATTTTTGTGAGTTTGTGTAAGAGGATCATATCAGTTTATGAGACAAATCACCAACACCGTTAAGCTTTAAACATTTTAAGTTTTAAACGATTCACTTAGATTGTCAGTATACTGATCCACTTAAATTTTCACACAAAGTTCAATTGTTTCGAGATACGAGATTAATGTCTTAGATACTTAAACTTATTCGCGTGTCCCACCTCAGAATATTCTCCCGTATCCAGATCCCAATAATCAGTCTTACAGGTAATTATGACATCAATGATATCTGTATATAAATTAGGTAATGCGAGGGCCGAGGGATCTCAGGTCGATACTTCCGTATACGCAGAGAGATATCAGCTTCGACTTTAAGGAATGTCCCCTTTAGAGGATCTTTTAGCTACAACAGCAGCGACTATCAATTTTATTGTTTCATCAGCATGCTGAGGGTTTATGCTATGTTTCAAGCATTGCGGAAAGTATTATCCAAGGACTAGGTCAGAACTACCGTTCAGCAGAAGTCCTGGAATAATACCCCAGACATCATTGAGTATAAAGACCTAGTATATCAGATTATGAGACCTTTCAAACAAGATTTCGGGGGTTACCCATATATCCGAGAGATGTTACCCATGAATTAAGCAAGTTTGAAATTTAGGTTTATATCTCGTCACAATCTATTAAATGTGCAAAAACCTACTCACACATCCACAGTGAGATCGTTTATCACATTTGACTTTCCATTTCTTTAGCATGTTGTGATAGTCCACTGATGTACTATCATTTCCTCTTTTTGCACAACAAAACTCTTTTTCATTTTATCATGTTTTTGACTTTTTCAAATTTTCAAATGTTTTTGGATTTTCTGAAAATTTTTACTCCCCCTAAAATGCAAACACATTTTAGGAAATTTGAAAACAAACTGTACAATAAAGTGACAACCGATATCAAATCGCTTCAATTCGCCATCCACTTGGCATAAACAATCAGAACTCCCCCTTACAACAAACTATTTTCCCATTGTGATTTCAAAACACTTAAGTTTGTTTTAATCAAATGGTTTTTCCGGAAAATAAGTTTTATTTTACCAATTGTAGCTTAGGGGTGTATCACTTTGTTCATCAAAATATCACTTGTAAGCATGGTCCAATCAAGTTCAACTTAATGACCTTGATTAACCACTTGTCAATGAAAACCTCTTTCAACCACTTACAGGTTCATTTCACCAACCATAATCACTTGTAAATCGAAATATAACAATTTAAATATACCACCTGTACTTTACCAACTGTACCACATGTAGGATCATTTGCTAAGAAAGATGCCGATACCTGCTCCACTCTTACCAACCTGGGAGCTCCGGCAAGTCAGGAATTTATGGTGAAAATGCTGTCACCCAAGCCTGACCAGCCTTGGGTGATTTTGGCGGCAAACATCTGTCCCACCAACATTTTGATTTGTAAAACTCTTTAGCATCCTTCACTTTCCTGTCAACCATCTTTCCAAAAAATATGTTTAACATTTCCATTAAAAACTTTCTCAACATCAAAATCTCCCTTATCAGCGAAGAATTGATTTGAAATCTCTACCTTTCCCACTTTCTTCATCAAATTTTCCTTTGACAATGATGGAAAGTTTTCCTCGTTCATCTCAGGAACGGAATTATCAACCTTTTTATCAACCAAAGACTCCTCTGATTTTATGGAATCAGATTCATTGTCAGAATTACCCTCAGATTTAACCACCCACTTTTGTTTACTCAAGTCACCTCTTCTTTTGTAAAACCTTTTTGAACTTTCTCCTTCCTCAGAAGTAGAATTTTCAAACTTTTTAACATTTTTCACAGGTTGTTCTTTCTTATCAACACAAGTCTTTCTCAAGACAAAGTTAGAAGAAACTTCCTGTTTTTGATAGTTGGCCTTGGAGCAATTCCAAGCTATATGTCCAACTTCTTGGCATTTGAAACAGGTTCTTCTGTCAACTCTTGAAGCAAATTTTCTCACATTCTTCTTTACTTCAGCAAGAAACTCTTGATTGGACTGCTTCCAAAACGGTTTCTTCTGTTCATCCTCTGAACTTCCTCCTGAAACAAATTTTGTTTTTGGTTTATAAGTTTTCTGATTTTTATAATTTTCTGACGAATTGAAACCTAATCCATTCTTTTTGTAATTACGGTTATGGTTCGGTTTCTTTCGATAACCCGAACCAGAACTGTAACCCTTTTTCTTGTTCAATCTCTGTTGAACTCTTGAAGTGTACTTTTTAGGTTTTTCAGCAAGATTTAAATCTTTTATTTCAGAAATATTAATTTCTGTTAATTTGAAAACCTGTTTGATCATTTCAGTTTTAACACTTCTTATTGGAAATTCCTCATCAGAATATAATTTGTCTGAATCAAACAAAGTATAAACCACTTTGATTGACCCGTCATTCAAATTAGATTTTGATAATAGAAATTCTCTATTATAAACCCTGTTAACCGGTGAACTCGGACTCTTTTCTAGCAAACTCGGACTATTTTCTGACGAACTCGAACTCTCAGATTTAGACTCCGACTTTAACTCTTCATCCGTATCCAACACCTGATCAACAACTTTCTTTATTAACTCAGACTCATGATCAGTGTCAGACTCTGTGAATGTAACATCAATATTGTCTGGTAATTCATCAATGATTTCAGACTTTAACTTGATGTTGACTGCCTTTTTTAGACTCTCCTCGTTAGGATTCCTTGGAGAATAAGTTTCATGGATCGGGGGCGGACATCTGTTATACTTGACACTTGGTTTCTTACCAGTATCAATATCTTCAGTCTTTTTCTCCTTGAATGCCTCCAAACCTGCAACAGTAGGATAAACACGATCAATCAAATAATCACAAGTAGTGTAACTCAATAGTAATCGTTTAATCCTTTCACTCACAATTTTCTCAAGTTCCACTTCTTTCTTCAACTTAGCACAGTCTTCAATATAATCATTGATGACGCTTTGCTTTGTCATTAATGTTGCACTCATTTTATCCATCGCCTTTTCGATTTCTGAATTTGTCTTTTTCAGACGATCAACTGTGTTGTTCAGCACATCATAGGACTCCTTGACATACTTCACATCACACAGTAAATCTTCTTTTATCTTCTCTAACTCAGCAATCTTTTTATCTTTTTCTTCACAAACTTTGCAAGACTCTGAACATTTCTCACAAGGTTTAGTAACTTCAACCACCTTTTCAACTATCTTTTCGACTTCGACAGTCTTTTCAACTTCAACAAGTTTCTCGACCTCAACAATCTTTTCTATTTCAACAATCTTTTCGACTTCAACAAGTTTTTCAACTAATTTTTCAACTTCAACGATCTTCTCAATCTCGACAATCTTTTCAACTTCGACAAGTTTTTCAATTTCAACAATCTTTTCGACCTCAAGAATCTTATCAACAACTTTCTCTACTTCGACAATTTCTTCTCCTGCTTCTGTCTTTTCAGCAGCTTGCATTTTTGCTGCTTCCAGCTCTTTCTTCAATCTTGCCATCTTCTTCTGGTACAACATCTCCATTTTATCTGCAAAAAACAAATTAAAACTAGTTAGATCAATGCCTTTTCTAGCTTTGTTGAGATGTTCTTCCTCATCATCGGTATCCACATCGCTTCCAAAATCAGGAAATATCGGGATTCTTTTCTCACTAGCCTCTTCATCTAGTATTCTTGCAACAAAGCCTGAATCAGATGGAATGTATTTGTCCCAACTAAATCCCTCTGCAACTTTTTCATCATCTTGATGAATCAGTAAAGCTTTCTTCTTTCCATCATTAGTAGCATGAGCATGTGTAATTTGAGGTTGTTGAGTAGTCTGATGGAAAATTGATTTCTGATAATAATTGTTTCTATCTTGATTCCCGGTAGCTTCTTTACTTTTGCACTCTCGTTTAAAATGACCTTTTCCTTTACAACGGAAACAGGTAACCTTTGATTTATCAAATCCCAATGGAGAGGTAGCCATTCCTCGAAATTCATCCCTACCAGTAATCTCTTGAAACTTTTCAGCTCTCCTCCAAGCACTTGCTAAGCACCATTTGATATCCATCACTTCAAGTCCTTCAGCATCAATTTGGTCGTAATCTTCTTTGGTAAGCATTGGATTGCCAATCTTCCCATCGATCAAACTTTCGTAAGATTCTAACATAGTAACCAGTGATGCCATATGCTGCTTGGCAACTTCTGGAGACAAATTCTGACCATTTTGAATGTTTAAGGTAACATTGCACTGAAAGTTTGTTGAGTTTTGTCGTTGAGAACTTGATGTTATGCTATTTGGATCAAAGCTTGAGAATGATGAAGATCCACCACTTTGAGTCACATTACTACTCTTTGTTCCAGATGAACTGTCAGCACTAAAACCAGTTTGAATCTTTGGGCTAGGGCTGGGGGTAGCCTCAAACTTGTTCCCTCTGTAATACAAACTGACATCTTGTTTTGCATTTGGATTCGTCATTATAGCAGTCTTTTGAATACCCAGCTCTTGTTCCTCAATCTTCTGGATAAACTGTGCCAAGTTCATACTCTCAGTCTTCCTCATGAGTTTCACAATCATCAGATAAGTTCCCCACTTCTGTTGGGGTAATGCCTCTGCTAACTTATCAACCCACTCATCATCATCTTTCTGAATATCCAATCTTTTCATTTCTAGAACCAGATGACAGTATCTATCTATCGTTTCCTTTGTAGTTTCATGATCAAATGCAGTAAATATGTCAAACGACTTCTTCAATAAGGCCTTTTTGTTTTTGATCATATCAGCACTCCCTCGGAATTTCTGAAGTAAAGCTTCCCAGATTGATCTAGCAGTTCCATTATGTTGAAGTAAGACAAAGATGTCTTCTTTAACTGCTTGCTGTAAAATGCTGATCATCATCTTCTCACTAGTGTATTTCAACTTATCAGCTTCAGTAAAATCATTAAAACCCTTTTCCAAACCACATTCATTCTTTGGTTTCTCGTAATCCTTCAGTAAAGAACACCAAGCATCGAATCTGTAAGCCTGAACCCAATTCTCAAAACGGTTTTTCCAACCCTGAAAATCCTCGATATACATCAACTTTGGTGGTTTCTGATGCGTTCCTGTTTCATTCTCATTGTATAAATTTTCAGCAGCAGTGACAGGTGCAACTGGTGTGGCAAACGCATTGTAGAATTCGGTATCCATGATTCGGTAGCAACTTGAATCTCTTGACAAGTACCTTTACAATACAATCAAACAAAATACAATCAGTTTAACAGTTAATCAACTAATTGAAACAAACTTGTACTCGGACTGATGATTTTCAGTGCGGACTGAATGTTGACCAACTGTACGAACTGAATGTTGACCAACTGTGCGGACTGCTCTGACTCGAATCGAATTCAAACAACTTGACCCTTTGAAACCTTTGAACTCGAAATCGTACGAACTGAACCTTTTTACCGACTTGAACACACAAAACGACCTGACTGACAAACTTACTGAACTGTCTTTTGTAAGAACTGTCAAACACCAAAACTCAAACCACGCGACCTGATGATTCAACTCAAACACATTGAAATAAAATCGCACACGATTTGATCAACTAGCACATATAACCAATATATCTCAAACAACTTTACTAGATCAAACAATGATTGGGCCTTTATATTAAGTGGACAAATTTAATTGTTCAATACTATTTGGGTCTCTATGTGAAACACATGAACCGAGAAAATCACATGATAAAACTGACCACACACACAAGTCGACAACTTTATTCAACAACACCTGTAATATTTTTTATTAGCCGACAACCTTTTAATATTCACATGCACAATTTTATCTCAAAAATGCAAAACATGGTCAACAACAACTTTCATGCACACATTTAATGCCTGACAAACTTATATTTCAAGACCTTTTGATTGGACCTCACTTTACTTGTAATATGATCAATGTCACATGCAGACTATTGTTTATAAGACTAAAGGGTATGGAGAGGATGGGCTTGGAGGGGATGAGCCGCCACGTAGGCGGCTCGTGTGGGATGGGCCTCCTTCACATTTGAGGGGGATGGAGGATGAGGCTACCCCACCTCATTATTTTATAATTTTTTAAGTGTTTAAATTGAAACTGGATGAGATAGAGGGTATTTAAATTGAAAAAGGATGAGAGAGAGGGTATTTAAATTGAAAAAGGAAATATAATATTTGAAGTGGGGCCACAACTCATTCGGCTGGTGTGAACCGTTTGGGCCGAGCCGAGCCTAGGGGGTGGTGTGGGGGATCGGAGCCGGTCCTAGCCGGGCCTCAGCCGACCCCCATACCCATTAATAACACTAAACCGACAACATTTAACACTATCACATGCACATCTGACAACTTTGTTTTTATAATCACATGAATATCGAAAAGGCAAACAACAATTTTCACTACATCTCTTTTTTTTTTTAAAGGAAAATTTCATTACCAACACAAACCACACCCGAAAACCGGGGGGCAAAAACTACAACAAACTACATATTAACAAAATTACACCAATCCGACCAGGAAACGGACCTATTCTTCGACCTATGATTGAACCACAAAAACCCTAACGACCTTACTTCGCTAAACACTTTGTCGACCTTGACCTCGATACCCGAGAACACAGCCCTGTTCCGGGCCAACCACAAGCACCAGCAAGAAACAAAGATGATACCTTGAACGATATCCTTGACCTTTGTCATAATAGAGCTCCCATTGTGAATCTCAACCAAGTCTTTAAAGGAGAACGCATAAATAGGGGGCAATCTACACCAACGACTTATCTTTTGCCACAATATAACCGCCTTGATACACGAAGTGAAGAGATGATCGACAGATTCCGAATCCGACTTGCACACCGGACATATGTCTTCACCAGCCCCGATGTTTCTGCGGAGAAGAGCATCCGCGGTGGGGATCTTGTTCAACGCCGCTTTCCACATAAAAACATTACATTTTATCGGAATCCACTTATTCCAATCCAAGACAAACCTGCTACTATTAAAGTTAACCCCTTCCAGCACTCTTTTGACCGAACTGACCGAGAAAACTCCATCCCGGTCCGGTAACCACTTCCAAACGTCATTGCAGCCACGAAGATGAACCAGACCCACAACGGCTTCGAGTTCAATCAATTCTCCAGTTTCGTTAGCCATCACCGGGTCATGTTTCCAAAGCCATACACCGTTAATCCTGTCCCTTACCGTACAGTTTTTCACTACTTCAAGAGCGAATAAGTTTGGAAATTTCTCACACAGCGGTATCTCCATTAACCAAGGGTCCAACCAGAAAAGAATTCTATCACCCCTTCCCACCGTCCCCCTAATGCAGTCGCGAAAAGATGAGTCTTGAACCAGGGGCTTAGAGATCAACGAAGCAATATTATTCCAAACGCCTCCTAAAGATTTTTTGCACGGAATGAACGACCTGCACGACACTCCGGAATGAATAGCATCTACCACTTTGACCCAAATATTATCCGATTCCAACTTAAACCTCCACCCCCATTTACATAACAAGGCTCTATTAGTGTTTCGAAGTTTGCTAATGCCCAAACCTCCAAACTTTTTGGGTAATGTTACAATGTCCCACGCCACCCAATGAGTCTTCCTGACATCACTCGACCCTCCCCAAAGAAACCTCTTAATATAGCATTCCAAGTCTTTTATCACCTTCTGGGGAGCCCTGTATAGAGAAAAATAGTAGTTCGGCAGACTCTCAAGGACCAACCGGATGAGAGTAATTCTACCTCCAAACGACAGAAGAGAGGATTTCCAAAGAGCGAGCCTCGCTTCAAATAATTCATATACGGGCCTCCAATTATTGACACGGTTCATGTTGGCCCCCACCTTCAACCCGAGATACTTGAACGGAAGGGAATCCGGCTGGCACCCCATATAGGTTGCCATGGCATTGACTTCCGTGACCTCCACCCCAATACCGTAAAGACTGGACTTCCTTAGATTGATTCTCAGGCCTGAGAACGCGTGAAAACATCTTAAAATACGAACAATGTTCCAAGCATTTTCTTCTTTCCACTCCCCGATAATCAATGCGTCGTCCGCAAAGAACAGATGGGACAACACCGGGCCATCATTAGGTAAACGAATTCCTGAAAAGACACCCACCTCCTTAGCCTTCTCGATCAGCCTCGATAAAGCTTCCATCACCACAACAAAGAGGAAAGGAGAAATGGGGTCCCCTTGCCTCATTCCTTTACCACACTTGAATTCAAAGGTTGGGGACCCATTAACTAAAACTGCCGCACGAGCCGAAGAAAGGACTCCCCAAACCCACGAACACCATCTATCCCCAAAACCCATCTGGCGAAATATATCAACAACAAATCTCCAATTTACGTTGTCGTAGGCTTTTTCAAAGTCAATTTTGAACAGAAAAGCTTTCTTCTTTGATTTTTTGAGCCAAGACCAAACCTCGTTCATAACAAGAGGCCCATCTAAGATTGATCTTCCCTGCAAAAAAGCCGACTGATTGTCCGAAATAACAGAGCCAAGCACTTTCTTCAATCTGTTAGCTAACACTTTAGAAATAACCTTGTTTACTACCCCGACGAGACTGATAGGACGATAGTCACTAAGACCCGCAGGATCCTTCTTTTTCGGGACGAGGGCTATGAATGAAGAACCGCAGCCAGAGTTAATGATACCTGTTTCGAAGAACGACTCCAAGAGAGATACAAAATCCGCCTCGAAAAGATGACAGAACCTCTTAAAAAATATGAAGTTGTACCCATCCGGCCCTGGGGCCCGGTCCTCCCCGCACTCAAAAACCGCCTTTTTTTATCTCTTCGGCAGAAAAAACGGACTCCAACCGATCCGCGTCCGCCAAAGAAATCTTGCTAAAATCTAACCCAGATAGCGAAGGCCGGGTATCACACTCTTCCATGAATTTGGCTCTAAAAAAGTTAAAAACCTCTTTCTTCACCAAAGACGGCTTTGACACCCATTCGCCATCAACTTTCAGACCATGAATAGTATTACACACTTTCCTGCAGTTAACCATAGAGTGGAAAAATTTCGAATTCTCATCCCCCTCTTTGGCCCATCTAATCCTGGATCTTTGCCGAAGGTCCATACATTTAGCATGTTCTAATTCCAAAATGACTTTCTTGCTTTCCGCCAATATCCATTCCTCTTCCTCAGTTAACTCCCGAGTATCAAGCAAAGATTCCATCAATGACATCTCCTCTTCGGCCTTCAAACGAGCCTCACCGTCCTTGAGAATCGAATTGTCTCTCCAGTCTTTAAGCTTACCGCGGAGAAACCCCAATTTCTTGATCAAAAACACATCAGGAGGGCAACCGTTGGAAGAAAAATTACTGCACACTTCCTCCACCACTACCGAAAAACCCTCTTTCCCCAGCCACGAATCAAAAACCCGGAACGGACGAGCTCCATAATTCATCGAATTCGAAATAAGGATTATAGGGCAATGATCAGGCCACTTTCTAGGGAGAGCTTGAACACGCGCTTCAGGCCAGCCATTAAGAAATTCAGAGTTCATCAAAAATCTGTCAAGCTTGCTAAGTTTCTTACCATTTTCCGACCGCCAAGTGAACTGGGCATCTCTCATATCATATTCAATCAGGCCCGCGTCATAGATAAAAGAGTTGAAATTATTAGCGCACGCTTGCTTAAACGAGCAATTCCTTCTTTCCTCTCGACACCTAACCGAGTTAAAATCGCCTCCCACAACCCACACTCCTTCAGAGCTGTTTATAATGGGAGACAACACGTCCCAAACCTCCTTCTTAGCTGAAATCCGTTGAGGGGCGTAAACGTTCAGGAAAAAAAGGGCGAATTACAACCCACCATCCTGCCTTTAACAATTAAGAAATTCCTATTCGAAATAGAATCTTCCATCTGAAAGAAGAGCTCATCCCACATACAAATTAAGCCCCCCGACATACCCACAGCATCCACTGAAACGAAGCCAAACCTGGACTTACCCCAGAAACAGGAGACCCTAGCCCTGGAAACACTGCTGAGCTTTGACTCCTGAATAGCCAAAAAGTTAATTCCGTGATCACGAACCAGAGAACAAATCCATTCTGCTTTAGACCCACCCCCTATACCTCTAATACTAATTGAAAGAGCATTCATTGAGGACCCAGCTGAACGCCTGAACCCTTCACTGAATCTCTGACCAGATCAACATGATCTCGGAGATGAACTCCGACTTTGGCCCCTAGGGCCATCGTTTCCTCCACTTCCTTTTCCACGGATAAGAGACCCTCTGCCGCGGAACCACATGGAGATTTTCTGCAAGACCTGGCCGGAGCTGGATCATCCTTATTAGTATCCCCACTGCCAACAGAACTGGCCCTGGCATTGAGATCGAAAACCCCTTCGCCCCTCTCTGATCCCCTGCTGATAACACCTGAACCGTTGCCGGCTTTAGAAGTAAAACCGATGAATCC
The DNA here is from genome assembly GCA_030545235.1 of Helianthus tuberosus. NCBI lineage: Eukaryota > Viridiplantae > Streptophyta > Magnoliopsida > Asterales > Asteraceae > Helianthus > Helianthus tuberosus. The sequence continues at coordinate 80,577,740 of CM060408.1, forward strand.
GAAGCCTGGTTCCTCTTCTTCTTCACCCACTCTAGATCTCTTTTTAGGTCTCGCCTCTAACGGAGAAGCTTGATTTGAAGATTGGTCCCTGCCCCTGGATGCTTTAGTCCCCAAAATAGAACGACGATGGGCCCTCTTTACCTGTCTATCAAAAGCTCCAATAATAAATGGGGCCGGCCCACTAAGGATATTAGCCCCATTAAGCCCCACCTGAGATTGAAAAGTCTGGTCCCCATGCAAACCCATAGGAGGCCCCACATTATCCTCGAGACCCTCCCCCTACTTGATTCACGTAACCCTCGTGCATGGGAGCATCAGTATTGGAAAACGAACCGCCGCAATCATGAGTCCCCTCGAAACCGTCAGAATTCTGCCTCTGACTTGCCTTTTCCACTTCCTCTCCTGCAACGGATCCCTGACCGGCCACCGGAACCGATCGGAGAGACGAACTACCGTCGTCGGAGTCACCATCCATACCACCAAGACAATCCGGCACCCAGACCTCTTGTTCCTCCTCCACCCACACTCTATAGAATCTATCCTTCCATTTCAAATTAACCGATTCCCTGATCCTAGGCGCCTCCCCAGCTAGCACTCCCACACTGAACACCGACAAGTCTTGTACCCCGTCTATGATTCTGGGAACATGAAGAACCTTACCAAAGAGGTCACCGACCTGTGAGAACACATCCTCATCCAAAAGGTGCAGCGGGATGCCAAGGATCCTCAGCCATGCCACCCTCTCCAGCGGAAGAGATTGCCCAGCCCACATATCCAGCTTGCTAAACCATGGTCCCCATAAATTCTTAGACTCCAGAAAAGTCCTAGCCGCAGGCTCATCCTGGAAAGAAATCATGATCGACAGCCCTCCTAAATAAAAAAGACTAACAAAATCCATTTTAGCTATCATCAGCAACCTCTTAAAATCGACCAGCGTTTCCAGGTTAGCCGTTCGTCCCACCACTGCCAAACCGTACAAGTCTTTGAAAGCAGCACTCCTGTCAGGCACGATAACGGTCTTTTCTGCTAACGGGCAGCCCCCTCTAGAGCCTCCGCCCACTTCCACCGCTCCAACTCTCACACCTTTAGCTTTGCCCAGAACTTCGCTGAAGGACCTGCCATCCCGGAAATTAAACGAGTAGTTACCGGCAGGAAAACCAGAGGGGTTGACCTCCTTCGGAACAGGCCCAGATTGACGGAGATACCCTTCATTCTCCACCGCAAAACGAGCCACGTTCACCCAAAGTTTGTAATTCCCCCATTTGACACCTTTCAACTTCTTCTTCAACTCCTCCGAGTTTTTGCCCCCCTTAAAAGAGACAAAACCAAAACGGTTGCCGTTCTTGTCCCTCTTTCGGGCCACGTAAACTCCCACTACCTCCCCATAATGACCGAAAAACTCCCCTATCTCCGAAGAACTGCTCCTCTCCGGGAGATTGGACACGAAGAACTTCAAGGGATTGGCACAAGCCTCACCCATACTTCCTCAGCCGAGCGACGGAGCTTTAAAAGGTTAACGGGACTCGTACCAGGCAGGCTAAGCGAAACGGAATAGCCGCGGCTAGTAACAGGCCTGCTAAGCAATCAAGGTCGAGTCGTCGGTTGAGGGAAAACGAAACGGCAGACATAGGAAGCCGGGCTCCAGAAGGCGAATGGAGATCTCCAGCAAACGAGATAGAAGGAGAGGTCAAGCTAAGATAGAAGCGACCTCTACCGCTATCCCACCGGCTTTCACCTCGTCGAGCCTACCGGCAGCCGGAGACAGAGAGAAGTAATGTTTAACCCACCCTTAGGTTACTTGAACATTTTTTCACTACATCTCACATGGACAACTCACATGGGCATAATCACATACACATACCAACAAACCACTATTCTTTCAATTTACGAGACCCTTAATGATAAAATCACAAGACCTGATATATTCTAATCAACACCACTACCACTTACATGCACACCTTAAAATCCATCACACCAATATTCTCTTTTCCAATATTCTCGATATTCTCTATATTTTGAAACAATACTGATAAAGTCGACTAACATGCAACATGATAAGATTCAATTGATCTCTTTTCCAATTTACGAGACTTTCAAATTTAAAACTTGAAATGATAATATCAAAGCGACAAGTTTCAAGCGAGATTAAACGGAATCAAACAACTTTTTCAAGAAAGATCATGAAGTTTGTTCATACAAGCAAAATCAGAAAGTAAATTTCAAGCGAAATCATGATCAAAACAGTTGCTGATGTCATCATATGTTCGAGAAATTGAAGCGAAATCACACAAAAATACAGGATTTAGGTCGATTTTAAACTTGAAACTTTCAAGGATTGATTAAACCATGTTTTCGCACAATATATGTGAAATTTATCCGATTTTGACAGTGAAAAGTTTTAATTTTCGGAAAAGAATGGTGTAGAAACAGAAATCGTGATGAAAACAGGCTGTTTTGGCAAGAACTCCTCGTCCTGAGCTCTGATACCAATTGTAGGATCGGATTGCGACCTAAACGAGTCGTTCGGAAGAGTTCTAGTCCGTTTCAGAGGCGGAAACAAAGAAATGGATGGGTAAACAGCTTGAAATACATTTTAATCCTCTTGTATATTGATTTTACAACCTTTACAATCAGAAGGAAAACCGGCAGCACCTCGGTATCACTTGGCGAAATCTGTTACAAATGAAATGACCAACATCCTATATATAGTACCTAGATTTCGCTTGAACTATACAAGTTCATCCCAAGCGAAATCTCCAATAAACTATTCAAGCGAAATCTACAAATATAACATTCTCATTTCAAGCGAAAACTCTAGAATATGATTTGTCTTATTGTGATGATGCAATGATGATGTCACTCATGTGATGTCATCATTCTAGATTATGACCTCATACTCGTTCTGATCTGCAACAAACCCGAGACTCGATATAAGACGAAGACGACAGATGAATGCACTAACAGCACCTGCACATACAACTATTCAATCACTTGAACAATTTAGCCCAGGTCTGTTGGACCTTAGGCATTTCAATACAATATGTATCATGCAGTTTCGGAAAATCTTTGTCATCAAAGACTTTTTCAACTTTGATTTCAACTTTTTCATCATTTACCGAAGTTACTTGTTTCTTAGCATTCCATGTTTGACCTTTAGGAGTACCTCGTTTGTAAAAATTTGACTCTTTTTGAACATTTTGATTTTGAACAACAACTTTAGGTTTCCAAAACTCGTTTGGTTTTGTTGCATCAACAGTTGTTTTGCAACTGTGTGTTGTTCTTAATCTGGGTATGTGAGAATTCCAGGTCTGTCTAGAATCGAACCTATTCGGTTTTAATTTCCAAGTTTGGTTCGAAACAAACTTGTTTGTGTTGTACCTCCAAGTTTGTTTTGAATCAAATATGGTTGACCTTTGTTTCACATCCTCAGATTTCTGTTTCTCAACATTATCAGACTTCTTTTTCGACTCAACATCAACAGGTTTCAGATTTTGACACTTGCGAGCAAGATGTCCTATTTAATCACATTTGAAACATGTTCATTTTGAAACATCTTTGACCTGTGGTTGTTGCTTTTTCTTTTGAGCATAGAACTCTTCATTAGACTGTCGTCTAAATTTGAGTTCTTTCTCTTCCTCTGAACTTGTTCCATGAACAAAATTCATCTTTGCCTGAAAATTCGACATTTCATTTTTATTTCGACTTTGTTTCTTCTTATAACCCAACCCAGCCTTCATATTTTTCTTCTTGTAACCAGATTTGTTATAAAAAGTTTTGTGACACTTTCTAGCAAACTTTGAAATTTCACATTTTTCAATCTCAACCATTTTGAAAACTTTATCAATCTTTTCTGAAATCACATTCTGAATTGGGAATACAACATCTAAGAATAATTTGTCCGATCCAATCATGGTATAAACCAATCCTTTTGAATCATCATTCAAATTTTTCTCGGATTTTGAGTTTTTCAGATATCCATCATGAAAATTACCTTCATTTTCATCCTGTGATTCAGATTTACCTTTTTCAACCGACTCTTCTTTCAACACACTTTCAACGACCTTACCTACCACATCTGAATCACTAGAATCATCAGATTTGGAATAGGTTATGTCAATGTTATCTGGCAATTGATCTACCAAGTTGAAAGCTTTTTCGACCTTTTCATCATCATAAAATACAAACTTTTTCGGTGGTGGAACTTGATGAAACTCTGAGCCAATGCCTTTCTTGTTTTGCTCAGACTCACCATCTCTCGGTTTTATGTTGAAAATTCTTTCAAGCACATATGACGACACTTGATAACTTTTTAACTTGTTGTTATCCTGTTCTAAATCAGTAATCTGACATTTTAGCTTAGCAACATCCTCAATGTAAGAATTTACAACTTGTTGCTTTATTTCATAATTTTGCTTAAACTCCTTAGTTGTTTCAGAACAGTAATTCAATCTTGATTGAACAAATTTCATTTCACTCTTCACCTTTTCATATGACTCTTTTGTAATATGATATGCCAATTTTATTGAATCATATTCCTTTTTCATTTCTTGACAAACATTTTCTTTTTGATCACATTCTTCTGTCATTTTCAAAACATTTGCTTTCAAAACTTCATTTTCTTTTTCTAACATTTTACATTTTTCTAAAAATTTTTCATCATTATTGTAACAACTCTCACTAAAACTATGATTTATTATTATATTTAGTTCAATAGGAAACCCTAATTGAGACACCCAAGTGATTCCGCACAAACCCTAAAATTTTCAGAACAATCGGAATCAGGATCAGGGCCCCTAAAACTCAGGGGGGGGGGAACCCTAGTGACGATTATCTTAAATTCTCGTTGTCAAAAATTGAAATTTACGAAATCATCAAGTCAGCAAGGCTAGTCCCAGTCGTGGCAACCTTATGAAGATTCTGTGATCCTTACGAACCGTAAGAATTGATGCTTACGGTTCGTAAGCTAGTCCAAATTCATGTATAAATAGTAGAGAGTGGCACTTGATTCCTGGAATTAAAACGACAAACAAGCTCGCATTACGCACTGAGTTACGATCGGAATACTACAAAAACACACACGATTCACTAAATTGCTGCCGCAAAACAGGGTAATAACTCGATCGCTATTACGATTCATTTTCCGATCGATCAATGTACTCAATGGATGTTTAAGTGCTGCCCACATTAGGGTGATGCTCTGTCATTAGTCGTTAATTCGATGGATGTTTAAGCATAGCACTTTGTCATTCGTTGTGAGGGTTGATCCCGTGAGTTATCGTAAATGCTGTATTGATTACTAACCCAGTTTTATGTGCATTATTATTTAAAATTAGGTTAACAAGGCTAATCCATAGACTAGACTCTGTCCGTGTTAAATCTGCAATGTGAGTCATTCTCTTTTTATCTAATTATTTTCAAAATCATGTTTATTTTCAAAGGTTATAATTACAGTGATTAAGTTTATGTAATCACCAAGTTACAGCCGGTATGTGGGGTTTTGTATACATTACTTGATAATCTTCACCATTGGGGCAGCCAAGGGGTGATATGACCATAATCACAGACACCATTGGACGAATGGGCCAATGGGTCGAGTGATAAAGTACTGTGGGTAGTTGGTTGATATCAGAAACATTGTAATCTTCCTTAATACTGTAAATTATAACAAACAGGTTGTTTTAATAAATAGAATGATTCACTCAGTATTTCCCGCTGACAAAACCTTTTTCAAACATGTTTCAGGTGATCTGTTGTGATTCAGGAAAGGTGCTACGGAGCACTGCAAGCTTAAGGAAGTGGCTCATTGTAAAAGAAAGAAATGTGTTTTGTTAAATAAAGATTTCTCCGTGAAATCATAATATTGTAAATTAACGGGGTTTTATCCCGAGTTGTGAAATAAAATAATCGGGAAAATTTTAGCTTTACAACGATCCTGATAATAAACTTCCGCTGTTAAACTCAAATAAATAAATACCACGGGATTTCTGTCCCGCGGCTCCTGAAACGGGTAAAGCCGGGTCGGGGGTCGTGACAGAAAAAGGTGGTATCAGAGCCACCGAGTTAAGCTAATTAAGTATTTAGAAATACTTAATTTTTTCCTGATTACTATTATGTGATTATGTGTTTTATTAACTGACTATTTGTTAGTTACAGTATGGGTAGGAAAAAGCTTTCAAGCATCTATCTTAAATTAGATAGGTCATCCAACGAGAAGGGAAGTTCATCCCAAACTAAATCCTCAAAACTCCCTGCAATTCCTGAAAAAGGAATATTTGTTCGAAAAGCCCAATACGAGAACCCACTTTCTCCGGATAAAAGAAGTTTAATTTTAAAGAAAAGTCAGGAGAAAATAAAGAAAGCTCGAGAGAAGAAAGTTAAACAGGAAACCCAGGAATTAACCAGTAAAACACCTTGGAAGGACAAATTAGATGAAAAATGGGCGGATCTTTATATGCTAGCCACTGTAGCAGTAAATTCTAATATTTAAAATACGATGACTCCGTAATAGCAACCTTATTTACAAGCCGAAATATCATCTAGTAAATAAATAAAATCTAGTATGTTTAAAATATCCATTTTCCTTTGTATAAATTAGTCACCGGGTATGCAATAAAATTTAAAGGTTATTTCTAAATGTTAACTTAGTATTTTTGTATTTTACTTGTATATTAAACAGCATGAATGAGTTATCGGAAGCTCTAGAGAATCTCAACCTATACCCTGTAAATCTAGAAGTTTCTGAAGAATTTACTAGGTATTTTCCTGATGTGGAACAACCTGTAGAATTCAACGCTCCACCTTTGAAAAAAGCCAAAACCAAAGAAAAGAAGGAAATACGTATGGGGGAGTCGTATACGTAGGAAAAAACCAGCTACGAAACTTCCTAAAATAAATAATCCTTTAGAAAAAGGAAAGAAATTGTAACCAGGGAAAGTTCTAGACAGCAGGAGATGGAGACTGAAGTCAAGGAAGATTCTAGGCAAATGGGAATGCAGTTTGAGGAATATTCTAAAGAAATAGAAATGGAGGTTGGAAAAGGTTCTAGACCAACTCAGATGGAAGTTGGAGAAAGCTCCAAACAAAATCAGGAAATGACTTTTCAGGAGGAAATAGATTTTATATTGGCAAGCTGTGATACTATTCAGCATGTCAATACAAATATTTTTACTCGTCCTATTGAAAATCAACTCCCTATAAATCTTGAACCAGTAATCCCAGAACCAATAGTCCACTCCCAACCTTTAGGAATGGACGAATGGTGGATGAATGATTGGCAATTCCAAAACATTGTCAACAGTCCTTATTCATTTCTTCCGCAATTCGATCCAGAACCCCTACCTAATCCACCAATGAGTAACGAAAATCTGGCTGAACTTCGCCATTTTGGTGAAGAATTAATGGATGCGGGAAGTAGAATTCGGGAGATAGGGGGACAAATTGCTTGGAAGTATGATGAAAGGGAGCTTCGTTTTTAGGAAGACAAATGACAAGAGATAATGGGTTGGTAAAACTGTGGTTGTGTAATAGTAATAGTAAAATCAGTATTTGTAAAATAAATAATAAAACGGTTGTATATAGAGGCATGATATAATCTATAAAATAAATGAAATTTTAGATTTTGTTTGTATATTCGTTTACGTGATTATGTGCAATTAATTGTGACATTGGATGATTTCTTTTATACTAATTATTTATCTATAAATTAATTATCAGATGGCAAACATTGGTAATGAACCAGTAAATGAAGTAAATCAATCTGAGCAAATTCAGGAAGAAAAATTGTTAAATAGACAAGATATAGAGGATATCGTTGCACAAGGAATAGCCAATGCTATTCCAGCAATCGTTGCTGCTGTTCAAAAACCTGTTAAACCGCAATCAATCATTCCTAGTAAACGTACTCAAGGCGACAACTTTAGTAATAGTATAAACGGAGGCGGAAATCATGTTAATAACAATAATGATCTGCAAGCCCCAATTTTCAAGAAAATGAAAGCTGCAACACCTGGTTGCACTTACAAAGAATTCCTTGCCTGTAAACCAACTGAGTTTTCAGGTAACGAAGGGGCTATTGCAGCATTACGTTGGTTAGAGAAAACTGAGGCAGTAATTGCTATAAGTAAATGTGTTGAGGAAGATCAAGTTATGTATGCTTCCAATCTTTTTAAAGAAGGGGCATTAGAATAGTGGAACACAGTATTACAAGCTAAAAGGATTGCGGCCTATGCCATGAACTGGGAAGAATTTAAGAGTCTTGTAGAAAGAAAATTCTGTCCCGAGTATGAAAAAGATCAAATGGCTAATAAGTTCCTAAACCATCGGATGGTTAATGTGGACTGTCGAGGATATACTTCGACATTCTTTGAATATGCTAGGGTGGTACCAACACTGGCTTCGCCAGAACCGGTACTCATTTCTCGCTATATTTGGGGATTAATTAGCGAAATTCGCAATATCGTTAAAGCTGCGAGACCTCGCACTATTGACGATGCAGTGGAACTAGCCAACACCCTAACTGATGAACTGGTACGCACAAGAGATGAAACCAGGAAAAAGGAACTGGCTCAGAAAATTACCCAAGGATTTCGTGTGGGTAATAGTAATAACTTCAAGAAAAGAGGAGCAGGGCAATCTTCAAATCCACCTTTCTGTAGGAATTGCAAAAGGAAACATTATGGAAGATGTAATGTAACCTGCAACCTTTGCAAAGCTATAGGACATCGTGAAGAAAACTGCAGAAAGAAAACCATTTTCTGTTTTAACTGTGGAGAAGCGGGGCATTATAAAACAGAATGTCCTTAATTGGCCAAACCAGCAGACAACAAAACCAAGGCGACAGACGGAGCTACTAAGAAGAATGTCAGAGCATTCCAGTTAACTACTCAAGAAGCAGAACTCATTCCAGATGTGATAGCTGGTACGTTCTTAGTTCACAATGTATACGCAAAAGTATTATTTGACTCTGGTGCAAACCAAAGTTTTATCAATACTTTATTCTGTCAAGCTCTTAAGTTACCTTTTACCAACATTAGGCAGATTTTTACAGTCGAAACCTCAGATGGGAATTCAGTTAAAATAGATCAGGTTTTGCAAAAAGTAGAAATAGAACTTTCAGGTCATAAATTTTCTGCAAATCTGTTACCTATGAAATTAGCTGAATTTGATGTTGTGTTAGGAATGGATTGGTTAATAGCCAACCATGCTCAAATCATTTGTGATAAAAACTCTATAGAAATTCAAGCACCTACTGGAGAAGTAATCATGATTACAGGAGATAAACCGCATAAACCCATGAAGTTTATATCAGTAATGAAAGTTGCTAGTTATGAACGAAAACAAGGAATAGTATATATGATTTCAGTAATCATTAGTACTAAGGGTAAAGAACTTAAGGAAATTCCTGTAGTCTCAGAATACCCAGATATATTCCCAGAAGAGTTACCTGGATTACCACCAGATAGGGAAGTAGAATTGAGGATTCATCTAATTCCTGGAACTACACCGATAGCTAAGGCACCTTATCGGTTAGCTCCTAACGAAATGTTAGAACTGAAAAAGCAATTAGATGAATTACTAAGTAAAGGATTCATACAACCTAGCTCATCCCCTTGGGGAGCTCCAGTGTTGTTTGTAAAGAAGAAGGATGGTTCGATGAGAATGTGTATTGATTATAGAGAATTGAATAAAGTTACAATTAAGAATCGATACCCATTACCTAGGATTGATGATCTTTTTTATCAACTTCAGGGGGCTAGATACTTCTCTAAGATAGATTTACGCTCTGGATATCATCAATTAAAAGTACAAGAGGAAGACATACCTAAGACTGCTTTTAGAACTAGGTATGGTCATTATGAGTTTACAGTCATGCCCTTCGGGTTAACGAATGCACCTGCAGCATTCATGGACATGATGAATAGGATCTGTAAACCGTATTTGGATAAATTTGTAATTGTCTTCATAGATGATATACTTATTTATTCAAAAAGTCAGGACGAACATTGTCAGCACTTGCATGCACTCTTAACTTTGTTAAGAAAAGAAAAGCTCTATGCCAAATTCTCAAAATGTGAATTTTGGCAACAAGAAGTGCAATTCTTAGGACACATGGTGAATCATGAAGGTATTCACGTAGATCCTGCTAAAATAGAGGCAATTACCAATTGGAAGGTTCCGCAAAACGCAATGGAAATTAGAAGTTTTATAGGTTTAGCTGGGTATTATAGACGGTTTATTAAGGATTTTTCCAAGATAGCTGTACCATTAACTAAGCTAACCTGTAAAGCTATTAAGTTTGAATGGGGACCTAAACAAGAAGAAGCCTTTAGAATCTTGAAGCAGAAATTAACCAATGCTCCAATCTTAGCCTTACCAGAAGGAACTGAAGATTTTGAAGTATATTGTGATGCTTCAAAACTAGGATTTGGATGTGTGCTTATGCAACGCAAGAAAGTAATTGCGTATGCTTCAAGACAGTTGAAAAAGCACGAGGAAAATTATACAACTCATGATTTAGAGTTAGGCTCCATAATTTTTGCCCTTAATATTTGGAGACATTATCTTTACGGAAGTAAATTTACTGTCTATACAGACCACAAAAGTTTAAAATATATTTTTGGGCAAAAAGAGTTAAATATGAGGCAAAGAAGATGGATGGAAATTTTAAGTGACTACGACTGTGATATTCAATATCACGAGGGAAAGGCAAATGTAGTTGCAGATTCCTTAAGTCGTAAATACAATGAGAAACAACGACGGGTTCGTGCTCTCAGATTAAATCTACAGTTAGATTTAATGGAACAACTGAAGTACTTTCAAGAAATAGCAATAGAAGATGTTGCTGAAGGAATGAAGGGAAGAATAAAAGATTTAAAACAAGGAGCTAATGGAATTTGGAGATTCCATAAGACAAGGATCTGGGTACCAAAACAGGGAGAATTAAGAAATAAGATTTTGGAAGAAGCTCACAAATCTAGGTATACTATACATCCAGGAAACAATAAGATGTACCAAGATTTAAGAAAAAATTTCTGGTGGATAGGTATGAAAAAGGATATAGCTAAGTATGTATCAAAGTGTCTTACTTGTTCACAAGTTAAAGCAGAACATCAGAAACCTTCAGGTCTACTACAACAATTAGAAATGCCGGTATGGAAATGGGAACTCATAACAATGGATTTTGTTACTAAGTTGCCCAAAACCAGAAAAGGTAATGATGTGATTTGGGTAATTGTAGATCGATTAACCAAATCAGCTCATTTTCTACCCATGAAAGAAACCTTTAGTATGGAAAGGTTAGCCAAATTATATGTAGACAAAGTAGTATCCTTACATGGAGTTCTACTCTCCATTGTATCGGATAGGGATAGTCGGTTCACTTCTCATTTTTGGACAAGTTTCCAGAAAGCAATGGGAACTCGACTAAACTTAAGCACTGCATATCATCCCCAAATAGACGGGTAAATTGAAAGGACAATCCAAACTCTGGAAGACATGCTCCGAGCATGTGTGATAGATTTTGGTGGAAATTGGGACGATCACTTACCTTTAATCGAATTCTCCTATAACAATAGTTATCATTCAAGCATTGAAACTACCCCATTTGAAGCACTGTATGGAAGAAAATGCAGAACTCCAGTTTGTTGGGCAGAAATAGGAGAAAGTCAATTATCAGGTCCGGAAATTGTACAAGAAACGACTGATAAGATTACACAAATCAAGGAAAGGCTGAAAACGGCTCGAGATCGCCAGAAGAGTTATGCAGACAATAGATGCAAGCCATTAGAATTCCAAGTTGGAGACAGAGTACTGTTAAAAGTTTCTCCTTGGAAAGGAGTTGTTAGATTCGGAAAGAAAGGAAAGCTAAGTCCAAGATACGTAGGACCATTTCCAGTAATCCAACGTATAGGACCAGTTGCTTATCGTTTACAACTACCAAGAGAATTAGCTGGAGTACATGATGTATTTCATGTATCCAATCTCAAGAAATGTCTAGCAGACGAATCTCTGGTAGTACCTCTTCAAGACATAGAGGTAAACGAAAAGTTAAAATTTGTTGAGAAACCTCTTCAGATAGAAGACAGAAAAGTGAAGTTTCTCAAGCACAAACGACTAGTGCTAGTTAAAGTAAAGTGGGATTCAAAGAGAGGAGCTGAATACACTTGGGAGCTGGAATCAGAAATGAAGCGAAAGTATCCACACTTATTCCAGTAAATCTCGAGGACGAGCTTTTTATTAAGGTGGGGAGAATGTAACAACTCTCACTAAAACTATGATTTATTATTATATTTAGTTCAATAGGAAACCCTAATTGAGACACCCAAGTGATTCCGCACAAACCCTAAAATTTTCAGAACAATCGGAATCAGGATCAGGGCCCCTAAAACTCAGGAGGGGTAAACCCTAGTGACGATTATCTTAAATTCTCGTTGTCAAAAATTGAAATTTACGAAATCATCAAGTCAGCAAGGCTAGTCCCAGTCGTGGCAACCCTATGAAGATTCTGTGATCCTTACGGACCGTAAGGATTGATGCTTACGGTCCGTAAGCTAGTCCAAATTCATGTATAAATAGTAGAGAGTGGCACTTGATTCCTGGAATTAAAACGACGAACAAACTCGCACTACGCACTGAGTTACGATCAGAATACTACAAAAACACACACGATTCACTAAATTGCTGCCGCAAAACAGGGTAATAACTCGATCGCTATTACGATTCATTTTTCGATCGATCAATGTACTCCATGGATGTTTAAGTGCTGCCCACATTAGGGTGATGCTCTGTCATTAGTCGTTAATTCGATGGATGTTTAAGCATAGCACTTTGTCATTCGTTGTGAGGGTTGATCTCGTGAGTTATCGTAAATGCTGTATTGATTACTAACCCAGTTTTGTGTGCATTATTATTTAAAATTAGGTTAACAAGGCTAATCCATAGACTAGACTATGTCCGTGTTAAATCTGCAATGTGAGTCATTCTCTTTTTATCTAATTACTTTCAAAATCATGTTTATTTTCAAAGGTTATAATTACAGTGATTAAGTTTATGTAATCACCAAGTTACAGCCGGTATGTGAGGTTTTGTATACATTACTTGATAATCTTCACCATTGGGGCAGCCAAGGGGTGATATGACCATAATCACAGACACCATTGGACGAATGGGCCAATGGGTCGAGTGATAAAGTAATGTGGGTAGTTGGTTGATATCAGAAACATTGTAATCTTCCTTAATACTGTAAATTATAACAAACAGGTTGTTTTAATAAATAGAATGATTCACTCAGTATTTCCCGCTGACAAAACCTTTTTCAAACATGTTTCGGGTGATCTGTTGTGATTCAGGAAAGGTGCTACGGAGCACTGCAAGCTTAAGGAAGTGGCTCATTGTAAAAGAAAGAAATATGTTTTGTTAAATAAAGATTTCTCCGTGAAATCATAATATTGTAAATTAACGGGGTTTTATCCCGAGTTGTGAAATAAAATAATCGGGAAAATTTTAGCTTTACAACGATCCTGATAATAAACTTCCGCTGTTAAACTCAAATAAATAAATACAACGGGATTTCTGTCCCGCGGCTCCTGAAACGGGTAAAACCGGGTCGGGGGTCGTGACAATTATCTTTCAAAACTTTTTCGTTTTCTAACATTTCTTTGTATTTATTTTTGAAAACTTCTTCTATTTTGGTAAATTCAAGATCTCTTGTTCTGAACCTTTCATCTTTTTCAGTACAAGCACTGCATATTTCCATGCATTTCTTGCACTGTTCAACGGTTTTTAAGATTTCAGAATCAGAAATTACCTCGGCTATTGGCACTTTGGTGTTTGCTGCAACTTCTGTCTGATCAGCATCATTCTTTTGTTTTTCTTCAACACCAACTTCATCACCAACATCACCAACTTCTTCAACCTGCAGTTTTGCAGTAACTGCTTCTTTCACAACTTCTTCATTCACAACAACTTTTTCTTCTACCTTCTCTGCTTCAGTAATCTTCATATTTTCAACTTTCACAACTTCGACTTTCACATCTTCAGCAACCTTCTTCAACTCTTCAACCATACACTCAACATTCTTCTTCATTTTTTCTTCATCCCTCTTCCTCAAGCTTGAAGTCATAACATCTCTTATGATTTTTCCAAGCTTTTTCTCATATGATTTGTCTTTAACAGCATTTGAATAATATTCTCCGGCTCGAGGAATTACTAGAAGAACATCATCATAAATTATGTCCTTCTTGGGAACAACAGGTTCACCATATCTGTTGACATAACACTCTTGCTTCTTATCGTATCTTTTGTAGCTGACAGCATCTTCATATTCTTCTTGCATTTCATTCATTCTGTTCCAAGCCATGCTTTTTTATCTGTATATTTTCTCATTCAGAATCTCTTCTCTGGTTTTCTCTTTAATTTCAGCTATAACTTTTTTCTTCTTGGTTTTCCTCTTTGATTTCTGCAACAAAAACATAATGGTTGCTCTTTGATGAACTTCTTCCATGAGCTGTAACTCGAGTATCAACACGATCTTCTTCTGGTAGAATTTGACTCCAATCATATCCTTCATCATCATGGATTACAGCACAAGCTCTAGATTTCTCTCTGGGTTTATCTTCGATCATTTTCGGCTCTTCTTTGCTTCGGTGGTAGATTGCCTTTCGGTAATAATCATCATTGAATGGATGTTCATTTCCACCAACTGCAGAATTGTTGCATTCTCTCTTGAAATGACCTTTTTGCTTACATTTGAAGCAGGTCACTTTGGACTTATCAAATCCAAGTTTTGTTGATGCACCGCCTAATGATTGTTTCCCAGTAATCTCCATGTATCTCTGAGCTCTGCGGATGCAACTCGCTAAACACCAGCGGATGTCAATGAGTTCCATCTCTTCCGGATCAATCTGGTCGTAGTCTTCTTTGGTTAACTCTGAGTTTCCAATTTTGCCAGCTACAAGACCTTCATATGATTCCAGAACAGATGCAAGGAAGCTCATTTGCTGCTTAGCTGCATTTATGCTCATTGCGGGAGAATTTTTCAACTTGAGAGAAATATTGCACAGTATCTCCTCTGATTCTTCAGAATTAGTCTTTGACGATGAATGATAACCCGGATCGTAACTTGATGAGCTTTTCTGAGGTTCTTTTATCCTCTCACCACTGAATGCTGTCTTTGGTGATTCACCAACTTTCATCGAAGGTAAATTTCCTTTGTAGTAGAGATCAACATTCTATTGATGTGAAGAACTGCTCATCTTTTCTGCTTTTGCAATTCAAGCTCATGACTTTCTATCTTTTCTATCAAGACATCAAGAGAAATTGTATCATATAAAGCATCATTTTTCAATATGAATACAAACGTTTGCCACTGATCAGCTCATGGTAACGCTTCTATGATCTTATCAATTATTTCTTCTCTAGTTTTAACAATACCAAACCGATCAAGTTCAATTTTTAAATGACCAAATCTCTCAATCATTTGTCTAACTGATTCATCTTTCAAACTATCAAACAAATCAAATTCTTTCTTTAATAATGCAATTTTATTTTTCTTGATTTGTTTACCCCCCTCAGCTTTAACCCTTAAGGCTTCCCAGACAGATTTTGATGTTCCGTCATGTTGCAATAAAACAAACATGTCATTCCTGATTGAAGATTGAATCAAAGCAATCATTCTTTGTTCTGCTGAGAATTCTACTTTGTCTTTTTGGGTAAGTTCTTGAGTGGAAGCTCTTCTCCTTTATCATCAGTCGGTCGTTTATAACCAAATTCCAAACAGAACCAGCTTTCATGAGCATAAGCTTTTGTCCAGTTGATGAACCGATCTTTCCACCAAGTGTAGTCCTCAATACTTTCCAGAGTTGGTGGTTTTGAATGTGTGCCGTAAAATTTATCATGTTTAATGTTCTCATTTATAGCTTTTGTAATGGTTTTTGGTGTGACAGTTGAGATTTCGGAAGACTCGGATGTAAACGCGTTGTAGAACGTATTGTAGAACTCTTCAGCCATGATGTGAATTTCTTGAATTACCTGGAGACAAAGCCAATCAAACAAACACAATCAGTTTAAACAATATCAAATAACTTGACACAAACTGACACTCGGTTGACGTGAAATAATCTTGACGCGAAATGTTCACTTTCAAACGGAATAATGATCTTCAAACGGAATCACTTTGGTACGAAATCACTTTGGAACGGAATAACTTGTTCAAACGAAATCACTTGGATGACATTTCATACGAAATCAGAACTTCAAACGGAATAAGGACTTTCAAACGAAATCACTTGTTTCAAACGAAATCTTCAAGCGGAATTACAATTTGAAGTGAAATCAGGTGTATTTTTCAAGCGGAATTACTTTTTGGTGCGGAATTACCCTCTTCACACGGAATTAACAAGCTATTTCAAACGGAATTACTTGCTAAACTCAAACAGAATTATGCTGATTTCAAACGAAATTATGATGACATCAGCAAATCGATCCAATTTTTGTCCAATTGATCCAGTAAAAGGTCGAATTATGATCTGAAACTTTCAAGGATTCATTAAAACGGTGTTTCGTATGTAATGTGTGAAGTTCAATCCATTTTGTCCGT
Organism: Helianthus tuberosus; assembly: GCA_030545235.1. Lineage (NCBI taxonomy): Eukaryota > Viridiplantae > Streptophyta > Magnoliopsida > Asterales > Asteraceae > Helianthus > Helianthus tuberosus. The sequence continues at coordinate 80,594,334 of CM060408.1, forward strand.
AAAATCTTGTTCAATTGTGAAAAAGAAGGTGTAGAAGTCAGAAAACTGATGAAATCAAGCTAAACTCTCCCTCCTGTGCTCTGATACCACTTATAGGATCGTTGTGCGACCTGAATGAGTCGTTCAGAAGAGTTTTGGATCCGAATCAAAGGCGGAATCAATGAAACGGATGCTCGATTCAATTATAATGTCTCTATTATTGATCTAACAAAGATTTACAACCTGGAGAATATTCGGCAGAGCTTCGCTACTCAGATCCGAAAGTTACAAATGACAAACCAAGTGCACCTATATATAGTAGTGTGATTCCGTTTGAAATGACCAAGTGTCATTTCAAGCGAAATTAACTTTGTTAATTTCGTTTGAAATGGCCATTGGCTGTTTCAAGCGGAATTAGCTCCAAACACATAAAAAACAGTTTCTAGCAACCCGAGCACTGGTTTATCCTATCCTATACATGACTCGATACAAGATGAAGTCCACAGACATAGTGCACTAACAGTTGTACACAGTAACGTAAAGTGATGTCGTTTACCATTTTCCTATCTAAGCAATATAATATAATATGATGTTCTATAAGTTGTTTACCCTATTCGTTATCTGGGTAATATAATATAACGTTTAATAAAATCTTTAATATACCATTGCAACGTGTTTACTTTTATCTACGATTGCAAAAAAATTTTATTCGAACAAACATCGATACCTTATATTCGGTTTTATGGTTTTCTCAACATGGTGATACAAAAATCGTTGAGTTTTTTTTATATATATAGCTACACCGTTTACCTATTTTTTTTACTTGAGTAACATAATATAAAATTTTGAATACACCGTTACAACATGCTTATTGTTATCTACGATTCGATAAAACTTTTAATCGAACGGGTAAATATAGTTAACTTTTTTTGTTCTTTATCGTGACGCATCTAACCAATAGTGTTCGAACTATATCGATACCAGTATCGTATTCTTTTTTATGGTTTTTTTGATGTGACTGCATAAAAGTGATTGAATATAAAGTTCTATTGGCAATAAAGTTTTTTTTTACCGTATGCAACAGCGAACGCCAGTGACGGAACCGATGCTCCGCCGAACAATATCGATACTTGTACCGATGCTTGTTTTAATAGTTTTCGACAATTGTAAAACATGAGTTAATATCCTTTTGGATGTATATATTTTGGTTGCAATACTGACTGCAAGTATCATACTGATACTTTAACGAACCTAAAAATGCACTTACCACCTTTCTTACGCGAGACACCCCACTGCGTAGCGCGGGTATCTCACCTAGTTAGTTACATATGCTTTATACAAACCGAATAATTAGTTAATTATACAACAAAACTAGCGGATCTTAAATGAAAAGAGAATACACACTTATGGAAGGAACTTTATTCATGTGACGCTTGAGTACAAAACCCTTCCTAGTACATACAAGACAAAACAAACTCGAAGTGCCCTCATTTACCACTCTAATTTACCAAGAACACATTATCATTAGAACAGAAAATTAGAATTGAGAAAACATAATAACAGTACAATAGAACTTTAGAAATTTAGAACAACCAAGAAATAAGTCAATAATTAGAACATTAGAACAAGTAAGAACTCAATCAATCAACAATTAACAAACTAAGTTATTGACAGAGAGTAACATGCATTAGAACAATTAACATTCAACAAAGTCTCAAAACAAGAAGAAATCGAACAAGAAGCTTAATAATCAGGAAGAAGAAGAATCGGTATAAGTTATTCTCTCACGTCTCGATGTAAATGCATAATCGACCAAGTAAAGTTGCTCGATCTTGCCTTTGAGGCTAGAACTCATTTGTTATTCTATGTTTTCTACGTTGTAGTCCTAATACATGGCCCAATTCCTTTTTTTTAATATATAAAAAAATTGAAAAACTGGGGGCCTAATTATCAGCCCCAAGCCTTAGCTTCACATGTTTCTTATGTTAGGCCGCCCTTGTCTCGTAAATTGCATACTAAATTAACCACATTTTTGCCATCACACTTTGGTGGGGTGGTAGAGGTTTTGTGTCTCTTGGTGAGTGACCAGGATTCAATTCCTGACATGGGGTAAAATTTGATATAATTTAGGAGTAGTGTTATGTAACCTTTGCCGTTATAAAAACACATTTTTAACATTGCAAGCCTAATCAAGTGGACCCAAGGTTCTACATGGGAATTTAAAACCAACGGCACGATGACACATGGCACATGCAATGACAACTAGACATGTGGTATAGTTTCAATCGATGAAAACAGGTCTCATGATGAAGGGTAGCGATGATGACAGTAGTGATGGTCGTGGTCATGGTAGTAATTAGGGGACGCCACATGGTTAACTTGTCAACCTCATCTTCTTAAATTACGAGTCAAACCTTACTTTCCTTTCTTTCTACTTTTTTTCTTCCCACTTTCAGAAGCATATAAATGAAGGGGTATGGTTCTAAATCATGTGCCGACCAATCAAGTCGCGGGCGAGACTATACGCTTACCAGACTAATTTGGTAGCTTTCCCAAATCCACGCCGGCTAATTAAGTGTAACCTAAGTTGCGCGGGAGGTCAGGGGAAACAGAAGACAAGATTTCATACTTGGGTCCTTGGATGAAAAGCCTCACTTCCTGGACCTTGCGCCGGCTACACGGGATATCTCCGATGGTCGCGCAGAGAACAGAAGCGCAGGTAATCCTAAGACAAGTACTAAAGGTACAAGTGGGAGAGCAGTGGACCAATGAGCATCCAACATGCCGTATCCGATCATGCTCCACGATTAACAATCGCACAAGAGACAAAAATGTATACAAGGACGTATATGTGGCACCAATCAGCATGCGCCGACATCTGCTCCACAATCTCCGCTTAACCGCTGATGACAGACGAGACAACAAGGAAAACGGTCAGGCCACGTGGATCCATTCATCGTGCGCCAGCTTCCTCTCGCCCAGAAGCACCAACGGTCGTGGTAGAGGGGGCAAAACGGATATTCCTTGTTGTCAACTCCAGGCCCAAGGCTCATCAGCCCATCACCTTCCCACACCTTTCCGGCTATAAATAATGAACCTCATCTACAGGTTTAAGGATTCTGCTTTCTTGCTTTCTCACTCTTAATCACACACTTATATCCTCAAAGCATATACTTATTCTCATGCCGGAGGGTGGTTACGAGGAGAACCCCCCTATTCCCCTCCTGGTAACGAGCTTAACGGTGTGTTTAATGTTTAGTTGCAGGATCATCACATCACAGCTTGGATGAGATAAAGAAGATTAACCTTATTTGTCGAGGCACAAACCACAAACTAATCACCAGATTAGTTTGGTGTTCCTTCATTGGCGCCCACCAATTTTTTACAATCACTTTCACTTTCTTCTTTGAGCTGTTTTTTTCTCTCGATCTATGGCTGATCAGGGAATCCCCTTTCCACCCATTGGCGCACGTTCTCAATTAGATACAGTGGAGGACATCTATCAAGGTACAAATGTCGGGGCCATCCGCGCAAGTGGTAGTCGTACCACCCAAACGGTGACCCCGACAAGTTATGGTGCTGGTCCGTCAACACCAGCGCCATCAGGAATGTCTGCGCTTCTAGGACTACCAGAGGGGGGAAACTCTCGCCTCCTGGTACACAAAAAACAAAGCGACTTTGAATCTCATTTACGCGCAGCTGAGCGCGCAACAAGTAGTCGTTCAAGCCCAGACACAGCCGTCTCCATTGGTGACTCCTGCACCAAGGTAGGTGACTTACGAGACGCCGCCTCAAGAGCGCGTACAAAGACAACAACATGAGAGACCCTCATCACCGAGAAGGCAGAGTGCGCGCGATACCCCCGACACTTATGGTGAAACTGACAGTTATTATGAAACTCCCTCACATGTGAAACAAAAACGTCTATTGAGTAGCCGGCTTGGGCCGCGTAACATCAACGACCCATGGGAGCGAAACACTGATGAGAATGACTCTACATACCAACAGGAGGTAAGCTCATCAGTTTTCAACCGACTGTAGAAGAATCACGAGTCTTACAAGCCGAGGCCGCGCATAACGTTCAACGAAGTGGCACATCATGAGTTCAGCCTTGTCTATAGGCCAGTAGCAGCAGCTGAACATTATAAGTTCATCCAGAGCATCGCTTTGGCTCCTCTAGAAAAAGCTAAACTTCCACAAACAGTCGGAAACTTTAATGGCTTAACCGATCCGGATGATCATATTCAGCTTTTTACAAGCGTTGGTGTAGTAGGTGGATGGACCATGCCCATGTGGTGCCATCTTTTTGTTCAAACACTTATGGGGGTGGCTCGCGCATGGTTCGACAGCCTCCCCGCATGTAGAATCAAATCGTGGATCTATTTACAAGAGAAGTTCCTTGCCCACTTCAGCCAACAAAGGCGATACAAGTGAGATACTTCTGAAGTCATGAATATTTGGCGACGCGATAACGAGGGTCTGGAAGACTTTATCACTCGCTTCAACAAGGAGTGTTTACAGATCGGGGGCGTGAGTGAAGACTTGATGCGCGCCCATTTCAGAAAGGCAATTCGTTGTGATAGTCTGATCCGGACAATCACAGGTGGAGACGACATGCCTAAGGAGTGGGATAAATTAATGGCAGCAGCCAAGGTGGTCGCGCAGACAGAGGAAACATTGGCTGGAGGCAAGTCCAGTTATTGTTCTGATGACCACTACTCAAGGATCAACGCGCAAGACTCAAGCAGGCACAATAAGAGGAACAAAAATCTTGGCTAGAAGTTAAACCAGTCCAGCGGTTATGAAGAAAGGCCTAGCTACAAGGAGGATGCGCGCGCCACGATCGATAGAATTCGGTATCGCAAGGCGGTAAAGAATGAGAACAGGGAGAAACACGGGACTCCGTTGAATAAGACACCTAAAGAGGTTCTTAGGACGGAAAACCACGATTTCAAAGCTCCCAAACCCATGTCAAACAGAAAGGGACAAGACCCTAATTTGTACTGCGATTTCTACAAAGACATGGGTCATTTGACTGATGATTGTATCAGCCTTCGCTAAGAGATAGAAAAGGCCCTCAAGAGCAGCAAGCTCAGGCACTTGGTGAAAAACATGCGCAAAGAGACGCGCCAGATACAAAGGAATGATGATGGGAGTCAGAAGAAAATATGCCCTTTAGAAACTCACATGGTCGACGGACCAAGAATAAGCTCAAAGAACAAGGGCAAACGCCCATATGAAGAGTCGTGGTAAGAACAGCAGGTGATTTTCCCGGTGGTGCGCGGGGGGCCTTGCGCTACATGCCCCGTCATCATCACCGGAATCATCGGCCACTATGAGACGGATTATGTCTTTATCGACCCCGGAAGCACAGCTAACATCATCTATGAGCAATGTTTTGACCAGTTCGACCCTAAAGACAAAGCGCGCCTGGAACCAGTGGATTACCCGTTGTCTGGTTTCTGTAACGAAACGGTATTCCCTCTAGGCCAGATCAGCTTTCTAGTCACACTGTCTGATACGAAACATTTAAGAACAACTGATGTGAACTTCATGGTCATGCCGGTCAAGTCAAGACACGACGTCTTAATCGGTAGAGAAACTCAGGGTCAGATGAGCATGGTAACGTCCACCCCACACTCAGCAATTGGTTTCCCGATGGAAACAGGAGTGGCGATTATCTATTCGAAGAAAGATGTTATGGTAGCAGATGAAGCTCGGCCGACAAATGCCAGCAAGATCATTTCGCGCGAAGAGCCGGAGAAATGGATCCTAAACCGCAAGTATCCTGATCAAACAGTGACCATCGGTCCTGCGATATCAGAAACAATCCGATCGTTCTTAAAGCAGCTGCTCTTTTGAAACATGGATATTTTCGCCTGGACGCCATCAGACATGACTGGCGTCCCGCGCGCCATCATAGAGCACTGCTTGAATACCTTCCCGTCGGTTGATCCAAAGGTGTAAAGAAAGCGTAGCCTTAAGTCTGAGAAGACTAAGGCAACGAACGAGCAAGTCTGCGAGTTGCTAAAAGCTGGTAACCTGCGCGACGGACGTTATCAAACCTGGGTCGCAAACCCGGTGATGGTCGAGAAGTCTACATGTCAAACCCTCACATTCCACATGCGGATTACTACCGCGAGGCGTGTGACTGACCAGGATCCAGCCACCAATCATATTGAACAATTATAATAACAGTAAAATAGTTCACCAAACCAATACGATCAGTGACAATTAAAGTTTAAGTCCAAATTTTAAAGTCCAAAACGGTATTTTAAGGAAAACAGCAAAAGCAAAAGTAAAGTGGTTCAAACATAAGTTCATAGTTCTTAATTATTAAAAGGACCCAACACGGGTTAGGATTGTCACACCCCGATTTTCGGTTTCTGCGGAAGCGTATCGCGAGGTGCGGCCAGAGCGGCAATCGTTACAATCAATAGAGTAAACAACATATTTAAAACATAAAAGGATGTTCATCCATATATTTGTTTAGAAACAACAGTTTACAACACAAACATCTTGTTCGGAATAAAACAACTACAACTTAACAACATTGTTCAAAGTTTTAAAACGGTTCCACACAACAAGATAACTGAAAAACAGGATGACATCTCAAAAGCTTGAGTTCTTGATAACAACACGAACATATTTTTCCAAAGCCGTCCACTAATCTCCTGTAATACATGTTAGTTTTGAAAACGTAAACAAAAGTTGGTGAGTTCATGTTATTAGTTTTCGTATCAAATGAATCTCCAAAACATTTGAAATAGTAAATTCGTTTTGTTTCGTATTAAATGAATCTCCAAAACATTTGAAATAGTAGATTCATTTTGTTTCGTATCAAATGAATCTCCAAAATATTTGAAATAGTAAATTCGTTTTGTTTCATATCAAATGAATCTCCAAAACATTTGAAATAGTAAATTCGTTTTGTATAGTATGATGAAAATCGTATGATCATTAGTGTTTTGCAGGGACACTAATCTGTATGCCAGAATAGGAGGCAATCAAACCTTGACAATTTATCGCTTCAATCGTTGCCGTTAAGAGTGGGGCTTGCCAAAACCCAAATAGATCTATTCGTTTGTTCCTCGGTACTTGTTTATTCATTAATCGTCCCTTTATTTTAAACACCTATCCACATGCGATCAAAATAGTTTCATGGTAAGCATCATACTATTTGTAACATGTATACATCCCCGAAAGATTAAAACTATAAAAATTCAAAATAAAAGGGGAAACATGTACTCAAAGATTTGCGTTCCGTGTAAATCTCTATTCGATTCCGGGTTCGTTGTTTGTTTCTCGACCTACAAGTGTTCTAATCTCGTTAGACACTTAGGTTAGTGTTTGTTTTTCGTACAAGTAATTCATCTTGAATTTCGTTTTTAGTTTCTCGTAATCGTTTGCTTTCTTTGTTATGTTTTTCGTGTGTATATATATATATATATATAGTTTATGTTTGAATGGGCTTAAACATTATGTATTAGAATTTTAAGTCCATTTTGTATGTTTAGTGTATATGGGCCTAGCCCGAATAACTTTGTTTAAAGTGGGTCAAGCCCAATTTGATTTGTAGTAGTGGGCCTAGCCCAAAATACTTTTATAAAAGTGGACTTAGCCCAAATAAGTTTTGTAAGAATGGGCCTAGCCCAAATTATTTTCTAAAGTGAGTCTAGTCCATAATGGTTTATGAAAATTGGGTTTTTAGTCCAACTGTTCTTTGTAAAGTGGGCTTTTGTAACATCGGTCAAAATGGGTTTCCAAATTCCGACCCGCTTTGAATTTTGGATCCTAATACTTGAAACTCGAAAATTTTTCGCGAATTAAATAACCGTCGAAAGATTTTTTTTTCTGATTTTTAAATAATAATCAATATGGTCAATTATTTATTTAGTTAATTTAAATAAAAATAATCCTTTGAAATTTAAAGTTTTTGTATAAACTAGTAAGTTAAAACGGGTTGTAGTTAGTTATAACTCTGTTAGTTTTAATGAGTTTTATGGATTTTGTAACTTAACCGAGTTAATTAATCTAGTGAGTCTTCTTTGGATTCAAGTTAGCTAACCTAGTTAGTATAGCTTAAACCAAGTTAGTTAATTAAGTAAAGTTAAGGAGGTTATTGTAATTGCTAAAACTTAAAAACAAAAACAAAAAAGAAAAGAAACAAAAGTGATGCGGGACGGACTAAAACCGAGGTCCTCCTACTTGACAAACAGATACTCAACCATCTGAGCCATGCTTTATTTGTTTCAAACCAAGCATCCTTAAACCTTTTGAGCGCAATTTCAGTTACTCTTTTTTTTTAAAACCAGTTGCCGCCAAATTTCCCAGCCATGCACAGCGAAGAAACAGCTACTTTCCTTCCTTTTCTCGATGATTGATTCTGTTATGTGTTATGATACGATTCCGCGTTTACGTATTTAATCCCAATCACGAACCTAGCCTCCTTGTCAACCAAGTTCATCAACCGACACTTCTTCGATTTCGGAAAGTTTCGGATTTCGAAAACGAATCGAACAAACGGTGTGATATATATACTCCACAAAACTGTTTCGACAGAATCGCTCACACAACTCACCTTTTACTCTGCCTCGTCTCTCTCTACTCATCGAACCATACAACCCATCGGAGTTCGAAATTCCGCCGAAGAAATCCGAAGCCGTCATGGATCGTGCCATCTTCGTTCGAGCCGGAGTGAACCGAGCTCACCGGAACCGTACGGATACCACAACGGGGATCGGTTCATCATCGTTTCGGTATACCTCATTTCCTATTTCATTCTTTCGTTTAAATGCTTGATGAACAACTATACCTTTCAAAACTAAGCTGAATCAAAAAGAAAATATATGTAACAGTTTACAGTTAGTTTCTTTCTCTTTTGACAGTTTTGTTATTTTTTTTGGGACTGATATGCTGTTTTATTTGATTGTTATTTATTTATTTATTTAATATACTTTAAATTCTTTTTCCTAAAAGCAACAGCTATATTACTATTCTTTTAACCCTAACTTTTCTTTCTTTGTAATAAGAACCTTTAGAACTTTGTTAATAACATAATTTACAATCTAATATAATCTCTTTTAACAGTTTTCCCTTTTTGTTTAATTACATTTTATAAAAAAAAAAACCCTAAATTTATTATAGCATACCTAATTATTAGTCTTTCTTTTATAAAACCTCTACATTAATTAATTAACAAATTATGAAATGTTAGTAAGATAATGATATTGTCTAGTAATTAATAAATAATAAATATTAGGATTATTTAACCAATAAATATTAACAAGTTTGCTATGTGTTATTTTAATTATCTAGGATTTTCGTTTTTGTTGGTTCGGGTTTTCAATATTTACTCGTGCGTTATTTTTTAAGGAATCGCAAACGCAACCACTGTATGTAGATCTTACTTCTTCCCCTTTTTGTCACTTTAACTTTTTGGGGTGTATCATGTGTCAGGTGTTCATAAGTGTTGCATATTATTTTCCCAACATGCAAACTTAAATGCCATATGTGTTCCTGATTGGTATCACATTGTTTCGCTATATGTTTCACGTACATGTATTATGTGTTTACCGCTTTGTGTCGCGGTTTCTCTGTTTCGCGTGGATCCACCACCGGTTGACCGGTTCCCCCACGGCCATGGGGCGAACTCGGCATCACCACAATGTTTCGCAGTTTCGCTTTTCGCCTTTCGGGGCTTGAATCGCATCATTTGTTTCACTGATTATGTTTCATTATGTCTTGTTACATTACTTGTTGATGTGGATTGATTGATAAATTATTTATTGATGTCACTATTACATTTAATATTGCATGTTACATAAATTTTTATTAAATAAAAATCAACTAATCTTTTAAAGCTAAACAAAAACAAATAAAGATCTACTCGCCAATTTTTGTTGACCAAAAAAGCATTTTTACACATGATACATGTGAACAGGTACGAAGAGAAGATTGAACATAGGATGTGCCTTAGTTAACAACAAACGGATTGTTGTAGTTTATTTATGCTCGCGTTTGAAATTGTTTATTTGAATAAATTGTTTCGTGACACATTTGTTATGAATTAATGATTATTTAAAACACGCAATAGCAAGTCATAAGCTCTCGAGTCAACCCAATCATGCCCCGATCACTTATTTTCGTTGCAGCTCGGGGTGTGACAGCTTTAACCCAATTTTGACTAAAAATAGATTTTAGTCCAATATTTTGTAAAAGTGGGCCTAGCCCAAATTTTAGTCAAGAAAAATGGACTTTAGCCCAAATTTAATTTATGGACTCCTTTTAATTTAAAAGATTTGGGCTTAGTCATAAATAATAATAATACTTGTATTTTTATAAAAATCTAGTTTTTATAAAAATTGTTACTTATGCCATATATGAAACCTTTTTAGTAAGCTTTTGTGCGTGACTGCTCGTATTTTGTTATGACCATTTACTATGTGTCGACTTGGTTTATTCGTGTCGTTAGTCCCGTTCATGTCGTCCGTCTTGTTTATATCGTTCGTTTCGTTTGTGCCATTTTATTTTGTCCAAAGTTGTCAAAGTGTCCATATTGTCCATAGTGTCCGAATTTGTCCGATTGTATGTTTATGTCCAAGGATGGACATTCCATTTTATTGTTTCGTTTTCCAAGTGCATATTCATATATTTTTGTAGTTTTTGTGAATGTGTATAATTTTGTATTTATTTCTACATGAACTAAATATATAATATACATACCAAAAATATATTTATGATACTTGATGAATTTTTTAAAGTATATATCTAAGATATATATTTTGTCACTTTTCGTTTAGAAATCTCCACAAAACATGAATTTATAACTTTTGTCCAAAATTCGTTTAATCATGTTTAAAGACTTCAAATAGTTTTTCTAGTTACAATTTCTTGGTTTAACAACTTTTGCACATAACAAAATTTATAAAATTTTTGCCATAGTTCATTTTGAAAATTTGATTTTTTCAAAGTTTATACAAAACTTGTGTTGAATTCATTTCAACACCAAACATCATCAAGTATCAATATTCATCATAATTTGTCAACAAAGTACCATGAACATGATATAGTTCTTAACTTTCCCAAAAGGGAAACTTTATTCTTAGTTTTTGTCAAAAATTTGTAGAACAAGATTTCATTTAAAATTCTTGTTTTAGATGACTCATATAGTCATTTAAAGCATAAATATGTGTTTAAAACTTTTTCTACTAACATATTTCGAGTTTTTTATTCTTTCCAGAAATGGAAATTTTATTCAATAAATTTTTCAAAAATTTAGTTTCTTGGATTTAAATTATTTCTCATGTTTTTCTAGCATGCATGTTCATCATTTAAATCATCAAAACTCATGTTCATCACTTTTATTGATGAATCTTGGTTGATCTAACATGCATATGTTTAGATCATGTTTTTATACAAAAATAACCAAGATTCATGTTCACTAGTCTAAATTTCTCCAAGTTTATCCCAAAATCACAGAAAAATCATAAGATAAAAATTGTGGTTTTGGTTTTTCTTAATGTTTTTCATGTGAGTTTTGTTTTGGTTTTGATTCAAGATGAACTTGTACATGTTGTTTAATCAAAAATCATAAGAAGGTAAATGCTAGTTTTGGTTCTTACTAGTTTGCTAATAATAACAAGATGAAGATATGATGATCCAAGAACTCCAAGACTTCTAAGGTGCTCCAAATGTATCTTCAAGTTTTACCAAGACCTTAGTTCATTCAAACATGCTTGAATTGATGTGTTTTGAATTTTGAAAGATGAATATAGAGGTGTGTTTGGGTTAGTCGAATTTTGGAGAGAGAAAGAAAGGAGTTGAAATGTTGATGGAAGTGAGTTAGTGGAAAGATATGAGGTGTATGCATGTATCGACTTTAAATTTGATACAAAATAGGAATGAATAAAAGGGATGACATCCATGAACCACTTAGCATTCTCCATAATCTTACAACACATCAAATTGAAAGGTTAGTGGGTATGGGGACCCACACAAATCGTGAATAAGCATGGGGGAAGGAGTTTTGCATATTTTTTTATATAAAACTTGATTATTATACAAATCTTTATGAACTTTGATAATTTATATAAAATTTTCTATAATGTTTCAAGCTTTCATACTTTAACTTAATGTGATACTAGATAAAACTAACACACCAAAATTATTAGTTCGTTGATCGGGTGAAAAATTTGGTTCAGGTCCTGTACCGGGTTAAATACTGACACTGCGTTTTATTTATATAAATACATGACAAAAATTGTTTTTGCACATGTTTTATCATACAAATTATTAATCCAACTTTTTGGACTAATTTTTTTTTTATTTCTGACACAGTTCCGGTACCGGCTTTGCTGTCAGGCAGTTTACTGAACTAGCCGTGCAGCTTAACGCAATAGGATTCAATTGCGGATTTTGTGTCGTTTTTAATCCCCATTATATTATTTATGTCAAATAATATTTATTTTTGGGTTTTTGGACAGTTACTGTTTCGTTCTGCGGAATGCTGTATACTTCCGTAGGATTACTGTATTTTTCTGCGGACTTGGACAGTTTGGTTTTTAATTGGGATTTTCTAAATAATAAGGCACATGTTATTTTTGATATAGTTCTATCGAACATTTGTGTAGATATATTTGTATGTCTTGTTTTTATCGTGTCAGACTGCACCGCGACTAGTACTGACAAGTATCGTTTATTCGCGTTCCTAGTGTCGGTCTAGGATATTGTTTCTAATCGCAACGGATTTGTTATCATACTTTGCTATGATTTTTATAATCCCTAGACTTTTATGACTTAATTAAATAAAATCAAGTCAAACACGTGAAAATAATTAATGTAATTAGTTGTTCGGGTTGTACGGAATTATCAGAATTTTGCCGATTGTCACATTCTACCCCTGTTAAAGAAAATTTCGTCCCGAAATTTTAAGTTGCATTAATCTTTGCTGGGATTTTCTTAAACAGGTGAGGGTACTTTCTTTTATTTTTGTCTTCTCGTTCCCACGTGAACTCGGTCGGCGTTTCGAATTCCATCGGACTTTGATTAGTTTGATACGACTTCTCCTTGTTTTATGAATCTTTGAATCCAAAACCTCAACAGGTTCTTTGATGAAATGGAGTTTGTCGTCTATATGGATTTCGTCCGGGGGAATAATAAGTGATTCATCCGAAAGACACTTTTTCAGATTTGACAAATGAAAAGTGTCGTGAACGCTATTAAGTGTTTCTTGCAACTTTAACTTGTAAGCGACGTTTCCAATCTTTTCCAAGATTTTGTATGGTCCTATGTATCTCGTGCTAAGCTTTCCTTGCTTCCCGAATCTAGCTATGCCTTTCCATGGCGAGACTGTTAACAACACCTTGTCTCCAACCTCGAAAGATAATGGTTTGCGGCGTCTATCGGCGTAGCTTTTCTGTCTGTCTCGAGCCGCCTTAATACGGTCTCGAATTTTGAATATTTTATCAGTATTTTCTTGAACTAACTCAGGACCTAACATTTGTTTGTCACCTATTTCCGCCCAGCATAGCGGAGATCGACACTTACGTCCATATAACGCTTCGAATGGTGCAGCTTTAATACTCGTGTGATAACTGTTATTGTATAAGAACTCCACTAAAGGCAAGTGAGTGTTCCAATTTCTGCCTAAGTCCATCACACAAGCACGCAACATATCTTCTAAGGTTTGAATCGTGCGTTCACTTTGGCCGTCAGTTTGAGGATGAAAGGCCGTGCTTAAATTTAATTGGGATCCAAAGGCCTTTTGAAATGACTGCCAAATCCTTGATACAAATCGACCGTCTTGGTCAGATATTATCGACACAGGTACTCCATGTCTTGCTACAATTTCTTTGAGATATATTTCAGCTAACTTCTCAGTACTATCTTTCTCGCGTGTAGGCAAGAAGTGAGCTGTCTTGGTCAATCGGTCGACGATTACCCAAATCCTGTCATGACCACGAGAGGTCCTGGGTAATTTAGTTACGAAATCCATAGAAATATGTTCCCATTTCCTAAGTAGGGATTTCAGGTTGTTATAGCAATCCAGAAGGTTTTTGGTACTCGACCTTAACTTTAGCACATGTTAGACATTTTCTAACATAAGTTGCAATATCACCTTTGATATTAGGCCACCAATAAAATTCCTTGAGATCGTGATACATTTTATCTGCTCCAGGATGTATCGAATATTTGGATTTATGCGCCTCATCAAGAATTAGGTCTCGAAGACCGCCAAAACGAGGAATCCAAATTCTATTCATCAAGTATAAGGCTTCGTTCTCTTTCGGCTCTAATTGTTTTTCCATACCTCTAAGCATTTATGCTTTGAAGTTTTCTTCCTTTAATGCTACTTGCTGAGCATTACGAATTCGAGAGGTAAGGTCATTATGAATTGTGAGTTTTAAAGATTGGACACGCAAAGCTTTAACTCGTTCCTTTCAACTTAATGCATCCGCGACAACGTTCGCTTTGCCCGGATGATATTTGATCTCACAATCGTAGTCGTTCAACAATTCAATCCATCGTCTTTGGCATTTAACTCTTTCTGGTTAAATATATGTTGAAGACTCTTGTGATCCGTGAATATCGTCCATTTGGTACCATAAAGGTAATGACGCCAATTTTTTTTTTTTTTTTTTTGCAAATACCACTACACCTAACTCTAGGTCATGTGTGGTATAGTTCCTTTTGTGAACTTTTAATTGGTGTGATGCGTATGCAATAACTTTCTCTCTTTGCATTAACATGCATCCTAACCCTTGTCGTGAGGCGTCACAATAGACTACGAAATCATCCGTTCCGTCTGGGAGTGATAGTGTTGGTGCATTACAGAGTTTGTCTTTAAGCAGTTGAAAAGTTGCTTCTTGCTTTTCTCCCCAATCAAATTTCTTGTCTTTCTGAGTGAGGGATGTGAGTGATTGAGCAATCTTCGAAAAATTCTCAATGAATCTTCGATAATAACATGCCAATCCTAGAAATTGGCGTATTTCGGTCGGTGTCTTTGGTGCACTCCAATTCTTTATGGCTTTGATTTTTGATGGATCAACGTGTATGCCTTTCTCGTTGACTACGTGTCCGAGAAATTGAACTTCGCGAAGCCAAAATTCGCATTTGGAGAATTTCGCATATAGTTTCTCCTTTTTCAACAACTCAAGAATAGTTCTAAGATGGTGATCGTGTCCATCCTTGTTTCATGAATATATCAATATATCATCGATAACTACTATCACGAATTTATCAAGGTACGGCTTGCACACACGGTTCATAAAGTCCATGAACACCGTCGGTGCATTTGTTAAGTCAAATGGCATAACAAGGAACTCGTAGTGACTGTAACGAGTTCGGAATGCCGTTTTTGGGACACATACTTCCTGGACTCTAAACTGGTGGTATCAAGACGTTAAATTGATCTTCGAATAAAAACTTGATCCTTGTAGCTGATCGAACATGTCATCGATCCTTGTTAATGGATACCGATTCTTGATCATGAGTTTGTTTAGTTCCCGTTAGTTCATACACATTCTGAAGCTTCCATCCTTCTTCTTTACAAATAGAACTGGGGTTTTCCCCAAGGTGAGAAGCTTGGTCTAATGAAACCTTTGTCCAACAATTCTTGAAATTGTGTGGACAATTCTTGTATTTCTGAAGGGGCTAATCGGTATGGAGACTTTGCCACAGGTGTGACACCTGGAATTAAGTCTATACGAAATTCGACTTGTCTTTGTGGTGGTATTCCCGGCAACTCTTCAGGAAAAACTTCATGGAATTCCTTCACAACTGGGATCTCCTCAAGTTTTAGCTCCTTGACCTTTTTGTCAACTATGTGCGCTAAGAATGCTATACGTCCTTTTCGTAGGCACTTTCGGGCTTTCATACATGAAATAATACGTAAAGGCGCTTCGTTTTTCTCACCGTGAACAAGAAGTGTTTCGTTATTAGGAAGGGGAATTCGAATGATTTTGTCGTAACACACGACTTCCGTTTGGTTGTTTGTTAGCGAATCCAATCCAATTTCAATATCAAAACTGCCTAATTGAACGAGTATGATTCTTGAATGATAGAATGCATGCATGTAAGTTTTGGTCATATACTCATGAATGAAAGATACTTGTAATTATGTATGAATGAATTATGTGATGATGGATGATATAGGTTGAGTTATGTAAAAATATGATATTAATGTATTCTTGAGTATGATTAGAACATAAAAGATGATGATGTTGATGTTGTATGAGTGCATTAGATGCATTTACTTGAACATGCATGATGATATGTGATCTTAAAAAGGTGATTTGAGTATGATTTAGTAAAAATCAGTTTTAATCAGATTATAAACACTAAAATAAAGTTATTTTAAAGTGTTTAGTGACATATAACTTTGTCATAATGTTGCTAGTTTTGCATGCTGTACTTGGTGTATTAAAAGTTGTAAAATACGTGAAATCGCATGATTTATGTGACTTATACAAAAACTGCACTAATCTGATTATAACCACTATTTTAATTAGTAAATAACATGTATTGTGTTAAAATATCAACTCGTTTCGAGTTGGGATGATTATATTAACGTTTAACGCAAAACTATGCGTTAAAACGGTCAAAAATTGACATTTCGAGTGATTTTTATAAAACTGATTTAGATCAGTAAGTAAACTGATATTTTTAATTTAAAAATGAGTATTTTAACTAATTTTAAGTTTACTTGGTGTTTGGTTAGTCATACGTGACTTCCGACGTCCGAAACCGTTACCGAATCGCTAAAATACGCATTTTTCTAAGTACACTAATATAGGTAAAATTTTGGGTGAACCTTATGTGTTAAAATGTGTTATGTGATTTAAACATGAGAATGTGAAAATATGTTAAGTTTTTAACATGATATTAGAAATCTAGCTTATGCATGTATATTTGTGCGTTTTGTGCGGTAGGAACGGTAAAAAAATAGCATTAAATGTGTAACTTATTTGTCGAGCCTGAAATTTGATACCTATGAGATGCTTTATGTATATTTGCTTTAAAAATGACAAAATAGATAAGTTAGCAAGATTTCGCGTGTTTCGGTGTTAAATTATGTGAACGTTTATGTATATATATATTACGACGCGCAAATCATAGATATATTGCGTATAAACGGGAGAGTTAACGGATTTATACAATAATGGTCACCAATAAAGTCATTGAAGTCGCAAAATCACAAATATATATATTAACGTGCCAACATAATAAAAAATGATAACTTTTCGAGAAAATCTCAAAGTTATGTGATAATTCTAAGAAAAGGAGAAACTTAGGATTTTTGTGTTATATGTATTGATTTAAAATCGTTCCTATAAATATATAATAGGACGTGTAGAAATCAATCTCTGAGATTGCGTTATTTAAAATACGCACCCAAAGGTGAGTGTCACTAAACCCCTCTTTTTACTGTTTTGTATATATTTTGGGGGTGGAACACGTCGTTAAAAGGGTTTAACAATGTTTTTGAAATAAAACATACCTTTTAATATAAAATATATATTTTCGCTGAAAATATATGAAATTTGATAAGTTATACGTTTCGAAGTAAAACGTTTTTGATGAATGAATATTGTATGTGCGGTATTTCTTAAGTGAAACAAGACCGTACGGATTGGGGATGAATTCCGGACTGGGTCTCAACATTTGAGTGACAGGGGGATTCGTACAACGTCGTGTATTAAATTGTCATATTAGTCGGATATATATATTGTACGTGAGGCAGACATCATATTGTTCTTCGAGAAAGAACCCTGCGCCCATGATGTCGTTTAATCATTTAAGTAATGTACGCGAGGAATTGTTGGTAGATCTATCGGGTTGACAACCCTGTCTTGACCGGTTGCCCCGTGTCAAGTCAAGCGACGAATTTTGATTCTGTTTATTGTCTAGCATTGATTATCCCTGCATGGTTAATATATAGTTCGTATCGTCTAGCTAACACACGAGTCTGAAAATTGACGCAATAATTTAATATACAAAACATGGGTAGTAACAATATTATCCGGGTTCATGAAACTGCGACAGAAGGCCCAAGGATTTTATTAAGGAAGTAAAACGGACTTTCAAAATTATATGGATGTTTTCAAATAAACACCTAAACAGAAATTATTCCTTGGAATAACATTGTTGTAAGTGAATATGTGAACTCACCTTCCTTTGTGTTGACACTTGATTTTAAACGTGTTCTAGAGGTACTTGAGTTCGGCTTCGGGAATTATGGCATATCTTGTGGTTGTTGATGCATGTTTTGTTACTTAATAATGTTGGACTAACTTTTAAAACTTCCGGGACGAATGTAATAAGATCCATGAGAATCATAAACAACTTAAATATGTCGTGGTTGTGTTGTGTCTTAAAACGTAATGTTTAAATAACTTACATTTAAAACATACTAAAATGTCCAACAATTAAATGCATCGATCGACAAGATATAAATGGGCACCAACTTCCGTCTCCACTACGTTATATATTTCGCTGCGACGTTTTTTGGGGGGAGGGGTTGACATCTAATTTATTTGAATTTAGTCTAAGTACATCTTTTAAGCTCTAAAGATATAAAACTATAGTCTGCGCCAGTATCAAATAAAATAGATGCAAAATGATCGTTGATAGGAAACGTATCCATGATCACATTAGGATCTTGTCGTGTCTCTTTAGCTCCAACCACAAAGGCTCGTCCGCGACCTTTGTTTTCTTTGGGACAGTCCTTCCTGAAGTGTCCCATATCTCCACAATTAAAACAGCCTTGATTTTTCTTAGTCGTGGGGGTTTTCTTATGCAAATCTTTCACACCATATTCATCACATCCTTACAGGAATGTAAAATGAATTACAACCATGTGTCAATAAAGAAATACCAACTTATATATACCATGTCACCTTGTTACAATTATTATTTTCTTTTGTGAAGAAAACAAGAATAATCTCGGAGTTACTTCACTCCGGTCAATACAAGACATATAGTAATATCTATTAAATAAGGTGAGGTCTTTTCTTCACATTGTTCCTTGCTTGATATTCAAGTCTCCAAGTCTTTCAACAGTCTTTGTCTTTCACAAAATCGGGTATACTTCCCAAAAGATAGTAACTGAACATAATTACCATGGTGTGGGATGTGAAAGTGAAGACATAGAAATTAGACAGTGAGGGCACGTAATCTCCTCATCGAGACCAAAAATGTGCCTAATGGCGGCAGTAGAGTGGTTCTCAAGGGTACGAATGCGTTCCTCAATGCGCATTGTGGAATGGAGAGTGTGGAGGTACTGATAGGGGGGGGATGATAGTAATGGGGCATTCCGAGGGTGGTCGAGTAGCAGAAATCTGAGTCTCAAGATCATGGACTCATCGGAAGGGAATATTAAGATAAATCTTGGAAGATAAAACTCAATAGTTTATAGTAATAAGCGGAAAAAATGGCATGGATGATATGGATTAGATGGGCTCATGTCCTATGGTGGAGGTTGAGAATGTGCATTGGAATAGTAAGATGGAGAGTCGTGGGTGTATGTGTTGTCCATATGCCTATGCGGAACAACCATCTGTTCAGGAGCGGAAAACCAAGCTGTCACCTTTATCCTTACAGTATGTATTCCATACTCCATGGACCTTGGTCGTCCAAAGTAAGGAAAATCCTTCGTCGCATTAACTTATGTGACGAATACATTGGTATTGTTTGAGCTCAACGAGTTCCAAAAAGATTGTGATGATTTCCATAGATGTCAAATGGAATACAGTAAGAGAGTTGCGCCATGGCTCGTGCCATATTACCCTTTGAGGCAAAACGAATATCAAATGATGGGTTTTATTGCAACAACTCCAATGAATAAGATAAGGTGTTATAGGCACCGTGAGGTTAACCCAAATGTTGGAATCCTATAATGTTTAAGGAAAATCCATCCTAGATGGTTATCCTAATTTATTTGCTTAGATGACTAGTCTCAACTGACTTGTGATATAGATCGGATGCTAGGCCCAAAATCAATACGTGTAGTTTTTAATGTATTGTGGGGAGTCATAGTAATCACATTAGTTAGCATTCTAAGAAATGGAAAAATTGAATTCTCAAGTAACAATTCAAGAATTTTGAACAGGTAGTGATTATTAGTCTGACCCGCAAGGCCCACCAGGATTCCCATCCATTGCAAGTTATTATTACGTGGGCCCCCGTAATAATAAATTGCCTTGTATGGTCACCCTAGCTTTCTCTCGTTCAAAACAGACGATCAGTCAGAGAGAGGGACATGACTGTCTATTTACCTTTAACATAGAACGGACTTTCGTGATGGTCCACGCATTAATACTTGTAGCCATCGCTCGCGGAATGGCACGACGTTAAGAAATAGAAGTAAGAGGATTCATAACAATAATGGCTGAATGGGCACCTTCAAGATGAGTGTTTCATCTTCCTTGTCTTGACAAGAATGTCACCAATCATTATTAAAATTAACCATAGGGACCTCGTTCCTACTAATAGAGTGTTCGTCCCAGGCTACCACCTCCGCCTCATTGTCATCATCGAGGTCAGGCATTTTCCGTATCCGAGGGAAAACAACCATCTTTTATGGAATGTCGAGCTCAGGGTTTCACTTAGGGACTACGCCCTACCATAAGCTCATCAACAGATGCGAGGTCAATACGCTTGTTATGAGAATCCAGAATAATAATAGAATTTGAATACTAAGATATTATGGTCGTGGCAAAATAATCCGTACAACGTATACATGTGAACAACTTATAAATAATAGATTTTTGGGCAATTGTACTTACGTTTTCATTGTTGTTTATATCGTATATCGTTTCCAATTCAAGTTATTGTTATCGTGTCTAAACCCCATAGACTAGTTTATAAGGTATCCCCGTGTCATCGTTTCGAATTATCGTTTAGTACTATCACATAGTATCCTTGCATTATCGTTTCGAATTTATCATTTTGTATTAGTGGACTCTTTGTAAAAACACTTGTTGTTAAAGACATCGTTTTGAAATTGTATACCAGACTCAAAAGAATCTTAGTTCACCACAATTGATGCTCTAATACCCGGGCTGTCACACCCCGATTTTCGGTTTATGCGGAAGCGTATCGCAAGGTGTGGCCAGAGTGGCAATCGTTACAATCAATAGAGTAAACAACATATTTAAAACATAAAAGGATGTTCATCCATACATTTGTTTAGAAACCATAGTTTACAACACAAACATCTTGTTCGAAAAAATAAAACAACTACAACTTTAACAACATTGTTCAAAGTTTTAAAACGGTTCCACACAACAAGATAACTGAAAAACAGGATGACATCTCAAAAGCTTGAGTTCTTGATAACAACACGAACACATTTTACCAAAGTCGTCCACTAATCTCCTGTAATACATGTTAGTTTTGAAAACGTCAACAAAAGTTGGTGAGTTCATGTTATTAGTTTTCGTATCAAATGAATCTCCAAAACATTTGAAATAGTAAATTCGTTTTGTTTCATATCAAATGAATATCCAAAACATTTGAAATAGTAGATTCGTTTTGTTTCGTATCAAATGAATCTCCAAAACATTTGAAATAGTAAATTAGTTTTGTTTCATATCAAATGAATCTCCAAAACATTTGAAATAGTAAATTCGTTTTGTATAGTATGATGAAAATTGTATGATCATTAGTGTTTTGCAAGGACACTAATCTGTATGCTAGAATATGAGGCAACCAAACCTTGATAATTTATCATGTGTGTCAAATGACACTAGTTTAGACACAAAGGCACTCTTAACGATCGATGTAATCGTTGCCGTTAAGAGTGGGTCTTGCCAAAGCCCAAATAGATCTATTCGTTTGTTCCTCAGTACTTGTTTATTCATTAATGGTCCCTTTATTTTAAACACCTATCCGCATGCGATCAAAATAGTTTCATGGTAAGCATCATACTATTTGTAACATGTATACATTCCTGAAAGTTTAAAACTATAAACATTCAAAATAAAAGGGGAAACATGAACTCACAGATTTGTGTTCCGTGCAAATCTCTATTCGATTCCGGGTTCGTCGTTTGTTTCTCGACCAACAAGTGTTCTAATCTCGTTAGACACTTAGGTTTGTGTTTGTTTTTCATACAAGTAATTCATCTTGAATTTCGTTTTTAGCTTCTCGTAATCGTTTGCTTTCTTTGTTATGTTTTTCGTGTATATATATATAAATATATATATAGGATAAGAATCCGTTAGGAACCACCCTTTATTGCGAGAACCGCGAGAACCAGTGTGAACACAAACAGTAATTCCTAAAAAAATCTAAAAAACACCCAATTTTTTTTTACTATTTTTTTTTTAAAAAATCGCTATATTTTGTTAATAAAAAAAATTTCAAAAAAAAAAAAAATTCTTGTAACAGTTATCCATGCACATGTGCATATGTATCATTTCTTTGACAAATTCCGTAATTCATTACAAATATTAGTCAATTGCATTTTCATTTACACTACCACGTGTAATACACTACTTTTTACGTTAACAATATTAGAAATGCACATGTGCATCTATATGTATTAGCATGAAATTAGGTGTTTTGGTACACTACATTGAATACACTTTCTCTTTCATCTATCATTCCATCCATAATACACAAACATGCACATGTGCATACGTATCATTTCTTTGACAAATTTCATAACTCATTACAAATATTAGACAATTGCACTTTCATTTACACTACCATATGTAATACACTAATTTCTACATTACTAATATTAGAAGTGCACATGTGCATCTATATGTATCAACATGAAATAAGGTGTTTTGGTACACTACTTTGAATACACTTTCCCTTTCATATATCATACCATCCATAATACACTACCATTACCTCCTACCATCCATAATACAATATCATTACCTCCTACCATCCATAATACAATACCATTACCAATATTTTCACTTTATTACATGTATATCAACACCATTTATACCATCCAATCATCATATTACATCATAAAGTAACAACTATAGCCAAACCATCAACCACTAGATATAACTAACCAAAAAACATGTATATGGGCCTACTTCTCCATTCAAAACTTACAAACTTTTTGTACAAAAACATGTTATATCATGGTTGTATCTAATGATGCAAATGTGCATTTTGAATATTGGTAATGTAAAAGTTACTGTATTACAGACGGTATTGTAAATTAAAGTACAATTGTCTATTACTGATAACGTATTACGGAATTTGTTGAAGTAATTATACATATGCACATGTGCATGGATAAATGTTACTCGAAAAAAATGTTTTTTTTTTTTTTTTTTTTGTAACTAAATATAACGATTTTTGTTAAAAAAATATTAAAAAAAATTTTGAGTGCTCTTTTGATTTTTTAAAAATTTTATTTTGTGTTCACATTGGTTCTCGCGGTTTTCGCAATAAAGGTGGTTCTCGCATAAACCTTACCCTATATATATATATATATATAGGGTCAGGATTTAGAGAGAACGGTGAGAACGATTTTTTGTGGTGACATGTGGCATTGATGTTAAATTACACTAAGAGGCAATATTGTCAAAAAACCCACTCACATGAACTGCGTGTTCAAATAAAACGCCATGAAAAATACACAGTTAAAGCGCCACAAACACTAAAAAGCTATTTTTTGAGCTATATTTTACAACAGCTCAAAAAACCGTTTTTTGAACGCCATAAAACACTCAAAAGCTATTTTTTGAGCTATAATTTACAACAGCTCAAAAAAACCATTGCCATAACAAAAAAAAAAAAAGACTATTTTTTTGAGCTATAAATTACAACTCAAAACAGCTCCCAGCTCCCGGTTAAAACACCATAACAAAAAAAGCTATTTTTTTACCTATAATTTACAACAGCTCAATAAGCCTAAATTAATATTTTTTGAGCTCAGAAAAATCATAATTTGTACTGTAAAAACGCCATAAAACACCTAGGTCAGAAAAACGCAATGAAAAAGCTCAGTTGAAAACGCCATAAAACACTCAGTTCAGAAAAACGCCATGAAAATACCTAGTTAAAACGCTATAAAAACACCTAGTTCAGAAAAACGCCATGAAAATACCTAGTCTAAAACGTCATAAAACACCCAGTTCAGAAAAACGCCATAAAACCCAGTTAATTTTTTTTCGAAAAGTATATCAATAGTATACTCGTTGTAAAGATAAAAAAACGCTGAGTTTTATGGTGTAATTTTTTTTCGAAAAATAATCACGTATAAAAAAGTTATTGTCATTTAAATATGATGGGGGAAAATGGCATGTGATTAGCATGTGTATCTTTGTTTGGATCTTCCTATTTTACCTCTCATGGTAGTTCCAAGACCCCTATTATTTCCAAAAATGTCATCGCATCAATCTCAACCACAAACCACTAAGATCTTGTGGCTGAGAATCATTCTCACCGTTCTCACACTTTCGTATATATATATATATATATATATATATATATATATATATATATATATATATATATAGGGAGCCGCTAGAATGAGAACCACCACGAGTTATGAGAACCACGAGAACCAAGTGCCACGGAGGGGCGTTGACCACGAAATTTTTTTACACCTAGATCCGTATATTTTAAGACCGGGTGTAAAAAAAAAATTTCAAACGGCGCGCCCGAGGGGGTAGTTTTTTACACCCAAAGTTTGTAAAAAAAAAAAGAAAAAAAATTAAAAACACCAAACTTTGGGTGTAAAAAACTACCCCCTCGGGCGCGCCGTTTGAAAATTTTTTTTTACACCCGGTCTTAAAATATACGGATCTAGGTGTAAAAAAAATTTCGTGGTCAACGCCCCTCCGTGGCACTTGGTTCTCGTGGTTCTCATAACTCGTGGTGGTTCTCATTCTAGCGGCCCCCTATATATATATATAGTTTATGTTTGAATGGGTTTAAACATTATGTGTTAGAATTTTAAGTCTATTTTGTATGTTTAGTGTATATGGGCCTAGCCCAAATAACTTTGTTTAAAGTGGGTCAAGTCCAAATTGATTTGTAGGAGTGGGCCTAGCCCAAAGTACTTTTATAAAAGTAGACTTAGCCCAAATAAGTTGTGTAAGAATGAGCATAGCCCAAATTATTTTCTAAAGTGAGTCTAGTCCATAATGGTTTATGAAAATTGGGTTTGTAGTCCAAGTGTTCTTTGTAAAGTGGGCTTTAGCCCAATTTTGACTAAATATAGATTTTAGTCCAATATTTTGTAAAAGTGGGCCTAGCCCAAATTTTATTCAAGAAAAATGGACTTTAGACCAAATTTAATTTGTGGACTCCTTTTAATTTAAAAGATTTGGGCTTAGTCATAAATAATAATAATACTTGTATTTTTATAAAAATCTAGTTTTTATAAATATTATTACTTATGCCATATATGAAACCTTTTTAGCGCATAAGCTTTTATGTGTGACGACTCGTATTTTGTTATGGCCATTTACTATGTGTCGACTTGGTTTATTCGTGTCGTTAGTCCAGTTCGTGCCATCCGTCTCGTTTATATCGTTTGTTTCGTTTGTGCCATTTTATTTTGTCCAAAGTTGTCAAAGTGTCCATATTGTCCACAGTGTCCGAATTTGT
This sequence comes from Helianthus tuberosus, assembly GCA_030545235.1. NCBI lineage: Eukaryota > Viridiplantae > Streptophyta > Magnoliopsida > Asterales > Asteraceae > Helianthus > Helianthus tuberosus. The sequence goes on from CM060408.1 coordinate 80,619,903, forward strand.
CCGATTGTTTGTTTATGTCATTTGGACATTCCATTTTATTGTTTCATTTTCCAAGTGCATATTTATATATTTTTGTAGTTTTTGTGAATGTGTATAATTTTGTATTTATTCCTACATGAACTAAATACATAATATACATACCAAAAATATATTTATGATACTTGATGAATTTTTGAAAGTATATATCTTATCTAAGATATATAGTTTATCACTTTTCGTTTAAAAATCTCCACAAAACATGAATTTATAACTTTTGTTCAAAATTCGTTTAATCATGTTTAAAGACTTCAAATAGTTTTTCTAGTTACAATTTCTTTGTTTAACAACTTTTGAACATAACAAAATTTATAAAAAAATTTCCATAGTTCCTTTTGAAAAATTGATTTTTCCCAAGTTTATACAAAACTTGTGTTCAATTCATTTCAACACCAAACATCATCAAGTATCGATATTCATCAAAATTTGTCAACAAAGTACCATTTGTAAAAAATTTGTAGAACAAGATTTCATTTAAAACTCTTGTTTTAGATGACTCATATAGTCATTTAAAGCATAAATATGTGTTCAAAACTTTTTCTACTAACATATTTCGAGTTTTTGATTCTTTCCAGAAATACAAACTTTATTCAAGAAATTTTTCAAAAATTTAGTTTCTTGGACTTAAATGATTCCTCATGTTTTTCTAGCATGCATGTTCATTATTTAAATCATCAAAACTCATGTTCATCACTTTTGTTGATGAATCTTGGTTGATCTAACATGCATGTGTTTAGATCATGTTTTTATACAAAAATAACCAAGATTCATGTTCACTAGTCTAAATTTCTCCATGTTCATACCAAAATCATAGAAAACTCATAAGATAAAAATTGTGGTTTTGGTTTTTCTTAATGTTTTTCATGTGGGTTTTGTTTTGGTTTTGATTCAAGATGAACTTGTACATGTTGTTTAATCAAAAATCATAAGAAGGTAAATGCTAGCTTTGGTTCTTACTAGTTTGCTAATAAATATCGAAAGGATATCTACATCGCTGGAAATATGCAGCAGCTATTAACAACCATTCTGTCGAAAATAAGGCCTCGCGTCACGCGACAGCCTAAGCTCATCATGGTCGCGGCACGCGACACGCGACAGTGTTTGGGGGATGGTGTCGAGGCACGTGACCACCTCAATATCTGGAAAAATTTTGTTGTTGATCAGTTTGGGCTTAGGAACTTGTATAAACAAGTTTTAAACGCTTATAACTGATAAATTTTGAGTTTTTGGACTCATAAACCTGTTCAGACATGTTGTAAACATTGAATGACTAACTCGTTTCATGTTTTATGAAATGTAGGAATTATGTAAAGTACCGGAGGACGATCAAGCCCAATAAACAACCGAACACGATCAAGAATTCAAGCTTCCGCGAAAAGATTCGTCGTCATGTTTTAAACGGTGAATGTATTTACAAAATGTTGAAATGCTTATTTCTTAAAATGTTTTAACAAACTCATATTTAAGTGTATGTTTAACCGTAACTACACTATTATAGTCAGAAATTATTTGATAATCGTATAAATGGACTAAGGGTCTTACAAGTTGGTAATCAGAGCTCCAGGTTAAGGAGTAAAGTGTTCGGTTCGAGACCTGATCGCAAAATGCAGTAAGTTATTTAATACATTAACGGTCTACCATGTAAAGTGTTGAAAACAACACATAGGGTTATCGTGTAAAACACGTTACCCCAAATAAAGCGATAAAAGACCGATATAGTTAAATAAATTACGTGTGTTAACACGTGTCGTAGAAAGCATTGTATTATAATATGGGGGCTTGTTAATGTCAACGTTACTAACATTTGTAGACGTTTTAAATTAAAGGATCCTCGCATCTGAAGATGACGAGAGTTTAAGGATCTATCGATACGATGAAGAAATGGTCTGAAGTATGACAAGTAAGTCATACACGTTAAAGACTGGAATCGAGAAACTATCTTGAATGAGAGATCGAACAACAAGAAAGTTTATCAGGTCAAGAAAGGTAATGTGAAATATAATCACATAGTAGCACGAAAGATAGGCATACAGTAACTAGACTATAAGTCTAGTTAGTGAGACCGGTTAAGGTCAAAAATTCAAATTAAGAATTTGATTAATACGCTATTTATTATGAGAATAATGTGAAATAAACAGAATCAATAGATTTACCGGATCAAGTGGCCAAATTGGCGACTTAGCCAAGTAAACAACAAGGGTATATAGATACAAGATAAAAGTGACGGCCCATGAGACCTCACTAACATAAAAATATTGGTCACCTATGTTGAGGGATCATAAGGCTATAAGTACACAACCAAAGGAGTTTGTTTGTTAAAAGTGAAAGATTTCACTAAACGCGAGGTATTTCGCTAAATTAACCAAACTGGTGGAAATAACGAGATTAAGTTATTTCGAGTTGCATTAGTTCGTATGAAATACATATATGCTTTGTAACCAAAAAGATATTACTATACTTTTCTAGTAATACTAACAATTGGTTAAAATATGAGTAATGCTTAAAAGATTACTCAGGTCAAATGCATTGAGTTTAAAACTCAATGAACTATATAAGAAATGTTTCGAGGACGAAACCTCTTTAAGGGGGGTAGACTTGTAACACCCGAAAAACGAGTTTGTTAATAAAACCATATTAATACTAAAAGACGGGTAAATTACCGTAATGGTAAAAGTAACCCGGTGAATATTAGGATTTTTAAATAAATAAGCCTAATATTAAATAAAAGCTGAAAGAAAGCTTTTAAGAAAAAAAAAAGTTTATAGAAGCTCGAGTTAACGGGATTTAAAATAAACTGAGTCATAAATTCCCCGAACCCACTAATTTAACTAGGAATGTTTAACCTAGTTAATGAGTGGAAATAGTGTTAGAAATAAGTAGGTTGTAGCCTACTCAATAACTAACCAAACAAGAGGGGCCAAATCTGGATAAACTTGAAAGTTTCATTATAAAATGAAATTTAAAACAAAACACACACTTAGTGGGTGTGTTTTGTTCGATCAGGAGAGCTCCTCAGGAGCCACAAACCCTAGTTTCATAAGAATCATCAAATTGAAGAGCCAAATGACTCTCAAATTCACAATTAAACGTGAATTAATGATCACCCAAGCTAGGGGATCATAAGTTTGACGCTTGATAAGCTAGGTGGAAGCTTGGGAATGAAGCGGATCAAACGAATCAAGAAAGAAGGAAAAACATAATTAGGATGCAAGGTAAGTAAAGCTTACACTTTATTTATTGAATACCTATTGGTGTATAGGTTATGAATAATAAAAGTCATATTTGAATTATGATGTTCCGAGACGACATGTGCGGTTCGGAACAAATTACAATGATGATAAATCATGTTGAATGCTTAAAAAGAGTTAATACAATTATTTAGTCATGCAATGACTAATAAATAATGAGTTTTGAATGATTACCTTATAAGGTAAGTCAATACAAATAATAAGGGTAAAACTGTAATTCGGTCACTCGTTGACGATGACTGTTAGTTTTGAAATACACTTTATCGCGTAAGACAAAAAGGGGTCAAAATAATTAAGAAATGAGTTATAAATAGAATGACGTACGGTGTAAACCGGGGCGAGTCATGCATATGAGATGATAATAAATCCATCTCGCAAAGATACATGGTCATTTAGACCAAACGGGTCAAAAGTGAAAATATCACCCTTTGACAAAACCGACTAATGGTTTGTCGAGTTATATGATTATAGGAATAAATATCGAAAGGATATCTACATCGCTAGTACTTAGCGGCTATTATAGCAAGGTATTAAAACGGGTCAATATATTGATCCGAGTCAGGTATGTATAATGGTTCAACTCATCATTTTGAACTTGAGGTTCTATAAGAGTTAGACAAGGTCAAAAATGGATATTCGGTTATCTTTTAGGTAAACCGAATAATTTAAGTTATAATCATGGTGTTTTTAGAAACATAATGGTTTCTAAACAAGATAATAGTTAAAAGGTCGGATTTTTGGGTCAAACAAGTATTTAAAAGTCCTTCGTCGTAAAAGAAGGAGTAAAATTGACCAAAACGCCCTTGTAAGCTAAATTGAGCAAACGACCCTTAAAGGTTGTTTGGAAACGAGTTTTATAAGCAAATAGATACTTAGAATAAGTATAAAAACCGAAAGGTGTGAATCCTTGGGCAAATTGACCTTAGATGAGTCTTTCCCGTAAATGATAATCCGAGGGGTAAAACTCGGAATAAATAGATCACCACATTAAATCCACCACAAATATAGTTGTGGTGGAAAATCTTTTGATAAGAAATATGGAATTATGAAGCTAGAAAAGAACGAAAGCGATTTGTGTAAAAAATATGCTTAAAATCCCCTAACGGGTCAAAATAAGCATATGAATGAAAATGGGTTTAAAATACTTATGAAACCCATGATTTGAACCTAATATGATAGAAAATATCGAAAATATAAGGTTCATAAGAAATTGGAGTCAAACAAACATGTTTGTTTGATTAATACATGAGCGTGTCAAAAGTTAGTGACTACATTTGAAGCCGAAGGCTAAAAAGTCTAAAATTTTGTTATTCCGGATGTCCGATTTTAACTCCATCTGATGGAGAATTAAATTATGATCACGTAGGAAGAAACGTGACTTAAATCGGATCAATAACGAATGAGTTATGTCCGTTTTCGTAAAACTTGGTTGGGCTGGAAATATGCAGCAGCTGTTAACAACCATTCTGTCGAAAATAAGGCCTCGCGTCACGCGACAGCCTAAGCTCATCATGGTCGCGACACGCGACAGTGTTTGGAGGATGGTTTCGCGGCACGCGACCACCTCAATATCTGGCAAAATTTTGCTGTTGATCAGTTTGGGCTTAGGAACTTGTATAAACAAGTTTTAAACGCTTATAACTGATAAATTTTGAGTTTTTGGACTCATAAACCTGTTCAGACATGTTGTAAACATCGAATGACTAACTCGTTTCATGTTTTATGAAATGTAGGAATTATGTAAAGTACCGGAGGACGATCAAGCCCAATAAAGAACCGAACACGATCAAGAATTCAAGCTTCCGCGAAAAGATTCATCGTCATGTTTTAAACGGCGAATGTATTTACAAAATGTTGAAATGCTTATTTCTTAAAATGTTTTAACAAACTCATATTTAAGTGTATATTTAACCATAACTACACTATTATAGTCAGAAATTATATGATAATTGTATAAATGGACTAAGGGTTTTACAATCAATCTTCTTTTGAGGGAGCTTGTTGAGGAGTGCCACCGAGCATTCTTCACTTAGGGTGACTTGTTGAATGGATTCAATCTTTTTTTTATGAGTGAGTAAGTCTCTCATGAACTTGGAGTATTTTGGCATTTGAGTGAGGACTTCCACAAAAGGGAGATTGATGTGAAGTTGTTTAAGCAAGTTCATAAACTTAGTGAATTGCTCGTCGGTCTTTTGCCAAAGTAAATAGCCGGGGTAAGGGACCAGGGGTGGTTTGGTTGTGTCGGTATTTTGGGGTTGAGTATTTTCTTGGTTATTGGTAATGGGTGTTTAGTGGGGATTGGATCGGGTTGTTGTGGTGTTGATTCAATCTCGGGTCCTACCTTCCAGCTTCTTAGGTTGATTACGCTTACTTGGGCTTTTAGGTTTGTTTCAGTGTTACTTGGTAAGGCTCCTTGCGGTCTCTCGGCGAAATTTTGGGCGAGTTAGCATAATTGTTTTTCTATATTTTGAACACTAGCCCTTTGATTTCTAATTTCTGCTTCAGTTTGTAGGAGCCTTTCTGAGTATCTTTTATCGGATTCGGAGAAGAGGCGAGTGATAATATCCTCAAGCCTTTCTCTTCTTCCTTGTTGTTGTGGTCGGAAACCTTGTTGCTCATTTCGTGGTTATTGTTGAAAGTTGGATCGTTGTTTTCAATTTTATTGGTTATTACCCCCTGATTCCCTCTAACTAAAGTTGGGATGATTACGCCACTTGGGAGTGAAAGAGTTACTTGGGGCTCCCGGTGGTCGTGGCCGGTTATTTTGGTAATTTACCACTTCCGTTTGATTTTCTTAATCTTTCATACAACTCCAGTTTTCATGGGGGCCGCTGCATCCTTCGCAAGCCATAACCAAAGCCATTTTGTTCAATTCAAGTTTCTTTATTTTATTAGTTAAGGCTTCGATTTGGGCTTGCAAAGAAGTGGTTTCATCCACTTTGTGGGCGCCCAGAGCTATAGATTTTGTGCCCTTAGGAGTGTGCCTTTGAAAACCGTTTTGAGCAAGTTCTTCAATTTGATTATAGATTTCCTCGGGGCGCCAATTCCCAAGGAGTCCCCCGGAGCCGGAATCAAGGATTTGCCTTATGTGTGGCAAGAATACGTTGTAGAAAGTGGAAACTTGTTGCCATCGTTCAAGACAATGTTGTGGGCATTTCCTTGATATCTCCTTGAACCTTTCCCATGTCTCGTACAAGGATTCCCCATCTTCTTGAGATTAGGTGTTAATCTCGGTCATGAGTTTGGCGGTTTTAGCGGGAGGGAAATATTTGTAGAGAAAGTTTTGGGCAAGTTCATCCCAAGTGTGTACGGATCCACTTGGGAGTGTGTTTAACCAAGCTTTCGCTCGGTCTTTGAGGGAAAAAAAGGAACATATGGAGCCAAACAACATCGCTGGAGGCCCCGTTGATCCGGAAGGTGTCACATATTTCCAAAAAGTTGGTAATATGTAAATGTGGATCTTCATCGGATAGGCCATGGAAAGTGGCAGAATTTTGGAGCATTTGTATTAAGTGTGGTCGAAGCTTAAAGTTATTAGCATTGACATTAGGAGGGTTAATAGCGGCTCCAAGATTACCGACAGTAGGCCGTAGGTAATCCATGAGAGTGCGTTGATCCGCCATAGGGGGTTTTGGGTCAAGGCTTTTGTCGGTTTTTGGCTTGAAGTCTTTTTCTCTAATAGCGCTCGGGTTCTTCAAGTGATACTTTTATGTCTTTGTCGGAGTTTGCACCAAACTGTATCTCCTGCGAATTATACAGAATTGGGTGATTTTTTGCAAACAAAAACAAAAAGAATGTCTGATCAGAAGTTTAGCACAGCCCCGTGCTAATGTAGAACGGCCTGTGCTTATACAGAAAAAGTTTCTGTTTTCATGTTCCCAGATACTGGAAGTTTTACATGGCCACGTCCTCCTGCAACACGACCCCGTGTCTCTGATCCAGTAACAAGAAAACAACTCTTCCCAGATGCTGTAGATTTAGCACAGCCCGTGTTGATCAAACACGGCCCCGTGTTATTCCTGCAGAAAGTAGAAAATTGATAGAAAAAAAAGAAAATTAAAAAGAAAAGATAAAAATGACTAGGCCGTTAATTTTAAGCTTTCCTAAAATTCTTGTGTCCCCGGCAACGACGTCAAAAACTTGACGTGCGTTCGAGTGTATATGTTTTTAAGATATATTTTAGCTCTTTTTATTCGCGAATTGAAGTTTTAAATTTATAAAACATGATATACTATTATCACTCTACACACACGTTAGGGCAAATGCACCCATGTCGGACGTAGTTTAGTGATGGCAATATACCGAGGTCGTCCAAGGACACAAGAGTTTTTAATACCGGTTTATCGTTAACGTCTAATCTAACTAAGATTTGAAGAAAAGGTTTTTAAAGCTATATAAAGATAAATTAAAAAGCAAAAATAAAATATAAGGAAAAACAAATTGACAAGAAGGAATCACTTGGTTCCAACTCCTCTTTAATGTATCCTTTTGATGATTTCCGCACTTTGGGCATTTTAAGAGATTATCTTTAAGTTATAGTAGTAGGCCCCCTTCCAGGCAGCGTTACCCTCAACCTCTTGGTCTGAGTCAACAGGGATACAGTCCCGCAATGTCGGATTATTGAAAGATAATTAAGTAAGTTATTAATGCGAAAACTGGTAGGCCCCCTTCCAGGCAGCGTTACCCTCAACCCTTTGGTCTGAGTCAGCAGGGATACAGTCCTCGTAGGGTTGGTTTAAAGTTTTAATAGTAGTTTATAGATAAGGGATTCAAGCAGTTTCTTACTCTCAATTGCGCCAGTCATTCCCGGCCAATCCATGGAGTGGTACTAAGCTTGAACCAGGTTCTTGCAGGATCTATACACTGAACGAGACATAGAATTACCCATCCACCCTTCTAACCCCCTTCCAAGTAGTTAAGGCACTTTATATAGACCGTAATGACACGAATATGTGAATCAACAACATATGAAGAATGGTTAGATAAATTCGCCTTCTATATAAAACACTAGTTATTTAAGTCATTAATGCATACCCAATTAAAAAGGGGCCAAAGATTGGAAATCAAAAAGTAATACATAAAAGATTTGTCTTCACCAAGTGATGTAAGAGTTTAGCCAAGCATGGCCTTTATTTGATGAGAACTCTTACGATCGATCTTGGATCCCGAGACTACTACACACTCTAAATGATGGAAGATGGATGATGGTGTTGTAGTGGTGGTGGAGTGTTGGCAAGTATGAGAGAAGTGGTTTGCCAAGGGATATATTGGAATGGAACCAAGCACCCCTATTTATAGCTGAAGACAGATACTCAACATGGGCCATGCCCGCTTGGCACGGCCCTGTGGCCATCTCTCTCTCTCTTCCTCATTAACTGCTGTGTCAGGTCTTGTACTAACAGGGCCCCGTGTGTCAATGGCACGGCCCGTGGCCAATGTACTTTCTGTACTATCCCAGATTCTGCGAATCTTAGAGTTGACCACGCCCCGTGTTGCCTTAGCATGACCCCATGTTGGTTGTCTGTTTTGTCCTATATTGTTGTCTTTTCTTAAGCAGAGAATCTAGTCTTGGACACGACCCGTGTCTGGTGGGCACGACCCCGTGTCAGGTCATCTGATCTTGCTATTCTCTTGGTTTGGATATGGATGGGGGCTTGGCGAGTCGCGTTAATCCTCATTCTTTGTATTTATGTTGTTTTTTCACTGTTATTTTGCTCCTTTTGTGCGTTTAAGCTCTTTTAACCCTGTAAATTAAATAGGAACAAAGAAACAAGCTTTTTCCAACATTAGTACTAAAAAAGGGTTGATTTTACGCCGTATTGGATATAATTTATATGTTGTATTTTATGCACATCAATCCTACTTCTATCAACAAGGATCCTTAGCTTGAGTTCAAGGATCCATGGATCACCCATCAAGACCTTCGACGCAGACCTTTCCTGGATCAAGTGTCTTTCAGGATCAACGATCCTCAAGGAGACAACCACTGAGAAGCTCAGAAATCCATGATGGGGATTTCATCCCCATGCAAACTATGGCTTCCTCAGGACCTACAATAACTGCAGACATGTCTTATCCCAGATACTCTTCTGGAATAGCACCTTTAAGTCAAGCGGGAGGTAAAAGTTTCCATAATACATCTTTGGATACTAACTATGGTTTTATACAGGATGTAGGGATCAATAAGGCCATGGCCAGGGAGTTGGAAAAGCTCAAGGATATGATATCCAGCGTTCCGAGAATAGTCAAGCCTATTTATGAGATTCCAGATGGCAGCCAAAGGATATCTCGTTTTGCACCACCAATATGCAATGCGGAGATACTCAAGCGCTTCCAAACCCCCAACATGAAGTTGTATGATGGTACAACTGATCCGGAGGAGCATGTGGCCCAATACAGAGAAAGAATGGAGATAAACCCCATTCCTGAAAGACTAAAAGAGGCTTGCCTATGCAAGGGCTTTGGATCCACACTTACCACTTACTGGATCTGCATTAAAATGGCTGCTTAGTTTTCCTCCCTATTCTATAACTTCATTTTCACATTTAGTTAATCTATTTAATAACCAGTTTTCCTGTAGTAGAACATTTGAAAGGTTAACTAGTGACTTATATAAAATTACCCAGGCTCGTGACGAATCCCTTAGGTATTATGTCACTAGGTTAGGAAGAGAATCCTTAGAGATCCCAAACCTTGATATTGCAATTGTTGTTGATGCATTTAAGATGGGATTGCAAAAGGATTTTCCCTTTTATGATGACCTTGTTATGACCCCATGTAGAAATTTAGACGAAGTTAGAAACAGGGCCTTGAGGTTCATCAGATTGGAAGATGAAAACAAAATCCAAGACAGGCTCGGTGGTTCTACCAAACATGAGCACTATGATAAGAAGTAGGGATCCTTCTATACGAATAATAGATCTAAGCCCTACTAAAAACATATAACCAAAATGTCCACGCGGTGGAACAAGACGAAGACGAAGAAGAATATCCAAGAATATCTGAATATTGCTTCTCCGTTGATAATAGTGAACTAATACTTGTTTTGCAGAACTTAGGTGAGAAGGCAAGGTGGCCAAGGAAGAACGAGAAGTCAAACTCCTTTAAGCATAAGTCCAAATGATGTGCATACCATTAGGATTTTGGGCATTTAACAGATGAATGCATTGCACTAAGGAGGGAGATAGGTTACCTTCTCAACAAGGGGCATTTGAAAGAATTGCTGGGCAAAAAGAAATCAAGGATCCAGGATCCTGAGAATGTTCCAGAGAGGGCTTCTCCACCTCCAGCCGACGCCCTAGTTATCAACTTTTTTTCTGGAGGATCAGATATTTGTGGCACTTCCTTCTCGGCAGCTAAGAGACAAACAAAGGAAACTAAATTGGAGAATGGTGATAGACCTATCAGGACTTCCACGTTGACAGATCAAAAAATAATATATTTTGACAAGGAAAACAGGGTCAACATCCAGGATCCTCACCACGACGGTCTGGTTATAACATTAGTTATTGCTAACCATTTTGTTCACAGGATTCTAGTAGACGGAGGAAGCTCTGTAAATATCATACAACTTGATGTGCTTAAGAAAATGAATATTCCAGAATTCAAGATTATACCAAGATCGTCAGTACTTGTTGGGTTTAGTGGTGAAACCAAGAATACATTAGGGGACATCAAACTACCGATATATATTGAGGAAGTTAACTCTATCAAAAAAATTTGTATTATTGACAACTTATCTTGTTGTAATGTGATTCTTGGCAGTCCCTAGATTCACGAGATGAAGGTTGTTCCCTCAACATATCACAAAAAGAAGCTGAGTTGGAGGTCCAACAACTTGGAGAAACCAAGGATCCTTGGATACTTTTTACTGATGGAGCTGGATTATGAATACTACTAAAATCGCCACAGGGGGACATAATACCCCAGCCCATCGCATGTGAATTCCAAACCACCAACAATGAAGCAGAATATGATGCACTAATAGTAGGTTTGCAATTAGCCAGACAAATGAGGATCAGATATCTTCAAGTTTATATAGATTCATTGCTAATTACTAACCATTTTAAGGGTTCATATACTGGAAAAGGTGAGAAACTAATCAAATATTTAGAAATAGTAAAAGAACTGACAAATTCTTTCGATTCTTTTAGGATAACACATTACCCAGAGAGGAAAATGTAGGGGCATATGCTTTGGCGAATTTAGGATCAGCCCTAAAAATTTCAAAAGATGTAAAGATACCTATCATTCACATCCTCTTTCCTGTAATTGGGGAGCATGATGTAATGGAGGTGGCAAAGGATAGTACAACAACATCCAGTGATCCGCATTTAGATTCAGGATCATGGATCCTTCTGATTATGAAATTCATTCAAAATGGAGAAATCCCCACGGGAGAGAACCCTAAAGCCTTCAGGGTCAAGGTATCTCAGTTTATTAAATTAGCTAACACTTTATATAAAAGGTCTTTTGCAGGTCCCTATTTATGGTACATTGAGGATCCTAAAATTCAAGAAGTGTTAAAGGATTTACTTAGACGGTATAAATTCGACTTATCTTACGTTTCGACATCGCCGCAACGCTGTTAGTGGGCATTATTTTAGACAGTGTTGTAAAAGTCGCTAGGCGGTCCCTAGTCGGCCGACTGGGGAGTTGGGAGTAATCGGAGTACTCGGAGAGTACTCGGGGAGTACGCGGACATGGTAAATATAAAGAAAATTAATTGTTATATATTATTTATGTGTTAAAATAAGCATAATTCATGTCAACTGAGTATAATTTAAAATGAAACATGTTTAAAGTTCAAATATTCTGAATACAAGTTCGACTAGTCTGAGTACATGGCCGAGTAGTCCGAGTACAAGGCCGAGTAGGCCGATTTTGACCGAGTTTGACCGATTAAAAGTCAACAAACCACGTTGACCGCCTAGACCGACTAGGCCGACTACGTCCGACTAGGCGCCGACTAGGCACCGAGTACTCCCGAGTAATCCCGAGGCCGACTAATTGAGACCGCCTAGGAGGAAGTCGCCTCGGAGGGGGTCCGAGGACCGAGTACTCGCCCAGTACTCGGCCGAGTAATCTGACTTTTACAACACTGATTTTAGACTATTAAAGGCCATGAATTTTATGATGCCGATGACGTTATTCCACATCACCTTAAAAACAATAATAAAATGCCAGACTTTATCAAACTTGTCAGCTTATCGCTGCAGTTGAAAAATCATCCAATACTATGGGATCTGAATCATCTGATCAAACTTGTTGGCTTGTCACTAAGTTAACGTTGTTCATTTCTCACTCTTCCCACCCATTGCTCCTCTCTCACACATGGAAAAGAGTAAAAACCCCAGATGGCGTTTGGACGGAATGACAGCTCTCGTCACCGGCGGTAGACGTGGCATCGGCTATGTTGTGGTGGAGGAACTGGCGGTACACGTGGCATCGGCTATGTTTGCGAAAATCAAGGGAAAATAGTTGACTGGTCCAACCGCACGAGTTGGTCACACACCAGAACTGGGATCGCACAAGTGTGTGTGATCGCACACTTCCATCCCAATCGCACACCATAGCTGGGCCACACCTGAACTTGGGCTTGATCGCACAATCAGCTGGGCTTAACAAGCTGTTTGGGCCGCGGATCAGAGTGGGTCGCACACTTTATCTCTGATCGCACAAGTTGAGGCTGATCGCATAGTCCGGGTCCAATCGCACACCCTGGTGGGCTTTAACTACTTGGGCCGCACACTTGTAAAGAGCTGTTAGTTGGGCTGAACGTTAATCGCACAATTTATTAGGGCTCATCAAGAGCCGCACACTTATCGCTGAATCGCACAATTTACTTTGGGCCGTAGTGACTGGGCCGCACATTATGCGTAGGACTGTTAGGTGTTTATCTAAATAACAGACGTGTGATGTGATCTCGTATATGGCCTGATTATGTGTTATGTGTTATGTGATGATGTGAATGGTGTACAATATGTTGCTATGGGAATTGGTACATGTAAAACTAATTGACTGTGGTAATCTTACTAGGCTTCGATTAATTAAGCGTGATGTAACTAGTCTTACCGAGCAAACCAAGGTGAGTTCACTGCTCTTTTCAAGCATGCGTCCCGGGGAGGGACATCTGGTAAATATTCCTGGGAGGAATACTGGGTTAATTGGTTTAACGGGGATGTTAAACTTGGGATGTTGGTTAATACACTCATATCTATCATTTAAGTCCCATCATATACCGAATTAGTTTCTGGGGAGGCAACGGGGTTATTAGTTGATAGCGCTATTAGGTTTGGCACCCTCACACCGTACCGGGGAGGACGGGCGTGAACTAATTACCTTAACCACTCGACCAATGTTTGATAGAGCATTGGGGAAGGGCAAACAATCTGGAGCCATCTTGCAGTACTCGAGTTATTGACAACATCGTATTTTTAAATGCTTTAAACTTATACTGGGTAACTAAACGTTTTAACAAACTTTGAACTCGCCAGCGTTATGCTGATACACTTGTCTGTATGCTTGCAGGTCGTTAGATTACTGGGCATGGAACTTGCTATCTGGGAGTGCTGGAATGGTCATGGGTCGAGACTCCTGGATACACATGACATGTTTATTGGTTTCGTACATTGGTTTTGAAACAATTGAATAACATTTTACTTTATGCTTCCGCTGAACGTATTGGTTTTATGTTATGTTTTGGAAATACTTTAAGTAATAAATGGAAACTTTCATTTAATGTCTTGTTATAGTTCAATGTGATTGGTGGCTGGATCTTGGTACGTCACACTTCCCGCGGGGTTTCCGCATGTGGTATTTTGGGGGTGTGACAAAAAATGTATGACATCAAAAACATATGAAATCAAAACGACAAAAACATATGATCGACGTTTTGTTTCTAGTTACCCTCGTCCCAATTCCTTTTGCGATATACTATACTGCCTGCGACAGTTCAACATTTTGTTTCCTTTCCCTGATCTAGCAGACCCTTATTTTTGTTTAGACTAGTCACTTGGGCTTGTTAATTGGTTCGTTTTTTTAAAACTTCTAAACAGGCCCTTAGTTAAAAAAACTTTGGGTCTTTTAGCAGGCCCTTATTTATACAAACACCCAGGAATTATATATATATATATATATATATATTGCAAGATCGTGTTGTGAACCAAACGAGTCGTTCAGAGGAGTTTTAATCTGTTTCAGAGGCGGAAACTAAGAAACAGACTTCGAAACAGCTTGCAAATCACTTTAAACAGCTTTCTGATTGATATAACACTGATTACATGCAGAAAACAAACCGGCAGCACCTCGGTATCAAATTCCACAACTCCTCCAACTGATTCGCTTGAACTACCTATTTATAAGCATGGGGTTTCGCTTGAAAGTGACAAGGTGCATTTCAAGCGGAATCATAACTTGCTGATTTCGCTTGAAAATGACACAAGTCATTTCAAGCGGAATCTGCTCTTTCAAGCGAAATCACACTAAATAACACATAAAACTGCTATTTTCTTGAACACTGTGCCCTGATCTAACATATCTAGTGACAAGACTCGATACAAGACGAAGTCGACAGACGCATGCACCAACAGACTCCCCCTAGAATGTTGACGAGTCTTCGCATCTTCAGTCTTTATCAGTCTTCGGGCTCAGCATCAATATACTCCCCTCGAACACGCTTTCCTCGGATGTCTTCAGACTCCCCCTTTCGATATGCTGGGATCGCAGCCTGGCTTGTTGATATCATAGTGTCCTCAGGTATCGGAACCTGGCATTGTGCCCTTTCTTCAGGTTCAAGATCGAAACCTGGCTCTCTATTACTCAGATATCCTGCACATTCTCTACCCAAAAGTAAATTTTCTGATGACCACTTATGGATAAGAAATTCAAACAATGATTTTACAATGTTAGTCTCTGATGAACCACTTGCAGGAATATTTAAAATATCATTTCATTTAGACACACACTCCCCCTCACCACATGCTCATCATGTTTAGCACTTGGAATTTTGAAAATCATCTTTCCAACATCAGTTGTCGAAAATCTTTTTGAATTTTTCAAAATTTAAGCTAAAACACACTGAAATCTTTTTGATTTTTTTAATAAAATGAAATGTAGTAAAGAAATATTTACAGACAATATTTTTGTGAGTTTGTGTAAGAGGATCATATCAGATTATGACAAGTCACGAGTACCGTTGAGCTTAGTTACACATTAAGAATTAAACAATTCACTTAGATTGCCGATATACTGATCCACTTAAATTTTCACACAAATTTCAACTTATTCAGGATATGAGTTAGGTGTTTTAAGAACTTAAACTCATTCATGTGTCCCACTTCTTGAATATACTCCCGTATCCAGATCCCAATATTCAGTCTTATAGGTGAATATACCACAGATGATATCTGTAAGGGGTTAGATGCGAAACCGTGAGAGCTCAGGTCAGAACTTCCGTTCAGCAGAGAGATGACGGCTCGACTTTTGGTGTGTCCCCTTTAGAGGATCTTTTTTACAACAGCATTGATTAGCAATTTTATTGTCTCATCAGTTTATGCTGAGGGCGGCGCTATATTTCAAGCAAGCAGTAAAGTATTCTCCGGGGACTAGGCCATTGCTTCCGCAAAATTAGAAGTCCCGGGATAATACCCCAGATATCACTGAGCATAAAGACCTAGTATCTCAGAAAGAGGGACCTTTCAAATGAGATTTCAGGGGTTACCTATATATCCAAGTAGTGTTCCCCACAAAATAAGCAAGTTTGAATTTAAGTTTATATCCCGAAAAAGTTTACTAAATGTGTAAAAACCTATCGGCATATCATCAGTGAGACCGTTTAACGCTATTTAAACATTACATTTCTTTAGCATACTGTAACTGTCTACTGATGTACTATCATTTCCTCTTCTTTGACACCAAAACTCATTTTTGATTTTTATCATGTTTTTGCCTTTTTCAAATTTTCAAATGTTTTTGGATTTTCTGAAATATCTACTCCCCCTAAAATGCAAACACATTAAAGGAAATTTGAAAACAAACTTTACAAATAAAGTGACAACATGATATCGAATCGCTTCAATTCGCCATCCACTTGGCATAAACAATCAGAACTCCCCCTTTCAACAAACTATTTTCTCATTATGATTTCAAAACACTCAAGTTTGTTTTAATCAAAATGATTTTTCTGGAAAATAAGTTTTGTTGGGGTTATCACTTGTAGATTAATGGTTCATCACATTGTTTTTCTCAATCATGTGTAGAAAATCAGATACAACTTAATGTCCCTGATTTACCACTTGTAAATAAAAACCTTTTCCAGAAAGATGCCGATACCTGCTCCTCGCTTACCTACCTGGGAGCTCCGGCAAGTCCAGATCTTACTTATGAAAAACAGACATCCAAGCTTCACCAAACTTGGATGTTTCTTCCTCATCTGCACTTGGGTAAAATGTTACTTTCTTTGTTTCATAGAAATCCTTTACCCCTTTCACTTTACCCTCGACCATTTTCCCAAAAATCTTTTTAACATTCCCATTAAATGCTTTCTCAACATTAAATTCTTTCTACTCAGAATAAAATTGATCTGAGATCTCAACTTTTCCAACTTTTGATTTAAAATTTTCAGCCCTCAATGGTGGAAAATGAACATCATCCATTGGAGGTACTGAGTTTTCATCTTTTGACTCAGCTTGTGGCTCGTCTAACTTTGTGGAGTTAGATTCATCGCCAAGTTTCTCATAAAACTTCTTAACAACCCATACTTGGTTGTCATGTTTAGCTCTCTTTTGATAAAAATGAGTCTTTGAACATTCACCAACTTCATATGTTGAATTTTCAAAAATTTTGAATTTCTCATTTGGTGACTCATTTTTCTCAAAAACCTTTTCTTTGAGTTTTTTAGAAACTCCCTGTTTTTTCTTTGTATCCAACGGACAATTCCATGCAATGTGACCAACTTCATTGCATTTAAAACAGGTTCTAGTATCCTTTCTATGAAAAACTCCAGTTCCTATTCTCTTATTTTCAGCAAGAAACTCTTGGTTTGATTGTTTCCAGAAAGGTTTCTTCTGTTCTTCCTCTGCACTTCCTCCTGAAACAAATGTCATTTTTGTTTTAAAATCTCGGACATATTTCTCATTTTTATATTTTTCTGGTGGAATAAACCCTAATCCTTTCTTTTTGAAATTACCGTTGTGGTTTGATTTCTTTTGAAAACCAGAACCGTAACCCTTTTTCTTATTCAATCTTTGTTGAACTCTTGAAGTGTATTTTTTAGGTTTTTCAGTAAGATTTACATCTTTTATTTCAGAAATGTTAATTTCTGTCATTTTGAAAACCTTTTTGATCTTTTCAATTTGAACACTTCTTATTGGAAATTCCTCATTAGAATATAATTTGTCAGAATCAATCAATTTATATGCCACTTTGATTGCTTCGTCATTCAAATTAGATTTTGATAACAGGAATTCTTTATTGTACACCCGTTTAACCGACGATTTTGAATTGTTGACCGACGAACTCGAACTTTTGACGGACGAACTTGAACACCTAGACTCGAACTTTGACTCGGACTTTAACTCCGATTCCTCATCTGTATCCAACACCTGATCGACCACCTTTT
This sequence comes from Helianthus tuberosus, assembly GCA_030545235.1. NCBI lineage: Eukaryota > Viridiplantae > Streptophyta > Magnoliopsida > Asterales > Asteraceae > Helianthus > Helianthus tuberosus. Next base: position 80,637,807 of record CM060408.1, read on the forward strand.
TTATTAACTCGGACTCATGATCAGTGTCAGACGATGTAAAAACCACATCAATGTTTTCTGGTAATTCATCGGTTATATCGGACTTTAACTTTATATTGACCACTTTTTTGACTTGCTCCTCATTCGGTTTTCTAGGAGAATATCCTTCCCAAATCGGAGGCGAACACTTGTTATAACTAACACTCTGTTCCTTATCAATATCTTTCTTCTTTGGCTTCTCATCTTTAAAAGCTTCAAAACCTGCAACAGTTGGATAAATTCTATCAATAAGATAATCAGAACTAGAATAACTCTGTAATAAACGTCTGATTCTCTCATTTTCTATCTTTTCATTTTCCAACTCCCATTGCAGCTTTACACATTCTTCAATATAGTGATTTATAGCCTTCTGCTTTGTCATCATCACAGAATTCATCATAGTCAATGCATCTTCTCTTTCTGAATTTGTCTTTTGAAGACCAGTTACTATTCTGTTTAGCACATCATAAGATTCTTTCACATAATTGAGATTAAACAATAATTGTTCTTTCATCTTTTCTAGCTCAATCAGTTTCTCATCCTTTTCTACATATTTCTTGCAAGATTCTGAACACTATAAGCAAGGTTTGATGACTTTCACAATCTTTTCAACTTTGATGACTTTCTCAACCTCAATCACCGGTTCAATCTCAATCACATTTTCAACTTTAACTTCTTCTTTTTGAACAGTCTCTTCTTCTTGATCAACACTTTCACTCTTCATTTTCTTTTGTTCTTTTGCAGCTCGTCTCTCCTTCAGCTTCTCCAAGCGATCTGCAAAATATAATTGAAAGCTTTCAGGAGATAGATGAGTTTTAGCAATATTAATATGTTTTTCTTCCTCATCATCACCACTATCATCAGTTGGTGATTGATCAAAATCTATCGCTTTTTCAAAATTATCATCTGAAGAATCAGAATCAGATGGTGTTTGATCAAACTCTAATGTCTTTTCAGAACTATCATCTGAGGAACCAGAATCAGATAATGTTTGATCAACCATAGTTGCTTCTTCTGAACTTTCATCAGATGAAACAAATTCTTCTTCTTGTTCTTTTTCATGAACACCAATCGCTTTCATCCACTCTGTAAACAAATCTGGTTCTTGAACTATCTTTGCAATGAAAGCTTTAAAATTCCCATTCTCATCCGCAAACATATCCCAGCTGAACCCTTCAGGTAATTTTTCATCATCTTGGTTTATTAAACATGCTTTACTATCAGCTGATATATATTTGTTCCAATCGAAACCTGGAGCCATTTTCTCATCATCTTGATTAATAATTCCAGAATATGCTTTCCTATTTGCATCTTCAATCATCTTCCCATGAGCAGTTTGTGTTTCTTTTTGTTGATATGGTTGATGAGCAACTTGTTGATATATGGTTTTCCGATAGTAATCATCTTTTCTAAATGGATTCTTTGCTCCACTAGCCTCTTGATTTTTGCATTCTCTTTTGAAATAACCTTTCTCCCTGCATCGAAAACAAGTAACTTTAGATTTATCAAATCCCAAAGTAGACACATGTGCATCTAGAAAATCATTTCTCCCTGTGATCATTTTAAACTTTTCTGCTCTCCTCAAGACACTAGCTAGACACCATTTGATGTCCACGAGTTCCATTTCTTCAGCGTCTATCTGATCGTAATCCTCTTTCGTCAGCATAGGATTTCCGATCCTTCCTGCAAACAAACCTTCATAGGATTGTAGCGCAGTTGCAAGTAACGCCATGTGATCTTTTGCAATTTCTTCAGAAAAACTTTGACCATCTGGAAGATTCAATGCAATGTTGCACTGTATCACACAACCATTTCCACTTTTTGAACTTTGAGAATGAAAACTTGATTTTGAACTCTTCGGATTAACACTTGGATACAAAGAAAATCCACTGCTGCTGTTTGACTTTTGATCAACAGGTTCAGATGAGTCTCCAGCACTAAAAGCAGTCTGAATTTTCGAACTCTTTTCAGCCTCTTGAACACTGCCTTTGTAATACATTTTTACATCTTGTTGACCACTCGGATTACTCATCCTCGCAATCTTTTGTTGTTCAAGATCTTGTCCTTAAATCTTCTCGATGAACTGAGAAATCGTCAAACCATCATAAACTCAGGTGTTCTTTAAGATCATCAAGAATGTACCCCATTCCTTTTGAGGTAATGCATCAGCTAGTTTGTCGACCCATTCCTCTCGATCTTTGGTTATGCTTAACAACGACATGGAACGCACTAAGTGGCAGTATCGTTCAATCAACTTCTTTGTATATTCTCCTGGCAGACTTGTGAATAGATCAAGTTCTTTCTTAAGTAGTGAGTTTTTACTCTTGATCATATTTTCACTTCCCTCAAACTTGATTTTAAGTGCATCCCCGATTGATTTTGAAGTTATGTCATGTTGCAGCAACACAAAGATGTCTTCTTTAATGGCTTGCTGAAGTAGACTAATCATCATCTTTTCAGCCATGTACATATCTCGTTCTTTGTCATTGAATTCAAAGATTTCTTTTTCAACTTGCAGATCAGTACGTGGTAGAACATACTTCTTCAAAATACACTCCCAAGATCTCAAATGGTTTGCTTGAACCCAGTTCTCAAACCTATCTTTCCAACCATAATACTCCTCAATGCTCATTAGCTTCGGGGGTTTTTGTGTAGTTCCAGTTTCATTTTCCAAATTCATGTTTTGAGCAATGGTAGCCGGAGTAGTCGGGGATGTTGCAAATGCGTTGTAAAACTCTTCACTCATGATTCCGTAAACTTTTTCTCAAAACGGGAACTTTCAAGCGAGATAACACCTTCAAGCGAAATAACCTGCACACAACTTCAAGCGAAATTAAAATTTTCAAACAGAATTTCAACTCAAGCGAAATAATCCAATTCAAGTGGAATGTCTTCTCAAGCGAAATCACAACTATTAAACCCAAACCCTGTTCAAGCGGAATAGCGTCTTGAAGCGGAAACATACAATGTTGAAGCGGAAACACAGGTTTCGCTTGAAAATCTCAAGCGGAATAATGTCTTTGAAGCGGAATAAGGCTGTATTCGTTCAAGCGGAACCACAACTTAGGTCCATTTTAGTCATTTTTAGGCCGAATTTTGTCCTGAAATTCTCAAGGATTTGTTAAAATGCAGTTTTACACAATATATGAGAAAAATAGCCGATTTTAACCGTCAAAACTTGTTGTTTTTTAAAAGAAGGTGTAGAAAAACAGAAAATTTGAGCTGAAACGGTAAGAACTCCTCCTCCTGTGCTCTGATACCACTTGTAAGATCGTGTTGTGACCCAAACGAGTCGTTCAGAGGAGTTTTAATCTGTTTCAGAGGCGGAAACTAAGAAACAGACTTCGAAACAGCTTGCAAATCACTTTAAACAGCTTTCTGATTGATATAACACTGATTACATGCAGAAAACAAACCGGCAGCACCTCGGTATCAAATTCCACAACTCCTCCAACTGATTCCCTTGAACTGCCTATTTATAAGCATAGGGTTTCGCTTGAAAGTGACAAGGTGCATTTCAAGCGGAATCATAACTTGCTGATTTCGCTTGAAAATGACACAAGTCATTTCAAGCGGAATCTGCTCTTTCAAGCGAAATCACACTAAATAACACATAAAACTGCTATTTTCTCGAACACCATGCCCTGATCTAACATATCTAGTGACAAGACTCGATACAAGACGAAGTCGACAGACGCATGCACCAACATATATATATATATATATAGGAACAGGATCAGGAGAGAACGCCTCAAAGTGTGAGAACGATTCTCAGCCACAAGAGCTTAGTGGTTTGTGGCTGAGATTGATGCGGTGGTATTTTTGTAAATAATAGGGGCCTTGGATGTGACAACCGTCACTTTCCCGTACATTCCGTACACTAGATGAACAGTAATTTGTGCTTTAATGACTGTACATGATCTAGTTTACCAGACAAATAAATTTCTGAATTCCATACAAGTGAATTCATGCATGATATATGCTACAAGAATTTCGTTATGATAGCGTTGCGTCAAAAATATTAGTAAACTCACCGGTAAGACACATCGTGTCAACAGAACTGCAGAAAGCAGTCAGACATTAGAATTGGAGCCTAGGTGTAGGTCCAACGTCAAGAATGCATTAAAACCCAAGAATACATACAAGGGTTTTAATATAGACCTTCCGAAAGCTAAAATACGCACTAAAAAGCACCCGAAACGCATTTTAAGTGCAGAATTTATTTAAATTCAGCTATATTCAGCATTCAAACATATGAATATTAGGCAGAAATGTCGTTTTATTATCCAGAATACTTCCCCAAGTGTTGGGAATTAAAAGGGATACAAAAAGGTACTTAAAGGGTACTAAAAAGTGTAATTTAGCACTTTAACGAATCGGTATCTAACCGAACAACCGGACTTTACCCGGAACACCAAAATATTGCTAGAAGCAATGTTTTTATTTTTCTAAGCTAATTAGGGTACCCGAATACCCTAACACCCGTCACAAGACACTACATGCTAATATCTAGTCTTAACCTCCTACTTAACAACTAATGCTTAATCATTTAGTTAGACACCAACCTTGAGACCCCCCCCCCCCTCATGCCATAATCGGCCATGTGACCTAATTGGTGGATCTTATGGGATATTGTTAGATATTGCTGAATCTTGGAAGATTTAAAGTAAGATATGGTCTAGTACTTGAGGATACACAAGATCCTACAATATCCATCAAAGATCTTGCTTGGATTTCACTAGATTTCATAAGATATTACTTGGATTTAATTTGATTTCATAAGATATTGCATAGATATTATGAATCTTGAAAGATTTACTAGAGATTTTGCAAAGTACTATAAGTTACAACTAGACCCCTCCCCATATCCTAACAAAATCGGCCCAACATGTCTAAATACAAGATTATGTAATCTTCCCAAAATCTTAAATTGATTTTATTTAGATTTATTTAGATATTATGTGATATTTCTTGGATTCTATAAGATTTATGAGGATCTTGAAAGATATGACTATAAGTATGACATATGGATTCTAAAGATCTTCATAATTCACTCACTTCACAACATTACACCTCTCTCACTCTCTCCCTTGCTCTCTTGATCTCGACCAAACATAGAGCCACCACCACCACCATTGTTCCATCCATTTCAAGGCATTCTCAAGGTGCAAGGAGCCATATAAGAAGGTTTGGTGGTCTCGGAACTTGAAGGACCTCATATGTTTGCTTTTATCCACCCATTTTTCGTCTAGTTTTTTCCCTAGCCTCGAGCTAGTAGTAAGTGTTCTAAAACATCCTCTTGTTCTTGTTTAGAGTGGTTAATAAGAGACTTGTCGGATAAAAGTCATGAATATATAAGATCAAAGTTTAAAGTCTTATAAAAATGATGAACTTGTTGGATAAAAGAAATATAATGGTGTAAAACTTGTAAGACTTGTTTTGTGGTGATTATTTAGTGCCGATCTATGTTGTGGTAGCTCGGATCATCATCTAACCCGGATTAGTCATGTTCATGAAACATGACATAGAATATGTTAAGAATGAAAAGGGTTAAATGATGAAACTCTACTACACACTAAACATGAACTTGTGTAAAATCGATTTTTCTTACGAAATGAAGTTCTAAACTAGTAGGTCTAAAGATCTACAAGTGGTATTTTCGAAGAACCAAGAATATGATGAAATCGTGTTTTAAGGCCGGATCTTCCATAAACTAGAAGTGTTTTGTGAACAAACAAGTGTGTGGACACTTGTGTAACAAAAGTTTTAACAAAGAAATAATTTTTGTAAAAGCCGACTAGAAGTTGTAAAACTTCATGTTCTTTAAAAAGAAGTTTTCCAAGAAACCGACTTTATTTTTAGAGATGGAAAAACCTACTAAATGTGTTGAAGAGTTACTACACATTTTTACACAACTTGCAAGTTCATGTGATTGCGATATATGTTTATGTTGGACTAGTTTGATGATGATTGGAAATGGATTGGTTGAAGTTTTAAAGGAAAATGATACGCTAGTAAGCGTGGCCACCTCCAGTTACAGGGGAAACCCTGGCGAAATTTTTCTAAGAAATATAACACTTAGTGATATTTTTGTGATAAGTGTTTATAAATATATTTTTAACTTGTTTTCAGAATATAAACTTCGCCATGATTTTTAGTACAAGATACCAAATACCGGAGGTGGATTTTCATAAATGAAACTTGTTAAATATATATTTAGAATATATATTTATCGCTTGTATGATTATGTGATTATTTTGTGAAATAGGTATATATTATTTTTAGAGTAAAAATAATATGACTTGGAGATACTCGTGACGAGTAAAAATACAAAAAAATACGCATACAACATACAAGATACATAATTCGGGTGCAAAGTGCAAAATACAAAAAGCTTATATTTATTTTTGAGAAAATAATATAAGCAAGACATTTAGTTAAAAATATAAAATATTTTTAACACAAGAAATTATACACAAAAGAGAGTGACTGTACTTGTGCTACGCAAGTCTAGTGACTAACGTTAAGAAAACGCGTATAGGTTACGACGTTAAGTAAGCAAATCCGGTGAAGTTTACGACGCACAGGAACGCAAAGTTGTGAGTTCATGCTCCCCCTTTTCTCTAACTGTTTTTGGTTTTATAACTCTCGGGGGTGAAATACATGTTACAAATATTATAATTTTTACAAAGGGTAAAAATACAAGAAGCGCTCTTGGTGAGAACGAGAACCGAGTGCAATATGATTTGAGAATACGAGAAGCACTCGTGGTGAGTGCAATATGATGAGCTTTAAGAAAAGCCTAGAAAATACTAGATCATGTGAGCTTAAACAAGATATTGAGATGCCATTAATACTTAATTAGGGACGAGGGTTAGATCTAACGGGTACGGCCGAGCCCCACTCAGGGTCCTTATGTGACCACTTGAGTGCTTCGGTGTCCCAGTCGAGGGAAATCGACACAGTCAAGGGAAATTGACACAGTCGAGGTTAATCGACACAGTCGAGGGTAATCGACACAGTTAAAGGAGAAAATACTAATGCTCCATATCCTCACATGCCTTAAAGGAGCCAACACTAGTGCTCCATATGTCCTCACATGCCTTAATGTCCTTGTATAAACAATCATTTAAAACGTGGGGTACACAAGAAAACCTGAATGATACTTGAGTACGTGGGGTACTCAAGAAAACGGGAATTATACTTGAGTACGTGGGGTACTCAAGAAAGACTTGAATTATACATGACACATACTATGTTTTCATACAAAGTATAAAAACGTGAAATACAAAAATGCATGAACTCGCTCAACTTTATGTTGATGTTTTCCAAAATTACATGTATTTCAGGTGACAGGATGGATCTTGGGCGCAAGTGTCGTAACTAGAAATAGACTACAAGTTTAGATGTCATCAACTTTTGTTGAATTGTAACCTTGTCAAAGGTCGTGTTTGAAAACTTAAATAACACGTGTTTGTAATACTCAAATTTTCATGAATGGATGAACATCGTTTTGATCATGTAGTTGTTTATTACGATTGAATGCAATGATAACAAGCTAGTCACACATCATACGCTTCCGCAAAAGACAGGGTGTGATAGTTTGGTATCAGAGCTTCGATTGTAGTGAACTAGGATTCTTTCTCGAGTCTAGACTACAATCACTAGAGTTCTCTCACGAAAACATTTTTCAAAAAGGTTTTCATTGCATTCACGAAAGCGCCAAGATCCACAAGTCAGACACATTTCAAAAAGTGACAAGGCAAGGACATTAGTGAGGAATACCTTTAAAATAAGGTGCCAACCAAAGCACAGTCTACACGAGTTAGACTTGCCTAAAACAAAATGACACCCCAAAAACGAGAGTTATACGTAATATAATGCATTAAATTGCTTGATTATGCTAAGTAGCATATATGTTATTGATATACATACATACAAATAAGTGTACGGAATGATTATTGACGTGAGTGAGATACTTTCGACTCCGACTCCTATTACTGTACGTGACTCGCACGATGAAGCTACCGACCTCGCGTCCTTTGCAAAGCTCATGGCTGGGAGTGATTACCAAACAAGATGCTGAGCTTACTTCCGTAGGAGATGGCTGCTCTTCCCTCTCGATCGTGAAGATGCCTAACTACGGTGATGATGACGAGGCAGAGGCGGCAACCTTGAACGAATTCTCAATCAACGGGACGAGATCCCTACGGCTTATGTGAAGCAAGATTGACGACATACTTGACCAGAAAAGGAAGACGGAGTATTCATCTCGAAGGTGCCCCTCCAACTACTAGGAATTCTCTCTATTCCTATTCCATCTAATCATCGTGCCTATACGCGCGTAACAATAACGAATGTTAGCGCGTGGACCATCGCAAAGGTCCTTTCCATGACAAAGAGGTATAAGGACAGTAGTGTCCCCTCCTTGATTGATCATCTGCTTGGACGAGAGAAAATTGGGGTAACTGTGCAAGACAATTTATTATTACGGGGGCCCACGTAATAACGACTTGTAGTGCACAGAAATCCTGGTGGACTCTGCGGATCGAGCTAATGAAAACCATACAAAATTAATCTATAGGTGCCCTCACCTTCATCTGGTAGAACAACAAATAGATCAGTGCTTTAGCACGTTAGAAAGTAGGAAACCTGTCTTAGCCTACTTCGTGACTGACACTTCTACCGGCATACGAGACGTGTGAGGAAACGATGTTTAAGCAAGAGAGGTGGAATGACATTCAGAAAGAATCAGCGATGATACACTCCCTATCACCTCCACACAAACAACCCCACCAAAGGGGAAATATACGCACCAGTAAAGCTAAAGACCTAAGAAAAACCGATGTAGCAGGAAATAACTAAAACTTGAATGACCAAGGCGATGTAGCCTCGAGTTCATTTCAAACAATAAGCCAAGTTGGCAAACCTATGTGAAGGCTCAATAAATGTTTCCTCGCTTATACACTGATTATATATACGTGTGAAATTGGGTAATTACATAATGGCTTATGGTGCTATGTATCTCATAGACAATTGGAATGTTGTCTAACCTACTTCATACCATTTTGGCAGAAGAGAATGCCGCCCAGGCGAGACACAAACACCAGTACATTGCCAAGGACAGAATCCGAGCTGCAAGAACGCATCTCGCAGGCAATTGCGCGACATGAAGCCCTCCACTCTAAGCACAACGATGGCACTAGTGAAAATAACCCTCCAATTGGCTGCATCTATAAACAATTCCTGGACTGCAAGCCATTGAATTTTGATGGCACAGGAGGTGACGTTGCATTGGTTCGTTGGGCAGAAAAGACTGACTCCATTCTAAGAATGAGTAACTGTTCGCCCCGACAAAGTGTTACTTATATCTCAGGGTTATTCGTAGATGGCGCACTCTCCTGGTGGAACCTTCAGGTTCAAACCCTTGGTGCGGATGCTGCTTATGCACTAAGCTGGGACGAGCTCAAGGAAATGATGGAAAAGAAATACTGTTCTAGGGCTGAAATCCAGAAAATTGAGGTGGAGTTCTGGAACTTAAAAATGGATGGACCGAAGATTCCTGAATACGTCCAACGATTTCACGACTTGTCTAGGGTCGTTCCCTACTTAGTCAAACCGGAATTTAAAAGGGTTGAACGATTCATTTGGGGACTTGCACCTCAGATCAGGAGCTTGGTTACTACCTCAAGGCCTCCAACTATCGCGGAGGCTATCGAGTTAAGCGTTACGCTTACTGAAGAAGCTCTACGTGCGGGAAAATTTTCAGAATCTGAGGATAACAAGAAAGAGACTCATGTGGAGTCGTTAAGCAACAAGAAGAGGAAGTCCTCAAACCTAAAGATGAGCACCCAAGTCAGCTATGGAAGCTCTAAAGCGAACAAAAGAAAGAAAGTAAACCCGCCGCATGACGGGAGAACTTCTGGAACCACTAATAAGGTAGGTGATAAGATTTACTCGGGAGCTAAGCCGTGGTGCGAGGAATGCACTTTTCACCATAAAGGTCGATGTCTGAGGCCTAAGTGTGGAAAGTGTGGAAAAGAAGGGCACAGCAAGGATGCCTGTTGGGCGAAGGACCCAGATGGAAGAAATAAGAGAATACCAGGTTGCTACAAATGTGGTGAAGCAGGGCACTTTAGGAAAGATTGCCCTAGGAAGAAACAAGCAAGGAAGGGTTTTCACGATCGAAACTCGTGAAGCACGCCAGGATCCAGATGCGGTTACGGGTACGTTCCCTATTAACCAACCTAATGCATCTACTTTTAATTAATACTGGCATCGACGTTAACCTTACATGCTTAGAACATAAGAAACTGCTGGGCCTAGTTTCGAGTAAAATAGATGCCCCGTATTCTTTAGAAATGGGCATATAGAAGGCTAGTTTAAACAGTCGAAGCAATTGAGGATTGCATTTAGGGACTCAGAAGGCCAGAACCTTCTGTTACCATTGAATCGCGAAGTCATAATATGATAGTCAGCATGGATCAGAAATCCAACTATACAGCTGAAGTCGTTCGATATGAGAAAATCAGTCGCATACCCCTTGCGAATGATGAAACCCAAACTTCCTGCAATAGGTGCAAGGATGCTAGACCCCACAAGGCGGCAGATCTACGACATCCCTCATTGGTCGAAAAGGCATAGAAATGCCTCCGAGTAGACTGCAGAGCCTGAGAACATCCCCATGATGGAAGAAGTCCCAGTAGCCTTTTCAGAAGACTTGCTAGGAACGCCTCTCTGTAGCGACGAGAGGAGTTCAGGATAAATCACGTGCCAGGAGCAGCACCAGTGACGAATGACACCATACCGACTAGCTTCACCAGCGAAGCATGAACCTCTGATATAACTGCAAGAGCTGCTAGACAGAGGAAATTAAGGACGTAGCATCCTTAGTTAAGGAGACAAAGAGAAAGTTGGTAGTCTCCACTTTACATAAACTTCAGAAAATTGTGAATCAGAATCCTTTGCCAGGGACTGGGGACACAAATGAGCCAATCGTAAGGCTCCAGTTACCACTCAAAGATCAACTTAAGGACAGGATGTCCTCCACTGTGAATACAAGAGGAAATATCCCTAAAACGACCTTTAGGACTGGCTTCGAGTATTACGAGATCCTTGTCGTATCATTTGGCTTGACACATGCATCGACAATATTCATGGACCTCATGAAACGAACGTGTAAGCCACACCGGAATAGATCACGAATGTATTTATTGACTACATTCTTATTTGGCCAACGACCAAGGAAGGTCGTGAGCAAACAGCTGCAATTTACCTTGCAACTCTTAGAGAAAGCACAGTTATGTGCAATGATGACGAAAAGCGGATTTCGAGTTCGCAAAGGGAGAACTTTAAGATACATGGTGGATAAGAACGAAATTCATGCCAACCCTGCAACCAATAGCTAAGGAGCTAGAGTTGCAATTATGTGACGTCTCTCGACAAAGTCTCGATTGTACGTCGATGCAACGAGACCACAACATTGCGTACGCGGCACATTGAATTAAGGAATCAAGAGAAAAGACCTTGAGATAGATACAATAATTACGCACCGCAAACTAGACGTCATTACCTGAAAGAAAACGCTGCACGATCTTTACTGATCACAAGGGTTGCAGCACACCGATGATCGTAAGAACTCGAATATGAACTGAGCTGCTGAAGGATGCAGCCTGTATGAACACAATACGTGCTTGTGTGATAAACTTTAATGAAAGGTCGAAACACTCACTTGCCCTTAGTGAAGTCTTCCTACAACAGTATTTATCACACCGCCGTCTAAACCGCTTCTTATAAAGCTTTAGACGGAACATAATGAGTCAATTCCCGTCATGTTGAACGGAGACCAGAAATAAACAATCTACTGGCCCGAGTTGGCCCAGGAAAACTAGAGGCAAGATCGTTCGGATATGTGATCATATCAGGACAACCTGCAGAATACAGAAAGATTACGCCAATGAGCGGTAGAAATCGTATGAATTTGAGACAAGAAGTATGACTAAAATGAGAGCCTCGCCTAGAGAAGGCGTAGTGTGTTTTGGAAAACGAAAAGGTTGAATCCCCGGTGTAGGGATCAGAACCATTTCTCACAAAATGAAGCTCCCAGAAAAATATCAGTAGTGATCGCGACACATTCATGTGTCTAGTCTGTAGAGGAGTCTGACTTAAGGAACAGTCGTTGTTCCCGCAAATAAGATTCACGTCAATGACAAACGACAAGAATTACTATAGAAACCTGTTAAGGTTTTGGACCAAGAGTCCGTGATACTATAGAAACCTGTTGAGGTTATGGACCAAGAGTCCACAAGATACAGTAAAGTCATGATCGACTTACTTGAGTATGATAGAATTCATGACATGACCCAGATATTTCATGGGAACATGAAGACAAATCATAAATCTAAGTGACCATATGGGTTTCACAACTCCCCTGCGACCGATGGCATCGCTTGAATTTCGGGACGAAATTCTTTTAACGGGGGGAGACTGTGACAACCGTCACTTTCCCGTACATTCCGTACACTAGATGAACAGTAATTTGTGCTTTAATGACTGTACATGATCTAGTTTACCAGACAAATAAATTTTTGAATTCCATACAAGTGAATTCATGCATGATATATGCTACAAGAATTTCGTTATGATAGCGTTGCGTCAAAAATATTAGTAAACTCACCGGTAAGACACATCGTGTCAACAGAACTGCAGAAAGCAGTCAGACATTAGAATTGGAGCCTAGGTGTAGGTCCAACGTCAAGAATGCATTAAAACCCAAGAATACATACAAGGGTTTTAATATAGACCTTCCGAAAGCTAAAATACGCACTAAAAAGCACCCGAAACGCATTTTAAGGGCATAATTTATTTAAATTCAGCTATATTCAACATTCAAACATATGAATATTAGGCAGAAATGTCGTTTTATTATCCAGAATACTTCCCCAAGTGTTGGGAATTAAAAGGAATACAAAAAGGTACTTAAAGGGTACTAAAAAGTGTAATTTAGCACTTTAACGAATCGGTATCTAACCGAACAACCGGACTTTACCCGGAACACCAAAATATTGCTAGAAGCAATGTTTTTATTTTTCTAAGCTAATTAGGGTACCCGAATACCCTAACACCCGTCACAAGACACTACATGCTAATATCTAGTCTTAACCTCCTACTTAACAACTAATGCTTAATCATTTAGTTAGACACCAACCATGAGACCCCCCCCCCCCTCATGCCATAATCGGCCATGTGGCCTAATTGGTGGATCTTATGGGATATTGTTAGATATTGCTGAATCTTGGAAGATTTAAAGTAAGATATGGTCTAGTACTTGAGGATACACAAGATCCTACAATATCCATCAAAGATCTTGCTTGGATTTCACTAGATTTCATAAGATATTACTTGGATTTAATTTGATTTCATAAGATATTGCATAGATATTATGAATCTTGAAAGATTTACTAGAGATTTTGCAAAGTACTATAAGTTACAACTAGACCCCTCCCCATATCCTAACAAAATCGGCCCAACATGTCTAAATACAAGATTATGTAATCTTCCCAAAATCTTAAATTGATTTTATTTAGATTTATTTAGATATTATGTGATATTTCTTGGATTCTATAAGATTTATGAGGATCTTGAAAGATATGACTATAAGTATGACATATGGATTCTAAAGATCTTCATAATTCACTCACTTCACAACATTACACCTCTCTCACTCTCTCCCTTGCTCTCTTGATCTCGGCCAAACATAGAGCCACCACCACCACCATTGTTCCATCCATTTCAAGGCATTCTCAAGGTGCAATGAGCCATATAAGAAGGTTTTGTGGTCTCAGAACTTGACGGACCTCATCCGTTTGCTTTTATCCACCCATTTTTCGTCTAGTTTCTTCCCTAGCCTCGAGCTAGTAGTAAGTGTTCTAAAACATCCTCTTGTTCTTGTTTAGAGTGGTTAATAAGAGACTTGTCAGATAAAAGTCATGAATATATAAAAGATCAAAGTTTAAAGTCTTATAAAAATGATGAACTTGTTGGATAAAAGAAATATAATGGTGTAAAATTTGTAAGACTTGTTTTGTGGTGATTATTTAGTGCCGATCTATGTTGTGGTAGCTCGGATCATCATCTAACCCGGATTAGTCATGTTCATGAAACATGACATAGAATATGTTAAGCATGAAAAGGGTTAAATGATGAAACTCTACTACACACTAAACATGAACTTGTGTAAAATCGATTTTTCTTACGAAATGAAGTTCTAAACTAGTAGGTCTAAAGATCTACAAGTGGTATTTTCGAAGAACCAAGTATATGATGAAATCGTGTTTTAAGGCCGGATCTTCCATAAACTAGAAGTGTTTTGTGAACAAACAAGTGTGTGGACACTTGTGTAACAAAAGTTTTAACAAAGAAATAATTTTCGTAAAAACCGACTAGAAGTTGTAAAACTTCATGTTCTTTAAAAAGAAGTTTTCCAAGAAATCGACTTTATTTTTAGAGATGGAAAAACCTACTAAATGTGTTGAAGAGTTACTACACATTTTTACACAACTTGCAAGTTCATGTGATTGCGATATATGTTTATGTTGGACTAGTGTGATGATGATTGGAAATTGATTGGTTGAAGTTTTAAAGGAAAATGATACGCTAGTAAGCGTGGCCACCTCCAGTTACAGGGGAAACTCTGGCGAAATTTTTCTAAGAAATATAACACTTAGTGATATTTTTGTGATAAGTGTTTATAAATATATTTTTAACTTGTTTTCAGAATATAAACTTCGCCATGATTTTTAGTACAAGATACCAAATACCGGAGGTGGATTTTCATAAATGAAACTTGTTAAATATATATTTAGAATATATATTTATCGCTTGTATGATTATGTGATTATTTTGTGAAATAGGTATATATTATTTTTAGAGTAAAAATAATATGACTTGGAGATACTCGTGACGAGTAAAAATACAAAAAAAATACGCATACAACATACAAGATACATAATTCGGGTGCAAAGTGCAAAATACAAAAAGCTTATATTTATTTTTGAGAAAATAATATAAGCAAGACATTTAGTAAAAAATATAAAATATTTTTAACACAAGAAATTATACACAAAAGAGAGTGACTGTACTTGTGCGACGCAAGTCTAGTGACTAACGTTAAGAAAACACGTATAGGTTACGACGTTAAGTAAGCAAATCCGGTGAAGTTTACGACGCACAGGAACGCAAAGTTGTGAGTTCATGCTCCCCCTTTTCTCTAACTGTTTTTGGTTTTATAACTCTCGGGGGTGAAATTGTGACAACCCTCACTAAACCAGGTATCCGTACGACTTAATTAATAATTAATTACTGTTTAATTACTGTGCTTACTTGAAATTGTGGATAAACTGCTACTTGAATACTGATACATGTACTTACTTGCATCATACTTTACTTGCTGTCACTCCATGTTTTGCTTACAGCACCTTTGTGACAACCTTGATGCACCAAAAGCACAGTAGCACAATGAACGGATAACCTATTAAACGTGCTGTCATAACTAGCACCAGGCAGGTACTGCCTCTTAGGCCTGTAAGAGCCTGAGATAGTTTGCTACACTAGTGGTGAGTGTAGGGATATAAGGGTTGTAGAACTGCGTCACTAGGAATGGGATTATAGTGACCGGATGTGCCTAAAACGTACTTTGAGTACAAAATTCAGCACTTTAAATGATAATTCAGCATCTAGCTACCTAATAAAGTGCCAAAACATGAGAGAAATAATACTAGACACCTTCCAAAGTGTCGGGAATAAGTTGTGTCACTAAAAATAATATCAACGACACTTTAAATAATTATTTAGCGCTTTAACGGAGTAATATCCAACCGTACAACCGGACTTAACCCGAGACATAAAATATTGTCATTTACATTATTTTTCCTTTTCTGAGCTAGTTAGGGTCCCCGAGTACCCTAACACCCATTATAAATTACACACCACATAATACACTAATTAGATCTCCAACTAAAACTAACTAATACCACTAACAATTTAGTTACAATCTAACCAAATATTCCCCCCCCCCCCCTAACGAGTTCGGTTTCCCAAGGGAACAAATACTTACAACTTTTGAATATTATAATCTTATATGTCTAATATCTACTTGACATAAAATCCTTTGGGTTTAGTGGGTGATGGTTTATATTATGGATTAAGGGATAAACTTTCATTTACTATAACATCACCAACAAACAAAAAAAATTCCACTCATCTCTCCTCCACTCTTGAAGTCTCGGCCGAGAACCACAAGCACACCACCATCACTTTTGATTTCATTCAAGGCATTTTATATACATTCAAGTGTGAGGGATCACATACGAGGAAGCCCGGTGCTTGCGGATCGTCAAGGACCTCACCCCACTGCTTTTATCCTCGCATTTTTCGACTAATTTCTTCCCTAGCCTCGAGCTAGTAGTAAGTGACTCTAAATGCCTTTTTGATCTATTCTAAAGTGGTTAATAAGAATTTTGACGGTTGAATTTATGAACAGGTTAGAACAAAATTTAAAGTCTACTAAAATAATATAATCAAGTGGGTAATAGTTGAATATTGGTGTAAAAATTATAAAACTTGTCTTGTTATGATTATTTAGTGTTGTTTTATGCTAGTGTTAGTTCGGATCGTCATCTAACCCGACTAAGTCATGTTCATGGAACATGACCTAGTGTATGTTATAGTGTGAAAAGTGGTTAGATGAAGACCACTACTACTTATAACCATGAACTTGTGTAAAAACAATTTTTCTTACAAAATGGAGTTCTAAACTAGTAGATCTACGGATCTACAAGTGGTATTTTCGAAGGACCAAGTGTAAAATGAAATCATAATTTTAAAGCCGGATCCTTCCTAAACAAAAGTGATTTTTGTGAACACACAAGTGTGTAGACACTTGTGTAACAAAAAGTTTTAACAAAGAATTATTTTTATAAATTTTGGACAAGAAGGTGTAGAAAGGTATCTTCTTTAAAAACAAGGTTCTCAAAGAAACCGAGTCTATTTATAAAAGATCTACTAAAATATGGGGAAGGTTACTACATATCTTACACAAACCACAAGTTCATGTGTTATGCGATTTATATCTATTTTGGACTAGTTGATGTTGATATATCGTTTGTTAATGTTGGGAACATTGTTGATTTGAATTATAAAAGAAAATGATACGCTTGAAAGCGTGGCCACCTCCAGTTACAGAGGAAACTCTGGCGAAATTTTTCCAAAAATCTAACACTTGTAAATATTTTTATCACAAGTGTTATGGATATATTTTAACTTATTTTTCCAAATAAATTTCGTCACGATTTTTATTACAAATTAAGCAAGTGTCGGAGGTGGGATTTTCACAAAATAAAACTTGCTAAAATATATATTTAGAATATATATTTTCATAACAACACTTGTGTAAATTTTTGTGATTATTTTGTGAACTACGTAAATATTATTTTTAGGGTAAAAATAATATTACTAAATATTAACGGCTCCAAAATAATACGAACGCCTTCACAATAAATATTTAAGTTACAACGGTATTATTATTACCACCCGATCTATATCCGTAACTTACGTATTTTCAGAAAATACGCATAAGTGTGTATTTCGTTAGAAGTATTATTTTGGGTAAAATATTATGGAATAAAATATAATATTTTTGGGAATAAAAGTATTATACACGGTATGTTTAGCTAAGGAACCTACTGCTAGATCACGTGACTGGATAGGCTATTATCGTAAGACCATTAATCCTTGTATAAGGACCGAGAGGCATGAGTGATAGATCTATCGGGTGTTGCGAGCCCCACACATGGGCCAGCGTGCAGCTGCATGTGGTGACTATGTCATTCCGCCGGAAGGACCGGTATAAAATACGCGTTACAGGTTTGAGTGCTTCCTAGTCCATGTCACTTATTAATGTATTAGCTACACATTAATCGATCTCTTTTTCCTTAATTGCTACATACCAGGGATTTTCATACATACAGACTTGTTTACAAAGGTTTATACATACCCACTTACACATGAACTCGCTCAACATTATTGTTGATTTTTCAACTTACATGTATTTCAGGGAATCAAAGGATCTGGCGCGGTATGACACGTTTTCCCGCTGCATTAGTTTCAAGGTCATCCGAGTTTAAGGGATGTGACTTTTTCCTGGACGAGTCACAGTTCTTAAGCTGTGCTTATTTCTTGTTGGTGTTGGTGTTGTGTCTTTTGAACACTGTTTATGTTTGTTAGGATGTGATATCCGTTAAGACAATGTAGTGGTTCTTTACTCTTCAAACTTATTTTAATGGATGATCTTGCATGGTTTTTATTTCATATAGCTTGTTATGGTTAAGCTATGGTATTAAGAAGTCACACCAAAATAACCATGCTTCCGCAAAGCCAGGGTGTGATAGAAATACATGTTACAAATATTATAATTTTTACAAAGGGTAAAAATACAAGAAGCGCTCTTGGTGAGAACGAGAACCGAGTGCAATATGATTTGAGAATACGAGAAGCACTCGTGGTGAGTGCAATATGATGAGCTTTAAGAAAAGCCTAGAAAATACTAGATCATGTGAGCTTAAACTAGATATTGAGATGCCATTAATACTTAATTAGGGACGAGGGTTAGATCTAACGGGTACGGCCGAGCCCCACTCAGGGTCCTTATGTGACCACTTGAGTGCTTCGGTGTCCCAATCGAGGGAAATCGACACAGTCGAGGTTAATCGACACAGTCGAGGGAAATCGACACAGTCAAGGGAAATCGACACAGTCGAGGTTAATCGACACAGTCGAGGGTAATCGACACAGTTAAAGGAGAAAATACTAATGCTCCATATGCTCACATGCCTTAAAGGAGCCAACACTAGTGCTCCATATGTCCTCACATGCCTTAATGTCCTTGTATAAACAATCATTTAAAACGTGGGGTACACAAGAAAACCTGAATGATACTTGAGTACGTGGGGTACTCAAGAAAACGGGAATTATACTTGAGTACGTGGGGTACTCAAGAAAGACTTGAATTATACATGACACATACTATGTTTTCATACAAAGTATAAAAACGTGAAATACAAAAATGCATGAACTCGCTCAACTTTATGTTGATGTTTTCCAAAATTACATGTATTTCAGGTGACAGGATGGATCTTGGGCGCAAGTGTCGTAACTAGAAATAGACTACAAGTTTAGATGTCATCCACTTTTGTTGAATTGTAACCTTGTCAAAGGTCGAGTTTGAAAACTTAAATAACACGTGTTTGTAATACTCAAATTTTCATGAATGGATGAACATCGTTTTGATCATGTAGTTGTTTATTACGATTGAATGCAATGATAACAAGCTAGTCACACATCATACGCTTCCACAAAAGACAGGGTGTGACATTGGAACTACCAGGAGGGGTAAAATAGGAAGATCCAAACAAAAGTGCACATGCTAATCACATGCCATTTTCCCCATCATATTTAAACGACAATAACTTTTTTATACGTGATTATTTTTTGAAAAAAATTCCACCATAAAACTCAGCTTTTTTTTTATCTTTCCAACGAGTATACTATTGATATACTTTTCGAAAAAAAATTAACTGGGTTTTATGGCGTTTTTCTGAATTGTGTGTTTTATGGCGTTTTAGATTATGTATTTTTATGGCGTTTTCTGAACGAGGTTTTTTATGGCATTTTAACTAGGTATTTTCATGGAGTTTTTCTGAACTGAGTGTTTTATGGCGTTTTTAACTGAGTTTTTTCATGGCGTTTTTCTGAATTGGGTGTTTTATGGCGTTTTTAACTGGGTATTTTCATGGCGTTTTTCTGAATTGGGTGTTTTTATGGCGTTTTATTTGAACACCCAGTTCATGTGAGTGGGTTTTTTTTACAATATTACCCCTTCAGTGTAATATAGCATCAATGCCACATGTCACCACCAAAATCGTTCTCACCGTTCTCACACTTTTCACCGTTTTCTGTAAATCCTGACCCTATATATATATAATTTTAAAAAATTTTCGGGCCATAGATTGATTTGGGCCCTAATCGCAGGCACCTCTTGCACCCCCTAATAGACAGCCCTGGTTGTTGGCAATCAGGCTCAAAAACACGAATAGTGAATTTGATCTTAATCAAGATCGACTCTTTTGTCAATTATACTATTGGCATACTAACAATAACCCCATCCCAACATTGCTAAACAAGTCTTCAAATCCTACTCAAACACCACTTTTAATTCTATTCTAACTTTAACAAACCAATAGTAAGCATAAAATTAAATAACTTTGTCTAAAGATTCAAACTTTTAATTAAATACATAAAATTAAATAACTTTATCTAAAGATTCAAACTTTTAATTAAACTAGTCGAATTCCCCCGCGTTTCGCGGTGGGAATTCGGTTGGTAACATTTTGCCTCTTTATGGCGGGAATTCGGTTGGTAACATCTCGCCTCTTTGCAACCCATCACCTTGCCCCTTTGGTTTCTTTAATCTCCGATTCTCACTCAATAAGGGCAGAATTCAGTTGTTAACGTTTAGCCTCTTTATAACCCATGGCTAGAGTATAATTAAAATGCAACCTGCAATCTGGCCGGCCTGTTACAAACTACATGTTGCGATATTTATTACAAAAAAAAGAAATCCAGAATGTTCGATATAGCAACATACATAGTGCAATAATATCCCTTAGAAGAATCTTTTTGATGAGCAGAATCGAGACACTCACATAGTCCCTGAAACCCGCTTCTTCTGTAGCAAGTTTGTCTATTTCACCCTCAAGATTTCATGGAAAGCTAAGAATTAAATCACAAATTAAAAGATATAAAAGACTTGTAAGTATGTCTCAACATGAGCACATAAGTTTTCCTTCTGTATCGTCAAGTCCATAAAATATTTTCTCAGCACCATTTCCTGCGTAATAACACATGGAACCATAATAAGCGTTTCTAAGAGTATACCTTTTATCATACAAAAATAGATATGAGAGAGAGGACCTCCCAGAAGCACTTTGCACGATCACGGTACTTAAAACTAATAAGTTTCCCCTTTTCATAACAATCCCCTAACTCTAACATTGAGCAAAAGTTATTCTATTAATTGAAATTTTGCATATAGATAATATTGTGACACTTGTGCTCCGTAAACACACACGATATAGGACACAATATTTTATCAAAGAAACAATGTGTTTTGATCTCAAAATATGTTTATTTGTGTTTTACAATTTCACATTTTGATTCTACTTCATTTTCAAGCTTTAAATCACTTTCTGAAAAGTTAAACGCGAACTGATACGTAAATGTAACCAGTTTAATGCGGCAAACACTCCGGAACAGTGACATAGGCTTAACATACCTTAAATGACTTCTATATAACTTATAAATAAGTTTTGAAGGCTTTGGTGTGTCAAAAACAAGATTATTCACTCTCAGGGACTATTTGCGTCAAACTGTGAAAGTCTGCTGATTTGTTTAGTAACGAACATTCTGGAACCTGATCATAAGCTAAACGTACCCTAAATATCCTTTACATAGCTTAGAAATAAGCTTTGAGGGGTTCGTTATGCGAAAATACGCTTATTTGATCACAGGGACTAAAAGCGTCAAAACTGTGAAAGTATGCATTTTCGTGCATATTTAGCATTCTGACCATATCCGGACATCCAAATATTTTTTTAAACACTAGAATATTGTACTTTAGTGATAGGAACACAAAAACTTCATTCGTTTCGCAATTTGGGTCGTTTTCGCGTCTATTACGATTTCCGTCGTAATTAACCGAAAAGCGTAACCGTACAGCCAAACGAACCGACATCCGAGATGTTTTCAAGCATATTTCATGTTCCCTACACTTTAACTTCATCATGGAGCTTAAAAATGGGTTTGGCGGGTGTTAGAAGTGTTGAAACGCGACAAAACGAAGTTCAGGGACTAAACTATAAATAAGTGAAACTTGCTGAACTGCACATGCCATACGGACCGTATGGAGGACCTCTTACGGTCCGTAAACAGTCTCAAGCACAGCAGATTCATTGAATCTGCAATTCAGCAGCTTTCCTTGTTTTGATCCATGGTTTATTCATCTTGTGGACTGGTTTTTAGGTTCCCATGGTATTCAAAACCATGGGTAACACTTGGATGGTTGAGATCAAAGCTTGTTTATCGAGAAACGATCCTAACGGTTGTGGATTTCCTATAAATACCCAACCCCAATTCACTTGCATCCTCACACTTGATTCATTTCTGCTCTAAGTTGGGGTTTCCACGCCTCATACGTGAGCAACTTGAATCAAATCTTCCTAGCTTGGACCCTTTATAAGTTTCTTTCATGCTTTTATCGTTTTTCAAGCGTAAAAGTCAAACAGTGTTTGACTTTCTGCTTTGACCAGTCAATGGTCAACAAGAAGTTCGTTTGAACTTCGCAATGTGAGCGTAATCACGATGGTTATAGTCCCTTGTGACTAGTGACTATACCTACTGATTACCACGTTAATTAGGTGTATTGACGAGTCATAGTTTCGGACAAAATACGCGTTTATGCGTATTTTGCAACCAAACTATCCTTGGGTATCAAAACCATTTGTTTTGATATCAAACTTGTTTTCTAACTTCGTTAAACATGTTTTAATATGTTTAACTCGTCACTTTTTGTTTAGTGCTTGTCTAGAGTCGTAAGTCAAGCGGTCTAAACAACCGCTTAGACTTCCGAACCCGACCCATTTGGTCGATCTTTAGGATCCGACCAAACACATTAGGGGACCATAGTTGTATAGGGAATAAATAACCTTCCTAGGTTATACCTTATGGTCACTTCGTTTAGTTAGTTATATGATAGGTAGTTTATATGCCTTAGGAAAATGACCAAAATGCCCTTTTTGCGCATAATTTCATTTTAAGCTTATGTAACCAATATTTTGACATCTAAAATGATTATATAACAAAATTAAATATGTTAAGGCATATAATACTTGTCATGGGACTAGTTAGGCGTCTCGAATGCGCATTCGCACGAACGACACGTTAAAGTGGCATAAGCTACCTTAACGGGTCGTAATGGGTCGTAAGCACTTAGGATAGGTTCCGATTTAGAATGTAGGCTTTGTTAAACCATATCACATGAGTTCCAATACTCGTTTGGTTTACAAGACCTCATTCTACCTGATCTTCCAATTTAAGTGTCGATTCGCTAACATAGTATCCGTTACACTAGGAACCGCTTCAACACTTGAACTCTTGTTCTTTTGAGCTTTGTTATACCCTTTGAACCGGAACTATACGCAACCCCAGGCGAGTACATAGTTCCCCTCTTTTACCGTTTTCAAATGTTTTGGGGTGATTCATAGGTGTAATCGATTTGTTTTCAAAATGTATGGCATATATGTGTTCACTAAGTGCTTTTATGTGTATTATTCCGATTATGCAGATGCGATGTTTATCTTAATCCTTAAATGATCTACCTATCTTCATAGTTAGATTCTTATAGGATATTTGAAGTACAGTCTTAGATATTCCTATCTTCATAGTAAGGTTTTTAAGAAGTACTTTACGACTCGATGGTTGGTTGTGTGTAGATGTTGGTGATTTAGATAACGAAACTTGATAATACAATAAACACATGGTGGATACGCCGCTGGTACTTCCTATATATAAGTGTGCTTATTGTATTACCCTTCGTGGCGTTATCCCGAATTACCATTAGGATTTAGGATTGTTTTCATTTGATGTTACGAGAACCCGATCCCTGTAGTATCTATCTATCTTCATAGTTAGACATATATGGGAGGTTTAGAGTACTAATATTGGAGTCTCTGTTTGGATTCATTGTGTACTTTAATGCATGTTAGGTTATACGATGTGGCGAGAACCCGATCCCTGTAGTATCTATCTATCTTCATAGTTAGACATATATGGGAGGTTTAGAGTACTAATATTGGATTCCCTGTTTCGATTCATTGTGTACTTTAATGCGTGTTAGGTTATACGATGTGGCGAGAATCCGATCCCTGTAGTATCTATCTATCTTCATAGTTAGACATATATGGGAGGTTTAGAGTACTAATATTGGAGTCCCTGTTTTGATTCATTGTGTACTTTAATGCGTGTTAGGTTATACGATGTGGCGAGAACCCGATCCCTGTAGTATCTGTCTATCTTCATAGTTAGACATATATGGGAGGTTTAGAGTACTAATATTGGAGTCCCTGTTTGGATTTATTGTGTACTTTAATGCGTGTTTATGAGATGGAACAAGTTGACGATTATGTGTTTATGTGGTAGTTGTTATTTAGATAACGAAACGGGTGTAATAAAATAAGAACATGGTGGATACGCCGCTGGTACTTCCTATATATAAGTGTTCTTATTTTATTATTCTTGTAGCGTTATCTGAATCACTTTAGGATTTTGTGTATGATTGTTTCAATGTTTGATTATCGAAATCTTCATAGAGTCTCCCATATTTTTATGTGTTAGATTCTTAGAAAATATTTGAAGTATTATCATGATTCATTGATTTGATTTATATAATACTTACAGAAGTTTTGATTTATTTCAAAACTGTTATTATTAATCCTTGATTGGATTTCTAATAGCATATTAACGAGTTTTTACGATGGTTTAAACGAGGTTACGATGTAAGGCATAAAATGACTTAGTAATAATCATATTGCCATATATAAACCTATTTTTGTCTTCAAAATTTATTTTCGATTGACAGCTCTCGTAGCTGTTAAAGTATTGCAATACCAAATGTTTTGCCATTTACCTGGCTAATAAAACCCATGTATTCACCGGCATTTTTATGCTGACTGTTTTTCGCATATGTTTCAGGTTTTCGACTGTTTCAAGCATGCAACGCATAGGACTGCATTCGGGCCTTAGACTTCTAAAACAAAAGGACAATTACATGCATTCTTTGTTTGTAAAACGATGTTATTGATATTGAAACAATTTAGTACCAATAGTTGTGAGCAATTTGTAACGTGACTCCCCGATATTTCCACCGCGTGTTGTTGTATTGCGCGGTTGGGGTGTTACAGATTGGTGTCAGAGCACTGGTTATAGGGAATTAGTTTATTAGCATGCCTTGAACCTAGTCTATAACCTTCCTAGGACCCACACATCAGTAGACTTAGGAACTCTTTCCTAATCCTCATCCTTATTCGTGCAACAATTACTCTATGATTTACGAATCATCTAACCTTAGATGATTTATCCTGAACCTTAGGCTTTTTGCCTTGGGGTATTCCTCAAATTGTTTTCTCAAAACATTTTCATTGAAATATTTTCCAAAATGTTTTCTTAAATGTTTTTGTCAAAATATTTCGCAAACATGTTTTATCTCAAACGATTTGTATCAAAAGATTTCTTAAATGTTTTCCTCAAACGTTTTTCATCGAAATCTTGGGTTTTTAATAATGTGAACACATGCAATCTGGAAGGGTGGATGCCTGTACCCCGAGTTTTCTGTCTAAGCCTAGAGTGTTCATACAAATCCGCATATTCGGACTAGTCACTCTTACCTGGGAACTCTTAGGGTGAGTGACCACTTATAGGCTAAAGCATGTCTTCGTGAAGCATTATAAAAACCTATCCATCTTGACCCTGCCGATCGATTTCTAAACGACCTTTGTAACCCTACTCATTCATATTACCCTCGGTAATATGTTTGCTCTTCGTGACAACCGAAACAACTTTCCTTTCCCAGTACTATTTCATCATATTACCTTCGGTGATATGTTTGATTCGTTACAGTTGAAATGAATCTCATTTCATTTCACGACACTACGAAATCCTATTTCATTTTCAAAACACTACCCTTGTTTTTCAAAATTTTAAATTTTTACCATTTGGATGAGAATTTTCAAAATTTCAAACAAAAAGTTTCTTTGTTTTAAAATTTTAATTTAAAACATTTTGTCTTAAAAACAATAAATTTTTAACAGGTAAAGAATTTTATAATACAAACCATTAAATCGGTTTGTATTCTCTCATCCAAAAATATTACAAAAACCTTATTTTCAAACAACTCTTATTTCAAAACAAGAACCACAACACTATATTTTCTAAATACAAGAACGAAACTTATAAACAAGATTTTTCTGGGTAAAAATTTACCCTATATATATATTCTAAGTATAAGAAACCAAACACTGAAATTACTAACGAGAATTCAAAACGAACGAAGGCCAACTCTTCAAGGCGCAAGACTTCAAAGAATTTTATCGTGGAAAGCAACCTCGGTGTAATCATTGCAACTATCATCATGCATCAAATCCCCCTTGCCGCCAGTGTACACTTTGTGGATTATTTGGACATCTAGTTGTGACCTGTCCTATCTAGAACCGAGCAGCCCCTACTCAAAACTCGCCCTAGAGCATGTTTCAATTGTGGTGACCTAAATCATTTCAAGCAAAACTGCCCCAAGCTTGCCAATGCTAATGGACGAGTGTTCAACATCAACGAGGCTCAAACTAATGATCAAGCGCTTATGATCATCTGAACCTCTATATTTTCTGCTTGTTTTCAAAAACAATGTACATATTTCAACTATGTTTGTAATGACAGTATAAATATCAAGAAGTTTATCTTTATCTTTGTTATTCAATTTTCAATTTCAAACTCTAAAGTGATTACACTATGAGTAATTATAATTACATGCTGATTTTTGAGGATTCCGTTCTTTAGGAGCTAAATCTTATAATTTAGCATAATATGACTGTACTCTGGTGTATTCGTACGAACTTGGTAACACGATCGATACGAATACTATGAATAAGTTAATACCATTTTATGATCATAGCATTATATACATGATTTGATTATCTAATATGTATAGTACATGATTATAAATACAATTTGCTTCGTATGTTGATTTAATGTACTTAGTCTGTTAACTTATCATACCTAGCACATGATTTGAAAACATTTTCTTGATATGCTTACCTTATGATGATAATGTATGATTAGTATATTTTGCATTCTACCTGTTTGGTTAAGTATGAAACATATATAAATATTCGTCCTAGGATAGAACACCTACTACTAAATTTGTTGTATGCAAAATAAGTAGAGTTATCATTGCTAGTATGAAATACGATTCGATTTGACAAATGTTATGTTATAACAATGTTTAGACCATAGTTCGACCTTATTATTTATTTACCCTCGCTTAACAAGAGAAGCTATGTGGACCATGCGACGAAACGAGTAATTATGGGTGCACACTTAATTATGAGATTCGACGCATGAGAATCATAGTAAGCCTTGTTAAGTATGGTAGCATAAAATCTAGAGTGATTAAGGTAACGAGAGAAGTATGATGCGATAAGAACACGGTGGATACGCCGATGGTACTTCCTATATATAAGTGTTCTTATTGTGTTATTCTTCAGAATGCTACTGAGATCACTTGGTGATTTTATGTTATCTTGGACCATTATTTGACTATGTGTTTAAGTGTTATTTGTGTGGTTATTTTTGATGGAAGACGACGAGTACATTCATTAACTCAAATCGAGCCGACCGGGAGTATATTATGGTGTTAAAAGTGACGATCTTGATGCCATAGGTATGTTGACCCGTCTCCTATTCATGAGATGCTCATGGTGCATTGGGTGTACCTCGTGGGACGATAGAAACCGCATACGTGTAGGGCTTGAATGTACACCCCTTTGTTTGCTAGGGATTACACTAGGAGCTTAGTATAGCATAGTGCCATACTTAAATGATTTTTGAACACTAATCGACTTTCACAAGTTTCAAAGGGTTAAATACCTTAAGATACTTTGAATATCCCAAATCACATTTTGATTCCCCTGAATTTTCCAACACCAAATGATGCTCCGCATCTTTGGGATCTAGTAATCTGCTTATCTATCAGTTGTTTCAATTTCACTCTACGGTCTCATTCGAATAAATTTCGGGACGAAATTTCTTGAAGTAGGGGAGACTGTGACACTTGTGCTCCGTAAACACACACGATATAGGACACAATCTTTTATCAAAGAAACAATGTGTTTTGATCTCAAAATATGTTTATTTGTGTTTTACAATTTCACATTTTGATTTTAGTTCATGTTCAAGCTTTAAATCACTTTCTGAAAAGTTAAACGCGAACTGATACGTAAACGTAACCAGTTTAATGCGGCAAACACTCCGTAACAGTGACATAGGCTTAACATACCTTAAATGACTTCTATATAACTTATAAATAAGTTTTGAAGGCTTTGGTGTGTCAAAAACAAGATTATTCACTCTCAGGGACTACTTGCGTCAAACTACGAAAGTCTGCTGATTCGTTTAGTAATGAACATTCTGGAACCTGAACATAAGCTAAACATACCCTAAATATCCTTTACATAGCTTAGAAATAAGCTTTGAGGGGTTCGTTATGCGAAAATACGCTTATTTGATCACAGGGACTAAAAGCGTCAAAACTGTGAAAGTATGTATTTTCGTGCATATTTAGCATTCTGACCATATCCGGACATCCAAATATTTTTGTAAACACTAGAATATTGTACTTTAGTGATAGGAACACAAAAACTTCATTCGTTTCGCAATTTGGGTCGTTTTCGCGTCTATTACAATTTCCGTCGTAATTAACCAAAAAGCGTAACCGTACAGCTAAATGAATCAACATCCGAGATGTTTTCAAGCATATTTCATGCTCCCTACACTTTAACTTCATCATGGAGCTTAAAAATGGGTTTGACGGGTGTTAGAAGTGTCGAAACGCGACAAAACAAAGTTCAGGGACTAAACTGCAAATAAGTGAAACTTGCTGATCTGCACATGCCATACGGACTATATGGAGGACCTCTTATGGTCTGTAAGCAGACTCCAGGACAGCAGATTCACTGAATCTACAATTCAGCAGCTGTCCTTGTTTTGATCCATGGTTTATTCATCTTGTGGACTGGTTTTTAGGTTCCCATGGTATTCAAAACCATGGGCAACACTTGGATGGTTGAGATCAAAGCTCGTTTATCGAGGAATGATCCTAACGGTTGTGAATTTCCTATAAATACCCAACCCCAATTCAGTTGCATCCTCACACTTGATTCATTTCTGCTCTAAGTTGGGGTTTCCACACCTCATACCTGAGCAACTTGAATCAAATCTTCCTGGCTTGGACCCTTTGTAAGTTTCTTTCGTGCTTTTATCGTTTTTCAAGCGTAAAAGTCAAATAGTGTTTGAATTTCTGCTTTGACCAATCAATGGTCAACACGAAGTTCGTTTAAACTTCGCAACGTGAGCGTAATCACGATGGTTATAGTCCCTTGTGACTATACCTACTGATTACCACGTTAATTAGGTGTAGTGACGAGTCATAGTGTCGGACAAAATGCGCGTCTATGCGTATTTTGCAACCAAACTATTCTTGGGTATCAAAACCGTTTGTTTTGATATCAAACTTGTTTTCTAACTTCGTTAAACATGTTTTAACATGTTTAACTCATCACTTTTAGTTTAGTGCTTGTCTAGAGTCGTAAGTCAAGCGGTCTAAACAACCGCTTAGACTTTCGAACCCGACCCATTTGGTCGATCTTTAGGATCTGACCAAACACATTAGGTGACAAGAGTTGTATAGGGAATAACCTTCCTAGGTTATACCTTATAGTCACTTCGTTTAGTTAGTTGAATGATAGGTAGTTTAAATGCCTTAGGAAAATGACCAAAATGCCCTTTTTGCGCATAATTTCATTTTAAGCTTATGTAACCTATATTTTGACATCTAAACTGATTATATAACATAATTAAATATGTTAAGGAATATAATACTTATCATAGGACTAGTTAGGCGTCTCGAACGCGCATTCGCGTGAACGACGCGTTAAAGTGCCATAAGCTACCTTAACGGGTCGTAATGGGTTGTAAGCACTTAGGATAGGTTCCAATTTAGAATGTAGGCTTTGTTAAACCATATCACATGAGTTCCAATACTCATTTGGTTTACAAGACCTCATTCTACCCGATCTTCCGATTTAAGTGTCGATTCGCTAACATAGTATCCGTTACACTAGGAACCGCTTCAACACTTGAACTCTTGGTCTTTTGAGCTTTGTTATACCCTTTAAACCGGAACTATACGCAACCCCAGGTGAGTACATAGTTCCCCTCTTTTACCGTTTTCAAATATTTTGGGGTGATTCATATGTGTAATCGATTTGTTTTCAAAATGTATAGCATATATGTGTTCACTAAGTGCTTTTATGTGTATTATTCCGATTATGCAAATGCGATATTTATCTGAATCCTTAAATGATCTACCTATCTTCATACTTAGATTCTTATAGGATATTTGAAGTACAGTCTTAGATCTTCCTATCTTCATAGTAAGGTTTTTAAGAAGTACTGTACGACTCGATCGTTGGTTGTGTGTAGATGTTGGTGATTTAGATAACGAAACTAGATAATACAATAAGAACATGGTGGATACGCCGTTGGTACTTCCTATATATAAGTGTGCTTATTGTATTACCCTTCGTGGCGTTATCCCGAATCACCATTAGGATTTAGGATTGTTTTGATTTGATGTTACGAGAACCCGATCCCTGTAGTATCTATCTATCTTCATAGTTAGACATATATGGGAGGTTTAGAGTACTAATATTGGAGTCCCTGTTTGGATTCATTGTGTACTTCAATGCGTGTTAGGTTATACGATGTGGCGAGAACCCGATCCCTATAGTATCTATCTATCTTCATAGTTAGACATATATGGTAGGTTTAGAGTACTAATATTGGAGTCCCTGTTTGGATTCATTGTGTACTTTAATGCGTGTTAGGTTATATGATGTGGCGAGAACCCAATCCCTGTAGTATCTATCTATCTTCATAGTTAGACATATATGGGAGGTTTAGAGTACTAATATTGGAGTCCTTGTTTGGATTCATTGTGTACTTTAATGCGTGTTAGGTTATACGATGTGGCGAGAACCCAATCCCTGTAGTATCTATCTATCTTCATAGTTAGACATATATGGGAGGTTTAGAGTACTAATATTACGAGATGGAACAAGTTGACGATTATGTGTTTATGTGGTAGTTGTGATTTAGATAACGAAACGGGTGTAATAAAATAAGAACATGGTGGATACGCCGCTGGTACTTCCTATATATAAGTGTTCTTATTTTATTATTCTTGTAGCGTTATCTGAATCACTTTAGGATTTTGTGTATGATTGTTTCAATGTTTGATTATCGAAATCTTCATAGAGTCTCCCATATTTTTATGTGTTAGATTCTTAGAAGATATCTGAAGTATTATCATGATTCATTGATTTGATTTATATAATACTTACAGAAGTTTTGATTTATTTCAAAACAGTTATTATTAATCCTCGATTGGATTTCTAATAGCATATTAACGAGTTTTTACGATGGTTTAAACGATATTACGATGTAAGGAATAAAATGACTTAGTAATAATCATATTGCCATATACCAACTTATTTTTGTCACGAGTTTTCACAATTAAGATTATGTATTGCAATACTAAATTTTTGCCATTCTTTGGCTTCAAAATTTATTTTCGATTAACAGCTCTCGTAGCTGTTAAAGTATTGCAATACCAAATGTTTTGCCATTTACTTGGCTAATAAAACCTATGTATTTGCCGGCATTTTTATGCTGACTGTTTTTCGCATATGTTTCAGGTTTTCGACTGTTTCAAGCATGTAACGCATAGGACTGCATTCGGGCCTTAGACTTCTAAAACAAAAGAACAATTATATGTATTCTTTGTTTGTAAAATGATGTTAATGATATTGAGACAATTTAGTACCAGTAATTGTGAGCAATTTGTAACGTGACTCCCCGATATTTCCGTCGCATGTTGTTGTATTACGCGATTGGGGTGTTACAAATATGCAGGGATGGAAAAATGGGATGTGTTAGGCGACATATTATTGGTCCCGGAGAGAACGAATGACTCTTTGGTACAAGTCTTATGGGTAGGGTCGGGTTGGTTTAACCTAAAGCACTTTTCATCAAAAACATTTAGTTTTTTATAGATGATTATAGTTTGTTAAATATGCATACAAAACAATATAGCATATTAACAATAGAAAGAAGTTATTAAAATGATTTAAGAGCTTTTATTCAATAAAACTTACACTTTGGGCAATCTTTTCCAGCTTTGATCAGTTTTCATACTAACTTCATTGAAGATATTTTTACTCTCATTTCACAATGCCTCTTACAGTCTTACATTTTTTTCAAACTTGACCTTTTTATTCATTAATTTAATAATACTATTAAGATAAGTGCGAAATAGACTTTTACGGTAGTTATTAGTTCTGCACCTTATATGGCTAGAAAAGAGTATAACTCTCAAAAGATAAAAACATTGTGAAAATTTGAAGGGAGGAAAAATGAGTGAACAATTAGTAAGAATGAAGTAGTAGAAGTAAAAAAACGTGCCTTAATATATAAAGGAGTCACTTACGCTAGAGTCCAGATTTGAACTTGAGTAAATCTCAAAATAGAACTGAACTATGGCTTTGACGTAATCTCCGAGAGTGGTCCTGGAAAGTCGATTAGCTCATCGAAAATCGCAAAAGTAATTATTGGAACAATGTCATCACCAGAGGCAATGCATTGTCTTAATACATTTAAGATGTTGGGAATAACTAATCTCTATGTATATGCCAGTGATGCATCTTTAGAAGCATATAATCAATATTTCAGTATATCAACTTCTAATGAAAAGTTTTACCTGATCAACTAAACAAAGCCAACAATTTTTATCTTTTAGGCCGTTATGTAAGTATAACATTTGGTAGAGGGATCGAACATATTACATACTAACCACTTTAATTCATTCATGAGTGAACTCAATTAAAATGAACCATTCTGTTCACAGGGTAAAGTTTATAATAGCACTAAAACTGATTACAATAAAACCAAACAAAAATATATGGTGTGTGAATATGCATTTTCATTATAAATTTTGATAAAGGAAAAGTAACTTAAGGGTAGCAACTATTTGAGTAGAATGCTTGTAAATCGGCAAAATATGGTTGAAACAAATCCCCAATTGTCTCAATTAAGGAGCTAAACAATATTAACGCCGCTTGGTATCATAAAAAAGATACAATTATTATTCTATATAATTATATGACGCAAAGGTGAGAGGAAAATGGCAACCGAAACATACGATCATATTCCAGATGGGTCAAACGTATGTCTTCAAAAAACATATCATTCTTTTGGTAGTGTACATGTATTTGTGTGCACATAGATACACAAAAGCGAATCAAATAATTTCTTTTAATTAGACACAAACTACAATTTACCATTAAAGCGAAACTCGAAGCCCACCTGGTTGCCTTTGGAATCTCCTCACACACAAACTACTTTCACCTATTGCATTTGTAAGTCAAATTGACAGCAAAATTCAATTCAAATCCTAGCAAAATCATAAATTTTATGCGAAATATTCATCTGAAGAGTAGAATGAATAATTGATACCTTATTAAACCTTTGTAAAGAAGTGATACACTAAGACCTGATAGTTGTCAAGTTAACTTCTCCGTTACCCACCGCCAACCTTCCTAGCACTTCAGTTGTCGCCAAATCGTCATAACGAAGAAAATCAATCAACCAAGGAACCAAAATATTTAAATATTCACGTCCGATTTTATCAATTTCGAAACCCTAGGCAATAGCCTCTGTAAATGCGTCGGTTCAGGATCCGGCGAAGCCTCTATCGCTGCTCAACCGAATTAGAGATCTGACAGACGAATCGAGTCGTCGTAACAGTGTCTCGAGTACACAGAATGTCTGTTCTATTTTGCAGACACTGTGTCTAAGGCGTCGGCTCGGAAGAGACGTCTTTGGAATCATCTGAGTTTTGGGACGCGGTGGAAGTGACGTCAGCGTTAATCGACGATTGCGAAGATAGAGGCGGATGATTTCCCATCAGCGGTAATGTGTGCAGCAATGGAAACGACTCCACATGGTGCATAGATGAAGACCCGCAGATGTAGGTTAGGAAAACCCGGAAACCGGTACTATTGTTAAGAGGCTATGCGAATGGTTTAGAGGGAATTGCATATTTCCCCTTAAAAAACTTCTTAATTGCGTATTTACTCAAACTTAAAATTAAAATTGGATATATCCCATTCGTAATAAAATTGCAAATTTAGCCATTTTGATTTATTTTATTAAAAACGAGTTATATAATGATTTTTTTACCCTTATTTTTATTGAAACTTTAAAAAATTACATATTTACTAGTTTTTGTGGCTTTTTAACAATTCTTTTTGTTTTTATTTTTTTACCTTTTGCTTGTTTTTTGTTTTGTTTTGTTTTGTTTTTTTTTTTTTTTTTTTTTTTTGCAATTTAAACAACTGAAATAAACTGCTAAAGTACGTAGATGCACAATTTTTAATAGAATATAAACAATTTCTGAATAAGTGGGAGCTTAATTATAGGACTACAAACCAAAGAAAAGAATGTAACTTGTTTTAAACGTATTATTTATAAATTAGCTGAAAGTCATTCTAGTTAGTTTTTTTACTAAGTTATTTGTTTTGTGTTTTTTCTTTTAATCATTAAACGTATTTTAATGTATATATTTATAAATCAGCTGAAAATCATAAACACCCCTAGATATATCTTAATAAAACAATTAACTTAGTAAAAAGGCAATAAAAACTAACTAGCAAAATGTAAAAAAGAAAATAAAAAGAATTGTGAAAAATCCAGAAAAACTAGTAAAAACGAATACATATGTAATTTTTTTAAAGTTTTAGTAAAAACAAGAGTAAAAATGTCATGTGTAATTTGTCATTTTAGTCCCCGAGGTTTGACTAAAATTGCGACTTTAGTCCAAATAGTTTTTCTTGCCATTTTAGTCCAAATAGTTTTGTTTTCTGCCATTTTAGTCCCTGGCTTTTGTCATTTTCATCGACAACCACCACCACCTCCCACCACCCACCCATCACAACCTTTTATCATCGCTACCACCTGCCTGCACCGTCACCACCCACCCACCCCACCACCATCACCACCCACCATTTCCACCAGCACCGGCCACTTTTCCACTACCGACGTCATCAACCAACACTGCCGCCATCATTGTAAAACCATCAACCACCGCCATCATCTTCACTATAAACTGCCATAACACCATCCTCATACCATCGCACCTGCAAAAAAGAAAGAAAAATGTGGTTTGGCCAAAATTCACCTAAGTTAACTAAATTTATTTTTTGAATGAAGTTAGTAGGTTGGATGAAAGTGGTAAAAAATGACAAAAGTCAAGGGACTAAAATGGCAGAAAACAAAACTATTTAGACTAAAATAGCAAAAAAAAAATTATTTAGATTAAAATGACAATTTTGGTAAAATCAGGTACTAAAATGGCAATTTACTCTAAAAACAATAATAAAACGCCAGACTTTATCAAACTTGTCGGCTTATCGCTGTAGTTGAAAAATCATCCAAAACTATGGGATCTGAATCAACCGATCAAAATTGTCGGCTTGTAACTAAGTTAACCTTGTTCATTTCTCACTCTTCACACCCAATGCCCCTCTCTCACACATGGAAAAGAGTAAAAACCCCAGATGGCGTTTGGACGGAATGACAGCTCTCGTCACCGGTGGTACACGTGGCATCGGCTATGCTGTGGTGGAGGAACTGGCGGCGTTGGGGGCGGTGGTCCACACGTGTTCTCGCAATGAGTCTGAACTTAACCAACGGTTACAAGAATGGTCACTGAAGGGGTTCAGTGTAACTGGGTCCGTCTGCGATGTAGCTGCTCGTCCCCAACGAGAAGTTCTGGTCGCCAAAGTCTCGTCGCTGTTCAATGGCAAGCTCAATATCCTAGTAAGTTGTTCTAGTTTCTTTTCATCATCAGAAGCTGATAGTTTGTGCATTTGAGGTACCAAAATTGGATGTTATAGCCGAACAAGTGATCAATTCGGTTTCGTATATATAGTTGCAGATAATATGTATGTATGTGTGTAATTGTTATGAAATCATTAAGTTGGAGATCATATGTATGTGCATGTGTAACTGCGAATCGTTGAGTTGGAGATCATATGTATATGTATATATGAAATCATTAAGTTTCAGATATATATATATATGTATGTATATGCGTATATGTATATGACAAAGTTGTTGCTTCTTTAAATATATAAAAACTAATTTAGACAAAGCCCTTAAACAGGCTAACTTATATTACCTCATAGACCCTCAACCTCAAGTAGTGATAGTAATTCACTTTGGCATTTCTTATGATTTGATTAGCAACAAAAACATAAATAATAGATAATTACCCATAAAAAATGAAAATGACACTATTACTAGCTTTAATTCAATCCTCAATATTTATATAGCTGAAATACTTTGACAGCAGTCAATCTAGTAAAAAACGGGCTCTGGTTGAAACAGGTTGTTTTAGAAAGTATCGTTTTGGTTCGGGTCAAAACGGGTCTAACCAAACTATGCTTAGGTTGAAATGGGTCATATTAGAAAAAATATATATATTATAATGGGTTCATCCGCCGTTTTTGTTTTTATGGCGGTTAGTGGCAAAGCTAGTGGTCGTGTTAGTGGCAGATAGTGGTGTGCCTCTTTGGACCCGTTCTAAATTAGCATGTTTTACAAGAGTGACCCGTTGTATAATTTCAAGTAGACCGAATCAATCCATTTAGCGAACAAGAACTACCATATAAACCCATTTATTAAAGAATGACCCATGATTGCCGTGTCTAATACTAGCATCAGAAGTCAAATTGTGTATTTAATTTGTTGCGGTCAAACACCAAGGCATGCTTTACACAAATATAAACATGTGACTGGGAATTTGTTTTTATCAACCAATATGTGCTGCTTTTATATAGTAACTAATTCTTACTGTGATCTCACAAACTTCTGCACTTTACACAAGCCTTACTTTCGTGGATTTCATTTCTGTAGGTAAACAATGCCGGGACTGCATATACGAAACCTACTACAGAGTATACTGCAGAAGAATATTCCATGCACATGGCTACCAATTTGGAATCTTGCTACCATATGTGTCAACTTGTACATCCTCTTCTAAAGATTTCTGGAGTTGGAAGCATTGTGTTCATTTCCTCAGTTGCAGGTCTGATTCATGTTGCTGTTGGATCGGTTTACAGTGCCACTAAAGGTATGGTTGCATAATCGTTTTAACTTTTAAGCTAACAAAATGCCTTAGGGAAAAAGATGTAATTTTTGTTTTACACCCACAGGTGCATTGAATCAACTTACAAAGAATTTAGCGTGCGAGTGGGCGAAAGACAACATTCGGACAAATTGTGTAGCACCATGGTTTACTAAAACCTCACTTATGGAACCTGTAATATGCCTTCATCTTGTCTTTCATTTACTGGTGATAATATTTAAATTCCATTGTTCTAACCCGAGCTTTCGGGGTAATGTTTATGATGTTCAGGCACTTGATAATAAGGAGTTTCTGGATCAAGTGGCATCTAGAACGCCGCTTAAACGCTTTGCAGAAGCCAATGAAGTTTCATCTTTGGTTGCCTTCCTTTGCCTACCGGCTGCTTCTTATATTACTGGCCAAACCATCGCTGTTGATGGAGGATTTATGGTCAACGGGTTCCCCTAAGGGTATCATGATGCATGAGGTTGTGCCTCCTGATGTTCAAGGTTTAATATTAAGCAGTCCTATTTGTATTATGAGGTATTGTTTTTAACTGTTTGCTTTAACCACCAAAAATATTTGCAGAAATACAATAAATAAACGTACACCAATCTATACACTTTATTTTGATGAGAAACAACCTAGTGTCAAGTAAAATGGTTTGAATAGGTATTGACATCATATTGTTTATGTTGCACAGTTTCTTCTATAATTTCCAGTACTTGTATAAGATGGCCATGTCTATTCACACACACATCTAGTCTATCCACACATCCCCCAGTGTCGAGTTGTGGCCAGAGCGCGGCGTTTTGGTCCGGTTAACCAGACAAAGACTGACGGGTGTCTGACGGGTCTGTTGACCGGACCAAAACGCCGAGCTTTGGCCGCGTTCTGGTCCTGTCAACCAGACAAAGACTGACACCCGGCCAGTCTTTTGGCTGGTTGACAGGACCAGAACGCGGCCAAAGCTCGGCGTTTTGGTCAGGTCAACAGACCCGTCAGAAACCCGTCAGTCTTTTGTCTGGTTGACCGGACCAAAACGCCGCGCTCTGGCCACAGGTCGACACTGGGGGGTGTGTAAATAGACAAAGGGGGTAGGTGGGGTGTGTGAATAGCAAGACCCGTATAAGATACACTGTTATTTCCATGATTTTGTACTTGACACATGTACTTTAAGCTTTTTGTTTGCTTGTAACGCAACCCACTCGTACCAATCATTATTTGTCTGCATTGCCTACTAGGTGCTCACGGATTTATTTTGGCTTGGTCTATTCGCACACGCTCTTTGTCTTTTTGCACACCTAAAGCGCCCCGCTTTGGCCATAGCGGGGCGCTTTGGGCTTGATCATCAGACAAGGACTGACAGTCAGTCCTTGTCTGTTGACCAAGCCCAAAGCGCCCCGCTATGGCCAAAGCAGGGCGCTTTAGGTGTGCAAACAGTCAGTCCTTGTCTGTTGACCAAGCCCAAAGCGCCCCGCTATGGCCAAAGCGGGGCGCTTTAGGTGTGCAAAAAGACAAAGAGCGTGTGCAGTGGAGTTTGTGTTGTTTTTTTTTTGAAATAGGTGGGATGTGGGTTAGTTTGGTAATGTTTTTTTGGAGGAAAAAATTGTATTTGAGTTTTATTATTATTATAAAATATTAGTATTACATATAATTCATAGTTGTTTTATAATTACGTTTTTTTACGTCATTATTTTTATAGAACGTATATAATATAAGTGCGTCTTTATAAACTGTTAACCTAGTTTATTTTGTTAAATTAAACGAACACGTTAAATAAAATGTACAGAAAGCCATAAGAATTAAACGTAAACAATCCAAAACCAACGTGATGTGAATAGAAGATTAACTGCAATATATATATATATATATATATATAGGGTTAGGATCATGAGTGAACAACATACTTGTTTGTGAACAGAGTGAACTCATCTCAACCATCCATTTTCCATCTTGATCAAAAGGGTATAGATGTCACTATGCTAAAATACTAAATTAGAGAATATCAGTTACCAAAATTAAATTAACTATTTTTGCTATAATCATGTATGTGATATTCTTTAGTTGATCAATTATTATATATGTCTATATAACTGCAACTCTCCATATATTATCATTAAACAAATTAGGTCCACTTTAATCAATTATTTAATGAAAAACAATTGATACGTCATGAACCTGGTATAACGGAAAACAAGAATTTCAATGTTTTTAAGTATTAAAATCCTTATATTCACAAATTCAATTACTATTTTCAAAGCATAAATATTGGGTTTTTCATATGTGTAATTTGTTTGTGGTTTTGTTTTTAGAATGAGGCGAATTATGTGGTATTTAATCCATTTTCCATGGCTATTATTAATATTAATTTCCATTGTGCCTGTTAATTAAATGCGTTTTGTTCAACATTTTCGTTTAATTTCATATTATAGATATATGTACCACACTAATATATCAAATGGTACATGAAGAAGATGATCGTTGATAATAAGCGTTGTTATTATACACAGATGTATATTTGTTTTGAAAGTTGTGTAATATATGTACACGTGTGTACATAGTGAACTATTTTCGCTTAATTTCATGTTGTACATATATGTACAACGCTAATATATCAAATGGTATACGAAGAAGATAATCGTTGAAAATAAGCATTGCTATTATACACAGATGTATATTTTGTTTGAAAGTTGTGTTATATATATACATATGTGTATATAGGGAACTATTTTTTACGTAACACATATATACACATATGTAAAAAAATGACACATTTGTACACATATATACATTCAATGTATATATCTACATTTATATATGTATATTAAATCTAGATAAATTATACACTGCCTGAGAACAAAAATAACATATTTGTTAAAAAAAATGAAACCTTCAAATATAAGAGAGCAGACAATTGGTTTGGTTGAAAGTTAAAGAAACAAAAATGGCGAGATTAATGGGATTGTAAATCCAAAATAGGAATTATGGCTGCCAGGTTTCCAAAAATGAAGGAATGCATTTTACATATTTACCCTCGTATCTTTTAATACAAAGAGAAGTTATAAAATATAATTACAATCTTGCCATTCATAAAAAAACTCTAGATCTCTATAATCAATGGCCATGATTTGTTCACTCAGTTCACAAATATAATAGTATTCACTCTAGAACCTCACCCTATATATATATATATATATATTTATATATCAGTTTGTACATACAAAACAAAAAGGTACAACTGAGTACATAATACATAACAAAACACTATACAAACAATCTAAGGTACTAATCCTCGTGCGGTGGGGACGGTGGGAGGGGAAGTGGAGGCAACCCGGCGAGCTCTCGTAGAGCAATGAGCGTCTCGACCATCCAGTCAATGAGTGCGCCCTGGCGTCTGAGGCGCCGGTTGAAGTCCCGAGCCACCACACGCGCTACCGGAGGCAGGTCAGTGTAAACATGCTGCGGGTACTGTGGCGGCTCAGGAGGTGGCTGAACTGGTGGTACCGGGATCTCCTCGACATGCTCCTCCTGAGCCGAATCCTCGAATACAGGCTGAGCCTGAGCCTGAGCCTGAGCCTGAGCCTGAGCCTGAGCCTGAGCCTGAGCCTGAGCCTGAGCCTGGCCCTGGTACTGATCGAGGCCCAGAGCCTGTAGCTGAGCCTGCCGAGCGGCCTCCTGAACATGAGCAGGGGCTAACACTCCATCCCTCAGCTCAATAACAACCGGGATGACCTCCGGCAACACCTCCGCATGCCAAATCTGCCCGTCACGGCCCCTAAACCTCAGACCAACATCAAAGGTACGGGTGATCTGCATGCTAGATACTGACGCGCGGCCCAACCGGGTTGACGGGATCGGATCAGACAGCTCCGGATCACTCTCGGGCACGAGCCCTAGCGAGCGTGCAATGGCGGTGATGTATGAGCCACCGTCCAGCTGCCCGCGGAGCTGCCGGTGGTATGCACCTGCAAAGTAATCTGCCAGGCAGGCTGCTTGATCGCAGGTCTGGCCGCGAAGTAGGCATTATAGAAAGAAAAGGTCACTGGGGTTGACTTTCTCCCTGCTGGTACCCCGCGGCACGATAAATGACGGGATAATATGGTGCAGGTATCGGTACAAGGGTTCTTTAATGGTGGTGGCCTTTTGCCAGGATTTCCCAAAGGGAACCCTGGAAATGGCCCTCTAGAAACTGATAAGCGTCTGCCTGTCCATCGCCCTAACCCCCTGCGTATATAAATCAGTATCAAGCTCGGGCTCTGTGTACAAACCTGTATGGACAGCAAACTCCCGCACACTCATCTGAAACTGCTGACAGGCGAGACGGAATGTAACCTCGTGGACTGGAAAATCCGGGTCCTCCACGTAATCCGCCGGATGCGGCGCATATGTAAACGTAGAAAGAAACTCGATCGTAAGCTCACGGTACCAGTCCTCCATCGCTATCTGAAATAGGCGTGACCAAGGAGTATCTAGTCCAACTATATCACGCGCCTGCGCGGCCTCTCCCACGGTCTTCAGCAGGTCCCAGTCTATCCCTACATGCCCTCAATCTCCCTGGTGCGCAACCTAGCGCATCTCCTCGCCGCCCGTGACCCCTGCACAAACTGCAGGTACGGACATACCTCCTCTACCTCAGCCTCCTCCATATGCTCAATCTCCTCCTCGTGATCGGAATCCATCCCTGCACGTTTAAATACAAATACAATATTAAACAATTCAAATACACAAATAATATTAAATAAAAGATAATAAACAAATAATATTATTAAAAAATTCAAATACACAAATAATATTAAATAAAAGATAATAAACAAATAATATTATTAAACAATTCAAACTATAAATAATAGAAAAAAAAATTAAACATGAACCAAAGCGCCCCGCTTTGGCCTCGGCGCGGCGCTTTGGTTCTTCGTTCTAAAAAACAGAACCCAACAACCTGATCAAAACCCCCCAAATCAAAACAAAATCAAACATAAAAATTGAACCAAACCAATAAATGAAGTTCGATCGTACCTAATAGCGTTTGAAATCTGGAAAAAGTAGATCTTCGCCCTAGTGTGTGTAATCGCACCTTTGTGTGTGTGTTGTGTTTGGTGATGAAATGGGGGAGAAGCTGCTCCGCTTCAGGTTAAACGAGGGACCAAAGCGCCCCGCTTTGGCCATAGCGGTGCGCTTCGGTTCATGTTTAAGGGCAAAGCGCCCCTCTTAGGTCAAAGCGGGGCGCTTTGGGCCTTTTTTAAATTTTTTAAATTGTTTTTAATTCACAAACGCGTCGATAATAGTCTAAATTTTATGCTTTTTCCAGTATACATCATTTTTTAATATATAGGGACTATACTGCAAGTTCCGGATCAAATCGGTTACGTGTGATGTCTTATTCCATTATATCGTATCATTTTGGTTTGAAAGCACAAGTACTCCTATGAGTAGTGTTATGTGTATCAGCCGCCTACCGTACATGTACATGACGTATTTTTTCATTAATTGTAGTATTATGATGTATATTGTCATTTTGGGTCGTACAAGTGCGTATTGAATCTGATTGGGTCGTGTCGGTGACATTCGGTTTTTAACATGATGTAACGCATATATTGAACAAACACAAACGTGATTATTATTAAACAGATTTAACATACATCTTGAACATATGGGGTTACATTAAGGTCAAGGGGACGATACGTAAGCATTTCGTACGCGTTGATCTGATCCCTGTATAATGTATGCAGGCTGCTGCGCGCTCTGTTCTGTTCGCTGTCCAGAGTAGGTTTGGGGGAGGCATTGGATAACATCCTCCAAGCTCTACATGTATGAAATGCCCATCGTCGACGAACACAACCGCAACCACCAGGTGAGGTTGCTCAGCTTCGTTTGGCCCGCCCACCAGAAGGAAAATTGTATCGTTCCGACGAATGTCGAAGGTGTGAACAATCACACCGTATCGTTGGGCAATAAGAAACCCCGTCTCAGGCATCGTCATGTAATTTTCAATAGCTGCTCGTCCCACCCCCTTGAAATGGATCCGTCTAACCAGCGCATCATAATGTCCTATGTTTTCCGGATCGAAAAACTGCCTCCAAAGCGATTCGTTCTTACGTAACTCCATTATAAGTTGTTTCCGGATCATCAAATACGTATTTTGTTTCACTCCTAACCCAACAGCCACCGATCGAAACCCACAATCACCATCTAGTTTCACGTCCTTTATTCTCACGGGGTGTATGGATGGATCACTTTGGGAATCTGAGATGCGTAGTTGCGGATCGCTATATCCGTCTTAGGACCAAGCTTGATCATCGGGAAATCAGGGTGTAGGTTGAGCGGTTTGGTATTCTTTTGTCTTCTAGAATCTTGGGATGATACGTACGAACTGTGACGGGGAAGATCGTCTGGGGCCTCGACCCAAGTTTCTTCCGACGGAATGTACGAGCTTTTTCTAGCGGCTTCAACCTTCCTTTGTTCCTGCGTTTTCAATGTTGGGCGACCACGAGTTTTCTTCAGAACAACAGGAGGTTTTTTGTTATTGTTCCCTAGATTGAGGATTTGCTGAAACTTTTCAAAGAAGCTCCTTTTCACTTGAGGGGGTGTTGGATCGATCTGTTGTTTCAATTTTTCAAATTCCGCGTCTACATCGATATCCTCTATCTTATTCCTTGCAGGCTTGAAGTCAAGCTTCTTCCAGAAGACATCTATCAAATTGATACGGATTTGCTGACATGTGGACGAAAACAAATTAGGTGGCAAAATCATAACGAGAAAGGTCAAAAATATTAATTACCGTTATTTTCCAACTTTTCCAAACGACAGGCACATGGCAAACCACAACTGGTAAAAAGTTGGCAACCACAGCTTGCACCGTAGGCTCTCAACCCGTCTTCCTTACGTTTTAGTTCCATATTCAAAAGCTCAATCGCAAATATTGAAACCTTTCTGAGAATATATGTAAGCATGGGATGATCCTTGTGGTGCTTCATCACTTTTCGGAGGCTTGTTTCAAAGCTACTTCTAATCTCAGCGTATTGTCTATCAACAACATGATCAACATACAGTACAAGTTTATCCAGTGTGTTGCGATGACTTGGAAAGTGACTTTTTAGTGTTGCATGCATGCCCTCAACCCTGTTGGTCGTAGTTTGGTGAAAGTTAATAGTTTTGTTAATCCAGCAAGATACAAACTTTTCACGGTACGGATCCAACCAGGATTTCATCAAATAATCAAAAACCTCTGAAATTAAAAAACGTAAATAGTCAGTTTTTGTTATTATATAAAATTTGAACATAATTTTGTAAGAAATACTCACGTTCA
Source organism: Helianthus tuberosus (assembly GCA_030545235.1). Lineage (NCBI taxonomy): Eukaryota > Viridiplantae > Streptophyta > Magnoliopsida > Asterales > Asteraceae > Helianthus > Helianthus tuberosus. The sequence goes on from CM060408.1 coordinate 80,682,317, forward strand.
CGGCCATCTTCTTTCAGCTGTGCTTCAAGGTTTTCCAAGTTATACCTGTATATTTCCTCGGTCGTAGACTCGCACAATGTCCAAAATGTACGTACGAATTCTTTCCACTGCTTGTCAGAGAATTTCCTCTTGCTGTTCTTATTAATATTTTATTGAATATGGAACCGACAAAGATACTTATGCGCTTTTGGAAAAACTTGTTCACACGCGTTAGTTAGCGCAAATTCCTTGTCTGTTAAAATCACGCGCGGTTCCATACATCCTACCATCATAGACTTGATCCTCTGCAATACCCATAGGTAGTTCTCTAACTTCTCAGCGGAAATTACCGCACAAGCAACCGTAAACGATTTGTTTGTCGACGTCATGCCTACGACCTGAACAAATGGCTTGTTGTACATGTTCGTTTTGTAGGTGGTGTCAATCATTAGCACATGCGGGAAGGCACACCACATAGTGAATGATTTTTTGTGAACAAAGAAGACATCTTCAACTGCGTTCGATATCTCATTCGTGCGCATGTAATAAGTGTAATCTTTTTCGAGAAGAATGTTTTCAAGTTTTTGCATCGGAGACTTACCGACATTTTTTCCGGCGTTGATCTTCTGAACAGCGTTGTGTATATCTTTCGGAATAAGCTTTCTAGCCGGATTGTTTTTCGTCAGCGTTCGCCAGATACTTTGGTTGGGAATATCTTGCTTTGCCAGCTCCTTAACCAGTTTTGTATCCTCCGAAGAAAGCCTTCTCGCATACGCGTGACCCTCTATGTTTTCAATAGGAGTGTGGTTATGCTTCGCCTTCGTCACCTCGATCCTCCAAACACTTCCGGATGATTCCGAAAACCCGATCATCTCGAACGGGCAGCCTATTTTCTTGCTACCCGTTTTCCTCTGTGTAGCTATACTCCTATGCTCCCACCAGAAGTACAGTGAAACCAAATCTTGTAATTCTCTCCTCTTTTATTCGACCTCTTAATCACAATGAGGTAACCATTGTCTTTTGCCGTGTCTTGTACCCAACACACCAACTCTTTACGTGACGAAAAGGTCTGCGTTGTATCAAACGAAAATGTAACCGGGTAACAGCCTTCCTTGTCAACAGACACATCCTCCGGCTCACCATCGTCACCGAGGTCCGAATAGACTTGATGTTCAAAGCTCTGTTGACAACCGTAACTGTGGTTTGGATAACACTCCTGCTGTACAAAGCTGTGCTCGCCACCGTAACCGAAATTCGAATAACCTTGTTGTGCGTAAGGGTCCTCCACAGGGGTATTCAAATCCAGCTTCACCGTGTTATCACGATAACGAATGCCAGATACAACCTCTGCCTCCCTCAAGTTGGACGAGACCGGTTTGTCATACGAGTCAAAAATAGCGGTCCCCTCGTAAGAATCAGGAATAACTGACTCGTCAGAATATTGACCGAAAAGATAGTTGCTTAACCACGACATCGTTTTTTCAACACACGTAACTAATACAGCATAACCGCGCGTTATTTTGAAGAAACACAAGTAATTTAGAAATCGACAAACAAAAAAACCACCGTATGTTTGGAAACAATATATTGAGTGCTTTATGTCTCGAATACAATTTTGTGCCTGACCAGCTTTTAAAAGTAAAAATTTGGGGTCGAAGCGCTGCGCTATGGCCATAGCGCGGCGCTTAGGGTTCACGGGCCACCTACAACCTTGGAATCAACATTATGTCAAACAGCAACTTTATGTCTCTCAGACATCAGTCAAATCACCTTATGTCGACCTAAGCGCTGCGCTATGGCCATAGCGCGGCGCTTTGAGGTGTGAAAATAATTTCTTCCGTGTGTAAATAGCATGACCCTTTATTTTTTGGTTACCCAAGTGAAGACTTCCCAGCATCCCGAATGTTCCACCCAAAAACACGGAGTTCACCTCTTAGACCATTGGGTATGGGGAGGATAGTCTCTTTGGAGACTACCCGCCACGTGGGCACCACGTCATCACGGGAGGAGGAGCATCCTCTTGGGGACTACCCAAGGGTGTGGGGACTAGCCAAGACTACTCAACCATTAATAATATATTAATATATATATATATAAATATATATAAAGGATGAGAGAGAAGTCAGCTGGGGGCCCACCAGTTAGCCCCGTCTCCATCGTCACAATTGCGACGAAACTGCCGTGCCTAGCCCCTTGGGGGCGGTGTGTGACTGGCCTAAAGGGGGGGGGGGGGGGGGGACGGCCCTGTGCCGATCCCCATACCCATTGGTCTTATAGTCTCATTCACAGCTGCTCCCGATACGCGATGATAGATGTGACAGGATATTCCTTATGTCGCATATTTCTTATCAAGATAACTACACATGTGATGTGGGATTTACCTAGTGTTTACTAAAACATATGGTAATTATTGTGGTAGCACTCAGTAGTAACATTCTAGTGTGACTATAAATTTCCCAAGTTGAGATTGGTGGCGGACCCATGATTTTTTTTCATGGGGGTACGGAATATTTTTAAAAATTTTGGGCCCTTAGATATAAGAAAAAAAAATCGGTTAATATCGGGTCGGTTCGGGTCGGACCATGTAAAACAAAAGAATTTCGATACAACCTCTAATGCCTTAAAATGTTGCAATTATACTATTATATAATATATAATATAATATATAATTTCTTTTAAATATTAAAATTATATTAGTTCAGATGATTTTAATTCTATTAAATATTACTTTATTACTCTTCCAAAGCACCATATTACTCTTTCCATAAAAGAAAATAAATTATCTAAAAATTCAAATAAGTATTGTATTCTTCTCCTTCACTATCTTTCATTTTTTTTAGTTCCAGAGTTTACCGGATAAAATGGCCGGAAAAGAGTTTACCGGATAAAGTTCGGATGCCGTTTTCACTTTTTTTTTTCACTTTAGTGCTTCGCCTGGTCAGTTTAAAAGCTCAAGGGGTGCGATTGCAAAATTTTATGGGGGGCGTTCGGAATTTTAACGCGTATACTACACTGAATTTTTTTTTCTAAGGGGTGCGCCCGCCCACCAACTCGGGCTGTAGGTCCGCCCCTGGTTGAGATAATAAATCTAGGTGGGTTTGTATCAGCATCCAGTTACAGTTAGGTTTTGTAATTCGTAAGTGATTGGATATCTTTAAGAAATCGTGATGAAATCATTTTTAGATTGAAATATTTCGATGGTATTTTTGAAAGTTCAGTTACATAATTCAAGGAGAAAAAGAACGAATATGCCGGTTTTGTTATGAAAGCAGAATACTAAAATCAGACCAAAGATTCTCCTTTTATAGTTGGGGAACCATAACAACGGTTGAGTTGAAATGACACAACTCTTATTTGTGAAAGGGCGTGTCAGTTCACCGTTATAACTATCGGCAATTATTGTGTCAGTAGTAAAATTATAAGAACTGGGGGAAATTGTTAACATTGGTGATTTCTGAGTCTTCCCACTCGACTAATTCTCTCCCCTGTTCATTGCTCTCATCTCACTCATATAGAGCACAACATAATGAAAATGACTCCGGCAAGTTCTTCTAGTTTTGTCACCACGAGTTTTGTCATCTGAAGATGATAGTTTGTGTGTTAGGTTGTTAATAGGTCTGATGGTGAATCGGCAAAAAAGCAAGGTTTACGTAGTAGGGGTAGACGATGTGGAAGTTTCGGAGGTTGCCAAAATTCTGAATTGCGGTATGGGTTCCTTCCCTTTCGTCTATCCTGGGTTACTCATAGGCGCGAATATGAAGCAAATTAGGTTTTGGCAACTGGTAATTAAGCGTTTTCAAAACAAATTAAACGCGTGGATGGCTAAAACCCACTGCTTTGCTGGAAGGGTTACGCTAGCGAAGACCGTTTTGGGCAGCCTCCCATCTTACTTTTTGGGAATTTTTAGAACCACTAAACTTGTGTTGAAGACAATTGAAAGGTATCCGGCGTGCGTTCGTGTGGGGTCGAGTGGGAAATCACAGCAAGATGTGCTGGATTCGGTGGGGTAAAATGGTCAAGCTGAAAAGACAAGGGGGGCTCGGGTTGGGGGGGTTGGAAGACTTCAACTTAGCCATGTTGGCTAAATGGTGGTGGCGGTTTCGGGATAATTCGAGCCAGCTTTGGGTGAAAGTTTTCCAGGCTATTCACGGGTCAAACATTGACTCCAAATTAATTCGGGTCGATAAAGCTATCACAGGTTGGTGGAAAGATATTGGTTATGTGGATGGCAATATCGGCAAATGGGGGATTTGTATAAGAGACAAGTTAAGAGTGGAGGTGGGAAATGGCGAATCCACTAGATTTTGGCTGGATGACTGGATGGGTCATGGGTTGATAAAACAAGTGTACCCAAATGTCTTCAAGTTGGCTGTGAATAAGGGGGAAAAGATTAGCGACTGCTTAGAACAAGTAGGGGGGGAGGTTCAATGGAGGTGGGGCTGGTTATAGCACCCGAGCTCAGACACGGATTGGGCTCAATTGGGTGGGATTATGCGTCTGTTGCAGCAAGTCAGCCTCCCGGGAGGCAAAGACAGATGGGTTAGGATCAATGATACAGGCGAAAGGTTCTCGACTAAAAGTATATGTCATGAATTGGCTCTAAAGGCGTCCGTGGATAGTGATCTGGGGTCTTTCAGATGGAACTCTTGGGCTCCTCTAAAGGTGAACTACTTGGCTTGGAGGGCTGACCTTAATAAGCTCGCGGCTAAGACACTTTTGGTGAAGAAAGGGATCTATGTCCAAGACGTTATTTGCAGTAGATGCGGGAAAAAAGAGGAGCCGTGCAGTCATATTTTTGTGACCTGTCTCTGGGCTCGGTGTGTGTGGTGGCACATGTTTAGATGTATGAGAATTTCGATCCTTACCGACTTCGATTCCGTAGGGCAGATTTTGAAACACGTGCAGGACCAGGTTGGATCTAAACAGTGGAAAAAAGCGTCTCATATGGTAGTGCTCAGCGGTATTTAGCGGCTTTAGGTGTCCAGGAATGAAAAGGAGTTCAAAAATAACATCATATCTATGCAAAATTTGGTGGAGCTTATCAAGGAGGAGACTTTCTTTTGGGCTAAACATAGAGCAAAGGCTGCTCATTTAGAGTGGGAAAGTTGGCTGGAATTTGATATTTCTGTAATGTTGTAACCTTTCTTTTCAGAACCATTTTGTATCGCTTTTCAGCCGCTGCCTAGCCGCTATATTTATATATACATTGTTGTTGTTCGAAAAAAAAAGATGACGTTTAAGACACCAATTTTGGATTTTAAAGATTCAAAGAAGAACAAGTTATCAATATGGTTTTATGCATATCATTATGAACTTAAATTTGAGAAAGTCCATGATTGCAGCCTTATAGCACAAACCTTATAAATTGTTTTTAGAAAGTTTGGCTCGTGTTGAAACGGGTCATTTTAAAAAAATATCAATCTAGTTCAAGTTGAATGGGTTCTAAGCAAGCTATGCTTGGGTTGAAACAGGTTGTTTCAGAAAAAGTATTTGAAAATGAGTTCACCTGCCATATTTGGCGCGTAGTGTTTTACTTGCTTTGATTTCCTTCTTGTAGATAAACAACTTTGGGACTGCGTTTTCGAAATCTACTACAGAGTATACCATAGATGAATAAGCCATGCTCATGGCTACTAATTTGGAATCTTCATACCATATGGGTCAACTTGCCCATCCTCTTTTAAAGACTTCTAGAGTTGGAAGTATTGTGTTCATTTCATCCGTTGTGGGTCTGGTTAATAATATATCTGTTGGATCGATTTACAGCGCGAGTAACGGTATCACTGGATAATCCTTATATATACATATAGTTGCAGATAATATGTATGTATATGTATATGTGTATTTGCGGAAATCACTATTTCAATATTTTCCACATATGTTAGTGATTCAGTTTGATTACGTAAAACATTTGGATTGAATTAGAGAGGGCTTCATTCAACAATATTCCAATTTTCCACTTAACAGTAATATGTTGTGCATTCACTCTACTTTAGCCGTGCTAAAGTTCTCTGTCGGAACCGGCGTTAGAAGAGTCCCAACATGGTGAAGGTCCAACAGATGGACCAATACAAGTAAAAGTATAGCCTATCAACAGAAAATATGCATCTACATTGCTAATAGATCTGGATCAGGACTGTTTACTGCCAGTTTAAGCATTTGACATGCACATTCAATTACTCGCGACAAAAACTTGAACCACTAGTACCTCTACCGCCTCTACCACATATTGACCAAAATCTATCCACCACTGTGTATTTGAAATGGATAAAAAGAGCATTTAATAGCAGAAAAAGAAAGTATTGCCAAAGGGCTTGTAGCCTGGTAATACCAAGAAGTGTAGTAAGGTGTTGTCTCCCAAGTGGTCAGGGTTTCAGCCCTTGGTGAAAACTGGTGTAGAATTTGGTAGGTGTAGTGGATTTGTGAGATTGCCATTTTAAAAGAAAAAAAAAAGGAGTATTAGATCCAAACTACTGTCAAGTTTAGGATTCAATAAAAATACTCCTAAAAATAAGAAGTGTACAAAGGCTCATAAAAATAAACTCATTACATGAAAAAAAAAACCTAAACACCTACCACCACCCAAAAACCTAAACCCCCCCCCCCCCCACCTAAAAAAAAATTTTGGGTTACGAAAAGTAGCGATTTTTTTAAAAAAATATTAATTTTTTTTTAGATTTTTTAGCACGTAGTTCTGGTGTAGAATTTGGTAGGTGTAGTGGATTTGTGAGATTGCCATTTTAAAAGAAAAAAAAAGGAGTATTAGATCCAAACTACTCTCAAGTTTAGGATTCAATAAAAATACTCCTAAAAATAAGAAGTGTACAAAGGCTCAAAAAAATAAACTCATTACATAAAAAAAAAAACCTAAACACCTACCACCACCCAAAAACCTAAACCCCCCACCCACCTAAAAAAAAATTTTGGGTGACGAAAAGTAGCGATTTTTTTTAAAATAATATTAATTTTTTTTAGATTTTTTAGCACGTAGTTGTGGGGTTTAGCTTTATAGTTTGTTTTTAGCATTTAGTTTGGGTGTGTATGTGTGTGGGGTGGGGGGAGGGGAGATAGGTTTTTTGGGGGTAGGTGGAGGGGGTTAGGTTTTTTGGTGAGGTATAGGTTTTTTTTTTTTTTTTTTGTGCGAGGGGGGGGGGGGGCAGGGGGTTAGGTTTTTGGGTGGGGGTGAGTGTTTAGGTTTTTGTGGAAACTTGTCACAAATTGTGACGGAATTCGACGAATGGTTTAAGTTAATTAAAAAATAATTCTTGTGTCATAAATGTGTAGGAAACGATATTATTTTTCCATTATTTTTTTGGCTTATATAAATATTTATTCGGTAAAGAATAATAATTAACCTTTTGTAGATTATTTCCAACCGATTTGTGATCCAACTGTCAATTAATTAGGGTTTTCTTATTTTTCGTCAAAAATTTGTAGGAAACGATATTATTTTCCCTTATTTTTTTTGCTTATATAAATATTTATTCGGTAAAGAATAATAATTAACCTTATTTCCGACAGATTTGTGACGCAAGTGTCAATTAATTAGGGTTTACTTATTTTTCGTCGTGAATGCATTGAAAATTTGTAACAAAATCTTGAAATTTTCTTTTGTAAGAAATTCGTCATAAAAGTGTTGTAATCTGTGATAAAAAAAATTGTGTAAGAAATTTCTGTAGGAAATTGTCCCCTTTTCTAGTAGTGTATAATGCCTTCTTACACTTTTTACTTTTAGGAACCTTTGTAGAATAACTTAACCCACCATCATGGTCCAATTTTCTAGTATAAATAGTGCTTGCAATAACAAAAAAAAAATTATCACTATGTGTAGAATTGCTCATTGAAATATATAAACAAACAACTCATCATATTCGTTTAATCTTTGGTTTCAAGAGATACAATCCCCAAGCTTTGTTCTCATGCTTTCAGTATTATTAATACTGCATGATTGAATTATTCAAACAAGTGAACTAGTAATAGATATATTCGTGAAGACAATATTGCCTTTGACAGATATGAATCTTATACAAACTATAATCAGAAATCCACGTACTACTCCGAAGCTTATTTAAATTGTTTTTCGGATTTGCTGTAGTTATTTGATTGCATACTTAACTAAGCCTGGGAGATGTGTATTGATATAGTAGTCTTTCCAGTTAATAGAACTCGGATTAAAGAAGAATACTTGTGCCTCATCATCTGCATTTTCTTTGTAAATGTTTAGCAGGTTCTTGAGGTTGGAATCATCATAGCTGTAGAAGGTATAATGTAGTCCTTATGATTATTAGAATTTGTAAACAAAAAAAGAAAAAAAAAAGCAACTTTTGGTTTCTATATACATGAGAAAATAACATACGTACATTGCTTTCGATAAAGCGTAATGTTTGAAAAGATCTGAAAATAGAGTTCCAATCTGTAGCTTTCGGCTGAAATCCGTGTAGAAATCATCAAGAGCATGACAAAGTACCATGTTGGCTATTTTCAATGCCTGGTCTCACGGGTGTGTTAATCCATTAATGTGATATATATAGGGAAGGTGTGCCATTAGTGTGTATATATATTAATATATATAGGGAAAGTGTAAAACACAATGTCACTTAACATACAATACGTACGAGATGAAATTATAACATGCGTAGTTAGGCTTATAACATGCGTGATTAGGTTTTTATCCCATTCGTGATTTCTGATTTTGTACATACGTGATTATGTTCATACATGATTATGGTTTTCAACATGCGTGATTTATGATTTTTCAACATACGTGATTAGGGTTTTAAGTTTTATAACGTGCGTAATTTCATCTGGTACGTATCGTATATTAAGGAATATTGGACGTTAACTCACCCCTATATATATATATATATATATATATATATATATGTAGGGCAGAGATCATAAGAGTAGTCCACCTATTTGTGAAACTTGAAAAGTATTCTAGAGGACACATTTCCCTAAACTTTTCATAATATACAGATATTTATAGTTTAAAATTGACTATAAATGTATATTGTCAAATCTTGAATTATACACATATGTATATAATAAATTTTAAACTATAAATGTGTGTATAGTACGAAAATCTTAATAAAATTTGTAAGCCGAAATGCTTCTCAAGTTTCTCAATTAGCCTAGTGGTTCTCGCACGATCCTAACGTGCGCTCTCTCTCTCCCTATATATATATATATATATATATATTTATATATATATATATATATACACGAAGGTTAACGTACATTACACCTTATCGTACATCACGTACGACAGGTAATTACGCACGTTCATTTTAAAATCACGCACGTTATAACTCAAAAATCCAAAATCACGCATGTTGAAGCACAATAATCACGCATATTGAAAACATTAGTCACGCATGTTATATAACAAATCACGCATGTTGTTGTACGTGAAGTACGTTAAGCCGTAATTTACGATATATACTTTTTCTCTCTCTATATATATATATATATGGGTAGGGTAAAATGAAAACTTATACGAGTTGTGAGAACTTAGAGAACTCGGTCTTACGAAAGGTTTTGTTTTTATTTTTTTTACCAAAAATCCTAAAAAATTTAACTTTTCCAAAAAAATAAAAAAGTAAAAAAACTAGTTTTTTTTTTCATTTACAGCATCTATAAATACTCTAAAAAGTGATGTGATGCTTATGTTATCAGCTTTTTACGGCTGCTGTAACGGGCCTAAAAACACCACTTTGATTTTTTTTTTTTCAAATTTGTTTATGACAGTTTTTTCTAAGATTTTAATATAGGAGTGTGCAAAAATGAGTGCAAAACTCTCTAAGTTTTCACAACTCAGAAGGGTTCCCTTGATCTTAATCCTATATATGTATACACAAGAAACGATTTTAAATTATCTAACAAACCTTTAAGGGAAGTTGGTAGTGAATTGCAATATATTTCTGAAAGCTTGTTTCGGTAGTCAACAATTTGAAGTCGCGAGCCTTAATGGACCCGTCCTTGTTTATGTATGGATGTTTAGTGAAGTACTCAACCGACCAATCTACAATCTGATGTAATTTAACGGGGTTTGAAGCAGAAGAAGTCCCATGATAAATGATCCCTGAATTGGGGTGATTTACATGAGCTGCCATTGCGACAATCATAGCATTCACCACCATGTCTACTGGTACCTACATCCCCGAATTCAAATAAGTAAATGTTGCTGAGAATTTATGTTAAAGCAAAGCACATCAAGTGGGCAAACTGACTATATCCATTATACAATCTGGATCTCCTCGCAAGCATGTAGCCGTTCCTTTTATGTAACCAGCAAATACAGTATCAATGGTTCTGTAGACGAAAACCACTTATTTAGTTAGCAAATGACCCACCAGAGGTAAATTGGTTAAGTTGGTTTTGGTATATATATTACCTGAGATTTTCGATCCATCCGGGAAAGGGTTCTTTATAGGTGCTGCTGACAATGGAAGGGCGTAGTATGACTAAGGGCACATCCTTCCTCAACTCTCCAAGCAACATCTCCCCCATTGCTTTTGTGAATACATATGTATTTGGCCATCCCTGATGCTTAGCCCTTCCCAGTTGTTAAACATCATTAATCAATACAAACAACCCATCCCAAGCAAGTTGAGTATGCTAAAAAGATTTCAAAAACCTATGCAATCTAATAATGAAAAGATTGTATGTGGGACAAGTAATGAGAAGAAAGTAGAGAGAAGAGGGAACCTCTGGATACCCAAATCCTTCATGAAAGATGCAATCTCTTTATTCGTAGCCTTTGTAGCCGTCAATTGCTTCAAATTCTCCTCCATCAGTTCTTTCTCTTTGTTAATGTCCACTTTAGTTTTCCCATTGATGGAGTCACCGGATTTAAATTCCTTTTCCAATATAAGCCCATCGTTTTCACTGGAGACATAAGCTGAAAGGCACCATCTTAGTTTACATTTCATTATGTTCCAAATGTATGACACAGATTTTGTTCAATTATATGCATGGTGCAGCTCTTAAATGTTAAGAAACTCCCGTTTTAGTTTTAAAACTTTATCTTGAAAGCAATGTCCAAAAAATAGTATATCCCACCATTTTCTATATCACATTTAATCGTAGTAATTTTAAAAATTAATTGTGAACTTGGGACTAATACATTTTCTAATTCCATCACTTGTGCATTTGGTACTATTAATTAAATCTGATTTTTTACTAATCATAGGGGTGTTATTACACAAGCACAAAACAACTAATATATCCGAGATTTGAGATTCTTTAAAAAAAAATAGTATGGGAGTTGGGAGTTCTCATTGTTCTCTCAACTCGGATGGTTCTCAAATGATCTTGATCATATATATATGAGCTTGGTTTTAAAATGCACACATCACATGATGCGGTGGGGAGATCGCGTCGCGCGATGCGACTTCATGATGCGCGCATCACATGATGTGGCCTGAAAAAGTCTAACCATCGATTGAGCAATGGGTTTAAGTATTTGAAGAAATCCGACTAGATATGAAGAGAATATCTTATAGTTTAGCATTTAAAATTTATCCATAAATCTCTATTAAGTATTTTAAAAACGAAACCTCGAAAAGTGATGTGTGCTTCGTGCATCACACAGCTACTTTTGGAAATCAAATCATCACACGCTTTTTAAAACCATGTAGAGAGGGGGAAGGTTGATTACTCCATTCTTAGGATCACTCCCTCTCACTTGAAAACCTTAATATGACATGAAACTTTGGCATAATGTGCATTCTAAACACTGGATCATCCTTTGTGTTTTGAACATTGGTATTTAAGTATAAGCAAAAACATAAGCTAAGATAGAATGAATCAATGATCCAAACTTACACATCAGATAACAAACCTGTAGATATATGGAGAAACACCTTCATGTTAATGCACTTCAAGACAAAGTTAGAAACATGTTTTGCTCCAAACGTGTTGATATTGAGGGCCAGGTCATATCTACAATAAGCAAACGAAAGGGTTTAAACCGACATTAGGATATTACTTTAATAATATCATGGGCAGCTCAAGGATGACGATTTAATCTTTCAGATGACATTGCAGGTCTTAAAACAACTGCTAATAACATAATCCTGTATACAAACACTTGTAAAGATAGTTAAAGTTTATTAATCTTGTTAAGTACATGGACGGATGTGTTATTTTCTGTCTCAGACTGTGTTCCCGAGTTTACTAATGGGAAGTGAAAGAAGGTCAAAAGAAAGTACATAAAATATGTGTGTTACAAAGTTTTATTAACGGAAGGAAAGTGAAAAGAAGTGGGAGGAAGATCTTAAATAAAAATCTTCCCTTGTAACTTTTCTTCTAAAATGGAAGCAAGAGTTTTACCATTTTAACCCTCCACTTTTAAAATTTTAAAATGAAAGAAAAATCTTCCCTTATAACTTTTCTTCTAAAATGGAACTTAACCTATTATAAAACCGAATCAGGGTATAGTGGTAAAATTGTACTTTTATTTTCTCTTCCTTTCAACTCTTGAAATTCAAAAAATCTTTACTTTTTTTTCCTTTTATCTCTCTTTCCCTTCCTTTGTTTGCTCTCTTACATTTACTTTATGCTTTTTTTTCTTTATTAAACTACGAACAGATCGTTAAAGTACCTTAAAATTAATATATATCAACACACAACCGCACACATACATTGGGAGAGGTTTGTCAAAAAAACCACAAAAAAGTTGGGAACCACTAGTTTCGTATGTAAAAAACTCATTAGAAATCATTTGTGCATAAGTTTGTTTTTTCAGAGCTTTTGCATATAAACATATATAAGCTATTCAAATAAAAAATGCATTTTTGTAAACAAAAATCACTTTTTTAAATTGTTTTTTCTCTTTATTTAATATTATTATATTTCTATTAAAATGACTTCTATATGTGTTTTTTTTAAGAAAAATACATATTTTACATGTAAATGAAAATAATTTTCTTTTATTTGTATTTTTAAATGTCTTACCCATGGTTTCCGGTTTCCCACTATTTTTGTTGTTTCACAATGAATTCACCACTACACACAAGGTCGAGATCTATTGAGAAGAAAATTTAATGAGAGAATAGAAAGAACAAATATTAGCCATTGATGAAAAGCAATCAATTTGGATATGATAAAATAGAAAAAAAAAATCTAATGTTAGTTACTTTAACGATAATATTATCAAATTCTCGTTGGTGTATGACTTTAATGTCAAATAAATAAAAGAAGTGGTTTTTTTCTTAGTCAAGGTGTCCTCTAATGTTTCTCCTTCAACATTCAATTTGCCACTAATATCTCTCTTCTTAAATCAAACCAAATATATACTCTTTCAAAATCCATGAAATTTATGCTACACAAATTATTTAACAAAGTTTGTTGTTTATACATAGGATTGTACTATTTTTACGTAGCTTTTAAATCATATGAAATATTGTTACGTGTTGAGGTATAGGTTGAAGTATAATTGTGTAGGTATAATCATATGGAATGATGTTATGTATAGGCCGGTGTGTAGTTATGTAATTGTGTAAGTATAATAATGTCGTAGCCTATACAAAAATCATGACAATTTAAAATTTAGCAAATCTTGATTCAAATTAAGAACCAAAATGGAGAAAAACTCAATTATCTCTTTTTGTGGGGTGTAACGAAGAGAAAAAGGGATGGCACTGTTGTGATTCGACAACCTGGAAGAGTTATGTTAAAAGGCATGTTGTGTTCGATGAAAATTCGTAATGGTGGTTTAGTGAAAAAGAAGTTTAACCAGATTCTATATAGCAATGTGAAGTTCTTGAAACAACTACGAAACAACTACATTAGCCTTGGGTTTTGATTACAATTAAAACCGACCTAATTAATGAAGTTGACTGACCTAGGTCTGAGTTCAAATCCAGGTCACAACTGAAATCAAAACCCAAGGCAAACAGGAACTCATGAAGTATAACTTGGAACCTACGAATAAGCTTCCGAGAAGGTTGAATGGATTTAAGCCATGAAGTCTGAAACCAAATCCCTAGATAGTAACGTAACATGGGAACTTGTCCCAAAACCAACCGGTGTGAAGGCTGTTACTAACAAATGGGTATTTAAACTAAACAGAAAACCCGATGGGATGGAAGACAAGTAGCTCATGGTTTCTCATAGCAAGTTAGAATAGAATATGATGTAACCTTTAGTCCAGTGGCTAAGCTAAACACAGTATGCGTCACTCTCGCCATTGCAAAGTGGAAGTCTTAGAACCTTTGGCAAATGGATGTTAGTAACGCTGGTATGTACAGAGACTTGGATCATGCAATTCACATGGAATTGATAGGGGATTTGAAAGCAAAGAACATCCCAATTATGTGGGTAAACTAAAGAAAGCCTTATATGGGTTGAAGCAGTTACCTAGGGCATGGTTCGAGATGATAAGCGAATTCTTACAGCATAATGGTTTTTATATGGTGTCAACCAATGCTAGTTTGTTTGTTAAGACAATAAGAATTATGGTTGTGATTGTCCTTGTTTGTGTGGACGATTTAATTACAATCCGAGATTGTGAAGAAGTAATAAACCAGTTAGAAGAGAAGTTGTGTGTGCGGTGTAGTATGAAATATCTTGGAAAACTAAGACACTTTCTTGGCTTGGAAGTTGATCACAACAATGAGCTAGTTCTTCATTAGAAACGGTATTATTATAACTTATTAGTCAAGTTTGGTATGTTAGACTACAAGTCATTGAACATTTCTTTAGATACAGCAGAGAAGTTGTGTGTGGATAAAGGAAGGTACCTAGAAGATGCCACCATGTATCGGATAATATTAAGTAGGCTAATCTACCTTACCGTGACAAGACCTGATTTAGCCTTTGTTATAGGCATATTGAGCCGGTATATGTAGAATTCGCAAAAACCACACATCTAAGCCGTCAGGCAGGATTCTATTGTATGCGAAAACAACCTTGAATTATGGTATTAAGTTCAAGAAAAATTCAAAGCTAGAACTCGAGTACAGTGATGTAGGTTATGTTGCCGATTTTGGATACAAGGAGGTCCACAACCGATTTCGTGATCACGTTAAGAGGTTGTGCTATCATTTGGTGTAGCAAACGACAAACTATGGTGTCACTGTCTACTACTAAAGCAGAGTACCGAGCAGTTGTTATAGCTACTCAAGAGTTAATGTGGCTATGATTACTTATGAATGATTGGAACCAAGAGTTTGAAGATGAGGTAACTTTGTTTTGTGATAGCATGTCTTTAATCAAACTAGCAAACAATCCAACCTTTGATGCCAGAACAAAACACATTCAGGTGCATTACCACTTTGTGTAGGACAGAGTGTGCAAAAAGAAGTGAATCTGAAGTATATAAGTAACCAAGACCAAGCAACAAATATGTTTTCTAAAAGCTTGCTAGGACAGAAGTGTTAGTGCATTTTGGGATGTTCGTTGTTGTTCGAATAAGCTAGATTTAAAGTGTGTGATGAATAGTGTGTTTGTAAGCAAATGATTAGGCAAATTGTTTACTTTGTAAACAATTAGGCTTAATGTTTAAAGTGATTAGCCTTAATGTTTGGCCATCACTATAAATAGCCTAATCATTTGCATTTCTTATCAAGCTTATAGTCAGATGTTTCTAGAGACGGTGTCTAAGTTTGGGGAGGAGATCACAAGGGGTGATCTCTTAAAGTGTGTTGTTACTCTTTTGGTATGAATTAAATCTGTGTCAGTTCATTCGTTAATATTTATCAACTGATTTTTTTATCTTATCAAATTCAATCAATTCGATCTGAATCATGGACTTACACCAAGCTAGTTGATTTTTGCAAAGGAATAAACATGGAAGTTGATGTTGATAGGGGTGATAAAGTTAGGACATCAAAGGGTGATACAATTAATCTCAAATGGGTGGTTTGGAGGAGATCTAAGTCTAAGGACTAATAGTTAAATGAGTTTTAATTATGGAGTTTTATTAAAACTATAAGTTGATTATGATTGCGTTTCCAAGTCTAAATGTTTTCTTGTCCTCCAAGTAGTTAACCTATATAAAGGATGGTAGGTTTATTTGTTTTTAATTCATTGTAATTCTCCTTTGATTAACAAAAAAGAGTTGAACAAGTTGTTCAAGTTGTTTGTGTTCTTGGTGTGTGATATCCGATTGTTTGATTTTAGCTGACTTTTAATATGCACATCAGGTGAAGAGCTTCCGGAGATGGCAGTGGCACTTGCGGAGTCTATGAGAATCTAGCATCCCATATTATCCTATTATGTTTTCGTTTTGAGACATTTAAACTTTGGTTGTATTTGATCACTCGAATATATTGCGATTGTATGGATTTTCGCTGAAGATGCTTTTATTTATTAGTTTAAGATATATTTTATAAAGAGTAAATCCAGCAAATGAGACCCTCGGGTTATGGGAGTTGAACTTCTCCACCCCATCAACCAGCAACCAAAGATCTATGACCTCCAACATAAGTTTATATCTTCTTCTTTTCATTCGTCAGATTATTTCTTCTTCATTTTATGCCAATTTATCATTCATTGTGATTCAGGTTCCTACCTAGCAAGCATCCATTACTCACGATATTATTTGAAGAATTTGGTTACTTAGATTGAGGAACATGGTTTGCCGGCATAGAAATTGGTCGACGAACATGTACTGAGGTCAAGGAATTAGCTCCGGTCAATCGGTTCAGGTTATAAGTACCAAACCATCTTTGAATATGTTTTAACTATTGAGATAATATGTTGTCCGCATAGGATCCGACTGTTGTAGTGATATATGGTAACAATTATAGAAGCAAAAAAGCTAAAAACACCAATGCTAGTTATGTATTTTAAAACTATCGGGTTCATAATTTTACTATACACAAGACCCATGGATGTGATGCAAAGAATCCATAAAACTACCACATATATTGTGTGTCCATTAAGCAACCCAATAGAAAGCTAATTATCACTTAATTATTCACATGAAAATTCAGATTAAGATCTTCTTGTTTGATTAATGTATAAATGCTGATTGATACCATTAGGATGAACTTCCTTATGTAATTATGCTTATTTGAAATCACAAATAGTTTTTTTAGTTCACATGTTCACCAACATTTATAAAGTGTTTATAAAGATTAAAAGTTTTTCTATACCTAACCGTATGCGTAAATTTTTTTTTTACGCCCCATGTAAAAATAGTTTACATACATACGCCTAGTTAAACAATCGACGCCTTACGTAAATATTTTTGTAGATTTTTTACACTCCATGTAAAAATAGCAACGTTTTCACACACGACACCGTGCGTAAAATTATTTTTTAGATGGTTCACGTACGAAAAATGTTTACAACCGGTCCATGTAAAAAACTTTTTTTTAAAACTTAAAAAGTTTACGCTACTCATAAAAAACTATACACGAAAACACTGTGTATGAAAAGTTTACAACCGGGTTGTAAAAAAAGGTTTAATTTTTTTAACAGGGGCGTAAAAAATTTACAACCGGGATGCCAAAAAAAAGTTTACAGCCGCGGCTTAAAAAAATTTGTAAAAAAAAGTTTACAACCGCGGTTTAAAAAAAGCTTACAACCGTGGTGTAAAAAGGTTTAATTTTTTTTAAAGGGGCGTAATTTTTTTTTGCAACCGGGGCGTAAAAAAAATTTGTAACGGGGGGTCTATTTGGTCAGATTTAACCACAAAAAATTAACTGAGTTGGGCTAAAGGATATAACTTTCAAGGGTTTGCAAATATCGAGTACGATTTTTGTAATTATTGAAGATAAAGAATACAATTTGCAATGAGTAACATATAAAGGGCTATTTTTGTAATTTACTCTATGTAAAAATACTATGAAATAATGAATGTTTATATTAATCAACACTAAACAAAGTATAGTTCCTTTATTTGTTGGTTTATTTCCTTTTTAATAATAAGCCTATTGTTAGTTTTTTTGTGTTTTTTCAAACCATGAATTTATTTAGAGTAAATTTCATTTTCGTTCACGAGGTTTGAACCATTTTATCATTTTAGTTCAAATGTTTCATTTATCGTCTAATTGCCTATGGGTCTAAAAAGTTTTTAACTTTGCCATTTCTGTCCAACTAATTAACGTTGTCTATTTTTTAACGTTAAGTTAGGGGTATTTACGCCATTTCATAACTTTGTTTATTACATTAATTTTTCAACCCTAGTTTATTTAATCTACCTTTTGTATTCTTTACCCATCATCGCTTCATTCAACCCATGATTTCCTCGGGCCGCTAATTGATGTTGTATCAAACTATCGGAACCATCAATGGCGGTACCGAATTCTTCAATATAACGGATCTGGTTGGTGGTAAGGTCGGGCTTGGTTCTCATGATGTTGGATCGAAACTTGATGCTTTGTTTTATAGATCTATGAAGTAGATTATATATAGCAACTCTTTGTATTTTGGAAGTGAGGTTGCGAATCATTGAGCCGGGGGATTTTGAAGAGATCACCACCGTTGGATGTTAATATTACTAGTTTGTTGAAGAAGGTAGGGTGTAAGACGTTTGGAAGATTTATTTATGATATAGGAGTGAAGCAAACCTACCGTTTTGGGTTTTTGCTTTGTTAAAATTGTAGCTGTAAACATGTGGATACGTGACAGTCATTTGGTGGTGGTCTGGAAAGAGGGTGGCTACTGGAAGGAGGTGGGTGACGGTGGGTTTTTAGAGAGAGAGTAGGGGTGGGGGTTTGGTGGGTTTTTTTACACAAATAGGGTGGTTTTTTTTTTACACAAATAGGGTGCGTTTAGAGGTTTAATTAAAATAACATGGGAAATGACAAAATTGTCCTTAACTAATAGATGTCAATGGATAGTGTCAAGTCAATTAGACTAAAATTGCAATGTTAAAAAGATTTTAAACTCACAGACGATAAATGAAACATTTGAACTAAAGTAGCAAATTGACCCAAACCTCTAAGGGACTAAAATCACATTTTACTCATTTATCTATGTTTTTTTTAGCCTTTCTGAATAACATTCATTTTCTTTATTGTTCTTTTATTAATATTTAGTTTTAGGATTGGTTCTTATTCATGTTATATTTTCCTTTGTGTGTATTTTTTTTCATTTAAATTTTGTAAAAAAGCAACCTACCCCATCTTTTATTTTCTGTTTTTTTTTTTTTTGCTTGCTATAACATATACCAATATGTACTGAGTTGATACCGATCAAACTTTTGTCGTGTTCACATCAATTTGGCGTGAGTTTAATCCCACTAGTTTGTATTATATATAAAATAATAATTAATAAATGGTCCATACTGAATTATGTATTTAATTTCAAAACTGTATGGTTGTTTGGAATTCGGTTTGAACACCCTTTTGAAGGAAGAAAAAAAAACCTCAGCTTTGAATATGTCCTTGGGTTGGACGTGACTTTATCAAGCTTGTCTGATCTTAGTGTGTTTATATATTCAACTCTAATTTAAACAAACAAACATTCCATCTAAATCTAACACACGTTAACATGTTATGTGTAACAATGTTATTAAATATTAGTCCTTCATGTTGGCACCTCTTTTACTCAAATTATATATTTGTTAAGAATATTATTCAATGACAAGTGATTTTTTTGGATAACCATAACGTTCAAATTATTTACCTCTCATAGAACTTGGTGGAGGCAGCTGCATTCACAACCACATCGACTTCTCTTTGCATTTCTTTAATCAAATTGTAGTCCCTCAGTCCCAAATTCTCGTTGGTGATGTCACCGGCCAAAGGAGTTACCTTTTCGGATAAAAATGTATCTATATTTGCACCATGTTTCTCTCTTAGTATCCTAAATAAGTCGTTACCGGCAACCTGCATAATCAAGACGTAAAAATAAGACTATTAGTTGGCATCTCTATTCATATATATGGAGTTGGCAACAAAAATTTGTTTAGAAAAAGTGACCGTTGAAATGAATAGCTAATTGTATTTTTGCCAACCCCATATACAGTACGTTGGACAACA
Organism: Helianthus tuberosus; assembly: GCA_030545235.1. Classification (NCBI taxonomy): domain Eukaryota; kingdom Viridiplantae; phylum Streptophyta; class Magnoliopsida; order Asterales; family Asteraceae; genus Helianthus; species Helianthus tuberosus. The sequence continues at coordinate 80,702,233 of CM060408.1, forward strand.
TTACATGAATTGGAGTAGAGAGTAGACAGACTCTCACAAACACATACATTAGCTAGTGTTAGACATACCTCCATTTGAAAACGCTTGATGGCTTCTTCTTGGTCAGAAGCTCTAATAAGAAGATAGAGTTTTCTCACGTTCGGTTGAACTCGTAGTATCTTCTCCACCATAACTGAAATATCAAGAAGAAAACTCATGTCTACAAAATAATTTAAGGAGAATGAGAGGGAGTGACATAGAGATAGATAGATAGATAGAGAACCTTTGGCCAGAAAGCCAGTACCACCAGTGACTAAAATGGTCCTATCCTCAAGAAATTGCATTATGTTATTCACTTCCATTGGGAGAGAAGCGAGTTCAACTTAAGAGATGCAACTATACATTTGCGTATGTGCACCTATATATATAGGTGGGATCCGGAAAATCATCATTAACTGCATTATTTTCAAAGGGTTCCCACATGAAATAAAAATGGGCTTCGTATTAGACTACGCGGTATGGGGACCGTCCCCCTTGCGTCCTGGTCCGGCGCCGTTCCGCGCACCGCCCCCCCCCCCCCCCTCTGCGTCGTGACCGTCTCTTTGTAGACGTTGGGGACGATCCAAAAAAAGACAAAAAAGACCCCCTTTTCAATGCTTTTGACCGTTAAAAATAATAAAAAAAATTTAATTTCCCCTTTTATTAAAAAAGGCTAGAAATTCAAACCAAACTCCAAAACCTTCAAATTTTACATAAACTCAACCTTTTTATCTCATTTTTTACCCACTACCACCCCATCTCTCTCTCAACTTTCATACTTTTATATAAAAAATTAATCATGTCTTCATCTTCTTCGTCAACGTGGTATTCGTCATCTTCGGGTGAGAATCAAGCATTTTTCCAAAACATGATTATGTACGCGGCTCAAATGTTCACGGAGGAGGATGAAAACTCTAAAGCGTCGTCCCAACGGCAAACTAGGAGAGCCAAATTAAACCGTGACAAAGAAGGTAATTTAATTTTTTTAGAGTATGTTTATTTAAATTTAATAATGAATTTAATTTATTTTTCGTTTCAAATATATAGCCGCCCACGATAAACTAGTGGCCGATTATTTTTCCGACAAACCTGTGTACACGGACGAGATGTTTCGACGTCGGTTCCGAATGAGTCGTCGACTTTTTCTACATATCTGATGTAGCGTGATAATGGTATTGGAAATCTAACGCGTTGATTCTAAGAATACCCGCGAAGATCTTTTCCCAAACCCCCAAATTCGTCCCCAAAAGACAAGAATTTAAAAAAAGGTCAAACAATTATTTTATAAAACTCCAAAAACTCCCCCAATACAAATTACATGAGAACTTATATAGAGTTTTTATGATCAACTCAATGGACATAAATTAAAACAAAACTTAATGAACACTAAATGTGGATTTATTTCGTTACATAATTGAGTCGACACTTGATATTCCCGCATCATTCTCCCCACCTTTGGAAAAACTCGTCCTCGAGTTTTGTCCCAGGCTAAAGCCACCTGGATCGAAAGGAACATCAATCCGATTCTTTTCGATTATTATCAAGGCCCGCCCAAGTAGTACTACTTCACGGGTCATCTCGTTTGACTCTGAACCTGTACCACCTGGGTCGAACGGAGCATAGGACCATTTCTTGTTCACTATTGTCTTGACCCTCTCAATTAATATAGTTCCAACTAAATAACCATATAGTCGTAAACCATGGACCTCATTGCATTTTTTTACAAAATACCCATCAAGTTTAACAACCTTTTCTTCGTTTTGATCAATATGAGGGGCATCTTTTGACGACATAGCTTCTCCAACCTCCACAATCTGGCCATCAACCAAATTTTCAAATAGTACCTCGTACCAGATTTTTACAGCATGAGAATTTTGTATACCATGGTTTTCATCATCCAAAATAATTTCCTCAAAACTATTTGTTGGAAAATTACCTTTTAAAATTGTACAACAGTAAATTTGAGAAGCACCAAAATCTATTGTGTTTCTTAATGCCTTCAACTTCATTGCTTTGCTCATGAAATTTCTTTGCAAGCCCCCCATGCTAACAGGCTGAGTTCCAAATGTAGCCGTTGGACCACTCGTTACCATAGTAGGACCATCACCCTTAACGCTATGACTTTTGAAACTTGATTCGTCATCACCGGCTCCCATGATGGTCGACTCTTTTTTGTGGTCATGTCTAATGGTGAGCACACTACCGGTACCACCCGAATCATCGTCGCATGCCCAAGAATACCATTGCTCATCCTCGTATTCATCAAAACATGGTAGAGTGTGGTACACGCGATAATCCCTCTCACAAGCCATTTTGAGCCAGGATTTTAGCTCTGATACCAACTGATGTAGCGTGATGATGGTATTGGAAATCTAACGCGTTGATTCTAAGAATACCCGCGAAGATCTTTTCCCAAACCCCCAAATTCGTCCCTAAAAGACAAGAATTTAAAAAAAGGTCAAACAATTATTTTATAAAACTCCAAAAACTCCCCCAATACAAATTACATGAGAACTTATATATAGTTTTTATGATCAACTTAATGGACATAAATTAAAAAAAAAACTTAATGAACATTAAATGTGGATTTATTTCGTTACATAATTGAGTCGACACTTGATATTCCCGCATCAATATCGCAGACGACTTAGCCCAGTTTGATCCGTTTTTCACACTGCGATACGACGCTGGGGGCAAAGGGGATTCACTACTTTACAAAAATGTACGTCGGCCATTCGCCAACTAGCATATGGGTACGCACCCGATGCGTTGGACGAGTATTTAAGGATGTCCGAAAGAACCGCACGTGAATGTTTGCACAGGTTTTGCGAATAGGTTTTCAAATTATATAGCAAGCGATACATGTGGAAACCAAACGCAAACGGCGTTCAAAAATTATATCAAGCACACGAACAAAGACATGGTTTTCAAGGAATGCTCGGGAGCATTGATTGCATGCATTGGCCGTGGCAGAACTGCCCTACTGCTTGTCAAGGTCAGTATACTCGGGGAGATCATGGTCATCCCACTATTATTCTAGAGGTTGTTGCGTCACAGGATCTCTGGATCTGGCATGCTTTTTTTGGTCTACCTGATTCGCTTAATGACCTTAACATCATATACCAGTCACAAATATTTAACGATGTAGTGGCGGGAACAGGTCCAGACACAAGTTTTACGGTTTTTTGGGTGGAATACACGCGGGGTTACTACCTTGCAGATGGAATATACCCAACTTACTCGACAATCGTTAAAACTATTCCGCACCCGACAGATGATAAAAGAAAGAAATTTGCTAAGTATCAAGAGGGTGCGAGAAAAGATATTGAACCGTGTTTTGGGGTTCTACAAAAAAAATGGCATATCATTGAATATCCAGCACGTTCTGGTACACCAAAGAGGTTACGACACATTATGTACGCTTGTATCATCCTTCATAACATGATCATTGAAGACGAAGGTAGAGCGATATGTGAGTACGACGAAAACGCGTCTAACGGGAATTCTGTTCCAGTTAGTTTGGAGCAACAAGATTTAAACATGTTCTCTCTACATAACAAGTACACACATCATAACCTACAAGCGGACTTGGTGGAGTACATTTGGAACAACGTACAAAACGAACCTGACGACCACATGCCGGATGAAGACTAGTAGTTTTTTTTAATATTTTTTTTAAGTTATTAGGATATTTTTAAGTTTATGTTTTTTTTAAGTTTATGTTTTTTAAGTTATTAGGATTTTTTTAAGTTTATGTTTTTTTTAAGTTTATGTAATGTTTTTTAATATTAATGAAATTATTTTCCTATTTTATTTGTTAAATGTTAAAAAAAGTGGATGATTAAAAAAAAACTAAACTAGTGGGGTAGGATCATCCTCTCATTTCCTTTGATTTAGTGTCTTGGACCATCTTCAAAAGGACTATGATGTGGCGCCTAGGTGGCAGATCATCCTCCAAGGGAGGATGAGCACCATACCATGTAGCCTTAAAAATAACTCAGAGCAACGATTTTCGATGCATTGTTTTAATTACTGTTCTAATGTCTTTTTCAAACAAGGAATTTCGATGCATTGTTTTAGTTACTGCTCTAATGTCTTTTTCAAACGGATGTGTAAGAATATATATAAACTATAGAGTTAAATGCCCGAATAGTCCCTGTGGTTTGGCCTTTTTTCACCTTTAGTTCCTAACTTTCTAAAATTACCTTTATAGTCCCCCAACTTTTCAATTTTCGATCTCGGATAGTCCTTGAAACGGATGGGGGTTAGTTTTATCAGTTAAGTTGGTGTAAAATGACTATAATGCCCTTAATATAAAAAATAACTATTAAGTCATTAAAATAAAATAATTAATATATTAATTCAGGTGGGACCCAAACACTCTCACCTACACACATAAAACCCAGGTCATAAACTTTCATCTTCTTCACATGCCAAAGCAAACCCTAACCCCATCTCTCTCTCGTCTGTATGATTCCAATTTCCAACCCGGCGACCGGAGAGAAGTCCGACCCAAGCCGGCCATGTTAACCGGTTGACAACACCCCCTAAACCTCCCCACTTCATCACCTTTATGTACCAGTTCACACAAACCTCTGATTGTAGAGAGAGACTGTTCGAAGGAGAGAGTGAGCGGCGGAGATCGAAGACGGAGAGAGGGAGTTCCGGCGGCAACACCGCCGTCTGCGGCGGCTGCTTTGATCGTTTTCCGGCGACTGATGTTGAAGACGACGACGGTGATGGTGGATTCCGACGAGTTTCACGGTAAAATCCCCCTGTCTCCTTTTAATGTGTTCTTTTTCTTCTTTTCTGAAGATTAATGACGTTTTTTGTGGTTTCTCAAAAAATCAATCTGATGATGGATGCCGGAACAACGTCAGGTTGGTTATGATGGTAGATGATGATGATGGAAATAGGTGGTGATGATGGTCCTGGATTGTTGTTAGGGTGGAGAATATGGTAAAGGTGGAGGTTTGTGGTGGTTGGAAGTGGTTGGTGCATCGGAGGTGGGTGGTGAGGGTTGTAGGAGGTGAAAGGGGATGAGTGGTGTGTCGGAGGTGGGTGGTGAGGTGTATCAGAAGTGAAGGTGGAATGGTGGCTGATGGTGAGGGAAGGTGGTGAGGTGTGTCGGATGTGGGAAGGTGGTGAGAAGGTGGGAAGGATACAGGTTGTGTTTCAGGTTAGTTTCAGATGGTAGATGGTGGTGTATGGGTAGCAGGTTGGTTTCAGGTGGAGATGGTGAAAGTGAAGAAGATGAAGTGGGTGGGTCCCACATAAATTTCTAAGTATATCTCTTTTAACATTTTAGTATTAATTTAACACTAAGGGTATTTTTGTAATTTTACACTCACTTAACACCAAAAACTAACCCCCATCCGTTTCAGGGACTATCCAGGAACGAAAATTGAAAAGTTGGGGACTATAGAGGTAATTTTAGAAAGTTATGGCCTAAAGGTGAAAAAAGGCCAAATCACAGGGACTATCTGGGCATTTAACTCTAAACTATAAATTCATATCAACATTATGGGTAGGGATAGAGATGGGCATATCGGAACCGGACCCAGTTCTTGTTAGAGTGTGGGGGAACCAGTTCTTGTAGGAACCAGGTCTAGTTCCTAACCGGGTTTAGAGCTTTAATACTGGAACCGATAGTAACCGATCCCGGGTAGGGTTAGAATCGGTTTTGTAGGACTGTGTTCCGGAACCGAAACCGTGATTATCATGATTATGTTCATAGACGGGAAGATTAGAGACGGATGAAATACTTACTTGTATAGATTTGATAACATAACAAAACAAACCGGCCCGATTAACAAGCTAACCGAACCATACCAAAGGAGTACACATCCGGGGAGAGACCAAGTGGTGATCTCTCCCGGTGAGGTCTGAGACCTCCTCCAACTTCCAAGTGTTTGAAATGACAAAGGGTTGCTATTTATAGCTACACCCCTTTGTCTTTCAAACACACACGGTCAAACAAATAACCCTCTCGTTTGACCACTTCAAACGAGCGGGTCTATACATGTTCGTTAGACCGTTTCACTAACTATTACAAATTCAGCATAAAATAAATCTAATATATTCGACAAGCATCGGACACAAAATCTGTATCAACAAATTCCCCCTTGTCCGTTGTTGTCGAATGCCGAAAATGCAACTGCAATCGATCTTCAGTCAAGTATTCATCTTCTCTGTGTTAACAAATTCCCCCTTGACCGAAGATCCAGGTAAGTAGTATCTTGACGCTTCTTGTATAATAGTTCCCCCTCAAAGTATGCGTATCTGTGTTGGGTGTTGTGCAATTTCCTCAAAAGGCTCAATTGACCGATCTTCCGCTGATCTTCCAATACTCCAACCGGCATTTGATAAGGGTTCCATTCTTTAAAAAAAACTACATCAAGTCTTGATCTTCAAGCATACTACATTGGTAGAGGTTTCTGGTGAACTGTCTTCTGTAAACCGTCTTTGTGGAATCGACCAAGTAATGCACTTTAATCTTCAGCATCAACACTCAGGAAAGTCAGCTAGACCATGTGTATCCCTTGCAAGCTCAACCAGCATGCTTAGTTGAACTACATCCAGATCTCATTGTCTCGCTTTTGTGAAGTTGACCACGTAATGCACTACGGATCTTCAGCATCAGTACTCAGGAAGTCAGCTAGACCAAGTACATCGTTTGCAAACTCAACGAATTGAGTTGCCCCCAGATCCCTGTAAAATCCCAAAGAAACATCAAACCCAAAACCGAATCCTGCAGGTCTTCAGCCTTGAACTATCAGCTTTCATAAAGATTCCCCCAGGTCTTCAGTAAACAGCGCTTTGAAACAACTGTCGACTTTAGATACCTGTATGTTTCCGTGCAAAACCCTTCACGCTGGCTGGAGAATTAATTAAAATCCTCAAATATGTGTCTGTGCAAAACATTCCACGCCAAACCGTTAGTATCACAAGAAAATCACAAACTCTACCACCTGTGATTGCGTTTAGAAATTTACCGAAGAAATTCAACATACGAAAATTTTTATTCCCCCATTTCTTTGGTAAGATCTCTAAACTTTAACAGATTCCCTCCACTTCAAAGGAACTGTCGTCAACTTTCAAATGTTCACCAATTCCCTTCACTTAGCGGAACTGTCGTCAATCTTCACTGAATGTTCTCGGTTCCGAAAAATCACGAAAACGACTTTCTTCTTTGCATATTCTAGTTGAATAAGAACGTCCCCTAGTACCCCGTAGGATCCGACTTGTATCCCTCCAAAGACTTTGTGAACTCGTTAGGACCGGTATTGACATTCTAGGTTCATTCATTCGTTACCAAATGCGAGAATATGACAATAAACAAAAAGATTTCTTCGTTGCATATTCTAGTTGATAAAGAAATTTCGCCTAGTACCCTGTAGGATCCGACTTGTATCCCTCCAAAGAGTTTGTGAACTCGTTAGGACCGATATTGACATTCTAGGTTCATACGTTCGTTTCCAAATGCGAAAATATGACAATAAACAAAATGCTTCGAACATTTACGAATGACCGATAACAATCATAAACATTGACGTGCGGAAGTGAACATACCATTTTTGTTTTTGGCCCAAAATAGTCGCGTCACCATTTTTGATATTTGCATCGGTAACCGTGACTACCCCACATTTTTTTAAATATCATCATCTTTTGTTTTCATCATTCCGCATCATCCCTCGTGCTCCCAAAACCCGTACGAATTTTGACCTTGATATTTAGAAGCACGATTCAAATCAACTCCGCGAATACCCAACCGCACGTTGTAACTCGCGAAAAATTGTTGGCTCAAATATAATCTTGTACTTCACTAAAAGTCTTTTTTCACCAAAATACTCTTTCACGAAAAACAAATTCAAAGACAATGACTGGTTTCGAATCTCCGCCGCCAATCCGGAAGGTACACGGTGGACTGGAAAGTGCTGGTATGTTTGACGAAATTGGGTGTTTTCGTCCACTGAGATTAATGGTGATTTCGTCAAGCATAAGTAATTTCGTCCAGCACAAGTGATTTGAGGGATTTCGTCGCTATGATTGTGTGACGAAATCAGGAGGTTTTCGTCCAAACAAGTGTTGAGGAAAATAGAGTTTTCGTCCAGCTGGTATGTTTGACGAAATTGGGTGATTTCGTCAGCTGGGATTTCGTCGTAGGGTATCAACAGGAACCCTAGTGTTTCTTACCAGCCGCCATACTCGTCTCAAGAACACAGTTAACTATTCATTTCCAGATCTGACGAAAATCATTGTATAGATGATATTTGATGATGAAAACTTGTTTATTTAGGTGTAAAACATAAAACCCAACTCTTGTATATGATCTGTTTCATCTAGACCTGAATATTTCGGTCCAGATCTGGGTTTTTCACCAGTTTTTGATCTTGAACAAAAATCACGAAAATCACAGATCTAGAGCACATGTGACTTAGCAAACTGTTAGATATACTAAATCGGGTACCATGGCTCTAATACCAATTGTAGGACCGTGTTCCGGAACCGAAACCGTGATTATCATGATTATGTTCATAGACGGGAAGATTAGAGACGGATGAAATACTTACTTGTATAGATTTGATAACATAACAAAACAAACCGACCCGATTAATAAGCTAACCGAACCATACCAAAGGAGTACACATCCGGGGAGAGACTAAGTTGTGATCTCTCCCGGTGAGGTCTGAGACCTCCTCCAACTTCCAAGTGTTTGAAATGACAAAGGGTTGCTATTTATAGCTACACCCCTTTGTCTTTCAAACACACACGGTCAAACAAATAACCCTCTCGTTTGACCACTTCAAACAAATGTGAAGGTGATTGAAAAGGCATTAAAACCGGAGGTTGTCCAAACAAAGTCTGTTAAGTTAGAAATTAAAAATGAAAAACAAAAACAGATTTGGAAACCAAAATCGGTAACTGTTTCAGGTGAAGCTCAATCCATTCCGAATCATCAGGAAATCGAAGTCACAATCCTCGATGATGAAGGACGACCCAAGTCTATTAAGGCTTGGGTCCCCCTCTCCATCTAATCTCTGAGTGAGTGTGCAGGATGTTCCAGGAGGAACTTTCGATAGTCATAGGATTATTGATAGTGGAATGTTCATGCACAAGATTGGCGACAAAAGAAATTGTTGCCTTTGATGAAGAGAAAAAGAAAAGAAGACAGAATTGTCTGTTGAAAGAGATTGAAAGCTTCGACAAATTGAAAATCATTCCAAGAGTTTGATTGTTAAAGGCTTTAATCGGGTCCCCAGGATAGATTCAAACAAAATGTACGCACCTGCAGCACGTCTGCAGTTCAAAATCAACAAGATGAACGTGCAGTGTACATTTCTTCACGGTGTGATTGAAGAAAATGTGTTGTTGAACAAACCAACCAGGTGTGCGGATGCCTTGGTATGGATTGAACAACCGCACACTACTTCTGAAAGAGAAAGACAAAAATCTTCGCTGGTGCAATATGGAAGACCAGCCAGACCCAAAGGTTTATGATCTTGTTGCTGTGAAGAGTTTTCTCGGGTGAATTGAAGTAGCTACAAAGAATTGACTTTGAAATCCACACCGGGTGGATATCTAGTTTGGGAGAGCGATCAGATTCCTTGCAATGCACGAAGCAGTTGCAGGATACGGTTTTAAATTTCTAATCTCTCCTATACTTGTCGATATTTAAGCTGGTTTATGAATTATTATCCTCTCGTACAGAACTCTTTGGCCAGACACGTTGATCTCGAATATCACCTCACACGTGATTGTTTCACTATGAAACTCGCCAATGTTGTCATGGTCCGCACCGCTTACCGACGTGCCAGCTGATTTTTCCAAAATTCGATAAATCTTTTCTGATTAAAACTTAATTTTGGTAAACGACATTGAGGTAAAACATGAGTTAACCGACATCGGAAAATCGTTTTTGTAAATATCTTTGTGTCTTTTAAATTTATCGTAGTTTGTTGATTTTAGGGGGAGTAAATCCAAATTTGAGAATTCAAAAACAGTGAAAAATTTCAAAAAGCAAAAACATTGGAAAAACAAAAATGAGTTTCCTGGCGAGAAAAAGAGAAAATGATAGTAAATCAGTTGTCTGTCGAAACCTCTTCGAACTGAAATGCAAAATGAAATATGTTAAGCAACTCTATATAAGATGTATCGGTAGGCTCACAATCATTTTAAAGTGTGCAGGGTGATATAAATCTTAAATCGACTGAAGACCAGGTGGGAACCACACATTGGCATATGGTCTTTGTACCGAAATTTCGTTTGAGAGATTGCCGAGGTTCTGAAATATTCGGTCTTTATGCTGTCTTATCATCTGGGTATCATGGTTGTATCAAACCGAAATTTAATGGAGACGAAGTCTAAGATCTTCCATGATACTATACATACGTGTACATATTGCATACGACCTCAATAAGTGATCACAATCACATGTCCAAACAAAATAAGTGATAATATATCACAGATTCTTTGCGGGAGTTAAGTTCGTCTCTTTGCTGTACGAAAGTACTGACCTGTTCACGGACTTGCTCCTGTGCCCTCATGCATCGAAAATCAAGTTCCTCATCAATAAGTGATTCTATCACATAGGGCTTGTTTTCAATCAAATAAGTGAGTTTCTCACATTCTTTTATACGGTCAAACAGATGATAAACGGTATACTCACCGGTAAGATGAACTCTCGTGCATACCTTGATACGGGAATGTGTCGTGTGTGGATGAACACCGGTCGGTAAGTATAAATCATACCTTAACGTATACCCTCGCCATGATTACATCTGATAAGTTGAGCTTATGTGGACAACAATACCGATAATTGTTATAGGATGCTTATCTTAATGTGAACTAATTGAACAAGAAGAGCGTTTTGGCTTGACCGTACACTGATATGATTCTCTTACCCTCGAAACTCGCAAAAAGAATGTCTGTAAATATTTGTTTACTGCTTTCGGTTTCTGTATCTCTGTATATATTTATTTATTGCTTTCCGTCTTTACATTTGAAAAATTGAAAAATTTCAAAAAGATTTTAGGTGTGTTTTAATATAAACTTTATAAAATCCAAAAAGATTTTGCTTCTAGTTTATTTTTTTATTGACCGATGTTGGAACTCGAGTCTATCCTACCCAAAGTCCTGATTGTAAGCCGGAAAACAATTGCACCTTCATAAACTGTCGAAGTTAACAAGTTTTGAAAGTTAAGAACTAAAATTGAACAAATTTGTTTAAACTTTCAAACTATTGTCGGTCGGTGTTTGATTGAGATTTGATCTCATATGTGTCATTTGTTTAATTTGTCTATATTCCAAGCGGTTGTTCTCATTACGTTGTTTAGCTTTCTTGTATGTGCAGATAAGACATCAGAACCAGCTAAAGACGAAGAGAACGTGTCAGATGACAAGCCGTAAAGTGAAGACACCACGTTAATGCAATCAGAAGATCAAGATGATAGGATTGCAGTTGATCACTCATCAACGCCACAAGGATCTAAAGCATTGAAGATCAAAAGATTCACGAGCATGACTCAATGGAGAGTTTATTTTAAGGGGGAGTTTGTTAACACACTACCTGAATGAAAAAGGGAGTTTGTTGATACACTTTCTTCTTACTATGCGTGAAGACTTTGAAGATCCTCCGACACAAAAGACACGGAAGACGAACCTCACGAGTAGCGTCCAAGGGGGAGTTTGTTGGTACACTTTATGTGGACGCGACTCGAATCGGTTCAATTCAGTTCAGGTCGACTCGATTAGGTCCGGCTCAAGTCCGACGTCACGACATTCCTCCGTCGTGCGCCCCAGAGTTCGACACGCGAAGCACGGAGAGCCGCGGCCTTTCCCGCCAACACATCACCATGACATCAGTGATGTCATGATGATGTCACTAATTTGTCATGTAGTTGAATATGTTGACTTTGTGAACTTGTAAAAGCAAATGACGAAACACAATTGTGTTTCGTCAACTTTGTAGTGGCCTGGCCCTTTTTCATCGCCTGTTGGGCTTCTTCAGGCCCAATCTTTGGCCCGAAGGTGTTTCGTCGAGTGCTTTTCTGTTTCGTCATGTCTGTGTCTGTTTTAGTATAAATAGCTCTCATAGTTTCTGTGTGAAACTAGGACGAGAGATGAGAGCTGTGAGACTTTGAGAGAGAGTCTGTAAACATTGTTTGTATATGTTTGTATCCGTTCTCGTCCCTAATCAATAGATATTGAATCTTTGGTTACGCATGTGTTTTACACTTTGTTTGGTTTGCACCGTCACGGGGATTCCGCACCCGTTACCGTGTTTGTGATAAACAAGGATAGGTTTTCGTTATCGATACCAAAGGAGTACACATCCGGGGAGAGACCAAGTGGTGATCTCTCCCGGTGAGGTCTGAGACCTCCTCCAACTTCCAAGTGTTTGAAATGACAAAGGGTTGCTATTTATAGCTACACCCCTTTGTCTTTCAAACACACACGGTCAAACAAATAACCCTCTCGTTTGACCACTTCAAACGAGCGGGTCTATACATGTTCGTTAGACCGTTTCACTAACTATTACAAATTCAGCATAAAATAAATCTAATCTATTCGACAAGCATCGGACACAAAATCTGTATCAACAGGTTTCTCTGAAGAACCGGTTCCACCGGGTAAGTCCTTAAAATCGCTGAAATGTTACTGTGGAATCGGTTCTTAAAAAAATTCCTTATATTGAATAAAATACTACAATTTTAAAAAACATGCAAACATATTAAAGAAAATACAAACATATTGTATTGTAGCCGGTTTATTTCTTTGACCGTTTACTTGTCGTGGATGCGTCCATTTGACTTGCGGCTCGCTTTGGTGGTGCCACTTCGGCACATTTGTCTTCCGAATCATTAGTTTCTACTTCTTCATCATCCTCTTCATCAACTATCTTGTTCTCTAATTCCACTTCCTCTTATAGACTTGTCTTATCTTGAATACGGCCACGGCATCCAAATGATTCTTTAGGAAAATTACCATCTCTATTGATTCCGGTGTTAGTCTTGTTCTTCGTATTTACAATACCCTGCCACTAAGAGAAAACGCACTTTCCGAAGCTACGGTGGAACCTTGGACCGTTAGTATATCACGAGCCACGGTGGCTAGAATCGGGAATTCCGATTCTTTTGATTTCCACCATGACAAAAGATCAAACTTTTTATTCCTCGGCAGTCATAGTACGCGAATAACATGTTTCTTTATATCTACCAAGTTCACTTAATGGAGCGTTACCTCTTTGTTGTTTAGCCATTTCATCTCTAATGACATTCAACATCATTATGAGTGGGTCTCCATTAGTAGTCGTACGACTAGATGCCGACGATCGAGACTCAAACATATTACTAGTATTTTTCGCCATATTTTTGTAAATAATGATCATAAGTTTTGATAAACAAGTGTTAAAATTCTTTTTGATTTTTTCTTTTAACCTTGGATCCTCCTCATGCATATCCAACTTTTCGTATATTTCTTCAATCAAAGCTTCAACACTCGGCACATTTAAAATTGGATTTAAAGTGGCGGCACATAGAAAAACGGGTGGTAGATCCAAAAAATATTTTTTAAGCTTTTCAATCTTCGGTTTCATCATGTTCCTCAACATGTCACCTGAATTTTCAAAATTTTTAAAATTTGTAGTGATCATATACAATTCCGAAAGAACAAGAGAACTAGTAGGGTAATAAACACCCGAAATGTTAGTTGTTGCCGTTTTGAAAACGTTTAAAAAAGTACTTAGTTTTTCAATGTTTCCCCAAGCCATGTCGGGAAAAGGGTCGACTAAGTAATCATCACTTAGTGATGTATGAAAAGTTTTTAATGTGCCCATATGTTTTAAAGCCATTTCGAACATAAAACAAGTAGAATTCCAACGAGTTGGTACGTCCCAATTTGTTCCAATTAATTTTTTATTAACATCTTTACAAAGTTTTTTATAGTCTTGATATCGTTCTTTTTCACTTTTGAAAATGTCATGAAGCATAATTCGAAAAGCTTTAATAAAATCCGAAACAAAAGTATCTCGTAGCCCCGTTCACATAACTAAATTAATAATATGTGCAACACATCTTGTGTGATAAAACGCCCCATCAATAACCGGATTGTACTTTAATTTTAATTTGTACCGTATGGATAGTGTGAGAAGTGTAAGAAGTGTGTTAAACCATTAGATCTTTGATCTAATGGTTTAGATCAATATGGACCAAATTATAAATTGTGTTTTAATTATTTGGACTGATTTGAAAATGGTACAGGTAATAGTGTCTTTATATATGTTTTAAATTAGGTAACCTCTCCTAAATTCTAGCGATTCACTCCTAAATTCTAGCGATTTAATTTTAAACTTATTCTAAAATCCGGACATTCTAAAAAATCTAGAAATATGTAACTGCTACAAGAAATATATAACACTATACATCAATCATATAACACTATATCACACCTTATAACACTATGTAACACCATGTAACACTATATAACACTATACATCTATCATAGACATGCTATCAGAAAAAATATAAGACTGTAACACTATATAACACTGTATAACTCTAAATAACACTATATAACACCATATAAAACCATATAACACTATACATTTATCATATAACATTATATAACACTATGTAACACTATATAACACTATATAAAAATATATATCACTATACAGTTCTGAATGGTGGTTGTAGTGTTATATATAATGTTGTAGTGTTATATAGAGTTATAAAAGGGTTATATGGTGTTATATGTTATTCGTAGTGTTTTATAGAGATTTGTAGTGTTATATAAAAACCTTCATTCTCCATTCATCACTATATAACACTCTATAAATTTTCATTCTGCGATCTTCAGAATTAATAATTGATGAACGAGATGACACAAATTCGTAGATTAATTCTTAATTCGTATTCCTATAATTAAGGGTGGTGGTTATGGAAGGCTATCAATTAATTAAATTAATAAGAAAATTACTTGTTTACCCTTTTGAATTAATTTAGATTGAGGACACATGTCATCTCCACAATATTTCTCACACTTCTCACACTTTTGAATTAATATACAGGATCTTCAATCTCTCCATTATTATTATTTTTATTATAAATGATCAATGACCTTAATGCCATGTTCACTTAATTAGCACATTTTTCTGGACGTATTTGCCCCTTACGAGAAGAATAGCGTTTCCTCTTGAGTGTATAAAAAAAGCTTATTAGCTTGGCTCACAATCATTCCATAACATCACTCACAAATCATCTCCCTCTACTAAAAACTCTATCAATCATCATATATCCAAAAGGAGAACCCGATTGGATATTATCATGGCTAGAACGACCTCTTCCACCTCGGGATTAACGGGTACACATAATCCTTCATGTTGTTCCTATTATATTAATGTTTAGAATTGATCAATATTTGATATCAAGAGCTTATATTGAAAAAATCAATTATATATGCTAAGAAACAAAATATTTGAAGAAAACCCACTTTAAAAATTGGATTTTATGGATCTAAGTAATTTTCAGTTTTGATGTTCATAGTTGTGTTTTATGGATTGTTAAAATCGACAAAAACTTGTTTTAATGAGATTAAAACCATAAAATTTCGATAAGTTTTGAAAAAAATATTCAAGAAAAGTTCTTGATGTTCTTCATCATAAATTGAATGAAAATCATGTATTTTGGTGTTTGATTCAAATCAAACTTGTTTTTAGATATTTTGGGTGTACTTTTTTCACTTGTTTGCTAATAAAACCCAAAAGTTTAAAAAAATAAGTTTACTAATATTCCTTTAATTATGGACAATTTTATTGTATGAAAAATGCTCATGTGTGGCACTCATCATGGATGGCACTCCGCGTGGGTGGCACTCCACGTGGGTGGCAGTCCCGTAACATGGGCATAGGCGTCACTCTCATAAGATGGTCATCGTCGTCGCTCTCCTAAAGTCCTAAGTACAAATTTAGGCATCCAACCCACACTCAAATCGTCGACATTAGGTGACACTGATGTTGGTGACACTGAGAACGCTGGTACTTATGTCAGCGACATTTATGTCGAGCGGCACTCAGCTAGCCCTTAGGCGGAAATCTGTCCGTAATGGTGTGCAAGCTTCACTCTCCGATTGACCTTACGCTGCGCTAGCGACACTAAATTTTCTTACACTGAGAGTGTTATAGGCGTCACTGACATTGAGAGTCTTATAGGCACCGCTCACATATAGTCAAGCGTCACTCAAATATCAGGTGTCACTCAAATTTTAGGTGACACTCAAACTTTAGGAGACACTCAGTTTTTTAGGTGACACTCAAACTTTAGGCGCCACTCAATTTTCAGGTGACACTCAAACTTTAGGCGTCACTCAAATCATTAGTTGTGTTCAAACCTTAAATATTAAATGTGTTACAAAAATAACATGCTTCACTCGAAATAAACTTTTCATATTTCACTTCTGTCCAAAGGTGATGTGTTACATTTATTTTCATTGTTCAAGTTTAAATAAGCATGATTTTGCCTAATATGCATGAATGTCTCATTTCTTCCCAAAGGTGATGTGTGACATTTATGTATTGCAAAACTAATTTATGCCTAGTAAATTAATTGTTTCACTTCGGCCAAAATTTGACGTGTTACACTTAATTTGCACTTTTACAAATGCTTGAATAGTCTCACTCTTGCCCAAAGGTGATGTGTTATTGTTTAAGTAGTGTAACAACTCGCACTTTGATTGTTCTTTTGTTACCATTGTTTCTAATCGTAAACGCTTGTACTCGGAGATTCGATTACCGATAATGGATTAACTATATTTTAAACGCATTCATTATCGCATTATTAACGCATTTAAACACTTATTACTTGAACGCCTATCGCAAAGCAAACTCAACGCAAACTATGACGTGGATTTATTTATATTATTGTGTTATTTGTGTGATTATTTGTTTAGAATGTTTTGTGGTTATCAACGCAACGCTTATACGCTCAAACGCTCACTCGCAACTCGATTATCACACCGAAACATGACGCAATGCAACACTTAATGTCTCGTTAAAATACTTAAAGTACTCATACTAACTAACGCAACAAAAGGCATAAAACGAACCTCCTACACGCGAAACGAAAGTTTTCCATGCCAAACTGGTCCCCTCGTACGAAGGCAGGCCTTCGCACAAGACAACGAGCGCGCATGCTCCTCTCCTATAAATACCCTAGCCCTACTCATTCATTCTAACTTGCTACCATTCACTCTGAAACACTGTCGAATTGCTATCCAACTGTTTTCAAGTAAGAATTATCATTTTTACATAATTACACAACGTTTTCCACTACGATTTTCCACAAGATTCACTCTGATTTCATCCAAACTTCTTTCTTTTTAGAAAATCCTTCATCTGTTATGCAAAACTTCTACTTTTTCATCTAAACTTCATCCTTTTTATGAAAACCTTCATCTTTTTCATCAAATCTTCTTATTTTACTACGGATCTACACTTGAACGAGTGATTTGGGTTCGGCTTTAGCTTCCCAAGTTGTAGATCTGAATATCTCAGACTCACCAAGTGTTAGATCTAAGTAAAAACCCTTCTTAAACTCGATTTTACACAAAACAGACCAAAGCCGAGACATATTTCGTTCACTGGATAGTGGTGTCAAAACCATCATGAATAGGACTCGAAAACACATCCGATTCAGACGAAAACACAGCTCTGAACGCCAAAAACAGCCACTTGTGAAAACTGGACTGTTCTGTGCAAAGTCGAGCTTCGTACGAAGGCATTGGTTTCACACAACCCAGCCCAAGTTCTCACTTGTGACTCAAACAAAGACCTCGCCGACTCTAAGTTTAATCAGTAGCTTAAGACTGGAGGGATGAACACTCGATTTCCCGAGGAAAGAAGCGAAGAACACTCGATTTTGGATAATGGAAGCAACACGAGTATGAAGCCTCCCTTCGTACGAAGACATTAGCTTCGTACAAAGCCTCTGTTTCCCACTCGACACTCCGATTTCGACCGTTTCAGCACTTTGGAGGACTTATGCTTCTGTTTCCGTATGCAGGCTGATCCGGCGCTCCCTTCAATCCATTTCAGGACGTGTTTACTTTCTAGACACGCACTGTGAGTATACTCGAACCCTTTTTCGCTTAACGCACTTTTGAGTGTTACATACGTTCCCTATGAAAAAAACACAACACTTAAACGCTTTATAAACGCTAACCGCACTCGCATGATATACGTGATTACTCGAATACTTGTTGCTATGTTACACAGTGATGACATGCCCGACCGCCTTTAGCAACGATAGTACTATAGTTTGGACTCAGCACCTGATTAGTCAGGGGTTGTTAAGGATCACATACTTTACTTCACGTGTTTACTACGGTGGACATATGTCACGCATACTCTACTCGTAGTCATGTGGTTAGCTTGTATCATTGTTAATAGCTTACCTGATTCGCCCGTTACGTGTTACATGCTGGTTATATGTAAACGCTTTTTATACTATATTTTTGCTAAACTTGTGTACTCACCTTTACATTATTGTATTGACTTTATTTTAACGTATGTGACAGGTTGATGGTCTGTTTGCTCCAAATGGATAGGAAGTCTAGAAACCCACAAGAAAAATCTATAAGTTGTCGGATTGGTTTTGTTTGAGAGATTTGAACTCTGTGATGACTTTTATAAAATATTTGTTTAATAGTATGGGTGTAACCTCGTAAAAACGCGACCAATATAATAAAGACACGTGCCATGGACTTTAAACGTGTAATGGATTGATTATTAAGGTCTAAAGTTGCCAAACAATGTAAATATGTGAATAAAGGGATCCAAAGTGTCAACATGCCATTCTTGTGCCTCTGAATGACCTCACACGATGTTTGTATTCTTTAACGAATAATTTATCTAACTTAGAAAGTCGTTTGTGCTTAAAATGAGGATCTTATGAAGCATAGGGGTTAAAAGCGTCAACATGTTGAAAGTAACCTCTGAGTGACCTTTTAACGATCCAAAAAAAAAAAAAACATTGTAACAATTATATTTTGCCCGCAAGAATATTGGATATGAATTCGTGGAGTTTCGACGCGCATAAATAAATAAAGTGTTAATTCTAAGAAATAAGGGTCAATAGCGTCAACATTGAAATTCAGGACTTTTCGGATGATCGTATAACTAATCAGGAGCTTAACGGAGTTTGTTTATAACTTAGAGTCCTTAAAAGTCAAGTTTGGGGGTTAAAAGTGCAATAAACACAAGTTAAAACAAGTTTTGAAGGACCAGGGACCAAAAATGCAAAGTATGGAAACTTGTTGACTGGACCTGACCTCCTAGCGGGCTGCGTAGACCCTCGGCCAGACCTTACGCGGGCCGCGTAGAACCATCAGATGCAGAAAAAGATGGCAGATGCCTGTAACAGCAGGTTGCACTGCCTTTGCATGGTGGTTTTCGAATTCAGGGACTGTACCAATGGTATTTCATGCATAGGGGACACATGGGATGATCAGGAATCAATCTTAGACTTATGTGGAGTGATCTTGTGAATTTTATTTGGCTATATAAGAGTTCATGTTTTCTAGTTCATGTGCTCACTTACAAAAATCATTCTAAACTCACTCTCTGGAGCTCTCTGGACTTCAAGCAAGTTTCCACAAGTTCCTAATTCGTGCTAAGAGCCTTTGTAAGCATTCTTAGCTTCTCTAGTTCAAATTTCATTAGCTTAATGACCAAAAGTCAAAGCCGTCGTAATTAAGCTTTGACTTAGTGATTAATCACTAATGGTCCAGTCATTTTTTGAATTGAAAGTGGCTAGGAGTTGGTAATTATGTGGGTAATAAGTCCTTAAAAGGGCACCCCCTGATTATCACTCTAACTTGGTCAATTGTCGGGTCAAACTTATTATTAAAAAGTCAACAGAAAGCTATTTTGCAAATAAATTCATAATTAGCAATGTAGAAGTTATGGAACCAGTTTTAACACTAAAATAACTTGGTAATTAATGTAAGAACATGTCTAAGCATGTTCAACCCGACAATTCTGAGTTTAGGCTCGGCTCGGAACCGAAAATCGCAAAAGAAGACTTTTGCTTTGACTTTCAGTTCTGACCCGATTTAGCTCATTTTAGATATGCTTTAAGGTTTCATTAGGACCATGTTACATGTTAGTATAACCCTCTGAGTCTATACAATGTGGTTCCTTTGTAATCCTAGTTCATTGCATGTTTTCGTTAAGTGCCTAAAATTGACCATTATGCCCTTTTTACTTTAAAACGAGATTTTTGAAAATGTGAGAGGACAAAAACCTTTATTACTGATTTATAAACTTTTCCTAAAAATTTGACATCAGTTTGAGGTCTAAATTAGGAGTTATGCTCAATATCGTAATTTGAAAGCTTTTTATTAATTAAACCGCATATTTAGCATAAAGCCTATTTAAACCCAAATTTCGACACCAAAATTTTTACCCACTGATGTAATATAATATTTTGGGATTTTTGAAGATTTTTAATTATTTTTAAACTGATCATAACATAGGGTTCTTGCTGTGATTCGGTGATTGACGGTTATACCCTTTTTGCTAATAAAATGAGTTTTACATAACATTTTGATACCAAACTGTGACAATTGTGTTCTGTAATCGATGTACAATGTAAAACAATGTTGATTATTAATAAAACAATGTGATTTGGTGTTAATATATGTGTTTTGGTGTTATTATGTATGTAATTGTGTTTGATGATTTTACAATTTGATTCGATTCTGATTTCAAGCTTTAAATCGCTTTCTGGAAGGTTATACGCAAACTGGTGTGTAAACGCAGTCAGTTTAATGCAACAATCACTCCGGAATAGTGACATAGGCTTAACATACCTTAAATAACCTCCACATAACTTAGAAATAAGTTTTGGATGGTCTGGTGTGTTGAAAACAAGTTTGTTCGATCGCAGTGACTATTTGTGTCAAACTGCGAAACTATACCGATTTGTATAGTAACAAACATTCTGGAACTTGATCATAAGTTAAACATACCTTAAATATCCTTTACATAGCTTAGAAATAGGCTTTGAGGGGTTCGGTATGCTAAAATAAACTCTATTGATCAATAGGGACTAAAATATTTTATTTTAGTGATTGGCTTGATAAAATTCCATTCGTCGCGTAATTTGGATCGTTTTTGCGTTCGTTACGACTTCCGTCGTAATTAACCGAATAAACCAACCGTACGACCAAACGAACCGACATCCGAGATGTTTTTGAGCATGTTTCATGTTCCCTATACTTTAACTTCATTTTAGAGCCTTGAAATGGGGTTAACGGGGTTTAAACGCATCGAAAAAGGCCTTAAACATGTGCAGAGACCATTTCTGCGATTTTTGAAACTTTTCTGGAACTGTCACCTGCTGGCGCTGCGCCACCACCTTCTGCCTATCCCGTGGCGCGACGCGAGCAATTGATCTGGGCAGAAACTCCATTTTTGCACTTGCAGGTCCATTTTTAGCATTTCTCTTGAAGTTCAGGGGCTATTTTGTAACATTTTCAATACCGTTTGCTGGTTTTGGGGCACCCCTAGGATCCCAAAACCATGGGCCATATGTGTACGGTCCAGATTGATGCTCGTTTATCGATGAACGATCTTAACGGTTCTAGATTCACTATAAATAGCAACACCCACTTCACTCTAAACTCACACCTTTGAATCTGAATTGGTTCTCTAAGTTGATGTGTTTATCACTTCATACATGAGAATATTCCGATCAAATCTTCCTAGCGTGGACCCTTTGTAAGTATTCTTTCGTTCTTTTATGCGTTTTTAGCACAAAAGTCAAACTGTGTTTGACTTTCTGCTTTGACCAGTTTATGGTCAATACGAAGTTCGTTTGAACTTCGCAACGTGAGCATAATCACGATGGTTATAGTCCCTAGTGACTATACCTACTGATTACCACGTTGACTAGGCGTAGTGACAAGTCGTAGTTTCGGCCAAAATGCGTATTTATGCGTATTTTGTAACCAAACTACTCTTAGGTATCAAAACCGTTTGTTTTGATATCAAAACCTGTTTTCTAACTTAACTAAACATGTTTTAGCATGTTTAGCTCGTCACTTTTAGTTTAGTGCTTGTGTAGAGTCGTAAGTCAAGCGGACTAAACACCCGCTTAGACTTTCGAACTCGACCCGTTTGGTCGATCATTAGGATCCGACCAAGCATGTTTAGTGACCATAGTTGCATAGGGAATAACCTTCCGAGGTTATACCTTATGGTCACTTAGGCTTAATTAGTTATATGATAGGTAGTTTATATGCCTTAGGTAAATGACCAAAATGCCATTTTCATGCATAATTGGTAATTAAGCATATGTAACATAAACTTTTGTCACTTAATCGATTATGCAACATGTTTAGGCATATAATACTTGTCATAGGACTAGTTAGACGTCTCGAATGCGTATTTACGCGAACGACACTCTTATAAAACCTATGTGCTCGCCAGCATTTCTTTGTTGACTTTGTTTTTACATATGTTTCAGGTGATGTTGCATGATGTTAATTGCTAGGATGCGTGAGTCACATAGGATCTGGACGAGGCCTTAGTGACATAATAACAATGATAGTCGATATGTAACTTGTTTGTTTCGTGTTAAAACAATGTAAATTACTTAATGAATAAATAAAATGAAACTTTTTGTATTCGATGATTATGAAACAATAATTCTAATACAACACTCTCCGACGTTTCCGCCACGATTTGTTGTTTTACGTGGTCGGGGTGTGACAGAAGAGTTGGTATCAGAGCCAATGGTTATAGGGAATTAGGTTATTAGTAATGCTTTGACCTAGACTATAACTTTTAGGACCCTAACGCAAGGAATTTTGCGTTTAGATTTTTTAAAACAAAACCGTTACCTACCCTTAGGTGATAACCACAATGAGAACACAAATCCGAATCTGCTTTGAAAATTAATCATCCATTCTAAGATGATTGATTACTAGGATTTGAAACCCTTCCAGTTTGACTCATATTTGGCTTAGTGCCTTCTGAGTTTTTAAAATCTCGTCAAAGTTTGGGTCTAAATAATGTGAACACGTGCAAACTGGAAGAGTGAGTGCCTGTACCCTGAGTTTTCTGTCTAAGGCTAGAGTGTTCGTACAAATCCACATAATCGGAGCAGTCACTCTTACCTGGGAACTCTTGGGGTGAGTGTTCACTTATAGGCGAGCACGTCTTCGCGATACATTATTTTGACTCATTTACTTTGATTAGTCACTGTGTGTCGTTTGTTTGTTCGAGGTAACGAACGAATGATCGCCTTCCTTGTGTTTTGTCAATGTTTTCAATACCTCTTTTGTCTTTCCTAATTTTCGACCTCACTCGTTTCTCATATTTCCTTTTAGACAGTGCCTCCTCGACGTGATGCACAATCTTTTACTGTTGAAGAAGTCGCAGCCTTTGTCTCTCAGCAAATGGCTGCTGTGCTTCCAGGCGTTGTTACCCAAATCCATGAGTTATACAACAACAATAATAATAACAATGCTCAGTGTAATTTTAAGAATTTCAATTCTGCTAAGCCGCTAAAGTTTTCTGGGTCGCAAGGAGCAACTGCACTCCTTCAATGGTTCGAAAGTATCGAGAGCACATTCAGACATGTGCAATGTCCGAATGGGCGTACGGTTGAATTTGCATCAAATGTGTTTGAGAAGGGTGCTCTTACGTGGTGGAACGGAGTGATGCATGATAGGGGTGCCGAAGTGGCATTGGCACAAACATGGGAAGAGCTTCGAGCTCTCATGATGAAAGAGTTTTGTCCCCGACATGAAATTCAAGCTTTGGAACGAGAGTTTGACGATCTAAAGCAAGATGGGGGAGAACACCGTGCGTATACGGATCGTTTTGAGGAACTCAGTCTTTTGTGTCCTACTATGGTTACCTCGTTGGAGAAGGCGATAAAGAGGTATATCGATGGTTTACCCGATTACATACATGATATTGTGACTGGCATTAACCCTACTACTGTTCGTCACGCGATCGAGTTGTCGGCTACCTTGACTGAGTCTCAAGTCAGGAAGGGTAAACTTACCCGCAAGGGTGATAAGAAAAAGTCGACCGATTCTGTCAAGGAAAAGGGTAAGGGTAAGAAAGGTGAGTCGTCGAAAAAGTTGAAAAAGCGAAAGGGTTCTCAGAATTTTGCAGTAACAGCTCAGAACCCACCGGCTCAACCTCCTGCAAAGAAAGTGTATGCTGGTACCGCACCTCATTGTGCTCGCTGCAACGGTCATCATGTTGCACAGCAAGCTTGTAAGCAATGCACAACGTGTGGTAAGCTTGGGCATCTGACCAACATCTGTCGTTTGGGTCAGAATCAGATTGTTCAGAATCAAGCTCCAGTTCAGGGGAATGCTGCTAGATTCCCACCGGGTTCATGTTTCAATTATGGAGAGTTTGGTCACTTCCGCAACAACTGTCCGAGGTTGGCGAATACAAATGCGAATCCGAATGTGAATGTCAACGCGAATGTAAATCTCGCTCATGGACGAGCGTACAACTTGAATGCCAGCGAAGCGATAGAAGTTTTGTTTCGTTATCTTTTGAACCTTTACTTGCGATACCTAGAACTAAACTGAGGAAACCCTTATCTGTCGAAGTTGCTACTGGTAAACCTCTAGTTCTCGATTATGTTATTCGTGATTGTTAGTTAAACCTTGATAACCATCTTTTTCCCATTAACCTCACACCGATGCAACTTGGGAGCTTCGATATTATCGTGGGGATGGATTGGTTAACCAAACATCATGCTGAGGTGGTTTGTTTCGATAAGATTGTTCATATTCCTCTTCCTTCTGGCGATGTTCTGGAAGTTCGTGGCGAGAAGCCATCTGGTGGTTTGAAGCTTATGTCGTGTACAAAGGCCCAAAGTTATTTGCGAAAAGGATATGTTGCTTTTCTAGAACATGTCACCGAGGAAAAAGGCAAGAGCAAGAGTATTCAGGATATTCTAATTGTTCGGGATTATCCAGAGGTGTTTCCCGATGAACTACCTGGTTTGCCTCCAGTTCGTCAAGTCGAGTTTCATATTGACCTTGTACCCAATGCCAACCCGATTGCGAAAGCACCTTATCGTCTTGCACCGTCTGAGATGCAAGAGTTATCTGATAAAGGATTCATCCGTCCGAGCTTTTCGCCTTGGGGTGCTCCTGTCCTCTTTGTGAAAAAGAAAGATGGATCTTTTCGAATGTGTATCGATTATCATGAGCTTAATAAGCTTACCATCAAGAATCGATATCCCCTACCTCGAATTGATGATCTCTTCGACCAGCTGCAAGGTGCTTCATGCTTTTCCAAGATCGATCTGCGTTCTAGGCATCATCAACTTCGTGTTCTCGAAGAAGATATTCCCAGAACTGCCTTCCGAACGAGATATGGGCATTACGAGTTCACTGTCATGCGCCTTTTGGTTTGACAAATACCCCAGCTATCTTTATGGACTTAATGAATAGGGTCTGTAAACCTTATTTAGACAAGTTCGTCATTGTGTTCATCGTTGATATTCTCATTTATTCAAAGTCTCGAGCCGAGCACGAGCAACACCTTCGCTTAACGTTGGAACTCCTTAAGAAGGAACAACTTTTTGCTAAATTCTCCAAGTGTGAATTTTGGCTTAAAGAAGTTTAGTTCTTGGGTCATATAGTCAACGAGCAGGGTATTCATGTGGATCCATCCAAGATTGTCGCAATTAAGGATTGGAACACACCGACGAAACCTACAGAGATTCGATCTTTTCTTGGTCTTGCTGGTTATTATCGTCGTTTTATTTCGAACTTCTCGAAGATTGTGGTTCCACTCACTGCTTTGACTCAGAAGAATAAGCCTTTTGAGTGGGGACCCAAGTAAGAAGAAGCGTTTCAAACGCTGAAACAGAAGCTTTGTGATGCTCCTGTTTTATCTCTACCTGAAGGAAACGATGATTTCGTTTTCTACTGTGACGCATCTAATTTAGGCCTTGGTTGTGTTCTTATGCAACGAGGTAAAGTTATAGCTTATGCGTCTAGACAGTTGAAAGTTCACGAGAAGAACTATACGACTCATGATCGTGAGTTGGGAGCTGTGGTTTTTGCCCTCAAAATCTGGAGACACTACCTCTATGGCACGAAGTGTGTGGTTTTCACAGACCACAAAAGTCTCCAGCATATTCTCAATCAGAAGGAGCTGAACATGAGGCAATGACGCTGGGTTGAACTCTTAAACGATTATGATTGCGAGATTTGCTACCATCCTGGTAAGGAGAATGTCGTAGCCGATGCGCTTAGTCAAAAGGAACGAGTCAAGCTTCATTCTATTCAGAATTTAACTGATATTCAATCTCCTGTCCTTCAAGCTCAATGATCTTGTGTGATCAAAGGCTTATTGAAAAATGAGCTACCGCTTCAACTTGAGCTTAAACTCGAAAGGAAAGACGACGGTTTACTCTACTTCAAGGATCGTTTGTAGGTTCCGAAACAAGACGATCTTCGCACCTTGGTAATGGATGAATCTCACAAGTCTCGATATTCTATCCATCCTGGTGCTGATAAAATGTACAAGGATCTTCGTACTCAGTACTGTGGCCTGGTATGAAAAAGGATGTTGCCTTGTATGTGTCGAAATGCCTAACTTGTCTCAAAGTCAAGGCTGAACATCAACGACCTTCTGGTTTGCTTGTACAACAAGAGATACCAGTTTGGAAGTGGGAGAACATTGCTATGGATCTCATCACTAAGTTACCGCGTACATCTAAAGGTCACGATGCTATATGCGTTGTTATCGATCGTTTAACGAAATCAGCTCTATTTATTCCGATTCGCGAGGATCTATCTGCTGATAAACTTGCAAAGATTTATGTTGATGAGATTGTATCACGACATGGTGTTCCTTTGGATATTATTTCCGATCGTGATGCTCGGTTTTCATCTCATTTCTAGAAGACCATGCAATCTGCTTTGGGAACCCAACTAAATCTAAGCACTACTTATCATCCCCAAACAGATGGACAATCTGAGAGGACGATTCAAACTTTGGAGGAGTTGCTTAGAGCATGCATGGTAGACTTTGGTGGTAATTGGGATTCTCATCTTCCATTGATCGAGTTCTCTTATAACAATAGTTATCATGCTAGTATTAATATGGCACCATTCGAAGCTCTCTACGGTCGAAAATGTCGTTCACCTGTCTGTTGGAATGAGATTGGTGAAGCTCAGCTTACTAGACCTGAGCTCATTCTAGAGACAACAGACAGAATCAAGAAAATCTGCGATAATCTTGTGACAGCTCGAAACCGTCAAAAGAGTTAAGCAGATATGCGACGCAAGCCCTTAGAATTTCAAGTCGGAGACTGTGTCCTACTCAAGGTGTCACCTTGGAAGGGAGTGGTGAGATTTGGAAAGAAAGGAAAACTTGCACCCCGATATGTTGGACCATTTAAGATTGTTGAAAGAATTGGAAAGGTTGCCTATCGACTAGAGCTACCTCCAGAGCTTGGAAATATTCACCCGACTTTTCACGTGTCCAAATTGAGAAAGTGTTTAGCTGATTCTGAACTTCACATTCCTCTCGACGAGATTCAAATCGATGAAACGATGCACTTTGTCGAGAAACCTGTGGAGATAGTGTACCGTACATTCAAATAGTTGAAGAACAAACGGATTCGATTGGTCAAGGTTCACTGGGATTCCAAACGTGGCCCAGTGTTTACTTAGGAACGTGAGGACCAAATGAAGACGAAATATCAGCATTTGTTTTCACAAGCTTCCTCTAGTTAAAATTTCGGGATGAAATTTCCTAAAGTAGGGGAGACTGTGACAACTGTGTTCTGTAATCCATGTACAATGTAAAACAATGTTGATTATTAATAAAACAATGTGCTTTGGTGTTAATATATGTGTTTTGGTGTTATTATGTGTGTAACTGTGTTTGATGATTTTACAATTTGATTCGATTATGATTTCAAGCTTTAAATCGCTTTCTGGAAGGTTATACGGAAACTGGTGCGTAAACACAGTCAGTTTAATGCAACAAACACTCCGGAATAGTGACATAGGCTTAACATACCTTAAATAACCTCCACATAACATAGAAATAAGTTTTGGATGGTCTGGTGTGTTGAAAACAAGTTTGTTCGATCGTAGGGACCATTTGTGTCAAACTGCGAAACTATACCGATTTGTATAGTAACGAACATTCTGTAAGTTTATCATAAGTTAAACATACCTTAAATATCCTTTACATAGCTTAGAAATAGGCTTTGAGGGGGTTCGGTATGCTAAAATAAACTTTATTGGTCAATAGGGACTAAAAGCGTCAAAAAGTGCATAAGTTTGCATTTTCGCGCATATCTCACGTTCTGAATATATCCGGACATCCAAAAATTTATGTAATCATTAAAATATTTTATTTTAGTGATTGGCTTGATAAAATTCCATTCGTCGCGTAATTTGGATCGTTTTTGCGTTCGTTACGACTTCCGTTGTAATTATCCGAATAACGCAACCGTACGACCAAACGAACCGACATCCGAGATGTTTTTGAGCATGTTTCATGTTCCCTATACTTTAACTTCATTTTAGAGCCTTGATATGGGGTTAACGGGGTTTAAACGCAACGAAAAAGGTCTTAAACATGTGCATGGACCATTTCTGCCATTTTTGAAACTTTTCTGGAACTGTCACCTGTTGGCACTGCGCCACCACCTTCTGCCTATCCCGTGGTGCGGCGCGAGCAATTGATCTGGGCAGAAACTCCATTTTTGCACTTGCAGGTCCATTTTCAGCATTTCTCTTGAAGTTTAGGGGCTATTTTGTAACATTTTCAATACCGTTTGCTGGTTTTGGGGCACCCCTAGTATCCAAAAACCATGGGCCATATGTGTACGGTCCAGATTGATGCTCGTTTAACGAGGAACGATCTCAACGGTTCTTAATTCTCTATAAATAGCAACACCCAATTCACTCTCAAACTCACACCTTTGAATCTGAATTGGTTCTCTAAGTTGATATGTTTATCACTTCATACCTGAGAATATTCGGATCAAAGCTTCCTAGCATGGACCCTTTGTAAGTATTCTTTCGTTCTTTTATGCGTTTTTAGCACAAAAGTCAAACTGTGTTTGACTTTCTGCATTGACCAGTTTATGGTCAATACGAAGTTCGTTGGAACTTCGCAACATGAGCGTAATCTCGATGGTTATAGTCCCTAGTGACTATACCTACTGATTACCACGTTGACTAGGCGTAGTGATGAGTCGTAGTTTCGGCCAAAATGCGTATTTATGCGTATTTTGTAACCAAACTACTCTTAGGTATCAAAACCGTTTGTTTTGATATCAAAACCTGTTTTCTAACTTAACTAAACATGTTTTAACATGTTTAGCTCGTCACTTTTAGTTTAGTGCTTGTGTAGAGTCGTAAGTCAAGCGGACTAAACACCCGCTTAGATTTTCGAACTCGACCCGTTTGGTCGATCATTAGGATCCGACCAAACATGTTTAGTGACCATAGTTGCATAGGGAATAACCTTCCGAGGTTATACCTTATGGTCACTTAGGTTTAATTAGTTATATGATAGGTATTTTATATGCCTTAGGTAAATGACCAATATGCCCTTTTCATGCACAATTGGTAATTAAGCATATGTAACATAAAAATTTGTCACTTAATCGATTATGCAACATGTTTAGACATATAATACTTGTCATAGGACTAGTTAGACGTCTCGAACGCGCATTTGCGCGAACAACGCGTTAAAGTAGCGTAAGCTACCTAAATGGGTCGCAATGGGTCGAAAGCACTTAGGTTAGGTTCCGATCTAGGATGTAGACTTTGTTAAACCATATCACATGAGTTCCAACACTCATTTGGTTTACAAGACCTCATTCTATCTGATCTTCCGATTGAGGTGTCGATTGTTTGACTAGTGATCCGATTACTAGGTGCTGCTTGATTTCTCTGGTTTACTTGAGTTTGTTGAAGTTCTATTGAGTGAAGATACTTTGCACTTCATGTGAGTACATAGTTCCCCTATTTTACTGTTTTCAATTGTTTTGGGGTGATTCATGTCACACCCCGACCACGTAAAAACAACAAAACGTGGCGGAAACGTCGGGGAGTGTTGTAACAGAATCATTGTTTCATAACACATGGAAAAATTAAAATTTCGTTTTATTGATTAAGAGAGTTACAATGTTTAACAAACAAGGAATATAACATAATTAACTAGTCTTGCATCTTTTATTGTTGCTAAAGTCCAAGTCTGCCTAGGTGTATCTTGATAAATCCTACGCATCATATCCTGAAACACATGTGAAAATAGGTACGTCAGCATAAAAATGCCTGTGAGATACATAGGTTTTGTGAAAATAGGATTCATGACTTGAGTATAAAGAAATGTTTAAATAACGTTGGTCATGAACCTTGTAAATTGTTTTGTTTTATAAGTTATTTGAAAAGTAATAAAGTCAGATGATATGTATAAATAAAAGAATAATATAAGGTTAAATGAATACCCAAGTAAAATGAGTTGTATAAAATAAACTGTTTTGTAAACCAAAGTCTTGTGAAAATATGTTGTCTGTGTAAAATGTATAAGTCCAAATTGAATGATCTAAATAACGCTACGACATGTAGTACAATACAAGCACTTATGTATAGGAAGCACCAGCGGCGTATCCACCGTGCTTTTATCGTATTACACGTCGCCTCGTTACTTAAATCACTTACCCAAACAGCCACCAAGATGAAATGTTTAACAATTGTAGAAATGTTTATGTATGGTCAAATACGGTTCACACGGTTCAACAGTTACAAACGGTTCATATGATCAAATGGTTACAACGGTTCACATAGTCAAATAGTTACAACGGTTCACATAGTCAGATAGTCACAACGGGTCAATATGTAATATAATGTGTTCATATGCTGGATGAGCATATGCAACAGAATGCAATGTAAAACAATGTGTCCATATGTCGAGTAAACATATGCAACTAATGTAATGTAAATCAAAGTGCTAGCATGCTCAGTCAACATACATAGCAGAAATGTAAAGTAAAACAATGTACTAAGTATGCTAAGTAAACATACATAGCGAAACAATGTAATGTAAATCATGTACTAATAGTGTACTAATGAACATAACAAGTATATGATGTGAAAACATGAAAAGCATGAAAGTAACAAGTAGGCACATGTGTTTCACCCCAAAACGGTTTGAAAACAGTAAAAGAGGGGTCTATGTACTCACAGTAGTGCGTCTTGAATCGAATCTCAAACTCTGTCCGCTACACGACAACCTACAACGTACTAATGTCTATTAGACGAGCGGGCCGTGCCTTGGCTTAGAGTTTAGTATTTTGGGTCACGTTTCTTATATTGTTCCGTGTGATAATTATTTGTCAAAATAGCTAATGTTTTAACTTAATCATATGTCATGTTGGGATATTTGTTCATTCCATGTTCTAGTAAACTCTTGTCTAGAAAATATTTACTAAGTGTTGGATTTTCGGAAAATTTCGCCATGGTCTCCTTTGTAAATGGAGGTGTCCATGCTTAATAGCATATCATTTTCTTTTACATACATCCTGCCTACTGAACGATTCTATCTTTTATTTAAAAAAAATAAAAAAAAGAAGAAATTTCCTACTGAACGATAGAGATTATTATTATTTAATTTCAAGATTGATTGTCGTTGAAGAGTTCTCTCTGTCCCTCCGTCCATTCTCAATTAAGCAACCCGACATTTAGACATGCAAAGCATTACTTATGTTGTTTCAACTTTATTAATCAAAACTGGACTGTTTTCGATGATTTTTATAAAATAGTTAACCTTCTCCAAAAATTCCCAAATTTTTACAGAATGTTTCACACGATCCAAATTTTATTATGTAAAAATATCGCGGTCCAGTTCATCACCAATATTTTATACAAATTTATTTACCCGACTGCAATCAGATTTGTTACTTTCTGATTGCAGTCTACGGAATAATTCACTAAAAATTAATCTTAAGTCCGATTGACGAAATTCCAGTTGGAGGATCACGGAGACAACAGTGACCACCTACAGTAAAAATCCCATGAGCTGATTCTACTCAGGTTTCAAGTTATGACTCCGAATACAACACACTTTTTCTGCAGTAAAAACACAGCTTGAGCTGCTGTCCAAAAACAGTCCTTTAAAAATAGTAAACGACCTCAAAAAATTACGATTACAATGCCATTTGATCGGTTGTTCAAAAATACATAATTTAGGCTTCAGAAAATCAGTTTTTCGATTTATAATGGTCCAGTTACAGCCTGTTGAAGTTGGCTGAAAATGTAAATCAGCATGTTTCTTGTTCATATTTCTTGTTTAAACTTTTTAGTGTTCTTGTAAATTTCGTCATACTACATATCTTGACTAAGAACAAAATGAAGCAAGGTGTAAGACTTACTACTAGCACAAAGCTAGGGTAGAAATTCTAGTGTGAAGATGATGGGAAGCTTGAATCACTTGAGAACACCTTGGGATCACCTCTAGATCTTCACACTAACTTAAAAATGGCTAGAAATGGTGATGAACATGAAGAACAAGAGTTTGAAGATTTGAAGATGGAGAGAGGAGAGAGAGGACGGTTTTAGAGAGAGGAGAGAGAGAGGTTTGAGTGTTGTGAAGATGTTTAGTGATCTTGTGGGACTTATAATGATATTTGTAAGATATGGAAAGATGTACACACCAACACTTGGCCAATCAGGATCAAATGTAATATTGCCAAATCCTAGAAAAATTTGGTGGGGGCCACACTTAGATATGACCGAATTTTATATATGGGGGGGGGGGTCCAAGTGTAAGTTTTTATATAAATATGCCATATGTAGGCTCAAGCGGGTGTTTAACTGGATACCGGGTATTTTATCTAGCGTTTAAACCCTGGTTTATGGCGTTCTAAATTATTTTTATTATTCTATAAAAATAATCTTGCCAAAATATTACTGAAATAAATTTCAGTTGCCAAGACTGGCTGCGTTGCCCGCGTTTCGCAGTAGAAGCACAGTGTCGCGCAGAAACACACGGTACGCGCTTATACTTGAAAAATAACGTTTTTAAGCGTTTTAATTTATTTTTCAACACGGACCTGATTAAAATAGAATTTTAATCATAACAGAATATTTTTGGGATTTAAATATTATCCGGGCGGTCACCAACGTTCGTTTCGCAGTTTTGTCGTAATTAGTTCTTTAGTTCGAATAAACATGGTTTCGGCATACCAAACCTTCCGAAACTTATTTCTAAGTTATGTAAGGGTTATTTAAGGTATGTTAAGCCTATGTCACTGTTCCGGAGTGTTTGTTGCATTAAACTAGTTATATTTACGCATCAGATCGCGTATAACCTTCCAGAAAGCGATTTAAAGCTCGAAATCGAACAAGAATTGATATGTGCAAACAATACACATATTTTTACAAATCCCAAGTATGAAACACAATATTTCATTGATTTGGTATTTGTTTGACGGGTGCAGTGACACAGGTGTCACAATTCATATGTATCAAAACGATTTTCGATATTATAACGATGATTTCAAAAAAAAAAACGATTAAGATGGTTTATACTAAACTAATAACGATTTCGATAATGTGAACGAACTTGTTGGTTGTAGTTACATAACGAATGACATTCATTAGCATTGATCAAGCCGACCAGTATTAGGTTATGGTACCATAGGATCTGACAAATCCCGTTATCGTACTGCACCCATGGTTATGTGTGGGTTAGGTGGGTAACGACTAAATCTGATTATTAACTTACCCTTTGGTGGTTTGTTAATGCGAGAAGCGAGATAGTCGAGTAACGAAGGTTTGAATGTTATTAGCGAGACGACCATAAATAGTTTTCACAATTAAAACAAGGATGATTTAAACGATTTAAACGAGTTACCGATTTGGAAACTATTTGAACAAGTTAAACGAATTGGATAAATGATTGTTTTTGGTTAAGTGTCTAGATAACGGGACAGGTGTAATATGGTGAAAACATGGTAGATACGCCGCTGGTACTTCTTATATATAAGTGTTTTCAACTTATTACATACCATGGCGTTATTTAGTTCACTTGGGTAAACGATTTTGAAACGATGTCACTTAACGATGTTTTCGAAAGTATATAAACCATACGAGTTTTATTAAACGAGTTAATACGAAATGTTTTACAATTTGGTTTACTAAAACAAATGTTTTTGGGTTAAGAATCATGGCTATGAGGTTTTATAAATTATAACCCACTTGATTTGAGTTGGTTAATTTCGTTGCAATATTATACTATTTTCAAAACAAAGTTTTTAATAAGGTATTGCAACATGTAAACTAGCCATGAATCCGACACTCTTATAAAACCTATGTGCTCGCCAACATTTCTTTGCTGACTTTGTTTTTACATATGTTTCAGGTCATGTTGCTTGATGTTGATTGCTAGGATGCATGAGTCACATAGGATCTGGACGAGGCCTTAGTGACATAATAACAATGATAGTCGATATGTAACTTGTTTGTTTCGTGTTAAAACAATGTAAATTACTTAATGAATAAATAAAACGAAACTTTTTGTATTCCATGGTTGTGAAACAATAATTCTGATAAAAACACCCCGACGTTTCCGCCACGATTTGTTGTTTTACGTGGTCGGGGTGTGACACAAACCTTTTGCTACTGATTTTATATGATAAATAGAATATTTTACACCTTCTAGACTGATGAAAATCTCAGCTTTTCTTATATAACCTGAAAATCGCTTAAAACCGACTTTTTACGTGTTTTAAACGCATAGTATGGGTTAAAACTATTTTTTACATATAAGACTTAATACCTACTGATGTTTTAAGTAAATTTTTATACTTTAACAGTAAGCAAAAGTTTTGAACTCAGATTTCCAGTTTTGACCTTTAAACCTTATGTGAAATGACCAAAATGCCCCTACGGTGCATAGTTTGGTTAAAAATGATAAATTTCACATATATGCAATACCCTACTGTTATGACTTACAAAAATAAATATTTTTACTGATAAATTTAGACCAGAACCCCAGATTATTATTTAATCTGTTTTATAAGCTTTAAAATGACCAAAATACCCCTATGGGGTATAAATTGATTTCAAATTTGTTTTGGGCATAATGGAAGGTATCCTACTGATATCACAACGTATTTGAGGCATATTAACTTGAGAAACCTGTAGATGACTCTTTTGGTTACCCGTTATGCATTTTTCGCGTTCGGTACAGTTTATGTGACTAGTTTGCATAAATTGACCGAAACGGGTCAAACCTTATCATTTTTACCTCAAAATCCTGAATGTGTTTAGTTTACCCATATTATACAAGTCTTCATACTTGTCGGGTCTAAACCACATTCAAATCTGATCTTCGCTTAATCTTGCGTTTTGAACCGTATATCTTCCTTTAAAACTAACTGGTCTAAGTTTAAACTTAAGTAAGACCCGTTAGGAATCTAATAGGTTATTAAAAACCTTCGTTCTAGATTTAGGAGCCCAGTAAAAGATATTTGCACTTGCTGATTGTATACGGCTGGGATAAATTTGTATAATTTGCTCAGGTAAATACTTTTAACTTATTTTCCCTTATACGGGCTTAGGGTACGGTATATAAAATACCGCTTGGTCGGGTATTGAATTTTTAATCATATGAAGGTTAAATCATTGAAATAACCTGTTTAATCAGTTTTGTTTGTTTTAAGCCTTTGGGGGGTTAATGACCACGTCCTGGATATCCTCGGCTCATTCATTGAAATGGCCATGACTTAAGCACGGGGTGTAGGCATACACCTGCTAGTGCGTATGTAAAAATAATGTACCCGCCTGTTCGAGAATAAATCACCGTGGGATATATTATGTGGTGTGTCTATTAATCTTTAACCCGGTATTCAGCCCGGGCTACTGAACGTATAACAGACATATAATTCTTTTACAAGTTTATTTTCAAATAATTATCCCAAGTTATAAAAGATTATTTGTGCCTTGTGCATTTTAAATGAGTTTTCTTAAAACATTTTTAAAAGTGTCAATTAATTGTATTTACCAGTGTAAACTGATGTATTTTCCAAAAAGGCTAAAGTGCAGGTACTAGGCGGAATAGGCTGGCGACTCCTGAGTGAATAAATAAGAGTCTTGCAAGCTTTGTTACTTAAAATATGTTGAACAATTATCTTCTTTTGTTTTGATCCGCCTGTGGATCCTTTTTACTTTCCGTTTGTAATACTCATGTTACTTTTCATTCGGTTTGTAATATTATTACTTTTAGAATTCCGCTGTGTATTAAACTGTGATTATTGACTATGATGATATCAACTATGTCACGATACTCCCC
Organism: Helianthus tuberosus; assembly: GCA_030545235.1. Lineage (NCBI taxonomy): Eukaryota > Viridiplantae > Streptophyta > Magnoliopsida > Asterales > Asteraceae > Helianthus > Helianthus tuberosus. Next base: position 80,738,624 of record CM060408.1, read on the forward strand.
ATCGTCCCCACTGGTAATACGTGGAAATATCGGGGGTGTGACAGGTTGGTAGCAGAGCCAACATTGAGTGAATTAAACACTAGCCGTTTGTGTTTAATCTCAATGACACAGTTGCACATTCCTTGACTTCCGAGTGTAAGCAAAAGGACTTAGGACTAATCCTAATCTTTTATTTGTCCTTTATTTTTTTCTTGGTTGTTTTCTTTGTTTGTTTGACACGAACAGAAGATGCCACCACGTATTCGAGGACGAGGGAGAGACGGTAAGGCCCCAATCTTCACCAGCCACGACCATAAAGCCGGGCCATCTCACCGGCGAACTCCATCAGTGACGATGAGCACGAGTCCCCAAGAGGACTGGAGGACATACTTGGAGCCAGCGAGGCATTCTGTCTCGCTCAGCTCCTCACCTTCATACCATGATTCCTTCGGACCCCATCAAGGCAACGAGTCCGATCATTCTTGCAACTCTTACTTGTCGTTGCAGCGATCGGGTTCACACCACGCCTTTGAAGACCCGACCCCGTACTTTCAGAGCCGGTTCAATCCGGAAAATCAGGTGCAAGAACCAGTGGGTTTTAACCCATTGGGACCAGAAGATCACTTCTCCGGTGACCACGCTATGGATATGGATGATGACCCCGATCTGAAGATGCCACCGAGTGGGACGCCGACGCATCCCATCGAAATTTCAGATGGATCGTCCTTTCACGGTTCACCATACCGAGGCCCAGACAGCTATGAAGCAAGGTTTTCCTCGTACCCTTGGGAGTTTACTCCCCCTTTTAACCCAACACAACACCTCAGCAGCAGCAGGATCCCTCTGAGGATTCTCGTTTTCAGGCACTCCCCACCGCCACCGCCGCCAGAGCAGCAGCCACCTCCGGAGCCACCGAGGCGGAGTAGATCAAACGCACGAATGTCTGTGCGAGGGGGATTCCATTTCAGCACCCCTCAACCTTGCAGTGGCAGTCACTACCCGCCACTATATGAAGACCCACAGATGGGATGGCCTTCAAACCCTGTTTCCGAGGTGGACTCCGCGCCAGTCGCACCACCATCACCACCACATATGGTTTTTGATAACCCAATACCTTCATACGCCGGTGCAGCGGCGTATAACCCTTTTGAGCAGCCAGACCATTCTGGCTATAATTACTATAATGCCCCCGATGTTGACCCATACCTTGTGGCGGCAAACTACAATGCTCTTCATCCTGAAGGGCCCTATGGAGCCCCATATCAGACTGGATACCCGGCCTATGGGTATCAATACCCGCCATCTCCTCAACCTCTGTAGCCGCAGCAACCGCAGCCACCTCAGATCCAGTCACCGCAGCAGCAGGAGATTCTTCAAAGGTTAAGTCAGGTGGAGCGTGAGGTTCAAGAAGAGCGTAGAAGCCACCGAGGATTTCTTAAGGGTATGGCAAATTTAATCAAGGGGAAGAACAGAAGGGACCATTGAGATTCCTTGTTTGTTTGTTGTTTTGTATTTCCAATTTTAATTAAGTCCCTGCGTGGACATCTATTTATGTACCTAGTCCTTGCGAGGACTTGTATTTCAGTTTAGCCCCTGCGTGGGCAAGTTATTTCTGTTAATGTCCCGTTTAGGGAAAATATGTACTCCCTTTTAATTTAATGGAATGTTTAATTTAAAATTTCAATTTTATCATTATATGTATAAATATAAAATATGAAGTAAATTAAAAATATCATTCATTTTGAAAGATCTGCCATTATATATTAAACAAAATCTTAAAGGCAAGACCTAGCCCATGTGTCATTTTAAGACATGGCCATGATGGTAGTTCCTTATTAAGATTCAAATCCTTGTTAACATCTGAAAACATGTTAAGACTCCAGGAAAATGTGATTCGATAAAATCACATAAGTAATCCTTATATTGGATTCTTCCAATTCCCTTCTCTAATTTATTTAATCATCCATTAGTGATGGAGTGCCTACGAGCCATAATTAATGTCCTTTGAGACTAAAGACAGTTGTAGTCTACGACTCCCTGTCAAGAAAAGGTGATGAACTATGATTCAAGCCTTAATGCCTTGACCCCATAAGATCATGGCTTATAATTTAAAATTTGTCCTTATGACTTGGCCTTTTTGTGCCATTATAATATTTTAATGAATTATAACTGAGGATAATTATAATGAAAAATCCTGAATGTTTATGCTTAATAAATTAACCATTATGGTTTATTAATACCAGGGTTAATGAATTGCTATAAAAGACCATTCCATAATAGACCCTTGAATAAATAATTGTCATCATTTTCTGTAGCAATCAAGCTACATGGCAGAATCTGAAGAAATCAACAGTCACCCTATAGAGAATCATGATACTACCAGAATCAACATAACTGGTGCAGAACTTCAAACACTGATTGACAATGCTTTTTCTAAAGCCATGGATAGGCAGTTTAGAGAATCAAGTGGTACACATAGCAAGACCCTATCAGTACCTCATTCTAAATCACACCCTAAGACTCATTCTGAGGCTCATAGTAAGCCACCATCTAAAACTCATGAGTCAAAGAAGGATGATGCTCAACACTCCTCAAATCAGCATAGTGTTCCGCCTAAGAAGATTGCAATCGATCAAGGGCCACGTACAAAGACCTGCTCCTATAAGTATTTCGTCTCCTGCAAGCCCAGGGATTTCACTGGGGAAAAAGGAGCCATTGATTGCATGACATGGCTAGACGAGATGGATACCGTGGTTGATATCAGTGGTTGCGCTGATAAGGATATTGTGAAGTTTGTGTCTTAGTCGTTTAAAGGAGAAGCCCTAGCTTGGTGGAGGTCTCTAATCCAAGCTACTGGAAAGATCCCGTTGTACAATTTGTCCTCGGATCAGTTTGTTGCTTTGATCAAGGAGAATTTTTGTCCTCAACATGAAGTTGAGAAGATCAAGACTGACTTTCTGACGTTGGTTATAAAGAATTTGGACTGTCAGACGTATCTCACGAGTTTTAATACCATGTCTCGATTGGTTCCTTACTTGGTTCCACCAGAACCAAAACTTATAGCCCGTTTCATTGGGGGTTTAGCCCCGGAGATCAAAGCTAGTGTGAAGCATCCCGACCTACTACCTTTAGTTCTGTAGCTGATTTGTCATTATCTCTTACCCTGGATGCGGTCAGGCAGAGATTGCTTGGGAATTATGATAAGGGGAAGAGGAAGCGTGAGAATGATAACTCACACCGCTCAGATAAGAAGCATAAGGGGAACTCTGACCACAAGAAGAGTTCAGGGTTCAAGAAGGATGACCAACAGTCGGGTGAGAAGCCCAAATGCAAGATCTGCAAGAAGCGCCATCTGGGAAAGTGCAGATATGAATCAAAATCCCAATCACAGCCTAGGGCTTGTGGGATCTGTAAGTCTAGTGAGCATAAGACATTGGATTGTAAAAAGAAAAAGGATGCAACTTGTTACAATTGTAACGAGAAGGGGCATATCAAGTCTAACTGCCCAAAGTATGCCAAGAAACCTGAAGAAGGTAAAAAGACCAATGCTCGGGTCTTTCAGATGAATGCTCAAGAAGCAATCCAGAATGACAATGTGATAACAGGTACCTTTCTTATCAATGATGTTTATGCAAGGCTATTATTTGATTCGGGTGTGGACAAATCTTTTGATGATGATAAGTTTTTTAAGTTATTAAATCTACCTGTTAAAATCCAAAGCATAAAATATGAGGTAGAGTTGGCCGATGGCACCATAGAAACTGCTTCGACTGTGTTAGATGGATGTTGTATATCCATTAGGAACCACTCCTTTCTGTTATCTTTGCTTCCTCTGAAATTAGCTGGTTTCAACATAGTGATTAGCATGGATTGGTTATCTCATAACCAAGCCCAGATCGTTTGTGACAAGAAACAAGTGGTTATCAAGACTCCGTATGGTGAGCCACTCACAATACAAGGTGATACTAAGTATGGGTTGCCTAAGCAAGCATCTATGCTTAAGGCGTCAAGGTGTTTGAAGAAGGGTTGTGTCATCTACATGTCACATGTAACTATTGATGAACAAAAGCCCAAAGTTGAAGATATCCCTATTATTTCTGAATATCCAGAAGTATTCCCCGAAGAACTACCTGGTTTACCACCAGATAGGCAAGTGGAGTTCAGAATCGACATTATTCCTAGAGCAGCACCTGTTGCAAGAGCACCTTACAGATTAGCACCGACTGAGATGAAAGAGTTGAGGACTCAGCTGGATGATTTGTTGGCAAAAGGTTTTATCCGACCTAGTTCATCCCCCTGGGGAGCACCGATTATGTTTGTAAAGAAGAAGGATGGATCGATGAGTCTATGCATCGATTATCGCGAGCTTGACAAGGTCACAATCAAGAACAGATATCCATTGCCCAGGATCGACGATTTGTTCGATCAATTGCTAGGGGCAAGTTATTTCTCCAAGATTGATTTAAGGTCAGGTTATCATCAGCTAAAGGTAAGAGATGAAGATGTACATAAGACTGCATTCAGAACTCGTTACGGTCACTAAGAGTTCTTAGTGATGCCTTTTGGGCTCACTAATGCACCATCAGCATTCATGGATCTCATGAATCGCATTTGCAAACCCTACTTGGACAAGTTTGTCGTCGTCTTCATTGATGACATTCTTATTTATTCAAAGAATCAGGCTGACCATGAGAAGCACCTTCGTTGTATTCTTAAACTTCTTCAGCAAGAGAAGCTCTACGCCAAGTTTTCAAAATGCGAGTTTTGGCTTCGTGAAGTCTAATATCTTGGACACATGGTGAGTGAGCATGGTATCCAGGTGGATCTCGCTAAGATTGAAGCCATCATGAATTGGCAAGAGCCGAAGACGCCCACAGAGATTCGCAGCTTTTTGGGTCTGGCGGGATATTATAGGCGTTTTATTGAGAATTTCTCAAGGATTGCAGCACCCCTAACTTCACCGACTCGCAACAATATCAAGTTTGACTGGGGTCCTAAGCAACAAGAATCCTTTGATATTCTTAAACAAAAGTTAAGCAACGCACCTGTGTTGACATTGCCTGATGGAATAGAGGAATTTGTGGTATACTGCGACGCATCACACACTTGTATGGGATGTGTGCTCCTGCAGAAAGGCAAGGTTATTGCCTATGCTTCTCGACAATTAAAAGTGCATGAAAAGAATTACACCACCCATGACTTGGAATTGGGTGCCGTTGTGTTTGCACTAAAACTCTGGAGGCATTATTTATATGGTACCAAATGTGTGATCTATTCTGATCACAAGAGCCTTCAGCATCTGTTTAATCAGAAGGATCTAAACATGAGACATCGTCGATGGATGGAGACACTGAATGACGATGACTGTGAAATCCGATACCATCCAGGCAAGGCGAATGTAGTCGTCGATGCCTTGAGCAGAAAATAGAGGGTTAAGCCCATTAGAATCAATGCCAAGAGCATTGAATTGAGGAACAGGTTGAATGAAAGGTTGCTAGCCGCTCAGAAGGAATCTGTATTAGAAGCTAACTATCAGAATGAAAGGTTGGGAGTAACTGCTGAACAGTTATCATATGGCAAGGATGGAATCCTAAGATTGAATGGACGAATATGGGTTCCAATCTATGGAGGACTTCGGGACGTTATCCTCCAAGAAGCCCATAGTTCCAAGTATTCTGTTCACCCTGGTAGTGACAAGATGTATCAGGATTTAAAGGCAAATTACTGGTGGATAGGTTTGAAGAAATCTATAGCCACTTATGTGGCCAAATGTCTGACATGTGCTCAAGTTAAGGCAGAACACTAGAAGCCGTCAGGTTTGCTACAACAGCCTGAACTTCCCACCTGGAAGTGGGAAATGGTAACTATGGATTTTATCACTAAGTTACCAAAAACAAAGCGAGGAAATGATACTATTTGGGTTATAGTAGATAGACTGACTAAGTCAGCCCACTTCTTACCTATTAAGGAAACACATAGCTCAGATAAGTTAGCTCAGCTGTACGTAGACGAGATTGTATCTCTCCACGGAGTGCTAGTGTCTATCATCTCTGATAGGGATACGAGGTATACATCGCATTTTTGGAAAAGCTTTCAGCAATACCTCTGCACTCGATTAAACTTCATCACTGCATATCATCCTCAAACGGATGGTCAAAGCGAGCGTACAATTCAAACACTCGAGGATATGCTACAAGCTTGTGTTATTGATTTAGGTGGAAGTTGGGATGATCATCTTCCATTGATAGAGTTTTCATACAATAATAGCTATCATTCCAGTATTCAAGCTGCACCTTTTGAAGCATTGTATGGAAGAAGGTGTAGGACGCCCGTTTGTTGGGCAGAAGTTGGAGATTTCCAACTATCAGGACCTGATATAGTCCTGGAGACGACAGATAAGATTGTGCAGATACATGATCGTCTCAAAGCTGCCAGGGATAGGCAGAAAAGTTACGCAGATAAAAGGCGTAAACCTCTAAAGTTCAAGGTTGGTGACAAAGTGTTACCGAAGGTATCATCCTGGAAGGGAGTGATGCGATTTGGCAAGAAAGGCAAGTTAAGCCCAAGATACATAGGACCATTCGAGATCATTGAATGTGTCGGAACAGTGGCTTACAAGTTAAACCTGCCTGAAGAGCTAAGTGGAATTCATAATGTGTTCTACATCTGTAATCTGAAGAAGTGTCTAGCTGTTGAGTCGCTAGTCATGTCACATAAAGATGTGCTTATTGATGAGAGCTTAAAGTTTGTCAAAAAACCTTTGTCGATCGTGGATTGACAGGTTAAGAAGCTTCGAAAGAAGCACGTACGAATTGTGAAGGTTAAATAGGATGCCCGTAGAGGTCCCGAATACATGTGGGAGGTGGAATCCACGATGAAACAGAAGTACCCTCACTTATTTCATTAAATCTCGAGGTCGAGATTTCTTTTAAGGGGGTGAGGATGTAACACCTCGTAAAAACGCGACCAATATAATAAAGACACGTGTCATGGACTTTAAACGTGTAATGGATTGATTATTAAGGACTAAAGTTGCCAAACAATGTAAATATGTGAATAAAGGGATCCAAAGTGTCAACATGCCATTCTTGTGCCTCTTAAAGACCTCACACGACGTTCGTATTCTTTAACGAATAATTTATCAAACTTAGAAAGTCGTTTGTGCTTAAAATGAGGATCTTATGAAGCATGGGGTTAAAAGCGTCAACATGTTGAAAGTAACCTCTGAGTGACCTTTTAACGATCCCAAAAAAATACATTGTAACAATTATATTTTGCCCGCAAGAATATTGGATATGAATTCGTGGAGTTTCGACGCGCATAAATAAATAAAGTGTTAATTCCAAGAAATAAGGGTCAATAGCATCAACATTGAAATTCAGGACTTTTCGGATGATCGTATAACTAATCAGGAGCTTAACGGAGTTTTTTTATAACTTAGAGTCCTTAAAAGTCATGTTTGGGGGTTAAAAGTGCAATAAACACAAGTTAAAACAAGTTTTGAAGGACCAGGGACCAAAAATGCAAAGTATGGAAACTTGTTGACCGGACCTGACCTCCAAGCGAGCCGTGTAGATGTAAGACCTCGTAAAAACATGTCTAATAATGTGTTGACACGTGTCCCTAATCCTAGCTATGTCAATCATTGACTAGGAGGGACTATTATTGCCAAACAATGAAAACTTTGAATATGCAAGGACTAAAGGTGTGAACATGCTTAAACTATGCCTCTGAGTGACCTTATACGATATTCGTGTTCTTTTAATAAGTCACTTGTTGGACAAACGAAACCGTTTGCAATATAATTCAAAAGTTGTGCATCGAAGGGTTAAATGCGTCAACATGTTAATTCTTACCTCTGAGTGACCTTTTAATGAATTCGGAACGTTATGATCTTTGATCACACTCTTGGGAATACTTATATTGGCCGTCTAGAGCTTTTATGCCATTAAACGGTAATACGCACAAGTTTGCACGTTAAAAGTGTTTAAAGTGTCAACATGTTTAAATTATACCTCTGAGTGACATTTTGACGAACCCGGAGCGTAACGATGTTCGGTTATACTTCCAAGAATACCTACAACCTAACTTGAAGGGCCAAAAGTGCTAAATATGAAAGTTATATCAAGTTAAAAGGTTAAGGTGCTAAATGTGTCAACATTAAAAATTGTTTTACTGATCCGGGTGAGTGTCGCGGGCCGCGACCTCCCCCCTGAATTTCTATGCGGGCCACGAGGCCTTGATCTGCAACAAAATTATTTTTATTTTTTTTCCTTTGCTTGTTCTCCACACATATCACCCATACTCACATAAAATCAATTCTATGGGTGTTAATTGTTTTTAAAACATGGTTTTACACATGTAATGATCCTATAATTACTTGGTGAACACACATTACACTTGTTAAGATCTTGTTCTTCTCAAATTAGTATAAATAGGCCATGAGTCTTTCATTTTCACTTGCACCATTTCTTTTTATCCTTATCTTATGGGGACTCCTGATCATAAGGAAGCCTATTCTAGTTGAAAAGATTGCTAGGACCCTTTGTAAGTGTTCCTAGCCACTAGTTTATGTTTTATAGGCTTTTAAGCCAAAAGTCAAGCGTTATCATAATAGAGCTTAGACTTTTAGCTAGACCTTAAACGGTCAAGACATTGTTTGCAACGAACATGGCTACGCGATCATAATTTGGTAGGTGTTAATCCCTCAAAAGGGCACCTCCTAAGAATCACGTTTGCTAGGTCGATTGACGAGTCAAAGTAAAATTAATTTAAAAAGTCAACGGGTTAGATTTTAAAATAATTGCGATCTGAGTTTAAGAGTGTTCTAAAATATGTTTTATCACTTAAAAAAATTGGTAATAATTATTAGAACATGTGTAAACATGTTCGGCTCGTCAATTCCGGTTTTAGGGTCGGTTCGCAACCGAAAGTCGCGTAGTTTGACTTCTACGTTGACTTTTGGTTATAAACCAAATTAGACTAGTATGCTACTGATTTTAGGTTCCGTTATGATCGTAATTTAATGTAGTATAGCCCCATAAGGTTATATTATACGATCGGACTAGGAATCTGAGTTTATGCACATGTTCCGTTATTATGTCGTACTTTGACTAAATTGCCCTTTTGTTTAAAAATAAGGTTTTAAATATAAATGAGCATGCAAATGAGTTATGTACTGATAAGTAAACATGTTTAGGTTATTTTGATGATTAAAACCTGGTCATAAGCTGAGTTTACGCGTGTGATCGTAAACTATGCTTTTAAAAGGACAAAAATGCCCTTTTCATTTAAAATGAGTTTTAAACATAAATTATTGGCAAAACTCATTTTGTACTGATGTGATATCATGTTTAGGAATTATTGGGATTTTAGATCAGGTTATGAACTGAGTTTAACCTCAAGTTCGAATATAATGCCGATAAATGACGATAAGGCCCTTACGGCACCTAAAATGCGTTTTAAGTATAATATTCAAACCAAACCTTTTTCTTACTGATATGTTATGACAAATAAAATATTTTAACTATTCAAAGCTAGTCATAACATCAGTTTTCATAAACCGTCGCATAAATCGTCATTTAACGATATTAACGCCGTTTAGGCGCGTAGTATGGTTTTAAACCATATTTATGAACCAAGACTTGTTACCTACTGATTTTATAAACCATTTTAAATATTTTTACAGTAGGTATAAGTCATGAACTCAGAATCCCAAATAAAGTCTCAAAACTATGTGTGAAATGACCAAAATGCCCATACGGTGCAAAGTTTGGTCATAAAGCATAAACCACACATATATTTGATATCCTACTGATATAATATCATAATTTAAGCATTTTTACAGAATGTTTATGACCATGACATCAGTTTACTTGCAAGCTCCTTTTATAAATTGTAAAATTACCAAAATGCCCTTATGAGGCATAGTTTGATTTTAAAACCTTAACGGGCATAGAAGTTGAAATCCTACTGATATTATAACTTGTTTAAAGTATATTGGCATATGGAACTTGTTCATGACTCATCCGGTTACCCGATATTGCTCATGCGCGTACGGTTAGACTTACGTAACTAGTTTACATAAGTTTACCAAAAAGGGTTTAACCTTATCGTTTTGATCTCAAAATCCAGAATGTACAATGTTTACTCATATGATACAAGTCCTAGTACTTGTTGGGTTTAAACCACATTCTATTCGGTATACGCTTAATCTAGCGAACCTATCCTTAGGTATCGGGTCATATCTAAAGGGACTACCTTTGGCTCGTATACATTCTAACAGATGATAAATCTGTGCATTCCAGACTATAGTACCCCCAGATAATCGGACTTGGGTCAATAATACTTAGACTTGCGGCTTTTGCCAAATATAGTCTTATTGATTGGAAGCTAGCAAAAAGGTAAATACTCTTGACTTATTTTAGTGTAAACCTGGGATGGCAAATTTGCCTCTTGGGACGGTTATTACACAAGTAAGTCGCCTATGATTGCGCGGAAGTGTATGAATATGGTTTTATTTCGTTTATTTGATAATTACTGTTATTGGGGGTTACTAAGACCATGTCCGGACAACCCAATGGGATAATCAAGTATATAATTTCGTAACAAGAATAATCCCAAGATGTATTTAAAAGATCACCTACGGGTTATCTATATGTATAAAACTCTTTTTGAAAAACTGTTTTTCCATAGAGTCAGTTAATTGTATTTACCAGCTTTGGCTGACGTATTTTCAAAAAGATTGAACAGCAGGTACCGAACCTTATTATAGGCTGGGATTACAGGTCGGCTAGAATGAAGGCTAAGGAATTTGCACTCCTGATGCTTAAGGCATATGATGTCTAAAGCTCTGTTTATTTGGATCCTGCATGTGGGCTTGTATCGAACGCTTGTAATACTTTTATACATTCAATCTTTATTTTAATAATTTCAATCCAATACTTCTACTGCATATTATTATATTGTGATAACTGTTATCCAGCCGTCACGTGTGTACCCATCTGGGCCCACCGGAAATCGGGGTGTGACAGGTTGGTATAAGAGCTACAGTTTGAGTGAATTAGACACTAGCCCTTAGTGTCTAATCTCAAATATCACAAAATGCAGATTCCTTTAAAAACTTCGAGTCTAGACCTGAACCTAAGACTACTCTTAATTTATAGTAGTTATTGATTTTATACCGCCAAGATGTCACGGACAAGATGAAGAATCTATGATGGGTCGCGGACTCGAGGATCTCGACCATTAAGTAGCTTGAAGTTCCATATGGTGAACTACATATGTTTTGGAGACGATGACTTCGATACGAGGATGATAAACCTCGTCACCTGATAATACATCTTTTGATATTCTTGTGATATCCTAATATCATTTATCCAAAGTCTATCATATTTGATAGACATTCCGGTGATATCTCACCAGCTGATTGAAACAACAACATTTATGGAAAGCCGTATTATGGCAAGGATATCCGTGCAAATTTTTGGCACTAAATTTTATTCTTTATTCAAAATTCTCTTATTCTAGAAAATAAGCAGAAAAATGAATCACTTTTTCTGATTCATGCTTAAAGCATGTAATTTCGAGTCTTTGAGCTCGATTAATTCAAACCCATCTAGGTATATTATATTATATAAATTCGGCAACTCTCGCCAGTAATTTCTCCAACTGGAGTACAACAATGATTTTTATTTCATTGATTTTTTAACAACTATGAATGCCAAACTTAGTTTGATAAAAGCGCCATATGATAATTGGCAGTATCTTAGTGTGTCCCATAGATTGCTTTCATGCTTGGCCAGTATGACGGTTTAATGCATGGAACCACTAAGATCTCCCAAGGGTCATATTGTACTGATATCGACTAATAGTAAGCATCTAATATAATTTGGCGATATTACTGCCATAATAAGAATCATTGATTTTATGGAGCCCGTTTTATGATTTTTCCTTCTAATAATATGAAGGTCACATTTATTGCTCCTAGCTTATCAAACAGATCTCTTGATTGCGCAATAGACGAAGGCCAAAAAGCACATATTCCCACTAATGAGTGGTTGATAAAGTGTAAAGTGTTCGTCCATATATGAGACGACATGTCCCCAATTCTCACAATAAGGAGAGGGGTATATATTTAAACGGTGTACTTTATTGAGCCGTACCATATACTGTAACACCTGTGCCTCCACGGCCATCAAACAAATACCGAACCAATGAAATATTATATTTCATACTTGGGATTTGTAAAAATATGTGTATCATTTGCACATATCAATTTTTGTTCAATTCCAAACTCTAAATCGCTTTCTGGAAGGTTATACGCGCACCGATGCGTAAATATAACCAGTTTAATGCAACAAACACTCCGGAATAGTGACATAGGCTTAACATACCTTAAATAACCTTTACATAACTTAGAAATAAGTTTTGAAGGCTTTGGTATGGAAAAAACAAGTTAATTCGCTTACAGGGACTAAACTTGACAAACTGCGAAAGTATGCCAATTTGAACTGTAACAGACATTCCGGATCATGACCGTAAGTTAAACACACCTTAAATATCCTTTATATAGCTTAGAAATAGGCTTTGAGGGGTTCGGTGTGCTAAAATAAACTTTTGGCTCATTCAGGTACTAAAAGCGTCAAAAAGTGCACAAGTTTGCATTTTCGTGCATAACTTACGTTCTGAATACATCCGGACATCCAAAAATTTATGTAAGCACTAAAATATTTTATTTTAGTGTTTGGAATAAGAAAAATCCATTCGTCACGCCATTTGGATCATTTTTCGCGCTTATGCGCATTTCGTCGTAATTAACCGAACAACGTAACCGTACGGCTAAACGAACCGACACCCAAGATATTTTTGAACACATTTTAAGTTCCCTATACTTTAACTTCATTTTATAGCTTTGAAATGGGGTTAACAGGGCTTAAACGTGTAAAAAAAACGCATCGAAAACCAAGTTTTGAGGTTGCAGGGACTGAAACTGTAAATCTGCCAAACTAGGTCCGTAAACAGGGGCCAGATGCAGCAAAACGTTTTTTTTCATCTTTTAACAGCCCTTAACACTCTCCAAAGGTCAAGTGCCAAGTGTCAAACTCTTATGGTGAGTGGCCTTTTTGGATACCATAAGGTTCCGACACATGTACGGATGAGATTAAGGCACGTATTTCGACAAACGATCCTAATGGTGGACCATTCACTATAAATACCCCTTGCCATCCAACCTCTAAACTCACTAGAATCTGATCTCAAATGCTCTAAGTTGAAACCTTTGTTTCATACCTGAGCTATTTTGATCTAGATTAGCATTCGGGGACCCTACGTGAGTATTCTTTCGTTCTTTTATTGCTTTTCGAGTCTGAAAGTCAAACTTTGTTTGACTTTCTGCATTGACCAGCTTATGGTCAATGCGAAGTTCGTTTGAACTTTGCAACGTGATTGTAATCACGATGGTTATAGTCCTTGGTGACTATACCTACTGATTACCACGTTATCTAGGCTCAGTGACGAGCCGTAGTTTCGGTCAGAATACGTATTCTTGCGTATTTTGTAACCAAACTACTTATGGGTATCAAAACCGTTTGTTTTGATACCAAACCTGTTTTCTAAACTTAGTTAAGCATGTTTTAACATGCTTAGCTCGTCACTTTTAGTTTAGTGCTTATATAGGGTCGTAAGGTAAGCGATTTAAACAATCGCTTATACTTTCGAACCCGACCCGTTTGGTCGATCATTAGGATCCGACCAAGCACATTAGGTGACCATAGTATATAGGGAATAACCTTCCGAGGTTATACCTTATGGTCGCTTCGTTTAAGTAGTTGTATGATAGGTAGCTTATATGCCTTAGGTAAATTACCAAAATGCCCTTTTGACGCCAAAATTCATTTTAAGCATATGTAACATAACTTTTGACATCTAAACTGATTTGACAACAATATTAGACATGTTAAGGCATATGTTACTTGTCATAGGACTAGTTAGGCGGTCCGAACGCGTTTTACGCGAACGACGCGTTAAAGTAGCATAAGCTACCTAAACGGGTCGTAATGGGTCATAAGCACTTAGGTTAGGTTTCATTTAGTATGTAGGCTTTGTTAAACCATACTACATGAGTTCCCATACTCATTTGGTTTACGAGCCCTCATTCTATCCGATCTTCCGATTTAGGTCCGGTTTATTAATGTAGTTACCTATATTAGGTGCCGTTTGATATTCCGAGATCTCTAGCAATGCTTGGTGGTTATCTTAGGACTTCTGAGCAATCTCAAGTGAGTACATAGACCCCTCTTTTACCGTTTTCAAACTGTTTTGGGGTGAAACACATGTGCCTACTTGTTACTTTCATGCTTTCACATCATATACATGCTATGTTCATTAGTACATTTATAGTACATGATTTCATTACATTTCATGCTATGTATGTCCATTTAGTTCATACTTAGTACATCGTTTCACATCACATCACATGCTATGTATGTTCATCTATTTCATACTTAGTACATTTGTTTTCATCACATGCTTACATTTTGATATGATATTTGGTTTGTATAAATGGAACAATACATTCATTAACACCGATCACGCCGTTCGTTAGTAGGTAGTGGTACCATAGGACTTGACAAATCCCATTCCTGAAATCTCGGGTTTGTTTGGACGTAAGGAATGACCGAATCCGAATACATATTCTTTTGATAACTCATTTTTACATAGTTATCCGACTGTCGCAAGGCTTGGATGTATGAATTTTCACAATACCGCATAAATGTTCATATTCAGTATAGCATGCATATATCTTACAAAACATAACTTTGATTTAAACCAAGTTTTACTTCAATACTTTGTTTTGTACATTTTTACTTATGGTTTAAGTAGTTTTAATTTTACTTACCATACATATCATTTTGGTTATACATTACTTGACTACTTTTGGATTATAAACATTTGACATGGTTTATACAAGGACTTTTGACTATTGGTTTAAACATAGACTTATTACATTGTTGGTTTGGTTTGAGTAAGTGATTTAAGTAACGAGGCGTGTGTAATATAATACAAGCATGGTGGATACGCCGCTGGTACTTCCTATATATAAGTGTTTGTATGATATCACATATTGTAGCGTTATTTGAATCATTTCAATTTGAGATATATAACATTTTATACAAATAACATACTTTTCGCAAGACATTGTTTTACAAAACAACTTATCTTTTACAAACTCATTTTACTTGGTTATTCATTTAACCATACATAATTCTCTTACTTATACATATCATCTGATCTTATTGCTTGTTAAACGATTTACAAAACAAAGCAAACTAAAAGGTTCATGACTAAACATTTTCTTAAACATAAGTCATGAATCTCATTTTCACAAAACCTATCTATCTCACAGGCATTTTTATGCTGACGTACCTATTTTCACATGTGTTTTCAGGAGATGATGCATAGGACTTATCAAGACATACTTAGGCGGACCTGTGCCTTAGTGACTTAAAACGAGACATGAACTAGTTAATTTATGTTATGTACTCTTTACTTCTTGTTTAAAGACAATGTAACTCGCTTGTTTGATGAATAAAACGAAACTTTAATATCCATGGTTGTGAAACATTAATTCTGTTACAACACTCCCTGATGTTTCCGCCACGTTTTGTATGTTCTACGTGGTCGGGTGTGACAGAAAAGATGGTATCAGAGCTAATGGTTATAGGGAATTAGGTTATGAGTAATGCTTTGACCTAGTCTATAACCTTCTTAGGACCCTAACGCGAGTTTACTTGCGTTTAGTCATAAAACAATACTGTCACCTATCCTTAGGCGACAACCACAACAAGAACATAAATTTCAAAACCACTTTGAAAACTAATCATCTGTTCTAGGATGATTGATTACTAGGTTTTGAACCCTTTATTGTAAGGTTTTGAACCCTCTGTTATATGGTTTTGAACCCCTTTGAGTTTTTCAAAACCTCGTCAAGGTCTTGGGTTTTAAATAATGTGAACACGTGCAAACTGGAAGGGTGAATGCCTGTATTCTGGGTTTTCTGTCTAGGCAAGCACTTCGTATACATCTCATCAGACGCGAGACCAGTTGTGCTTACCTGGGAATTCTTGGGATGAGTGTTCACTTATAGGCGAGCATGTCTTCGCGATACATTATTTTTGACCCATTTACTTTGATTTGTCACCATCTCATTTGTTTGCCTTAGGAAACAAACAAATGATCACAATTTTCATTCGTTACCATTCTGTATTGATTATCCAATAACCTTTCACTTGTTTCTTCCTATGCCTTTCATTTGCTTCTAGAATGTCTCTTCCTCTCAGCATCGGTCAAATGTCCGAGCAGACAGCCAAATTCGCTCAACGAATAGGCGAAGTAGTCCTGAAGACTGTTGAATTAACTACTACCATGTATCGTCTCCAGGATGAGGCCACTCAAGAGTCACCAAGACAGGCAGGACCTAGTCAGGTGACAGCACCATCAGCCAAGAAACCAATCGAGGAATCAAAGACCATGGATGAACGATCTCCTAAGAAGTCAAAGAAGCGAAAGGCTTCTCAGAATTTCGCCGTGGTCGCTCACAATGATCAAGCCGTCCCCAACCAACCAGCTCAACCCCCTACTAGGAAGCCATACAATGGAACTGCACCCTTGTGCAACCAATGTAGCCTCCATCATCATGCTAGTGTGAAGTGCCGCAAATGCCAGATTTGTGGACTTATAGGTCATACAGCAAGGGTTTGCCCAACTGCAGCTGTACCAAATCAAGCTGATGACAATCCTGCTCAAGCTCGTTTCTCGCCGGGGTCTTGCTACAACTGTGGCGAGATGGGCCATTTCCGGAGGGATTGCCCAAAGCTTGCTAATGCAAATCTGACCCTCGGATGAGCATTTGACTGAACAAAGGATGTTGCTGTCTTATGCTTTTGTTCTTTTATTTTCTTGTAATGTGAAACAATCTGTTTTGTTTATAAATAAATTATTGTTCACAAATTCTGTTGTACAATTGTAGTTACATATGTGTATGACTTTTCCTATGTACCTACATTAAGGAACTATATTCCTTACAAACTACTTTTGCGAATTTCCCATTCTTGCGTTTGTTCATGATTCCTTTGGAAAATTCTAAGTACTCGTTTCATTCTAGGAAACGAAGTACAAGAAATAAATCGAAATTATGAGTAATCGTGCTTTTCACACATCTGTGCCTTTGAATTCTTGGATAGATAACTAAGAGTATTTTCAAATCTCATACCCATTACGTTCTGATTTCTTCAACATGCATAACATAAGTTTTCAAAACAACCTACATGATTTCAAAACATCCTATACATAGTTCGAAAACATTTTTAATATAGTGTATTTACTTAAACATAACAAATGCACAAAGCTTTGTCTGTATTTTCAAAAACAACCTTCATGATTTCAAAATGTCTCATATAGCCTGAAAACAATATTAGTACAATATATTTTCTTATCAAGTGCATGATTTCAAAAGCATCATTCATGTTTTCCAAAAACCTTATACATAATTTCAAAATTCATTTCGCATGATTTTAAAACATTTTTATGAATATACCCACCTAATACAACTACTTTATGATTTCAAAGGTATTATATATAAGGTTTCAAAAACATTGAACACATTTTTAGAACCCCATGCATAGTATTGCAAAAAAAAAAATATTTTTCTCATGCATTGACTTAACCTTCAAATTTCGCTTCATATGTCGCCTTGGCATATCGAGCATCTCAACTTCATAAGCATTTCAACTTCATGTTTTGACTTAAGCACGTCCAGTGCAAGGTTTCAAAACATCTTCAACCTCTAAAGTCCATATGGGATCTTTTTATCTTCACAATTAGATCCTTGTGGATAATTGTCATACAAATCAGAGTCCTTAATTGGATTCCTTATGTACCTAAATTCGAACATTTCGGTTCCTAATAATCGAAATCGAATTTTCTTTTTGAATCTTTCTATCTTTATAGTTAGATTATTGATAACGTTTAAAGTACCAAATGAAATCCACGGAATGGATTCCTAGTGTGCTTTAAATGCATGTACGCAATTAACAAGACAAATTAACAAACAATTTTGTGGTTATGTTACTATGTGTTTATTCATCTTATGTTTTCTTTTATGCATTTTGTGTTTTTATACTCTGGATATTTGTTATCCAAATCCTCGCAGTATCTTTCATATCTCCATATGAGGGATTCGTAGCAGGATAGTCAAAAGGTACTGCCTTAAATCCTTAATGGGCTTCTATATAATAGTTAAGACCCTTGGATTATATAGTACCACTCCATGTTTCATAAGAGACCCTTTTAGAGGTCTAGTCAAAAAGATTGATTCACAATCTGGTTAAAGGACAACATCTAGTGATGTAGCTGAACAGACTCCTTGATAGTCTATTTAGATCATTTATTGACTTAATTAAAAGGACTCTATGGCGGTCTAGTCACACTCATCACAAGTTTGTTCATTTGGTTTTACACTACACATTATAAAAAAGACTGTGTGAACTGTTCAAGGAATTGTCTAATTATGGACGCGTACATAATTATGAAATTTAGTGCACAGAAACCCAGTAAGATTTATTATGTGTAAGAACCGATAGCGACAACAATAACAAAATGAGAACGATGTAATGGAGGTACGGTGGACGCACCAATGACGCTTCATATACTTGTATATAAGTGTCCCTCTTACATTGCAAGCATAATGTTATTAAGGTTACTAGAAGTTCAGAACCCTAACCAATATTGTTCGATCTTTTCAACTTCATGTTTTAAACTCTCACAAGTTTCCTCTAAATAAATTTCGGGACGAAATTTCCTAAAGTAGGGGAGACTGTAACACCTGTGCCTCCACGGCCATCAAACAAATACCGAACCAATGAAATATTATATTTCATACTTGGGATTTGTAAAAATATGTGTATCATTTGCACATATCAATTTTTGTTCAATTCCAAACTCTAAATCGCTTTCTGGAAGGTTATACGCGCACCGATGCGTAAATATAACCAGTTTAATGCAACAAACACTCCGGAATAGTGACATAGGCTTAACATACCTTAAATAACCTTTACATAACTTAGAAATAAGTTTTGAAGGCTTTGGTATGGCAAAAACAAGTTAATTCGCTTACAGGGACTAAACTTGACAAACTGCGAAAGTATGCCAATTTGAACTGTAACAGACATTCCGGAACATGACCATAAGTTAAACACACCTTAAATATCCTTTATATAGCTTAGAAATAGGCTTTGAGGGGTTCGGTGTGCTAAAATAAACTTTTGGCTCATTCAGGTACTAAAAGCGTCAAAAAGTGCACAAGTTTGCATTTTCGTGCATAACTTACGTTCTGAATACATCCGGACATCCAAAAATTTATGTAAGCACTAAAATATTTTATTTTAGTGCTTGGCATAAGAAAAATCCATTCGTCACGCCATGTGGATCATTTTTCGCGCTTATGCGCATTTCGTCGTAATTAACCGAACAACGTAACCGTACGGCTAAACGAACCGACACCCGAGATATTTTTGAACACATTTTAAGTTCCCTATACTTTAACTTCATTTTATAGCTTTGAAATGGGGTTAACAGGGCTTAAACGTGTCAAAAAAAACGCATCGAAAACCAAGTTTTGAGGTTGCAGGGACTGAAACTGTAAATCTGCCAAACTAGGTCCGTAAACAGGGGCCAGATGCAGCAAAACGTTTTTTTTTTCATATTTTAACAGCCCTTAACACTCTCCAAAGGTCAAGTGCCAAGTGTCAAACTCTTATGGTGAGTGGCCTTTTTGGGTACCATAAGGTTCCGACACATGTACGGATGAGATTAAGGCACGTATTTCGACAAACGATCATAATGGTGGACCATTCACTATAAATACCCCTTGCCATCCAACCTCTAAACTCACTAGAATCTGATCTCAAATGCTCTAAGTTGAAACCTTTGTTTCATACCTGAGCTATTTTGATCTAGATTAGCATTCGGGGACCCTACGTGAGTATTCTTTCGTTCTTTTATTGCTTTTCGAGTCTGAAAGTCAAACTTTGTTTGACTTTCTGCATTGACCAGCTTATGGTCAATGCGAAGTTCATTTGAACTTCGCAATGTGATTGTAATCACGATGGTTATAGTCCTTTGTGACTATACCTACTGATTACCACGTTATATAGGCTCAGTGACGAGCCGTAGTTTCGGTCAGAATACGTATTCTTGCGTATTTTGTAACCAAACTACTTATGGGTATCAAAACCGTTTGTTTTGATACCAAACCTGTTTTCTAAACTTAGTTAAGCATGTTTTAACATGCTTAGCTCGTCACTTTTAGTTTAGTGCTTATATAGGGTCGTAAGGTAAGCGATTTAAACAATCGCTTATACTTTCGAACCCGACCCGTTTGGTCGATCATTAGGATCCGACCAAGCACATTAGGTGACCATAGTATATAGGGAATAACCTTCCGAGGTTATACCTTATGGTCGCTTCGTTTAAGTAGTTGTATGATAGGTAGCTTATATGCCTTAGGTAAATTACCAAAATGCCCTTTTGACGCCAAAATTCATTTTAAGCATATGTAACATAACTTTTGACATCTAAACTGATTTGACAACAATATTAGACATGTTAGGGCATATGTTACTTGTCATAGGACTAGTTAGGCGGTCCGAACGCGTTTTACGCGAACGACGCGTTAAAGTAGCATAAGCTACCTAAACGGGTCGTAATGGGTCATAAGCACTTAGGTTAGGTTTCATTTAGTATGTAGGCTTTGTTAAACCATACTACGTGAGTTCCCATACTCTTTTGGTTTACGAGCCCTCATTCTATCCGATCTTCCGATTTAGGTCCGGTTTATTAATGTAGTTACCTATGTTAGGTGCCGTTTGATATTCCGAGATCTCTAGAATTGCTTGGTGGTTATCTTAGGACTTCTGAGCAATCTCAAGTGAGTACATAGACCCCTCTTTTACCGTTTTCAAACTGTTTTGGGGTGAAACACATGTGCCTACTTGTTACTTTCATGCTTTCACATCATATACATGCTATGTTCATTAGTACATTTATAGTACATGATTTCATTACATTTCATGCTATGTATGTCCATTTAGTTCATACTTAGTACATCGTTTCACATCAGATCACATGCTATGTATGTTCATCTATTGCATACTTAGTACATTTGTTTTCATCACATGCTTACATTTTGATATGATATTTGGTTTGTATAAATGGAACAATACATTCATTAACACCGATCACGCCATTCGTTAGTAGGTAGTGGTACCATAGGACTTGACAAATCCCATTCCTGAAATCTCGGGTATGTTTGGACGTAAGGAATGACCGAATCCGAATACATATTCTTTTGATAACTCATTTTTACATAGTTATCCGGCTGTCGCAAGGCTTGGATGTATGAATTTTCACAATACCGCATAAATGTTCATATTCAGTATAGCATGCATATATCTTACAAAACATAACTTTGATTTAAACCAAGTTTTACTTCAATACTTTGTTTTGTACATTTTTACTTATGGTTTAAGTAGTCTTAATTTTACTTACCATACATATCATTTTGGTTATACGTTACTTGACTACTTTTGGATTATAAACATTTGACATGGTTTATACAAGGACTTTTGACTATTGGTTTAAACATAGACTTATTACATTGTTGGTTTGGTTTGAGTAAGTGATTTAAGTAACGAGGCGTGTGTAATATAATACAAGCATGGTGGATACGCCGCTGGTACTTCCTATATATAAGTGTTTGTATGATATCACATATTGTAGCGTTATTTGAATCATTTCAATTTGAGATATATAACATTTTATACAAATAACATACTTTTCACAAGACATTGTTTTTCAAAACAACTTATCTTTTACAAACTCATTTTACTTGGTTATTCATTTAACCATACATAATTCTCTTACTTATACATATCATCTGATCTTATTGCTTTTTAAACGATTTACAAAACAAAGCAAACTAAAAGGTTCATGACTAAACATTTTCTTAAACATAAGTCATGAATCTCATTTTCACAAAACCTATGTATCTCACAGGCATTTTTATGCTGACGTACCTATTTTCACATGTGTTTTCAGGAGATGATGCATAGGACTTATCAAGACATACTTAGGCGGACCTGTGCCTTAGTGACTTAAAACGAGACAAGAACTAGTTAATTTATGTTATGTACTCTTTACTTCTTGTTTAAAAACAATGTAACTCGCTTGTTTGATGAATAAAACGAAACTTTAATATCCATGGTTGTGAAACATTAATTCTGTTACAACACTCCCCGATGTTTCCGCCACGTTTTGTATGTTCTACGTGGTCGGGGTGTGACATATACAATGTACTTTATTGAGCTGTATTATATACGTTGTACTTTATTAAGGCATATTCCCGAATATCCCATGTGGAGAAAGGGCATATTTATAAACGGTGTACTTTATTGAGTTGTATCATAAACAGTGTACTTTATTGAGCTGTATCATATACGCTGTACTTTATTGAGGCGTATCCCCATGTCTCCCGATAAAGGAGAGGCGTATATATTTAAGCGGTGTACTTTATTGAGCCGTATCATATACACTGTACCATATTGAGGTGTATACCAAATCTCCAATTTAGGAGAAGTGCATACAATTAAAACGTCAAATGAGGCGTATCCTTGAAGCTCCAATTGAGGAGAGGACTAAAAGTGTCAACTCTATTGGGTGAAGACAATTAGTCAAAGAACCGCTAGCAATCGAAAAAATAAATTTCTTTTAATTATTACTCGGTCTACTAGTTCTTATTTAATTAAGACTAGTAAATAAGACCATGATAAAAGACTCTATCTTAAATTTCACCCCAATGGTAGTGGTTGAAAAGGTGATAGAAGTGGAAAACTGATTCCCTCACACCAATATAATCTTAAAAATCTTTAAGTGATTCTTACCCAGCGAAAGGGCGACACTTATCCTGGATCTCCAATTAATTTCCGAATGGGTGGAAAGGAGATAGAGATTTCATCCATCTATGTGATGCTAATCATCCCCGAATCTCCAAATATGGAGAAGGATATATTTGTAAACGGTGACTGTATCGAGCCGTATCATATACGCTGTCTATATTGAGGCGTATTCCCAATTATCCCAATGTGGGAAGGGACTTATATTTTCAGTGTCAACTGAGACGCATCTCCAAATGGGGAGAAGAATTCATATTCAATAAGTTGGCTGAAACGTATCATTAAACGTGCAATGGATTGATTATTAAGGACTAAAGTTGCCAAACAATGTAAATATGTGAATAAAGGGATCCAAAGTGTCAACATGCCATTCTTGTGTCTCTGAATGACCTCACACAATGTTCGTATTCTTTAACGAATAATTTATCAAACTTAGAAAGTCGTTTGTGCTTAAAATGAGGATCTTATGAAGCATAGGGGTTAAAAGCGTCAACATGTTGAAAGTTACCTCTGAGTGACCTTTTAACGATCCAAAAAAAAAAACATTGTAACAATTATATTTTTCCCGCAGGAATATTGGATATGAATTCGTGGAGTTTCGACGCGCATAAATAAATAAAGTGTTAATTCTAAGAAATAAGGGTCAATAGCATCAACATTGAAATTCAGGACTTTTCGGATGATCGTATAACTAATCAGGAGCTTAACGGAGTTTGTTTATAACTTAGAGTCCTTAAAAGTCAAGTTTGGGGGTTAAAAGTGCAATAAACATAAGTTAAAACAAGTTTTGAAGGACCAGGGACCAAAAATGCAAAGTATGGAAACTTGTTGACCGGACCTGACCTCCAAGCGGGCCGCGTAGAACCATCAGATACAGAAAAAGATGGCAGATGCCTGAAACAGCAGGTTGCACCGCCTTTGCATGGTGGTTTTCGAATTCAGGGATTGTACCAATGGTATTTCATGCATAGGGGACACCTGGGATGATCAGGAATCAATCTTAGACTTATGTGGAGTGATCTTGTGAATTTTATTTGGCTATATAAGAGATCATGTTTTCTAGTTCATGTGCTCACTTACAAAACTCATTCGAAACTCACTCTCTGGAGCTCTCTGGACTTCAAGCAAGTTTCCAGAAGTTCCTAATTCGTGCTAAGAGCCTTTGTAAGCATTCTTAGCTTCTCTAGTTCAAGTTTCATTAGCTTAATGACCAAAAGTCAAAGTCGTCGTAATTAAGCTTTGACTTACTGATTAATCACTAATGGTCCAATCATTTTTCGAATTGAAAGTGGCTATGAGTTGGTAACTATGTGGGTAATAAGTCCTTAAAAGGGCACCCCCTGATTATCACTCTAACTTGGTCAATTGTCGGGTCAAACTTATTATTAAAAAGTCAACAGAAAGCTATTTTGCAAATAAATTCATAATTAGCAATGTAGAAGTTATGGAACCTGTTTTAACACTAAAATAACTTGGTAATTAATGTAAGAACATGTCTAAGAATGTTCAACCCGACAATTCTGAGTTTAGGCTCGGTTCGGAACCGAAAATCACAAAAAAAAAACTTTTGCTTTGACTTTCAGTTCTGACCCGATTTAGCTTATTTTAGATATGCTTAAAGGTTTCATTAGGACCATGTTACATGTTAGTATAACCCTATGAGTTTATACAATGTGGTTCCTTTGTAATCCTAGTTCATTGCATGTTTCCGTTAAGTGCCTAAAATTGACCATTATGCCCTTTTGACTTTAAAACGAGATTTTGGAAAATGTGAGAGGACAAAAACCTTTATTACTGATTTATAAACGTTTCCTAAAAAATTGACATCAGTTTGAGGTCTAAATTATGAGTTATGCTCAATATCGTAATTTGAAAGCTTTTTATTAATTAAACGGCATATTTAGCATAAAGCCTATTTAAACCCAAATTTCGGCAGCAAACTTTTTACCCACTGATGTAATATAATATTTTGGTATTTTTGAATATTTTTAATTATTTTTAAACTGATCATAACATAGGGTTCTTGCTTTGATTCGGTGATTGACGGTTATACCCTTTTTGCTAATAAAATGAGTTTTACATAACATTTTGATACCAAACCTTTTGCTACTGATTTTATATGATAAATAAAATATTTTAAGCCTTCTAGAATGATACAAATCTTAGCTTTTCTTATATAACCTGAAAATCGCTTAAAACCGACTTTTTACGCGTTTTAAACGCATAGTATGGGTTAAAACTATTTTTCACATATAAGACTTAATACCTAATGATGTTTTAAGTAAATTTTTATACTTTAACAGTAAGCAAAAGTTTTGAACTCATATTTCCAGTTTTGATCTTTAAACCTTATGTGAAATGACCAAAATACCCCTACGGTGCATAGTTTGGTTAAAAATGATAAATTTCGCATATATGCAATACCCTACTGTTATGACTTACAAAAATAAATATTTTTACTGATCAATTTAGACCAGAACCTCAGATTATTATTTAATCTCTTTTATAAGCTTTAAAATGACCAAAATATCCCTATGGGGTATAAATTGATTTCAAATTTGTTTTGGGCATAATGGAAGGTATCCTACTGATATCACAACATATTTAAGGCATATTAACTTGAGAAACCTGTAGATGACTCTTTTGGTTACCCGTTATGCATTTTTCGCGTTCGGTACGGTTTATGTGACCAGTTTGCATAAATTGACCGAAACGGGTCAAACCTTATCAATTTTACCTCAAAATCCAGAATGTGTTTAGTTTACCCATATTATACAAGTCTTCATACTTGTCGGGTCTAAACCACATTCAAATCCGATCTTCGCTTAATCTTGTGTTTTGAACCGTATATCTTCCTTTAAAACTAACCGGTCTAAGTTTAAACCTAAGTAAGACCCATTAGGAATCTAATAGGTTATTAAAAACCTTCGTTCTAGATTTAGGAACCCGGTAAAAGATATTTGCACTTGCTGATTGTATACGGCTGGGATAAATTTGTATAATTTGCTCAGGTAAATACTTTTAACTTATTTTCCCTTATACGGGCTTGGGGTACGGTATATAAAATACCGCTTGGTTGGGTATTGAATTTTTAATAATATGAAGGTTAAATCATTGAAATAACCCGTTTAATCAGTTTTGTTTGTTTTAAGCCTTTGGGGGGTTAATGACCATGTCCTGGATATCCTCAGCTCATTAATTGAAATGGCCACGACTTAAGCACGGGGTGCAGGCATACACCTGCCAGTGCGTATGTAAAAATAATGTACCCGCCTGTTCGAGAATAACTCGTCGTGGGATATATTATGTGGTGTGTCTATTAATTTTTAACCCGGTATTCAGCCCGGGCTACTGAACGTATAACAAACATATAATTCTTTTACAAGTTTATTTTTAAATAATTACCCCAAGTTATAAAAGATTATTTATGCCTTGTGCATTTAAAATCAATTTTCTTAAAACATTTTTAAAAGTGTCAGTTAATTGTATTTACCAGTGTAAACTGACGTATTTTCCAAAAAGGCTAAAGTGCAAGTACTAGGTGGAATAGGCTGGCTACTCCTGAGTGAATAAATAAGAGTCTTGCAAGCTTTGTCACTTAAAATCTGTTGAACAATTATCTTCTTTTGTTTTGATCCGCCTGTGGATCCTTTTTACTTTTCGTTTGTAATACTCATGTTACTTTTCATTCAGTTTGTAATATTATTACTTTTAGACTTCCGTTGTGCATTAAACTGTGATTATTGACTATGATGATATCAACTACGTCACGATACTCCCCATCGGGCCCACCGGTAATACGTGGAAATATCGGGGTGTGACAATGGGATATTGAACTGGTTAAATATTATCATTAATTTAGTTGTTATGAATTCTCTTGAGCAATGTGGTTCGCTTAGTGCCGCGCCCCGATGATTCCGCCATCGGTTGGGGTGTGATAAGTAGAACTTAACTTATTCAATTAGTTTGACGTTAATAATTGACATATCACAGCTTCATTGCTAAAATTGTCATAACTTATGCATACGTTAGGTTTAGTGCCCCTTAGATCAATCTAAGTTCTTCTAGCTAAGCATCTTATTCTTCTCATCTTAAATCCACGTGTAGCTCCTAAATGTGGCATTCCACTATTGACTGGTGATAACTTTGCTACCTGGAAAGACTCTCTCATGCTAACTCTTGCCTTGTTGGATTACGATATCACAATAAAAGAGCAACAACCTCCACAACTTCATGATAAGAGTACTCATGCTGAGTAGATCTTTCATTAGAAGTGGGAGAGTTGTAACTATATGTCTCTCATGTTCATGAAGAACTCCATCAACATTGTGATCAAAGGATCCATTCCAGACTTAGATAATGCTAAAACTTATCTGGTTTTATGGAGGAGCAATTCAAGGGAACATCTAAGGAAAACACTAGCACTTTCATTCTCAAGCAAGTGACAACTAAATATGAAGGCAAGAGTGGTATTCGTGAGCACGTCATGATGATGAACGACATAGCTAATAAGCTCAAGGGCTTAGACATGGAGATCAGTGATGGTTTTCTAGTGCATTTCATCATGACTTCTCTTCCTGCTGCCTATGAGGCTTTTAAGATCGACTATAACACTCAGAAGGACAAATGGACTATAAGTGAGATGATTTCCATATGTGTGCAAGAGGAAGAACGGATGAAGCTGGACAAAGCTGATGTTGCTTACCTCGCCAATTCCATCTCAAAGAAGAGGAAGGGCTCTTACCCAGGAAAGGATGCTTCAAAGGTTCAGAAGAGTGGAACCAATGCAACTCCCGGCCAAAAGAACTCCTCAGGGAAGCGTTACTGTAAGTTCTGTAACGTTGATAAAATATTGTATTTAAAAAATGGGGAAGAATCCACTAAAAGGTAGATTTTGCCTAAGTAGCCTAAGAAGGATTGTGATGATGCCATGTGGCACTCCATATAGGTAGGAAAGTAGGGCATTTTGATCCTTATAAATAGGAGTGTGAAAATGACATTTGACACCCCTTTTGTTTTCTAAAAAATACAATAAAAAAATCCAGTACAAAAAATCTAACACAGAAAATGCAGTACAAAAAATATAGCACAAAAAATGCAGTACAAAAAATATAGCACAAAAAAATCTAGTACAAAAAAAACTAGTACAAAAAAATATAGTACGAAAAAATTTAGCACAAAAAAATATAGTTCGAAAAATTCAGCACAAAAAATTGAGAAAAAAAAAATTAAGACAAAAAAAATTCAGCACAAAAAAATTTAGCACAAAAATATAGTACAAAAATCTATCACAAAAATGTTATATAACATAGAAATACAACACATTTTTGTGGGTTTTTTAGTCGTCATATTTTATATAGCAATATGGTACTCAAATTAAAGATAAAAAACGCTCGATTTTATGGTGAAATTTTTATGAAAAAATAATGTTGTATAAAAAAGCTATGAAGGTTTAAAAAACGAGGGTTGAATATGCATGCGCCTTGCATGTGGAGAGAGAAAGTGAATAAATAAGATCATCCCAAGATACCCTTACACTACTCTTTTTTCCTACATTTCCATCTTAATCATTGATTTGAAAAATGAATGGTTAAGATTTCTTCTCATCCTACTTAGGCAAAATGAACTTTTCATTTGATCTTATCCCTTTAAAAAAATAGTGAAACTAGGGATTAGGATCAAATACAAAGGCTCCTTAAAATAAGAAGTGTACAAAGGTTCCTAAAAACCCACTACACAAAAAAAAAAACCCCCTAAACACCCACCACCACCCAAAAACCTAAACCCCCCACCCCCATCACCAACCCAAATTTTTTTTTGCCGAGTGAGGGGGGGGTTAGGTTTAGGTTTTTAAACACCCACCACCACCCAAAAACCTAAACCCCCACCCCCATCACCAACCCAAATTTTTTTTTTGCCGAGTGAGGGGGGGTTAGGTTTAGGTTTTTAGGTGGTGGTGGTGGGGTGGGGTGGGGTGTTTAGGTTTTAGGTGGTAGTGTAGTGGATTTAGGTTTTAGGTTATTGGACACTTGTCACTATATAAAGACTTCTTACAATTAAAAGACTTTGTAGAATAACTTAACCGAGAAACTAGATTTAACCTAGTAAAAAGGCAACAATGACGGTGATCATTTTTTTTTGGCCCTTCTTATAGAATTCATATGTCACGTTGTAATGGTTTCCTACTATATAATAAGCCCTTTGTATGCTAGCTAACCTTACCCTAATATATAAATGGAGTAAACTTTCGTTTTGCTCCCAGTAGTTTGGTCACTTTAATGGTTTTGCCCAAACCTTTAAAAATAGCCAGTTTACTTCCTGATCTATGATCTATGAAGCCCTTCATGATTTCATTCTCCGCCTCTAACTCAATCCAAATTGTTTATTAACTGAAAGGGTATTTTGGTAACTTCAAATATAAAACTAAGGGTATTTAGTAAAACTACAAATAAAAAATTATATTATATATAATAATAAAAAATAACAAAACCATCATCTCTTCTCTCTCTCTACCCTCTCTACACTCTCTCTTCTCTCTCAACCCTACCCTAACCTCGGCTGCCATAACCACCTACCGACCACTCTCTCTCTCTCTCTACCCTCTCTGCACTCTCAACCCTACCCTAACCTCCGGCTGCCATAACCACCTACCGACCACTCTCTCTCTCTCTCTCTACCCTCTCTGCACTCTCTCTTCTCTCTCAACCCTACCCTAACCTCCATCATGTTCTTCCTCCGCAACACCAGTGACTCTCCCGCATTCCTCTGCTTCCGATCACAAACAACCCCACAAACCCTAACCCTAAATTACCACCAAATTGATTATGATTCAATTGCACCCATTGTTGACAACACTACCCCTTATTCAAGATTCAGATCAGAAAACTGGGTCATTGTTTCTGTGTCTGATTATCCGTCGAATTGGGTTAAAAGTTGTTTAAGATTAAAGGGTGGCAAGTTCTTGCAGATGGGAACTCGAAGACTCCTGATGATTGGAGTCTTAAAGGTACAATCTTTTTGTCTCTTGAAGATCAAGCTAAGTTAGGTTTTAGGGTTGTTGAGTAGTTGCCTTATGATTCATATGTTAGGAAGAATGTTAGGTGGTGGTGACTGGTTGTAGAGAGAGAGAGAGACGGGGTCAGAGAAACAGACAGAGTTAGAAAATGAAATAGGGGTTTTTTCTTATATACGTAAATATATATTAATAAATGGATTTTAGAAATCAATTAAATACATATATATAGAATTACCATAATACCCTTACATTTAACGAACATTTTAGATAGAGTTAGCGGCGGTGAGTGAAACGAAGATAAGTTAAATAGATCAGGGAGTAAACTAGCTATTTTTAAAGGTTTGGGACAAAACCATTGAAGTGATCAAACCACAGGGAGCAAAACGGAAGTTTACTCATATAAATGTTTGTGAATTTGGAGGGTCCACCCTCTTAGTCCGGACTAGCCCTCTTAATCGGGCACTAGTCCAAATCTATGGACTTTTCCAATGGAATTTCATCACAAACCACCTCCACAATGTTTACAAACCACACTTCAAAGTCTGCTTTTGTCAACATCATCTCAGCTTCCACCTACAAACCCACATTCTGGGTGCTCAACATTTAAAAAGAATAGTCTGGGTTGTTTTTTTTAACGACAAGGAATGATTTGTCAACCACCGTGATTTGTCAACCACCGTAATACCGGCCGATGTGGTCAAGGTCGACTACTCGACCGCCGCTAGCCCCTTGGCTCTCTCAGATGCGCGGAAACCCGAACTCTACCTGCCCGAAGGCACGACAGTGGAATAATCGATAAAACATCACCTCGCATCCAAGACGAAACAACGCCACCGTATTCGCCCCTTCACCTGGATGCCGCATAAAATAATAGAGAGAGTAGGAGTCGAACATGAGTCACAAGTAACACCAAGTTTTTTCCCAACCATTCCACCACTAGCTCAGAAATTTTTTTTTTTTTCTATAAACGATTTGCATTTCTACCCACAAACTTTAATAGGGTTATTATACAACACACGTTTAATAAATTATTTTGTTCTTTTATCTTTTTATAAATTTAATTCTTTTTTTTTAATTATTGTTTATTTACCATATTTTAATTAGACCTAAGTTTTCTTAATCGTGTTGCTTGCTTTTTTTATTGTCGTTTAGATTAAATTCTATTGGTCTATATTAACCATTCAATATACCAGATAACAAATTTAATTATTTTTTATTTACCGTACTATAGTTAAAGCTAATTTAAAACTTTAGACATGTTTACTTAACCATGTTGATTACTTATTTTGTCATTGTTAAAATTAAAGCATACATGGTATATAATATACCATCGATATATCATGTCAAAAATACATCTTCGCAAACATCCTCCTACGACCCACCGCGAAGCGCGGACTCTTGTACTAGTTTTTAACAAGCCATTTTTATATTTTAGTTGATTTAACTTTTAAATTATAGTAACTGTTTGTTAACCATGATTTTCGAATCTCCAAAGGACACTTAAGGTATGGGCCCCTATCTAAAACCGAATAATGGTTTAATAATGGATTTTGTTCGGTTTGGTCTAATTAGTTACATATGCTTTATACAAACCGAATAATTAGTTAATTATACAACAAAACTAGCGGACCTTAAATGAAAAGAGAATACACACTTATGGAAGGAACTTTATTCATGTGACGCTTGAATACAAACCCTTCCTAGTACATACAAGACAAGACAAACTCGAAGTGCCCTCATTTACCACTCTAATTTACCAAGAACACATTAACATTAGAACAGAAAATTAGAATTGAGAAAACATAATAACAGTACAATAGAACTTTAGAAATTTAGAACAACCAAGAAATAAGTCAATAATTAGAACATTAGAACAAGTAAGAACTCAATCAATGAACAATTAACAAACTAAGTTATTGACAGAGAGTAACATGCATTAGAACAATTAACATTCAACAAAGTCTCAAAACAAGAAGAAATCGAACAAGAAGCATAACAATCAGGAAGAAGAAGAATCGGTGTAAGTTATTCTCTCACGTCTCGATGTAAATGCATAATCGACCAAGTAAAGTTGCTCGATCTTGCCTTTGACGCTAGAACTCATTTGTTATTCTATGTTTTCTACGTTGTAGTCCTAATACCTGGCCCAATTCCTTTTTTTTTTTTAATATATAACAAAAATTGAAAATCTGGGGGCCTAATTATCAGCCCCAAGCCTTAGCTTCACATGTTTCTTATGTTAGGCCGCCCTTGTCGCGTAAATTGCATACTAAATTAACCACATTTTTGCCATCACACTTTGGTTGGGTGGTAGAGGTTTTGTGTCTCTTGGAGAGTGACCAGGATTCAATTCCTAACATAGGGTAAAATTTGATATAATTTAGGAGTAGTGTTATGTAACCTTTGCCTTAAAAAAACACATTTTTAACATTGCAAGCCTAATCAAGTGGACCCAAGGTTCAACATGGGAATTTAAAACCAAAGGCACGATGACACATGGCACATGCAATGACAACTAGATATGTGGCATAGTTTCAATCGATTACAACAGGTCTCAATGC
Source organism: Helianthus tuberosus (assembly GCA_030545235.1). Taxonomy (NCBI): domain Eukaryota; kingdom Viridiplantae; phylum Streptophyta; class Magnoliopsida; order Asterales; family Asteraceae; genus Helianthus; species Helianthus tuberosus. The sequence goes on from CM060408.1 coordinate 80,771,188, forward strand.
CTCATGATGAAGGGTAGCGATGATGACAGTAGTGGTGGTCGTGGTCATGGTAGTAATTAGGGGACGCCACATGGTTAACTTGTCAACCTTATCTTCTTAAATTACGAGTCAAACCTTACTTTTCTTTCTTTCCACTTTTTTTCTTCCCACTTTCAGAAACATATAAATGAAGGGGTAGGTCTTAAATCCTGTGCTGACCAATCAAGTCGCGGGCGAGACCATATGCTTACCAGACTAATTTGGTACCTTTCCCAACCCCGCGCCGGCTAATTAGGTGTAACCTAAGTCGTGCAGGAGGTCAGGGCAAACACAAGACAAGATTTCATACTTGGGTCCTTGGATGAAAAGCCTCACTTCCTGGACCTTGCGCCGGCTACACAGGATATCCCCGATGGTCGCGCAGAGAACAGAAGCGCAGGTAATCCTAAGACAAGTACTAAAGGTACAAGTGGTAGAGCAGTGGACTAATGAGCGTCTAACATGCTGTATCCGATCATGCTCCACGATTAACAATCGCACAAGAGACAAAAATGTATACAAGGACGTATACGTGGCACCAATCAGCATGCGTCGACATCTGCTCCACAATCTCCACTTAACCGCTGATGACAGATGAGACAACAAGGACAACGGTCAGGCCACGTGGATCCATTCATCGTGCGCCAGCTTCCCTCTCGCCTAGAAGCACCAACGGTCGTGGTAGAGGGGACAAAACGGATATTCCTTGTTGTCGACTCCAGGCCCAAGGCCCATCAGCCCATCACCTTCCCACACCTCTCCGACTATAAATAGTGAACCTCATCTACAGGTTTAAGGATTCCGCTTCCTTGCTTTCTCACTCTTAATCACACACTTATATCCTCAAAGCATATACTTATTCTCATGACAGAGGGTGGTTATGAGGAGAACCCCCCTATTCCCCTCTTCGTAACGAGCTTAACGGTGTGTTTAGTGTTTAGTTGCAGGATCATCACATCACAGCTTGGACGAGATAAAGAAGATTAACCTTATTTGTCGAGGCACAAACCACAAACTAATCACCAGATTAGTTTGGTGTTCCTTCATTAGCGCCCACCGATTTTTTACAATCACTTTCATCTTCTTCTCTGAGCTGTTTTCTCTCTCGATCTATGGCTGATCAGGGAATCTACTTTCCACCCATTGGCGCACGCACTCAATTAGATACAGTGGAAGACATCTCGCAAGGTACAAACGTCAGGGCCAACCGCGCAAGTGGTATTCGTACCACCCAAACAGTAAACCTGACAAGTTATGGTGCTGGTCCGTCAACACCAGCGCCATCAGGAATGTCTGCGCTTCTAGGACTACCAGAGGGGGAAACTCTCGCCTCCTGGTACACAAAAAGCAAAGCGACTTTGAATCTCATTTACGCGCAGCTGAGCGCGTAGCAAGTAGTCCTTCAAGCCCAGACATAGCTGTCTCCATTGGTGACTCCTGCATCAAGGTAGGTGACTTACGAGACACCTTCTCAAGAGCACGTACAAAGACAACAACATGAAAGACCCTCATCACCGAGAAGACAGAGTTCGCACGATACGCGCGACACTTTTGGTGAAACTGACAGTTATTATGAAAGTCCCTCACATGTGCAACAAAAACATCCGTTGAGTAGCCAGCTCGGGCCGCGTAACATCAACGACGCATGGGAGCGAAACACTGATGAGAATGACTCTACATACCAACAGGAGGTTAACTCATCAGTTTTCAACCGACTGTAGAAGAATCACGACTCTTACAAGCCGAGGCCGCGCATAACATTCAACGAAGCGGCACAGCATGACTTCAGCCTTGTCTATAGGCCAGCAGCAGCAGCTGAACATTCTAAGATCATCCGGAGCAGCGTTTTGGCTCCTCAAGAAAAAGCCAAACTTCCACAAACTGTCGTCAAGTTTAATGGCTTAACCGATCCAGATGATCATATTCAGCTTTTTACAAGCGTTGTGTAGTAGGTGGATGGACCATGCCCATGTGGTGCCATTTTTTTGTTCAAATACTTACGGGGGTGGCTCGCGCGTGGATTAACAGCCTCCCCGCATGTAGAATCAAATCGTGGATCGATTTTCAAGAGAAGTTCCTAGCCCACTTCAGCCAACAAAGGCGATACAAGTGCGATACTTCTGAAGTCATGAATATTTGGCGACACGATAACGAGGGTCTGGAAGACTTTATCACTCGCTTCAAAAAGGAGTGTTTATAGATTGGGGGCGTGAGCGAAGACTTGATGCACGCCCATTTCAGAAAGGCAATTCGTTGTGATAGTCTGATCCGAACTATCACAGGCAGAGACGACATGCCTAAGGAGTGGGATAAATTAAGGGCAGCAGCCAAGGTGGTCGCTTAGACAGAGGAAACATTGGCTGGAGGCAAGTACAGTTATTGTTCTGATGACCACTACTAAAGGATCAACGCGCAAGATTCAAGCAGGCGTAATAAGAGGAACAAAAACCTTGGCTGGAAGTCAAACCAGTCCAGCGGTTATGAGGAAAGGCCTAGCTACAAGGAGGATGCGCGGGCCATGATCGATAGAATTGGGTATCGCATGGCGGTAAGGAATGAGAACAGGGAGAAACACGGGAGTCCATTGAATAAGACACCTAAAGAGGTTCTTAGGACAGAAAACCACGATTTCAAAGCTCCCAAACACATGTCAAACAAAAAGGGACAAGACCCTAATTTGTACTGCGATTTCTACAAAGACACGGGTCATCTGACTGATGATTGTATCAGCCTTCGCCAAGAGATAGAAAATGCCCTCAAGATTGGCAAGCTCGGGCACTTTTCGAAAAGCATTTGCAAAGAGACGCGCCAGATACAAAGGAATGATGATGGGCTGCCGTTTAGAAACTCACATGGTCAACGGACCAAGAAGAAGCTCAAAGAACAAGGGCAAACGCCCATATGAAGAGTCGTGGCAAGAACATCAGGTGATTTTCCCGGTGATGTGCGGGGGGCCTCGCGCTACATGCCCCGTCGTTATCACCGGAATCATCGGCCACTATGAGACGGATTATGTCTTTATCGACCCCGGAAGCACAACTGACATAATCTATGAGCAATGTTTTGACCAGTTCGACCCTGAAGACAAAGCGCACCTGGAACCAGTGGATTACCCGTTTTCCGGTTTCTGTAACAAAACAGTATTCCCTCAAGGTCAGATCTGCTTCCCAATCACACTGTCCGATAGGAAACATTCAAGAACAACCGATGTAAAATTCATGGTCATGCCGGTCAGGTCAAGACACGACGTCTTAATCGGTAGAGAAACTCAGGGTCAGATAAGCATGGTAACGTCCACCCCACACTTGGCAATTGGTTTCCCGACGGAAACAGGGGTGGTGATTATCTATTCGAAGAAAGAGGTTATGGTAGCAGATGAAGCTCGGCCGACAAATTCCAGCAAGATCACTCCGCGCGAAGAGCCGGAGAAATGGATCCTAAACCGCAAGTATCCCGATCAAACACTGACCATCGGTCCTGCGATATCAGAAACAATCCGATCGTTCTTAAAGCAGCTGCTCTTTCGAAACATGGATATTTTCTCCTAGACGCCATCAGACATGACTGGCGTCCCACACGACATCCTAGAGCACTGCTTGAATACCGTTTCATCGGTTAAACGAAAGGTGCAGATAAAGCGTAGCCTTGAGTCTGAGAAGACTAAGGCAATGAACGAGCAAGTCTGCGAGTTGCTAAAAGCTGGTAACCTGCGTGAGGTACGTTATCAAACCTGGGTCGCAAACCCGGTGATGGTCGAGAAGTCTACATGTCACACCCTCACATTCCACATGCAGAGTACTACCACGAGCCGTGTGACTGACCAGGATCTAGCCACCAATCATATTAAACAAATATAATAACAGTAAAATAGTTCACCAAACCAATACGATCATCGACAATTAAAGTTTAAGTCTAAAGTTTTAAAGTCCAAAACGATATTTAAAGGAAAACAACAGAAGCAAAAGTAAAGTGGTTCAAACATAAGTTCACAGTTCTTAATTATTAAAAGGACCCAACACGGGTTGGGATGACCACTACACTTCCCCAAGCTGCAAGCTCCTAAGCCACTGTGTACCTGCAAAGCATGCAGTAGGGTATCAACATAAAGTTGGCGAGTTCACGAGTTTGTCCAGTTTTAATTCCATAAAACTTGTTTAAGTAGTTAAGTTACTCATTTATATCATGTCATGCGGAGCTACCCCATATCTAAGCTACTAAACTGCGTAATACCAAATACTTTGTGACCACACATTTCGTGAATTTGCCTCGTTTATCAATGTCTATCATCATTGACGGTTTGCAAGAGTCTATTAGTTCACACTCGATCGTATCCAGGTATGGTGTGAGGTTGGTGAGACCTAATAGCGCTATCAACTAATAAACCGTTCTCCAGGCCAGGCGACTAATCGGTATAATAAGTAGGGACTTCCGTGATAGAGTTTTGTTTAGTATGCTTGTTGCATCTAATATAAATAGTAATTAACTGAGCGTCCCACACAGGGGAGAAAAGTTGTTTTGTACCCCACACAAGGAGATAATGTTGGTTGTATCCCACACAAGGAGATAGCGTTGTTTGTTCCATTTCCCAAAACATAACATTCAACTTTGTGGCCCAATTAATTAGCAGCCCAATAACTAAGTGGACCAGGTCAGTCGAAACCATGAGGTCTCGACTCAAAACAAGAGATCTCGAGTCGTAATCCCGGGATTTCCAGTCGCAACCAGGAGGTCACAAGCTATTAAGTCAGTACTCGAAATCAGGGTTCCGAGTCAGGTCTTGAGTCAGAACCAAAGAGGTCTTGACTCGTAACCAAGCTGGTCTTGAGTCCCCTGATGTGTGATGCTTGGTTTCGAGTAGTAAATAAAAGGGTCTCGAGTCGCAACCATGAGGTTCCGACTTGTAACCACTGTCGAAATCTTCTAGAGTCTTATCCAATTTGATGCCTTCTTCCATGTCTAAGATAACAAAGTCTGCCGAAAAAACAAATTCTCCGACCTTTACCAACAGGTTTTTTATGACATCTTGAGGGTATTTTCCCGATCTATCTGCAAGTTGTATGCTCGTACTTGTAGGATGTGGCTTACCTAATGCCAGTCGGTTGAACATAGAGGCCAGCAGTAGATTAATGCTAGCCCCCAAGTCAACTAGTGCATTGCTTATTGGTAATCCACCAATAGAGCAAGGAATGGTGAAGCTTCCGAGATCAATCTTCTTTTGGGGAGCTTGTTGAGGAGTGTCGCTAAGCATTCTTCACTTAGGGTGACTTGTTGACTGGATTCAGTCTTTCTTTTATGAGTGAGGAAGTCTCTCATGAACTTGGAGTATTTTGGCGTTTGAGTGAGGACTTCCACAAAAGGGAGATTGATGTGAAGTTGTTTAAGCAAGCTCATGAACTTAGTGAATTGCTCGTCGGTCTTTTGCCAAAGTAAATAACCGAGGTAAGGGACCAGGGGTGGTTTGGTTGTGTCCATATTTTGGGGTTGAGTATTTTCTTGGTTATTGGTAATGGGTGTTTTAGTTGGGACTGGATCGGGTTGTTGTGGTGTTGATTCAATCTCGGGTCCTACCTTCCGGCTTCTTAGGTTGATTACGCTTACTTGGGATTTTAGGTTTGTTTCGGTGTTACTTGGTAAGGCTCCTTGCGGTCTCTCGGCGAAATTTTGGGCGAGTTAGCATAATTTTTTTTCTATATTTTGAACACTAGCTTTTTGATTTCTAATTTCTGCTTCAGTTTGTAGGAACCTTTCTGTGTATCTTTTATCGGATTCGGAGAAGAGGAGAGTGATAATATCCTCAAGCCTTTCTCTTCTTCCTTGTTGTTGTGGTCGGAAACCTTGTTGCTCATTTCGTGGTTGTTGTTGAAAGTTGGATCATTGTTTTTGATTTTATTGGTTATTACCCCCTGATTCCCTCTAACTAAAGTTGGGATGATTACGCCACTCGGGAGTGAAAGAGTTACTTGGGGCTCCCGGTGGTCGTGGCCGGTTATTTTGGTAATTTACCACTTTCGTTTGATTTTCTTAATCTTTCATACAACTCCAGTTTTCATGGGGGCCGCCGCATCCTTCGTAAGCCATAATCGAAGCCGTTTTGTTCAATTCAAGTTTCTTTATTTTGTTAGTTAAGGCTTCGATTTGGGCTTGCAAAGAAGTGGTTTCATCCACTTTGTGGGCGCCCAAGGCTTTAGATTTTTTGCCCCTAGGAGTGTGCCTTTGAAAACTGTTTTGAGCAAGTTCTTCAATTTGATTATAGATTTCCTCAGGGCGCCGATTCCCAAGGAGTCCCCCGGAGCCGGAATCAAGGATTTGCCTTGTGTGTGGCAAGAGTACGTTGTAGAAAGTGGACACTTGTTGCCATCGTTCAAGACCATGATGTGGGCATTTCCTTGATAGCTCCTTGAACCTTTCCCATGTCTCGTACAAGGATTCCCCATCTTCTTGAGAGTAGGTGTTAATCTCAGTCATGAGTTTGGCGGTTTTAGCGGGAGGGAAATATTTGTAGAGAAAGCTTTGGGCAAGTTCATCCCAAGTGTGTACGGATCCACTTGGGAGTGTGTTTAACCAAGCTTTTGCTCGGTATTTGAGGGAAAAGAGGAATATACAGAGCCAAACAGCATCGCTGGAGGCTCCGTTGATCCGAAAGGTGTCACATATTTCCAAAAACTTGGTAATATGTAAATGCGGATCTTCATCGGATAGGCCATGGAAAGTGGCGGAATTTTGGAGCATTTGTATTAAGTGTGGTCGAAGCTCAAAGTTACTCATTTATATCATGTCATGCGGAGCTACCCCATATGTAAGCTACTAAACTGCGTAATACCAAATACTTTGTGACCACACATTTCGTGAATTTGCCTCGTTTATCAGTGTCTATCATCATTGACGGTTTGCAAGAGTCTATTAGTTCACACTCGATCCTATCCAGGTATGGTGTGAGGTTGGTGAGACCTAATAGCGCTATCAACTAATAAACCGTTCTCCAGGCCAGGCGACTAATCCGTATAATAAGTAGGGACTTCCGTGATAGAGTTTTGTTTAGTATGCTTGTTGCATCTAATATAAATAGTAATTAACTGAGCGTCCCACACAGGGGAGAAAAGTTGTTTTGTACCCCACACAAGGAGATAATGTTGGTTGTATCCCACACAAGGAGATAGCGTTGTTTGTTCCATTTCCCAAAACATAACATTCAACTTTGTGGCCCAATTAATTAGCAGCCCAATAACTAAGTGGACCAGGTCAGTCGAAACCATGAGGTCTCGACTCAAAACAAGAGGTCTCGAGTCGCAATCCCGGGATTTCCAGTCGCAACCAGGAGGTCACAAGCTATTAAGTCAGTACTCGAAATCAGGGTTCCGAGTCAGGTCTTGAGTCAGAACCAAAGAGGTCTTGACTCGTAACCAAGCCGGTCTTGAGTCCCCTGATGTGTGATGCTTGGTTTCGAGTAGTAAATAAAAGGGTCTCGAGTCGCAACCATGAGGTTCCGACTTGTAACCACTGTCGAAATCTTCTAGAGTCTTATCCAATTTGATGCCTTCTTCCATGTCTAAGATAACAAAGTCGGCCGAAAAAACAAATTCTCCGACCTTTACCAACAGGTTTTTTATGACATCTTGAGGGTATTTTCCCGATCTATCTGCAAGTTGTATGCTCGTACTTGTAGGATGTGGCTTACCTAACGCCAGTCGGTTGAACATAGAGGCCAGCACTAGATTAATGCTAGCCCCCAAGTCAACTAGTGCATTGCTTATTGGTAATCCACCAATAGAGCAAGGAATGGTGAAGCTTCCGAGATCAATCTTCTTTTGGGGAGCTTGTTGAGGAGTGTCGCTAAGCATTCTTCACTTAGGGTGACTTGTTGAATGGATTCAGTCTTTCTTTTATGAGTGAGGAAGTCTCTCATGAACTTGGAGTATTTTGGCGTTTGAGTGAGGACTTCCACAAAAGGGAGATTGATGTGAAGTTGTTTAAGCAAGCTCATGAACTTAGTGAATTGCTCGTCGGTCTTTTGCCGAAGTAAATGACCGAGGTAAGGGACCAGGGGTGGTTTGGTTGTGTCCATATTTTGGGGTTGAGTATTTTCTTGGTTATTGGTAATGGGTGTTTTAGTTGGGACTGGATCGGGTTGTTGTGGTGTTGATTCAATCTCGGGTCCTACCTTCCGGCTTCTTAGGTTGATTACGCTTACTTGGGCTTTTAGGTTTGTTTCGGTGTTACTTGGTAAGGCTCCTTGCGGTCTCTCGGCGAAATTTTGGGCGAGTTAGCATAATTGTTTTTCTATATTTTGAACACTAGCTTTTTGATTTCTAATTTCTGCTTCAGTTTGTAGGAACCTTTCTGTGTATCTTTTATCGGATTCGGAGAAGAGGAGAGTGATAATATCCTCAAGCCTTTCTCTTCTTCCTTGTTGTTGTGGTCGGAAACCTTGTTGCTCATTTCGTGGTTGTTGTTGAAAGTTGGATCATTGTTTTTGATTTTATTGGTTATTACCCCCTGATTCCCTCTAACTAAAGTTGGGATGATTACGCCACTCGGGAGTGAAAGAGTTACTTGGGGCTCCCGGTGGTCGTGGCCGGTTATTTTGGTAATTTACCACTTTCGTTTGATTTTCTTAATCTTTCATACAACTCCAGTTTTCATGGGGGCCGCCGCATCCTTCGTAAGCCATAATCGAAGCCGTTTTGTTCAATTCAAGTTTCTTTATTTTGTTAGTTAAGGCTTCGATTTGGGCTTGCAAAGAAGTGGTTTCATCCACTTTGTGGGAGCCCAAGGCTTTAGATTTTGTGCCCCTAGGAGTGTGCCTTTGAAAACTGTTTTGAGCAAGTTCTTCAATTTGATTATAGATTTCCTCAGGGCGCCGATTCCCAAGGAGTCCCCCGGAGCCGGAATCAAGGATTTGCCTTGTGTGTGGCAAGAGTACGTTGTAGAAAGTGGACACTTGTTGCCATCGTTCAAGACCATGATGTGGGCATTTCATTGATAGCTCCTTGAACCTTTCCCATGTCTCGTACAAGGATTCCCCAGGGTAGGTGTTAATCTCAGTCATGAGTTTGGCGGTTTTAGCGGGAGGGAAATATTTGTAGAGAAAGCTTTGGGCAAGTTCATCCCTAGTGTGTACGGATCCACTTGGGAGTGTGTTTAACCAAGCTTTTGCTCGGTATTTGAGGGAAAAGAGGAATATACGGAGCCAAACAGCATCGCTGGAGGCTCCGTTGATCCGAAAGGTGTCACATATTTCCAAAAAGTTGGTAATATGTAAATGCGGATCTTCATCGGATAGGCCATGGAAAGTGGCGGAATTTTGGAGCATTTGTATTAAGTGTGGTCGAAGCTCAAAGTTATTTGACATTAGGAGGGTTAATAGCGGCTCCAAGATTACCGACCGTAGGCCGTAGGTAATCCATGAGAGTGCGTTGATCCGACATAGGGGGTTTTGGGTCGAGGCTTTTTGTCAGTTTTTTGGCTTGAAGTCTTTTTCTCAAATAGCGCTTGGGTTCTTCAAGCGGTACTTTTATGTCTTTGTCGGAGGTGGAGGTCATGCACCAAACTGTATCTCGTGCGAATTTTTACAGAATTGTGTGATTTTCTGCGAACAAAAACAAAAAGAATGTCTGATCAGAAGTTTAGCACGGCCTCGTGCTAATGTAGCATGGCCCGTGCTTGTATAGAAAAAGTTTATGTTTTCAAGTTCCCAGATACTGGAAGTTTTACACGGCCCCGTGCTCCTGTAACACGGCCCCGTGTCTCTGATCCAGTAACAAGAAAACAGCTCTTCACAGATACTGTATATTTAACACGGCCCGTGTTGATAAAAAACGGCCCCGTGTTGATAAAAAACGGCCCCGTGTTATTCCTGCAGAAAGTAGAAAATTGAAAGAAAAAAAAAATTAAAAAGAAAAGATAAAAATGACTAGGCCGTTAATTTTAAGCTTTCTTAAAATCCTTGTGTCCCTGGCATCGGCGCCAAAAACGTGACGTGCGTCCGAGTGTATATGTTTTTAAGATATATTTTAACTCTTTTTACTCATGAATTCAAGTTTTAAATTTATAAAACACAATATACTATTATCACTCTACACACACGTTAGGGCAAGTGCACCCGTCGCGGACGTAGTATAGTGATGGCAATATACCGAGGTCGTCCAAGGACACAAGGGCTTTTAATACCGGCTTATCGTTAACGTCTAATCTAACCAAACTTTGAAGAAAAGGTTTTTAAAGCTATATAAAGATAAACTAAAAAGCAAAAATAAAATATAAGGAAAAAAATTGACAAGAAGGAATCACTTAGTTCCAACTCCTCTTTTATGTATCATTTTAATGATTTTCGCACTTTGGGCATTTTAAGAGATTATCTTTAAATTATAGTAGTAGTCCCCCTTCCAGGCAGCATTACCCTCAACCTATTGGTCTGAGTCAACAGGGATACAGTCCCGCAAGGTCGGATTATTGAAAGATAATAAAGTAAGTTATTAATACGAAAACTGGTAGGCCCCCTTCCAGGCAGCGTTACCCTCAACCCTTTGGTCTGAGTCAGCAGGGATACAGTCCTCGCAGGGTTGGTTTAAAGTTTTAATAGTAGTTTATAGATAAGGGATTCAAGCGGTTTCTTACTCTCAATTGGGCCAGTCATTCCCGGCCAATCCACGGAGTAGTACTAAGCTTGAACCAGGTTCTCACAGGATCTATACACTGAACGAGACATAGAATTACCCATCCACCCTTCTAACCCCCTTTCAAGTAGTTAACACACTTTATATAGACCGTAAAGACACAAATATGTGAATCAACAACATATGAAGAATCGTTAGATAAATTCTCCTTCTATATAAAAAACTAGTTATTAAAGTCATTAATACATACCCAATTTAAAAGGAGCCAAAGATTGGAAATAAAAAAGTAATACATAAAAGATTTGTCTTCACCAAGTGATGTAAGAGTTTAGCTAAGCATGCCCTTTATTTGATGAGAACTCTTACGATCGATCTTGGATCCCGAGACTACTACACACTCTAAATGATGGAAGATGGATGATGGTGGTGGATGATGGTGTTGTAGTGGTGGTGGAGTGGTGGTAAGTGTGAGAGAAGTGGTTTTCCAAGGGATAGATTGGAATGGAACCAAGCACCATTATTTATAGCTGAAGACAGACGCTCAACATGGGTTGTGCCCATTTGGCACTGCCCCGTGGCCATCTCTCTCTCTCTCTTCCTCATTAACTGTTGTGTCAGGTCTTGTACTCACAGGCCCCCGTGGGATTGAACCCTACAGAGGAACAGTTGATTAAAGCCAAAACTGGATCAGAACAGTGGGTTCACAATAAGCAGATGTTTGTATTTGATCTTTCCCCTTGACAGTGTGTCTAACATCTGATGGATTCAAGTACTGCCGTTCTTAACTACTGCTGACCCAAAAGACTGATGAAGACTAAGTGCTGATGCTCAATCAACTGTTATGTCTCAAGTACTGCTGAAGACCAAAGCACTACTGGAGCCTAAGCAGTGAAATGAAGGATCAGTTGTTTTGTTTATGCTTTGTATATTGTAATAAGTTGTTTGTAATCAGTGGTTGTAATAGGTCAGTAGTTTGAGTTTGTTAGGAGGTTAGATGTCACTATCATGGTGATGTCAGCAAAGATGCCACAGTGGTTTGTTTTGTATTATAAATAGAACAGTACCCTGTACAGTTCTATTAGCTCTTTCTTCACAAGTCATTCTGTACGAACAAAGCATCTGTGAGCTCAGGCTGAGGGGGAGATTGTATTGCATACATGCAAGTGTAATTGAATCATTGTAATAAATATAATCATTCGATTTCATGGCAAACATGTGTGTTGAAAGCAATTCTTCCATTTGATTGTGTGTTGAAAGTTTGTTTCCATTTTAATTCCGCTGCACTTATACTGATTCATATTCATAATTATCAAACAAAACACAATCATAAGAAACTCAGATCCTAACAATTGGTATCAGAGCTAGGACACTCAAATTTGATCTAACAATCATTTTGACGTAAAAGTTCAGCTCATAATCGTTGATACTTAGAATTGTTCGTTTTGTTGAAAAACAGAGTAAGGTGTAATCACAAACAAAGTTGATTATTCCGTACCTGTAAAACAGCCAGGATGACGTCACAATCACAAGATGTTAACAATAACATCAGCTCACTCTTCAAACCACCCATGTTGAAGAGATCTGAATACAACATCTAGCAGAGAAGGATGGGTCACATCCTTGCACAACAGAATACCGGATGTTGGAAGTCGGTTATCTTTGGACCACATGTTCCAATGGTGTCGAGTGCTGAGGATATAAAGGTCCTTGTTCCTAAGAAAATTGAGAACTATACGGACCAGGATTTTCTGAAAATTGAACTAGATGCCAAGGCATTCAGCATTGTTGCATCCGCACTACCAAATGAAATTTATGCTGGGCTGTTACACTGTAACAGTGCCAAGGAATTGTGGGATGCACTGAAGGAACAATTTGGGGGGACTGAAGAAGTGATTGAAAATAATACGAAAATTTTAAATCAACAGTATGAAACCTTGTCACACCCCGACCGCGTAAAACAACAAACCGTGGCGGAAACATCGGGGAGTGGAGTGGCAGAATTATTGTTTCACAACCATGGTATTTAAAGTTTTGTTTTATTTATAAAAAAAGCGGTTATATTGTCTTAAAGCGAAAGAAACAAAGAGTACATAACATAATTTAAACTAATCTTGCTTCTTTTATGTCACTAAGGCCCGAGTCCGCCCTAGTGTATCCTGATCAAACCAATGCATCTGCTCCTAAAAACACATATGAAAATAGGTACGTAGCATAAAAATGCCTGTGAGATACATAGGTTTTGTTACGATGGGATTCATGACTTGTAAGTTTAAAGAAATGTTTAACGAAACTTAATCATGGATCTCGAAAAGTGTTTTCTTTTATACATCATACGAAAATCATTAAGAAACCAGATGATATAAAAGAAAGACGCATGGTTAAATGAATAACTAAGTAAAATGAGTTTGTATAAAATATGTTATTTACAAAACAATGTTTTGTGAGAATGTAATATGTCCAAATTGAAATGATTTAAATAGCGCTACTATGTGTAATATCATAAAAGCACTTATATATAAGAAGTACCAGCGGCGTATCCAGCATGCTTTTATCATATTACACACGCCTCGTTATTTAATTCACTTATCCAAACAAACCACCGGAATGTCTTGTTTAAACCAATGTCAAAGTGTTTATGTGTAAACAATGTCTATTGTCAAATGTAAATCATGTAATGTGTAATCAAATGTTATGTATGGAAAGTGAAATGTGTCAACTAAAACCATAGGTAAAATGCACAAAACAATGTATTGAAATAAATCATAGTTTAAATCAAAGTTATGTTTTGTAAAATAAACGCATGCTTTACTGATACAAACATCTTTGCGGTATTGTTAAAACGCATACATTCAAGCCTTGCGACTATGGAGACAAACCTTTAAACAAATTAATGGTTTATGAAAATTTATGTATATCGGATTCAGTCATTTCCTACTTCCAAACAAACCTAGGAAGCTAGAAACGGGATTTGTCAGATCCTACGGTACCACTACTTACTACCAAGCTGCGTGATCAATGTTAATGAATGTATTTTTGTCCCATTTAAACAAACCAAATGTCATACCAAATGTAAGCATGTTATGTGAAAACAATGTACTAAGTATGTTAAAAAAATGAACATACATAGCAAGAATGTGATGTAAATCAATGTGTACATATGCTGAAATGAACATATGAAACAAATGTGTTTATAAAATCAATGTGCTAGCATGTTAATTAAATATACATAGCAAAAACATGGATGAAATCATGTACTATACGTGTACTACATGAACATAGCAAGCATATGTTATAAAAGCATGAAAAGCACGAAAGTAACAAGTAGGCATATGTGTTTCACCCCAAAATATTTGAAAACAGTAAAAGAGGGGTCTATGTACTCACTTGAAAATGTTTAGAAGTCTTGAAATAACAACCAAGCAATGCTAGAAGGATTACGGAAATCAATCGGCACCTAATATAAGTAACTATGTTAACAAACGGACCTAAATCGGAAGATCGGATAGAATGAGGTCTTGTAAACCAAATGAGTATTGGAACTCATGTGTGTAATACCCCAAAAACGGGTTTGGTAATCAAACCCCGTTAATACTAAAAGACGGGTAAAGCACCGTTAGTGGTAAAAATTAACCCGGTAAATATTAGGATTTAAATAAATAAGCCTAATATTAAATAAAAGACGAACAGATCCTTTTGAGGCAAATAAAGTTTATAAGAAGGCCCAAGCTAACGGAACTTAAAACAAAAACGGGTTATAACTTCCCCGAACCCACTAAGTAACTAGGAATATCAACCTAGTTAAATGAGTGTTGTTAAACCAATAAAGGAACTTGAAATTGGTAACCCTTTTTAATAACCTTTGAAACTAAAGGGACTAAAGGGGGGCAAATATGAAAGATTGTGTCTAATTAAAAGAAATAAACACCAAAACACACACATGAATGTGTGTTTGGTCGTATATCATCCGGAGAAGAGAAGGGGTTCTCTTCAAAAACCTTAAACACTCAAAAGTTGAACAAAATCAAAGAGAAATCAAGCCGGAAATTGGGGCTTTTAATAAAATCGTGATCACCAAGCTTAGAGGATTACAAGGTATGTTGAATTTTGATGTTTGGTGATATTTTGAATTTGTGATAAACATGCATGAACGGAATTCTTGTATAAATATTGAATGTTATAGTGATATTGATGTGAGAATAAGTCTAGGAACAAACCCTAGATGCAAACTTGTAGAATTGTGCCATAAACTAGTGATTAGTCAACTAATCAAGTATGAGCTAAGTGTGATTTGATGATTTGACGAAATTGATGTGGTATTGGTGTTTATAAACATCATGCTAACTCGTATGAATGAACTACTTGAACAAATTAGAGAATTTGTTAAGAGTTCATAAGTGATTAGAAGTGGGTCTTGACATAAGAGTTAAAGTCATGATTATGATGGTCGAAGTGTGTATACGCCTATAATAACTGAAATTATATGTTGATTTATTATTACTTGAGGTATGAAGTGGATGACATGTTAGCTAATTCGGCGTCTCAAAAGAGGACGCTCACTAAATATTGATAATGTGCCTAATTGAGTCTTGTGAACTTGATAGTGCATTCATATGTGTCCATTGGTGATTTGACTTTTAAAAAGTCAAACCGACCTATGATAGGGTTCAATAAGAAAAGTAGTGAAAAAAATTCATAAGGTGTGAAGGTCATGATCTTGAATGACTAATCTAACCACCTTGTGGAAATTATATGATAGTTTGACGCTTGACAAGCTAGGCGGAAGCTTTGAAAGGAAGCAGGTCAAACAGATCAAGTATGCAGGAAGGGCCTAATCGGACGAGAAGTAAGTAAAACTTACACCCTTTTTGTAAGACACGTGTTCATTTTATAAACTATAATGTGACTAAAGTATTATCCGAAATAAAGGTTCCGACGTGATCCATACAAGTCGGAATAAATAAGAATGATGAAAACCATGGTTTATGGTAAATAGGGCGAAACGGTAATTTAGTCATAGTATGACTAAGAATTTATGAAATTTCGTTAAGATTACCTTATAGTTTAATTAATAATGAGAAAAGAAACTAAGAGAAAAAGGATCTGGTGGTAAAAATCCAAAAAAGGTCGGATGGGTGAATTGGAAATTAAAAACCATGTTTTCATTCTAATTTATGTAAATGTTTGGTCTTACAGTCCAAACGGGTCAAATGGTGATGATAACACCATTTGAAAATATCAACTAATGTGGTTGTCAAGTCGTATGTAACAGGAGCGAATAGCAATTTGGATAATTGCTACGCCAAGGAATATTGGTTAATTAACGCGAGGTATAAAACGGGTCTATAGGTTGACTCGAGCCAGGTACGCATATATATAGATTTATAGTTAAAAATGCAAAGTTGGCCAAATACTATAACAAAGGACCTTTGTCGTAAAAGGAGGAAATAAGTTGACCAAAACGCCCTTGCTAGGTAAATCGGGCAAACGACCCTTAGAGGTCGTTTAGATACTAGTATTATGATTATGTAACTCTTAGAAGTATGTAAGAGTTGTAAGTATAAACCTTGAGGGTCATATGCCTAAGAACGGGTCAATTACGTAGAATGACTATCCCACGGGTAAGATTTAAATAATGGTTCATTATGTTAAATCCACCACAAAATAGTTGTGGTGGAATATAAGAGGCTAATTAAAAATGGGAATACGAAGGGTAGAAAGAGAAGTGCGAGTTTGATGCTTAAATGCATGAAAATCGTTCTAAATGGGTCAAAATGAGTAAATAGGTAAAACGGGTTAAGATTGCATAAGAAACCTATAATTTGAACCTTAAATATTGGTAAACGGATATAACATGATGTCCATGGTATTTTAAAGGAAATAGACAAGTTTGTTTGATAAAATCACGAACGGGTCAAAAGTGTTAAAATTGAATTTCAAGCCAAGAGCTTGAAATCTAAGATTTTGTGAATTCAGATATCTGATTTTTACTCCATAAGATAGAGAATTAAATTACGAACACGTAGGAAAAAGAATCGTGTAAAACGGACATCTCGATCAAAAGTTATGAAGCTTTGAAGTTAGAATTCCGATCGAAATCGGAGCTGGGCAAATGCAGCAACAAGCTGCAACATTCTGGATAAATCAAGGCATCGCACTGCGCGACGGGGAAGGCCTTAGGCCGTCGTGCGACGCGACGGGGTGCTAGTTACGTGAAAAATTGTTTATTAAATCGTTTATGCATTGCGAACCCATTTATATACGTTTTAAGCCACGTATGACTAATCTAACTCATGTTTTATGAGTTGCAGGTAAAATTCTTGTACCGGAGGATGATCAAGTTCAACAAAGAACCGAACACGTTAAAGATTCGAGCTTCCGCACATTGCTACTACGTTCTTTTAACAATGAACCTAATCGGATTATGTTGTATAACTTTTATTTGTAAAAGTTTTAATAAACCCACATTTTTATATGAATGGATATACTTAATTACCCATTTTATTGTTGATTATCGTACGAAAATCATTAAATAATGGTATGGATGTTACAATGTGACATGGTTTAACAAAGCCTACATTCTAAAACGGAACCTATCCTAAGTGCTTATGACCCGTTTAGGTAGCTTATGCTACTTTAAAGCGTCATTTGCGCAAAAGCGCAAACGAGTAGCCTAAATAGTCCTATGACAAGTATTATATGCCTTAACATGTCTAATAATTAGTTTATATGGAAAAAGTTAAGTTACATATGCTTAAAATGAAGTTATGCGCAAAAAGGGCATTTTGGTCATTTTTCCTAAGGCATATAACTTCCTATCATACAACTAACTAAACTAAGTGACCATAAGGTATAACCTCGGAAGGTTATTCCCTATACAAATATGGTCACAATATATGTTTGGTCGGATCCTAATGATCGACCAAATGGGTCGGGTTCGAAAGTCTAAGCGGTTGTTTAGACCGCTTATCTTACGACCCTAAGCACTAAACTAAAAGTGACGAGTTAAACATGTTAAAACATGTTTAACTAAGTTAGAAAACATGTTTGATATCAAAACAAAGGGTTTTGATACCCAAGAATAGTTTGGTTACAAAATACGCATGAATACGCATTTTGACCGAAACTAGGACTCGTCACTACGCCTAATCAACATGATAATCAGAAGGTATAGTCACAAGGGACTATGACCATCGTGATTACGCTCACGTTGCGAAGTTCAAACGAACTTCGTGTTGACCATTGACTGGTCAAAGAAGAAATTTAAACTCTGTTTGAGTTTCATGCGTGAAATGCATAATCAAGCATGAAGGAGACTTACAAAGGGTCCAAACTTGATCAAGAATAAAGAAAACCAGAAGATTGGGGCCTTCAACCAGAAGGGATAGCCCAAATAAGCAGATGATGATCAAAGAACTTGAATGAGCAAATGAACAAGCAAAAAACAAGGCTATTTATAGAATTTACACAACCATTGGGATCGTTTCTTGGAATTCGAGCTTCAATCTTGGCCCTCCATGTGTGCCCACTGATTTAGTAAACTAGGGGAGTCTAAAACTAGCTCATAGAATGAAAGAAACCATGTGCAAAACAAAGGAGCAGCTGGGTTTTGCAGAAAATGAAATCTGCTGATCTGGTGAAGGCTTACGGACAGTAAGCACCTCCATACGGTCCGTATGGCTCTTGTTTGTTGGCAGTAACTTTCATAAATTAGCAGAACAGTTCCCTGTGACTCAAAACTTGATTTTTGATGCGTTTTGTCACTTCTAACACCCGTCAAACCCATTTTTAAGCTCCATAAGGATGCTAAAACATAGGGAACTTGAAATATGCTCAGAAATGTTATGGATGTCGGTTAGTTTGGCTGTACGGTTACGTTGTTCGGTTAATTACGACAAAAATCGTAACGGACACGAAAACTATCCAAATTGCGAAATGAATGAAGTTTTAGCATTCCAATCACTAAAATATAATATTTTAATGATTACAAAATTGTTTTTGGATGTCCAGATATATTCAGAACGTAAGATATGCGCGTAAATGCAAACTTATGCACTTTTTGACGCTTTTAGTCCCTGATTGACCAAAAAAGTTTATTTTAGCACACCGAACCTCTCAAAGCCTATTTCTAAGCTATGTAAAGGATATTTATGGTATGTTTAACTTATGGTCATGTTCCAGAATGCTCGTTACTATACGAATCGGCATACTTTCGCAGTTTGTTGAAAATAGTCCCTGTAAGCGAATAAACTTGATTTTGCCATACCAAAGCCTTCAAAACTTTTTTCTAAGTTATGTAAAGGTTATTTAAGGTATGTTAAGAATATGTTGATGTTCCAGAGTGTTTGTCGCGTTAAACTGATTACGTTTACGCACCAGTTTGCGTATAACTTTCCAGAATGTGATATAGAGTTTGAAATCAAACAAAAATCAAAACGTGCAAAATGTCAAACATAAATAAACAAACATTGGGATCAAATAACATTGTTTTATTGATAATTGAATTGTTTAAGGTTTATACAATGATTACAAGCATAGTTATCACAAACCTTTTGTTACATTAAGGGTGAATAACTAACACAACAGTTTGAGCGATTCAGTTGTCTCATTAGTGAGCTAAGACTTGTTAATGTTAAATTTGCTAATTCAACACAAAATAGCAGGTTTCTTATGTCACTGCCTGAAAAATGGGATACAATTGCTTTTGTGACCAGAAATTCAGTTGGGTTCAAAGATCTGACCTTGACCCAAATTCATGGTAGACTCCTGACCTATGAAAGGGAGTTAAACCGGAAAAAGAAGTTGCAAGAGTCTGACAAAGTTACAGATGACTACTCATTTGGCAACACAACTCTTTTGGATCAGGAAGAGTCTGGCAGTAGAAAGGATCAGAGTTATGATCACTTTATTGACATAACTGCTGGTGGAAACTTCAACTCTGATCCTCACTCATCCAATTATGCATTCACAGCAAATGGAGAAAGCGAAAACTCTGATAATCTATGCTTTGAACTCAATGATCTTCAGCATTTTGATCCAACTGACTTAGAGGAAATGGACATATTACACAAACTTGCACTGCTGAGTGTTAGAACCAGCAAGTTTTACAAAAGGACAGGGAGAAAATTCCCAGGGTTGCATGGGAATCTAAAAGTAGGGTTGGATAAGTCAAAAATCAAACGCTCCAAGTGCAACAGGTTAGGTCACTTTGCTAGGGAATGTAGGAGTCAAACCAATGGACCTATTATCACTCACCCTAGTTCAAGACCACAAAATAACCAAAGCAATGTTCAGTATTCCCATTATACCCCAAAATAACCTCAGGTTCAGGTGCAACCAGTTGTGCCCCAACAAGCTGCACCAACATTGGTACAACCAGATCAACAAAGCTTTTTCACCCAAGGCTTTGTTGACTAGAGCAGCTTACCTGATGAACTAGGAGATGAAAATTTTGCTCTATATGCTAATGATGCTGTTCCTAGTGATGAATTTTGTTTTGTAGCATTGGAGTTAATACCAGAAGGGCTGGAAGCTGAAGAAGGACAGTTAAATGCTGAAACAGTGGATGAAATTGCTGAAGCAGTGGTTACTGCTGTTGCTGGTGAAATACTGTTAGGAGAAAATTCAGAACCCCTGTTGGAACCACTGTCTGACCCCTGGTCTAAAGAAGAAGAAAAGAAACATGTTGAAAAGGAAGAGAAGGTGGCTGATGAGAAAGAGCAAGTTTGTGATTGTGCCATAATGGCTACAGCTAAGGTATCACCTCAGGTTCTTAAAAATCTGTGTTAAGATAAATGCATCATAGCATTTGCTAACATTAAAGAGGTGAATGAAAACCTTAGGGATAGAGTGTTAAGTGATGAAGTTCAATTTGAAAAGTCTTTAAAAGAACTAAAAATCAAATTGGCTGAAAAGGATAATGAAATATGCAGTCTCAAACAAGAACATAGCATAACCAAGGACCAACTCCAAACAATGATAGAAAAATATTAAGCCTGCAAAAAGGAGTTGGAATCCACCCAAATCACTTGTGAAAAATGGGTGGAATCCTGCAAAGGTTATGAAGTTATGCTTGAAAAACAGATCAAAAGCAATGTAAAATTTGGTGTAGGTTTTAGAAAACATGATCAAATTGAAAACACTGCTGCAAATGAATCTGTTCAAACCTCTGTTGAAATAATACCTACAAACAAGGATGGCCAAGAGGTTAAAATAACAGATAAACTTGGTAACAAGATCACTTTGGAAAGATCTGTGGGGTCTTCAACTTTTGAGGAGATTGAGAAATACCAATTCAAACCCACATGGTCTGATGAGTGTGACATCCTTGAAAACTTCAAACCAATGGACTTCACAACTATAGATGGTGTAAAAGCTCCAAAGGCCAAGGTCATTCCTCTTAAAGACATCCCAACAGTAGTTCAAAACTCTGTTGCAAAGGAATCTCAAAAGAGGAAGAAAAGAGAAAAGATTAAAAACTTGTTTTGTAACTTTTGTGAAAAGAAAAATCACTTGACCAAAGAATGTTTTCATTTAAAAGCCTGTGATCTTAACAAAACAAGTACCATTGTGCCTACAAACAGCTGCACGATCTGTGTTAAAACAAACCATTCTACTCAGCAGTGTGTGTACTTGAAATCCTTTGAGGTAAAAAAGGAAGAGTACATTTCAAAAACACCAATGAGTTTATCAAAACCATCTGTCAAGAACCAACCACTGTTTGTGCCAGTTCAAACAGCTGTTACAAAACAGCTGAACCAAACCTCTGTTAAAAGAGAAGTTCAGGTGACTGATGCACCCCCTGCAAACCAATACCGAAGAGGTAAAGGTCAACCACCATACCCTTGGGTCCCATATGTTTATGAGGCTTACAAAAAGCCTTCTAAACCAAGAGTGAACAGGAATCCCTTTGGGTACGAGCAGCTGATAGGGCAGGACCCCCAACAGTGGTTCGAGAAAAATAGTTCCAAAGTTGTTCAAACACCTAAGCTAACCACTGTCCATCCACCTAAACTTAACACAGACATTATTGAGACCCCATCTAAAACCTTATTGGATTTGGAGACCCTCATGAACTAACCTTTTACTTGATGTGCAGGGAGCTTCTGCATGCTTAGATAGTCTTTGGTATGTAGATAGTGGAGGCTCCAGGCACATGACTGGATGTAGAGCCCTACTCAAAGATTTCAAAACTCATGGAGGGGGTGATATATCCTTTGGTAATAATTGTAAAGGGAAGGTGATGGGGTCTGGTACAGTTCAGTCTGGTAATGTTAAGTTTGAAAATGTCAATCTAATAGACAATCTAAAATTCAACCTCCTTAGTGTCTCACAAATGAGTGATAAGGGCTATGGCTCATTCTTCACTAAGGATTGTTGGACCAGAAATGGTTAAAAAGATTGAAGAAATAATAAAAAATGGAAAAACCCAACTTGTTGCTCAAAGGAGTGGCAATGCTTATGTAGTTGATTTATCAAAAGAGAGCCCCAGGACTGATGCCTGTCTGTTCTCAGCTGCCTCTAACAAAGAGATAAAACTTTGGCACAGGAGATTGGGGCACGCAAATCTCAAGACAATCACTGCTTTGTCAAAACAGGGGTTAGTAAGAGGTCTACCTCAAAAATTGTTCACCTGTCCTGAGCATTGTATTTCTTGTTTAAAAAGAAAACAACATAAAAGCTCATTTAAGTCCATTGAAGAGTCCAAAACAACCAAGTGCCTGCAAATGCTGCACATGGATCTGTTTGGCCCAGTAAAAGTCATGAGTCTTAAAAAGAAAAGATATTGTTTGGTAATTGTAGATGACTTTTCTAGGTTTACATGGACTTATTTCTTACATTCCAAAGATAAGACTGCAGGCATTCTGCAAGACTTTGTCAAACAGGTTGAAAAGCAGTTTGACTTGCTAGTAAAAGTCTTCAGGAGTGACAATGGCACAGAGTTCAGAAATAGGGAGTTGGATGAGTTTTGTGTGTCAAAAGGAATTGTAAGGAAGTACAGCATTCCAAGGACACCAGAGCAAAATGGGGTTGTTGAGAGAAAGAACAGGACACTGATTGAGGCTGCCAGAACCATGCTTGCTGATTCAGGTTTGCCATTAACTTTTTGGGCAGAGCCAGTAAACACTGCTTGCTATGTCCATAACAAAGTTTTAATCAACCACATGCATCAAAAGACTGCCTATGAACTTCTGTATAAAATCAAACCACTGATCTCATACTTTAAAGTATTTGGCTGCCCATGCTTTATTTTGAATTTAAAGGACTCAATTTCAAAATTTGTAGCCAAAGTAGACAGTGGATATCATTTGGGATACTCAACCACTGCTAAGGCCTACAAAGTGTTTAACACAAGGACCAAAACAGTGGAATAGACTTTGAATGTGAAGTTCAATGAACTTTCTTCAATGAAAATCCATGCAAACCCTGCAGAATTGTTTGTTCTTGATAAATTTACTTTTAAAAATGTTTCTGTCAAGACTAACAGTGCAGGTCCATCAGAAGATCCTCCATCAGACAATGGATATGAAGTGATCCTTCCACAACAAACCTTCAAATCCATTGCCAGAGCAGCAGATGTTCAAAACAGCTGTCAAAGCTCATCCACTGCTACCTCAACATTTGTTGACCAAAGTAGCCCATTAACCCCTGCTTCCACATCATCAAACACTGTTGATAAAAGCCATCAAATAGTGGATAAAAGTCAACATGTTTTCACATGAATTCCACCTATTCCTCCACCTCCATTCCAAGACACTGTTAGATCATTAAAGTCACCAAGAGTTGTTAGCTCAGATGATTCACATCTGCAGCCCTCACCATTAAATGCCATTGTTCCATACATAGGAGATCTAATCTTCTTAAAGTCTCATCCACCTGACCAAATCATTGGCAACATCAGTGAAGGGGTGCTCACAAGAAGCCAATCCCAAAACATCTGTCTTTTTGCTGGTTTTCTATCTCTCCATCAGCCAGTCAAGTACCAAGAGACACTAAAAGACAACAGTTGGGTAGAAGCCGTGCAAGAGGAGCTCCAACAGTTTAAAAGACAACAAGTATGGGAACTTGTACCACTGCCAGAGGGTGTGAGTCGTATTGGCACAAAGTGGGTCTTCAAAAATAAAACTGATGAAAGGGGTATTGTTGTCAAGAATAAAGCAAGGCTAGTGGTTCAAGGGTTCAGACAGGAAGAGGGCGTTGACTATGATGAAATTTTGCCCCTGTAGCAAGATTAGAAGCTATCAGATTATTCATGGCCTTTGCTATCAACCACAACATAAAGGTGTTTCAAATGGACATTAAATGTGCATTCCTCTATGGTAAAATTCAAGAAGATGTATATGTTTGTCAACCTCCAAGCTTTGAGGATCCATTTAATCCAAATCAGGTCTACAAGCTAAATAAAGTTTTGTATGGCTTAAAACAAGCACCTAGAGCCTAGTATGAAACTCTTTCCACCTTTCTTCTTTCCATTGGTTTCACAAGAGGTAAAATTGATAAAACATTGATTTTAAAATGGAGAGGGAAAAACTTGATGATTGTACAGATTTATGTGGATGACATCATTTTTGGAAGCACATGTTCTAAAATGCATGAAGAGTTCAGACAACTCATGACAGCTGAGTTTGAAATGAGTGCAATGGGTGAACTTCAGTGCTTTCTTGGTCTCCAAGTAAAGCAACTACAAAATGGTACTTTCATCCATCAAGGCAAATATGCCAAAGAACATTTAAAGAAATTTGAGATGGATGATTGCAAGCCATGTAGTACACCCATAACAACCACAAAAATAGTCATGTCTGATGAAAAGGATGATTTGGTTGATCAAACTCTTTATAGAAGCATGATTGGGTCTTTATTGTACCTGACTGCATCTAGGCCAGACGTCATGTTTACAACATGTGTTTGTGCAA
Source organism: Helianthus tuberosus (assembly GCA_030545235.1). Lineage (NCBI taxonomy): Eukaryota > Viridiplantae > Streptophyta > Magnoliopsida > Asterales > Asteraceae > Helianthus > Helianthus tuberosus. The sequence goes on from CM060408.1 coordinate 80,795,729, forward strand.
GATCCCAATCAGCCCCTAGAAAGTCAAACCTTATTGCTGTAAAAAGGATATTCAGATACCTCAAAGGTGTTCCCACACTTGGTATCTGGTATCCAGCTGATGGAAATATCAAGCTTTCAGGTTTCTCAGATAGTGACTTTGCTGGATGCAATACAACAAGGAAGTCCACTTCAGGAGGGTGCCCATTCCTAGGCAGTTGCTTAGTGTCTTGGCAAAGCAAAAAGCAAGCGGGTGTTTTAACATCCACTGCTGAGGCAGAGTATATAGCTGCTGCAAGCTGTACAGCCCAACTGCTATGGCTTCAAAATCAACTTCTGGATTTTGGTATCATTGCCTTAAAGACACCTCTCATGTTGGACAGTCAGGCAGCAGAAAATATCATCAAAAATCCAGTTTCTCATTCAACCACCAAGCACATTGATATCAGACATCATTTTATGAGGGATTGCTATGAAAAAGGTTTGATTTCTCTGCACCATGTTCCAACTAAAGATCAACTGGCAGATGTGCTAACAAAAGCTTTGGACACATCTACCTTTGAAAGCTTGATCTCTAGGATTGGCATGCTAAACATGGAATAACAGGCAAAATCCTATTTTTCTATGAATAAAAGCATTAAAATGTTTTCAGAAAATAAAAAATCCATCCTTAAAAATAGCTAAAAATGAAAATTTTCATTAATCCTTAAAAGTCTGCCATAACCACTGTTTTTGGTTCAAACATCTGTTCTGTTGAATATTGTCCACTGCTGAGAGTCAACCTCTGTTCCTTCATTTGTTTGTTAATCACTGTTGATCACACATCAGTGTTTTAATCCACTGATAGTTAAAAATCAGCCACTGTTTCCATTGTAACCATTGTAAACCACTGATATTGCTCCATCAGTGGTTTCCTAACAACTGTCATCCATTATTCATCAGAGGTCGTCACGTGGGCAGCACTTGGCCGTCAGATCTTTTGTAACCGCTGCCACGTCAGCATACAATTTTTCCACCTATAAAACCCTGATCAAAACCCCAAACAGGGTTTTCACTGTCGAAGCGAATTCAAAATTCCTTTCTCAAAGCAGTTTCTCCCAAATTCTCTCTCAAATCACTCATCTTCTTCATTCGTTCTTAATCATCTTCATTCAATCATGGCTCTTTCATTCAAAACTCCTCATAATTACTTGGGTTTACTTGAAAAACCAAGTCATACCACAACCTTCAACTCCGTAATTGATGCTCTGTCGTCTTCAAAGTACAAAACTTTGTTGACCTGTGATGCTCCGATTTACCTGGATACCCAACAAGAATTTTGGAAAAATGCTAAACTTGACATTAAGGACAAAACGCCCTTAGCCATTACTTCATCAATAAAGGGTATTTCAATCACCATCACACCTCAAACCATTTCGGAGGTATTTGAACTCGATGATCTTACAGGTAAAACCTCTTTCCCAAACACAGAGTATCAAACTGATTTCATTGAAAGAGGGTATGAAGAAGAAATGAAAAAAGATACTTTACAAAAAGGCAGTTTTCCACCTGCCACAAGGTTTTTATTTCATACCCTCCTAATGTGTGTGTCAAATAAAACCACTGCTTTTAATGAGATTCCATTGAAGATCCAATACCGGGGCTATGCTATATTAAATGAAGAAAATTTTAACTAAGAGATCTTCAATGATCTTGTTAAAAATGTCAATAAAAATCATTTTTGTTATTTCCAATGTTTTTAAGTTTTTATTTCAAAAGAAATTTTCAACGGATAATGCTCATGTGCTTATCCAAGGAAATCCTTTTCAAATAAACAGCCTAACCTCTAAAACCTTCACAAGGCTATCAAAATCTTCCAAAACACAAACAGAGGTTCCTGAGCAGACTTTAGCAGCAACCACTGCTCCTCAGGCACCTGTTGTTGAGCCCACTGCTCAAGGTGATCACAACAGCACAACCACTGCTGTGAAACCCACACCTAAAACCACCAAAAAGCCCAAAAAGAAAAATATCCAAAAGCCTCCCAAACCCACTAAAAAAGTAACTCTAGAAGATAAGGTCCTAGAGGTTATACATGTGACAACACAAAACTCACCAATAACCATTGCTGCTACTTCCTCACAGTAGTTGGAAGAAAGACCTCAACCTGAGCCTAAAACTCCTCCTGCATCTTCTCAAAAAGATCAGGTTGTAAGCACAGGGACACCACGTTATTATGCTCTAGAATCACTTGATTCCATCATCCACAACCCACCTCCCGGGGCAAATTCTCTTTCTACCCATATCCTCACTGCTCAAATTCCACCCACAATAAAACCCTTGTTGGATGCACTTGATTTAGCCCAGACATAAAGCAGTTCTTCTCAATCACCTGTTAATGAGAACATACCCTGATGAGTGCAAAATGCAACATATAAATTACATCAAATGTGGCATAAAACTAATCCTTTTTTAGTACTAATGTTGGAAAAAGTGTGTTTTTGTCTTCCTTTTGTATTTTTAGGATTAAATGAGCTCAAATGAACAAAAGAAGAAAAAAGGCAGCTAAATCTAACATAAATACGAGAAAAGGAATAAACGTGGCATGCCCGACCCCCCAACAGCATCCTCCCAAGCAAAAGCAAGAGAACAGAAGGCTGAACACGCCCCGTGCTCAATGAGCACGGGGGCGCGCCCAAGTGTCTGCAGAAAAGACAAAGTTGTAGAAGCTTATATCACCCACCACGGGGGCGTGCCCAGCGGACACGTGGCCGTGGTCAACTCTAAGATTCGTAAAATCTAGGAAAATCTTGATAGTACAGTTACGCTTCTGCACACGGGGTCGTGCCCAGCGGACACGGGGGCGTGGTCATCTAATGCAGACAAACTGCAATTAATGATGAAAGAGAAGATGGGTGGACATGGGGCCGTGCCCAATGGACACGGGGCCGTGCCCAATGGACACGGGGCCGTGCCCAATGGACACGAGGCCGTGTCCGGGCTTCTGTACAGGCTATAAATAGGGGTGCTTGGCTCATTTGTAAACCATCACTTGGCAAACCACCTCTCTCACACTTCACCCACCCACCACCACCATCACAACCCACATCCACCACCATCATCCATCATAGAGTGTGTGAGTAGTCTCGGGATCCAAGATTGATCGTAAGAGTTCTTGACAATCAAAGGCCATGTTTGCCTAAGTGTCTTACATCACTTGGTGAAGACAAGTGTTTAGTGTAATACTTTTTATTTTTAATCTTTTCGCACTTTTTATTTGGTTATCTATTAATGACTTTAATAACTAGTTTCTTATGTTGAAGGTGAGTCTTCCTTATCATTTGTCCGTGGTGTCTTGGCATTATTTTACTGTCTATATAAAATAAAAGATTTTCACCATTCATATCTCCACGGTCTATATGGAGATATGTTGGCTACCTGGTCGGGGGTTAAGGGAATGGTATGGTAAGAGTCTTGCCTTGTTCAGTGTATATATCCTACAAGGATCTGGGTCAACTTTAGTAGGACCTCCTTCAATACCTACTGGTATTGGATGGCGGGGGTCCGAACTCCTTGACCCCCTCATATGTAAACTACTATTAAAACTTTAACCCGGCTACTTAGGATTGTATCCCTGCTGACTCAAACTACTTAGCCGAGGGTAACGTCACCTTCAAAAGAGGGGCCTACCACATTACGCATTAATAACTTAATTAATTATCTTTCAATAATCCAACCCTTTAGGATTGTATCCTTGCTGACTCAAACTACTGGGTTGAGGGTAACGTCACCTTCAAAAGATGGGCCTACTATTATAACTAAGATTATCTATTAAAAAGTGCAAAAGTGCGAAAATAATCAAAGGTTACACTAAATGCGAGTCGGATCCAAGTGATTCATCTTGTCTATCTGTTTTTATTTTTTATTTTCAGCATTTTTAGTTTTTATTTTCTAGTTTAAAACCCTTTTTCTAAACTTTTGATTTGATTAGAAGTTGAGGATAAACCGGTACTAAAAGCTCTTGTGTCCTTTGATGACCTCAGTATCTTGCCAACACTATACTACGCTCACGATGGGTGCACTTGCCCATATGTGTGTTTGATGTTAGTAAAATATCGTGTTTTATAAATTTAAAACTTGACTAACGTGTAAAAAGGGCTAAAAATATACATAAAAACATATACCACCACACGCACATCTTACCCCAACAAGTGACTAAGTCAGGTGTCTCAATCATTGCTAACCCACCAACAACTAAGGAGGTTACACTTCAGGAATTACAAGTAATTCATGTCAGTAGTTCAAGTGGAGCAGCTACTACAAGTGTTGAACCCATTGGTTTACACTTGGACAGTAGTTTCATAAGTGAGACTCCCTTGAAGGCAATTTCTTCTTTGGGAACCAGAGTGTTTCCAGTATTCACTGGTTCACTTAAATGGTTAACCCTACTGAAGGAAGAAGTCCCCAGTACCAAGAAAAAGGGGCATCAATGGATGATTTCTAGGAAACTTTCCCTAAGTCAACCACGGATACAACCACCACTCGTGGGAAAACAGATGATCCCATTAACTTGGGTAATGGTTTAATGTATAGAGAATTGACGGAGAGGGTTGACAAACTTGATACATCTGTTGCAGAATTCAAACATATGCTGCAACAGTTGTTACAAGCTCAAAAGGCACCACCCACTGCTGCATCATATGAAACATCTGCTCCATCCTCTACTGAGCTCTGGAAGCTATTTCAACATATGCTGCATCAACAAAGACAATATGTTGATCAACAACATGAAGTTCAAATTCAGAAGATCAGAAATCTGATGGAAGCTAGGTTCAAGGATACACAACAGACATCAAAGCAATTAAGGCCCATTTATTACAAACCCACTGGCACTGCTCCTCCTACCATCATCTTTGTTGACAATCCTCCTGATGATGCCAAAAAAGGGGAGAAAGTTAAGAAGAAAAAGGGATATGAAGATGGTCTATACATTGAACCAGATGCAAAATCTAAACTGGTTGTGGAAATCCCTAAGCCAGATGGTTCTAAAAAGGTTGATGAGTCTCAAAATGCCCTAGATGCAGGAAAAGCAGGCATAAAAGAGACTATGGAGATAAAAGGGGCTAAAAGGTTTGAGCAGGAGAAGAAAGTTTTAATGGAGATGGAAGAACAGGGTACTTCTGAGCCCAAGGATGAGCAGGAAAATCCTAAGCCAAAAAGAAGACAGCCTACTAGAAAAGTAAGGCAACCCAAAATCACACTTCCCAAATCCACAAAACACACTCCTCTACCTCCCAAAAGCTCCTCTCATCAAACCTCCAAACCAACAGATGTTGAGACACCTGTTGTATCAACAGTTGTTGGTACTTCAGTGGTTTCAACAGATGTTACCCCAACAACTGCCATCACTACCACAACCACTCTCACTCAATCCACTGATCCACCAAAACATCCTCACTACCACAAAAGCCACCTTCCAAAAAGCAGAAGACATCAGATGACACATAATCTGTTGTAATGATAACAGTGGTTGAAACACCAGTTGTTTCAACAGCTGTTTGTCAGCCACCTACCACTTCAATCACTACCATTCAATCCACAAAAAAACACCACCAACCTCTCCAAAACCCAAAAGGAGAAGGATAATACTAGATGATGACTCTTCACCACCTCCAACATCTTCACAACCACTTACCCTTGTTACCATTCCAAACCCTGTTCCACTCTCTTCAGTACAAGCTCTTAATCCAAATACTGCCATTTCTCCTGCAGGAGTCCTGTATCCATTAGATCTTCCAGCAGTAAGGGAGGAAATCAAATCCTTTTACTCTGAAGATGACTCTACAAAAAGGAATCTTCCATCTCTACAAGGTTATCCTAGGCCTAATAACATAGAAGAATATCTGAAGTTAAAGGCTCAACAAGCAGAGGATATCTCTAAAAGAAATACAGAAGGAAAGTCTGACAAAGAGATTCAAAGAAACTACCAATATCTGCTAACTCAAGTCAGAACTTTGGAGCAGTTTTCAAAAGATCTCTGTCGGAAACTATCAGAAAGAGATGATGAAAACCTGAGAAAAGATTACATTGACTACATTATGGCATTCAAGAAATACAAGGCAGAAAAAGCTCAATATAAAGAATGGACCGTTAGTGAGCTTAAAGAGGAGTTAGAAAGAGTGCAAAAGATGAACAAGGACAAAGTAAAACACACTCCTCCTGTTTGGTCAAAGTACAAGAAAAATGTACCAGAAAGGGTTTTAAAGCTGAAGAGAATGAAAGAAGAGCTTATTGTTGCTGATTATGGGTCAAGGAATCTGGTTAGCAGGTGGAAAGAAGAAAAAGTGATAGATACCTACAAAAGGTTGGAAGAATTGAGAAAGAAAGATCCCATTGTTCCTCAAAAGCCTATTTATCCTGAAGCAGTGGTTCCAGTTAAACCACAAAAGATACAAATCAGGAGATCCACTGCTCCACCTACTGCCATCCTTTATCAAAGAAGGAAACAAAAGCAGATGGATGATGAAACAGAAGCAAATAAAGCACAAGGAGATTACATCATAAAAATGGTCCTTCAGCAAATGATAGCAGAAAATCCTGAATTGGCAAAAGCTGCAAACACTGCCCAAAGTGTTATAACCATGCCTCCATCTCCAAACTCATCAACAATAAAAACTCTCCCAAGAAACCCATTGGATTCAAAATTACTAAAGTGGAAATCTGATAAACAGACCCACGTATTGACTCTGCTCAAATCCAATGGTGAGGTGAAGCATATATCAAGGGAACAAGCACTTGGCCTGGGTGTTGAAGATCTACAGGATCTACTTGAGCTTCCACTGTGCAGGGATGAGGATGATACAAGTTCCATGGACTTTGAATTACAATTCAAATGACAAGTTAGGGAATATTTAATCAGGCAATAAAAATCCAAGAATAATGAAGTGTTTTGGCATCATCTGTTCTAGGGGGAGATTGTTGGGATTAAACCCTACAGAGGAACAGTTGATTAAAGCCAAAACTGGATCAGAACAGTGGGTTCACAATAAGAAGATGTTTGTATTTGATCTTTCCCCTTGACAGTATGTCTAACATCTGATGGATTCAAGAACTGCCCTTCTAAACTACTGCTGACCCAAAAGGCTGATGAAGACTAAGTGCTGATGCTCAATCAACTGTTATGTCTCAAGTACTGCTGAAGACCAAAGCACTGTTGGAGCCTAAGCAGTGAAATGAAGGATCAGCTATTTTGTTTATGCTTTGTATATTGTAATCAGTTGTTTGTAATCAGTGGTTGTAATAGGTCAGTAGTTTGAGTTTGTTAGGAGGTTAGATGTCACTATCATGGTGACGTCAGCAAAGATGCCATAGTGGTTTGTTCTGTACTATAAATAGAACAGTACCCTGTACTGTTCTATTAGCTCTTTCTTCACAAGTCATTCTGTACGAACAAACTATCTGTGAGCTCAGGCTGAGGGGGAGATTGTATTGCATGCATGCAAGTGTAATTGAATCATTGTAATAAATATAATCATTCAATTTCATGGCAAACATGTTTGTTGAAAGCAATTCTTCCATTTGATTATGTGTTGAAAGTTTGTTTCCATTTTAATTCCGATGCACTAATACTCATTCATATTCATAATTATCAAACAAAACACTATCATAAGAAACTCAGATCCTAACAGTGGCCAATGTACTTGTTGTACTATCCCAGATTCTGTGAATCTTAGAGTTAACCACGCCTCGTGTTGCCTTAGCATGGCCCCATGTTGGTTGTCTGTTTTGTCCTATACTGTTGTCTTTTCTTATGCAGAAAATCTAGTCTTGGACACGACCCGTGTCTGGTGGGCATGACCCTGTGTCAGGTCTTCTGATCTTGCTATTCTTTTGGTTTGGATATGGATGGGGGCTTGGCGAGTCACGTCAATCCTCATTCTTTGTATTTATGTTGTTTTTTTGCGTTATTTTGCTCCTTTTGTGCGTTTAAGCTCTTTTAACCCTGTAAATTAAATAGGAACAAAGAAACAAGATTTTTCCAACATTAGTACCGAAAAAGGGTTGATTTTACGGCGTATTGGATACAATTTATATGTTGTATTTTAGGCACATCAATCCTACTCCTATCAACAAGGATCCTTAGCTCGAGTTCAAGGATCCATGGATCACCTATCAAGACTTTCGACGCAGACCTTTCCTGGATCCAGTGTCTTTCAGGATCAACGATCATCAAGGAGACAACCACTGAGAAGCTCAGAAATCCATGATGGGGATTTCATCCTCATGTAAACTGTTGCTTCCTTAGGACCTACTATAACTGCAGACATGTCTTATCCCTGATACTCTTCTGGAATACCACCTTTAAGTCAAGCGGGAGGTAACAGTTTCCATAATACATCTTTGGATACTAACTATGGTTTTATACAGGATGTAGGGATCAATAAGGCCATGGCCAGGGAGTTGGAAAAGCTCAAGGATATGATATCCAATGTTCCGAGAATAATAAAGCCTATTTCTGAGATTCCAGATGGAAGCAAAAGGATATCTCGTTTTGCACCACCAATATGGAATGCGAAGATACTCAAGCGCTTCCAAACCCCCAACATGAAGTTGTATGATGGTACAACTGATCCGGGGAGCATGTGGCCCAATACAGAGAAAGAATGGAGATAAACCCCATTCCTGAATGACTAAAAGAGGCTTGCTTATGCAAGGGCTTTGGATCCACACTTACTAGATCTGCATTAAAATGGCTGCTTAGTTTTCCTCCCTATTCTATAACTTCATTTTCATATTTAGTTAATCTATTTAATAACCAGTTTTCTGATAGTAGAACATTTGAAATGTTAACTAGTAACTTATATAAAATTACCCAGGCTCATGATGAATCCCTTAGGTATTATGTCACTAGGTTAGGAAGAAAATTCTTAGAGATCCCAAACCTTGATATTGCAACTGCTTTTGAAGCATTTAAGATGGGATGCAAAAGGATTATCCCTTTTATGATGACCTTGTAATGACCCCATGCAGAAATTTAGAAAAAAGTTAGGAATAGGGCCTTGAGGTTCATCAGATTGGAAGATGACAAAAGAATCTAAGACAAGCTCGGTGGTTCTACCAAACATGAGCACTATGATAAGAAGTAGGGATCCTTCTATAAGAATAACAGATCTAAGCCCTACTAAAAAACAGATAACCAAAATGTCCACGCGGTGGAACAAGATGAAGACGAAGAAGAATATCCAAGAATATCTGAATATTGCTTCTCCGTTGATAATAGTGAACTAATACTTGTTTTGCAGAACTTAGGTGAGAAGGCAAGGTGGCCAAGGAAGAACGAGAAGTCGAACTCCTTTAAGAATAAGTCCAAATGATGTGCATACCATTAGGATTTTGGGCACTTAACAGATGAATTCATTGCACTAAGGAGGGAGATAGGCTACCTTCTCAATAAGGGGCATTTGAAAGAATTGCTGGGCAGAAAGAAATCAAGGATCCAGGATCCTGAGAATGTTCCAGAGAGGGCTGCTCCACCTCCAGTCGACGCCTAAGTTATCAACTTTATTTCTGGAGGATTAGATATTTGTGGCACTTCCTTCTCGGCAGCTAAGAGACAAACAAAGGAAACTAAATTGGAGAATGGTGATAGATCTATCAGGACTTCCATGTTGATGGGTCAAAAAATAATATCCTTTGACGAGGACAACAGGGTCAACATCCAGGATCCTCACCACGACGGTCTGGTTATAACATTATTTATTGCTAACCATTTTGTTCACAGGATTCTAGTAGACGGAGGAAGCTCTGTAAATATCATACAACTTGATGTGCTTAAGAAAATGAATATTCCAAAATCCGAGATTATACCAAGATCATCAGTACTTGTTGGGTTCAGTGGTGAAACCAAGAATACATTGGGGGACATCAAACTACCGATATATATTGAGGGAGTTAAATCTATCAAAAAATTGTGTATTATTGACAGCTTATCTTGTTGTAATGTGATTCTTGGCAGTCCCTAGATTCACGAGATGAAGGCTGTTCCCTCAACATATCACAAAAATAAGCTAAGTTAGAGGTCCAATAACTTGGAGAAACCAAGGATCCTTGGATACTTTTGACTGATGGAGCTGGATTAGGAATACTACTAAAATCGCCACAGGGGGACATAACACCCCAGCTCATCGCATGCGAATTCCAAACCACCAACAACGAAGCAGAATATGATGCACTAATAGTACGTTTGCAATTAACCAGACAAATGAGGATCAGATATCTTCAAGTTTATATAGATTCATTGCTAATTACTAACCACTTTAATGGTTCATATACTAGAAAAGGTGAGAAACTAATCAAATATTTAGAAATAGTAAAAGAACTGACAAATTCTTTCGATTCTTTTAGCATAACACAGGTACCTAGAGAGGAAATTGCAGGGGCAGATACTTTGGCGAATTTAGGATCAGCCCTAAAATTTTCAAAAGATGTAAAGATACCTATCATTCACATCCTGTTTCCTGCAATTGGGGAGCATGATGTAATGGAGGTGGAAAAGGATACTACAACAACATCCAGTGATCCGCATTTAGATTCAGGATCATGGATCCTTCCGATTATGAAATTCATTCAAAATGGAGAAATCCGCACAGGAGAGAATCCTAAAGCCTTCAGGGTCAAGGTATCTCAGTTTATTATATTAGCTAACACTTTATATAAAAGGTCTCTTGCTGGTCCCTATTTACGTTACATTGAGGATCCTAAAAGTCAAGAAGTGTTAAAGGATTTACTTAGACGGTATAAATTCGAGTTATCTTAAGTTTCGACGTCGCCGCAACGCTGTTAGTAGGCATTATTTTACACTATTAAAGCCCATGAATTTTAAGACGCCGAGGACGTTATTCCACACCACCTTAAAAACAATAATAAAACGCCAGACTTTATCAAACTTGTCAGCTTATCGCTGCAGTTGAAAAATCATCCAATACTATGGGATCTGAATCATCTGATCAAACTTGTCGGCTTTGTTCATTTCTCACTCTTCACACCCATTGCTCCTCTCTCACACATGTAACACAGTAAAAACCCCAGATGGCGTTTGGACGGAATGACAGCTCTCATCACCGGTGGTACACGTGGTATCGGCTATGTTGTGGTGGAGGAACTAGTAGCGTTGGGGGCGGTGGTCCACACGTATTCTCGCAATGAGTCTGAACTTAACCAACGGTTACAAGAATGGTCACTGAAGGGGTTCAGTGTAACTGGGTCTGTCTGCGATGTAGCTCCTCGTCCCCAACGAGAAGTTCTAGTCGCTAAAGTCTCGTCGCTGTTCAATGGCAAACTCAATATCCTAGTAAGTTGTTCTAGTTTCTTTTCATCATCAGAAGCTGATAATTTATGCATTTGAGGTACCAAAATTGGATGTTATAGCCGAACAAGTGATTAATTCGGTTTCGTATATATAGGGGGTGTTTGGCCTAGCTTTTTTAACAAACCTTATAGCTTTTTTTTACAAAATAAGCTTCACTTGGTGTTTGGTTTAGCTTTTTAAGCTTATTTGAAGAAGCTTATTTGTGTAAGTGTATTTGATAGAAAATAAGCTATAAGCTAATCCGAACACTTAAAAAGAGCTTATCAAATGATAGAAAATAATCTATAAGCTACTTTAAAATATAAGCATAAGCCAAAAAATAAAAGCTAGGCCAAACACTCCCATAGTTGCAGATAATATGTACGTATATGTGTAATTGTTTTGAAATCATTAAGTTGGAGATCATATGTAAGTGCATGTGTAACTGCAAATCATTGAGTTGGAGATCATATGTATATGTATATATGAAATCATTAGGTTTTTTATATATATATATATATATATATATATATGTATATGCGTATAGTGGAGGGTTCAAATAAGAAGAAATTTTTAGTAAAAAGAAAAAAGAAGAAGTTTCAACCAATAAGAATATTTCATTTTACTTATTTAATATTTGCATTTAATTTTAATATAAGGGTATGTTTGTAAACTTACATAGATCATTAATTTCTAGTTTTCCTATTTAATAGCTAACTACATTAAATTTGTAATTTATTTTCAAGATATATATTTTTTCAAAAAAAATAATAATAATAATTTAGAGTGTAGGACAAAATACTAGGTGTGTAGGATAAATTGCGAGTTGTGTAGGATAATTTTCAAAATGTGTGGGATAACTTTTTATGTGTGTAGTAAAAAAAATTAGTGTAGAGAATAATAGTCTTTATGAGTAATTAATTACTTAAAGATAGTAATAAATGAGATGAAAAAAATACTACTTAATATTTTAAAATTATACCCCTTTGTTTCTTTTGTTCTCAATTAAATTTTCTTCCCAAATGAACATTCCCTATGCGTATATGTATATGACAAAGCCTTTAAACAGATCAAAGTTGTTGCTTCTTTGAATCTATAAAAACTAATTTAGACAAAGCCTTACTTTCGTGGATTAGCAACAAAATATATATAATAAATATAAATAATTAGTAATAAAACATGAAATGACACTATTACTTTGAATTAATCCTCAATATTTATATGGCTGAAATAGTTTGACAGCAGTCAATCTAGTAAAAAATGTGCTCTGGTTGACACAGGTTGTTTTAGAAAGTATAGTTTTGGTTCGGGTTAAAACAGGTCTGACCAAACTATGCTTAGGTTGAAATGTGTCACACCCTCAAAATCCACAAGCGGAGTATTACCACGAGGCGTGTGACTGACCAAGATCAAACCACCAATCATACTGAACATTTAATTAAAGTAAAGTAAAGTAAAATAAAACCATAGCAAACCAAGTGTTTAAAGTTCACCAAACCAAAATCCAAAACCAAATTTAAAAGTTAGCGGAAGCGTAAAGTCTAAAACCCATAAATAATTCAAAACATAAAGTTTAATGTTAGGAACCCCACAATAGGTTCCTTGCCACAACAATCACTCCGCGTGCAAGCCCCTGCCATGTACCTAACGACCTGCAAAGCATGTGGTAACGTGTCAACAAAAGGTTGGCGAGTTCACAGTTGGTTGTCTGTTTTAAAGTTATTCCAAAAACCATAAGTTGTTTCGAAAACCATAAGTTGTCAAATCCCTTGTTCTCATAACCATATGCTGTGGGGGCTACCCCAATGTTTCAAACCACTAGACCCGTACCATATCGACTACTGACTTAAGTTATGTTGAGTGCCCTGAGTCAATGTATATCATCATTGACTAAGTGCCCAAGTCCATTAGTCTACGCCCGTCCTCTGCGGCACGGTGTGAGGCTTGTCAGACCTAATAGCGCTATTTAACTAATGACCCGTTCACCAATGGCCCAGCGATTAAGTCGATATAAAAATGAGGGTCTTAAGATAGAGTTTTTGTCTAGTAAGTTTAAGGTTGTCGCTCTTCCCAAGGAGAGCGGAGGTACGTATTCTACCCAAGGAGAATACGCAGATTGTATCCCGCCTAAGGGGGATAGTTGTTATTTAATCCATTCCCAAACCACCGGGAATCCCATGCTTTGATGAAAGTGTGAACTCACTTTGGTTGCTCTGTTGGACTCTTAAAAATAGCTAACAGTCAAGGTTGGTGTTGGGATTGAACCCTACCAAAGGAACATATAATAAAAGCCAAAACTGGATCATAGCAGTGGATCCAGAATAAGCAGATGTTATGTATACAAGTCTCTCCCCTTGAAAGTGGTTTCAACATCTGCTGACCTCCTATCTACTGACATATAAACTGCTGACCTACAACTACTGATCAAAGACTAATGAAGACTAAAGCCCTGCTGGTCAATCTACTGCTATGAGTCAAGCTCTGCTGATCATGACAAGTACTGCTGGGATCACATCAGTGGAAGGATGCAGCAGTAGTTTAAGATGTCTTTATGTAATGAATTGTAATAACAGTAGTTAGCATAGCAGAGGTTGTATAGATCAGATGTTAGAGTTTGTTAGGAGGTTAGATGTCACTTTCATGGTGACGTCAGCTTAGATGCTTCAGTGGTTTGCTCGTGCCTATAAATAGGATAGTGCTCTGTACTGTTCTATTAGCTCTTTCACCATCTTCTTCCTGCACGAACAAACCAAGTGAGCTCAGGCTGAGGGGGAGTTTGTTACATACTTGCAATTGTAATTGAATCTTGTAATAAATTCAAGCATTCGGTTCAATGTTAAACTTGTATGTTAAAAGCAATTCTCTCGTTTGATTGTGAAAAGTTTGCTTCCATTACATTCCGCTGCACTACTCATTCATAGATCATTTTAATTCAAACGTAAAACACAATCAAAACCAAACTCAGATCCTAACAATTGGTATCAGAGCTTGGACAGTCCAATTTGATTTAACAATCATTTTGACATAAATAGTTCAGCTCAAAATCATTGATACTGATAGTTTGTTCGTTTTGTTGAAAAACAGTGCAAGGTTTAATCACCATTAAAGTTGATTAATCAGTGCCTGTAAAACAACCAGGATGACGTCACAATCACAAGATGATAAGAATAACATTGGCTCTCTTTTCAAACCACCCATGCTTAAACGTAATGAATACAACATCTGGGAGAGAAGGATGGGTCACATCCTTGCTCAACAGAACACTGGATGTTGGAGGTCTGTTGTTTTTGGTCCCCATGTTCCTATGGTGCCAAGTGCTGAGGATGCAAAGAAGTTCGTACCTAAACCAACTGAAAACTATACTGAATCTGATTTTCAAAAGTTCAAACTTGATGCCAAAGCATTTAGCATCATAGCATCTGCATTACCCAATGAAATCTATGCTGGACTATTACATTGTAACAGTGCCAAAGAGCTATGGGATGCACTGAAGGAACAGTTTGGGGGAACAGAAGAAGTTATTGAAAACAATAGGGAAATTCTAAATCAGCAGTATGAAACATTTTGTCACATCAAGGGTGAATCATTGACTCAGCAGTTTGAGCGATTCAGTTGTCTCATTAGTGAACTAAGGCTTGTTAAAGTAACATTTCCAAATTCCACTCAAAATAGCAGGTTCCTTAGATCACTACCAGAAAAATGGGATACCATTGCTTTTGTTACTAGAAACTCTGCTGAGTTCAAAGATCTGACCCTGACCCAGCTTCATGGTAGACTCCTGACCTATGAAAGGGAGTTAAACCAGAAAAAGAAGTTGCAAGAGTCTGGCAAAGTTGCTGATGATTATTCATTCGGTAGCACAGCTCTTTTTGATTAGGAAGAATCTGGTAGCAGTAGTAAGGATCAGGGTTATGATCACTTTATTGATATAACTGCTGGTGGAAATTTTAACAACCCTGATTCTCACTCTGCAAATTATGCTTTTACTGCAAATTGTGAAAACCAGATGTCAGATAACTTGTGCTTTGAACTCAATGATTTGCAACACTTTGATCCCACTGACTTAGAAGAGATGGACATTTTGCATCAATTGGCTTTGCTTAGTGTAAGAACAAGCAAATTCTACAAAAGAACAGAGAGAAAATTCCCAGGGTTACATGGGAATTTAAAAGTGGGGTTGGATAAGTCAAAAATTAAGTGCTATAAGTGCAATAGGCTAGGCCATTTTGCTAGGGAATGCAGGAGTCAAACCACTGCTCCAATAATTACTCATCCCAGCTCAAACCCTAGACCACAACATCAAAGCACTGTGCACTATACCCAATATACCCCTGCTGCCCATGTTAACACTGCTCACTATGCTGCAACCCATGTGCCTGTACATTATGTTCAAACCACTGTTCCACAAATTCAGTATGTTCAAGCCCCTGTCCCTCAGGCACAAGTGCAACCTGTTGCACCTCAACAAGCTGCTCCAACAGTGGTACAACCAGATCAACAAAGTTTTTTCACCCAAGGCTTTGTTGACTGGAGCAGCATGCCTGATGAGCTTAATGATGAAAATTTTGCAATCAATGCTTTTAATGATCCTACTAATGATGAATTCTGTTTGATGGCATTAGAGTCTATATCAGAAGGGGTAGAAACTGAAGGTGAACAGCTAAGTGCTGAAACAGTGGATGAAGTGACTGAAGCAGTGGTTACTGCAGTTGCTGGTGAACTACTACTGGGAGAAAATTCAGAAACCCAGATTGAACCACTGTCTGACCCCTGGTCCAAAGAAGACAAAGAAGACAAGGAAGAGAAGAAAGCTAGTGAGAAAGAAGTTAGAGTTGATGATGAAGATGATCATCAATGTGATTGTGCCATGATGGCTGCTGCCAAGGTATCACCTCATGTTCTTGAAAAACTGTGTTCAGACAAATGCATTATTGCATTTGCTAACATCAAAGAGGTAAATGAAAACCTTAGGGATAAAATCTTAACTGATGAAGTCAAATTTGAAAAGTCATTAAAAGAACTTAGAAACAAATTGGCTGAAAAAGATAAAGAGATCAGCAGTCTCAAAGAAGAGCAGAGCATAACCAAAACTCAACTCCAAACTATGGTAGAAAAATACCAAGTTTGAAAAAAGGAGTTGGAGTCCACCCAGATCACCTGTGAAAGATGGGTGGAATCTTGTAAAGGGTATGAGGTTATGCTTTAGAAACAGCTTGAAAGCCATGTCAAGTTTGGTGTAGGATATAGAAAATATGATGATCTTGTAAACACTGCTGGAAAACAAGCTGGTTCATCTGAAATTAAACCAACAAACAAGAATGGCCAAGAAGTAAACATTACTGACAAACTTGGTAACAAAATCACTCTGGAAAGATCTGTGGGGTCCTCAACTTTTGAGAAAATTGAGAAATACCAATTTAAACCCACATGGTCTGATGAGTGTGACATTCTTGAAAATTTCAAGCCCATGGACTTTACAACCACTGATGGTGTTACAGCTCCAAAAGCAAAGGTCATTCCTATCAAAGACATCCCAACAGTGGTTCAAAAGTCTGTTGCTAAGGAGTCTGAGAAAAGGAAGAAAAGAGAAAAGATCAAAAACCTGTTTTGTGATTTTTGTGAAAAGAGAAACCATCTAACAAAAGACTGTTTTCATCTAAAAGCATATGATCTAAACAAAACAAGTGTCATTGTCCCTGCTGAAAGCTGCACCATCTGTGGTAAAACAAACCACAAAACTCAAGCATGTGTGTATCTCAAAAACTTTGATGTGAAAAAGAATGAGTACACTGCTAAAACATCCTTGAGTCCATCAACATCATCTGTCAAATTCACCAAGAATCAACCACTGTTTGTGCCAGTCCAAACAGCTGTTACAAAGCAGTTGAATCAAACATCTGTCCAAAGAGATGTTCAAGTGACTGATGCACCCCCTGCCAACCAATTCAGAAAAGGCAAGGGACAATCATCTTACCAAAGGATTCCACACGTTTATGAGACCTACAAAAGGCCCTCTAAACCAAGAGTGAACAGGCATCCTTTTGGATATCAGCAGGTGATTGGTCAAAACCCACAACAGTGGTTAGAGAGAAGGACTCCTAAAACTGTCCAAACCTCTGACCTAACCACTGCCCATGCATCTGAACTCATTCTAGACACTGTTGAGACCTCATCCAAAGCCTTATTGGCTTTGGAGACCCTAATGAACTAATCCTTTTACTTCATGTGCAGGGAGCTTCTGCATGCTTAGATAGTCTTTGGTATGTAGATAGTGGAGGCTCCAGGCACATGATAGGATGTAAAGCCCTTCTCAAAGATTTCAAAATCCATGGAGGGGGTGATATATCCTTTGGTAATAATAGTAAAGGGAAAGTTTTGGGGTCTGGTACAGTACAGTCTGGAAATGTAAAATTTGAAAATGTCAATCTGATAGACAATCTAAAATTCAACCTCCTGAGTGTTTCATAAATGAGTGATAAGGGGTATGGGTCATTCTTCACAAATGAGTGTTGTAGGATTGTTGGACCAGAAATGGTTGAAAAGATTGAAGCAATAATAAAAACTGGAAAAACCAAACTTGTTGCTCAAAGAAATGGCAATGTTTATGTGGTGGATATGTCAAAAGAGAGCCCCAGAACTGATGTCTGTCTGTTCTCAGCTACATCAAACAAAGAGACAAAACTATGGCACAGAAGATTGGGGCACACAAATCTCAAGACAATCACTGCCATTTCAAAACAGGGGTTAGTAAGAGGTTTACCTCAAAAACTGTTCACCTGTCCTGAGCATTGTGTTTCCTGCCTAAAAGTAAAACAACATAAAAGCTCATACAAATCCATTGATGAGTCCAAAACAATCAAATGTTTGCAAATGATTCATATGGATTTGTTTGGCCCAGTAAAAGTCATGAGTCTTAAGAAAAAGAGGTATTGTTTGGTTATAGTTGATGACTTTTCTAGGTTTACATGGACTTACTTTTTACACTCAAAAGATGAGACTACAAGCATTCTGCAAGACTTTGTGAAACAGGTTGAAAAACAGTTTGACCTTCCAGTAAAAATCTTCAGAAGTGACAATGGCACAGAGTTCAGGAACAAAGAGTTGGATGATTTATGTGTGTCAAAAGGAATTGTGAGGCAATACAGCATTCCAAGAACACCAGAACAAAATGGGGTTGTTGAAAGAAAGAACAGAACTTTGATTAAGGCTGCCAGAACCATGCTTGCTGACTCAGGTTTGCCATTAACTTTTTGGGCAGAGGCAGTAAACACTGCTTGCTATGTCCAAAACAGAGTTTTAATCAACCCCAGGCATCAAAAGACTGCCTATGAACTGTTGTATAAAATAAAGCCATTGATTTCATACTTCAAAGTTTTTGGTTGCCCAGGCTTCATTTTAAACTTAAAAGATTCCATTTCTAAGTTTGCAGCCAAAATTGATTGTGGATATTATCTGGGATACTCAACCACTGCTAAGGCCTACAAAGTGTTTAACATAAGGACCAAAACAGTGGAGGAGACTTTGAATGTAAAGTTCAATGAACTTTCATCAATGAAAATCCCAGCAAATCCTACAGATTTGTTTGATCTTGATAAATTCACTTTTGAAGATACTGCTGTCAAGACTAACAGTGCAGGTCCATCAGAGGATTCAACACCAGACTACGGATATGAAATCATCATTCCTCAAAAGTCTGTCAAAATGGGAAGAGCAGCAGATGTTCAAAACAACTATCAAAGCTCAACCACTGCTACCTCAACAGTTGTTGACCAAAGTAGCCCCTTAACCACTGCTTCCACATCATCAAGCACTGTTGATAAAAGTCCTCAAACAGTGGATCAAAGTCAGCATGTGTCCACACCTTTGCCTCCTATTCCACCACCTTTTGAAGCCACTGCTGGATCATCAAAGTCACCAACAGTGCTTAGCTCAAATGATTCACATCTGCAGCCATCCCCACTCAATGCCATTGTTCCATACCAAGGAGAGCTCATCTTCTTAAAATCTCATCCACCAGCCAAATTATTGGCAACATCAATGAAGGGGTGCTCACAAGAAGTCAATCCCAAAACATTTGTCTTTTTGCTGGTTTTCTATCACTCCATCAGCCAGTCAAGTACCAAGAGGCACTGAAAGACAATAGCTGGGTAGAAGCCATGCAAGAGGAGCTCCAATAGTTTAGAAGACAACAAGTATGGGAGCTTGTTCCATTGCCAGAGGGTGTAAGTCCTATTGGCACAAAATGGGTCTTCAAAAATAAAACTGATGAAAGGGGTATTGTTGTCAAAAATAAAGCCAGGCTTGTGGTTCAAGGGTACAGACAAGAAGAGGGGATTGATTATGATGAAACGTTTGCCCCTGTTGTAAGACTTGAAGCAATCAGACTATTTCTGGCCTTTGATGTCAACCACAACATCAAGGTGTACCAAATGGATATCAAATGTGCATTCCTCTATGGTAAGATTCAAGAAGAGGTATATGTTTGTCAACCTCCAGGTTTTGAGGATCCATTTAATCCAAATCATGTCTACAAGCTAAATAAAGCTTTGTATGGCTTGAAACAAGCACCAAGGGCCTGGTATGAAACTCTCTCCACCTTCCTACTATCCATTGGGTTCACAAGAGGTAGAATAGATAAAACACTATTTTTAAAATGGAGAGGAAAGGATTTGATGATTGTCCAAATTTATATGGATGACATCATTTTTGGAAGCACATGTAATAAAATGTGTGAAGAGTTTAGGAAACTCATGACATCTGAGTTTGAAATGAGTGCAATGGGTGAACTCCAGTGCTTTCTTGGTCTCCAAGTAAGGCAACTGCAAAATGGCACTTTCATCCATCAAGGAAAATATGCCAAAGAACTTTTAAAGAAATTTGATATGGATGATTGTAAGCCATGCAGTACACCCATTGCAACCAATAAAGTAGTCATATCTGATGAGAAGGATGAATTGGTTGATCAAACTTTGTATAGAAGCATGATTGGGTCTTTATTGTACCTAACTGCATCCAGGCCAGATATCATGTTTGCAACATGTGTTTGTGCCAGATCCCAATCAGCCCCTAGAAACTCAAATCTTATTGCTGTAAAAAGGATATTCAGATACCTAAAAGGTGCTCCCACACTTGGTATCTGGTATCCAGCTGATGGTAAAATTGAGCTTTCAGGTTTCTCAGATAGTGACTTTGCTGGATGTGACAAGACAAGGAAGTCCACTTCAGGAGGGTGTCAATTCCTAGGTAATTGCTTAGTGTCTTGGCAAAGAAAAAAGCAAGCAGTTGTTTCCACATCCACTGCTGAAGCAGAATACATAGCTGCTGCAAGCTGTACAGCCCAACTGCTCTGGCTTCAAAATCAGTTGCTGGATTTTGGTATCACAGCCTTGAAGACACCACTCATGTTGGACAGTCAGGCAGCAGAAAATATCATCAAAAATCCAGTTTCCCACTCAACCACCAAACAGATTGACATCAGACATCACTTTGTGTGGGATTGCTATGAAAAAGGTTTGATTTCTCTGCATCATGTTCCAACTAAGGATCAGCTGGCAGATGTGCTAACCAAAGCATTAGACACATCCACCTTTGAAAGCTTGATCTCTAGGATTGGCATGCTAAACATGGAATAACAGGAAAAATCCTGTTTTTCTATGAATAAAGGCATTAAAAGGTTTTCAGAAAATCAAAAAATATATCCTTAAAAATAGTTAAAAATGAAGTTTTCATTAAAATCCTTAAAAGTCTGCCATAACCACTGCTTGTTCAAAAGTCTGCTCTACTTCAAAGTCTGTCCACTACTGAAAGTCAACCCCTGTTCTCTCATTTTCCTGATAAGCATTGATGCTCAAAATCAGTGTTTTATCCACTGATATGCTATCTGCTGATAGTAAAAAATCATCCACTGCTTCCATTTGTTACCGTTGTAACCACTGCCTTTCATTAGTAGTTTTCATAAAAGTACTGTCCTTCATTTCATCAGAGGTTGGCACGTTGACAGTACATTGTGGACAGTCCTTTTGTAACCGCTGCCACGTCAGCATTCATTTTTTCTTCATAAAACCCCTTTCAAAACCCCAAACAGGGTTTTACTGTCGAATCGAATTCATAAAAATTCCTTTCTCAAAGCAGTTTTCATCTCATTTCCACAAATTACTTCACAACTTTCTTCGAACGTCTTCTCCAAAATGACTAAATCGAAGTCCTCCGCAAAATCCACTTCAAAATCATCTTCCAAAGAGGCCTCTCAAAAGGCTAAACCCATCGAAATCGCACACAAACCTTCTCACAATCTTCTGGGTCTTCTCACAAAACCCTGCACCACTGATGTTTTCGACTCCATCATTAATATCATGTCTGCATCAAAGTATAAAACTTTGTTAACAGCAGATGCACCAATTTACTTGGCGACCCAAAGAGAGTTCTAGAAAAATGTAACCCTTGACAAACAAGGTGAGACTGTCATAGCCATTAACTCTTCTCTAAAGGGTAAAGTTGTCAAAATTACACCACAATCCATCTCGGAGGTCTTTCAACTCGATGATCAGCAAGGTATAACTTCCTTTCCTAAAAACGAGTTAAAAATTGACTTTATTGAAAGAGGGTATGCAGATACAATGATGAAGAGAGATACCTTACAAAAAAGGTTTCTTCCCTCCTGCAACAAGGTTTTTATTCCATACCCTCCTAATGTGTGTTTCAAACAAAACCACTGCTTTTAATGAAATACCATTAAAGATTCAAAACCTAGGGTATGCTATCCTTCAAGAAGAAAATTTTAATTATTCTCAGGTAATCTTTAATGATCTGGTTAAAAATGTTGAAACAAAGGCATTCTTACTGTTTCCAAGATTTCTAAGTTATTATTTTGAAAAGAAACTTGGTAAAAATGATGCTTCTGCAATAAAACAAGGTGAATCTCTTCAAATGCACAGCTTAACTGCTGAAACTTTCACAAGAATGTCAACACCTTGCAAAACACAAGCAGAGGTGCCTGAGTAGAATTTAGCAGCTACCACTGCTCTTCAGGTATCTGCTGCTGAGCTCACTGCTCAAGGTGATCAAAGTAGCAAAAAAACTGCTTTGAAACCCACACCTAAAATCACCAAAAACCCAAAGCAAAAGAAAACTCAAAAACCCCCCAAACCCATCAAAAAGGCAACTCTGGAGGATGAGATACCAGAGCAACTGCCAGTGACAGCACAAAAGTCACAAGAAACCACTGCTGCTACTTCCTCATAGCAGTTGGTACAAATATCTCAACCCATAACCAAAACTCCTCATGCTTCTTCTAAAAAAGAACATGTTGTACATATAGGGACACCACAATATGATGCTCTGGAATCACTCGCTTCCATCATCCACAGCCCAATGCCCGGGGCAAATTCTCTTTCTACACCCAATCTCACCTCCACAATTCCCCCACCAACTAAACTTTTGTTGGATGCTATTGATCTCAACCAGACACAAACCAGTCCTTCTCAATCACCTATCAATGAGAATATACTTCAACAAACGACTGGGTCTGATGTATCAATCATAGTTAACCCACCAACAAGATCTGAGGAGGTTACACCCCTTGAGTTACAAGTAACTCTTGGTGGTAGTCCAAGTGAAGCAGCCACTACAAGTGTTGAACCCACTGGTTTACATTTGGACAGTGGTTGCATCAATAAGACTTCCTTGGAGGTAATTCCTTCCATAGCACCTCTGATATCCACCAGTGAGTTTGTTTTACCCTCTGGTACAATAAAAAGGCTATCAAGTGTTGAAGGAAGAAGACCCCAGTACCAAGAAAAATGGGCATCAGTGGTTAATGTTTGGAGTACACTCCCTACATCAACCCCTGTTACAACCACTGCTAGTGGGAAATCAGATGATCCCATTAAATTGGGTGATGGTTTAAAATACCTGGAATTGACGGAACGAGTTGAAAAACTGGATACCACTGTTGTAGAAATCAAAGAAATGATGCATCAGTTGTTGAGAGTACAAAAGGTACAATCCACTGTTGTTCCACCTCAAGCACCTGCTCCACCACAAGCACCTGCTGCAGATGAGATATGAAACTTCTTTCAACCTTTTCTCCACCAACAAAAACAAATGGCTGATCAGCAACATGCAATACATGTACAAGAGCTGAGAAACACAATGGAGTCTAGGTTCAAAAACACACAAGCAGACATTAAGGCTATCAAGGCCCATATAATGAAAACCACTGCCACTGCTCCTCCAACTGTACTTTTCATTGATCAATTACCCCCAGATAATGCCAAAAAGGGGGAGAAAATTCAGGAGTGGAAGAAGAAGGGAATAGATGATGGTCTTTACATTGAACCAGAAAAGGATGCTATGACTAGAAAGATTCCCTTGCCAGATGGTAGCAAAAAGGTTGATGTTACCCAAAATGCACTTGATGAAGCTATAGCAAGTGTAAAAAGGGTCAAAGAGGCAAAGGATATGTCAAGGTGGAATGAGGAGAAAATAGTTTATAAGGAGCTGAATGCGCAGGGTTGTTTTGAGCCAAAGGATGTTAAAAATCCTGAGCCAAAAAGAAATCCCACTAGAAAAGTGAGGGAACCCAAATCCATACCATCCAGACTCACAAAGCATACTCCAAAACCATCGTCCAAAAGCCCCCAACATCAAACTTCCACCCAAACAGTTGTTGTAACACCTGTTGTGTCAACTACTGCTGATACTTCAGTGGTTTCAATTACTGTTAGCCAAACACCTGCCATCATTTCAACACACACCACAACCACTACCTTATCACAACTACCAAAAATCACTCCACCAAAAACAACCTCACCACCATCACCTCCTGCCAAAAAGCAGAAGTCATCAGATGTTATAACATCTGTTGTAATGACAACAGTGGTTGAAACACCAGTTGTTTCAACAGTTGTTAGTCAGCCACCTTCTACCACTCAAATCACCACCACTGATCCACCCAAAACATCATCTGCCTCTCCTACAATAAAAAGGAAAAGGATTTTCATACCAGATGATGATTCACCATCACCACCACCAACATCTTCACAATCACTTGCACTTATTCCAAACCCTGTTCCTCTCTCATCAGCTCTAGTACAACAACCAATCCCTATTATCACTCCTGCAGGTGTCCAATTTCCTCTAGAACTTGAAGCAGTTAGAGAAGAGATCAAGTCCTTCTACTATGAGGATGACTGATGTGCACAAAGTGGTTTAATAAAAACAACTAAAATTAACCGTAATTTAGACACTCTAAGCTTTAAATATATAAACTAAGACTCGATCTAAACCCTAAACCACACAACCGGTAAGTGTACCGATCAATGTAGTAAAGCTAAAGCAAGTCCGAGTATCGAACCCACGAGACTCTAAGGATTACGCTAAGACTCTATAAAGACTAAGACTGACACAACTCAAACTATTTGGTTATTGATTGGGGGGTTTCTAAAAATCCTAAGAATGCAAATAACGAATAACTAGATTAGCTAAATAACTAACACGAACTCTAACGAAGACTTTGACCAGTGATGAATGAAGACTACCTAGGCTAGACGCAAGCTAAACTCAGAATGGATCTCTATTCGATGATTTTGTGGTGTGGAACCGGGATCTTTGGATACTAAACCTATTAAGACACCACTAAGCCCCTCAAACACTCTCAAGGCGATTCTTATGGCACTACCTAGGCTGTTACGCTCACCGGTTTTCTAGATTTCCTCTCAGTCCTCTAGTTTCTTGAAAGTGCCTATATAAGACGCTCTACCTCTCAGCGCGAACGTCTAAAGCAACTACGGGTTTTAATCTTGGTTTAATAGACAATGGAATGTTAAGGACTTATAACCAAACCGAGACCTATTAATAACCTCGAGCCTCACAGTGACGAGTTTAGCAGCACACTTGATTTTATTAAATTACCGGATATTACTTCTAAGGTTACTTATGCAATTTTCACCCTAAAGGATTAATGATCTATTACGTGATAAAGACCGTCACCTAAATCAAGAACCCTAGCACAACCCTATTATGTGATAAAGACCGTCACCAAGGATTATACGAAGCAATAAACAGTGATAAAATAATCGTCAAGCACGCATATGCACCAAGTTAAATTCCCGAAGCTTTTACAATACAAGAAAATTCCACAACCACGCCAAAAATCGAATAAAGAACCAAACTTTATTTAACTATTGTCATTAGCCTAGGTAGTTTATGAAGTTTTAGCCGCTAATCATGATCAAACACATAGTATCAAGCAATATAAAATCTGAATTCATCATGCAACAATAAGAAACAAGCGAAAAACGAAGAATCTAAGAGATAAAACCCGTAGACTTCAATCCCGAACGCTCCTGGATGTTACCCGACGATTCCAAGCGACCCGAATGCTTCAAAGATCTTCAATCAGGCTTCAATGGTGGTTTCAAGGTCCAAAATTCGTGTACCATTCTCCTCTCCGCTGATTGATGATGATGATGATTTATAACTTAAAAAAAACTATAGCCGTTGCTGTTTGAAGTCGGTGCACGATTACAACTTTCTCGCGGCCCAATATTACTAATTACATAATTCTGCTGGGCTGATGATGTTTCACGACCCAAGTGGGCTTTTCATTCACGTGCAGAATGTTGCTATGCATATGCCTCCAAGAAAGATTTTTATATATATTTAGGTAGGACTATGTTTCCCTTTTCTTTTCATTCGACGTCACCATAATAATGATCATACTAATATTGGCAGCCACTTCCTCCATAATAATCATAAGTAATGTATATCAAAATATGGCAGCCCCTATTAGATAACATAGAAATAGTGGGCTTGACCCACTCACAGAAAATAGCGGCAATTTTTATTTCGGCCACTGACATTCCACTCTGCCCAACTGGCTGGTTATCTCCATATTACTCGTTTTTGCTCCATTTGCACCATAACCTGCCAAAACACAAAATAATATAACATAGCACTAAAACTAAATAAAAACAAATAAAACCTATACAAAAATTATACAATTTACATGGGACAAATATGCGTATTTTACCCCACATCAAATATCCCTACACTTAACCTTTTTTCGTCCCCGAAAAAGAATTATGCATAACGGAATCATAGTCGGAATAATCATTCGGGACAAAAGCTTAAGTTATTTTTATTAAAACCGAAACTCGTGTTAGCCGCGATTACAAGTATACTTGTCCTCTTAAACCCAAACCCGGTTCAAAGCCCTTATCATGCAATTTAGTTCAAGTTCGGTCAATCTACCTAGGGTCTCACGCTAAGAATTGCAAGTCCACCTACTCCCCCCTCAAGCTTATAGGACAAAAGGAACAACCACTGGGCTATTTCCTAACCACCTTATACTAAGATCAAGAGAGGTTAAAATCAAATCTATATATATATTTTTTTTTTCATTTTTTTTATTTTTCTTTTTACGAGCGTAGACGTTGCATTCCCTAACCAAGAGGCATTCCGGCTGTAGAGTCGCTATCCCCAACTCGGATTACTTAGGCTTCGGTACTTTGTTATTTATTTATTTTTAATTTGCAAGGTCGATTTCACACACCCTAGAGGTAATCCGGCTGTAGAGTCGCTATCCCCAACCACAGACTATATAGGAATGGTTACTTTCATTTAGTTTCTAGCTCGCTTATTTTTTATTTTTTTTTTCCTTTTCCAACGAGATAATGACCAAAAACTCTAACGATCTTAACTTATAACGGCATCCCTTATACTATTTTTTGCGGTTTCAATTTCCCCACTTTCCCTAGATGAGAACCCACTAATAGACCGACAATTAGGTATATTTTATATCAAAGGAATCTAGAACAGAACCGAGCCTACCCGCACATCCCAAACTAGACACAAGCTCAATTATATTATCTCATATTATTATTATTTGAACAAAAATCCGACTTTTCTATCATTTTCCGTTTTTTAGTTTTGCAAACTTCTAGTTTCAAAAGACATTTTCTAACTTTTCAATTTTTTTTTTTTGAATTTTTGGAAATTTTTTTTATGACTCAAAACTCACTAACTAGACACTAAACGATAGTTCACATCCCCACACTTAAACTCTACATTGCCCTCAATGTAGGATGGAAACCGACTCAAAAAACTAAAAATAAATAAGAAATAAAAGACAAAGGGCAAATTGGAAAGGACTTAGCTGGCTTTATAACACGTAAGCTTCAAACACTCGTCCCATCCAGCTCGATCGTATAGCATTTCGTTCGCGATCGGCTTTTGACACTAACTGGTATACTCGATAAATGCCTGATATCTGATAAGCAGCTCCAAAATCACCCGAATGGAGATTGAGTACGGGTGGTACATATTCAAACCTACATAAACAAAAACAAGCAAACACCAAAGCAATACCGACTCTAAAAAAAATGACTCAAAAACTACTAGCAAAGACTCATAGTACAAAATAAACGACTCAGAATACAAATTCTACAAACTACCGAAAATCCAACAAATAAAGAAATTTAACAAACTCTACAAAACCTCCCCACACTTGAACTTAATCAGGAGGTTTTTCTTTGATCTGGACCCGGTCTAACCCGCTTAATTCCACCCGGTTCTCGAAACTAATTAAAAATTTATTGGTGGAATAATAAAGTATTTTAAAATTTTTAAACGGGTCAGACCACCAGAATTTAAACTTACCTGGAAGAAACCAGATGCGTGACATGTAATGAGAAGACTGTTCTTGTCTGAACTTCAAAGGCTCCTTCTTCTTCTTATGGCCACCCTCGATCCGTAACCAATCCCGATCCTTCCTTTTTCTTGCTTCTCCCACTGTTTTGATTTTTTGAGTGGCTTTTACCAATACTTCCACGGGCCACCTGTGGCGTTCTTCCTCTTCCACCACTTTTTCTACTTTTGGTGACTTTTTGATCTCCATAGTCGGCTTTACTTCCAATAATGCTTCTAATTCGGTCAAATCGCCAACTGGGTCAAATAATTCTTCATCTGCTAGAGTTGGTAGATTAACCAACTCGTCACCAAACTCCGTCTCCCATGATAGGATATGATCATCCCCCACTTCTGATGCATCAGACATATCCCATATTGGGTCAGTGAGATAATAATCATCCTCAGAAATATCTGGATTACTGGGAGGTTGCTCATCTTCTTCATCTTCCTCATCATCAGAATCACTCCAGTAATCATATATAATACCCTGCGAAACCGGAGGTGGGACTTCCTCGTCCATTTTCGTCTCCGTGACTAGAATGATCTCCTCAACCGACTCTTCTTCGTCTTCTTCTGAGTCTTCTCCCTTCCATCTCTTATAGGCAGCCAGTTGTGCATCTATTTCTTCATTACTACACGAAAAATCAATTATGAATTTACCCGAATTCTCTTCTCGGTCTTCCTGCTGAACCGGAGGTGGGACTGAGATGTCCATTGTAGCCTCCGGTTGAGACTGTTATTCCTGCAAAACATCATCCTCACAAGACAAGTGTAAAGAATCATACGAATCATTAACATCATGCATAGAATCAACAAACGCAGAAGTGTCATTTTCACAAACGGTTTTCATATAGTGTGGAATTGGTAGTACTACCATCCCTGGCTCTATAACATTTAAAAGCAACTCACCTGAAGGAGTTTGATATCCAAGATAATTACCTGCACTATCGTACATATAACGACCTTGTGTCTTCGCAAGCTCCGCCTCCAAACGATCTAACGACTCAACCACACACCGAAGATGCCTATCTCTCTCTTCCTTGTCAAATTTCATCCAAGCATCTATTTCCTCCTGTGTACCATTTTGTTGAATTTTCCAATACGGATTAGCATAATAATGCGCAGAGGACCCCACATATTGTGGACATTTAACAGTAAAATGAGGTCCTCCACAAATCTCGCACATAACTAAGAATTAAAAGAAATAAAAAACACGGAAAATTAGACTCCTACGACTCAATATACAGAACATAAATAGACTCACAAGACTCACCACGAAAACACAAAACAAAAGACAAGTAGCACAGATTATGTCAGTTAAAGTCCAAACAAAGTAATTAACGCAATCGCCAAGAGTCCCCGGAAACGGCGCCAAAAACTTGATGTGCACAAAGTGGTTTAATAAAAACAACTAAAATTAACCCTAATTTAGACACTCTAAGCTTTAAATTTATAAACTAAGACTCGATCTAAACCCTAAACCACACAACCGGCAAGTGTACCGATCAATGTAGTAAAGCTAAAGCAAGTCCGAGTATCGAACCCACGAGACTCTAAGGATTACGTTAAGACTCTATAAAGACTAAGACTGACACAACTCAAACTATTTGGTTATTGATTGGGGGGTTTCTAAAAATCCTAAGAATGCAAATAACGAATAACTAGATTAGCTAAATAACTAACACGAACTCTAACGAAGACTTTGACCAGTGATGAATGAAGACTACCTAGGCTAGACGCAAGCTAAACTCAGAATGGATCTCTATTCGATGATTTTGTGGTGTGGAACCGGGATCTTTGGATACTAAACCTATTAAGACACCACTAAGCCCCTCAAACACTCTCAAGGCGATTCTTATCACTACCTAGGCTGTTACGCTCACCGGTTTTCTAGATTTCCTCTCAGTCCTCTAGTTTCTTGAAAGTGCCTATATAAGACGCTCTACCTCTCAGCGCGAACGTCTAAAGCAACTACGGGTTTTAATCTTGGTTTAATAGACAATGGAATGTTAAGGACTTATAACCAAACCGAGACCTATTAATAACCTCGAGCCTCACAGCGACGAGTTTAACATCACACTTGATTTTATTAAATTACCGGATATTACTTCTAAGTTTACTTATGCAATTTTCACCCTAAAGGATTAATGATCTATTACGTGATAAAGACCGTCACCTAAATCAAGAACCCTAGCACAACCCTATTATGTGATAAAGACCGTCACCAAGGATTATACGAAGCAATAAACAGTGATAAAATAATCGTCAAGCACGCATATGCACCAAGTTAAATTCCCGAAGCTTTTACAATACAAGAAAAATCCACAACCACGCCAAAAATCGAATAAAGAACCAAACTTTATTTAACTATTGTCATTAGCCTAGGTAGTTTATGAAGTTTTAGCCGCTAATCATGATCAAACACATAGTATCAAGCAATATAAAATCTGAATTCATCATGCAACAATAAGAAACAAGCGAAAAACGAAGAATCTAAGAGATAAAACCCGTAGACTTCAATCCCGAACGCTCCTGGATGTTACCCGACGATTCCAAGCGACCCGAATGCTTCAAAGATCTTCAATCAGGCTTCAATGGTGGTTTCAAGCTCCAAAATTCGTGTACCATTCTCCTCTCCGCTGATTGATGATGATGATGATTTATAACTTTAAAAAAAACTATAGCCGTTGCTGTTTGAAGTCGGTGCACGATTACAACTTTCTCGCGGCCCAATATTACTAATTACATAATTCTGCTGGGCTGATGATGTTTCACGACCCAAGTGGGCTTTTCATTCACGTGCAGAATGTTGCTATGCATATGCCTCCAAGAAAGATTTTTATATATATTTAGGTTGGACTATGTTTCCCTTTTCTTTTCATTCGACGTCACCATAATAATGATCATACTAATATTGGCAGCCACTTCCTCCATAATAATCATAAGTAATGTATATCAAAATATGGCAGCCCCTATTAGATAACATAGAAATAGTGGGCTTGACCCACTCACAGAAAATAGCGGCAATTTTTATTTCGGCCACTGACATTCCACTCTGCCCAACTGGCTGGTTATCTCCATATTACTCGTTTTTGCTCCATTTGCACCATAACCTGCCAAAACACAAAATAATATAACATAGCACTAAAACTAAATAAAAACAAATAAAACCTATACAAAAATTATACAATTTACATGGGACAAATATGCGTATTTTACCCCACATCAATGACCCTGCTAAAAGGAAGTTGCCATCAGTTGAAGGATATCAAAGGCCTAACAACATTGAAGAATATTTGAAAGTTAAGGCTAAACAGGCTGAGGATATTTCCAAAAGAAACTCTCAAGGAAAAACTGACAGAGAAATTCAAAGGCATTATCAGTTTCTATTTACTCAAGTCAGATCCTTAGAGAAACTTGCAAAAAATGTTTGTCAACAAATCTCAGAGAAATCAGATGAAACTTTGAGAAAAGACTACATTGAAAGCATCATGGCAACTAAAAAGTACAAGGGAGAAAAACATATGTACAAGGAGTGGACCATTCCTGAGCTTGAACAAGAAGCAGCTAGGATTCAAGAAATGATAAAGAATAAGGTCAAACACACTCCTCCAGATTGGTCAAAGTACAAAAAGAAAGTGCCTGAAAAGACATTAGAGCTGAAGAGAATGAAAGAGGAATTAGTTGCTGCTGACTATGGGTCTAAAAATCAAGTGGCAAGATGGAAAGAAGATATAGTCAGGGCCACCTACAAAAGGTTGGAGGAATTAAGAAAGAAAGATCCCACAGTTCCATAAAAACCTAACTACTCTGAAGCAGAGGTCTCAAAAAGACCACCAAAGCTGCAAATCATGAGAGCTACTGCTCCAACTGGTGCTGCCATCTATAAAAGAAAGCAACAAAAACAGTTGGATACTGAAACAGTGGCAGAATTAATGGCAGGAGATGAGCTTGTAAAAGAAGGTATTAAAAAGATGATAGCTGAAGCTCTTGGCCTGAATCAACCTGCAAGCACTGCTCAAACAGTCATCACAAGCATCACCAAACACCTCATCTAATAAAAATCTCCCAAGAAACCCACCAGACTCAAAAGTACTAAAATGGAAAACTGATAAACAGACCCATGTATTGACAATGTTCAAGTCTAGTGGAGAAGTGAAGAAAATAACAAGGGAACAAGCACTTGGCCTAAGTCTTGAAGATTTGCAGGATCTCTTTGATCTTCCACTGTGCAGGGATGATGATGACACAGATGCCTTAGCCTTTGAGTTACAACTCAAAGGGAAAATAAGGGAACTGCTGATGAGGCAATAAAGATCTACCAATAATGAAGAGTTTTGGCATTATCTGTTCCAGGGGGAGATTGTTGGGATTGAACCCTACCAAAGGAACAGATAATAAAAGCCAAAACTGGATCAGAGCAGTGGATCCAGAATAAGCAGATGTTATGTATACAAGTCTCTCCCCTTGAAAGTGGTTTCAACATCTACAGACCTCCTATCTACTGATCATACAAACTGCTGATCAAAGACTAATGAAGACTAAAACCCTGCTGTTCAATCTACTGCTATGAGTCAAGCTCTGCTGATCATGACAAGTACTGCTGGGATCACATCAGTGGAAGGATGCAGTAGTAGTTTAAGATGTCATTATGTAATGAATTGTAATAACAGTAGTTAGCATAGCAGAGGTTGTATAGATCAGATGTTAGAGTTTGTTAGGAGGTTAGATGTCACTTTCATGCTGACGTCAGCTTAGATGCTTCAGTGGTTTGCTCGTGCCTATAAATAGGACAGTGCTCTGTACTGTTCTATTAGCTCTTTCACCATCTTCTTCCTGCACGAACAAACCAAGTGAGCTCAGGCTGAGAGGGAGTTTGTTACATACTTGCAATTGTAATTGAATCTTGTAATAAATTCAAGCATTCGGTTCAATGTTAAACTTGTATGTTAAAAGCAATTCTCTAGCTTGATTGTGAAAAGTTTGCTTCCATTACATTCCGCTGCACTACTCATTCATAGATCATTTTATTTCAAACGTAAAACACAATCA
Source organism: Helianthus tuberosus (assembly GCA_030545235.1). NCBI lineage: Eukaryota > Viridiplantae > Streptophyta > Magnoliopsida > Asterales > Asteraceae > Helianthus > Helianthus tuberosus. The sequence continues at coordinate 80,828,774 of CM060408.1, forward strand.
AAACCAAAATCAGATCCTAACAGTTGGTCAATCACGTCCTAGTATGATTACCATTTAGTCCATTAGTGGTTTCAAATAAGACACAAAGTTCCTACATGCATCTACCACATAACATGCACTCACTTTGACAGGTCACGCCCATATATACATTCCACCTATAACTACACAAGAGCAAGCACACAATACTTCACATAAGACTTTCTTTGACATATAACAAGTTGGATCATTATCAGATAACATAACCGACATTTAGACACGCAAATCAACACTTATATTGTTTCAGCTTTAACATCCAAAACTAGGCTTTTTTCGGGTATTTTTATAAAATAGTTAACTTGTTCCAGAAATTCCCAAAATTTAACAGAATGTTCTAAACGGTCCACGTATCATTGTGTAAAAATCTTGGGACTAAATTCATTACCAATTATTTTATAAAAATCATTTACCAGGTTGTAATCAGATTCGTCACTTTCTAACTGCAGTCCACGGAAAAATTCATTTTAAATTCATCGTAAGTCCGATTATCGGAATTACATTTGGATAATTACAAGACCCCCGTGGCCATCTACTGTACGAATTTCATGATCTAACTCTATCCAGATTTCAAGTTATGATGAAAAACATAAAACACATTTTCTGCAGAAAAAACACAGCTTTTGCTGCTGTAGAAAACAGACCTTTAAAAATAGTAAACCACCTCAAAAAAATATGATTTCAGCGCCATTTGAAGCATTTTTCGAAAACTTAGAATTTAGACTTTAGAAAATCAATTTTTTGATTTATAACGGTCCGTTTATAGCCAACTGAAGTTGGTTATTTTCGTCAATCAGCATGTTGTTTTACATTTAAACGACACCAAAACACATGTAAACGACCCCGACTCTTCCTAATAACAACCAACAGCAGGCTATTCATCAATTACCATCTAACCATATCAATAATCACAAAACCCTAAATATAAAACATCATGATTTTCACCAAAAACGCAGCCAACGATCATTTACGAATACATATCATCGATTAATTCAACAAATTGCATACTCAACTGAAATAAATCATGCAACATCAAAACCCTAGCATGTCAACTAAAAGTCATAGCCATGTTTCCACAAAATCACACCATTAATCACAATCCAACTCAAGAATACTAACCTTGGAGCAAGAGAAGGGATTACGAGGAAGTGAAAGGAGAATCAAGAAGCTGAACTGGGAGTTGATTTGCTTCGGGGGGGGGGGGGGGAGTTTCTTCTGGTCGACGCACACAAGAGGTGTTTAGGGTTTTGATTTTTGATTTCTTATTCCCAAAGTCAAATACGTATAATTAAAACACAAGGAAGTTGGACTAATGGGCTACAAGGAACAAAAGAGTGTGGGTTTGGGCTTATGTTTCGCATGGGGGAAACATGGGGTGTGGTTGGGCCCATAAGTGGCGCAAGAAGAGAGGGGGTGGGCTTGGGTTGGATTTACTAAGTGATGGTTTTGCAAGTTTCATGAAATAACTAATTAAAATGTTTCGTATCGAAAAACAATATATTACAACGCTTCGTTTCACAAACTAACGTATTCCAATATTTCAGTTTCGGGTTTCGGTTTAACATAATTCACATTACACATTACCAAGAACACAATCGTTCAAATAAAATAAATCACCAAATTCAATTCATTTAACGTACATGAAATTAAACAGTAAAAACGAAACGTTTAGGAATTTACACGAGTTGTCACATCATCCCCAAGTTGAAAGAAATTTTGTCCCGAAATTTAGCACATAGTCACTGGAGAAGCTAGTTGTGTTGTGCGTTTTCCTAGGGTATCACATCATCTCCCTGTTGGTTTGGAATTTCGTCCCAAAATTCCGAAGTAGCTTCATTACTGGACTCACCTTTCTTAAACAACTGGGGTTACTTGCGTTTCGTCTGGTCCTCTCGTTCCTAAGTGAACTATAGGCCTCGACGGGAGTTCCAATGAACTCGAACAATAGGTATCTTTGTACATTTGAGAGTCTTGATTTCCCGGTCCATAATTTCCACTGGTTCCTCAACGAAGCGCAACTGGTCGTCGATAGTGAGTTCCTTGAAATGTACAATGAGGGTCTCGTCTGATAAGCACTTCTTCAGATTCGACACGTGGAAGACGTTGTGAACACCACTGAGTTCTTCGGGCAAATTTAGTTTGTAAGCTACCTTGCTGATTTTCTTAGTGATTTCAAAAGGTCCGACATATCGCAGATTAAGTTTACCCTGTTTGCCAAAATGGACCACACTTTTCCATGGTGAAACTTTAAGTAGTACTCGATCCCCAACCTGGAACTCGAGAGGCTTCCTACGCGTATCCACATAACTTTTCTGACGGACACGAGCTGTCGCCATTCTTTGTCTTATTTGAGAAATCTTTTCCGTTGTGTCGACAACGAGTTCTGGGCCAGTGATTTGACTATCGCCAACTTTTGCCCAGCGTAGAGGTGATCGGCATTTCCGCCCGTACAAAGCCTCGAACGGGGCAACTTTGATGCTGGTGTGGTAACAATTGTTGTATGAGAACTCTACTAAAGGTAGGTGTCTTTCCCAGCCGTTACCGAAATCGATAACATATGATCGAAGCATGTATTCCAGAGTCTGGATGGTGCGCTCAGTCTGCCCATCCATCTGAGGGTGATACGCTGTGCTCAAATCTAGACGTGAGCCGAAAGATTTGTGCATCACCTGCCACAACTCAGATGTAAAGAGTGAGTCTCGATCAGAGATAATAGAAGTTGGCACTCCGTGCCTAAAGACTACTTCCTTCAGATAAATATCTGCAAGTGTAGAAAACTTGTCAGTTTCCTTCATTGCTAGAAAGTATGCAGCCTTAGTTAGTCGATCCATGATCACCCAGATGGTGTCGTTTCCCCGCTGAGATCTAGGCAAGCTAGTGACGAAATCAATGGAAATTTGCTCCCATTTCCATGTTCAGATTTCGGGTTGCCCGAGTAGTCTTGATGGCGTCTGGTATTCAACCTTAACTATGGCGCATGTCAAGCATTTACTAACATAGGTCGCTATGTTAGCCTTCATACTAGGCCACCAGTACGTGGTTTTGAGATCGTGGTACATCTTATCAGAGCTAGGATGTACCGAGTAACGAGACTTGTGTGCCTCATCCATCACAAGCTCACGTAGATTACCATAAAATTGAAACCAGATACGCCCCGCTAAGTAGTAAGCACCGTCTTCCTTTAGTTCCAATCGTTTCTCCAATCCCCGTAGGGACTCAGCTTTGAGGTTTTCTTCCTTCAATGCTTCAACCTGTGCCTCTCGAATCTGGGTAGGAAGACTGGAGTGAATCGTAAGCTGTAACGCACGTACCCGCTTAGGTTTGGTTTCCTTACGACTGAGGGCATCGGCCACAACGTTGGCCTTGCCGGGGTGATATTTGATCGCGCACTCATAATCATTTAGAAGTTTGACCCACCGACGCTGTCGCATGTTCAACTCCTTCTGATCAAAGATGTGCTGGAGACTCCTGTGATCGGTGTAATTGGTGCATTTGGTACCGTACAGGTAATGTCTCCATATCTTGAGTGCTAACACTACTGCTCCTAACTCCAAATCATGGGTAGTGTAGTTCTTTTCGTGGACCTTGAGCTAGCGTGATGCGTAAGCAATGACATTTTCACGTTGCATCAACACACAACCAAGTCCTTGGATTGACGCGTCACAATAAACCACGAAGTCTTCTGTGCCTTCAGGTAACGAAAGGATGGGGGCGCTGCAAAGTTTCTTCTTCAATAGTTGAAACACGGATTCCTGAGCATCACCCCATCGGTAGGTGACACCCTTTTGTGTTAAGGTAATGAGAGGCTGTGCAATCTTCGAAAAGTCTTTGATAAATCTTCGGTAGTAACCCGTCAAACCCAAGAATTGACGGATTTCGGTTGGAGTACGAGGTGCAGGCTAGTTCTTGATCGAGTCAATCTTGGATGGATCAACGTGAATCCCATCTTTATTGACTACCTGGCCTAGGAAGTGGATTTCACGAAGCCAAAAGTCAAACTTTGAAAACTTAGCGTAGAGCTGTTCTAATCAAAAAGTTCCAGAATAAGTCGCAGATGGTGCTCGTGCTCCTCCTGACTTATCCAAGTATGGTTTGCACACTCGGTTCATGAGGTCCATGAAGACAGCAGGTGCGTTTGTCAACCTGAAAGGCATAACCAGAAACTCGTAGTGTCCGTAACGAGTCCTGAATGCTGTCTTGGAAATGTCCTCGTCTCGAACTCTCAGCTGATAATATCCCGATCTCAGATCTATCTTAGAATAGAAGCTCGACCCTTGCAACTGGTCGAACAAGTTGTCGATATGCGGAAGAGGAAAACGATTCTTCACGCTCACCTTGTTGAGTTCGCGATAGTCTATGCACATTCGAAAGGTACCGTCCTTCTTTTTAACAAATAGGACTGGAGCTCCCCAGGGCGAGGAACTAGGACAAATGAAACCTTTGTCCAAGAGTTCCTGTAATTGTGTAGACAACTCTTCCAATTCAGACGGAGCTAAATGATACAGTGCTCGAGCTATAGGTGCCGCCCCAGGAGTTAGCTCGATTTGAAACTCGACCTGTCGATAAGGCGGTAGACTAGGTAATTCCCCACGAAACACCTCAGGAAAGTCACGTACGATTGGGATATCTTCAATCTTATTCTCTTTCGATGAAGTATCAATAACAAGGGCCAGGATAGCAGGGTGACCCTTTCGCAGACACTTCTGGGCCTTGAGGAACGAGATGATGCCCACGACAGCACCACTCTTGTCACCCTAAATAGTGAGAGGTTCGATGTTAGGATGAGGGATGCAGACAATCTTCTCCTTACATAGTATCTCCGCTCGGTATTGGGATAACCAGTCCATCCCCACAACCACGTCGAAACTACCGAGAACGATGGGGATGAGATTGATAGAGAAAGTCTAACCGGCTAGAGTGAGATTGCAACCCCTAACAATGTTCGTGGCCTCAAAGTTTTTACCATTAGCTAGTTCTACGACATGCTTAGTGTTCAGAGGGGTTGGGGTACGCTGAAGCATCTGGCTAACCCTTAAGGACACATAACTAGTATTGGCTCCCGAATCAAATAAGACTGAAACAAACTAGTCATCCAGTAGAAACTTACCCGTCACAACGTTGGGTCGTTCCTTGCTTCGCCTTGACCAATCACAAACACACGCCCATTAGCATTGTTTTTGTCATTGTTGTTCCTGTTGTTGTTCCCATTACCCCTTGTTGTTACCCTGTGGCTGCTGCTGCTAATTCTGCGGAGCTGGTTGCTGTTGTGGTCGGTTCTGATTTGTAGGATACTGACTCCTGCAATCCTTTGCTGCGGGCCTGGCTTGTTGCACCTTTGACAGTGGCCCTTTGTGCACTGCCTGCTATGGTGCAAGTTACAGCGATTACACTTAGGGTGATTTCCCTTGTACCCACCCTGACTTTGATTTCCAGCAGACTGCTAATTAGGGCTCTTGTAGTCATCGGTCCTTCGCTGCTGAGACTGAGGCTGAGTAGAGCTTGAACCCTTGCTAGAATTCCCATCCCACTTACGCTTGTTGTCACTTGGAGCATCAGAAGTAGTGGCACTAATTCGTTTAGGTAGCCTGTTCTGCTCGACTGCCTGATCAATGAGGCGGTGAGACAGTCGTATGATTTGCTGGATCGTAGGGAGGTTTGCTGCAGTTACCATGCTCTGGATTTCCGGTACTAAACCCTTAAGGTAAAGCTCAATACGCTTGTAAGGAGGATTCGCCATGTTGGGACATAGAGCAGCCAATTCATTCGAGCGTTTCGTGTAGGCCTCAATTCCGGGCCCTACCATCTTGAGGTCGTAGAACTCCACCTCAAGCTTGTGAATATCATCCCGATTACAATACACTTCTTTGAGTGTTCCATGGGGTGGCATTAGCAGCTGCCAACCCTAGCATCTGCACCTGTGCGTTCCACCAAGAGAGCGCACCACCTTCAAGTGTTCCAGTTGCAAACTTCACCCTACTGGCTACAAGGCATTCACACATCTCGAATACAGACTCGATCTTCTCAAACAAATGCAGCAGGCCCACAACTCCTTCTGTGCCACTGAAAGTACTGGGTCGGCAATCCATGAAAGTCTTAAAGGTGCATGCTCGAGTTTGAGTGTGTTGACCTGTCGCGTAAGAAAGAAAGGAGATAAGCTTAAGAATGACAGAGTGTCATGAGAGTAGGATCTAGCATCCTAGGATAGGTTGGTAGGACAGGCTTTACCTCCTTGTTGGGCTGCTGCTAAAGCCTTGGTAACCCGTTCATTATTAGGGCCGTCAGTTGAGCCTAAGTCAAGTTGAGGCGTCCACTCATGATCTTCACAGTCAGAAAACACAAGTGAGAATGATAACGTAGGAATGTGAAAAGAAGAACGAGGGGGGGTACGCATGTAGGGTTTCACGTAAACAGTTGACTGTTAAAGAGAGCACATTAGGGCTAACAGGCAGCATGCTACTACACTAACTAGGCATACCATAAGCAACACACTCTGCGGAAGCAAACTATCAAGTCGGCAGTAATAACATAAACCATACCACCTATAATGTTGAGTCTCGCACGTGGAGCGAAGTGTCGTTGTGGATCATTGAGCACTAAACATGTTATAGTCTGGATTTTGTCAAAAAGATTTTTCCCTTTTTAAAACCAAGTTCACTATAACCAATGGCTCTGATACCAATCTGTCACACCCTCAAAATCCACAAGGGGAGTATTACCACGAGGCGTGTGACTGACCAGGATCAAACCACCAATCATACTGAACATTTAATTAAAGTAAAGTAAAGTAAAATAAAACTATAGCAAACCATGTCTTTAAAGTTCACCAAACCAAAATCCAAAACCAAATTTAAAAGTTAGCGGAAGCGTAAAGTCTAAAACCCATAAATAATTCAAAACATAAATTTTAATGTTACGAACCCCACAATAGGTTCCTTGCCACAACGATCACTCCGCATGCAAGCCCCTGCCATGTACCTAACGACCTGCAAAGCATGTGGTAACGTGTCAAGAAAAGGTTGGCGAGTTCACAGTTGGTTATCTTTTTTAAAGTTATTCCAAAAACCATAAGTTGTTTTGAAAACCATAAGTTGTCAAATCCCTTGTTCTCATAACCATATGCTGTGGGGGCTACCCCAATGTTTCAAACCACTAGACCCGTTCCATATCGACTACTGACTTAAGTTATGTTGAGTTCCCTAAGTCAATGTCTATCATCATTGACTAAGTGTCCAAGTCCATTAGTCCACGCCCGTCCTCTGCGGCACGGTGTGAGGCTTTTCAGACCTAATTGTGCTATTTAACTAATGACTCGTTCGCCAATGGCCCAGCGATTAAGTCGATATAAAAATGTGGGACTTAAGAAAGAGTTTTTGTGTAGTAAGTTTAAGGTTGTCGCTCTTCCCAAGGAGAGCTGTCACACCCCGACCACGTAAAACATCAAATCGTGGCGGAAACGTTTGGGAGTGTTGTAACTGAATTATTGTTCCACAACCATGGTAATTAAAATTACATTTTATTCAACAACCAAAGGTGGAATGCATTGTTTCAAAACAAGAACCAAAGAGTACACAACATAATTAAACTAAGTCTATCTTTATTTTAAGTCTCTAAGGCACAGGTCCGCCCTAGTGTCACAATCATCATCCTAAGCAACAGCTCCTGAAACACAAGTGAAAATAGGTACGTCAACATAAAAATGCCTGTGAGATACATAGGTTTTGTGAAAAATAGGATTCATGACTTAAGTTTAAGAAAAAGTTGTTTAACATAAGTCAGTCATGAACCTTGTTAATTGTTTTGTTTTATAAATCTTTTGAAAAGCGGTCATAAAGTAGATGATATGTAAAAGAGTAATGTGAGGTTAAATGGATAACCAAGTAAAATGAGTTTTGTATAAAATAAGTTGTTTGTAAAACAATGTCTTGAAAAATATGTTATTTGTATAAAATGTTATATGTCTAAATTGAAATGATTCAAATAACGCTACGATATGTAATACCATACAATCACTTATATATAGGAAGTACCAGCGGCGTATCCACCATGCCTGTATCATATTACACACGCTTCGTTACTCAAATCATTTTACCCAAACAAACCACCATTGCTAATTGCCCATATCTAAACCATTTGTAAATCTCTTTGTGTAAATGATGCCAAAATGTTTATGTCAAAATGTAGTCCATGAAATATGTATATCAATATCAAAATGTATATGTCAAATGTCAAATATGTAATGTGTAAACAAAATGTCATGTATGGTAGGTGAAATATATATATATATATATATATATATGTTTGTGTGTGTGTGTGTGTGTGTGTGTGTGTCTACTGAGCCACAGATAAAAATGCATAAAACAATGTATTGAAGTAAAACGTGGTTTAAATCAATGTTATGTCTAGTGGAAATGCATGCTATACTGAATACAAACATTTATGCGGTATTGTAAAAATGCATACATCCAAGCCTTGTGACTGTGGTGATAAGCCCTTAAACAAATTAAAGGTCCATCTGTGTTATGTTTTATCGAATTCGGTCATTCCTTCCATCCAAACATACCTAGGATGTCAGGAACGGTAGTTGTCAATTCCTATGGTACCATTACCTACTAACGAGCGGCGTGATCAAAGTTAATGAATGTATACGGTCCCACTTAAACAAACCAAATGTCATACCCCAAAATGTAAGCATGTGATGAGAATGTACTAAGTATGCGGTAAAATGGACATACATAGCATGTGATGAAAAACAAATGCACTAAGTATGATAAACATACATAGCATGAAAAGGTAATGTAAAACAATGTACTAAGTATGTGCTAAATGAACATACATAGCATAAAATGTCATGTAAAACAATGTACTAAGTACGCTACAAAGGACATACTTAGCCAAAAACACAATGAAATCACGTACTATAAGTGTACTAATGAACATAACAAGTATATGATATGAAAACATGGAAAGCATGAAAATAACAAGTAGGCACATGTGTTTTACCCCAAAATGTTTGGAAAATAGTAAAAGAGGGGTCTATGTACTCACTTGAGATTGCTCAATAGACTTTAGATATCCACCAAGCAAAGCTAGAAGATCACGGATTTAAACGGCACCTAATATAGGTAACTACATTAATAAACGGACCTATTCGGAGGATTGGGTAGCATTAGGGTTCGTAAACCAAATGAGTGTAGGAACTCATGTAATATGGTTTAACAAAGCCTACATACTAAAATGAAACTTATCCTAAGTGCTTTTGACCCGTTACGACCCGTTTAGGTAGCTTATGCTACTTTAACGCGTCGTTTGCGTAAAACGCGTTCGGATCGCCTAACTAGCCCTATGACAAGTAAGATATGCCTTAACATGTTTAATATTGTTGCTAAATCAGGTTAGATGTCAAAAGTTATGTTACATAGGCTAAAATGAATTTTGGCGCAAAAAGGGCATTTTGGTAATTTACCTAAGGCATATAAACTACTCATCATACAACTACTTAAACGGTGTGACCATAAGGTATAACCTTGGAAGGTTATTCCCTATACAACTATGGTCACCTAAGGTGTTTGGTCAGATCCTAATGATCGACCAAATGGGTCGGGTTTGAAAGCATAAGCGATTTATTAGATCGCTTACCCTTACGACCCTAGACAAGCACAAATCTAAAAGTGACGAGCTAAACATGCTAGAACATGTTTAGTCAAGTTAGAAAACAGGTTTTGATATCAAAACAAATGGTTTTGATACCCTAGAGTAGTTTGATTACAAAATACGCAAGAACACGTATTTTGGCCGAAACTACGACTCGTCACCGAGCCTAGATAACGTGGTAATCAGTAGGTATAGTCACTAGGGACTATAACCATCGTGATTACGCTCACGTTATGAAGTTCAAACGAACTTCGCATTGACCATAAACTAGTCAATGCAGAAAGTCAAACGCAGTTTGACTTTCAAGCTAAAAACGCATAAAAGAACGAAGGAACACTTACAAAGGGTCCCCGCAAGTATTTGATTCCAAGTAATCTCAGGTAGGAAGTGTATAAACACAACCACTTAGAGAAAAACTCAGATCAAATTGTGGGTTGCAACAAATGGGGTGGAGGGGTATATATAGTTTTTGTAGAACCGTTAGGATCGTTTCTTGAAAACCGAGATTCAATCCTAGCCGTACACATCGAGCCCATAGATTTACAAAACCAGGGGAGCTCCCAGAAATGCCCCAAAACCATGTGCAAAGGTGCCTAACAGCTGGATCAAGCTGGAAACAACATTCTGCTATTCTAGGGACACCTTACGGACCGTATGGTCCAGTCCTTACGGACCGTAAGCTGGTCTTCAGATCAGCAACTTTGAAATTTGGCAGAATAGGCCCCTGTGCGCGTATGGTCGTGTTTTGGCACTTCTAACACCCGTCAAACCCATTTTTAAGCTCCCTAAGGATGTTAAAGTGTAGGGAGCATGAAACATGCTCAAAAATATGTCGGATGTCAGTTCGTTTGGCCGTACGATTGCGTTGTTCGGTTAATTACGACGGAAGTCGTAACGGACACAAAAATGGTCCAAATTGCGCGACGAATGGATTTTTCTGATGCCAAACACTAAAATAAAATATTTTAATGTTTACATAAATTTTTGGATGTCCGGATATATTCAGAACGCAAGTTATGAGCGAAAATGCAAACTTATGCACTTTTTGACACTTTTAGTCCCTGAATGAGCATAAAGTTTATTTTAGCACTCCGAACTCCTCAAAGCCTATTTCTAAGCTATGTAAAGGATATTTAGGGTGTGTTTAACTTATGATCAAGTTATGGAATGTCCGTTATAGTTTAAATTGGCATACTTTCGCAGTTTGTTGAATTTAGTCCCTGTAAGCGAATAGACTAGATTTTGCCATACCAAAGCCTTCAAAACTTATTTCTAAGTTATGTAAAGGTTATTTAAGGTATGTTAAACATATGTTGATGTTCCGGAGTATTTGTTGCCTTAAACTGATTACGTTTACGCACCAGTTTGCGTATAACTCTCCAGAAAGCGATATACAATTTGAAATTGAATAAAAGTCAAAACATGAAAAATGTAAAACATAAACAAACAAACATTGGGATCAAATAACTTTATTTCATTGATAACTGAACTGTTTACAATGATTACAAGCACAGATGTCACAGTCTCCCCTACTTGTGGAAATTTTGTCCCGAAATTTGTTTAGAGGAAACTCGTGAGAAAAGATGTGGATACTTCGCCTTCATTTGATCTTCACGTTCCCAAGTAAACTCAGGTCCATGCTTAGATTCCTGGCGAACTTTAACCAAAGGAATGCGCTTGCGTTTAAGCCATTTGACTATTCGGTCCATGATTTCCACCGGTTTCTCAACAAAATGCATCGTGTTGTCAACATGAATTTTCGTCAAGGGGTATGTGGAGGTTCTCATCAGCTAGACACTTCTTGAGATTGGACACGTGGAAGGTTGGATGAACGTTTCCAAGTTCAAGAGGTAACTCAAGTCTGTAGGCTACCTTACCGATTCTTTCGACGATCTTGAATGGTCCAACATATCTAGGTGCAAGTTTTCCTGTCTTTCCAAATCTGATCACACCTTTCCAAGGTGAGACCTTAAGTAATACACGATCACCGACTTGAAATTCCAAGGGCTTGCGTCGTTGGTCCGCGTAACTCTTGTGACGGCTTCGAGCTGTCTGAAGGTTATCACAAACTTTTTTAACCTTATCAGTTCTCTCTAGAATGAGGTTAGGTCCAGTAAGCTGAGCCTCACCTATTTCATTCCAGCAGACTGGTGAACGACATTTTCGACCATAGAGAGCCTCGAAAGGAGCCATGTTGATGCTGGAGTGATAACTGTTGTTGTAGGAGAATTCAATCAACGGAAGATGTGAATCCCAACTACCACCAAAATCGATCACACAAGCTCTAAGCATATCCTCCAAAGTCTGGATTGTTCTTTCAGTTTGGCCATCTGTTTGTGGATGATATGCTGTGCTCATATTAAGTTGGGTCCCCATAGCAGATTGCATGGTTCTTCAAAAACGAGAAGAGAAGCGAGCATCTCTGTCAGAAATAATGTTCAAAGGAACACCATGTCGAGATACGATTTCATCCACATAGATTTTAGCCAGTTTTTCAGCAGAAAAATACTCACGGATTGGTAAGAAATGCGCTGACTTAGTAAGACGATCAACAACTGCCCAGATGGTATCATGACCTTTCTTAGTGCGTGGAAGTTTAGTAATGAGATCCATAGCGATGTTTTCCCATTTCCAAACTGGGATCTCTAGTTGCTCCAAAAGACCAGAAGGATTCTGGTGTTCAGCCTTTACCTTAAGACAAGTAAGGCATTTTGAAACGTACAAGGCAATATCCTTCTTCATACCAGGCCACCAATACTGAGTACGAAGATCCTTATACATTTTGTCTGAGCCAGGATGGACAGAATAACGAGACTTATGAGCTTCATCCATAAGCAAGGTGCGAAGACCATCTTGGCTTGGGACCCACAAACGGTCCATGAAGTAGTATGATCCATTGTCTTTCAAAACAAGATCAGGCTTAATGTGATAGGGTAATTCCTTACCCATCAAACCTTGTGAAACACAAGTATGTTGAGCCTGAGAAATGCGTGCCTTGATATCGGATCGAGCTTGAATATCAGATTGAATACGAACACAATGAAGCTTAGTACGTTCCTTTTGACTCAATGCGTCAGCCACGATATTCGCTTTACCAGGGTGGTAGCGAATTTCGCAATCATAGTCGTTTTGGAGTTCAACCCAACGTCTTTGCCTCATGTTGAGTTCTTTCTGATTGAAGATATGCTGAAGACTTTTGTGGTCAGTGAAAACCACACATTTTGTGCCATACAAATAGTGTCTCCAGATCTTAAGAGCGAACACAACTGCACCCAACTCAAGATCATGAGTGGTGTAGTTTTTCTCATGTACCTTTAACTGCCTCGATGCATATGCTATGACTTTGTTACTTTGCATCAGAACATAGCCAAGACCCAATTTGGATGCATCGCAGTACACGACAAAATCATCATTGCTTTCGGGCAAAGATAAGATAGGCGCATCACAAAGCTTCTGCTTCAAGGTCTGAAACGCTTCTTCTTGTTTAGAACCCCATTCAAAGGGTTTATTCTTTTGAGTTAGAGCAGTTAGGGGAACTGCAATCTTCGAGAAATTTTTGATGAAGCGGCGGTAATAACCCGCGAGACCAAGAAAAGAACGAACTTCGGTAGGAGCAGTAGGCGTATCCCAATCCTTAATCGCACTGATCTTGGAGGGATCTACATGAATACCGTGTTCGTTGATGATATGACCCAAAAATTGAACTTCTTTAAGCCAAAATTCACACTTGGAGAATTTGGCGAAAAGTTGCTCTTTCTTCAGGAGTTCCAGAGTAAGACGAAGATGTTGCTCGTGATCCGCTTGCATCTTTGAGCATATCAAAATGTCATCAATAAAAACGATGATGAACTTATCTAAATATGGCTTACAAACCCTATTCATCAAGTCTATAAAAACAACAGGAGCATTAGTCAAACCGAATGGCATAACTGTGAACTCATAATGCCCATAACGAGTGCGGAACGCTGTCTTAGGAATATCTTCTTCATGGACACGAAGTTGATGATACCCAGAACGAAGATCGGTCTTCGAAAAATAAGAAGCGCCCTGTAACTGATCAAAGAGATCATCAATGCGAGGTAGGGGATATCGATTCTTGATGGTAAGCTTGTTAAGCTCACGGTAATCGATGCACATTCTGAAAGATCCATCCTTCTTCTTGACAAAAAGAACGGGAGCACCCCAAGGTGAAAAGCTAGGACGGATAAAACCTTTGTCAGAAAGCTCCTGAAGCTGCTTAGATAACTCTTGCATCTCAGACAGTGCAAGACGATAAGGAGATCTGGCAATAGGATTTACACCAGGTACAAGATCAATACGGAACTCGACTAGGCGCGCTGGGGGTAATCCAGGCAACTCCTCAGGAAACAACTCCAGATAATCCCGAACAACTGGGATATCTTGAATAGACTTACCTTTGCCCTTATCTGCCACAACATGTGCCAAGAAGGCCACATAGTTCTTTCGCAGATACTTCCGAGCTTGAAAACAAGACATGAGCTTGAGACTACTAGCAGGTTTCTCACCACGAACCTGTAGGATCTCACCTGACGAAAGCGGCACACGAACGATCTTCTCAAAACAAACTACCTCTGCGTGATGCTTGGCTAACCAATCCATACCCACTATAATGTCAAAGCTTCCCAGTTGCATTGGCGTGAGGTCGATGGGGAAAAGATGGTCGTTAAGGTTCAACTGGCAGTTGCGAAGGACAGAATTAAGAACAATGGGTTCACCACTGACAACTTCTACTATCAAAGGCTTACCTAGTTTCGTTCTAGACACGCGAAGCAATGGTTCGAAAGATAAAGACACAAAACTCTTATCGGCCCCTGAATCAAAAAGAACAGATGCAGGTTGGTTATTAACAGAGAACGTACCGTTCACCACTTCATTGTCTGCTTGCGCTTCTTGTGCATTCATGTTAAAAACTCGACCTCGAGCTGGAGCTTGATTCGGATTCGCATTAACCAGCCTTAGACACTGGTTTCGATAATGGGTCAGGTCTCCACAATTATAGCACGAGCCAGGAGGATAGTGAGGTCGTGCAGCTTGCTGTTGAACAGGTTGTTGAGCTACCTGTTGAGCTGGATTTCGAGCGACCTGAGAAGAACAACAAACTTCTGCAAGGTGTCCAGACTTCCCATAGTTGGTACAGAAACGGCACGGAAGTTGCTGTTGATGGTGACTATTGCACCTATTGCACAAAGGTGCATTCCCTTCATACTGCTTCTTTGCTGGAGGCTGCGCTGGCTGATTAGGAGCTGCCTGGTTCTGTTGGGCAGTGATGGCAAAATTTTGGGAAGCCTTACGCTTCCTTGACCCCTTCACAGAACCCGAATCCTTACCCTTCTTGTTTTTACCTTTCTTGTTCTCACTCTGATCAGACGCCTGCTTCTTACCCTTGTCACCTTTTCTATGCAGCTTACCCCTTCGAACCTGAGACTCGGTCAATGTCGTAGATAGCTCGATTGCCTGGCGGACAGTGGTAGGGTTACTACCAGTAACGGTGTCTTGTATGGAGTCAGTTAGGCTATCGATATACCTCTCGATAGCCTTCTCGAGTGGGGTAACCATTGTTGGGCATAACAAACTTAGCTCCTCATACCTATCAGTATACACCCGGTGCTCGCCACTATCCTGTTTTAGATCATCAAACTCCCTTTCTAAGGCTCGCAGCTCATGACGAGGACAAAACTCCCTCATCATAAGAGTCCTAAGTTCAGCCCATGTTTGTGCTAAAGCAACCTCAGCACCATGGTCTCTCATAACCCCGTTCCACCATGTAAGCGCCCTCTTCTGAAACACACTGGAAGCAAACTCGACTTTGCGATTGTCAGGACACTGAACGTGACGGAAAGTATTCTCAATGCTCTCGAACCATTGAAGAAGCCCAGTTGCTCCCTCAGTACCACTAAACTTGAGTGGTTTAGCCGAGTTAAAACTCTTGAAATTGCATGGAGCATTGTTGTTGTTGTTGGCTTGGTTATATTGAGCAATAAGATTTGGGAACGCAGCAGCCATTTGCTGTGCGATGATTTCTGCCAGTTCGGCATTTGGTAGCGGATTTTCACGTCGAGGAGGCATTCTAAAAGAGAGAACACGAAAGGAACGAGTGAGATGATTAGATGAAAAGAATGAGATGAAACAAAAATCGACAAAAGCAAAGATGGTGGTCATTCATCCGTCACAAAGCAAACAAACGACACACAGTGACTAATCAAAGTAAATGGGTCAAAAATAATGCTTCGCGAAGATATGCTTGCCTATAAGTGAACACTCACCCCAAGAGTTCTCAAGTAAGAATGGCTGGTCTGATTATGTGGATTTGTACGAACACTCTAGCCTTAGACAGAAAACCCAGGGTACAGGCATTCACCCTTCCAGTCTGCACGTGTTCACACTATTTAGAACCCAAACTTTGACGAGATTTTGAAAACTTGGAAGGCACAAGGCCAAAAGAATTATTCAAAAACAAATGATAAATTTTCAAAATCAATTTGAAAAATCAAAAGGGTTCAAAATCATATGATAAATCATTAAAAAAACAGAAGATTGAATTTTCAAAAATCGTTTTAGGAAATTGGGTTCTCATTTTGGTGATCACCTAAGGATAGGTGAAGTGCATGTTTTAAGATCTAAACACAAGACAACTTGTGTTGGGGTCCTAGAAAGGTTATAGTCTAGGTCAAAGCATTACTAATAACCTAATTCCCTATAACCATTGGCTCTGATACCAACTCTTCTGTCACACCCCGACCACGTAAAATATCAAATCGTGGCGGAAACGTCGGGGAGTGTTGTAACAGAATTATTGTTCCACAAACATGGTAATTAAAATTACACTTTATTCAACAACCAAAGGTGGAATGCATTGTTTCAAAACAAGAACCAAAGAGTACACAACATAATTAAACTAAGTCTATCTTTATTTTAAGTCTCTAAGGCACAGGTCCGCCCTAGTGTCACGATCATCATCCTAAGCAACAGCTCCTGAAACACATGTGAAATTAGGTACGTCAGCATAAAAATGCCTGTGAGATACATAGGTTTTGTGAAAAATAGGATTCATGACTTAAGTTTAAGAAAAAGTTGTTTAACATAAGTCAATCATGAACCTTGTTAATTGTTTTGTTTTATAAATCTTTTGAAAAGCGATGATAAAGTAGATGATATGTAAAGGTAATGTGAGGTTAAATGGATAACCAAGTAAAATGAGTTTTGTATAAAATAAGTTGTTTGTAAAATAATCTCTTGAAAAATATGTTATTTGTATAAAATGTTATATGTCTAAATTGAAATGATTCAAATAACGCTATGATATGTAATACCATACAAGCACTTATATATAGGAAGTACCAGCGGCGTAACCACCAATGCTAATTGCCCATATCTAAACCATTTGTCAAATGTCTTTGTGTAAATCATGCCAAAATGTTTATGTCAAAATGTAGTCCATGAAATATGTATATCAATATCAAAATGTCTATGTCAAATGTCTAATATGTAATGTGTAAACAAAATGTCATGTATGGTAGGTGATATATATATATAGGGAAGGGTTATCTTGAGAACGCTAAATATTGCGAGAACCGTGAGAACGAATGAGAACACCAATCAAAACCATTTTTTTAATACAAACCTCATTGTAATTAAGATACAACATCAAAAAAAGAATTTACAACATCAAATAATTCATTTCTCCTTTCAAAATCACTCTTTTTAGATTTTTTACACATGTGTAAATATAACAGATTTACACATGTGTAAATGGCAAACTTACACATGTGTAAATTTTCTTTATTTACGGATTCACGTAAATTTAAACGTGTAAATTAAATTTCTAACATTGTATTCGAATAATAATGATAAGTGTAGAATTTTTTTTTGAGTTTGATTCGTTTTTGACCAAGTTCTTGCGGTTTTTTCATTTGTTCTCACGGTTCTCACAATATTTAGCGTTCTCATTTAAACCCTCCCCTATATATATATATATATAGGGGAGAGTTTAAATGAGAACGCTATATATATAGGGGAGGGTTTAAATGAGAACGCTAAATATTGTGAGAACCGTGAGAACAAATGAAAAAACCACGAGAACTTGGTCAAAAACAATTCAAATTCCAAATTTCTTTTTACACTTATCATTATTATTCGAATACAATGTTAGAAATTAAATTTACACGTTTAAATTTACGCAAATTCGTAAATAAAGAAAATTTACACATGTGTAAATTTGCCATTTACACATGTGTAAATCTGTTATGTTTACACATGTGTAAAAAACTAAAAAGAGTGATTTTGAAAGAAGAAATGAATTATTTGATGTTGTAAATTCTTTTCTTGATGTTGTATCTTAATTACAATGAGGTTTGTATTAAAAAAAATTGGTTTTGATTGGTTTTTTCATTCGTTCTCACGGTTCTCGCAATATTTAGCGTTCTCAAGATAACCCTCCCATATATATATATATATATATATATATAGGGTAGGGATCCTAAGAGAAGTCCACCCTATTTGAGAAACTTGAGAAGCAATCTGGACCACACATTTTCCTTAAGCAAAAAATGCAAAAAAAAATGTGAAAAAAATGCAAAAAATTATTATTTTTTTTTTTTTTGAAAAATCGCAGCTTTTTCTTTAAGGATTAAAAAAAAAAATTTAAAAATTTTTTTTTTTTGGATTTATACACATGTGTATATTGTTAATTTTTTAACTATACATATATGTATATTGTCAATTATACATATATGTATATACATGTTTAAAATTGAAAAAATGTGTATATTGTTAATCTTAAACCATAAACACTAAAGCTAAACCTTAATGCTAAACCCTAAACTCTAAACCCTAAAGCTAAACCCTAAACCTAAACCCTAATGCTAAACCCTAAAGCTAAACCGTAATTCTAAACCCTAAAGCTAAACCCTAATGCTAAACCCAAAAGCTAAAACTAAACACTAAAGCTAAACCCTTAATGCTAAACCCTAATACAAACCCTAAAGATAAAGCTAAACCCAAAAGCAAAACCCTAATGCTAAACCCAAAAGCTAAACCCTAATGCTAAACCCTAAATACTATTGCTAAACCCTAATACTAAACCCTAATGTTAAACCCTAAAGCTAAACCCTAAACCATAAAGTTAAACCCTAAACCCTAATGCTAAACCCTAAATACTAATGCTAAACCCTAAATAACACTTATTTTTCAATTTTAAACATGTATATACATATATGTATAGTTAAAATATTAACAATATACACATGTGTATAAATCCAAAAAAAAAATTAATTCTTAAAGAAAAAGTTGCGATTTTTCCAAAAAAAAAAAAAAAATTTTTTGCATTTTTTCACCTTTTTTTTGCATTTTTTTGCTTAGGGAAAATGTGTGGTCCAGAATACTTCTCAAGTTTCTCATTTAGCCTACTACTTCTCACATGATCCTTATCCTATATATATATATATATATATATATATATATATATATATATCTACTGAGCCACGGATAAAAATGCATAAAAAAATGTATTGAAGTAAAACGTGGTTTAAATCAATGTTATGTCTTGTGGAAATGCATGCTATACTGAATACAAACATTTATGCGGTATTGTAAAAATGCATACATCCAAGCCTTGTGACTGTGGTGATAAGCCCTTAAACAAATTAAAGGTCCATCTGTGTTATGTTTTATCGAATTCGGTCATTCCTTCCATCCAAACATCCCTAGGATGTCAGGAACGGGAGTTGTCAATTCCTATGGTACCATTACCTACTAACGAGCGGCGTGATCAAAGTTAATGAGTGTATACGGTCCCACTTAAACAAACCAAATGTCATACCCCAAAATGTAAGCATGTGATGAGAATGTACTAAGTATGCGGTAAAATGGACATACATAGCATGTGATGAAAAACAAATGCACTAAGTATGATGAACATACATAGCATGAAAAGGTAATGTAAAACAATGTACTAAGTATGTGCTAAATGAACATACATAGCATAAAATTTCATGTA
The DNA here is from genome assembly GCA_030545235.1 of Helianthus tuberosus. Lineage (NCBI taxonomy): Eukaryota > Viridiplantae > Streptophyta > Magnoliopsida > Asterales > Asteraceae > Helianthus > Helianthus tuberosus. The sequence goes on from CM060408.1 coordinate 80,848,473, forward strand.
AAACAATGTACTAAGTATGCTACAAAGGACATACATAGCCAAAAACACAATGAAATAATGTACTATAAGTGTACTAATGAACATAACAAGTATATGATATGAAAACATGGAAAGCATGAAAATAACAAGTAGGCACATGTGTTTCACCCCAAAATGTTTGGAAAACAGTAAAAGAGTGGTCTATGTACTCACTTGAGATTGCTCAACAGACTTTAGATATCCACCAAGCAAAGCTAGAAGATCACGGATTTAAACGACACCTAATATAGGTAACTACATTAATAAACGGACCTATTCGGAGGATCGGGTAGCATTAGGGTTCGTAAACCAAATGAGTATAGGAACTCATGTAATATGGTTTAACAAAGCCTACATAATGAAACAAAACTTATCCTAAGTGCTTTTGACCCGTTACGACCCGTTTAGGTAGCTTATGCTACTTTAACGCGTCGTTTGCGTAAAACGCGTTCGGATCGCCTAACTAGCCCTATGACAAGTAAGATATGCCTTAACATGTTTAATATTGTTGCTAACTCAGTTTAGATGTCAAAAGTTATGTTACATAGGCTTAAAATGAATTTTGGCGCAAAAAGGGCATTTTGGTAATTTACCTAAGGCATATAAACTACTCATCATACAACTACTTAAACGGTGTGACCATAAGGTATAACCTTGGAAGGTTATTCCCTATATAACTATGGTCACCTAAGGTGTTTGGTCGGATCCTAATGATCGACCAAATGGGTCGGGTTCGAAAGCATAAGCGATTGATTAGATCGCTTACCCTTACGACCCTAGACAAGCACAAATCTAAAAGTGACGAGCTAAACATGCTAGAACATGTTTAGTCAAGTTAGAAAACAGGTTTTGATATCAAAACAAACGGTTTTGATACCCTAGAGTAGTTTGGTTACAAAATATGCAAGAACACGTATTTTGGCCGAAACTACGACTCGTCAATGAGCCTAGATAACGTGGTAATCAGTAGGTATAGTCACTAGGGACTATAACCATCGTGATTACGCTCACGTTATGAAGTTCAAACGAACTTCGCATTGACCATAAACTGGTCAATGCAGAAAGTCAAACGCAGTTTGACTTTCAAGCTAAAAACGCATAAAAGAACGAAGGAACACTTACAAAGGGTCCCCGCAAGTATTTGATTCCAAGTAACCTCAGGTAGGAAGTGTATAAACACAACCACTTAGAGAAAAACTCAGATCAAATTGTGGGTTGCAACAAATGGGGTGGAGGGGTATATATAGTTTTTGTAGAACCGTTAGGATCGTTTCTTGAAAACCGAGATTCAATCCTAGCCGTACACATCGAGCCCATAGATTTACAAAACCAGGGGAGCCCCTAGAAATGCCCCAAAACCATGTGCAAAGGTGCCCAACAGCTGGATCAAGCTGGAAACAACATTCTGCTATTCTGGGGACACCTTACGGACCATATGGTCCAGTCCTTACAGACCGTAAGCTGGTCTGCAGATCAGCAACTTTGAAATTTGGCAGAACAGGCCCCTGTGCGCGTATGGTCGTGTTTTGGCACTTCTAACACCCGTCAAACCCATTTTTAAGCTCCCTAAGGATGTTAAAGTGTAGGGAGCATGAAACATGCTCAAAAATATGTCGGATGTCGGTTCGTTTGGCCGTACGATTGCGTTGTTCGGTTAATTACGACGGAAGTCGTAACGGACACAAAAACGGTCCAAATTGCGCGACGAATGGATTTTTCTTATGCCAAACACTAAAATAAAATATTTTAATGTTTACATAAATTTTTGGATGTCCGGATATATTCAGAACGCAAGTTATGCGCGAAAATGCAAACTTATGCACTTTTTGACGCATTTAGTCCCTGAATAAGCATAAAGTTTATTTTAGCACACCGAACCCCTCAAAGCCTATTTCTAAGCTATGTAAAGGATATTTAGGGTGTGTTTAACTTATGATCAAGTTCCGGAATATCCGTTACAGTTTAAATCGGCATACTTTCGCAGTTTGTCGAATTTAGTCCCTGTAAGCGAATAGACTAGATTTTGCCATACCAAAGCCTTCAAAACTTATTTCTAAGTTATGTAACGGTTATTTAAGGTATTTTAAACATATGTTGATGTTCCGGAGTATTTGTTGCATTAAACTGATAACGTTTACGCACCGGTTTGCGTATAACTCTCCAGAAAGCGATATAGAGTTTGAAATTGAATAAAAGTCAAAACATGATAAATGTAAAACATAAACAAACAAACATTGGGATCAAATAACTTTATTTCATTGATAACTGAACTGTTTACAATGATTACAAGCACAGATGTCACAAGAGCGGAGGTACGTATTCTACCCAAGGGGAATACGCAGATTGTATCCCACCTAAGGGGGATACTTGTTATTTAATCCATTCCCAAACCACCGGGAATCCCATGCTTTGACGAAAGTGTGAACCACCTTTGGTTGCTCGGTTGGACTCTTAAAAATAACTAACAGTCAAGGTACAAAGTTCCTACACGCATCTACCACATAACATGCAAATAAGGCACAAAAGTTCCTACACGCATTAGTGGTTTCAAATAAGGCACAAAGTTCCTACACGCATCTACCACATAACATGCACTCACTTTGACAGTTCACGCCCATATATACATTCCACCTATAACTACTCAAGAGCAAGCACACGATACTTCACATAACACTTTCGTTGACATATAACAAGTTGGATCATTATCAGATAACATAACCGACATTTAGACACGCAAATCACTACTGATATTGTTTCAGCTTTAACATGCAAAACTAGGCTGTTTTCGGGTATTTTTATAAAATAGTTAACTTGTTACAAAAATTCCCAAAATTTTAAAGAATGTTCTAAACGGATCACGTATCATTGTATAAAAATATCGGGACATAATTCATTACCAATTAGTTTATAAAAATCATTTATCGGGTTGCAATCAGATTCGTCACTTTCTAACTACAGTCTACGGAAAAATTCATTTAACATTCATCGTAAGTCCGATTGACGAAATTCCAGTTGGAGAATTACTATGACACCTGTTGCCATCTACTGTACAAATTTGATGACCTAACTCTATCCAGATTTCATGTTATGATGAAAAACATAACACACATTTTCTGCAGAAAAAATGCAGCTTTTGCTGCTGTACAAAACGTACCTTTAAAAATAGCAAACGACCTCAAAAAAATATGATTCTAGCGCCATTTGAAGATTTTTTCAAAAACATATAATTTAGACTTTAGAAAATCAATTTTTTGATTTATAATGGTCCGTTTACAGCCTACTGAAGTTGGTTGTTTTCGTCAATCAGCATGTTGTTTTACATTTAAACGACACCAAAACACGTGTAAACGACCCCGACTCTTCCTAATAACAACCAACAGCAGGCTAATCATCAATTACCATCTAACCATATCAATAATCACAAAACCCTAAATATAAAACATCATGATTTTCACCAAAAACGCAGCCAACGATCATTTACGCATACATATCATCGATTAATTCAACAAATCGCATACTCAACCGAAATAAATCATGCAACATCAAAACCCTAGCATGTCAACTAAAAATCACAGCCATGTTTCCACAAAATCACACCATGAATCATAATCCAAATCAAGAATACTAACCTTGGAGCAAGAGAAGGGATTACGAGGAAGTGAAAGGTGAATCAAGAAGCTGAACTGGGAGTTGATTTGCGCTAGTTGTGTTGTGCATTTTCCTGGGGTATCACAAAATAGGTCATATTACAAAAAATATATATACTAAAATGGGTTCATCAACTGTTTTTGTTTTTATGGCGGTTAGTGGCAATGCTAGGGGTCGTGTTAGTGGCAGATAGTGGTGTTGATGTAGCGTGTGTTACGAAAACGAAGATCAAACACGTTGATTCTATGAATATCCATGTAGTTCTTCCCCAACCCTCAAAATTCAACCCAAAGGGCACATAATTTGAAGTGAAAATGAGTTAATTCAAAATTCAAGTCTGATCTTCCAAATACAAGATGGCCCGCTCCTACACACTTGGGCCTGCATCCGGTGTGCTTCATTTGGACCCGTTCTAAATTAGCATGTTTTACAAGAGTGACCGGTTGTATAATTTCAAATAGACCGAATCAATCCATTTAGCGAACAAAAACTACCTTATTAACCCATTTATTATTAAAGAATGACCCATGATTGTCGGGTCTAATACTGGCATCAGAAGTCAAATTGTGTATTTTTTGCTGTCAAACACCAAGGCATGCTTAACACAAATATAAACATGTGACTGGGATTTGTTTCTATCAACCAATATGTGCTGGTTTTATATAGTAACAAATTCTTACTATGATCTCACAAACTTCTGCACTTTACATAAGCCTTACTTTCGTGGATTTCATTTCTGTAGGTAAACAATGCCGGTACTGCATATACAAAACCTACTACAGAGTATACTGCAGAAGAATATTCCATGCACATGGCTACCAATTTGGAATCTTGCTACCATATGTGTCAACTTGTACATCCTCTTCTAAAGATTTCTGGAGTTGGAAGCATTGTGTTCATTTCCTCAGTTGCAGGTCTGATTCATGTTGCTATTGGATCAGTTTACAGTGCCACTAAAGGTATGGTTGCATAATCGTTTTAACTTTAAATCTAACAAAATGCCTTTGGGAAAAAGATGTAATTTTTGTTTTACGCCCACAGGTTCATTGAATCAACTTACAAAGAATTTAGCGTGCGAGTGGGCGAAAGATAACATTCGGACAAATTGTGTAGCACCATGGTTTACTAAAACCTCGCTTATGGAACCTGTAATATGCCTTCATCTTGTCTTTCATTTACTTGTGATAATATTTAAATTCCATTGTTCTAACCCGAGCTTTCGGGGTAATGTTTATGATGTTCAGGCACTTGATAATAAGGAGTTTCTGGATCAAGTGGCATCTAGAACTCCGCTTAAACGCTTTGCAGAAGCCAATGAAGTTTCATCTTCTGTTGCCTTCCTTTGCCTACCGGCTGCTTCTTATATTACTGGCCAAACCATTGCTGTTGATGGAGGATTTACGGTCAACGGGTTCCCCTAAGGTTATGATGATGCATGAGGTTGTGCTTGATGTTCAAGGTTTAATATTAGGCAATCCTATTTGTATTATGAGGTATTGTTTTTAACTGTTTGCTTTAACCACCAAAAATATTTGTAGAAATACAATAAATAAATAAACGTACACCAATCTATACACTTTCTTTTGATGAGAAACAACCTAGTGTCAAGTAAAATGGTTTGAATAGGTATTGACATCATATTGTTTATGTTGAACAGTTTCTTCTCTAATTTCCAGTACTTGTATAAGATACTTACACTGTTATTTCCATGATTTTGTACTTGACACATGTACTTTATGTTGACTATATCAGTAGAACATGGGTAAAACATAAACCCTAATTAAATAAATTCAATCATGAATAATAAAACATATGTACCTGGTTAGCCAGTAACCGCATCCGAGAATGAAGTAGACGTCATGTTCGTCAGATTGGTCGAGTTCCCCTTTAGGGTGTACAGTTCTGATGGGTTTAGGTGTTCTTGATGAACACGGTTATGAGAGAGAGGGGAGACGAATTGATAGTGATGATGTTATTATAATTGTCTTAGCATAAACCCTCTCTAGTAATCTCTATTTATATACACCCAAGGGGAAACCCTATGTTTATCTACTAAGGGTAAATACGTCCATAAAATATTTACCAATTAATGATATATGGGTAATTAGGTCAATGATCAATATTAGATAAATGATAATAATGGCCACATAATATATTAAATATATAAATATATTCTTAGATTCTCCCACTTGGCCGAGTTATCATTTATTATGAGTACTAGATAAGCCTGATCAGGAGTTAATACTCATTTTAGCTTTAGCCAAAACCATAGCAGAGAAATACAGTCGTTGAGTTAGTAATCAACTCAGGACCCCCATTAATCATACTATAGTCCCAATTTAAAACCTAAGCAGTTAGGATCAATTGACGAATAAGCCCTTAACGTTGATTTGTATAATAGTTGTCTAAATGTCTTTTAGGCTAGCATGAACATATATTTAGAGACAAACAAATCTAAACGTACAAGGAAAATTAATAATCAGTCATTCATAGTAAGATATGCAGTTGTACATGGTCATCAATAAAACCTGTCATTATTATAAGCGATTACATAATATTTGTGGGTGATTGACCTTTTTTTACTGGATCCATAAGCATATAATGAATGTATTCGATACAAAGATTTGTCCTCAATTTGTTCATAAACGAATAATTAATTTCGTATCAAAATTTAATGCAGCACCTCTCGAACTGTTACTGTTCAAGGAGACATGGTAGCTGACTTTATCACAACAAGTCTTCAATATATAATTTATACAGAGTTAATAAACTTATGAGTCCACTGATAAATTTTCAACAACATTTAGTGACTATTGCTTTGTGATCAACAACATATTATGTCATTATAACTTAGGTTGTTGTTATCAGTTTATTATGACTCGTCCACGAGCTAAGTTTTGTCTGTTGACATAAGGATATACCCGAAAGAACATTTTGTCATCTTTGAATATTACAAAGTTAGAGAAATCAACCGGTTTGTGTTCTCACTTCTTCTTTAAATTATAGCCTCACGTTTCTTTTAAAGATATTGTAATACTCTATTAGATGCTTCACATTAATCTAGACATATCCAGTGTGTTGCAATGTGAGTAATATCTAAACGAGTATAGACTTGAACTTACATGAGGTTTCTAATTAATGAAGCGTAAGGAAATAATCTCATTTATCCTATTATCCTATAAAGGAGAGCAATATTGTTTGTTACATATGTAAGGACACATTTAAGGTTAAATTTATGGAACGAAACTAATGTCCCATTGGGTCTATCTCGGTATGTTATAATATCTATCATGTAAGAGATATGTCTGAGATTTATTATATCAAAGTTTGTGTTAACAATGCTTTGACTTATGTAACATATAGACTTGTCAAAAGAATATCATCTATATAGAGACAAGTTTATTTTAGTTGCTCCCACTCATCTTGAGGTAGGTACATTAATCCACTTGGTTCTTGATGAAAATAATTGCATTAAGATTTCATCACATTTTATTGTTGGCATTAACTCACACATGGATTTTATTGGCTTACAGATTAAGTGTTCTTGACCTTTAGTTTAGAACTTTTAGGTTGTTTTATGAACATATAAATATGTAAGTCAGTTGTTAGGGAAAACTGTTTTAATGTTCGTCTAATGTAGCTCTAAACTTTTAGAAACTACTAGAACAGTGATGATCCTCAAAGAAATCTTTTGTAAGATAGGGAAGAAAGATTCTTTGATAATTTATCTCTTCCTGAGTATAACATTTGACAATTAATTATGCTTCTTCGTGTCTTAACGTTTATGTTATGATTTGGTTTAGTTATGAACACTCTTAGGTAGTTCAATCAAATCCCAAACGTTATACGAACACATAAAATCAGTTTTACTAGAAAATGGTTTTATTCCATTTAGAAGATTAATTGATTGACGCTAATGGCTTAACTAGAAGAGATAGGATCAGTAAACTTTTCCAAAATCCATTTCAACTTCAGTTAGGGAGGTTATGTAATCATCAAAATTAGTAGGCTTTTAAACCTAGATGACCTCCTGAGTTGATTATTAGGTTTATTAAAAGTTTCAGTTTTATGGATTAGCTCTTGGTTAGGTTGCTATCATTTTCAGGATTCTAAGTTTGTATGAGTTGGTGTAGTATGGTGTACAAGAGGTGTAATCAGAGTTAAATTCGGAGTAAAATTTAATGACTCTCTTCCCCCCGCCTCATGTATTCCTTGTAAGTCATGATAAAGACTTTGACTGCTCCCACTAACCTTAGAAATTTTTAGGAACTCAGCATGCTTAGGGTCAATATGTAACGACCAACAAATTCTAATAGGGAAAAACAAATTAATGATGTCAATCATTGTAGTTTCTCTTGTTGAGGATTATGTCAGTTTAGGTAAGAAATCTAAGTGTGCCCACAATCAAGCAACAATGAAACTTTTGTAAGAGTAGCATTAGATTTTAAGGAGACAAGTTTTGATGGAACAGTGTCGAGATGGAGCAGTGTCTTTTACAAGAGGTGTAAATTGAAGTAATATGAAGTTTTCACTCCCCACTTCTTGCAACTATTGCAAGTTATTATTAAGACACTTAATGCTCACACTGACCTTTGATATCTCTATAAATACTACAAGAGAAGTTTCAATGAGGTACGTGACATGGGAACCTTTCATACATATGTTAGACTTTATTTGATTTCCTTAATGTTCACGTGTCATAAGAAGCTTAAGGACATAGAAATCATATTACGTATATATGAATAGATTTCTTTAAGACCGTGGGCCATATGAGACAAATTTATATACAAGTGGATAGTCTTTAAATGATAAATGATTTGTGTCTGAATATTCCATTTTGAATAAGTTCCACGAATGTCAATGAATAACTTATGATGGACCCATACTTATTCCTTAAGCCAAGTCATATTTTAGGGCTTTAACGTCATGATTCAAAATCACTTAGAATGAGATTAGATGAAAAAAAATCATCCTCATTAACCATGTCATGATTTCTCATGAATTTTGGTTATAATGGATGAAATTTGTAGGTCTCATTTTCCTTTTGTCAAATTCTCATTTGCATGATAACAAAAGTTGTGAAAGTGTAAGGTATCATCTAGTTTCATCTTAGTAATGTTTCTATCCAGATATTGAGAACAAATAATATGAGATTTTAAGGTAAGTGTGACTTTATGTTGACCATGCAAACCTCACAACCTTCATAACATAGCTTAATTATGATACTATATTCTGATTAATCTTCAGAATATGTACGGTATCGAAAGGCGTTTTTAGAAGACTACTTATTATGGTTCTTATAGCCTAATTTAATTTTGTCACTAACTCTCATTTTAGTTATTTGTTGAATTCTAGTAAGGAAACGTATAGAACTAGAGTCAACTAATCATGTGTCAACAGGAATATTAAAATTAGCAGACTTAAATATCATTAGTAAGTGACTACCTAATTAACTTATCCAACTGTTTTTTTTTTTAATAATGGATAGTCTCGTTGCTTATGCCTAGTCTAATGGCATAATTATGCAGTGAGATTCTTCCTTGAAGAACCTTATAGTTGGAATTTTGTACGTGTATTTTGACTATGGACCTTAGAACAATCCTCTTTTAAGGTTTCAGTGGTTGTAAGGTGAATAACATCTTATTTTCCAGTTTCAAAGATTTATTTCTTTGTACATATGTTGCTTATCAACACACTCATTTTACTTTGATATTTTTGAGTGTTATATTTGATTTATATGGCATTAAATTGTACAAGTGAAAATTTTAGTATGTAATGTACTGGAAAATGCACTTATTTCCATGCGTAAGCCCTTAATCTTATGAGTCATGGTACTATACAGTATGATGTATTCATGAATGCCACTTAACCTTATAGTTTAGAATTTTTAAATGAAGGCATGCATCTTAGGAGTTCATGTGATTATTCCACAGATAATAGATTAGTCTTAGGAAAAACTGAATCTGGAATAACTTTAGTGATAATATTTTGTCAGAGAGCTAATCCTATAGAAACTTTAAATAAAGCAAAACATTTTAGGTTTAGGAATTAAAGTGGATGAGATATAGATTTATAGAAGAAAATTATAGTGAGTAAAGTTATGGGTACTTAAAAAAATAAGGCAGACAAAATGATCATAAGATTAATGAAGGATCATTAATATGTGGATCATAATTTGAAGAAGTTGTGATATGTCTATTACTAACATCAAAATAATAGACTTAGTTAAAATTCTACTTAAACGAAGACAATTCAGCTTTGGCCAGAAGTGTAATCATTTAAACATGTGTGGAAAGTAATCGTAAGAAATCAACTTTGGCCAGAAATGATACAATCACTTTAGTTATGTACTTGTTAAGTATGCTAGACATAAATGAATTAAATCAGCTTTGGCCAGAAATAAGACATTCATGTTTGTAATGCATACTTAACATAGCTTTTATAATACTTCAACAATAAATAGATGCATCAAATCAGCTTTGGCCAGAAGTGATACATCAGAAACTCATTCAAGTTAAGCTATTTGGTTTTGTAAAAAAAGGTTATCTAATTCTCATTAATTAAGTGGTACAAAACCAATCATTTAATAGCAAACCAATCATTTAGTTCACATTAACAGCCTAATAAAGTAATGAGATATCGGATAAATCTTGACCTTTCAAGAACATTTATGATTTTGAATAAATTATATGTCGGATTCATGCGAAACGTGTGAGTTCGAAATCGGATATGTCCGAGATGTGTAAGTTCGAATTAATCTCAGATCTATCTGAGATGTGTATGTTCAAATGATCTCGGATCTTGTCCGAGACGTGTTCTCCAAGATTCGAAATCCTCTAATTATGGCAGTTAATGTGATAAGGTTGAATCAACTAATTTTAAGAGATTTTGATTATAATTTCAAAATATCTCTATCTATCCAAGTTAATTATTCGATTATAAATTAAAAATAATATATTATTTGAAACTTGGAGATAAAGTTAAACAATTTTAGGAAATATAATCAAAACTTAATCTATCACAAAATTAGGTGATATCATCATGGACATTCATATGACTAACTTAAACAATTTGATGACAATTAATTAATTTTTTTAATAAAACTATGAAGCTTTCAATTAATGAAAACCAATATCCGCTTAACTTTAAATAAATGATTTCATGAGGTGAAATCTCATAAACAATTCACTGTAGGAATTATGATTTCAAAGCAAAAGTAAAATATAGTATAATGGAACGATAAGAATTAATATGTGGTGAAACTGAGAATGTGAACCACTGATTTCACAAACAATTCGACCATCGTCGTATAGTCATTACTGGTATAATTTTGATTGATTTTAATATTCAAATTAATTTGAAGATCATAAAAAAACACAAAACAGAAAAAGAAAATCAATCTTAATGTTTTAAATCCTAAAACATTGAGTTCCTGGATTGAATTGATGTAATCAACATTGCTCTGATACCACATGTTGATTATATTAGTAGAACATGGGTAAAACATAAACCCTAATTAAATAAATTCAATCATGAATAATAAAACATATGTACCTGGTTAGCCAGTAACCGCATCAGAGAATGAAGTAGACGTCATGTTCGTCCGATTGGTCGAGTTACAATTCTGATGGGTTTAGGTGTTCTTGATGAACACGGTTATGAGAGAGAGGGGAGACGAATTGATAGTGATGATGTTATTATAATTGTCTTAGCATAAAACTCCCATCCAACGTTGGCAAGTTTAATGGTATGACGGACCCAGATGACCATCTTCGGGTCTTCACTAGTGCAGGATTGGTGGGAGGGTGGACTATACCGATGTGGTGCCACCTCTTCATTCAAACTCTCACAGGCGTCGCGAGACTCTGGTTTGATAACCTGCCTGTAGGAAAGATCACATCATGGGTAGACCTGTGAGAAAAGTTTTTAGTACACTTCAGCCAGCAGAGGAGGTCCATCCGCGATACGGCAGACGTCATGAATATCTGGTGACGCGATGACGAAAGTTTAGAAGATTTCATTACGCGTTACAACAAAGAAGTGCTCAAAATAGGAGATGTTCATGAGCACCTGATCAGAGCACAATTTAAGTATGTCGTCCGATGTGACGACATGATCAAGGTCTTGTCCGGGACGGAAGGACTACCAAAAAGCTGGGAGAAATTAATGGCAGCAGCTAAGGTCTATGTCCAGACTGAGAAAAACCTCAGCACCAACAGACCACCACCACTGCACAGTCGCCCTACAAACTTAGGCCCGAGCAGCGGGAAAAAGTTTAAAAATAATTGGCGCGACTCGAGTTCAGGAATTATTCATCTGAAGATGCAATTTTTGATGATATGTCCAAACTCCCCAACAAATTTTTCTTTGGGAGTATTTGTATAATTTTTGATGATATTTCCAAACTCCCCACACTTAAAACAAGTTCTCCTTTCAACAAACTTAAGAGATTTTGATTTACGAACAGATGTCGAACCTGTAAAACCTGAGGTATTTGTTCCTTCATCACACCCATTTGTGTGTTGAGTGTAATTGTTTTTCTTTGGGGCTCTCTCAACAAATTTTTCTTTGGGAGTATTTGTATAATTTTTGATGATATGTCCAAACTCCCCACACTTAAAACAAGTTCTCCTTTCAACAAACTTAGGAGATTCTGATTTACGAACATATGTCGAACCTGTAGAACCTGAGGTACTTGTTCCTTCATCACACCCATTTGTGTGTTGAGTGTAATTGTTTTGACTGTTACGTTTTAAAATTTTGACTTGTTGGACAAAATCGGTATTTGATTTATTTTCAAAAGTCTCAATTTTATCAGTACCCTTTGATGCTACAAATTTGACATCACTGCTTTTCTTCCTGTAACGAGCTCCTTTTGTTTCAAACTTTGATTGAGAAACTTTAGGCTTTTGAGCTCGTTGTTCTGGCTGTTTACCCTTAGAAGCAATAGGTTGTTGCTTTGTCGGTAATCTTTGATTTCCAAATTGTTTTCTAATTTCTGATTTTGGAACATGATCACATTGAGTTACAACAACTCCCGGGATTGTCTTTCCCAAAAACTTGCTTGTATTATCTTCAAAAACTTTATCAATCAAAGATGGATTGACGTTTTTAATTGGAAAATCTTTGTCTGAATAAATTTTAGCATCACCGACCAAAGTATACAAAACATTATTACTCTTAACGGCAGACACAGATTCTTTCACTTCCTTGACAGGATTAATCACTTGTTTTGCAACCGGTTGCACAACTGGAGTAGGAGGATCACAAAGAATATGATTCTCGATTGGAATTTCTACTCCTTTCATCTTATCAAGTAATTCATCTTGGTCACTCACATCTGATTCATCATCAGACAAATCATAGTCCTCAATAATTGGAGCACTTTGATTCGTAGACGTTGAAGTTTCTGTTTCTTCAGATGAGGTACTCGAGGAACTGTCCGATTTGAACCCTAATCATGTAGTAACTTCCTCATAATCGAGAGGCACACTTGGTTCAAAACGAGGCATTTCCTCTTCATCGGACATTTTGGTATAGTTGTGTCTTAAAGGGGGCGGACACGACTTATACCGAACTCCTTTCTTGTTCTCTTTCAGCTGTTGAGCATCTATGATGTGATCGAGCACATATTGGGAGTTAGAATAACTCTCCAATTTGAGCTTGATTGCAACATGCTCGCATTTTGCCATGGCTACCTCTTTCTTTGTTTCCTCAATGATGTTAATGTAATTATTAATACCAATTTATTTGTTGAAAACAGTTTTTGTCAATTCGGAAACACTTTTCTTTAGAGTTTCGATTACTTCTTTGAAATCCTTTTCATTTCTAGCTAAAGCCATGTTTGCCTCTTTGCATTTAGACAGCTCAATAACTAAACTTTGATTATGACTATGAACCTTTTCGGATTCCACTTTTAAATCTGCACACATATTACATACACTAGGAGTAGGAGTGTCGGAGTTTACCTGACTCGCCGAGGCTGAGACATTTTCCATAAAGGCAGTCTGATAAGAAAAAGATCCATCTTCAGAGAAGAACTTCTCCATTTCCTTTGATGCGACAGCAGCCTTCTTGATCAGAATAGATTTCTGACACTTTAGCTCCTTAGCGTCCTTTAATAAATCATCAACATCAGAATTCATCTCTTCCTTCACATCAGATTCAGAATTATAACCTCCCGCATTCGAGCTTTCTTCATCCGAACTACCGCTATAACCCGAGCTATCATCACTTTCAGAAAACTCTTCTTTGTGAACATGTTTGATGTGATTGATGATCTTTGCATAACATGCGGTTCCTCCTCCTTCTTGATCACCATTTCCAAACTGTACTGACCAACTACATCCTTCATCAGCTTGAACTACTAATGCTCGGTTGGTGTTTGAAGGTCCAGCTTGAGTTTGGTTGGTCGTGTTGTTCACAGCTACAATCCTTCTTTCACGGTTTTCTTGATTTGTGTTGGAAGTACTCGTCTGATTTCGGAAGGGATTTTGATTTCCTTGTTTGCTTGGTCGAGTGCACTCACGCTTGAAGTGAACCTTTTCGCCGCAGTTGAAACACGTAACTGCATCCTTATCGAAACCGTACTTCGTATCCTTTTTGACTTCCAAGGTAGTTCTTCCAGTTCGACTCATGAAATCCTTTGCCCTTCTAACAGCACTTGCAAACGCCCACTTTATGTCCATTAACTCCATTTCATCACAGTCTATCTGTTGATAATCTTCATTGGTCATATTGATGTTTCCAATTTGACCTGCGACCAATCTGTAATAGGCACTGACCATTGTATTGATGAGTTCCGTATGCTCCTTTGCCACTTCGATGCTTACTTTCGAAAGGTTTGAAGCATCAACTCTGGCTGTGTTGGGGTTTTGGGGTGGAGGGTTGTTACTGTAACATGCTTGCTGTTGTTGTGGTTAGGCTTGTGGTGGGGGCGGAATATAAGCACTTGGATCAAATTAAGGTTGAATAGTGGAAACTTGAGGTGGAGGTTGGGGTTTAGGTAGCGAGGCACTTGCATCAAATTGAGGTTTTGAAAAAGCGTGACCTTGAACAATAACATGCGCTGGCGGAAGATAGGCACTTGGATCAAAAACCGGAGCAGGAGCTGACTGGGGAAAGGAACTTGTATTGGACACAAACGCCGTTTGTAGTTTTGGTTGCTGAACGAAACTGGAACTGGTTGCAGGATTAAAATCTGCGAGGTACATTTCAGTATTTTGAGGAACTGGAATCCGTTTAGCTTTCCGGATTTCTTCATCATTCTTGTGCTCCAACTTCTGAATGAATTCATAGATACTGACAGTATCTAAAGTACCCGTATGCTTTAACAATTCAATGAATGAACTCCACTTTGGGGGTAGACCATCAGCAAACCTTGCAACCATTTCCCGTTGAGTTGCAATAACACCATAAGAATACATTTCACTAATTAAATGATAAAAACGAGTTGTCATATCATTTAGTGTTTCGTTATCCATGAACTGAAATGATTCAAATTCCTTCTTCAACAAATCATGTCGTGTCTTTCTTGTAGCCGCATTCCCTTCTCCTCTTGCTACCAAGGCATCCCATAAGTCCTTCGTGATAGTACAATAACCGAATTGATGATAGATGTCTTTGTGGAGTGCTTGGGTGAGAATAGAAAATGCCTTCTTCTCCAGATCATATGCCTTTTTGTCGGCTTCTTGCATATTTTCAAAGGTTGTCGCATTTGATCCTGTTTCTTCAAGAGCTGTGTTATATGGCCTAATGAAGCACGTCCATAACTCGGTGTTTTGCCCTAGAATATAAGTGTGGAAACGATTTTTCCAAGACGGATAGTCGTTCATATGATTCAGCTTTGGCAGGCGGTTGTTGCTACTCGTTTCACTCTCACTTAACAATAGATTTTGAATGCTTTGATTCTGGTTCGTCACCAATGCCCATTGGCTTGCACTAATAGATTGTTGTGGCATAACATTCCTTAACCAAACGGCTGCGGAGGTCTGATCTTCACCTAGTCTTGGGTCCGTGCTCCAATCCCATGGAATAGTGCTACTCATGATTGATGTATGAAAGTGAATACCTGGTCACACACTTGAAATGAAACAGTTAAGACACTTTTAAAAAGCCTCTGTTGAAAATATTGACAAGTGTCTCAACGAAATACTGGATCTTTGGAGAAAAAACAAATTTGATGAAAAATGGTTTTTCGTCAAACACTTTTGCCACGAAACACAGGATCTTTCGTCAACAGTACCTTTGACGAAACACTAGGTCTTTCGTCGTGGTTACCTTTGACGAAACACTAGGAGATTCGTCGATTGTATTTTTCGTCGAGATATGGTCACAGAGAGTTGGTGAGATTTTTTAAAAAGTAAATCTTATCCTCTTGTACTGTCACAGACACCCGATTCAACTTACCAACATACTTGTTTTACCAACCCAGCATGGTTTACCATATTTTAATCAAATATCCTTTTATATTTTAATTTTAAAATCAAGAAATATCTCAAGAACACTTGAAGGTTTGAAGAACAACTGATGAAGATATGAACTTTCCAGCCAAGTTTTTCACCAGAGAAATTTTCCGAATCACTAATTTGCACAAACTTTCAATGAAAACCCAGTTTTATCACGTGAACAAGTAATATAACAAAGGTTTTTGATAAAACTTTGGCAAATAAACAAGATCTAAACAGATTTTTAAGCACCATTTTAGAAAATCACAAGTTTTTCAAGAACACGGATCTTCAAAATCACAAATAACACTTGATAAAATCACAACTATGTTTGGTTTTAAACAAGGATAAGAGCCAAGGCTCTGATACCACTTGTAGGTCCGTTTTCGGAGGATCGATCACGAAACCAAGTCACTTGTTTATATCAAACACGGTCACGAGTGCGGAATCCCCGTGACGATGCCAAACCAAACACAGAAAATAACAAGAACTTGAAGTAACCAACGATTCACAGTCTATTGATTAAAACAGATGAGAACAATCATCAAACACATACACACAATGTTTGACAGTAAACTTCACAGTAGGTATGCTCTCATGGTTTCACACAGAAACTATGTGTGGTTTATATAGGCAGCCCAGCCCAAGTGTAGACGAAACACCAAATGAGCCTGACGAAATACCATGGACGACAAAAGACAAAGTCTTTCGTCAACCATAACGACGAAACGTGTTGACCATGAAGGTCTTTCGTCACACAAGTGAACGACGAAAGACAGGGTCTTTCGTCGTGGGCTGCACAAACAGATAGGCTGCAAACTGTTAGACAGTTTGCTGCAGACATGTATAAACACACTAACATAACCATACCAAACATATGCAACATGCATAGTTCATAAACATTCAAAACAATGAGACAAACTGTCGGACCCACGTAGAATAGGAGGATATTCAACTTGGTCGACTAACGGACATTACAGACTCGATAATTAAAAGACCGTAATAATAACGACGCTTAATAAAGAACAAGTTACAGACACAAAACGATGCACCAACATAATTAAACACAAACTACAATGTACCATTAAAGCGAAACTCGAACCCCATCTGGTTGCCTTGGAATCTCCTCACACACGAACTACTTTCACCTATTGCATTTGTAAGTTAAATTGACAGGAAAATTCAATTCAAATCCTAGCAAAATCATAAATTTTATGGGAAATACTCATCTGAAGAGTACAATGAATAATTGATACCTTATTAAACCTCTGTAAAGAAGTGATACACTAAGACCTGACAGTTGTCGAGTTAACCTTCTCCGTCACCCACCGCCAACCTTCCTAACGCTTCAGTTGTCGCCAAATCGTCAGAACGAAGAAAATCAATCAACCAAGGAACCAAAGTATAATATTAACGTCCAAACCCCTAGGCAATAGCCTCTGTAAATGCGTCGGTTCAGGATCCGGCGAAGCCTCTATCGCTGCTCAACCGGATTAGAGATCTGACAGACGAATCGAGTCGTCGTAACAGTCTCGAGTACACGGAATGCCTGCTCCATTTTGTAGAAACTGTGTCTAAGGCGTCGGCTTGGAAGAGACATCTTTGGAATCATCAGAGTTTTAGGACGCGATGGAAGTGACGTCAGCGTTAATCGACGGTTGCGAATATAGAGGCGGATGATTTCCCATCGGCGGTAATGTGTGCAGTAATGGAAACGACTCCACATGGTGCGTAGATGAAGACCAGCAGATGTAGGTAAGGAAAACCCGGAAACCGATACTGTTAAGAAGCTATGCGAATTGTTTAGAGAGAATTGCATATTTCCCCTTAAAAAGCTTCTTAATTGCGTATTTACCCAACTTAAAATTAAAATTGGATATATTCCCTTCGTAATAAAATTGAAAATTTACCCATTTTGATTTATTTTATTAAAAACGAGTTATATAATGACTTTTTTACCCTTATTTTTATTGGAACTTTAAAAAATTACATATTTACTAGTTTTTGTGGCTTTTTAACAATTCTTTTTGTTTTTATTTTTTTACCTTTTGCTTGTTAGTTTTTTTTTTTTTTTTTTTTTTTTTTTGGCAATTTAAACACTGAAATAAACTGCTAAAGTACGTAGATGCGTATTTTTCAATAGAATATAAACAATTTCTGAATAAGTGGGAGCTTAATTAGTGGACTACAGACGAAAGAAAAAAAAATGTAACTTGTTTTAAACGTATTATTTAGAGTAAATTGTCATTTAGTCCCTGAGGTTTGACCCAAATTGCTATTTTTGTCCAAATAGTTTTTTTTCTCCTCTGGGTCCCTGACTTTTCTATTTTCTTGCCATTTTGATCATGTTGACTAACTCAGTCTAAAAATCTGGTTATAACCAGGGGTATTTTTGGCATAACTGTTGTGTAGTGATAACCAGGGTAGTTTACAACATAATTTATAAACCTCATAATAATTTAATGCCAAAAATACCTCTGATTATAACCTGGTTTTTAGACTAAGTTAGGTAATATGATCAAAATGATAAGAAAAAGGAAAAGTCAGGGACTCAGAGAAGAAAAAAAAACTATTTGGACAAAAATTCTGGTACTAAAATGGCAATTTACTCTATTATTTATAAATCAGCTGAAAATCATTCTAATTAGTTTTTACCAAGTTATTTGTTTTGTGATTTTTCTTTTAATAATTAAACGTATTTTAATGTATATATTTATAAATCAGATGAAAATCATAAACACCCCTAGATATATCTTAGTAAAACAAATAACTTAGTAAAAAAAACTAGCTAGCTAGCTAGCAAAACGTAAAAAAAAACAAAAAGAATTGTGAAAAATCCAAAAAAAACTAGTAAAATACGATTAAATATGTAATTTTTTAAAGTTTCAGTAAAAATAAGAGTAAAAATGTCATGTGTAAATTGTCATTTTAATCCCTGAGGTTGACTAAAATTGTCATTTTAGTCCAAATAGTTTTTTGTTGCCATTTTAGTCTAAATAGTTTTGTTTTCTGCCATTTTAGTCCCTGTCTTTTGTCATTTTTTGCCATTTTCATCGACAACCACCACCACCTCCCACCACCCACCCCATCATAACCTTCTATCATCGCTACCACATGCCTGCACCGTCGACACCCACCCACCCACCAACCCCACCACCATCACCACCCACCATTTCCAGAATCACCGGCCACTTTTCCACTACCGACGTCATCAACCAACACTGCCGCCATCATCGTAAAACCAACAACCACCGCCATCATCTTCACTATAAACTGGCACAACACCATCCTCATACCATCGCACCTGCAAAAAAGAAAGAAAAATGTGGTTTGGCCAAAATTCACCTAAGTTAACTAAATTTTTTGAATAGAGTTAGTATGTTGGATGAAAGTGGCAAAAAATGACAAAAGTTAGGGACTAAAATGGTAGAAAACAACACTATTTAGACTAAAATGCCAAGAAAAAAACTATTTGGATTAAAGTGGTAATTTTGTTTAAACCACATGGACTAAATGAATTACTCTAAAAACAATAATAAAACGCCAGACTTTTTCAAACTTGTCGGCTTATCGTTGAGTTGAAAAATCATCCAAAACTATGCGATCTGAATCATCTGATCAAACTTGTCGGCTTGTCACTAAGTTAACCTTGTTCATTTCTCACTCTTCACACCCATTGCTCCTCTCGCACACATGGAAAAGAGTAAAAACCCCAGATGGCGTTTGGACGGAATGACAGCTCTCGTCACCGGTGGTACACGTGGCATCGGCTATGCTGTGGTGGAGGAACTGGCGGCGTTGGGGGCGGTGGTCCACACGTGTTCTCGCAATGAGTCTGAACTTAACCAACGGTTACAAGAATGGTCGCTGAAGGGGTTCAGTGTAACTGGGTCCGTCTGCGATGTAGCTTCTCGTCCCCAACGAGAAGTTCTGGTCGCTAAAGTCTCGTCGCTGTTCAATGGCAAGCTCAATATCCTAGTAAGTTGTTCTAGTTTCTTTTCATCATCAGAAGCTGATAATTTGCGCATTTGAGGTACCAAAATTGGATGTTATAGCCGAACAAGTGATCAATTCGGGTTCGTATATATAGTTGCAGATAATATGTATGTATATGTGTAATTGTTATGAAATCATTAAGTTGGAGATCATATGTATGTGCATGTGTAACTGCAAATCATTGAGTTGGAGATCATATGTATATGTATGTATGTATGAAATCATTAAGTTTCAGATATATATATATATATATATGTATGTATATGCGTATATGTATATGACAAAGCATTTAAACAGATCAAAGTTGTTGCTTCTTTGAATCTATAAAAAGTAATTTAGACAAAGCCTTTAAACAGGCTAACTTATATTACCTCATAGACCCTCAAGTAGAGATAGTAATTCACTTTGGCATTTCTTATGATTTGATTAGCAAAAAAAAAAAAAAAACATAAATAATAAATAATTACCCATAAAAAATGAAAATGACACTATTACTAGCTTTAAATCAATTCTCAATATTTATATAGCAATCAATCCTCAATATTTATATAGCTGAAATACTTTGACAGCAGTCAATCTAGTAAAAAATGGGCTCTGGTTGACACAGGTTGTTTTAGAAAGTATCGTTTTAGTTCGGGTCAAAACGGGTCTAACCAAACTATGCTTAGGTTGAAATGGGTCATATTAAAAAAAATAGTAGTATATATTAAAATGGGTTCATCCGCTGTTTTTGTTTTTATGGCGGTTAGTGG
The DNA here is from genome assembly GCA_030545235.1 of Helianthus tuberosus. Classification (NCBI taxonomy): domain Eukaryota; kingdom Viridiplantae; phylum Streptophyta; class Magnoliopsida; order Asterales; family Asteraceae; genus Helianthus; species Helianthus tuberosus. Next base: position 80,869,333 of record CM060408.1, read on the forward strand.
CAACGCTAGTGGCCGTGTCGGTGGCGGATACTGTGGTTTGCCTCATTTGGACCCGTTCTAAATTAGCATGTTTTACAACAGTGACCCGTTGTATAATTTCAGGTAGACCGAATCAATCCATTTAGCGAACAAGAACTACCATATTAACCAATTTATTAAAGAATGACCCATGATTGCCGGGTCTAATACTGGCATCAGAAGTCAAATTGTGTATTTTTTGTGGTCAAACACCAAGGCATGCTTTACACAAATAGAAACAAGTGACTCGGATTTGTTTCTATCAACCAATAAGTGCTGCTTTTATATAGTAACTAATTCTTACTGTGATCTCACAAACTTCTGCACTTTGCACAAGCCTTACTTGCGTGGATTTCATTTCTGTAGGTAAACAATGCCGGGACTGGATATACGAAACCTACTACAGAGTATACTGCAGAAGAATATTCCATGCACATGGCTACCAATTTGGAATCTTGCTACCATATGTGTCAACTTGTACATCCTCTTCTAAAGATTTCTGGAATTGGAAGCATTGTGTTCATTTCCTCAGTTGCAGGTCTGATTCATGTTGCTGTTGGATCGGTTTACAGTGCAGCTAAAGGTATGGTTGCATAATTGTTTTAACTTTTAAGCTATCAAAATGCCTTAGGGAAAAAGATGTAATTTTTATTTTACACCCACAGGTGCATTGAATCAACTTACAAAGAATTTAGCGTGCGAGTGGGCGAAAGACAACATTCGAACAAATTGTGTAGCACCATGGTTTACTAAAACCTCGCTTACGGAACCTGTAATATGCCTTCATCTTGTCTTTCATTTACTTGTGATAATATTTAAATTCCATTGTTCTAACCCGAGCTTTCGGGGTAATGTTTATGATGTTCAGGCACTTGATAATAAGGAGTTTATGGATCAAGTGGTATCTAGAACGCCGCTTAAACGCTCTGCAGAAGCCAATGAAGTTTCATCTTCGGTTGCCTTCCTTTGCCTCCCGGCTGCTTCTTATATTACTGGCCAAACCATTGCTGTTGATGGAGGATTTACGGTCAACGGGTTCCCCTAAGGGTATCATGATGCATGAGGTTGTGCCTGATGTTCAAGGTTTAATATTAAGCAGTCCTATTTGTATTATGACTATCAATTTATGAGGTATTGGTTTTTAACTGTTTGGTTTAACCACCAAAAATATTTGTAGAAATACAATAAATAAATAAATAAATAAACGTACACCAATCTATACACTTTCTTTTTGATGAGAAACAACCTAGTGTCAAGTAAAATGGCTTAGATAATGACATCATATTGTTTACGTTGAACAGTTTCTTCTGTAATTTCCAGCACTTGTATAAGATAGTTAGGGTGGGGGGGGGGGGGGGGGGGGGGCACTCCTCTAAGGGAGGAGTGACCTCTCTTACACACGCCACACGCGCCACGTCAACTCCCCTCTTAAGTCCCCATTTTACACTCAAATGTTGGCATCACTCCACTCACACAATTATTTTTTTATAAACAAAGAAAAAAAAATATGATTGGTGGAAAAATGGTGGACCCACATTAACAACCAATCACCCCCTCTCTCTCTCCTCTCTCTCAATCGGTGAGCACACACCGAGCTATGAAGTCCCCGCGCGGTAAAGTTTGGATGGTGGCGGTGTACCCGCACGGCAAATGAAGTCCCCGCATGGGGTCACCGAAGGTGCCCCGTGCACCCCACTGTTATTTCCATGATTTTATACTTGACACATGTACTTTAAGCTTTTTGTTTGCTTGTAACGTAACCCACTCGTATCAATCATTATTTGTCTGCATTGCCTACTAGGTGCTCACAGATTTATTTTTTGGTTACCCAAGTGAAGACTTCCCAGCATCCCGAATGCTCCACCCAAAAACACGGAGTTCACTTCTTAGACCATTGGGTATGGGGAGGATAGTTTCTTGGGTAAATTACACTTTTCGTCCTTTATGTTTGTAGCAGGTTACAATGGATGACCTTTAACTTCAATAATTACAGTCACAGTCCTTTATTTAGAAAACTCATTACACTTTACGTCCTTTGGCCCTAACCAGGTTATAATTTTCAGTCACATAAGGGTAGGTTTGTAATTTTACCCATTTCAACCACAAAACCCAACCCATGGGCAGCCACCACTGAACCACCACCACCACTCTTCTAAAAGCACCACCGCCGATCACCATCTTCGACCCACCACCACCATCATCGTTAACCCTCCATTTCTGATTGAAGTCTGAAGAAACACGAAACTAATTAAGGGACTAATCAGTTTGGTTTATGTTCCTACCATAGTGGTTAATCTTCTAATGGCTTTCTGAGCTTCGTAATGATCGTCTAAATCCTGCAAAACAGAACATCGTTACTCGTTAAGAGGGGAATGTGGGGGTTTCCCTCTTAACCGGGCTCCGGCGTGAGAATAAGCGACTGCTTTGGGGAGATAATTAAGTGTTAAGAGTGAGAGTAGAGGGAATGGAATGTTTAACCAGTGAAGTGAGGTCCCTATTTATAACCGGAGAGGTGTAAGAGGATATGGGCTGATGGGCCATGGGCCTAAAGGCGACAACATAGAGGATATGCTCTTTGTCTCACTGGTGTCGACCGTTAGTGGCTTCTAGGAGCTTTCTGGAGTTGTCGTGATGTGATTGGAGCCACGTGTCACTGTTGTCGGCCTGGCCGCCCTTCTGCCATCAGCAGGTAAGTGGAGATCATGGGGCAGTTGTCTCTGCCTTATGATTGGTGCCATGTAGGCGTCCTTAAGTACTTTTTGTCTCCTGCATGTCAGATGATCGTGGAGCACGATTGAGCAGGGCCAGAAGGACGTTCATTGGCTCTTTTCTTCTGCCACTTGTACCTTGTGTACTATCTGGAACAGCCTTGCGCTGCTTCCCTGCATGATTCTTGATGGGCACGTAACTATCTCGCGCGGGGTTTGGATGACTGAGTGCTCTTTCAGTATGCTAAGTGTTGTTATTGGAGCTTCTTATTGTCTAGGCCTCGCGCCGAGTAAAACAGATTGTGCTGTATGTAACACCTGTGCCTCCACGTCCATCAAACAAATACCAAACCAATGAAATATTATATTTCATACTTGGGATTTGTAAAAATATGTGTATCATTTGCACATATCAATTCTCGTTCAATTTCAAACTCTAAATCGCTTTCTGGAGGGTTATACGCGCACTGATGCGTAAATATAACCAGTTTAATGCAACAAACACTCCGGAGTAGTGACATAGGATTAACATACCTTAAATAACCTTTACATAACTTAGAAATAAGTTTTGGAAGGTTTGGTATGCCGAAATCAAGTTTAATCGCTTACAGGGACTAAAGTTGACAAACTGCGAAAGTATGCCAATTTGAACTGTAACAGACCTTCCGGAACATGACCATAAGTTAAACATACCATAAATATCCTTTACATAGCTTAGAAATAAGCTTTGAGGTGTTCGGTGTGCTAAAATAAACTTTTGGGTCATTCAGGGACTAAAAGTGTCAAAAAGTGCACAAGTTTGCATTTTCGCGCATAACTTACGTTCTGAATACATCCGGACATCCAAAAATTTATGTAAGCATGACTACATTATATTTTAGTGTTCGCCTTAAGAAAAATCCATGCGTCGCGTCATTTGGATCGTTTTCCGCGCTTATGCGCATTCCGCCGTAATTAAGCGAACATCGCGTTCGTACGGCCAAACGAACCAACCTCCGGCATATTTTTGAGCATGTTTTGAGTTCCCTATACTTTAACTTCATTTTAGAGCCTTGAAATGAGGTTAACGGGGTTCAAACGCATCGAAAATCGCTTAAACGGGCTGCAGGGACCATTTCTGCCAATTTTGAAAGTTTGCTGAAACAAGGGGGCAGTGGCGTAGCGCCACTGCATGTAGCCTTACCAGTCGCGCTACGCGACTGCCTATTCTGGGCAGAAACATGCAGAAACTCAGTTTTTCGCATTCGGGACCAGATTCGACGTATTAACAGCTGTTAACAGCTGTTCTCCACTCCTTAATCCCTTGCCACATGTTGATACCCTATGGTGAGTGGCCAATTTAGTCACCATGAGTTTCCGACAAGTGTACGGGTTGGATCATGGCACGATATTCGACAAGCGATCTTAACGGTTCGAGTATTCCTATAAATACCCAACCACCCCCATTGCTAAAAATCACTAGAAACTTGATTTGAGAAACTCTAAGTTGAAACATTTGTTTCATACCTGAGATTTTTGAATCGAGTTTAGCATTCGGGGACCCTTCGTAAGTATTCTTTCGTTCTTTTCCTTATTTTATTGCTTTTCGAGTCAGAAAGTCAAACTTTGTTTGACTTTCAGCGTTGACCAGTAATGGTCAATGCGAAGTTCGTTGAACTTCGCAACGTGAGTGTAATCACGTTGGTCATAGTCCCTTGGGACTATGCCCACTGATTACCACGTTGTCTAGGGTCGTAGGGTAGGCGATCTAATAAATCGCCTATACCTTCGAACCCGACCCAGTTTGGTCGATCATTAGGATCCGACCAAATACATTAGGTGACCATAGTGTAGGGAATAACCTTCCGAGGTTATACCTTATGGTCACATCGTTTAAGTAGTTGTATGATAGGTAGTTTATATGCCTTAGGTAAATTACCAGAATACCCTTTTCATGTATAATTGGTAATTAAGCATATGTAACCTAAACTTTTGTCACATAACTGATTATGTAACATGTTTAGGCATATAACACTTGTCATAGGACTAGTTAGACGGTCCGAACGCGTTTCACGCGCACGACGCGTTAAAGTAGCATAAGTTACCTTAATGAGTCGCGATGGGTCGAAAGCACTTAGGTTAGTCTCATTGTAGTATGTAGGCCTTGTTAAACCATATCATATGAGTTCCAATACTCATTTGGTTTGCCAAGCCTCATCCTATCCGATCTCCCGATTTAAGTCTAGTTTATTTATATAGTTTAGATTTGCCGACTGATTCCGTGCTCCATCAAGCTTTGTTTGGTTGTTGTTCAAGACCTCCAAGCATTCTCAGGCGAGTACATTATTCCCCTCTTTTACTGTTTTCAAATGTTTTGGGGTGACTCATATGTGCTAAATGCTTTATCAATGATTTCAATAACAATTACAATGTGGTTTCAAGAACGATTACAATAATTTCAATAACAATTACAATGTGGTTTCAAGAACAATAACAATGGTTTCAAGAACGAGATTATTAATTTATCCTTTGGTAAGGGTTTGTTAAGAACGAGATTATTAATTTATCCTTTGGTAAGGATTTGTTAAGAACGAGATTATTAATTTATCCTTTGGTAAGGGTTTGTTAAGAACGAGATTATTAATTTATCCTTTGGTAAGGATTTGTTAAGAACGAGATTATTAATTTATCCTTTGGTAAGGGTTTGTTAAGAACGAGAGCGAGAGCGAGTTGGAACGATGAACGCGTCAAGAAGGTTTGAATGTTATTAGAGAATCGACCATTAAGTAGTTTCACAATTAAAACAAGAACGCTTTGAATGATTACAATAACAAGAACGAATAGAACGATTTTACAAAATGGGTTAACGATTGGGTAAACATTTGGACATGATTTACATTTGATCATGCATTTCCACGAAACATAGTATTGATTTAAACCAAGTTTTACTTCAATACTTTGTTTTGTGCGTTTCACCTATGGTTTAGTTGATGCATTTCACTAGCCATACATATCATTTTGGTTATACATATTACATGATTTACATTTGGGCATGAACATTACTTTGGTGGTTTGGTTTGATTAAGTGATTAAGTAACGATGCGTGTGTAATATGATACAAACATGGTGGATACGCCGCTGGTACTTCCTATATATAAGTGTTTGTATGGTATTACATATTGTAGCGTTATTTGAATCATTTCAGTTCGAGACATAGAACATTTTATACAAGTAACATACTTTTCACAAGACATTTATTTACAAACAACTTATATTATACAAACTCATTTTACATGGTTATTCATTTAATCATGCATTATTCTCTTATTATACATATCATCCGAACTTATTATTTTTCAAATGATTTACAAAGACAAAGCAAATTACAAGGTTCATGACTAAACATTTTCTTAAACAGAAGTCATGAATCTTATTTTCACAAAACCTATGTACTCGCCAGCATTTCTTTGCTGACCTCGTTTTCACATATGTTTCAGGTATTGTTGAATGATATCGATTGATAAGATGCATGCTCACATAGGATTGGACGAGGCCTTAGTGACTCAATAACAATGATAGACTATGTTTAAAATTGTGTATTTAGATTTCCAGACGATGTAAATATTCAATGTTTAATAAAACGAAACACTTTTTGTATCCATGGTTATGAAACATTAATTCTGTTGCAACACGCCCCGATGTTTCCGCCGCGATTTGTTGTTTTACGCGGTCGGGGTGTGACAGAAAAGATGGTATCAGAGCCAATGGTTATAGGGAATTAGGTTATTAGTAATGCTTTGACCTAGTCTATAACCTTCTTAGGACCCTAACGCGAGTTTACTTGCGTTTAGTCATAAAACAATACCGTCACCTATCCTTAGGCGACGACCACAACAAGAACATAAATTTCAAAACCGCTTTGAAACTAATCATCTGTTCTAGGATGATTGATTACTAGGTTTTGAACCCTCTATTGTAAGGTTTTGAACTCTCTATTATATGGTTTGAACCCCTTTGAGTTTTCAAAACTTCGTCAAGGTTTTGGGTTTTAAATAATGTGAACACGTGCAAACTGGAAGGGTGAATGCCTGTATTCTGGGTTTTCTGGCTAGGCAAGCACTTCGTATACATCTCATCAGACGCGAGACCAGTTGTGCTTACCTGGGAATTCTTGGGATGAGTGTTCACTTATAGGCGAGCATGTCTTCGCGATACATTATTTTTGACCCATTTACTTTGATCAGTCACCGTCTCATTTGTTTGCCTTAGGTAACAAACAAATGATCGCAATCTTCATGCGTTATCATTCTGTTTTGATTGTCCAATAATCTTTCACCTGTTTCTCCCTATACCTTTCTTTTTCTTCAAGAATGTCTCTTCATCACGATGACGCCCAGATATCCAAGCAGACTGCCAAATTCACTCAGCGAATAGGCGAAGTAGTCCTGAAGACTGTTGAATTAGCTACTGCCATGTACCGTCTCCAGGATGAAGCCACTCAAGAGTCACCAAGACAGGCAGGACCTAGTCAGGTGATAGCACCACCAGACAAGAAACCAATCGAGGAATCAAAGACCATGGATGAACGATTCCCTAAGAAGTCAAAGAAGCGAAAGGCTTCTCAGAACTTCGCCATGGTCGCTCACAATGGTAAAGCAGTCCCCAACCAACCAGCTCAACCCCCTGCTAGGTGTATATGGCTTTTCCTATGATACCTACATCAAGGAACTATGTACCTTACAAACTACTCTTGTGATTCCTCTCTTTCAAATGATTGCTCATGATTCCCTCGAAAATTTTAAGTACTCGTTTCACTCTAAGAAACAAAGTACAGAAAATTAAGTGACATTATGAGTAATCGTGCTCTTCGCACATCTGTGCCTTTGAATCCTTGGTTAGATAACTAAGGATATTTTTCAAATCTCATACCCATTACATTTTGATTTTTCAACATACACAGTACCAGTATTTCAAAACAATCTTCATGATCTCAAAACATTTCATATAGTTTGAAAACAATTTTTCTAGATGCATTGTCTATGTTATTTCAAAAACATTGGCCATGTTATCAAAACCAACCTTTCTAATTTCAAAATATTTCATATAGTCTGAAGACAATATTAACACAATACATTTTCTGATCAAGTGCATGATTTCGAAAAGCATCATTCATGTCTTTCAAAAACCTTATACATAATTTCAAAATTCATTTCGCATGATTTTAAAACATTTTTGTAAATATATCTACCTATTACACCTACTTTATGATTTCAAAAAAATATTATATATAAGGTTTCAAAAAACGTTAAACACATTTTTGCTTAAAAGAACCCCATGCATAGTTTTCAAAAATATTTTCCTCATACATTGACTTAACCTTCAAAATTCTGCTTCATATGTCGCCTTGACATATCAAGCATCTCAACTTCATAAGCATTTTACATCATGTTTTGACCTAAGCACATCCAGTGCAAGGTTTCAAAACATCTTCAACTTCTAAAATTCATATGGGATCTTTTTATCTTTACAATTAGATCCTTGTGGATGATTATCATTCAAATCAGAGTCCTTAATTGGATTCCTTATGTACCTTAATTCGAACACTTCGGTTCCTAGTAATCGAAATCGAATTTTCTTTTTGAATCTTTCTATCTTTATAGTTGGATTCTTGATAACGTTTAAAGTACCAAATGAAATCCACGGAATGGATTCCCAGTGTGCTTTAAATGCATGTACGCAATTTACAAGACAAATTAACGAACAATTTTGTGGTTATATGATATGTATTTATGTGTTCTCCTCTATGTTTTTGTGTTACGATTTTCAAAATCCTCATAGAATCTTTCATATCTTCATATGAGAGATTCATAGTAGGATATTCAAAAGGTACTACCTTAAATCCTTATGGGCTTCTACGTAGTAGTTAAGACCCTTGGGTTATATAGTACCACTCCATGATTCATAAGAGACCCTCTTAGTAGTCTAGTCAAAAAGATTGATTCACAATTTGGTTAGAGAACGACATCTAGTGATGTAGCTGAACAGACTCCTTGATAGTCTATTTAGATCATTTATTGATTTAATTTAAAGGACTCTATGGCGGTCTAGTCACACTCATCACCGGTTTGTTCATTTGGTTTTCCCCTACACACTATAAAATAGACTGTGTGAACTGTGCAAGGAATTGTCTGATTATGGACGCGTACATAATTATGAAATTTAGTGCACAGAAACCCAGTAAGATTTATTATGTGTAAGAGCCGATAGTGACAACAATAACGAAATGAGAACGATGTAATGGAGGTATGGTGGACGCACCAATGACGCTTCATATACTTGTATATAAGTATCCCTCTTACATTGCAAGCATGATGTTATTAAAGTTACTAGAAGTTCAGAACCCTAACCAATGTTGTTCGGTCTTTTCAACTTCATGTTTTAAACTCTCACAAGTTTCCTCTAAATAAATTTCGGGACGAAATTTCCTAAAGTAGGGGAGACTGTAACACCTGTGCCTCCACGTCCATCAAACAAATACCAAACCAATGAAATATTATATTTCATACTTGGGATTTGTAAAAATATGTGTATCATTTGCACATATCAATTCTCGTTCAATTTCAAACTCTAAATCGCTTTCTGGAGGGTTATACGCGCACTGATGCGTAAATATAACCAGTTTAATGCAACAAACACTCCGGAGTAGTGACATAGGATTAACATACCTTAAATAACCTTTACATAACTTAGAAATAAGTTTTGGAAGGTTTGGTATGCCGAAATCAAGTTTAATCGCTTACAGGGACTAAAGTTGACAAACTGCGAAAGTATGCCAATTTGAACTGTAACAGACCTTCCGGAACATGACCATAAGTTAAACATACCATAAATATCCTTTACATAGCTTAGAAATAAGCTTTGAGGTGTTCGGTGTGCTAAAATAAACTTTTGGGTCATTCAGGGACTAAAAGTGTCAAAAAGTGCACAAGTTTGCATTTTCGCGCATAACTTACGTTCTGAATACATCCGGACATCCAAAAATTTATGTAAGCATGACTACATTATATTTTAGTGTTCGCCTTAAGAAAAATCCATGCGTCGCGTCATTTGGATCGTTTTCCGCGCTTATGCGCATTCCGCCGTAATTAAGCGAACATCGCGTTCGTACGGCCAAACGAACCAACCTCCGGCATATTTTTGAGCATGTTTTGAGTTCCCTATACTTTAACTTCATTTTAGAGCCTTGAAATGAGGTTAACGGGGTTCAAACGCATCGAAAATCGCTTAAACGGGCTGCAGGGACCATTTCTGCCAATTTTGAAAGTTTGCTGAAACAAGGGGGCAGTGGCGTAGCGCCACTGCATGTAGCCTTACCAGTCGCGCTACGCGACTGCCTATTCTGGGCAGAAACATGCAGAAACTCAGTTTTTCGCATTCGGGACCAGATTCGACGTATTAACAGCTGTTAACAGCTGTTCTCCACTCCTTAATCCCTTGCCACATGTTGATACCCTATGGTGAGTGGCCAATTTAGTCACCATGAGTTTCCGACAAGTGTACGGGTTGGATCATGGCACGATATTCGACAAGCGATCTTAACGGTTCGGGTATTCCTATAAATACCCAACCACCCCCATTGCTAAAAATCACTAGAAACTTGATTTGAGAAACTCTAAGTTGAAACATTTGTTTCATACCTGAGATTTTTGAATCGAGTTTAGCATTCGGGGACCCTTCGTAAGTATTCTTTCGTTCTTTTCCTTATTTTATTGCTTTTCGAGTCAGAAAGTCAAACTTTGTTTGACTTTCAGCGTTGACCAGTAATGGTCAATGCGAAGTTCGTTGAACTTCGCAACGTGAGTGTAATCACGTTGGTCATAGTCCCTTGGGACTATGCCCACTGATTACCACGTTGTCTAGGGTCGTAGGGTAGGCGATCTAATAAATCGCCTATACCTTCGAACCCGACCCAGTTTGGTCGATCATTAGGATCCGACCAAATACATTAGGTGACCATAGTGTAGGGAATAACCTTCCGAGGTTATACCTTATGGTCACATCGTTTAAGTAGTTGTATGATAGGTAGTTTATATGCCTTAGGTAAATTACCAGAATACCCTTTTCATGTATAATTGGTAATTAAGCATATGTAACCTAAAATTTTGTCACATAACTGATTATGTAACATGTTTAGGCATATAACACTTGTCATAGGACTAGTTAGATGGTCCGAACGCGTTTCACGGGCACGACGCGTTAAAGTAGCATAAGTTACCTTAATGAGTCGCGATGGGTCGAAAGCACTTAGGTTAGTCTCATTGTAGTATGTAGGCCTTGTTAAACCATATCATATGAGTTCCAATACTCATTTGGTTTGCCAAGCCTCATCCTATCCGATCTCCCGATTTAAGTCTAGTTTATTTATATAGTTTAGATTTGCCGACTGATTCCGTGCTCCCTCAAGCTTTGTTTGGTTGTTGTTCAAGACCTCCAAGCATTCTCGGGCGAGTACATTATTCCCCTCTTTTACTGTTTTCAAATGTTTTGGGGTGACTCATATGTGCTAAATGCTTTATCAATGATTTCAATAACAATTACAATGTGGTTTCAAGAATGATTACAATAATTTCAATAACAATTACAATGTGGTTTCAAGAACAATAACAATGGTTTCAAGAACGAGATTATTAATTTATCCTTTGGTAAGGGTTTGTTAAGAATGAGATTATTAATTTATCCTTTGGTAAGGATTTGTTAAGAACGAGATTATTAATTTATCCTTTGGTAAGGGTTTGTTAAGAACGAGATTATTAATTTATCCTTTGGTAAGGATTTGTTAAGAACGAGATTATTAATTTATCCTTTGGTAAGGGTTTGTTAAGAACGAGAGCGAGAGCGAGTTGGAACGATGAACGCGTCAAGAAGGTTTGAATGTTATTAGAGAATCGACCATTAAGTAGTTTCACAATTAAAACAAGAACGCTTTGAATGATTACAATAACAAGAACGAATAGAACGATTTTACAAAATGGGTTAACGATTGGGTAAACATTTGGACATGATTTACATTTGATCATGCATTTCCACGAAACATAGTATTGATTTAAACCAAGTTTTACTTCAATACTTTGTTTTGTGCGTTTCACCTATGGTTTAGTTGATGCATTTCACTAGCCATACATATCATTTTGGTTATACATATTACATGATTTACATTTGGGCATGAACATTACTTTGGTGGTTTGGTTTGATTAAGTGATTAAGTAACGATGCGTGTGTAATATGATACAAACATGGTGGATACGCCGCTGGTACTTCCTATATATAAGTGTTTGTATGGTATTACATATTGTAGCGTTATTTGAATCATTTCAGTTCGAGACATAGAACATTTTATACAAGTAACATACTTTTCACAAGACATTTATTTACAAACAACTTATATTATACAAACTCATTTTACATGGTTATTCATTTAATCATGCATTATTCTCTTATTATACATATCATCCGAACTTATTATTTTTCAAATGATTTACAAAGACAAAGCAAATTACAAGGTTCATGACTAAACATTTTCTTAAACAGAAGTCATGAATCTTATTTTCACAAAACCAATGTACTCGCCAGCATTTCTTTGCTGACCTCGTTTTCACATATGTTTCAGGTATTGTTGAATGATATCGATTGATAAGATGCATGCTCACATAGGATTGGACGAGGCCTTAGTGACTCAATAACAATGATAGACTATGTTTAAAATTGTGTATTTAGATTTCCAGACGATGTAAATATTCAATGTTTAATAAAACGAAACACTTTTTGTATCCATGGTTATGAAACATTAATTCTGTTGCAACACGCCCCGATGTTTCCGCCGCGATTTGTTGTTTTACGCGGTCGGGGTGTGACACTGTAGCCCGCGCGAGGTTGACAATAACAACTTTGTTGAATAGGGAGTATGGTCCCGCGCGACCTTGCAGGAGGATTGCGCAGCTTTTTGGGACCATACCCCTTCAAGTCCCCCCAGTCCAGTGCTGCACCATGCGCGAGGCAAGTGGTTGGAGCTCTGGACTTAGAAAAAATAAAAGTTGTAGAAAATGCTTCCTTGACGTTGGTAGATGGGGCGCGTGTAAACTCTTATTGGTTACTACGACGCGACTACCAGGTTTGGTTCCAGGTGGGTTACTGCCTTTGGGTGTAAGCGCGCAGGGTTATTAAGTCATTGTTAATACAGCGCGACCCTAGTAGCTTCTGCATGAAGTCTGTAGTAATTTTTGGCGGGAAAACCTTCGAAATTTGAATTCTGACATGTTGGTGAGAAACGTCATTGACCGTGAAGTTTGAGTTGACCACTTACACGGCTGTCATCAAGTTGTCTCTGACGGTTGGTCATTCCGTCAGGAGAGTGAGCTCCACGCGCGCGTGGTAACCGTCACTCCGGGATTCTCTCCTTACGTGTCATCCTCTGATTGGTCACGTGCGCGGCGATCCCGGCACGTTTACCCATCGCATTAAATGCGATGGGTATATATATCCGATGAGATGGAGAGAAGAAACCACTTCTCTTCTTCTGTTGTATTCTCTTTCCTATTTGCTCTCAAATTCCTTTGAATCTTCAAACCTTTGAAGAACATTGTAGCAGATCTTCAAATTCTTTAAGAAATACTCAAACTTTCTTCTTTAACATCTATGGCTGAAGAACGTCAAGAAGAAAATCCCGGAGAAGAAGGCCCTGTTCCCGTTCTCAGGTGGGACTTAGGCCTCTTTGAGCAGATAGTACGGGGTTTCCGGTTTCCACCGGAATGGGATGCCAGGTACCCCGGTCAGGGCCAGACAGCCGCCGACGCACCACCGGGGTATATTACGTTATTCGAAGATTTCTTTCATCAGGGCAATTTCCGGTTGCCGGCGATGAATTTTATGGCACATATTTTGCAGTTCTATGGATTTCACATCTCCCAGTTGAGTCCTCCTGGGATGGTTAGGGTTCGGCACTTCGAATTTCTCTGTCGATCCTATGGCATAGAGCCAACTGTGGAGAGATTTAGAGCATTTTATCAGTTGATTCGAAACATGGGGTTTTACTCATTTGCCAGTCAAGGCGCTGCAAAGAAGATACTTCTTAACCCTCCCAAGAGTTTCCACGACTGGAAACCAAAATTCTTTTATATTCGCGAGGAGGTGATTCCGATCGCCATGACATTTCGCGCTTGGTCTGAAGCGATTGTGAAAGAAAATCTGGCGATCCCCAAGACTGAGGCTTGGTATCGGGAGCTTACTGCCACCCCAAACCGAGTGTTTGGTGAGAACGTCTTGGTTGCGGCGCGGATGAGCGATCAATGGCTGCCTGACAGCAAGGAAGTTCCCATTTTGATGATCGACGATAGAGGTTAGTAATTTCCTTAGTTTTGTTGATTTCCTGCTTCGTAACTTTGTGTTTATTTATATAATCTGACGTGTAGAGGCGCGTCTGTATCAAGCTGCCTTCCCCACCTTTGGCGGTTCCATGGGCGTCCGCTCGCTTCAGGCTGGAGAAGAATACTGGTACGACCAGATTAAGGGTAATTTCATGTACCCAGTTGCTGATGCATTCGCCGCTCCGCCTACTGCAACCGAAGGTGCGCATATACCTAACCCTCTCCCCCTGCGCTCTGTGACTTCTGCTGGGAAAGAGATTGTCTATCTTTCCAGCGAGGAGTCTATGGGATCATCAAATGGAGAGCTAAGTTCGTGGTCTAACATCTTTGCAGGTGTGTTGCGCGACTTGGGGATTGACCCTGAAGATAAGAAGAAAAAGCCTGTGAGAAAGAAGAAGGTTATCACCTTGGATCCTGAGGTGACCAGCAAGGGAGCTGGGAGTAGTCGCGCAACCGCTAGCGCTGCTGACAAAGGTACTCTCCGCCTTCGTCAAAGTAACTTGGAGGATTACGTTATTATCAGTGATTCATTTGAAGGTTTGTCGCGTATAGGCGAGAAGAAAACTGGAGCAGCTGGTTCGAAGAGCTCCGGGAGCGCGGGTTCTCGCAACCCAGATGCTGGTGCGACTCCTTCCTCTGTTGCGCATGATGAAGAGGAGGAAGAAGAAGTAGAGGAGGAGGAGGCTGCTGCAAATTTAATCAGCGGGAAAAGAAATAGAAGTGAGACCACCGCTTGTGCTTCTATTGCGCCGCAGAGTGGTGAGGCTCCCCTGCTTGGGAAGCGGGGCAACTTGCGCTCCCTTTACAAATTTTCTCCTGGTTAGTTCTTTAGTTTCTTTGCTCTTTGTTACTTTTACTCTTTTTAACACCCAGTTTCTGCAGAGGCCAAAAAGAAGACCCCTAAGAAGGGTGTCGTGTTTACGGATCCCATAGAGCCGGCGCAGAAGAGGCCTAAGGTTACCATAAGACCTTTTAAAACTGTGGTGGAGTCTGATAGGGCCAAACATGCTGTCGGTGTTGAGAAAGAGAAAGTTGCTGCGAGAAAGAAGAGTAAGTCTGAGGAAGATAGGAAGAAAGCTGACGACCAGCGGAAGAAGGCTGAGGAGGAGAAGAAAAAGGCTGATGAGGAGAAGGCGAGGCGAGTGAGCAGGAGAAGGAGAAAAAGGCTGCTGAAAGAGAGAAAGAGAGAGAGAAAACTAAGGAGAAGGAGAAATCTGCTGCTGAAGAAACACTAGATAAATGGTCGGAACCGAGATATCTAGGGGGTTTAAATCCGCATAAAAAAGTGGGTTTCCTCTCGTTTGATTCCGTTATAACTAATCTCCTTCTCCGATAACTCTGCAAAAAAGAAGCACCGTTAGCCTCGCCAAGGGGAGAAGAGGGTTCTCTCCTTGACCCGACTCCGGTGTGAGAATAAGTATGGGTTATGAAGAAGAAGATGTATTTGAGAAGTGCGTGTAACTTGCCTTTCATACCTGAATAATTCTCATATTTATAGCCGGGAGTCTTTGGGCGGGAAAACCCGTTAATGAAAAGTTGACGGAAGATGCTAACCCCGTAAGCGGTTGCGTTTCCTTCCGTCCAGCTCCTCGATCCGACGTGAGAACACACGGATCGTGGTTTTGATCAGAGGCTGGGGATTTGCCACGTGTAAAGTGGCCAAGTGGAGATTACTCTCCAATTACATGCCATCATTGTGATTTCGGGGACGTCTGGGGAGTCGACACATGTCCAGACGGTTATAACCGTCTTAGTGGTGCACGATTGAACTCCTTCTAGAAGATCACTGTTGCAATCTGGTGTGGCTCCTTATCGTGTGGAATCAGCCTTGGTTTAAAAAAGCGGGAAGCGCACAAAAGCGATGAGGTCTAAAAAAGCTTTTTTTAAAGCGAAGTGCAAAAGCGGTGAGCTTTTCGTACGCGAAGCGCAAAGTGATTATAAAATTTATTTTTTATATATCCCATAAGTGTGTAGCCTCCAATACCTATGATTTAGCTATAATTAAGCTTTATATATGTTTTAAAATGAAAAAAAAACATAAATGTACACATAGTTAGTAGCAAAGGACTTATATGTTGGGTGTGTGAATGAAAGTCTCAAAAGGTGGTAAATACTTTGTCCCACATCGGTGTGGGGACAAAGTGAGTGGTTGTTTATAAGGTAAAGTCTTTACTACTCCATTGTAGCTTTATGACATGTTTTACCACAAGTCCTACCCGCGCGCAGGGGGGGTGCAAAAAATGAGTTTCTGAATTGAAATTTAATTGAACTCGTGCATGCCCGCACGTCCTGCGGACACGAATGCAGCTCCGAAAAAACCAGGCACGCGTGGGCCAGTTTTTGCATTTAAAACCTTCATTTTTTTTTGTATTTGTTTAAAAAAAAGGCTGTACAAAGCATAGAAACAGCCCATGTACAAAAAGCGTGCGCCTCAGCCTGCGCCTTAGGTCGCTTTTCCCCTAAAAATCGCGCCTCAGCTGCGCTTTTTGTACATGGTGCGCCTTATGTCACACAAGGCGATCCAGCCTGCGCCTAGGTGCGCTTCACGCTTAAGCGCGCTTAAGGCGCGCTTTTTAAAACCAAGGAATCAGCTAGACAAATAAATCCCAAGTCTTTTTTCCTTTGGGCGCGCAAGTGTTGACTGTTTTGTTTCTTGAGCTTTCCTTTTGTAAGACCAGTGCGCGGCTGCGCAAGATAAGGAGAACTTTAAAGATGAGGTTGTGGTATGGTCCTAAGTCCTTGTTATGGGATTTTTGGGACCTTACCCCTTCAAATCCCCCCAGTCTAGTGTTGCACTTATGCAAGTAAGTGGAGCACTGGACTTATGAGAGGGAGTGCTTTTGGGCGCGAAAATAAGAAAACCTCTGGAAAAAGATTCATTTTGATTTTTGTAAAGATTTTTGAAAATCTTTGACTTTGAATGAGACTGGTACAGTAAGCCTGAATGACAAACTGTCATTGTCAGTTGTTTTTTACTGCTCGTGTCCTGCACGCGCGTGTGTAAACGCGTTTGTGTTGAATTTTACTCTCTCTACTGCTTGGAGAACTGTGATATCTGAAAAAGGTGTTGTGGAGGTTACCGATGCTATTTATTGCGGTGAGTATATGTAACGTTTGAGTAACCTCCTCTGTGTAATCATTATTTTGTTGAAACTTTCCCTATTCCTTTCTTTCAAGAAAAGTTTTTATCATTCCTTCCTCTTATGTCAACCGGAGAACATCAAGAAGATCTTTCTGAAGAAATGTCGACTGAACTTCCACCGCAGAAGTGGCCTAGGGCGACCTTTGATGGTTTGATTCGGAATTTCAAATTCCCGGAAAACTGGGGTGCTCTGTACCCTGAAGAAGGGCAAACTGCAGCGGATGCTCCGGCTGGGTATATTACCCTTTTTTGGGATTTTTTCTGTGAAGGTAACTTTCGTTTGCCTGTCACTAAATTTTTTCTTGAAATCCTTGGGTTTTACAACCTGCACATCTCCCAACTTCATCCTATTGGCATGGTTAGGGTTCGACATTTCGAATTCGTGTGTCGGACAATGCATATTGAGCCGACTGTTCCCCGATTTAGGGTTTTCTATCAGATGCATTGTACCCAAGGGTTTTACTCGTTTGCTCAGAGGGCGTCTGCAAAGAAGATTCTACAGCAACCCCCAAAATCCTTTCACGATTGGAAGCAAAAATTCTTTTTTATCAAGGCCGGAGTAATTCCGGTATGGATGGTTTTAAGGGGGAGAGAAGATGTTCCAATGGAAACGCTTCAGACCCCTGTTGATGAGAACTGGTATCAAGATTTGAAGGATGTGCCCAACATTGCTTTGCCGGAGAAAGCTCTCGTCGGAGCCGGCATGAGTTTGAATTGGAAGATGGAGCGTGATGACAAACCGGTGTACACCGAGGATGGTCATGGTAAGATTGGGGTTTTTTCCATTTCCATTTTTTCTCTTTTTTTTTTTTTTTTTTTTGACTTGATATCCTTTGCTTGCAGTTGTTTCACTATATGTTGTTGCCTTCAAGAGGGAAGGCGGAAGGATGGGTACTATCAAGAAGAAACCTGAAGAGGAACTTTGGTACCATCGTATTGTAAGAAACTTTGTTCTTCCGCGGGATGCGAATCTGTCTGCCCAACCAGCTGCTGGTACTGGTAAGCTATATCTGTTTCTGTTTTCCTTTTTGCGCTTGTGGGTAAATTGTTGTTTTGCGCCTTTGTTGGTGAGTTGTTGAATTTGGGCATAGGCCCTGAAAGGAAGAAACGCACAACGACTTCTACCTCTGCGCCGAAGAAGGGTGAGGCTGTTAGAGTTCAATCTTTGAAGGCAAAGGATGTTGGAGAGAAGAAAGGTATGCGCCGTTCCCCTGATTCTAGGTGTGATTATGTGGTGGTTTCTGATTCTTTGGAGGGTCTTACCCCTGCAGTAACTGTACGAGAACCAAAATCGGAACCGAGGGATTCTGCTGATATTCCCCCATCCAACCCAACTGATCCTATCGATTTGGATTCTAGTCCTGAACACTTGGTGCACAGGAAGGCTGGTAAAAGGAAACAAGCTGATACTGATGCGGAGGGTCAGCCTTCTAAGAAAATTCAGAGGAAGAAAATTACCAGGAGAGGGAATCTTGACTCATTTATTTCAGAATCTGTTCCTGGTATGTGTTGCCTTTTCTTGTTTTCTTTATGCGCGTTAAATCTTTACAGATTTTTGTTGCTTTTCCAGAGGTTCCTGTTTCCCCTGTTCCCACAGAACTGCAATCTGTGGTAAATGAAGAGCTTCCATCCACCCCTCCGCGTGCTTCTGTCGTTGACCAGTTAGAGCCTACAGAGGTTGCTGATGGTGGTGTGGAGAATATTGTTGAGGCTGAGAAACCTGTTGATATTGCTAGAGAGGTTGAAAAAGTTGTTGATCCTGGTGTGGTGGATGGTGCTGGTAAGCCACAAACCCCTGAAACTGTTGCTCAAGATCTGGGGAAAGAACAAACTGCTGAAAAAACTTCAACTTCTTCCCCTACACCTTCTGATGCTATGCCTGAGCATGTTGAGAAGGTGACAGTTGAAGGACAAGGCTCATCTGCTGGTGTTGGTAAACATTCTCCAATCGGCCCAGAAGAAACCTTGGGAGATTATTACTACCGGACTTATATGGAGAAAGATGCCTCTGAGCCTCACACCCCCGTTTGGAATTTAAAGAAAGGTGACACTTTCTCAGATTGGCACGTGTGTCAAGATTGGTTGCAGGGGATACTTCCGCCTGCAGAGAGATCAAGTTTCAAGAAGGCCGGTCTTATGAACAAACCTATCAATCTTACCTTGAAGAAACTGCTTCTCACGTGTCTACCACTCACCGCATAGTGCGTGAGTGGTATAGTATGCATAAGGACCGGGAAACCTTTATGGTGTCTCAAAAGAGATTTGTCAAAGATGAGAAACGCCTGGCTCAGCTGAAGGCTAAATTGGAAGCTGATCAGGCCAAGTTCGAAGCTGAGCGCAAGACTGAGGAATGGTCTATTGCTGGTTGGAAAAGAAAAAGCGGAAGCTGAAGCTGCTCTCCTTTCCGAGGAACGCAAAAACTGGAGGAGAATTTGCGAAAAAGATAATGCTGAGAAGGCGAACCTCTGAAATATCATTAATAACCTCAAGGCTGAGGTTGAAAAACTGAAGAATCAGGATGCAGAGGTAGAAAGGTTGAAGAAGGAGAAAGCTGATGCAGAAACTGCTTTGGAAGAAGCGCGTTCTCATAGGGAGCGCAGTGAGCAACGAGAGGTACAAGCTTGCGCCACTCTTTCTCTTAGAGATAAAGAATTGGAAGAACTTACTACTTTGCTTTCTGATCAGGAAAAACTTAAGAAGGATTTGGAGCTTGCCCATTCCGATTATACTGAAACCTCCCGCCGTTTGACTGAAGTCGAAGAGAAGTTGGAAAATTCAGAAACGGCGTGGGTTACAGCGGAAAGCGAGCTTGAACCTTTGAAGAATGATATGGCCTGGTTGAAAGATCGCGGTATTGCCTGTGTAAGTTTCTTTCCTTTTTTGTTGTGGAATTGTTTATGCGCTTTCTTGATATTCATTTTTACTTGATTTCACAGATTGCTGAATCTGTGTTGAACTCTGAAGAGTTGGATAAAACCGTTGCTCGTTTGTTGGTTGTTGCGCGAAGAGATGGGTATGCGCAAGGATATGCTGAATGTTCCCATCATGTGAACAGTGCTTTAAAGGTTGACTGGGATAACAGTAAGTCTGCAACTTTCAGCGTGAATACTGGTGCCGCGCTTGCTGCCTTGAAGACAGAGTTTAACAACTTGCAACTTCCGGTTATGGATCTGATAAATATTGCGGTGCAATCTGATGATCACGTGGCGCAACTAAGGGAAATCTTTCCGGATGAGGGTGAAGATTTAGCGTAGGTTGAAAAATGTATTGAACAATTTTCTTGTAGTATTTGGGATGTAAATCCCTATTTTTGTTGGCGCGCTGTTGCACAAGTAACTTAAACACTGTCGTGTTTGAAAGTTTTTAGGACGTATATGTACGCTGAGAATAGCATAATGTTTCTATTTTGTTTTGTTTGATGATTTTACAATATTTTGCATGGGCACAATTGCTTTTATTGAGTAAGGCGAGTGAAGTTGGTATAAAGCTCATGTGTGAACTTATGGTCGTTTGTGACGTGATCACTGACCGTTCATGAAGCTTGTTTTATAACTACCATAATGTTTTTGCGCTTACTAAAAGAAATTGCATCCACTTTGTAAACACAGAAATAATAGAAACTTTGCAATTTTATTTAAGGATAGAGCACAGAGGCTTTGACAAAGTTTTGCTAATATAATTATGTGAAACTTAACTTACTCTCTAATATTTCCGCTTCGCTTGATGGATCATGTTTTTCCGCGGGAAATTCATAGAGTTGTCTTTTAAGTTTTTGCCCGTTTGCTTGGGCCCTCCTCACCCCGGGTTATCTGCTTAATCTCTTTTCGCACATTTTGGAGCAAATGTGTGAGTTCGTCGCTCTTGAGGGCTTTCTCTATTTCTGTGCGTAGAGAGATGCAGTTGTTAGTGGTATGCCCGTTGTCTTTATGATATTCGCAGTATTGTGCCGGGTCTTGTCCACGCTTATTTTTCATTGGGATCGGAGGTTTGAATTGATAGTCTTCAGTACTCAGAACCTCCGTCGGGGTCTTTGTTAGGGGAGTCCACTGCCTCTCCCTATTCTCCTGTTTGTTCTCCCTCTGCGCAGAGAGTTTGTTGATTGTTGTGCGAGCATCTTCAGATGAACGACTTCCTGATCCAGACTCACGCCATGATTTCTTAAACCTCCTTTTGCCAGTTGAGCTTAAGTCTGCGGGTCTATTATGTGGTGGCGGTGGCCTGTTTGTGGTAAGGTTCTTTTCAGTTTGCGCGTAAACCTTGGTCGCCGCCATTATCTTCTCCCAACTTTTTGGAAGGCCCTCTGTTCCAGATAAGACTTTAACCATGTCATCACATCTAACCGCGTACTTGAATTGAGCACGGATTAGTTGTTCGTGAACACCGCCAATCTCCAATACCTCTTTATTGTATCTGGTGATGAAATCCTCCAGATTTTCGTCATCACGACGCCAAATGTTCATGACGTCGGATGTATCATGAATGGAACGCCGTTGCTGGCTGAAGTGTGTCAAAAACTTTTCACGCAGATCCTTCCATGATTCGATCTGTCCGGTTGGTAGGTTATCGAACCAAATTCGCGCTGGGCCGGTCAGGGTCTGTACGAACAGATGACACCATAGCGGGAGGGTCCAACCCCCAACCAGACCTGCGCTGGTAAATACTCTCAAGTGGTCATCGGGGTCTGTTAACCCATTAAACTTACCCACGTTGGATGGTAGTTTAGCTTTCTCAAGCGGAGCCAAAGCTATTTCCATGACGAACTTTGAATTTTCCGCTGCTTCCGAAGGGCGGTAAATTAAATCATAGTTGTGTTCTGCCTCAGCGTTATAAACCGCACGAGGCATGCACTTGTTATAGTTTGGCTACAGTCGATTGAACACACTGGTGTTTGCACTTAAACGGTATGTTGGATCGGATTCATCGGTGTGGGTGTCTCGCTGGGAACCCAACCTATTATGAACCGATTGTCTTCGATGAGGGTGTGGTCTACCATGGTTCTCTCTCTGGTGACTTCCTGTCCGAGTGTATTCACGCTGTGATGTGGATCTGGCATAAACTTTTGTATTCTCGTAAGTTGAATCTTCTTGTTGGGAGGCATGAGCACGAGATCCTGGTCTCCGTGATTGAGTCAGGGGAGCAGTTTGTGCACACAGTTGTGTATATACTGCGTTTAGTGCCCCTTGAGACCTAACGTACTAGGAAATTGGAGTTTCTCCTGGTGGCATAATTGATTGATCAGGGTTTGCTGGTAACACTCCTGGAGTGACAGGATTTTTTGCTCGATAGGATTGAACCTCGTTGTCATCCGATGCATCTTCTGGAATTCCTTCTACTCGAAAATTGTTTTCGACGTTCGGTCGAGGACCGGTTTGCCGATGAGACGATGAATTTTCTGCCATGTTTAAAACAGAGAATGAAAAGAACTGAATCGAAACGAGATGAAAACTAATGAGACAGAGGAATCGGTGGGCGCCAATGAAGAAACACTAGATAAATGGTCGGAACCGAGATATCTAGGGGGTTTGAATCCGCATAAAAAGGTGGGTTTCCTCTCGTTTGATTCCGTTACAACTGATCTCCTTCTCCGATAACTCTGCAAAAAAGAAGCACCGTTAGCCTCGCCAAGGGGAGAAGAGGGTTCTCTCCTTAATCCGACTCCGGTGTGAGAATAAGTATGGGTTATGAAGAAGAAGATGTATTTGAGAAGTGTGTGTAACTTGCCTTTCATACCTGAATAATTCTCATATTTATAGCCGGGAGTCTTTGGGCGGGAAAACCCGTTAATGAAAAGTTGACGGAAGATGCTAACCCCGTAAGCGGTTGCGTTACCTTCCGTCCAGCTCCTCGATCCGACGTGAGAGCACACTGATCGTGGTTTTGATCAGAGGCTGGGGATTTGCCACGTGTAAAGTGGCCAAGTGGAGATTACTCTCCAATTACATGCAATCATTGTGATTTCATGGACGTCTGGGGAGTCGACACGTATCAAGACGGTTATAACCGTCTTAGTGGTGCACGATTGAACTCCTTCTAGAAGATCACTGTTGCAATCTGGTGTGGCTCCTTATCGTGTGGAATCAGCTAGACAAATAAATCCCAAGTCTTTTTTCCTTTGGGCGCGCAAGTGTTGATTGCTTTGTTTCTTGAGCTTTCCTTGTGTAAGACCAGTGCGCGGCCACGCAAGGTAAGGAGAACTTTAAAGATGAGGTTGTGGTATGGTCCTAAGTCCTTATTATGGGATTTTTGGGACCATACCCCTTCAGCTGCCGACAAGTCTGTTGGAATTTCTACTGCAGGCGGCGCGGGTGCTGGTTCGGCGGCTGGTCAGGCTGGTGTGGGAAAACACGGCGCGCCGCCGCGCTCTCCAATAGGCCCCCGGGATACTTTGGGGGATATTTATTACAAGTCTTATACGGAAGAGAGCCGGGGTGACGCTCCGCACCAACCGCCATGGGGTTTAAAGCAAAAGGATACCTTTCTCGAGTTCGCGCCTTGCCGCGACTGGCTGCTGAATTCCATTCCTCCTGCTGAGGTTGATCGTCAAAGGGCGCGAACCCACAGCGGGTTGTATCAGGCCTATGTTATTGGTGAGGCCAACACCCGAGCTGCTAACCAAGAAATTGTTCGCGAGTGGCGAACCATGGTTAGGGAGAGGGATGATTGGGAGAAGTATCGCGAGTGGATACTAAGGCGTGCTAGTGACTTTGAAACGTCAAAAGCTGCTTTTGATGAGGAGAAGGCAAAGTTCGAAACTGGCTGGAAATCGGAGGAGTGGGGGCGCGAGGGCCTAAGGGGTAAGCTTCAAGTTGCCGAAGATCTGTTGGCGAAGGAGAGAGCAGAATGGAAGAAAATCTGTGAGAAGGACAACCAACGCGCCTTCGCAGCTCGCAACAAAATTACCGAGCTTGAAGGCATGGTTGTTGAGCTGACGGCGAAGGTTGAGGATGCGCAAGCTGCTAAGGAGCAGACTGAGGTTCGAGACACTTCTCTTTCAGTTTATACTTTCGTTTAGCAGTTTTAACTGAGTCTTTTATCCCTTGCAGGTTGAATTGGCTGAGGTGAAGGCACAACTGTCTGGTAAGGACAAGGATTTGATTGCTAAGGACGTCGAGATCGCCGAGCTGAAGCACCGTTTGCAAGAGCAAGTGGACAAAGGCGAGTCTTTGGAGATCGACCTTGAAGCTGAGAAGGTTAAGGCTGCCACTGCTGAAGAGGCCAAACAAAAAGCTGAGGAGGCGCGAGACATTAGCACTACTGCTCTCAATGTCACGCAAAACAACTACTCCGAAGCTCAAGGTATCGTTGATACTTTAGTCTCTGAAGCCGAGTGGTTGCACGGCCGCGGAATAGTTCTGGTATGATTTCTCTCTTTAACTTTTGTTTAATTCCTTAAAACCTGTTCTCTGACGTGTTTCGTTTGTTGTAGATGGCCAACTCCATCTTGAATGCTGGAGAGCTAGATAAGGCTGTTACAGCCGTTATAGATGCTTCCCGTGCTGTCGGCCATCGTGGAGGCTATCTTGAGTGTGCGCAACATGCTACAGCGATGCTCGGCCAGGAGTTCGACACTAGTCACTGCGCAGTGACTGATCAAGCTGAGGTTGAGCTAGCACGCGCTGAACTTGGTTATGACCATCTGTCCATACCTGTGATGGATTTGGTTACTGAAGCGCTGAAGCATGATGATTGGTGTCAACAGTTAAAGGGCATCCTTGATCCACCAGAAACCGTTGAATTATCTGACGAAGAGGAAAACGCGGGTGATGATGGCGATGGTGAAGGCGATGGTGATAAGCGTGACGATGATGACGCTGGTGACGACTTTGAATAGATAGTGTCGAAGGCTTTGTGCCTTGTAATTTCTCTTTAGGTTTTTGAATGTAACCAGTTGCGCGTTGGCGCTTTATTAAATATGATGTTTATGTTTATTCTGACTTGTTACAATTATTGCACTGTTGTTAGGAACTTTGGTTAAGTTAGCGCGAATAAATGCAAGTGTGGCTCTTGAGTGAGTATAGCTGCTCGGTCTCGCGCTGCGTTCGCGGAGGACCTTGGAGGCATAACTCAAGAGCTCGGAATTCACTGAAGTGTTTTCGTGCTAATCAAAAGTTTAACATGCATTTGTAACTCAAGAAGCATTATGATATAAGAAAACATTCCGTATGCTTTCATTAATTGGGAAACAGGCGCTTAGGCCAATCATACATTGTAGATAAGCGGAATAAAGGGTGTTTAGCCCACATAGGAAGTTAAAAAGGCGCGTGGCCGACATGAGAGGAATGGCGCATGGCCTAGGGTAGTTACATATAGCACTTGCGCAATTGTTGCGCGTTCCATGTGCGCGGGATGATGTGTCCATCCAGTGTGCGCAATTTGTATGCCCCCTTTCCGAGCACTTCGTGAACCAAGTATGGGCCTTCCCATTTGGGTGCTAGCTTCCCGGGGCGTTCAGCGTTTGAAGCTTCATTGTCTCGGAAAACGTATTCTCCTGGAGTGAAGGTACAAATGCGGACTTTCACATTGTAGTACCTTTCCAGTTGTGTCTTGTATTTTGCTTCTTTAATACGCGCAATCTCGCGTCTTTCTTCCAGTAGATCCAAATCGAGACGGCGCTCTGCTTCATTATCGACCGTGTTGACTGCTGTCAAGCGCGGTGAGGGGAGTCCAACTTCTGCCGGGATAACTGCTTCCGAGCCGTATACTAGGCTGAAAGGAGTTTCGCCGGTTCTCGTCTTCGGCATGGTACGATGGCCCACAGGATGCTTGGGAGCTCATCTACCCAGCCTCTTCTCTTTGTGCCCAGTCGGGCTTTTATCCCCTCGACGATACTTTTGTTAACGCTTTCCACTTGACCGTTGCCTTGGGGGTGCGCAACGGAGGAGAAGGTATGCTCGATTTTCATTTCCTTCATCCAATTTTGAAGGTCCTCAGAAGCAAAATTGGTACCGTTGTCTGTGACGATTTTGAGTGGGAGACCAAACCTGCAAATGATGTGCTCCCAAATAAACTTGCGCACCATCATTGCAGTGGTTGAGGCAAGGGCTTTGGCCTCCACCCACTTAGTGAAATAATCAACGGCCATGATTATGAACTTGACGGCGCCAGGGGCGTCTGGATACAGAGATAAGATCATTCTTCGGGCGCAGGGTTTTTGGAGAATGTCGCTGACAGGAGTCGCATTTGCGCAGCTCCTTCAGGGCGTCGACGTGCACCCCTGGCCAATAATATCCAGCGTTCATAATCTTCGCGACAACCATGCGTGGTCCAGCATGGATGCCACAGATCCCTTCGTGGATCTCCCCGATCAAGTAATTCGCGTCTTGGGGGTCCACACAGCGCAGTAGTGGCCCCAAGAAGGACTTTCGGTATAAGATACCACCATTCATCTCATAATGCAGAGCTTTGTTTTGAATCTTTCTTGCTTCTGCCTTGCTCTCAGGGAGTATTCCTTCTTGCAAATACTGGATTATAGGGGTCATCCAAGATGGCTGCCCTATTTCGATCACATTTACCTGGCGCAGTAATACTGAAGGATTTTTGAGTACTTCGATCCTTACATCTTTTGCGAAATGCTGAAAGGAGGTTGAAGCAAGCTTGCTCAAAGCGTCAGCTGGTTTGTTTTCGGAACGATTGATGTGTACTACCTTGTATGACTTGAATTTCTGAAGCAATTCTCTTGCCTGCTCTAAATACAGGGCCATAACTTCTCCCTTTGCATCGTATATACCGTTAATTTGGCTGGCTATCAAGAGTGAATCAACGTGCGCTTGAAGATTCTTGGCTCCCATTTTTATGGCGAGGCATAAGCCTGCCAGAAATGCCTCGTACTCTGCCTCGTTGTTGGTATTCTTAAAATCCAACCTGATGGCGTACGTAAATTCATGTCTTTCAGGGCTCACGAGGCGCAAACCTGCTCCTGCGCCGTCCTCGTTTGAGGCCCCATCGGTGTACAGCAACCACAACTCTTCAGATGTATCTTTCAAGGTAGTTTCAACAATCTCGCAATCTTTGATTTTTTCCGCTGGGTCTTCTGTGATAAAGTCTGCAAGGACCTGACCCTTGATGGCTGGGCGCAGCCTGTACAAAATGTTGTGGCCCCCCAGCTCGATCGCCCATTTTGCTAACCGCCCAGATGTTTCTGGCTTTTGCAATATCGTGCCGATGTGGAAATTGTTAAGTACGGTGATCACATGCCCTGTAAAGTATCTGCGCAGCCTCCGAGAGGCGTGTAGCAGCGCAAGCACCAATTTCTCCATTGTGGAGTATCTTGTCTCTGGATCGGTAAGCACTCTACTAACGTAATAGATAGGAGTCTGGACTCTATTTCTCTCTACAAGCAATACCGATCCCACTGCCTTGTCCGATGATGACAAGTACAAAATGAGCGGCTCCTTTTCGAACGGTGCAGTCAGGGTAGGGAGTTCGATCAAACACTCCTTCATTTGCTGAAAAGCCTTTTCTGCTTCAGGGGTCCACCTGAACTCTTGTTTCTTCACACAGTTGCGCAGAGTGCTGATAAAAGGGTATGACTTCGCGGCGTGGTTTGACAGAAAAAGGTTAAGCGCGGCTAGGCGGCCGGCCAACCTTTGCATCTCTTTGATTGTTCGTGGTGATGGCATTCGTTCTATTGCCTGGACCTTTTCTGGATTCACCTTAAAGCCGCCATTTGTGACTATGAAGCCTAAGAACTTCCCTTCTTCCATACCAAAAGAACACTTGGCTGGATTCAATTTCATATTCACGCTGCGCAATGAGTTGAATGTTTTTTCGATGTCCTTCAACATTTGGTCCTCTTCAGGACTTTTGATCACCAGATCATCGATGTAAACCTCGATATGCTTCCCGATATCTCCAGCGAAGGTCTTATCCATCAGGCGTTGATACGTTGCGCCAGCGTTTTTCAGGCCGAAAGGCATCTTTGTGTAGCAGAAGATCCCTAGATCGGTTCGAAAAGTTGTCTTGTCTTCGTCTTCTAGCTTCATTTGAACCTGATGGTACCCTTTATAGCAATCTAAGAAGCATTTCCATCTGTATGGCGCGAGAGAGTCTATCTTTTTGTCGATCTCAGGTAAAGAGTAGCAATCTTTAGGGCATGCCTTGTTGAGATCGGTATAATCAACACACATTCGCCATCCTCCACTAGACTTCTCCACCATCACTTGGTTCGCAACCCAACTTTGATAACGTACTTCTCGCAAGATTCCAGCTTTGAGTAGTTCGCATACTTGCTCATTCATTGCTTTCGTTTTGTCTGCCCCTAAGCTGCGCCTTCTTTGGACTTTCGGCTCAACAGAGGGGTAGGTGTTTAAGCAATGCTCGGTAATGTCGCACGGGACACCGGTCATGTCCGCCGGAGTCCAGGCGAAGATATCCATATTCTTGAACATGAGTTGCTTGAGATGCGTTCTGATGTTTGGTGAGATTGCATGGCCTATCGTCACCGTTTGCTCTGGGTACTTGCGGTTTAACACCCATTTCTCTGGCTCGGTTGTTGAAACCTTCGCCGCTTTTGTTGGGCGCATCTCTTCTGTGGACATTACTTCTTTCTTGGCAAAGATAATCGCCACCCCTGTCTTGGTTGGGAACCCTATTGCTGAGTGGGGCGTGGAAGTTACCATGTTCAGCTCGCCTTGGGTTTCTCTCCCAATCAACACATCATGCCTCGATTTGACAGGCATCACCATGAAGTTTACATTTGTGGTTCTTGAATGCTTCCCGTCAGAGAGCGTGACGGGGAAGCTGATTTGGCCTAGCGGGAAGACCATTTCGTTGCAAAATCCAGACAGTGGATAATCAACTGGCTCAAGTCTCGCTTTATCATCCTCATCAAACTGATTAAAACACTGCTCATAGATGATATCAGCCGTACTTCCTGGGTCAATGAAGATATACTCCGTTTCATAATGGCCGATAATACCGGTAATGACGACGGGTCGAGTGGTGCGAGGGCCGCCGCTCACTATCGGGAAAATGACCTGTTGCTCTTGCCATGAGGGTTCGTAAGGGCGCTTGCCCTTCTCCCTTGCGCTGTATCTTGGTCCGTTGACCATATGAGTCTCTAAAAGTCAGACTTTCTTGTGATTCCCCTCATCATGGCGTTGGATCTGTCGAGTTTCCTTGCGCATGTTTTTCACCAGGTGACTTAGCTTCCCACTTTTTAGCGCTCTTTCTATCTCTTGACGTAAATTGTAACAGTCATCTGTCAGGTGTCCGGTATCTTTATGGAAGTCGCAGTACAGGTTGGGGTCTTGCCCCTTCTTGTTTGTCATAGGCCTTGGAGCCTTGAAATCATGATTCTCCGTCATCAGCACCTCTTTCGGTGTTTTTATGAGCGGAGTCCAGTGCTTTTCTCGGTTGTCATCCCTGACTGCTTTCCGATAACCGATGCGATCAATAGTATCTCGCGCGTCTTCTTTGTAGCGGGACTGTTCTTCATAACGAGGTCGTTCGCTATAACCGCTGGAGTGATTGGCTTTCCACCCAGGGTTTCTGCCTTTGTTTCGTCTGTTGTTGTCGCGCGAATGGCCCCCCTTAGAAAAACGATCTTCAGCATAATAATTCTTGTTTGCAGCGAGTGACTCTTCAGTCTGCGTGACTATTTTCGCGGCTTCCATGAGCTTATCCCATTCTTTGGGCATTCCATCTCTCCCAGTGATCGTTCTGATGAGACTATCGCAGCGAATGGCTTTTTTGAAGTGGCAACGCATGAGTTGTTCCCTTACGCCACCGATTTCCAAGCACTCTTTGTTGAAGCGAGTGATGAAATCTTCCAGACCCTCGTTATCTCTGCGCTAGATGTCCTCTACCTCGGTTGTATCACGCTGGTAGCGTCTCTGTTGACTGAAGTGATTCAAAAACTGTGTCCTGAAATCCACCCATGACTTAATCTTTCCCGGAGGAAGGATGTCGAACCAGGCGCGAGCAGCCCCTGTAAGCGTTTGAATAAACAGATGGCACCACATGGGCATATTCCATCCTCCCATGCAACCTACGCTCGTGAAAACTCTGACGTGATCATCGGGATCAGTCAGTCCGTTAAACTTTCCAACTGTCGGAGGTAACTTCTCTCTTGAAAGTGGCGCTAGCGCGATCTTTGGAATGAACATTGAATGTTCTACAGCTTCATCTGGTCGGTAGGTGAGGCGAAAGTCGCACTCCGCTTCTTCGGTGTACCCGACGTGTTGTCGTGGTCTGTAATTTTCATGGTTCCTTTGTAAACGATTGAACACTGAAGATTCTTCATCGTCTTGCCAAGTTGGATCGTTCGGGTCAGTATCGTCCCATTCATTGTTCATGTTGCGCGGCGTGAGCCGGCTATGAACTGGGCCTCTTTGGACGTCTGACGGATAGTCATAATAGCTTTCTGTTTCTCCCCGTGTATCGCGTGTGTCTTGCACGCTTAGTCTTCGGGTAGGGGGAGGTCTGTTAGCTCTTCCTTGGATGTTTTGCGGTGGTGGTATCTGGCGCGCCCCGTGATGGGGCCGGTTGGTGTAACCAAGGACGGTTCTGCCGTTAAGACTGCTTGTTGTGCGCTCAAAGATTGATATGCCTCGTTAATGGTGGCAAGTTGCTTGGCGTACCATGAGGCTGGGGTTTTGCCCTCTGGTAGCCCTAGTAGCGCCGAAATGTTCTGAGGTGGAGCT
Organism: Helianthus tuberosus; assembly: GCA_030545235.1. Taxonomy (NCBI): domain Eukaryota; kingdom Viridiplantae; phylum Streptophyta; class Magnoliopsida; order Asterales; family Asteraceae; genus Helianthus; species Helianthus tuberosus. The sequence continues at coordinate 80,900,243 of CM060408.1, forward strand.
GGGTTTGAAGGTCTAGCGCCGTTGTTTCCTGGGGTTACCGTTTGAGTGATGCGGGTGATGCTCCCGCGCGGTCCCCCTGTGTTGGTTACTTCGACTTCGCCGATTTCTTCAATGTGTTCAGGTTGGGCATTTTGATTACCCTCCCCCAACGCTGCATTAGAGTTTGCTCCGAAACCAACAAACTCAGGAATGATTCCTTGACCAGCCATGGTCGAAGGAAGAAAAAACAACGAAAACTCAGGAAAAAAGAAGATGAAAGTGATTTGTGAAAAATAGCTGGGCGCCAATGAAGAAACACGGAACTAATTAAGGGACTAATCAGTTTGGTTTATGTTCCTACCATAGTGGTTAATCTTCTAATGGCTTTCTGAGCTTCGTAATGATCGTCTAAATCCTACAAAACAGAACACCGTTACTCGTTAAGAGGGGAATGTGGGGGTTTCCCTCTTAACCGGGCTCCGGCGGGAGAATAAGCGACTGCTTTGGGGAGATAATTAAGTGTTAAGAGTGAGAGTAGAGGGAATGGAATGTTTAACCTGTGAAGTGAGGTCCCTATTTATAGCCGGAGAGGTGTAAGAGGATAAGGGCTGATGGGCCTTGGGCCTGAAGGCGACAACATAGAGGATATGCTCTTTGGCTCACTGGTGTCGACCGTTAGTGGCATCTAGGAGCTTTCTGGAGTTGACGCGATGTGATTGGAGCCACGAGTCACTGTTGTCGGCCTGGTCGCCCTTCTGCCATCAGCAGGTAAGTGGAGATCATGGGGCAGTTGTCTCTGCCTTATGATTGGTGCCATGTAGGCGTCCTTAAGTACTTTTTGTCTCCTACATGTCAGATGAGCGTGGAGCACGATTGAGCAGGGCCAGAAGGACGTTGATTGGCTCGTTTCTTCTGCCACTTGTACCTTGTGTACTATCTGGAACAGCCTTGCGCTGCTTCCCTGCGCGATTCTTGCTGGGCACGTAACTATCTCGCGCGGGGTTTGGATGACTGAGTGCTCTTTCAGTATGCTAAGTGTTGTTATTGGAGCTTCTTATTGTCTAGGCCTCGCGCCGAGTAAAACAGATTGTGCTGTAGCCCGCGCGAGGTTGACAATAACAACTTTGTTGAATAGGGAGTATGGTCCCGCGCGACCTTGCAGGAGGATTGCGCAGCTTTTTGGGACCATACCCCTTCAAAGTCGAACCCCCACTCTACAGCTCCTCAACCATCTCTGCATTACCGCCACTCCCACCCAATTATAGTCTCATGATAATAGAAAGATACATAGATACACCCAATTTTAATAAATTTTGTTATGAAATGTAAAAACTGTAGTTTTGAATATCTGATGTTATTAAAGAAAAAAAACCAAATTGAGATCAGAAAGAAACGAACTAGAATTCAATGCAGATTAATTCTAATATCCTAAATAATTTGAAATGACAAAAACCATGTGCAAAGCTATTTATTTCATACCATATTTTTCAAAAAAACTTCTGGAGCTAAAAGTTTTGTGGCAAACACCCAGCCAGATATTCAAAACTACAGTGTGATAATAAAAACTATATCTTTTTCTAATTTTCCAAACACCAAGCCAGAAATCCAGCAATCGCTAGCCGGATCTGAATCCACTGGCCGGATCTAAATCCACTAGCCGGTCTGAATCCAGCAAGGTGAAATTGGATCTGAATCGCTTCAAGGCCGCAACCTCGCAGGTGGATTTGAAGCCGGATCTGAGTCGTTTGTGCCAGAGTATTGACGGAACCGAAAAATAGGTTGGGGGTTGTTCACCGGAGTTGATGACAGACGAAGAAAGGAGTGATTTTTTTTGTTCTTCAACTTCAAAATGAAATATATGAGGAACTCAAATTGATGATGACAAGGTTTGAGTATTGCAGAACCAGAAAGTGTTGAGAGAGGAGATAGAGATGAGAGAGTATATATTATTTTCTTGTTTTTTCATTTGTTTATAAAAATATTTATCAAATAAATAAGTACATTTACAAAACTACCCTTTTGTGATTAGAATTAACTGAAAGTGTTAACCTGGTTAGTTCTAAAGGACGTAGAGTGTTATGGTTTTTACAAATAAAGGACTGTGACTGTAATTATTGAAGTTAAAGGTCATCCATTGCAACTCGCTACAAACATAAAGGACGGAAAGTGTAATTTACCCTAGTTTCTTTGGAGACTACCCGCCACGTGGGCGCCACGTCATCACGGGAGGAGGAGCATCCTCTTGGGGACTACCCAAGGGTGTGGGGGGACTACCCACTTTAATAAAAAATCAATATATTAATAAAGGAGATAGAGAGAGAGGGGCCCACCAATGAACAAGCAGCCAATAACAAGCCCCGTCTCCACCGTCTGAAATCCGACGAAACTGCCGAGCCGGACCCCAAGGGGGCGGTGTGCGACGGCCCTAAGAGGGGGGGACGGCCCGGTGCCAAGCCCCATACCCTTTGGTCTTATAGTCTCATTCACAGCTGCTCCCGATACGCGATGATAGATGTGACAGGATATTCCTTATGTCCCATATTTCTTATCTAGACAACTACACATGTGATGTGGGATTTACCTAGTGTTTACTAAAACATATGGTAATAATTGTGGTAGCACTCAGTAGTAACATTCTAGTGTGACTATAAATTTCTCTAGTTAGAGATCGGTTGCGGACCCAGGATTTTTTTTTCATGGGGGTGCGGAATTTTTTTAAAAATTTTAAGCCCTTAGATATATGAAAAAAAATCGGTTAATATCGGGTCGGATCGGATCGGACCATGTAAAACAAAAGAATTTCGATACAACCTCTAATGCAACAAAATGTTGCAAATTATAGTATTATATAATATATAATATAATATATAATTTCTTTTAAATATTAAAATTATATTAGTTCAGATGATTTTAATTCTATTAAATATTACTTTATTACTCTTCCAAAGCACCATATTACTCTTTCCATAAAAGAAAATAAATTGTCTAAAAATTCAAATAAGTATTGTATTATTCTCCTTCACTATCTTTCATTTTTTTTAGTTCCAGAGTTTGCCGGATAAAATGGCCGGATACCGTTTTCACTTTTTTTTTCACTTTAGTGCTTCGCCTAGTCAGTTTAAAAGCTCAAGGGGTGCGATTGCAAAATTTTATGGGGTGCGTTCGGAATTTTAACGCGTATACTACACTGAATTTTTTTTCTAAGGGGTGCGCCCGCCCACCAACTCGGGCTGTAGGTCCGCCCCTGGTTGAGATAATAAATCTAGGTGGGGCATCCAGTTACAGTTTGGTTTTGTAATTCGTAAGTGATTGGATATCTTTAAGAAATCGTGATGAAATCATTTTTAGATTGAAATATTTCGATGGTATTTTTGAAAGTTCAGTCATATAATTCAAGGAGAAAAAGAACGAATATGCCGGTTTTGTTATGAAAGCAGAATACCAAAATCAGACCAAAGATTCTCCTTTTATAGTTGGGGAACCATAACAACGGTTGAGTTGAAATGACACAACTCTTATTTGTGAAAGGGCGTGTCAGGTCACCGTTATAACTATCGGCAATTATTGTGTCAGTAGTAAAATTATAAGAACTGGGGGAAATTGCTAACAATTGGTGATTTCTGAGTCTTCCCACTCGACTAATTCTCTCCCCTGTTCATTGCTCTCATCTCACTCATATAGAGCACAACATAATGAAAATGACTCCGGCAAGTTCTTCTAGTTTTGTCACCACGAGTTATGTCATCTGAAGATGATAGTTTGCGTGTTAGGTTGTTAATAGGTCTGATGGTGAATCGGCAAAAACAAACGGTTTACGTAGTAGGGGTAGACGATGTGGAAGTTTCGGAGGTTGCCAAAATTCTGAATTGCGGTATGGGTTCCTTCCCTTTCGTCTATCCTGGGTTACTCGTAGGCGCGAATATGAAGAAAATTAAGTTTTGTCAACTGGTAATTAAGCGTTTTCAAAACAAATTAAACGCGTGGAAGGCTAAAACCCACTGCTTTGCTGTAAGGGTTACGCTAGCGAAGACCATTTTGGGCAGCCTCCCATCTTACTTTTTGGGAATTTTTAGAACCATTAAACTTGTGTTGAAGACAATTGAAAGGTATCCGGCGTGCGTTCGTGTGGGGTCTTGTGGGAAATCACAGCAAGATGTGCTGGATTCGGTGGGGTAAAATGGTCAAGTAGAAAAGACAAGGGGGGCTCGGGTTAGGGGGGTTGGAAGACTTCAACTTAGCCATGTTGGCTAAGTGGTGGTGGCGGTTTCGGGATGATTCGAGCTAGCTTTGGGTGAAAGTTTTCCAGGCTATTCACGGGTCAAACATTGACTCCAAATTAATTCGGGTCGATAAAGCTATCACAGGTTAGTGGAAAGATATTGGTTATGTGGATGGCAATATCGGCAAATGGGGGATTTGTATCAGAGACAAGTTAAGAGTGGAGGCGGGAAATGGCGAATCCACTAGATTTTGGCTGGATGACTGGATGGCTCATGGATTGATAAAACAAGTGTACCCAAAAGTCTTCAAGTTGGCTGTGAATAAGGGGGCAAAGATTAGCGACTGCTTAGAACAAGTAGGGGGAGGTTCAATGGAGGTGGGGCTGGTTATAGCACCCAAGCTCAGACACGGATTGGGCTCAATTGGGTGGGATTATGCGTCTGTTGTAGCAAGTCAGCCTCCCGGGAGGCAAAGACAGATGGGTTAGGATCAATGATACAGGCGAAAGGTTCTCGACTAAAAGTATCTGTCATGAATTGGCTCTGAAGGCTTCCGTGGATAGTGATCTGGGGTCTTTCAGATGTGTTAGTGCACTACGTCTATTGACTTCGTCTTGTATCATGTAATGAGATAGGATAGGATAACCAGTGTTCGAGGTGCGAGAAACTGATTTTGAGGAAATAGATGTTGAGTTCGCTTGAAAGCACCAAGTAACAAGTTCAAGCGAAACCAGACTAGTCAAGTTCGCTTGAACCTGTCCTGGTCCATTTCAAGCGAAACTCTCAATAGTATAAATAGGGCACATGTGTTATTCATTTGTAATGGTTCAGATCTGAGTAGCGAAGCTCTGCAGGATTGTCTCCGGGTTGTAAATCAGTATTATATCAATATAAGAGACGTTTAAATTGAATTGAGTGTCCGTTTCATTGATTCCGCCTCTGATTCGGATAGAAAGCTCTTCTGATCGATTCAGTCAGGTCGTACAGCGATCCTATAATTGGTATCAGAGCACAGGAAGAAGAGTTTAGCTCGATTGCATCAGTTTTTTTAACTCCTACACCTTCTTTTTCAAATTGGACAAGTTTTACCAGTCAAAATGGATTGAATTTTTCACAGAATGTGCGAAACTGTATTTTAACAAACCCTTGAGAGTTTCAGATCAAAATTCGTAGTAAAAATGACAAAATTGGACCAAAAACTAGCTTTCGCTTGAACAAACATTCGAAGTTCGCTTGAAATGATTAGCTGAGTTCGCTTCAAAAAGTCATTTCGCTTGAAGATTATAGTTGGTTTCGCTTCATATTGACAGTTCGCTTGAAATTAGACTTGTTCTCGCTTGAATCTAGTGTTTAGCTTTAAAGATTCAGTTTGAAAGTCTAGTTCGCTTGAAGGGCTAGTTCGCTTGAAGTGTCATTGTAGTGTTTTCGCTTGAAGTTGTTTAGTAAAGAGAGTTCGCTTGAAGCTCTTAGTTCGCTTGAAAGAGGATTTTTGTTTCAAGATCATTTCACGACAACTGAGTGTCAGTTTATTTCAAATTGATTGATATTGTTTGTACTGATTGTGTTTACTGTTTGTGTCCAGGTGATTAAAGATGTCGAGCAGCGGTGAAGAATTTTACAACACATTATACAACGCGTTCACTTCAGAATCGACAGAAAGAAGATCTGATATGAGAGAATATTCAAAGGAGATTTCAGAGAATTTGAAGTATGTGAATATGTATGGAAGCCAACAGAAACCACCGAAATTAATGAAGATTGAAGATTATAACTGGTGGAAAAACCGATTTGAGGGTTGGGTAAAAGCTTTTGCTCCTGAAAGTTGGTTAAAACTAAAATACGGATATACAGAACCAGTAAAAGAAGGAGGAGAGTTAGTGGATGAAAAAGAGTTCTCAGAAATAGATGTAAAAAATGTTGTTGCTGAATACAAAATGATTACACTGATAAAACAGTCAGTGAGAGAACATATTATTTCGCTACTTGAACAAGAGAAAACATCGAAGAGTTTATGGGAAGCTTTAGAGAGAAAATGTGAAGGAAGTACTGAGATTGTAAAAAACAAAAAGAAGTTGTTACGTAAAGAGTTTGATTTATTTGGTTGTATGAAAAATGAATCTGTTTGTAAAATGATCGAGAGATTTGGGCATCTGAAGATGGAGTTGGCTAGACACAAAATCACATACACTCAAGGAGCTGGTTGATAAATTGTTTGATTCATTGCCGAATGATCAAGATTGGCAATACTTTGCTTTGATGTTGAAGAACACAATCAATCCTGAAGAGTTAACAGTGGATTTGCTGATTGAAAGACTTGAAAGCCATGAGTTGGAGATAAAGAGATCTAAAGTCAACAATCCAGTTCATCAGCAGAATGTGGAACTGTACTATAGAGGAAATCTACCACTGGCTGGGTCTCCAAGAACAACATTTTCTGCAGAAAGCTCAAATTCAGTAAACAATGAAAGTCCTCACAGTGGTTTTCACAGTGGATCTTTTTCAACAACATCGAGCCAATCTGCATCAAAGAATGTATTCCAATGCAACATTGCAGTAGATTTGAAGAATACTCAAAATTTCAATGAGGAGTCTGCAAAGCAACAGATGGTCTTCTTAGCATCTGTGTTGGAGTCATATGAGAGTCTTGTGGCAGGTAAGATAGGCAACACCAACCTGACGAAGGAAGACTACGATCAAATAGATCCTGAGTAGATGGAATTGATCGACATAAGGTGGTGTATGGCTAGTGTAGTGGGGAGGGCACAACGTTTTATGTAAATTACGGGAAGAACATCTATTGGTGGACCTTCTACCAAATTAGGCTTTGACAAATCCAAAGTGACATGCTTCAAATGTAAACAGAAAGGTCATTTTAAACGTGAGTGCAGGAATGTTTATGCTGATGATACTGCTAATCCATTCAAAGAAGATTATTATAAGAAAGCAATTTATCATCAGAACAAATCTGAACCTCCTAGATTGAAGCAGCCTGAAGAAAAATCAAGAGCTCTTGCAATTATTCATGACGATGAAGGTTATGACTGGAGTCAAGTTCTACCTGAAGAAGATGCAGTTGGATATGCATTTGTAGCTGAGGTTGATCCTGATAGATGGTGGAAAATAGATTATGCGAGATGGGAAATTGAAAAATTCAGAGAACCATTCAAAGAAGCCCAGAGAGCCAAACGATGGAATGACAAATTAGAATGTTACATGGATCCACGGGGTAATCCAGTTGTTGACCCATCAAAGGTGGATTTTGAAGCTGTAACAAATTTGCTTCCAAGTCAGGCTACTTTCAACACAAGAAGGTTATCTGAAAAAGAATATTTTCCAGATTTGGTGAACAAAATCAAAGAAGTTTGCGAAGCGAGTCTACCAAAGGTGGTAGAAATGAAGAAGAGAAAAGAAGAAGAGTTGAAAAAGATGGTAGAGGAAGTGAAAATTACTGCAAAGCTTGCTGTTGAAGAAGAACAGAAAGTAGAAGAAGAGTAGAAGATTGAAAAACAACAGAAGATGGAAGAAGAAGAAGAGAAGAAAGAAGAGGATCAGATAGAAGAATCATCGGTGCTGAAAGAGACTGAGGTAAATGAATCTTCTGACTTGTTTAATGCTGAAATTGTTGATAAAAATGAAAACAAGTGCAGGAATTGCATAGAAATGTGCAAAGCCTGTACTGAAAAAGATGAAATGATAAAAACAAAAGATATTGAAACAACTAAACTTGAAAATGTTTTCAAAATGAAATGAAATGTAAAGAAATGATTGAAAAAGAAGAAATTTTGAAACTAAAGGTTGAAAAGCTAACACAGAAATGTCATGGTCTTGAAGAAGAAAATAAGATTTTCAAAGAAATGTGTACAGCAAAATGTGTTGGTTGTGTTGAAAAAGAAACTAAATTTCAAGATTTTCAAAAAGAGTATGATTCTTTAAAGTGGTCGAGTCAGAGAGTACAAGAAGCTTATAATACTTTGAAGAGCCAAGTCAAATGTTTTGATCAAAGATTGTCTGAAACTTTGGTAACTAAAGAAATGTATGAGAGAAAGTTTAAAGAAAAGCAACTTGAATTAAACAAGTGTGTTGATGAAATTGCTAATCTTAAACAAGTTTTGGCTGAAAAAGAAAAGATTGTTACCAAACTTCAAAGTTATCATAACTCTTCGTACATTCTCGAACGCATTTTCAACATCACACCAGATGACAAAGATACTGACAAGAACAAAAAAGGTATTGGTTCAGAATTTCATCAGGTACCACCACCATTGAGAAACAATTATACTTTTTATGATGAGGAAAGGGTGGCAAAAGGTCTGAACATAGTTGACCAATTACCTGAAAGTATCGATGTGACTTATACCAAATCTGATGAAGCTGATGATTCAGAGGTGGTAAGTAAGGTTGTTGATAGTGTTTTGAAAGATGAGTCTACAAAAGGTAAGTCTGAATCACATGATGAAGATGAAGGTAATTTTCATGATGAGTATCTGAAAAACATAAAATCTGAGAAAGTTGTGAATGATGATTCAAAAGGATTGGTATATACCATGATTGGATCGGACAAACTATTCTTAGATATTGTATTCCCGATTCAGAATGTGATTTCAGAGAAAATTGATAAAGTTTTTAAGATGGTTGAGATTGAAAAGTCAGAAATTTCCAAGTTTGCTGGTAAAGGTCGTAAAACTTTTTATAACAAACTTGTTTTTAAAAAGAAAAACATGAAGGCTGGGTTGGGTTATAAGAAGAAACAAAGTTGGAAAAGAAATGAAATACCGAATTTTCAGGCAAAAATGACTTTTGTTCAAGGAAAAACTTTTGAAGAAGAGGAAAAACTCAAATTTAGACAACAGTCTATTGAAGAGTTTTGTGTTCAAAAGAAAAGGCAACAACCACAGGTCAAAGATGTGTCCAAGAGAACATGTTTCAAGTGTGATCAAATTGGACATCTTGCACGAAAGTGTCCAAATCTGAAACCTGTGGATGTTGACAAAAAGAAGTCTGAAAATATAGAGAAACAAAAATCTGAGGTTGTGAAACAAAGGTCAGCCAGATTTGATTCAAAACAAACTTGGAGGTACAACACAAACAAGTTTGTTTCAAATAAAACTTGGAAACCAAAACAGACTAGGTCTGATTCAAGACAAACACAGATTTTTCACACACCCAGATTTAGAACAACACAAAGTTGGCAAAAATCCGTTGATATGACAAAACCCAAAGAGTTTTGGAAACCAAAAGTTGTTCAAAGTCAAAATGTTCAAAAATATTCACATTTTTACAAAAGAGGAACTCCGAAAGGTCAAACATGGAGTGTTAAGAAACAAATTACTTCGGTAAAAGATGAAAAAGTTGAAATTAAAGTTGAAAAAGTCTTTGATGATAAAGATTTTCCGAAACTGCATGAAAAATATTTTGTTGAAATGCCTAAGGTCCAACAGACCTGGGCTAAATTGTTCAAGTAATCAAGTAGTTTAAATGTGCAGGTGCTCAACAAAACCGAAGATTGTGAGAATGAAAGTTGGAGTAGCCTGGCACAGGAAAAGGCTGCTGAACCCTGGTTTGGTTGAACAGGGAGTTTATCGTTAAAAAAAATGTTGCTTGAATACGCCGAAACCCTCACGGCTGAACAAACATGATTACTTTCACAAGATTGAAAAACGGTTTTCAAACTGTCGAAAATCAATGGGTTGTAAATCATGGGGGTACTTTATATTAGTTTTTCTGCAAAACAGAGCACTTTTAGCAGAAAATGGATGGCGAGACAAAGCTATCAGCATCGTGTTGTCAAATTTTCTTTAAATGGTTTTGCATTTTAGGGGGAGAAAAATTGTCAGAAAATACAAAAACATTTGAAAATTTGAAAAAGTCAAAAACATGATAAAATGAAAAATTGAGTTTTTGTGTAAAAAGAGGAAATGATAGTACATCAGTAGACAGTTACAGTATGCTAAAGATATGTAATGATTAAATAGCCTTAAACAGTCTCACTGATGATATGCCGATAGGTTTTTACATATTTAGTAAGCTTTTTCGGGATATAAACATAAATTCAAACTTGCTTAGTTTGTGGGGAACACTACTTGGATATGTAGGTAACCCCTGAAATCTCGTTTGAAGGACCCCTCTTTCTAAGATACTAGGTCTTTATGCTTAGTGATATCTGGGGTATTATCCCGGGACTTCTGATTTTGCGGAAGCAATGGCCTAGTCCCCGGAGAATACTTTCCACATGCTTGAAATATAGCGCCGCCCTCAGCAAAAATGATGAAACAATAAAATTGATAATCATTGCTGTTGTAAAAAAAGATCCTCTAAAGGGGACACACCTAAAGTCAAACCTGAGTTCTCTGCTGAACGGAAGTTCTGACCTGAGCTCGTATGGTTTCATAATTTATTCCCCTTACAGATATCATCTAGGTATACTCACCTGTAAGACTGAATATTGGGATCTGGATACGGGAGTATATTCAAGAGGTGGGACACATGAATGAGTTTAAGTTCTTAAAACACCTAATTCGTATCCTGAATCAGTTGAAATTTGTGTGAAAATTTAAGTGGACAAGTATATCGATAATCTAAGTGAATTGTTTAATTCTTAATGTGTAACTAAGCTCAATGGTACTCGTGACTTGTCAGAATCTGATATGATCATCTAATGCAAACTCAAACAAAAATATTGTCTGTAAATATGTTTTGTACATATTTCTTTATTGCTTTATATTTTCAGAAAATACAAAAAGATTTTTGATTCTGCTTTATTTTCGACAACCGATGTCTGAGATGCTGAGTTTTAAAATCTAAGTAAGCTGATTGTGTTTCTGAAATTAAAACAAGTTCATTAATTTGAAACTTGAATTTTTACCAAAAATCAAAAACAGTTTGTGATATCTCCAAGGTCATTAAGTTGGACTTGGATGATTAACCGTGGAGGATTTGGTTGCTTATTTTGTTATAGAGCTAGTTTCTGATTCGATTCGATGAAACTGCCAAAATCATGGAATTTGTTTAAAAGTGTTTTTAGAAAGTTTAAATGAGTGTGTCAAGTTATAGTTTCTGGATAGTTGAAATTTGAAATGTTGTTACTTATAAATGTATGAGTGATTACAGATAGTCCAGACTACGATCCCGAGAGCAGAGTCTAAGGGGGAGTCTGAAGACGAGCTCAAAGCAAGGGGGAGCTTGTAACCAGAAAGCTAGGTGTCGATCCTTAAAGCATGGAAGCTTAATGAAAGGGGTGCCTGAAGCTGATGGAAGAAGAGAAGGATTGATGGATGCTTATAAGGTTACAATTTGGATGAGAAGGCAGAACGATCAAGACTGAAGATGTGTCATGCTGAAAACTAGACACTGAAGACTTCGTCAATATCCGAGGGGGAGTCTGTTAGTGCACTACGTCTATTGACTTCGTCTTGTATCATGTAATGAGATAGGATAGGATAACCAGTGTTCGAGGTGCGAGAAACAGATTTTGAGGAAATAGATGTTGAGTTCGCTTGAAAGCACCAAGTAACAAGTTCAAGCGAAACCAGACTAGTCAAGTTCGCTTGAACCTGTCCTGGTCCATTTCAAGCGAAACTCTCAATAGTATAAATAGGGCACATGTGTTATTCATTTGTAACGGTTCGGATCTGAGTAGCGAAGCTCTGCAGGATTGTCTCCAGGTTGTAAATCAGTATTATATCAATATAGGAGACGTTTAAATTGAATTGAGTGTCCGTTTCATTGATTCCGCCTCTGATTCGGATAGAAAGCTCTTCTGATCGATTCAGTCAGGTCGTACATCGATCCTACAAGATGGAACTCTTGGGCTCCTCTAAAGGTGAACTACTTGGCTTGGAGGGCTGACCTTAATAAGCTCGCGACTAAGACACTTTTGGTGAAGAAAGGGATCTATGTCCAAGACGTATTTGCAGTAGATGCGGGAAAAATGAGGAGCCGTGCAGTCATATTTTGTAACACGTCAAAAATTTATCTCCAATAATGTATCGACACATGTCCTGAGCTTTAAACGTTTAAAAGATTACTTATGAAGGACTAAAGTTGACAAACAAAGAAAGTATGTGAAAATAAGGGTTCAAAGTGTCATTAATGGATAATATACTTTACTATAACCCTACACGATGTTTACACCCTTAAACGAATAAATCATGGATCATACGAAGCTAATTGTGAGAGAAAGTGAGAAATTACAAACTACATGGGTTAAATGTGTCAACATGTTTAAAGTATACCTCTGAGTGACCTTTTAGCAAACCCGAAGCTATGTATTGATTAATTATGCTCACTAGAATAAGTGATAAAAATTTCACAAGGTTTCGATAAAGTATGAGAAAGTTATGACAATATTCGTATACGAGGGGTTAAAAGCGTCAACGTTGAAATCTAGGGCCTTACGGGTGATCACAAAGATAATCGAGGACTTAACGAAGTTGGGTTAAGTCTTGGAGCCCTTAAAAGTCAAGTTAAAGGGCCAAAAGTGCAAGAAATAAACTCAAAACCATGTTTAAAAGGACCAAGGACCTAAAGTGCAAATAATGAAACATTTTTAACCTGACCCAGGGCCTCATACCGGCCGCGTAAGACCCATGTGGTCTGTTACGCGGGCCACGTGACCCTTACATCGACAGAAATCACAGGCAGCTGCCTGTTAAGGCTGATAACCGACTTAAAACCTTGTTTCTACATACCAGGGGCTGCCCCAATGGTTTAACACGCAATAGGGGCACTTGTCTTGATCTGGAAACACCTGTAGACTTCCTTGGCATCATCTTAGGAGATCAAATTCACTATATAAGAGCTCCCAAGTTTGCAACATTGATCTGGAAACACCTGTAGACTTCCTTGTTTCTACATACCAGGGGCTGCCCCAATGGTTTAACATGCAATAGGGGCACTTGTCTTGATCTGGAAACACCTGTAGACTTCCTTGGCATCATTCTAAATCACATAAAGTTGAAGATGTTATGAATTGGCAAGAGCCGAAGACGCCCACAGAAATTCGTAGCTTTTTGGGTTTGGCAGGATACTATAGGCGGTTTATTGAAAACTTCTCAAGGATTGCTGCACCCCTAACCTCACTAACCCGCAAGAATATCAAGTTTGATTGGGGTCCTAAGTAGCAAGAGTCTTTTGACATTCTTAAGCAGAAGTTGAGCAATGCACCTGTGTTGACATTGCCTGATGGAATAGAAGAATTTGTGGTTTACTGCGACGCATCGCACACTAGTATGGGATGTGTGCTCATGCAGAAAGGCAAGGTTATTGCCTATGCTTCTCGACAGTTAAAAGTGCACGAGAAGAATTACGCCACCCATGATTTGGAGTTGGGTGTCGTTGTATTTGCACTAAAGATATGAAGGCATTATTTGTATGGTACCAAGTGCGTGATCTACTCTGATCACAAAAGCCTTCAACATCTGTTCAATCAGAAGGATTTGAACATGAGGCAGCGGCGATGGATGGAAACTTTGAATGATTATGACTGTGAAATACGATACCATCCAGGCAAGGCAAACGTGGTTGCCGATGCCTTAAGTAGAAAGGAAAGGGTGAAGCCTATAAGAATCAATGCCAAGAGCATTGAATTAACGAGTAGTTTGAATGAAAGGTTGTTAGCTGCACAGAAAGAAGCTGTACTAGAAGCTAACTATACTGATGAGAAGCTAGGAGTAACTGCTGAACAGTTATCCTATGGCAAAGACGGAATCCTGAGATTAAATGGACGAATATGGGTTCCAATTTATGGAGGACTTAGGGATGTGATCCTCCAGGAAGCCCACAGTTCTAAGTACTCCGTTCATCCTGGAGCTGATAAGATGTACCAGGATCTGAAGGCAAATTGTTGGTGGATAGGCTTAAAGAAGTCTATAGCTATCTATGTAGCCAAATGTTTGGCGTGCGCGCAAGTTAAAGCTGAACACCAAAAGCCGCCAGGTTTGCTACAACAGCCTGAACTTCCCACCTGGAAGTGGGAAATGGTGACAATGGATTTTGTCACCAAGTTACCAAAGACAAAGAAAGGGAATGATACTATTTGGGTGATAGTGGATAGACTGACTAAGCCAGCTCACTTCCTACCTATTAAGGAAACACATAGCTCAAATAAGTTAGCTCAGCTGTACGTGGATGAGATTGTATCTCTCCATGGAGTGCCAGTGTCTATCATTTCTGATAGGAATACAAGGTATACATCGCATTTCTGGAAAAGTTTTCAGCAATCACTAGGCACTCGATTGAACTTCAGCACAGCATATTATCCTCAAACGGATGGTCAAAGTGAGCGTACAATTCAAACGCTAGAAGATATGTTAAGAGCTTGTGTCATTGATCTAGGTGGAAGTTGGGATGATCATCTTCCACTGATTGAATTTTCATACAATAATAGCTATGACTCAAATATCCAAGCTGCACCATTTGAAGCTTTGTATGGAAGGAAGTGCAGAACGCCCGTTTGCTGGGCAGAGGTTGGAGATATCCAACTAACAGGACCTGATATAGTCCTGGAGACGACAGACAAAATTGTACAGATAAGAGATCATCTCAAGACTGCCAGGGATAGGCAGAAAAGCTACGCAGACAAAAGGCGTAAACCTCTAAAGTTTGAAGTAGGTGATAAAGTTCTGCTTAAAGTATCACCCTGGAAGGGAGTGATGCAATTTAGTAAGAAAGGTAAGTTAAGCCCAAGGTATATAGGACCATTCGAGATCATCGAATGTGTCGGATCCGTGGCTTATAAGTTAAACTTGCCTGAAGAGCTCAGTGGTATTCACAACGTATTCCACATCTGCAATCTGAAGAAATGTCTAGCTGATGAGTCACTAGTCATGTCACATAAGGATGTGCACATAGATGAGAGCTTAAAGTTTGTTGAAAAACCCTTGTCGATTGAGGATCGATAGGTCAAGAAGCTTCGAAGGAAGCAAGTGCCGATTGTAAAGGTTAAATGGGATGCCCGTAGAGGTCCCGAATATACGTGGGAGTAGAGTCCACAATGAAAGAAAAGTACCCTCATTTGTTTCAGTAAATCTCGAGGTCGAGATTTCTTTTAAGGGGGTGAGGATGTAACACCTCGAAAATTTATGTCCAATAATGTACCGACATGTGTCATGAGCTTTAAACGTGTAAAAGATTACTTATGAAGGACTAAAGTTGACAAACAAAGAAAGTATGCGAAAATAAGGGTTCAAAGTGTCAACAATGGATAAATATACTTTACTATAACCCTACACGATGTTTACACCCTTAAACGAATAAATCATGGATCATATGAAGCTAATTGTGAGAGAAAGTGAGAAATTACAAACTACAAGGGTTAAATGTGTCAACATGTTTAAAGTATACCTCTGAGTGACCTTTTAGCAAACCCGAAGCTTTGTAATAATTAATTATACTCACTAGAATAAGTGATAAAAATTTCACAAGGTTTCGATAAAGTATGAGAAAGTTATGACAATATTCGTATACGAGGGGTTAAAAGCGTCAACGTTGAAATCTAGGGCCTTACGGGTGATCACAAAGATAATCGAGGACTTAACGAAGTTGGGTTAAGTCTTGGAGCCCTTAAAAGTCAAGTTAAAGGGCCAAAAGTGCAAGAAATAAACTCAAAACCATGTTTAAAAGGACCAAGGACCTAAAGTGCGAATAATGAAACATTTTTAACCTGACCCGAGGCCTCATACCGGCCGCGTAAGACCCATGTGGTCTGTTACGCGGGCCACGTGACCCTTACAGCGACAGAAATCACAGGCAGCTGCCTGTTAAGGCTGATAACCGACTTAAAACCTTGTTTCTACATACTAGGGGCTGCCCCACTGGTTTAACATGCAAAAGGGGCACTTGTCTTGATCTGGAAACACCTGTAGACTTCCTTGGCATCATCTTAGGATATCAAATTCACTATATAAGAGCTCCCAAGTTTGCAACATTGGACACATTCACTTGCAAACTTCACAACTTCACTTCTGGAGAATTTTGGAGCTCAAGCACCCTTCCTAGGAGTCACTAGTCGTGCTTAGGACCTTTGTAAGTGTCCTTAACTTTCCTTAATTCAGTTTTACTTATTTAATTAGCCTAAAGTCAAACCGTCGTAATTAGATTTTAACTTTGTGATTAATTAAAATTTGTCCAGTCAAATCTCGAATTGAAAATACCTTTGAGTTGGTAATTATGTGGGTAATAAACCCTTAAAAGGGCACCCTCTGATTCCCACTCTAACTAGGTCAATTGTCGGGTCAAAGTTAATCTTAAAAAGTCAACAGAAAGCTTATTTTCAAAGAAACGCATAATTAACAATGTAGAACCCATGCAACCTGTTTTATCACTAATATAACTTGGTAATTAATGTAAGAACATGTCTAAACATGTTCAACCCGACAATTTTCAGTTTAGGCTCGGTTCGGAACAAAAAGTCACATAATTTGACTTTTTCTTTAACTTTCAGTTCTGACTCAATGTAGCATGTTTTAGAAATGCCTTAGAGCTTTATTTGGACCATCTTACATGTTAGTATAACCCTCTATGATTATACAACTTGGTTCAATAGTTATCCGATTCATATGCATGTTTCCGTTAAATGCTTAAATGTTGACTATTATGCCCATATGACCTTAAAATGTGATTTTTGAAAATGTAAAAGAATAAAAACCTTAGTTACTGATTTATAAACTTGTACCTAAAATTTGACATCAGTTTGAGGTCTAGATTAGGAGTTATGCTCATTAGCGTAAATGAAAAGCTTTTTATTAATTAAACAGCGTAATTACACAAAGCCAATCTAAACCCAATTTTTTATATCAAAATTTTTACCCACTGATGTAAAATAATATTTTGGGATTTTTGAAGATTTTTATTTATTTTTAGGCTGAGCATAACATAGGGTTATAGCTTTGATTCGGTAATTGTCGGTTTTGCCCTGTTGGCCTATAAAAAGAGTTTTACATAATATTTTGATACCAAACCTTTTGCTACTGATTTTATATAATAAATAAAATATTTTGAGTCTTCTAGAATGATAAAAATATCAGATTTCCCTTAAAAACCCGGAAATCGCTTAAAATCGCCTTTTTACGCGTTTTTAACGCATAGTATGTATTAAAACTATTTTTAACATATAAGGTTTGATGCTTACTGATATTTTCAGTAAATTTTTATATTTTAACAGTAAGCAAAAGTTTTAAACTCAGATTTCCAGTTTTGACCTTTTAAGCCTATGTGAAATTACCAAAATGCCCCTAAGGTGCAAAGTTTGATTATAAATGATAAATTTTACACATATGTTATATCCCACTGTTATAACTTATTAAATTAAGTATTTTTACTGATTATACCAGACCTGTAACTCAAATTATTATTTGAACTCTTTTATAACCTTTTAAATGACTAAAATACCCCTACGGGGCATAATTTGAGTTTAAATCCATTTTGTACATAATAGAAGATATCTTACTGATGTCACAACATATTTAAGGCATATTAACTTAGGAAACATGTTCATGAATCATTTGGTTAACCGTTACGCATTATTCGCGTTCGATGCGGTTTATGTAACTAGTTTGCATAAATTAGCCGAAACGGGTCAAACCTTATCATTTTTGTCTCAAAATCCAGAATGTGTTTAGTTTACCCATATTACACAAGTCTCCAAACTTGTCGGGTCTAAATCACATTCTATTCCGGTCTTCGCTTAATCGTGCGTTTGAACCGTATCTTCCTTTAAAACTAACCGGTCTAAGTTTAGGCTTAATTAAAGACCCGTTAGGAATCTAATAGGTTATTAAAAACCTTTGTTCCAGATTAGGAGACCCGGTAAAAGCTACTTGCATTTGCTTTTTGTGAATTATACTTGCTCAGGTAAATACTTTTAACTTATTTTCCCTATACGGGCTTGGGGTACGGTATATAAAATACCGCTTGGTCGGGCATTGAATTTTTGATCGTACGAAGGTTAATTTATTGATATGACCCATTTAAACTGTTTTGTTTGCTTAAAGCCTTTGGGGGGTTAATGACCATGTCCCGGATATCCTTGGCATCATTTTAAGAAATGGCCACGACCTAAGCACGGGGTGTAGGCGTACACCCGACAGTGCATATATAAATAATAAGGTATAACCGCCGGTTTCGGGAATAACTCGCCGCGGGACTATATCATGTGGTGTGTCTATTAATTTTTAACTCGGTGTCAATCCGGGCTACTGAACGTATAAGAAACATGTAATTCTTTTACAAGTTTATATATAAATAATTATCCCAAGTTATAAAATGTTTTGTGCCTTGGGCATTCAAATCAATTTTTCTAAACCTTTTCAAAATGACTTAGTTAATTGTATTTACCAGTGTAAACTGACGTATTTTCCCAAAAAGGCTAAGTGCAGGTACTAATCGAAATAGGCTGGCTTCTCCTTAGCATCAATAAGAGTCTCGCAAGCTTGGATGTATTTTAAGTCTGATGAACTATGTTTCCTTTTTATTTGATCCGCCTGTGGATCCTTTACAGTCCGTTTGTAATACTTTGATATTACTTTTTATTCGGTTTGTAATGTGATTCATCTTTTGCTTCCGCTGTGCATTTTAAAATTGTGTTGTTTGACTATGATAATATCAACTACGTCACGATACTCCCCACCGGGCCCACCGGTAATACATGGAAATATTGGGGTGTGACATATTTTCGTGACCTGTCTCTGGGCTAGGTGTGTGTGGTGGCACGTGTTTAGATGTATGAGAATTCCGATCCTTACCGACTTCGATTCCTTAGGGCAGATTTTGAAACACGTGCAGGACCAGGTTGGATCTAAACAATGGAAAAAAGCGTCTCATGTGGTAGTGCTCGGCGGTATTTGGCGGCTTTGGGTGTCCAGGAATGAAAAGGAGTTCAAAAATAACATGATATCTGTGCAAAATTTGGTGGAGCTTATCAAGAAGGAGACTTTCTTTTGGGCTAAACATAGAGCAAAGGCTGCTCATTTAGAGTGGGAAAGTTGGCTGGAATTTGTTATTTCTGTAATGTTGTAACCTTTCTTTTCAGAACCATTTTGTATCGCTTTTCAGCCGTTGCCTGGCCGCTATATTCATAAATACTTTGTTGTTGTTCGAAAAAAAAGATGAGGTTTAAGACACCAATTTTGGATTTTAAAGATTCAAAGAAGAACAAGTTATCAATATGGTTTTATGCATATCATTATGAACTTAAATTTGAGAAAGTCCATGATTGCAACCTTATAGCACAAACCTTATAAACTGTTTTTAGAAAGTTTGGCTCGTGTTGAAACGGGTCATTTTAAAAAAAAATATCAATCTAGTTCAAGTTGAATGGGTTCTGAGCAAGCTATGCTTGGGTTGAAACAGGTTGTTTCAGAAAAAGTATTTGAAAATGAGTTCACCTGCCATATTTGTTTTCATGGCGTGTAGTGTTTTACTTGCTTTGATTTCCTTCTTGTAGATAAACAACTTTGGGACTGCGTTTTAGAAATCTACTACAGAGTATACCATAGATGAATAAGCTATGCTCATGGCTACTAATTTGGAATCTTCATACCATATGGGTCAACTTGCCCATCCTCTTTTAAAGACTTCTGGAGTTGGAAGTATTGTGTTCATTTCCTCTGTTGTGGGTCTGGTTAATAATATATCTGTTGGATCGATTTACAGCTCCAGTAACGGTATCACTGGATAATCCTTATATATACCTATAGTTGCAGATAATATGTATGTATATGTATATGTGTATTTGCGGAAATCACTATTTCAATATTTTCCACATATGTTAGTGATTCAGTTTAATTACGTAAAACATTTGGATTGAATTAGAGAGGGCTTCATTCAACAATATTCCAATTTTCCTCTTAACAGTAATATGTTGTGCATTCACTCTACTTTAGTCGTGCTAAAGTTCTCTGTCGGAACCGGTGTTAGAAGAGTCCCAACATGGTGAAGGTCCAACAGATGGACCAATACAACTAAAAGTCTAGCCTACCAACAGAAAACATGCATCTACACTGCTAATAGATCTGGATTAGGACTGTTTACTGCCAATTTTTAAGCATTTGACATGCACATTCAATTACTCGCGACAAAAACTTGAACCACTGGTACCTCTACTGCCTCTACCACATATTGACCAAAATCTATCCACCACTGTGTATTTGAAATGGATAAAAAGAGCATTTAATAGCAGAAAAAGGAAGTATTGCCAAAGGGCTTGTAGCCTGGTAATACCAAGAAGTGCAGTAAGGTGTTGTCTCCCAAGTGGTCAGGGTTTCAGCCCTTGGTGAAAACTGGTGTAGAATTTGGCAGGTGTAGTGGATTTGTGAGGTTGCCATTTTAAAAGAAAAAAAAAGGAGTATTAGATCCAAACTACTATCAGGTTTAGGATTCTATTAAAATACTCCTAAAAATAAGAAGTGTACAAAGGCTCATAAAAATAAACTCATTACATAAAAAAAAAAAAAAAAAAAAAAAACCTAAACACCTACCACCACCCAAAAACCTAAACCCCCCGCCCACCTAAAAACAATTTTGGGTGACGAAAAGTAGCGATTTTTTAAAAAAAATATTTAATTTTTTTTTAGATTTTTTAGCACGTAGTTGTGGGGTTTAGGTTTATAGTTTGTTTTTAGCATTTAGTTTGGGTGTGTGTGTGGGGGGGGGGGGTTAGGTTTTTTGGTGAGGTATAGGTTTTTTGGTGAGGTATAGGTTTTTTTTTTTTTGCGAGGGGGGGGGGGGGGTTAGGTTTTTGGGTGGGGGTAGGTGTTTAGGTTTTTGTGGAAACTTGTCACAAATTGTGACGGAATTCGACGGATGGTTTAAGTTAATTAAAAAATAATTCTTGTGTCATAAATGTGCAGGAAACGATATTATTTTTCCCTTATTTTTTGGGCTTATATAAATATTTATTCGGTAAAGAATAATAATTAAGCTTTTGTAGATTATTTCCGACCAATTTGTGATGCAACAGTCAATTAATTAGGGTTTTCTTATTTTTCGTCAAAAATGTGTAGGAAACGATATTATTTTCCCTTATTTTTTTGGCTTATATAAATATTTATTCGGTAAAGAATAATAATTAACCTTTTGTAGGTTATTTCCGACATATTTGTGACGCAAGTGTCAATTAATTAGGGTTTTCTTATTTTTCGTCGTGAATGCATTGAAATTTGTAACAAAATCTTGAAATTTTCTTTTGTAGGAAATTCGTCATAAAAGTGTTGTAATCTGTGATGAAAAAAATTGTGTAAGAAATTTCTGTAGGAAATTGTCCCCTTTTCTAGTAATGTATAATGCCTTCTTACACTTTTTACTTTTAGGAGCCTTTGTAGAATAACTTAACCCACTATCATGGTCCAATTTTCTAGTATAAATAGTGCTTGCAATAACAAAAAAAGATATCCCTATGTGTACAATTGCTCATTGAAATATATAAACAAACAACTCATCATATTCGTTTAATCTTTGGTTTCAAGAGATACAATCCCCAAGCTTTGTTCTCATGCTTTCAGTATTATTAATACTGCATGATTGAATTATTCAAACAAGTGAACTACTAATAGATATATCCGTGAGGACAATATTGCCTTTGACAGATATGAATCTTACACAAACTATAATCAGAAATCCACATACTACTCCGAAGCTTATTTAAATCGTTTTTCGGATTTGCTGCAGTTATTTGATTGCATACTTAACTAAGCCGGGGAGATGTGTATTCATATAGTAGTCTTTCCAGTTAATAGAACTCGGATTAAAGAAGAATACTTGTGCCTCATCATCGGCATTTTCTTTGTAAATGTTTAGCAGGCTCTTGAGGTTGGAATCATCATAGCTGTAGAAGGTATAATGTAGTCCTTATGATCATTAGAATTTGTAAACAAAAAAAGAAAAAAAAAACAACTTTTGGTTTCTATATACATGAGAAAATAACATACGTACATTGCTTTCGATAAAGCGTAATGTTTGAAAAGATCTGAAAATAGAGTTCCAATCTGTAGCTTTCGGCTGAAATCCGTGTATAGACCATCAAGAGCATGACAAAGTACCATGTTGGCCATTTTCAATGCCTGGTCTCACGGGTGTGTTAATCCATTAGTGTGATATATATATAGGGAAAGTGTGCCATTAGTGTGTGTATATATATTAATATATATAGGGAAAGTGTAAAATACAATATCACTTAACGTACAATACATACAAGATGAAATTATAACATGCGTAATTAGGCTTATAACATGCATGATTAGGTTTTTATCCCATTCGTGATTTCTGATTTTGTACATACGTGATTATGTTCATGCATGATTATGTTTTTCAACATGCGTGATTTATGGTTTTTCAACATGCGTGATTAGGGTTTTAAGTTTTATAATGTGCGTAATTTTATCTCGTACGTATCGTATATTAAGGCAGAGATCCTAACATAAGTCCACCTATTTGAGAAACTTGAGAAGTATTCTGGAGGACACATTTCCCTAAGCTTTTCATAATATACACATATATATAGCTTAAAATTGACTATATACATATGTGTATATTGTCAAATCTTGAATTATACACATATGTATATAGTAAATTTTAAACTATAAATGTGTGTATAGTATGGAAATCTTAATAAAATTTGTAGTCCAAAATAATTTTCAAGTTTCTCAATTAGCCTAGTGGTTCTCACACGATCCTAACGCTATATATATATATATATATATGGGAGGGTTCATTGGGGAACACTAAAAAAGTGGGGAATCGGGGAACACTGTTAAAAATTATAATTAACATGTTAAAAAAAATTATTTTCTACGATTTTTCTTATTAATACATGTAGAAACATTTTTAATAAAAAATTCAAAAACTAAAAATATAAAAAAAATGTTTAAAAACAATTAAAAATATATATATCTTATAAAATTAACTTAACATGTTAAAAATATTTTTTTTTAATTTTGTCTCAGCGCTTTTCTTTATAAAAATGGGTAGAAACTATTCGAAATAAAAAAAAAATTTTGTAAAAAAACATTTTTACCCTTTTTTGACTATTTTTTTTTATATTTTTAGTTTTTTATTTTGTTTATTAAAATTGCGTCTACAAGTATTTATAAGGAGAACCGCTAAATTTTTTTTAAAACATTTATTTTTAACATGTTAAGTTAAATTTTTAAAAGTGTTCCCCGGTTCCCCACTTTTTTAGTGTTCCCCAATGAACCTCACACTATATATATATATATATATATATAGGGTTAGGTTAATGTACAAATGCCCTTATCGTACAATACGTACGCGTCAATCTCAGCCGTCAGATCTTAATCCCGCATTGAAATCACATGTTGGTTTTTTGTAACAATTTCGCATGTTGTTTTTTAACATGCGATTTCATCAAAAATTACCACATGTGAAATTGTTATTAAAAAACAATATGCTATTTCATCAAAATTATCACATCCGAAATTGTTACAAAAACCAACATGCGATTTCATCAAAAAAATATCACATGCGAAATTGTTACAAAAAACCAACATGCGATTTCAATGCGGGATGAAAGATCTGACGGCTGAGATTGACGCCTACGTATTGTACGATAAGGGCATTTGTACAGTACACTTTCTATATATATATAGGGTTAGGGTAAAAAGAAAACTTATACGAGTTATGAGAACTTAGACAACTCGACCTTATAAAAAATCCTAAAAAAAATAACTTTTTCAAAAAATTAAAAAAAAAGTTTTTTTTTCATTTACGACAGCCGAAACGCTGTAAAAAGTGATGTCATGCTTATGTCATCAGCTTTTTACAGCCGAAAAACACCACTTTGAATTTTTTTTTTCAAATTTTTTACGGCAGTTTTTTC
Source organism: Helianthus tuberosus (assembly GCA_030545235.1). Taxonomy (NCBI): domain Eukaryota; kingdom Viridiplantae; phylum Streptophyta; class Magnoliopsida; order Asterales; family Asteraceae; genus Helianthus; species Helianthus tuberosus. The sequence continues at coordinate 80,924,270 of CM060408.1, forward strand.
TAACATTTTAATCTATGGTGTGAAAAAACAAGGCGCAAAACTTGCACACGAAGACCAAGTTCTCTAAGTTCTCACAACTCAGAAGGGTTCCCCTTGATCTTAATCCTATATATATACAAGAAACGATTTTAAACTATCTAATAAACCTTTAAGGGAAGTTGGTAGTGAATTGCAATATATTTCTGAAAGCTTGTTTCGGTAGTCAACAATTTGAAATCGCGAGCCTTAATGGACCCGTCCTTGTTTATGTATGGATGTTTAGTGAAGTACTCAACCGACCAATCTACAATCTGATGTAATTTAACGGGGTTTGAAGCAGAAGAAGTCCCATGATAAATGATCCCTGAATTGGGGTGATTTACATGAGCTGCCATTGCGACAATCATAGCATTCACCACCATGTCTACTGGTACCTACATCCCCGAATTCAAATAAGTAAATGTTGCTGAGAATTTATGTTAAAGCACATCAAGTGGGCAAACTCACTATATCCATTATACAATCTGGATCTCCTCGCAAGCATGTAGTCGTTCCTTTTATGTAACTAGCAAATACAGTATCAATGGTTCTGTAGACGAAAACCACTTATTTTGTTAGCAAATGACCCAACAGAGGTAAATTGGTTAAGTTGGTTTGGGTATATATTACCTGAGATTTTCGATCCATCCGGGAAAGGGTTCTTTATAGGTGCTGCTGACAATGGAAGGGCGTAGTATGACTAAGGGCACATCCTTCCTCAACTCTCCAAGCAACATCTCCCCCATTGCTTTTGTAAATACATATGTATTTGGCCATCCATGATGCTTAGCCCTTCCAAGTTGTTAAACATCATTAATCAATGCAAACAACTCATTATATATCCCAAGCAAGTTGAGTATGCTAAAAAGATTTCAAAAACCTATGCAATTTAATAATGAAAATATTGTATGAGGGACAAGTAATGAGAAGAAAGTAGAGAGAAGAGGGAACCTCTGGATACCCAAATCCTTCATGAAAGATGCAATCTCTTTATTCGTAGCCTTTATAGTCGTCAGTTGCTTCAGATTCTCCTCCAACAGTTCTTTCTCTTTGTTAATGTCCACTTTAGTTTTCCCATTGATGGAGTCATCGGATTTAAATTGCTTTTCCAATATAAGCCCATCGTTTTCACTAGAGACATAAGCTGAAAGGCACCACATTTCATTATGTTCCAAATGTATGACACAAATTTTGTTCAATTACATGCATGGTGGAGCTCTTAAATGTTAAGAAATTCTTGTTTATATATATATATATATGTATATTATGAATTTACATCGAGATAGTTGGTAATTAATTGTGAACTTGGGACTAATACATTTTCAAATTCCATCACTTGTGCCTTTGGGATTAATTAAATCTGATTTTTTAGTAATCATAGGGGTGTTATTTTACACAAGCACAAAACAACTAATATATACGAGCGAGATTTGAGATTCTTTTAAAAAAATAGCATGGGAGTTGGGAGTTCTCATGGTTCTCTCAACTCGGATGATTCACAAATGATCTTGATCATATATATATGAGCTTGGTTTTAAAATGCACACATCACATGATGTGGTAGGGAGGTCGCGTCGCACGATGCGACTTCATGATGCGCGCATCACATGTTGTGGTCTGAAAAAGTCTAACAATCGATTGAGCCATGGGTTTGAGTATTCGAACAAATCTGACTAGATATGATGAGAATATCTTATAGTTTAGCATTTAAAGTTTAACCATAAATCTTTATTAGGTATTTTAATAACGAAACCTTGAAAAGTGACGTGTGTGCTTCGTGCATCGCACATCGGCTTTTGGAATCAAATTGAATCAAATCGTCATACGCTTTTTTAAGACCATGTAGAGAGGGGGAAGGTTGATTACTTCATTCTTAGGATAATCCCTCTCACTTTAAATCCTTAATATGACACGAAACTTTGGCATCATGTGCATTCTAAACACTGGATCATCCTTTGTGTTTTGATCATTGGTATTTAAGTATAAGCAAAAACATAAGCTAAGATAGAATGAATCAATGATCCAAACTTACACATCAGATAACAAACCTGTAGATATATGGAGAAACACCTTCATGTTAATGCACTTCATGACAAAGTTAGAAACATGTTTTGCTCCAAACGTGTTGATATTGAGGGCCACATCATATCTACAATAAGCAAACGAAAGGGTTTAAACCGACATTAGGATATTACTTTAATAATATCATGGGCAGCTCAAGGATGACAATTTATTCTTTCAGATGACATTGCAGGTCTTAAAACAACAGCCTTGACCCGCTTGTTGTTGATTTCAGCAGCCAGTATGTAGGTCTCTTCGATCGTCTTAGTCTTAGCCGCTTGCACGAAATCTGCGACACAGTCAGGCAGGGCTCGGATATACTTCTTGATCGCCATGTCTGAAGTCTTGACTTGGTCAGGGCAGATGATGCTGAGCTGTTTGAAGCGAGCAGTGAGAGCACATTTTCACCTTCCTTCTGCTTTATGTGCCAGAATTCATCTTCTAACTTATGGCGCTCATGAGGAGGGAAAAATTCCGTTGAAGAAAGTAACAATTCAGTTGGTAAATAAAGTCAAATCACTGATGAGTCTGAAGTCAAACTACTGACAATTCTGATAAGCACTGCTGGTGACTAAAAGATAAGTACTGCTGGTTAACAACTACTGATGGTAACAACAACTGTTGAAGTATAATCAATGGTTAGTGAATTAGTAGTTAGGAAGCAATGGTTAGAAGTACAAGTACTGATACTTATTTTCTTATAAGTTCAGGGGGCTTTTATGTAAAGTTTTCTTAAAGGTTGTTGTAACAAACTTAGGTGATTCAGTAGATATAAATAAGTGGTTCTAGGGCTAGTTAGTTAGTTCGTTGTTTTCAATTCATTGTAATTTCTTTTCTTGTATTCAATCGTTCATCAATAACAATCGTTGATTTGTGTTTTCTGGGTTCCATTTCTTCTAAGTTCATTAACAATTGGTATCAGAGCCATTGGTGGCTCGATTCTAAGAAATTGATTTTCAATTCTGCTATCAGAGAACAAGAATGGTATCAACGAAGTTCGAATTGGAGAAATTCAATGGGAAGAATGATTTCAATTTGTGGCATGTGAAGATGAGGGCTCTTCTGGTTCATAATGGTGTTGTTGATGCGCTGAAAGGAGAAGATAAACTTCCAGCTGATTTAAATGATAAAGAGAAGAAGGATATGCTCAAGAAGGCTCATAATGCAATTATATTGAGTCTTGGTGAAGAAACATCTGCAGCAGGGATTTGGACAAAGTTGGAGTCATTGTACATGACGAAGTCTTTGGCCAATCGGCTTTACTTGAAAAAGAGACTGTATACGTTTCATATGTCATCAGGAAAGAGTCTTGAAGATCATACGGATGAGTTCAACAAACTGATCTTGGATCTTGAAAACATAGAAGTGGTACTGGATGATGAAGATCAGGCTATAATATTTCTCACATCTCTACCATCATCATATGAACATCTTTACTCAGAAGGAACTTAATATGCGTCAACGCAGATGGGTAGAACTTCTCAACGATTACGACTGTGAGATTCGTTATCACCCAGGCAAAGCAAATGTTGTTGCCAACGCACTCAGTAGACGGAGCTATCTGCTTAGCACTCGAAATGTTCAAGCCCAATATGACCTCGAAACCCTCATCTGCGAAGCTCAGCACGCGTGTTTTAATGAACGCACTCTGAAGAAGGAAAGAATCTACCATGATGGAGCCCAGCTTGTGAGCACGTCGAATGGGATATTCCACTTTCTGGACCGAATTTGGATCCCTAAACGGACCGATTTTCTACGATATACTGGTGGTTCGACTATTCATTAACAGAATTCATCTCGACTATTCATCAGACTTCGCGGATGAGGGTTTCGAGGTCGTATTGGGCTTGAACATTTCGAGTGCTAAGCAGATAGCTCCGTCTGCTGAGTGCGTCGGCAACAACATTTGCTTTGCCTGGGTGATAACGAATCTCACAGTCGTAATCGTTGAGAAGTTCTACCCATCTGCGTTGACGCATATTAAGTTCCTTCTGATTAAAGATGTGTTGTAGTCTCATATGATCGGTGAAGATCGTACACTTTGTACCATACAGGTAGTGTCGCCAAATCTTTAATGCAAAAACAACTGCACCTAGCTCGAGATTATGGGTTGTATAGTTCTTCTCGTGGATTTTGAGCTGGCGAGATGCGTAAGCTATAACCTTGTCCCGCTGCATAAGAACACAACCGAGACCGAGGTTGGAAGCATCACAGTAGACAATGAAATCGTCGTTTCCGTCGGGCAATATGAGAACAGGAGCATTGCAAAGCATGTGTTTGAGGGTTCGAAAGGCAGACTCTTGTTCAGTTCCCCAAACAAAAGGCTTGTCTTTATGCGTGAGAGCGGTAAGCGGCACAGCGATCTTTGAGAATCCTTCGATAAATCGTCGATAATAGCCCGCTAGTCCGAGAAAAGAACGGACTTCATACGGGTTCTTAGGTGTAATCCAACTCTTAACGGCTTCAATCTTCGCAGGATCGACGTGAATACCTTGATTATTTACGATGTGACCCAGAAACTGAACTTCCTCCAACCAGAATTCACACTTGGAGAACTTGGCATAGAGTTGGTTCCCATGGAGTAGCTCGAGAACCAACCGTAGATGTTGCGCGTGTACGGCTTTCGACTTGGAATAGATCAAGACATCGTCGATGAATACGATGACGAAACGGTCGAGATGAATTCTGTTAATGAATAGTCTGCCTTTCGCTATTCATCGTATTCATCCCGGTGCCGACAAAATGTACCAGGACCTTCACTACAAGTACTGGTGGCCGGGCATGTAAAGGGATATTGCCCTCTACGTTGGGAAATGCATAACTTGTGCAAGAGTCAAGGCTGAACATCAGAGACCCTCTGGCTTACTCGAACAACCGCCGATCCCTATGTGGAAGTGGGAGAGTATAGCTATGGACTTCATAACGAAACTTCCTCACACGTCATCAGGTCACGACAGCATCTGGGTTGTTATTGACCGGCTGACCAAATCAGCTCACTTCTTTCCAATATGAGAGGACTACAAGGTAGAACGATTAGCCCTAATCTACACCGACGAGATCATTTGTAATCATGGGACGCATCGCGACATCATCTTTGATCGTGATGCTCGGTTTACCTCGCGACTGTGGGAAACGTTTCAAACGGCACTCGCTACATCGCTTAATCTAAGTACCGCTTTCCACCCTCAAACCGACGGTCAGACTGAAAGAACGATTCGTACTCTTGAAGACATGCTCCGTTCGTGTGTCATAGATTTCGGTGGTAATTGGGATAACAACAGCTATCATGCAAGCATTCAAATGGCACCATTCGAGGCTTTATACGGAAGAAGATGTCGATCACCTATTGTGTGGCACGAGATCGGGCGTTCGCAATTAACCGGTCCCGAGCTATTGCAAGAAACAACAGACAAAATTTTCCAAATTCGAGACAATCTAACGAAAGCTCGGAACCGACAGAAAAATTATGCCGATAGAAGACGCAAGCCCCTTGAATTTGACGTTGGTGACTACGTACTCCTAAAGGTATCACCTTGGAAGGGTGTGGTCCGATTCGGCAAGAAGGGAAAGCTCATGCCTCGATATGTTGGACCTTTTAAGATTCTGGAAAGGATTGGAAAAGTCGCCTACAGACTCGAACTACCGGAGGAACTTAGTAACGTCCACCCGACTTTCCACGTGTCAAACCTCCGAAAGTGCCTGGCCGACCACGACTTACATGTTCCACTCGATGACCTTCAGGTGAACGAAACATTACACTTCCTGGAAAAGCCTGTTGAGATCATGGATCGCCAAACCAAGCAACTCAGACGCTCACGCATTCTTATTGTGAAAGTCCGATGGGAAGGCAAACGAGGCGCATAGTTCACTTGGGAACTCGAAAGCGACATGAAGGCGAAGTACCCGCAGTTGTTTGTTATGGCTTCAGCCTAATTTCGGGACGAAATTCCCTAAACAAGGGGAGGCTGTAACACCCCGTGTTTCCGAGAAGTCAAAGTCAAAGTCAAGGTCAAAGTCAACGACCAACTTCGCGCGACTTGACTTGTAGTAGATTTCTTTTGTATGTTTATTTTAGTTGTATTATGTGGAGTAAGTGTCAATAATTACAATAATCGACGTATGTTGCTCGCAATCTAATCGACTCACGACTGTGAACTATAGGAAGTAACAATGCGATAAAGTTAACTAAGCGATAATCAAACTATGCTAATCGAATCGACATCGAATTGCAACTCGAACTACGCATATTAGTTATTGTTATACATGTGTGTGTGCCTTATGTATTACTTGTGCATGTTCATTTATGTTATGTGTGGTAATCAATCGAAACGCAAATCGAAACTCGAAATGCAATCAAACTCAATCGACATCGAACTCGAATCACAATCGAACTATGATAATTAGTGGAGAAGGGACAGTGCGAGATATGAGTGGTTGGGATTAAAAGTAATTTGAATAGGAAACTCCATCGTATCGAACTCAATCGAAATCGAAATCGAATCAGCAAAAATCGTCGCACCGAACAACTGTCCGAACGGACTGTCAACCGCACGGCCACCCGTCCGATCGGACTACCGTCCGATCGACCAACTGTCCGATCCCCCAACACTTGTTTCCGTTTTACGTGTTGCTTATCGTTATGCTATCAAACTATTCAGGCTAACCTTACTCGCTAAGCGCTCCTTTCAATCCATCAATCGCTGTGAGTATACTCGATCCCCTTTTTGCTTTATGCACTTTTGGGTGTTACATACGTTACAACTATTCAAATTCACATCGAATACACTACTCAATACTATTTGAACGCTAACCGTTAATGCATGTTATACGTGGCATATGAATGCTTGTTTGTTATGTTTACACATGGAATGTTGTCTACCTGCCTTAGCAACGATAGTACTATAGTTTGGACTCAGCACCTGTTCGCAGGGGTTGTTAAGGACAATTACTTGCATGGATTACGGTGGTAATCATGTATTGTGAACTGCCCCGGGCAGTCAACTCTTAGTCATTGGTATCGATGGATCTATGTCGATAACTAACGTGCCTCATTTCGCTATGTGTACGTGCTGGTTATGCGTAAACGAATTCGAACTATATATGCTATTATTAAACTTGTATGCTTACCTTTACATTATATGTATTGACTTTATTTTAACGTATGTGACAGGTGCTTAGGATTCACAACTGCTAGGAAACCGAGGCTAGAATAAGGCTCTAGAGGCCAACAAATAGTTGTCTGTACTGATTAGATCAAGGGTCTCTAGAAGCAGATAAACAATTGCTCTATTTGAAAATCTGAGTTGTCGGAATAGACTATTTGTCTAGATTTTGTCTGTAACAATTTGTTTACCTTTTAAGACATGGTATGGGACATGTTAACTTGAATTGAATGGTATTGATAATTGTTATGGAAACTTCTGGACAATCTGTTTCGCTCAGTGCCCCGATGTTTCCGCCATCGGTTGGGGTGTGACAAATGCAGTTTCTAGAAAATTATTTTTTCTGATGCATTTTTATTACAGCAATTTAATCGAAAAAAAAAAAATTTCAACCCCAGCCTGGGGCTCTGCCCCTTGGACCCCGCCAGGGGTTGCCGCCCCTGGGACCCCGCTACCAGGGGCGCTGCCCCCGGACCCCCCGCCAAGATCGTAAAACGCAATGACTAAATCAAAAACCCAGATCGTAAAAATGAAATTAAAGAATTTCTTACATGGATCTAAGTGATTTCTTCAACAATTGACGAATTTTGAATGATTGAAACACTTATCAGGGCTCGAATAGAACGGATCGAGTGATTATCTTCAAAATCACCGGAAAAAACGAGATTTTGTATGAAATTAAACTGAGTTTTCTTCAAAAAAGCTGAAGAACACGTTGATCGGGTGTTTGAATCATTGATTGGTGATGAAAATCGCACTATAATGTAGTGATTATTGAGATAGAAAGTGAAGAAATGGTTAAAGATGGTGGGTTTTGAAAATGGTGGGTTTTGAAGTTACTGGGTTTTGAAAAGGAAGAAGAAAGGGTTGGATTGACTAAAATACCCTTTTTCTTTATTTTAAATGTTACCACATGTCCTAATCCTATTGCTTCATACACTTCCTAGCCAAAATAAACTTTCTATTTGATCATTTCCCTATATTTTTATCAAAAATAATATGAATAAGACTTACTAGTTAACCCCTGTAATTATTAAATTATAACAAGAACATGCCAACAAGGTTAAGTTTGGTGTGCTGTGGTTAGACTAAGAAAAACTTCCAAAGGCATTGGGATATATTAAAAAAAAGAGTAAATTACAAGTTTTGTCATTTATGTATGTCCAAAATTGCAGGCGTTGTCCTTTGTCTTTAAAATTGATGAGTTTTGTCCTTAATGTTTGCAAATCTTGCACGTTATGTCCTTTAAGGCAAACCCAGTTAATTTTTTTGTTAAATCTGATCTCCTAGGGGTATTTTGGTCTTTTTACCCTGTTTACTTAGTATTATCAAAAAATAAAACAAAATAATTTTATTATTATTATTATTATTATTATTATTAGAGTAAATAAAACAGACTGATGAAGAACATAACCCTTCACCGCCACCTGCCACCACCACCACCATCCCGCATCGATTCTCTCTCTCTCTCCTTCACCCACCACCGTCTCTACTATCTGCAAACCACCCAAATTAGCAACAAACCACCCAAATCAGCAAATCAGCAATAAAACGGCAACAAACCCAAATCAGCAACAAACCACCACCGTCTCCACCATCTGCAAACCCAAATCAGCAACAAACCACCACCGTCTCCACCATCTGCAAACCACCCAAATCAGGAACAAACCACCCAAATCTGCAAATCAGCAATAAAATGGCAACAAACCCAAATCAGCAACAAACCACCACCGTCTCCACCATCTGCAAACCTAAATCAGCAACAAACCACCACCGTCTCCACCATCTGCAAACCACCCAAATCAGCAACAAACCACCCAAATATGCAAACCACCCAAATCAGCAATAAAACAGATTGATGAAGAACAAAACCCTTCACCGCCACCTGCAAACCACCCAAATCAGCAATAAAACATACTGACAACCATTCACCACCTACGTGAACACAACCCTAAATCGAAACCCGCCTCTAGTGAAACCCTACCACCGGATGAACCATTCGCCGGAATCTCTGGAGGAGCTAATCGCCTGGATGGTGGTGGTGGTGGGAGGTGGCGGCAGGTGAGAGAGAGGGGGAGAGAAGAGAGAGAGTGACGGTAGGTTAGAGAGAGAGAAGGTAATATTTGTTTTTATATATATTTTTTAGAGTAATACTTACACAATAGTCCCTGAACAAAGTTCCTTTACACAATGGTCCCTGATAAGATGAAATGACAACAATGCCCTCATGTGCAAGGCACATGATCAGATTTAACTAAAAAAATCTAACTGGGTTTGGCCTAAAGGACATAACGTGCAAGATTTGCAAACATTAAGGACAAAACTCGTCAATTTTAAAGACAAAGGGCAGCGCCTGCAATTTTGGACATACATAAAGGACAAAATTTGTAATTTACTCTAAAAAAAACTTCAAAAGTCATTGGGGCCGGATATATACTAGCAAAGTCTACTCGAGAAAACACGGTTGTCTTGTTTCTCAAATTATAAACTATAAATTATTAGCAACAAAATGTTGCTTTATGGAGTTTTTTCTCAAAAAAAAAAGGATTTGTCATTTCTAACACAATGTTTTCATATTTTGCAATTTAACCCTAATATTTTTTTTATTTTCATCTTTGGCCCCTCATAATTTTTATCACAGGTTATTCGTTTTACGTTTCGTTCCAAATTTTGCAAGACACACCGCAACGTGCGTGTGGGGTTCACCGTTTTTTTGTATATTTTTTCCCATTTAACAAGCCCGTCGCAACACGTTATTTTTCCACGTTCAACTTAGTTATTTTTTTCTACGTTTCGGTATAATTCTTCGCATTAACACACCGCAATGGGCGTGCGTGGTTCAACGATTTTACGTCTGCTTTTCGTTCGGTGTTATTTTTTTCTTTTTTATTTATTTTATTTTTACGAATTTTTCCAATGTTGGGGTCACTGACAGTGGTATGGCATTAGTGCTACTTGGCACGGTTTTACGAACCTTTTTAACCTATTAAGTTTTTTTACTAATAATTTGTTTCGAGTTACCCCTAACTTCCTTTACTTAAAAAAACTATTTATTTACGTGTCGGTATAAATATGATTTGCTCTACGTTTCGACGTAAACTTTTTTCTGGAAAACAAGTTAGGTCAAATATAATATTCTTCCATTAAAAAAAAAACCAATTTTTACGTGCATATTTTTATGTACTATAAATTTGAGTTGGTCTACGTTTCGATTTGGGAGGTGAGTCAGGACAAATATAATATGTATTCGTGCGTATTTTATGTATGTTTCGTAAATTTTGTTTCGACCCGTGTGGAGTCAAATAGTAGTTTCTTTTCTATGTATGAGTCGGATCACATATAAATTCGATTTACTTTACGTTTTGATTAAATCGCAATTCTTATATAGGTTATTTTGAGTTCAATCGGTTATGTCAAAACACGTGTTTTCATACGCTTAATGCATCACATTACGTTTGGACTAATCCATTCGATTTTTGCGATGTTCTCGCGCCGCAACGCACGCGAGTCTTATTGCTAGTTTCCATTAAATTATATATATTAATCTTTTTTTAGTTGAAGACTTTATCATTTGTTTTACGATAGGATGAAGTATAGAGTGCAGAGATTGTGGTCAGTGGTGACAAATGACCAATAAAACCCCTTAAGGTATTATACAGTAATTGATGTATCTGTATATACTTTTTAGTTACACTTGTTTAGATACAATTGTAACATATAAGACTAACTTAGGGGCTGTTTGGCTAAGCTTATTTTAGTGACTTATTTACTTATTGACTTTTTGAAAAGTTAAAAGGTGTTTGGGTTAGCTTATTATGTGAGAAGAATAAGTAAATAAGTCACTCCATCATGACTTATTTACTTTTCCAAAAAGTCAATAAGTAAATAAGTCACTAAAATAAGCTTAGCCAAACATCCCCTTAACCAAATTAAAAAGTCAAAGTATTAACGTGAAATGTATTACTTGAGCAGTTATGTACTTATGTTCTAGTACTTCACTACCTCTGAAACTAGGTTCAACCTATTAAATTTTTGCAATCACCAATTAAGTGCTTTGCTTTATAAACAATGTTATTAAGTATGCATTGTAAGGGTGTGGGGGCACCCTCGGTGACCCCATGCGGGGAGGGTAAATGCCGTGCGGGAAGGGTGCCGCCATCCAAGAGGGGAGGCAAATCGGGGAGGGTGTGAGGGGAGTATTCACCGAAGAAGGAGAGAGGAGATGGTGGGGCCACCCTAATTTTCAACCAATCAATTCATTTTTTTTTTTTGAATAAAAAAACAAGTCACCTAAGAGGGGAGTGCCGCCATCAAATTGGGGTGTGAGGAGAGTTTAAAGGGGAGTTGACGTGGCATAACCTGATTGGGTGTGCGTAAGAGAGGGGACTCTCCTAAGAGGGGAGTGCCCCTCTCACCCTAAGTCATTCAACAATTAACCATTCTGCTAAAGGGTATGGGAAACGTGTCAGGGGTCATGGCCTGTCACGAGAGCCGTGGAAAACACGGAACACCGTTCATGAACCACGCATGGTTCGCGTGGATATACCTACGGAGACCATGAGCCACATTCCAAAAATTGAGATGCTTTGGACCGTTGTACTCGATTTAATTTTTTTTCTTACCTATTTTCTATTTATTTAAACACATTCCACCCATTTTTTAACAACACATATTTCTCATTATATCTACAAATTCCTCATTCTCTCTATATTATCTGATTTTCTACCCCACAAAAAACAACTATGGATCCACACGATCCAAACAATCCGCCACACACCCCGTGGACGTCACCCACCTACTCCCCCGTTGATCTGATGTGGTCAACATCAAAACAAAGGCGAAAATTGTTCAAAGATGGGGTTTTCAATTAGCTTCTTTTTCGTGTTAAAATTTTTATTTTCATTTTTATATTTTGTAGTTTTCGTTTTTAAATTATATTTTTTTCTTTTCTAAAAATGAATGGAATGTTACTTTTATTTATTTAATTGTTTAACATAATATAAAAAAAGAAATTAAGGAGGACCATCACCAGGGCCGGTCCTGATAATTTAAGTGCCTTGTACGAGTCGAAGGCCCTTAGACCCTAACGAATTGTATAAACTTAACGTTATAGCAATAAACCTAGTAAAATCATAGTATTAAAATGACATAACGTAATAGCTAACCCATAATTCAAAAGTCAAAAATCATTAACAATTACTCAATTCAAACAATTAATAATTAGGTTCAACAAAACACCTCACGCAATTCTAACAATTAACCAATAGGGCTCAAACGTGACAGCTGTAATACATAGAAAAGGGCATCAATATGTGTTAAGTTCGTTAGTTTTTCTTGTTAAATATTAGTTAAATAATAAAAAAAAAAATCATTTCAAAAATCATTAAAAATCTTTATAAACCTATAAATAAGCAACATATCATTAAAAATCTTTATAAACCATAAATAAGCAATATATTTATGCTTATGATTGTTGTATTCTTGGCTTTGGGAGTTTTTTTAAAAAGAAACAAATTGGAATTTTCATTTCTAACTTTAAAGTTTCAATCTTTGTTAATTTAACCCTTTTGATTAATTTGATATTTTACTTCTAATTCAAAAGTTTTCATCTTTTGCAATTTAGCCCTTTTGATTTTTTTTTTACTTTTAACTCAAAGTTTTTCACATTTTCCAACTTTGTTCCCTTGTACATTTCACCTTTCTGAATAACATTCATTTTCTTTGTTGTTCGTTTATTAATATCTAGTTTTAGTATTCGTTTTTATTCATGTTATGTTTACCTATTTTTTTCATTTAAATTTTTAAATTTTGTTAAAAAGCAACCTATGCCATCTTTTATTTTCTGGTTTTTTTTTCTTGCTATAATATACTGAGCTGATACCGATCAATTTTTTGTCGCGTTCCCATCCTAAGGCGTGAGTTTAATCCCACTAGTTTGTATTATATAGAACATAATAATTAATAAATGGTACATACGGAGTTATGTTTTTAATCCCTAGACTGTAGGGTTGTTTGGAATTCGGTTTGAACACCCTTTTGAAGGAAGGAAAAAAAAAAAAAAACCCTCAGCTTTGAGTATGTCCCCATCTTCGAGCGTATTAAAAAACGTGTATTAAATTTTGTTAAAAAGCAACCTACCCCATCTTCGAGTGTTTATATATTCAACTCTAATTTAAACAAACAAACGTTCATCTAAATCTAATACACGTTAACATGTTATGTGTAACAATGTTATTAAATATTAGTCCTTCATGTTGGCACCTATTTTACTCAAATTATATATTCGTTAAGAATATTATTCAATGAATAAGTGATTTTTTTTTGGATAACCATAACGTTCAAAATTATTTACCTCTCATAGAACTTGGTGGCGGCAGCTGCATTCACAACCACATCCACTTCTCTTTGCATTTCTTTAATCAAATTGTAGTCCCTCAGTCCCAAATTCTCGTTGGTAATGTCACCGGCCACAGGAGTTACCTTTTCGGATAAGAATGTATCTATATTTTCACCATGTTTCTCTCTTAGTATCCTAAATAAGTCGTTACTGGCAACCTACATAACCAAGACGTAAAAATAAGACTATTAGTTGGCATCTCTATTCATTTCAACGGTCACTTTTTTTCTAAACGAACATATATATGGGGTTGGCACCAATCGTTTGTTTAGAAAAAGTGACCGTTGAAATGAATAGCTAATTGTATTTTTGCCAACCCCATATACAGTACGTTGGACAACATTACATGACTAATGAATTGGAGTAGAGAGTAGACTACTCTCACAAACACATACATTAGCTAGTGTTAGACATACCTCCATTTGAAAACGCTTGATGGCTTCTTCTTGGTCACAAGCTCTAATAAGAAGATATAGTTTTCTCACGTTCGGTTGAACTCGTAGTATCTTCTCCACCATAACTGTAATATCAAGAAGAAAAGTCATGTCTACAAAATAATTCAAGGAGAATGAGAGGGAGTGACACAGAGATAGATAGATAGATAGAGAACCTTTGGCTAGAAAGCCAGTACCACCAGTGACTAAAATGGTCCTATCCTCAAGAAATTGCATTATGTTATTCACTTCCATTGAGAGAGAGAGATGAGGGAGAGAAGCGAGCTCAACTTAAGAGATGGATATGAGGCCGTGTGAAAGGGTTTAACGTACAATATATACATGTGTGTATGTGCACCTATATATATATAGGTGGGATCCGGTACAAAGTGTGTTAGGAAAACGTGACTCTTGAGCATAAATCTGATGTGTGCATTAATTAATTAGAATTAATTATGTAGTTTATAGCTAGTTTCGTCTTTGGGTACTACCTTTTTCTTAACAGGTTCAGGTTTTATTATTTCAATTTTGTAACACATTTGAGTACTAATACCAAATTTAGTTAATTTTTATGTTAAATTTTAGTAAAATGACTAAAATACCCTTCCATATTAAGAGGACCATTTATGTCATTACTCTATTATTAAAAGGACCATTTATGTACATATCTCTCTTCTTTTCCGTTGTGTGATTCATGTAATGTTTTTTATATTACAGTACCAGATCCAACGATTGAAGGTGGAGATCCTAATATTTATAACCTAAGTCAACTGCAGATACTTCAATGCTACAATTGAACATGTGATTCAACCTTTAGGTAAAACATATTTGAGCTTGCTACATGAAAACAAAAAAGACTAAAATGGTTAAACATTTATAATTACTTTTATTCTTGTGGTATCATTACTGCACCTCTAGATCCCAATTTGTTCTTGTGTTTCATCTCTTGTAAGTTGAATACTCATTTGGTTTTTCCATTTAAAGATATGGAGATGCATCACTCTACCCTCATGATTGGATGCATAACGCTTTGAAGGAGCATCGTTCAATTGAAAAGACAAAACCTATATTTTATAACATGGCTGCCGATAGAATTTTGGCAAATCATGTGGGACAAACAAGTCACAGTCTCCATAATAATCATATGCCACACAACGGAAAGGAAGAGAGATATACATGGTCCTTGAAATTAATAGAGTAATGGTCCTTTTAATAATAGAGTAATGACATAAATGGTCCTTTTAATAAATGGTCCTTGAAATTAATAGAGTAATGGTCCTTTTAATAATAGAGTAATGTTAACGTGTATTAGAATTTTTGGCATTAAATCATGTGGTACATAAATGGTCCTTTTAATAATAGAGTAATGACATAAATGGTCCTTGAAATTAATTATAGAGTAATCACATAAATGGACCTTTTAAAATGGAAAGGTATTTTAGTCATTTTACTGAAATTTAACATAAAAATTAACTAGTACACAAATGTGTTACAAAATTGAAACTATAAAATCTGAACCCGTTAAAAAAAAGTTAGTACTCAAAGACGAAACTAGCTATAAACCACAGGGTCTATCTGTGTAATTAACTCAATTAATTAAGAACATGATAGATCATAACCACTAGAGATGCAACTAAATAAAATCAAGGGCAATTTAGGTAGCTTGCTAAATTATTTAAATAAACCTCCTCTCAACAACCCCATCCAACCCAAATAAAATAAAATAAAAGAGAAATAAAAAATTGAAAAAAAGAAAACTATAATCTCGCAAAAGAAAATATAAAATAAACACACTGTCACCATCAGTTAGCAGCAACCAGAAAATCATCATAAACTACATTATTTTTTAAGGGTACCCACATGAAATAAAAAGGAAAATTCTATTGGCACACCGGTCCTGTTTATCCGCACACTTTTTCAATTCAATACGCATTGTATAGTCATATACGATGCGTATTGAATAAAGTAAAAGACATGGTAATACGCATCGTATAGGCCTGTACGTTGCGTATTAAGGCACTGAATTTTTGAAGTTTATTTTTCGTGTGTTGTATTTGGTTTTTGGTGTTTTGGGTTTGTTATTGGTGTTTATTATTGGTTATTTTTGTTTTAATGAGTTTTAAAATCTTTATTAGTTTTTTATCGTTAAGTATCGTATTATAGCGTATCGTGGCGAATCGTATAGGCCTATACGATACGTATTACTTTTTATAATGGAGACATTGTCAGCCTTTGACTGACCTTGAAGTTTGAATCAACCCTAATACGAATCGTATAGGCCTATACGATACGTATTGAAGGTGTCCATTTAATATTCCAAGGTATGCCAATAATAGGACCCAGTAAAAATGGGCTTCGTATTAAAAATAAGTCAGAGTAACAAATTTTGAT
Organism: Helianthus tuberosus; assembly: GCA_030545235.1. Classification (NCBI taxonomy): domain Eukaryota; kingdom Viridiplantae; phylum Streptophyta; class Magnoliopsida; order Asterales; family Asteraceae; genus Helianthus; species Helianthus tuberosus. The sequence goes on from CM060408.1 coordinate 80,940,733, forward strand.
GCATTGTTTTAATTACTGTTCTAATGTCTTTTTCAAACGGATTTGTAAGAATATATATAAATTATAAATTCATATCTCCATTATTATTATTTTTATTATAAATGATCAATGACCTTAATGCCCATATTCACTTAATTAGCAAATATTTGATGGATGTATTTGCCCTTATAAGAATAATAGGGTGTCCTCTTGAGTGTATAAAAAAAGCTTATTAGAGAGCTGTAAAGCTTGGCTCACAATCATTCCATAACATCACTCACAAATCATCTCTCTCTACTAAAAACTCTATCAATCATCATATATCCAAAAGGGGAACCCGATTGGATCTTATCATGCCTATAACGATCTCTGCCATCTCGGGATTAACGGGTACACATAATCCTTCATGTTGTTTCTATTATATTTATGTTTAGAATTGAACAACATTTGATATCAAGAGCTTATGTCGAAAAAATGTTGGTGCATATTCTGTGACAATAGCTTAATAGTTTAATTATTTAGTCTTTGGATATTTTGTAATGGGCATAACATATTGGTTAGTGAGTTTATTGTTGTAATGGGCTTGGAGAATGGCCTAACCCAGTAGGAAGCCCAGTTCACACACATGTGATATATAAACATGTTTTGTGATTAGGGTTTTAGTCTTCTTGTAATTTTAGAGAGAGAAAATGTAGAGAGAGAATGAGATTTCGAATTTAGGGTTTGAAGCAAGATCACAGAGAGTGGCTGTGAGGTTGTGAGTCTTGAATTGATTGTAAAACTTCTAGTTTGGATAATCAATAGAAGACTGTTTAATTTGAATTCTGTTTCTACTATTTTCTTTACAAATCTGATCTAGAGGATTCCGCACTCTAGGTTAGATAGATAATTCTGTGAAGATCCATATGGATTAAGGGACCTACAATTGGTATCATAGCATTAGGCTCTTGATTGGCTTGGTTCAGAATTGGCTGCTGCAGAAAACTAGGGTTTTGGAGAGTTGTTAAAGAAATTTCGAAATTTTTGGAGTTTGTTCTTGGGATTTTCGAAAATTTTAGGGTTATTTTGATCTTATTGCGTATTTAATTTTGCTATTTTGGTTGCAGGAAAGTTGAAGATTTTGAAGAAAAACTTGGAGATTTGAAGAAAAACTTGAAGATTTAAAGATTTGTTCTTCGTGTTCTTCGTGTTCTTCGTTGTGTTCTTCATATTTTTATCAAAATTTTTCTGATTTTGGTTGTTTGATTTTGCAGGAAAGTGTTAAAAAGATTTGGAGAATCTGGATAAAATCTTTTCAAATTTTGAAAAGATTGGATTTTCAGCATATTTAACAACTACACTAACTGACTAGCCAATTTAATAATTACACCGACTGACCAGCATATTTAAATCCAAAGGCGACTTTGGTAATTGTGGTAATAGTCCTTAGCAACATTATCACGGTGATCGACGAATTTGCTAGTCGTCGTAATAGTGAACTGATCAGCTAGCGTAATTAACCGGCGTATTTGATCCACAAGCGTATTTGATCTCGCCAGCGTATTTACTCAGTGCCAGCATAATTAACTTCAGCATAATTGGCTTGTTGGAGTAATTAAAAAAGGTGGAGTATTTATTTTTGTGGAGTAATTGGTTGCGTATAGAGTATTTAACGTTTTCGTAAATAAAAAATGATCCATAAACAATCTAAGCAAACCGTTTGCACGGTTAAGCTCAGTTGATTTTTAGGACAAAAGACTCTGGAAAATCCCGAAATAGGTTTTGGACATTATATATCATTGGATTCGTAATCTCGAGACGAGTCTAACGGTATAATTTGGTAAAAACAGTTTTCGGAAAAAAATTTGACAGTTTTAACAGTACGGTTACGGTAAAAGACGCGACAAGGACTAGTAGAGAAGTTAGATTTGGATTTTGACGCAGGTTACCAAAATCCATTTAAACTTTTAAGTTGCGTGTTAAACTTGGTCAAAATGGATAATGTAAGGGGGACTGTGAATAAACCACCACAGTTATTTAAAGTCTCGCAATATGCTGTATGGAAGACAGAGTTTGAGGCATTTGTTCAAAGTGAGGATTCTAGGTTGTGGAGCTGTATGAGTGATGGATACGTTGCTCCTACACGTCTTGTTGATGGAAGAGTTATAGTGATTTCTTATGAGAAGATGGATGAATCTAAGAAACAGGTGGTTGATGCTGAAAAGATACCTTTAGCAGTGATAAAGAAATCCATACCAGTGGAAATTAGTTATAGTTTCCATAGTTATAGGACTTCTAGAGAGTTGTGGGAAGCTTTAGAAAAACGTTATCAGAGTTCATCTAGATAAAGTGTAGGAGCTCGTGCTTCAGATGCCGAAGCAGATGCTGTGGTAGAAGAGAAGAAGAAAGATGATGAGAAGAATGTTGAAAAGAAAGATGCAGAAGTTTCAAAGTGCTTGCATGGTGTGAATGAACTTACAACAAAGGTAATGGTAAAATCAGAATCTGTAAGTCATACATGTCATAATTGCACTGAACTACAGGGTAAAGTTAACAGACTATCAGAACAAAACAAAACTTTGTTAGTAGAATTAGAAAAATTAAAAGAGTCAAATGTTATTTTGATAAAAAGGGAGTCAATGTTTGTAGATAAAATCAAATCAAATTTTCAAGAAATCAGCAAGTCAATGAATAATTACAGATCATTGATTTGACTCGTGAAACTGTGAAAGAAAAGACTAACGAGTTTTCGAAAAAATGCACAGAATTGGCTGATGCGCAAGCCAAAATTGTTGAACTTCATGGTAAGTTAGACAAATTTGGAAAATCTTCGTTAGTTAGGAAACATATTCAAGAAAATTTGAAAAAGAGTAATGATAAAACGAGAGTGGGGTTTAGTAAAGCTTCATCTTCTAAAAATCAAAACTACTCATTTTTACCAAATGAAGATGAGCTAACTAATTTTGTACCCACTACACAAGAAGTAGTGGATCCGATAGCTATGGACTTGCTAAATAGTCCAGTTTCTTTGAAATAATATGTTGAGTCTAATAGTACACCTCATAAATTGGATGAGGATACTGAAGACGAAAAGAAGAAAATATTTAAAAAGAGATTTAACAAAAAAAAGAATTTATAAGAAAAAATCTTGTTTTAAATGTCACAACAAAGGACATGTGGCGAGTTTTTGTCCTTTAAAGAAAAATAAGCAAAAAGTTGATGAGGTTAAGGATGGGAATAGGGTTGGTTTAAATAATAATGTGCAACCACATTGTTAAAGTAATCAACCAGGATTTCAATCAAAGTGTCGCAACCACCGACCCCTGCCCCGGGAGGCGGGCGGCCGCGAGCTTGCAGAGCTGGTGGTATCGGTGTTTATTAATTTGGCAGCGGAATTTACATCAGGACCGTAGTTAGGATATAGTTCATCAGAGTAAAACACCATATTTTTATAATAATAAATACATGGGATAAACCCAAGTTTCCATTACAAACGTGTTTTTAGGGATTAACCCTAATTTATTGAAATAAAACTTCTTTATTTAGGTAACTTTTATAGCTACTTTTCCAAGCCTTCAGTGCTCTCCAGCTGGCTTCTATTTAGCTTTCACATTTTGTTACCTGAAACGCGTTTAAAAACATTTTATCTGCAAGAAATACTGGCGAGTGAATCCCAGTTTAATCAAGAAAAGTTTTCTCATTTTACAGAATTGAGGGCAACCCGCAATTACATTTGTTTGCATCTACATTAATTACCACCCACAGTACTGTCAATCCTGACTTGTGGTAATGTTACTACTCACAGTGTAGTAACAAGTTATGTATACAAAACCCCAACATACCGACGATAATTGTAGATTTACAAATACTCAATCACTGTAAATTGTAATTAAAATAATTGAGGTTTTGTAAAAACAGTTTACAAAAAGAGGAATTACTCACCTTGCTAATTTAGGTATTTCCTTGTGACTTCCTGGTTATAATCTATTAAATTAAACAATGCACACGCGTTAGTATAATAACCCAATTTACATTAGATATACCCTCCCCGAGACAGAACTCCAACGACTGAGTCAGGCAAGGCCTTGACAAGCGTTACGGAGCACTAGATCAATCGGGCAGCGTAACTAATACGTAACCGGGGGTTATGATACTTACATCGAGGCAGAGCTTTGTTATTTAGTGGGTATAATGCCCGAGAATTACTTTTACTATTTAGAGAATTGAGAGAGAGAACGAGAATTTGAACGGTTTGAACTGAATGTCGAAATCTCAATTTATAGGCTGGAACAGGGGGCTCTCGCGCCCCGCGAGAGCAACAGGAGAGGCCTTCGTGGCCCACGAGGCTGTAGGGTAGGCCCTAGCCTCGGTTAGTCACAGGTATAGGCTTGCCGGGTGTCACGCCATGTGGTGGGCTGGGGTGCGGCCTGGTGTCAAGGGGTAGCAGCCCGCGACAGACTCTCTTGTCTGTGTCGCACCCCGCGAACGACCATATATATTGGTTTTTATTTGATTTTTGTTAAATTATAGGTATTTCGTGCTTGTTTTTCATATACAGGGTGTATTTTATGACATATAGGGATGTGATAAAGATTTTAGGAGAGTTGTTATATCCTCCCCACCTTCTTTTAGAACTCATCCTCGAGGTCTACTGGAACAAGTGAGGATATTTCCTCTGCATCTCTGATTTAAGCTCCCAAGTGTATTCTGGTCCTCTCTTGGAATCCCATTTTACTTTGACTAGAATCAATCTCTTGTGTTTGAGATTCTTGATCTTTCTATCTTCAATCTGTAGGGGTTTCTCTACAAACTTAAGTTTCTCATTTACCTCTATGTCCTTAAGAGGTACCATTAATGATTCATCTGCTATGCATTTCTTGAGATTACATACATCAAATACATCATGTATTCCTGCCATTTCCTCTGGTAGTTGTAGCTGGTAGGCTACTGGTCCTACTCTTCTAATAATCTCAAAGGGTCCAATATACCTGGGGCTTAGCTTTCCCCTTTTGATGAACCAAACTATTCCTTTCCATGGCGAAACTTTTAATAATACCTTATCTCCTACTTGAAATTCCAATGTTTTTCGCATGTTATCAGCATAACTCTTTTTTCGATCGCGTGCTGCTTTTAGTCTTTCCTTGACTTTAATAATCTTGTCCGTTGTTTCTTGTACTATCTCGGGTCCAGACAGTTGCTTTTCTCCAGTTTCTGCCCAACAGACTGGAGTTCGGCACTTTCGTCCATAAAGTGCTTCGAATGGTGCAACATTGATACTGGTATGATAGTTGTTATTGTAGGAAAACTCTATTAATAGTAAATGATCGTCCCAATTTCCTCCGAAATCAATTACACAAGCTCTAAGCATTTCTTCCATTGTTTGGATTGTCCTTTCGCTTTGTCCATCCATTGAGGATGATAAGCTGTGCTTAGATTTAACTTGGTTCCCATTGCTTTTTGGAAACTAGTCCAAAAATGAGAAGTAAAACGGCTATCTCTATCGGAAATAAAAGATAAAGGAAGTCCATGTAATGAAACTATTTCATTTACATATAACTTGGCTAACTGTTCCATACTGAAAGTTTCCTTCATCGGTAAGAAATGAGTAGACTTGGTTAGCCTGTCTACAATCACCTAGATTATATCATTACCTTTTCGTGTCTTGGGTAATTTGGTAACAAAGTCCATTGTTATCAATTCCCATTTCCATATTGGCATTTCTAGTTGCTGCAATAAACCTGAAGGTTTCTGATGTTCAGCTTTGACTTGTGAATAGGTTAGACACTTGGCAACATAGGCTGCTATATCCTTTTTCATTCCTATCCACCAGAAATTCTTTCTTAAGTCTTGATACATTTTATCACTTCCATGATGTATCGTATACTTAGACTTATGGGCTTCTTCTAATATTCGGTGGCATAGGTTTCCTTGTTTGGGTATCCAAATCCTTTTCTGATGGAATCTCCAAATTCCATATGTTCCTTGTTCTAATTCCTTAATCATTCCTTTCAATTTTTCAGTATCGTCCTTGATTACTGATTCCTGTATTTCTCTAATTTGTTTATTTAAATCTATCTGTAAATTTAACTTGAGAGAGCGTACTTTTCTGGGTTTTCATGATATTTTTTACTTAAAGCATCAGCTACTACATTAGCCTTTCCTGCATGATACTAGATACTACAATCATAATCACCAAGAATTTCCATCCAACGTCTTTATCTCATATTTAATTCCTTTTGCCCGAAAACATATTTTAGACTTTTGTGATCGGTGAAAATGGTAAACTTACTACTGTAAAGGTAATGTCTCCAAATTTTAAGGGCAAAAATTATGGCTCCTAATTCTAAATCACGGGTTGTATAATTCTCTTCATGATTCTTAAGTTTTTTAGAGGCATAGGTTATAACCTTTTGACGTTGCATTAGCACACATCCATAGCCTAACTTAGAAGCGTCACAATAGACTACAAAGTCTTCAGTTCTTTCTGGTAATGCTAGTATCGGTGCGTTGGTTAATCTTTGCTTAAGGATTCTAAAGGCATTTTCCTATTTTGGTCCCCATTCAAACTTAACTGATTTACAGGTTAGTTTTGTTAAGGGAATGGCTATTCTAGAAAAATCTCGGATAAACCGTCTATTATAACCTGCTAGTCCAAGAAAACTTCTCACCTCCGTTGGTGACTCAGGGACTTTCCATTTAGTAACCGCCTCGATCTTGGTGGGATCCACATGAATTCCTTCAAGATTGACTAAATGTCCAAGGAATTGCACTTCTTGTAACAAAAATTCACATTTTGAGAATTTAGCATAAAGCTTTTCCTTTCTCAATAATGTAAGGAGTGCATGCAGATGCGCTGCATGATCCTCTTTACTCTAAGAGTAAACTAGAATATCATCTATAAAGACAATTATGAAGTTATCCAGATATGGTTTACATATTATGTTCATCATGTCCATAAATGCGGCTTGGGCATTGGTTAAACCAAATGGCATGACTGTAAATTCATAATGGCCATACCTTGTTCTGAAGGCAGTTTTAGGAATGTCTTCTTCCTGTACTTTCAATTGATGATATCCTGAGCGTAAATAGATCTTAGAAAAGAATCTAGCTCCTTGCAATTGATCAAACAGATCATCGATTCTCGGTAATGGGTACCGATTTTTAATCGTGACCTTGTTCAATTCTCGGTAATCAATGCACATACGCATTGATCTATCTTTCTTCTTGACAAACAAGATTGGTGCTCCCCATGGTGATGAACTAGGCTATATGAATCCTTTCTCCAAAAGTTCATCCAACTGTTTCTTCAGTTCTTGCATCTCTGCTGGTGCCAAACGGTAAGGTGCCTTGGCAATTGGTGCTGTCCCTGGTAGTAGGTGGATTCTGAATTCGACCTCCCTATCCGGTGGTAGTCCCGGTAATTCTTCTGGGAAAACATATGAGAATTGAGATACTACGGGAATATCTTTCAACTCTTTTCCTTTAGTGTTAATGATTATGGAGATCATATACACTAGTGATCCTTTTTCTTGCATAGCTGGCTGTTTTCATCACAGAGATGAATTTCGTGGATCTAGATGGCTTATCTACTTTAATTGTAATCTTTTCACCCTTGGGTGAATTTACTTGTATTGACCTTTGATCACATAGAATATTGGCTTTATTGGCTACTAACCAATCCATTCCTAATACAATATCAAATCCGGCCAGGTTCATTGGGTAAAGATTAGCAATAAAATTATGGTTAAAAATTTCTATTCTTGCTCCCTGCAAGATTTCAGTGATCTTAATGGATTCTCCATTTGCCGTTTCTACCAGACATTCTTGTTGGAGTTTCGTTAATGGTTGATTGAGAAGTTTGCAAAATGAAGTATTAATGAAACTTTGGTTCGCGCCAGAGTCAAATAATACTTTAGCAAAAACATCATTAACTAAAAACGTACCGGTAATCACGTCCGGAATCATCTTTGCTTCTTCGGCCGTCAGAACAAATGCTCTAGCATTCTTAGTAGTTTTGTTGTTCATGGTTGGAGCTAGTTTCAGACAGTTCGGTTTGATATGCCCCTTTTCTCCACAATTGAAGCATATTCCATTACTGGGTTTCTTCCGGCAGTCTTCTTCCTTGTGTCCCGATATTTTGCAGAAGTTGCAGTATGTGGAACATCTTCCTGAATGCTTCTTCTTGCAGGACTTACAGTAAGGTGTAGAAGTAGAACCTATGTTTTTCCCACGGTTGGAATTACCGTAGCGAAATTCCTGGGTAAGTTTTTGAACTAGGTTCTTCCTCTGGTTTTACGAACCAGCTCATCAGTCAAGGTATTTGCTAGTTCTACAACTTCTTCTATGGTTTGTGGTCTAGCTGCCTTGACTACGTGTCTAATCTCACTTATTAATCCCCAGATGTAACGGGAGATTAATACTGGTTCTGGTGAGGCTAGGGTTGGCACAATTCTAGCATATTCGAAAAATATGGTAGTGTAACTCTTACAGTCCACTCCAATCATTCTAAGGTTTAAGAACTTATTAGCTATTTGTTCTTTTTCATTGGGAGGACAGAATTTTCTTTCGACCATGTTCTTAAACTCAGTCCATTCCATATTATGAACTCTGTCACTTCCCCTAGACTGGAGAATTGTGTTCCACCATTCTAGAGCTGCATTCTTAAAAAGATTGGAAGCAAACATGATTTTATCTTCTTCTGCACATTTGCTTATTTTTAAAACTGCTTCTGTCTTTTCTATCCAAGGTAGAGCTGCAATGGCTCCTTCATTGCCAGAGAATTTCATCGGTTTGCAAGACCAGAATTCTTTATAAGAACAACCATATGACATGGTTCTTCTTCTTTTTGGAATAGGCAATTGAAGTATCGGTCCATTGTTTACGCTGTGACTGGGTTCAGTAGGTGGTCGTTTACTTCCACTGTTAGTTTTATTATTTTCCGCTTCCTTAACCGTTTTGATAATATATGGCATAGCGTCTATGATCCCTTGTGCCACTATGTGTTGGATGACACGTTATCTAATTGGTTCCCGTTATTATCGTTATTCGGGTTTTCCTGATTCACTTCGTTGTCCATCTGGATTATAAACATTTACCAAGTATTAATATCACAGAACAAGATTTAATACCAACAATTGTACAAACAACACATTGGTCAAAACTGTCAAGCATTACGGCATTTTACTCTATTTCATATATGTATATCTATTACAAGCTGCAACTGAAATTTAAAATATACTACTAGTTATGCATCAGTAAGTATTTAGGTTATCTGTATTTTTTTTTTTGAACTACACAAATATATATTATTATTATTATTATTATTATTATTATTATTATTATTATTATTATTATTATTATTATTATTATTACTATTATTACTAGGGGTTCATCAAGTATTGCATGTTTCGCTCGTCGTACTTCCAAACGAGCTTTTCCCCTATTTCCCTTATTCTTTCTCCTTCATCTACTAACTCCTCACCAAATGTGCGGAGTTCCTGCACGTTTTCGGTACTCATGGGTGGTGGTGGTGTGGATATTGGGTCAGGGTACTGTGGTACAGGTTCTCCATATGGGTATGGGTTTTCTAGTATTTCCCGAACATACTGATCGGCATCCCAATATGGGTCTAGAGGGTCAAGGTTGGGGTATGGTGCTATAGGGTTTGGTATTGGTTCCTCCTGTGGGTAGAGTTCTTGTGACATTTGTGCTTGTGTTATCATTGTGCAGACTCTGAGCAATTCTATATCAATAAAACAATGTGTTTTGATCCCAATATTTGTTATTTATGTTTGACATCTTACGCATTTTGATTTGTGATTGATTTTAAACTCTATATCGCTTTCTGGAAAGTTATATGCAAACTGATGCGTAAACGTAATCAGTTTAACGCGACAAACACTCCGAAACAGCAACATAAGCTTAACATACCTTAAATAACCTTTACATAACTTAGAAAAAGTTTTAAAGGGTTTCGTATGGCAAAAACGAGTTTGTTCGCTTACATGGACTATTTGCGTCAAACTGCAAAAGTCTGCCGTTTCGTATGGCAATGTACATTCCGGAATATGATCATAAGCTAAACATACCGTAAATAACCTAAACATAGCTTAGAAATAAGCTTTGAGTGGTTCGGTGTGCGAAAATATGCTTATTTGATCATACAGAGACTAAAAGTGTGAAAAACGACGTAAGTTTGCATTTACGCGCATATCTTACATTCTGACCACTCCCGGACATCCAAAAATTTTTTAGACACTAAAATATTTTATTTTAGTGATCGGAATGCAAAAATACCATTCATCGCTTAATTTGGATCATTTTCGCGTCCGTTCGAGTTTCGTCAAAATTAACCGAACAACGTGATCGTACGACCAAACGAACTGATATCCGAGATATTTCCGAGCATATTTTGTGTCCCCTATACTTTTGCTACCTTATAGAGCCTTGAAAATGGCTTAACGGGGGTTAAAAGTGCCAAAAACCAACTTTTACATGTGAAGGGACCAAACCTTTCAAAATTGAAACTTCGCTGAATCGACCAGAGGTCGCAGGCCGCGTAAGCCAGCCCCTATTCTTACGCGGGGCGCGAGAGAATCCCCAGTGGCAGAAAGTTCATTTCAGCAAACTGTTTGCAATTCAGGTCCTTCTAAGCAATTTTTCTTGTTTTGGGTAGCAAGTTAACACCTCCCCAAGTATGTTAGTTGTCCCTTAACACATGAATGGCTAGGATTTCTTGCTTAGTGGCCAAACAAACCACTTGTAATGATCCTAGAGCATCAACGCAACTATAAATACCCACCCAATCTTCCTTGTTCATTGCTCATTCTAATTTTGGAACTCTAAGTGGAGGAATCCCTGCAAAGGAGCCACCTACCTGAGTTCTAAGATCATCCTTCTAGCCTTTGAACACCTTGTAAGTGTTATTTCGTGGCTTAGTAGTGATTTTCAGCTATTTAGAGCTGAAAGTCAAATTGTTTGACCAACAGTTTGACTTTCGGTTTTGATCATCAATTGGTCAAGTCAAAGTTCAATTGAACTTTGCAATGTGATTGTAATCACGATGGTTATAATCCTTAGCGATTATACCTACTGATTACCACGTTGACTAGGTGTAGTGACGAGTCAAAGTTTCGGTCAAAATGCGTATTTACGCGCATTTTGCAACGGAACTATTTTTGGGTATCAAAACCCTTTGTTTTGATACCAAATCAGTTTTCTAAGTTAGTTAAACATGTTTTAACATGTTTAACTCGTCACTACTAGTTTAGTTCTTGTTTAGGGTCATAAGTTAAGCGATCTAAACAACCGCTTAGACTTTCGAACCCGACCAGTTTGGTCGATCATTAGGATCCGACCAAGCATGTTTAGTGATCAGAGTTGCATAGAGAATAACCTCTGAGGTTATACCTTATGATCACATAGGATTGGTTAGTCATTTGTTGAGTAGACTATATGCCCATAGAAAATGACCAAAACGCCCTTTTTGAACATAAATCCATATTTTGCATATGTGAACATGTTTTTGACATCTAAACTGATATGGTCACATATTTAGGAATAATTGGGCATGTAAGACTTGACATAGGACATAGATAACCATCCGAACTTAGTTTTACGCAACCGACGCGTTATAGTAGCTTTTACTACCATAACGGGTCGAAACGGGTCAAAAGCACTTAGGTAGACTTCCAAATCAGAATGTTAGCTCTATTAAATCATGCCATATGAGTCCAAATACTCATTTGATTTATAGAACATCATTCTATCCTATTTCCCGATTTAGGATCCGTTAATTAATGTAGTTACCTATATTAGGTGCCTTGTTGATTCCGTGATACTTGGAGCTTAATTTGGCCTTATTGTCAAGACTAATTAGCAATCCCAAGTGAGTACGTAGTCCCCTCTTTTACCGCTTTCAAATACTTTGGGGTGATACACATGTGCATACTTGTTACTTTCGTGATAGTACATGATTTCAATTATGTTTTGCTATGTATGTTGACTGAGCATGATAGCACATTGATTTCATAAACACTTTGTTGCTTTTGTTTACTCAACATATGGACACATTGTTTTACATTACATTTCTGCTATGTATGTTTACTGAGCATGCTAGCACATTGATTTCATGAACATTTCTACTATGTATGTTTACTTAGCATACTTAGTACATGGTTTTCACATGCTACATTGGTTATGACATTTGGTATGTTTAATCAGGACAATAATACATTCATTAACATTGATCACGCCGCTCGGTGGTATGTAATGGTACCATATGACTTGAAAAATCCCGTTTCCGACTTCCTAGGTTTGTTTGGAAGTTGGGAATGACAGAATCCGATATACATAATTTAGATAAACCTTTAATTTGTTTAAGGGTTTGTCACCACAGTCGCAAGGCTTGAATGTATGCGATTAACATTACTGCATAAATGTTTGTAATCATAAAGCATTGTTTTCTGCAAGACATAACATTTGATTTAAACTTAGGTTTATTCAAAGACTTTGTTTTGTACATTTTCCTATGGGATTGAGTAAATTCTTTTATTCATCGTACATGACATTTTTTTTACATTGACATTATCATATAGTTTGAGTAGATATTTTCTACTTGCTATACATTACATTTGGGTATACATGGCACAATTTACACATGACATTGAACATGGTTTACACATATTTTGACATTGGTTTTTAAACAAGACATTTTGGTTGATTATTGGTGAGTGACTTATATAACGAGGCTATGTGTTATATGATAAAAGCAAGGTGGATACGCCGCTGGTACTTCCTATATATAAGTTCTTTTATTATATTACACGTAGTAGCGTTATCTAAGCCACTTTGACAGGAACAAAGACATGATACATTTTATACAAAAACACGAAATTATTTTACAAATCTCATATTTTATACAAATTCATTTCCACTTGGTTATTTATATAACAATGCATTGTTCTTTTATATCATATGATTTTCTTATTGATTTTCACATGATTTTATAAAAGAAAACATTTTACAAGATTCATGACTATTCTTTGTTAAACACTTCTTTTAACTACAAGTCACGAATCCTGCATAAACAAAACCTATGTATCTCACAGACATTTTTATGCTGACGTACCTACTTTCGCATGTGTTTCAGGTGCTAATGCATGATGATGTTTGTGCTACACTTAGGCGGACTTGGGCCTTAGTGACTTAAAAGACAGTTAATTATGTTACGTTTCTGTTAAATTCCAAGACAATGTAAGCTCTTTAATCAATAATACAAAACTTTAATTAACATGGTTGTTGAAACAATAATTCTGTCTCTCCACTCCCCGACGTTTCCACCGCGGTTTGTTGTTTTACCCGGTCGGGGTGTGACAGAAGAGTTGGTATCAGAGCCAATGGTTATAGGGAATTAGGTTATTAGTAATGCTTTGACCTAGACTATAACTTTCTAGAACCCTAACACAAGTTTTCTTGTTTTTAAATCTTAAAACAATACATGTCTCCCATCCTTAGGTGATTACCAAAACATGAACACAAATTTCCAAAATGATTTTGAAATCAATCATCTATCCTTAGACGATTTCTTTTGGCTTAATGCCTTCCGAATTTTCAAAATCTCGTCAAATTTTAGGTCTAAATAATGTGAACACGTGCAAACTGGAAGGGTGGATCACTGTACCCTGAGTTTTCTGTCTAAGGCTAGAGTGTTCGTACAAATCCGCAGTATCGGACCAGTCACTCTTACCTGGGAACTCTTGGGGTGAGTGTCCACTTATAGGCGAGCATGTCTTCGACAATACATTATTATGACCTATTTACTTTGATTTGCCACTGTGTGTCGTTTGTTTGCTTTGTGGTAACGAACAAATGACCACCATCCTTGCATTTTGTCGGTTTTATTGACATCTCATTTCTTCCATCCCATCATCTCACTCGTTTTCTCTCATGTTTCCTCTTTTAGAATGTCTCCTCGACGTAACGTTCAACAACCCAATGCCGAACTGGCGGCTATTATAGCATAGCAGATGGCTGCTATGCTACCGAATCTCATCACTCAAATAAACCAAGCCAACAATAACAATAATGCACCTGCTCCGTGCAATTTCAAAAGTTTTAACTCGGCTAAACCACTCAAGTTTAGTGGTTCTGAAGGAGCAACTGGGCTCCTACAATGGTTTGAGAGTCTTGAGAGCACTTTTCGCCATGTTCAGTGTCCAAACAACCGTAAGGTCGAGTTTGCTTTGAGTTCCAAAAGAGGGCTCTCACATGGTGGAATGGGGTAATGAGAGACCGAGGTGCTGAGGTTGCTTTGGGTCAGACATGGGAGGAACTCAGAGCTCTTATGATGAGAGAGTTCTGCCCTCGTCACGAGCAGAGGGCACTTGAAAATGAGTTCCATGACCTCAAGCAGGACAGTGGTGAACACCGTCCGTTTACTGATAGATACGAGGAGTTAAGCTTGCTCTGTCCGACAATGGTCACGCCTTTGGATAAGGCTATTGAGAAACACATAGACGGTTTGCCAGATCGTGTTCAGGATATTGTCACTGGCAGCAACCCTACTACCGTCCGACAGGCCACTGAGCTAGCTGCAACCCTAACAGACTCTCAAGTCAAAAAGGGTAAACTCCATAGAAAAGGTGACAAGAAACAGTCTGATAGCACCAAGGAGCAGAAGGGTAAGAAGACTGCTGAGTCTTCAAAGAAAACAAGGAAGCGTAAGGCTTCCAAGAATTTTGTTGTCACTGCTCAGACTAACCAGGCATCACAAAATAAGCCTGCACAACCTTCTGCCAAGAGGCAGTATGCTGGAAACGCACCCATGTGCAACAAGTGCAACAGCCACCACCAGCCACAGGTGCAATGCCGCATCTGCACAAACTGTGGCAGATCTGGTCATCTCGCAAATACCTGCCGCTTTGCTCTGAACCAAAATCAGGCAGCTCAAAACATAGCATAAAACCCTGCCCAGAATCTTGCACGACCTCACTACCCGCCTGGTTCATGTTTCAACTATGGGAACCTAACCCACTACAGGAACAACTGCCCGAGGTTGGCAAAGGCAAATCAGGCACAAGCTTGTGGTAGAGCTTTTAATCTGAATGCAAATAAGGCACGCACAGATAATGAAGTGGTGAACGGTACGTTCTTTGTTAACAACCAACCTGCTTCTGTTCTATTTGATTCGGGGGCCGATAAGAGTTTTGTGTTCTTAGCTTTTGAGCCTTTGCTTTCGATGACTAGAACAAAACTAGGAAAGCCCTTGACAGTAGAAGTAGCTAGTGGTGAACCGGTTGTACTCGATTCCGTCCTTTGAAATTTCCAGTTGAACCTTAATAACCATCTTTTTCCTATTGACCTCACGCCGATGCAACTCGGGAGCTTTGATGTTATAGTGGGAATGGATTGGTTAGCCAAGTACCATGCTGAGGTGGTTTGTTTTGAGAAGATTGTCCATATACCACTTTCAACTGGTGAGATCTTAGAAGTTCGTGGGGAGAAACCCGTTAGTAGCCTTAAACTCATGTCTTGTACCCGAGCCCACAAATACCTACGAAAGAACTATGTCGCCTTCTTGGCACATGTTGTAGAGGAGAAAGGCAAGGGTAAGACTATCCAAGATATCCCTGTTGTTCGGGATTATCCTGAGGTATTTCCTGAAGAATTACCTGGTTTACCCCCTGTACGCCAAGTAGAGTTCCGCATTGATCTTATACCTGGCGCAAATCCTATTGCTAAATCACCTTACCGTCTTGCACCGTCTGAGATGTAAGAGTTATCTAAGCAGCTTCAGGAGCTTTCTGACAAGGGATTCATTCGTCCGAGATTTTCACCTTGGGGCGCTCCTGTCCTATTTGTGAAAAAGAAAGATGGATCTTTTAGGATGTGTATCGATTATTGTGAGCTTAACAAGCTTACCATCAAGAATCGATATCCCCTACCTCATATTGATGATCTCTTTGATCAGCTACAGGGTGCTACCTGCTTTTCAAAGATTGACCTACGTTCTGGGTATCATCAACTTCGAGTGATCGAAGAAGATATTCCCAAGACAGCTTTTCGTACAAGATATGGTCATTATGAGTTCACTGTTATGCCTTTCGGTTTAACTAATGCTCCTGCTGTTTTCAAGGACTTGATGAATAGGGTTTGTAAGCCTTATTTGGACAAGTTCATCACTGTTTTCATTGATGACATTCTGATCTATTCTAAGACGCGAGCTGATCATGAGCAACATCTCCGTCTTACGATGGAACTCCTAAAGAAATAACAGCTTTTTGGCCAAATTCTCCAAGTGCGAATTCTGGCTTAAGGAAGTTCAATTTTTGGGGCACATCATCAACGAACAAGGTATTCATGTAGATCCCGCCAAAATTAGCGTGATTAAGGATTGGGATACACCTACTACTCCTACCGAGGTTCGTTCATTTCTTGGTCTAGCGGCTTATTACCGCCGTTTCATTGAAAACTTCTCCAAGATTGCGGTTCCTCTCACTGTTTTAACTCAGAAGAATAAACCTTTTGAGTGGGGACCCAAACAGGAAGAAGCTTTCCAGACCTTGAAATAGAAACTTTGCAATGCACCTACTCTATCTTTACCTGAGGGCAACGACGATTTTGTCGTGTACTGTGATGCATCAATTTGGGTCTTGGCTGTGTTCTCATGCAAAGAAACAAAGTCATAGCCTATGCATCAAGACAACTAAAGGTACATGAGAAAAACTACACGACTCATGATCTTGAGTTAGGTGCAGTAGTTTTTGCTCTCAAAATCTGGAGACACTACCTTCACGGTACAAAATGTGTAGTGTTTACTGACCACAAAAGTCTTCAGCATATTTTCAATCAGAAAGAACTCAACATGAGGCAACGACGTTGGGTTGAACTTCTAAACGACTATGATTGCGAAATTTGCTACCATCCTGGTAAGGCGAATGTCGTGGCTGATGCATTGAGTCGTAAGGAACGTGTCAAGCCTCAATGTGTTCAGGTTCGATCTGATATTCAAACCCGTATTTCTCAGGCTCAACATACTTGTGTTAGACAAGGATTGATGGGTAAGGAATTACCATATCATCTTAAACCTGAGCTTGAACTGAAAGACTTTGGGCTATTCTATTTCATGGGCCATTTGTGGGTCCCAAGTCAAGACAATATTCGCACCTTGCTAATGGATGAAGCACATAAGTCTCGTTATTCTATTCATCCTGGTGCAGATAAAAGGTATAAGGATCTACCCAGTATTGGTGGTGGGGAATGAAGAAAGACATTGCCTTATATGTTTCCAAATGCCTTACTTGTCTTAAGGTTATGGCAGAACACCAACATCCATCTGGATTATTGGAGCAACCAGAGATTCCAGTTTGGAAATGGGAAAACATTGCTATGGATCTCATTACCAAACTGCCGCGTACTAAAAGAGGTTATGATGCCATTTGGGTAATCATCGATCGTCTTACAAAGTCAGCGCATTTCTTGCCGATCCGTGAGGATCTATCTGCTGACAAGCTTGCCAAGATATACGTAGATGAGATTGTATCTCGACATGGTGTTCCTTTGAACATCATGTATGACAGAGATGCTCGATTCTCGTCTCACTTTTGGAGAACCATGCAATCTGCCATGGGAACCCAACTCAATTTGAGCACAGCATATAATCCTCAAACGGATGGACAATCTGAAAGAACAATCCAGACACTAGAGGATATGGTTAGAGCTTGTGTGATCAACTTTGGTGGTAGTTGGGATTCGCATCTACCGTTGATCGAATTCTCCTACATCAATAGTTATCACTCTAGCATCAACATGGCCCCTTTCGAAGCTTTATACGGTCGAAAATGTAGTTCATCGGTCTGCTGGAATGAGATAGGTGAAGCTCAGCTTACTGGACCTGAACTCATTCTAGAGAGTACAAATAAGGTCAAGAAGATTTGTGATAACCTTCAGACAGCTAGAAGCCGTCAAAAGAGTTATGCGGATCGACGACGCAAGCCCTTAGAATTTCAAGTTGGTGATCATGTCCTACTCAAGGTATCCCCTTGGAAAGGAGTGATCCGATTTGGAAAGAAAGGAAAACTTGCACCACACTATGTTGGACCATTCAAGATCGTTGAAAGGATTGGAAAAGTAGCCTACAGACTTGAGCTACCTCCTGAACTTGGAAATGTTCATCCAACTTTCCACGTGTCCAATCTCAAAAAGTGTTTAGCTGATGAGAACCTCCACATACCACCTGATGAAATTCGTGTTGATAACACGATGCACTTCGATGAGAAACCTGTGGAAATCATGGACCGTGAAGTCAAGAAGCTCAAACGCAAGCGCATACCTATTGTCAAAGTTCGCTGGGAATCTAAACGTGGCCTAGAATTTACTTGGGAATGTGAAGATCAGATGAAAGCAAAATATCCACATCCATTCTCACAAGTTTCCTCTAAATAAATTTCGGGACGAAATTTCCTAAAGTATGGGAGACTGTGACATATGTGCTTGTGTTATCATTGTGCAGACTCTGAGCAATTCTATATAAATAAAACAATGTGTTTTGATCCCGATATTTGTTATTTATGTTTTACATCTTGCACGTTTTGATTTTTGATCGATTTTAAACTCTATATCGCTTCCTGGAAAGTTATACGCAAACTAATGCGTAAACGTAATCAGTTTAACGCGACAAACACTCCGAAATAGCAACATAAGCTTAACATACCTTAAATAACCTTTACATAACTTAGAAAAAAGTTTTAAAGGGTTTGATATGGCAAAAACAAGTTTGTTCGCTTACAGGGACTATTTGAGTCAAACTGTAAAAGTCTGTCGTTCCGTATGGCAACGTATATTCTGGAATATGATCATAAGCTAAACATAGCTTAGAAATAAGCTTTGAGTGGTTCGGTTTGCGAAAATATGCTTATTTGATCATACAGGGACTAAAAGTGTCAAAAACGGCGTAAGTTTGCATTTACGCGCATATCTTACCTTCTGACCATTCCCGGACATCCAACAATTTTTGTAGACACTAAAATACTTTATTTTAGTGATCGAAATGAAAAAATACCATTCGTTTCTTAATTTGGATCGTTTTCGCGTCCGTTCGAGTTTCGTCGTAATTAACCGAACAACGTGACCGTATGACCAAACGAACCGACATCCGAGATATTTCCTAGCATATTTTGTGTCCCCTATACTTTGACTACCATGTAGAGCCTTGAAAATGGCTTAACGGGGGTTAAAAGTGCCAAAAACCAACTTTTACACGTGTAGGGACCAAACCTGTCAAAATTGAAACTTTGCTGAATCGACCAGAGGTCGTGGGCCGTGTAAGCCAGCCCCTATTCTTACGCGGGGCGTGAGAGAACCCCTAGTGGCAGAAAGTTTATTTCAGCAAACTGTTTGCAATTTAGGTCCTTCTAAGCAATTTTTCTTGTTTTGGGGAGCAAGTTAACACATCCCCAACTACGTTAGCTGTCCTTTAACACATGTATGGCTAGGATTTCTTGCTTAGTGGCGAAACAAACCACTTGTAATGATCCTAGAGCATCAACACAACTATAAATACCAACCCAATCTTCCTTGTTCATTGCTTATTCTAATTTTGGAACTCTAAGTGGAGGAATCCCTGTAAAGGAGCCACCTACCTGAGTTCTAAGATCATCCTTCTAGCCTTTGAACACCTTGTAAGTTTTCTTTCATGGCTTAGTAGTGATTTTCAGCTATTTAGAGCTAAAAGTCAAACTGTTTGACCAACAATTTGACTTTCGGTTTTGACCATCAATCGGTCAAGACAAAGTTCAATTGAACTTTGCAACGTGATTGTAATCACGATGGTTATAATCCTTAGCGATTATACCTACTGATTACCACGTTGACTAGGTGTAGTGACGAGTCAAAGTTTCGGTCAAAATGCGTATTTACGCGCATTTTGCAACGGAACTATTTTCGGGTATCAAAACCCTTTGTTTTGATACCAAATCAGTTTTCTAAGTTAGTTAAACATGTTTTAACATGTTTAACTTGTCACTACTAGCTTAGTGCTTGTTTAGGGTCGTAAGTTAAACGGTCTAAACAACCGCTTAGACTTTCGAACCCGACCTGTTTGCTCGATCATTAGGATCCGACCAAGCATGTTTAGTGATCATAGTTGCATAGGGAATAACCTTTGAGGTTATACCTTATGATCACATAGGATTGGTTAGTCATTTGTTAAGTAGATTATATGCCCATAGAAAATGACCAAAACGCCCTTTTTGAACATAAATCCATATTTTACATATGTGAACATGTTTTTGACATCTAAACTGATATGGTAACATATTTAGGCATGTAAGACTTGACATAGGACATAGATAACCATCCGACCTTAGTTTTACGTAACCGACGCGTTATAGTAGCTTATACTACTATAACAGGTCGAAACGGGTCAAAAGCACTTAGTTAGACTTCCAAATCAGAATGTTAGCTCTATTAAATCATGCCATATGAGTCCAAATACTCATTTGATTTATAGCACATCATTCTATCCTATCTCCCGATTTAGGATCCGTTAATTAACGTAGTTACCTATATTAGGTGCCTTGTTGATTCCGTGATACTTGGAGCTTAATTTGGTCTTATTCTCAAGACTAATAAGCAATCCCAAGTGAGTACATAGTCCCCTCTTTTACCGCTTTAAAATACTTTGGGGTGATACACATGTGCATACTTGTTACTTTCGTGCAATTCATTGCTTTTATGACATAAACATGCTAGTTTCACCTAGTACACATATAGTACATGATTTCAATTATGTTTTGCTATGTATGTTGACTGAGTATGCTAGCACATTGATTTCATAAACACTTTGTTGCATATGTTTACTCAACATATGGACACATTGTTTTACATTACATTTCTGCTATGTATGTTTACTGACCATGCTAGCAAATTTATTTCATGAACATTTCTACTATGTATGTTTACTTAGCATACTTAGTACATGGTTTTCACATGCTACATTGATTATAACATTTGGTATGTTTAATCGGGACAATATTACATTCGTTCACATTGATCACGCCGCTCGGTAATATGTAATGGTACCATTGGACTTGACAAATCCCGTTTCCGACTTCCTAGGTTTGTTTGGAAGTTGGGAATGACAGAATCCGATATACATAATTTAGATAAACCTTTAACTTGTTTAAGGGTTTGTCGCCACAGTCGCAAGGCTTGAATGTATGCGATTAACATTAATGCAAGACATATCATTTGATTTAAACTTAGGTTTATTCAAAGACTTTGTTTTGTACATTTTCCTACGGGGTTGAGTAAATTCTTTTATTCACCGTACATGACATTGTTTTCACATTGACATTATCATATAGTTTGAGTAGATACTTTCTACTTGCTATACATTAAATTTGGGTATACATGGCACAGTTTACACATGACATTGAACATGGTTTACACACATTTTGACATTGGTTTTTAAACAAGACATTTTGGTTGATTATTGGTGAGTGACTTATATAACGAGACTATGTGTTATATGATAAAAGCATGGTGGATATGCCGCTGGTACTTCCTATATAGAAGTGCTTTTATTATATTACACGTAGTAGCGTTATCTAAGCCACTTTGATAGGAACAAAGACATGATGCATTTTATACAAAAACACGACATTATTTTACAAATCTCATATTTTATACAAATTCATTTCCACATAGTTATTTATATAACCATGCATTGTTCTTTTATATCATATGATTTTCTTGTCGATTTTCACATGATTTTATAAAAGAAAACATTTTACAAGATTCATGACTATTCTTTGTTAAACACTTCTTTTAACTACAAGTCATGAATCCTGCATAAACAAAACCTATGTATCTCACATGCATTTTTATGCTGACGTACCTACTTTCGCATGTGTTTCAGGTGCTAATGCATGATGATGTTTGTGCTACACTTAGGCGGACTTGGGCCTTAGTGACTTAAAAGACAGTTAATTATGTTACGTTTCTGTTAAATTCCAGGACAATGTAAACTCTTTAATCAATAATACAAAGCTTTAATTACCATGGTTGTTGAAATAATAATTCTGTCGCTCCACTCCCCGACGTTTCCACCGCGGTTTGTTGTTTTACGCGGTCGGGGTGTGACAGTTCTCGATAATCCCTATGTTCGTCCTCCCATGGGTCATAAGCTAGAGGATTAGGTGCTGGGTTCTAGGGATTTCGTTTGGGTCGAAGGCGGGTATGGGAACCTGGTCTCCTGGGTTAGGCTCTATTTCCATGGGTTGGGTTAGGAATAGTGGCAGTGGCTGTGGTGCAATGATTTGGTCTAGGTTTGGGTATGCTGCAGTGGTAGCTAGTATGTGAAAGTTGGCCAATCGCCTATTGACTATGTCTTGGGTCTGGGCGTTCATCTCCCTATTTGCTGCTGCTAATGCCCGTTGCTGTTGTAACTTCCTCATTCGCTTCCTACGCTCATGTGCTCCCCGACTGAACCATCCTCTCTTTTTCACAGGGAATGGTTCTTCAGATTGCGCCTTAAATACGGAGATCCCCTCTTCTGTGTTAGCTGAATACCCCGAAGGAGTAGGCTGGAAGGAAGTTCCTTCATCTCTAGGAGAACTAGACAGGTGACGATAAGCGTCTGACGGACCTTGATCACTCATACTGTAAACTAACAAATTGTCAAATAACACAAAACAATAATATACAGATATTCACGTAATCACATAGATTATTTCCTAACAGAATGGATAAAATTTTGGTGTCAGCAGAACACTTCTGTGGCTGAAATCAGTGGCTGTAGCTCTGATACCAACCTCTGTCGCAACCCCCGGCCCCTGCCCTGGGAGGCGGGCGGCCGCGAGCTTGTAGAGCTGGTGGTATCGGTGTTTATTAATTTGGCAGCGGAATTTACATCAGGACTGTAGTTAGGAAATAGTTCATCAGAGTAAAACACCACATTTTTATAATAATAAATTCATGGGATAAACCCAAGTTTCCATAACAAACATGTTTTTAGGGATAAACCCTAATATATTGAAATAAAACTTCTTCTTTATTTAGGTAACTTTTATAGACACTTTTCCAAGCCTTCAGTGCTCTCCAGCTGGCTTCTATTTGGCTTTCACATTTTGTTACCTGAAACACGTTTAAAACATTTTATCAGCAAGAAATACTAGCAAGTGAATCCCAGTTTAATCAAGATAAGTTTTCTCATTTTACAGCATTGAGGGCAACCCGCAATTACATTTGTTTACATCTACTTTAATTACCACCAACGGTACTGTCAATCTTGACTTGTGGTAATGTTACTACTCACAGTGCAGTAACAAGTTATGTATACAAAACCCCAACATACCGACGATAATTGTAGATTTACAAATACTCAATCACTGTAAATTGTAATTAAAATAATTGAGGTTTTGTAAAAATAGTTTACAAAAAGAGGAATTACTCACCTTGCTAATTTAGGTATTTCCTTATGACTTCCTGGTTATAATATATTAAATTAAACAATGCACAAGCGTTAGTATAATAACCCAATTTACGTTAGATATACCCTCCCCGAGACAGAACTCCAACGACTGAGTCAGGCAGAGCCTTTACATGCGTTATTGAGCACTAGATCAATCTGGCAGCGTAACTAATACGTAACCGGGGTTATGATACTTACATCGAGGCAGAGCTTTGTTATTTAGTAGGTATAATGCCCGAGAATTACTTTTATTATTTAGAGAATTGAGAGAGAGATCGAGAATTTGAACGGTTTGAACTGAATGTCGAAATCTCAATTTATAGGCTGGAACAGGGGGCTCTCGTGCCCCAAGAGAGAAACAGGAGAGGCCTCCGCGGCCCGCGAGGCTGTAGGGTAGGCCCTAGCCTCGGTTAGTCACCGGTATAGCCTTGCCGGGTGTCACGCAACGTAGCGGGCTGGGGTGCGGCCTGGTGCCAAGGGGTAGCGGCCCGCGACAGACTCTCTTGTCTGTGTTGCTCCCCGCGAGCGGCCATATATATTGGTTTTTATTTGATTTTTGTTAAATTATAGGTATTTCGGGCCTGTTTTTCGTATACGTGGTGTATTTTTGGACATATAGGGATGTTATAGAGATTTTAGGAGAGTTGTTATACAAAGACTTCACCATCAGGAAGATTTGATAGTCCAAGAAGTATTTCTCCACAATTTAGTCATTTTAATGGTAAATCAAATTGCTTTCAAAGTCAAAATAGAAATTTTGGATATCAAAATCGATACCAGACTTCTTGAATTCGAGATTTTCAAAGAAGAAATGAACATAGGGGATTTAGTAACTCAAATGTTCAACAACATCCAAAATTTTTCCAAAAGTCATGTTATGAAAATGGGAGAAGAAGATTTCGAGATAATAATTTTCAAAGGTAATAAAATCCGAGATTTTATTGGAACTCTCGTGATCAAAGACCTAGTGGAAGTTATAAATCTTGTTCAATAACGGGGAAGACATCCAAGACACCAGTAGGGTGTGATGGATATTGGTTAGAAGCATCTTATATGGATTTTTATGTTCAACCCAAAACCGGTAAGGTTTGGGTTCTCAGATGTAACACCTCATAGAATCATGTTCAATGATGTGAAGACACGTGTCCTAAACCCTAAATGTGTAAAAAGTTGACTTGAAGGACTAAAGTTGACAAACAGTGAAAAGATGTATGCGGAGGGACTAAAAGTGTCAACATACTAAACTTATGCCTCTAAGTGACCTTATACGATGTTCGTATTCTCAAATGAGTCAAATATTGGACGTAAAAAGCCGTTTGTGAAAACAAATGAAAGTTAGGGTAACAAAAGGGTTAAAAGTGTCAACATGTTAATTCTTACCTCTAAGTGACCTTTTAATGAACCTGGGGTTTTGTAAAGTTCAATTATACTCTCGGAAATGCTCAACGATGATTATGAAAGGTTTTGATACCGTTACATGATAAAACGCGTAAGTTCACAAGAAGAAGGATTAAAAGTGTCAATTAGAGAAACTAGTATTTCGGGCCATCTTTAGACCAAACGAAGCCTAACGAGGTTTGTTATAATTCCCAAGATCATTAAGAACTAACTATAGGGGCCAAGAGTGCTCAAAATGAAACATACATTAAGTATTAAAGGACTAGGGACTGAAATTGTCAAATTTGGAAACTGGTTTACCTGGTCGAAGGGAGAGTCGCGGGCCGCGAATCCCATCACCATATCTCTCACGGGCTGCGAGCCAGTGCCCAGATGTGAAAAAAATGGACAGCTGCATGTAATACAGCCTTGTTCCCCAATCAAACCACCATGCAGCCTGAATTCGATACAAGCAGCTTGTAAATGGTTTTTAAAAACCTCTTGGACACTTGTGATGATCAAGGGAAGCCTCAAAAGACCTGGCTTCATCTTAGAACCCCTTGATTTAGTATAAATAGGTGCCATGCTTCACCATTCGAAGTTGCATCTTCACTTTTCTCACTTCTTCTCATTCTTGGAGATTCTTGATCACAAAGGAGACTCCCCATAGTTCAATCTTCGAGCTAGGACCTGTTGTAAGTGTCCCTAGACTCACTTGTTTGGTTTTTAAGCTTTTAAAAGCCGAAAGTCAAAGTTGCCGCTAAAAGGCTTTGACTTTCGGTTTAGACCTAAACGGTCCAGCCAATGTTCGAGGTGAATATGGCTACGTGATCGTAATTAGGTATATTTAATCCCTCAAAAGGGCACTTCCTAATTACCACGTTTACTTAGTTAATTATCAGGTCAAATTTATTAAAATAAAAAGTCAAACGGGTCAGTTTTTAAATAAATTTAAATCTGATAATGTAGAAGTTATAAAACATGTTTTATCACTCTAATAACTTGGTAAACATTAATAGAACATGTATAAACATGTTCAACCCGAAAGTCGCAAAAGCTTGACATTTGCTTTGATTTCAGTTCTGACCTGAATTAGCTTAATTTCTTTATGCATCAGGGTTCCTTTGTGAGCATATTATGTTGTAGCATAACCCTTTGAGGTTATATTACATGGTCACCTAGTAATATGAGTTTATATGCTTGTTTTCGTTATTATGCTTTAAGTTGATTAATATGCCCTTTTGTTTTAAAATGAGGTTTTAATATAAATGAAGATGCAAATGAACTAAGTACTAAGTAGTAAACTTATTTTGCATATTTTGGCACTTACATTCTGGTCATAAACTGAAGTTATGCAACTAATCGAAAAACATGCTTTTATTAAGGTTAAATTGCCCTTTTGCATGCAAATCAAGATTTAAACATAACTTTGACATAAAATTCTTTACCTACTGTTGTGATATCATATTTAGAATTTATTGAGATGTTGAGTCAGATTATACACTGACTTTAACCTTGGGTTCTTGTACAAAGCTTATAAATGACGATAATACCCTTTTTGCAAATAAAATGAGTTTTAAATATAATTCACATGCAAAACCTTTTTTCTACTGATATGTTATGAAAAATAAAATATTTTGACCATTCAAATCTGGTCACAAACTCAGAATCACTTAAACTTCGGAAATATCGTCATTTATCGACTTCTACGCTAATTAAGTGCATAGTATGATTTTAAACCATATTTAGCACCCAATACGTGTTACCTACTGACTTTATAAATTATTTAAAATATTTTTATAGTAGGTATGAGTCATGAACTCAGAATCCCAAATAAGTCCCTAAAAACTATGTGTGAAATGACCAAAATGCCCCTACGGTGCCTAATTTCGCCATAAAACATAAATCACACATATGTATGATATCCTACAGATATAATATCATAAATTAAATATTTTTACAGAATGTTTATGATCAGAACTTCGCTTTACATACAAACCCTTTTTTTATAAACCTTAAAATGACCAAAACGCCCTTATGGGTAATTCGATTTTAAAATCCTTATGGGCATATATGTTGATATCCTACTGATGTCACAACATATTTTAAGCATAATAACATATGGAACTCGTGTATGACTCATTCGGTTAGCCGTTTATGCTTATACGCGTTCGGTCCGGTTTATGTAACTAGTTTGCATGAATTAACCGAAATGGGTTTAACCTTGTCATCTAAACTTCAAAATCCATAATGTATTTAGTTTACCCATATTATACAAGTCTTCATACTAGTTGGGTCTAAATTACATTCCACTCCGGTCACCGCTTAATCTAGCATTTCGTACCCTAAATAATTCTTTAAACTAACCGGTCTAAGTCCTCGACTTAAATAAGACCCGTTAGTATTCTAATAGGTTAATATTACCTTCATTCCAGACTAGGGAGCCCCAGTAGAAGATACCTTCACAAAGTCTTAGTAATTATACGGCTGAGTAGAAAATTCTTGCATTTAAAACTCAGGTAAATACTTTTAACTTATTTTCCCTTATACGGGCTTGGGATACGGTAAATTATTACTGCTTGCTCTGGTATGGGATCATTTGGTCAGATTGTGATTAATAAATCCGCATAACCCGTTTTAATCCGTTTTGTTTGATAACATAAACATTGGGGGTTAACTACCGTGCCTGGATATCCTCGGCTCATTTAAGTTACTAATGGCCACGACCTATGCACGGGGTGTAGGCATACACCTGACATATGCAAATGCTAAAATATAGAAATTACCCACAAGTTGGGGATAACTCCTTTGTGGGTTTTATAAGTGGTGTGTCGTTTAATCATGCCCCGGTTTCTAAACCGGGCCCCAAATGTACGACAAACATGTAATTCTATATACAAGATTATAAATGAAATTGTCCCAAATTATAAAAGATTTTTCGTGCCATGTGCACCTAAACCAATTTTCTTAAACTTTTTCAAATGAGTTAGTTAATTGTATTTACCAGTGTAAACTGACGTATTTTCAAAAGACTAAGTGTCAGGTACCTCGCGTAAGAGGCTGGAGCTACTTGGCGTTTAATAAGAGGATCTTGCAACTCCTTAGATGCCTTAAAGTTTGTTAAACTTCATTTTATATTTATTTAAGATCCACCTGTGGATCCTTTTACAATCGTCTGTATATTATTTTATTCGAACTTTGAACTTTCGTGTTGTAATAGTAATTTCCTTCCAAGCCTTCTGCTGTGCTATAACTGTGTTTAATTGACTTTGATGATATCAACTACGTCACGCTACTCCCCACCGGGCCCACCAGATTATGTGAAATATCGGGGTGTGATAGGTTGGTATCAGAGCCAACATTGAGTGAATTAAACACCAGCCTTTTGTGTTTAATCTCAATGACACAGTAGCACATCCCTTAGACTTCCGAGTCTAGGAAAATGACCTAGGATTAATCTAAATCTTTATTTGGTTTATATATATTGTTTTCTTATTTTTGACTGGTTCAAACAAAGAAGATGCCTCCAAGAGTTAGAGGAGGAAAAGGCAAGGGTCCTATGAGAGGAGGACCATCTAGCTAGGCGGGGCCTTCACACCGCCGCACACCATCAACATCTTTTAGCTCCGACCCCTATGATGATTGGAGACATTCGTTGGAACCCACTAGGCGGTCTGTCTCGTTGAGCACTTTGACATCTTACCACCACTCTTTTGGGCCACAGCAACCGTAAGAACCCCAACTCTCACAACATTCGCAGCATTCGCTGCATTCTCATCATTCTCCTCATTCTTACCACTCCTATTCTTAGGGTCACTTTGACCCTAACGACTACATCAACTCACCAGTAGGTCATAACATGTTGGGTCCTGAAGATCACTTCTCTGAAGATATGGATATGGATGAAGATCCAGATCCAGCCATGCCACCTTCTGGGACGCCCACGCATCCCATCGACATTTCTAGTGGTTCTTCCTTCCCGGGATCTCCCTACCGAGGCCCTGGTGAATATGCCGAATGGTGGGGACAGTGGAAATTCGAGAACACTCCTTCCTACCACAACACCCCACCACAACCTCCATCAGAGGAGCCGCACTTTCATTCTCCTCATTCTTAATATCTTGCTGAACGATGCATCATAATGTTGTACATTTTAACTTAATTAAAACATAGATTTTAAATCATAAGTCTTAAAGTACTTCACAACCACATCACAGTTTAGTTGTTTTGATCCTTATGGATCATATTACATTTGTCCCAAATTGTTTTAAAAGTTTCTCCAACACATTATCAAACCAAACATGCATCAACAACCACAAGATACGCCATAATTCCCGAAGCCGAACTCGAGTACCTGAAGAACACGTTAAAATCAAGTGTCAACACAAAGGAGGGTGAGTTCACATATTCAAATTTAAATAATTTGATCCAAGGAAAAACTTTCTAATTATGTGTTTATTATTAAAACATCCATATAATTTTTAAGAAAGTTATTTTATTTCCTTGTAAAAATTCAAGGGCCAGCCGTTGCAAGCATTTCCGTAGAAGCTTCCGACCATAGACATCTTCCCGAATTTACATATTAAATTGATAGAATCAAATGTTCGGACTCGTAAGTTAGCAAGACGTTACGAACTATATATTAACAATGAAGGTATAATCAATGCTAGACTATAAATAGAATATCAATTCATCATTTGACATGACACGGGGCGACCGATCATGACGGGGTTGTCAACCTGATAGATCTACCAAAAATTCATCGCGTGCAATACTTAAATGATTAAATGACATTACTTGCGCATGGCCCATATCGAGGCCATCTATAATGCATGCCTCACGTATAATATTGAAGAAACACTAGATAAATGGTCGGAACCGAGATATCTAAGGGGTTTGAATCCGCATAAAAAGGTGGGTTTCCTCTCGTTTGATTCCGTTACAACCGATCTCCTTCTCCGATAACTCTGCAAAAAAGAAGCACCGTTAGCCTCGCCAAGGGGAGAAGAGGGTTCTCTCCTTGACCCGACTCCGGTGTGAGAATAAGTATGGGTTATGAAGAAGAAGATGTATTTGAGAAGTGTGTGTAACTTGCCTTTCATACCTGAATAATTCTCATATTTATAGCCGGGAGTCTTTGGGCGGGAAAACCCGTTAATGAAAAGTTGACGGAAGATGCTAACCCCGTAAGCGGTTGCGTTTCCTTCCGTCCAGCTCCTCGATCTGACGTGAGAGCACACGGATCGTGGTTTTGATCAGAGGCTGGGGATTTGCCACATGTAAAGTGCCCAAGTGGAGATTACTCTCCAATTACATGCCATCATTGTGATTTCGGGGACGTCTAGGGAGTCGACACGTGTCCAGACGGTTATAACCGTCTTAGTGGTGCACGATTGAACTCCTTCTAGAAGATCACTGTTGCAATCTGGTGTGGCTCCTTATCGTGTGGAATCAGCTAGACAAATAAATCCTAACTCTTTTTTCCTTTGGGCGCGCAAGTGTTGACTGCTTTGTTTCTTGAGCTTTCCTTTTGTAAGACCAGTGAGCGGCCGCGCAAGGTAACGAGAACTTTAAAGATGAGGTTGTGGTATGGTCCTAAGTCCTTATTATGGGATTTTTGGGACCTTACCTGTCACACCCCCAAAATCCACCGCTGGCACTATTGTCGTCGTTATTACCCCCGTTGTTGTCTTCCCTAGTCCTCATTTCCTTGGTTGTGGTTCTGATTCTGGTTCTGGTTCAACCGTGAGCAGTGTCTTTTGAAGGGTCCTTCAGCACCACACTGATAACATCCCTTGTTACCTTACTGTTGCTGCTGATTCTATAGATCTTGTGGCTGTTGTTGTTGGTTCTGGTTTGCAGGACGTGAGTTTCTACCATCTTTGGTTCCATGACCAAGCTTGTTGCATTAATGACAATGATTGCGTTTGCCCTGTCCGCTGTGGTGCAGGTTACATCGTTTGCGCTCAGGGTGGTTTCCCTTGTATCCACCCTGCCCTTGAATACTAAATGTTGCTGATTAGGACTTTAGTTGTCATCGGTCTTTCACTGCTGTGCTTGGGACGGAATCGTAGTCGGACCCTTGCTAGAGGTTCCATCCCACTTTCGTCCATTATTACTGAGGGTAGCAGAAGTAGTTGAAGTAGTAGCGGTAGTAGTATCGCCGATACGTTGAGGCAGCTCGTTCTGTTCCACTGCCTGGTCTGTGAGACGATGAGCAAGATGAGTAACATCTTGAATAGTAGCAAGTTTAGTCGTCTTCACATGGTTTTGAATTCCTGGTACTAAGCCTTTGAGGTACAGCTCAAAGCTCTTTATGGGAGGATCCACCATAGTTGGACACAAAATTGTCAATTTGGTTGGATCGTTATCGTGCACGCTTCTATCTCTGACCCCGTCATCTTCATGTTAAAGGACTCCACTTCCAACTTGTGGATGACATCGCGACTGTAGTATTCATGTTTGATAGGTTCCTTAAAATCATTCCATGGGGTGGCATTAGCAGCCGCCAGCTCCAACATCGAAATCTTGCGCGTTCCACCAAGTTTGCGCAGTGCCTTCGAGTATATCAGTGGCATATTTCACCTTTCGAGCCTCAGGTCGTTCGCACATTTGAAGGCCGATTCGAGTGTCGCTGAAAGTAGTAGGACGACAGTCCATAAAAGTCGTGTATGTGCACACAGGTGGCTGAGCGTGTTGACTTGTCGTGTGCGTAAGAGTAATCAAAATTAAGCACAAGTGTTGAGTTACAAGAGTAGGATCTAAAAATCCTAGAGTAAGTGGTGATGGCAGGTTACACCTCCTGCCTGGGCAGCTGCGAGTGCTGCAGTAACTTGTTCAGTGATCGAAGCCGCCAACTGGGCTTGAGTTAGGTTAACGCGTCCACACATGATCTTGACATCAAGGAGAATCATGTGGGTGAGAGGTTCGCGAATAGTGCGAAGAGAGTGAGCACACAAGTATTCTCAAGCAATAACGTATAGTAGGTTCTGTAATCTGAGCATACCACGAGCAAAGTTCTATGTAATTCTAGCAAGTAGGTAAAGTAACATGAATAGTAGTACCTATGATGTTGAGCCTTGCACGTGGAGCGAAGCGTCGTTGTGGATCGTTGAGAGCACTGTTCTGGTTATAGTCTGGTTTTAACAAAATCGTTTTCCCTTTATTAAAACCTAGTTCTCTATAACCAATGGCTCTGATACCAATCTGTCACACCCCCAAAATCCACACGCGGGGTATCACCGCTTGGAGGCGTGACTGACCAGGATCAAGCCATCAATCATATCAAACATAGTATTTAAGTGTAAAAGTAGGAACATGTAATTCATCGTGACATGACTGATGTTCATAACCAAACATTGTTTAAGTAGCGGAAGCATAATAATGAAAACCCAAAGTGGTTATAAGTTCAAATATCGTCTACAATCCGTATCCCACAACGACCTGCTCCTCCCTGTGCAAGCTCCATATGTACCTAAAGTCCTGCAAGGCATGTAAGAGAGAGTCAACAACTAGTTGAGCGAGTTCACAGTTAATAGTTTGGTAATAATGTTCGTATAGTAGTTCGTATGTTCGTTTAGTGATCATTTATGTATCGTATCGCGGCCCTCTAGGCATGTTTGCGAAGATTAGTATTCGTATCGCGGCCATTCCAGGCATGTTTGCGAAGATTAGTGGGATTTTCCCCATGTTTGCTAGACTAGGTATAGTAGTATCGCGGCCCTTCCTGGCATGTTTGCGAAGATTAGAGTATATAGTTCGCGGCCCTTCCTAGGCATGTGTGCGAAGATTGTCATAATATCGCGGCCGACCCTTGGCGTGTGTGCGAAGATCGTTTAAATTAGTATAACCAGTCTAGTCTGTTCTTATCCATAATCCTTCCTCTACCGGGAATCATATATCTAAGTTCCATAAACTGAACGAATAAATAATCCAACCCATTCCCATCCTGGGAATCCCATGCCTTGGCTGTGTGAACTCACCTTGGTTTGCTCGGTATGCTAAGTGTATGCTCGCAAGTAATCAATCACGTCCTAAAGTATGCACGTATGTGAAATCAGTTTGTGTTCAAGTATAGACACACAGTTGGTAAGCAAGTAGCACGTAGCACGTATTTCAGATCATACACAAGATGGTTACACTTAACTGCAGTTAACTAACCAGGTTAACACTTAAACAGAATACAAACAGGTTACTGTTGCTGATTACCCACTTGGCGAAACACCCCTGTTTCGTCATAATCCCTTCGACGAAACACCTGTTTCGTCGTCACCTTGATTCGTCGCAGAGGTCTCGACGAAACAGATTCCTGTTTCGTCGTTACCTGCGTTTCGTCAAAAACAGTTTGATTCGTCATAGCTTTGATTCGTCACATGTTAGTTACGTCGTATGATCAGTTACGTCATTATTACAGAAACCCTAATCACCGATTAGCAGACAGAATCACACAACCATCATCATACACAAGTCATACGATATTCATCCAGCAAAACATCAATATCCGTGATTTCCAATCATAACAAAAGCCATGAATTAACCCTAGGCCATCTAACATAACATTCCTGGATTTAACATTATCGACCTACTATTCTGATGATCAATATCAACAATCTGATCTTGTTTATTAGAAACCCTAAATCAATACCACGTTTCAGATATAGCTATGAAATCGATTAAGCATGCATAACGAAACAACATCATCATATTCATAACCATTCTATAAATCAAACATACACCTAAGCATGAATTCAGAAATCAAGAGTCATGAAATCGATTAAATAAACATATGACTAACCGAGGTCGATAGTACGAAGGTTCAATCTCTTAACGAGGCTTCGAGAACTCTAATCTGCCGTCACACGGGAGTGGGAGCTCTAGGGTTTCTGGTTTTGCTAAAGTGTGTCAAATGGGATCATTCTACGCAATATAACAAGTCTAACAGTACTGGGCCCGAACTGGGCTTCGGCGTAATACTGGGCCGGCGAAACAGATTGTTTCGTCGAGTTTGGTTTGGCGAAACATCTTTGTTGCGTCGGGTATGATCATGGCGAAACACACTTGTGTTTCGTCGGATTGTTCTAAATCTCAACAGTTTAAAAGTCCCCAACTCAAAGCACTTTATTTCACACATAGCATACCAATTAATCATCTCAAATTACAATCAGTGTACAATTATAAGTCAAACAAGTCAAACAAGTCAAAGTCAACGTGCATTAAATGCATAAGTGAAAGTCGGAAATTCGAGTTGTCACATTATCCCCAACTTGAAAGAAATTTCGTCCCGAAATTTAGCATGCGGTTACTGAGGAAGCTAATAGTGTGACGTTGTTTACCTGTTTCGTATCGCGGCTCCCCGAGCATGTGTGCGAAGATTACTGGTTTTCTTGGGGTGTCACATTATCCCCCCGTTGGTTTGGAATTTTCGTCCCGAAATTCTGTATTGGTAGCTTCAGCCTCAGTAGTAGTTGCATTGGTTTCGAATAACCGGGGATATTTGAGTTCCATATGATCTTCACGCTCCCAGGTGAACTCTGGGCCGCGGCGGGAGTTCCAACGAACTCGTACAAGAGGGATTCTCGTGTTCTTGAGGACCTTGACATCCCGGTCCGTGATTTCAACAGGTTCCTCGACGAAGTGCAACCGTTCGTCGATAGTGAGTTCCTTCAAGGGAACTATGTGGGTCTCATCTGACGTACATTTCTTCAGATTCGACACGTGGAAAACGTTGTGAACTGCACTGAGTTCAGGTGGTAAGTTCAATCTGTAGGCCACTTTACCTATTTTCTCTGTAACTTCGAAGGGTCCAACATATCGATTTAGTTTGCCGCGTTTGCCAAAACGAACCACACCCTTCCAGGGTGAAACTTTAAGTAGCGCTCGATCCCCAACTTGGAATTCGAGTAGTTTCCTGTCTAAATCAGCGTATGCTTTCTGACGGTCGCGTGCTGCCGCCATGCGTTGTCGTATTTGTGCAATCTTTTCTGTAGTATCGACTACCATTTCTGGACCTGTGATTTGACTATCTCCCACCTCTGCCCAACAGAGAGGTGATCGGCATTTACGCCCGTACAATGCCTCGAATGGAGCAGCTTTAATGCTTGTGTGGTAGCTGTTATTGTACGAAAATTCCACGAGTGGCAAATGTTTTTCCCAACCATTGCCAAAGTCAATTACGCACGCCCGAAGCATGTCTTCTAGAGTTTGAATCGTACGCTCAGACTGCCCATCTGTCTGGGGGTGATAAGCTGTGCTCATGTCTAAACGAGAGCCAAAAGATTTATGCATTGCTTGCCACAGTTCTGAAGTAAAACGTGCGTCTCGATCAGAGATGATAGAGGTTGGCACACCGTGCCTCGAGACCACTTCTTTCAAGTAGATGTCTGCTAGTGTAGAGAACTTGTCTGTTTCTTTGATAGCCAAGAAGTAAGCAGACTTTGTGAGTCGATCCACGATCACCCAAATAGTATCATTTCCGCGCTGAGATCTAGGTAAGCCAGTAACAAAATCCATGGAAATTTGCTCCCATTTCCACTGTGGTATCTCAGGTTGTTGGAGTGGTCCTGACGGTTTCTGATATTCTGCCTTGACTCTCGCACAAGTCAAGCATTTGCTAACGTATGTGGCTATGTGGGCCTTCATGCTAGGCCACCAGTATGTAGTCTTAATATCGTGGTACATTTTATCCGAACCAGGGTGTACCGAGTAGCGAGACTTGTGAGCTTCATCCCTTACCAGCTCGCGTAAGTTGCCGTACAGTGGAACCCAAATGCGTCCTGTGACATAGTAAGCACCATCTTCCTTCTGTTCTAATCGTTGTCTTGAGCCGCGTAGGGCTTCAGCCCTGACATTTTCTAGTTTCAATGCTTCTATCTGAGCATCTCGTATCTGGGAAGGAAGGCTAGACTGTATGGTGAGTTGTAAAGCTCGTACGCGCTTAGGCGCGGTGTCCTTTCGACTGAGGGCGTCAGCCACAACATTGGCTTTGCCTGGATGGTATCTGATTGAGCATTCGTAGTCATTTAACAGTTCGACCCATCGTCGCTGTCGCATATTCAGTTCTTTCTGTTTGAAGATATGTTCGAGGCTTCTGTGATCAGTGTAGATTGCGCACTTGGTACCATACAAATAGTGTCGCCATATCTTAAGTGCAAAGACAACCGATCCCAGCTCTAAATCATGCGTAGTGTAGTTTCGTTCGTGGATCTTAAGCTGGCGCGAAGCATAAGCAATAACTTTATCCCTCTGCATCAATACACATCCAAGACCTTGGATAGATGCGTCGCAGTAGACTACGAAATCGTCCGTGCCTTCAGGCAATGAGAGGATAGGTGCGCTACAGAGTCTATCTTTTAAATGTTGGAACGCGGTTTCCTGTGCATTACCCCAACGGTAAACAACACCCTTCTGCGCCAGTAGTGTAAGCGACTGAGCAATCTTTGAGAAGTCTTTGATGAACCTTCTGTAGTAACCCGCCAAACCCAAGAATTGGCGTATTTCTGTTGGTGTACGAGGTCTAAGAAGTGGACTTCACGAAGCCAAAAGTCACATTTGGAAAACTTAGCGTATAGCTGTTCCGTTCGAAGAAGTTCCAAAATAAGTCGTAAGTGCTGCTCGTGTTCCTCCTGACTCTTCGAATAAATCAGGATGTCGTCGATGAAAACAATGACGAACTTGTCGAGATAGGGTTTGCACACCCTGTTCATAAGATCCATGAAAACCGCAGGCGCGTTCGTTAGCCCGAATGGCATGACCAAAAAAACTCGTAGTGACCGTAGCGAGTTCTAAATGCTGTTTTAGAGACGTCCTCATCCCGGACTCTCAGCTGATGGTACCCTGACCTTAAGTCTATTTTGGAGTAGTAGCTCGACCCTTGTAGCTGGTCGAATAAATCATCTATGCGCGGAAGAGGATAAGGATTCTTGATCGTCACCTTGTTGAGTTCACGGTAGTCTATACGCATGCGGAAGGTACCATCCTTCTTTTTTTTACGAATTGTACTGGAGCTCCCCAAGGCGAAGAGCTAGGACGTATGAAACCCTTTTCTAAGAGTTCTTGCAGTTGCTTAGACAGTTCTTCCAGTTCCGTTGGAGCTAAGCGATAAGGTGCTCGAGCTATGGGTGCTGCTCCTGGAGCGAGCTCGATCTGAAATTCGACCTGACGATGAGGCGGTAATCCAGGTAACTCCTCGGGAAACACTTTGAGGAAAGTCGCGTACTACAGGAATATCTTCAATCTTTTTCTCTTTCTTCGAGGTATCTGTAACGAGAGCTAATACAGCTGTGTGACCCTTACGCAAACACTTCTGAGCCTTCAAGAAGGAAATGATGCCACTCACGACACCACTCTTGTCGCCTTGAACTTCGAGAGGTTCCTTGCCAGAACGAGGAATACGAATGGTCTTCTCCTTGTACAGGATCTCTGCTTGCTGTTGGGATAACCAGTCCATACTAATGACGATGTCGAAACTATCGCAACGCTGGGGTCATTCCTAGTATCACCCTGCCCAAACACGATCACTCCACCGCTGGCACTATTGTCGTCGTTATTACCCCCGTTGTTGTCTTCCCTAGTCCTCATTTCCTTGGTTGTGGTTCTGATTCTGGTTCTGGTTCAACCGTGAGCAGTGTCTTTTGAAGGGTCCTTCAGCACCACACTGATAACATCCCTTGTTACCTTACTGTTGCTGCTGATTCTATAGATCTTGTGGCTGTTGTTGTTGGTTCTGGTTTGCAGGACGTGAGTTTCTACCATCTTTGGTTCCATGACCAAGCTTGTTGCATTAATGACAATGATTGCGTTTGCCCTGTCCGATGTGGTGCAGGTTACATCGTTTGCGCTCAGGGTGGTTTCCCTTGTATCCACCCTGCCCTTGAATACTAAATGTTGCTGATTAGGACTTTAGTTGTCATCGGTCTTTCACTGCTGTGCTTGGGACGGAATCGTAGTCGGACCCTTGCTAGAGGTTCCATCCCACTTTCGTCCATTGTTACTGAGGGTAGCAGAAGTAGTTGAAGTAGTAGCGGTAGTAGTATCGCCGATACGTTGAGGCAGCTCGTTCTGTTCCACTGCCTGGTCTGTGAGACGATGAGCAAGATGAGTAACATCTTGAATAGTAGCAAGTTTAGTCGTCTTCACATGGTTTTGAATTCCTGGTACTAAGCCTTTGAGGTACAGCTCAAAGCTCTTTATGGGAGGATCCACCATAGTTGGACACAAAATTGTCAATTTGGTTGGATCGTTATCGTGCACGCTTCTATCTCTGACCCCGTCATCTTCATGTTAAAGGACTCCACTTCCAACTTGTGGATGACATCGCTACTGTAGTATTCACGTTTGATAGGTTCCTTAAAATCATTCCATGGGGTGGCATTAGCAGCCGCCAGCTCCAACATCGAAATCTTGCGCGTTCCACCAAGTTTGCGCAGTGCCTTCGAGTATATCAGTGGCATATTTCACCTTTCGAGCCTCAGGTCGTTCGCACATTTGAAGGCCGATTCGAGTGTCGCTGAAAGTAGTAGGACGACAGTCCATAAAAGTCGTGTATGTGCACACAGGTGGCTGAGCGTGTTGACTTGTCGTGTGCGTAAGAGTAATCAAAATTAAGCACAAGTGTTGAGTTACAAGAGTAGGATCTAAAAATCCTAGAGTAAGTGGTGATGGCAGGTTACACCTCCTGCCTGGGCAGCTGCGAGTGCTGCAGTAACTTGTTCAGTGATCGAAGCCGCCAACTGGGCTTGAGTTAGGTTAACGCGTCCACACATGATCTTGACATCAAGGAGAATCATGTGGGTGAGAGGTTCGCGAATAGTGAGAAGAGAGTGAGCACACAAGTATTCTCAAGCAATAACGTATAGTAGGTTCTGTAATCTGAGCATACCACGAGCAAAGTTCTATGTAATTCTAGCAAGTAGGTAAAGTAACATGAATAGTAGTACCTATGATGTTGAGCCTTGCACATGGAGCGAAGCGTCGTTGTGGATCGTTGAGAGCACTGTTCTGGTTATAGTCTGGTTTTAACAAAATCGTTTTCCCTTTATTAAAACCTAGTTCTCTATAACCAATGGCTCTGATACCAATCTGTCACACCCCCAAAATCCACACGCGGGGTATCACCGCTTGGAGGCGTGACTGACCAGGATCAAGCCATCAATCATATCAAACATAGTATTTAAGTGTAAAAGTAGGAACATGTAATTCATCGTGACATGACTGATGTTCATAACCAAACATTGTTTAAGTAGCGGAAGCATAATAATGAAAACCCAAAGTGGTTATAAGTTCAAATATCGTCTACAATCCGTATCCCACAACGACCTGCTCCTCCCTGTGCAAGCTCCATATGTACCTAAAGTCCTGCAAGGCATGTAAGAGAGAGTCAACAACTAGTTGAGCGAGTTCACAGTTAATAGTTTGGTAATAATGTTCGTATAGTAGTTCGTATGTTCGTTTAGTGATCATTTATGTATCGTATCGCGGCCCTCTAGGCATGTTTGCGAAGATTAGTATTCGTATCGCGGCCATTCCAGGCATGTTTGCGAAGATTAGTGGGATTTTCCCCATGTTTGCTAGACTAGGTATAGTAGTATCGCGGCCCTTCCTGGCATGTTTGCGAAGATTAGAGTATATAGTTCGCGGCCCTTCCTAGGCATGTGTGCGAAGATTGTCATAATATCGCGGCCGACCCTTGGCGTGTGTGCGAAGATCGTTTAAATTAGTATAACCAGTCTAGTCTGTTCTTATCCATAATCCTTCCTCTACCGGGAATCATATATCTAAGTTCCATAAACTGAACGAATAAATAATCCAACCCATTCCCATCCTGGGAATCCCATGCCTTGGCTGTGTGAACTCACCTTGGTTTGCTCGGTATGCTAAGTGTATGCTCGCAAGTAATCAATCACGTCCTAAAGTATGCACGTATGTGAAATCAGTTTGTGTTCAAGTATAGACACACAGTTGGTAAGCAAGTAGCACGTAGCACGTATTTCAGATCATACACAAGATGGTTACACTTAACTGCAGTTAACTAACCAGGTTAACACTTAAACAGAATACAAACAGGTTACTGTTGCTGATTACCCACTTGGCGAAACACCCCTGTTTCGTCATAATCCCTTCGACGAAACACCTGTTTCGTCGTCACCTTGATTCGTCGCAGAGGTCTCGACGAAACAGATTCCTGTTTCGTCGTTACCTGCGTTTCGTCAAAAACAGTTTGATTCGTCATAGCTTTGATTCGTCACATGTTAGTTACGTCGTATGATCAGTTACGTCATTATTACAGAAACCCTAATCACCGATTAGCAGACAGAATCACACAACCATCATCATACACAAGTCATACGATATTCATCCAGCAAAACATCAATATCCGTGATTTCCAATCATAACAAAAGCCATGAATTAACCCTAGGCCATCTAACATAACATTCCTGGATTTAACATTATCGACCTACTATTCTGATGATCAATATCAACAATCTGATCTTGTTTATTAGAAACCCTAAATCAATACCACGTTTCAGATATAGCTATGAAATCGATTAAGCATGCATAACGAAACAACATCATCATATTCATAACCATTCTATAAATCAAACATACACCTAAGCATGAATTCAGAAATCAAGAGTCATGAAATCGATTAAATAAACATATGACTAACCGAGGTCGATAGTACGAAGGTTCAATCTCTTAACGAGGCTTCGAGAACTCTAATCTGCCGTCACACGGGAGTGGGAGCTCTAGGGTTTCTGGTTTTGCTAAAGTGTGTCAAATGGGATCATTCTACGCAATATAACAAGTCTAACAGTACTGGGCCCGAACTGGGCTTCGGCGTAATACTGGGCCAGCGAAACAGATTGTTTCGTCGAGTTTGGTTTGGCGAAACATCTTTGTTGCGTCGGGTATGATCATGGCGAAACACACTTGTGTTTCGTCGGATTGTTCTAAATCTCAACAGTTTAAAAGTCCCCAACTCAAAGCACTTTATTTCACACATAGCATACCAATTAATCATCTCAAATTACAATCAGTGTACAATTATAAGTCAAACAAGTCAAACAAGTCAAAGTCAACGTGCATTAAATGCATAAGTGAAAGTCGGAAATTCGAGTTGTCACATTATCCCCAACTTGAAAGAAATTTCGTCCCGAAATTTAGCATGCGGTTACTGAGGAAGCTAATAGTGTGACGTTGTTTACCTGTTTCGTATCGCGGCTCCCCGAGCATGTGTGCGAAGATTACTGGTTTTCTTGGGGTGTCACATTATCCCCCCGTTGGTTTGGAATTTTCGTCCCGAAATTCTGTATTGGTAGCTTCAGCCTCAGTAGTAGTTGCATTGGTTTCGAATAACCGGGGATATTTGAGTTCCATATGATCTTCACGCTCCCAGGTGAACTCTGGGCCGCGGCGGGAGTTCCAACGAACTCGTACAAGAGGGATTCTCGTGTTCTTGAGGACCTTGACATCCCGGTCCGTGATTTCAACAGGTTCCTCGACGAAGTGCAACCGTTCGTCGATAGTGAGTTCCTTCAAGGGAACTATGTGGGTCTCATCTGACGTACATTTCTTCAGATTCGACACGTGGAAAACGTTGTGAACTGCACTGAGTTCAGGTGGTAAGTTCAATCTGTAGGCCACTTTACCTATTTTCTCTGTAACTTCGAAGGGTCCAACATATCGATTTAGTTTGCCGCGTTTGCCAAAACGAACCACACCCTTCCAGGGTGAAACTTTAAGTAGCGCTCGATCCCCAACTTGGAATTCGAGTAGTTTCCTGTCTAAATCAGCGTATGCTTTCTGACGGTCGCGTGCTGCCGCCATGCGTTGTCGTATTTGTGCAATCTTTTCTGTAGTATCGACTACCATTTCTGGACCTGTGATTTGACTATCTCCCACCTCTGCCCAACAGAGAGGTGATCGGCATTTACGCCCGTACAATGCCTCGAATGGAGCAGCTTTAATGCTTGTGTGGTAGCTGTTATTGTACGAAAATTCCACGAGTGGCAAATGTTTTTCCCAACCATTGCCAAAGTCAATTACGCACGCCCGAAGCATGTCTTCTAGAGTTTGAATCGTACGCTCAGACTGCCCATCTGTCTGGGGGTGATAAGTTGTGCTCATGTCTAAACGAGAGCCAAAAGATTTATGCATTGCTTGCCACAGTTCTGAAGTAAAACGTGCGTCTCGATCAGAGATGATAGAGGTTGGCACACCGTGCCTCGAGACCACTTCTTTCAAGTAGATGTCTGCTAGTGTAGAGAACTTGTCTGTTTCTTTGATAGCCAAGAAGTAAGCAGACTTTGTGAGTCGATCCACGATCACCCAAATAGTATCATTTCCGCGCTGAGATCTAGGTAAGCCAGTAACAAAATCCATGGAAATTTGCTCCCATTTCCACTGTGGTATCTCAGGTTGTTGGAGTGGTCCTGACGGTTTCTGATATTCTGCCTTGACTCTCGCACAAGTCAAGCATTTGCTAACGTATGTGGCTATGTGGGCCTTCATGCTAGGCCACCAGTATGTAGTCTTAATATCGTGGTACATTTTATCCGAACCAGGGTGTACCGAGTAGCGAGACTTGTGAGCTTCATCCCTTACCAGCTCGCGTAAGTTGCCGTACAGTGGAACCCAAATGCGTCCTGTGACATAGTAAGCACCATCTTCCTTCTGTTCTAATCGTTGTCTTGAGCCGCGTAGGGCTTCAGCCCTGACATTTTCTGGTTTCAATGCTTCTATCTGAGCATCTCGTATCTGGGAAGGAAGGCTAGACTGTATGGTGAGTTGTAAAGCTCGTAGGCGCTTAGGCGCGGTGTCCTTTCGACTGAGGGCGTCAGCCACAACATTGGCTTTGCCTGGATGGTATCTGATTGAGCATTCGTAGTCATTTAACAGTTCGACCCATCGTCGCTGTCGCATATTCAGTTCTTTCTGTTTGAAGATATGTTCGAGGCTTCTGTGATCAGTGTAGATTGCGCACTTGGTACCATACAAATAGTGTCGCCATATCTTAAGTGCAAAGACAACCGATCCCAGCTCTAAATCATGCGTAGTGTAGTTTCGTTCGTGGATCTTAAGCTGGCGCGAAGCATAAGCAATAACTTTATCCCTCTGCATCAATACACATCCAAGACCTTGGATAGATGCGTCGCAGTAGACTACGAAATCGTCCGTGCCTTCAGGCAATGAGAGGATAGGTGCGCTACAGAGTCTATCTTTTAAATGTTGGAACGCGGTTTCCTGTGCATTACCCCAACGGTAAACAACACCCTTCTGCGCCAGTAGTGTAAGCGACTGAGCAATCTTTGAGAAGTCTTTGATGAACCTTCTGTAGTAACCCGCCAAACCCAAGAATTGGCGTATTTCTGTTGGTGTACGAGGTCTAAGAAGTGGACTTCACGAAGCCAAAAGTCACATTTGGAAAACTTAGCGTATAGCTGTTCCGTTCGAAGAAGTTCCAAAATAAGTCGTAAGTGCTGCTCATGTTCCTCCTGACTCTTCGAATAAATCAGGATGTCGTCGATGAAAACAATGACGAACTTGTCGAGATAGGGTTTGCACACCCTGTTCATAAGATCCATGAAAACCGCAGGCGCGTTCGTTAGCCCGAATGGCATGACCAAAAAA
This sequence comes from Helianthus tuberosus, assembly GCA_030545235.1. NCBI lineage: Eukaryota > Viridiplantae > Streptophyta > Magnoliopsida > Asterales > Asteraceae > Helianthus > Helianthus tuberosus. The sequence continues at coordinate 80,984,168 of CM060408.1, forward strand.
ACTCGTAGTGACCGTAGCGAGTTCTAAATGCTGTTTTAGAGACGTCCTCATCCCGGACTCTCAGCTGATGGTACCCTGACCTTAAGTCTATTTTGGAGTAGTAGCTCGACCCTTGTAGCTGGTCGAATAAATCATCTATGCGCGGAAGAGGATAAGGATTCTTGATCGTCACCTTGTTGAGTTCACGGTAGTCTATACGCATGCGGAAGGTACCATCCTTCTTTTTTTTACGAATTGTACTGGAGCTCCCCAAGGCGAAGAGCTAGGACGTATGAAACCCTTTTCTAAGAGTTCTTGCAGTTGCTTAGACAGTTCTTCCAGTTCCGTTGGAGCTAAGCGATAAGGTGCTCGAGCTATGGGTGCTGCTCCTGGAGCGAGCTCGATCTGAAATTCGACCTGACGATGAGGCGGTAATCCAGGTAACTCCTCGGGAAACACTTTGAGGAAAGTCGCGTACTACAGGAATATCTTCAATCTTTTTCTCTTTCTTCGAGGTATCTGTAACGAGAGCTAATACAGCTGTGTGACCCTTACGCAAACACTTCTGAGCCTTCAAGAAGGAAATGATGCCACTCACGACACCACTCTTGTCGCCTTGAACTTCGAGAGGTTCCTTGCCAGAACGAGGAATACGAATGGTCTTCTCCTTGTACAGGATCTCTGCTTGCTGTTGGGATAACCAGTCCATACTAATGACGATGTCGAAACTATCGCAACGCTGGGGTCATTCCTAGTATCACCCTGCCCAAACACGATCACTCCACCGCTGGCACTATTGTCGTCGTTATTACCCCCGTTGTTGTCTTCCCTAGTCCTCATTTCCTTGGTTGTGGTTCTGATTCTGGTTCTGGTTCAACCGTGAGCAGTGTCTTTTGAAGGGTCCTTCAGCACCACACTGATAACATCCCTTGTTACCTTACTGTTGCTGCTGATTCTATAGATCTTGTGGCTGTTGTTGTTGGTTCTGGTTTGCAGGACGTGAGTTTCTACCATCTTTGGTTCCATGACCAAGCTTGTTGCATTAATGACAATGATTGCGTTTGCCCTGTCCGATGTGGTGCAGGTTACATCGTTTGCGCTCAGGGTGGTTTCCCTTGTATCCACCCTGCCCTTGAATACTAAATGTTGCTGATTAGGACTTTAGTTGTCATCGGTCTTTCACTGCTGTGCTTGGGACGGAATCGTAGTCGGACCCTTGCTAGAGGTTCCATCCCACTTTCGTCCATTGTTACTGAGGGTAGCAGAAGTAGTTGAAGTAGTAGCGGTAGTAGTATCGCCGATACGTTGAGGCAGCTCGTTCTGTTCCACTGCCTGGTCTGTGAGACGATGAGCAAGATGAGTAACATCTTGAATAGTAGCAAGTTTAGTCGTCTTCACATGGTTTTGAATTCCTGGTACTAAGCCTTTGAGGTACAGCTCAAAGCTCTTTATGGGAGGATCCACCATAGTTGGACACAAAATTGTCAATTTGGTTGGATCGTTATCGTGCACGCTTCTATCTCTGACCCCGTCATCTTCATGTTAAAAGACTCCACTTCCAACTTGTGGATGACATCGCTACTGTAGTATTCACGTTTGATAGGTTCCTTAAAATCATTCCATGGGGTGGCATTAGCAGCCGCCAGCTCCAACATCGAAATCTTGTGCGTTCCACCAAGTTTGCGCAGTGCCTTCGAGTATATCAGTGGCATATTTCACCTTTCGAGCCTCAGGTCGTTCGCACATTTGAAGGCCGATTCGAGTGTCGCTGAAAGTAGTAGGACGACAGTCCATAAAAGTCGTGTATGTGCACACAGGTGGCTGAGCGTGTTGACTTGTCGTGTGCGTAAGAGTAATCAAAATTAAGCACAAGTGTTGAGTTACAAGAGTAGGATCTAAAAATCCTAGAGTAAGTGGTGATGGCAGGTTACACCTCCTGCCTGGGCAGCTGCGAGTGCTGCAGTAACTTGTTCAGTGATCGAAGCCGCCAACTGGGCTTGAGTTAGGTTAACGCGTCCACACATGATCTTGACATCAAGGAGAATCATGTGGGTGAGAGGTTCGCGAATAGTGCGAAGAGAGTGAGCACACAAGTATTCTCAAGCAATAACGTATAGTAGGTTCTGTAATCTGAGCATACCACGAGCAAAGTTCTATGTAATTCTAGCAAGTAGGTAAAGTAACATGAATAGTAGTACCTATGATGTTGAGCCTTGCACATGGAGCGAAGCGTCGTTGTGGATCGTTGAGAGCACTGTTCTGGTTATAGTCTGGTTTTAACAAAATCGTTTTCCCTTTATTAAAACCTAGTTCTCTATAACCAATGGCTCTGATACCAATCTGTCACACCCCCAAAATCCACACGCGGGGTATCACCGCTTGGAGGCGTGACTGACCAGGATCAAGCCATCAATCATATCAAACATAGTATTTAAGTGTAAAAGTAGGAACATGTAATTCATCGTGACATGACTGATGTTCATAACCAAACATTGTTTAAGTAGCGGAAGCATAATAATGAAAACCCAAAGTGGTTATAAGTTCAAATATCGTCTACAATCCGTATCCCACAACGACCTGCTCCTCCCTGTGCAAGCTCCATATGTACCTAAAGTCCTGCAAGGCATGTAAGAGAGAGTCAACAACTAGTTGAGCGAGTTCACAGTTAATAGTTTGGTAATAATGTTCGTATAGTAGTTCGTATGTTCGTTTAGTGATCATTTATGTATCGTATCGCGGCCCTCTAGGCATGTTTGCGAAGATTAGTATTCGTATCGCGGCCATTCCAGGCATGTTTGCGAAGATTAGTGGGATTTTCCCCATGTTTGCTAGACTAGGTATAGTAGTATCGCGGCCCTTCCTGGCATGTTTGCGAAGATTAGAGTATATAGTTCGCGGCCCTTCCTAGGCATGTGTGCGAAGATTGTCATAATATCGCGGCCGACCCTTGGCGTGTGTGCGAAGATCGTTTAAATTAGTATAACCAGTCTAGTCTGTTCTTATCCATAATCCTTCCTCTACCGGGAATCATATATCTAAGTTCCATAAACTGAACGAATAAATAATCCAACCCATTCCCATCCTGGGAATCCCATGCCTTGGCTGTGTGAACTCACCTTGGTTTGCTCGGTATGCTAAGTGTATGCTCGCAAGTAATCAATCACGTCCTAAAGTATGCACGTATGTGAAATCAGTTTGTGTTCAAGTATAGACACACAGTTGGTAAGCAAGTAGCACGTAGCACGTATTTCAGATCATACACAAGATGGTTACACTTAACTGCAGTTAACTAACCAGGTTAACACTTAAACAGAATACAAACAGGTTACTGTTGCTGATTACCCACTTGGCGAAACACCCCTGTTTCGTCATAATCCCTTCGACGAAACACCTGTTTCGTCGTCACCTTGATTCGTCGCAGAGGTCTCGACGAAACAGATTCCTGTTTCGTCGTTACCTGCGTTTCGTCAAAAACAGTTTGATTCGTCATAGCTTTGATTCGTCACATGTTAGTTACGTCGTATGATCAGTTACGTCATTATTACAGAAACCCTAATCACCGATTAGCAGACAGAATCACACAACCATCATCATACACAAGTCATACGATATTCATCCAGCAAAACATCAATATCCGTGATTTCCAATCATAACAAAAGCCATGAATTAACCCTAGGCCATCTAACATAACATTCCTGGATTTAACATTATCGACCTACTATTCTGATGATCAATATCAACAATCTGATCTTGTTTATTAGAAACCCTAAATCAATACCACGTTTCAGATATAGCTATGAAATCGATTAAGCATGCATAACGAAACAACATCATCATATTCATAACCATTCTATAAATCAAACATACACCTAAGCATGAATTCAGAAATCAAGAGTCATGAAATCGATTAAATAAACATATGACTAACCGAGGTCGATAGTACGAAGGTTCAATCTCTTAACGAGGCTTCGAGAACTCTAATCTGCCGTCACACGGGAGTGGGAGCTCTAGGGTTTCTGGTTTTGCTAAAGTGTGTCAAATGGGATCATTCTACGCAATATAACAAGTCTAACAGTACTGGGCCCGAACTGGGCTTCGGCGTAATACTGGGCCGGCGAAACAGATTGTTTCGTCGAGTTTGGTTTGGCGAAACATCTTTGTTGCGTCGGGTATGATCATGGCGAAACACACTTGTGTTTCATCGGATTGTTCTAAATCTCAACAGTTTAAAAGTCCCCAACTCAAAGCACTTTATTTCACACATAGCATACCAATTAATCATCTCAAATTACAATCAGTGTACAATTATAAGTCAAACAAGTCAAACAAGTCAAAGTCAACGTGCATTAAATGCATAAGTGAAAGTCGGAAATTCGAGTTGTCACATTACCCCTTCAAGTCCCCCCAGTCTAGTGTTGCATTTATGCAAGTAAGTGGAGCACTGGACTTATGAGAGGGAATGCTTTTGGGCGCGAAAATAAAAAAACCTCTGGAAGAAGATTCATTTTGATTTTTGTAAAGATTTTTGAAAATCTTTGACTTTGAATGAGACTGGAACAGTAAGCCTGAATGACAGACTGTCATTGTCAGTTGTTTTTTACTGCTCGTGTCCTGCACGCGCGTGTGTAAACGCGTTTGGATTGATTTTTACTCTCTCTACTGCTTGGAGAACTGTGATATCCGAAAAAGGTGTTGTGGCGGTTACTGATGCTATTTATTGCGGTGAGTATATATAACGTTTGAGTAACCTCCTCTGTGTAATCATTATTTTGTTGAAACTTTCCCTATTCCTTTCTTTCAAGAAAAGTTTTTATCATTCCTTCCTCTTATGTCAACCGGAGAACATCAAGAAGATCTTTCTGAAGAAATGTCGACTGAACTTCCACCGCTGAAGTGGCCTAGGGAGACCTTTGATGGCTTGATTCGGAATTTCAAATTCCCAGAAAACTGGGGTGCTCTGTACCCTGAAGAAGGGCAAACTGCAGCGGATGCTCCGGCTGGGTATATTACCCTTTTTTGGGATTTTTTCTGTGAAGGTAACTTTCGTTTGCCTGTCACTAAATTTTTTCTTGAAATTCTTGGGTTTTACAACCTGCACATCTCCCAACTTCATCCTATTGGCATGGTTAGGGTTCGACATTTCGAATTCGTGTGTCGGACAATGCATATTGAGCCGACTGTTCCCCGATTTAGGGTTTTCTATCAGATGCATTGTACCCAAGGGTTTTACTCCTTTGCTCAGAGGGCGTCTGCAAAGAAGATTCTACAGCAACCCCCAAAATCCTTTCACGATTGGAAGCAAAAATTCTTTTTTATCAAGGCCGGAGTAATTCCGGTAAGGATGGTTTTAAGAGGGAAAGAAGATGTTCCGATTGAAACGCTTCAGACCCCTGTTGATGAGAACTGGTATCAAGAATTGAAGGATGTGCCCAACATTGCTTTGCCGGAGAAAGCTCTCGTCGGAGCCGGCATGAGTTTGAATTGGAAGATGGAGCGTGATGACAAACCGGTGTACACCGAGGATGGTCATGGTAAGATTGGGGTTTTTCCATTTCCATTTTTTCTCTCTCTTTTTTTTTTTTTGACTTGATATCCTTTGCTTGCAGTTGTTTCACTATATGTTGTTGCCTACAAGAGGGAAGGCGGAAGGATGGGTACTATCAAGAAGAAACCTGAAGAGGAACTTTGGTACCATCGTATTGTAAGAAACTTTGTTCTTCCGCGGGATGCGGATCTGTCTGCCCAACCAGCTGCTGGTACTGGTAAGCTATATCTGTTTCTGTTTTCCTTTTTGCGCTTGTGGGTAAATTGTTGTTTTGTGCCTTTGTAGGTGAGTTGTTGAATTTGGGCATAGGCCGTGAAAGGAAGAAACGCACAACGACTTCTACCTCTGCGCCGAAGAAGGGTGAGGCTGTTAGAGTTCAATCTTTGAAGGCAAAGAATGTTGGAGAGAAGAAAGGTATGTGCCGTTCCCCTGATTCCAGGGGTGATTATGTGGTGGTTTCTGATTCTTTGGAGGGTCTTACCCCTGCAGTAACTGTACGAGAACCAAAACCTGAACCGAGGGATTCTGCTGATATTCCCCCATCCAACCCAAGTGATCCTATCGATTTGGATTCTAGTCCTGAACACTTGGTGCACAGGAAGGCTGGTAAAAGGAAACAAGCTGATACTGATGCGGAGGGTCAGCCTTCTAAGAAAATTCAGAGGAAGAAAATTACCAGGAGAGGGAATCTTGACTCTTTTATTTCAGAATCTGTTCCTGGTAAGTGTTGCCTTTTCTTGTTTTCTTTATGCGCGTTAAATCTTTACAGATTTTTGTTGCTTTTCCAGAGGTTCCTGTTTCCCCTGTTCCCACAGAACTGCAATCTGTGGTAAATGAAGAGCTTCCATCCACCCCTTCGCGTGCTTCTGTCGTTGACCAGTTAGAGCCTACAGAGGTTGCTGATGGTGGTGTGGAGAATATTGTTGAGGCTGAGAAGCCTGTTGATATTGCTAGAGAGGTTGAAAAAGTTGTTGATCCAGGTGTGGTGGATGGTCTGGTAAGCCACAAACCCCTGAAACTGTTGCTCAAGATCTGGGGAAAGAACAAACTGCTGAAAAAACTTCAACTTCTTCCCCTAAACCTTCTGATGCTATGCCTGAGCATGTTGAGAAGGTGACAGTTGAAGGACAAGGCTCATCTGCTGGTGTTGGTAAACATTCTCCAATCCGCCCAGAAGAAACCTTGGGAGATTATTACTACCAGACTTATATGGAGAAAGATGCCTCTAAGCCTCACGCCCCCGTTTGGAATTTAAAGAAAGGTGGCACTTTCTCGGATTGGCGCGTGTGTCAAGATTGGTTGCAGGGGATACTTCCGCCTGGAGAGATCAACTTTCAAGAAGGCCGGTCTTATGAGCAAACCTATCAATCTTACCTTGAAGAAACTGCTTCTCACGTGTCTACCACTCACCGCATAGTGCGTGAGTGGTATAGGATGCATAAGGACCGGGAAACCTTTATGGTGTCTCAAAAGAGATTTGTCAAAGATGAGAAATGCCTGGCTCAACTGAAGGCTAAATTGGAAGCTGATCAGGCCAAGTTCGAAGCTGAGCGCAAGACTGAGGAATGGTCTGTTGCTGGTTGGAAAAGAAAAGCGGAAGCTGAAGCTGCTCTCCTTTCCGAGGAACGCAAAAACTGGAGGAGAATTTGCGAAAAAGATAATGCTGAGAAGGCGAACCTCCGTAATATCATTAATAACCTCAAGGCTGAGGTTGAAAATCTGAAGAATCAGGATGCGGAGGTAGAAAGGTTGAAGAAGGAGAAAGCTGATGCAGAAACTGCTTTGGAAGAAGCGCGTTCTCATAGGGAGCGTAGTGAGCAACGAGAGGTACAAGCTTGCGCCATTCTTGCTCTTAGAGATAAAGAATTGGAAGAACTTACTACTTTGCTTTCTGATCAGGAAAAACTTAAGAAGGATTTGGAGCTCGCGCATTCCGATTATACTGAAACCTCCCGCCGTTTGACTGAAGTCGAAGATAAGTTGGAAAATTCAGAAACGGCGCGGGTTACAGCGGAAAGCGAGCTTGAACCTTTGAAGAATGATATGGCCTGGTTGAAAGATCGCGGTATTGCCTGTGTAAGTTTCTTTCCTTTTTTGTTGTGGAACTGTTTATGCGGTTTCTTGATATTCATTTTTACTTGATTTCACAGATTGCTGAATCTGTGTTGAACTCTGAAGAGTTGGATAAAACCGTTGCTCGTTTGTTGGTTGCTGCGCGAAGAGATGGGTATGCGCAAGGATATGCTGAATGTTCCCATCATGTGAACAGTGCTTTAAAGGTTGAGTGGGATAACAGTAAGTCTGCAACTTTCGGCGTGAATACTGGTGCCGCGCTTGCTGCCTTGAAGACAGAGTTTAACAACTTGCAACTTCCGGTTATGGATCTGATAAATGTTGCGCTGCAATCTGATGATCACGTGGCGCAACTAAGGGAAATCTTTCCGGATGAGGGTGAAGATTTAGCGTAGGTTGAAAAATGTATTGAACAATTTTCTTGTAGTATTTGGGATGTAAATCCCTATTTTTGTTGGCGCGCTGTTGCGCAAGTAACTTAAACACTGTCGTGTTTGAAAGTTTTTAGGGCGTATATGTACGCTGAGAATAGCATAATGTTTCTATTTTGTTTTGTTTGATGATTTTACAATATTTTGCATGGGCACAATTGCTTTTATTGAGCAAGGCGAATGAAGTTGGTATAAAGCTCATGTGTGAACTTATGGTCGTTTGTGACGTGATCACTGACCGTTCATGAAGCTTGTTTTATAACTACCATAATGTTTTTGCGCTTACTAAAAGAAATTGCATGCACTTTGTAAACACAAAAATAATAGACACTTTGCAATTTTATTTAAGGATAGAGCACAGAGGCTTTTACAAAGTTTTGCTAATATAATTATGTGAAACTTAACTTACTCTATAATATTTCCGCTTCGCTTGATGGATCATGTTTTTCCGCGGGAAATTCATAGAGTTTTCTTTTAAGTTTTTGCGCGTTTGCTTGGGCCCTCCTCACCCTGGGTTATCTGCTTAATCTCTTTTCGTACATTTTGGAGCAAATGTGTGAGTTCGCCGCTCTTGAGGGCTTTCTCTATTTCTGTGTGTAGAGAGATGCAGTTGTTAGTGGTATGCCCGTTGTCTTTATGATATTCGCAGTATTGTGCCGGGTCTTGTCCACGCTTATTTTTCATTGGGATCGGAGGTTTGAATTGATAGTCTTCAGTACTCGGAACCTCCGCCGGGGTCTTTGTTAGGGGAGTCCACTGCCTCTCCCTATTCTCCTGTTTGTTCTCCCTCTGCGCGGAGAGTTTGTTGATTGTTGTGCGGGCATCTTCAGACGAACGACTTCCTGATCCAGACTCACGCCATGATTTCTTAAACCTCCTTTCGCCAGTTGAGCTTAAGTCTGCGGGTCTATTATGTGGTGGCGGTGGCCTGTTTGTGGTAAGGTTCTTTTCAGTTTGTGCGTAAACCTTGGCCGTCGCCATTATCTTCTCCCAACCTTTTGGAAGGCCCTCTGTTCCAGATAAGACTTTAACCATGTCATCACATCTAACCGCGTACTTGAATTGAGCGCGGATTAATTGTTCGTGAACACCGCCAATCTCCAATACCTCTTTATTGTTTCTGGTGATGAAATCCTCCAGATTTTCGTCATCACGGCGCCAAATGTTCATGACGTCGGATGTATCACGAATGGAACGCCGTTGCTGGCTGAAGTGTGTCAAAAACTTTTCGCGCAGATCCTTCCATGATTCGATCTGTCCGGTTGGTAGGTTATCGAACCAAATTCGCGCTGGGCCGGTCAGGGTCTGTACGAACAGATGACACCATAGCGGGAGGGTCCAACCCCCAACCAGACCTGCGCTGGTAAATACTCTCAAGTGGTCATCGGGGTCTGTTAATTAAACTTACCCACGTTGGATGGTAGTTTAGCTTTCTCAAGCGGAGCCAAAGCTATTTCCATGACGAACTTTGAATTTTCCGCTACTTCAGCAGGGCGGTAAATTAAATCATAGTCGTGTTCTGCCTCAGGGTTATAAACCGCACGATGCCTGCACTTGTTATAGTTTGGTTGCAGTCGATTGAACACACTGGTGTTTGCACTTAAACGGTATGTTGGATCGGATTCATCGGTGTGGGTGTCTCGCTGGGAACCCAACCTATCATGAACCGATTGTCTTCGATGAGGGTGTGGTCTACCATGGTTCTCTCTCTGGTGACTTCCTGTCTGAGTGTATTCACGCTGTGATGTGGATCTGGCATAAACTTCTGTATTCTCGTAAGTTGAATTTTCTCGTTGGGAGGCATGAGCACGAGATCCTGGTCTCCGTGATTGAGTCAGGGGAGCAGTTTGTGCACACAGTTGTGTATATACTGCGTTTAGTGCCCCTTGAGACCTAACGTACCAGGAAATTGGAGTTTCTCCTGGTGGCAAAATTGATTGATCAGGGTTTGCTGGTAACACTCCTGGAGTGACGGGATTATTTGCTCGATAGGATTGAACCTCGTTGTCATCCGATGCATCTTCTGGAATTCCTTCTACTCGAAAATTGTTTTCGACGTTCGGTCGAGGACCGGTTTGCCGATGAGACGATGAATTTTCTGCCATGTTTAAAACAGAGAATGAAAAGAACTGAATCGAAACGAGATGAAAACTGATGAGACAGAGGAATCGGTGGGCGCCAATGAAGAAACACTAGATAAATGGTCGGAACCGAGATATCTAGGGGGTTTGAATCCGTATAAAAAGGTAGGTTTCCTCTCGTTTGATTCCGTTACAACTGATCTCCTTCTTCGATAACTCTGCAAAAAAGAAGCACCGTTAGCCTCGCCAAGGGGAGAAGAGGGTTCTCTCCTTGACCCGACCTCCGGTGTGAGAATAAGTATGGGTTATGAAGAAGAAGATGTATTTGAGAAGTGTGTGTAACTTGCCTTTCATACCTGAATAATTCTCATATTTATAGCCGGGAGTCTTTGGGCGGGAAAACCCGTTAATGAAAAGTTGACGGAAGATGCTAACCCCGTAAGCGGTTGCGTTTCCTTCCGTCCAGCTCCTCGATCCGACGTGAGAGCACACGGATCGTGGTTTTGATCAGAGGCTGGGGATTTGCCACGTGTAAAGTGGCCAAGTGGAGATTACTCTCCAATTACATGCCATCATTGTGATTTCGGGGACGTCTGGGGAGTCGACACGTGTCCAGACGGTTATAACCGTCTTAGTGGTGCACGATTGAACTCCTTCTAGAAGATCACTGTTGCAATCTGGTGTGGCTCCTTATCGTGTGGAATCAGCTAGACAAATAAATCCCAAGTCTTTTTTCCTTTGGGCGCGCAAGTGTTGACTGTTTTGTTTCTTGAGCTTTCCTTTTGTAAGACCAGTGCACGGCCGCGCAAGGTAAGGAGAACTTTAAAGATGAGGTCGTGGTATGGTCCTAAGTCCTTATTATGGGATTTTTGGGACCTTACCCCTTCAAATATATATATATATCCTACTAATAATGATAAATTTAATATATGATGTTGTAGGAATTCCCTGAAATCCCCACCGAAATGTAAGCCTATGCCGATACTTACACTCTCGAGATCAAGCAAATTCGTCCCAACTACACGGTCGTTTTCTCTGTAACACCGTACCAATCCCCGTTTCTCCCCGAAACATATTTATTCACAAAAACCGTTTCTCCTCGAAACATACATGTTTAACAAATCCATATATTTTCAATGAAAATTTACATTTTATATATCAAAAGGTATGTTTTATTCAAAAACATTATTAAACCCTTTTTAAGTGGTGTTCTTCCCCCAAAACATATACAAAACAGTAAAAAGAGGGGGTTTAGTGACACTCACCTTTGGGTGTGTATTATAAATAGCGCAATCCCACAAATTGATTTCTACAGGTCCTAATATACGTAGGAACGATTTATCAAGCAATATATATCACAAAATTCCTAAGTTTCTCTATATCTTAGAATTTTCACATAACTTTGAGATTTTCTCAAAAAGTTATTATTTTTTATTATGTTGGCACATTAATATATATATGAGTTCATATATATATATATATATAGGAGAAGGATCCGTTAGGAACCACCTTTTATTGCGAGAACCGCGAGAACCAGTGTGAACACACACAGTAATACCTAAAAATCCAAAAAAAAAAACCCATTTTTTTTTCTTTTTTACTATTTTTTTTTTTGGAAAAAAACCGCTATATTTTGTTGATAATAAAAAAATTCAAAAAAAAAAAAAAAACCGACTAACAGTTATCCATGCACACGTGCATATGTATCATTTTTTAACAAATTCCGTATTTCATTACAAATATTAGACAATTGCACTTTCATTTACACTACCACGTGTAATACATTACTTTTTACGTTAACAATATTTGAAATGCACATGTGCATCTATATGTGTCAACATGAAATGAGGTGTTTTTGTACACTACTTTGAATACACTCTCTCTTTCATTTATCATTCCATCCATAATACACAAACACGCACATTTGCATATGTATCATTTCTTTGACAAATTCCATATTTCATTACAAATATTAGACAATTGCACTTTCATTTACACTACCATATGTAATACACTACTTTTTACATTACCAATATAAGAAATGCACATGTGCATCTATATGTATCAACATGAAATAAGATGTTTTGGTACACTAGTTTGAATACACTTTCCCTTTCATCTATCATACCATCCATAATACACTACCATTACCTCCTACCATCCATAATACAATACCATTACCTCCTACCATCCATAATACAATACCATTACCAATATTATCACTTTATTACATGTATATAAACACCATTTATACCATCCAATCAACATATTACATCATAAATTGACAACTATAACCAAACCATCAACCACTAGATATAACTAACCAAAAAAACATGTATATGGGCCTACTTCTCCATTCAAAATCACAAACTTTTTGTACCAAAACACTTTATATCATGGTTATATGTAATGATGCACATGTGCATTTTGAATATTGGTAATGTAAAAAGTAGTGTATTATGGATGGTATTGTAAATTAAAGTGCAATTGTCTATTACTGGTAATGTATTACGGAATTTGTTGAAGTAATGATACATATGCACATATGCATGGATGACTGTTACTAAAAAAAAGGTTTTTTTTTTGGTAACTAAATATAGCGATTTTTTTTAAAAAAATATTAAAAAAAAAATTTTTTGAGTGCTTTTTTGATATTTTTTAGATTTTATTTTGTGTTCACATTGGTTCTCGCAATAAAGGTGGTTCTCAAATGAACCTTACCATATATATATATATAGAAACGGGATCAGGAGAAAACACTCAAAAGTGTGAGAACGGTGAGAACGCTTCCTGGCCTAACACGTGTCACGCCGCTTAGAGAAAGGCGGATGGGCTTTTTTGTCCTTTCATATTTCTTTTTTGTTAACGCGTGTCCCTTCATCTTTCCATTTTTTTGGCGTTTAATAAATATGCGGCGTTTTTATTGTTTTTAGATCAGAATCATAGTAAATATTTTGGCGTTTTAAGTATTGTTTTGGCGTTTTTATTGTTTTTTAGATCATGATGCAGGCTTTTAATGTAAAAAAACATCAGTAATTTTCTTGATTTTATTATATCAAGTGTTTTGCCATTTAGGATATAGGCCTATAATGTGACAGGCAATTATGGCGTTTTGAAAAGATAAATAAATTTCAATTCTCCATGTAGTGGCATTAATATAACTATAATGTTTTGGCAATAAATAATACCGTCTCTTTATTTTACTGTTTCTTTTCAATTTTCATCTGTCAATTAGTGTTGATTTTTCCAGTAATACTTTGTTTGCGTTTTTGGCGTTTTATATAGCAACCTTGTACTTTGCTAGCATTCGTTCTCACAGTTTTTAAACTATCAGGCGTTTTGGTGTTTGTAGTTTTTGTCGTTTTATACTCAATTTTTTTTAAAATAGCAGAGAATTAGATGATAAACAACAAAGAATTACATAACAAACAATAGAAAATTAAAAAAATTAAAAATTATAATCTAATTTCTCATTCAAATCTTCACTGTCATCAGCCTCTTCTACTTTAACCTTTTTGGCGTTTTGAACCTGTTTTTGAATGCCTTATGTAGATCCTTATTTTCCTACATAACGGTCGTCTTTAGAAGATGCTTATTTTTTGTGTCATCCTTTATGGTGGGTGGATATGTACTTGTTTGATGACATGTTGAAGACCAACGCCTGCTCTAATGTATTGATCCCTTCATGCCATCCATATATCCATCAAGAACAAAGTGACATGATGTCATATCAGTGTCATCAGTCTCTTTATCTTGAATATTAGTTCATCTCATTCAGCAAAAGATTATAGAGATACCCAACTCAGTGAAGAATCCATTCATTGAAACTTGAAGGGGTAAGGTCCCAAAAACCTCATAAAAAGGATTTGAGACCATACCACAAACCAACCTTTTTAGCCTTTTTACCTTGCGCGGCCGCACATTGGTCCTACAAAAGGAAGAAAGCAATCAATAATTTATAGTCGCACGCCCAAAGGAAAACATAAATCCTTGTGCCTTCTCCCATTTAACAAAGGATCAAAATCCTTTGACCAATACCTCCGCCTAAATATCCAGACTTGGGTATTATTTTACCCAGACTTGGGATTTATTCATCTGTGTCCACACAGCAAGGTGTCACACCATATTACAGCAGTAGTCTTCTAGAAGGAAATAACAATCGTGCACCACCCAGACGGTTATAACCGTCTGGACACGTGTCGTCACCACAAGCAAACCTGGAATCACAACAAAGGCATGCAATTGGAGAGTAATCTCCACTTAATCGCTTTCCACGTGGCAATCCCCCAGCCATAGATCAAACCACGATCCGTGTGCATTCACATCGGATCGAGGCAACTTAACGAAGGATCAAAGAACTTAACGGAAGAAAATATAACCGCTACGGCGTTAGCATCTTCCGTCATCTTTTCAATAACAGGTTTTCCCTCCCAAAAACTCCCGCTTATAAATATGAGAACTGTTCAGGTATAAACTTAGATCACACTCACTTCTCAAATACTTCTCTTCTCCATTACCAATACTTATTCTCACACCGGAGTCGGGTCAAGGAGAGAACCCTCTTCTCCCCTTGGCGAGGCTAACGGTGTTCTTTTTTGCAGAATCACCGGAGAAGAAGTTCAGCTGCAACTGAATCAACCGAGAGAGAGCTAACCTTTTTATGCGGATTCAAACCCCCTAACTATCTCGGTTCCGACCATTTAGTTAGTGTTTCTTCATTGGCGCCCACCGTTTTCTCAGTTTTTCTAGTTTTTACCTCGTTTCGATTCAGTTCATTCCGTTTTCTGTTTTTGCACATGACAGAAAATTCGTCATCTCACCGGCAACCTGGTCCTCGACCAAACGTCGGAAACAATTTACAACTAGAAGAATCTCCAAAACATTGGTTTAGCAGATGCCAAGCTGCTTTAAACACAATCGTTATTCAAATCGCCAGATCTGATTTATCAAACATCGGATCTGGAAAAGTAATTGATACCACAGTATTGGATCCACCAACACCACGTAAGGGGGACATCCAAACCAGCCAATATAGCAGTTATAAAAAACAAATACACATGATTCAGGGAGGTTCATCACGGAGGTCAAATAAACGAAATTATGATCAACATTGGAGAGAACAGCAAGTCGTATTTCCCGTTGTTCCTGGGGGCCCTCAGGAAGAACGACTAGTGATTATCACTGGTATTTTCGGTCATTACCGAACCGACTACATGTTCATAGATCCAGGAAGCTCGATGGACATCATATACGAACAGTGCTTTAAACAGCTCGATTCAGAAGATAAAGCACGTCTGGAACCAGTCGATTTTCCCCTCACTGGATTCTGTAATGAAGCTGTATTTCCATTAGGGCAAATCGCCTTCCCGGTAACTTTATCAGACGGCGAACATTCACGAACAGTTACAGTCAATTTCACGGTCATGCCGGCAACATCACGTCATGATGTCTTACTCGGGAGAAGGTCACAAAGGGAATTTAGCATGATCACTTCCATTCCACATGCTGCTTGTGGATTTCCGACAGAAACCGGAGTTGCAATTCTCTATTCAAGCAAAGAAGTCATGTCCGTAGACGACGAACCACCAGCAAAGGTAGTCAAACCTTCGGCACCAAACGAACCAGAGAAATGGGTCCTAAACAACGAATATCCAGAGCAGACCATTCTGCTAGGACAAGCCATTTCACCAGCAACACGCATACAACTGAAAGAATTGTTATCTAACAACAAAGATATATTTGCCTGGTGCCCAGCAGATATGACTGGAGTTCCATGCAACATAGCGCAGCATTGTCTAAACATCAAACCATCAGTAGAACCCGTCGCTCATGGGAGGCGCAGTTTTAGCGAAGAAAAAGCAAAAGCAATGGACGAGCAAGTAGCATAGTTACTTAATGCGGGAATCTTGCGCGAAGTAAAATACCATACATGGGTAGCCAACCCAGTGATGGTACAAAAACATAGCGGCGGATGGAGAATGTGCGTTGACTTCAAGGACCTGAATAAAGCATGCCCAAAAGATTGCTACGCGCTTCCAGAGATAGACAAAAAAGTCGACTCTCTAGCATCATTCAGATGGAAATGCTTTCTTGACTGTTACAAGGGTTATCATCAGGTCCAGATGAAAGAAGAAGACGATGACAAAACGGCGTTCCGCACAGATAAAGGCATTTTTTGTTATACCAAAATGCCGTTCGGCCTGCGCAACGCAGGCGCAACTTATCAACGCCTAATGGACACAATTTTCAACGATGATATTGGCAAAACTGTCGAAGTATACATGGATGACCTCGTCATCATGAGCCATGAGGAAGGCACAATGCTCGACAACATTCAGCGCACATTCGACTCTTTGCGCAGCGTGAATTTAAAACTCAACCCAACTAAATGCTCCTTCGGCATGGAAGAGGGAAAATTTTTGGGATTCATAGTCACAAGAGACGGCTTTAAAGTAAATCCAGAAAAAGTACAGGCTATTCAGCTAATGCCGTCACCCGCAACAGTTAAAGAAATGCAAAGGCTCGCCGGACGCTTAGCGGCTTTGAACAGATTTTTGGCTAATCACGCAGCAAAGTCTTATCCATTCATCAGCACGCTACGAAACTGCGCAAAGAAAACTGACTTTCAGTGGACATCTGAAGCGGAGACCGCATTCAAACAAATGAAAGAATGTTTAATTCAGCTGCCAACACTGACCGCACCAAATGAAAAAGAACCACTGATTTTATATCTATCTGCCGCGGAAGTAGCGGTTGGTGCTGTATTGATGGTAGAACGCGAGAACATCCAGACTCCAATCTATTACATCAGCAAAATGCTTACTGGCCCGGAAACTCGTTACTCACTAGCACTAGTACATGCATCCCGACGCCTACGCAGGTATTTCTCGGGTCACGTCATCACAGTTCTTACCAATTACCACTTAGGCCAGATCTTATCTAAACCCGACGTGGCGGGACTGGCCAAATGGGCAATTGAATTGGGAGGATACAACATTTTCTACAGACCAAGACCAGCAATCAAAGGGCAAGTTTTAGCAGACTTCGCCACTGAAGTCCCCATCGAAAAAGTTCAAGAATGCGAGGCAATCCAGAATCCTACACCCGTTTTTGACGATAGAGTCTGGACCTTGCACACAGATGGAGCGTCCAATGATGACGGAGCTGGAGCAGGTCTCTGATTAATCAGCCCAGATAACCACGAGCTCACATATGCTATACGCTTAGATTTCAAAAGCACGAATAACGAAGCTGAATATGAAGCCTTCTTGGCAGGTCTTCGCTTAGCGCTAAAAATGGGGGCAAGAAATCTTGAAGCTAACGTTGATTCAAAACTGGTAGCCGAGCAAGTTAATGGCAATTACGATGCAAAAGAAGCAATGGCATTATACCTTGAACAAGCGCGAATTCTAATCAGCCAATTCCAAACATTCAAAGTTAACCATATAAACAGAAGCGAGAACAAGCACGCAGATGCGCTAAGCAAATTAGCCGCTACCAGCTTCAAACACTTAGCAAAGGAAGTACGTATAGAGGTACTATCCAACCCTTCTATTCATTTCAAGCAAGTAAGCATCATTGAAATGGGAAATCCATCCTGGATGTCCCCGATTATCTTGTACCTTCAACACGGAAAACTTCCGGAAGGAAAAGCAGAAGCTCGAAAAATACAACACAAAGCAATAAATTACGAAATGGCGGATGGCGTCCTTTACCAAAAATCATTCATGGGCCCATTACTACGCTGTGTCGATAAAACATACGCGCAATACCTTGTCAGAGAAATCCACGAGGGATTATGCGGGATACACGCGGGACCGCGCATGGTCGTGGAAAAAATAATGAGCGCCGGATACTACTGGCCAGGAATGCACATGGATGCAGTCGATCTATTAAGAAGATGCGAGGCATGTCAACGCCACGCACCAAAGACACTCCGACCCAAAAATCCGTTAATTCCCGTTACTTCCGCCTGGCCATTCCAACAATGGGGCATCGATCTTGTTGGGCCATTTCCTGACGCGCCAGGTGCAGTAAAGTTCATCATCGTCGCGGTGGATTACTTCACAAAATGGGTGGAAGCTAAAGCTTTGGCCTCAACTGTAACACCTGTGCCTCCACGGCCATCTAACAAATACCAAACCAATGAAATATTATATTTTCATACTTGGGATTTGTAAAAATATGTGTATCATTTGCACATATCAATTCTTGTTCAATTTCAAACTCTAAATCGCTTTCTGGAAGGTTATACGCGCACCGATGCGTAAATATAACCAGTTTAATGCAACAAACACTCTGGAATAGTGACATAGGCTTAACATACCTTAAATAACCTTTACATAACTTAGAAATAAGTTTTGAAGGCTTTGGTATGGCAAAATCGAGTTAATTCGCTTACAGGGACTAAATATGACAAACTGCGAAAGTATGTCAATTTGAACTGTAACGAACATTCCGGAACATGACCATAAGTTAAACACACCTTAAATATCCTTTATATAGCTTAGAAATAGGCTTTGAGGGGTTCGGTGTGCTAAAATAAACTTTTGGGTCATTCAGGGACTAAAAGTGTCAAAAAGTGCACAAGTTTGCATTTTCGAGCATAACTTACGTTCTGAATACATCCGGACATCCAAAAATTTATGTAAGCACTATAATATTTTATTTTAGTGTTTGGCATAAGAAAAATCCATTCGTCGCGTCATTTGGATCGTTTTTCGCGCTTATGCGCATTCCGTCGTAATTAAGCGAACATCGCGTTCGTACGGCCAAACGAACCGACATCCGAGATATTTTTGAGCATGTTTTGAGTCCCCTATACTTTAAATTCATTTTAGAGCCTTGAAATGAGGTTAACGGGGTTCAAACGCATCGAAAAAGGCCTTAAACACGTGCAGGGACCATTTCTGCCAATTTGGAAACAATTCTGAAACAGAGGGGCAGTGGCGTAGCGCGAGCCCTAAGGGCCTATGCAGTCGCGCTACGCGAGTGCCTTAACTGGATAGAAACTTCAGTTTTTCATTTTCGGGACCAGATTCGATGTATAAACAGCTGATTAATTCACAACCACACATTCTAACATGCTTAGTCAGCGGATAAGGATGGAATTTAGGCACCATAACTTTCCGACACTTGTACGGATACGATTAAGGCACGATATTCGACAAGCGATCTTAACGGTTCGGGTATTCCTATAAATACCCATCCACCCCCATTGCTAAAATCACTAGAATCTTGATCTTAGGAACTCTAAGTTGAAACCATTGTTTCATACCTGAGATTCTTGGATCGAGATTAGCATTCGGGGACCCTTCGTAAGTATTCTTTCGTTCTTTTCCTTATTTTATTGCTTTCCGAGTCAGAAAGTCAAACTTTGTTTGACTTTCAGCGTTGACCAGTAATGGTCAATGCGAAGTTCGTTTGAACTTCGCAACGTGAGTGTAATCACGTTGGTCATAGTCCCTTGGGACTATGCCCACTGATTACCACGTTGTCTAGGGTCGTAGGGTAGGCGATCTAATAAATCGCCTATACCCTCGAACCCGACCCAGTTTGGTCGATCATTAGGATCCGACCAAATACATTAGGTGACCATAGTAGGTAGGGAATAACCTTCCGAGGTTATACCCTATGGTCGCTTCGTTTAAGTAGTTGTATGATAGGTAGTTTATATGCCTTAGGTAAATTACCAGAATACCCTTTTCATGTATAATTGGTAATTAAGCATATGTAACCTAAACTTTTGTCACATAACTGATTATGTAACATGTTTAGGCATATAACACTTGTCATAGGACTAGTTAGACGGTCTGAACGCGTTTCACGCGCACGACGCGTTAAAGTAGCATATGTTACCTTAATGGGTCGCGATGGGTCGAAAGCAATTAGGTTAGGTTTCATTGTAGTATGTAGGCCTTGTTAAACCATATCATATGAGTTCCAATACTCATTTGGTTTACCAAGCCTCATTCTATCCGATCTCTCGATTTTAGTCCGGTTTATTTATATAGTTTTAGATTGCCGACTGATTCCGTGCTCTCTCTAGCTTTGTTTGGTTGTTGTTCAAGACCTCCAAGCATTCTCAGGCGAGTACATTCTTCCCCTATTTTACTGTTTTCAATTGTTTTGGGGTGACTCATATGTGCTAAATGTTTTCGATGTTATAACGATGGTTTCAAAAACAATTAAGGCGATTTATACAAAACTAATAACGATTTCATAAAGTGAACAAACTTGTTGGTTGTAGTTACATAACAAATGACATTCATTAGCAATGATCAAGCCGACCAGTATTAGGTTATGGTACCATAGGATCTGACAAATCCCGTTATTTACTACACCCGTGGTTATGTGTGGGTATGGTAGGTAGCGACTGAATCTGTAATTGTTAACTTACCCTATGGAGGTTTGTTAATACGAAAACGAGAAGCGACGAAAACGAGAAGCGACGAAAACGAGAAGCGACGTAAGTCAAGAAGGTTTGAATGCTATTAGCGAGACGACCATTTAAGTAGTTTCACGACCTAAAACGAATTAAACGATTTACGATTGGTTTTCACACGATGTTTTAACGATTGGGTAAACATTTGTACATGATTTACATTTGGTCATGCATTTCCACGAAACATAGTATTGATTTAAACCAAGTTTTACCTCAATACTTTGTTTTGTGCTTTCACCTATGGTTTAGTTGATGCATTTCACTAGCCATACATATCATTTTGGTTATACATATTACATGATTTACATTGGGCATGAACATTACTTTGGTGGTTTGGTTTGGGTAAGTGATTTGAGTAACGGTGCGTGTGTAATATGATACAAGCATGGTGGATACGCCGCTGGTACTTCCTATATATAAGTGTTTGTATGGTATTACATATTGTAGCATTATTTGAATCATTTCAGTTTGAGACATAGAACATTTTATACAAGTAACATACTTTTCACAAGACATTTATTTACAAACAACTTATCTTATACAAACTCATATTACATGGTTATTCAATTAATCATGCATTATTTTCTTATTTATACATATCACCTAAACTTATTATTTTCAAATGATTTACAAAGACAAAGCAAATTACAAGGTTCATGACTAAACATTTTCTTAAACAGAAGTCATGAATCTCATTTTCACAAAACCTATGTACTCGCCAGCATTTCTTTGCTGACCTCGTTTTCACATATGTTTCAGGTATTGTTGGATGATATCGATTGATAAGATGCATGCTCACATAGGACTGGACAAGGCCTTAGTGACTCAATAACAATGATAGACTATGTTTAAATAGTGTATTTAGATTTCAAGACGATGTAATTATTCAATGTTTAATAAAACGAAACACTCTTTGGTATCCATGGTTATGAAACATTAATTCTGTTGCAACACGCCCCGATGTTTCCGCCGCGATTTGTTGTTTTACGCGGTCGGGGTGTGACATCAACAACAGCAATGGTAATCCACAAATTTATATGGGAACATATCATTTGCAGATTTGGATTACCATTGCGCATTATTTCCTACAATGGTACAAACTTCGCCGCAGAGGATCTTCAAAAATGGTTTAAAGAAATGAACATCGAGCACAACTTTGCCTCCGTCGCGCATCCTCAAGCGAACGGCCAGGTAGAAAGCGTGAACAAACAAATCGTTGACGGCATAAAAGCGCGACTCGGGACAGCGCGCAGAGGATGGGTTGACGAACTTCCCAGTATCCTCTGGGCGCACCGAACGATGCCAAAGACTAGCACTGGTGAAACTCCGTTCAGTCTAGTCTATGGGTCTGAGGCCGTCATTCCAGCGGAGATCGGTTTACCATCACCGCGCATGATAAACATGGAAAAACAGAACAATGAACAAGAGCAAAGAATGGATTTAGATCTTCTGGAAGAAAGGCGCGAGAACGCCGCCATTACGGAAGCAAGGTACAAATCTAAGCTCGAAAAATATTACAATACGCGCGTCCGCGTTTGCACCTTTGTCCCCGGTGATTTCGTCTTGCGCGATAACGAAGCTTCAAACGCTGAAAAGCCGGGCAAATTAGCGCCAAGATGGGAAGGACCGTACGTCATTAACGAGGTCCTAGGCAAGGGGGCATATACCCTAAAAAGAATTGACGGAACTCTAGTTCCACGCACCTGGAACGCGCAACAGCTGCGCGGTGTTACATGTAGGTCAAATCATTCACAAGCAATGTATTTCCTATTTACACTTGTATTACAAGCCTCATACGCTATCAATACAAACGCTATTTCTATACTTGTTACGGTTTGTTACAAATTGCATGAAATTCTTTTGGTTTACGCGAAAACGAAATGGCAAATATTGTACAATTCATGAACAGTCTGAGAAAAAGCGTAACAAAAAGCGCAGTTTTTTGACAAACGTTCACACATGAGCACAATGCCAACTCTAATTCGCTCCACTCAATCAAAACAATCAAAGCACATGCAACATATTGTAATCCAAATACGTAAGAAATAAAAACATTATCAATATACATATCATTAAGTGTAACAAAACACTTCATAAACAAGATCATGACAATGATCTTCAAAATTTTAGTTCCAGAAACTAAAATGTTCACAAAAGCAGAAAACCTTGTTTCTACAAAATAGCAGGACGATCAAACGACAGCCATTAACAACGATCACACCCGTGATCTTCAAAAAAGGATTTATGCTAACAGACTTATATAAACAATCAAAAGAAGGGACGAACAACTCCCAAACCTAACCAACCATAGGTTCGTCTTCAACATCCATTTCCCCCGGAGATTTTTTCCGACGATGGTATACCAACCGGCAACCTCCCCTCCGGATCGTCGAAAAACGAGCAGTTAAACCATCTGCATCCAGCACAGCAGCACTATTAGCAACAACTTCCCCTTGCAGAAGAACGTCATTATCAGAACAAACCACCATAAAAGGACCAACAAGGATAGAGTCCTCTCCGGTAGCCGTCAAAGGTGGAGAGCTAGCAAGTAACAAGAGAGCTTCAGCAGCTTCTTGAACCCTCAAGATATCCGAAAGACGCCGGGAGCGAACGGTACTTTTTCCCTTCATCCTTTCCAAATTAAAGATAAACAGGCATCCCAAAACATATATATACAAAAACTTAACCTCGGGAAACGAGAAACCTACTCATCATTAATTGTCAGAATTATATCACATCCGAACGGCGCTACAGGGACCAGGGTCATTTCCTCATTAATAAAGACTGACAAGCGCCATTACAAATCTCAAGACAAAGGAGAAAAATACCCACCTTTACTGCCAGTTGACGTCGTTACACGTCAGAACATAATTGCAAAGTCACATTTTGTCAACAAACTCAATCTTCTCATAGAAGATTTCTTATTTTTTCGCGCCCAAAAACATTTCCCTCTCATAAGTCCAGTGCTCCACTTACTTGCATAAGTACAACACTAGACTGGGGGGACTTGAAGGGGTAAGGTCCCAAAAACCTCATAAAAAGGATTGGAGACCATACCACAAACCAACCTTTTTAGCCTTTTTACCTTGCGCGGCCGTGCATTGGTCCTACAAAAGGAAGAAAGCAATCAGTAATTTATAGTCGCGCGCCCAAAGGAAAACATAAATCCTTGTGCCTTCTCCCATTTAACAAAGGATCAAAATCCTTTGACCAATACCTCCGCCTAAATATCCAGACTTGGGTATTATTTTACCCAGACTTGGGATTTATTCATCTGTGTCCACACAGCAAGGTGTCACACCAGATTACAGCAGTAGTCTTCTAGAAGGAAATAACAATCGTGCACCACCCAAACGGTTATAACCGTCTAGACACGTGTCGTCACCACAAGCAAACCTGGAATCACAACAAAGGCATGCAATTGGAGAGTAATCTCCATTTAATCGCTTTCCACGTGGCAATCCCCCAGCCATAGATCAAACCACGATCCGTGTGCATTCACATCGGATCGAGGCAACTTAACGAAGGATCAAAGAACTTAACGGAAGAAAATATAACCGCTACGGCGTTAGCATCTTCCGTCATCTTTTCAATAACAGGTTTCCCTCCCAAAAAACTCCCGGTTATAAATATGAGAACTGTTCAGGTATAAACTTAGATCACACTCACTTCTCAAATACTTCTCTTCTCCATTACCAATACTTATTCTCACACCGGAGTCGGGTCAAGGAGAGAACCCTCTTCTCCCCTTGGCGAGGCTAACGGTGTTCTTTATTGCAGAATCACCGGAGAAGAAGTTCAGCTGCAACTGAATCAACCGAGAGAGAGCTAACCTTTTTATGCGGATTCAAACCCCCTAACTATCTCGGTTCCGACCATTTAGTTAGTGTTTCTTCAAAACTTCATTCAGATCAATACTCAATATAGCTAAATCGAGGTTCTGCATCTGTGGCTTTTTAAGTATATTTTTTGGCGTTTTTTAAGTGAATGGTTTCTAGCGAATATGGCGTTTGTTTCTGGTTTTGTGATAAGTTGTTTGTGCAGAGAAGTCTATCTTTATAGGATGTTTTTGGCGCGTAGTTTAGGCGGGATTTTATTTATAATAAACGATATTAATAAAGTAGCCGTCTTTTCAGTTTACTGTGTATTTTTACTGTTTTTTTGTTCAGCTTTTTATGAGTTTTTAGGGTCATAGCATCTCCCAGGTTTGGCGTTTTTGAATGGGTTTAAGTAGTTTTTGGCGTTTTTTCCATTTTTAGCTTTTATTAATTAATACTTCTGTAAATTACTTTCATTATAGTTTAGGAATTTTTGGCGTTTTTACTCCATTTATGGCGTTTTCATATGCATTATGACTATTTGGCGTTTTATTAAGATAATGTATTTTTTTTATTATAAGTTGAAAAATACATAGCAAACAACAGAAAAAGAAAATTAAAAAAATAAAAATAAAAACAATTCATCTTCCAAATCTTCACTGTAATCAGTCTCTTTCTTCTTTGAATCATGTTCGCTGGTGGTTTGGCTTAGCCATGCTTGTGTTTTGTGGCCGTTTGGAAAGACAAAATGGCATGATTTTTTTTTTAATATGTATCTTCAAACAACTCATTAGTGTAATTCGTCTTTTCATGCCATTAAAATATTCTTCAAGAACAAAACACAGAAAATGACATAAGTCTGACCCCAGCATCTTTTTGTTTATGATTTGTCCATCTCATGCAGCAAAATGTTATTTGAGTCACAGCACCTCCGGGAAGAATGCATTATCCGAAACTTTGGAGTAGAACAATATTTTGAATATACAAGAAACGGTATTTGGCATTTTTGGCGTTTTACTGAGGAAATAGTGTATCTGAAAGAACCGTCGATCTTTTGGAATCTTTTGATGTTTGAGTGTTTTGGCGTTTTCTAAGATGAATGGTATATAGTAGAAAATATGGCGTTTTTGAGTAGTTGTGTTTGATGTTTTGAGGATTTGGTGTTTGTAAGTTGAATGGTATATAGTAGAAAATATGGCGTTTCAGGTTCTGGGGGATGTGTTTTTATGTCTTGGATATTTTTTGTTTATATAGCGATGTGATTTGGTCCGTAATGGCGTTTTATTCATCAGTATGGCGTTTTGGTATAGAGTTGTAAAGACGCTTTTATGTCACACCCCAACCGATGGCGGAAACATCGGGGCGTGGCACTGAGCGAAACAGATTGTCCAGAAGTTTCCATAACAACTACATTTACCAAATATTTAAAGCAACACGTCCCATACCATGTCATAAATGATAATACAATTATTACAGAAAAGATCTAGTCAAATTGTTCTGTTCCGACAAGTCAGATTCTTATTACAGACAATTGTTTATTGTTGACCTAGGTCTTTCCTAGCCTCGATTTCACAGCAAAGAAAGCAAATAAGCATCCTAAGCACCTGTCACATACGTTAAAGTAAAAGTCAATACACATAGTGTAAGGGTGAGCATACAAGTTTGATAATAGCACGTACAGATTGTAAAATGAGGCATGTTAGTTATCGACATGAACCTATCGATACCAATGACTGCGGGTTGACTGCCCAAGGCAGTGCGCGATACATACTCACCACTATGAGCCATGTAACTAATTGTCCATAACAACCCCTGAGTGAACAGGTGCTGAATCCAAACTATAGTACTATCGTTGCTAAGGCAGGTAGACAACATTCCATGTGTAAACATAACAAACAAGCATTCATTAAGTCACGTATATATGCGATAACGGTTAGCGTTTAAAGTATTGCTTAGTGTATTCGATGTGATTTTGTATAAGTAACGTATGTAACACCCAAAAGTGCGTAAAGTAAAAAGGGATCGAGTATACTCACAGCGATTGATGGATTGAAAGGAGCGCTAGAGAGTAGGGTTAGCCTGAACAGATTGATAGTATTACGATAAGGGATGCGTAAAACGATACAGAGTGCAAATAGGTAGGATAGCAGTTCCGATCGGACGGCCGTTCGGTCGAGTGACAGTCCGTTTGGACGGTCGTCTGGTCGGATGACCGTTCGAGTGGATTGTTACTTCCTTTGGGAATGATGTGTTTGTGTATGATGGCTTTACTTTTGAAGTTTTCGTTGTAGCATTTTGAAAACATTGAAGTATCTCTACCTTTCAGGTAAGTCGATCGAACGACCATTCGATCGGGCGATAGTCCGATAGGTTGGGCACGTCAGCGAGAACTAGTTCTCAGCAGGTTGTCACTCGATTGGACGGTTGTTTGATCGGGTGACATCCCTTGTGCATTGAACATGTTGAAAATTGTTTAAGTGTTGAATTTTCGAAACATCCCATAGTCGGATAGTCGGTCGATCGAGTGGTAACTCGATCGGACGGTAATCCGTTCGGTGTTCCCAAAACTCTTGAGGGTTGATTTGGAAAAATAAATTGTGGGGCCAAGGTGCAAGTCAATCGGATGACCGATCGTTCCGATGGCTGTCCGATCGGGCAGCAGTCCGATCGGACGACACTCCGTCCTGGTCGACCTGTTCGTCTTACACTTGGTTGTTTTGGTTGTTTTTCGTTTTATCGAGACGTTTTGATAACTTATTAAGCAACAGAAACCTCGTCAATACTTGGTACCCCTGATCGGACAGGAATCACCCAAATCCAACAAGTTAACTGTTCGAGACGGTGTTCAACGTTTAACCCGAAATCGGTAGTCTCGTGGATAGAATCCAGACCTTTAACCAACACAACCACAAGAATGAGTAGTAAGTCGGCACAAGCTCCGATTCTATCGGTTTTGAAGGTATTTAGTGTAAAAGAGTTGAAAGAAAGTTGGAAATCCATCTTTTAATCGTTTTCATTGTGAATATGTTTAGATCTATGAAAGATCTTTGTTTGTTTATGTGGAAATCGGTTAGATCTTAGTTGTTCTTGGTGGATTGAGGCCAAAACATGAAGTTCTCAAGAACACATGATGACGTCATCCTAGAACACCTTGAATCTTGATGATTTCACGGTTAAAAGTTATGATTCAAAAGTTAGAAAGGTGTAGGAGTGCGTGTAGATCAAGGAAGTACAAGATTTAGGACGAGATCTTACCGGAATCGAGAGAAATCTGAAGAAAAGTGGGGAAGGTGAGCTGGTCGGAGGAGAGTTTCCAAAAGTGGAAAGTATGATGGTGACAGGGGGTATTTATAGAGTTTCCCAAAGAGGAAAGGGCTGGCCGATCGGGTGGCAGCCCGGTCGAACAGCTGGCCGATCGAGCGGTAGCTCGATCGATCGGCTGGTCGCCTGATCGATCAGTCGCTTGGTTCGAGTGTTTGGTGCGATGAGTTTTGCCGTTTTGATTGCGTTTGCAAACGTTTCGATGCGTTAGGGTTTCCTAGTCAAATTACTTTTAATCCCAACTACTATATCAACATACAATCATCCTTATTTCGTATTCGTTTAGCGTTTGTGATTCGATTGCGTTTCGATTGATTACCACACATAACATAAATAAACATGCACAAGTAACCCATAAGGAACACACACACGTATAACCATATCCAAAATACGTAATTCGAGTTGCGAGTGCGATTGCGATAGCGATAAAGCTATTAAACATGCGATAAATAGCGATTAGTATGCGATTAATAATAGATACTCCACATAATACAACTAAGGCGATAATAAAATAGACTAATTAGAAGTCAAAGATGTCAAATCAGGAATTGAGCAAGGAGAGACAGATCGCAATTAGAAATCTTTTCTTCCTTTGACTTCAATCTTGACTTTGACTTTGAATTTGACTTTCGAAACACGGGGTGTTACAGCCTCCCCTAGTTGAGGGAATTTCATCCCGAAATTAGGCCAAAGCCGTAACAACCAACTGTGGGTACTTCGCCTTCATTTCGCTTTCTAGTTCCTAAGTGAACTCTGCGCCTCGTTTGCCTTCCCATCGGACTTTCACAATGGGAATGCGCGAGCGTCTGAGCTGCTTGGTTTGGCGGTCCATGATTTCGATAGGCTTCTCCACGAAGTGTAGTGTTTCGTTTACTTGGAGGTCATCGAGAGGTACAATCAAATCATGCTCAGCTAGGCACTTTCGGAGGTTTGACACATGGAAAGTCGGGTGGACATTACTAAGTTCCTCCGGTAGTTCGAGTCTGTAGGCGACTTTTCCGATTCTTTCCAGAATCTTAAAAGGTCCAACATATCGAGGCGCTAGTTTCCCTTTCTTGCCGAATCTGACCACACCCTTCCAAGGTGATACCTTTAGGAGTACGTAGTCGCCAACGTCAAATTCAAGGGGTTTGCGCCGTCTATCGGCGTAACTTTTCTGATGACTCCGAGCTTTCAACAAGTTGTCTCTTATTTGGAGGACTTTGTCGGTCGTTTCCGGTTAATTGCGAGTGACCGATCTCGTGCCACACAAAAGGCGATCGACATTTTCTTCCGTATAAAGCCTCGAATGGTGCCATTTGAATGCTAGAATGGTAAATGTTGTTGTACGAGAATTCGACTAATGGCAGGTATGCATCCCAATTACCACCGAAATCTATGACACACGAACGGAGCATGTCTTCAAGAGTACGGATCGTTCTTTCAGTCTTACCGTCGGTTTGAGGGTTGAATGCGGTACTCAGATTAAGCGTTGTACCGAGAGCAGCTTGAAACGTTTTCCACAGTCGCTAGGTAAACCGAGCATCACAGTCTGAGATGATTTCGCTAGGCATCCCATGTCGACAAATGATCTCATTAGTGTAGATTCGGGCTAATCGTTCTACCTTGTAGTCTTCCCGTATTGGCAAAAAGTGGGTTGATTTGGTCAAACGGTCAATAACAACCCAGATGCTATCGTGACCTGATGGCGTGCGCTGGAGCTTTGTTAAGAAGTCCATAGCTATACTCTCCTACTTCCACATAGGGATCGGGGGTTGTTCGAGTAAGCCAGAGGGTCTTTGGTGTTCAGCCTTGACCTTCGAGCAAGTCAGACACTTTCCAACGTAGAGGGTGATATCCCTTTTCATGCCCGACCACCAGTACTTGTAGCGGAGGTCCTGGTACATTTTGTCGGCACCGGGATGAATAGAATACCGGGATTTGTGGGCTTCGTCCATCAATATCTGTCGCAAATTGGTCCATTTAGGGATCCAAATTCGGTCCAGGAAGTGGAATATCCCATTCGACTTATTCACAAGCTGAGCTCCATCGTGCTATATTCTTTCCTTATCCAAAGTGCGCTCATTAAAACAAGCATGCTGGGCTTCGCGGATGAGGGTTTCGAGATCGTATCGGGTATCCCGAATGCTAAGCAAATAACCCCGTCTGCTGAGAGCGTCGGCAACGACATTTGCTTTGCTAGGGTGATAACGAATCTCACAGTCATAATCGTTGAGAAGTTCTACCCATCGGATTTGACGCATATTAAGTTTCTTCTGATCAAAGATATGTTGTAGGCACCTATGATCGGTGAAGATCGTACACTTTGTACCATACAAGTAGTGTCGCCAAATCTTTAACGCAAAAACAACAGCGCCTAGCTCGAGATCATGGGTTGTATAGTTCTTTTCGTGGATTTTGAGCTGACGAGATGCGTATGCAATGACCTTGTCCCGTTGCATGAGAACGCATCCAAGACCAAGGTTTGAGGCATCACAATAGATAATAAAGTCGTCGTTTCCATCGAGCAATGTGAGAACAGGAGCATTGCAAAGCATGCGCTTGAGGGTTTGGAAAGCAGACTCTTGTTCAGTTCCCCAAACAAAAGGCTTGTCTTTATGCGTGAGAGCGGTAAGCGGCACATCGAGCTTTAAGAATCCTTCGATAAATTGTCGATAATAGCCCGCCAATCCGAGAAAAGAACGGACTTTAGAGGGGCTCTTGGGTGTAATCCAACTCTTAACAGCTTCAATCTTCTCGGGATCAACGTGAATACCTTAACTATTTATAATGTGACCCAGAAACTGAACCTCCCCCAACCAAAATTCACACTTGGAGAACTTGGCATTGAGTCGATTCCCCTGGAGTAACTCGAGAACCAAACGTAGATGTTGCGCGTGTTCGGCTTTTGATTTGGAATAGATCAAGACATCGTCGATGAACACGATGACGAAATGGTCGAGATAAGGTTTACACACGCGATTCATCAGATCCATGAAAACCGCGGGTGCGTTGGTTAGACCAAAAGGCATAACAACGAACTCATAGTGGCCGTATCGAGTGCGAAAAGCGGTTTTGGGTATATCTTCCTCTTGAATGCATAGCTGGTGATAGCCTGAGCATAGATCGTTCTTGGAGAAACACGTAGCACCTTGTAGTTGATCAAACAAATCATCAATGCGAGGCAGGGGATATCGGTTCTTGATAGTCAACTTATTCAGTTCCCGATAATCGATGCACATCCGGAACGACCCATCCTTCTTTTTGACGAAAAGGACTGGCGCGCCCCAAGGAGAGGTGCTCGGGCGAATGAAGCCTTTCTCAAGTAATCCCTGAAGCTGGCTCGAGAGTTCACGCATTTTGGACGGTGCGAGCCGGTAAGGAGCTTTGGCAACAGGGTTGGCTCTAGGAATGAGGTCGATACGGAAGTCGATATCACGACTTGGCGGAAGGCCGAGAAGATCCTCAGGAAAAACGTTAGGAAATTCTCGAACCACTGGGACATCTTTCGCTTCTGTCTTTCCTTTCTTTTCCTTCTCCGCTACTACAATATTGGCCAAGAAAGCTCTGTATTCCTTGCGGAGTTACTTGCTAGCTTGGACACACGACATGAGCTTGAGACATTTCAAAGCAGTTTCGCCATAAACACACAATAAATCACCATTCACGAGCGAGAATCGAATCATCTTATCGAAGCACACAACTTTAGCACGGTTTTCGTGAAGAAAGTCCATGCCTACTATGACGTCAAAACTTCCGAGTTGCATCGAAATAAGGTCGATTGGGAAAATGTGATTGTTGAGCTCAAGAGTACAATCACGAAGAACAGAATTAACGGCGACAATTCTTCTGGTGGCGACTTCAACATCGAACGTCGAGGGGAGATGGGAGCGCTCACGACTAAGAAGCTTCTCAAATTCAAACGACACAAAGCAGTTATCGGCTCCAGTATCAAACAAACACGATGCATAAATACTATTCAAAAGGAACGTACCATTGACTACGTT
This sequence comes from Helianthus tuberosus, assembly GCA_030545235.1. Classification (NCBI taxonomy): domain Eukaryota; kingdom Viridiplantae; phylum Streptophyta; class Magnoliopsida; order Asterales; family Asteraceae; genus Helianthus; species Helianthus tuberosus. Next base: position 81,015,846 of record CM060408.1, read on the forward strand.
GTTGTCAGCCTGGGCTTGGTGCACATTGATGTTGAAAGTTCTGGCACGTGCGGCTTGCTGTTGCTGCTGTTGAGGCTGCTGCTGCTGGGGCTCTTGTTTCACAACCCTGTTCGGGCACATGTTCGCAAAGTGGTTGGGATCACCACATGCGAAGCTGACTCGGGCGTTGACCGCGGGTGCCTGAGCTGCTTGTTTGCCTTGTGGGGCTGGGAGCAGAGCTTGATGAGCAGTGGCTTGAGCTGGTGCTTGACGAGGACCAGTACGGCAGTTAGCAGTGAAGTGGTCGTACATATTGCAGTGAGCGCAGAAACGGCAGGCGAGACCCACCGGGTGATGATAAGTGCATGTTGGGCAGGCAGGGTGGGGGCCTGTGTATGCGCGCTTTGCTGGCGGTGCATAGGTAACTGGTGCTGGGTGGTGGTGGGATTGCTGTTGAGCCGGTACGGCTTGAAGTGGAGCAGCAGTGGTGGTGACAGCACAGTTCTTGTTGCTGGAGCTGCTGTTGTTGTTGTTCTTCTTCTTGCGGCGTGAGGACTTTGACGATTGAGCGGCGGCGGTTTCGGGGGTTGGTGCGGCGGTGACTTGATGCAGGTTCTTTGAAGTTTTATCCCAAAAACCAGCTTTTACTCGCTTGTCATTGATTTCGGCGGCAAGCAAGTATGTTTCTTCGATCGTTGCTGGCTTTGCGACATGCATAAAATCTGCAACACAGTCGGGTATAGCTCGAATGTACTTCTTGATCGTCATGTCGGGCGTCTTCACTTGATCGGGACAGATGATGCTGAGCTGCTTAAAGCGAGTAGTCAGGGCAGCGTTGTCACCTTCTTTCTACATAATGTGCCAGAACTCATCCTCCAGCTTCTAGCGCTCATGGGGAGGGCAGAACTCCTCGAGCATAACGTTCTTTAACTCATCCCATGACAGACCATAGGCTGCATTATTTCCGCGCTTGTTCCTTTCGGCCGTCCACCAGTCTAGGGCGCGGGACTGGAAGACGCCGGTCGCGTTCAGTGTGCAGAGATTATCAGGACATCCGCTCTGTCGCAGGGTGACTTCGATTGAGTCAAACCATTGAAACAAAGCCATAGGGCCTTCTTCGCCGGTGAACTCTTTCGGTCCACATGCCTTGAACTGTTTGAAACTAAAAGCAGCTTTGGGAGTCTCAGTCCTGGATTCTTCAGACGATTTGGTCATGTTTTCGTACAGTTCACTGACGACTTGGGGTACAACCTTTGCCATTTGCTTAGTAATCATGGCAGCGAGGCGTTTGTCTGCTTGCTTTCGGCGAGCATCTCGGGTAACGCGAGATCCAGATGACGACATTGTCTGCAACAGACATCGCCACAGGACTCAACACAATATAATCGAATCTCACCGCACAATCCTAATACTACTAAAACTCAGGAACACGTACAATCACATAGGCACATAATCACAGATTCACATAAGCACAGAAGCACATAAGCACGTAAGGCACAAAACACATAAATTTATAAGTATGTAACTTGTCTAGATGCACACAAAGGCGGCCAGAACACAGAAACCTGTCATTCAAATTTCGTGATCGTTCGAGTAGAGCATTCGCGCATAACATAGCGAGTAGTATAGCATAATCGATTAACTTAGCAAACATTAGGGCCTAAGGTCGTTCCTCATAGTAGTAGCGATTTGTCAGCGTGGTGTAGTTAGTATCATGTGGTCAGCGGAAGCAAAAAGGCGTTAAATCAAACCCAGTAGTACCTCAAAATGCTAACAAATAAGCATAAAAACCATGTAAACACATAAAATCCGCATTAAATCGACAATTATCAGAGTCGGCTGTAGCAATCTCAGAATCGGAACACATAAAAATTGGGAAATAGAGAACACATAAAAATTGGGAAATAGACTGTCTGCGGCTAGATAGACATTGACTAACCAAAGTGATTCGACTATTCACAAGGAATTTAGTTCACACTTTGACCTTTAGGACTATGCCCTTGCCTCGATTCTTGGGCGTTCGGCACGCATCCCTTTAGTCATACCGTGACCTCAAGTCGTTGGAGTCCGTCGAGACTTTGGTGAGAGTTTTGTAAAACCAAGTAAAGGTCAGAACAAGTCGTTAAGGTTAGGGTTTCACCCTTGGCTTAACAACTTCGTTCCTGTTTTGATAAATTAAAAGAGAATTATACGTCAAAGTATGGATTTCACTCCTATTCCAACGCAATTTCTCATGTTTATAGATAAAAATGTGGGTTGAACAAACAATTTAGTTGAGAGTTTGCGGTTTTCACACCTAATCTCGACTTAATCACTCATTCATATTTGAAAATTCGAGTGCAGTGGTAGTGTAGCGTAGGCGAGAATAGCGAGAAATAGCAAGTACCCTTATACATACTCCTTACGGGGCATGCACGAGTCAGTCTGTTGGTTCCTAACTATAGACTAGGTCTCTAAGACATCGACCCGGACTAGGTCGAGTCTTTCCTAATTCCCTATAGTTATGGCTCTGATACCAATCTGTCACACCCCAACCGATGGCGGAAACATCGGGGCGTGGCACTGAGCGAAACAGATTGTCCAGAAGTTTCCATAACCACTACATTTACCAAATATTTAAAGCACAATGTCCCATACCATGTCATAAATGATAATACAATTATTACAGAAAAGATCTAGTCAAATTGTTCTATTTTGACAACTCAGATTCTTATTACAGACAATTGTTTATTGTTGACCTAGGTCTTTCCTAGCCTCGATTTCACAGCAAAGAAAGCAAATAAGCATCCTAAGCACCTGTCACATACGTTAAAGTAAAAGTCAATACACATAGTGTAAGGGTGAGCATACAAGTTTGATAATAGCGTATAGAGTTCGAAAGCGTTACGCATAACCAGCATGTACACAGTGTAAAATGAGGCATGTTAGTTATTGACATGAACCTATTGATACCAATGACTGCGGGTTGACTGCCTAAGGCAATGCACGATACATACTCACTACTGTGAGCCATGTAACTAATTGTCCTTAACAACCCCTGAGTGAACAGGTGCTGAGTCCAAACTATAGTACTATCGTTGCTAAGGCAGGTAGACAGCATTCCATGTGTAAACATAACAAACAAGCATTCATTAAGTCACGTATACATGCGATAACGGTTAGCGTTTAAAGTATTGCGTAGTGTGTTAGATGTGATTTTGTATAAGTAACGTATGTAACACCCAAAAGTGCGTAAAGCAAAAAGGGATCGAGTATACTCACAATGATTGATGGATTGAAGGGAGCGCTAGAGAGTAAGGTTAGCCTGAACAGATTGATAGTATAACGATAAGCGACGCGTAAAACGATATAGAGTGCAAGTGGGTAGGATAGCAGTTCGATCGGATGGTAGTCCGATCAGATGGCTGTTCGGTCGAGTGACAGTCCGTTCGGACCGTCGTCCGGTCGGATGACCGTTCGAGTGGATTGTTACTTCCTTTGGGAAGGATGTGTTTGTGTATGATGGCTTGAGTTTTGAAGTTTTCGTTGTAGCATTTTGAAAACATTGAAGTATCTCTACCTTTCAGGTCGGTCGATCGAACGACCGTTCGATCGGGCGATAGTCCGATAGGTTGGGCACTTCAGCGAGAACAAGTTCTCAGCAGGTTGTGACTCGATCAGACGGTTGTTCGATCGGGTGACATCCCTTATGCATTGAACACGTTGAAAATTGTTTAAGTGTTGAAGTTTTGAAACATCCCATAGTCGGATGGTCAGTCGATCGAGTGGTAACTCGATCGGACGGCAATCTGTTCGGTGTTCCCAAAACTCTTGAGGGTTGATTTGGAAAAATAAATCGTGGGGCCAAGGTGCAAGTCGATCGGATGACCGATCATTCGGATGGCTGTCCGATCGGGCAGCAGTCCGATCGGACGACACTCTGTCCTGGTCGACCTGTTCGTCTTACACTTGGTTGTTTTGGTTGTTTGTCGTTTTATCAAGACGTTTTGATAACTTATTAAGCAACAGAAACCTCGTCAATACTTGGTACCCCTGATCGGACAGGAATCACCCAAATCCAACCAGTTAACTGTTCGAGACGGTGTTCCACGTTTAACCCGAAATCGGTAGTCTCGTGGATAGAATCCAGACCTTGAACCAACACAACCACAAGAATGAGTAGTAAGTCGGCACAAGCTCCGATTCTATCGGTTTTGAAGGTATTGAGTGTAAAAGAGTTGAAAGAAAGTTGGAAATCCATCTTTCAATCCTTTTCATTGCGAATATGTTTAGATCTATGAAAGATCTTTGTTTGTTTATGTGGATATCGGTTAGATCTAAGTTGTTCTTGGTGGATTGAGGCCAAAACATGAAGTTCTCAAGAACACATGATGACGTCATCCTAGAACACCTTGAATCTTGATGATTTCACGGTTAAAAGTTATGATTCAAAAGTTAGAAAGGTGTAGGAGTGCGTGTAGATCAAGGAAGTACAAGATTTAGGACGAGATCTTACCGGAATCGCGAGAAATCTGAAGAAAAGTGGGGAAGGTGAGCTGGTCGGAGGAGAGTTGCCAAAAGTGGAAAGTATGATGGTGACAGGGGGTATTTATAGAGTTTCCCAAAGAGGAAAGGGCTAGCTGTCACGGCCCCAGCCCCGGTTTGACCCGGTCAGGAGCCGCGGGACAGGAACCTGTGGTATCAATGATGCGACAGCGGAAGATTTTAACAGGATCTTTTTTAAACTCGAAATGCCCGATTATTTTATTTCATAACGCGGGCTAAACCTCGGTAATTTACAATAGAGGAATTTCACAAGTAAATTCCCTGATTTATTAAAACATGTTTATTCATTTTAACTGAGCCACCTCTTCAAGCTTGTTTGTGCTCCGTAGCACGTTTTCCTTGATTTACAGCAGGTCGCCTGAAACATGTTTTAAAAATATTTTATCAGCAGGGAAATGCTGGCGAGTTATTCAAGTGTGTAAAATGACGCATTAGTTATCAATTACAGCATAAGAGCGATTACAATGGCTTCTATCTTATTTTTATCTGGCGCCGTGTCACCTCATGGTGACGATGGTCATACCACTATTGGGTCCTGTCACCCAAGTAGTGATGATTATCACTGTTAGGATTTATTAGCCTAACCCGTGAGAAATTAGTAATGTGCACAATACCCCACTAGCCTGTGATTAAGATAACCATGACTTACTCCCTGTAATTATAACATTTGAAAATGGAGTATTTGTAAAATACTTTTGATAAAAAGAGAATAACTCACATTGCAGATTTAATACGGACAGAGTTTAAGCCTACTGATTAGCCTTGTAACCTAATTTATATAACATGCACACGAACTAGGTCAGTAACTAATACAGCAATTACGATAACTCATGAGATTAAACCCTCACAACGAATGATAAAGTGCGATACTTAAACATCCATCGAATTCACGACGAATGACAAAGCATAACCCTAATGTGGGCAGCACTTAAACATCCGTTGGATAGTTTCAATCAATCGGACATTGAATCGTAGCAGCGATCGACTTATTACCCTGTTATCGCGGCGGAAATTCGAGATTGTGTGTGTTTCTGGACTGTTTCTACGATATCTCAGTGTACGAATTGAATTTCTACGTCGAACCAACGCGAAATTGCAAGTGCCAAAGTCTACTACTTATAGCTGAAAAACCGACCCACTCGCGTGGCGCGAGGGGTCGTCGCGTGGCGTGAGGGGGACTACCCTACTATAGGGTAGCCCCGTGTCTTGGTAGTCTAGCTGAGTTGGTCTTGCGTTCAAATTCGTTTTACATGTAAAACTGTCAAGATAATATCAACTAGGGTTTACCCCCCCCCCCTGAGTTTTAGGGGCCCTAATCCTGATTCCAATTGTTCTGAAAATTTTAGGGTTTATGCAGGATCACTTGGGGGTCTTAATTAGGGTTTCCTTTTGGACTAAATAAATTGAGAATAAGTACTTTTAATGAGAGTTGTTACACTATCCGATCGGGTGGCAGCCCGGTCGAACAGCTGGCCGATCGAGCGGCAGCTCGATCAATCGGCTGGTCGCCTGATCGATCAGTCGCTTGGTTCGAGTGTTTGGTGCGACTAGTTTTGCCGTTTCGATTGCGTTTGTGAGCGTGTCTATGCGTTAGGGTTTCCTAGTCAAATTACTTTTAATCCCAACTACTATATCAACATACAGTCATCCTTATTTCGTATTCGTTTAGCATTTGCGATTCGATTGCGATTGAGTTCGATTGCGTTTCGATTGATTACCACACATAACATAAATAAACATGCACAAGTAACCCATAAGGCACACACACACGTATAACCCTATCCAAAATACGTAATTCGAGTTGCGAGTGCGAATGCGATAGCGATAAAGCGATTAAACATGCGATAAATAACGATTACTATGCGATTAATAATAGATACTCGACATAATACAAATAAAGCGACAATTAAATAGACTAATTAAAAGTCAAAGAAGTCAAAACAAGAATTGAGCAAGGATAGATAGTTCGCAATTAGAAATATTTTCTTCCTTTGACTTCAATCTTGACTTTGACTTTAACTTTCGAAACACGGGGTGTTACATTTTACCCTTAATGTGACGCGTCCACGTAATAAAATTGATGTTATTTACGAAAACGCCACCGAGCCAATCTAGTCCATAGATTGTTTTAATCGGACGATCCATAAGCGTTCTCACCGTTCTCACACTTTCTACCGTTTTCTCCAAATCACGACCCTGTATATATATATATATATATAGGGTGAGGTTCTAGAGTGAACACTAGTGTATTTGCGAACCGAGTGAACAAATCCTGGCCATTGATCTACACACGTGTATGGTTAGGATCTCATCATCAAATCGTAATATACACTATGTATTTCAATATCAAATCCTGGCCATTGATCTACACACGTGTATGGCCAGGATTAGTTCACTCAGTTCGCAAGCTACACTAGTGTTCACTCTTGAACCTAATCCTATATATATATATATATTTATATATATATATATAGGGTCGGGATTTAGAGAAAACGGTAGAAAGTGTGAGAACGGTGAGAACGCTTATGGATCGTCCGATCAAAACAATCTATGGACTAGATTGGCGTGGTGGCGTTTTCATAAATAACATCAATTTTATTACCTGGACGCGCCTCATTAAGGGTAAAAAGGTCTTTACACTTCTATACCAAAACGCCATACTAATGAATAAAACTCCATTACGGACCAAAACACAACCCTATATAAACCATTCATCTTACAAACGCCAAAAATCCCCAAAACGTCAAACACACCTACTCAAAAAACGCCATATTTTCTACTATATACCATTCATCTTAGAAAACGCTAAAACACTCAAACATCAAAGATTCCAAAAAATCGACGGTTCTTTCAGATACACTATTTCCTCAGTAAAACGCCAAAAATGGCAAATATCGTTTCTTGTATATTCAAATATTGTTCTACGCCAAAGTTTCAGAGAATGCATTCTTCCCTGAGGTGCTGTGAATCAAATAACATTTTGCTGCATGAGATGGACAAATCATAAACAAAAAGATGCTGGTTTCAGACTTATGTCATTTTTTGTGTTTTGTTATTGATGAATATTATAATGGCATGAAAAGACGAATGACACTGATGGGTTGTTTGAAGATACATATTCAAAGAAAAAACTTATGTCATTTTGTCTTTCCAAACGGCCACAAAAACACAAGCATGGCTAAGCCAAACCGCCAGCGAACATGATTCAAATAAGAAAGAGACTAATGACAGTGAAGATTTGGAAGATGAAATGTTTCTATTTTTATTTTTTTAATTTTCTTTTTTTGTTGTTTTTGATGTATTTTTCAACTTAGAAAATAAAAAAAAATACATTATATTAATAAAACGCCAAACAGTCATAATGCATGTGAAACGCCATAATGCAGTAAAAACACCAAAATTCCCAAACTATAATGAAAGTAGTTTGCAGAAGTATTAATAAAATCTAACAATGGAAAAAAAAGGCCAAAAACTACTTAAAGCCATTAAAAACGCCAAACTTGGGAGATGGAAAGTCTATGACCCTAAAAACTCATAAAAAGCTGAACAAAAAAACAGTAAAAATACACAGTATCTGAAAAGACAACTACTTTATTAATATCATTTATTATAAATAAAATCCTGCCTAAACTACGCACCAAAAACATCCTATAAGAGAGACGTCTCTGCACAATCAACTGATCACAAACCAAAAAACAAACGTCATATAGTTTAAAACGCCATAAAAATAGTTAAAAAAGCCATAGATGCTGAACCTCGATTCTTATATATTAAGTATTGATCTGAATGAAGTTTCACTGAATGGATTCTTCTGTGAGTTGGGTATCTCTATAATCTTTTGCTGAATGAGATGGACAAATATTCAAGAAAAAGAGACTGATGACACTGATATGACATCATGTCACTTTGTTCTTGATGGCTATATTGATGGCATGAAGGGATCAGTACATTAGAACAGGCGTTGGTCTTCACTCTTCAACATGTCATCAAACAAGTATATATCCGCCCACAATAAAGGATGCCACAAAAATAAGCATCTTCTAAAGACGGACGTTATGTAGGAAAATAAGGATCTACATAAGGTATTTAAAAACATATTCAAAACGCCAAAAATGTTAAAGTAGAAGAGGCTGATGACAGTGAAGATTTGGATGAGAAATTAGATTATAATTTTTAATTTTTTTTTCATTTTCTATTGTTTGTTATCTAATTCTCTATTGTTTGTTATCTAATTCTCTAGTAATTTAAAAAAAATTGAGTATAAAACGCCAAAAACAACAAACACCAAAACGCCTGATAGTGTGAAAAACTGTGAGAACGAATGCTAGCAAAGCACGATGTTGCTATATAAAACGCAAAAAAACGCAAACAAAGTAATACTGGAAAAATCTACACTAATTGATAGATGAAAATTAAAAGAAACAGTAATTGCTAAAACAGTAAAATGAAGAGACGGTATCATTATTGCCAAACATTTATTTATATTAAAAGCCACTACATGGAAAATTGAATTTATTTATCTTTTCAAAACGCCATAATTGTCTGTCAAATTATAGGCCCGTATCCTACATGGCATAACACTTGATATAGGGGGTGTTTGGTGTTGCGTTTTCAAAATAGATTATGCGTTTTCAAAATAGATTTTGCGTTTTCAAAACTGCATTTTGAAAAAGTATGTAGGTACATGATTCTTCAAAATTGCGTTTTGGAGGTAGATAATCATTTTTTCATCCAAACACTTTTTTAGATTATTTATGTTTTACAAACGCAATAATTAAATAATCACTTCAAAACGTAATCCCAAACACCCTCATAATAAAATCAAGAAAATTACTGTTGTTTTTTATATTAAAGGCCTGCATCCTGATCTAAAAAACAATAAAAACGCCAAAACAATACTTAAAACGCCAAAATGTTTACTATGATCCTGATCTAAAAACAATAAAAACGCCGCGTATTTATTAAACGCCAAAAAATTGAAAGAAAAAGTGACACGCGTTTAAAAAAAGAAACATGAAAGGACAAAAAAGCCCCTCCGCCCTTCTCTAAGCGGCGTGACACGTGTTGGGCCAGGAAGCGTTCTCACCGTTCTTACACTTTTGAGCGATTTCTCCTGATCCCGTTTCTATATATATATATATATATATATATAGGGGATTGCTAAAATGAAAACCACCTCCAGTTGTAAGAACTGAGAGAACCACTTTCTAGCCTTTAGATCAAGAAGATGGATGGATGAGATTGAAAGTAACAAAAATTAATATTAAATAGATTTTGTCTTATTATTTCTTTAATATTTTAATTTAAAAGGGCAGTATAGTAAATTTACTCTATTTTGTCTTTTTGTCTTTATTATTTTTTATTACTTTTTTGTTTTATTATATTACTTTTTATTTTTTAAGAAGAATTTTTTTATTAAAAGCATTTTTTAAATTCAGATTTTTTTAACAAAACGAATTTTTTTTGCGCGCCGGTTTTTGGCGTCCCGTTTTACCGCGACGTTTTTTACGTCCCGTTTTTTTTTTCGCGGCGTTTTTATGCGCCACATTCACGCCTCTTGTTTTTTACGCGCCATTTTTTCAAGCGTCGTTTTTTACACGTTTTTTTAACGCGCCGTTTTTTACATGTTTTTTAACGCGCCGTTTTTTACATGTTTTTTTACACGTCGTTTTTACGCGCCGTTTTTTACACGTCTTTTTGCGCGCCGTTTTTATGCTCCGTCTCCGCCCAATTTTTTTTACGCCCCGTTTTTTTCGCGCCGTTTTTTACGTTCCGTATTTTACGGCCCCTTTTTTCAAATTTTAAGTTTTACGTTTTTACGTTTTACTTTTTTTTACGTTTACGTTTTACGTTTTTACGTTTTACGTTTTTACGTTTTTACGTATTTACGTTTTACGTTTTACGTTTTTACGTTTTACGTTTTTACATTTTACGTTTTACGTTTTTACGTTTTACGTTTTACGTTTTTAGGTTTTACGTTTTACGTTTTTAGGTTTTACGTTTTAAGTTTTACGTTTTACCTTTTACGTTTTACGTTTTTACACTACATTCTACCAACTCAAACCGAGACCGAACCGCAAGACTCGAACCGAGACCGAGCCGAAGCTTGACCCGAAAGTGAAACCACAAATTTTCAAATTTCAACATGTTATCAAGAAAGCAAGTATAGAATTGGAGGACTAATGGAGATAAACAAAGTAAGTGATCATAATAATACCCAAGAGCCACAACCCAAGAAACAAATTAGAAGGAGACCCCACACAAGCAAGCCTTATCAAGAAAGCTTTATGAACATGGCTGAGGCTAGAAGAGAGATTGCCACTGCCCTCAAGTTCCATAGAGCTTCCATGAAGGCAGCTACCAATCACGACCATCGATCCGAACTAGAAAAGAAGCCAGTCTATCCGGATATGGTCACCACCAACTACTGGCCTCTTGTTCCTCCACCTCCACCATCACTAAATCAAGAACATTATAATCTGGAACAGCTTCCTAATCAACCATTGGGGCTAAATCTCAATTTTAAAGATTTCAACAACTTAAATACAAGTATTTACTACAACCCAATGCCTGCTTCCACTCCCCAATCGGCAACACACACATACAAACTCAACCTTAAAATGCTAGAGAGAGAGAGAGAGAGAGAGAGAGAGGACGACACAGAGATGAAATTCCGGAGAAGCAAAATTCCGTCGAACTCGTGACAACCAGAGATGTGGTGCAACCGGAGAAGCAAAACTACAGCGAACTCGTGATCTAAACTCAACCTTAAGATATGGTGTGGCGGCTCTGATAGACGGCTCTGACAACCAGAGCTCAGAGAAGCAAAAACTCCGGCGAACTCCCTGCTTTCTGGCGACAGAACTGAGTTTTCCGGCAGAGCACTCTTCATGAGGTGGTTAATCGATTTAGCACTTCATTGTAAAACATGCAACCAAGATCGATCTAAAGCTTCTTTGTCAAATTTCTGATTTTTTTTTTTGTTTTTAAGAAGAAGAAAGAGAGAGATGATAGAAATAGAATTGTGACAGGAAAGAGGAGGGATAAGAGATTAGTGATATATAAAAAGTTTGCTGATTTAAATGAAGAGAGAGAGAGAGATAGATTTGACATTTGGGGTAAATGACTAAAACACCCTTTAATCTGATTGGTTGAGGGTGGTTCTCATGGTTCTTACAACTGGGGGTGGTTTTCATTTTAGCGGCTTCCTATATATATATATAGAAACGGGATCAGGAGAAAACGGCAAAAAGTATGAGAACGGTGAGAACACATCTTCGCCGAACACGTGGCGTGGGGCATGATCAGGGTCCGAAGGGTTTTTTTGTCTTTTTAGTATTCTTCTCCTTTCACGATTTTCGCGTTTGACATGCTTCTTTATTTTTTGCGTGCAAGATAATTTTGGCATTTTGTAGATTTATTAATTATTTGGCATTTTATTGTTTTTTCTGAGATTTCTTCTCTTTGAGTTAATTCTTTTTGTGTCACATAGTTAATATTTTGGCGTTATGGCTTTTTCCATGTCATTTTTTGGCGTTTTGTATCTTTTTGTTAATAATTCATTACCATAGATTAATATTTTAAAAAATTACAATAACTCGAAAATCCAAATAATCTAATAGTCTTCTGTAGGTGGGATTACATCAGAGATGTACCCATCGCTTTGTTCTTCACTTTCTTCTGATTCTTCATCATCAAATTTCATTTTTGCGTATAACGCCATTAGCTCGTCTCTTCTTTGCTGCAACCTATTTTTGAATATCACTGCATCCTTGGATTTTAGATCATTTGAAGGTGTTAAATCATAGAGTTGTTCAACGATAGATATTGTTGGTACATACGTCTGTCGACTTCATCTTGTATCGAGTCTTGTAATAGAATAGATGAAACAAGTCACACAGTTCAAGATTAACAGGATACAGAGGTGAACAAGCCAGTTCAAACGAAGTGGTCAGTTCAAACGAAGTGGCCAGTTCAAACGAAGTGGCCAGTTCGTATGAACTGGAGATGCTTGTTCAAACGAAGTGGAGTTAGTATAAATAGTGGACTTGTTGTTTTCATTTGTAACTTGGTCATTCCGGTAGCGAAGCTCTGCCGAAGTATCTCCAGGTCTGTAATCGTCATCGAATCAATACAAGAGATAGTTAAAGTGATTCTCGTGTGTTTGTAGCTGAAATAACTCCGATACGTTTGATTCCGCCTCTCGTATTGGACGAGATCTCTTCCGAACGACTCGTTTGGTCGTGCAAACGATCCTACAAGTGGTATCAGAGCTCAGGAGGAGGAGCTCTTGGATTTTCAGCTTTGATTTCATAAAATTTCTGCTTCTACACATTTCTGTCACGTTTTTTCAAAGTAAAACAAGATTTTCAGGATAAAATGGATTGATTTTGAAGTATATTGTGCGAAATAGTGTTTTGCATAATCTGTAAATGTTTCAGACGTTAAAACTAACTAAAACGTGATCAATTTCATAAAAAATTCATCAGATCGTTTGAAAGAACATTCAGTTCGTTTCAGATCCATATCACACGAACCGGAATTTCGAACTCAGATCTACGACGATTCAGTGGACAATTTTGAACGGAAATCACATCATTGAGATCGGAATTCATTGTAGAACCATCCTTGAACATATCAGATTCTAATTCAATCGAAATCGTGATTATATTTGGCAAAATAACATCAGTTCGTTTGAACAATGGCACAGTTCATTTAAGACTTTGAATCCAGTTCGTCTGAGAGTCATACGAAGTGATTCCAGGTCGTTTGTAATGTGTTAGTTCGTTTGAAATCAGCAGATCTCAATTTATACGAAGGTTGTCAGTTCGTTTAAGATTGACAGTTCGTCTGAACTTAGGTCGTTTGAACATTAGGTCGTTTGAATCACAGCTCGTCTGAATTTCTGTCCGTTTAAACAAATCAGGTCGTTTGAGATTGCCAAGTCACGTGAAATTCTGATCAGTATTCTCTTGAAAAAATAATCAAGTTACAGTTTAGTGGATGTTGAGGTCAAATAGGATATATTGATAATAAATGTTTGATTGTAAATGGATAAGAGGTCACGTGATGATGAATTAAATTGCAGAATATGTTGTCGGCTTCATGTGATTAACAGAAGTGTTTGGTTCAATAGTTGTATTGTTTCCGTTAAGTGTGCATGTGATATTTCGATTAAAAAATTGTTTGTTTACATTTGAGTGGGGTGTCAGTTTGCTTGTCGGATATAAAGTTGCCGGTCCTATCAAATTTTAGGTTGCATGTGATTTCAAGTCACGAGAATATAAAAGTCATAGTCAACTAGTTTTATAGTCGGTCAAATCAGATTTTAGCTATAAGTTGATGTCGGTTTGCTATATCATTTGACCCAAGTATTATGTGATCAGTATTTGTTATATGAGGTCCAATCATATTGGTTTTATGTGATAATATCTAGAGTTTATTGAGTTTGTGTGTTGTAGTCATAAAAAGTATCATATATAGTTGAAGTTTATCATTGCGATTTTGGTTCAAAGTGTTTGAATTGTAAGGTTGTTTTGTGTGGTCAAGTCGCGTTATATAGTCCAGTTCGTACGGTTCGGAGTTCAAAGGTTTCCAAAAGTCAAGTTACTTGAATTCGATTCGGGTTCTAGAAGTCCGTACTGTTGGTCAATGTTCAGTCCGCACAGAATATTCACCAGTTTGAGTACCAGTTTTATTCTGTTAGTTGATAATTCTTTAAACTGATTGTATTTTTGTTAGTATCTCCAGGTACTTGCCAGGTGTTTCCCGAAGTATCTCAAATTTTTCGAAACATGGACAAGGAATTCTACAACGCGTTTGCTACGCCTGTTGCTTCTGTTACAGCTGCAGAGAATTTATACAGTGAAAATGAAACGGGAACTCATCAAAAGCCACCAAAGTTGATGTATATCGAAGATTTTCAGGGTTGGAAAAACCGTTTTGAGAATTGGGTTCAGGCTTACAGATTCGATGCTTGGTGTTCTTTACTGAAAGATTACGAGAAACCAAAGAATGAACGTGGGTTGGAAAAGGGTTTCAATGATTTTACTGAAGCTGATAAGTTGAAATACACTAGTGAGAAGATGATGATGATCAACATTTTACAGCAAGCAGTTAAAGAAGATATCTTTGTCTTACTTCAACATAATGGAACTGCTAGATCAATCTGGGAAGCTTTACTTCAGAAATTCCGAGGGAGTGTTGATATGATCAAAAACAAAAAGGCCTTATTGAAGAAGTCGTTTGACATATTTACTGCATTTGATCATGAAACCACAAAGGAAACAATAGATAGATACTGTCATCTGGTTCTAGAAATGAAAAGATTGGATATTCAGAAAGATGATGATGAGTGGGTTGATAAGTTAGCAGAGGCATTACCCCAACAGAAGTGGGGAACTTATCTGATGATTGTGAAACTTATAAGGAAGACTAAGAGTATGAACTTGGCACAGTTTATCCAGAAGATTGAGGAACAAGAGCTGGATATTCAAAAGACTGCTATAATGACGAATCCAAATGCAAAACAAGATGTCAGTTTGTATTACAGAGGTAACAAGTTTGAGGCCACTCCAAGCCATAGTCCAAAGATTCAAACTGGTTTTAGTGCTGACAGCTCATCTGGAACAAAGATTATTAATGCGACTCAAAGTGGTGGATTTTCTTCGTCATTTTCAAGTTTTGATCCAAATAGCGCAACATCAACTTCTCAACGACAAAATTCAACAAACCTTCAGTGCAATGTTACTTTAAACATTCAAAATGGTCAGAATCTGTCTCCGGAAGTTGCCAAGCAACACATGGGATCACTGGTTGCTATGTTAGAATCTTACGAAAGTTTGATCGGTGGGAAGATTGGTAATCCGATGCTTACCAAAGAGGATTACGACCAAATTGATGCTGAAGAACTTGAGCTGATGGATATAAAATGGTGTTTAGCGAGTGCTTGGAGAAGAGCTGAAAAGTTTCAAGAAATTACTGGTAGAGATGAATTTCGAGGAATGGCTACTTCTCAACTGGGTTTTGACAAATCGAAAGTTACCTGTTTCCGTTGCAAAGGAAAAGGACACTTTAAAAGTGAGTGCAAAAGCAAAGAAGCAACCGGGAATCAAGAAAAGAACAACTATTATCAGAAATCAATTTTTCATCAGATTGCTCAACAACCACAAACTGCACATGCTCATGCTATTGAAGATGGAAAGAAGAAAGCTTTACTTATCCATCAAGATGATGAATTTGTTGCTGAAGGATTTAGTTGGGACAAATACATACCTGGTTCAGCTTGTGTTGCAAGAATTCAGGGTGAAAATGAGACTAATCAGAAAAGAATTCCAATTTTTCCAGATATTGGAAGCGATGTGGGTACCGATGATGAGGAAGAACATCTCAACAAAGCTAGAAAAGGCATTGATCCTACTAGTTTTAATTTGTTTTTTGCAGATAAAATGGAAATGGTGTATCAAAAGAAGATTGCAAGATTGAGGAAAGAGCTGAAAGCAGAAAAAGTGCAAGCTGAGGAAAAGACAAAGACAGAAGCTGGAGAAGCAAATGTTGATCAAGTGATTGAGAAAGTTGTGGAGAAAATTGTTGAAGTAGAGAAAGTTGTTGAAAAGATTGTCGAGATAGAAAAGGTAGTTGAAGTTGAAAAACTTGTTGAAATCGAGAAAATTGTTGAGGTTGAAAAAATGGTTGAAGTTGAAAAACCATGTTTGATGTGTTCAGAATCTTGCAAAGTTTGTGAGGAGAAAGATAAGAAGATTGCTGATTTAGAGAAGATTAAAGAAGATTTGCTGTGCGATGTGAAGTATGTGAAAGAGTCATATGATGTGCTCAACAACACAGTTGATCGTCTGAAAAAGACAAATACAGAAATTGAAAAAGCAATGGAAAAAATGAGCGCAACATTAATGACTAAGTAGAGCGTCATAAATGATTACATCGAAGACTGTGCTAAACTGAAGAAGGAGTTGGAGCTTGAAAAGATCGAAAGTGAAAGGATTAAACGATTACTGTTGAGTTATACTACTTGTGATTATTTGATTGATCGTGTTTATCCTACTGTTGCAGGTCTGGAAGCTTTCATGGATAAAAAGACTGAAGATACTGATACTGGTAAGAAACCAAGTGTCAAGTATAACAGATGTCCGCCTCCAATCCATGAAACTTATTCTCCAAGGAATCCTAACGAGGAGCGTCTAAAAAAGGCAGTCAACATCAAGTTAAAGTCTGAAATCATTGATGAATTGCCAGATAATATTGATGTTACATTCATAGCGTCTGACACTGATCATAAGTCTGAGTTAGTAAAGAAAGTTGTCGATCAGGTGTTAGATATGGATGAAGAGTCAAAGTCGGAGTCTAAGTCTGAAAGTCCGAGTTCATCAGAAAAGAGTCCGAGTTCACCGGTTAACAGGGTTTACAATAGAGAATTCCTGTTATCAAAATCTAATTTGAATGACGGGTCAATCAAAGTAGCTTATACTTTGTATGATTCAGACAAATTATATTCTGATGAGGAATTTTCAATAAGAAGTGTCAAAACTAAAATGATTAAACAGGTTTTCAAATTAACAGAAATTAATATTTCTGAAATAAAAGATTTAAATCTTCATGAAAAACATAAAAAATACACTTCAAGAGTTCAACAAAGATTGAACAAGAAAAAGGGTTACGGTTATGGTTCACGTTATCAAAAGAAACCAAACCACAACCATAATTTCAAAAAACAAGGTCTGGGTTTTAATTCTTCAGAAAATTTTAAAAATAAGAAAAATTATAAATCAAAAACAAAATTTGTTTAAGGAGGAAGTTCAGAGGATGAACAGAAGAAACCGTTCTGGAAACAGTCGAATCAAGAGTTTCTTGCTGAAGTGAAGAAGAATGTGAGAAGGTTTGCTGAAAGAGTTGACAGAAGAATCTGTTTCAAATGCCAAGAAGTTGGACATATAGCTTGGAATTGCCCCAAGACCAACTACCAAAAACAGGAAGTTTCTTCTAACTCTGTTTTGAGAAAGACGTGTGTTGATAAGAAAGAACAACCTGTGAAAAATGTTAAAAAGATTGAAAATTCTACTTCTGAGGAAGGAGAAAGTTCAAAAAGGTTTTACAAAAGAAGAGGTGATTTGAGTAAACAAAAGTGGGTGGTTAAATCTGAGGGTAATTCTGACAATGAATCTGATTTCATAAAATCAGAGGAGTCTTTGGTTTATAAAAAGGTTGATAATTCCATTCCTGAAATGAACGAGGAAAACTTTCCGTCATTGTCAAAAGAAAATTTGATGAAAAAAGTGGGAAAGGTAGAGATCTCAAATCAATTCTTCGCTGATAAGGGAGAATTTGATGTTGAGAAGGCTTTCAATGGGAAAGTCAAACATATTTTCGGGAAGATGGTTGATGGGAAGGTTAAAAGTGCAAAAGAGTTTTACAAATCAAAATGTTGGTGGGACAGATGTTTGCCGCCAAAATCACCCAAGGCTGGTCAGGCTTGGGTGACAGCATTTTCACCATAAATTCCTGACTTGCCGGAGCTCCCAGGTTGGTAAGAGTGGAGCAGGAATCGGCATCTTTCTTAGCAAATGATACTACAAGTGGTAAAGTTGGTAAAGTACAGGTGGTATATTTAAATTGTTATATTTTGTTGTGCAAGTGGTTATGATTGTTAAGTGAACCTGCTAGTGGTTGTTGAAGGTTTTCACTGACAAGTGGTTAATCAAGGTCATTAAGTTGAACTTGATTGGACCATGCTTACAAGTGATATTTTGAAAGACAATGTGATGAGCCACACCCCTAACCTACAATTGGTAAAATCAAACTTATTTTCCGGAAAAACCATTTGATTAAAACAAACTTAAGTGTTTTGAAATCACAATGGGAAAATAGTTTGTTGTACGGGGGAGTTCTGATTGTTTATGCCAAGTGGATGGCGAATTGAAGCGATTTGATATCGGTTGTCATTTTTTTGTACAGTTTGTTTTCAAATTTCCTAAAATGTGTTTGCATTTTAGGGGGAGTAAAAATTTTCAGAAAATCCAAAAACATTTGAAAATTTGAAAAAAGCCAAAAACATGATAAAATGAAAAAGAGTTTTGTTGTGCAAAAAGAGGAAATGATAGTACATCAGTGGACTATCACAACATGCTAAAGAAATGGAAAGTCAAATGTGATAAACGATCTCACTGTGGATGTGTGAGTAGGTTTTTGCACATTTAGTAGATTGTGACGAGATATAAACCTAAATTTCAAACTTGCTTAATTCATGGGTAACATCTCTCGGATATATGGGTAACCCCCGAAATCTTGTTTGAAAGGTCTCATAATCTGATATACTAGGTCTTTATACTCAATGATGTCTGGGGTATTATTCCAGGACTTCTGCTGAACGGTGGTTCTGACCTAGTCCTTGGATAATACTTTCCGCAATGCTTGAAACATAGCATTAACCCTCAGCATGCTGATGAAACAATAAAATTGATAGTCGCTGCTGTTGTAGCTAAAAGATCCTCTAAAGGGGACATACCGTTAAGTCCAAGCTGATATCTCTCTGCGTATACGGAAGTATCGACCTGAGATCCCTCGGCCCTCGCATTACCTAATTTATGTACATATATCATTTGTGTCATAATTACCTGTAAGACTGAATATTGGGATCTGGATACGGGAGTATATTCTGAGGTGGGACACGCGATTGAGTTTAAGTGCTTAAAACATTAATCTCGTATCTCGAAGCAGTTGAACTTTGTGTGAAAATTTAAGTGGATCAGTATACTGACAATCTAAGTGAATCGTTTAGAACTTAAAATGAAATGAAGCTTAACGGTGTTGGTGATTTGTCTCAAAAACTGATATGATCCTCTTACACAAACTCACAAAAATATTGTGTGTAAATATTTCTATACTGCATTTCATTTCTGTTATGTAAAATTCCAAAAAGATTTTCAGTGTGTTTTAGCATAAATTTTTTGAAAAATCCAAAAAGATTTTAGACAACTAATGTTGAAAAGTTGATTTTCAAAATTCCGAGTGCTAAACATGACGAACAGGTTTGGGAAAGTTTGTTTGAAAAAAAATGATATTTCTTCAAGTGGTTTATCAAAGATTAGCATTGTAAAATCATTTGTTGATTGTTTAATACCTGCAAGTGAGATTAAATTTGTTAAATTTTAAATTTGTGAAATTTACTTTGAGGTAGAGAATGTGCAGGATAGCCAGACTACGATCCCTAGTTGATTGAAAGGGGGAGTCTGAAGATGGAAAAGCAAGGTTTATGATTGGTTAAAGCCAGATGCTGTTATTGCTGATAAGAAAGAGAAGAAAAGAAGATAGAGATTTAGGATGCTTACATTGTCAGATACTTTGGGGAAAGCTTGAAGACTGATCAAGACTGAAGATGTTCTGAAGGCATACCGAAGACTCGTCAATATCCGAGGGGGAGTCTGTTGGTACATACGTCTGTCGACTTCGTCTTGTATCGAGTCATGTAATAGAATAGATGAAACAAGTCACACAGTTCAAGATTAACAGGATACAGAGGTGAACAAGCCAGTTCAAACGAAGTGGTCAGTTCAAACGAAGTGGCCAGTTCAAACGAAGTGGCCAGTTCGTATGAACTGGAGATGCTTGTTCAAACGAAGTGGAGTTAGTATAAATAGTGGACTTGTTGTTTTCATTTGTAACTTGGTCATTTCGGTAGCGAAGCTCTGCCGAAGTATATCCAGGTCTGTAATCGTCATCGAATCAATACAAGAGATAGTTAAAGTGATTCTCGTGTGTTTGTAGCTGAAATAACTCCGATACGTTTGATTCCGCCTCTCGTATTGGACGAGATCTCTTCCGAACGACTCGTTTGGTCGTGCAAACGATCCTACAGATATCAACCCTGTGTTCAACATTTCTTCCATTGGTCTTGAATATTGCACCCCGTTTTTATACGTTACTTCAAGTTTTCCTTCTTCCTCATTCAATACCCAACTGCTAAGTTTTGGTATTTGTGTATCTTCAATATCATCATCATCTTCATCATCTTCTGCTGGAAACTTTCTCTCCAGTCTTTTTATTACAGTTCTAGTTCTTTCACAATCGTTGTCTCTTGGAACCCCAAGGGCAGGATATCCTTCTAAACATTTTCATTCATTCCCATTATGGCTTTTATTGTTCTTACCTTTACCCTTCTCCTGTCAGCGAAGTTTATGATGAATCTTTTTTCTTTCCTTTCAAACCTGCATGCAATAACCTTAGCCATTTTTTAAATTTTTTGGCGTTTTGCAGAATATGTGGTGTTTTAGTTTTTTTTTTGGCGTGTTTGAGCTTGGGTTCTGATGGTCTTCTTTTATATTGACTTTTTTTCCCGCGTATGTCAGGTAATTATGGCATTTTGAAAAGGATAAATAAATTTAATATAATAAATGTTAGTAATTATGCTTTCCGTTGTTTCATTTTACTTTTTTGCAGTTTACCGTGTTTTGTTTTGAGACTCAACTGTTTTAATGGTGTAACACGTCAAATCTTTTTGACGGCTGTAATTACGGCGTTTTGTTTTCCAATGGCGGTTAGATAACTATTGGACTTCTTTTTGTTTTATATTCTTTGCACATTGTTTCATTCTTTTTTTTATAATATTAGTTGTTCAAATTAATTTTATTATAGTTTGCTAGTTTTTTGGGGGCTTTTTTATGGCATTATGGCATTTTACACGTATTTGCTAATTTTGACGTTTTATTATATTTTTCATTATAGCATTAATATTATTTTGTTGTTTATTAACTGACATTACAGAACAAAAAATAGGCAAAGAAAATTAAAAAAAAAAGTAAAAAAAACAAAGCAGAAGCAATTTATGATTTTAAATCTTCAGTGTCACCAGTCTCTTTTTTCTTTTGAAACTACAAGAAATGTGACAAATAAATGGCGTTTTGGGTTTGGCGTTGTTTATTTTCTTTGTTCATCTGTTGAAGTGTCTTTGTTGATGTTGGAGACATAGAGCGACCCCCTGTGGGTGGATGCTATCTGCCACTGGTATAGGTCTCTTCTTATCATCCAAAACTTCTTCAGGAACAAAGATGACAGTATGACATATGGATGTCATCAGTCCCTCTTTTTTCAATTTTATCCGTCTCATGCAGCAAAATCTTTCTACACTCGCAAAACAAATCATTAATTGAAGCTTCTTGCAGAACTTTACTGAGGATCAAAAGAAAAGATATTTGCTGTCGTTGTATTTTTTGGTGTTTTACATTGAGTTGTAATATTTTTAGCAACCACTGTGTGTTTTTTGTTTTTTGTTTTTTTGGTGTGATAAACAGAAGGTGGTGAGGCGTTTCTATTTATAGAATTTTTTTGGCGCGTAGGTTAGGCGGGATGTTATTTTTTATAACAAAAAATGTAATTAACATTTATCCGGATGTAAACTTGGTGTTATATATAATGGCGTTTCAGATTTTATGCCGTTTTTGTAGCCAGAGAGCTTAAATTAAAACACAGAAAAAAGTACGCAGTGATAAAATTGGCGTTTTGTATTTATTTGGCGTTTTATTTTCAATGTCGTTTTATGTGAGGAATTGTTTTTTACCTTTTTACCCTTAATGACGTGCGTCCACGTAATAAAATTGGTGTTATTTACTAAAATGCCACCGCGCCAATGTAGTCCATAGATTGTTTTGATCGGACGATCCATAAGCGTTCTCTCAGTTCTCACACTTTTGAGCGTTTTCTCTAAATTCGGACCCTATATATATATATATATATATAAGATTTTGCGACTTGAACGATTTTATTGGTGACCATTATCATGTAAATCCTTAATATTCCCGTGTATACGTAATATATCTATGATTTGCGCATCGTAATATATATGCATAAACGTACTCATAACTTAATATCATAACACGCGAAATCTTATTAACTTATTCATTTATCATTTTTAAAGCACGCATACTTGAAATAACTAACCAAGTTAACATATGTATCAATTTTCATGCTCGAAAAACAAGTTACACATTTAACGCAATTTTTACCGGTTCTACCGCTTTAAGCGCACAAGCGTACATGCATAGTCTAAATTCCCGCTATCATGTCAACACTTAACATATTATCATATACACATATCTAAATCACATAACACATTTTAACACATAAGGTTCACCCATAAATAACCCATGCTAGTGTACATTGTAAAACGCGTATTTTAGTGATTCGGTAATGTTTACAGTTTTATAAAAATCCTTCGAAAAGCCGATTTTTAACCGTTTTACCGCATAGTTTTGCGTTAAACGTTACCATAACCATCCCAACTCGTAACGACTTGATATTTTAACATAATACATGTTATTTACTGATTAAAATGATGATTATAATCAGATTAGTGCAGTTTTTGTGTAAGTCACATAAATCATACGATTTCACGTATTTTACAACACTTAAAGCACCAAGTACAACATGCAAGGCTAGTAAACTTTATGACAAAGTTCTATACCATTTTAACACTTCAAATATTTATATTTTTAGTGTTTAGAATCTGATTAAAATTTATTTTTATCAAATCATATTCAAATCATCATTTCATGATCATATTTCAACATGCATGTTCAAGTACATGCATCTAATGCATCCGTAACATGTCTTAATCATCTTGCATGAACTTGGATGCATCTAGCCTTCATTTAACTCATGTTTCAAATATTCAAACATTTCATACTTCACATCATCATCCTCTAATCATTTATCATAAATACAAGACATGTACATTCTTACACATTTAAGACTTTATTCATAAAAAAAATCACATGCATGCATACCTATACATACATACACGGCTCACATATACATACACAAACATGAATCCAAAACTTTACTTTATCATGTTTATCTTTTAATCATATGAACTTTTATAAGTTACCTTTTGATCTTGCATGCATTTCACTTTCAAGAATCAAATCAAACAAGAATCAATCAAGTCAAAACTCAACTCTCATATATGTATATACATACATACCTACGGCCATACATACATATACACGTACATCAATTTTTATTTTCTTTGAAAAACCATTTGTTATTAGTTTCAAGTTTATGTTTAAATCCAAGAACAAGAGAAACCTCCATAACTATCATCATCACCATAAATCAAGAACAAGATTTTTAAAGTAAGTTTATACCTTCAAGATTTTTAGTGGGTTTTGATAAAGTTTTGATGATATGGAGCTTGCACCTTCTTGAAATCACCTTTAAAACCCTCTTGGATCTTCAAATAAGCTTGAGACAAACTTGAAGTGATCTTGAATCTTCAAGAGATTGTTCAAAATTTGAAAATGTATGGAGGTGGGTGTGTGTTCGGTAGAGTTCAAGAGAGAGAGAGTGTGTGATTTGGTTTGAATTGGTTTCTTGGGTTTGTAAGATTATGGAAGATATGTAAATGCATAATCATTACTTCAAGTCTTCCAAGAACCACCAAGTGTAGGGGCGAGAAGAGGATTTACATCCTCTAGCCGCCACATGCCCCCATGTCTCACACACATATTGTATATATACATATACATATATTATATAGACCAAAAACTGGTATTTTACTGGATATCGAGTATTTTATCTAGCGTTTTAATCCCGTTTTAGTGCATTTTAAATTAGTTTTATCACTCTATAAAAATAGACTCGCCAAATTATTACTGAAATAACTATTAGTTGCCCTGACCGGCTGCGTTGACAGTATTTTGTCAGATACGCGCGGTATCGCGCGGTACGCGCTTAAACTCGAAAAATAGAGTTTCTTAGCATTTATATTTATTTTTCCTTCCGGACATGATTAAAATTACCATTGTAATTGTAGGATCGTTTTCTGACCCAAACGAGTCGATCAGAAGAGAACTCGTCCAATATGAGAGGCGGAAACAAACATAGGAGTTATTTCAGCTGGATTACACAAAAAAACACTTTAACTGTCTCGTTTATTGAAAACACAACGTTTTACATCCTGGAGACACTTCGGCAGCACTTCGTTGCCGGAATCAGATCGTTACAAATGACAAGACACATCAGGTATTTATAGGCCACTCTATTTCGCACGAAACCATTCAAGCGAAATCAGTTTCACACGAAATAGTCATTTCGTGCGAAATGACCAAGTGATTTCGTACGAAATGACTTAAATGTCATTTCGTGCGAAATGCCCATAAACATACATTTCTCATTTTCTCGTTCTACGTGCCCTGATCTATCTGAACAAATACAAGACTCGATACAAGACGAAGTCGACAGACGTAAACACCAACAGACTCCCCCTCGGATGTTGACGAAGTCTTCAGTGTCGAGTCTTCGGTTGTCAATCCTTCAATCTTTATCAGTCTTCACGCTCTCTCCAAAGTTTCTCCATTGTAAGTTAATCTGGCTCTTGAGCTTTCTAATTCTCTTGATCAGATCTCTTGAATCTTTTTCTCAGAATCGTAATCCTAGCTCTTATCATGTTTCAGCATTAGTGTCTTCAGACTCCCCCTTTCGATAAGTTGGGATCGCAGTCTGTTATTCACTATCTGCATACCTGCACATACTCTATCCAAAACATAAGGTTCACAAATTTAAGATTTGTCAAATTTATATCACTTGCAGAAATAGAATGATTTATCATTTAAAAGTTTCTGATGACCACTTGTAGGCAAACATTCAATTTTTTTTTCATTTTACACAGACTCTCCCAAACCTGTTCATCATGTTTAGCACTCGGAATTTTGAAAATCAGCTCTTCAACATCAGTTGTCGAAAATCTTTTTGTATTTTCAAAATTTATGCTAAAACACTCCTAAAATCTTTTTGGATTTTTGATTCTAATGAAAAAAAATATATTTTACAAACAATATTTTTGTGAGTTTGTGTAAGAGGATCATATCAGTTTCTGAGACACATCACCAGCACCGTTAAGCTTTAAACATTTTAAGTTCTAAACGATTCACTTAGATTGTCAGTATACAGATCCACTTAAATTTTCACACAAAGTTCAACTGTTTTGAGATACGAGATTAATGTTTTAGATACTTAAACTTATACGCGTGTCCCACCTCAGAATATACTCCCGTATCCAGATCCCAATATTCAGTCTTACAGTTGAGTATACCTAGATGATATCTGTAAAGGGTTAAATGCGAGGGCCATGAGAGCTCAGGCTATTGCTTCCGCAAAATCAGAGAGATGATGGCTTCGACTTTAGGTGTGTTCCCTTTAGAGAATCTTTTCTTCAACAGCACATGATTAACATTTTGCAATGTTTCATCATTTTTATGCTGAGGGGGTGCTATTTTTCAAGCAAGCGAAAAGTATTATACGGGGACTAGGCCATTGCTTCTGCAAAATCAGAAGTCCCGGGATAATACCCCTGATATCACTAAGTATAAAGACCTAGTATCTCAGAAAGAGGGATCTTTCAAACAAGATTTCGGGGGTTACCCATATATCCGAGAGATGTTCCCCATGAGATAAGTAAGTTTGAAATTTATGTTTATATCTCGACACAATCTACTAGATGTGCAAAACCCTACTGGCATATCATCAGTGAGACCGTTTATCACATTTTGACTTTCCAATTCTTTAGTATGCAGTGAATGTCCACTGATGTACTATCATTTCCTCTTTTTCATAACAAAACTCATTTTTTATTTTTATCATGTTTTTGTCTTTTTCAAATTTTCAAATGTTTTTGGATTTTCTGAAATTTCTTACTCCCCCTAAAATTCAAAACCATTTAAAGAAAATTTGAAAACAAACTGTACAAATGAAATGACAACTGTTGTGAATTGCTTCAAATCGCCATCCACTTGGCATAAACAATCAGAACTCCCCCTGACAACAAACTATTTTCCCATTATGATTTCAAAACACTTAAGTTTGTTTTAATCAAAATGGTTTTTCCGGAAAATAAGTTTTGTAGGTTAGGGGATAAACTCATCACATTGTTCTTCTTTAACCATTTTGAAAAATCTTAACAATTTTAGGTTCTATCAACAACACCACTTGTAGGAAAGATAAAACAAGTACAACTTAATGTCCTTGAATATCCTTTTGGAGTCGAAATATCACAGTTACCAACCTGTGAATTTCTCAAGAAAGATGCCGATTCCTACTCCCTAATTACCAACCTAGGAGTTCCGGCAAGTCAGGTTTTTCAGTTAAAGAGATTCTCCCAAGCCTGACATTCCTTGGGAGATTCCGAGTGATCAACACTCGGTTTCTTTCCTTTCATCTTCTTCTCATAAAATTCCTTTAACCCTTTGACCTTCCCATCAATCATTTTTTCCAAAAATATTTTGCACTTTGGAGTTAAAGGCTTTTTCAACATCAAATTCTTTCTTTTCAGAAAAGAATTGATTCGAAATCTCAACTTTACCAACTTTTTGTTTAAAATTTGCAGCCCTCAATGGTGGAAAATTTTCATCATCCATTGGCGGTACTGATTTTTCAATTTTTGATTCAACTTGTGGCTCCTCTGACTTTGTGGAATCAGATTCATAGCCAGAAAATAGCTCCTCTGATTTTGTCGAACCAGAATCATTGCTAGAACTATCATCAGATTTCTTAACGACCCACTTTTGGTTGTCAAGATTTGCTTTTCTTTTGTAAAAACCTTTTGAACATTCACCAACCTCAAATTTCGAGTTTTTGAAAACTGTAAAAGGTTTGATTGGTGATTCATTTTCAACCATCTTTTCTTTCTTTTTAAGAAAAACTCCCTGTTTTGGTTGGATTGTCTTTGGACAATTCCTGACAATTTGACCAATTGTTTTGCATTGAAAACAAGTTCTCGTTTCCTTTTTCTGAGCAACTTCCTTCTTCATTTCTTCTTACTTTTTAGCAAGGAATTCTTTGTTTGTCTGCTTTCTGAACAATTTCTCGTTTTCTTCTTCAGATGATGTTCCTGAAACAAAAACATTTTTTGTTTTATAAGTTTTCTCATTTTTATGATTTTTCGGTAGAATAAATCCAAGGCCTTTTCTTTTGAAATTACCGTTATGGTTTGGTTTCTTTCTATAACCTGAACCAGGACTGTAACCTTTTTTTCTTTTTTAACCGTTGTTGATCTCTTGAGGTGTACTTTTTAGGTTTTTCAGAAAGATTTACATTTTTTATTTCAGAAATATTAATTTCTGTTAGTTTGAAAACCTTTTTTTATCATTTCTGATTTAACACCTCTTATTGGAAATTCTTCATCAGAATATAATTTGTCAGAATCATTCAAAGTATATGCTACTTTGAACATTTCATCATTCAAATTAGATTTTGATAGCAGAAATTCTTTATTATAAACCCGTTTCTCCTTTTTAACTTTTGAGCTTGACGTGTCAGATTCAAACTTTGACTCTGATTTTGACTCCGACTTTGACTCCTCTGACTCATATTTATCCAACACCTGATCGAAAACTTTCTTTATTAATTCAGACTCATGATCAGTGTCAGATGATGTAAAAGTGACATCAATGTTTTCTGGCAAGTTATCTGATAGCTCAGACTCCCACTGTAAGTTTGTTACCTTTTTTACTCTTTCTGAATTTGGATTTCTAGGAGAATATCCATTTTCAAGCGGGGGTGGACATTTGTTGTAACTGGCACCTTGTTTCTTACCAGAAATCTTCATTTCAGCATCCTTCTTCTTTTCAGAACTCTTGTCTTTAGATACTTCATCTTCATCAAATGCCTTCATGCCTTCAACGGTTGAATAAATCCTGTCAATAACATAAGAAGTACATGAGTAACTTTTTAACAACCTGTTTACTCTCTCTGTTTCAATCCTCTGGGTTTCCAGTTTCTGTTCCAGTACAACACACTTTTCAATGTAATTGTTGACAATTTTTTGCTTTGTCATGAAAGCTCCTTGAAGAGTCTTCATAGCCGTTGCTTGTTCACTGCTTGATTGATTGTACTGATTCATTGCTTTATTTAGAACATCATATGATTCTTTCAATCTGTTCATGTTATGAATCAAAGTACTGTTTTGCTTTTTCACTGTTTCAAAGTTTTAACATTTCTCAGGAATCTTTTGTGCATCAACTTCTGCTTCAACTTTGAAAGCTGGAACTTCTTTTGCCTTTTTCTTTACCACAGGAACTTCTTCATCATCACTGCTAACTTGCTTTTTAACTTTCTTCTTTTTCTTTCGAATTTTTCCATCATCACTGTCACTATCTTCTAGCATTTTTAAGTGTTCTTTCATTCTGTTTGCATAATAATCATCATTATCACTATCTTCTGCAACTCGAGCAACAAAAGCTTTTGCCAAGAATTCTTTATCCGGACAGTAATTGTCCCAACTAAAACCTTTTGGAAGCCTTTCATCATCTTGATTTATCATTTTGTTCATCAAATATGCTTCACTTTCTGCTGAAATATATTTATCCAAACTGAATCCTTTATTCGAATTCTCATTATCTTGATTCACCATATAAGCTTTCTTTGATTCTTCAGTTTCCTTCCTAGCATGAGCAGTTTGTGGTTGTTGTTGACTTTTTTGTTGAGCCACTTGATGATAGATCGCCTTTCGATGATAATCATTGTTATTGAAAGGATTTTGAGCTCCACTTGCTTCGCGGTTTGTACATTCTCGCTTGAAAGGCCCTTTTTCCCTGCAACGAAAACAAGTAACTTTAGATTTATCAAAACCCAAAGTAGAAACATTAGCATCACGGAAATTATCTCTTCCTGTGATCTGTTTGAATTTCTCAGCTCATCTCAACACACTCGCCATACACCACTTTATATCCATTAACTCCATCTCCTCAGCATCAATCTGATCGTAATCCTCTTTTATCAACATTGGATTCCCGATCCGTCCTGCAACTAAGCTCCCATATGACTCTAATACAGTCACCAATAAAGACATATGACTTTTTGCAATTTCTTCTGAGTAATTCTGATCATTTTCAAGGTTCAGTGCTGTGATAACTGGCACCAAACCGGTAATTTCCGTACACCTTAATTATTATTTAATGACTGCAATTATGCGCTTAAATGTCAACATTATCTGATTTCATACAATACAAGGGAATTCATGCACGTTTTATACTACAAGAATTACTTTATGCATTAATGAACAACGTTGCGTCAGAAATACTAGTAAACTCACCGGTAAGACACATTGTGTCAACAATTCTGCAGAAAGCAGTTAGACAATAGAATTGGAGCCTAGGTGTAGGTCCAACGACAAGAATACATTAAAACCCAAGAGTACATACAAGGGTTAACATATAGACTTTCCGGAAGCTAGAATATGCACTAAAAAGCACCCGAAACGCACTCGAAATGCAGAAATCTGCATAATTCAGCTTTAATCAGCTTTTTAATACATAAATATTATGTAGAATTCATGTTTTATTATCCAGAATACCCTCTTAAGTGTTGGGAATTAAAAGAGTTACAAAAGAATACTTAAAGGACACTAAACGGTGCAATTTAGCACTTTAACAAACCGGTATTTAACCGAACAACCGGACATTACCCGGAACATCAAAATATTACTAGAAGCATTATTTTAATATTTCTGAACTAGTTATGGTCCCCGAACACCATAGCACCTCTTATAACATTATAACACATCAAGTCCCTAAAAACTACACTTAACTTATTTAAGAATTAAAGATTTGAAAGTTACACTTTGCCCCGCCCCACATATTGTATACTGTTATAAGGGGTGGCCCCCATCAAAATCTTTGACAAATCCTAATAAATCCTCTAAAAATCTTGCCAAGATATCATGTAATCTTATTAGATCTCAAAAGATTTGTAGGAAGATATGCAAGTACTTTAAGAAGATATGAACATACTCCAACTTCTTCACACACCACTCAACACCATCAACCTCCATCCCTTCACCTTGTTCTCGGCTCACACCCACCCCCCCATACACCATCCATTTTCATTCATATTCCAAGCATTTTAAGGCTCACATAAGGTGCTAGAAGGTGATTTAGGAAGTTGGAAGCTTGTGGATCTTGAAGGACCTCACCCGTTTGCTTTTATCCAACCATTTTGTCATCTTCAAGTTCTAGTAATCTTCCCTAGCCTTGTTGCTAGTGGTGAGCCCTCATAATCTCTTATTTCTTCATATCTTGATGGTTAAAAGATGACATATATTGTTAAACACAAGAACACTAAAGACTATGAACATGAATCTTGAACATAAGTCTTACACATGATGAAATATTGGTGAAACTATGTGTTTAGTGTATGAATGATGCTTGCTTGTTGAAATGATGATGTTGATCATCACATAAAGCTTGCTAGATTGTGATTAAACACATGATTTAGCAAGTGGGAGGATGATTATGTAACAACATGAAATAATCATCTTCTTGTTAAGACATGAACTTGATGAATGAATGATTTCTTGGAAAAATATTAAACAAAGCAAGCTAGTAATCTTGTGAATCTAAGATTCATGAGTGGTTTTTCTAATAGAACCAAGTTTAAAATATGATTTTTAGAAGATCTTGGTTTTACTTAAACATACACTACTTTTGATGATAAAATAAGTGTAAATATACTAGAGAAACAAGAAGATGTTACAAATAAACATTTTTGTAAAATGTGATTACAAGTTGTGAAGGACCAAATCTTTTAATAATGTGATTTACAAACAAACAACCATGTTTTTAAGGGTATCTACACCTACTAAATAACATGGTAAGTTACTACAAGTTTTTACAAAACTTCAAGTTCATGATGTAGTGTGATTTACTTGATTTTGGTACTTAATAAGTGTTGAATAAGTTGTTGATGTTGATGGTGATTTAAAAAGAAAATAAACACATGTTTTGAAAACATGGGAAACCTCCATTTTTAGGGGAAACTATGTCAAAATTTTTATAAATTTTGACACTTAGAAAAATATAAATTTTTGAGAAACTTATTCCCTAAAAATGTATCTAAAATCATTTACCAAGGTTTCCCAAAATTTTTGTGTTAAGAAATGATGATTTCTTCAAGGTTAAAAATTGATATTAAGTATGTATATTTTTGAGAAAAATATATATCTTTATTGATCACCAAATTTTGTGCTAAGTGTATGTAGTATGTATTATACTTGATAGTGTATTAGGACTTGAAAATACACTAAAAACTCCTAAGAAGTAAAAACACCAAAATACACATACAACATGCTTAGACACATACAACGAAATATATATTTATGAAAATATATTACTTGATAGAATAAATAACTTGGACAAGTTATGAACATGAAATGAAGTTTTGGACAAAATACATAATTCGGGTGAAAAATACAAGATACTTATATTTATTTTTGAGGAAACAATATAAGTAAGACACATAGTTAAAAATATAAATTATTTCTAACACAAGAACACATATACAAAAGATAGTGACTTGTACTTGTGCGATACAAGTCTAGTGACTAACGTTAATAAAACACATTTAGGTCACAACACTAGATAAGCAAATCCGGTGAAGTTTACGACGCAGGAATGCAAAGTTGTGAGTTCATGCTTCCCCCTTTTCTTTTAATTGTTTTCAGTTTTATAATTTCGGGGGTGAAATACATGTTACAAATATTACAGTGTTTATAAATGGTATGATACAAAAACAAGAAGCACTCTTGGTGATAACTAGTACCAAGTATGATGCGCTTTAAGGAATGATACGAGAAATGATACAAGAAATGATACGGGAAATGATACGAGAAATCGTGTCACGAATAGGGTACCATAAGCACCATTAATCGTGTACATACTTAGACCGCATAACAAAAGGTTAGATCTAATGGGTTTTCGGGCAGCCACACTCTTCGTGAAAACTAGTACCGAGTAGTGCTTTTGTGTCTGCGTCGTGAATCGACAACTAGAAAAATGCCTATGGTTTGGATGCTTCCTATGTCATGTCACATGTTAATGGCCTTGCAACCCATTAACAACCTTGATACATACAGAAATACGTGGTTTATTCAAGAATACGTGATTTATACAAGAATACTTGATTTATACAAGATACATACCATGTTTTTCATACAAAGTATACAAACATTCAATACAAGAACTGCATGAATTCACACCAACATTATGTTGACGTTTTTCCAAAACTCACATGTATTTCAGGTAACTAATGTGGATGTGTGCGCGGTCTTACTCATGCTCTTGGATGTCGTTTATGTTTATCGTTGAATAAAGTTGTAAACTTTTAAGACAATATGCTGTCTCGTGTTGTAAACACTTAAACTATGATTTCCGTTATGTAATGTTTTGCATTTGGAGTTATTTTTACGAGCATGTAGTATGTTTACCAATCGTACGCAATGAAAACCTTTCATGATCACACCTCGTGCTTCCGCCTAAGAAAGGGGTGTGACAGATTGGTATCAGAGCTGCGATTGTAGTGGACCAGGATTCCTTCTCGAGTCTAGACTACAATCTCTAGGATCCTTTCACGAAAACAATTTTTCAAAAAGTTTTCATTGCATAAAACTTTCTGCGACATCCACTACCTGAAAGTGTTTACCAAGAGTCAAGAAAAGACACTACAAGAATTAAGAGTGCACTGGAGTAGCACTCGTCTGTGATTAAGAATTACTTGCAACTATGTGTGATAATTGATACTTACATATACTAGAAATAGAATATATCTGGTACTCGTGACTTTACCTGAAAGCAGTGGCCTATCTGAAGGAAGAAATACGAGGATGAAACGAACTGTACGGACTGTGCAAGGAGTTACGTAATTATGGATGCATACATAATTATGGAATTCAGTGCACCGGAACCACATCGAGTCTTGTCACGTATAGATCCCCTCAGTACGAGAGAAAGTCAAACATGAACACCCTTTCCCCCAGCCTATTAAATACTCTGCTGGAGTAATAATTGTTTGATATCACATATGTGGTATATGCCTGTGTATATATATACTACTACTGTCTCGTAAGACGATATCAAACAAACTTATAACCCTATTGTGTTGTGTTCTGTCAGAACATGGCACCTAGGAGAATCGTGAACAATCGAGATTCTGATCAACCTCCTCCTCCCCCACTGCCAAGAACTGCTGAAGAGCTTAACGCTCTACTGGAAGAAAGGATCTCCGTAGCTATCACCCAGTACGAGGCAAACCGCACTGAAGACAGTGGAGGACCAAGCAATGCAAGACGCAATGGGAATGGAGATTCATCTGGAGAAAACGCAGCTCAAGGTTGCACTTTCAAGCAGTTCCTCGACTGCAAACCGCTGAACTATAATGGCACTAGAGGTGCAGTGGCGTTTGTACGCTGGACGGAAAAGACTGAAGCCACTATCCGTATGAGCAAGTGTACCGTGGATCAGCAAGTCACTTTTGCTACTGGCTTGTTTGTTAATGAAGCTTTGACTTGGTGGAACTTGCAAGTCCAAACCCTGGGTGATGATGCCGCTTATGGCCTGACTTGGGATGAGCTAAAGGAACGTTTGAGAGAAAAGTATTGCTCACGTGCTGAAATCCATAGGTTGGAGACTGAGTTCTGGCATTTGACCATGGAAGGTGCTGATATCACTGGTTACACTCGAAGGTTCCACGATTTGTCTAGGGTGATCCCTTACATGGTGACTCCTGAATTTAAGCGCGTAGAACGCTACATTTGGGGACTGGCCCCAGAGTTTCGCGGCATGGTAACTTTGGCCAAACCTCAAACAATCACTAAGGCTGTAACTCAGGCTATCAGCCTTACTGAAGATTGTGTTCGTATGAAGAAATTATCACTGAACCCAACCGAAAAGACCGAGACGCATGCTGAGTCGTCTAGTGACAAGAAGAGAAAGCATTCAAATCTGAACCAAGCAACCCGCAACAACAACAAGGGTTTCAACAACAAGAAACGAGACTCCAACCCACCTCAGGAGGCGAAAACTCTTGCAACCATGAATGACGCTCCAGCTAAAGGATACATGGGCACTCTGCCCAAATGCAATCAGTGCAAGCGTCATCACGAAGGAGTTTGTCGCATTCCAAGATGCGACAAGTGTGGAAAGCTGGGTCACCATACTGAGGATTGTTGGGGAAAAGGAAATAGGAACGGGAACGGAAACCGCAACGGTGCTGGTAATAGAAACAATGGTGGAAATGGAAATGGAAATGGCAATGGTAATCGGAATGGAGCTGGGCAGAACCAAGGATGCTTCGGTTGTGGAAGCAAGGATCATTTCATAAAAGATTGCCCAAGGGGAAACAATGCTCAGGCTCGGGCATTTGTGATCGGAGCAAAGAACGCACGTGAGGACCCTAATGTGGTCACCGGTACGTTTCTTGTTAACAATCACTTCGCATCCATATTATTTGACACTGGTGCCGACTATAGTTTCATGTTTGTGGAATTTAAACGTATGCTTGGAATAGAATCTAGTAGATTAGATATTCCTTATTCCATAGAACTAGCCAATGGTAAACTTGTTGAATCAGGTGAAGTTGTTAGAGGTTGCACACTAGACCTTGGTGAACAAAGATTTAGCATAAATCTCTTACCTATTCAATTGGGTAGCTTCAATGTAGTGGTCGGAATGGACTGGTTATCCAAGAACAAAGCTGAAGTTATTTGTCACGAGAAAATCATCCGCATCCCTCTGACGAATCATGAAACTCTCATCGTACATGGAGAAAAACGAGACGCGCCTCTGCGAATCATCATTTGTATGAAGGCACAAAAGTGCTTAAGGAAAGGATGTGTTGATTTCCTGGCACACGTTGTAGATAAGAAGGCTGAGGAGCCGAAACTCGAAGACATTCCTGTGGTGAAGGAATTCCCTGATGTTTTTCCCGAAGATCTACCAGGACTACCTCCGCAATGACAAGTCGAATTCCATATAGACTTGGTTCCAGGAGCTGCTCTTGTAGCCAAGGCACCCTATCGACTTGCACCATCCGAGATGCAAGAATTATCTACATAACTCCAGGAGTTGTTGGATAAAGGATTCATAAGGCCAAGCTTCTCGCCTTGGGGAGCTCCAGTACTGTTCGTGAAGAAGAAGTATGGAACACTGCGGATGTGTATTGATTACAGAGAACTAAACAAGCTCACTATCAAGAATCGGTACCCACTACCGAGGATTGATGACTTATTTGATCAATTGCAAGGATCAAGCTACTATTCCAAGATCGATCTTCGATCTGGATACCATCAGTTAAGGATACAAGAGAAAAGCGTACCAAAGACTGCATTCAGAACGCGCTATGGGCATTACGAGTATCTTATGATGCCATTCGGACTGACGAACGCGCCAGCGGTCTTTATGGATCTGATGAACCGCGTATGCAAACCATATCTCGATAAATTTGAGATTGTATTTATCGATGATATCCTGATTTACTCGCGAACAAAAGAAGAGCATGAGAAACA
Source organism: Helianthus tuberosus (assembly GCA_030545235.1). Lineage (NCBI taxonomy): Eukaryota > Viridiplantae > Streptophyta > Magnoliopsida > Asterales > Asteraceae > Helianthus > Helianthus tuberosus. Next base: position 81,051,706 of record CM060408.1, read on the forward strand.
CCTCAGAACCATTCTGGAACTACTGAAGAAAGAGAAACTTTATGCAAAATTTTCCAAGTGCGAGTTTTGGATTCTCGAAGTACAATTTCTTGGTCACGTTGTGAACGAGAAGGGCATTCATGTAGACCCATCCAAGATAGAAGCCATAAAGAATTGGGAAGCTCCCAAAACCCCGACTAAAGTTCGACAATTTTTGGGCTTAGCGGGCTATTACCGACGATTCATCGAGAATTTCTCAAAGATAGCTTAACCGCTGACTTCCCTTACACAAAAAGACAAGAAGTACGACTGGGGTGACAAGCAGGAAGAAGCCTTCCAGCTACTTAAAAATAAGCTATGCGATGCACCAATACTATCATTACCTGAAGGCACTGAAGACTTCGTGGTATACTGCGACGCTTCACGACAAGGATTGGGTTGTGTGCTCATGCAACGCCAGAAAGTCATCGCTTACGCTTCAAGACAATTGAAGGTACATGAAAGAAACTATACCACTCACGACTTGGAACTCGGTGCGGTGGTATTCTCCTTGAAAATCTGGCGACATTATCTATATGGTACTCGATGTACAATCTTCACAGATCACAAAAGCTTACAACACATATTTGATCAAAAGGAATTAAACATGCGTCAGCGACGATGGGTCGAGCTGCTGAATGATTATGACTGTGAGATTAAGTACCATCCTGGAAAGGCAAACGTTGTAGCAGATGCATTAAGCCGAAAAGAAAGGGTTAAGACCCTAAGGGTTCGAGCATTAGAAATGACTATTCAAACGAACCTCACTGCGCGCATTCGTGACACACAACAAGAAGCCCTTAAGGGAGAAAACCGTAAAGCTGAATACCTCCGTGGTATGTTGAAATATATGGTGCCAAATGAAGAGGTAACCTTATACTTTGAGAAGCGTATTTGGGTTCCGCTCTATGGTGGCATTCGAGAAGTCATCCTTAATGAAGCTCACAAATCGAGATACTCGATCCATCCAGGATTGGACAAAATGTATCAAGACTTAAAGGAATATTATTGGTGGCCGAGACTCAAAAGCGATGTTGCTATATATGTTGGAAAATGCCTAACATATGCTACGGTTAAGGCTGAATATCAGAAACTGTCCGGGCTACTACAACAACCATAAATTCCCATGTGGAAGTGGGAGCAAATCTCAATGGACTTCATAACAAAATTACCTAGACCCCTAGAGGGCACGATATGATATGTGTAATAGTCGATCGATTAACGAAGTCTGCGCACTTCCTACCGATCAGAGAAAAAGATAGCACTGGAAAGCTTGCTGAAATATACTTAAAAGAAATCGTGGCACGTCACGGAGTGCCTATCTCAATTATTTCAGACAGAGATGGACGTTTTGTCTCAAGGATCTGGCAATCCTTTCAGGAAGCCTTTGGATCTCAATTAGATCAAAGCACGACCTTCCATCCGCAAACAGACAGTCAGAGCGAACGGACCATACAAACGCTGGAAGATATGCTTCGCGCATGTGTTATGGACCTAGGCGGCAGCTGGGATACTCATCTACCATTAGTTGAGTTTTCCTACAATAACAGTTATCATACAAGTATAAAAGCTGCACCGTTCGTGTCACACCCTGGCTTTTGCGGAAGCGTGGTTTATTTGGTGTGACTTCTTAATACCATAGCAACAATCATAACAATGCTATATGATAAAAAAAAATACGAGATGTACATCCATTAATTTAAGTGAGAAAATATCACAACATCATTGTTTAGAAACATCGACACTTGAAATAAGTTACAAACCATAACTTGTTTAAAACGTTTTCATAAGACACCAAAAGACTTTAGATAAGACGAAGTTTAGAGATATGTAACCCGTCCAGGAATAGGTTACACCTCTCAAACTCCACAACTCTGGATGGCATCTTTTATTCAACGCAGCTAGACACATGCATACCCTGCCAGATCCGCTAGTTCCCTGAAATACATGTAGTTTGAAAAATCAACAAAAAGTTGAGCGAGTTCATGTGTAAGTCTGTGTGTATAAGCCTTTAAAATATGTCTTGTGTGTATAAATATCCCTGGTATGTAGAAATTAAGGAAAAAGAGATCACCAATGGGTTGCAAAGCCAATGGTTTGTGTGCAAATGGTGCAGGAAGTACTCAAACCTAGCAAATTTGTACTGGGCTTCTGGCTGGAAGACATAGTCACCTCTATGGGCCGCCCCGGCCTCATGGGTGTGGGCTCGCTACACCCAAATAGATCTATCAGTCATGTCCCTCGGTCCTACGACGAGGATTAATGGCCTTAAGTGTTGTGCCCACCCTTTACAGTCAAGCACTAAACCTTCCTTAAGCTAACCATATCATGTATAAAAATGTCTGTAATAGTTGTAACATGTATTCCACCCCAAAGTATAAAACTGAAAACAGTTAAGAGAAAAGGGGGACATGAACTCACCTTGATAGCGAGTAAGTCCAAACAAGTATGCAAATGTGAGAGTTCTTGGAAATAAGATTCCACGTCACTGTAATTGATTGAACATACAACAATATGGAATATGTATCAACAATAATGTTTAATTGGATAATTGGAAATCCTAAATCTATGGGATTCGGTAGTGTTTTGTTTAAAAGAATTAATATGATAATAACATAACTAATTATCAAAATAATTATATTAAATCTGAATAATTAAAAATAACATTTTTAATTATTAAACTTGAATATCACTGATTTAAATTAATTATTATGACCTTGGAATCATTTTAAATAAATAAAATGAATTAAAACGGTTAAAGTAACATTAAATAAGTTTAAAAAAAATATTGCAGACCCCTGGGTTCGAACCCGGGTCTGTACTGAAGGTAAGCACACACACAACCACTGGGCTAGGCCTGGTGGTTTGTGTTTAAGTTTAGTTTATATAAAATAAATACAGAGATGAAAACTAGTCATCTTCCCCAATTAGAGTCAACAGAAAAGTCAAACATCGCGATTCTTCGGGAAATCTATGTTATATTTAAATTAATTTTGAGGGTTCATTATATAAGAAAAACCGAATGAATTGATCAAATAAAAACTAACCAGTATCGATTAAAACGGCGAAACGGCTAATTCCGGCGAGTAGTAACTCCGACGAAGTTGCAGGTTCGAACAGAGGATTAATTTCGATGTTTTAGAGAGATGTGAAGGGTGCACGAGGTTCGTGGTGATCTAAGGAACTTATATATTGGTTCAATTCGATCTCAGATCCAACATTTCATAGTGGAATCGATCCACTTTTATTTCTTTATAAAAAGTTCGAATTTACAGATGTTTGGCACGAAAATGTGTCGAATAAGTGCTCAATTGGTTGGCAATGGGGTTGGGGACTCGTGGGTAATGATTAAAGTGAAAAAAATTTGATTTTGGTCGGATTTGGTGAGTTTTGGTCGAAATTCGCGACCTGCAGATCTGTATTTATATATTCAGATCTGTTTTAATTAGTATATAAATATAATACAATCTAAGTTATAACACATCCCAACTGGTAGACCAGTTGGTTCGTGCGCGTGCTTTGTTTGCGGGGAGGCGCGGGTTCGAGTCCCGTCCTTGTCCTGTTCGATGGAATTAAAAGCTTTTTAAATTTCTGAATTTAATTATTAATTATAATAATTCTGATAAGTGTATAAAAGAATTAAAAACTATAATCTATCAGCTCCTATTAGGAGGATAAACTGGTTAAGGCGTTGCGGTTGTACACGAGAGACGCGAGTTCGATCCCCGGCAAGGGCCGGTCCGATACAGAAGGACCCCCTTTTGACCGGTTTTTGCAATATTTACACTCTGGCCCCTCAAGTTTCATTTTTTTTACAAAAATAGTCCCTGAACTTCCGAAAAGTTGCAATAACAGCCCCTATACTTTCATATAAAATACATAATTGGTCCTTGAAGTTTTGAAAGTTGACATAAATGGTCCCTGTACTGTTTAGTTTAATATGCTAACTGAGTTAATGTTTAAAGAAAGAAATCTTTATAAAAGGACTAACACAGTTAGGGTTTTCAGTTTATAAGTTTAAAAATAACAGCTTTGGTCCCTACTTCCCTACACTCCATACTAGTGTAGTACCTTGACTCTGGTTCATATTGGCCTCAACATATTGTTTGTCAATGTGCTGGCATTGTCAGCATGTTTCTGAGTTATCCGTTGTAGGATCGTGAAACGACCTAACGAGTCGATCAGAAGAGTGCTCAGACAGAATCAGAGGCGGAATTCATTGATTCTGTCTTTGTTTAGCTTGTATAAGACTAGAATCACTATTAACTGTCTCTTGTATTGCTCAAAACTTGTTTACAAACTCAGAGACACCTCGACAGCACCTTGGCGTCGGAAATAAGAACTGTACAAATGATCTCGCTTGGAAGGTATTTATAGAAGATGCGATTTCGCTTGAGGGTGGCAGAAACCAGTTCAAGCGAAATACCACATATTGATTTCGCTTGAAACTGTCAAAGTCACTTTCAAGCGGAATCTCTTCTTTCAAGCGAAATTACAACTTAAACACCCTAAAATCTGATATTTTCTCGTATTACAAGCCCTGGTCTATCAGTTCTAATCTAAGACTCGAACGAAGATGAAGTCGACAGACAACTGCACCAACAGACTCCCCCTTGAATGTTGACGGAATCTTCAGTGAGAGTCTTCATCATAATGACTCTTCAATCTTGATCGGTCTTTTTCTTTCTTAGCATGTACCATGATCTTCTCTTTGGTTCTAACCTCGTCAGACTCCCCCTCTCATCATGATGGGATCGCTGTCTGGAATTAGCTATCACCTTGAGATCACATCCTGGCTTTAATTCTGTTCAGTTCTTCTCCTGCACAAATTTTCTCACCACCACATAAGTTTTCACTTAAATCAATGAGAAAAACTTACTAGTAATAGCTACATCAACTTCAAATTAATGATCTTGATTAACTATTCAAACTTTCTTTCTTAAAACAAATATATCAATAAAGCACATACTCCTAACTCTGTTCATCATGTTCAGCACTTGAAATTTTGAATATCAGCTCTTCAACATCAGTTGTCGAAAATCTATTTGTAATTTTCAAAATATGAAACATAAATGCAAGAACATAATTTAAATGAAGAAATGAAATATTTACAAACAATATTTTTGATGAGTTTGTGTAAGAGGATCATATCAGTTTATGTGACCAATCACTAGCACCGTTAAGCTTTAAACATTTTCAGATCTAAACGATTCACATAGATTGATGATATTGTTGTCCACTTAAACTCAATCTAAAAACTTTCGAAATGCTTACCGATACGTTAAGGTATATTAATTTTTCACTAAGTTCTTATGGACCCCACGATCTCAGCATATCCCCTCATCATGCAATACGCTGACTCAAGTAATGCCTTTAAACTTTTATCAACTGTGATTTGTGTGAAAACAAAGCAGAATGTTTAAACATTAACAATCAGGTAGATACTTTCGTATACGCAGAGAAAGTCCAATGTTTAAACAAAATAAGAAAAATAAAACAAGTTGAAGTTGTTTAGGCTTTAACGACCAGTTCGATACTCACGTATACGCAGAGGAGATCCAAAGCTTAAACGAAACACCAAAGAAAATAAAGCAGAACGTTTAGGCAATAACATCCAGGTCGATACTCACGTATACGCAGAGGATGTCCAATGCTTAAACAAAATAAAGAAATAAAACAAGTTTAAATCTTTGCAAAATGAAATGCACAATCACAGCGACTTTTCAGCAAAGTTGTGAAAGTTCACAAACTTAACCAATTTTATGTCTTTCGACAATCAGCGATTACCGAGCAGGCACACAATCAAGAAGGACAAAACTAAGTACTATGCTTTCGACCATGTTTTCCACTAGAACTAGGCTTTTTCATTTTAGGTTTGTATCGTTATCGCAAATCTACTAGTCTAGCTGAGCCTATCGTCACATCTTTAGTTAGACCGTTTATCACATTTTATCTCTCCATTTCTTTAGCATGCTGTGACAGTCCAACTGATCTACTATCATTTCCTCTTTTTGACAACAAAACTCATTTTTGCATTTTTTTCAATGTTTTTGGAATTTTCAAATTTTCAAATTTTTTTTTTAAATTTTTACTCCCCCTAAAATCAAAATATATCTCAATTTTGATTTTCTGGGAAAATTTGAAAACAAACTGTACAAAATAAACCGACAACATGATGAGAATTACTTCAATTCTCCATTCACTTGGCATGAACAATCAGAACTCCCCCTTACAACAAATTATTTTCCCATTGTGATTTCAAAACACTTAAGTTTGTTTTAATCAAAATAGTTTTTCCGGAAAAATTAGTTTGTTTACCAACCACTTGTAGGTTTGAGGTCATCACATCACCTTGTTCCTTTTAACCACATGTAGATATATCATTTTCCGATTTTAACAACAAAACTACTTGTAGAAAATCAAGTACAACTTAATGTCCTTGATTAACCACTTTTTGATCGAAATATCACCAAGGTGAATTTCTCAAGAAATTTGCCCATTCATGTTCCACGCTTACCAACCTGGGAACTCCGGCAAGTCAGGTTTTTCTATTTAAACAGATTCACCCAAGCCTGACGGTCCTTGGGTGATTTTGAATTCTTGTTCAACAATGGTGGAAAATTTGCATCATCCATTGTTAAACCAGAATTCTCAACTTTTACCACAACAAATGGCTCCTCTGGCTTTGACGAACCAGAATCATTGCCTGAATGTGGCTTGTCTGACTTTGATGAGCCAGATTCATTGCCAACACGTGGCTCCTTTGTTTCCAAAGAAACAAATTCATCACCACCTTTCTTCTTCTTCTTTTCCTCTTTCATCCTCAGATTTGTATCTGATGAATGCATTTTGCTTGATTTGTTGTTCTTTGGTGAGCAAGACGATTTATCAGAACTTTTATCTGATTTTCCTGACGTATCCGAGGACAAAATCCTTTCGAGATATTCTCTCGCTTTCTTCCTCTTCTTCCTCAGTCTGTCTTTCTGCCCTTGTGAAAGCTTAACTTTCTTTTCGAGAACTTTCTGTTCTTGAACTTTAGATTCTTGAACTTTCTGTTCTTTGGGCTTGACATTGACTGATTTCTTTGCCTTTTTCTGAGATTCAACCCTCGATCTTTCATTTGATCTCATTGGGCAATCTCTGGCAATGTGACCTTTGATATGGCAATTATAGCATCTCCTCATCTCATAACTCCAACTCTGGCAGTTAACAGCAATGTGTCCTCGAACACCACAAGTGTAACACACTCTGTTATCGTACCAATCACCACTTTCAGTCCAAACATTCAGATCATAGCACTGTTTGGCTTTGTGGTAATCATCACTCTTCCTGAAAGCTGGATTTGGCTTTGAAGCACTGTGGTCAAACCTGCACCACATATTACCAACTGTTTTTGAGTTTTGATTTTCCAATTTTTGTGATTTTTTATCACGATTGGATGATTGAACTGATGAACTTTTATTTTCTTTTTGAAGATTGTTCGGTTTTTTTATCTTTTTGTTTTTGTTCCACATTCTTCTTTACAGGTTTTTGCGTTGAGCATTCACCTTTTTCAGTAGAATGTAGAATAGTTTCTTGAAACATTTCATTTAATTTCAAAAATATTTTTGTTTTTTCAATATCATCATCAGTTTTCTCATCAGAATCTTCAACTTTGACTTCGTCAAAGTTTGTGACATTGTCACTTATTGGAACATAATTGATCGGTTTTGGACATGGAAAATCTGGTGTTGATGACAAAATCTCAAAACCTTTCAATTTCTCTTCAAGCTCTTTGATTTTAATCCGAGCTTTTTCAGCTTCTTTTTCAAGTCGAATAATTGTCTGAAGATGAGAGTTTATAGCACTTTGTTTTTCAATGTTATTTTTGCTAAAAACAGATCTCTGATCTTCAAGAATCTTTATTTGACTTTGAAATACTTTTTCAATTTTTAATTTTTCTTTTTCAAAACTATTGATTTTATCTTCAAAAATTTTTGCATTTTCTTTCAAAATTTTGTGTTCTAATGTCAAACTGTTCAAATTACTTAACAGTTTGTCATTTTCAGATTTCAACTTCTCACAATTTTCCTTCATTTCAAGAATCTGTTTAACATCAGATTGCTTCTCATCCTTCATCTTTTTGACTTCCAATGTCAAACTTTCTGCATCCTTCAAGAGTTTGGCATTATCAGCTTCAAATTTATCACATTTTGAGCAAACTGATCCAGAATTTGAAGATCCAATCTTCACAGATTCTTCATTCTTTGAGATTTCCTTTGTGTCTGTCCAGAATTTGCCTGCACAAAAAATTTTAACGAAATCAAGAGGATTCGCATTCTCATCAATATAAAAACCTCTCTTAATGTCGTATATTCTTTTGTTTATTTCAACAATTACATCCAAATCCAATTTTTGTATATTCTTTTCATTTCATTTATCACTTCCTTCTTTTTTAAACATTCCTTTTGAAACTCTGCATTAACCTCATTGATAAACTGTCTTGGATACAGTTCTGAAAAAATAGGCTTATTTTATAGTTCAATCAAGAACTCATCCCATTTAGCAGGTAATGCATTTGCCAATTTTGATATCTGTTCATCTTTCATCACTCTTATACCTTTTTTCCTCAAATTATCTATTAAACTTTCAAACCGATTTCCCAATTGATCCAATGTTTCATTCTTTTGACACAAAAAATGTTCAAATCGTTTAATCCAGATATCCACATTTTCACTTCTGTAACTACTTTCCAAACACCCCATATTCCAATCATTTAACCATTCAAGATAATCATTTTCTTGTTCATCAAAAATTTTCTCCATATTTCAAAAACAACTTGTTTACACCTCTTGAAGCGAAATCAAACCTGAAGCGAAATAACCTATTTCGCTTGAAATTAACACACCTTAAAGAGAAATCAATACATGAAGCGAAAAACCTGATTTCGCTTGAACCTTTTCAAGCGGGATACCTCTTTGAAGTGAAAACAACAAATTCAAGCGAAATCCAGTCAAATTTTTCAAGCGAAATAATACCTTTGAAGCGAAAACACAGGTTTCGCTTGAAAATCTCAAGTGAAATAATGTCTTTGAAGCGGAATAGAGTTGTGTTCGTTCAAGCGGAACCACAACTTAGGTCCATTTTAGTCGTTTTTAAGTCGAATTATGTTCTGATTTTCTCAAGGATTTGTTAAAATAGTATTTCGCACACAATATCAAAAATTCAGTCCATTTTATCTGTTAAAACATGATTAATTTTGAAAAGAAGGTGTAGAAATCAGAAGTTTCCAGTGAAAACGAGCTAAACGGTAAGAACTCTTCATCCTGAGCTCTGATACCACATGTAGGATCGTGAAACGACCTAACGAGTCGATCAGAAGAGTGCTCAGACAGAATCAGAGGCGGAATTCATTGATTCTGTCTTTGTTTAGCTTGTAAAACACTAGAATCACCATTAACTGTCTCTTGTATTGCTCAAAACTCGTTTACAAACTCGGAGACACCTCGACAGCACCTCGTCGTCGGAAACAAGAACTGTACAAATGATCTCGCTTGGAAGGTATTTATAGAAGATGAGATTTCTCTTGAGGGTGGCAGAAACCAGTTCAAGCAAAATACCACATATTGATTTCGCTTGAAACTGTCAAAGTCACTTTCAAGCGGAATCTCTTCTTTCAAGCGAAATTACAACTTAAACACCCTAAAATCTGATATTTTCTCGTATTACAAGCCCTGATCTATCAGTTCTAATCTAAGACTCGAACGAAGATGAAGTCAACAGACAACTGCACCAACATCCGTTCACTGTGCTAACTGTGTTTTATGCATCAAGTTTATCACTAAAGTTTGTGTGTAATAAATGGAGTGACAGTATGAATATGATGCATATGTATGTATTGCGCAGAACTCATAAAGCAGTTTAATTCGTCAGTTGTAATTCTAGCACAGTCATTAAGCACAAAGTTAATATTAATTAATTGTACGGATACCTGTAATTGTGAGCGTTGTCACAGTTCGAAGCTCTGTATGGCCGCAAGTGCCGCTCGCCCTAATGTTGGGCAGACGCTGAAGACAAACGTATGGTTGGTCCTGAACTTGTACAAGAGACAACTGACAAGAATATGCAGATCCGAGAGCGCATTAAGGCGTCTCGAGATCGACAAAAGAGCTACGCTGATCGGAGACGAAAACCATTAGAATTCGAGGTGGGAGACAAAGTGTTGTTAAAGGTCTCACCTTGGAAGGGCGTAGTAAGATTTAGAAAATGTGGGAAGCTGAATCCCCAATACATCGGACCATTCAAGATCTTGCAAAAAGTTGGTACCGTGGCATACAAGTTGGAATTACCGGAAGAACTTAATGGAGTACATGATACGTTCCATGTATCCAACCTCAAGAAGAGTCCAACATAAGAAAACGTGATCATCCCTGCAGATGAAGTGCATATTGACGACACCCTCCGATTTACAGAACAACCCGTTGAGGTTACCGACTGGAAAGTCAACAAGACCAGGAGGAGCACTGTCAAACTTGTCAAAGTACGTTGGAACTCTAAGCACGGACCCGAGTACACGTGGGAACATGAAGACCAGTTTAAAGAAAAGTATCCCCACCTGTTCAAGAAAACTCCTACGAGAGTAAGCTCAACCTGAATTTCGGGACGAAATTCTTTTAACGGGGGGAGATTGTGACAACTGGCACCAAACCTGTAATTTCCGTACACTTTAATTATTATTTAATGACTGTAATTATGCGCTTAAATGTCAACATTATCTGATTTCATACTATACAAGTGAATTCATGCACGTTTTATACTACAAGAATTAATTTATGCATTAATGAACAACATTGCGTCAGAAATACTAGTAAACTCACTGGTAAGACACATTGTGTCAACAATTCTACAGAAAGCAGTTAGACAATAGAATTGGAGCCTAGGTGTAGGTCCAACGAAAAGAATACATTAAAACCCAAGAGTACATACAAGGGTTAACATATAGACTTTCTGAAAGCTAGAATATGCACTAAAAAGCACCCGAAACGCACTCAAAATGTAGAAATCTGCATAATTCAGCTATAATCAGCTTTTTAATACATAAATATTATGCAGAATTCATGTTTTATTATCCAGAATACCCTCCTAAGTGTTGGGAATTAAAAGAGTTACAAAAGGACACTTAAAGGACACTAAACAGTGCAATTTAGCACTTTAACGAACCGGTATTTAACCGAACAACCGGACATTACCCGGAACATCAAAATATTACTAGAAGCATTATTTTAATATTTCTGAACTAGTTATGGTCCCCGAACACCATAAGACCTCTTATAACATTATAACACATCAAGTCCCTAAAAGCTACACTCGAAAGCTTAACTTATTTAAGAATTAAAGATTTGAAAGTTACACTTTCCCCCCCCCCCATATTGTATACAGTTATAAGGGGTGGCCCCATCAAAATCTTTGACAAATCCTAATAAATCCTCTAAAAATCTTGCCAAGATATCATGTAATCTTATTAGATCTCAAAAGATTTGTAGGAAGATATTCAAGTACTTTAAGAAGATATGAACATACTCCATCTTCTTCACACACCACTCAACACCATCAACCTCCATCCCTTCACCTTGTTCTCGGCTCACACCCACCCCCCATACACCATCCATTTTCATTCATATTCCAAGCATTTTAAGGCTCACATAATGTGCTAGAAGGTGATTTAGGAAGTTGGAAGCTTGTGGATCTTGAAGGACCTCACCCATTTGCTTTTATCCAACCATTTTGTCATCTTCACGTTCTAGTAATCTTCCCTAGCCTTGTTGCTAGTGGTGAGCCCTCATAATCTCTTATTTCTTCATATCTTAATGGTTAAAAGATGACATATATTGTTAAACACAAGAACACTAAAGAATATGAACATGAATCTTGAACATAAGTCTTACACATGATGAAATAGTGGTGAAACTATGTGTTTATTGTACGAATGATGCTTGCTTGTTGAAATGATGATGTTGATCATCACATAAAGCTTGCTAGATTGTGATTAAACACATGATTTAGCAAGTGGGAGGATGATTATGTAACAACATGAAATAATCATCTTCTTGTTAAGACATGAACTTCATGACTGAATGATTTCTTGGAAAAATATTAAACAAAGCAAGCTAGTAATCTTGTGAATCTAAGATTCATGAGTGGTTTTTCTAATAGAACCAAGTTTAAAATATGATTTTTAGAAGATCTTGGTTTTACTTAAACATACACTACTTTTGATGATAAAATAAGTGTAAAGATACTAGAGAAACAAGAAGATGTTACAAATAAACATTTTTGTAAAATGTCATTACAAGTTGTGAAGGACCAAATCTTTTAATAATGTGATTTACAAACAAACAACCATGTTTTTAAGGGTATCTAAACCTACTAAATAACATGGTAACTTACTACAAGTTTTTACAAAACTTCAAGTTCATGATGTAGTGTGATTTACTTGATTTTGGTACTTAATAAGTGTTGAATAAGTTGTTGATGTTGATGGTGATTTAAAAAGAAAATAAACACATGTTTTGAAAACATGGGAAACCTCCATTTTTAGGGGAAACTATGTCAAAATTTTTATAAATTTTGACACTTAGAAAAATATAAATTTTTGAGAAACTTATTCCCTAAAAATGTATCTAAAAGCATTTACCAAGGTTTCCCAAAATTTTTGTGTTAAGAAATGATGATTTCTTCAAGGTTAAAAATTGATATTAAGTATGTATATTTTTGAGAAAAATATATATATTTATTGATCACCAAATTTTGTGCTAAGTGTATGTAGTATGTATTATACTTGATAGTGTATTAGGACTTGAAAATACACTAAAAACTCCTAAGAAGTAAAAATACCAAAATACACATACAACATGCTTAGACACATACAAGGAAATATATATTTATGAAAATTTATTACTTGATAGAGTAAATAACTTGGACAAGTTATGAACATGAAATAAAGTTTTGGACAAAATACATAATTCGGGTGAAAAATACAAGATACTTATATTTATTTTTGAGGAAATAATATAAGTAAGACACATAGTTAAAAATATAAATTATTTCTAACACAAGAACACATATACAAAAGATAGTGACTTGTACTTGTGCGATACAAGTCTAGTGACTAACGTTAATAAAACACGTTTAGGTCACAACACTAGATAAGCAAATCCGGTGAAGTTTACGACGCAGGAATGCAAAGTTGTGAGTTTATGCTTCCCCCTTTTCTTTTAATTGTTTCTAGTTTTATAATTTCGGGGGTGAAATACATGTTACAAATATTACAACGTTTATAAATGGTATGATACAAAAACAAGAAGCACTCTTGGTGATAACTAGTACCAAGTATGATGCGTTTTAAGGAATGATACGAGAAATGATACAAGAAATGATACGAGAAACGATACGAGAAATCGTGTCACGAATAGGGTACCATAAGCACCATTAATCGTGTACATACTTAGACCGCAGAACAAAAGGTTAGATCTAATGGCTTTTCGGGCAGCCACACTCTTCGTGAAAACTAGTACCGAGTAGTGCTTTTGTGTCTCCGTCGTGAATCGACAACTAGAAAAATGCCTATGGTTTGGATACTTCCTATGTCGTCTCACATGTTAATGGCCTTGCAACCCATTAACAACCTTGATACATACAGAAATACGTGGTTTATACAAGAATACATGATTTATACAAGAATACTTGATTTATACAAGATACATCCCATGTTTTCATACAAAGTATACAAACATTCAATACAAGAACTGCATGAATTCACATGTTGACGTTTTTCCAAAACTCACATGTATTTCAGGTAACTAAAGTGGATGTGCGCGCGGTCTTACTCATGCTCTTGGATGTCGTTTATGTTTATCGTTGAATAAAGTTGTAAACTTTTAAGACAATATGCTGTCTCGTGTTGTAAACACTTAAACTATGATTTCCGTTATGTAATGTTTTGCATTTGGAGTTATTTTTACGAGCATGTTCTATGTTTACCAATGGTATGCAATGAAAACCTTTCATGATCACACCTCGTGCTTCCGCCTAAGAAAGGGGTGTGACAAGTGCAATGTTGCATTGTAGAACTTTGCCACTTTTTGTCTTTGAAAAATTTGGATCAAACGATGGATATGAAGAAAATCCAATTTTGCTACTAGATCCTTGAGACGACCCCCCAGACGAATTTTTTGCATTAAATGCAGTTTCAATCTTTGGTGACATGTTGGTCTTATCATTGATACCTCCTTTGTAATAAAGACCAATATCTTGTTCACCATCAAAATCCTTCATTCTTGAAATCTTCCGTTGTTCCATTTCTTAAGCTTCAAGTTTTTCAATAAATTTACTCAATGTTAGATTGTTAAACCCTTTCTTATTCCTTAACATCATAAGGTACGTGCCCCAAACCTCATATGGCAACGCATCAGCCAACTTTTCAATCAATTCTTCATTATCTTTTGTGATGCTCAATCTCTTCATGTTCATTACTAAATTGCAATATCTTTCGATAATCTGCTTGGTGTTTTCAGTTTTTAAACCACGAAATAGATCAAACTCCTTTTACAAAAGCGATTTTTTGTTCTTAATCATCTCTTGACTTCCAACAAACATAGATTTTATTGCTTTCCAAATTGAATATGCACTTCCATTGTGTTGCAATAAAACCAAGATATCTTCTTTAACAGCTTGTTGCAGTAAACTGATCATCATCTTTTCATTTTTGTATTTCTTTTTCTCATCAACACTTAGGTCTTTAATAGCAATATCCTCTTCATCATCATTTAACGGTCTAATATATTTCGTTTCAACGCATTCCCAAGCATCCAAATAATTTGCTTGAACCCAATTTTCAAAACGCTCCTCCCATCCTTTATACTCCTCAATATTCATGAGCTTTGACGGTTTTTGCATGGTCCCCGTTTTGTATTCTAACATAGTGCTCTGAGCAATAGTAATCGGAGTAGCAAAGGCGTTATAAAATTCCTCTTCCATGTTTCGGCAACAAGTTTCACAAATTCACAACTTTCAAACGAAATAACCTCTTCACACGAAATAACCTTTGATGCGAAATGACCTTTACAAACGAAATGAACTGCAAAACAACTTCAAATGAAATGAGTTAACACAAAATAAAGATTTTCACACGAAATGACTGATTTCGTGTGAAATAGTCAAACGAAATACCAATGTGATTTCATACGAAATAGATGAATCTGAGTGATTTCGTGCGAAATCAAATCCTCAATTCGTGTGAAATGCTGCTGATGTCATCAACTCGGCCATGTTTTTGTCAAATTGATCTGGTTTTAGTCCAATTTTAGATCTAATTCTTTCAAGGCTTTGTTAAAACACAGTTTCGCATATAATGTGAGAAATTCAAGTCATTTTAACCATGAAATCATGTTTAATTTTGAAAAGAAGGTGTAGAAAATAGATTTTGCAGCTGAAATGGTTAGAACTCTTCCTCCTGAGCTCTGATACCACTTGTAGGATCATTTTCTGACCCAAACGAGTCGATCAGAAGAGAACTCGTCCAATATGAGAGGCGGAAACAAACATATCAGAGTTATTTCAGCTGGATTACACAAAAAACACTTTAACTGTCTTGTTTATTGAAAACACAATGTTTTACAGCCTGGAGACACTTCGGCAGCACTTCGTTGCCGGAATCAGATCGTTACAAATGACAAGACACATCAGGTATTTATAGGCCACTCTATTTCACACGAAACCATTCAAGCGAAATCAGTTTCACATGAAATAGTCATTTCGTGCGAAATGCCCATAAACATACATTTCTCGTTTTCTCGTTCTACGTGCCCTGATCTATCAGAACAAATACAAGACTCGATACAAGACGAAGTCGACAGACGTATGCACCAACACTAATCATAACAGATTATTTTTGGGATTTCAACATTGATCGGGCGGTCACCGACGTTCGTTTCGCATTTTGTTCGTTACGCGATAAGCGTTTATCTTATTATTGCCAACATACTTTTTATCAAAGTTTGGATTTACCAACACATCAAATATCACACATAAACATTAACACCAGTCAAATACTGCTTTTTATTGAATCACAACACGTGTTACATTTGTACGGTACAGCCTAAATAGCCGGGTGTCACAACTACCAGTAGAGGAACAACCTCCGCCACCACCAGAACCACCAAGGTATAGGAGAAACGCACGTATGTCCGTGCGTGGGGGTCCACGATTTAGCTCCCTCCAAGATTCAAGCAACTATCCTCCTATTCCAGAAGATCCACAAATGGGTTGACCTTCAAATGTTGTGCCGGAAATTGACGTCACACCGGCCACCTTTGCACCACAACCACGTCCGATGGGTTTCGAAAACCCAATCTGTCACACCCCGACTACATAAAATAACAAAACGTGGCGGAAACGTAGGGGAGTGTTGTAACAGAATCATTGTTTCATATCACATGGAAATTGAAATATTATTTTATTGATTAAAAGAGTTACAATGTCTTGACAATCAAAGAAACATAACATAAATAACTAGTCTTGCATCTTTTATTGTTACTAAGGCCCAAGTCCGCCTAAGTGTATCTTGATAAATCCTATGCATCATATCCTGAAACACATGTGAAAATAGGTACGTCAGCATAAAAATGCCTGTGAGATATATAGGTTTTGTAAAAATAGGATTCATGACTTGTAGGTTTAGAAAAAAGTTGTTTAGCAAAAGTCAGTCATGAACCTTGTAAATTGATTTGTTTTGTAAATCGTTTGAAAAACAATAAGTTCAGATGATATGTATAAATAAGAGAATAATGTATGGTAAATGAATAACCAAGTAAAATGAGTTTGCATAAGATGAGTTGTTTGTAAAACAATGTCTTGTGAAAAGTATGTTATTTGTATAAAATGTTATATGTCTAAAATTGACATGATTCAAATAACGCTACGATATGTAATACCATACAAACACTTATATATAGGAAGTACCAGCGGCGTATCCACCATGCTTGTCTCATATTACACACGCCTCGTTACTTAAATCACTTACTCAAACCAAACCACCAAAGTAAAATGTTTATGTATAATCAAATGTCAAAATGTTTATGTGAAAACCATGTCTAATGTCTATGCCTAATGTTTATGTCTAATGTAAATCATGAACTGTGTATGTAAATGTCAAAATGTTTATGTATGGTAAGTGAAATATATCAACTAAACCATATGTAAAATGCACAAAAACAAGGTATTGAAGTAAAACATGGTTTAAATCAAAGTTATGTTTTGTGTAATAAATGCATGCTATACTGATATAAACATCTATGCGGTATTGTGAAAATTCATACATCCAAGCCTTGTGACAGTCGGATAACCCTTTTAGTAAAGGTTATCAAAAAAATGTATTCGGATTCGGTCATTCCTTACGTCCAAACAAACCCGAGATTTCAGGAATGAGATTTGTCAAGTCCTATGGTACCACTACCTACTACCGAGCGGCATGATTGGTGTTAATGAATGTACATTGTCCCATTTAAACAAACCAAATGTCATACAAAAAATGTAAGCATGTGATGAATAACAAATGTACTAAGTATGCGCACAATGGGCATACATAGCATAAAATGTAATGTAAAACAATGTACTAAGTACGCACACAATGGGCATACATAGCATAAAATGTAATGTAAAATAATGTACTAAGTACGCACACAATGGGCATACATAGCATAAAATGTAATGTAAAACAATGTACTAAGTACACACACAATGGGCATGCATAGCATAAAATGTAATGTAAAACAATGTACTAAGTACGCACACAATGGGCATACATAGCATAAAATGTAATGTAAAACAATGTACTAAGTATGTACACAATAGACATACATAGCATAAAACACAATGAAATCATGTACTATAAATGTACTAATGAACATAGCAAGTATATGATGTGAAAACAGGAAAGCATGAAAGTAACAAGTAGGCACATGTGTTCCACCCCAAAATGTTTGGAAAACAGTAAAAGAGGGGTCTATGTACTCACTTGAGATTGCTTAGTAGTCCTTGAGTAACAACCAAACAATGCTAGAGATCACGGATATCAAACGGCACCTAATATAGGTAACTACATTAATAAACCAGACCTAAGTCGGAAGATCGGATAGAATGAGGGCTCGTAAACTAAATGAGTATGGGAACTCATGTAGTATGGTTTTAACAAAGCCTACATACTAAATGAAACCTAACCTAAGTGCTTACGACCCATTACGACCCGTTTAGGTAGCTTATGCTACTTTAACGCGTCGTTCGCGTGAAACGTGTTCGGACCGCCTAACTAGTCCTATGACAAGTAAAATATGCCTTAACATGTCTAATATTGTTACCAAATCAGTTTAGATACCAAAATTTATGTTACATATGCTTAATATGAATTTTGGCGTAAAAAGGGCATTTTGGTCATTTAACTAAGGCATATAAACTACCTATCATACAACTAACTAAACGCCGTGACCATAAGGTATAACCTCGGAAGGTTATTCCCTATATACTATGGTCACCTAATGTGTTTGGTCAGATCCTAATGATCGACCAAACGGGTCGGGTTCGAAAGTATAAGCGATACCTTACGACCCTATATAAGCACTAAACTAAAAGTGACGAGCTAAGCATGTTAAAACATGCTTAACTAAGTTTAGAAAACAGGTGTGGTATCAAAACAAACGGTTTTGATACCTAAAAGTAGTTTGGTTACAAAATACGCAATAACACGCATTTGGCCGAAACTACGACTCGTCACTGAGCCTAGATAACGTGGTAATCAGTAGGTATAGTCACTAGGGACTATGACCATCGTGATCACGCTCACGTTATGAAGTTCAAATGAACTTCGCATCGACCATAAACTGGTCAATGCAGAAAGTCAAACATAGTTCGACTTTCGGACTAGAAAAGCGATAAAAGAACGAAGGAACACTTACAAAGGGTCCCCGCTAGTAAATCTTGATCGAATAGCCCAGGTATGAAGTGATGGCTTCAACTTAGAGCACTTTTGATCAGATTTGTGGGTTTTGGGGTTGAGATGGGTTGGGTATTTATAGTAAATGGACAACAGTTAGGATCATTTCTTGAATATCGTGCCTTGATCTCACCCGTACACTTGTCGGAAGGTTATGGTAACTCATTTTGCCCTTACCACAAGAGATTGACATGTGGCATTGGCCTTTGGGGTGTTTAAAAGCCATTAATCAGCAGCCAAAACAATTTTCTGCATCTGACCCCTGCTTGCGCACCGTAATACTTATAACCTTACGGTGTGCAAGGACCTTGCAGGTCTGATACTTTAAAAAACGGCAGAACCGGCCCCTGCACCTTGTTTCGTTGCGTAACGGCACTTCTAACACCCGTCAAACCCAATTTCAAGCTCCACAATGATGTTAAGACATAGGGAACATGAAATATGTTTGAAAACATCACGGATGTCGTTCGTTTGGCCGTACGATTGCGTTGTTCGGTTAATTACGACGGAATGCGCATAAGCGCGAAAAACGATCCAAATGGCGTGACGAATGAATTTTTCTTATGCCAAACGCTAAAATAAAATATTTTAGTGCTTACATAAATTTTTGGGTGTCCGGATGTATTCAGATTGTAAGTTATGCGCGAAAATGCAAACTTATGCACTTTTTGACGCTTTTAGTCCCTGAATGACCCAAAAGTTTATTTTAGCACACCGAACCCCTCAAAGCCTATTTCTAAGCTATGTAAAGGATATTTATGGTATGTTTAACTTATGGTCATGTTCCGGAATGTCTGTTACAGTTCAAATTGGCATACTTTCACAGTTTGTCAACTTTATTCCCTGTAAGCGATTTAACTCGGTTTTTTTGCCATACCAAAACCTTCAAAACTTATTTCTAAGTTATGTAAAGGTTTTTTAAGGTATGTTAAGCCTATTTCACTATTCCGGAGTGTTCGTTGCATTAAACGGGTTATATTTACGCATCAGTGCGCGTATAACCTTCCAGAAAGCGATTTAAAGCTTGAAATCGAACAAGAATTGATATGTGCAAAGGATACACATATTTATACAAATCCCAAGTATGAAATACAATATTTCATTGACACAGTATTTTTTTGATGGCCGTGGAGGCACAGGCATCACACAATCCCTACCTACCCAGATATGACTGGGTATAACCCGTTCGAGCCACAAGCTCCTACAGGTTATAACTACCAACCACCTGCTTACGACCCATACATCGAAGTAGTTACCTATAATGCTCTCTATCCTTCACCTTTTCCACCTGCATATCCAACTGGGTATCCTGCCTATGGGTATCAATACCCTCCACCCCAACCACAGCCACAGCCTCAACCTCCGCCCCAACAACAACTACCACCCAACAACAATTAGAAATATTACAAAGGGTGGAAAACGTTGAACGTCGGGTGGATAGAGGTAAGAGAAAGACCACTAAGTTTCTTAAGAATCTTTCAAAATTTATCAGGGGGAAAAAGGAATGAAGACTGAAGATTTTATTTTATCTCATATTTGTCATGTTCAAATTAAGTCCCTGCTTGGACATTTCTTTTAGTTTTAGTCCCTATGTGGACATTATCTTTATGTATTAGTCCCTACGAGGACTTGTTTTCTTTTATGTCCCTGCGTGGACAATTTATGTTATTTAAAAAGACCCGTTTAGGGCAGTTTTGTAATCATTAGAGTTATTAATGAGAATTTTTCTTTTGAAATTTATATTGTTAATATATATGTGTATATTTCTTATATCATTTCAATTTCTATTGATCTGTCAAGAAATTCAAAAAGTTCTTCTTAATGGTATAACCTAGCCTATATGTCAATATGAGCATGGCTATGATGGTAAAACCCTCTTAAGACAATAAATCCTTGTTAACATCCGGAACATGTTAACACTCCTGGCAGTGTGGCTTGAGAAACCACACCAGCCGTCAAAATACTTGGATTCTTCGAAGCTTTCACTTAGCCTAAATGATCAATATGAATCATGGCTGATATCATCAAATATGATATCAATAATAAAACATTCATAAGTAATGTTATTCGTTCTGCCTACGGGCCAAACTAATCGTTTTTCATAACAACGACAATTGTAGTCTATAACTCTCGGTTAAAAGGCGATGAACGATGTTCAAACCTTAAAACCTTCGATCCAATAAGATCATAGCTTATATTTCAAATTGTCCAAGTGACAAGACTTTTGTGCCATCTAAATGTCCTTCGAGACAAGCCTTCGTGTTGTATAAAAGTGTCTATAGGACAATGAAAGCTGTGACATATGTCCCCTGTCTAATATACATAAAGGATTATATCCTGTTAAAATGCCTTTGATGGTTCAATTGTAACCTAGGCTAATTGTAATAAAATAATTTCAAAATAAACGTTCATCAGAAATGTTAAACCTATTAGCCTATATGGTTTATTTATACCATGGCTAGTTAAACATCGAATATGATGATTTGCTATATGACAACTAAACAAATTATTGTTACTTGGTATATAGCATTCAAAGCTTCGCCATGGCTGGTTCTGACGAGGCACACAGTCACCCAGAAGAAGGGAATAATACTACAAGACTGAATATCACTGGCGCCGAATTACAAGCCATGATTGATACAGCCGTTACAAAAGCTGTAGATCGAGTACTGAAGGAGTCGAGTGATGCTCATTCCAAAATACATTCTAAATCCCATTCAAAACTGCATACATCAAAGAAAGATGAATCTGAACATTCATCCAATCATAAGAGTGAACCACATAAGCAGATTATGTTTGATCTGGCACCACGTTTCAACAAAGGTTGTACCTACAAGTATTTCATCTCTTGCAAACCAAGAGACTTTACTGGAGAGAAAGGAGCCATTGACTGCATGAAATGGCTGGATGAGATGGAGACCGTGGTGGATATAAGTGGTTATGCTAAGGAGGATGTGGTTAAATTCGTTTCATTTGGTGGAAGGTTCTGGTTCAATCTACCGGAAAGATTCCTCTGTACAACCTCTCTTGGGCCCAGTTTGTTGAGTTGGTGAAAGAAACATATTGTCCACAACATGAAGTGGAGAAGGTGGAAACTGATTTCTTGACTTTAGTCATGAAGGATCTAGACTGCAGATCATATGTTACCAGTTTCAATTCTATGTCCAGACTTGTTCC
The DNA here is from genome assembly GCA_030545235.1 of Helianthus tuberosus. Classification (NCBI taxonomy): domain Eukaryota; kingdom Viridiplantae; phylum Streptophyta; class Magnoliopsida; order Asterales; family Asteraceae; genus Helianthus; species Helianthus tuberosus. The sequence goes on from CM060408.1 coordinate 81,073,925, forward strand.
TTACTTGGTCACTCCTGAACCTAAGCGCATCGCGAGCTTCATAGGTGGTTTAACTCCCGAAATCAAAGGTAACGTCAAGGCTTCAAAGCCTACCACCTACAGGTCAGCTGTGGACCTGTCGTTGTCCCTTACACTTGATGTAAAAAGGAGTAGGTCTGGAAAGGCCTCAGATGAAGGGAAAAGGAAGAGAGAGGAGGATCAATCCCATCTGTTCAACAAAAAGAAGAAAGGGAATTTCGGGTTCAATAAGAACCCTAATCGGTGTGGTGTCAAACCCCTGTGTAAGAACTGCAACAAAAAGCACTTCGGGAAGTGCACAATAGACCCGCACACCAAGCCCTGTGGGATCTGCATGAAAAGGGGGCACAAGTCTTTGGAGTACCGAGATTTGAAGGATGCAACATGTTATGGTTACAACGAAAAAGGGCATATCAAGACCAATTGCCCGAAGAGTGCAAAGAAGCCTAAGGAGGCTAAGAAATCGAATGCAAGGGTATTCCAGATGAATGCCAAAGAAGCAGTGAAGGACTACAAAGTTATAATAGGTACCTTCCTCATAAACGATATTTATGCTAGAGTTTTATTTTATTCAGGTGCAGATAAGTCCTTTGTAGACCTTAAGTTTAGTAAACTGTTAAATCTGCATATTAAAACTCTAGATATTAAATATGAGGTAGAACTCGCTGACGGTACCTTAGAAACTGCTTCAACTCTTCTTGATGGATGTTTTATATCCGTTAAGAATCATTCAATTCCATTATCTCTTTTGCCAATGAAATTGGCGGGGTTTGATGTAGTTTTAGGCATGGATTGGTTATCACATAACCCAGCCCAAATCGCCTGCGATAAGAAACTAGTCAACATCAAAACCCCATCTGGTGAATTGATCACCATTCAAGGAGATACGCACTATGGATTGCCTGATAATGTGTCTATACTTAAGGAATACAAGTGCTTAAAGAGTGGATATGTCATCTACATGGCACAGGTGACAGTGGATGAGCCGAAACAAAAGATAGAAGACATTTCAATCATTTCTGAGTACCCAGATGTCTTCCCTGATGAACTACTTGGATTACCTCCTGAGAGGTGTTGGACCGTTTGCGTGACCCTAAACGTCAGTAAAGTAGTTCATCTCTGAATATGAAGGCGGAATCAACATATACAAAGTCATAACAGCTTTCGGATCCATTTAACTTCTTTCTATTATCAATCTTCAATGTTTACACGTGTTTCTGATGTAATTTTGACAGAGTTTTGTCACCGTACACAAGATCTAATTCCGCTCCAACTACTTCAAATGACAACAGTCGGACCTCTATATATAGTTGGCCTGATTCCACTCATAACAACACGTTGATTAGGAGCGGAATCACAGGAGCGGAATTAACAAATTAACATCTAGGAGCGAAATCACCTAGATACCTATTTGGAGCGGAATTAACATCTAGACCTCTAGGAGCGGAATCACTAAATTACATGAAATCCTGATTCCACTCCAAATGACACAAGTGTCATTTGGGGCGGAATTACACTCTAATATTCACATTTTTATTTCCAAGCTCCAAACTAACCTATCTAGACCTAAGACTCACTAATGACGTAGTTAACAGACATTCCGTGTACCAACAGACTCCCCCTTGGATGTTGACGAAGTCTTTGGCCTTGAGTCTTCAGTCTTGGTCTTTTCTCCATCTCTGTCTTTTCATCATAAGCACCATATCTTCACAGGTTCAGGTTCACTTGCTAGCTTTATCTCCAGCATTCCCTTTGATCATTGATCCAGACTCCCCCTTTCACAGACTCCCCCTCTCAATATGCTAGAATCTGAGATATCTGGTTCAAGCTTTGACATTTAACTTCCATGGGAATGATGAAGTCCAAAACCTGTTTCTCAAACATCATTCATTACAAACTTATCTTTTCAAAAATAAATCACAAATTATCAGTTTTAGCAATCCACTCAAGTATTCAGGTCCAAATTAATGACCCTGATTACTCAATTAATCTACCAAGTTCAACTTAATGACCTCGGTTGATCTTTTGACGAATCAAACTGATTTTGAAAACATTTTTCAAACAATTTACACATTTCTGAAAATAACAAGTATCAAGTTAATGAACTTGTTTTTGACTTTTCAATAAATCAAACTCCATCAAGATAAGCTTTCCTCATTCTTCAGTCCAGAATCTCCCGCATCTGCTTCAAACATTTGAGAATCCAACAATCAACTATCCACTTTGGTTTGTCAGAAAATAAAGCAGAAATAAAATCTTTTTGGATTTTATAAAGTGATCTAAACTAAGAAATGAAATACAAAAAACTTAAATTGCAGAAAGTAAACAAAGTAAACTATTTACAAACTTATTTTTGCGAGCGTGTCAGGGAATTATATCAGCTATCAGACAAATTACAAGTATCGTTAAGCTTCAATTTCATACTCAGAATTAAACAATTCACCTCGATTGTCGATATACTGATCCATCTTAAATTCTCACACAAATTTCAATTTAATCAGGATACGAATTAGATGTTTTATGAACTTAGCTCATTCATGTGTCCCACCTCTTGAATATACTCTCGTATCCAGAATCCCAATTATCAGTCTTACAGGTGAGTATACTACAATGATATCTGTACATAAATTAGGTATGCGAGGGCTGAGGGATCTCAGGTTGATACTTCCGTATACGCAGAGAGATATCAGCTTCGACTTTACGGTATGTCCCCTTTAGAGGATCTTTTAGCTACAACAGCAGCGACTATCAATTTTATTGTTTCATCGGCATGCTGAGGGTTTATGCTATGTTTCAAGCATTAGCAAAAAGTATTATCCAAGGACTAGGTCAGAACTACCGTTCAGCAGAAGTCCCGGAATAATACCCCAGACATCATTGAGTATAAAGACCTAGTATATCAGATTATGAGACCTTTCAAACGAGATTTCAGGGGTTACCTATATATCCAAGTAGTGTTCCCCACGAATTTCACAAGTTTGAAATTTTAGGTTTATATCCCGAATAAATCTACTAAATGTGTGAAAACCTATCGACACATCATTAGTGAGACTGTTTAACTCAATTAAACTTTACAAATCTATAGCATGCTGTAATTGTCTAGCCGATGTACTATCATTTTCCCTATATACACAAGCTCTTTTTCAAATTTTATCATGTTTTTGTATTTTTGCATTTTTTACTGTTTTTGTATTTTCTGAAAATATAAACTATATACAAATATCTACTCCCCCTAAATACCAAAACAGGTAAAAAATCGACAAACCATTGCAGATTGTTTCTCGTCTTCATCCGCAACAGTACTCTCATCAACGCCAATTATGCCATCCGACACCGACAGAAGCTTCATACCATTCAGTTTTAACAAATATTTAAACCGATTTTTATCAAAAGATTTGGTATGTAAATCAGCTTTCTGTTCGTCAGTGTGGATTTTCTCAATTCGAATCAACTTTTTCTCAAAGCAATCACGAATAAAGTGATGACGAATTTCTATGTGTTTAGTTTTAGCGTGATGTACTGGATTCTTTGTTATATTTATTGCGGCCTCATTATCAACAAAAAGAGCTGTGTTAAGAAACTGCAAACCGTAGTCGCGCATCTGTTGCTGTATCCACAGGATCTGAGAACAGCAACTGCTAGCAGAAACGTACTCCGCTTCACATGTAGATAGCGCCACAGACGTTTGTTTCTTACACTGCCAGGTAACCAATCTAGGACCAAAGAACTGGCATCCTGCAGTTGTTGATTTGGAATTGACTTTGCAGCATCCGAAATCCGAATCGGAATACCCTTCGAGCGTAAAGTCGCCTTTCCTAGGATACCACAACCCCAATGAAGGAGTTCCTTTCAGGTAGCGTAATATCCTCTTCACAATGATCATATGCGAAGCTCTCGGGTTAGATTGAAATCTTGCTGCGAGGCACGTTGGGTACATTATATCAGGACGTGAAGCTGTTAAGTACATCAAAGAACCTATCATGGAACGGTAAAAAGTTTCATCAGCCCTGTCTCCGGTGAGATCTGGGTGAATCCCATGATTTGTTGCAAGTGGGGTAGCAGTTGGAGTAGAACCTGACATCCCAAATTTCTCTAGAATATCATGAACACACTTTGACTGATGAATGAAAATTCCCTCAGGAAGTTGTTCAACTTGTAGACCCAGAAAGAATTTCATCTCCCCCATTGATGACATTTTGAACTTTTGCTTCATCACTGATTCAAAATCTATGCATAGATTTTCATTTGTCGACCCAAAGATTATATCGTCCACATAAATCTGAACTATCAGAAGATGACCGTCGACTTCTTTAGTGAAGAGAGTGGCATCCACTTTTCCACGAATGAACTTGTTGGCTAGTAGGTGTTGAGACAAAGTCTCGTACCAAGCTCTCGGGGCCTGGTGTAAACCATACAGCGCTTTGTCCAATAAGTAGACCTTGTTTATGTGGATTGGATCGGTGAAGCCCGGTGGCTGACCGACATAAACCTCCTCTTTGACCTTCCCATAAAGAAACGCCGATTTTACATCTAACTGATATACTTTGAAGTTCTTCCAAGACGCAAATGCTAGGAAAATTCTGATTGGCTCTAGTCGTGCTACAGGAGCATAGACTTCGGTAAAATCAATCCCCTCCTGTTGACTAAGGCCCTGAACAACAAGTCGAGCTTTGTTCCTTATAACAACTCCTCTATCGTCTCTCTTACACTTAAACACCCACTTGGTGTTAATCTTTCTCTGACCATCTGGCAAATCCACTAACTTCCACACTCCCAACTTTTCGAATTGACTAAGTTCCTCCTGCATTGCATTGACCCAAGAATCTTCAGTAAGCGCCTCTTTGTAAGTTCTTGGTTCAACCTGTGAGATAAAAGAACTCAATGAGAATTCAGTTTGCAAAGGAGCAACTTTTGTATAAAAACATGTAAGCCCTTTATCAATCTGTCTTCGAGTGCGAACGCCTGTCTGCAATTCTCCTATGATCAACTCCTCTGGATGATATGAAAAAGTTCGCGGCATCACTTCGCTTGGAACATCTACATTTCCCTCCAGATTAGTAACATTCTGCTTTGCATCTTGTTCACTGACTTGGTTTGTTTGACTTGAAATCTGAATTTGCTCCCCCTCAGAATCTGAATCACCATGATCAAAGACTGGCATATTTTCAGTTTCTAAATTATCATTCTGTGCCGACTGATTATCTTGAGCAACTTCATTCTGTTGGACATCATTATGTTCACCAGCATTACTCTGACCTGCTTCATTGTCATTTGAAGTTTCCCGTGGTCTTCTAGAATACTCAGCTGGGAACCTTAATTGTGACTCGTATTCACGCAAAATATCCAACTCATCAAAGAAATCTTCATCTTCCTCTGACTCTTCTCTCATGTCAAACGAATCCCACAGTTTGTCATAATGATAACGCCATGAATCACCAGGATTCTGCGGCGGCATAGTATAACCTTGACATTCAACATTTGCAGCTTCAATAATCCGCTTCTCACTTGGAACGAAGACACGTCGCATCGGATTTGCATAACCAACAAATATTCCCTCAATGCACTTCGGACCAAACTTTCCAAAAGGCTCTATAACAGTACAGGGTGACCCGAACGGTTCTAGATACTTCAAATTTGGTTTGCGGTTATTGATTAGCTCAAAGCATGTTTTGTTGAATTTCTTGACAGTGAGAACCCTGTTGTGCATATAGCATGCGGCGGAAACAGCTTCAGCCCAAAAATTTATCGGTAACTTTGAATCTGCGAGCATAGTTCTAGCCGTCTCAATTAGTGTCCGGTTTTTGCGTTCTGCGACTCCATTCTGCTGCGGAGTGTACGGAGCACTAAACTCATGCAATATACCTCTTTCATCACAAAATTCTTCCATCTTACTGTTCTTGATTTCAGTACCATTATCACTTCGAATTCTTTTGATACGTCGTTGGTACAAATTCTCAATCTTTCTGAACAACGCCATCAAACTGTCAAATGTTTCGTCTTTCGTCTTCAAGAAAGAAACCCACGAAAATCTGGAATAATCATTAGTAACGACCAAACAGTAGTAATATCCTGTAATACTTTTGACATTCACAGGACCAAACAAATCCATGTGAAGTCTTTCTAGAGGTCTCGAAACTGATGCAGCTAATACATTCCCCTTCCAGATGAAAACCTTTGATATTAACACCCAAAACTAAATCATTGTGCACCAAGTGATTCATTTTTCTAAGATGAATATGCCCCGTCTTGCGGTGCCACAATCTCGATTCTTTCTCAGTTGCTCTAGACACAAAACAATGTGCTTGACCAGTAGTTGTAGTTACTACACTCATATCTAACACATATAAATCATTCACTCTAGGTGCCCGCATGATAATCCATTCTTCAGGGATAACAAATCCTGGTTTCAAGATCAAACATTCTTTATCAGTGAAGTGAGTAGTATACATATTGTCACAAATCTGCGAAATACTAAGAAGATTGTTCTCCAGCTCAGTAATGTAGTTAACTCTTTCAAACGTCACGATCCTGTTGGATAACGTTCCTTCACCAATAATTCTACCACCTTCATGACCAGCAAAACCTACGTAACCACCATTGATATTTCTCACATCATACAGCAACGCAGTCTTCCCTATCATATGTCGAGATGCTCCACTATCCATGATCCATCTGAATACAAGTTTTGGAAGATCCTGCACATAACAAACTATGACTTAACCAACTTCAATAAAGATGCCGATTCATGCTTCGCGATCAAGGAAGCTCCGGCAATTCAAACTGCTTATTCGAACATGGTGTCCACCCAGGCCTCATCAGCCTTAGGTGTAACCTTGACTCTCGCAATTTGAATTTTGAAATTTTCAGCCTTAAGAGGTGGAAAATTTGCATCATAATCAACCGAAATTGATTCTTCAGCATTTTTCACTTCAGAAGTTGAAATTTTCATTTCTGTTTTTGGTTTCCAAACTTGTTGAGATAATGCAACCCGTTTGTAAAATTTGTCATTTTTAGTTACCACTTTCTTTACGGGTTCATTTTTCACTTTGATGTTGTCATTTTTCACATTCTTTTTCTCAACAACGATTGGTGCTTTACCTTTCACCTCAACTTTCTTCTATTGAATCTTCACAGTTTCAGTCTTAGGCTTCACATTGGTACACTTTCGTGCAATGTGACCAACTTGATTACATTTAAAACATGTTCGAGTATCAACAACCCGACTTGTGCCTTCAGACTGATACTGTGAAGCTCTTTTCTCAAAGAACTCTTCATTCGATTTTGAAAAAAATTCTTTCTCTTCATTAGCAAGTGAACTTGAACTGTTCACAAACACCTTCTTTTCAGCAAACCTCTTGTTTTGAACATTTCTTCTCTGATAATTCCAACCACCCTGATAACCACCCGACCAGTTATTTCGATTGTTATTATAAAAACGTGATGAATTAACAGATTTCTTGTAGTATGATTTATCTTTCTCAAAACTCATTTTTCTCTTTGTTTGACTGAACTTGTTCACTTCTGACAACTCAACTTCAACCAACTTGAAAACATTTGTCAATTTGTTCATGTTAACATTCTCAATCGGAAACTCAGAATCCGAATACAACTTATCAGATCCAGCCATCTTGTACATCACAAGACCCGGTTCATCACTTAAGTTGTTTTTGGATTTTGGTTTCTGAATGTACTTGTCCAAGAAACACTCATCTTCCTCAGTAGTGTCACTATCCATTTTTAACACATTTTTAACAACACCTTTTACAATATCATTTTGTACACTATCGTCATTGGAAGATGTAAACGTGACATCAATGTTCTCCGGAAGTTTAACTTCACTTTCTTCCTCAATTTCAACCAACACAGATTGCTTTTTCGTGTAGTTATCAAGAACAGGTGGTGGTACTTGATGAAAACCCACCCCAGTTCCATCACAATACACATCTTCATCTGCTTTGTCTTTCCCGATGGGTTTGGGAATAATGTGTTGCAACACAAAGCTTGCGGAGCTGTAACTATTAAGCTTCAACTGGATTCGCTCGTTTTCGATTACAGCCTCTTGAACTTTAAGTTTCAGTTTAGCGATTTCATCCAGTTGTTGGTTGATTGATTCTTCTTTTACTCTAAGCACTGCTTTTAGATGTTCATTTTCTTTAAAAGTTTTACCATTTCGATCATCACAATCTTTCATTGTGCTTTTGAGTTTTTCAAAATTTTCAGAAATCTGACGGTTTTCAAGAATCAACTTTTCATTTTCTTGTTTAATTTTGTCATGATCAATTTTATCATTTTCAATTTGTCTAGTTAATTCTCTTATCCGTTCAGTTGAAGCTTTAACTGTTTTGTCACGATCAAGAATCTGATTCTCAACACTTCTGACCTTTGCTGTCAGATCATCAACTTTCTTTCCGTTGAGATACATGACTGTGCTACAAAATTTGCACTCTTTGTTGCAATTTTTGCAATCAGCATTTCCATCGATTTTCTTACCTGATGCATTTGTTGACACGTTTGAACTGACCTGGCTTTTTGACTCAGACATGGAGTTAGAGTCTACCTCAAGTGCCTTAGCAGCCAGCACTTTGTCAGCCATTTTTCCCAGGTTTTCTGCGGTCAACTCCTGCGTTGTATCGATAATGCCAGTATCAATCTTCTTTGCTTTCTCGATCTCTTCTTTCTCCTTTTTCTCTTTCTCTTCTTTCTCTTTCTCTTCTTCTTTCATTTTCTCTGTTGGAGTTCCCCACCATTTGTTTTGCCACTACTCATCCTCTTCTTTGTACTGCTGAATTATGGCTTCAATATCAAGTGTTTTGTCATCAATCGCAATATTTCCATATTCATCAAGATAACACTCTCTATCTGGATCCCATCTATTTGCTCTCCTCGCTTCGAGATTGATACGAGATATTCTAATGATTTTGTTTTCAGCTATCATTTTTCTGTATCTATACTTCTGCTCTTCAGTTCTATCATCTTTCCACGGAATAGGATCGTCGTTTTTCGCCATGAATGCGTAACCAACCGCATCTTCCTCAGGTAGAACCTCTTGACTCCAATCATACCCCTCATCATCGTAAATCACCGCAAGAGCTCTAGATTTCTCTTTGTTGTCTTCAACCTGCTTCAATCTAGGCGGCTCGGATTTATTTTGATGATATATTGCCTTCTTGTAATAATCATCTCTGAAAGGGTTCTCCGACTCATCAGCATAAGCGTTTCTGCACTCTCGTTTGAAGTGACCTTTCCGCTTACATTTGAAGCACGTCACCTTGGACTTATCAAACCCCAGCTTGGTAGATGGTCCACCAATTGTCTTCCTGCCGGTAATTTCCATGAAACGTTGTGCTCGACGAACAGCACTTTCCATAGCCCAACGAATATCGATCAGCTCCATTTCCTCAGGATCTATCTGATCATAATCTTCTTTCGTCAGATTGGTGTTGCCTATCTTCCCAGCTACTAACCCTTCATACGATTCCAACACCGATGCTAGAAAGATCATCTGCTGTTTAGCCGACTCCTCATCAAAATTCTGAGCATTCTTCAAGTCTATTGCAATGTTGCATTGAAAACGATTCTTTGCATCAGAATGATTTGCAGATGAAGTTCCACTGTGATAACCACTGTGATTTCCACTGCTTTGACCACTTTGACTTTCTTTGTTTGTTGTGGATACATTTTCAGCAGAAAACGCAGTCTTGGGTGACGTTGCTTTTGGCATCATGCTCTTTGGATAATATAAATCCAAATTCTGTTGATAAGATGAGTGATTAACTTTGTACGTCTTCTTCAACTCCAACTCGTGGCTTTCAAGTCTCTCAATCAACAAATCTGGAGTAAGATCTTTCGGCAAGATATTGTTTTTAAGCATGAGAGCATAATATCTCCACTCCATCTCGTCTGGCAACGAATCGAACAACTTGTCTACTTGCTCATCATCAGAATACTTAATTCCATGTCTAACTAACTCCAGCTTCAGGTGCCCAAACCTCTCGATCATTTTTGACACTGATTCATTCTTTAAGCACCCAAACATATCAAACTCTTTCCTAAGTAGTTTTATTTTATTTTTCTTTATTTCTTCACTACCTATACATTTCTTTTCTAACTTTTCCCAAAGATCTTTTGCATTTGAATAATCGATCAAGGCAATAATGTCTTCCCGAACGGATTGAAATAACAATGCCACACACTTTTGTTCAGCTACAAACGAATCAATCTCCTCAGCTACTCTTAAAGTTTCACCATATTTGTTTCCATGTTCATAACCGTTTTTCAAACTCTTCCAGCTGGGAAATGCAAATGCCATCAACCAATCTTCAAACTTTCTTGACCACCGACTGTATTCCTCGATAGCCGTTAGCTTTGGAGGTTTATTGAACGTTCCAAATGCACTTTCAGATTCCCAAGCTTCCTTTTTCTTCTCTTTTGGCGGGTTGTCCTTGTTGTTGCTTGTAGATGTATCATCTCCCGAATTTCTAGCAAATGCGTACATGTCGCTAAACGGGTTCAAGAAAATGTCATCCATCTTGAGTGTACCTGCAAAATCAACAAAACACTTAGAAAATTTTTCAAAGTTTTGAAAACACAGCAAGTTCGAGCGAAATCAGCTTTTGGAGTGGAATCACAAATTTACAATTAGGAGTGGAATCACAAATTTGCAATTAGGAGTGGAATCACAAATTTGCAATTAGGAGTGGAATCAAATTTTAAACTTCTAGGGCGGAATTAGAAGTTTGTGTCAATAAGAGCGGAATCAAAATGTTGTCTTTAAGAGAGGAATCAGACTTGTATTTCGAGCGAAATCTAATTTTTAGTAATGAACTTTATGAGCGGAATTAACTTTTTAGGTTTTTAAGAGCGAAATCACCTAAGAAAGTTACGAGCGGAATCAGGTTTTTAGGTTGTTTTTACCATTTTTACTCCGAATTTTAAACTGATTCTTTCTAGGGTTTATTAACACTATGTTTTACATACAATACTCGAAAATCAGTCCATTCCAACCGTTGAAACTAGTCCAGTTCAGAAAAATATAAAAAGAAGTGAGTAGAAGTGAGAAATTCTAGTAGAATCAAGCTGCTATGGTATGAACTCCTCGTCCTGAGCTCTGATACCACTTGTTGGACCGTTTGCGTGACCCTAAACGTCAGTAAAGTAGTTCATCTCTGAATATGAAGGCGGAATCAACATATACAAAGTCATAACAGCTTTCGGATCCATTTAACTTCTTTCTATTATCAATCTTCAATGTTTACACGTGTTTCTGATGTAATTTTGACAGATTTTTGTCACCGTACACAAGATCTAATTCCGCTCCAACTACTTCAAATGACAACAGCCGCACCTCTATATATAGTTGGCCTGATTCCACTCCAAACAACACGTTGATTAGGAGCAGAATCACAGGAGAGGAATTAACAAATTAACATCTAGGAGCGGAATCACCTAGATACCTATTTGGAGCGGAATTAACATCTAGACCTCTAGGAACGGAATCACTAAATTACATGAAATCCTGATTCCATTCCAAATGACACAAGTGTCATTTGGGGCGGAATTACACTCTAATATTCACATTTTTATTTCCGAGCTCCAAACTAACCTATCTAGACCTAAGACTCACTAATGACGTAGTTAACAGACATTCCGTGTACCAACAAGAGGCAAGTAGAGTTCAGGATCGACATCATGCCTGGGGCAGCACCAATTGCACGAGCTCCTTATTGCTTAGCACCAACCGAGATGAAAGAACTGAGAACCCAATTGGATGAACTTCTGGAAAAGGGTTTCATAAAACCCAGCTCATCACCTTGGGGAGCACCAATTTTATTCGTGAAGAAGGATGGTTCAATGCATCTATGCATTGATTACCACGAGCTAAACAAAGTAACAATCAAGAACCGCTACCCATTGCCCAGGATCGACGATCTGTTTGATCAGCTTCAAGGGGCAAGCTTCTTTTCAAAGATTGATCTTAGGTCGGGGTATCATCAACTTAAAGTTAGAACTGAAGATGTGCCCAAAACCGCGTTCAGAACGAGGTACGACCACTATGAGTTCTTATTGATGCCTTTTGGGCTCACTAACGCACCTGCAGCATTCATGGACCTCATGAATCGAGTCTGCAAGCCATACCTGGATAAGTTTGTCATTGTCTTTATAGATGACATACTTATTTATTCTCGTAATCAGGCTAACCATGAAAAACATCTTAGGTGCATCTTAGGACTTCTATAATAGGAGAAGCTTTACGCCAAATTCTCCAAGTACGAATTCTGGCTTCGCGAAGTCCAATTTCTTTGACACGTTGTGAGCGAGCGTGGTATCCAAATGGATCCCGCTAAAATAGAAGAAATCATGAACTGGGAAGCACCTAAGACGCCTACTGAAATTCATAGCTTTTTGGGTTTGGCAGGATATTACAGAATATTTATCGAAAACTTCTCAAGGATAGCCACCCCTCTAACTACTTTGACCTGCAAGAATGTAAAATTTAATTGGGGTCCTAAACAGCAGGAGTTTTTTGAGATCCTCAAACAGAAGTTGAGCAACGCTCTATTTTTAACCTTGCCTAAAGGTATAGATGAGTTTGTTGTTTATTGTGATGCTTCGCACACTAGCATAGGCTGTGTGCTTATGCAAAGACGTAAGGTGATTGCCAACGCATCACGATAACTAAAGGTGCACGAAAAGAATTACACCACCCATGATCTAGAATTGGGTGCTGTTGTATTTGCACCGAAGATGTGGAGACATTATTTGTATGGAACTAAGTGTGTGATATACACTGATCACAAGAGTCTCCAACACTTATTTAACAAGAAGGATCTCAATATGCGGCAACTCTGGTGGATGGAAACATTGAATTACTATGATTGCGAGATTCGCTACCACCCTGGCAAAGCGAATGTAGTCGCAGATGCATTAAGCCGAAAAGAAAGAGTCAAACCTATACAGACTAACGCCAAAAGTATTGAACTTAAGAATAGTTTAAATGAAAAGCTGTTAGCTGCACAGAAAGAAGCAGTATTAGAAGCTAACCTCCCAAAGGAAGGATTAGGTGCAACTATCGATCAGTTGTCACCTGGAAATGATGGAATCCTCAGATTAAATGGTCGAATCTGGGTTCCTATTCATGGGGGACTTAGAGATATAATCCTCCAGGAAGCTCATAATTTCAGATACTCAGTTCACCCTAGAGGTGACAAAATGTATCAAGATTTAAAGGCGAATTATTGGTGGATGGGTTTGAAGAAATCCATAGCCACACACGTAGCTAAATGTCTGACGTGCTCTTAGGTTAAAGCCGAACATCAAAAGCCGTCAGGACTACTACAACAGTTAGAACTTCCCACATGGAAGTGGGAGATGGTAACCAAGGATTTTATCACCAAGTTAGCTAAAACAAAACATGGAAATGATACAATATGGGTCATAATTGACAGACTAACTAAGTCAGCTCATTTCTTACCCATTAAGGAGACTCAAAGCTCCGATAAACTAGCAAAGATATACATGGATGAGATTGTGTCCCGTCATGGAGTGCCAGTATCTATTGTATCCGATCGAGATACTAGATATACTTCTCTTTTTTGGAAAAGTTTCCAACAATCTTTAGGCACTCGTTTGAATTTTAGTACTGATTACCATCCTCAAATAGATGGACAAAGTGAGCATACAATTCAAACACTCGAATACAGGCTTCGTGCATGTGTTATTGATTTAGGTGGTAGTTGGGATGGCCATCTTCCCCTAATTGAGTTACCATACCAGCATCCAGGCTACGCCTTTCGAGGCTTTATATGGGAGAAAATGCAGAACGCCCGTCTGTTGGGCAGAAGTGGGGGAGGCCCAGCTATCAGGACCTGAGATAGTCCTTGAGACGACGGACAAGATTGTTCAGATCTGTGATCGTCTAAAAGCTGCCAGAGACAGGCAGAAAAGCTATGCTGATAAGAGGCGCAAACCTCTCAAATTCAAGGTAGGAGACAGAGTCTTACTAAAGGTATCACCATGGAAAGGGGTGATACATTTTGGTAAAAAGGGCAAGCTAAGCCCAAGATACATTGGACCATTCGAGATCATCGAATGTGTCGGTAGTGTGGCCTATAAGCTGAACTTGCCTGAGGAGCTTAGTGGAATTCACAATGTGTTGCACATCTGCAACTTAAAGAAATGTTTAGCTGATGAATTGCTAGCGATGTCACATAAAGACGTGCAGATAGATGGAAGCCTGAGGTTTGTTGAAAGACCAATATCGATCGAGGATCGACAGGTTAAAAAGCTCTGAAGGAAGCATGTGCCAATTGTGAAAGTGAAGTGGGATGCCCGTAGAGGCCTGAATATACGTGGGAGGTTGAGTCCTAAATGTGCAAAAGTACCCTCACTTATTTCAGTAAATCTTGAGGTCAAGATTTCTTATAAGGGGGTGAGGATGTAACACCTCGTAGAATCGTGTTCAATGATGTGAAGACACGTGTCCTAAACCCTAAATGTGTAAAAAGTTGACTTGAAGGACTAAAGTTGACAAACAGAGAAAAGATGTATGCAGAGGGACTAAAAGTGTCAACATACTAAACTTATGCCTCTATGTGACCTTATACGATGTTCGTATTCTTAAACGAGTCAAATATTGGACGTAAGAAGCCGTTTCTGAAAACAAATGAAAGTTAGGGTAACAAAAGGGTTAAAAGTGTCAACATGTTAATTCTTACCTCTGAGTGACCTTTTAACAAACCCAGGGTTTCGTAAAGTTCAATCATACTGCCGGAAATGCACGACGATGATTATGAAAGGTTTTGATACCGTTACATGATAAAACGCGCAAGTTCGCAATAAGAAGGATTAAAAGCGTCAATTAGAGAAACTAGTAGTTTCGGGTCATCTTTAGAGCAAACGAAGCCTAACAAGGTTTGTTATAATTCCTAATATCATTAAAAACTAACTATAGGGGCCAAGAGTGCTCAAAATGAAACATATATGAAGTATTAAAGGACCAGGGACTGAAATTGTCAAATTTGGAAACTGGTTTACCTGGTCGAAGGGACGGTCGCGGGCTGCGAACCCCATCCCCATATCTCTCGCAAGCCAGTGCCCAGTTGTGAAAAAAATGGACAGCTGCATGTAATGCAGCCTTGTTCCCCAATCAAACCACCATGCAGCATGAATTCGATACATGGAGCTTGTAAATAGTTTTTAAAAACCTCTTGGACACCTGTGATGATCAGGGGAAGCCTCAAAACACCTGGCTTCATCTTAGAACCCTTTGATTTAGTATAAATAGGTGCCATGCTTCACCATTTGAACTTGCACCTTCACTTTTCTCACTTCTTCTCATTCTTGAAGATTCCTGATCACAAAGGAGACTCCCCATAGTTCCATCTTCGAGCTAGGACCTGTTGTAAGTGTCCCTAGCCTCTCTTGTTCAGTTTTTAAGATTTTAAAAGCTGAAAGTCAAAGTTGCCGCTAAAAGGCTTTGACTTTCGTTTTAGACCTAAATGGTCCAGCCATTGTTCGAGGCGAATATGGCTACGTGATCGTAATTAGGTAGGTGTTACTCCCTCAAAAGGGCACCTCCTAATTACCACGTTTACTTAGTTAATTGTCGGGTCAAAGTTATTAAAATAAAAAGTCAAATGGGTCATTTTTAAATAAATTTAAATATGATAATGTAGAAGTTATAAAACATGTTTTATCACTCAAATAACTTGGTAAACATTAATACAACATGTATAAACATGTTCAACCCGACAATTCTAAGTTTAAGCTCGGTTCGCAACCGAAAGTCGCAAAAGTTTGACTTTTGCTTTGATTTTCAGTTCTGACCCGAATTAGCTTAATTCCTTTATGCATTAGGGTTCCTTTGTGAGCATATTATGTTGTAGCATAACCCTCTGAGGTTATATTACATGGTCACTTAGTAATCTGAGTTTATATGCTTGTTTCCGTTATTGTACTTTAAGTTGACTAATATGCCCTTTTGTTTAAAAATGAGGTTTTAATATAAATGAACATGCAAATGAACTAAGTACTGTTTGGTAAACTTATTTTCCATATTTTGGCACTTGCATTCTGGTAAAAAACTGAAGTTATGCAACTAATAAAAAAACATGCTTTTATAAAGACTAAATTGTCCTTTTGCATGCAAATCAAGATTTAAACATAACTTTGACATAAAATTCTTTAACTACTGGTGTGATATCATATTTAGAATTTATTGAGATGTTGAGTCAGATTATACACTGACTTTAACCTTGAGTTCTTGTACAAAGCTTATAAATGACGATAATACCCTTTTTGCAAATAAAATGAGTTTTAAATATTATTTACATGCAAAACCTTTTTGCTACTGATATGTTATGAATAATAAAATATTTTGACCATTCAAAGCTGGTCAAAAACTCAGAATCACTTAAATTTCGGAAATATCGTCATTTATCGACTTTACGCTAATTAAGTGCATAGTATGGTTTTAAACCATATTTAGCACCCAAGACTTGTTACCTACTGACTTTATAAATTATTTAAAATATTTTTATAGTAGGTATGAGTCATGAACTCAGAATCCCAAATAAGTCCCTAAAAATTATGTGTGAAATGACCAAAATGCCCCTACGGTGCATAGTATAGCCATAAAACATAAATAACAAATATTTATGATATCCTACTGATATAATATCATAAATTAAATATTTTTAAAGAATGTTTATGATTAGAACTTCAGTTTACATACAAACCCTTTTTTTATAAACCTTAAAATGACCAAAACGCCCATATGGGGCTTAATTCGATTTTAAAATCCTTATGGGCATATATGTTGATATCCTACTGAGGTCACAACATATTTTAAATATAATAACATATGGAACTCATGTATGACTCATTCGGTTACCTGTTTGTGCTTATACGTGTTCGGTCTGGTTTATGTAACTAGTTTGCATGAATTAACCGAAACGGGTTTAACCTTATCATCTAAACTTCAAAATCCAGAATGTGTTTAGTTTACCCATATTATAAAAATCTTCATACGTGTTGGGTCTAAATTACATTCCACTCCGGTCACCGCTTAATCTAGCGTTTCGTACCGTAAATCATTCTTTAAACTAACCGGTCTAAGTCCTCGACTTAAATAAGACCCATTAGTATTCTAATAGGTTAATATTACCTTCATTCCAGACTACGGAGCCCCAGTAGAAGATACTTTCACAAAGTCTTAGTAATTATACGGCTAAGTAGAAAATTCTTGCATTTAAAACTCAGGTAAATACTTTTAACTTATTTTCCCTTATACGGGCTTCGGATACGGTAAATTATTACCGCTTGGTCGGGTATGGGATCATTTGGTCAAATTGTGATTAATAAATCTGCATAACCCATTTTAATCCGTTTTGTTTGATAACATAAACATTAGGGGTTAACGACCGTGTCCTGGATATCCTCGGCTCATTTAAGTTACTAATGGTCACGACCTATGCACGTGGTGTAGGCATACACCCGACAGATGCAAATGCTAAAATATAGAAATTACCCACAAGTTGGGGATAACTCCTTTGTGGGTTTTATAAGTGGTGTGTCGGTTAATCATGCCCCGATTTCTAAACCTGGCCCTAAATGTATGACAAACATGTAATTCTATATACAAGATTATAAATGTAATTGTCCCAAGTTATAAAAGATTTTTCGTGCCATGTGCACCTAAACCAATTTTCTTAAACGCTTTCAAATGAGTCAGTTAATTGTATTTACCAGTGTAAATTGACATATTTTCAAAAGACTAAGTGACAGGTACCTCGGGTAATAGGCTGGAGCTACTTGGCGTTTAATAAGAGGATCTTGCAAGTCCTTAGATGCCTTAAAGTCTGTTGAACTTCGTTTTATATTTATTTAAGATCTGCCTATGGATCCTTTTACAATCGTCTGTATGTTATTTTATTCGTACTTTGAACTTTCGGGGTGTAATAGTAATTTCCTTCCAAGCCTTCCGCTGTGCTATAACTGTGTTTAATTGACTATGATAATATCAACTACGTCACGATACTCCCTACTGGGCCCACCGGATTATGTGGAAATATCCGGGTGTGACATCAAGTCTAACTAAGTTGTTGAGATTGTGTAGGATGACCAAGAAGGACTGTTGATGTGTTCAACAGTGGTTGTTCCTGTAAAGCATTTGAGGTGAATAGTAGGTTAAAATTAGTAACGAACTATTTACTACAGTGATTGTTATGATTATTCTAAACTTTAACATTGAAAAAAACTTATTGTCAGGGTAAAGTGGGAGTCTGTTTGTGTTTAAATTGCTGTTTTTGAAACATGCTCCATAAAAACAAAAATTTAGGGGGAGAAATTTCCCTAAGCTAAAAAGAGTTTAGATAGTGCGTGAGTTTAGGGGGAGTAAGTTAAATTAAAAATTTTAAAAATCCAAAAACATTTAAAAATGAAAAACATAAAAAATTGATAAATTAAAAAAAAAAGATTTCATGGTGTGAAAAAGAAGAAATGATAGTAAATCAGCGAGTTAGACTGTCACACTAAAATTGAACTTAAATTGCTTATGTGTGATAACAGCTTCATCATATGATGTACCAGTAGGCAAGAAACATGAAATAATCAACTTACCATGGTCATATAAACATAACTAACTGAGTATGAGTGGGGAAAACAACAGTGGCGTATGGTTTAATGACCTTAAATCTTGCGTTGATAGATTGCAAGGTGGGCGCGACTATACACATTTATTTACAGTATTTACAATCGCACCCGACGTAACTGGTGTTTTATTTATTCATAAAAATGGTTTATACCTTAACATTAAAACACACACAACAAAGGACAAGTGTATCCCGTCATATATGTAGCAAAGTATTGGTAAGAGTCAGATATCGATCCATGGAACACAAGCGTTATTATGTACTAAATCATTGTCATTAAATTACCAGATAAAAAGATAAGTGAATGGGTATTGAACTAAAATTATCTAAAACTATTAGGGCTGGCAATTGGGTACCTGTTAAGACACGATTAGAACTGTTTGACTGAAAAATACACCCTTTGACTTTTTTAATTTTTAAAATAATTAAAATTACAATGTTAGGATCTATCATTTATTCCTCTTTGTACATAAAACATAAAACTGTTTTATAAACATGAGGTAGAAAGTAGTTAAACGAGTTATAATCATGTTTGAAACTTATGTTGTGCGCGCCGTCAGAAACCGGTTAAACCTGTTAAGACACGATTTGCCAGCCTTAAAAACTATATTTAAAGCATATTAGACTCCAAATATAAAAAATAAATATAGTCTTGTTTCACAAACAACCTAAACATGTTATCTAGATATGTCACAACAGCACTTGATCAATTTTCCAATTTCAAGATAGCTAGTTACCGGGTCTGAATTTCTAGCATTATGATTCTCGAAAACTTAACGCGATGGTCACACGTTAACCACCTAAAATCATTCATTAGCGAGCTATTAATATTTATTCATGCGAATCTTGAAAGATAGGTTATTTGCCGGGTCTGGATTCCTAAACTCACTTATCAAAGAAAGGAATACTGATGGTCACAATACAGCCATGAGGATAAGCAATTAAGTAGATCATATAACAAAATATTTTACCTTTACAAGTCTTGATCACAAATCTACCATGTCAGCAATTTCTGACCAAAACGACTAAACAAAGATCATAAACGCGACAAGAACATGTAACAACACCATATAATTCGTTAGAATCCTTACTTGCAAGAAAGCATTCCTAATCAAAATAAGATGTATCTTGTATAAAACCAATACCTTGGTCCGGTTTCATGGTGTAAAAAAAGTCTACAAACAATTGATTAATCAAGAAATAGTTACCATCCCACTAACCACAGATTCATTATCCAAGATAATCAAACATAATCAGAAACTCAACATCAATGAAACATTCATTATATAATCATGAAGATTCAACATAAAAAGTACTAAAGATTCGTACAAACAAGATTACAACATAAAGATTATTCAAGAAATAAGTTCATTACTACTATTATTACACAATATTACATAAACATAACATAGAACATCAGCTCAGTACTTGCAAAATGATCAGAATACATGTATAAGAACAAGGAATCGAACCATAAACAAGCAAGGAATTAATGGGTTGGATTGGTTATGCTTCCACTCGATCTTGGTTCTTCAAATGGGTCTGATCAGGACTGCTTTGGAACCCAGAATTCACCCAGAAACATGGAGAAAAACCCAACATTGAAACCAGTACCGAATGGCTCTATTTATAGGCAAAATTCAGTTTGGCACGACCATGCCGATGGGTCACACGGTCGTGCACTAGCACTTGTCGGGTGTCGTCATTTCTCTGATTCGGGGTCAGACAAGTAGACAAGTTGTCTCGATCACTAAATTGGCAAGATCATGCCACTGGTCGCACGGTAGTGCGAGGTCATCAGAATGGTGATCAGAAATAATGGTCCAGCTTGGTGCACGGTCATGCGGTTGGTTGCATGGTTGTGCGGTTCGAGTAATCAGTGGCACCATGAGTCGCACTGGCAGTGCTTCCGAGTCGGAGGTCTCGCACGGTAGTGCGGTTGGATCGCACAGTCGTGCGACACCTGGCAGTCATCAGATTTTTGCCAATTTTATCAGATTTGCATCAGAATTTTCTCGTTTTCATCAGATTTGTCATTTGTACTTTGTTTAAGACCTGAAAATATAAAAGTACCGAATTTGGTAACTAAACGTCACGGTTTCGGTCAAAAACGCTTAAAACGGAAGTGTTTTGTGGGATAAAAACATGTATAATTTAACGTATATCAAACATCTCCACACTTGAACTTTGCTTGTCCTCAAGCAAACTTAAAATAAAACAAGGAATCAAATCTGAGTATTTACAAAGTTACTAATTTGTTTGGTGGTCAAATTGGTTTTCAAAAAGTCATCATCAAAGATTTAAAACAAACAAGCTTATTTGGATGCATGTAAAGATTACCATAAAGCAATGATTCTATGTCCGAATGACTTAGCATGCAAATCTTTACATTTCTCACAATGTTCACACACACTCAGTTTAAATTTCTGAATCATACATATAATGTGTATGTAAAACACTCAATGCCTAGTCAATGAATCATGCAATATCATAAGCTTGTCAAAAGATCTAATCTCCATCAATTAATATGTGAAAACATACATCAAGAGGTCTTTGACGGGTTGTAATGATAGGCTATGGTTAAGGGTATGGAATGGGTATTTGAAAGTGGCTAAAAAGGTTAAAACTTGGCGGTTATTTTCTGGGATTCTGAACACACGTTGCTAAGCTATTGGTGTGTGTGTGTTCAGAGTTTATTCTTTTACACTTCTACTCTCTATTTTCTTCTTTTCTATTGATTTTCCATAATCCTTAGAGAGTTTCAATAAACGTTTTTTTTTATTAAGTACTAAAGATTTACACCAATCTAGATAGCTATGGCCGAATTTTAACGAAAAGGGTAAATATGAAAAGATTATATTTGGTTAAGTAGGCTTAATATTTGGGTAAAAAAATTTAAAAAATACGGAAATAGGCTCAACATGGTGAACTAATGGATAATGTTGGGTGCAGGATATAAACAAAGAAAAAGGCTTACAAAAGGGTATCCTAAGTGCCTCTATCATTTCTATGCACTTTCACATATTCATGATCTGGAAAAGTATACAAATGCAACACACGTTGCTAAGCTATTGGTGTGTGTGTTCAGAGTTTATTCTTTTACACTTCTACTCTCTATTTTCTTCTTTTCTATTGATTTTCCATAATCCTTAGAGAGTTTCAATAAACGTTTTTTTATTAAGTACTAAAGATTTACACCAATCTAGATAGCTATGGCCGAATTTTAACGAAAAGGGTAAATATGAAAAGATTATATTTGGTTAAGTAGGCTTAATATTTGGGTAAAAAAAATTAAAAAATACGGAAATAGGCTCAACATGGTGAACTAATGGATAATGTTGGGTGCAGGATATAAACAAAGAAAAAGGCTTACAAAAGGGTATCCTAAGTGCCTCTATCATTTCTATGCACTTTCACATATTCATGATCTGGAAAAGTATACAAATGCCAAGTTCTAACTCACATGACACATCCGGCTCACTCATTTTCCGCAAAAACAAAGAAGCATTGTAAAGAGAGCAGTAAAGGCTCAAAAATATGCTCACCTAAACGGAAGGAATGGGTATAAATATAAAGATAAACATGTAAGTCTTTCTTCTTGTTTTATCACGCTTTTAGTTATCTTTTTCAAAAATCAATTTGGCTTGTCGGTTTTGATCAAATATGATGCTCTTTAAAGAACACAATTGACCATTTTTTGTTTTATTTTCTAAAATAAATATGTACAAAAATGAGGACAGTTAAGGACAAACAAAGTTAAAACCTTTAAACCCCTCCCCACACTTGAACTTCACATTGTCCCCAATGTGAAATACATATTAGTTAAGCAATTATGAGGAGCTAAACTAATAATGTGAAAAGGGAAAGAGGTACTCCCTCAGAGTTGAAGTTGACTCGTTTGAGTAGACTTTTAATTGAAGTCTTCTCAACTCTGTGTGCATTCTTTACAAATCTGCCAAGTATGTCAATTGTAGTTTTTTCTGAACGGTCCGCTCCACCTCCTCCTACTCCTCATCATCATCGTGGTGGCGTGTTCCAAATGAACCCTCCCCGTAGTTACCTGGGTTTCCAAATGGAAACTATGGAGGCTCTTCGAAGTAGCTAGGATAGGCGTTCTGTAGCCCTCCGAAGATATAGGAAAAGCCTGCATACATCTCCTCCCCCATGGTGTCCTGAGTGGCTATCATAGTGTCCTGAGTCACCTGCATATGTTGGAACTGCTGGTATAACTCGGGATAGGAAGGGATACCTGGAGGCCAGTTCTGCTGTGGCTGATATTCATACTGGTGTCGGGGTTGCTCGTGCTGCGGCTGGTTGTGCTACGGTGGTGGTTCTAGTAACTGATGTTCTTCTTCATGCATCTCGATGTCTTCGTCCTGTGGTGGTAGTGGATCCCATATCTCTCCATTTAGACCCCTCAGTCTCGGGCCATTGTCTGTATCCACTACTAGACGCATTGCTTTCAAAGACTTCATGTCCACATCCCATCCTGCATAAACCATTGTGAGACCATTTACTACTTCATCTGTCATAATTCCCATGTTGTATGCCAGCTGAGTCACATATTCACCACCGTGGATCTCGCTGCTTGCGGTCCTCCCCTAGTTGTTCAAGAAAAATTCAGCCATTCTGGTAGTGAGGTTGACATGCAATCCATTCACTATTCAATATAAGAAAAGAAGATCTGGAGTGGGACAGTTTCCCGCACTGTCCATGCATCCACATATGGTGTAACTCATGACCTGATGAATGACCCTAAGAAGCGGGTCTCGTAGTCTTGATGCTTTTGCTTTCCTAGCATCATAGGGTGGCCCATCTACCACCTGTGCTTAAAAATTAGCCCTTTGCTGGTCACTATCAAACTTGTAAATGTTGGTGAAAAGGTCGGAATCGAGTTCATCATTCGAGTATATGCCTAGCCTTCTCCCCAATTTAGCAACTAACCATTTATGCCATTTTCTACCCAACCTAAACTGTATCGTCTATTTATTCTTAAAGTCTGGATTGTCGCTTCTTGGTTTGTCATAGGAGTATGAAGCAAAAAATTCTAGTGTAAGCTCGAGATACACGGGTCGTTCAATGTTTAACAACCTTGACATCGGATATGAAATCATGTTGGATAGTCTCTCGTCTTGGTTTAGGGCTGCCATGGTGGTCCAATTTATCCTCCTTGGCTCCCCGATTTTCCCCCATCGATTCCATAAGGCTTCCAAGTTGGCAATACATGGACGGTCCTTCGTTTTGTTTTGGTCGAACTCGAAGAATCGGTGATTCATCTGCATACAAGAATACAGCAAAATAAGAGCAGAATAAAAAAATTTTAAGTGCTGCCACCGGAACAGGCTGTTTACGACATTCTGTCATCGTTTCATCAACTGCACGGTCGTGTGTCTCAACCGCACTACCTTGCCATTCCGAGATCGCTAACTGGTTGTTGCTGGCAACTTATGTTGCACTGTCGTGCCAAAATTGGCACTACCGTGCGTCTCGGAATCGCAGCTTTTGATTCATTAATTTGGGTCTGTTATCAGATCGGCATTGTCATGCCGTTCAAATGCATGACCTTGCACTTCGAAAAATTATCAGAAATTAGCTTCATTCACAGATTTTAATCTTTATAATTTAGAATTCAACTTTTAAACAGTGAATGGACATCAAATTAGTGATCAGAACTATCGATTTAGCATCAAACATTCAAGAACAAGGGTTTATTTAAGTTTATGAAGAAAACCCCCAAATTTCTTGAATCAAAACCCCATATATATATATCAGAAACTAGATTAAATCTGAAAAACATGTAGGAAACATACATTGGATGAAGATTGGAGTGAAATCTAAGCAAAAATTGGTTGGTTTTAGGGTGTGGGCGACCAGGAACTCTCGTGCGGCTGTTAGGGTTTCGAATAAATGAGAAGTTTTTACTGAAAATTCGCTTAAATACCCTATTTTTACTATTGAGATTTTTACTCGCACGGTCGTGCGACTTGTCGCACGGTCGTGCCAATCCGAGTGGCACCTTGGTTTGTTCGACGGTGCAGTAGTGTACGGTAGTGCAGTCGGATCGCACGGTAGTGCGAGTCCGATGACTATCCAGTGCATGTGTTCTGGTCTGGTCTGACTATGAAGTGCATAATCATGCCAGTGACCGCACAGTCGTGCGTCATCTGGGCATTTTCTGGTCAATTTTAACAGCAAGTTGTTAACTTTCATATTTTCACCTAATGTTTCTATTTTTGCAAGATTTTGTATATTTTAACTGTAAATTAACTTCAAATAAAAGTTATGGATCAAACTTGTATGTACCTACGTTTAAACCGAAAAATTAACGAACTAGAAAATAAATATGATAAACTAATATGTACAAAGTTACCATTAGCGTCTGAAAACACGCTCGCTTTGTCAGTGAGTCGATAGCTAGACTCATTCTCCCCACACTTGTTTCAAGCGTGCGGGACATGGAGTTCGAGTATTTCCTCCACTAAGTCAACCGGTCCTTTGATATAAATTTTTAACCAATGACCATTGACTTTGAAACTTGCCCCGTTTGAGTCCTTGATAGTTACGACACCGTATGGAAATATTTCTTTAACTGTGTACGGACCCATCCATCGGGATTTTATCTTCCCGGGGAATAAACACAGCCTCGAGTTATATAACAAGATAAGATCTCCTACACGGAAATCCTTATGGTCTCTCAACCTCTTGTCATGAAATCTCTTGACTTGTTCCTTGTATCTGTTAGAACTCTCGTAAGCATGGCTTCTTAGCTCCTCTAGCTCGTGGATTTGAAGAAAACGGGCTTCACCTCCGCTTTTCAAATCCATATTTTCCGTTTTTAAGGCTAAGAATGCCTTGTATTCTAGCTCGACTGGTAGATGACAGGCTTTTCTGTAAACCAACCTAAAGGGAGTGGTCCCAATAGGTTTCTTGAATGCTGTTCTAAAAGCCCACAGAGCGTCATCTAACTTGTCTGACCAATCCTTGCAGTTTTGATTAATGGACCGCTCAAGGATTCTTTTTAAATCCCGATTCGTGTCCTCCACTTGCCCGCTCGTTTGAGGATGGTATGGCGTAGCCAATCTAAGATGAACACCATAACCGGATAAGGCTCGTTCTAACTGCGCATTACAAAAATGCGCTCCTCGGTCACTGATTAGTGCTTTTGGAGCTACCAAAACGGGCAAACAACTTTTTAAGAACCTCACAACCACCCTAGCATCGTTCATGGGCAAAGCTTGTGCTTCAGCCCATTTTTGACATAGTTTACAGCAACTAGGATGTATTTATTACCTCGTGAGGCTGCAAATGGACCCATGAAGTCGATACCCCATATATCGAATACTTCACAGACTTGCATTGGATGTTGAGGCATTTCATTACGTGCGAAGATATTCGTTGCCCTCTGGAAAGCATCACACGTACTAACCCTTTATGCGCTTCACGAAAGATGGTGGGCCAGTAAAATCCAGAGTCTAACACTTTCTTTGCAGTGTAATTTGCTCCATGATGACCTCCGGTGGGCCCCTCGTGATAGTGACGCGGAATGCTAGCTGCCTCCTCTCCAAATACGCATCTTCGGATCACTTGATCGGCTCCGACCCTAAACAAGTATGGTTCATCCCAGATATAATATTTTAAGTCTGCAAAGAACTTCCTCTTTTGCTGATATGATAACCCTTTGATAAGGATTCCACATGTGAGGTAGTTTGCGAAGTCGGCGAACCAAGGTGACTCGTCATCCATCTCGATACTCAAAAGGAATTCTTGGGGGAAATTGTCATTGATTGGTTCCTCCAGCGAATTTTCAGAATTACCATGCTCGAGTCTCGAGAGATGGTCTGCTGCAACGTTCAGAGCACCCTTTTTGTCTTGGATCTCTATGTAAAATTCTTGTAATAACAAGATCCATCTGATGAGACGCCGTTTTGCGTCCTGTTTGCTAAAAAGGTATTTGATAGCTGCATGATCCGTGTATACAATTGTTTTGGATATGTCAAGGTATGACCTAAATTTGTCGAAAGCATAAACTACGACCAAAAGCACTTTCTCTGAAGTCGTGTAATGCTCTTGAGCATCATCTAAAGTTTTGCTGGCATAGTAAAGAGGATGAAATGCTTCTCCATTCGCTGTCCTAAGACTGCTCCTATTGCGAAATCACTAGCGTAGCACATTATCTCAAATGGAAACGCCCAGTTTGGTGCAACTAGAATAGGGGCTTCAATAAGCCTCTGTTTCAGCTGTTTGAATGCTTTCATGCATTTGTCTGAAAACACAAATGGAGCGTCTTTTTCTAATAAACGGGTCATAGGTCTTGCGATTTTTGAAAAAATCTTTTATGAATCGCCTATAGAACCCTACATGACCAAGGAAACTTCTAATTGCTCTAACTGAGGTAGGGGAGGAAGTTTAGAAATGATATCTACTTTTGCTAGATCAACTTCCAACCCGGCTTCAGAGATCTTGTGCCCGAGAACTACTCCTTCCTTCACCATGAAGTGGCACTTCTCCCAGTTTAGCACAAGATTAGTTTCCTCAAATCTCATCAACATTCTTTTCAGATTTCCAAGACAATGATTGAAAGAACTTTCCAAAACAGAGAAATCATCCATGACTACTTCCATGGAGTCTTCAATCATGTCATGGAAAATGGCTACCATGCAACGCTGAAATGTGGCTGGTGCATTACACAGCCCAAAAGGCATACGCCGGTAGGTGAATGTGCCAAAAGGACCTGTGAAAGTAGTCTTTTCCTGGTCCTCAGGAGCGATAGGAATTTGAAAATAACCAGAGAACCCATCCAGAAAACAGAAAAATGACTTCCCCGACAGACGTTCCAACATCTGATCGATGAATGGAAGCGGGATGTGGTCCTTACGGGTGGCATCGTTGAGTTTGCGGTAATCGATGCAAACTCGCCATCCGGTGACGGTATGGGTAGGAATAAGTTCATTCCTATCGGTTGGAACTACAGTAATACCACCTTTCTTGGGTAGTACTTGCACTGGACATACCCAAACAAAATCAGATATAGGATAAATCAACCCTGCGTATAACAACTTAATAACTTCTTTCTTCACCACGTCTGGCATATTTATAACGTCCAAATTTCCTATTCCGAAAAAAATAATATTATCATACTATTATTTAACAAAATTCGGGCATGACCCGTTCGTAATAAGAACAATTCCCTGTAAGACCAACTTGTAAGAACTTAAAGACGACACAGCAGAAAATATGAGCCCAAAATTTCATTCTTTATTAGGCATAATACTTACATGATGGTTCAAATACAAATTTTCATACATTCATTAAAAGGATTTACCACGTTCCATTATATTAATGCTTCAAGACCTATATTAGTCAAACTATGTGACCGATCCTTCCCGTACAATCCTTGCTATTGACTCGATCTACAATACTTCTATCCTCCATAATGTTGTTAAGTCCACGCAACCTGCATTCACCACATACATGTGCATCGGTTAGATTTAATGACATAATTTTTAAACTAAACACATGTGATCAATAACCAGTCCGCGTTCCTTCTTCCCATACTGATCCTTACGAATATGCTTTCAATGTACATTCGTGTATTCCAATTCCTTAACCTTGGTAAAGACATTAATAGAGTACTTGCATTCACATTTCATACTCGAAACAACGGTTTAGTAACTTAACACTTCAACCTATTTAAGTTGTACAAACACATACCCAATTTCCGTTCGCTCATAAGCAAAGAATCCTACTTCAAACACAAGCACAAACACCCATGTAATCATAGACATGAACTCCCACACGTGATTACATACCTACGTACAAACGTACAACCCTTATAAATCACTTAAATCATCCCAAGGTTTACTAAGGTATGCTAAATACATGCTTCCATACAAATAGACCACGTACATACGATATAGCATGCATTCTTACTTCTAACCATAACACCTATGAGTCCCAACTATTGGTAAGTAACTTATTCCATATGCATATATATATATATATATATACACATCTATATATACTAGTCACTTACCCGCGCGATGCGGCGGGAGTGGCGATTTACAATAGGCTACTCGTTTACCGTTAGTTTATCCGTCGTCTCATGATATATTGTATAGTACTTAAGTTAGTTTTATTATTCGTGATCTTCTACAAGAAGAGTACAAAACAAGGAAGTAGATGTAATTAAAAACAAGAAGAGTTCAAAACAGTCAAGTAGCTGGACAAAACAATTAAAACAAAATGCGGGGAGTCTCTTGTATCTCTTCCTGTTTTACCAATACATCCGTTCGCTTATGACTTTCTTGTATCTTCTCCTCTACTGTACCAGATTTCGACACATAAAAAAACCGTTAGACGCTTACATGTGCTTTAAAATAGTAATTAAAAAATAATTTCTGGAAGCAAATAAGGCACAAAATCTACTAACTTACCTTCGTTTTGATACGGATGCGATTAATTAATCACGCAACACTTCCTGGTAGACAACATTTGATGTTTAAACTCCGCATTGTTTGAATTCTTTGGCGAGATGTACCAACACCTTACTTTGTCTTGAAATCCCTCTTGATAACGCGACATAAAGTTGTCCATGTGAAAATACAGAATCCGGTAGATAAATACCAACGTTCGGAATTGTTTGACCTTGAGCTTTATTAGTCGTCATGGAAAAGCTAAGTCGAATTGTAAATTGTTTTCTTTTCAACTTGAATGGGAACATGTCATATTCAGAAAGGGTTAGAGGGATTCTTGGCAAAAAAACTCTTGTTCCGGCATGTTGACCGACTGCAATTTCCGCATCAATAACATTTCGCATGAAACCCTTACATATCAACCGCGTGCCATTACACAGGCCATGTGATGGATCGATATTCCGTAACAATATTATTGGGCATCCAATTTTTAAACGAAGCTTATGAGGCGGCAAACCACTAACATTTAGCGAGTTTAAGAACTCGACCGGATAGAAGTTGCGCTGATCGTCTTCAGCTTCATCAAAACTGTAATAAACTTTTTCCTCCCCTTGAAAAATTTCAATCATTTGATTATTAATCTCGTCAACACTCTCATTTTTAGTGGACAATATTGCTCTAGAGATTATATAATCTGAAGAATATACATTATCTTCAATTGATGGAAAGATGGCATGGATCAATTCTTTTATAGCGTTTTCTCTGTTGTTGCACTGAATTGTCATGTCATCGGGTATGCGAATATAGTTTACTTCGATTGGTTCTTCAGTTCCATCGCCGACTCTTAAAAGAAATTTAGAAAACCATGGATCTTTCAGCGCTCTAATATTTATGGTCAACCGCATCTTCTTAGTCAAAGACCAAAGAGGTGACATTCGTACGCTGGAGTCTACAATCTGTGCTCGAGTGCCACGTTTAATAACTGGAAACACCTGTCTGAAGTCACCTCCCATAACCATTATCTTCCCCCCAAATGGGAGACTAATGCCTATAATGTCTTGGAATGTACGATCGATTGCCTGTCGTTTAGCCATCGACGCTTCATCCCATATGATTATTTTGGCAGACCGAATCAGTTTAGCGGCCCTACTCTGTTTTTTGATATTGCACATTGAATTATTTTCAAGATTAAGAGGAATCTTGAATCTTGAGTGAGCCGTTCTACCTCCTGGCATATTATTAGCCGCTGCACCTGATGAAGCTGTTGCGAGAGCAATAAGACCACATGGCCGAATTTCAGCAAGCATGGCAATGTACAAAAATGTTTTTCCAGTTCCACCTGGGCATCAATAAAGAACACGCCTGGAAGATCATTATCAACATGCATCATGATCTCATCAAACACGTTTTTTTGGTCTGGATTAAGTGAATCTTTGGCACTCAAGTGTTCAGGTTCCAAAACAATCCCATACTCTTCTTGTAACTCACGATAACCTGCATCTTGTAAGTTAACATCGTCTGTTATCTTAGGAAGGTCGAATTCATTGATATTTTTACCCATGGATTGTACCAAGACACTAATTTCGGTAAGAACCATATTTTGAACTCGTTCTATACTTTGACAGTGTAACCGATGATCTTCAGACAGTGATTCAAAGTGGTCATTCCATAACTTTCGAATATCTCCAGGTTGGCAAAAAATCATTATGGTCGCAAATAACCTTCGAAGAGCATTGGGAAACTGAAACGTAAAGGCTTCTTCGAGACATTGTGATAGATATTCATCGTCTTCTATTAAGCCTAACTCAAGAGCTGCTTTCCGAAATGTCTCACACCGTTGACCATTAACTGTGCAAAGATGTTCAAAAGAAGTAGGCCCTCTGACATTTGACAAAAGTAGTCGTAAGTAGTACCTTTCTCCTTCGGCTGGATTAGCGAAAACGATACGACCTCTTTGTTTTTTACCGAAACGACGACTCCAACGGCGTGTGCTTCCATTCCACGTAAAGTTTTTTGGAAAATCTTTATACAAATGTACCTGGCTGTTTCATCGTTTCTATTTATCTCAAAAAATTTTGTTAGCATGGTTCTCTTATCCCTTTCCCTATCAACAATATTAGGCATTATGTCATCATCTCTAAATCTAACCATCTGATTATTTGGTAGATGAAGTTGTAAGGCTAGAACAACAGGAAAGATTTGAGAAAGAGAGAAGGAAAAAATGTGCCACATAGCCTCTGGGGGCGATATGTAGCGTGCATCTTGAAATATTTTTATCTCATTAATAACAACCCCTGGCTCACTTTGATCGACTTGAATAACCTGTTTGTCATGTCCTTTATAAACATATTTAAAAAGATATTTCACAGATTTTATACTTGAGCAAACTTCAACATTCATGTGGCAGTTAAACATCATCAAAAGCCTTGGGTTATATGGGACCACCCATCTATTATCAAGTGTTTGTCCTTTTAGGTCCACTTTTATCCCGGTGTCTCTCCTTCGATACAACGGATACGAATCTTCTCCTTGTGTCGTTTGTTCGTTAAATTGTCTAGGATAGCGAAAACGACAAATTTTAGGATCACCCTGCATACAAGGACTGCTTGATCGTAAATTGCCGGAAGGACCGTGAATCATGTGCTTGACAACCATCTCATACAATCTGGGATGTGTTAGTTTGTTAGGAATTTCAGCACACACAACCTTATCATAATGGTCCGCGTTATTGATCTTGTGTTACGGGTACATGATTAGGAGAAAATGTGCATGCGGCAAACCCCGCTTTTGAAATTCGATGACATATACGTATGCCTTAACTTACCCGAGGACATGTTTCTTGAAGAGTTGATCCTTAAGATCTTCTAATTTAGCCCGGAACACTCTTGAAACAAGGTCTGGACGATCTTGTGCAGTTTGACCAACATGTAAATTATCACATATCTCAGGCCACTTAGGATTACATGTCATTGTAAGGAATACATCAGGCTTGCCGTCATCTTGAACTAAAGTCATCGCATCTAGAAACCGACGTCGCATGTCGCGAGGCCCCCCGATGAAAGATGCAGGCAACACAATTCTTTTCCCGACTCTGTTTGCATGAACCTCACCAGTATTGACACAATCCACGATACCTTGGTACAATTCGGACCGGATCTTAGCCTGGTTTCTCTCACAAAATTCTAAGCGTGACGTCTCAATTTTTATGTAAACATCAACCACAAACTGCTGTAGCAGCCTACCACCGAACAAAAGCACATTTTCGGTAGATCGAATCTGGAACTTGTAACAGTAGTACTCTCGCATAGCCACGGTTGTTCTACCACTTCGTGTGTTAGCCTCTGAACGATGAAGATGTATTAAAAACAAACAGTTAATAAAAATAAAACGCATTACACTATTTTTATGATCTTCACTTAAAAAGGATAACAAATTGTTGGTACCTTCCATTTCTCCTTCGATGTTGTCATTGTTGCGAACCTCATTGATTGATACTCCGTGACGTGGTATGTTAGCATGCCAACCCGACTCACCATTAGGAAAAAATAGAGGATACGACAATGGATCGTAACAACTGAAGTACGGCTGAATAGTTTGTCTATATTCAGACCTAACATACACAACAATACTTCGTTTATACGAAGTGATATTGTCATTACCTTCAACCCAAATACCAGCAACCTATATAATTGTGAACTATATGTAACTAAAATAAGCAATACTATTAAATAATTGCAATTAATATAATATTATATATACCTCCGATGTCGTTGGTCGGTTGTACACCCTTTGGTCAAGTTCAACCGAAGTATTCAAAGTGACTCTATAGTTGTCCAGAGGTCCTAGTTCCGCAAGTCTTCTAAATGTATCGACTTAAGGGTTTGTAGAAAGAACTCGTGTTAAAATCTGAGTAATACGCCGATCAAGATTTGGCCATCGGAGTCTGTGATCTAACTCAGTATCAGGATCGTAAAAATACAACTGCAAGTACCTAGGGGTCCCATCCCTCGGAACTAATTGGTCGATTATGTGATATATTCCTTTATGTGCACGAAAAGTATAGACGTCGTCTCTCATATTGTTCAATGTATCATCCAATGTCACACCCATTGAGGCAAAAGAAAAATTGGTGTTATAAGCACGGATGTTTTGCCTAAACATATCTCCAATTTCATCTTGAGACGTGAAAAGTCGGTACAATTCCTCTGGAATTTCTAAGTTTGCTAACACAGTTTTCCCACTCATACAACAAAAGGTATCAAATTCAAATTGAAATCGTTTTGCTCCACAATTAGGACATGCACCTCGTTCCTTTAAAACACGATGCTCTCCAGGTACACCATTGTAAACAAAATTATAAGGATCATCTTCTATGCTCCCATCTTGGAAGGAAGGTTGATCAACTACTTCAGCAAATTGGGGTAATAAAGTACGCGGATGAATTCGAATACCTAAAAAAATTGTTGTATTAAGTAATGAAGGTTGTAAAAGATGTCAAGTTCGAAAAAGAAATCATTGTTAAATAAATAGAAACCTTGTGATGTTCTATGCGTGACTACGTCAATTACAGATGGGAATGTGGTTGTCGGCGTAACATCATCTATCGGGGTTTGGTTGACTTGACTGCCATTTGAAATACGCATTCCATTATCGTTTCGTGTATTAGAACATCCTTTATTGTACTCCTTGCGTTTTATAGTAGAAACACTTGAGGCGTTCTCATTTGTTGTTTGTGTAAATTAAGTAATATTAGTTTGTAAACTTCTTAACGGTGTCCTTTCTGTTGACCTATTACTCATTAAAGATATTGATGAAGCACTTTGGGAGGCATCACCACTCCCAAATTTAGATACTTTGTTATTTTCTTTGCGTGCAGCATAGTATCTTTTTTTATACTCTTTTCGTTTTTCAGCTTTAGTAGATGCACTCGAGCTAGAAGCATGATTACGAGGGTTTGGTTGTCCATTAGTCATTGTAAATTGATAAAGTGACAAATACCTTGCAAATTAAATAAAAGAGAGTTATCATAGATGATGAAATTCTCAAATCATTACAACATTCCAACACATAACTTAGAGAAAAACAAATCGAATGATAACATTGAAATACATAATGATAACATTCAAATACATGACTTAAACCGAATATCGTGACTTGGAGAAAAAAAAAACACAAATACTTAAAACATTGACATACATAATGATAAAATTAAGTGAAAGCCAATCTAAATACTTGGTGAAACAATGGTCTCCACAAACACCGCACCCTTAAAACCTCGAAACCAAGAAACGGGATAAAAACATTCAAAGGGCTTCATATCCATTTCAATTGTAAACAACTTCCCTAATTTAGTCATCACAAACCAATTACCATTTGTCACATAATGTGTTATATCGCACCACAATGACAATGATATCGGGGGGATCGGAGGACATGATAAGACCTTAATCCAGTAATCCCCTTGTAGTGTCCATAGGTCAATTGTCATCTCAAACATGCCAGTGCTAGCAAACATGTGAAGCTCATTTTTTACATTCAGTAAAACACCTTGAACCATTCCTATAGAAGGAACGGGTGGAAAGCTTATCTCCTTGAACTGCTCCGAATTAACATCAAAACAAATCACCCTTTTCGTACCTCCAAGCCAACATTCGCAAACAGTGAAATATAGAGTACCACCACAAAATGTGCCAGCTGACCAATTGAAATGAGGGCTTAGGTACTCTTGTCTTGTTATGAAAGGAATATTTCTCCAAGAGTCTACTTCCCTAGAATAAACATAGACACCAAGTACACCACTCCTACGCTTTATATGCAAGACCTTGTAATCATCGTCAGCGTCAACGTACAAACCAACGGCATCAAGGTTATTTATATAGAATCCATGAGAATCAGGAGTTGACAAACGCTTGAAAGCAGTAGTTGCTGGATTCCAAAGAAGCAGCTCATATGTATGATTCAAGCAAACACACAACAATCCATTCAAATGTGAAAGTATTGAGACATCATTATTTTGGTGATGGAATGGAAATGTAACTATGGAGCTTGGCCCATAGTCATTGGATTTAGAGATGATCGGACGAACAGAGCATGTTAGGTCGTCAATTAGTAGAACTCTCTGGTTAGATAAAACTAATGAGCGAGAACAATGTATCCTTACGAAATCTTGTGTTGATAGTAACGCATACCATTGCTTACATACACTCTTAGAACGACCTACATCCTTCACTGGCACCCTCGTTAATATCTCAAACACGATTGTATGAATATGAAGGTCAGCCATGGTTATACCTTCGTTTAACACAGATAATGATTATTTAGTTGTCCAATCTAAGAAGATTATAGTTTGGTGAAAAATAGGTGTAACCATTACATGTAAATCAAGTAATATAACATACTTGTAATAAGAAAGTAAAGTATACTTCTACAATTACTTCAATACCAGGGAAACAAAAAGAAAAACACGAAACACCAAGAGAGACTTTAATATTCAACAACTAAACATATAACAACACCAAATGGTTCTAACTTAAACACAAACTTGGATAGCGATCCATAATTTAAATATCCCGTGCCTCGACCATATCTGGTTCGTACGTAATCGTACTCAACTCCGTAGACTTCAAAATATTAACTGAAATAACAAATAAAATATAACTTTTATTAAATTACATGAGCCATTAAATCTAACTAATTATTAGAATGTTCATGTGTAAAGCATAACATACTATCTGGTAGATGAACCAACTTGACACGTGATACATATATGATAGACCTTTGTTGCACAGCTCGAATGGAACGTATAACATCAGAAGGCTTCAGGGCAGACAAGAACAATTGTATTGTGTGACCACTGTATATTACGATTTTGGGTTAAAGTTCTTCTAATAATAATATTTTCTTACATATAATGTAAATATTATGTTTGTAATATGTTAAAAATAAATAATAACTTACGTCTTATCTTGAAGAGAAAGTTCAAAACAACATCGATCACGTTTGCCTTCTATTATTCTCCCAACCACATCTATAACAAAATCAGTCAAATCGTATACACCATATCTATACATACATATATAAAGTTTTATATATTTAATAAAAAATATAGATAGAGAATTTATATGTACCAACAATATCCATTTGAGGTCTGCTGTCATGCTTCAATTCTATAATGGAAGGGACCAATGGATATAAAGAAGCACCCCTTGGAATCGTAAGCATAAGTGAAGAAAGCTTTGTATATTCGTTGTTGACAATTTTTTTCTCGGACCAAACTAACACGTAATTCTGGTACTTTGGGTACTCATGATAGTTGAGATTCTCAATTTGGAAATGATTCAAGGAAAAAAAAACCACCCATCAATGACGCGTCATTATATATGTGTATCAAATGTTGTGGGACGAACGCAACAATTTTTTGTCTCTAAAAAGAAAAGAATTTTAGTGGTGGAAAAACGCTTACTCGTATAACACAAAGTAAATTAAAATAATGTTCTTACGTGTTGATCAAGAAAAATAACCACTAATCTCTTTTTATCGACGTCATGCCAAATAAACTCCACCTTAACAAAGATTAAATTATACCATGCTCTATCATTTCTCAATGATGAAAATTCTTCAACGGAAAAATGATCAGACATATCATATTAAGTGTTCAATGTTAGTTAACTAAAAAAATAAAAACTCCAGAAATTAAATTTAAACTAAAACATGATTAAAATTAAACAACAACAAATTTAAACTTAAACTAATACATAATTAAAAGTTACATAATTAAGATTCAAACTAATTCGAGAAAAAAAAACTACAGTCATCGTAAAAGTTGTTCTAAGGTTCCCAAACCATTTCTTCATCCAATGGTGGTTCGTAAACCGCCCCAGGGTCAGTTTCGTACCCTTCAGCCCAGGTCGGTAGTTCTTGTGTTTGACTGTGGTTTTCCACATAAGGGGGGTTTGAAGGTGGAGGATGCATAGGCAGTATAGGAGTGTTTGGCCCGGACGATGGCAACCCTCAATTTGTAGTCCACCAAATTGTAGTTGAGCGAAGGTATAGTCATACGCCCAATTCAACTCTTCATCCATCCAACCAAATGGATCATCATGTTCAGGGTTTGTCACCGGATGAGGGTTTGCCACCAGAGGTGGGGTTGAAACCGGAGGTGGGGTTGACACTGGAGGTGGGTTTGCCATCGGACGAAAAGGGTTTCTAACTTCAGGGTTTGAAGTTAGAGGGTT
Source organism: Helianthus tuberosus (assembly GCA_030545235.1). NCBI lineage: Eukaryota > Viridiplantae > Streptophyta > Magnoliopsida > Asterales > Asteraceae > Helianthus > Helianthus tuberosus. The sequence goes on from CM060408.1 coordinate 81,111,239, forward strand.
TGAATCAGGAAGGTTTAAATGGCGACGGGATGATCGTCCATGGTTTGTTGATCCTAGTGGTTCAACGGGAATTGGATAACCACCACCCATACCTCTCAATTGATATGTGTTTGGAGTGATTTGTAAACTGAAAAATACAATTTTGATGGATATAAAGATCAATTTTAAAGGAAATAAAAATAGTTTGGTTAAATATAAAAAAAAAGGATTTTGTAAACTGAAACATACAATTTTTATTGGATATAAAGATCAATTTTCTTACCATGTTAAAAATTAACATCAAAGTAAACTCAAACATAAGGATTCTGTAAACTGAAAAATAAAATTTTTATTGTAACATTTTTAACATCAAAGTTAAGTCAAATGTTTATTGGATTTATATTTTTTTGACCAACAGAAATGGCAGCAAGTGCTGAACACGACCTTTTGTGCCTGAGGATAGGCCCGTATGTGCGGAAGCCCATATATTAAATTGCATGATTATTGGATAAAACGTGTGCCCTTTTCAACATCTTCTAGTAATAATCATTTTGTTTTTATTGATAATATTAAATTTAAAATTTATAGAATAGATTTTAATGCTAAAGACAAAGATAACCGATAATAATATATTAATTATTAAAATATAAAAACATATATTAGCGTTTTAAATATTTATAAAGATAAGAGTAAACTGCCATTTTGGTCCCTGTGGTTTGGGCATTTTTGCCATTTTAGTCCAAATCTCAAACTTTTTAAATCTGGGTCCCTGTGGTTTCATCTTTATTGCCATTTTAGTCCAAAATTCAAAATCCCCCTTTTTTGACTGTTCCAAAAAGTTTGAGATTTGTACTAAAATGGCAATAAAAGTGAAACTACAGGGACCAAAATGGCAGTTTACTCTTAATTTTGGACTAAAATAGCAATAAAAGTGAAACCACAGGGACCCAGATTTAAAAAGTTTGAGATTTAGACTAAAATGGCAAAAGTGCCTAAACCACAGGGACCAAAATGGCAGTTTACTCTAAAGATAAAGATTTTTTAAGTCAATAAAGTAAAAGTACATCAATTTAAATGGTTACGATGAAAAATATTAACACTAATTTGAGTGAATATTTGCATACTAAATTTAATGTTAACATTGGAAAAGATCTGGAAAGCCACAAACCAAATCAGTTGCCGACCTATAGTTTACATGTATGGTAATTTAAGGGTTATGTTTTCTTGGTTTAAACTGATTTTTATAAATATCTTTTAAATCATTAGTTCATATAAAAAATTAATGATAAAAGATCAAACAATCGGTTCATCTTAGATGATCAGTTTTAAGTTTCAACCCGAATCGACCCGAATCGTTAAATGGTAAAAACCGAATGGTGTGGGTCTAAAATGGTTGACTTGCTTCGATTAGATGATTTTGTCTGTTTCAAATGTTTGTCTGTTTCAAATGTTTTTAAATACCCAAACATAAAATTAAAAGAAAGATTAACCCAACCATCAATATATACCCAAACATAAAATTAAAAGAAAGATTAACAACATTATTACAAAACATATACCTACAAAGAAAGATTAACCCAACCCAATTTTTATCACCAACTTTCCATGAATATTTATCCAAACATTTATATTTCCAATCTTAAATCTTCCATAGGTGTGTGTAGGATCATTTGAGAATCAATTATGCAATTGAGAATCAATTATGCAATTGAGAACCAACTTTCCGCAACGTGATGTTTAATTAAATAAAAAATTAAATAGGCAGTTAAACAATACATCTGGGCAGTTAAACAATACATCTGGATTCAACAACAAAAACTAATTAATAAAAAAAACAAGGAGGCAGTTATACAATACAGATCCAAAAACCACAGTTATTTCAACATTTACAACCTTCTAAAGTTAAAAGCCACAGTTAAAAGTTACAAAAAAACCTAGAAATTTGGAAGAACTTACAACAATGCAAGAGGCAGATGTAAAAAGACGACAAAAAATGTGAAACCTTGATGTGAGAGCCGAGAAACAATGCAAGATCCAGATGCAAAGAGTCAATATATTCTGAAATCGAAGTAAAATAGAAGTTGTTAGGTTGATGTTTTGAAGGTTTAATTGATGCAAGATTTAAAAGTAGGATTTAGTTCAACTGAGATAAACTTACAATTTGAAAGTTTAATTCGTCTCAGTTGAGTGTAGTTGAGTGTTTGTAGAGTGTTGAGCTTGATGAAGTATTTATAGAGACTGAAGCAAGCATGCTCTCTTTCAGACAACAGTAAAATCTTACAGTTGTAGATGTAAAAGCAGTACGTCAGTTGAGTGTAGTTGAGGGTTTGTAGAGTGTTGAGCTTGATGAAGTATTTATAGAGACTGAAGCAAGCATGCTCTCTTTCAGAAAACAGTAAAATCTTGCTTTATAGCTGTAGATGTAAAGCAGTACACGGTAAGTAGTAAAAAAAACAAAAAGGACAAAAGTCAAACAAAAGGTCATGACGACTTGGTTTCTGAAAAGGTTGAGATATATTAAAATATATTATTCTAACTAAAGACTTATTAAGAATATGAAAAAGGTCTTTGGATTATAACTTGAAGTTGGATTCTAACTAAACCATTTGGTATTTGAAAGGGGTAATACTTACAGCTATAAATTGCTTCTCTATTTAGCTGGTCAATCTGAAAGGGGTAATACTTGACTGGTTTTAATTGTTTTCATAAAAAAAAAACTTCTCTATTTGTAAATTATTGTTTTAGTAATAAAAACAATATTGTTAATGATAATTTTATTATTACGAACCAACTTTTATGATTCAGTAAACTTCTCACCACTTCAAATAACAAAAAAAATAAAAAAACAAACACTGTGATTCACCCCGAACTCAACATTCAAGGTCAAGATATTATTAACCTTGGTTTGTCGCATATTATTAATCTCATATTTATCCTTTTAGGACACGATAACTAAAAAAGGTTATATGATTTAAGAAATAATGCTAAAAAGGGTTATATGATTTAAGAAATAATCCTTTTAGGACACGATAACTAAAAAGGGTTCATAAGAAAAGATAACTAAAAAATGAATATGAATTTTGAACTTTAGAAGGGTTATATGATTTAAGAAATAATGCTATACTGTTGATTAAGAAATAATGCTATACCTCGGCCCGCCTCTTTGCTTGTTCTGCAAGTTCCGACAACTCCCTATAGTCGCTCTTGTCGTTCAAGAGGTGAAAGCGGTATGGATTAAAAAAAAAAGTTGTGATTGTAGTAATAAGTAGTATAATGTATTAATGTTGATTAGTGTAAATGAATATGGTTAACATTTAACAAACGGGCTTACCCTTTTTTCGATCATACTGTCCCAAGCCCTGCTTTCTCTCTCATCCGCTCCCATCAGTTGCTGATCTAATCTGTCAAACAATAAGTTTATTAAAAAGAGTTATCATTTGATGCAAGTGCAAAGCTGTTTAGAGTTTTTACCTGATTCATTGTCGGTTTCGACTTGCGGCGGGTTGAATCGCCTAAGGTTTTCTATTCTTTTTAGGGGGAAAATGGGCGCATCTCTCCACAGGGCATACAAAACACAGGTTATTGGCGGAAGCCCGCCAAATTTAACATATAAAGTTTTTTTATATGTTAAATATGGCTGGCTGCCGCCAATAACCTGTGTTTTGTATGCCCAGGGAGAGAAGCACCCATGTTCCCCCTAAAATGCAAAGAAAACATCAGGGTTTGCTTGAGTTGCTGGTAGTTTTCCCACTGCATTTAGAAACCATAAATAACAATCTAAACTTTATGAATTCAAGTACAAAAATTGAGTTTAAGAACGAGAAATGAATTCAAGAAAGGCGCGCGCCTTAGAGTGGATTTTTCACCTAAAAAGTGCGCCTTAGCTGCGCTTTCTGTATAGCCTGCGCCTTAGGTTACATAAGGCGCTGAGGTTACCTCAGTGCGCCTCACGCCTCAGGCGCACTTTTTTAAACCAAGTTAATATATACAATAATAACTGAGATTTAGAGTGACGACTTAGTTACCTCTATCCATTTTCATTCAGATTTCAGACTCCTCAACAGCAACAATAGTCGCACCAAACCTGCATCAACAAATTACATAACACATTTATTAATAAAACTTTTTGAACACCCAAATATTTTTTAAAGATGCGAGCCATATCTACCTTCTTTTAGTAAAGTCTTCATCTTCAAATGTCATCATGAGCCTCATTCCTACATATATTATATGATTATAAACTTTCAGGTACTTGTTCGCACCGATACTGAACAACGATCGACAACATCTGCTTACAAATAATTCCCAATTCAGAAAACAAATATTCACTACAGTTAAAATAAACAAGCTATGTTGATTATTTTCTATATCTTAAATATAACTAAAAACAGATCTATGTTGTATGTGCATAAGAGGCAACAGAAAGAATAAGTTGATCGCGGCTTAACGTTCACACCGACATTATCCAAATGAAGATGATAATAAATCTGAAATGAAATTGCCGAGAATCCGCCAGATGTAGGGGCACTGAAATTTCCTCATAAACGTAAAATATTTGGAGATAAAGAATAAAACTATACAAAAAAAAAAGATTAATGACAAAACTACACTAATGTAAAATTAACCAAATTACAATCTAGATTTCATTTTTTTCCGAATTCTAACTAAAAAAACACAGAAAAAAGAAAGGAAGAGATGATCAACACGGTATATACGATGGGTTTGGGTCAACTTACATGACATGTTTAAAAAACAGGTAGGATTCAGGTTTACTCGTAATAGAAAAGACCAAGACCAAGCCAATTACCTACCATATATTGGTTTGATCTTCTGTTTTAAGCGGCTAGATATATAATGATTAGGTTTCTTCATAAGACCCTTTGATTTTCGGAATTCATCTGAAACCTGAGTCCGGTAACTTTGCAACTTCCTCGAATGTATTCCGTGAACATTTAACCTCATTTGACCAAGTAGGTCTGCCACCAATTTTGTGACCATCGCAGTTATACAAAACACGGGAACCTACAAAACATACCATCAACTAATCACTAAAAGGAAAAAAATATATGTTATGAGCTAGAGAACATGAAAACAGACCTTGTAATCAGCATCATTGGCGATATGATCTTTCAGGAGCGTATAGACCAATTTTAGTAATCATATGCTTTTGTTGGACCTTAAAAACCATTAACAATTACCAGTTTTAGTAAATTAGACGGATTAATTAGATTTCCATAAGTGTGATAAAGGATCTTACATGTGTGTGTGTCTTTGCTTCCTTCTTCATTAATATATTCATGATCTCTTTTCAAAGCAATATGACAGATTTGACGAACCTTCACATCCAAAGAAACTTTCATAAGATTTACTTGAACAGAAAGAAACCGTGTCACAACCATAATGATAGCACTTAAGAAAGAAAGAAACCTCAGGTGGGACAGTGGCTGAAAAATAGAAGCGTCTGTCGTTGTTTCGAGTTAGCTGCTATTATAATCTCGATATCTTTACGGAATCCCATGTCCAGTAAGTGACCAGCTTCGTCAAGAACCAAAACCTTGACCCCCTTGACCCGAGTGGCAAAAACCTTGACCCCTCGCCGCGATCTACTCAAGAAATGTCATTTCATTATGCCAGAATACATATCACAACTTTTAAATAATCTAGCAGATTAACAAAAAACATAAATAAAACAATATATGAGTACCATTCTCTTCCCAAACCAGTAATGAAAGTAAGTTGTGTGTCATGAGTCATGAATTTATGTGATTAAAAGTTAGTATCTACATCAAACAATCCTACATTCATGAAGATTCTACATATACATGAATTGTATGCTACATATAACAAGTAAAATATAGCTACCTCAACTCCAAAATCACCCCCCCCCCCCCAAAAAAAAAAAAAAAAAAAAAACATAACTCAAATGGGCCAAATCATGTCAATTTGAATCGACTAATTATATGAAAAAAGGTTTAGCGGTTTGTCCTAATATACCTGAAACCACAGTGATCTTGCGACTTCGTCTCAAACACAGATCAACGTGATGGAGATTTAGGGCTTTTGTACATAAAAACAAAATCCTGCCATAATATTAAAAGCAACAAATGGATGAGTACCCAAAACTAAGGGGATCTTACACTCTTTTGTACTCAACAAACACATGCTGCTCTTGCTCTTGCTCTGCCCTAATAAGTTATCCTGCACCATTTAAACCATTTTGATGCATTAAAGACCTCTTGAGGTCACTTTTGACTCATTCGACCCGCTCAGTTATTCTAATAAATCAATTAAAAAGTTGACCACGTCAATACAATACAAAAATAAATCAACAAAACCCCACGGTCTTCATCTTAAACTGTATTCACATTTCCAGAAAACAAAAACCGTAATCAATACAAAAATATATACTCTCTCCGTAGACCCATTCACAAAACATTAAAAAAAACACAAAACCAGCACAGATCTGAAAGTATTATAATAGATCTGACAAAGATGTTTATAAAAAACTTAAAAGATATAAAATTTAACAAACAAAACTATAGATAGGGTAAAAAACGGTACCACTAAGGCTGAATTTGAAGGTTCTTGAACCAAGCCGCAGTGTTCTCTCTTTCACCTGTTCATCGGTCTTCGTCTTCAACTATATTCACATTTCCAGAAAACAAAAACCCTAATCAATACAAAAATATATACTCTCTCCGTTGATCCATTCACAGAACATTAAAAAAATCACAAAACCAACACAGATCTTAAAGTATTATAACAGATCTGACAAAGATTTAAAAAAAAACTTACAAGATAGGGTAAAAAACGGTACTGGTTCCATGGATGAAAGGGGAGAAGACTGTGATGGAGACGACCGGTTCCATGGATGAAAGGTGGAGGAGCGGTGGAGGATCTAGGGTTTGTAGAGAAAGGTGGAGCGGTGGATGAAACGAATTCTGGTTTAGATACAGTGATAGAAAGATTATACTGGGTCCATCAAAGTAAAACGGATCAAGTTGATCCGAGTAAGATCCGCGTGGGTATCAGCATCTGTTGAAAACAATTTTTCAACACTTTGTGCTTAAATGGTTGTACAATGGGCTTCAAATGGTTGTACAATGGCAAATGACCATTCTTGCCCTTCCTATATGCTTATTAAAGTAGTATATATATATATATATATATATATAAATAGATATCCACAACTTAGCTTGTTTCTTACCATCTTACTTACACTCACTTATATCCTTTTTAACACTTCCTAGACGTATCTTAATTGAGTTTTAGTGTACCTTGTGGTGAATCGGAGACCCACAACCTTCACTCAATTTAAAACCAGCATATAAGTTAATTAAGTGGCCTTGAAAAGCATTTACAACTAGTTCCACGCACAAAACAAACAAACACAAATATTTTGCCAGCAGCAAGGTCTGTCGCGGGCCACGACAGCCTTGTTTGATCTTTCGCGGGGCACCAGAGCTCCACCGTAAGCTACGGTGGTTACCGTAGCTTACGGTGACCCTCAAAACTCTTACGGGGGCCAGGGACTGCCTTACGGCAGAAAAGAAAAGACCAGCACCCACCGTAAGCTACGGTGGGCACCGTAAGCTACGGTGGTGCCCAGTCCTGCATCCTATTTTATTTTATGGCAAAAACTCTCGTTCGTTTTGCATTCGAACCACTTGAAACTTAATCCTAATTATTCGTAAAATTATTCCTTACATAATTAACTAAAACTCCCTGCCCCGGGACCTTAATCTACCTGAATTTCTTTAGCAATGCATTACTTGGACAATTATTCAACCCATTCAAGACTTTATCAAGCATCTCACGCCTTTACACTTAAAAGCTCGCATGATATTAATACTATGACACTTTTAGATTTACCGGATATATATATATATATATATGTATGTATATATTACCATCATCACTTGTACTAACGTTACATAATAAAACATACTCTTATTTTGACCCGTTCGGTCTTCTTAGCAAACACCATCACTCAATAACCAAATCCTAAATAGACTTAGTTTACCATACTTAAGTGACTCGCATATAACCTTCCTAAAATGGTCTTGGAAGTGATTCGGAAATCATTTCCTTAGTACTCCCTTCTTGTTACCAATGACAATAAAGCATTTCACATATTTCCTAACATTTATCATACATATAACCTCTTTAAATACTAAGGAGAGAGTCGGGGAGTTTACTTACCTCGTGCGTCCGAATTTACATTTAGCTTCCGTGTTTACCTTCGACCCATGGCGCTTCTATATTCGTGCCCCTATTGACATGACTCCTATCCATACATGTCATTATAATTGTAACACAGTTAGTTTACAAACATTCGTTCATTCGGCTTTCAAATCATGCAATATTTGACTTTCGTTAGTTTATTAACGCATATAGGAATATGCATCATCAGACTTTAAAACTACCGTACACAATCATATCAACTAGCAAGTTCATAACGCAACAGTTTCTTGCACACGTATTTACTCTTTTAACGTCAATTCTATAAGTAATCCGCTCTCGTTTATAAACTATACCATTCACTTACATAATTATTGCATTCACATATAGTTTGCATTCCATAATACTTTTCACAAAAGATCAATTCCATAATTTCCACATACAACGCAAGACTTCCTAATTCATTCCAAATAACATAAATCAACCACTCAAGCATTTAATCGAACACTTGGTGTGCGTATAACATTGTAAGCACTATGTACAAGTATTCAATGCACAATTTCACTAGTAATCTTCATAACTCACTAAATAAACTAAATTCACATAGCTCATTCATTCTACAACATACTAATCTATTGATATTTTTTGCACATAAACATTCACCAATCCAAATCTCTTGATTTATTCACTACAAGTTCACCATGCAACTAAATGAAATGGGTTTTTACCCAAACTTTCAATCTAATTAGTATCATGCATAAAACATCTTCTATTTAATGATTCTAAACCATAGACAAGTTCAATTTCATACTTTTTCATAGATTAATCAAAATCCTTTCTATTAACTATCAACAAATTGCATAATTCGACTTACCCCATGTTGGAGAACCCTTAGATGAACGAGGAATTGATCACATGCATTGGATTAGCCCCTGATTTCCTTCTCAATTTGCTTATTTTAGGATGTTAAGGTTTTGGCTCTTCCTTGGCCCCCTGCTCTCGATCGCACGCCCCAAACACAAAACACTGACTTATTTTTTGTCAAGTGTTTTATCTAAAACACTTTTCCCTTTTAACCCCCCCCCCCCCCCATCTTTCAAAATATGTCATCTATTTCCTTTCACATACTAACTTGGTTAATTTCATGTGCATATAAGTTTAGAATTTCCATAACTTGTAAAACTTAGAAAATGGTAAAGTAAATCTATATTTACCATGTCTTATTGTTAAAATTTTAATATTATATTGTGACGTACGAAATTCGGGGTATTACAAATCGACCCTCCTTAAAGAAGGTTTCGTCCTCGAAACCTCGTTCATTCCTACTAGATAATACCACCTTCACCTTCCGGTTATTATATATATATATATATATATTAACTCTTCCGCTACATGGAACTACATACACCCTTAGGTTAAACTTCCGATTCATTTCATTCATATACTCTCAACTTATCCATCCATTTGGACTGAACTAACTTCACCCATCCATGAGATGAACTTCCGCTCGTGCACATACTTTTCAAAATCCACCAGTTTTACTCACCAAGAGTTCTACCGTTCTTATCTATAAAATGGAAGGTTAGCACATTTCATTCACATTCCTTCGAGTATGGCGTTAATTAAATCATCTTGTTTACATACTAGCCATTTCCAGATTCTCTTTAAAACAGTAGTTCGTTTGACTTATTCATAGTGGGTCAATACATGACCAATCTCTAACACATTAATTTCCCTTATTCTTCTCATTCGCAACAGGTCGATACCTAACCATTCCTTAGCATACTGTTTTCCACTCGGTCCTTCATTACATTCAGTGTTGAATCACCTATGTTCTTTCAAAACCCTTACTACTAGTATTTGACTTTACACATTGCTTTTTCTTACGTACTACTTTTCAACTTTCGTAAATAATTATTTACCGAAATTTGCAATTTGACTCTTCAAAGTCAACTGCCACTCAGCACCTAATGTATACAAGTATCATAGTACGCGTTGTACTCACTTTCCGTTCGAACATTCTTACAAAATTATCCCATTATTTTAGCGTTTTCTTGCAAAAACCCTTCATCCTCGTCCATACCCGAGCCATTCACTTCACTTGGGTCATAACCCTCATTCATTCTAACTCCCAAAAGTCAATTTAATGACATGTCTAACATGTAACTCATTTCAAAGCTTACCTCTTTCAACTAAGGTTCCTTGCCACTACAATAGCTTTCCTCGGTTTTTTCTACTTGGCGAATCAATTACTTCGTGCTAAATTTTACTAATACCTGCTTAGCAACTATCACTTACTTTATTTAAATTGTTCGTAAATCCAATTGTAAAATACATTCCGACCACATGTCTACCAACTACCCATTTCTGGCACATTCCTCTCTAGTCGAGCTATAAGCCCCTACTTAAAGGAAAACATAACCTTTGTACATACCTTGCGCGAATCAAAACCCTTGACTCGTTATCCATAACTTGCGATGGTTATTCCTTTCCAATTGTGACAATGCATGCCCGTTCATTACGCTTACCTATAAGCATAAAGCTTGTAAAAAAAAACATTAATTACAAGTTTTAAATGGCGATTACCATTTGACCCGCATGACTAATTCATCCCTTTAACCATTCTTGCATACAAACATATTTGTATGTATATATATATTCACATATACATATGTTTAAGACATAACTTGGATAATATCCACTTTTTAAAGAATGTTTACTTGCTTAATCTGTAATTACTTACACATTCAAACTTTTATTCTTATCATTCGTTCCTTTCTATGCTTCGAATCCGTCGCGCGGTTTCTAGCATATCATTCATTCTTTCATTCCTTTCATATTTTGAATCCGTCTCGCGGATTCTAACATATCATTCATGCTTTCATTCCTTTCATGTTTCGAATCTGTCTCGCGAATTCTAACATATCCTTCATACTTTCATTCCTTTCATGTTTCGAATCCGTCTCGCAGATTCTAACATATTATTCATACTTCTCATGTGTATTTGGTACTTTCAAAACCCTGAAAGTCTTACATTTCCCTTCACCCTCACGTCCACCTAATACCTAATTCTAACGGACATACCTGTAACAATTATCACGGTCTCACGAATGTCATATGTTTCTTGTTTACTGGCCAGGTACACAATCCACATACTAGTTTCGTGTCTTCGTATAATTGGCACCTTATGTCCGAAGAATAAGGTTTAGGCACGTGTAACATTTTCAAAACTTCCTTACTCTTTTATTATTATATTCCATTCAAAATCTTTCCTTCACTTATTAGATTTTACCATTACATACACCCACCTGTCAACTTTACGTGCCTGGGTCAATTTGTCTTATTACATGCCTTGGTGCCGGTCCTAGACCGCATTCATGGATCATCCTCTCCAAGCAATTATGCTTACCTTACACATAACCTACTGTTAGTTTTCTTCAATTACATACTTAAGTACATGCTTACCTTTTCTTCTACCCTTAGATCTTGATCGAGTCTCGGATTGTACGGGTTCTTTGTCACAAGAGCATACATGTTTGAGTTCAAGTATTTACCTCCTCATACTTGATTTCCCTCAAACCAGGGCTCTGATACCAACTTATAATGTCCAAATTTCCTATTCCGAAAAAATAATATTATCATACTATTATTTAACAAAATTCGGGCATGACCCGTTCGTAATAAGAACATTTCCCTGTAGGACCAACTTGTAAGAACTTAAAGACGACACAGCAGAAAATATGAGCCCAAAATTTCGTTCGTTATTAGACATAATACTTACATGATGGTTCAAATAAAAATTTTCATACATTCATTAAAAGGATTTACCACGTTCCATAATATTAATGCTTCAAGACCTATATTACTCAAACTATGTGACCGATCCTTCCCTTACAATCCTTGTTATTGACTCGATCTTCAATCCTTCTATCCTCCATAATGTTGTTAAGTCCACGCAACCTGCATTCACCACATACATGTGCAGCGGTTAGATTTAATGACATCATTTTTAAACTAAACACATATGATCAATAACCCGTCCGCGTTCCTTCTTCCCATACTGATCCTTACGAATATGCTTTCCATGTACATTCGTGTATTCCAATTCCTTAACCTTGGTAAAGACATTAATAGAGTACCTGCATTTACGTTTCATACTCGAAACAACGGTTTAGTAACTTAACACTTCAACTTATATAAGTTGTACAAACACATACCCAAGTTCCGTTCGCTTATAAGCAAAGAATCCTACTTCAAACACAAGCACAAACACACATGTAATCATAGACATGAACTCCCACACGTGATTACGTACCCACATATAAACGTACAACCCTTATAAATCACTTAAATCATCCCAAGGTTTACTAAGGTATGCTAATTACATGCTTTCATAGAAATAGACCACGTACATACGACACAGCGTGCATTTTTACTTCTAACCATATCACCTATAAGTCCTAACTAATGGTAAGTAACTTATTCCATATGCGTATATATATATATATATATATATATAAATAAATAAATAGATATCCATAACTTAGCTTGTTTCTTACCATCTTACTTACACACACTTATATCCTTTTTAACACTTCCTAAACGTATCTTAATTGAGTTTTAGTGTACCTTGTGGTGATTCAGAGACCCATAACCTTCACTCAATTTAAAACCAACATATAAGTTAATTAAGTGGCCTTGAAAAGCATTTACAACTAGTTCCACGCAAAAAACAAACAAACACAAATATTTTTCCAGCAGCAAGGTCTGTATCGGGCCTCGACAGCCTTGTCTGATCTTTCGCGTGGCGCCAGAGCTCCACCGTAAGCTACGGTGGTTACCGTAGCTTACGGTGACCCTCAAAACTCTTACGGTGGCCAGGGACTGCCTTACGGCAGAAAGAAAAGACCAGCACCCACCATAAGCTATGGCGGGCACTGTAAGCTACAGTGGTGCCCAGTCCTGCTTCCTATTTTATGGCAAAAACTCTCTTAACTCGTTCGTTTTGCATTCGAACCACTTGAAACTTAATCCTAATTATTCATAAAATTATTCCTTACATAATTAACTAAAAGTCCCTGCCCCGGGACCTTAATCTACCAGAATTTCTTTAGCAATACATTACTTGGACAATTATTCAACCCATTCAAGACTTTATAAAGCATCTCACGCCTTTACACTTAAAAGCTCACATGATATTAATACTATGACACTTTTACATTTACCGAATATATATATATATGTATATATATATATGTATATATATATATATATACATATTACCATCATCACTTGTACTAACGTTACATAATAAAACATACTCTTATTTTGACCCGTTCGGTCTTCTTAGTAAACACCATCATGTGACACCTGTGTCACTTCGACCATCATACAAATACCAAACCAATGAAATATTGTGTTTTATACTTGGGATTTGTATAAATATGTGTATCGTTTGCACATATCAATTCTTGTTCGATTTCGAGCTTTAAATCGCTTTCTGGAAGGTTATACGCGATCTAATGCGTAAATATAACCAGTTTAATGCAAAAAACACTCCGGAATAGTGAAATAGGCTTAACATACCTTAAATAACCTTTACATAACTTACAAATAAGTTTTGCAGGGTTTGATATGGCAAAAACAAGTTTATTCGCTCACAGGGACTATTTGCGTCAAACTGCAAAAGCTTGCCGTTTCGTATGGCAACGTACAGTCTGGAACTTGGTCATAAGCTAAACATACCATAAATAACCTAAAAATATCTTAGAAATAAGCTTTTATAGGTTCGGTGTGCGAAAACATGCTTATTTGATATTACAGGGACTAAAAGTGTCAAAAACGACGTAAGTTTGCATTTTCGCGCATATCTTAAGTTCTGACCACATCTGGACATCCAAAATTTTTGTACACACTAAAATATTTTTATTTTAGTGATTGGCATGCAAAAGTACCTTTCGTCGCTTAATTTGGATCGTTTTCGCGTCCGTTTGAGTTTCGTCGTAATTTGACGAATACGCGACCGTACGACCAAACGAGCCAACATCCAAGAGTTTTCCAAGCACATTTTGAGTCCTCTATACTTTAACCACCTTGTAGAGCCTTGAAATGGTTTAACAGGTGTTAAAAGTGCTAGAAATGGACATATGCAAGTGCAGGGACCAAAACAACAAACTTTGAAATTGTTGCTGATATGTGAGGGCCAGGCGGGCCGCGTAAGGATTAACCCACACCTTACGCGGGCCGTGTGAGCATGCCAGCGACTAGAAACTTGTTTTCAGCAACTGTTTGATACTTCAGGGGCTGTTATGGTAATTCTTTTGTGTGATGGGCAAGTTTAAGTGATCACCAAGGTTACTAATCATCTCCTAACACATGTATGGTTGATATCTTTGCTTGTTGGCCACACAAAAACATGGCATGGTCATGTTAATTCACAATAAGTATAAATAGCAAGCCATTTCACTCATTTTCACTCACACTTGGTGTAAAATTCTCTAAGTTGGAGTTCTATAACTTCATACCTGAGAATTTATAAGATCAAGTTCAAGCAAGGACCCTTTGTAAACTTCCTTCATTCTTTTATTGCTTTCCTAGCATGAAAGTCAAACAGTTTTTGACTTTCAGCTTTGACCAGTCAATGGTCAACACGAAGTTCGTTTGAACTTCGCAACGTGAGCGTAATCACGATGGTTATAGTCCCTAGTGACTATACCTACTGATTACCACGTTGACTAGGCATAGTGACGAGTCGTAGTTTCGGTCAAAATGCGCCTTTATGCGTATTTTGCGACCAAACTACTCTTGGTATTAAAACACTTTGTTTTGATATCAAAACCTGTTTTCTAACTTAGTTAAGCATGGTTTAACATGCTTAGCTCGTCACTTTTAGTTTAGTGCTTCTATAGAGTCGTAAGTCAAGCGGTCTAAACCACCGCTTAGACTTTCGAACTCGACCCGTTTGGTCGATCATTAGGATCCGACCAAGCATGATTAGTGACCATAGTTGCATAGGGAATAATCTTCCAAGGTTATACCTTATGGTCACATAGTTTAAGTAGTTATATGATAGGTAGTTTATATGCCTAGGTTAAATGACCAAAATGCCCTTTTCATGCAAAATTGGATTTTAAGCATATGTAAATTAAGTTTTGTCACCTAAGCTGATTATGCAACATAATTAAACATGTTTAGGCATATAATACTTGTCATAGGACTAGTTAGACGTCTCGAACGCGCTTTTGCGCGCACGAAGCGTTAAAGTAGCGTAAGCTACCTAAACGGGTCGTAACGGGTCGAAAGCACTTAGGTTAGGTTTCATTTTAGAATGTAGGGTTTGTTAAACCATATTACATGAGTTCCCTTACTTGTTTGGTTTACGAAACCTCATTCTATCCGATCTTCCGACTTAGGTCCGGTTTATTTACATAGTTACCTATATTAGGTGCCGTTTGATTCCGTACTCCCTCTAGCTTTGCTTGGTTGTTGTTCAAGACTTCTAAGCACCCTCAAGTGAGTACATAGTCCCATCTTTTACTGTTTTCAATGTTTTGGGGTGAAGCATGTGTACCTAATTGTTATGTTCATAATTTCAAAGTATAACTGATTATACATATTAGTACTTATCTTTTGACAAACTGAATAATTATTTATGGTTTAAACACTGATTTTTCAACGATTATAAAATTAATTGTTGAATTGTACTTATTTATGTTCACAAGACCGATTGGTAGTATGATATAGCGCTATAGGACTAGACACCCCATTCCTGTTGTCATGGAATGTCAGAAACCAATATTTTATCCAAATAGGGATTGCCTTCGTGGTATCTCTATAGTCTCAATTGGTGTAGTTTGATGCACTAAGGTCTGATCGAATTCTTAAATCACATTATTATTGTATATTTGATTATACTCCCAAAAGTATACTTTGATATACTCTCATATGTGATATGGTACAAAACAACATATATTTTATAAATTTCTAAAACATAATTTAATTTGTTATTCATAAATCCAAGGCATAGTTTAAATATGTTATTTACAAAACCAAAACATATTTTAATATGTTATTTATAAAACCAAAGTATACTTTTGATATACTACCGAAAACGATTATTTTAACGACTAAAGTATATTTAATATACTATCTGTTTAACGATTTTGGAACCGAAATATATTTTGATATATTACTTATTCGACTTTCTTAAAACCAAAGTATATTTTTATATATATACTACAAACCTTTTTATCAAAACATTATTGTACAAACTCATTTTACTTAATTATTTATTTATGCATCATTCTTTTATATCATCAAATTTCTTATAAATTTTCGCATGATTTATAAAGAAAACATTTTAAGTTCATGACTACTTTTATTAAACATTCTTTTAAACTCATAAGTCATGAACCATGCATTAATAAAACCTATGTATCTCACAGGCATTTTTATGCTGACGTACCTATTTTTACACATGTTTCAGGTGCTGCTTGTGATGATTGTTGATACATGCTATACATAGGATGCACTCGTGCCTTAGCGACTTTAAAACTTGAATGATAATATTTGTATTTAACTGATTTTGTAATAAAACAATGAGTTCATTAATTCAATAAAACAAAATTTATAATCCATGGTTGTGAAACAATGATTCTGTAACAACACTCCCCGACGTTTCAGCCACGTTTTGTTGTTTTACGTGGTCGGGGTGTGACAGAAAAGTTGGTATCAGAGCTAATGGTTATAGGGAATTAGGTTATTAGTAATGCTTTGACCTAGACTATAACCTTCCTAGGACCCTAACACAAGTTATCTTGTGTTTAGTTTTAAAACAATACCATCACTTATCCTTAGGTGACAACCACAATAAGAACACAAAATTTCTAATCCGCTTTGAAAACCAATCATCTGTTCTAGGGTGATTGATTACTAGGTTTTGAACCTTCAAAGTTTTCAAAATCTCGTCAAAGTTTGGGTCTAAATAATGTGAACACATGCAAACTAGAAGAGTGAATGCCTGTACCCTGAGTTTTCTGTCTAAGGCTAGAGTGTTCGTACAAATCCGTAGTAACGGACCAGTCACTCTTACCTGGGAACTCTTGGGGTGAGTGTTCACTTATAGGAGAGCATGTCTTCGGTGATACATTATAATGATCCATTTACTTTGATTAGTCACTGCGTATCGTTTGTTTGTTCGAGGTAACGAACGAATGATTGCCTTCCTTATGTTTTGTCGATGTTTTCAATACCTCTTTTGTTTTCCAATCATCGACCTCACTTGTTTCTCATCTTCCCTTGTTCTTTTTAGACAATGCTTCCTCGACGTGATGCTCAATCTTTTACTGCTGAGGAAGTCGCAGCCCTTGCTGATCAACAAATGGCTGTAGTGCTTCCAGGCGTAGTAACTCAGATTCGTGAGTTATATAACAACAATAACACCCAGTGTAATTTCAAGACCTTCAACTCTGCTAAACCTTTGAAGTTTTCTGGATCTCAAGGAGCAACCGCGCTCCTGCAATGGTTTGAAAGTTTGGAGAGCACATTCAGTCACGTGCAATGCCCGAATGAGCGTAAGGTTGAGTTTGCATCCAGTGCGTTCGAGAAGCGTGCTCTTACATGGTGGAATGGTGTGATGCGTGATAGAGGTGCCGATGTGGCAATGGCACAAACCTGGGAAGAGCTTCGGGCTCTAATGATGAAGGAATTTTGTCCTCGTCATGAGCTCAGGGCTTTGGAACGGGAATTTGACGATCTTAAACAAGACATCGGTGAACATCGAGCCTATACTGACCGTTATGAGGAATTGAGCCTGTTATGTCCTGCCATGGTCACGCCTGTGGATAAAGCGATTGAAAAGTACATTGATGGTCTTCCTGATTTAGTTCAGGATATCGTTACTGGCAGCAACCCTACTACTATCAGACAGGCCATTGAATTATCTGCCACCCTAACTGAACCCCATATCAGGAAGGGTAACCTTTTTCGAAAGGGCAACCCAAGACCGTCTGACAAGACTGTACAGGTTGAACCAAAGGAAAAACAGGCTGAGACACCCAAGAAGAAGAAGCGCAAGGCTTCTCAAAACTGCGCCATAACTGCTCAGAACAACTAGGTTGCACCAAACCAGCCAGCACAACCTCGTAAAAGGAAAATTTATGTTGGTACCGCACCCTTGTGCAGCAAATGCAATCGTCATCATCTTGAGCAAGTGTAGTGTCACAAATGTACCCACTGTGGGAGATTGGGACATTTGGTCGATACCTGCCGTTATGCAAATCCTGCTGCTGTTCAAGCACGGTTCCCACCTGGATCGTGTTATAACTGCGGTGACCTTACTCACTATCGCAACAATTGCCCAAGACTTGTTAACGCAAATCCAGCGTGTGGACGAGTGTTTAACATAAATGAGGCAAACACGAACAATGGTGCAGCAGTGAACAATTAATCTTTTGTATTTCTTTGTTTGTTATCCTCTGACGTTGGAACAATTCAGTTGTTATATAAATAAAATTGTTGTTTCAATTTTATTTTACGAAACTGTTATGTTTGTACAACACTATGATGCCGACACCAAGGAACGGTGTTCCTTATAAGACAAACTACTCGTGTGGTTCTGTCATTTTTGTGATCAATTGCGATCTCCCCGAAAATATTAAATACTCGTTTCTTTTTAAGAAACAAAGAAGAATTCCTATTAAGATCTTCCTATCTTCATAGTTAGATTCTTGAAAATATTTAAAGTGCCAAACGGAATTCATGGATTGGATTCCTAGTGTGCTTTGAATACTCGTGTGCTCCATTAACAAGAAAATTAACAAAATGAAGATCAAGATAAAAAATTATGTGATTATGTGCTTATGTGTTTTCTTATATGTTCCATGATTTTATGTGATTTATCCAAATCCTCATAGAATCTTCCATATTTCAATATGAGGGATTCATAGTAGGATATCAAAAGGTACTACCTTAAATCCTTAATGGACTTCTACGTTATAGTTAAGTCCCTTGGATTATAAAGTACTATTCTATAATTGGACCCTTGAGTGGTCTAGTTGAACAGATTTATTCAAAAAAATCTGGTTTGGAACATCATGTGATGATATAATTGAAAAGATCCCTTAAGTGGTCTATTTAAGGAGATCGTACGACGGTCTAGTTAAGAAGATCATGTGTTGATCTAGTTAAAAAGATCGCTCATTGATTTAGTTAAAAAGATCCTTTGGTGGTCTAATCAAGTCACTTCATGTTTATCCGATTGATTTTTCCCCTACACATTATGAAATGA